>CM041527.1:14643702-19574952 GCA_023091065.1 Dianthus caryophyllus | reverse complement strand
TAATAATAATAATAATAATATCTTATTCGATTTTGTTCATTTCATTTCAATTCGATTCATTTGATTCGATTCGATTCAATTGATTATTTCGATTGATTCGATTCGATTCGATTCGATTACTCATTTTGATTCGATTGATTCGATTTCTAAAAGTCAGAAAGAAACGAGTCCTTAGTATGAAATTTTCTGATTTTTGTAGTTTAAATGTAAACATAAAAAGATAACCTAATTCTAAGTACAAAGCTAAAGAATTAGGGTTCGATTATCCAAGCACTTAGCCACTAGATAATCTCACACACACTCTTGCACTAAGCTAAGAGAAAACAAAGATGAGCTAACTCAAACTTAGGGTTTTTGATATCATAAATTCTGAAAAATACAATGTAGTTAGCTTGGCTTATATAGGCCAAAGCTTCTAATCTTAGCCCTACATTCAAGCTTGATCTAAGGGCCAAGAAATGGTCCCAAAAATCAGCCAATATAACGGCTACTTTAGGTCCTAACAAAGCTGAAAAAAAAAAACAACATTAAATATAAAGTAGACAAGGACTAATGACCTCATCCTCACCATGCACTTTAGGTGTTCATCCAAGGGCCAAGATAGGGTCTTGGGAAGCATGTGGGACGGTCCAAGGACTAACACAAGGAGTTATATTGTCTCCATACAATAAAGCATAAAACATAAAGTAAGATAGCGACTTGTAGTGAAAATGACTTGTTGAGGAGAAACATGTGATGTTTCTTCATTCTTTTCGGCTGTTTTGGGCAATGCACCCACTTGAACTTGCTCTTGATTATTTAATTGACTTGAGGTTGAGTCTTCGACCTTAGGTTGGAAGCGGGTCCTAGATCAATGGGTCGTGGAACTTCAACTCCCGTTGCAGAAGGTATGTATGCAAGTTTAATAAAATTTAGCGCTTGGTTTCATAAACTCATCACATTCATTTTTTTTTCCAAACAGTTAAGAGTAATTTGTATTCATTTTTATTGTTTTTTAATATTCTTATTGTTCTTTTAGTTAATGACGATGAAGAAGAATTTATCGGCACAAATGTGGAATGGAATGTCTCTACTTAGTTGATGCAATCTCCTGGATGTGTTGTTGGTTAATGCCATTAGAAGCCATCTTTTGTAAAGCCAAAACTAAGCATACGGTGTTTAATGTTTTTTGTAAAGACTAATATGTTAGCTCGATTAAGAAGGCGTATAGTTGGTAATTGGTATAGGCTACTAGCTATTGAGGCAAGTAGAAAAATGGTCATGTTATTTTCTGGTTTTTGTAAAAGTTGTGAAGAAAAAAGTAACTAGTAGAAATTTGGTCATACAAGTGTTTTTGGACAGAAAGTCATCTATATTATTGTCGTTGTGGTAATGTAAGACTAATGCATATGAAAATTACATTTTCAATCAATGTAGCTTATGTGTTTTTAAATCATGTTAAGCATGTACCGAGTATAAGTTAAAATGATTATATCAATATGCGAATATTTTTAGTATGATTGTAAATCTGTAGTGCGCAAATGTATTATTAGAAGACATATTCATGAATTCGTGGTGACATTGTAAACTTTAGAGACTATTGTTTTTGTTTTATAAGTTTTTAAAAGGTATTCCATTTTGCATAGAATAGAAGTTAGTACTTTATTTAGTAATTTGGTTTTATAATTATTTCGGGTCACTTTGGGTCAAACGGGTCATTTCGAATCGGGTTATTTTTGGGTCGGGTTATTTTGGGTCGGGTTAATTTGGGTCGGGTCGCAATCGGGTCGGGTTTGGGTTGGGTTGGGTTATTTCGGGTTTCGGGTGAAATTCGGGTTTTCCTATTCGGGTTGATTTTGGATCTCGGGTCAGCCTTACCGGGTCGGGTCAAACAGGCCGGGTCAGTTTTGCCAGGTCTACCTCTAAGACTATGTCCATTGATAATTTTTTTCACAAAAGGACAAAAAAAAATCACCAAAAAATATTAATTAAAAATTGAGCTAGAAAAAAAAATGGTGACATTGTGTTGTTGAGTGTTGCAGCGCAACTCAATGTTGCAACACTCAACATTACTTCCTCATTGACACTTGTCAATTCTTGATTGGAGGAATTGTTTTTTTTTTTTTTAAAATAAAAAAGATGCCTACATTTTATTTATTTTGAGGGTAATACACTAATACTACAAGGTAACGGCTATTTTTTAATTAAAAAAAATTGCTAAAGTAAAAAATAATTATATAACTAGTTTTATTTTTTTTTTGTCTATAAATAGAGACCAATATTGATATATTTTTCATCACAAAATCATTCATAATTTTTCCCTTTAATCTTATTATATCTAAAATAACACAAATTTCTCCTTATAAATTTATATAATTATGGATCCTAATGATCCTAGATTTAGAAAAACCTTAATTTTTTCACAAAATCAAAACTCTCAAAGTTCTTTATCTCCCCACAATTATACTCTAAGCTCTCAAATTAATCCTATTACACAAAACACATCACCCCCATATTATCATAACCCTCAATTTTATCCAAATTCCCAAGATCAGACAAATTTTCAAAATATTCAAAGTTCTCAAAATATCCCAAGAAATTTATTTCAAGAGACTCAAGAACAACAAAAAAAAGTTAGGAAAAAATCTACCTCTAATTTATGGAGTGCTGAGGAGGACATGATTCTTATGAAATCGTGGTGTTATTATAGTTGTGATGAGATTAAAGGAAATAATCAAAAGGGTGATGGTTTGTGGGCTAGGGTTATGGAGATGTATGAACAATATCGACAAGAACATCCAGATAAAATTGGTGAAAGAAACTTGGATTCAATGAAAGGTCGTCATCAAAGAATTTGCAAAAATGTCAACATGTGGGTTGCTTGTTATAAAAAAGCATACGCGAGAAAATCAAGTGGAATGAGCATGAATGATGTTAAGAAAGACGCACATGCCCAATACACTCTAGCGACTAAATCCAATTTCAATGAAATTATGGTATTTGAAGAAGTGATGAGTAAGCTAAAAAAATGGGAAGTTCCAACAGGAATGGAAATGGGAGGCAATCAATACGTGGAAGAAGGTGATGATATCATTCAAGATAGTGGAGGTAGCGCAAAAAGATCAAAAACTAATGAAGATGGAGACTATGTTGTCTCTACAAATTCTGATACTCCAACTAGTGTTCCTGCATCTACATCTAGTACTATTAGTCGTCCACAAGGAAGGGATGCTGCTAAGAAGAGACGGGGAAAACAAAAAGTTACTGAATCTTCACACAATAGTGAGTTCACTGAAGAGTATCGTGCTATGAGAATGGTAAGAGAAAAAGAGCTTGAATTGTCAGAAAGGCAAATTCAAGAAATGTGCTATGATCTTTGGATTTGGCACGCATTTTTTGGAACACCGGGTTCACTGAATGATATTAATGTGCTTCACCGTTCTCCTGTTTTTGATGACATCTTAGAGGGGCGTGCTCCAGAAGTTAACTACTGTGTGAATGGTAATCAATATAAGATGGGATATTATCTTACGGATGGTATATATCCATCATGGGCTTCTTTTGTTAAGTCGATTAGTACTCCGGTACTTCAAAAGCACAAATTATTCGCGCAACATCAAGAAGCTGTTCGAAAAGATGTAGAACGTGCATTTGGTGTACTACAAGCTCGATTTGCATTTATCAAAAAACCAAGTCTAGTATGGGATCCTAACCACATGGGTAAAATCATTATGGCATGTATAATAATGCATAATATGATAGTGGAGGATGAACGAGACACGTATTTTAACCAATACGATATTTCCGACTTTGAGGGGGAAGATCTTGATGATGATGGTAATAGTCAACCCTCCACGTATTCAACTCAACGAATTGCAAGTCTATCGACTTATATGAACAATCAATCCCGACTTCAAAATAAAGAAACTCACAATGCTCTTAAACACGATTTGATTGAGCATATATGGCAAAAATTTGGTAGTGGTAATTAATATTCTATTTTTAATTTTAAGAAATGTATTAATTTTTTTTTTAATTATTAATGTACTTGTATTGCATTATATAATATTTATTAAGTTTTAAGATAATTAATATTTTGTGGGTTAAAAATTAGCAAAATAATATTTTTGATAGTTATTAGAATAAAATTTAATAAGGTATAAAAGAGAATTAAAAAAAGTGGGGTATAAGAAATAGTAAAAAATAAAATGTTACTAGAATGTTATTAATGGAGTGTGTAAATTATGTGTTAGTGTTATTGAAGTGGGGTAAGAATAAAAAGGTGAAAATATTAATATAATATTCATAACATTGATGTTGCACAAATTATTGTTGTACATAGTCTAAGTAAAACGGGCGTGACATTGACCGATATCCAATGAAAACAGCCCAAGCACCTAAAGATACTCTAATAAAAACACACACTCGCTACTCTCACACACTCTCTCCTCTCTCATCTCTCCTCTTTCTCCCTCAGTAGCTGGACGTTGTTGTTGGCATTCAAGTCTCTCGTAAAAAAAGTTAGACTTCACACCACTTTCATTTACACACCAAATTTGTGTAGGAGAGAGAGATAGATTCGCTTACCAAACCCTAATTTCTTCCCTAATTTTTTTTCCTTCGTTAGTTTCTCCCATTCGTTGTTACTACTGTTTCTCACTGATTCCGCATTGAATTTGTTATTTACTCTCAATTTATTTTATTCTTTTTTTATCCGATTTTCAGTTTTTCGAATTTCATTGCACATCTAATCATCATTTCCAGGTATTGTTCCGTTTCAATATATGTTCAATTTGTTTTTCGTTTGTTTGATTGTAGTGAATTGAAGCTGATTTTTCACGGGGTTTGTTTTTGCAATTGAAGTGAAATGTAGGAGTTTTTAGTTTGTTGTTTCACCAGTTTATTCTCAGGTGAAAATGTAGGAGGTTTTACTTTTTTGTTTCATCAATTTATCTGTAGGTGGAAATGTTGTTTACCTGATTATTGTTTTTTATATTCATTTTTTGATTTTGTGGAGTGAAACTGTCGGAGGGTTTAGGTTGGTGTTACATCCATTTATTAGGTGGAAAAATGTGGTGTAATGGAACTGATTGTTGTTTTTTTTTTTTTTTTTTTTTTTTTATGATTTTGTTATTTTTTTTTTTTTTGAAGTGGAAATGTCGTCGAAACAAGGTACAAGATTACGAAAGGCAGAGAATTCAACGTCGTCATCGAAACAGCACCATCTTGTGGAGAATTCTACTGACGATCAAAGCTCTCCGGCAACATCGTCGGCCAGAAGTAAACCTAACAGTAGTGTTAATATTAATAATAATCAGCATCTATACTCTGAGACAGAGCGATCCAAGGAAAATGTCACAGTTACTGTTCGTTTTCGCCCTCTCAGGTGATATATAATTAATTTTATATTTTATTGATTTGTGTTAATTGATCGATTATATGAGTGCATGATTTTATGTTGCTTGTAATTAGTCCAAAGGAAATCAGGCAAGGCGAGGAGATTGCGTGGTATGCGGACGGGGAGAGTATCGTAAGGAGTGAGCATAATCCGTCAATAGCATATGCATATGGTAAATTTTCCATCATGACTATTAATTGTACTACTTACATGGCGTAGTAATTAATTACATCGTCTGTAAACAACTGAAAGCTAAAATGTATGCAGTGGGTAGATTATCAACTTTTTTTTAACTAGCAAAAATTTGAGAATGCACGGGCACTTATGTCTCTAGCAGACTGAAAGCGGGAGGATAAAAAATAACTAGATAAGAAAATTGTTAGCAGTAGATAAGATCATAAAAATGCAATGCTGTTTAAACAGTAGTGAATTTAATATTTGCATAATTACTTGTTACTTTTTTTTTGGTGGAATCCATTGTTGATATCAAGGTTGTTTGGTAGACATCTTATTTTTGTTTGGGCAGTTTGTTCGATGGGGACCTTGAATTTAGTACTTTTGAAACTTGATAAATTCACTGTATCACACCGAAAATAGGGTTTCGCCTCTATTGTACTCCCTCCATCCCAAATTACTTGTCCTTTTTGATTTTTAAAAAATTTCAAATTAATTGTCCCTTTTGGAAAAATTACTAAATTACCCTTATGTCACTTATTGTGGGAATATGTATTTGCTCAAATTATCCGAAGTCTTTTTTGTTGCAAGGCTTGGATTGCAATTTCCTTGGTTGCTACTCTTCTACTTTTTACCAAGCCCTCCCATCCATGTTAGTAGAATAAGGATAAAATTGGAATTATATGTAAATATTGTGAAAATTAAGAGATGATTGTGGGTTTTTTTTTTCTAAATTTCTTAAATCTAGCATTTTGGTAAAAGGGGACAAGTAATTTGGGATGGAGGGAGTACTAAACAAGCCCCACTTGACTTTTTCAAGTCAAATGAGACTTATTCATTAAAATAGAGGGAGTATTGTGATCACGCTAAATATGTCTGGAGACTTTCCCTTGGTTTATCCTTGTAGAGCTTCTCTAGATTTGTTGTTCCTTATGAGTTTGGCTCTTTCTCTCTGAGTTTAGTTCCATAGGTGCGGCAATTGAATGTGTTACACAAGTACGTTACTCACATATCATGTCCTATTGTCTTTTGAATTTTTTATGGATCACTTCCAATGAATGGACTTTAATTGCTTCCTAAGAATATACTCTGTACTTCGACTGGTCAAAGATAGAGGATGTCTTTGCAGTTGAGGTTCATAAGTGTTTTCCCTCAAAATACTGTAGTTCCTGGGCATCATTATTTTTGAGATTACATACCATATGTGTTGGTTAATTTTATCTTTCTCACTTGTCATATTAAAAATTTGATCACCTTTTAGTATATGGAACAATCCCAATCCTAATAGTAGTATACAAGGAAAACAATTCTGGGCTGTGCTTTATGATGGCAAATCTGACATTATTTATGTCAATAGCCGATATGGAATGCAGAAGAATGGTTGAAATTAATATTCAGTGATACGCAAATTGTTCCGACTAATCAATACTTAAAAAAAAGATTGATTTCTAAATCTTTACATAGGCAATCAAGGGAGATATGAAGAGATGTGCACTACTGTATTTTGTTTCTCTTTTCAGGAGGGAGGCTTGTCATGTCTTTATTGCTTCTCTACTATAATTTCTAACCTATGCTGTTTTTGTTCTCCGTAGATCGAGTATTTGGTCCTACTACCACGACACGCCATGTTTATGACGTTGCTGCTCAGCATGTTGTCAGTGGTTCTATGGAGGGCATAAATGGTAATAATCAAGTTCAGTATTTATATATCCTGCTGAACTGCATGTATGCATTTATACAAACTGCTTGTAGCTGTGTGTATGTCCTCAAACTTATTGTTACTTGATATCTTGTGACTATCATATTACCTTGATACATAGACCTTTTATCTGAAAAGTTTCTTATATTTGGTATGGCACATGTGTGTTTAACAAACTGAAGTTCTATTCCACTGGTACTTGTGCCTGGCATCTTATCTAGCATTTTCTAAATCTTCTGGAGTCAGTAACAGCTCACTTGTTTATCTTACGCCCCATTAGGTCATCTAATTTATGTTTAATGCTATGTGGAGCTAGCGGCTGGTTGTTGGTGGTGCAATGCTTGATTTCTACTGAATAACCATAATTTACCTTGAGAATTTATTAAATACTATGTCCACATCCGCCCCTGAAGAGTCTGACCATCTGACTATCAACAGTATCTTGTGAATTATCGTGAACTTGAATATTTTCTGTTAATTTAATATCATTGTCTTTCTGTATCAACCTTGGTTGATTATGTTGATGATTTAAATAATGTGCTTTGACATTAATATTAATGGTTCTTCTTTTAGGCACTATCTTTGCTTATGGAGTAACCAGCAGTGGGAAGACTCACACTATGCATGTGAGTATCATATGAAGCTCATTACCGACCTTATTTTGATGATGCATGCTCTACTGTTCATTTTCATTACTAATTTCACTAAATCATTGTGTGTAGTTGCGCTACTGGTTTTATTTTCACATTATTTTGAGCATTTAAGCTTCCTTACTTATCAGTTACCATTTATAGGGATATTCTTAGTGAAAAGGAAGACAAGAGTTCTTCCACTTAACTTATTTGAATGAAAGTGCCATCGTATCCATCTCTAGTCATATGTTTTTCTAGTCATTGAATGTTTCATCTGGCTTTTAAAAAGGCAAAATGTATGATTGAGATAAATATGTTGACTTCTGTTGGACTACGCTCATCTCAGTAAGCTTGAGCCTAGTAATGGCTCTTTATTTAGAACCCAGTAAGCTCGACAGGCATGGAGACAAAGGAGAATAATTATGTTTGTCAATATCTATAGCTACAAGATAAAATGCTAAAACTTTATCAAGTACAACACTAAATGTGTCTTAAAGATGAAGTAATTTATCTATTCAGCTGTCTTGCAAAGCTGGCCAAAGCTTTCTTTTTTGTTCCTATCATCTAGGAATTACGATGCCTTTACGCTAGCTGGTTTATAAATTTTACAAGATGTGTCCAAATAAGTGTGTGAAGTTATTTTTACAGGTGGTATACAGTTTCATGTTCAGTTCTATTATTAAGAACTGTGCTTTGGAACATTTGTCTTGATTTGTATTTGTTTATATACTTTTTCTTTTGAGAAATGATTTGAATTATTTTGAAACATCCAAATTTTGTGATGGTTTATGGCTCGTAGTGGAAAGCATCAGCTGACCAATAGCCATAATTGCACTTTGACAATTAGCTCTTTGCAGGGTGATCAGAGATCTCCAGGGATTATACCATTGGCTGTCAAGGATGCTTTTAGCATCATACAAGAGGTTTGTTTATCACCACCTTTTAATTTTGCACGATGTTAAATTGTTAATGATAGCTTACCCGTATAAGACTGTTTTCTAACAAAAACTTTTGCCCTAGACTCCTAGCCGGGAATATCTTCTGCGCGTTTCATATATAGAGATCTACAACGAGGTAATCTTGAGATTCTTCTTTCAAATACTTTCTCTGTTAGTTTCAGATTGTATAGGAATTTCTCTCATGTATGTTATTTTGATTTGCCTAAAAATGTCGGATATGGTATGCGAGGGTCATTCAAAGCTATTTTGTGAAATGTTTTCACAATTTTGGTACAAAATGAAGCGTCGACGTGTCAGAAACGCGATAAGGCTGCCGTAATAACATTCTCTCACACGACTGATGAGTCAGTGTTTGTGTTGACTTCTTATGTGCAATGTCACATCCATGCTTTCTTATTTAAAATTTTAATTCTAATTGTTTTACTGAAGCACATTTAAAGTTATTGTCATCATAAAAAGCAGAGAATATGCATGTGACACCTGCTGCTTGATTTTTGATCTTCTTTAAATGTTTCCTTATTTAGGTCGTTAATGACTTATTGAATCCAGCAGGACAGAATTTACGAATCAGAGAGGACCATCAGGTACTCCATCCAAAGACTTCCTTGTTTCCTGTAGTTCTAGCCACCTCTACTACGTTGTTTTTTTGGGTGGGTGGGTGGGGGTGTGTGGAAGGGGTGATAATGAAGAGAGATAATGAAGAGAGATAGAAAATATATTATCTAGAAAATGCTGAACAACAATTTATTCTTGAAAAAGCTTTCCTTAAAAACTTCTTGTTTTATCGCTTCCCAATGCACAGTTGAACATAAATCAGGTAAGATTTTGCATCCCTTTTTCTTGATTTGCTGGTTTCAAATCTTAAGCTCACCTTTGATCTGTAATATTATCTCTGTCTTGGGTCTCTGATTAATATTTTCTAACACAAGTTTGTTGCCCCTAATCAATCGTCGTTCTGTTATTATGTTTCTTCCCTCCTGCCTATTTGCTCTGTAACAAGCTCGATAAAAGCTACTCCTATATTTTCTCTCCATTTGTTGGAGAAGTTTAAGAATGGAAATTGGTTCTATTATTCTTCACATCCCCTTCGATAACTTTTTGGATTATATAGGTTTCACTGTTGAGAGACTAGTGAACGTCCATCAAATTAAAATAATGAAATAAATTTTGGGTGTTGTACGTTGAGGAATTCTTTTACTATCAAATCAATTGTCGACATAATATTCATTGATTGATGGTTGTAGGGAGTATTTGTTGAAGGCGTGAAGGAGGAGGTTGTGTTATCACCTGCTCATGCATTGTCATTGATTGCGGCTGGTGAAGGTATGTGTGAAGTACCGTAATTCTTGAATTACCTCTTATGTCTTACCTAATCTTGTGTAATGGTTATTCAACAGCAACTAAATCTTTTCTACTGTTAGACCTCACATCATGCATGCTCTCTTTAGATTGGTATTATTTGACTCCAACAAAGTTTGATCATCAATTCTTAGTGATAGGCAAATGCTCTTTGCGTAGAATATGTTGTCAATACTCAATAGTCATATCTGTTGAGCTTCTGTTTTGGTCACGTAGAATGTAGATTCTTGTTAACGTTTATGGAAATCCCAAATTTTATCTGTAGATTCTTGTTTACGTTTATGGAAACCCCAAATTTTATCTTCGAGGAAGACAATGCAGCTTTACTTAAAATTTTGTTCTCTGCGACTTGGCTTAGCTTGCTCAGTGAATTCAAGATAATTAATTTGAGTACTCACTTCGAGCCATACTTAACTATCCTCTCAACGAAGGCTTTAATTGGGATTTGATAAATTAGCTTGATTTGATAGTCACTTGACTATAATCAAGTAAATGGTTACATTTCAAAACATTCAGTCTTTTTATGCAATTTATTCTTCTCTTTCTACAGAACATAGACACGTTGGGTCTACCAATTTCAATCTTTTGAGCAGCAGAAGTCATACAATATTCACATTGGTATGTTGTCAACATCTTTCCATGGAATGAACCACATGAACATTGATATATATTGTCTGGAACATTTACGTTTTCCACTCATATGTTTGGTGTGACTGGCTTGTCAGTTACATAATATAATACTTTATTAAAGAGCTGTTCCATTATTATTTCGGTATCATCCCTGGCTTTGGTTGTAATGTATAAATCATTTGGCGCAGCACTTTAAGTATTAGACACGAGACAGTGTAGGAGTGTCAGGCATGGCTATTTGTGGAATAAGATTGATGTTTTTGGCCTAAAGTAAAGTTTCAAAATCTCATGTATTCGAATGTTCAACGGACGACAAGCTGCCAATGTGAAATATGAAGTTACATAGGGGGTGTAGTTAGAAATCTGAGCCTCTCAAATATTTACCCCTGCATGCTTTGTTATACTATTGCTTGATAATAATGAATCTCTCAATCGTACGGTGCATTAATTCTTTATTTTAATTTTACAATGAATTTATACCATGTTTTTTGCGGTTTGGCTTCCTAGGGGTTATCTGTATATACTTATTGATTGAATGAACGAGCAGACATTTGATGTAGGTACATAATATTCCCTGATAAGATATAGCTCGTCTTGTCTCTGCACCTTTCTGGTAATGTTAGTTTGTTCTTATCTGGGCTAGTTTGTGCATGTCTAGTGTCTTTATGACCTGAAATTTTCTGGCTATTCAGAAAACTGGGTGCACAGATAGTGTATTCAAATTTCATTTTCATTCATCCCTAAATCTGTATTTTATCCCTCATCCTGTATTATTGCCAGACTATTGAGAGCAGTCCTTGTGGTGAATATGATGAAGGAGAAGCTGTAAACCTTTCTCAACTGGTAAGTTCCCGTTGCTAAAGGTTCTCTTCTTATTGTTGATGGTTAGTTGGTATTAACCAGCTTCTATATATTTGCTTCTTCAAACTGAAATACCTGTCCAACACCCATATAATTTCCTCTAACTTATGCATGCAGCATCTCATCGATCTGGCAGGTTCTGAGAGCTCCAAAGCTGAGACAACTGGAGTTCGGCGCAAGGAGGGATCTTACATAAATAAAAGCCTGTTGACTCTAGGAACAGTAAGACTCTTTTGATTTTGACTGCATGGAAAAAAAAAAAACCATTATTGTCATGTATTCATAACAAAACTATATTTTCTGGGCATGGCAATTAGGATATGTAGAATAATGAATTTGTTAGAGACAAATGGGCAATGAACTTTCGGGATAATCACCTAATGAACCATTGAAATTGGGGGCAAGTGGTTAAATTTGAACCATTTGTTAGGACAAAATTGTTTGCAACCTTTATTAAAAAGTAGACTTGGCAAAATCAACCCGAATCGAAAAAACCGACTGAAAATATTTGGACCGATAACCGATCGAACACCCGGTATAAGTGACCTAAATAGTACCCGAAAACTGATTTCACCCGAATTAAATTGAAATTGGACTGAATTTAATAATAACCAAATGACACCTGAACCTGAATATATTTGGACCGATAAGAAATGACCGATTGACTTGAATTACAAATATTTATTTCTCCTATTTAAACCTAATTGTATGCTTTGTTTTCATTTATTCTTTGCTGATTAACAATATTTTTGACTTTTACCTTCAAATTGATAGATAATTTTCGTTCAAGATTGCTTACTTTATCCCTTTAACACAAAAAACCTAAGACCTGAAACTCAACTGACTTGAAGTTGACTTGAACCGAGCCGTACCTGACCCGAAATAGTATAAACCGATCAAAGTGGTTAACCGTAATGAACTTGATCGAAATCGAATTGGAACTGAAAGTTAGGTAAACCCGTTTTCAATCAAATTGGTTTAACCCGATCCAAAAATGAACTGAATGACCCGTTTGCGAGGTATACTAGAAAGGGCACAAACTCTAAAGATATGTTACTCAAGCTCTTTGATACAGGCATTGGCGAGAATCAGTCTGTTACAAGAGTTTGTTAAGAAAGCTGGCAGTTAGTTAGGAGTTTGGTGTAATTAGTTGAGGAGTATAAATAGAGGAGGAAGTCAGTTTGTATGATGCATTCATCATTTTTGGAAATAAAACACAATTCTTCTCTCTCACTCATCTCTCTTCTCTATGTTTATTCTCTGATTCATCACCATAGTTGAACAAGTTCAGGAAACTCGAGATTTATCTTACAATCTCCTGCATCCTGTAACACTCTTCGACACGACGTCATGTCCGATACGTATCGGACTGTCGGACACGGCTATTTTGTGTGAAATTTTTAATTTTGTCGAAGTATCGTGTCGTATACGACAGGTGTC
The DNA here is from genome assembly GCA_023091065.1 of Dianthus caryophyllus. Taxonomy (NCBI): domain Eukaryota; kingdom Viridiplantae; phylum Streptophyta; class Magnoliopsida; order Caryophyllales; family Caryophyllaceae; genus Dianthus; species Dianthus caryophyllus. Next base: position 19,561,821 of record CM041527.1, on the reverse strand, counting down.
TGATGCGACAACTAAGTCAAGTGTCGGAGTAGGTTTAAAGTGTGTGAAACTTAATGAGTGACCCATGGAGTACTTGTATATTACTAGGATTACTCTAAAGGGTTGGTCTGTTCCTTATTTTCTTCTTGTTTTCAGAGCAAATCAGAAAAAAATAAATAAATGACTTGGGATAAAATACACTCATAAAAATAAGCTGAAATGGCCAGCATGATGTTAGAATTGAGACCCTTTTAGTTGAGACTGAAGACTGAGCAACTGTTCTGTTCAGTATTTTGGTGAATATGTAGAACACTTTCTCTTTTATAATCGTCTAATTTTTTCCCCCCTTTGTAAATGCAGGTCATATCAAAATTAACTGAAGGTCGGGCGACACATATACCTTACAGGGATTCCAAATTAACTAGGCTTCTTCAGTCCTCACTAAGTGGTCATGGGCGTGTTTCTGTGAGTTTTCAATCTCATTGACATGTGAAACTTATGTTGAATTTTGAGTGTCATGATCACAGACTCATTAGTTGATAAAAGTTATGCTGAAGTGATTGTGATTTGTATACTTTTGTTTAAATGTACAGCTCATCTGCACAGTAACTCCTGCATCAAGCAATGCAGAGGAAACACACAACACTCTGAAGTTTGCTCACCGTGCAAAGCGTGTTGAGATCCAAGCTGCTCAGAACAAGGTATGCTTAATGGTCAATTGATTTTAGAAGGTACCATATATGGCAGTTTCTTAACCAATACTAATAATATGCAGATAATTGATGAGAAGTCTCTTATTAAGAAGTATCAAAATGAGATACGCTTGCTTAAGGAAGAATTGGAACAGTTAAAGAAAGGTATTGTAAGTGTACCTCAACACAAAGCGACCGGAGGAGGTGAAGATATTGTACTTCTTAAACAGAAGGTAAAATAGCTTTGTCGGCAAGTATCTTTTCAGTGCTACTGTTATTTTTCCCCTTTTAGAAAGTATATCCATCAGATACTTACCCTCAACTTGTTAGATAATTTTGCAATCCTAACATTATCTTACATATAATTGTTTTCATAAAACTTGACTGAGACAAAATTTCCTTCAGTTTTAAATTTATGGTGAAAGTCAACTTTTGGAATTGCATCTATTAAGTTTAGGGCATGGAAGTACACTAGTCTTCCGCTGATACTATGTTATGAGATGCGTTTTAGGTCCATCATACATTTCCAAGATCTTTATGCTTGTAAACCGCAGTGCTACACAGCTGCTTAAGTTTGGTCTATTCCCTAACTAAAAGATATCCATGATTTCCATAGTAATTAGAGACTGTCCTTACTCATCTATTGAGCATGAATGCATGATATGAGGGTCTATTCTTGTTGTTGATTATAGTGAACTCTTTCTGTTTCTGATTAATTTGCTGCTTGTTGCATATACTCTCTTCAAATGTTATTTGGCTGAATCCTACCCTACCACCTTCGATCCTGACAACCTTGATTTCACTAAGGGTTTAATTAATACTCCGTAGTTTGTAAAGAGTGGATTTAAAGAAACTTCAACCTATTGTTTGCTCGGCATGTCAGTTGCTGCCACCTCTAATTTTTTGCGTACTCTGTTTTGCGAAGCTTGAGGATGGTCAGTTCAAGCTTCAATCTCGACTGGAGCAAGAGGAAGAAGCTAAAGCTGCCCTACTGGCTAGAATACAAAGGTTAACAAAGTTAATATTAGTCTCCACTAAATCTTCACAGTCATCGAGGGTTCCGCACCGGCTTGGGCCTAGGAGAAGACATTCTTTTGGGGAGGAAGAGGTATTTATTCTTTCGTTCTACAATTTATGCACCTAAATTCTATGTTATTTTGACTTGTGCATTTTTTCTCATTGTCCGAAATTCGACATCGAGTTTGACATTTACACTTCATTTAGAGCCAAAAACATGATTATATTTAAAATAACAGCCTAGTCTGACACTTTGATGTACCTGTCTACTGCTTCGGATACTTCCTGCCGAGATTGACATAGCTTTCCTTCGAAGTTTATTGCTGATGTACATGAGTTGTACACTATTCCGTTTTTCTTAATCATTGATGCAACTTTACTTCAATTATATCTTATGTGCAGCTTGCTTATCTTCCTCATAAAAGACGTGACTTGATCCTAGATGATGAGAACATTGACTTGTACATTGCCCCTGATGGAACTATCGAGAATTCAGATGACACCGTGAAAGAGGAGAAGAAGTCCAGGAAAAACGGGCTTCTAAACTGGCTAAAGCCTCGGGTTCGTTCATTATTTCAGTTTTTAATCAGCTTAGCCATGCAATGTGCAGTGATCAATGCGCAATGTGCAATTTGCATAATCTCGAGGGTTGGTTTGAATCCTATTGACAAAGAACATAGATTTTAGGTGATACAACTCCTAAGTGTTCGATCAAACTTTGAGCTTTTAATATGTGTAGTCAGTGTGGTTCACACCTCGATATTTTCCAAAGCACAAATTTCCTTGTCAGCATTACCTTCTGCCAGGTTTGATGTGGTGTTCGGTTGCACATTTATTTTAGTTTGGGAAAGCTTTCTTTTGCTGTACTGGCTCTTTATTATATTTTTTCTTCAGTAGTGAAGCCATTGGTTTTAATTTTGACTAAGGATAAAGTATAAAATTGCAGATTTATAGGTGTTTCAGGCATCTTTTTTTGGTTTATTTATCCAGATGCTGCTGCGATACAAATTGATTTTCAGACGCTCATAGTTGTTGCTTTATTGTCTGCCAGAAAAAAGATGGTAGTTTGGGTGCTTCAAGTGACAAGTCAAGTGTGGTGAAATCAAGCAGTACACCTTCAACTCCCCAGGCAGAAAGTGTCATTTTCCATGCAGAGTGTAGAGCCTCTCAGTCTCTTCTTACTGACAGAACTGATTCAGCAGAGCTTTCCCCTGTGGCAAGAAGTGACAGAGAAATACCCGACGATAACTTTTCCGAACAAGAAACACCATTGGTATGTTTTTTTTTTCCTTCTAGATTTCAGTTGCTTGTGAGCATATAATGTGATCTATTTTGGGGATATCAACAAAATTTGGAGGCCGATAATAGTTTAAGCTGTTTTCATCTGTTTTATGTCCGCTATGTGTATTACTTCCTCCATTTCATTCAATTCTATACATTTACTTTTTGTACACTATTCAAAAGTGAGGAGAATCTTCGATATATCGTCCAATATATGAAATAAAAAATAGTCATGTGAGATCTTGTTTTAATTGCCTTTTCGAGAGCATTATTAATATTCAAATTTCATATTTTTCAGAATTATGTAACTAAAAATATAAACAAGAGAAAATATGCATCGACGTACGTGTAAAAAACAAATGTATAGAATTGAAAGAAATGGAGGAAGTATGTAATTAATTGGTTGCCTTGCTGCTATATTAACCTCTATGCTACTTCGACCCACGTTGAGGCATGTCCAGTGTTTGACACACAACACTTCGACAATTCATTTTAAACATGCAACTAACACAATATGATCGTGTCAAACACTCCGACAGTTGTAGTCAGTGCTTTAAAAAACGGTCATTACATCTCATATTGATTGAGATGTAACGGATTTGGAAGCCACCACGATGAGATATTTTGTTTTATCAAGGCCAAAAATAAAACCTAAAATTATCGGTCAAGATGTATGAATATTACCTCGATTTGGTTACTCGGGCTCGACATGGAGCGATATGGACTGCGATCAGCAAGTCATGGACTATGGTTAGATGATTTAAAAGAACTTCCAAATTAGTTTATGACTGCGACATTCGCGTCTCAGCCCGCGAAAAGCGTGTCAGATACCATGGTAAAGCAAGCAATACCTCGACCGAGATTTAAAATCTTGCTTGTAGCCGAATATAGGTAACATAGATTGACTTGAAGATGAGTTTATGTCGTTTGTGCAGCCTTATGCCCAAAGATCTCATAAGAGCAGGCATTTTTGTAGAAATTTGGGTTTTCTATGATGCTAATGATTGAAGCTAAAATATTTAACTTGTTTCTGCTTGACATTTATGATTTGACGGTTGGAATCATCTAACTATGCTTCATCTTCATATTTTCTTAATCTATGAAATAAAGGGAATCGTTCACATGCAGCATACAATATCCTTCATTATTAATGCTATTGGAATACTTGATGTTGTCGAAAAGGTTATTTGGATCGGGTATCCCATTGAAGAAGTCCATGTGATAAGCTCAAATGACAAAGGTTTAAAGAGATTTAATGTACTACTCAAATTAATAAGATGCATCTTCTTTTCTGGTGGTCCATCCATGCATAAGAAGTCCCAAGTTAAGCGTCTAGGTTTGGGCCGGAGTGTTGGCCATTATTATGCTAATATGCTATATGAACTCTGGCCATCATTATAATTTGAGCATGCTTACTTCACTTCATGCATTTGTTTAGATATCAGATTTTCCATCTGAATATCACTTATATTGTTTCAGAAGAGTTCAAAGTCGATCGATCAGATTGATCTCCTTAAGGAGCAGAAAAAGATTCTCTCTGGAGAGGTTGCACTTCATTCAAGTGCTTTGAAGCGTTTGTCCGAGGAAGCAGCACACAATCCTAAGAAGCAGCAAATCCGTGTAAAATATTTTTTCCTTGTAACAGTTTTAAATATCTGCCTAATGAGATTATAAGTTAATCTATTTCTGTTTGATTTGAAGGATGAAATAAGGAATCTGAAAGAAGAAATTAAATGCAAAAATGAGCAAATAACTTCCATCGAGAAGAAGATTGCTGATACCATGGTAGTCAACTATGACAAGATAGACAAAGCAGAGATGTCGCAAGTAAGTTCGTTCTCCACATTTGTTGTATTTATTTCTGAACTTTTAAAGTCTGTGTCTTAGCCTTGCTGTGCTCTTCTCTTCCCTTCTTGGCCAATGTCCAGACGATTTCTGAACTCGTGAACCAATTGAATGAGAAGTCTTTTGAACTTGAGGTAATCTGTCTTTCTATTTTTCTAATCATCTCACTGGACTTTTTGTATATATGGTTTTGACAAATCTCTCCCTTCGTTTAGGTCAAAAGTGCAGATAATCGAATAATTCAAGACCATTTCAATCAGAAGGTACAAAGCAACTTTTGCTGTCAGCCTATGATCACGGTTATTGATGATTGCAAATTTGAAAGCGTCCTTCTTAAATTTTTTCTTGTTAAATTGCTTGGTAGATTAGCGAATGTGAGACATTACAGGACGAGATTACTTCTTTGAAGGAGCAACTCTTTGTGGCACTGGAGTCCGGAAATGCTACGTTTAATTCCAAGCAACATGCTGGAATGCAGTCCTCTGTGGGAATGTCCGAGGTGATCAATGACCACACATTACTGAAAGACAAGAGTGAGAAATTGCTTCTACAATCACAGGTTTTCAACTTATCTTGCTTTTACAATAATGTGACCTCTGCGTTAAACTATTACACATTCACTGCTCATTGCGATTGAGCTTTTATTGCGCATTGTCAATGGAAATAGATTTATGAGAAATTAGTTGTGTAAGTATTAGTTTAATTGTTGCAGTTCTAAAGCGAATGTAGGATAGTTCATCTCAGAATTATGGTGACAAACCACCATTGTATTCCAAGTATAGTGACATTTTCCCACAGTTTCATAATTAACACGAGTAACAATTTATTCATGGAGGCTTTTTCATAGGATGGTAGTTGGGTTTGTTGCCTTGATGGATAACCGTGGCTGGACCGTGTTAGTGACTAGACTCTTTTCTCTGCCCCTCCCTTTCCCTCCAAAGCTCTCAATCGATCAGTGAAACTCGTGCTGACCAAAATTTATCTTTCCTGTCTTTCATAAAAAGGCCACAGAAATCGAAGAACTGAAGCAAAAAGTGACTGATCTAACCGACCTGAATGAGCAGCTCGAGCAGCGAAATAAGAAGCTTGCAGAAGAGAGTTCGTATGCTAAAGGACTGGCTTCTGCAGCTGCTGTCGAGTTAAAAGCATTATCTGAGGAGGTTACCAAATTAATGAATCAAAATGAAAGACTGTCAGCTGAGCTGGCAGCAGTAAAGAGCTCACCCGTCCAACGCAAATCAGCAGTACCTCTGAGAAATGGAAGAAGAGAAACTCCAGTGAAGCGCCACGAACAAGGGCCCTCCCCGTCAGATCTCAAGAAGGACTTGGCAGTTAGTCGAGAACGAGAAATGGCGTACGAGGCTGCTCTTCAAGAAAAAGATCAGAGGGAGATATTACTCCAAAGAAAAGTGGAAGAATCCAAACAAAGAGAAGCATACCTAGAGAACGAGTTAGCTAACATGTGGGTTCTTGTTTCAAAGCTGAAAAAATCAAGGGGAGCAGACTCAGATCTCTCTGAGACGTCAAGAGAAAGCCCGAGACCTGATAACTGGTGATATGTGACCGATCATATGTTAATAGCTGGAAAATGTACAAAAATTGGAGAAGGGAGAGTTGTAAATTAGAAACCTGGAAATGGAGTTGATGTGTGAATTTTCTTATTGACGAAGTCGGTCCGGGGCTGCAGTGACTGGTGTTGATGTGTGAAATTTCCTCCTGTTAGTATATTTTGGTTGCCATTGTAATTACACCCATGTCTTATTGAACACCTGTTTGGACTTTGTTTGGTGAACCGGACTTTGATTGCGAAACGTCCTCAACTTTTCCCATAATAAATGCACTTAATTTTCTCAAATAAGTAAATTAGTGAGTATGCTTATGTAAATTGGTAAAATAGAAGTACAATCTCCATGGATTCTAAGGTTACTTCCAACATTTCTCTTTGTATGCATCAATTTAATATTAGCATTTAAGTTGATCATAATAGGAAATAATATGAAATTTAGAAGAAATTGAGCCAAGTATAATTTTGAAAAAAGTACTCTCCCCATTCCACTATATTCTTCCAATATTGTTTTCGCTCAAAAACTAAGAAATGTGTGTTGTGTTGTGTCACTTGTGTGGTTGAAATTGATATAAATAGAAATGGAAAGAAGATAGTGAAATTTCTTTTTAAGGAAAGTGGGATGAAGATAGTGGAATGAATGGAGTATATCATATTATCGAATAACTACACTTCACTATCTCAATGTTCCCTAATCTTGCAAGATACTCGTATTCTCACCTATCTTCATTGTTATAACTGAAACGCTAACGACTGATATTGAGCCTCTACTGCATCGGTGTCTACGGTCCATAATAGTATGATATTGTTCGCTTTAGGTCAAGCCCGCACGGATTTACTCTTTGCCTCCTTTCCAAAATGCCCCATTCTATTATATTTGGTGGATACTTATATAGATAAACTTTCATCTCAAGGACCATCACCAAGACTCGATAGCCTCTCCTTAACGGGCACATATCAAACTCCTCTGCATCCAATATACCCTCGACCGGGTCCGCCATTTTGGAAGTCCTAGAACATAACGGTCTCCGGCAGTCAATCTGGAAAGGATCCACCAGACCTGTGACACCCAATCTGATAAGGGTCCATTTGATCAACAGTTCTAGTACTGTAGAACCCGCGGTGTGGGGACCCAACTCGACGTCTTGCATAAGGGCGCTTAAAGTTAAAAAGATTAAGTTAGAAAAACATTTAAAACTGTTTGGAGTTGCCACCTAATTAACGCGGTAACTAGGAACCTGTAAACATGTCCTAAGCTGTAGAACACGTCCTAGATTTTGGAGCACGCCGACACCCCTAGATCTAGGTTTGTGAAACCAGATGGATTTGGGGTGAGGGTACTTTTCCTAAGATTGATTCAATTAATGTTTTATGAAAACCTTTTAGAAAAGCCTATTAAAAATAGCCTCTACTAGCCTTTGAACAATCCATGTTTAGTGATATTTGAGCATACTTAACTTGTTAATGAAAACATGGATTACATAAGCTCAAATATCACTAAACATGGATTGTTCAAAGGATTGATTCAATTAATGTTTTATGAACAAGTGCGAAAAAGTTTGTAAAAGAGTGCAAATGCATATGCAAAAAGATTGTTTAAAACCCTTAGTTTAGCATGCTTAACTTGTTAATGAAAACGGTTTAGTTAATGTCGAATTCATTGTTAAGTTGTTTTAATGCATAAATAAGAAGGTGCAAGATGCATACAATTAAAATAAAGTTCAATTGTCCATTGGTTTATTTTAATAGGGTCGGTTGCTTATGCGACTTTGGTGGTGTCATCGGATATGGTGTGCACCCGAAGTAATAAAACCACTTGATTGCAAGCGGGCTCGGTGCCAAAGTCGGGGAGGGCGCTAGAGTGTGTAGTCCCCTTTGTTAGTCCATAAGAAAATAAGAAAAAGCTTTGATCCAAGTGGATCGGTACCTACCTTAACTCGACGCTTCAAATCTGGCAGAGTTTCGCTTCTTGAACTAAAAGGAGGAATTCAACACGGGATTGTGTGTTGAACTCAAGAATTTGAGTACTTGAGGCTTTTGTGGGTGCTTGAGGGCTGATTGAATTATGATTGTGAATTCTGTCTATCAGAAGGTCAGATATAGGGGAGTATATATACTAAAAACCTCGAAAAAATTAGGAAAATCTGGATAAACCAGGCAGGCAAACCGCAAGAGGCATTGCGATTTGACCAGCAAACCGCAAAGGGCTATGCGGTTTGCCTTACAAACCGCAATAGGCAATGCGGTTTGTGGGTCTTCAAACCTGTATTTCCTAAATCCGGTTTGACATATTTCGGAAAGATACAGTTTAATTTTGGCTTGGACGTCAAGAATACTGATTGGGGGCTTTCCTAGATATTTTGTGAGGTGCTTGTGAGGGCTTAGGGTCTTGGAGTGCGGGCCTAAAGCGGGTTTGGGCTCGGTTCTGGGCCCGAGACCCAAAAATGTAAATAAGGTGTATTTTGTAGTGTTTTGTGAAATGAGATGACCCTTGAGGCCGTATTTTGTGTAAGAAGATGCTAAATAGCGGTTTTAGCCATCGGGTTTAAATTTAGGAATTTAGGAATGCTGAATTGGACCTTATTAATGTAAAAGGGCCAATTGTAATGTGATGTGGAAGCTCATGCCAGATGAAGCGAGACGCGAACCAAGCTAGACTCTAAATGGACAAATGAACATTTATTTAAGCGTGATGTTTAGCGACTCAACTCATTTTAACATTTTAAACGACTCTAATATGAATTCGACATAAATAGAACCGTCAACGTCAACGTTAACGTTAAAGCATGCATGTTAAAAGTCCTTTACATCACTGGGTTTGTTTTGGGAGGGTACGGATATGGGTATTCACTGGGCCCCCAGTTTGACTGAGCTCGGACTAGAGCGCTAGTCAAACTGCACGACAATATCCGAACCATCACAGTCTCGATATCATCAGCGGAACGAAGCATGTGCCCATGGGTGAGGCGAGGACTCCGAACCGGGCTATCCAGGGCGGGACGTGCATGTTTAAGGACATGGCGGTCCGTGCATACTGTAAGGGCCGACCGGCCTGCCAAGTGCCGTTGCTATGCTTGCTGCTGTTGTGCTGTTGTGTAATGCCGTTGCGTAGTGCTTATGCTTTTGCGCGTGCTATTGCTGATGTTGTGCTTGTGTTGAGTCTCGCCGTGGAGCGCAGGTGCTTGGTGTAGTATCCGCTGGAGGAGTGCTAGTTCGCCGGGGAGGGATGTACATGTATGGTCTCGCCTAGGAGCGCAGATGCAGTTGTAGTTGCGTGTGCTTAATGCAGATGTTCGTGTAGAATGCTTATGTAGATGTGCTTGTAGGAAAATGCTTGTGTCTGAACTCGCTGAGGAGTGCATGTGTAGTTGCTATTGCATGTGGTTGTCTTCCGCTGAGGAATATGATGTTTAAGTAAATGAGACTCGCTGGGACGTGCATGTGTTTTGTAATTGCGACCACTAAGGAGTGATATGCTCCACAGGTAAAGTGTAATGTATAAGGACCCGCTGGGGAAAAATGTTTAGTGCTTAAATCCGCTTGGGATATGGGTACAAGTGTTTGAGCTCCGTGGGGAAAAAGTAGTACTCCGCGGGGATGCATAAAGGGGTGTAAAAGCACTACTACAAATATGACAAAAGAGGACGGTTGAAAACCGTCCTCAATAATCAAAAGAACCGTCCTCTAGCGAGGCGTCCTCTTAAATCAAAGAGGACGGTTCTAAATAAAGTCAAAACGTCCTGAAAAATAATCTAAGAGGACGGTTTCTGAGGATACCGGACTTAGGGTGATCCCTTCTCGACGCCCCGCTCGCGCCCGCCCTCGTGTCATGGGGCGGAATGCACGGCGCGGGAAAATGGATTTTGCAAGAAGCTCGCGGGCGCTGAGCTTCGCTTTTTGGCGTTGCTTGGCTCAGCTTGCTCGAGCGTTCTTTTTTACTTAATGGGGGAATGTCATTGCATGTAATTGTGACAAAAAGAAATATAAAAATCCTTTTGAAATGTATTTTGGAGTCGCCACCAAATATTAAAGGAATTTGGAACCTATTCAACGCGCCTTAAAATATAAGACACGGGTGTCTCAGATTTCAAGGTGCGTCGATACCTATCCGTCCGAGGTTATTGTGAAACCAGAGAGGATTCGAAGTGAGGTTACTTTTCGAAAGTTTTGACAAAATGTACTATGAAAACTGTAATAAAAAAGCCTACGTAAAAGTAGTCTTTACTAATTTGAAAACAAATGCTTTAATTTCGATATTTGGGCTAATAGGACGCTACGTACAAATGCAAATATATGACTCGATAAATATGTAAAATAAATGTAAGCTGTCAAAGCTATGACGATTTGCTATAGGAAATATACGTAAATTACTAATTCATGGCATTTGAATTAATAACTAAACGTTATTCTCCGACTTGTGTTCAATTCTAAGATTTTGTAAAACCCTCGGTTTTGCATGTTTAAAAGACTATATGAAACGGTACAGTTAAATGTCGAATCCGTGTTTTAGTCGTAATTTAATGCATGAATCGAGAATTTGCATAATGTAAAAGTGGGTGCTTAATTTAGTGATTTTGAGTCGTTCATTTATGCGATATTGGCGGGGTTTAGACGAATCATTTGATTCGAATTACTACAATCGTATTGCGAATACGAGTTCGTTAATGCCAATACCGGGGTGGGTTAAAGTAACCCTATAAGTCTCAAACGTCCAATCGGAAGGTAAAATTTCTTTACCTTGAAATGCAAAGACGGTTTTTAGAGTGGAAATTTATAAGTGCGAGAGGCTTTATGTGAATTTGAGTATTGAATTGAATTGATTAGAGAATGTTGTTATGAATGTATTAGATGATGATTTGATGATTGAAAATGATCGAATAAGGGCTGCTATTTATAGCAAATGCTTCGTGTTTTATGCCTAGTTGCTCAGAAAATCGCCAGTGAACCAACGATTACTGAGAAAATCGCCAGAATGTCAGAGGGAAGGGGAAAAATCGCCAGAAAACTGGCGATTATCATGAAAATCGCCAGTATTCTGGCGATTTTCTCCTCGCTTCGACAAATTTGTGTACCGTATTTCGTATAAACGTTATCGTAGGTGTGTAAGGCGTAGATGAGCAATTTGATTGACTTTTGGGTTGTATGATTGTCAACTTGTACAAGTTGATTTGGTCAACTTGTTTTGCTTGGCTCGATTCTCTCGTTTCGTGTTTCGTGTTTCGGTTTTTCGTCGTGTTTTTCGATTTTGACTCGAAATAAAATAATATTGTAATATATTATTTTACGACCTTGTGAGATTTTGTTTCGTAAGAATGTGACTCGGAACGCGTTTTGGTCCGCTTCGTGTGTTTGGGCCTTTTTGTGTGTCTTGGGCCGTTATTGTGTGTTTGGGTCGTTTTTGTGTTCTTGGGCCGTTTTGTGAGGCGTCTTTGTGTCGTGCTTGTGTGTATTGTGTCGACTTACGATTTAAAATGACTAAATTAATATTCATTTTTACGAACTATGCAAATTCAAAATTAATACGTTAAAAATGACTAAAATGTTTTAGACACTTATGTACCGTTTCGTTTCATTTTAAAACATGTATGAAAGTCCTTTTCGTCATCGGGTTTGTTTTTTGGGGGGTACGGATACGGGTATCTACAGAGCCCCCAGTTTGGCTGAGCTTGGACTAAAGCGCTAGTCAAACTTTAAAAGATAGTATCCGGACCATTACAGTCTCGATTCTACTTGGCGATACTAAGTATGTGTCTCGGGGAGAGACGAGGACTTAGTGTCGGGAATGCGGGGAGGGACGGCATGTTTAAGGACATGACGGTCCTGCATGTTTAAGGGCTTGCTGGCCTGCTGTTGTTTGGATGTCATTTGATGGCGTCTTGTAGCTTGGTCATCTTCTGCATCCTGTGTGTCTGCTGCGTGCTTGCTTGTGTATCTATGTTTTGACTTTCTCTTCCGCAGAGAGCATGGGTGTCTGCGTTCTTGCTTCATGAAAGGAAATCGTGTTTCTGCGATTTTATTTGAAATAAAAGTGCGTATTTCGTTCTTGTTTTGGATGCGTTTGAAAGATACACGTATTTGGCCTGTGAGGGGTATATGTGTTTTTGATTTTTGACTCGTAAAGAGTGTCTGTGTTTGGAAAATATACGTATTTAACTCGTGAGGAGCATACGTATTTTGGTTTGTAACTTGTAAAAAGTGTGTTTGTTTTGAAAAATATACGTATTTAACTCGTGAGGAGTATACGTATTTTGATTTTTGACTCGTAAAGAGTGTCTGTGTTTCGAAAATTATACGTATTTAACTCGTGAGGAGTATACGTATTTTGATTTTTGACTCGTAAAGAGTGTATTTGTTTTTGAAAAATATACGTATTTAACTCGTGAGGAGTATACGTATTTTGATTTGTAACTCGTGAAGAGTGTCTGCGTTTTTGAAAAATATACGTATTTAACTCGTGAGGAGTATACGTATTTTGATTTTTGACTCGTAAAGAGTGTCTGTGTTTTGAAAATTATACGTATTTAACTCGTGAGGAGTATACGTATTTTGATTTTTGACTCGTAAAGAGTGTCTGTGTTTTGAAAATTATACGTATTTAACTCGTGAGGAGTATACGTATTTTGATTTTTGACTCGTAAAGAGTGTATTTGTTTTTGAAAAATATACGTATTTAACTCGTGAGGAGTATACGTATTTTGATTTGTGACTCGTAAAGAGTGTATTTGTTATTATTTTGTGAAATTAGGTTCTCGACTTGTAACGAGCAGGTGTATTCTCGTGTTTTATCATAGTGGCGCATAAAAGAGTGAATTAATAGCGTAATGGACCGTAAATCCAGCCCAAACTAAAAATTGACCCGTGCCTGACCACTTAATCGCCAGACCTCTGGCGATTTAGTGTGTGTGTGTGCTATTTTGTTCAAAAAACACGGGAAGGAGAATGAGTAGAGCAGCCGAAAACAAACACACAAACACAATCAAATCGAAAAAACTCGTTCTCAGCGATTTCTTAACCAAAATTCGTGATTTCGCCTCCTACGATTCGCAATGGACCAAGGTATGCACTCAATCAAGTTGCTAATTCGTGTTTTGAAGTCGGTTCGAGTCGGTTTTAACTGAAAATTCGTTTTTTAGGGTTTATGTTAAACCGTCTTGCATGATTCGAATTTTGCTATCATTGTTGCTTGAAATCGATACTTGAGAGTAGTAAGAAGCTTGTCTTGCTATTGTTGATGATTGTATGTGAAAAACCCGACTTGTGGGGCTGATTTTCGTGTATATGGTCAAGGGCGTTTTGGTCATTTTTCGTTATTCGTCTCGGAATACGCCCAAAATTTCCATATAGGTTACCCATTAGTAGTATAATGCGTGGGTAAATTTGTTTCGTTGAAATCGGTGCGAAAGTCGGGTGTTTGGGTTGAAAAACCGTGTATAAGGGGTGTTTTTTGGTGGTTGTGTTCTGTTTTTAACGTGTGAAACGACTTCGGATGGCCTTGTTTTTTTTTTTTTTTGAAACGTCGTTGTATGCTAATGATGAGGCTTTGGGTGTCTTGTGTGTGAAAAACGGTTTGGAAATCCGTAATTTTTGTGTGTTTTTGCGTGGAGACGGTTTCTTGGGTGGAAATTTTCGGTTCCGAAACTTGTCGAAAATTTTTGTCTTGGGTCATGATGACTCGTATGGTGTATGGCTTGCCCATTTTTGCTGATCACGCGTCATTTAAAGGTGTTTTGGAGTGTTTCGGAACGTTTCTGTGTAGTTGAACTAGGCCTCTTGAACTCGTCTTTCTTGCTTCTCGTGTTTCGAGTCTTGGGTGTATTGTCATGCGGGCCGTCTGGGTGGGCTAAAGTGTTGGTTCGTGGGAGGTTAGGGGCTCCTAGGTCAAGAAAAAGCCATGAAGAGGCCGTTTTTGTAGTTTGCGTGCGTTTTACATAAGTCGCTCATCGAGGTGTTCGGGCATGATTTGCATTTAAACTATTTGTGGGTGTTCATTATGACTTGTATTTCGTGGTACGTGTCATGAACCAGGTATTCTGTGTCTGCGCCGCTTTAGCCTTATCTCATCAAAAATAAGCCTAAAGCGTATTTTCTGTTGCTTTGCTTGGTCTTTTGTCATCTTTTGTACTTTCTGGCTCTTTGTATTGGTCGTGTATGACGTATATATCGCATACGTGTCATAATATATGCATTTCTGTACTCCTGCGTTGTTTTGGCCCTATCTGTCAAAATTTGGCCTAAAGTCTGCTTTTTGCTGTTACATTTGCTTCTTCTTTGCTTTTACATACCGTTGCTCTTCAGGCTTGCTGTGCATGTCGTGTATATTGTATATTTGTCACAAAATATGCATTTTCACATCTCTGCTTTCTTTTAGCCTTTTCTGTCAAAGATAGGCCTGGAGCTTGCTTTTTGCTGTTTTGCTTGATTTTTCTCTGTCTTTGTGCATTCTTGCTCCTTGGATTAAATGTGTATTAATGTAGGTATCATATCTGTGTCATGAAATATGTATCTCTGTATTTCTGCTCCTCTTTTAGCCCTTTCTGTCAAAGATAGGCCTGAAGCTTGTTTTTCTGTTGCCTTTGTACATGTGCATTCTTCTGTTGGTCGTGAACTTGCTTTGACGGGATTGTATTTTGTCTTATCATATTACTGCGTTGCTTAAAAGCATTTCTCGAATTCGCGCAGGTGATCCTGAGATCGTGATACCTACGACCAGTGCCATGCAGGATGTCATTGATAGTATTGATTTTGCTCCTACAGGGGACGAGCGTACCCCGATCTCCGAACTGCGTCATCACTTAGCGAGTTCTGAAGGTCCATCTCAGTCTGATTTGTTCAAGACTCCTCCTGCTTTGACGCCAGGGAATGAGGTACAGGGACCTGTTCCGGAATCTCCTATGCCTTCCGTCAGTGATCACAGTACTACCGTGGGCAGCGGGGGCCTTACATTGGCGATGTAGGCGTCTGCAGTAGACGATCGGAGTTACCGCGGGCTTCTTTGTGGAGTTACCTACGCCTGTTGGTGGCGTGGTCGCTGGCTTTGGCGACCTAGGCCTTCTGTTGGCGAGCGTGGAGTTGGTTCTGCACCTTTGCAAGGTGCTGGGCGTGGGCGTGGGGTTCCTGAGCCACCGGTATCCGTCGGGAAAGGCCGAGGTAGAGGTCGTGGGGTTAACCGTAAGAACGACAGGCCTAGCAGGAAGCGCAAGGTAGATGCTGTTACGGGTAGTGCTGAGGGTGGCGTTCGGACGCGTGGTCGGCGTGTTGCCGAGGCTTGCGGTAGTTGCGAGCGGGGTGGGAGTAGTAGTGCGGGCGCCACGGTGAGGTGAGTTCGGCGGTGGAAATGATCCTGCTGTTGACAAACCGAGGCGTGGTCCTCCCCGTCGGCTCGAGGATGCTTTTGAGGCCATTCCAGAGCCCGAGGAGGAGCAGGAGGATGATGAGCAGGTTGCGGATGACGCGGCTGAGGCTGCAGTCGGAGGTGAGGTTGCAGGTGATGTTGGATGTGACGACGCCGCGCCGGCCGATGGTGCTTGCCGGTCTTTGGCCGGCCGCGCAAGATATGTTTATGGGCGTGGTTGATGAGCTAGGCTTGAGGCCGTCATTTCCCCATGGGCCGAGATTGTGGGCAAATGTTGCCAAGGATTGGGATGGGGTGAGCTTAGTTTGGAACCCACTGGAGCACCTGTCTACTCGAGTGAAAGTTGGCTTCAAGTTAGGCATCATGCGGACTTTTTCTGGCTTCCGTACCGTCATGGACGCTTTTAACAAGAAATTGTCTCCCGAATCGCGGAAAATAATCCTCGACACGGCTTTTGGTTCGTTGGTGACGAAGTGGCAGGAGGTGCGTAAAAAGAATGTGAATGCGCATCTTTCTGTACTTCGAGCGTTGTTAGATAGGTTCTGGGATACCACTAATACGTTCCATATGCCTGGATACGAGGTTGGTATCACTTTCTCGTCTCTTGCGATTGTCTCGGACTCTACGGAGAGGAGGTGATTAAGTGGGACAGAGTGCGTCCTGCTATTTCTAGTGCAGCCGTTGTTCGCTTGATTGGAGGTGGTATTAGATGTGCGAAGGAGGAGCGGAACACATTTCAGCCTCGGACGTCGTGGATCGACGATTACTTCAAAGGCCGTGGGAAGAAGCGGGTGAGTGCTGCGAGTCATGAGTAGAATGCTCGATTGTGGTTATGGTGGTTTCTGTCGGCCACTCATTTTGGAGATAAAGGCGAGCGGGCATCAACTGCTGTTTTAATGGCGCTGAGGGATTTGTCTAGATTGGGTGACTTCGACTGGGTTACTCCTGCCACGGGTGTCTTGATTCGATATTGTAGGGACGCAGTTCGTCCTGATAAGATCGATGATGAATCTAGACCGTCCTTGGTTGGCCCTGGTCTGCTGATGGAGGTATGATTGCTTTGCTCTCTCCTTTTTGTAATGTTTTATTGCTTTGCTTCTGTTATTCCCTCCTTTGGTGATGTATTTTTGTTTTTTCGTAGTCCTGGTGTTATGCTCATTTCCCGTCGCTGCTTCCTGACAAATTTGCCGTGAAGGCGAAGTACCCTGCTTTTCATGCCTATGCGACGGCAAATAGGAAGGGTATTCGCTTGACTTATGATGCTGCTCGAGTGCGGTTCAACGAGATGACCGTTGATAAGGTAAAAGGAGTCTGTATTCTTTTTATGCTTTGTGTTCATGCTTTGCTTGCGTTTGCGGATCTTGATTCATTTCTTGTTTTTGTAGTTTGTTCGTAATCCTTGGGCAGATTATACGGAAGTCCCTGCATCGATTGCGGCTCGCTTTGCTCTTCGCGATACGCAGAGGTTGTACATCGCGACTTAGTATGACTCGTACTGGTTTTTAGGTGAGCGTTTGTCAGCACAGACGGCTAGGAGCGAGTTTCTCGTGCCTGCATCCCTCCTAAGGTCCTCTTTGATCAGACGTCGGATGCCGACATTCGTCGTGATGTATATCGGGAGGGTGAGTCAGAATCCTTGCTGAGGCAAGACGAAGATTATCCGTCGTAGGCGCGTCTTGCTTTGGCGCCTGCCGTGATTGAGGTGTGCTGTTGCTTTTGCGTTAGCTTGTGCATATTGCTCTTTTTTTAAAAGCAAAAATTGACCCTGATTTTTGTGTTTCGTAGCCGCGTGATCCTGATCTTGAGGTTCAGCCTCCTCCGTTTTATGAGAGTCTAGATTTTGAGCATGATGATGGTTGTCGGCATTCGGTCGTATTGCAGCCGTGCTTATCTGCGGTGGCTGATGCTGGTATGGATGGTTGGAGCCCTCGGGTGAAGCAGGTATGACTCGTCTTCTTATCTTCTATGTTTGCGTGTTTTGTACTGTGTAGCCCCCAGTTTGGGTAAGATTTTGAGGTAAAATCGTTAGTCAAACTTTGTTGAAGCTGCTTTTGATTATAGCCCCCAGTTTGAGTTAGATTTTGTCCTGAAATCGCTAATCAAACTTTGTTCAAGTCGCTTTTGATTATAGCCCCAGCTTGAGTTAGATTTTGTCCTAAAATCGTTAATCAAACCGTGTTGAAGCCGCTTTTGATTATAGCCCCGCTTGAGTTAGATTTTGTCCTAAAATCGTTAATCAAACTGTGTTGAAGCTGCTTTTGATTATAGCCCCCAGTTTGAGTTAGATTTTGTCCTAAAATCGTTAATCAAACTTTGTTGAAGCTGCTTTTGATTATAGCCCCCAGTTTGAGTTAGATTTTGTCCTAAAATCGTTAATCAAACTGTGTTGAAGCCGCTGATTATAGCCCGATTTGAGTTAGATTTTGTCCTAAAATCGTTAATCAAACTTTGTTGAAGCTGCTTTTGATTATAGCCCCCAGTTTGAGTTAGATTTTGTCCTAAAATCGTTAATCAAACTTTGTTGAAGCTGCTTTTGATTATAGCCCCCAGTTTGAGTATATGAAGGCCGTATTTGTTTGCAGGTGACTCTCGATGTCCACAAGAATTTATGGAGAATGGCCAACCGTTGGCGAGTGGCGTTGAATGATAAAGCGGTCGCGCTTTGCAAGGCTGAGAAGTATGTGACCGACTTGCAGGGTGCACTTGCGCAGAGTCAGATAGAGCTAGGGCGGGCCAGGGCTGAGGAGACACGTCTGCGAGCGGAATTTGAGCTACAGCGTGAGCAGGAGCTAGCTGGTTATCGTTCTCAGATTGATTCGTTGCGCGCGGAGCTTAGTCGCAGAGACCAAGCTAATTGATTTGGGATGTATGCTAGGATCGTAGGCTTATTTTATGGATTTGTCTTATCTTGTGGTTGTACTTGTGTTCGGTTGTATGTGTAGGAGTTTGTACGAGGTTAATTTTGTGATCATGGCTTGACGCGAGAGAGCCCTGTGACCTCGTGCGCGTGCGTCGATTATTTTGTATGGTTGTACTTTGCAGGAATCATATGACGTTGATTTATGGCCATCGCTTGACGCGAATATGTTCCGCGGTCTTGTATGTGTGCTTTGGTTATGCAGCAGGTTCACTCGTCGATTATATTAATCGTCCTTGATGACGTAGTTTTCACTCGTCCTTGTTGTGTCATGAGCCTCGTCGGTTATTTTGCCCCGTTTTGTAGTATGACTGCTTGTGTTATCGTTTGCGTTTGAAGTCCTCGCGACTTGCTTATTTAGTGTTCCTGCATTAAACGGTTAGTCGTAAAAAAAACACAAATCTCGATTGAGATTGGCTTACTCGTAGTAAGCACATGCATGCGTAAAGATTTTTTGTAAAATATGCTTTTTGAAGAAAAATATTTTGAGTCCGTAAAAGACGCTTTTGACGCTCGTAAAAATGTGAATTAAGAACATCGTGCTTGTACGTAGGCCTGCTAAACGTGACAGTTGAATTTTGTGAGACCGTAAAAGGTGTTTTTGACGTTCGTAAAAATGTAAATTAAGAACGTCGTGCTGTAACGTAAGCTTACGAAAAGTGACGATTAAAATTTGTGAAATGTATGTGCAAAATAATAATCGAAAATTGATGATAAAATGACACAATACGGACGTAAAGCCGGGTAGCGAAAACGTAACCGATAGTACGCCGTAAAATGTAAAAACAGCGGTGCGTAGGCTGTGAAAAGGCTTCTCTGCAACTCGTAGGCTGCAAGACGGTGCGCAGTCGTCGCATCAATGTCGGAAAATTACGGAAAATCGCCTGAATACCAACGATTTTCACAAAAATCGCCGTAAAACAGCGATTATTGTGAAAATCGCCAGGATCGGGCGATTTTTGTGATAATCGCTGTCTTCCGCGATTTTGGCGTGTTTTCTGCCTTTTTGTTTTGATTTTTTGGTTAATCGCTGGTTTACTAGCGATTATACTTTATGTCGTCGCCTCTTGAAGACGTTGCCTATAAGAAGGATGCTTGTGTTAGTTCATTCATCCATCTCTCCAATCACACTTCATATTACGTCTTAACTTGCAACTTCATTACTCGTATTATAAGAGTATTCATAATATCCTACAGAGCGTTTTCCTTTTTGTGAGTAATGGAGCATTTGGAGGGACTTGTGAGAGTATGGTGTGCTATGCTGTCGGGAGTCGAGAAAAGGAATCTCAGGGGCTGTGGCCTGGGCATATTTCTAGGCTTAAGGCAGGTTCGGATGGAGCCTGAGTTCTTGGATGCCTGTCTGTACTACTGGGACCTGGCTTACCATGTATTTCGCTTCCCCGACGGGGAAGTTTGTCCCTTGGTCGAGGAATTTGCTGCCATCGGAGGTTGACCCGCACTGTGACTCCAGTGTGTGTTCGTCAGGAGCTTGGTTATCAAAGGAACATGCAAAACTTCCTTAAGATGACGAGGCCCGAGACGGAGGACTTGTTCCTAGATGGGCGCTTGAATATCATCCGACTTTGCCAGAGGTTCATGAATTATGATGATGGGAGTATTGGCGCTGTTGCTCACAGGAGGGCTCTGGCCCTTTGCCTTGTGCACTGTTTTATGTTCCCCGATTCAGTGGACGCGATGGGGTTTGGCGGCGGCGTTTGGCTGCGTCGTCTGCGGCCAGATGGAGATGGGGTACAACCCTGCGGCGCTGATCCTTGCGGAGACGATCTTAGGCCTAGATGATCGGGCGTGTAATAGAGTGCATGCTTATCATGGTTGTCCCCTCATTTTGCAGGTCTGGCTGATGGAACGTTTGAGCGTACTTGGAGCCATCCCTTACGGTGTATCCTACACGGCGGCAGGCGTAACCAGTCGGGGCCTGAGGTGGATGGGTCCCAATGGCCGTCCTCGTGACTACTTCTCCACCTTTGTGAGGGCGTCGGCTATTCGTTGGGTTGTGCCATGGTGGGAGGTTACCTCGGTGACGGGCAGTGCAGTTGGCGATGGTCCTTCCGGGGTCATGTTATGCGGTTTTGACATTGGGGTGTTCATTCACCCCCTGAGGGTGAGAAGGCAAATGGGCTATGCCCAGTTTATCCCAGGGCAGGATACCACGATCCAGGATTTGGTCGTACTTAATAACCAAATCACTGATGCATGGTCGCGAGGATGGGCTCTTCGTCCCCGGTGGCAGGTGGCAGGGATACCGGCCACGGTGAGGGTTGCGAGGTCGTATATCCGGTGGACTACGACCACAACTACTCGCCAGAGGGCCCGCCTTCGTGCTATAGAGCAAAATGAGCCACCGCCGACGTCGGCCTTTGATCCAGTACGTTTTGGTCGCGGGAGTCGTGGGAGCTCGAGCTCTGGGAGTGCAGCGTCCATGGAGACAGAGCTCAGTCATCTTGGTTTTATCATGGTTAACGCTCCGGGCCAGGATGGCAGCGGTCATGCCTCGCATATGGGTTGAGATCTCCTTTCAGTCGTGAAGAAGAATGTCTGCTCGTGTTGTTATCTAGTTACTGTTTTTATGCTTGTTGTTTTCTTTTTTGTTTTTAATTCCCTAAAGCCCGAAGGTCATGCCGGGTTTCGTAGTGTTGGTAGGGGTTGTAGTGTTTGGTGAGGCTCCCGATTAGGAAAATCCAAATTGTACTGCTTTGCTTTTACTAATAAAACGAAGGTTCTTTGTATAAAACTTGCCCTGTTTTGTTTTAGAATTAAAGATTCGTGTCTCTTTTTTGAACTCTGTTGATTATACCCTTAACCTGAGATGTTTTGGGCATGTTATTTTGTGTTGAATGTCGGCTGTGCTTTTGAAAAAGCTGCCTACGTATCCATATGAATGGAATCAAGCCGGCGTAGTTCGTATCTGTGTTCTGCTTTTTGAGATGTGTGTGCATGTTTAGGGGCATGCCACCGCGGAAAGCGTGTTTAATTACATGTCATAAATACATTGCAAGTGTTTCAAGGGTAGTATTTCTTTAGCTGGTCGAGATTGGTGGCTCGATTGAACTCTTGACCGTATAGGTCAGTTAATTTGACCGCTCCTCCTGTGTAGATTTCTTTGACGAGGTAAGGCCCAGCCCAGTTTGGTTTGAACTTTGCTCGTGGGTCAACAGGAAGTGGCGCGCGTACTGATTTCAACACTAGGTCTCCCACTTTTATGTTTCGTGGTCGAATTCGCTTGTTGAATGCTCTTTGTAGTCGTGCTTGGTACATTCGCACAATGCTTAAGGAATTTAGCCTGCGTTCGTCCAGGAGCATCAGTTGCTCGTAGCGTCCGCGAGCCCATTCTGCTTCTGGGATGCTACTTTCCATCAGTATTCGTAGGGATTTCATTTCGATTTCCACGGGTTGCACGGCTTCCATGCCGTAGGTAAGAAAGTATGGCGTCATGCCTGTGGGTGTGCGTATGGTTGTGCGATATCCCCATAGTGCGAATGTAATTTTGTTAGGCCAATCCCGACAACTGTCGATCATTTTCTCCAGGATGGTGACTACAGTTTTGTTTGCTGCCTCCACGGCTCCGTTGGTTTGGGGTCGGTAAGGGGAGGATCTGTGATGTTGTATGCTGTATTTGGCGAGTATGGCTTCTGTTTCGCCTTGAAAATGTGAACCTTGGTCGCTTATAAACTCATGCGGTATGCCATATCGGCATATGATGTTTGTTTGTATGACTTTGGCAACTTCTTTTGAGCCGAGGGTGCGAAAAGACGCCGCTTCTACCCACTTTGTGAAATAGTCGATTGCTACTAGTACGAAGCAGTGTCCTCCTGCTCCGATGGGATGGATTTTGCCTATCACATCAATGCCCTAAGTTGAAAAGGGCCATGGAGACGTGAGGCTGTATAGTGGTGAAGGAGGTACGTGCTGCACGTTACTGAATATTTGACAATTATGGCAGTGTTTGACATAGTGAATGCAGTCTGCTTCCATAGTCGTCCAATACCATCCTAGTCGTAAGATTTGCTTGCATAGGGCTCTTGCGTTCATGTGTGGGCCGCATTCGCCATCGTGTACTAGGGCAATGATTTCCTGCCCTTTCTTATAATCGACACACATGAGTAGAGCGCCTTGGGGTGTCTTTTTGAGTAACTGTCCCATTTCTAGCACGAATTGGGAGGTAAGGAGTCTAATGGATCTTTTACCGCGTTTGTCGGTGTCGGGAGGATATGAATTGCTTGTTTTGTAGTTAAGTATGGCTTGGTACCATGGCTCTATTTGTTCTGCTTCGTCGATGTCAATGGTGTGGATGTATGCGGGCTCACCACGTCTCTCGACGACAATGGGTAGTGTGTCAACATTTGGTGGCATGTTGAGAAGGGATGAAAGTTTTGACAGTGCGTCGGCAAATTGGTTTTCTTCCCTTGGGAGGTGATAGAATTCTATGCAGTCGAACTCTGTCAGGAGTGTTTGTATTTTTGCTTGGTATTTTGCGAGGGTTTCGTTCATGATTTTCCATGCTCCTGTCACTTGATTTATGATGAGGAATGAGTCTCCATGCACTCGCAGGTGCTTTATGTTGAGGGCCATGGCTGCTTGTAAGCCGTAGATGCAGGCTTCATACTCTGCGGCATTGTTGGTGACGTTAAAGTCGAGCTTGATTGAGATGGGTGTTAGATCGCCATTAGGAGATATTAGGAGTATTCCTACGCCGTAACCGCGGTAGTTTGAGGCTCCATCGAAGTAGAGTTGCCAGTACTCAGTTTCGATAGCGAAAATTCCATCGTCAGGGAATGATGTTGTGTCAACTTTAGGTTGTTCAATGATAGCATTCTCTGCGAGAAAATCTGAAACGGCTCTACCCTTGATGACTTTCAAAGGCAGGTATTTGAGTTCATACTCTGCTAGCAGCAGTGTCCATCTGGCCATACGGCCGTTTAATACTGGCTTTTCAAACAAGTATTTGAGTGGATCCATTAAGGAATAAACCCTGGTTGTGTGCGCGAGGAGGTAGTGCCTGAGCTTTTTAGTGGCCCAGACTAGAGCGAGACAGCTCTTTTCCACAGGTTCGTAGCGAGTCTCATAATCTTGGAATTTTTTGCTAATGTAGTAGATTGCTTTTTCTTCGTTGTTAACTTCAAGTAGCATGGCGCCCATGGCGCTTGGTGTAGTTGTTAGGTAGAGTGAAAGAGGTAGATCCTTCTGGGGTGGTACCAGAGCAGGTGGATTGGTGAGTAGGGTTTTGACTTTGTCGAATGCTTGTTGACAGTTGTCGTCCCATTTTGTGTGTTCTTCCTCTTTTAGCTTCTTGAAAATTGGTTCGCAGACCATCGTGAGTTTGCTAATGAATCGAGAGATGTATTGGACTTGTCCCAAGAAACTCCTGATCTCATCAATGTTGCTTGGAGGTTTCATCTCCAGTATTGCTTTGATTTTGACAGGGTCGATCTCGATTCCACGTTGGCGGTACGTTGACTTCTACTTCCTTATGCATCATGTCGTGCAGCAGAGTAGTGGCGGTACGTTGATAGGTGGCGCCTGCATTAATGAGTCCGAAAGGCATGACAGTATAGCAGTATGTGCCCCAGGGTGTTACAAAGGTGGTTTTAGACATGTCGTCTGTCGCCATTTTGATTTGGTTGTATCCTGCGTATCCATCCATGAACGATAGTAACGCGTGATCAGCAGTATTGTCCACAAGTATGTCCATGTGAGGCAGTGGGAAATCGTCTTTAGGGCAAGCCTTGTTTAGGTCCCGAAAGTCTGCGTGATACTTGTATTTTCCCATTTTTCTTCATGACTGGGACCATGTTTGATACCCAGTCTGAGTATTCGATGACTTGGATGAAACCTGCTTGTAGTTGCTTTTCGATCTCGTCCTTGACCATGAGAGACTATTCTGGCTTAATACGGCGGAGTTTTTGTTTAACAGGCTTGGCACCTGGTTTGAGTGGGATGCGGTGTTCGGCTATTTCGCGGTCAATGCCAGGCATGTCCTTGTAGGACCAAGCGAAGACGTCTTTGAATTCTGTGAGTAGCTCGATGTATGTAGCTTTTCCTCCATGCTTAGGAAGCTCCTAGTTTGTAGTTTTCGAGGTTTTTCAGTGTTCTCAGAACACCGGCCCATCCAAAGGCCGAAATGTCATTCACGGTAGCTCGCCAGTCGCAGACATCGCCCACAAACCAACACGGGCCCTTTCCAACAAGACTATGTCCTCACTCGTGCGCATCCTGAGAACTTCCCAGGAGGTCACCCATCCTAAGACTACTCTCCAGCAAGCACGCTTAACTGAAGAGTTCTTAAGATGAGCCACCAGAAAAGAAGATGCATCTTATTGATATGAGTAGTACTTACAATCCTTTTAAACACTATGTCACTTGAGCCAACACATGAACCTCTTCAACGAGGTACCCGGCCCGAATAACCTCGGACAACACCGGGTGTTACAACCTATGTAACACCCCGGCCCCATCCAAAGGCCGAAATGTCATTCACGGTAGCTCGCCAGGCTGCGTACATCGCCCACAAACCAACACGGGCCCTTTCCAGCGCACTATGTCCTCACTCGTGCGCATCCTGAGAACTTCCCAGGAGGTCACCCATCCTAAGACTACTCTCCAGCAAGCACGCTTAACTGAAGAGTTCTTAAGATGAGCCACCAGAAAAGAAGATGCATCTTATTGATATGAGTAGTACTTACAATCCTTTTAAACACTATGTCACTTGAGCCAACACATGAACCTCTTCAACGAGGTACCCGGCCCGAATAACCTCGGACAACACCGGGTGTTACACACCCCCACTTGAAGAACGCAACGTCCTCGTTGCGCCTGGTCACTACTTACAATATAGCATTCCAGAATCCTCCCCAGCTAGGTGCGTACCTGGCCAACAAGACACAGGATTCGACCACACGGTCGCCGGGTTGCTCTGATACCATTTGTAACACCCCGGCCCCATCTTAAGGCCGAAATGTCATTCACGGTAGCTCGCCAGGCTGCGTACATCGCCCACAAACCAACACGGGCCCTTTCCAGCGCACTATGTCCTCACTCGTGCGCATCCTGAGAACTTCCCAGGAGGTCACCCATCCTAAGACTACTCTCCAGCAAGCACGCTTAACTGAAGAGTTCTTAAGATGAGCCACCAGAAAAGAAGATGCATCTTATTGATATGAGTAGTACTTACAATCCTTTTAAACACTATGTCACTTGAGCCAACACATGAACCTCTTCAACGAGGTACCCGGCCCGAATAACCTCGGACAACACCGGGTGTTACAGTTCCTATATCGATGATTGTTGTATCCTCGATAATAGGGTCTTGTTCGGGTTTTGAAACGATGTTTGCAATGTATTTATCTAATGCAATGCTGTTTTGTTTAGCGTCATCGCAAGTATTAGAAAATGCAGATTCTAAAGGGTAACAAGGCAAGTAGTAACCAGAAACGTTGCTATTATTATGGTTTTCAAAAGCAGTTACACTTGCAGATAGCTGAGACAAG
This sequence comes from Dianthus caryophyllus, assembly GCA_023091065.1. Lineage (NCBI taxonomy): Eukaryota > Viridiplantae > Streptophyta > Magnoliopsida > Caryophyllales > Caryophyllaceae > Dianthus > Dianthus caryophyllus. Next base: position 19,535,669 of record CM041527.1, on the reverse strand, counting down.
GGAGCTTTGGACAACCTTAGATGTTGGAGTATGTGTCCTCCACAATAGTGCGATTACTTAATAAATCTCAATTAAGGAATACATGGGGATAATCCTGTATTATAGTCAATTGATTAACGTAAATCAATAACGATTGGCTGACTAGAGTTTGACGTTATTGTCGTGAAAACGGCGGTGATCAATTGATCCCTTTAAGTCACACCTAAAGGAACATACTTCAAATATTTAAGCTAATTAATTGTATGAGATACGATTATATTAGTGACTTGATAATTTGACTAACGGTTAGTCGGTGTATTAATTTAGAGAGAAATCGAGTTGTGAACTCGGATGATTTAATTTTATATCGATAAAATTATTAGAGGAGATGGGAATTGGTGATTAAACGTTAATTCACTAATTACGTATATTTTACTAATGAGATTAGTAAAAGTACATTTTTAATATATGTGTAAGTGTACATGTATATTAAGGAAGAGTTTAATTAATTTACACTTTATTATATTAGATTATTAAGTGATAAATTATATCTTTTGTGGGACAAATATTGAAAACAAAATGGACCCACATAAGGTCACATGGACCGTCCAAATAGAGCAAGTGGAAGAGCTTCGATTTGTTTTTATTTGTTTTGTTTTCTTATATTTGTAAATGCATGTGTAAACATAATCATTACAATGCATAAGTTTTTTCTACCCAAGACAAAGCTCTTTCTCTCCTCTTTTGGACCAAAGTGGCCGGCCCCCTTCAAGTGTGCACAACACACTTCCTTTTTGTTTTTGCTTATAAAAACACAAGGCCTTGAGAGAAAAAGTATTCATGCATTTTCTCTCCTTTCTCTCATATTCTCTCTAAATCTTATATTCATATTATTGTAACATTACTAAGAGTTAGTAGTGATAATAATATCTCATAATATCAAGTTTAATACTAAGTGTTTCTAGATCAAAATACTTAGTGTTTTTGGAGTGTGTTTTTGGGTGCATCTCAAAGGAGGTTTCCTTGTTGGAAACTCGGTTTTGGAGGATCATCCTAAGCTTGTATTCAACAAACAAAACTAGAAAGGAGTTCTAGTTTTGTGCCCTTATTTCCTTTAAGAGAAAGGTATAAATTTCTAAACTTGTTAACAATGTAAATTTGTACTACATAGATCTTGCTAAATCAAATTAGAGTAATTTGATTTACACTAATATTTGATTAGTGAATGGGATCCGATCCCTACAAGTGGTATCAGAGACATGGCTAGTAGTTACAAATTTATTTTGTTATTTTTTTGGAGTTTTATGTATTTATTGAGAATAAATGACATAAAATCCGAAAATAGTGTTAAAGGTTGTTTTAACACGAGATTTTTATAGCATGCAAAGTTTCTGGTCTCATGAAGTTACTGGTCAAATTTCGTAATTTTTGGAATTTGTTTGCTAATTAAAATGATTTTTTTACAAAACCGAGTCAAAAAGTGTGTTTTTGGCTAAAATAATTTCTATAAATAGTTATAGTTGGAATCTGGTCACAAAATTTTTACATAGTGATGTTTCATATTTATACATTCTACATGTAAATTTTCAAAGTCAGATTTTGAGTTTTGAATATTTATTCATATTTTTGTTTAAAATCGGTATATAATGGGTTTTATGTTCAAAAATATAGTAAACGTTGTTTTCTGGACATGAAATTTATACCAATATTTTTATACATTATGGGGATGCTCTCGTATAAATTTGGGATTTTTCCTCACTGTTTTGGATGTTTTATTGATTTTATGAGATAAAATCGATGAAATCGTATGTTATTTGTTATAAAATAAATTCGTTAATTTTTCTGACCAAACTTTTCTTTTCTGATATTTTGGAAGTGTTCCAGAATATACAAAATTTTGTCAAAATAAAAATGGTTTTATTTTAATTTATTTTCATTTTATAAAGCTTTATTCATAAAAAGGTTATGATTAAAGTGCATCTAATTAGCAAATGACCATGTTTGTGAACTAAAATCACCATGAATTAGTGAAAACTAATTATGAGTGTTCTAAATCAGTTTAGAAGTTTTAGTTCAAGCTTAAAAGGTGTTTTAAGCATTATTGATTAATATGAGATTAATCGATTAAAATGAGATCGGTCTTGAAACGTATTAATGCGATTATTGTTTAGGGCGATTTTGGCATGTTTTATTTATAAGCTTTTCATTATGCATGTTTGGATGAATGTTTATTATTGAATGAATGTTTATTCTTACTAGTATGGCCATAGTTTGTTATATTTTTACCGATATTGCCCGTAATGAAAGGGAATATCGTGTGGTTTGTAATTAAATGCGATCTCGTATCGCCGGTTTGTAATTTTTAATAGTTTATTTCTTATATGAATGTATAATAGGATTGCTATGTATTCATTTGTAAATCATACTTGTAACTATTTGTAAATCGAAGACCGGTGATGGAGATCGACTTGGAGCCTTAGAAGTGTTCTAAAGCTTGCAAGGAGGAGACTTGGATGAGATCCATGTGAAGAGGGACCAAAGGAGTTGGTTTCCAATTTGTAACTCCTTGTATTTTAATTACTTTAGGTGGCCATACTAGGTTTATGCTTATGCTTACTTTTGCTTGTTTGATTGCTTATTTTCCGCACACATGCCAAAATCGCCATGCATGCCACGATATCCCACGTTGATTGTCGTTTTTAGGTCGCCATTCTTAAAATTAGTTCACTTATAAAGAATTTATATGACTAAAAATTGACAAGATCACCCACATTTTAACAAATGAATTGAGATTAAGCCTTTCCAAATGTAGCGACTATGAACCCCATGTTCGTGAGGACCTCCGCGACGTGGAACCTTGTTACCATGGGTAAGTAGTGGGAGGAAGTCCCGTGCTAATTTGGTTTGAACTCAACCAAATAAGAGTTATTTGGGGCTTAAGGATGTATTTTATAGAAAATCATCAACCAAGCATTCTAGTGTAGAATTAGTCAAGTGTTGACTTATCGTTTTTATATAAAAGGAAACATGAGATGTCTAATTTTATATGAAAAACGAGTCTTGGAATCATTTATATAATTTCGTGGGAGATCATTATATAAATGGACATTTGTTTTAAAAGGGTTTTAGCAAATGTCATTAATGAACTATGAATGTTAATATATTTCCTCATATTTGTTGTAGAATTATTTATTTGAAATCGCAATGACAACTTTAACTCCCGTACCCATTTTGGGTAAATATTCATGGTTGAGAACCGTGATGGATAAGTGTATCCAAAAGGATGACGGAAGCAACTTTGTCGAATGAGATTCGACTATAAGGGGCGCCGCTCAATCCGACAATGTGCTTAAATACCTTACCGAATAACCTCCCACCGAACCCGGACTTGGGGCCACCGTGGCGGCGCAAGCCGCGTACGATGAGCACCTAAAGGCTGACAATGACGTTAAAAGTGTTTTGATTTGGTCAATGTCACCTTCTCTCAAACTTCGCTTCGTTACTCATAAAAGTGCATATGAGATATTCACTAGAGTGACGACGATGTGCTTTAACACAAAGAGCATGAAAGTGAATGAGATTGAGAGAAAAGATGTTCTTTCAATGAGATTGAAGAGCATAAACATTAGGGTCATGAAAGGGAAGGGAGCTTATAAAGCTCGATTCAAGGAAGATAAGGGTAAGGGGAAGGCTATTGAGAATAGCAAGCCCAAACCCGGTCGTTGAAAGCGCAATTGTCCCAAATTCTTGAAGGAAAAGAACGATGGATGTGCGACATCCAAAGATATTGTTCCTTCTAGACTTTATATGATTGACATAAATCATGCTTGCATTTCTACATGGGTATGAGATACCGGATGTGGATCTCACCTTTGCAATCACTTGCAAGGGATGAGAAACGTGCGAGCACTAGCCAAGGGTGATGTAGATCTCCGCATGGGCAATGGAGCTAGAGTAGCGGCCAATTCCGGGGAATTTTTGTACTCACTCTAGCTAGTGGTTTAGAGTTGTACTTGAATAACTGTTATTTTGTACCAACTCTAACCAAAAACATTATCTCCGTCTCCGTGTTAGATGCGGAAGGCTTTTGTTTTATGATAAAGGACAATCGGTGTTCTTCTTCATTTAATGAAATGGTTTATGGTGAAACCATTTCAATCGGAGGTATTTATGTTTTGAATGATGCCAATGATGTTTATCATATAGAGACCAAGAAGCTCAAAACAAATGAATCAAACAAATCCTACCTTTGGCATTGTCGTTTAAATGATATAAACGATAGACGCATAAAGAGACTTGTTGAGACCAATGTTCTCAAACCATTTGATTGCGAATCATATGGTACGTGCGAGGCTTGCCTTTTAAGGCAAAATGACTCGTGTACCCTTTAGTGGTAAAGGGACACGAGCAAGTGAAGTTTTTAGGACTCATACATATTGATGTGTGTGATCCATTTAACATCACCGCTAAAGGAGGACATCATTACATCATTACTTTTACCGATGACTTAAGTAGATATGGTTATGTCTACTTAATAAGGTATAAGAGTGATGCTTTTGAGAAATTTAAAGAATTTCAAAATGAGGTTGAGAACCAGTTGGATAAGAAGATAGAAGCACTACGATCGGATCGTGGTGGCGAATATCTAAGTAATGAGTTTGATTCACATCTTAAGAATTGTGATAGAGTATCACAAATTGACTCCTCCGAGCACACCACTGTTGAATGGTGTTGCAGAAAGGAGAAACCGAACCTTGCTAGATATGGTTCGGTCTATGATGAGTCAAAGTGAGCTTCCTGGATCGATTTGGGGCTTTACGCTATCGTTTGCTGTTTTCTCACTAAATCGAAGTCCGACTAAAGCAGCCAACAAGACTCCACATGAGATATGGACGGGAACGGTTCCCTATTTGTAGGTTATCCTAAGGAAACCTGTGGCTATTACTTCTATAACCCTCATGAGAACAAAGTGTTTGTGGCTCATGATGCTGTCTTTCTAGAAAATGAATAAATTTCTACAAGACAGAGTGGGAGAAAATTTGAACTTGATGAAGTTCAAGAGCCACAAACCGAAGCAGAAGATGAGGAAACCGCTCCCTCGTTTTCTGACACGGTAGTAATCCCTAGGAGGTCAGGAAGAATTAGTTCTTCCTCCTGACCGCTACCTCAGTAACATCGAGGAGGAGGGTGATTTGTTGTTATTCGAAAACAACGAACCCTCAACCTACAAGGCGGCTGTTAGTAGTCCTAACTCCGAACAATGGCTTAAGGCCATGAAATCCGAAATGGATTGTATGTACGAGAACCAAGTTTGGGACTTGGTAGATTTACCTGAAGGAGTGAGACCCCTTTAGTGTAAATGGATATTCAAAATCAAACTCGGCATAGATAAACATATAGATGTTTACAAAGCTAAATTGGTGGCAAAGGACTTTACACAAGTCCAGGGTATTCATTATGATGAAACCTTTGCACCAATTGCAATGCTTTGATCCATAAAGATAATCTTAACGGTTGCCGCATTTCATGACTATGGAATATGGCAAATGGATGTACGAAACCGCCTTCTTGAATGAGATTCTAGAAGAGGAAGTGTACATGACACAACCTGAAGGTTTTGTAGATACATCCAACCCTAAGAAAGTATGCAAGCTTAAGAGATCCATTTATGGTCTTAAGCAAGCATCGAGGAGTTGGATTCATAGATTCGATCATGTTATAAAACAAAAGGGGTTCACTCAAATGCAGGAACCTTGTTTATACATGAAGTTTAGTGGGAGTAAAGTAACCTTCCTTGTTTTGTATGTGGATTACATACTACTAATTGGAAATGATATTCCAAGTTTGAATTCGGTAAAGGTGGAATTGGGAAACCATTTCCAAATGAAGGACTTGGGAGAGGCACAACGCATCTTGGGTATCCGGATCTATAGAGATAGATCCAAGAAGATACTAGCATTAAGTCGAGAAGCTTATGTCGATAAGATTCTTGATAGGTTCAATATGAAAGACTTCAAGAGAGGCTTTCTTCCAATGAGTGTAGGAATAGCGTTGAAGAAATCTCAACGTCCTACGACTCCTGCGGAAATTGAACGCATGAAATTGATCGCTTTGCTTATTTGTTGGATCAATCATGTATGCTATGATGTGCACTCGTCCGATATCGCTTTCGCTTTGAGCATGACGAGCGGTATCAAGCTAATCCGGTGAGAGTCCTTTGGATAAATTGTACTTGAGAAGAACTAAGGATTCGTTTCTAGAGTTTGGAGGAGAACTTGAGGCTGCGTGTAAAGGGTTACCGGATACAAGTTTCCAAACCGATGGGGATAATTTGAAATCCCAATCCGGCTATGTCTTTATGTTGAATGGGGTGCTATTTCTTTGAAAAAGTTTCAAGCAAAGTGTCATTGTGGATTCTACAATGAAGGTGTATATTTAGCGACTTAGGAAGCCGCTAAGGAAGCTATATGGATTCGGCGGTTCTTGGATGGACTAAGAGTAGTCCCTAGTGCATGAGATCCAATCACTATTTATTGTGATAATAGTGGGGCTATCTTTCATGCAAAGGAGCCCAAGTCTAGTATCAAGTCTAGACACGTTTGAGGAAATACCATGTTATACGAGATAATGTGGAAAGAAAGGAAATAGATATGTGTAAGGTTGGGATGACGATGAGATCGCCGATCCTTTAACCAAGCCTCTTTCGAGGGCTAAGCATGACGCCACACCGCCTCTATGGGGTTGAGGCGTATGCACGATTTCCTTTAGTTTACGTGATATGTAATGGATAACGTATCCGATTACATATATGAAAATAACATTCATTGTTTAGAGTATATTTACTCTTTTAAGTCATTTTGAATGCATACTTTGTTTATCCGAATAGTTGTGTGACAACATTGAACATATTCAAGTGAACGGCATAAACTAAGTATCTGGTCCCTAGTCTCTCATAAGAGGTGACGTCTCGAAGAGACTAGATTGCAAGTCGTTCGATGGTGGGTTCAACACCATAGGGTCATACGTGATATTTGCTCGTTTGCATAAACGGCGTGAAACACTCTGTCGGACGGTGGCAACTTATAGAATTCTTTTTCAATGAGATTGAAACCTGGTCGTGGTGGGAATTCTATAGTATTCCTTTAGTCGATTCTTTGACTGGGCTGATTATTCGAGTCGGTGCGGTTTCCGAGTGACTTTCATTTTGTCCTAAGCCATGCCGTGAAAGGGGTTATAAGGGCATCTTTGGGGTCATGGTGATCTGCATTATCTGATCTGATCGAGTGGAAGGAAATGTCCACCCTCGTCAGGGTAAAACATCTTTGGGCTACTCGAGGAGTAGTCACGAAAATGCGTGTACGCTCGGTAGAATCTACGGTAGATTCCGGTCAGACATTACTCTCCTTATCGAGGAAACCACTCACGATATATATATCTCAGGATGCAAGTACGACCTGTAAGACACCTTGCATCGAGTGGGAGATGTGAAACGGACATGAGAATTGGTAATGCACAACTTGTCTCGGACAAGTGGGAGATTGTTGGAGTATGTGTCCTCCACAATAGTGCGATTACTTAATAAATCTCAATTAAGGAATACATGGGGATAATCCTGTATTATAGTCAATTGATTAACGTAAATCAATAACGATTGGCTGACTAGAGTTTGACGTTATTGTCGTGAAAACGGCGGTGATCAATTGATCCCTTTAAGTCACACCTAAAGGAACATACTTCAAATATTTAAGCTAATTAATTGTATGAGATACGATTATATTAGTGACTTGATAATTTGACTAACGGTTAGTCGGTGTATTAATTTAGAGAGAAATCGAGTTGTGAACTCGGATGATTTAATTTTATATCGATAAAATTATTAGAGGAGATGGGAATTGGAGATTAAACGTTAATTCTCTAATTACGTATATTTTACTAATGAGATTAGTAAAAGTACATTTTTAATATATGTGTAAGTGTACATGTATATTAAGGAAGAGTTTAATTAATTTACACTTTATTATATTAGATAATTAAGTGATAAATTATATCTTTTGTGGGACAAATATTGAAAACAAAATGGACCCACATAAGGTCACATGGACCGTCCAAATAGAGCAAGTGGAAGAGCTTCCATTTGTTTTTATTTGTTTTGTTTTCTTATATTTGTAAATGCATGTGTAAACATAATCATTACAATGCATAAGATTTTTCTACCCAAGACAAAGCTCTTTCTCTCCTCTTTTGGACCAAAGTGGCCGGCCCCCTTCAAGTGTGCACAACACACTTCCTTTTTGTTTTTGCTTATAAAAACACAAGGCCTTGAGAGAAAAAGTATTCATGCATTTTCTCTCCTTTCTCTCATATTCTCTCTAAATCTTATATTCATATTATTGTAACATTACTAAGAGTTAGTAGTGATAATAATATCTCATAATATCAAGTTTAATACTAAGTGTTTCTAGATCAAAATACTTAGTGTTTTTGGAGTGTGTTTTTGGGTGCATCTCAAAGGAGGTTTCCTTGTTGGAAACTCGGTTTTGGAGGATCATCCTAAGCTTGTATTCAACAAACAAAACTAGAAAGGAGTTCTAGTTTTGTGCCCTTATTTCCTTTAAGAGAAAGGTATAAATTTCTAAACTTGTTAACAATGTAAATTTGTACTACATAGATCTTGCTAAATCAAATTAGAGTAATTTGATTTACACTAATATTTGATTAGTGAATGGGATCCGATCCCTACATTAGAGACTCTAACTCTTTGTCTATGTCAATCACATCAGGAATATAGCCCGGAGGCTTAGTTGGGGTGAAAGACTTGAAATGCTGACGCGGAAGCCTAAACTCTATGACAGGTTTGTTGTCAGGGTTTTCGTTTTCGTTTTCTTCAGAGTCGGAGTTTTTGAAGGTGTAGCCTTCTCCAGTAGTGATTTTGAAAGTGCGACCCTGCTCATCGGTCCACTGAAGAGTCTTTGACCATCCGTCGTGTGTCTTTTCTTCAAATGGGACAATCAGGTCGGTGGGGTTGAAGCTGTGGTTACGTAGGATGTCGGAGACGAGTTCGATCCCGGCGATGGTGCACGAGAAGAAGTCTCTGGGCATTTTATTCACACCTTCCTTGACGAAGTATTTGTCAGTGAAGATGTGATATGGTTCCATGTGAAAGTCACGACATCTCTTACGGTCTTTGAATGCTTGTTCCCCACGAGTGACTTCGTAGGACCATGGTACATAACCTAGGCCCATGGTTGGCCATTTGTTATCGTTATCCTTCACATAGAGTGCTGCGATTTCCTCCTCGCGAGTCAATGTGCAGATGTCAAAATCGAAATCAAAACCACATGTGATGTCTGGGGTTTCGGTGCTTATTCTTGCAGTGTAATTATCGAGCTTCTGCTGCTGTAGGGAAGCTCGGAAGTTTGAAGCATGGAAGGTGACGACTTCGTCGTCCAGGGGAAGCTTAACCTTTTGGTGCAAGCTTGAGGTGACTGCTTTGGTCGCATGGATCCAGGGTCTACCCAATAACATGTTGTATGCGGGGGGTATGTCGATTATCTGGAATTCGGTTTCCCTTATGACGGGTCCTGTCATGATAGGAAAGGAAATAGTTCCCTTTATGTTGCGGCGGGTACCATCGTAAGCTCTGACGCCGTCTGCACAGGGAATGAAGTCGTTTTCCTTGATTCCTAGCTTTTTAGTTGTCTCTAGGGGCAGGACGTTGACTGCGGATCCATTGTCGATGAGGACGACGGCTAGTGTCATGCCATGGCATTCTACGTTTATGTAGAGTGCTAGGTTGTGCGTGCCTCCGAACGGCGGGAGGTCTTTGTCAGAGAAAGTGATGGCGTTGGCTTGCCATTCAAGAGTGATGTGGCTGATGAGTTTTTCAGGTGACATTTCTGTTGTCATAGGGGTGATTTGCAAGGCTCGGTAAAGAGCTCCGCGGTGTTCTATCGATTCCCTTAGGAGCTGCCAGATCGAGATATCCGCTTTTGTTTTGAGGAGCTGTTTCTGAATTGAGTCTCCAATTTCAGGCATAGGTGCTGGAGCGGCGCTTGACGATGCTACGTCAGTTTGCGGTTGACTTGGAGCAGCATTTTCAAGTGGGGGTGTAGTCACCGGAGGTGATTGCGTAGTTACTGGAGGCGGAGGTGTAGCCTCGTTAATGATTATCCCTTTGCCCTTGTCTTGGCTAGTTGCTTTGGATGGAAAACCTGGGGGTTCAAGCAGACTTAGTGAGGCTCTGTACGGGCGACCGGAGCGAGTTAAGTAAGCTATCTCATCATCACTGTCAGATAGCCGGATTGGGTATTTGTGGGGCACTTTCCCATATATCCCTGTGGGTTCTCGGTCTTCTTCCTCCTCTTCTGGGGGGAAAAGGTAGCCATCATTGTCTATGCGATTATCTTCCTCGTCAGAACTATCCCAGATACCATTGATTTCGTGGTCACTTGAGACAATCAGGTGAGAACAGTCGAGGATGGGGTGTGTACCCACGAAGATAGCGTGGGTATGCAGGGGGTTGAGTTGGTTTGAGGGTTTAGGACCCGGAGATGGTTTCTCGATGGTATTGTCATCGATCAGGTCTTGAACTATGTTTTTCAGGCGGAAGCATTGTTCGGTGTCGTGTCCTTTTCCTCTGTGGAACTCACAGTAACATTTTGATCCCATGATTTAGGCTTTTTGTCCTGAGGAGGCTCGCTAGTAGGTCCTAGGAGTTGAAGCACATTTCGGCTCACAAGTCTTTGCAGTGCCTTGGAGTAAGTCATGTAGATTGGGTCAAAGTTTCGTCGTGGCTTTGCCGAAGTCTGCCCTGCAGATGAGTACGATGCCTTAGGAGGAGGTGCAGTGTATTTTGTTGGCGTTGGGGCGGCCGCTAATGCTTCCAAGGCGTTAATGCAGTGAACTGGTTCAGCTTTAGTGACGGCTCGTGATGAGCTGCCCTGGTAACCTCGACCTGTAGCCTTGGTTAGCTTCTCTTTTCGGAGATCGTCTTCAATTAATTCACCCACAGCGCTGAGCGAAGAGAAATTGTCAAAGTTGCCAAACGCAAATGCTGCTGATACGTAGGGGTTAGGTTGTTGATGAACTTGGTGATCAGTTCTGTATCCTTAGGACGGTTGGGTATTTGGGCACTGAGTTTCTTCCAGCGTGTAAGGTATTCAGTAAAACCCTCATTGTCCTTTTGTGCAAGAACTTCCAGAGTACGTAGCGAGACTGGAGTATCGTTATTGTCATGATACTGATTGTCGAACTGGACTGTGATTTCTTTGAAGGTAGTAACCTTGTGTGGGTCCAAAGCATAGAACCAGGCTCTAGGTTGTGCATCCAGCGAATGTGGAAATAGAGTAGCCCAGGCTGAGGGATCGACGCCCATGACGGCCATTTTAGCCTTGAAATCCTTGATATGTACAAGCGGACTTTCGTGACCCTTGAATATGGGGAGGTCACTGAGTGAGAGCTTGGCCGTGCGAGGATTTGACGCTTTTTGGGACGTGTTCAGTTTCCTCATAGATGGAATATCCCTTTGAATTAGTGAGGCGTTCTTCCATTGAACGGATTCTTTTGGCATTTCGTTCCGCCTCTTCAGCAAGGTATTTGGCATTTTTCCCGGCCTCGAGTTTCTGCATTGTGGCCATCTGTTCGATTGCAGCAGTGAGGCTAAGGATTTTGTTGTTAAGCTGTTGGACATGTTCTGCGGTAACCACTGACGGGGGAGGAGTTGGGATTCCTCCGACATTTTCTTCATTGTTGAGTGCCATGGTAGTTTTTGGTTTCGATCTGTTGTAGGTACGTTTCTTTGGAGGTGGCGGAGGGTTCAGATGACGGTCTTTAGTACGTCGTTTATCCAGGACTTTTTAGGGGATGAACCTGCGGAGTCTCAAACCTTAGTGCCCTCCAAAAGAAAATAAAGACTCAAAGAAAAATCGCATTTGTTGTAAAGAAAAGTAAAAAGTGTGAAGAGCGTGTGCAGGACTCGACTCGTGTTTTTAGCTTAAAAGACACGGGAAGCTTTTGAGGTAAGGATGCGTTGGCGCGTCCCCAGCCTCGAAGTAAATAAAGTTTGTATGATCACGACCTGATTAACCAAGTTGGCGGTATGTTGTCAGGGGTTTATCGTTAAATCGTGATGTAAAAAGGAATCAAACCGAAGTAGCGATAGGCTAGTCGGCCTGAAGATGTTAAATTGGGTAAAAAGCGGCTGTTGTCCGCTTTTTATGTGTGACACAGGATGTAGGGCCATAATGACGATGAATCACCTGACCTGACATGTAAATCAACTGGTTCATGTTTGAACGAGCCCGCGTTTTGTTCATTTGAGAGAGATAGTTTGTTTGAGCCGGGATGACTAGCAAGTCACTCGACTCAGAGCTATCTCAAAAGTGTAAGGGTGTTTGTCTTATTGAAATATCCGAAATGAATTGACATTTTCGGGTTTTGCTTTGCGAAATGTTTTTGCGATAAATGTATTATGACGATACGTCAGTCGTATAATGCATTTATGTTTTGTAAAGGACAGGAAATGTAGTGATTATTTCCGATCGGTTTTGAACACCGTGATGTGTTGTTTGTCAGGTTCAGTTGACTATAGGCCAATGATTAAACGGTATGTTTAGAAAGTATGCCTTTTTGGAAAATGTTTGAAAATGTATTTTCAAAGCAGGCGTAATGTGCCTTTGAAATGTTTTTGCATGCATTTGTTTAGAAAGCGACCATAGCGAGGGTGCTATAGCTTTGGATTTATACGTATAGACGGGTTTTGGCTTTGGGGTAAGGTTCCTTCCAGGTCATTCATAACGTTTGTGTAGAGTTATCCGCAAGATCACACACATCGGTGTGGATTCAATCTGAGGTCTAGAGCGTTCGAGTTTGACTGCTACGATTCACTTGTACGGATACCATACTTGTGATCGTGGAAGGGTGAGAGATCGACGTGTCCAGAGTATACTCGCTTAGGAAACGAGTTCTTACTTGGGGCCGTCCCTCGAAGGGTGTGGTTATGAATCAGGAGGATTCGACTCAAACGTACTATTGCCCAAATATCGAAAGCAGAAATGTTTTCAAAGTTTCAAGTTTCACTTCTTTATGTTTTTAAAATAAAATGAAAAGTTAATTTTCAAAAATAAAAAAAACATGCTCTTCCCCAGCGGAGTCGCCAACTGAGGATACCGGACTTAGGGTGATCCCTTCTCGACGCCCCGCTCGCGCCCACCCTCGTGTCATGGGGCGGAATGCACGGCGCGGGAAAATGGATTTTGCAAGAAGCTCGCGGGCGCTGAGCTTCGCTTTTTGGCTTTGCTTGGCTCAGCTTGCTCGAGCATTCTTTTTTGCTTAATGGGGGAATGTCATTGCATGTAATTGTGACAAAAAGAAATATAAAAATCCTTTTGAAATGTATTTTGGAGTCGCCACCAAATATTAAAGGAATTTGGAACCTATTCAACGCGCCTTAAAATATAAGACACGGGTGTCTCAGATTTCAAGGTGCGTCGATACCTATCCGTCCGAGGTTATTGTGAAACCAGAGAGGATTCGGAGTGAGGTTACTTTTCGAAAGTTTTGACAAAATGTACTACGAAAACTGTAATAAAAAAGCCTACGTAAAAGTAGTCTTTACTAATTTGAAAACAAATGCTTTAATTTCGATATTTGGGCTAATAGGACGCTACGTACAAATGCAAATATATGACTCGATAAATATGTAAAATAAATGTAAGCTGTCAAAGCTATGACGATTTGCTATAGGAAATGGACCAAGAATGGTCAAGGCGAGAAAAGGCGGTTTTAGTCTAGAACACGGTTTGGGTCCTTGGGATCGAACCATGGGCTAGGCCACGGTCCTAGGGTCCACCCAAGCTTATTTTGAGTGAATTAAACAATAATATCTTGGTCAAGCTTGGTGGGTCAGAGAAGTCAAGGGAAGTCAAGTTGGAGAGCAACCGAAAAGTCAATGAATGTGTTATTTTTGAAGTGTGAACTTTGGGTGCACCCATGTGGGTTCGAACCACAAGTCAAGTAACTCCTCAAGAGCAAAAATCAAGTGGGAACAAGGCCCCAAGTCAGCCGAAATAATTAAAAGGAAGCTTCACATGTTTCTCCTCAACATGTCCCTTTCCCACATGTCACTATCCTCTTTTGTGCTTTATGCTTTATGTTTTGTTTGTTTATCTTCAAAATTTCAGCTTGTGTAAGGCACTCTAGCCGTTTTTTTTGTTGTTTTCAAAGGTTACTATGAGCCTTTGGATCTTCTTTAAGATGTAAGGCCAAGATTAGAGCAAGGGTATAAACCCTCACTCTAACATTATAATTTTCAGATTTGGATGAATTGAAAACCCTAGTGTTTAAGTTGAGTGTTCTTCATTTTTCTCATTGCTTTGTGCTTGAGATTGTGAATGATTAATTAGTGGCTTTGTGCTTGATTAATCACAACCTAAATCTATTACTTTGTGTTTAGATTTAGTTACTATCCTTTATGTTTTCATTTTGTTTCACAAATTTCAGAAAATTATCTCACAAAAACAACATACTTGGCCGAAAATTTCAATAGCTTCACAAATCGATTGGAGTTCATTTCTTGAGTGAAACTTGACCCATCTAGTTTCATTCCAAATTGGTATCAAAGCTTTGGTTGGGTTTGAAGAACACAAGATCCACCTTGTGCTAAGGGTCACACGTTCAAGATCCTCACTTTACTTGAATTTTTTCAGATTTGTTTCTTTGGTTATTCCAATGGGTATGTTTCTTCCTTTTGGTATTTCTTGTGATACTACTCTTGGTGAGACCATGTTTGATTCTATGGAGAAAACTAGAAGAGAGCTTGAAATCAAAATGAGTCGAATGAGGGGTAGACCTATCCCTAACCCTAACCTTGTGATCTTGAGGGAGTTAGAAGCTAGAATGGCTCGGATAGGAGGAGAGCCACCCCCTAACCATGGCCGTGTGATGTGTAGAGCATTACATGCTCAAACCCTAGCCCTAGAAGCGAATCACCAAGTCCAAATCTTTAGATCTAGGTGTACCATTATGGGAAGGGTTTGTAATTTGGTTGTTGATGGGGAAAGTTGCAATAATGTTGCCTCAAATACTCTCATTGAAAAACTAGCCTTACCTACACAAGATCACCCTAACCCTTACAAGATGAAATGGCAAAAAAATGGAGCCGAGATGAGTGTGATGGTGGTTAGGCAATGCTTGGTTTCTTTCTCCATTGGAAGGGATTACATGGATGAGGTTTTGTGTGATGTGATTCCCATGGATGCTTGTCACCTTCTCTTGGGGAGACCTTGGAAGTTGAAAAGAAATGCTAATCATGATGAGAGGGACAATACCTATACTTTTAAAATTGGAGCTAAGAAAATCAAACTTACACCCTTACCTCCGATTTTGAAGAACCCTAACCCTCCCTCCTTGATTGGGTCACACGAAAAAGTGAAGGTTGATGGGAGACCCGAAATGAAACAAGTGCAAACTGAAATGGTGGTGGTAAGGCCGTGTGAAATGATACTAGAGGACCTACCAACACCCCTACCTTCTACCTTGAAGTATTCCACCCCACCCTCCATGTTTGAGCCAAGCAAAGATGTTGTATTAAGTGGAGGACTAGAAATGAAGCATGGGTTTAGTGATGAGAAGGTTGAATGTGTTCTTCTTCTCAAAGACGTCCCTAATGATCAAGATGAGTTTGCAAAAGAAAGTCTACCTATGCTCAAGAAAGGGGATGAATGTGAGATGAGAAGTTTACCTAAGTTCATGGAAAGGAGATTCATTTGGAGTGGGAATGTTAATGCAAGCAAAGAGTCAAGGGAATTTCTAAAATGGAAATTCAAAGTGAATACTAACAACAACAAGGAGGACAAGGCCGATCATTTGAAGAATCCGAAACATTGCAAGGAGGATGAGTCCATTGACGGTCCAAAGATTGAATTGTGGAAAAGAGACACGGCCCACAAGGCCATGCATGAAATGGTCACACTTCTTAGGTCGTCTAATTCAACAAGTACCTTCATGATCGAGAATGTAGCCCTCCATGTGATCAAAGACAATCCTAGGACAATAAGAAGGAACAAAGGAGAGGAGCACGAGTTCAATGTCAAGGTTCCAAGTTTGAAAGTTTCGATCAAGAGCAAAGAAAGTGAATCATTTGGAGATGCAAAGGTCGATGTGTTAGAAAGTTCAAATGAGTCCTTGAAATGGGATAAAAACGTGGGACTCATCCTTGACAAAGGGTGGCTAGATGATGATTCTAAGCATGAGGAACTTCGATTTGTGCTAAGGGATAATTGTGAATCCAAGAAAATCATGAGTAAGGGAGAGAGCAAGTCCAATTCAATGAGCCGAGTTTACAAGGATCAATCTCTCATTAAATCTCTAAGCAAGTGGTGTTCTTGGGAGTCTAGGATCATGGAGCCCAAGGTTGGTCATGGGGCTCATGGGGTACTACTCATCATGGTCTACGAATCAAGTCATGAAGCCAACAAGAGTCCAAGTCAAGAAGAATGCAAAAGTTCAAGAGGTTTCAAAAATTGGGAATTCGAAGGAAGGATCAATCATGAACAAGAGTGGAAGAGTAGCATGCCCACAAGCCCTGGGTTCAAAGGAGTGCTCGAGGGAGAGTGTATGGTCAAGAGGACCGTGAGCAATGAAGAGATAATGGCCCCTCACACGGGCCAAGTCAAAGGGATCCATCCTTTCCTCCGGATTTTGAGCAAGTTGAATCCTTGGAAGTCGAGGAGCATGAGAGCCAAAAATGACCAAGGGCTAAATCAAGGGTCAAGCAAAAGTTCAAGTCGAAAAGGGAACAAAGAGAACTCCGAGGATTTGAGGGCAAATCCTTTCCAAGGAGAGGAGATTGGACCAAGAATGGTCAAGGCGAGAAAAGGCGGTTTTAGTCTAGAACACGGTTTGGGTCCTTGGGATCGAACCATGGGCTAGGCCACGGTCCTAGGGTCCACCCAAGCTTATTTTGAGTGAATTAAACAATAATATCTTGGTCAAGCTTGGTGGGTCAGAGAAGTCAAGGGAAGTCAAGTTGGAGAGCAACCGAAAAGTCAATGAATGTGCTATTTTTGAAGTGTGAACTTTGGGTGCACCCATGTGGGTTCGAACCACAAGTCAAGTAACTCCTCAAGAGCAAAAATCAAGTGGGAACAAGGCCCCAAGTCAGCCGAAATAATTAAAAGGAAGCTTCACATGTTTCTCCTCAACATGTCCCTTTCCCACATGTCACTATCCTCTTTTGTGCTTTATGCTTTATGTTTTGTTTGTTTATCTTCAAAATTTCAGCTTGTGTAAGGCACTCTAGCCGTTTTTTTTGTTGTTTTCAAAGGTTACTATGAGCCTTTGGATCTTCTTTAAGATGTAAGGCCAAGATTAGAGCAAGGGTACTATATAAACCCTCACTCTAACATTATAATTTTCAGATTTGGATGAATTGAAAACCCTAGTGTTTAAGTTGAGTGTTCTTCATTTTTCTCATTGCTTTGTGCTTGAGATTGTGAATGATTAATTAGTGGCTTTGTGCTTGATTAATCACAACCTAAATCTATTACTTTGTGTTTAGATTTAGTTACTATCCTTTATGTTTTCATTTTGTTTCACAAATTTCAGAAAATTATCTCACAAAAACAACATACTTGGCCGAAAATTTCAATAGCTTCACAAATCGATTGGAGTTCATTTCTTGAGTGA
The DNA here is from genome assembly GCA_023091065.1 of Dianthus caryophyllus. Lineage (NCBI taxonomy): Eukaryota > Viridiplantae > Streptophyta > Magnoliopsida > Caryophyllales > Caryophyllaceae > Dianthus > Dianthus caryophyllus. The sequence continues at coordinate 19,518,005 of CM041527.1, read as the reverse complement.
AACTTGACCCATCTAGTTTCATTCCAGGAAATATATGTAAATTACTAATTCATGGCATTTGAATTAATAACTAAACGTTATTCTCCGACTTGTGTTCAATTCTAAGATTTTGTAAAACCCTCGGTTTTGCATGTTTAAAAGACTATATGAAACGGTACAGTTAAATGTCGAATCCGTGTTTTAGTCGTAATTTAATGCATGAATCGAGAATTTGCATAATGTAAAAGTGGGTGCTTAATTTAGTGATTTTGAGTCGTTCATTTATGCGATATTGGCGGGGTTTAGGCGAATCATTTGATTCGAATTACTACAATCGTATTGCGAATACGAGTTCGTTAATGCCAATACCGGGGTGGGTTAAAGTAACCCTATAAGTCTCAAACGTCCAATCGGAAGGTAAAATTTCTTTACCTTGAAATGCAAAGACGGTTTTTAGAGTGAAAATTTATAAGTGCGTGAGGCTTTATGTGAATTTGAGTATTGAATTGAATTGATTAGAGAATGTTGTTATGAATGTATTAGATGATGATTTGATGATTGAAAATGATCGAATAAGGGCTGCTATTTATAGCAAATGCTTCGTGTTTTATGCCTAGTTGCTCAGAAAATCGCCAGTGAACCAACGATTAATGAGAAAATCGCCAGAATGTCAGAGGGAAGGGGAAAAATCGCCAGAAAACTGGCGATTATCATGAAAATCGCCCGATGTGGCGATTTTCTCTCGCTTCGACAAATTTGTGTAGTATTTCGTATACACGTTATCGTAGGTGTGTAAGGCGTAGATGAGCAATTTGATTGACTTTTGGGTTGTATGATTGTCAACTTGTACAAGTTGATTTGGTCAACTTGTTTTGCTTGGCTCGATTCTCTCGTTTCGTGTTTCGTGTTTCGGTTTTTCGTCGTGTTTTTCGATTTTGGCTCGAAATAAAATAATATTGTAATATATTATTTTACGACCTTGTGAGATTTTGTTTCGTAAGAATGTGACTCGGAACGCGTTTTGGTCCGCTTCGTGTGTTTGGGCCTTTTTGTGTGTCTTGGGCCGTTATTGTGTGTTTGGGTCGTTTTTGTGTTCTTGGGCCGTTTTGTGAGGCGTCTTTGTGTCGTGCTTGTGTGTATTGTGTCGACTTACGATTTAAAATGACTAAATTAATATTCATTTTTACGAACTATGCAAATTCAAAATTAATACGTTAAAAATGACTAAAATGTTTTAGACACTTATGTACCGTTTCGTCTCATTTTAAAACATGCATGAAAGTCCTTTTCGTCATCGGGTTTGTTTTTTGGGGGGTACGGATACGGGTATCTACAGTTTCACAAACAAACTGTCCTCTTATGATACATTTAGCGCGCTAAAGGAAGGCTAAAGAGGACGGTTCCAAAAACAAACCGTTCTCTTAAGTCTGTAAACCGTCCTCTTAAGTCTGTAAACTGTCCTCTTATCATCCGTTTTTTTGTACCCGCTGTATACAGCTTTACTAATACACCTGCTGACCTGCATTTATACCAAATTCGCAAATATACAAAGAACACAACCACCAATATATACCACATCCTCAAAAAACATCAACGCACGTGCGTATAATGCATCCCTACGTCATTCTTAGCCTACCTACATATTCTCAAAACATGCCAACATATATGACTTTTTCCCAAAACATCGCCAACATAATATACAAGCAAATAATTTGAACAAATTCTAGTCTTCTGTATTTGGCTTATATGTCAAGACAAACTTGCCCCATATATCTCTCACCTCTTCAATATCTAATGCCGAGTATGATGGTGGAGCTTTAATCCTAAACTGCAAAAAGTTAAAATTAGAGTGTTAAGATACGTCCTAGCTTAATCGTCTAAAATTTTACAAGTTAAAACTAGAGTGTTAATTAAGATACCTTTGGGATAACTGTACAGTAGCTTCCTCTTACCAACTCCAACATATAACGACAAACGTAATATCCGCATAAGAGAGTGCCTGAAGGTTGTCTAGGGCACTAAAAAAATGTCATAAATTAGAACAAGTACACAAATTATACTCGAAATGATGACAAAGAGGTAACTAAGAGATATAAGTGCTTGTATAAGATACTTACATCGATTTTTTACCACTCTGTTTCTTTTGCATTGAACTTCGCTAATGGATCCATCGACTTTCGCTTCTCAAAGGCACTAATTATACAGTTAAAACATATATTTGACATAAATATTGACGACATTGTAATTCTATATGTAAAATATTTAAAAAACAATAGCGTGCAAGTTAACAATACTTGTTAATGATTTGCACAAGATATTGCCGAGGGTCATTTCCTCCGGGATCACACCAATATACTGCATTGGCGGAAGGACTAATGACAGCTAACATCCATTGTTCGCTATGATTTAAAAAAAAACAAGTACATTAAAATACATCCAAGTTAACATTGAAAACCGTATAAATAAAAATATTATTAGAATAAGTTTAAGTCATTTACCCCTCGTTATATGGTGCAAATATAAGTTTCCGACCTTTTGCACATTCACACGTCATAGCTTTGGCAATCTCCTCCGATTTATTTTCAGCTTCCATATAGGTACTGATCGGGGACAACATCTCGGAATTTACAAACCCATATCTATGCTTAGACGTAGAAAAGTCATTTAAGTACCTATAACAACTTATTAAAATTTGAATAATATAAATTCGCATAACATATATATATAAAAAAATAATCAAAGAAAAAAGTAAAAGAAAAAAAAACCGAACTTCATGAAAACCGAAATGTGAGAGGCGCCAATCATTGCTTCATCGCACCAATGAACGAGTTCCTCGGTGGTGGGTTCACGGTAGTGGCCGAAATTCTGGTTCGGTGGTGGGTGCACGGTGGTGGTTTCGTCGGAAGAGGCGGTTGTTGAACCTTGTGATGGTGGTTGTTGAATTGAAGAAGAGAACGAAGAGAGCAAAGAAAAGAGAACTGTAGGGTTTTTTTTTAATTTTGGCACTCTGAATGTTTCGTATTTTTTTTTAATTCAGAACCTAAGAGGACGGTTCAAATGTATAACCCTGCTCTTTGTTTACCTTAGGAGGACGGTTAAGTCCCTGAACTGTGCTCTTTGGTGAACTTAAGAGGACGGTTTAATTTTCAAACCGTCCTCTTTTGTTTAACTTACAATATTTTCCCACCCTTTATAAAAAGAGCACGGTTAGTCAACATAACCGTCATCTTTGAGTATATTTTTAAATACGGTTTTGCAACGGGAGTTGAAAGTTCGCGATCCTTTGACCTTGGGCCCGCTTCCAATCTTAGGTCCAAAGGTCAACCACAAGTCAATTAAATCAACAAGAGTCAAAGTCAAGGGGAGAAGCCCAAATCAGCCGAAAAATTGATCACAAGAAGGCCTCACATGTGTTCCACAATAAGTCCCTTTCACACATGTCACTATCTACCTTTTATGCTTTATGCTTTATACTTTATGCATTTGTTGTTTTCTCTTCAAAATTTCAGCTCACATGTGAGCTTTGGACCGAGTATTATGCTTATTTTGTGGGTTTATTGTAGCCCTTAGATCTCCTTGTAATGTATGGTCAAGATTAGAATGAAGGGAGTATATAAACCCTCATCCTAACATCATATTTTTCAGATTTGGAATGATAAAGAAAACCCTAGTTGTTTATTTGAGTTTCTTCATTTTCTCATTACTTTGTGTGTGAGTTAGTGAAAGATTAGTTTAGTGGCTTTGTGCTTAAGCTAATCAAAACCTAAATCTATTACTTTGTGTGTGGATTTAGATACTATCTTTATGTTCTTTCATTTAACAACAAAAATCAGAAAATTTTATCACAAAAAAAGTCATTTGGCCGAGTATATTCAAGAGAGTTTCAAGGTTCGATTTTGTTCATCCCTTGAGTGAAACTTGACCCACTTAGTTTCACTCCAAATTGGTTATCAAAGCTTTGGTTTGAAGAACACAAGATTCCACCCTTGTGCTAAGGTTCACACGGTCCAAAGGAGCACCTTGAGGTATTCGAAATTTTTCAGATTTTGTGTGTTTGTTTTCTCAATGAGTATGCCTCTTTCTTGTGATATTACTCTTGAGGGAACTATGGATGACTCTATGGAGAAATTGAGAAAGGAAATTGAGTCTAAATTGAGCCGAATGAATGGAGGAATTGGGTCAAAACTTGGTCTTGTAACTTGGAGGGTTATGCATACCCAACCCCATTCCTTGGAAGAAAGTCAAAAAAATCAGATTTTTAGGTCTAAATGTACCATTGGGAAGAGGGTTTGTAACCTAATTATTGATGGAGGGAGTTGTGTTAATGTTGCTTCAAAAACCCTCATCGATAAACTTGCCTTACCCACACAAAAACACCCAAACCCTTACAAGTTGAGGTGGTTGAATAGGGAGGACGAAATTTTGGTTGATAGGAGATGTTTGGTTTCTTTTTCCATGGGAAGAGACTATATGGATGAAGTGTGGTGTGATGTGATTCCTATGGATGCTTGTCACCTCTTATTGGGGAGACCTTGGGAATTTGATCGGAATGCGACTCATGAGGGAAGAGACAACACCTACACTTTCATGTTTGGAGACAAGAGGATCAAGCTCACACCCTTACCCCCACATATGGGTGGCCGAGCTAGCCATGCTATGACCAAGCCTCTTGAGGGAGTCCTATTGGTTGGAGAACAAGAGATGAAACAAGAGCTTAGCAAGGGAATGGTTGTTTATGCCCTCATTGCTAAAGAAACTCCTAAGGAAAGTGAAAAACCGATTCCATGTGAAGTTCAAGAGCTCTTAGAACTCTACAAGGATGTGTTTCCCCTTGAGCTACCACACGGCCTACCCCCTATTAGGGGCATTGAGCATCAAATTGATCTTGTTCCGGGAGCTACACTACCTAATAAGGCCGCATATCGAAGTGATCCTAAGGCTACACAAGAACTTCAACAACAAATTGGGGAACTCATGGAAAAGGGGTTTGTAAGAGAATCTCTTAGTCCTTGTGCCGTACCTACACTCTTGGTACCTAAGAAGGATGGAACTTGGAGAATGTGTACGGATAGTCGAGCTATTAATAATATTACGGTCAAGTATAGGTTTCCTATACCTAGGCTTGATGACATTCTTGATGAGCTTAGTGGAGCTCGATTGTTTTCCAAGATTGATCTACGACAAGGCTACCATCAAGTGAGAATCAAAGAGGGTGATGAATGGAAGACGGCTTTTAAAACGAAACATGGGTTATATGAATGGTTAGTCATGCCTTTTGGACTATCCAATGCTCCTAGCACCTTCATGAGATTGATGACCGAGGTTTTGAGACCTTACTTGGGAAGATTCATTGTGGTCTACTTTGACGATATCTTAGTGTATAGCCCTTCCAAGGAAGCTCACCTACATCATTTGCAGTGTTGTTCGAGACACTTAGAGATCACAAGTTGTATGGCAAGTTAGAGAAGTGTTCTTTCATGCAAAGCGAAGTCGATTCTTGGGCTATATTATATCTAGCCGTGGTATACTAGTGGATCAAGAGAAAGTGGAGGCTATCAAATCATGGCCAATTCCGAAGAACATAACCGAGGTGAGGAGCTTTCATGGCTTGGCTTCTTTTTATCGACGATTTATCAAGGATTTTAGCACCGTCATGGCACCCATCACCGAGTGTATGAAGAAAGGAGAGTTCAAGTGGAATGAGGGGGCCGAGATCTCCTTCAATAAAATCAAGAAGTTGTTGTGTGACTCACCTATTCTTACACCACCGGATTTCAATAAGCTTTTTGAAGTCGAATGTGATGCTAGTGGAGTTGGAATTGGGGCCGTTCTATTACAAGAACACAAGCCAATTGCTTACTTTAGTGAGAAGTTGAATGGTGCCAAGCTCAATTATTCCACCTACGACAAAGAATTCTATGCCATCGTTTGGGCTCTCGCTCATTGGAGCCATTACCTCAAGCCCAAGCCGTTTGTTCTTCATTCCGATCATGAGGCTCTCAAATACATCAATGGACAACACAAGTTGAATCATAGGCACGCCAAGTGGGTAGAATTTCTTCAATCTTTTTCTTTCTCAAGCAAGTTCATTGAAGGAAAAAATAACGTGGTGGCCGATGCATTATCTCGGAGGCACACCATGTTAAGCTACATGGAGCAAAGAGTGTTGGGTTTTGAATTCATGAAAGAGCTCTATGTGGAGGACCCCGACTTCAAGGATGAGTGGAATTCCATACGTGAAGGGCAAGGTAAGGTAGGAGGCAAGTACACACTTCAAGAGGGGTTCTTGTTCTATGGGAATCGGCTATGTATACCTAAGAGCCCTTATCGAAATCTCCTCGTGAGGAAGTTCATTCTAATGGTTTAGCCGGCATTTGAATTCAAAAGACTTATGACATCCTCCAAGACCAATTCCATTGGCCCAAGATGCTTGGAGATGTCCAAGATGTGATCAAGAGATGTGCTTCGTGCCAACAATCCAAGTCCTTCTTTCAAACGGGCCCTACACTCCTTACCCGTCCCCAAATCGGCCATGGGAGGATGTTAGCATGGATTTCATCGCCGCTTTACCAAGGACTCAACGAGGTAAGGATTCCATCATGGTTGTGGTCGACCGATTTAGCAAGATGGCTCATTTCATTGCGTGCAAGAAAACCGAGGATGCCATGAGTGTGGCCAATTGTATTTCAAGGAAGTGGTCAAATTGCATGGAGTCCGAAAACCATTGTATCCGATCGAGACACCAAATTCATGAGCCACTTTTGGAAGACCTTATGGAAGTTGCTAAAAACGAGGCTCTTGTTTAGCACAAGTCATCATCCTCAAACGGATGGCCAAACCGAGGTCACTAATAAAACCTTGGGAGGATCCTTAGGAGCATCGCTTTCTAGGTCCTTGAAAGATTGGGATCTCAAACTCGCCCACGCCGAATTTGCCTTCAACCGCCCCCTTCTTCTAGCAGGAAGTTCTCCATTTGAAGTGGTCTATGGGACCAATCCTCATGCCCACGGACCTAGCCAGTCAAGAGCAAAGAGATGAGTTACGATGCCAAGAAGCGGGTTGAGTTCATGATGAGTATCCACAACCAAGTCAAGAAGCAAATCGAGAAGTCAAACGAAGCCTACAAGGCTAAGTCCAAGAGCCGAAAAAATCCAAGGGAATTTGAAGCGGGAGATTTGGTGTGGCTACACTTGAGGAAGGAAAGGTTTCCGGATAAAAGAAAGAACAAACTCATGCCTAGGGCCGAGGGACCCTTCGAGATACTCGAGAAAATTGGACCGAACGCTTACAAAGTTGATCTACCGGGAGAGTACGGAGTCCATGGCACGTTCAACGTGGGAGACCTTAGCCCATACCATGAAGACTTGGAGGAGGAGGAAGTCGAGGATTTGAGGGCAAATCCTTTTCAACCCGGGGAGATTGCAACGGGAGTTGAAAGTTCGCGATCCTTTGACCTTGGGCCCGCTTCCAATCTTAGGTCCAAAGGTCAACCACAAGTCAATTAAATCAACAAGAGTCAAAGTCAAGGGGAGAAGCCCAAATCAGCCGAAAAATTGATCACAAGAAGGCCTCACATGTGTTCCACAATAAGTCCCTTTCACACATGTCACTATCTACCTTTTATGCTTTATGCTTTATACTTTATGCATTTGTTGTTTTCTCTTCAAAATTTCAGCTCACATGTGAGCTTTGGACCGAGTATTATGCTTATTTTGTGGGTTTATTGTAGCCCTTAGATCTCCTTGTAATGTATGGTCAAGATTAGAATGAAGGGAGTATATAAACCCTCATCCTAACATCATATTTTTCAGATTTGGAATGATAAAGAAAACCCTAGTTGTTTATTTGAGTTTCTTCATTTTCTCATTACTTTGTGTGTGAGTTAGTGAAAGATTAGTTTAGTGGCTTTGTGCTTAAGCTAATCAAAACCTAAATCTATTACTTTGTGTGTGGATTTAGATACTATCTTTATGTTCTTTCATTTAACAACAAAAATCAGAAAATTTTATCACAAAAAAAGTCATTTGGCCGAGTATATTCAAGAGAGTTTCAAGGTTCGATTTTGTTCATCCCTTGAGTGAAACTTGACCCACTTAGTTTCACTCCAGGTTTTCACTATAACCGTCCTCTTTAAGTGAATCAAGTTTGCGCCAAAATTTTGGACATAATTTAGGACGGTTTCGCTTTTTCTTGTACTCTTAGCTTCGTCCTTTAAGTCCAAATTTGTAGTAGTGAAGATTCGTGAAGAGTGCTCATGTTTCTGCTTCTGTACCGTGTAGTAAATGCTCAATACACGTATATGGCGGACTGTAGGTGACGCCTTAACCAAAGGCATGGGGCGTATTAGGAACTGTATTTGGGCCAAAATGAATTAGGAATCCAAAAGTGGATCCAAAACGAGAAAAATGGGAGAAAAGCCAAAGGAGCAAACCGCATAGGGTTTTGCGGTTTGGTCTGTAAACCGCATAAAGTTTTGCGGTTTGTCAAGCAAACCGCATAGGCTCATGCGGTTTCCTCTGCTGGCAGAAATTTGTTTATAAAGAGCGAAATTAGCCGTGAATGAGCCAATATCCTCATTTTCGGTTTCTCACTAAAAATAATTTCGATTTCTCAACCGATTTTGATAATTTCTTTTGCGTTGCCTTGTAATGGAACACGGTAATGCTCCATTTTAACTTATTTTTATGCTTTTGGATGTTGTAATTAGCTAGTTTTAGCTAGAAATGTTGAAAAGACGGGTTTTGATGAAAACCCGCTTTTGTACTTGAAATTCGCCTTTTCAATGCTTGAAATTGGTGCTATTATGTTGCATTACGCTATGCTAGCATGTGTGTGTGAAATGTTTGTGATTTGGAACGATTTTGAATGAAAATCGTCCAAATTAGGGTTTATGCCCGAATTTGAACCCGGATTTTCCGACCCGGATTTTCAATTAAACTTCGGTGTAGGATGCTTGTAGCTAGTATAGCATGTATCTAGCTTCAATTTTGTGAAAATGTAAGGCTAAGGCTTTCGATCGGGATGTCAAAAACGCAATTGCTTGTTAGGGGGTAATTGAAAGTTAAAAACGCAATTGCTTGTTAGGGGGTAATTGAAAGTTAATATAGCGCATAGAAACCATCAAGTTTGAATTTTGATACTTGGAGAGCGGTTTTTAGCATAATTGTGAATTAGGCCTAAAATGCTCTGTAGGGCGTTTCTGTGTGTTCTGTTGCATTGTGTCGTGTGTGTTGTGTTTGTATATTATAGTTGTATTATTTGTCGTGTTTTTGCAGGAGAGAGCTCTTCGCGTGTTACGAGATCGTCTGAATCTCGTAAGAGTACGGGTTCCAGGGACAAGGGAGCGCCCAGTACACGTCGTTTGAGGCGTACGGCTAGTGAGCGAGAGGCTGATCCTCGTGAAGTGCGTACTCGGCGTGGTACACCGCGAGGTAGGGGTCGTGCAAGACGTGTTCCAGCCGTGGAGGAGCGGGAGGACGAGCTGGTGGCTGATAGGCTTAATCGCGTCACCTAATCAAAAATAATCCTGACAACACCTATGGGTAGATAGGGTAAGTCGGGGTCGAGTCCACAAGGAGAAGGTTGCTTATGTAGGTTACCTATGGAGTGTTTCAAGTCTCGGTCGGTTCGATTGTTGATTGGTTCTATAGCTAGAGTGAATGTAAGGGTTTAACTTATAAGGAGAAAGTCTAGGAAGTCGGGTTAGGCAAGGGTAAGCTAGGTCAAAGATGATGATCGGGATGAGTAAGAAATCGCACATGCCAAGGGTATAGCTCGTCCTCTCGGTCTTAAGCTTCCTCTAGGTCTAGAATGCGGGCTCTCGCAACTTACAATTGAGAGTCCTAAGGTTTAGTCTCGCGCCTCTCCTAGAACTAGGCTTTCGTTCTTAAGTTCAAGGATGCTAGATACTTGCTAAAACGTGATCAAGGAATCAACAAGCACAATCAAGCAAAGACTAAACAAAGCAAGCACAAAACCTAACTCAAAATGATCATCAAACACAACCAAAACCAACACCCATGCTTCACCCTTCCTCCTAGATTAAAGAACTACTCACACATAACGGAAACGATAACAAAAGCAAGGGAGAAAGATGAAAACATGATCAAGAGCAATATAAATTGAAATGATAATCAAAAGAGAGAAGTATGAAACAAATACCAATCAGAAATTGCAAGAGAAATGGAAGAACAAAGACAACAATTACCAAATAGGATGATCAAACAACGTATCCGAGTCGGGAATTCAAAGTACAAAATGCAAAATTATTCAAGCCCTAAGTTTTGGAGAGAAAGTAGTTCTAAGTGTCTAGAAAATGCTGTAACAAACTTGGCTCAAAATAATGTACGAAACTCCTTCAAATAGACGAAGTAATTTAAGCACACGAGGAGTCGGAGCCCATCCCTAGGCTCCGGGACAAGCATCCCGTCCGGGACAAGGGGGCTTCAGGGTCCCAAGGTTACGGGACATGCATCCCGTGGAGTACAGCCTTCTTCCTTTTTTTGGCACTTCTTGTACTTAGCTTTATTTCACTTCTTTGTCGTCTCAAGGTGTAGGGACAAGGCCTAGGAGTAGGGACGAGGTCTAGGATGATTATGTGAGCTTCAAATCCCGTCCCAAGGTCCCGGGACACCTTGAATCATTGAAACGAGGCTCGTGCGCAACCGAAACGGCACGAAACCAACTCGAAACACTTCAAAACTTCACGAAACTCAACGAAATTTCACGAAACTTCCCGACCAGCATCCTAACCTCCAAATAAGTGCGTTTACCTACAAAATAGACATAAAAACGCAGTAGAGCCAAAACGGAGTGAAATAGGAAGCGAAATGCAAGTAAAAGTACGGGAAACGCAAAGAATCGCTAACGAACAAGGGGGCTATAAGAATATATATACACGACACATCAAACTCCCCCAAAACGAACCGTTGCTTGTCCTCAAGCAACAAAGCATGACAGAAAACAGAGGACAAAGCGAGAAAAAGAAGACTTCCCCACACAATCACCAAACCGCAAGTAGCTTTAGCAAATGGCAATCAATCCCGAAGCAGCATGGGACGTAGGAAATAGCTAGCTACCAGGTGAGAATTACAAGACGGCGCAGAATGAATAGCATGGCTTAAACTTAGGCTCTCTAGCAATCAAATCACGGACCTCTCGTGGTTTCCACTCTAGCACAAATGATGAACAAGGTGATATATGTGATGACACTTACCTACTCGACTTGTGGAAGCACGGCCGCAATCGAATGTGGACCAAATCTCGCATTCCCGTACACAAATAATATCACAAAACGAACCAAACATGAGGGCTTACATAGAAAATGAGGTGTGTAAAGGCCAAAGAGAGGATAAGGGTAAGAAGGTGGACAAATGATTATGGAATCGTGGAGCTAAGCCACTAGAAACCACTAGTACTACTCAAGTGCTCGTCCAAGCCAACAAGGGACCCAACTCTCATGATAAATGGATCGAAAACAGCACATCGATCTCCTCTACACATTATCGCAACAAGACAATCGATTACAAGTGCTCACTCATGTAACAACAACAACAACTCTTCATTTTGTGCACACATTTTCTTTTCTTTTGCATTTTGTGTTGTGTTTGTATTTTTTTCAGATTTTTGTTTTTTTTTTTTCTTGAGCAAAGAGCACACTCACAAGTTGTGGAAAACTCCATCAAAGGTCGGGGAAACAGCAATCCCGACTCATATTCACCAAAAACTCTCCAAGCATACGACAACAGCAAGTCGTAGCAATGATCATCACCCAAAGGACAAGCACAAGAGTAAGCAAAAGCGGTCACTAGCTAGGCTAGGGTAGGCTATTTGGCAATGTAGCTAGCAAACTCATGTGGGTAAAGGGTAAAGGATCATATATGAGAGGATAAAGACAATATAAGAACAAGGTGAATAATATGTAAATCAACTAAAGCCTCATATGCATAAACAAGTGACATAATCGCGGGGAAAAACGGGATAGGGGCCACACTTATGCGCGTTAAAATTACGTACCCCACGAGGAGAACTACTCACAATAAAAGCACGGGGACCGGGATAGATGAACCGGCCTCTGGAGGCTCAAAACCTCACAAAAAGAGTAGCTATAGTCCGGAAATGAAAAAGCCAAAAAGTAAAAGCATGCCATCATCTACTAGTGTCAAAACATCCCCGTAGCGCTAATCAAACAAAATAAATCATGCCAAAGCTGAAAGCATACAAGGGAAGAGATGTCGGGAAAGATCAAGGTCAAAACAAGCTCGCAAACAACGGAATGGGATACGTATATTTGAAATTTTTTGATTTTTTTGGATTTTTTTATTTTTTGAAAAATGAAAAACGAAAAAGAAAAGGCAAAAATGAAAAGCAAAGCATTCCTCCCCCCAAACCAAACGACACATTGTCCCCAATGTGTCCTAAAGCACATCAACACGGGAACCTTAAAATATGGGGAGAAAAACAATAAAACGAGTCTAAAGAAAAAGAAATGTACGTACAATGTATATACAAGGAAAAACGCCCCCCAAACCAGCATCAAACGGGGGGTTCAGCACCGATACTAAAAGTACCACCAACCATGGGTCGCATCGTACACGAACCCACTTCCATCGTCCTCTTCATCGTCGAGTCCATCACCATCATCCACTCGGCCACCCTTGGCCACATTAGGAACTTGGCCATCATCGTCAAGGCCTACACGTACACTCGCTTGACTTGCAGTAAAGCCAACCTTATCGCTACTCAACTCGTCTTTAGACACATCATGTCCAGCTCCCGTGCCGCCTAAATCACCTGCAACCACATTACAACAAAGCACGGCCTCAAGAGGGTCCCTCTCGAGGACTTGAGGTAAGTTCTCCGCAATACAATCATCAATAACGTCAATGGAAAAGACCGACTCCTCTAACATGGGACGCTTTAAAGCGTTTGACAAGTTGAAAGTAATTTTATCACCTCCTACATCCAAAGTCAACTTTCCGTTCTTGACGTCAATAATTGCACCAGCAGTGTGCAAGAAGGGCCGACCCAAAATGATAGGAATTTGGGAGTCCTCGGCCATGTCAAGGACGACAAAGTCAACCGGAATGAAAAACTTACCAACCTTGACGGGAACACCCTCCAAAACACCTAGAGGGTGTTTGACAGAACGATCCGCCATTTGGAGCGTGATGTTTGTTACTTTCAAAGGCCCCATGTTAAGCTTCTCGCACACCAAGTACGGCATGACGCTCACACTTGCACCTAGGTCACATAGAGCATTATCAATAAAAGTAGTGCCTATAGTGCAAGGAATAGAGAAGCTACCCGGATCCTTTAGTTTAGGAGGAGATTGGTTTTGCAAGAGAGCGCTGCATTCCGCAGTAAAAGCCACAGTCTCGACCTCACTAAATGATCGTTTACGGGTGAGGATGTCTTTTAAAAACTTAGCATAGGCCGGGATTTGAGTGACTAAATCAGTAAAAGGAACCGTTACCTTCAAGTCTTTGACAACCTCCATAAACTTACCGAATTGGTCGTCCAGCTTAGACTTTACCACTCGACTCGAGAATGGCAAATGGATTTGAATCGGCGGCTCTTGCGGCTTGGCCTTCTCCTTCTCCACGGCTGCCCCTCCATTTGTCACGGCATCCTTGGTCACGTGGGACCCCACGGCTGGTCCACCTAGCACGGCACCACCACCTGCACTACCATCAATCTCAACACTCAAATCGTTAGTGGAAACATTAGGATTTACCTTACTTACCTTCATGGGAGGCACATTGACTTTGGGCATCGGTGGCCCATCATAGCTTGTTCCACTCCTTAAAGAGATAGCGTTCGCGGTTTTATGAGGTTGCTTTGGTTGAGACGGGAGTGCTCCGGGCGCCCTCGTGTTGCTAGAAGACGCAAGTTGAGCCAATTGAGTATCCATGGCCTTGTTGTGAGCAACCAAGGATTGTATAGTAGCGTCTTTAGCTTGAGCCTCCTTCTCCATCTTGGCCATCATGGCCTCTTGATTCTTTTGCATTGTGAACATCATGGCTTTCATCTCGGCCATGGGATCGGAGGCGGGTGGAGGAGCAACGGGTGCTTGGTAAGGTGGTCTAGCAAAATCCGGTGGGTTGTAGGGACGAGGAGCATTATATGGAGTAAAGTTTTGTTGTGGGCTGTTTTGAGGTTGTTGTTGTTGGGGATTCAAGACATTTTGGCTTTTATAGGACAAGTTTGGATGATTCCTACAGCCTTCATAGGACAAGTTTGCATGAACATGTTGAGTTTGAGTTGTCATACCTCGGCAATCCATGGACAAGTGACCAATCATACCGCAAGAGTCACAAGGGGCATCGTAGGAAGTATGCATTGCCACTACCGATTGTCCTCTAGCTTGAGAGGAACTACCCGCTCTCATTTCGCTCATCATGGTTGTCATGGCATCCACCTTCGCCGTAAGCAATGCCACCGCATCGACATCGTGCTTACCTCCTCCCCTAGGAATGTTCCTAGCATTACCGTATTGCGCGTCATGAATAGCCATGGCCTCTATCGTATCGAAAGCCTCCTCAACATCAATATTATCAAAGCGTCCATTCGCGGCCGAGTCAAGCACTTGGCGAGACTCATTGTACAAACCGTTATAGAATTGCATGACTAGGAACCACTTGTCGAGACCGTGATGAGGACATTGGCGTTGGAGTTCCTTATATCTCTCCCATGCTAACGGTCCTAATGTCGCATGCCGCAAATTATAATTTATAATCACTTAAATCCTAAATACTAAACAACTAGTAAAAATGGAAGTAAGGGTCGATTCGCAGGGAAAAAGACTAATTGTAATGAAGTAAAGAGTAAAGAATGCAATAATACGGAGTAATTCAATGACAGTAACAGGTTTGGGGGGGGGGGGAGGTTGGTTCAATGAAATCTAGAATTACTAATTAATCAAAAAGCAATAGTAAAAAGATGAGTGAAAACAAGAATGAGAAGGATCTAGACTCAAACAGAAATCCACGAACGATAATGTAGCCGATCACAGAAAATAATCAAATGACTTCACTTGAGCACTTTATTGCGACAATCAATGTAGTTCAATTACACTAACTATCAATTTCTCTCTTAACTTAGCAATTAGGTCAAAACTGATGCCCTAATTACCCTTTCTATGATTAACTCGAGTCACGCGAAACAAGTTCAAATCAAAAGAAGATATTGAACGAGAAACAATAAAGGTAACTAATACTAACAACGCAGTTAATACTCGAGTTACAAATTCAATCCCTTTTATGGTCAACTTACGACAAACTGAGTACGATAAATTGAACACAATTGCTATCGCGAAAAGATTAATAGAGCAAACGGAGCCAATAATCAAATCTAGCAGATGAATTAACAACAATCCTAATTAGTCGTACGCACTAATCAAAATTAGGGTTAATCAACAATAATAATAAGGGAATTAAATAATACTCACGAAAAAGTCAAGAGATTGATAATCTCACGGTTGAATTACCGACGCTTCAATCGTATTGAATCAAGAATTTGAGGTTTAGTTACACATAATCGAGAGAAAATCACCAAGTTTTTGAGAGAAAACTAATTAAGAAAACTAATGTAGACTAATGAGAGAGATAATAAAGATGTAAATATCGTTCCCTAAAAGTGGTAGTAGAAGTCTCCTAATTAAACCCTAAATCTTCCTTAAGTATTTCCTAAACAGTAAATTAAAAATAAAACAATTAAAAGATTTCTTAAAATTCGGAGAGATAGGCGCCAGTGGCGCACAACAGGCTCCAGTAGAGCATTGGCACGGCATAGATGGCAGGAGAGGTGCGCCAGTGGCGCCCAAATGTGCTCCTGTAACAACCTGGTTTTTAGTCGACTTTAATTACTAAGGCGGAAATTAATTAAGTCTTAAACCAGCGTCATTAATTATACATAAACCCAAAATATTACAACATCGTTCAAGAGTTGAATAAAACAACTCTAAATACGGAATTTAAAAGAGTATGGTGTTATATATTACATATCTCTCGAAATACAACAAAAGTAAAGTATAAACACGTCTTGTGGCCCCGTCCAAAATCCAAATTTCCTACCCACGATCTTCTGCACAATAAACTATTGGGGGATGCTCATTGAGCTGACGGTGACTAGCTATGCTCATACTTACCCTCGATTTCAATTACTTTGGTTTATTACTATCGCTTTATAACTATAATAGTATGATAAAACGATAAACATGCTTAAAACATATAGCATGTAAAGACATATTAGTCATAATAAACATGCGATTTAAAACGATAAATCATATAGGCATGCTATTCAATTAGGAAAGCAGATAACAGATAATATCATATCATTTGTATCATAGATACACAGCAGGATTACAAAGCGATATCGGATCGCAACAAACATACGTATTGTAACATTCTCGTCATGCAGACTCGATTCAATTCAGAAAGTTGTGGTCTTTAGTTTTCGAAGATGGTACACACTCATTCTCAATTAAACATACAACAAACAACACATACTGCTTACGAGCCTGACCACTGAGTAGGCCTTTGTACTCTGATCGATTGTATCTCACTTCCATAGTGCAGAGGCTTACTCGACTCGTAAACCACGCCGAATACTATAATACTTGCATCTCATCCTCTAGTGTTCGAAATGATTCGAACTTCAGATACAATCTCGTCAAGTGATCTGTACATGTGGCAAGAACGAATGCTAGTGTCGCGTGCAATAAACACGAAACACGGCAAGGAGACAGAACCGCAAAGCGCATAAGCACATAATGTCACGGTGGCCCTGGTAACTTTAGCGAAATAGAGTGAATTAAACCCAAGTCTAGTACATGTACATTAGTATCCACGTTAAGAATGAGCTATGCTATTCATAGAGCACCTTAACTCCAGATAAAACGACTATTTCCTAAAGCCTGAGACAAAAGCCTTGGCATATTCAATTATCTTGTCCGGCAATGGCGACCGCCACAAGACTATCTTAACCCCACTTCACTCACGATTGACGTTTTCATATCTGAGGCCCAAGCTTGACCTTTTATTTAAACTTACTCAAGATTTATTATTTATTTGATATTACATATCACATGTTACTAGACTCTCCTAGTCTCAGCGTCAAACGTTTAAGTATTTGTAGGTTTCATATGATCACATAACACGTTCGTTTATTATTTGAAGTGTTGTTAATTATTAACGTTTTCAAGTTTCTAAATTGAAATGTTTATTAGTATGTCCAATTTTATTTATGTGTTTTTCAAACACTTTAGGTCATTTACTTCTTCATTTTAAATTTTCTATACTTAGTAAAATTTTCAATTATTTTCAGTATTTCACTATTCACTTTTCACTATTCATCGTATTTTACTATTCATCGTATTTACTATTCATTGTATTTACTATTCATCGTATTTACTATTCATCGTATTTTATACGTATTTCTATACGTATTATTATTTTTTTATACTTAAGGTATTTTAGAATAATACTAATCTTGTTTTTATTTTCTAAGTACAAATTTTTAGTTTCAAAGTCGTTAGGTTCGTTTTGTACTTAGGCGATTTTTGAAAATATTCTAAAGTCTAGTTTTAAAAATGTTAAGTTCGGTTTGTATTTAGTCATTTATGAAAATATTCGAAAATCATAGTTTTAAAAACGTTAAGTTCATTTTGTATTTAGTCACTTATGAAAATATTCTAAAATTCTAGTTTTAAAAACGTTAAGTTCGGTTTATAAAAGGTGATCAATGATATTTATTTTAAAACGAGACTCGGTTAAATTTAGTCGTCTATTTATTTAAGTTAATGATAGTATCGTGGATGATTCATTTATAGTCTGTATGTCCAAGATCATCAATCCAATAGCAAAGGTAGTATCACACGAATTAATTCATTTTTATAACGGTTAACATATTTTCATCGGTTTATAATAATTCATTTGTAATTAAAACGATTTATACAAAAATTCAATTCTAATTACTATTTAACTTTAGTGACTTAGTGATAATTTCATTTTAGTCAAACTTAGTCAATTTAAAATGCATATGTCGTGTGACTTAATATATATATCAAAATTGATTTATTTCTTTTAATTTCTTAAATCTAACTTATTAGCTAATAATTAAATTATATTAACAATAAACTAAAAAGTGATAAAAATAATTTTAACTCTAAAATTGGCCTAAATGCCGTGGCAAATGATGGTGGTGGTTAAAATTTCATTTTTTCGATTTTATCGGTTTTTAGCTTAAAGTCTTTATATTTTAATTATTCTAATTATACTAAAACGATTTAAACTAAAATGAAATTTACTAAACTTTTATTTATAATTATGAATAGTGTTTTTCAACACTTTAAATTTCTAACTTTTTAATCTAAATGATTTGTAATGTTTAAGTTGTTTTATAGTATACTACTAAGTAATATGTAAAACAATAACTAATCATAAACACAAATCATTAACAAACATAAATTAAAACATAATCAAAATGAGTAAACATGATGAACATCAACATGAAGATGCTAAGAACACACATGAAGATCATAATAAAACTCAAGAACACATATTTTGATTTTAACAACTTATAATTTATTTTCCTAATTTAATTCTTTTTACATGGTAGCATCCTTTTTAACCTACTTATTCTAACATATTATTTACAAAAATGAAAAGTGAAAATATATTAAAATAAAAGGGAAATGCCGAGTATGTGTTCATGTATGTATATATTTTCATTTTCGATTTTAATCACTTTAAACTCATTTTTAATATTTCACATAATTTTTATATATCACTACTACTTAATTAAAACATAAGTAAACATAAAAATCATATGAAACATAATTAAAAATGCTCAAAATCAATTTAGCTAAACATGATATCATTTTACTATAATATTACTAGTAAACTATATATTTAGTTATTATCATTATTTATTCAACACATAAACATACAAGCATATAAACATGATGTTTAACATATTTAACATAAAAATCATAATTATAAAATTAGAATAACAAAACAAATTAATTTACTAAAAAGATAATATAAGACATAGTTAGTCACCTATGATCGGCAAGCTAAAGGTTTTCCGGATCGACGATGTTATCTAAGTCCAAGTCACCACCCAAGTACCCGTCTTCACCTTCAAAAACCCGTAGTAAAGTAAGCTCCAAGTACCCAAAGTATACTAAGAACACTAGTAAATTATTAGAGTATTATTAGGGTTTTTATTTAGGATGTTTTAAGTGAAAAATGAAAGAAAAATATAGAGGAGAAATGGACTAAGGAGCTCGGCAATTTGGAGGCAAGGAAATGATTTTTTTGACTTGGAAAATAATGAATCAAATGGTAGTATACTTTTAGGTTAAATGAATTAGGTTTTTAATTAGAAAATAATGTTTTAATTAAACTAATTAATACCTCATCACCTCCATCATCCTCTCTTAAGTCCACATTACTATTCATGCATTAAAAATGTCTAATTTGTGTTTTAAAATGTTTTCCTCGAATTTGGTCAGTTTTAAAAAGTCGGGCGTCAAAAGCGATAAAAGTTAAAGTGTGCGCGTTCGCCGATTTTTTTAAAATATTTCTACTTTTAAATCCTAAGGCTAAAATATTTATTTCATTATTCAAAAATTTTGAAAAGTGTTAAAGAAGTCGATAAATTTTACAAAACAAAAGTTTAGCAAAAATTGTGATTTTGAAGGCTAAAAAGGTTAGGATTTGATTTAGGATTTGAAATTAGAAATTGATAGCTAATTATTGAATTAAATTAACACGGGGTGTTACAGCTCCAGTAGAGCATTGCCACGACATTCAGGGACATCTCATGCTCCAGTGGCTCCAGTGGCGCCTATCTGTGCTCTAGTAGAGCCTGGACCTTCTTCACTTCTTCTTCTTTCCTTGTTCATTTCCACTTTGATTTCTTCATTTCTTACTCCGCTCCCCGTGTCTCGAGCTTGGTACAAACTCTAAAATCATCGAGAACACACTAAAATAATCAATCCATTCAAAAAGCACAAGTATCCCTTCGACTATCCGAACTCCAAATAACAACAAAATGTTCCTAATTCGCCCAACTAAACGTTCCAAACATACCTAAAATCAACATCTAAAACACTACTAACTCCGTCTTATCAAATTCCCCCACACTTGAACCTTTACTCGTCCTCGAGTAAACTCAAAGGACACTCACATAGCGAACAAACACTAGCTCACAAGTATGGTGGACCAAACAAAACAAACCTCGCACAATTCTCCCTACTCCCTCAGGTGGCTTAGCGATAGCCACCCACACTCAACTCTCATCCTATTATCACAACAACTCTCGAAATTTAGGAAAAATATACCCATCGACCTAACGAGATATCGTGTAAACACGATGACAAAACAAGCTACGCCCCTTATCTCTCCAACCTAGCCCGCTCACTTGTGCTACTAATGTTCTTCCGTGACAAATGGCAAATGTCACACACACATACAACCCACACAAGCGAGCTCCTATACGCCTCTACTCCGTACAACAAATCCAAACCTAATCGCAAGAGAGGTGCCTGCAACTTCGTGCACCGCGATTTCTTCTCACCATAGCCACTAACCTACCCTTCTGACCTTCTTTGTCACCCTTCTTATGTCGTCACGCCGGTAAAATTGGAAGTAGTAACACATTTTTTTTTTCCTAAATCTCTCATTTTGCCTAGAGTGCCCGCCCTTGCGGGTTTCACTCTAGCTTATTCACCTCACTTCTACGCTCGTGGCTCGCAACTCAATTCTTTATTTTACTCGGAGCGCCCACCCTTGTGGGTTTCACTCCGCCCTCGGCCACATATCCCAATTTTGCCTAGGCGCCCTTTCGGGTTTTCACCTAGCCGGGATTCACTTTTTCATTTTTCTCTTTTTTTTTTTTTTTCTGTTTTTTTTTTATTTTTTTTTTTTTGAATGAAACAAAAAGATAATACAAAAGCTAAAATATACACATCACAATGATTCACTCCCCCACACTTAATCGACACATTGTCCTCAATGTGATGAATTGAAGGACACAAAATATAAATTGGGGAATGAATTTATTCAGTACGACAGCTAAACAATTCTTTGACAAACTCCAACTCACTACACCATGCTCCCTCAAATCAAGGTCACCGTCATCAGCAAGACGGATATAATTCGATAGCGATGCGAACAAGCTCAGCTTCACGATGCATTCAGTAACAACCATCACTCAATAAGAATCAGCACCATAACGACGCAAGAACACCACAAACTTTCAAAGATGTGTAACAATTGACAGTAATTCGTTATAGAACGTCAGAACGACCAAATTCAATGCGATAATAACGGTGGCCGTAGCTATAAGGCTGTCAAACTCCATAATCCAATGATACTACCAGAAATCAGTGGTTTCCTCAGCAAAATTAACCCAAAGTAGACCCAAAATTCAATCGCGACAGTCAAATACGATGCAATAACTACCCAACTCGCCTACTGTAACTCAGAAACTGATTGTTCGAGCAAGGAAACACGATTCTATCCTAAATTCGTGCCAACACCAATGATAAACAGTAGAAACATTCACCACTTTGGCACAGACAGAGACTAGGGCTGATAAAGTCGCGTGGACAGCACGTTTCACACCCGAATACGAGTCATAGATCGACCAAGCACAAGCTAAACGCAGCAGCAGGGGTGTAAGATCGATTTGCACACCAAAACCCAAGGAGAAACACTCACCAAGCGAAATCGAGGATGTAAACTCGCGTAAAAACTCGTGGACAAACTCAAGTGAAAATCGACTGACATGTGCTCACATGAAACGCATTTAGAACACCAAAATCGATCTTATTGCAACTCAAGATCGACCCAATAGCTTGTGAGAACAAAATCCCCAAATTCAGAAATTAGGGTTTGACTAAGGTGTTTGCCGGAGCTCCGGCGAGAGGGCACGTCGAGTGGGGGTGCTCCGGTGGTGTGCGTCGAGAGGTCGCCGGCATGAGGTGGTCGTCGGCAAAGGAGGGTGGTGGTGCGTGATGTTGCTGTGGCCTGCTCTCACTTTCACGTTTTTTTTTTTTTTTTTTTTTTTAATTGTTTTTCTTGTGAATATGAGGGGAAGAGAAGGCCCGCGTTTGGCCCGCGCCCAGGTCGCGTATTTTGTTCTGTAAGTTTCTCGTTCATTTTTTGTTTTGTTTTGTTTTTTTTTTTTTTTTTTTTTTTTTTTTTTTAAATCACACACAAATACAAGGGCTTCGGGTCTTCATTATTAGCTCAACTATCCTGAAACATTTAACAAACCGTCACGAGCACCCATTTAAGAAAATAAAATAAAACGAAATTAAATGAAACTCAAGATCGTAAATCAAGGGTTGCCTCCCCGATAGCGCTGTTGTTTAACGTCGTTCGCTCGACGCCTCTTTCAAACTTCGTTACTCAAGTGTCACCTTAAGAGTGGAACAACTCAATGCTCGGAGTAAGCTGTCAAACATGCTTGCAAACACACCGGAAAAGTGATAATAACAAATAAATATTAACCTCAAGCATGCAAGGTCAAAATTATTATAGCTAGCACAACTCACGCAATTCTCCAAGCTTTTAAACGTCGAGTCTACATCACGATATGGCTCTTTATATGTGGAGTACTGTGTACAAGAAATCGGGTGACGAGATAAAAATCGACAAGAAATATTGGAGTGAAACTTAAAGGGTCAAGTTTCACTCAGAAACGTAGTCGAATTCAAGCTCAAACCTCACGTTTCTCTCTATGTAAAACCGTGGAAACACACTTAAAAACTGGGGAAATGCAGTAGAAACGCACACTGTTTTTTGTGATAATTTTCTGAAATTGTGTGGAAACGTAAATAAAAACAAAGAAAACATAAAAGATAGTAACTAAATCTACACACAAAGTAATAGATTTAGGGGTTTAATTAGCTAAGCACAAAGCCACTAACTAATTATCATAAATCTCAAGCACAAAGCAAGGAGAAAAATGAAGAACACTCAACTTAAACACTAGGGTTTTCTTTTCATTCAAATCTGAAAAATTATAATGTGTGAGGGTGGGTTTATATATTACCCAAGGCCTCATCTAAACCCTTCATTACAAGTTGATCCAAGGGCTAAAATTAGTCCCACAAAACAACATAAAAAAAACGGCCACAAGGCCCTTCATGTGCTGAAAATTTTGAAAAGAGACAACTACTACTAAAGCATAAAGTATAAAGGTGGATAGTGACATGTAGGAAAGGGACATATTGTGGAACAACATGTGAGCCTTCCTTTGATTACTTTTTCGGCTGATTTGGGTCCTCTTCTCACTTGATTTTTCTCTTGATGATTTAATTGACTTGTGGTTGACCTTTGGACCTAAGGTTGGAAGCGGGCCCTAGGTCAATGGATTGCGAACTCTCAACTCCCGTTGCAATCTCCCCGGGTTGAAAAGGATTTGCCCTCAAATCCTCTCCTTCTTCATCCTCCAAGTCTTCAAGATACGGGCTAAGGTCTCCCACGTTAAACGTGCCATGGACTCCATACTCTCCCGGTAAATCAACTTTGTAAGCATTCGGTCCAATTTTCTCAAGTATCTCGAAGGGTCCCTCGGCCCTAGGCATGAGCTTGTTCTTTCTCTTATCCGGAAACCTTTCCTTCCTCAAGTGCAACCATACCAAGTCTCCCGGCTCGAATTCTTTTGGAGTTTTTCGGCCCTTTGACCTAGTCTTGTAGGTCTCATTCGCTTTCTCGATTTGCTTCTTGACTTGATTGTGGATGCTCATCATGAACTCAACCCGCTTCTTGGCATCGTAGCTCATCTCCTTACTCTTGACGGGGGCTAGGTCCGTGGGCATGAGAGGGTTGGTTCCATAGACCACTTCAAATGGTGATTGTCCCGTGCTAGAAGAAGGGGCACGATTAAAAGCGAATTCGGCGTGGGCAAGCTTGAGATCCCAATCTTTCAAGGACTTGGAAACGATGCTCCTAAGGATCCTCCCCAAGGTTTTATTAGTGACCTCGGTTTGGCCATCCGTTTGAGGATGGTGACTTGTGCTAAACAAGAGCCTCGTTTTTAGCAATTTCCACAAAGTCTTCCAAAAGTGGCTCATGAACTTGGTGTCTCGATCGGATACAATGGTTTTGGGGACTCCATGCAATTTGACCACTTCCTTGAAGTACAACTCGGCTACACTCATGGCATCCTCGGTTTTCTTACACGCAATGAAATGAGCCATCTTGCTAAACCGATCCACCACAACCATAATGGAGTCCTTACCTCGTTGAGTTCTAGGCAAAGCGACGATGAAATCCATGCTAACATCTTCCCATGGCCGATTTGGGACGGGTAGAGGAGTGTAGGGCCCCGTTTGAAAGAAGGACTTGGATTGTTGGCACGAAGCGCATCTCTTGATCACATCTTGGACATCTCCAAGCATCTTGGGCCAATAGAATTGATCTTGAAGGATGTCGTAAGTCTTTTGAATACCAAAATGCCCGGCCAAACCATTAGAGTGAACCTCACGTACTAGGAGAAGTCGATAGGAACTCTTAGGAATGAACAACCGATTCCCCAAGAATAGGAATCCCTCTTGAAGTGTGTACTTGCTCCCTACCTTGCTTTGCCCTTCACGAATGGAGTTCCACTCATCCTTGAAGTCGGGATCCTCCACATAGAGCTCTTTCATGAATTCAAAACCCAACACTCTTTGTTCCATGTAACTTAGCATGGTGTGCCTCCGAGATAATGCATCGGCCACCACGTTGTTCTTTCCTTCGATGAACTTGCTCGAGAAAGAGAATGATTGAAGAAACTCGACCCATTTGGCATGCCTATGATTCAACTTGTGTTGCCCATTGATGTATTTGAGTGCCTCATGATCCGAATGAAGAACAAACGGTTTGGGTTTGAGATAATGGCTCCAATGAGCGAGAGCCCTAACGATGGCATAGAATTCTTTGTCGTAGGTGGAATAATTGAGCTTGGCACCATTCAATTTCTCACTAAAGTAAGCGATTGGCTTGTGTTCTTGTAATAGAACGGCCCCAATTCCAACTCCACTAGCATCACATTCGACTTCAAAAAGCTTATTGAAATCCGGTGGTGTAAGAATAGGTGAATCACACAACAACTTCTTGATTTTATTGAAGGAAATCTCAGCCCCCTCACTCCACTTGAATTCCCCTTTCTTCATACATTCGGTGATGGGTGCCATGACGGTGCTAAAATCCTTGATAAATCGTCGGTAAAAAGAAGCCATGCCATGAAAGCTTCTCACCTCGGTTATGTTCTTCGGAATGGGCCATGATTTGATAGCCTCCACTTTCTCTTGATCCACTAGTATACCTCGGCTAGAGATGATATAGCCCAAGAATTGGACTTCGCTTTGCATGAAGGAACACTTCTCTAGCTTGCCATACAACTTGTGGTCTCGAAGTGTCTCAAACAACACTTGCAAGTGATGTAGATGAGCCTCTTTGGAAGGGCTATACACCAAGATATCGTCAAAGTAAACCACAACGAACCTTCCCAAGTAAGGTCTCAAAACCTCGGTCATCAATCTCATGAAGGTGCTAGGAGCATTGGATAGTCCAAAAGGCATGACTAACCATTCATATAACCCATGCTTCGTTTTAAAAGCCGTCTTCCATTCATCACCCTCTTTGATTCTCACTTGATGGTATCCTTGTCGTAAATCAATCTTGGAAAACAATCGAGCCCCACTAAGCTCATCAAGAATGTCATCAAGTCTAGGTATAGGAAACCTATACTTGACCGTAATATTATTAATAGCTCGACTATCCGTACACATTCTCCAAGTTCCATCCTTCTTAGGTACCAAGAGTGTAGGTACGGCACAAGGACTAAGAGATTCTCTTACAAACCCCTTTTCCATGAGTTCCCCAATTTGTTGTTCAAGTTCTTGTGTAGCCTTAGGATCACTTCGATATGCGGCCTTATTAGGTAGTGTAGCTCCCGGAACAAGATCAATTTGATGCTCAATGCCCCTAATAGGGGGTAGGCCGTGTGGTAGCTCGAGAGGAAACACATCCTTGTAGAGTTCTACGAGCTCTTGAACTTCACATGGAATCGGTTTTTCACTTTCCTTAGGAGTTTCTTTGGCAATGAGGGCATAAACAACCATTCCCTTGCTAAGCTCTTGTTTCATTTCTTGTTCCCCAACTAGTAGAACTCCCTCTAGGGGCTTGGTTAGGGTTGGAGTGGCTCGGCCACCCATGTTTGGAGGCAAGGGTGTGAGTTTGATCTTCTTGTCTCTAAACTTGAAAGTATAGGTGTTGTCTCTTCCCTCATGAGTTGCATTTCGATCAAATTCCCAAGGTCTCCCTAATAAAAGGTGACAAGCATCCATAGGAATCACATCACACCACACTTCATCCATATAATCTCTTCCCATAGAAAAAGAAACCAAACATCGTTTGTCAACCAAAATTTCGGCCTCCCTATTCAACCATCTCAACTTGTAAGGGTTTGGGTGTTTTTGTGTGGGTAAGGCAAGTTTATCGATGAGGGTTTTTGAAGCAACATTAACACAACTCCCTCCATCAATAATGAGGTTACAAACCCTCTTCCCAATGGTACATTTAGACCTAAAAATCTGATTTTTTTTGACTTTCCACCAAAGGTTGAGGTTGGGTATGCATAACCCTCCAAGTTACAAGACCAAGGTTTGACCCAACTCCTCCTTTCATTCGGCTCAACTTAGCCTCTATTTCCATTCTCAATTTCTCCATAGAGTCATACATGGTTCCCTCAAGAGTAGTATCACAAGAAAGAGGCATACTCATTGAGAAAACAAAGAAGAACAAACCTGAAAATTTCGGTTAAGCAAGATTTGCTTTTGGACCGTGTGTAAGCACAAAGATGGGATCTTGTGCTTCAAACCCAACCAAAGCTTTGATAACCAATTTGGAGTGAAACTTAAAGGGTCAAGTTTCACTCAGAAACGTAGTCGAATTCAAGCTCAAACCTCACGTTTCTCTCTATGTAAAACCGTGGAAACACACTTAAAAACTGGGGAAATGCAGTAGAAACGCACACTGTTTTTTGTGATAGTTTTCTGAAATTGTGTGGAAACGTAAATAAAAACAAAGAAAACATAAAAGATAGTAACTAAATCTACACACAAAGTAATAGATTTAGGGGTTTAATTAGCTAAGCACAAAGCCACTAACTAATTATCATAAATCTCAAGCACAAAGCAAGGAGAAAAATGAAGAACACTCAACTTAAACACTAGGGTTTTCTTTTCATTCAAATCTGAAAAATTATAATGTGTGAGGGTGGGTTTATATATTACTCATGGCCTCATCTAAACCCTTCATTACAAGTTGATCCAAGGGCTAAAATTAGTCCCACAAAACAACATAAAAAAAACGGCCACAAGGCCCTTCATGTGCTAAAATTTTTGAAAAGAGACAACTACTACTAAAGCATAAAGTATAAAGGTGGATAGTGACATGTAGGAAAGGGACATATTGTGGAACAACATGTGAGCCTTCCTTTGATTACTTTTTCGGCTGATTTGGGTCCTCTTCTCACTTGATTTTTCTCTTGATGATTTAATTGACTTGTGGTTGACCTTTGGACCTAAGGTTGGAAGCGGGCCCTAGGTCAATGGATTGCGAACTCTCAACTCCCGTTGCAAATATTAGGTATCGGGACCAATGAATCGCCTAGAGGATTGTGTTTTGGCGTATCCATCAGTGAGAAAACATCAATTGGCTCAATTATCTCTTTCCTTGCCTCTTTTTCCTCACATTCCTCCCCCTCTTGCTCATCCTCCACAATCACAGGAGATGAGTCTTCCAGAATCACATTATCACTCAAATCGAGAGAGGGAGCACAAAAACTCGTGTCACAATCCTCCTCCTCTTGCTCATCCTCCACAATCGCACTAGATGAGTCCTCTAGAATCACATTGTCACTCAAAACGGGAGGGGGAATACAAAAGTTAGA
The DNA here is from genome assembly GCA_023091065.1 of Dianthus caryophyllus. NCBI lineage: Eukaryota > Viridiplantae > Streptophyta > Magnoliopsida > Caryophyllales > Caryophyllaceae > Dianthus > Dianthus caryophyllus. The sequence goes on along the minus strand of CM041527.1, from coordinate 19,490,069 downwards.
GTCACAACATTCCTCATCATCCCAAAAACCATCATCACTATCATCATCACAAGTCTTATGGGAATCACTAACCTCAGGTTCAACGGGAGAGGGGGTATCAAATTCAAGCTCATACTCCGATTCAGGTTCATCAAAATTAAGAACATGATTATCTCGCGCCTCAAGTCTAGCTATAGCTTCCGCTATTTGCGTAGCCTTACACTCAAGGTTTTCGATACTAGCCCTAGTCTCTTGTTGGATATGCATTACATTAACCGTAAGGGCTCTAATCAATTCTTCTGTAGACATGGATGAACTAGGTGGAGTGTTCACAGTTTCACTCGGTCTCGGTTGAGGTCTCCTATGAGATGAATTGTACAACTCCCATTGTTCAGTATCGTGAGCTAAGTAAAGGAAAAAGTCCCACTTCTCGTTATAGCTCATCTCATAAATGAACCTCCCTTCAGTCATCGTATAAACATGACCTTCAGTTTCCTTATTCAAACCATTAAAAATCACATGACAAAGTTGCCACGTTTGATAAGGATGACGACAACGAATAACATATTCATAAAGCCTATTAAAGTATTTATAAAACAATTCATTCTCGTATTGGGGAAAATATTTACTAGCCATCTAACCTAAAATAAAACAAAAACAAAACTAAAACTAAAAATAAAAGAAAAATAAAATAAACAACTGTATACACTACACTACAAACACAATTAACGCCTAAGTCCCCGGCAACGGCGCCAAATTTAACGGTCCTAATGTCGTATGCCGCAAATTATAATTTATAATCACTTAAATCCTAAATACTAAACAAGTAGTAAAAATGGAAGTAAGGGTCGATCCGCAGGGAAAAAGACTTATTGTAATGAAGTAAAGAGTAAAGAATGCAATAATACGGAGTAATTCAATGACAAGAATGAGTTTGGGGGAGGTTGGTTCAATGAAATCTAGAATTACTAATTAATCAAAAAGCAATAGTAAAAAGATGAGTGAAAACAAGAATGAGAAGGATCTTGACTCAAACAGAAATCCACGAACGATAATGTAGCCGATCACAGAAAATAATCAAATGACTTCACTTGAGCACTTTATTGCGACAATCAATGTAGTTCAATTACACTAACTATCAATTTCTCTCTTAACTTAGCAATTAGGTCAAAACTGATGCCCTAATTACCCTTTCTATGATTAACTCGAGTCACGCGAAACAAGTTCAAATCAAAAGAAGATATAGAACGAGAAACAATAAAGGTAACTAATACTAACAACGCAGTTAATACTCGAGTTACAAATTCAATCCCTTTTATGGTCAACTTACGACAAACTGAGTACGATAAATTGAACACAATTGCTATCGCGAAAAGATTAATAGAGCAAACGGAGCCAATAATCAAATCTAGCAGATGAATTAACAACAATCCTAATTAGTCGTACGCACTAATCAAAATTAGGGTTAATCAACAATAATAATAAGGGAATTAAATAATACTCACGAAAAAGTCAAGAGATTGATAATCTCACGGTTGAATTACCGACGCTTCAATCGTATTGAATCAAGAATTTGAGGTTTAGTTACACATAATCGAGAGAAAATCACCAAGTTTTTGAGAGAAAACTAATTAAGAAAACTAATGTAGACTAATGAGAGAGATAATAAAGATGTAAATATCGTTCCCTAAAAGTGGTAGTAGAAGTCTCCTAATTAAACCCTAAATCTTCCTTAAGTATTTCCTAAACAGTAAATTAAAAATAAAACAATTAAAAGATTTCTTAAAATTCGGAGAGATAGGCGCCAGTGGCGCACAACAGGCTCCAGTAGAGCATTGGTACGGTATAGATGGCAGGAGAGGTGCGCCAGTGGCGCCCAAATGTGCTCCAGTAGAGCATTGCCACGACATTCAGGGACATCTCATGCTCCAGTGGCTCCAGTGGCGCTGTGGACAAGGGAATTTGATCCACGCGATGTTTTGTTTCAAAAACATGTTCATTTAAAAAGAGAGTCGCCACTAAATTTTATATGGAATTTAGAAAACCAATTTTAGAGAAAATGAGTTCGTGTGAGCTTACGTGTTAGGAAGTTTAAAAGAATTTCATTAATTTAACGCCTAACCCCGCCCGTTACAGAAACGGTCTCTACTAAGTAAAACCATGGCTATTACGAGTACGCATGCGGATATGCAAACAAATGTTTTAACCCTAAATAAAATACATCCATTCTAGGTCGTTTAATGCACATGTAATTTCGTCGAAGTTGTTCAACATGGGTTCATTTACTATTCTAGCAAACAAAGAAAGGAAGTAGAAGTACTTACCGACAGCATAAGATAGATCAACAAACGTTAGCGGCAGACGAATAAAAAGTAATCAAATATAACTAATACTCCACATGGATATGCATGAATGATTAACCTAGATAATTAAAGATGGCACATGAATGTAAAGCAACAACAAAACAAACATAACCAAACGTATTAATTAACAACCAGATACTCCAAGTGGACGTGCAAACACTAGCAGGCTATAACAAACACAAGTAAGCAGAAAACGTATGAGCTAACAAACGAATTCAACCAGACAAACACACAAACACATGTAAAGCACACGGATATAGCTGATGACCCACCAATAATCATGTAAACGAGCACCTAAATGATCAAATACGATGAATAAATACACAAACGTAAACGATAACGTGGATACTAAAACACAACGCATGAGAGACCACCTTATACAGTCCTACACGGCTCAAAATTTAAAAGATGGAGCAGGTTCAGCAAACAACAGAAACACGCAGTGCATGATTTCACATGACCAATACAACTAAACATTACTCAAGCACTAAACGATGAAACAAAACCACGATAACATAAGTCGACATACAAACGTGAATTACTCATTTGAGGGGCATGACAGATCAGCTTTAGACGACAACATAACTGAACATGAATGAGATGTAATTACACAACAAGCTAATGAGCAGATTAAACTAACGAGGAATCATATTACGCAGGGATGATCGAACATACATACTAAGTGAACAAAAAGGCACGACATATCTATACACACATCGAAATCATACTAAAAATATCGAACTAAAACAAACGATGAAAACAATAACTACGACGATAAACAACAGAGCGACAGAAAGTAATAAAAAGCGACAGAGAGCAATAAAAAAACGATATAAGCAATAATTTAAACAAAGTAAAGTGAGTATTTTGCACCCTCAACTTACATGTATCGTTGACCAAATATCCGAGTCGTAACCGATTGTAAGATTTTATCCCGAGGGGCCGTCGATTTAAAACCAATAATAAATCCGCACTGCATCAAAGCGACAAAGAATTTTCAAAAGCTTGTAACTTATTCGTTTCTCAACGAAATTTCGAACCGAAAGATGTTTTAAAATCGTGGTAACGTGAACTTTAAGATTTTGTAAAGAAATCAGGGTGACTATGGTGTTTTCAACACGAAAAACGAAGTAGAATAGATGATAGCAGCACGAAAATCAGAAAATGTTACTCTGTTTTTCGTGCGTCTATCTCCTGTTCTTTGGAGGCTTTTCAAAGGATTTTGTGATTTAATTGTGTGCGTGTATGCTGTATCTAATTCGTGTCCATTGAAGGCTTGTGGATGGTGTGTATATATTGGGACAGAAATAGGGTTTTCAGAAGGGAAAAGAGCAGCTCCAACCTCTTTTCGAGGAGTGCTGTTCAAGGCTCGTTCTAGGGCTTTTAGGATGTTTTCTTGAGGGTTAAGCAAGGCTAGATGGGTCACGAAGGTCAGGTACGGGTTTTTGGTTGTGGGTACGGGTTTAGTGGTCGGATTTTGGGTTGAATTGGGCTGTAAAAACAGAGCATGAAGAGGGGGCTGGACTGTTGTATTTCGAGTTCTTTAGGCTGGGTTCTGGTCGTGGTTTTGGGCTGACTTAAAATCGGGTATGTGGGGAAGAGTGTGGGTAAAAGAGGCCTCGAAATTCGCGTTGAAACGGGCTCAAAATCGCTCTTAAAATTGGGCTTAAAACGAGCTTTTAAACTTGCTGTTAAGGAAACGAATTCGCCGAAAACGATTTAATAAACTGTTTTAAAAGCACGAGACACGACTTTTCAAGTCAAATATTGAGTTTGTAAAAGCGGCCTTTCAAATCGAAATACTTAAAATGATTTTTTCAAATCGAAATATTTTATTTTCAATAAAACACTACTTGCGACAAAATAAAATTTGACAGAGCTTCTTTTATCAAATATTCTTTGAATTAATAGACATTTTGTTGACAGCGCCTGACTTACATCGTAAAACGAACTCAAATAAATGACACGAAAAACACGTTGTCCTATCATCATTGGGTATTTGTCGGGTTTTCTATAAATTTCCATATCGACAGATACGGGTATCTACAGAGCCCCCACTTTGACTAAGGCTTGGACAGGCGAAAGTCAAAGTAGACTCTCGAGGCGATCGTAGATTACAACTTGAGAGCTTCACGGGTCGTTTATGGTCCCTTAGACCTGTGTATATAAGCTCACCAGCCATAAGAAGAAATCATACCTGAAACTCGATTATGGATGCCTTTATTTTCATCAGGGCGTGGGTTGAGCCTTATTCTGAGGCGCCTACGATTCATTGTGATGTAATCAAACCCGTATCGTAGTTCGAGCTCGCTGGCCTGTAGCTTTCTGCTGCTTCGGCCCAACACAAAATGATATTTGTTTACTTGATTAAGTAAAGCCAAAATCTGCGTTCTTTTTGGGAGTGTCACTTCTTTTAGCTTCTGCTAATATTTCTTCATTTCGAGGATGTCATCCTGTCGTCAGGGTCTAAGGTTGATGACTTTAGAGCCCCCGGTTGGAGCGTTCCTGCTCAATCTTAATAACAAATCATAGCACACGACTCACATAGTGAAATCCGCGACTTTTAAAATAAAAAGAATGGATCATCGATCCGAGCTGCGTTTTTTATTTGAAAATGGGTCCTCGTCCTGCTTTTTAATCAAAATGATGGATCATCGATCCGAACTGAAAAATTCTATTTTGGAAATGGATCATCGACCCGAGGTTAAAATCAAAGTTTTGCGTCCTCGATTCGTATTTTGTTCTCGAAATATTCAAAAATTTCGTGTCTTCGACTTATATTTTAGACTCAAAAGCTGTGGGTATTTGACTCGTTTTCTGGGAATGACAGATCATCGACCCGTACTTAAAGACACGTTTGCCCCGTAATTAGACACGTGTTATCAAAATTAGACATGTGTTTTTTTTCAATAAAAATGTTTGACCCATAATGAAACATGTGTGGCCCTTAATGTTTTGTTAAACCCATGCTTTAACACTAACATCGAACACGTTGCTATACTTGTGTGACTCTTAATCAGGCATGTGGGTTATTACCCCCCATCCCACGAAATAAAATGAAAAAACAGGGCATAAGCTAAAAGAGAACTGAAGCATAAGCTCCCGTCTTGGGGTTTCCTTAATCCCTCGCCTCAAATATCCTTGAAACTTGTCGTTTCCTTAATCTCGACCTAGTAAATATCCTTAGAAACTTGCAGTTTCCTTAACTCCGACTTAGTAAATATCCTTAGAAACTTGTAGTTTCCTTAATCCATGCTTGGCAATGTTTCCAAACCGATTCTATGCTACTCTCTATATAAAGAATTTATGGGTCTCCATAATATCCCACATAATTCTCGGCCTGTTTTGCACCCATTCGAAATTCTGACTCGAAACCAATGAATACTCTAGTAGGAGCCATGAAATCTTGGTCCAAGGATTTTAGGGGCGGAGAAATTCAAAGCCTGACCGACGCAGGGCTTCAGCAAATACTCCCGTTTGTGCAAGTCATTCCCCAAAGAAGTTTTCTGACTGAATGCGTGAAGTTTTGGGACCCTGTTCATCACGTGTTTGCCTTTCCGGAGGGAGAGATATGCCCTTGGCCTGAAGAAGTCGCTGCCCTCTGCGGCTGGAGGATAACGCAGCAGCCCGTCGTTCCCGACTTTAGTCCTGGATGGGTCGACAAGTACCATGACTTCTTGGGTCTGTCGAACGAGGAGGCTCACAACGTAATCGAAGGAGAAAAGATAGACTTGTGTGGTTTGGCTCACCTTTTTCGACATGCCCACGACCCTACTAGGGCCACCGCTCATCGCTTCATGAGTGTTTGGCCTCATCATGCTGCATCTTTATTGCTTCGAAGGGTTTATGGAGATGCCGTCTTGCTATGGTCAAGCTAAATTCATCCGTATCGTAGAGCAGATGGAGGGGAATCGCAATCTGGCATCAATTATCTTAGCCGAGACCATTCGTGGTTTGGATGTTTTCAAAGCTGACCCGCATGGTCCATTCCGAGGCTCAACCCGTATTCTACAGGTGACGTGACTGGATTTTTCATTGACTCGGTTTTTTTTTTTCTGTTTCGGTTTTTTGTAGACTCGGTTTCTGGATTTTTTGTAGGCTCGTTTTTTTTGATTTTAGAGCTCATTGATTTTTCGTAAACTCTTTTTCTGTTTTTAGAGCTCGTTTTAGAGGTCGGTTTTTTCTGATTTTTCGTAAACTCTGTTTTTTGTGACTCGGTTTCTCAGCTTTTTCTGATTTTCGTAGGCTCTTTTTCTGTTTTTTTTTTTTGACTTGGTTTGTCTGCTTTTCTTTTAGGTGTGGCTTATGGAGAGTTTTGGACTAGTGGATCCGCCAAAGAACGCACATGACTATCGAGCAAGGAGTTTTGGTGGTCGGATACCTCGGTACAGCTTGGGAAAAGGGGCCAGCTACTGGCACCGTATGCTGACTACGGGAGTCGGATCTCATATTCGTTGGTCTCTGCCGTGGTTACACTTATCCTCGTTTACGGGGCTACCGGATGGTGATCCTTCCAGATATGTTATGCTTTTGGGTTTAGAACGACCCGTATATATTTATCCGGATCGTGTGCGGCGACAGTTTGGTCTCTAGCAAACCGTGCCCACGACTGAGGCTAGCCAAGGGCCCGAGTTTGACATTACTCGAGCTACATGTCAATCTTGGCTTCATGTTTGGAATTGTAGGACTATTTGGCATCTCCTCGAGCCGTGCGCGTCGACATGGGTATCCCCCTCGTATTTGAAATGGACTAAAGAAACTTCTGTCGAGGTGCGACGAACATTACTTGAAGATGACGCAGCTGATTGGAAGGCGCGTGGTGAAGCGTTAAGGAACCGGAGAGTATACGCGAGACTGAACGAATCTGGTGTGTCTCTTGGTGTTAGAGCGAGCCGCTCAAACGTGAGGCTTGATGGGTCAGATGTAGCGCAAGGGACCAATGCGAGACATTCTAAAGTGTGGCAAAGGTTAAACGCAGGTGGAGAGGTTCGTTCGAGTGTTGTTGATAGATTGGGTCCGCGTCTAAACGTGAAGGACCGCTTGGGGCCGCGAGAAGAAAGCCAAGTTCCTCCCAAAAAACGGGCTAGAATGATTATGAGTCAGACGTCGTCTCGTCGCCGTAATGTGCGTGGTTCGTCTAAGGAGTAGAGCTGTGTGATGATGTTATTACTATTACTTAATAAAACATTAGGATATTGATATTATTAGGATTTATTATCATAGTGGGGAAATTAGGATTAATTATTATAATGGTAGTATTAGGATTTATTATTATTATTTACAACTACGTATTAGTTAGAATTATTATTATGTGTGCTTTCTCTTCGAGTTGTGTGTGATGGGCCTCGCCCGTGATGAATAAAATAAAAAAAAAATAAAAATAAAAAAAGATTTACTATTTATTAGAAAAATTCCCGTTTCCACATTCATCAAGGCAACATTATTTCGATTGTACTCTTGTAAAGAGTTGCCTACGTATCTGCTTTGTACACAGAATCAAATCGAATCCGTAGTTTGTACGTTAAACATTTCGTGTGGTGGCAAATGCCAAGCTTTAAACTTACTCTAATACATCGCAATTCAAATATTATTTCATAACATTTGAGAATGAGGACTAAGGATAATATCGCTTCAGTTGATCCAAGTTCGTTGGATTCGAAAAATCATTGCCGTCTAGATCAGTTAGTCTAACTGCACCTCCTGTCAAGATTTTCTTTACCAAGTAAGGACCCGCCCAATTTGGCATAAACTTTCCTCTCGGGTCTACCGGTAATAATGCGCGCACTGATTTCAACACGAGATCCCCTTCCTTAATACCTCGAGGTTTCACCTTTTTATTGAAAGAGCGCTCTATCCTTTTCTGATAGAGTTGGACATTGTATAGTGCGTTCAAACGTCGTTCATCTAGCATTACAAGCGAGTCATACCGAGCCTGAACCCAGTCTGCTTCTGGGACTTTGCTTTCTAGCAGGATACGCAGGGACGGTATTTCTAATTCAACGGGTTGGACTGCCTCCATCCCGTAGGTTAAATAATATGGTATTGTCCCGGTCGCAGTTCTGATTGATGTTCTGTACCCCCATAACGCGAAGGGTATCTTATCGGGCCATTCACGGTAGTTGTCTGTCATTTTCTTAAGGATGACTGTAACTGTCTTATTAGCCGCCTCTACTGCGCCATTTGTCTGAGGACGGTAGGGTGATGACTTGTGAAGCTTTATCTTATATTTATCGAGTAGCTGAGCTGTCTCGGCTTGGAAATGGGTGCCGTGGTCACTGATCATTTCATGAGGCACTCCGTATCGACAAATGATGTCATTTTGAATGAATTTTGCTACTTGCTTCGCATTTAGCACTTTATAAGACTTGGCTTCCACCCACTTCGTGAAGTAGTCGATTGCCACCAAAATGAAACAGTGTCCTCCAGTTCCTGAGGGGTTAACTTTCCCAATGATATCGATGCCCCACGTTGAGAAAGGCCACGGCGATGTCATTGTGTATAGCATAGAGGGTGGAACATGTTGGACGTTTGCGAATATTTGACAGTTGTGACAGTGACGGACATATCTTCGACAATCCATCTCCATTGTCGTCCAATAATAACCAAGCCTCATGATTTTACGGACTAGCATGTGGGCATTCATGTGTGGCCCACATTCTCCGTCATGGACTTCTTCCATGACTTTTTCTGCCGTGGCCTTGTCAATACACCGTAGAAGCACTCCTTGTGCCTTTTTTTGTATAACTGCCCGTCGTCAGTTGTGACGAACTGGGTTGACAGCAGTCGCAACGCTCGTTTCCCACGTGTGTCTAGGTCTGTGGGATATTCTCCTGCGTTTTTGTATTTCAAGATTGATGCGTACCAGGGTTCTGTCTCACTTTCCTCAGCATTGTCAATCACATTAACATATGCGGGTGATGATCTGCGCTGAACACATAACGGCATACTATCTATGCTGTCGGGAATGTTAATTAGGGCTGCTAATTTTGACAGAGCATCAGCGAACTGGTTTTCCTCCCTCGGGAGGTGGACATATCGTATTTCGTCGAATAATTTCTCAAGCTCTTCTATCTTGGTTTGGTAAGGTGCCAAACTGCTACTCTTGATTTTCCATGCTCCACTCACTTGATTGATTACCAAGGATGAATCACCGTGCACTAGTAGCCTTTTTACGCCTAAATTGACAGCGCTGTGCAGACCCAACAGGCATGCTTCGTACTCCGCTGCGTTGTTAGTGACAGCAAAGTCCAATTTAATGGATACGGGTATATGTTCTCCTTTTGGTGAAATAAGGAGGATACCAATCCCGTAACCCATGTAATTCGATGCTCCATCAAAGTACAAATCCCACGTATCGTCTTCGACGCTCGCGACATTTTCATCTGGAAATGACCATGTATCTGTGATTTCCGTTTCTTCAATTGGATTATCGGCAAGGAAATCAGCGACAGCCCTTCCTTTTATTACCTTCAGTGGCTTATACTTAAGGTCAAATTCTGCTAGCATGAGAGTCCATCTTGACATTCTGCCATTTAGTACCGGTTTTTCAAACAAGTACTTGATTGGGTCCATTTTGGAGTAGATGCTTACACTGTAGCTAAGCATGTAGTGTCTTAACTTCTTGGTGGCCCAAACCAAAGCGAGGCACGTCTTTTCTAGCACTGTGTACTTTACCTCATACTCCAAGAATTTCTTACTAATATAGTAAATCGCCATTTCTTCTTTGTCGACAGTTTGAGCTAACATTGCACCCATCGCGGTATTCGTCACTGCTAGGTACAATGATAATGGCAACCCAGCCACTGGTGGGCTTAAAACAGGTGGAGAAGACAAAACCTCTTTTATTTTGTCGAATGCAGCTTGACATTGTTGATCCCATGTAACGTGCTCTCCTACTTTGAGCTTTTTAAATATAGGTTCGCAGATCATGGTTAACTTAGCGACGAAGCGGCTAATGTACTGTACTCGACCTAGAAAACCTCGAATTTCTTTCTCGGTCTTCGGGTGAGGCATCTCCAAAATGGCTTTGATTTTTGAGGGGTCGACTTCAATGCCACGATGACTAACGATGTGGCCGAGTAGCTTGCCCGAAGTGACTCCGAATGCGCATTTCTGCGGATTTAACCTCATGTTGTACTTTCTTAATCTTTCGAAGAATTTCTTCAACGCGCTTAGATGACCACTGCGTTCCTTGGATTTCACAATCATGTCATCGACATAAACCTCTACCTCTCTATGCATCATATCATGCAGCAACGTCGTTGCGGTTCGTTGATATGTGGCCCCAGCGTTAATCAGCCCAAACGGCATTACCGTATAGCAATAAGTTCCCCACTGCGTTGTGAACGCGGTTTTGTGCATATCTTCCTCGGCCATCTTTATCTGGTTGTAACCTGCGTAACCGTCCATGAAGGACAATAATGCGTGGTTGGCGGTGTTGTCAACCAAGATATCGATGTGAGGTAATGGGAAATCGTCCTTCGGACTAGCTCTATTTAAATCTCGAAAATCGACGCAGACCCGCACCTTCCCGTCTTTCTTCGGCACTGGCACTACGTTAGCTACCCAATCTGAGTATTCTGAGACTTTGATAAACCCGGCTTTGAATTGCTTGTCAATTTCTTCCTTGACTTTTAGGGACCATTCTGGTCGCATTCGGCGGAGTTTTTGTTTTACTGGTTTGAAACCTGGTTTAATCGGGATTCTGTGTTCTGCGATTTCCCTGTCAATTCCCGGCATGTCCTTGTAAGACAATGCAAATACGTCTTTGAACTCGTTTAGCAGATTGATAAACCCTTGTTTTTCAGCAGGGTCGAGAGTTGTCCCTATTTTCAGCTCTTGTGGCTCGAGAGTGGTTCCCACGTTAATTGTTTCGGTATCTTCGACTACCGAGTTTTTTTCATCATACTCCTGTATCCCTTTTAGCAACTGAGAAGGTGGTTCTATCTCCTCAATTTCTACCTGTTCATCTTGGTCCTCATTCTCAATGTCATTATTAAAACAATCATTTTCAAAAATTGAATTGCAATGTAAAAGAGACAAGTCGTAAGCAAACTGGTTCATTTTATTATTATTGATTTGAAATTGTGCGAATTGTGCTAACATTTGGGCCAACTGATTAGGGGTCAGTGGCTGGATAGGTGTGGCATCCAAGACAGACCTCGGAATACCGGAACTAGACGAAGGTACATGAAAAGGAAAGACTGGGGAGGGGGTATTTTCGACACCTAGCTCCTTAGACTTAACACTAAGACTCCTATCATCATCAGGTTCAGACTCAGAATCAGACTCGGAATTTTCTTCTGGCTCGGACATTTCACTTTCTCCTTCGGTCATCTTGAACAGCAGTCCTTTGTTGTCGGTCCATTTGATGGTCTTTCTCCATCCGGACGTAGTCCCTTGCGGGTTAACATCTGTAATGAGGGTGGATGGATCAAATCGGTCACTTTTGAGGATCATGCTCACCAAAGCTTCGCTCGATGCTTCTATTTTCCTCTCTTCTCCAAAAAGAAGGCCCATAGCTTTCCCGTCTTCGACTGGGCTGCATTCCTTCTTTGTCATAATTGTTGGAGTGAAACTAAGTGGATCAAGTTTCACTCAAAGGATGAACAAAAATCGATCTTGAACACTTGATGAAATTTGGCCGAGTATATGTATTTTTATGTTGAAATTTTCTGATTTTTGTGGATAAACAAAAAACATAAAAGATAGTGACTAAATCTACACACAAAGTAATAGATCTAGGGTTGTAATTAGTTAAGCACTAAGCCACTAACTAATTGTTCACAAATCTCAAACACAAAGTAATGAGAAAAATGAAGAATACTCAAATAAAACTCTAGGGTTTTCATTCATCTAAAATCTGAAAAATATGATGTGAGAATGAGGGTTTATATACTACCCTCATTCTAATCTTGACCATACATTACAAGAAGATCTAAGGGCTCACAAGAGTCCCCCAATTACAAAATAACGGCTCCTAAGCTCACATGTGAGCTGAAAATTTTCATTCTAAAAGACAAACTATAAAGCATAAAGGTGATGGTGACACTTGAGTTCATCCTCTCCCTTCTTTGTTGATGATCATCCAAGGGCCCTTGTGTGAGCCTTGGGGTTGGGTTTGGACGGTCCAAGTGACCAAATTTTCAGAAATTTAAACTCATACAATAAAGCATAAAGTAGTGAAAGGGACATGAATGAAAAGGACATAAAACATAAAACAATGTGATGATCTTTGGTGGCTTTGATTAGGCCGGCTCCTTGGACCTCCATGAGCTAGCTTTTGTGAACCATGTGAGTCTTTTATTGGAGGGTTAGCTCACATGGGTGCACCCAAGTTTGACCACATTCAAAAATAGCATTCCATTGACTTTCTAGTTGCTCTCCACCTTGACTTCTCTTGACTTCCCTTGACCACTAAGTATGGCTTGATTTGACCATAGAATTGACTTGACTTTTCTCTTAGTGGCCCCTAGGGTCATGGCCTAGGCTAGGGTTTGAGCCCAAGGACTCAAACCTTGGCTCAACTCCTTCTCCTCTTTGACCACCTTGACCATTCTTGGTCCAATCTCCTCTCCTTGGAAAGGACTTGTCCTCAAGTCCTTGGTGATCCTCTTGCTTCCCCCTTGGCTCGACCTCATGCTCGATTCTCGGCTCAACCCTTGCTCGATCTTGGCTTTCACGGTTTTGGTCTTCCATGGGCACCACTTAGCTAGAGTTTGTAGAAATGGTTGGATTCCTTTGCTTGGGCTCGAGGGATTGATCATGTTTTCCTCCTTGGTCACGGTTTGCTTGACCACACACTCTTCCTCGAGCATTTCTTTGAGCCCACGGCTCATAACCAAGCCATCCATCCGTTCTTGCTCATGATCGAGCCCTTCAATGATTCTCCACCTTAAGGACCCACTTGACCTCTCTAGTCCATCGATTTTTGCCCTCTCATTGTTCACATTGGTTGTTTCATTGTTGATTGATGCATCACCTTCTTGTTGCTCCTCTCCTAGAACCCTTCGTGTTACTCTAGGGTTTCTCTTGATTTTCAAGCTCATCACTTCTTCTCCAAAGCCCACATTCGGCTCTTCTCCCATCTCTTGGCTAGAGCTCACTCCATTGATTGATTCGAACAAGCATGAATTGGTTTTATAACCCATCATTGGTGGTAGGGGAGCTAAGACAATAAGCTTGTCACCATACTTGAATGAGTAGGTGTTATCTCTTCCATGGTGGGAAGAATTCTTCTCATACTCCCAAGGCCTACCAAGCAACACATGACATGCATCCATGTCCAACACTTCACACACAATTTCATCCTTATAGTCTTGTCCAATCGAGAACGAGACTTTGCATTGTTTATCGACCTTTACCTCGGCTCCTTGATTAAGCCACCTTAGCTTGTAAGGATGAGGATGCTTCAAGGTTGGTAAGGCAAGTTTATCAATGAGGGTTTTCGAAGCAACATTAACACAACTTCCCCCATCGATAATGAGATTACACACTCTCCCCATGATTGTACACTTGGTTCGAAATAGTTGGTGTCTTTGATCCATGCTTTCGCTTGAATCTTGAGTGTGCATTACTCGCCAAGTAACCAAGCTCAACCCCGAGTCCGGGGGAACTAATGTTTCGGCCACTTTCACATCCTCAACTCCCTCTTTTTTTTCTTCCTCACAAACTAACACCTCATCGTCTCCCCAATGCACAACCTCACTTGTGTTCAAGGTCCTCTTGCTAGGGCACTCCTTAGCAAAATGACCATACCCTTGACATTGGTAGCACTTCTTGAGAGGAATTGTTCTCTTGGGGCCATAGTCAATTCCCTTCCCCTTGTCAACACTTGATGGTTTGATGGTAGGGCTAGGTTCGACAATTTTGACCCCTCCTTGGCTCGAGTTAGGGTTGGTCTTGGTGGTGCTCTTAGCCGACTCTCCTCTCCCCTTCTCTAACCTCTCCACACGTGTGGCCATAGTAACGGCCTCATCGAATGACCACAAGTTTTGCATCTTGACCCGATTTGCTATCCTAGGGTTTAGGCCCTCAACAAACCTTGCAATGTTTGCTCGGGCTTCTCATTCATCTCACATTGTAGAGTGAGTTGCTCAAAGTCCCTAAGATAGGTTTCAATGGGGTGTGTCTCTTGTTTTAGTTGAGCTAGCTTGAGGAACATGTCTTGGGTATAATCCTTTGGAACAAACTTGTCTTTGAGTTTTTTCTTGAGTTTGAGCCACGACTTAATGGGTTCCTTACCCTCTCGGTTTCGTTGGTTCTTGAGGTTTTCGTACCAAAGGGAAGCGTATCCCTTGAACTTCATGATGGCCACCTTAAAACACTTCCTATCGGGGTACTCCTTAAATTCAAAAATTCTCTCAACCGATCTAAGCCAATCTAGGAGATCCCTGGATTCAACCTACCATAAAAATCGGGTATATCCACTTTGATATCTCGGTCATGGTCTCTTGGGTGGGTTTCAAGGGACTCCTCCGAATCCGAAAATTGATCTTCCATGTGAGGAGGAGGTTGTCCTCTCCCACGGCCCCCATACCCACGCCCTCTTCCCCCTCCACCCCTTCTTGGTTCATTAAGATTTTGGTCTAAGAGGGTGTTTAGAGCATTCATCATTAAAGTACAATTACCGGTGAGTTGAGTTAACTTCTCTTCTAAATCGGAAAGCCTTTTACCCTCCCCTCTATCCCCTTCCATTATGTGAAAATTTTGTGAGATCTTTTGTGGAAATTTTGTGGGAAATTTATAGAAAATAAACAAGGAAAAGAAAGAAGAAAAACGAAAATTAAAAGAAGAAAAACAAAGGAGTAACTCGAAAAAACTAAGAACAAGAACAAATCGAAAAAACAAGAACAAACCTAGGCTTTGATGACCAATTTGGAGTGAAACTAAGTGGATCAAGTTTCACTCAAAGGATGAACAAAAATCGATCTTGAACACTTGATGAAATTTGGCCGAGTATATGTATTTTTATGTTGAAATTTTCTGATTTTTGTGGATAAACAAAAAACATAAAAGATAGTGACTAAATCTACACACAAAGTAATAGATCTAGGGTTGTAATTAGTTAAGCACTAAGCCACTAACTAATTGTTCACAAATCTCAAACACAAAGTAATGAGAAAAATGAAGAATACTCAAATAAAACTCTAGGGTTTTCATTCATCTAAAATCTGAAAAATATGATGTGAGAATGAGGGTTTATATACTACCCTCATTCTAATCTTGACCATACATTACAAGAAGATCTAAGGGCTCACAAGAGTCCCCCAATTACAAAATAACGGCTCCTAAGCTCACATGTGAGCTGAAAATTTTCATTCTAAAAGACAAACTATAAAGCATAAAGGTGATGGTGACACTTGAGTTCATCCTCTCCCTTCTTTGTTGATGATCATCCAAGGGCCCTTGTGTGAGCCTTGGGGTTGGGTTTGGACGGTCCAAGTGACCAAATTTTCAGAAATTTAAACTCATACAATAAAGCATAAAGTAGTGAAAGGGACATGAATGAAAAGGACATAAAACATAAAACAATGTGATGATCTTTGGTGGCTTTGATTAGGCCGGCTCCTTGGACCTCCATGAGCTAGCTTTTGTGAACCATGTGAGTCTTTTATTGGAGGGTTAGCTCACATGGGTGCACCCAAGTTTGACCACATTCAAAAATAGCATTCCATTGACTTTCTAGTTGCTCTCCACCTTGACTTCTCTTGACTTCCCTTGACCACTAAGTATGGCTTGATTTGACCATAGAATTGACTTGACTTTTCTCTTAGTGGCCCCTAGGGTCATGGCCTAGGCTAGGGTTTGAGCCCAAGGACTCAAACCTTGGCTCAACTCCTTCTCCTCTTTGACCACCTTGACCATTCTTGGTCCAATTGTGGCCATAATGTCATCTGGAATGTAGTAACAATCCTGGAATATCTCAATTCCTGGGACCCAACGGTGTACTTTATGGTCATAGATAGGCTCGGGAAAGTCCAAACATGGTGTGTCTTCTCCGGCTCTCACGAATTGCCCATTAAGCGTCAGTGGGTACGGTTTCAGCTTCGCATCTTGACCCTTACCCTTGCTTAGACAATCTTCATCCTTTGTTGGGTTGTACCCGAGGCCAAACGTGACTCCTTTCGGGATCGTTGGAGGTGGAGTGAAGGTATTCCCCTTCCTAGGATATAAAGACAAGCCAAAGTATTTACCAGTCCTTAGCACTGTTTCACACGCACGGCTTCCGGTGTATAACTCCATGTTTGATTCGTTGACTTGGGATTCGATCGCATTGACGACCTCAAAGCCACCCGTCTCAATGGTGACCTCATTTTGTACCTCGAAAGTCACATCTCCACCCGTTACGACCATTGGAGTAGCGTTAATGGTTACCACTCCTCCATTGAATGGAATTTTAATCTTTCGGTGAAGGGTTGAAGACACAGCTCTTGCGGCGTGGATCCAAGGTCTTCCAAGCAACATATTAAAAGACGAAACAAGGTCTATAACTTGGAAATTGACCGTCTTTTCTACTGCCCCAGTATTCACGCTCAAAGTGACGAGCCCAGCTACGCGACGTATTGTACCATCGAAAGCTCGGACCGTTTGCGTAGTTGGAATAAGATCATTCTTTTCTAAGCCCAGAATATACGCGGTTTTCAAAGGAAGCACATAAACAGCGGACCCATCATCCACTAGTGTCATTGGAAGCCTCTTGTGACGGCATTCTACCGTGATGTACATGGCTAAGCAATGTTGAGGTCCAAAAGAAGGCAAGTCCTCATCCGAGAAGGTCACGACATTTGTAAGCCGTGGTTGATTTGATGAAACCAACGAGATCATATCGTTGGGCGTGGTGGTGGGAGACACAGTCATATTCATCAAAGATTGTAGCAGAGCTTGCCGATGTTCGAATGAGCTTAGGATAAGCTCCCATATAGAGACATCCGCCTTAGTTTTCTGTAGTTGTTTGATAAGGGGATCCTTTGCGGTCGACACTTCTTCGAGTGCCTTTGTTACCGTAGGCGTACTTGCTTGCGTTGTGTTTTGGGTGTCCCCAAAAATAGATGTGCTCCTCGACTTTTCTACTCGATAAGGACGTCCGGATCGAGTTAGGTGATCAGATTCGAGGACATCCTTTCGTAGCTGCATGATTTCAGCTTGGGTACGTGGGATGATCGCACCTTCGGTGAGATAAATATCATCCTCATCATCTGCCCAAACCCCATTAATTTCATTTCCGCTTTGAGCAAGGTATGGTGTACAATCAATGTTGAAATCCCCAATGCGAATATCATTTCTTGCCTTGGGAAAGAGGTCGGCGCAATCTATGTAGACCTTTCCAACGAAAAACCCGGTGAGGTAATTAACAGGTCGGATTAAATGAGACACATCATCATTGTCTCCAATGAACACCGCGTTAGAATGGTTGCCGAAGGGATTAGTCACATTATTTGGCTTAACCGTAGGGATTGGCAAAGATCCATTTTCGATCATGTCTTGGATCTCGTGCTTAAGGCGAAAGCAATTTTCAGTGTCGTGTCCTCTCCCTTGATGGAATGCACAATACGCGTTTGGCTTGCACCATTTACCTTGTCGGTCGACAGGTGGGTCCGGAGTTGGACCAATTGGGCTCAACTTCCCTTGGGCCGAGAGCCTTTGAAGAGCAGAGGTGTATGTGCACCCGAGATCAGTAAATGTTCTTGGTGTTCGACGTTGTTGTTCACGAGGGCCCCCAAAACTGATTGCTTGCACATGATTAGCCGAATTGGGTGCCCTTGATTTAGAGGAAGAGGGCCCTTGATACCCCTTAGGCTTTTCGGCTTCTACAGTTCGGACATCGTCCTCTATTTTCCTCCCTACTCGGCTAAGATCTTTGAACGAGCTGAAATTTTGGTATTTGATAGCATCTCGGTAGACAGGACGAAGATTCTTAACGAACTTATCTACCATTTCAACCTCTTCGGGCCTTTTTGGCAATTTCACGCTTTCTGCGCGCCATCGATTAAGGAATTCCGTGAATCCCTCTTTCTCTTTTTGTGTCATTACTTCCAATGTTCTCATAGTAGTCTGAATTTCAGCATTATCAGCAAAATGCTTACAGAATTCCACTGTGATATCTTCAAATGTCGGAAAATTTTTGAGCTCGAGACCATAGAACCATTTCCGTGGATGCTCCCCCAAAGATTGAGCAAAAACGTGAGACAACATTTCAGCGGGTACCCCTTTCAAGGCGAGGTATTCTTTGTAAGATCGAATATGTTGCAGCGGGTCTTCAGTTCCCTTAAACTTAGGGATGTCAGTAAGCACGAAATTAGTTGGTAGCTTATCTTGAACCGGCGTATACCCACGAGCATTCTCAAAGTGAATGCTTTCCCCATGAGACAATTTCAGTTGTTCCTCTATTAGTTTGAAGCGTTTCTCAAGTTCAGTTGGTGGTGGAGGCGGTGGAATTTCTATCGTCAGCTTCTTTTCTACGGACTCCAAACGACTCATCATTGCAGCTAGAGTATCATTGAGTTTGCTTAACTGTTCCGCGGTAGTCATATTTCTTGTTTCGACCGGCCTTTCTACAATAAAATCCCAGACAGAAATTAGTCATTGAATTACCAACCCTCTGCACACTTGGAACTCGACTGACACACACGTGAACACCTAAACGAGACCCACCTTGGCTCTTAAACTCGACAAAAGAGAGCTAGCTCGACTCGTTCTTACTCGTCCAGCCTAAGATACGGACTCTAAAGTGGATTGACTCGAACTCCCTACTCTAGACTTGGGTTAGACTCGGAATGTGATTTGAAATTTGAAATCGAGGACGACCAAAGGCAGGTGGCAAAACTTTTAAGAGTTAAAAAAAAAAAGAATACGGATAGCATTTCAGCTAGGAAGAGATCTTTTTTCAAAAGAGCTAAAAAAATCGGAAACAATTTAGGATTATTCTAATCCTAAGAGGAAAATTATTTAAGATTGTTCTAATCCTAAACGAATAGCGTTTCAGCTAAGAAAACGATTTTTTTTTAGAAAAAGGAAAAGCATTTCAGCTTAAGTCAAAAATGTTCCAAAAGAGATATTTAAGATTATTTTAATCCTAAAAAGACAACATTTCTGCTAGGAATGGATCTTTTTTCAAAAGAGCTAGAATCGGAAATTATTTAAGATTATTCTAATCCTAAAAGACAGCATTTCAGCTTAAAGAATGATTTTTTTTTTTTTTTTTTGAAGGAAAGCATTTCAGCTCGAATCAAAAATCTTTTTCAAATGAGGTAGGGTTGGAAAATATTTAAGATTATTCTAATCCTAAAAAGACAGCATTTCAGCTTAAAGAATGATTTTTTAGAAGGAAAGCATTTCAGCTCAAGTCAAAAATCGTTTCAAAAGAGATATCGAAGATTATTCTAATCTTAAAAAGACAGCATCTCAGCTAAAAGAAATTTTTTGGAAAATATTCGATTGAAAAGATGACAGTTTTGATAAAAAAAAAAAAAAAAAAAAAAAAAAAGATTAAAATAAGGCTTTGGAATTCACAGAGCAATTAGTCACACGCAGTTCAAGGATGCAATGCATGACCTAGACTATTCTAAGTCTCAAAAATGGTCCATGCCAATGATTCCACGTTGTTAGGGAACTCACAATCCTCCATAAGTCAGGGACGAAATGGGGAGGCGTGATTGCTAACCTCGGTGGAACCACCTTGATATTTAAATCAGACACAGTGAACGTCATTTCCCTACTTTGAGATCGACCCAAAGGGAGAAATGGTTCGAATCCTAACAGTATGATGCATAAATAACGTAAAAAAAGAAAGGGTACTCTAAATACCCATCATTTTACTTTTCAAGTTTCACTGTCCCCAGCGGAGTCGCCAAATTGTGGACAAGGGAATTTGATCCACGCGATGTTTTGTTTCAAAAACATGTTCATTTAAAAAGAGAGTCGCCACTAAATTTTATATGGAATTTAGAAAACCAATTTTAGAGAAAATGAGTTCGTGTGAGCTTACGTGTTAGGAAGTTTAAAATAATTTCATTAATTTAACGCCTAACCCCGCCCGTTACAGAAACGGTCTCTACTAAGTAAAACCATGGCTATTACGAGTACGCATGCGGATATGCAAACAAATGTTTTAACCCTAAATAAAATACATCCATTCTAGGTCGTTTAATGCACATGTAATTTCGTCGAAGTTGTTCAACATGGGTTCATTTACTATTCTAGCAAACAAAGAAAGGAAGTAGAAGTACTTACCGACAGCATAAGATAGATCAACAAACGTTAGCGGCAGACGAATAAAAAGTAATCAAATATAACTAATACTCCACATGGATATGCATGAATGATTAACCTAGATAATTAAAGATGGCACATGAATGTAAAGCAACAACAAAACAAACATAACCAAACGTATTAATTAACAACCAGATACTCCAAGTGGACGTGCAAACACTAGCAGGCTATAACAAACACAAGTAAGCAGAAAACGTATGAGCTAACAAACGAATTCAACCAGACAAACACACAAACACATGTAAAGCACATGGATATAGCTGATGACCCACCAATAATCATGTAAACGAGCACCTAAATGATCAAATACGATGAATAAATACACAAACGTAAACGATAACGTGGATACTAAAACACAACGCATGAGAGACCACCTTATACAGTCCTACACGGCTCAAAATTTAAAAGATGGAGCAGGTTCAGCAAACAACAGAAACACGCAGTGCATGATTTCACATGACCAATACAACTAAACATTACTCAAGCACTAAACGATGAAACAAAACCACGATAACATAAGTCGACATACAAACGTGAATTACTCATTTGAGGGGCATGACAGATCAGCTTTAGACGACAACATAACTGAACATGAATGAGATGTAATTACACAACAAGCTAATGAGCAGATTAAACTAACGAGGAATCATATTACGCAGGGATGATCGAACATACATACTAAGTGAACAAAAAGGCACGACATATCTATACACACATCGAAATCATACTAAAAATATCAAACTAAAACAAACGATGAAAATAATAACTACGACGATAAACAACAGAGCGACAGAAAGTAATAAAAAGCGACAGAGAGCAATAAAAAAACGATATAAGCAATAATTTAAACAAAGTAAAGTGAGTATTTTGCACCCTCAACTTACATGTATCGTTGACCAAATATCCGAGTCGTAACCGATTGTAAGATTTTATCCCGAGGGGCCGTCGTCGACGAAAACCAATAATAAATCCGCACTGCATCAAAAGCGACAAAGAATTTTCAAAAGCTTGTAACTTATTCGTTTCTCAACGAAATTTCGAACCGAAAGATGTTTTAAAATCGTGGTAACGTGAACTTTAAGATTTTGTAAAGAAATCAGGGTGACTATGGTGTTTTCAACACGAAAAACGAAGTAGAATAGATGATAGCAGCACGAAAATCAGAAAATGTTACTCTGTTTTTCGTGCGTCTATCTCCTGTTCCTTGGAGGCTTTTCAAAGGATTTTGTGATTTAATTGTGTGCGTGTATGCTGTATCTAATTCGTGTCCATTGAAGGCTTGTGGATGGTGTGTATATATAGGGACAGAAATAGGGTTTTCAGAAGGGAAAAGAGCAGCTCCAACCTCTTTTCGAGGAGTGCTGTTCAAGGCTCGTTCTAGGGCTTTTAGGGTGTTTTCTTGAGGGTTAAGCAAGGCTAGATGGGTCACGAAGGTCAGGTACGGGTTTTTGGTTGTGGGTACGGGTTTAGTGGTCGGATTTTGGGTTGAATTGGGCTGTAAAAACAGAGCATGAAGAGGGGGCTGGACTGTTGTATTTCGAGTTCTTTAGGCTGGGTTCTGGTCGTGGTTTTGGGCTGACTTAAACTCGGGTATGTGGGGAAGAGTGTGGGTAAAAGAGACCTCGAAATTCGCGTTGAAACGGGCTCAAAATCACTCTTAAAATTGGGCTTAAAACGAGCTTTAAAACTTGCTGTTAAGGAAACGAATTCGCCGAAAACGATTTAATAAACTGTTTTAAAAGCACGAGACACGACTTTTCAAGTCAAATATTGAGTTTTTAAAAGCGGCCTTTCAAATCGAAATACTTAAAATGATTTTTTCAAATCGAAATATTTTATTTTCAATAAAACACTACTCGCGACAAAATAAAATTTGACAGAGCTTCTTTTATCAAATATTCTTTGAATTAATAGACATTTTGTTGACAGCGCCCGACTTACATCGTAAAACGAACTCAAATAAATGACACGAAAAACACGTTGTCCTATCATTATTGGGTATTTGTCGGGTTTTCTATAAATTTCCATATCGACAGATACGGGTATCTACAGGCGCCTATCTGTGCTCTAGTAGAGCCTGGACCTTCTTCACTTCTTCTTCTTTCCTTGTTCATTTCCACTTTGATTTCTTCATTTCTTACTCCGCTCCCCGTGTCTCGAGCTTGGTACAAACTCTAAAATCATCGAGAACACACTAAAATAATCAATCCATTCAAAAAGCACAAGTATCCCTTCGACTATCCGAACTCCAAATGACATCAAAATGTTCCTAATTCGCCCAACTAAACGTTCCAAACATACCTAAAATCAACATCTAAAACACTACTAACTCCGTCTTATCACATGCATCGAATAAGCTCTCATCTCCACGTTGTCTAAAGCTCGTTAGTTGACTCCTAAGCATTGCCGTCTTCTCCGGTGGAAAGTATTTTTGATAGAAGGCTAATGCAAGAGTACTCCAATTAGTCACACCATGAGCTACTCGGTTCAAAGAATTGAGCCATAGCTTTGCCTTGTCTCAGAGTGAAAACGGGAAGAGCATCTCCCGAATTTGGTTTTGAGTGACTCCGGCTTCCTTTATGGTGGAGCAATAGTCACAAAAGTTTTGCACGTGGAGGTTAGGATCCTCCCCGGGGCTTCCCCCGAATTGACTTCGCTCGATCAAGCTAATGAAAGCGGGCTTGATCTCGAAATTATTGGCCGCAATAGCCGACATAGCATTGCCGGTTGGAATTTGAGCCGCGGTAGGCTTTGAGTGATCCGAGAGCTTCACCTTGATTCTAGGAGGTGGAGGTTCAAGTTCAATGTGAGCTTCCTCGGTGGATGAAGTAGAAGGGGAAATAGCTTCCAAGTCCTTTAGCAAATTCTTCCGCCTTAGGAATGTACGCTCCGGTTCTAGGTCAAAAGGAATTGCCAAACCTTTTTGAGACGTACGAGATTGCCTAGGCATAAAACAACACTAGAGTAGACGTAAGAAGCGGCCTCAAGGAATTGAGGTTCCTTGAGACAAAAACAAAAGACTAGAAACAAGCAACGAAACAAAAACAAAAGCCGTCTCCCCGGCAACGGCGCCAAAATTAGATAGGCTTAATCGCGTCACCTAATCAAAAATAATCCTGACAACACCTATGGGTAGATAGGGTAAGTCGGGGTCGAGTCCACAAGGAGAAGGTTGCTTATGTAGGTTACCTATGGAGTGTTTCAAGTCTCGGTCGGTTCAATTGTTGATTGGTCCTATAGCTAGAGTGAATGTAAGGGTTTAACTTATAAGGAGAAAGTCTAGGAAGTCGGGTTAGGCAAGGGTAAGCTAGGTCAAAGATGATGATCGGGATGAGTAAGGAATCGCACATGCCAAGGGTATAGCTCATCCTCTCGGTCTTAAGCTTCCTCTAGGTCTAGAATGCGGGCTCTCGCAACTTACAATCGAGGGTCCTAAGGTTTAGTCTCGCGCCTCTCCTAGAACTAGGCTTTCGTTCTTAAGTTCAAGGATGCTAGATACTTGCTAAAACGTAATCAAGGAATCAACAAGCACAATCAAGCAAAGAGTAAACAAAGCAAGCACAAAACCTAACTCAAAATGATCATCAAACACAACCAAAACCAACACCCATGCTTCACCCTTCCTCCTAGATTAAAGAACTACTCACACATAACGAAAACGATAACAAAAGCAAGGGAGAAAGATGAAAACATGATCAAGAGCAATATAAATTGAAATGATAATCAAAAGAGAGAAGTATGAAACAAATACCAATCAGAAATTGCAAGAGAAATGGAAGAACAAAGACAACAATTACCAAATAGGATGATCAAACAACGTATCCGAGTCGGGAATTCAAAGTACAAGATGCAAAATTATTCAAGCCCTAAGTTTTGGAGAGAAAGTAGTTCTAAGTGTCTAGAAAATGCTGTAAAAAACTTGGCTCAAAATAATGTACGAAACTCCTTCAAATAGACGAAGTAATTTAAGCACACGAGGAGTTGGAGCCCGTCCCTAGGCTCCGGGACAAGCATCCCGTCCAGGACAAGGGGGCTTCATGGTCCCAAGGCTACGGGACATGCATCCCGTGGATTACAGCCTTCTTCCTCTTTTTGGCACTTCTTGTACTTAGCTTTATTTCACTTCTTTGTCGTCTCAAGGTGTAGGGACAAGGCCTAGGAGTAGGGACGAGGTCTAGGATGATTATGTGAGCTTCAAATCCCGTCCCATGGTCCCTGGACACCTTCAATCATTGAAACGAGGCTCGTGCGTAACCGAAACTGCACGAAACCAACTCGAAACACTTCAAAACTTCACGAAACTCAACGAAACATCACGAAATTTTCCGACCAGCATCCTAACCTCCAAATAATTGCGTTTACCTACAAAATAGACATAAAAACGCAGTAGAGCCAAAACGGAGAGAAATAAGAAGCGAAATGCAAGTAAAAGCACGGGAAACGCAAAGAATCGCTAACGAACAAGGGGGATATAAGCATATATATACACGACACATCAGTGGCCTTGCTCGAGGACGAGCTGGGCGCTGAGGAGGAGTCTGCGTCTAAGGCTGAGGGGAGTGAGGCCGTTGCTAGGCCGAGTGGCTCTAGGTCACAGGGGTCAGGGATGGATAGGTCGTTCGCTAAGGGTTGGGATGGCCAAAACCTTTTGTTGGCTCCAGAGCTGCATATCTCGTACCGAGCGAAGCTGGATTTGGAGAAGGGTTTGAGGAGGACCTTTTCGGGCATCTTGTCGATGATGTGTGTTTTTGAGGACAAGCTTTCACAAGGAGCGAGGGCTTGGGTCCTAGGCTGCGCATTTGGTCCATTGGTCGAGCACTGGCGCGAGATAGCGAGGCTGAAATTGACCGCGAATTTGATGCTGATTCACGCTTTTCTTGACCGTTACTGGGACACCACCACGACCTTTCACTTGCCGGGCTTTGAGGCCAGTATTACTCTGTCGGTGTAACAACTTGTTTTTCGTGACTTAATTAAACTAAGGCGGAAATATTAATTAAGTCCATATATTACAAAACCAGCTGTTATCGTCTTACAACTCAATATACGTAATAAGAGTTATAGATAAACAGAGTTATTAGATTACAATCTCCCAAAATACAAAAGAAGGCCTTCAATCCCCTGGTGTAAATCGTCAATAAAACTCGGGGTACCTACGACATAATTCCGTCAGACTCGATTTCAACCCGCACACGCTAAGCCATATAAACCCAAAGCGGTAAACATATAGCAATTAACATATACGAATGTAATTAAGTCAACACAAATAAACATACAACAATGCAGTTCATAATTTCAAAACGTAACTAAAAACAATCTTACATGATCATGATATATTAAAACATAACGAAATATAATTCATTTAACATAGCAATCAAATCATCAAATTATCTCAATTCATTATCATGGACGTCAATGCAATATCATATCATTTATATTCGGGGTAGTCGGCCCTTTTCAATTATAGTCATGTAGTAACATAAAACTCGCGAGTCTTTACTACAGAGCGCCTTGTGTACTCTCATAGTAAATCACCCATATAATTTCCTATCAAAGTGCACTAGTTACTCAAACTCGTAAATCAGATCAAACACTAAGTAGCGGACATGATAACTACCTAATATCCAACGCAATGTGGATAATCTATCATACAAACCTATGAGCCACAACAAGTTAGGACGAAAGCATGCAAAACCCAACAAAAGCCAGGCCTGCGCAGTAGCGTGCCGGATACATCAACGGACTTTAAATGCTAAAGATACCAATAGGTAAGAAGGACGATTCAATCCCTTATCTAATGTATGCATACACCTCTACTTAGAATCGACATAAACCTCGCTATTCAAGAGAGTATGCTTTCCTAAATAAAACGATTAATACCTTGTTAGAGTATGTGTCCTCCACAAATAGTGCGATTACTTAATAAATCTCAATTAAGAAATACAAGGGGATAATCCTGAATTATTGTCAATTGATTAACGTAAATCAATAACGGTTGGCTGACTAGTGTTTGACGTTATTGTCGTGAGACGGCGGTAATCAATTGATCCCTTTGAGTCACACCTATAGGAACGTGCTCCAAATAAATAAGCTAATTAATTGTATGAGATACAATTAGATTAGTAACTTGATAAATCGACTAATAGTTAGTCAGTGAGTTAATTTAGAGAGAAATCGAGTTAGGAACTTGAGTGATTAATTTTATGTCGATAAAATTAATTGAGGAGACGGGAATTAGTGATTAATCGTTAATTCACTAATCGTGTACTAATTGACTAATGAGATTAGTAATAGTACAATTCTAATATATATGTAAGTGTACATATATATTAAAGGAGAGTTAAGAGTTTAATTCGATAATTTATACTTTATCATATTAGATGATCAAGTGATAAATTATAAGTATTTGTGGGACAAATATTGAAAACAATGTAAGACCCATTTAGGGCCCCTTGGACCGTCCAAAATAGAAGGGAAGAGGAATAAGATTCCTTCTTGTCTTATTCATTTTATTTTCTAGCTTTTTGTTTTAAGCATGCAAGACATCATGATTATGTTTCATGTAATTGTTTTTATCAACATAAGCATGCTCTTAACTCACCCCTATCTCTCTCTCAATTTGGCCGGCCCCCCTAAAGTGTGCAACACACACTTGTTTTTGTATTTTGGCTTATATAAAAACAAGGCTAGCTAAATTCATTTGAGGGCATGCAAGTATCTCTCTACATCCTCTCTAAAACTCTCAAAATATTACTAAGTGTTAGTAATAATAATATACATATTATCAAGTAACTATTAAGTGATTTCTAGTCTAAATCACTAGTAGTTTTTGGAGTACTTCTTGGGTGCAACAAGAAGGTGGTTTCCTATTTTGGAAACTCGGGTTTTTGGAAGATCATCCTAACTATAAGCTCAAGGAACAAATCGAGAAAGGAGTTCTCGTTTTGTGCCCATATTAACCTCTTTGAAAGGTATAAGTTTCTATAAAGTTGATCCACAAAATAAATTGTAACTACATAAATCTTGCTCATCAAATTATAGTAATTTGATTTAAACTAATAATGGATTAGTACAAGGTTATCAGAACCTAACAAGTGGTATCAGAGCTAGCTTGTAGTTACAAATTTATTTTGTTCATTTTTGGAGTTTTTATATATTTATTGAGAATAAATATACTAAAATCTGAAAATGGTGTTAAAAAAAGGTTTTAATACGAGATTTTTATACCTCTGGTCTCACTAAGCTACTGGTCAAATTTCGTAATTTTTGGAATTATTTTGCTAATTATAATGATTTTTACACAAAATAGTGCCAAAAAGTGTGTTTTTGGCTAAAATAATAACTATAAATAGTTATATTTGGAATCTGGTATCACGATTTTTACACAGTGAAATATGCAATTTATTCTTTCTGCATGAAAACTTTCAGAATTAGATTTTGAGTTTTGTATATTTATTCATTTATTTGATTAAAATCGGTATAAAATGAATGTTAATGTCGAAAATATAGTAAACATTATTTTCTGGACATGAAATTTATACCAATGTTTGTATATATTTGAAGGATGCTAAGATATAAATTAGGCATTTTTACTCACTATTTTAAAGGTTTTATTGATTTTATGAGATAAAATCGATGAAATCGTATGTTTATTGTTATAAAAATCATTCGTAAAAAGTTTTCACCAAGCTTTACAAATTTGACATCCTGGAAGAGTTGCAGAATGTACAAAATTTTTCCAAAATAAAAATGGTTTTATTTTATATTATAATGTATTTTAATGCTTTATTCATAAATAGTTATGATTAAAGTTAAAGTAATTAGCAAAATGACCACAATAATGAACTAAAATCACCATGAATTAGTGAAGTTATTCATATTTTGGGTGTTCTAAATCAGTTTAGAAGTTTTAGTTCATGCTTAAAAGGTGTTTTAAGCATTATTGATTAATATGAGATTAATCGATAAAATATGAGAGCAAGATTTAAATTGTAAATCGATTAAAGTTTTAGGGCGATTTTGGCATGTTTTATTCATAAGCATTATGTTTGCATGTTTGGATGAATGAATGTTATTTGAATGTTTATTCTTTTACCTAGTATGGCCATAGTTTGCTTTATTTTTGCTGATATTACTCGTAATGAAAGGGAATATCGGTTGGCATGTAATTAAATGCGATCTTGTATCGCCGGTTTGTAATTTATATAGTTTATTTTATTTACAAATGTATAATAGGTTTGCTATGTATTCATTTGTAAATTATATTTGTAACTATTTATAAATCGAAGACCGGCGATGGATCGTGACGGTGCCTTAGAATAGTTCTAAAGCACACA
Source organism: Dianthus caryophyllus (assembly GCA_023091065.1). NCBI lineage: Eukaryota > Viridiplantae > Streptophyta > Magnoliopsida > Caryophyllales > Caryophyllaceae > Dianthus > Dianthus caryophyllus. The sequence continues at coordinate 19,461,121 of CM041527.1, read as the reverse complement.
AGAAGGAGCCATGGATGAAGTCCATTTGAAGAGGGACCAAAGGAGTTGGTTTCCAATTTGTAACTCCTTGTAATTTTATTTCTTTTTAGGTGGCCATACTAGGGTTCATGCTTGTGTGTTTATACTTGTGTGCTTGTTTGTTTGATCGTTCACATGCCAAAATCGCCATGCATGCTATGTACCTGGAGTGAAACTTAATGGGCTTAAGTTCACTCAAAATATCAATCAAAATCGACTTACAATTGAAGAACAAATCTCGGCTGATTTAGGTGTTTTTGTATGTGAATTTTTCTGATTTTGTAAGTTAAAGAGAAAACAATAAAGATAACCTAATCCTAGCACTTAGCAAAGGAATTAGGGATCGAATACTCAAGCACTAAGCCACTAAGTATTCTACACATAAACTCAAGCACTAAGCAAAGAGAATCAAAGAGAGAATGAACTCACTTTAGGGTTTTCTCATAAACTTCAAATCTGAAAAAATACAATGTGTGAGTGTGGGTTTATATAATACCCAAGCTCTCATCTTAACCCTACATTACAATGTTGATCTAAGGGCCACAAGTGACCCTTGCAATCAGCCGAAATAATGGCTCTAAGAGCCTTACAAATCTAATGTAAAACAAACTAAAAAGCATAAAGGTAGAAAGCGACTCTTGACCACATCTATTCCCTACAATTGTTGCTTTTAATCCAAGGGCTTTGATGAGCTCCTTGGAGCACGAGTTGTACTAGCCAAAAGGGTCCTAAAATCTGATCCTAAACTAACAAACAACAAGGACTTAAAGTAGATAATGACATAAAGTAATACATTGACAATGACACTAGCTAAAGTTGAGCTTTTGTTTTGGACTTGAAATCAGCTGAACATCTTGGCCCTTTCTCTTGTGTGTTCCACGTCCATGTGAGCTTGGTTCATGGGAAGACTCCCAAATTGTCCCCAAAGTAAGCTCATCCAAGGAGGAGAAGGTAGGACAAGTGCATTGCTCATTAACCCAAAAACAGTTTCTGACCGGATTTCCTGAGATTGAAGTGACTTGTAGGCTTCACCATTTCACTCTCACGTTGAATTATAAGGTCCATGATATGTCATTGGAAAGGTATTTGAATTGGCTATCCAATGCAAAAAGAATCACCCACAAGTATTTCCTAGAGCTCAAGATATTCAACTTTTAGTACGGAGATGTCGAATCTGCCTATGGACTGAGCTTTCAAAATCTGACCCCTGATTTGTAGAAGTCATAACTCTCTGCTCCCTTTGAACGAGTTAGCCAACCATATGTCAAAAGAAAGCTCTTTGAGCAAGCTTTCATATGCAAGTGGTTTCAACTCAATTGGATAAGTAGATTGGGAATTATATTAAAAGCTTTACCGACATGTCAAGATAAGTTTCATGGTTCATGGCCTAGGTTGTTGTTTTCCATGTGTGGGCTGATTTCCTTTGTTCCTCCTTGTACATTTCACTTGGTTTGACCCTAATGATCACAAATTAAGCCATGGCTCGAGCCATTGGACACAAGTCAGCCCAAGCCTCAAACCGAGCAAAAATGAGCTTAACCATTTTTGTGCAATCTCCTCTTCTTCAAAAAGATTTGTCCTCAAATCCTTGGGGTTCTTACAATTTGCTTGACCATGACATGGACCATGAACTCCACATTTGACCAGCCGTTTCATCCTTTCCCCTTAGCTCCTCTTCTTGATTTATACCTAGTGCCTTATGGTTGTTCTTGAAAAAGCATCTCATTTTGAATTTCCATTTCAAAAATCCTCTTGACCTTTTGCTTGTACCAAGCTTTCCATTCCACATGAGCATCTTCTTCTGGACATTAGCTAAATATCTCATAGCATCAAGCTCATCCTCATCCTTGAGATTGTATCCCATGCTCTCCTCTTGAATTTTCGGATCACCATTTGCAAATTGGATGGGTGCACTCTCAACAACATTCAACCCTTGATTTGCTTCTACCTCCTCCCATCCAACCTTAAAGATGTAGTTGCTATCTTTCCCACCATGGACTAAATCACCTTCATAGTCCCATGGTTCACAAGGCTCATTAAGGAGGGGATGACAAGTACCCTTCTCAAGTACATCATCCAAAACCATATCACACAAACCCTCATCAGATTTCTCCCTAAGCTCGGCCTCCTTGTCTAACCAACTTAGCTTGAGAGGTTTAGGATGTTTTTGTGAAGGCAAGGCTAGCTCCTCACTTTGAGTCTTAGGAGCCACTTGGATAGAGCTCCCTCCACCCATGACCAAATCACACGACTCAACCTCTACCTCACTTTCATTTTGTTTCTCATCCTCTCCATCCTCACTAGCAAGTTCCTCATTTTCCTCATTCTTAAAAACAAGGGTTTCTTCCTTCCCTAAATGAACAACCTCCAATAAACTAAGGGCTCTCTTTGGTGGCTCATAGGGTGGTGTTTTAGTTGGAGGGTTAAGTAAAATGGTCAGCCCTTTACCCACACTAAAACCGACATAGTTTCCCCTCATTCTAGCCACCTTGGCTTCTAACTCCTTCCCAACTCTTTCCATGGACTCAAAAACCGACTCAACTCTAGGGGTTTCATGTGAAGAATCATAGGAAAAAGATGTGGAACAAAAAGGAAAAGAAAAACCCATTGAAAACTATGAAAAACAAAACTGATTTTTGTGACAAAGTTTGTACTTTGATGTATGAACCGAAAAACAAATTAGCACAAGTATGGAACTTGTGTTTTCTAACCAAAGCTCTGATAACCAAGTTGGAGTGAAAATTAATGGGCTTAAGTTCACTCAAAATATCAATCAAAATCGACTTAGAATTGAAGAACAAATCTCGGCTGATTTGGGTGTTTTTGTATGTGAATTTTTCTAATTTTGTAAGTTAAAGAGAAAACAATAAAGATAACCTAATCCTAGCACTTAGCCAAGGAATTAGGGATCGAATACTCAAGCACTAAGCCACTAAGTATTCTACACATACACTCAAGCACTAAGCAAAGAGAATCAAAGAGAGAATGAACTCACTTTAGGGTTTTTTCATAAACTTCAAATCTGAAAAAATACAATGTGTGAGTGTGGGTTTATATAATACCCAAGCTCTCATCCTAACCCTACATTACAATGTTGATCTAAGGGCCACAAGTGACCCTTGCAATCAGCCGAAATAATGGCTCTAAGAGCCTTACAACAAATCTGATGTAAAACAAACTAAAAAGCATAAAGGTAGAAAGCGACTCTTGACCACATCTACTCCCTACAATTGTTGCTTTTAATACAAGGGCTTTGATGAGCTCCTTGGAGCACAAGTTGTACCAGCCAAAAGGGTCCTAAAATATGATCCTAAACTAACCAACAACAAGGACTTAAAGTAGATAATGACATAAAGTAATACATTAACAATGACACTAGCTAAAGTTGAGCTTTTGTTTTGGACTTGAAATCAGCTTAACATCTTGGCCCTTTCTCTTGTGTGTTCCACGTCCATGTGAGCTTGGGTTCATGGGAAGACTCCCAAATGGTCCCCAAAGTAAGCTCATCCAAGGAGGAGAAGGTAGGACAAGTGCATTGCTCATTAACCCAAAAACAGTTTCTGACCGGATTTCCTGAGATTGAAGTGACTTGTAGGCTTCACCATTTCACGCTCACGTTGCATTAGAAGGCCCATGATATGTCATTGGAAAGGTATTTGAGTTTTCTATCCAATGCAAAACGAATCACCCACAAATATTTCCTAGAGCTCAAGATATTCAACTTTTAGTACGGACATGTCGAATCTGCCTATGGACTGAGCTTTCAAAATCTGACCCCTGATTTGTAGAAGTCATAACTCTCTGCTACCTTTGAACCAGATAGCCAACCATATGTCAAATGAAAGCTCTTTGAGATAGCTTTCATATTCAAGTGGTTTCAACTCAATTAGATAAGCAGATTGGGAGTTGTGTTAAAATCTTTACCGACATGTCAAGATAAGTTTCATTGTTCTTGGCCTAGGTTGTTGTTTTCCATGTGTGGGCTGATTTCCTTTGTTCCTCCTTGTACATTTCACTTGGTTTGACCCTAATGATCACAAATTAAGCCATGGCTCGAGCCATTGGACACAAGTCAACCCAAGCCTCAAACCGAGCAAAAATGAGCTTAACCATTTTTGTGCAGTACCTCCCACTATGATTGTCGATTTAAGTCACGTTTCTTAAATTAGTTCACTTATAAAGAATTTTATAACTAAATTGACAAGATCACCCACATTATTCAAAATGATTTGAGGTTAAGCCTTTCCGATTGTAGCAACTATGAACCTCATGTTCTTGAGGACCTCCGCAACGTGGAACCTCGTTACCATGGGTAAGTAGTGAGAGGAAGTCTCATGCTAAATTGGTTTGGACTCAACCAAATAAGAGTTATTTGGGGCTAAAGGATGCATTTTAAAAAAATCATCAACCGAGAGTTCTAGTGTAGAACTAGTCAAGTGTTGACTTATCATTTTTACATAAAAGAAAACATGAGATGTCTAATTTTATCTAGAAGCGAGTCTCGGAATCATTTATATAATTTCGTGGGAGATCATTATATAAATGGGCATTTAAATGAATTTTAAATGTTTTTGAATACAATGAATGCTTATATATTTCCTCTAAAACGTTGTAGAATCATTTTCAAAAACGCAATGGCAACATCAACTCCCGCACCTGTTTTGGGTAAAGACTCATGGTTGAGAACCGTGATGGATAAGTGTAACCTAAAAGATGACGGTAGCAACTTTGTTGAATGGGATTTAACTATAAGGGGCGCCGCTCAATCCGACAATGTGCTTAAGTACCTGACCGAGCAACCTCCCGCCGAACCCGGACTTAGGGCCACCGCAGCGGCACGAGCCGCCTACGATGAGCACCTAAAGGTGGACAATGACATGAAAAATGTGTTGATTTGGTCAATGTCACCTACTCTCAAACTTCGCTTCATCACTCACAAAAGTGCATATGAGATATTCACTAGAGTGACGACGATGTTCTCTAAGGCACCGTAAATTAGGCTTTATGAAGCCGCGGTGCGGTTCTTCGATGCTAAGCTTGAAAAGGGCCAAAAGGTTGGTCCCCATGTGCTCAAAATGATTGAGTACATAGACACTCTTGAGCGTCAAGAGTGTGCTATTCCTAAAGCGCTTGCGATTAACCGAATTCTCCACTCACTTCCTAATAAGTTTGCTCATTTTCGAGTAAACTACAACATGAACAACATGGATAAGAGTTACCATGAACTTCATGCTCTCTTGATGCAAGCCGAGAGAGACATGGAAGTGAATGAGATAGAGAAGAGAGATGTTCTTTCCATAAAAATGAAAAACATGAGTCTTGGGGTTAAGAAAGAGAAGATAGCCAAGAAGGCTCATTCCAAGAAAGGCAAAGGGAAGGCTATTGTGGAAAATGTTCCAAATAAGCCTAAGCCCAAGGTTAACAAAGGTAAACCTCTAAATGACACTTACAACTTTTGTGACGAAGTGGGTCATTGGAAGCGCAATTGTCCCAAATATAAGAAGGAAAAGAAAGATGGATGTGTGACATCCAGAGGTATTGTTCCTTCTAATCTCTATATGATAGACATCAATCATGCTTGCATTTCTACATGGGTATTGGATACCGGATGTGGATCTCACCTTTGTAATCATTTGCAGGGGATGAGAAACGTGCGAGCACTAGCCAAGGGTGATGTAGATCTTCGCATGGGCAATGGAGCTAGAGTAGCGGCCGTTTCCGTGGGAACTTTTATACTCACTCTAGCTAGTGGTTTAGAGTTGTACTTGAATAACTGTTATTTTTTACCAACTTTAACCAAGAACATTATCTCCGTTTCCGTATTAGATGCGGAAGGCTTTTGTTTTATGATTAAGGACAATCGATGTACTTTTTCATTTAATGATATGGTTTATGGTGAAGCCATTTCAATCGGAGGTATTTATGTTTTAAATGATGTCAATGATGTTTATCACGTAGAGAACAAGAAGCTCAAAACAAATGAATCAAACGAATCCTACCTTTGGCATTGTCGTTTAGGTCACATAAACGATAGACGCATAAAGAGACTTGTTGAGACCAAGGTTCTCAAACCATTTGACTTTGAATCATATGGTACATGCGAGTCTTGCCTCCTAGGCAAGATGACTCGAGCACCCTTTAGTGGTAAATGGGCACGAGCTAGTGAAGTTTTAGGACTCATACATACCGAAGTATGTGGTCCACTAAACATCACCGCTAGTGGAGGATATCATTACTTCATTACTTTTACCGATGACTTAAGTAGATATGGTTATGTCTACTTAATAAGGCATAAAAGTGATGTTTTTGAGAAATTTAAAGAATTTCAAAATGAAGTTGAAAACCAATTGGATAAGAAGATAAAAGCACTACGATCAGATCGTGGTGGCGAATATCTAAGTAATGAGTTTGATTCACATCTTAAGAATTGTGGTATAGTATCACAATGGACTCCTCCGGGCACACCACAGTTGAATGGTGTTGCAGAAAGGAGAAACTGAACTTTATTAGACATGGTTCGGTCTATGATGAGTCAAAGTGAGCTTCCTGGATCATTTTGGGGCTTTGCACTACTGTCTGCCATATTTTCACTAAATCGAAGTCCGACTAAAGTGGCCAATAAGACTCCATATGAGATATGGACGGGGAAGGTCCCCTATTTGTCATTCATGAGAATTTGGGGATGTGAGGCTTTTGTTCAGAAAAAGTCTGACGATAAACTCGCACCAAGGTCTGACAAATGTCTTTTTGTAGTTTATCCTAAGGAAACTTGTGGCTATTACTTCTACAACCCTCACGAGAACAAAGTGTTTGTGGCGCGTGATGCTGTCTTTCTAGAAAATGAGTATATTTCTAAAAGACAGAGTGGGAGAAAATTTGAACTTGATGAAGTTCAAGAGCCACAAACCGAGCAGGAGAATGAGGAATACGTTCCTTCCTCTTCTGAAACGGTTATAGTCCCTAGGAGGTCAGGAAGAATAAGTAATCAACCTGACCGTTACCTCGGTAACATTGAGGAAGAGGGTAATTTGTTGCTCTTAGAAAGCAACGAACCCACAACCTACAAGGCAACTATTAGTAGTCCCAACTCCACGCAATGACTTGAGGCCATGAAATCCGAAATGAATTCTATGTACGAGAACCAAGTATGGGACTTGGTGGATTTACCTGAAGGAGTGAGAGCCCTTCAATGTAGATGGATTTTTAAAATCAAACTCGGCATAGATAAACATGTACATGATTACAAAGCTAGATTGGTGGCAAAGGGCTTTACACAGGTCCAAGGTATTCATTATGATGAAACATTTGCTCCAGTTGCAATGCTTCGATCCATTAGGATAATCTTAGCGGTTGCCGCATTTCATGATTATGAAATATGGCAAATGGATGTCAAAACCGCCTTCTTGAATGGGATTCTAGAAGAGGAAGTGTACATGACACAACCCGATGATTTTGTGGATACATCCAACCCTAAGAAAGTATGCAAGCTTTCAGAGATCCATTTATGGTCTTAAGCAAGCATCAAGGAGTTGGAATCATAGATTCGATCATGTTATAAAACAAAATGGTTTTACTCGAAGTGCCGAGGAACCTTGTTTATACATGAAGTTTAGTGGGAGCAAGGTAACCTTTCTTGTATTGTATGTGGATGACATACTACTCATTGGAAATGATATTCCAAGTTTGAACTCGGTAAAGGAGAAATTAGGGAATCACTTCCAAATGAAGGACTTGGGACAGGCACAACGCATCTTGGGTATCCAGATCTATAGAGATAGATCCAAAAAGATACTAGTATTAAGTCAAGAAGCTTATGTTGATAAGATTCTTGATAGGTTCAATATGAAAGACTCCAAGAGAGGCTTTCTTCCGATGGGTGTAGGATAACATTGAGAAAATCCCAATGTCCCTCGACACCCGAGGATATTGAACGCATAAAAATGATCCCTTATGCTTCTGCTATAGGATCAATCATGTATGCTATGATGTGCACTCGTCCCGATGTCGCGTTCGCTTTAAGCATGACGAGTCGGTATCAAGCCAACTCCGGTGAGAGTCACTGGACAGCCGTGAAGAACATCCTTATGTACTTGAGAAAAACTAAGGATTCGTTTCTTGTGTTTGGAGGAGAACCTGAGTTGCGTGTAAAGGGTTACACGGACGCAATTTCCAAACCGATGGGGATGATCTGAAATCCCAATCTGGCTATGTCTTTTTATTGAATGGTGGAGCTGTTTGCTGGAAAAGCTTCAAACAAAGTGTCCCTGCGGATTCTACAACGGAAGCTGAATATTTAGCAGTATCGGAGGCTGCTAAGGAAGCTGTATGGATTCGGCAGTTTTTGGATGGACAAAGAGTAGTCCCTAGTGCCGCAGATCCAATTACTATTTATTGTGATAATAGTGGGGCCATCTTTCAAGCAAAGGAGCCTAAGTCTAGTAATAAGTCTAGACACATTTTGAGGAAATACCATGTTATTAGAAATAAAGTGGAAAGGAAGGAAATAGATATTTGTAAGGTTGGGACAGACGATAATATCGCTGATCCTTTAACCAAGCCTCTTTCGAGGGCTAAGCATGACGCTCATACCGCCTCTATGGGGTTGAGGCGTATGCCTGATTTCCTTTAGCTTTTGAGATATATAATGAATAATGTATTTTATTACATATATGAAAATAACATTCATTGTTTAGAGTTTATTTACTCTTTTAAGTCATTTTGAATGCATACTCTGTTTATCCGAATAGTTGCGTGCCAACATTGAACATATTCAAGTGAACGGTATAAACTAAGTATTTGGTCCCTAGTCTCTAAAAGAGGTGGCGTCTCAAGAAGACTAGATTTCAAGTTGATCGATGGTGGGTTCAACTGTAGGTTTATATCGGTATATAGACCTTTAAAATCACAGGATTATAATGAAAAACTTTATAAGATTTAAGGTCATAAATTGAAATTGCATAACATAATAAAGAGATTTAGAATTAACCTTTTAATCCTATTAAATCGGCCTAAGAACAATACCAAAACTATGGTATCTCCTAATTGAAACACCCAAGATGTATGTGAGATATGCCCTTAGAGAATTGCTAGAGAATTTTTGAGGAGAAAACAGATTTTCTCTCAAGTATATTGTGTTGAAGAGTTGTGTATGAATTAGATCAATTAGAGTAGGAATATGAGAGAATAATCGCAAGTAATATACTCCCTCCTAGCCTTGTATCACACGGCCACCAAGTGTATTTTGGGGAGAATATTTTCTCTCCAAAATATAACTTATTGATCAAGATAATGTATCTAGACAACATGTATGTGGACTCTATCCTTTTGATCAATTTTAGCTTTTAATATAATGCAATATATTACTAGTGTCATCTGTATGGACCGACTATAATATATTATAAATATCCTTATATTTATAATTTGCTAATTAATTATAACGGTTTATGTTTAATTAGCTTGCATTATACACAACAATTAAATATAACATTTTATATTCAATTCACGAATTACATTTAATTCATCTCAGCTAATATTATTTAATCTGTATTAAATAGCCGTATCAACATTACACTGACTTACATTTTAGTCAGTAACATCATCACACTAATTAACATTTTAGTCAACAACACTGACTAACCGTTTAGTCATTAAGTAAGGCATCGATATGATCATTTTCGCAAATAATCATATCTCTCAAACACATCCTTTAGGTGTGACTCTTAGGGACCAGTTGATCACCGCCATCTGTATGACAATAACGTCAAACTTATCTAGCAAGCCAACCGTTATCGATAAACGTTAATCAACTGATTAAATACAAAATGTACCCTGTGTACCTTTAGAGATTTATTCATGTTATTGCACTAACTGTGGAGGACACTAGCTCCAACATCAACACCATAGAGTCATGGAGATGACTGGTCATTTGCATAGACAGACTGTGAGACACTCTGTCGGACTGTGACGCTTATAGAATTCCTTTTCAATGAGAGTGAAGCCTGGTCGTGGTGGAAATTTCTATAGTATTCCTATGAGTCGATTCTTTTGACCGGAAACTGATTATCTGAGTCGGTGCAAGTTCCGAGTGACTTTCATTTTTGTCCTAAGCCATGCCGTGAAAGGGGGCTATAAGGGCATCTTTGGGGTCATGGTGATCTGCATTATACAGTATAATCGAGTGGAAGGGAATTGTCCACCCTCGTTGGGGTAAAACATCTTTGGGCCACTCGATGAGGAGTCGCTGAAAATGCGTGGCCACGCTCGAAAAGATCTACGGTAGATTTTCCGGTCAGACAGCAACTCTCCATATCGAGGAAACCACTCATGATACTACTTGAATGCAAGTACAACCTGTAAGACACCTTGCACTATACGTCTTTGTAGCACCGATATTAAGCTGCCAAGGAAATTTTCAATTAACAGTTAAAATCAAATACCAACAGGATTTTTTGAAATTTCAATAATAAATTATAAAATTTCAACAATAGAAAGTAATGTCCCAACATACAACAGCTACAACTGATATTACTCTAATTTCACAAAAAAAAACTTTCTATTAGAACCAACATTTGATATCAAATCCATGCACTAACTGATATATTTCATAAATTAAAAAAACGAAATTCCAGGCACCATAATTAAGATTTCAAACGAAAATTTGAAACACCAACATCATAAATACCTTTCAGATTTTTTAAATCATTAATTTTGAATTTGAAATTCCTATTACCAAACCAAAGATCTCATCAGATTTTTTAAATCTCCAAATTCAGAGCTAACTCTCCACTCAACGACCCATTCACTTAAATGAAATTCCAAGAAACAAATAAAGCATTTCAACAGATTAAAAAAGAATTGGTAACTACTAACCCTTATATTCGAGACAATCAGAATGTCATGAACGAATTGTGATAATTAGTCAGGTTGATGAAAGTTGCTGAAATTCCTCATCATGGACAGAAACAAGTTCGTGGTTGTGAAAGAAAAAGGAAAACAAAATCTGTCAAATACCACAATTATTGGGAAAGAAAAAGGAAAACAAAATCTGTCAAAACCTTAAACGTAAAATTGAAATTTCAACACCAAAAAAGGAAATTTTAACATATATTTTTAAAACACTAACCACCTGTCTTCCGATTTCACGAACTTTTATTCTCATGTCGCTCTTCTCTGCACTGTTGTCTTCCGCCACTGTTTTTTCTCGTTTTATAATGTCCTTCCCTATTGTAAACACCAGAAAAACCAAAAACAAGTTTTAGTTTCCTCTATTTTAATCAAAGATTACTAATTTATCGAATACATTTAAAGTTTCTTCCTTTTCAAATAACAAATTGAATGATACAAAATCCTGAATTTTTTTAAAATGTATAATAACAAATTTAAATTAAAATTTAAATAAACAACAATCCACCATTAACAAACAACTTACCATCATTAAAATTACAATTTGCAAGTTCTTCATCTTTTAAACAAACTCGGGCTTCTTTCAATTGGTTTTATGAAAGAAATGTGAATGAAAACAAATCAATCTCTGAAAAACCAGTAGAAAAGAGGAAGAAAATATGAAAAGGCAGAAGATGAGATTGAAATTCAAAAAATAAAATAAAAGAGGAAACAAATAGTAAGAAAAGATTCATGGGAAACAAATTGTCAGTAATCAATTACCTTGTAAAACGCCCTAAATTTCCTATTGGTTTTTTTTTTTAAATTTCCTTTTATTTAATTACCCAACTTTCAATTTAAGTCATTCATCTTGCTTTAATCCAACGGTTTATAATAGGACTCTAAGACTCTATAGATAACTTGGACTCTATATAACCTTTCTCTCTCTCTATATATATATATATATATATATATATATCTATATCTATATATATGTATATATATATATATATATATATATATATATATATATATATATATATATATATATATATATATATAGAAACAAGTCCAAACGAGACACCTAAATATTCCCAGACACAAACGAGACATGACATTTTAGCCTTTTGGTGAAACTTTAACATAGTTTCATGAAACTTCAAAAATTGTGAAACTTTAATGTCTTAAAGTTTCACAATTTTTGTAGTTTCATAAAACTATGTTAAAGTTTCACAAAAAAGGCTAAAATATCATCTGTTTAATATCTCATAATATTTGTTGTCTTGATATAACTTTACTCTATATATTTATATTTATATTAATATATATATATATATATATATATATATATATATATATATATATATATATATATATAGAGTAAAGTTATATCGAGGCAGCAAATATGAGCGAGACCGCGAGGCTTAATGTATGCCGTTGGATGAAGAAAGAATCAAAGGTCTGGATTTGTTAAGTAATAATTAGGCCTCAATTTAATCAATTAATATTTAAATAAAAAAAAAATATAGGGGCCGAGTGATTTATGAGGAGATTCCTTTATTGTCTTACATTCATTCCCCCATTAGTGCTTCTCCTTCCTTAATTGTCTAACATTCATTTCCCTTTTTTTTTTCAGCATCTTTCAAATTCTAAAACCAAACTATTGCTCTTCAACATTCCATCTTCTTTTTTATTTAATTTCTGTCACTTTTCTACGATTTGAGAAGGATTATAATTTCTGTCACTTTTTTTAATGGAGAATGTTGTTTTTCTTTAATTTTGTATAGATTTATTTTAATAGAATATAGTGATGAAGATGAAGATGGTAATAAAGATGAAAAGTTTCACAAATTTTGAAGATGGAGATGGAGATGGAGATGAAGATGGAGAGTTTCACAAATTTTGAAGATAAAGGAGATAAACATGGTAGATTGATAAATATTGCAAATTGATAATGGTAAGTGTATAATTAATGTCGGAATTTGTTTCTAATTTCCATTTTTATGAAAATCGTTTATTTTTTTCAATTTTCTATGTCAAAAGCAAGAATCTTTAATGAAATAAATATAATTTTGAAATGTTTAATCCACATTTTCTAATAAAATTAATGTTAAAATTTCGTAAAAAGTAAAAAGTTTTAAAAATTTGTTTCGAAGTTTCGTAATTTGCGGTTGCAGTTACAAAGTATTAGTTAAAGTTTTAAAATTTTGTGTTAAAGTTTTATAATTTGCGGTTGAAGTTTTAAATTTCAGTGACGTTGGATATTTTCTTATTAATGAATTTGCAGAAATTTTTTTTTTTTTTTTTCAATTTGTTATGTGAAAGCAAACTTTTTTTTAAGAATTAATAGAGATGCTAATATTTTTTGTAATTTTTGATTTTGTGAAATTTCATTTTTTTTTTGTTACACAATATTTAATTTACTCCGATGGTGGTGCAGGATAGGAAGTTTCTCAAGGTAGGCTGCTTTGCTTGAAACAAATATCGAGGAATCAGCCGACGAGGGAAATGTAGTATACGTTTAATCAAACGTCGATGGACATGAATATGTTGTAATCATGACTGACAAATTATCAATAAAATCTACTAAAGTTTTAAAATTCATGGTTAAAATTACATAATTGTGCGTTAAAGTTTTTAAATATTCTACATTATTTTAGATGCGGTGGTGACAAACTTATTGTTACAGCTACGTAAACCCCAGTTAAAGTTCTAAAAATTTGTGTTATAGTTACATTTTTGGGGTTAGAGTTTTAAATTTTTAGAGTTACAAAAACGTTGTATTGCATTTTTATTTTTCATGATTGTTCTTGTTTATGACTGTTTCATTGATGAAAAAATATTTGTATTAAAATTTCTTTTGAAGTGGTTGGAGTTTTGTGTTTATAGGATAAAGTTTCGTTTTGATTACATAGTTTAGAAACAAATTTCTGCTACAACTTACAAAATAATTACAGTTACATTGTAGGAACTACAATTACACAAATTTATGTAAATGAATAAAGTTACATTTTAGGAAATACAATTGATTTACTATTAAGTCGTTAAAATCGCAGTTAAAAATAACATTATTCTCCGAGGAAAAGGTTCACGTAGGTGGAGAATTTCTATTAGATAACGACGATGGACCTTCAACTTGAGGTTGTCGTCAGTAGTAGCACTACCATCATAAATCACAGTCAACCCTCACTAGCAACCACTTCCATCTGTGAATATATACACCCATATTGTGAGCAAACTACAAAATTTGAAATTAAAAAAAAGTTTATGAAGAAACGAATTGATCAATCGAGTAAGTAAAACAAATAAAGGAAAAATCTAAGAAACTACAAAATTTACGAATAAATGGTTTGATAAACAGTGTAAGTGCAAATTCAATATTTACAAAATATCCATCAACATCACTTATCTTTGAAAACTGCAACCGCAAATTATAAAACTTTAACACAAATTTATAAAACTTTAACTATTATTTTTGTAACTACAACCGCAAATTACGAAATTTTGGAAATTTTTTTTAAAACTTTTAACTTGACAAAGATTCTTGCTTTTCACGTAACAAATTGAAAAAAATAAATGATTTTCGTCGAAAAAAAATACAAACAAATTCCGAGATTAATTATACACTTACCATTATCCGCTTGCAATATTTATCAATAGTCCATGTTTACCACCTTCAACAACAACAACAACAACTCAAAAATTTCAGTGAAAATTAGATAACAAAATTTCAAAAAAGAATGATAAATGAAGAAAATTTTTAAAAAATGATAAAAAAAAAAAAAAAAAAAAAAAAAATTTGTAATTAAAATTAAAAAAAATGGTGGACAAACTTTCAACAATGTCAAAGTTCAGCATATATGATGAAATAATAAAATTAAACAATCATGTACATAATTGAAATAATAAAATTTCAGATGAATTCCTTCAACCTAAGATATCTTCTACATAAAATAATAATGAAATTAAACAATCATATGTACATAATTGAAATATGATTCGTCTAAAAAAACGAAAAAAAAAATACCTGAAAATAAGTGGAGGATAAGGAATACTTGTAAATCGGGGCAAAAATGGAGGCTACACTTGAAATGGTAGGAAAAAAAAAATTGGAGATGAGTGGAAAAATTAAAAGGAAGAAGAAGAATGAATAGGGAAGAAATTTTGAAAATTGAAAGGGAAAGAATAATTTGGAGGATAATTTTGGGAAGTGTATCAATCAAAGCATGCATTGAGGATATATTTCGGCCGTTTTTATTTTTTATTTTATTATTATTCCTTTTTTAAATTGATTTAGCCCAATTAATGTAAGCCATTGATCAATATTAAATCAAGGGTGTAGATGCTGCCTCGCTGCCTCGCTTAAAGTAGGGTGTCTCGTTTGAACCTATTACTATATATATATATATATATATATATATATATATATATATATATATATATATATATATATATATATATATATATATAGAATTGAGATCCTCTACGAACCTATCATCCATTACGAACTAACGAACTCACATCACAACCTTTAGATTGATAACACAGATCAAATTGAACTACTTTCCCACTTACCTGTAAACTAAACGTCAAACTCTTATCCTCTCTCATTACCTACCACCCAAAAGCACCACCACCACCACCACCACCGTATTCGCCGGAACTCCGTCATCTACCTCGTCGGAGCACCCCTAGACTTCCTTCGCCGGTAGGTTCGCTCATCTCGAAACCCTAATTTTTCTACGTCATCAATTGTTATTTGCTGTCATTACTCCCCGATGTGTGCCAACTGTGTCGGCATTAAACCAACGTGATTCCCCTCTTTTCTTAGATCTACTTAAACCAATTTGAAAAATGGATGATTGAAGAGATTGTATGCCATTTGGCAAATTGTTGATGTTCAAATCGTAGATGATTGAGTTTTGTGGCTTTAATTGAGGTTGAGAGAGAGAGAGAAAAAAAAAGAACAGAAGGAAAATAAATAAGTGAAACAGGGGTGTCGAGTTCGAGTAATCATCATGATGAAGCGGTGGTAGAAAATGAAGAAACTGAGTTTTGTACAAATGGTGGTTTTTTTAAACAGCTAAGGTCGAAGCTAAATAAGATGCGGGTAACATTGATGATGTTGAATCATGTTAATCCGTATTTGCGGTGCAAGGGTTTGTCTATCAATTGAGAGGTAGTTGTACTCACTTCTTTCATTTTACGTGTTACTCCGTATTTGCAGTGCTCTTTAGGCTGTTGTTTTCGTTTTACATCTGAATTTATGAATTTGGATTCATATGGATGGTATGTTGAAAGGTGTCTGGTGAATTTCTCTGATGTCAGCTTTTAAGATATAAATGGTGAGTTCATATAAAAAGAGCCAATGTTTGATTATGATGTTCGATTATATGCATGACATAACCTCGTCATCTATTATAGAATTTACGAAAAGTGTCTACATGTGTCATGGCCGCCTAATTCAACATTTACTCCTTGTTAGTTTCGTGATACGCTATGCTATTGTGTTCCAAATATAAACATAAACTACAAATTGAATCATGAGCAACAATGTTGTGGGAACCGTCGAGGCATAAGGTTATTATTGTAGCAGGAGTGCTATGATTCAGTTGTGACGTTGTCACCGTCGATTTCCCCTAGTAGTTGTTATTGGCAAAATGATTGTTCTTTTGTATGAGTGTTTGATTTACTACTTTGTATAACCATATCTTTACGAAGTCGTGTGTAATATTTATTTTTCTTGGTTTGTAATATATACCTCCTCGTGACATGTAAACGGCAGTGGCTTGTAGGGTTAGCCATGATGACTATGACAGAGGTAAGACGAGGTAGATTTGCGTTAATTGTGGCATGTCCACTATGTGATTTTCTAGTTGATGTAGATCTGCATATGTATTACAGTAGTGCTTGTATCAGAATCACAAGCTTACAAATCTAGTCTAGTTGATGACTTCTACATCACTACGTTGCTAATATATAGTGAAACTTGTCATATTTTTAATGTTTGTATGTGATTTGCTCTTTCTTTGATAGTGTATTTACTTACACTTACGCCAACATGCAGTGATCAATGAAGATAGAGGATAGGTACACCATAGTTAGCTCTAGAAACAACTATCATATTTCAGAAACACAAATTGTTTTGTGTATTTGAATCATTGATTTCTGAATCTAAATCACTGAATTATGTATCCAAAGTAGTGGTTCGGGTTTAGTCCTGAAGTGGTGCGTGATTATTACTGTGCTAATTAACGAGATCTCCGAAAAATTATGTAATGTATTATGGGATGTACTTGTGGTTTGTGGTGGATGAAAGTGAGGTTAGGAGTGGTTGTAAAGGGGACTTTATGTAGTGGTCAAACACGTACTCTTGTTTGACAACTCCTAGTTGTGAAGACATCAGGTAAACCAATAAAGTGCATTGTTTGCGGCCTTTCTAGCCAGACTCGACATAAAAGTGGTCAGTATAAGAATAAGACACATCCTGTTTGAATGAACAATTAATGGTTTGAAAGAAACGAACAAAATTGTTAAGTCATGATAATAGAGACATGAAATTTGATGCTAGATACACAAATTTGTATCTTAGATACACAAATGTGTGTTGCGTATCTGAAATACTAATATATGTATCCAGCTAGTTCTTTGCTTATAACAATTGTTTTTGTACATTTCACAGCATTGTGGACTGACAAGAATTATTATAAGGTTTTTAAATTTTTTTCTTTAATCAAATACAATATGCACGTGACTATTTTTAAATCTTGTCTTATATTTTTACAATGTTGTGTTTAGGATTTAGGTGGATATCGTCAACATGTGCTTCTTTAATTGCTGAAGTGGGATAAGAATTTGAGAAAGGTATTATCAATACATTTTGTCTATACATGTGTTAATTAGATATGAACTCTATCTGATGATTTGGTATACCATCTGAAATCCTCCTGTGATAAAGCATTTATCAACATATATAGTTTGTCTAAGTCAAGTTTTAAACATTTAACAACGTAGTTTGTCGAGTTGAGTCTGCTTGTGTTCTTGGTCAAGTTGAGTTTGCTTGTGTTCTTGGTCGAGTTGAGTTTAGTAGTGTTTTTGAAGCGAAGAAGAAGGAGATTATATGCAATGTAAAGGCTGTTGTGTTGTTGCCTTGCCTTTGGAATACATTCGAAATCCTGCTTGACTATTTTATGTTTCTTGCCTTTGGTCCGTCTTTCTTGCCTTGCCTGTGGTGTACATGCTGTGAAATGTTGTGAGTTGTTCTCAATTATATAAGGGTTTGGAATGGCTCTTGGAATTTTAAGATTATTTTCATATATTAGGCGTCTGATTCACCGGCTATTTGATATGGCTAACAACTGCACATATGAGTAGTATACCCAAAATGATGAGTTCTAAAACTGTGGAGTTGAGTATGCTTGTTTTCTTGGTCGAGTTGAGTCTGCTTGTGTCACCGGTGCCGCGAGTTAGTGGTGGGACGGTTGTCAGAGTAAGTGGGCTGCCCGTATATTATGGGTATGGTGTTTGTTGGTGGATCTCGTGGTGGATGGTAGTCGTATTGTTTGGTGTTGGGTGGTGATCAGTGGCTGGTGAACGACAACAATGGTGATCGGTGGTGCTCGTGGTGGATAGTATCCATTGTCCGCACCCTAATTCTCAAGCATGATCTTTTATATTTTCTGTTTACAGTAATTTTCTCTGTAGCTACATTGTTTTTCACTGTAGTTACATTTTTTCCCTGTATAGTTACATTTTGTTCCACCGTAGTTACCTTTTGCAATTTTGTGTCTGATAAATTCATCTACTTACAGTTTTTTTTTTTTTTTTTTCATGCAGGATTTTTCGTAAATAGTATTTGGATTTGGCATGAAGCATTATCTAACTCCAGGAATATCATCATCAAATATGTAGGACAATGTTGGAACATCATCGTAATATGTAGGACAATGTTGGAACATCATCGTAAACAATTTTGAGATTCGACATGATCTTTTAGTTTCATTGTTTTCCACTTTAGTTTCATTCTTTTCCGCTGTACGTACATTGTTTTTAACTCTAGTTACAGTTTGAGAGAAATGATTACCGAGAAATCCCTTTCTAGTTTCCAGTTACATTAATTATCCCTATAGATACAGTAATTTCCGCTCTAGTTACAGTAATTTCCCATCTAGTTACCGTAATTTTCCATCTAGTTACAATAATTGTTTTTGCCCATAGTTACATTATTTTCCCACGTGTACAAAAAAATGATAATATCATTTTGTGTCTTATATAATAACATACATTGTTTTTCGAAAAGTAGTACGAACAATCATACAATTTATGGAAAATGTAAGTTGCTTTGTAAACGTTGTTGAAACTAGTACCAACAATTATTCATTAATTTCCCTCTAGGTACTTGAATTTCCAGTAAATTTCTCTCTAGTTACAATAATTTTTCCTCTAGTTACATGAATTTCCACTCTACTAATAGTAATTTACCTTCTAGTTACGGTTATTTCCCCTCTAGTTACATGAATTCCCCCTCTAGTTACATGAATTTCCCCTAGTTACAGTAATTTCCTCTCTAGTTACATGAATTTCCCATCTAGTTGCAGTTATTTTCCCTCTAGTTACAGTTATTTTCCCATCTAGTTACATGAATTTCCCATCTAGTTACAGTTATTTTCCCTCTAGTTACAGTTATTTTCCCATCTAGTTATAGTTCTTTTCCCTCTAGTTACAGTAATTTCCCCTCTAGTTACATGAATATCCCATCTAGTTACATGAATTTCCCCTCTAGTTACAGTTATTTTCGCTCTAGTAATTATGAATTGTTTCCCCTTTGTGGTTACGATTATTAGTATGTTGAAATAAGCATCACATTTTCTAGTTACACTTTATTTTGTTCTAGTTACATGACTTTCCCCTCTAATTGCAGTTATTTACCCTCTAGTTACATGAATTTCCCATCTAGTTACATGAATTTTCACTCTAGTTACAGTTATTTTCCCTCTAGTTACATTGTTTTTCGAAAAGTAGTACGAACAATCATACAATTTTCTAGTTACACTTTATTTTGTTCTAGTTACATGAATTTCCCCTCTAGTTACAGTTATTTTCCCTCTAGTTACATTGTTTTTCGAAAAGTAGTACGAACAATCATACAATTTTCTAGTTACACTTTATTTTGTTCTAGTTACATGAATTTCCCCTCTAGTTACAGTTATTTTCCCTCTAGTTACATGAATTTCCCCTCTAGTTACATGAATTTCTCCTCTAGTTACAGTTATTTTCCCTCTAGATACATGAATTTCCCCTCTAGTTACATGAAATTCCCCTCCAGTTACAGTTATTTTCCCTTAGGTTACATGAATTTCCCCTCTAGTTACATAAATTTCACCTCTAGTTACAGTTATTTTCCCTCTAGTTACATGAATTTCCCCTCTAGTTACATGAATTTCACCTCTAGTTATAGTTATTTTCCCTCTAGTTAGATGAATTTTCCCTTTAGTTACAGCTTTTTCTTTTCTTTTACGTTTTCCTCTCACGTACTAAAATAATAATACTGAATTACAATACGTCGCCGCACACCCGCACTTATGTTAAATACCGCGTTTAAAAATAAATCAATTTCCAAGTTTACATCTAATTAGTTGTTCCCAATTAATTTTAATTAACCTAAATTACATTCCCCCTTACTCAATTAACTTTTATTATAGGCGTAAATTGAAATTGGGATTTTGAATTAGTTATAGCCTTACTCGCGTATGTCATTCGCGCGAAATACACGAACAACAGCGGCCTAGTTGACCAAAAATAACGAAATAACAAATTGGAATTTAGTTACAATAATTTCCCCTCTAGTTACATTAATTACCCCTGTAGTTACATTAATTTTCCCCCTAGTTACACTCATTTCCCTTCTAGTTACATTAATTACCTCCCTAGTTACAGTAATTTCCCCTCTAGTTACACGAATTTTCCCTCTAATTACATGAATTTTCCCTCTAGTTACAGCTTTTTCACAGTTGCATAAGAATTGACATTCAAAGCTATTTTGTCATACAATTTTCTAGTTACACTTTATTTTGTTCTAGTTACATGAATTTCCTCTCTAGTTACAGTTATTTTCCCTCTAGTTACATGAATTTCCCCTCTAGTTACAGTTATTTTCCCTCTAGTAACATGAATTTCCCCTCAAGTTACAGTTATTTTCCCTCTAGTTACATGAATTTCCCCTCTAGTTACAGTTATTTTCCCTCTAGTAACATTAATTTCCCCTCTAGTTATAGTTATTTTCCCTCTAGTAACATGAATTTCCCCTCAAGTTACAGTTATTTTCCCTCTAGTTACATGAATTTCCCCTCTAGTTACATGAATTGCCCCTCTAGTTACATGAATTTCCTCTCTAGTTACAGTTATTTTCCCTCTAGTTACAGTTATTTTCCCTCTAGTAATTATTAAATGTACCTCAACAACCGCAAAATAACACACAAATATTTCATTACAACAAATTACAAAGTCTTCCACTAATACCATTACAAGGCTACAACTAAACCGCAATATATTACAATAAATAGAAACTAAAAACTAAACAACAATATATTACAAGGAGAACAAAAAGAAACATGATTGTCAAACATAAATAGAAACTAAAAACTAAACAGCATTACATTACAATAAAACAACATGATCACAAAAGCATTTATTTTAACTAGAAACACACAAAACCAAACTCAGCCATCACTCGCCATCTAACAGAGCAAACCGGAACAGCTTTTTATTTGTTGAAGAAAAACGCGTACTTGATGATTTTAATCACTCTCAACATCCACAGCCCTGAAATCAGAAATTAAATTGTAATTAATATTCAACATAAAGTACTATATTTATATAATTTAAGTTAAAAAAAACGTATATTTGCACTACCCAATTTAATACCAAGTTCAACAACAAAAAGCAGCAGAAACAGTAACAAAGTTGAACCAAAATTCAATTGTGACAGTCAAATACGATGAAATAACTACCCAACTCGCCTACTGTGACACACAAAACTGAAACATGCACTACTTCAGCACAGACAATGAATGACTAGGGCTGATAGGATCGTGTCCACAGTACGTTTCACACCCAAATTCAATTCTCAAAATCGACCAAGAACAGGCAAAACAAACCAGCAGTAACTATAGGTTCATAATCCAACTTTATTATTTGGTTTCCCATCACTAACAAGATTTTCCCCCTTCACTCACATGATTAAGACAACACTTTAGACTGTTTATTGGAGCCTATAGTTACACATTTTTCCATGAGAGCAACAGCAGCCAACCAGAGTTACCAGACACATGCCAAAATAAGCCAGAAAACAGCACAGCCCAAAACAAACTATAGCACAGAAATGGACAGTCAGCCTAAAATTTGTCTGGTAACTCAACAACACGCATAACTTCTGGACTGTTGATAGTTATATTAAAATTAATAATAATTTAGTAAATGACTTACCTCTTCTTCTTTTTGGATTGTCGAGATTTGTCACAATTCCGGCTATCATGATTTGCCATTTCTCCGCAAGCACGACATTTTCTCAAGGGTTTTTGATGCTCTTGTGTTGCTTTTTCTCTCTAGTTACAGTTATTTTCCCTCTAGTTACATTGTTTTTCGAAAAGTAGTACGAACAATCATACAATTTTCTAGTTACACTTTATTTTGTTCTAGTTACATGAATTTCCCCTCTAGTTACAGTTATTTTCCCTCTAGTTACATTGTTTTTCGAAAAGTAGTACGAACAATCATACAATTTTCTGGTTACACTTTATTTTGTTCTAGTTACATGAATTTCCCCTCTAGTTACAGTTATTTTCCCTCTAGTTACATGAATTTCCCCTCTAGTTACATGAATTTCCCCTCTAGTTACATGAATTTCCCCTCTAGTTACAGTTATTTTCCCTCTAGATACATGAATTTCCCCTCTAGTTACATGAAATTCCCCTCCAGTTACAGTTATTTTCCCTTAGGTTACATGAATTTTCCCTCTAGTTACATAAATTTCACCTCTAGTTAACGTTATTTTCCCTCTAGTTACATGAATTTTCCCTCTAGGAATTTTCCCTCTAGTTACATGAATTTCACCTCTAGTTATAGTTATTTTCCCTCTAGTTACATGAATTTTCCCTTTAGTTACAGCTTTTTCTTTTCTTTTACCTTTTCCTCTCACGTACTAAAATAATAATACTGAATTACAATACGTCGCCGCACGCCCGCACTTATGTTAAATACCGCGTTTAAAAATAAATCAATTTCCAAGTTTACATCTAATTAGTTGTTCCCAATTAATTTTAATTAACCTAAATTCCATTCCCCCTTACTCAATTAACTTTTATTATAGGCGTAAATTGAAATTGGGATTTTGAATTAGTTATAGCCTTACTCGCGTATGTCATTCGCGCGAAATACACGAACAACAGCGGCCTAGTTGACCAAAAATAACGAAATAACAAATTGGGATTTAGTTACAATAATTTCCCCTCTAGTTACATTAATTACCCCTGTAGTTACATTAATTTCCCCCCTAGTTACAGTCATTTCCCTTCTAGTTACATTAATTACTCTCCTAGTTACAGTAATTTCCCCTCTAGTTACACGAATTTTCCCTCTAGTTACATGAATTTTCCCTCTAGTTACAGCTTAAATTTGGGAATCATTTAGCTAAAGTAATCGGCAGCAGCTCTGCACAAAACAGCAGCCACCGGACTGTCAACATCACTCACACGCACACTACGGGTCAACACAACAATGGACAGCGTTATAACAACATGGCAGCAACATTTAGGCGTTGTAGCAGTGACATAATGAGGCGTGGAAACTGTCAAACACATACCACAACCACGAACTCCATAGTAGCCGCCAAAAGGAACGGACATGACATTAGCAATTGAAACCTCCTGATAGTGGCCTTTTAGGCTCGATACATCAGGTCATCATCAATCCAATTCAATTCAACAACAGACCATGCACAACATTAACTCGATACATCAGGTCATCATCAGTCCAAATCATATTCCGTATAGGTATCGAAACATTTAAGTATCGGTAGGGCCTTGCACATGCAAATGGCCAGTCAAGCAACAAGAGTCTGTAGTTGTACAAAGACAAGAATAAAGCAAAGAATGGCGCCAAGAAGAAGAATGAGTAGCAACGCCAGTAGCTAAGTTGGTACGCAGAAGATATTCGTCCGATGTTTTACCCAAAAACGGTGTTGAGTTAGTAGCTCTTGATAGCTTGGGAATGCATTATCACATGACAAAGGATTCAATAAAAAAATAAAAAATAAAAAATAAAGACGCGTCAAAGACAATCAGAATTAAGTGCGGTACACACTACACAGACTTCTCCACGAATAAAAATAAAGATTTCAAGTTAATGAAGGGAATAAAAATCAAATTTAAACAATGGAAACATATTGAATAATTAATTTAAGTCAAGATTAACATTCAAAAGTACTGAAACAAAATTGTTGGATGAACACTGATGTTTGACCTAACAAACACTTTATTAAGTAACGCCCTAAAGTAAATAACCTAATCCCGAGGCACGGTGAAGCTCAATCGGCAGATGGTGATTAAGACATGACCAGAGAACGATTCTCGACATGGTTAGTTGCTCAATGACCACACTGATAATCAGGATTGCCAAATTTTATAGGCTATATGGGAATTGAACCCATACCTCTGTGCATTGCACATCGCTCTACTATTGAGCTAATAGCCTTCGCTAGATTACTCAAAATGATAACTTAAATCGCAAATTATTAAGGGATACAAAATCAACTTTCATGTTCAAAGACCTATATGCATATATGTGTTAGTACTTGAGATACACAAATCACGACTCCAAATACACACACACATTTGTGTATGTAAGATACCAATTCATGTATCTAGCAACAGATTTCATGTATCTTAACAATCATCTCTCGCATTCATGATTGATCATTCTCTCGACTCAGAATCTCCTACACGTCTCCACATCACCACCACATAACAATTAATTCATGCGCATACCACCATTACTAGTTCTGTTGGCATGTCATAAAGCAAAATAAAATAATGACACTGATTTACTAATTGAGAAATTTGGCTAGGCGCTTCTCGTTAATACCAAAAAATTTACTCATCTGGACACTTTCCAAGATCAAAGATAGGAAGTAGTATACATTACTCCGTACAAAACACCATACGAGGCAAGGTCTTTTTCACTATGGAGTATTTAGTGCACTACAACAATGATAATTAATTAAATCAACCGAGCTGCACAAACTCTTAATACTGCAACTTCTTAAACGATAGCAAGTCAACTTAACCCCCGCCTTTTCAAATTTCATGAATCCTGCAATGATTAGCCACTTTCATCTCATCTCCTCCAAATCAACCATCTCTAGCAATAACCTACTCCAAATAACCGATGATCATCTATTATCATTATTAAGATTGAAATAAGATGATAAGGGGGAAAAAAAAGATAAAATGAGGACAGCTAGGAGGCCATGATCAGGGAGCAGGCAAACAACGAGTGAATTCTAATCAACAAGCTAGCTAAAACTAGAAAAGGTAAACTTCAGAATTCTAATCGAAACAAAAGTAGTAGAAAGTAAAAAAATGATACATTTATTCTAACCATAAGATCGCTGCATTTTCTCAAAGACGGTTTAAATTTCAACGAAACGTCAAAATGCTCATTATATAATTGAATGAATAAACATAAAATTAAAATTTTCTAAGCATTTTAAAATGAATTAAACACAATTGTCGACGGTAACACAAACAATAATCACCGATATTTACATATTAAATCAAATCAACAAATTAGGGTTTTAATGAAGGTAAAATGCAACGAGAAATGTATGGACCTATAGCAAAAATTGGGGAAAAATAAAATAAATTGAACACTTTAATCAAAAGAATGATCTTGAAGATAAGTACCAATTAAAATCTCGCAAATTGTTCAATGAAAATTTGAAATCGAATGAATTAGAGAAAGAGAGCACAAAAGACGAAATAAATACCGAAGAGTGCTTCGATGAGTTGAATCAATTAATCACCGATAATGATAGGTGACAAGTCTTTCGTGAGACGAGATCGGCCAGTGGTGTTCGTGAAGGTCATCGGAGGCGACGCAGGATAAGGATAAGCTCAAGAGTCTGGAGGTTGGTGAATGTTGGGAATAGTTACAGGTAGGCTTTTGTGTATGAACAAGTGTGTCTACCATTATTTTCACCGGTCACCCCTTGTCGGTGACATTGGTCACCTTAGATATGCACATTTGATAAGTAGACATTTGATGCGTGAAATTCCATGTCCAAAGGGCGCGCTTCTGTGATGTTAATCATATGGTGGTGTAGGGAAATGATCATCCAGCTTTCCCTCGACCACTTCTTGTGCAGCTTGCATTATTGCTTTTCCTATGGTGGTGTCAATGATGTAATCCATGTTCACCTGCGACATCCAATCAGTACATTTTAATCCAAAAACTTAATGAAAACGCAACTAACCAAAAACTGACAAATACTTTCCCAATCAAGCAAAGAATTTTAGGTCGTTGCAGAAATATAGAAGACATGAGATCGACTTCCAAAACTTAGGTACTCTAGCATGAAATGGTCAGCTGATCAGCTTGGGCATACATTCACAGTCCGCACCAATTTCAAAGTATAGAAGGCATGAGAAATGCAGATGACGTACTCTAGCGGCACATTTCTTTAAAATTTCATTGGCCACCTAATATTCAGTGACAACCATATTTTTGTTACTTCATTATGCAACCGATGTCATGCTCAACAACAGTCACAAGGAGGATAGAACGCAATAGCGGAAGTAGTGTACATGAGAGGACAACAGCATATAACACGCAGGCAGACAACAGCGCATAGCAGACGACACTTTGCAGAAGACGGGAATAACTTACAGCGCGCAGCAATACACTACACCACGCAACAACGTAAAGCTGCCCGAAGCAGCGAAAATCAGCTCGTCGCAGGCAACACCTACCAACAGCTGACAAGAAGGCATAGGAGACGACAGCACGATGCAGTCGGTAGAGCGAATAATTTGAGAGATCCATAAGGAGAATAGTGAAACATAGAACACTAACTAATCAACATTCGTGATGACGGTTCACCCTTGAACACTAACAACATGAGTACACAAAAAAACAATTAGAGTACTTACTGAGATACAGATTCACGTATTTTACGTGGTATATATCGTATCTACAAGAACATTCACAGCACTACGTAGTCACTAAAAAATCAATTAGAGTACTTACTGACATATGACTATAGAACCAACTAGATACACTAAGTAGCATTGCAGTTACATAAATTAGTAATCCAGATACACAAATTCACACTCCACGTTCACAACTAGATTTGTGCATCTGAGATACAGATTCACGTATTTAAAGTGGTATATATTGTATCTACCATCCAACATTCCACCACCACTCTTTTCAGCATCACAAATCACGCAAAACAAAACCTTGTAATGTTTTCAGCAGAACATTTGATAGAAATTCTAGCTGAACAAGCTAAACGAGTACACCATAATCCCACAAGATCAATTTTTTACATCTAAAGCAACTAAAATCACCCAACTACGCTCAAGTCAATCGAAATAGCAAACATTTGCCATACATTAATCAAAATCCAGCAAATTCATCAGTAACACATGAGCAAAACATCAAAACCAAACACTAAGATCGATACTTCAATGTAAACCTACTAAATTAACCCCATAACACAACTAAATTTGATTCAAAACGCTTGAATTATCAACAAATTCAACAAAATCAACCAACAACCATTAATCTAACATCAGCCCATATGTACCAAAACACGATTTCAAAATCTAATCGAATTCTTTATAAATTAACCACAAAAACATCTATATGTGGTTGGAGCCTGTTACCACTTCTAGTATTGATGCCTTGCTGGTATTGTCTACGTCTGTGTTAGCCTAATTCATCCTAATTCTATATATATTAACCTCAAAAAATTAACTTTGATTCTTCCTACATACATATCTTCAAGTTTCTAGATACATAAGATATATCAGTAGACAAAACTCATCAATGCTACCCTAATTCAAAAACGTTTCTTTTAATACATGAAGAAGAAGAACCTGATGTAATTATTGTCATCATGAAAAATTTATCAAAACTACTAGTTAAGATACCATTAAAATCAAAAAATACAATTTAGAAACAAAAATTAGCAAACCCTAATTTTTCGAACACCAATTTTTTTAGTAAAACCTAATTTTTTGAATTAATTGTTCATGAAATAGGGAAAAGAAATCGAAAATGAAGCTTACCTTTAATTATAATGCAATAATTTGGAGGTGAAACAACGCAGGAATGGAGTGTGGAGGTGAGCGACGGAGTCCGTAGATGAAGGAAATTAAGATGGAGAATGGAGATGCAGCAACGAGAGAGAAAGTACGGAGTAACAATTTAGGATTGTAGTGCGCGTGTTTTATTGATTTGGAGTAGTTCGTATGGTTCGTATTGTAAGCTAGTTCGTACCGGATCCTGCCTCTATATATATATATATATATATATATATATATATATATATATATATATATATATATATATAGGGACAAGATCTTTTAAGCCCAAGATATGAGAGAAAGTCGTTAAGCCCAAAATTCCAGATTTGAGATTTTAACCAAAAAATTCGAGATTTTAACCAAAAAAAATGAGATTTTAACAAAAAAAAAAAAAGATACCAATTTTTTCCGGCCGGCCGACCGGCTGCCGGTCTGGACCGGCCGTGCCACATCCTTCTGAGATCTAATCTCAGCCGTTGATTTTGATGATCCAATGGCTTAGATTACGACTTAATGGCTTTCTCTAGACTTAGGGCTTGAAAGATCTTATCTCTATATATATATATATATATATATATATATATATATAGGATCACATGAGTCCTACTATATTATTTGAGTCCATAGGTCCTAATATGAGCCCTTAGATCATGAAAATCTAATGGCTGAGATTAACTAATTAAGTAAAGGTATTTTGGTAATTTAACACTACCCTATATATACATAAATAATGAGTCAGTCTTTCAGTTTAGCTCATTTACTTTCTCTCTCTACTCTTGTTCTCTCTCTTCCGCTACTTTTTTTTACGTTTAATCATCTCCATATGTTGAATTTGCACATCAATCAAATTCATCTACTAATTTATCTCATCTACTGATTTCTTCATCTGTATTTCCTCTTCAATTCCTCTCAATGTTAGGTATGATGCTTAATTTTATTTTCGTTAACCCTAATTTTTTTAAAAACTGAAATTTATTTTGTGAATTCATTTGTTTTTGATCGATTTCTGTTCAAATTCATGTTATTTGTTATTGTTTTTCACGTAATTCATCTGAATTGATGATATTCATCATTGTTTTCATGATTTCGTTGTTCATTGATTTTCTCTATCATTGTTATTGCTTTTCATGTAATTGCTACTGAACTAATTATATTCATTATTGTTTTTTTATTTTTCGTTGCAATTGTGTTTTTTTTTTTTTTCAGCATTGTATACACTTTCGTAGCATGTATTACTCTTGACTCATGTGTTCTTTCCTTTCAATTGATGTTCTCTTTCATCTTTTGTTTGATATTTTGTTCCAGTTGTTATTTTCACTTACTGCTATCTTCAGATTTGTTTTTAATTCAAGTTATAATACAATTATTAACAATTTCTTTATGAATTCATCTTTAGAAATATTACTTAGTATCACAAGTTGTGATTAATTGTTGTATACATTATTTTTAAGCATAGCACAGGTTTAATATTACTATCTACGTGATTGTTTTGGTAAATAATGTCAATTTGTTTGTCGTCGTTGATAATATCATATCACATTCACAATAGTATCACAATGTATAATTAACAATATCACTTGAGTTTTTGTTTCTTAATTGTGTGTGTCACTTTGTTTTGCTAGGATTTGGTGGCTTAACCTTAACCTCTGCCAAAGAAATCACTTCTATTCCTATTCCTCAACCCATGGAAGTTGATGAAATTCATGGTGCGGTGGAAATCATCTTTTTTGATAGTGGCTCGTGGAGGTTCTAAGTAGTGGGTTTGAATTATCGTCAGTCAATTTATTACACCCAAAATAGAACAACTTTCGCTACGTTGAATGAGTATTACTCTTCTCGATTATTGTGCATAGTTTTCTGACTAGTTATTCCGACTCGATCTTTGGTAGACAAGTGTGTTTTCCTTGTGTTAAAAATTCTATTTTTAACTTCATAGTGAACCAATTGATTTTTTGACAGTTGGGGAGCAGCAAGATAAACAAGTATTTTTTGTGAGATTCGTTTGGATGATGGGATTGAACCCGTGACAAGAAATGTAGAAGAAGACTCACATTAGTTATTTAATTGTTCAGTTTAGTTAGTCTCCGTTGTATCAATAGACTTTTGTTTCCGCCGAAATTTGTAACACAGATGAAGTAAATCAGTTACATTATCATAGTTTTATGAAGATTATGTCATCTGTATTTTGTTTCAAACGTATATATATAAAAAAAAATATCTTTATTTCAGAGTTAAATAGAAATGATGTCATACATTATGAGAAATAATATCACATGACTTGCTTAATAATATCACCTACTTATAGTAACAATATCACCATATGATAATGAAGTATCACAACCAACCTAAGAATACCAATATCACAATTATAAGGATTTTTTCACTCATTCATTTTTGTAATATTAAGAAATATTATCTAAAAGGATAAGAAAAACCATCACTGAACAACCATTAGGAATAAAAGATATAGGTTCACGCTCATTACTTAAGAATACCATACAATTATATTAACAATATCACATTGTGCCATTAACAATATCACAACTATAAAGATTTTTTTTATATAAAATGTTCGAGAAATAATATCACAACAAAGAACAAACAATATCATTATTGTTCTTAAACAATATTAGAAATTATCAGCAGTCGTTTACAATAGACTACTTATCCTAACATTACATCAATTCATTAACTTTTAAAAAAAAATGTCAATATATTCTTGGTAGTTTTTTAGTTCATTCCTCTGCCTACCTCTACCTCTAATATACTTGCAACATTTTCGTATCAACTTTTATGTATCTTGAGCTCTTGTCCATCATCATCATCATCATCATCATCATCATCTTGTATCGATCCCGTCCGTGGTACAAACTTGTCTTCTAGGTAACCATTCAAGCAACTTGCCTACAACATCAAACAAATCCACTGAATATTTCATAAATAAAAGAAAGTTCATCATTCGAACAATAATTGAAAACAAACAAATTAATTTTTGTATATGAAACTTAAGTTTTTGAGAATTAATCAATATAAACCTTAATTTCACAATGAAGAGCATATGAAACCTTAAATTAAACATATAAAATCTGATAAACACCTATAATACAACTTTGATTTGTCATAACTAGTTTATTTTGATAATTTAATCTCACAAGCGTTTGAAATCATCTATTGTTAACAGATTTTTAACATTATAACAAGAACATCAAAATATCACATATGAATCAACAATTTTTTCAACTTTTTTTTTTTTCTATATTTGTATCATATTATTCCGATTCAACATACATTCAATCATTTTGAACACAAAATAACATGAATTTAACGAGATTAACATCAAGTTACCACATATCAATCAACACGAACTTAAATTCGTGAAAAAAAAAAAAGGTTTACCTGTTTCTTTTGGAGTCAAATTCAACGAGATTAGTGTATTGTAGTGGTCGAATTAAACTTAAAAGTTGAAATCGAGTTGAATTCTTGACGAATTTTTGAATTTTTGGCAATAATTTAGAGAGATTTTTGAAAATGAATTTTTAGAGAGAGAATATGCCGTGCGTTTGATAGGAATTGTGAAAGGAAAGTTAGGGTTTTGTTGTGTGCTACGTGGATTAATCTGAGCCTTTTATTTTGTTCAGATCTAATGGTTCATATGTGGACTCATGGACTCAAATATTTAGGTGGACTCACCAGATCCTGCCTCTATATATATATATATATATATATATATATATATATATATATATATATATATATATATATATATATAGAATTAGGATCACATAAGTCCATCCTACTTTTTTGAGTCCATGAGGCCAAACATAAGCCGTTAGATCAATGAGATCTAATGGTTGAGATTAAAATAATTAATGGTATATTAGTCATTGAACAACATAATATATATACCCAAATAATCCACCATTCATTACTTTTCCTAATTCACTTTCTCTCTCTAGCGCCTCTCTCTCTCTTAGATATTTCGTCACGATTGTGTTTTCGCAGGATCACATGCCTCCATTGTTTTCATCTGAAATTTGCCTTCAATTTTGTCCTCTAATGTTAGCTATCATGCATATTTTTATTTTCATTGTCATTAATCTATTTAATCATTGGAAACTATTGCATATTCATGTGTTTTGATCGATTTCTGTTTTCATTCTTATTTTCATGATTGTTTTTCATGTAAGTCTCTGAATTGATGATATTCTGGATCGTTGTTTCGATCTTCCTTGTTAATTGATGTTTAGAATTCATCTTTTTTTTCGTTTTAATTGTTTTCTTCAGTTTAAAATCATGTTCTTCGGCTATTTTGATCAATTTCTATTTTCGTTCTTGTTTTTCATGATATTTTTTCATGTAAATCTTCCTAATTGACGATATTCAGGATTGTTTTTTCAATTTTACTTGTTGATTGATGTTTAGCATTCAACTTTTATTTGCTTAATCTTTTTATTTGTTTTCTTCAGTATCAAATCATGTTCTTTCAGTTATTTCATGATGTTAACTTGATTTACATTGTGTTTATTAGCAGTCATCATCGTGTTTACTTTGCTCTCTTCAAATTTCCGTTTGATTCAAGTAATCGTATATTGACACTTTTTTATCTTCGTGAATTTTATGTTTAGAAGTGTCTTTTAGTACACACATTCTAATTCATTGTTGCACAATTATTTTTTGACTATAATAGAGGCCTAATTTAGTTTGTACGGAGTAATTGATTTGCTTAGATAAATAATGTCAATTAGTATGTTGTCGTATTTTATAATTAACAATATCATTCTTTATGATTAACAATATCATACGTTATAATTAAGAGTATCACATGTTTCTTGTTCTTAATTGTATCACTTTCTTTTGCTAGGAAGTTGATGAGGTTTATTGTGGGAATCGCTCTTCCTTAATGGTGGCTCGTAGAGGTTCTAAGAAGTGGACTAGAAATGATGTCAGTCGATTTACACCTAGGCTACGACAAACTTTTGCTGCTTTGAATGAGTATTACTCTTCTGAATTACTGTGCATGGTTTGTTGATTGGTTATTCATATTCAACCTTTGATAGACTTGTGTGTTTTTCTTGTGTTAAAAATTCTATTTTCAACTGTGTGATGAATTAATTGATGTTTCACAACTTCGTTCACAATTTTATTTAATGTATTACTCTTATCTCTAATGATCTCGAATTTTAGTTGATCTGTATCATCTTTTATTTATTTTTTTTGGCTTTAATTATGTTTTTAAGCATGAATTCATGTTCTTCAGTTATGTTTACTGGATGTACATATTGTTTATCAGCAATGATCATTGTGTTTACTTTGCTCTATTCAGATTTCTGTATAATGTAAGTTATAATCGTATTTTGAGACTTCTCCATGAATTTATGTTCATTAATGTCTTTTAGTCTCTGACCTTCTAATTGATTGCAACAGAATTATTTATTGACTATAACACATGCTTGATATTAGTTTGTATTTGATTTCCTTAGCTAAATAATGCCAATTAGTATGTTGTTGCACTTCATAATTTAACAGTATCATAAAGTATAATTAACAGTATCATACTTTCTAATTGACAGTATCACATGTTGCTTATTCTTAGTCGTATCACTTTGTTCTGTTAGGACCTCTTGACTCAGCTGTAACCTCTGCAAAAGAAAGAAATTCTTCTATTATTACTCCTCAATGCATTGAAGTTGCAGAAGTTCTTGGCGGAAATCACATTTATTTGAGGATGATTCATAGAAGTTTTGAGGAGTGGGTTAGAGTCGCTAGTCAATTCAGACCTAGAGGAAGACAAATTATCAGTACGTTGGATGAGTGTATCGATTTCTATGAGACTTACGCAGCAACGTGTGGCTTTGTACCAAGAAAGTTTTCAACTAAACGATTCTATCGTACCGTATAGAAATTTATCTATTCTTGGATTTCATTCCACATAGAAAAACTTTTGTATATTTTTTAGGTGGTTAACAATGATGTAAAAATGCATTTTTGGTAATGTACTTTTATCAATATTTGCAATATGTGTTTATCAATATTTGTCATATGATGGACAATGTATGCAGTGAGACTGATTAACAATATCACATCCTATCAAAAACAATATCACCATACACGTTGAACAATATCAGTGTTGAAAGTATTTCAAATACGTCACCAATTGGTTGCAAAATAATATCTTTATGTATACCACACTTCAATGTGAACATAATCAGAGTTTGTTAAACATTGTCACATAGTATGCAAAATAATATCTCGTTGTCTACAAAACGTTTCTAAAAATTTTATAATGTCAAGGGGTATTTTAGTTGACTTCAGCTCCAACAAACCACCATATCCACTATCTCTCACAACCTTCTTTCACTCTTCATTTTTGCCATACACTTGGTCTTTTGAAATGGTCGCGCTTTCTTTTATTCGCGCCCTTTGAATTCTTACTTGATGGTTGTTTAGCCCAATCATAGTCGCTACATGCATCTCAATGTCGGTACTTTCACAGGTCCATTGAAAATTTCCAACTTCACAACTATTGCTGATACTTTATATCTGTGATAACATATTGAACATACATTATCACGATTATTAACAACCAATATAACAAAGCATGATTTGTAACAATATCACAACAATTAACAAACAATATTGCAACCGCTAACAAACAATTTCATCGATCTTCACAGCAATAATATCACAACTTAGTAAATAATAAGCAATATATTGTACGATAATTGAATAACAAACCAAAATCATATAAGTCCAGTATCATAGCAAAGTGCAAACACATGGTTAGTGTAGTCAATTAACTGAGAACAAAGTATCAAATCCTCAATTTCATTGTTAAACAAATTCAATTCTATAATTATATGAAACGATAATTTCACAATTAAATAATTATAAACACAGATGTTCACGATTTAAAATCTATAAACGTCAAATTTTCATCAGTAATAATGCTAAAGTTAATTTTCACAAATAAGAGAATTCAACCCAAAATTTTTGCAATTAAACATAAAAAATATGATGAACACCTATAGTATACCATTGATCAGTTATAATTAGTTTGATTTTGATGATATAATCTCAAAAAAAGCGTTTGAAATGATCTACTATTAAAGTATTTACAACATTAAAACAAGAACACAAAATACCACAAATCAATCAACAATTTTGTCGATATTTCATCTAATTCAACGTAGATACAATAATTTTGAACAAATCAGCAGGGATTTCGATCGATATTACATACGTTATTGTTAAATCGATGAAAAAAAATGACTTTACCTGATTGATTTGAGAGAGAAATTCAACGTGATTATATTGTTGTGAGCGAATTAAACAATAAAGTTGAAATCAAGTTGTTGTTTCACGAATTTTTGTATTATAATCAGCAAAAATTTTGAGAGATTTTTGAAAATAAAATTTTTAGAAAGAGAAAGTGTATGAGGGTTTGATTGAATTCTGAAGCTAAGGTGGGGGTTTTGATGTTGCTACGTGGATCAATCTAGGCCCTCCATTTGGTTCAGATCCAACGGCTAATATGTGGACTAATGGACTCAAATATTTAGGTGGACTCACCGGATATGTATGTATATATATATATATATGTATATATATATGTATATATATATATATATATATATATATATATATATATATATATATAGAGTTAGGATCCGGTACATCCTTATATATTGGTACATCCTACATCCTAATCTAAGCCGTTAGATCAATGCAATGGAGGGCTGAGATTAATTCGAGAAAAAAAAAAAAAAAAAAAAGTGTCAGTAGGTCATCTTCTATCCCCCAAGTACTACTAGCTTATAAAAATTGTGTTTTTTTTTTTGTGATACTTTTAGCTCTCGGGAGTGATACTTTTAGTTATATTTAGTGATACTTTTTGTAATACTTTTAGGTCTCAGGAGTGATACTTTTAGTTATTTTTTTTTTGTGATACTTTTAGCTCTCGGGAGTGATACTTTTAGTTATATTTAGTGATACTTGTTGTGATACTTTTAGGTCTCAGGAGTGATACTTTTAGTTATATTAAGTGATACTTTTAGTTATATTGATGTTATTTTTCAGTCAGAAAGGTGATGTAGGATGTATTTATTTACTAAGGATGTACATGATCCTAATTCTCTATATATATATATATATATATATATATATATATATATATATATATATATAGGTTCATATGAGAAATAGGGCTTAGGTGAGAAATATGAGAAATAATCATAACCCTTGATTATTTTAATCTAAGGGTTGATATACATTGTTTTATTATTTTTTTTTTTTTATTTTTTTTTTTTGAGGGGAGATTTGTTTTTTTTCTTTTTTTTTTTTCTTTTTTTTTTTTTTGTGATGGGAGATTTGGTTTTTTTTTTTTTTTGTTTTTTTTTTTGTTTTCTTTTTTTTTTTGTGAGGAGAGATTTTTTTTTTTTTTTTTTTTGAGGGGAAATTTGTTTTGTCTTTTTTTTTTTTTTTTTTTTTTTTTTTTTTTTTTTTTTTTATGGGAGATTTGTTTTTTTTTTTTCTTTTCTTTTTCTTTTTTCTTTTTTATTTTTAATTTCATTTTTTTTTGTTTTTCCATTTTTTTTTGTTTCTTTGTTTTTTTTCAATTTCTTTTTTTTTTTCATTTTTTTTTTCAATTTTTTTTGTTTCTTTGTTTTGAAATGAACCTCGTTTGTAAGTTCATTTTAGAATAAGTGAGATATATATCAATTTACATACAAGGTTCATTTCAATAATAAATGAGGTTCATTTCAGTAACAAATGAGGTTCATTTCAGTTACATACGAGGTTCATTACATTAACAAACGAGGTTCATTACATTTACATACGAGATTCATTTCATTTACATACGAGATTCATTTCATTTACATACGAGATTCATTTCATTTACATACGAGATTCATTTCATTCAAATACGAGGTTCATTATATTTACATACGAGATTCATTTCATTTACATACGAGATTCATTTCATTCAAATACGAGGTTCATTACATTTACAAACGAGGTTCATTACATTTACATACGAGGTTCATTTCATTTACATACGAGGTTCATTTCAGTAACAAATGAGGTTCATTTCAGTTACATACGAGGTTCATTTCAGTAACAAATGAGGTTCATTTCAGTTACATACGAGGTTCATTACATTTACAAATGAGGTTCATTACATTTACATATGAGATTCATTTCATTTACATACGAGATTCATTTCATTCAAATACGAGGTTCATTTCAGTTACATACGAGATTCATTTCATTTACATACGAGATTCATTACATTTACATACGAGGTTCATTTCAGTTATATACGAGATTCATTTCATTTACATACGAGATTCATTTCATTCAAATACGAGGTTCATTTCATTTACATACGAGGTTCATTTCAGTTACATACGAGGTTCATTTCAGTAACAAATGAGGTTCATTTCAGTTACATACGAGGTTCATTACATTTACAAACGAAGTTCTTTACATTTACATACGAGATTCATTACATTTACATACGAGATTCATTTCATTTAATACGAGATTCATTTCATTCAAATACGAGGTTCATTTCATTTACAAACGAGGTTCATTATATTTACATACGAGATTCATTTCATTTACATACGAGGTTCATTTCAGTTACATACGAGATTCATTTCATTTATATACGAGATTCATTTCATTCAAATACGAGGTTCATTTCATTTACAAACGAGGTTCATTATGTTTACATATGAGGTTCATTTCATTTACATACGAGATTCATTTCAGTTACATACGAGTTTCATTTCAGTAACAAATGAGGTTCATTTCAGTTACATACGAGGTTCATTACATTTACAAACGAGGTTCTTTACATTTACATACGAGATTCATTTCATTTACATACGAGATTCATTTCATTCAAATACGAGGTTCATTTCATTTACATACGAGGTTCATTACATTTACAAACGAGGTTCATTTCAAAACAAAGAAACAAAAAAAAAAAATTGAAAAAAAAAAAAAAAAAAAAATTTGAAAAAAAAAAAAATAATTGAAAAAAAAAAATTGAAAAAAAAAAATAATTTAAAAAAAAAAATTGAAAAAAAAAAATTAAAGAAAAAATATGAAAGGAAAAAAAAAACAAAAAAAAAAATAAATCCCCACTCATAAAGAAAAAAAAAACAAAAAAATAAATTCACCCTCATAAAAAAAAAAAAAAAAATAAATAAATAAATCTCCCCTCACATTAAAAAAAATAATAAATAAATAAATCTCCCCTTACCAAAAAAACTATTAATCTCAACCCTTAGATTAAAACAATGAATGGTTATGATTATTTCTCATATTTCTCATATAAGGGGTACTTCTCATGGGAACTCAACCATATATATATATATATATATATATATATATATATATATATATATATATATATATATATAGATTTGGGATCCTGTACGAACTCCCCTTATAATACGAACCGTACGAACTCAATACCAACCCTCAGATCAAAGTAAAATCAACGACTAATATTAGAACCCAAAAACGCTCCCCCTTCCTTTTCATTTCAATCCCAGACCCTAAACAGATTATTACTACTTCACCACCACCGCCACCTCCACCTCAGCCACCTACCATCGACGACGGCCGCCACGACGGTGTCCAATCTTACGTCGGAGATCATTGGTTGTCGCGTCCACCATTTCGGATTCTTCGGTATGATCTGACTCTTTTTCGATCTATTTTCGTATTACTTCCATTTTCTCATTTTAATTCCCCATTTCAATTGATGGCCACCGTCCTTATCGTCATCATCGCCACCATGCTCACCATTTAATCGTCACCGAGAACAATGGAGGGTCGTGCTTGTTTGGCTCCATTTCCTTCGGTTTTACTTCGATTCTTTGTGTTTTCACCTCAAGTCATCGACTTCCTTGAGCCATAGTCATAGTTTGCAATTAATTGAAGGTATGTTTCGTTTTAAGAAATCGATTTAAATTTCGTGTGATTTTGACCTAATATTTGGGGTTTTCCATATTGAAGTCGATTTTCACCTATTGATTGGTCGATTAGTGGGTATTTAAGATGTAATTGATGATGTAATTATTGGTTGTAGATTTCATCTTGTATCGGGACGGGTTCATCGTGTTTTCGACCCGAGCTCGGGTTTTCACGTTTCTTACCTCGAGGTAAGGGTCCTCCCTTACTTACTCTGATTGTGTGTATTTTGTGAGTGTGTTTATGTAGAATAAAGCATGATTTGATGTCGGGGTGGTGAAAGCTTGTGTTTTGGCCGAGACGTGGTGTGTGTTAACCGAGAATGTGTATATGTTGAGTTGAGATTTGCTCTTGCTGCTGCTGCTTCCGTGCCTTTGCTGCTACTCTGACTTGGTTGACGTTCATGTACGTGAGTTGTGACTCATTTGTATTGTAAGCTGATAATTGTGCGCGTGTAAATATTGAATCCGTTAGGAACGAGTAATAGTGGTGTGATTGAATGTGTTGTATGAACTTGTGTATGTGGTGAGGCTAAGAGAGTTGTTGGATGCACGGTAGTTTAGGGTTGCTGTACGTTGTAGCTACTGTTGTTGTGTTCGGTATGGTGGCCTGGGCTAAAAGTTGCTGGTCAGAGCGTGTTTGTTTCTGGTGTGTACATGGTTTTAGTTGTCTCGACGTTGTAACCGTAAGTGGATATATATTACTTAGCGGAATGAACCGGAGTGAAAATAGTTATATTATGTTGAGAATAGAGGTAGTTTAAGTTGCGTGTTGATAATAGGTAATGTAGGAGGGTCGTATTCCCTAGTTGCTGCTGCTTGTGGTTTGGCCGTCGTTGGTTATCGATTTTGCGTTAAATAATGGCATGAACTTATAAAATTGCAAGTGAAAGGTGGTATCCTAAATGGGCAAGCGTTAGAATGCATTGTGTTGCGTTTTGGTATGATTTATGATCGGTTTTAAAGGCATAAAGGTTTATGATTAGCTGCTGGTCGTTTTCTTTTATTTGATGGCGTGACAGGGGTTATAATTGCATTAATGATGATTCGTGACATCGGTGACTTGTATGCTCGACTTTTGTTAAAATTGATGTTTCTATTTACGTGTGAATGAAAGAGTGCGTGTGGCGGTGTTCGGAGTGATTTGGGTCTGTGTGGCCCGGTGTTTGGAGTGATTTGGGTCTGTGTGGCCCGGTGATTTGGGTCTGTGTGGCCCGGCGTTTGGAGTGATTTGGGTTTGTGTGGCCCGTTGTTGGAGGAGGCGTGGAGTGATGTTGCTAAGGTAAGTCCCTGTGTGGAGTACGGTGGGGTTCTTGTTAGTGCTTGTATGGTTGAGAATGATGTTTAGGCGTCCGAGTTAGCTTACCTTTGAATATTCATTTATTTGCGTGAAGTGAACTAAACTTTACTTTAAACTTGACGCTTTCCTCCGACTCCTTATTTTTTTATTCTCGCATATTCTTAATTTGTCATTTGACTAACTAGGGTTACGTTGTCTCTTGTCTTTTGATCCCCCACCCTGTAGGTACTCGGACGTATGCTTGCTGATTTGGGGACGCTTGGAGGGGATCACAATAATACTAGACTTGTGTTTAGTTTCGCCACCATAGACGTCTCGTTTTATCTCACTACTTTACTCAGTTTTGGGGCCTGCGTGCCGTTATGTTATGTTGCAGTTTTTGTGTTTACTCCACTTGTAGCCTTGAGCTACTGCGTTTCCTTATATATATATATATATATACATATCTTATTTTATTCCAGGTCTTCGTACTTTGAAAACAGGTGTTTGCCCAAGGACCCATTCAGTTGGGTCCCGTAACACTCTTATTTAGGTGGGGTCCGCCCGGCTTAAATGGGGGTGTTACAGCATCGCACCGTGGTATGGGTTCAAATCCCATATAGCCTACAAAATATCTCAATATAAGTGACGATTACTTTTATCATTTTATTGAAAGTTCATAATTTACTGTCTTACACGATTATTCATGGGTGTGGGTTGATACATGAAATATCAGTCAAAATGCATAAATTAGTAGTTTGGATACATAACTCTATTTGTGTATCTGGAGCATTTATTTACGTATCTGGAGGACTGAATTCTGTACCTGGAGTACTTAAATGTGTATTCCTGTTATTCCGACTGTTTGCACTGAATGTGAGTTTGCCCAAATATACATATATATTTTTGTAATAATGGCTGGATACACAAAAAATAAGTGTAGATTCATATTTAATTAGTCTAGATACATGTATTTAGTTAAGTTTGTTTCATGTATGTGGAGAAGTGTTTCATGTATCCAGATTCCAGACTAATGTTTTGTGTATCTTATTTGTTCTCAAGGTTCACACCATAAATTTATGCTTACTGTTATCTTTTTGAGTAATATGTCAAGTAGAGGCTATTAGCTCAACGGCAGAGCAATGTGCAAATGCACATAGGTATGGGTTCGAATCCCATATAGCTTACCATATACTCTTATGAGTAAATCTTGCATCTTTTTGATTTAAGTTACCGTGTTAGACGACTTTATTCATCCAATTCCAATATTTCATAGTCGGTGTGGGAATCGAACCCACACTTTGTGCATTACACAATGCTCTACCATTGAGCTAACCGACTTCAAACCAATGCATACGCGATGGTATGACGAATAGTTTCTTGACGTTTATGAAATTAAAAAAAAAAAATTATTTCTACGCGACTATTAGATTTTGGTTCAGCGGGATCTCTGTAGCATTTGAAGAGAAATGTTTGACGTACAGAGGAAAAATCGTGTAACTAAAGCCAAAATTACTGTAACCATGGGAAAAAATCGTGTAACTAAAGGCAAAATTACTGTAACCAGAAATAATTCAACGGTAAAAGTTTTTAATTAGGTAAAAACAACTATTTTGACAAAGCCGGGACATGGGAGAGAGCTTAAAAAGGAGGTACCCACACAAGCTGATCACAATGGGACTAGAAACACGTTTTATGTAAAAACACATTTTATGTACTCAAAAGACAAATTCTTGTATCTAGAAACACATTTTATGTATCCACGACCGAATTACTAGAAAATGTGATGCTTATTTCAAAATACTACAAAATAAGTAGAAAGTGTAACTAGAACAAAATAATTGTAACTAGAGGGGAAATTCATGTAACTAGAGGGGAAAATTACTGTAACTAGAGGGGAAATTCATGTAACTAGAGGGGAAATTCATGTAACTAGAACAAAATAAAGTGTAACTAGAAAATGTGATGCTTATTTCAAAATACTACAAAATAAGTAGAAGTGTAACTAGAACAAAATAATTGTAACTAGAGGGGAAATTCATGTAACTAGAGGGGAAATTCATGTAACTAGAGTGGAAATTCATGTAACTAGAACAAAATAAAGTGTAACTAGAAAATGTGATGCTTATTTCAAAATACTACAAAATAAGTAGAAAGTGTAACTAAAACAAAATAATTGTAACTAGAGGGGAAATTCATGTAACTAGAGGGGAAATTACTGTAACTAGAGGGGAAATTCATGTAACTAGAGGGGAAATTCATGTAACTAGAACAAAATAAAGTGTAACTAGAAAATGTGATGCTTATTTCAAAATACTACAAAATAAGTAGAAAGTGTAACTAGAACAAAATAATTGTAACTAGAGGGGAAATTCATGTAACCACAGGGAAATTACATCAGAATTAGAGGGGAAATTCATGTAACTAGAGGGGAAATTCATGTAACTAGAGTGAAAATTCATGTAACTAGAACAAAATAAAGTGTAACTAGAAAATGTGATGCTTATTTCAAAATACTACAAAATAAGTAGAAAGTGTAACTAGAACAAAATAATTGTAACTAGAGGGGAAATTCATGTAACTAGAGGTGAAATTACTGTAACTAGAGGGGAAATTCATGTAACTAGAGGGGAAATTACTGTAACTAGAGGGGAAATTCATGTAACTAGAGTGGAAATTCATGTAACTAGAACAAAATAAAGTGTAACTAGAAAATGTGATGCTTATTTCAAAATACTACAAAATAAGTAGAAAGTGTAACTAGAACAAAATAATTGCAACTAGAGGGGAAATTCATATAACTAGAGGTGAAATTACTGTAACTAGAGGGGAAATTCATGTAACTAGAGGGGAAATTCATATAAGCAGAGTGGAAAATTCAAGTAACTAGAACAAAATAAAGTGTAACTAGAAAATGTGATGTTCATTTCAACATACTACAAGGGAAAAGTGATGCTTGACTCATAATAAGTGTAACCACAAATGAAAAAACAATGTAACTAGGACGATAAAACCTGTAGCTACACTCATAATAAGCGTAACTAGAGGGGAAATTCATGTAACTAGAGGGAAAATAACTATAACTAGATGGGAAATTCATGTAACTAGAGTGAAAATTCATGTAACTATAGGGGAGATTCATGTAACTAGAGTGGAAAATCATGTAACTAGAACAAAATAAAGTGTAACTAGAAAATGTGATGCTTATTTCAACATACTACAAAATAAGTAGAAAGTGTAACTAGAACAAAATAATTGTAACTAGAGGGGAAATTATTGTAACTAGAGGGGAAATTCATGTAACTAGAGAAATTATCAGAACTAGAAGGGAAATTCATGTAACTAGAGGGGAAATTAGGGGAAATTCATGTAACTAAAGTGGAAATTCATGTAACTAGAACAAAATAAAGTGTAACTAGAAAATGTGATGCTCATTTCAACAAAAATTGTTACTATTTTTGAATTTACTATTTGGAAATTACTCCGAGTAATGGTGGTGGTAGGCACAACGAGTGAAATAAATCACCGGAAAAGTCGATGTCGGAGCTCCGACGGGATAATGGCCAGTATGAGTATGACTGTGGCGTGGATAAGTATGAAGATCCAAAGGTTCACATATTAGATACACTAAAATATCTCTCACGTACATCATACGGAGTAGCATGGACATTAAAACTTACACTAGCTATCAAAGAATGTGGAGTATATATTAATGAATTCTATTCTATTCATCATACCAAAACTCAAATTACTTGGTGAAAAAAAAAAACCTCAAATTAAGTACATAATATAACAATAGATCATTTGTGATTGTGAAGCCAAAACTAAATTAAATATGAGGACGTCGCTTGTCTCCAATAATTTTGTTTACGGAGTAGGAGTCGATAGGTGATAGCCAAAATTCACCGCGTCAATTCTACTTGTTTTCAATATTGACACGCCTCATTTTGAGAAGCTTTATATCGACATACCACCTTTCAGATGGAAGCACGAGGCTAAACAACTACGTAGTGACCTGTTTCTTGTAGGCGTTGCAGCTTTCAACCTTCTTAACCTGATGACGAAAGACCATGTTACTAAAATTTAATAGCCAGATCCAAAAACCAAAGACAAAGACACAGGGCCAATATTAAGACGCTTAATTAAAATTATACAGAGTATCACATTAAAGAAC
Organism: Dianthus caryophyllus; assembly: GCA_023091065.1. Lineage (NCBI taxonomy): Eukaryota > Viridiplantae > Streptophyta > Magnoliopsida > Caryophyllales > Caryophyllaceae > Dianthus > Dianthus caryophyllus. The sequence goes on along the minus strand of CM041527.1, from coordinate 19,416,418 downwards.
GTTAGCTAAAATAAAACGTTCAAAATTAGCGGATGAGATAATCACATAAAACTAGTGTTTAAGAGATCCAATTAGGCCTTCTTTTCACATGATCACTACGGAGTATGATGTTACCAATTCTATAACCAAATAAAAATGCCCACAATGCTCTAAAAAGCAACATCTATTAACACATAAATCAAGGATTCTACTAATCCCATATAAAGTTGGTTACTGAACATCTATTAACACTCTCTGCTAACCATAATTCTATCGTAAAGCCTTTATCAAGACCAAATATGTACGTTTTGCATCAATTTAAATCAGTTAAAAAAAAACATACAACGATGGACTATTGTCAAGTGAAGCGAGAGTCGTTCCAGATGCCATTATCACCTTAATTGGGATCATGGTGAAACCAATCTACTCAATTTGACCCTTCTCCCTTCAGTTCTCATCTGTGTAGGTTCCATAATCGCAACTTGCTGCACATACAACACTCTTCACTAAGTTCTGATGCAAAATAATTTTCGACACACACCAACAACTTCAGATCATGTCTTCGATTCTAATATTAGTAAAGAATGGACAAATATGTCATTGTAGTTAAGAGACAGCATGATAACTTGATAAGCCATTTGGATTCACAAAAGTAATCATATTTCAAAATCATAAAAGGACCCAAATTGTTGATGATTACAAAATTGTCATATAAGTGAGTGATGAGTGTTGACTCACAACGACAAGCATGAATACATAAATGGAGGGATGCAAAGTCCACTTTCAGATCTGAACCACTCCTTCCTCTTTGCTCCGCTCATCCATTTGAGCCCTCAATGTACAAACTACCAAGATACATAGATTAGTATTCGAGATACATAGAATAATACTCTGGATACACAAATTTATTATCGTATCCAATATATATAATTGCGTACTTGTAGTCATATTTCGTGTAACCATCAATTAACTATGAATACCGTCCACCACAAAATGACCATAATGTGAATGCATAACATGTTATGGAGTAACGAAAATGCCTCACCTTATCAGCAAAAAAGTCTTCTTACAAATTTAAACACGAGTTTTTCAGTAGCTCAAACTCATATAGGATGAATATCAAAATTCGGAAATAAACAGAAATTATAAAACAATAAGAAATCACATTACCCTAAGTTGCTGGATACATCAAAATTAACTACAATCAATAAATTTCAACTAGGAGAAGGGCCAAAATCCAAAAAACCAATTACAGAATATCAAAAGTTCAAACTTTAGAAACCCTAATTTTTCCAATTATTCTAATTTTTTCATTTATCAGGATGATTGTTCACAAACTTACATCAAAATGGACATCAATTTAAAAGATTCAATAAAAAAATGACCAAACCTCATTTTTACAGTGAACTAAGATCAATTTGTAAACCGATGTCAGAAACGATCCAGTGAAAGAGGAGTATAGCGAAAGCACGAGAGAGAGCGAAATAGAGCAACAATGGATGTCAAGTGATGGTGGCTTTCATCGGCAGCGATCGGCCGACATCGTCAGGTGGTTGGTATGCAGGAGGATGAATTTTGTTTATTGTTTTAATTTTTTTAGAATAGTCGAGGAAGGAAGGGAGGGGAAGTTTTAGTAATAAGGCAGGTAGTAGCTAGTTCGTAGGGTTCGTAGTGAATGGGAGTTCGTACCAGATCCCACCTCTATATATATATATATATATATATGAGTTCCCAAGAGAAGTACCCCTTATATGAGAAATATGAGAAGTAATCATAACCATTCATTGTTTTAATCTAAGGGTTGAGATTTATAGTTTTTTGGTGAAGGGAGATTTATTTTATTTTTTTAATTTTTTTTTTAATGTGAGGGGAGATTTATTTATTTTTATTTTTTTTTATGAGAGGTGGATTTATTTTTTTTTGTTTTTTTTTTCTTTATGAGGGTGGATATTTTTTTTTTTCTTTATGAGGGGGGATTTATTTTTTTTTTTGTTTTTTTTTTTTCTTTTTTAATCTTTTTTTTTTTTTTTTTTTTTTCAATTTTTCTTGTTTTTTCTTAATTTTTTTTTTTTTTCAATTTTTTTACAATCAAATGTACCTCACGTTATAGTAAAATGAACCTCGTATATTATTGAAATGTACCTCACTTTTCACTGAAATGTATATCAAGTTATAGTACAATGACGCTCGTATATTATTGAAATTTCTCACTCGTTATTGAGAAATTTAACTCAATAACATGTAATTGGTACATGACTTATATCCTAAACATCCAACATAAAGTAAATGAAATGAACCTCGTATTTGAATGAAATGAATCTCGTATGTAAATGAAATGATCTCGTATGTAAATGTAACGAACCTCGTTTGTAAATGTAACGAACTTCGTATGTAACTGAAATGAACCTCATTTGTTACTGAAATGAACCTCGTATGTAAATGAAATGAACCTCGTATGTAAATGAAATGAATCTCGTATGTAAATGTAATGAACCTCGTATGTAACTGAAATGAACCTCATTTGTTACTGAAATGAACCTCGTATGTAAATGAAATGAATCTCGTATGTAAATGAAATGAATCTCGTTTGTAAATGTAATGAACCTCGTATGTAACTGAAATGAACCTCTTTGTTACTGAAATGAACCTCGTATGTAAATGAAATGAATCTCGTATGTAAATGAAATGAATCTTGTTTGTAAATGTAATGAACCTCGTATGTAAATGTAATGAACCTCGTATGTAACTGAAATGAACCTCTTTGTTACTGAAATGAACCTCGTTTGTTACTGAAATGAACCTCGTATGTAAATGAAATGAACCTCGTATGTAAATGAAATGAATCTCGTATGTAAATGTAATGAACCTCGTTTGCAAATGTAATGAACCTCGTACGTAAATGTAATGAACCTCGTATGTAACTGAAATGAACCTCATTTGTTACTGAAATGAACCTCGTATGTAAATGAAATGAACCTCGTACGTAAATGAAATGAATCTCGTATGTAAATGTAATGAACCTCGTTTGTAAATTTAATGAACCTCGTATGTAAATGTAATGAACCTCGTATGTTACTGAAATAATGTACATCCTGTTATAATAAAAATGTATTTCGTATGTTATTTAAATGTAACTCACTTGTTACTAAAATGAAAAAAAATGAAAAACGAATAAAAATGAAAAAAGTTACAAAAAAAAAACAAGAAAATAAAATTACAAACATTATAACAACGAAAATAAAAAAAAAAAATAAAAAAAATCAAAAAGAAAAAAAAGAAAAAAATTCAAAAAAAGAAAAAAAAAATTAAAAAAAAAAACAAAGAAACAAAAAAAAAATGAAAAAACAAAAAAATGAAATTAAAAATAAAAAAATAATTTGAAAAATAAAAAAAAAAGAAAAAAAAAGAAAAAAAAAGGAAAAAAAAAAACAAATCTCCCCTCACAAAAAAAAAAAGAAAAAAAAAAAAAAAAACAAATCTCCCCTCACAAAAAAAAAGAAAAGAAAAGGAAAAAAAAAAAAAAAAAAGCAAATCTCCCTCAAAAAAAAAAAAAAAAACCAATGAATATCAACCCTTAGATTAAAACAATCAATGGTTATAATTACTTCTCATATTTCTCACCTAAGCTCTACTTCTCATATGAACCTATATATATATATATATATATATATATATATATATATATATATATATATATATATATATATATATATATATATATATATATAAAAATGTTCAAACGTGACACCTAAATATTATGAGACCTTGGCGAGACATGACATTTTAGCCTTTTTGGTGAAACTTTAACATAGTTACATGAAACTTCAAAAATTGTGAAACTTTAATGTCTTAAAGTTTCACAATTTTGTTAAAGTTTCACAATTTTTGAAGTTTCATAAAACTATGTTAAAGTTTCACAAAAAAGGCTAAAATGCTGTGTCTCGTTTGTGTCTCGCAATATTTGCTGTCTTGATATAACTTTACTCTATATATATATATATATATATATATATATATATATATATATATATAGAATTAGGATCATTAGAGTCCACAAAAAAATTAGAGTCCTAGAGTCCAAATTTCGGCCATCGAAAAAAATGAAATTCCAACCACAAAAAATGAAATTCCAACAAAAAAAATGAAATTGTTGATTTTCTTGGTAGGTTGACCATTCTTAGTCTGGACCGGCCGTCCCACACCTTTTTTGAGATTTAATCTCAGCCGTTGATCTTCACAATCTAATGGCTTAGATTAGGACTCTAGGACTCTATTCTATATGTGGACTCTATATAACCTACCACTATATATATATATATATATATATATATATATATATATATATATATAGATTTAGGATCCGGTGAGACCTCGTGAGACCCTTTCTTAAAAAAGTTTTTATTTCGAAAATTCGGCATAATTGTCTTTATTATCTAATTTATGGTCTAAGGAACATATTTGGGGTTCATAACTACCTTATCATGTCACGTTATATCGTCGTTAAATGTATTTTATAACTTTGGTGTACCTACGACATATATTTGTATATCTAATTTTTTTTTGGTGTATCTATTACGTCATTTAATGTATCTGCAGTATCAATTTTGTGTATCTAGTATATTCACCCGAAACATAAATATTTTATTAGAATTTTTAATATGTAATTTATATTTTTAACCCAACTAATGGTGAAAACAAATTAAAATAATGGATAGTGACGAGCCTATGCTTTCGGTTAAATCATACTATGTGATTTTCATGGGGTCTCACGAGATGTCACCGAGTTAGGGGGTCTCACCAGATCCCACCCCTTAAAATAAGACCGTCCCGCAAATCTGGACCGTTATAATAACACCCTATGTTTATTATAGTAACACATCTAAAATTATGTTATTGTAACATAAATGAATATTTGTTATTATAACATAGTTACAACATTGAGCTAATTTTCCATGTTGTTACAATAAAGAAGATACATTGTTACAGTAATAAGATATTATGTTATTATAACACAGTGGTCTCATTTTAAAGGGTGGCCTCATTTTAAGGGGTGATCTCACCTGATTCAATTCCTATATATATATATATATATTGATATTATAACAATTTATTTATTTATTTCAAACACAAACTATATCATAATACATGAAAATAAATTAGTGTGCGGGGGCACCTTAAATTAGATGATTATCGTCGGGGATCTAAAATAAATTTTAGATCGGAAAAGTCTTCACCCAAAAACAACCCGTTCCTTACTCCCCTTACTTGGATCATCGATAAAGTACCCAATTTAAAAATAAACTAAGCTAAACTAAAAAAATGAAAATATTTCTAATTAATTGATTTTGAGAAGGTGGAGATTTTTAAATTAGTTTAATTTTTGTTCATAAGAAATTATTATATAAAATAGGAAGTTATTTAATTAAAGTGATGAAGAGAAATTTCTTTAGTGAGATTTAAAGAAGAATTAAAGTAATTAAAATAATTAGGAAAAGGAAGAAGATGAAGATCTTCATTAAGCTCAAGAACACCAAGAACACCTTGCTTACTTTGAAATTATACTTTGTTCGGGGTGATTTTCTCACTCTATTCGTGTTTAAATAGTGGGTTTATTAGTACTATCCTTTATACGAATTCTGAGATAATCGAGGTTGATTGTGAGTGGGAAATAGCGAAAGTTTAAACAATGCAAATAAAGACAAGACACACAATATTGTTTACGTGGGAAAAACCCTTAGAAGTAAGGGAAAAACCACGGACGCCAAGCCAGGAGAGGATTTGCACTATGATCTGGACAGAACGTACAGAACGGACAGCGGGACAGACTACGAGTATACAATCGAGAGTAATTTCAGTGATTATAAACTTGTGAGTATGAGTTATGCTAATGTCAAAAAGTTGCCTTGAACTATGATGTCTTTCTCCTTTTATAAGCTCCTATCAACGGCTTGATTTGGCTATTTAAATGCTCCCTTGATTCTCGCCATACAATAACTTCCTCCACCTTTCTCTCCTGTAACGCCTGAGGGGTTGTAACTGCTGCCTTGAATGTAGCTGATTTGCTTGTTTACTTAAGTCCACGCCTCCAACGTTATTCTTCTCACCACACTTGGGCTTTAGTTCAACCCACCTTGACTTCGACCAATTGGGCCTTTGACCTTGACCTGATTTGATCGTGTTTTCTGGCTTTGACCTTGACTTTTGTTGACCGGGTTCCTCTCCTTGACTTGGGCCTTTTGTTTTGCACCTTGGGCTCATGTGGGTATTTTGGGCCTAACATTTGCCCCCCATTTTCTCATTGCCCGGACTCATCTTTGAAGTTGAGGAAATGCTCTTTCGCCAGAGGTTCAGTCTGTCCGTCCAGGTGGTGCCGAGCGAGGACCTAGTACCCTTCACGTTCTAGGCTGAAAGTCAGCTCTCATCGTAAGTTGTAGCGTCGCCAGTCGTAATTTATGACGTGTGTCGCAGCTTTTTCGCAGAGATGGGACGTTCCAGTCGCCCTATTGTCCCCTATTTATACGTGCCTTAACTGACCCCAACTTCCCCATTTCCCAAATTTGCCTTTTTAAAAATTAAAAAATCTTTCCAAATCTTTTCACCTTCCCTCTTCTGATCTCTCTCTAAAAACCGTCCAAAAACCCTAAGTTCATCATGGCCCAGTCATCGATCATCCACAATGGTCACACCTTCACCGCTACTAATCTGATTCCTTACGCTGTGGGTCGTCGGAATCAACTAGATTTGCTCATCGGTGAGCGACTAAAGACGGAAGGGAAACTTCCGGCGACCGCTATAGTCTGGAGTCCCGCCGATGATAAGGTTATGGCTGATTGGGCGTCCCCTGGTTGGTTTGCAATGTATGAAGTCGCATTTCGCTTTGGAGCCACCTTACCTTTCTGTCCCCTGATGACGGAGTTCCTCAAAACTCTGCAAGTTCCTCCCTGCCAAGTCATGCCGTCGACTTGGAAATTAATTCATGCCATCGATGGTGTGTGCAAGAAACATCACCTGAAGTTCTTACTTCGAGACCTGCGCAACTACTACCATCTGCGAACACATAAGAAGAACAGGATGCTGCTGAGGGTTAGAGATGGATGTCCCCCACTAATCACTCGTATGGACACTGGAGATGACAAGGGTTGGGCGTCGTTCTTCCTATTTGTGAAGAGCGACAGTACAGGACCTGGGTTCGAGGCCCCGAAATACACTGTGAAGGGAGCGAGTATGTATCTTGCAACTTTTGATTTGTTTCCTTTTAGATCTGTACTTTTGTTGCTATTCTTGATTTTTGCTTTGTTTTCACGCTTAGTTTCTGATTGGATATCGCATCCTGACGATGTCGCCTCGGCGAAGAGGATTGAGGCTTTTCTGAGCCTAGCTGAGGAATAGAAGGCATGGCCCGCATGTCTGGCCAGGAACCTATGCCGGCCCTAGTGGTGGGCGATGATGACCAGGGGTCTGAGGCTGAGGAGAGTGTGGAGGCTACTGACAATGAGCCTCTGAACATCCCACATGTCAGCTCTGCACTGCCTGAGCTGAGGGCAACTAGGGCTCGCCCCCAGATCAGATTTTCGGGGCCTGTTCCTGGTGGAAGTTCTGGATCTTCCAAGGGTAACCATCATTATAATTTTATTCACTCTTCAGTTTTTACACAAACACTTCCTTTGAATCTGACTAGATCATCTATTGCCTTGTCTTCTTGCCTGTAGTCCCTTGGCTCGCTGGCAGCACTCGTCCAGCTCTGGATGAGGTGCAGGCCAGAATAGCCAGGGCACGTGCTGACCTAAAGATTTCTGTTCTCGAGAAAAGGAAGATTCCAGAGCCCAGTTGTCCTGCCCCCAGCCCTGATTTGAGGAAGAAGATGAAAATGGAAAAGTCAACCCCCTCCTCTAGTGAACTACGAATTCCCTTGTTGTCTGAGTATTTGAGTGCCGACGCTGCCGCTGCGAAGAGCTTGATGGAGAGCTTCGCTTCCCAACACTCCATGGGCAAAGCGGTGAACCTGTCTCCCTCTCGCCAACTTTCCACTGCATTTGTTCGGTATGAAGTACTTCCATGTGCTGTCAAACCTACCAAGTTCGTATGTTCCTCATATTAACTCCTAATTCCTGTATTTTATAGTTGGTGAATATGGTGGCCAATCTGGCCTGCTGTATCTCCAATCTCGAAGCCTGTCGCCTGAATGCCGAAAATCAATATAACATGGCCAATTCAACAATGGAATCCTTCAGAAGTGAGCTGGAGACAGTTAGGAAGGCCGTGGACAAGTACAGGCGTCTGGTGGAGAATAATATGAACAAGTGTCATGACCTGGAGACTGTGAACATGCAGCTAACTGGTGAGCTCAAGGCGCTGAGGGAACAGCAAGCCAAGCACGCACAGGAGGTGAATGACCTGAGTGCTTACTGGACCCTGAGGACCAGGATCGATATGATGAGCGCCCCTCCAGAAGAGAGGTCCAAGTGGGACCTAGAAACTGAACTGGAGACTTTCAAGGGTATGTTCCCTGGAGAGTTTGCAGATGAAGGTGAGGTCTCCTCGACGCAGCCAGCATAGGAGGGTCAGGAGGCAGAGGTGGCGATACCTGGGGAGCCTGCAGCAGTGGAGGAGAAAGTTTGGACAACAATTTGCCGGGGGGTATGCCCCTCATTTTTTGGTTTGTAAATAACTTTACTTATGTTTTTGACTTATCTCGCAATATTCACCATGGGCAGCCATGGTGGGTGAACTTTTAACGTTTTAGTTATGCATGAACTGTTTATGCTATTTGTGCTTGTCTTTACTTTGGTTTTGGTGCGCACAATTCTGTTTTGACTTTGTTAAGTAGCATGCATGCGTTTAGAAAATTTAGGTGACCACACCTTGGGGTTATCTTAACGGACATTATTCCCTGTCCCGTTTTTGCAGTTGTGCTGGGGCTGATGCCTTTCTTTTTGCGTTTGATTTGTCTGTGTGTTTTGCTGTACTGCTGAGCTGATCTGCTCTGCTTGTCTTTTCTGGATGTCTGCTCTGCCTAGCCTGTCAGCACAGATTTGGGTCAGGACTGACCGTTGGCGTTTAGCCAACGGCCCTCCGACGCTCAAGTCAGTAATGATTCTGATAAAAATAAGAAATTATTTGAAGTATGGAGATGAGTATCTTACCAGGCTTGCTTGTTGTGTGTAGTAATTTCACATGTGATATAATTTTAGATGTAGTGCATTCCACGCACTTGGAATCATTTTTCCATCCAGGGTCTGCAGCCTGTATGAACCCTTACCTACCACTGAGTCGATAAGATAAGGTCCTACCCATGTAGGTGCTAGCTTTCCTGCAGCTCTGTCCCGTGTATTCTGGAACACTTTCCTCAGAACAAGGTCTCCTGTGTTGAATATTCGCAGTCTGACGTTTTTGTTGTAACTCTTAGCCACTAACTACTGGTACGCAACCATCCTTATTGCCGCCAGATCTCTCAGCTCTTGTACTGTATCAAGACTATCACATAGTAAGTCCGAATTTTCAGTAGTTGTGTTCAGACCATACCTGCTAGTTGGTACTTGCACTTGGCCGGCGGGGCGCTTCAGCGACCATAGACCATCGAATACGATTATGCGCCTGTAGCCCTCTTGGTGTGGTTACGTCGACAAAGACAGAGGTAGTTCTTCAGCCCACCTTCCTTGCTTTTCCATCAACTTCTTCTTTATGCTGTTGATCACCACCTTGTTGTTAGATTCAGCATGTCCATTCGCTTGTGGATATCTTGGCGCTGAGGTTACCAGGTTTATGTTCCACTGTTTGCAATAATCCCTCGTCTTGTTTCCCACAAACTGAAGTCCATTATCACACACGATTTTTGAAGGGACTCCATATCTGCTACTGATGATGTTCTTCTTGATGAAAGCCATCACTTTTTTTTTTCAGTCACGTTCTTATATGAATCCGCTTCTATCCATTTTGAGAAATAATCAGTCATGGCTAGCATGTAGACTATCTGGCCTGGAGCTACTGGCAGTTTCCCAACAATGTCCATGCCCCATTTCATGAATGGCCACGGAGCTGAGATTGAGTGCAATTCCTGTGAGGGCTGGTGGATGACTGGAGCATGTTTCTGACAGGCATCACACTTGAGCGTGTACTGAGCACAATCTATCTTTAAAGTTGGCCAATAATAACCCATTCGCAATACTTTGTTAGCTAGACTTCTGACACCTGTATGGTTTCCACACTGTCCATCATGAATCTCTGACATGACAGTCCTGGCCTGGTCTGGTTCCAAGCACCGAAGATAGAGTCCATTGAAAGATCTCTTGAACAACACGCCTTAAATAATCGTGTATCTAGAGGCTTTGATTTTAAATACTCTAGGTTCAACTTTATCATCAGGTAGTCTGTCGTGAAGTAACCATTCATAATATGGTTTTATCCAAATTTGCTGTCTTGTATTCTGGCCGGTATTTGCACCTTTGATTCTTTGGTTTCAGGATATGCACAATAGGAATTAGGATGAATTAGGATGAATTAGGCTAACACAGACGTAGACAATACCAGCAAGGCATCAATACTAGAAGTGGTAACAGGCTCCAACCACATATAGATGTTTTTGTGGTTAATTTATAAAGAATTCGATTAGATTTTGAAATCGTGTTTTGGTACATATGGGCTGATGTTAGATTAATGGTTGTTGGTTGATTTTGTTGAATTTGTTGATAATTCAAGCGTTTTGAATCAAATTTAGTTGTGTTATGGGGTTAATTTAGTAGGTTTACATTGAAGTATCGATCTTAGTGTTTGGTTTTGATGTTTTGCTCATGTGTTACTGATGAATTTGCTGGATTTTGATTAATGTATGGCAAATGTTTGCTATTTCGATTGACTTGAGCGTAGTTGGGTGATATTAGTTGCTTTAGATGTAAAAAATTGATCTTGTGGGATTATGGTGTACTCGTTTAGCTTGTTCTAGGCTGAAAGTCAAAAAGTTGCCTTGAACTATGATGTCTTTCTCCTTGAACTATGATCTTCATTAAGCTCAAGAACACCAAGAACACCTTGCTTACTTTGAAATTATACTTTGTTCGGGGTGATTTTCTCACTCTATTCGTGTTTAAATAGTGGGTTTATTAGTACTATCCTTTATACGAATTCTGAGATAATCGAGGTTGATTGTGAGTGGGAAATAGCGAAAGTTTAAACAATGCAAATAAAGACAAGACACACAATATTGTTTACGTGGGAAAAACCCTTAGAAGTAAGGGAAAAACCACGGACGCCAAGCCAGGAGAGGATTTGCACTATGATCTGGACAGAACGTACAGAACGGACAGCGGGACAGACTACGAGTATACAATCGAGAGTAATTTCAGTGATTATAAACTTGTGAGTATGAGTTATGCTAATGTCAAAAAGTTGCCTTGAACTATGATGTCTTTCTCCTTTTATAAGCTCCTATCAACGGCTTGATTTGGCTATTTAAATGCTCCCTTGATTCTCGCCATACAATAACTTCCTCCACCTTTCTCTCCTGTAACGCCTGAGGGGTTGTAACTGCTGCCTTGAATGTAGCTGATTTGCTTGTTTACTTAAGTCCACGCCTCCAACGTTATTCTTCTCACCACACTTGGGCTTTAGTTCAACCCACCTTGACTTCGACCAATTGGGCCTTTGACCTTGACCTGATTTGATCGTGTTTTCTGGCTTTGACCTTGACTTTTGTTGACCGGGTTCCTCTCCTTGACTTGGGCCTTTTGTTTTGCACCTTGGGCTCATGTGGGTATTTTGGGCCTAACATTTGCCCCCCATTTTCTCAACTGCCAGACTCATGCTGAAGTTGAGGAAATGCTTCTGCTCAGAGGTTCAGGTCTGTCCGTCCAGGACTGGCTGAGCAGACAGGACCTAGTACCCTTCACGTTCTAGGCTGAAAGTCAGCTCTCATCGTAAGTTGTAGCGTCGCCAGTCGTAATTTATGACGTGTGTCGCAGCTTTTTCGCAGAGATGGGACGTTCCAGTCGCCCTATTGTCCCCTATTTATACGTGCCTTAACTGACCCCAACTTCCCCATTTCCCAAATTTGCCTTTTTAAAAATTAAAAAATCTTTCCAAATCTTTTCACCTTCCCTCTTCTGATCTCTCTCTAAAAACCGTCCAAAAACCCTAAGTTCATCATGGCCCAGTCATCGATCATCCACAATGGTCACACCTTCACCGCTACTAATCTGATTCCTTACGCTGTGGGTCGTCGGAATCAACTAGATTTGCTCATCGGTGAGCGACTAAAGACGGAAGGGAAACTTCCGGCGACCGCTATAGTCTGGAGTCCCGCCGATGATAAGGTTATGGCTGATTGGGCGTCCCCTGGTTGGTTTGCAATGTATGAAGTCGCATTTCGCTTTGGAGCCACCTTACCTTTCTGTCCCCTGATGACGGAGTTCCTCAAAACTCTGCAAGTTCCTCCCTGCCAAGTCATGCCGTCGACTTGGAAATTAATTCATGCCATCGATGGTGTGTGCAAGAAACATCACCTGAAGTTCTTACTTCGAGACCTGCGCAACTACTACCATCTGCGAACACATAAGAAGAACAGGATGCTGCTGAGGGTTAGAGATGGATGTCCCCCACTAATCACTCGTATGGACACTGGAGATGACAAGGGTTGGGCGTCGTTCTTCCTATTTGTGAAGAAGCGTGATCTGAGGACCTGGGTTCGAGGCCCCGAAATACACTGTGAAGGGAGCGAGTATGTATCTTGCAACTTTTGATTTGTTTCCTTTTAGATCTGTACTTTTGTTGCTATTCTTGATTTTTGCTTTGTTTTCACGCTTAGTTTCTGATTGGATATCGCATCCTGACGATGTCGCCTCGGCGAAGAGGATTGAGGCTTTTCTGAGCCTAGCTGAGGAATAGAAGGCATGGCCCGCATGTCTGGCCAGGAACCTATGCCGGCCCTAGTGGTGGGCGATGATGACCAGGGGTCTGAGGCTGAGGAGAGTGTGGAGGCTACTGACAATGAGCCTCTGAACATCCCACATGTCAGCTCTGCACTGCCTGAGCTGTGGGCAACTAGGGCTCGCCCGGATCGATTTTGGGCTGTTCCTGGTGGAAGTTCTGGATCTTCCAAGGGTAACCATCATTATAATTTTATTCACTCTTCAGTTTTTACACAAACACTTCCTTTGAATCTGACTAGATCATCTATTGCCTTGTCTTCTTGCCTGTAGTCCCTTGGCTCGCTGGCAGCACTCGTCCAGCTCTGGATGAGGTGCAGGCCAGAATAGCCAGGGCACGTGCTGACCTAAAGATTTCTGTTCTCGAGAAAAGGAAGATTCCAGAGCCCAGTTGTCCTGCCCCCAGCCCTGATTTGAGGAAGAAGATGAAAATGGAAAAGTCAACCCCCTCCTCTAGTGAACTACGAATTCCCTTGTTGTCTGAGTATTTGAGTGCCGACGCTGCCGCTGCGAAGAGCTTGATGGAGAGCTTCGCTTCCCAACACTCCATGGAACCGAAGCAGACTGAACCTGTCTCCCTCTCTCGCCAACTTTCCACCTGCGCTGTTCAGGTATGAAGTACTTCCATGTGCTGTCAAACCTACCAAGTTCGTATGTTCCTCATATTAACTCCTAATTCCTGTATTTTATAGTTGGTGAATATGGTGGCCAATCTGGCCTGCTGTATCTCCAATCTCGAAGCCTGTCGCCTGAATGCCGAAAATCAATATAACATGGCCAATTCAACAATGGAATCCTTCAGAAGTGAGCTGGAGACAGTTAGGAAGGCCGTGGACAAGTACAGGCGTCTGGTGGAGAATAATATGAACAAGTGTCATGACCTGGAGACTGTGAACATGCAGCTAACTGGTGAGCTCAAGGCGCTGAGGGAACAGCAAGCCAAGCACGCACAGGAGGTGAATGACCTGAGTGCTTACTGGACCCTGAGGACCAGGATCGATATGATGAGCGCCCCTCCAGAAGAGAGGTCCAAGTGGGACCTAGAAACTGAACTGGAGACTTTCAAGGGTATGTTCCCTGGAGAGTTTGCAGATGAAGGTGAGGTCTCCTCGACGCAGCCAGCATAGGAGGGTCAGGAGGCAGAGGTGGCGATACCTGGGGAGCCTGCAGCAGTGGAGGAGAAAGTTTGGACAACAATTTGCCGGGGGGTATGCCCCTCGTTTTTTGGTTTGTAAATAACTTTACTTATGTTTTTGACTTATCTCGCAATATTCACCATGGGCAGCCATGGTGGGTGAACTTTTAACGTTTTAGTTATGCATGAACTGTTTATGCTATTTGTGCTTGTCTTTACTTTGGTTTTGGTGCGCCTGATCTGTTTTGACTTTGTTAAGTAGCATGCATGCGTTTAGAAAATTTAGGTGACCACACCTTGGGGTTATCTTAACGGACATTATTCCCTGTCCCGTTTTTGCAGTTGTGCTGGGGCTGATGCCTTTCTTTTTGCGTTTGATTTGTCTGTGTGTTTCTTTGTCTTCTTGGTGATTTGCTCTGCCTGTCTGTTCTGGATGTCTGCTCTGCCTAGCCTGTCAGCACAGATTTGGGTCAGGACTGACCGTTGGCGTTTAGCCAACGGCCCTCCGACGCTCAAGTCAGTAATGATTCTGATAAAAATAAGAAATTATTTGAAGTATGGAGATGAGTATCCTACCAGGCTTGCTTGTTGTGTGTAGTAATTTCACATGTGATATAATTTTAGATGTAGTGCATTCCACGCACTTGGAATCATTTTTCCATCCAGGGTCTGCAGCCTGTATGAACCCTTACCTACCACTGAGTCGATAAGATAAGGTCCTACCCATGTAGGTGCTAGCTTTCCTGCAGCTCTGTCCCGTGTATTCTGGAACACTTTCCTCAGAACAAGGTCTCCTGTGTTGAATATTCGCAGTCTGACGTTTTTGTTGTAACTCTTAGCCACTAACTACTGGTACGCAACCATCCTTATTGCCGCCAGATCTCTCAGCTCTTGTACTGTATCAAGACTATCACATAGTAAGTCCGAATTTTCAGTAGTTGTGTTCAGACCATACCTGCTAGTTGGTACTTGCACTTCAACCGGCAGGACTGCTTCACAGCCGTAGACCATCGAATACGGTGTCTGCCCTGTAGCCCTCTTCGGTGTGGTTCTGTCAGCCCACAGCACCAGAGGTAGTTCTTCAGCCCACCTTCCTTGCTTTTCCATCAACTTCTTCTTTATGCTGTTGATCACCACCTTGTTGTTAGATTCAGCATGTCCATTCGCTTGTGGATATCTTGGCGCTGAGGTTACCAGGTTTATGTTCCACTGTTTGCAATAATCCCTCGTCTTGTTTCCCACAAACTGAAGTCCATTATCACACACGATTTTTGAAGGGACTCCATATCTGCTACTGATGATGTTCTTCTTGATGAAAGCCATCACTTTTTTTTTTTCAGTCACGTTCTTATATGAATCCGCTTCTATCCATTTTGAGAAATAATCAGTCATGGCTAGCATGTAGACTATCTGGCCTGGAGCTACTGGCAGTTTCCCAACAATGTCCATGCCCCATTTCATGAATGGCCACGGAGCTGAGATTGAGTGCAATTCCTGTGAGGGCTGGTGGATGACTGGAGCATGTTTCTGACAGGCATCACACTTGAGCGTGTACTGAGCACAATCTATCTTTAAAGTTGGCCAATAATAACCCATTCGCAATACTTTGTTAGCTAGACTTCTGACACCTGTATGGTTTCCACACTGTCCATCATGAATCTCTGACATGACAGTCCTGGCCTGGTCTGGTTCCAAGCACCGAAGATAGAGTCCATTGAAAGATCTCTTGAACAACACGCCTTAAATAATCGTGTATCTAGAGGCTTTGATTTTAAATACTCTAGGTTCAACTTTATCATCAGGTAGTCTGTCGTGAAGTAACCATTCATAATATGGTTTTATCCAGCTCTGAGCTGCCTGTACTGTATTCTGGCAGACTGGCTGCACCTTTTGGATTGCTGGTTTCAGGATATGCACAATAGGAATGTTGTCCAGCGTCTGTGGTTCAAATGCTGAACCGATGTTGGCTAGAGCATCAGCCTGAACGTTCTGATCCATGGGCTCTCACAAACATCGACACTAGGAAAACAACTCGAACTAAGCACGTCGTCACCCAAAATGTCTCAAAATCACATCGAGCGAGGTTTCCAAGGGTTGTAATGTTAGGCTCGGGTCAAGAGGGGTTGTGGATACCCATATCCGTACCCTCCCAAACAAAACCCTGTGATGTAACACGGACTTTTTTTACGCATGCTTTAACGTTGACTTAAACGGTTCTAACTAATGTCGAATTCATTTTGAGTCGTTTTGAAATGTTAAAATGATTTAGGTCTCTTCACATCGCTTTAAATAAACGTTCATTTTGTCCATTTGGAGTCTAGCTAGGTCCTTGTCCCGCTTCATTTGGCATGAGCTTCGCATTTGCACTAAAATTAGCCCTTTTACATTAACAAGGTCTAATTCAGCATTCCTAAATTCCTAAATTTAGGCCCGGCGGCTAGATCTTCCCTTTAGCCTCTGTTCTGAAAAATCTGACCCACGTCTTGCCTTATTTCACAAAATCTATGCAAATACACCCTTTTCATTTTTTCGGGTCTCGGGCCCAAAACCGAGCCCAAGCCCAGCCTTTGGCCCGCACTCCAAAGCCCTGAACACCACAAATATCTAAGAAATATCCCAGGTGTTTTCTTGACGAGCAAGTTCGAGATTATACTGTATCTTTCCAAGATTTTATCAAACCGGAACTAGGAAACTACGCAGAAAACCACACCTCCAAACCGCATAGCCTTATGCGGTTTGGGGTGGCAACCGCATAAGCTTATGTGGTTTGCCCTGACAACCGCATAAGGCTATGCGGTTTCCTGGCCTGTTTTTATCCCCGAATTTCCTAATTTCTCCGAGGTTTTTAGTATATATACACCCCTATACCACGACCAGAAAACACAATTCCTGACAGTTTTCACAGCAAACACACTCCTAAACTCTCTCAAAGGCTCACGCACTCAAATCCTTGAGTTCAACACACCATCCCGTGTTGAATTCATCCTCCTTTTTAGTTCAAGAAGCGAAGCTCTGCCCAGATCTGAAGCGTCAGGACAAGGTAGGTACCGATCCACTTGGATCAAAGCTTTTTCTTATTTTCTATGGACTAACAAAGGGGACTACACTCTAGCGCCCTCCCCGGCTTTGGCACCCAGCGCGCTTGCACTCCAAGTGTTCTATTTACTTCG
The DNA here is from genome assembly GCA_023091065.1 of Dianthus caryophyllus. Classification (NCBI taxonomy): domain Eukaryota; kingdom Viridiplantae; phylum Streptophyta; class Magnoliopsida; order Caryophyllales; family Caryophyllaceae; genus Dianthus; species Dianthus caryophyllus. Next base: position 19,399,217 of record CM041527.1, on the reverse strand, counting down.
GGTACACTCCATATCCGATGACACGCCAAAGTCGCATAAGCAACCGACCCTTATAAAATAAACCAATGGACAATTGAACTTTATTTTATTTGCATGCATTTTGCACCCTTCTTTTGCATTAAAATCAACTTAAACAATGAATTCGACCTTTAACTGAACCGTTTTCGTTAACAAGTTAAACATGCTAAACTGAGGGTTTTAATCAATCTTTTCGCATCTGCATCTGCATTCTTTTTACAAACCTTTTTCGCACTTGTACGTAGCGATAACATTAGCTCAAATATTATCTTACACGGATTGTTCTAGGTCAGTAGAGGCTATTTTTACATAGGCTTTTCTAAAAGGTTTTCATAAATCATTAATTGAATTACTCTTCTTCTAAAGTACCCTCACCCCGAATCCATTCGGGTTTCACAAGCCTTAGATCTAGGGGTGTCGGCGTGCTCCAAAATCTAGGACATGTCTATAGGCTCAGGTTCCTAATTTCCGCGATAATTAGGTGGCGACTCCAAAACAGTTTTAAAGGTTTTTGTAAATTAGTCTTTTTAACTTAAAGCGCCCTTAAGCAAGACGGCGAGTAGGGTCCCATTCGATCCCGGGTTCCACAGTTTGGCGACTCCGCTGGGGATATTTTATTTTTAAAACTTAAAACTAGCTTTTTCTTTTTAAAAATAAAGAGGTGAAACTTGAAAGCCTTGAACAATCCAAGTATACATAATTGAGCTATGCACATTCGTTTAGAGTCCATTGCTTTTGGAATCTAGGCACCCTTTGCACCCTCAAGAGGTGGTTCCCACATGCAGGCTTGTCCACTCGATAAAGCACATGCCGGACTAACTTTCCTCTCGCCCCTCCACGGCTTGCCGTAAACGGCTATCTCGACCGCCCCAGTCTTTGCCTTGAGAAACCTATCGCCCCGGCGTAAGGAAATGAAGGGGTTAAGTATCTGCCAAAGCGTACTCGAGGTAGTTGGAGGTGTACCCGACTGACTCATTTTCACCCCTTTTGAGTCATACGTACAAGTTCGAGGCTATGCACTCCATGGTCTTTTTCAAAACGAGCATTTGCATTCATATCTTCGAAAACTCGCTTAAACGTTTCAAAAATAAATCAACCTAACATCTAACAAACTAACACTTTTGAAACAAAACTATCGCGGATTTTTGAAACAAGCTTTCTCAAAATTCTCCTTTTTCACTAACAAACAAAAACCCGAGCAAGGACTAAAACCCGAGCTCGTGGATTTCAATCCTCTAGGTCACACGGCCTAGACTCCACTTTTAACATCATCGACTCGACTTGCTGACCGCTCTCGAGTCGAATCCTTTTTCTTTTACACATCCGAACTCGAGCTCACCTCGGCAAATCACCGATATCAGTTCGACGGGTGCAAAGCAAAACATTTTAACATCGAGGCGAGACGTGCGCACACATCCTCGTCTCAAAAGCTTCCTTTAGCTAAAACCTTTTCGAAAATCTCCACTTTGCAAAACGTAAAAGGTCTTTCTAAACAAAGAAATGAGCTAAAATGAATGCCTAAAAATGAATGTGAGTCTAGTGGGTCGAGTCGTGTCACTAATATACGAAGTGAAATGCAGGCCTCAACTGGATACTCGTCGTACCATGAATTGGATCATCACCCCTCATTTCAAACGCCAACGCACCTCGAAGATGGCTAACCTCAAAAGATTGAGAACTCTCCGTAACCGTATTAACCAACTCACCAAAGACATTAGCAACTTGAAGGCCTTGCATCAAGCTGAAGTTGAACGCTTGGAACGGCATACCAAGAACAAGGCCGACGAGCATGCTTCCCTCTACACTCTCGCAAACCAGCGCCAAGGAGACAAGGAGGACTTCACCCATTTTCTTGCTCGATGGAGGAAACTGCTAGCACAGACTCCGAATCCTCCACATGAAAACGAACTCATGTACACATTTTTCACCAGCCTACGACCCGAATGGCGAAGGAAGTTCAACTACGGCGATGTCGAGAATTTCGAAGAGCTCATTGAAGTCGCCATAGGAGCCCAAAACGACCACGCTATCTTCGAAGGATCAGTCCCTGCATTGGATTGCTCTTATCTCATCGCACCCTCTAATGATCAAATCAATGGGGTCTGGTTTAGCGACGACGAAGATGAAGAGTGGCCACCCGTTAACAAAACAGTAGCTCAACTCTCAACTACTCCTTCCTCGAGTAAAACCAAAAAGAACAAGAAGGGGAAGAAAAAGAAGGGCAAACAGCCCGAAAACAAAGATCAAAAAGAAATGGGCGAGCAGCCCGAGAAGAAAGAACAAGACGAGGTTTCACACCTCACACGCTCTGGTCGTCCTTATCAGAATATCTTCACGGATGAGCATGCCAGAAAAGCAACTGCGGCCGAGAAAGGCAAGGCCGTAGCCCAAGAGGATATTCCCTCTACAAGTACACCCTCCACCTCTACAGTAATTCCACCACCAAACAGAATGAGCTGCTTCAGAAGCAACTCGCTCGCACAAAAGCCGATGTTTCCATCTGGGCCCTTTTACGAGACTCAGCGGAACATAGGAACGCATTTATTCGCGCTCTACAAATAGCGTGCGCAGATTCTGAGATCTCTCCAGATCAAATGGTCAGCCATGTCACAAGGGATTGGTTACCAGGAGCCATCACCTTCTCAAATGATGATCTCCCCGCATTCGGACCGAACCACAACCTCGCTCTATACATTAGCGTAGAGTGTATGAAGAAAACTTTACCCGTGTCCCTTGTCGACAACGGATCTACAGTCAATGTTCTACCTTTGGCCACTGCACATCGCCTCGGCCTATCCGATAAAGACTTCACCCCGAGCATGGACGGAGTCAAAGCTTTCGACGGAACCCGACGTCACGTGAAAGGAACCATTTCTCTTCACATACGCAGTGGTCCCATATAAAGGAAGGTTGAGTTCCAAGTCATCGACATGACCCCTTCCTGTAACATACTCCTCGGGCGCCCGTGGATCCACTCCACCAAAGTCGTAACCTCTACCCTACATCAAAAGGTTAAGATCCCTCTCAACGTGAAGATCATAACTTTGAATGCCTCAAACTTCCGAGCCCTTTTCGATACACCAAAAGAGCCCAATTCTGCGGAAATTGTGGCTGAACCCGCAGAAGACTTATGTGGTTTCGACTATGAGGTCGGCACCATCACACGTGCACCAATCAAAACCTACAAACCTTTCAAAACAAAAAAACAACAACAGCCTTTGGCTCACCATGGGTCTAGGCTATAAACCCAAGGACGACGACCAGGAGAAGATGGTTAAGGAAATCCAAAGGCGAAGGTCAACTCACAAGGTCACCCTGCGACCTTACATCCTCGACCTGAACGCATATTTCACCCCCGGAGGAACGGTCGACGGGAATACCTCCCTTCGAAACATCATCCATTCATCCGAAGCTTGTTTCTCTAGTGAGGCCGAGCCCAATACACTCAAGGCCTCGCCGAGCACCAAAAACGAAGAGATTGTCTCCACAATCATGCGAGACCGTCGCTTCGATCCCAACTTACTCATAGCCGACGCCACAGACAAAACCCTCAACGGATGGTATAAGACGCTGAAATGGACCGATGCACAGGGTCACCACTTCCAGCTTATCACCGGTGAAGGACCACTCTTCGACCATGTCACTAATCTCAAGGACAAGGACGAGGGTGATTCAAACTCAAGCAACTCAAACAGCTCAAGCAGCTCCAGCGGCACAGAAGACGACGAAGAAGAAAAAGAGATTCTTTTAGCTTCTAATGCTCTTAGTGTCGGGTCATCTGTCGACCCATCTATCCTAGACTCTAGTTTTAGTTTAGATTTCCTTTTTACGGAGGCTAGCTCCAAGCAATTTTCCGAATTGTCGAATATTTCTCTTCAAAAGAATCAAATGAATAAATTTGGTTACGTCTTGTCTCAAGCTAAAACAAACAACAAAATACAAACAATCAAAAATCAACAAGCAACAAACAAAACGCAAAATGCAAAAGACACTAACTCATGCGATGAAAATGAACAAACAAATGAATCATTAAACAAATACATTGCAAACATTGTTTCCCCAAAAACACAAGACCCTATCATCGAGGAAACCATAACCATAAACGTGGGAACCCCCGAAGAACCAAGGGAACTACAACTAGGTGCCTCACTAGATGAAGACGAGCGCGCCCAGTTCACACAACTTCTAAGCGAATTCAAGGACGTATTCGCTTGGTCGTACAAAGATATGCCCGGAATCGAACGAAGCATAGCCGAGCACCGCATCCCCATTAAACCCGGTTACAAACCCATCAAACAAAAGCTAAGGAGACTACGCCCCGAATGGTCCCTTATGGTCAAGGAAGAAATCGAAAAACAACTACAGGCCGGTTTCATCCAAGTCATCGAATATCCAGAATGGGTCTCAAACATGGTCAGTCTTGAAAAAGAATGGCAAGATTCGAGTATGCGTTGACTTTCGCGACTTGAACAAAGCCAGCCCGAAAGATGACTTCCCATTACCCCATGTGGACGTCCTAGTCGACAACACCGCCGACCACGCACTCCTATCCTTCATGGATGGCTACGCAGGTTATAATCAAATCAAAATGGCTTGCGAAGACATGGCAAAAACGGCCTTCATCACACCGTGGGGCACATACTGCTACACGGTCATGCCTTTCGGCCTTATCAATGCCGGTGCTACATACCAATGCACCGCCACAACCCTATTACATGACATGATGCACAAAGAAGTCGAAGTCTACGTCGACGATATGATCGTGAAGTCAAAGGAGAGAAGTGGTCATATCACCAACCTCCGCAAGTTCTTCACTCGCCTACGACAATACAAAATGCGCCTCAATCCCCAAAAATGTACTTTTGGAGTCAAGTCCGGTAAACTATTAGGACACGTAGTGAGCCAAAGAGGCATCGAGGTCGACCCCTCGAAAGTCAAAGCAATTCTCGAAATGCAACCCCCGAAGAACCTCGACGAAATTCGAAGTTTCTTGGGCCAAATTCAATACATTTCACGCTTCGTTAGCAAACTCACCATGATATGCGAACCAGTTTTCAAGAAGCTCAAGAAAACCGACCACGTTGAATGGGATGAAGAATGTCAAAAGGCATTTGACAAGGTCAAAGAATTACTAACCAACCCGCCAGTTCTACGACCACCCCAAAAGGATTTACCACTATCCTTATACCTTACAACAACCCCTACCGCCATGGGCGCCATGCTCGCTCAAGAGATAAACGGCGAAGAACACGCAATCTACTACATAAGCAAGAAATTTCTCGATTACGAAACTCGATATTCACCCGTCGAGAAGAGCTGTCTAGCATTGGTATGGTCATCCAAAAAACTCCGTCACTATATGCTAGCACACCAAACGAAGGTCTACTCAAAAATGGACCCCGTAAAGTACCTTTTCGAGAAACACGTGTAGCAGGCGAATGGCCAGATGGACACTGCTCCTAGCCGAATTTGACCTTAAGTACGTACCCCTCAAAGCAATCAAGGGACGAGCAGTCTCTGATTTCCTAGCCGAAAATGCAATCAACGAAGAGCCAATCATCGACACGACATCCCTTCCAGACGATGGGATTTACAATATCAACCAAGAACAATGGGAGTTATACTTCGACGGCTCCTCCAACTATCGAGGATGTGGAGTAGGAATACTTCTCATATCCCCGAATGGCGAACACACCCCCTTATCCATCAAACTGGATTTTGGCGTAACAAACAACGCGCGAGAATCTGAAGCATGCTTGCACGGTCTCCAAGCAGCGCTTGTACTCAACGCCCGCAACATAAGAGTCTATGGGGACTCCTCCCTCATAATCAACCAAGTATCCGGAGCATGGAAGATACTTAACGAAAACCTAGCACTATACCAAAACAAAATACAAGAGCTCATAAACGAATTCTATCGCGTAGAATTCATACACCTCCCTCGCGAAGAAAATCAATTCGCCGACGCGTTATCCAAGCTCGCGTCACTAATCAACATTCCCCCGGGAATGGAAACACTACCCATTGTCGTGGAACGACATAATGAACCCGCCTACATCTGTGACATTGAAACCGAGGAAGAACAAACCGACCCTTGGTACCAAGCAATCATCAACTACAAAACAAACGGCGAATACCCGCCAAACACCGACAAACGGGGCAAAAGAGCCCTACGCCTATTATCATCACAATTCGTAATGGAAATGGGCAAACTACTCAAAAAGACGCCCCAAGGCACACTACTCTTGTGCGTCGATCACAAAAAAGGACACGAAATCATGTCCCAAGTACACGATGGCGAGTGCGGACCACACATGAACGCACGAGCCATGTGCAAACAAATCATAAGGCTAGGATGGTACTGGACCACCATGGAAGCCGATTGCGTAAAATATGTCAAACATTGCCATAATTGCCAAATTTTCGCAAACGTGCAACATATACCTCCTTCACCACTCTATACCTTAACCTCGCCATGGCCTTTCTCAACCTGGGGAATTGACGTCATCGGCAAAGTCCAACCCGTGGGAGCAGGAGGACACTGCTTCATCCTCGTGGCAATCGACTATTTCACCAAATGGGTCGAAGCCGCATCATACTGTACGCTAGGCACAAAAGAAGTTGCGAAATTCATACAAAACAACATCATCTGCCGCTACGGCATACCCCACGAGTTTATAAGCGACCAAGGCACACACTTCCAAGGAGAAGTCGAACCGCTCCTCCTTAAATACAAGATACAACGACATAAATCATCACCCTATCGACCACAAACTAACGGCGCGGTCAAGGCAGCAAACAAAACCGTCGTCTCAATCCTCAAAAAGATGATCGACACCTGCCACGACTGGCCCAACAAAATCCCATTCGCATTATGGGGATACCGCACAACCATCCGCACACCCACAGGCATGACACCCTACTTCTTAACCTACGGGATGGAAGCCGTTCAACCTGTAGAAATCGAAATGCAATCCCTTCGAATTCTCATGGAAGCAGACATTCCTGAAGCCGAATGGGCACGCGAACGATACGAACAACTAATCCTTTTAGACGAAAGACGGTTACATTCACTAAGTACAGTCCGAACGTACCAATCTCGCCTACAACGCGCCTACAACAAACGGGTCAAGCCACGAAATATCAAAGTGGGTGACCTAGTACTCAAATCAGTCCGAGCACCATTACCAGTCGACCCAAGAGGAAAATTCAAACCCAATTGGGCCGGACCGTACTTGGTCAAGGAAATCCTCCTTGGAGGAGCCGTGAAATTAATTGACCTGGACGGTCAAGACTTCCGATTGCCAACAAATCTTGATCAACTCAAGAAATACTACCCCTAAACACAGACAAATTTGCAATGTATTTCAAAAACAAAACTCACTCTCGCATGAGTGAACTACGCTCGGTTTGATTCCACGCACTGTGGATACGTAGGCAGCTCCGCAAAGAGCTCAACCGAATCACACGAACTACGCCGGTTTGATTCCGTGAAACGCGGATACGTAGGCAGCTTGTCAAAGGCACAATCGAACTTCCTAGCACGCAAGCTGACAAGGCTAAAGTCGTGTCACCTATGTCAAGATAAACCTACGGTCCTACTAACTAATAGCTAGTGGCAAGCAGGGTGTCGAATTCACTAGGAGATGGTTGAAACTACTAATAACTCAAGGTTTCTAGTAGTACTCTAGGTAAAAAGGGTTTGGTTTTAGAGCTACTAAACTAAGGATAGACTAGAATTGAAAGGATTTTAGGTCGATAAAGGGAGAAGTCTAGGGTCGTAGGTTCACGATGACAAAAGCATTAGAGTTATCACGGAATAAAGGTACTAGTAACGGTTCGTGTCAATGGAATAAGACAAGTCCTCTCGGATCAAAGTCAATCCTAAAGCTCGACTAACGGGCTCTCGCTACGTATTAGTCTCGCTCTACTAATTCTCACGCAAGGCTCACCTTAACCCGGCTTTCGGTCTTAGGTTTAGGCTTCCTAGGTCAAACGATCAATCGTGGCCTTTGATTAATTGAATGTGAAATTAGGGCAAGAGAAAAGATTAACAACGAACGATCACAAGGTAACCAAATCCAACAATTAAACCTAATTACTAATCATCGATCCCCATGAACCCTAGGAAGGGATTAGTTACTCATAATTAGGGCAAAAAGGAAATCAAACATTAAAGTAGAAGAACTGAAGAAAGCAAACATGAGATTACCAACGATTAGAAAGCTTGAAATTAATGCGTAGAACCGACGATTACAACGTTTAATCCGAACTTCAATGATGAGTTTTTAGTTTCTAAAGAAAAGGACTTAAAAGTACTCTAAAGCTGCAAATCTCCAATCAAAAGGTAGTCCCGTTAAAACCCTACTCGAGTCTTATATATAGGCCCCGTGAAAACGTAAAAATAAAAAGGCAGAACCGATCGGTTCGGGGTCGAACCGATCGGTTTGAGCTGTGAACCGATCGGTTCGACCCTATGCCGATCGGTTCTAAGGTGTTCCAGCATTTCCAGCAACTTTTGAGCTTGAGCAATAACAAAGAACCGATAGGTTCACTCTGAACCTATAGGTTTAGCATCTCGTAACATAGTGTTGCGTCCGTATTAGCTCTCGAGCTTGAGTTCTTTCGTTTCAAGCTCCGTTCAGCGCTCCCGAGCCCTTCCAGCAACTACTAAGCTCGTGCAATCAACCACCGCCTCCGAGAAACGCCTCGTAATCAGCACATAATCAACCAAAACCTGCAAAATGACACAAAAAGGCGGCAGTACCTACATTCACAACAAATAGCTCCTAAAATGCATACATACTCAACTAAACACGAGCCAAATGTGACAAAACGGGGGTATAAAAATCAATATAAAACGCACACATCAAATTCCCCCAAACCAAACCTTTGCTTGTCCTCAAGCAAACTACCCAGCAATTAGCATGCAAAACAGGAGGACAAAGCGAGTACAGGAAAATGCAACCCATCGTCACAAGCATCGTCGTCTCATACAAAAGCGTAATCAATCCAAAACCAGCTTCCTCTTCAAATAGATTGAAGAGTTAACGAGCAAGACCAACATATAACTAACGGCGAAACAAAATGACGCAAACTCCATGCAAAGACTTCGACCGTATGCATCCAACAGAACGCTGAGACTATAAATAGTCTCACTAACTCGATACCTAACAAAACTGCTCGAACTAAGCACGTTATCACCCAAAATGCATCCAAAATCACACCGAGCGAGGTTTCCAAGGGTTGTAATGTTAGGCTCGGGTCAAAGGGGTAATAAGGTGGAAAATGTATTTGGAAATGTGGAGCTCAACGGCTTAACAGCTGCATTTAAATCAACACCAACATCCAATCACAACTCCTCCTCAACTCACCATTCAAATTAAACCACGACTCCCGTAATAACATGATAAATATATCGCTTCCTACTACCACTACCGATCCTCTTATTGAAATGAAACAGCATATAAACAACCGACTCTTTCTTTTGTTTTCTCTTTTTCTTTCTTTTTTCCTTCTTTTTTTCGATTTTCTCTTTTTTTTTTTCTTTTTTTTTTTATTTCTTCTTTTTTTTTTTTTTTTTTTTTTTTTTTTGAACAAAATGAAATCAAGTGAGATCGGGTGAAACTTTGAAACATGTAGGAAAGCGCACAATTAACGGGAATGCTCACAACAACAACAACCCATAACTCCGACTCACATAGTAACAATCACGGACTAACCCACTTCCTTCCCAACCAAATACTCCGTGAAAACGTAAGTCCCTAATGCAACTGATCAGCCCGGGTAGGATAATTCTGGAATGTAGCTCAAAATACAAATAATGTGGCTCAAAAACAGGCTACAAAGGCTAGGACGGGCTGCAAAATGAGGGACCTAATCTAAAGGGTAAGGAAATAAAGGCCGTTTGGCTATGTGGAGTTAACAAAATATAGTAACCAAAATCAAGTACCTCTTCGTGCAATGCTCGATCATTCAGACGCAAGTAGGCTCAAACAATGACAGAATTCAAGTTTTCATTCACTAGCACGAGTTTTAATCAATGTTCGATGGATGGTTAGTCTAAGAAACGCGCCCCATCTACGCCACATGCCTCTATGTCAGATTATAGTTGACTCACTCAAATCACCTCAAGGGTGAAAGGGTAGGGTAGGCATAGCATGAAAATCAAAACGCAATCAAAAGACTCAACTACGCAACAACGGGCGTATCTCAAAAGACACTAAAGCTAATCCTGCACAAAGGTTTCTAAAACGACTCAAGACTTTTTTTGTTTTGAATTTTTTGTATATATGCATGCTGAAATAAACATGGAACTAAGCTAATGCAACTAAACTATAAAACGTGAAAACGTCTCTCCCCCCAAACCAAATCACACATTGCCCTCAATGTGGAAAACAGCACAACCACAACAGCAGATCAGAGGACACAACAAGTATAAATGGAGGGTAGAAACGAAAATACAAATAGACAAAGATAAGAGGAAGGATAGCTCACATGGTATGTACAATGTCGTCGGGACTCCCCCAAACCAGCAACAGACATGGGGGAGGTAGTGGCCAGCGCGCCACTAATCCTGCATCTCATCGTCGGATGCGTCACCAGTGCCCTCAGCTTGAGACCCGGCATCAAAGGCGCTGGTGAAAGTCTCGCCATAGAAGTCACGGCCATGATCCTCAGAGTAACCCGCGTAGCTCGCATCATGACCGTAGTAATGTTGCCCCTCGTCAAAGGCAACCTGAACACCAAAACCTGCGTAACCGGTCTGCGGCATCCCACTAACCCCAGCGTCGCTCTGTAACCCTCCGCCAAAAGAGAACCGACTCACTCCCTGACTCTGCTGATAAGTCATGTCGGAATAATTATACCAAGAAGGGAAAGGGTCGGTTGCGTAGACGTGACCCTGCTCATGCAGATGCCTGTAACCAGGATATGCTGCGCGCTCCTGGTCAATAAAGCGGGACTGCATCATGGAGCATAACTGGTCCATGCTAGAGCCACCCATGAAAGGTGGCTGACCAAACGAAGTCATCGGAGGCATCTGAGGCAGTTGGGGTATCTGCAGCGTAGGGGAAGGCTGAACCTGCTGGCTAGGCGCGCCGCGACTAGACTCGCCTTGACTAGGGCGAGATGAACGACCTGCAGTGGACCGTGGTGCATTAAAAGGCACCGCCTCGTCGAGTGGGAGCAAGTAGTTCGGCTCCGGCAAAGTGTGGACAAGGTGAGGCGCCACCATAGCCCACTGCGTCGGAGCAGGTAAGCGCTCGTGGGGAAGCGGAAGCCACCGATCGAGGTCCCTCGTGATATGCCAAAAATATCCCTTGTCAAATCGCACCCACTTATAAAGGGTGGAGAGACATGTCATGTCGAGCAGATTCTGGTCACTCACTAGAACCCTTTCTGCATCAGAAAAATCAGCATTCAATGCCTTAGCAAGGTGAGTGACCAAGCCACCCACGGAAATGGTCCTCACCCTAGGCCTACCCTTAGCCAGCTTCCGGAAATGTAGGGCCATTAGATAGCCCAAATCCATGTAGAACGGTTCTGTTCGCTGAACGTTAAGAAACGAGCCCAAAATCTCGAGCTCTGCCTTAGTGAATTGCCCCGTCTCATGACGACCAAAAACCGAATTAGCAACCAGACGATGCCAAATTCGGATGACCGGGTGTTGGACTAAATGGCTACTGAGGCGTTTAAAGTTTGGGGTTAAGGTGGAATTGGCGACCAAACGCCATAAGTAGCCCGGAGTAAACTCGTCGGGGGCATTCGCGCTCATAACCTGCCCATGTTCATCAACCAAACGACGAAAACCAAAAATCTCACGAAAGCGGTCGAGAGTGAGATTATGCTGCTCATTAAGGAGACGGAAACGAACCGATTCAGGGTCCGCATCCTCATCAAAAACAAAGCTACTAAGGAATTCAAGAGTGAGGTCGGCGTAGCTTTTCTCGAGCATATTGAATAACACAGACATATGCAAACCAGCACAGAATTGTTCCATAGCAGATAATATACCTAACTTATTCAAAACTTGAAGTGAAAGAAATCGAGTAGATACCATTTCCTTCGAACTGAGAGCGAGGAACAGAGTGCGCTGATCAGTGCTTGCGAACACGACGCTTTCAAAGCCGGGAACCGGTGGAATCGCCGGTGCTCGAGGCGCTCTCGGTTGACCCCCACGTGATGAGCTCGCACCCGCACCCGCCTTTCTCTTTCCCGAACGCGTTCCCCGACCTTCCATAATCACAATGATGAAGGAAACCAAGTGAAACCCAAGCGGAACCCGAACGAAACAGAAATTCGTAGCCCCTCTTGACCCCAAAAAGCAAAGTGGTCAAAAATCGATTTTTGCTTGCAATATACTCTTCAAAACCCTCCTAGGACCCAATATAAACCAACAATGAACTCGAAAATCGACTCAAGGATGTTTAATTTGAGTTTTGAACTCAAACCCTAGAAATCAATTATTTTGATTTTTCAAGCTTTTGAGTGTTTTAATGGTGGAATGAGGATGTGGGGAGGTTGAAGATGAAGTGGAAAGGGTGATTTGATGAAGAAAGCTTGGATTTGGGAGGTTTATGGTGGATTGGAGATGAGGGTTTGGGTTAAAAAGGTTTTGGGGTTTTTTTTTTTTTTGAATGGAAGTTAGGTTATGAAGAATGAAGGGGAAAGGGGTTATAAGCTGAAACACGCGAAAAAAAAAAACTTCTGGTGTCCCTTAGAACCGATCGGTTCGGGGTGGAACCGATCGGTTTTAACGCGCTTCTCGTTTTTCCAGAAATTTTAGCTCTATTTTAACCCGATAGGTTCCAAGTGAACCTATAGGTTCACACTTTCTCCAAATTTTTCAGACTCTTGGCCTTGAATTCTATTACCTGCGCCCAAAACTTAGTGAAATACCCTCCCTCACGCGCTCAAAAGCGAAATGCAACTAAAACTAGAAAAGTACATGAGTGAAAAAGCGAATAAAACCGAAAATCATACTACGAAATGCATAGAACACGGATTGCCTTCCGGTTAGCGCTGGTTTATAAAGGTCCTGCACGACCTAAATACCTCGTCAGCAAGAGGATTCAAGTGGAGCGAGGTAGAGTACCTCGACCAAACCAACAGCAGCTCCATCGTGATATAACTTCAAACGATGACCATTAGCTTGAAAACGCTCTCCCGCGCCATTCTCAAGCTCAAAATACCCGTACTTACTCGTTTTAGTGATAGTGAACGGTCCAGACCACCGAGACTTCAGCTTTCCCGGAAATAAGCGGAGTCGAGAATTATATAAAAGCACCTTATCACCCACCTTGAAATCACGAGGTAAGATATGTCGATCATGCCATTTCTTCGTGCGCTCCTTATAAACTCGCGAGCTTTCATAAGCACTTAATCGAAATTCATCGAGCCCATTAAGCTGCAATAACCGCTTCTCCCCACACAGAGTCGAGTCGAAATTAAGCTCTTTAATTGCCCAAAAGGCCTTGTATTCCAACTCAACGGGGAGGTGACACGCTTTCCCGTACACTAACTTGTAAGGAGAAGTTCCAATTGGCGTCTTGAACGCCGTCCTGTAGGCCCATAGGGTGTCATCGAGCTTCGTACTCCAATCTTTTCGTGACTTTGCAATGACTTTCTCAAGAATAGACTTGAGCTCCCTATTAGAAACTTTAACCTGCCCGCTCGTTTGCGGGTGATAAGCAAGAGCAGTACGGTGTTGAACACCATACTTCCGCAGTAGAGTATCGAGATGCTTCTCGTGAAAATGAGTTCCCCCGTCACTAATGATTGCCCGGGGCACCCCAAATCTGGTAAATATTCCCGTACTACCCCTTGTTGGTCCCGAGGGACGGAGGCATCCTTCGGGTCAGTTTTCCTTCCGCTGCCCCGTCGGCACTAGGAGTGAGTACTTCCCCAGTCGGGAAGTATGAACGGGGTAAGGCCGCGGAGCTTGGATACGCTTTCCCGACCAATTCGTACGATGTCCGGCGGTTGCTCGGTGGATGTTCCCGCATGAGTTGCTGTTGTCTGGGTTCACCACTTTCGAGTCGTTAGTAGCTGAGGCAATAGCTTCAACCCACTTAGACATATAGTCGACAGCAACAAGAATAAATCGGTTTCCATGAGAGGATGGAAACGGGCCTTGGTAATCAATTCCCCACACATCAAAGAGCTCGACCTCTAATATACCTGTTTGAGGCATTTCATGCCTCCGTGAGATGTTCCCGGTCCTTTGGCACGCGTCACAAGTTAGGACAAATGCTGCTGCGTCTTTGAATAAAGTAGGCCAATAGAACCCGGACTGTAGAATCTTCGCCGCGGTCTTGGCGGGACCATGATGCCCACCATAAGGAGAAGAATGACATCCCTCTAGCACTCTGCGGATCTCCCAATCAGGGACACATTTACGGAATAATCCGTCGCTACACTCACGGAAAGATATGGATCATCCCAAAAGAACCACGTCACATCATGCCTAAACTTCTTCTTCTGTTGAAAAGTAGCATGCTCGGGAAATGTGCCTGCAACCAAATAATTAGCATAGTCTGCGAACCAAGGCTCACCATGACTAACGACCATCAACGAGTCATCCGGGAAAGAATCATCGATAGGAACAACGACTCCACCCTCGTCAAAACGTAGCCTGGATAGATGATCAGCAACCACATTCTCAGCACCCTTCTTGTCGCGGATTTCAAGGTCGAATTCCTGGAGTAGCAGAATCCAGCGAATCAACCTAGGCTTTGCTTCCTTCTTCGCGAGGAGATACTTCAACGCCGCATGGTCCGTATAAACAATCATGGAATGAAACTAGATGGGTCAAGTTTCACTCAAAGGATGAACTAAAATCGACTTGTGAATCCCTTGAAATTTTCGGCCAAAGTGTTGTGTTTTTGGTGATGATTTTTCTGATTTTTGTAAAACAAAAGGAAACATAAAGATAGTACCTAAATCTAAACACAAAGTAATAGATTTAGGGGTTTAATTAGTTAAGCACAAAGCCACTAACTAATTAATCATAAATATCAAGCACAAAGCAAGGAGAAAAATGAAGAACACTCAACTCATAAAACTCTAGGGTTTTCATTCAATATCAAATCTCAAAATTTACAAGGCAATGAGAGGAGGTTATATACTACCCTTCCTCTAATCTTGACCTTACATTTAAAGGAGATCTAAAGGCTATAATTAACCCACAAAAACTTACAATATAACGGCTCAATTGAGCTCTTTTTGCTGAAAATTCAAAGAGAAACAAACAAACACATAAAGTATAAAGCATAAAGGAAGATAGTGACATGTGGGAAAGGGACATGTTGAGGAGAAACATGTGAAGCTAGTCTTTGTTTGTTTCGGCTGACTTGGGCTTATTCCCACTTGATGTTTGCTCTTTGATGATTTAATTGACTTGTGGTTCGAACCCAATTGGGTGCACTCGAGCAATCACATTCAAAAAATAGCATTTTGTTAACTTTCGGTTGCTCTTCGTCTTGACTTTTCTTGACTTCCTTGACCCACCAAGCTTGACCAAGATATTATTGTTTAAATTTACTCAAAATAAGCTTGGGTGGACCTTAGGATCGTGGCCTAGCCCATGGTTCGAGCCCAAGGACCCAAACCAACCCATACTCTCAAACCGAACAAAATCGAGCTTGCTTGATTTGGTTCAATCTCCTCTCCTTGGAAAGGATTTGCCCTCAAATCCTCGGAGTTCTCTTTGTTCTCCTCTCGACTTGAACCTTTGCTTGACTCATGATTTGAACCTTCGCCTTCTTCTCGACTCGGACTCTTGTTGGCTTCATGACTTGATTCGTAGAACATGATGAGGGGTGCCCCATGAGTCCCATGACCAACTTTGGGCTCCATGGCTCTAGACTTCCAAGAATTCCACTTGCTTAGAGATTGAATGAGAGATTGATTCTTGTAAACTCGGTTCATTGAATTGAACTTGCTCTCTCCCTTACTCATGCTTTCTTTGGACTCACAATTAACCCCTAGCACAACTCGACGTTCCTCATGTTTAGGACCGTCAATTAGCCACCCTTTGTCAATGATGAGTCCCACGTCTCTTTCCTATTTCAAGGACTCACTTGAACTTTCTAGCACATCGACCTTTGCATCTCCAAATGATTCTCTTCCTTTGCACTTGATCGAGTTTCCCAAATTTTCAGTTTTGACTTCATGAAGCTCCTCTCCTTGGCTTCCCCTTATTGCTCTAGGATTGTCTTCGATCACATGGAGGGCTACATTCTCGATCATGAAGGTACTTATGGCATTAGACGACATAAGGAGTGTGACTAATTCGGGTATGGCCTTGAGGGCCGTGTTCCCCTTCCACAAATCGATCTTTGGACTTTCACTTGGGCCATCTTCGTTCTTGAACTTAGGTGAAGATTGTAGAAGATCATCACTTAGCTCTTTTTGTTCACGCTTAGTTCCCCCTTTGAATCCCCATCTCATGAATCCACTTGAGTAGACTTGGTTATGACAACCACATAGCATTTCTTTGGTATTGTTAGTTCCCACTTTGAACTTCCATTTTAGAAATTCCCTCGACTCTTTGCTTGCATCAACATTCTCATACCACATGAATATCCTTTCCATAAGCTTAGGTAGACTTCTCATCTCACATTCATCCCCTTTCTTGAGCATAGATAGACTTTCTTTTCCAAACTCATCTTGATCATTAGGGATGTCTTTGAGAAGAAGAACACATCCAACCTTCTCATCACTAAACCCATGCTTCAATTCGGGTACTCCACTCAAAATAACCTCTTTGGATGACTCAAGTATGGAGGGCGGTTTGCATTGCTCTTTGGGGAACTCCTTAGCAAGGACATTAATCTCATCCTTCCCATGACTAACCCCAAGTTCAATTTCTGGTCCCCCATCAATCCCCATTTTTTCGTGTGACATAATCAAGGAGGGTGGGTTACGGTTCTTCAAATTCGGAGGTAAGGGTGTAAGTTTGATATTCTTGGCTCCAATCTTGAAAGTATAGGTATTGTCCCTCCCATCATGATGAGCATTTCTTTCCAACCTCCATGGTCTCCCCAAGAGGAGATGACAAGCATCCATGGGAATCACATCACACAAAACCTCATCCATGTAATCCCCACCAATGGAGAAAGAAACCAAGCATTGTCTAACCACACTTACACTCATCTCGGCTCCATTGTTTAGCCACTTCATCTTGTAAGGGTTAGGGTGTTCTTGTGTAGGCAAGGCTAATTTTTCAATGAGGGTGCTTGAGGCAACATTAGAACAACTCTCCCCATCAACAATCAAATTACAAACCCTTCCCATAATGGTACACCTAGACCTAAAGGTTTCGACTTGGTGATTCTCTTCTAGGGTTAGGGTTAGGGTTTGAGTATGTGAGTCTCTACAACCCATACGGTCATGGCTAGGGGGTGGCTCTCCTCCTAATCGAGCCATTCTAGCCTCTAACTCCCTTTGACCCCTCAAAGTCACAAGATCAAGGCTAGGGTTAGGTTTAAGTCTACCCCTCATTCGACTCATTTTGATTTCAAGCTCTCTTTTAGCTTTCTCCATAGAATCATACATGGTCTCACCAAGAGTAGTACCACAAGAAACATCAAAAGGAAGAAACACACCCATTGATATAATCAAAGAAACAAAATCTGAAAATTTTTGAGTAAAGTTTGGACCTTTGGGTGTAAGAACCGAAACTAATACTAACACAAGTGTAGATCTTCAACCATTTTGTGAAAATTTTGTGAGTATGTTTGTGGATTTTTGTGGAAGACACAAGGAAAACAAGAAAAGAGAAAAAACGAAAACAATAAAAGAAAACAAGAGTAAACCCGAAAAAACAAGATCAAACCGAAAACAAAAACAAATCGAAAAACAAGAACAAACCTAGGCTTTGATACCCAATTTGGAATGAAACTAGATGGGTCAAGTTTCACTCAAAGGATGAACTAAAATCGACTTGTGAATCCCTTGAAATTTTCGGCCAAAGTGTTGTGTTTTTGGTGATGATTTTTCTGATTTTTGTAAAACAAAAGGAAACATAAAGATAGTACCTAAATCTAAACACAAAGTAATAGATTTAGGGGTTTAATTAGTTAAGCACAAAGCCACTAACTAATTAATCATAAATCTCAAGCACAAAGCAAGGAGAAAAATGAAGAACACTCAACTCATAAAACTCTAGGGTTTTCATTCAATATCAAATCTCAAAATTTACAAGGCAATGAGAGGAGGTTATATACTACCCTTCCTCTAATCTTGACCTTACATTTAAAGGAGATCTAAAGGCTATAATTAACCCACAAAAACTTACAATATAACGGCTCAATTGAGCTCTTTTTGCTGAAAATTCAAAGAGAAACAAACAAACACATAAAGTATAAAGTATAAAGCATAAAGGAAGATAGTGACATGTGGGAAAGGGACATGTTGAGGAGAAACATGTGAAGCTTCTCTTTGTTTGTTTCGGCTGACTTGGGCTTATTCCCACTTGATGTTTGCTCTTTGATGATTTAATTGACTTGTGGTTCGAACCCAATTGGGTGCACTCGAGCAATCACATTCAAAAAATAGCATTTTGTTAACTTTCGGTTGCTCTTCGTCTTGACTTTTCTTGACTTCCTTGACCCACCAAGCTTGACCAAGATATTATTGTTTAAATTTACTCAAAATAAGCTTGGGTGGACCTTAGGATCGTGGCCTAGCCCATGGTTCGAGCCCAAGGACCCAAACCAACCCATACTCTCAAACCGAACAAAATCGAGCTTGCTTGATTTGGTTCAAATCACCTTGGACCCAATAAGATATGATCTGAACTTGTCTAATGCATAGACAATGGCTAGAAGTTCCTTCTCCGTCATCGCGTAGTTAACCTGCGCTTCATCCAAGGTTTTACTAGCATAGTAGATAGCATGTAAGACCTTGTCACGCCTCTGTCCCAACACCGCGCCTATCGCATAATCACTAGCGTCGCACATAATCTCGAACGGCAAATTCCAATCTGGGGACTGGATAATCGGTGCTGAAATCAAAGCCTGTTGAATCCTGCGAAAAGCCTCAATGCACTCATCAGTAAACAAAAAGGGGGCATCCTTCAGGAGGAGCTGGGTGAGTGGTTTAGCAATCTTTGAGAAGTCCTTGATAAAGCGGCGATAAAACCCCGCATGACCAAGGAAACTTCGAACCCCTTTCACGTTAACGGGAAGAGGTAGTTGCTCAATCACTTGTATTTTAGCTCTGTCAACCTGGATGCCCCTATCAGACACAACGTGACCAAGGACTACACCCTCCTTAACCATGAAATGACACTTCTCCCAATTCAAAACCAAGTCGACTTCTTCACAACGCTTTAGGACTTTAGACAAATTAAGCAAACAAGACTCAAAATCGGTCCCGTACACACTAAAATCATCCATAAAGACTTCCATGATAGACTCGATGAACTCGGAGAAAATACTAATCATACAACGTTGAAAAGTAGCAGGTGCGTTACATAAACCAAACGGCATTCTACGATAAGCAAAGCTCCCGTAAGGACACGTAAAAGTGGTCTTTTCCTAATCCTCAGGGTGAATGGGGATCTGGAAGAAACCTGAATAACCGTCGAGATAGCAAAAATACCTGTGGCATGCTAACCTTTCCAACATCTGATCAATAAACGGAAGTGGGTAGTGATCCTTCTTCGTGGCGATATTCAATCTCCTATAATCAATGCACATCCGCCAACCAGTTACAACTCTTGTGGGAATCAGCTCATTCTTCGCATTCTTCACCACTGTAGTCCCACCCTTCTTAGGAACAACTTGGACAGGACTAACCCACCTAGAGTCGAATATCGCATAGATAATACCGGCGTCAAGGAGCTTCATCACCTCCTTCTTAACAACCTCTTGCATGTTTGGGTTCAACCGCCGTTGACCCTGAATCACCGGTTTGTGATCATCCTCGAGGTGAATCCTGTGCATACAGAAATCAGGACTAATACCTCTCAAATCACTAAGACTGTATCCCAAAGCCTTCTTGTGCGTCCGCAAAATCTCCAGCAAAGCAGTCAGCTGGGACTCCGTGAGATCATTACTGACGATCACCGGATGCATCTCTGCTTCGTCTAAGAACGCATACTTCAAGTGAGTAGGCAATGGCTTCAACTCGGGCTTCTGGACCTTAGCAGCATAAGAGGTCTCAAGCGTCTCAGTGGTGTCAAAATCTCTCCTTTCATCGGCATATAGGAGAGCTTCTATTTCATCTATTTCCGCATTCCACGGACCTGTCTCACCATCTGCACAATCATCACACATCAAAACTTCCAAAGGATCCTTGGACAAGGATCCCTCGGAGACAAAAGAAACAGACTCATCCACAACATCAATAATATCAAGATAGTAGCAAGACTCCTCTAACATCGGGCTCTTAAGGGCTTGGTTAAGGTTAAAAGTGACCTTATCCCCTCCTACCTCTAGAGTCAACCTACCATTCTTAACGTCTATGACCGCCCCAGCTGTGTGTAGGAATGGTCGTCCTAAGATAATAAGTATCTGGTTATCCTCAGCCATGTCCAAAACAATAAAATCAACAGGGAAAAAGAACTTCCCTACCTTCACGGGGACATCCTCAAGCACTCCTAAGGGTCGCTTGACCGAACGATCGGCCATCTGCAAGGTGACACTCGTGCACTTCAACCCTCCCATGTTTAGTTTCTCACAAACGGAATAGGGCATAACACTCACGCTCGCTCCTAAGTCACACAAGGCTTTGTCTATAACATGGGTGCCTATGGTACAAGGAATGGAGAAACTACCCGGGTCCTTCAGCTTAGGGGGTGCACTACTCTGCAAAAGGGCACTACACTCACCTGTGAACGCTATGGTCTCAACTTCATTAAAGGAACGTTTCTTAGTAAGAATATCCTTCATAAATTTAGCGTAAGAAGGTACCTGGGTGATGAGTTCAGTGAACGGGACGGTTACCTGCAAATTCTTCACGACCTCCATAAATTTACCGAACTGCGTCTCGGCCTTAGCATTTCGTTGACGTCCCGGAAACGGGAGTTGAATCTTTATCGGAGGTGTAACAGGAGTAGTAACATCCTTAGGAGCATCCGGTACCTTAGCTTGAGCATCCTCAGCTTCTTCCTCATCCTTCTTCCCCAAATCAGGTTCACCTGTAAGGTCGGAGTGCTGTGTCTCCACTTTCTCGGCCTCAATCGCATCCGGGTGCTTCGGACCATCATAATGCGTGCCACTGCGCAATGTAATCGCATTTGCGGTGTCATGAGGCGGGTTCCCTTGCGGTGGAAGTGTCCCGTGTTGCCTCTTAGCCTGAGAACTTGCTAACTGCACAACCTGCGTCTCCAACATCTTAATAGCCGCATCCTTAGCTTGGTCACTTTTCTGCATCTGCGCCATCATAGCCTCCTGCGACTTTTGCATAGCTAGATTACTGTGTTGCATTTGCAACATCATACTCTTCATTTCGGCCATAGGATCGTTAGCCGGTTGAGAAGGAGGTTGGTAGTTAGATTGCGGAGGATTGTACGGCGGCCTTTGATAATTCGTTTGATAGTTCTTGTGCGGCGGAACGTACGTCGATTGTTGTTGTTGCGGCGGTTGCGGAGTAGGATTGAGAACGTTCTGATTCCGGTACGAGAGTAAAGAACGATCATAACCCGGCTGATTCTGATACGGCAAGTTGGACCGATAAGAACGAAAGCGTTAACTTGCTCTTGCGAACCCATGCACTCCTGCGCATAATGACCTGTAACCCCGCAATTATTGCATCCTACGTCGTGCCCCATAACCGCATTAACCTGCTGCGCATTAGACGAACCCGCACCACTCAGCTTGTCGACCTTCATCGATAGGACCGAAATTTGGCTCGTTAAAGCATTCAAAGAATCCTTCTCGCGATCACCATGAGCCGCGCGAGAATTTCCCCTAGGTCGATCGTACTGTGAGGTATGGATCGCCATTTTCTCGATCAGTGCCCATGCCTGGTCATCATCGACGTTGTCGGCAAACCTCCCTTCTGCAGCTGAATCCAAGATGGCAGCTTTACGAAAGCGGCCCGGGTTGTAAAGCGTCATGATCACGAGCGGTCGTTGACCCGTGGTGAGGACAATCACGGATGAGTTTCTTATAACGTTCCCAAGCTTCGGCAAGTGATTCGTCGAAAGTTTGCTTGAAGCTTTGGATTTGGCTCCGGATCTGATTAGTTCGCTCTGGAGGGTAATACTTCTTATAAAATGCCATAGCTAACCCGTTCCAATCTGTAATACCTGCGGCTGTCCTATCCAGGTCGGTGATCCACTCACGGGCTCGATCACGTAGCGAGAAGGGGAACTACATTTCTCGAATCTGGTTTTGAGTAATACCGTTCTGTTTTATCGTAGAACAGTAATCCGTGAAAACCTGCATATGACGACCAGGATCCTCCGTAGGATTGCCGCCAAACTGATTACGCTCCACCAAGCTAAGGAAGGCGGGGCGAATCTCAAAATTACCCGTTAGAGTAGCGGGCATCTGGAATCCATCAGGAATGAAATTCGTCTTGGGCAAAGAGTGACTCGACAGTTTCGGCATAGTCACAGGCGCTTCAAGATCAATAGAAGAAGTAGAAGTAGATGGTGGAGTAGTGTCTCCTCCGTAAGACGATGATTCTGAACTAGATTCTGCGTCCAAAACTTGCACAACCTCTGATGCGTAGGTTTCAGCAATCTCCTTAAAGAAGTTACGCGTTCGGCGAAAAGTCCGCTCGGGTTCAGGATCGAAAGGAACTAAACCTGAAGGTGACCTGCGCATAAACAAAAACTACAAGGAGAAATGAGAAACGGTCTCAAGGAACTGGAGTTCCCTGAGACAAGGAAAGTAAACTAGAAAACAAGAAGATAGTAGTAAACAAAACCGTCTCCCCGGCAACGGCGCCAAAATTGACAAGGCTAAAGTCGTGTCACCTATGTCAAGATAAACCTACGGTCCTACTAACTAATAGCTAGTGGCAAGCAGGGTGTCGAATTCACTAGGAGATGGTTGAAACTACTAATAACTCAAGGTTTCTAGTAGTACTCTAGGTAAAAAGGGTTTGGTTTTAGAGCTACTAAACTAAGGATAGACTAGAATTGAAAGGATTTTAGGTCGATAAAGGGAGAAGTCTAGGGTCGTGGGTTCACGATGACAAAAGCATTAGAGTTATCACGGAATAAAGGTACCAGTAACGGTTCGTGTCAATGGAATAAGACAAGTCCTCTCGGATCAAAGTCAATCCTAAAGCTCGACTAACGGGCTCTCGCTACGTATTAGTCTCGCTCTACTAATTCTCACGCAAGGCTCACCTTAACCCGGCTTTCGGTCTTAGGTTTAGGCTTCCTAGGTCAAACGATCAATCGTGGCCTTTGATTAATTGAATGTGAAATTAGGGCAAGAGAAAAGATTAACAACGAACGATCACAAGGTAACCAAATCCAACAATTAAACCTAATTACTAATCATCGATCCCCATGAACCCTAGGAAGGGATTAGTTACTCATAATTAGGGCAAAAAGGAAATCAAACATTAAAGTAGAAGAACTGAAGAAAGCAAACATGAGATTACCAACGATTAGAAAGCTTGAAATTAATGCGTAGAACCGACGATTACAACGTTTAATCCGAACTTCAATGATGAGTTTTTAGTTTCTAAAGAAAAGGACTTAAAAGTACTCTAAAGCTGCAAATCTCCAATCAAAAGGTAGTCCCGTTAAAACCCTACTCGAGTCTTATATATAGGACCCGTGAAAACGTAAAAATAAAAAGGCAGAACCGATCGGTTCGGGGTCGAACCGATCGGTTTGAGCTGTGAACCGATCGGTTCGACCCTATGCCGATCGGTTCTAAGGTGTTCCAGCATTTCCAGCAACTTTTGAGCTTGAGCAATAACAAAGAACCGATAGGTTCACTCTGAACCTATAGGTTTAGCATCTCGTAACATAGTGTTGCGTCCGTATTAGCTCTCGAGCTTGAGTTCTTCCGTTTCAAGCTCCGTTCAGCGCTCCCGAGCCCTTCCAGCAACTACTAAGCTCGTGCAATCAACCACCGCCTCCGAGAAACGCCTCGTAATCAGCACATAATCAACCAAAACCTGCAAAATGACACAAAAAGGCGGCAGTACCAACATTCACAACAAATAGCTCCTAAAATGCATACATACTCAACTAAACACGAGCCAAATGTGACAAAACGGGGGTATAAAAATCAATATAAAACGCACACATCACAAGCCCAAAGTTTAAAAAGGTCAAGGGCGATGCACTCACAAAAAGACACGCTCAAAGCTTAAAAAGGTCGAGAGCACAGTCAACACAAAAAATCTAAGTCCGAAGCTTAAAAAGGTCGAGGACTTAAGAATAAACAAATCAAACAAACAAATCCAAAGCTTAAAAAGGTCGAGGATTTAAGACAAAATACGAACGTTCGAAGCTCAAAAAGATCGAGAACATTTCAAAACAAACAAAAGAAAGCAACGAGACAAGGCAAAAACAAATTAATTCTATTTTATTATTTTATTTAGAATTTTTCGCAATTTAGAAATGAGTTAGGAACAAGCCTCCTTAACCCTTTATTCGAATCTTAAAACATGTTTTTGAATAAAGAAGATTTTCTAAGCACAACAAAACAAACTAAGCCGTCTTCCGCCGCTTCGGATTAGCCTCTTCATCTTCAAGAGGCCGATCCGCGACAATCTTCGAACTGATCACGGGAGCAGTCCTCTCAAATCCTGGGGGCTCGATCGGATCCTCGTCCTGCTCGACTGGGGGCTCCTCGATCCTTGACCCTAGACGATCTCTAACAGTCACCCTCGGCCCAAGCCTTTCCCGCGCAGGTCTCGAAGTAGAAGCATCCACACTAACAGCGCAAAGATCACCATAGTCCCTCCTTTCACGCACCACCTCATACGCCAAGGAGGGCCTTGGCCCATTCTTCTCTCTCCTCCTCTGATTCTCCCGTTCCTCAGGATCATTGGAACGATACCACCGCGTGTAGAAGTCCGTAACACGAGTAGACTCTATATGCTCCGGAACAGCCCAAGTAACACGGTCCGACCATCCCCGGATCCAAGCATCAATCATCTGGTTGTTCAGGACAACAACCCCTCCAACCTGAGTATCCTGCTCAGGTATGGTCTGAGCAAGCCCGATTTGCCTCTTCAAGAGAAGAGGATGAATCCACACCCCTCGTTCAAACCCGCACAACATCAACACACAAGCCGCATTCGCAACAGACGGCGCCGTAATCGCTGTAATATGCCACCATGACACATACCAACGAATGGTGCTTTCCTTCACGAACCCCCGGAAGTAGTTGAGTGAACGCTCCCGAGGGTTAGCCCACTCCATCTTTCGTGACGTCGTCGCCGCAGCCTTGAAGACGCCACCAAGGGGAAGAGCTTTATACACACTTAGCCTCTCCATGAGCCAAATGTTGAGAATCCTAGCGCAACCCCGGTACGAGCTCAGACGATTAGCATAACGGTCGTCTAAGCCCAGTATGGTCTCCGCTAGAATCAAGGCAGAAGGATCATATCCCCTTTCCATCTCTTCGACAACACGAGCATACCTCGCGTTCCCGAACACCCCATCTGGCATGGACCCCGCAAAAGCATAACGGTGAACCAAACAAAAAGCAAGGGCCCTCCGCCTAGAACGGTCCGAAATGCTGGTATCTACCTTATTCATGTACCGTTGACACAAAAGGAGCATGTTCACCTTACCTCCTTCGAACAAACCCACCGCATGAGCATTTGTCAGCCCAAGGAAGTTTCGCAACATCCCGTTATAGCACAGCTCACTCCTCACAACCACCGGAATAGTCCGTTTCGACCACCCAGCAATGGCCGCAAACTCCTCCATCAAAGGGCAAACCTCTCCTCCGGGAACCTAAACACATACAAGGTAGGATCCCAATAATCTAAGCACGCATCCAGGAAGTCTAGATCGACTTTCATCTGACGAAAGCCAATAAAAACGCCCGCACCATCATCATACACCGCCCTCTTCATCGCCGGACTTAATGAAGAAGTCCACCTCTTCAAAAGAGCATCAAAATGCTCAACCATTTTTCTTGAACACAAAAAACTTTTGTAAATATACCTACTATATTTATGAGAGCAAAAACTTGTACTAAAAGAAAAGAAAAGAAGTGATTGTGAATGAAGATTATGGCATGCACCCCCCCTCCTTATATAGGAAAAACGCGTCCGAGATATGGAAATACAGCGCTACCAGCCACACCAACAAACCGCATGACCCTATGCGGTTTGCCAGGAAAACCGCATAAGCCTATGCGGTTTGCACCTCAAACCGCATAGAGCTATGCGGTTTCAGGGGTTGGCTTTTCTCGCGACTTTCCTAATTTCGTCTTGCCTAAGACACGACACCTTACATTAATCTACGACATTCTTTTGTTGTTCCCCACGCAGCAACATTACATTTCACTTTAGCAACCACGATTCCCACCACGAGTCAAAACATAACATTTTCGACATTCATGCAAGCTCATTTCGCATTTAAAATGAACATTTTGCAAAAAACATTTTCACAACCTAATTCAACATCAAAGCATCCCACTCGGGAATCATTCGTTTTTCAAACAAGCTTACCAAACAGGTTCACAACGACAATCAAGTTCAAGTTCAAGCTACAAAGACATGTAAGCCAAAGGTTCATGCAATCTTTATTACACAAGTTCACTCAGGATGACGACGACGATACTCGTCAAACTCACGTCGAATCTGAGCCGTCTCAGCACGACTCTAACACAACTGAGCCGCCTACTCAGCCCAAGCCATCCTCCACCTATTAGCTATCCTCCACAGCCTCTTGTGCACCTCCTTGGTCACCTGCAAAACATAGCAACACATGACACACGCAACCACATTACATTTCTCTAAACTTAGGGGGAAATTTCAAAAACGAAGCGCATTTTCTCTATTTTGCCTTAATTTCACTCAAATTAAGCCAAACTTAGGGGGAAACTTCAAAAACAACAGCAGACAACCCCATTTTGCCTTAATTTCACTCAAATCAAGACAAACTCGAGGGGGTAACCTCAAAACACGCATATCACTAGTTTGATCATCGCCATTTCTCATACCTCGATCAAACTGGGGGCTCACACATATACAATCACAGAAATACATACCTTCTTCACCTTGCTCGTCCAGCTGTCCATACCCGCGTCGGTAGTCACCGGCAAGTACGTCGGCAAAGTGAAGGTACGACGGACACCCGAGTCGTCATACTCAATAGTAGTAGGAAAGTCGCCAGGCTGCTCCGCCATTTAGGGATCAAATTTCTGCAAAGCAAATACAAAACGCACACGTCAGGGAAATTTTTCGCAAAAATTACCTTACGCACCCTCAAAAGAAGCAAACATACCTCAATCGGCCCACAAGCAAGCCGAGACTGAGCGAACTGGCCATAGTCTTTCCCGAGACAATGAAGACTCGCCGACTCTCCTTTCCCGTACAACGCCATCCGATCCTGCGCAGAAACACCTCGCTCAAAAAGGACTCTCGGCGGGTCCTTAGGCACCACTGGAGCCGGCCACCCGGCCTGGAAGACTAAACGCTCCCCAAGGTACCAAACCGGCCCATACGGCGTCGCAAGGTACAGACGCTGGGTATCACGCAACGCAAACCGCTCCCCAATGCCCTTAGGAATACCCGCATACTGGCCCCACGGGAACGGCACGAACTGCAACAACAACAAACACTCATAAATACAATCATTTTAAGTACACTCTATTTAAAATGGTTCAAACACAAACCTCATCAAACCGCATCTGGTTCAGGCGCACCCGAACCCCGTCATACGACCAGTCAAAAGCCGCACGGTTACACGTGCCCTAAGTACGCACCGTCGGATACACCTTCGCAATCGTCACAGCATGCGGAGGCAGCAGAAAAGGGAAGTGACTGAAGATCCACGACTACATGCATATAAACAAGTCAAACGAGACAACAAAATCAAGCAAGACAAAAACAGAAAGACATGAGCAAAACAAAATCAATGCATACCTCCATCACAAACCCAAGCGAGACTAAGGACAGTCTCGATCCTCCGTTCATCACCCGCGGCCTCACCGCGTCCATGCCGAATCGAATGCACAAACCCAAGGATGGTGACACCCAGTGAAGTGTCCTGATCGCACCCCAGTCTACGAGATGCATCAGGACCGACGTCGCCGCCCTCTCACCCTTATCGCCGAAGTACACGGCGCTAACAAACCACCACAACCACATACGAGCATTCTGCTCGTCAGTCCACTCGGAGGGGCCTCGCTCGGTCTTCCCCTCAAAGTACTCCAAGATGAAGCTCGTCTTAATCACATAAGGTGGGTTACCCTCAAACTCCACCTCCAAACCACCGCCAATCGCGGTAGTCACCACCTCGTCCACAATGGACGGCGTAAACCCAAAACTCATATCACGGTCCCCGAACGGAAGCCCCGTCATGACCGCGTATCCTGACAAAGTAATGCCGGCCTCAAAGCCGGGCATGGGAAATGTCGTCGTGGTATCCCAATACCTGTCAAGGAAGGCCCTGATCAACATCAGGTTCGCCGTCAGCTTCGACCTCGCAATCGCCCTCCAGTGCTCGACTAGAGGACCAAAAGCACTACGCAGCACCCGAGCTTTCGCACCCTCCGAAAGCTTCCTCTCAAACGCATACATAACGGACGAGACGCCCGAGAAAGTCCTCATCGGACCTTTCTGCCAACCCATCGTCGCCCGATAGGAAACATGTCTCTCCGGAGCAAGTAAAAGATCATGGCCGTCCCAGCCCCGTGCAAACGCCCTGTTTGCACGCGACTTTCGCGGCCTAGAGCTACTCGCCCTAGGCGCAGCCTCCTCGGCCTCCTCCTCAACAACATCCATCTCAGCCTCCAGCTCATCCACTAGCTCTTGAGCAAGCGCATCCTCCTCCTCCTCAGGGTCAGGCCTACGGTCACGCCTCGCGCGGCCCTGACCCCCACCTCGTGATTGGCCACGCCTCGTGGGCAGGTCACGAGGGTCAGCCTCCCTCTCGCTATACGAACGCCTCATACGACTACTCGAACTGGGGGCTCCCTCAGTCCTCGAGCCAGTACTCTTACGAGTCTTTGATCTCGTAATACGACCAGAACTCTCTCCTGCAACAAACATGACCAATACATATAACACTATACACATACACAACCTTAATACACAAATAAACACAAATAATACGCACATAATACATATACATCCTTTAACACATTGCATTATACGCCCTACAGAGCATTTTTAGGCCTAATTCACAATTAAGCCGAAAACCGTTCTCTACACCCCAAAATTACAACTTTATGGTTTCTATGCGCCATAATAGTCCCCAACAACAAACCATTACAAGCAATTGCATTTTGGTCACCCCGATCAAAAACCCCCAATTCGTCTTAATTACTCCGTATAACTACGGCTTAAGACGGCGATTTGAAAGCCTTAACTCGACATTTTCGCAAAATTGAAGCTAGATACATGCTATACACACTATGGGCATCCTACACCGAAGTTTAATTGAAATTCCGGGTCGGAAAATCCGGGCTCATTTTCGGGCCCGAACCCTAGGTTGCACGTTTTGGGCAAATAGACGGTCCAAATCATAATCAATTCACACATACATGTTCACATGGCATAATGCAACACAATGACGTCAATTTCAAGCATTCAAACGGCAAATTTCAAGCAAAACTCGGGCTTTCATTCAAAATCCGTCTTTTCAA
The DNA here is from genome assembly GCA_023091065.1 of Dianthus caryophyllus. NCBI lineage: Eukaryota > Viridiplantae > Streptophyta > Magnoliopsida > Caryophyllales > Caryophyllaceae > Dianthus > Dianthus caryophyllus. The sequence goes on along the minus strand of CM041527.1, from coordinate 19,369,440 downwards.
CATTTCAAGGTAAAACTAGCTAATTACAACAACAAATAACGAAAAAGCAAGTTAAAATGGAGCATTACCTATTTCCATAGCAAGGCAACGCAACAAAAACGAGCAAATTTGGTTAAGAAATCGAAATTTGGTGTTTTTAAGTGAAAGAAACCGAAATGAGTGAAGTGAAGCAAGAACACGGTGCTCTCGTGTTATATACAACATTTTTCAGCCAGCAGGGGAAACCGCATAGCCTTATGCGGTTTGCACCCCAAACCGCATAAGGTTATGCGGTTTGGCCCCCTGGTTTTTCTCCGGTTTTTCTCGTTTTACGCCTACTTTTGAATTCCTAATTCATCCTAGCCCTAATGCATCTCCAAGTACATCCCGTGCTTGGGTTAAGGCGTCACCTACAGTCCGCCATACGCGTATATTGATCATTTAATGTACGGTACAGAAGCAGAAGCACGAACGCTCTTCACGAGCATTTACATCATTTTCTCCTCAACGGAAGGCAATCATATGCAATGACGACTACATAGACACTCCTCGGCGAGCTCAAGCACAGACACTCTGCAATACACCCAGCTACAAGCATCCTACATAGACATTCCTCGACAAGTTCAAGCGCAAGTACCGCATCCAAGCACCACAACCCTTACACATACGCTCCTAGGCGAGATTAGACGTTCCCGCATCCCAAGCATCTAATCATACCTCACACCCTTGCACATATGCTCTTTCACGAGACCACGCACTACATGAAGACACTACAAGTAGCAGCACCAGACACCCGACGATACCAAACATATGCATTACACGACGCAGCAAGCATGACGAAGGCATCCAGCAGGCTGGAAGGCCCTTATAGTATGCACGGACCGCCAAGTCCTTAAAATGCGCACGCCGCTCCCCGCATAGCCCGGTTCGAAGTCCTCGTCTCACCCATGGACACATGCTTCGTTCCGCTGACTATATCGAGACTGTAATGGTCCGGATATGGTCGTGGAGTTTGACTAGCGCTCTAGTCCGAGCTCAGTCAAACTGGGGGCTCTGTGGATACCCATATCCGTACCCTCCCAAACAAAACCCCGTGATGTAACACGGACTTTTATTACGCATGCTTTAACGTTGACTTAAACGGTTCTAACTAATGTCGAATTCATTTTGAGTTGTTTTGAAATGTTAAAATGATTTAGGTCTCTTCACATCGCTTTAAATAAACGTTCATTTTGTCCATTTGGAGTCTAGCTAGGTCCTTGTCCCGCTTCATTTGGCATGAGCTTCGCATTTGCACTACAATTAGCCCTTTTACATTAACAAGGTCTAATTCAGCATTCCTAAATTCCTAAATTTAGGCCCGGCGGCTAGATCTTCCCTTTAGCCTCCTCTTACACAAAATACAGGCCCACGTCTTGCCTTATTTCACAAAATCTATGCAAATACACCCTTTTCATTTTTCCGGGTCTCGGGCCCAAAACCGAGCCCAAGCCCAGCCTTTGGCCCGCACTCCAAAGCCCTGAACACCACAAATATCTCAGAAATATCCCAGGTGTTTTCTTGACGAGCAAGTTCGAGATTATACTGTATCTTTCCAAGATTTTATCAAACCGGAACTAGGAAACTACGCAGAAAACCACACCTCCAAACCGCATAGCCTTATGCGGTTTGGGGTCGCAACCGCATAAGCTTATGCGGTTTGCCCTGGCAACCGCATAAGGCTATGCGGTTTCCTGGCCTGTTTTTATCCCCGGATTTCCTAATTTCTCCGAGGTTTTTAGTATATATACACCCCTATACCCTGACCTCGAAAACACAATTCACAACCAGTTTTCACAGCAAACACACTCCTAAACTCTCTCAAAGCCTCACGCACTCAAATCCTTGAGTTCAACACACCATCCCGTGTTGAATTCATCCTCCTTTTTAGTTCAAGAAGCGAAGCTCTACCCAGATCTGAAGCGTCAGGACAAGGTAGGTACCGATCCACTTAGATCAAAGCTTTTTCTTATTTTCTATGGACTAACAAAGGGGACTACACTCTAGCGCCCTCCCCGGCTTTGGCACCCAGCGCGCTTGCACTCCAAGTGTTCTATTTACTTCGGGTACACTCCATATCCGATGACACGCCAAAGTCGCATAAGCAACCGACCCTTATAAAATAAACCAATGGACAATTGAACTTTATTTTATTTGCATGCATCTTGCACCCTTCTTTTGCATTAAAATCAACTTAAACAATGAATTCGACCTTTAACTGAACCGTTTTCGTTAACAAGTTAAACATGCTAAACTGAGGGTTTTAATCAATCTTTTTGCATCTGCATCTGCATTCTTTTTACAAACCTTTTTCGCACTTGTACGTAGCGATAACATTAGCTCAAATATCATCTTACACGGATTGTTCTACGTCAGTAGAGGCTATTTTTACATAGGCTTTTCTAAAAGGTTTTCATAAATCATTAATTGAATTACTCTTTTTCTAAAGTACCCTCACCCCGAATCCATTCTGGTTTCACAAGCCTTAGATCTAGGGGTGTCGGCGTGCTCCAAAATCTAGGACATGTCTTTAGGCTTAGGACATGATAGCAGGTTCCTAATTTCCGCGATAATTAGGTGGCGACTCCAAAACAGTTTTAAACGTTTTTGTAAATTAGTCTTTTTAACTTAAAGCGCCCTTAAGCAAGACACCGAGTTGGTTCCCATTCGATCCCGGGTTCCACAGGGGTAAAAAGGTGGATAAATGTATTTGGAAATGTGGAGCTCAACGGCTTAACAGCTGCATCTAAAATCAACACCCACATCCAATCACAACTCCTCCTCAACTCACCATTCAAAATAAACCATAACTCCCGTATAAGAATGATAAACATCGCTTCCTATTAACACTTCCGATCTTTTTATTGATTTGAAATAACATATATACAACCAACTCTTTCTTTTGTTTTCTTTTCTTTTTTCTCTTTTTTTTTCTTTTTATTTTTTTTTTCTTTTTTTCTTTTTCTTTTGAACTGAAATGAGATAGGATCGGGTGGAACTGTAAAACATGTAGGAAAGCGCAATATTAGCAGGAATACTCGCAAAACATCAACCCACAACTCCAACTCACAAGATAAGCAAATCACGGACTTAACCCACTTCCTTCCCAACCGAATACTCCGTGATAACTCAAGATCCCTAATGCAACTGATCAGCCTGGGTAGGATAATTATGGAATGTAGCTCAAAGTATGTAACACCCCGACTTTTCCTAATATTAATTGTTTGTCTCAATAATATTCGTAATTCATTTCTCTTGATTTTCTCATTTGTAGCTCGAGAAAATCAGTTCACTTGTCGCGTGGATTAAGCTACACTGTAGTCAGAACTTAAAAACGGTGTAATTAACTTAAAAACGGTGTAATTTCCTCATACGGACTCCGATTCAGGTGATTCAAAAGGCTAAACTGCGTATTTTTTCGACGCCGTCGCAACTGCCAAACTTTCAGGAGTCAGAACGAACCGCTCCACCCTGGGCCGAGCCGATCCCTCAACTCGGGTTGGGTTTTAGGGTTTCATGTGGTTGCTTTTTGCTCAAGTCATTATAATATCTTGTTCACTCCTAGCCCTAGCAACCTTAAGATCAGTTTTACATCTCCCTTATCTCATTCCTCATCTCACACCATAATTCTCCCTCAAACTCTCTCAAGATCTCATCAAAACATCATTGTTGATCATCCTTTCTTTCATCTTTTAAGCCCTAATTTTTCCCTAGTCGATTTCCTTGGTAAATCAGCCCTTTTAGCCCTTTTATTTTTCTGATTTTGTATTATTTTATGTGTTCTTATGTTGTATGCTTTTGCTTGTGTGATTTGGCTTCGTTATGCAAAGGAGAAGGAGATCTAGAAGAAGGAGATACCATTCTTGTGGAGGAGGAAGAGGATTAGCAAGAATTTGATCACAACTAAGGTAACTAGGTGTGATCTAGTTGTATTTTAGCATGTATGAGGCCTAATTGTTATGGATCTTGTTGTCTACATTGTTGGTTCATTGTGTGTTAGCAAATCTTGTTGGTTCATTGTTGTTTTCATCATGTTGTCATGCTAGATCTAGGGCCTCATACTAGGGTTGTCACACTATCATATTATAATGCATATTTCACTTAGTTTATTGCTAATCATGTTTGTAAGTCCTTGGAAATCGATTTGGTATTGGTTGTTGTTGATGCCGTGTGTGTTGTGATGAGGGCCGTAGCCCTTGTCTCTTGTTCCCTCTCGTTTTCTTCTTGTTTTGGCTTAATTATAATAGATCTTGATGTTTGAATGATTCACCTAAAGTTAAATTATGAATTATGATGATTTGATAGAGTCTAAAAGTGTACGTACGCATGTTTTAATGAATTGATCACATAAATTGTTAAAGGATCACATAAGAATTGAATATGTTGCATGAATACGGGTGTCGTGTGTGTTGGCCGTGTGAGGTGCATGTTGGCCGTGAGGGTTGTGTGTGTGAGTCGGTTTGTTTGTCAATTGTTTGAGTCTAAGCATGTCTTAGGATGTTAGCTATGCTATAATGAATCGAGTTATACTTTGTTTGATCACTAAATAAAGGATTATGAGCATGTCAACTGAATGTATGACTTGTAATGTATGTTAATCATGTTGTACTCCGTATGTATGGTTGGATATGCTTGTAATGAGGCTTGTGTATGTATGAGTTTGGTTGTTGTGGTTGTATGGTTGTGTTGGAAGTGTTGGAGACAGGTTAACAGGTTAACAGGTTGTGCTTGAGTTAAGTTTGCACATGGGTACTGTTCTGGCACATGTGTGAGGAGATACAACGTTCTAGGATGGACGGATACCGCCCATGATCCCCTCGACTATTCTTGTTGCTTAGTTAGAGCGACTATGGGTTCATAACCAGAAGGGTTAGAGACTATGGTTATTTATGTCGTCACCGTTCTTGTTGCTCGGTGGAATTTGGCCAAATTTAGACTTGTGATTGAGGAACTTCTTGTTGCTGTTCCGCCATAGGGTTTGAGTGATTCTTGTTGCTTCACTCAGGGTGATTCTTGTTGCTTTACCCAGTTCTCCGCGCTTACTCTCGCAATTGGTTGGAAGAAAGATCGTCTTGAGAGCTCAGTTGGTTTGGACACAACTTTGGTTGTGCCGTGTTGTTTTGTTGTTTGTATATGTATTGTTGGTCTACCGTTGTGTGTTGGTTGTTTATGTATTTGTACTTTGGTTTTAGGCCGTAGGTCAGGTGAGCTTGTTGCATTGTTGTTTATGTTTTGTTATGTTAAAATATGACTGGGGAGCACCTAGTTACTCCCCACTGATTGTGGTTGTTGCCTCTCTTTTATAGGTATGCGCGGGATCGGGTTTGTCAAATGAGGACGCCATGAGGATGACCTATAGCTAACCTTGGAGTGATTTTGGATTAGGCTTGCGAGGATGTTTAGATTTATTATTGTTGTCTTACTTTCATTTCGGAGCCGATTTTGTAAGGGATATTTACTCCCCACTTCTATGCCTCAAGGCCTACCTTTTTATCGTTGTTTAGTTGGTTTAGTGGGTAATGATCCGGATTCCACGGTGTTTCCGCCACCGTGGCTCGCTTTTATTTTCTTTTATTTTGTAAATCCTTTTCATTTCTTTATTTTATTTTGTTTGAAAATCCGGGTTGTTACAGTTGGTATCAGAGCGAATACGCTCCCAAATCTCTTAGGTGAGTGAGTAGGATTTGACCTAGAACACCGAGTGAGAGTGTTGGGTAGACACATTAGGGGGTCTGCGTTATTTGTGCATATGTATGAGTAGTTGTATGAATGGTGGACTTAGGTTCCCCACCATTAGATCACACGTTTTCTTTGGATGCAGGTACAAGAGTGATGGTGACGTGAGAGATTTTAAAGATTCCTTGTTTATCTCCAAAATAAATGGTTAAGCTTTCCATTCGTTTAATCATTCTCTTTAAACCTATTCCTTCACCGCAACATGTTTTACTCTGATAATTACATTCCTAATTATTATTTGATCTCTTTGATTTTCTCCAACTTATATTTCAGGATTAAATACCTTATACCTTTATTCTCTTATCAACTGATACTACTACTATTTTCTTATCAAATGTAATTTTTGCATTTCCCTTTTTTATTACTAATGACCCTTGCTTTTGACAATATTTGTTTGACCGCCCTATCCTTTTCGGAATTTTAATCTACCTATTCCTTAATGATTTACCGTCTTAATTCTTTTTCGATTTATTGGTTTATACGGATTTAATCATTTGATTATTCTAATTTAAAATCTCCCTTTTTCCTCTGACCTTTCGACATATCTAGAAATTTAACTCTTAAAGTCTTTGATTCGTACTGATTGATCAGCTGGAGCAGGAAACTGGAAGCCGAATTGCGAATGTATAGTCCTACCATCAGAGCACGCAGCGGAAGCTCCTAATCTAAGTCACCGACCATATCCGTAGGGACGTCTTTCAGCTTGTTAGCTACGCTTGTCCTTAGTTCCTTCTAGTTCTTGATCTTATTATATAGTTGTTTTAAAACTATCAGCTCGTGATTGCAGTTTGAGTTTCTTTTTCCTCAATAAAACTTCTTATTATGTTCATCCTCATCTTTTTCAATAGATCGTGCTGAAATAATTTCTAAACTCTTTTATTTCAAGAATGTTTTCAGTCAGTTCTATTAACAAAACCTATTTTTGTATAATTGTGCTATAATGGTTTGTTTGTCTTTCTTGAACTTTCTTATTTTGTAACCAGGTTGAGGAAAATTTTAATCGGTATCGCTTTACTTTACCATTCAATTTTAAACGCGTCAATACATTTTGATGGCTTTTTACTCAATCAAATTTGAAATGATTGACACTTATCTACTGCTTTCACTTTTAATCAAAACCTCTTTGTTATCCTAAACATTCTTTTATTAAATTTTCTAATTTGAGATTTTGGTTTATTTGAATATTATTTATTCTACTTGGTATGTTAGTAGCTTCATTTTTTTTTTCTAAAATCGCTGTCATTTTGAAACTCAACTTTAAGACTTCTCCTTTCAACCGTATCTTCTGATCATATTCTATGTCTGTCAAACTTTTGGGAATTACCTTTTCTCTCTCCTTCATAACGAAACCAATTTGAGTTCTTTGTTGGAAGCGAGTCTTATGCCTTCATTTGTGAACTCTTAAAGAATATTTCTATTTTCCTTCATCGTTTCATATTAAAAAAAATTCTTTTGTCAAATTGGTGGTTGTTGAGCAGTTCCTTGCAAAAGATTTATTATGTCATATTTTTACTTAATTCGTTTTATTCCTTCTTTTCTTTCTTATTCATCATAACTCATCACTTTTATATCATGACCCTATCGATCACCTTTTAGTCTTGTCATTCGGGTCTTATGTCATTCCATTCCTTAGGTTTCCCTCTAGTGGCTACTTCAGTTCTATTGCCTTTGAGCCGACTTTTAAGACGTCGATCTTCTATTATTCTCCATTCCTCTCCATAACTAACCACGTTCTCAATTTTGTAAAAGCTCTTGATATATATTAACATCAATCTTGTCCTTGATAAATTTCTATAATTGTATTCCTTGGCATCTAGCCGTAAGGTGCTTCACCCTTATCTAGCTCGAAATCTGATCCTTAGGCTGTCGCTGTTATTTGAGTCATAGATGATAAAGTTTGGTTAATAAGTATTTGATAGTATGAGTGGTTTACTAGCTAATTGTGGAACCCGGGATCAAACGAGGGACCCAACTCGGCGTCTTGCTTAAGGGCGCGTTTAAAGTTAAAAAAGATTAATTTAGAAAAACCTTTAAAACTGTTTTGGAGTCGCCACCTAATTATCGCGGAAATTAGGAACCTGCTATCATGTCCTAAGCCTAAAGACATGTCCTAGATTTTGGATCACGCCGACACCCCTAGATCTAAGGCTTGTGAAACCAGATTGTATTCGGGGCGAGGGTACTTTAGAAAAAGAGTTAATTCAATTAATGATTTATGAAAATCTTTTAGAAAAGCCTATGTAAAAATAGCCTCTACTGACCTAGAACAATCCAAATAAGATGATAATTGAGCTAATGTTATCGCTACGTACAAGTGCGAAATAGTTGTAAAAGAGTGCAGATGCAAATGCAAAAAGATTGATTAAAACCCTCAGTTTAGCATGTTTAACTTGTTAACGAAAACGGTTCAGTTAAAGGTCGAATTCATTGTTTAAGTTGATTTTAATGCAAAATAAGAAGGTGCAAGATGCATGCAAATAAAATAAAGTTCAATTGTCCATTGGTTATTTTATAAGGGTCGGTTGCTTATGCGACTTTGGCGTGTCATCGGATATGGAGTGTACCCGAAGTAAATAGAACACTTGGAGTGCAAGCGCGCTGGGTGCCAAAGCCGGGGGGGCGCTAGAGTGTAGTCCCCTTTGTTAGTCCATAGAAAATAAGAAAAAGCTTTGATCCAAGTGGATCGGTACCTACCTTGTCCTGACGCTTCAGATCTGGGCAGAGCTTCGCTTCTTGAACTTAAAAAGGAGGATGAATTCAACACGGGATAGTGTGTTGAACTCAAGGGTTTGAGTGCGTGAGGCTTTGAGAGAGTTTTGTAGTGTGTTTGCTGTGAAAACTGGTTGTGAATTGTGTTTTTCGAGGTCAGGTATAGGGGTGTATATATATACTAAAAACCTCGGAGAAATTAGGAAACCCGGGGATAAAAGCAAGCCAGGAAACCGCATAGCCTTATGCGGTTGCCACCCCAAACCGCATAAGGCTATGCGGTTTGTGGGTGTGGTTTTTAGCGTAGTTTCCAAGTTCCGGTTTGATAAAATCTTAGAAAGATTACGGGATAATCTCAAGCTTGCTCATCAAGAAAACTCCTGGGATATTTCTGAGATATTTGTGGTGTTCAGGGCTTTGGAGTGCGGGCCAAAGGCTGGGCTTGGGCTCGGTTTTGGGCCCGAGACCCGTAAAAATGAAAAGGGTGTATTTGCATAGATTTTGTGAAATAAGGTAAGACGTGAGGTTGTATTTTGTGTAAGAGGAGGCTAAAGGGAAGATCTAGCCGCCGGGCCTAAATTTAGGAATTTAGGAATGCTGAATTAGACCTTGTTAATGTAAAAGGGCTAATTGTAGTGCAAGTGCGAAGCTCATGCCAAATGAAGCAGGACAAGGACCTAGCTAGACTCCAAATGGACAAAATGAACGTTTATTTAGATGCGATGTGAAGCGACCTAAATCATTTTAACATTTCAAAACGACTCAAAATGAATTCGACATTAGTTAGAACCGTTTAAGTCAACGTTAAAGCATGCGTAATAAAAGTCCGTGTTACATCACAGGGTTTTGTTTGGGAGGGTACGGATATGGGTATCCACAGAGCCCCCAGTTTGACTGAGCTCGGACTAGAGCGCTAGTCAAACTCCACGACCATATCCGGACCATTACAGTCTCGATACAATCAGCGGAACGAAGCATGTGTCCATGGGTGAGACGAGGACTTCGAACCGGGCTAAACGGGGAGGGGCGTGCGCATTTTAAGGACTTGGCGGTCCGTGCATGCTATAAGGGCCTGCCGGCCTGCTGAGTGTCTTCGTCGTGCTTGTTGTACTGCTGTGTAATGCTTGGTGTCGTCGGATGCCTGGGGCTGCTGCTTGTAATGTCTTCGTATTGCGTGTGTTGAAATGTAAAGGGGCTGAAGTGCAGGGGTACATATGCTTGTAAGATGTTTGGGTATGCGTGAGGTGTATAATTGAGTAGGGGTGTTCATGTAGGTGTTAGTGTAGGTCTCGTGGAAGAGCGTCTGTGTAATGCTTGTGCTTGAATGTGTCTCGTGAAATACTTGTGCTTGAACTCGCCAAGGAGCGTCTATGTAGAGTGAAATGCTTGGTGTATATCGAGAGTGCTTGTGCTTGGGCTCGCCGAGGAGTGTCTATGTAGTCGTAATTGCATATGATTGCCTTCCGTTGAGGAGAAAAATGATGTAATGCTCGTGAAGAGCGTTCGTCTTCTTTATACATGCAGTGTATTAAATGCTTAATATACGCGTATGGCGGACTGTAGGTGACGCCTTGACCCAAGTACGGGACGTACTTGGAGTTGTATTAGGGCCAAGATGAATTAGGAATTCAAAAGTAGGCGTAAAACGAGAAAAATCCGAGAAAAACCACAGGCAGAAACCGCATAGCCTTATGCGGTTCGTGGTGCAAACCGCATAAGGCTATGCGGTTTGCCATGCTGGCTGTAGGGGGCTTATATAACACGAGTTATACCGTGTTGTTGCTCATTATACTCATTTCGGTTTTCATACTCTAAAAACACCATTTTTCGATTTCTCAATCGTTTTTGCTCGTTTTTGTTGCGTTGTCTTGCTATGGCATCAGGTAATGCTCCATTTTAACTTGCTTTTACGTTATTTGTCGTTGTAATTAGCTAGTTTTGCCTTGAAATGTTGAAAAGACGGGTTTTGAATGAAAACCCGATTTTTGCTTGAAATTTGCCGTTTGAATGCTTGAAATTGACGTCATTGTGTTGCATTATGCCATGTGAACATGTATGTGTGAATTGATTGTGATTCGGACCGTCTTTGTGTGAAAAACGTCCAAATTAGGTTTCCGACCCGAAAACGAACCCGGATTTTCCGACCCGTAATTTCAATTAAACTTCGGTGTAGGATGCCCATAGTGTGTATAGCATGCCTATAGCGTTAGTTTTGCGAAAATGTCGAGCTAAGGCTTTCAAATCGCCGTCTTAAGTCGTAGTTATACAGAGTAATTAAGGCGAATTGGGGGTTTTGATCGGGATGACCAAAATGCAATTGCTTGTAATGACTTGTTGTTGGGGACTATTATGGCGCGTAGAAACCATAAAGTTGTAATTTTGAGGTGTAGAGAACGGTTTTCGGCTTAATTGTGAATAAGGCCTAAAAATGCTCTGTAGGGCGTATAGTGCAATGTGTTAAGGGATGTATATGTATTATGTGCGTATTATTTGTGTGTATTTGTGTATTAAGGTTGTGTATGCCAAGTTTGTATGCTCGCATGTATTATAGCTGTATGTGTTGGTTGTGTTTGGTTGCAGTAGAAGGCTGGTCGTATTACGAGATCAAAATCTCGTAAGAGTACTAGCTCGAGGACTGAGGGAGCCTCTAGTTCGAGTAGTTTGAGGCGTTCGCGTAGTGAGAGGGATGCTGACCCTCGGGACCTGCCCACGAGACGTGGCCAGTCACGAGGTAGGGGTCAGGGTCGTGCGAGGCGTGACCCTGTGCCTGATCCTGAGGAGGAGGAGGTGGATGCGCTTGCTTTAGTTGACGAGATAGAGGCTGGGATGGATGTTGAAGAGGAGGCCGAGGAGGCTGCGCCTAGGGCGAGTAGCGCTAGGCCGCGAAAGTCACGTGCGAACAGGGCGTTCGCCAAGGGCTGGGATGGCCATGACCTTCTACTTGCTCCGGAGAGACACGTTTCCTATCGGGCGACGATGGGTTGGCGGAAAGGTCCGATGAGGACTTTCTCGGGCGTCTCGTCCGTGATGTATGCTTTTGAGAAGAAGCTTCCGGAGGGTGCGCAAGCTTGGGTGCTGCGCAGTGCTTTTGGTCCTCTAGTTGAGCACTGGAGGGCGATTGCGAGGTCGAAGTTGTGGCCGAACGATCTTTGTCGAGGCCTTCCTTGACAGGTATTGGGATACCACGACGACGTTTCACATGCCCGGCTTTGAGGCCGGCATTACTTTGTCAGGGTACGCGGTCATGACGGGGCTTCCGTTCGGGGACCGCGACATGAGCTTTGGATTTGCGCCGTCCATTGAGGACGAGGTGGTGACTGCCGCGATTGGCGGTGGTTTGGAGGTGGAGTACGAGGGTAACCCACCTTATGTGATCAAGACTAGCTTCATCCTGGAGTACTTTGAGGGGAAGACCGAGCGAGGCCCCTCTGAGTGGACTGACGAGCAGAACGCTCGTTTGTGGTTGTGGTGGTTCGTTAGCGCCGTGTACTTCGGCGATAAAGGTGAGAGGGCGACGACGTCGGTCCTGATGCATCTCGTAGATTGGGGTGCGATCGGGACACTTGACTGGGTGTCGTGATATCTCATATATTTACGTTCTTATAGCCCCCTGTCGCTTGCGTTTCTTCGCGTTTCTCGTGCTTTTATACGCGTTTCAGCTCCTATTTCTCTCCGTTTTGGCACTTCTGCGTTTTTGTGTCCATTTTGCAGGTACAAGTGCATATTTGGAGTTTAGGATGCTTGTCGAGAGGTTTCGTGAAGTTTCGTAAAGTTTCGTAAAGTTTCGTGAAGTTTGGAGGTGATTCGAGTTGGTTTCGTTGCGTTTCGGTTGCGCACGGGCCTCGTTTCAACCAATGAAGGTGTCCCGGGACCTTGGGACCGAGTATGGAGCTCACATGATCATCCTAGACCCCGTCCCTATCCTTTGGGAAGAGCCATGCCATGTCCCTAGGCGTTGGGACAACTTACGAGAAGTTAGAAGCAAAAACAAGGAAATTTGGCTAAGTACAAGTGAAGTGCAAAAGAGCATGAGGCCTGAATGACACGGGATGGCCTTGTCCCGTCCGGGGTGAGTGGGTCCCGTCCGGGATGGTCCTGGTCCCGTCCGGGACAACCCTGCGACTGCTCGTTGGCTTAAAATAGATCGTCTATTTGAAGGAGCAAAACATAATATTTTCGGACGAAATTTTGACAGGATCTTCCTAACACTTTAAACTACTTTCTATCAAAAATTTAGGGTTAGATCAATTTTCCTTCTTGTATTTTGAATTCCCGACTCAAGTACGTTGTTTGATCATCCTATTTCGGTATTGTTGTCTTTGTTCTTTGATTTCTCTTGCAATTTCTGATTAGGTTTTGCTATATACTTCTCCCCTTTGTTTGTCATTCAATTATATAGTATTTCATCTTTCTCTTTCGTTTTCGTTGTTAAATTCGCTATGTGTGAGTAGTTTATTATCTAGGGAGAAGGGTGAATCATGGGTGCATGTTTGGGTTGTTTTTGATGATCTTTTGAGTTAGGTTTTCGCGCTCGTTTTGATTGTCTTGTGATTGATTGTGTTTGTTGATCCCTTGGCCAAGGTTTAGCAAGCGTTTTCCACCCTTAAACTTAAGAACGAAAGCCTAGTTTAAGGTAGGGTACGAGACCAATCATTAGGACCCTCACTTGTAAGTTGCGAGAGCCTGCATTTGAGACCTAAAGGAAGCTTAAGACCGAGAGGCCTAGCTTTACCCTTAGCGAGAGCGATTTCCTACTCATTTCTGTCACCATCCTTTGACCTAGCATACCCCATGCCTAACCCGATTCCCTAGACCTTTTTCCTAATCGTTTAAACCTCTTGCTTTCCGCTATAGCTCTAGTAACCAAACACTCATTCGAACCGAGACTAGAATCGTTAAAAATAACCAACATTGCAACCTTCTCCCTGTGGATACGATACCCGACTTACCCTCGCTACCCGTTAGACTTTGTTCGGATTACTTTTGATTAGGTGACGCGACTAAGCCTTATCATGTCGCCATCCTTGGGTTTGTGCATTCGATTCTGCATGGACGCGGTGAGACCGCGGGTAATGAATGGAGGATCGAGACTGTCCTTAGTCTCGCCTGGGTTTGTGATGGAGGTATGTATTGATTTTGTTTTTGTTTTAGATGCATTGTTATTCGTCTTTGTTGTCTTGTAATGTGTTTTATGCGATGCGATCGTGGATCTTGACCACTTCCCTTTTCTGCGCCTCGCATCTTTGTGTAGCGATTCCGCGGGTGTATCCGGTGCAGATTGGGGCACGCGGTAACCGCGGCGCTTTTGACTGGTCGTATAACGAGGTTCGGGACCGTCTGAACCGGATGCAGTTTGATCAGGTTTGTGTTTGAACCATTTTAAATAGAGTGTACTTAAAATGATTGTATTTATGAGTGTTTGTTCTTGTTTGTAGTTCGTGCCGTTCCCGTGGGGCCAGTATGCGGGCATTCCTGAAGGCATCGGGGCGCGGTTTGCATTGCGTGACACCCAGCGTCTGTACTTGGCGACGCCGTATAGGCTGGTTTGGTACCTTGGAGAGCGTTTGGTCTTTCAGGCAGGGTGGCCAGCTCCAGTGGTGCCTAAGGATCCGCCGAGGGTCTTTTCGAGCGAGGGGTTTCCGCTCAGGATCGGATGGCGTTATACGGGGAAGGAGAGTCGGTGAGTCTTCTCTGTCCTGGGGAAGATTATGGCCAGTTTGCTCAGTCTCGGCTTGCTTGTGGGCCGATCGAGGTATGCTTACTTCTTTTGAGGGTGCGTAAGGTAATTTTTGCGAAAAATTTCCCTGACGACGTGCGCATGACGTGTGCTTTTTGTAGTTGTTTGATCCTGAGATGGCGGAGCAGCCGGGCGACTTTCCTACCACCGTTGAGTACGACGAGTCGGGTGTCCGTCGTACCTTCACTTTGCGCCGACGACTTTGCGGCCACCACCGACGGGCATGGACACCGGATTCGCAAGGTGAAGAAGGTATGTATCTTTGTCTTTGTATATGTGAGTGAGCCCCCAGTTTGATCGAGGTATGGGTCGTAGCGATGATCAAACTTGTGAGAGTCGTGTTTTTTTGTTACCCCCTCGAGTTTGACTTAATTTGAGTGAAATTAAGGCAAAGTGGGGTTGACTGCTTTTGTTTTGAAATTTCCCCCCAAGTTTGGCTTAATTTGAGTGAAATTAAGGCAAAAAGGAGAAGAATGTGAATTGTTTATGTGTTGTGTATCGCAGGTGGCTAAGGAAGCTCATAAGAAGCTATGGCGGATAGCTAACAGGTGGAGACGGCTCAGATTCGACGTGAGTTTGACGAGTATCGTCGTCGTCATCCTGAGTGAATTTGTGTAACATAGATTGTATGAACCTTTGTGTACATGTCGTTGTAGCTTGAACTTGAACTTGATTGTCGTTGTGAACCTGTTTAGTAAGCTTGTTCGAAAAACGAATGATTCCCGAGTGGGATGCTTTGATGTTTGATTAGCTTGTGAAAATGTTTTTGCAAAACGTTCATTTTAAATGCGAAATGAGCTTGCATGAATGTCGAAAATGTTTGTGAGTTGACGCGTGGTAGGGATCGTATTTGCTAAAGCGAAATGTAATGTTGCTGCGTGGGGAACAACAAAAGAATGTCGTAGCCTAATGTAGATTGGAGTGTGTAGGAAAGACGAAATTTGGAAAGTCGTGGGAAAAGCCAGCCTCTGAAACCGCATAGTCCTATGCGGTTTGAGGTGCAAACCGCATAGGCTTATGCGGTTTGTGGGACAAACCGCATAGAGTCATGCGGTTTGTCGGCGTGGCTGGTAGCGCCGTGTTTCCATATTTCGGATTATGTTTTCGTATATAAGGAGGGGGGGGGGGTGCGTGCTATAATCTTCATTCACAATCACATCTTTTCTTTTCTTTTAGTACAAGTTTTTGCTCTCATAAATATGGTAGGCATATTTACAAAAGTTTTTTTGTATCCAAGAAAATGGTTGAGCATTTTGATGCTCTTTTGAAGAGGTGGACTTCCTCACTAAGTCCGGCGATGAAGAGGGCGGTGTATGATGATGGTGCGGGTGTTTTCATTGGCTTTCGCCAAATGAAAGTCGATCTCGACTTCCTTGATGCGTGCTTAGATTATTGGGATCTTAGCTTGCATGTGTTTAGGTTTCCCGGGGGATAGGTGTGTCCTTTGATGGAGGAGTTTGCGGCCATTGCGGGGTGGTCGAAACGGACTACTCCGGTGGTTGTAAGGAGTGAGCTTTGCTATAACGGGATGTTGCGAAACTTCCTTGGGATGACAAATGCTCATGCTGCAGGTTTGTTTGAAGGAGGTAAGGTGAATATGCTTCTTTTGTGTCAACGGTACATGAATAAGGTAGACACCAGCATCTCGGACCGTTCTAGGCCGAGGGCCCTTGCTTTTTGTTTGGTTCACCGTTATGCTTTTGCGGGGTCCATGCCAGATGGGGTGTTCGGGAACGCGAGGTATGCTCGTGTTGTCGAAGAGATGGGAAGGGGATATGATCCTTCTGCCTTGATTCTAGCGGAGACCATACTGGGCTTAGACGACCGTTATGCTAATCGTCTGAGCTCGTACCGGGGTTGTGCTAGGATTCTCAACATTTGGCTCATGGAGAGGCTAAGTGTTTATAAAGCTCTTCCCCTTGGTGGTGTCTTCAAGGCTGCGGCGACGACGTCGCGAAAGATGGAGTGGGCTAGCCCTCGGGAGCGTTCACTCAACTACTACCGGGGGTTTGTGAAGGAGAGCTCCATTCGTTGGTATGTGTCTTGGTGGGGTATTACGGCGATTATGGCGCCGTCCGTTGCGAATACGGCTTGTGGGTTGATGTTGTGCGGGTTTGAACGAGGGGTGTGGATTCATGCTTTTCGCTTGAAGAGGCAAATCGGGCTTGCTCAAACCATCCCCGAGCAAGATACTCAGGTTGGAGGGGTTGTTGTCCTAAACAACCAGATGATTGATGGTTGGATCCGGGGATGGTCGGACCGTGTTACTTGGGCTATTCCGGAGCACATAGAGTCTACTCGTGTTACGGACTTCTACACGCGGTGGTATCGTTCCAATGATCCTCAGGAACGGGAGAATCAGAGGAGGAGAGAGAAGAATGGGCCAAGGCCCTCCTTGGCGTATGAGGTGGTGCGCGAAAGGAGGGACTATGGTTATCTTTGCGCTGTTAGTGTGGATGTTTCTACTTCGAGGCCTGTGCGGGAAAGGCTTGGAGCAAGGGTGACCGTTAGAGATCGTCTAGGGTCAAGGATCGAGGAGCTCCCAGTCGAGCAGGACGAGGGTCCGATCGAGCCCCCAGGATTTGAGAGACCTACTCCCGTAATCAGTTCGAAGATTGTGGCGGATCGGCCCCTTGAAGATGAAGAGGCTAATCCGAAGCGGCGGAAGACGGCGTAGTTTGCTTTTACTTAGAAAATTTCTTTATTCAAATACATGTTTTAGATTTGAATAAAGGGTTAAGGAGGCTTGTTCCTAACTCATTTCTAAATTGCGAAAAATTCTAAATAAAGTAATAAAATAGAATTAATTTGCTTTTGTCTGGTCTCGTTGCTTTCTTTTGTTTTGCTTTGAAATGTTCTCGACCTTTTAAGCTTCGAACATTCGTATTTTGTCTTAAATCCTCGACCTTTTTAAGCTTTGGATTTGTTCGTTTGATTTGTTTATTCTTAAGTCCTCGACCTTTTTAAGCTTCGGACTTGGATTATTGCTTTGTGTTGACTGTGCTGTCGACCTTTTTAAGCTTTGAGCGTGTCTTTTTGTGAGTGCATCGCCCTTGACCTTTTTAAGCTGTGGGCTTGCGTGCTAGGAAGTTCGGTTGTACTTTTGACAAGCTGCCTACGTATCCGCGTCTCACGGAATCAAACCGGCGTAGTTCGTGTGATTCGGTTGAGCTCTTTGCAAAGCTGCCTACGTATCCACAGTGCGTGGAATCAAACTGAGCGTAGTTCACTCATGCGAGAGTGAGTTTTTGTTTTTTTTTTTTTTTTTTTTTTTTTTTTTTTTTTGTGTGTTTTGAAATACATTGCAAATTTGTCTGTGTTTAGGGGTAGTATTTCTTGAGTTGATCAAGATTTGTTGGCAATCGAAAGTCCTGACCGTCCAGGTCAGTTAATTTCACGGCTCCTCCATTCTGCTTTAGGAATGTCAGTCCTGACCGGCGTAGTTCGTGGCTTGACCTGTTTGTTGTATGCGCGTTGTAGGCGGGATTGATACATTCGGACTGTACTTAGTGAATGTAACCGTCTTTCGTCTAAAAGGATGAGTTGTTCGTATCGTTCGCGTGCCCATTCTGCTTTAGGAATGTCTGCTTCCATGAGAATTCGAAGGGATTGCATTTCGATTTCCACAGGTTGAACGACTTCCATCCCGTAGGTTAAGAAATAGGGTGTCATTCCTGTGGGTGTGCGGATGGTTGTGCGGTATCCCCGTAATGCAAATGGGATTTTGTTGGGCCAGTCGTGGCAGGTGTCGATCATCTTTTTAAGGATTGATACGACGGTTTTGTTTGCTGCCTCGACCGCGCCGTAACGACAAATGATGTTGTTTTGTATGAATTTCGCAACTTCTTTTGTGCCTAGCGTTCGGTATGATGCGGCTTCGACCCATTTGGTGAAATAGTCGATGGCCACGAGGATGAAGCAGTGTCCTCCTGCTCCCACAGGTTGAAATTTGCCTATGACGTCAATTCCCCAGGTCGAGAAAGGCCATGGCGAGGTTAAACTGTATAGTGGTGAAGGAGGGATGTGTTATACGTTTGCAAAAATTTGACAATTATGGCAATGTTTGACATATTTTGCGCAATCGGCTTCCATGGTGGTCCAATACCATCCTAGCCTTATGATTTGTTTGCACATGGCTCGTGCGTTCATGTGTGGTCCGCACTCGCCATCGTGTACTTGGGACATGATTTCGTGTCCTTTTTAGTGATCGACACACAAGAGTAGTGTGCCTTGAGGTGTCTTTTTGAGTAGTTTGTCCATTTCCATTACGAATTGTGATGATAATAGGCGTAGGGCTCTTTTGCCCCGTTTGTCGGTGTTTGGCGGGTATTCGCCGTCCGTTTTGTAGTTGATAATTGCTTCGTACCAAGGGTCGGTTTGTTCTTCCTCGGTTTCAATGTCACAGATGTAGGCGGGTTCGTTCCGTCGTTCCACGACAATGGGTAGTGTTTCCATTCCCGGGGGTATATTGATTAGTGACGCGAGTTTGGATAACGCGTCGGCGAATTGATTTTCTTCGCGAGGGAGGTGTATGAATTCTACGCGATAGAATTCGTTTATGAGCTCTTCTATTTTGTTTTGGTATAGTGCTAGGTTTTCGTTAAGTATCTTCCATGCTCCGGATACTTGGTTGATTATGAGGGAGGAGTCCCCATAGACTCTTATGTTGCGGGCGTTGAGTATAAGCGCTGCTTGGAGACCGTGCAAGCACGCTTCGTATTCTGTGGCGTTGTTTGTTACGTCGAAATCCAGTTTGATGGATAAGGGGGTGTGTTCGCCATTCGGGGATATGAGAAGTATTCCTACTCCACATCCTCGATAGTTGGAGGAGCCGTCGAAGTATAACTCCCATTGTTCTTGGTTGATGTTGTAAATCCCATCGTCTGGAAGGGATGTTGTGTCGATGATTGGCTCTTCGTTGATTGCATTTTCGGCTAGGAAATCTGAGACTGCTCGTCCTTTGATTGCTTTGAGGGGTACGTACTTAAGGTCGAATTCGGCTAGGAGAAGTGTCCATCTGGCCATTCGCCCGTTAAGTACAGGTTTCTCGAAAAGGTACTTTACGGGGTCCATTTTTTAGTAGACCTTCGTTTGGTGTGCTAGCATATAGTGACGGAGTTTTTTGGAGGACCATACCAATGCTAGACAGCTCTTCTCGACGGGTGAATATCGAGTTTCGTAATCAAGAAATTTCTTGCTTATGTAATAGATTGCGTGTTCTTCGCCGTTTATTTCTTGAGCGAGCATGGCGCCCATGGCGGTAGGGGTTGTTGTAAGGTACAAGGATAATGGTAAATCCTTTTGGGGTGGTCGTAGAACTGGCGGGTGGTTAGTAATTCTTTGACCTTGTCAAATGCCTTTTGACATTCTTCGTCCCATTCAACGTGGTCGGTTTTCTTGAGCTTCTTGAAAACTGGTTCGCATATCATGGTGAGTTTGCTAATGAAGCGCGAGATGTATTGGATTTGGCCCAAGAAACTTCGAATTTCGTCGAGGTTCTTCGGGGGTTGCATTTCTAGAATTGCTTTGACTTTCGAGGGATCGACCTCGATGCCTCTTTGGCTTACTACGTGTCCTAGTAGTTTACCGGACTTGACTCCAAAAGTACATTTTTGGGGATTGAGGCGCATTTTGTATTGTCGTAGGCGAGTGAAGAACTTGCGGAGGTTAGTGATATGACCACTTCTCTCCTTTGACTTCACGATCATATCGTCGACGTAGACTTCGACTTCTTTATGCATCATGTCATGTAAAAGGGTTGTGGCGGTGCGTTGGTATGTAGCACCGGCATTGATTAGGCCGAAAGGCATGACCGTGTAGCAGTATGTGCCCCACGGTGTAATGAAGGCCGTTTTTGCCATGTCTTCGCAAGCCATTTTGATTTGATTATAACCTGCGTAGCCATCCATGAAGGATAGGAGGGCGTGGTCGGCGGTGTTGTCGACTAGGACGTCCACATGGGGTAATGGGAAGTCATCTTTCGGGCTGGCTTTGTTCAAGTCGTGAAAGTCAACGCATACTCGAATTTTGCCATTCTTCTTCAAGACTGGGACCATGTTTGAGACCCATTCAGGATATTCGATGACTTGGATGAAACCGGCTTGTAGTTGTTTCTCGATTACTTCCTTCACCATAAGGGACCATTCGGGGCGTAGTCTTCTTAGCTTTTGCTTGATGGGTTTGTAACCGGGTTTAATGGGGATGCGGTGTTCGGCTATGCTTCGTTCGATTCCGGGCATATCTTTGTACGACCAGGCGAATACGTCCTTGAATTCGCTTAGGAGTTGTGTGAATTGGGCGCGCTCATCTTCGTCCAGTGAGGCACCTAGTTGTAGTTCCCTTGGTTCTTCGGGGGTTCCCACGTTTATGGTTATGGTTTCCTCGATGATGGGGTCTTGTGTTTTTGGGGAGATGATGTTTGCAATGTATTTGTTTAATGATTCATTTGTTTGTTCATTTTCGTCGCATGAGTTAGTGTCTTTTGTATTTTGCGTTTTGTTTGTTGTTTGTTGATTTTTGGTTGTTTGTATTTTGTTGTTTGTTTTAGCTTGAGACAAGACGTAAGCAAATTTATTCATTTCATTATTTTGAAGAGAATTATTCGACAAATTAGAAAATTGCTTGGAGCTAGCCTCCGTAAAAAGGAAATCTAAACTAAAGCTAGAGTCTAGGATAGATGGGTCGACAGATGACCCGACACTAAGAGCATTAGAAGCTAAAAGAATCTCTTCTTCTTCTTTGTCGTCTTCTGTGCCGCTGGAGCTGCTTGAGTTGCTTGAGTTTGAATCACTCTCGTCCTTGTCCTTGAGATTAGTGACATGGTCGAAAAGTGGTCCTTCACCGGTGATAAGCTGGAAGTGGTGACCCTGTGCATCGGTCCATTTCAGCGTTTTATACCATCCGCTGAGGGTTTTGTCTGTGGCGTCGGCTATGAGTAAGTTAGGATCGAAGTGACGGTCTCGCATGATTGTGGAGACAATCTCTTCGTTTTTGGTGCTCGGTGAGGCCTTGAGTGTATTGGGCTCGGCCTCACTAGAGAAACAAGCTTCGGATGAATGGATGATGTTTCGAAGGGAGGTATTCCCGTCGACCGTTCCTCCGGGGGTGAAATATGCGTTCAGGTCGAGGATGTAAGGTCGCAGGGTGACTTTGTGACTTGACCTTCGCCTTTGGATTTCCTTAACCATCTTCTCCTGGTCGTCGTTTTTGGGCTTATAGCCTAGACCCATGGTGAGCCAAAGGCTGTTGTTGTTTTTTGTTTTGAAAGGTTTGTAGGTTTTGATTGGTGTACGTGTGATGGCGCCGACCTCAAAGTCGAAACCACATAAGTCTTCTGTGGGTTCAGCCACAATTTCCGCAGAATTGGGCTCTTTTGGTGTATCGAAAAGGGCTCGGAAGTTCGAGGCATTCAAGGTTCTGATCTCCTCGTTGAGAGGGATCTTAACCTTTTGATGTAGGGTAGAGGTCACGGCTTTGGTGGAGTGAATCCACGGTCGCCCCAGGAGTATGTTATAGGAAGGGGTCATGTCGATGACTTGGAACTCGACCTTTCTTTCTATGGGACCACTGCGTATGTGAAGAGAAATGGTTCCTTTCACGTGACGTCGGGTTCCATCGAAAGCTTTGACTCCGTCCATGCTCGGGGTGAAGTCTTTATCGGATAGGCCGAGGCGATGTGCACCAAAATGGATAAGCTCATTTTTGCTCATTTTGAGGCTTGGGCTAACTTGGGTCCTATGGCTCGAGCCATGGCTTAATTTGTGATCATTAGGATCAAACCAAGTGAAATGTACAAGGAGGAACGAAGGAAATCAGCCCACACATGGAAAGCAACAATCTAGGCCATGAACCAAGAAGCTTATCTTGACATGTCGGTAGAGATTGTAACATAACTCCCAATCTACTCATCCAATTGAGGTGAAACCAATTGCATATGACAGCTAGCTCAAAGAGCTTTCATTTGACATATGGTTGGCTATCTGGTTCAAAGGGAGCTGAGAGTTATGGCCTCTACAAGTCAGGGGTCAGATTGTGAAACTTCAGTCCATAGGCAAATTCGACATGTCCGTACTCAAAGTTGAATATCTTGAGTTCTAAGCCATATATTTGGATGATTCTTTTTGAATTGGAAAGCTAGCTCAATTACCTTTCCAATGACATATCATGGGCCTTCTAATTCAACGTGAGCGAGAAATGGTGAAGCCTACAAGTCACTTCAGTCTCAAGGAACTCGGTTTTGGAGTAATGAGCCATGAACTTAACCTACATCATTCTCCTTGGGTGAGCTCACTTTGGGGACCATTTGGGAGTCTCCTAATGAGCCATGGACTCACATGGGACGTGGGATACACAAGAGAAGACCAAGAGATCAGCTGAATTCTAATTCAAACAAAGAGCTCAACTTTTGTTAAGCTATCATTGTCAATTGTGGTCCTTAGTTTGCTTTATGTCCTTGTTCACTTTATTGTCTTGTTTTCTTTTAGTTTGTGATCAGATTTGTAAGTCCTTGTACCATCACTCCTTGCTCTCCAAGGTGCTAATCCTAACCCCTGGATGATAACCTAAACACAAAGTGTAGATGGACCTAGATGTCACTTTCTACCTTTATGCTTTTGGTTGTTGTTTATTTTCAGATTTTGTAAGGTCAATAGGACCAATATTTCGGCTGACTTGAAGGCCTTCTTAGGACCATTAGATCAACATTGTAATGAAGGGCTTAGATGAGAGCTTGGGTATTATATAACCCACCCCCTTACAATGTATTTTTCAGATTTGGATGAATTGAAAACCCTAGTGTTTAAGTTGAGTGTTCTTCATTTTTCTCATTGCTTTGTGCTTGAGTTTAGTGAGTGATTAGTTAGTGGCTTAGTGCTTAACTAATCAAAACCTAAATCTATTACTTTGTGTTTAGATTTAGTACTATCTTTATGTTTTTCATTTATCAACAAAAATCAGAAAATTCTCACAAAAATAACATCACTTGGCCGAAAATTTCATAAGTCTCACAAATCGATTTTAGTCAATCCCTTGAGTGAAACTTAACCCATCTAGTTTCACTCCAAATTGGTATCAAAGCTTTGGTTGGGTTTGAAGAACACAAGATCCACATTGTGCTAGAAGTCGGTTCATTCACACATTCAAAGATCCTCACTTTGCTTCCATTTTTCAGATTCGTTTCTTTGAGGTATAATGGATGTTTCTTTTCGATTTGGTTCTTCATATTTTTCCTATGGTACCACATGTGAAACCCCTTGTGTTGAGACCATTTTCGAGTCTATGGAGAGGGCTAGAAAAGAGTTAGAAGCCAAGTTGGCTAGGATGAGGAAGAATTTGTCCGAATGAGTTTGAGTAAAGGGATGGCTATTTTACTTGACTCTCCTACAAAAACACCACCTTATGAGCCACCCATGAAAGCCAAAATTGTTGAACCCACCCCAAATCCTACACCACCAGCCCTAGACACAAGGAAGGGGGCTGACCTTAGCCATAAAACAACCATCTCCCTTAAGAAATGTTGTCAATGTCAAGGATACGGTCACAATGCCAAAGAATGTCCCACAAAAAAAACCTTGAACCCGTGTGAGATTGTTCATGGGGAGATGAGTGACATCCTTGATTGTGAGGATGAAAGGAGTGAGGTCCTTGCTAATAAGGATGAAGAGGATGTGAAGCAAGATCAACATGAAACCGAGATGGAGGTGAGGCCATATGATTTGGTCATGGATGGAGGAAACTCTATCAAGGTGGCTCCTAACACTCAAAATGAGGAGTTAGCCTTACTTTCACAAGAGCATCCTAATCCTCGCAAGATAGGAAGGTTACAAAAAGAAGCCGAGTTGAAGAGCCATGGTGATGAGGTTTTGGATGATTTGTTTGTAATGGGTGCTTGTCATCCCATCTTTGATAAGCCTTGTGAACCATGGAAGCATGAAGACATTTTGGTCCATGATGGGAAGGATAGTACCTTTATCTTTAAGGTTGAATGGAAGGAGGAAGAAACAAGTCAAGGAATGAATGTTGGTGAGAGTGTACACATTGAATTAGCTAATGGTGATCCAAACATTCAAGAGGAGAGCATGGGGAATAATCTCAAGGGAAAGGTTGAGCTTGATCTTAAGAGATGTTCACCTAAGGCCAAGAAGAAGAAGCTCATGTGGAATGGGAAGCTTGGCACAAGCAAGAGGTCAAGAGGATTCTTGAAATGGAAATTCAAAATGAGGAGCTTAGTCAAATGTTAAGAACCCCAAAGTTTGAGGACAAACTTTTTTGAAGAAGAGGAGATTGCACCAAAATGGATAAGCTCATTTTTGCTCATTTTGAGGCTTGGGCTAACTTGGGTCCTATGGCTCGAGCCATGGCTTAATTTGTGATCATTAGGATCAAACCAAGTGAAATGTACAAGGAGGAACGAAGGAAATCAGCCCACACATGGAAAGCAACAATCTAGGCCATGAACCAAGAAGCTTATCTTGACATGTCGGTATAGATTGTAACATAACTCCCAATCTACTCATCCAATTGAGGTGAAACCAATTGCATATGAAAGCTAGCTCAAAGAGCTTTCATTTGACATATTGTTGGCTATCTGGTTCAAAGGGAGCCGAGAGTTATGGCCTCTACAAGTCAGGGGTCAGATTGTGAAACTTCAGTCCATAGGCAAATTCGACATGTCCGTACTCAAAGTTGCATATCTTGAGTTCTAGGCCATATATTTGGATGATTCTTTTTGAATTGGAAAGCTAGCTCAATTACCTTTCCAATGACATATCATGGGCCTTCTAATTCAACGTGAGCGAGAAATGGTGAAGCCTACAAGTCACTTCAGTCTCAAGGAACTCGGTTTTGGAGTAATGAGCCATGAACTTAACCTACATCATTCTCCTTGGGTGAGCTCACTTTGGGGACCATTTGGGAGTCTCCTAATGAGCCATGGACTCACATGGGACGTGGGATACACAAGAGAAGACCAAGAGATCAGCTGAATTCTAATTCAAACAAAGAGCTCAACTTTTGTTCATGTCATTGTCAATTGTGGTCCTTAGTTTGCTTTATGTCCTTGTTCACTTTATTGTCTTGTTTTCTTTTAGTTTGTGATCAGATTTGTAAGTCCTTGTACCATCACTCCTTGCTCTCCAAGGTGCTAATCCTAACCCTTGGATGATAACCTAAACACAAGGTGTAGATGGACCTAGATGTCACTTTCTACCTTTATGCTTTTGGTTGTTGTTTATTTTCAGATTTTGTAAGGTCAATAGGACCAATATTTCGGCTGACTTGAAGGCCTTCTTAGGACCATTAGATCAACATTGTAATGAAGGGCTTAGATGAGAGCTTGGGTATTATATAAACCCACCCCCTTACAATGTATTTTTCAGATTTGGATGAATTGAAAACCCTAGTGTTTAAGTTGAGTGTTCTTCATTTTTCTCATTGCTTTGTGCTTGAGTTTAGTGAGTGATTAGTTAGTGGCTTAGTGCTTAACTAATCAAAACCTAAATCTATTACTTTGTGTTTAGATTTAGTACTATCTTTATGTTTTTCATTTATCAACAAAAATCAGAAAATTCTCACAAAAATAACATCACTTGGCCGAAAATTTCATAAGTCTCACAAATCGATTTTAGTCAATCCCTTGAGTGAAACTTAACCCATCTAGTTTCACTCCACGATGTGCGGTGGCCAATGGTAGGACATTGACTGCAGACCCGTTGTCAACAAGGGACACGGGTAAAGTTTTCTTCATACACTCTACGCTAACGTATAGAGTGAGGTTGTGATTCGGCCCGAATGCGGGGAGATCATCATTTGAGAAGGTAATAGCTCCTGGTAACCAATCCCTTGTGACATGGCTGACCATTTGATCTGGAGAGATCTCAGCATCTGCGCACGCTATTTGTAGAGCGCGAATGAATGCGTTCCTATGTTCCGCCGAGTCTCGTAAAAGGGCCCAGATGGAAACATCGGCTTTTGTGCGAGCGAGTTGTTTCTGAAGCACCTCGCTCGTGTTTGGTGGTGGAATTATTGTAGAGGCGGAGGGTGTACTCGTAGAGGGAATGTCCTCTTGGGCTACGGCCTTGCCTTCCTCGGTCGCAGTTGCTTTTCTGGCATGCTCATCTGTGAAGATATTCTGATAAGGACGACCAGAGCGTGTGAGGTGTGAAACCTCGTCTTGTTCTTTCTTCTCGGGCTACTCGCCCTTTTCTTTTTGGTCTTTGTTTTCGGGTTGTTTGCCCTTCTTTTTCTTCCCCTTCTTGTTCTTTTTGGTTTTATTCGAGGAAGGAGTAGTTGAGAGTTGAGCTACCGTTTTGTTAGTGGGTGGCCACTCTTCGTCTTCGTCATCACTGAACCAGACCTCATTGATTTGGTTGTTGGTGGGTGTGACCAAGTAGGAGTAATCTATGACGGGTGCTGATCCGAGGAAGATTGCAGGGTTGTCATAAATTGTGGGGTTGCTTTGGGCTCCGATGCCGATTTCAACGAGTTCTTCGAAATTCTCGGCATCGCCGTAATCAAAGTGTCTTCGCCACTCGGGTCGTAAGCTACCGAGAAATGTGTACATGAGCTCGTCTTCGTGTGGAGGGTTCGGAACTTGGGCAAGAAGTTTTCTCCAACGGGCGAGGTATTGGGCGAAATCTTCCTCGTCCTTTTGATATTGGGCTACGAGAGTAAGGAGGGAGACATGCTTGTTGGCCTTGTTTTTGATGCGTTGTTCTAGACGTTCAACTTCGATCTGATGCAAGGCCTTCAAGTTGTCAATATCTTTGGTGGATAGGCTAATGCGGTTACGGAGAGTTCTCAATCTTTTGAGGTTAGCCATCTTCGAGGTGCGTTGGCGTTTGAAATGAGGGGTGATGATGCGATTCATGGTACGACGAGTATCTGGCTGAGGCCTGCATTTCACTTTGCATATTAGTGACACGACTCGACCCACTAGACTCAAATTCATTTTTAGGCATTCATTTTAGCTCATTTCTTTGTTTAGAAAGACCTTTTATGTTTTGAAAAGAGGAGATTTTCGAAAAGGTTTTAGCTAAAGGAAGCTTTTGAGACGAGGATGTGTGCGCACATCTCGCCTCGATGTTAAAATGTTTTGCTTTGCACCCGTCGAACTGATATCGGTAATTTGCCGAGGTGAGCTCGAGTTCGGATGTGTAAAAGAGAAAGGATTCGACTCGAGAGCGGTTAGCAAGTCGAGTCGAGGATGTTAAAAAAGGAGTCTAGGCCGTGTGACCTAGAGGACTAAAGTCCACGAGCTCGGGTTTTAATCCTTGCTCGGGTTTTTGCTTGTTAGTGAAAAAGGAGAATTTTGAGAAAGCTTGTTTCAAAAATTCGCGATAGTTTTGTTTGAAAAGTGTTAGTTTGTTAGATGTTAGGTTCATTTATCTTTGAAACGTTTAAGCGAGTTTTCGAAGATATGAATGCAAATGCTCGTTTTGAAAAAGACCATGGAGTGCATAGCCTCGAACTTGTACGTATGACTCAAAAAGGGGTGAAAAATGAGTCGGTCGGGTATACCTCCAACTACCTCGAGTACGCTTTGGCAGATACTTAACCCCTTCATTTCCTTACGCCGGGGCGATAGGTTTTTACGAGCGAACCTTTGGGGCGGTCGAGATAGCCGTTTACGGCAAGCCGTGGAGGGGCGAGAGGAAAGCTAGTCCGGCATGTGCTTTATCGAGTGGACAAGCCTGCATGTGGGAACCACCTCTCGAGGGTGCAAAGGGTGCCTAGATTCCAAAAGGAATGGACTCTAAACGAATGTGCATAGCTCAAATATGTATACTTGGATTGTTCAAGGCTTTCAAGTTTCACCTCTTTATTTTTAAAAGAAAAAGCTAGTTTTAGTTTTAAAAATAAAATCTCCCCAGCGGAGTCGCCAAACTGTGGAACCCGGTATCGAACGAGGGACCCAACTCGGCGTCTTGCTTAAGGGCGCGTTTAAAGTTAAAAAAGATTAATTTAGAAAAACCTTTAAAACTGTTTTGGAGTCGCCACCTAATTATCGCGGAAATTAGGAACCTGCTATCATGTCCTAAGCCTAAAGACATGTCCTAGATTTTGGAGCACGCCGACACCCCTAGATATAAGGCTTGTGAAACCAGATTGGATTCGGGGTGAGGGTACTTTAGAAAAAGAGTTAATTCAATTAATGATTTATGAAAATCTTTTAGAAAAGCCTATGTAAAAATAGCCTCTACTGACCTAGAACAATCCAAATAAGATGACAATTGAGCTAATGTTATCGCTACGTACAAGTGCGAAATAGTTGTAAAAGAGTGCAGATGCAAATGCAAAAAGATTGATTAAAACCCTCAGTTTAGCATGTTTAACTTGTTAACAGCAGTTGATTAAAGGTCGAATTCATTGTTTAAGTTGATTTTAATGCAAAATAAGAAGGTGCAAGATGCATGCAAATAAAATAAAGTTCAATTGTCCATTGGTTTATTTTATAAGGGTCGGTTGCTTATGCGACTTTGGCGTGTCATCGGATATGGAGTGTACCCGAAGTAAATAGAACACATGGAGTGCAAGCGTTTGGGTGCCAAAGGCGGCGCTAGAGTGTAGTCCCCTTTGTTAGTCCATAGAAAATAAGAAAAAGCTTTGATCCAAGTGGATCGGTACCTACCTTGTCCTGACGCTTCAGATCTGGGCAGAGCTTCGCTTCTTGAACTTAAAAAGGAGGATGAATTCAACACGGGATGGTGTGTTGAACTCAAGGGTTTGAGTGCGTGAGGCTTTGAGAGAGTTTTGTAGTGTGTTTGATGTGAAAACTGGTTATGAATTGTGTTTTTCGAGGTCAGGTATAGGGGTGTATATATACTAACAACCTCGGAGAAATTAGGAAACCCGGGGATAAAAGCAAGCCAGGAAACCGCATAGCCTTATGCGGTTGCCAGGGCAAACCGCAGAAGGCTATGCGGTTTGTGGGTGTGGTTTTTAGCGTAGTTTCCAAGTTCCGGTTTGATAAAATCTTTGAAAGATTACGGGATAATCTCAAGCTTGCTCATCAAGAAAACTCCTGGGATATTTCTGAGATATTTGTGGTGTTCAGGGCTTTGGAGTGCGGGCCAAAGGCTGGGTTTGGGCTCGGTTTTGGGCCCGAGACCCGTAAAAATGGAAAGGGTGTATTTGCATAGATTTTGTGAAATAAGGTAAGACGTGAGGTTGTATTTTGTGTAAGAGGAGGCTAAAGGGAAGATCTAGCCGCCGGGCCTAAATTTAGGAATTTAGGAATGCTGAATTAGACCTTGTTAATGTAAAAGGGCTAATTGTAGTGCAAGTGCGAAGCTCATGCCAAATGAAGCAGGACAAGGACCTAGCTAGACTCCAAATGGACAAAATGAACGTTTATTTAGATGCGATGTGAAGCGACCTAAATCATTTAAACATTTCAAAACGACTCAAAATGAATTCGACATTAGTTAGAACCGTTTAAGTCAATGTTAAAGCATGCGTAATAAAAGTCCGTGTTACATCACAGGGTTTTGTTTGGGAGGGTACGGATATGGGTATCCACACTAATGCACATGGTTGGTCGTTGTAACTTTTGAGGATTCTTAGTTTTGCGATTCTTAGCTAGTGCATCTTGAGACTGTTTTATAATTATGAGTTAATGCACATGTGATTCTTAGTCTTTGAGATTAATGATTTAATTTATGGTGTGCGAACATTAGGGAGATTATAGTATCTGCGTAGGGAGTATTTTTAGGACTTAGTTATGTTGCTAGATGAGTTGTGACAATCATGAGTTAGTGAGAATTGGGAAGTGATATTGTGATGAGCAACAATCGGCTTTGAGGAAAACTTCAAGGTTATAGTGAGCACGATAAAACTTTGGGGTTTGTACTTTAAAGGATAATGTAGGAATGACAAGTGTGCATCTTGTGGTTTTGTGAATGTGTTAAGTATAAGGAAATTCATTAATGGAAGGAAAGAAATCGAGGTCAGTAAGGTAGTGACGTTCGAGGAAGGTATGGATAGACTTGTGTATGGTAACAATGGGTTGAGAGAGTAGTAAGCTTTTGACGACACATTTTGATAGTTATTGGATAATATACTTTTGATTTGGGGTTGAGACGATATGGTATGACATAATTATGGTTATTTCATTGTGGAGAGTGAGGATAGATGTGAGAAGCGATATAGACTTGAGCTTGGATCACGTTATGATTGAGGGTATGAGGTTTGTCTTTGGCATTGATTTGAGGATTAGTTTGTCCGGCAATCGTATTGGTGACGTTAGTTAGGATGTCCACGGTTTTAAAATGCGTTTGGAGTGTGTTAAGATTTTGGATTGAGATACTATGTTGAGTTGATATGGACATACGAAGCTAATAATAGTCAATTTGGGTTAGTCGAGCATACGATGTATCTATGGTATACAAGTTTACATAAACTAGCGATCCACATCAGAGCAGTTGGTGATATTGAGCTAATATGAGCGTCGTTAAGCGTGTCTATGCCCCTATGATCAAGGTGAGTAGAGTTAGCGATTCTTGTCTTGAGGACCATAAGAGTAGGTAGTTTTCTTAACCCTTTGGGGGTATTCTTTCGTTCTCAAGTTTCGAGGACGAAACTTCTTTTTAGATGGTGAGATTGTAACACCCCGACTTTTCCTAATATTAATTGTTCGTCTCAATAATATTCGTAATTCATTTCTCTTGATTTTCTCATTTGTAGCTCGAGAAAATCAGTTCACTTGTCGCGTGGATTAAGCTACACTGTAGTCAGAACTTAAAAACGGTGTAATTAACTTAAAAACGGTGTAATTTCCTCATACGGACTCCGATTCAGGTGATTCAAAAGGCTAAACTGCGTATTTTTTCGACGCCGTCGCAACTGCCAAACTTTCAGGAGTCAGAACGAACCGCTCCACCCTGGGCCGAGCCGATCCCTTAACTCGGGTTGGGTTTTAGGGTTTCATGTGGTTGCTTTTTGCTCAAGTCATTATAATATCTTGTTCACTCCTAGCCCTAGCAACCTTAAGATCAGTTTTACATCTCCCTTATCTCATTCCTCATCTCACATCATAATTCTCCCTCAAACTCTCTCAAGATCTCATCAAAACATCATTGTTGATCATCCTTTCTTTCATCTTTTAAGCCCTAATTTTTCCCTAGTCGATTTCCTTGGTAAATCAGCCCTTTTAGCCCTTTTATTTTTCTGATTTTGTATTATTTTATGTGTTCTTATGTTGTATGCTTTTGCTTGTGTGATTTGGCTTGGTTATGCAAAGGAGAAGGAGATCTAGAAGAAGGAGATACCATTCTTGTGGAGGAGGAAGAGGATTAGCAAGGATTTGATCTCAACTAAGGTAACTAGGTGTGATCTAGTTGTATTTTAGCATGTATGAGGCCTAATTGTTATGGATCTTGTTGTCTACATTGATGGTTCATTGTGTGTTTGCAAATCTTGTTGTTTGATTGTTGTTTTCATCATGTTGTCATGCTAGATCTAGGGCCTCATACTAGGGTTGTCATACTATCATATTATAATGCATATTTCACTTAGTTTATTGCTAATCATGTTTGTAAGTCCTTGGAAATCGATTTGGTATTGGTTGTTGTTGATGCCGTGTGTGTTGTGATGAGGGCCGTAGCCCTTGTCTCTTGTTCCCTCTCGTTTTCTTCTTGTTTTGGCTTAATTATAATAGATCTTGATGTTTGAATGATTCACCTAAAGTTAAATTATGAATTATGATGATTTGATAGAGTCTAAAAGTGTACGTACGCATGTTTTAATGAATTGATCACATAAATTGTTAAAGGATCACATAAGAATTGAATATGTTGCATGAATACGGGTGTCGTGTGTGTTGGCCGTGTGAGGTGCATGTTGGCCGTGAGGGTTGTGTGTGTGAGTCGGTTTGTTTTGTTGGAGTAAGTGTCCTCCACAATAGTGCGATTACATAATAAATCTCAATTAAGGAATACATGGGGATAATCCTGTATTATTGTCAATTGATTAACGTAAATCAATAACGGTTGGCTGACTAGAGTTTGACGTTATTGTCGTGAGAACGGCGGTAATCAATTGATCCCTTTAAGTCACTCCAAATAATAAAGCTAATTAATTGTATGAGATACGATTAAATTAGTAACTTGATAATTTGACTAACGGTTAGTCAGTGAATTAATTTAGAGAGAAATCGAGGTGTGAACTCGGATGATTGAATTTTATATCGATAAAATTATTAGAGGAGATGGAATTAGTGATTAACCGTTAATTCACTAATCATGTATATTTTAGTAATGAGATTAGTAAAAGTACATTTTTAAATATGTGTAAGTGTACATATATTTTAGAGAGGAGATTAATTAATTTATACTTTGTCATATTGGATGATTAAGTGATAAATTATAAGTATTTGTGGGACAAATATTAAAAACAAAAGGGACCCATTATAAGCCCTAATGGACCGTCCAAATAAGAGAAGGAGGAGGATGAGATTCCCTCTTGTCTTATTACTTTTGTCTTCTAGTCTTTTGTTACTTTTGCATGCAAAAACACAATGATTATGTTGCATGTATTTGTTCTAAACAATGCAAAGACTCTTCCCTCATCTCTTCTCTTGTTGGCCGAAAATAAGGTGTCTAGGACACACTTCCTTTTGCTTGTTTTGATGATAAAACACAAGGCCAAAGTGAGAGGATTCATTCATGCATTTTTCTCATCCATCTCTCTACTTTTCTCTCTTATATTCTCTCTAATATTATAAGTATCAAGTACTTATATTCTCATATAAATATTACTAGTGTAGTAGTAATAATATTCACATATTATCAAGTGCTTATTAGTGATTTCTAGATCAAAATCACTTGTAAGTTTTGGAGTTGTTCTTGGGTGCAACTAAGAGGAGGTTTCCTATTATGGAAACTCGGGTTTGGAGGATCATCCATGTTGTTAGCTCAAGAAACAAAATAAGAAAGGAGTTCTTATTTTGTGCCCAATATTTCCCTTTGAGAAAGGTATAACATTTCTAAACTTATAACAAAATGAATTTGTTACTACATAGATCTTGCTAAATCAAATTAGAGTAATTTGATTTACACTAATATTTGATTAGTGAATGGGATCCGATCCCTACAAGTGGTATCAGAGCCATGGCTTGTAGTTACAAATTTATTTTGTTATTTTTGGAGTTTTATATATTTATTGAGAATAAATATGATAAAATCCGAAAATAGTGTTAAAAATGGTTTTAACACGAGATTTTTATTGCATGCAAATTTTCTGGTCTCATGAAGTTACTGGTCAAATTTCGTAATTTTTGAAATTTGTTTGCTAATTAAAATGATTTTTATACAAAACCGAGTCAAAAAGTGTGTTTTTGGCTAAAATAATGACTATAAATAGTTATAGTTGGAATCTGGTCTCGAAAGTTTTACACAGTGATATTTCATATTTATACATTCTGCATGTAAATTTTCAGAATCAGATCTTGAGTTTTGAATATTTATTCATATTTTTGTTTAAAATCGGTATGATATGCATTTTATGTCCAAACATATAGTAAACATTGTTTTCTGGACATGAAATTTATACCACTATTTTTATACATTATGAGGATGCTCTCGTATAAATTTGGGAGTTTTCCTCACTGTTTTAGACGTTTTCTTGATTTTATGAGATAAAATCGATGAAATCGTATGTTTATTGTTATAAAAATAATTCGTAAAATATTTTGAGCAAGCTTTTCATTTTTGACATCTTGGAAATGTTCCAGAATGTACAAAATTTTTCCAAAATAAAAATGGTTTTATTTTATATTATATTGTATTTTTAAAGCTTTATTCATAAAAGGTTATGATTAAAGTACATCTAATTAGCAAATGACCATGTTGATGAACTAAAATCACCATGAATTAGTGAAAACTAATTTTGGGTGTTCTAAATCAGTTTAGAAGTTTTAGTTCAAGCTTAAAAGGTGTTTTAAGCATTATTGATTAATATGAGATTAATCGATTAAATATGAGACCGGTTTTTAACGATATAATGCGATTATTGTTTAGGGCGATTTTGGCATGTTTTTATTTATAAGCTTTACTTTATGCATGTTTGGATGAATGTTTATTATTGAATGAATGTTTGTTCTTATTAGTATGGCCATAGTTTGTTATTTTTACCGATATTGCCCGTAATGAAAGGGAATATCGTGTGGTTTGTAATTAAATGCGATCTCGTATCGCCGGTTTGTAATTTTAATAGTTTATTTCATTTATAAATGTATAATAGGGTTGCTATGTATTCATTTGTAAATTTATACTTGTAACTATTTGTAAATCGAAGACCGGCGATGGATCGAGATGGAGCCTTAGAAGTGTTCTAAAGCTTGCAAGGAGGAGCCTTGGATGAAGCTCATATGAAGAGGGACCAAAGGAGTTGGTTTCCAATTTGTAACTCCTTGTAATTTTAATTACCTTTAGGTGGCCATACTAGGTTTATGCTTATGCTTATTTTATGCTTGTTTAATTGCTTATTTTATCGTTTACATGCCAAAATCGCCATGCATGCTAGGATATCCCACTATGATTGTCGTTTTAGGTCGCGATTCTTAAATTAGTTCACTTATAAAGAATATTAATGACTAAAATTGACAAGATCACCCACATTATTTATCAAAATGAATTGAGATTAAGCCTTTCCAAATGTAGCGACTATGAACCCCATGTTCGTGAGGACCTCCGCGACGTGGAACCTTGTTACCATGGGTAAGTAGTGGGAGGAAGTCCCATGCTAATTTGGTTTGGACTCAACCGAATAAGAGTTATTTGGGGCTAATCGATGCATTTTATTGAAAAATCATCAACCAAGCATTCTAGTGTAGAATTAGTCAAGTGTTGACTTATCGTTTTTATATAAAAGGAAACATGAGATGTCTAATTTTATATGAAAAACGAGTCTTGGAATCATTTATATAATTTCGTGGGAGATCATTATATAAATGGACATTTGTTTTTAAAAGGTGTTTTAGCAAATGTCATTAATGTACAATGAATGTTAATTTCCTCATATTTGTTGTAGAATAATTTATTTGAAATCGCAATGACAACCTCAACTCCCGCACCCATTTTGGGTAAATATTCATGGTTGAGAACCGTGATGGATAAATGTATCCTAAAAGATGACGGTAGCAACCTTGTCGAATGGGATTCGACTATAAGGGGCGCCGCTCAATCCGCCAATGTGTTTAAATACCTTACCGAACAACTTCCAGCCGAACCCGGACTTAGGGCCACCGTGGCGGCACGAGCCGCCTACGATGAGCGCCTAAAGGTGGACAATGACTTGAAGAATGTGTTGATTTGGTCAATGTTACCTACTCTCAAATTTCGCTTCGTTACTCACAAAGTGCATATGAGATATTCACTAGAGTGACGATGATGTGTTTCAACCAAGAGAACATCAAAGGAAATGAGAATGAGAGAAAAGATGTTCTTTCAATGAGATTGAAGAACATAAACATTGGGGTCAAGAAAGGGAAGGGAGCTAATAAAGCTCGGTTCAAGGAAGATAAGGGTAAGGGGAACGCTATTGAGAATGGCAAGCCCAAACCCGGACATTGGAAGTGCAATTGTCCCAAATTCTTGAAGGAAAATAATGATGGATGTGCGACATCCAAAGATATTGTTCCTTCTAGTCTTTATATGATTGACATAAATCATGCTTGCATTTCCACATGGGTATGGGATACCGGATGTGGGTCTCATCTTTGCAATCACTTGCAGGGGATGAGAAACACGCGAGCACTAGCTAAGGGTGATGTAGATCTCCACATGGGCAATGGAGCTAGAGTAGCGGCCGTTTCCGTGGGAACTTTTGTACTCACTCTAGCTAGTGGTTTAGAGTTGTACTTGAATAACTGTTATTTTGTACCAACTCTAACCAAAACATTATCTCCATCTCCATGTTAGAAGCGGAAGGCTTTTGTTTTATGATTAAGCACAATCGGTGTACTTTTTCATTTAATGAAATGGTTTATTATGAAGCCAATTCAATTGGAGATATTTATGTTTTGAATGATGTCAATGATGTTTATCATATAGAGAACAAGAAGCTCAAAACGAATGAATCAAACAAATCCTACCTTTGGCATTGTCGTTTAGATCAAATAAACGATAGACGCATAAAGAGACTTGTTGAGAACAATGTTCTCAAATCATTTGATTGCGAATCATATGGTACGTACGAGGCTTGCCTTTTAGGGAAGATGACTCGTGCACCCTTTAATGGTAAAGGGACACGAGCAAGTGAGGTTTTAGGACTCATACATACCGATGTGTGTGGTCCATTAAACATCACTGCTAGAGGAGGATATCATTACTTCATTACTTTTACCGATGACTTAAGTAGATATGGTTATGTCTACTTAACAAGGTATAAAAGTGATGCTTTTGAGAAATTTAAAGAATTTCAAAATGAGGTTGAGAACCAATTTGATAAGAAGATACAAGCACTACGATCGGATCGTGGTGGCGAATATCTAAGTAATGAGTTTTGATTCACATCTTAAGAATTGTGGTATAATATCACAATGGACTCCTCCGGGCACACCTCACTTAAATGGTGTTGCAGAAAGGAGAAACCGAACTTTATGAGATATAGTTCGGTCTATGATGAGTCAAAATGAGCTTCCTGGATCGTTTTGGGGCTTTGTGCTATTGTCTGCCGCATTCTCACTAAATCGAAGTCCGACTAAAGCAACTCCATATGAGATATGGACGGGAAAGGTTCCCTATTTGTAGGTTATCCTAAGGAAACTTGTGGATATTACTTCTACAACCCTCACGAGAACAAAGTGTTTGTGGCTCGTGATGCTGTCTTTCTAGAAAATGAATACATTTCTAATAGACAGAGTGGGAGAAAATTTGAACTTGATCAAGTTCAAGAGCCACAAACCGAGGCAGAAAATGAGGAAACCGTTCCCTCGTCTTCTGACACGGTTGTAATCCCTAGGAGGTCAGGAAGAATTAGTCATCATCCTGACCGTTACCTCGGTAACATCGAGGAGGAGGGTGATTTGTTGTTATTCGAAAGCAACGAACCCTCAACCTACAAGGCGGCTATTAGTAGCCCCAACTCCGAACAATGGCTTGAGGCCATGAAATCCGAAATGGATTCTATGTACGAGAACCAAGTTTGGGACTTGGTAGATTTACCTAAAGGAGTGAGACCTCTTCAGAGTAAATGGATATTCAAAATCAAACTCGGCATAGATAAACATATAGATTGGTGGCAAAGGGCTTTTCACAAAGTCCAAGGTATTCATTATGATGAAACCTTTGCACCAGTTGCTATGCTTTGATCCATAAGGATAGTCTTAGCGGTTGCCGCATTTCATGACTATGAAATATGGCAAATGGATGTAAAAACCGCCTTCTTGAATGAGATTCTAGAAGAGGAAGTGTACATGACACAACCTGAAGGTTTTGTAAATACATCCAACCCTAAGAAAGTATGCAAGCTTAAGAGATCCATTTATGGTCTTAAGCAAGCATCAAGGAGTTGGAATCATAGATTCGATCATGTTATAAAACAAAAGGGTTTCGCTCGAAGTGTCGAGGAACCTTGTTTATACATGAAGTTTAGTGGGAGCAAGGTAACCTTCCTTGTCTTGTATGTGGATGACATACTACTAATTGGAAATGATGTTCCAAGTCTAAATTCGGTAAAGGTGGAATTGGGAAACCATTTCCAAATGAAGGACTTCTTGAGAGGCACAACGCATCTTGGGTGTCCGGATCTATAGAGATAGATCCAAGAGGATACTAGCATTGAGTCAAGAAACTTATATTGATAAGATTCTTGATAGGTTCAATATGAAAGACTCCAAGAGAGGCTTTCTTCCGATGAGTGTAGGAATGACATTGAAGAAATCTCAATGTCCTACGACTCCTGCGGAAATTGAACGTATGAAATTGATCCCTTATGCTTCCGCTGCAGGATCAATCATGTATGCTATAATGTGCACTCGTCCCGATGTCGCTTTCACTTTGAGCATGACGAGTCGGTATTAAGCCAATTCCAGTGAGAGTCACTGGATAGCCATAAAGAACATCCTTAAGTACTTGAGAAGAACTAAGGATTCGTTTCTAGTGTTTGGAGGAGAACTTGAGCAACGTGTAAAGGGTTACACGGATGCCAGTTTCCAAACCAATGGGGATAATACAAAATCCCAATCCGGCTATGTCTTTATGTTAAATGGGGGTGCTATTTGCTGAAAAAGTTTCAAGCAAAGTGTCACTGCGGATTCTACAAATGTAAATTTGAATATTTGGCGACCGGAAGCTGCTAAGGAAGCTGTATGGATTCGGCAGTTCTTGGATGGACTAAGAGTAGTCCCTAGTGCCGCAAATCCAATCACTATTTATTGTGATAATAGGAGGGCTAACTTTCAAGCAAAGGAGCCCAAGTCTAGTAATAAGTCTAGACACGTTTTGAGGAAATACCATGTTATAAGAGATAATGTGGAAATGAAGGAAATAGATATTTGTAAGGTTGGGACAGACGATAATATCGCTGATCCTTTCAACCAAGCCTCTTTCGAGGGCTAAGCATGACGCTCACACCGCCTCTTTGGGGTTGAGGTGTATGCCAGATTTCCTTTAGTTTTTGAGATATATAATGGATAAAGTATCCTATTACATATATGAAAATAACATTCATTGTTTAGAGTATATTTACTCTTTTAAGTCATTATGAATGCATACTTTGTTTATCCGAATATTTGTGTGACAACATTGAACATATTCAAGTGAACGGTATAAACTAAGTATTTGGTCCCTAGTCTCTCATATGAGGTGACGTCTCGGAGAGACTAGATTGCAAGTCGTTCGATGGTGGGTTCAACACCATAGGGTCATAGTGATGACTGCTCGTTTGCATAGACAGACTGTGAAACACTCTGTCGGACTGTGACGCTTATAGAATTCCTTTTCAATGAGATTGAAACCTGGTCGTGGTGGGAATTCTATAGTATTCCTTTGAGTCGATTCTTTGGTGGGCCCGATTATGCAGTCGGTGCGGTTCGAGTGACTTTCATTTTTGTCCTAAGCCATGCCGTGAAAGGGGTTATAAGGGCATCTTTGGGGTCATGGTGATCTGCATCATGTGAAATCGAGTGGAAGGAAATGTCCACCCTTGTCGGGTAAAACATCTTTGGGCCACTCGAGGAGTAGTCATTGAAAATGCGTGGCCACGCTCGGTAAGAATCTACGGTAGATTCCGGTCAGGCCTACTCTCCTTATCGAGGAAACCACTCATGATATATTTATCTTTGAATGCAAGTACGACCTGTAAGACACCTTGCATTGAGTGGGAGATGTGAAACGGACATGAGAATTGGTAATGCACAACTTGTCTCGGACAAGTGGGAGATTGTTGGAGTAAGTGTCCTCCACAATAGTGCGATTACATAATAAATCTCAATTAAGGAATACATGGGGATAATCCTGTATTATTGTCAATTGATTAACGTAAATCAATAACGGTTGGCTGACTAAAGTTTGACGTTATTGTCGTGAGAACGGCGGTAATCAATTGATCCCTTTAAGTCACACCTATAGGAACATACTCCAAATAATAAAGCTAATTAATTGTATGAGATACGATTAAATTAGTAACTTGATAATTTGACTAACGGTTAGTCAGTGAATTAATTTAGAGAGAAATCGAGTTGTGAACTCGGATGATTGAATTTTATATCGATAAAATTATTAGAGGAGATGGAATTAGTGATTAACCGTTAATTCACTAATCATGTATATTTTACTAATGAGATTAGTAAAAGTACATTTTTAAATATGTGTAAGTGTACATATATTTTAGAGAGGAGATTAATTAATTTATACTTTGTCATATTGGATGATTAAGTGATAAATTATAAGTATTTGTGGGACAAATATTAAAAACAAAAGGGACCCATTATAAGCCCTAATGGACCGTCCAAATAAGAGAAGGAGGAGGATGAGATTCCCTCTTGTCTTATTACTTTTGTCTTCTAGTCTTTTGTTACTTTTGCATGCAAAAACACAATGATTATGTTGCATGTATTTGTTCTAAACAATGCAAAGACTCTTCCCTCCTCTCTTCTCTTGTTGGCCGAAAATAAGGTGTCTAGGACACACTTCCTTTTGCTTGTTTTGATGATAAAACACAAGGCCAAAGTGAGAGGATTCATTCATGCATTTTTCTCATCCATCTCTCTACTTTTCTCTCTTATATTCTCTCTAATATTATAAGTATCAAGTACTTATATTCTCATATAAATATTACTAGTGTAGTAGTAATAATATTCACATATTATCAAGTGCTTATTAGTGATTTCTAGATCAAAATCACTTGTAAGTTTTGGAGTTGTTCTTGGGTGCAACTAAGAGGAGGTTTCCTATTATGGAAACTCGGGTTTGGAGGATCATCCATGTTGTTAGCTCAAGAAACAAAATAAGAAAGGAGTTCTTATTTTGTGCCCAATATTTCCCTTTGAGAAAGGTATAACATTTCTAAACTTATAACAAAATGAATTTGTTACTACATAGATCTTGCTAAATCAAATTAGAGTAATTTGATTTACACTAATATTTGATTAGTGAATGGGATCCGATCCCTACATGTTTGTCAATTGTTTGAGTCTAAGCATGTCTTAGGATGTTAGCTATGCTATAATGAATCGAGTTATACTTTGTTTGATCACTAAATAAAGGATTATGAGCATGTCAATTGAATGTATGACTTGTAATGTATGTTAATCATGTTGTACTCCGTATGTATGGTTGGATATGCTTGTAATGAGGCTTGTGTATGTATGAATTTGGTTGTTGTGGTTGTATGGTTGTGTTGGAAGTGTTGGAGACAGGTTAACAGGTTAACAGGTTGTGCTTGAGTTAAGTTTGCACATGGGTACTGTTCTGGCACATGTGTGAGGAGATACAACGTCCTAGGATGGACGGATACCGCCCATGATCCCCTCGACTATTCTTGTTGCTTAGTTAGAGCGACTATGGGTTCATAACCAGAAGGGTTAGAGACTATGGTTATTTATGTCGTCACCGTTCTTGTTGCTCGGTGGAATTTGGCCAAATTTAGACTTGTGATTGAGGAACTTCTTGTTGCTGTTCCGCCATAGGGTTTGAGTGATTCTTGTTGCTTCACTCAGGGTGATTCTTGTTGCTTTACCCAGTTCTCCGCGCTTACTCTCGCAATTGGTTGGAAGAAAGATCGTCTTGAGAGCTCAGTTGGTTTGGACACAACTTTGGTTGTGCACTTGTGCCGTGTTGTTTTGTTGTTTGTATATGTATTGTTGGTCTACCGTTGTGTGTTGGTTGTTTATGTATTTGTACTTTGGTTTTAGGCCGTAGGCCAGGTGAGCTTGTTGCATTGTTGTTTATGTTTTGTTATGTTAAAATATGACTGGGGAGCACCTAGTTACTCCCCACTGATTGTGGTTGTTGCCTCTCTTTTATAGGTACGCGCGGGATCGGGTTTGTCAAATGAGGACGCCGTGAGGATGACCTATAGCTAACCTTGGAGTGATTTTGGATTAGGCTTGCGAGGATGTTTAGATTTATTATTGTTGTCTTACTTTCATTTCGGAGCCGATTTTGTAAGGGGTATTTACTCCCCACTTCTAGGCCTCAAGGCCAACCTTTTTATCGTTGTTTAGTTGGTTTAGTGGGTAATGATCCGGATTCCACGGTGTTTCCGCCACCGTGGCTCGCTTTTATTTTCTTTTATTTTGTAAATCCTTTTCATTTCTTTATTTTATTTTGTTTGAAAATCCGGGTTGTTACAAAGTATATATAATGTGGCTCAAAAACAGGCTATAAAGGCTAGAACGGGCTACAAATGCGGGACTTAAGTCTAAAGGGTAGAAAAGTAAGCCATTTGGCTAATGTGGAGTTAAAATAATATCGGTAACCAAAAATAAGTACCTCTTCGTGCAATGCTCGATCAATTAAGAACAAATAGGCTCAAACATTGACATAAATTCAAGTTTTCATTTCACTAATACGAGTATGTACAATGTCAAGTGGATGGGTAGTCTAAGAAACGCGCCCCGTCTATGTCACATGTCCTATGTCAAATATAAGCAAGTCTACTCAAATCACCTCAAGGATGAAAGGAAATGGTAAGTGATGAGGCTAAAGTCGTCACGCCTAATCAAAATAAACCTAGACAAACAACTAACAGAAGCTAGTGGTAAGCAGGGTCGAATCCACAGGGAGATGGTGTAGTCAAAGAGATGCTCAGCTAAGAAAGGTCAATCTCAAAGTATGAAAAAGGATTGGGTTTGAACTATGAACTAAGGGTGGACTAAAATCAAAGGCTCAAAAGATGATAAGGGAGAAATCTAGGGTTACAGGTTCACGATGATTTCAACTAAGGTTGCCACTGAATAAGGATACTAATGATGGTTTGTGTTAATGGGTTAGGACAAGTCCTCTCGGATCAAAGTCAACCCTAAAGCTCAACTAACGGGCTCTCGCTACGTATTAGCTTCGCTCTACTAACTCTCACACAAGGCTCACCTTAACCCGGCTTTCGATCTTAGGTTTAGGCTTCCTAGGTCAACACAATCGATCGTGGCCTTTGTTCAATTGAGTGAGGAATTAGGGCATGAGATTAGATTAACAACAAGCAACCAAAAGATAACCAAAATCAGAAATTAAGCCTAAGAATCAATCATCGATCCCCATAAAACCCTAGGATGGGATTAGCTATGCATGATTGGGGATGAATTCAAAGCAATACAATAACAATAATAAAGCATAATGAATGAAAAGCAATTCAAATCAAACCTTCAAATAAATCGAGTACCGACGATTACAATGAAATCAAATCCTCAAACTAAACTAGAGATGGTAAGAACTGAAAATAAACCCGGAGTAATTCTCAAGAATTAAAGTAAAGATCGAAACTTGCAAATGATTTAATCTAAACTAAAGTGTTTTTAAGGGTTTTGCAATGAGAGAAAAGTAATTCTAAAACTAAGGCTGAAAATATAAAGAAAAGCATAACCTCCAAACCCTAACTCAAGTCTATTTATAATAGCACGAAAATCCGGAGAACAGGGCACCAGAACCGATCGGTTCGGGCTCAAACCGAGCGGTTCAGTGGTGGAACCGATCGGTTCCCATGTGAACCGATAGGTTCTAAGCACGTC
This sequence comes from Dianthus caryophyllus, assembly GCA_023091065.1. Classification (NCBI taxonomy): domain Eukaryota; kingdom Viridiplantae; phylum Streptophyta; class Magnoliopsida; order Caryophyllales; family Caryophyllaceae; genus Dianthus; species Dianthus caryophyllus. Next base: position 19,326,079 of record CM041527.1, on the reverse strand, counting down.
AGAAATTTCCAGCAACTTTGTTCCTTGATTCAACTATCCGGAACCTATAGGTTTGCTCTGAACCTATAGGTTTAACTTCACAAATCATCGTATTGACTCCGAATCAACTCTCGAGCCTTGTCTTGACTCCTCGATACTTGTAAATGCTCCTATAACCTCAGGTTTTAGCTCAGGACCGCCAAAACCTGCAAAATACAAACGAGGAACGACAGTATCACAATATAAAGCAAATAGCTACTAAAATACTAAAGGAATCAAGTAAGTGCGAGCTAAATGCGACTGTATCGGGGGCATAAAAGCTATATAAATGACATGTATCAAACTCCCCCAAACCAAACCTTTGCTTGTCCTCAAGCAAATAGCGTCGGAGAAAATCAAAGCGTAGCTAGTTAATCACGTTAGCATCTCGAAGTGGACGACCTATGCACGCAGGCCTACAAACCATAGTCTATTTCACCGGAATTAGAGCACAAGTCTCAACCATTCACACCAACATCATATTGCAAGCTTCTCACACTTTCGCAAAAATTAAACTAACGATAATTGGATTCAAGCAAGGCCAACCGAACAATCCACTTTCCATTCCATCTTATTAGCCACAACATTCCATTTTGTTTCTTTCCTTTTCTTTTCTTTTATTTCTCTCTTTTTTTTTTTTTTCAAATGTGGAGCATCCCTCGTATGTTATACCATTTAGCTTGACATTCACTCGGTAAAGATCGCGCTCGGGTACACATATTTCCTTAAGGGTTACATCATTGCTCATACTCTCGGTCGCAACCAAATTCATGGCCACTGTGGTTACTCAAATCAATGAGTCCCCTCCGAGAGCATCGAAGCATTGCTCCAACATTAAATGATCCTTCCAAGCAAACCACAAACCATCTTTCCAACTTTCCACAAACCAAATGCCTCGCAAGAATACCAATATCGAAAGTAAAAGAAACGAAAGGCGATAAGACTTAAGCAAATGAGTGGGCTAGTGTTTGAGGCTCGCAATCTATTAACAGGAAACAAACATATAGTGCAAGCTACGACGATAGAAAGTCGACTCGGAGATACTAAAGATCAAAATAGCACACTAATCAATTCTCCAAACGGGACAAGACAAACCGAAATAGGTTTAGTTTTTTCGAAAATTTTTAATTTTTATTTTTTTGGGTTTTTATATAAAATAATGCACACAAAAACGGAAATGCAAATGCAAATGAAAAGCGCGAAAGTGCTTTCCTCCCCCAAACCAGAATCACACATTGCCCTCAATGTGGAAAACAGCACAACCACAAGCAGAGAAGGACAAATAAAAGACGGGGGTAGGAAAATGAAAGCGAGGAAACGAGGGAAAAGGAGAAAGAAAGCTCACATGCTCGTGAAGGAGCTCCCCCAAACCGAAGCGAAGCATGGAGTGCGGCTTATGATCCACGAATATGCGTCCATTTCAGTCCAGCTATGAAGTGCTTCGGAGTAGCACGCGAGAAAAAGGTAAGGCCCTTCAGCAGAGGGGGCCGAGCAAGGCCGTGTCGAGGCCCGTTCCCAAAAATACTAAGGACAAAGAGTCCTTGAGTACCTGCATGCAATGCTAAATCAAGTATAAAACCCTCGTCCTCACGCGCTCAAACGAAAGGTCGAAAATGTCAACCAAAACAAACAAACCAAAGCAAAGTAAAGTACAACAAATTACAAAGTGTCATCGGGTTGCCTCCCGGATAGCGCTGGTTTATAATGGTCCCGCACGACCGTCGTCAAGCTCATCAAATCACGTCAAATTAGGCCAAGGACGTTGGCCATTAGCAGCAGCTTCACTTGGCGAAATAGCATCCGTTCGCCATAAAACTCGATCTCCCCGTGGAAGAGCAGCATAATCCATCACGCACGGTAAGCCATCGCGAAAAGGCTCTCCAAAACAACTGCGGGCGTCGGGCATTGCCAACCATGGGTCTCCTCCTCCATCATCCTGATCATAGATATCCGCCCTCGTGACCTTCCGTTCCCCCAAACCAGGATCGTAGCCAACCTGCGTAGGACCTGCACAAGGCAAAACAGAAGAAACAACCTCCAAAGTGTCTCCAGTAGAGTGAGACGGAAGGGCAAGGTCAATAGCAACCACAGACTCAGGCTGCATAGGGGAGCGGGGAAGACTAGACTTAGTGTAGGTTAACTTCTCACCTCCCACCGAGAATGTCAAGGTCTTATTCCCCACATCGATTCTGACTCTGCAGATGCGTGAAAGGTCTCCCTAGAATGATCGGGATGTGGGGGTCCTCAGGAATGTCTAAGACAACAAAGTCGACCGGGATATAGAACTTACCTACCTTAACCGGAACGTCCTCTAGGATACCTAAGGGTCTCTGGACACTACGGTCGGCCATCTGTAGGGTCATAGAGGTAACTCCTAACTTAGTCATATTAAGTTTCTTGCAGATGGAGTAGGGAAGGATACTCACACTAGCCCCTAAGTCACACAAGGCGTTCTGAACCACGTACCTCCCTATAGAACAAGGGATAGAAAAGGTCCCGGGGTCACTCAGCTTCGGGGGCAAACTACCCTGCAATAAAGCACTACCCTCTCCCACAAAAGACACCGTCTCGGTCTCATTGATGGAACGCTTCCTAGAGATGACCTCCTTAAGAAACTTGGCATACGCAGGAATTTGCTTAACCAAATCGATAAATGGAATATTTACCTGCAAAGTTTTGAGGATCTCAAAGAACTTATCGAGCTTGGGGTCCACGGTAGCCGGACGTACACGGCTTGGAAAAGGAAGCTTTATTTGAATCGGGGGCGAGGGAGTAGCAACAGGAGTACCAGAAACATCACCCGAACTGTCTTTCCCCGTAGTAGCAGGTCCAACCGGTTGGACAACCGGCGGCGCCGTGGTTTTCCTCGGTTCATCGTAGGACGTACCGCTCCTCAATGTAATAGCACATGCGGTATCAGGGGGAGGGTTAGGAGGATTACCTTGGGGTGGTAAGGTACCCTGCTGACGAGATGCCTGCGAAGCGGCGAGCTGAGCCACTTGGTTCTCCAACATTTTGATTGCAGCATCCTTGGCTTGATCACTCTTTTGCACATGTTGCAGCATCATTTCTTGTGACTTCTGCATACCCATCATCATTTGTTGCATTTGCAACATCATGGCCTTAGTCTCGGCCAAAGGATCAGGTACCGGGGTAGGTTGTGGAGTAGTGTAGGTGGGTTTTTGGTAGTTAGGTGGGGGAGATTGGTAATTTTTGTGAGGAGGGATGTATGGGGTGTTTTGTGGAGGTGGGGGAGTCGGGTTCAACACGTTTTGGTTACGATAGGAGAGAAGCGATCGATCGTAACCAGGTTGATTTTGGTAAGGCAAGTTCTGTGAGTAGGATTGGTAAGCATGAACTTGCTCGTGGGGCGCAGCGTACCCCGTAGAATAACCCATATCGTGCCCCATAACAGCATTCACGTGGGCACCTGAAGAACCAACACCTTGTAGCATATCAATCTTCGCAGTCAGCGCAGCAAGCTGACTATGGACCGCACTCATGCTCTCCTTATCACGGTCATTATGCGAGGACCGTGAATTTCCCCGTGGCTTCCCAAATTGAGAGGAATGGATCGCCATCTCCTCGATCAAACCCCAAGCTTTGTCGTCATCGATGTTATTAGCGAAACGTTCCTCCGCAGCAGAATCAAGGATAGCCCGGCTCTCAGCATACAACCCGTTGTAGAATGTCATGATTACAAGCCAATCATTTAACCCGTGGTGAGGATAATCACGGATAAGCTTCTTCTACCGCTCCCAAGATTCAGCAAATGACTCATCGAACGTTTGTTTGAAGCCTTGGATTTGACTCCTCATGTGATTAGTACGCTCGGGAGGGTAGAACTTAGAGTAAAAAGCAAGAGCCAACCCGCTCCAATCAGTGATACCTGCAGCTAACTTGTCGAGGTCCGTGATCCACTCACGAGCTCGATCTTTCAGCGAGAAAGGGAACAGCATTTCCCTTATTTGTTCTTCGGTGATCCCGGCTTGCTTTATTGTAGAGCAGTAATCGGTAAACACTTGCATATGCCGACCAGGATCCTCGGTGGGATAGCCACCAAACTGGTTCCGCTCCACCAAAGTAAGAAAGGCGGGGCGTATTTCAAAGTTGCCCTGCAGAGTAGCGGGCATCGTGAATCCATTAGGAATGGATTCCGGCTTAGGCACCGAGTGACTAGAAAGTTTAGGCATAGTCACAGGTGGTGGAGTGAAAGGAGTAACCGGAGGTGTGTCCTCTTCGTAGGACGATTGCGTAGCACTAGACGACGCTTCCTCGGTATTAAGATCAACGATTTGAATTGCTTGCTTGCGTAGTCGATGTAACGCTCGTTCGGGTTCGGGCTCAAAAGGCACTAGAGTCCGAGGTGACCTGTGCATAAAAGAAACTACACGAAAATGATAAGAAACAGTCTCAAGGAACTAGGTTCCTTGAGACAAGAGAGAAAAACCTAGCTAACGAATAAGCAAACTAAAACTAGCTAACCGTCTCCCTGGCAACGGCGCCAAAATTGATGAGGCTAAAGTCGTCACGCCTAATCAAAATAAACCTAGACAAACAACTAACAGAAGCTAGTGGTAAGCAGGGTCGAATCCACAGGGAGATGGTGTAGTCAAAGAGATGCTCAGCTAAGAAAGGTCAATCTCAAAGTATGAAAAAGGATTGGGTTTGAACTATGAACTAAGGGTGGACTAAAATCAAAGGCTCAAAAGATGATAAGGGAGAAATCTAGGGTCACAGGTTCACGATGATTTCAACTAAGGTTGCCACTGAATAAGGATACTAATGATGGTTTGTGTTAATGGGTTAGGACAAGTCCTCTCGGATCAAAGTCAACCCTAAAGCTCAACTAATCTGCTCGCTACGTATTAGCTTCGCTCTACTAACTCTCACACAAGGCTCACCTTAACCCGGCTTTCGATCTTAGGTTTAGGCTTCCTAGGTCAACACAATCGATCGTGGCCTTTGTTCAATTGAGTGAGGAATTAGGGCATGAGATTAGATTAACAACAAGCAACCAAAAGATAACCAAAATCAGAAATTAAGCCTAAGAATCAATCATCGATCCCCATAAAACCCTAGGATGGGATTAGCTATGCATGATTGGGGATGAATTCAAAGCAATACAATAACAATAATAAAGCATAATGAATGAAAAGCAATTGAAATCAAACCTTCAAATAAATCGAGTACCGACGATTACAATGAAATCAAATCCTCAAACTAAACTAGAGATGGTAAGAACTGAAAATAAACCCGGAGTAATTCTCAAGAATTAAAGTAAAGATCGAAACTTGCAAATGATTTAATCTAAACTAAAGTGTTTTTAAGGGTTTTGCAATGAGAGAAAAGTAATTCTAAAACTAAGGCTGAAAATATAAAGAAAAGCATAACCTCCAAACCCTAACTCGAGTCTATTTATAATAGCACGAAAATCCGGAGAACAAGGCACCAGAATCGATCGGTTCGGGCTCAAACCGAGCGGTTCAGTGGTGGAACCGATCGGTTCCCATGTGAACCGATAGGTTCTAAGCACGTCAGAAATTTCCAGCAACTTTGTTCCTTGATTCAACTATCCGGAACCTATAGGTTTGCTCTGAACCTATAGGTTTAACTTCACAAATCATCGTATTGACTCCGAATCAACTCTCGAGCCTTGTCTTGACTCCTCGATACTTGTAAATGCTCCTATAACCTCAGGTTTTAGCTCAGGACCGCCAAAACCTGCAAAATACAAACGAGGAACGACAGTATCGCAATATAAAGCAAATAGCTACTAAAATTCTAAAGGAATCAAGTAAGTGCGACTGTATCGGGGGCATAAAAGCTTATATAAATGACATGTATCAGTAAGCAAAGCATATCAAATCAACACAATCAAGAGACTCAACACAGCGACAATGAGCGTATCTCAAAAGACACTAAAGCTAATCCTGCACAAAAGGTTACTAAAACGACAGAAAGACTCAAAAAGACTCGTATTTTTGCGTTTTTTTTTTTTTTCTTTTTTTTTTTTTTTTTTTTTTATATTATTATTAATGCACACAAAATGAAAAATGCAACTAATAAGCACGAAAGTGCTTCCCTCCCCCAAACCAGAATCGTACATTGTCCTCAATGTGGAAAACAGCACAACCACGACAGCAGATAAGGACAAATAATAGACAGAGGTAGGAAAATAAAACGAGAAAAGGGGGTAATGAAAGCTCACATTATTAAATCGAGGATCCCCCAAACCGAAGCGAAGCATGGACTGTGGCTATAAATCCACGAATATGCATCCAATTCAGTCCAGCTACGTAGTACTTCGGAGTAGCACGCGAGAAGAAGCGAAACAGAGCAGAAGAGCATGGGGGCCGGTCCAGACCGGCGGCAGGCCGGCCGGCTCCCATGCAAATTTCTTTTTTTTTCGCGTTTTTTCCTGTTTTCCAAAATTGTGCTACGGCCCCGGTCCGGGCCCGGCAGCCGGTAGGCCGGCTGGCATGCCTCCTCGTGAGCGTTCTCAAAAATACTAAGGATCAAAAGTCCTTCAGTACCTGCGTGCTAAAATCACAAAATAATACCCTCATCCTCGCGCGCTCAATAAAAACCGGAAAATGTCATTAAAAACAAACCAAACCAAAACAAAGTACAATAAAATACAACGACATCGGGTTGCCTCCCGGAAGCGCTGGTTTATAGTCCCGCACGACTCTTCAAACTCAACATCATGTGTAATTAGGCCAAGGACGTTGGCCATTCGCAACACCTTCACTTGTCGTAATGCGGTCAGTATGCAGCAAAATTCTACCTCCTCGAGGCAGACCATCCTCAAGAATCAGCACGCAAGGGATTCCTTCTCTAAACAGCTCGCCATATCTCCCCTGCGCTCCTGGCGACTCGACCGTGGGGCTCCCAATTCCAATGCTAGCATCCAACAAGTCTGTTTCCAATGCTTTCCTCTCCCCCAAACCAGTCATGCAGCTGCTCGTCGACGAACCTGCACAAGGAGAGACAACAGAAAGGACCTCCAAAGTGTCTCCAGTAGAGTGAGACAGAGGTATAGCGTCAATAGCACAAACCGACTCTAACTGCATAGGCGACCTCGGGGTACTCGACTGAGTAAAAACTAACTTCTCACCCCCTACCGTGAAAGTCAGCGTGCCATTACCCACATCTATAAGCGCGCCCGCGGTGTGTAAAAAGGGTCTCCCTAAGATTACCGGGATGCGAGAATCCTCGGGAATGTCAAGTACAACGAAATCTACGGGGATAAAGAACTTTCCAACCCGTACTGGGACGTCTTCTAACACACCTAGAGGTGTCCGAACTGAACGGTCAGCCATCTGTATAGACATGGTGGTACATCCAAAAGTGGTCATGTTAAGCTTCTTACAGATGGAATAGGGGATCACACTCACACTAGCTCCTAAGTCACAAAGGGCGTTGTTAATAGTGTGGGTGCCTATAGCGCAGGGGATAGAAAAACTACCGGGATCCTTCAGCTTAGGGGGAGGGTTACCCTGCAGAAAAATACTACACTCTCCTGTGAAAGCAACCAACTCGACCTCATCCAAAGATCGCTTCCTAAGCAATACCTCCTTCATAAACTTAGCATAGGCAGGAACTTCTCGAATTAAATCAATGGAAGGAACGTTTACCTGCAAGTTCTTAACAATCTCGAAAAATTTACGAAAGTGAGAATCCACCTTAGCTTGACGAACACGGCCGAGAAAGGGAAGCTGTATTTGAATTTTCGGGGCCTTGCCTTTAGAAACATCTCCCGTAACTTGTTGTCCCTGTGCTGGCCGGTCGACCGGCTGTGGTGTCTGTTTCGTCCTTTCAGCCTCGGTCGTCGTCCCTTCTTCTTCCCCATTATCTACAGCAGCTCCTCTACGCAACTCATTCGACCCAGGCACCACAGGAGCATTATAAGCTCGCCCACTCCGCAACTGAATCGCATTAACATGCTCAATATTCTTCGGCTGGTCGCCCTGCGGAGGTAACTGCCCCTTTTGACGGGTTGCCTGCGACGTAGCTATTTAGGCAACCTGCGTGTCGAGATGCTTAATGGCCTGATTTGTCTCCATTTGCATCTTCTGCATCGCCATCATCATAGTACGCATTTTAGCTAGCGGATCAGGTACCGGTGCAGGTTGTGGTAGAGCGACGTAAGGTGGTTTTTGATAAGTGGGTTGTGGTTGGAAAGTCTTATGAGGGGGTTGGTAGGTTGGTGGTTGTGGGGTTGGGTTGAGCATGTTTTGGTTACGATAAGAAAGAAGCGATCGATCGTAACTAGCTGATTTTGGTAAGGCAAGTTTTGTGAGTAAGATTGGTAAGCATGAACTTGCTCGTGGCGCTCAGCATACCCTGTAGAATAACCCGAATCATGCCCTGCAACAGCGTTCACATGAGCACTAGAAGAACCACCAACATGCATCATGTCAATCTTAGAAGTTAGCGCAGCAATCTGACTAGTGAGCGCGCTAATGCTCTCCTTATCACGGTCTTGATGAGCAAACCGTGAATTACCCCTTGGCTTCCCAAACTGAGATGAATGAATTGGCATCTCCTCAATCAATCCCCAAGCCTTATCGTCGTCGACGTTATTAGCAAAACGTCCCTCTGCAGCAGAATCAAGAATGGCACGGCTTTTAGCATATAAACCGTTATAAAAGGTCATAATCACGAGCCAATCGTTCAGCCCATGATGAGGACAATCCCGGATCAGCTTCTTATACCTCTCCCAAGCTTCAGAAAGTGACTCGTCAAACGTCTGCTTGAAGCTTTGAATCTGACTGCGCATTTGATTGGTGCGCTCAGGAGGATAAAACTTCGAGTAGAAGGCAAGAGCTAACCCCCTCCAATCAGTAATACCAGCTGCAATCCTATCAAGGTCCGTGATCCATTCACGAGCCCGATCCTTCAATGAAAAAGGGAACAACATCTCCCTTATTTGATCCTGGGTGATCCCGGTCTGCTTAATTGTAGAACAGCAATCCGTAAACATTTGCATGTGACGACCAGGATCCTCCGTAGGATAACCACCAAACTGATTTCGCTCCACCAAGTTTAGAAAAGCGGGGCGAATCTCAAAATTACCCTGTATAGTAGCGGGTATCGTGAATCCATTCGGGATGGACTCCGTCTTAGGCAACGAGTGACTATAGAGTTTCGGCATTGTCACAGGCTCCTCAAAAACGACAGTAGAAGTAGAAGGTGGAGTAGTGTCCTCTTCGTAGGACGATTGTTCCGCACGAGATTCCTCGTCCGGACTTTCCACACTCTCAGTTGCGTAAGCCTCAGCGATCTCTTTGAAGAAATTACGCGTACGGTGAAAGGTACGCTCAGGTTCAGGATCAAAATTAAAGGGACTAAACCTGTAGGTGACCTGCGCATAAATAACTCAAGAAAACGATGAGAACGGTCTAAAGGAACTAGAGTTCCTGAGACAAAAGAGAAATAACCTAAACTAAGCAAACACTAACTAGCTAACCGTCTCCCCGGCAACGGTGCCAAAATTGACAAGGCTAAGTCGTAGTCGCCTAAGTCAAAGTAAACCTAAAGTCAACTAACTGGGTAGCTAGCGGCAGTAGGGTCGAATCCACAGAGAAACGGGCAGTCAATAGGATGCTCAGCTAAAACTAGGTCAATCTCAAGGGTGATAAAATCGGTGTTTTATAGGACTAAACTAAGAACAGCAAAAAAGATGATATAAAAGTATATAAAAGGAGGATTAGGGCGTCGGGATCAATATGACATCGATTCAGGAACTCAACTCAAAAGGTAATATAAATCAACTGATGCTATGCAAGTGACTAGGTTTAGGAATACGCTCTCTCGAGTTAATATTAACCTTAAGCAAATTTAGCGGGCTCTCGCAACTTACTAAACTTAACTTATCAAATACGCGTGAGTCTAGTTTCAATTCGGCTTTCGATCTTAAACTGAAACAACCTAAGTTCAATTCAATAAAGGCGTCCCTAAATTCAATTGATAATAAAACGCGTAGGAAGAAGTCAACTTGCACAAGTTCAATCAAAATAAGCAATCAAAACAAGTTCCTGAACCAATCTCACAAATCACCCTAAACCCCAATCATAAAATTAGCTACGCATACTGGAAATCAAGACAAAGCAATAAAAGGAAGACATGATGATAAAAGAAATTGCAATTAAATAAAACCTGGAATTTAACGGAGTACCGACGGTTACAATGAAATCAATCTTGGAACTAAACTAAAGAAGTTTGAATGTTTGTAAAAGAGAGAAATAAACTTAAGCAGTAGAACTAAAACCTAACCTAGAATGTGAAAAATAAAGCATAAGTCTTATGATGTACGACCTAGGGTATTTATATAAGTTTCCTAAAAGAATAAACTCGATTTAAACAAAACCGACGGAGAAAACGCCAGAGCCGGCCGGCCCGCCGCCGTTCCACCAGACCGGCCGGCCCCCTCAGCCTGGGTCGGGCTCTTCCTTTGACCAATGCTTGGCCCTTGGTCTTGGGCCTCATTCTTGACTTGGGCCCTTAATTATTCGTGGCCCTTTTATGTCTTTGGTCTTTGGTTCATAATCCCGAGCTCTCGTGCGCGCTCGAGCTTGACCTTATCGTCTCGATACTAAAAGTGCTCCACTCAACTCAGGTTTCGGCTCAGGACCGCCAAAACCAGCAAAATATAAACTAGGAACAGCAGTATCGCAATATAGCAAATAGCTCCTAAACTAACAATGAATGCGAGTAAATGCAAGCTAAATGCGACTAAACCGGGGGCATATAATCTATATAAATAGCACGTATCAACCGGTAAAACAGAAAAGGCGCAAATTTGCTCCTGAACGAAACAAAATTATAAACGAAGAGGTGGAAAACTTGCTGAAGGCAGGAAAGATCAGAGATGTTAAGTATCCAACGTGGCTCTCTAACGTGGTGGTCGTCAGCAAGAAAAACGGCAAGTGGCGTGTGTGTATAGACTTTACGGATTTGAACAAAGCTTGTCCAAAGGATCCACTTCCGTTACCGCATATCGACGCCATGGTGGACGATACAGCAGGGAACGAGGTGATGACGTTCCTGGACGCCTGGAGTGGGTACAATCAAAACAAGATGCATCCTGACGACCAAGAGAAGATGACATTCCAATCCGACAGAGACATTTATTGTTACAACGTCATGCCATTCGGCCTGAAGAACTGTGGATACCCATATCCGTACCCTCCCGCACAAAACCCTGTGATGTACCACGGAGTTTTATTACGCATGCTTTAACGTTGACTTAAACGGTTCAAACTAATGTCGAATTCATTTTGAGTCGTTTTGAAATGTTAAAATGATTTAGGTCGCTTTACATCGCATCTAAACAAACGTTCATTTTGTCCATTTGGAGTCTAGCTAGGTCCTTGTCCTGCTTCATTTGGCATGAGCTTCGCACTTGCACCACAATTAGCCCTTTTACATTAACAAGGTCTAATTCAGCATTCCTAAATTCTTAAATTTAGGCCCGGTGGCTAGATCTTCCCTTTAGCCTCCTCTTACACAAAATACAACCTCACGTCTTACCTTATTTCACAAAATCTATGCAAATACACCCTTTTCATTTTTCCGGGTCTCGGGCCCAAAACCGAGCCCAAGCCCAGCCTTTGGCCCGCACTCCAAAGCCCTGAACATCACAAATATCTCAGGAATATCCTAGGAGTTTTCTTGACGAGCAAGCTTAAGATTATCCCGTAATCTTTCTAAGATTTTATCAAACCGGAACTTGGAAACTACGCTAAAAACCACGCCCACAAACCGCATAGCCTTATGCGGTTTGGGGTGGCAACCGCATAAGCTTATGTGGTTTGCCTGGGCAACCGCATAAGGCTATGCGGTTTCCTGGCTCGCATTTATCCCCGGATTTCCTAATTTCTCCGAGGTTTTTAGTATATATACACCCCTATACCAGACCTCGAAAAACACAATTCACACCCAGTTTTCACAGCAAACACACTACAAAACTCTCTCAAAGCCTCACGCACTCAAATCCTTGAGTTCAACACACCATCCGGTGTTGAATTCATCCTCCTTTTAAGTTCAAGAAGCGAAGCTCTGCCCAGATCTGAAGCGTCAGGACCAGGTAGGTACCGATCCACTTGGATCAAAGCTTTTTCTTATTTTCTATGGACTAACAAAGGGGACTACACTCTAGCCCCCCGGCTTTGGCACCCAGCGCGCTTGCACTCCAAGTGTTCTATTTACTTCGGGTACACTCCATATCCGATGACACGCCAAAGTCGCATAAGCAACCGACCCTTATAAAATAAACCAATGGACAATTGAACTTTATTTTATTTGCATGCATCTTGCACCCTTCTTTTTGCATTAAAATCAACTTAAACAATGAATTCGACCTTTAACTGAACCGTTTTCGTTAACAAGTTAAACATGCTAAACTGAGGGTTTTAATCAATCTTTTTGCATCTGCATTCTTTTACAAACTTTTTCGCACTTGTACGTAGCGATAACATTAGCTCAATTATCATCTTACAAGGATTGTTCTAGGTCAGTAGAGGCTACTCTTTACATAGGCTTTTCTAAAAGGTTTTCATAAATCATTAATTGAATTACTCTTTTTCTAAAGTACCCTCACCCCGAATCCAATCTGGTTTCACAAGCCTTAGATCTAGCGGTGTCGGCGTGCTCCAAAATCTAAGACATGTTTTTAGCTTAGAACATGGTAGCAGGTTCCTAATTTCCGCGATAATTAAGTGGCGACTCCAAACAGTTCTTAAAGGTTTTTCCAACTTAATCTTTTTTTTTTTTTTACTTTTAATCCTAATCGCCCTTAAGCAAGACGCCGAGTTGGGTCCCTCGTCTCGATCCCGGGTTCCACAGTTTGGCGACTCCGCTGGGGAGGATTTTATTTTTAAAACTTAAAACTAGCTTTTTCTTTTTGAAAATAAAGAGGTGAAACTTGAAAGCCTTGAACAATCCAAGTATACATATTTGAGCTATGCACATTCGTTTAGAGTCCATTCCTTTCGGAATCTAGGCACCCTTTGCACCCTCGAGAGGTGGTTCCCACATGCAGGCTTGTCCACTCGATAAAGCACATGCCGGACTAGCTTTCCTCTCGCCCCTCCACGGCCGTCAGAACGGCTATCTCGACCGCCCCAGTGCTCCCTTCAGAAAACCTATCGCCCCGGCGTAAGGAAATGAAGGGGTTAAGTATCTGCCAAAGCGTACTCGAGGTAGTTGGAGGTGTACCCGACCGACTAATTTTTCACCCCTTTTTGAGTCATACGTACAGGTTCGAGGCTATGCACTCCATGGTCTTTTTCAAAACGAGCATTTGCATTCATATCTTCGAAAACTCGCTTAAACGTTTCAAAGATAAATGAACCTAACATCTAACAAACTAACACTTTTCAAACAAAGCTATCGCGAATTTTTCGAAACAAGCTTTCTCAAAATTCTCCTTTTTCACTAACAAGCAAAAACCCGAGCAAGGATTAAAGCCCGAGCTCGTGGACTTTAGTCCTCTAGGTCACACGGACTAGACTCTTTCTCTTAACATCCTCGACTCGACTTGCTAACCGCTCTCGAGTCGAATCCTTTTCCTTTTACTCATCCGAACTCGAGCTCACCTCGGCAAATCACCAATATCAGTTCGACGGGTGCAAAGCAAAACATTTTAACATCGAGGCGAGATGTGCGTGTAGGTTTATATCCGTATATAGACCTTTAAAATCCACAGGATTATAATGAAAAACTTTATAAGATTTAAAGGTCATAAAAGAAATTGCATAAACAAGTATAAGATTAAGAAAAACAACCTTTAGTCCTTGCTTAATGGCCTAAGATCAAATATCAAGAAGCTTGATATCTCCTAAAAGTTGCACCCAAGATTACTTAAGATATGCCCTTAGTTCTTGCTAGAAAACTTTAGAGAGAAGAAAACTGATTTTCCAATTTGTGTGTGTGAATTATGATGAATTAATTAGAGAATTAAGTTGAGTCAAAACTCTCCCTAATATACTCAAAATTTCGGCCCTCTTAATTAATTATGGGGAGTAATTTTTCTTTCCAAAAATCACTTTCCAATAATCAATTCCTTGTTGACCAAAGAGTCAAAGAGCAATAAGGCTCTTTCCTTGGAGGTTTCTTTAGCTTTATTATAAAGTATAATGTTACTAGTGTCATGAAAATGATGCACTATAATATATCATTAAATTATTAATATCCATATATTTATAATTTTCTAATTAATTATAACAGTTTATAACCAATTAGCTTATATTATATTCAATAATTAAATATAACATTTTATATTCAATTTACGAATTACTTTTAATTCGTCTTAGCTAATATCATTTAATCCTTATTAAGCAGTAGTATCATTATCACACTTGACTAACATTTTAGTCAAAAACACCGACTAACCTTTTAGTCTTTTAGTAAGGCATCAATATGATTATTTTCTCAAATAATCACATTTCTTAAACACATCCTTTTGGTGTGACTTTTTAGGGACGATTGATCACCGCCATCTGTATGACAATAACGTCAAACTTATCTAGCAAGCCAACCGTTATCGATAAACGTTAATCAACTGATTAAATACAAAATGTACCCTGTGTACCTTTTAGAGATTTATTTATGTTATTGCACTAACTGTGGAGGACACTAACTCCAACAATCTCCCACTTGTCCGTACAAGTGTAGGTGCGATAACCGATTCTCATATCCATAATAAATTTCTCCCACTCAATGTAAACCAATTTGCAAAGTCTGTACTTTCAAAGGTCGTAGTTCACAAGCGATCAGTATCAAGAGTGGTTTCCCCGACTAGAGAGTAACTTAACTGATAAACGAATCAATATTCGAGCATGGCCATGCATTTTCAGTTACAGCTCCTCGAGTGGCCCTGAGAATAAATATTATAACTCGATAGCAGTTTGGATATTTCCCTCAACTCGAATCCTGCAGATGTAAGCGCAGCATGAAATGACCCAGTGAAAATCTGCTTGGCCTCCTGTTACGGTCGACCGTGAGAAAGAAACCAAAGCCACCCAAAATCTGCCTTAATCTCAAGAGACAGTCGATAGTCAAAAGAATCGATTCTAGGAACACTATGGATGTCCTATCCACGACCAGGCACCTAATGTTCTGAAACATTTAGGACTCCATGTAGTCGTCACAAAAATGTCCTGCGCGATTTCAAGAAACCCAAGCATCTGTGATCGATCAGCCAACAGTTTGACTTATGGCTCGTTGAACCCACCATCAATCGACGTCACAAAATAATCGCCAGAGTTATCAGCTCATGTAGGCGATTACGGACCAACACAAATATAATGTTTTCCAGTTCACTTTGTGGTGTTCAAAGTTGTCCGTACAATCCACATGGAAAAACAAAATATATAAAACAAAACGATGATGTTATAAATAGTATATGAAAAAGATACAATTATCCAATCCACGTCAAGTACTATTATAACCATGAACACGTTTAATTCTCATGAAGATAACGTGCCCTTCAAGCTTATCATATACCGACGTACATATCTGGACTAGTTGCTAGACTTTAGGCTCTGCAGCCTGGAAGATGGCACCTCTATTAACATAATAGATGGTGATAGGGTCATTCGAACCAGGAACTACAGTTAGTCCTTGTAAGAACTGACGCATCCATACAGCTTCCCTTGCAACTAAATAGCATAGTATTCGGACACAGTCGTAGAATCTACTATGACACTATATTTTGGAACTGTTTTGCTGACCGCAGTGCCATAAAGAGTAAAGACGAATCCGAGCTGAGATATCGAGTCATCTCGATTCGTCTGGAAGTTAGCGTCACAAGAATCGACAAGTGCATAGCCTTATAGCACATCCATAAGTCAATACCCATTTCAGATGCCACGTCTGCACGTGAGCACATTATGGCATACATGATCGATCCTACTGCCGAAGCATAAGGAACACGACTTGGTCATACTGAATCTCTCAAAATCTTATCTATATAAGACTCCTGACTGAGGATTAACATCCGTTGTGATCTATCTCTATAGATACGAGTCCCAAAATTCGTTGTGCCTCACCCGGATCTTTCATCTGGAAATGGTTCCGTAACCATACTTTCACCAAGTTAAGAGAGGTAAATCGTTCCCAATCAAGAGTATGTCATCTACATACGATTATTAGGAAGACAATCTTGCTCCCACTCGACTTGATATATAGACATGGTGCCTCGACCGATCGAGTGAATCCATTCTCCTTTATCACTTGGTCGGCGATGATTCCAACTCCGTGAAGCTTGCTTAAGTCCATAGATGGAACGCAAGCTTGCAAACCTTCTTAGGATATTTAGGATCGATGAAACCTTTGGGTTGTACCATGTACAACTCCTCCTCCAAATAACCGTTTAAGAAGGCGCTTTTCTCGTCCATTTGCCAAATTTCATAATCATGAAAAGCGGCGAACGCTAAAACAATCCGAATGGAGCGAAGCATAACTACCGGTGCAAAGATCTCATCATAGTGCAACCCTTGCACTTGAGTGAAACCCTTTGCCACTAGTCGTGCCTTGTATATATCTGGTTGTCCTTCTACAGATCGCTTTATCTTGTAAAGCCATTTGCACTGAAGAGGCCTAGCCTTATCAGGTAAGTCAACCAGATCCCATACATGGTTCTCATACATAGAGTCCATCTCGGATTGCATGGCTTCTTGCCAAAGCTTTGAGTCGGAACATGTCATGGCACCTTTATAGGTTACGGGTTCGTTACTCTCAAGGAGTAAAACGTCGTCTCTCCCATTCTCCTCAACCATACCAATGTATCTATCTGGAGGAATGGAGAGTCTACCCGACCTTCTGGGTACAAAAAGAATATCAACCGCAGACGTAGAAGGAACAGTTTCCTCTATTGGTTGCTCGGTTGTTGGTTCAGGAATCTCCGACAGATCGAAGGTTTTATTACCTCTCTTGTCTTGGAGAAACTCTTTCTCTAAGAACGTCGCACTAGCCGCAACAAAAACTCGGTGTTCGGTAGGCGAATAGAAGTAATGACCAAACATTCCTTTTGGATAACCAATAAAGTATGTCTTGACCGATCGCGGGCCGAGCTTATCCTCGTGTCTCCATTTGACATAAGCCTCGCACCCCCAAACCCGAATAAAGGACAAGTTAGGGACCGTTCCCTTCCATAACTCGTATGGAGTCTTGTCAACAGCTTTAGTCGGACTTCGGTTAAGTATAAGAGCAGCTGACAAAAGAGCATAGCCCCATAATGAGTCAGGTACAACCGTGTGACTCATCATGGATCGAACCATATCAAGTGATGTTCGATTCCTGCGTTCGGACACACCATACAGTTGTGGTATTCCAGGTGGAGTTAACTGTAATACTATCCCGCCGTCTTTCAAGTGTCGATCAAACTCCGTTGAAAGATATTCGCCACCACGATCTGAACGTAGTGCTTTTATCTTTCTATCCAGTTGGTTCTCAACCTTATTCTGGAATTCCTTGAACTTGTCGAAGGACTCACTTTTATGCTTCATTAAGTAGACATGTCCATATCTACTCAAATCGTCCGTGAAAGTGATAAAATACCTATAGCCATCTCTAGCGTTGATCGACATAGGTCCACACACATCAGTATGTATGAGTCCTAATAGGTCAGCAGCGCGCATTCTAACACCTTTGAAGGAAATTTGAGACATTTTGCCATAGATAGGTTTGATCTTTGTCACCAACCTTTGCTTTCTTGTTATTCACATGCATTATGTCTGTGGTTTGATCTAAAACATATGTTCCGTTCATGGAAACTGCTTTACCATAAATCATATCGTTTAAAGAGAAAATACAGCTATTATTCCTTAAAACGAAAATCCGTCTTTATCAAGTATGGATACAGAAATAATGTTTTTAGATAAACTAGGTACATAGTAACAGTTATTCAGAAATAACTCAAATCCGCTCGGGAGTTGGATTACATATGTTCCTACTGAAATGGCAGCAACTCTTGCTCCATTCCTTACTCGCACAGATGAGAACCATAACCAGTATCAAGTACCCAAGTTCCGAAACTTGCATGGTTAAACTAAATCATATGAATAAAAGAAGACATACCAACAGGAATGACGTGGCCTGCTTTTATGTCCTCAGCATACACGGGACAGTTCTGCCTCCAATGCCCAGACTTGTGGCAATGGTGGCACTCCATGCTTTGCTTTGCTTTTGCCTTGCCTTGTGAGCTACCGCTAGACTCATCAGGCCCACTCTTCGCAATCACTGGCTTTCCTAAACTTTGGCTTTCCTACAGTTAGGTTAGCCGGAGCCTTACCCTTACCCTTATGCTTGTTACCTATCTTGAGAACATCTTGTTTCATGCTCCCACTCAACTTCAGATCACTCTCCGTCTGTACGAGGAGTGAGTGAAGCTCATGCAGACTTCTATGCATGTCATTCATGTAATAGTTTGCCCTAAAGAGGTCATACCTATCATGAAGGGAGTGGAGCACTCGATCAATGATGATCTTCTCATCGATCTTGCAACCAAGCTCCTCCAATTTCTCAACGTTCTCGATCATGTCGAGAAGGTGTGGACCAACCGGTTGGCCCTTCTGGAGTCTAGCTTCAAAGAAACGAGTGGTATACTCGTAACTTTTGATTCTCGGAGCTTTCGAGAACTCTTTTATTAGGGTGGTGAAAACCTTGTTTGCACCTTGGGTTATGAACCTTCTTTGCAAATTGGATTCCATTGCATAGATGAGTACGTTCTGTATCGCACCCGCCTCCATCATGAAATCATTATAAAGATAGAGTTCATCTGCTCCTGCATCGGGAGCTGGTTTAGTCGGTAGTGGCTCAGTCAAGTACTTGAGCTTACCGTCAGCGATGGCGGCATTCCGTAATGCAACCTCCCAATCAGAAAAATTGGACCCATCACTCTTCAGTCGAGTGGACTGATTCATGCTGTCCATGAAAATTCTAAGCCATGATTCGCGTGTTAGTGTGGCACTTGGCATTGGTTCGTCAATACGTACAGCCATTTGTTATAGTAGTTATATCTGTATATAACGTATTTGAAACTGTGAAAAGAAAGAAGAAGAAGAAGAGAGAGAACATCGTTTTTAAAGGTTTAAGACGAAAAGCAATAACGATTTAATGCAATGACTCGTGCACTCATATAATCGACCTCCCTCGAGAATTACATAAGCGATCCCAAGATTCAATTTCTTTAAATTGATAAGCCAACCTCTTGGCTAATTCTACTGTTAGAATTCTTGGTCGATAGATTTCAGTAAATCCTATCTAATAGTCCACTATAACTACGAGATATTACTCGAACTATAGTGTTGAGGTAAAATAGGTCTACACATACTACTTACCCAACGTAGAAGGGGTCATGTGGAGAGTAAGGTCCTACATGCCTACCGACGAAGAAGGGGCTCATAGCATGTTATTCCTATAAAGACTAATCTCAATTTTAGAATAGAGGAAGGTCCCATCATCTCATTTTAATTCATTTTAAGTGAACAAATATCTAGCATTTTCGAGAATGATTAAATAGAGGTGATAGCCCTAAACGAATGACATCCGTATGTCTATGAAAAAGATGCAACTATATGATCCATTTTCATGCATATTAGGTGGTTTGGTTAAGTTTAGGCGGAATATGATGCAATTATCTAACGTGAATGCAACGAAAAGCAGAAAGAAAAACGCAAAAATAAAAGCACCTAGTGTGGCCTATCCCTATGAAAATAAAAACAAGATACAATTTGGAATCCATCCATGGACCCTAAGCTTGTCTTCATTCTTCATCTTGGGCTTTAGTGGGAATCCATCTTGAATTTTCAATCTTGAATCTTCTCAAAATTACATATTTTAATTACAGAAATAAACCTATTTACATTCTAATTCAAAATATGCCAAAAATAAAAATATTACAAGATTGGAGATTCGAGATCTCAAAATACAACCAATAATTATGTTTCCTTTCATTACGAAAACATAATCTTCTAAGGCCACACTAGTAAATTACAACCTTTTGTACATAATTAATGCGTAAAATAAAACCATTCATTCAAACATTCATTCACAAAATATAAAGCATCAACTAAACATAATAAAATCAATGCAAACTAGTTGATTAAATCCAAACCACCTCTTTTTTTTAAAAAAAAAATATCATTATGCAACAATTCCTTAATTGTTCATAATATCTTATAATCAAAAGAATAATCCAAAATTAATTTATATTATCAGTATAATACAAATTAGGTCATGAAATATTTTAAACTACTTTAAAATATATGGTATCAAAATTATGAACCTTTTCATAATAATATAATATTCATTATCTTTATAACAAATATTACCAAAAATTGGAAAACAACAAATTTCCAAAAATAAATAATTTTCGGCCAAATTAATAAAATTAAAATTCTAATATTTTTTTTTTTATTTGAAAAACACACGGCCAATCATAAATAATAATAATAATAAAAAATTACCAAAAATTAAAATAAGTCGGCCAAAACCAAAAAATGAATTAAACTGATTTAATTCGATTATGCTAATAATTAGATCAATCCTAACTCAATTTTAATCCGTATTAAACATTGACTTAAGAGATTCAATTTAACCTTTTAAATTAAACAACTTAAACTGATAGATCTAGTGATTAGCAAAACAATATGTTCATTAACATACACAAATTTGGTCCTTTTATGTTTTAATTCAATCGGTATTAAATCAAAACTTATACAAAGTCATATGTGATCGTTTTAACATCTTAAAACATCGATAATTATGAATCAAAAAGACCAAAACAAGCCAAAAATAGCAAGAAAACTCACGGCCAAACCAACAAAACATTCGGCCATATCAAAATTTTTATTAGAATCATGCAAAATCGATTTTTATGAAAACCTTATAAAAATTTCATGTAACCTGTCTCTGATACCACTTGTAGGTTTATATCCGTATATAGACCTTTAAAATCCACAGGATTATAATGAAAAACTTTATAAGATTTAAAGGTCATAAAAGAAATTGCATAAACAAGTATAAGATTAAGAAAAACAACCTTTAGTCCTTGCTTAATGGCCTAAGATCAAATATCAAGAAGCTTGATATCTCCTAAAAGTTGCACCCAAGATTACTTAAGATATGCCCTTAGTTCTTGCTAGAAAACTTTAGAGAGAAGAAAACTGATTTTCCAATTTGTGTGTGTGAATTATGATGAATTAATTAGAGAATTAAGTTGAGTCAAAACTCTCCCTAATATACTCAAAATTTCGGCCCTCTTAATTAATTATGGGGAGTAATTTTTCTTTCCAAAAATCACTTTCCAAAAATCATTTCCTTGTTGACCAAAGAGTCAAAGAGCAATAAAGCTCTTTCCTGGAGGTTTCCTTTAGCTTTATAATATAATATAATATTACTAGTGTCATAAAAATGATCCACTATAATATATCATTAAATTATTAATATCCATATATTTATAATTTTCTAATTAATTATAACAGTTTATAACCAATTAGCTTATATTATATTCAATAATTAAATATAACATTTTATATTCAATTTACGAATTACTTTTAATTCGTCTTAGCTAATATCATTTAATCCTTATTAAGCAGTAGTATCATTATCACACTTGACTAACATTTTAGTCAAAAACACCGACTAACCTTTTAGTCTTTTAGTAAGGCATCAATATGATTATTTTCTCAAATAATCACATTTCTTAAACACATCCTTTAGGTGTGACTTTTTAGGGACCAGTTGATCACCGCCATCTGTATGACAATAACGTCAAACTTATCTAGCAAGCCAACCGTTATCGATAAACGTTAATCAACTGATTAAATACAAAATGTACCCTGTGTACCTTTTAGAGATTTATTTATGTTATTGCACTAACTGTGGAGGACACTAACTCCAACAGTGCGCACGCATCCTCGTCTCAAAAGCTTCCTTTAGCTAAAACCTTTTCGAAAATCTCCTCTTTTCAAAACATAAAAGGTCTTTCTAAACAAAGAAATGAACTAAAATAAATGCCTAAAAATGAATGTGAGTCTAGTGGGTCGAGTCGTGTCACTAATATGCAAAGTGAAATGCAGGCCTCAGCTGGATACTCGACGTACTAAGCATCGTGTAATAATCCCTTACAAGAAACGCACCTACACCCGCAAAATGGCCGGCAACAACGAAGAAGTCATCGCACTCCGTGACCAAGTTGCAAAGCTGACCGCTGACCTTGAACGCCTTCTGACCACCCACACCACCGAGGTGGAACGTATGGAACTCAAGATTAAGGAAGAAGCTGATAGGCATGCTAAGAAACTCCAAGCCATGGAGGAAAGGCTCTACGTCTCGAGCACTTACTCTATCCACAAGGAGAATGAGAACGTACCTACTAGCATTAAGGACGAGCTCCCATGCAAGCTCGCCCTTAGTGATCTTCCTATCTTCTAAGGACATGAGAGCCCGATCATTCACATCCGAGCTTTCAAGTCTCAAATGGCCATCAAGGGGGTCGACTCCAAACATTGGCTCACTCTCTTCCCGCACTCTCTAGCGGCAGTACCCAAGACATGGTTCTACTCACTCGACCCACAGCGGGTCCCCACCTTCGAAGAACTCACAGTCGAGTTCGACCAACAGTATCGAGACAACGAAGACACCCAAGTCTCAATTCGCACCCTAGAAGTCCTATCTCAAAAGGACAATGAAGGCTTCACCGACTATCTAACTCGTTGGAAGAAGCTAAGCGCTCAAATCCCTAACCGTCCCCGCGAGGACGAGCTCGTACCGAAGTTCATAAATAGCCTGCGACCCGT
The DNA here is from genome assembly GCA_023091065.1 of Dianthus caryophyllus. Lineage (NCBI taxonomy): Eukaryota > Viridiplantae > Streptophyta > Magnoliopsida > Caryophyllales > Caryophyllaceae > Dianthus > Dianthus caryophyllus. Next base: position 19,303,250 of record CM041527.1, on the reverse strand, counting down.
GTACCAATTCTACATAAGGTACAACAACATTCAGAACTTCAAAGAACTGACTAAGGTCGGCACTCAAATCGAAGATGACCTTAGGACTGGCACTATGGCTAAATACACTGGCCATGCTTATCAAGGGAGCTCCTCTAAGTCTTCCCGCACGGTCAAGAACGACGAAAATCGCACCGTCGGTAACCTCGACGATGACACCCTCGACGCCTTTGCAACTACCTTCTCGCCGCCACCTAAAGCCAAGAGAAATTTCGACCCTCTCTTTATGTCTTACTCCAAGACATTTCAAAGGTTGGTTGAGAAGAACTATCTGCAACCAATTGGGCCTACTAGCGAGCCGCCCGAGGACAAAAAACCTATATCTTGGAACCCCAATGCCTTCTGTGCATACAACCGAGGCAAGGGGCATGACACCGAGAATTGCTTTAGGCTCAAGAACGCTATCCAAGCCTTCATCGATCAAGGAAAGCTCAGCAAACCATCTCAACCTACCAAGCCATCAAACAATGACAACCCGCTCGGCAACCACGCCATCTTCGTACGATCAATCCCTATACTAGATTACTCTTACCTAATCACACCCTCCGACGACCAAATCAATGTTGTTTGGTATAGTGATGACGAAGACGACGAATACTGGCTACCCGCTGACGAGGTAATAAGCCACGTCAATCAACTCGCAAAAGACATCAATTATCTAAAAGCTTTACATCGGACCGAAGTAGAGCGTTTGGAACGGCGCATCAAGAAAGAGCTCGACAATCCAGCCTCGCTCGACACCCTCGAATCCTTTCGTCAGAAGGACAACGAAGGCTTCGTCAAACACCTCGTACAGTGGAGGAAGCTACTTTCCGAGTGCCGGATCACCCACACGAAGACGAACTCATACCCACTTTCCTTTTCAGCTTGCTACCCGCCTGGCGATACTACTTTTACTTCTGCAACGTGCAGAACTTCGAACATCTCATCGAAATTGGCACTCGCATCGAAAAGGATCTCACATCCAGCTACGAAGATCCCGCCTACCGAGATACTCTTCAAAAAAGCACCCTCAGGGGACGAAAAATACACAACTCGCATGGCTCAACAAGGAACTTTGACAAACTCTATATGCCTTACGCTGTGGCATTACAAAAACTAGTCGAAAAAGACTACCTTACACCCATTGGACCTATTAACGAGCCACCCATGGGAAAGAAGTCAAAGTCATGGGACCCTAACGCCTTCTGTGCATACCATCGAGGCATGGGGCATAGCACTGAGAGTTGTCTCAAACTCAAACATGCCATCCAAGATCTCATCGATCAAGGAAGGATCAAGAAACCTCGAAGGAAAGCCATACTTTCCTCCAGCAACGATGCAATCTACATCACAACTCAAGCAACTCAAACAGCTCAAGCAGCTCAAGCAGCTCCAGCGGCACAGAAGACGACGAAGAAGAAGAAGAGATTCTTTTAGCTTCTAATGCTCTTAGTGTCGGGTCATCTGTCGACCCATCTATCCTAGACTCTAGCTTTAGTTTAGATTTCCTTTTTACGGAGGCTAGCTCCAAGCAATTTTCTGATTTGTCGAATAATTCTCTTCAAAATAATGAAATGAATAAATTTGCTTACGTCTTGTCTCAAGCTAAAACAAACAACAAAATACAAACAATCAAAAATCAACAAACAACAAACAAAACGCAAAATACAAAAGACACTAACTCATGCGATGAAAATGAACAAACAAATGAATCATTAAACAAATACATTGCAAACATCATCTCTCCAAAAACACAAGACCCCATCATCGAGGAAACCATAACCATAAACGTGGGAACCCCCGAAGAACCAAGGGAACTACAACTAGGTGCCTCACTAGACGAAGATGAGCGCGCCCAACTCACACAACTCCTAAGCGAATTCAAGGACGTATTCGCTTGGTCATACAAAGACATGCCCGGAATCGAACGAAGCATCGCCGAACACCGCATCCCGATTAAACCCGGTTACAAACCCATCAAGCAAAAGCTAAGAAGACTACGCCCCGAATGGTCCCTTATGGTTAAGGAAGAAATCGAAAAACAACTGCAAGCCGGTTTCATCCAAGTCATCGAATATCCTGAATGGGTCTCAAACATGGTCCCAGTCTTGAAGAAGAATGGCAAAATTCGAGTATGCGTTGACTTTCGCGACTTGAACAAAGCCAGCCCGAAAGATGACTTCCCATTACCCCATGTGGACGTTCTAGTCGACAACACCGCAGACCACGCCCTCCTATCCTTCATGGATGGCTACGCAGGTTATAATCAAATCAAAATGGCTTGCGAAGACATGGCAAAAACGGCCTTCATTACACCGTGGGGCACATACTGCTACACGGTCATGCCTTTCGGCCTGATCAATGCCGGTGCTACATACCAACGCACCGCCACAACCCTTTTACATGACATGATGCACAAAGAAGTCGAAGTCTACGTCGACGATATGATCGTGAAGTCAAAAGAGAGAAGTGGTCACATCACTAACCTCCGCAAGTTCTTCACTCGCCTACGACAATACAAAATGCGCCTCAATCCCCAAAAATGTACTTTTGGAGTCAAATCCGGTAAACTACTAGGACACGTAGTAAGCCAAAGAGGCATCGAGGTCGACCCCTCGAAAGTCAAAGCAATTCTCGAAATGCAACCCCCGAAGAACCTCGACGAAATTCGAAGTTTCTTGGGCCAAATCCAATACATTTCACGCTTCGTTAGCAAACTCACCATGATATGTGAACCAGTTTTCAAGAAACTCAAGAAAACCGACCACGTTGAATGGGACGAAGAATGTCAAAAGGCATTTGACAAGGTCAAGGAATTACTAACCAACCCGCCAGTTCTACGACCACCCCAAAAGGATTTACCATTATCCTTGTACCTTACAACAACCCCTACCGCCATGGGCGCCATGCTTAATTAATAAAGAAATTAAGAAATGAGTTAGGAACAAGCCTCCTTAACCCTTTATTCGAATCTAAAACATGTTTTTGAATAAAGAAATTTTCTAAGTAAAAGCAAACTATGCCGTCTTCCGCCGCTTCGGATTAACCTCTTCACCTTCAAGGGGCCGATCCGCCACAATCTTCGAACTGATTACGGGAATAGGTCTCTCAAATCCTGGGGGCTCGATCGGATCCTCGTCCTGCTCGACTGGGGGCTCCTCGATCCTTGACCCTAGACGATCCTTAGCAGTCACCCTTGCTCCAAGCCTTTCCTGCGCAGGCCTCGAAGTAGAAGCACCCATACTAACAGCACAAAGATCACCATAGTCCCTCCTTTCGCGCTCCGCCTCATACGCCAAGGAGGGCCTTGGCCCATTTTTTTCTCTCCTCCTCTGATTCTCCCGTTCCTGAGGATCATTGGAACGATACCACCGCGTGTAGAAGTCCGTAACACGAGTAGACTCTATATGCTCCGGAACATCCCAAACAACACGGTCCGACCATCCCCGGATCCAAGCATCAATCATCTGGTTGTTTAGGACAACAACCACTCCAACCTGAGTATCCTGCTCGGGTATGGTCTGCGCAAGCCCCATTTGCCTCTTCAAGCGAAGAGGATGAATCCACACCCCTCGTTCAAACTCGCACAACATCAACCCACAAGCCGCATTCGCAACAGACGGCGCCGTAATCGCTGTAACACCCCACCAAGACACATACCAACGAATGGAGCTCTCCTTCACAAACCACCGGTAGTAGTTGAGCGAACGCTCCCGAGGGTCAGCCCACTGCATCTTTCGTGACGTCGTCGCCGCAGCCTTGAAGACACTTCCAAGGGGAAGAGCTTTATACACACTTAGCCTCTCCATGAGCCAAATGTTGAGAATCCTAGCACAACCCCGGTACGAGCTCAGACGATTAGCATAACGGTCGTCTAAGCCCAGTATGGTCTCCGCTAGAATCAAGGCAGAAGGATCATATCCCCTTTCCATCTCTTCGGCAACGCGAGCATACCTCGCGCTCCCGAACACCCCATCTGGCATGGACCCTGCAAAAGCATAACGATGAACCAAACAAAAAGCAAGGGCCCTCCGCCTGGAACGGTCCGAAATACTGGTGTCTACCTTACTCATGTACCGTTGACACAAAAGAAGCATATTAACCTTACCTCCTTCAAACAAACCCGCAGCATGAGCATTTGTCATCCCAAGAAAGTTTCGCAACATCCCGTTATAGCAAAGCTCACTCCTTACAACCACCGGAGTAGTCCGTTTCGACCACCCCGCAATGGCCGCAAACTCCTCCATCAAAGGACACACCTCTCCCCCGGGAAACCTAAACACGTGCAAGCTAGGATCCCAATAATCTAAGCACGCATCAAGGAAGTCAAGATCAACTTTCATTTGACGAAAGCCAATGAAAACACCCGCACCGTCATCATACACCGCCCTCTTCATCGCCGGACTTAGTGAGGAAGTCCACCTCTTCAAAAGAGCATCAAAATGCTCAACCATTTTCTTAAATACAAAAAACTTTTGTAAATATACCTAATATATTTAAGAGAGCAAAAACTTGTACTAAAAGAAAAGAAAAGAAGTGATTGTGAATGAAGACTATGGCACGCACCCCCCCCTCCTTATATACAAAAACATAATCCGAAATATGGAAACACAGCGTTACCAGCCAAGCCACCAAACCGCATAGCCCTATGCGGTTTGCACCCCAAACCGCATAAGCTTATGCGGTTTGACCCCTAAACCGCATAAGGCTATGCGGTTCAAGGGGCGGGTTTTCTCGCGACTTTCCTAATTTCGTCTTTCCTAAACACTCCAATCTACGTTAGGCTACGACACTCTTTTGTTGTTCCCCACACAGCAACATTACACTTCGCTTTAGCAAATACGATTCCTACCACGAGTCAAAACACAAACATTTTCAACATTCATGCAAGCTCATTTCGCATTTAAAATGAACTTTTTGCAAAAACATTTTCACAAGCTAATCCAACATCAAAGCATCCCACTCGGGAATCATTCGTTTTTCAAACCAGCTTACCAAACAGGTTCACAACGACAGTCAAGTTCAAGCTCAAGCTACAAAGACATGTAAACAAAGGTTCATACAATCTTTATTACACAAATTCACTCAGGATGACGACGACGGTACTCGTCAAATTCACGTCGACCTGAGCTGCCTCTCTGGCTCGACATTAACCGAGTCAGCTCGTCACCCCAAGCCATCCTCCACCTGTTAGCTATCCGCCATAGCTTCTTATGAGCTTCCTTAGCCACCTACGATACACAACACATAAACACTTCACATTCTTCTCCTTTTGCCTTAATTTCACTCAAATTAAGCCAAACTTCGGGGGGAATTTCAAAACAAAAACAGTCAACCCCACTTTGCCTTAATTTCACTCAAATTAAGCCAAACTTCGGGGGGAATTTCAAAACAAAAGCAGTCAACCCCACTTTGCCTTAATTTCACTCAAATTAAGACAAACTCGAGGGGGTAACACAAAAACACGACTCTCACAAGTTTGATCATCGCTATAACTAATACCTCGATCAAATTGGGGGCTCACTCACATATACAAAGACAAAGATACATACCTTCTTCACCTTGCCCGTCCAGCTGTCCATGCCCGCGTCAGTCGTCACCGGCAAGTACGTCGGCAAAGTGAAGGTACGACGGACACCCGACTCATCGTACTCAACGGTGGTAGGAAAGTCGCCCGGCTGCTCCGCCATCTCAGGATCAAACAACTACAAAAAGCACACATCACGCACACGTCAGGGAAATTTTTAGCAAAAATTACCTTACTGTAGGTACCGGGATCAGACCATGGAACCACTCGACGTCTTGCTAGGGCCGTAAAGTTAAAAAAGATTAAATAAGAAAAACCTTTAAAACTGTTTTGGAGCCGCCACTAAATTATGAGGGAAATTTAGAACCCGCCTCCGTGTCCTCATGCTCAAAGACACGTCTTAGAGTTCAAGGCACGTCGACACCTATCCGTCTAAGGTTATTGTGAAACCAGATTCGGATTCGGGTGAGGGTACTTTTCTAAAGCATAAATCAAAATAATGTTTTTATGAAAGATCTTTTGGAAAAGCCTATCAAAAGATAGCCTCTACTAGACTTGAGAATAATGCAAAGAATGATACATGAGCCTAAGTAATACGCTACGTACAATTGCGATAAGGATGTAAAATAATGCAAAAGAGATTGTTTAAAACCCTCAGTTAAGCATGCTTAACTTATTAACGAAAACAGTTCAGTTTAATGACGAATTCATTTTAAGTGATTTAGATGCAATAAGAGGATTTGCTAAAATGCATGCAGTAAAATAAAGTTCAATTAGCCATTGATTTATTTTAAGGAGGTCAGTTGTTTATGCGACTTTGGAAAGGTGTTACGAATAGGGTGTGTATTCGAGGTGCATGGCCGCCTTATGAAAAGCAGACTTGCGTACCAAAGTCGGGGTGAGCCTAATGTAGGCCCTTGCTAGTCTAAGAAGTAAAGAAAGACCTTAATCCATGGTAGGATTAAGTATTACCTGTCTCGAATTAGGAAACCGGCAGCGCTTCGCTTCAAAGGGAGGAATTCAACACTAGGAAAATGAGGAATTCTAAGGATGTTTATGCGTGAGGCTTTTTGAGAGAGTTTTTGGGGTGAGAATTGTATTCTGAAATTGTGTGTTGAATGAATGACCGAAGGGTCGTATTTATAGTGTAGAGTTCGGTAGATTTTAGGAAATCTAGGGATAAAACCGGACGTAGGAGCCGCAAGGCCTCTTATACTGTCGGGGCAATCGCAAGAAGTCTTGCGATAGCCCCTACCAATCGCAATGCCTCTTGCGATTGGTAGGGAGGGTTCTATCCTATATATTCCGTATATTTCTAAATTATCTTTTAGGATATACGAAATAACCTTGCGTGAGCTCTAAGTTAGAGGTTGCTAGGGTTTGTTTTAGGGTTTGACTTGGTCAATCCTGATCCTTGGAATGCGGGCCAGGTATGGGTTTGGGCTCGGTTCTGGGCCCGAGCCCTGAAAATGTAAAAAGGGTGCATTTTGTGTAATTTTGTGAAATAGGACATTCCGTGAGACTATCCTGGGTATTTGCTAATGCTAAAGGGTAGTTTTAACAGCTAGGCCTAAATTTAGGTATCTAGGTGGATCGATATGTGTTTGAAAAAGGGGTGTGCGCATGCCGATTAGGACCTGAACTCGAGACAAGCTAGACTCTAGACCTAAAGACACTAAAGGTGACGACCCATAAAGAAACCTCATTTGCATTTAAAAACATTTAACTTGAATTCGTCATAGTTAGAACCATATAAGTCAACGTAAAAGCACGCAATAAAAGTCCATTGTTACATCACTGGGTTTTTGGCGGGAGGTGCGGATTTGGGTATCTACAGAGCCCCCAGTTTGACTGAGCTTAGGACTAAAGCGAAAGTCAAACTACACGACAACATCCGGACCGTTACAGTCTCGACATCGTCAGCGGCACGGAGTATGTGTCCATGGGTGAGACTAGGACTCAACAAGCTTATCCGGGGAGGGACGAACATGTTTAGGGACATGACGGTCCTTGCATACCTGTACGGGGGATGCCTTCCTGTGCTTGCTAAATACCTTTGCGTGTTATTGCTGTTGCTTGTCTCGTAAAAGAGCGCGCGTGCTTGGTCTCGTAAAAGAGCGTATGTGTTTCATGCTTCGTGCTAGTGCTCGTGTTGGTGCTCATCTCGTAAAAGAGTGCTTACGTCCGCCGGGAATTATCGTCCGAGGAAAATGCTCGTGTTTAGTGTTTACGCAAAGGTTGTGTATAGTGTTTCAACTCGTCTAAGAGTGTGGCGGACTTTAGGTGACGCCTTAACCGAGCGACGTAACGTGAGAAAGTGTCTAAAAGGCCTATACATAGACTAGAAGTCCAAATCAGGCCTGAAAATTGGAAAAACACGAAAATGCCCAAAGCTGGAATCGCAAGCGTCCTTGCGGCTCTTCCCCTAAATCGCAAGCGTCCTTGCGATTAGGGTCTTGGGCTCTTTCTCCTTATAAAACACGGAAATACCGAGTTCTAAACTCATTTCACCATTTTCGACTCCTTCTCTCTTAAAACCGTTTCCTTGCGATTTCAAGACCGTTTTCGCTTGTTTTTCTTGCTTTACTCTAAAATGGATCAAGGTACTACTCCATTTTACTTGTTTTTATGCATTTTGATGTTGTAAATTGCTAGATCGTTCTTGAAATGTAGAAAAGGCGTTTTTGGTGAAAAACCGTCTTTTAGCTTGAAATTCGCCGCTTGATTACTAGAGAACTATACCATTCCCTTGTATGATGCTATTTTTGAATGTATGTGTGAAAAGTTCATGGTTTGACGTGTTTTCGGACCAATTTAGGTGTGAAATGGTCCCACCCAAAATCGGACCCGGATTTTCGGTTTCGGAATTGCAATTAAACTTCGCCATAGGTTCCCCTTGGCTAGTATAGCATGTGTATGGCATTAGTTTTTGAAAAATGTTAATAATCGTCCCTTAAATTGAGGTTTAAGGTCGATTAAAACGGAGGACTTAGGTCAAGATTAGGGGTTTTTGACTGACAAGTCCAAAATGCAATTAATTATTCTGGGGTGTAATTGGAGGTTAATATAATCCATAGAAACCGTCAAGTTGAAATTTTGAGGGGTATAGAGCGACTTTTGGTGAATTAAACCAAAGAGGGCTCTGTACGGGGTGTTCCTGTAGAATTGTTGCTTTCTTCATCTTCGTCTTGCGTCTTGTAAATGTTCGTCTTCTTGAAAATGTTTGTCTTCTTGAAAATGTTTGTCTTCTTGAAAATGTCACAGGTGATTGGTCTGGACCTTCTACGAGATCTCAGTCTCGCCGGAGTACGGGCTCTAGGGGTGAGGAGCCTACTACTCCTGGTGGTACAGGTTTGCGTCGTACTTTTAGCGCGAGGGATCCTTCTCCTGGGGTTGTCGAGTTTCCGACCCGGAGGGGTCGTGGACGCGGCATGGGTGTTCGTGGTCATCGTGGGGGACTTATAGGTGAGGAGAGAGAGGTAGAGGCCATGGAGGAGGGTGAGTCTTCACAGGCTTCAGGGTCTCGTGCTAGGGGTCGTGCTAGTCATGGTCCGCGTGTTGACCGTCCCTGGGCGAAGAATTGGGACGGTCACACCCTGTTGGCGGACCGTGAGCGTCACTTGTCTCGTAGAGCTCTTACCGGGCTTGAGATAGGATATATGAGAACGTTTTCGGGCATTACGTCTGTTGTTTGGGCGTATAAGAATGTCTTGACTCCTAGGGCACAGGAGTTGATTGATAGGTGTACTCTGGGTCTGTTGGTTAAACACTGGATCCGGATCGTGGATAATCGGACTACGGCGAACTTGAGGGTCATCCGGGCGTTCCTTGACCGGTATTGGGATACGACCACGACGTTCCATTTGCCGGGGTTCGAGGCGGGTATTACCTTGTCTTCGTATGCTATTATCACGGGTCTACCCTTCGGTGACCGTGATATGGACTTTGCTTTTGCGCCACCTATCGATGATAAGGCGGTGCTTGATGCTGTAGGTGCTGGTTTAGAGGTGCCGTATCAAGGAAAAGCACCTAACTCTGTGAAGACGAGTTATATCATGGAGTATTTCGAGGGGAAGACTCAGCATGGGCCCGAATCTTGGAGTGACGAGCAGAATGCTCGTATGTGGCTTTGGTGGTTTGTTAGCTCTGTCTACTTCGGCGAGAAGGGCGAGAGGGCTGCTACTTCGGTGTTGATGTGTCTTCGGGATTGGAGTGCGATCGGGGCGTACGATTGGGTATCCCCGGCCTTGGGTTTATGCATCCGTTTCTGCATGGATGCTGTGAGGCCACGGAAGATGGATGGGGGGTCTAGGATTCCCATCGTATCTCCTGGCTTGTTGTTGGAGGTATGTTGTTCCTTTGTCTTCTGTTTGGCTTGCTCAAAATGTTGTTTATCTGAGCTAACTTCGTTCGTGTCTCTTGTGTAGTGCTGGATCTATAGTCATTTCCCTTTCTTTCTGCCCGAAGGGGCAATTGCGATGGAGAAGAGATATCCTGCGGTCTTGACATGGGGTACGTGTAGCCGTATCGGGTATGACTGGTCGTACGACTTCGTTCGGGAACAGTTGAACCAGTTGAGAGGTGGTCAGGTATGTATTGAAACCTTCTAAATAGCATGTATTTAAATGATTTTGCTTGAAATGGCGTTTAACGTGTTTCTTCTTTTGGTTACAGTTCCGTCCACGTCCGTGGGAGCAGTACACGGGCGTTCCTGAGGGGTTATGGCAGCGTTTTCGGGAGCGTGACTCCCAACGGTTGTACTTGACTACGCCGTATGGGTATGTTTGGTACTTGGGTGAGCGTCTGGCGATCCAGACGAGGTATCCTGACTTCGTCGTGCCTCTCGATCCACCTAAGGTTCTTTTCGAGACGCGAGTCTTGAGTCGGCAGCAGAGACAGCTGCATCTTGAGGGAGAGTCTGATAATCTTCTTCTTCATCAGCTGGATTACGCGGATTTTGCGAGGGGTAGGTTGGCTAGTGGACCCATCGAGGTATGTCTTGCTCCTTTGTGTAGGGTAAAAATCTTTTTGAAAAATTTTCCCTAATTTTGTTGTATTTCATGTGTTTCTTGTTGTAGGTGCCTGACGCTGACTTGGCGTTTCAGCCCCCAGATTTCCCTACGACGGCGGAGTGGGACAATGCCGGGACACGGGAGACCTTCCACGTGCGTGAGTATCTGCCGGTGGTTACGGATGCTGGCATGGAGGGTTGGGGTGATAGGGTGAAGAAGGTATGTGTTTGTATATCTATGTTAGCCCCCAGTTTGACCGAGGTAGGAATAACGAAGGGCAAACTTAGAGTGTATGCCATTTTTGTGTTTAGCCCCCTGAGTTTGACTGTAGTTTGGAGAAACTGTAGTCAAAATGGAGAATATGGGTCAGTTTGAGGTTGAGCCCCCATAGTTTGGCTTAATTGGACCTTAAATTAAGTCAAAATGGAGTAGGTTTCAATTTGACCCCCGTAGTTTGGCTTAAATTAGTGTATATTTAAGGCAAAATGGAGTAAAAATGTCTTGTGCAGGTTGCGAAGGATGTCCACAAGAAATTGTGGCGAACGGCCCATCGCTGGAGGATGGCTTGGGCAGAACAGGCGGCGGAGCTGTGTCAGAGCCGGGCGGAGGTGGCTCGTCTTAGGGCGGAGAACGAGGAGCTTCGTCGTCGTCATCCTTAGTCGCTTCATCTCTTGTTGTAGCTTGAACTTGTGATAGTTGTAGTTGTGTCCGTACTTTCTATTTCTTCTCGTACCTGTTTGGTTAGTAGCTAGAAAAAAATGAAAACGATTCCCGAGTGGGAGACTCTGCTTTGGAAGTGTTTTGTTGAAAAGGTGTTTTAAAATGTTCATTCATTTTTTTTTTTTAAAAAATTTCGAAATGAGCTTTAACGAACCATAAAATGAAATGTGTTGTGATCGGATCAATCAGGATTTCTGATGGATCCATGTTTGATTGGTTGTAATTTAGGCTCGGATTGGGGAGCCCAATTAGGTTGGTACGTCGTAATTACATGCATGCTAGGATTAGGAAAGTCGAAAATATGGAAATTAAGGGATAACGCCGTCCCTAGGAGTCGCAACACCTGTTGCGGCTGGTAGAGGTAATCGCAAGGGCTCTTGCGATTGGCACTTCCAATCGCAAGCCTTCTTGCGGCTGGGACTGCCGGTCTTATCGCTGAATTTTCCTAATTCATGATTTCGGTTTCCTATATAAAGAGGGGAGGTACGAGTTATAATTCTCATTCAATCTCAACTCTTTTCTTTGCTTATTTTGTATTCTCTTAAATAGCTTAGTATTTTTAGGAATATTTTTTGTATTTTTGAAGGATGGACCATTTTGATGGTCTTTTGAAGCGGTGGACGTCTTCTCTTAGTGAATCGGAGAAAAGGGCGTTGTCTTCGACTGGAGCGGGTGTTTTTATTGGTTTTAGGCAGATGCGCGTCGAGATGGATTTTCTTGATGCTTGTCTTGATTATTGGGATCCTAGGGTGCATGTCTTCAGGTTCCCGGGAGGTGAGATATGTCCGTTGTTAGAGGAATTCTCGGCTATTGCAGGATGGTCTAATCGTACTACCCCAGTAGTGGTTAGGAGTGAATTTGGCTATAATGGGAGATTGAGACAATATCTCTCAATGACCAATGCTCAGGCTGATGGCTTGTTTGAAGGAGGCGTAGTGAACATGCGACGGTTGTGCGAGCGTTACATGAACTTGAGTGATGTGAGCATTTCCGCTCGTTCTAGGAGGAGAGCTTTAGGGTTTTGCTTATTACACCGGTACTGTTTTGCAGGATCGATGGAAGATGGTGTGCACGGCCATGCTAGGTATGCACGGGTCATGGAGGAGATGGAACTGGGTCATGATCCTTCAGCTTTGATCTTGGCCGAGACTATCTTAGGCTTGGACGACCGTCATGCAAATCGTCTGAGCTCGTATCGTGGGTGTGTTAGGATTCTGCAGATTTGGTTGATGGAGCGTCTTCGTGTTCTTACTCCACCTGGGGGTGACACGTATGTTCCTGCCGGGTTGACTACGCGTACCCTTCATTGGGCTATGCCTCGGGAGCGGTCGGTGAACTACTTCCAAGTGTTTGTTCGGGAGAAGATGATTAGGTGGACCGTGTCGTGGTGGTCCATTCGACACATCACGGCACCGTCGGAGGCGGATGCGGCTGGTGGGATATTGTTGTGTGGGTTCGAGCGAGGTGTATGGATTCACCCCCATCGGTTGAGGAGGCAGATTGGCTTAGCACAGGTTATTCCGGCACACGATACTCGGATATGCGAGTCGGTTGTTCTGAACAACCAGATGGTTGATGCTTGGGTACGAGGGTGGTCTGATCGGGTGACTTGGACTCGACCAGCTGGTTCTGAGACCAACCGTGTCTCGGATTTCTATCGGAGGTGGTGTATTTCCTTGGATCCTCGGGATAGGGAGAATATGCGGAGGCGCGAACTGACGGGTCCAAGACCGTCATTGGCGCATGCTGCGGTACGAGGGAGACGGGACTACAATGACTTAGCAGGTTCGAGTACAGGAGCGTCTTCATCTAGGCCACTAGAAGAGCGACTGGGACCTAGGTTGACCGTGCAGGACCGTCTGGGCGAGAAGGTTGATGGTGAAACCGGAGAGGATCCTGTTGAGCCCCCAGGATTCGAGAGGAGTATTGCCTCTGTGGTTGTTCGTGTGGATGCTTCAAAGGATGCGGAGGAGGAGGATTCTTCAAAGCGTCGTAAGAAGAACGTTTAGATTTAGACTTTAAATGTTTTACTCAAAGAATTTTGCGTTTAATTGTTCAATGAATAAAGTGAGTTTGGTAGCTAGTATTAAACTCATCACTTAAAATGTAAACATTTTCAAATTCAATGGTTAAATAAAGAAAGTGTTTGCCTATTGTCTCGTCTCTTTGCTTATTTTATTCATCCTCGACCTTTTTAAGCTTTGGATTTATTTTAATTTAATTTAAGTCTTTAACCTTTTTGAGCTTTAGACTTGTGTTTTGTGTGACTATGCCCTCGACCTTTTTAAGCTTCGAGCGTGTCATTTTGTGTGAACTGTGCTCTTGACTTTTTTAAGCTTTGAGCGTGTCCTTTTGTGAGTGCATTGCCCTTGACCTTTTTAAGCTTTGGGCGTGCGTGCGGGGAAGGTCGGTTGCGCTTTGAGAAGCTGCCTACGTATCTATGTTTTTCATAGAATCAAACCGGCGTAGTTCGTGGTTTTGGTTGAGCCTCTTACGAAACTGCCTACGTATCCACAGTGCGTGGAATCAAACCAAGCGTAGTTCATCCGTGCGTTGTTTATTTGAAATACATTGCAAAGTCGTGTGGAGCTTAAGGGTAGTATTTCTTAAGCTGGTCGAGATTGGTGGGTAAGTTGAATTCTTCGCCGTCGAGATCGGTTAGCCTCGCGGCTCCTCCTGGAAGGATTTCTTTGACTAAGTATGGTCCGGCCCAATTAGGTTTGAATTTCCCCCTTGGGTCAACTGGTAAGGGTGCCCTTACTGATTTGAGGACCAAGTCACCCACTTTAACATTGCGTGGTCTGACCCGTTTGTTGTATGCGCGTTGTAGCCTTGATTGATACATGCGAACGGTGCTTAGCGAGTGTAAGCGCCTTTCGTCTAGAAGAATGAGCTGCTCGTATCGTTCCCTTGCCCATTCTGCTTCTGGTATGTCTGCTTCCATCAGAATTCGAAGTGATTTCATTTCGATTTCTACGGGTTGTACGGCTTCCATGCCGTATGTTAGGAAGTAGGGTGTCATCCCTGTTGGTGTACGTATTGTGGTTCGATATCCCCATAGGGCGAAGGGAATCTTGTGTGGCCAATCGTGACATGTGTCAATCATCTTTTTGAGGATGGTGACGACGGTTTTGTTTGCAGCTTCTACCGCTCCGTTGGTTTGGGGTCGATATGGTGATGACTTGTGTACCTGGATATTGTATTTGGTGAGGATGGGTTCAACTTCTCCTCGGAAATGCGAGCCTTGATCGCTGATCAGCTCGTGAGGTATGCCATATCTGCATATGATATTGTTTTGTATAAAACGGGCGACTTCCTTTGTGTCTAACTTACGGTATGACGCGGCTTCGACCCATTTTGTGAAGTAGTCGATGGCCACGAGGATGAAGCAGTGTCCTCCTGCTCCAACCGGGTGTACTTTGCCTATGACGTCTATTCCCCATGTGGAAAATGGCCACGGCGATGTGAGGCTGTATAAAGGTGAAGGGGGTAGGTGTTGTACGTTTGCGAAGATTTGACAGTTGTGGCAATGCTTGACATATTTTGCGCAGTCGGCTTCCATGGTGGTCCAATACCATCCTAGCCTAAGTATTTGTTTACATAAGGTTCGAGCGTTCATGTGCGGTCCGCATTCACCGTCATGAATTTGGGATATTATTTCTCGTCCTTTGTTGTGATCAACGCACAAGAGTAATGTACCCTGGGGCGTTTTCTTGAGTAGCTTATCTACTTCCAGTACGAATTGTGATGCTAGAAGCCGGAGAGCTCTTTTGCCACGTTTGTCGGTATTTGGCGGATATTCTCCGTCTCGTTTGAAGTTGATTATTGCTTGGTACCAAGGTTCGGTTTGTTCTTCCTCGGCTTCGATGTCACAGATGTAGGCGGGTTCACTGCTTCGTTCTATGACGATGGGAATGGTCTGTATTCCCGGGGGGATGTTTAGTAGTGACGCTAGTTTTGATAAGGCGGCTGGGATCTGGTTTTCCTCGCGAGGTAGGTGCAAAAACTCTACGCGGTGGAATTTAGCGATGAGTTCTTGAATCTTGCTCTGGTATAGTGCGAGGTTTTCGTTAAGTATCTTCCATGCTCCAGACACTTGGTTGATGATTAGCGAGGAATCTCCGTACACGCGTAGATTCCTTGCGTTTAGTATGAGCGCGGCCTGTAGCCCGTGCAGGCATGCCTCATATTCTGCGGCGTTGTTTGTTACATCGAAGTCCAATTTGATGGATAGGGGTGTATGTTCACCGTTCGGGGAAATGAGTAGTATTCCTATTCCACAGCCTCGGTAATTTGACGAACCGTCGAAGTACATTTCCCATTGTTCGTCGTTGATGTTGTAAATTCCTTCGTCGGGAAATGAGGTGGTGTCGGTGATGGTTTCTTCGTCGATTGCGTGGTCGGCGAGGAAGTCTGAGACCGCTCGCCCTTGATGGCTTTGAGGGGAACGTAGACAATATCAAACTCGGCTAGAAGTAGGGTCCATCGTGCCATGCGTCCATTTGGCACTGGTTTCTCGAAGAGGTACTTGACGGGGTCCATTTTTGAGTAGACCTTCGTTTGATGTGCTAGCATATAGTGACGGAGCTTTTTGGATGCCCATACTAATGCTAAGCAACTCTTCTCGACGGGCGCCAGATCGAGTTTCATAGTCGAGAAACTTCTTACTGATGTAGTATATCGGATGTTCTTCGCCATTGACTTCTTGGGCTAGCATGGCGCCCATTGCGGTTGTCGTTGTTGTGAGGTAGAGTGACAAGGGTAGGTCCTTCTGCGGCGGTCGTAGGACTGGGGGGTTGGATAACAACTCCTTAACCTTATCAAACGCTTTCTGACACGCTTCGTCCCATTCGGCGTGGTCGATTTTCTTCAGCTTCTTGAAGATTGGTTCACATACCATGGTTAGTTTGCTTATGAAGCGAGAGATGTATTGGACTTGACCCAGGAAACTTCGAATTTCATCCAGGTTCTTGGGTGGTTGCATTGCCATGATTGCTTTTATTTTCGAGGGGTCGACCTCGATACCTCTTTGGCTTACTACGTGTCCTAGTAGTTTGCCGGATTTTACTCCAAATGTACATTTTTGGGGATTGAGGCGCATCTTGTACTGGCGGAGTCGCGTGAAGAACTTGCGGAGGTTCGTGATGTGATCATTTCTTTCCTTGGATTTGACGATCATGTCGTCTACGTATACTTCGACCTCCTTGTGCATCATATCGTGTAAGAGCGTAGTCGCGGTACGTTGGTAGGTCGCACCTGCGTTAATTAGACCAAAGGGCATGACGGTGTAACAATACGTCCCCCATGGTGTGATGAATGTTGTCTTGGCCATGTCTTCACGGGCCATCTTGATTTGGTTGTATCCTGCATACCCGTCCATAAAGGATAGAAGGGCATGGTCAGCGGTGTTGTCTACTAGGACGTCTACGTGCGGCGTGGAAGTCGCCCTTTGGGCTTGCCTTGTTTAGATCGCTAAGTCAACACATACTCGTATCTTGCCGTTTTCTTCAATCTCGGGACCATATTTGAGACCCAATCGAGTACTCGGCGACTTGAATGAACGGCTTGTAATTGCTTCTCGATTTCTTCCTTGACCATAAGGGACCATTCGGTCGTAGTCTCCTTAGTTTTTGCTTGATTGGTTTGAAACCGGGTTTGATGGGGATGTGGTGTTCGGCTATGCTCTGCCGATCTGGGCATGTCCTTATATGACCATGCAAAGACGTCTTTGAACTCGGTTAAGAGTTGGGTGAAGTTGGCGCGTTCATCCTCACTTAGTGAGGCGCCTAGTTGCAGTTCCCTTGGTTCTTCGGGGGTTCCTATGTTGATGGTTAGGGTATCCTCAATGATCGGGTTTTGTGTTGGGTTGTTTACGATGTTTGCAATGTATTTAAGTAACGATTGTTCGTTTGTTAGTTCATTTTTATCGCACGGATTTATGTGTTGTGTTGTCTTAAATTTTGTTTGTTGTTCATTATTTGTTTGTTTGTTTTTAGCTTGAGACGAGACGTAAGCAAACTTATCTGTATTATTCATTAAAGAAGATTTGTTTGACAAACTAGGAGAAGAGCTGGAGCTAGCCTCCGAAAATAAAAAGTCTAAGCTAAAACTAGAAGATGGGTCGACAGGTAACCCGACACTTAGAGAATTAGATCCTAAAAGAATTTCCTCTTCTTCGTCGTCTTCGGTGTTGTCGCTGCTTGAAGTATCTTGGCTTGGGTCCACACCATTTTGTGAGGTTATCTTGTCATAGAGGGGTCCTTCCCCTGTGACGAGCTGATATTTGTGGCCTTGGGAGTCGGTCCACTTGGTAATCTTGTACCAACCATTTAAGGTCTTTTCGGCGACATCAGTGATGAGGTCGTCGGGATTGAAGCGGCGGTCTCGGATAATGGATGAGACCAGGTCTTCATTGGTTTTGTTGGTGAAAGGCAGTCCACTGTCATTGGCGAAACAGTGTTCTTGATATTTGGCGCGGTGGTCTTCGTTGTACTCTCCCCCTGAAGTGAAGTATTTGCCCATGTCGAATGAGTATTTTGGGAGGTTGAATTTGCGCGCAAATTTACGCTTTCTAACCTCCTTAGTCATTTGTTCGAAATCGCCTTCCTTTGGCTTGTAGCCTAGTCCCATGGTGGGCCAGAGGCTATGGTTGTCTTTGGTTTCAAAAGGTTTGTAGGTTCGGATAGGTGTGGTTGTGATAGCGCCTATTTCAAAGTCGAAACCGCAGGGTTCTTGATTTTCCTCAATTGTGATTTCTGCGGTGTTACGCTCTTTGGGTGAATCAAGAAGGGCACGGAAATTGGAGGCGTTGATGGTTATGACCTCGTCGTTGAGGGGTAGCTTTACCTTCTGGTGTAGTGTGGATGTCACGGCTCTGACGGCGTGAATCCATGGGCGTCCCAGAAGCATATTGTAGGATGGTGTCATGTCGATTACTTGAAAATCGACCTCTCGTTCTATAGGGCCTGTGCGTACGTGAAGGGAGATTGTCCCTTTCACGCTACGTTTGGTTCCGTCGAAGGCTTTCACGCCTTCATTGCTGGGTTGAAAATCTTTGTCGTCAAGCTCTAGACAACGGGCGGTTGATAGGGGTAGAACATTTACTGCAGACCCATTGTCGATCAAGGTTACGGGTAAAGTTCGTTTTCTGCATTCGGCGCTAATGTATAGGGCCAAGTTGTGGTTAGCGCCAAATGTTGGGAACTCATTATTGGAGAAGGTGATGGCTCCGGCAAGCCAATCTCTCGTGACGTGGCTGACCATCTGGTCAGGTGAGATGTCTGCATCCGCACTCGCTATTTGTAGCGCACGGATGAATGCTTTTCTGTGATCGGCAGAGTCTCGTAGAAGAGCCCAGATTGAGATGTCGGCTTTGGTGCGAACGAGTTGCTTTTGAAGCGTCTCGCTCGTGTTTGGTGGTAGTATTACTGGGGTAGTAGGTGCATCTTCGGAGGGAACGTCCTCCTGGGCTATGGTTTTGCCCTTGTCGGGGGCGGCGGCTTCTTTGGCGTGAGCATCTGTGAAGATATTTTGGTAGGGTCTCCCGGAGCGGGTAAGGTGTGAAACTTCATCTTTGGTCTCGGGTTGAATGGCGTTAAATTTGGTCTGAGGTTTTTTGGCTTTCTTCTTCCCTTTCTTGTTTCTGCCCTTTTTAGAGGAGGAAGAATTGCTGGTGTTATTGATTTGGGCCATGGCCTTGTTAGGTGGCGGCCATTCGCCGCTTCGGCCTCATTGCTAGAATACCAAACTCCATTGATTTGTCCGGATGCGTTCAAACCTTCTTCGATTAGTATAGCCAAGTTGACAAGATGTTGAAAATTGCGTACGTTGGCATCCCGAATGTAAACCTGGTATGTCGGATGTAGGTCTTTGACGAGGTGAGGTACGAGCTCGTCAGGGTGTAATACACTCACAAGGCGCTCATTGAGTTCCTCCCATCTAGATAGGAAAGCAGTAAAACTTTCATCGTCCCTTTGGACATTAGCTTCCATGATCGGTTGGTCGAGGGAGATGGTGTTGATCTGATCGTCAGTAGGTGTAATAAGGTAAGAGCAGTCAATGATGGGTACGGAGCCCACAAAGATTGCATGGTTAGCCAAGGGGTTGTCTTTATTGGATGGCTTGCCATTGGCCGTCGGCTTGTCAAGCTTTCCCTGGTCGATAAGGTCTTGGATAGCGTGCTTCAGTTTGAAGCAATTCTCAGTGTCGTGACCTTTGCCCCTGTGGTATGCACAGTAAGCATTTGAATCCCACAGTTTAGGCTTCTTATCTTCAGGTGGTTCGGGGGTAGGCCCGATGGGTTGTAGATAGTTCTTGTCGACCAGTCTTTTAAATGCCTTGGTGTAAGACATGTAAAGCTGATCAAAGTTCCTTCTGGGTTTGAAGGGAGAAGGGGTAAAGGTTGCATATGATTCTGGATCGCCAAGTGACTCCAGATTGGCGACGGCACGGTTATCGTCGCTCTTTGTCGTACGTGTTGTCTTAGACGAACTTCCTTGATATGCATGACCGGTATACTTGGCCATGGTCCCAGTTCTAAGGTCGTCTTCGATCTGGGTGCCGACCTTAGTAAGTTGCTTGAAGGTTTGTATGTTGCTATACCGCATGTAGAACTGGTACACGGGTCGCAAGTTGTTGACAAATTTTGGCACAAGTTCGTCTTCTCTCGGACGATTTGGGATTTGTGCACTGAGTTTCTTCCACCTAGTAAGGTACTCGGTGAATCCTTCGTTGTCTCTTTGTGATAGGACCTCCAGGGTACGGATGGAGACCTGGGTGTCGTCGTTGTCCTTGTATTGATGATCGAACTCTACGGTGATTTGTTCAAATGAGGAGACTCGTTCCGGGTTTAGAGAGTAGAACCAGGTCTTGGGTATGGCTGCGAGGGAATGTGGGAACAATGATGGCCAGTGCTCCGGGTCGACCCCTTTTATTCCCATTTGTGATTTGAAGGCCCTGATGTGGGTAATCGGGCTTTCATGGCCTTGAAAGATCGGGAGATCACTGAGGGCGAGCTTGCTTGGTAGTGCATCCCTAATATTTTGAGGGATGTTCTCGTTTTCTTTGTGTATGGAGTAACCTCCCGGAGTACCGAGACGTTCCTCCATAGCCTGGAGTTTCTTGGCGTGTCTATCCGCCTCATCCTTGATTTTCGCCCATTCGATCGACTTCGGTTTGGTGATGGGTGAGTAGCTGTTCAAGGTCGTTGGTTAGCTTGGCGACTTGTTCGCGAAGCTCGGTTACATCCTGATTGCCGGCCATTTTTCGCTTGTAGGTTCGTTTCTTGTAAGGGAGGATAACTCGGTTCTTAGTGCGGCGGGTATCCAGTTGAGGTTCTCCTACATGTGCATAAGATGCATCAGCTACATGACAGACCCGACTGACACGTTCATTTACATGTTCGTTTTTAGCTCATTTCATTTTGAAAAGGACTCTTTTTAAAAGAAGGAAGTTTTCGAAAGACAAGCTAGGAGTGTTTTTGAGATGAGGATGCGTACGCGCAGCTCATCTCGATGTTAAAAGGTTTTGCTTCGCATCTGCCTAACCCGAGTGACGGTATGTCGTCATGGGTTAGCGATGGATGCGTAAAAAGGAATCGACTCGAACTAGCCAAGCCGAAGATGTTAAAAGGGATTTGAGCCGTGAGGCTCGAAGAAAGAAATCCGCGAATTGAGGTTGGAAACCTTGACTCGGGTTTTGCTAATTTTGTAAACGGAAGTTTGAGAAGTGTCTATTTCAAAAACTTGTGATTGTTTTGTTTGAGAAAATGTTAGTTTGTTAGTTGTTAGGTTGATTGTTTTTGAAAACCTTAAGGCGAATTTTCGAAAATATGCAAATGAATTTTGAAAAAGACTATATGGTATAGCCTCGCACTCGTACGTATGACTCTTGGTCGTTTGGTCAGGTCTCGTACGCCTCCAACTGATTTGAGTACGCTTTGGCAGGTGCTTTTAGCCCTTCGCCTACATAGTATAACATGTAGGATACAAAGGAAGCCCTGGGGCGGTCAAATCAGTTCGCTACACGGCCGTGGAGGGGTGAGAGGAAGGTTAGTCCAGAACGTGCTTTATCGAATGGACAAGCCTGCGTTTGGAACCGCCTCTCAAGGTATTGGTGTGTGAATCCGACTAGATTCGACTCTAAACGGATATGCTTAGCTCATGTATGTTGATTGTTCTCAAGTCGTTCAAGTCTCATTTTTATTTTTAAAAGGAAAAAGCTAGTTTTAGTTTTAAAAATAAAACCTGTCCCCAGCGGAGTCGCCAACTGTAGGTACCGGGATCTGACCATGGAACCACTCGACGTCTTGCTAGGGCCGTAAAGTTAAAAAAGATTAAATAAGAAAAACCTTTAAAACTGTTTTGGAGCCGCCACTAAATTATGAGGGAAATTTAGAACCCGCCTCCGTGTCCTCATGCTCAAAGACACGTCTTAGAGTTCAAGGCACGTCGACACCTATCCGTCTAAGGTTATTGTGAAACCAGATTCGGATTCGGGTGAGGGTACTTTTCTAAAGCATAAATCAAAATAATGTTTTTATGAAAGATCTTTTGGAAAAGCCTATCAAAAGATAGCCTCTACTAGACTTGAGAACAATGCAAAGAATGATACATGAGCCTAAGTAATACGCTACGTACAATTGCGATAAGGATGTAAAATAATGCAAAAAGAGATTGTTTAAAACCCTCAGTTAAGCATGCTTAACTTATTAACGAAAACAGTTCAATTTAATGACGAATTCATTTTAAGTGATTTAGATGAAATAAGAGGATTTGCTAAAATGCATGCAGTAAAATAAAGTTCAATTAGCCATTGATTTATTTTAAGGAGGTCAGTTGTTTATGCGACTTTGGAAAGGTGTTACGAATAGGGTGTGTATTCGAGGTGCATGGCCGCCTTATGATAAGTGCACTTGGCGTACCAAAGCTCGGGTGAGCCTAATGTAGGCCCTTGCTAGTCTAAGAAGTAAAGAAAGACCTTAATCCATGGTAGGATTAAGTATTACCTGTCTCGAATTAGGAAACCGGCAGCGCTTCGCTTCAAAGGGAGGAATTCAACACTAGGAAAATGAGGAATTCTAAGGATGTTTATGCGTGAGGCTTTTTGAGAGAGTTTTTGGGGTGAGAATTGTATTCTGAAATTGTGTGTTGAATGAATGACCGAAGGGTCGTATTTATAGTGTAGAGTTCGGTAGATTTTAGGAAATCTAG
Source organism: Dianthus caryophyllus (assembly GCA_023091065.1). Lineage (NCBI taxonomy): Eukaryota > Viridiplantae > Streptophyta > Magnoliopsida > Caryophyllales > Caryophyllaceae > Dianthus > Dianthus caryophyllus. The sequence continues at coordinate 19,280,760 of CM041527.1, read as the reverse complement.
GGATAAAACCAGGACGTAGGAGCCATAAGGCCTCTTCTTTGCGCTGGGTCAGCAATCGCAAGAAGTCTTGCGATAGCCTACCAATCGCAATGCCTCTTTGCGATTGGTAGGGAGGGTTCTATCCTATATATTAGTATATTTCTAAATTATCTTTTAGGATATACGAAATAACCTTGCGTGAGCTCTAAGTTAGAGGTTGCTAGGGTTTGTTTTAGGGTTTGACTTGGTCAATCCTGATCCTTGGAATGCGGGCCAGGTATGGGTTTGGGCTCGGTTCTGGGCCCGAGCCCTGAAAATGTAAAAAGGGTGCATTTTGTGTAATTTTGTGAAATAGGACATTCCGTGAGACTATCCTGGGTATTTGCTAATGCTAAAGGGTAGTTTTAACAGCTAGGCCTAAATTTAGGTATCTAGGTGGATCGATATGTGTTTGAAAAAGGGGTGTGCGCATGCCGATTAGGACCTGAACTCGAGACAAGCTAGACTCTAGACCTAAAGACACTAAAGGTGACGACCCATAAAGAAACCTCATTTGCATTTAAAAACATTTAACTTGAATTCGTCATAGTTAGAACCATATAAGTCAACGTAAAAGCACGCAATAAAAGTCCATTGTTACATCACTGGGTTTTTGGCGGGAGGTGCGGATTTGGGTATCTACACTTACGCACCCTCAAAAGAAGCAAGCATACCTCAATCGGCCCACAAGCAAGCCGAGACTGAGCAAACTGGCCATAGTCTTCTCCAGGACAGAGAAGACTCACCGACTCTCCTTCCCCGTACAACGCCATCCGATCCTGAGCAGAAACCCCTCGCTCGAAAAGGACCCTCGGCGGATCCTTAGGCACCACTGGAGCTGGCCACCCTGCCTGAAAGACCAAACGCTCTCCAAGATACCAAACCGGCCCATACGGCGTCGCCAGGTACAGACGCTGGGTGTCACGCAATCCAAACCGCGCCCCTATGCCTTCCGGAATGCCCGCATACTGGCCCCACGGGAACGGCACGAACTACAAACAAGAACAAACACTCATAAGTACAATCATTTTAAGTACACTCTATTTAAAATGGTTCAAACACAAACCTGATCAAACTGCATCCGGTTCAGACGGTCCCGAACCTCGTCATACGACTACCGAAAGTCAAGACGGTGCATCGCGTGTTCCCCAATGCACGCACCACGGATACACCTTCTAATCGTCCACAAAGATAATGAGGCAGCAGAAAAGGGAAGTGACTGAAGATCCATGACTGCACGTACAAAAATACATTACAAGACAACAAAGACGAATAACAATGCATCTAAAACAAAAACAAAATCAATACATACCTCCATCACAAACCCAGGCGAGACTAAGGACAGTCTCGATCCTCCATTCATGACCCGCGGTCTCACCGCGTCCATGCAGAATCGAATGCACAAACCCAAGGATGGCGACACCCAGTCAAGTGTCCCGATCGCACCCCAATCTACGAGATGCATCAGGACCGACGTCGTCGCCCTCTCACCTTTATCGCCGAAGTACACGGCGCTAACGAACCACCACAACCACATACGAGCATTCTGCTCGTCAGTCCACTCGGAGAGGCCTCGCTCGGTCTTCCCCTCAAAGTACTCCAGGATGAAGCTAGTCTTGATCACATAAGGTGGGTTACCCTCGTACTCCACCTCCAATCCACCGCCAATCGCGGCAGTCACAACCTCGTCCACGATGGACGGCGCAAATCCAAAGCTCATATCGCGGTTCCCGAACGGAAGCCCCGTCATGACCGCGTACCCTGACAAGGTAATACCGGCCTCAAAGCCGGGCATATGAAACGTCGTCGTGGTATCCCAATACCGCTGGCGAAGGCCCCGACAAGATCGAGGTTCGCCGTCAGCTTCGACCTCGCAATCGCCCTCCAGTGCTCAACTAGAGGACCAAAAGCACTACGCAACACCCAAGCTTGCGCACCCTCCGGAAGCTTCTTCTCAAAAGCATACATCACGGACGAGACGCCCGAGAAAGTCCTCATCGGACCTTTCCGCCAACCCATCGTCGCCCGATAGAAAACGTGTCTCTCCGGAGCAAGTAGAAGGTCATGGCCATCCCAGCCCTTGGCGAACGCCCTGTTTGCACGTGACTTTCGCGGCCTAGAGCTACTCGCCCTAGGCGCAGCCTCCTCGGCCTCCTCCTCAACATCCATCCCGGCCTCTATCTCGTCTACCAAAGCCAGCTCATCCACCAGCTCTTGAGCAAGCTCATCCTCAGGGTCAGGCCCAGGGTCACGCCCCGCACGACCCTGACCCCTACCTCGTGACTGGCCACGTCTCGTGGGCAGGTCCCGAGGGTCAGCATCCCTCTCACTACGCGAACGCCTCAAGCTACTCGAACTAGAGGCTCCCTCAGTCCTCGAGCTAGTACTCTTACGAGATTTTTATCTCGTAATACGACCAGAACCTTCTCCTGCAACCAAATACAACCAATCCATACAGCTATAATACATGCAAGCATACAAACTTGGCATACACATACACAAATACACACAAATAATACGCACATAATACATATACATCCTTCAACACATTGCATTATACGCCCTACAGAGCATTTTTAGGCCTAATTCACAATTAAGCCGAAAACCGTTCTCTACACCTCAAAATCCTAACTTTATGGTTTCTACGCGCCATAATAGTCCCCAACAACAAACCGTTACAAGCAATTGCATTTTGGTCATCCCGATCAAAAACCCCCAATTCGCCTTAATTACTCCGTATAATTACGACTTAAGACGGCGATTTGAAAGCCTTAGCTCGACATTTTCGCAAAATCAACGCTATAGGCATGCTATACACACTATGGGCATCCTACACCGAAGTTTAATTGAAATTCCGGGTCGGAGAATCCGAGTTCGTTTTTGGGTCGGAAACCTAATTTGGACGTTTTTCACACAAAGACGGTCCAAATCACAATCAATTCACACATACATGTTCACATGGCACAATGCAACACAATGACGTCAATTTCAAGCATTCAAACGGCAAATTTCAAGCAAAAATCGGGTTTTCATTCAAAACCCGTCTTTCCAACATTTCAAGGCAAAACTAGCTAATTACAACGACAAATAACGTAAAAGCAAGTTAAAATGGAACATTACCTGATGCCATAGCAAGACAACGCAACGAAAACGAGCAAAAACGGTTGAGAAATCGAAAAATGGTGTTTTTTAGAGTGAAAAACCGAAATGAGTGAATGAGCAACAAACACGGCTGAGCTCGTGTTATATAGCCCCCTACAGCCACTAAGGCAAACCGCATAACCTTATGCAGTTTGTACCACAAACCGCATAAGGCTATGCGGTTTCTGCCTGTGGTTTTTCTCGGATTTTTCTCGTTTTACGCCTACTTTTCGATTCCTAATTCATCTTGGCCCTAATGCAACTCCAAGTATGTCCCGTACTTGGGTCGAGGCGTCACCTACAGTCCGCCATACGTGTATATTAAGCATTTAATGTACGGTACAGAAGCAGCAGCACGAACGCTCTTCACGATCATTACATCATTTTCTCCTCAACGGAAGGCAATCATATGCAATTACGACTACATAGACACTCCTCGGCGAGCCCAAGCACAAGCACTCTCGATATACTCCAAGCATTTCACTCCAAATAGGCACTCCTCGGCGAGTTCAAGCACAAGTTTTTCACGAAACACATTCAAGCACAAGCATTACACGGATGCTCTTCCACGAGACCTACACTAACACCTACATGAACACCCCTACTCAGTTATACACCTCACACATCTTACAAGCATATGCACCCCTGCACTTTATCCCCTTTTACATTTCAACACGTGCAATACGAAGACATTACAAGCAGCAGCCCCAAGCATCCGACGACACCAAGCATATACAACGGCATTACACAGTAGTACAACAAGCACGACGAAGACATCCAGCAGGCCGGCAGGCCCTTATAGCATGCACGGACCGCCAAGTCCTTAAAATGCGCACGCCCCTCCCCGTTTAGCCCGGTTCGAAGTCCTCGTCTCACCCATGGACACATGCTTCGTTCCGCTGACTGTATCGAGACTGTAATGGTCCGGATATGGTCGTGGAGTTTGTCTTTCGCTCTAGTCCGAGCTCAGTCAAACTGGGGGCTCTGTGGATACCCATATCCGTACCCTCCCGCACAAAACCCTGTGATGTACCACGGAGTTTTATTGCGCATGCTTTAACGTTGACTTAAACGGTTCTAACTAATGTCGAATTCATTTTGAGTCGTTTTGAAATGTTAAAATGATTTAGGTCGCTTTACATCGCATCTAAACAAACGTTCATTTTGTCCATTTGGAGTCTAGCTAGGTCCTTGTCCTGCTTCATTTGGCATGAGCTTCGCACTTGCACCACAATTAGCCCTTTTACATTAACAAGGTCTAATTCAGCATTCCTAAATTCCTAAATTTAGGCCCGGTGGCTAGATCTTCCCTTTAGCCTCCTCTTACACAAAATACAACCTCACGTCTTACCTTATTTCACAAAATCTATGCAAATACACCCTTTTCATTTTTCCGGGTCTCGGGCCCAAAACCGAGCCCAAGCCCAACCTTTGGCCCGCACTCCAAAGCCCTGAACATCACAAATATCTCAGGAATATCCTAGGAGTTTTCTTGACGAGCAAGCTTAAGATTATCCCGTAATCTTTCTAAGATTTTATCAAACCGGAACTTGGAAACTACGCTAAAAACCACGCCCACAAACCGCATAGCCTTATGCGGTTTGGGGTGGCAACCGCATAAGCTTATGCGGTTTGCCTGGGCAACCGCATAAGGCTATGCGGTTTCCTGGCTTACTTTTATCCCCGGATTTCCTAATTTCTCCGAGGTTTTTAGTATATATACACCCCTATAGCAGACCTCGAAAAACACAATTCACACCCAGTTTTCACAGCAAACACACTACAAAACTCTCTCAAAGCCTCACGCACTCAAATCCTTGAGTTCAACACACCATCCCGTGTTGAATTCATCCTCCTTTTAAGTTCAAGAAGCGAAGCTCTGCCCAGATCTGAAGCGTCAGGACCAGGTAGGTACCGATCCACTTGGATCAAAGCTTTTTCTTATTTTCTATGGACTAACAAAGGGGACTACACTCTAGCGCCCCCCCGGCTTTGGCACCCAGCGCGCTTGCACTCCAAGTGTTCTATTTACTTCGGGTACACTCCATATCCGATGACACGCCAAAGTCGCATAAGCAACCGACCCTTATAAAATAAACCAATGGACAATTGAACTTTATTTTATTTGCGTGCATCTTGCACCCTTCTTTTTGCATTAAAATCAACTTAAACAATGAATTCGACCTTTAACTGAACCGTTTTCGTTAACAAGTTAAACATGCTAAACTGAGGGTTTTAATCAATCTTTTTGCATCTGCATTCTTTTACAAACTTTTTCGCACTTGTACGTAGCGATAACATTAGCTCAATTATCATCTTACAAGGATTGTTCTAGGTCAGTAGAGGCTACTCTTTACATAGGCTTTTCTAAAAGGTTTTCATAAATCATTAATTGAATTACTCTTTTTCTAAAGTACCTCACTTGAATCCAATCTGGTTTCACAAGCCTTAGATCTAGGGGTGTCGGCGTGCTCCAAAATCTAAGACATGTTTTTAGCTTAGAACATGGTAGCAGGTTCCTAATTTCCGCGATAATTAGGTGGCGACTCCAAACAGTTCTTAAAGGTTTTTCCAACTTAATCTTTTTTTTAACTTTTAATCCTAATCGCCCTTAAGCAAGACGCCGAGTTGGGTCCCTCGTCTCGATCCCAGGTTCCACAAGAACGCAGGAGCTACATATCAAGGCCTCGTGAATTTGATGTTCAAAGGCCAACTTGGGAAACACATGGAAGCTTATATAGACGATACGGTGGTGAATTCCAAACTGGAGGAGCAACACGCTCAGCACCTCCAAGAGACGTTCAGCATACTCCGTGCGTACAAAATGAAGTTGAACCCCACCAAATGCTCCTTTGGAGTAACAACCGGGGAGGTCCTGGGTCATGTTGTCACTAGAAGGGGAATTGAGGCCAGCCCGAAGCAAATACGGGCTATCCTCGATCTCCAGCCACCTACGAATGTCAAAGAGGTCCATAAGTTGACAGGATGCGTAGCAGTGCTGGACGGGTTCATCTCTAAATATTCTGACAGGTGCAGGTTGTTCTATGACACCCTGAGGAAGAACAAAGGATTCTCCTAGACAGACGTCCACAGCAGAGCCTTTGAAGTACAGAAAACCTTTCTAGCTGAGCCTCCGTTGTTATCAAAACCAACACAAGGGGATGATCTCCTGCTGTACTTGTCCGTCTCTAAGGGCGTTGTTAGTGCGATGCTGGTAAGAGAGGAAGAGGGGAGTAAGCTGCCGGTCTATTACGTAAGTAAAAGTCTGCTATATGCAGAATCGCGGTACACTCCTCTCGAAAAACTTATTCTTTCACTTGTCGTCGCTTCGCAAAAGTTATGCCCTTATTTTGAAAATCATAGTATTATTGTACGGACTAACTATCCTATTAAAGCTGTTATGCGTAAGCCAGAATTCTCAGGTAGAATGGCAAAATGGTCACTCCACCTCAGCGGGTACGATATCAAATACGAACCGAGAACAGCTATCAAGTCACAAGCGCTCGCAAATTTTGTGGCTGACTTCAGTCCAAGCTAGCCTTCAAAAGGATGCAGACGGCGAAGTCTTACAGCTTGCTCAAGTGGATAAAGACGCACAGTAGACCTTGTACACGGACGGCGCCGCTAATCAAAGAGGAGTAGGAGTGGTGCTTGTACTAAAGTCGCCACAAGGGGAGTACATAGTGCAGGCAGTCCGCTGCGAGTTCAAGGCGTCCAACAACGAAGCGGAATACGAAGCGCTCATCATGGGACTCAACATGGCCATCGAGTTAAAGGTTAAGTCTATCGAAGCATTTTGTGATTCTTTGCTTATCGTTAACCATGTGAACAAGTCTTATGCAGCTCAGGATTCAAAAATGGTGGCATACCTTGACCTCGTCAGCACGATCATTGAAATGTTCGTCAAGTTCGAGATCAAACAAATACCGAGAACCAAAACGCACACGCCGACGCTCTAGCCAACCTTGGAGCAACATTTCACTCTACTACCGTGACGACGATTCCAATCATACACATCTTACAGTTAGCAATCACGAAGCCAGACCCAGTCTACACAACTGATGACGATCAGGGTACCGCCTCAGCACGACAGGAAGAACCAACAATTCCGCCGTCCCCCACAGCGGGGCTGCAAGAGCAGCAAACCAGTGAGTGGATAGCTCCCTACATATAATTGTTGCAAGATGGGAAACTGCCACAGGATAAGCTCCAAGAAAGAAAATTCAGAATGAAGGCTTCGAAATTCCTCCATATCGACAGAGTACTGTTTAGGAGGTCTGCCGCAGGACCGTATTTGAGGTGTTTGGAAACCGATTCAGGGGGCCGTAGCCTATCCAATAAAGCATTACGAATGGGGTATTTTTGGCCCACAATGAGAAGAGGCACTATTGAGTATGCCAGGAAGTGCGACGCCTGCCAGAGACACGCAGCGGTACAACATGCACCTACTGAGCCTCTACATCCAGTGATCTCACCTTGGCCATTCATGGTCTGGGGATTGGACATAGTGGGGAAGTTACCCTATGCACCTGGTCAGCGTGTGTACATGCTCGCCATGACAGATTATTTCTCAAAGTTGATTAAGGCAGAGGCATTCAGCCAGGTAACGGACAAACAAGTCATTTCCTTCATAAAACGCAACATACTCATCAGGTTTGGTATTCCTTCACGGATAATCTGTGACAACGGGCCGCAGTTCATATCCCACAAGACTGAAGCCTTTTGCGCTAGATGGAACATTGAGTTCCTAAACTCCACTCCACACAATCCGCAATCCAACGGTCAAGCAGAGTCCAACAACAAGGTGACCATGGACAACCTTAAGAAGAAGCTGGAGGAGAAAGGTGGCAAATGGGCTAATGAACTTCCAATGGTGTTATGGGCAAACAGAACTACTCCGAAAAAAGCCACAGGACACTCCCCGTTCTCTTTGGTGTACGGTGCAGAAGCTGTCATTCCTGCAGAAGTAAGGATCCCCGCACACAGATACGGGTGCGCAACAGCAGATTCAAACCAGGCAGAACTCCACAACAGCTTGGACACTATAGACCAACTGAGAGATGAAACCACCATAAGGTTGGCTGCACAGAAGCAAGCGGTAGCAAGGAGCTATAATAAGAACATTCGAGTAAGAGCATTCCAAGTAGGGGATCCGGTACTTCGAAAGGTATTAAAGAATACGCAGAACTCCAGAGCAGGAAAATTCGCATACAATTGGGAAGGACCCTATCAGGTAGAGGGCATAGCAGGAAACGAGGCTTACCGCCTGATGACGCTAGAGGAACGAATGGTACCTCGCCCCTAGAACGCAATACACCATAGGAAGTACTATATCTAAATTTGTACTTAACATCTCTTGTATTTTCATTTTTTAGCATTTCATCGCTTTACTACACTTGCTAACTTAAGGATCGGAGGGCCGTTGGTAAAAACGCCAACGGTCAATCTATAGCAACATATCCTGTGCAGGAAACAGTGGCTCTCAGCCACACCAGGTGGACTGATCGCCCAGCTGTTCACAAACTACAAAGTCGCGACACATATGCCGAAAGTGCAGCGGTGGCTCCCTAAGGGATGTTGATACCACCGTTCGCCCAGGCTGGTTACACGACGTGGTACAATTGCGGACGATGCCAGACTCCTGCAATCGGACAGAGCGGGCTCCCGACACGTCGTTTACAAAAGTAAGTTTTAAGATGGTTCGGCATTTTGACTTACTACAGTGCATGCACGACATACATACAATACATATACGCCCGACGTTATTCTTAGCTAAGACTTCTAGATGCACGCACACATACATACACACCCGCAGACAGAATACGCAAATGCATACATGAAAATTTACTGACATGATAGCTGAGCAAGACAATAGAAGCAACATTTAAAGGGACTAGGGGACCAGCCATGCTGGGCACCTCCAGCACATTTCAAAACAACAACAAGATTTAAGCACAAAACAAAGAAGTCAGACCACCAGGGCCGGAGTATGGTATTTACAAATTGTCACACCACCCTTGTGGTGGACAGCCAAAATAGAAAGATAGAGTATTGTTCTTGGAAACTAAAACAGCACGATAACTAACTTACCATACAGACACTTCAGGGGTCCGCAGCTACTTCAACATCGCCCTCAGAAGCACCAACGTCAAAGGTCGCCACTTCCTCCTCAGAATGAACCACCTGGTTGTCCTCCTCAGCACCGCCTGGAGCCACAGCAACCTCCACGTCTTCAGCGCCGCCATGTTGGCCAGTTCCTCAACGTCTAAATCTAGAGGCGCAGACTTGCCTCCAAATTCCTCCTCGAAGGCGGCCCTCTCCTTGGCTGCATCCCAACCGGTAGATTTCCCCTAAGCGTGCTCCTCCATGCAGTCCACCCTGGCCAACCAGGAATAGTACACACAGGAATTACGCAGTTGTTCCTTCTTCCTATTCATTTTCTCATTTGCATCTCCCAGCTTCCTCCAGCAGCGCCTTTTTAGAATAGCAGGTAGCCAACTCAGTGTCAGTAGCCGCCACATACTTGCTCAGCTCCCCCTGCTTAGCCTCAGAAGCTTCACACCTGGAAACGATGTCAGCAAGCTCCTCAGCAACCTTCTTGTTCCTCGCAGCTAGCTCATGGTGCTCATTCTCAGCCTGGGCCCACGTCTTCTTCAGAAATAGACTGCTCTGGAACCCCTATTAGAAGTCAGAAATCCTTAGTACACGCCACAACAAAACATACAGGCTACAAAGACATCATGGACAGCAAGTACCTGGAACAGACAGGCGATCATCTCCTCCACATTCTCCGCCACACTCTTAGAGTCAAAGAGGGTGTTAAACCCTAGCAGCAGTAGTTGGTTGGCTATTTGAGGAGGGAAGGAACCACGGCCATCATAAGACGCGGGCAGTGTCACAGCGATGTTGTCGCTACCCTGAGCAGAGCTCGTGACCCTGGACTGAGGATGCCTTCAAGTTGAAGTATTGGCACGGGTCGAGTACGATGGGGACAGAGGAATGAGCACAGGGGGCTCAGTTGTGACAGGGGTAGCCACCTTCTCCTCCGCCCTTGAGGAGCTGGAGGCAACCCCTCTTTTCTTCTTTTTCGCCATCTCAATCAGATCAGTTCACGACGGCCTCTTTGATCCTGGGGCATTAGAACACGACATCAGACTCACATCTCAGAGCAACAACTCCACTAAATAGACAACCAACACAAATTAAACAACATACCAGTGACAGCCTCGGACGACATTTCCTCCGCTTCGCTTTCAAGAAACAACTCAAGGTTGGGGATCCTACCCTTCAAAACGTCAGGGAAAGTCCTATCACCCTCATGAAGCGCACTCAACTTCCCCACAACCTTGCGACCACTCTTCGTCTGCGGGTATCTCAGCGACCCTGTTACAAGAAGTAAATGAGACAAGTTCAGCAAACTTCCTACGACGCTTTCGATCTGGTAAGGTCCTTCCCAGTGGTAAGAAAACTACCCCGCTCGTTGGTTCTTCGTGTTTTGGAAAACCTTCCTGAGGACCAAGTCCCCTACCTGCAGGGTCCTGACCCGCACGTTCCTGTTGTAACTTTTGGCGACTGCTTTTCTGTAGGATACTAATTTGATCTTAGCACTTTCCCTGTGTTCATCTATCGTGTCCAGGTTGCTGGTCATAGCGGCCTGATTTCTTTCCTCCGTTTGACACCCATATCTTAGCATACGGACCCTGACTTCTAATGGGATCACTGCCTCTGTAACACCCCGTGTTAATTTAATTCAATATTTAGCCATCAAATACTAATTTCAAATCCTAAATCTAATCTTAGCCTTTTAGCCTTTCAAAATCACAATTTTTGCAAAACTTTCGTTTTGTAAAATTTATCGACTTCTTTAAAACTTTTGAAAATTTTTGAATAATGAAATAAATATTTTAGTCTTAGAATTCAAAAGTAGAAATATTTCGAAAAATCGTCAAACGCGCACACTTTAACTTTTATCGCTTTTGACGCCCGACTTTTCAAAACTGACCAAATTCGTGAAAAACATTTTAAAACACATAATAAACATTTTCTTGCACCAATAGTGTTTTTGCATACTAGTATGCTAGTTGAAATTTTTGGTTCCTTAATTACATAATAATAAAACATTATTTTCTAATTAAAACAAAACTTATTCAACACATTTCTTTTAACCTATTTTCATAACATCATTTTCATTATTTCACAAGTCAAAAACACTCTCCTTTCCCTCTCATTTCAGCCGAGATAATACTCCCTTTTATCTCTTTATTTTTCTTCCATTTTTATTACAAAAACCTCTAAAATAAAAACCTAATATTACTCTAATAATTCACTAGTGTTTCCTAGCTATCTTTGGGTATTTGGAGCTCACTTTGTTACGGGTTTTTGAAGGTGAAGACGGGAACTTGGGTGAGGACTTAGACCTTGATAACATCATAGATCCGGACAACCAATAAACTTACCGATTAAGGTGACTAGCTTTGTCTTATTTTAACCTCTTTGTAAATTAATTTGTTTTGTTATTATAATTTTATGAGTATGATTTTTATGTTAAAATATGTTTAAACATCATTTATGTGTACTTGGATGATATGTGAAGTATACTAAAATGATAATAAGTAATATTGATAATAGTTAAGTTGTAGTATTATGTTCATATGTTTAGTTAATTTACTTTTGAGAATTTTTATTTATGATTCATATGTTTTTCATGTTTAGTTATGTTTTAGTTATGTTGTAGTTGTATATAAAAATTATGTGAAATATTAACAATGAGTTTAAAGTGATTAAAAATCGAAAATGAAAATCTATACACATATATACATACCCACGGCATTTCCACTTTTTTTTAATATATTTTCACTTTTAATTTTTGTAAATAATATGTTGTGTTAAGTTAGTTAAAATGGATGTTATCATGTGAAAAAAATTAAATTAGGAAAAGAAATTATAAGTTGTTAAAATCAAAAATGGTGTTCTTGAGCTTTATTTTGATCTTCATGTGTGTTCATATGATATTCATGTTGATGTTCATCATTATTGTTCATTTTGATTTCGTTTCATATTATGTTTGTTAATAGTTTGTGTTTATGTTTAGTTAATGTTTTATATTATGTTATCACCATTACATAAATCAAACTTAAACGTTTAGAAAATCATTTAAGAAATTTAACTTTATATTTTAACTTAAATTTTAGTCTAATGAAATTTCTAGTAAAGTTTCATTTTAGTTTAAATCATTTTAGTATAATTAGAATAATTAAAATATAAAGACTTTAAGCTAAAAACCGATAAAATCGAAAAAATGAAAATTTAGAACATGCTTTTACATGCTCATGGCATTTTCATGTTTTTAGGGTTAAATTTTGCTTTTATCACTTTTTAGTTTATTGTTAAAATAATTTAATTATTAGTTAATAAGTTAGAATTAAGAAATTAAAAGAAATAAATCAATTTTGACATATACTTAAAACCACACGGCATTTGTATATAAAATGGACTAAATTTGATCAAAATAAAATTATCACCAAGTCACTAAAGTTAAATAATAATTAGAATTGAATTTTTGTATAAATCGATTTAGTTATAAATGAAATGAAATAAACCGATTAAAATGAGTAACCGATATAAAAATGAATTAAATCGTGTGCTACTGCCTTTGCAAATATTGAACTGTTGAACTTGGACTTACGGACTAAAATGAATCATCCACGATACTATTATTTAAAAATGAAAATCATTAACTTTAGTTAATAGACGACTAAAATTAACTAAGTCTCATTTTAAAATGAACATCATTATCACTTTTTACAAATCGAACTTAACGGTTTTAAAACTAGAATTTTAAAATGAATATCATTATCACTTTTTACAAACCGAACTTAACGTTTTTAAAACTAGACTTTTAAAATATTTTCAAAAATCACTAAGTACAAAACGAACTTAACGACTTTGAAACTAAAAAATTTATACTTAGCAAATAAAAAGAAATTTAAGTTTATACTTAGGAAAAATATCAATGTATAAGAATACTTATAAAATACGTATAAAAATAAAAATACGTACAAGTATAAGAATACGTATAAGTATAAAAATACGTATAAAATACGAATACGTATAAAAAAATACGTATAGAATACGAAGTATAAAAATACGAACACGTATAAAAATACGTATAAAATACGATGAATAGTGAATAGTGAATAGTGTTCGATGAATAGTGAAAAGTGAATAGTGTTTGATGAATAGTGAAAAATTTACGAAACTTGTAAAACAAGTTACGTGTTAAAATTCAAAAACATTTCAAAACTCAAAATTTGACATATTGAAAATAATTGAAAATTTTACTAAGTATAGAAAAATTTAAAATGAATAAGTAAATAACTTAAAGTGTTTTGAAAAACACTTAAATAAAATTGGACATATTAATAAACGTTTCAATATAGAAACTTAAAAACGTTAATAATTAACAACACTTCAAATAATAAACGAATATGTTATGTGATCATATGAAACCAAATACAAATACTTAAACGTTTGACGATGAGACTAGGAGAGTCTAGAAACATGTGATATGTAATATCAAATAAATAATAAATCTTGAGTAAGTTAAACAAAAGGTCACGCTTGAGCCTCCGAAATGAAAACGTCAATCGTAAGTGAAGTGGGGTTAAGATAGTCTTGTAGCGGACGCCACTATCTCGACCTTATTGCGATTGTCATCTTGAATAGTGTGGTTCAGCCGGCAGCATTATATGCTTAGAGCATCCTGCCCATGCCGTTACGCCTTAAGTCGTATAGCCTGTTCCGTACAAGATAAAGAATATGCCAACTCTTTTGGGTCAGGCTTTAGGAAATAGTCGTTTTATCCAGAGTTAAGGTGCTCTATGAATAGCATAGCCCATTCTTAAAGTGGATATTAGTGTATGCATACTAGACTAGGGTTTTATTCCCCTATTTCGCTAAAGTTACCAAGGCCACCGCGACCTTATTGCGATTGTCATCTCGCGGTTCTGTCTCCTTGCCGTGTTTCGTTCTTAGTGGGCGCGACACTAGCATTCGTTCTTACCCTGCGTAAAGATTACTTGACGAGATTGTATCTGAAGTTCGAATCATTTCGAACACTAGAAGATGAGATGCAAGTGTTGGAGTAAGTGTCCTCCACAATAGTGCGATTACTTAATAAATCTCAATTAAGGAATACATGGGGATAATCCTGTATTATTGTCAATTGATTAACGTAAATCAATAACGGTTGGCTGACTAGAGTTTGACGTTATTGTCGTGAGAACGGCGGTAATCAATTGATCCCTTTAAGTCACACCTAAAGGAACGTACTCCAAATATTTAAGCTAATTAATTGTATGAGATACGATTAAATTAGTGACTTGATAAATCGACTAACGGTTAGTCAATGTATTAATTTAGAGAGGAATCGAGTTGTGAACTCGGACGTTTGAATTTTATATCGATAAAATTATTAGAGGAGACGAGAATTAGTGATTAAGCGTTAATTCACTAATCATGTATATTTTACTAATGAGATTAGTAAAAGTACATTTTAATATATGTGTAAGTGTACATGTATATTAAGGAAGAGTTTAATTAATTTACACTTTATTTTATTAGATAATTAAGTGATAAATTATATCTATTTGTGGGACAAATATTGGAAAACAAAATGGACCCATAAGGCCCCTTATGGACCGTCCAAAAAGGTGGAAGAGAAGGAAGATTCCTTCTTGTCTTTTTCTAATTGTTTCCTTATGCATGCAAAAGCAATATGATTACTTTGCATGCTATTGTTCTAAACAAGAAAATTGAGCTCAACACTCTTCCTCCTCTATTCATTTTGGCCGGCCCCCATTGTGTGTCCAACACACTTCTTTTTGTTTTATTTTCTATAAAAACATAAGGCCAAAGAGTGAGAAATATATTCAAGCATATTTTCACTGATCTCTCACTTTTCTCTCTAGTAAACTTAATACTCTCTTTATATTATTCTTACTAAGAGTTAGTAATAATAATATAACATATTATCATATCATACTAAGTGATTTCTAGTCCTAAATCCTTGGTGTTTTTGGAGTGTCCTTGGGTGCATCTTTTAGGAGGTTTCCTACTTTGAAAACTCGGGTTTTTGGAGGATCATCTTAAGCTTAAACTCAAGAAACAAAACTAAAAAGGAGTTCTAGTTTTGTGCCCTATTTTCCCTTTAAAGAAAGGTATAAATTTCTAATCTTGTTAACAAAGTGAATTTGTACTACATAGATCTTGTTAAATCAAATTAGAGTAATTTGATTTACACTAATATTTGATTAGTGATTGGGATGAGATCCCTACAAGTGGTATCAGAGCCAAGGCTTGTAGTTACAAATTTATTTTGTTGTTTTTGGAGTTTTATATATTTATTGAGAATAAATATGATAAAATCCGAAAATAGTGTTAAAAATGATTTTAACACTAGATTTTTATTGCATGCAAATTTTCTGGTCTCATGAAGTTACTGGTCAAATTTCGTATTTTTTGAAATTTGTTTGCTAATTAAAATGATTTTTATACAAAATCGAGTCAAAAAATGAGTTTTTGGCTAAAATAATTACTATAAATAGTTATAGTTGGAATCTGGTCACGAAAGTTTTACACAGTGATATTATATATTTATACATTCTGCATGTAAATTTTCAGAATCAGATCTTGAGTTTTGAATATTTATTCATATTTTTGTTTAAAATCGGTATGATATGCATTTTATGTCCAAAAATATAGTAAACGTTGTTTTCTGGACATGAAATTTATACCAATATTTTTATACATTATGAGGATGCTCTCGTATAAAATCGATGAAATCGTATGTTATTTATTATAAAATAATTCCTAAATATTTTCTGACCAAAATTTTCTTTTCTGATATTTTGGAAGTGTTCCAGAATATACAAAATTTTGTCAAAATAAAAATGGTTTTATTTTATTTTATTTTGATTTTATAAAGCTTTATTCATAAATTGTTATGATTAAAGCTAGAACAAATTAGCAAATGACCAAGTTTATGAACTAAAATCACCATGA
The DNA here is from genome assembly GCA_023091065.1 of Dianthus caryophyllus. Lineage (NCBI taxonomy): Eukaryota > Viridiplantae > Streptophyta > Magnoliopsida > Caryophyllales > Caryophyllaceae > Dianthus > Dianthus caryophyllus. The sequence continues at coordinate 19,264,539 of CM041527.1, read as the reverse complement.
ATTAGTGAAAACTAATTTTGGGTGTTCTAAATCAGTTTAGAAGTTTTAGTTCAAGCTTAAAAGGTGTTTTAAGCATTATTGATTAATATAAGATTAATCGATTAAAAATGAGATCGGTTTGAAACGAATTAATGCGATTATTGTTTAGGGCGATTTTGGCATGTTTTTTATTTATAAGCTTTACATTATGCATGTTTGGATGAATGTTTATTATTGAATGAATGTTTGTTCTTACTAGTATGGCCATAGTTTGTTATATTTTTACCAATATTGCCCGTAATGAAAGGGAATATCGTGTGGTTTGTAATTATATGCGATCTCGTATCGCCGGTTTGTAATTTAATAGTTTATTTCATTTATAAATGTATAATAGGATTGCTATGTATTCATTTGTAAATCATACTTGTAACTATTTGTAATCAGAAGACCGGCGATGGAGATCGACATGGAGCCTTAGAAGAGTTCTAAAGCTTGCAAGGAGGAACTTGGATCAAGTCCATATGAAGAGGGACCAAAGGAGTTGGTTTCCAATTTGTAACTCCTTGTATTTTTAATTACTTTTAGGTGGCCATACTAGGATTATGCTTGCTTTATCATGCTTGTTTGTTTGCTTATTTTCCGCACACATGCCAAGATCGCCATGCATGCCACGATATCCCACTATGATTGTCGATTTAAGTCACGATTCCTAAAATAGTTCACTTATAAAGATTTTTATGACTAAAATTGACAAGATCACCCACATTTTTATCAAAATGAATTGAGATTAAGCCTTTCCAAATGTAGCGACTATGAACCCCATGTTCGTGAGGACCTCCGCGACGTGGAACCTTGTTACCATGGGTAAGTAGTGGGAGGAAGTCCCATGCCAATTTGGTTTGGACTCAACCAAATAAGAGTTATTTGGGGCTAATAGATGCATTTTATAGAAAATCATCAACCAAGCATTCTAGTGTAGAATTAGTCAAGTGTTGACTTATCGTTTTTATATAAAAGGAAACATGAGATGTCTAATTTTATATGAAAAACGAGTCTTGGAATCATTTATATAATTTCGTGGGAGATCATTATATAAATGGACATTTGTTTTAAAACCGTTTTAGCAAATGTTATAAATGAACAATGAATACTTACATATTTCCTCATATTTGTTGTAGAATCGTTTATTTCAAATCGCAATGGCATCATCATCATCAACTCCCGCGCCCATTTTGGGCAAAGATTCATGGTTGCAAACCGTGATGGATAAGTGTATCCTCAAGGATGACGGTAGCAACTTTGTCGAATAGGGTTCGACAATGAGGGGCGCCGCTACATCCGACAATGTGCTCAAACACCTTACTGATCCACACCCCGCCGAACCCACATCTCGATCCGGGACGGCACGAGCCGCCTATGATGAGCATGTGAAAGTGGACAATGACGTGAAAAACGTCTTGATTTGGTCCATGGCACCCGCTCTCAAACTCCGTTTTGTCACACAAAAGAGTGCATATGAGATATTCACTCGAGTGACAACCATGTTCTCCAAAGCACCGCAAATAAGGCTTTATGAAGCCGCGGTACGGTTTTTCGATGCAAAGCTAGAGAGGAACCAAAAAGTTGGTCCTCATGTGCTCAAAATGATTGAGCAAATAGACACTCTTGAGCGTCAAGAGTGTGCTATACCGAAAGCTCTTGCGATAAACCGCATTCTTCACTCTCTTACTAACAAGTTTGCTCATTTTAGAGTAAACTATAACATGAACAACATGGATAAGAGTTATCATGAACTTCATGCACTCTTGGTCCAAGCCGAGAGGGATATGGAAGTGAATGAGGTGGAGAGGAAAGATGTTCTCTCCATGAAAATGAAGAACATGTCTCTTGGAGTCAAGAAGGGGAAGGTGGCTAAGAAAGCGCTATCTATCAAAGGCAAGGGTAAGGGCAAGGCTATTGTGGAAGGTGTTCCACATAAGCCTAAGCCCAAGATCAACAAAGGAAAACCTCTCAATGACACTTGCAAGTATTGCAATGAAGTGGGTCATTAGGCGCAGTGTCCCAAGTACAAGAAGGACTTGAAAGATGGATGTGCGACATCCAAAGGTATTCTTCCTTCTAATCTCTATATGATAGACATCAATCATGCTTGCATTTCTACATGGGTATTGGATACCGGATGTGGATCTCACCTTTGTAATCATTTTCAGGGGATGAGAAACGTGCGAGCTCTAGCCAAGGGTGATGTAGATCTCCGCATGGGCAATGGAGCTAGAGTAGCGGCCGTTTCCGTGGGAACTTTTGTACTCGCTCTTGCTAGTGGATTAGAGTTGCTTTTGAATAACTGTTATTTTGTACCAACTCTAACGAAAAACATTATCTCCGTCTCCGTTTTAGATGCGGAAGGCTTTTCTTTTGTGATTAAGAACAGCCGTTGTACTTTTTCATTTAATGAAATGGTTTATGGTGAAACTATTTCAATTGGAGGTATTTATGTTTTAAATGATGTTAATGATGTTTATCATGTCGAGAACAAAAGGCTCAAATCAAATGAATCAAACAAATCCTACCTTTGGCATTGTCGTTTAGGTCACATAAACGACAAGCGCATAAAGAGACTTGTTGCGACCAAGGTTCTCAAACCATTTGATTACGAATCATATGGTACATGTGAATCTTGCCTCTTAGGCAAGATGACTCGTCAACCCTTTAGCGGTAAAGGGACACGAGCAAGTGAGGTTTTAGGACTCATACATACCGATGTGTGTGGTCCATTAAACATCACCGCTAGAGGAGGATATCATTACTTCATTACTTTTACCGATGACTTAAGTAGATATGGTTATGTCTACTTAATAAGGCATAAAAGTGATGCTTTTGAGAAATTTAAAGAATTTAAAAATGAGGTTGAGAACCAATTAAACAAAAGGATAAAAGCACTTCGATCGGATCGTGGTGGCGAATATCTAAGTAATGAGTTTGATTCACATCTTAAGAATTGTGGTATAATATCACAATGGACTCCTCCGGGCACACCACAATTGAATGGTGTTGCAGAAAGGAGAAACCGAACTTTGCTTGACATGGTTCGGTCTATGATAAGTCAAACTGAGCTTCCTGGATCTTTTTGGGGCTTTGCATTGTTATCTGCTGTTTTCTCACTAAATCGAAGTCCGACTAAAGCGGCCAATAAGACTCCATATGAGATATGGACGGGAACGGTTCCCTATTTGTCATTCATGAGAATTTGGGGATGTGAGGCATTCGTCAAGAATAAAACTGACGATAAACTTGCTCCAAGGTCTGACAAATGTCTATTTGTAGGTTATCCTAAGGAAACCTGTGGTTATTACTTCTACAACCCTCACGAGAACAAAGTGTTTGTGGCTCGTGATGCTGTTTTTCTAGAAAATGAATTTATTTCTAAAGAACAGAGTGGGAGAAAATTTGAACTTGATGAAGTTCAAGAGCCACAAACCGAGACAGAAAATGAGGAAACTGTTCCCTCGTCTTCTGACACGGTTATAATCCCTAGGAGGTCAGGAAGAATTAGTCATCAACCTGACCGCTACCTCGGTAACATCGAGGAGGAGGGTGATTTGTTGTTATTCGAAAGCAACGAACCCTCAACCTACAAGGCGGCTATAAGTAGCCCCAACTCCGAACAATGGCTTGAGGCCATGAAATCCGAAATGGATTCTATGTACGAGAACCAAGTTTGGGACTTGGTAGATTTACCTGAAGGAATAAGACCCCTTCAGTGTAAATGGATATTCAAAATCAAACTCGGCATAGATAAACATATAGATGTTTACAAAGCTAGATTGGTGGCAAAGGGCTTTTCACAAGTCCAAGGTATTCATTATGATGAAACTTTTGCACCGGTTGCTATGCTTCGATCCATAAGGATAATCTTAGCGGTTGCCGCATTTCATGATTATGAAATATGGCAAATGGATGTAAAAACCGCCTTCTTGAATGGGATTCTAGAAGAGGAAGTGTTTATGACACAACCTGAAGGTTTTATAGATACATCCAACCCTAAGAAAGTATGCAAGCTTAAAAGATCCATGTATGGTCTTAAGCAAGCATCGAGGAGTTGGAATCACAGATTCGATCATGTTATCAAACAACATGGATTCGCTCGAAGTGCCGAGGAACCTTGTTTGTACATGAAGTTTAGTGGGAGCAAGGTGACTTTCCTTGTTTTGTATGTGGATCACATACTATTGATTGGAAATGATATTCCAAGTCTGAACTCGGTAAAGGTGGAATTGGGAAACCATTTCCAAATGAAGGACTTGGGAGAGGCACAACGCATCTTAGGTATCCGGATCTATAGAGATAGAGCCAAAAGGATACTAGCATTGAGTCAAGAAACTTATATCGATAAGATTCTTGATAGGTTCAATATGAAAGACTCCAAGAGAGGCTTTCTTCCGATGAGTGTAGGAATAACATTGAAGAAATCTCAATGTCCTACGACTCCTGCGGAAATTGAACGCATGAAATTGATCCCTTATACTTCCGCTGTAGGATCAATCATGTATGCTATGATGTGCACTCGTCCCGATGTCGCTTTCGCTTTGAGCATGACGAGCCGGTATCAAGCTAATCCCGGTGAGAATCACTGGATAGCGGTGAAGAACATCCTTAAGTACTTGAGAAGAACTAAGGATTCGTTTCTAGTATTTGGAGGAGAACTTGAGCTACGTGTAAAGGGTTACACGGATGCAAGTTTCCAAACCGATGGGGATGATCTGAAATCTCAATCCGGCTATGTCTTTATGTTAAATGGAGGAGATGTTTGTTGGAAGAGCTTCAAACAGAGTGTCACTGCGGATTCTACAACGGAAGCTGAATATTTGGCAAAGATCTCAAGTCGCTAAAGAAGCTGTGTGGATTCGGCAATTCTTGGATGGACTAAGAGTAGTCCCTAGTGCCGCGGATCCTGTCCCTGTTTATTGTGATAACAGTGGGGCTATTTTCCAAGCAAAGGAGCCCAAGTCTAGTAACAAGTCTAGACACGTTTTGAGGAAATACCACGTTATTAGAGATAATGTGGAAAGGAAGGAAATAGATATTTGTAAGGTTAGGACAGACGATAACAACGCTGATCCTTTAACCAAGCCTCTTTCGAGGGCTAAGCATGACGCGCACACCGCCTCCATGGGGTTGCGGCGTATGCCAGATTTCCTTTTGTTTCATAATATGTAATTGAATGATGTATCTTATTATATATACGAAAATAACATTTTCATTGTTTTTATCTTAAGTCATTATGAATGCATACTTTGTTTATCCGAATATTTGTGTGACAACTTTGAACGTATTCAAGTGAACGGCATAAACTAAGTATTTGGTCCCTGGTCTCTTATAAAGAGGTGACGTCTCGTAGAGACTAGATTGCAAGTCGATCGATGGTGGGTTCAACACCATAGGGTCATATGAGATGACTGATCGTTTGCATAGACAGACTGTGAAAACACTCTGTCGGGCAGTGACGCTTATAGAATTCCTTTTCAATGAGATTGATACCTGGTCGTGGTGGGAATTTCTATAGTATTCCTTTGAGTCGATTCTTTGACTGGAAACTGATTGTCTGAGTCGGTGCAGTTTCCGAGTGACTTTCATTTTTGTCCTAAGCCATGCCGTGAAAGGGGGTTATATGGGCATCTCTGGGGTCATGGTGATCTGCATCATACAGTACAATCGAGTAGAAGGGAAATGTCCACCCTTGTCGGGGTAAAACATCTTTGGGCCACTCGAGGAGTAGTCGCTGAAAATGCGTGGCCACGCTCGGTAAGAATCTACGGTAGATTCCCCGGTCAGACAGCTGCTCTCCATATCGAGAAAACCACTCATGATATTTATCTCAGGATGCAAGTACGACCTGTAAGACACCTTGCATCGAGTGGGAGATGTGAAACGGACATGAGAATTGGTAATGCACAACTTGTCTCGGACAAGTGGGAGATTGTTGGAGTAAGTGTCCTCCACAATAGTGCGATTACTTAATAAATCTCAATTAAGGAATACATGGGGATAATCCTGTATAATTGTCAATTGATTAACGTAAATCAATAACGGTTGGCTTACTAGAGTTTGACGTTATTGTCGTGAGAACGACGGTAATCAATTGATCCTTTTAAGTCACACCTAAAGGAACGTACTCCAAATATTTAAGCTAATTAATTGTATGAGATACGATTAAATTAGTGACTTGATAAATCGACTAACAGTTAGTCAATGTATTAATTTAGAGAGGAATCGAGTTGTGAACTCGGACGTTTGAATTTTATATCGATAAAATTATTAGAGGAGACGAGAATTAGTGATTAAGCGTTAATTCACTAATTATGTATATTTTACTAATGAGATTAGTAAAAGTACATTTTAATATATGTGTAAGTGTACATGTATATTAAGGAAGAGTTTAATTAATTTGCACTTTATTATATTAGATAATTAAGTGATAAATTATATCTATTTGTGGGACAAATATTGGAAAACAAAATGGACCCATAAGGCCCCTTATGGACCGTCCAAAATGGTGGAAGAGAAGGAAGATTTCTTCTTGTCTTTTTCTAATTGTTTCCTTATGCATGCTAAAGCAATATGATTACTTTGCGTGCTATTGTTCTAAACAAGAAAATTGAGCTCAACACTCTTCCTCCTCTATTCATTTTGGCCGGCCCCCATTGTGTGTCCAACACACTTCTTTTTGTTTTATTTTCTATAAAAACATAAGGCCAAAGAGTGAGAAATATATTCAAGCATATTTTCACTCATCTCTCACTTTTCTCTCTAGTAAACTTAATACTCTCTTTATATTATTCTTACTAAGAGTTAGTAATAATAATATAACATATTATCATATCATACTAAGTGATTTCTAGTCCTAAATCCTTGGTGTTTTGGGAGTGTTCTTGGGTGCATCTTTTAGGAGGTTTCCTACTTTGGAAACTCGGGTTTTTGGAGGATCATCCTAAGCTTAAACTCAAGAAACAAAACTAGAAAGGAGTTCTAGTTTTGTGCCCTATTTTCCCTTTAAAGAAAGGTATAAATTTCTAATCTTGTTAACAAAGTGAATTTGTACTACATAGATCTTGCTAAATCAAATTAGAGTAATTTGATTTACACTAATATTTGATTAGTGATTGGGATGAGATCCCTACAGCAAGTACTATAGTATTCGGCGTGGTTTACGAGTCGAGTAAGCCGCTGCACTATGGTAGTGAGATGCAAGCGACTAGAGTACAATGGCCTACTCAGTGGTCAGGCTCGTAAGCAGTGTGTGTTGTTTGTTGTTTGAATTAAATGAGAACGAGTGTGTACCATCTTCGAAAACCAAAGACCACAAATTTCTGAAATGAATCGAGTCTGCATGATGTGAATGATACTATATGTACGTCTGTTTGCGATCTGATATCGCATTGTAATCTTGTTGAATTATTGTGATACTATTGTTATGATATTATATGCTATTGCTTTTATACCTGAATATCATGCTTATATGATTTATCGCTTTAAACCGCATGCTTATTATGACTTATATGTCTTTATATATGCTATCTGTAATAAGCATGTTTATGTTTTTATTATAACGTTATAGTTATAAAGCGATAATAGTAAACCAAAGTAATTGAAATCGAGGGTAAGTATGAGCATAGCTAGTCACTGTCCGCTCAGCGGGCACCCCCCCATCAGTTTATTATGCAGGATAATCGTGGACCAGAAGCTGGATTTTGGATGGGGCCACGAGACGTTTTTATTACTTTACTTTCAGTTGTCTTGAGAGATTTGTAATATATGACACTTTACTCTTTTAACTTCCGTATTTAGAGTTGTTTAATTCAACTCTTGAACGATGATGTAATATTTTGGGTTTATGTATAATTAATGACGCTGGTTTAAGACTTAATTAATTTCCGCCTTAGTAATTAAAGTCGACTAAAAACCAGGTTGTTATAGTTGGTATCAGAGCTGACTCGTGACCGTAACATGAATTGCCTAATGCGATTTATGCTTACCTAACGAAAGACACCTGGGCGGTACAAACATATTAATATGTTAACCCGCAAGACTACTAGGATCAAATAATAAATTAGATTTTTCTTTTATTTTAGATCACTTAAATAATAACTTTAAATCGCTTTAAAGTGTGAGGATGGGTATAAACCTTAAGGATCGACCGTAGGCTAAGGGCTTTTAGATAGCAAACTACTTCCCTCAAAATAAAATACACTAACTATCGTATGCTTGCTACTTGTTGAGGTGACTAACTAAAACTAACAACTATCCTCGGATAAAAAATCTGAATAAAGTATTCAACTCTCATGGATTAAAACATCGAAGGAGTACCAGACTATGCGAAGTAGCGACATCTATCGAATCCTTAACCAAACTCACTAAAACAATTCTTTGAACCTATCGATTTTTTTTCTCCAGCTTGTCAAACCATTTTGCCTTAAAAGGACCCTATTTAAGAACCGTTTTACTTCTGTCAAAGCAATACCTTGTTGTTTGACTCAGTACTTTAAAACCTTTGTAGATGGCGCAAGTTGGACATTGGAAGAGGAGCGCCTTGAGAGTTCAGATGCCGACACATCCTGTAGCACCTATGTATAGGGTAGACTCCCCAGCGAGAGCACAGGCTTACGCGGCCTTCCAGCAGAGTCAGCCCAGTCACTTCGCGGGAGATCGCGACGACTGCGTACACTGGATTCAGGGGATGGAGGCTAGGTTTACCGTGGCAGGAATTCGCGAGGAGTGGAAGATACGCCTAGTGGAGGAGTACATCTCTGGAGAGCCATTCTTGTGGTGGACGAGAGTCCGTGCACCGGCTACTGCCTTGGGAGAAAACTTCCACGAGTGGAAGTTCTTCAAGTGTTTCATCCAAGCTTCTTTGTCCGAGCCGTTTGCTGAGGGTGACACTTTCCAGAGGCGAGAGGAGATCATGATAATGGTCGCACCCTTGGGTTAAAACCCAAATGATCTGGTAGCCTATCAGTACGGACGACATTTTGTAAAATCTCCAGTTCTAAATATCTAACCTCGGAGATTATGTATAGCACTCTTAGGAGTCGTTGTCCCTACCTTTTATCTTTGTTATCTTCCTAGGAATGTACTAGATGCATTTTGCTAACCAAAACCTATGTAACTAGCATTTACATTTCAATGGAATGAAGTATCTTTTTCTGTGTTACTTAAATGACTTGCATCATCGTCTTCTGTTGCGAATAAATTCTATCAATGTCTAGCACACTATCTAACACCTTGCAATGCTAATAATTCTCTGCGTTTTCTAATTCTTTCAGAATGGCTGGTCCCCCAATGACAAACGAGGAAAGACAAATTCTGGCAGAAGAATCTTTGATCCGTTTGGCAGAAATAGCCACGGAGAACGCGAACCGCCAACATCAGCCGAGCGCGTTCGACCGATTCTCACGTCATCGCCCACCAGTATACGTAGGGTCAAACAACCCTACCGAGCTCACAAACTGGTTAGAAGAGATGAAAAAGCTCATGGATCTGAGCAGGACGCCTCCAGAAGAGAGGGTCAACATCGCCGCCTTCTATCTGAAAGAAGAGGCGAATGATTGGTGGAACGTAATCAGGGCCAACGAACCTGACACTACGTTCACCTGGTACGAATTCATTGAGAAGATCAAGGGGCTAATAATTCTCTGCGTTTTCTAATTCTTCCAGAATGGCTGGTCCCCCAATGACAAACGAGGAAAGACAAATTCTGGCAGAAGAATCTTTGATCCGTTTGGCAGAAATAGCCACGGAGAACGCGAACCGCCAACATCAGCCGAGCGCGTTCGACCGATTCTCACGTCATCGCCCACCAGTATACGTAGGGTCAAACAACCCTACCGAGCTCACAAACTGGTTAGAAGAGATGAAAAAGCTCATGGATCTGAGCAGGACGCCTCCAGAAGAGAGGGTCAACATCGCCGCCTTCTATCTGAAAGAAGAGGCGAATGATTGGTGGAACGTAATCAGGGCCAACGAACCTGACACTACGTTCACCTGGTACGAATTCATTGAGAAGATCAAGGGGCGATACTGGGTATGAGCTCCGATGCCAGATGGAGGAGAAATTCATAAGTCTGAGGATGGATGACATGACCCTCCAGGAGTACACGGAGGAGTTCCAACGGCTGTCAAAGTTTGGGACTGCTGTCGCTCCCAATGAGAGGGCCATGACACAGAGGTATCTGCGCAATATGTCCAACACTATGCGTACCTACTTGAGTACCAACACCTACACTACTGTTGCTGCAACGTATGAACGCGCGTGTAGCATATGGGCTTCTCTAGAGTTGGAAAAGGCCGAAGAAAAGAAGAAGAAGAAGGTATTTGTGCCATCTGTGGCACAGTCGTGCTTCATCCAAAAGCCGACTTACCAGCGCCCTGTCCATCAAAGGCCCAACTTTTCAAGGTCTGCGTTCCAGAACAGGCTTCCTGCGGGGAATAATGAGAGAGCTATGGTTGCAGGAAGGGCTCCTCAACCAAGAGCCTTACCGGGGACTTGTCGTATGTGTCGCAAGGCATCACACGAAGGGAAACAGTGCAACGGTTTGCCGATTACATGTTACAAGTGTAAATTGGTGGGGCATAAGTCGAATGTTTGCCCCAACAACCTGAATACGGCGCCTATTGCGGGTGTACCACAGTCTGTAGTGGTACAGGGTCGAGTATACGTCCTCACAGAAGCTGAGGCAGAGGAGTCACCTGAGGCCGACGTCATCACTGGTATTTTTCTTATAAACTCTGTGAACGCGGTTGTATTGTTTGACACTGGGGCATCATTGTCCTTTATATCTTCTAAGTTTTTTTCAAAAGCTAATCTCACAAATTCCGAATCAATCAACGCAATTATTTCTCTACCAAACGGAAAAAATTTCAAATGCTCCAAAATTTTCAAAGAAACTCCAATCACGATTCATAAAACAATCTTTCCTTCCGACCTTATCCTTTTCGACATGCCGGAGTTCGACGTCATACTGGGTATCGATTGGTTGACTAAATACCATGCAATATTCGAGTGCCGAGACCGAAAGATTCGCTTGAAGCATCCTACGGGGAATAGAGTCACGTATCAGAAGACTTCGCCAATTAAGGGGGCGAAGATCATCTCTGTGCTACAGCTTCAACGGTTAGAAAGAAAAGGACACCAAGTGTACATGTGCAGTATCAACGAGGTAAAAGAAAGCGTGAACATAGAGGATATTCATGTAGTACGGGAATTCCCTGGGGTTTTCCCAGATGAGTTGCCAGGATTACCACCTGCACGTGACGTGGAGTTCTCTATCGATCTTGCGTCAGGCACGGCCCCAATCTCAAAGGCACCCTATAGGATGGCACCGGTAGAACTACAGGAATTGAAGAAACAGCTAGAAGAAATGATTGAAAAGGGTTTCATAAGACCGAGTGTCTCACCTTGGGGAGCACCGGTTCTCTTTGTGAAAAAGAAGGACGGCAGTATGAGACTCTGCATCGACTACAGGGAATTGAACAAGGTGACCATTAAAAACCGCTATCCCCTGCCAAGAATCGGCGACCTCTTTGATCAACTGAAAGGAGCAGGGGTATTTTCAAAGATCGACCTAAGGTCAGGATACCATCAGATTGCGAAGAGAATCGGACATCCAAAAGATCGCCAGGAGGCGAATACGGTCATTATGAATTTAAGGTCATGCCGTTCGGTTTGACAAACGCACCAGCTGTGTTCATGGATCAAATGAACAGAACCTTCCATGAATATCTGGACATATGCGTGGTGGTTTTCATTGACGACATCCTGATTTATTCCAAGACCGGGGCAGAACACGAGGAACACCTCCGAATCATTCTGGGAATACTACAGCGTTATAAATGGTATGCTAAACTGTCCAAATGCGAGTTATGGCTCGAGAAGGTAGCATTCCTAGGTCACGTCATCTCGAAGGACGGAGTGATGGTAGATCCTGCAAAGATCGATGCAGTGAAAGAATGGAAAGCACCTACCAACATAACTGAAATACGCAGCTTCCTAGGATTGGCTGGTTACTATAGGAGGTTTGTTCCAGACTTCTCCAAGGTAGCACGACCGATGACGAAGTTGCTACAAAAGGAATCCAAGTTCATATGGAGCGATATGCGAAAATGCATTCCAGGAACTCAAGACAAGGCTTACCACGGCACCCGTCTTAGCTCTTCCTACGGATGGGGACGAATATGAAGTCTACAGTGACGCCTCACTGAATGGCCTGGGTTGCGTACTGATGCAACAAGGGAAGGTCATTGCTTATGCGTCAAGGCAGTTAAAGGTCCATGAACGAAACTATCCAACTCATGACCTAGAGTTAGCAGCCGTGGTGTTTGCTTTGAAAATCTGGCGTCATTACCTCTATGGAGTGAGTATCAAGTTCTACACAGACCACAAGAGCCTGAAATATATTTTCACACAGAAGGAACTCAACATGAGACAACGCCGGTGGTTAGAACTGATCAAAGACTACAAGATTGAACTATTGTACCACGAGGGTAAGGCGAACGTCGTTGCTGACGCTCTGAGTAGAAAGACTACGCATACCCTTAGCAACATTTGGGAAATTCCGGCTGGTATCGTCAGAGACTTCAAAAGAATGAATTTAGAGTTGGTTCAGTCTGATGATGCCGACTTAAACGCAATGATCGCAGAGCCGGAGTTATATCACGAGATTAGAGCTCTACAATGGGAAGATGAAGAGCTTGTGAAGATCAGACGGGAAATTCCTTCAGGAAACCGAGAAGGGTTTGAGATTAAACCTGACGGGAGTTTGAGATTCAAAGAAAGGTGGTGTGTACCCGATGTACCAGTGTTAAAAAGAAGAATCCTTGACGAGGCACATAGTACACAATACTCCATACATCCAGGGTCTGATAAGATGTACCAAGACTTGAAGCTGAAGTTTTGGTGGGTCCGAATGAAAGCAGAAATTGCTGAATACGTTGCGAAATGCCTTATCTGCCAAAAGGTGAAGTTCGAACATCAACGACCTGGGGGACTGCTACAACCTTTGGACATTCCAATGGGGAAATGGGATTCCATTTCCATGGATTTCATAACGGGATTACCAAGGACTCATAAGGGAAATAATGCAATCTGGGAGATAGTGGACCGTTTAACAAAATCGGCCCACTTTCTACCAATCAAAGACACTTGGAGCCTTGAAGAGCTAGCTAAAGCTTATGAGAAGGAGGTGATTCGACTACACGGTGTACCGCTAGACATTATATCGGATAGGGATCCGAGATTCACCTCTCACTTTTGGGAAAAACTCCAAGCAGCATTGGGAAGCCAACTGAAAATGAGCACCGCTTTCCACCCTGCGACCGATGGTCAAACTGAACGAACTATTCAAACAGTCGAGGACATGCTCAGGGCATGTGCCCTAGAATTTAACGAGAACTAGGAGAAAAGTCTGCCCTTGATTGAATTCTCCTACAACAATAGCTTCCATGCAAGTTTGGGTTGCGCCCCATTCGAGGCACTCTACGGAAGGAAGTGTCGTAGCCCAGTCTGTTGGGACGATGCTAGTGACAACGTGGGAACTGGACCACAGGTTATTCAAGACCAAATTGAGCACATCAAGATCATCCGTGAACGACTACAAGCGGCCCAAGACCGCCAGAAGATGTATGCCAACAAACATCGCCGACCTATTGAGTTCGAAGTTGGTGATCATGTATTCTTGAAGGTATCACCCATGAAAGGGGTCCGACGTTTCGGATTGAAAGGAAAATTGAGTCCTAAATACGTGGGACCATATGAGATAACCGACAGAATTGGTGAAGTAGCCTATCGCCTAGCACTACCACCCAACTTGTCGAAGGTTCACAACGTTTTTCACGTTTCACAACTAAGGCGATACAGGAGTGACCCAAGTCATATCAATACTCCTGATGTAATCGCAGTTGAGCCTAACCTGCTCTACTCCGAGAGACCAGTGAAGATTCTAGCGCGTGAAACCAAAGTGTTGAGGCGGAAGACGGTTCCCTTAGTGAAGGTTCTATGGAAAGGTCAATTGACTGAACAAGCAACTTGGGAGACCGAAGCCTCTATGAAGGAGAAATACCCCGAACTGTTTATCTCAGGTGAAAATCCTATCCTTCATTCAAGTTTCGGGACGAAACTTTTCTAAGGGGGGAGGTTTGTAACACCCCGTGTTAATTTAATTCCATATTTAGCCATCAAATACTAATTTCAAATCCTAAATCTAATCTTAGCCTTTTAGCCTTTCAAAATCACAATTTTTGCAAAACTTCCGTTTTGTAAAATTTATCGACTTCTTTAAAACTTTTGAAAATTTTTGAATAATGAAATAAATATTTAGTCTTAGAATTCAAAAGTAGAAATATTTCGAAAAATCGTCAAACGCCCACACTTTAACTTTTATCGCTTTTGACGCCCGACTTTTCAAAACTGACCAAATTCGTGAAAAACATTTTAAAACACATAATAAACATTTTCTTGCACCAATAGTGTTTTTGCATACTAGTATGCTAGTTGAAATTTTTGGTTCCCTAATTACATAATAATAAAACATTATTTTCTAATTAAAACAAAACTTATTCAACACATTTCTTTTAACCTATTTTCATAACATCATTTTCATTATTTCACAAGTCAAAAACACTCTCCTTTCCCTCTCATTTCAGCCGAGATAATACTCCCTTTTATCTCTTTATTTTTCTTCCATTTTTATTACAAAAACCTCTAAAATAAAAACCTAATATTACTCTAATAATTCACTAGTGTTTCCTAGCTATCTTTGGGTATTTGGAGCTCACTTTGTTACGGGTTTTTGAAGGTGAAGACGGGAACTTGGGTGAGGACTTAGACCTTGATAACATCATAGATCCGGACAACCAATAAACTTACCGATTAAGGTGACTAGCTTTGTCTTATTTTAACCTCTTTGTAAATTAATTTGTTTTGTTATTATAATTTTATGAGTATGATTTTTATGTTAAAATATGTTTAAACTGTAACACCCCGGTTATATATATATATGATTTTCTATGAAAATCTAGCGGAAGCATAAATATTAATCAGCGGAAGACTTTGAAAGATAAGGATAATGACCACTAACGGTCAATGTAACCGAGCGTTACAGCAAAAACTAACGATTATAGAAACGAAAAGGAGGGCTATAAAAAGCCGATGTAGCAAAGTATACTACAAAAGTTGAGCTCTCAACTAGTACAAGATTATTTATTATAAGAGCTCTCTCGTAACGTCCCAACCCGCGCATACAAAAAGAAGAAGTAAGCATAATCATCCAAGCATCCAATGCATCCCAAGCAGGTTGACACTCACATAGCACCTGAGGAGAGCACACATTAATCCACGCAATAAAAAAAACATATGGTTCATGTTCTAATGCAGCCCTATGATTCATTGGTATATATTTTACACCTTTTTATGTTATTGTATGCAAGTAACCCTAGACATGATGCTACATGCACTACTTAGCATAAAGAATACGAACATGAATATGATGCGTAAGCGCTGTGATCCACATGTTAGGCGACAAGTTATAATTATGCAAAACTATGTAGCTATATGCAAACTAATCATGATACCAAATATGCAAGTGATGATAATGCATCAATTAGGTGATCAACCGGTTAAATGACAATTCAAGTTATGAACATAGACGACATGAGTATAAAATAAGTAATATAAGTATAAGATTATGTGCTAGAAGTTCTAAAGCATCATAAGCATGTAACGAAAGTATAAAGCATCACATTACAAAAAGTAAGAAGGTATAACCAAAGTTATTCTCCAATTTCAGTCCTCTATTATATCCTTACCATTCTCATAGATATAAGAGAGTTTATATAGCACAAACAAATCATTACAGAAAACTGTAGCCATTTTATTTTGGAAAAGTTTTAGTTTCAAACAAAGCGCGGGACGTGGCTAATAATGGATTTCACTCATATAAAGCTTACCATTATCACTTCATATGGGTGGAATACATCAATCCCGCCAATCACACCAGTACTAGGGGGTTTACATCTCACCCCTAGTTCCCAATGGGACTGAACACAAGTATGGTCAGGCAAAAGATCAAAGTACCGCCAGGGGAGTGAACGGCGGTAATAACTCAGAGGCCACCTAAGACATGTTTACCACCTCGAGGCTGTATCATAATAATATCATATCAGAATCTCAGAACAACAATATAACAAGTGCCAAGATACCATTTAGTAGCAGAGCTGATCATGTACTCTTGTCTATATATGCGCATATACCCACCCCGCACTCTTTCTTGTGGTACCGGACGACTACTACCAATGACGACCTTCCCAAAGGTTTGTTGTTCTGTACTCCTTAAGCAGTGACTCCCTAGCATTCCTCGACTTACTGGCAACAGATTTTCGGAGCTATCCCCCGTCAGGATGATCATTTGACCATTGCATAAGAGTGCCCAAACAAACATGGCTTAAAAGGAATCTTAAATGATGATTTAGGATGACATGTGTCTAGAGGTCACATGAGCTTTATGATTTCCACTCAGAGACTTAGAGACAGCGGTCGAATGTGATAGAGATACATGGCGTAACCATGTACCCAGGCTAAAGTTGCGCATCATGGGCTTTATGATTTCCACCCATGACGACTGAATCCAAGCGGCATTAATCATCGTCTTGGCGAGTTAAAGGCTAAATGACATAAGCTTTATGATTTCCACTTATGATCGGAAGGCACAAGGGGCTCAGAGGTCACAAACAACGGAGACATATCCAGCTTGGCCCAGAATAGTATCTTTTAATATATAATTGCGATCTTTGTTTATCTTGTATGAAAGTCTTTTAATTATTTATCTTTGGAAATTCTTATTTGAGGAGTAGATTAAGGTTCATTATTCGATATAACGTTTAGGGTAGATTAAGTAGCTTATTTCTAAGTAGCTTATTTAAGAGTTGCTCAACTTTGACTTTGGTCAACAAATGACTATAGGTCAATGTTTGACTTTGGTCAAGGTCAAGTTTTATTATAATGACTTAGTCAAAACTTGCTAGTGGAAGTCAAGTTAAGACATAGCCAAATCCTTAATTGTTAATTTAAGATTATACATATTTTAATAACATTTAATTATATTTCATATACTTTGGGGATTATGTGTCTTTTACATTATGAAAACAAGTTTAATAGGAGAATATTGGTTAAAAAGTAAAATCATTTTATGAACATAATATTGCTTATAATAATTTACGGTTGTTTAACGGTTAAAATATAAAATAAGTCCAAATATGAATTAATTGATAAAAATTATTAAAAATTATTTTTGAACTCTCCAGAATATATAAAATCATGGGTTAAATTCGTTTTGAAAAATTAATTTATTTGGTACACGAAATAAATTAAAAACGATATAAAACGATAAGTTTGTATAAATTAAACGGAGGCTCAAAATTTAATATTTTCAAACGAAATTTGGACAGATGATAAATAACAATAACATTAGAATACACATCATATAAAAAGTTCGAGGAAAAATAAGTCGTACAACTAGCTAAACATGATTTACTTACAAACATATATCTAAAATGCAATTAAATTACAAACAAGGTTTAAGCATGTATTTAAACATCAAATATATTGTTTTTAACATGATATTAAATATAAGATAATTAAGATGGTGATCATGATACTAGTCCTAATTCATTTTAAGCAACATACAATATTCACATGTTGTTTTTCTCTTAATTAATTCACAATTTACTCATATGCACACAAGTTAATATACAATTCATTTTATGTTGTAAAACATGAAATTTCAACAAGATAACTATGGTGGCACAACTTGAAATAAACAACAACAAGAAAACACAAACACTGACAATAACATAGTAGGCTAAAATATATACTTAAATCATAAGTTTGCATTAAAAATGAAATACATGATGTTAGAGGTGAAGATGCATGTCCCCTCACCTTATCACGGCTCAAAGATTGTCGGGATCGACAATACCGTCAAATATAGAAAGGTCTTCTTGCTCTCCTTCGGCTTCAAGAAACGGTTTCATGACCATAAAGAAAGAAAAATTAGCTTATATTATTACTACACTAAACTAGAAATTACTACTCGAAAAGTTAGCTTTTACCTTTTAAATCGACTTGAAAATGAAGGGTAATGAACAATATGGAAAATAGAATGTTAAGCTCCAACTTTGTAACACCCCGGTTATATATATATATGATTTTCTATGAAAATCTAGCGGAAGCATAAATATTAATCAGCGGAAGACTTTGAAAGATAAGGATAATGACCACTAACGGTCGATGTAACCGAGCGTTACAGGAAAAACTAACGATTATAGAAACGAAAAGGAGGGCTATAAAAAGCCGATGTAGCAAAGTATACTACAAAAGTTGAGCTCTCAACTAGTACAAGATTATTTATTATAAGACCTCTCTCGTAACGTCCCAACCCGCGCATACAAAAAGAAGAAGTAAGCATAATCATCCAAGCATCCAATGCATCCCAAGCAGGTTGACACTCACATAGCACCTGAGGAGAGCACACATTAATCCACGCAATAAAAAAAACATATGGTTCATGTTCTAATGCAGCCCTATGATTCATTGGTATATATTTTACACCTTTTTATGTTATTGTATGCAAGTAACCCTAGACATGATGCTACATGCACTACTTAGCATAAAGAATACGAACATGAATATGATGCGTAAGCGCTGTGATCCACATGTTAGGCGACAAGTTATAATTATGCAAAACTATGTAGCTATACGCAAACAAATCATGATACCAAATATGCAAGTGATGATAATGCATCAATTAGGTGATCAACCGGTTAAATGACAATTCAAGTTATGAACATAGACGACATGAGTATAAAATAAGTAATATAAGTATAAGATTATGTGCTAGAAGTTCTAAAGCATCATAAGCATGTAACGAAAGTATAAAGCATCACATTACAAAAAGTAAGAAGGTATAACCAAAGTTATTCTCCAATTTCTGTAACAACCTGGTTTTTAGTCGACTTTAATTACTAAGGCGGAAATTAATTAAGTCTTAAACCAGCGTCATTAATTAAACATAAACCCAAATATTACAACCATCGTTCAAGAGTTGCATAAAACAACTCTAAATACGGAGATTAAAAGGAGTAGCGTTATATATATTACATATCTCTCAAAAGCAACAAAAGTAAAGCGTAAAAAAAAAAAAAACGTCTCGTGGCCCCATCCAAAATCCAGCTCCTGGTCCACGAACGTCCTGCACAATAAACTATTGGGGGGATGCGCGCTGAGCAGACAGTGACTAGCTATGCTCATACTTACCCTCGATTTCAATTACTTTGGTTTAATATTATCGCTTTATAAACATAACATTATGATAAAAACATAAACATGCTTAATACATATAGCATATAAAGACATATAAGTCATAACAAGCATGCGGTTTAAAGCGATAAATCATATAAGCATGATATTCAATTATGAAGGCAAATAACACATAATAGCATAGCAATAGTATCCCAATAATTCAATGGCATTACAAGGCGATATCGGATCGCAATCAAACATACATATCTTATCATTCTCCTCATACAGACTCGATTCAATTCAGAAAGTTGTGGTCTTTAGTTTTCGAAGATGGTACACACTCATTCTCATTTAATCAAACAACAGACAACACATACGCTACAGTCGACCCTTTGAGTAGGCCCTTGTACTCTGATCGATTGCATCTCGCTTCCATTGTGCAGAGGCTTACCCGACTCGTAACGCACGCCGAATACTATAATACTTGCTTCTCATCCTCTAGTGTTCGAAATGATTGAACTGGATACAATCTCGTCAAGTGATCTTTACATGTGGCAAGAACGAATGCTAGTGTCGCGCCCACTAAGAACGAAACACGCAAGGAGACCACCGCTATAATCGCCAAATCGCACGGATGCCCCGATAACTTTAGCGAAATAGGGAATAAAACCCTAGTCTAGTACATGTACACTAGTATCCAATTTAAGAATGGGCTATGCTAATCATAGAGCACCTTAACTCAGGATAAAACGACTATTTCCTAAAGCCTGACCCATCAAGAGTTGGCATATTCTTTATCTTGTACGGCAATGGCGACCGCTACAAGACTATCTTAACCCCACTTCACTCACGATTGACGTTCCCTTATCTGAGGCCCAAGCTTGACCTTTTATTTAAACATACTCAAGATTTATTATTTATTTGATATTTACATATCACATGTTACTAGACTCTCCTAGTCTCATCGTCAAACGTTTAAGTATTTGTATTCGGTTTCATATGATCACATAACACATTCGTTTATTATTTGAAGTGTTGTTAATTATTAACGTTTTCAAGATTTTAAATTGAAACGTTTATTAGTATGTCCAAATTTTATTTAAGTGTTTTTCAAAACACTTTAAGTCATTTACTTATTCATTTTAAATTTTTTTTATACTTAGTAAAATTTTCAATTATTTTCAGTATTTCACTATTCACTTTTCACCGTATTTTATACGTATTTTTATACGTATTCGTATTTTTATACTTCGTATTCTATACGTATTTTTATACGTATTCGTATTTTTATACTTCGTATTTTATACGTATTTTTATACTTAAGATATTTTAGGTATTTATACTTAAGATATTTTAGAAAATAAACTAAACCCTTTTATTTTCTAAGTATAAATTTCTAGTTTCAAAGTCGTTAAGTTCGTTTTGTACTTAGTGAGTTTTGAAAATATTCTAAAAGTCTAGTTTTAAAAACGTTAAGTTCGGTTTGTAAAAAGTGATAATGATATTCATTTTAAAATATTAGTTTTAAAAATGTTAAGTTCAATTTGTAAAAAGTGATAATGATATTTATTTTAAAATGAGACTTAGTTAAATTTAGTCGTCTATTAACTAAATTTAGCGATTTTCATTTTAAAAAAATAATAGTATCGTGGATGATTCATTTATAGTCCGTATGTCCAAATTCAATAATCCAATAGCAAAGGTAGTATCACACGATTTAATTCATTTTTATAACGGTTAACATATATTCATCGGTTTATAATAATTCATTTATAATTAAAACGATTTATACAAAAATTCAATTCTAATTACTATCTAACTTTAGTGACTTAGTGATAATTTCATTTTGGTCAAATTTAGTCAATTTAATATGTACATGTCGTGTGGTTATATATATATATATATCAAAATTGATTTATTTCTTTTAACTTCTTAATTCTAACTTATAAACTAATAATTAAATTATTTTAACAATTAAACTAAAAAGTGATAAAAACAATTTCTTGACCCAAAATGCCGTAGCAATGTAGTAGTGTGTTCTAATTTTCATTTTTTTTGATTTTATCGGTTTTTAGCTTAAAGTCTTTATATTTTAATTATTCTAACTATACTAAAACGATTTAAACTAAAATGAAATTTTACTAAAAATTTCATTTATAATTATGAATAGTGTTTTTCAACACTTTAATTTTCTAACTTTTTAATCTAAATGATTTATAATGTTTAAGTTGATTTAATACATAATACTAACAATATATATAAACAATAACTAAACATAAACACAAATTATAAACAAACATAATATAAAACATAATCAAAGTGAACAATAGAGATGAACATCAACATGAAGATTGTAAGAACACATATGAACATCAACAATAAACTCAAGAACACCATTTTTGATTTTAATAACTTATAATTTATTTTCCTAATTTAATTCTTTTTACATGGTAGCATCCATTTTAACTAACTTATTCTAACATATTATTTACAAAAATTAAAAGTGAATATTTATTAAAAAAAATGGGAAATGCCGAGTGAAAGTGCATGTGTATATATATTTTTATTTTCGATTTTTAATCACTTTAAACTCATGGTTAAAACTTAACATAATTTTTATATATAACTTGTAACAACCCGGTTTTTCGTGACTTAATTAAACTAAGGCGGAAAATTAATTAAGTCTAATACATGCCGGATGTTAATTAAATTACATTCAAATGGCATAGGATACAAATATATATTACAATCTCTCAAGGAAAACAAACGAAACATCCTAATCATCCCGATAATCCTGAGTCTCGAGAATTGCCTGCAACGGAGACAAAAACACAAAATAGGAGGATCTCAGCTCAGGCGGGAAGTGACTGTTCTAACCAACAACCTCTAAACCAAAGTTTTGGTTTATTTAACCTATGATTAAAAGTAACTTGGCAGCACTAAACGCGTATAACTACCGTAGCCACCTTATGTTAATAAAATTGGACAAATAGCATATAATATCAGTTCTCACATATAGATATTTAAATCTCATACAACATGATAAACAAAACTTAAAACATTTCAATTTATAGAACACGATATATAAACGTAAATACCAACTCAATTCATATAACATCGTAGTATGTATATAAAACATAAATCATAGCAATCAAGATATATGCATAAGTCGTAATCAATTCCATAAACACATAGTCGTGAACAATCATGCAATATCTCACGTAGCACGAGGGATAGTCGACCCTTTTCATAGAAATTTATCAATTATTCAACAAAACTCACGAGTCTTGACTATAGAGCGGCTCGTGTACTCTCATAGTAAATTACCCATATAATTTCCTATCAAAGTGCACTAGTTACTCAAGCTCGTAGATCAGATCAAACACTAAGTAGCGGACTACCTAATATCCAACGCAATATGGATAATCTATCATACGTTAACAAATGAATCTTCGTTAGTAAGGCGGAATCATGCAGACATAATCCGCGCAGTAGCCGACAGGGCCAACATAACTTGGACATGGCTGCCAGGCTTAAAGATATCTAAGGTAATAAGGACGATTCAATCCATTGTCTAATGTATGCATACACCATCTAATCGAGGATCATACGTATTCGCTATTCAAAAGGTATCACCGACGAAAAATACGACTATCACCAGAGACGGGTACCCCCGGATGGGGCTGGTATTTTCCAATTACCATATATGGGCCCACGGAAATATCAAGGATGCCCTATCCCTAGGGTTGTATATACCGTGCCAAATAACAATCTTAAATCGTTAAATCGCCTTGGGCAACTCAGGGAGGGAGCCCAAGTCCCCATATACAGCTACCTCGCTAACTTCGAATACAAAAGTCGCAACATGGCAGACACCCGAGTACTAATCATACAACGTTATAATCGAAGGGTTTAATCTCATGTCAGGCCGTGCCTTTGAACTCAAATCCTAAGTTGTCGAAGGAATATCGAGTATGAGGAATAACTCGCTCATTATCGGATTCAACCCAAACAACTGCAGAGAGTCTAAGGGTTCCCAAGTTAGAGCGGACGGTCAAAATGAAGTCAATAATAGGTCAATTCACAAGGGTGGCGCGACAATTATTCTAAATATGTGACGAGAGTTTACTTTAAGTATTTAACTCTCAATTCATTATTTCTTTTATCGTTCATAACTCAGGTGACAATTCTTACTAATTATAACATCGTCAAACTTGTATAAATAAAGATATATAGTTCTTCAGTTAACGGAAATCACATAAGACTCAATGTTAATATTTTAACATACGATTCAATTTTTATATTCTATTTTACAAATCAAACGTGAAATCTCAAATATAAACATCGTCAAACTTTGAATTAAATAAAGTCAACGTACGACAATTAAACATTACACATGCTAATCATATTTAGTATATTATATATTTTTATACATACATTTGTTTTCTCTTATTAGTATGAGATAAGGTTAAATTATTATATATTTCACTTTTATACTTATACGTATTATTAGTTTATATTTTAGTAATTAAGGATAGTTCATTTTATTTATAAGCTCAATTTAGTTTCATTTAAATTTTAAGTAATTTAAAATAGATTAGTGATAAGTGATATAAATAATTGAATTTCATTATAACTCACATTTATTTCTTCCTTTTTATTTAAATTGTAAAGTGTTTAGCGATTTAGTAGTTATAACATTTATTTTAACTTGTAAAAATATCTTGATGATACTTAGCAAAATTTAGTATGTTTAGTAAAATATAATATAATGACATTTAGGAAATATTTGTTTAGGTGGTCTCATTTCTTAATTGATTTTATTTATGTAACTTTTACGTAGTCGTATTAGGTGATTTAATACGTGAGACTATTAATATTTATATTTTAGTACTATTCACTTAAGTTTAATTTATTTAATCATTTATAACCTTTTTTAAAATGTCATAAACTTTATAGTTTAAATTTTAGTTAGGTTTTGTATTTTATATATATAAATATATTATTCATAATTTTTTTTTATTTAACTATACTTAGTAAAATTTTAGTCGACCTTTATATATTACTATGATCTTAACAATTTACCTTTTAGTTAATTCTTATTTGTGCTTCTAATTTTTAACTTTATTTAGTGATAGTTTTACCTAAATTCATTTTAAATCTCAAGCTCTTTATTTTCTTTTGATATTTTAACTAAATACTTATTTAGTATATTTTAAGTTCATTTTAAACTTTAGGTTTTAATAAAATAATCATTATAGTAATTGTGAGATATGACATTTTAAATAACTATTTATTTTAGAAAATTTAACACTGGTAACTTAATTTTATATTTTTACTTTTACATTGATTTAATACTAATTTAAACTTAATACTCTTTTTATTTAACTCTAAATTTTTAGTAGTATTTTATTTAAACCTTTTTAGTGTCGATAAATACTTTATTTCCATAAATATTTTATGTTAGTTTAATTTATTTACTTAAGTTATTTTAGTAATATTTTTAGTCTTATTTTATAATTGTGATATTATATTTAATATGTTCAATAATTTACACATAACATACAATTTCAACATGATAATATTACAATTAAATTCAACATTAATTCAACAACACATTTTTCACTCAAAACATATAATCACAAAATCAGATAAATATCATATTTCACAATTCCATTCAACATTACATTATAACTAAAATTAACACCCAATTTCATACTATAGCGAATCATACAAAGTTATCAAATTAAACTGAAACGGGAATCATACGTGTCTAATGCATACTAGCTCACTTTGAAACACAAAATTAAAATAAAACCAAAGTGTTAAAATTAGAGATTTTGGAGAAATAATCGAGTCACCTAAATTTGGCACACGAACAGAGGCCTCCAAATAAAACCCGACTTGAATTGTTTTCCAAGTATGAGTGTAATGTCACGTCTTTGAGGGTAGCAGTGACACGAGCGAAACATTAACCGTACAGGAAGTTTAGTGAACTAAAATCGGGCGAAATTAAATTAAAAGTGTAAGAATGAATAGATTATAATAAAATAGAAAGGGCTCACCAAAAATAGAAAGGTGGCTCTTTTGGACTGATGAACACATCGAGGAGAACAACAGAGGAGAGCGAAAGAGAGTAGAGAGGAAGAGCAGGGGCGTCAAACTCGAGTCGATTCCATCCTCGGTAAATTTAACAAAACACGCAGGGGAGAGAGGCCAAAAGGATTAAAGTCGGCGAAATCAATTGACGATAAAATTTATCGACAGAAAACGATAAGTGTAAATTAAGTCGACAATTACTTAAATCAACGAAATCAAAGCGAAACGGAAAACGAAGTGAAATAGAAACTTTGAAATGAAATGGGGGCTCACCAAATGGAGGCGGCAGAGCACGGTGGTGCTCATGGTGGCTCCGGTTAGAGCCGAGAGAGAAAGAGAGCAGAGCACGGTGGTCCTCGGTGGAAGGACAAGGCGGTTTTCGGCGAGTCGAAAACAGGGGAAAAGAAGAAAAGAGGGAGCTCGAGAGAGGGAGCAGAGGAGAGCAGAGCACTGAAGTGCTCCGGTGGTACTCCGGTGAGCAGACGAAGACGAGAGAAGAGTAAGGCGAGGTGGTTTGGGTCACTAGCGGTGGCAAGTGATGGTGATTCCAGGCGGCTCGGTGGTGGTCGGTGTCAAAGGCCGAGGAGCAGGGGAACACGAGAGAAGGGGACAAAGCAGGGCAGAGGATGAAAGGCGGTGGTCGGGCTCGAGGTCCTGGTGGTTGGTCGGAGCTCCGGCGAGTAGGTGATCAACAAGAAGATAGAGAGTGAGGGAGAACGAAGTAGTAGGGGGTGGTGTCGAAAACAGGGGAGAGCAGGGGCGGTGACGGTGGCCGTGTATGGTCACTGATGGTGGCAGCTAAGGTGGTTTCCGGTGGTGGTTGTTTTTATTGTCATAGTCGATGTTGTTATTGTCATAGTCGATGTTGTTATTGTTGAGTTGTTGTTTATGGTCTTTTGTTGTTGTTGTCGTGGATGTTGCTGTTGTTGCTTGTTTTTGTTTGTTGTTTGCTTTGTTTTAATGGAGATAAAGGAAATATAAGTGAGAGAGAGAGGTAGGAAGAAGAAGGTCAGAAAAAGAATGGGGTTATAAGGGAAGTGTGTGAGAAAATAATTATAAAAATAAAATATCACAAATGAAATGGGTGGAGGATAATGCTGCCGACATAAGAAGTAATATTTGGGTCTGTTTCATTTGTTTGCTCCGTTTTATTTACTCTTATTTATAAATTTTTATATTTTATAAAATATATTAGGTTTTAAATTATTTTGTATTAGTTTTAGTTTAATTATTAAGATTCTAAAACTTATATTTTAAAAATATAAAATGTACAAAAACGTCAGTTATAAATTTTTATTACGGTCACATAAAATTTCAAACGGTCAATTTATTTGCAAGATACATTTCGATGAAATTATATTTTATTCAAGTAGTAATAATTTTTAAAGTAAAATGCAAATTTATTAACTTTAATAAAAGCAATTGAATCAAAGTTTTGGTTCGGCACGAATTTTAGAAATAAAAATATTACACAGATTATAAAATCAGGAAGGATTAATTATAATTTTATTGAGAAAGTTTAATCGATCGAAATTTTTCAGACGCGTTTTCAAAACAAATGAATTAAAGTTGAATTATATAAATTTTAATTTAATAATTTAGTTAAAATAATTAATTAGTATTAATAAAAACACGGGGTGTTACATAACTACAACATAACTAAGCATGAAAAACATATGAATCATAATTAAAAATGCTCAAAATTAATTTAACTAAACATATGAACAAATTACTACAATAATCTATTTAACATATTATTTAGTTATTATCATTTTATTATACAACACATAATCATTCAAGCGCACAATCATGATGTTTAACATATTTTAGCATAGAAATCATACTCATAAAACTTATAATAAAAATCAAATTAATTTACTAAGAGGCCAAAATAAGACAAAGCTAGTCACCTTAATTAGGATGTTAAACGTCGGGGATCTAAAATAAATTTTAGATCGGATATTTCTTCACCCATAAAACCTATGTTCTTCACCCATATTACCCAAATAAGTTATGTAGATACCCGTATCTGTCGATATGGAGATTTATAGAAAACCCGACAAATACCCTATGATGATAGGACAACGTGTTTTCGTACCATTTATTTGAGTTCGTATTGCGATGTAAGCAGGGCGCTGTCGGCACAATATTTGTTAATTCAAAGGATATTTGGTTTAATAAGTTCTGTCAAATTTTTATTTTATCGCACGTGATGTTTTATTGAAAATAAGACGTTTTGATTTGAAAAATCATTTTAAAGTTTTTCGACTTGAAAAATCGCTTTTACAAATTCTTATATTTGACTTGAAAAGTCGTTTCTCGTGCTTTTAAAACAGTTTATTAAATCGTATTCGACGAATTCGTTTTCTTAACAGCAAGTTTTATAACTCGTTTTAAGCTCGATTTTAAGAACGATTTTAAGCCCGTTTGAACACAAATTTCGAGACCCTCTTCTACCCACTCTCTCCTTTGATTGATCAGACCAAAACACACTCAAAGAACTCGTTTTACAGCAGCCCAAAACCTCATCCCAGAACTCGTTTTACAACAGTCCATGCCCCCTCTTCATGCTCTGTTTTTACAGCCCAATCCAATCCAAAACCCGACCCCTGCTTACCTGCCCATAATCCGTACCCATACTCTGACCAGACACCACCATAATCAGCCCAAGTAATCCACGGAAATACGGTCCCAAACCCCCTCCCGTGCTCTGTTTTGGGGCAACCCAAAACAGGCTCAAAACCCGTTTTCTGAGCCTAAACTCCTTCCCACAAACCAAAAGCTCGTGCCTGATCCACATGCCCCACTTACCCTTGCTTAACCCTCAAGAAAACCCTCCCCAAAACCCTAAGGCGAGCTTGGACAAAGAATCCTCGAAGGTGGGCATAGCTGCTCTTGTCCTTCTAAAAAACCCTACTTTCTCAACACTATATATACATACCATCCCCAGCCTTCATCACATACGAAATACACAGCTCACACACATAACTTCAAGTCATAAAAAGTCTCAAAAAAGCCCCAGAGAAGACGAGATAGACACACGAAAAACAGAGTACAATTTTCTGATTTTTAGTGCGGCTATCTGTTCTCCCTCGTTTTTCGTGTCGTAAACTTCTCAATCTCTCTGATTTGTTTACCTAGTCTTAAAGTTCACCTTACCACGATTCTAAAACATCTTTCGGTTCGAAATTTCGTTGAGAAACGAAGGAGATACAAGCTTTTGAAAATTGAAGTCAGTTTTAGTAATGGCACGGATTTATTATTGGTTTTCGTCGACGACGGCCCCTCGGGATAAAATCTTACAATCGATTACGACTCGGATATTTGGTCAACGATACATGTAAGTTGAGGGTGCAAAATACTCTTTTTATTTTGTTAATTTATCGTTTTTATTGTTTTTTATAGTCTCTGTCGTCTTTTTATTATTCTCTGTCGCTCTGTTGCTTAATTATCATCGTAGTTATTGCTTTTTATCGTTTGTTTTAGACTAATCCTTTTAACATGATTGTGACTTGTATATGTGAGTGTTTCTTGTCCCTTGTCCACAATTTGGCGACTCCGCTGGGGACAGTGAAGCTTGAAAAGTAAAACGATGGCTATTTAGAGTACCTTTTTTTTTTTAATGTTGTTTTATGCATCATACTGTTAGGATTCGAACCATTTCTCCCTTTGGGTCGACCTCAAAGTAGGGAAATGACGTTCACTGTGTCTGGTTTAAATACCAAGGTGGTTCCGCCGAGGTTAGCAACCGCACTCTCGCCATATAGTTACAAACTTATGGTGGTTGCGTAGGTTACCTAACAACGTGGGATCATTGGCATGGACCCTTTTTGAGACTTAGAATAGTCTAGCTCATGCATTGCATCCTTGAACTGCGTATGACTAAATGCTCTGTGAATCCTAAAGCCATGTTTTCAATCCTTATTAATCAAAACTGTCATCTTTTCAATCGAATATTTTCCAAAAATCTTTTTTTAGCTGAAATGCTGTCTTTTTAGGATTAGAATAATCTTAAATATCTCTTTTGAAACGATTTTTGACTTAAGCTGAAATGCTTTCCTTCTAAAAAAATCATTCTTTAAGCTGAAATGCTGTCTTTTTAGGATTAGAATAATCTTAAATATCTTCCAACACTACCTCATTTGAAAAAGATTTTTGATTCGAGCTGAAATGCTTTCCTTCAAAAATAAAAATCATTCCTTAAGCTGAAATGCTGACTTTTTAAGATTAGAATAATCTTAAATATTTTCCAACACTTTCTTTTCCGAAAAATAAAGATTTTTGTCCAAGCTGAAACGCTTTCCTCGTAGGATTAGAATAATCTTAAATAATTTTCGATTTTAGCTCTTTTGAAAAAAGATCCATTTCTAGCTGAAATGCTATTCGTGTAGGATTAGAATAATCAAATTTCCGATATAAGCTCTTTTGAAAAAAGATCTATTCCTAGCTGAAATGCTATTCGTTTAGGATTAGAATAATCTTAAAATAATTTTCGATTTGAAAAATCCATTCCTAGCTGAAATGCTGTTCGTTTAGGATTAGAATAATCTTAAAATAATTGTCGATTTGAAAAATCTCCTCCAAGCTATCCGTTTAGGGTTAGAATAATCCTGTTTTAGCTCTTTAAAGTTTTTGCAAATCAAACTTCATCTTTCTTCCGCCGTCCTCGATCTCAAAATTTCAAGTCTTGCTTTGAGTTTAACCCAAGTCTAGAATAAAGGAGTCCGAGTCGATCCATCCCCGTAGTCCACCTTGGAGTCCGTGTGCAGGTTAGACGTGTAGGTTAGAGCCGGGCTAGTTTATTTTCGAGTCAGGTTATGGTGGTGGTTTTCTTTCAACTATTCACGTGTGCATCAGTCAAGTAATGAGTGTGCAAAGGGTTTATAAGTCGATGACTGAATGATGTTCGGGGTTTTATTGTAGAAAGGCCGGTCGAAACAAGAAACATGACTACCGCAGAACAGTTAAGCAAACTCAATGACACTCTAGCTGCAATGATGAGTCGTTTGGAGTCCGTAGAAAAAAAGCTGACGGTGGAAAACCCACCTCCTCCGCCACCAACTGAACTTGAGAAGCGCTTCAAATTAATAGAGGAGCAACTGAAATTGTCTCATGGGGAAAGCATTCACTTCGAGAATGCTCGTGGCTACACGCCTGTCCAAGATAAGCTACCGACCAACTTTGTGCTTACTGACATCCCTAAGTTTAAGGGAACTGAAGACCCATTGCAACATATCCGATCTTACAAAGAGTACCTCGCTTTGAAAGGGGTACCCGCTGAAATGTTGTCTCACGTATTTGCTCAATCTTTGGGGGAACATCCAAGGAAGTGGTTTTATGGTCTCGAGCTCAAAAATTTCCCGACTTTTGAGGATATCACTGTGGAATTTTGTAAGCATTTCGCTGATAATGCTGAAATTCAAACCACTATGCGAACGTTAGAAGTAATGACGCAGAAAGAGAAAGAGGGATTCACGGAATTCCTTAATCGATGGCGCGCAGAAAGCGTGAAGTTGCCAAAAAGGCCCGAAGAGGTTGAAATGGTAGATAAGTTCGTTAAGAATCTTCGTCCCGTCTACCGAGATGCTATCAAATACCAAAATTTCAGCTCGTTCAAAGACCTTAGCCGAGTAGGGAGGAAAATAGAGGACGATGTCCGAGCTGCAGAGGCCGAAAAACCTAAGGGGTATCAAGGGCCCTCTTCCTCTAAGTCAAGGGTATCTAATTCAACTAATCAAGTGCTAGCAATCAGTTTTGGGGGCTCTCGAGAGCAACAACGTCGAGCACCAAGAGCATTCACTGACCTCGGGTGCACATATACCTCTGCTCTTCAAAGGCTCTCGGCCCAAGGAAAGTTGAGCCCAATTGGTCCAACTCCGGACCCACCTGTCGACCGACAAGGTAAATGGTACAAGCCCAACGCGTACTGTGCATTCCATCAAGGGAGAGGACACGATACTGAAAATTGCTTTCGCCTCAAGCACGAGATCCAAGACATGATCGAAAATGGATCTTTGCCAATCCCTACGGTTAAGCCAAACAATGTGACTAATCCTTTTGGCAACCACTCCAACGCAGTGTTCATTGGGGACAATGGTGATATGTCTCACTTGATGCAACCCGTTGGTTATCTCACCGGGTTTTTCGTGGGAAAAGTTTATATAGATTGTGCTGATCTTTTTCCCAAGGCAAGAAATGACGTTCGCATTGGGGATTTTAACATTGATTGTACACCGTACCTTGCTCAAGGTGGAAATGAAATTAATGGGGTATGGGCTGATGATGAAGATGATATTTATCTCACCGAAAGGCGCGATCATCCCACGCACTCAGCGGAGATTATGCGATTCGCGAAAGGATGTCCTCAGTCTGATCACCTAACTCGATCCGGACGTCCTTATCGAGTAGAAAAGTCAAAGAGCACTTCCATTTTTGGGGACACCCAAAACACAACGCAAGCAAATACGCCTACGGTTACAAAGGCACTCGAGGAAGTGTCGACCGTAAAGGATCCCCTTATCAAACAACTACAGAAAACTAAGGCGGATGTCTCTATATGGGAGCTTATTCTAAGCTCGTTCGAACATCGTCAAGCTCTACTACAATCCTTGATGAATATGACGGTGTCTCCTACCACCACTCCTAACGATATGATCTCGTTGGTTTCATCAAATCAACCACGGCTTACAAATGTCGTGACCTTCTCGGATGAGGACTTGCCTTCTTTCGGACCTCAACATTGTTTAGCCATGTACATCACGGTAGAATGCCGTCACAAGAGGCTTCCAATGACATTAGTGGATGATGGGTCCGCCGTTAATGTGCTTCCTTTGAAAACCGCGTATATTCTGGGCTTAGAAAAGAATGATCTTATTCCAACTACGCAAACGGTCCGAGCATTCGATGGTACAATACGTCGCGTAGCTGGGCTCGTCACTTTAAGCGTGAGCACGGGTGCAGTAGAAAAGACGGTCAACTTCCAGGTTATAGACCTTGTTTCGTCCTTTAATATGTTGCTTGGAAGACCTTGGATCCATGCCGCAAGAGCTGTGTCTTCAACCCTTCATCGAAAGATTAAAATTCCATTCAATGGAGGAGTGGTAACCATTAACGCTACTCCAATGGTCGTAACGGGTGGAGATGTGACTTTCGAGGTACAAAATGATATCACCATTGAGTCGGGTGGCTTTGAGGTCGTCAATGCAATCGAATCCCAAGTCAATGAGCCAAACATGGAGTTATACACCGGAAGCCGTGTATGTGAAACCATACTAAGGACCGGAAAATACTTTGGCTTGTCTTTATATCCTAGGAAGGGGAATGCCTTCACTCCCCCTCCAACGATCCCGAAAGGAGTCACGTTTGGCCTTGGGTATAACCCAACAAAGGATGAAGATTGTCTAAGCAAGGGTAAGGGTCAAGATGCGAAGCTGAAACCGTACCCACTGACACTTAATGGGCAATTCGTGAGAGCCGGAGAAGACACACCATGTTTGGACTTTCCCGAGCCCATCTATGATCGTAAAGCATGCCGTTGGGTCCCAGGAATTGAAATATTCCACGACTGTTACTATATCCCGGATGACATCATGGCAACAATTACGACAAGCAAGGAGTGCAGCCCAGTCGAAGACGGGAAAGCAATGGGCCTTCTTTTTGGTGAAGAGAGGAAAATAGAGGCATCAAGCGAAGCTTTGGTGAGTATGATCCTCAAGAGTGACCGATTCGATCCATCCACCCTCATCACGGATGTTAACCCGCAAGGGACTACATCCGGATGGAGAAAGACCATCAAATGGACCGACAACAAAGGACTGCTGTTCAAGATGACCGTAGGAGAAGGAGAAATGTCCGAGCCAGAAGAAAATTCTGAGTCTGATCCCGAGTCTGAACCTGATAATGATAAGAGTCTTAGTGTTAAGTCTAAGGAGCTAGGTGTCGAAAATACCCCCTCCCCAGTCTTTCCTTTTCATGTACCTTCGTCTAGTTCTGGTATTCCGAGGCCTGTCTTGGATGCCACATCTATCCAGCCACTGACCCCCGATCAGTTGGCACAAATGTTAGCACAATTCGCACAATTTCAAATCAATAATAATAAAATGAACCAGTTTGCTTACGACTTGTCTCTTTTACATTGCAATTCAATTTTTGAAAATGATTGTTTTAATAATGACATTGAGAATGAGGACCAAGATGAACAGGTAGAAATTGAGGAGATAGAACCATCTCCTCAGTTGTTAAAAGGAATACAAGAATATGATGAGAAAAGCTCGGTAGTCGAAGATACCGAAACAATTAACGTGGGAACCATTCTTGAACCACAAGAGCTGAAAATAGGGACAACTCTCGACCCTGCTGAAAAACAAGGGTTTATCAATCTGCTAAACGAGTTCAAAGACGTATTTGCATGGTCTTACAAAGACATGCCGGGTATTGACAGGGAAATCGCAGAACACAGAATCCCGATTAAACCAGGTTTCAAACCAGTAAAACAAAAACTCCGCCGAATGCGACCAGAATGGTCCCTAAAAGTCAAGGAAGAAATTGACAAGCAATTCAAAGCCGGGTTCATCAAGGTTTCAGAATACTCAGATTGGGTAGCTAACGTGGTACCCGTACCAAAGAAAGATGGGAAGGTGCGTGTCTGCGTTGATTTTCGTGATCTAAATAGAGCAAGTCCGAAGGACGATTTCCCATTACCTCACATCGATATCTTGGTTGACAATACCGCCAACCACGCATTATTGTCCTTCATGGACGGTTACGCGGGTTACAATCAGATAAAAATGGCCGAGGAAGATATGCACAAAACCGCGTTCACAACGCAGTGGGGAACCTATTGTTATACAGTAATGCCGTTTGGATTAATTAACGCTGGGGCCACATATCAACGAACCGCAACGACATTGCTACATGATATGATGCATAAAGAGGTAGAGGTTTATGTCGACGACATGATTGTGAAATCCAAGGAACGCAGTGGTCATTTAAGTGCATTAAAGAAATTCTTCGAAAGACTAAGAAAGTACAACATGAGGCTAAATCCGCAGAAATGCGCATTCGGAGTCACTTCGGGTAAGCTACTCGGCCACATCGTTAGTCATCGTGGCATTGAAGTCGACCCCTCAAAAATCAAAGCCATTTTGGAAATGCCTCACCCGAAAACTGAGAAAGAAATTCGAGGCTTTCTAGGTCGAGTGCAGTACATTAGCCGTTTCGTCGCTAAGTTAACCATGATCTGCGAACCTATATTCAAAAAGCTCAAAGTAGGAGAGCACGTTACATGGGATCAACAATGTCAAGCTGCGTTCGATAAAATAAAAGAGGTGTTGTCTTCCCCACCTGTTTTAAGCCCACCAATGGCTGGCCTGCCATTATCATTGTACCTAACAGTGACGAATACCGCGATGGGCGCAATGTTAGCTCAAACTGTCGACAAAGAAGAAAAGGCGATTTACTATATTAGTAAGAAATTCTTGGAGTATGAGATAAAGTACACAGTGCTAGAGAGGACGTGCCTCGCCCTAGTTTGGGCCACAAAGAAGTTAAGACACTACATGCTTAGTTACAGTGTAAGCATCTACTCCAAAATGGACCCGATCAAGTACTTGTTTGAAAAACCGGTGCTAAATGGCAGAATGTCAAGATGGACTCTCATGCTAGCAGAATTTGATCTTAAGTATAAGCCGCTGAAGGTAATAAAAGGAAGAGCTGTCGCTGATTTCCTTGCCGATAATCCAATCAACGAAACTGAAATCACGGATACATGGTCATTTCCAGATGAAAATGTCGCGAACGTCGAAGACGATACGTGGGATTTGTACTTTGATGGAGCATCGAATTATATGGGTTACGGGATTGGTATCCTTCTTATTTCACCAAAAGGAGAACATATACCCGTATCCATTAAATTGGACTTTGCTGTTACTAACAACGCGGCGGAGTACGAAGCATGCCTGTTGGGTTTGCACAGTGCTGTCAATTTAGGCGTAAAAAGGTTACTAGTGCACGGTGATTCATCCTTGGTAATAAATCAAGTGAGTGGAGCATGGAAAATTAAGAGTAGCAGTTTGGCACCTTACCAAACCAAGATAGAAGAGCTTGAAAAGTTGTTCGACGAGATACGATACGTCCACCTCCCGAGGGAGGAAAACCAGTTCGCTGATGCTCTATCAAAATTAGCAGCCCTAATTAACATTCCCGACAGCATAGATAGCATGCCGTTATGTGTCCAACGCAGATCATCACCCGCATATGTTAATGTGATTGACAATGCTGAGGAAAACGAGACAGAACCCTGGTACGCATCAATCTTAAAGTACAAAAACGCAGGAGAATACCCTGCAGACCTAGACACACGTGGGAAGCGAGCATTACGGCTGCTGTCAGCCCAATTTGTTACAACTGATGACGGTCAACTATACAAAAAGACGGCACAAGGAGTGCTTCTGCGATGTATAGACAAGGCCACGGCAGAAAAAGTCATGGAAGAAGTCCATGACGGAGAATGTGGGCCACACATGAATGCTCACATGCTAGTCCGAAAGATCATGAGGCTTGGTTACTATTGGACAACAATGGAGATGGATTGTCGAAGATATGTCCGCCACTGTCACAACTGTCAAATATTCGCAAACGTCCAACATGTTCCACCTACATCTATGTCAGACACAATGACATCGCCCTGGCCTTTCTCAACGTGGGGCATCGATATTATTGGGAAGGTTAACCCCTCAGGAACCGGAGGGCACTGTTTCATTTTGGTAGCAATCGACTACTTCACGAAGTGGGTAGAAGCCAAGTCTTATAAAGTGCTAAATGCGAAGCAAGTAGCAAAATTCATTCAAAATGACATTATCTGTCGATACGGAGTGCCTCATGAAATGATCAGTGACCATGGCACCCATTTCCAAGCCGAGACAGCACAGCTACTCGACAAATATAAGATAAAGCTTCACAAATCGTCACCCTACCGTCCTCAGACAAATGGCGCAGTAGAGGCGGCTAATAAGGCGATTCTGATCATTCTTAAGAAAATGACAGACAACTACCGTGAATGGCCCGATAAGATACCCTTCGCGTTGTGGGGGTACAGAACATCAATTAGAACTGCGACCGGAGCAACACCATATTACTTAACTTACGGGATGGAGGCAGTCCAACCCGTTGAATTAGAAATACCGTCTCTGCGTTTCCTGCTAGAAAGCAAGGTCCCAGAAGCGATCGGGTTCAGCTCGATGCGACTCGCTTGTGATGCTAGATGAACGACGGCGTTTGAATGCATCAGTACAACGTTCAGCTCTATCAGAAAAGGATAGAGCGCTCCTTTAATAAAAAGGTGAAGCCTCGAGGAATAATGGAGGGTGATCTCGTGTTAAAATCGGTACGCGCACTACTACCGGTAGATCCGAGGGGAAAATTTAAGCCAAATTGGGCGGGTCCTTACTTGGTAAAGAAAATCTTGACAGGAGGTGCAGTTAGACTAACTGATCTAGATGGCAATGATTTTTCGAATCCAACGAACTTGGATCAACTGAAGCGATATTATCCTTAGTCCTCATTCTCAAATGTTATGAAATAATATTTGAATTGCGATGTATTAGAATAAGTTTAAAGCTTGGCATTCGCCACCACACGAAATGTTTAACATACGAACTACGGATTCGATTTGATTCTGTGTAAAAAGCAGATACGTAGGCAACTCTTTACAAGAGTACAATCGAAATAACGTTGACTTGATGAATGTGGAAATGGGAATTTTTCTAATAAATAGTAAATCGTTTTTTATTACTTTATTTCACGAGCACAACCCGAAAAGGAAAGCGCACATAATAATAATAATCCTAACTAATACGTAGTTGTAAATAATAATAAGTCCTAGTTGTTAATACGTAGTCGTAAGTAAACTAATAAATATAAAATAATACGTAGGCATTAAAACGTACTCCTATAATAATAAATAATAAATTCTTGTAATAATCCTAATAGCCTATAATAGTAAGCTTCCACATAATACGTAAGTGTGAGTAATCCACACAAAACTAACAGCCA
The DNA here is from genome assembly GCA_023091065.1 of Dianthus caryophyllus. Classification (NCBI taxonomy): domain Eukaryota; kingdom Viridiplantae; phylum Streptophyta; class Magnoliopsida; order Caryophyllales; family Caryophyllaceae; genus Dianthus; species Dianthus caryophyllus. The sequence continues at coordinate 19,227,065 of CM041527.1, read as the reverse complement.
ACACAAAACTAACAGCACCCACATAATACGGCCTACTTCCCAACAGCACCCACGGCCTCCCCTGCTCCTTAGACTAACCGCGACCCTAACGGCGACGAGACGATGTCTTGTCCATAATCATTCTGGCCCGTTTCTTAGGAGGAACTTGACTTTCCTCTCGCGGTCCCAAACGGTCCCTCACATTCAGGCGTGGGCCCAATCGATCGGCAACGCTCGGACGAACTTCTTCACTTACGTCTAACCTCTGCCACACATGTGAACGCCTCGCACTAGTTCCTTGCGTCGCATCAGGCCTGTTCAGCCTTGTGTAGTACTTCCGGTTCTTTAGGGCTTCTCCACGCGCCTTCCAATCTGCTGCGTCGTCTTCAATTAATGTTCGTCGCACTTCGACAGAAGCTTCCTTGGTCCATTTCAGATACGACGGAGATACCCATGTTGACGCACACGGCTCGAGGAGATGCCAAATGGTCCTACAATTCCCTGTATGAAGCCAAGACAAACATACAGCTCGAGTAATGTCAAATTCAGGACCTTGGCTCGCCTCAATCCTAGGCACGGTTTGTTGGAGACCAAACTGACGCCGCACACGATCCGGATAAATATACACGGGTCGTTCTAAGCCCAAAAGCATTACGTATCTCGAACGATCACCATCCGGTAGCCCTGTAAACGAGGATAAGTGTAACCACGGCAAAAACCAACGGATATGGGATCCGGCTCCTGTAGTCAGCATGTCACGCCAGTAACTCGCTCCTTTTCCCAAAATAAACCGAGGTACGCGGTTAGAGAGGCTTCTCACTCGATAGGCACGTGGATCTTTCGGTCGCTCTAGTAGTCCAAGCCGCTCCATGAGCCACACCTGAAACGAAGAAGGAGTTAGGGGGGCAATACGAGATACAAAAAAAAAAAAAAAAGGCCGAAAAGCTTGCTGTGAGATCCCAACGCAACGATGTTTGCCCTGTGAGTTTAGAAGTAGTAGCTTAGGTCGAGGTGGGATTCCCTTTTCCTTGGGTTTGTCGAAAACAATCGCTTTATAACCCTACACAAAACGCACCAGCAGGACTAAAAGGCTCACAGACTCGAGGTTAAACGAATCAAACAAACATCAGCAGCAAACGAATGATACAACACACTTGAGACAAATACGGTTCTAACAGCAAACTTGGGTCAAAGAGCTCGTCTAACAAAAACAGATGTTACAGCAGCAAGCGAATATTACAGCAAACTTGGGTCAATACGGCTCATCTTGTTGTTCTAAAAGGAAAAGCCGAGCTCAGTTGCGAGAGGTTATAACACAAGTGGGGGCATTGAAGGGATGGTCTTGTCGATCAAAGCCAACTGGGTGCTAATGGATCTGGGTGCAAACCAAGTCACAAAAAAACCAACCAGAAAAACGAATGGAAAACAGAAAACCGAGTGAAAGTCAGGACAACGAGTCCACAACAGCAAGCACAGGAAACCAGCCCACGAAGAAGGAAGAAACGCGCTACTTAAAAAAATCGAAAGGAATTACAAACGAGCCCCACCCAATACCCAATTGCATTTAAAGAAAAAAGAAAAAACGCAGCAATAGATTGAAAAAAACGCAGGTTACCTGTAGGATACGACTTGAACCCGTGAGAAGGCCGTCTGGGTTGGCTTTGCAAGCATCCAAACCACGAATAGTCTCGGCTAAGATGATTGAAGCCGGATTACGGTTCTGCTCCATTTGCTCTACGATGCGGATAAACTTCGCCTGACCATGGCAGGAGGGAATCTCCACATGCCCTTCGAGGCAATAAAGATGTAGCACGATAAGACCGAACGCTCGACGACGATAAACGATAGCTCTGGAAGAGGCGTGTGTGCTTCGGAAAAGATGAGCCAGTCCACACAAGTCCACCTTCTCTCCTTCAACTATATTGTGAGCCTCCTCAAAGGATAAGCCCAGAAAGTCACGATATTTTTCAACCCATCCCGGACTAAAATCTGGAACAACAGGCTGCTGCGTCAGTTTCCATCCACCAAGTGCACTAAACTCCTCGGGCCAGGGACATATTTCTCCTTCAGGAAAAGCAAACACGTGATGGATAGGATCCCATAACCTCACACATTCAGTTAGCAAGCCTCTTTGGGGGATGATTTTCACGTACGGTAGCACCTGCTGAAAACCCGCGTCGGTAAGGGCTTCAGTCTCTCGGCCCTTAAAGTCCCTTAAAGTCCTTTGCCCAAGCTTTCACAGCTCCTATTAACACGTTCATGGTTGCGAGTCGGAATTTCGAATGAGTACAACACAGGCCGAGACTGGTGTAGGATGTCATGGAGACTCATAAATCCTTTATATAGAGAATAGCACAAAGTTGGTTTGGAAACATTGCCAAGTTTGGATTAAGGAAACTAGGATTTCCTCAAAGAAATTTGCCGAGTTTAAGGAAACTAGATCGGTCTCATGGAACTTTGCTAAACTTGGTTACAGGAACTACAATATGGAAAGACTATAAGGACTCCCCTTGCACACTTATAATTTGTCTTTTTTTTTTTCTTTCGGGGGTATTGGGTTGGGAACCTACGCCTAATACGGGTGAAACGCAAGCTTTAATTCTTTTACAGCGTGTGTCACTTATATCTTTGTTAAGTGAGCTTTCATTCTAATATGGCATGTGTCACTTGTATCTTTGACAAGTCTTCCCCACGTTTTGATGACAGCACATGTAGCTTTTGTATCAGGTGTCCGAAAACGTAAGTCAGTGGCCTGTCATTTCCAATCGAGTCAAAAGCCCGCAGATTTAGAATATTTCAAGAACAAAATACGAATCGAGGACGCAAAATTTTGTTTTTAAGCTCGGGTCGAGGATCCATTTCCAAAATAGAATTTTCAGTTCAGATCGACAATCCGTCAATTTTGATTAAAAAGCAGGGCGATGACCCATTTTGCAAATTAAAACAGGGCGATGACCCATTTTGATTAAAACAGGGCGAGGACCCACTTTCAAATTAGTATTCTCAGTTCGGATCGATGATCCATCCCCTTTAAAAGCAGGTCGATGACCCATTTCAAAATTAAATTCGCAGCTCGGATCGACGATCCATTCTTTTTATTTCAAAAGGCGCAGGTTTCACTATGTGAGTTGTGTGCAATGGTTTGTTTAGTCGTATACTATGTTTTGTGTAAGTTTGAGCAGGAACGCTCCAGCCGGGGGCTCTAAAGTTATCCACCTTAGACCCCGACGACAGGATGACATCCTCAAGATAAAGAAATATTAGCAGAAGCTAAACGAAGTGACACTTCCTAAAAGAACTATGATTTTGACTTTGCTTAATCAAGTAAACAAATGTCATTTGTCTTGGGCCGAAGCAGCAGAAGGCTACAGGCCAACGAGCTCGAACTATGATACGGGTTTGATTCTGTCACAACGGATACGTAGGCGCCTGAGAATAAGGCTCAACCCACGCCTTCAGGAAAATAAAAGCATCCATAATCGAGTTTCAGGTATGATTTCTTCTTATGGCTGGTGAGCTTATATACACAGGTCGAAGGGACCATAAACGACCCGTGAGGCTCTCAAAATGTGATCTACGATCGACTCGAGGGTCTACTTTGACTTTCGCCTGTCCAAGCCTTAGTCAAAGTGGGGGCTCTGTAGATACCCGTATCTGTCGATATGGAGATTTATAGAAAACCCGACAAATACCCTATGATGATAGGACAACGTGTTTTCGTACCATTTATTTGAGTTCGTATTGCGATGTAAGCAGGGCGCTGTCGGCACAATATTTGTTAATTCAAAGGATATTTGGTTTAATAAGTTCTGTCAAATTTTTATTTTATCGCACGTGATGTTTTATTGAAAATAAGACGTTTTGATTTGAAAAATCATTTTAAAGTTTTTCGACTTGAAAAATCGCTTTTACAAATTCTTATATTTGACTTGAAAAGTCGTTTCTCGTGCTTTTAAAACAGTTTATTAAATCGTATTCGACGAATTCGTTTTCTTAACAGCAAGTTTTATAACTCGTTTTAAGCTCGATTTTAAGAACGATTTTAAGCCCGTTTGAACACAAATTTCGAGACCCTCTTCTACCCACTCTCTCCTTTGATTGATCAGACCAAAACACACTCAAAGAACTTCGCTTTACTGACCCAAAACCTCATCCCGAACTCGCTTTTACAACACCCATGCCCCCTCTTCATGCTCGCTTTTACACCCCAATCCAATCCAAACCCGACCCACCTGCCCATGATCCGTACTCCATACTCGACCAGACACCACCATAATCAGCCCAAGTAATCCACGGAAATACGGTCCCAAACCCCTCCAGTGCTCTGTTTGGGCAACCCAAAGCAGGCTCAAAACCCGCTTTCGAGCCTAAACTCCTTCCCACAAACCAAAAGCTCGTGCCTGATCCACATGCCCCACTTACCCTTGCTTAACCCTCAAGAAAACCCTCCCAAAACCCTAAGGCGAGCTTGGACAAAGAATCCTCGAAGGTGGGCATACCGCTCTTGTCCTTCTAAAAACCCTACTTTCTCAACACTATATATACATACCATCCCCACCTTCATCACATACGAAATACACAGCTCACACACATAACTTCAAGTCATAAAAAGTCTCAAAAAAGCCCCAGAGAAGACGAGATAGACACACGAAAAACAGAGTACAATTTTCTGATTTTCGTGCAGCTATCCCTGTTCTCCCTCGTTTTTTGTGTCGTAAACTTCTCAATCTCTCTGATTTGTTTACCTAGTCTTAAAGTTCACCTTACCACGATTCTAAAACATCTTTCGGTTCGAAATTTCGTTGAGAAACGAAGGAGATACAAGCTTTTGAAAATTGAAGTCGCTTTAGTAGTAAGGCACGGATTTATTATTGGTTTTCGTCGACGGCCCCTCGGGATAAAATCTTACAATCGATTACGACTCGGATATTTGGTCAACGATACATGTAAGTTGAGGGTGCAAAATACTCTTTTTATTTTGTTAATTTGTCGTTTTTATTGTTTTTTATAGTCTCTGTCGTCTTTTTATTATTCTCTGTCGCTCTGTTGCTTAATTATCATCGTAGTTATTGCTTTTTATCGTTTGTTTTAGACTAATCCTTTTAACATGATTGTGACTTGTATATGTGAGTGTTTCTTGTCCCTTGTCCACAAGTTAGCTCCTAAAACCCACTAAAGAACGTAGAACACTTAGAAATTATTAGAATAATATTAAGGTTTTTATTTTAATTGTTTTTGGGAGAAAAATGGAAAAAAAATAAAAGAGAGAAAATGGGAAGCATAGCCACGACATTTTGTGATAAAATGAGCTAATTTTGATCCTTAGAACTTATGGAAAAAGTTGTACAAAAATTAGGTTAAAAGAATTAGGTTAAAGTTAGTTTTTAAAAAATAATAATGTTTAAAGAAAAAGAATTTATGACTCATAAAAATCAAGTTGATACACTTGACTCATTTGGAAGGTTCCTAGTTGATATTTTGATGATAAAATGTTTTTCACGAAATTAATCAGTTTTAAAAAGTCGGGTGTCAAAAGCGATAAAAGTTAAAAAGTGCTGTTTTGACGATTTTCTGAAAAGTATTCATTTTATAAATTTAAGACTAAAATATTTTATTTACTACTTTAGAAAAATTTTAAAAGTGACGGAAATGAAAATGGTAATATTAAAGTAGTAGTATTGTATTTGTAAAAGTATTTTTATTGAAAGTATAAACTTTAAATTTAAATACATAAAAATAAAAATGATGATGAAAATTTTAAAGTTGTAAGAAAATTTGGTTTTGTGTAAGAAAAATGGAAGAGGATAGAAATTTGACTAAGGTGACCAAAAGTCAAAAGTTTATTTTTCGACTCGATTTTCATTTCTCGAAATTTTCGATTTGCGCGATCGCGAAAGGTTTCGAAATAAAAGATATGATCTTAAAATAGTGTTTGAAATAAAATCAGAAGTAAAAATAAAAATAATTTTTGAAAGGGTATTAAAACAAAAATCGGATCCTAATCCTCGAAATTTTGAATAAAAAATCCCTAGGTCGAAATACTTATTTTTTTCGTTGAATGTTTTAGATTTAAAGATTTATAAACAAACGTCAAAAATTTAATCAATTTAAACTAGGTGTGACTTCAAATTTCGACAATTTAGAAAAAGCTAGTTTAATAGAAAAGGAATAGTAATTAGTTATTATATAATATGATTTATTAAAATAAATCAAAATGATTATATTTTCATTAAAAACTTGATGTTAAGTTTGCCTCTTCAAAAAAAAGTGGAAGAGGATAAGATGCTTGATTTTTGATTTGCGTGTTTGAAATTGTTGACCCGAATTTCAGAGACGGAAAAAGTATAAGGGTTCATTTTTATTCGAAAATGAAAAATGTTTGAAATTGAATTTTATAAATAAAAAGTTTTACATATATTTTTATGAATAGTAAACATAACTTAACATTTTTTGAAATTTGAAAAGCGATATAAATTTTGTATTGATTTTTATAAAATTTTGAAATGTGTTTCTTTTTCAATTCTGAAGATAATAGAACAAACTTTATTTTTCAAAATTTTTAAATTGGTACTTAGGAAAATTTATTATTATTTGGCGAAAAAAAATTCAGTCGCATTTTTATTATAAGGAAAAAGGATGAATTTAATTTAAGGAATTAAATTCTTTTATCAAATTGTGTTAAAATAACACGGGGTGTTACAAACCTACCCCCTTAAGAAAAGTTTCGTCCCGAAACTTGAATAGAGTGGATAACTGCTCGCAGTTAGGCAATGCAGTTAGAGAAAATATCAAAATTTTACAAGTTTCGATAATGACATTTTATTTTGGTAGAATAACATTTTTCATAATGTTCGAATTTTTGAATTTTTATAAAGATGTTAGATAGAGAGGAAAGATTGAAAGCTATAAACGTTTTATAGTTTCAAATGGGATAGTTTGAATTAATACAGAAATGTTGCTAGATTGTTATTTTCCAAAATCGACTTCAAAGTGATTTTCAAAAAGGTGGGGCCTAGAAGTTTTGTACGGAATTAATTTAAATTAAAAATTATAAGGGTTTTAAAATAAAACAAATTATAATTTTATTTGAAATTAAATATATGGTTTAAAGTTGGCTGAAATCATAACCTTAAATTTTGAATTTTAATCAATGATTTTAAAACAATCATATTTTTGTCCTACCCCCTTAAGAAAATTTTAAACATATTTATCAAGTTCAAAAGAAAAGCTAAAGATTCATTTTAAAGGTTGAGAATTTGGAAATCGTATTGATAAGTTGAAAATATTGAAAATGGTTAAATTCGATACTATATAAGGTAAAGAATATATGATTTAGGACAAGATAATTTCAAGGATATTTAAAATTACTAAATAAAATTTTAAGGATTAATTGAATAAGATACAAAGATATTTTAAAGGGGAAACTTGAAAGTTAATTTTAGAAGATAAATAGGAATTATAAATTTACGAAGATTTGTAAATCTTGAAAGAGATAGTAAGTTTTAGAGATTCAAATGTAATAAAGTTTTAAGGTTTTTGAGAATAAATTAAGAGAAGTTTAAGAATTGACAAGCAAAAATGAAATCATTTTGCGGGATTAAGGAAGAGGAATGAAAGTTCATTTGAGAGGTAGTTATTAGAAATTATAGGTTTAGGAAATTAGAGTGTTAGAAGAAAAGGTTAGAAATGTTAAAATTTTTAAAGGAGAACGAAATAAAAATTTTGGTTAGAGAGAATAATTAGATGAAATTGTAGAAATCCTTTCTGCGACAGAAACCTTCTAGATCTTCAACGTCTCATCAGTTGTAAGGTCCTTGATACGTCCAGTTGCTGCGTTTGAGGTCTTGTCGTCATGTATTCGATTAATGGCTTCGTTCTTCGAGAATTAAATTTATTACTTTGATTTTATATCCGAGGATAGTTGTTAGTTTTAGTCAGTCATCTCAGCAAGTAGCAAGCATACGATAGTTAGTATATTTTATTTTGAGGGTAGTAGTTCGTTATTTAAAAGTCCTTAGCCTATGGTCAGTCCTTAAGGTTTCTACCCATCCTCACACTTTAAAGCGATCTAAGTTATTATTTTAGCGATCTAAGATTTCTAATATATTATTTGATCCTATAAGTCTATGCCTGACATACAATATGAATGTCTGGCCCAGGTGTCTCTCGCTAGATGAAATAACTATTAAGTTACTCACGGTCGCAAAGGCGACTCGATACTAATCAGAATAACCTGGTTTTTAGTCGACTTTAATTACTAAGGCGGAAATTAATTAAGTCTTAAACCAGCGTCATTAATTAAACATAAACCCAAATATTACAACCATCGTTCAAGAGTTGCATAAAACAACTCTAAATACGGAGATTAAAAGGAGTAGCGTTATATATATTACATATCTCTCAAAAGCAACAAAAGTAAAGCGTAAAAAAAAAAAAACGTCTCGTGGCCCCATCCAAAATCCAGCTCCTGGTCCACGAACGTCCTGCACAATAAACTATTGGGGGGATGCCCGCTGAGCGGACAGTGACTAGTTATGCTCATACTTACCCTCGATTTCAATTACTTTGGTTTAATATTATCGCTTTATAAACTTAACATTATGATAAAAACATAAACATGCTTAATACATATAGCATATAAAGACATATAAGTCATAACAAGCATGCGGTTTAAAGCGATAAATCATATAATAAGCATGATATTCAATTATGAAGGCAAATAACACATAATAGCATAGCAATAGTATCCCAATAATTCAATGGCATTACAAGGCGATATCGGATCGCAATCAAACATACATATCTTATCATTCTCCTCATGCAGACTCGATTCAATTCAGAAAGTTGTGGTCTTTAGTTTTCGAAGATGGTACACACTCATTCTCATTTAATCAAACAACAGACAACACATACTGCTTACGAGTCTGACCACTGAGTAGGCCCTTGTACTCTGATCGATTGCATCTCACTTCCATAGTGCAGAGGCTTACTCGACTCGTAAACCACGCCGAATACTATAATACTTGCATCTCATCCTCTAGTGTTCGAAATGATTCGAACTTCAGATACAATCTCGTCAAGTGATCTTTACATGTGGCAAGAACGAATGCTAGTGTCGCGCCCACTAAGAACGAAACACGCAAGGAGACCACCGCTATAATCGCCCAAATCGGCACGGATGCCCTGATAACTTTAGCGAAATAGGGGAATAAAACCCTAGTCTAGTACATGTACACTAGTATCCAATTTAAGAATGGGCTATGCTAATCATAGAGCACCTTAACTCAGGATAAAACGACTATTTCCTAAAGCCTGACCCATCAAGAGTTGGCATATTCTTTATCTTGTACGGCAATGGCGACCGCTACAAGACTATCTTAACCCCACTTCACTCACGATTGACGTTCCCTTATCTGAGGCCCAAGCTTGACCTTTTATTTAAACATACTCAAGATTTATTATTTATTTGATATTTACATATCACATGTTACTAGACTCTCCTAGTCTCATCGTCAAACGTTTAAGTATTTGTATTCGGTTTCATATGATCACATAACACATTCGTTTATTATTTGAAGTGTTGTTAATTATTAACATTTTCAAGATTTTAAATTGAAACGTTTATTAGTATGTCCAAATTTTATTTAAGTGTTTTTCAAAACACTTTAAGTCATTTACTTATTCATTTTAAATTTTTTTTATACTTAGTAAAATTTTCAATTATTTTCAGTATTTCACTATTCACTTTTCACCGTATTTTATACGTATTTTTATACGTATTCGTATTTTTATACTTCGTATTCTATACGTATTTTTATACGTATTCGTATTTTTATACTTCGTATTTTATACGTATTTTTTTATACTTAAGATATTTTAGGTATTTATACTTAAGATATTTTAGAAAATAAACTAAACCCTTTTATTTTCTAAGTATAAATTTCTAGTTTCAAAGTCGTTAAGTTCGTTTTGTACTTAGTGAGTTTTGAAAATATTCTAAAAGTCTAGTTTTAAAAACGTTAAGTTCGGTTTGTAAAAAGTGATAATGATATTCATTTTAAAATATTAGTTTTAAAAATGTTAAGTTCAATTTGTAAAAAGTGATAATGATATTTATTTTAAAATGAGACTTAGTTAAATTTAGTCGTCTATTAACTAAATTTAGCGATTTTCATTTTAAAAAAATAATAGTATCGTGGATGATTCATTTATAGTCCGTATGTCCAAATTCAATAATCCAATAGCAAAGGTAGTATCACACGATTTAATTCATTTTTATAACGGTTAACATATATTCATCGGTTTATAATAATTCATTTATAATTAAAACGATTTATACAAAAATTCAATTCTAATTACTATTTAACTTTAGTGACTTAGTGATAATTTCATTTTGGTCAAATTTAGTCAATTTAATATGTACATGTCGTGTGGTTATATATATATATATCAAAATTGATTTATTTCTTTTAATTTCTTAATTCTAACTTATAAACTAATAATTAAATTATTTTAACAATTAAACTAAAAAGTGATAAAAACAATTTCTTGACCCAAAATGCCGTAGCAATGTAGTAGTGTGTTCTAATTTTCATTTTTTTGATTTTATCGGTTTTTAGCTTAAAGTCTTTATATTTTAATTATTCTAACTATACTAAAACGATTTAAACTAAAATGAAATTTTACTAAAAATTTCATTTATAATTATGAATAGTGTTTTTCAACACTTTAATTTTCTAACTTTTTAATCTAAATGATTTATAATGTTTAAGTTGATTTAATACATAATACTAACAATATATATAAACAATAACTAAACATAAACACAAATTATAAACAAACATAATATAAAACATAATCAAAGTGAACAATAGAGATGAACATCAACATGAAGATTGTAAGAACACATATGAACATCAACAATAAACTCAAGAACACCATTTTTGATTTTAATAACTTATAATTTATTTTCCTAATTTAATTCTTTTTACATGGTAGCATCCATTTTAACTAACTTATTCTAACATATTATTTACAAAAATTAAAAGTGAATATTTAGTAAAAAAAAAGGGAAATGCCGAGTGAAAGTGCATGTGTATATATATTTTTATTTTCGATTTTTAATCACTTTAAACTCATGGTTAAAACTTAACATAATTTTTATATATAACTACAACATAACTAAGCATGAAAAACATATGAATCATAATTAAAAATGCTCAAAATTAATTTAACTATATATGAACAAATTACTACAATAATCTATTTAACATATTACTCCCTCCGATTCATTAGATTGGTAACGTTTCAATATGGCACGATAATTAAGAAAGGCAAAAAGAGTGGGTAAACAAGTGGGTAAGCAAGTGGATAAACAAGTGGTTGTGAGATAAAAAACTTTCCCAAAAAGGAAACGTTACCAAATGAAAAATCAGCCCAAAAAGGAAAACGTTACCAATCTAATGAATCGGAGGGAGTATTTAGTTATTATCATTTTATTATACAACACATAATCATTCAAGCACACAATCATGATGTTTAACATATTTTAGCATAGAAATCATACTCATAAAACTTATAATAAAAATCAAATTAATTTACTAAGAGGCCAAAATAAGACAAAGCTAGTCACCTTAATTAGGATGTTAAACGTCGGGGATCTAAAATAAATTTTAGATCGGATATTTCTTCACCCATAAAACCTATGTTCTTCACCCATATTACCCAAATAAGTTAGCTCCTAAAACCCACTAAAGAACTTAGAACACTTAGAAATTATTAGAATAATATTAAGGTTTTTATTTTAATTGTTTTTGGGAGAAAAATGGAAAAAAAATAAAAGAGAGAAAATGGGAAGCATAGCCACGACATTTTGTGATAAAATGAGCTAATTTTGGTCCTTAGAACTTATGGAAAAAGTTGTACAAAAATTAGGTTAAAAGAATTAGGTTAAAGTTAGTTTTTAAAAAATAATAATGTTTAAAGAAAAAGAATTTATGACTCATAAAAATCAAGTTGATACACTTGACTCATTTGGAAGGTTCCTAGTTGATATTTTGATGATAAAATGTTTTTCACGAAATTAATCAGTTTTAAAAAGTCGGGTGTCAAAAGCGATAAAAGTTAAAAAGTGCTGTTTTGACGATTTTCTAAAAAGTATTCATTTTATAAATTTAAGACTAAAATATTTTATTTACTACTTTAGAAAAATTTTAAAAGTGACGGAAATGAAAATGGTAATGTTAAAGTAGTAGTATTGTATTTGTAAAAGTATTTTTATTGAAAGTATAAACTTTAAATTTAAATACATAAAAATAAAAATGATGATGAAAATTTTAAAGTTGTAAGAAAATTTGGTTTTGTGTAAGAAAAATGGAAGAGGATAGAAATTTGACTAAGGTGACCAAAAGTCAAAAGTTTATTTTTCGACTCGATTTTCATTTCTCGAAATTTTCGATTTGCGCGATCGCGAAAGGTTTCGAAATAAAAGATATGATCTTAAAATAGTGTTTGAAATAAAATCGGAAGTAAAAATAAAAATAATTTTTGAAAGGGTATTAAAACAAAAATCGGATCCTAATCCTCGAAATTTTGAATAAAAATTCCCTAGGTCGAAATACTTATTTTTAGATTGAATGTTTTAGATTTAAAGATTTATAAACAAACGTCAAAAATTTAATCAATTTAAACTAGGTGTGACTTCAAATTTCGACAATTTAGAAAAAGCTAGTTTAATAGAAAAGGAATAGTAATTAGTTATTATATAATATGATTTATTAAAAATAAATCAAAATGATTATATTTTCATTAAAAACTTGATGTTAAGTTTGCCTCTTCAAAAAAAAGTGGAAGAGGATAAGATGCTTGATTTTTGATTTGCGTGTTTGAAATTGTTGACCCGAATTTCAGAGACGGAAAAAGTATAAGGGTTCATTTTTATTCGAAAATGAAAAATGTTTGAAATTGAATTTTATAAATAAAAAGTTTTACATATATTTTTATGAATAGTAAACATAACTTAACATTTTTTGAAATTTGAAAAGCGATATAAATTTTGTATTGATATTTATAAAATTTTGAAATGTGTTTCTTTTTCAATTCTGAAAATAATAGAACAAACTTTATTTTTCAAAATTTTTAAATTGGTACTTAGGAAAATTTATTATTATTTGGCGAAAAAAATTCAGTCGCATTTTTATTATAAGGAAAAAGGATGAATTTAATTTAAGGAATTAAATTCTTTTATCAAATTGTGTTAAAATAACACGGGGTGTTACAATTTCAGTCCTCTATTATATCCTTACCATTCTCATAGATATAAGAGAGTTTATATAGCACAAACAAATCATTACAGAAAACTGTAGCCATTTGATTTTGGAAAAGTTTTAGTTTCAAACAAAGCGCGGGACGTGGCTACTAATGGATTTCACTCATATAAAGCTTACCATTATCACTTCTTATGGGTGGAATACATCAATCCCGCCAATCACACCAGTACTAGGGGGTTTACATCTCACCCCTAGTTCCCAATGGGACCAAACACAAGTATGGTCAGGCAAAAGATCAAAGTACCGCCAGGGGAGTGAACGGCGGTAATAACTCAGAGGCCACCTAAGACATGTTTACCACCTCGAGGCTGTATCATAATAATATCATATCAGAATCTCAGAACAACAATATAACAAGTGCCAAGATACCATTTAGTAGCAGAGCTGATCATGTACTCTTGTCTATATATGCGCATATACCCACCCCGCACTCTTTCAGCGGCGGCTGGACGACTACTACCAATGACGACCTTCCCAAAGGTTTGTTGTTCTGTACTCCTTAAGCAGTGACTCCCTAGCATTCCTCAGCTTACGGGCAGCGTACTTTTCGGAGCTATCCCCCGTCAGGATGATCATTTGACCATTGCATAAGAGTGCCCAAACAAACATGGCTTAAAAGGAATCTTAAATGATGATTTAGGATGACATGTGTCTAGAGGTCACATGAGCTTTATGATTTCCACTCAGAGACTTAGAGACAGCGGTCGAATGTGATAGAGATACATGGCGTAACCATGTACCCAGGCTAAAGTTGCGCATCATGGGCTTTATGATTTCCACCCATGACGACTAAATCCAAGCGGCATTAATCATCGTCTTGGCGAGTTAAAGGCTAAATGACATAAGTTTTATGATTTCCACTTATGATCGGAAGGCACAAGGGGCTCAGAGGTCACAAACAACGGAGACATATCCAGCTTGGCCCAGAATAGTATCTTTTAATATATAATTGCGATCTTTGTTTATCTTGTATGAAAGTCTTTTAATTATTTATCTTTGGAAATTCTTATTTGAGGAGTAGATTAAGGTTCATTATTCGATATAACGTTTAGGGTAGATTAAGTAGCTTATTTCTAAGTAGCTTATTTAAGAGTTGCTCAACTTTGACTTTGGTCAACAAATGACTATAGGTCAATGTTTGACTTGGTCAAGGTCAAGGTATATTATAATGACTTAGTCAAAACTTGCTAGTGGAAGTCAAGTTAAGACATAGCCAAGTCCTTATTTGTAAATTTAAGATTATACATATTTTAATAATATTCTATTATGTTTTCATATACTTTGGGGTTATGTGTCTTTTAAATTATGAAAACAAGTTTAATAGGAGAATATAGGTTAGAAAGTAAAATCATTTTATGAACATAATATTACTTATAATAATTTACGGTTGTTTAACGATTAAATATAAAATATGCCCAAAGATGAATTAATTCATAAAAATTATTAAAAATTATTTTTGAACTCTCCAGAATATATACAACCTTGGGTTAAAATTGTTTTTAAAAATAAGTTTTTTTTTGGTACACGAAATAAAGTAAAAACGATATATAACAATAAGTTTGTAAAAATTAAATGGAGGGTCAAAACTTAATATTTTCACACAAAATTTTAACAGTAGCTTGATAAACATATTTTGAAATGTACGAAAACGTTTCAGAGCAAAATAATTAGATTTACTTATTTAACTAAATAAGGTAAATTTCTGCCTTGTTTATTTTATTTAGGAAGAAGTATAAATCTAAAAGCTACGAAATTTAAAACATCATTCAATAACATCAGAATACACATCATATAAAAATTTCAAGGCAAAATACGAGGTATAGCTCATGCAAACATAATTTTGCGTATATTGACATGATAAAAAATGCAACTAAAATAAATAGCATAGCAACAAAGTTAGGCATGCATTTATACATAAAATAAACATTTTAACATGAGATTAAATAAATTATAAAGTGGTGAAGATGATACTAAATCCTAGTTCATTTTAAGCAACATACAATATTCACAAGTTATTTTTCTATAAATTAATTAACAATTTACTCATATGCATACAAGTTAATATATAATTTATTTTATGTTCTAAAACATGAAATTTCAACAAGATAACTATGGTGGCACAACTTGGAATAAACAACACCAAGAAAACACAAACACTGATAATAACATAGTAGGCTAAAATATATACTTAAATCATAAGTTTGCATTAAAAATGAAACACATGATGTTAGAGGTGAAGATGCATGTCCCCTCACCTTATCACGGCTCAAAGATTGTCGGGATCGACAATACCGTCAAATATAGAAAGATCTTCTTGCTCTCCTTCGGCTTCAAGAAACGGTTTCATGACCATAAAGAAAGAAAAATTAGCTTATATTATTACTACACTAAACTAGAAATTACTACTCAAAAAGTTAGCTTTTACCTTTTAAATCGACTTGAAAATGAAGGGTAATGAGCAATATGGAAAATAGAATGTTAAGCTTGTGTTTATGGTAGGAATAATGGAAGAAAAATGAAGGAAATGGAGGGAGTTTATACGGCACAAAGAGGAGGAAAACAAGGAGGAAGATGATGTAGAGAATTTGCCATGTACATTGTATTTTATGAATTGTCACATCATACTTGGCATGTACTACAAGTGTTATGCATTCTCATGCATGAAGGACACTTGTTCATCCTTATTTTGCATGTGGGACAAGTGGCTCGAGGGAGTGTGCATGGTGGACAATTGTCCACTCTTGCTTGCATGAGTGACAAGTGTCACAAAAGTGGCACCGACTCATGAGAATTTGACATGTGTAGGAAAGTGATTGGTCGGGATATGGTTCCGTAGAAAATATACAGTCCGTCGTAAAATGACATAACTGTACAAGAATATTGGTTGAAAATATTATGATAATTGATTTAATCACGAAACCAAATGTACCGTCCATAAAGTGGGCGTTACAGAATTAATTATATTTTTCTGTCGAGAAAAGAAGTTACGAAAAATATTGTTTTAGTCTTCGTCGATTTAAAATGTAAAGCTGATAATAAAACAAAACACTACTAATAAAAGATTCTACTAATTCTAATGCTAATATTATATATATAATATTATTTTATACGGAGTATTACAGTCTACCCCCCTTAAGAAAATTTCGTCCTCGAAATTTATTTTAGCGCATAAGGTATGTTAGTGGTCAGTACCTAATGTAAACAGCTCTGGGTACTTCTCTCGCATGGAGGCTTCGGTTTCCCATGTTGCGTGTTCCATGTTTTGACTTAGCCATCTCACTTTCACTAGCGGAACAGTCATGCGCCGTAAGGTCTTAACTTCTTTAGCGATGATCTCTACTGGTCGTTCAGAGTAGGCCAAGTTTGGTTCAATCGCCACCTCGTCAGGCTCTAATATGTGCGAGGGGTCACTTCGGTATCGTCGTAGTTGGGATACGTGGAAGACATTATGTACTCGATCTAGATTCGGAGGTAACGCCAAACGATAGCCAACTTCACCAATTCTCTCGAGAACCTCATATGGACCAATGTACTTAGGGCTTAACTTTCCCGTGACTCCTTTCATTGGTGAAATCTTGAGGAACACTTTTTCTCCAGCTGTGAATTCGATCGGCCTCCTACGATCATCCGCATAGGCTTTTTGACGGTCTTGCGCGGCTTTCAGCCTTTCTCGTATTACCTTAATTAATGTGCTCAATTTGTTCTTGCACTGTTTGGGGTCCTAGCATCATGCTTTCACTTGCATCATCCCAACACAATGGGATTCGACCTTTTCTTCCATAAAGTGCTTCAAACGGTGCACACTTCAAACTGGCGTGGTAACTGTTGTTATAGGAGAATTCAATTAGCGGTAGTTGTTTCTCCCAATTAGCGTTGAACTCAAGTACACACGCTCTCAACATATCTTCCAAGGTTTGGATTGTTCTTTCAGTTTGTCCATCCGTCTGTGGGTGGAAGGCAGTACTCATCTTTAACTGGCTCCCTAAGCAGGCTTGTAGCTTTTGCCAAAAATGGGATACTAATCTTGCATCACGATCAGAAATTATCTCCTTTGGCATTCCGTGGAGTCTGACGATCTCTTTGACATACGCGTTGGCCAACTCCTCTAATGCCCAGTCCTCTCTCATCGGTACAAAATGAGCAACTTTTGTTAGTCTATCCACGATTACCCATATTGCGTCCTTCTTTGTAGCTGTCTTAGGTAACTTCATGACAAAGTCCATTGAGATCGAGTCCCATTTACCTAACGGAATTTCTAGAGGTTGCAATAGTCCTCCAGGTCTTTGATGTTCTATCTTCACCTTCTGGCATGTCAAGCATCTAGACACGTACTCTGCCACATCTCTCTTTAATCTTTTCCACCAGAATCGTTGTTTGACGTCCTTATACATCTTGTCCGTTCCAGGGTGCACAGAATATCTGGACTTGTGAGCTTCATCGAGGATCTTTCTCCTCAACGCCTCATCCGCGGGTACACACCATCGGTTACGAAATCTCAAACTTCCATCCAAATGTATCTGGAATTCATTTGTCCTTTTCGCTAGTACGTCATCTCGAAGCTTCACCAAAGTGGGATCTTCCCATTGTAAGGTTCAAATTTGATGGTATAGATCAGGTTCAGCAGTCATGGTATACAACTGGGTTTGTCCATCTACCGACAACTCAATATTGAGTTTCTCTAAGTCCTTCTTGACGTTGTGAGAGGTTTTACGACTTAGCGCGTCGGCTACAACGTTAGCCTTCCCTTCATGGTATTGCAGTTCGAGGTCGTAATCCTTGATCAGTTCTAACCAACGCCTCTGGCGCATGTTTAGCTCCTTTTGGGTGAAGATATACTTAAAACTCTTATGATCAGTGTAAAACTTGCATTTCACGCCATACAAGTAATGTCGCCATAGCTTTAGAGCAAAAACTATTGCTGCGAGCTCTAGGTCATGAGTCGGGTAGTTCTTTTCGTGCGTCTTCAATTGTCGTGAGGCGTAAGCAATTACTTTGCCTTTTTGCATTAGTACACATCCAAGTCCTTGTAACGAGGCATCGCTGTAAACTTCATACTCTTCTCCATCTGCTGGTAGTGTTAAGACAGGCGCGGTGGTTAGACGAGTCTTTAGTTCTTGGAATGCTTGTTCACATTCTTTTGTCCATACGAACTTGACATCTTTCTGTAGCAATTGCGTCATTGGGCTTGCTATCTTAGAGAAATCCTTAACAAACCTTCGGTAATAACCTGCCAATCCAAGGAAACTACGGATCTCGGTAACATTTTTCGGCGATTCCCATTCTTCAACAGCCTTAATCTTAGAGGGATCTACCATCACTCCTTTTCCCGAAATCACGTGTCCTAGGAAAGCGACTTCCTTGAGCCAAAATTCACACTTGGAGAACTTAGCGTACCATTTTTGCTTTGAAAGTATTGATAGAATTGTTCTCAGATGTTCCTCATGCTCTTTTGACGACTTCGAGTATACGAGAATGTCATCTATAAATACCACCACACACTTGTCAAGGTATTCTCGGAAGGTACGGTTCATTTGATCCATGAAAATCGCAGGCGCATTAGTAAGTCCAAAAGGCATTACCTTAAACTCGTAATGTCCGTATCTGGTTCGAAAAGCGGTTTTTGGGATATCCTCGACTTTAATCGGTATCTGGTGATATCCTGATTTCAAGTCAATCTTAGAGAACACTGCAGCTCCTTTAAGTTGATCAAACATATCGTCGATACGAGGAAGAGGGTAACGGTTCTTTATCGTCACCTTGTTCAGTTCTCTATAGTCGATGCACAAGCGCATACTTCCATCTTTCTTCTTGATGAAAAGTACAGGTGCTCCCCAGGGAGAAACACTAGGTCGAATGAAGCCTTTCTCTATGAGCTCCTCAAGTTGCTTCTTCAACTCTTGTAACTCTACCGGTGCCATACGGTAGGGTGCCTTGGTGATCGGTGCGGTATCGGGAACAAGGTCTATGGTGAATTCCACATCTCGCTCTGGAGGTATCCCTGGTAACCCCTCAGGAAAAACTTCAGGAAATTCACACACAACGGGTATATCCTCTAGTTTTGGTCCTTTCTCCTTAACGGCTGTGATGTTGCATAGGTAGATTTCTGCTCCTTTTCTTGCCAAACTTACGGCCTTCATTACCGATACGACTTGGCGTTTCACTTTGCTCTTTACTTGTTGGTAAGCAACTATGGTTCCATGTTCATCCTTCATGATGATCCTTTGCTCATGGCATTCAAAATGAGCTTGGTGTTTCGATAACCAATCCATTCCCTCGATCACTATCGGTACATCCTCATAAATCGAATTACACCTTAAGGTCTGCCCATTAGGTATCGAGATATTCGCAGATATCGATTTAGGGTTAGTTAACTTAGCGCGGTCTACGAACTGTTTTGAGACATGAGAAAAAGATGCTCCGGTATCAAAAAGAACTTTAGCGCAACATAGATTAACAGGGAAAATACCGGTGATGACATCAGCTCCTTCTTCATTATACTCTCCTTGGTATTCCACATCTTCAGCCATGGCATAAACATTTCCTTGCAGCGCAGGCCTAATGCCTTGTGGCAAAGCCTTCTTTGGACAGTTGATCGACTTATGTCCAACCTCATGACAGTGATAACAGACAAGGGGTTGCCCATTGCATTGCTTTCCTGGGTGTTGAGGTCGCTTGCATAGGAAGCAGTTTGAGTCACTCGAAGTAGGTCGGGGTGCATTGCCTGGTCGCAGAGGGTTTTTAGAGGCTTGAGCTTGGGTTTGAAAGCGTCGACCAGGTTGGTTCGATTTTTGGAGTTGGGGTTTGTGAAAGTTAGGGCGAAAAACATTGGGTCGCTGATAGGTAGGGTTCTGAATGTAGCTCGATTGATGCACAGATGGTGGTGTGATTTTCCTCTTCTTCTTTTCGGCATTTTGGATAGCAGCATAGATAGTCATGGCCTTCTCATAGGCAGTCTGAAAGTTTGGAAAGTCGTGACCAACCATAAGTTGTTGTAGCGTCGGCTCCATCTGCCGTATGTATTGGTTAATCCTAGACTCTTCGTCCGGCAATAACCTTTTTGCAAACCCGACTGACTCGTCAAACTTACGGGTGTATTCGGCCAAGGTCATACTACCCATCTCGAGATTGTTGAATTCTTGCTCTTTTTGATGCTTCATTGCTGATGGGTAAAACTTCTTCTCGAGGCATTCACGAAATTCCTTCCATCCATTCGCAGGGTTAGCCATGAAAGATTCCTGGGCTATAGTCCACCAGTCATTAGCTCCACCTTTGAGGTAGTAGGCAGCTATATTGACCTTTTCAGCCTCAGGAGTGTGGCTTAAGCACATCAGCTTTTTGATCTCTGCTAGCCATTCAGCTAGATCATTTGGGTTATCAGTACCATGATAGGTAGGGGGTCGATGTTTAGAGAATTGTTCAAAAGCAGTTTGACGGTTTTGAGGGTTAGCTTGGTTTTGCATCATCTGAGCTAAAGCAGCTTGCGTAGTCGAGAATTGTGCGGCCATTTGTATCATGGCTTCCTCAAATGTCATCTTTGCGAGGTTGGCTCGAATTCTCACGGCGTTCTGAGCTCGGATCGTGTCATCTGTTGAGACAAGTCATAATTTAGAGAAAGATGGGACGTACAACAACATATATGCACCCGGTCGTGTATAGAGTTCACAAAGATAAGAGGTTAGGTCCCTATTCTGAGCTACACCCAACGACTCGGTTGCCACACATCCGTCTACGTCTTCATTCTCTGATTTGAATTGGCATCCTACTAACTTGCTTGTGGTCTTGGCGAGAGCACAGAAAGGATAAACGAACGAGCATCTAAAGATGTCGTTACTGGTTAGTCCGGTAAGAAAAATAAGTCATCCAAAATTAGCCACAAGACACACAGAGCACATAATAGAGCACTAATCGAGTTAAATCGACAATACCGTCAAATATAGAAAGGTCTTCTTGCTCTCCTTCGGCTTCTAGAAACGGTTTCATGACCATAAAGAAAGAAAAATTAGCTTATATTATTACTACACTAAACTAGAAATTACTACTCGAAAAGTTAGCTTTTACCTTTTAAATCGACTTGAAAATGAAGGGTAATGAACAATATGGAAAATAGAATGTTAAGCTTGTGTTTATGGTAGGAATAATGGAAGAAAAATGAAGGAAATGGAGGGAGTTTATACGGCACAAAGAGGAGGAAAACAAGGAGGAAGATGATGTAGAAAGTTTGCCATGTACATTATATTTTATGAATTGTCACATCATACTTGGCATGTACTACAAGTGTTATGCATTCTCATGCATGAAGGACACTTGTTCATCCTTATTTTGCATGTGGGACAAGTGGCTCGAGGGAGTGTGCATGGTGGACAATTGTCCACTCTTGCTTGCATGAGTGACAAGTGTCACAAAAGTGGCACCGACTCATGAGAATTTGACATGTGTAGGAAAGTGATTGGTCGGGATATGGTTCCGTAGAAAATATACAGTCCGTCGTAAAATGACATAACTGTACGAGAATATTGGTTGAAAATATTATGATAATTGATTTAATCAAGGAACCAAATGTACCGTCCATAAAGTGGGCGTTACAGAATTAATTGAATTTTTCTGTCGTGAAAAGACAAGTTATGAAAGATATTGTTTTAGACTTCGTCCATTTAAAATGTATAGTTGATAAAAAAAAACACTACTAACAAAAGATTCTACTAATTCTAATGCTAATATTATATATATAATATTATTTTATACGGAGTATTACAGTCTACCCTGTTGGGGTTAGTGTCCTCCACAGTTAGTGCAATAACATAAATAAATCTCTAAAGGTACACAGGGTACATTTTGTATTTAATCAGTTGATTAACGTTTATCGATAACGGTTGGCTTGCTAGATAAGTTTGACGTTATTGTCATACAGATGGCGGTGATCAACTGGTCCCTAAGAGTCACACCTAAAGGATGTGTTTGAGAAATATGATTATTTGAGAAAATGATCATATTGATGCCTAACTTAATGACTAAACTGTTAGTTAGTGTTGTTGACTAAAAGGTTAGTCAAATGTGACTAAAATGTTAGTCAAGTGAGATGATGTTACTGACTAAAATGTTGGTCAGTGTAATGTTGGCACGGCAATTTAATACTGATTAAATAATATTAGCTGAGACGAGTTAAAAGTAATTCGTGAATTGAATATAAAATGTTATATTTAATTATTGTTTATAATGCAAGCTAATTAATTATAAACCGTTATAATTAATTAGTAAATTATAAATATATGGATATTTATAATATATTATAGTCGGTCCATGCAGATGACACTAGTAATATGAGGTGCATTATATTAATAGCTAAATGATCAAAAGGAAAGTGTCTAGATACATTGTTAGTCTAGATACAATTACTTGGTCAATAAGATAGATTTTTGAGGAGATTATAATCTCCCCAAATACTACTAGTTGGCCGACCTAATGGGGATTAGAGGGAGTATATTAGTTTCCTAATTCTCTTCTAATCATATACCAATTCATTCACTATTTGACAACACAAAAAAACCTAAAGAGAAAATAAGTTTTCTCCTCTAAAATTCTCTAATTTTTCTAGCAATTCAAGGGCATATCTTAGACTCATCTTGGGTGTGTTAATTAGGAGATACCATCCTTTTGGTATTGTTCATAGGCCATTATTCAAGGATTAAAAGGTTAATTCTTGTATCTTTATACTTTATTATGCAATTTTATTTTATGACCTTAAATCTTATAAAGTTTTTCATTATAATCCTGTGGATTTTAAGGTCTATATACGGATATAAACCTACATACCCCCCTTAAGAAAATTTCGTCCTCGAAATTTCTTTTAGCGTATAGGGTATGTTAGAGGTCGGTACCTAACGTAAACAGCTCTGGGTACTTTTCTCGCATGGAGGATTCGGTTTCCCATGTTGCGTGCTCCATGTTTTGACTTAGCCATCTCACCTTCACTAGCGGAACTGTCTTGCGCCGTAAGGTCTTAACTTCTTTAGCGATGATCTCTACTGGTCGTTCAGAGTAGGCCAAGTTTGGTTCAATCGCCACCTCGTCAGGCTCTAATATGTGCGAGGGGTCACTTCGGTATCGTCGTAGTTGGGATACGTGGAAGACATTATGTACTCGATCTAGATTCGGAGGTAACGCCAAACGATAGGCAACTTCACCAATTCTCTCGAGAACCTCATATGGACCAATGTACTTAGGGCTTAACTTTCCCTTGACTCCAAACCTACGAACACCTTTCATTGGTGAAATCTTGAGGAACACTTTTTCTCCGGCTGTGAATTCGATCGGCCTCCTACGATCATCCGCATAGGCTTTTTGACGGTCTTGCGCGGCTTTCAGCCTTTCTCGTATTACCTTAATGTGCTCAATTTGTTCTTGCACTGTTTGGGGTCCTAGCATCATGCTTTCACTTGCATCATCCCAACACAATGGGATTCGACCTTTTCTTCCATAAAGTGCTTCAAACGGTGCACACTTCAAACTGGCGTGGTAACTGTTGTTATAGGAGAATTCAATTAGCGGTAGTTGTTTCTCCCAATTAGCGTTGAACTCAAGTACACACGCTCTCAACATATCTTCCAAGGTTTGGATTGTTCTTTCAGTTTGTCCATCCGTCTGTGGGTGGAAGGCAGTACTCATCTTTAACTGGCTCCCTAAGCAGGCTTGTAGCTTTTGCCAAAAATGGGATACGAATCTTGCACCACGATCAGAAATTATCTCCTTTGGTATTCCGTGGAGTCTGACGATCTCTTTGACATACGCGTTGGCCAACTCCTCTAATGCCCAGTCCTCTCTCATCGGTACAAAATGAGCAACTTTTGTTAGTCTATCCACGATTACCCATATTGCGTCCTTCTTTGTAGCTGTCTTAGGTAACTTCATGACAAAGTCCATTGAGATCGAGTCCCATTTACCTAACGGAATTTCTAGAGGTTGCAATAGTCCTCCAGGTCTTTGATGTTCTATCTTCACCTTCTGGCATGTCAAGCATCTAGACACGTACTCTGCCACATCTCTCTTTAATCTTTTCCACCAGAATCGTTGTTTTACGTCCTTATACATCTTGTCCGTTCCAGGGTGCACAGAATATCTGGACTTGTGAGCTTCATCGAGGATCTTTCTCCTCAACGCCTCATCCGCGGGTACACACCATCGGTTACGAAATCTCAAACTTCCATCCAAATGTATCTGGAATTCATTTGTCCTTTTTGCTAGTACGTCATCTCGAAGCTTCACCAACGTGGGATATTCCCATTGTAAGGTTCGAATTTGATGGTATAGATCAGGTTCAGCAGTCATGGTATACAACTGGGTTTGTCCATCTACCGACAACTCAATATGGAGTTTCTTTAAGTCCTTCTTGACGTTGTGAGAGGTTTTACGACTTAGCGCGTCGGCTACAACGTTAGCCTTCCCTTCATGGTATTGCAGTTCGAGGTCGTAATCCTTGATCAGTTCTAACCAACGCCTCTGGCGCATGTTCAGCTCCTTTTGGGTGAAGATATACTTAAGACTCTTATGATCAGTATAAAACTTGCATTTCACGCCATACAAGTAATGTCGCCATATCTTTAGAGCAAAAACTGTTGCTGCGAGCTCTAGGTCATGAGTCGGGTAGTTCTTTTCGTGCGTCTTCAATTGTCGTGAGGCGTAAGCAATTACTTTGCCTTTTTGCATTAGTACACATCCAAGTCCTTGTAACGAGGCATCGCTGTAAACTTCATACTCTTCTCCATCTGCTGGTAGTGTTAAGACAGGCGCGGTGGTTAGATGAGTCTTTAGTTCTTGGAATGCTTGTTCACATTCTTTTGTCCATACGAACTTGACATCCTTATGTAGCAATTGCGTCATTGGCCTTGCTATCTTGGAGAAATCTTTAACGAACCTTCGGTAGTAACCTGCTAATCCAAGGAAACTACGGATCTCGGTAACATTTTTCGGCGATTCCCATTCTTCCACGGCCTTAATCTTAGAGGGATCTACCATCACTCCTTTTTCCGAAATCACGTGTCCTAGGAAAGCGACTTCCTTGAGCCAAAATTCACATTTTGAGAACTTTGCGTACCATTTCTGCTTTGAAAGTATTGATAGAATTGTTCTCAGATGTTCCTCATGCTCTTTAGACGACTTCGAGTATACGAGAATGTCATCTATAAATACCACCACACACTTGTCAAGGTATTCTCGGAAGGTACGGTTCATTTGATCCATGAAAATCGTAGGCGCATTAGTAAGTCCAAAAGGCATTACCTTAAACTCGTAATGTCCGTATCTGGTTCGAAATGCGGTCTTTGGGATATCCTGGGCTCCAATTGGTATCTGGTGATATCCTGATCTCAAGTCAATCTTAGAGAACATTGCAGCTCCTTTAAGCTGGTCAAACAGATCGTCGATACGAGGAAGAGGATAACGATTCTTTATCGTCACCTTGTTCAATTCTCTATAGTCAATGCACAAGCGCATACTTCCGTCTTTCTTCTTGACGAAAAGCACAGGTGCTCCCCAGGGTGAGACACTGGGTCGAATGAAACCTTTCTCTATGAGCTCCTCAAGTTGCTTCTTCAACTCTTTTAACTCTACCGGTGCCATACGGTATGGTGCCTTGGTGATCGGTGCAGTTCCCGGCACAAGGTCTATGGTGAATTCCACATCTCGCTCTGGAGGTATCCGTGGTAACTCCTCAGGGAAAACTTCAGGAAATTCACACACAACGGGTATATCCTCTAGCATTGGTCCTTCATCCTTAACGGCTGTTATGTTGCATAGGAAAATTTCTGCTCCTTTTCTTGCCAAACTTACGGCCTTCATTACCGATATGACTTGGCGTTTCACTTTGCTCTTTACTTGTTGGTAAGCAACTATGGTTCCATGTTCATCCTTCATGGTTATCCTTTGCTCATGGCATTCAAAATGAGCTTGGTGTTTCGATAACCAATCCATTACAAGCACAACGTCGAAGTTAGGCAGGTCAAGGCTAATTAAGCTAGCGTGGAAAGTGATTCCCTCGGTCACTATTGGTACATCCTCAAAAATCAAATTACACCTCAAGGTCTGACCATTAGGTATCGCGATATTTGCAGATATCGATTTAGGGTTGGTTAACTTAGCGCGGTGTACGAACTGGTTTGAGACGTGAGAAAAAGATGCTCCAGTATCAAAAAGAACTTTAGCGCAACATAGATTAACAGGGAAAATACCAGTGATGACATCAGCTCCTTCTTCATTATACTCTCCTTGGTATTCCACATCTTCAGCCATGGCATAAACATTTCCTTGCATCGCGGGCCTAATGCCTTGCGGTAAAGCCTTTTTTGGACAATTGATCGACTTATGTCCAACCTCATGACAGTGATAACAGACAAGGGGTTGCCCATTGCATTGCTTTCCTGGGTGTTGAGGTCGCTTGCATAGGAAGCAGTTTGAGTCACTCGAAGTAGGTCGGGGTGCATTGCCTGGTCGCAGAGGGTTTTTAGAGGCTTGAGCTTGGGTTTGAAAGCGTCGACCAGGTTGGTTCGATTTTTGGAGTTGGGGTTTGTGAAAGTTAGGGCGAAAAACATTGGGTCGCTGATAGGTAGGGTTCTGAATGTAGCTCGATTGATGCACAGATGGTGGTGTGATTTTCCTCTTCTTCTTTTCGGCATTTTGGATAGCAGCATAGATAGTCATGGCCTTCTCATAGGCAGTCTGAAAGTTTGGAAAGTCGTGACCAACCATAAGTTGTTGTAGCGTCGGCTCCATCTGCCGTATGTATTGGTTAATCCTAGACTCTTCGTCCGGCACTAATCTTTTTGCAAACTTCGACAGCTCGTCAAACTTACGGGTGTATTCGGCCAAGGTCATACTACCCATCTCGAGATTGTTGAATTCTTGCTCTTTTTGATGCTTCATTGCTGATGGGTAAAACTTCTTCTCGAGGCATTCACGAAATTCCTTCCATCCATTCGCAGGGTTAGCCTTGAAAGATTCCTGGGCTATAGTCCACCAGTCATTAGCTCCACCTTTGAGGTAGTAGGCACCTATATTGACCTTTTCGGCCTCAGGAGTGTGACTTAAGCACATCAGCTTTTCCATCTCGGCTAGCCATTCGGCAAGATCATTTGGGTTATCAGTACCATGGTAGGTAGGGGGTCGATGTTTAGAGAATTGTTCAAAAGCAGTTTGACGGTTTTGGGGGTTAGCTTGGTTTTGCATCGTCTGAGCTAAGGCAGCTTGCGTAGTCGAGAATTGTGCGGCCATTTGTATCATGGCTTCCTCAAATGTCATGCTGCGAGGGTTGGCTCCAGAATTCTCAGCAGCATTACGAGCTCCAGATCGCGTCATCTGTTGAGGCAAATCATAATCTAGAGAAAGGAGGGCGAACAAACAACAGGTATGTACTTAACCATGTATAGAGTTCACATGGATAAAAGGTTAGGTCCCTATTCTAAGCTACATCCAACGACTCGGTCACCACACATCCGTCTACGTCTTCATTCTCTGATTTTAATTGGTATCCTACTAACTTGCTTGTGGTCTTGGCGTGAGTACAGCAAAGAGTAACGAACGAGCATCTAAAGATGTCGTTACTGGTTAGTCCAGTTAGAAAAATTAGTCATCCAAAGTTAGCCACAAAACACACAGAGCACATAATAGATCACATCAACAGCAAACAACGCAACCCATCCTAACCCGCATACCCAAGTTAATTATCCTATAAGTCATATCTCCAGGCGCGTCCTCGATAGGTGAAGGTGACAAGTTTCGCACAAAATCACTTCACGGTCTCAAGGTCGCTCTGATACCAACTTTGTAACACCCCGGTTATATATATATATGATTTTCTATGAAAATCTAGCGGAAGCATAAATATTAATCAGCGGAAGACTTTGAAAGATAAGGATAATGACCACTAACGGTCGATGTAACCGAGCGTTACAGCAAAAACTAACGATTATAGAAACGAAAAGGAGGGCTATAAAAAGCCGATGTAGCAAAGTATACTACAAAAGTTGAGCTCTCAACTAGTACAAGATTATTTATTATAAGAGCTCTCTCGTAACGTCCCAACCCGCGCATACAAAAAGAAGAAGTAAGCATAATCATCCAAACATCCAATGCATCCCAAGCAGGTTGACACTCACATAGCACCTGAGGAGAGCACACATTAATCCACGCAATAAAAAAACATATGGTTCATGTTCTAATGCAGCCCTATGATTCATTGGTATATATTTTACACCTTTTTATGTTATTGTATGCAAGTAACCCTAGACATGATGCTACATGCACTACTTAGCATAAAGAATACGAACATGAATATGATGCGTAAGCGCTGTGATCCACATGTTAGGCGACAAGTTATAATTATGCAAAACTATGTAGCTATATGCAAACTAATCATGATACCAAATATGCAAGTGATGATAATGCATCAATTAGGTGATCAACCGGTTAAATGACAATTCAAGTTATGAACATAGACGACATGAGTATAAAATAAGTAATATAAGTATAAGATTATGTGCTAGAAGTTCTAAAGCATCATAAGCATGTAACGAAAGTATAAAGCATCACATTACAAAAAGTAAGAAGGTATAACCAAAGTTATTCTCCAATTTCAGTCCTCTACTATATCCTTACCATTCTCATAGATATAAGAGAGTTTATATAGCACAAAAAAATCATTACAGAAAACTGTAGCCATTTGATTTTGGAAAAGTTTTAGTTTCAAACAAAGCGCGGGACGTGGCTACTAATGGATTTCACTCATATAAAGCTTACCATTATCACTTCATATGGGTGGAATACATCAATCCCGCCAATCACACCAGTACTAGGGGGTTTACATCTCACCCCTAGTTCCCAATGGGACCAAACACAAGTATGGTCAGGCAAAATATCAAAGTACCGCCAGGGGAGTGAACGGCGGTAATAACTCAGAGGCCACCTAAGACATGTTTACCACCTCGAGGCTGTATCATAATAATATCATATCAGAATCTCAGAACAACAATATAACAAGTGCCAAGATACCATTTAGTAGCAGAGCGGATCATGTACTCTTGTCTATATATGCGCATATACCCACCCCGCACTCTTTCAGCGGCGGCTGGACGACTACTACCAATGACGACCTTCCCAAAGGTTTCATTACGTACTCCTTAGCGGTGACTCACTGGCATTCCTCGACTACTGGCAGGCGTACTTTTCGAACTATCGTCGGGATGATCATTTGACCATTGCATAAGAGTGCCCAAACAAACATGGCTTAAAAGGAATCTTAAATGATGATTTAGGATGACATGTGTCTAGAGGTCACATGAGCTTTATGATTTCCACTCAGAGACTTAGAGACAGCGGTCGAATGTGATAGAGATACATGGCGTAACCATGTACCCAGGCTAAAGTTGCGCATCATGGGCTTTATGATTTCCACCCATGACGACTGAATCCAAGCGGCATTAATCATCGTCTTGGCGAGTTAAAGGCTAAATGACATAAGCTTTATGATTTCCACTTATGATCGGAAGGCACAAGGGGCTCAGAGGTCAAAAACAAAGGAGACATATCCAGCTTGGCCCAGAATAGTATCTTTTAATATATAATTGCGATCTTTGTTTATCTTGTATGAAAGTCTTTTAATTATTTATCTTTGGAAATTCTTATTTGAGGAGTAGATTAAGGTTCATTATTCGATATAACGTTTAGGGTAGATTAAGTAGCTTATTTCTAAGTAGCTTATTTAAGAGTTGCTCAACTTTGACTTTGGTCAACAAATGACTATAGGTCAATGTTTGACTTTGGTCAAGGTCAAGTTTTATTATAATGACTTAGTTAAAACTTGCTAGTGGAAGTCAAGTTAAGACATAGCCAAATCCTTAATTGTTAATTTAAGATTATACATATTTTAATAACATTTAATTATATTTCATATACTTTGGGGATTATGTGTCTTTTACATTATGAAAACAAGTTTAATAGGAGAATATAGGTTAAAAAGTAAAATCATTTTATGAACATAATATTGCTTATAATAATTTACGGTTGTTTAACGGTTAAAATATAAAATAAGTCCAAATATGAATTAATTGATAAAAATTATTCAAAATTATTTTTGAACTCTCTAGAATATATAAAATCATGGGTTAAATTCGTTTTTAAAAATTAATTTATTTGGTACACGAAATAAATTAAAAACGATATAAAACGATAAGTTTGTATAAATTAAACGGAGGCTCAAAATTTAATATTTTCAAACGAAATTTGGACAGAAGATAAATAAGTGTATTTTAAAATGTACATAAAAATGTCAGATCAAAATAATTAAGTTTACTTATTAAACGAATTAAGGTAAGTTTAGGCCTTGTTTATTTTATTTAGGAAGAAGTATAAATCCAAAAGCTACGAAATTTAAACAACAATTCAATAACATTAGAATACACATCATATAACAAGTTTGAGGAAAAATAAGTCGTACAACTAGCTAAACATGATTTACTTACAAACATATATCTAAAATGCAATTAAATTACAAACAAGGTTTAAGCATGTATTTAAACATCAAATATATTGTTTTTAACATGATATTAAATATAAGATAATTAAGATGGTGATCATGATACTAGTCCTAATTCATTTTAAGCAACATACAATATTCTCATGTTGTTTTTCTCTTAATTAATTCACAATTTACTCATATGCACACAAGTTAATATACAATTCATTTTATGTTCTAAAACATGAAATTTCAACAAGATAACTATGGTGGCACAACTTGAAATAAACAACAACAAGAAAACACAAACACTGACAATAACATAGTAGGCTAAAATATATACTTAAATAATAAGTTTGCATTAAAAATGAAACACATGATGTTAGAGGTGAAGATGCATGTCCCCTCACCTTATCACGGCTCAAAGATTGTCGGGATCGACAATACCGTCAAATATAGAAAGGTCTTCTTGCTCTCCTTCGGCTGCAAGAAACGGTTTCATGACCATAAAGAAAGAAAAATTAGCTTATATTATTACTACACTAAACTAGAAATTGCTACTCGAAAAGTTAGCTTTTACCTTTTAAATCGACTTGAAAATGAAGGGTAATGAACAATATGGAAAATAGAATGTTAAGCTTGTGTTTATGGTAGGAATAATGGAAGAAAAATGAAGGAAATGGAGGGAGTTTATACGGCACAAAGAGGAGGAAAACAAGGAGGAAGATGATGTAGAGAGTTTGCCATGTACATTGTATTTTATGAATTGTCATATCATACTTGGCATGTACTACAAGTGTTATGCATTCTCATGCATGAAGGACACTTGTTCATCCTTATTTTGCATGTGGGACAAGTGGCTCGAGGGAGTGTGCATGGTGGACAATTGTCCACTCTTGCTTGCATGAGTGACAAGTGTCACAAAAGTGGCACCGACTCATGAGAATTTGACATGTGTAGGAAAGTGATTGGTCGGGATATGGTTCCGTAGAAAATATACAGTCCGTCGTAAAATGACATAACTATACGAGAATATTGGTTGAAAATATTATGATAATTGATTTAATCATGGAACCAAATGTACCGTCCATAAAGTGGGCGTTACAGAATTAATTGAATTTTTCTGTCGTGAAAAGACAAGTTATGAAAGATATTGTTTTAGTCTTCGTCGATTTAAAATGTATAGTTGATAAAAAAAAAAACCACTACTAATTAATAAAAGATTCTACTAATTCTAATGCTAATATTATATATATAATATTATTTTATACGGAGTATTACAAACATCATTTTTGTGTACTTGGATGATATGTGAAGTATAATAAAATGATAATAAATAAGTAATATTGATAATAGTTAAGTTGTAGTATTATGTTCATATGTTTAGTTAATTTATTTTTGAGCATTTTTAATTATGATTCATATGTTTTTCATGTTTAGTTATGTTTTAGTTATGTTGTAGTTGTATATAACAATTATGTGAAATATTAACAATGAGTTTAAAGTGATTAAAAATCGAAAATGAAAATCTATACACATATATACATACCCACGGCATTTCCACTTTTTTTTAATATATTTTCACTTTTAATTTTTGTAAATAATATGTTGTGTTAAGTTAGTTAAAATGGATGTTATCATGTGAAAAAAATTAAATTAGGAAAATAAATTATAAGTTGTTAAAATCAAAAATGGTGTTCTTGAGCTTTATTTTGATCTTCATGTGTGTTCATATGATATTCATGTTGATGTTCATCATTATTGTTCATTTTGATTTCGTTTCATATTATGTTTGTTAATAGTTTGTGTTTATGTTTAGTTAATGTTTTATATTATGTTATCACCATTACATAAATCAAACTTAAACGTTTAGAAAATCATTTAAGAAATTTAACTTTATATTTTAACTTAAATTTTAGTCTAATGAAATTTCTAGTAAAGATTCATTTTAGTTTAAATCATTTTAGTATAATTAGAATAATTAAAATATAAAGACTTTAAGCTAAAAACCGATAAAATCGAAAAAATGAAAATTTAGAACATGCTTTTACATGCTCACGGCATTTTCATGTTTTTAGGGTTAAATTTTTCTTTTATCACTTTTTAGTTTATTGTTAAAATAATTTAATTATTAGTTAATAAGTTAGAATTAAGAAATTAAAAGAAATAAATCAATTTTGACATATACTTAAAACCACACGGCATTTGTATATAAAATGGACTAAATTTGATCAAAATGAAATTATCACCAAGTCACTAAAGTTAAATAATAATTAGAATTGAATTTTTGTATAAATCGATTTAGTTATAAATAAAATGAAATAAACCGATTAAAATGAGTAACCGATATAAAAATGAATTAAATCGTGTGCTACTGCCTTTGCAAATATTGGACTGTTGAACTTGGACTCACGGACTAAAATGAATCATCCACGATACTATAATTTAAAAATGAAAATCACTAACTTTAGTTAATAGCCGACTAAAATTAACTAAGTCTCATTTTAAAATGAACATCATTATCACTTTTTACAAATCGAACTTAACGTTTTTAAAACTAGAATTTTAAAATGAATATCATTATCACTTTTTACAAACCGAACTTAACGTTTTTAAAACTAGACTTTTAAAATATTTTCAAAAATCACCAAGTACAAAACGAACTTAACGACTTTGAAACTAAAAAATTTATACTTAGCAAATAAAAAGAAATTTAAGTTTATACTTAGGAAAAATATCAATGTATAAGAATACTTATAAAATACGTATAAAAATAAAAATACGTACAAGTATAAGAATACGTATAAGTATAAAATACGTATACAATACGAAGTATAAAAATACGAATACGTATAAAAAAATACGTATAGAATACGAAGTATAAAAATACGAATACGTATAAAAATACGTATAAAATACGATGAATAGTGAATAGTGAATAGTGTAAGATGAATAGCGAAAAGTGAATAGTGTTTGATGAATAGTGAAAAATTTACGAAACTTGTAAAACAAGTTACGTGTTAAAATTCAAAGACATTTCAAAACTCAAAATTTGACATATTGAAAATAATCGAAAATTTTACTAAGTATAGAAAAATTTAAAATGAATAAGTAAATAACTTAAAGTGTTTTGAAAAACACTTAAATAAAATTGGACATATTAATAAACGTTTCAATAT
This sequence comes from Dianthus caryophyllus, assembly GCA_023091065.1. NCBI lineage: Eukaryota > Viridiplantae > Streptophyta > Magnoliopsida > Caryophyllales > Caryophyllaceae > Dianthus > Dianthus caryophyllus. The sequence continues at coordinate 19,193,082 of CM041527.1, read as the reverse complement.
AGAAACTTAAAAACGTTAATAATTAACAACACTTCAAATAATAAACGAATATGTTATGTGATCATATGAAACCAAATACAAATACTTAAACGTTTGACGATGAGACTAGGAGAGTCTAGAAACATGTGATATGTAATATCAAATAGATAATAAATCTTGAGTAAGTTAAACAAAAGGTCACGCTTGAGCCTCCGATATGAAAACGTCAATCGTAAGTGAAGTGGGGTTAAGATAGTCTTGTAGCGGACGCCACTATCTCGACCTTATTGCGATTGTCATCTCGAATAGTGTGGTTCAGCCGGCAGCATTATATGCTTAGAGCATCCTGCCCATGCCGTTACACCTTAAGTCGTATAGCCTGTTCCGTACAAGATAAAGAATATGTCAACTCTTTTGGGTCAGGCTTTAGGAAATAGTCGTTTTATCCAGAGTTAAGGTGCTCTATGAATAGCATAGCCCATTCTTAAAGTGGATATTAGTGTATGCATACTAGACTAGGGTTTTATTCCCCTATTTCGCTAAAGTTACCAGGGCCACCGCGACCTTATTGCGATTGTCATCTCGCGGTTCTGTCTCCTTGCCGTGTTTCGTTCTTAGTGGGCGCGACACTAGCATTCGTTCTTACCCTGCGTAAAGATTACTTGACGAGATTGTATCGAAGTTGAATCATTTCGAACACTAGAAGATGAGATGCAAGTGTTGGAGTAAGTGTCCTCCACAATAGTGCGATTACTTAATAAATCTCAATTAAGGAATACATGGGGATAATCCTGTATTATTGTCAATTGATTAACGTAAATCAATAACGGTTGGCTGACTAGAGTTTGACGTTATTGTCGTGAGCAGCGGTAATCAATAGCTCCCTTTAAGTCACACCTAAAGGAACGTACTCCAAATATTTAAGCTAATTAATTGTATGAGATACGATTAAATTAGTGACTTGATAAATCGACTAACGGTTAGTCAATGTATTAATTTAGAGAGGAATCGAGTTGTGAACTCGGACGTTTGAATTTTATATCGATAAAATTATTAGAGGAAACGAGAATTAGTGATTAAGCGTTAATTCACTAATTATGTATATTTTACTAATGAGATTAGTAAAAGTACATTTTAATATATGTGTAAGTGTACATGTATATTAAGGAAGAGTTTAATTAATTTACACTTTATTATATTAGATAATTAAGTGATAAATTATATCTATTTGTGGGACAAATATTGGAAAACAAAATGGACCCATAAGGCCCCTTATGGACCGTCCAAAATGGTGGAAGAGAAGGAAGATTCCTTCTTGTCTTTTTCTAATTGTTTCCTTATGCATGCAAAAGCAATATGATTACTTTGCATGCTATTGTTCTAGACAAGAAAATTGAGCTCAACACTCTTCCTCCTCTATTCATTTTGGCCGGCCCCCATTGTGTGTCCAACACACTTCTTTTTGTTTTATTTTCTATAAAAACATAAGGCCAAAGAGTGAGAAATATATTCAAGCATATTTTCACTCATCTCTCACTTTTCTCTCTAGTAAACTTAATACTCTCTTTATATTATTCTTACTAAGAGTTAGTAATAATAATATAACATATTATCATATCATACTAAGTGATTTCTAGTCCTAAATCCTTGGTGTTTTTGGAGTGTTCTTGGGTGTATCTTTTAGGAGGTTTCCTACTTTGGAAACTCGGGTTTTTGGAGGATCATCCTAAGCTTAAACTCAAGAAACAAAACTAGAAAGGAGTTCTAGTTTTGTGCCCTATTTTCCCTTTAAAGAAAGGTATAAATTTCTAATCTTGTTCACAAAGTGAATTTGTACTACATAGATCTTGCTAAATCAAATTAGAGTAATTTGATTTACACTAATATTTGATTAGTGATTGGGATGAGATCCCTACAAGTGGTATCAGAGCCAAGGCTTGTAGTTATAAATTTATTTTGTTGTTTTTGGAGTTTTATATATTTATTGAGAATAAATATGATAAAATCCGAAAATAGTGTTAAAAATGGTTTTAACACGAGATTTTTATTGCATGCAAATTTTCTGGTCTCATGAAGTTACTGGTCAAATTTCGTATTTTTTGAAATTTTTTTGCTAATTAAAATGATTTTTATACAAAACCGAGTCAACAAATGAGTTTTTGGCTAAAATAATTACTATAAATAGTTATAGTTGGAATCTGGTCACGAAATGTTTACACAGTGATATTTCATATTTATACATTCTGTATGTAAATTTTCAGAATCAGATCTTGAGTTTTGAATATTTATTCATATTTTTGTTTAAAATCGGTATGATATGCATTTTATGTCCAAAAATATAGTAAACGTTGTTTTCTGGACATGAAATTTATACCAATATTTTTATACATTATGAAGATGCTCTCGTATAAATTTGGGATGTTTCCTCTCTGTTTTAGACGTTTTCTTGATTTTATGAGATAAAATCGATGAAATCGTATGTTATTTATTATAAAATAATTCGTAAATATTTTCTGACCAAACTTTTCTTTTCTGATATTTTGGAAGTGTTCCAGAATATAAAAAATTTTGTCAAAATAAAAATGGTTTTATTTTATTTTATTTTGATTTTATAAAGCTTTATTCATAAATTGTTATGATTAAAGCTAGAACAAATTAGCAAATGACCAAGTTTATGAACTAAAATCACCATGAATTAGTGAAAACTAATTTTGGGTGTTCTAAATTAGTTTAGAAGTTTTAGTTCAAGCTTAAAAGGTGTTTTAAGCATTATTGATTAATATAAAATTAATCGATTAAAAATGAGATCGGTTTGAAACGAATTAATGCGATTATTGTTTCGGGCGATTTTGGCATGTTTTTTATTTATAAGCTTTACATTATGCATGTTTGGATGAATGTTTATTATTGAATGAATGTTTGTTCTTACTAGTATGGCCATAGTTTGTTATATTTTTACCGATATTGCCCGTAATGAAAGGGAATATCGTGTGGTTTGTAATTATATGCGATATCGTATCGCCGGTTTGTAATTTAATAGTTTATTTCATTTATAAATGTATAATAGGATTGCTATGTATTCATTTGTAAATCATACTTGTAACTATTTGTAATCCGAAGACCGGCGATGGAGATCTACATGGAGCCTTAGAAGAGTTCTAAAGCTTGCAAGGAGGAACTTGGATCAAGTCCATATGAAGAGGGACCAAAGGAGTTGGTTTCCAATTTGTAACTCCTTGTATTTTTAATTACTTTTAGGTGGCCATACTAGGATTATGCTTGCTTTATCATGCTTGTTTGTTTGCTTATTTTCCGCACACATGCCAAAATCGCCATGCATGCCACGATATCCCACTATGATTGTCGATTTAAGTCACGATTCCTAAAATAGTTCACTTATAAAGAATTTTATGACTAAAATTGACAAGATCACCCACATTTTTATCAAAATGAATTGAGATTAAGCCTTTCCAAATGTAGCGACTATGAACCCCATGTTCGTGAGGACCTCCGCGACGTGGAACCTTGTTACCATGGGTAAGTAGTGGGAGGAAGTCCCATGCTAATTTGGTTTGGACTCAACCAAATAAGAGTTATTTGGGGCTAATAGATGCATTTTATAGAAAATCATCAACCAAGCATTCTAGTGTAGAATTAGTCGAGTGTTGACTTATCGTTTTTATATAAAAGGAAACATGAGATGTCTAATTTTATATGAAAAACGAGTCTTGGAATCATTTATATAATTTCGTGGGAGATCATTATATAAATGGACATTTGTTTTAAAACCGTTTTAGCAAATGTTATAAATGAACAATGAATGCTTACATATTTCCTCATATTTGTTGTAGAATCGTTTATTTCAAATCGCAATGGCATCATCATCATCAATTCCCGCGCCCATTTTGGGCAAAGATTCATGGTTGCGAACCGTGATGGATAAGTGTATCCTCAAGGATGACGGTAGCAACTTTGTCGAATGGGATTCGACAATGAGGGGCGCCGCTACATCCGACAATGTGCTCAAACACCTTACCGATCCACACCCCGCCGAACCCACATCTCGATCCGGGGCGGCACGAGCCGCCTATGATGAGCATGTGAAAGTGGACAATGACGTGAAAAACGTCTTGATTTGGTCCATGGCACCCGCTCTCAAACTCCGTTTTGTCACACAAAAGAGTGCATATGAGATATTCACTCGAGTGACAACCATGTTCTCCAAAGCACCGCAAATAAGGCTTTATGAAGCCGCGGTACGGTTTTTCGATGCAAAGCTAGAGAGGAACCAAAAAGTTGGTCCTCATGTGCTCAAAATGATTGAGCAAATAGACACTCTTGAGCGTCAAGAGTGTGCTATACCGAAAGCTCTTGCGATAAACCTCATTCTTCACTCTCTTCCTAACAAGTTTGCTCATTTTAGAGTAAACTATAACATGAACAACATGGATAAGAGTTATCATGAACTTCATGCACTCTTGGTCCAAGCCGAGAGGGATATGGAAGTGAATGAGGTGGAGAGGAAAGATGTTCTCTCCATGAAAATGAAGAACATGTCTCTTGGAGTCAAGAAGGGGAAGGTGGCTAAGAAAGCGCCATCTATCAAAGGCAAGGGTAAGGGCAAGGCTATTGTGGAAGGTGTTCCACATACGCCTAAGCCCAAGATCAACAAAGGAAAACCTCTCAATGACACTTCCAAGTATTGCAATGAAGTGGGTCATTGGAAGCGCAATTGTCCCAAGTACAAGAAGGACTTGAAAGATGGATGTGCGACATCCAAAGGTATTCTTCCTTCTAATCTCTATATGATAGATATCAATCATGCTTGCATTTCTACATGGGTATTGGATACCGGATGTGGATCTCACCTTTGTAATCATTTGCAGGGGATGAGAAACGTGCGAGCTCTAGCCAAGGGTGATGTAGATCTCCGCATGAGCAATGGAGCTAGAGTAGCGGCCGTTTCCGTGGGAACTTTTGTACTCGCTCTTGCTAGTGGATTAGAGTTGTTTTTGAATATTTGTTATTTTGTACCAACTCTAACGAAAAACATTATCTTCGTCTCCGTTTTAGATGCGGAAGGCTTTTCTTTTCTGATTAAGAACAACCGTTGTACTTTTTCATTTAATGAAATGGTTTATGGTGAAGCTATTTCAATTGGAGGTATTTATGTTTTAAATGATGTTAATGATGTTTATCATGTCGAGAACAAGAGGCTCAAATCAAATGAATCAAACAAATCCTACCTTTGGCATTGTCGTTTAGGTCACATAAACGACAAGCGCATAAAGATGTTGGGTATTACAATCCAAGTCCCACATCGGCGAGGTAGGGAAGTTGCACCTATCTTATAAAGATACTACCTACCTTATTAGGAAGAGGCCTTTTGGGAAGGTCCCAAAATCAAATCCGTGCGGGCTTGGCCCAAAGCGGACAATATCTTACTGATAAGGTAGTGGGGCGGTCCTAACAATTGGTATCAGAGCCGACGGTTCGGCTGGGCCATATGTGTTGGAGGCCCAAGTAAGTGGACTGCCACTAAGCTCACCACGATATGTGGGACACCCTCAATGAGACAGACATGCGATTGAGAAATCAGTGGTCCGTGGACTGCACCCGATAGAGAATCAGTGGTCCGGATTGCACGTGATTTAAGAATCGATGGTTCTTGAATTGAGGGAGGGTTGTTGGGTATTACAATCCAAGTCCCACATCGGCGAGGTAGGGAAGTTGCACCTATCTTATAAAGATACTACCTACCTTATTAGGAAGAGGCTTTTTGGGAAGGTCCCAAAATCAAATCCGTGCGGGCTTGGCCCAAAGCGGACAATATCTTACTGATAAGGTGGTGGGGCGGTCCTAACAAAAGAGACTTGTTGCGACCAAGGTTCTCAAACCATTTGATTACGAATCATATGGTACATGCGAATCTTGCCTCTTAGGCAAGATGACTCGTCAACCCTTTAGCGGTAAAGGGACACGAGCAAGTGAGGTTTTAGGACGCATACATACCGATGTGTGTGGTCCATTAAACATCACCGCTAGAGGAGGATATCATTACTTCATTACTTTTACCGATGACTTAAGTAGATATGGTTATGTCTACTTAATAAGGCATAAAAGTGATGCTTTTGAGAAATTTAAAGAATTTCAAAATGAGGTTTAGAACCAATTAAACAAAAGGATAAAAGCACTTCGATCGGATCGTGGTGGCGAATATCTAAGTAATGAGTTTGATTCACATCTTAAGAATTGTGGTATAATATCACAATGGACTCCTCCGGGCACACCACAATTGAATGGTGTTGCAGAAAGGAGAAACCGAACTTTGCTTGACATGGTTCGGTCTATGATGAGTCAAACTGAGCTTCCTGGATCTTTTTGGGGCTTTGCATTGTTATCTGCTGTTTTCTCACTAAATCGAAGTCCGACTAAAGCGGCCAATAAGACTCCATATGAGATATGGACGGGAACGGTTCCCTATTTGTCATTCATGAGAATTTGGGGATGTGAGGCATTCGTCAAGAATAAAACTGACGATAAACTTGCTCCAAGATCTGACAAATGTCTATTTGTAGGTTATCCTAAGGAAACCTGTGGTTATTACTTCTACAACCCTCACGAGAACAAAGTGTTTGTGGCTCGTGATGCTGTTTTTCTAGAAAATGAATTTATTTCTAAAGAACAGAGTGGGAGAAAATTTGAACTTGATGAAGTTCAAGAGCCACAAATCGAGACAGAAAATGAGGAAACTGTTCCCTCGTCTTCTGACACGGTTATAATCCCTAGGAGGTCAGGAAGAATTAGTCATCAACCTGACTGCTACCTCGGTAACATCGAGGAGGAGGGTGATTTGTTGTTATTCGAAAGCAACGGACCCTCAACCTACAAGGCGGCTATAAGTAGCCCCAACTCCGAACAATGGCTTGAGGCCATGAAATCCGAAATGGATTCTATGTACGAGAACCAAGTTTGGGACTTGGTAGATTTACCTGAAGGAGTAAGACCCCTTCAGTGTAAATGGATATTCAAAATCAAACTCGGCAAAGATAAATATATAGATGTTTACAAAGCTAGATTGGTGGCAAAGGGCTTTTCACAAGTCCAAGGTATTCATTATGATGAAACTTTTGCACCGGTTGCTATGCTTCGATCCATAAGGATAATCTTAGCGGTTGCCGCATTTCATGATTATGAAATATGGCAAATGGATGTAAAAACTGCCTTCTTGAATGGGATTCTAGAAGAGGAAGTGTTTATGATACAACCTGAAGGTTTTATAGATACATCCAACCCTAAGAAAGTATGCAAGCTTAAAAGATCCATTTATGGTCTTAAGCAAGCATCGAGGAGTTGGAATCACAGATTCGATCATGTTATCAAACAACATGGATTCGCTCGAAGTGCCGATGAACCTTGTTTGTACATGAAGTTTAGTGGGAGCAAGGTGACTTTCCTTGTTTTGTATGTGGATGACATACTATTGATTGGAAATGATATTCCAAGTCTGAACTCGGTAAATGTGGAATTGGGAAACCATTTCCAAATGAAGGACTTGGGAGAGGCACAACGCATCTTAGGTATCCGGATCTATAGAGATAGAGCCAAAAGGATACTAGCATTGAGTCAAGAAACTTATATCGATAAGATTCTTGATAGGTTCAATATGAAAGACTCCAAGAGAGGCTTTCTTCCGATGAGTGTAGGAATAACATTGAAGAAATCTCAATGTCCTAAGACTCCTGCGGAAATTGAACGCATGAAATTGATCCCTTATACTTCCGTTGTAGGATCAATCATGTATGCTATGATGTGCACTCGTCCCGATGTCGCTTTCGCTTTGAGCATGACGAGCCGATATCAAGCTAATCCCGGTGAGAATCACTGGATAGCTGTGAAGAACATCCATAAGTACTTGAGAAGAACTAAGGATTCGTTTCTAGTATTTGGAGGAGAACTTGAGCTACGTGTAAAGGGTTACACGGATGCAAGTTTCCAAACCGATGGGGATGATCTGAAATCCCAATCCGGTATGTCTTTATGTTAAATGGAGGAGCTGTTTGTTGGAAGAGCTTCAAACAGAGTTGATGTGTCCTATATTTATATATATTTATAGCCCCTGTCGTTAGCGTTTCTTTGCGATTCTAGTGCTTTTATATGCGTTTCAGCTCCTATTTCTCTCCGATTTGGCACTGCTGCGTTTTTGTGTCTATTTTGCAGGTAAACACGCATATTTGGAGGTTAGGATGCTATTCGAGAGGTTTCGTGAAGTTTCGCAAAGTTTCGTGAAGTTCCGAGTTGGTTTCGTTGCGTTTCGCTTGCGCACGAGCCCCGTTTTAGCTTTTGAAGGTGTCCCGGGACCTCGGGACGGGATTTGAAGTTCATGTGATCGATGTAGACCTTGTCCCTACTCCTTGGGACGATGTAGGCCTTGTCCCGTAGCCTTGGGAAGAGAAAGAAGCAAGAAAAAACTAAGTACAAGTCAAGAACCAAAGCTGAAAAATCTGAACAACACGGGAAGCTCTTATCCCGTCCGGGACCAACCCACCCCGCCCGGGGGCACCCTCACCCCGCCCGGGGCAGCCTTGTGTCTCTTCGTTGGCTTAAAATTGATCGTCTATTTGAGAGGCCAAAACATCTTATTTTTGCACGAATTTTTCTGAGGATTCTCTAGACACATTAAACTAGTTTCTCTCCAAAAATTAGGTTTTGATTAATTTTCCTTCTTGTATTTCAATTCCCGACTCGGTTTATGTTCGTTTGATCGTCTATTTGGTTTTGTTGCTTGAATTCATCCTCTTGTTCTTGGAATTTTCTGATTGGTATTTTCAATTCCTCCTTTCTTTTGTTTGTCAATTCATTATATACTGTCATTGATCATGATTTCATCTTTTGCTTTTGTTTTCGTTGTTGTTTTCGCTATGAGTGAGTAGTTCTTTATCTAGGGTGAGAGGGTGAAGCATGGGTGATTGTTTGGCTTGAGTTTGATGATCTTGTTGAGTTAGGTTTTGTCATGCTTTGTTTAGTCTTTGCTTGATTGCTCTCGTTGATACCTTGATCACGTTTTAGCGAGTATCTAGCACCCTTGAACTTAAGAACGGAAGCCTAGTTCTAGGGTAGGCGCGAGACTAAACATTAGGACCCTCGTTTGTAAGTTGCGAGAGCCCGCATTCGAGACCTAGAGGAGCTTAAGACCGAGAGGCCGAGCGTTATCCTTAGCATGTGCGATACCTACTCATTCCGATCATCATCCTTGGCCTTGACTTACCCATTGCCTAACCCGATTCCCTAAACCTTTCCCTTATAAGTTTAATCCTTTACTTTTGCGCTCTAACTTTAGTTAACCAATCCCGCACTCGAACCGAGACTAGAATCATCCTAAATAACCAACAATTCGACCTTCTCCATGCGGATACGAATACCCGACTTACCCTTGCTACCCATTAGAGTTTGTCCGGATTTACTTTTGATTAGGTGACGCGACTTAGCCTATCAAATTTTGGCGCCGTTGCCGGGGAGACGGCTTTTGTTTTTGTTGTTATTTGGTTCTTTTCTCATTTGTTACTCTTGTCTCACGGAACCTCAATTCCTTGAGGCCGTTACTTACGTCTACTCTAGTGCTTTTGCATGCCCAGGAACACTCGTACGTCTCAAAAAGGCTTGGCATTTCAGTTTGATCCGGATCCGGAACGTACCTTCCTAAGGCGTAGGAACTTGCTCAAAGACTTGGAAGCTAGTGTTTCTTCTACTACACCACCTAAGAAAGCTCACATTGAACTTGTACCCGAGCCAAAGATAATGGTGAAGCTATCCGATCACTCAAGGCCGACCGCGGCTCAAATTCCTAGGGGCAATGCTATGCCAACCATAGCTGCGAATAATTTTGAAGTTAAGCCCGCGTTCATCAATCTAATCGAGCGGAGTCAATTTGGAGGGAGCCCCGGTGAGGACCCCAATCTCCACATTCAAAATTTTTGTGACTATTGCTCCACGATAAAGCAAACGGGGGTGACTCAAGATCAAATACGGGAGATGCTCTTCCCGTTTTCCCTCCGCGACAAAGCCAAGCTGTGGCTTAACTCATTGAATCGTGTCGCTCTTGCAATCACCGATTGGAACTCGCTCGTGTTGGCATTCTATCAAAAGTATTTTCCTCCGGAAAAGACCGCAATGCTACGAAGTCAAATCACAAGCTTCCGCCAACGAGGAGATGAGAGTCTCTTTGATGCGTGGGAGCGTTATAAAGACCTCCAACGTCAATGCCCTCATCATGGCATGGACAAATGGTTCATTGTGATGCAGTTCTACAATGGTCTTTACAACGAATCACGCCAAGTGCTAGACTCCGCGGCGAATGGTAGGTTTGACAATATTGATGTGGAGGAGGCCATTGAAACGATTGAGGCCATGGCTATCCACAATGCGCAATACGGGAGTTCTAGGAATGTCCCTCGAGTTGGTGGCAAGAATGAGAGCGACGCGGTAGCCATGCTCAATGCCAAGATGGATGCTATGACCGCGATGATTATGACTCAAATGCAAGCGGGTTCTTCAAATGCGGGTGGACAAACGGTGGCGGCTATGCATACTTCCAATGATCCGACTTGTGGATCATGTGGCGTTTCCGGTCATTCTTCATTAGAGTGCCGAGGTATGTACCCTGTTCATGCTTTTCAAACTCAAAACAGCCCCTACTCGAACCATTACAATGAAGGCTACAAGAATCACCCGAACTTGAGCTACAAAAGCCAAAATGTCTTGAATCCTTCACCACAGCAACCACAATACAATCCCCAACAACAAAACAGCCCACACAATTATCCTACACACAACACTCAACAAAATTTCAGCTACAATAATGCTCCACGACCCTACAACCCTCCGGGCTTCAATCGCCCCAATTTTCAACAACCAATTGCTCCACCACCGGTGCAAGCCGCTCCGATTCCCGATCCTATGAGCGAAATGCGGGCCATGATGATGCAAATGGCCAAGACTCAAGAGACAATGATGGCTCACATTCAAAAGAGCGATCAAGCGAAAGACGCCGCCATCAAGATGCTTGAAACTCAAATGGCTCAACTTGCTTCTTCTAGTTCTCAACGGAAGCCGGGTGCTCTACCATCGCAAGGCACTCAACCGCAACAACACGAATCGATAAATGCCATTTCCTTGCGAAGCGGTCCAAGCTACGATGGCCCTCCAATGCCTATGGTGGTAAGTGAGGTAGACCCTTCCCTTTTGCCTAACGATTCTAGTGCTTACAGTGATAATGTTGCAGGTGCATGTGGCAATAAAGGAGCCGGGAAAGGAGGGTTGGCCGTGGGGACTCAAGGAGGAAATGGGGCAGCCGTGCCCAAGGTGGGGTCTAGCCAAGGTGGAGCCGTGCAAGGAGCAGCACACGTGGAGAAAGAGAAGGAGAAGGCCAAGCCTGTCGAGCCTCCAATTCAAATCAAACTACCATTCCCGAGCCGAGTGGTAAAATCTAAGCTCGATAGTCAATTCGGTAAGTTCATGGAGGTGGTGAAGGACTTGAAGGTAACTGTACCCTTTACTGAACTTGTTACGCAAGTCCCTGCGTACGCTAAATTTCTCAAAGACATACTCACCCGTAAGAGGTCGTTTAGCGAGGTCGAGACTGTGGCTTTTACTGCTGAATGCAGCGCGCTTTTGCAAAACCAGTCTCCTCCTAAGCTAAAGGATCCTGGTAGTTTCTCCGTACCTTGCACTATTGGTACAGTTTCGATTCCTAACGCTTTATACGATTTAGGTGCAAGTGTAAGCGTTCTGCCTTACTCTGTATGCGAGAAACTCAACATGGGACCTTTAAAGGTTACGAACATCACTCTCCAGATGGTGGATCGTTCTGTCAAACGCCCACTCGGTGTTTTGGAGGACGTTCCCGTCAAGGTTGGTAAGTTTTTCATTCCCGTCGATTTCATTGTTCTTGACATGGCCGAGGACTCCCAAATTCCTATCATTTTGGGTCGGCCTTTCTTGCACACTGCTGGTGCAATCATAGACGTCAAGAACGGGAAATTGACGTTGGATATAGGAGGTGATAAAGTTACTTTCAACCTTTCTAATGCTTTAAAACGCCCCATGTTGGAGGAGCATGTCTTTGCGGTTGATGTCATTGATGATTGTATAGACGAATGCTTACCGCAAGTCCTCGAGAGGGACCCTCTTGAGGCCGTGCTTTGTTGTGATCTGATCGCAGGTACTTTAGGGAGGACGGACGCGGGTCGAGCTGTGATCAAAGACAACATGAGTGCTGCTGCGTATGTTGATGGCCGAGTGGGTGTTGTAGGTGCTGTTGGCCGAGCTGCTGGAGGAGTAGTTGATGATGATGGACTTGACGACGATGAGAACGACGATGGTAGTGGGTTCGTCTACGACGAGACCCATGGTTGGTGGTACTTCTAGTACCGACGCTTAGCCCCCCCGTTTGAAGCTGGTTTGGGGGGACGTTTTGCTTTGTAAATATTTCATGTATGTACTTTATTTTTCTCTTGAGACTTTTATCGTTTTATCCCCCTTATTTTAAGGTCCCTGGTTGATGTGCTTTAGGACACATTGGGGACAATGTGTTGTTTGGTTTAGGGGGAGGAAACGCTTTGCTTCACGCTTTGCTTTATTTTTGCTTTTTCTTTTTCGTTTTTCCAAAAAAATCATCACAAAACATCAAAAATCTAAAATTTCAGAAAATCCAAAAAAAAATCAGAAAATTTCACAAAAATACCAAAAATACGTATCCCGTTCCGTTGTTTTGAGCTTGTTTTGATCTTATTCTTTCTCGACATCCCTTCCCTTTTTTGCTTTGAGCTTTGGCATGATTTACATTGTTTTGGATTAGCGCTTTCGGGGATGTTGAGACGCGTTAACAGATGATGGTGTGCTTCTACTTTGTTTGGCTTTATCATTCACGGACTTTAGCTACTTATATTGTGAGGTTTTTAGCCTCCTGCGGCCGGTTCATCTATCCCGGTCCCCGTGCTTTATTGTGAGTAGTTCTCCTCGTGGGGTACGTAATATCAACACGCATGAGTGTGGCCCCTATCCCGTTTTTTCCCGCGATTTTGTCACTTGTTATGCATATGAGGCTTTAGTTGATTGCTTTTCATTCACCTTGTTCCTACTTTGCTTTTATCCTCTCATATATGATCCTATTCCCTTTACCCACATGAGTTTGCTAGCTACATTACCATATAGCCTACCCTAGCCTTGCTAGTGACCGCTTTGCTTACTCTTGTGCTTGTCTGATGGGTCTTGATCGTGCTACGACTTGCCGACGTCGTGTGCTTTGAGAGTTTGGTGAATTTGAGGCGGGATTGCTGTTTCCCCGACCCTTGATGAGGTATTTCCGCAACTTATGAGTGTGCTCTTTTGCTCAAGAAAAGAAAAAAACACAAAAATCTGAAAAAACAAACACAACACAAAGAAATACAAAAAGAAAGAAAATATGTGCACAAAAATGATAAGTTGTTGTTGTTGTTGATGGTTGAGCACTTGAAATTTGTTGCTATGTTGCGTTGATGTGTAAAGGAGACCGATATGCTGCTTTCGGTCCATTTTTCATGAGAGTTGGGTTCTTTGTTGGTTGGACGAGCACTTGAGTAGTACGAGTGGTTTCTAGTGGCTTAGCTCCACGAATCCATAATCATTTGTTCCACCTTATCACCCTTATCCTCTCTATGGCCTTTACACCCTCATTTCCTATGTAAGCCCTCATGTTTGCTTCATTTTTGTGACATTATTCGTGTACGGGAATGCGAGATTTGGTCCACATTCGATTACGGGCGTGCTTCCACCAGTCGAGTAGGTGAGTGTCATCACATACTTCGCCTTGTTCATCATTTGAGTAGAGTGGAAACCGCGAGAGGTCCGTGATTTGATTGCTAGAGAGCCTTGTTTAAGCCATGCTATTCATTCTGCGCCGTCTTGTAATTCTCATCCGTTAGCTTGCTATTTCCATACGTCCCATGCTGTTTCGGGATCGATTGCCATTTGCTCATGCTACTTGCGGTTTGGTGATTGTCAGGGAAGTTTTCTTTTGCTCGCTTTGTCCTCTATTTTCTGTCATGTTTGGTTGCTTGAGGACAAGCAACGGTTCGGTTTGGGGGAGTTTGATGTGTCCTATATTTATATATATTTATAGCCCCTGTCGTTAGCGTTTCTTTGCGATTCTAGTGCTTTTATATGCGTTTCAGCTCCTATTTATCTCCGATTTGGCACTGCTGCGTTTTTGTGTCTATTTTGCAGGTAAACACGCATATTTGGAGGTTAGGATGCTATTCGAGAGGTTTCGTGAAGTTTCGCAAAGTTTCGTGAAGTTCCGAGTTGGTTTCGTTGCGTTTCGCTTGCGCACGAGCCCCGTTTTAGCTTTTGAAGGTGTCCCGGGACCTCGAGACGGGATTTGAAGTTCATGTGATCGATGTAGACCTTGTCCCTACTCCTTGGGACGATGTAGGCCTTGTCCCGTAGCCTTGGGAAGAGAAAGAAGCAAGAAAAAAACTAAGTACAAGTCAAGAACCAAAGCTGAAAAATCTGAACAACACGGGAAGCTCTTATCCCGTCCGGGACCAACCCACCCCGCCCGGGGGCACCCTCACCCCACCCGGGGCAGCCTTGTGTCTCTTCGTTGGCTTAAAATTGATCGTCTATTTGAGAGGCCAAAACATCTTATTTTTGGACGAATTTTTCTGAGGATTCTCTAGACACATTAAACTAGTTTCTCTCCAAAAATTAGGTTTTGATTAATTTTCCTTCTTGTATTTCAATTCCCGACTCGGTTTATGTTCGTTTCGTCGTCTATTTGGTTTTGTTGCTTGAATTCATCCTCTTGTTCTTGGAATTTTCTGATTGGTATTTTCAATTCCTCCTTTCTTTTGTTTGTCAATTCATTATATACTGTCATTGATCATGATTTCATCTTTTGCTTTCGTTTTCGTTGTTGTTTTCGCTATGAGTGAGTAGTTCTTTATCTAGGGTGAGAGGGTGAAGCATGGGTGATTGTTTGGCTTGAGTTTGATGATCTTGTTGAGTTAGGTTTTGTCATGCTTTGTTTAGTCTTTGCTTGATTTCTCTCGTTGATACCTTGATCACATTTTAGCGAGTATCTAGCACCCTTGAACTTAAGAACGGAAGCCTAGTTCTAGGCTAGGCGCAAGACTAAACATTAGGACCCTCGTTTGTAAGTTGCGAGAGCCCGCATTCGAGACCTAGAGGAGCTTAAGACCGAGAGGCCGAGCGTTATCCTTAGCATGTGCGATACCTACTCATTCCGATCATCATCCTTGGCCTTGACTTACCCATTGCATAACCCGATTCCCTAGACCTTTCCCTTATAAGTTTAATCCTTTACTTTTGCGCTCTAGCTTTAGTTAACCAATCCCGCACTCGAACCGAGACTAGAATCATCCTAAATAACCAACAATTCGACCTTCTCCCTGCGGATACGAATACCCGACTTACCCTTGCTACCCATTAGAGTTTGTCCGGATTTACTTTTGATTAGGTGACGCGACTTAGCCTATCATGAGTGTCACTGCGGATTCTACAACGGAAGCTGAATATTTGGCAGCATCTGAAGCTGCTAAAGAAGCTGTGTGGATTCGGCAATTCTTGGATGGACTAAGAGTAGTCCCTAGTGCCGCGGATCCTGTCACTGTTTATTGTGATAATAGTGGGGCTATTTTCCAAGCAAAGGAGCCCAAGTCTAGTAACAAGTCTAGACACGTTTTGAGGAAATACCACGTTATTAGAGATAATGTGGAAAGGAAGGAAATAGATATTTGTAAGGTTAGGACAGACGATAACATCGCTGATCCTTTAACCAAGCCTCTTTCGAGGGCTAAGCATGACGCGCACACCGCCTCCATGGGGTTGCGGCGTATGCCAGATTTCCTTTAGTTTCGTAATATGTAATTGAATGATGTATCTTATTACATATATGAAAATAACATTCATTGTTTTTATCTTAAGTCATTATGAATGCATACTTTGTTTATCCGAATATTTGTGTGACAACTTTGAACGTATTCAAGTGAACGGCATAAACTAAGTATTTGGTCCCTGGTCTCTTATAAAGAGGTGACGTCTCGTAGAGACTAGATTGCAAGTCGATCGATGGTGGGTTCAACACCATAGGGTCATATGAGATGACTGATCGTTTGCATAGACAGACTGTGAAAACACTCTGTCGGGCAGTGACGCTTATAGAATTCCTTTTCAATGAGATTGATACCTGGTCGTGGTGGGAATTTTTATAGTATTCCTTTGAGTCGATTCTTTATTTGAAACCGATTATGCAGTCGGTGCAGTTTCCGAGTGACTTTCATTTTTGTCCTAAGCCATGCCGTGAAAGGGGGTTATAAGGGCATCTTTGGGGTCATGGTGATCTGCATCATACAGTACAATCGAGTAGAAGGGAAATGTCCACCCTTGTCGGGGTAAAACATCTTTGGGCCACTCGGGGAGTAGTCGCTGAAAATGCGTGGCCACGCTCGGTAAGAATCTACGGTAGATTCCCGGTCGACGACTACTCTCCATATCGAGAAAACCACTCATGATATTTATCTCAGGATGCAAGTACGACCTGTAAGACACCTTGCATCGAGTGGGAGATGTGAAACGGACATGAGAATTGGTAATGCACAACTTGTCTCGGACAAGTGGGAGATTGTTGGAGTAAGTGTCCTCCACAATAGTGCGATTGCTTAATAAATCTCAATTAAGGAATACATGGGGATAATCCTGTATTATTGTCAATTGATTAACGTAAATCAATAACGGTTGGCTGACTAGAGTTTGACGTTATTGTCGTGAGAACGGCGGTAATCAATTGATCCCTTTAAGTCACACCTAAAGGAACGTACTCCAAATATTTAAGCTAATTAATTGTATGAGATACGATTAAATTAGTGACTTGATAAATCGACTAACGGTTAGTCAATGTATTAATTTAGAGAGGAATCGAGTTGTGAACTCGGACGTTTGAATTTTATATCGATAAAATTATTAGAGGAAACGAGAATTAGTGATTAAGCGTTAATTCACTAATTATGTATATTTTACTAATGAGATTAGTAAAAGTACATTTTAATATATGTGTAAGTGTACATGTATATTAAGGAAGAGTTTAATTAATTTACACTTTATTATATTAGATAATTAAGTGATAAATTATATCTATTTGTGGGACAAATATTGGAAAACAAAATGGACCCATAAGGCCCCTTATGTACCTTCCAAAATGGTGGAGGAGAAGGAAGATTCCTTCTTGTCTTTTTCTAATTGTTTCCTTATGCATGCAAAAGCAATATGATTACTTTGCATGCTATTGTTCTAAACAAGAAAATTGAGCTCAACACTCTTCCTCCTCTATTCATTTTGGCCGGCCCCCATTGTGTGTCCAACACACTTCTTTTTGTTTTATTTTCTATAAAAACATAAGGCCAAAGAGTGAGAAATATATTCAAGCATATTTTCACTCATCTCTCGCTTTTCTCTCTAGTAACTTAATACTCTCTTTATATTATTCTTACTAAGAGTTAGTAATAATAATATAACATATTATCATATCATACTAAGTGATTTCTAGTCCTAAATCCTTGGTGTTTTTGGAGTGTTCTTGGGTGCATCTTTTAGGAGGTTTCCTACTTTGGAAACTCGGGTTTTTGGAGGATCATCCTAAGCTTAAACTCAAGAAACAAAACTAGAAAGGAGTTCTAGTTTTGTGCCCTATTTTCCCTTTAAAGAAAGGTATAAATTTCTAATCTTGTTAACAAAGTGAATTTGTACTACATAGATCTTGCTAAATCAAATTAGAGTAATTTGATTTACACTAATATTTGATTAGTGATTAGGATGAGATCCCTACAGCAAGTACTATAGTATTCGGCGTGGTTTACGAGTCGAGTAAGCCGCTGCACTATGGTAGTGAGATGCAAGCGACTAGAGTAAAATGGCCTACTCAGTGGTCAGGCTCGTAAGCAGTATGTGTTGTTTGTTGTTTGAATTAAATGAGAACGAGTGTGTACCATCTTCGAAAACTAAAGACCACAAATTTCTGAAATGAATCGAGTCTGCATGATGTGAATGATACTATATGTACGTCTGTTTGCGATCTGATATCGCATTGTAATCTTGTTGAATTATTGTGATACTATTGTTATGATATTATATGCTATTGCATTTATACCTGAATATCATGCTTATATGATTTATCGCTTTAAACCGCATGCTTATTATGACTTATATGTCTTTATATATGCTATCTGTAATAAGCATGTTTATGTTTTTATCATAACGTTATAGTTATAAAGCGATAATAGTAAACCAAAGTAATTGAAATCGAGGGTAAGTATGAGCATAGCTAGTCACTGTCCGCTCAGCGGGCACCCCCCCATCAGTTTATTGTGCAGGATAATCGTGGACCAGAAGCTGGATTTTGGATGGGGTCACGAGACGTTTTTATTACTTTACTTTCAGTTGTCTTGAGAGATTTGTAATATATGACACTTTACTCTTTTAACTTCCGTATTTAGAGTTGTTTAATTCAACTCTTGAACGATGATGTAATATTTTGGGTTTATATATAATTAATGACGCTGGTTTAAGACTTAATTAATTTCCGCCTTAGTAATTAAAGTCGACTAAAAACCAGGTTGTTATAGTTGGTATCAGAGCTGACTCGTGACCATAACATGAATTGCCTAATGCGATTTATGCTTACCTAACGAGA
This sequence comes from Dianthus caryophyllus, assembly GCA_023091065.1. Lineage (NCBI taxonomy): Eukaryota > Viridiplantae > Streptophyta > Magnoliopsida > Caryophyllales > Caryophyllaceae > Dianthus > Dianthus caryophyllus. The sequence goes on along the minus strand of CM041527.1, from coordinate 19,174,358 downwards.
GACACCTGGGCGGTACAAACATATTAATATGTTAACCCGCAAGACTACTAGGATCAAATAATAAATTAGATTTTTCTTTTATTTTAGATCACTTAAATAATAACTTTAAATCGCTTTAAAGTGTGAGGATGGGTAGAAACCGTAAGGATCGACCGTAGGCTAAGGGCTTTTAGATAGCAAACTACTTCCCTCAAAATAAAATACACTAACTATCGTATGCTTGCTACTTGTTGAGGTGACTAACTAAAACTAACAACTATCCTCGGATAAAAAATCTAAATAAAGTATTCAACTCTCATGGATTAAAACATCGAAGGAGTACCAGACTATGCGAAGTAGCGACATCTATCGAATCCTTAACCAAACTCACTAAAACAATTCTTTGAACCTATCGATTTTTTTTCTCCAGCTTGTCAAACCATTTTGCCTTAAAAGGACCCCATTTAAGAACCGTTTTACTTCTGTCAAAGCAATACCTTGTTGTTTGACTCAGTACTTTAAAACCTTTGTAGATGGCGCAAGTTGGACATTGGAAGAGGAGCGCCTTGAGAGTTCAGATGCCGACACATCCTGTAGCACCTATGTATGGGGTAGACTGCCCAGCGAGAGCACAGGCTTACGCGGCCTTCCAGCAGAATCAGCCCAGTCACTTCGCGGGAGATCGCGACGACTGCGTACACTGGATTCAGGGGATGGAGGCTAGGTTTACCGTGGCAGGAATTCGCGAGGAGTGGAAGATACGCCTAGTGGAGGAGTACATCTCTGGAGAGCCATTCTTGTGGTGGACGAGAGTCCGTGCACCGGCTACTGCCTTGGGAGAAAACTTCCACGAGTGGAAGTTCTTCAAGTGTTTCATCAGGCTTGCTGTCTGAGCGGTTTTCGAGGGTGACACTTTCCAGGAGGCAGAGGAGATCAGCGATGACGAATTCGCACCCTTGGGTTAAAACCCAAATGATCTGGTAGCCTATCAGTACGGACGACATTTTGTAAAATCTCCAGTTCTAAATATCTAACCTCGGAGATTATGTATAGCACTCTTAGGAGTTGTTGTCCCTACCTTTTATCTTTGTTACCTTCCTAGGAATGTACTAGATGCATTTTGCTAACCAAAACCTATGTAACCAGCATTTACATTTCAATGGAATGAAGTATCTTTTTCTGTGTTACTTAAATGACTTGCATCATCGTCTTCTGTTGCGAATAAATTCTATCAATGTCTAGCATACTATCTAACACCTTGCAATGCTAATAATTCTCTGCGTTTTCTAATTCTTTCAGAATGGCTGGTCCCCCAATGACAAACGAGGAAAGACAAATTCTGGCAGAAGAATCTTTGATCCGTTTGGCAGAAATAGCCACGGAGAACGCGAACCGCCAACATCAGCCGAGCGCGTTCGACCGATTCTCACGTCATCGCCCACCAGTATACGTAGGGTCAAACAACCCTACCGAGCTCACAAACTGGTTAGAAGAGATGAAAAAGCTCATGGATCTGAGCAGGACGCCTCCAGAAGAGAGGGTCAACATCGCCGCCTTCTATCTGAAAGAAGAGGCGAATGATTGGTGGAACGTAATCAGGGCCAACGAACCTGACACTACGTTCACCTGGTACGAATTCATTGAGAAGATCAAGGGGCGATACTTTGAGTATGAGCTCCGATGCCAGATGGAGGAGAAATTCATAAGTCTGAGGATGGATGACATGACCCTCCAGGAGTACACGGAGGAGTTCCAACGGCTGTCAAAGTTTGGGACTGCTGTCGCTCCCAATGAGAGGGCCATGACACAGAGGTATTTGCGCAATATGTCCAACACTATGCGTACCTACTTGAGTACCAACACCTACACTACTGTTGCTGCAACGTATGAACGCGCGTGTAGCATATGGGCTTCTCTGGAGTTGGAAAAGGCCGAAGAAAAGAAGAAGAAGAAGAAGAAGAAGGTATTTGTGCCATCTGTGGCACAGTCGAGCTTCATCAAAGGCCCAACTTTTCAAGGTCTGCGTTCCAGAACAGGCTTCCTACGGGGAATAATGAGAGAGCTATGGTTGCAGGAAGGGCTCCTCAACCAAGAGCCTTACCGGGGACTTGTCGTATGTGTCACAAGGCATCACACGAAGGGAAACAGTGCAACGGTTTGCCGATTACATGTTACAAGTGTAAATTGGTGGGGCATAAGTCGAATGTTTGCCCCAACAACCTGAATACGGCGCCTATTGCGGGTGTACCACAGTCTGTAGTGGTACAGGGTCGAGTATACGTCCTCACAGAAGCTGAGGCAGAGGAGTCACCTGAGGCCGACGTCATCACTGGTATTTTTCTTATAAACTCTGTGAACGCGGTTGTATTGTTTGACACTGGGGCATCATTGTCCTTTATATCTTCTAAGTTTGTTTCAAAAGCTAATCTCACAAATTCCAAATCAATCAACGCAAATATTTCTCTACCAAACGGAAAAATTTTCAAATGCTCCAAAATTTTCAAAGAAACTCCAATCACGATTCATAAAACAATCTTTCCTTCCGACCTTATCCTTTTCGACATGCCGGAGTTCGACGTCATACTGGGTATCGATTGGTTGACTAAATACCATGCAATATTCGAGTGCCGAGACCAAAAGATTCGCTTGAAGCATCCTACGGGGAATAGAGTCACGTATCAGAAGACTTCGCCAATTAAGGGGGCGAAGATCATCTCTGTGCTACAGCTTCAACGGTTAGAAAGAAAAGGACACCAAGTGTACATGTGCAGTATCAACGAGGTAAAAGAAAGCGTGAACATAGAGGATATTCATGTAGTACGGGAATTCCCTGGGGTTTTCCCAGATGAGTTGCCAGGATTACCACCTGCACGTGACGTGGAGTTCTCTATCGATCTTGCGCCAGGCACGGCCCCAATCTCAAAGGCACCCTATAGGATGGCACCGGTAGAACTACAGGAATTGAAGAAACAGCTAGAAGAAATGATTGAAAAGGGTTTCATAAGACCGAGTGTCTCACCTTGGGGAGCACCGGTTCTCTTTGTGAAAAAGAAGGACGGCAGTATGAGACTCTGCATCGACTACAGGGAATTGAACAAGGTGACCATTAAAAACCGCTATCCCCTGCCAAGAATCGGCGACCTCTTTGATCAACTGAAAGGAGCAGGGGTATTTTCAAAGATCGACCTAAGGTCAGGATACCATCAGATTGCAGTAAGAGAATCAGACATCCAAAAGACTGCTTTCAGGAGCAGATACGGTCATTATGAATTTAAGGTCATGCCGTTCGGTTTGACAAACGCACCAGCTGTGTTCATGGATCAAATGAACAGAACCTTCCATGAATATCTGGACATATGCGTGGTGGTTTTCATTGACGACATCCTGATTTATTCCAAGACCGGGGCAGAACACGAGGAACACCTCCGAATCATTCTGGGAATACTACAGCGTTATAAATGGTATGCTAAACTGTCCAAATGCGAGTTATGGCTCGAGAAGGTAGCATTCCTAGGTCACGTCATCTCGAAGGACGGAGTGATGGTAGATCCTGCAAAGATCGATGCAGTGAAAGAATGGAAAGCACCTACCAACATAACTGAAATACGCAACTTCCTAGGATTGGCTGGTTACTATAGGAGGTTTGTTCCAGACTTCTCCAAGGTAGCACGACCGATGACGAAGTTGCTACAAAAGGAATCCAAGTTCATATGGAGCGATGAGTGCGAAAATGCATTCCAAGAACTCAAGACAAGGCTTACCACGGCACCCGTCTTAGCTCTTCCTACGGATGGGGACGAATATGAAGTCTACAGTGACGCCTCACTGAATGGCCTGGGTTGCGTAATGATGCAACAAGGGAAGGTCATTGCTTATGCGTCAAGGCAGTTAAAGGTCCATGAACGAAACTACCCAACTCATGACCTAGAGTTAGCAGCCGTGGTGTTTGCTTTGAAAATCTGGCGTCATTACCTCTATGGAGTGAGTATCAAGTTCTACACAGACCACAAGAGCCTGAAATATATTTTCACACAGAAGGAACTCAACATGAGACAACGCCGGTGGTTAGAACTGATCAAAGACTACAAGATTGAACTACTGTACCACGAGGGTAAGGCGAACGTCGTTGCTGACGCTCTGAGTAGAAAGACTACGCATACCCTTAGCAACATTTGGGAAATTCCGGCTGGTATCGTCAGAGACTTCAAAAGAATGAATTTAGAGTTGGTTCAGTCTGATGATGCCGACTTAAACGCAATGATCGCAGAGCCGGAGTTATATCACGAGATTAGAGCTCTACAATGGGAAGATGAAGAGCTTGTGAAGATCAGACGGGAAATTCCTTCAGGAAACCGAGAAGGGTTTGAGATTAAACCTGACGGGAGTTTGAGATTCAAAGAAAGGTGGTGTGTACCCGATGTACCAGTATTAAAAAGAAGAATCCTTGACGAGGCACATAGTACACGATACTCCATACATCCAGGGTCTGATAAGATGTACCAAGACTTGAAGCTGAAGTTTTGGTGGGTCCGAATGAAAGCAGAAATTGCTGAATACGTTGCGAAATGCCTTATCTGCCAAAAGGTGAAGTTCGAACATCAACGACCTGGGGGACTGCTACAACCTTTGGACATTCCAATGGGGAAATGGGATTCCATTTCCATGGATTTCATACCAAGGACTCATAAGGGAAATAATGCAATCTGGGAGATAGTGGACCGTTTAACAAAATCGGCCCACTTTCTACCAATCAAAGACACTTGGAGCCTTGAAGAGCTAGCTAAAGCTTATGAGAAGGAGGTGATTCGACTACACGGTGTACCGCTAGACATTATATCGGATAGGGATCCGAGATTCACCTCTCACTTTTGGGAAAAACTCCAAGCAGCATTGGGAAGCCAACTGAAAATGAGCACCGCTTTCCACCCTGCGACCGATGGTCAAACTGAACGAACTATTCAAACAGTCGAGGACATGCTCAGGGCATGTGCCCTAGAATTTAACGAGAACTGGGAGAAAAGTCTGCCCTTGATTGAATTCTCCTACAACAATAGCTTTCATGCAAGTTTGGGTTGCGCCCCATTCGAGGCACTCTACGGGAGGAAGTGTCGTAGCCCAGTCTGTTGGGACGATGCTAGTGACAACGTGGGAACTGGACCACAGGTTATTCAAGACCAAATTGAGCACATCAAGATCATCCGTGAACGACGACAAGCGGCCCAAGACCGCCAGAAGATGTATGCCAACAAACATCGCCGACCTATTGAGTTCGAAGTTGGTGATCATGTATTCTTGAAGGTATCACCCATGAAAGGGGTCCGACGTTTCGGATTGAAAGGAAAATTGAGTCCTAAATACGTGGGACCATATGAGATAACCGACAGAATTGGTGAAGTAGCCTATCGCCTAGCACTACCACCCAACTTGTCGAAGGTTCACAACGTTTTTCACGTTTCACAACTAAGGCGATACAGGAGTTGTAACACCCCGTGTTTTTCGTAACACAATATTATAAAAGAAATTAATTCCTTAAATTAAATTCATCCTTTTCCTTATAATAAAAATGCGTCTGAAAATTTTTCGCCAAATAATACTAAATTTCATAAGTACAAATTTAAAATTTTTGAAAAATAAAATATGTTGTATTATCTTCAGAATTCAAAAAGAAACACATTTCAAAATTTTATAAAAGTCAACCATAAAATTTATATCGCCTTTCAAATTTCAAAAAAATAGCTAAGTCATGTTTACTATTCATAAGAATAAAAGTAAAACCTTTTATTCATAGAATTTATTTTCGTACATGTTTGATTTTTGAATAAAAATGGACCCGTATATCTTTCCCGTCTTTGAAATTCAAGTCAACGATTTCAAACACGCAAATCAAAGTCAAGCCACTTTATCCTCTTCCAAGTTCACGTACACAACACTTAACATCAAAAAAAAAATGTAATCATTTTGATTATTATTTAATAAATAATTATATATTAATATCTAATTACTATTCATATCCTATTTAACTAACTTTTTCACTTAATCTCGAAATTCTGAGTTATACCTAATTTAAATTGATAAATTTTTTGACGTTCGATTATAATTATTTAAATCTTTAACATTCAACGAAAAAAATAAGTATTTCGACGTAGGAAATTTTTATTCAAAATTTCGAGGATTAAGATCCGATTTTTGTTTTTAGTACCTTTCGAAAATTATTTTTATTTTTAATTCCGATTTTATTTCAAAACACTATTTTAAGATCATATCTTTTATTTCGAGACCTTTCGCGATCGCGCAAATCGAAAATTTCGAGAAATGAAAAATCAAGCCCGAAAATTTGACCTTTGACTTTTGACTTTCCTTAGTCAAATTTTATCCTCTTCCATTTGTTCTTACACATTTAATTTATCATCATTACTTTTATTTTTGTTTTTAAATTTAAAGTTTAATACATAATAAAAAAGAATACTTATACAAATACAATACTACTACTTTAATACTACCATTTTCATTTCCGTCACTTTTAAATATTTTCTCGAGTAGTAAGTAAAATATTTTAGTCTTAAATTTATAAAATGAATACTTTTCAGAAAATCGCCAAAACAGCACATTTTAACTTTTATCGCTTTTGACGCCCGACTTTTTAAACCCGACTTATTTCGTAAAAACTTTTTAAAAATATCGAGGGGACAAACTATTCACCAAATAGTGTTTTTGGTCATTTAAGTCTAAAGTGATGATGAGCTTTGATTTTTTTTCTTTTAATTAAACTTTAATTAATTAAAACCTAAACTTAACATCCAAATTTTTTTACAACTTGTCTTATAACATTTCAAGTGGAAAACTCAACTTCTTTGGCACACAAAATACCGTAGCTTTACACTCCTTTCTCCCTCATTATTTTTCTTTTATTTTCTTCCATTTTTATCCAAAAAACCATTTAAATAAAAACCTTAATAATATTCATAATAATTCCTAAGCATCCTAGTTAATTAGTGGGTATATTAGGAGCTAACTTTTTGGATTATTTTGGGTGAAGATAATGGATAATATGGGTGAAGAAACATCCGATCTAAAATTTATTTTAGATCCTCGACGATTAACGTCCGATTTAAGGTGACTAGCTATATCTTGTATTAGTCTCTTTTAAAATTAATTTGATTTTTATTATAAGTTTATGAGTATGATTGTTATGTTAAAATATGTTAAACATCATTTATGTGTGTTTATGTGTTATGTGAAGTATAATAAAATGATAATAAATAAGTAATATTGATAATAGATTAGTTATAGTAATATGATACTAGGTTTAGTTAAATTAGTTTTGAGCATTTTAATTATTGTTCATATAGTTTATATGTTTATTTATGTTTTAGTTAAGTAGTAGTCTTATATAAAAATTATGTGAAGTATTAACAATGAGTTTAAAGTGAATAAAAATCGAAAACAAAACTTATGTGTGTCTTATTATTCCTCACGGTTTTCCCCATTTTTTTTATGAAATTTTCCCTTTTAATTTTTGTAAATAATATGTAGTGTTAAGTTAGTTAAAATGGATGATATCATGTAAAGGAAATTAAATTAGGAAAATAAATTATAAGTTATTAAAAGTGAAAATGGTGTTCTTGAAGTTTATTTTGGTGTTCTTGAAAACTCATGTTGATGTTCATATTGTTCTTGATTAGTAGCTTATTTTGATTTTTGATTATTTTATGTTGGTTGTTATTTATTGTTTTATTTAACTAATAAGTAATTATATTAATGACTATACACTACTACAAAAATCGTTTTAGACATCACTTAATAGACATTATACTTTTAAAAAATGACATGTCTATTGAATAGGCATCGGTCTTCAATAAGAAACTGATGTCTAAACAATTGAATATGCATCGTTTTTGATTAAAACTGATGTTTATTTACGTAACATTAAAAAGAGAAATTGTTGTAAATGAAAGCATATCAAATTTTCACAAAGCCTATGTCTATTCCTATTTCCCAAAATATATTTTCCAAATCTACAGTTAACTTGAGATAACTCCTTCATCTTTATAACCCTAATTTTTTCCCTATTTTCCCTACCCATTATTCCAAACTTCTTGTCCATGATTGCAATGACCAACAATCTGATAATTAGGTATGCCTTATCTATCTCAAATTACTTTATTATTTCTAATTAATTTATCACGTAATCATATTGAAGCGTTGTAACATATAAAGTCGGTATCAATTTCTCAATTCTTTTTGCAAATTTCATTAATTTCATTGGATTTCAATAATCGATTATTGCAGAAGTTAAATAAATATATGATGAAGCTTATTTAAGTTGATTTGTTTGTTTTTATATTTTGTTGTTAGGGATAAAAACGATTCAATGGTTGATTCAAGGTTTGTGTGCAGTAAGTGTGTGTACAATTGGTCCTAACTTGTTAAAGGTATATGAACATATAATCATTTCATTCTCTGTTAGTATTGTTGAATTTGCTATCTATGTTCATCATTTATTCTTATAGGGGTGATTAATTTGTTTTGTTTAGTTAGTGATTATTTTTCTATGCTTTATGTAATGGTGAATTACAGGGATCGAAAGTGAGAATATTTTCATTTAGCCCATGTTTAATGTTCCTATGATGAGTTTATTTGGCAAAATAATGAATTATTCTTAATGTTTGGACTTTTTGTATGATCTATCTTAATTTCAACTTTATGATTATCCCTATGCTATCATGCATTTTTCGTTAGTCATGTACTCCATATTATGTAAATATATCCTTCCATGATAACTTGGTATTGATTGATTGTAGCCGCCGAATCTCGCATACATGAACATTGCTTAATTCGGTCCTTCTGATTATTGCCTACCATACGTAAATGGCTTCTGAAAAAATTATATTTTTCCCATGGAATTCGCTGCAAAAATTTAAATTTCTTGGAGGTACTCCATAAATTCATCTAGTTTTCGCTATTTGATAAATGAATAGTATTCTACCACATCAAAAGCATTTCTTATAGTGAGTTTCAGCTAGAGGATGACAGCACAATATCTACAAATAATAAGTACATCTCAAAGGATTTTGCTCAGGATCATGCTTGTTACAAATATCAATATAAATTTAGCACGTCAATGTTAAGAGTTTATCCTAAAATGTTACTCCGTATCTTTTTATTAAGTTTCTGATCTAACATTGACTTACTCTATATTTTTGATGTGTTAACATGTTATGTATTTGTAAATTTATATGATATTTTCCTATTGTTTTGATTTGTATGTAGGTGTTGCAGCTATATGTGGCAACTATATTGTGAGGTTAGTCTATTCATTAAGCTAAAATGAGTTTTGTAACATTTCAATCTTGCATCTACTGCTGCAATTTTCCATTTTTTCAATTGTCATCTGACATATTTGTTGTAGCATTCTTGGTTTGTTAGACAATCCGTATAATCTTATCACTTGATCCGAGGAATGTGCTTAATCAATACACGCTTTTGTGTTCTCACGTTTTGGAGTTGTTGACCATTATTCATTTTTCAATTTTTTTTATGCAGCAAGCTCTTAGCTATGGTGTTCTTAAAAGCTTGGGCGCGTAGGGAAGAAAAAGGACACGCATCTATCATTTCGTTGTTATTTACGTGTTATAGAGTGAGCCTAATCGGCTTGATTTCGTTGATCTTTGGGATGTGATTGCTAAGTTTGTTATAGATGTTTTGTTACTTGTAGAATATTTATGAAGGCGAAACTAATGTACATTCTTGTTATTAATGAAATATTTGCTAATTCTCCATTTGCCGAAAATTACCGCCAAATTTGTAATATTTTTTTTTTTTGCCATTGAGTAGTTGTTTAGACATCGGATTTTTACTAAAACCTTATGTCTCTTGATAAAATATACATCAGATTCTGAAAACCATGCACGTCTATATGGCTATTAGACATCAGACATTTATACAACTAATGTCTATTTATAATTTATACATCAGATTAAAGTCTGATGTCTATTGGCCATGAATAGACATATGTCAACTTAACATCAGACGTAGATCTGATGTGTAAGGGTAAAAAAGTATGATGTGTAACACCCCGTGTTAATTTAAATCATTTACTAGCCATCAAATTCTAATTTCAATTCTTAAATCATTTCCTAAGCCTTTTAGCCTTCAAAATCTCTATTTTTGCACAACTTGTGTTTTGTAAAATTTATCGACTTCTTTAAGACTTTTTAAAATTTTTGAATAATGAAATAAATATTTTAGTCTTAGAATTCAAAAGTAGAAATATTTCGAAAAATCGTCAAACGCGCACACATTAACTTTTATCGCTTTTGACGCCCGACTTTTTAAAACTGACCAAATTCGAGGAAAACATTTTTTAACACAAATTAGACAATTTCTACACCTAATAGTAATGTTGACATTAGTAAGTCTACTATGATCATTTGGTTCCCTAATTACATATTAATAAAACATTATTTTCTTAATAAATCAAAACTTATACTACACATTTCATTTAACCTAATTACATAACATCATTTTCATTTATTCTAAGTGCAAAACCATCTCATTTTCTTCTTCATTTGGGCCGAGATATTCATCACTCTTTCTCTCATTATTTTTCTTCCTTTTTTCTACAAAAACCTCCTAAATTAAAACCTTAATATTATTCTAATAATCTCTAGTTTTATTTAGCTAATTAGTGGGTATTTGGAGCTTAATATTTACGGGTTTTATTTGAAGGTGAAGACGGGTTTGAGGGTGAAGCTTTGGATCTTGATAATATTCTTGACCCCGATAATCAATAACTTACCAAATAAGGTGACTAACTATGTCTTGTATTATCTTTTTAGTAAATTAATTTGTTTTGTTATTCTAATTTTATAATTATGATTTTTATGTTAAATATGTTAAACATCATGTTTATATGCTTGTATGTTTATGTGTTGAATAAATAATGATAATAACTAAATATATAGTTTACTAGTAATGTTATAGTAAAATGATACCATGTTTAGCTAAGTTGATTTTGAGCATTTTTAATTATGTTTCATATGATTTTTATGTTTAGTTATGTTTTAATTAAGTAGTAGTGATATATAAAAATTATGTGAAATATTAACAATGAGTTAAAGTGATTAAAAATGAAAAATAAAAATATATATACATATGTGCATATACTCGGCATTTTGCCCTTTTTATTTTAAATTTTTACTTTTAATTTTTGTAAATAATATGTTAGATTAAGTTAGTTAAAATGGATGTTACCATATGAAAAGAATTAATTTAGGAAAATAAATTATAGGTTATTAAAATCGAAATTAGTGTTCTTGAGTTGTTCTTGAGTTCTTCATGTGTGTTCTTGATTATTCATGTTGATGTTCATACTTGTTACTCATTTTGATTTCATTTTTATTTATGTTTGTTAATAATTTGTGTTTATGTTTAGTTATTGTTTATATATATTGTTAGTATTATGTATTAAATCAACTTAAACATTATAAATCATTTAGATTAAAATGTTAGAAAATTAAAGTGTTGAAAAACACTATTCATAATTATAAATGAAACTTTTAGTAAATTTCATTTTAGTTTAAATCGTTTTAGTATAATTAGAATAATTAAAATATAAGGACTTTAAGTTAAAAACCGTTAAAATCGAAAAATGAAAATTTGAACACCATGACCATTACTCACGGCATCCCTATATTTTTAGGTTAAAAATTGTTTTATCACTTTTTAGTTTAATTGTTAAAATAATTTGATTAGTAATTAATAAGTTAGAATTAAGAAATTAAAAGAAATAAATCAATTTTGTACATATATAATATCACACGGCATTTTCACTTTTTATTGACTAAATTTGACCAAATGAAATTATCACTAAGTCACTAAAGTTAAATAGTAATTAGAATTGAATTTTTGTATAAATCGATTTAGTTATAAACAAAATATTATAAACCGATAAAAATATGTAACCGTTATAAAAATGAACTAAATCGTGTGTTACTGCCTTTGCTATCTGGACTGTTGATCTTGGACATACGGACTAAAATGAATCATCCACGTTACTATTATTTTAAAAATGAAAATCGCTAAATTTAGTTAATAGACGACTAAATTTAACTAAGTCTCATTATAAAATAAATATCGTTATCACTTTTTACAAACCGAGCTTAACGTTTTTAAAACTAGAATTTTAGAATATTTTCATAAATGACTAAATACAAAATGTACTTAACGTTTTTAAAACTATGATTTTCGAATATTTTCATAAATGACTAAATACAAACCGAACTTAACATTTTTAAAACTAGACTTTAAAATATTTTCAAAAATCGCCTAAATACAAAACGAACCTAACGACTTTAAAACTAGAAATCTATACTTAGGAAATAAAAGATTTAGTTTTATAATTAAAATACCTTAAGTATAAAAAAATAATAAGTATAAGTATAAAAATACATATAAAATACGAAGTATGAAAATACGAATACGTATAAAAATACGTATAAAATACGGTGAATAGTAAATACGATGAATAGTAAATACAATGAATAGTAAAATACGATGAATAGTGAAAAGTGAATAGTGAAATACTGAAAATAATTGAAAATTTTACTAAGTATAGAAAATTTAAAATAAAGAAGTAAATGACCTAAAGTGTTTGAAAAACACATAAATAAAATTGGACATACTAATAAATGTTTCAATTTAGAAACTTGAAAACGTTAATAATTAACAACACTTCAAATAATAAACGAACGTGTTATGTGATCATATGAAACCTACCATTCAAATAAAATGTTTGACGCTGAGACTAGGAGAGTCTAGTAACATGTGATATGGAATATCAAATAAATAATGAATATTGAGTAAGTTAAATAAAAGGTCAAGCTTGGGCCTCAGATATGAAAACGTCAATCGTAAGTGAAGTGGGTTTAAGATAGTCTTGTCGCGGTCGCCATTGCCGGACAAGATAATTGAATATGCCATGGTTTTTGCCACAGGCTTTAGGAAATGGTCGTTTTATCTGGAGTTAAGGTGCTCTACGAATAGCGTGGCCCATTCTTAACGTGGATACTAATGTACATGTACTAGACTAGGGTTTAATTCACTCTATTTCGCTAAAGTTATCAGGGCCACCGTAACATTATGTGCATATGCGCTTTACTGCCTGTCTCCTTGCCGTGTTTCGTCTTTATTGGACGCGACACTTGCATTCGTTCTTACCCTGCGTAAAGATTACTTGACGAGATTGTATCTGAAGTTCGAATCATTTCGAACACTAGACGATGAGATGCAAGTAATATAGTATTCGGCGTGGTTTACGAGTCGAGTAAGCCTCTGCACTATGGAAGTGAGATGCAATCGATCAGAGTACAAAGGCCTACTCAGTGGTCAGGCTCGTAAGCAGTATGTGTTGTTTGTTGTATGATTAAATGAGAATGAGTGTGTGTACCATCTTTGAAAAACTAAAGACCACAACTTTCTGAATTGAATCGAGTCTGCATGATGTGAATGTTACAATACGTATGTTTATTTGCGATATGATATCGCTTTGTAATCCTGTTGAATTATTGTGACACTATTGCTATGATATTATCTGTTATTTTCTTTCATAACTGAATATCATGCTCATATGATTTATCGCTTTAAACCGCATGCTTATTTATGACTTATACGTGTTTATATGCTATATGTAATAAGCATGTTTATGTTTTATCATAATGTTATAATTATAAAGCGATAATATTAAACCAAAGTAATTGAAATCGAGGGTAAGTATGAGCATAGCTAGTCACTGTCCGCTCAGCGGGCATCCCCCCAATAGTTTATTGTGCAGGAAAAGCGTGGACCGGATGCTTGGATTTTGGACGGGGCCACGAGACATTTTTATGCCTTACTTATAGTTCTTTTTGAGAGATTTGTAATATATAACACTTTACTCTTTTAAGTACCGTATTTAGAGTTGTTTTATTCAACTCTTGAACGATGTTATAACATTTGGGTTTTTATGTATAATTAATGACGCTGGTTTAAGACTTAGTTAATTTCCGCCTTAGTAATTAAAGTCGATTAAAAACCAGGTTGTTACAGTTGGTATCAGAGCTGACTCGTGACCGTAACATAAATGGCCTAATGCGATTTATGCTTACCTAACGAGAGACACCTGGGCCAGACATTCATATTGTATGTCAGGCATAGACTAATAGGATCAAATAATAAATTAGATTTTTCTTTATTAGATCACTTAAATAATAAACTTAAAATCGCTTTAAAGTGTGAGGATGGGTAGAAACCTTAAGGACTGACCATAGGCTAAGGACTTTTAAATAACGAACTACTTCCCTCAGAATAAAATACACTAACTATCGTATGCTTGCTACTTGCTGAAGTGACTGACTAAAACTAACAACTATCCTCGGATATAAAATTTAAATAATAATTCAACTCCCGAGGATTGAAGCATCGAAGGAAGTACCAGACGGCACGAAGTGAAGACACCTGTTAAATTCATAAACAATTTCACAAAAAAATACACTCTCTACTTTCAACCTTTCTTCTATATTCCTAAGAAAGTGTACCAGATACGTTTGAAAATCCTAAAACCGATGTAACCAAAAATTACATCTCAATGAAATAAAATACCTAACTTCTGTGCTTACTTGCATAACTGCCGTTATTGCATTTACTTTCAAGTAAAAGCTATCAATGATAAGCATGTCTTCTAACCTCTCACAATACTAATAAATTCCTTCACGTCTTAATTCTTTCGTAATGGTCGCACCTCCAATGACAGACGAGGAAAGACACCTTCTGGCAGAAGAATCTTTGATCCGTTTGGCAGAAATAGCCACGGATAACGCAAACCGCCAACATCATCCAAGCGCGTTTGATCGTGTTTCACGTCATCGACCACAAGAATACTCGGGTTCAAATAACCCTATTGATCTCACGAACTGGCTTGAAGAGATGAAAAAGCTAATGGACCTGAGCAGGACACCTCCTGAGGATAGGGTCAACATAGCCGCCTATTACCTGAAGGCCGGGGCTAATGACTGGTGGAACGTGATCAAGACTAATGAACCTGACACCACGTTCACCTGGTACGAATTCGTCGAGAAGATCAAGGGGAAGTACTTTGGGTATGAACTCCGATGTCAGAAGGAAGAGGAGTTCATAAGTCTTAAGATGGGAGACATGACACTCCAGGAATATACCGAAAAATTTCAACAGCTGGCCAAATTTGGGACTGCGATTGCTCCCAACGATAGAGCCATGGCACAGAGGTACCTGCGCAACATGTCCGCAAGTATGCGTACTCATATGAGCAGCAACACTTACACCACCTTTGCTGCAGCATATGAATGTGCGTGCAGGGTCTGGGCTTCCATACAATCGGAAGAGGCTGAAAAGAAGAAGAAGAGGGTATTTGTGCCTTCCGTATCACCGTCGAGCTTCATTCAGAAGCCGAACTACCAACGCCCGATTCAGCAGAGGCCAAATTTTCAGAGGCCTGCGTTCCAAAACAGGGTTCCTACTGGGAACAACGAGAGAGCTATGGTTGCAGGAAGGGCTCCTCAACCAAGGGCCGCACCGGAGAATTGTCGTATATGCCGCAAGGCTCTACATGAGGGGAGGCAGTGCAATGGTCTGCCAATCACCTGTTTCAAATGCAAGATGGTAGGGCATAAATCGAATGTATGCCCCAACAACCAGAACACGGCACCTGTAGCGGGAGTACCACAATCTGTTGTGGTACAGGGTCGAGTTTATGTACTCACAGAGGCCGAGGCAGAAGAGTCACCTGAGGCAGACGTCATCACTGGTATTTTTCCTATAAACTCTGGGAACGCCGCTGCTTTATTTGACACCGGGGCATCATTGTCCTTTGTATCTTCTAAATTTGTTTCAAAGGCTAATATCACAAAATCCGAATCAATCAACGCAAATATTTCTTTACCAAACGGAAAAATTTTCAAATGTTCCAAAATATTCAAAGAAACTCCAATTACAATCCATAAAACAATCTTTCCTTCCGACCTTATTCTTTTTGACATGCCGGAATTCGACGTCATACTGGGGATCGACTGGTTAACTAAATATCATGCCTTGTTCGAGTGCCGAGACCGGAAAATTCGCTTGAAGCATCCCACGGGGGCTAGGGTCACATATCAGAAGACTTCGCCAGTTAAGGGGGCGAAAATCATATCTATGCTACAGCTTCAACGGTTAGAAAGAAAGGGACATCAAGTGTACCTATGCAGCGTTAACGAGGTAAAGGAAAGCGTGGACATCGGAGGTATTCACGTAGTACGGGAATTTCCTGACGTGTTCCCAGACGACTTACCAGGCTTGCCGCCTGCACGTGATGTTGAATTCTCTATCGACCTTGTGCCAGGCACGGCCCCAATCTCAAAGGCACCCTATAGGATGGCACCGGTAGAACTACAGGAATTGAAGAAACAGCTGGAAGAAATGATTGAAAAGGGTTTCATAAGACCGAGTGTCTCACCCTGGGGAGCACCGGTTCTCTTTGTGAAGAAGAAGGATGGCAGTATGAGACTCTGCATCGACTACAGGGAATTAAACAAGGTGACCATTAAGAACCGCTACCCTCTGCCAAGGATTGACGACCTTTTTGATCAGCTAAAAGGCGCGGGAGTGTTTTCTAAGATCGACCGAGGTCGGTTATCATCGATCGCCGTTAGGGAATCGACATCCGTAAGACCGCCGTAAGCAGATATGGTCACTACGAATTCAAGGTTATGCCTTTCGGTTTGACGAATGCACCAGCAGTGTTCATGGATCAAATGAACAGGACTTTCCACGAGTACTTAGACATATGCGTGGTTGTATTCATTGATGATATCCTAATTTATTCCAAGACCGGGGCAGAACACGAGAAACATCTACGTATCATTCTGGGAATACTGAGGAAATATAAGTGGTATGCTAAATTTTCTAAGTGCGAATTTTGGCTCGAGAAGGTAGCATTCCTGGGTCACGTCATCTCGAAGGACGGAGTGATGGTAGATCCTGCAAAGATCGACGCAGTGAAAGAATGGAAGGCTCCCACAAATATAACTGAAATACGCAGCTTCCTAGGATTAGCAGGATACTACAGGAGGTTCGTTCCGGATTTCTCTAAGGTAGCACGACCAATGACAAAGCTGCTACAAAAAGAATCCAAATTCATATGGAGCGACGAGTGTGAGAATGCATTCCAGGAACTCAAGACAAGGCTTACCACAGCGCCCGTCTTAGCTCTCCCTACAGATGGAGATGAGTATGAAGCCTCTGATGGACGCCTCGCGAATGGCCTGGGTTGCATCTTGATGCAACAAGGAAGGTCATTGCTTATGCGTCAAGGCAGTTAAAGGTTCATGAACGAAACTACCCAACTCATGACCTTGAGTTAGCAGCTGTGGTGTTTGCTTTGAAAATCTGGCGTCATTACCTCTACGGGGTGAGCATCAAGTTCTACACTGACCACAAGAGCCTGAAATATATATTCACGCAGAAGGAACTCAACATGAGACAACGCCGGTGGTTAGAACTGATCAAGGACTACAAGATTGAGCTACTGTACCACGAGGGTAAGGCGAACGTCGTTGCTGACGCTCTGAGTAGAAAGACTACGCATACCCTTAGCAACATTTGGGAAATTCCGGCTGGTATTGTCAGAGACTTCATGAGAATGAACTTAGAGTTGGTTCAGTCTGACGATGCTGATTTGAACGCCATGATCGCAGAGCCGGAGTTATATCACGAGATAAGAGCTCTACAATGGGAAGATGAAGAGCTTGTTAAGATCAGACGGGAAATTCCTTCAGGAAACCGAGAAGGGTTTGAGGTTAAACCTGACGGGAGTTTGAGATTCAAAGAAAGGTGGTGTGTGCCTGACGTACCTGTGTTGAAAAGAAAGATCCTCGACGAGGCACATAGTACACGATACTCCATACATCCTGGGTCTGATAAAATGTACCAAGACTTAAAACTGAAGTTTTGGTGGGTTAGAATGAAAGCAGAGATTGCAGAGTATGTTGCAAAGTGTTTAATCTGCCAGAAAGTGAAGTTTGAACATCAACGACCTGGGGGACTACTACAACCCTTGGACATTCCTTTGGGGAAATGGGACTCCATCTCCATGGATTTTATAACAGGTTTGCCAAGAACTCACCGAAGCAATAATGCGATTTGGGTAATAGTGGACCGCTTGACCAAATCGGCCCACTTTCTACCAATCAAAGACACTTGGAGTCTTGAAGAGCTAGCTAAGGCTTATGAGAAGGAGGTGATTCGACTACACGGTGTACCACTAGACATTATCTCGGACAGGGATCCGAGATTCACCTCTCATTTTTGGGACAAGCTCCAAGCGGCATTGGGGAGCCAACTAAAGATGAGCACCGCTTTCCACCCTGCGACCGATGGTCAAACTGAGCGAACTATCCAAACGGTCGAGGACATGCTCAGGGCATGTGCTCTAGAATTTAACGAGAATTGGGAGAAAAGTCTACCTTTGATTGAATTCTCCTACAACAATAGCTTTCATGCAAGCTTAGGTTGTGCCCCATTTGAGGCACTCTACGGGAGGAAGTGTCGTAGCCCAGTCTGTTGGGACGATGTTAGTGATAACGTGGGTACTGGGCCAGAGGTTATTCAAGACCAGATTGAACACATCAAAATCATTCGTGAACGACTACAAGCGGCCCAGGACCGCCAGAAGATGTATGCTAACAAACATCGCCGACCTATTGAGTTCGAAGTCGGCGATCATGTGTTCTTGAAAGTATCACCCATGAAGGGGGTCCGACGTTTCGGTTTGAAAGGAAAATTGAGTCCTAAATACGTGGGACCATATGAGATAACAAGCGAGGTGGTGAGGTAGCCTATCGCCTAGCATTACCACCCAATTTGTCGAAGGTTCACAACGTGTTTCACGTTTCCCAACTGAGGCGATACAGGAGTGACCCAAGTCATATCATTACTCCTGACGTGATCGCAGTTGAGCCTAATTTACTATACTCCGAGAGACCTGTCAAGATTCTAGCACGAGAAACCAAGAGGTTGAGGCGGAAGACGGTTCCCTTAGTGAAGGTGCTATGGAAGGGTCAATTGACTGAACAAGCAACTTGGGAGACCGAAGCCTCCATGAAGGAGAAATATCCCGAGCTGTTTACCTCAGGTGAAAATCCTATTCTTCATTCAAGTTTCGGGACGAAACTTTTCTAAGGGGGGAGGTTTGTAACACCCCGTGTTAATTTAAATCATTTACTAGCCATCAAATTCTAATTTCAATTCTTAAATCATTTCCTAAGCCTTTTAGCCTTCAAAATCTCTATTTTTGCACAACTTGTGTTTTGTAAAATTTATCGACTTCTTTAAGACTTTTTAAAATTTTTGAATAATGAAATAAATATTTTAGTCTTAGAATTCAAAAGTAGAAATATTTCGTAAAATCACAAACGCCAAGCACACATTAACTTTTATCGCTTTTGACGCCTTGACTTTTTAAAAGCTGACCAAATTCGAGGAAAACATTTTTAACTCAAATTAGACAATTTCTACACCTAATAGTAATGTTGACATTAGTAAGTCTACTATGATCATTTGGTTCCCTAATTACATATTAATAAAACATTATTTTCTTAATAAATCAAAACTTATACTACACATTTCATTTAACCTAATTACATAACATCATTTTCATTTATTCTAAGTGCAAAACCATCTCAATTTCTTCTTCACTTGGGCGCTAATATTCATCACTCTTTCTCTCATTATTTTTCTTCCTTTTTTCTACAAAAACCTCCTAAATTAAAACCTTAATATTATTCTAATAATCTCTAGTTTTATTTAGCTAATTAGTGGGTATTTGGAGCTTAATATTTACGGGTTTTATTTGAAGGTGAAGACGGGTTTGAGGGTGAAGCTTTGGATCTTGATAATATTCTTGACCAGATAATCAATAACTTACCAAATAAGGTGACTAACTATGTCTTGTATTATCTTTTTAGTAAATTAATTTGTTTTGTTATTCTAATTTTATAATTATGATTTTTATGTTAAATATGTTAAACATCATGTTTATATGCTTGTATGTTTATGTGTTGAATAAATAATGATAATAACTAAATATATAGTTTACTAGTAATGTTATAGTAAAATGATACCATGTTTAGCTAAGTTGATTTTGAGCATTTTTAATTATGTTTCATATGATTTTTATGTTTAGTTATGTTTTAATTAAGTAGTAGTGATATATAAAAATTATGTGAAATATTAACAATGAGTTAAAGTGATTAAAAATGAAAAATAAAAATATATATACATATGTGCATATACTCGGCATTTTGCCCTTTTTATTTTAAATTTTTACTTTTAATTTTTGTAAATAATATGTTAGATTAAGTTAGTTAAAATGGATGTTACCATATGAAAAGAATTAATTTAGGAAAATAAATTATAGGTTATTAAAATCGAAATTAGTGTTCTTGAGTTGTTCTTGAGTTCTTCATGTGTGTTCTTGATTATTCATGTTGATGTTCATACTTGTTACTCATTTTGATTTCATTTTTATTTATGTTTGTTAATAATTTGTGTTTATGTTTAGTTATTGTTTATATATATTGTTAGTATTATGTATTAAATCAACTTAAACATTATAAATCATTTAGATTAAAAAGTTAGAAAATTAAAGTGTTGAAAAACACTATTCATAATTATAAATGAAACTTTTAGTAAATTTCATTTTAGTTTAAATCGTTTTAGTATAATTAGAATAATTAAAATATAAGGACTTTAAGTTAAAAACCGTTAAAATCGAAAAATGAAAATTTGAACACCATGACCATTACTCACGGCATCCCTATATTTTTAGGTTAAAAATGGTTTTATCACTTTTTAGTTTAATTGTTAAAATAATTTGATTAGTAATTAATAAGTTAGAATTAAGAAATTAAAAGAAATAAATCAATTTTGTACATATATAATATCACACGGCATTTTCACTTTTTATTGACTAAATTTGACCAAAATGAAATTATCACTAAGTCACTAAAGTTAAATAGTAATTAGAATTGAATTTTTGTATAAATCGATTCAGTTATAAACAAAATATTATAAACCGATAAAAATATGTAACCGTTATAAAAATGAACTAAATCGTGTGTTACTGCCTTTGCTATCTGGACTGTTGATCTTGGACATACGGACTAAAATGAATCATCCACGTTACTATTATTTTAAAAATGAAAATCGCTAAATTTAGTTAATAGACGACTAAATTTAACTAAGTCTCATTTTAAAATAAATATCGTTATCACTTTTTACAAACCGAGCTTAACGTTTTTAAAACTAGAATTTTAGAATATTTTCATAAATGACTAAATACAAAATGTACTTACCGTTTTTAAAACTATGATTTTCGAATATTTTCATAAATGACTAAATACAAACCGAACTTAACATTTTTAAAACTAGACTTTAAAATATTTTCAAAAATCGCCTAAATACAAAACGAACCTAACGACTTTAAAACTAGAAATCTATACTTAGGAAATAAAAGATTTAGTTTTATAATTAAAATACCTTAAGTATAAAAAAATAATAAGTATAAGTATAAAAATACATATAAAATACGAAGTATGAAAATACGAATACGTATAAAAATACGTATAAAATACGGTGAATAGTAAATACGATGAATAGTAAATACAATGAATAGTAAAATACGATGAATAGTGAAAAGTGAATAGTGAAATACTGAAAATAATTGAAAATTTTACTAAGTATAGAAAATTTAAAATAAAGAAGTAATGACCTAAAGTGTTTGAAAAACACATAAATAAAATTGGACATACTAATAAATGTTTCAATTTAGAAACTTGAAAACGTTAATAATTAACAACACTTCAAATAATAAACGAACGTGTTATGTGATCATATGAAACCTACCATTCAAATAAAATGTTTGACGCTGAGACTAGGAGAGTCTAGTAACATGTGATATGGAATATCAAATAAATAATGAATATTGAGTAAGTTAAATAAAAGGTCAAGCTTGGGCCTCAGATATGAAAACGACAATCGTAAGTGAAGTGGGTTTAAGATAGTCTTGTCGCCACGCCATTGCTTAGGACAAGATAATTGAATATGCCATGGTTTTTGCCACAGGCTTTAGGAAATGGTCGTTTTATCTGGAGTTAAGGTGCTCTACGAATAGCGTGGCCCATTCTTAACGTGGATACTAATGTACATGTACTAGACTAGGGTTTAATTCACTCTATTTCGCTAAAGTTATCAGGGCCACCGTAACATTATGTGCATATGCGCTTTACGGTTCTGTCTCCTTGCCGTGTTTCGTCTTTATTGGACGCGACACTTGCATTCGTTCTTACCCTGCGTAAAGATTACTTGACGAGATTGTATCTGAAGTTCGAATCATTTCGAACACTAGACGATGAGATGCAAGTAATATAGTATTCGGCGTGGTTTACGAGTCGAGTAAGCCTCTGCACTATGTGTAACACCCCGGCTTTTTCTAATTTGTTTTTATCCGCTTTCCTTAATTAGTAAGTTTCCTAATCGGGTAACTTTCTATTTTTAGCAGTTAGCTTAAAACCTGTTTTAGGTAATTAGCTTAAAACGGTGTATCTCCCTCATACGAACTCCGATTCAGGTGATTCAAAAGGCTAAACTGCGTATTTTTTCGACGCCGTCGCAACTGCCAAAGTTTCAGGGGTCAGAGCAGGGAAGAGCGAGCCGCTCCACCCTGGGGAGCGAGCCGCTCCTACAGAGCGAGCCGCTCTGGTCTTCAGAGCGAGCCGCTCCACAGCGCGGGATTATTTTTAGGGTTTTTCCGTGTTTTTCTTTTGGCTCAAGCTAATTATAATCTCGTATATTGTTATTCAAGGCATCTTAATCTCTGATTATCTATCCTAAAACCCTCATTCACTCCTTCCCTCTCTTTTCCATCCACATTCATCCTCTCCATCTCTCAAATTATATCTCTCCAAAACTCTTTTACCACCATTGTTATACTTGCAAGCTTTCCTTCCTTTCATTCTAAGCCCTTCCTAGTCTTTGTCCTTGGTAAAGGATCTCTTTTATCATCTTTATTTTTTCTGTTATTGTATTATTTTATGTGTTTGCTTGCTTTGTATTCATTATATGCTTGTTTTGGCTTGGATATCGAAGGAGAAGAAGGGTTTGAAGAAGGTGATACCATCCTTGTTGAAGAGGAGGACGAGTAGCACGAGTTTGAGGCTCTACAAAGGTAACTAGGTGTGATCTAGTCATGTTTTAGCATGTATGAGGCCTTGGTTGTGTTGTTGTTGATGTCTATATTGTTGTTATGATGATGGTTGATGTTTTGTTCTTAAAATCATGCTAGAAATGTTGGCCTCATACTAGGGTTTGTCTTTTAATCATATGATCATGCATATTTCTCATAAACTAATGTTAATCATGCTTGTAAATCAATTAGAAATCGATTTGGTGTTGTGTATTGGTGATGCCGTGTGCATGGGCATGGGAGCCGAGCCTCTCTTGCTTGTGTGCCTCTTGTTTTCTCCTTGATTTAGGCTTGTTGTTGTTAGATCTAATTGTTAGCATGAATCACCTATTGTTAAACATGTGTAAGATGTTATAATAGAGTTTAATGATGTTTTTATGCATGTATAATCGTATTAATCATATAAATCGATGATTGGTCATAAGTGAGTCGAATGTTATGCATGAAATTGGGGGAAGTGTGGGTTGGCGTGTGGGGTGCAGTGGCCGTGTGTGTGTGTGTGTGTGATGGCTTGTTTGTCTCTTGTTTGAGTCTTGGCATGTCTCATAATGTTAACTATGCTAAAATGAATCTGGTCTATGCTTTGTTTGATCACTAAAGAATGAATTATGAGCATGGTAATGGAATATGTGTCTTGCAATGTATGTTGATCATATTGTACTCCGTATGTATGGTTGGTTATGATTGTAATGAGACTTGTGTGTGTATGGGTATGGATGTTATGGTTGTATGGTTGTGTTGGAGTATTGGAGACAGGTTTAACAGGTTAACGAGTTATGCTTGGGTTAAGTTTGCACATGGGTACTGTTCTGGCACATGTGTGAGGAGATACAACGTCCTAGGAAGGACGGATACCGCCCATGATCCCCTCGGCTATTCTTGTTGCTTAGCTAGAGCGACTATGGGTTCTCAACCAGAAGGGTTGGACTATGGTTATATTTATGTCGTCACCGTTCTTGTTGCTCGGTGGAATTTGGCCAAATTTAGACTTGTGATTATTGAGGAACTTCTTGTTGCTGTTCCGCCATAGGGTTTGGGTGATTCTTGTTGCTTCACCCGGGGTGGTTCTTGTTGCTCCACCCAGTTCTCCGCGCTTACTCTCGCATTTTGT
The DNA here is from genome assembly GCA_023091065.1 of Dianthus caryophyllus. Lineage (NCBI taxonomy): Eukaryota > Viridiplantae > Streptophyta > Magnoliopsida > Caryophyllales > Caryophyllaceae > Dianthus > Dianthus caryophyllus. Next base: position 19,149,978 of record CM041527.1, on the reverse strand, counting down.
TCGAAGATGGATCGTCACATGGGTTCGAATGGTTTGGTCACAACAAATGTTGTGCCGTGTGTTTGTATTTGTATTTGCTCGTGTTGTTTCATCGTTGTTTGTATTGTTGATCATGTACTTGTGCTTTGGTTTAGGCCTTAGGCCAGGTGAGCTAGTTGCATTGTTGTTGTTGCATTTCGTTACGTTAAAATGTGACTGGGGAGCACCTAGTTACTCCCCACTGATTGTGGTTGTTGCTTCTCTTCTTTTTAGGTATGCGCGTGACGGGATTTGAGTGAGAAGAATGCGAGAATATGACCGTGCCTTACCTTAAAAGAGATGTTGTTTCGTTTAGACTTTTGGACTTGTACTTTGGTGCTGTTTAGACTTTCTTTCTTTGGGCTTGGACTTTGTTTTGGTTTTGGATGTAAGGGGGTATTTATTCCCCACTATGTTAGGCCTCAAGGCTTACCCTTTACTTTTCGTTTATTTTGGTAGATTGTTTGAGTAATAATCCGGGCTACGGTGTTTCCGCCACCGTGATTTCAGTTTTAAACCTTTATCTTTTCTAAAACTCTTTTAAAATCATATTTTATCTATTTTGAAAAACCCGGGTTGTTACACTATGGAAGTGAGATGCAATCGATCAGAGTACAAAGGCCTACTCAGTGGTCAGGCTCGTAAGCAGTATGTGTTGTTTGTTGTATGATTAAATGAGAATGAGTGTGTGTACCATCTTTGAAAAACTAAAGACCACAACTTTCTGAATTGAATCGAGTCTGCATGATGTGAATGTTACAATACGTATGTTTATTTGCGATATGATATCGCTTTGTAATCCTGTTGAATTATTGTGACACTATTGCTATGATATTATCTGTTATTTTCTTTCATAACTGAATATCATGCTCATATGATTTATCGCTTTAAACCGCATGCTTATTTATGACTTATACGTGTTTATATGCTATATGTAATAAGCATGTTTATGTTTTATCATAATGTTATAATTATAAAGCGATAATATTAAACCAAAGTAATTGAAATCGAGGGTAAGTATGAGCATAGCTAGTCACTGTCCGCTCAGCGGGCATCCCCCCAATAGTTTATTGTGCAGGAAAAGCGTGGACCGGATGCTTGGATTTTGGACGGGGCCACGAGACATTTTTATGCCTTACTTATAGTTCTTTTTGAGAGATTTGTAATATATAACACTTTACTCTTTTAAGTACCGTATTTAGAGTTGTTTTATTCAACTCTTGAACGATGTTATAACATTTGGGTTTTTATGTATAATTAATGACGCTGGTTTAAGATTTAGTTAATTTCCGCCTTAGTAATTAAAGTCGATTAAAAACCAGGTTGTTACAGTTGGTATCAGAGCTGACTCGTGACCGTAACATAAATGGCCTAATGCGATTTATGCTTACCTAACGAGAGACACTGGGCGTACATTCATATTGTATGTCAGGCATAGACTAATAGGATCAAATAATAAATTAGATTTTTCTTTATTAGATCACTTAAATAATAAACTTAAAATCGCTTTAAAGTGTGAGGATGGGTAGAAACCTTAAGGACTGACCATAGGCTAAGGACTTTTAAATAACGAACTACTTCCTCGTAATAAAATACACTAACTATCGTATGCTTGCTACTTCTTTGAAGTAGTGACTAAAACTAACAACTATCCTCGGATATAAAATTTAAATAATAATTCAACTCCCGAGGATTGAAGCATCGAAGGAAGTACCAGACGGCACGAAGTGAAGACACCTGTTAAATTCATAAACAATTCCACAAAAAAATACACTCTCTACTTTCAACCTTTCTTCTATATTCCTAAGAAAGTGTACCAGATACGTTTGAAAATCCTAAAACCGATGTAACCAAAAATTACATCTCAATGAAATAAAATACCTAACTTCTGTGCTTACTTGCATAACTGCCGTTATTGCATTTACTTTCAAGTAAAAGCTATCAATGATAAGCATGTCTTCTAACCTCTCACAATACTAATAAATTCCTTCACGTCTTAATTCTTTCAGAATGGCTGCACCTCCAATGACAGACGAGGAAAGACACCTCCTGGCAGAAGAATCTTTGATCCGTTTGGCAGAAATAGCCACGGATAACGCAAACCGCCAACATCATCCAAGCGCGTTTGATCGTGTTTCACGTCATCGACCACAAGAATACTCGGGTTCAAATAACCCTATTGATCTCACGAACTGGCTTGAAGAGATGAAAAAGCTAATGGACCTGAGCAGGACACCTCCTGAGGATAGGGTCAACATAGCCGCCTATTACCTGAAGGCCGAGGCTAATGACTGGTGGAACGTGATCAAGACTAATGAACCTGACACCACGTTCACCTGGTACGAATTCGTCGAGAAGATCAAGGGGAAATACTTTGGGTATGAACTCCGATGTCAGAAGGAAGAGGAGTTCATAAGTCTTAAGATGGGAGACATGACACTCCAGGAATACACCGAAAAATTTCAACAGCTGGCCAAATTTGGGACTGCGATTGCTCCCAACGATAGAGCCATGACACAGAGGTACCTGCGCAACATGTCCGCAAGTATGCGTACTCATATGAGCAGCAACACCTACACCACCTTTGCACGCAAAGATATGAATGTGCGTGCAGGGTCTGGGCTTCCATACAATCGGAAGAGGCTGAAAAGAAGAAGAAGAGGGTATTTGTGCCTTCCGTATCACCGTCGAGCTTCATTCAGAAGCCGAACTACCAACGCCCGATTCAGCAGAGGCCAAATTTTCAGAGGCCTGCGTTCCAAAACAGGGTTCCTACTGGGAACAACGAGAGAGCTATGGTTGCAGGAAGGGCTCCTCAACCAAGGGCCGCACCGGAGAATTGTCGTATATGCCGCAAGGCTCTACATGAGGGGAGGCAGTGCAATGGTCTGCCAATCACCTGTTTCAAATGCAAGATGGTAGGGCATAAATCGAATGTATGCCCCAACAACCAGAACACGGCACCTGTAGCGGGAGTACCACAATCTGTTGTGGTACAGGGTCGAGTTTATGTACTCACAGAGGCCGAGGCAGAAGAGTCACCTGAGGCAGACGTCATCACTGGTATTTTTCCTATAAACTCTGTGAACGCTGTCGTTTTATTTGACACCGGGGCATCATTGTCCTTTGTATCTTCTAAATTTGTTTCAAAGGCTAATATCACAAAATCCGAATCAATCAACGCAAATATTTCTTTACCAAACGGAAAAATTTTCAAATGTTCCAAAATATTCAAAGAAACTCCAATTACAATCCATAAAACAATCTTTCCTTCCGACCTTATTCTTTTTGACATGCCGGAATTCGACGTCATCTCGGGATCATTGGTTAACTAAATATCATGCCTTGTTCGAGTGCCGAGACCAGGAAAATTCGCTTGAAGCATCCCACGGGGCTAGGGTCACATATCGTAAAGACTTCGCCAGTTAAGGGGGCGAAAATCATATCTATGCTACAGCTTCAACGGTTAGAAAGAAAGGGACATCAAGTGTACCTATGCAGCGTTAACGAGGTAAAGGAAAGCGTGGACATCGGAGGGATTCACGTAGTACGGAATTTCCCGACGTGTTCCCAGACGACTTACCAGCTCGCTACCGCACGTGATGTTGAATTCTCTATCGACCTTGTGCCAGGCACGGCCCCAATCTCAAAGGCACCCTATAGGATGGCACCAGTAGAACTACAGGAATTAAAGAAACAACTGGAAGAAATGATTGAAAAGGGTTTCATAAGACCGAGTGTCTCACCCTGGGGAGCGCCGGTTCTCTTTGTGAAGAAGAAGGATGGCAGTATGAGGCTCTGCATCGACTACAGGGAATTAAACAAGGTGACCATTAAGAACCGCTACCCTCTGCCAAGGATTGACGACCTTTTTTATCAGCTAAAAGGCGCGGGAGTGTTTTCTAAGATCGACCTGAGGTCAGGTTATCATCAGATCGCTGTTAGGGAATCTGACATCCAGAAGACTGCTTTCAGAAGCAGATATGGTCACTACGAATTCAAGGTTATGCCTTTCGGTTTGACGAATGCACCAAAGAAGGTGTTCATGGATCAAATGAATGTGACTTTCCACGAGTACTTAGACATATGCGTGGTTGTATTCATTGATGATATCCTAATTTATTCCAAGACCGGGGCAGAACACGAGAAACATCTACGTATCATTCTGGGAATACTGAGGAAATATAAGTGGTATGCTAAATTTTCTAAGTGCGAATTTTGGCTCGAGAAGGTAGCATTCCTCGGTCACGCTATCTCAAGGATCTGAGTGATGGTAGATCCTGCAAAGATCGACGCAGTGAAAGAATGGAAGGCTCCCACAAATATAACTGAAATACGCAGCTTCCTAGGATTAGCAGGATACTACAGGAGGTTCGTTCCGGATTTCTCTAAGGTAGCACGACCAATGACAAAGCTGCTACAAAAAGAATCCAAATTCATATGGAGCGACGAGTGTGAGAATGCATTCCAGGAACTCAAGACAAGGCTTACCACAGCGCCCGTCTTAGCTCTCCCTACAGATGGAGATGAGTATGAAGCCTACAGTGACGCCTCACTGAATGGCCTGGGTTGCGTACTGATGCAACAAGGGAAGGTCATTGCTTATGCGTCAAGGCAGTTAAAGGTTCATGAACGAAACTACCCAACTCATGACCTTGAGTTAGCAGCTGTGGTGTTTGCTTTGAAAATCTGGCGTCATTACCTCTACGGGGTGAGCATCAAGTTCTACACTGACCACAAGAGCCTGAAATATATATTCACGCAGAAGGAACTCAACATGAGACAACGCCGGTGGTTAGAACTGATCAAGGACTACAAGATTGAGCTACTGTACCACGAGGGTAAGGCGAACGTCGTTGCTGACGCTCTGAGTAGAAAGACTACGCATACCCTTAGCAACATTTGGGAAATTCCGGCTGGTATTGTCAGAGACTTCAAGAGAATGAACTTAGAGTTGGTTCAGTCTGACGATGCTGATTTGAACGCCATGATCGCAGAGCCGGAGTTATATCACGAGATAAGAGCTCTACAATGGGAAGATGAAGAGCTTGTTAAGATCAGACGGGAAATTCCTTCAGGAAACCGAGAAGGGTTTGAGGTTAAACCTGACGGGAGTTTGAGATTCAAAGAAAGGTGGTGTGTGCCTGACGTACCTGTGTTGAAAAGAAAGATCCTCGACGAGGCACATAGTACACGATACTCCATACATCCTGGGTCTGATAAAATGTACCAAGACTTAAAACTGAAGTTTTGGTGGGTTAGAATGAAAGCAGAGATTGCAGAGTATGTTGCAAAGTGTTTAATCTGCCAGAAAGTGAAGTTTGAACATCAACGACCCGGGGGACTACTACAACCCTCGACATTCCTTTGGGGAAATGGGACTCCATCTCCATGGATTTTATAACAGGTTTGCCAAGAACTCACCAAGCAATAATGCGATTTGGGTAATAGTGGACCGCTTGACCAAATCGGCCCACTTTCTACCAATCAAAGACACTTGGAGTCTTGAAGAGCTAGCTAAGGCTTATGAGAAGGAGGTGATTCGACTACACGGTGTACCACTAGACATTATCTCGGACAGGGATCCGAGATTCACCTCTCATTTTTGGGACAAGCTCCAAGCGGCATTGGGGAGCCAACTAAAGATGAGCACCGCTTTCCACCCTGCGACCGATGGTCAAACTGAGCGAACTATCCAAACGGTCGAGGACATGCTCAGGGCATGTGCTCTAGAATTTAACGAGAATTGGGAGAAAAGTCTACCTTTGATTGAATTCTCCTACAACAATAGCTTTCATGCAAGCTTAGGTTGTGCCCCATTTGAGGCACTCTACGGGAGGAAGTGTGGTAGCCCACCTGCTGGGACGATGCTGGTGATAACGTGGGTACTGGGCCAGAGGTTATTCAAGACCAGATTGAACACATCAAAATCATTCGTGAACGACTACAAGCGGCCCAGGACCGCCAGAAGATGTATGCTAACAAACATCGCCGACCTATTGAGTTCGAAGTCGGCGATCATGTGTTCTTGAAAGTATCACCCATGAAGGGGGTCCGACGTTTCGGTTTGAAAGGAAAATTGAGTCCTAAATACGTGGGACCATATGAGATTACCGACAGGATTGGTGAGGTAGCCTATCGCTAGCATTACCACCCAATTTGTCGAAGGTTCACAACGTGTTTCACGCTTTCCCAACCGAGGCGATACAGAGTGACCCAAGTCATATCGTTACTCCTGACGTGATCGCAGCTGAGCCTAATTTACTATACTCCGAGAGACCTGTCAAGATTCTAGCACGAGAAACCAAGAGGTTGAGGCGGAAGACGGTTCCCTTAGTGAAGGTGCTATGGAAGGGTCAATTGACTGAACAAGCAACTTGGGAGACCGAAGCCTCCATGAAGGAGAAATATCCCGAGCTGTTTACCTCAGGTGAAAATCCTATTCTTCATTCAAGTTTCGGGACGAAACTTTTCTAAGGGGGGAGGTTTGTAACACCCCGTGTTAATTTAAATCATTTACTAGCCATCAAATTCTAATTTCAATTCTTAAATCATTTCCCAAGCCTTTTAGCCTTCAAAATCTCTATTTTTGCACAACTTGTGTTTTGTAAAATTTATCGACTTCTTTAAGACTTTTTAAAATTTTTGAATAATGAAATAAATATTTTAGTCTTAGAATTCAAAAGTAGAAATATTTCGAAAAATCGTCAAACGCGCACACATTAACTTTTATCGCTTTTGACGCCCGACTTTTTAAAACTGACCAAATTCGAGGAAAACATTTTTTAACACAAATTAGACAATTTCTACACCTAATAGTAATGTTGACATTAGTAAGTCTGCTATGATCATTTGGTTCCCTAATTACATATTAATAAAACATTATTTTCTTAATAAATCAAAACTTATACTACACATTTCATTTAACCTAATTACATAACATCATTTTCATTTATTCTAAGTGCAAAACCATCTCATTTTCTTCTTCATTTGGGCCGAGATATTCATCACTCTTTCTCTCATTATTTTTCTTCCTTTTTTCTACAAAAACCTCCTAAATTAAAACCTTAATATTATTCTAATAATCTCTAGTTTTATTTAGCTAATTAGTGGGTATTTGGAGCTTAATATTTACGGGTTTTATTTGAAGGTGAAGACGGGTTTGAGGGTGAAGCTTTGGATCTTGATAATATTCTTGACCCCGATAATCAATAACTTACCAAATAAGGTGACTAACTATGTCTTGTATTATCTTTTTAGTAAATTAATTTGTTTTGTTATTCTAATTTTATAATTATGATTTTTATGTTAAATATGTTAAACATCATGTTTATATGCTTGTATGTTTATGTGTTGAATAAATAATGATAATAACTAAATATATAGTTTACTAGTAATGTTATAGTAAAATGATACCATGTTTAGCTAAGTTGATTTTGAGCATTTTTAATTATGTTTCATATGATTTTTATGTTTAGTTATGTTTTAATTAAGTAGTAGTGATATATAAAAATTATGTGAAATATTAACAATGAGTAAAAGTGATTAAAAATGAAAAATAAAAATATATATACATATGTGCATATACTCGGCATTTTGCCCTTTTTATTTTAAATTTTTACTTTTAATTTTTGTAAATAATATGTTAGATTAAGTTAGTTAAAATGGATGTTACCATATGAAAAGAATTAATTTAGGAAAATAAATTATAGGTTATTAAAATCGAAATTAGTGTTCTTGAGTTGTTCTTGAGTTCTTCATGTGTGTTCTTGATTATTCATGTTGATGTTCATACTTGTTACTCATTTTGATTTCATTTTTATTTATGTTTGTTAATAATTTGTGTTTATGTTTAGTTATTGTTTATATATATTGTTAGTATTATGTATTAAATCAACTTAAACATTATAAATCATTTAGATTAAAAAGTTAGAAAATTAAAGTGTTGAAAAACACTATTCATAATTATAAATGAAACTTTTAGTAAATTTCATTTTAGTTTAAATCGTTTTAGTATAATTAGAATAATTAAAATATAAGGACTTTAAGTTAAAAACCGTTAAAATCGAAAAATGAAAATTTGAACACCATGACCATTACTCACGGCATCCCTATATTTTTAGGTTAAAAATTGTTTTATCACTTTTTAGTTTAATTGTTAAAATAATTTGATTAGTAATTAATAAGTTAGAATTAAGAAATTAAAAGAAATAAATCAATTTTGTACATATATAATATCACACGGCATTTTCACTTTTTATTGACTAAATTTGACCAAAATGAAATTATCACTAAGTCACTAAAGTTAAATAGTAATTAGAATTGAATTTTTGTATAAATCGATTTAGTTATAAACAAAATATCATAAACCGATAAAAATATGTAAATCAAGCTATAAAAATGAACTAAATCGTGTTATCGCTTTGCTATCCTGGATCTGTTGATCTTGGACATACGGACTAAAATGAATCATCCACGTTACTATTATTTTAAAAATGAAAATCGCTAAATTTAGTTAATAGACGACTAAATTTAACTAAGTCTCATTTTAAAATAAATATCGTTATCACTTTTTACAAACCGAGCTTAACGTTTTTAAAACTAGAATTTTAGAATATTTTCATAAATGACTAAATACAAAATGTACTTACCGCTTTTAAAACTATGATTTTCTAATATTTTCATAAATGACTAAATACAAACCTAACTTAACATTTTTAAAACTAGACTTTAAAATATTTTCAAAAATCGCTAAATACAAAACTAACCTAACGACTTTAAAACTAGAAATCTATACTTAGGAAATAAAAGATTTAGTTTTATAATTAAAATACCTTAAGTATAAAAATAATAAGTATAAGTATAAAAATACATATAAAATACGAAGTATGAAAATACGAATACGTATAAAAATACGTATAAAATACGGTGAATAGTAAATACGATGAATAGTAAATACAATGAATAGTAAAATACGATGAATAGTGAAAAGTGAATAGTGAAATACTGAAAATAATTGAAAATTTTACTAAGTATAGAAAATTTAAAATAAAGAAGTAAATGACCTAAAGTGTTTGAAAAACACATAAATAAAATTGGACATACTAATAAATGTTTCAATTTAGAAACTTGAAAACGTTAATAATTAACAACACTTCAAATAATAAACGAACGTGTTATGTGATCATATGAAACCTACCATTCAAATAAAATGTTTGACGCTGAGACTAGGAGAGTCTAGTAACATGTGATATGGAATATCAAATAAATAATGAATATTGAGTAAGTTAAATAAAAGGTCAAGCTTGGGCCTCAGATATGAAAACGTCAATCGTAAGTGAAGTGGGTTTAAGATAGTCTTGTCGCGGTCGCCATCACGGACAAGATAATTGATTATGCCATGGTGTTAGCCACAGCCTTTAGGAAATGGTCGTTTTATCTGGAGTTAAGGTGCTCTACGAATAGCGTGGCCCATTCTTAACGTGGATACTAATGTACATGTACTAGACTAGGGTTTAATTCACTCTATTTCGCTAAAGTTATCAGGGCCACCGTAACATTATGTGCATATGCGCTTTACGGTTCTGTCTCCTTGCCGTGTTTCGTCTTTATTGGACGCGACACTTGCATTCGTTCTTACCCTGCGTAAAGATTACTTGACGAGATTGTATCTGAAGTTTGAATCATTTCGAACACTAGACGATGAGATGCAAGTAATATAGTATTCGGCGTGGTTTACGAGTCGAGTAAGCCTCTGCACTATGGAAGTGAGATGCAATCGATCAGAGTACAAAGGCCTACTCAGTGGTCAGGCTCGTAAGCAGTATGTGTTGTTTGTTGTATGATTAAATGAGAATGAGTGTGTGTACCATCTTTGAAAAACTAAAGACCACAACTTTCTGAATTGAATCGAGTCTGCATGATGTGAATGTTACAATACGTATGTTTATTTGCGATATGATATCGCTTTGTAATCCTGTTGAATTATTGTGACACTATTGCTATGATATTATCTGTTATTTTCTTTCATAACTGAATATCATGCTCATATGATTTATCGCTTTAAACCGCATGCTTATTTATGACTTATACGTGTTTATATGCTATATGTAATAAGCATGTTTATGTTTTATCATAATGTTATAATTATAAAGCGATAATATTAAACCAAAGTAATTGAAATCGAGGGTAAGTATGAGCATAGCTAGACATCGTCTCGTCAATGCATCCCCAATAGTTTATTGTGCAGGAAAAGCGTGGACCGGATGCTTGGATTTTGGACGGGGCCACGAGACATTTTTATGCCTTACTTATAGTTCTTTTTGAGAGATTTGTAATATATAACACTTTACTCTTTTAAGTACCGTATTTAGAGTTGTTTTATTCAACTCTTGAACGATGTTATAACATTTGGGTTTTTATGTATAATTAATGACGTTGGTTTAAGACTTAGTTAATTTCCGCCTTAGTAATTAAAGTCGATTAAAAACCAGGTTGTTACATGATGTCTATTACGTGTTTTGTAGTAGTGATATAAATTAAGCTAGCTAAATCATTAAGATTAAAAAGTTAGAAATTTAAAGTGTTGAAAAACACTATTCATAAATGTAAATGAAATTTTAGTAAAATTTCATTTTAGTTTAAATCATTTTAGTATAATTAAAATAATTAAATTATAAAGACTTTAAGCTAAAAACCGATAAAATCAAAAAATGAAAATTTAGAACATCCTACTAGTGACTCACGGCATTTTCATCTTTTTAGGGTTAAATTTTGTTTTTATCACTTTTTAGTTTATTGTTAAAATAATTTAATTAGTAATTAATAAGTTAGAATTAAGAAATTAAAAGAAATAAATCAATTTAGATATAACATACATGTCACACGGTTTTTACACTTTAAATGGACCAAATTTAATCAAAATGAATTTATCACTAAGTCACTAAAGTTAACTAGTTGCTAGAAATGAATTTTTGTATAAACCGATTTAGTTAGAAATGAAATATGTTAAATCGTTAAACAATGTTTAACCATTATAAAAATGAACTAAATCGTGTGCTACTGCCTTTGCAAATATTGGACTGTTGGACTTGGACATACGGACTAGAATGAACCATCCACGACACTATTATTATTGAAAATGAAAATCGCTAAATTTAGTAAATAGATGACTAAATTTAACTAAGTTTCAGTTTTAAAATAAATATCATTATCACTAAATACAAAACGAACTTAACGACTTCGAAACTAGAAAGTTATACTTAGTAAATAAAAATGGTTTAGTTTTATATCTAAAATATCTTAAGTATAAAAATACATATAAATATAAAAAAATACATACAAGTATAAAAATACATACAAGTATAAAATACGTATAAATACGAAGTATAAAAATACGCATACGTATAAAAATACGTACAAATACGAAATACGAAAATACGAATACGTATAAAAATACGATGAATAGTAAATACGATGAATAGTAACCTGATGAATAGTAAATAATGAATAGTAAAAATATTTAAAATTTACGAACGGACCCAAAATAAATATTTAAGTTTTCTATGTGCTTCCGTTTACTGCTAGAACTAAATTTTCATTATACAAGTTCGACGATATTGATTTGTTTGAATTACCGCGTAAGTAATAAAGGAACGAGAAAATGATAAAGAAAGTGCTTGTTAAATACTCGGGTGTCTGTCATGTTGCGAATCTATTGTGCCATCGTTAGAAAGGTAGCCGCGTATGGGGACTCTTTCACTCTCAGTGCTGACTGAGGCGTTCTAATGACTCTCATAGTCTTTAGGCAAGCGGCCGTATACATCCCTTGAATGGGCATAAATGTTGCGACCTGCGGTCCATACGAGGTAACGGAAGATGACCATCCCATCCGGGGACCTTGTCGATAGGTATTAATCGTTTTATTTAGGAAAGCTTGCTCTCCCGAATAGCGAGGAGTATGTTGACTCTAAATAGAGGTGTATGCATACATTAGATAAGGGATTGAATCGTCCTTCTTACCTATTGGTATCTGTAGCATTAAAGTCCGTTGATGTACCCGGCAGCTATTGCGCAGGCCTTGCTTTTGTAGGGTTTTGCATGCTTCCATCCTAACTTGTTGTGGCTCATAGGACAACGTATGATAGATTATCCATGTTGTGTTGGATATTAGGTAGTTATCACGTACGCTACTTAGTGTTTGATCTGATATACGAGTCTGAGTAACTAGTGCACTTTGATAGCGAGTCATATGGGTGATTTACTATGAGAGTACACAAGTCGCCCTGTAGTCAAGACTCGCGAGTTTATGTTACTATATGAATATAATTGAAAAGGGTCGACTACCCCGAATATGAGTGAATTGATAATGTTTATCCTCCATATTATGAATTGAGATGATCTGATGATTTAATTGCCATGTTAAATGAACTGTTTTATGTTATTTGCTTTCATAATTGAATGTCATGCTTATATGATTTATCGCTTTAAACCGCATGCCTATTATGACTTATATGTCTTTATATGCTATATGTAATAAGCATGTTTATGTTTTTATCATAATGTTATAATTATAAAGCGATAGTAGTAAACCAAAGTAATTGAAATCGAGGGTAAGTATGAGCATAGCTAGTCATTTGTCATTCGCACCCCCCCATCAGTTTATTGTGCAGGACGTTCGTGGACCGGAAGCTGGATTTTGGACGGGGCCACGAGATGCTTTTATTGCTTACTTTTAGTTGTTTTCGAGAGATATGTAATATATACAACGTTACTCTTTTAAATTTCCGTATTTAGAGTTGTTTTATTCAACTCTTGAACGATGTTATAACGTTTGGGTTTTTATGTAAAATTAATGACACTGGTTTAAGACTTAATTAATTTCCGCCTTAGTAATTAAAGTCGACTAAAAACCAGGTTGTTACAGGAGTGACCCAAGTCATATCATTACTCCTGATGTAATCGCAGTTGAGCCTAACCTGCTCTACTCCGAGAGACCAGTGAAGATTCTAGCGCGTGAAACCAAAGTGTTGAGGCGGAAGACGGTTCCCTTAGTGAAGGTTCTATGGAAAGGTCAATTGACTAAACAAGCAACTTGGGAGACCGAAGCCTCTATGAAGAAGAAATACCCCGAACTGTTTATCTCAGGTGAAAATCCTATCCTTCATTCAAGTTTCGGGACGAAACTTTTCTAAGGGGGGAGGTTTGTAACACCCCGTGTTAATTTAATTCAATATTTAGCCATCAAATACTAATTTCAAATCCTAAATCTAATCTTAGCCTTTTAGCCTTTCAAAATCACAATTTTTGCAAAACTTTCGTTTTGTAAAATTTATCGACTTCTTTAAAACTTTTGAAAATTTTTGAATAATGAAAAAAATATTTTAGTCTTACAATTCAAAAGTAGAAATATTTCGAAAAATCGTCAAACGCGCACACTTTAACTTTTATCGCTTTTGACGCCCGACTTTTCAAAACTGACCAAATTCGTGAAAAACATTTTAAAACACATAATAAACATTTTCTTGCACCAATAGTGTTTTTGCATACTAGTACGCTAGTTGAAATTTTTGGTTCCCTAATTACATAATAATAAAACATTATTTTCTAATTAAAACAAAACTTATTCAACACATTTCTTTTAACCTATTTTCATAACATCATTTTCATTATTTCACAAGTCAAAAACACTCTCCTTTCCCTCTCATTTCAGCCGAGATAATACTCCCTTTTATCTCTTTTTTTTTCTTCCATTTTTATTACAAAAACCTCTAAAATAAAAACCTAATATTACTCTAATAATTCACTAGTGTTTCCTAGCTATCTTTGGGTATTTGGAGCTCACTTTGTTACGGGTTTTTGAAGGTGAAGACGGGAACTTGGGTGAGGACTTAGACCTTGATAACATCATAGATCCAGACAACCAATAAACTTACCGATTAAGGTGACAAGCTTTATCTTATTTTAACCTCTTTGTAAATTAATTTGTTTTGTTATTATAATTTTATGAGTATGATTTTTATGATAAAATATGTTTAAACATCATTTATGTGTACTTGGATGATATGTGAAGTATAATAAAATGATAATAAATAAGTAATATTGATAATAGTTAAGTTGTAGTATTATGTTCATATGTTTAGTTAATTTATTTTTGAGCATTTTTAATTATGATTCATATGTTTTTCATGTTTAGTTACGTTTTAGTTATGTTGTAGTTGTATATAAAAATTATGTGAAATATAACAATGAGTTTAAAGTGATTAAAAATCGAAAATGAAAATCTATACACATATATACATACCCACGTCATTTCCACTTTTTTTTTAATATATTTTCACTTTTAATTTTGTAAATAATATGTTGTGTTAAGTTAGTTAAAATGGATGTTATCATGTGAAAAAAATTAAATTAGGAAAATAAATTATAAGTTGTTAAAATCAAAAATGGTGTTCTTGAGCTTTATTTTGATCTTCATGTGTGTTCATATGATATTCATGTTGATGTTCATCATTATTGTTCATTTTGATTTCGTTTCATATTATGTTTGTTAATAGTTTGTGTTTATGTTTAGTTAATGTTTTATATTATGTTATCACCATTACATAAATCAAACTTAAACGTTTAGAAAATCTTTTAAGAAATTTAACTTTATATTTTAACTTAAATTTTAGTCTACTGAAATTTCTAGTAAAGTTTCATTTTAGTTTAAATCATTTTAGTATAATTAGAATAATTAAAATATAAAGACTTTAAGCTAAAAACCGATAAAATCGAAAAAATGAAAATTTAGAACATGCTTTTACATGCTCACGGCATTTTCATGTTTTTAGGGTTAAATTTTGCTTTTATCACTTTTTAGTTTATTGTTAAAATAATTTAATTATTAGTTAATAAGTTAGAATTAAGAAATTAAAAGAAATAAATCAATTTTGACATATACTTAAAACCACACGGCATTTGTATATAAAATGGACTAAATTTGATCAAAATTAAATTATCACCAAGTCACTAAAGTTAAATAATAATTAGAATTGAATTTTTGTATAAATCGATTTAGTTATAAATGAAATGAAATAAACCGATTAAAATGAGTAACCGATATAAAAAATAAATTAAATCGTGTGCTACTGCCTTTGCAAATATTGGACTGTTGAACTTGGACTTACAGACTAAAATGAATCATCCACGATACTATTATTTTAAAATGAAAATCACTAACTTTAGTTAATAGACGACTAAAATTAACTAAGTCTCATTTTAAAATGAACATCATTATCACTTTTTACAAATCGAACTTAACGTTTTTAAAACTAGAATTTTAAAATGAATATCATTATCACTTTTTACAAACCGAACTTAACGTTTTTAAAACTAGACTTTTAAAATATTTTCAAAAATCACTAAGTACAAAACGAACTTAACGACTTTGAAACTAAAAAATTTATACTTAGCAAATAAAAAGAAATTTAAGTTTATACTTAGGAAAAATATCAATGTATAAGAATACTTATAAAATACGTATAAAAATAAAAATACGTACAAGTATAAGAATACGTATAAGTATAAAAATACGTATAAAATACGAAATATAAAAATACAAATACGTATAAAAAAATATGTAAAGAATACGAAGTATAAAAATACGAATACGTATAAAAATACGTATAAAATACGATGAATAGTGAATAGTGAATAGTGTTTGATGAATAGTGAAAAGTGAATAGTGTAACAACCTGGTTTTTCGTCGACTTTAATTACTAAGGCGGAAATTAATTAAGTCTTAAACCAGCGTTATTAATTATACATAAAACCCAAAATGTTACATCGTAATTCAAGAGTTGAATAAAACAACTCTGTGTACGGAAATTTAAAAGAGTAGCGTCTTATATATTACAAATCTCTCGCAAATGACATAAAGTAAAGCGTAAAAACGTTGCATGGCCCCGTCCAAAATCCAGCTTAGGTCCCATGATTACCTGCACAATAAATCGATGGGGATGCCAATATGATGATGACTAGCTATGCTCATACTTACCCTCGGTTTCAATTACTTTGGTTTAATATTATCGCTTTATAAACATAACATTATGATAAAACATAAACATGCTTAATACAATTAGCATGTAAAGACATATATGTCATAATAAGCATGCGGTTAAAGCGATAAATCATATAAGCATGATATTGATTATGAAAGCAAATAACATATAATATCATAGCCATAGTATCACAACATATCAAAGAAGATTACAAAGCGATATCGGATCGCATACATACATCGTATCGTATTGTTCTCATCATGCACTCGATTCACTTTGAAACTTGTGGTCTTTAATTTTCGAAGATGGTACACACTGCTCTCATTTAATCAAACAACACACAAAACATCACGCTACGAGCACGACCAATCGAGTAGGCCCTTGTACTCTGATCGATTGCATCTCACTTCCATAGTGCAGAGGCTTACTCGACTCGTAAACCACGCCGAATACTATAATACTTGCATCTCATCCTCTAGTGTTCGAAATGATTCGAACTTCAGATACAATCTCGTCAAGTGATCTGTACATGTGGCAAGAACGAATGCTAGTGTCGCGTGCAATAAACACGAAACACGGCAAGGAGACAAAACCGCAAAGCGCATAAGCACATAATGTCACGGTGGCCCTGGTAACTTTAGCGAAATAGAGTGAATTAAACCCAAGTCTAGTACATGTACATTAGTATCCACGTTAAGAATGGGCTATGCTATTCATAGAGCACCTTAACTCCAGATAAAACGACTATTTCCTAAAGCCTGAGACAAAAGCCTTGGCATATTCAATTATCTTGTCCGGCAATGGCGACCGCCACAAGACTATCTTAACCCCACTTCACTCACGATTGACGTTCCTTTATCTGAGGCCCAAGCTTGACCTTTTATTTAACTTACTCAATATTCATTATTTATTTGATATTACATATCACATGTTACTAGACTCTCCTAGTCTCAGCGTCAAACGTTTAAGTATTTGTAGGTTTCATATGATCACATAACACGTTCGTTTATTATTTGAAGTGTTGTTAATTATTAACGTTTTCAAGTTTCTAAATTGAAACGTTTATTAGTATGTCCAATCTTATTTAAGTGTTTTCATACACTTTAAGTTATTTATTTATTCATTTTCAATTTTCTATACTTAGTAAAATTTTCAATTATTTTCAATATTTTACTATTCACTTTTCACTATTCAATAGTATTTACTATTCATCGTATTTTACTATTCATCGTATTTTACTATTCATCGTATTTACTATTCATCGTATTCACTATTCATCGTATTTAACTATTCATCGTATTTAACTATTCATCGTATTTATACGCATCTTTATACTTAGATATTTTAGTATAATACTAAACTTGTTTTTATTTCCTAAGTATAGATTTCTAGTTTTAAAGTCGTTAGGTTCGTTTTGTACTTAGTGATTTTTGTAAATATTTTAACAGTTTAGTTTTAAAAACGTTAAGTTCGTTTTGTACTTAGTGATTTTTGAAAATATCTAAAAATCTAGTTTTAAAAACGTTAAGTTCATTTTGTAATTAGTGATTGGTGAAAATATTTTAAAATGTAAGACTCGGTTAAATTTAGTCGTCTATTTATTTAAGTTAGTGATAGTATCGTGGATGATTCATTTATAGTCCGTATGTCCAATTTCAACAATCCAATAGCAAAGGTAGTATCACACGATTTAATTCATTTTTATAACGGTTAACATATTTTCATCGGTTTATAATAATTCATTTATAATTAAAACGATTTATACAAAAAATTCAATTCTAATTACTATTTAACTTTAGTGACTTAGTGATAAATTCATTTTAGTCAAATTTAGTCAATTTTAAGAGGTAATGTCGTGTGGTGTTTATATGTGTCAAAAATTGATTTATTTCTTTTAATTTCTTAAATCTAACTTATTAACTAATAATTAAATTATATTAACAATAAACTAAAAAATGATAAAACAAATTTTAATCCTAAAATAAGGGAGTGCCGTGGCTAAGCTCTATGTTGTTCAAAAATTCGTTTTTCAATTTTATCGGTTTTTAACTTAAAGTCTTTATATTTTAATTATTCTAATTATACTAAAATGATTTAAACTATAATGAAATTTACTAACAATTTCATTTATATTTATGAATAGTGTTTTTCAACACTTTAAATTTCTAACTTTTTAATCTAAATGATTTATAATGTTTTAGTTGATTTGTAGTATAATACTAAGTGACATATAAAACAATAACTAAACATAAACACAAATTATTAACAAACATAAATTAAAATGAAATCAAAATGAGTAACAAGTATGAACATCAACATGAATAAATCAAGAACACACATGAAGAACTCAAGAACAACTCAAGAACACTAATTTCGATTTTAATAATTTATAATTTGTTTTCCTAATTTAGTTTTTTTTTCATAGGAACATCTATTTTAACTAACTTAATCTAACATATTATTTACAAAAATTAAAAGTGAAAATATATAAAAAATATGGCAAAATGCCGAGATATATACAAATGACATACAATTTTTATTTTTCATTTTTTTATCACTTTAAACTCATTTTTAATACTTCACATAATTTTTATATATGACTAATACTTAAATAAAACATAACTAAATATAAAAATCATATGAACACAAACTAAAAGTGCTCAAATTAATTTAACTAAACATAGTATTATTTTACTACAACTAATCTATTATCAATATAACTTATTTATTATCATTTTATTATACAACACCTAAACACACAAGTACATATAGGTGATGTTTAACATATTTAACATAATTTTCATACTCATAAAATCATAATAACAATACAAATTAATTTACTAAAAGGATAATATAAGACAAGGCTAGTCACTTTAATTAGGATGTTAAACGTCGGGGATCTAAAATAAATTTTAGATCGGATTTTTCTTCACCCATAACCCATGTTATTTACCCAAATAATCCAAACAAGTTAGCTTCTAATACCCACTAAAGAACTTAGAATACTTAGGATTTATTAGAAATATTATTAAGGTTTTATTTTAGAGGTTTTTAGGAGAAAAATGGAAGAAAACAAAAGAGGGAAAATGGGGCAAAGGAGCTCGACATTTTGGAGTATAAAATGTGAGTTTTACACTTGTGAAATAATGAGGGAACACTAGTAATAATATTAGGTTAAAAGTATTAGGTTTTGTTTGATTTTAATTAGAAAAATAATGTTTTATTTAATTAAATTTAGCATCATCCCCTCCATCATCACCAATTTAGTCCACATTACTATTTTGGCATTAAAAATGTCTTTTATGTGTTTTAAAATGTTTTCCTCGAATTTGGTCAGTTTTAAAAAGTCGGGCGTCAAAAGCGATAAAAGTTAAAATGTCTTTGTTTGTGATTTTAGAAAAGTATTCATTTTATAAATTTAAGACTAAAATATTTTATTTACTACTTTAGAAAAATTTTAAAAGTGACGGAAATGAAAATGGTAATATTAAATTAGTAGTATTGAATTTGTATTTATATTCTTTTTATTATGTATTAAACTTTAAATTTAAAAACAAAAATAAAAGTAATGATGATAAATGAAATGTGTAAGAAAATGTGTAAGAATATGGAAGATGATAAAATTTGACTAAGGAAAGTCAAAAGTCAAAAGTCAAATTTTCGGGCTCGATTATCGTTTTTGAAATTTTCGATTTGCGCAATCACAGAAAGTCTCAAAATAAAAGATATGATCTTAAAATAGTATTTTGAAATAAAATCGGAAATAAAAATAAAACTAATTTTCAAAAGGTAATAAAAACAAAAATCGGATCTTAATCCTTGAAATTTTGATTAAAATTTTACTAGATCGAAATATTTATTTTTTTGGTTGAATGTTAAAGATTTAAATAATTATAATCAAACGTCAAAAAGTTTATCAGTTTAAATTAAGTATAACTTAGAATTTCGACATTTTAGAAAAAAGCTAGTTTAATAGAAAAGGAATAGTAATTATATATTAATATATAATCATTTATTGAAAATAATCAAAATGACTACATTTTGATTAAAAATGACGTGAGGTTTGATTTTCAAAATGTTGATGTTGATTGTTTGATTTTTGATTTGCGTGTTTGAAATTGTTGACCCGAATTTCAAAGACGGGAAGAGTATAAGGGTTTATTTTTATAAAAATTTGAAATGTGTTTCGTTTTCAATTCTAAAGATAATAGGACAAACTTTATTTTTCAAAATTTTTAAATTTGTACTTAGGAAAATTTATTATTATTTGGCGAAAAAATTTCAGTCGCATTTTATTATATGAAAAAAAAGATGAATTTAATTTGAGGAATTAAATTCTTTTATCATATTGTGTTAAAATAACACGGGGTGTTACAAACCTACCCCCTTAAGAAAAGTTTCGTCCCGAAACTTGAATAGAGTGGATAACTACTTGCAGTTGAGCAATGCAGTTAGAGAGAATATCAAGATATTATATGTTTTGATACTAACATGTTTATTTTAGTAGAATAAGACTTTTCAAAATGTTTGTATTTTTGAATTATTGAAAAGGTGTTAGATTGAGTGGGAAGGTTGTAGGATATAAACATTTTATATTTATAAATAGAATATTTTGAATTAATATAGAAATGTTGCTAGATTATTATTTTTGAAATCGACATCAAAGGGATTTTCAAAAAGGTGGGGCTTAGAAGTTTTTGTACGGAATTACTTTAAATTAAAATTATAAGGGTTTTAAAATAAAACAAATTTTAATTTTATTTGAAGTTAAAGATATAGTTTAAAATTGGTTGAAAATACTGATTTTGAATTTTAAAGTTTAATCAATGATTTTTAAAACATCATATTTTGTCCTACCCCCTTAAGAAAATTTTAAACATATATTTACGCAGGTTAAGTAGAAAAGATAAAAATTCATTTCAGAGGTTAGAAATTTGGAAAAGGTATTGATAAGTTGCAAAATTTGAAAATAATCAAATTCGATAGTATAAGGTAAAGAATATACAATTAAAAACAAAACATTTTCAAAGATACTGAAAATTGAGAAATAAATTTTAAGAACCAATTGAATAAGTTTCAAATATGTGTTAAAAGGGAAAACATGAAAGTTCATTTTAGAGTATAATTAGAATTCATAAATTTTCAAAATCTTATAAATTTTAAAAGAGATGGTAAGTTTAAGAGGTTTAAAATGTAATAAAATTTGAAGGTTTTTGAGAATCAATCAAAAGAAGTTTAAGGAATTGACATGCAAAAATAAAATCATTTTGCGAGATTAAGGAAGAAGAATGAAAGTTCATTTGAGAAATAGTTATTAGAAATTATAGGTTTAGGAAATTAGAGAGTTAGAAGGGAAAGGTTTAAGAGGTTAAAATTTTTAAACGAGAACGAAATAAAAATTTTAGTTAAAGAGGATAGTTAAATGAAGTTGTAGAAATCTTCTCCGCGACAGAATTCTTCGAGATGTTGACGTCTTATCAGTTGTAAGGTCCTTGATGTGTCCATTTGTTGCGCCTGGGATCTTGTCGTCATGTATTTGATTTAAAGGCTTCGATCTTCGAGAATTAAAATTATACAAAGATTTTATATCCGAGGATAGTTGTTAATTTTAGTTAGTCACATCAGCAAGTAGCAAGCATACGATAGTTAGTGTATTTTATTTTGAGGGAAGTAATTCGTTATTTAAAAATCCTTAGCCTATGGTCGGTCCTTAAGGTTTCTACCCATCCTCACACTTTAAAGCGATTTCAAGTTATTATTTAAGTGATCTAATAAAAGAAAAATCTAATTTATTATTTGATCCTAGTAGTCTTGCCTGACATACGATATGAATGTCCGGCCCAGGTGTCTCTCGTTAGGTAAGCATAAATCGCATTAGGCAATTCATGTTACGGTCACAAGGCGACTCGATACCAATCAGAATAACCTGGTTTTAAATCGACTTTAATTACTAAGGCGGAAATTAATTAAGTCTTAAACCAAAGTATTAATTATACATAAAACCCAAAATGTTACATCGTAATTCAAGAGTTGAATAAAACAACTCTGTAATGCGGAAATTTAAAAGAGTAGCGTCTTATATATTACAAATCTCTCATGAATGACATAAAGTAAAGCGTAAAGCGTTGCATGGCCCCGCCCAAAATCCGACTTAGGTCCATGATTACCTGCACAATAAAGCGATGGGGGATGCTCATTGGCGGGTGATGACTAGCTATGCTCATACTTACCCTCGGTTTCAATTACTTTGGTTTAATATTATCGCTTTATAAACATAACATTATGATAAAACATAAACATGCTTAATACAATTAGCATGTAAAGACATATATGTCATAATAAGCATGCGGTTAAAGCGATAAATCATATAAGCATGATATTCAGTTATGAAAGCAAATAACATATAATATCATAGCCATAGTATCACAACATATCAGCAAGATTACAAAGCGATATCAGATCGCATACATACATACGTATCGTATTGTTCTCATCATGCAGACTCGATTCACTTCAGAAACTTGTGGTCTTTAATTTTCGAAGATGGTACACACTCGTTCTCATTTAATCAAACAACACACAAAACATACTGCTTACGAGCCTGACCACTGAGTAGGCCCTTGTACTCTGATCGATTGCATCTCACTTCCATAGTGCAGAGGCTTACTCGACTCGTAAACCACGCCGAATACTATAATACTTGCATCTCATCCTCTAGTGTTCGAAATGATTCAACTTGGATACAATCTCGTCAAGTGATCCGTACATGTGGCAAGAACGAATGCTAGTGTCGCGTGCAATAAACACGAAACACCTAAGGAGACAAAACCGCAAAGCGCATAAGCACATAATGTCACGGTGGCCCTGGTAACTTTAGCGAAATAGAGTGAATTAAACCCAAGTCTAGTACATGTACATTAGTATCCACGTTAAGAATGGGCTATGCTATTCATAGAGCACCTTAACTCCAGATAATACGACTATTTCCTAAAGCCTGAGACAAAGCCTTGGCATATTCAATTATCTTGTCCGGCAATGGCGACCGCCACAAGACTATCTTAACCCCACTTCACTCACGATTGACGTTCCTTTATCTGAGGCCCAAGCTTGACCTTTTATTTAACTTACTCAATATTCATTATTTATTTGATATTACATATCACATGTTACTAGACTCTCCTAGTCTCAGCGTCAAACGTTTAAGTATTTGTAGGTTTCATATGATCACATAACACGTTCGTTTATTATTTGAAGTGTTGTTAATTATTAACGTTTTCAAGTTTCTAAATTGAAACGTTTATTAGTATGTCCAATCTTATTTAAGTGTTTTCATACACTTTAAGTTATTTATTTATTTATTTTCAATTTTCTATACTTAGTAAAATTTTCAATTATTTTCAATATTTTACTATTCACTTTTCACTATTCACCGTATTTACTATTCATCGTATTTTACTATTCATCGTATTTTACTATTCATCGTATTTACTATTCATCGTATTCACTATTCATCGTATTTAACTATTCATCGTATTTAACTATTCATCGTATTTATACGCATCTTTATACTTAGATATTTTAGTATAATACTAAACTTGTTTTTATTTCCTAAGTATAGATTTCTAGTTTTAAAGTCGTTAGGTTCGTTTTGTACTTAGTGATTTTTGTAAATATTTTAACAGTTTAGTTTTAAAAACGTTAAGTTCGTTTTGTACTTAGTGATTTTTGAAAATATCTAAAAATCTAGTTTTAAAAACGTTAAGTTCATTTTGTAATTAGTGATTGGTGAAAATATTTTAAAATGTAAGACTCGGTTAAATTTAGTCGTCTATTTATTTAAGTTAGTGATAGTATCGTGGATGATTCATTTATAGTCCGTATGTCCAATTTCAACAATCCAATAGCAAAGGTAGTATCACACGATTTAATTCATTTTTATAACGGTTAACATATTTTCATCGGTTTATAATAATTCATTTATAATTAAAACGATTTATACAAAAAATTCAATTCTAATTACTATTTAACTTTAGTGACTTAGTGATAAATTCATTTTAGTCAATTTTAAGAGGTAATGTCGTGTGGTGTTCATATGTGTCAAAAATTGATTTATTTCTTTTAATTTCTTAAATCTAACTTATTAACTAATAATTAAATTATATTAACAATAAACTAAAAAATGATAAAACAAATTTTAATCCTAAAATAAGGGAGTGCCGTGGCTAAGCTCTATGTTGTTCAAAAATTCGTTTTTCAATTTTATCGGTTTTTAACTTAAAGTCTTTATATTTTAATTATTCTAATTATACTAAAATGATTTAAACTATAATGAAATTTACTAACAATTTCATTTATATTTATGAATAGTGTTTTTCAACACTTTAAATTTCTAACTTTTTAATCTAAATGATTTATAATGTTTTAGTTGATTTGTAGTATAATACTAAGTGACATATAAAACAATAACTAAACATAAACACAAATTATTAACAAACATAAATTAAAATGAAATCAAAATGAGTAACAAGTATGAACATCAACATGAATAAATCAAGAACACACATGAAGAACTCAAGAACAACTCAAGAACACTAATTTCGATTTTAATAATTTATAATTTGTTTTCCTAATTTAGTTTTTTTTTCATAGGAACATCTATTTTAACTAACTTATTCTAACATATTATTTACAAAAATTAAAAGTGAAAATATATAAAAAATATGGCAAAATGCCGAGATATATACAAATGACATACAATTTTTATTTTTCATTTTTTTATCACTTTAAACTCATTTTTAATACTTCACATAATTTTTATATATGACTAATACTTAAATAAAACATAACTAAATATAAAAATCATATGAACACAAACTAAAAGTGCTCAAATTAATTTAACTAAACATAGTATTATTTTACTACAACTAATCTATTATCAATATAACTTATTTATTATCATTTTATTATACAACACCTAAACACACAAGTACATATAGGTGATGTTTAACATATTTAACATAATTTTCATACTCATAAAATCATAATAACAAAACAAATTAATTTACTAAAAGGATAATATAAGACAAGGCTAGTCACCTTAATTAGGATGTTAAACGTCGGGGATCTAAAATAAATTTTAGATCGGATTTTTCTTCACCCATAACCCATGTTATGTAACACCCCGTGTTATTTAAACACAATTTGATAAAAGAATTTAATTTCTTAAATTAAATTCATCCTTTTTCTTATAATAAAAATGCGACTGAAATTTTTTCGCCAAATAATATTAAAATTTCCTAAGTACAAATTTAAAAATTTTGAAAAATAAAGTTTGTTCTATTATCTTCAGAATTGAAAAAGGAACACATTTCAAAAATTTATAAAAATGAACACTTATACTTTTTCCGTCTCTGAAATTCGGGTCAACAGTTTCAAACACGCAAATCAAAAATCAAACCATCTTATCCTCTTCCACTTTCTTTTTATTTTTCAAAAAGTAAACTTAACATCAAAAATATAATCATTTTGATTATTTTTAATAAATCATATTATATTAAAAATCTAATTACTATTTCATTTCTATTAAACTAGCTTTTTTCTAAATTGTCGAAATTTGAAGTCACACCTATTTTAAATCTATTAAATTTTTGACGTTTGTTTATAATTCTTTAAATCTATAACATTCAACGAAAAAAATAAATATTTCGACCTAGGAATTTTTATTCAAAATTTCAAGGATTAAGATCCGATTTTTGTTTTTATTACCTTTTGAAAATTATTTTTATTTTTATTTAGATTTTATTTTAAAACACTATTTTAGGATCGTATCTTTTATTTCGAGACTATTAGGTAAAGCAAGAAAGCGAAAATTAAAAACGAAAATCGAGCCCGATTTTTCTAAAATGAGCCGACTTACTTGGACTTTTTCAAAGTCTATCCACTTCCATATTTTCTTACACAAGTCTTAATTTACTTACACCTTTACATTTTTCATCATCACTTTTATTTTATTTTATATTTAAATTTAAAGTTTATATTTTTAATAAAAATATAAATACAAATTCAATACTACTACTTTAATATTACCATTTTCATTTCCGTCACTTTTAAAATTTTTCTAAAGTAGTAAATAAAATATTTTAGTCTTAAATTTATAAAATGAATACTTTTCAGAAAATCGTCAAAACAGCACTTTTTAACTTTTATCGCTTTTGACGCCCGACTTTTTAAAACTGACCAAATTCGAGGAAAACATTTTAAAACATCAAAAAGACATTTTTAATGCACCAAATAGTATTGTGGACTAAATAGGTGATGATGGAGGTGATGATGCTTAATTTGGTTTAATAAAACATTATTTTTCTATTTAAAATCAAACTTTAACATCTAAAGTCTTTGACCTAAATTATACCAACTTGTTTCTATAATTCAAAAGTGTAAAAATCACCTCATTTGCTCCTCAAAATGTCGAGCCACTTAGCTCCATTTTCTCTCTTTTGTTTTCTTTATTTTTCTTCCAAAAACCATTAAATAAAAACCCTTAATATTATTCTAATAAATCATAAGTAATTCTAGTTATATTAGTGGGTATTAGGAGCTAACTTCATGGATTATTTTGGGTGAATAACTTGGGTAATATGGGTGAAGGAATTATCCGATCTAAAATTTATTTTAGATCCACGACGTTTAACATCCATTATAAGGTGACTAACTATGTCTTATATTATTCTCTTAGTAAATTAATTTGTTTTGTTATTATAATTTTATGAGTATGAAAATTATGTTAAATATGTTAAACATCACATGAGTGCACTTATATGATTATGTGTTGTATAATAAAATGATAATAACTAAATAATATGTTAAATAGATTATTGTAGTAATACTTCATATGTTTAGCTAAATGATTTGTTACCATGTTTAATTATGATTCATATGATTTTTATGTTTAGTTATGTTTTATTTAAGTAGTAATGTTATATAAAAATTATGTGAAATATTAAAAATGAGTAAAGTGATTAAAAATCAAAAAAATAAAAATATATATACATACATGCTCAACTCGGCATTTCCCATTTATTTTAATATATTTTCACTTTTAATTTTTGTAAATTATATGTTGTGTTAAGTTAAGTTAAAATAGATGTTGTTATGTTAAAAAGAATTAAATTAGGAAAATAAATTATAAGTTAGTAAAAGTGCACTTGTGTTCTTATTTTTGTTCTTGGTGTTCTTGAAAGTTCATGTGAGTTTCATGTGTGTTCATCATTTGTATTCACTTTGATTTCGTTTTAATTTGTGTTTGTTAATAATTTGTGTTTATGTTTAGTTATTGTTTTATATAATGTTAGTATTATAATATAAATCAACTTAAAACATTATAAATCATTATAATTAAAAAGTTAGAAATTTAAAGTGTTGAAAAACACTATTCATAATTGTAAATGAAATTTTTAGTAAATTTCATTTTAGTCTAAATCGTTTTAGTATAATTAGAATAATTAAAATATAAAGACTTTAAGCTAAAAACCGATAAAATCGAAAAATGAAAATTTAGAACAACCTACTACATGCTCACGGCATTACCACTCTTTTTAGGTTAAATTTTGTTTTTATCACTTTTTAGTTTATTGTTAATATAATTTAATTAATAGTTAATAAGTTAGAATTAAGAAATTAAAAGAAATAAATTAATTTTGATGTTAAATGAAACCACACGACATTCTTATTAAAATTGACTAAATTTGACCAAAAAGAAATTATCACTAAGTCACTAAAGTTAAATAGTAATTAGAATTGAATTTTTGTATAAATTGTTTTAGTTATAAATGAAATACGATAAACCGATAAAAATATGTACTTAGATTATAAAAATGAACTAAATCGTAATATTCTTGCCTTTGCTATTTGAATTTGTTGATCTTGGACTTACGGACTTAAATGAATCATCCACGATACTATCACCAACTTAAATAAATAGGCGACTAAATTTAAGCGAGTCTCGTTTAAAATAAATATCATTGATCACCTTTTATAAGTGAACTTAACGTTTTTAAAACTGAAATTTTAGAATATTTTCATAAATGACTAAATACAAAATGAACTTAACGTGTTTAAAACTATGATTTTCGAATATTTTCATAATTGACTAAATACAAACCGAACTTAACATTTTTAAAACTAGACTTTAGAATATTTTCAAAAATCGCCTAAGTACAAAACGAACCTAACGACTTTGAAACTAAACATTTGGACTTAGAAAATAAAAACAAGATTAGTATTATTCTAAAATACTTTAAGTATAAAAAAATAATAAGTATAAGTATAAAAATCATTATAAGAATACGTATAAAATACAGTGAATAGTAAATACGATGAATAGTAAATACAATGAATAGTAAATCGATGAATAGTAAAATCGATGAATAGTAAATTCAATGAATAGTAAATACGATGAATAGAAAAAAGTGAATAGTGAAATACTGAAAATAATTGAAAATTTTTCTAAGTATAGAATATTTGAAATGAAGAAGTAAATGATCTAAAGTGTTAGAAAAACACATAAATAAAATTGGACATACTAATAAGCGTTTCAATTTAGAAACTTGAAAGCGTTAATAATTAACAACACTTCAAATAATAAGCGAGCGTGTTATGTGATCATATGAAACCTACAAATACTTAAGCGTTTGTATTTGAGACTAAGAGAGTCTAGTAACATGTGATATGTAATATCAAATAAATAATGAATATTGAGTAAGTTAAATAAAAGGTCAAGCTTGGGCCTCAGATATGAAAACGTCAATCGTGAGTGAAGTGGGGTTAAGATAGTCTTGTAGCGGACGCCACTATCTCGGCCTTATTGCGATTGTCATCCCGAATAGTGTGGTATAGCCGGCTGGATTATGCTTTGTGCATCTGCCCCATGCCTTGAATTCGCCTTAAGTCGTATAGCACATTCGTACAAGATAATGAAAAATTCAACTCTTAGTGGGTCAGGCTTTAGGAAATAGTCGTTTTATCCTGAGTTAAGGTGCTCTATGAATAGCATAGCCTATTCTTAAATTGGATATTAGTGTATGCATACTAGACTAGGGTTTTATTCCCCTATTTCGCTAAAGTTATCAGGGCCACCGTGACCTTATTGCGATTGTCATCTCACGGTTCTGTCTCCTTGCCGTGTTTCGTTCTTAGTGGGCGCGACACTAGCATTCGTTCTTGCCACATGTAAAGACCACTTGACGAGATTGTATCTGAAGTTCGAATCATTTCGAACACTAGAGGATGAGATGCAAGTATTATAGTATTCGGCGTGGTTTACGAGTCGAGTAAGCCTCTGCACTATGGAAGTGAGATCTGATCGATCAGTACAAGGGCCTACTCGGTGGTCAGGCTCGTAGCGGTATGTGTTGTTTGTTGTATGTTTAATTGAGAGCAGTGTGTACCATCTTGAAAATTAAAGACCACAACTTTACGAATTGAATCAGTGCATGATGTGATTGATAGGGTATGTATGTGTGATTGCGAGTCGATATCGCCTTGTTATGTTAGTGAATCAGTGTGATACTATTGCTATGCTATTATATGCTATTTGCCTTCATAATTGAACATGATGCTTATATGATTTATCGCTTTAAACCGCATGCTTATTATGACTGATATGTCTTTATATGCTATTTGTAATAAGCATGTTTATGTTTTATCATAATGTTATGTTTATAAAGCGATAATATTAAACCAAAGTAATTGAAATCGAGGGTAAGTATGAGCATAGCTAGTCCTTTGTCGCTCAGTGGGCATCCCCCATCGCTTTATTGTGCAGACGCTCGTGGACCAGGAGTGGGTTTTGGATGGAGCCACGAGGCGTTTTATTGCTTTTCCTTAGTTGTTCAGAGAGATGTAATATATATAACGCTACTCTTTTGAATTTCCGTACTTAGAGTTGTTTTATTCAACTCTTGAGCGATGTTATAATATTTGGGTTTTTATTGTATAATTAATAACTTGGTTTAAGACTTAATTAATTTCCGCCTTAGTAATTAAAGCTCGACTAAAAACCAGGTTATTACTGATTAATTATCGAGTCGTCTTGCGTAGTGAATAACTTAATAGTTATTTCATCTAGCGAGAGACACCTGGGCCGGACATTCATATCGTATGTCAGGCTGACTTATAGGATCAAATAATAAATTAGAAATCTTAGCTCGCTAAAATAATAACTTAGATCGCTTTAAAGTGTGAGGATGGGTAGAAACCTTAAGGACCGAC
The DNA here is from genome assembly GCA_023091065.1 of Dianthus caryophyllus. NCBI lineage: Eukaryota > Viridiplantae > Streptophyta > Magnoliopsida > Caryophyllales > Caryophyllaceae > Dianthus > Dianthus caryophyllus. The sequence goes on along the minus strand of CM041527.1, from coordinate 19,119,652 downwards.
CATAGGCTAAGGACTTCTTAAATAAACGAACTACTTCCCTCAAAATAAAATACACTAACTATCGTATGCTTGCTACTTGCTGATGTGACTAACTAAAACTAACAACTATCCTCGGATATAAAATCTAAGTAATAAATTTAATTCTCGAAGAACGAAGCCTTTAATCAAATACATGACGGCAAGATCTCAAGAGTAACGAATGGACGCATCAAGGAGCTTACAACTGATAAGACGTTCAAGATCTCGAAGATTTCTGTCGCAGAGAAGATTTCTACAACTTCATTTAATTATCCTCTTTAACTAAAATTCTTATTTCGTTCTCTTTTAAAAATGTTAACCTCTTTAACCTTTTCTTCTAACTCCCTAATTTTCTAAACCTATAATTTCTAATAACTACTTCTCAAATGCACTTTCATTCCTCTTCCTTAATCTCGCAAAATGATTTCATTTTTGCTTGTCAATTCCTTAAACTTCTTTTAATTTATTCTCAAAAACGTTCAAACTTTATTACTTTTCAATCTCCAGAACTTACTACCTCCTTCAAAATTTATAATTATTCTTAAGTTAATAGTTTCTAATTATATTCTAAAATTAACTTCCATATTTCCCTTAAAAAAAAAAACATATTTGAAACTTATTCAATCAATTCTCAAAATTTATTTCGAAATTTTAAATACCTTTGAAATTACTACATTTGAAATCGTATATTCTTTACCTCATTTACAATCGAATTTGATTATTTTCAATTTTTGAACTTATCAATACCTATTTCTGAATTCTCAACCTTTAAAATGAATCTTTAGCTTTTCTCTTGAATTTGATAAATGTGTTTAAAATTTTCTTAAGGGGGTAGGACAAAATTTAATGATTTAAAATCATTGATTAAAGTTATTTAAAATCATTATTTCAACCTACTTTAAACTATATACCTATTTCTAAATTTAAAATGAATTTGCTTTTATTTTAAAACCCTTATAATTTTAATTTAAATTAATTCCGTACAAAACTTCTAGCCCCCACCTTTTTGAAAATCACCTTGAAGTCGATTTCAGAAATGACAACCTAGCAATATTTCGATATTAATTCAAAATATTCCATTTGTAAATATAAAACGATGATAGCTTTCAATCTCTCCGCTCTATCCAACATTTTTATAATAATTCAAGGAGTTCAAACATTTTGAAAACTCTTATTGTTTCAAAATAAAATGTCATTATCTAAATCTGTAAAATCTTGATATACTCTCTAACTACCTTGCGTAGCTGCAAGTAGTTATCCACTCTATTCAAGTTTCGGGACGAAACTTTTCTTAAGGGGGTAGGTTTGTAACACCCCGTGTTATTTAAACACAATTTGATAAAAGAATTTAATTTCTTAAATTAAATTCATCCTTTTTCTTATAATAAAAATGCGACTGAAATTTTTAGCCAAATAATATTAAAATTTCCTAAGTACAAATTTAAAAATTTTGAAAAATAAAGTTTGTTCTATTATCTTGAATTGAAAAAGGAACACATTTCAAAAATTTATAAAAATGAACACTTATACTTTTTAGTCTCAAATTCGGTCAACAGTTTCTAACACGCAAATCTAAAATCAAACCCTCTTATCCTCTTCCACTTCCTTTTTATTTTTCAAAAAGTAAACTTAACATCAAAAATATAATCATTTTGATTATTTTTAATAAATCATATTATATTAAAAATCTAATTACTATTTCATTTCTATTAAACTAGCTTTTTTCTAAATTGTCGAAATTTGAAGTCACACCTATTTTAAATCTATTAAATTTTTGACGTTTGTTTATAATTCTTTAAATCTATAACATTCAACGAAAAAAATAAATATTTCGACCTAGGAATTTTTATTCAAAATTTCAAGGATTAAGATCCTATTTTTGTTTTTATTACCTTTTGAAAATTATTTTTATTTTTATTTCGATTTTATTTTAAAACACTATTTTAGGATCGTATCTTTTATTTCGAGACTATTCGTGTGCGCGCAAAACGAAAATTCCGAAAACGAAAATCGAGCCCGATTTTTCTAAAATGAGCCGACTTACTTGGACTTTTTCAAAGTCTATCCACTTCCATATTTTCTTACACAAGTCTTAATTTACTTACACCTTTACATTTTTCATCATCACTTTTATTTTATTTTATATTTAAATTTAAAGTTTATATTTTTAATAAAAATATAAATACAAATTCAATACTACTACTTTAATATTACCATTTTCATTTCCGTCACTTTTAAAATTTTTCTAAAGTAGTAAATAAAATATTTTAGTCTTAAATTTATAAAATGAATACTTTTCAGAAAATCGTCAAAACAAAGACTTTTAACTTTTATCGCTTTTGGCCTTGACTTTTTAAAACTGACCAAATTCGAGGAAAACATTTTAAAACATCAAAAAGACATTTTTAATGCACCAAATAGTATTGTGGACTAAATAGGTGATGATGGAGGTGATGATGCTTAATTTGGTTTAATAAAACATTATTTTTCTATTTAAAATCAAACTTTAACATCTAAAGTCTTTAACCTAAATTATACCAACTTGTTTCTATAATTCAAAAGTGTAAAAATCACCTCATTTGCTCCTCAAAATGTCGAGCCACTTAGCTCCATTTTCTCTCTTTTGTTTTCTTTATTTTTCTTCCAAAAACCATTAAATAAAAACCCTTAATATTATTCTAATAAATCATAAGTAATTCTAGTTATATTAGTGGGTATTAGGAGCTAACTTCATGGATTATTTTGGGTGAATAACTTGGGTAATATGGGTGAAGGAATTATCCGATCTAAAATTTATTTTAGATCCACGACGTTTAACATCCATTATAAGGTGACTAACTATGTCTTATATTATTCTCTTAGTAAATTAATTTGTTTTGTTATTATAATTTTATGAGTATGAAAATTATGTTAAATATGTTAAACATCACATGAGTGCACTTATATGATTATGTGTTGTATAATAAAATGATAATAACTAAATAATATGTTAAATAGATTATTGTAGTAATACTTCATATGTTTAGCTAAATGATTTTTTAGCATTTTTAATTATGATTCATATGATTTTTATGTTTAGTTATGTTTTATTTAAGTAGTAATGTTATATAAAAATTATGTGAAATATTAAAAATGAGTAAAGTGATTAAAAATCAAAAAAATAAAAATATATATACATACATGCTCAACTCGGCATTTCCCATTTATTTTAATATATTTTCACTTTTAATTTTTGTAAATTATATGTTGTGTTAAGTTAAGTTAAAATAGATGTTGTTATGTTAAAAAGAATTAAATTAGGAAAATAAATTATAAGTTAGTAAAAGTGCACTTGTGTTCTTATTTTTGTTCTTGGTGTTCTTGAAAGTTCATGTGAGTTTCATGTGTGTTCATCATTTGTATTCACTTTGATTTCGTTTTAATTTGTGTTTGTTAATAATTTGTGTTTATGTTTAGTTATTGTTTTATATAATGTTAGTATTATAATATAAATCAACTTAAAACATTATAAATCATTATTATTAAAAAGTTAGAAATTTAAAGTGTTGAAAAACACTATTCATAATTGTAAATGAAATTTTTAGTAAATTTCATTTTAGTCTAAATCGTTTTAGTATAATTAGAATAATTAAAATATAAAGACTTTAAGCTAAAAACCGATAAAATCGAAAAATGAAAATTTAGAACAACCTACTACATGCTCACGGCATTACCACTCTTTTTAGGTTAAATTTTGTTTTTATCACTTTTTAGTTTATTGTTAATATAATTTAATTAATAGTTAATAAGTTAGAATTAAGAAATTAAAAGAAATAAATTAATTTTGATGTTAAATGAAACCACACGACATTCTTATTAAAATTGACTAAATTTGACCAAAAAGAAATTATCACTAAGTCACTAAAGTTAAATAGTAATTAGAATTGAATTTTTGTATAAATTGTTTTAGTTATAAATGAAATACGATAAACCGATAAAAATATGTAACCGTTATAAAAATGAACTAAATCGTATGTTACTGCCTTTGCTATTTGGACTGTTGATCTTGGACTTACGGACTTAAATGAATCATCCACGATACTATCACCAACTTAAATAAATAGGCGACTAAATTTAATCGAGTCTCGTTTAAAATAAATATCATTGATCACCTTTTATAAACCGAACTTAACGCTTTTAAAGCTGAATTTTTAGAATATTTTCATAAATGACTAAATACAAAATGAACTTAACGTTTTTAAAACTATGATTTTCGAATATTTTCATAATTGACTAAATACAAACCGAACTTAACATTTTTAAAACTAGACTTTAGAATATTTTCAAAAATCGCCTAAGTACAAAACGAACCTAACGACTTTGAAACTAAAAATTTGTACTTAGAAAATAAAAACAAGATTAGTATTATTCTAAAATACTTTAAGTATAAAAAAATAATAATAAGTATAAGTATAAAAATACGTATAAGAATACGTATAAAATACGGTGAATAGTAAATACGATGAATAGTAAATACAATGAATAGTAAATGCGATGAATAGTAAAATACGATGAATAGTAAATACAATGAATAGTAAATACGATGAATAGTAAAAAGTGAATAGTGAAATACTGAAAATAATTGAAAATTTTACTAAGTATAGAATATTTGAAATGAAGAAGTAAATGACCTAAAGTGTTTGAAAAACACATAAATAAAATTGGACATACTAATAAACGTTTCAATTTAGAAACTTGAAAACGTTAATAATTAACAACACTTCAAATAATAAACGAACGTGTTATGTGATCATATGAAACCTACAAATACTTAAACGTTTGACGCTGAGACTAGGAGAGTTTAGTAACATGTGATATGTAATATCAAATAAATAATGAATATTGAGTAAGTTAAATAAAAGGTCAAGCTTGGGCCTCAGATATGAAAACGTCAATCGTGAGTGAAGTGGGGTTAAGATAGTCTTGTAGCGGACGCCACTATCTCGGCCTTATTGCGATTGTCATCCCGAATAGTGTGGTACAGCCCGTGAGATTATGCTTTGTGCATCCTCGCCCATGCCGCTACGCCTTAAGTCGTATAGCTTTCAGTACAAGATAATGAAAAATTCAACTCTTAGTGGGTCAGGCTTTAGGAAATAGTCGTTTTATCCTGAGTTAAGGTGCTCTATGAATAGCATAGCCTATTCTTAAATTGGATATTAGTGTATGCATACTAGACTAGGGTTTTATTCCCCTATTTCGCTAAAGTTATCAGGGCCACCGTGACCTTATTGCGATTGTCATCTCACGGTTCTGTCTCCTTGCCGTGTTTCGTTCTTAGTGGGCGCGACACTAGCATTCGTTCTTGCCACATGTAAAGACCACTTGACGAGATTGTATCTGAAGTTCGAATCATTTCGAACACTAGAGGATGAGATGCAAGTATTATAGTATTCGGCGTGGTTTACGAGTCGAGTAAGCCTCTGCACTATGGAAGTGAGATCTGATCGATCAGTACAAGGGCCTACTCAGTGGTCAGGCTCGTAAGCAGTATGTGTTGTTTGTTGTATGTTTAATTGAGAACGAGTGTGTACCATCTTCGAAAATTAAAGACCACAACTTTCTGAATTGAATCGAGTCTGCATGATGTGAATGATACGATATGGGTATGTTTGATTGCGATCCGATATCGCCTTGTTATGTTATTGAATCATTGTGATACTATTGCTATGCTATTATATGCTATTTGCCTTCATAATTGAACATCATGCTTATATGATTTATCGCTTTAAACCGCATGCTTATTATGACTGATATGTCTTTATATGCTATTTGTAATAAGCATGTTTATGTTTTATCATAATGTTATGTTTATAAAGCGATAATATTAAACCAAAGTAATTGAAATCGAGGGTAAGTATGAGCATAGCTAGTCACTTTGTCACCGCTCGTATGCATCCCCATCGCTTTATTGTGCAGGACGGTCGTGGGCCAGGGGGTGGGTTTTGGATGGAGCCACGAGGCGTTTTTATTGCTGTTCCTTAGTTGTTCCGAGAGGGATGTAATATATATAACGGTACTCTTTTGAATTTCCGTACTTAGAGTTGTTTTATTCAACTCTTGAACGATGTTATAATATTTGGGTTTTTATTGTATAATTAATAATTTGGTTTAAGACTTAATTAATTTCGCCTTAGTAATTAAAGTCGACTAAAAACCAGGTTATTCTGATTCAGTATCAGTGTCTTGACCGTGAATAACTTAATAGTTATTTCATCTAGCGAGAGACACACAGTAGGACATTCATATCGTATGTCAGTGACTTATAGGATCAAATAATAAATTAGAAATCTTAGCTCGCTAAAATAATAACTTAGATCGCTTTAAAGTGTGAGGATGGGTAGAAACCTTAAGGACCCACCATAGGCTAAGGACTTCTTAAATAAACGAACTACTTCCTCAAAATAAAATACACTAACTATCGTATGCTTGCTACTTCTTGATGTGACTAACTAAAACTAACAACTATCCTGATATAAAATCTAAGTAATAAATTTAATTCTCAAGAACTAAGCCTTTAATCAAATACATGACGGCAAGATCTCAAGAGTAACGAATGGACGCATCAAGGAGCTTACAACCGATAAGGCGTTCAAGATCTCAAGATTTACATCATGAGAGAAGATTTCTACAACTTCATTTAATTATCCTCTTTAACTAAAATTCTTATTTCGTTCTCTTTTAAAAATGTTAACCTCTTTAACCTTTTCTTCTAACTCCCTAATTTTCTAAACCTATAATTTCTAATAACTACTTCTCAAATGCTCTTTCATTCCTCTTCCTTAATCTCGCAAAATGATTTCATTTTTGCTTGTCAATTCCTTAAACTTCTTTTAATTTATTCTCAAAAACGTTCAAACTTTATTACTTTTCAATCTCCAGAACTTACTACCTCCTTCAAAATTTATAATTATTCTTAAGTTAATAGTTTCTAATTATATTCTAAAATTAACTTCCATATTTCCCTTAAAAAAAAAAAACATATTTGAAACTTATTCAATCAATTCTCAAAATTTATTTCGAAATTTTAAATACCTTTGAAATTACTACATTTGAAATCGTATATTCTTTACCTCATTTACAATCGAATTTGATTATTTTCAATTTTTGAACTTATCAATACCTATTTCTGAATTCTCAACCTTTAAAATGAATCTTTAGCTTTTCTCTTGAATTTGATAAATGTGTTTAAAATTTTCTTAAGGGGGTAGGACAAAATTTAATGATTTAAAATCATTGATTAAAGTTATTTAAAATCATTATTTCAACCTACTTTAAACTATATACCTATTTCTAAATTTAAAATGAATTTGCTTTTATTTTAAAACCCTTATAATTTTAATTTAAATTAATTCGTACAAAACTTCTAGCCCACCTTTTTGAAAATCACCTTGAAGTCGATTTCAGAAATGACAACCTAGCAATATTTCGATATTAATTCAAAATATTCCATTTGTAAATATAAAACGATGATAGCTTTCAATCTCTCCGCTCTATCCAACATTTTTATAATAATTCAAGGAGTTCAAACATTTTGAAAACTCTTATTGTTTCAAAATAAAATGTCATTATCTAAATCTGTAAAATCTTGATATACTCTCTAACTACCTTGCGTAGCTGCAAGTAGTTATCCACTCTATTCAAGTTTCGGGACGAAACTTTTCTTAAGGGGGTAGGTTTGTAACACCCCGTGTTATTTAAACACAATTTGATAAAAGAATTTAATTTCTTAAATTAAATTCATCCTTTTTCTTATAATAAAAATGCGACTGAAATTTTTTCGCCAAATAATATTAAAATTTCCTAAGTACAAATTTAAAAATTTTGAAAAATAAAGTTTGTTCTATTATCTTCAGAATTGAAAAAGGAACACATTTCAAAAATTTATAAAAATGAACACTTATACTTTTTCCGTCTCTGAAATTCGGGTCAACAGTTTCAAACACGCAAATCAAAAATCAAACCATCTTATCCTCTTCCACTTTCTTTTTATTTTTCAAAAAGTAAACTTAACATCAAAAATATAATCATTTTGATTATTTTTAATAAATCATATTATATTAAAAATCTAATTACTATTTCATTTCTATTAAACTAGCTTTTTTCTAAATTGTCGAAATTTGAAGTCACACCTATTTTAAATCTATTAAATTTTTGACGTTTGTTTATAATTCTTTAAATCTATAACATTCAACGAAAAAAATAAATATTTCGACCTAGGAATTTTTATTCAAAATTTCAAGGATTAAGATCCGATTTTTGTTTTTATTACCTTTTGAAAATTATTTTTATTTTTATTTCCGATTTTATTTTAAAACACTATTTTAGGATCGTATCTTTTATTTCGAGACTATTCGTGTGCGCGCAAAACGAAAATTCCGAAAACGAAAATCGAGCCCGATTTTTCTAAAATGAGCCGACTTACTTGGACTTTTTCAAAGTCTATCCACTTCCATATTTTCTTACACAAGTCTTAATTTACTTACACCTTTACATTTTTCATCATCACTTTTATTTTATTTTATATTTAAATTTAAAGTTTATATTTTTAATAAAAATATAAATACAAATTCAATACTACTACTTTAATATTACCATTTTCATTTCCGTCACTTTTAAAATTTTTCTAAAGTAGTAAATAAAATATTTTAGTCTTAAATTTATAAAATGAATACTTTTCAGAAAATCGTCAAACAAAGACTTTTTAACTTTTATCGCTTTTGACGCCTTGAGCTTTAAAAACTGACCAAATTGAGGAAAACATTTTAAAACATCAAAAGACATTTTTAATGCACCAAATAGTATTGTGGACTAAATAGGTGATGATGGAGGTGATGATGCTTAATTTGGTTTAATAAAACATTATTTTTCTATTTAAAATCAAACTTTAACATCTAAAGTCTTTAACCTAAATTATACCAACTTGTTTCTATAATTCAAAAGTGTAAAAATCACCTCATTTGCTCCTCAAAATGTCGAGCCACTTAGCTCCATTTTCTCTCTTTTGTTTTCTTTATTTTTCTTCCAAAAACCATTAAATAAAAACCCTTAATATTATTCTAATAAATCATAAGTAATTCTAGTTATATTAGTGGGTATTAGGAGCTAACTTCATGGATTATTTTGGGTGAATAACTTGGGTAATATGGGTGAAGGAATTATCCGATCTAAAATTTATTTTAGATCCACGACGTTTAACATCCATTATAAGGTGACTAACTATGTCTTATATTATTCTCTTAGTAAATTAATTTGTTTTGTTATTATAATTTTATGAGTATGAAAATTATGTTAAATATGTTAAACATCACATGAGTGCACTTATATGATTATGTGTTGTATAATAAAATGATAATAACTAAATAATATGTTAAATAGATTATTGTAGTAATACTTCATATGTTTAGCTAAATGATTTTTAGCATTTTTAATTATGATTCATATGATTTTTATGTTTAGTTATGTTTTATTTAAGTAGTAATGTTATATAAAAATTATGTGAAATATTAAAAATGAGTAAAGTGATTAAAAATCAAAAAATAAAAATATATATACATACATGCTCAACTCGGCATTTCCCATTTATTTTAATATATTTTCACTTTTAATTTTTGTAAATTATATGTTGTGTTAAGTTAAGTTAAAATAGATGTTGTTATGTTAAAAGAATTAAATTAGGAAAATAAATTATAAGTTAGTAAAAGTGCACTTGTGTTCTTATTTTTGTTCTTGGTGTTCTTGAAAGTTCATGTGAGTTTCATGTGTGTTCATCATTTGTATTCACTTTGATTTCGCTTTTAATTTGTGTTTGTTAATAATTTGTGTTTATGTTTACTTATTGTTTTATATAATGTTAGTATTATAATATAAATCAACTTAAAACATTATAAATCATTATTATTAAAAAGTTAGAAATTTAAAGTGTTGAAAAACACTATTCATAATTGTAAATGAAATTTTTAGTAAATTTCATTTTAGTCTAAATCGCTTTAGTATAATTAGAATAATTAAAATATAAAGACTTTAAGCTAAAACCGATAAAATCGAAAAATGAAAATTTAGAACAACCTACTACATGCTCACGGCATTACCACTCTTTTTAGGTTAAATTTTGTTTTTATCACTTTTTAGTTTATTGTTAATATAATTTAATTAATAGTTAATAAGTTAGAATTAAGAAATTAAAAGAAATAAATTAATTTTGATGTTAAATGAAACCACACGACATTCTTATTAAAATTGACTAAATTTGACCAAAAAGAAATTATCACTAAGTCACTAAAGTTAAATAGTAATTAGAATTGAATTTTTGTATAAATTGTTTTAGTTATAAATGAAATACGATAAACCGATAAAAATATGTAACCGTTATAAAAATGAACTAAATCGTATGTTACTGCCTTTGCTATTTGGACTGTTGATCTTGGACTTACGGACTTAAATGAATCATCCACGATACTATCACCAACTTAAATAAATAGACGACTAAATTTAACTGAGTCTCGTTTAAAATAAATATCATTGATCACCTTTTATAAACCGAACTTAACGTTTTTAAAACTGAAATTTTAGAATATTTTCATAAATGACTAAATACAAAATGAACTTAACGTTTTTAAAACTATGATTTTCGAATATTTTCATAATTGACTAAATACAAACCGAACTTAACATTTTTAAAACTAGACTTTAGAATATTTTCAAAAATCGCCTAAGTACAAAACGAACCTAACGACTTTGAAACTAAAAATTTGTACTTAGAAAATAAAAACAAGATTAGTATTATTCTAAAATACTTTAAGTATAAAAAAATAATAATAAGTATAAGTATAAAAATACGTATAAGAATACGTATAAAATACGGTGAATAGTAAATACGATGAATAGTAAATACAATGAATAGTAAATGCGATGAATAGTAAAATACGATGAATAGTAAATACAATGAATAGTAAATACGATGAATAGTAAAAAGTGAATAGTGAAATCTTGAAAATAATTGAAAATTTTACTAAGTATAGAATATTTGAAATGAAGAAGTAAATGACCTAAAGTGTTTGAAAACACATAAATAAAATTGACATACTAATAAACGTTTCAATTTAGAAACTTGAAAACGTTAATAATTAACAACACTTCAAATAATAAACGAACGTGTTATGTGATCATATGAAACCTACAAATACTTAAACGTTTGACGCTGAGACTAGGAGAGTTTAGTAACATGTGATATGTAATATCAAATAAATAATGAATATTGAGTAAGTTAAATAAAAGGTCAAGCTTGGGCCTCAGATATGAAAACGTCAATCGTGAGTGAAGTGGGGTTAAGATAGTCTTGTAGCGGACGCCACTATCTCGGCCTTATTGCGATTGTCATCCCGAATAGTGTGGTATAGCCGGCAGTATTATGCTTTGTGCATCCTGCCCATGCCGTTACGCCTTAAGTCGTATAGCCTGTTCCGTACAAGATAATGAAAAATTCAACTCTTAGTGGGTCAGGCTTTAGGAAATAGTCGTTTTATCATGAGTTAAGGTGCTCTATGAATAGCATAGCCTATTCTTAAATTGGATATTAGTGTATGCATACTAGACTAGGGTTTTATTCCCCTATTTCGCTAAAGTTATCAGGGTCACCGTGACCTTATTGCGATTGTCATCTCACGGTTCTGTCTCCTTGCCGTGTTTCGTTCTTAGTGGGCGCGACACTAGCATTCGTTCTTGCCACATGTAAAGACCACTTGACGAGATTGTATCTGAAGTTCGAATCATTTCGAACACTAGAGGATGAGATGCAAGTATTATAGTATTCGGCGTGGTTTACGAGTCGAGTAAGCCTCTGCACTATGGAAGTGAGATGCAATCGATCAGAGTACAAGGGCCTACTCAGTGGTCAGGCTCGTAAGCAGTATGTGTTGTTTGTTGTATGTTTAATTGAGAACGAGTGTGTACCATCTTCGAAAATTAAAGACCACAACTTTCTGAATTGAATCGAGTCTGCATGATGTGAATGATACGATATGGGTATGTTTGATTGCGATCCGATATCGCCTTGTTATGTTATTGAATCATTGTGATACTATTGCTATGCTATTATATGCTATTTGCCTTCATAATTGAACATCATGCTTATATGATTTATCGCTTTAAACCGCATGCTTATTATGACTGATATGTCTTTATATGCTATTTGTAATAAGCATGTTTATGTTTTATCATAATGTTATGTTTATAAAGCGATAATATTAAACCAAAGTAATTGAAATCGAGGGTAAGTATGAGCATAGCTAGTCATTTGTCCGCTCAATGGCATCCCCATCGCTTTATTGTGCAGACGCTCGTGGACCAGGAGCCGGGTTTTGGATGGAGCCACGAGACGCTTTTATTGCTTTTCCTTAGTTGTTCCGAGAGAGATGTAATATATATAACGCTACTCTTTGAATTTCCGCATTTAGAGTTGTTTTATTCAACTCTTGAACGATGTTATAATATTTGGGTTTTTATTGTATAATTAATAAATGGTTTAAGACTTAATTAATTTCGCCTTAGTAATTAAAGCTCGACTAAAAACCAGGTTGTTACAGCTTGGTATCGAGTCGTTTCATGACCGTGAATAACTTTATAGTTATTTCATCTAGCGAGAGACTCCTGGGCCGGACATTCATATCGTATGTCAGGCTGACTTATAGGATCAAATAATTAATTAGAAATCTTTGCTCGCTAAAATAATAACTTAGTTCCCTTTAAAGTGTGAGGATGGGTAGAAAGCTTAAGGACCGACCATAGGCTAAGGACTTCTTAAATAAACGAACTACTTCCCTCAAAATAAAATACACTAACTATCGATGCTTGCTACTTGTCGATGTGACTAACTAAAACTAACAACTATCCTCGGATATAAAATCTAAGTAATAAATTTAATTCTCAAGAACTAAGCCTTTAATCAAATACATGACGGCAAGATCTCAAGAGTAACGAATGGACGCATCAAGGAGCTTACAACCGATAAGACGCTCAAGATCTCAAGATTTACATCATGAGAGAAGATTTCTACAACTTCATTTAATTATCCTCTTTAACTAAAATTCTTATTTCGTTCTCTTTTAAAAATGTTAACCTCTTTAACCTTTTCTTCTAACTCCCTAATTTTCTAAACCTATAATTTCTTATAACTACTTCTCAAAAGCACTTTCATTCCTCTTCCTTAATCTCGCAAAATGATTTCATTTTTGCTTGTCAATTCCTTAAACTTCTTTTAATTTATTCTCAAAAACGCTCAAACTTTATTACTTTTCAATCTCCGTAACTTACTACCTCCTTCAAAATTTATAATTATTCTTAAGTTAATAGTTTCTAATTATATTCTAAAATTAACTTCCATATTTCCCTTAAAAAAAAATCATATTTGAAACTTATTCAATCAATTCTCAAAATTTATTTCGAAATTTTAAATACCTTTGAAATTACTACATTTGAAATCGTATATTCTTTACCTCATTTACAATCGAATTTGATTATTTTCAATTTTTGAACTTATCAATACCTATTTCTGAATTCTCAACCTTTAAAATGAATCTTTAGCTTTTCTCTTGAATTTGATAAATGTGTTTAAAATTTTCTTAAGGGGGTAGGACAAAATTTAATGATTTAAAATCATTGATTAAAGTTATTTAAAATCATTATTTCAACCTACTTTAAACTATATACCTATTTCTAAATTTAAAATGAATTTGCTTTTATTTTAAAACCCTTATAATTTTAATTTAAATTAATTCCGTACAAAACTTCTAGCCCCCACCTTTTTGAAAATCACCTTGAAGTCGATTTCAGAAATGACAACCTAGCAATATTTCGATATTAATTCAAAATATTCCATTTGTAAATATAAAACGATGATAGCTTTCAATCTCTCCGCTCTATCCAACATTTTTATAATAATTCAAGGAGTTCAAACATTTTGAAAACTCTTATTGTTTCAAAATAAAATGTCATTATCTAAATCTGTAAAATCTTGATATACTCTCTAACTACCTCACAGAATGCAAGTATATATCCACTCTATTCAAGTTTCGGGACGAAACTTTTCTTAAGGGGGTAGGTTTGTAACACCCCGTGTTATTTAAACACAATTTGATAAAAGAATTTAATTTCTTAAATTAAATTCATCCTTTTTCTTATAATAAAAATGCGACTGAAATTTTTTCGCCAAATAATATTAAAATTTCCTAAGTACAAATTTAAAAATTTTGAAAAATAAAGTTTGTTCTATTATCTTCAGAATTGAAAAAGGAACACATTTCAAAAATTTATAAAAATGAACACTTATACTTTTTCCGTCTCTGAAATTCGGGTCAACAGTTTCAAACACGCAAATCAAAAATCAAACCATCTTATCCTCTTCCACTTTCTTTTTATTTTTCAAAAAGTAAACTTAACATCAAAAATATAATCATTTTGATTATTTTTAATAAATCATATTATATTAAAAATCTAATTACTATTTCATTTCTATTAAACTAGCTTTTTTCTAAATTGTCGAAATTTGAAGTCACACCTATTTTAAATCTATTAAATTTTTTTGACGCTTTGTTTATAATTCTTTAAATCTATAACATTCAACGAAAAAAATAAATATTTCGACCTAGGTATTTTTATTCAAAATTTCAAGGATTAAGATCCGATTTTTGTTTTTATTACCTTTTGAAAATTATTTTTATTTTTATTTCCGATTTTATTTTAAAACACTATTTTAGGATCGTATCTTTTATTTCGAGACTATTCGTGTGCGCGCAAAACGAAAATTCCGAAAACGAAAATCGAGCCCGATTTTTCTAAAATGAGCCGACTTACTTGGACTTTTTCAAAGTCTATCCACTTCCATATTTTCTTACACAAGTCTTAATTTACTTACACCTTTACATTTTTCATCATCACTTTTATTTTATTTTATATTTAAATTTAAAGTTTATATTTTTAATAAAAATATAAATACAAATTCAATACTACTACTTTAATATTACCATTTTCATTTCCGTCACTTTTAAAATTTTTCTAAAGTAGTAAATAAAATATTTTAGTCTTAAATTTATAAAATGAATACTTTTCAGAAAATCGTCAAAACAGCACTTTTTAACTTTTATCGCTTTTGACGCCCGACTTTTTAAAACTGACCAAATTCGAGGAAAACATTTTAAAACATCAAAAAGACATTTTTAATGCACCAAATAGTATTGTGAACTAAATAGGTGATGATGGAGGTGATGATGCTTAATTTGGTTTAATAAAACATTATTTTTCTATTTAAAATCAAACTTTAACATCTAAAGTCTTTAACCTAAATTATACCAACTTGTTTCTATAATTCAAAAGTGTAAAAATCACCTCATTTGCTCCTCAAAATGTCGAGCCACTTAGCTCCATTTTCTCTCTTTTGTTTTCTTTATTTTTCTTCCATTACCTCTAAAATAAAAACCCTTAATATTATTCTAATAAATCATAAGTAATTCTAGTTATATTAGTGGGTATTAGGAGCTAACTTCATGGATTATTTTGGGTGAATAACTTGGGTAATATGGGTGAAGGAATTATCCGATCTAAAATTTATTTTAGATCCACGACGTTTAACATCCATTATAAGGTGACTAACTATGTCTTATATTATTCTCTTAGTAAATTAATTTGTTTTGTTATTATAATTTTATGAGTATGAAAATTATGTTAAATATGTTAAACATCACATGAGTGCACTTATATGATTATGTGTTGTATAATAAAATGATAATAACTAAATAATATGTTAAATAGATTATTGTAGTAATACTTCATATGTTTAGCTAAATGATTTTTTAGCATTTTTAATTATGATTCATATGATTTTTATGTTTAGTTATGTTTTATTTAAGTAGTAATGTTATATAAAAATTATGTGAAATATTAAAAATGAGTAAAGTGATTAAAAATCAAAAAAATAAAAATATATATACATACATGCTCAACTCGGCATTTCCCATTTATTTTAATATATTTTCACTTTTAATTTTTGTAAATTATATGTTGTGTTAAGTTAAGTTAAAATAGATGTTGTTATGTTAAAAAGAATTAAATTAGGAAAATAAATTATAAGTTAGTAAAAGTGCACTTGTGTTCTTATTTTTGTTCTTGGTGTTCTTGAAAGTTCATGTGAGTTTCATGTGTGTTCATCATTTGTATTCACTTTGATTTCGTTTTAATTTGTGTTTGTTAATAATTTGTGTTTATGTTTAGTTATTGTTTTATATAATGTTAGTATTATAATATAAATCAACTTAAAACATTATAAATCATTATAATTAAAAAGTTAGAAATTTAAAGTGTTGAAAAACACTATTCATAATTGTAAATGAAATTTTTAGTAAATTTCATTTTAGTCTTAATCGATTTAGTATAATTAGAATAATTAAAATATAAAGACTTTAAGCTACATACCGATAAAATCGAAAAATGAAAATTTAGAACAACCTACTACATGCTCACGGCATTACCACTCTTTTTAGGTTAAATTTTGTTTTTATCACTTTTTAGTTTATTGTTAATATAATTTAATTAATAGTTAATAAGTTAGAATTAAGAAATTAAAAGAAATAAATTAATTTTGATGTTAAATGAAACCACACGACATTCTTATTAAAATTGACTAAATTTGACCAAAAAGAAATTATCACTAAGTCACTAAAGTTAAATAGTAATTAGAATTGAATTTTTGTATAAATTGTTTTAGTTATAAATGAAATACGATAAACCGATAAAAATATGTAACCGTTATAAAAATGAACTAAATCGTATGTTACTGCCTTTGCTATTTGGACTGTTGATCTTGGACTTACGGACTTAAATGAATCATCCACGATACTATCACCAACTTAAATAAATAGACGACTAAATTTAACTGAGTCTCGTTTAAAATAAATATCATTGATCACCTTTTATAAACCGAACTTAACGTTTTTAAAACTGAAATTTTAGAATATTTTCATAAATGACTAAATACAAAATGAACTTAACGTTTTTAAAACTATGATTTTCGAATATTTTCATAATTGACTAAATACAAACCGAACTTAACATTTTTAAAACTAGACTTTAGAATATTTTCAAAAATCGCCTAAGTACAAAACGAACCTAACGACTTTGAAACTAAAAATTTGTACTTAGAAAATAAAAACAAGATTAGTATTATTCTAAAATACTTTAAGTATAAAAAAATAATAATAAGTATAAGTATAAAAATACGATAAGAATACGTATAAAATACGGTGAATAGTAAATACGATGAATAGTAAATACAATGAATAGTAAATGCGATGAATAGTAAAATACGATGAATAGTAAATACAATGAATAGTAAACACGATGAATAGTAAAAAGTGAATAGTGAAATCTTGAAAATAATTGAAAATTTTACTAAGTATAGAATATTTGAAATGAAGAAGTAAATGACCTAAAGTGTTTGAAAAACACATAAATAAAATTGACATACTAATAAACGTTTCAATTTAGACACTTGAAAACGTTAATAATTAACAACACTTCAAATAATAAACGAACGTGTTATGTGATCATATGAAACCTACAAATACTTAAACGTTTGACGCTGAGACTAGGAGAGTCTAGTAACATGTGATATGTAATATCAAATAAATAATGAATATTGAGTAAGTTAAATAAAAGGTCAAGCTTGGGCCTCGATATGAAAACGCCAATCGTGAGTGAAGTGGGGTTAAGATAGTCTTGTAGCGACGCCACTATCTCGGCCTTATTGCGATTGTCATCCCGAATAGTGTGGTATAGCCTGGCAGATATGCTTTGTGCATCCCGCCCATGCCGTTACGCCTTAAGTCGTATAGCCTGCTCCGCATACAAGATAATGAAAATTCAACTCTTAGTGGGTGGGGCTTTAGGAAATAGTCGTTTTATCCCGAGTTAAGGTGCTCTATGAATAGCATAGCCTATTCTTAAATTGGATATTAGTGTATGCATACTAGACTAGGGTTTTATTCCCCTATTTCGCTAAAGTTATCAGGGCCACCGTGACCTTATTGCGATTGTCATCTCACGGTTCTGTCTCCTTGCCGTGTTTCGTTCTTAGTGGGCGCGACACTAGCATTCGTTCTTGCCACATGTAAAGACCACTTGACGAGATTGTATCTGAAGTTCGAATCATTTCGAACACTAGAGGATGAGATGCAAGTATTATAGTATTCGGCGTGGTTTACGAGTCGAGTAAGCCTCTGCACTATGGAAGTGAGATGCAATCGATCAGAGTACAAGGGCCTACTCAGTGGTCAGGCTCGTAAGCAGTATGTGTTGTTTGTTGTATGTTTAATTGAGAACGAGTGTGTACCATCTTCGAAAATTAAAGACCACAACTTTCTGAATTGAATCGAGTCTGCATGATGTGAATGATACGATATGTATGTTTGATTGCGATCCGATATCGCCTTGTTATGTTATTGAATCATTGTGATACTATTGCTATGCTATTATATGCTATTTGCCTTCATAATTGAACATCATGCTTATATGATTTATCGCTTTAAACCGCATGCTTATTATGACTGATATGTCTTTATATGCTATTTGTAATAAGCATGTTTATGTTTTATCATAATGTTATGTTTATAAAGCGATAATATTAAACCAAAGTAATTGAAATCGAGGGTAAGTATGAGCATAGCTAGTCATCACCGCCAAATGCGCATCCCCATCAGTTTATTGTGCAGGACGTTCGTGGACCAGGAGCTGGGTTTTGGATGGAGCCACGAGACGTTTTTATTGCTTTTCCTTAGTTGTTCCGAGAGAGATGTAATATATATAACGCTACTCTTTTGAATTTCCGTACTTAGAGTTGTTTTATTCAACTCTTGAACGATGTTATAATATTTGGGTTTTTATTGTATAATTAATAACGCTGGTTTAAGACTTAATTAATTTCCGCCTTAGTAATTAAAGTCGACTAAAAACCAGGTTGTTACAGTTGGTATCAGAGCTGTCTTGCGACCGTGAATAACTTAATAGTTATTTCATCTAGCGAGAGACACCTGGGCCGGACATTCATATCGTATGTCAGGCTGACTTATAGGATCAAATAATAAATTAGAAATCTTAGCTCGCTAAAATAATAACTTAGATCGCTTTAAAGTGTGAGGATGGGTAGAAACCTTAAGGACCGACCATAGGCTAAGGACTTCTTAAATAAACGAACTACTTCCCTCAAAATAAAATACACTAACTATCGTATGCTTGCTACTTGCTGATGTGACTAACTAAAACTAACAACTATCCTCGGATATAAAATCTAAGTAATAAATTTAATTCTCGAAGAACGAAGCCTTTAATCAAATACATGACGGCAAGATCTCAAGAGTAACGAATGGACGCATCAAGGAGCTTACAACTGATAAGACGTTCAAGATCTCAAGATTTATCGTCACAGAAGATTTCTACAACTTCATTTAATTATCCTCTTTAACTAAAATTCTTATTTAGATTCTCTTTTAAAAATGTTAACCTCTTTAACCTTTTCTTCTAACTCCCTAATTTTCTAAACCTATAATTTCTAATAACTACTTCTCAACTGCACTTTCATTCCTCTTCCTTAATCTCGCGAAATGATTTCATTTTTGCTTGGCAATTCCTTAAACTTCTTTTATTTTATTCTCAAAAACGCTCAAACTTTATTACTTTTCAATCTCCGTAACTTACTACCTCCTTCAAAATTTATAATTATTCTTAAGTTAATAGTTTCTAATTATATTCTAAAATTAACTTCCATATTTCCCTTAAAAAAAAACATATTTGAAACTTATTCAATCATTTCACAAAATTTATTTCGAAATTTTAAATACCATTGAAATTACTACATTTGAAATCGTATATTCTTTACCTCATTTACAATCGAATTTGATTATTTTCAATTTTGAACTTATCAATACCTATTTCAATTCTCAACCTTTAAAATGAATCTTTAGCTTTTCTCTTGAATTTGATAAATGTGTTTAAAATTTTCTTAAGGGTAGGACAAAATTTAATGATTTAAAATCATTGATTAAAGTTATTTAAAATCATTATTTCAACCTACTTTAAACTATATACCTATTTCTAAATTTAAAATGAATTTGCTTTTATTTTAAAACCCTTATAATTTTAATTTAAATTAAATCCGTACTAAACTTCCAGCCCCACCTTTTGAAAATCACCTTGAAGTCGATTTGAAATGACAACCTAGCAATATTTCGATATTAATTCAAAATATTCCATTTGTAAATATAAAACGATGATAGCTTTCAATCTCTCCGCTCTATCCAACATTTTTATAATAATTCAAGGAGTTCAAACATTTTGAAAACTCTTATTGTTTCAAAATAAAATGTCATTATCTAAATCTGTAAAATCTTGATATACTCTCTAACTACCTTGCGTAGCTGCAAGTAGTTATCCACTCTATTCAAGTTTCGGGACGAAACTTTTCTTAAGGGGGTAGGTTTGTAACACCCCGTGTTATTTAAACACAATTTGATAAAAGAATTTAATTTCTTAAATTAAATTCATCCTTTTTCTTATAATAAAAATGCGACTGAAATTTTTTCGCCAAATAATATTAAAATTTCCTAAGTACAAATTTAAAAATTTTGAAAAATAAAGTTTGTTCTATTATCTTCAGAATTGAAAAAGGAACACATTTCAAAAATTTATAAAAATGAACACTTATACTTTTTCCGTCTCTGAAATTCGGGTCAACAGTTTCAAACACGCAAATCAAAAATCAAACCATCTTATCCTCTTCCACTTTCTTTTTATTTTTCAAAAAGTAAACTTAACATCAAAAATATAATCATTTTGATTATTTTTAATAAATCATATTATATTAAAAATCTAATTACTATTTCATTTCTATTAAACTAGCTTTTTTCTAAATTGTCGAAATTTGAAGTCACACCTATTTTAAATCTATTTAAATTTTTGACGTTTGTTTATAATTCTTTAAATCTATAACATTCAACTAAAAATAAATATTTCACCTAGGAATTTTTATTCAAAATTTCAAGGATTAAGATCCGATTTTTGTTTTTATTACCTTTTGAAAATTATTTTTATTTTTATTTCCGATTTTATTTTAAAACACTATTTTAGGATCGTATCTTTATTTTGAGACTATTAGGTAATACAAGAAAAACAAAAATTCCGAAAACGAAAATCGAGCCCGATTTTTCTAAAATGAGCCGACTTACTTGGACTTTTTCAAAGTCTATCCACTTCCATATTTTCTTACACAAGTCTTAATTTACTTACACCTTTACATTTTTCATCATCACTTTTATTTTATTTTATATTTAAATTTAAAGTTTATATTTTTAATAAAAATATAAATACAAATTCAATACTACTACTTTAATATTACCATTTTCATTTCCGTCACTTTTAAAATTTTTCTAAAGTAGTAAATAAAATATTTTAGTCTTAAATTTATAAAATGAATACTTTTCAGAAAATCGTCAAAACAGCACTTTTTAACTTTTATCGCTTTTGACGCCCGACTTTTTAAAACTGACCAAATTGAGGAAAACATTTTAAAACATCAAAAAGACATTTTTAATGCACCAAATAGTATTGTGGACTAAATAGGTGATGATGGAGGTGATGATGCTTAATTTGGTTTAATAAAACATTATTTTTCTATTTAAAATCAAACTTTAACATCTAAAGTCTTTAACCTAAATTATACCAACTTGTTTCTATAATTCAAAAGTGTAAAAATCACCTCATTTGCTCCTCAAAATGTCGAGCCACTTAGCTCCATTTTCTCTCTTTTGTTTTCTTTATTTTTCTTCCAAAAACCATTAAATAAAAACCCTTAATATTATTCTAATAAATCATAAGTAATTCTAGTTATATTAGTGGGTATTAGGAGCTAACTTCATGGATTATTTTGGGTGAATAACTTGGGTAATATGGGTGAAGGAATTATCCGATCTAAAATTTATTTTAGATCCACGACGTTTAACATCCATTATAAGGTGACTAACTATGTCTTATATTATTCTCTTAGTAAATTAATTTGTTTTGTTATTATAATTTTATGAGTATGAAAATTATGTTAAATATGTTAAACATCACATGAGTGCACTTATATGATTATGTGTTGTATAATAAAATGATAATAACTAAATAATATGTTAAATAGATTATTGTAGTAATACTTCATATGTTTAGCTAAATGATTTTTAGCATTTTTAATTATGATTCATATGATTTTTATGTTTAGTTATGTTTTATTTAAGTAGTAATGTTATATAAAAATTATGTGAAATATTAAAAATGAGTAAAGTGATTAAAAATCAAAAAAATAAAAATATATATACATACATGCTCAACTCGGCATTTCCCATTTATTTTAATATATTTTCACTTTTAATTTTTGTAAATTATATGTTGTGTTAAGTTAAGTTAAAATAGATGTTGTTATGTTAAAAAGAATTAAATTAGGAAAATAAATTATAAGTTAGTAAAAGTGCACTTGTGTTCTTATTTTTGTTCTTGGTGTTCTTGAAAGTTCATGTGAGTTTCATGTGTGTTCATCATTTGTATTCACTTTGATTGCCTTTTAATTTGTGTTTGTTAATAATCTGTGTTCATGTTTAGTTATTGCTTTTATATAATGTTAGTATTATAATATAAATCAACTTAAAACATTATAAATCATTATAATTAAAAAGTTAGAAATTTAAAGTGTTGAAAAACACTATTCATAATTGTAAATGAAATTTTTAGTAAATTTCATTTTAGTCTAAATCGGTTTAGTATAATTAGAATAATTAAAATATAAAGACTTTAAGCTAAAAACCGATAAAATCGAAAAATGAAAATTTAGAACAACCTACTACATGCTCACGGCATTACCACTCTTTTTAGGTTAAATTTTGTTTTTATCACTTTTTAGTTTATTGTTAATATAATTTAATTAATAGTTAATAAGTTAGAATTAAGAAATTAAAAGAAATAAATTAATTTTGATGTTAAATGAAACCACACGACATTCTTATTAAAATTGACTAAATTTGACCAAAAAGAAATTATCACTAAGTCACTAAAGTTAAATAGTAATTAGAATTGAATTTTTGTATAAATTGTTTTAGTTATAAATGAAATACGATAAACCGATAAAAATATGTAACCGTTATAAAAATGAACTAAATCGTATGTTACTGCCTTTGCTATTTGGACTGTTGATCTTGGACTTACGGACTTAAATGAATCATCCACGATACTATCACCAACTTAAATAAATAGACGACTAAATTTAACTGAGTCTCGTTTAAAATAAATATCATTGATCACCTTTTATAAACCGAACTTAACGTTTTTAAAACTGAAATTTTAGAATATTTTCATAAATGACTAAATACAAAATGAACTTAACGTTTTTAAAACTATGATTTTCGAATATTTTCATAATTGACTAAATACAAACCGAACTTAACATTTTTAAAACTAGACTTTAGAATATTTTCAAAAATCGCCTAAGTACAAAACGAACCTAACGACTTTGAAACTAAAAATTTGTACTTAGAAAATAAAAACAAGATTAGTATTATTCTAAAATACTTTAAGTATAAAAAAATAATAATAAGTATAAGTATAAAAATACGTATAAGAATACGTATAAAATACGGTGAATAGTAAATACGATGAATAGTAAATACAATGAATAGTAAATGCGATGAATAGTAAAATACGATGAATAGTAAATACAATGAATAGTAAATACGATGAATAGTAAAAAGTGAATAGTGAAATACTGAAAATAATTGAAAATTTTACTAAGTATAGAATATTTGAAATGAAGAAGTAAATGACCTAAAGTGTTTGAAAAACACATAAATAAAATTGGACATACTAATAAACGTTTCAATTTAGAAACTTGAAAACGTTAATAATTAACAACACTTCAAATAATAAACGAACGTGTTATGTGATCATATGAAACCTACAAATACTTAAACGTTTGACGCTGAGACTAGGAGAGTCTAGTAACATGTGATATGTAATATCAAATAAATAATGAATATTGAGTAAGTTAAATAAAAGGTCAAGCTTGGGCCTCAGATATGAAAACGTCAATCGTGAGTGAAGTGGGGTTAAGATAGTCTTGTAGCGGACGCCACTATCTCGGCCTTATTGCGATTGTCATCCCGAATAGTGTGGTATAGCCGGCAGTATTATGCTTTGTGCATCCTGCCCATGCCGTTACGCCTTAAGTCGTATAGCCTGCTCCGTACAAGATAATGAAAAAATCAACTCTTAGTGGGTCAGCTTTAGGAAATAGTCGTTTTATCCTGAGTTAAGGTGCTCTATGAATAGCATAGCCTATTCTTAAATTGGATATTAGTGTATGCATACTAGACTAGGGTTTTATTCCCCTATTTCGCTAAAGTTATCAGGGCCACCGTGACCTTATTGCGATTGTCATCTCACGGTTACATCTCCTTGCCGTGTTTCGTTCTTAGTGGGCGCGACACTAGCATTCGTTCTTGCCACATGTAAAGACCACTTGACGAGATTGTATCTGAAGTTCGAATCATTTCGAACACTAGAGGATGAGATGCAAGTATTATAGTATTCGGCGTGGTTTACGAGTCGAGTAAGCCTCTGCACTATGGAAGTGAGATGCAATCGATCAGAGTACAAGGGCCTACTCAGTGGTCAGGCTCGTAAGCAGTATGTGTTGTTTGTTGTATGTTTAATTGAGAACGAGTGTGTACCATCTTCGAAAATTAAAGACCACAACTTTCTGAATTGAATCGAGTCTGCATGATGTGAATGATACGATATGTATGTTTGATTGCGATCCGATATCGCCTTGTTATGTTATTGAATCATTGTGATACTATTGCTATGCTATTATATGCTATTTGCCTTCATAATTGAACATCATGCTTATATGATTTATCGCTTTAAACCGCATGCTTATTATGACTGATATGTCTTTATATGCTATTTGTAATAAGCATGTTTATGTTTTATCATAATGTTATGTTTATAAAGCGATAATATTAAACCAAAGTAATTGAAATCGAGGGTAAGTATGAGCATAGCTAGTCACTGTCCGCTCAGCGGGCATCCCCCCATCAGTTTATTGTGCAGGACGTTCGTGGACCAGGAGCTGGGTTTTGGATGGAGCCACGAGACGTTTTTATTGCTTTTCCTTAGTTGTTCCGAGAGAGATGTAATATATATAACGCTACTCTTTTGAATTTCCGTACTTAGAGTTGTTTTATTCAACTCTTGAACGATGTTATAATATTTGGGTTTTTATTGTATAATTAATAACGCTGGTTTAAGACTTAATTAATTTCCGCCTTAGTAATTAAAGTCGACTAAAAACCAGGTTGTTACATGTTATTTACCCAAATAATCCAAACAAGTTAGCTTCTAATACCCACTAAAGAACTTAGAATACTTAGGATTTATTAGAAATATTATTAAGGTTTTATTTTAGAGGTTTTTAGGAGAAAAATGGAAGAAAACAAAAGAGGGAAAATGGGGCAAAGGAGCTCGACATTTTGGAGTATAAAATGTGAGTTTTACACTTGTGAAATACTGAGGGAACACTAGTAATAATATTAGGTTAAAAGTATTAGGTTTTGTTTGATTTTAATTAGAAAAATAATGTTTTATTTAATTAAATTTAGCATCATCCCCTCCATCATCACCAATTTAGTCCACATTACTATTTTGGCATTAAAAATGTCTTTTATGTGTTTTAAAATGTTTTCCTCGAATTTGGTCAGTTTTAAAAAGTCGGGCGTCAAAAGCGATAAAAGTTAAAATGTGCTGTTTTGACGATTTTCTGAAAAGTATTCATTTTATAAATTTAAGACTAAAATATTTTATTTACTACTTTAGAAAAATTTTAAAAGTGACGGAAATGAAAATGGTAATATTAAAGTAGTAGTATTGAATTTGTATTTATATTCTTTTTATTATGTATTAAACTTTAAATTTAAAAACAAAAATAAAAGTAATGATGATAAATGAAATGTGTAAGAAAATGTGTAAGAATATGGAAGATGATAAAATTTGACTAAGGAAAGTCAAAAGTCAAAAGTCAAATTTTGACTCGATTATCGTTTTGAAATTTTCGATTCTTGTAATCACGTAAAAGTCTCAAAATAAAAGATATGATCTTAAAATAGTATTTTGAAATAAAATCGGAAATAAAAATAAAACTAATTTTCAAAAGGTAATAAAAACAAAAATCGGATCTTAATCCTTGAAATTTTGATTAAAATTTTACTAGATCGAAATATTTATTTTTTTGGTTGAATGTTAAAGATTTAAATAATTATAATCAAACGTCAAAAAGTTTATCAGTTTAAATTAAGTATAACTTAGAATTTCGACATTTTAGAAAAAGCTAGTTTAATAGAAAAGGAATAGTAATTATATATTAATATATAATCATTTATTGAAAATAATCAAAATGACTACATTTTGATTAAAAATGACGTGAGGTTTGATTTTCAAAATGTTGATGTTGATTGTTTGATTTTTGATTTGCGTGTTTGAAATTGTTGACCCGAATTTCAAAGACGGGAAGAGTATAAGGGTTTATTTTTATAAAAATTTGAAATGTGTTTCGTTTTCAATTCTAAAGATAATAGGACAAACTTTATTTTTCAAAATTTTTAAATTTGTACTTAGGAAAATTTATTATTATTTGGCGAAAAAATTTCAGTCGCATTTTATTATATGAAAAAAAAGATGAATTTAATTTGAGGAATTAAATTCTTTTATCATATTGTGTTAAAATAACACGGGGTGTTACAAATAGTGTTTGATGAATAGTGAAAAATTTACGAAACTTGTAAAACAAGTTACGTGTTAAAATTCAAAGACATTTCAAAACTCAAAATTTGACATATTGAAAATAATTGAAAATTTTACTAAGTATAGAAAAATTTAAAATGAATAAGTAAATAACTTAAAGTGTTTTGAAAAACACTTAAATAAAATTGGACATATTAATAAACGTTTCAATATAGAAACTTAAAAACGTTAATAATTAACAACACTTCAAATAATAAACGAATATGTTATGTGATCATATGAAACCAAATACAAATACTTAAACGTTTGACGATGAGACTAGGAGAGTCTAGAAACATGTGATATGTAATATCAAATAAATAATAAATCTTGAGTAAGTTAAACAAAAGGTCACGCTTGAGCCTCCGATATGAAAACGTCAA
Organism: Dianthus caryophyllus; assembly: GCA_023091065.1. Lineage (NCBI taxonomy): Eukaryota > Viridiplantae > Streptophyta > Magnoliopsida > Caryophyllales > Caryophyllaceae > Dianthus > Dianthus caryophyllus. Next base: position 19,092,308 of record CM041527.1, on the reverse strand, counting down.
TCGTAAGTGAAGTGGGGTTAAGATAGTCTTGTAGCGGACGCCACTTTCTCGACCTTATTGCGATTGTCATCTCGAATAGTGTGGTTCAGCCGGCAGCATTATATGCTTAGAGCATCCTGCCCATGCCGTTACGCCTTAAGTCGTATAGCCTGTTCCGTACAAGATAAAGAATATGCCAACTCTTTTGGGTCAGGCTTTAGGAAATAGTCGTTTTATCCAGAGTTAAGGTGCTCTATGAATAACATAGCCCATTCTTAAAGTGGATATTAGTGTATGCATACTAGACTAGGGTTTTGTTCCCCTATTTCGCTAAAGTTACCAGGGCCACCGCGACCTTATTGCGATTGTCATCTCGCGGTTCTGTCTCCTTGCCGTGTTTCGTTCTTAGTGGGCGCGACACTAGCATTCGTTCTTACCCTGCGTAAAGATTACTTGACGAGATTGTATCTGAAGTTCGAATCATTTCGAACACTAGAAGATGAGATGCAAGTACTATAGTATTCGGCGTGGTTTACGAGTCGAGTAAGCCGCTGCACTATGGTAGTGAGATGCAAGTGACTAGAGTACAATATATGGCCTACTCAGTGGTCATACTCGTAAGCAGTATGTGTTGTTTGTTGTTTGAATTAAATGAGAACGAGTGTGTACCATCTTCGAAAACTAAAGACCACAAATTTCTGAAATGAATCGAGTCTGCATGATGTGAATGATACTATATGTACGTCTGTTTGCGATCTGATATCGCATTGTAATCTTGTTGAATTATTGTGATACTATTGTTATGATATTATATGCTATTGCTTTTATATCTGAATATCATACTTATATGATTTATCGCTTTAAACCGCATGCTTATTATGACTTATATGTCATTATATATGCTATCTGTAATAAGCATGTTTATGTTTTTATCATAACGTTATAGTTATAAAGCGATAATAGTAAACCAAAGTAATTGAAATCGAGGGTAAGTATGAGCATAGCTAGTCCTTTGTCGCTCAATGGCACCCCCCCATCAGTTTATTGTGCAGGATAATCGTGGACCAGAAGCTGGATTTTGGATGGGGCCACGAGACGTTTTTATTACTTTACTTTCAGTTGTCTTGAGAGATTTGTAATATATGACACTTTACTCTTTTAACTTCCGTATTTAGAGTAGTTTAATTCAACTCTTGAACGATGATGTAATATTTTGGGTTTATTTATAATTAATGACGCTGGTTTAAGACTTAATTAATTTCCGCCTTAGTAATTAAAGTCGACTAAAAACCAGGTTGTTACAGCCTCGGCTCCAAACACCAAGCTGAAGGGTGTCTGGCCAGTAGCCACCTTAGGAGTGGTCCTGTCTGCCCAAAGTACCATGGGGAGTTCATCAACCCATTTGCCCCCAATCTCCTCCAACTTTTTCTTGAGGTTGTCCATCACTATCTTATTGCTGGACTCTGCTTGCCCATTGGATTGAGGGTTCCTGGGTGTTGATTTCCTTAAGGTGATGTTCCACCTGTCGCAGAAAGCCTGCGTCTTGCCGGATATAAACTGGGACCCATTGTCATATATTATCTCCGAGGGAATTCCAAACCTGCAGATGATGTTGCGTTTTATGAACGAGATAACCTGCTGTTCAGTCATCTGCGCATAAGCCTCAGCTTCAATCCACTTGGAAAAATAATCCGTCATTGCTAGCATGTATACCCTGTTCCCTGGGGCCCTGGGCAGCTTCCCCACAATATCCATCCCCCACTTCATGAAGGGCCAGGGAGAGATGATAGGGTGGAGAGGCTCCCCAAATTGATGTCTCACTGGTGCATGTCGCTGGCAAGCGTCGCATTGTTTGGTGTACTCGACAACGTCCTTCCTCATGGTAGGCCAATAGTAACCCTGGCGTAACGCCTTAGACAGGCTCCTGCCCCCTATATGATTTCCATAGTCACCACTGTGGATTTCATATAATACAGCCTGTGCCTCCTGCTCTCTTAGGCGCCTTAAGTAGGGTCCTGCCATCGACTTTCTGAAGAGGACCTCGTCAATAAGAACGAATCTCGATGCTTTCATCTTCAGGCTCCTGGCCTCCACATTGTCTTCTGGTAGTTTGTCCTCCTGCAACGTATGGCTTTCTCCAGTTTGGTCCTAGCCGATGTGTCTTCGTGCTAAAAGTTACCCAGCCTCCTTGAGCCATGTCCAGCACTGGTCCAGGAAAGGGTCCCTTCCACCTTCAGGGAGTGGTAGTACTCTTCCAATGGCATGGTCCAGAATGTGCACTATTGGTACGTTAGAGACTTGGCCTGGCTTGAACGTTGCCCCTAGTGTAGCTAGGACGTCAGCTTCCACATTCTGGTCCCTAGGAACATGTGTCATCTGGATGATGTCGAACTCGGTTGCTAACTCTTTTGCCACCTTTAGATATGCCATCATTTTGGAATCCCTTGCTATGTATGTGTCGTTCATGTGGTTCACGATGAGTTGTGAATCACTGAACACCTCTATGCTTCTTATTTTCATGTCCTTTGCTAACTTTAACCCTATTATCAAAGCCTCGTATTCTGCTTCATTATTGGTTGCTCGGAATTCGCACCGTACTGCCTGTACAATCATGTCCCCTTTTGGAGACTACAACACCAGACCGACTCCAGTCCCTCTCATGTTGGAGGCTCCATCCACGTGCATCCTCCAGGTCCCTGCTTGTCCTGCTGACTCCAGGCTTAGGGCTTCCTCCTGTACTCCAGACTGCTGGGCTGGGCTAAACTCTGAGATGCAGTCTGCAAGAGCTTGGGATTTTATGGCTTTCTTGGGCTCGTACTTTAGGTCGTATCCACTTAGGTGCACTGACCACTTCACCATCCTTCCTGAAAGTTCAGGTTTTCGCAAAACATGCTTGATAGGAAAGTTAGTGACCACAATGATAGTACGGGACTCAAAATAAGGGCGTAACTTATAGGAGGCTGTAACTAATGCAAGGACAAGTTTCTCGAATTCAGTGTACCTGGTCTCTGCTGGGAGCAGAGACTTGCTTACGTAGTAAACAAGTTACTGGGATCCTTCGTGCTCCCTTATCAACACGGCACTTACAGCTACCTCCGTCACGGACAAGTACAAGTACAGGGATTCCTCAGGTCCTGGCTTGGCGAGGAGTGATGGCGTGACCAGGTACCTCTTCAGCTCCTGGAAGGCTGCCTCGTGGTATGGCGTCCACTCGAATCTCTGGCTTTTACGCAGCAGGCCGTAGAATAGCTTGCATCTCTCTGAGAACCGGGATATGAATCTGCTCAGCGGTGTCACCCTTCCAGTCATTTTCTGCACGTCCTTGGGTTGCTGCAGTGATTCCAGCTGAAGTAGGGCCCTGATTTGTTCCACACTGGCTTCTATTCCTCTTTGCGTCACGGTGTATCCTAGGAACTTCTGGGGGTTGAGCTTCATCTGGTACTTTCTCAGGGTCCCAAAAGTTTCTGCCAGGTCCCTAGTGTGCTGCTGTGCTTTCAGGGAGTTGACCACCATGTCATCTATGTATACTTCCATTGTTTTTCCAATTTGGTCCTTGAACATTATATTCACCAGCCTCTGGTAGGTGGACCCTGCATTTTTCAGACCAAAGGGCATGACATTATAGCAATATATACCTCTCTCCGTTCTGAAGGCCGTCTTTTTCTAGTCCCTGCGGTGCATCCTGATCTGGTTGTATCCACTCCAGGCGTCCAGGAACGTTAGCATTTCGTGCCCGGCACTAGCGTCCACAAGTTCAGTTCGGGTATCCCCTGTGTAGTCTGATCCTATTAGGACCGTGCGCTCTGGGTGCTGCGCGTCAAGGTTCACCTGGTCCAGGTCTGGTTGTTATGGTTCCTGGTAAATTTCCTCAGCGCGCTTTTTCTGTAATTGTTATGCTTCCGGGGGTACCATGGTTGGCTTCAGAGCATTCTTGTAGCAATCCTTTGCAGCTTCCTGGTCACCACGGATTTCTTGCACCCCCAGGGTGTTGGGAACTTGATGCACTGATGGTATGCTGACGGTACAGCTCTCATCTCGTGGATCCAAGGCCTGCCAAGGATTACATTGTAAGATGACCGGCAGTCGATAACCAAATATTTTACCTGTTTGTTGATGCCCCTTGCGAAGGTTAGGATGGTGATCTCTCCTAATGAGTGCGCTGTTTCGCCGCTGAAGCCTACCAGAGGAACATGCTTCTTGACTAGGTCCTTCTCACTGAATCCCATGTCCTTCAGCGAGTGTAGCATGATTAGGTTGACCGAGCTTCCAGTATCTATCAGGATCCTCTAGAGCGTTCCCTGCGTCCTCCTCATCGAATGTCACGGTAGGTAGGTTGTGATGGTTCACCCTGGCTGAGGATGCTGGCCTCTCCCCTTTGTTGTTCCTGGCTCGTTTCTTGGCCGCTGAGTAGGTCAGTCCACACAGCTCCGAACCTCCAGTTATTACGTTCACGATCTTTGTATACAACGGAGTGGGAGAGGACATGACCTGGTCTGCGGAACCCACCTTGCTGGACCTGGAATCTTTCGGCAGGATGTGATCGAGATGTCCCTTGTCCTGGAGATACTTCAACTCCCTCCTCAGGGCTATGCAGTGATCGGTGTTATGCCCGATGTCATCATAAAATGCACACCTCCTACTAGGGTCCTTCCTGCTGGAGTCCCCGTTGGCAGGCCTCTTCCGAGGCCACCTGACTTTGTCTCCGAGTTCCTGCAAATATTTGAGCAAACCTTCAGTACTAATAGTGAATTTGTACTCACTTACCTTAGGTGGAAGATTCTGGTCGCTCCTCCAGTCTATCACTCCTGAAACCGTGTTGACTGAAGGTCTCTCGTACGGTCTGGATCTCTCGTTCCTGCGATTGATGTGTCATATATTTATATACTTATAGCCCCCAGTTCACTAGCGTTTCTCGGCCTTTCTTGTGCTTTTATTTGCATTTCGCTTCCTATTTCGCCTCCGCGTGTTTCTGTGGTGCTCTTGTGTCTATTTTGTAGGTACACGGATTAATACGGAGGATGGAAGCTAGTTTGGACATTACTTTGAAGTCCCGAGATCGCTACGTGGTGTTTCGAGTTGGTTTCGTGCCGTTTCGGTTGCGTACGAGCCACTTTTGGATGTTTGAAGCCGTCCCGGGACCTTGGGACGGAGTGTGAAGCTCATATGATCATTATAGACCTCGTCCCTACCCCTTGGGACGACCTAGGCCTCGTCCCTATGCCTTGGGACGACTTACAAGTGAAAAGAAATCAACCAAACAAAGTGCCAAAGAAGGGGAAATTTCTGAATTCCACGGGATGACCATCCCGTAGCTTTGGGATGGGTTTTCCATGTGGTCCCGGTCGGGACACCTGTTCCGGACACCTGGGAAGGCCCCCGACTCCTCGTGTGCTTAAATTGTTTGTCTATTTTAAGAGGGTTTTGGTCATTATTCGAACACCATCTTTTTACATTGTTTTCTAGACACATTAAACTTCATTCTCTCAAAAACCTAGGTTTCAAAACTTTGAATAATTTGTACTTTCAATTCCCGACTCGGAATACACTAGTTTGATAATCTATTTGCTTTTCGTTGTTGAATTCATCCATTTGTTCTTTGAGTTTTTCTGATTTGGTATTGTATTTCTCCTCTATTTTCATTTCAATTTCAATTCATATTGTGTTTGATCTTGTTTTCATCTCTTTCCCTTGCTTTTGTTATTGTTTTCGTCATGTGTGAGTAGTTCTTTTATCTAGGGAGAAAGGGTGATCATGGGTGATTAGTTTAGGATGATTTTGGTGATGTTTTGATTAGGGTTTTACATGTGACTTTGGTGGTCTTGTTTGATTGTGTTTGTTAACCCTTTGGCCAAGGCTTAGCGAGCGTTTAGCACCCTTAAACTTAAGAACAAAAGCCTAGTTTAAGGTAGGGCACAAGATTAACCATTAGGACCCTCGATAGTAAGTAGCGAGAGCCCGTTATCGAGACCTAGAGGACGCTTAGGACCGAGAGGCCGAGCTTTTTCCTTAGCACATGCGATTCCCGACTCAACCCGATCACTATCCTTAGTCCTATCTAAACCTATGCTATCCCCGACTCCCTAGACCTTTCTCTTATTGTTAAACCCTTCCTTAAGCTCTAGCTTTAGCCAACCTCTCAACACTCGAACCAAGACTAAAATCATTCCAAAAGTAACCAACATTGCGACTATCTCCCTGTGGATACGATCCCGACTTGCCCTAGCTACCCTAGTGTTTAGTTTGGTATTATTTTTTATTAGGTGACGCGACTTGAGCCTATCAGCGATCAGTGGTGGCTTTTCTAAAAGGGCTATCATGGGTCCTCTTCCTGGATGTTGCGTCCTCCTCGAGCCTGATAGCTGTCATTGCCTTTGCTTGCACATCCTCGAACGTCAAGCACGGGTACTTCATCAGGATCCGAGTCCTCATGGAGCCCCTGGCGAAAGGCTTCTATGGCGGTTGCAACGTCGCAGCGAGGGATTGAGATCTTTTTTTTGTTGAAGCGGTTGAGGAAGTCCCTTGTAGCCTCCCGAGTTTTCTGCACCAGGCGGTACAGGTCGCTGGTCTGCTTCTCTGGCGAACTGCTGACTGAAGGCGTTGACCAGTCCAGCGAATGAGGTGATGGACCGGTTTGGAAGGCTGACGAACTACTCCAAGGCAGCCCCAGTGAGGGTAGAGTCAAAGACTTTGCACATGCAAGCTTCTTTCAGGGACCCTGTGGCTGTAACCACCATCATCTTCTGTTTGTACTGGTTCACATGGTCCTGCGAATCTGAGGTCCCATCATACAGCGTCATGGTGGGAGGACTGAAGCCCTTTGAACACTGGTTTGGGAGATGCTGTCCACGAAAAGCGAATCAGCATAGCTGTCTGCTGCCGCTCTCTCCATTGGCCTGGGCATTTCTGGGATCTTGGCGATCATGCTCCTGAGTTCCTACAACTGCTGTTCCATGGCGTTGTTGACCCCTATGCTGGTTTGGACTCTCGCTTCATGAAGAGGGGGTATCCCTCCTGGGCTGATGCCGCTGGGGTGCCCTTGAGCTGGGTCTGCGAATAGCGGCGCTGCGGTCACGACTGATCCAAAAGCTGCTCCTTCCAGGTTCTCATCTGGCGTACCTGTCAATAGAGGGGAGTTAGTTCCAAACAAGTTGCCGGTCACGAGATTACATGGGTTTGGCTGCTGGCTGCCAAGGCTAAGAGAGATGTCAACAGCGATGCCCCCATGATCCTGGTACGCTGAGGGCGCTTGGGTCACTCCTCCTAGATCGGTAGGAGAACCGGCTCTGCGGGACTCTTCATCTTGGGGACTGCGACCGTGGTGGCGCTCTTGAGCATTTGCTCCGATGTCCTCGCGTTGGACCTTAGACTCTAGGGCCTGCACCCTTCTCTTGGTTTCCTCGCTCCCTTTGCGTACTTGGTCCATAACCCTGGACAGTGACTCGATACTCCTCATGAGGGTATGAAGTGGGTCCTGTGGTAGGGCGCTAGATCGTCCCAAGGAGCCTCATGTGGACTCTGGCAGCCATCCTGGGGGCATCCCAAATCTTCTGGTGCTTGCTGGCGGCGGTCCTCCGGTCGCTAAAGAGGGTGACCTAGGGACTCCTGCGGTTGGTGCCACCGGCGTAGGGGATCTCGTGACACGCCCTGGTTGAGCGGCGGCTGCGGTGGTTGGAACCACTCGAGTTGAGGATGCTGGGGCGGTTCTAGACCCTGAGGTCATTGCAGGAGGACGCCCTGCACTGGATACTGCTTGCGCGCTGCTTGATCCCTGACTGGCGTTGGTTGACATGATTGCTGGATGAAGAAATAAGTTTGGCTACGAAAGATGACCGTTATTCCCCATAGACGGCGCCAACATGTTTTGGTAAAAAATTTACCAAGGTCTAATTTAATGAACTAGGGGTTAAAGCGACCTAATCGTATGCCAAACAAAGACTCGTGAACGAAAGCTAAAGAAAAAGGATGAAGAAAGTAAAGCAAGACACAAAGGTTGTTTGGTTACGCGGAAAAACCCGATGTGAACGACCACGGGGAGAAGCTATAGTCCCACCAACTTTACACTATAATCAAAAGAGGATTATAAGGTTGCTCGTGCGGTATTGCTGAAAATGCTTTTGAAATGCTTAAGAGTGCTGTAGAATAAGTGTTGAATATTGAATGAAATGTGTTGAACCCTAGTGTTCCTTTTATAGGGTAGCTTCCCCCTCGTTTTGCTCCTACTTCTTCTCCTCTGATTACCGTTGTATTCCTCCTGCTTAATAGGCTTCAACATTCTCTTCTGTTGAATTATTCCCTTGAATCTCGTAACTGCTCTGACTTCCCGTTATAGTTGAGATAGATCCATTGGTGGGGCCGAGTGGTCCTACATCGCCCAGGGTCTGTACTGCCTGGAACCTCGGGATATTCGGATCTGCTCAGTCTGAGATGTTCAGAGTCTGAGCAGGTGCCTCTGCCAACTGGGCCAAAGTTGGACTGTAAAATTTGGGCCCGACACAAATAACCGACCCAACTAAATTTGGTTGAAACAGTTATGAACATTTAAATGGAATAAAATTGTATTTTTTAATTGATGACCAACTTGGATATGGTCAAGCCATGAAAATGATCTTAAGCTTGCTAGCTTTAAATTCTCGGAATAATTCACAAGAATAATCCCAACTAACACCCATCTTCCAAAAATAATCCCAACTCAAAATATTCCAAGAATAATCCCAACTATTGAAAGTTATTCCAATAATATACTTTAGCCAATTTTAATCGACTCAAACAGTTACAAAAGAAGGTTAAACCGATTTTAAATTTTTTTCTCTCCTATTCTATCTAAAATTAAAATCGGTTTGACTTTCGTTTATACCTATTTGAGTCGGTTAAAATTGACGAAAGTATTATCTAATAACTTTCAATAATGGATTATTAATAATATTTGAATAATTATTTTTAAGACACATAATGATTATTCTCATAATTATTCCTAAATTCTCATCCCATGATTGTTTGAACCAAAACTAAAATCCCACATATGGACCTAGAAACTTCACCAAACTCGTAGAAACTTACCCCAACTTTTGTGGCAAAACAACCCAATCCCCACTCTTTCCCTGCACTTCTATTTACTTCTACACTCTTCGCACCTACCAAAACCCTAACCCTAATTTTCCTCTTTTGTTTTTCAATCCTCAAATCAATTTTTCGAAATTTCTCAATCAATTTCAACCAATGGCGAAATTCGGCGAAGGTGACAAGCGATGGATTGTTTCCGATCGACCAGACGGCACCAACGTCCACAACTGGCATTGGTCGGAAACCGACTGTATCGAATACTCTAGAACCTTCTTCGCCGCTGCCTTCAACAACCTTCGAATCACCACCGCAGACGGTGGCACTGACGGCAGGGTGACTACCCGAATCACCAAGCTCGACAAACTCTCCGGTGAAGCTTACGTCAACATCCGCAAGGGGAAGATCATCCCTGGGTACGAGCTTTCGCTATCGATTTTGTGGGAAGGCGAGGCGAGAGACGAGGGAGGAAATTGTCTTCTTAAGGGTGAGGGGAAGGTGGAGATTCCTTATGTTGCGGATGAAAATGCTGGTGAAATGCCAGAAATTAAGGTTAGTTTTGGGGATGATGGGGTGATTGGGAGGAAGATTAAGGAAGTGTTTTTGTCGAAGGCGAAAAGTGTGATTTTGAGTAAGGTGAAAGAGTATGAGAATGATATGGCCACAGGGGGGCCGTGTAGGGGAGATGTGGAGGCGAAAAAGGTGTCGGTGAAGTCCACAAAGGGCGCGACAGGAACTGCAGGGGGTGTGGATGTCGGTAAGGGGAAGGAAAAAGAAAAGGAGAAGGAGAAGAGAGGGTTTAGGAGGATTGAATTGAGTGAGAAATTCCGATGTCGGGCTTGTGATTTGTTCGAGATATTGATGGATGAGAACAGATGGAAGGGTTTTACGCAGAGTAATGCGAAAATTAGCAAGGATGTTGGTGGGGAATTCAGTATTTTTGATGGTTCTGTTACTGGGGTTAATGTTGAATTGGAAGTGGGGAAGTTGATTGTTCAGAAATGGCGTTTCGGGAACTGGCCTGATGGCGTTTTCTCAACGGTAATGAAAACTTGAAATTTATGTTTCTTTTCCTTGTTGAATGTTTTTCATGTTAATAATGTTGGTTCTTGTTTGGCTACTTAGTTAGGTTGAAGTTTTATGCTTAGTGCTGAAACTAGCTGTGTGTGTACTTGTACAATGATGCCTACTTCCCAATATAAATTTGGATGGTGGCAAGAAATTGTAAATCATCGATAGATAATTATCAAACTAAATGTTCCATAGAGTTTACATTAAGAAAAATGCTTCGTATAAATATTAGTCGTCATATTAATGTTAGAAGATTCAACATACTTTTGATTGTCTTTGCAAGGGAAATACATCTTCTAGCTTGTCCTTAGGCCCATGTCTGCATGATGATTAATAATATGGAGTTTTTCTTTTGCTTAATTTGCTCTTAGACTGGTCGGTAGTTACATGAGTGTGTGATTAAACATTAGTGGTTCATCTGCTCAGTATATTGCTTGATTTGCTTTGGCACAAGTAATTTACTGTGTACGTGTATGGAGGGTAATCTGCAGATCTGGATATTGGATTGATGATGGTTGTTTCTGCTGCGGGAAATTCTTTAAATTGCAGTCAGTCTTAGTTTGAGAAGGCGCGCCTCGAGTGCGCTTAAGGCGCGCCTTGGCTGAGGCTCTAGCCAAAATGGCGCAGTGCATTTTAGGTGCGCCTTTTTTACAAGGCTCGCTTAATTGGTACTCCAGTATGCGTTGCTGTATTTTTTTAACAAGATCTTTAATAATGCCCTTTCTTTTTCCATTGTTCTGAACTTTTACTCTGTTACATGTCTAATAGCTTGAGAACCCACGTAAATAGGTAATTTTACCCAAAACTTTTACAAAAAAATAGGACGCCTCGCCTAGAAAAGGCGCACGCCTTGGCCTTGGCCTCTTAATGCCTTGGGGCACCTTGCACCTCTTTAAACTAAGCTGTCAGCAGAGGAACATAGGAATAGTTGACTTGAGTTAATTCTAGTAGAGCCCTACTGGTGTTGTCGAACTCATATTGGGGGTAAGGTTCTGTGTGCTAAAAACCCGTCTTTCAAGTGTGTTGGATTTAAGGAACCATTTCTGTGTAAGTTATTGTTTAGTTCAGTTATTAGGCTAGAGAAATTTCTTTTTCGAAATGATTTTATATCCTTTAATTTTGCAGTTTTTTGTTCCTTTTAGGTGAAGGGTTGAAATATACTGGATCCTCTTGTTGTCTTTGCAGTATGAGATGTTTGTAAATGGCCGAGTAAAACGTGACCTATGAAGCGCATTAAATCCCTTTTGGGAGATAGTTGGTGCTTTAGAAGTGTCTGATTTATTGTCTGGAGATATTCTTTGATCAGTAATTTTCTTTTGGAAAGGTTTTATAATGTGCTTTTGAAAGGATCATTCTGGATTTACCTAGGAGTCAAAGTGGGATTACAAGTGGATAACTCCATTATACACCAACTTCATTGTTCCTAGATGCTGACTTTTGGGATTCATGTCGTGCAAAAAATATTCTGAAGTAGTTTGCTTGGTTATATTTGACATGTTTTGTTTGTCGCTTTACTCTCCTCTTCCGAAATTAGACAAGAGCTTCACTAAACATTTTTCTGTAGTTCCGCCTATAATATCCCTTATGATCTTTCGTTCTCTATCTTTTTGCGCCATTCATGTCATTGTGGTATCAAATCTTGTTTTAGACTTGGTCTTGGAATTTGTAGTTGAGGTATGCTCCACATTGAAGCACATTAGAGTCACTGTAAATCCATCTGCTGTGCTAAAGTTGATTTCTTTTCTTCCGAGGCATTGGTCAAAAAATATTAAGGAGGTCTAGGGGGAGTAAGAGTGCTTTTTTTTTTTTTTTTTTTTTTCCTTACAATATACAGATTCTCCTAAATGTTATTGAAAAATGAAATGTGGATCCCATGTATTTTTCCTTTCACTCAACTTAACTATACTATTGCCGCTTTCTCCTTTATATCCTTCCATCCATTTAAAGCCTGAGTGTGGTTGATCTTGCGCAGCAAGAAGTTTTTGATGAACAATGACAGATGTAAGTTGTGTTCGGGTCGATTGCACACCTCTGCCATTTAGAAGGGCAATTTGGCGTATATTTTTCGTTAATTTATATTTGTGATCTCATGTCACTGTTTGCAAACTCTTCTCATTTAGAGGTATATGTAAAATCCAAAAAGTAATATAGAAGGGAGAAATTCTCAGGAAATCATTTTCGTAAAGTAGTATTAGATACATCATGTATGTGTAAAGGTGGTGTGGTGACAACGGACAACTAATCCATCTCCAAATTTCGATAATATTACGGAGTACTTGTTCAAGGATGTTGATTTAGAAAACCGTGGTTGAACAACAATGACAAGGTTATGTACATCAACCATCTTTTTTTTTTTTTTGAAGGTGTACATCAACCATCTTTGGTAATGTCATTGCTGTTGTTGCTAGTAGTGATTTGTTGGTGTTATTGCTGGTTTGCTTTGTGACTAGTGTATGCTTACATAGAGTGACAAATGTTGAGTGCTTGGGTTTTGGTTTGTAGCATGTCGGACATCACTCCAAATCATCATGTTTCTTCCATATTAGTTAGTCAAACTTTTAAGTTTTTACTATTTTGAACCGTAATGAATTTTCATTGCTCTACTAAAGTCCTTCGTTAGTCGCATTACAATAGAGGTAAGAGAGAATTCGAACATGGGTCCTAAACTCCTAATGTCGACAATACCTTACTTCGGCAACAGGATAATAAAATATCTATTTTAATTACAATCTCGTTGATAAAATAAAGGGATATTTCCCATGGTACCCTCGAACTTTGGCAGATTACACATGGTACCCCATGTGTGAGGTTTGTTCACATGGTACCCCTAAACTTTGTGAATATGTGCCCAGTAATTAAAATTAGCAGGAAGTCCCATTTGAATTAGACTTTAAAAACATGGTGAAATTGTCCGATGGTGCACAGTGCAAGAGACATTTAATCTGAAAGAACGTACTAGAATTATTTAGCTCAATATTTTGTTGGTTATTTTCTTTGCAGGTGAGACTGACATTTGAAGAACCCGAACCTGGTGTCACGGTTGTGAAACTCATGCAAACTGGCGTGCCTGAGGAAGACAGGTTAGCCACACACTTTTGATGGTAGTTTGGTGTTTTTTTGTTCTCCAGAGAAAAATCTCATATACCTCCTGTTTCTTTTTGAAATATTGAAGATATTAGCGAAACTGTGACTTCCACGTGCTTACATGTTAATGGTGCAGGTACGGCAACGAGACGGTGGTGGAGAACACCGAAAGAGGCTGGCGAGACCTTATCTTCCAGAGGATCCGTGCGATCTTTGGGTTTGGTCTTTGATCCATACATCAACAGTGAACTTTATATTTTGACGACCGTTTTATAGGTGTCAAAGCTACATTTCTCTCAATGTTATCCATGAAATCTTTTTATTTGAAGTGGGTCGATTGTTTGTCAAGTTATCATGAAAACTGTGTACGATTCTGGAATGGGTTTATTGTTGTCCCTAAATCTGTTGTCTTTTCAGTTCTATTTTAAAGGGTCTAAACTCTAAAGTGTAAACTTAAGTTTTGGAGTGAAAGTGATTGAGACTTTGTTAACTGGAGGATCGGCCTTTGAGTTTGTGGTTGCTTTTACTATGTCACAAGCTGGTTACGATGCTACTATTTTGTGTTAAAAATAGTGTTTTTTTACTAGATAATACTTTTTATTTATGGTCATTTGTGAGATGGTAGCTATCTTAATTATTTATTTATTTTTTATTTTTTTTAAGTACCTTTTATTTTTAAATTTTGTCAAAAAGTATCAAATGATGAAATTCGGCGAAAGAAAATGACTTTCTTAGAGAAAATTTACTTGGCACATGAAAGTTAATGAAATTTACACCTATTTGCGAAAGACTATCTAAAAATTTACCCCAAAAATCATTTTCCTCCAAAATAAAATCTCTCCTAAAACATTCCTCCAAATTCACTTTATTCTAAAACTTAAATTGATTCCTTCTCTTCTCTACTGATTTTATTTCTCTTTGAATTCCAAATTGCCTTTGTCATCAATTGTCATTTTTGCGAAAGTAAAATGCAAATATGTCTTACTTTGTGCATATCGAACTTCATGGACCTAACAAAAACACATGGAAGAATTGTCTACATTTGATACAATTAGCCTTGAAAGTTTAGAACTTTCAGAAAATCAAACTGCAGCGCATCAAAGTAATAGTAATAAACTAATAACAGTGCAATTGCTCCCCAAATTTCGACAAACTCGACGAAAAAATAAGGTGGATTGCAAGTAAATTCATTCGATTTAGTAGACCATGTCAAAAAAAAAAAAAACAAACCAAGGAAAAATGAATAGAAATGACAGTGTACCACCAAAAAAAAATTAGGAGGATGAAGCAGAAGGTTCTAACTTTTCATCATTCGTCGTCTAGTTTTTCTCACTCCAAGCAAATTCTACAATTAAACTATTTTATTGTTTTTTTTAATCATACCATACTTTATGCCCTTTCTATTAAAAATGGTAAATATTTCAATGGGCTTAAATGAAAAGTATAAAAGAAATAACAAAAGTAATTAAATTGAGTAAAAATTAAGTACGATTGAGCAATTATGTACCTCTAAAATTTCACTAATTCTCATGTGAGACAAGTCTTACAATAAATTTATTGTAAGACCTCTCACATGAGGGTGGTTACTTGTTATTTAATTTTATTTTACTTTTTTTTTTTTTTTTAATAACTCCTCATGTATTGTCTTACGTTATATTAACGTCAGTCCCGACTTACACAAGAACTACTCCTAAAATGTATGCACGAGTCGTTTACTATATAAATATACTCCCACAAATGCTTACATAAAACCGTTTCACGCGTGAAGTGAAACGGGGTATTTGTAATTAAAATGTGCCTACTTTAAGGTTTAAAGTGACTATGTTAACGTTTAAAGTAATTATTTTATGGAGTTTTAAAGTGGTCACATTTAAGGTTAAAGTGGTCACTTTAACCATTAAAATAGTCACATTTTACTCAAACAACTTCGTTTCACGCGTGAAACGGTTTGATGCAAGACTTATTGCCGTATTTAGGGAAGATTAAAAAATTCGAACTAGAACGACTTTACGAAAAGGTGCGTCATGATTGGAGGACACCTAAATTGACAAGAATATGTGTTGTATATTTGTGATGAATCAGATTAATAAACTTCCAACATTTAAAATATTCTTCACCGTTGAATTATTCAATATGCACCCAAGCTGTTTGTTAAATACATTTTCTCAACATATCGAAAGTTTTGTCAGCAAATTGGACTTTTAGCATTGAAAATATGTAATAATTTTTTATTTGCAAGCACCATAGTACATGTTTTGTTTTGTTGAATTTTAGTTTTCTCCTATATGTTATCTTTTGCACTTTTAAAATATCGTATTTTATGTTTAAAAAAATAGTATCTACATGCACTCTGTAACATTCTCTTCAATAGTTCAAAATAAAATTATAAACAAAAATAAAAAAACAATCCCGTGATTTTTCACTGGGGTATATAAATATAAGGATATTGATATATCATTCATACTAGCATAATACCCGTGCATAAATGCACGGGATATAGAAAATAGGTTAATAGTTAATTGAAAAATTTAATAATTGAATTTAATATTAAATTAAAATAAGAATAATTCGTAATTATAATATAAATAATGCAACTTAAATAAACATCTATTTTTAGACCCAAAATACAATAAACTATATTTAACAATAATTAAGTATTGTGAAATAATTTAAATCATTTGACCCGTAATTGTCTTCCAATGAACCCGTTTAATAGGTTTGAAAGTGTCAATTTTATTTTTTCTTAATCAACTATCAAAATTTAGATGATCGAAACGTTGAAAATTGTAACAAAACAATTAGAATAATAGAACATTAATTTTATACAAATATAGTTATAAATTTATTTTAAAATATATCATAATGTGACAAAACCAATCAAAGTATCGCAATATATTGACTTAAAATTCATCATTTATTATAATAATATAGTAAAATGCGCTAAGAATGTTATTAAAAAAACATTAAGTAAAAATCGATAGTTTAAGAGATAAAATGTTATGCTGAAAACATCTTAAATAAAAATGGATAGTTAAAGAGATAAAAAGAAAAAATATACTCCTTTGTACGTAGAAAGATATTGACTTATTACTTAATATAGATAAAAGGGAAAATAAAATAAAAGGGATTAAAATAAAAGGGAAAATTGGAGGGAAAAATAAAAGGGATTAAAATAAAAGTTGGAGGGAAAATTGGAGGGAAAAATTTGTGTGGGTGGTTTTTGTTATATATAATTAATATAGATTGATCATTATTTATATTTAGAAAATTATATGCATAGAATCATTTTATTAGTGACGTAATAAGTTATCTAACATAAATTCATAGAAAGTTTTACCGTCGACAATAAAATCATTTGTCCTAACATATATACACCGAAGATCCTTTTACATGCATATATACAAGTACTTTGTAACACTTATTTCAATAATGAATCATAAAAATATAGTTTGAATAAGAAAACGGGTGAGATCATATTTGCAAGTGACGTTAACTTTTAACATATTAACCCGTGAACAATAAATAAGCCATCATTTTTTTTTCAAATAATGAAATTTATAATATCTATATTGGTTATATTCACACTCTATATAATCCTTAAATTTATTAGAAAATTATAATGTAAATTTATAGATAAAAAGTTTAAACAACCCCGTGATTTTTCACGGGTGTAACACTAGTATGTGTTGTATATTTGTGATGAATCAGATTAATAAACTTCCAACATTTAAAATATTCTTCACCGTTGAATTATTCAATATGCACCCAAGCTGTTTGTTAAATACATTTTCTCAACATATCGAAAGTTTTGTCAGCAAATTGGACTTTTAGCATTGAAAATATGTAATAATTTTTTATTTGCAAGCACCATAGTACATGTTTTGTTTTGTTGAATTTTAGTTTTCTCCTATATGTGGTTGAGAAACGAGATGTACAGAGTACAATTTAACGGGATCATCATAAGCAATGAATTTATTTAATTATGAGTATTATTTTTTGATAAGAAGAAGAAAAAAACTAGATTAATCCTCTACTGTAGGACTACCCTATCTCATCTTTTCGGATAAGTGAGAAGAACAAAAACCAAAAGCTTTCGGTTCACCTTGAGGGAGAAGGACATGAATATCCTACATTTAGCGGTAAAGTCGGTGACTTTATTGACCTCACAAAAACAATGTAGCTAATATCCTTAGAAGAAGTGTAGGTCAATTTTAACGTTTTCAATAACTAGTTCTTAAATCTTACTAAGATAAAATGAGAACATTTAAAGTGGGATGATAAAAATACTCCTTTTCATTCATTGGAACTACAATATATTCAAAAAACGACTCGTTCAATGAAATTGCTATATTCTTAATTTTTCTTATATAAAACATTATAGCCCATCATTTTACTCACGTCTAACATCTTTCTAAATATTTGTGTCATTTACAATTGTAACAATTCTAGTGAAGGGGAGGGAGCATGTGTCAAATGGACATGTTCTAAAAAATTACACCGTACACATATTACAGGGTAGAAAACATACTTTTTTAAGAAATTATAGTGTTATCTAATTTTTCATATTTAATATAGTGTATTTCGTATGAGATTATTTTTCAAGATTTAAAATTTTGAATCATGTACCTATTACCATATGATAAATAGTTTACTAGTCGAACAACTTTTGATGATTATAAACGAAAGTTTAATTAATTTTTTTTATTATTATTTGAGGAAGACGTACCTTTTGTACTCAAAAGAAAAAAAAAAAAGTTTTTATCTAAGAGGTGGTGTAAAAATTCATCATTGTGGCGCAAAATATTAGGAGGACGAATTAGTTCTAGTAAAATAATTGTAATAAATGTATAAAATTTGTATAGAAATTTCAAGATATATCTCCTATCTTATTACTTTTGTACTAAACTTTTTATTTTGAGCAGAGTATTACATTTTTATTATCCGTATAATATGAGAACATTATACGGAGTTTTATAAAATTTACCCGGGCCTTGATTAGCCAAACACAATTTGCATATTGACATAAAATAGGATGTAAGAATTAATTTTACATAACTATGCATTAACCAAACAACTCCCTGATGGCTCTGAGATGGGAGAGAGTATAATACGGAGCAATTATAATTTCTTTCCTCTTTTTAGTGCAACACCCTCTATACAAATCAATTCTTTTGGAGAACTTAATACGAGTAATTTAAACTGCTACTAGTAGGAAGTACGGAGTAGCTTTTAGCAAATCGTAAGATAGTTTCACACATTTTGTTTCTCAACGTCATTTGTCAAGAAAAGTCCCCATTCAAACACGGTTTACTCAAAGTAACATAATAAAATCAAACAGATCCTACCAAATTTTAGCATACTTTTTCAACTTCAACACATAAAATCTTATATCATTGCTAATTATACTATCAATGATCTTCTGCTTCAAAAATGCTTAATACAATCTTAACTTTTATACTATGTCTTGTACTTCTTCTATGTCTTAGTACAAAGAATTATGTGTCCTGTTTTTCTATAAACAGACCTACCTTCCCATATTCAGTAGAAGGAGAATTTATTTACCCCGAAAACGGTCCTCGTATCTACGATGACGCGTTCCAGGTTACGGCTGACTCAGAAGGCGGAAGTATGGAGCATAAATCAGGCCGAATGGTGTACAACAAAAGATTCAAGCTGTGGCGGAATGGACAAGTCGCGAGTTTCAACTCGACATTTGTCATCACTGTTACCCCTGCGCTTGACACTACAGGTTCCAACGCACCTGTCGGTGAAGGCATCGCGTTTATTTTGGCCAAAGATTCCGATCTTCCAGCCAACAGCGACGGGCAATGGCTGGGGATTGTTAACTCTAGCACTAATGGGTCGACACAGAGTCCCATTGTGGCTGTCGAGTTTGACACAAAAAAGAGTTTTCCTGAAGATATTGACGGTAACCATGTTGGATTGAACATCAACAGTGTGCTTTCTGAGGAACAGGTTTCACTGAACTCATCTGATATTGTTATTGCTAGTGGTCCTCAAAAAATTACATCGATGATTCTGTTTAATGGTTCGACTAATTTGATGGAGGTCTACGTGTACAAGGGGGTTCGAGTAGCATCCAACTTAACCAAACCGTTAATTTCAAGAGTTGTTGATGTTAGACGATATCTTCCTAATGATGTTTATGTCGGGTTTTCTGCTTCAACTGGATCAGGTACCGAGGTCAACTGTGTACGATCATGGTTCTTTGAGGGATCCAACATAGACCCAGGAACGGATTTTAGGATCTCGATCTTGATACCTATTACAATCGGTGTCGCACTCTTGTTAATTATTGGTGGTGGGTACTTTTACTGGAGAATGAAACGAAAACCATTTGACCAGTTGGGCAATGAGAACACGATGCAGGGTATAGAAACTGGGGTAGGTCCAAAGAAGATCAAGCTCAAGGATCTCAAGGCAGCTACGGAGAATTTCAACTCGAGAAATGAGCTCGGGAGAGGGGGGTTTGGCATAGTTTATAAGGGAGTTTTAGACGGCGTAGAGGTTGCTGTTAAAAGGATTGTAAATACAACACAAGGGAAGCAAAATCTGATAGCAGAAGTTGGAATAATAGGAAGCCTACACCATAAGAATCTCGTGAGTTTAATTGGATGGTGTCATGAACGAAACGAGGTGATATTAGTGTACGAGTATATGGCAAACAGAAGCTTAGACAATTACATATACAACAAGGACCAAAACAAAGCGACGATATTGACTTGGGAAAGACGGCATAACATCATTTGCGGTGTGGCCCAGGCTCTTGATTACCTTCACAACGAATGCTCAAGACGGGTTCTACACAGAGACATAAAAGCTAGCAACATCATGCTTGATTCGGAATTCAATGCTTGCTTGGGTGACTTTGGACTTGCAAGAATGTTCCGACTTGGTGAGAAGACCCACCATTCGACTAAAGCAATTGTTGGTACACCCGGGTACATGGCACCCGAGATCTTCCACACAAGTAGAGCAACTTCTGAGTCGGATGTCTACGCTTTCGGAGTGCTAGTCCTAGTCGTAGCAAGTGGCAAGAGAGCGGTGTTTGATGTTATAGAAGACGAATATGGAAACAGTATTATCGATTGGGTGTGGGAATTGTACAGTCTAGAAACGGTTACCCATGCAATAGACCCGAATCTAAAAGGCAACTTCGATAAAGATCAGGCAGAGTGTATGCTGGTGTTGGGTTTGGCATGCTGTAATCCGAACCCGTATATGAGACCGTCCATGAGAAATGCACTTCAGGTTTTAATGGGCGAAGTGACGCCGCCATTAGTTCCCTTCGAGAAGCCCGCGTTTATTTGGCCTGCCAAGACCAAGTCCTTCCCACGTGATGTTTCAACGAGTGGTGGAATTTTAACATCATCTTTTTCAACCATCAGCGGAAGGTAATTATGTTGCTTGAACATCCGGAAAATTTGTACTCAAAAAATTTGTTTTAGACTGTTCATACCTCAAAGTTTTGATTTTTTTATCCAGGAAACAATTGACCATAAACATGTAAATATGGAGTACATGGTACTCTGTATTCATTAGAGTAGTGTATCACATATAATGATTTTGTTTCGTTATTAGTTTTTCATACACGGATGATTCTTTTCCGTATATATTTTTAACCTTGTTTTTAATTTCTTTTAGTAGTAGCTCAACCATCACAAGATTTACTCAAACGTATTACTCTTACAATTTATCTCAAAAATTAATCACGGTATTTTTAACACGCAATTTGACACGAAGACCTTATATTACCATACATAAGACCTCAACACAACTGTGCTACATCAAAACAACACAGGAGAAAACTGCAAACTTTGATAAAAACCAAAAATATGAGTGTCATACTTGGAATCTATAATCACAACATGATCTCGGTCATTACAGTTTGGTCTTCAACAAAACCTAGATAAAGTGGTCGCTAACCGATGTTGCAACCAATATACAAAACCTGTGGCTAAAAGTGAAGTTCTTAACCACCGGTGTACGAGCACAATGGACAATGTGAATGAATATATACTCAACGTTAGTAAATAAATTATCAGAGAATGGAACTACGGAAGCTTTCATATAGAAGTATCATAGTTCATAGTTCATACCAATAGAACAATATTAATCCTAGGGCAACTCAGCAAGGGATTTAGACACTCTAAAAATGATTTTAACTACTAATAAAGACATGAACGAAAATTGTAAGGATTAATAGAATTACTTGCGAAAAAGAGTATAAATTTCAACAAGAACAATGAGTTTTATTACAATATTTCTGTGATTACACTTTTTGAACATTGTTCTGATGCAAAAACTAATTTTTTTACTACGCCTGTGCATTATAAACTCACTCACTTACAGAGCAAATAATTCAAATCAAAGGCAATGAAAAATAATACATGAGAATGAACCTTCACATATACTAAGCAAATCTAACAAGTCATCAGCAAGTGATAACCTCCTTCATCCAGTCGAAGTCATCGTTAACAAACTCTAAATTCGCCAAACTTTCATACACCAACGGTGACCGAGACGGTGACTCCACATTCACCTGATCAGTGGCGCTCGTCGTCCCGAACTGCAAATCATCCAAACTGAAACTTTCAAGGCCATCAAACGTGAAATCCACATTACCTAACGCAGACGGTGACGGTAAATCAGATGGTGGCTCCCTTAGCAAGTGATCATCGCTAGTAATATTCTCAAACCCTAAATCACTCAAATCAAAACCGTCCAAGTCGTCGAAAGTGAATTCAAAATCATCAACATTCAATTCATTAGTAGTATCGGTGAATTGCAATTGCCCCACATCAGCTTCACGCAATGCATTAATCCTCTGATTCAAATTCGCGATTTTTCCCGCCAAAAGTGAAGCGAACCCATTCAACTCTTCAAACCCTAAATTGTTGATGAATTCTCGGTCTCGTACAGCACGACATTCTTCATCGACGATATCCGATGGTTGTATTCGTGGATGTGCAATTTGGGGCTGATTAGTGAGGGACAAATACTTGTTGATGACGGAGACACCGTCGGGTCGAGAAGACCACGTTTCGGGCGTTTGTTCACCGGAATCATAGAAGATGAGAGACACATCAACGCCACAGAGAGTTGATAACTGCTTCCTCAACGTTTTGTTCAACTTTTCTCTCTTTTTCGATCTTCAATTTCCGTTGATCTCTTCATAATTGCGCGCTTTTACTTTTTTCTTTTTTTTTTTTTTTTTTTAAATTTGAAATGGGTATGCTGCTTAGTAACAGTTGGGTTGTGAATTGTGATATACTCCGTATTATATAGAAATAGGATGTAAATGGCGGTTGGAGGCTTGGAGCTCTTGAAAGTTGC
Organism: Dianthus caryophyllus; assembly: GCA_023091065.1. NCBI lineage: Eukaryota > Viridiplantae > Streptophyta > Magnoliopsida > Caryophyllales > Caryophyllaceae > Dianthus > Dianthus caryophyllus. The sequence goes on along the minus strand of CM041527.1, from coordinate 19,069,760 downwards.
CAATGCCACCGACTTATTAGGTTCACGCGGGATTTCTTTTATTTTTTATTTTCTTAATTTCAATTTTCTTTTCAGTTTTTTTTTTTTTTTTTTTTTTTTTTTTTTTTTTTTCTGTCCAACTGTCCAATAGCACTAATTTTCATGTGAGACGAGGCTTACAATAAATTTATGTAAGTCCTCTCACATGAGGGGTAGTTATTAGTATTTTTTATTTTTTTAAGAGGTTGAGTGAGAGGACTTACACTAAATTAGTTTATACGCTAGCCTATACATAAATTAATAATCACTTTTTTAAAAAAAATAAATAAAAATAAGCACAAAACAATTGGAATTGGTGCCCATTAGAAATTAAAAATTTTGGTCGATAAGTTATTTGATGACATATGGTGTGTTTGTGTTTCAAATGCAAATTTACATTATAAAGTATTTGGCTATTTATGTATTTACTTTACAATAAGAAAAATAAAAATTATTCCTTAGTCCAGTATTTGGATATTTTTTAGTTGATTACATATGTAGTTGATCCATAAACTTAAACTCTTTAATAAGACGATCTCGTAGTAACATGTTAGTAGTATTTGTATCCCTTTTATTGATATGTAATTGTTGCAATTATTTTTACTAACGAAGTTAAAGATTTTAATCAAATCTACTTCTTTTATATTTTGGTATCCCTTTAAATACAATTGACACAATTAAACGTAACATATTACAACGAATATGAGAATTCACAATAAATGGTACTGGTAAAAGATAGAACATGTAACATATTACAACGAATATGAAAATTCAAGTTGTCTATCGATAGAATTATAACATAATTATTATCAAGTAAGTTTTTAATAAAAAAACATACTTTAAAAGTTGATAAATTTTTAAATACTTTTAAAGTATTGTAAAATGGTTATTAGATAAAATAGATATTATCAACAGTAAAATGGCCACAAAAGTGAGATCTTTTTTAAGCTTTAATATCATAAAAAGTATATATAGGACTGTGCACCGGTCCAAGACCGGACCGGAATGGACCGGAACCATATTGGACCGGAACCGGAATTCAATAATTTTAAGGACCGAAGACCAGACCGTAATTAAGAATACCGGTCCATGGACCGGACCGTATTTTTCCGGTCCCTAACCGGTCCGGACCGGTTGGACCGGATTATGTTAATTATCATTTAGATTTTTAAGTTTATAAGGTTAAAATCATTATTTTAATTATAAAAGTGTAGAAAAAGGTATTATTGTATAGTAAAATTGTTAAGTTAAACAAATTTATTATAAATTTAATAAACAATTGCTTTTAAATTAATACTAAGGTGCACAATTAAAACTAATTCCGGTCTTTTAGGTCCAAAACGGTCCAGACCGGAATAATATTGGACCGGATTGGATCGGAAACCGGAATATCAAAAAAGTGTGGACCGAAGACCGGACCGGATTTTTAAACTCCGGTTCCGGTCCCATTAATTACGGTCCGGACCGGTCTAGTTTTACGGTCCGACCCGGTTTATGCACACCAATATATATACTCCCTTTATTTTAGTGGATTGTTTATACTTGTTTAATTTTTTTTTTTCTCTCACAAAATAAAATACAGTGTGAGTAGATATTATTACAAAAATGTTTATTAGATTAAGGGTCAAAAGTAATATTAAAAATAACACATATGCTATTTTTTAAGAGCTACACTAGTTAACATAAGACCTTATTATTTAAGAATTTTAAGTGACCAAAATAAAACACAGTAATTATCCTGTAAGACTAGTCTTACACTAAGTTAATGCGAGACAAGAGTACAAAATGTAGTTAAAAGGGTACAAAAACTTAAAACAAATATACTAAAGTCACTTTTAGGGGTACTAAAAATTTTTAGTTACAATTAATAATAATTATTACTAAAATGGTACAAAAACTATATAATCAAGTACAAACAAGACTGACTTACAATAACTTATTGTAAGGCTTGCCTTACACAAGAATTTGTGAATAAAACATAACCAACATGATAATATTATTACAAATTCTATGGTGAGACCGTCTTATAGTATGAGACGATAAAAGCATAGTTAATATTAATGAATAATAGTGTTACGTTTCATATATAATGCGATTACGTTTGAACAGAGTGGCTGTAAATTGAGAGTGACATATATAGTGTGTAAGTGTTCAACGAAAAAATTGTCAAACATGATATTAACATGTGTTAGATAAATCATTTCACTAATATTACGATCAAATAATGAGAGATAAGAAAAATTAAAAAATTTGAATGGAAAAGGAGATAATTGATTAAATTAAACTTAATGATATTATTTATATATAGTGTGTCTCATACTTTGAGACGGCCTCATAGTAGAATAACTCATATTATTATTATATGTTAAAGTAAGACACTATATTTAAGAATTATGTTTACCAATTAAGCAACTCAAATAATTCAATATTTCTGTGTAGTTATAATTCGTCATGCATGAACAATATGAGTCAATTTAATTTGCTAAGAAAATAAGAAAAGGAAAAAAAAAAAAATATAACGTATCAAACAAAGTTTTGAAAAAAATTATTGTATGAATTTTCTAAATATTGAATAGTCAGGTTTATGAAAAATTTATGTAATACATAAAGTATTATCTTATTTATTTTAATCATATTAATACTTTTTAAGTGTTTTGGTTTTAAATTCAAGTGTATTGTTTTGTTTTTACTCATTTTTGTGGATTAAATTAATATTTGTTTTTCACATTTAAATAATTACATTTTTTATGCTTATGTGTCTTCAATCATAAATTATTCTATAAGATTGTCTTGTGTGAAAAAAATACAATAATTAATGACCAAAAATTAACTTAATGACTCTCGTATTTAGATTTAGGCCCAGTTTGATTGCGCATTTCAGATAACTTAATTGACCAGGTACCTGGTTTAACCAAAATAACTTATTTTAATCGTATTAACACTTTTTGTGTTTTGGTTTTAAATTCAACTGTATTGATTTTTTTTAACTCATTTTTATGGATTAAGTTAATATTTTTTTTTCATATTTAAAATAATTACATTTTTTATGTATTATGTGTATTCAATGATAAATTGTTATATAAGATTGTCCTGTGTAAAAGAATACAATAATTTCCAAAAATTAACTTATGACTCTCGTATTTAGACTTACGCCCTGTTTGACCAACTATTTGGTTTGACCAAAATTTCAGCTACATTTTTCTTTCGGAAGTATCTGGTGAAGTTGACAAAAAACTATTTAAGCTAGGTAAAATAAAAAAATTAGCTGCCCGCAAGGGTGTGGTCTAGTGGTTAAAACATGGGTGAAATTCTCATGGGTCTCAGGTTCAATTTTCTCCAAGAGCAATCTTGTGGGGAATGTTAGAAACTTGAGGCTATGCCTAATAGATCACGAGTCTGTTGCCCTGGTAAAAAGGGTGGCTGACCTGGCGTGTATGGTTTTGCAAGTTATCATGCACGCTCAGGGGGTTTACCCAGTGCGCACCTAAAGTTGCGGCTACGGGTTCCCCACGTTATCCAAAAAAAAAAATTTAAAAATAAAAAATTACTTCAGCTACAAGTTTGTTTACTATTCTACCCTTGTGACTTTATCCGTAAAATAATAATCATGTCTTTCTACGTCATGTATTTTATTTTAGTTATTATTTCAGGTTGTTTTACTAAACAATATAATTAGTTTCAACTAACTTATTAGTCTGTTATTTTCTGCTAAATTTTCAATTTCAGCGACTTTTTTAGCTAGTCCAAAACAGGGTTTTATAACATCCTCATTTAAGTGGGCTTTTCCTAATTTGGATAATTGATCTATCTTATACCATAAGAGGTTCCTATTAAATGTTATATTGCACTTTATAAATCCTCAAATAACATTGTTTTTTTGGTTTTTTTTGTAGTACTTCGTATATGCTTGTCATTAAAAATATTTTAAACTTTTTTTTTTTTTTTTTTTTTTTTAATTAACCATGTATCTAGCATTTTTTTTATATATCCGATCCATTCAATTTCATCTCGTGCGCTTGATTTTTTCAAACTTGTTGAGACGCATTTTGCAATGATAATATCTAAAGCACGTGTTATAGAAAATTAAAAAAAATTATATTTTTTTATACTGTATGCTAGAAGACGAATCTAATAAGATCGCACATGCATATATTGTCACTTATATAAAAGACGTAATCACGAAAATGCTAACCGTATGAACATTGTCGCAAAAATGAATGCACAAGGTGGAATTGAAAGAACAAACTATATCTTATGAATCATCAACCTTAAAAATATTACAATGATAAATAAAAAAAAAACTACAAGTAATTTTGTTTAGATTCATTAATTATTATTGTTCATCTAGAAATTATTTCTCACGTACATTATTGTGTCAGACTCTTGAAATCTATATATCTATATCTATATCTATATATATTATTAAAAGAGAATCCTTGAAACAATAACTTGCAAAATCAACTTACCTTTGAAGTCTCGTGCTGCCATGTCAGCGTACCTTGCCACGTCAACAAAGCACAAAACCGCTTTCTTTGGAGAAAACGAAAAGCCCCTCCATTCAACTTTTTTGCAATCAATTCTCATTATTCAATTCAGTTAATGGTTTCATTCAAATCACATATCAATATAGGAGGGGTAATTAAACAATATAAGCCATCTTCATCGTCGCGACCCCATGATACTCGCACTTGCACCGAAACGGCCTCCATCATTGGCTCGTGCTCGCCCTTTCGAACAAATTTCAGCCCACCATTGCTTAGGTATGCTTTTGTTTTAACTCGGTGGAGAATTAATGTATGTGTTGTTCGATTAGCTAATTAGATTACTTTGGTTTCAGATGTATGTTGTTAGTTTACTAATTTACCATGTATAATGTTGATTTCTATTTCAATGGTTTTATTTTGATTTAGTTATCAGTTACACTCAAGTACAAGTTATTACTCAATCACTCCAGAAATCAGAGTTCAAACCATAATCTTCATCCCAGTCCTTGTACTTCGTGCTTTGTTTTACGGTCTGTAAGTTTAATTTCTAAAATATTCGATTGTTAGCAGTTAATTGAGCCCCAAATCAATCGATTTCCGATATCAATTGAGAATCCCAACTAATTGATGTTGCGGGTAATGGTTATTATTTTTGCTTCGAAGATAGTAATTTTATATCATATTTTATCTGATCTAATGTTAGTACAATTACCGTGCAGATTGCTTAGGCTTGTACAGTTAATCTATATCCATATCCATATCCATTCATATTCATTCATATTCATACTCATATTACATATTAAAATAAATTCCCCCATAAGTGTTTTCATGGAAAACCCCCCAAAAAAAACATTCTTTTCTCCTTATTCCGCCACGTCATCTGCTGCGCACCACGTCATCATTGACCACCTGGGTCAAATACTCCTCCAAATCTTTCATCTTTATTGTTTTGCGAATTTGAAAAGGCCATCATTGAAGACGAGCATTGATCACCAACATTTAATTGCCCGCAATTAATTTTCGCCACCAAATCCTTATCTTTATTGTTTTGAGAATTTGAAACGGCCATCATTGTAGACCAGCATTGATCACCATCATTCAATCGCTCGCAATTAATTTTCGCCATCATTAAAGACCATTATTGATCACCATTAGAACTACATTAATGTCAACGTGGCTATTTTTCTTCTTCGCCTTTCATTTTCAGCGTTTGCGACGTACGAGGTGACTTTTTCTTCAGTTGTTGTCTTTTTCATCTCTAAGCCATACGAGACCCGACATTTGTATTTTTGATGTTTTTCGCCTAGAACTCATATTATGTCTATCCATTTAAGAGATTATTTTGAAATTTTAGATGGAAATAAATAATTATTAGTGATTATAATATTTACATGCACAAACACAATTGACAAACCACAAGAATGTAACAACCCGGTTTTTCGTGACTTAATTAAATAAGACGGAAAATTAATTAAGTACTTTATATATATAACAAAACCGGATGTTATCGTAATACAACTCACAATACATAATCAGAGTTATAGATAAACATGGTCAATTAATTACAATCTCTCGAAACACAAAAGTAGTGTAGGGAGCTCATACCCTTCACTAATCAAATATTAGTGTAAATCAAATTACTCTAATTTGATGAGCAAGATCTATGTGGTTACATAAATACTTTGTTATAAGTTTATAGAAATTTATACCTTTCTCTTAAAGGAAATTAGGGCACAAAACTAGAACTCCTTTCTAGTTTTGTTTCTTGAGCTAGTGTTTAGGATGATCCTCCAAAACCCGAGTTTCCAAAATAGGAAACCTCCTTTAGATAGCACCCAAGAACTACTCCAAATTCACAAGTGATTTTGATCTAGAAATCACTAGCAAAAACTTGATAATATGTGAATAATATTTATACTAACACTTAGTAAAATATAAGAACTTATTTCTTATTTTAGAGAGAGTTTTGTGTGAGTTAGAGAGTAGAAGAGTTAGAAGAGAAATGCATGCTACTTTGCTCTTTCTTTTTACGCTCTTATAAGAACAAATGAGAAAAGCAAAAGTGTGTTTGATACACCATAGAGGCCGGCCACCCTATTGCATGGAGGAAGGGAAAAGTTTTCTCTTGTAAAGAACAATTGCAAGCTATGTAATTATAATGTCCAAGTATGCAAAAGTAGAACAAGAGGAAAAGACAAAATGGAATCTTTTCTCCTTCTTTCCTTGCAATGGACGGTTTTGGGGGCTCTATTATGGGTCCAATTTGTTTTCAATATTTGTCCCACAAATACTTATAATTTATCACTTAATCATCTAATATAATAAAGTACAAATTATCAAATTGAACTCACAACTCTTCTTTATCATATATGTACACTTACACATATTTAAAATGTACTTTTACTAATCTCATTAGTAAAATATACATGATTAGTGAGTTAACAGTTAATCACTAATTCACATCTCCTCTAACAATTTTATCGATATAGAATTCAATCATTCGAGTTCACAACTCGATTTCTCTCTAAATTAATTCACTGACTAACCGTTAGTCAATTTATCAAGTTACTAATCTAATCGTATATCATACAATTAATTAGCTTAAATATTTGGAGTACGTTCCTATAGGTGTGACTTAAAGGTATCAATTGATTACCGCCGTTCTCACGACAATAACGTCAAACTCTAGTCAGCCAACCGTTATTGATTTACGTTAATCAATTGACATTAATACAGGATTATCCCCATGTATTCCTTAATTGAGATTTATTGAGAAATAGCACTATTGTGGAGGACACATACTCCAACAATCTCCCACTTGTCCGAGACAAGTTGTGCATTACCAATTCTCATGTCCGTTTCACATCTCCCACTCAATGCAAGGTGTCTTACAGGTCGTACTTGCATCCTGATATATATATCATGAGTGGTTTCCTCGATAAGGAGAGTAGCTGTCTGACCGGGGAATCTACCGTAGATTCTTACCGAGCGTGGCCACGCATTTTCAGCGACTACTCCTCGAGTGGCCTAAAGATGTTTTACCCCGACAAAGGTGGACATTTTCCTTCCACTCGATTGTACTGTATGATGCAGATCACCATGACCCCAAATATGCCCTTATAACCCCCTTTCACGGCATGGCTTAGGACAAAAATGAAAGTCACTCGGAAACTGCACCGACTCAGACAATCAGTTTCCAGTCAAAGAATTGACTCAAAGGAATACTATAGAAATTCCCACCACGACCAGGTTTCAATCTCATTGAAAAGGAATTCTATAAGCGTCACAGTCCGACAGAGTGTCTACAGTCTGTCTATGCAAGCGATCAGTCATCACTTATGACCCCATGGTGTTGAACCCACCATCGATCGACTTGCAATCTAGTCTCTTCGAGACGTCACCTCATATAAGAGACCAGGGACCAACTACTTAGTTTATACCGTTCACTTGAATACGTTCAAAGTTGTCACACAAATATTCGGATAAACAAAGTATGCATTCATAATGACTTAAGATAAAAACAATGAATGTTATTTTCATATATGTAATAGGATACATCATTCAATTACATATTACGAAACTAAAGGAAATCTGGCATACGCCGCAACCCCATGGAGGCGGTGTGCGCGTCATGCTTAGCCCTTGAAAGAGGCTTGGTTAAAGGATCAGCGATGTTATCGTCTGTCCCAACCTTACAGATATCTATTTCCTTCCTTTCCACATTTTCTCTAATAACGTGGTATTTCCTCAAAACGTGTCTAGACTTGTTACTAGACTTGGGCTCCTTTGCTTGGAAAATAGCCCCACTGTTATCACAATAAACAGTGACTGGATCCACGGCACTAGGGACTACTTTTAGTCCATCCAAGAATTGCCGAATCCACACAGCTTCTTTAGCAGCTTCAGATGCTGCCAAATACTCAGCTTCCGTCGTAGAATCCGCAGTGACACTCTATTTGAAGCTCTTTCAACAAACAGCTCCTCCATTCAACATAAAGACATAGCCGGATTGGGATTTTAAATCATCCCCATCGGTTTGGAAACTTGCATCTGTGTAACCCTTTACACGTAGCTCAAGTTCTCCTCCAAACACTAGAAACGAATACTTAGTTCTTCTCAAGTACTTAAGGATGTTCTTTACAGCTATCCAGTGACTCTCACCGGTTGCCGCATTTCATGACTATGAAATATGGCAAATGGATGTAAAAACCGCCTTCTTGAATGGGATTCTAGAAGAGGAAGTGTTTATGACACAACCTGAAGGTTTTGTAGATACATCCAACTCTAAGAAAGTATGCAAGTTTAAGAGATCCATTTATGGTCTTAAGCAAGCATCAAGGAGTTGGAATCAAAGATTCGATCATGTTATCAAACAACATGGATTCGCTCGAAGTACCGAGGAACCCTGTTTGTACATGAAGTTTAGTGGGATCAAGGTAACTTTCCTTGTTTTGTATGTGGATGACATACTACTGATTGGAAATGATATTCCAAGTTTGAATTCGGTAAAGGTGGAATTGGGAAACCATTTCCAAATGAAGGACTTGGGAGAGGCACAACGCATCATGGGTATCCGGATCTATAGATATATATCCAAAAGGATACTAGCATTAAGTCAAGAAACTTATATTGATAAGATTCTTGATAGGTTCAATATGAAAGACTCCAAGAGAGGCTTTCTTCCGATGAGTGTAGGAATAACATTGAAGAAATCTCAATGTCCTACGACTCCTGTGGATATTGAACGCATGAAATTGATCCCTTATGCTTCCGCTGTAGGATCAATCATGTATGCTATGATTTGCACTCGTCCCGACGTCGCATTCGCCTTGAGCATGACGAGCCGGTATCAAGCTAATCCCGAAGAGTCACTTTGGATAGGCTGAAGAACATCCTTAAGTACTTGAGAAGAACTAAGGATTCGTTTCTAGTGTTTGGAGGAGAACTTGAGCTACGTGTAAAGGGTTACACAGATGCAAGTTTCCAAACCGATGGGGATGATTTAAAATCCCAATCCGGCTATGTCTTTATGTTGAATGGAGGAGCTGTTTGTTGGAAGAGCTTCAAACAGAGTGTCACTGCGGATTCTACGACGGAAGCTGAGTATTTGGCAGCATCTGAAGCTGCTAAAGAAGCTGTGTGGATTCGGCAATTCTTGGATGGACTAAAAGTAGTCCCTAGCGCCGTGGATCCTGTCACTGTTTATTGTGATAACAGTGGGGCTATTTTCCAAGCAAAGGAGCCCAAGTCTAGTAACAAGTCTAGACACGTTTTGAGGAAATACCACGTTATTAGAGGTAATGTGGAAAGGAAGGAAATAGATATCTGTAAGGTTGGGACAGATGATAACATCGCTGATCCTTTAACCAAGCCTCTTTCAAGGGCTAAGCATGACGCGCACACCGCCTCCATGGGGTTGCGGCGTATGCCAGATTTCCTTTAGTTTCGTAATATATAATTGAATGATGTACCCTATTACATATATGAAAATAACGTTCATTGTTTTTATCTTAAGTCATTATGAATGCATACTTTGTTTATCCGAATATTTGTGTGACAACTTTGAACGTATTCAAGTGAACGGCATAAACTAAGTATTTGGTCCCTGGTCTCTTATAAAGAGGTGACGTCTCGTAGAGACTAGATTGCAAGTCGATCGATGGTGGGTTCAACACCATAGGGTCATAAGTGATGACTGATCGTTTGCATAGACAGACTGTGAAAACACTCTGTCGGGCGGTGACGCTTATAGAATTCCTTTTCAATGCGATTGAAACCTGGTCGTGGTGGGAATTTCTATAGTATTCCTTTGAGTCAATTCTTTGACTGGAAACTGATTGTCTGAGTCGGTGCAGTTTCCAAGTGACTTTCATTTTTGTCCTAAGCCATGCCGTGAAAGGGGGTTATAAGGGCATCTTTGGGGTCATGGTGATCTGCATCATACAGTACAATCGAGTGGAAGGGAAATGTCCACCCTTGTCAGGGTAAAACATCTTTGGGCCACTCGAGGAGTAGTCACCGAAAATGCGTACACGCTCGGTAGAATCTACGGTAGATTCCCCTACGCAGCCTACTCTCCTTATCGAGGAAACCACTCATGATATATATCTTTGAATGCAAGTGCGACTGTAAGACACCTTGCATTGAGTGGGAGATGTGAAGCGGACATGAGAATTGGTAATGCACAACTTGTCTCGGACAAGTGGAGATTGTTGAGTATGTGTCCTCCACAATAGTGCGATTACTTAATAAATCTCAATTAAGGAATACATGGGGATAATCTGTATTATTATCAATTGATTAACGTAAATCAATAGCGGTTGGTGACTAGAGTTTGACGTTATTGTCGTGAGAACGGCGGTAATCAATTGATCCCTTTAAGTCACACCTATAGGAACGTACTCCAAATATTTAAGCTAATTAATTGTATGAGATACGATTATATTAGTAACTTGATAAATCGACTAACGGTTAGTCAGTGAATTAATTTAGAGAGAAATCGAGTTGTGAACTCGGATGATTGAATTTTATATCGATAAAATTATTAGAGAAGATGAGAATTAGTGATTAACTGTTAATTCACTAATCATGTATATTTTACTAATGAGATTAGTAAAAGTACAATTCTTAAATATGTGTAAGTGTACATATATGTTAAAGAAGAGTTGTGAGTTCAATTTGATAATTTGTATTTTATCATATTAGATGATTAAGTGATAAATTATAAGTATTTGTGGGACAAATTTTGAAAACAAATTGGACCCATAAATAGGGCCATGAAACCGTCCAAGTGCAAGGGAGAGGGGAGAAAAGATTTCATTTTGTCTTTTCCTCTTGTTCTACTTTTGCATGCATAACATCATAATTACCTAGCTTGCAATTGTTCTAAACTAGAGAACCACTTTCCCCCTCTCCCATGTAAAGTGGCCGGCCCCCCTTATAGTGTAGGCAACACACTTTTGCTTTTCTAATTTTGTTTATATAAGAGCATAAAAAGAAAGAGCAAAGTTGCATGCATTCATCTCCTAACTCTTCTACTCTCTAACTCTCACTATTCTCTCTAAAACTAATATTATTATTAGTCATAATATTACTAAGTGTTAGTAATAATATTTTTACATATTATCAAGTATTTGCTAAGTGATTTCTAGATCAAAATCATTTAGTAAATTTGGTGTAGTTCTTGGGTGCTATCTAAAGGAGGTTTCCTATTTTGGAAAATTGGGTTTTGGAGGATCATCCTAAACACTAGCTCAAGAAACAAATCTAGAAAGGAGTTCTAGTTTTGTGCCCATATTTCCCTTTTAAGAAAGGTATAAATCTCTATAAACTTATAACAAAGTATATTTGTAATCACATAGATTTTTATAGCAAGTGGTATCCACAACAAAATAAATTTGTAACCACAAGCCTAAGCTCTGATACCACTTGTAGGGAGCTCATACCCTTCACTAATCAAATATTAGTGTAAATCAAATTACTCTAATTTGATGAGCAAGATCTATGTGGTTACATAAATACTTTGTTATAAGTTTATAGAAATTTATACCTTTCTCTTAAAGGAAATTAGGGCACAAAACTAGAACTCCTTTCTAGTTTTGTTTCTTGAGCTAGTGTTTAGGATGATCCTCCAAAACCCGAGTTTCCAAAATAGGAAACCTCCTTTAGATAGCACCCAAGAACTACTCCAAATTTACAAGTGATTTTGATCTAGAAATCACTAGCAAAAACTTGATAATATGTGAATAATATTTATACTAACACTTAGTAAAATATAAGACCTTATTTCTTATTTTAGAGAGAGTTTTGTGTGAGTTAGAGAGTAGAAGAGTTAGAAGAGAAATGCATGATACTTTGCTCTTTCTTTTTATGCTCTTATAAGAACAAATGAGAAAAGCAAAAGTGTGTTTGATACACCATAGAGGCCGGCCACCCTATTGCATGGAGGAAGGGAAAAGTTTTCTCTTGTAAAGAACAATTGCAAGCTATGTAATTATAATGTCCAAGTATGCAAAAGTAGAACAAGAGGAAAAGACAAAATGGAATCTTTTCTCCTTCTTTCCTTGCAATGGACGGTTTTGGGGGCTCTATTATGGGTCCAATTTGTTTTCAATATTTGTCCCACAAATACTTATAATTTATCACTTAATCATCTAATATGATAAAGTACAAATTATCAAATTGAACTCACAACTCTTCTTTATCATATATGTACACTTACACATATTTAAAATGTACTTTTACTAATCTCATTAGTAAAATATACATGATTAGTGAGTTAACAGTTAATCACTAATTCACATCTCCTCTAACAATTTTATCGATATAGAATTCAATCATTCGAGTTCACAACTCGATTTCTCTCTAAATTAATTCACTGACTAACCGTTAGTCAATTTATCAAGTTACTAATCTAATCGTATCTCATACAATTAATTAGCTTAAATATTTGGAGTACGTTCCCATAGGTGTGACTTAAAAGGATCAATTGATTACCGCCGTTCTCACGACAATAACGTCAAACTCTAGTCAGCCAACCGTTATTGATTTACGTTAATCAATTGACATTAATACAGGATTATCCCCATGTATTCCTTAATTGAGATTTATTAAGTAATCGCACTATTGTGGAGGACACATACTCCAACAAGTAGACCTTCAATCCCCTGATGTAGATCGACAATTAAGGCTCGAGGTACCTACACAATTAATTAGACTTTTAATCCCGCACACGCTAAGCCATATAAACCCGTACCGGTAAACATATAGCAATCACATAGACCAACGTAATTAAATCAATACAGATATGCATACAACAATGCAGTTCATAAAACGTAACGTAAAATAATCCACTTAGCATAGCAATTAAATCATCAAATCATCTCAATTCATATAACATCTTAGTATATATATAAAACTTAAATCATAGCAATCAAGATATTTCATAAGCCGAAATCAATTCAATAAACAGATATGTGTGAAACAATCATGCAATATCTCACGTAGCACGAGGGATAGTCGACCCTTCTCAAATCACAATATCAATAAAACTCACGAGTCTTGACTATAGAGCGGCTCGTGTACTTTCATAGTCAATCACCCATATAATTTCCTATCATAGTGCACTAGTTACTCAAGCTCGTAGATCAGATCAAACACTAAGTAACAAATTAAATATTATAACTACCTAATATCCAACGCAAAATGAATAATCTATCATACGTTAGTAAGGCGGAATCATGCAGACAGTATCCGCACAATAGCAATCAGGCCAACATAACTTGGATAGTGTTTTCACACACTTTAAATTTCTAACTTTAATTTCTTAAAGATTTAGATTGTTTAAGTTATATGTTTAGTATTATAATTAGTTACTAGTGTATTAAAACAATAATTAACAACAACCATAAAAACATTATAAATCAAAATGAGCAAAATTATCAAGAACAACATGAACATCAACATGAGTATTTCAAGAACATGAAGAACACCAACATTATTTCAAGGACACAAATGGACAATTAACACCTAATAATTTATTTTCCAAATTTTATTTTTATAACATATTAACAATCATTTCAACCTAACTAAATATAACATATTATTTACAAAAATTAAAAGTAAAAATTTATCAAAAATAATAGAAATAGCCGTGGCTAATTATACACCTACACATATTTTTATTTTCAACTTTTCTTAACTTTATACTCATTGTTACTAATTTAACATATTTTCATTTATAAACTTAATGTAATTAAACTCATACTAGCATAACAAGAATATAAACAACAATTTAAAGTGCTTAAAATATATAATCTAAACATGCTTTAAAATAAACTACAACAATTCTATTTACAATATTATTAGTTATTATCATTTTATTATATTTCACATAAACAACTAAACACACATATTATAAATTAGCACCAAATCAATATATGTATATTATAACAATTTATTTATAATTTCAAACACAAACTATATCATAATACATGAAATTAAAAAAGTGTGCGGGGCACCTTAAATTAGATGTTAATCGTCGAGGATCTAAAATAAATTTTAGATCGGAAAAGTCTTCACCCAAAAACACCCATGATCTTCACCCAAAAATCCAAGTAAGGTTAGCTCCAAAACATACCCACTAATTACTAGAATTACTTAGGAATTATTAGAATAATATTAAGGTTTTTATTTAGAGGGTTTTTGTAAGAAAAATGAAAGAAAATAAATGGGAGAAAGAGGGAGTAATGCTACGGCATTATTAGGAGCATTAGGTGCTCACTTGTTCTCTTGTAAAGCTTGTGAACAAGTTGTACAAAAAATTATTAGATGTTCAGTAAAGTAATAAATTAAGTAAAGTTTAATAAAAAATAAATTAAACATCATCATCACAAATGGCCACCAAAGTCCACAACACTATTTGACAAAGAGTTTGTCCCCCCGATATTTTAAAATGTTTCGTTTTTCGAAAAACGTGTTACGAAATAATTCGGGTAAGAAAGACGGTAAGAGTTAAGTGTGCGCGTTTGACGATTTTTCGAAATATCTCTACTTTAAAATTTTAAGACTAAAATATTTTATTTACTATTCAAGAAAAAATTTAAAAGTTAAGGAACGTCGATAAAATTTTAAGAGCTGAGACGGCGAAAATAGAAGAATAGAAGGTTTCGAGGAATGAAATTTGACCTTTGAAAGAAAACAGAAAAATGAATTTAGTTAGGTCTGTCTAATAGTTATGAAAACTGTATCATTAAATCCGTCTCGAAAAATTAGGTGGTTTAGGCTTTTGTTTCGTTAAATTCCGAGTCCGTATGACCACTTTTCGGACCTCGAAAGTTAGGCCCCAAATGTTTATACGGGTTACACTAAAACTAAAAGGAAATTAGTTTGTTAAATAATGTTAAATGTAAATTAACAAAATGTTGTCCTATTTTATGTAGAGTAGAAAAATAAATGAGGCTTTGTGTAAGAAATGGAAGAGGATAAAACTTGGACTAAAATGGTCCAAGTAAGTCGGCCTAAATAAGAAAAATCGGGTTCGATTTTCGTTTTCGAAATTTTCGATTTGCGTGCACGCGAAAAGTATCGAAATAAAAGATACGATCTTAAAATAGTGTTTCGAAATAAAATTGAGAATAAAAATAAATAAAATTTTCGAAAGGGTACTAAGACAAAAATTTATTTTTAAATCCTCGAAACTTTGAATAAAAGTTTACTAGGTCGAAATACTTTTTTCTTTCGTTGAATGTTGTAGATTTAAATAATTATAATCAATCGTCAAAAAGTTTATCAGTTTAAGTTAGGCATAACTTAGAATTTCGATATTATGTGAAAATGTTAGTTAAATAGAATTGAAATAGTAATTAGATTTTAAAATAATATGATTTATAAATAAAAATCAAAATGATTATATTTTCTATGATGTTAAGTTTGCTTTACCAAAAATAAGAAGAAAAAAATGGAAGAGGATAATGGTGACTTAGTCACCTAGGTGGCTCGGCCACTTGGCCATTTTTGGCCTTGTTTTGCGCGCCGAAATTTGTCGTTGAAAAATTTATCGTCGACTCGTCATTTTATTTATCGAGTTCAAATAAGTAAAAATAAAGTTCAAATTCGATATATATAAAAATAGTTTTAGTTTAGTCGCGATGAAAATTGTAGTGTTTGAAATCGTTGACTTGAATCTCAAAAACGGGAAAAGTATATGGGTCCATTTTTATTCGAAAATCAAAAGTGTCCGAAATTGAATTTTATGAATAAAATGTTTTATTTTTATTTTTATGAATAGTAACATAACTTAATCTTTTTTGAAATTTGAAAGGCGATATTAGTTTTGTGGTTGATCTTTATAAAATTTTGAAATGTGTTTCTTTTTAAATTCTGAAGATAATACAACATATTTTATTTTTCAAAATTTTTAAATTTGGACTTAAGAAATTTAGTATTATTTGCCGCAAAAAAAATTCAGACGCATTTTTATTATAAGGAAAAGGGATGAATTTAATTTAAGGAATTAAATTCTTTTATAATATTGTGTTACAAAAACACGGGGTGTTACAAAGAAATGCGTATTAAAATGCGACCGATCCGGCACACTAATTGCGTCCTTAGTCCGCCACGTCATCCATTGTGTTCCACGTCAGACTTGACTTCCCAAGTCAAATTTCGCTCCAAATCGTCTTACCTTTGTTTTTTCAACTTCCTCGTCTTTTCATTTTTCAGCTGTAATTATTTTGAGGATTTGAAAAGAGTCTCATTTAAGACCAACATTCAATTGCTCGCAATCAATTGTCCGTGTTAAACAACTTTTATCTCAACATGACCGTTTTTTTCTTTTCCGGCTTTCATTTTCACCGTTCACGACGTACAACATTATTTAGAGTGCCCGACAACAGATGAAACTAAAAAATAGACCACTTAATTGGTATGTACTTACTAATAAAAAATGCAAAGTTGAAACAATACAAATGAAACTAAAAAATATTCATCAAACCTATGTAATAGCACAAAAATTTAAATATTTATAAACTAAGAGTCAAACTTTTCAACTAAATCGTCTTTTATTTCTCATTACATTCTTATTTTTTTGAATCAATTATTTTGTGCTAACCAATTAATATAAAGAAAAACCAAAAGACATAAGCTATTACCTTATAAAATCATGCATCATTTCTGTTATTTTAGAAATTCCAAAACTTTCAAAGTCATGCACAAATTATTTCAATAATTTTTATACATTTATATTTAAACACATTTTACTTTTGATTTTGTAGCTTTGATTTTTTTTTTCCACCCGTAATGTTATTTTACAGTACAATGTTAACTTTTTTTTTTTTTTTTTTTTTTTTTTTATATTTGCAGCAATGAATCAAGAAATAACAAAGCTCACAATAATTATCAAGGTTTAATCTATGTGTTGATTAATCTATTAATTAATTTTATTTTATATTTAGGAAAATTTTGATAATTATTTTTTAATGAGGGGATAAATACAAGGTGGATCAAATTTTTTATTTTAGAGTTTTCAAAATTTTAAAAGTCATGCATAATTTATTTTCATAATGTTTAAAATTTTATATTTAGATACATTTTGCTTTTGCTTTTGTGGCTTTGATTCTTTTTTCCTCTAACGTTAAATATATTACAATGTTAACTAATTTTATCTTTGCAGGAAGAAATCAGAAAATAAAAAAAATCCACACTTATCAAGGTGTAATTGATGTGTTGCTAATTTTTGGTTAATTATTTTTGAATGAAGGGATAAATACAAGGCGGATTATTTGATATTTGTTTCATTCATCTAGGACTTTAATTATTAATTTTTAATATATCAAGATGATGTTTGAGAAGGGTGTAAAAATATAATTGTGATGTATTTTTTATCAAGGTTTTATAGTATGGAAGGAGATGAATAAAGTAAATATATTCATATAAATTGTTATTTCTACACAGTCAAAAATCTATGAGAAATTTTAGTGTTTTAATGTGATTTTTATAGTAATTGTTTTAAAATTATATATTTACAATATCATAAATTTACACTTGAACCAAAAAAAATATATTGTCATTATTTTTAATTTAATTAACTTTCTTATAACTAGAATGATTTTTAAGTCATCATCTAATAATAATTTATTTTTTTCCCTTAATTTCATTTTTATTTAATTTATTTTAACAAATTAATTAAAATTAAAGAACCAAAATATAAGAATCATTTATTCATAAAATTGATGCATTAATTTAGTTGGTGTGAGAACTAAAGTTTTTCAAAGGTCATGAAAAAATAAAATCATTATTTCTCATCCCTTTATTTTTAAATGCTTATGCGTTCTTAATTTCATGTTTTTATTTTGTTTCGAGAATGTATATTTAGTTACAATAGTAACTATTTTTTTTATATGTGTTCAAGACTATTCTCAAAATTACAAAGTTTGAGGATGATTATTATGAAATAAGTTACAAATTAACTTTTATTAAATTAATCTAAACATATTCGAAATAGATGAACAAAAACAACTTACAGTAAGTATTCTAACATACCTACTTAATATAAATATCATATTAAGCTTGATTTATAAAAATGAACGTTTACTTTTTAAAATGTGAAAAGTGCTCGATGAATTTCTCAAAAAAAATTGAAAACTTCTTCGGAATCATTTTTGTATTATATAAAAAAGAAATGTATCCACCATATACGTGACTATAAAAAATTGTATCTTCTATTCGAATGTACCCAATTTGTTTGATCTTTATTTTTAACTAATATTGTAACAACTCGGTTTTTCGTGACTTAATTAAACTAAGGCGGAAATATTAATTAAGTACTTTGTATTACAAAACCAGCTATAATCGTCTTACAACTCAAAATACATAATCAGGGTTATAGATAAACATGGTTATTAATTTACCATCTCTCAAAATAAAAAAAAAGACCTTTAATCCCCTGGTATTCATCGTCAATTAACCTCAGAGTACCTACGTATAACCCGTAAGACTCGATTTCAACTCGCACATGCTAAGCCTTATAAACCCATAACAAGAAACATATACGGAGTAGCATTATCATATACATCTGTAATTATAGCATAACACGTATAAAGGATCTACGAAATACATGATTATTAAAACGTAAAACATTTCAAATCATATTTTAAGCATAACTCATAGCAATTTCATATACCGTAAACAACATGATATATAAAACTTGATACATTTCAATCCTTATATATTGCATTAATCATGATCAATTCAATAAATACATACGTGTGAACAAACATGCAATATCTCATATAGCACGAGGGATAGTCGGCCCTTCTCATATCAAAACAATTATACGTGACTATGACCAACCTTCTACGTCACCAAATCATTAATGTGCAGGTGCAAACCAATTACAGTCAACATACGCCACAAAGGTGTACTTCAACTTAAACATACCCGCGACAACCAAATCATGGAGAGGTCAAAACCACCCAAAATGAAATTAAACACCTTCTAACAACCACAGTACTTCAACCAACTAATAAAATCGCCAAATTTACAGGGATGACATACAAAGAGAAGTCAAGATAGTGGCCCGCGAGCAAACTGACCAACAGGATGAACTCGAGGCGAAAAAATAGCCGAACACAAAACAAACCCCAACTACAACAACCCCCGCAAAAAAAAAAAAAAAAAAAAAAAAACAAAAAAAAAACACCTAACATGGGAAATCATAACAGGACAAACAATACCTATGCCGCGAGACAATAACAGAATTACGAACAGATGTGGACTAGCGATATGTATCATGCCAAGAGTGCAAAGCCGGTTTAGACGAAGAAGGCTATTACCGACAATGCATAAAAAAGATAGCAGACCTAATTCAAAGATAAGTACAACAACCCGAGAAAAACACACCTAATAAAAAAAGGGAAAAACAGAACTTACTAAACAAAAATGGCAATACAGGTACCAGCTCATGGTTGCCATATCAGATGAAACAGAAACAACAACCGTTGTGCTATTCAACAAAGAAGTAGAAAAAGTCGTCACCAAACCCATCGAAAGACTCTTAGCGATGAATGGGGAGGTAAGATACCTACACACTATTGATATGGAAACAACCGAAAATATAACAAACAAAATTAACTAACTAGCAACCTAACTGTAGGAGGACGAAAAAGAACAATGTATCGAATACTACAAGGTTGTATCGGCAAACGATATACCTTCAAGGTTAAGGTAGGAGTCAACAAGTACAACAACGAAAAAGAGTTGAAAGTCCAAAAAACAATGGAATAACACAAACAAGACGATGTAACAGACAACACGAACATCACCCAAGAACAGGTAAAAACACCAAAAACACACACAAAACCACACAATGTAAAAGAAACTAATAAAAAAAAAACATACAAACGCAGGAAAACACCAAAGAAAGTCAAAACGCAGAACAAGAAAGGATCCGTCAACACCAAAGAAAACAACCAACATCATCATATGGCACCAGAAAAAACAAGTACGTATCCATCAAATCAGGACAAAAACCAGTATAAAAACAAACATTAACAACAAATAAATCCAGGCAAGAAAGAACGACACAAGCGGTGAATACAAAGAAACACAGAA
Source organism: Dianthus caryophyllus (assembly GCA_023091065.1). NCBI lineage: Eukaryota > Viridiplantae > Streptophyta > Magnoliopsida > Caryophyllales > Caryophyllaceae > Dianthus > Dianthus caryophyllus. The sequence continues at coordinate 19,049,148 of CM041527.1, read as the reverse complement.
GCAACGACAAACAAAGCGCCACAAAGGAGACACAACAACAACAACAATGAAAAACTACAAATGGAACGATGGGTCACTGGGAAATAACTCACAATAAAAAAAGACACAGTAGTAACATTACTCCACATTTTTAGGACACAATATTAGTTTCTCCTCATTTAATAAAACATGTTATCAATACATAATGTACAAATTCCTATTTGAAATAATCAACAACAATTCCGTAATTGTCCTTAAGAGTAAAAGTCCATGAAATTTGAGCTCTGACTCTTGGCATCACGATTTGCGGTTATCGTTAGCCTCAAAGGCGCAGTTGCACCTTTGCGGAGAATTTATGCTTTAATTAATTGTCTGATTGTGTAATACATAGTACAAAGTATGTAATATGCAGTCGACATAATATGTATCATTTTCGATGTTTTTCACCTAGAACTCATTTTTGTCTATCTATTTAAGAGAATATTTTCAAAATTTAGATGGAAGTAAATAATTATTAGTCACTATAATATTTACATGCACAAACACAATTGACAACCCACAAGAAATGCGTATTAAGATGTGAGTGACTCGGCCCGTGGATTCCACGGGTCACACCACTAGTTATTTAACTAATAAGGGAAATTAACTGAAATTTGATTATTTCTATTATTATTTATCGGCAGGAACATTATCATTTAGGTTTTATTAATTTGTCCACATTTTTTTTTCTCACACTATAATTAAGTGAGTATATAGTTTGATGATGCAAAATACAAACAAATCCTTCTATAATCCACAATTCATTTACAAATTTTTAAATAAGTTTTCATTAATTAACGTAACACTAATTTATTGCTCTAAGTATTTGACAAATGTCTTGATATTTTGTAAAAAATTATGAGTTGTCAATAGGGATGACAATGGGTTCAAGACCCGACCCGGACCCGCTAGACCCGATCCGATGGATCTTGGTTTGGGTCTTAGTTGTTTAGACCAATGGATCTGGGCCGGGTCTGGGTTTATTAGATATGGATCCAGGTCGAGTCCGGGTCTTACTAGTAAGACCCAGACCCGGCCTATAGACCCGCAAATTTAGAAGGAAAACACAAATTATGAGACTTAAAGTCAATCTCAGAATATAATATGCAACAAGAAAGGAGTAAAGTCGTAGAGAAGAATTCATTGTTGATTGTTAGATGCTACCGCTTCTAGATGTGCTTTTGTCTACTCAGTATGCTTTTGTCTCATTTTTCTTTGTAATCTATTCAGGTTTGGTTTATTAACTGACATGTAGTATAGTTTATACCCCGTAATACTTACAGTGGTTGAACATATTAGATTAACATTTTTAGGACTATTTAATATTTAATAGCTCAAAATATTTAAAAACTGAAAAAATTTAAAAAAATAAAATGGATAGACCCATATAAGACCCGGGCTAAACCCGAACCCAATGGATGTGGATAGGGGTCTGAAAATTTTAGACTTGTTGGGTGCGAATCGGTGGATCTCACATAAGGATTGTAGGTCCGGGTCGTCCGGGTCCATTAGGACCTAACCCAGACCCGGCCCATTGCCATCTCTAGTTGTCAACATTAGAACCAAAACTTAGAAATACAACACAAAATATGTATTTTGATATGTTATGTAGATGTGGATATAGATGTAGACGTCGATGTCTCAAATACCATCACTAATTACTTCACACTTTACTTTCATTTGCTTATACATACTGTTGGGCCCAAAATATTCGCACGGGCCCATACCCAATTACAAAACAAAGGCCCGAGTCAAAGGAGAGGAGAATGGTCAAACCAAGTCAAAGTCAAAGGTTCATGGTCAAAGTGGGTCAAGTAAAAGCCCAAAAGGGTTGAAGAAAGAGTTGTTACAAGTAAAGACTAAGTCATCAACAATATTCCCTACATTAAAGGAGCAAGATGCTCATTAACAGTTGAAGCATTTAACTCCCAGCCGTTACAGGAGAGAAAGGGGGAAGAAGTCAATACAGCCGTTACAGGAGTAAAAGAAGGAAGCATTAACTACAAGGCGTGAATCAAGGAGAGCATTAACTACCATTAAAGAGCCGTTGGAAAGCATTTGGAACAATTTTATAAGGAGCACTTATCAAAGGAAAACACAACTCATTAACTCTAAAAAACTTACACACTTTATACTCTAAAATTCTCTCGAAATATTTTTGTAAGTTAGTCCTGTACGTAAAACCAATCCTGTACAACTTTTTTCACTCATTTACCTTAGACTTCTAAACTCATTGTTAGCGAAAATACTCTCAATTACTCTTACGAAAATCAGTCTTGAGATCAGTCCTATAACTCAGTTCTGTGCAGACAGTCCCGACAATAGTGCGATACTTCTCTCCTGGCTTGGTGCCCGTGGTTTTTCCCTACTTTCATAGGGTTTTTCCCACGTAAACATATCTTGTGTCGTTACTTGAATTATTTTCGTTTTGTTCCTTGTTAAACACGTCTAATTCACTAAATTACAATACTAAAATATATTAAAGGATAATACTAATAAACCCACCGTATAAATACGAATAGAGTGAGAAATCACCCCGAACAGTTTGGCGCCGTCTGTAGGGATATTAGTTTATTAATCCATTAAAAATCTTTTTTCACATCTCAAAAAGAAACGTTTTACGTACAAAAACATCTAGAGATGGCAGATCAAAGTGCTGAGACCATCCAGAAACTCCAGTAAGAGTTAGAATAGGCCAGATAAGCAATGGAGCAAGCTCAGGCAGAAGCTGCGAGGCTGAAGGAGGCAGAGGCTGCCCTGAAGAAGCAGCTGGACTCTTCTTCCAAGAAAAATGCCTTCGAATCCAGGACCCAACTAGGTACTTAATTCTCAAATGTGATCTGACAAATTGACTATTTTGTTTTTTTCTACAGGTTCAGGATCCAAAAACAACTCGGGGGCAACCCTGAAGATGAATCAGGGCTCAAACCCTGGAGGCGGTGATGACAATCCAGGACAGCCAGAAGGGTTCAGTGCAAGATAGTTCATGCTGTACATGGTCCAGGATATCCAAAAGTTGTCAGACATGGTGCGGAAAGTCCTAGGACTGCCCCCACCAATAGAGCTTGTCAGGCTTGAATTTTACGCTGATTCGCCCTTTGATGATTGCATAGCAATGGTGGAGATGCCCAAAGAGTATACTCCGCCAAGCCTGATACTTTATGATGGGACAACTGACCCCTAGGAGCATGTTGCACAATATAAACAAAGGATGATCAATGCAACTATTCCCATGGAGAAACGTGAAGCCTGTATGTGTAAGAGCTTTGGCTCTACCCAGACAGGTGATGAGTCGTATTTGTATATACTTTTAGCCCCCGAGTCACTAGCGATTTATGCCGTTTCTAGCGCTTTTTCAGGCGTTATTCTATCATTTTCCCTTTGCGTGTCTCTGGTTTGTGTTTTGGTTCAATTTTGTAGGTACACGCTTATTTAAGGAGGATGGATGATAGCCGGGTCGAAGCCAAGGCTTTCCGGGATCGCTATGTGACGTTTCGAGTTGATTTCTCATGGTTTCGGTTGCGTACGAGCTATGAACGGATGTCTGAAGATGTCTCGGGACTTAGGGACGGAGAATGAAACTCATATGCTCACTTTAGACCTCGTCCCCAACCCTTGGGATGGACCATGCCTCGTCCCTATGCATTGGGACAACAAACAAAGGAGAAGAAATCAACCAAAACGAAGCCAAAATAGCTGAAACTCACGGGACAGGTGTCCCGCACCATTGGGACCGTGTTCCACCTTTGTCCCGGATGTGACACCCAATTCGGACCCCCGGAACGACCCCCACCTCTTCATCTGCTTTAATTGATCGAGTATATTGGAGGGGTTGGATAATATTTTGAGACCTATGCTTTTTACATTGTTTTTAGGTCTCTTTTAAGAATACTCTCTCAAAAACCCTAGGTTCATACTTTAAGTTAATTTGTACTTTGAATTCCCGAGACGAAATTCGCTATTTGGATCATTTATTTGGTTTTTGTTGCTTGTGTTCATCCATTTCTTCTTTGATTGAATTGAGTTTGGTATTGTTTTTCCTTCCCTTTTTGATTTCAATTTCAGTTTATATTCACTAGGAGAAAAACATTTATTTGCTGCTGTGTATTTGCGGCGTTTTTGTAAATTAGCAGCAAATTGTGCAATGAATAATTTTTTTCTTTTTAATTCTAGTGTTGTATTTGCGGCGTTTGGTACAAAACGTCGCAAAAAAGGTCATTTGCAACGTTTCTGTAAAAAAAATGCTGCAAATAAGGTTTTTAATGTATATATGTTTTATATTTAAAAGAAGCAAATAATTTTATTTACCTTTAATATAAAATAAAATAATGATAAAAAAAATAGACTTTGTAACGAAATTAAACCAAAAAAAGTAATGAGTAAAAATTAGTAACATTAATAATAAAAGAAGTACAACATTTTCGTGATTGCTTTATCATATATGAGATTACTCACTAATTGTATGATTCTCATTTTTCGTCCTAATTTACATTTTTGTTACTCCCACTTTATACATTTTTCTCTCTTTTGTTACCTTAACTATTTTTAAATAATGAAATTTAAACCTCCCTAAAACATGTTAGAGGACTAGATCCGATCACTATTTATTGTGATAATAGTGGGGCCATTTTTCAAGCAAAAGAGCCCAAGTCTAGTAACAAGTCTAGACATGTTTTGAGGAAATATCATGTTATAAGAGATCACGTGGAAAGGAAGGAAATAGATATTTGTAAGGTTGGGACAGACGATAATATCGCTGATCCTTTAACCAAGCCTCTTTTGAGGGCTAAGCATGACGCTCACACCGCCTCTATGGGGTTGAGGCGTATGCCTGATTTCCTTTAGTTTTTGAGATATGTAATGGATAATGTATCCTATTTCATATATGAAATAACATTCATTGTTTAGAGTATATTTACTCTTTTAAGTCATTTTGAATGCATACACTGTTTATCCGAATAGTTGTGTGACAACTTTGAACGTATTCAAGTGAACGGCATAAACTAAGTATTTGGTCCCTGGTCTCTCATAAGAGGTGACGTCTCGAAGAGACTAGATTGCAAGTCGATCGACGGTGGGTTCAACACCATGGAGTCATAGTGATGACTGGTCGTTTGCATACACAGACTGTGAGACACCATGTCGGACTGTGACGCTTATAGAATTCCTTTTCAATGAGATTGAAACCTGGTCGTGGTGGGAATTTCTATAGTATTCCTTTGAGTCGATTCTTTGACTGGAAACTGATTGTCTGAGTCGGTGCAGTTTCCGAGTGACTTTCATTTTTGTGCTAAGCCATGCCGTGAAAGGGGGTTATAAGGGCATCTTTGGGGTTTTCGAAGATATGAATGCAAATGCTTTGAAAAAGACTATGGAGTGCATAGCCTCGAACTTGTACGTATGACTCAAAAAGGGTGAAAATGAGTCAGTCGGGTACACCTCCAACTACCTCGAGTACGCTTTGGCAGATACTTAACCCCTTTATTTCCTTACGCCGGAGCGATAGGTTTTCTAAAGGGAGCACTGGGGCGGTCGAGATAGTCGTTTACGGCAAGCCGTGGAGGGGCGAGAGGAAAGCTAGTCCGGCATGTGCTTTATCGAGTGGACAAGCCTGCATGTGGGAACCACCTCTCGAGGGTGCAAAGGGTGCCTAGATTCCAAAAGGAATGGACTCTAAACAAATGTGCATAGCTCAAATATGTATACTTGGATTGTTCAAAGCTTTCAAGTTTCACCTCTTTATTTTTAAAAAGAAAAAGCTAGTTTTAAGTTTTAAAAATAAAATCTCCCCAGCGGAGTCGCCAAACTGTGGAACCCGGGATCGGACGGGACCCAACTCGGCGTCTTGCTTAAGGGCGCGTTTAAGTTAAAAAGACTAATTTACAAAAACCTTTAAAACTGTTTTGGAGTCGCCACCTAATTATCGCGGAAATTAGGAACCTGCTATCATGTCCTAAGCCTAAAGACATGTCCTAGATTTTGGAGCACGCCGACACCCCTAGATCTAAGGCTTGTGAAACCAGAATGGATTCGGGGTGAGGGTACTTTAGAAAAAGAGTTAATTCAATTAATGATTTAAGAAAACCTTTTAGAAAAGCCTATGTAAAAATAGCCTCTACTGACCTAGAACAATCCATGTAAGATGATAATTGAGCTAATGTTATCGCTACGTACAAGTGCGATAAGTTTGTAAAAGAATGCAGATGCAGATGCAAAAAGACTGATTAAAACCCTCAGTTTAGCATGTTTAACTTGTTAACGAAAACGGTTCAGTTAAAGGTCGAATTCATTGTTTAAGTTGATTTTAATGCAAAATAAGAAGGTGCAAGATGCATGCAAATAAAATAAAGTTCAATTGTCCATTGGTTTATTTTATTAGAATTGATTCTTTATGCGACTTTGGCGTGTCATCGGATATGGAGTGTACCCGAAGTAAATAGAACACTTGGAGTGCAAGCGCGCTGGGTGCCAAAGCCGGGGGGGGGGGGGGGGGGGGGGGGCGCTAAAGTGTAGTCCCCTTTGTTAGTCCATAGAAAATAAGAAAAAGTTTTGATCCAAGTGGATCGGTACCTACCTTGTCCTGACGCTTCAGATCTGGGCAGAGCTTCGCTTCTTGAACTAAAAAGGAGGATGAATTCAACACGGGATGGTGTGTTGAACTCAAGGATTTAAGTGCGTGAGGCTTTGAGAGAGTTTTGTAGTGTGTTTGCTGTGAAAACTGGTTGTGAATTGTGTTTTTCGAGGTTAGGTATAGGGGTGTATATATACTAAAAACCTCGGAGAAATTAGGAAATCCGGGGATAGAAACAAGCCAGGAAACCGTATAGCCTTATGCGGTTGCCAGGGCAAACCGCATAAGCTTATGCGGTTGCCACCCCAAACCGCATAAGGCTATGCGGTTTGGAGGTGTGGTTTTTAGCGTAGTTTCCTAGTTCCGGTTTGATTATATCTCGAAAAGATTTAGTGTAATCCTTGCTTGTACGTCAAGGAAAAGACCTAGGATATTTCTGAGATATTTGATGTTCAGGGCTTTGGAGTGCGGGCCAAAGGCTGGGTCTGGGCTCGGTTTTGGGCTTGAGACCCGGAAAAATGAAAAAGGTGTATTTGCATAGATTTTGTGAAATAAGGTAAGACGTGAGGCTGTATTTTGTGTAAGAGGAGGCTAAATGGAAGATCTAGCCACCGGGCCTAAATTTAGGGATTTAGGAATGCTGAATTAGACCTTGTTAATGTAAAAGGGCTAATTGTAGTGTAAACGCGAAGCTCATGCCAAATGAAGCGGGACAAAGACCTAGCTAGACTCCAAGTGGACAAAATGAACGTTTATTTAAAGCGATGTGAAGCGACCTTAATCATTTTAACATTTCAAACGACTCAGAATGAATTCGACATTAGTTAGAACCGTTTAAGTCAACGTTAAAGCATGCGTAATAAAAGTCCGTGTTACATCACAGGGTTTTGTGTGGGAGGGTACGGATATGGGTATCCACACACAATTTTCGGATTTTATCATATTTATTCTCAATAAATATATAAATCTCCAAAAATAAAAAAATAAATTTGTAACTACAAGCCATAGCTCTGATACCACTTGTAGAGATCTCATACCCTTCACTAATCCAATATTAGAGTAAATCAAATTACTCTAATTTGATGAGCAAGATCTATGTAGTTACAATTTATTTTACGGATCAAGTTTATAGAAACTTATACCTTTCAAAGAGGTTCAAAATGGGCACAAAACGAGAACTCCTTTCTCGATTTGTTTCTTGAGCTAATAGTTTAGGATGATCCTCCAAAACCCGAGTTTCCAAAGTAGGAAACCTCCTTCTTGTTGCACCCAAGAAGTACTCCAAAAACTACTAGTGATTTAGACTAGAAATCACTAAATAGTTACTTGATAATATGTATGTTATTATTACTAATGCATACTAACTCTTAGTAATATTAGTAGTAGTATTTAGAGAGAGTTTTAGAGAGGTTATTGAGAGATGCTTGCATGAATGCAAATGAATTTGGCTAGCCTTGTTTTATAAAGAAAAACAAAACAATGGTAGTGTGTTGGACACACATGTAGGCCAGCCTAGGAGAGTGGGAGAGAGAGGAGAGTTTCTTTATTGTTTAGAGCAATGCATGCATGCTTAGCTTTTGTAATCATGATGTCTAAAGCATGCTTGTCTAAAGCATTAGAAAACAAAACAAATAAGACAAAGAGAATCTCTCCCTTTGCTTTCATTTGGACGGTCCAAATGGACCCTATATGGGTCTATTTTATTTTCAATATTTGTCCCACAAATACTTATAATTTATCACTTAATCATCCAATATGATAAAGTATAAATTATCAAATTAAACCCTTAACTCTCCTTTAATGTATATTAAAATTGCACTAATACTAATCTCATTAGTCAATTAGTACATAATTAGTAAATTAACGATTAATCACTAATTCCCGTCTCCTCTATAAATTTTATCGATATAAAATTAATCACTCGAGTTCCTAACTCGATTTCTCTCTAAATTAACTCACTGACTAACCATTAGTCGATTTATCAAGTTACTAATCTAATTGTATCTCATACAATTAATTAGCTTATATTTGGAGCACGTTCCTATAGGTGTGACTCAAAGGGATCAATTGATTACCGTCGTCTCACGACAATAACGTCAAGCTCTAGTCAGCCAACCGTTATTGATTTACGTTAATCAATTGACAATAATACAAGATTATCCCCATGTATTCCTTAATTGAGATTTATTAAGTAATCGCACTATTTGTGGAGGACACTTACTCCAACACTCCCATGCACAATGCTCATCCGTGGTTCTCGTACCCGGGTGAGGGTGCCTTATGCAAAAGAGCCGGGATGTCTACGGTCCTCGTGCCTAGGCTGCTCTCACCGCAGCGACTGATCACCGGCCCCCGTGCCGGGAAGACGGCTGCGGACCTCCCATGCACAATGCTCATCCGTGGTCCTCGTACCCGGGTGAGGGTGCCTTATGCAAAAGAGCCGGGATGTCTACGGCCCTCGCGCCGGGAAGACGGTTGTAGACCTCCCATGAACGTAATACCCACCTCTGTACCATGGACCTAAGGGGTCCAGGTGACACTTTCTGAAAACACGAAACAATCTAAGTATAAATACCCGGCAACGGGGAACGCGAACATAAGAGCACGCGGGAAGAAAAGCACGGGATAATCTAAGTAGCTTGACCAAATGCTAAAACAGGCGCGCGGTCCCGAGGCAAGAAACATACAAATTTAGAAGTTCTGCTAAGTATAAATACAATGGTGTGACTAGACAAGGTCGCCCGGTTACAGAACGAAGTAAGAGTAGTCAGAATGAAAAGCTAGGTTGACTGGAAAGCTCAATAAAAACGAAGTGAAAGTGAGGTCACCCGGTCACGGGACCGAAAATATCAAACTACATAAGGCTGAATAATGGGTAACAATATTGACCAAGTATTGGCTCCCGTTCGCGGGGCGAAATAACACAAAACAACACCCAAGGCAAGGCTAAAAGAGGAACACAGCGAAAACAAAATAAAATTGGCTAAGTATAAAGCCACGGGACAACATTGAAAATGAAACAACATTTAACATAAAAGAAAGAGTATTACAAAGCTAGATTACTGTTCCTGGACCCACAGACCGGGCAGAGAACAGAGAAATGCAATAAAAGGAAAAGCTACAGCTAAGGACCTACCAGAGTCGGCGGCCGTCTACCACAAAAGGCCCGCCTACTGCAGACTAGTGTGTCTTATTAAAATAAAAACAGACAAAATGTAGGTTAAAGGGAGACCCCTCAGGTCATCCCGAGCAGGAAGATTCGGAAGACAGCAACCCGAATTCCTAGCAACCGGTATCACCGCCGGTCGCAGTCGTTCCCGCTTGCGGGTCTGCTTTGCTCCCTTCCTCGCGGTGCCTTGTCCTTGGCGTCCTCCAACTCAGCAAGGCGCTTGAAGTCGAACGCGGGGTAGACCTGCTCTATGAGCTCTTTGGTCTCGTTCGCCCCAAAGTCCACCCCGTCATAAAAGGAGTAGGCCCGGACCTTCTGTAGCTCTGCCTGATGAGCTGCCTTCAGCTCGCCCATCTCAAGGGCAAGCTGGGCAGCTTTGACTTCCTCTACCGCCGCCTTTTCCTCCGCGGCCTCCGCCCTGGCCGCGTTGGCATTACGAGCGTGGGAGGCCTCAACATGCTGAAGAGCTAATGCCTCCTTCTCTTTGACCAGGGCAGAAACTGGTCCTCCTTCTCCCGCAGCTGGGAGGAGAGATGCTTGATCTCAGCCCTGAGGCCAGAGATGTCCCTGTCCAGGGCTGCTCTCTCCTTTTTCAGGCGGGCCACATCCCGATGCAGTTCTTGCACGAAGGAGGCGTCAGATGAACGGCGCAGGCTGTTAAGTTCACGGGCAGTTTCATCCGTGAACTTGGAAAGATTCTTGAGCGCACGTTGAGCTTTGACGATTAACTCCACGGCGTTAAGGGACAGCTCGCCAGCAACGGGAGTGGCCTTGTAACAACCCGGATTTTCCAACAAAATAAAATAAGCTTTTAAAAAGGGTTTATAAAAGAAAATGAATAAAAATGAAGGCCACGGTGGCGGAAACACCGTGTAATCCGAGTCGTCACTCACTAACCAACTAAACAACGGTAAAAAGGTAGACCTTGAGGCCTAGCAGTGGGGAGTAAATACCCCGTACATCCAAAATTCCAATATACAACCATAAGAAAACGATAAAGTCTGAACACAAGCCTAATAAATCCAATCCAAGCATCTAAGGCTAGCTACGAGGTCATTCCTCACGGCTTCCTCACACAAATACCCGTCCCCGCGCATACCTGCCACAAAAACATATAACAGCCACAATCAGTGGGGAGTAACTAGGTGCTCCCCAGTCATATTTCAACATAACCAAGATATATAGCAATACAACCCAAGTGTACGATAAACACAATACAACCTCGAGCTAACTCAATAACTAACCAACTCAACTGGCCTAAGGCCTATAATCAGAGTACAAACACAACCGACAAATCAAGTGCAACAACAACAACCCAACACGGCACAACAACACCAACCACACGACACAACCACTAACACACCTCGAACCAATCCATCTTGAAACCAGTCAGCACAAGCACAAGAGTAAGCGCAGAGCACTAGGTGAAGCGAACAAGAATCACCTCGAGTGAAGCGAACAAGAATCACTCAAACCCTATGGCGGAACAGCGAACAAGAAGTTCCTCAAACTCATTAGTCTAAATTTGGCCAAATCCCACCGAGCGAACAAGAACGGTGACGACATATATATAACCATAGTCTCTAACCAACATGGTTGAGAACCCATAGTCACTCTAACTAAGCAACAAGAATAGCCGAGGAGATCATGGGCGGTATCCGTCCAAACTAGGACGTCGTAGCTCCTCACATACGTGCCAGAACAGTACACGCATGCAAAATTAACTCAAGCATAAGCAATACGATCAAACCAACCATCAAACCAACTCCAATACCGTCAATACAACAATTACAACCATTCAAGCAAACCAAGTAACCCAACTCACAATCAATATCATATCAGTCATCCTTTACTCGCCACAACAATATATTTTCCATCTTAAACTCATCTACAACATGACTGACCCCTTCTTGTAACCATTCTCAACATTAATCATAATCAACATATTAAATACGGAGTAATAACCATAAGAACTCAAGAGTAGCCATAATGAACCATTAAAATTCCCAAAGTTATCATCTTTAATCAACTTAATAACAATATAACTCAAATTCAATATGACAAACATCCCAATTCAAGTTATTAGACACAATACTGTGAGACCATCACAATTAAGACCAAAGATCATAATTTCATAGCACAACCAACCCAAAGATCATAGCTTTGCGTACATAACAACAACCAATTCATCCTCAATCAATCATATGGTCTCACACAAGTTAAAATATGTCTAGGGTTACACCTAGTTACCTTGTTCGAGTGATGACAAAGCCTTAGTCCCCCTCCTCTTCAATGAGTATGGTGTCCTCTTCACCTAGCTCCTCTTCTCCTTCGATTAGGGCACAATATAATACATACAAAACATAAGAACACACAATACAAGCATATAATAACATAATAATCAGAAAACTATACTAAACAATAAGAATTACCAAAGGGATTAGCAAGAGAAGGAATTAGGGCAGATTAGGGCTTGAATTAGAGGAGAATTGAATGAACTTATGAGATAAATTAATGAGAATTTATGAGAGAATGAAGAGAGAGAAGAGAGGATTATAATGTTTAGGGTGAAAAACAGCTGACTAATGACATTAGGGCTACGGGGGAAGTTTAAATAGTATAGGAATTCGAGCCCCTAATTAATACGGATTAAAAACAAAAATCACGGATGCGGCAGGGGAGCGAGCCGCTCCCACAACAGAGCGAGCCGCTCTCTGCTCGCGGGTCACTCGCGGATCACTCGCGCCTTGCTCGTGGATTTCGTCTGTGCAAATTTGGCAGTTGCGACGGCGTCGAAAAAATCTGTGATTTAGCCTTTTGAATCGCCTGAATCGGAGTCCGTACGAGGAAATGACATCGTTTTTAAGTTCTGACTACGGTCTCGCTTATTCCACGTGAAAAGTGAACCGACTTTCTCGAGCCAAAAATGAGAAAATCAAGAGAAATGAAATACGAATATTATTGAGACGAATAATTAATATTAGGAAAAGTCGGGGTGTTACAGGCCTCCAATACTGATGTCACCACGGCTCATCATCCACGGCTACGGAAGCCCTTTACCCGGACACCACCGAGATCGCCAACTTGTCACCGAGCCCGGGAGGAAGAGCCCTGGATGGAGAAAGGTAGCAGGTCAAATACGTCCTACTCGCTGAGCGGGAATACTGAGGAGAGGCCGTCCGAGGGAACATCCAGAGGATGCCCCTCAGAGAGACTTCCCCACGAGAGAACGGAACTAACCTGCTGTTTTTTCTGTTTTTTATGGACCCTCTCTTCCTCCTCCGAAGGCTTAGACTCTATGGTCTGCACCTCCACCTCCGGAGCCCGAGGGGGAGGTTAAGGCTGCTGAGATGTCCCCGCCTCCCGGGGAGGGCTGGGAGGCAGAAAGGGTTGTGCCGCCGCGCGGAGAGCTTCCTCCACATTAGGGCCGGGAGATGAGACAGAGGCAGCCTGCTCAGGCTTCCTCTCGCGGTGGGGTTTGTACGCTTTTCTCTTTTTCCCTTTCGGCCTCTGAGGGATATCGCCTTGCATCTTTATCAGCTCCCTGAGTGTTGGTTTATGAACGTCGTAATCAACGGCGGAAGGGTCTGGGAGGGGGTTGTTTTGCGAGTCGAGACCGATGGAAGCAAGATCCTCCTCCGTTAAGTAGCCCAGGGAACCTGCAATGGACAAAACCACAACGTTCAGACACGGATATAACAAGAGATAGCAAAATAAACACAGGAAAAGCAATCATGACACCAAGCACTCGGCCACCCGGCCCTCGCATACCTGCCTCAAGGGCCGGGATCAGGCCGACTACGCTCAAGAACTTGTCTTGAGTGATTGTTTCCGCCGGGGGGAGCCATTTCTTAGGGAATAACTTCTTGCCCCTCTTGACAGCCTCAAAGTATGTCACGGCCTCTTCCTCCTCTTTCGTTAGCCGGACTTTCTTCCAGGGGTAGATCTTCCCCGGGGACCACTCATCCCGTGTCTCCAAACGACACCTCACGTCATTATGGAAACTACGGGGGTGGTTGAATGGCACCGGGGATTTGAGGAAGAACCACCTCTCATTCCAGCCCTTCATTGATGTGAGCACCGGGAAGTGAGTCAGATAGCCGGTCTCGGTGGCCAAAGACCACCACCTTTTCATAGAGGGGGTGGTGCAAGGACGGAAGTGATGCAGACGGCGGAATAAGTTCATCGTAAGCGGGAACCCCAAGTATAAACATGTCCTGGCAAAGGCAACGATTGTCCTCATACCAAAGCATGTCATTTGGCAAATGACAATATTAGCCCGGGTGAGCACCTCTTCGATGAATGGATGGAGGGGAAACCGTAACCCGTGCTCCAAGTTCTTAATATATACCGCTGTATGGAGACCCGGAGGCTCGACCACATTCTCGTGTCGTCCCGGCACGGAAAACTCCCAGTCCTTGGGCAAATGATAGTGCTCGGCCGCGAGCTCGGGGCAGTTGTTCGCGTTCAGGAAATCTCTATAACCTAGGTATATCCTAGTGTCCATAGAAATCTGAAATACTTCCGTCTCCAAGATTCGTACATGAGAGGGTCCAGCCTGAGAGGGACCAGCCTGAGAGGGCCCAGCCTGGGCCTCCACATCCGTCTCCCCCTCCCGGCCAAGGGTCAAATCCTCAATATCAGGTTCTACCTCAGAATCTGTTACTACGTTATAATCGGAGGCGGTTCTAGAAGACGAGTCGGCTGAAGTCATTGTTCTCTACTATATAATTGAAATTTATGAAATCGAAAGTCAAACACGAAAATTACCTCTTGAAATAACACGAGCAGCGACGAAGTTGAAGGCGGGATAAAACAAAGGCGAAGTACAAGCAAGATTTGATGAAATTTGGTGAGTTTTTACGAAGGTTTGTTATATTTGATGAGGTTGTAAAAGGGGAAATGAAACGAAAAAGGGGAGTATTTATAGAGAAAAGCGAGAACAGTGCTCCCACGCCCATCGTACGACACGTGTCAGTCGGGGAAGGCGAAACGTCGCCTCCTTTGAGATACGAGATTCAAAAATTGCGCCAAAGCTAAAAGCGTATCCAACACAAGGCGGGAGGAAGATGACATAAAGAGAGGAAGCAAGAACACCGGGAGGGCTGGTATGCCCAGGCCGCAAGAGAAGATGACTAACCAAGGAAAATCAGGACATACAGGTCAAGCCTAAGGCTTCCCCTGTATGGGGGCAGTTGTTGGGGGTGATAAACTCCCGGGCCTGACTACCTCGGGCCGGAGGAGTCATGGGCCGGGGGCATCCCCTATGCCAAGGAGGCCATCAGCCTCTCCCGGGTCTGGGGCATCTTCACCCCACCCGGGTCCGTACTGTACGGCCTGGCAACGCTAAAGGACAAATCGAGAGTATGTATAAATAGGAAGCTAAACCCTAATAATGAGACCTTCACATATAACACAAAAAACACTATATAAAAGGTTTTTCTCTCTTTTCTCTCTCTAAGTTTATTAGACTTGCATAACTGACTTGAGCGTCGGAGGGCCATTCCCTGGAACCCCCGGGGCTAGGTTTGTTGTGTTTTTCAGGCTGAGAGGAAGACTACCCGGATCCAAGGAAGCTAAGGACCACCCGGGACTTAGTTTACTTAACCTTTAATTTATATTCAACTTGTAACTGTTAATATTTAGTTTTGGTATTTAGTTCTCAACTTTGTACCCGAAACAACTCCGTATTTTTCGTATCTTGTTATAAGCGGGTCTCATAATTTGAAGTCGGGTTTTATATTTTATATCGAGCCTATACAAGTTTATGCTATTTTTTAAGTGGAATTTTATGGGAAAACAGATAATAATAATAATAATAATAATAATAATAATAATAATAATAATAATAATAATAATAACAACAACATGAGAGCGATCAGGGGAGCGATTAGATGGGCGATCTTACCCTAGCACTTCCGGCCAGCCACCGCTCCGGCTGTGCCTCCTCTCACAGCCGTCCATCACCTTCGATTACACCAATAATAATATTTATAATAATAATAATAATAACAATCATAATAATAATAATTTTTATAATAGAGATGGAAAGAGCGGTTGCGGCATTTGAGGCGGAATAGGGCAGGGCTGGGTTTGCGAACCGATAGGCCACCTCCGGCCTCCACGGGGGCCTCTCGGTTGTCGTCCAATCAGCTGTTCTTTTTTGGTCGGCAATGGGTTGCGGGTTCGTGCGTTTTTTTTTAGGGTTCTTGCGCGTTCGTCCATGGCTTCGTCTTCTGGTTTCATGTTGCACGTCATTTTCTTTTTCTTTTTTCATATATTATTTAATAATAATAGTAATCATTTGGTAATCATTGCTTTCTTTATAATAATATTTTATAAATTTTTTCGTTCTTTGTTTCTTTGGGTGTGTCTTGTTCGGCACTATGCCAGGTTTAGTTCGTTTTCATTGCCTTTTTTCGGGGTTAAGTGGGTGTCAAGATGGTGGTGGTAGGGGCCTCACTAAAGCGTCCTTGCAACGGCATTTTCGCGATCGGCACTGTGGTGCTGGTGCTGTGGAGCTTACACGTCAAACTCTAGCTGATAGTTTGACGGTTTACTCCAATGCTGAGATTACTTTGGAGGAGATGGGGCTCTGGCTGTGTGGGGTTTGTTTGCAGACTCATACCTTCCGTACTAGATGTCGTCATAGTCGGGATGATGTGGTTGCTCCTCCAGATTGTGGCGATGGTTCCACTCGCTTCATTATTTATGGCCTCCCGCGACCTGCGGCGCCGTCTCTGTCAGCTGGTCCGTCTGATGGTGGGGTAGCGCCTCTTCTGTGGTCTATATCGTCGCTTGAGCGGTTGTTGTCTTTAGGATTGCGCACTGTGAAGTCTATCCCTCACAAGTGTCGACTGGGTGTTGCGCGGGCTTTGGGGGGTGCTTTGGATGATGTGGCACAGTCCCCGGGTGACTTGTCGTGCTGGGTCCGTTTGGTTGCACTGCCCATATGTTTACTTAGGGTCTTTGCTCCTCGGAGTAACCTTGAGTGTAGAGCCGCCATTCGGCGGCAGCGTCAGGAGGAGGCGATTACCAGGGCCGTTCTTGCTTGGGGTTCGCCGGGTGGCAGCTTGAAGCTCCTTCAGGGGTGTCTCTCGGTGGATCCTCCTTGAAGGAGCGTCTCTCGGTGGATCCTCCTTCGTTTGAGGCTGAGGCTGCTGTGGGTGATCTTAATCTCCGTCAGTGTCGGCGGAAGATTTGTGATGGTCATTACTCTGCTGCGGTTCGGGTGCTTTCTTCTTCCGGCGTTGCCCCCTATTCAGCAGCTACCTTAGAGGCTTTGCAGGACAAGCACCCGGGGGCCCTTTCCCCATCTCTGCCGCCTTTGCCTGTGGACAATCATCCTCTTGCTGTCTCTTCGGCTGTGGTTGTTGATATGATGCGTGGTTTCCCCCGGGGTACTTCGTGTGGGAGAGATGGACTTCGGGCCCAACACCTGCTTGATTGTTTGAGTGGGGCGGCTGTGGCTGTTTCAGATGATTTGACCGCTTCTATTACTAGGGTGGTTAATCTTTTTCTTGAGGGTCGTTGCCCGTTCGTGCTAGGGGAGTTCATCGCTAGTGCGCCCCTCACGCCGCTCATCAAACCAGGTGGTGGTGTTCGCCCTATCGCAGTTGGCACTATTTGGAGGCGTCTTGTCTCAAAGGTTGGTGCTTTTATGGTTGGTCCGTCTCTGTCTGGTTATTTTTCTGGGCTTCAGTTTGGGGTTGGGGTGTCCGGTGGAGGAGAGGCTATTCTGCATGCCTTGAACCGGCTCGTCGAGGCCCGGGGTGGCGAGGTAGGGCTTTCTATGTTGCTTGTCGATTTCCAGAATGCTTTTAACCTCGTCGATCGCGAGACTATGTTGCTGGAAGTTCGTCGTCGCTGTCCGAGCCTTTCATCTTAGGTTGAGTTTTGTTACTCCAACCCTGCCCGTCTTTATTATGGGGAGCACTGTTTGTGGTCCTATAGCGGGGTGCAGCAGGGTGACCCTCTTGGCCCTCTACTCTTTGCCTTGGTTTTGCAGCCCCTAGTGTGCAGGATCAAGGACTCATTTGCTTTGTATTTTCATGCGTGGTATCTGGACGACGGGACCATCGTCGGGGACACTCTGGTCGTAGGGGAGGTCCTGGATATGATTATGCGGGACGGGCCTCGGTTTGGTCTGCACCTTAATATTTCTAAGACGGAGGTTTTTTGGCCTGTTGAGGACCCTCGGAGTCGGCTTCCTGGTATTTTTCCTCCCTCTATTTCTAGGCCTCTGCGGGGTGTTTCTGTTTTGGGTGGGCCCGTGAGTACTTGTTCTGTTTTTGGCCGCGCGGTTGTGGAGAAGAGAGTGGCTAAGACCATTGCGGTTATGGACTTGGTTGCGAGGATCGAGGACCCACAGTGTGAGTTGCTTTTATTGCGGGCTTGTACTGGTATATCTAAGCTCTATTTTGCTCTTCGTACATGTTCGCCGCAAGTCTTTGGGACGGCCCATCTGCTGTTTGATGTGGCGCTACGTTCCAGCTTGGAGCGTATTGTCACTGCGTCAGGACCTGGTTTTGGGGATTGGCAGTGGCGCCTTGCTACATTCCCTTTCCGGCTAGGCGGGCTTGGAGTTTATGCTGCGGCGGACGCTCTGCATTATGCTTTCTTGGCTTCTCGTTGGCAGACTGCTGGGTTGCAGGCTACCCTCCTTCAGCCTTCGGGTATTGTTGCTGATGGCCCGGCTTTTGATCACGCCCTGCGGGTGTTTGTGGACACTACAGGATCTGCTTTTCCGCGTAACTCTAGTGAAATCGCTGCCACCAAACTTATGAAGAAATTGGCAGATATATATTTTGCGAAGGTTGCTGCGTCTGCGGAATCTGTTTTCTCTTTGACCCCGCGACAGGTTATGTTGTGGCGGTCTCAGCAGGGTGCCCACTCGTGTGATTGGTTGCGAGCGGTGCCTATCTCTGGGTTAGGGCAGACTATGAATGGGCGGACTTACCGATGCGTGCTTGGTTATCGGTTGGGCGTCCCGCTTTTCACGATTTCTAGGCCGTGCCCTGCCTGCTCTCGTTTGGCCCCCGACGATGTTTTTGGGGATCATGCTGTCTTCTGTACTTGTACCGTGGGGGTTAAGCATCGCCATAACCTTGTCCGGGACACCTTATTGGACATTTGCTGCGTCTGGCATTTCTAATTTGGTAAGGAGGTGAGTATTGGTCTGGTTGACGGCCATGGTGGGTCTCTTCGTCCTGCAGATTTGCTGCTGTATTCATGGGATGAGGGGCGGGACGTCTGCGTTGTAACACCCCGTGTTTTTGTAGCACAATTTTATAAAAGAATTTAATTCCTTAAATTAAATTCATCCTTTTTCCTTATAATAAAAATGCGTCTGAATTTTTTCGCCAAACAATACTAAATCTCCTAAGTTCAAATATAAAAATTTTGAAAAATAAAGTATGTTGCATTGTATTCAGAATTAAAAAAGAAACACATTTCAAAATTTTATACAAGTCAACACAAAACTTATACCGTCTTCCAAATTTCAAAATAGTTAAGTCATGTTCACTATTCATAAAGATAAAAGTAAAACCTTTTATTCATAAAATTCAATTTCGAACACTTTTGATTTTCGAATAAAAATGGACCCTTATAATTTTTCTCGTCGTTGAAATTCTTGTCAACGATTACAATACACTACAAATTTTTCTCGCACCTAAACTAAAACCATTTTGATATACTTCGAATTTGAACTTTATTTTTACATATTCGAACTCGATAAATCAAATGACGAATCGACGACAAATTTTCCAACGACAATTTTCGACGCGCAAAACGATACCAAATGGGGCCCATTTGGGCCGAGCTAACCAAGGTGACTAAGTCCCCTAATTTTCTCTTCCACTTTGACTTATACAAGTATTCAACACTTAACATCAACTTTCTATTATTAATCATTTTGATTTTTATTTATAAATCATATTATATTAATAACAAATTACTACGGAGTATTTCGTTTTGATTTAACAGACACTTTCGCTAAAAATCGAAATAATGAGACACACTAAGTCTAAACTGATAAAATTTTTGGTGATTGTTTATAATTGTTTAAATCAATAACATTCAACGAAAAAAAAAAAGTGTTTCGATCAAATAAGAGTTTATTTCAAACTTGCGAGGAACTAATACCCAATTTTTGTTTTGATTTCGTTTTGAAGTTTATTTTCATTTTTATTTTCGATCTTACTTCTAAACATTATTTTAAGATCATATATTTCATTTCGAAACTTTTCGCGTACGCGCAAATCGAAAATTTCAAAAACGAAAAATCGAGCCACTTGAGCTCATGTAGGCCGAAATTTTGGACCTCTTTGGTCCTTGCTTATCCCCTTCCATTCTTCTCTACTTTAGTAACTTGTCAATTCACTTACACATCTACTAAATTGATCATCACTTCTAGCTCCTTTTAATTTAATGATTTATACAAACTAAATACACAAATACATGCATACATTATTACTACATGTTTACTAGTATACTTTGCACTACTACACAATTCATTACACACTACCACTTGAAAATCTCTAACATTTTTCTCTCCAAATAAACACACACAAACACACTTTAGTAAGCAAATCTTCATCTTCCTCCTTGAGTTTCCTTGAAGATCTTCATCTTCTTTCTTGCATTTTCTTCCTTAAACTTTATTTTCTTGCTTTAAAATTTCTTAGAGCTCTTAAATAAACTCTCCACCATTTATATTTAGTAATCACTTCCTCTTTTAACATGTAAATAATTATGAACATAAATCAAATTCATGAAAATTTAAAACATCACCTAAACCTAAAAACAATACTACACTTAAAATTGTTAGTATGGTTTAGCTAGTTTAAAATAAATTACTAATTTGCTTATTTTCATTTTTATGTACTAATTTTAACCAAAGACGAGGAGCAAGGTGGAGGCATCGACTTGAGCCAATTTGACCATATAGTGGATCCCGACAACTGCTAATCTTTTCACTCTTAACCTAACCTAAGGTGCTCTCGCACACTATATTTGCTAAGCACCTACACCTAATTGATTATATGTTATTTTCCTAAATGATGTTTTGAGTGTGTGCATGAATTAGTATATCACCTAAGTATTGCATGATCAATTAGAAGATAAAAATCGAAAAACGAAACTTGGTTGCCATGTAAAAACCCCACGGCATACCCTTAATTCTTCACTAAATTTTTCGTTTTAATTTTTGTTAATTGCATGCTTAAAATACTATGAATAAGATGTATACAAAAATATAATTAGTTTATGTTTTGGACTTGAATTGAAATTATTGTGAAGTTTAAATGTTTTAAAGCATATGTGTTCTTGAGGTATTGTTGTTATTTGTGTGTGAAGTAATCTACTTTTGTTTGTTAATGTTTCATTATGATTTTCACATATGTTAAGTACATCGATGATATAAAGGAAATTAGTTATTGAATTAGGAGTATAAAAATTAAAAAAATAAAAATTTGTGAACATATATAAATGTACACGGTTTTTCTAAGAAAAATGGACCAATTTTTAGTTTTAATTTTTATAAATAACATATTATGATTAGTCTAGGTTAAATAGACTTGCTATAAAAATTTGAGAAAATAAAACGATAATATAAAAATTTGAGTTAAAAGTGTTCTTTAGAAAATCATAAGTGTTCTTGAAAAATTCATAAGTGTTCTTCATTTTTAACTAGTTTTGATTTATGATTTTTATAAGTTTTATTAAATTGTTGTTTTAGTGCACTAGTGAATAAATACAATACTAAAACACATAAGTTAAATAAGCTAAATCTTTAAAATATAAAAGTTAGAAATATAAAGTGTCACAAATCACTATTCATAAATGAAATAAAATGTTTAGTGAAAATTACAAACTAGTTAAATCACTTTAGTATAATTTAAATAATTAGTATATAAAAACTTTAAGTCAAAAACCGATAAATTAGAAAACGAAAATAAAATGAATTAAGTATTAAGAAGCCACGATTTTTGGAGCTAAATTGGACTTAAAATGAATTTGTCACTTTTTATTTTTATCACTTAAGTAATTTAATTAGTTAAAGTAATGATTTATTAATAAAAACAAAAAAAGAAATAAATAGACACACACTATACAACCTCACGGTTTTACCACTTAAAATGGGTCAATTTTGATCAAAATGAATTTACCACTTGGTCACTAAATTTGATTAGTAATTAGGATTATATTAGATTGTAAAATGGATCGTTAATAAAAAGAATCAACGAAACCGATAAAAATAAACGTTACATGTATTAAAATGAACAAATTCGAGTGTTACTACCTTTGCTTAAATTGGATTTGGATATACGGACTATTTAAAATGAACTACGACGATATCGCTAAAATTGGAAACCGCTAAAATTTTAGTCAAGTATATGACTAAATTTAAACCGAGTTTTACTATCAAAATAATTTTTCAAACCACTAAATACAAAACGAACTTAACGACTTCGAAACTAGGATTTAGTACTTAGAAAATAAATTTGGTTTTAGTACTTTGGTAATGTAACACCCCGTGTTTTTATAGCAAAATATTATGAAAGAATTTAATTCCTTAAATTAAATTCATCCTTTTTCCTTATAATAAAAATGCGACTGAATTTTTTTCGCTAAACATGTAACACTCCATGTTAAGTTAAGCCTTTATAATTGCGCAAATCATTAATTAAACATCCTCGCTCACTTATTTCCCTAACACATTATACTACAAGTTATTTTGCACCTAAATTAAAACCGTTTTGAATTACTTTGAATTTGAACTTTATTTTTACATTTTCAAATTCGATAAATCAAACAAAGAATCTACGACAATTTTCTCAACGACAAATTTTGGCACGCAAATCGAGGTCAAACGTTGACCAAATGGCCAAGCCACCTAAATGTGATTTAGTCACCTAATCCTTTCTTAAATATACTTATTCATAATCCAAATCTAATTAAAGTAGTTTAAGCTTAATCATTTTGATTATTACTAACAAAACATATAATAATAATATCAAATTACTATTCCATTTTGATTTAACTAACACTTTCACTAAAACTCGATATATTGAGTTACCCTAAGCCTAAACTGGTAAACTTTTTGACGTTTGAGTATAATGATTTAATTCGATAACTTTCAACAAAAAAAATAAGTGTTTCGATCAAATAAGATTTTATTTCAAAGTTTCGAGGATCCTAAAGCCAATTTTTGTTTTGATCACCCTTCAATGTTTTTCTTCATTTTTATTTTTGATCTTACTTCGAACCATCATTTTAAGACTATATATTTTATTTCGAGACTTTTCACGTCTTGTAAGAATCGAAAATTTCAAAAACGAAAACCGAGGCCAAATGCATGCAAGGTGGCCGAAATTTTGGCTCTCCTTGGTCAATATCTATCCTCTTCCATTTTTCTTCTCTTCTCTTACACACCCATGTCTCCTTTACCTTCTTGTCAATTCACCTTACACTCCTACACTCTTCATCATCATTCTAGCTTTGATTTAATTTAATGATAACACAACTAAACCTACAAATGCATTCACACATATTACATACTACAAATTAAAACACAACAACAACTACTACTACTACATTACACGACACAAACACAACAACAACATCAAACTTTCTTTTTCTCTAAGTCTTCCATTTTCTCTCTAAATAAATCAAACACAAGAACACAAGTAAGCTTGTTTCATATTCAAGCTCAAGAACACCATCCTTCCATTTCTTCTTTCTCTTTAAATCATTTATTTCTTATACTTTAAATCTTTTAAGCACATAAATAAATCCTTCATTAATTATGTTAGTAATCACATCCTCTTTATGCTTATATTTATTTAAGAATATGAATCAAATTAATTAAAATACAAACATCACCTAAACATAAAATACTACAACACTTTAAATTTTAATTTTAGCTAGTTTAGTTATAAAATAAATTACTAACTTGTGTATTTCATTTTTATGTACTCTCCTAATCAAAGACGAGGAGCAAGGTGGAGGAGTCGATTTAAGCCAGTTCGATCACATCATTGACCCGGACAACTGCTAGGATAATTTTCAATAACCTAACCTAAGGTGCTTCCCGCACACTTATGTGATAAGCGCCTCGAAATTGATTATATGTTATTGTTTTGAATGCATGTATGATTTATTTTATCACCTAGTAATCATATGTTAAATTAGAAGACAAAAATCGAAAAATAATATTTGAGTAACATACACAAACCCCACGGCCTACCCCTTGATTTTTGTCTAATTTTTCGTTTTAATTTTTGTAAATTGCATGCTTAAAATACTTGTGGTGAAATGAACATGAAAATATAATTAGTTTATGTTTAGGACTTAAAATGAATTTGTTATGAACTTAAATGTTTTAATGTGTTTATGTGTGTTCTTGAACTTTTATTGTTATTCATGTGTTTAAATGATTTTTAGTTATGTGTGTTAATATTTGTATATGATTTTCACATATGTTAAATACATAAATAACATAAAGTAAATTAGTTATTGAATTAGAAGTATAAAAATCAAAAATAAAATTTTGAACATATATAATAATATACACGGTTTTACTTAAATAAATGGACCAATTTTTAGTTTTAATTTTTCTAAATAACATATTATGATTAGTTTAGTTAAATTAGACTTGTATGAAAAATTTGAGAAAATTATATAAACATATGAAAATTTGACTAAATTATGTTCATATGAAAAATGTTAGAAACTCATCACATATTCATGTGTTCATCATATGTATGCCTATTTTGATTCATAATATTTTTAAGTTCTATTTAAATTGTTGTTTAAGTACATTAGTGATTAATTGAAATAATGAATATATAAGTTAAATAGACTACATCCTTAAATTATAAAAGTTAGAAAAATAAAGTGTCACAAAAACACTATTCATAAACTTAATAAAATGTTTAGTGAAATTTATAAACTAGTTAAATCACTTTGGTATAATTTAAGAAATTAGTATATAAAAACTTTAAGTCAAAAACCGATAAATTAGAAAACGAAAATAAAATGAAGTAGTGTTACAAGTGCCACGGTTTTAGCTTAATTTTTGTCCCAAAATTGATTTTGTCACTTTCTATTTTTATCACTTAGATAAATAAAATAGTTAAAGTAATGACTTATTAATAAAAACATAAAAGGAAATAAATAGCTGAAAATAAATAGAGGGCCACGGTTTTACTATTAAAAGTGGGTCAATTTTAATCAAAATGAATTTATCACTTAATCACTAAAGTTGATTTATAATTAGGATTATATTAAATTGTATAGTGAGTCATTAATAAAAAGAATCAACGAAACCGATTAAAATAAATATTACATATATTAAAATGAATGAAATCGAGTGTTACTACCTATGCTTAAATTTGGATGTGGACATACGGACTATTTAAAATGAACTACGACAACCTCGCTAAAAATGGAAACCGCTAAAAGATTAGTTAAGTATATGACTAAATAAAACCGAGTTTTACTTTTAAAATGTTATTTAAAATCACCAAGTACGAAATGAACTTAACAACTTTGACCCTAGAATTTTGTACTTAGATTATGTCGAATTTTACTTCCGAGGTAATTTTTCAAATCACTAAATACAAAACGAACCTAACGACTTTAAAACTAGGATTTTATACTTAGAAAATAAAAGTGATTTTGATAATTTAGTAAAATACCTAAGTATGAAAATGGTATAAAATGTAAGTATACTAAGTATAAGAATAAAGTAATCAATACTAATAATACATGTACTTAATAAAAATACGAATAAAATACGAAGTATAAGAATACGCCTACGTATAAAAATACGTACAAACACGAAATACTAAAATACAAATACGTATAAAAATACGAGGAATAGTAAATACGAGGAATAGTAAATACGAGGAATAGTAAATACGGTGAATAGTAAATACGATGAATAGTAAATACGATGAATAGTAAATACGGTGAATAGTAAAATAATGAATAGTAAAAAAATATTTAAAATTTACGAACGGACTCAAAATAAATAATTAGGCTTTTCTATGTGTTCTGTTTTATCTGAAGAACTGCAGTTACTAAAATTTCATTATACAAAGTTAGACGATATATATTTAAGTTACAGAATTGTCACCTATATTGAATGAACGAGGAAATAAGAATTTGAGAAATGAACTACTTGAATAAAATACTTGGATTGTTCGCCATGTTGCGACTCTTGAAATTCGAAGTTAATGAGGTAGCTATCTATGGGGACTTGGGCTCCCTATCAGAGTTGCCCAAGGCGAAATAACGATCTTAAGATCGCTACTCGGCACGGTATATACAACCTCAGAGATGGGGCATCCTTGATATTTCCGTGGGCCCGTACATTAGTAATTGGAAACTCCAGCCCCAACCGGGGGTACCCGTCTAAGGTGATAGTCGTATTTTTCGTCGGTGATACCTTTTGAATAGCGAATACGTATGATCCTCGATTAGATGGTGTATGCATACATTAGACAAGGATTTGGCTGTCCTTATTACCTTAGGTATCTCTAGACTGTCAGACACGTCCGCTTTGTTCGGCCCTGATCTCTATTGCGCGGACGCCTAGCCTGTCAGACACATCCGCTTTGTTCGGCCCTGATCGCTAGTCTAGCCTGTCAGACACGTCCGCTTTGTTCGGCCCTGATCGCTATTGCGTATTTTACGTCTGCATGCTTCCGCCTCGCTAACGAACATTCATTAGTTAACGTATGTTGAATGTATTTCCTTGTTTGTTTGATGATTATCGGAATGACTTGGTTGAGTATTGGAATGTGATTTGTTGAGTATGATTATTTGTGAGCGTGGTATGTTATTTGATTGGGTTATACTCGTATTGAATCATCATGATCTCCTTATGTGTTTTACTTGCATGCTTGCTATTTGTTTTCCTTGTTTATTTAATATTCATTTAGCATATTGTTTTAGAATTGCATGTATCGAAAGAGTGTGCGGGAAAATGATGAGAGTTTAATGCAGGTACCCCGAGTCTTGACCGTAGATCTATCTGGGGATTGAAGGCCTTATTTTGTAATCTATTCTGAGAGAACTTGTAATCTAAATACTCTGTTTTATCTCTAAACTCGTATTATGTATACTGAGTTTATAAGACGATAACAGCTGGTTTTGTAATATATAGACTTAATTAATTTTCCGCCTTAGTTTAATTAAAGTCACGAAAAACCAGGTTGTTACTGGTATCGTGAGTCTTTGTAATGACCGTGAATGACTTAAAGTTATCTCACATAGCGAGACGACACCTGGGCCAGACATTCATATCGTATGTCAGGCATAGACTTATAGGATCAAATAATGAATTAGAAATCTTAGATCGCTAAAATAAATAACTTAGATCACTTTAAAGTGTGAGGATGGGTAGAAACTTTAAGTACCGACCATACGCTAAAATCTTCTTAAATAAACGAGCTACTACCCTAAAATAAAATACGCTAACCATCGTATGCTTGCTACTTGCTGATGTGACTGACTAAAACTAACAACTATCCTCGGATATAAAATCGAAATAATAAACTTAACTCTCGAGAAGTGAAACACTGAAGGAGTACCAAGCTATACGAAGTAAGGACATCTACTAAATCCTTAACTAATTTCACTAATAAAATTCTTAAACCTTTTGATCTGGTTTTTGTTCGATCAAAAATTTATGTTCTCTTAATAGCCATTTTATTTCCGTTCAAACAATGTTTTTGTTGTTGTTTGACTCCTTTCCTTAAAATCCCTTGTAGATGTCATCAACCGGCGATTCACCAAGATATGAGAGCGGGAAGGGCAACCGTTCGATTAAGCAGCGCGCCCTACGTGCTTTCATGCCTGCACTTCCGGTTACTCCGGAGCTTGCATGGACTGACCCTGCCAGGATCGATGCTTACGGGATTTTCTTAGGAGATCCCCCGCGCACATTCGCAGGAGACCATGACACCTGCTGGTTTTGGTTATGCGAAATGGAGGCGAAGTTCGTTGAGGCGGGAGTTCACGAAGAGTGGAAAGTACGTTTAACCGAGAGGTTCCTCAGAGGCGAAGCTTTCCATTGGTGGTTTACAGTACGCCACCTGTCTACAGTTCGAGGGGGAAAGTTCCACGGGTGGAATTTCTTCAAATGCGGCCTCAAGATTGCATGCCGTGCCATTGCTCAGGGACACACCTTCGATGATGAGCAGGAAGTCAGCGATGCGGAGTCCTCCAACGGACTCTAGATCCTATTAGCTTTATTAACTACTAGTACGGATAACTTTTTGTAAAATCTCTAGATTTTAACTAGCTAACCTCAGTGATTTTGTATGACACTATTAGGAATCGTTATCCCTACCTTCTACTTTCAGTTATCTTCCTAGGAAATGTATTAGATGTTTCTGCTACTCGAAATCTATGTAAACAACTCCTATCTTGTATTCTATGTTATGCCTCTTTTAGAACTACTCAAATTCACACAGTTTAATATTTTCAGAATGGCTGCCAACGGTATCCCAGACAATGACCTTAACCAACAATTCCTCGAAGAAGAGGCAAGAAGAAGAGGCTTCGAGGACGCGATCGTTAAGATTGCTCAGAATGTCCATCAACATCAGGGTGGTAGTAATAATCAATCTGCATTCGAGAGGTTCTCAAAACACAGACCTCAACCATACTCAGGCTCCGTCAACCCTTCCGTTCTAACTGAATGGATTGAAGAAATGGAGAAACTGTTGGAACTCAGTAAGACACCGCCTACAGAAAAGGTGAATGTGGTAGCTTACTACCTGAAGGGAGAGGCCAACAGCTGGTGGCGCTTAATCCGATCCACCTTTCCCCTGAGGATATACAATTGGAGCGAGTTCAAACTGCTGCTAGAGAACAAGTACTTCGGTGAAGAGCTAAGATGGGAGATGGAAGAGAAATTCAGGAACTTAGATCAAGGTGATATGTCTCTGCAGGCATACACCGAAAGGTATCAGGAGCTATCTAAGTTTGCTCCTAGAATATTAACTAACGAGGAGGAACTCGCAACTCGTTATGTAAGGGGCATGACTAATGATCTGAGGATAAACATGAGTGGGTTCAACTGTAAGACCTTTGCTGAGGCCTACGAAAAGGCAACAAGTATCTGGGCGTCAATCCAGAAGGGAGAAGCCGAGGAGAAAAAGAAAAAGAAGGTTTTTACTCCTCCTGTGGCAAGCGCTAGCTTCATTCAGAAGCCACTCTATGGTCACCCGAGCTATCGAAGTCCAGACAACCGTACTAAAAGCCAGGACAGACCCCTGTACCTGGCAGGAACCCCACCGGATACATAGGGAGGAAAAACCAACAACCTCCCGGACCTCCGCCGTTCCAGTCAAGCCAGTGTCGTCGTTGCCGACAACCGAATCATCCAGGGAGACAATGTAATGGAGAACCAGTAGTATGTTTCTCCTGTAATATATTAGGGCACAAGTCAAATGAATGCCCAGAGAAGGGTACGATTGCAAAGGCAAACGCGGGACCACCGCCAGCCATGAAGGTTCAGGGACGCGTGTACATCCTGACAGAAGCTGAAGGAGGTGCTGAAGACATTATCGATGTTGACCTCGTCACTGGTAAATTCCTAGTTAACACGGTACCAGCATTTACTTTATTCGATACATGAACTTCGTTATCGTTTGTATTTTTTTTTCAAATTTCATCAAACAATCCAAATTCACTAACTCCGGACAAACCAATACTAATACATCTCTACCGAAGAGTAAAAAAAAAAAAAAATATTTCTTGTTCATCAAAATACAATAATGTACGAATTACAATCCGTCAAACAAAGTTCCCTTTCGACCTCCTATATTTAAAATTCGTATCAATCTCTTTTGAAATACTTTTGAAAACTTCGTGATTCAAACTTTTCATTCCTTTATTTCTAAAAACTTTGAAATTGTTTCGTTTCTACTATATCCTCTATTTTAGAAATTTATACAAAAATTCTATATTTTTATGTCATCCATTATTATAAACTTTCAATCTTACCCGAAACATGAATTATAACATTTCTGTTTCATCTAATAACATTATAATAATAAACTTAAGAAAATGAGCTATGTCAACAAGGTTATCCATAATTCTCTAAAATTTTATTAACCATTCAACGATAACCTGAATTTCCTTAATTTCATTAAGGCTCATATTCTCCTCATGACCACTACGATTTTTATCCATTTTCCCTAATTGCCGTTCTTTTCCTAAAGGCTATATATCTTGATTTAGTGGCCATTAAAAGTAACAATAATAATATTAGGTATATACGTTTAAAACTTCTTAAGGGGGTAGGACTATATTTTGACTATATTAAGGTCCTACTAAAATCTGAAATTTCTTATTTTCAAACTATTTTATGATTAACATGTATTCTCAAAGCTAAATGAATTATTTATATTCCTAAAACTTTTATTATTTTTAATTTAATTTAATCCCGTACAAAACTTCTAAGCCCTACCTTTTTGTGAGCCTCCTTCGCGTCATTTCCAGAAATAACATTCTAGAAACATTTCTATATCTATTTAAATACCTCATTAATAAATCGAACGCGATTTTGTTCTCCAATATTTTCACTCTATCCGACGTTTCTATATTTATTGGAAAACTCAAGCTTTTCAAAAAAAAAAAAAAAGGTCTTATTCCAACAAAACCAAATGTTATTATTCAAATTGTAAAATCTCGATATTCTCTCTAACTGCCCTGTTCGACCTCGAGCAGTTATCCACTCTATCCAAGTTTCGGGGACGAAACTTTTCTTAAGGGGGTAGGATTGTAACACCCCGTGTTTTTATAGCAAAATATTATGAAAGAATTTAATTCCTTAAATTAAATTCATCCTTTTTCCTTATAATAAAAATGCGACTGAAATTTTAAGCTAAACATGTAACACTCCATGTTAAGTTAAGCCTTTATAATTGCGCAAATCATTAATTAAACATCCTCGCTCACTTATTTCCCTAACACATTATACTACAAGTTATTTTGCACCTAAATTAAAACCGTTTTGAATTACTTTGAATTTGAACTTTATTTTTACATTTTCAAACTCGATAAATCAAACAAAGAATCTACGACAATTTTCTCAACGACAAATTTTGGCACGCAAATCGAGGTCAAACGTTGACCAAATGGCCAAGCCACCTAAATGTGATTTAGTCACCTAATCCTTTCTTAAATATACTTACTCATAATCCAAATCTAATTAAAGTAGTTTAAGCTTAATCATTTTGATTATTACTAACAAAACATATAATAATAATAATATCAAATTACTATTCCATTTTGATTTAACTAACACTTTCACTAAAACTCGATATATTGAGTTACCCTAAGCCTAAACTGGTAAACTTTTTGACGTTTGAGTATAATGATTTAATTCGATAACTTTCAACAAAAAAAATAAGTGTTTCGATCAAATAAGATTTTATTTCAAAGTTTCGAGGATCCTAAAGCCAATTTTTGTTTTGATCACCCTTCAATGTTTTTCTTCATTTTTATTTTTGATCTTACTTCGAACCATCATTTTAAGACTATATATTTTATTTCGAGACTTTTCACGTGCGCGCAAATCGAAAATTTCAAAAACGAAAACCGAGGCCAAATGCATGCAAGGTGGCCGAAATTTTGGCTCTCCTTGGTCAATATCTATCCTCTTCCATTTTTTCTTCTCTTCTCTTACACACCCATGTCTCCTTTACCTTCTTGTCAATTCACCTTACACTCCTACACTCTTCATCATCATTCTAGCTTTGATTTAATTTAATGATAACACAACTAAACCTACAAATGCATTCACACATATTACATACTACAAATTAAAACACAACAACAACTACTACTACTACATTACACGACACAAACACAACAACAACATCAAACTTTCTTTTTCTCTAAGTCTTCCATTTTCTCTCTAAATAAATCAAACACAAGAACACAAGTAAGCTTGTTTCATATTCAAGCTCAAGAACACCATCCTTCCATTTCTTCTTTCTCTTTAAATCATTTATTTCTTATACTTTAAATCATTTAAGCACATAAATAAATCCTTCATTAATTATGTTAGTAATCACATCCTCTTTATGCTTATATTTATTTAAGAATATGAATCAAATTAATTAAAATACAAACATCACCTAAACATAAAATACTACAACACTTTAAATTTTAATTTTAGCTAGTTTAGTTATAAAATAAATTACTAACTTGTGTATTTCATTTTTATGTACTCTCCTAATCAAAGACGAGGAGCAAGGTGGAGGAGTCGATTTAAGCCAGTTCGATCACATCATTGACCCGGACAACTGCTAGGATAATTTTCAATAACCTAACCTAAGGTGCTTCCCGCACACTTATGTGATAAGCGCCTCGAAATTGATTATATGTTATTGTTTTGAATGCATGTATGATTTATTTTATCACCTAGTAATCATATATTAAATTAGAAGACAAAAATCGAAAAATAATATTTGAGTAACATACACAAACCCCACGGCCTACCCCTTGATTTTTGTCTAATTTTTCGTTTTAATTTTTGTAAATTGCATGCTTAAAATACTTGTGGTGAAATGAACATGAAAATATAATTAGTTTATGTTTAGGACTTAAAATGAATTTGTTATGAACTTAAATGTTTTAATGTGTTTATGTGTGTTCTTGAACTTTTATTGTTATTCATGTGTTTAAATGATTTTTAGTTATGTGTGTTAATATTTGTATATGATTTTCACATATGTTAAATACATAAATAACATAAAGTAAATTAGTTATTGAATTAGAAGTATAAAAATCAAAAATAAAATTTTGAACATATATAATAATATACACGGTTTTACTTAAATAAATGGACCAATTTTTAGTTTTAATTTTTCTAAATAACATATTATGATTAGTTTAGTTAAATTAGACTTGTATGAAAAAATTTGAGAAAATTATATAAACATATGAAAATTTGACTAAATTATGTTCATATGAAAAATGTTAGAAACTCATCACATATTCATGTGTTCATCATATGTATGCCTATTTTGATTCATAATATTTTTAAGTTCTATTTAAATTGTTGTTTAAGTACATTAGTGATTAATTGAAATAATGAATATATAAGTTAAATAGACTACATCCTTAAATTATAAAAGTTAGAAAAATAAAGTGTCACAAAAACACTATTCATAAACTTAATAAAATGTTTAGTGAAATTTATAAACTAGTTAAATCACTTTGGTATAATTTAAGAAATTAGTATATAAAAACTTTAAGTCAAAAACCGATAAATTAGAAAACGAAAATAAAATGAAGTAGTGTTTCGGCAAAAAATTTACCAAAGCTTAATTTATTGTGATTGGGGTTAAGGCGACCTTATCGTATACCAGATTTAGACTCGCAAACGAAACTTAAAGAAATAGAATAATAAGAACGGAAAGCGAAATGAAACACGAAGGTTTTTTGGTTACGCGGAAAACCCGATGTGGGAAACGACCGCGGGGGGAAGCTCTTGTCCCACCAACTATCCACTATTCAAAGAAGGATTACAAGATTTGGGGTGCTCGAGTGCACAATTTCGTACAAGTTTTGCTGAATAATACTAGGAGTTGCTAAGAAAACGTGTTTAGAGTGTTGTGAATGTTGTAAAATAAGTATTTGGGTGTTGATTGTTGTAGTGTAGTTGCTGAATGTGGAATAATGAATGAATCCCCCTTCCTTGAACCCTAGCTCTTCTTTTATACTTGTAACTTCCCCTGACTTTACTCCTATTTCCACTCCTTTGACTGCCGTTATGACCTCCTATTGAATAGGCTTTAAATGTTCCTTCCGTTGGATAGCTTCCCCCTTTCTCGCAACTGCCTTAATTGTCCGTTGCAATTCGAGATAGATCCGTTGGTGAGACTCCTGAGGGCCCTGGGCATCCGAGGGTCTGTCTTTACTGGCTCCTGGGATACTGCAGGTCTGCCAGGGTCCTAAGACGTTCAGGGTCCTGGGCTAGGTGGGGCTCCTGGAGGGTCTTGCACGGTCAGGGCTCTGCGCCGCCTGGATCCTCGGAATGCTCTAGATCTTGCCCAGGGTCCCGTGACGCTCAGGGCCCTGAGCAAGGTACTTCTGCCGATAGGGCCCAAACTGGGCCGGAAAATTTGGGCCCAACATTTGCCCCCAAAATTTCTGCTCAGGAGGTCTCGAATTCTGAGCAGGAATTTTCATTCTCAGATTGCTTTGCTCGACTCCCTCATATTTCAACTTTGGATGCGCTTCGGCTGCTTCGATTTTGTTCGTGCTTGATACTTGGTGGATTGGCGGACTGTTTTTCCTTCCCCTTCTTGGGCAGGCAACAATTGACATAGAGCGGAGGGTGCTGATATATATGGCGAAAGAGCTGCTGCAAGTACTTAGGTCGTTTCTGATGCCCCCGACTGTATGGGCCAAGGACGGCTGAGGCACCTGCCGCATCTGCTGACCCTGCTGAGGAGGACGGTGAACACGTTGAGGATGAAGAAACTGCTGGTGACGAGGGTGGTGGCACTGCTGCTGAGGATATTTCCACCTTGGATGCCTCGGCTAAGGTACCTGATAAACAAGAGTAGCTTCCTGCGACGCTGTAATCAATCGGTTAGTTTAAGACTTGAGTTCAGAATTGTTACCTTGGGGTAGCGTGCCTGTCGTGGGCGCTTGTACTTGAACATTATCTTTTGCTAGACGCTTGCACTCAGGGTCCTTTGCTGCAAGGGACCTTGAGTATGACGGTGGAAAGTCATGGTGGCCAACCATGCTTTAGTTACGTTCGATTGTAATGCGCGCGCTCATTTTGCATGCATGCTTTTAGAGTCGACTTAGTGCCGGCCGGGAAGCTGAGATGTCCAAACGGGTTCATGCTTATACCCTATGCCGAGCCCCGTAGTGGTGACTGTGGTGGCCTGGAAGCTGAGATGTCCAAGTGGGTCATGCTTATCCCTGGGTTCATGTTTATACCTGTTGCCACACGCACGACTTCCTCTCAAGGAGGGTATTTACGTAGAGGCGCCCCTTGTGACCTCAGAGGTCGATACCTTGCGAAGGAACGTGGCTTCGGAAGCCCTTTAGAACGAACTCAAGTATTTTGTATATAAAATTGAGTTTTAAACAAGAGATTTTTTCTTTAAAGATAATGGGTTTAAAGCAAATCATAAACGTAAGTTGTAGAAATACTTTAAAAACGATT
Source organism: Dianthus caryophyllus (assembly GCA_023091065.1). Classification (NCBI taxonomy): domain Eukaryota; kingdom Viridiplantae; phylum Streptophyta; class Magnoliopsida; order Caryophyllales; family Caryophyllaceae; genus Dianthus; species Dianthus caryophyllus. The sequence goes on along the minus strand of CM041527.1, from coordinate 19,014,171 downwards.
CGGAGCGGATTAAAGAATTTTCACGGAAGGATAACCAATAAAACTCACGAGGGTACCTCGAATGATGAGAACACGCCAGGATCCCGAGAGTACATCGGGGTCCTCGGTCTCGAGATCCTCGGGTATCTCAAAGAAATAAACGTAAAATAACTTTTAAAACGATTGAAAGGGTAAATTAAAGGTTTTTAAGGAAGAACAAAAGGAAAATTTGCAACCTAGGAAAAGAATGGAAAAGTTTTAAAGCGGAAAAATAAAACACGGATTAAAAAATGAAATGAGTAGAACCTTTTGAGGACATAATGTTCAGGTGGGCGTCGAGACCCTCAAAATAAAACACCGTTTTGAGGTGCAACGCCAAGCTGGCGAGCAGTAATCTTGTTGTGCGTCCTGTTGGCCAGGCTCCTGCCCCCTGTATGATTTCCACAGTTGCCACTGTGGACTTCATACATCATAGCCTGTGCTTCCTGTTCCAGTTCAGGCTTTCGCAGAACATTCTTTAAGAGAGGGTTAGTGACCGCAGTAACAGTACGCGGCTAAGAAATAAGGATGTAACTTAAAGGAGGCTGTAATTAAGAACAAGTGTTAGAGTTCAACAGCACTGGTCTCGCTTTGAAGCAGAGACTTTGCCTACATAGCAAACTGGCTGCTGGGACCCTTCATGCCCCCTGATCACCACGGCGCTCACAGCTACCTTCGTTCGTCCTTGGGCTGCTGAGCGGACTCTAACTGAAATAGCGCCCTGACTTGTTCCATACTGGCCTCTCCCCCTTGCTGCTCCTGGCTCGCCTCTGGGCTGCTAAGCAGGTTGGCCCACGCAGCTCCAACCCCCCAGTTCACATACACCATCTTTGTATACAACGGAGGTTGCGATGGCTGGATCCGTTCTGTGGATCCCTCCCTGCCGGACCTGGACTTTCTCGGCAGAATGTTGTCGAGGTGCCCCCTGCCCTGGAGATACTTCAGTTCCCTTCCTAGAGCTATGCAGTCCTCGGTGTTGTGCCCGATATCGTCGTGGAACGCGCACCTCCTGTTGGGGTCCTTCCTACTGGTATCTCCATTGGTTTTGCTCTTGTGAGGCCACCTGACTTTGCCTCCCAGGCCCTGCAAATATTTGAGAAGTCCATCAATATCAGTAGTGAATTTGTATTCGCTTACCTTGGGTGGGAGGTTCTGGTTGTTCTCCCAATCTCTGGCTCTCGAAACTTTGTGGGCTGCTGGCCTTTCATATGGTCTGGCTCTTCCATTTCTGCGGTTGCTGGTGACCCTCCTGGAGGGGCTGCTGAAGGTCCCTCCAATGTCTCCAGGGTCCTGGAACGCTGCTCCAACGCCCCCTTGTTGAACCTTGGATTCCAAGGCCTGCAACCGCCTGGTGGTCTCCTCGCTTTCCCTGCGCATCTGATCCACAACCGTGGACAGTGACTCCATGCTCCTCAGGAGGGCGTGGAACGAATCTTTAGGCTGCGCGCTGCTTGTCATGATTGCTAGATGAAGGAATGAATCTGGCTACAAAGATGATCGCAATTCCCCACAGACGGCGCCAAATGTTTCGGCAAAAAATTTACCAAAGCTTAATTTATTGTGATTGGGGTTAAGGCGACCTTATCGTATACCAGATTTAGACTCGCAAACGAAACTTAAAGAAATAGAATAATAAGAACGGAAAGCGAAATGAAACACGAAGGTTTTTGGTTCTGAGAAAAGCTTAGATGTGAAAAGCTTGAGGGAAGCTCTTGTCCCACCAACTATCCACTATTCAAAGAAGGATTACAAGATTTGGGGTGCTCGAGTGCACAATTTCGTACAAGTTTTGCTGAATAATACTAGGAGTTGCTAAGAAAACGTGTTTAGAGTGTTGTGAATGTTGTAAAATAAGTATTTGGGTGTTGATTGTTGTAGTGTAGTTGCTGAATGTGGAATAATGAATGAATCCCCCTTCCTTGAACCCTAGCTCTTCTTTTATACTTGTAACTTCCCCTGACTTTACTCCTATTTCCACTCCTTTGATTTCAGATTATGACCTCCTATTGAATAGGCTTTAAATGTTCCTTAGTTGGATAGCTTCCCTTTCTACCATGGCGCCTTAATTGTCCGTTGCAATTCGAGATAGATCCGTTGGTGAGACTCCTGAGGGCCCTGGCATCCAGGTCTGTCTTTACTGGCTCCCCTGGGATACTGCAGGTCTGCCCAGGGTCCTAAGACGTTCAGGGTCCTGGGCTAGGTGGGGCTCCTGGAGGGTCTTGCACGGTCAGGGCTCTGCGCCGCCTGGATCCTCGGAATGCTCTAGATCTTGCCCAGGGTCCCGTGACGCTCAGGGCCCTGAGCAAGGTACTTCTGCCGATAGGGCCCAAACTGGGCCGGAAAATTTGGGCCCAACAAGTAGTGTTACAAGTGCCACGGTTTTAGCTTAATTTTTGTCCCAAAATTGATTTTGTCACTTTCTATTTTTATCACTTAGATAAATAAAATAGTTAAAGTAATGACTTATTAATAAAAACATAAAAGGAAATAAATAGCTAAAAATAAATAGAGGGCCACGGTTTTACTATTAAAAGTGGGTCAATTTTAATCAAAATGAATTTATCACTTAATCACTAAAGTTGATTTATAATTAGGATTATATTAAATTGTATAGTGAGTCATTAATAAAAAGAATCAACGAAACCGATTAAAATAAATATTACATATATTAAAATGAATGAAATCGAGTGTTACTACCTATGCTTAAATTTGGATGTGGACATACGGACTATTTAAAATGAACTACGACAACCTCGCTAAAAATGGAAACCGCTAAAAGATTAGTTAAGTATAAGACTAAATAAAACCGAGTTTTACTTTTAAAATGTTATTTAAAATCACCAAGTACGAAATGAACTTAACAACTTTGACCCTAGAATTTTGTACTTAGATTATGTCGAATTTTACTTCCGAGGTAATTTTTCAAATCACTAAATACAAAACGAACCTAACGACTTTAAAACTAGGATTTTATACTTAGAAAATAAAAGTGATTTTGATAATTTAGTAAAATACCTAAGTTTGAAAATGGTATAAAATGTAAGTATACTAAGTATAAGAATAAAGTAATCAATACTAATAATACATGTACTTAATAAAAATACGAATAAAATACGAAGTATAAGAATACGCCTACATTATAAAAATACGTACAAACACGAAATACTAAAATACAAATACGTATAAAAATACGAGGAATAGTAAATACGAGGAATAGTAAATACGAGGAATAGTAAATACGATTGAATAGTAAATCGATGAATAGTAAATACGATGAATAGTAAATACGATTGAATAGTAAAATAATGAATAGTAAAAATATTTAAAATTCTGAACGGACTCAAAATAAATAATTAGGCTTTTCTATGTGTTCTGTTTTATCGAAGAAGCTGCGATTACTAAAATTTCATTATACAAAGTTAGACGATATATATTTAAGTTCTGAAATTGTCACCTATATTGAATGAACGAGGAAATAAGAATTTGAGAAATGAACTACTTGAATAAAATACTTGGATTGTTCGCCATGTTGCGACTCTTGAAATTCGAAGTTAATGAGGTAGCTATCTATGGGGACTTGGGCTCCCTATCAGAGTTGCCCAAGGCGAAATAACGATCTTAAGATCGCTACTCGGCACGGTATATACAACCTCAGAGATGGGGCATCCTTGATATTTCCGTGGGCCCGTACATTAGTAATTGGAAACTCCAGCCCCAACCGGGGGTACCCGTCTAAGGTGATAGTCGTATTTTTCGTCGGTGATACCTTTTGAATAGCGAATACGTATGATCCTCGATTAGATGGTGTATGCATACATTAGACAAGGATTTGGCTGTCCTTATTACCTTAGGTATCTACAGGTATCGGACACGTCAGCTTTGTTAGACCACGATCTACATTGTGGCGGACGCTGGCACATTTGTCGGTTTCACGTCAAAACTTTGTTCGATACGATCGCTAGTCTAGCACATCGGAACCGCGTCAGCTTTGTTAAACTACGATCGCTATTGCGTATTTTACGTCTGCATGCTTCCGCCTCGCTAACGAACATTCATTAGTTAACGTATGTTGAATGTATTTCCTTGTTTGTTTGATGATTATCGGAATGACTTGGTTGAGTATTGGAATGTGATTTGTTGAGTATGATTATTTGTGAGCGTGGTATTGTAACAACCTGGTTTTTCGTGACTTTAATTAAACTAAGGCGGAAAATTAATTAAGTCTATATATTACAAAACCAGCTGTTAATCGTAATAAAACTCTAAATACATAGTACGAGTTTAGAATAACAGAGTATAAGTTCGATTACATCCTCTCAAGCGTACAAAATAAAGAAGGTAAACTCTCCCCAGTATTCGATAGCATTGGTCTCGGGGTACCTGCATTAAACTCTCATCATTTTCCCGCACACTCTTTCGATACATGCAATTCTAATACAACATGCAATATGAATAATAAATAAGTAAAGGAAAACAAATAGCAAGCATGCAAGTAAAACACATAAGGTGTAACACCCCGTGTTTTATTAACACTAAATAATTATTTTAACTAAATTATTAAATTAAAATTTATATAATCTACATTTTTATTCCCTTGTTTTGAAAACGTGGCTGAAAAATTTCGTTCGAATAAACATTCTCAAGATATTTCTAATTAAACCTTCTCGATGTTATTTATATTAACCTTATATTATATTTTTATTTATAAAATACTTGTCGAACTAAAACGTTACCTTTGTTACTATTATTAAACTTTATAAACTTGCACTACATTTTAAAAATCATTACTTTCATAATATTTAGTTTTTATATGAATAACCTTTCATTTAAGCACACCGTTTAAAAATCTGTGAGACCGTAATACAATTTGTAACTGACAACTGTTATTCATTTATATTTTCGAACTATAAATTTTATAATATGAATAATGGAATTATAATTTAAAACAAATAATTTAAAACATAATATATTTTATAAATTATTTAAGTTTATAAATAAGAGTAAATAAAACGAAGCAAACAAATCAAACAGACCCAAAATAACCTCATGTATGTCGGTACACTACCATCCACTTGAGTTTTAGATATTTTTATTTTTAGCTTCTAATGCACACTTCATTTCCTTCTTATACCTCCCTTTCATTTTCTGATCATAACAATTCAACTCCTTTGTCTCATCTTCTTCTTCCTCACATAAAACTTTGTCCTTATTTTATTTTTATATAAAACAACAAACAAACCATACAACAACAACATCATCACACGACAACAACAACGAACACAATAACATCAACAACAAAAACGATGACAATAACAAATCAATCATCATCGCCAACTCCACCACGTGAGCCGCCATTAATGGCAAGCTCGAGCTCGAACTCGAGCATCACCACCGTAACCCCTGCTCACCGTAGCCTTGTTCTCCTCTGCTCTTTCACCCTGCTTTTCTTCTCGGCACTCACTTCTCGACCTCCATTAATGGAGGATGTTACCTCCGTTTGTCTTCGCCGAAAACCGACAGCAACCACCACTACGGTGACTACCACCGTCGACCTCCCCTGGCCCTCCTCTTCTCTCTTTCTCTCTCGGCCACCACAACAGCAGCCCCCACCGGAGCCGCCTGGAACCACCACCACCTACCACCGTGGTCCCCTATTCAGCACCACCGTGGGCCACCACCTAGGCCACCTTCATCGTCCTCGAGCTTCCAGCTCTCTTCCCCTGTTTTTCCCCTGTTTTTCTTTCTCTTTTCTTTCGCCGGAGTTTCGTCACCGGAGCTTCGATCACCGGAACGATTTCTGATGTACCACCACTCACACCGCCCTTATTAGCCTCCATTTGGTGAGCCCCCTTTCTACTTCAATTTTTCGATTTCATTTCGTTTCCGTTTCGATTTTATTTTGTCGATCAAGTAATTATCGACTTGATTCTGATTTCTCGTTTTTCCGTTCGTTTGTGAATGAAATGGTGGTCAATTATCGAGACCGTCCTGAGCTGCGAGGCTGCCTCCTCGGCTTGGACTCGTTTTCCTGGCCACCGTGACCATTATTGGTCACTATGGTCCTTATTTTCACCTCCATTTATTTAGGTGAGCTACTTTTCGATTTCTGTTAAACATTTTCCCTAATCTATTTTATCGACTTAATTGCGCTCACTTCTAATTCACTTCTCGTTATTGCCTTTTATATTTACACGTTGCTGGCAAGTCACTATCGATGCGGTGGTTCTCTTTCGACATCACTACTAATTGGTTCTATGAGGAAACGGGTTAGTTATGGGTCTTGGGCTGACCAAATCATGGATCCAGACGAGCTAAGGAAATTCGTATCGAGCTAACCTAAGGTGTCTCCGCACACTAGTTTTAATTTTGTAAATCGCATGCTATAAATGTTTATGTGATGTATAATAAAATGATAATAACTAATAATATTGTAAATAGAATTGTTGTAGTTTAATTTACGTATTTAGAATATATAATTTTTGTGTTCATGTGATATATAAATAATTTATGTGATTTTGTGAATTTTGATTGTGTTATTTCGGTTATAATATGATGTTGAATTAAATTGTGAAATATGATACTTGTATGATTTTGTGATAATATGTGTTGGGTGAAAAATGTGTTGTTAAATTATGGTTGAATTTGTATGAAATTTTATCATGTTGAAATTATGTGTTATGTGTAAATTATTGATCATATTAACTATAAGTATCACAAGTATAATATGCGACTAAAATATTATTAAAATTACTTAAGTAAATAAATTAAATTTAAATAAATAATTATAGTAATTAATAAAATATTCATCGTCACTAAAACGTACAAGTCAAAATATAACTAAAAATGAGGAATTTAATTTGAAGATCATTAAGTTTAAATTAGGGTTAAATCATTTTTGAAGTAAAGCTCATCTTAATATAAATTAAAGGTTGCTCATATGATGTTTTCTAAAATAAATCGTTATATAAAAAGTCACATATCACATTTAATAAGACGATTACTTTATTAAAACTCTAAAGTTGATAATGAACTTAAAATATACTAAATAAGTATTTAGTTAAAATAATAAAATGAAATGAAGAACTTGAGATTTATAATAATCCTAAGTAAAGCTATTAGTTAAAAATTAGTATCACTAATGAGTTTTTTGAAAATAAAATAAAGTTAGACGAAGTCTTTTAATTAAAAAGGAATTTAAGAAATAATGTCACAAATATAAATTTGGACAAAAACAAAGTGTCAAGAATTTACTAAGTATAAAAATGTAAGGATCAAAAAGATTATCGAATCATATAAATAACTTAGTAAGTATAACATTTTATATGAAAAGATTAACTTAAAGCAAAGCTCACATATTTAAACAATATCTTTAAAATTAGGAAATTGTCTTAAAGTCAACAACTCACTAAATCAATGTAAGTCGTATAATAAAAATCAAACATATAAAACGTAAGACATTATAAAAAGACACAAATGATTTCAGAAAAAAATAATGTAGAAAAGATTCTCGGTGATAAAAACTTAAATAAGATTCTACGATCAAATTATCTTTTCACCCAAATCGAATAAGTAAATAAAAATTATAATACGAAGTCGTATTAAGAAATTAAACCACATAAAGGAAATTTAACTAAATGTCAGTTAATTATATTTTATCAAAAATCTAAAACTTGACAAATATCATTTAAGTAATATTTCTAAGGTTAAAATAAATGTTATGAATATTATGTAACTAAACACCTTCATTATTTATATTAACTATGAAAATATCAAATAATTATTATATTAAACGAAACTTGAAATATTTATATCACTAATTGTAAACATACTTAAGTTGAAATTTAAACGAAACTAAATCATTTAACTTAATCAAATAAAATACTTACACTTGAATAAAATAAATTAATTACTTGAACCTAGTTAAGTTATTCGAAATAAATCTTTTTAAAGTAAACTAAGTAACGAGAATTAATATTTAAAAGTAAAATAATGAATAGTGAAAATATTTAAAGTATATGAACAGACTCAAAATAAATATTTAAGTTTTCTATGTGCTTCCGTTTACCTGAAGAACTGTTAGAATTAAATTTTCATTATACAAGTTCGACGATGATATAATTAGTAAGAATTGTCACCTAAGTTTTGAACGATAAAAGAAATAAGGAATTAAGAGTTAAATACTTAGAGTAAACTCTCGTCACATGTTTAGAATAATTGTCGCGCCACCCTTGTGAATTGACCTATGATTGACTTCACTTTGACTATCCACTCTAACTTGGGAACCCTTAGACTCTCTGCGGTTGTTTGGGTTGAATCCGATAATGAGCGAGTTATTCCTTATACTCGATATTCCTTCGACAATTTAGGATTTGAGTTCAAAGGCACGGCCTGACATGAGATTATACCCCTCGATTATAACGTTGTATGATTAGTACTCGGGTGTCTGCGATGTTAAACGCTATAGGGTCAGGATTGGTAAGGTAGCCGCATATGGGGACACTTGGCACCCTCGATGTGCGGTGGTAATTTAATGACTCTCCTAGTCGTTATTTAACGTGATTTTCGCCCTGGGTATCGATTCGTTCACGGGCCCATATGAGGTAATTGGAAAATGACCATTCCCGTCAGGGAATGCATTAAGTAGTGTAATAGTCGCACCAATAGGGTGGTGTATGCATACAAAAGACAAGGGACTGATCCTCCTTATTACCTGCTTGATATCTTTAGCTTGTCGGACTTGTCCGTTGATGTTTCCGGCCCCTTCAGCTATTGCGCGGACGCTTATTAGGTCTGCATGTTTCCATCCTTACTGGTTTGTTGGCTTATGGTCGTGTTTCATCTTAGATTATCCATGTTGTGTTGGATGTTAGGTAGCTATTACGTACGCTACTTAGTGTTTGATCTAATGTACGAGTCTGAGTAACTAGTGCACTTTGATAGAAGATTATATGGGTAATTATCTATGAGAGTACACAAGCCACTCTGTAGTCAAGACTCGCGAGTATATGTTACTATATGAATAATTGAAAAGGGTCGACTACCCCGAATATGAATGAAGTGATGATGATTTGCCTACATGATTATGAATTGAGATGATCTGCTAATTTTAATTGCCATGTTAAATGAACTGTTTTATGTTATGCTTTATGAACTGCATTGCTGTATGTATATATGTGTTGCTTAGAATGTGCAGGGCTGAAAAAGCTAATACGGGAATCAACAGGTACCCCGAGACTTGACTGTTGATCTATACAAGGGGATTGAAGGCCTTATTTTATATTTTGAGAGAATGTAATCAATTAAACTCTGTTTTATCTATGACTCTTATTATGTATAATGAGTTGTACTACGATGACAGCTAGTTTTGTAATAAATAGACTTAATTAATATTCCGCCTTAGTTTAATTAAAGTCACTGAAAAACCGGGTTGTTACATAAGGGAATCATGATGATTCAATACGAGTATAAACCAATCAAATAACATACCACGCTCACAAATAATCATACTCAACAAATCACATTCCGATAATCATCAAACAAACAAGGAAATACATTCAACATGTGATAACAAATGAGTCTTCGTTAGCGAGGCGGAAGCATGCAGACGTAAAACGCGCTATAGTAGACAGGGCCAACATAACTTGGACATGGCTGACATACTAGACGTCCGCGCAATAGCCGACAGGGCCAACATAACTTGGACATGGCTGACAGGCTAAGGATACCTAAGGTAATAAGGACAGCCAAATCCCTAGTCTAATGTATGCATACACCATCTAATCGAGGATCATACGTATTCGCTATTCAAAAGGTATCACCGACGAAAAATACGACTATCACCTTAGACGGGTACCCCCGGGTGGGGCTGGAGTTTCCAATTACCATCTATGGGCCCACGGAAATATCAATGTTGCCCCATCCCTGAGGTTGTATATACCGTGCCGAATAGCAATCTTAAGATCGTTATAAGCCTTGGGCAACTCAGGTAGGGAGCCCAAGTCCCCATAGACAGCTACCTCATTAACATCGAATTTCAAGAGTCGCAACATGGCGAACAATCCAAGTATTTTATTCAAGTAGTTCATTCTTTCAAATTCTCATTTCCTCGTTCAATCAATATAGGTGACAATTCTGTAACTTAAATATATCGTCCAACTTTGTACAATGAAATTTTAGTAACTGCAGTTCTTCAGATAAAACAGAACACATAGAAAGGCCTAATTAATTATTTTGAGTCCGTTCGTAAAATTTAAATATTTTCACTATTCATTATTTTACTATTCATTGTATTTACTATTCATCGTATTTACTATTCCTCGTATTTTATACGTATTCGTATTTTCGTATTTCGTATTTGTACGTATTTTTATACTTCGTATTTATACGTATTTTTATACGTATATGTATTATTATGCTTAGTATTTATTATTTTATTTTCTTTATACTTAGTATTTTTATTATATTTTCTTTATACTTAGTATTTATTATTTGACTTTATTTATACTTAGTATATTTTATACTCTTATACATTTTTTTATACTAAGGATATTTTAGAAAATAAAACTAAGCTTTTTATTTTCTAAGTGTAAAATTCCAGTTTTAAAGTCGTTAGGTTCGTTTTGCATTTAGTGATTTGAAAAATGATTTCGGAAGTAAAACTTAATAAAATCTAAGTACAAAATTCTAATGTCAAAGTTGTTAAGTTCATTTTGTACTTGGTGATTTTAAATAACATTTTAAAAGTAAAACTCGGTTAAATTTAGTCATATACTTAACTAACATTTAAGCGGTTTCCATTTTTAGCGAGGTTGTCGTAGTTCATTTTAAATAGTCCGTATGTCCACATCCAAATTTAAGCATAGGTAGTAACACTCGATTTCATTCATTTTAATACGTGTAACGTTTATTTTTATCGGTTTTGTCAATTCTTTTTATTAACGATTTAATACACAAACAAATATAAACCTAATTACTATTCAAATTTAGTGACTAAGTGATAGATTTATTTTGACCAAAATTGACCCAAAAATATCCTAAATGCCGTGTGCCTTTATTTATATAAGTTATTTATTTCTTTTGTTGTTTTTATTAATAAATCATTACTTTAACTATTTTAATTACTTAAGTGATAAAAATAGAAAGTGACAAATTCATTTTAGGTCTAAAAATAGTCCTAAGGCCGTGGCTACTCATGCTACACCATTTATTTTCGTTTTCTAATTTTATCGGTTTTTGACTTAAAGTTTTTATATACTAATTTATTCAAGTTATTCTAAGGTGATTTAAACTAGTACTTAAAAACAATAAATAACCAAAACTTATAAAATTTATGAATCAAACTAAACATGTAAATGAAGAACACACGAATAAAGGAAGAACTCTAATATTTTTCATATGATTATTAATTAGTCATATTTTCATATGTTTATATAATTTTCTCAAATTTTTCCTACAAGTCTAATTTAACTAGACTAATCATAATATGTTATTTAGAAAAATTAAAACTAAAAATTGGTCCAACTAAATCAAAAATGCCGTGTGGAAATATGTATGTTCATGGTTTTTGATTTTTGATTTTTATACTTCTAATTCAACAACTAATTTACTTTATATCATTTATATATTTAACATATGTGAAAATCATATACAAACATTAACATACATAATTAAAATTCATTCAAACACAAGAATAACAACAAACATTCAAGAACACACATAATACATTAAAACACTTAAAAATTCATAACTAATTCATTTTAATTCCTAAACAAAAACTAATTATATTTTCATGTTCATTTCATTACAAGTATTTTAAGCATGCAATTTACAAAAATTAAAACGAAAAATTAGACAAAAACAAAGGGTGATGCCGTGTGGTTTTCTAATGTTACTCAAATATTATTTTTCGATTTTTGTCTCCTAATTTAACATATGAATACTAGGTGATGAAATAAAACATACATGCATTAAAAACAATAACACATAATCAAATTCGAGGCGCTTATCATATAAGTGTGCGGGAAGCACCTTAGGTTAGGTTATTGAAAGTTATACTAGCAGTTGTCCGGGTCAACGATGTGATCGAACTGGCTTAAATCGACTCCACCACCTTGCTCCTTGTCTTTGGTTAGGAGAGGTACATAAGAATGAAATAAACAAGTTAGTAAGTTAATTTTTAAACTAAACTAGCTAAACTTAAATTTAAAGTTGTAGTAGTATTTCATGTTTAGGTTAATTAATTTTTTTATGATTTCGATTTATGTTCATATTTTAATTGTATGTAAAAAAGAGTTAAGTGAGTACTTAATATAAATGGTGAGGAGTTTATTTAAGTGTACTAACTAATTTAAGCAAATAAATGGAAGATTTAAGGAAGAAAAGAATTAAAGAGGATGAATGTTATGATGTGTTCTTGAGCTTGCACATAACCAAGCTTACTTGAATGTTTGAGTTGAGTTTATTGGAGAGAAAATAAGTTGAAGTGTTTGTTGTGTGTGTGTGTAAGTATGTCGTGTAGTATGTAGTAGTAGTAGTAGTTGTTGTGTTTTGTTTTTGTAATGAAATAAGTTGTATGAATGTATACTAGTAAACTTGTAGGTTTAATATTTAGAAAGTATAATGTTTAATTTAATTAAAATAGGGTGTGATGATGAAATAATGTAGGATGGTAAGTGTTGGTAATGTGTAAGAGATAAATAAGACCAAAGCATGCTCATGTGTAAGAGCATAGAATGGAAGAGGATAGTATTGACCCAAGGGTCAAAAATCTCGGCCACCATGACAAGCCAAGACCCGATTTTCACGTTTTTGAAATTTTCGATTTATGCGTACGCGAAAAGTCTCAAAATGAAATATATAGTCTTGAAATAATGTTTAGAAGTGAGATCGAAAATAAAAATGAAAATACACCTCAAAACGAAATCAATATAAAAATTGGGTATTAGATTCCTCGCAAGTTTGAAATAAAATTTTATTTGATCGAAATATATATTTTTTTTGTTGAATGCTATCGAATTAAATCATTATGCTCAGACGTCAAAAAGTTTATCAGTTTAGGCTTAGTGTAACTCCATATATCGAGTTTTAGTGAATGTGTTAGTTAAATCAAGGTGGAATAGTAATTTGATATTATTATTATATGTTGTGTTAGTAATAATCAATATGATTAAGCCTAAGCTACTTTAATTAGGTTTGGATTATGAGTAATTATATTTAAGAAAAGATTAGGTGACTTAATCACATTTAGGTGGCTTAGCCATTTAGTCAACGTTTGACCTCGATTTGCGTGCCAAAATTTGTCGTTGAGAAATTTGTCGTGTGTGCTTCATTTGATTTATCGAGTTTGAATATGAAAGAATCAAGTTCAAATTCTAAGTAATTCAAAATGGTTTTGGTTTAGGTGCAAAAATAATTGTAGTGTAATGTGTTAGGGAAATAAGTGAGCGAGGATGTTTAATTAATGATTTGCGCAATTATAAAGGCTTAACTTAACATGGAGTGTTACATGTTTAGCGAAAAAAATTCAGTCGCATTTTTATTATAAGGAAAAAGGATGAATTTAATTTAAGGAATCAAATTCTTTCATAATATTTTGCTATAAAAACACGGGGTGTTACAATCCTACCCCCTTAAGAAAAGTTTCGTCCCCGAAACTTGGATAGGGTGGATAACTGCTCGAGGTCGAACAGGGCAGTTAGAGAGAATATCGAGATTTTACAATTTGAATAATAACATTTGGTTTTGTTGGAATAAGACCCCTTTTTTTTTTTTTTGATAAGCTTGAGTTTTCCAATAAATATAGAAACGTCGGATAGAGTGAAAATATTGGAGAACAAAATCGCGTTCGATTTATTAATGAGGTATTTAAATAGATATAGAAATGTTTCTAGAATGTTATTTCTGGAAATGACGCGAAGGAGGCTCACAAAAAGGTAGGGCTTAGAAGTTTTGTACGGGATTAAATTAAATTAAAAATAATAAAAGTTTTAGGAATATAAATAATTCATTTAGCTTTGAGAATACATGTTAATCATAAAATAGTTTGAAAATAAGAAATTTCAGATTTTAGTAGGACCTTAATATAGTCAAAATATAGTCCTACCCCCTTAAGAAGTTTTAAACGTATATACCTAATATTATTATTGTTACTTTTAATGGCCACTAAATCAAGATATATAGCCTTTAGAAAAAGAACGGCAATTGGGAAAAATGGATAAAAATCGTAGTGGTCATGAGGAGAATATGAGCCTTAATGAAATTAAGGAAATTCAGGTTATCGTTGAATGGTTAATAAAATTTTAGAGAATTATGGATAACCTTGTTGACATAGCTCATTTTCTTAAGTTTATTATTATAATGTTATTAGATGAAACAGGAATGTTATAAATCATGTTTCGGGTAAGATTGAAAGTTTATAATAATGGATGACATAAAAATATAGAATTTTTGTATAAATTTCTAAAATAGAGGAAATAGTAGAAATGAAACAATTTCAAAGATTTTAGAAATAGTGGAATGAAAAATTTGAACCATGAAGTTTCAAAAGTGTTTCAAATTACGTTACAAGATTTGACGGAACAAGCAAAAATTTTCAAGGGTATTTTTATAGAAAGCGTATGAAAACAATCTTTTTAGAGGGATATATTTAAGAGATTGATAAGAATTTTAAATATAGGAGGTCGTAAAGGAAATTTGTGTGATGGATTGTGTGATAAATTTTGGGAGGAACTAAAAGATAATTAAACTCCCTAATCGAATAGAATAAGTGTTGGTACGAGGTTAATTAGAAATTTACCGGTGATGACGTCGACATCGATAATATCGTCAGCACCCTCTTCATACTCGGTCAGGACATACACACGTCCCTGAACCTTTACTGCGGGCAATGGCCCTGCATTTGCCTTAGCAACAATACCCTTCTTTGGGCATTCGTTAGACTTGTGTCCTACTTCATTACAGAAGAAACACACTACTGGTTTTCCGTCACAACGCTTCCCCGGGTGATTCGGCTGTCGGCAGAAACGACACTGGTTTGCTTGGAAAGGCGGATTCCCGAGAAGTTGTTGGTTGTTCCTTGCCACGTTTGGGGTGGGGTTATGGTTAGGATAATGGGGCCTGTTATGGTTCCTATTGCGATTATCTTGATTCTGATAACCCGTGCGACCAAAGAGTGGCTTGTGTATGAAGCTGGCATTCGCCACAGGAGGCGCAAACGTTTTCTTCTTCTTCCTCTCCTCAGCTTCACCCTTCTGGATTGATGCCCAGATACTTGTTGTATAACAACCCGGTTTTTCGTGACTTAATTAAACTAAGGCGGAAAATTAATTAAGTCTAATACATGCCGGATGTTAATTAAATTACATTCAAATGGCATAGGATACAAATATATATTACAATCTCTCAAAGAAAACAAACGAAACATCCTAATCGTCCCGATAATCCTGAGTCTCGAGAATTGCCTGCAACAGAGACAAAAACACAAAATAGGAGGGTCTCCCGCTCAGAGGCGGGAAGTGACTGTTCTGACCAACAACCTCTAAACCAAAGTGTTGGTTTTATTTAACCTATGATTAAAAGTAACTTGGCAGCACTACACGCGTATAACTCCAGCAACACCTTATTTCAATAAAATTGGACAATTAGCATATAATATCAGTTCTCACATATAGATATTTAAATCTCATACAACATGATAAACGAAACTTAAAACATTTTAATTTATAGAACACAATATATAAACTTAATTATTATCTCAATTCATATAACATCGTAATATATATAAAACTTAAATCATAGCAATCAAGATATATGCATAAGTCGTAATCAATTCAATAAACATATAGTCGTGAACAATCATGCAATATCTCACGTTGCACGAGGGATTATAATGATTCAAATACGTGCATACAACAATTCTCATAGTGTATAACATTCCTCAACAATCATACTCAACAAGGCAATTTCAAACTCATAACAACGTCATTCAGGCAATAACCAATCAAAACAAGGAAATACATTGAACATGTGATAACAAATGAGTCTTCGTTAGTAAGGCGGAAGCATGCAGACATAATCCGCGCGATAGCCATCAGGGCCAACATAACTTGGACGTGACTGACAAGCTAAAGATATCTAAGGTAGTAAGGACGGCCATATCCCTTGTCTAATGTATGCATACACCACTATAGATAGGATCGTAGCATACTCGCTATTCAAATATGTATTCACCTAATAATTCGACTACCACTGAGGCAGTACCCTGGTTGGTGGATTTTCCAATTACCGTAGTATGGGCTCACGAAGATATCAATGATGCCCCATCCCTGAGGTTGTATATCCCGCACCGAAATAATACTCTATAAAAAATATTAGATCACCTTTAGCAACTCTGGGAGGGAGCCAAAGTCCCCATAGACGGTTACCTCATTCACTTCGAAAACAAGAGTCGCGACATGGCGAACAATCCAAGTATTTTATTCAAGTAGTTCATTTCTCAAATTCTTATTTTCTCGTTCAATCGTAACATGACAATTCTGAAACTTAATAATATCGTCGAACTTTGTATAATGAAATATTAGTTCTAGCAATTCTTCAAGTAAGCAGGAACACATAGAATAACTTAAATAATTATTTTGGGTCCGTTCGTAGATTTTAAATATTTTCACTATTCATTATTTTGTACGTATTTTTATACGTATGCGTATTTTTATACTCTGTACGTATTTTTATAGTTTATACTTCTACGTATTTTATACTTATATTTTTGTAATTAACAATAGTTCGTTTAAGTATGATTTAGTTTCGTTCAAAATTTTAAGTAACTTAAGATAGATTAGTGATTAGTATTATAAATAATTGAATTTCATTATAACCCACATTTATTTATTCTTTTTTTTATTTAAATCGTAATGTGTTAAGTGATTTAGTATTCATAACATTTATTTTAACTTAGAAATATTACTTAAATGATATTCGACAATTTTTAGTATTTTTGATAAAATATGGTTTAAGTGATATTTAATTAAATTTCTTTTAGGTGATTTAATTTCTTAATACAACTTCGTATTATAATTTTTCTTTACTTATTCGATTAAGGTGAAAAGATAATTTGATCGTAGAATCTAATTTAAGTTTTTATAACTTAGAATCTTTTCTAATTATTTTTATAAAACCATTTGTTTCTTTTTATAATGTCTTACGTTCCATGTGTTTAATTTTTATTATACGACTTACATTGATTTAGTGAGTTGTCGGTCTTAAGGCGAATCCTCATTTTTAAATATTTTATTTAAACTTGTGAACTTTACTTTAAGTTAATCTTTTCATATAAAATATTATACTTACGAAGTTATTTATATGATTTGATATTCTTTTCTACCTTACATTTTTATACTTAGTAAATTCTTGACACTTTATTTTTATCCTAATTTATATTTGTGGCCTTGAGTCCTTATATTTCTTTTCTGCGATTTACTTAACTTTATTTTATTTTCAAAAATCTTATTAGTGATACTAATTTTTAACTTTATTCAAAAATAGTTTTACTTAGATTCATTTTAAGTTTTAAAGTACCCAATTTCTTTTTATTATTTTAACCAAATATTTATTTAGTATATTTTAAGTTCATTGTAAACTTTATAATTTTAATAAAGTAATCTTTATATTAAATGTGATATATGACATTTTATATAACTATTTATATTAGGAAATTTTATACTAGTAGCAATTAATTTATGTTTTTACCTTTAAACTTATTTAATACTAATTTCACTTAATACTCTTTTAACTTAATTCTTCATTTTTAGTTATGTTTCGATTTAACTTTTTAGTGACGACAAATATTTTTACGACTATAAATGGTTTTATATTTATTAAGTTTATTTACTTAAGTCGGTTAATAATGTTTTTAGTTTTATTTTATACTTGTGATACATAAACTTCATATATTTTAATTTACACATAACAAATAATTTTAACATGATAATATTACATATAATTCAACAATAATTCACAACACATTTTCACCCAAAATATAATTTCACAAAATCATATAAATATCATATTTCACAATTCAATTCAACA
The DNA here is from genome assembly GCA_023091065.1 of Dianthus caryophyllus. Lineage (NCBI taxonomy): Eukaryota > Viridiplantae > Streptophyta > Magnoliopsida > Caryophyllales > Caryophyllaceae > Dianthus > Dianthus caryophyllus. The sequence continues at coordinate 18,996,072 of CM041527.1, read as the reverse complement.
TTATATTATAACTAAAATTAACACCCAATTTCATACTATAGCGAATCATACAAAGTTATCAAATTAAACTGAAACGGGACTCATACGTGTCTAATGCATACTAGCTCACTTTGAATCACAAAATTAAAATAAAACCAAAGTGTTAAAATTAGAGATTTTGGAGAAGAAATCGAGTCACCTAAAATTGGCTCACGGACAGAGGCCTCCAAATAAAACCCGATACCCATTTAATTAATTTCCGAAGCACGACAAGGTCTGGCCCGACCCAAATAGCCGTGAAACCCAACCTGAAAAGCAGCACCTCGGTTCAACAATTAGCGGCATCGTAACCGTTGAACGCACCCGCAACCTCGGCACATAAAGACACGGGAATGAGTAATAAAGTCGAGGTGAAATAAATTGGCAGTCTTATTTATGAGCTGAAAACGGTTGAACTTACCGACGATAAAATACGACGGCAAGGCAGAGCGTAGCAAGGCCACGGTTGGCTTCGGTGAGGGCGTGACAGAGGGACGGGAGAGAAAGCAGGGCCGAAAAGAGGGAGGAAAACAGGGGAGACGAGGAGGTGGCCAACGTGGGGCAGGAGGACGACGGCGGTGGTGATGGCCATGGTGGTCTGAGGTGGCGTCTCCGGCGATTAGGGCGGTTTCCGGCGACGAAAAAATAAAACAGAGGCAAGTAGTGAGCAGAGAATCGAGAGAGAAAGAAGGGGAGAACGAAAAAGATGAAAGGAGAGGAGATGGAGCTTACCACGGTGGTCGGAGTCAGAGCTCCGGCGAGCGAACAGCAGAGAGCGAGAGAGTGGGGAAGAGAACAGGGGAAACAGGGGAGAAAGGAGGAGGGAAAATACGGTGGTGGCTCCGGTGGTGATGACGTCGACGGCAGCCATGGTGGTGGTGAGCACGGTGGTGCTCCGGTGGCAGAGCAAGGCGTCGATGGTGGTCCGGTGAGGACGTGACACAGAGAGAGAGAGAGAAGAGGCAGGGGAGACCGAGGAAGAAGAAGGCGGCCTGAGCTCGAGCTCGCCATTAATGGCGGCTCTGGTGGAGGCGCACAGTGGTGACCACCGTGGTCCTGTGTTGCTGTTGTTGAGGTCATTATTGTTGTTGTCGTCTTTGTTGTTGTTGTGTTTGTTTTTGTTTGTTGTTGTGGTCGTCGTTGTTGATGTCGGTCAGTTGTTGATGTTGGTTGTTATTTTAATGGGGAAAAAAGAGAGAAGAAGAAGAAGAGATGAGTGAAGATAATCAGTAAATAAGAATGATATGAAATGAGGTAGTATAAGAATATGTGGAGGAGATGAGCTAAGGTAAAATATTAGAATATGTGGATGAGAATTAGAGTATGTTAGGGATGTTAAGGGTAGAGAAAATATCTAAAAAGTGAAGAAGGGATGTCGACGTAAAGGGGTAATATTTGGGTCAGTTTCATTTGTTTGCTCCGTTTTATTTACTCTTATTTATAAACTTTTATATTTTACAAAATATATTATGTTTTAAATTATTTGTTTTAAATTTTAATTCCATTATTCGTATCATAAAATTTATAGTTCGAAAATATAAAAGTATAAAAGTTGTCAGTTATAAATTTTATTATGGTCTCACAAGTTTCAAACGGTCTGCTTATTTGAAAGGTTATTTCTATAAAAAGTAACTTTTATGAAACTAATGATTTTTAAAATGTAATGCATATTTATAGGATTTAATAATGCTAACGAAAGTAAAGTTTTAGTTCGACCTGAATTTTAGAAATAGAAGTATAATACAGATTAATATAAAATCAAGAAATTTTAATTAGAAATATTGTTGAGAAAGTTTATTCGAACGAAATTTTTCAGCCGCGTTTTTAAAGTAATTGAATAAAAGTTAAATTATATAAATTTTAATTTAAGAATTTTGTTAAAATAATTAATTAGTATTAATAAAAACACGGGGTGTTACATGTTGCCTTTTCGTAGGCCTCAGCAAAGTTCTTACAGTTGAACCCGCTCATGTTTATCCTCAGATCATTAGTCATGCCCCTTACATAACGAGTTGCGAGTTCCTCCTCGTTAGTTAATATTCTAGGAGCAAACTTAGATAGCTCCTGATACTTTTCGGTGTATGCCTGCAGAGACATATCACCTTGGTTCAAGTTTCGGAATTTCTCTTCCATCTCCCATCTTAGCTCTTCCCCGAAGTACTTGTTCTCCAGCAGCAGTTTGAACTCGCTCCAATTGTATATCCTCAGGGGAAAGGTGGACCTGATCAAGCGCCACCACCGCTGGCTTCTCCTTCAGATAGTAAGCTTACCACATTCACCTTCTCTGTAGGCGGTGTCTTCTTGAGCTCTAACGACTTCTCCATTTCTTCGATCCATTCGGTCGAGCGGTAGGGTTATTGAACTGAGTATGGTTGAGGTCTGTGTTTTGAGAACTTCTCAAATGCGGACTGGTTGTTTCCGCCACCCTGGTGTTGGTACATGCCTTGAGCAATCTTTGTGATTGCATCTTCGAAACCTTTCCTCCGTGCCTCTTCTTCTAAGAATTGAGGGTCGAGGTCATTGTCAGGAATACCGTTTGCAGCCATTCTGAAAATATTAAACTGTGTGAATTTGAATAGTTCTAAAAGAGGCATAACATAGAATACAAGATAGGAGTTGTTTACATAGATTTCGAGTAGCAAAAACATCTAATACATTTCCTAGGGAGATAACGGAAAGTAGAAGGTAGGGATAACGATTCCTAATAGTGTCATACAAAATCACTGAGGTTAGGTAGTTAAAATCTAGAGATTTTACAAAATGTTATCCGTACTAGTAGTTAATAGGGCTAAAAAGATCTAGAGCCCGTTTGAAGACCCCGCATCGCTGACCTCCTGCTCATCATCAAAGGCGTGTCCCTGAGCAATGGCACGGCATGCAAGTCTGAGGCCGCATTTGAAGAAATTCCACCCATGGAACTTTCCCCCTCGAACTGTAGACAGGTGGCGTACTGTAAACCACCAATGGAAAGCTTCGCCTCTGAGGAACCTCTCGGTTAAACGTACTTTCCACTCTTCATGAACTCCCGCCTCAACGAACTTCGCCTCCATTTCGCATAACCCAAACGGCCAGTGTCATGGTCTCCTGCGAATGTGCACGGGGGATCTCCTAAGAAAATACTGTAAGCATCGATCCTGGCAGGGTCAGTCCATGCAAGCTCCGGAGTAACCGGAAGTGCAGGCATGAAAGCACGTAGGGCGCGCTGCTTAATCGAACGATTGTCCTTTCCGTCTCCACATGCTGGTGAATCGCCGGTTGATGACATCTACAAGGGATTTTAAGGAGAGGAGTCAAACAACGACAAAAACATTGTTTGAACGGAAATAAAATGGCTATTAAGAGAATATAAATTTTTGATTGAACGAAAACAGGATTAACAAAGGTTTAAGAATTTTATTAGTGAATTTGGTTAAGGATTTAGTAGATGTTCCTACTTCGTATAGCCTGGTACTCCTTTAGTGTCTCACTTCTCGAGAGTTAAGTTTATTAACTCGATTTTTATATCCGAGGATAGTTGTTAGTTTTAGTCAGTCACATCAGCAAGTAGCAAGTATACGATGGTTAGCGTATTTTATTTTAGGGTAGTAGCTCGTTTATTTAAGAAGATTTTAGCATATGGTCGGTACTTAAAGTTTCTACCCATCCTCACACTTTAAAGTGATCTAAGTTATTTATTTTAGCGATCTAAGATTTCTAATTCATTATTTGATCCTATAAGTCTATGCCTGACATACGATATGAATGTCTGGCCCAGGTGTCGTCTCGCTATGTGAGATAACTTTAAGTCATTCACGGTCGCAAGAGGCGACTCACGATACCAAGCGTAATAACCTGGTTTTTCGTGACTTTAATTAAACTAAGGCGGAAAATTAATTAAGTCTATATATTACAAAACCAGCTGTTAATCGTAATAAAACTCTAAATACATAGTACGAGTTTAGAATAACAGAGTATAAGTTCGATTACATCCTCTCAAGCGTACAAAATAAAGAAGGTAAACTCTCCCCAGTATTCGATAGCATTGGTCTCGGGGTACCTGCATTAAACTCTCATCATTTTCCCGCACACTCTTTCGATACATGCAATTCTAATACAACATGCAATATGAATAATAAATAAGTAAAGGAAAACAAATAGCAAGCATGCAAGTAAAACACATAAGGGAATCATGATGATTCAATACGAGTATAAACCAATCAAATAACATACCACGCTCACAAATAATCATACTCAACAAATCACATTCCGATAATCATCAAACAAACAAGGAAATACATTCAACATGTGATAACAAATGAGTCTTCGTTAGCGAGGCGGAAGCATGCAGACGTAAAACGCGCTATAGTAGACAGGGCCAACATAACTTGGACATGGCTGACATACTAGACGTCCGCGCAATAGCCGACAGGGCCAACATAACTTGGACATGGCTGACAGGCTAAGGATACCTAAGGTAATAAGGGCTGACCAAATCCACTAGTCTAATGTATGCATACACCATCTAATCGAGGATCATACGATTCGCTATTCAAAAGGTATCACCGATTTAAAAATACGACTATCACCTTAGACGGGTACCCCCGGGTGGGGCTGGAGTTTCCAATTACCATCTATGGGCCCACGGAAATATCAATGTTGCCCCATCCCCGAGCTTGTATATCTGAGTCGAATAGCAATCTTAAGATCGTTATAAGCCTTGGGCAACTCAGGTAGGGAGCCCAAGTCCCCATAGACAGCTACCTCATTAACATCGAATTTCAAGAGTCGCAACATGGCGAACAATCCAAGTATTTTTATTCAAGTAGTTCATTCTTTCAAATTCTCATTTCCTCGTTCAATCAATATAGGTGACAATTTTGTAACTTAAATATATCGTCCAACTTTGTACAATGAAATTTTAGTAACTGCAGTTCTTCAGATAAAACAGAACACATAGAAAGGCCTAATTAATTATTTTGAGTCCGTTCGTAAAATTTAAATATTTTCACTATTCATTATTTTACTATTCATTGTATTTACTATTCATCGTATTTACTATTCATCGTATTTACTATTCCTCGTATTTTATACGTATTCGTATTTTCGTATTTCGTATTTGTACGTATTTTTATACTTCGTATTTATACGTATTTTTATACGTATATGTATTATTATGCTTAGTATTTATTATTTTATTTTCTTTATACTTAGTATTTTTATTATATTTTCTTTATACTTAGTATTTATTATTTGACTTTATTTATACTTAGTATATTTTATACTCTTATACATTTTTTTATACTAAGGATATTTTAGAAAATAAAACTAAGCTTTTTATTTTCTAAGTGTAAAATTCCAGTTTTAAAGTCGTTAGGTTCGTTTTGCATTTAGTGATTTGAAAAATGATTTCGGAAGTAAAACTTAATAAAATCTAAGTACAAAATTCTAATGTCAAAGTTGTTAAGTTCATTTTGTACTTGGTGATTTTAAATAACATTTTAAAAGTAAAACTCGGTTAAATTTAGTCATATACTTAACTAACATTTAAGCGGTTTCCATTTTTAGCGAGGTTGTCGTAGTTCATTTTAAATAGTCCGTATGTCCACATCCAAATTTAAGCATAGGTAGTAACACTCGATTTCATTCATTTTAATACGTGTAACGTTTATTTTTATCGGTTTTGTCAATTCTTTTTATTAACGATTTAATACACAAACAAATATAAACCTAATTACTATTCAAATTTAGTGACTAAGTGATAGATTTATTTTGACCAAAATTGACCCAAAAATATCCTAAATGCCGTGTGCCTTTATTTATATAAGTTATTTATTTCTTTTGTTGTTTTTATTAATAAATCATTACTTTAACTATTTTAATTACTTAAGTGATAAAAATAGAAAGTGACAAATTCATTTTAGGTCTAAAAATAGTCCTAAGGCCGTGGCTACTCATGCTACACCATTTATTTTCGTTTTCTAATTTTATCGGTTTTTGACTTAAAGTTTTTATATACTAATTTATTCAAGTTATTCTAAGGTGATTTAAACTAGTACTTAAAAACAATAAATAACCAAAACTTATAAAATTTATGAATCAAACTAAACATGTAAATGAAGAACACATGAATAAAGGAAGAACTCTAATATTTTTCATATGATTATTAATTAGTCATATTTTCATATGTTTATATAATTTTCTCAAATTTTTCCTACAAGTCTAATTTAACTAGACTAATCGTAATATGTTATTTAGAAAAATTAAAACTAAAAATTGGTCCAACTAAATCAAAAATGCCGTGTGGAAATATGTATGTTCATGGTTTTTGATTTTTGATTTTTATACTTCTAATTCAACAACTAATTTACTTTATATCATTTATATATTTAACATATGTGAAAATCATATACAAACATTAACATACATAATTAAAATTCATTCAAACACAAGAATAACAACAAACATTCAAGAACACACATAATACATTAAAACACTTAAAAATTCATAACTAATTCATTTTAATTCCTAAACAAAAACTAATTATATTTTCATGTTCATTTCATTACAAGTATTTTAAGCATGCAATTTACAAAAATTAAAACGAAAAATTAGACAAAAACAAAGGGTGATGCCGTGTGGTTTTCTAATGTTACTCAAATATTATTTTTCGATTTTTGTCTCCTAATTTAACATATGAATACTAGGTGATAAAATAAAACATACATGCATTAAAAACAATAACACATAATCAAATTCGAGGCGCTTATCATATAAGTGTGCGGGAAGCACCTTAGGTTAGGTTATTGAAAGTTATACTAGCAGTTGTCCGGGTCAACGATGTGATCGAACTGGCTTAAATCGACTCCACCACCTTGCTCCTTGTCTTTGGTTAGGAGAGGTACATAAGAATGAAATAAACAAGTTAGTAAGTTAATTTTTAAACTAAACTAGCTAAACTTAAATTTAAAGTTGTAGTAGTATTTCATGTTTAGGTTAATTAATTTTTTTATGATTTCGATTTATGTTCATATTTTAATTGTATGTAAAAAAGAGTTAAGTGAGTACTTAATATAAATGGTGAGGAGTTTATTTAAGTGTACTAACTAATTTAAGCAAATAAATGGAAGATTTAAGGAAGAAAAGAATTAAAGAGGATGAATGTTATGATGTGTTCTTGAGCTTGCACATAACCAAGCTTACTTGAATGTTTGAGTTGAGTTTATTGGAGAGAAAATAAGTTGAAGTGTTTGTTGTGTGTGTGTGTAAGTATGTCGTGTAGTATGTAGTAGTAGTAGTAGTTGTTGTGTTTTGTTTTTGTAATGAAATAAGTTGTATGAATGTATACTAGTAAACTTGTAGGTTTAATATTTAGAAAGTATAATGTTTAATTTAATTAAAATAGGGTGTGATGATGAAATAATGTAGGATGGTAAGTGTTGGTAATGTGTAAGAGATAAATAAGACCAAAGCATGCTCATGTGTAAGAGCATAGAATGGAAGAGGATAGTATTGACCCAAGGGTCAAAAATCTCGGCCACCATGACAAGCCAAGACCCGATTTTTACGTTTTTGAAATTTTCGATTTATGCGTACGCGAAAAGTCTCAAAATGAAATATATAGTCTTGAAATAATGTTTAGAAGTGAGATCGAAAATAAAAATGAAAATACACCTCAAAACGAAATCAATATAAAAATTGGGTATTAGATTCCTCGCAAGTTTGAAATAAAATTTTATTTGATCGAAATATATATTTTTTTTGTTGAATGCTATCGAATTAAATCATTATGCTCAGACGTCAAAAAGTTTATCAGTTTAGGCTTAGTGTAACTCCATATATCGAGTTTTAGTGAATGTGTTAGTTAAATCAAGGTGGAATAGTAATTTGATATTATTATTATATGTTGTGTTAGTAATAATCAATATGATTAAGCCTAAGCTACTTTAATTAGGTTTGGATTATGAGTAATTATATTTAAGAAAAGATTAGGTGACTTAATCACATTTAGGTGGCTTTGTAACACCCCCGATTTTCGGCCCCCTTTACATACATAAAATAAACAACTCGCAAGGCCAAAAATCGAGAATGCTACTAATAGTAATTAGAGGCTTTTAATAATAAAACCAAAATAAAAATTCTTAACAAAGTAAATTATAAAAATTACATAAAACAAAATCCATTTATTGAGAAATTAAGTCGCAAAAGAATTATTCAAGAGTTTATTTAAATGTAGTGAAATCAAAGTGCAACGTCTCTCACGATCCCATCCTCGCAATCACACACTAACCTGCAAGTTATTTAAAACACAAAAACAAAGTCAACAAAAACGTTGAGTAAGTACGACCCATATCTAGTAAAAGCGATTTTGAAAACCATTTTAGAAAGTCTTTTACTTGCAGTTTTCGAAAACATTAATATTAACAAATCACTGAAAAATAATCAAAGAAGATATAAATAAGTTTCATTCACAAGTACTCGATACAGAAAAGATTTTAGTCCCATAAGAATGAGACTCTTCCGATGGCCAATAACTCTCTGTTTTTTTTTTCCTCACCGACCAACCAAAAGGTTGGCCCTTGATAGTGGGCAATAAGATAAGAGACCCAATAGTCCCGAATACGCGTATCCCCCAATGAGTACTACAAAGGGGAGGATCTAGAGGTGAGGGCTCGATCAACTGACCCTACATTTGAACTTTAATGAATCATCACTATCGATAACAACTCTCAGGATAATGCCCATAGAAGGGACGGGATATCATCGGGATAACCAAAATAATTTAAAGTACTTGAGAATGCAATTCATATGAAAATTGAGATAACAATAAGATGATGAAATAGAATAATTCAAACCTTTTCATAATAGTTCAAGAACAATATGACTTATAAGTATTTGTAAGTATAGACTTGATCAAGAGTAAGTCAATTATGAAGAGATTTGAGAAAACAATATATTCGAAATATATTTGTAAGACAATTTAAAATAACATGAATCGTTAAAACTTGAAAATATTAAATTTGACAAACTTACATAAAATTGTACAGAAACGATAAAGCAATTTGAGAAACATTCTTTATAACATTAAATAACAAATCTTAAAACATTAAATTAAAAGATTAGAATAAAATACTTAATAAGGAGATAAGCAATCGTACTTACCTTAAGACAGCACACAATTGATCACGAAATCACAAAAAATTTAGAACAGCACCCCCAACGAATGCCAAATCTATAATAAGTATTTTAAGAACAAGATCAACATTAATACATGACTATACCATTATGGTCTATATAACGTTATTACTCATTCTTATTATTATTGGGTTGTAGTATTTTAATAGTATATATATTCATAAGAGGCACGTACATACTTCTTAACATAACTAAATCGTCAACACAACCTAATTATCATATTATATTAAACTATATTTATATTAGATTATATTAGATTATATTAGGATATAATTTTATATTATACTAATCCATGAGCCTAACATGATACTACGCTACGTAGCACCGCCCTAGACACTACGTTGCCAACAAATTAAAACTTGAACCTAGGCCGTTTAACTCGCCCATACACCTGTACGCGAACCGACGTCGTAATCCGAACCACCCCAGATAACCCAAATTTTATACGTTATACCCGACACCTCTCTACTGGCAAAACACAAGGTTAGACTGAAACAATTCCGAGACAACCCTACTATTCACGTGATTTATCAAGTATAAACGGTCCTACGAGTTATGAGGCCTCATTTAATATTGTACGATATAATGAGTATTAAACGGTCGACAAAGACGTGTAAAGGTCAAGGCTACTTACTGATATGGTGAGAACGTACCCCGAGAAGGAGAAAAGCTTCAGTAGGCAAGACGAGTTTCGATGTTGTGAGGCACGGGTATGTAACCATGTATTTATAGGGTGATGTGGTCATGTGGTGATTGAGTTAGTTTAGGAAAGTTATATTATTTTATCCAACTCTGTCATAAGTTTAGCTGATATACTCCGTATATACGTATAATAGGTAGTGTTGGGTGGAGTTCTACATGAAATTGGAAGACAAAACTTAAAGAGTCCTAATCTAATTTGGGTTGATTTACAATACTTGTTATTGTTATTTTATTTCTAAACCAAAAAGGTTAAGATAAGATTAATTATTTTATCATTCTAATGCTTTTTAGTTGGATAAAACAAAGACAATGAAAGATCATCTTGACTAGTGATTAGTAAAAATATAATTATTATATGGAGTTTCAAATTATAATAAGGTTAAGTATTAATTATATGTATTAAATAATTCAATAAAAATAAATTAATTGTTAATAGGCTGTCAACTTCATGAAGAAAAATAAATAATGTACTTAGGTATTAATACTATACTATATCAATATAAGTCAGTTAATGTAAGTTAATTTTTTTATTAATTTAAAAATTCTTATAAATTTTCTCTATAAAAATAAATTTTATTTTATATAAAATTAGCTAAGGGTCTTAATTTTACTGGGTATTACAGGCTTAGCCATTTAGTCAACGTTTGACCTCGATTTGCGTGCCAAAATTTGTCGTTGAGAAATTTGTCGTGTGTGCTTCATTTGATTTATCGAGTTTGAATATGAAAGAATCAAGTTCAAATTCTAAGTAATTCAAAATGGTTTTGGTTTAGGTGCAAAAATAATTGTAGTGTAATGTGTTAGGGAAATAAGTGAGCGAGGATGTTTAATTAATGATTTGCGCAATTATAAAGGCTTAACTTAACATGGAGTGTTACATGTTTAGCGAAAAAAATTCAGTCGCATTTTTATTATAAGGAAAAAGGATGAATTTAATTTAAGGAATCAAATTCTTTCATAATATTTTGCTATAAAAATACGGGGTGTTACAGGTATGTTATTTGATTGGGTTATACTCGTATTGAATCATCATGATCTCCTTATGTGTTTTACTTGCATGCTTGCTATTTGTTTTCCTTGTTTATTTAATATTCATTTAGCATATTGTTTTAGAATTGCATGTATCGAAAGAGTGTGCGGGAAAATGATGAGAGTTTAATGCAGGTACCCCGAGTCTTGACCGTAGATCTATCTGGGGATTGAAGGCCTTATTTTGTAATCTATTCTGAGAGAACTTGTAATCTAAATACTCTGTTTTATCTCTAAACTCGTATTATGTATACTGAGTTTATAAGACGATAACAGCTGGTTTTGTAATATATAGACTTAATTAATTTTCCGCCTTAGTTTAATTAAAGTCACGAAAAACCAGGTTGTTACAGGTAAAATATCCTAAGTATAAAAATTTGTATAAAGTATAATACTAGCATAAAGATGCTAAGTATAAAAAAATCACTAAGTATAAAAATATAATAATAAATACAAGTATAGAAAAAGATACTAAGTATAAAAATACATGTACGTATAAAAAATACGTATAAAATACGAAGTATAAGAATACGCATACGTATAAAAATACGTACAAATACGAAATACGAAAATACGAATACGTATAAAAATACGATGAATAGTAAATACGATGAATAGTAAATACGGTGAATAGTAAAATAATGAATAGTGAAAATATTTAAAATTTACGAACGGGTTCAAAATAAATATTTAAGTTTTTCTATGTGTTCCGTTTACCTGAAGAACTGCTAGAACTAAAATTTCATTATACCAAGTTCGACGATATATTTAAGTTTTGGAATTGACACATTTTATGAATGAACGAGGAAATAAGAATTTGAGAAAATCAGCTACCTGAATAAAATACTTGGGTTGTTCGCCATGTCGCGACTCTTGAAATTCGAAGTTAGCGAGGTAGCTGTATATGGGGACTTGGGCTCCCTCCCAGAGTTGCCCAAGGCGATTTAACGATTTAAGATTGTTATTTGGCACGGTATATACAACCCTAGGGATAGGGCATCCTTGATATTTCCGTGGGCCCATATATGGTAATTGGAAAAGCCAGCCCCATCCAAAGTGCGAGTCTCTGGTAATAGTCGTATTATTAGGTGACTACTTACTCGAAGGGCGAGTATGCTACGATCCTATCTATAGTGGTGTATGCATACATTAGACAAGGGATTGAATCGTCCTTATTACCTTAGATATCTCTAGCCTGTCAGCCATGTCCAAGTTATGTTGGCCCTGTCGGCTATTGCGCGGATGCTTATGAGGTCTGCATGATTCCGCCTTACTAACGAAGACTCATTAGTCAATATATGTTGAATGCATTTCCTTGTCCTGATTGATTATTGTCTGAATGACTTGATTTCCTGAGTATTGAAGTACGACTTATTGAGAATGATTATCTATGAGTGTTGTATGTTACGTGATTGGATTTATACTCATGTTTGAATCATCATGCTTTCTTTATGTGTTGCATGCCTACTTGCTATTTGTTTTTATTTATTTATTTATTTTCTTTATATATTGCATATGTTTTAGAATTGCCTGTGTCGAAAGAGTGTGCGAGAAAATGATAAAGAATTAATGCAGGTACCCCGAGACCAACACTATTGAATGCTGGGGAGAGTTTACCTTACTTATTTTGTACGCTTTTGAGAGAATGTAATCGAATAACTCTGCCTTATCTTAAACTCGTATTATGTATACAGAGTTTTATGACGATAACAGCTGGTTTTGTAATATATAGACTTAATTAATTTTCCGCCTTAGTTTAATTAAAGTCGACTAAAAACCAGGTTATTCTGATTAATTATCAGTTTGTCTTGCGACCGTGAATAACTTAAAGTTATCTCATCTAGCGAGACGACACCTGGGCCAGACATACATATTAATATATATGTCAGGCATAGACTTATAGGATCAAATAATGAATTAGAAATCTTAGATCGCTAAAATAAATAACTTAGATCACTTTAAAGTGTGAGGATGGGTAGAAACTTTAGGGACTGACCATAGGCTAAGATCTTTTAAATAAACGAACTACTACCCTAAAATAAAATACACTAACCATCGTATGCTTGCTACTTGCTAATGTGACTGACTAAAACTAACAATTATCCTCGGATATAAAATCGAAATAATAAACTTAATGCTTCAGAGGTGAAACGCTGAAGGAGTACCAAGCTATACGAAGTAAGGACATCTACTAAATCCTTAACCAATTTCACTAATAAAAATTCTTAAACCTTTTTAATCTTGTTTTTGTTCGATCAAAAAGTTATATTCTCTTGATAGCCATTTTATTTTCGTTCAAACAATATTCTTGTTGTTTGACTCCGTCCCTTAAAATCCCTTGTAGATGTCATCAACCGGCGATTCACCAGCATGCGGAGACGGAAGGAATCATCGTTCGATCAACTGGAAGCAGAGTGCTCTCCGTGCGGCGATTCACGTGCGCTCGCTACTCCTGGGCTTGGGCGAGGTACCCCTGTCAGAGTTGCGGCCTACAGGAAATTCTTAGGAAATCCTCCGCGCAAATTTGCAGGAGACCGCGACACTTGCGTGAGCTGGATACATGAGCTGGAGGTGAAGTTCGTTGAGGCAGAAGTCCACGAGGAGTGGAAGGTACGCCTAGCCGAGAAGTTTCTTAGGGGCGAAGCTTGCCATTGGTGGTTTACTGTACATCACCTGTCTACAGTTCGAGGAGGAAAGTTTCACGAGTGGAACTTCTTCAAATGCTCCCTCAGACTTGCATGCCGTGCCATTGCTCAGGGACACACCTTTGATGATGAGCAGGAGGTCAGCGATGCGGAGTCTTCAAACGGGCTCTAGATCCTTTTAGCCCTATTAACTACTAGTACGGATAACATTTTGTAAAATTTCTAGATTTTAACTACCTAACCTCAGTGATTCTGTATGACACTATTAGGAGTCGTTATCCCTACTTTCTACTTTCGGTTATCTTTCTAGGAAATGTATTAGATGCATTTCGCTACTCTAAGTCGATGTAACCAACTTTTACCTTGTATTCTATAATATGCCTCTTTTGGAACTACTCAAATTCATACAGTTTAATATTTTTCAGAATGGCTGCAAACGGTATTCCTAATAATGATCTCGATCAACAATTTATCGAGGAAGAGGCAAGGAGAAAGGGGTTCGAAGATGCAATCACAAAGATTGCTCAAGGCATGTACCAACATCAGGGTGGTGGAAACAACCAAACCGCATTTGAGAGGTTCTCAAAACATAGACCTCAAACGTATTCAGGCTCCGTCAACCCTACTGTCTTGACGGAATGGATTGAGGAAATGGAGAAACTTTTAGAACTGAGCAAGACACCGCCTAGTGAGAAGGTGAATGTGGTTGCGTACTATCTTAAAGGGGAAGCCAATAGCTGGTGGCGATTAATCAGATCCACTTTCCCCTTGAGGATCTATAACTGGAGTGAGTTCAAGATCCTACTAGAGAACAAGTACTTTGGGGAAGAATTGAGATGGGAAAAAGAAGAGGAATTCAGGAACCTAAGCCAGGGTGATATGTCTCTGCAGGCATACACCGAGAAATATCAGGAGCTGTCCAAGTTTGCTCCTAGAATAATAACTAACGAGGAGGAACTCGCAACTCGTTACGTAAGGGGCATGGCTAACAGCCTGAGGATAAACATGAGCGGGTTCAACTGTAAGAACTTTGCTGACGCCTACGAAAAAGCAACAACTATCTGGGCCTCTATCCAGAAGGGTGAAGCTGAGGAGAAGAAGAAGAAGAAAAAGTTTGCGCCTCCTGTGGCGAGTGCCAGCTTCATACACAAGCCACTTTTTGGTCGCCCAGGTTTCCAAAATCAAGACAACCGCAATAGAAACCAAGGCAGACCCATGTACCACAACCGCAACTCTACACCGTACGTCGCAAAGACCAACCAACAACTTCTCGGGAATCCGCCTTTTCAAGCGAATCAGTGTCGTTACTGCCAACAGCCTAGTCACCCGGGAACACGTTGTAACGGAGGACCAGTAGTGTGCTACTTTTGTAAGGTAGAGGGGCACAAGGCAAACGAATGCCCGGAGAGGGGAACTGGTGGCAAGGCGAACGCGGGACCACCGCCAGCCGTGAAGGTTCAAGGACGTGTGTACGTCTTGGTAGTCACGAAGAGTGTCTTTGAAGATTGTATCGATGTTGACGCCATTAGGTAAATTTCTAGTTAACACTTTGTACCAACATTTACTTTATTCGATCTGAGGGCCGTTATCTTTTATTTCCTCAAAATTCACCAAACAATCCAAACTCGCAAACCCCGAACAAATCAAAACTAATATATCTCTACCAAAGGGTAAAAATAATTCTTGTTCTTCAAAATACATTAATGTACGAATTACAATCCATCACACAAATTTCTGTTCGATCGCGTTTTGTTTTCGACCTCCTATATTCAAAATTCTTATCGATCTCTTAATATATACTTCAAAAATTTGTTTTCATACGTCCCCTATAAAAATACCTCTGAAAATTTATTGCTTATTCCGAAAAATCTTTGTAACCTAATCTGAAATACTTTTGAAACTTCATGGTTCAAACTTTTCATTCCGTTATTTCTAAAATCTTTGAAATTGTTTCATTTCTACTATTTCCTCTATTTTAGAAATATATATATACAAAAATTTTATATTTTTACATCATCCATTATCATAAATTTTCAATCTTAACCGAAATATGATTTATAACATCTCCGCTTCATCTAATAACATTATAATAACAATTTTACGAAAATGAGCTATATCAACAAGGTTATCCATAATTCTCTAAACAATTTATTTAATCATTCAGCGATAACCTGTACTTCCTTAATTTTATTAAAGCTCATATTCTCCTTATGATCACTACGACGTTTGTCTATTTTCCCTAATTGCCGTCCTTTTCCTAAGGCTATATATCTTATTTAAGTGGTCATTAAAAGTAACAATAATAATAATATCATGTACATAAGTTTAAAACTTCTTAAGGGGGTAGGATAATAATTTGATTATACCACAACCTTAATTAAACCTTAAAAGTTTGTTTTTCAACCTATATTAAAGTTAACATTTATTTTGAAATTTAAATAAACGATTTTATTCTTAAAACGCTTATTATTGTAATTCCTTTTAGTTCCGTACAAAACTTCTAGGCCCTACCATTTTTGTGAATCTCTTTCGCGTCATTTTCAAAAATAACATTCCAGTAACATTTTTATATTTATTTAAAAATCTCATTAAATAAATCAAACGCGATTTTATCCTCCAATATTTTTACTCTACCCAACATTTCGATGTTAATTAGAAAACGCAAACTTTTCAAAAAAATCTTATTCCGACGAAACCGAATGTTATTATCCAAATGCGTAAAATCTCAATATTCTCTCTAACTGCCTTGTTCAACCTCGAGCAGTTATCCATTCTATCCAAGTTTCGAGGACGAAACTTTTCTTAAGGGGGTAGGATTGTAACACCCCGTGTTTTTATAGCACAATTTTATAAAAGAATTTAATTCCTTAAATTAAATTCATCCTTTTTCCTTATAATAAAAATGCGTCTGAATTTTTTTCGCCAAACAATACTAAATCTCCTAAGTTCAAATATAAAAATTTTGAAAAATAAAGTATGTTGCATTGTATTCAGAATTAAAAAAGAAACACATTTCAAAATTTTATAAAAGTCAACACAAAACTTATACCGTCTTCCAAATTTCAAAATAGTTAAGTCATGTTCACTATTCATAAAGATAAAAGTAAAACCTTTTCTTCATAAAATTCAATTTCGAACACTTTTGATTTTCGAATAAAAATGGACCCTTATAATTTTTCTCGTCGTTGAAATTCAAGTCAACGATTACAATACACTACAAATTTTTCTCGCACCTAAACTAAAACCATTTTGATATACTTCGAATTTGAACTTTATTTTTACATATTCGAACTCGATAAATCAAATGACGAATCGACGACAAATTTTCCAACGACAATTTTCGACGCGCAAAACGAGACCAAATGGGGCCCATTTGGGCCGAGCTAACCAAGGTGACTAAGTCACCTAATTTTCTCTTCCACTTTGACTTATACATGTAACAACCCGGTTTTTTCGTGACTTAATTAAACTAAGGCGGAAATATTAATTAAGTTCATATATTACTAAAACCAGCTGTCATCGTATTACAACTCATTATACATAATAAGAGTTATAGATAAAACAGAGTTATTCGGTTGCAATCTCTCAAAACACAAAAAAAAGCCTTCAAAACCCCTGGTGTAGATCGACACTCAAGTCTCGGGACACCTGCAATTGATCCCATAATTAGTGTTTTCTCCCCCGCACATACTAAGCAACATAAATATACATACAACAATGCAATTCATAAAGCATAACATAAGATAATTCATGTAACATAGCAATTAAATCATCAGATCATCTCGATTCATATAACATCGTGGTATATATATAAAACATTAATCATAGCAATCAAGATATATGCATAAGTCGTAATCAATTCAATAAACACATAAACGTGAACAATCATGCAATATCTCACGTAGCACGAGGGATAGTCGACCTTTCTCAGATCACAATATCAATAAAACTCACGAGTCTTGACTATAGAGCGGCTCGTGTACTTTCATAGTCAATCACCCATATGATTTCTTATCAAAGTGCACTAGTTACTCAAGCTCGTAAATCAGATCAAACACTAAGTAGTAAATATTATAACTACCTAATATCCAATACAATATGGATAATCTAAGATGAAACACGACCATAAGCCAACAAACCAGTAAGGATGGAAACATGCAGACCTAATAAGCGTCCGCGCAATAGCGTGCCGGTCACATCAACGGACTTTAAATGCTAAAGATATCAAGCAGGTAATAAGAAGGATCAGTCCCTTGTCTTTTGTATGCATACACCACCCTATTGGTGCGACTATTACACTACGACAGATTCCCCGGATGGGAATGGCTATTTTCCGTTACCTCATATGGGCCCGTGAACGAATCGATACTCAGGGCGAAAATCACGTTAAATAACGACTATGAGAGTCATTAAATGCACCACTAGCACCTAATAAGCGTGATAGTGTCCCCATATGCGGCTACCTTACCAATCCTGACCCTATAGCGTTTAACATCGCAGACACCCGAGTACAAATCATACAACGTTATAATCGAAGGGTATAATCTCATGTCAGGCCGTGCCTTTTGATTCAAATCCTAAGTTGTCGAAGGAATATCGAGTATGAGGAATAAATTCCTCACTATCGGATTCAACCCAAACAACCGCAGAGAGTCTTAGGGTTCCCAAGTTAGAGCGGACGGTCAAAGTGAAGTCATCGAAAGGGCAATTCAAATGAGAGGTGCGTTTTATTCTATACATGTGAGGAAGAACAGCAACATCAAGTATTCAACACTTAATTCATTACTTCTTTTATTATTCATAACACATGCTAAAATTCTTATTAGTTATAACATCGTCGAACTTATATAATGAAATTTTAGTTCTAACAGTTCTTCAGGTAAACGGAAACACATAGAACAACTTAAATATTTATTTTAAGTCCGTTCGTAAATTTTAAATATTTTCACTATTCATTATTTTACTATTCATCGTATTTACTATTCATCGTATTTACTACGTATTTAATATTCATCGTATTTACTATTCATCGTATTTTTATACGTATTCGTATTTTCGTATTTGTACGTATTTTATACGTATGCGTATTCTCATACTTCGTATTTTATACGTATCTTTATACGTACATGTATTCATATACTTAGTATCTTTTTTTTTTTTTTTCTATACTTAGTATTTATTTTGATATGGGAAATTCTCACCTGTGCCCCTGAACAATTTGGTTTTCTCAGTTGTACCCCTGCTTTTTACCAAATCTCAATTATGCCCTTAAGTTTAATTAGTTAGTCTCAACCGCAGCCTAAGTTGCAATTGACGTTAAATGAAGGCATTAATTGCCCAGCGAGTGTGATGTGGCTGTGATGTGGCGTGAGTTGGCATCCAACGTGTCTTCATTTGCCAGCTCAGTTCCCTTTCTTTATTTTCATCCACTGATTTTGAAAAGCCTTCTCTTTCTCATTTTCCTTTCTTTTTTTTTTTTCTCATTTCCCTTTCTTTATTTTGAAAACCCTTCTTTTCTACTCTGTTCATCATCGTCTTTCTGACCCTCGTTAACTTCGTTTTCCTTGCTTTAATTTCTGAAATCCTCTACATAAGATCATTGATACAATCTCCTTTAACTTTCAGGTATGTTTTATCAATTTTTTTGGTAATTTGTAGTTACTTTTTCTTTGTGAACAACTGAAAAAATGATGAGTAGTTTAGATAATTTGTGCATGTGTGTTTTGATATGTTTGTTGTTGTTTGTACTAATTTTAGGGTAATTTCATCTATTTCTGTGAAATTTTGCAATTAGGGTTAGAAATTTTGTGTTTTCAATGCTCAGTTAAAAGGTAATTTCATCTATTTCTGTGAAATTTAAGCAATTTAGCCAAATCTGATTGACTGTCAATATTTTAAATCTTGTTTACTGTCAATTTTTGGGTCTGTTGACTGTCAATTTTTAAATCTTGTTTACTGTCACTTTTTTGGCTCTGTTGGCTCTGATCTTCTTTTGTATCGGTGCTAAGTTTGTATTAGGTCATGCTCTACTTGGAATCATGTATACGAGCATTACTTGAAGCATGTTTACTGTCAATATTTTTTTGCTAAGTTTACTGTCAAAAGGTCACGCAGTCATGCTAAGTTGACTGTCAATATTTTGTGAAATGCATATTGCAGTTCATTCTCCAATTACTTGACAAAGAAGACATTAATATTTCTTAAAAAAAAACGACTTCTAAAATTGGTGAAAATGAAGAAGGTGAGAATGGATAAATATTTTCTAATTTATTTTTCAGCAAAGAATAAGAGGGAGTATTAAATGGGGAGAGAGAGATGGAAGAAGATGGGGTATTTAATGAAAAAATTTTGGAGGTAAAGTATTGAAATAAATGGAGGGAAACCAAATCAGGGAAAAAATGGGGTCAATTGTCTTGTTTCCCACGTAAGAGCCAACTCAAGCCAAGTCATAGCCATGTTGGCAATTAACGGACTAATGTAACGTCAAATCTAACTTAGGCTACGGTTGAGACTAACTAATTAAACTTAAGGGCATAATTGAGATTTGGTAAAAAGCAGGGGTACAACTGAGAAAACCAAATTGTTCAGGGGCACAGGTGAGAATTTCCCTTTTTATATTTTTATACTTAGTATCTTTTTTTTTTCTATACTTAGTATTTATTTTTATATTTTTATACTTAGTATCTTTTTTATACTTAGTATTTTTATACTTTATACATATCCTTATACTTAGGATATTTTTAGGGGTAAACTAAGCTTTTATTTACTAAGTATAGAATTCTAGTTTCAAAGTCGTTAGGTTCGTTTTGTATTTAGTGATTTGGAAAATTATTTTAAAAGTAAAACTCGGTTAAATTTAGTCATATACTTAGCTAAATTTCTTTAACGGTTTCTATTTTTAGCGAGGATGTCGTAGTTCATTTTAAATAGTCCGTATGTCCAAATCCATATTTAAGCAAGGGTAGTAGCACTCGACTTTGTTCATTTTTAATATATGTGTAACATTAATTTTTATCGGTTTCGTCGATTCCTTTTATTAACGGTTCATTTTAAAATCTAATATAATCCTAATTACTATTCAAATTTAGTGACTTAGTGACAAATTCATTTTGATCAAAATTAGGTCCATTTTAAATAGCAAAACCGTGGCCTCCATTTATTTTAACTCATTTATTTCTTTTTTTATTTTTATCATAATTCATTACTTTAACTAATTAAATTATTTTAGTGATAAAAAATAAAAAGTGACAAAATTTATTTTAAGTCCAAAATGGTCCTAAAAACCGTGGTACTTAATATACTTAGGTAATTCATATTCATTTTCTAATTTATCGGTTTTTGACTTAAAGTTTTTATATACTAATTATTTAGATTATACTAAAGTGATTTAAACTAAGTTGAAATTTTCACTAAACATTTTATTATATTTATGAATAGTGTTTTTATAACACTTTAAATTTCTAACTTTTATATTTCAAAGATTTAGCTTGTTTAACTTATATATTTATTTTTTTTTAATTACTTATTAGTTAATAAAAACAATAAATAACAACAACCATAAAAACATTAAGAATCAAAGTGTGCATATAAATGAAGAACACATGAAGAAAATGAAGAACACAAAGAACACACATGAATTTCATATGAACATCAAAAACTCAAAATTTCATAATATCATATTAAATTTCACAAAAATTACAAATAAGTCTAATTAACCTAAACTAACACAATATGTTATTTACAAAAATTAAAAGTAAAAATTTATCAAAATATGATGGGTAGGCCGTGGGTTATTATTATTTTCACAACATTCATATTTTTGATTTTTCTTTACTTTAAACTCATAGTTAATATTTAACATAATTTTACATATAAACTTATATATATATTTAAAACTCATAAAACATAAATAAAACATATAAACAACAATTTAAAGTGTATGATAAAATGAAAAACAATATGATGCAAAAATGAAACATATTAAGTTTACTAACATTATCATTAGTTATTATCATGTTATTATCTATTATCATTTTATTAAACATCACATAAACAAAAATAACAACTTAGTATAAAACCAAAATATGAATTTTATAAGAAATTATTATTTTCTAAAAACACATAATAAAATCATAATACATGAAAAGTAAACTAGTGTGCGGGGGCACCTCAAATTAGATGATTATCGTCGGGGATCTAAAATAAATTTTAGATCGGATAGTCTTCTCCCATAAACACCCATGATCTTCACCCAAAATAACCCAAGAAGTTAGCTCCTAATATACTCACTAATTAACTAGAATACTTAGTAATTATTAGAAATATTATTAGGCTTTTTATTTTAAGTGTTTTTGGTAAGAAAATGAAAGAAAATGAAAGAAAATGAAAGGGAGAAATGGAGTAGTGATGCTACGGCATTTTGTGTGCAAAATGAGAAGTGATTTGCCTCTTGTACAAGTTGTATACAAGTGGTACAACTTAGATGTCATTAATGCTTTAATTAATTAAAGCTTTAAAGAAAAGCAATTAAAAACAAAATGATTATCTTTGGATACAAAAGTCCAACTTACTATTTGACTAAGAAAATGTTCCCCCGATATTTTTAAAGTGTTTCGTTTTTCGAAAAACGTGTTACGAAATAATTCGGGTAAGAAAGACGGTAAAAGTTCGAGTGTGCGCGTTCGATGATTTTTCGAAATATTTCTACTTTAAAATTTTAAGACTAAAATATTTTATTTACTATTGAAGAAAATATTTAAAATTAAAGGAACGTCGATAAAATTTTAAGAGTTGAGACGGCGAAAATAGAATAGAAGGTTTCGAGGAATGAAATTTGACCTTTGAAAGAAAAACAGAAAAATAAATTTAGTTCGGTCTGTCTAATAGTTATGAAAACTATACCATTAAATCCGTCTTGAAAAATCAGGTGGTTTAGGCTTTTGTTTCGTTAAATTCCGAGTCCGTATGACCACTTTTCGGACCTCGAAAGTTCGGTCCCAAATGTTTATACGGGTTACATGAAAACTAAAAAGAAATTAGTTTGTTAAATAATGTTAAATGTAAATTAAAATAAATGATGACCTATATTAGGTGTGTAAGAGAAATGTAAGTTGTGTAAGAAGTGGAAGATGATAAACTTGGACTAAATGGTCCAAGTTAGTCGGCTAGAATAAAGAAAATCGGGCTCGATTTTCGTTTTCGAAATTTTCGATTTGCGCGCACGCGAAAAGTCTCGAAATAAAAGATACGATCCTAAAATAGTGTTTCGAAATAAAATCGAGAATAAAAATAAATAAAATTTTCGAAGGGGTACTAAAACAAAAATTGGGTTTAAAATCCTCGCAACTTTGAATAAAAATTTAATTGGGTCGAAATACTTATTTTTTTTTCTTTGAATGTTATCGATTTAAATAATTATAATCAAACTTCAAAAAGTTTATCGATTTAAGATAGTTATAACTTATGATTTCGATGTTTTGTGAAAATGTTAGTTTAAAGGAATTGAAATAGTAATTAGATATTAATATAATATGTTTTATAAATAAAAATCAAAATGATTATATAAAGTTGATGTTTAAGTGTTGAATTTTTGTGTAAGAAAAATGGAAGAGGATTAGGTGGTTGACTTTGATTTGCGCGTTTGAAATCGTTGACTTGAATTTCAAAGCCGGAAAAA
This sequence comes from Dianthus caryophyllus, assembly GCA_023091065.1. Lineage (NCBI taxonomy): Eukaryota > Viridiplantae > Streptophyta > Magnoliopsida > Caryophyllales > Caryophyllaceae > Dianthus > Dianthus caryophyllus. The sequence goes on along the minus strand of CM041527.1, from coordinate 18,972,831 downwards.
ATATAAGGGTCCATTTTTATTCGAAAATCAAAAATGTCTGAAATTAAATTTTATGAATAAAAGGTTTTACTTTTATTCTTATGAATAGTAAACATGACTTGACCATTTTGAAATGTAACACCCCGTGTTTTTATTAATACTAATTAATTATTTTAACAAAATTCTGAAATTAAAATTTATATAATTTAACTTCTATTCAATTACTTTAAAAACGCGGCTGAAAAATTTCGATTAAATAAACTTTCTCCAATACATTTCTAATTAAACTTTCTTGATTTTATATTAACCTATATTATATTTTTATTTATTTATAAAATACTTGTCAAACTAAAACGTTACTTTTGTTACCATTATTAGACTTTATAAATCTGCACTACATTTTAAAAATCGTCACCTTCATAAAATTTAGTCTTTATAAAAATAGTCGTGCAAATAAGCAGACCGTTTGAAAATTTACGAGACTGTAATAAAATTTACAACTGACAACATTTATACATTTATATTGTCGAACTATAAATTTTATAATATGAATAATGGAATTTAAAATTTAAAACAAATAATTTGAAACATAATATATTTTATAAATTATTTAAGTTTTATAAATAAGAGTAAATAAAACGGAGCAAACAAATCAAACTGACCCAAAAATACTCCTTGGTATGTCGGTACACCACTAGCCACTACACCAACAGATATTTATTTTTTTTCTTTTAGGTCAAAGTTCCCTTAACCCTTCCTGCCTCCATTTCATTTCATTATTTTTATTACTGATCTTCTCCTCTTCTTCTTCTTCTTCTTCTTCTTCTTCTTCTTCTTCTTCTTCCTTGGTTTCTCTTTAAATAAAACCAACAGCAAACACAACAACATCAACGACTTAAACAACAACAACAAACACGACAACAATGGCAACGACACAAACAACAGCAGCAGCCCACGACAACAACCACGGCCACCGTCGCCTCTGACACCACCGTCACCAGCCGCCTTGGGCCACCACCACCGTGCTTTTCTCCTCCCTCTCTCTCCCCTGTTTTCCTCTGTAACACCCCGTGTTATTTTAACATTATTTTATAAGAGAATTTAATTCCTTAAATTAAATTCATCCTTTTTCCTTATAATAAAAATGCGTCTGAATTTTTTTCGCCAAATAATACTAAATTTCTTAAGTCCAAATTTAAAATTTTTGAAAAATAAAATATGTTGTATTTTATTCAGAATTCAAAAAGAAACACATTTCAAAATTTTATAAAAATGGACCCATATATTTTTTCTCACCTTTGAAATTCAAGTCATCGATTTCAAACAATACAATTTCCTTCAAGACTTTGAACTAAAACTATTTTTATATACTTGAATTGAACTTTATTTTTATATATTTGAACTCGATAAATAAAATGACGTGATCGACGACAAATTTCTCAACGACAAATTTATTTGTAAAAACGAGGTAAATGGGGCCTGAAGGCGAATTAATTGGTGACTAAATCACCAAACATCCTCATCCAAATTCAAGGACACATAATGTAAAACTTAATATGAAACTAAATTAGTTAAAGAATAATTTCAAAGAAACTAATTTAGATTAAAAACATAATCATTTTGTTTATTTCTTAATAAATCATATTTGCTTTCTACCTAGCTACTATTCCAATTCTATTTAATTAGCACTTTTGAAAACTATCGAAATTTCAAGTCAAACTTAATTTAAACTGATAAACGTTTTGACGGTTGATTTTAATTATTTAAATCAATAACTTTTGACCAAAAAAATATGTATTTCGGGTTAGTAAACTTTTAATCAAGATTTCGAGGATTTTGAGCCCAATTTTTGTTTTGATCACCTTTCGAAGATTATTTTCATTTTTAGTCTCGATCTTATTTCGAAACACTACTTTAAGATCATATACTTTATTTCGAGACTTTTAAGCGCCAAGAAATCGAAAATTTCAAAAACGAAAAATCGGACCCTTGACTTGTGTGATGGCCGAGCTCACTTGTAGCTCACTCTACATGCTTCACTTTACTCTTCCATTTTTTTCTTACACACACCATGCTTTACTTACACACCTATTTTAGGCCATCATTTTGTTAATTTATATTTAACTTTATTTAAACAAACTAATTTCCTTTTTATTTTTGTAACCCGTATAAATATATAGGACCTAACTTTCGAGGTCCGAAAAGTGGTCATACGGACTCGGAATTGAGCGAAACAAAAGCCTAAACCACATAACTTTTCGAGACGGATTTAATGACGCTATTTTCGTAGCCGTCGGATCTGCCTAGCTCGAGCTAAATTTTCTGCACTCTTCCATTCTCACTTTACTCACTCATACAAGTCTACACTCTTTTATTTTTGCCTTACTTGCACACATCAAATTCACTACACAAGCATGCTCTTCCATTCTTACACACATGCTTCACCCTACACAAGCATGCTCTTCCATTTTGTTCACTTTACACAAGCATGCTCTACATTCTTACACCCTAGCTTATTTCATCATCACATCCTAATTTAATTAAATTGAACATTATTTTCTAAATAATAAACTTACTACAAAGATTACTAGTATACAACTTTAGTACTACACATTTCATTACACACAAAACACAAACAAACACTTAACTCTTTTTCTCTCTAATAAAACCTAACTCAAGAACAAAGTAAGCCATGTTCTTATGCAACTCAAGAACACCATATGAATCTTCATCCTCTTTAATTCATTTCTTCCTTAAAACTTTCATTTTATTTGCTTAAATTTATTAGCATACATAAATAAACTCCTCACCATTTATATTTAGTACTCACTTACTCTTATTACATACAATTAAAATATGAACATGAATCGAAATCATAAAAAAAAATTATTAAAACATCACCTAAACCTAAATACTACTACACTTTAAATTTTAGTTTAGTTAGTTTAGTTTTAAAATAAATTACTAACTTGCTTATTTTTATTTTTATGTACTAATCCTTCCAAAGAAGAGGAGCAAGGTGGAGCCATCGATCTTAGTATTTTCGACCATATTATCGATCCCGATAATTGCTAGGCATTTCATTCACTAACCTAATTAAGGTGCCCCCGCACACTAGGTTTTAATTTTGTAAATCGCATGCTATAAATGTTTATGTGTTATATTTATTGTGTTTATGATCACCTAGTAATCATATGTTAAATTAGGAGACAAAAATCGAAAAATAACATTTGAGTAACATGTAAAAAAAACCCACGGCCTCCCTTCAATTTTTCATTTAATTTTTCGTTTTAATTTTTGTTAATTGCATGCTTAAAATACTAAGTATAAGATGTATATGAAAATATAATTAGTTTATGTTTAGGACTTAAAATGAACTTGTTATGAATTTTAAACGTTTTAAAGTGTTTATGTGTGTTCTTGAATTTTTGTTGTTATTCTTGTGTTTGAATGATTCTTACTTATGTGTGTTAATGTTTGTATATGATTTTCACATATGTTAAATATATAAATGATATAAAGTAAATTAGTTATTGAATTAGAAGTATAAAAATCAAAAACTAAAAATTATGGACATATATACTTATACACGGTTTTACTATATATTTTGGACCAATTTTTAGTTTTAATTTTTCTAAATAACATATTATGATTAGTTTAGATAAATTAGACTTGTAGGAAAAATTTGAGAAAATTATATAAACATATGAAAATTTGACTAGTTAATGTTCATATGAAATTCATGAGTGTTCTTCATTTCCTTCATGTGTTCTTAATGATTTTAGCTCACTTTGATTTATAAGATTTTTATGTGTTATTTATTGTTTTTAGTAACTAATAGATAATTACAAAACTAAATATATAAGTTAAATAAGCTAAATCTTTAAAATATAAAAGTTAGAAATTTAAAGTAAGTAAAAACACTATTCATAAACTTAATAAAATATTTAGTGAAATTGCAACTTAGTTTAAATCACTTTAGTATAAACTAAATAAATAGATTATAAAAACTTTAAGTCAAAACAGATAAATTAGGAAACGAAAATAAAAGACTAAGTGAATAGAGGCCCACGGCCTTAGGCTTATTTTTGGACCAAAATTTGGTTTTGTCACTTTTTATTTTATTTTTTTTTTATTTTTTTATCACTTAGATAAATTAATTAGTTAAAGTAATGATTTATTAATAAAAACATAAAAAGAAACAAATAGCTAAATATAATAGAGAGCCACGGTTTTACTTAATTAAGTGAGTCAATTTTGATCAAAATGAATTTGTCACTTAGTCACTAAAGTTGAATAGTAATTAGGATTATATTTGATTGTATAATAAATCGTTAATAAAAAGAATCAATCTAAACCGATAAAAAATAAACGTTACGCTGTATTAAAAAGAATAATGTCGAGTGTTACTACCTTTGCTTAAAATTTGGATATGGACATACGGACTATTTAAAATGAACTACGACAACCTCGCTAAAAATGGAAACCGCTAAAAGTTTACTTAATTATATGACTAAATTTAACCGAGTTTTTATTTCTGAAATATTATTTAAAATCACTAAGTACAAAATGAACTTAACAACTTTGAAACTAGATTTTGTACTTAAATTTAAAACGAGTTTTACTTCCGAAATGATTTTTCAAATCACTAAATACAAAACGAACCTAACGACTTTAAAACTAGAATTTTATACTTAGTAAATAAAAAATTTGTTTGTAAAATATCCTAAGTATAAGGAAATGTATAAGATATAAAGATACTAAGTATAAAATATAATAATAAAAATACTAAGTATTAAATATAAATAATAAAATACAAAGTATAAAAATACGAATAAAATACGAAGTATAAAAACACGCATACGTATAAAAATACGTACAAATACGAAATCTGAAAATACGAATACGTATAAAATACGATGGCGAATAGTAAATACGATGAATAGTAAAATAATGAATAGTGAAAAATATCTAAAATTCTGAAACGGACTCAAAATAAATATTTAAGTTTTCTATGTGCTTCCGTTTACCTGAAGAACTACTAGATCCTAGATTTTCGTTATACAAGTTTGACAATATCGAATAATATGAGTTATCACTTGAGTATTATAAGAATGAGAAATTGAGAAAAGAAGTAAGTGTTAAATACTCGGGTGTCTGCGATGTTAAACGCTATAGGGTCAGGGTTGGTAAGGTAGCCGCATATGGGGACACTATCATCGCTATTTGGTGCTAGTGGTAATCTAATGACTTTCCTAGTCGTTATTTAACGTGATTTTCGCCCTGGGTAGTGATTCGTTCACGGGCCCATATGAGGTAACGGAAAATAGCCATTCCCATCCGGGGAATCTGTCGTAGTGTAATAGTCGCACCAATAGGGTGGTGTATGCATGCAAAAGACAAGGGACTGATCCTCCTTATTACCTGCTTGATATCTTGAGCATTTAAAGTCCGTTGATGTGACCGGCAGGCTGTCGCGCGTTAACATGCTATTTGTGTTAGCGCATGTTTCCATCCTTACTGGTTTGTTGGCTTATGGTCGTGTTTCATCTTAGATTATCCATGTTGAGTTGGATGTTAGGTAGCTGTATCGTATGCTACTTAGTGTTTGATCTGATGTGCAGTCCGAGTAACTAGTGCACTTTGATAGAATTATATGGGTAATTATCTATGAGAGTACACAAGCCGCTCTGTAGTCAAGACTCGCGAGTTATGTTGCTATATGAATATAATTGAAAAGAGTCGACTACCCCGAATATGAATGAAATGATAATGATTTGCCTTCATGATTATGAATTGAGATAATTTGATGATTTAAATTGTTGTGTTATATGAATTGATATGATCTGATAATTTAATTGCCATGTTTAAATGAACTGTTTATGTTATGCTTTATGAACTGCATGATTGTATGTATATATGTGTTGTTTAGAATGTGCGAAATTTGAAGAAGCTATTTTTGATAATTGATCCAGTACCGAGACTTGATTGTTGATCTACACAAGGGGATTTGGAGGCCTTATTTTATATTTTGAGAGAATGTAATCGATTAAACTCTGTTTTATCTATGACTCTTATTATGTATAATGAGTTGAAATACGATGACAGCTGGTTTTGAAATAAATAGACTTAATTAATATTCCGCCTTAGTTTAATTAAAGTCACGAAAAACCAGGTTGTTACAGTTGGTATCAGAGCCAGGTTGCGACCGTGAGTAGCTTAAAGTTATCTCATCTAGCGAGACGACACCTGGGCCAGACATTCATATTGTATGTCAGGCATAGACTTATAGGCTCAAATAATGAATTAGAAATCCTAGATCGCTAAAATAATAACCTTAGAACGCGTTAAAAGAGAGGTTGGGTAGAAACATTAAGGACTGACCTACTAATCTTTTTGACTAACAAGTCCCTTATACTAACTTTACAAGAATCAAGACGTAAGAATCGAAGGCAAGACTGAAGCGCATGCAGAGAGACGTATCAAGAATCATGCTATCTGAGGCAGCTTCCAAGACGTCGGAGACTTCTTTAGCTTTAAAAATTCCTACAACCATCTATAACCGTTCTTTAATTATCCCCATCATTGCAACGCTTTTCAACTTTCAGACTTTCTAGATCACAAAATCTCTTGACATTTAATCTCTCCATGATTTTAGGATTTCCTTTTTACATTCTAAAATCCCTACTAATAAGGAGTCAATCTCGTAAAATTTTTACTTCTTCGAGACTTTTAATGTTCTGAATCAATAATCCTTTATAAATGACTCTGTAACTAATTTTCTTTTCTCTCAACTTCGTAGAATGTGTTCAACCTTACTCTACGAATTCATAAACTTCTTTCTTTTTATTTCAAACCTTCTAACCTTATTCGTACTGTTCATAATACCGAAGGCTAACCCTTATCAATTCTCAGACTCAACTCCATACCCCTTGAACATATATCTGAACTCTTATGTTATTTTCTGAGCTTGGTTTCTAACCCTCTGTCATAGTTCACTTCATTGAGAAGGAATTAGGAAGCTTTGTAACTTTTGATTTTAATATTCTTTTTCAGAATGGCTGCAAACGGTATTCCCAACAATGACCTTGACCATCAGTTCCTCGAAGAGGAGGCAAGAAGAAGAGGCTTCGAGGACGCAATCGTGAAAATTGCTCAGAATGTCCATCAATATCAGGGTGGCGGTAATAACCAATCCGCGTTTGAGAGGTTCTCAAAACATAGACCTCAACCGTACTCGGGCTCGGTCAACCCTACCGTTTTGACTGAATGGATTGAAGAAATGGAGAAGCTGTTGGAGCTCAGTAAGACACCGCCTACAGAGAAGGTGAATGTAGTAGCTTACTACCTGAAAGGAGAGGCCAACAGCTGGTGGCGCTTAATCCGATCCACTTTTCCCCTGAGGATTTACAATTGGAGTGAATTCAAGTTACTCCTCGAGACCAAATACTTCGGGGAGGAGTTAAAGTGGGAGAAGGAGGAGGAGTTCCGCAACCTAAACCAGGGTGATATGTCTCTGCAGGCATACACCGAGAAATATCAGGAGCTATCTAAGTTTGCCCCTAGAATATTAACGAACGAGGAGGAACTCGCAACCCGTTATGTAAGGGGCATGACTAACGATCTGAGGATAAACATGAGCGGGTTCAACTGTAAGAACTTTGCTGAGGCCTATGAGAAAGCAACGAGCATCTGGGCCCCTATCCAGAAGAGAGAAGCTGAGGAGAAAATGAAGAAGAGAACTTTTACGCCTCCTGTGGCAAGTTCTAGTTTCATCCAGAAGCCGACCTTCCAACAAAGGAATTTCCAGAGGCCGAATTCCCAAAACAACAATTTCAACAAGCCGGTTTACAACCGCAACAACAACAACTCGAACAAGGGGAGGCTGACTACAAAAGGTGGAAGAACCCCACCGCCGATTGTACGATCGGACAATTGCTATTTCTGTCACAAGGCTCTACACCTGAAAGCGGTCAGCGGATCCCCAATCGTCTGTTTCTTCTGCAATGAAGCGGGGCACAAATCTAACGCATGCCCGAAGAAAGAAGCGATGGGAAGGAAGAACACGAGACCACTACCCGCAGTTAAGGTACAAGGACGTGTTTACGTCTTGTCGGAGATTGACGAGGACACCGAGGATTGCCCTGACGTAGATGTCATCACGGGTAAAAATTCTGGTTAACTTAGTACCTGCCTTTATTTTATTCGATACTGCAGCATTCTTTTCTTTAAATTTTAAAATACCTTTCGAACTGGTCATGTCTATTACAATTCTTCTCTCGTCAAAATATACTTACATATATCGTATTTTTGTCTTATATAACCCCTTATTATAAATTTCGAATCATATCCTAAAAATGATTTTTAACATTTCCGTTTCATCTAATAACATTATAATAATAATTTTAGAAAATGAGCTATATCACCAAGGTTATCCATAATTCTCTAAAACTTTTATTTAATCATTCAACAATAGCCTATATTTTCGTAATTTCATTAAAGCTCATATTTTAATTATGACCACAATGACTTTTTACATAACTCCCCTAAATGCCGTTTTCCTAAGGCTATATTTCATATACCTGTGGTCATTAAGAGTAACAATAATAATATTAGGTATATGCGTTTAAAACTCCTTAAGGGGGTAGGACTATAATTTGACTATATTAAAGTCCTATTAAAATCTGAAATTTCTTATTACAACCTATTTTAGAGTTAACATTTATTCTGAAATTTAAATAAACGGTTTTATTCTTAAAACGCTTATTATTTTAATTTCATTTAGTTCCGTACACAACTTCTAGACCCTACCATTTTTGTGAATCTCTTTCGCGTCATTTCCAAAAATAACCTTCCTGTAACATTTCTATATTTATTTAAATATCTCTTTAATAAATCAAACGCGATTTTGTTCCCTAATATTTTCACTCTATCCGACGTTTCTATATTAGTTAGAAAACTCAAACTTTTCAAAAAGTCTTATTCCAACAAAACCGAATATTATTATCCAAATTTGTAAAATCTCAATATTCTCTCTAACTGCCTTGTTTAACCTCGAGCAGTTATCCACTCTATCCAAGTTTCGGGGATGAAACTTCTCTTAAGGGGGTAGGATTGTAACACCCCGTGTTATTTTAACATTATTTTATAAGAGAATTTAATTCCTTAAATTAAATTCATCCTTTTTCCTTATAATAAAAATGCGTCTGAATTTTTTTCGCCAAATAATACTAAATTTCTTAAGTCCAAATTTAAAATTTTTGAAAAATAAAATATGTTGTATTTTATTCAGAATTCAAAAAGAAACACATTTCAAAATTTTATAAAAATGGACCCATATATTTTTTCTCACCTTTGAAATTCAAGTCATCGATTTCAAACAATACAATTTCCTTCTCGCACCTGAACTAAAACTATTTTTATATACTTCGAATTCGAACTTTATTTTTATATATTTGAACTCGATAAATAAAATGACGCATCGACGACAAATTTCTCAACGACAAATTTCTACACAAAACGAGGTAAATGGGGCCCACAAGGCCGAATTAATTGGTGACTAAATCACCAAACATCCTCATCCAAATTCAAGGACACATAATGTAAAAACTTAATATGAAACTAAATTAGTTAAAGAATAATTTCAAAGAAACTAATTTAGATTAAAAACATAATCATTTTGTTTATTTCTTAATAAATCATATTTGCTTTCTACCTAGCTACTATTCCAATTCTATTTAATTAGCACTTTTGAAAACTATCGAAATTTCAAGTCAAACTTAATTTAAACTGATAAACGTTTTGACGGTTGATTTTAATTATTTAAATCAATAACTTTTGACCAAAAAAATATGTATTTCGGGTTAGTAAACTTTTAATCAAGATTTCGAGGATTTTGAGCCCAATTTTTGTTTTGATCACCTTTCGAAGATTATTTTCATTTTTAGTCTCGATCTTATTTCGAAACACTACTTTAAGATCATATACTTTATTTCGAGACTTTTCGCGTGTAAGAAATCGAAAATTTCAAAAACGAAAAATCGGACCCTTGACTTGTGTGATGGCCGAGCTCACTTGTAGCTCACTCTACATGCTTCACTTTACTCTTCCATTTTTTTTCTTACACACACCATGCTTTACTTACACACCTATTTTAGGCCATCATTTTGTTAGTTTATATTTAACTTTATTTAAACAAACTAATTTCCTTTTTATTTTTGTAACCCGTATAAATATATAGGACCTAACTTTCGAGGTCCGAAAAGTGGTCATACGGACTCGGAATTGAGCGAAACAAAAGCCTAAACCACATAACTTTTCGAGACGGATTTAATGACGCTATTTTCGTAGCCGTCGGATCTGCCTAGCTCGAGCTAAATTTTCTGCACTCTTCCATTCTCACTTTACTCACTCATACAAGTCTACACTCTTTTATTTTTGCCTTACTTGCACACATCAAATTCACTACACAAGCATGCTCTTCCAATTCTTACACACATGCTTCACCCTACACAAGCATGCTCTTCCATTTTGTTCACTTTACACAAGCATGCTCTACATTCTTACACCCTAGCTTATTTCATCATCACATCCTAATTTAATTAAATTGAACATTATTTTCTAAATAATAAACTTACTACAAAGATTACTAGTATACAACTTTAGTACTACACATTTCATTACACACAAAACACAAACAAACACTTAACTCTTTTTCTCTCTAATAAAACCTAACTCAAGAACAAAGTAAGCCATGTTCTTATGCAACTCAAGAACACCATATGAATCTTCATCCTCTTTAATTCATTTCTTCCTTAAAACTTTCATTTTATTTGCTTAAATTTATTAGCATACATAAATAAACTCCTCACCATTTATATTTAGTACTCACTTACTCTTATTACATACAATTAAAATATGAACATGAATCGAAATCATAAAAAAAAATTATTAAAACATCACCTAAACCTAAATACTACTACACTTTAAATTTTAGTTTAGTTAGTTTAGTTTTAAAATAAATTACTAACTTGCTTATTTTTATTTTTATGTACTAATCCTTCCAAAGAAGAGGAGCAAGGTGGAGCCATCGATCTTAGTATTTTCGACCATATTATCGATCCCGATAATTGCTAGGCATTTCATTCACTAACCTAATTAAGGTGCCCCCGCACACTAGGTTTTAATTTTGTAAATCGCATGCTATAAATGTTTATGTGTTATATTTATTGTGTTTATGATCACCTAGTAATCATATGTTAAATTAGGAGACAAAAATCGAAAAATAACATTTGAGTAACATGTAAAAAAACCCACGGCCTCCCTTCAATTTTTCATTTAATTTTTCGTTTTAATTTTTGTTAATTGCATGCTTAAAATACTAAGTATAAGATGTATATGAAAATATAATTAGTTTATGTTTAGGACTTAAAATGAACTTGTTATGAATTTTAAACGTTTTAAAGTGTTTATGTGTGTTCTTGAATTTTTGTTGTTATTCTTGTGTTTGAATGATTCTTACTTATGTGTGTTAATGTTTGTATATGATTTTCACATATGTTAAATATATAAATGATATAAAGTAAATTAGTTATTGAATTAGAAGTATAAAAATCAAAAACTAAAAATTATGGACATATATACTTATACACGGTTTTACTATATATTTTGGACCAATTTTTAGTTTTAATTTTTCTAAATAACATATTATGATTAGTTTAGATAAATTAGACTTGTAGGAAAAATTTGAGAAAATTATATAAACATATGAAAATTTGACTAGTTAATGTTCATATGAAATTCATGAGTGTTCTTCATTTCCTTCATGTGTTCTTAATGATTTTAGCTCACTTTGATTTATAAGATTTTTATGTGTTATTTATTGTTTTTAGTAACTAATAGATAATTACAAAACTAAATATATAAGTTAAATAAGCTAAATCTTTAAAATATAAAAGTTAGAAATTTAAAGTAAGTAAAAACACTATTCATAAACTTAATAAAATATTTAGTGAAATTGCAACTTAGTTTAAATCACTTTAGTATAAACTAAATAAATAGATTATAAAAACTTTAAGTCAAAACCGATAAATTAGGAAACGAAAATAAAAGACTAAGTGAATAGAGGCCCACGGCCTTAGGCTTATTTTTGGACCAAAATTTGGTTTTGTCACTTTTTATTTTATTTTTTTTTTATTTTTTTATCACTTAGATAAATTAATTAGTTAAAGTAATGATTTATTAATAAAAACATAAAAAGAAACAAATAGCTAAATATAATAGAGAGCCACGGTTTTACTTAATTAAGTGAGTCAATTTTGATCAAAATGAATTTGTCACTTAGTCACTAAAGTTGAATAGTAATTAGGATTATATTTGATTGTATAATAAATCGTTAATAAAAAGAATCAACGAAACCGATAAAAAATAAACGTTACGCGTATTAAAATGAATAATGTCGAGTGTTACTACCTTTGCTTAAAATTTGGATATGGACATACGGACTATTTAAAATGAACTACGACAACCTCGCTAAAAATGGAAACCGCTAAAAGTTTACTTAATTATATGACTAAATTTAACCGAGTTTTTATTTCTGAAATATTATTTAAAATCACTAAGTACAAAATGAACTTAACAACTTTGAAACTAGATTTTGTACTTAAATTTAAAACGAGTTTTACTTCCGAAATGATTTTTCAAATCACTAAATACAAAACGAACCTAACGACTTTAAAACTAGAATTTTATACTTAGTAAATAAAAAGGCTGTTTTGTAAAATATCCTAAGTATAAGGAAATGTATAAGATATAAAGATACTAAGTATAAAATATAATAATAAAAATACTAAGTATTAAATATAAATAATAAAATACAAAGTATAAAAATACGAATAAAATACGAAGTATAAAAACACGCATACGTATAAAAATACGTACAAATACGAAATACGAAAATACGAATACGTATAAAATACGATGAATAGTAAATACGATGAATAGTAAAATAATGAATAGTGAAAAATATCTAAAATTTACGAACGGACTCAAAATAAATATTTAAGTTTTCTATGTGCTTCCGTTTACCTGAAGAACTACTAGATCCTAGATTTTCGTTATACAAGTTTGACAATATCGAATAATATGAGTTATCACTTGAGTATTATAAGAATGAGAAATTGAGAAAAGAAGTAAGTGTTAAATACTCGGGTGTCTGCGATGTTAAACGCTATAGGGTCAGGGTTGGTAAGGTAGCCGCATATGGGGACACTATCATCGCTATTTGGTGCTAGTGGTAATCTAATGACTTTCCTAGTCGTTATTTAACGTGATTTTCGCCCTGGGTAGTGATTCGTTCACGGGCCCATATGAGGTAACGGAAAATAGCCATTCCCATCCGGGGAATCTGTCGTAGTGTAATAGTCGCACCAATAGGGTGGTGTATGCATGCAAAAGACAAGGGACTGATCCTCCTTATTACCTGCTTGATATCTTCAGCATTTAAAGTCCGTTGATGTGACCGGCACGCTGTCGCGCGTTAACATGCTATTTGTGTTAGCGCATGTTTCCATCCTTACTGGTTTGTTGGCTTATGGTCGTGTTTCATCTTAGATTATCCATGTTGAGTTGGATGTTAGGTAGCTGTATCGTATGCTACTTAGTGTTTGATCTGATGTACGAGTCTGAGTAACTAGTGCACTTTGATAGAATTATATGGGTAATTATCTATGAGAGTACACGAGCCGCTCTGTAGTCAAGACTCGCGAGTTATGTTGCTATATGAATATAATTGAAAAGGGTCGACTACCCCGAATATGAATGAAATGATAATGATTTGCCTTCATGATTATGAATTGAGATAATTTGATGATTTAAATTGTTGTGTTATATGAATTGATATGATCTGATAATTTAATTGCCATGTTTAAATGAACTGTTTATGTTATGCTTTATGAACTGCATGATTGTATGTATATATGTGTTGTTTAGAATGTGCGGGGCTGAAGAAGCTATTTTTGATAACAGTCCCAGGTACCCCGAGACTTGATTGTTGATCTACACAAGGGGATTTGGAGGCCTTATTTTATATTTTGAGAGAATGTAATCGATTAAACTCTGTTTTATCTATGACTCTTATTATGTATAATGAGTTGAAATACGATGACAGCTGGTTTTGAAATAAATAGACTTAATTAATATTCCGCCTTAGTTTAATTAAAGTCACGAAAAACCAGGTTGTTACATCCTCTCCCTTCTCAGCCCTGCTCTTTTCCCTTCTCTTTTCACCTGTTTTCGGCCACCACCGGAGCAGCCTCACCGGAGCCGCCATTGGAGCCGACCTCGAGCTTGACCACCATGGCCCCTTCTCTTTTTCCTTTTTCGTGTCCCCCTGTTCTCGACACCTCTCCCCTGCTCTCCTTTTTTCTTTTTCTGCTCTCACCGGAGCTTTGCCGGAGCTACAACCTCCGACCACCGTGGTATGTCCTCCTTCCCTTCATCTTTTCCACTCTCCATTTTAATTCTCCCTATCACTTACTCTATCTGTCGGTTGCTTGAAAACGCCTTCGTCGGAGCTGTCACCGTGACTCTTTTCGTCCTCTGTTTATTTTCGGCCTCCTATGCTCTGTCCTTGGTCCACCGTGAGCCACCATGGCTAGCACCACCGAGACCCTACTGTGGCAGCCACCACGAGTACATTGCTTTCGATGTCGTTCCGTCGTCGGCACCGTCATTGGGGTTTTGTTGTCATGGACCGTGTCCTCTGCTCTCCACCGCCTTTGTCTTCTTTGCTCGACGTGCTCTTAATTTCGGTCCCGAAAATCACTACACTGCTGCTCTAGTTGGATTCGGTGAGCAACTTATCTTTTCAATTCCAAACTATTCATTATTTATCATCTCGACTTAATCGTGCCCGCTTATAATTCACTTTTCTTTATCACCCATCATGAACGATTTGTTGCGGTCCACGTTGAGTTGTTGCCTTGGAGTTGTGCTTCTGTCATGCTTGGAAATCAGTCCTTTTGGGTTTACGGAGGATTTTTGGAGGCCTCTGTTCGTGAGCCAAATTTAGGTGACTCGATTTCTTCCTCAAAATCTCTAACAATTAACGTTTTGGTTTTATTTTAATTAATCTGTTATTAAAAGTGAGCTAGTATGCATTAGGCACTTATACCTCCCGTACCATTTTATTTAATAACTTTGTATGATTAGCTATAGTATGAAATTGAGTGTTAATTGTGGTTATAATATAATGTTGAATTGATTTGTGAAATATGATATTTATCTGATTTTGTGATAATATGTTTTGAGTGAAAAATGTGTTGTTAAATTAATGTTGAATTTATATGTAATATTATCATGTTAAAATTATTTGTTATGTGTAAATTAAATTATATAAAGTATAAGTATCGCAATTATAAAATAAGACTAAAAATATTACTAAGATAACTAAAGTAAATAAATTAAACTAATATAAAATAATTATAGAAATAAAATATTTATCGTCACTAATAAGTCCAAATGAAATAATAACTAAAAATGAAGAATTAAGTTAAAAGAGTATTAAGTTTAAATTAATATTAAATCAAACTAAAAGTAAAAATATAAATTAAGTTACTCATATTAAAGTTTCTAAAATAAATAATTATATAAAAAGTCATATATCACATTTAATATAAAGATTACTTTATTAAAACTTTAAAGTTTACAATGAACTTAAATATACTAAATAAGTATTTAGTTAAAATAATAATAAGGAAATTGGGTACTTTAAGATTTAAAATGAATCTAAGTAAAACTATTACTAAATAAAGCTAAAAATTAGAATCACAAATAAAAATTAACTAAAAGGTAAATTGTTAATATCATAATAATATATAAAGGTTGACTAAAAATTTACTAAGTATAGTTATATAAAAATTATGAATAATATATATATATATATATATATATATATATATATATATATATATATATATATATATATATATATATATATATATATATATATAGATTTAGGTTCATATGAGAAATAGGGCTTAGGTGAGAAATATGAGAAATAATCATAACCATTGATTGTTTTAATCTAAGGGTTGATATACATTGTTTTTTTTTTTTTTTTTTTTTTTTTTTTTTTTTTTTTTTTTTTTTTTTTTTTTTTTTTGGGGGGATGTTTTTTTTTTTTTTCCTTTCTTTTTGTGATGGGAGATTTGTTTTCTTTTTTTTTTTTTTTGTGAGGGGATATTTTTTTTTCCTTTTTTGTGATGGGAGATTTGTTTTTTTTTTTTTTTTTTTTTGAGGGGTGATTTGTTTTTTTTTTCTTTTTCTTTTTTTTTTTTCAAATTATTTTTTTTTTAATTTCATTTTTTTGTTTTTCTATTTTTTTTTGTTTTTTTTTTAATTTTTTTTCTTTTTGATTTTTTTAATACGAGGTTCATTACATTTACAAACGAGGTTCATTACATTTAAAAACGAGGTTCATTACATTTATATACGAGGTTCATTTCATTTACATACGAGGTTCATTTCATTTACATACGAGGTTCATTTCAAGAATAAATGAAATTCATTTTGATTACAATCGAGGTTCATTTCAGTAACAAATGAGGTTCATTTCAGTTACATACGAGGTTCATTACATTTACAAATGAGGTTCATTACATTTACATACGAGATTCATTTCATTTACATACGAGATTCATTTCATTCAAATACGAGGTTCATTTCATTTACAAACGAGGTTCATTATATTTACATACGAGATTCATTTCATTTACATACGAGGTTTATTTCAGTTACATACGAGGTTCATTTCAGTAACAAATGACGTTCATTTCAGTTACATACGAGATTCATTACATTTACAAACGTGGTTCATTACATTTACATACGAGATTTATTTCATTTACATACGAGATTCATTTCATTTAAATACGAGGTTCATTTCATTTACAAACGAGGTTCATTACGTTTACATACGAGATTCATTTCATTTACATACGAGGTTCATTTCATTTACATACGAGGTTCATTTCAGTAACAAATGAGGTTCATTTCATTTACATACGAAGTTCATTTCAGATAAATACGAGGTTCATTGCAGTAACAAATGAGGTTCATTTTAGTTACATACGAGGTTCATTACATTTACAAACGAGGTTCATTACATTTACATTCGAGATTCATTTCATTTACATACGAGATTCATTTCATTCAAATACGAGGTTCATTTCATTTACAAACGAGGTTCATTACATTTACATACGAGATTCATTTCATTTACATACGAGGTTCATTTCAGTAACATATGAGGTTCATTACATTTACAAACGAGGTTCATTACATTTACATACGAGATTCATTTCATTTACATACGAGATTCATTTCATTCAAATACGAGATTCATTTCATTTACATACGAGATTCATTTCATTTACATACGAGATTCATTTCAGTAACAAATGAGGTTCATTTCAGTTACATACGAGGTTTATTACATTTACAAACGAGGTTCATTACATTTACATACGAGGTTCATTTCATTTACATACGAGGTTCATTTCATTTACATACGAGGTTCATTTCAAAACAAAGAAACAAAAAAAAAATTGAAAAAAAAAAAAATTGAAAAAAAAAATAAATTGAAAAAAAAAATTAAAAAAAAAAATTGAAAGAAAAAATATGAAAAAAAAAAAAAAAAAAAAAAAAAAAAAAAAAAAAAAAAAAAACCTCCCCTCATAAAGAAACAAAAAAAAAATAAAAAAAATAAATCTACCCTCATAAAAAAAAAAAATAAATAAATAAATCTCCCCTCACATTAAAAAAAAAAAAAAATATAAAAAAAAAATATAAATCTCCCCTCACCAAAAAACTATAAATCTCAACCCTTAGATTAAAATAATGAATGGTTATGATGATTTCTCATATTTCTCATATAAGGGGTATTTCTCATGGGAACTCAACCCTATATATATATATATATATATATATATATAAATACAAAACCTAACTAAGATTTTGAATTATAAAGTTTTTGACATTTTTAAAAGTTATAAATAATTAAGTGAATTAAACTTAAGTGAATATTACTAAAATTTAAATATTAATAATCTCACGATCGAATTATTAAATCACCTAATACGACTACGTAAAAGTTACATAAATAAAATCAATTCAGAAATTAGGCCACCTAAATGAATAGTTCCTAAATGTCATTATATTAGATTTTATTAAAAATACTAAATTTTGCTAAGTATCATCAGGACACTTTTACAAGTTAAAATAAATGTTAAAACTACTAAATCGCTAAACACTTCACAATTTAAATAAAAAGGAAGAAATAAATGTGACTTATAATGAAATTCAATTATTTATATCACTAATCGTAAACATACTTGAATTGAATTTAAACGAAACTAAATCTTTTAACTTAATCAAATAAAATACTTACACTTGAATAAAATAAATTAATTACTTGAACCTATTTGAGTTACCCGAGATAAAGAACTTTAAAGTAAACTAAGTAACGAGAATGAATTTTTAAAAGAAAATAATGAATAGTAAAATAATGAATAGTGAAAAATATTTAAAAGTTACGAACGGACTCAAAATAAATAATTAAGTTTTTCTATGTGTTCTATTTTACCTGAAGAACTGCTGTTACTAAAATTTCATTATACAAGTTCGACGTTATATTTATATTACAAGTTCGTCATTATTATTATTTATGAACGAGAGAATGAGAAATTGAGAAAGCAAGTACTTGAATAAAATACTAGGATTGTTCGCCATGTTGCGACTCTTGAAATTCGAAGTTAACGAGGTAGCTGTCTATGGGGACTTGGGCTCCCTACCTGAGTTGCCCAAGGCTATTCAACGATCCTAAGATTGCTGTTTGACGTGTGGTATCAACCTCAGGGATGGGGCATACTTGATACTTCCGCGGGCCCATAGAATAGTAATTGGAAACGCCAACCCCATCCGGGGGTACCCGTCTCTGGTGATAGTCGAACTTTTTCGTCGGTGATACCTTTTGAATAGCGAATAAGTATGATCCTCGATAGGTAGTGTATGCATACATTAGACAAGGGATGTAGCCATCTTTATTACCTTAGATATCTTTGAGCCTGGCAGTCATGTCCAAGTGATGTTGGCCCTGCCGGCTACTGCGCGGATTATGTCTGCATGCTTCCGCCTTACTAACGAAGATTCACTAGTTAACGTATGATGAATGTATTTCCTTGTTTTGATTGGTTATTGTCTGAATGATGTTGTCCATGAGTTGAGATTGCCTTGTTTAGTATGTATGATTATCGAGAAATGTTTTATGATTATATGATTTGACGTATGCTCATATTTGAATTATCATGATTCCTTATATGTTTTTGCTTGTCTACTTGCAATGTGTTTTATTTATTTATTTATTTTCTATATTGCATATGTTTAGAATTGCATGATTGTTCACGACTATGTGTTTATTGAATTGATTACGGCTTATGCATATATCTTGGTTGCCATAATTTAGGTTTTATATATATATTATATTAATTGAGATGATAGTCATGTTTATTTATTGTGATTCTATAAATTAAAATGTTTTAAGTTTTGTTTATCATGTTGTATGAGATTTAAATATCTATATGTGAGAACTGATATTATATGCTATTTGTCCAATTTTATTAACATAAGGTGGCTACGGTAGTTATCTGGCGTTTAGTCTTTGTCAAGTTACTTTTAATCATAGGTTAAATAAACCAAAACTGTGGTTTAGAGGTTGTTGGTTAGAACAGTCACTTCCCGCCTCTGAGCGGGAGATCCTCCTATTTTGTGTTTTTGTCTCCGTTGCAGGCAATTCTCGAGACTCAGGATTATCGGGATGATTAGGATGTTTCGTTTGTTTTCCTTGAGAGATTGTAATATATATTTGTATCCTATGCCATTCGAATGTAATTTAATTAACATCCGGCATGTATTAGACTTAATTAATTTTCCGCCTTAGTTTAATTAAGTCACGAAAAACCGGGTTGTTACATGAAATTTGAAAGACGATATAAGTTTTGTGTTGACTTTTATAAAATTTTGAAATGTGTTTCTTTTTGAATTCTGAATATAATACAACATACTTTATTTTTCAAAATTTTTATATTTGAACTTAGGAAAATTTAGTATTATTTGGCGAAAAAAATTCAGTCGCATTTTTATTATAAGGAAGAGGATGAATTTAATTGAAGGAATTAAATTCTTTCTTAATATTTTGTTATAAAAAACACGGGGTGTTACAATCCTACCCCCTTAAGAAAAGTTTCGTCCCGAAACTTGGATAGAGTGGATAACTGCTCGAGGTTAAACAAGGCAGTTAGAGAGAATATTGAGATTTTACAAATTTGGATAATAACATATGGTTTTGTTGGAATAAGACTTTTTGAAAAAAAAATTTGAGTTTCCTAAATAATATAGAAACGTCGGATAGAGGGAAAATATTGGAGAACAAAATCGCATTTGTTTTATTAATGAGATATTTAAATAAATATAAAAATGTTACTAGACTGTTATTTTCGAAAATGACGCGAAAGAGATTCACAAAAATGGTAGGGCCTGGAAGTTTTGTACGGAACTAATTGAAATTAAAATAATAAGTGTTTTAAGAATAAAACCGTTTATTTAAATTTCAGAATAAATGTTAACCTTAAAATAGGTTGAAATAAAAACTTTTAAGATTTAATTAAGGTTGTGGTATAATCAAATTATTATCCTACCCCCTTAAGAAGTTTCAAACTTATGTAAATAATAATATTATTATTGTTACTTTTAATGATCACGCATGAGATATATAGCCTTAGGAAAATCGGCATTTAGGGAAAATAGGTAAAAGTCGTAGTGATCATAAGAAAAAATATGAGCTTTAATGAAATTAAGGGAAATATAGGTTATCGTTGAATGATTAACTAAAATTTTAGAGGATTATGGATAACCTTGTTGATATAGCTCATTTTCTAAAATTGTTATTATAATGTTATTAGATGAAACGGAGATGTTTTAAATCATATTTCGGGTAAGATTGAAAATTTATAATAAGGGTTTATATAAAAAGAAAAAGAAAGTGATATATGTGTATACATACTTCGAAGAGATATAATTATAACGGATAGGACAAGTTCAAAAGGTATTCAAAATTTAAAGGAAAGGAGCTCGAAACAAAGAAGTTTTAAAAGTACCTATAATTAAGAAATAAGGATTTTATGAAGAGACGTTAAAATACGAAAGTCCATTTTAGTGGTTAATACGCAGAAAACTATAAGTTTTTAAAAACGGATGAAAATTCACGAGAAGGTAATAATAAATTTTATAGGATAAACAAAAATAAGGTTCGAAAGTGGATGAAATAAGGATAAGCAATTTAAGATAACTAAATCTCAAGGATATTTCAAATGACGAAATAAAAATTTTATGAAACAAATAAAAAAAAAAATTCGTAGATGAGTTTAATGTGGAATACGAAGGTAAATTTTCGAAGATGGTTAGGAATTATAAATTTACGATTTTAAATATTTAAAATGAGGTAGTAAGACTAAGAATTTTGAAAGGCAATCAAGTTAAAAATATTTAAATTTAAAAGATGATTTTGATATAATTGTAGAAATTTTCAATGCTAAAGAAGTCTTCGACGTCTTGAAAGTTGCCTCAGATAGCATGATTTTTGATACATCTCTCTGTATGCTCTTCCGGTCTTGTCTTCAAGTCTTATATTTGCGAGAAATGAAAAGAGGTAACTTCAAAAAGGAAGATTTCATTATAAGAGTATAAGTTAGGAAGGTTTTATTTCAAAAGAAGAAAAATAATTTAAATAGATCAATAATTTTTTTTTCCTTTTTGAATAAGTTAGGAAGAGATGAATATGGATGTTTGAGAAAGTTATAGAGGTCTTCAAAACGCTGGATTTCTTCAACGTTCATAGCGTCGCTTTAGATCGTTCGACTCTTGATGCATCCATTTGCAAGTGCTTGAGTCCTTCTCGTCTCGTCTTCGATTTATACGTCTCGATTGTTGGTAACGTTAGTATAGAAGGCTTGTTAGTCAAAAAGATCAGTCAGTCAATCCTTAATGTTTCTACCCATCTCACATGTTAAAGTGATCTAATTTATTATTTAGCGATCTAGGATTTCTAATTCATTATTTGATCCTATAAGTCTATGCCTGACATACGATATGAATGTCTGGCCCAGGTGTCGTCTCGCTAGATGAGATAACTTTAAGTTACTCACGGTCGAAAGACAGCTCTGATACCAACTGTAACAACCCCGTGTTTTTCGTAACACAATATTATAAAAGAATTTAATTCCTTAAATTAAATTCATCCTTTTCCTTATAATAAAAATGCGTCTGAAAATTTTTCGCCAAATAATACTAAATTTCTTAAGTACAAATTTAAAATTTTTGAAAAATAAAATATGTTGTATTATCTTCAGAATTCAAAAAGAAACACATTTCAAAATTTTATAAAAGTCAACCATAAAATTTATATCGCCTTTCAAATTTCAAAAAATAGCTAAGTCATGTTTACTATTCATAAGAATAAAAGTAAAACCTTTTATTCATAGAATTTATTTTCGTACATGTTTGATTTTTGAATAAAAATGGACCCGTATATCTTTTCCGTCTTTGAAATTCAAGTCAACGATTTCAAACACGCAAATCAAAGTCAAGCCACTTTATCCTCTTCCAAGATCACGTACACAACACTTAACATCAAAAAAAAATGTAATCATTTTGATTATTATTTAATAAATAATTATATATTAATATCTAATTACTATTCATATCCTATTTAACTAACTTTTTCACTTAATCTCGAAATTCTGAGTTATACCTAATTTAAATTGATAAATTTTTTGACGTTCGATTATAATTATTTAAATCTTTAACATTCAACGAAAAAAATATGTATTTCGACGTAGGAAATTTTTATTCAAAATTTCGAGGATTAAGATCCGATTTTTGTTTTTAGTACCTTTCGAAAATTATTTTTATTTTTAATTCCGATTTTATTTCAAAACACTATTTTAAGATCATATCTTTTATTTCGAAACCTTTCGCGATCGCGCAAATCAAAAATTTCGAGAAATGAAAACCGAGCCCGAAAATTTGACTTTTGACTTTTGGACACCAAAGTCAAATTCTATCATCTTCCATTTTTCCTTACACAAAATTTAATTTTCTTACACCTTTATTTTTTTCATCATCATTTTTATTTTTATGTATTTAAATTTAAAGTTTATACTTAATAATAATAATACATACAAAATACAATACTACTACTTTAATATCACTATTTTCATTTCCGTCACTTTTAAAATTTTTCTAAAGTAGTAAATAAAATATTTTAGTCTTAAATTTATAAAATGAACACTTTTCAGAAAATCGTCAAAACAGCACATTTTAACTTTTATCGCTTTTGACGCCCGAATTTTTAAAAAACTGATTAATTTCGTGAAAAACATTTTAAAAATATCATAGGAACATTTTTAATGTCAAATAGTGTCAAAGACTTTATTAGCCAATTAGAATAAACATGTCCCCTAATTTCTTTTTTATTTAACTTTATTTACATAATAAAAACATTACTTAACATCAAAACCTACTAACTTATTCTACACATTTCACAATTGCAAAAATCAACTTGTTTGCCTCTTAGAAATGCCGTAGACTTGCCTCCATTTTCTCCCATTTTATTTCTTTCATTTTCTTCCTAAAACATTAAGTAAAAACCTATAATATTATCTTAATAATTCCTAAGTATTTCAAGTTCATTAGTGGGTATATTAGGAGCTAATTACTTGGATTATTCGGGTGAAGAACATGGGTTTATGGGTAAAGAAATTCCGATCTAAAATTTATTTTAG
This sequence comes from Dianthus caryophyllus, assembly GCA_023091065.1. Lineage (NCBI taxonomy): Eukaryota > Viridiplantae > Streptophyta > Magnoliopsida > Caryophyllales > Caryophyllaceae > Dianthus > Dianthus caryophyllus. Next base: position 18,948,955 of record CM041527.1, on the reverse strand, counting down.
ATCCTCGACGATTAACATCCTAATAAGGTGACTAGTTATATCTCATATTAGTCTCTTTGTAAATTAATTTGATTATTATTATAATTTTATAAGTATGATTTTTATGTTCAAAATATGTTAAACATATTTATGTGTATTTATATGTTATGTGAAATATAATAAAATGATAATAAATAAGTAATATTGATAATAGACTAATTGTAGTAATATGTTAATATGTTTAGTTAAATTGTTTTTGAGTAGTTTAAATTATTGTTCATATGATTTATATGTTTATTTATGTTTTAGTTAAGTAGTAATCTTATATAAAAATTATGTGAAATATTAACAATGAGTTTAAAGTGATTAAAAATCAAAAATAAAAATTGTGTGTGTATGTTCTTATCTCACGGCATTTACCCTATTTTTAGTTACATTTTCACTTTTAATTTTTGTAAATAATATGTTATGTTAAGTTAAGTTAAAATGGATGTTATCATGTTATAAAAATTAATTTAGGAAAATAAGTTATTAAATGTTTAAATTGCAAAATGTGTTCTTAACTTTAAAAATGGTGTTCTTGATGTTCATGTGTGTTCTTCATGATCTTCATGTGTGTTCTTCATTTTAGCTCATTTTGATTCTTATTATTTTTTTATGTTTGTTATATTTATTGTTTTATTTAACTAACAAGTAATTATATTAATAACTTTATAAGTTAAACTAGCTAAATCATTAAGATTAAAAAGTTAGAAAATTAAAGTGTTGAAAAACACTATTCATAAATATAAATGAAATTTTTAGTAAATTTCATTTTAGTTTAAATCGTTTTAGTATAATTAGAATAATTAAATTATAAAGACTTAAAGCTAAAAACCGATAAAAATCAAAAAAAATGAAATTGGAACACTACATGAAACCTCACGGCATTTAGGTGCATTTTTAGTGTTAAAATTGTTTTTATCACTTTTTAGTTTACTGTGAAAATAATTTAATTAGTAGTTAATAAATTGAATTAAGAAATTAAAAGAAATAAAAAGAATTGTAACATATAAACACACCACACGACATTCCTATTTAAATGGACCAAAATTAATCAAGATGAATTTATCACTAAGTCACTAAAGTTAACTAGTTGCTAGAAATGAATTTTTGTATAAACCGATTTAGTTAGAAATGAAATATGTTAAACCGTTAAAAAAATATATTATAAAAATAAACTAAATCGTGTGCTACTGCCTTTGCAAATATTGGACTGTTGGACTTGGACATACGGACTAGAATGAACCATCCACGACACTATTATTATTAAAAATGAAAATCGCTAAATTTAGTAAATAGATGACTAAATTTAACTAAGTTTCAGTTTTAAAATAAATATCATTATCACTAAATATAAAACGAACTTAACAACTTCGAAACTAGAAAGTTATACTTAGTAAATAAAAATGGTTTAGTTTTATATCTAAAATATCTTAAGTATAAAAATACATATAAATATAAAAAAATACATACAAGTATAAAAATACATACAAGTACAAAATACGTATAAATACGAAGTATAAAAATACGCATACGTATAAAAATACGTACAACTACGAAATACGAAAATACGAATACGTATAAAGATACGATGAATAGTAAATACGATGAATAGTAACCTGATGAATAGTAAATAATGAATAGTAAAAATATTTAAAATTTACGAACGGACCCAAAATAAATATTTAAGTTTTCTATGTGCTTCCGTTTACCTGAAGAACTGCTAGAACTAAATTTTCATTATACAAGTTCGACGATATTGATTTGTTTGAATTACCGCGTAAGTAATAAAGGAACGAGAAAATGATAAAGAAAGTGCTTGTTAAATACTCGGGTGTCTGTCATGCATGTTGCGAATCTATTGTGCCATCGTTAGAAAGGTAGCCGCGTATGGGGACTCTTTCACTCTCAGTGCTGACTGAGGCGTTCTAATGACTCTCATAGTCTTTAGGCAAGCGGCGTTTACATCCCTTGAATGGGCATAAATGTGGCGACCTGCGGTCCATACGAGGTAACGGAAGATGACCATCCCATCCGGGGACCTTGTCGATAGGTATTAATCGTTTTATTTAGGAAAGCATACTCTCCCGAATAGCGAGGTTTATGTCGACTCTAAATAGAGGTGTATGCATACATTAGATAAGGGATTGAATCGTCCTTCTTACCTATTGGTATCTTTAGCATTAAAGTCCATTGATGTACCCGGCACGCTATTGCGCAGGCCTTGCTTTTGTAGGGTTTTGCATGCTTCCATCCTAACTTGTTGTGGCTCATAGGACAATGTATGATAGATTATCCATGTTGTGTTGGATATTAGGTAGTTATCACGTACGCTACTTAGTGTTTGATCTGATGTACGAGTCTGAGTAACTAGTGCACTTTGATAGCGAGTCATATGGGTGATTTACTATGAGAGTACACAAGTCGCCCTGTAGTCAAGACTCGCGAGTTTATGTTACTATATGAATATAATTGAAAAGGGTCGACTACCCCGAATATGAGTGAATTGATAATGTTTATCCTCCATATTATGAATTGAGATGATCTGATGATTTAATTGCCATGTTAAATGAACTGTTTTATGTTATTTGCTTTCATAATTGAATGTCATGCTTATATGATTTATCGCTTTAAACCGCATGCTTATTATGACTTATATGTCTTTATATGCTATATGTAATAAGCATGTTTATGTTTTTATCATAATGTTATAATTATAAAGCGATAGTAGTAAACCAAAGTAATTGAAATCGAGGGTAAGTATGAGCATAGCTAGTCCTTTGTCGCTCAATGGCACCCCGCATCAGTTTATTGTGCAGGACGTTCGTGGACCGGAAGCTGGATTTTGGACGGGGCCACGAGATGCTTTTACTGCTTACTTTTAGTTGTTTTCGAGAGATATGTAATATATACAACGTTACTCTTTTAAATTTCCGTATTTAGAGTTGTTTTATTCAACTCTTGAACGATGCTATAACGTTTGGGTTTTTATGTAAAATTAATGACACTGGTTTAAGACTTAATTAATTTCCGCCTTAGTAATTAAAGTCGACTAAAAACCAGGTTGTTACAACACAAGTATTCAACACTTAACATCAACTTTCTATTATTAATCATTTTGATTTTTATTTATAAATCATATTATATTAATAACAAATTACTATTTCGTTTTGATTTAACTAACACTTTCGCTAAAAATCGAAATAATGAGACACACTAAGTCTAAACTGATAAAATTTTTGGTGATTGTTTATAATTGTTTAAATCAATAACATTCAACGAAAAAAAAAAAAAAGTGTTTCGATCAAATAAGAGTTTATTTCAAACTTGCGAGGAACTAATACCCAATTTTTGTTTTGATTTCGTTTTGAAGTTTATTTTCATTTTTATTTTCGATCTTACTTCTAAACATTATTTTAAGATCATATATTTCATTTCGAAACTTTTCGCGTACGCGCAAATCGAAAATTTCAAAAACGAAAAATCGAGCCACTTGAGCTCATGTAGGCCGAAATTTTGGACCTCTTTGGTCCTTGCTTATCCCCTTCCATTCTTCTCTACTTTAGTAACTTGTCAATTCACTTACACATCTACTAAATTGATCATCACTTCTAGCTCCTTTTAATTTAATGATTTATACAAACTAAATACACAAATTCATGCATACATTATTACTACATGTTTACTAGTATACTTTGCACTACTACACAATTCATTACACACTACCACTTGAAAATCTCTAACATTTTTCTCTCCAAATAAACACACACAAACACACTTTAGTAAGCAATCTTCATCTTCCTCCTTGAGTTTCCTTGAAGATCTTCATCTTCTTTCTTGCATTTTCTTCCTTAAACTTTATTTTCTTGCTTTAAAATTTCTTAGAGCTCTTAAATAAACTCTCCACCATTTATATTTAGTAATCACTTCCTTTTTTAACATGTAAATAATTATGAACATAAATCAAATTCATGAAAATTTAAAACATCACTTAAACCTAAAAACAATACTACACTTAAAATTGTTAGTATGGTTTAGCTAGTTTAAAATAAATTACTAATTTGCTTATTTTCATTTTTATGTTCTAATTTTAACCAAAGACGAGGAGCAAGGTGGAGGCATCGACTTGAGCCAATTTGACCATATAGTGGATCCCTACAACTGCTAATCTTTTCACTCTTAACCTAACCTAAGGTGCTCTCGCACACTATATTTGCTAAGCACCTACACCTAATTGATTATATGTTATTTTCCTAAATGATGTTTTGAGTGTGTGCATGAATTAGTATATCACCTAAGTATTGCATGATCAATTAGAAGATAAAAATCGAAAAACGAAACTTGGTTGCCATGTAAAAACCCCACGGCATACCCTTAATTCTTCACTAAATTTTTCGTTTTAATTTTTGTTAATTGCATGCTTAAAATACTATGAATAAGATGTATACAAAAATATAATTAGTTTATGTTTTGGACTTGAATTGAAATTATTGTGAAGTTTAAATGTTTTAAAGCAGGTGTGTTCTTGAAGTATTGTTGTTATTTGTGTGTGAAGTAATCTACTTTTGTTTGTTAATGTTTCATTATGATTTTCACATATGTTAAGTATATCGATGATATAAAGGAAATTAGTTATTGAATTAGGAGTATAAAAATTAAAAAAATTAAAAATTTGTGAACATATATAAATGTACACGGTTTTTCTAAGAAAAATGGACCAATTTTTAGTTTTAATTTTTCTAAATAACATATTATGATTAGTCTAGGTTAAATAGACTTGCTATAAAAATTTGAGAAAATAAAACGATAATATAAAAATTTGAGTTAAAAGTGTTCTTTAGAAAATCACAAGTGTTCTTGAAAAATTCATAAGTGTTCTTCATTTTTAACTAGTTTTGATTTATGATTTTTATAAGTTTTATTAAATTGTTGTTTTAGTGCACTAGTGAATAAATACAATACTAAAACACATAAGTTAAATAAGCTAAATCTTTAAAATATAAAAGTTAGAAATATAAAGTGTCACAAATCACTATTCATAAATGAAATAAAATGTTTAGTGAAAATTACAAACTAGTTAAATCACTTTAGTATAATTTAAATAATTAGTATATAAAAACTTTAAGTCAAAAACCGATAAATTAGAAAACGAAAATAAAATGAATTAAGTATTAAGAAGCCACGATTTTTGGAGCTAAATTGGACTTAAAATGAATTTGTCACTTTTTATTTTTATCACTTAAGTAATTTAATTAGTTAAAGTAATGATTTATTAATAAAAACAAAAAAAGAAATAAATAGACACACACTATACAACCTCACGGTTTTACCACTTAAAATGGGTCAATTTTGATCAAAATGAATTTACCACTTGGTCACTAAATTTGATTAGTAATTAGGATTATATTAGATTGTAAAATGGATCGTTAATAAAAAGAATCAACGAAACCGATAAAAATAAACGTTACATGTATTAAAATGAACAAATTCGAGTGTTACTACCTTTGCTTAAATTGGATTTGGATATACGGACTATTTAAAATGAACTACGACGATATCGCTAAAATTGGAAACCGCTAAAATTTTAGTTAAGTATATGACTAAATTTAAACCGAGTTTTACTATCAAAATAATTTTTCAAACCACTAAATACAAAACGAACTTAACGACTTTGAAACTAGGATTTAGTACTTAGAAAATAAATTTGGTTTTAGTACTTTATTAAAATATCCTATGTAACACCCCGTGTTTTTATTAATACTAAATAATTATTTTAACAAATTTGTTAAATTAAAATTTATATAATTTAACTTTTATTCAATTACTCTAAAAACGCGGCTGAAAAATTTCGATAAAAACTAGTCTTGTCAATTTTTATTTAAACTTAAACTAAACAATTTATTATAAATCTGTATTATAAGTTTTACGTCTAAAATACTTGTCAAACAAAAACTTTGATTCAATTGCTTTTATTAAAATTTATAAATTTGCGCTACATTTTAAAAATCATTACTTTCATAAAATTTCCTTTTTGTAGAAATAACCTTTCAAATAAGCAGACCGTTTGAAAAATTGTGAGACCGTAATACAATTTATAACGGACAACTTTTATACATTTTATATTTTCGAACAATAAATTTTATAGTATTAAAAATGAAACTAAAAATTAAAACAAATAATTTAAAGTATAATATATTTAATAATAATTAAAAGTTTATAAATAAGAGCGAATGAAACAGAACAAATCGGATCAAACTGACCCAACTAATACTCCTTATGTCGGCACATACATCCACTTGAGTTGGATATTTTGTTTTTATTATCTTACCTCACACACCTTATACTCCCTCATTTCATTTCATTTATTTTTTTTTCTACTGATCTTTATCTCCTTCTTTCACCTTCTTCTTCTTCCTTTGCTCTTTTCATTTCTCTTCTTATTTCCTTCATTAAAAACAAAACACACAACAACAAATTAATAATAATAATAATAATAATAATAATAATAATAATAATGAACAAGAGAAGCAACAACAACAACAAGCCGACAGTAACAACAAACGGCAGCAACAACAGCCCAACGGCAACGACAACAACAACAAACAACAACCACAACAGCAGCCCACCGGAGGCGCCACCTCAGACCACCGTGGCCATCACCACCGCCGCCGTTCTCTCTCTCTCTCTCTCTCATGGCCCCTGCTCTCGTCCCCTGCTTCTCCTTCTACTTTCGATCTCGCCGGAGTTTCAGGCCACCATGGCCGTGCAGCTCGACCTCACCACCATTTCAGGCCACCTCCTTCCTCGGCCAACACCACCACCGTGTCCCCTGTGCTCTTCCTCGAGCTCTCTCTACTCTTCCCTCGAGCCTCCCCTGCTCTTTTTTTTTTCTTCTGCCTTGCTCTGCCCCACCGTCGGGCATCCTCGCCGGAGCTCTGAGCTCCGACCACCGTGGTAAGCCCCTTCTTTCTTTCCCTTTCATCATCTCTATTATTCACTCTTTTTCTTTGACTCGCCGGAAAACACTCTTATCGGAACCGACCAACTAAAACCTCGTTGTTGTTTTGCAAGCACGATGTCGCCGGACTTTCATCCTCGACCACCGGAGCTGTCACCCGCTTCGCCACCAAGGCCCTCGGCTCTCTTGCCCTGCGTCCTCTCTCCCCTCTCTCCCCTGCTCTGACCTCGGTTCTGCCTCCTCCTCTCACTACGGTGAGCCTTCGTCTCGACTCGAGTCTTTATATTTTGATTTCATTTAACAGTCCGTTTTATTTCAGCTACTTAGTTAATTCAACCTCTCAATCTACTTCTTTCTTATTATTATTGTTTGCATTAGTTTATTGACGACCACGGAGTACGAGTATGTCGTCTCGGGTTAGCGTAGTCGTGGATCCAGACGAGCTAGGAAATTCGTACCGAGCTAACATAAGGTGCTCCCGCACACTATATTTGCTAAGCACTTACACCTAATTGATTATATGTTATGTTTGAGTGTGTGTATGAATTAGTATATCACTTTAGTATTGCATGACTAATTACAAGGTAAAAATCAAAAAAAATAAAACTTGTGTAGCTTATAAAAACCACACGGCCACCCTTCAATTTTTCACTTAATTTTTCGTTTTAATTTTTGTTAATTGCATGCTTAAAATACTAAGTATAAGATGTATATGAAAATATAATTAGTTTATGTTTAGGACTTAAAATGAAATTGTTATGAAATTTGATTGTTTTTAAAGTATGTGTGTTCTTGAAGAAATGTTATTATTTTTGTTTATGAAATGTTTTACTAGTATGTATTAATGTTGTTTATAAATTTTCGAACGGACTCAAAATAAATCATTAGTAAATACAGTGAATAGTAAAATAATGAATAGTGGAAATATTTAAAATTTACGAACGGACTCAAAATAAATCATTAAGTCTTTCTATGTGTTTTGTTTACCTGAAAAACTGCTAGAATTAAAATTTCATTATAACAAGTTCGACGATATATTTAAATTACAGAATTATCATTAGCTACGATTGAACAAGGAAATAAGAATTTGAGAAATGAACTACTTGAATAAAATACTTGGATTGTTCGCCATGTCGCGACTCTTGAATTCGAAGTTAATGAGGTAGCTGTCTATGGGGACTTTGGCTCCCTCCCAGAGTTGCTAAAGGCGATCTAATATTTTTATATAAAGTATTATTTCGGTGCGAGATATACAACCTCAGGGATGGGGCATGATTGATATCTCCGTGAGCCCATACTACGGTAATTGGAAACTCCATTTCACCCGGGGTACCCGTCTAAGGTGATAGTCGTATTATTAGGTGACTACTTACTCGAGGGCGAGTATGCTACGATCCTATCTATAGTGGTGTATGCATACATTAGACTCGGGATTTGGCTGTCCTTATCGCTTTAGGTATCTCTAGCCTGTCAGACACGTCCGCTTTGTTCGGCCCTGATCGCTTCTGCGCGGACGTCTAGTATGTCAGCCACGTCCAATCTGTTTGGCCCTGTCGACTATTGTCTAGTGTGTCAGCCACGTCCAATCTGTTTGGCCCTGTCTACTATAGCGCGTGTTACGTCTGCATGCTTCCGCCTCGCTAATGAACATTCTTTAGTTAACGTATGTTGAATGCATTTCCTTGTTGTGTTTGATTATTGTCTGAATGTCATGGCTTCCTGAGAGTTGAAATACGATATGTTGTGAATGATTATTTATGAGTGTTGTACGTTATGCGAATGGATTTATACTCACGTTTGAATCATCATGATTTTTCCTTATGTGTTTTTAAATGCCTACCTGTTACTTGTTTTATTTTATCTACTTTCTATATCGCATATTGTTTTAGAATTTCATGTGTCGAAAGAGTGTTGCGGGAAAATGATAATAAGTAAAAATGCAGGTACCCAGAGACCAACGCTACCAAATACTGGGGATGGTTTACCTTATTTTGTACTCATTTTGAGAGATTGTAATCGAATAACTCTGTTTATCTTAAACTCATATTATGTATATGGAGTTTGTAATACGATAACAGCTGGTTTTGTAATATATAGACTTAATTAATTTTCCGCCTTAGTTTAATTAAAGTCACGAAAAACCAGGTTGTAACACCCCGTGTTTTTGAAACACATTTTTATAAAAGAATTTAATTCCTTAGATTAAATTCATCCTTTTTCATTATAATAAAAATGCGACTGAATTTTTTTCGCCAAATAATACAAAATTTTCCTAAGTACAAATTTAAAATTTTGAAAAATAAACTTTGTTGTGTTATCTTTAGAATTTAAAAAGAAACACATTTCAAAATTTTATAAAAGTCAACACAAAACGTATATCGTCTTTCAAATTTCAAAATGGTCAAGCCTAGTTAACTATTCATAAAGATAAAAGTAAAACCTTTTGTTCATAAAATTCAATTTCGAACACCTTTCGTTTTTAAAATAAAAGTGGACACTTATATTTTTCTCGGCTTTGAAATTCAAGTCAACGATTTCAAACACGCAAGTCAAAGTCGAGCCACCTTATTTTTTTCAAGATTCACGTACAAGAACCCTTAACATCAACTTTTGTTCAATTATAATCATTTTGATTTTTAATTAATAAATCATATTATATTAATAACTAATTACTATTTCAATTTGATTTAACTAACACTTTCACTAAAGATCGAAATAATGAGTTTCACTAAGCCAAAACTGATAAACTTTTTGACGTTTAGTTATAATGATTTAATTCGATAACATTCAACGAAAAAAATAAGTGTTTCGATCAAATAAGATTTTATTTCAAAGTTTCGAGGATTCTAGACCCAATTTTTGTTTTGATCACCCTTCAACGTTTTTCTTCATTTTTATTTTTGATCTTACTTCGAACCATCATTTTAAGACTATATATTTCATTTCGAGACTTTTCACGTGCACGTAAATCGAAAATTTCAAAAACGTAAAAATCGGGACTTGGATGGTGATGGTGGTAAAATGTTTGTCCATACTTGGTCCAACTTATCTTCTTCCACTTTTCTTCCCTTCTCTTACACCACCATGTCTCCTATGCTCTTACACAAACCTAACACTTACCATCAAGCTTACTTTCATCATCACTTTTATTTACATTATTAAGTTTAAAGATTATATATTGTTAATACATAAACCAAAACATACAACTTACATACTAGTATACTTATTACTACTACTACTACATAATATGTTAAACTTACAACTACTACTACTACACTACTACTACACGTTACATTACACACACACAACAACAAATACACTTCTCATTTTCTCTCTAAACAAAAATCATTTTATTACCAAGTAAGAATACAACCTTTGGTGTTCTTCATTCTCAACATGATCTTCATCCTCTTCCTCTTGAATTTCTTCTTTAAAGCTTTAATCTCTTGTCTTTAAATTCACTTAAGCTCTTTAAATACTTCTTCACTACTTATATTTATAAATCACTTCCTCTTTTACTTACAATTAAAAATGTGAACATAAATCGAAATCATAAAAAAAAAAAATTAAAACATCACCTAAACATAAAAATGAAACTACACTTTAAATTCTTATTTTAGCTAGTTTAGTTTTAAAATAAATTACTAACTTGCTTATTTCATTTTTATGTACTACTTCTAACCAAAGACGAGGAGCAAGGTGGTGGTGTCGACTTGAGCCAGTTTGATCATATCATTGATCCCGACAATTGCTAAACAATTTCACTAACCTAATTAAGGTGTCCCCGCACACTAGCTTTCATTTTGTAAATCGCATGCTTTAAATGTTATGTGTTATATTTATTGTGTTTATGATCACCTAGTAATCATATGTTAAATTAGGAGACAAAAATCGAAAAATAACATTTGTATAACACACATATATCACACGGCCTACCTATATTTTTGGGCTTAATTTTTCGTTTTAATTTTTGTAAATTGCATGCTTAAAATACTCGTAATAAGGTGAACATGAAAATATAATTAGTTTATGTTTAGGACTTAAAATGAATTTGTTATGAATTTTAAATGTTTTAATGTGTTTATGTTTGTTCTTGAAATATTGTTATTCTTGTGTTTGAAATGATTTTATTTATGTTTGTTAGTGTTTTGTAAATGATTTTCACCTTAGTTAAATACATAAATGATATAAGGTAAATTAGTTGTTGAATTAGAAGTATAAAAATCAAAAATAAAAATTAGAACATATACATACATATACACGGCCACTTTTATTTTAATGGACCAATTTTTAGTTTTAATTTTTCTAAATAACATATTATGATTAGTCTAGGTTAATTAGACTTACTAGTAAAATTTGAGAAAATAAAACGATAATATGAAAATTTGAGTTAAAGGTGTTCTTTAGAAAAGCTTATGTGTTCTTATTTTATTCTTGTGTTCTTGATGATTTAGTTTAGTTTGATTTATAATGTTTATGTGTTTGTTGTTATTTATTGTTTTAATTAACTAGTAAGTAAATACAAAACTAAGTATATAAGTTAAATAAACTAAATCTTTAAAATATAAAAGTTAGAAATTTAAAGTGAGTAAAAACACTATTCATAAATGAAATAAAATATTTAGTGAAATTTGTTAACTAGTTAAATCACTTTAGTATAAGTTAAATAATTAGTATATAAAAACTTTAAGTCAAAACCGATAAATTAGAAAACGAAAATAAAATGAATTAGTACTAAATGTGCCACGGTTTTAGGCTTATTTTTGGACTTAAAATAAGTTTGTCACTTTTTATTTTTATCACTTAAGTAATTAAATTAGTTAAAGTAATGAATTGTTAATAAAAAAACAAAAAGAAATAAATGGGTAGAAATAATTAAAGGCTCACGGCATCATCACTTAAAATGGGTCAATTTTGATCAAAATGAATTTATCACTTAGTCACTAAAATTGATTTGTAATTAGGATTATATTAGATTGTAAAATGAATCGTTAATAAAAAGAATCAACGAAACCGATTAAAATTAACGTTACACGTATTAAAATGAACCATCTCGAGTGTTACTACCTATGCTTAAATTTGGATGTGGATATACGGACTATTTAAAATGAACTACGACAACCTCACTAAAAATGGAAACCGCTAAAATCTTAGTTAAGTATATGACTAAATTTAACCGAGTTTTGTTGCTGAAATATTATTTAAAATCACTAAGTACAAAATGAACTTAACAACTTTGAAACTAGATTTTGTACTTAAATTTAAAACGAGTTTTACTTCCGAAATGGTTTTTCAAATCACTAAATACAAAACGAACCTAACGACTTTAAAACTAGAATTTTATACTTAATAAATAAAAAGGGTGTTTTGTAAAATACTCTAAGTATAAAGAAATGTATAAGATATAGAAATACTAAGTATAAGATATAATAATAAAATACTAAGTATAAGATATAATAATAATATACTAAGTATAAAATATAATAATAAAATACTAAGTATACGAATAAAATACAAAGTATAAAAGTACGAATAAAATACGCAGTATAAAAATACGTACGAATACGAAATACAAAAATACGAATACGTATAAAAATACGATGAATAATAAATACGATGAATAGTAAATACGATGAATAGTAAATACAGTGAATAGTAAAATAATGAATAGTGAAAATATTTAAAATTTACGATCAGACTCCAAATAAATAATTAAGTTTTTCTATGTGCTTCCGTTTACCTGAAAAACTGCTAAATCCTAGATTTTCGTTATACAAGTTTGACAATATCGAATAATATGAGTTATCATTTGAGTATTATAAGAATGAGAAATTGAGAAAAAAAATAAGTGTTAAATACTCGGGTGTCTGCGATGTTAAACATTATTAGAGTCAGGATTTGTAAGGTAGCCGCATATGGGGACACTGTCACCCTATGTATTGCCAGTGGTGATTTAATGACTCTCCTAGTCATTATTTAACGTGATTTTCGCCCTATGTATCGATTCGTTCACGGGCCCATATGAAGTAATCGGAAAATGACCATTCCCACCCGGGGAATCTGTCGTAGTGTAATAGTCGCACCAATAGGGTGGTGTATGCATACAAAAGACAAGGGACTGATCCTCCTTATTACCTGCTTGATATCTTTAGCTTGAATGACTTGTCCGTTGAATGTTTCCGGCCCTTCAGCTATTGCGCGGACGCTTATTAGGCCGCATGTTTCCATCCTTACTTATCAGTGATTCATAGTGCGTCTCATCTTAGATTATCCATGTTGTATTCGATATTAGGTAGCTGTATCTTATGCTACTTAGTGTTTGATCTGATGTACGAGTCTGAGTAATTAGTGCACTTTGATAGAATTATATGGGTAATTATCTATGAGAGTACACGAGCCGCTCTGTAGTCAAGACTCGCGAGTTATGTTGCTATATGAATATAATTGAAAAGGGTCGACTACCCCGAATATGAATGAAATGATAATGATTTGCCTTCATGATTATGAATTGAGATAATTTGATGATTTAAAATTGTTGTGTTATATGAATTGATATGATCTGATAATTTAATTGTCATGTTTAAATGAACTGTTTATGTTATGCTTTATGAACTGCATGATTGTATGTATATATGTGTTGTTTAGAATGTGAAATTTGAAGAAGCTATTTTTGATAACAGTCCCAGGTACCCCGAGACTTGATTGTTGATCTACACAAAGGGATTGGAGGCCTTATTTTATATTTTGAGAGAATGTAATCGATTAAACTCTGTTTTATCTATGACTCTTATTATGAATAATGAGTTGTAATACGATGACAGCTGGTTTTGTAATAAATAGACTTAATTAATATTCCGCCTTAGTTTAATTAAAGTCACGAAAAACCAGGTTATTCTGATTAATTATCAAAGCTGTCTTGCGACCGTGAGTGACTTAAAGTTATCTCATCTAGCGAGACGACACCTGGGCCAGACATACATATTAATATATATGTCAGGCATAGACTTATAGGATCAAATAATGAATTAGAAATCCTAGATCGCTAAAATAATAATCTTAGAACGCTTTAAAAGTGAGAATATAATGGGTAGAAATATTAAGGACTGACCTACTAATCTTTTTGACTAACAAGTCCCTTATACTAACTTTACAAGAATCAAGACGTAATAATCAAAGGCAAGACTGAAGCGCATGCAGAGAGACGTATCAAGAATCATGCTAACTGAGGCAGCTTCCAAGACGTCGAAGACTTCTTTCGCTTTAAAAATTCCTACAACCATCTCTAATCGTTCTTTAATTATCACCATCATTGCAACGCTTTTCAACTCTCAGACTTTCTAAATCATAAAACCTCTTGACATTAAATCTTCCCATGATTTTTAGGATTTTCTTTTTACGTTCTAAAATCCCTACTAATAAGGAGTCAATCTCGTAAAATTTTAACTTCTTCGAGACTTTTGATGTTCTGAATCAATAATCCTTTATAAATGACTCTGTAAACTAATTTTCTTTTCTCTCAACTTCGTAGAATGTTTTCAACCTTACTCTACGATTTCATAAACTTCTTTCTCTTTATTTCAAACCTTCTAACCTTATTCGTACTGTTCATAGTACTGAAGGCTAACCCTTGTCAATTCTCAACTCAACTCCATATCACTTGAGGGTGTATCTAAACTCTTATGCTGAACTTTGTGTCTGAACTTCCGACGTAATTCTTTTCTTCGAGAAGGAATTATTAACCCTTGTAACTTTTGATGTAAACCCTTCCACATTACTAATGAAATGACTTTTACATGGCATTTTATAATGCGTCTCGCTTGAAACAACTCGAAACTTACGCAGTGTAATATTTTTAATCACGCAATCGGTATTCCCAACAATGACCTCGACCAACAATTTGTTGAAGAGGAGGCAAGAAGAAGAGGCTTCGAGGACGCAATCGTGAAGATTGCTCAGAATGTCCACCAATATCAGGGTGGCGGTAATAACCAATCCGCGTTTGAGAGGTTCTCAAAACATAGACCTCAACCGTACTCAGGCTCGGTCAACCCTACCGTTCTGACTGAATGGGTTGAAGAAATGGAGAAAATTGTTGGAGCTCGAAGACACCGCCTACAGAGAAGGTGAATGTGGTAGCTTACTACCTGAAGGGAGAGGCCAACAGCTGGTGGCGCTTAATCCGATCCACTTTTCCCCTGAGGATTTACAATTGGAGTGAATTCAAGTTACTCCTCGAGACCAAATACTTCGGGGAGGAGTTAAAGTGGGAGAAGGAGGAGGAGTTCCGCAACCTAAACCAGAGTGATATGTCTCTGCAGGCATACACCGAGAAATATCAGGAGCTATCTAAGTTTGCCCCTAGAATATTAACGAACGAGGAAGAACTCGCAACCCGTTATGTGAGGGGCATGACTAACGATCTGAGGATAAACATGAGCGGGTTCAACTGTAAGAACTTTGCTGAGGCCTATGAGAAAGCAACGAGCATCTGGGCCCCTATCCAGAAGAGAGAAGCTGAGGAGAAAATGAAGAAGAGAACTTTTACGCCTCCTGTGGCAAGTTCTAGTTACATCCAGAAGCCGACCTTCCAACAAAGGAATTTTCAGAGGCCGAATTTCCAAAACAACAATTTCAACAAGCCGGTTTACAACCGCAACAACAACAACTCGAACAAGGGGAGGCTGACTACAAAAGGTGGAAGAACCCCGCCGCCGATTGTACGATCGGACAATTGCTATTTCTGTCACAAGGCTCTACACCCTGGAAAGCAGTGCAACGGATCCCCAATCGTCTGTTTCTTCTGCAATGAAGCGGGGCACAAATCTAACGCATGCCCGAAGAAAGAAGCGATGGGAAGGGAGAACACGGGACCACTACCCGCAGTTAAGGTACAAGGACGTGTTTACGTCTTGTCGGAGATTGACGAAGACAGGAGTGCCCTGGCGTGAGCGTCATTACGGGTAAATTTCTGGTTAACTCAATACCTATCTTGATTTTATTCAATACTGGAGTAACCTTTTCTTTAAATTTTAAATACCTTTCGGACCTGTCATACTCATTACAATTTTCCTCTCGTCAAAACACTCTTGCATATATCGTATCTAAACCCTTATTATAAATTCGGAATCATATCCAAAATACGGCTTATAACATTTCCGTTCCATCTAGTAACATTATAATAACAATTTTAAGAAAATGAGCTATATCAACTAGGTTATCCGTAATTCCCTAAAAGTTTATTTAACCATTCAACGATAACCTAAATTTCTTTAATTTCATTTAGTCTCATATTTTCCTTATGATCACTACGACTTTTACCTATTTTTCCCGAAATGCCATTTTTCATAAGGCTATATATCTTATGCATGTGATCAATAAAAATAACAATAATAATATTATGTATGTACGTTTAAAAAAATTCTTAAGGGGGTAGGACTATAATTTGACTATATTAAAGTCCTACTAAAATCTGAAATTTCCTATTTCCATCTATTTTAAGGATAACATTTATTCTCAAAACTAAATAAAGTGTTTTTATTCTTAAAACTCTTGTTATTTTTAATTTAATTTAAATCCGTACAAAACTTCTAGGCCCTACCTTTTTGTGGACCTCTTTCACGTCATTTTCAAAAATAACATTCTAGTAACTTTGCTCTGTTTATTTAAATATCTCATTAATAAATCAAAAGCGATTTTGTCCTCCAATATTTTCACTCTATCCGACGTTTCTGTATTAAATTGAAAACTCCAACTTTTCAAAAAAATCTTATTCCAACAAAATCAAATGTTATTATCCAAATTTGTAAAATCTCAATATTCTCTCTAACTGCCTTGTTTAACCTCGAGCAGTTATCCACTCTTTCCAAGTTTCGGGGACGAAACTTTTCTTAAGGGGGTAGGATTGTAACACCCCGTGTTTTTGAAACACATTTTTATAAAAGAATTTAATTCCTTAGATTAAATTCATCCTTTTTCATTATAATAAAAATGCGACTGAATTTTTTTCGCCAAATAATACAAAATTTTCCTAAGTACAAATTTAAAATTTTGAAAAATAAACTTTGTTGTGTTATCTTTAGAATTTAAAAAGAAACACATTTCAAAATTTTATAAAAGTCAACACAAAACGTATATCGTCTTTCAAATTTCAAAATGGTCAAGCCTAGTTAACTATTCATAAAGATAAAAGTAAAACCTTTTGTTCATAAAATTCAATTTCGAACACCTTTCGTTTTTAAAATAAAAGTGGACACTTATATTTTTCTCGGCTTTGAAATTCAAGTCAACGATTTCAAACACGCAAGTCAAAGTCGAGCCACCTTATTTTTTCAAGATTCACGTACAAGAACCCTTAACATCAACTTTTGTTCAATTATAATCATTTTGATTTTTAATTAATAAATCATATTATATTAATAACTAATTACTATTTCAATTTGATTTAACTAACACTTTCACTAAAGATCGAAATAATGAGTTTCACTAAGCCAAAACTGATAAAATTTTTGACGTTTAGTTATAATGATTTAATTCGATAACATTCAACGAAAAAAATAAGTGTTTCGATCAAATAAGATTTTATTTCAAAGTTTCGAGGATTCTAGACCCAATTTTTGTTTTGATCACCCTTCAACGTTTTTCTTCATTTTTATTTTTGATCTTACTTCGAACCATCATTTTAAGACTATATATTTCATTTCGAGACTTTTCACGTGCACGTAAATCGAAAATTTCAAAAACGTAAAAATCGGGACTTGGATGGTGATGGTGGCCGAAATTTTTGACCATACTTGGTCCAACTTATCTTCTTCCACTTTTCTTCCCTTCTCTTACACCACCATGTCTCCTATGCTCTTACACAAACCTAACACTTACCATCAAGCTTACTTTCATCATCACTTTTATTTACATTATTAAGTTTAAAGATTATATATTGTTAATACATAAACCAAAACATACAACTTACATACTAGTATACTTATTACTACTACTACTACATAATATGTTAAACTTACAACTACTACTACTACACTACTACTACACGTTACATTACACACACACAACAACAAATACACTTCTCATTTTCTCTCTAAACAAAAATCATTTTATTACCAAGTAAGAATACAACCTTTGGTGTTCTTCATTCTCAACATGATCTTCATCCTCTTCCTCTTGAATTTCTTCTTTAAAGCTTTAATCTCTTGTCTTTAAATTCACTTAAGCTCTTTAAATACTTCTTCACTACTTATATTTATAAATCACTTCCTCTTTTACTTACAATTAAAAATGTGAACATAAATCGAAATCATAAAAAAAAATTAAAACATCACCTAAACATAAAAATGAAACTACACTTTAAATTCTTATTTTAGCTAGTTTAGTTTTAAAATAAATTACTAACTTGCTTATTTCATTTTTATGTACTACTTCTAACCAAAGACGAGGAGCAAGGTGGTGGTGTCGACTTGAGCCAGTTTGATCATATCATTGATCCCGACAATTGCTAAACAATTTCACTAACCTAATTAAGGTGTCCCCAAGACACTAGCTTTCATTTTGTAAATCGCATGCTTTAAATGTTATGTGTTATATTTATTGTGTTTATGATCACCTAGTAATCATATGTTAAATTAGGAGACAAAAATCGAAAAATAACATTTGTATAACACACATATATCACACGGCCTACCTATATTTTTGGGCTTAATTTTTCGTTTTAATTTTTGTAAATTGCATGCTTAAAATACTCGTAATAAGGTGAACATGAAAATATAATTAGTTTATGTTTAGGACTTAAAATGAATTTGTTATGAATTTTAAATGTTTTAATGTGTTTATGTTTGTTCTTGAAATATTGTTATTCTTGTGTTTGAAATGATTTTATTTATGTTTGTTAGTGTTTTGTAAATGATTTTCACCTTAGTTAAATACATAAATGATATAAGGTAAATTAGTTGTTGAATTAGAAGTATAAAAATCAAAAATAAAAATTAGAACATATACATACATATACACGGCCACTTTTATTTTAATGGACCAATTTTTAGTTTTAATTTTTCTAAATAACATATTATGATTAGTCTAGGTTAATTAGACTTACTAGTAAAATTTGAGAAAATAAAACGATAATATGAAAATTTGAGTTAAAGGTGTTCTTTAGAAAAGCTTATGTGTTCTTATTTTATTCTTGTGTTCTTGATGATTTAGTTTAGTTTGATTTATAATGTTTATGTGTTTGTTGTTATTTATTGTTTTAATTAACTAGTAAGTAAATACAAAACTAAGTATATAAGTTAAATAAACTAAATCTTTAAAATATAAAAGTTAGAAATTTAAAGTGAGTAAAAACACTATTCATAAATGAAATAAAATATTTAGTGAAATTTGTTAACTAGTTAAATCACTTTAGTATAAGTTAAATAATTAGTATATAAAAACTTTAAGTCAAAACCGATAAATTAGAAAACGAAAATAAAATGAATTAGTACTAAATGTGCCACAGTTTTAGGCTTATTTTTGGACTTAAAATAAGTTTGTCACTTTTTATTTTTATCACTTAAGTAATTAAATTAGTTAAAGTAATGAATTGTTAATAAAAAAACAAAAAGAAATAAATGGGTAGAAATAATTAAAGGCTCACGGCATCATCACTTAAAATGGGTCAATTTTGATCAAAATGAATTTATCACTTAGTCACTAAAATTGATTTGTAATTAGGATTATATTAGATTGTAAAATGAATCGTTAATAAAAAGAATCAACGAAACCGATTAAAATTAACGTTACACGTATTAAAATGAACCATCTCGAGTGTTACTACCTATGCTTAAATTTGGATGTGGATATACGGACTATTTAAAATGAACTACGACAACCTCACTAAAAATGGAAACCGCTAAAATCTTAGTTAAGTATATGACTAAATTTAACCGAGTTTTGTTGCTGAAATATTATTTAAAATCACTAAGTACAAAATGAACTTAACAACTTTGAAACTAGATTTTGTACTTAAATTTAAAACGAGTTTTACTTCCGAAATGGTTTTTCAAATCACTAAATACAAAACGAACCTAACGACTTTAAAACTAGAATTTTATACTTAATAAATAAAAAGGGTGTTTTGTAAAATACTCTAAGTATAAAGAAATGTATAAGATATAGAAATACTAAGTATAAGATATAATAATAAAATACTAAGTATAAGATATAATAATAATATACTAAGTATAAAATATAATAATAAAATACTAAGTATACGAATAAAATACAAAGTATAAAAGTACGAATAAAATACGCAGTATAAAAATACGTACGAATACGAAATACGAAAATACGAATACGTATAAAAATACGATGAATAATAAATACGATGAATAGTAAATACGATGAATAGTAAATACAGTGAATAGTAAAATAATGAATAGTGAAAATATTTAAAATTTACGATCAGACTCCAAATAAATAATTAAGTTTTTCTATGTGTTTCCGTTTACCTGAAAAACTGCTAAATCCTAGATTTTCGTTATACAAGTTTGACAATATCGAATAATATGAGTTATCATTTGAGTATTATAAGAATGAGAAATTGAGAAAAGAAATAAGTGTTAAATACTCGGGTGTCTGCGATGTTAAACATTATTAGAGTCAGGATTTGTAAGGTAGCCGCATATGGGGACACTGTCACCCTATGTATTGCCAGTGGTGATTTAATGACTCTCCTAGTCATTATTTAACGTGATTTTCGCCCTATGTATCGATTCGTTCACGGGCCCATATGAGGTGTCGGAAAATGACCATTCCCTTTGGGGAATGCAGAAGTAGTGTAATAGTCGCACCAATAGGGTGGTGTATGCTTACAAAAGACAAGGGACTGATCCTACTTATTACCAGCTTGATATCTTTTGCTTGAATGACTTGTCCGTTGAATGTTTCCGGCCCTTCAGCTATTGCGCGGACGCTTATTAGGCCGCATGTTTCCATCCTTACTTATCAGTGATTCATAGTGCGTCTCATCTTAGATTATCCATGTTGTATTCGGTATTAGGTATTGTATCTTATGCTACTTAGTGTTTGATCGATGTGCAGTGCGAGTAATTAGTGCACTTTGATAGAATTATATGGGTAATTATCTATGAGAGTACACGAGCTGCTCTGTAGTCAAGACTCGCGAGTTATGTTGCTATATGAATATAATTGAAAAGGGTCGACTACCCCGAATATGAATGAAATGATAATGATTTGCCTTCATGATTATGAATTGAGATAATTTGATGATTTAAAATTGTTGTGTTATATGAATTGATATGATCTGATAATTTAATTGTCATGTTTAAATGAACTGTTTATGTTATGCTTTATGAACTGCATGATTGTATGTATATATGTGTTGTTTAGAATGTGCGAAATTTGAAGAAGCTATTTTTGATAACAGTCCCAGGTACCCCGAGACTTGATTGTTGATCTACACAAAGGGATTGGAGGCCTTATTTTATATTTTGAGAGAATGTAATCGATTAAACTCTGTTTTATCTATGACTCTTATTATGAATAATGAGTTGTAATACGATGACAGCTGGTTTTGTAATAAATAGACTTAATTAATATTCCGCCTTAGTTTAATTAAAGTCACGAAAAACCAGGTTGTTACAGTTGGTATCAAAGCTGTCTTGCGACCGTGAGTGACTTAAAGTTATCTCATCTAGCGAGACGACACCTGGGCCAGACATACATATTAATATATATGTCAGGCATAGACTTATAGGATCAAATAATGAATTAGAAATCCTAGATCGCTAAAATAATAATCTTAGAACGCTTTAAAAGTGAGAATATAATGGGTAGAAATATTAAGGACTGACCTACTAATCTTTTTGACTAACAAGTCCCTTATACTAACTTTACAAGAATCAAGACGTAATAATCAAAGGCAAGACTGAAGCGCATGCAGAGAGACGTATCAAGAATCATGCTAACTGAGGCAGCTTCCAAGACGTCGAAGACTTCTTTCGCTTTAAAAATTCCTACAACCATCTCTAATCGTTCTTTAATTATCACCATCATTGCAACGCTTTTCAACTCTCAGACTTTCTAAATCATAAAACCTCTTGACATTAAATCTTCCCATGATTTTTAGGATTTTCTTTTTACGTTCTAAAATCCCTACTAATAAGGAGTCAATCTCGTAAAATTTTAACTTCTTCGAGACTTTTGATGTTCTGAATCAATAATCCTTTATAAATGACTCTGTAAACTAATTTTCTTTTCTCTCAACTTCGTAGAATGTTTTCAACCTTACTCTACGATTTCATAAACTTCTTTCTCTTTATTTCAAACCTTCTAACCTTATTCGTACTGTTCATAGTACTGAAGGCTAACCCTTGTCAATTCTCAACTCAACTCCATATCACTTGAGGGTGTATCTAAACTCTTATGCTGAACTTTGTGTCTGAACTTCCGACGTAATTCTTTTCTTCGAGAAGGAATTATTAACCCTTGTAACTTTTGATGTAAACCCTTCCACATTACTAATGAAATGACTTTTACATGGCATTTTATAATGCGTCTCGCTTGAAACAACTCGAAACTTACGCAGTGTAATATTTTTCAGAATTGCTGCAAACGGTATTCCCAACAATGACCTCGACCAACAATTTGTTGAAGAGGAGGCAAGAAGAAGAGGCTTGAGGGCCTTGATCGTGAAGATTGCTCAGAATGTCCACCAATATCAGGGTGGCGGTAATAACCAATCCGCGTTTGAGAGGTTCTCAAAACATAGACCTCAACCGTACTCAGGCTCGGTCAACCCTACCGTTCTGACTGAATGGGTTGAAGAAATGGAGAAAATTTGTTGGAGCTCGATGAAGACACCGCCTACGAGAGAAGGTGAATGTGGTAGCTTACTACGAAGGGAGAGGCCAGCGGTGGTGGCGCTTAATCCGATCCACTTTTCCCGAGGATTTACAATTGGAGTGAATTCAAGTTACTCCTCGAGACCAAATACTTCGGGAGGAGTTAAAGTGGGAGAAGGAGGAGGAGTTCATAACCTAAACCCAGTGATATGTCTCTGCAGGCATACACCGAGAAATATCGGGAGCTATCTAAGTTTGCCCCTAGAATATTAACGAGCGAGGAAGAACTTCATGACCCGTTATGTGAGGGGCATGACTAACGATCTGAGGATAAACATGAGCGGGTTCAACTGTAAGAACTTTGCTGAGGCCTATGAGAAAGCAACGAGCATCTGGGCCCCTATCCAGAAGAGAGAAGCTGAGGAGAAAATGAAGAAGAGAACTTTTACGCCTCCTGTGGCAAGTTCTAGTTACATCCAGAAGCCGACCTTCCAACAAAGGAATTTTCAGAGGCCGAATTTCCAAAACAACAATTTCAACAAGCCGGTTTACAACCGCAACAACAACAACTCGAACAAGGGGAGGCTGACTACAAAAGGTGGAAGAACCCCGCCGCCGATTGTACGATCGGACAATTGCTATTCTCGTCACAAGGCTCTACACCTGGAAAGCGGTCTGGCGGATCCCCAATCGCCTGCTTCTTACGCAATGAAGCGGGGCACAAATCTAACGCATGCAGAAGAAAGAAGCGATGGGAAGGGAGAACACGGGACCACTACCCTTGATTAAGGTACAAGGGCGTGTTTACGTCTTGTCGGAGATTGACGAAGACACCGAGGAGTGCCAGCGTGACGCGTCATTACGGGTAAATTTCTGGTTAACTCAATACCTATCTTGATTTTATTCAATACTGGAGTAACCTTTTCTTTAAATTTTAAATACCTTTCGGACCTGTCATACTCATTACAATTTTCCTCTCGTCAAAACACTCTTGCATATATCGTATCTAAACCCTTATTATAAATTCGGAATCATATCCAAAATACGGCTTATAACATTTAGTTCCATCTAGTAACATTATAATAACAATTTTAAGAAAATGAGCTATATCAACTAGGTTATCCGTAATTCCCTAAAAGTTTATTTAACCATTCAACGATAACCTAAATTTCTTTAATTTCATTTAGTCTCATATTTTCCTTATGATCACTACGACTTTTACCTATTTTTCCCGAAATGTCATTTTTCATAAGGCTATATATCTTATGCATGTGATCAATAAAAATAACAATAATAATATTATGTATGTACGTTTAAAAAAATTCTTAAGGGGGTAGGACTATAATTTGACTATATTAAAGTCCTACTAAAATCTGAAATTTCCTATTTCCATCTATTTTAAGGATAACATTTATTCTCAAAACTAAATAAAGTGTTTTTATTCTTAAAACTCTTGTTATTTTTAATTTAATTTAAATCCGTACAAAACTTCTAGGCCCTACCTTTTTGTGGACCTCTTTCACGTCATTTTCAAAAATAACATTCTAGTAACTTTGCTCTGTTTATTTAAATATCTCATTAATAAATCAAAAGCGATTTTGTCCTCCAATATTTTCACTCTATCCGACGTTTCTGTATTAAATTGAAAACTCCAACTTTTCAAAAAAATCTTATTCCAACAAAATCAAATGTTATTATCCAAATTTGTAAAATCTCAATATTCTCTCTAACTGCCTTGTTTAACCTCGAGCAGTTATCCACTCTTTCCAAGTTTCGGGGACGAAACTTTTCTTAAGGGGGTAGGATTGTAACACCCCGTGTTTTTGAAACACATTTTTATAAAAGAATTTAATTCCTTAGATTAAATTCATCCTTTTTCATTATAATAAAAATCATTTGAATTTTTTTCGCCAAATAATACAAAATTTTCCTAAGTACAAATTTAAAATTTTGAAAAATAAACTTTGTTGTGTTATCTTTAGAATTTAAAAAGAAACACATTTCAAAATTTTATAAAAGTCAACACAAAACGTATATCGTCTTTCAAATTTCAAAATGGTCAAGCCTAGTTAACTATTCATAAAGATAAAAGTAAAACCTTTTGTTCATAAAATTCAATTTCGAACACCTTTCGTTTTTAAAATAAAAGTGGACACTTATATTTTTCTCGGCTTTGAAATTCAAGTCAACGATTTCAAACACGCAAGTCAAAGTCGAGCCACCTTATTTTTTTCAAGATTCACGTACAAGAACCCTTAACATCAACTTTTGTTCAATTATAATCATTTTGATTTTTAATTAATAAATCATATTATATTAATAACTAATTACTATTTCAATTTGATTTAACTAACACTTTCACTAAAGATCGAAATAATGAGTTTCACTAAGCCAAAACTGATAAACTTTTTGACGTTTAGTTATAATGATTTAATTCGATAACATTCAACGAAAAAAATAAGTGTTTCGATCAAATAAGATTTTATTTCAAAGTTTCGAGGATTCTAGACCCAATTTTTGTTTTGATCACCCTTCAACGTTTTTCTTCATTTTTATTTTTGATCTTACTTCGAACCATCATTTTAAGACTATATATTTCATTTCGAGACTTTTCACGTGCACGTAAATCGAAAATTTCAAAAACGTAAAAATCGGGACTTGGATGGTGATGGTGGCCGAAATTTTTGACCATACTTGGTCCAACTTATCTTCTTCCACTTTTCTTCCCTTCTCTTACACCACCATGTCTCCTATGCTCTTACACAAACCTAACACTTACCATCAAGCTTACTTTCATCATCACTTTTATTTACATTATTAAGTTTAAAGATTATATATTGTTAATACATAAACCAAAACATACAACTTACATACTAGTATACTTATTACTACTACTACTACTACATAATATGTTAAACTTACAACTACTACTACTACACTACTACTACACGTTACATTACACACACACAACAACAAATACACTTCTCATTTTCTCTCTAAACAAAAATCATTTTATTACCAAGTAAGAATACAACCTTTGGTGTTCTTCATTCTCAACATGATCTTCATCCTCTTCCTCTTGAATTTCTTCTTTAAAGCTTTAATCTCTTGTCTTTAAATTCACTTAAGCTCTTTAAATACTTCTTCACTACTTATATTTATAAATCACTTCCTCTTTTACTTACAATTAAAAATGTGAACATAAATCGAAATCATAAAAAAAAAAAATTAAAACATCACCTAAACATAAAAATGAAACTACACTTTAAATTCTTATTTTAGCTAGTTTAGTTTTAAAATAAATTACTAACTTGCTTATTTCATTTTTATGTACTACTTCTAACCAAAGACGAGGAGCAAGGTGGTGGTGTCGACTTGAGCCAGTTTGATCATATCATTGATCCCGACAATTGCTAAACAATTTCACTAACCTAATTAAGGTGTCCCCGCACACTAGCTTTCATTTTGTAAATCGCATGCTTTAAATGTTATGTGTTATATTTATTGTGTTTATGATCACCTAGTAATCATATGTTAAATTAGGAGACAAAAATCGAAAAATAACATTTGTATAACACACATATATCACACGGCCTACCTATATTTTTGGGCTTAATTTTTCGTTTTAATTTTTGTAAATTGCATGCTTAAAATACTCGTAATAAGGTGAACATGAAAATATAATTAGTTTATGTTTAGGACTTAAAATGAATTTGTTATGAATTTTAAATGTTTTAATGTGTTTATGTTTGTTCTTGAAATATTGTTATTCTTGTGTTTGAAATGATTTTATTTATGTTTGTTAGTGTTTTGTAAATGATTTTCACCTTAGTTAAATACATAAATGATATAAGGTAAATTAGTTGTTGAATTAGAAGTATAAAAATCAAAAATAAAAATTAGAACATATACATACATATACACGGCCACTTTTATTTTAATGGACCAATTTTTAGTTTTAATTTTTCTAAATAACATATTATGATTAGTCTAGGTTAATTAGACTTACTAGTAAAATTTGAGAAAATAAAACGATAATATGAAAATTTGAGTTAAAGGTGTTCTTTAGAAAAGCTTATGTGTTCTTATTTTATTCTTGTGTTCTTGATGATTTAGTTTAGTTTGATTTATAATGTTTATGTGTTTGTTGTTATTTATTGTTTTAATTAACTAGTAAGTAAATACAAAACTAAGTATATAAGTTAAATAAACTAAATCTTTAAAATATAAAAGTTAGAAATTTAAAGTGAGTAAAAACACTATTCATAAATGAAATAAAATATTTAGTGAAATTTGTTAACTAGTTAAATCACTTTAGTATAAGTTAAATAATTAGTATATAAAAACTTTAAGTCAAAACCGATAAATTAGAAAACGAAAATAAAATGAATTAGTACTAAATGTGCCACGGTTTTAGGCTTATTTTTGGACTTAAAATAAGTTTGTCACTTTTTATTTTTATCACTTAAGTAATTAAATTAGTTAAAGTAATGAATTGTTAATAAAAAAACAAAAAGAAATAAATGGGTAGAAATAATTAAAGGCTCACGGCATCATCACTTAAAATGGGTCAATTTTGATCAAAATGAATTTATCACTTAGTCACTAAAATTGATTTGTAATTAGGATTATATTAGATTGTAAAATGAATCGTTAATAAAAAGAATCAACGAAACCGATTAAAATAAACGTTACACGTATTAAAATGAACCATCTCGAGTGTTACTACCTATGCTTAAATTTGGATGTGGATATACGGACTATTTAAAATGAACTACGACAACCTCACTAAAAATGGAAACCGCTAAAATCTTAGTTAAGTATATGACTAAATTTAACCGAGTTTTGTTGCTGAAATATTATTTAAAATCACTAAGTACAAAATGAACTTAACAACTTTGAAACTAGATTTTGTACTTAAATTTAAAACGAGTTTTACTTCCGAAATGGTTTTTCAAATCACTAAATACAAAACGAACCTAACGACTTTAAAACTAGAATTTTATACTTAATAAATAAAAAGGGTGTTTTGTAAAATACTCTAAGTATAAAGAAATGTATAAGATATAGAAATACTAAGTATAAGATATAATAATAAAATACTAAGTATAAGATATAATAATAATATACTAAGTATAAAATATAATAATAAAATACTAAGTATACGAATAAAATACAAAGTACAAAAGTACGAATAAAATACGAAGTATAAAAATACGCATACGTATAAAAATACGTACGAATACGAAATACGAAAATACGAATACGTATAAAAATACGATGAATAGTAAATACGATGAATAGTAAATACGATGAATAGTAAATACAGTGAATAGTAAAATAATGAATAGTGAAAATATTTAAAATTTACGATCAGACTCCAAATAAATAATTAAGTTTTTCTATGTGCTTCCGTTTACCTGAAGAACTGCTAAATCCTAGATTTTCGTTATACAAGTTTGACAATATCGAATAATATGAGTTATCATTTGAGTATTATAAGAATGAGAAATTGAGAAAAGAAATAAGTGTTAAATACTCGGGTGTCTGCGATGTTAAACATTATTAGAGTCAGGATTTGTAAGGTAGCCGCATATGGGGACACTGTCACCCTATGTATTGCCAGTGGTGATTTAATGACTCTCCTAGTCATTATTTAACGTGATTTTCGCCCTATGTATCGATTCGTTCACGGGCCCATATGAGGTAATCGGAAAATGACCATTCCCACCCGGGGAATCTGTCGTAGTGTAATAGTCGCACCAATAGGGTGGTGTATGCATACAAAAGACAAGGGACTGATCCTCCTTATTACCTGCTTGATATCTTTAGCTTGAATGACTTGTCCGTTGAATGTTTCCGGCCCTTCAGCTATTGCGCGGACGCTTATTAGGCCGCATGTTTCCATCCTTACTTATCAGTGATTCATAGTGCGTCTCATCTTAGATTATCCATGTTGTATTCGATATTAGGTAGCTGTATCTTATGCTACTTAGTGTTTGATCTGATGTGCAGTGCGAGTAACTAGTGCACTTTGATAGAATTATATGGGTAATTATCTATGAGAGTACACGAGCCCCGCTGTAGACAAGGCGCTCGAGTTATGTTGCTATATGAATATAATTGAAAAGGGTCGACTACCCCGAATATGAATGAAATGATAATGATTTGCCTTCATGATTATGAATTGAGATAATTTGATGATTTAAAATTGTTGTGTTATATGAATTGATATGATCTGATAATTTAATTGCCATGTTTAAATGAACTGTTTATGTTATGCTTTATGAACTGCATGATTGTATGTATATATGTGTTGTTTAGAATGTGCGGGGCTGAAGAAGCTATTTTTGATAACAGTCCCAGGTACCCCGAGACTTGATTGTTGATCTACACAAAGGGATTGGAGGCCTTATTTTATATTTTGAGAAAATGTAATCGATTAAACTCTGTTTTATCTATGACTCTTATTATGAATAATGAGTTGTAATACGATGACAGCTGGTTTTGTAATAAATAGACTTAATTAATATTTCGCCTTAGTTTAATTAAAGTCACGAAAAACCAGGTTGTTACACAGGTTGTTACATCCTAAGTATAAAAATTTGTATAAAGTATAATACTAGCATAAAGATGCTAAGTATAAAAAAATCACTAAGTATAAAAATATAATAATAAATACAAGTATAGAAAAAGATACTAAGTATAAAAATACATGTACGTATAAAAAATACGTATAAAATACGAAGTATAAGAATACGCATACGTATAAAAATACGTACAAATACGAAATACGAAAATACGTATAAAAATACGATGAATAGTAAATACGATGAATAGTAAATACGATGAATAGTAAATACGGTGAATAGTAAAATAATGAATAGTGAAAATATTTAAAATTTACGAACGAATTCAAAATAAATATTTAAGTTTTTCTATGTGTTCCGTTTACCTGAAGAACTGCTAGAACTAAAATTTCATTATACCAAGTTCGACGATATATTTAAGTTTTGGAATTGACACATTTTATGAATGAACGAGGAAATAAGAATTTGAGAAAATGAGCTACCTGAATAAAATACTTGGATTGTTCGCCATGTCGCGACTCTTGAAATTCGAAGTTAGCGAGGTAGCTGTATATGGGGACTTGGGCTCCCTCCCAGAGTTGCCCAAGGCGATTTAACGATTTAAGATTGTTATTTGGCACGGTATATACAACCCTAGGGATAGGGCATCCTTGATATTTCCGTGGGCCCATATATGGTAATTGGAAAAGCCACCCATCAGAGTGCGAGTCTCTGGTAATAGTCGTATTATTAGGTGACTACTTACTCGAAGGGCGAGTATGCTACGATCCTATCTATAGTGGTGTATGCATACATTAGACAAGGGATTGAATCGTCCTTATTACCTTAGATATCTCTAGCCTGTCAGCCATGTCCAAGTTATGTTGGCCCTGTCGGCTATTGCGCGGATGGTCTGCATGATTCCGCCTTACTAACGAAGACTCATTAGTCAATATATGTTGAATGCATTTCCTTGTCCTGATTGATTATTGTCTGAATGACTTGATTTCCTGAGTATTGAAGTACGACTTATTGAGAATGATTATCTATGAGTGTTGTATGTTACGTGATTGGATTTATACTCATGTTTGAATCATCATGCTTTCTTTATGTGTTGCATGCCTACTTGCTATTTGTTTTTATTTATTTATTTTCTTTATATATTGCATATGTTTTAGAATTGCCTGTGTCGAAAGAGTGTGCGAGAAAATGATAAAGAATTAATGCAGGTACCCCGAGACCAACGCTATTGAATGCTGGGGAGAGTTTACCTTACTTATTTTGTACGCTTTTGAGAGAATGTAATCGAATAACTCTGCCTTATCTTAAACTCGTATTATGTATACAGAGTTTTATGACGATAACAGCTGGTTTTGTAATATATAGACTTAATTAATTTTCCGCCTTAGTTTAATTAAAGTCGACTAAAAACCAGGTTGTTACATGCGTTGATCTGACGAGGTCGTCCCCCTTGACTCAGTCGGCTATGACTGAGTTTGAGCCTGGGCGGGTTGTGGTTGATCTTTGCTCGTAGTAAATGTGCTAAATCTGAGGGGTTTATGTCGCCTACCGTTACTGGTTTCCGCCTTTCTCTTTCTCTTCTTTGGGAGCTGGACTCGGAGGTGTGGCGTTCTTTGAAGCGGATACAAAAATTCTCTGCGTCCCATGATGTAGGGGCTCGTGTAGCCGCGTACATATTTTCTAGACTTAGCTTTGCGATAGCAAAGGGGGTGGGGGCCCAGATTGTATCTCGGCTCCCCACCAATTTTTTGTAACCGATGTATAAATTTCTTTAATTATAATAAAGGCTGCGGTTAGATAAAAAAAAAAAAAAATAAAAAAAAAAAAAAATAATAATAATAATCATAATAATAATAATAATAATAATAGTGATAAGAATAATAGTAAATAATAACTACGATTATAATAGGAGCCTAATAAAATAAACGGTTCGAAAAGTTAAACCTAAGCAAACCCGTTTTTTTTCTTATTATTCTACTCTCGCCCTCTGCTGTCTTTCTCAATCACCGAGCGACATACTTGCTGTTATCCGTTTTTCTTGTCTGTAATACTCCGTATTTTCGTACCTTGTTATACGCGAATCTCATTTTTTTTTAAGTCGAGCTTATACGAGTTATATATTTTTTTTTAAGTAGAGTTTTAAATGATAATAAATATAATCCTAGTAGTAAGGGCTAATAGTCAATTACAGCCACATAAAAAGTCGAATTTATGAATTACAGCTAAATTAAAAGTTTTTATTTTTTTACAGCCACTAAAGTCGTTTTTCTTTTAAATTGCAGCCAACTACATTTTCCGGCGGAAAATAGAATGAACTGACCGTTTTGCCCTTCATTTAAGTGGGATGTATTTATTTATTGACTTCTCTCTTTTTTATATTTTAATTAGGTTCATTGACTTCTCTCTTAATTTTTTTTTTTTTTTTTTAATTGTTTCCTTCTCTTTTTTACTCTCCTGTCTCTTTCATTGTTCGTTCTTGTCTTCCCCTTATCATTCAAACTCACTTTTACATTTCATACAAGTATTCTCATGCAAAGCTTTAGTTTTTGCCTCATGAAAAACACAAAGTAGTACTCCATAAAAGATTTGTTACTCCATCGTCGTTTATAATTGAAGATTAACAAACATCTTCAACATAAAAGGTAGTGTTTTCTTATCTATGTTTTCGTCAATACTCATTTGGCTTTTGATTTCCCTAAAACCCTAAATTTTGGCGATTTTCGAGTTGCATGTGGTCTGAAATGAAGGCATTTAGTGGGAACCCTAATTTTTTTCCAGAATTGAACAATTTTGGGGGTTTTTGTATTTGTTTTCAGTTGGGTAATTGAATTGATAGCATTTCTTCACCTCTTCGTAAGCATACTCACAACTAAGGTCTGACATGGTGGCTAAAATTTCAAGAGAAATTGAAAATTTTAGGAGAGGAACCCTAATTTTTAATTTGAGATTGAAAATTATCTTTTTGAGCATATATTTGAAATGGTTTCATGGTTTCGTGTAATATATTAGAGGGAGGGGCATTTTCGTCTCTTTACATGAAATTTAGGCTTCAAAATTGAATTTCTGAGTTTTTAATTTATTTAAGTGTTTTAGCTCCGTTTTGGCTATAAATTCTAAACGGAGTTCCGTTTGTGGCTGTAAAATATTAAAAACTTTTAATGTGGTTGTAATTTACAAATTTGGGTTTTTATCAGGCTGTAATCGATAATTAATCCTATAATTATGCTCATTTCATTCGAGCTAAACAAAACAGGAGGTGATAGCCTCCTTCATTCTTCTTCTTCGTCCTTCGTTTAGTCTAACTCATCATCATCATCATCATCATCATCATCATCATCACCATCAACGCTCTACATCAACGTCGTTCCATCATCGATCATCATCATTCTTCTGTGTCGTGGTTTTCAATTGTTGCGGTGCTCTACTGTTGTGTCGGCTCCTTTGCTTCGTTCTCGCTCTATTTCATCGTATTTGGCTTTAATTCATTGGTTTCTTCGAGTCTTAGCCTAATTACTCGATCAATTGGAGGTACAGTTCGTAGCTAATCGTTTTAATTCGATTTTCGTTTAAACCCTAACCCTAAAATTTGGGGCTTTTGGTTAAAGGTCGTTTCTTTCTTGATTTTAAGTACCAATTAGCTAAGTTTAGTGTAGTAGTTGATGTAATTGACGTAATTTGTAGTGTGGGCTCGACGTTGGGGACGTTTCTTCACTCTCAACTGCGATATTGGGCGCGATTTCTTCAAGGTAAGGCTTAACCTTACTTAGTCCGGTATTAGGGCAGCTGATAGCGTAATAAATGATTTGTGTGCGTGTGAGTTGAGTTTGTAAAATGAGACGTTTCGAGTATGTATAAGTCTGTCGCTGCTGGTATAAGTTCTGTTGTTGCTGCTGTTGCGTTGTTTCTGCTGCTGTTTTGTCGCCTAATTATTGTAGTTACTGCTGCCGTTTGTTAGTTGTCGTTGATGATGTAACCGTCTTATAGCTGTTACGTCATGAAGTGCTGTTTCCGTGACTTGCTCTGTAGGTTATTTCGAATTATGTCGAAACTCTCATTTTTTTTATGGTTTGTATTTAAAGTTTCATGATTATCTTTTATGACTCGTTATGCTTGGGTGACTAGAGCCGTGTAGCTTGGGTATTGGTTTAAAATTGGATTGAATTGTGTTGATATCTGTGTAAGGAGTGTGATGGAAATTAACTGATGGTCAGGTGTTTTGTGGCCGTGTTTAGAGTCTGTTTTCATTATAATTTTTTTCTCTTAAGCTCATATTCATGTCTAGTAAGTTGGGGAAGGAATTTCGTATGTTATAGGAGTAATATATTATGAGGAAGGATTTATGATCGCTTTGTGATTTACGAGTGTTTTGTGAACGCAATAGACCTTGTATTAGCTGCTGGCCATTTTCGATTTGTGATACGTTGATATGTTGTTAGTTTTAACTGTCATTGTTGTTGTGGCACTGAATGTGGCTGCTGTTACCGGTTTATAGCTACTGTAGATCGCTGCTAGTATTATAGTTGCTGCTGCCAGTTGTCCTTTATTGCTGGAATCACGTTTAACTTGCTATTATTGCTACGTAGTAATCCGTTTGCTGCTGCGTTTAAAGAGTCTAAGCCGAGTTTGAACTTGAGACTTCATGAATGTGTCTTGTATAGTTTCTACGATGTAAAATCAAGCTGTTTGCTGTCTATAATGAGTGGAATTGAAGGTGTGGTCAAGTGATTAGTTCTTGACGTGTCTCTGTGTAGGCAAAGTGACGTGTGATAGTGTTTAAGTTTCTATCCGTACAATGCGTAGTAGTATTTACAGTCCACACACATACTTATTTCTGTTTGATAATCGCTATTGTGACTTTGGCACCTAGGATTGTGTTGGCTTGATACTGAATGCAATATAAGGTGAATGGAGTGGCTTTGTGGATGTTTTGTGAGACTAAAAGTTGAATGAGCTGCTGGTCAATTTTGATTATTTAGGTGGACTGGCTAGTCTTGCTATAATGACGAGATATCAATGATTTGTATGACCCATGTGTTGATGATTGTGTGAACATGTATGCTTTCGTACATAAATTGTATGCGTGTGATCTTTCTTGCTTTATGTGAGTGTGTGGATGGTATTGGTAAATAATGGAAATGAGGAGAAATGATATGGAGGTATGTGAAATGGATCGAATTGATATTATATTGATTCGATAATTGATGAGGTTTATGGAACGGAGTCGGGTTACATTAGCTGAGATTGATTATTGTATGCTTTCGTGTTGGTAGTTGGATGCTTTTGTGTTGATGTGAACCGGACTAACCCCCTCCCTGTAGGTACCGAGTCGGGTTATATTATCTCATCGTTGCAAGTTCAATAATTTTATCTAGGGCATATGATGGAATTTCTATGTATTTTAGATTTTGTCATTTTCTTGAGATCTAATTTAGCATGGTTAATCTCAGGTGACTAGTGTTACTTTCGACTTACTTTTGCTAGTTGTGGGATCATACCTA
This sequence comes from Dianthus caryophyllus, assembly GCA_023091065.1. Lineage (NCBI taxonomy): Eukaryota > Viridiplantae > Streptophyta > Magnoliopsida > Caryophyllales > Caryophyllaceae > Dianthus > Dianthus caryophyllus. The sequence continues at coordinate 18,914,040 of CM041527.1, read as the reverse complement.
ATAGTATTGTTCAGTTTTCTCGTCATTACAACAAAGGTAAATTATTTGGAAATTCTCGTTTTTATATTAGATACATGCTTAATAATACCTCCATTTGGCCTTTAATAGTCTCTAATATTATAGACTCGTCTACTTCTACTAACTTATCCGGTGAAGTAGTTGTGCCTTATGAAGTTATTTTGTTACTAATTTTTAGTTATTGATTCGTATTTGTGCTTTAATTTATGTAATGGACGGGCGAGGTCGACTACATATCATGTTATAAAAGAAATGGTCGAGAAGATGGGATACACAGTAAGTTAAACAAATGCCTTTTACCCTCCATTTTAGTTTCTTGGTGATATTAACATTTCGTATACCAAAATTTTTGTTACATGCAATTCAAAGTTGCTTGTGTTACAAAGTGTGTCAGAAAAACATATTTTGCGCTTATATATTTGACAAAGGCATGAGCAATGGCTGTGTTATTTAGTCTTTGTTTTGCAGAGACACAATTTTAGTGAAGATGAATGTATTGGCTTTGGCATATGCCCTTGAGATGTAGTCAATATGGTTGTACGATGCAAGATACTCTTATTTTTTCGCATGTCACATGCACAAATGCTTTTCAAGTGCTTTAAAGTTTAGTTAAACCAGCAAAACGTTAATTTATTGATTCTGTTGTCGACACAGGTTTCTATATAAGTAAACAAGAACTTGACTCAAACCTATGCAATGAAAGTATTAGAATCTACGAAGTCGACACAGGTCCTCTACCAGTGAACAAGAACTAAGCTATGATTCGTCTACGTCTACCTTTATGTCTTTCGTTTGTTGATTTCCTGGATGAAATATAACTTGATATTATCTTTGTAGATGAAGGTATTATATGGCTCCAAATACATATGAGGAGAATCAAGCAAGGAAATAGGAGTACTATATTGTTTTTATTGTTCTTTTTTTTTTTGTTACTAAATAAATTATATTTTTGGAGGATTGTGTATGTCCATGTGTGTTTGAATTATATAGTCTATCATGTATGTAATAATGTCAAGTGTACATTAATGTCGAAAAGTACTTAGGTACATTTTATTATGGTGTAGTTTTAGATTACATTTTTTCTAACTCATGTATGAACGTATAGACTAAATTAATATAATATATTTAGAGAATTAATTTTATATAATAATTAACAGTTTATAATGCTTTGTGGGAGTCTTTAAGAAAACTCATATAATAACTTTTTTTATTATATAAGGTACGTTTTTGCGGCTCTTTTTCCAAAATAATGCCTCAAATAAATCATCTATTTGCTTCTCTTTTCTCAGAAAAACGCCGCAAATAAGGAGTCCTATTTGCGGCGTTTTTGACCAAAACGCCGCAAATAATGCGTCTATTTGCAGCGTTTTGAAGCGCCGCAATTGAAATACCTATTTGCGGCCCCTCCATTTGCTGCTACACCAAAAACGCCTCAAATAGCCTATTTTTAGGAGCCGCAAATGAATGTTTTTCTACTAGTGATTGTTCTTAATCATGTATTTTGTTTATCCTCAAGTTTTAGTTATTGTTTTAGCCATGTGTGGGTAGTTTCTTAATCTAGGGTGAAGGGTGATCATGGGTGTTTGTTTGGGTTGATTTTGATGATTGTTTGAGTCGGATTTTTGCACTTGTTTTGATTGTCTTTGCTTGATTGTGATTGTTAATCCTTTGGCCAAGTTTTAGCAAACTTTTAGCACCCTTGAACCTAAGATCGATAGCCTAGTTCGTGGAGAGGCCGTTATCGAGACCTGGAGGAAGCTTATGACCGAGAGTACATACGAGCTACATCCTTAGCAAGTGTGTTTCCCTACTCATTCCGATCATCGACCCTTAACCTTTACCCGTGCAAAACCCGACTTTCTAGACTTTTCCTCCATAAGTTAAACCCTTACCTTTCACTCTAGTTATAGCAAACCTTCAACACTCGAACCGACCGAGACTAGAAACACTCCATAGGTAACCTATAAATACAACCATCTCCTTGTGGACTCGACCCCGACTTACCCTATCTACCCATAGGTTTGTCAGGATTATCTTTGATTAGGTGAGTGTGACGTAGCCTATTAAATTTTGGCGTCGTTGCTGGGGAGACGGCTTTATTTTTGTTTAGTTACTTGTTTTTAGTCTTTTGTTTTAAGTCTCAAGGAACTCAACTCTATGAGGCCGCCTCTAGTGTTGTGTATGCCCAATAATTCGCGCAGGTCTCAAGCTAATAAGGACATACCTTTTGATCCCGAGCCGGAGCGTACCTTCTTTGCACGCAAGAACCTACTAAAGGAGCTAGAAGCATTTTCCACCGAGGAAGCTCACGTTGAACTCGAACCTCAACTCAAAATCATGGTGAAGCTATCCGATCACTCAAAGCCAACCGCGGCTCAAATTCCAACCAGCAATGTTATGCCAACTATAGCGGCCAACAACTTCGAGGTTAAGCCCGCGTTTATCAATCTCATCGACCGTAGTCAATTTGGGGGAAGCCCCGGTGAGGACCCTAACCTCCATATACAAAACTTTTGTGACTATTGCTCAACCATAAAGCAAGCGGGTGTTACCCAAGATCAAATTAGAGAGATGCTTTTCCCGTTCTCACTCCGGGATAAAGCAAAGCTTTGGTTAAATTCCTTGAATCGGGTTGCTTTAGGGGTTGTCGATTGGAACTCTTTAGTTTTGGCCTTTTACCAAAGTACTTCCCACCGGAGAAGATGGCCATGCTAAGGAGCCAAATTACAAGCTTTAGACAACGGGGAGACGAGTCTCTTTTTGATGCTTGGGAAAGGTACAAGGACCTACAACGTCAATGTCCTCATCACGGTCTCGATAAATGGTTTGTAGTTATGCAATTCTATAATGGGTTGTACAACGAGTCCCGCCAAGTGCTCGATTCCGCCGCCAATGGACGTTTTGACATTATAGATGTTGAAGAGGCCTTTGACACGATCGAGGCCATGACTATACATGATGCGCAATATGGCAATTCTAGGAACGTGCCGAGGGCCGGTGGCAAACATGACGTTGATGCAATGACATTGCTTACAGCCAAACTTGAATCTATGAGTGCCAAGATAGATGACATGCGAGCGGGTAGTTCCTCACATGCTCGAGGACAAACGGTGGCTGCTATGCATTCTTCCTACGATCAACCATGCGACTCATGTGGTGTGTCCGGTCATTTTTCCACGGAATGCTGAGGTATGTATGCTCCTGGAGTGAAACTAGATGGATTAAGTCTCACTCAAAGGGTGAACAAAAATCGATCTTTGAACACTTGAAGAATTTCGGCCGAGTTGTATGTTTTTGGGTTGAAATTTTCTGATTTTGTTGTTAAATGAAAGAACACAAGGATAGAAACTAAATCCACACACTAAGTAATGGATTTAGGGTTTTAATTAGTCAAGCACTAAGCCACTAACTAATTATCATAAATCTCAAACACAAAGTAATGAGAAGAATGAAGAACTCACAAATAAAACACTAGGGTTTCTTAGTCATTCAAATCTGAAAAATATGATGTTGAGCTTGGTTTATATAGACCAACTCTTTGCATCCTCACCATACATTACAAGATCATCTAAGGGCTCACATGAGCCTTGAAAAACATCAAAAAAAAATCGGTCCAAAGACCTTACACAAATCTGAAAATTTTGAAAGAAAACAACAACAACTAAAGTATAAAGCATAAAGGTGGATAGTGACATGTGAGAAAGGGACATATTGTGGAACAACATGTGATCCTTCCTTGTGATTTATTTCGGCTGACTTGGGACCCTTGTACCCACTTGATTTTGCTCTTGATGATCTAATTGACTTGTGGTTCGAACCCACATGGGTGCACCCAAAGTTCACACTCCAAAAATAGCACATTCATTGACTTTTCGGTTGCTCTCCAACTTGACTTTCCTTGACTTCTCTGACCCACCAAGCTTGACCAAGATATTATTGTTTAATTCACTCAAAATAAGCTTGGGTGGACCCTAGGACCGTGGCCTAGCCCATGGTTCGAGCCCAAGGACTCAAACCGTGATTTAGACCAAAACCGCCTTTGCTCGACTTGACCATTTTTGGTCCAATCTCCTCTTCTTGAAAAGGATTTGTCCTCAAATCCTCGGTCTCTCTTCCTCTTGCTCGGTTTGAACTTTGATTATTGTTGAAATTGATTGATATCCCTTTTGCTTCTTGACAAGAATTGGACTTCATGATTGTTGATGCCCAAGAACACCATAGGCCTAGAGATTGATCGAGAGAATAATTGTTCCTTGTTTGGCTCGTGCAAATGACCCCACTCTCTTCTCTTACCATGGCTTCCTTGAATCTACATTCATTTCCTAGCTCATCCTCAAGCTCTTCATACCCAAACTCAATTGAAGCTTGCTTAGGATCACCATGACGCCACTCCTTGCTACGGTCATTCCTTTCCATGATCCTCCATTTCATGGTTCTTCTTGGCCTTTCCATGCCATCATTCCTTGCACTCCCATTTGACTCATCCTCGTAATGGTTCGGATTTTTCAACATAAGCACGGGGGTTCCATCAAATTTGTGCTCCTCTCCTTTGTTCCTTCTTATTGCCCTAGGAGAGCATTGTGGGAGATCATTACTTAGCTTTTTTTGTTCGAGCTTAGTTCCTCCTTTGAATCCCCATTTCATGAAACCACTTGAGTAGACTTGGTTATGATAACCACATAGCATTTTTTTGGTATTGTTAATTCCCACTTTGAACTTCCATCTCAAGAACTCACTTGAACTTTGCAAAACATCAACCTTTGCATCTCCAAATGATTCGCTTTCTTTGCACTTGATCGAGCTTCCCAAATTTTCAGTTTTGACTCTATGAAGCTCCTCTCCTTGGCTTCCCCTTATTGCTCTCGGATTGTCTTTGATCACATGGAGGGCTACATTCTCGATCATGAAGGCACTTGTTGAATTAGACGACCTAAGAACTGTAACCAATTCATGTATGGCCTTGAGGGCCGTGCCTCTCTTCCACACATCCTCTTCTTGGGTTCTCATTTGGGGGTACCCTTGCCACAAATCAATCCTTGGACCTTCATTGGACTCATCCTCCTTGTTGTTGTTAGTATTCACTTTGAATTTCCATTTTAGAAATTCCCTCGACTCTTTGCTTGTATCATCATTCTCATACCATATGAAAACCTTCCTCTTGACTTTAGCCAAACACTTCTCATGATCATACTCATCCCTATGCTCGGCATTGTGCCCCATGCTTTCCTCTTGAGTGTTAGGATCATCTTTAGCAAAGTGAATGGTCAATTTCTCACCAACATTCATCTCTTCACTTATTTCGGCCTCTTCACTCAATACCACATCTTTGTAAGGCTCAAACATGGAGGGTGGTTTGCATTGCTCTGTGGGGACTTCCTTAGCAAGGATATCAACGACACTCTCCCCCTTGCTAGGCTCTTGTTTCTTTTCTGGTCCCCCTTCACCCTTAATGTTTTCGTGTGATTTGACCAAGGAGGGTGGGTTAGGGTTCTTCAAAATTGGAGGTAAGGGAATAAGTTTGATGTTCTTAGCTCCAATCTTAAAACTATAAGTATTGTTCCTCTCATCATGATTAGCATTTCTATCAAGCTCCCAAGGTCTCCCCAATAGAAGGTGACAAGCATCCATGGGAATCACATCACACAAAACCGCATCCATGTAATCCCTTCCAATGGAGAAAGAAACCAAACATTGTCTAACCACCATCACCTCGGCTCCCATATCTAGCCACCTTAATTTGTAAGGGTTAGGGTGTTCTTGTGTAGGCAAGGCTAATTTTTCAATGAGGGTGCTTGAGGCAATATTGGAACAACTTTTCCCATCAATGGTTAGATTACAAACCCTTCCCATAATGGTACATTTCGACTTAAAGGCTTGCTGATTTTGGACTTCATTCAAGGGTTGAGGTTGGTTGTACACAACCCTCAAGTTCACACGGTTAGGGTTAGGGTTAGGTCTACCCCTCATTCGACTCATTTTGATTTCAAGCTCTCTTCTAGCTTTCTCCATAGAATCATACATGGTCTCACCAAGAGTAGTACCACAAGAAACATCAAAAGGAAGAAACACACCCATTGATATAATCAAAGAAACAAAATCTGAAAATTTTTGAGTAAAGCAAGGACCTTTGAGTGCAAGAACCGAAATCAACACTAACACAAGTGTACCTCTTCAACCATTTTGTGAAAGTTTTGTGAGTATGTTTGTAGAAGTATTGTGGAATAACAAGTAAAAGAAAAAAAACGAAAATAAAAGATGAAACACAAGAGTATAACCGAAAAAAATAAGATCAAACCAACAACAAAAACAAATCGAAAAAACAAGAACAAACCTAGACTTTGATAACCAATTTGGAGTGAAACTAGATGGATTAAGTCTCACTCAAAGGGTGAACAAAAATCGATCTTTGAACACTTGAAGAATTTCGGCCGAGTTGTATGTTTTTGGGTTGAAATTTTCTGATTTTGTTGTTAAATGAAAGAACACAAGGATAGAAACTAAATCCACACACTAAGTAATGGATTTAGGGTTTTAATTAGTCAAGCACTAAGCCACTAACTAATTATCATAAATCTCAAACACAAAGTAATGAGAAGAATGAAGAACTCACAAATAAAACACTAGGGTTTCTTAGTCATTCAAATCTGAAAAATATGATGTTGAGCTTGGTTTATATAGACCAACTCTTTGCATCCTCACCATACATTACAAGATCATCTAAGGGCTCACATGAGCCTTGAAAAACATCAAAAAAAAAACGGTCCAAAGACCTTACACAAATCTGAAAATTTTGAAAGAAAACAACAACAACAACTAAAGTATAAAGCATAAAGGTGGATAGTGACATGTGAGAAAGGGACATATTGTGGAACAACATGTGATCCTTCCTTGTGATTTATTTCGGCTGACTTGGGACCCTTGTACCCACTTGGTTTTGCTCTTGATGATCTAATTGACTTGTGGTTCGAACCCACATGGGTGCACCCAAAGTTCACACTCCAAAAATAGCACATTCATTGACTTTTCGGTTGCTCTCCAACTTGACTTTCCTTGACTTCTCTGACCCACCAAGCTTGACCAAGATATTATTGTTTAATTCACTCAAAATAAGCTTGGGTGGACCCTAGGACCGTGGCCTAGCCCATGGTTCGAGCCCAAGGACTCAAACCGTGATTTAGACCAAAACCGCCTTTGCTCGACTTGACCATTTTTGGTCCAGCTCCCGTTCATGCTTTTCAATCATTCCCACAAAACAACCCTTGCTCAAACTATTACAATGAAGGCTTTAAAAATCATCCTAACCTTTCTTACAAAAGCTTCAATGTTTTAAACCCAACACAACAACAACCACCAAACAACCCACAACAAAATTTCACTCCTTATAATCCACTACGTCTTTATAACCCATCGGGCTTCAATCGCCCGCCTTTTCAAGCACCGGTTGCACCTCCACCGCCTACCGATCCCATGGCCGAGATGAGGGCCATGATGCTTGAAATGCAAAAGAACCAAGATGCGCTGATTGCAAAGCTAGAAAAGGATTCACAAGCAAAAGACGCGACGATTCAATCTCTACTTGCTCATAACAAGATGATTGACAATTAACTTGCTCAACCAGCGTCGTCTAGTAACTCGAGGCCACAAGATACGCTTCCTTCTCAACCAAAGTCGCCTCACGAGACCACTAACGCTATCTCCCTACGAAGTGGAACGAGTTATGATGGGCCATTGATGCCAAAAGCCGATGCACCTCCCGTGAAGGTGTCGAGTAAGGTAAATCCTAACGTTACCACTAACGATTTGCATGTTGAGGATGTTGTGTTTTCAGGTGATAAGGGCAAGGAAGGTGCAGTAAGGAAGGCCGTGGATGGTGAGGCTGCCGTGAACAAGGGTGTGGCCGAGAATGATGGTGCACACGTGGAGCCACCAATCAAAATACGATTGCCATTTCCGAGTCGCGTGGTAAAGTCTAAGCTTGACAACAAATTGTAGGTACTAGGGTTTAAGGGACCACTCGACGTCTTGCTAAGGGGCGTCAAAAGTTGAAAAAGATTAAGTTTAAAAAACCTTTTAAAACTGCTTCGGAGTCGCCACTAAATTATGAGGGTAATTTTGAACCCGCCTTCGTGTCCCTATGCTCAAAGACACGTTTTAGAGTTCAAGGTACGTCGACACCTATCCGTCTAAGGCTATTGTGAAACCAGATTCGAGTGAGGGTACTCTTGTAAAGATTAGTTCAATTAATGTTTTATGAAAGATCTTTTGGAAAAGTCTATCAAAGATAGTCTCTACTAAGCTTGAGAACAATGCAAAGAATGAAATGTGAGCTTAAGTAATTCGCTACGTACAAGTGCGATTAAGTTGTAAAAAGGATGCAAATGCATATGCAAAAGATTGTTTAAAACCCTCAGTTAAGCATGCTTAAACTTGTTAACGAAAACAGTTATGCTAGTGTCGAATTCATTGTTAAGTAATTAAATGCAAGATGAGGATTTGCTAGATGTAAACTTAAAATAAAGTCCACTTGGTTTATTTTAAAGGGGGTTAGCTGCTTATGCGACTTTGGAAAGGTGTGACGAATAGGGTGTGTATTCGAGGTGCATGGCCGCCTTATGAAAAGCAGACTTGCGTACCAAAGTCGGGTGAGCCTAATGTAGACCCTTTGAGTCTAAAGAAGAAAAGAAAACCTTAATCCATGCTAGGAGTAAGACCTACCTGTCTCGAACTAGGAAACTGGCAGCGCTTCGCTTCAAAGAGGGAGAATTCAACACAAGAAAGTGAAGAATTCAAAGGATTTGTATGCGTGAGGCTTGTGAGAGAGTTTGCTATGAATTATGCCGTGTAAAACTTGTGTAAATCTGATGTTTGAAACGTGCATAGAGGGGTTGTATATATAGTAGAGAGCGAGCTCGTCAAGATTTAGGAAATCAGGGGATAAAACCGGCAGTTGGAATCGCAAGAAGCCTTGCGAATGCCCCAGGAAATCGCAAGGCCTCATGCGATTTCCCCCTCTAATCGCAAGGGCTCTTTCCATTTGGAGGGCGGACAATGTCGTCTTTTTCCGTATATTTCCAAATTATATTTTGGTATATACAGTATATTCTTGCTTGTGCTCTAAGCTACGGTGTATTTGCAGGATGTAGGGTTTGCTGGGGTTCTCTAGGGCCTTGAGAAGCGGGCCAAGAGTGCCATTGGGCCCGGTTTTGGGCCCGAAACTCGAAATTGTAAAATGGGTGCATTTTGTAGTGTTTTGTGAAATAGGATGACCCGTGAGGCCGTATTTTGTATTTGCTAGTGCTAAAAGGCGGTTTTAGCAACTGAGCCTAAATTTAGGAATTGAGGAGAATTGAATTGTGCCTTATTATTGTAAAAGGGGCCAATTGCATTACGTGTTTGTAGAAAGGGTACGCGCATGCCGATTTGGACCTAGACTCGAGACAAGCTAGACTCTAAGTGAACCAAAAGACATTTATTATGAGTGATGAGACCTAGTGACCTCATTTCGCATTTTAAAACGACTCAACTTGAATTCGACACAGTTAGTACCGTTTAAGTCAACGTAAAAGCATGCATGTAAAAGTCCGTGGTTACATCACTGGTTTTTGGCGGGAGGTAAGGATGTGGGTATCCACAGAACCCCCAGTTTGACCGAGCTTGGACTAAAGCAAAACTCAAACTACACGACTGCATCCGGACCGTTATAGTCTCGATACTATCAGCGGCGCGGAGTATGTGTCCATGGGTCAGACGAGGACTCCGAACCGAGCTTATCCGGGGCGGGACAAACATGTTTAAAGACATGACGGTTCATGCATACTGTAAAGGCTTGCCTGCCTACTGAATGTCTTTGCGTGCTGTTGCTGTTGCTGTTGTTGTTGCTTGGTCTCGCCGAGGAGCGTAGGTGCTTGTATTTCGTGCTAGTACTTGTGCTTTTGCTTCGTGCTTCGTGCTTGGTCTCGTGAAAGAGCGCAGGTGCTTCATCTCGTAAAGAGTGCAGATGTATGCCCGCCGGGAATTATCGTCCGAGGGAAAGTGTATATGCTTAGTGCTTATGTGTAATTGCAAAGGCGTTTGCGTTTATAGATGTATAGTGCTTAAACTTGCTAAGGAGTGCATGTGCTCATGTAGATGCTTAACTCCGTCAGGGATAATCTGTTTAGGATGTTTATGCAAATTTGCTGAGGAATGTGTGTAATTGCTTCAATCCGCTGGGGATGCGTGTAGTTGTGATCCGCTGGGGATGTGAAATGTGGCGTGCGCATGTATATGTCTTGGACTCCGTGGGGAAATTTTGCGAAGGTAAAGGTTGCATGCAACCTGTAAAGGAATGTGCTGCGTATTCCTGAGCTTGTGCCGTATATTAAATGTTAATACACGTGCGTGGCGGACTTTAGGTGACGCCTTAACCGAGCGACGGGACGTGTAAAAGTGTCATGTTGGGCGAAAGGTAGATTAGGAATCCAAATTAGGCCTAAAAACGGGAAACAAATGAAAATGCCCATAGGTGAAATCGCAAGGAAGCTTGCGATTTAAGCCCAAAATCGCAAGGCTTCTTGCGATTAGGGTCGAGGGCAAAATGCTGCTTATAAAACACGGGATATCCGTGTGTTATAACTCATTTCCCATTTTCGACTTTCACTCACTAAAAACGGTTCTTGCGATTTCAAGCCCGTTTCCGCTCGTTTTTCTTACATTGCTTTGTTATGGATCAAGGTAATGCTCCATTTAACTTCTTTTTATGCATTTTGATGTTGGTATGAAATGGTCCCGATCCAAAAATTGGTCCCGCATTTTCGGACCCGGAATTGCAATTAAAATTCGACATAGGTTCCCCTTAACTAGTATAGCATGTATCTAGTTTGAATTTTTGAAAAATGTTAGTAATCGGCCTTCAAATCGAGGTTTAAAGTCGATTAAAACGAAGAACTTAGGTCAAAATTGGGGGTTTTTGATCGGTAAGTCCAAAAATGCAATTAATTGTTCGGGGCTGCAATTGAAGGTTAATATAGTGTATAGAAACCATCAAGTTGAAATTTTGATGTGCGTAGAGCGGTTTTTGGCGAAATTGTGAATTAGTCCTAAAAGGGCTCTGCAGAGGGTGTTCAGTCATTTTGTTGTTTTTGTGCATTTGTTTTGCGTCTTATAAACGTATGTGTGCGGATACCCACATCCGTACCTCCCACCAAAACCCAGTGATGTAACCATGGACTTTTATATACATGCTTTTACGTTACCTTATACGGTACTAACTGTGTCGAATTCAAGTTGAGTCGTTTTAGATGCGAAATGAGGTCGCTAGGTGTCATCACTCTTAGTAATTGTCTGTTAGTAGAGTCTAGCTTGTCTCGAGTCTAGGTCCTAATCGGCATGCGCGCACCCCTTTTACAAACACATAATCCAATTGGCCCTTTAACATTAACAAGGCCCAATTCGATTATCCTAAATTCCTAAATTTAGGCCCAGTTGCTAAAACCTCCTTTTAGCACTGGCAAACACCAAATACGGCCTCACGGGTCGTCTTGTTTCACAAAACACTACAAAATAAATCCCTTTTACATTTTTGGGTCTCGGGCCCAGTACCGAGCCCAATAACATTCGTGGCCCGCTTCCCAAGGCCCTGAAAAACCTAAACAAACCCTACATCCAGCAAATACACCGTAATTTAGAGCTCAAGAAAGAATATCCCGTATATATCAAAAGATAATATTGAAATATACGGAAAAAGATGTCTTTGCCCGCCCTCCAAATCGCATGACACCTTGCGATTAGGACAGGCAATCGCAAGAGGCCTTGCGATTACCTCAGGCATTCGTAAGGTGCCTTGCGATTCCTACTGCCGGTTTTATCCTCTAGGTTTCCTAAATCTTGACGAGCACTCTACTGTAAATACAACCCCTCTATGCACGTTATAGACACAATTTACACAGCTTTGAACACAGCAATTCACAGCAAACTCTCTCACAAGCCTCACGCACACAAATCCTTTGAATTCTTCATTTTCTCGTGTTGAATTCTCCCTATTTGAAACGAAGCGCTGCCGGTTTCCTAGTTCGAGACAGGTAGGTCTTAATCCTAGCATGGATTAAGGATTTTCTTTACTTCTTTGACATGGAAGGGTCTACATTAGGCTCACCCCGACTTTGGTACGCGAGTCTGCTTTCATAAGGCGACCATGCACCTCGAATACACACCCTATTCGTAACACCTTTCCAAAGTCGCATAAGCAACTGACCCCCCCTAAAATAAACCAAATGGACTTTATTTTATGTATGCATTTAGCAAATCCTTATCTTGCATTTAGTCACTTAACAATGAATTCGACATTAACTGAACCGTTTTTGTTAACAAGTTAAGCATGCTTAACTGAGGGTTTTAAACAATATCTTTTTGCATTTGCATTCTTTTTACAACCTAAATCGCACTTATACGTAGTAAATTACTTAAGCTCATATATTATTCTTTGCATTGGTTTTTCTATTAAATAACGAAATAATATATATTTTTATTTTATAGTAATATTGTGAGGTGTTACCTTGTGAATATTTGGAGATGAGTTCTAATCGCGTGTTTTGACGTAGATACATTGTTATGTCTTGTGAGTGATGAGTTAAGGAACATGTGAGAAAGGAGTTAAAGGCAAGATCGTCGGAATCTCATGCTTATGTTTTGTGACTTTCATGTGTTCGGTTACGTATGTCTTTGAGTTTACTCGAGGACGAGTAATGGTCGAATTGTTGGGGACTTTGAGTGACGTAAATAGTACTCGTAAGTGTCTAAGAGTTAATTTCACGTAGTTCTGAGACATTTAGATGTTGAATTAGTAGAGATTTGATATGTTTTTTGTTGAGATAAATGATTGGTTAATTATTACTCCCTCCTATCCATCCAATTGTTTGCATGGACCCACTTTTTCCCTCACAAAAAATGGGCCCATGCAAACATCCACTTGGATAGGAGGGAGTAATTTTGATGATTGTATCTTTTTGGGCTACTTGTTTTAAGATCAATATCGAAGTGGGCTCGTAGTAAAAGAAGGCAAGAAATATAGAGAAGTCCAAGAAAGAATAACTAATGCCCAAGTCAAGTAGTCCTGTTTATGAAATATAAGAAAATTTCTGTAATTGTAATTAGTTTTGGAGAAGTGTCTATATATAAGACATTCTTTGTTACAATTAGAAATCATCCATCTTTGATTGTTAATTGTTAACTGTTAACTAGTGGTGCGACCCGTGAAATTCACGAGCCGACGCTAGTTCTTATTTTAATATTTCTTGATTGATTTCATAATCAGAGTTCTAATATGACACGGTTTCACGCTAAATTTATTGAATTCACCTAACATTTTACAAATAAACTAACATAGAGGCACAAACAACATGAATCTAACGCACAAGTCAGTCAATGTTTTTCACTTTTACATTCTTTGCGTCAACCAAATCAGGATTCTAAATCTCGATGATCCCCTTTGTTCCATTACTCTTTTACTAAATAAGACAGTATTAACGGCTGAATTCCCGCAAAACTCATAGAAATACGGCAGCAGCAAGAAATAATAATATTTTGGAACACTTGCTTGATTTCTGTCATCAAACTCTTCCTCAAATTCAACCTCCTCTAGCTCCGCTTCTTCCTCTTTTACTTCTTTTCTGAAAAATCAGTTCAAAGGTTATGTATTGTAACCAAAAACAATTAAAATCAAGATACGTTAATAATTTTATATTTCCAAGTTATGTAATCAACGATTTCTCGGCTAGTTTTTGAAAAAACAAATCATCTTCTTTTGAGAAGAGTGCATCGATCAGTGATCATGTAGTACAATCTGAATGGCCTAAAAATGGAAGTCTAAGTTAAAGTAGATGGCTTAATGAATAGCGCTAAATTAATTTAGAGAGTTAAGGAAGTTTTAAACCTAAAACATAGTCGACACTGCCTGTGAATAAGTTGAAACAAAGCTCAGTGGGAGGTTTGAAGGGCTAACCATTTTCCTCCACGGCTTAAATAGTCAAATGATCAACAAAGCTCAGTGGGAGGTTTGAAGGGCTAACCATTTTCCTCCACGGCTTAAATAGTCAAATGATGCATAGCATCACGCATTTCCATGTGTGCCTCATCTGGTGATACACACATGAACTCGTAGAAGACCCCTGCAATTATGATAATTATTTATGTTGGGCGCTGCAAATTGAATCGGTTGGAAATAACATTTTAGATCTAGTAGTTTCTTATCTACTCAAACTTATCAAACACATTACACGGAAAGAACATGTGGCGAGAATACCTTGCACAAAGGGTGTTGTCGAGACATTGAGGTCGTGGAAGGACTTGAGAAGGTCAAGGCGTATCACGACATCTGAAAACGCAACTATAGTGCCACCTCCCGTGTTAGCGTGTCGCATGTTCAGGGTCCCCTAATAGTAACGCTCTAGGTAAACCTAGCCCAAGTCCGGCCCGTTGGTTTAAAATTTGTGGAAAAGGCTGGGCTCGGAGGGTTACGTTGGGCCTTAAAAAGTTTTGCTCTAATTCGAAAGAAGACCCTCAAAACACCTAAGCACCTTTGCTCCAATTCCTTTCCCACCCGCTTCCAACATTGTATCCAAAAAATGTCGAAAACTAAATTCAGCTCCACAAAAAAAAAAAAAAAAAAAAAAAAATACTAAGGAGCACATCACTTTGAGTGATCAAGTTTGAAAAAAAGGACTTTACAATAAGTTGTGTACAACTACTTACATTTTATCGCCAAATTTGCAGGTTTTACCATTTTAAATGTTAAAGACAGTTTGTTGCGAGATTTAATTTTTTCAAATGAGCAACATTACAACAATTTTAGACACTAATATTACACTACTTAATTGCTTAACTGAAAAACTGTACTGTAAATTTCATATGATGACATAGAAAAAGAATTGTGCATTTAAAGTCTATACTTTCAGAGGAAACATGTTCAGACTTAACAAAAAAGGAACCCTTTTCCGTAAAGACTCATTATTTTTCACCTTGTTTCGCAGTATATTAATAGTGTTTAAAAAAATTAAAATGACTACAATTAAAAAATCAATGTTAATTAGAAACAACGTGAGTAAATTACCTGAAAAAATTTAGGAGGAAGAAATGTATGTGCTGTACATTTTAGCCTTATATGGTCTAAACTCAAGAAGCTAAAAAATGCTACCTTTTCGTTTTCTTTTCAGTTTAGCCATATAAAGCTGGCCATATGAGGTACTATCTTCTCTAATTTCACATCTATAATACTTTTTTCATTTCTTACACGTTGTTTGAACATAGTTACTTTTCCTTTAAAATTCTAATCTTCTGTCGATCTGATCCTCCTCCTCTTTCTGTCTATTTCAAGGAGGTTTATTTGGACATTTCACAATCTTCAAGGAGCCCAACATGCAGAGCGTCTTATTTCAAGTTTCCATGATTCGTATTGGTTTTGGTTTACACTTTAGATGTTGATAAAAAGCAGTTGAGAAGACGCTAATTTACCGACTACAACTTACTTTTAGTTGAGTTGATTTCTCGACAATTTGATCATTGCATGCACAATGTAACACAGATAATAATAAGGGTTAATTGGCCCCTTTTATAACACTTTTTTTTTGAAATAACCCCTTTTATGTTTTTTTTTCTACTTAACCCCCTTTTAAGACGATTTTGTTTTTAAATCACCCCCCTTATCGGAAAAAATCACCTTAAAATGAGATATTCCGGCCAAATTTAAATTTTGAATGTTTTTTCTTTCTTTAATCCCTATTTTACCCTTCCCTATTTCTCTTTAATGCCTATTGTTCACGTTAACATTCGACTTACTCCTCGTCAAAAAAGCATGACGTGACCAATGCTTTGGCTCTATGTCCATCAAGCACTTCAAAATAGGGATTAAAGAAAGAAAAAATCATTCAAAATTTGAATTTGGCCGGAATATCTCATTTTAAGGTGACTTTTTCCGATAAGGGGGTGATTTAAAAACAAAATCGTCTTAAAAGGGGGTTAAGTAGAAAAAAAAACATAAAAGGGGGTTATTTCAAAAAAAAAGTGTTATAAAAAGGGGTTATATCCAATTAAATAATAAAAAAAAAAAAAAAAAAAATCGAACAAATTACTTTTACAACACCAAAAACTTACATGAGGTTTTAGCACCAGCATTTCCAGGCGTCACAAGAACAATCTACATTGGATACTTCTGATGTTTCTTGCAAATTCAAACCAAGTTGGGACGACGATAGTGAGAGTGTATACCCCAAGCCTAAGCACAATGTAATCGTGAACAACTAAGCAATATATGCCCCCCATTAATAGCTGCCTAACACACAATCACAATTCATAAAAAAACCCAGCTAATAATTACTAAAATAACAGAGAAATAGTGTACACATTTTGTAGTTCAAGAATGATTAGCAAGAGTGTCCAAAAGTGCCTATTGGTTCCATCCCCACGTAAATAACTACTCCAAGCACAAAATCAAACTGAATTAACCTCGCAATAAGCTGAACATTCCAATATAAACTCGGTGAATCACGATTAGGAGTAAAACAAACTACTTTAAATACTCATAAAAAGTAATCAAAAAACAACATCGCTAAAAACATTAGGAGTAACCGATTCAAATATTTGTGGCGAACCAAAATGCGTATAGCAATCAGAAAATTGTAAATTCCACCCAGGAAATTGTAAAATAATTCAATTTTAGACTTTTAGCGTAAAGGCCACCAAAAAAGGAAGAAAAACCACACACTTCTAAAATGAATAAGGTCCAACAATAAAAGAGTACATGATTTTTCTTCCGCCCCTGCCAAAATCAAAATGATCAACCTGAAACACCTTGATTAGAAGACGGTACCTCTTTACGCACCTATTCGAATCACCTCTTTAAAACTTACGACACTTATCAGAACGTCTCAAAGGAAAAGTACGTAGAGATATTGTTCGGTGAGTTACCTTCCACTTCAATGTTATACGAGCTCCAAAGATCACACCAACGATATTGTTCCCCAGAGTCATGCATTCTCCATAAACTCAAGCTAAAGGCTTTTAGCCCTAAAACACAATGTTTCACCATGATTAAGTATTACTCCCTACAAAGATAGGTGAACACATCAACATAATTGTAAGCTTATTAAAAATGTACAAATTTTCGATATTATTGTTATATGTGTATAAAGGATGTTTCTCACTAACATGTATCCATTTGTAAAATCACTTGAACGAATATAATAATAGATGCTATTTTCACTATTCATTACAACTATCATAACCATTGTCAAAATTTAGTTGTAAACATACCCGTTGTATACGTGTAGCCGTGTTCTGATTTCACTGAAGACATAGTTGATATAATCATATAAATTACAAGACTCTAGAATTGTGATACATGTTATTTATATAGATTATATGCCCCTGGTTTAGTCGCATTTAGCTTGCATTTACTCGCATTCATTGTTAGTTTAGGAGCTATTTGCTATATATTGCGGTACTGCTGTTCCTCGTTTATATTTTGCAGGTTTTGGCGGTCCTGAGCTAAAACCTGAGTTGATTGGAGCACTTAGAGTAACGTGATTACGAGACCAAGCTCGAGCTTAAACGGAAGCTCGGGAAGGCGAACAAAAGAACAAAAGACCAAAGGCCTCGAGGTCAATTAAAGCCCAAAAGCGTATTGGGCTAGAAACAAGTGGAGAAGAGCCGGCCCAGGCTGAGCAGGACGGCCGGTCAGGTGGACCGGCGGCCGGCCGGCCGGCACGCTCTGTCGCATCGATTTTCCTATTTTCGAGTTTTAATATTTGGGGACTTGTATAAATACCTAATTTCGGGAGAGACTTAGTTTTATGCTTTATTTTACATCTTAATTTCCCAGGTTAGTTTACTGCTTATTATTTTCTCTCTTTTAAAACTCTCAAAAGTAGTTTAGTTCAAGATTGGTTTGATTGTAATCGTCGGTACTCCGTTAATTTCAGGTTTTATTCAATTACAATTACTTTTATCATGTTTACTTATTATTATTGCTTTGCTTTAGTTTTAATTATGAGTAACTAATTTCTCAATTAGGGTTTAGGGTGATTGTGAGATTGGTTCAGGAACATGTGTTAATTGCTTATTTTGATTGAACTTGTGCAAGTTGACTTCTTCCTACGCGTTTTATTATCAATTGAATTTAGGAACGCCTTTATTGAATTGAACTTAGGTTGTTTCAGTTTAAGATCGAAAGCCGAATTGAAACTAGACTCACGCGTATTTGATAAGTTAAATTTAGTAAGTTGCGAGAGCCCGCTAAATTTGCTTAAGGTTAATATTGACTCGAGAGAGCGTATTCCTAAACCTAGTCACTTGCATAGCTTCAATTGATTGATAAATTCCTTTTGAGTTGAGTTCCTGAATCGATGTCACATTGATCCCGACGCCCTAATCTCCCTCTTATTTACTTTAGACCATCTTATTTGCTGTTCTTAGTTTAAACTCCTAAAACACCGATTTTATTGCTTTGAGACTGACCTAGATTAGCTGAGCATCCTCTTGACTGCCTGTCTCTCTGTGGATTCGACCCTGCTTACCGCTAGCTACTAGTTAGTTATTTTGTAGGATTTATTTTGATAAAGTGATACGACTTTAGCCCCATCAAATTTTGGGACATGGCGGCCGGCCGGCCGCCGGTCTGAACTACTTTGGGAGCACTCGTAGTAAACTTTAAAAAACTTTAGACTACTTAAAAATAACTCCCACTAAATTAAAAAAGCTTAGCCATGATTCAAGCGAACCTCATATTTTAAAATAAATAAATAAGTAAATAAAAATTTAAAAAGAAGAGATCACGGCCTAACATGTCCGTTTTTTTAATTACACGCTAACCTCCGTACTTTAAAGAATCTCGTGTATGGCAGACAAATCCATTCTTCTCCACGCTTCACCAAGCTGGGAGAGGGCTATATAAGTGGCAATATCAGGTATGCCCATTAATACATCAGACGGAGCCTGGAAAACAAATTTTATCAGTCTAGCACGATCTTCGAGAAATATAGCGAGAAGCGAGAAATTTAAATAATCAGAACAACTATAAAGAACACAAGTATAATAGATTATAATATCGCTACAATGAAGTTTCAACAATAAGATTATAATCACATATTAACGCAGCAACACAGAATGACAACAACGACAACGCTAACAACAACACAAATGCAGTGACAACAACACAAAATCAATCATGTCGCAGGGACATTTATTCAGAGTTTAAGAACTTTAGTTCAAGAAAAATCTTCTATCAATATCAATAATTTGAAAATATACCTATCCAGGCAGAGACTCGAGGACATGGATATGCCATGAACTATGTACTCGGTTTCTCCCAAAAATCCAAGATCTGACCTGGTAGCTGAGACTGCGACTACGCTAGCTGCAAGCGATATATTTTTCAAAAGCACTAACCAAGAATATGGAAGCAGACTTCTGACAGCAGCGAAGAAAGTGATGTACTTTGCTGCACAACATCAAGGTTCTGACAGTGGTTCGCTTGGATAGGTCGTCTGCCCTTTGTACTGCTCGTACTCGGGTTACAAGGATGACCTATTATGGGGCGTGGCTGTATAGAGCCACCAAACAGGTTTATTATATGAACCTTTTGAATTCTCTTGGGGCTAGTGACGCGACTAACATCTTCAGTTGGGACAGTAAGCTTGCAATACGTACATCTTACACAAAGTATGTACTAACATTTTAATCCATTTCATTCAATAAATCGATGAAGAAGTAAAGTTATTTATTGTTTTAATTTAGGGAGAATTGCGGAACAATGAAAATAATTTTGAGCCATATGAGAAATTAGCTCAAGAATTCACGTGCTGCCTAATTCTCCTTCAATTTCAACCAAATACGAAGTATATATCAGGTATGTTTCACAAGACATCGTCTATATAAGTTCTGCAAAAAATGGGACGAATATTAGAAAGTACTGAGCAACATGAAAGTTATGCAGTAGGTGGTTTGATAAAAAAAAGCTTAGTGAAAGCAATACGTACCATTTATCACCTTTTTGCTTATGGCTTATGCTAACTTAATAAAGTATGCACATATGATGCAATCTAATAGAAAAACAGTACCTTGAATCTTTAAGTATGCACATTTGATGCAATCATCTAGAATACTATTTTAGTAGCTCTATAGAGCATCAAAAATGGTAGTGAGCGACCAAATACGGCATACTTTATAACCATAGAGAAGCGTTTTGAGTATATTTGTGTCAAAAATCATTTAAATCTACTGCTACCTCACATATAAAAGCAAATGCAAGTGAAACGTAAACCATTACCGACAAAAATCAAAACAAATACAATTCAAATTTCGATGAATTCAAATGTATATCAACAATACAAGCCAAAACAAATGAAATTCGAAGTTTGAAAAACTAAAACGTAATTTGATTTACATGGCAAACGTGGACCATGTTTCATGGCCGATTCGATGTGTGGCGGAATGTCGCTAACTTCTGAGAGTCGAGACGGTGGCAACCGAGTATTGTTTCCATGATTTTCAATGCAAAATAATTGAAGCAATCATTGGAGATAGACGTTAGATGATTTGTCTTCCGCCAAAAACAGCCGTTGAAGCTCCCAAATGATTTCCGCATTATGTACAATGTTTGAGCTGAATAAAATTTGACCAACGACAACAAAACATAGAACAAATGGAGTCTGATTCAAACACAAATTCTACGTCATACCATATACAATACAAAGAATTCAATGGATTATCAATTTAGAGGGGGCAAGTGGCCTGGAGCAATAAAATATCTTACGTAGAGTCAGAGCTGGTCATAACAACTACACTAACATTAACATAAAAAAAAAAAAAAAGAGTAAATTGACAATTACATCCACTGATTAGTGTGTTTTTCAAACTTACACCCACATCGTTTTCGACTTTGTAACTACTATCAAATCTTTTGGTTCGGTTAATGGCTACTACCATTTTCAATCCGAACCTAAAAAAGGTACATGAAAATACTAAAATACCCTTACCCACACATTACTTTGTTTTTGTTTTCCACTGATCATTTCTACTCTTCAAATCTTCAATTTACTTACCTTTTTTTTTATTTTACTGTTTTACTATTTCAGTCTTTAATCTCTCCAAAATTTACTCTGATCTAAAAATTTACTTAAATTTTCTACGAATTCATCTGTGAATCTGAAAGTATCAACGCTCTGCAAGATCATCAACAATCGTTCCATAGGTCTCTAAGCTATTCGTGAATTGAGGTAAACCCTAGGTTTTTGTTTGTTCGATTTACTGTTGCAATTGAATTGGGGGTTTGCTTGTAATCGATTTTTTTTTTTTAATTAGGGTAAACCCTAGCTTTTTGTTTGCTCGATTATGCTGTTAATTACTTTATCTTTCGTTTTAATTAGTGGGATGAAGTTATTATAGTTTGTAATTAGTTATCACAAGCTCTTGGTTGAAGTCAAAAAGATTGTTACTGATGTAGATGAGCCAAGCCGTCAATTCTACATGTTTATGAATGAGCTACTGACATCAATGCTGTTTTCTTCTTTAGGTTAAACTCAGGTGGGGTTTGAAGAATGAAGTTATTGATGTAGATGAGCCAAGCCGTCAATTCTACATGTTAAGCTTCATGGATGCGTAGCTAGATGATTGTGTTTTTATCAATTTTTGAGAGAGTGGATACATAAGTTGATTAGAATGCACTAATATGTGACTGTTAAATTTTACGCAGTATACATATTTGACACTTTCAATGGTCGTCATTTTCTTTCTAATCCATGTTTTCTTTGGTCTAAATTAGCATTTACAAGGTCCACGATGAAGCGAAGGACAAATCCTTTGAATTGGAGCTGAGTTGGGTCTGCGAGGAGTCCAAAAAGGAGCATCAAAAGGTAAATCTCGTACGATTTACTTTGACATTTCACTTCACAATCGGGTCTCCCACGTTTATTCGCCGATAATAGTCACACTCTCACATCACACAGCACACATGGCCAATAGGCTAAAATCAGACAAAACACTGACACACTCACTTGTCTATATTTATTTATATATCGAGTTTCAGCGGTGTCAAATGTAAAGGCTTTTACTTTTGAATCAGGTACCTGAGAGTCTTTTAGAAGAAGCCAAGGCTGCTGCCACTGCTGCGTTGGAAGAAATGGACGCCGACTAATGATTTTAGCGTGGCTCGTATAACTTAATGTTATGGCTGATTCATTGTTATGCTTGATTTCAACCATAGACTTGAAATGTGTATCACTTTGGTTATTAGCACATGAGTTGTGGTTTTGTTGTAAGCCTGTTCCGCCCGATTTGGAAAATAGTATTCGAATGTGACTTTTATACTTTGATTTCCATGGTTCAATGGTAACAAGGCAGTTGAAAACTACAAAACGGATACTCTCTATTTCTGCACTGCACTGTAGTAGTTATTGATGAATGAAAACGGGTACTCCGTACTATGTTTTTCGCATATCCTGTCTTACGAGTAATTTGTTACATTTTCATTTTGATTATATAATAAGTAATTAGCCGAAACATCAGCGTTGACAGCGTATTACTCACGTTTAGTATTGAAAAATTGAAAATATTTTTTACCGTTTTGACTTGAGAAAGCTGAGTTCCATTCCAAAAACTATACTGGAAAATAAACAACGTTTTGGTCTAGTCTTTGATTATTCGTCAATGTTGCCATAAAACCGGTGGTTGGAAGGGTACTGACTGCACCGATAAATTGGAAGGAAGACTACTATTTAATCGGCTAAAATAATATCATCAATGCAAAGGCAAAAATTATTCCGCTGAATGCTAATGCAACTACTGTTTTATTTATCAAGTCGCTACAAACAGGTACTGACTGCACCGACTATTTCACAAGTCTAATTTTCGCAAGACGCAGACTGTCAACCATCTGTGGGACCTCATCCATATAACCTTAAAAAGTATTGAGAAAAAATTTGATCGTCTACCAAGTATCCCTTCCATATTTGCGATACCTATTTCAGAATCTCCCTACCTGCAAATCTAAGTCGTTTACATGGAACGCAAATCATTTCAGGAATCTTTGGAGTGGTTACCATTTGTCCACTCCTTCCGATCATTGTCGACATTCGTTGTAGCCCACTTGACTGCTGCTCGTGCAGCTTGAGGCCCTGCTGTCAATCCGCTTTCGGTCACAGTTGCGACCATGACTGCGAAGAAATCGGCGGTGTCCAGGTCATCCATATTCCTCGTGCAAAAACTTGTCGAATATCTGACAGCATTTACACATCATGAATCTTCTCGTATTATATAAATGTCTGTTAGCTTTGAATTATCCTACGTTAGACGATCTCAAATCTCACAACACAGTTACATGTAAGTATGTAACCAATACCCGATGTAATTAGTCTAAATTACCTCGGTGCAGATGCCCACGACTTCATCCACCTCATCTCCATATCGAGCTTTCTTCGATAACTTATTCATCATAAAAATCTCCATATTGAGCTTTCTTCGATAACTCAGGTGTGGTTTGAAGAATGAAGTTACTGATGTAGATGAGCCAAGCCGTTGCGAGTAAATTCTCCCCTCCTCACCATTCTCGTTTTCTAACTTGTGATGGATGCCTTGTATAACTCACTATCTCCGTGACCTCATTGCAGGTATGTTGCATTGCTATCCACTCCAAGCGGAATTGTTCTTCAATGCGCCTAAGAAACCGTGATTCCTAGAAACACCCAAAAAATTAAAACGAAATCAATAACCCAATACAACCAAATTTGTAATGAAATTGAAACAATACTCAAATTGATAAAATACCTAGAAAAAATGAACAATAGAATCGAATTCACAATAATTGAACCTTGCTTACGAAAAATAAATGTTTCAATAATTCATAACCCCAATTTTCGAAAATTAGGGTTCCATAAACCCAGAAATATGATTTCACGAAAATTAGGGTTCCATAAACCCAGAAATATGATCGAAAATAAATCATTCCAAATCCCACAAATTCAACAATGCTAACGAAAAATTAATGTTTCAAAAATGAAGGAAAGACTGAAAACCAAATGAAAAATGAAGGGGACTAAGTGAAATGAAACTTACAGAGGAAATAAAATCAGTAAAAGGGGAGAAGATAAAAAAATTAAGAGTAACTAAACATAATTTTGCTAAAAAATAAAATAAGGGGTAAAATGGGTATAAAATTAATCAACTAACTCCCCAAATTAAGATGAACGGCTGAGATCTAAAGTTGGTAGGTTCGGGTCCGTACATGGTAGTAGCCATTAACCGAACCAAAAGATTTGGTAGTAGTTACAAAGTCGAAAACGATGTGGGTGTAAGTTTGAAAAACACACTAAACAGTGGGTGTAATTGTCAATTTACTCAAAAAAAAACCATAAAAAAAACATTCGCAAGTTGCAGCAAAGTATATTTGTGATCACACAAAATCGACTATATTGTTATACCACTAATTCATTCAAACACACCAAGAATCATCCAAATTGAAGCACTAATTAATCATCCAAGACACAAATATTGGCATAAAATCATTCACAATTGCAGGAAAGTTATCATCTTGATCACACAAATGGACAATATTTACATATTTACCACTATATCATCTCAATAACACCAATAACCACCTATATTAAAGTATTTTACAAATCCTAAATTGTACGCATCACACTCCATTAAAATCATCAACATACCTTCCATCAATCAATCTTTGTTCTTAATTAAGCTCATTCTCATGGACCGTCTCCGGATTCGAAAGCGACATATATCAAGACCGTTATCGTCCGCCACTTGCTAAATCAAGTTCGAAACCTCCGCCTCCGGATTCGAAAGCGACATATATCAAAAAATATTTAGACTTCCACAAGGCAAAGTTTCTCCATACTTTTTTGAACTGATTGCGACAAACTAATTTTGGGTTTTTCGTCTCCCTCATACATGCGTTAAATTAGGGTAGGAATCCTTGAAAATGAAAGTTGGGGAGGTTTTTATATTTATTTGTTGTGTTGGTCCTGTTGGAGATTAGAGTATATGACGTGTCAGGTTGTGTCTGACGTGGCAAGCTATGAGGGCATTTCTTGTTTAGTTTTGGATGTTTAGTTTTAAAAGATTCTCTTTTAATTAAATATATATAGATATATAGATATATAAATATTATTATTACTACGAAGTATTTTTTATTGCAATACTTTAGACTTTAGTTTAGCCTCGATTTCATATGTTGTGCAAGACGATTATTTATTAGTGAGATGCATTTTAATTAATTAATCTCGCAAGGAAACTAAGAATTTCACGGTTGTCAATAAATAAGGTAGTCATAATTATAAGTTAGAACCAAATTTTGATGATAATTGCTATTAAATCAGTGGACGTTTGGTAGAGTCAAACCCTTTATAGTTATTTGCGTTCATCTTATACATTTTAATCGACTAATCATAAGATAGTCAAAATTGTACGTTAGAATCGGATTTCGATGAACAATTGATATTAATCGTGGTCGTTATAATTATTTGCGTTCATCTCATCCATTCACCTTATGGTCCATTTGGGAGGAATCATTTAATTCTCAAATTTGAATTTCGTCTAAAGTTCTTGCTTGAGAAATCCATTGGATTTTGATTTGGATTTGGATTTGAATAAATCCAAAAGGTTTTGATGGTTTATCCTATCATTTTGAAATCTTCTTCAGACCATAACATACTCATGTATACAATTTCAAATTATTTATTTTGCCAAAAAAACAATTTTTGATGTGTCATTTAGACATTCTAAATTTTCAAAGCAAGATTTAGAAATGAAATCAAGGTTGTCAAATGTCGTCTTATTTGTTTTATTGGATTTGAACATTAGTAGTTTTAGTTAAAATCAACCAAACATTTAGTGAGGAATTAAGTGGTTTAATTAATCATTATTTTGCTTCATACGATATTAAATTCGTCCAGTTCCATGATATCAAGAGATGCTAGGTAATGAGGGAATTATATGATATGATAATACTACATGAATAACCGAAATTCAAAGGAAGAATTACCATGAACATTTTCACTGCAATTGAGGACTGTCCGCGCTACAGCACGGTCCAACAAGTAGTTATATCTAATACAAGGATTGATCAATACACAATATCTCTCCACATAAAACTATTTATTCACGACAACCAATATTGAGGTTTATTAATATGCACAAACTACAACTAATAAAACTGTATGAATTAAATGTGATGCGAAATTTGATATGTGAACAACCTATATAATTCAAACATATTCTAACCTTACTTTGTATTACCTTGCACTGACAGTAGAAGATGACTTTAACATTTCAACACTCGTACAATCTTCACCAGTGACAGATGGGCGCGTTGCAGGCCAAATAAATGCAGGCTTCTTGCAGGGAACTAGTGGCGGAGCTGCTTCTCCCATAAGAACCTGAAGGACATTCCTCATGGACAGGCCCGTCTAACAGGGCGGGCAGGAGGGGCGGGCGAACAGGGCCTCTAAATTTCGTGGGCCTCTTCTCAATCTAATGTTTAGTTACAAGTTATATACTAACTGCAGTAATAATATAAATTGTAAACAGCAATGTCTCAGTGGTAAAGGCCACTTTATTTTCTGCTCGCCACCCGTGTTCGATTCCTGTCAAGTGCCTTTTTTTATTTATTTTTCTCTCAACTTATTAAGTGTACCCAAATCCATAGAAAACGTTTGATTATATCATTAACATTTCCCAATATGAAATAAAAGTGTATATTAGCATTTATTTACTCTGTTACGACCTAAATTATAACAAAATTTTATAATGAGGTTTAATTTGAATATATATAGAACTCTAAAGTACCTTTTCTAATTATTTTTTCCTCAAGCTCTATTTTTTAATGATTATCTATTTTACTTACGTTTTCTTTCTAGAAAAATCTTTTACAAAAATACAAATTAAAAGATTCGTTAGTCGTTACCCATTTCGTCTATAGCTTCGAAAATCCGACCCAAAATTAAATGTAAAGCAATAAAAGGATTAAAGAATATAGATGAATTTTTTTCTCAAGACCCCAACACAATTACTCCGCACTAATTATTACTCCGTATTTATTAAGATCACTGCTATTATATATTACAACGAGAAGAGCTCAGGTATGAAATTAGTTCTAATTTCTTGAAGGTGGATAATGAATATTTGGATTATCATAACTTTTATTAATATTAGATTGAATTTATGTCCATCTCAAATATATATGAAATAAATCAAATGAGTACTACTCGTTTCCTTATATACATTAAAATCTTGAGTTTTATCTCTAAACTCTAAAATAATGGTACTTTGTATTTATTAACTCACTTCAACTATTAAACGAAAAATAATACTCCATACTAGTATTAAGAGAGATTTAAGAATGATTAAGCTAACAAAATAAATCGTTACTTAAAAATAGACAATCTCCTTCCACTTAAAAATGATGTTCCCACTTTAATTCCAACGTGAGCAATAAAGTGAAAACATCTTAGTAGAATGAAGGAAATATATATTAAAGTTTTCAATTGTACCAAAAAATGTATTAAAGTTTTCAAAAGAAAAATATCATAAGGGCCCCGTATAAATTTTTTGCACAGGGCCTCCAATTGTATTGAGACGGCCCTGCTCATGGAAGGTCTCATATATGGGTTTGGATGACAGCAAGCCAAACCCAAAATTAACAGACACTCTGCTTTTCCCAAATCAAAGTTTCCCTTTAAATTAGGGTCTATTGCCTCAACAATTATGCCCAAACCATTCAATTGCCACACCCACTCAATGATATTGTTTCTATATTCATCGTCTTTAATCTCAAAAACTGCCTTCTTACCACAGGCTACGACTAGGGATAGGACACCGAAAGCATAGACATCAGTCTCTGAAGTCGTTCTACCAGTGAGAAAGATCTCCGGTGCCATATATCCAGGTGTACCAGCAATTTCGTTGGTGGAATGGTGGGTCATCTCACTAAGTCGGAACATTCTTGCAAGGCCGAAGTCTCCTAAACAAGCATTGAATTCCGAATCAAGCATGATGTTGCTTGCTTTTATGTCTCGGTGTAAGACCCGTCTTGAACACTCATTGTGGAGGTAATCAAGAGCCTGAGCCACACCGTAAATGATGTTATGCCTTATTTCCCAAGTAAGTAGCATTTCTTTGTTATTATGTTGCTTTTCATCGTTTAAGTGTATGTAGTAGTCTAAGCTTCTATTGGGCATATATTCATAGACTAATATGAGTTCATCGTGCTCATGACACCAGCCAATTAGCCTCACAACATTCTTATGGTGAATGCTTCCAATTGTCGTGACTTCTGCTATAAGATTTTGCTTTCCTTGAGGCGTATTTGTAACCCTTTTAACGGCAACCTCAATTCCATCCAAAATTCCCTTGTAAACGATGCCAAACCCTCCTCTACCAAGCTCATTTTTTACTTTGAAATTTCCCGTAGCGGCCTTGATATCCTTGAGTTTCATCTTCTTTGGTCCTAGCCCGGTCTCTATTATCTGTATAGTGTTCTCACCAACTGATGGATTAGTCCCTTTGTGTTTCTTTTTCCAGTATATATACCCACCAAAAGAAACTGATATCACCACTACTACAGAAACCATGCTCCAGATCATCCAGACCCACAAATGCGTCGCATGATCAATGTCAGATCCCTCAAAGAACCATGCTTTTACACAGTTGAGCTCATTACCTGTTCCCGTGGAAGCAGAAAACCCAACATAAACCCTACGAGGGAGTAGTTTTATAACATCAACTGATTCAGAAATAATTGGCTTAGTTTTGTTGAGCTCTACTCTATTTCCTGTGAAAACATAGACCTCCATCAACCTGGTTGAACCGTTAAATAATATCATTGCTGTAAGATCAAGACCACTTGCAATATGTATGCCAAACGAGTCGAGTGGAATAGATTTGATAGAGTTCACACTGTTAATGTCCAATCCAATGTGGTTACTATTAATATCTTCAGGAAAGCTCTTCTTCGTGTCAAATTCGATAGCAACAACGCTACTTTGATTTGTTCCATTTGTGCTAGCGTTGACTATTCCAAGCCACTGCCCAGAGCTGTTTGCTGGAACCTCGGAATCCATGGCTAAAATAAATGCCAGACCGTCGCCACCATCATTAGTTTTATTAGGGGTGATGTTGATGACAAATGTGGAATTGAAACTTGCTACTTTTCCCTTAGAATTCCACAATGAGAATGGCTTACGGTAGACTACCTTCCCTGATTTATGGGTTTTGTCTATGAGGCCATCTGCGTCGGGCGTGACTTGGATCGCACCTAAAAAAAACTGAGATCCATTGCTGAGGATATATTCTCCTTCCATTGAGGGTGTAAAATTAGAGTTACTTATGTTGAAACATAATACATGATTTCTCGTAGAAATATATACAAGTGCAAGAATATAAAAAACTGAGATTATATTAAAAGTTTTGAAATAGGAGATTATTGAAATCATATTGCAATGATTTATAGACTATATTGAGAGTAAAAGAGTTTGCTTTGTGGTAAAACCTCGGCTTTTAATTGTAAGAAACTAAGAATGCAGTTTATAAACAAGTAGAGTTTTACATTGTTATTTCCACACGGACTTTTCAAGGGTGGACTATTAGCAAGATTACTACAACTACAACGATACTCAATCAAAGAGATTAGACAATACTTAATTAGAATTGTATTCATATTCACATTAATTAGCCTTTCTCTTACTCTCCATAATTCTATCATGGACGAATAGTAGTTAAATTGCTGATATTTATAAAATGTCGTATCGGGAATTCAAAGTGTAGTGAATGTTGAAAAATGCTGGGACAAGGTATAATAGGTGTAGTTGTACAAATGTGACTTTTTAATAGGAACTAATCACCTGAATTGAGACAGTTTGTTCAAATTTGTTTTTGCAACCTTGAATTCTAGAAGTCTATTTTGCCGTGCTGAACATCAACTGATGTGTTACCATTGTAATTTCCTCGACTCGAATCTGAATACAAGTAAAAGCTATTTTTTGTATGTACATCAGTCAAAATTATCTAATGTATAGATTAGTCAATACACTGTAAATGAACTAACATTGAGCTATATTAAATATATTGAACAAGCTGACATCCAAAACAAAACTGATGAATTTAACGTTAATGTTTCGTACATATCTTGAAAAATTATGTATTGCCTTGCACTGTGGCTAAAAATGAAGTGAAAATTCCACCACTTACTGAATCTGCATGTATGATAGTTGTGGTGGTTGCAGATCATATAAAAGTACGTGATAAGACACGTTTATACGATGTTAAGACCGAGAATTTAGCCCTCGAGAATCTTATAATTCCCACTTTTTAGATGGATTATGGTGCTTTTGACGTAAATGGGAAACCAAGGCTAAATTACGGTTACAAGAGAAGACAAGGTCGAAGTCAAGTCAAGGTGAACTAAAGCCGACGCAAGGTAAACTTCAAATGGTTATATCTCAAGTTTTAGACCTCCAATGGATGCAAGACCAAGTGGAGATGATAGTTCGTCTCGATAGCTTTCCAACGGCAGGTCACACGCTTAATTCCGCCAAGAAACGAGTGAGATATGACCTTTACAAAATCGGCCTCAGAATGACGCGCTCTAAAGTGCCAGAAATTGCGCCCTAGGCGCATAACTCAAAATTGCAGCGTTTCATTTCTTTTTTGACGAGTATTCAAGTTGTTTTTGGGGGAATATTCTCATTATCTCCTACCTTTTTATGCGAGACATTCATCTTTATTTTAGAACTCTCTCATTTTAGTTGTCATTAGGTTATCATTAGCTTTTAATTAGCAAGTAATTAGTGGGTAATTAACTTTTCTCTTCAAGAATTTATGGGAATTAAGCCAAATATGGGTGGCTAATCTCTTTCTTATTGGTTTGTATTGATTGAAATCATCTAATAGACATTGTGAGCCAAAGTTTCTCTCTTTTAATTTTATTGTTTAATCTCCTCTTGTTATTAATGTTGTTTATGATTAATTCATTGATTTTTATGCTTGATCATCATATGATTAGTGAATTTATCTATTGCCATTAGGTTTTTACCTCTAGATTGTTGGTAATTATCTATTGTGTGACATTGTTGATGCAATTTTCTCATGGATTTGTGGATTGTTGTGTTGATTAGGGAGGAGATTAGTGAGTTACATGAGGATTAGATTATTCTTGTGAATTCATGCTTAAAACTATCGTTTTCTTTGCTCGATTCATGTTAAATTCTTTCTAGATTGATTTGAGTTGCATGTTGTCGTAAGAATTTGTGAGAATAGATGTTTTTCACTTGTTCAAGCCTTTGTTGATAGTAAGTAACGATATTTTCGCTTGAGTTTGGCTATGATCGATGTTATATTTGGATGATGGATATTAATATGAACCAACACTTTAAATTCTCATTTTTCTCTACATTGCTAGAATCATAGTTCTGTTTATCTTTCACTCTTGTTGTTTTAATTAGTAGTTCTCAATCATAAATTTAACATATCCCCCCTTGTTACGAGTTATATTTCGTTTTGGTCCGTTTTAAATAGTCTAGCTAATTAGGTTTAATCGAGTCTATCGCTCAGCCTTCCCTTAGGTTCGGCCCTTACTTACCATATATACTATGTTGTTTTTGCATGATTAGTAAGGTTTATAAATTGTTTAATTTGGCCCTTTTATTAACGACGTAAAAGTGCTCGCCAAATTTTGGCGCCGTTGTCGGGGAAGGCAATTGGCTAGGCTTAAGGTAGAGTAGAGTAGTGTAGTTTAGTTTGTAAATATTTTTGTTTTTTGTTTACCGTTAGGTTTCGTTGAAATATTTCTTGCTTGATGGCTCCATTTCATTTTCCCCAATATGAGAATGAGTTGTTTTACCGCTATTTTGATCGACTTTATGCATATGTGACTCACTCTTATAATGCTTATGATCTTTGGGAGATTTGTCATGTGATTTATGATGGTATGAACTATGAGACTTGGGGAGATGTCCACTCTTTGAGTGAGGGACAATTTTGTGAGACGAACTATGGTTATAATTGGGAGTTGTTTGAGTACTTGGCACATGAAACTAAGGAGTGGGAGATGCACAACTCACTCTCGAGCCAATCCCAACACTTTGAGACCTCCACTTTTCACGATGACTCATACATGTCGACGGAGGATATGATTAAGGGTCTTGCTACTAACATGTCTAACTTGTATGACATAGTGAATGAAACCCAACTTGAGACAAAGTCTAACATTCAAGATTTGGAAGATCAAGTGAGTACTTTGTCTAGGATAATCGATGAGTTAGTGAGTCGAGAAAAGTGTGGGCCTAATGTGCAAGAGTCTCTTGATGATTTGAATGTTTATGATGACCCCCATCCCTCAACTTTTCTCTTGAATGATCTTGTTGACCTATTTGATGATGAGGATGGTGAACATGAGTGTCATACATCTCCCTTAGCTTGCAATGCATTTGTGTGTTTGATGACACCCCTCCCTTGACTAGTGTTGAAACCCCACATTGTGGTGATGATTTATATGAGAACAATGTCATGAGTGATGCACCTACCCTTGGAGATACATTAGATGTCATTGAGGAGGAAAAGCTAGGAGAGAAAGTACTAAAAGGGTCGGTTGAGAAAATTGAGAGACTTGACCATATTGATGAATTAACTTTGATTTCTATTTTTCCGGTCACTTCTAGAACAAAATCGTCTCACAAAGACATCGACATTAGCTATATGTTTGAGAATGATGAGTTTGATTATCAATTGTTGTATGCTTGTTCTCACGTTAGCAATGTTGGGTTCTACTTGATCTATATTCTCATTTGCTATGTTCATTTCTCATCTTTCTTTTCAAGTGAGCATGACAAATTACTTAGAGCTTTAAATTGTTTTATAAGTTGTGAATTCTTTTGAGCTTTGATGAATTAAGTCGAGCCAACGACAATAAACAAGTGCGCTTACGAGAGGCAACTTGTATTTTCTTTTGCTTTTAATGTTTCTTTGAGTGTGTAGGTAATAAATAAAGATCAAGAAATGGCGTAATAAGGAGGTATTGGGTGGAAAAAAAAAAAAAAAAGAAAAAAAAAAAAAAGAGATGGTGATCCATGGGACATGGAAGTGTTGTCCTTGATGGCCTAGGGAGGCTATATCTTGGACAAGGACCGACAAAAAAAAAAAATGAAAAATCGTCCACGTTGTAAGTATCAAAGAGCCAATTTCTCCTCGTATATTTTCACCCATCATTGCATTTCTTACCCCTTCATACACTCCATTTCATTTCTTCTAATCTCATAATCTTCATCTACATCTTTTCATCCACATTCTCTTAGATATTGATACTCACTTTCTTTTGGTTTTTCATCATTCACAAAAACTTCATACTCCTACTATTAAACATTATTTTAGTCTTTCACAAGTACACACTTCAATTCGTTAAACTTTTTTCTCTCTCACCCACTCACCCGATTTACATTGTTATACTTATATATTTCTCTCATATATTTGAGATCTAGTGGAGGTTGTGTCGTTTTAATGCTCAATTTAAGCATGTGGGAGAGATTATCTCTTTTTGGTGGTGATGATCTTCATTGTCTTGGTGTGTGTAATTTTGAGTGACATTTGCATTGTGAGGACTTTTCCATGTAATAGTTAGCTTTCTCCCCGATTTTTACTTGTCCTAGTCGCATTGAGGACAATGCTTGATTTAAGCGTGGGGGAGGAGCTAGGTTACACCTACCTCTTGATTTTAGATATCTTTTATCTAGTTGTATGTCGCATTTCATGCATATTAAAAAAAAAATTGAAAAAAAAAAAAGAAAAAAAAAAATAGAAAATGAAAAAGAAAAAAAAAAATTCTCCGATAGGTTGAAAACCCGAAAGGGCGGCCTATGCAAAACTTGGGGGGCCTCGCTTTTGGAAGCCTTAGTATGCAACCATTAGTAATAAAATTGAGGTCAAAAGAGCCTAAAAAAAGGGCCATAATTACCCCCTAAGTATGGGACTAGTACTAATATCCCGTACTATGGGCGTCTATCGAATATTTGGCTTGCTTTGCATTTTGTACGGAGATATAAGGCGAGAAGTGTGAAGGAAGGAAGGGATAAAAGCCACTTGATAAGGCCTTTGGAGTAAGAAGGGCATGATCACGTTGTTTATGGCGCTTATCAAGTGGAGGAGATATAAGGAGCGGGATTAGAGGTGTGCTTTGGATGACGGTGAGGCACACCTCCTCTACGACATGGTTGAAATGAATTTGGAGTTGGTTTGTCGAGGGAGTTTATGAAGTGAGGGGATAGGAGTTGGTGGCATCAAATGTGAGGAAACGAGGGAGTTATAAGAAGGCTGAAGTGAGATTAGGAACGATATAGACGAGGGAGTCATAAGGAGGAAGATGTGTGAGGGAAGAGTACTATCTTTCGGTTTACTTTACTCGAGACGAGCAAAGATCTAAGCGTGGGGGAGTTGATAAGACACGTTTATACGATGTTAAGACCGAGAATTTAGCCCTCGAGAATCTTATAATTCCCACTTTTTAGATGGATTATGGTGCTTTTGACGTAAATGGGAAACCAAGGCTAAATTACGGTTACAAGAGAAGTCAAGGTCGAAGTCAAGTCAAGGTGAACTAAAGCCGACGCAAGGTCAACTTCAAATGGTTATATCTCAAGTTTTAGACCTCCAATGGATGCAAGACCAAGTGGAGATGATAGTTCGTCTCGATAGCTTTCCAACGGCAGGTCACACGCTTAATTCCGCCAAGAAACGAGTGAGATATGACCTTTACAAAATCGGCTTCCAGCAGGCATGCGCCCTAGGCGCCAGAAATTGCGCCCTAGGCGCATAACTCAAAATTGCAGCGTTTCATTTATTTTTTGACGAGTATTCAAGTTGTTTTTGGGGGAATATTCTCATTATCTCCTACCTTTTTATGCAAGACATCATCTTTATTTTAGAACTCTCTCATTTTAGTTGTCATTAGGTTATCATTAGCTTTTAATTAGCAAGTAATTAGTGGGTAATTAACTTTTCTCTTCAAGAATTTATGGGAATTAAGCCAAATATGGGTGGCTAATCTCTTTCTTATTGGTTTGTATTGATTGAAATCATCTAATACACATTGTGAGCCAAAGTTTCTCTCTTTTAATTTTATTGTTTAATCTCCTCTTGTTATTAATGTTGTTTATGATTAATTCATTGATTTTTATGCTTGATCATCATATGATTAGTGAATTTATCTATTGTCATTAGGTTTTTATCTCTAGATTGTTGGTAATTATCTATTGTGTGATATTGTTGATGCAATTTTCTCATGGATTTGTGGATTGTTGTGTTGATTAGGGAGGAGATTAGTGAGTTACATGAGGATTAGATTATTCTTGTGAATTCATGCTTAAAACTATCGTTTTCTTTGCTCGATTCATGTTAAATTCTTTCTAGATTGATTTGAGTTGCATGTTATCGTAAGAATTTGTGAGAATAGATGTTTTTCACTTGTTCAAGCCTTTGTTGATAGTAAGTAACGATATTTTCACTTGAGTTTGGCTATGATCGATGTTATATTTGGATGATGGATATTAATATGAACCAACACTTTAAATTCTCATTTTTCTCTACATTGCTAGAATCATAGTTGTGTTTATCTTTCACTCTTGTTGTTTTAATTAGTAGTTCTCAATCATAAATTTAACATATCCCCCCTTGTTACGAGTTATATTTCGTTTTGGTCCGTTTCAAATAGTCTAGCTAATTAGGTTTAATCGAGTCTATCGCTCGGCCTTCCCTTAGGTTCGACCCTTACTTACCATATATACTACGTTGTTTTTGCATGATTAGTAAGGTTTATAAATTGTTTAATTTGGCCCTTTTATTAACGACGTAAAAGTGCTCGCCAGTACGCTTATCGCGGGGAATTGATGGTGGAAGCTCTTCAACGATCAGAATGTGAAGGCCATCCTCGTAGAAGGCCTAATACACCGGTTTGATTGGCAGCATGAAAGCCCCAACACCGGCTTACACTCTGCCACATACGCTGATACGCGTCTATTGCATCAGTAAATTGTCTAGCCTGTACAATTCCCATACCCACTCTATGATACTTTTTCTATGTTGTTTGTCTTTATTCTCAATTCAAACACCGTCTTCTTGCTGCAGGCTGCAACTAGGGCGCCTTATACCCAGGTGTTCCAGCGAGTTCTTGGTGGAATGGTGCCGAAGTCTCCCGAACGAACATTGAACTCCGAATCAAACATTATGTTACTAGATTTTGTGTCACGGTGTAGCACCCGTCTTGAGCAATCACTTCTCAGGTAATCAACAGCCTGAACCGCACCACATATAATGCTATGCCTTCTATCCCAACTTAGAACTGTAGCTTTGTTTTAGTGTTTTTTTTTTTTTTTTTTTTTTTTTTTTTTCATTGATGTGCATGAAGTGGTCTACGCTTGAATTGGGTATATATTCGTACACTAAAATGAGTTGAGCATCCCTCGAATTATTACATTTTCATTTCTTTCTCCAGTACAAGCACACACCACAAAAACATAACACCATTACAACACCACTGATAATCAGAATCATGATCCTGAAATCTGCTACTTGGTCTATATCAGATCCGATAAAGTACGGTTGAGCTGTGTACTTTACCCGTTGGAGCTGAAAACCCGGCATAAATATCAGTCGGGAAATATAGACTGAGATTAGGGAGATATAGACTGAGATTAACATGCGTAAAAATAATCGGCCTGGTTATATCTATCTTTATTTAAACACATAGACTGTTTCTTTAGAATAGATAGTTTTAACGTTAAGGCTAACATGATTACCATCAATGTTCTCAGGAAAACTGTTCTTCAAGTCAAACTCGAGAGCTGCAACGCTACACTCAAATGTCCAATTTTTGGTGGCGTTGACCATTCCAAGGCACTGGCCTTTTGAAAAGACCGCCCGATTGTGCTTACTTGATATTTAATGAAATTAAAGGAGATGTTTATCGAGTTTGTGCGGTTAAGACACTTTAAAGTCTCTGACGCTGAACCACAATTAGTTCATTGTCACTCAAGCAGTACTATTTTCTCTCTAACCCAATTTGTCATTTGAATATAATGTTGTTGTTCTTGAGTTTAGGCCGTGAGTTGCTACTGTTTTGCTCGGTTCTACTGTAACGTGAATATATAGTGCTGATGTCGACTGTAGTTGCTGAGGTTGTGAGCGTAATGCTGATATTCTTAATGTCATCCCATTTCTACACCATTTGACGTGGTTGCTTCGACTTTTCATTGGTGTTGTCACGTTGATTAGCCTTGTGTGTTAAGAGTTTGGGAATTATAGTTTGTGAAGGTTTTATGTAGAGGTTTCAGTGTCTATTGTGGGTTGTGGAAGTCAATAAGCTGTTGTCCATTATATGTTTTTACTTATTTTATGTCAAAGTGGTGTGTAATGAGTCTAATGACAGTTGCAAGTGAATGTTGTGCATGGTGTGTTGTTGAATTGAATTGGATTGATGATGACCTGATGTATCGAGCCTAAAAGGCCACTATCACGACGTTTCAATTGCTAATTTCAAGTCTGTTTGGCTGCTATTATGGGGTTCGTGGTTGTGGTATGTGTTTGACAGTTTCCACGCCTCACTTTGGTAGTAGATGAGCTCTTGACTTGACCATACGACTCGTTGTAGTTGTTATTGGGTGTTCTTTGGAATTAAGAGGTTGTATTCGAACCTCATAGCTGTTGCCCGACCCTTTTATGACAATTTATTAGACTTTTAACGTTTGTGCTGTTGGCTTATGAATTGTCAATACTATCTTTGCTTGTTTCTAGAGCTTAGAATGCTTTGTATGTGTGATTTGACAAAGTTACATTGAGTGCTTTTGGTTTATACATACATATATATTGCTTGCTCTTGAATGAGAATGTGCCTTTGTATATATGTGACCATGTTGGAACGTGTTAAAAATGAAAAGTGAAATGTATAAGGAGGTTGAGATATTGGTGCTGGGACGTGTATATGTATAAGGAGTACGAGATATCGGTGTCATGTTTGATATTGTAATGAAAAGAGAGATGACGAAGTAGTGAAGGGAGTGGGGATGAAATGCTCTAACGTTGTCTTAAGTCTTAACTGATGTGAATTGTATGTAACGTGAACCAGACTAACTTTTCTTGTAGTTAATTTTTATGTATGTAAATGCCATTTAACTCATGTGGCTCTAAATGTCAGGTTCCTATTGAGGTAAGTGAGTCGAGGAATACGAAATAACTCATTGAGTTCATTGCAATATCCAAACGAGGACGTTTTTCTTTTGGTTAAGGTACGCATACAGAATTATTCCAATTTGTTGACATATATGCTGGTAATTTAAAGGTATGATAAGTTGTGCCTCTGCATAGTGATACGCTTAATGGTACACTTCATGATGCCCATGGTAGTATGTAATGGTATGTACTGGTAGTTGACGGAGAGTAAACAGCTGGATACATGAACAATTAGTCCAGTTACATATTTAATTAGTCTAGATACACATTTAGTTAACGTGTGTTTTATGTATCTGTTGTACTATATCATGTATTTGGAGTATTGTTTTGTGTATCTATCAATTTCATTTCAGATATCAAATTCTTTTGAGCAATGATACTTATGTTGTGGTTTTATGTACAATAATGGAATCAGTTTCTACTGCCCTCCGTCGTTTCTTTGCGTCTTTGTCGTCTTAAATAAATTCTTTGTGGGTTGTTGCATATTATGAGTCGCTTTCCTTTCTTTGCCACGCCATGTGTTTTAGTCTCTTGTGTCTTTGTCATCTTGTCAGACGGCCCTCGCATCCCGCATACCATCCACCTGACGGCGTCGACCAATCACTGGTGAAAGTTACTGCTACTTAATATCCACCATTCCTCTGTTATTTTGTCGATTTTGTAGAAGTTAAGCATTACTTCGTATCTCTCTACTGATCTATCTAATTTCATTATAAAACGAGGTTTGTTCAATTACAATTTTTAATCATTCAGATTGTTATCCATTTTTGATGTAATTTTATATCTGTCATCCTGATAAATCTTAAAATTAGTATACTTGGAAAAAATAGGGTTTGTGAAGTTTGAACTTTTAATGTTCCGTGATTGGTTTTCTTTTGATCTTCCTATAATTGTCCTTTTGATGGATTTTTCGTTGAAATTGATCACAAAGTTGTCATAAACTAAAGCTACCATAAATGTGTAGGTATAGTATTCTGGATTAGCTAGTCAACTCATGTGAGTATTAGTTCGTGTATCTAGAGGAGTAGTTTGTGTATCTGGTGCACTAATTTGTGTATCCGGAGTGCAAATTTTTTAATTTATCTGATCGTAATTTTGCCATATCCAAGAAGGGTTTTCGTTAATCTGATATTTTTAAGTATATTGTAGTGATTTCTTTGTTAGCGGTAACCGGTAAGTGGTTACATGGATGGTTTTGTGTAATGTTATGGTCATGGTTAGGCTACAAGATGAAGGATGATGCCAATGTCTATGCTAGTGTCAATTATGTGTCTTGAGGTCACAGATATGTGTTTTCAGTGCTCGTCGACCATGGCTAGTCGGGGTAGGTTTTGGAGTGAATGTTGTTGGTGGATATGTCAATTATAAACCTACATATAGAGCTGTCAAAATCTGACCCGACCCGATAAACCGCCCGAAACCGGCCTGTAAATGACCCGAAATAAACCTGTCTTTTTCGTCCCGAACCCAAAATCTACCCGAACCTGAAACGACCCGAAAACAATGGGTCAAAACCCGACCCGTAGTAGGTTAACCCGTTGAGTAAAAAAGCTTATGTTCCCATATTTAAAATGTCTTTATCAGTTTCAATTTACATGTAATATTTCTATTACAAATTAATTTTAAACATTTCACACCTAATAAATTTTTCATAATTAAAAATTTTCACTTAAATTGTAATCTTTATTATTCAATAATTATAGAATCAATCACTTTAAATTGTTAGTTACATTTAACATTATGAATTTGAGGCATCTGAAATCATTATTAAATTTTGAAACAAAATATATGTGGAGAATAAATGAGAAAAATAAGAAAAAGAAAATGATATATTTTTAAGTCGGTAGTTCGAGGTAACATTTTAAATTTGAAGATACAACTTGAAAACTACATATATGGATTTAATATATTAAATATCGATTTAGTAGACACACACGCATCTATAAACTTATTTTAAAATTTTCAATTTCGGAACTTATAATTAAAAAAATATTAATTTTTCAATAATATATGAACGTAATTGATTTTTCGTATACGGATTTTACTCCCATTGTATACTTTTTTCATTTAGTTTTCCAACCCTACCCTTTTTTACTCACATAATATACAAAATTCTCTCTTTATTTTACTAACTTTTTTTCCATCAAAATTCAATCAATTCTTCAATTATTTAATAATGAATTTCAATAATCAATTCAATGTAATAATTATCAGATTCAATTTTAATTTTTTTTTCATTCAATTATTAAAGTTTAAAATTTTTAATAGATTGATTTAAAAATTAGTTTTAGGGTTTGTACGAAGGAGGGGCTTGGGGTGGTCGCCGGCATGAGAGGGCGGCGCCGACGATGACTCACTTCGATGTGGTGGCTGCTAGTATGGTGGTAGTCGGAGGCGGTGGTGGGTGGTTGACTGTTTTCGTTAAGCGCAGTTAACAAAAAGTTTACAAGTTTCTTAAATTTTCACCAAATATAGTGGACTAAGGCTGCAATGTCATCAAATTAATCATGAACTACAAACATAAAGTATTGTAAATGACTAAATCATAATCATAAATCATCATAAATATTAATTTAAACTACAAATTTCTAAAGAAAGTTGTAAACTTTATGATACTAGAGAGCACCAACTCAGTCGACAAAGTTGAAGGCTTTGTTTTTTGTGATTTTAATTTTAATTTTTTTTCTAAATTTACATTGAATTCGATTATCACGCCATTGAATTGATTATCGAAATTCATGATCAAATGATTGAAAAATTGAATGACTTCAATGAATGAATAAAAGTTAGGGGGAAAAAAAAAAGAGAAGTTTCTATGTTATGGGAATAAAAAAGGGTAGGATTGGAAACCTAAATGAAAAAAGTATACAACGAGAGTAAAACTCGTATACAAAAAATCAATACCCTATATCAATTAGAGTTAGTTTTTGAAGGCACCATAAAAATGATTTTTTTTTTTTTTTTTTTTTTTTTTTTTTTTTGTTAAAGCACCCTAAAAGTGTAAATAGTGTATTTTGGAGGGAAGCTGATAAGTTTAAATTTTTTGATTTGGTGGGATGAAAAATTAAGAAATAAATTTGGGGAGAATATAAGTGATTCTAAATTCTAAATTTGAGAGGGAAATAGTGAAATACGTATCGGTACCACCCAAAGTCTTCACATTAGTAATTCACCCACTTGTCAGTAATGATTAATGAAGTATAGTTACAAGAGACAACTTCTACTAATCTTAATATTTGTGTTTTGACATCATGTAAAGTTTGACTATAAATAAAGAGAGTAGTTTTTTTGTGAAAATTAAACCGTTATACCAAAAAAATAAAAAACGATATGGATAAAAAGACGTTGATTAACCCGTATTTTGACCCTAACCCGACCTGGAACCCGTGTACACCCGTCCCGTATACTACTCGAACCCGAAATACACCTGACCCGTATATTACCCGTATAATACTAACCCGAACCCGAAACTCGCCCGCCCGACCCGTTTGACAGGTCTACCTACATACATAATTAGTGTTTTGCGTATGTGGGTCCCTTATTAGTGTATTTGGGTAGTTCGTATATGGTACCTATCTATCTCTGTATAAAAGTGGGATCACATATTAACCATATCAATCAAGCATAGGAAAATATTCTGTGCTGCACAAATCAAGGATATAGTTTCTGTCAATAGTAATACATTCACATTGTAAATTAGGCAATCTTAGAATGTAATCACAATTATATTCTCACCAAAACTCCACCTTGTATTATTATAAATAGATGTACTCTTGTTGATAATAATCAATTAGAATTACACATATCAAACCCTTGTCTTATATCACATACCTTATTTTTGATACAGAACTATTTATATATATTGGGTATAGATCATATAGTTCAAATTAGATCAAGGTAGTAGGAGAAAGGAGTGTAACTTAGGTTTTCTCACTAACGTAACAAGCTGTTACCTAATTCTTAAAATGAAACTCTTATTATATTTTTGTGGTGTTGATAGGTTTGTCGACATAAACTTGAATATTTAAGTTGTAAAGCCGATTAGCTCAAATGGTAGAGCGTTGTGCGCAGCACAAGATGTGGGTTTAACTCCCATGTCGGCTATTGAA
The DNA here is from genome assembly GCA_023091065.1 of Dianthus caryophyllus. Taxonomy (NCBI): domain Eukaryota; kingdom Viridiplantae; phylum Streptophyta; class Magnoliopsida; order Caryophyllales; family Caryophyllaceae; genus Dianthus; species Dianthus caryophyllus. Next base: position 18,871,666 of record CM041527.1, on the reverse strand, counting down.
TGTTTTCATTAGTTACGAATAAAGTCATTTGGGTAATCTGATCAATTGATAAACATTAAGTCTAACTACCTAAATGACCTAACTAATTATAGACTTCAAGCTAAATGTTAAAATGAAACTCAGTCTACGTGGGATTCGAACCCACACTTTGTATAATATTGCACATATATCGCTCTACCATTGAGCTAGTAGCCTTTACCACTGAGCTAGTAGTCATTGATACGTGGGAATGTCTTGTCGACCCTTGGATTACGTGAAACCAAATGAGTCAGCTTAAATATGCTCCCCTCGTCCTTTACCACTGATACGTGGGAATGTCTTGTCGACCCTTGGATTACGTGAAACCAAATGAGTCAGCTTAAATATGCTCCCCTCGTTAACCTGATCACAGTGATCAGTGTCGTTTGTCGGGTCGACCAACGTACTCTTTCCTGCTTTTACTTGCATTGCATTAACCACTTCTTTACCAATGTACTGCTTAACGTTGGAAGAGGAGCTTTGTTAAATGAGGCTCAAGCTGACAATTAATATTTTGTAATTGGTTTCTTGGTCGTTTCAGGCTTGAGCCTGTTTCGAAGAAGAGATCCACATACAATCGACATGGATCTTCTAACAGACATTTATTGGTTTTGAGAAAGTTTTATTCGAAGATGTATGGCATTTTTAGTAGGTGTCGGTTTCCTTAGGTGACCCTAGTGAAGTTGCACCTGTGAGCTGGTGTACCATGCTTTCCACTCGTGGACGGTTTCAAGTCCTAGCTTTCGGAGTGTGTACTGTCAGTGTCCCCGCTGAAATTTGAGAACATAAAAAAGACAGTTTCCTCAGTTCAAGCCGGATTTTCATTACTTATATAATTTTTTTCATTCAAGATAAAATTACTCTCTGCTGAAAATTTACCTGAATATCCAAATACGAAGGCCTTTTGCAATCAGCTTTCTTATGGTCGGAAGCATTGAAGATGGTGAATCACTCCATGAAGTTATGTTATCACTGTCAAACAACTTAAATCCATTAGAATTTCATTGTTTACTGCTGTTAAGTTTATCGAAAGTTTTATTGAGTGGTCAAATTTTTAAAACTCTACACAAATTTTGACTATTCTGAATTTACTTTCACACTCACTTGCAGTGAGTCCAGAGATACGGAATCGTGTTGGTTTCCTAGTCCAACCTGTTGTACATTAACACCGACGTCAACCCAAAAATCAGTAGTTAATCTATTTTAACACCGAGTATTTTCGACATGATATATATATACTTACAAATATAGAGAAAAGGCGCGGGGAAGCACCATTAAGTAATGGCGGTTGTGTGTTTCTGCGAGTTTCAGTCTGGTTTTCGACACATATTGAAGACTGAAGAGTATAAGCTGTATATATATGGATGAGTTAGTATTGATTAACTACTCTGTCAGGGCATTATATGCTACATGGGATTTAAACCCATACATATGTGCATTGCACATTGTTCAGCTGTATGCATGTTTTTTTTTTTTTTTTTTTTTTTTTAAAATAAATATTTCTTCAACGCATAGATAATTATTGACACCATAAAGCTATATAAAATTATCATTATTGCTAAGTTTTGCTTGAAAGTGTAGCAAGTTATTTACAATTCTTTAACAACATTCATGAAAAGTACAATTAATCCCTTCTAAAATAAATACCAGCATATTTATTCTACAAATTATGAATTTCTATAACCGTAAGCTAAATAAACCGTGCATTTGCACGGGTTCTAACTAAAAATTAGAGCGACTGATTAGATTGAATTAAGTTTCGATAACCATAATTAATTATTTACTTTCCCAAAAATAAAAAAATAAAAAAAGATAAAATTATTTACTCGACAATTTCTTAAGTTGGACAGATATAAACTTGAAATTAAGTCCCGCGTGAAGCTAACGATTAAGTCGGTGCTAATGTCAAAAGCTCAAACCGCCATTACAATACATTCTAATCTTCTATATATATAATATAACAACTAGTTTGATGACCCGTGTAATTCACGGGTTGTTCGAATTTTCAATGGTTGTTTGGTATCCTAGTAGTCTGTAATAATGTATCAAATTATAATTGTTAGATTTTTCTAACACAAAATTATTCAAGGCATATCAGGTATTTTCGAGGCAATTTTATTTTTTAAAGATCTAATATTAAGTGACAGTTAATATCTGTTACATTTACGAATGCATTTATTTTTTGAATTCATAATGTTTGTGAAATTGGTGTTGGATTATTATTTTGATTATACTAAACTTTTGGATTACCACAATTATTTTATGTGACTTTTTGTTTTCGATTTTACTCAATTTATAATGTACTCTAAACTGAATCAAACATTGACGTATTTCTAGAGATACTAAACATAAAGCATTCTTTATGCCCAAAAAATAATATGTCGACTGATGTAGTCTTTATTTCAATGTCATTTTTGCACAATTATATTTGACACTATTTGTTCAATTACAAAATCTTGAAATTCCAAACGAATTAAATGAAAAAAATATATTCATGCTTGATTTTAAATGATTTGTTTTTATTGATGTTGTATCACTAGCAAACTTTTGTAATTTTGAGTTATATCACATTTTATAAATATAGACGTTTCAACATTTGGCTTAACAATAATGTTATAAAGTTAATGAATAAAATGAAGTTAAATAGAGAGAATATTTTCAATAATTAACATTAAAATTAAAAAAATGACGGAAAATATAGGAAATTAATGTTCATTTATGCCTCTACAATTTTCAAATTCAATATATATCACTCATCTCCAACATTACCATAGTCCCATATGTCAATGAATATAATAAATTGTTCCTGTTGATTTATAATATACTTAAATTTTGTGTCCATTTATGAATGTATTGAAAGATCATTTTTTTATATAAAATTTTATTTCCACTTAATGTTTTTTTAATAAATTTTCAAAAATATATTCCTAATTCTATACGCACTCTGGATTGAGAACGACCACATTTAGAGATTTTATTTTAAAAATTTAGTCTATTCATTCAACGAATATATAAAGTTATTTTGTGACCATTATAATTTTATATTGTATGTTGATTTCGCAACATGAATTTGATTGTGTTCATTTATAAAATTTACTCCCTCCCATTTTTAATAATCTTCCCATATCATTTTTTAGCAAAAATTAAGAAGTTAAAAGTGTGGGGATGAAAATAAGAGTAGAGAATTTATGTGGGGTCAAAGTAAAGGAAAATCACACATTTTGGACTTAAAAGGAAATGGGAAGAAAAAACAAAATGGGTTAAAAAGGGAAAGTGGGAAGAACAAATGAAATTAGAGGGAGTATATTTTATTATTATTTAACATCGATATCCCTCTTAACCAACCATCCTAAATCTAACTGTTACCCCAATGCCCTAAAACAATTTTTTTTTTGAAAAAATATGATTAAAAACTTTGGTAACATTTATTTATTTAAACACTAAATTTATTTATTTTTTAAAAAAAAAATTTTTTTTACTTAATCCAAATAACTGTACATATTCATAATTAATTGATTTGTTATTTTCATTAGACAATTTATATATGTCAAGTACAGAACAAATATAAAAAGAAAAATAATGAGAATGATGTAGCTAAAGAATTGTAAGCAAAAAGTATAACACAAATTTAATTTTTATGGGGTTGAGTAGCTGTTGACGCATGTCAGCATAGAATAATTATTTTAATGACTAATAATTAATATGGCCTTATGTGGCCTTATGTTAACTAGTGTAGTTCTTACAAAATAGCATATGTGTTACTTTTGATATTATTTTTGACCCTTAATCTAATAAACATTTTTGTAATAATATCTACTCACACTATATTTTATTTTGTGAGAGAAAAATGAAACAAGTATAAACAATCCACTAAAATAAAGCGAGTATATATTGTTTTTATGATATTAAAGCTTAAAAAAGATCTAACTTTTGTGGCCATTTTACTATTGATAATATCTATTTTTATCTAATAACCATTTTAGAATATTTTAAAATTTATCAACTTTTAAAGTGTTTTTTTTTTTAAAAAAAAAAAAAAATAAATTACTAGAAAAGCAAAATGAATAATTATGCTATAATTCTATCGATAGACAGCTTGAATTCTCATATTCGTTGTAATATGTTACATGTTCTATCTTTATCATTACCCATTTATTGTGAATGTAGTGCCTTGATGAGAGAGAGTCTCTCATTGAATCAAAGTTTAATTATTTCAGTTGTATTTAAAGGGGTACCAAAATATAAAAGAAGTAAATTTCTAATTTCTAATGGGCACTGATTTCAATTGTTTTGTGCTTTTTTTTTAAGGAGTGATATTATTAATTTATGTACTCCATCCGTCTCGGTGATTTGTTTACGTTACTTTATATACATTTATCGATGTAAGAAGAAAAGTGGAGAAAAAACTAATAAAATAATAATATAAGTACAAAAGGAGTCTCACTTGCTTAAAATTATCAAATGTAATTGGTTAAAGGAGTAAGGGTCCACCTTTCACATGGGTCAACCATGATCATTTATGGCAAGTGTGTAACACTCCGTGTTAATTTAATTCATTAATTAGCCATCAATTTCTAATTTCTAAACCTAAATCAAATCCTAAGCCTTTTAGCCTTCAAAATCACAATTTTTGCAAAACTTTCCTTTTGTAAAATTTATCGACTTCTTTAATACTTTTAAAAATTTTTGAATAATGAAATAAGTATTTTAGTCTTAGAATTTAAAAGTAGAAATATTTCGAAAAATCGTCAAACGCGCACACATTAACTTTTATCGCTTTTGACGCCCGACTTTTTAAAACTGACCAAATTCGAGGAAAACATTTTAAAACACAAATTAGACATTTTTAATGCATGAATAGTAATGTGGACTTAGTGGCTTGATGATGGAGTGAATGATGGATTAAATCATTTAATAAAACATTATAATTCTAATTAAAATCAAACTTTGACCAAGGATTACTTAACCTAAATCATTCTAAGTTGTTCCCATAATTCACAAGTGAAAAATACACTATATTTGGCCTCCATTTCAGCCGTGGCTTCCTCTCCATTTCTCCTCTATATTTTTCTTTCATTTTTCATCTAAAACACAATAAATAAAACCCTAAATATTATCCTAATAATCCCTAGTATTATTTAGTTAATTCGTGGGTACTAAAGCTTACTATCTCGGGTTTATTTTGAAGGTGAAGACGGGTTTTTGGGTGAAGACTTAGACCTAGATAATCTCGTTGATCCGGACAACCAATAACTTACCGATTAAGGTGACTAACTATGTCTTGTATTATCTTTTTAGTAAATTAATTTGTTTTGTTATTATAATTTTATGAGTATGATTTTTGTGCTAAAATATGTTAAACATGATTTGTGTGTGTTTGTATGTTATGTGATGTATAATAAAATGATAATAACTAAATAATATGTTAAATAGATTATTGTAGTAAATATTCACATGTTTAGTTTAATTCATTTTTGAGCATTTTTAATTTATGTTCATATGATTTTTATGTTTAGTTATGTTTTAGTATAGTAGTATTATCATATAAAAATTATGTGAAATATTAAAAATGAGTTTAAAGTGATAAAAAAATGAAAAATAAAAATTATATGTTCATGTATAATCAACTCGGCATTTCCATTTTTTTTTAATATATTTTCACTTTTAATTTTTGTAAATTATATGTAGTGTTAAGTTAGTATAAAATAGATGTTCCTATGAAAAAAAAACTAAATTAGGAAAACAAATTATAAATTATTAAAATCGAAATTAGTGTTCTTGAGCTTTAATATGGTCTTCATGTGTGTTCTTCATTTATTCATGTTGATGTTCATCCTTGTTATTCATTTTGATTTCATTTTAATTTATGTTTGTTAATAATTTGTGTTTATGTTTAGTTATTGTTTTATATAATGTTAGTCTTATTATATAAATCAACTTAAAACATTATAAATCATTTAGATTAAAAAGTTAGAAATTTAAAGTGTTGAAAAATACTATTCATAAATATAAATGAAATTGTTAGTCAATTTCATTTTAGTTTAAACCGTTTTAGTATAATTAGCATAATTAAATTATAAAGACTTTAAGTTAAAAACCGATAAAATCGAAAAATGAAATTTTAGGACTCTAACCACCTTAGCCACGGCATCATCACTATTTTAGGGTTAAAATTGTTTTTATCACTTTTTAGTTTAATTGTTAAAATAATTTTATTAGTAGTTAATAAATTGAATTAAGAAATTAAAAGAAATAAATCAATTTTGACATGTATATTGTTTTACACGACATTTTCATTTTTTGTTGACTAAATTTGACCAAAATGAAATTATCACTAAGTCACTAAAGTTAAATAGTAATTAGAATTGAATTTTTGTATAAATCGTTTTAATTATAAATGAATTATTATAAACCGATGAAAATATGTTAACCGTTATAAAAATGAATTGAATCGTGTGATACTACCTTTGCTATTGGATTGATGATCTTGGACATACGGACTATAAATGAATCATCCACGATACTATCACTAACTTAAATAAATAGACGACTAAATTTAACCGAGTCTCGTTTTAAAATAAATATCATTGATCACCTTTTATAAACCGAACTTAACGTTTTTAAAACTAGAATTTTAGAATATTTTCATAAGTGACTAAATACAAAATGAACTTAACGTTTTTAAAACTATGATTTTCGAATATTTTCATAAATGACTAAATACAAACCGAACTTAACATTTTTAAAACTAGACTTTAGAATATTTTCAAAAATCGCCTAAGTACAAAACGAACCTAACGACTTTGAAACTAAAAATTTGTACTTAGAAAATAAAAAAAAAACAAGTTTAGTATTATACTAAAATACCTTAAGTATAAAAATACGTATAAATATAAAAATACGTACAAGTATAAGAATACGTATAAGTATAAAAATACAATTAGAATACGAAGTATAAAAATACGAATACGTATAAAAATACGTCTAAAATACGGTGAATAGTAAATACGATGAATAGTAAATACAATGAATAGTAAATACGATGAATAGTAAAATACGATGAATAGTAAAAAGTGAATAGTGAAATACTGAAAATAATTGAAAATTTTACTAAGTATAGAAAATTTAAAATAAAGAAGTAAATAACCTAAAGTGTTTGAAAAACACATAAATAAAATTGGACATACTAATAAACGTTTCAATTTAGAAACTTGAAAACGTTAATAATTAACAACACTTCAAATAATAAACGAACGTGTTATGTGATCATATGAAACCTACAAATATTTAAACGTTTGACGATGAGACTAGGAGAGTCTAGAAACATGTGATATGTAATATCAAATAAATAATGAAATTTGAGTAAGTTAAATAAAAGGTCAAGCTTGGGCCTCAGATATGAAAACGTCAATCGTAAGTGAAGTGGGACTAAGATAGTCTTGTGGCGGTCGCCATTGCCGGACAAGATAATTGAATATGCCAAGGCTTTTGTCTCAGGCTTTAGGAAATAGTCGTTTTATCCTGAGTTAAGGTCTTTCTATGATTAGATAAATCATTCTTAAATTGGATACTAGTGTATGTACTAGACTAGGGTTTTATTCCCCTATTTCGCTAAAGTTAACAGGGCATCCGTGCGATTTGGGCGATTATAGCGGTGGTCTCCTTGCGGTGTTTCGTTCTTAGTGGGCGCGACACTAGCATTCGTTCTTACCTGCAGAAAGATTACTTGACGAGATTGTATCGAAGTTGAATCATTTCGAACACTAGAGGATGAGATGCAAGTATTATAGTATTCGGCGTGGTTTACGAGTCGAGTAAGTCTCTGCACTATGGAAGTGAGATGCAATCGATCAGTACAAAGGCCTACTCGGTGGTCGGGCTCGTAGCGGTATGTGTTGTCTGTTATATGATTAAATGAGAATGAGTGTGTACCATCTTCGAAAATTAAAGACCACAACTTTCTGAATTGAATCGAGTCTGCATGAGAAGAATGATACGATATGTATGTTTGATTGCGATCCGATATCGCCTTGTAATGCCATTGAATTATTGTGATACTATTGCTATGCTATTATATGCTATTTGTCTTCCTAATTGAATATCATGCTTATATGATTTATCGCTTTAACCGCATGCTTATTATGACATATATGTCTTTACATGCTAATTGTATTAAGCATGTTTATGTTTTTATCATAATGTTATGTTTATAAAGCGATAATATTAAACCAAAGTAATTGAAATCGAGGGTAAGTATGAGCATAGCTAGTCATTTGTCATTCGTCAATGCATCCCCCAATAGTTTATTGTGCAGACGATCGTGACCAGAGGTGGATTTTGGATGGGGCCACGAGACGTTTTTACGCTTTACTTTTGTTGCTTTTGAGAGATATGTAATATATATAACACTTTACTCTTTTAACTTCCGTATTTAGAGTTGTTCCATTCAACTCTTAAACGATGATGTAATATTTGGGTTATTTGTATAATTAATAACGCTGGTTTAAGACTTAATTAATTTCCGCCTTAATAATTAAAGTCGACTAAAAACCAGGTTGTTACAAAGTGCAAACAAATCACCCGTACACCCCAAAATGGAAAGTGTAAACAAATGATCGGGACGGATGGAGTATAAACTATCGTATAAACTATTGGACACTTGGACAGAAAAAAAAAAAAAAAAAAAATTGAAAAGAAAATTGAAAAAAAAAAAAAAAAAACACCCGCGTGAAACTAATAAGTCGGTGGAATTGGCAACTGGCAAGAGCTCCAACCGCCATTTACATCCTACGGAGTATTTCTATATAATACTCCATATATCACCTATATCACACATTTCAAATTAAAAATTAAAAAATAAATAAAAGCGCGCAATTATGAAGAGATCAACGGTAATCGACGATCAAAGAAAGAGAGAAAAGTTGAACAAAACGTTGAGGAAAACGACGATTTTTAAGAAAGCGAAGGAGTTATCGACTCTCTGTGGCGTTGATGTGGCTCTCATCTTCTATGATTCCGGCGAACAAACTCCCGAATCGTGGTCTTCTCGACCCGACGGTGTCTCCGTTATCAACAAGTATTTGTCAGTCACTAATCAGCCCCAAATTGCTCTGCCACGAATACAACCATTGGATATCGTCGATGAAGAATGTCGTGCTGTACGAGACCGAGAATTCATCAATAATTTAGGGTTTGAAGATTTGAATGGGTTCGCTTCACTTTTGGCGGCAAAAATCGAGAATTTGAATCAGAGGATTAATGTACTGCGTGAAGCTGATGTGGGGCAATTGCAATTCACCGATACTACTAATGAGTTGAATGTTGATGATTTTGAATTCACTTTCGACGACTTGGACGGTTTGGAGTTGAACGATTTAGGGTTTCAGAACATTACTAGCGATGATCACTTGCTAAGGCAGCCACCGTCTGATTTACCGTCACCGTCTGTGTTAGGTAATGTGGATTTCACGTTTGATGGCCTTGAAAGTTTCAGTTTGGATGATTTAGAGTTCGGGATGACGAGCGCCACTGATCAGGTGCAAGTGGAATCACCGTCCGTGTACGGTGGTGTGGATCTTGGTTTTGATGGGGTCAAAGGTTTCAGTCTCGATGATTTGGTGTTTGGGACGACGAGCGCCACTGATCAGGTGCAACTGGAGTCACCGTCCGTGTACGGTGGTGTGGATCTTAGTTTTGATGGGGTCAAAGGTTTCAGTCTCGATGATTTGGTGTTTGGGACGACGAGCGCCACTGATCAGGTGGAAAAGGGGTCACCGTTGGTGTATGACAGTTTGGGCAATTTGGAGTTTGTCGACGATGACGTCGATTGGATGAACGCGCTAATGACTTGTTAGAGACGTTTCATGACAAGCAAAATTAGATACTCTTAGTAAATGTAAAGGTTCATTCTCATGAATTGTTTATCATTGCCTCTGATTTCAATTTTTTTTGTAAGTGGATGAGTTTATATTACATAGGCGTAGTCAATAATTAGTTTTTGAGGCTGAATAACATACGAAAAGTGTAATCAGAAAATTATTGTAATAAGACTCATTGTTCTTGTTGAAGTTTACTCTTTTCTGCAAGTAATTCTATTAATTCTGACAGCTTTCGTTCGTGTCGTTATTTGTATGTGACATCATTATCACAGTAATATATCTTATGTTCTCTGCTGTTGGCTGATGAATGTATGTCAAATATCTAAATACAAGTTAAGATTATATACACATTTTTGTCATGACATTGTGTATGATATAATGATAAACCAATTCCAACAGATGAGCTAAATTTGTACCCTGTATGTCTCAGTGTTGCGTATGTCTTATGGGTGATGGATGAAGTTGTGTACAGTTGTTCCCTCGTTACCTTATTGTAGCTGAGAGCCTTTGAGACAAATTGTTCAAACTTAATTTGCGTATTTTTTGTAAATCAACAAAATGTCTTTAATATTTCAATAAAATTAAGGCAGCAGCATGAAGATGTGTTAATTGACTACATATTATAATAGCGTGTGCTACGTTTGGTAAATTACAAGGCGTCTGTTATGAAATTTTTAAGTGCTGTTGTAGATGTCGTCTGAAGCAAACAAAGAAGTCATCTGACCTCATATAATGAAGTTGTTTTCTTCAAAGATTGATTGATCTTCTTGATCAAGTGGTCGAAGAGCATTAGCTGAAAGGCTACTGTCAATTTTTGTTGCTTTTTTCTTTAAGATTTGTCTCGTTATTCTTCTGTTCTCTGCAGGTATCAGGAGAAAGTCGACACCTACTGCTTGTTCTCTGCAAGAAGCGGTGAAATCAGGTAGATCGTAGTACTTAAAGTCACATTGATATTGCAGCTGGAATAAAGAGCTTCAATGGCCGGCTAGTTAAGGAGATCTTTTGTTTCAGCGTCATGCCATCATCGCCAGTTAATGTCAGAAGTATGGCACCATCTGTGGTTTCCGAGGTTCTGACTTCTGAGTCACCATCAACTGTGGAGCAGTAATGTGGATCGCGAAGAGTTATCTAAACAATCAACCTAATCTATGCCTAAATGTTAGGGAAGTTGTTGGTTTTAGATCGTCAAATTTTAGGAAATCGACAAGAAATTATCAACAAAACAAGCACTCTTAACATATAGTATTAGATTTAAAATCACAACTGCAAACATTATCCTTTGAATATGTACAAATATTATTCTACACTGGAAAAAATGTATCTGTAACAAAAACGAACTGTTAGATGTACATTGATGTGAACAAGAAATGGCAGTGAAACTATACAAAACAAGCTAACATAAATTTTGTTTATTTATTTTCTTTCATGTCTTCGGGGAAAAACTACCTTCCACTGAGGGTTGATAATGGCGTCAACATACCGCCACTCGTAGAATCCTCACGAGTAAACGATGGGGAGGTTGCAGGCCACATAAACGTTGGCTTGTCACACGGTACTGATGGCGGAAACGCTTCTCCCATCAGTACTTGAAGGGCATTCCTCATGGAAGGCCTCATATACGGGTTTGGATGACAGCACGCCAAACCCAGCACTAGCATACACTCTGCCTGTCCCTTGTCGAATTTGCCCTTCAAATTTGGGTCGATTGCATCGACAACTACGTCGAGGCTGTACAATTCCCACACCCAATCGATGATACTGTTTCTATATTCATCGTCTTTGATCTCAAACACAGCTTTCTTGCCGCATGCCACGACAAGGACTAGGACACCGAAAGCATAGACGTCAGTCTCTGAGCTGGCCCTACCCGTGTGAAAGATCTCGGGTGCCATGTACCCGGGTGTACCCGCAATTTCTTTGGTGGAGTGGTGAGTCTTTTCACTAAGTCGGAACATTCTTGCAAGACCAAAGTCTCCCAAGCAAGCATTGAATTCCGAATCAAGCATGATGTTGCTAGCTTTTATGTCGCGGTGTAGCACCCGTCTTGAGCACTCGTTGTGAAGGTAATCAAGAGCCTGAGCCACACCGCAAATGATGTGATGCCTTCTTTCCCAAGTCAATATCGTAGCTTTGTTTTTGTGGTGTTGTTGGTCGTCGTGTATGTAATAGTCTAAGCTTCTATTCGGCATATATTCATACACTAATATCAGCTCGCTGTGCTCGTGACACCATCCAATCAATCTCACGAGATTTTTATGGTGAACGCTTCCGATTGTTGTGACTTCCGCGATCAGATTTTGCTTTCCTTGAGGAGTATTTATGATCCGTTTAACAGCAAACTCAACACCATCCAAAACTCCCTTATAAACTATCCCAAACCCTCCTCTTCCGAGCTCATTTTTCGCGTTGAAGTTCCCCGTAGCTGTCTTCAGATCCTTGAGCTTAATCTTCTTCGGACCTAACCTGGTCTCTATGCCTTGTATCGTGTTCTCGCTGCCCATGTCATCAACCCGTTTTTGTTTCCTTCGCCAGTACAAGTACCCACCTGCAGAACCTAACACCACTACAACACCGATAACAACAGCAACCGTGATCCATACCAAAGAATCCTTTCCACGGCCTAACTCGGGGCCTAACTCGGAGCCTAACTCGGAGCCTTCGAAGAACCATGCTTTTACACAATTGAGCTCTGTACTTGACCCTGTCGACGCAGAAAATCCGACATAAACATCAGGAGGGAGGTACTGTCTTAGATTAACAGGCATCGAAATGATTGGCTTGGTTGAGCTGAGCCTTCCCGTATTATTCCCCTTAAAAACGTAAACATTCATCATACTGGTTGTACCGTTATACTGAATCGTCACTGTAAAATCGTTACCACTTCCAATAACAATGTCGGATGAATTCAGAGACACCTGTTTCTGAGAATACACGCTGTTAATATTCAGTCCAACGTGGTTACTGTCAAGATCTTCGGGAAAACTTTTCCTCGTGTCAAACTCGATAGCCACAATGTTGCTTTGAGACGTTCCATTCGTTCTAGCATTGACAATCCCGAGCCACTGCCCATGGCTGTTAACTGGAACCTCGGAATCTTTCGACAAAATAAAGGCCATCCCTTCCCCACCACCATTGAGTTGAGGGGTGATATTTAGAACAAATGTCGAGTTGAAATCCGCAACCTTCTTGTTCTGCCACAGCGGAAATTTTTTTTTGTAGACTATTTTACCTGCTATGTTGACAATACTGACCCCTGTTGTGTCACGGGTAACTTGGAGCGCGTCTGTGACTATGTAAGACTCATCGGCCTTATAAAAATCGTTATCTGCTGATTTTGGAAAGCTTGGATAGTTTATAGGGTAGGAGAGCGCGTGATTCTTTGTGGCAAGAAACACAAGTGTGACGATCAAAAATGTAGCGACTGTTTTAAAAATTCCGATATGGAACATGATTGACATGTTATAAATTGTAATGATTTTTATGCGTTACAACGGCTTAAGCTATATGCTGAACGAAAAAAAGCATTTATTCATTCAGTCGAGTAGTAGCGACGACAAAATCGTGTATGAGAAATAGGAATTTTTCTTGAAGAGGAGATCTGATATGAGTAATTTGTTCTTTCATTGTGTTTGAATAGCAGAAGAAATATTCAAGCACCCTTTTTTCTTAATATTAATATGGAGAAATGGAAATGGAAACGTGCATTGATGTTGTACTTTTGTGTGGAATATTTAATAGAACAACCAATCATTCATCAATTCAACTAAATACACAAGTCAACTTGAGCAATGTCGTCTTCGTTGCTTTTTTTCTTAGTTAAATTATATTTGGATGAGAAGGGTTTTATCGTTAATTATGAATTAAGATAATAGATAAAGCATGAGAGTGTCGACAGCATGGCGCATTAAACTCAATTCGTATTATAATTCATCTGAAACCAGTTTTTGACATTAATAATTTGAGTTTATATATATTGAATTTTCTTATAGCATGAAAAGTTAAAAAAAAAAAAATTATACGGTTTTTGTTAACATAGTGATTAGTTGCTAATTACTAATACTTAGTAGACTCTTGTATAGAGCTAATGACTTGTATATATACTCACAAACTTACTCAGTTATAATTCAATTCATTCATTTCATATTTACACCTTTGTGTTTCTCTCACTATAACAAACTCTCTCTCTCTCTATAACTACCTCCATTGTTGTAAGCTTGAAGGTGTTCATCAATGGTGCCTGAGAACTAGTTTCTCATGGTATCAATCGCTTAGGTTAACGATCCTTCGACCTTATTCGTCTTCTGCTGGTGTTTTTCGTCGGGTTTCTGTCGTTTATTTCGACATTTTTCTGGGTTTTCTTGGTGTTTTTTCGGCTTTTCCTTGGAGGTTTTGTTTTCTTCTCTTTTTTTTCTTCGATTTCCTCTTCGATTATCTTTTATCGCTGCTTCTGTTGCCTGTTTGTTGATTCAATTGATTGATTGTTGCATCCTTCATCTTTTTCCCCAATTTGATTGCGTTTGTTCTTCTACAACCCTAGAATTGCGTCTTTTTCTGTAAATTCCTTTTCACAATGACAATTTCTGATGATTCTGCTCCTCCTTCGTCTGCTTATGATCATCTTGATGATCCTCTGTTCCTTTCTTCATCTGATCAACCTAATTTGCAACTCGTTTCACCTGTTTTCGATGGTTCTGATTTCGTGAATTGGAAACGAGATGTCTATAATGTTTTGCTCGCTAAAAATAAAGAAGGTTTTTTGGATGGTTCTTGCAAAACACCTGTTACAACTGATAAGAAGTATCATCAGTGGGTTAGGGTTGATTTGACTGTCAAACAATGGGTTTTAAACTCCATTGAAAAGAATATTCGTGAAACTCTGAAGTATGCAACTAGTGCTAAGGGTTTGTGGGATGAGTTGATTGAGCGTTATGGGCAAACCAATTACATTGAGTTGTATAAGTTGAAGAAATTCTTACATGGTTATTATCAAGATAATTCTCCTTTGGTTGCATATTATGGCAAACTCAAGCATGTTTGGGAATCTATTGATGCCCTTGATCCTATGCCTTTATGCACCTGTGGTGCCCTTGATGCATGTACCTGTTCTATGTTAAAGAGGTTGGTTACTCGAGAGGTCAATGCTAAATTGATTCACTTTCTCATGGGATTGAATGAGGTTTATGAGTCAGTCACAACTCATGTTCTATCCTCTGATTCTCTTCCTCCCCTCAATAAGGCTCTTGCCATTCTTCAGAAGGTTGAGAGTCAAAAACATGCTCATGATTCTCCTTCCATTTCTTCTGATGTCTCTGCTTTTGCAAGCTTTAAGCCTAAGGATGACTTCTCTGCTGCTAAAAGAGTTAAACATGTTGCTAATTCTTCCTCTGAGGCTATTGAGTGTCATTATTGTCATAACATTGGCCATACCAAATCAGAATGTTTCAAGCTGAAGCCTTGTGAATACTGTGGTAAACGTGGTCATTCTAAGGAGAACTGTTTTCAGAAGAGGTTTGCTACTGGTGGTAGAGGTCATAGAGGGAAGGGTAGAGGTGGCTCCTACCATTCTGGTCAATCCTCTCAACACAGGGGTGCTAATCATGCAGATGTTCTGGAAGATTGTATGTTCACTGATCCTTTGACTGATGAGGCACATGATTGCTCTTCTTCTGGTCTCCCACAGCAGGCTTCTCCCTCTATTGATCCATCCATGGTGTCAGGAATTGTGAACACTGTCTTAGAACAGGTGATGAAGGCCATGTCAGATAAGAAGACTTCAGATTTTAGCTCAGCTAATTTTGCAGGTATAATCTCTGTTCCTGCTTTCACTGCTTTTGAAAATCATAATCTACATGATTGGATTATTGATACTGGGGCCTCTGATCACATGGCATGTTCCTCTGCTATTTTGCACAATCTCAGACCTTTGTTGAAACCAATCTTAGTTGGGTTACCTGATGGGTCTGCTATACATGTAGCTGAGTGTGGTGATTATGTATTAAATCCTGCTATGATTCTGAAGAATGTTCTTGTGGTTCCTGGTTTTAAACACAACCTTCTGTCTGTTGGGAGATTAGTTCAAAATTCTCCTTTTCTGGTCTCCTTTAACTCTCAATGTTGCTTATTCCAGGACCTTTCAACTAACAAGACCTTGGGAGTGGCAAAGAAGGATGAGGCTTTATACTGGTTCAGGTCTGTTAGGGTTTCTAAGTTTGTGTCTAGCACTAATAAGGTGATTTCCTCAAATAATTGTAGTTCACATTGTAGTCTTGATGTTTTCCATGCTAGACTTGGTCACAGTTCTGTTGACAAACTCAGGCACCTTTTGCCCATTAATAAAAGTGCTTTGCAAGATTTTTTCTGTGAAAGTTGTGTTTTGGCTAAGCATCATGCTTTTCCTTTCCCTAGAAGTGTTTCTTATGCTAAGCAATGTTTTGATTTGGTGCACATTGATGTTTGGGGACCATATAGGGTTCCATCTATATCTGGTACTAGATATTTCTTAACTATCCTTGATGATCACTCCAGAGCAACCTGGACACAATTGTTTCACACTAAGTGTCAGGTTTCTACCTTGGTTGGTAATTTCATTAGTTATGTCAAAACACAGTTCAGTGCTTCTATCAAGATTATCAGGTCTGATAATGGGACTGAAATCTTTCAGAGAACTTGTGGTGCTTTGTTTAAGACCCATGGAATTGTCCATCAAAGGTCTATTGTAGGCACTCCACAGCAGAATGGTAGAGTGGAACGAAAGCACATGCACTTGATTGAGACTGCTAGGGCACTTAGAATTCATGCTGGGTTGCCCATCAAGTTTTGGAGTGATTGTGTATTGGCAGCCACTCATCTAATCAATCAGATGCCTTCTTCTGTTCTTCATTGGAAAACTCCTCATGAACTTTTGTTTGGCAAAATCCCAGATTACTCAGACCTCAGAGTTATTGGTTGTCTTTGTTATGCTAGCAAGCATCAGAGATCCAAGGATAAATTTGCCCCAAAGGCTAGTAAATGTATTTTTCTGGGATATCCCTTTGGACAAAAAGGATATAGGGTCTATGACTTTGAATCCAAACTCAGTTTTGTTAGCAGGAATGTTCTTTTCAGGGAAACAGAGTTTCCTTTCAAAGAATCAAGGACAATTCAGGCTAGTTCTATACCTGAATCTTCTCCCTTGGTTGATTTTTCTGGGGCTCATGATTTTGTTGTTCCTCCTCCTACTACTACACTCACTGTCTCTGGTGATCAAAGGATGTCAGAGGGTGATCCCATGTCTGATGACCATCTTTCATCTCACATTTCTGGAGTACCCTCTCCATCCTCTTCTGAGCACTTGTCTTCTCCTCCTCATGAGGGGACTTCTCTGCTTTCTGGTGACAGTCCTTTAACTCAGGCCTCTTCCAGTTCTAATCCTTCTGGCCTTGTGCCCATTCCTATCCCTGATAACACAGGTTTGTTGATTCCCAGGCAGTCTACAAGACCCAAGGTGGTTTCTACTAGGCTGGAAGGGTACCATTTGCCTGTCAAACTCCCTTTTGCAGCAGTCCCTCCTTCTCCTGTCTCAGAATCTGTTTCTTTTGCTGCAAGTATTTTACATAACTTGCAAGACTTCTCTTCATCCTATATAGCCTCTCTGAACACTGTTTTCTCTGAATTTGAACCTGCTTCTTATCAGCAGGCTAAAAACCATAAGGCCTGGATTGAGGCCATGGATAAGGAGCTTGAAGCTCTTGAGCTTAATCACACCTGGGATTTGACAACCCTTCCCCCAGGAAAGAAAGCTATAGGGTCCAAATGGGTGTACAAGATTAAGCATAAAGCTGATGGAACTGTAGAAAGGTATAAGGCTAGGTTAGTAGCCAAGGGCTATAACCAAGTCAAGGATAGGGACTACAAACACACATTCTCTCCAGTTGCTAAATTTGCTACAGTCAGAGTTGTGTTGGCCCTTGCAGCTGCACAACAATGGCCTCTTTTTCAATTGGATATAAATAATGCTTTTCTGCATGGTTTTTTAGAGGAAGAGGTATACATGGTTCCACCTCAGGGCTATGCCAAGGCCACAGACAATCAGGTGTGTAGGCTAAGAAGGTCTTTGTATGGTTTGAAGCAAGCCTCAAGACAATGGAATTTGGAGCTCACAAAGTTTTTGTTGAGCCTTGGTTTCACCCAATGTAGACATGACTACTCATTGTTTTACAAAGGGTCTGTTCAGTCCTCTTTCACTTTGGCTTTGGTGTATGTGGATGATGTTCTTCTTACAGGGGACGTGATCTGAGAGATCCAGTCTGTCAAAGATGGCTTACATGCAGCCTTTACCATCAAGGACTTGGGTCCTCTCAGATATTTTCTGGGCCTAGAGGTTGCAAGGAATGATACAGGTATACTTCTTAATCAAAGGAAGTATATTCTGGATATTTTGAGAGACATGCAAATGGAGAATTGTGTTTCAGCAAAGGTTCCAATGGCAAGGGGGTTGAAGCTTTCCCCTGACATGGGTGATCTTTTAGAGGAACCTGAGGTCTACAGGAGACTTATAGGGAGATTGTTGTACTTAAATCTTACTCGACCTGATATTTCATACAGTGTTCAGCATTTGAGCCAGTTTCTTGCTCAGCCTAGACTGCCCCATCTGCAAGCTGCTATCCATGTGGTTAAATATCTCAAGGGATCTGTGAATACAGGGCTGTTTTATCCATCAGATAACACCCTGAATGTGGTTGCATACAGTGATGCTGATTGGGGCCAGTGTGCCTTCTCTTCCAAGTCCTTAAGTGGCTATTGTGTATTCCTTGGGAAGTCCTTGGTGTCTTGGAAGACAAAGAAGCAGAAAACAGTGAGTAAAAGCTCAGCTGAGGCTGAATATAGAAGCATGTCTTACACCACATCAGAAATAGTTTGGCTTTCTAATTTGCTCTCAGAACTACACCTACCTGTTGAGACTCCTATCCCTTTGTTTTGTGATAATAAGGCAGCACAGCACATAGCACATAACCCAGTCTTCCATGAACGTACTAAACACCTTGATATTGACTGCCATTTTGTCAGGGACAAGTTACAGGCTGGGTTGTTAATGCCTCATCATGTGAGCTCACGAGCGCTTAAATTCGATTGACAAAGGCCTTAGGAGCACAGCAACATCACTATTTGTCGAGCAAGCTTGGACTGCACATTGTTGATGACAGTCCATCTTGAAGGGGGGGTGTTAACATAGTGATTAGTTGCTAATTACTAATACTTAGTAGACTCTTGTATAGAGCTAATGACTTGTATATATACTCACAAACTTACTCAGTTATAATTCAATTCATTCATTTCATATTTACACCTTTGTGTTTCTCTCACTATAACAAACTCTCTCTCTCTCTATAACTACCTCCATTGTTGTAAGCTTGAAGGTGTTCATCAATGGTGCCTGAGAACTAGTTTCTCAGTTTTCAATATATTAGTCAAAGTGATCTTGAGAGGTATATCAATTATTTTTCTAACAGGAGAATACAAAGAAGTTGGGAGCCAATTAATTTTCTTCTAACGCTAATTAAGTGATAAATAAAATTATATTTCGCTTTCATGGTATCAAGTGTCAATTGTTTAATTTACACAAGTTTAGCTTGAATGTGTCAAAAGAATGTTTCTAAGTATTGAATATGTTAGAATTGCGAAATAAAAATAAATATGAAGATATTTTAATATACTTCTCCCATCCCAAATAAATGAATGAAATGGAATGTAATATCATTTGGTTTGAGTGTTTGACTATGGAATGGATTAAACATTTAGGTAATTATTATTATTATTATTATTATTATTATTATTATTATTACCTTTAGAAAATTAAATGCAAGTCTCTTAAATATTTATACTAAATAAAATATAAACAAATTGAGTATCTCTTTATCAAAGGATGAACAAAATAAAAGGTGTTAACTGAAGCGAGCTTGGTTGGTTTAGTAAAAACTAGAGTTTTATGATCTTAAAATAGAATAGTTTTGAAATATCAATGTATAATTAAATAATATCTTAAACTATTGTTAGTGTTTGATTTAATATGATGAAAAAAAAATTGAAATTAAGTGAACTTTGGAATGGAGTTAAAAACAAAGGGAATGGAAGGGGTATGGGATTCCAAGCATTTGAAATAGAGCTAGAATCCATTGTTATCAAAACCTCATTCTAAAGTTGCTCAAACAAACACTAGAATGTGATTAATCTATTCCATTCTATTCCAAATTCTCTATCCAAACACCCCCAAGTGTCTTCATTTTTATTTTGAGTATATTTAAGAAGTGACAATGAAAATGAAAACTTTTTTAAAATCATTTGTTAAAACACACTCCCTCCATTCACTCATTTTAGCCTCATATACCATTTTTGACAATTTAACTCTTTTAGCCCCATTTCTATATAGGATAATATTTCACAATGACAACAACTATACCACTACTAATATACTTATTTATCAAAATATCACATACTTTCTTTTCTAAAATGTGTCTCACTAAACCAAAATACAAATTCTACTCTAAGGCAGTCTCATAGTATGAGACAACATGCCATGTCAACAAAACAACTGTCCCCAATTTTTAAACCCTAAATTAAATGACAACAATACATCAATCCACCAACGTTCTCACTCAACCACCACGAGTCTCATCCAATAAACCTCAATTTCACCGGAGACCACACCGGACAACGCTGCAATTCCGACAACCTTCGCCATAACCCCATCGGCGACCTCGTCGGGAACTTTGTAATTTCAAAAGTAATGTTTATGAATTTCAAAAGTAACGTTAATGCACTTAAACGATTTTTGGTATAATTTTTTTAGCGGTGTTTCAGTTACTTTTGAAAGGAAGTATAATTACGTTTCAAAAAATTGAGATTTTAAATAATAATCAGAGGGAAATAATGATATCGATGAATGAATGCGAGATTTGAGCGATTAAAGCAAATACCATTATGTCATTGTTGTTGAAAGATAGGTCGGCGTCGCACTCCGACGTAGTGGTCGAAGTTGTTGATGTAAGATAGCGGTATAAGTGGGGTTTTGGTGATGAGATTAGTGTTAGTTGGGGTGGAATGATTAAAGAGATGGGCTTAGGGTTCGTCGTTCGATTCCGGCGACTCCCGTGGTGGTGGTAAAGCCGCGGTAAAGGCTGGAGTGACGGTAATGGACTAGTGGATTCCGGCGACTTCCGTCGTGGTGGTCAATAGAGTTGTGGTGGAGGTTGGAGTGACGGTGGTGGTGGTGGAGGTTGGAGTGACGGTGGTGGTGGAGGTTGAAGTGACGGTGGTAGTGGAGGTTGAAGTGACGGTGGTGGTGTTGGGAGATCTGAGATTTGTTGTTAGTACGGAGTAGTAATTTGGGGTTTATTTAATGTTTGGTTTAGGGGTCAATGAGAACTGTGTTGTGTGGTGGAGTAATTTATGGTGTCTTATTGTATGAGGTAGCCTCACCATAGACATACTGAAACCAAAATATCAAAATTATCCTTAACTTTATCATTTTTCTTAATAATTTTGCAAAAGTCAATGGGGCTATATATCCCATGGAAATAGAAAGAGTATTATAAATAAGAGGAAATTGACAGTTACACCCACGCATAAGTGCGTTTTTCAAACTTACACCCACATCCTTTTCGACTTTGTAACTACTACCAAAAATATTGGTTCGGTTAATGACTACTACCATGTACGGACCCGAATCTACTTACTTTTGATCTTAGCCGTTGATGTTGATTTGGAGAGTTAGTTGACGAAATTTATACCCATTTTACCCCTTGTTTGATCCTTTAGCATGCTTATGTTTATTTGTTTAACCTTTCTCCCTTTTTTCCACTAATTACTCATTTTGTTTCATTCCCTTTATTTTACCCCTCTTATCAGTCCATTCATCCCATTAATTTTACAATTTTTTTCAGTCTATCCTCCACTACAAGCAGATGTGCGACGCTTCTTCCATGTCTTCGTCATCTTCATTCATCATTTTGTTTAGGTCTGATCTGGTAAGAATAGTTATTGATTTTTTTGGGTTTTGGTTGTACAAATTAGGGTTTCTGAATTATGATTTTTCTGGGTTTTGGTTGTACAAATTAGACTAGCACCAAATAGCGATGATAGTGTCCCCATATGCGGCTACCTTACCGACCCTGACCCTATAGCGTTTAACATCGCAGACACCCGAGTACTAATCATACAACGTTATAATCGAAGGGTATAACCTCATGTCAGGCCGTGCCTTTTGATTCAAATCCTAAGTTGTCGAAGGAATATCGAGTATGAGGAATAAATTCCTCACTATCGGATTCAACCCAAACAACCGCAGAGAATCTTAGGGTTCCCAAGTTAGAGCGGACGGTCAAAGTAAAGTCATCGAAAGGGCAATTCAAATGAGAGGTGCGTATTATTCTATACATGTGAGGAAAAACGGTAACATCAAGTATTCAACACTTAATTCATTACTTCTTTTATTATTCATAACACATGCTATAATTCTTATTAGTTATAACATCGTCGAACTTGTATAATGAAATTTTAGTTCTAGCAGTTCTTCAGGTAATCAGGAAACATAGTAAAACTTAAATATTTATTTTGAGTTTGTTCGTAGATTTTAAATATTTTCACTATTCATTATTTTACTATTCATTGTATTTACTATTCATCGTATTTACTATTCATCGTATTTACTATTCCTCGTATTTTTATACGTATTCGTATTTTCGTATTTCGTATTTGTAAACTTCGTATTTATACGTATTTTTATACTTGTACGTATTTTATACTTAAGATATTTTTCTAAAGTACAAACCAAACATTTTATTTACTAAGTACAAAATTCTAGTTTCAATGTCGTTAAGTTCGTTTTGTATTTAGTGATAATGATATTTATTTTAAAACTGAAACTTAGTTAAATTTAGTCATCTATTTACTAAATTTAGCGATTTTCATTTTTAATAATAATAGTGTCGTGGATGGTTCATTCTAATCCGTATGTCCAAGTCCAACAGTCCAATATTTGCAAAGGCAGTAGTACACGATTTAGTTCATTTTAACATATTTCATTTCTAACTAAATCGGTTTATACAAAAATTCATTTCTAGTAACTAGTTAACTTTAGTGACTTAGTGATAAATTCATTTTGATTAAATTTGGTCTATTTTAAATGGTAATGTCGTGTGGTTTAATATATATGTCAAAAATTGATTTATTTCTTTTAATTTCTTAATTCAATTTATTAACTACTAATTAAATTATTTTAACAATTAAACTAAAAAGTGATAAAAATAATTTTGACCCAAAATTAAAGGGGAATGCCGTAGCTAAGGGTGGTGTTTCTCAAATTTTCATTTTTCAATTTTTATCGGTTTTTAGCTTAAAGTTTTTATATTCTAATTATTCTAATTATACTAAAACGATTTAAACTAAAATGAAATTTACTAAAATTTTCATTTATATCTATGAATAGTGTTTTTCAACACTTTAAATTTCTAACTTTTTAATCTTAATGATTTATAATGTTTTAAGTTGTTTTATATCATAATACTAACAATATATAAAACAATAACTAAACATAAATACAAATTATTAACAAACATAAACTAAAACAAAATCAAAATGAGTAAAAATGAAGAACACACATGAATATGTCAAGAACACACATGAACATCAAGAACACCATTTTTAAAGTTAAGAACACATTTTGCAATTTAAACATTTAATAACTTATTTTCCTAAATTAATTTTTATAACAAGATAACATCCATTTTAACTAACTTAACACAACATATTATTTACAAAAATTAAAAGTGAAAATTTAATAAAATAAAAGGGGAAAACCGTGTGGAATTATACATACACATACAATTTTTATTTTCAATTTTATTCACTTTAAACTTATTGTTAATATTTCACATAATTTTTATATATAACTACAATATAACTAAAACATAATAAAGCATAAAAATCATATGAATCATAATTAAAAATACTCAAAACAATTTAATCTAAACATGTGAACATATTACTACACTTTAACTATTATTAATATTACTTATTTATTATCATTTTATTATACTTCACATAACATACAAATACACATAAAAGATGTTTAACATATTTTAACATAATTTTCATACTTATAAAATTATACTAACAAAACAAATTAATTTACAAAGAGGCTAATATGAGATATAACTAGTCACCTTATTTACGATGTTAATCGTCGAGGATCTAAAATAAATTTTAGATCGGAATTTCTTCACCCGAACATACCCATGTTCTTCACCCAAACATAAACCAAGAAGTTAGCTCCTAATATACCCACTAATTAACTAGAATTCTTAGTAATTATTAGAAATAATATTAGGGTTTTATTTAATTGGTTTTTTGGAGGAAAAAGGAAGAAAACAAATGGGAGAGAATGAGTAGCAAAGCTACGGTCAAAATGGAGAGCCAAAGAGTGATTTTGCTCTTTGTGAAAGTTGTATACAAGTTGTACAAAAATAAAGTTAAGTAAAGTAAAAAGTAATTAAAGTTTAATTAAAAAGATATTAGGGAACAAAAATAATCAAGTGGCAAAAGTAGTATGCAAATTCACTATTTGGAAAAGAATGGTTCCCTTGATATTTCTAAAATGTTTTTCACGAAATTAGTCAGTTTTAAAAAGTCGGGCGTCAAAAGCGATAAAAGTTAAAGTGTGCGCGTTTGACGATTTTTCGAAATATCTCTACTTTAAAATTTTAAGACTAAAATATTTTATTTACTATTGAAGAAAAATATTTAAAAGTTAAGGGACGTCGATAAAATTTTATGAGCTGAGACGGCGAAAAATAGAAGAATAGAAAGTTTCAAGGAATGAATTTTGACCTTTAAAAGAAAACAGAAAAATGAATTTAGTTTGGTCTGTCTAATAGTTGTGAAAACTGTACCATTAAATCCGTCTCGAAAAGTTAAGTGGTTTAGGCTTTTATTTCGTTAAATTCCGAGTCCGTATGACCACTTTTCGGACCTCGAAATTTAGGTCCTAAATGTTATTACGGGTTGCATTAAAAACAAAGAAATTAGTTGGTTAAGTAAAGTTAAATGTAACTTGACAACATGATGACTTAAAATAGGTGTGTAAGTAAGCATGGTGTGTGTAAGAAAAGGAAGAATGGAAGAGGATAAAATTTGACCAAAGGAAGGTCAAATATTTCGGCCAAAACAAAAACAAAAGGCCTCGATTTTCGTTTTTGAAATTTTCGATTTGCGCGCACGCGAAAAGTCTCGAAATAAAAGATATGATCTTAAAATAATGTTTTGAATCAAGATCGAAAATAAAAATGAAAATATACTTCAAAAGGTGATCAAAACAAAAATTGGGTTCAAAGCCCTCGAAACTTGAATAAAAATTTATTTGGTCGAAATGTTTATTTTTTTTCATTGAATGTTAATGATTTAAATCATTATAATCAACCGTAAAAAATTTGATCAGTTTAGAATAGGTATGACTTAATATTTCAACATTTTGCGAAAGTGTTAGTTAAATCAAATCGAAATAGTAATTAGATATTAAGAAATTAGAATTTATAAATAAAAATCAAAATGATTATTAATTTTGATGTGTAAGTTTACTTTACCAAAATAAGAAGAAAAGTGGAAGATGATAAGGGTGACTTAGTCACCTAGGTAGCTCGGCCACTTTGGCCTCGTTTTGCGCGACGAAATTTGTCGTTGAGAAATTTGTCGTCGATTCATCATTTGATTTATCGAGTTTGAATATGTAAAAATAAAGTTCAAATTCGAAGTATATCAAAATAGTTTTAGTTTAGGTGCGAGGAAGATTGTAGTGTTTGGAATCGTTGATTTTAATTTCAATGACGAGAAAAATTATAAGGGTCTATTTTTATTTTTGAACGGAGTTAAAGATTTGGCTGTAATTTAAAAAAAAACGTTATATAAGGCTGTAATTTTTAATTTTGTGTTTTTATAAGGCTGTAATTGATAATTTTGCCTAAATTTTATGAATAAAAGGTTTTACTTTTATTCTTATGAGTAGTAAACATGACTTGACCATTTTGAAATTTGAAAGACGATATAAGTTTTGTGTTGACTTTTATAAAATTATGAATTGTGTTTCTTTTTGAATTCTGAATATAATACAACATACTTTATTTTTCAAAATTTTTATATTTGTACTTAGGAAATTTAGTATTATTTGGCGAAAAAATTCAGACGCATTTTTATTAAAAGGAAAAAGAATGAATTTAATTTAAGGAATTAAATTCTTTTATAATATTGTGTTACGAAAACACGTGGTGTTACATGTATGCCGCTTGTGTCTGCAAATGTTCATCTCTGTCATTTCTCATCGTTCTATTCTGCGTTGTGATTGAACTTAGACGCGTGGACTAGGTTGTCATTTTTGTAAGGGTTATTTACGTGCGCTTCCGCAGTAATTAGCTAATCTTAAAGTGAGAATTGAGAATAGTGTTTTCCGTGGCAGAGTATTCTTGACAAAGTGAATCATTTTGAGTCCTATATCATTTTCAACTGTTGGTGGATATCGTTTGTCCTGAGACCCGTTTTATTATCGTTTTACAGCTTACATTGTGTTTTATTTCTTAGACCTAGAATCCCAACTTATAAACCCCCCATTTGGTTACTTACTACTCGAGAGATATTTATTACGCACACGTTTAGCAAACCGACCTTCCTTGTGGGTTCGACCCCTACTTACGCTTACTACTAGTTTGTGTTAGAAGTGGATAAAAATAGTAATTTGGAGACTCACGACAAGTCTAACCAAATTTTGGCGCCGTTGCCGGGGAAGGCAATTGTTTTTCTTTATTTTGTGTGTGTGAATATTTCTTTACTTTGGTGTTTGGTTTATGCCAAACACCCGTTCTACTAATCACGAATTGTTAGATTGTGATCCAGAAATCGAGAGAACTCTATTTCGCATTCGGAAGGAGATTAGGAGGAAGCTACAATTCGATAACAAAGTTGAGGTAGAAGAAGAACCACCTAACATGGCTCGAGAGACTCGAACGTTGAAGCAACTTAAAGCTCCTGATCTTACTCAACAACCTCTCTGCATTACTTTTCCGGCGTTAGCGGAGAATGCCACGTTTGAACTTAAATCCGGTTTGATCCACTTATTACCTTCATTTCATGGGTTAAGTGGTGAGGACCCCAATAAGCACTTATCGGAGTTTCACGTGGTTTGCACAAGTATGAAACCAAGAGATGTCACTGAAGAGCAGATTAAGCTACGAGCTTTTCCCTTCTCACTTAAGGATGCCGCTCGTGATTGGATGTACTACCTTCCACCGGGTAGTATTACTACTTGGGCACACATGAAGAAGGCTTTTCTTGAGAAATACTTTCCTGCATCTAAATCCTCTCATCTCAAAAAGGAGATTTCAAATGTTGAGCAGAAGGATGATGAGACACTCTATGATAATTGGGAGCGTTTCAAAAAGTTGTGTGCTAGTTGTCCATATCATGGCTATAAAGACGAAGACCTCATTCTCTACTTTGTTGGGGGTCTAGGTCCGGAGGATGCTCGTATGGTTCATTCCGCAAGTGGAGGTGGCATTGTTAACAAGAATCCCGATGAAGCAAATGAATTGTTGAGAGAGCTAGCCGAAAGCTCAAGGCATTGTAGTCGGCGTTCCACTACGAGGCGAGTGAATATGGTTGGCTCTAGTTCAAATTCTTCTTTGGAGAATAAGGTGGAAGACTTGACTACCTTAATGCGTGATATGTTGATGAGTAATCGCCAACAAGCACAAGCTTGTAGCATATGTTCTTCTAATGCACATGTTACCGATCGATGCCCACTTATGCAAGAGGAACAAGTCGAGGAGGTAAATGCCACCGGTGTTTTTGGACAACCTCAAAAGCGGTATGATAATTATTATAACCCTATGCGTCGAGATCATCCGGATTTTCAATACGGTAATCCGCAAGGAGGTTTGCAACCACAAGGTCAACAGTTTGCTAGTCAACAAGTCGTTCCACAACCATTCAGTCAACAATTTGGTCAACCTCGACCAAGGTTCATTCCACGGCCTCAAGCTCCTAGTGGTTTTCAGGCTCAAGGCCCCTCTTCTACACCATCTATGTCCACGGAGGACATGATTCGGGCTTTTACTACGAATGTGGCTACGATGCAAGCTAGCCAAATGCAATTTCAACATGACACGAAATCTAGTATCCAAACTTTGGAGACCCAAATGGGTCAAATGTCTAGTGCAATTGGACGGCTTGAAACTCGTGATTCAAACAAGCTTCCTTCTCAAACCATTCCGAATCCTAAGCCTAATGCTAGCGCTATCACTTTGAGGAGTGGTAAGGCATTGCCGGATCCTCATGCTATACTTCGTGAGATAGCCGAACAAGATGAGGACGACGCGGTCGTTGAGCCTAGCCAAATGAGACAAGAGGAGGACGCGGTCGTTCCACCACCTCCGGTCGAAGTCGAAAATGAGACACCACCCGAACCGACACCAATCTATGAGGACACCCCTCCATTTCCCGAGGCATTGAAGAGGAAAAGTCGTCCCGCGCAAGACAAGGACGTCTACGAAACCTTCCGGAAATGTGAGGTAAATATTCCTTTGCTCGATTTATTGAAAAGTGTCCCTCGATATGCTAAATTTCTTAAGGAGTTGTGTACTATCAAGAGGAACCAAAAGTTGAAGGGTGCTCAAAAAGTGAAGGTTAGTGAGCATGTATCGGCAATGTTTCAACGTAAGTTACCCCCTAAGTGCAGTGATCCGGGTATGTTCACGGTACCTTGTACCGTAGGTAATACTACTTTTCCTAATGCTATGCTTGACTTAGGTGCTTCGATTAATGTGCTTCCTTACTCGTTGTACCAATCTTTGAAATTGGGTCCTTTACAAAAGACGGGGGTGGTTATACAGTTAGCCGATCGTTCTAATGCTTACCCTAAGGGGGTAGTTGAGGATGTTCTTGTGATGGTGGATAAGTTAATATTTCCTGCAGATTTTTATGTGCTTGACATGGAGCACGATTCACATGCGGCCCCTATTCTGTTAGGTCGGCCTTTCTTGAAAACTGCAAGCACGAAGATTGATGTTTCTACAGGTTCGCTCACCATGGAGTCCGATGGTCAAGTGGTTAAGTTCAATATTTACGATTCAATGAAATATCCACGTGATGATCATTCTTGTTTTTCTATTTCTGTTCTTGAACCCATGGTGCAGGAGGTTTTTGACTTTAGTGGAGAAGATGAGGTGCAGGTTGCTATTGCTAATGGTTTATTTAGTAATTCATCGGTTTATTCTTTATCTACTAATTTGCAGGATGCTGTAGCTGCTTTGGCCGAGAGCGGGAATCTCCCCGTTATGCCTACCTTTTCTAAACCGATAGCACTAACATTACCGAATGAGAAATTGTTACCTTCAGTTGTGCAGGCACCTGTTGTAGAGTTGAAGCCCTTACCGGAGCATTTGAAGTATGCATTTCTTGGTGAAGGAGATACATTGCCCGTAATTATCTCTAATAAGCTCACCACGGTACAAGAGGCTCGGTTGCTTGTTGTTCTCAAGGAGAACAAGTTGGCTATTGGATGAACTATTGCCGATATCAAAGGCATAAGTCCGACCACTTGTATGCACCGAATTCTTTTGGAAGATGACGCTAAGCCGGTGCGACAACCCCAACGACGATTAAATCCACCTATGATGGAGGTGGTTAAGAAAGAGATTTTGAAACTTTTGCAGGTTGGAATGATCTATCCGATCTCGGATAGTAAGTGGGTTAGTCCGACCCAAGTTGTACCTAAAAAGTCGGGAGTGACGGTTGTTGAGAACCAACATGGTGAGTTGGTCCCCACTCGAGTGCAAAATTGGTGGCGAGTTTGTATTGACTACCGTCGTCTTAATGCGGTAACCCGGAAGGATCACTTCCCTTTACCTTTCATTGATCAAATGCTTGAGCGACTTGCAGGTAAAGCCTATTATTGCTTTCTCGATGGTTATTCTGGCTACTTTCAAGTAGTAATTGCTCCCGAGGATCAGGAGAAGACCACGTTTACTTGCCCGTTTGGTACTTTTGCATATCGTCGTATGCCTTTTGGGTTATGTAATGCCCCAGCGACTTTTCAACGATGCATGGTTAGTATATTTTCTGAATATGTTGAGAACTTTATTGAGGTTTTCATGGATGATTTTACCGTGCATGGTGATTCGTTTGATAGTTGTTTATCTCATCTATCTCTTGTGCTGAAGAGATGTATTGACACTAACCTTGTGCTTAATTCTGAAAAATGTCATTTTATGGTTGAGCAAGGCATTGTGTTAGGGCATGTGGTCTCATCTAAGGGTATCGAAGTCGACAAAGCTAAGATCGACACCATTCAATCCCTCCCCTATCCTACTAATGTACGTGAAGTTCGTTCTTTCCTTGGTCATGCAGGTTTTTATCGCAGGTTTATCCAAGATTTTTCCAAGGTGGCTTCACCATTGTGCAAACTTTTGCAAAAGGAGGTGGATTTTGAGTTTGATTTAGCTTGCAAGGAGGCGTTTGATGCGCTTAAGGATAAGTTGACTTCGGCACCGATAATTCAAGCTCCGGATTGGTCGCTTCCGTTTGAGCTTATGTGTGATGCTAGTGACTACGCGGTGGGTGCCGTGTTGGGTCAACGAGTTGGTCGAGTCCCTCATGTGATTTACTATGCTTCCATGACGCTCAATGAGGCTCAACGAAACTACTCTACTACCGAGAAGGAGATGTTGGCGGTAGTGTTTGCTTTAGAGAAGTTCCGTTCATACTTGCTTGGTACTAAGGTTGTGATGTTCACTGATCATGCCGCCCTTAAGTATTTGATGTCGAAGAAGGAGGCCAAGCCTCGCTTGATTCGTTGGGTTTTATTGTTTAGTGAGTTTGACATTGAGGTCAAAGATAAGAAGGGTGCTGAAAACGTGGTAGCTGACCACTTGAGTCGTTTGACTGCCGAGAGCAGCACTTTGGAACCCATTCGAGGAACATTTCCCGATGAGACTTTGTTTGCGCTTAGTGCCGGTTCTCCTTGGTATGCTAATATTGTGAATTTCCTAGTTTCAAATGAGTTTCCTGCAGGATTTTCGAAGACACAGAAGGAGAAGATTCGGAGCGATGCTAAATACTATGTTTGGGATGATCCTTATTTGTGGAAGCATTGTTCGGATCAGGTTGTGAGGAGATGCATTCCGGAGAGCGAGGTAGCTTCTATACTTACTTTTTGTCATTCGTATGCTTGTGGTGGCCATTTTGGAGCTCGTCGAACCGCTCGTAAGGTACTTGACTGTGGTTTTTATTGTCCAAGTTTGTTTCGTGATGCTCATGTCTTTGTGAAATCATGTGATAATTGCCAACGAGTTGGTAATATTTCTCGTCGTAATGAGATGCCCCAAGTTCCTATGCTTTATTGTGAGATTTTTGATGTTTGGGGTATTGATTTTATGGGACCGTTTCCGATGTCACATGGATTTGAATATATTTTGCTTGCTGTTGATTATGTGTCAAAGTGGGTTGAGGCTAAACCCACTAAGACCGATGACGCTAACGTTGTGGTTGCTTTTGTCAAGTCTAATATTTTGTCCAGGTTTGGGATCCCACGTGCTCTAATTAGCGACAAAGGCACGCATTTCTGTAATCGGTCGGTTGAGGCTTTAATGAAGAAGTATCATGTCACTCACAAGGTTTCTACTGCGTACCATCCTCAAACTAACGGTCAAGCCGAGGTTTCGAATCGTGAGGTGAAATCTATTCTTGAGAAGACCGTTAATCCTAATCGAAAGGATTGGAGTTTACGACTTGATGATGCGTTATGGGCTTATAGAACGGCTTATAAAACTCCGATTGGTATGTCGCCTTATAGGTTGGTTTTTGGGAAGCCCTGTCACTTACCTGTCGAACTTGAACATAAGGCCTATTGGGCAGTTAAGAGTTTTAATATGAGACTGGACGAAGCGGGTGAATTTCGCAAATTACAACTTCAAGAGTTGGAGGAGCTACGTTTAGAGTCTTATGAGAATGCGGCGTTGTACAAAGAGCGAACAAAGGCATGGCATGATAAGATGATTTCTCGGAAGGAGTTTCATGTCGGACAAAAGGTGTTGTTGTACCAATCTCGTCTGCGTTTATTTCCGGGAAAGCTTCGGTCTCGTTGGATTGGACCGTTTGTCGTTACTCCAGTTTTTCCGCATGGAGCGGTGGAAATTCGTAGTCTCTCTACGGATAAGGTTTTTAAGGTAAACGGACATCAACTTAAACCTTATTTCGATGGTTTTCAGACGGAGGCGGTCGAAAGTATTGCACTTTTTGACCCGGTTTACGAGGACTAATTTTTCCCTTATGTGTCGAGCCGCGACATTAACTAAGGCGCTTTTCGGGAGGCAACCCGCCGTTATATCCTTTTGTTTATAGTATTTTTACATTTTTATTTAGTTTTAATCGTTTTTCAGTAATGTTTTGTGTTTTCATATATTTTTATATATTTTTAATACATAAAAAAAAAAAAAAAAAAAAAAAAAAAAAAAAAAAAAAACCAAACAAATCAAAACAGCAAACAACAAGAAGAATGAAACGTAGCAGCTCCAACCGCATGAAGCGGCAACAACAGCAACTTTGTTCAACAGTGTGCGGCCACAGCCGCTTTGAGTAGCAGAAGCCGCTCTGAGCGGCCAAATCAGTAACCATCGGCAGCCACCAGCCGCACAGAGCAGGTCCAGCCGCACCAAGCGGCCCTTCTTTCCTCAGATTTGCTCGTATTTCCCTTTTATTTCCCTTCTTTTTCATTCATTCATCCCCCATTCATCCAAACAAACCACCATTACAAACAAAGAAAACGAATCGCCCTAATACACTTCAGACCTACACTTCAATTTCATCCTACTTTTCGCCCTAATCAGTTGCTACACTCCTATCTCATCAAACTCCCCCATTTTGCTGCTCACACACGCCCAATTTCGTGCCTCATCAAACCCTAATTTTGGGTTTCGAGTTTTCTGGGTTTTGTGGGTTTCTTGGGTCGATTTTGGGGGTTTAATTCAACAAGCAAGCATCTTTCCTCTTCCAATTCGTGCTAGGAGGCGGATTTCCTTCACTTTTGGTATAATTCTTTCATTTGTCTCCACTTTTTCATTGCTTGCTTGCTTTATTCGAATTCTCCATACAATTCGGGTCAAGTTTTGTTCTTTGAGGGTTGAGTAGTGTCTTTGTGTCCTTGTTGATCAATTTTGGTGTTGTGTGGTCCTTGTTCGAGGGAGAATTGGAGTTCTAAGTGAGTTTGTGGGGATTTTGATCCACTTTCATTGAGTTGTTGTGTTGTTTTTGTCAATTTTTGACCATGGCTCGTACCAACAGCGGCGTCAAACGAAAAACACCCCCTTCTACCTCTCAAAAGAGCCCTAAATCTAAAAAAATTACCAAGGCCAAATCTACCAAACCTACCACAGCCCCTACTCAAACTGCTATCCCTAAACCTGCTTCTTTAACCGAGTCTGAGAGTGCTTTGTGGAATGATTTACATGAGAGACGGGTTCTCGAGACTAAGTTTCTTAGTCTCCCTACTTTGCGGGAGTTGGGTATGCTTAGTGTGATGGAAGAGTTGTTTCGTAAGGTGGGGTTAGAGGAGTTCATGAAGAAGGACGCGCCCACCTATAGGCGTTTCACATTGGAGTTTTTGGCTACTTTGTCGGTGAAGCGTGATCGGGCAGGGAGAGGGTTGTCGATTACTTTTAAGTTTCGAGGGAAGGTTTGTAAGATGACTAAGGCTCAATTGCGCGAGGCTTTTGGTGTTGAGGCGAGAGATGATGAGGTGTATGTCGGTCTTAATGGGTACGAAAAGCCTAAGTGGTGGTTTGATATCACTGGGAAGAATGTGGATGCTAAACGTGGGGAGGTGAATTCCACCATTCCTCACCCTTGCCCACCGTTTCCTTACTAATTCTTTGCTTTGTCGTGGTGAGCCGACTAAGCTCCCTCGTGATCATTTTGGCTATTTGTGGGCTATGACTGCGGAAGGTACGGGTGTGCCAGATTGGATTGATTTATTCGTGTCAGGGTGTGAGGGTCACCAAAAGCTTGGTGGGGGTCGAATTGCTGGTGGCGGCATGGTGACATTGATCATGCGTTATTTGAAAGTTGAGCCTTCGAAGAGTGACCTGCCGTTGAGTACGGAGTACCTTATGGATGTACCTTGTTTGGTCACTATGGATATGTTGCGTAGACGGGAAGGACGCGATTCTTATTTTTGGTGCTGGGGACCTGATCATGTACGTTATTTGCGTATGCCTCGCCCTCCCGATCAGGGTTTGACTTATGGTGACACGGCGGAGGATTACTTTCTTCCTCCTGATGATGATTTGGATCGTTCTGATGATGAGCAGGCTGTGGGTGAGAATGAGGGTGAGAGTGGTAGTGCCAGTGGTTCTGACGAGGAGAGTTCGCGTGTTGACACGACTGGCGGTGATGCTGCGGCTGTCAACAGCCCTACTCCTGTACCTTCTGCCTGTCAAGTTATGCAGGATTGGGTGGCACGATACGATGTGTGGATGGAGAAGACTGACGATCGGTTTGAGGCTCTTAATGATATGCACTTGGAAACTCTAGAGCTTGTTCGCTCTTTGTCACGTGTTGCTGCGACCCGGTATCCTAATGATTTCCAGGGTCTTTCGCCGAAGTTCCGTCTTTGCGTTGGATGGGCGTCTTCTCATGTGAGAGAAGAGCGCCAAGGCCGATGGGTGATCCACCCGTAAGCCCCTCCGCCCCATGAGCTTGTTGGTATGTGCATCTTTCTTTCCCTATTTCTCGCTTTATGTCCTATTTCGCATTGAGGACACTGCTTTATTTTAAGCATGGGGGAAAGAGATGTATTTGTGTTACTTGTACATATTGCTTTATTTTCATTTATTGTTTGATTAAAAAAAAAAAGAAAAAAAAAAAAAAAAAAAACAGAAAAACAAAAACCAAAAAAAAAAAAGAAAAAAAAAAACAGAAAAAAAAAAAAGGAAAAAAAAAAGTGAATAATAAAAAAAAAGAATAAAGACCCGGCTAGGTGAAAACCCGAAAGGGCGCCTAGGCAAAATTGGGTATGTGGCCGAGGACGGAGTGAAAACCCGAAAGGGCGCTCCGGGTAAAATGAAGAATCGAGTTGCGTGCCACGAGCGTAGAAGTGAGGAATAAAGCTAGACTGAAACCCGCAAGGGCGGGCGGTCTAGGCAAAATGAGAGATTTAGGTAAAAAAAAAAAAAATGGTTACTTGTTACTTGTTCGAGAATGGAGATATAAGGAGGTTTGGAGGGCGTTAAGGGTTAGGATCATCTTAGAGTTGGAGAGATAAGGAGGTAGAGGCGGTTTAGGACTACTTTGTTGAGAATGTTGATGATGTGATGAGTTGTTGAGCATTGTTGTGCTGTGTGTTATATTGTTTTGCTGGAGTATGTATGTTTGTTGCTAGCCTGCTACTCGGAGTCATAAGAAGGGAGTTATAAGAAGGGTGATAAAAGAAGAGATTTGAGGTGATTTTTGAGATGTTTTGGTATAGTTCGATTGTGGGTGTTGATGTTTGTTTTATGGTCATATTGATGTGGATGTTGGGTCATTACTTTTGTGACCATGGATTTTCTTGAGGGAGATATAAGTAGGGAGAGTGAGTTTTGAGAGTAGACGTTGATTTGGAGTTGGAGCAGACTACTCACGCTTCGCTGTATAGACCTAGGAGTGGGTTTTCATTTGATTCGTTCTTGAGTTTACTCGAGGACGAGTAAAGGTCTAAGCGTGGGAGAGTTTGATGAGACGAGTTTTGTATGGTTTTATAGGCATATTTTAGGAGATTTTTGACGTCAATGAGGTGCTTTTATGGGTTGTTTTGATATACATTGGAGTCGGGGGTATTTAGGTGGAGTTACGCGGATTTTCATGCTTATGTATGGTTTCTCGGATCGGCTTGGGAGAGTGCCGTTTGGATGTGTAAGTGGACTTAAAAGTATGATGGGAGGTCAAGTTTTCAAGTGAAGTCAAGGCCCAAAAGTCGTCAGTCAAAGCTTGGATCAAGAGAAGAAGCGAAGAAGGCGTTAAGTGGAGCCGCTCTAAGCGGCTAAAACAGATTGTGGTGAGCAGGTGG
The DNA here is from genome assembly GCA_023091065.1 of Dianthus caryophyllus. Taxonomy (NCBI): domain Eukaryota; kingdom Viridiplantae; phylum Streptophyta; class Magnoliopsida; order Caryophyllales; family Caryophyllaceae; genus Dianthus; species Dianthus caryophyllus. The sequence continues at coordinate 18,835,654 of CM041527.1, read as the reverse complement.
GGCCGCTCTAAGCGGCCGTGTTCAACCTTTGGCATTTCCATCGGTTTTTGCTCGAATAACTTTAGTCTTTTGGCTGGTTTTTATTTATCATTCATCATCTTCATCTTTAGAAAAAAAATAAGAAGAATTCTACTTTTGTCAATTTCATCTTTACATTCTTCTATTGTTTTAGTTATTATGGAGGGCTAATTCTCCAATTCTTGGGACATGTGATTGAAGCTTTCATGCGATTTTGATTGTAAGACTCAACTTTACTTTGTCATTTGAATATCGAGTATTATCAATAATTTATAGTTTGATAATCGATTTTGCTTCTAGTTTGATCACCTAGTTGTCTTTTTGCTAATCAATTGCTATTTGGGTGTGATTGAATCTGATTGTTCTTCACCCTGATTTTGGTAGCACTATTTTTCATCAATTTGTATGCCGATCATCGTTGTTGAATTATAGACGATAATACTCGTATGAATCAAGTTGTATGCCGCTTGTGTGTGCAAATGTTCATCTCTGTCATTTCTCATCGTTCTATTCTGCGTTGTGATTGAACTTAGACGCGTGGACTAGGTTGTCATTTTCGTAAGGGTTATTTACGTGCGCTTCCGCAGTAATTAGCTAATCTTAAAGTGAGAATTGAGAATAGTGTTTTCCGTGGCAGAGTATTCTTGACAAAGTGAATCATTTTGAGTCTTATATCATTTTCAACTGTTGGTGGATATCGTTTGTCCTGAGACCCGTTTTATTATCGTTTTACAGCTTACATTGTGTTTTATTTCTTAGACCTAGAATCCCAACTTATAAACCCCCCATTTGGTTACTACTCGAGAGATATTTATTACGCACACGTTTAGCAAACCGACCTTCCTTGTGGGTTCGACCCCTACTTATGCTTACTACTAGTTTGTGTTAGAAGTGGATAAAAATAGTAATTTGGAGACTCACGACAAGTCTAACCATTTATTCTTGGTTTGTTTGTATGAAATTGTAATTTTAGTGTTTGAAATTAGAAAGACCATAACTTTTTGATAAATTTAGGGTTTTAAATCATAAAGCCCCTAACTTTTTTGTAATTTGGTCACAACATTTGATAATTATACGCCATAAGAAGTTAATCCCACTAATTAAAACGAAAATTAATGTAATTATCATCATAATCAAAGTAACAAAAAATTAGGGTTTACCCAATTTATTAAAAAAACGATTTTATTCGAACCCTCAATTCAATTGCAAATTTGCAACAGTAAATGACAAAATAAACAAACATGACAACAAATCAACAGTAACAACGCCTGTGGAGAGCTTGCTGATGAACTCGGGAACGAAGGAGGACCAAATTCAAGGATGAAAATTTCCCAGAATATTCACTTAGTAAATTTCAAAAGTTTGTCAAAGTTAAATTACATAGACAGTAAAAAAAAAAAAAAAAACTAACTAATTACAATGGTAATAAAAGATAACTAAGGATAGAAAACAATAGGACAAAAATATGAGGGCAACTTAAATGAGGGGCATTTTAGTATTTTCATGTGTCTTTCTTAGGCTCGGATTAAAAATGGTAGTAGTTATTAACCAAACCAATACATTTGGCAGTAGTTACAAAGTCGAAAATGATGTGGATGTAAGTTTGAAAAACGCACTAATAGGTGGGTGTAATTGTCAATTTACTCTATAAATAAATATAAGACACTTAATTTTTGAAAAAAAAAACATGGAAAAATTTATTTTGGAATGGAGAGAGTAACTAACCATTGTAAGTAGACAAATTTATAAAAAGCAAATCTTTCCCGTTCATTTTCAATGCCTATAATTCTTATAATCTACCGTTCACAATTCATTCACTGATTTTTCAACGTATAAGCTTGTACCCTTGTCGTTGTAATTGATTTAGCAAAATGGCACCAAACAAAGAAAGTGCAAAAATTTGAGAAAATTGAGAAATGACTTGCGAATTATTAAGCATATGCAAATGGAATAAGAAGTCGGGAAATTAGTATGTATAGGCAAATTAAAGTAAAGTGTTAAATAATTAGTGATGGTATTTGAGACATCTACATCTATATTCACATCTACATAACATATTAAAATACAATATTTTGTGTTGTATTTCTAAGTTTTGCTTCTAATGTTGACAAATAGAGATGGCAATGGGCCGGGTCGGGGTTGGGTCCTAGTGGACCCGAACCCGAACGACTCGGACCCGCAATCCTTATGTGAGATCCACCGATCCGAACCCAACGGATCTAAAATTTTCTGTAACAACCCGGTTTTTCGTGACTTAATTAAACTAAGGCGGAAAATTAATTAAGTCTAATACATGCCGGATGTTAATTAAATTACATTCAAATGGCATAGGATACAAATATATATTACAATCTCTCAAAGAAAACAAACGAAACATCCTAATCGTCCCGATAATCCTGAATGTCAAGAATTGCCTGCAACAGAGACAAAAACACAAAATAGGAGGATCTCCCGCTCAGAGGCGGGAAGTGACTGTTCTGACCAACAACCTCTAAACCAAAGTGTTGGTTTTATTTAACCTATGATTAAAAGTAACTTGGCAAAGACTACACGGCGTATAACTCAAAGAACACCTTATTTCAATAAAATTGGACAATTAGCATATAATATCAGTTCTCACATATAGATATTTAAATCTCATACAACATGATAAACAAAACTTAAAACATTTCAATTTATAGAACACAATATATAAACTTAATCATCATCTCAATTCATATAACATCGTAATACATATAAAACTTAAATCATAGAAATTAAGATAAATGCATAACTCGTAATCAATTCCATGCACACATAGTCGTGAACAATCATGCAATATCTCATATAGCACGAGGGATAGTCGACCCTTTTCAAATCACAATATCAATAAAACTCACGAGTCTTGACTATAGAGCGGCTCGTGTACTTCCATAGTCAATTACCCATATAATTTCCTATCAAAGTGCACTAGTTACTCAAGCTCGTAGATCAGATCAAACACTAAGTAGCAAATATTATAACCACCTAATATCCAACGCAAACTGGATAATCTATCATACGTTAACAAATGAATCTTCGTTAGTAAGGCGGAAGCATGCAGACATAATCCGCGCAGTAGCAGTCAGGGCCGTCAAAGCGGACGTGTTTAAATATGCTAAAGATATCTAAGGTAATAAGGACGATTCAATCCCTTGTCTAATGTATGCATACACTACCTATCGAGGATCATACGTATTCGCTATTCAAAAGGTATCACCGACGAAAAAGTTCGACTATCACCAGAGACAGGTACCCCCGGCTGGGGCTGGTTTTTCCAATTACTAATCAATGGGCCCACAGAAGTATCAAGTATGCCCCATCCCTGAGGTTGATACCACGTGTCAAATAGCAATCTTAAGATCGTTAAATAGCCTTGGGCAACTCTGGGAGGGAGCCCAAGTCCCCATAAACAGCTACCTCGCTAACTTCGAAAACAAAAGTCGCAACATGGCAGACACCCGAGTACTAATCATACAACGTTATAATCGAAGGGTTTAATCTCATGTCAGGCCGTGCCTTTGAACTCAAATCCTAAGTTGTCGAAGGAATATCGAGTATGAGGAATAACTCGCTCATTATCGGATTCAACCCAAACAACCGCAGAGAGTCTAAGGGTTCCCAAGTTAGAGCGGACGGTCAAAATGAAGTCAATAATAGGTCAATTCACAAGGGTGGCGCGACAATTATTCTAAACATGTGAGGAAAACAGTAACATCAAGTATTCAACACTTAATTCATTACTTCTTTTATTGTTCATAACACAGGTTACAGTTCTTACTAATTATAATATCGTCAAACTTTGTATTATGTAAAGACTGTATCAAATTAAGTATAGACACGTTAATCACATTTAGTATATTATTTATTTATACATTTCTTCGTTTCCTCTTATTAGTATGAGGTAAGGTTGAATTATTATATATTTCACTTTTATACTTATACGTATTATTAGTTTATATTTTAGTAATTAAGAATAGTTCATTTTATTTATAAGCTCAATTTAGTTTCATTTAAATTTTAAGTAATTTAAAATAGATTAGTGATTAGTAATATAAATAATTGAATTTCATTATAACTCACATTTATTTCTTCCTTTTTATTTAAAATTGTAAAGTGTTTAGCGATTTAGTAATTATAACATTTATTTTAACTTGTAAAAATATCTCGATGATACTTAGCAAAATTTAGTATGTTTAGTAAAATATAATATAATGACATTTAGGAAATATTTGTTTAGGTGGTCTAATTTCTTAATTGATTTTATTTATGTAACTTTTACGTAGTCGTATTAGGTGATTTAATACGTGAGATTATTAATATTTATATTTTAGTACTATTCACTTAAGTTTAATTTATTTAATTATTTATAACCTTTTTAAAACGTCATAAACTTTATAGTTTAAATTTTAGTTAGGTTTTATATTTTATATATATAAATATATTATTCATAATTTTTTTATATAACTATACTTAGTAAAAATTTTTGTCGACCTTTATATATTACTATGATCTTAACAATTTACCTTTTAGTTAATTCTTATTTGTGCTTCAAATTTTTAACTTTATTTAGTGATAGTTTTACTTAAATTCATTTTAAATCTCAAGCTCTTTATTTTCTTTTGATATTTTAACTAAATACTTATTTAGTATATTTTAAGTTCATTTTAAACTTTAGGTTTTAATAAATTGATCATTATAGTAATTGTGAGATATGACATTTTAAATAACTATTTATTTTAGAAAATTTAACACTGGTAACTTAATTTTAAATTTTTACTTTTACATTGATTTAATACTAATTTAAACTTAATACTCTTTTTATTTAACTCTAAATTTTTAGTTGTATTTTATTTAAACCTTTTTAGTGTCGATAAATACTTTATTTCCATAAATATTTTATGTTAGTTTAATTTATTTACTTAAGTTATTTTAGTAATATTTTTAGTCTTATTTTATAATTGTGATATTATATTTAATATGTTCAATAATTTACACATAACATACAATTTCAACATGATAATATTACAATTAAATTCAACATTAATTCAACAACACATTTTTCACTCAAAACATATAATCACAAAATCAGATAAATATCATATTTCACAATTCCATTCAACATTACATTATAACTAAAATTAACACCCAATTTCATACTATAAGATAATCATACAAAGTTATCAAATTAAATCAAAGCGGAATCATACGTTTAATGCATCTTAAAGCTCACTTTGAATCACAAGTTAGAATAAAATCAAAGTTTTAAAGTTAGAGATTTTGAGGAAGAATCGAGTCACCTAAATTTTGGCACACGAACTGAGGCCTCCAAATAAAACCCGACTTAAATGAGTTCCAAACACGACAACGGTCCGGCCTAACTCGAGAGTGACAGCGACATTTCACCCACAAAAGACGGGAAAAATGAGAAGTGATACATACGCAAGTCAATAATTAATTAATCGACGAAATAAAATAGAATTAGGATGAACTAAAATTGGGAAATTTTAATAGAATGAGGCTCACCCCAAAAAAATGAAGAAGGACGGTGGTGAGCAGGGGAAGACAGACTACGGCAGACAAGGGCCGGGAAGAGCAAGGGCGTCAAGCTCGCGTCGAGTCCGTCCTCGGCAAATGAACAGAACACGCAGGTGAGAGGTGAAGTGAATTAGAGTCGGCGAAATTAAATGTCGATAATTCAATGGATAAAAACGATTTAATCGACGACACTTACCGACGATTAGAATACGACGGCAAGCAGAGCAAGGGCGGCCATGGTGGTGGTGAGCTCGACGGTGGCAGCCGAGGAGGGGGCAGAGGCGGCGAGAAACAGGGGAAAACAGGGGCGAGGAAGGAAAGGGAGAAACCACGGTGGTGCTGGAGGTGGTGGTGTACGGTGGCTATGGCGGCTGCTGCTATGGTTGTCGGTGATGTTGGTGACGGTGGTGAAGCTTGGCGTCGATGGTGGTCTGCAATGATGGTGAGGTCGAGCTCGACTCCGACGTCGTAAACGAAACCGCAAAGAGGTAGAGCAAGGAGGAGGCGGCCGACGTTGCTCCGGTGGTGGTTGTCGGTGTCGTGGTCATTGTTGTGGCCGTCGTCTTTATTGTTGTTGCTAGTTGTTGTTTGAGTTGTTGTTGTTTACGCCATTGTTGTTGTTGTTGTGCGGCTGCTGCTTTATTATTATTATTATTATTATTATTATTATTATTATTATTATTATTATTATTACTAATATTATCATTGTTGTTGTTGTGTCGCTGCAGTTGTGTTGGTGTTGTTTTAATGGAAAAAAAATTAAAAGGAAAAAGAGAAGAAGGGAGATGAGGAAATGAAAGAGGAGGTCAGAAAAAGGGAGTTATAAGAGTGTTGGGTAAGCTAAGTAAAAAAATACGTAATTTATTTTCCAGATACCTGATTTTAATTCAGATATCTTTTTCATTTTGGTTCAAGCTCTATCCTTTTTACTCCCATGGTATACAAATTCTCTCTTTTTTTCCCCAAATTTTTCTTAATCAAATTCAATCAATTGTTCAATTATTCAATTATTAATTTCAATAAACAATTCAATGAAGTAATAATCACTTTCAATTTCAATTATTGTCATTAAATTATCAATTTTTATTAATTCTAAATGGATTTAATTTAAAATCAAAATTAGGGTCTGCATAAGGAAGAACTTGGGGCGGCGGTAGGCACCGACTTAGGGTGGCGGGAGGCGGTAGCGGCGGCCGAAGAGGGTGGTCGGAGGGGGCGGCGCCAACGTGGGTGGGCTTGGTGGTCAATATGGTGGTGTAGTAAATTGTGTTAGTTTGTAAGTTTTGTGGGTAACTAAGTAAGACCGGTTACCGGCGAGGGTGGGACCGCCATGTGTAGCCGGCGGTGAACTCCGGCGTGGTGGGCGACCGGTATGGTGGTGGTCGAACTCGGTGGTGGCCGGAGGTGATGGTGGTCGGAGTAGCTTGTTGAATTGTATCATTGTTGTTTTTTTTTTTGGGTTATTTCATGAGAATAATCCAAACTAAGTTCATTCTTCTCGTTTTAATCCAAACTACACTTTAACTCAAAATAATCCGACTTATTATATCATTTAACTTCCCTTGAACTATTAGAAGGGCTACCTATTTGACCGGTTTCATTGAGTTAAAACTTCCATACTCCCTTCTTTTTTCTTTTCTTTTTTCTTTTTTTTTTCTTTTTCATTAAATCATAATCAACATCAAAACTTAAACCAAAAATCATCACTAAAACAAAAATACAAACACCATAACAACTACAACATCATTGAAACATTGATTTGAATAAATTTTATGAGGAACATGGAGAATTATTGTTGGGATGATAAAAGAAAACCTTTGAACCAAAAAGAAAACCCATATTAACTAAAAAAAAAAACTCCTTCAATCCAATACCATAATCTTGCTGTAAAAAACAGAGCTAGTGTTTGACAAAATGACACTGAAAATGCCATAAGTCTCGGCGGCATTAGCACCAGACGCGGCACCAGCACGAATAGTGCACGTCACATCAGAGACGGTAGAAAACACACAAAAGGTGCTGCTGGTGGAGACGTCATGATTATCGATGGTCTTGTTGTCCTACCTTCTCCACCGAACTCATCCAGCCGCCATGTCCTCCCCCACCGTGTTGCCCCCTCCGCGTTGGCACTTCCTTTAATGACATTTGAGGACTGGAGGATTAGAGTAATAGATGTAGGAATTTTTTTTTTTTTTTTTGGGGATATCTTTTTTCTTCAAAGGAAGAACATGAAAGATAAAATTATGGATAAAAATCCTACATGAAAAAAAATGTCAAAGGAAGAATAACGAAGTTGTTTATCAAGGGTAGATGAAATTAGTGTATATGCAACTTCAATTTGTAAAAAAAATAAAATATATAAGATGAAAATCGTGTTTTAAAAATGAATAAAGGATGAACTAAGTGTATGATAAAATATTTTTTTGGTAGGTGTAAGATAAAAAATTTAAATATATGATGAAAATAGTGTATGAAAAATGAATACAAGATGAAATGAGGGATAAAAAAAAAAAATGAAGAAATGTGAAAACATTGAAAAGGGCGCATGAAAAATGAGGAAGAAGGAAATAGAAATGAAGAAATTTAAAAAAGGAAAAAAAAAAAAAAAAAGGTAGGTGGTCCCACATTACCTATTAAGAAACCGGCAATAATAAGTCATACATGAGGAAAGTTCAAGGAAAGTTAAATGATATAATAGATCGGATTATCTTGAATTAAAGTATAGTTTGGATTAAAGTGAGAAGAATGAGCTTAGTTTGGATTATTCCTATGAAATAACCCTTTTTTTTTTTAATTTTTTTTTGTATATTGTGAGAGTAAAAAGGGTATAGTTGGAAAATCAAGTGAAAAAAGTATATAATGTGAGTAAAATCCGTATACGGAAAATCAATACCCAAAAAATAATATCTCACTTGTGTGGGTGAGAGAGTGTACCGACAAGAGGAGTATTAGTTTGGGTCTCTTTTCCGATTTGCTCTGTTTCATTCGCTCTTATTTATAAATCTTTATATTTTATAAAATTTACTATACTTTAAATTATTTGTTTTAAATTTTAGTTTCATCATTAGTGTTATAAAATTTATAATTCGAAAATATAAATGTATAAAAGTTGTCAGTTACAAATTGTATTACGGTCTCACCTATTTTCAAATGGTCTGTTAATTTGAAAGATTATTTCTATAAAAAGTAAATTTTATGAAAGTAATGATTTTTAAAATGTAATGCAAATTTATGGAATTTAAAAATGGTAACAAAAATAACGTTTTAGTTCGACAAGTATTTTAGAAATAAAAAATATATTATAGGTTAATATAGAATCAAGAAAGTTTAATTAGAAATGTATTGGAGAAAGTTTATTTAATCGAAATTTTTCAGCCGCGTTTTTAAAGTAATTGAATAAAAGTTAAATTATATAAATTTTAATTTAAGAATTTTGTTAAAATAATTAATTAGTATTAATAAAAACACGGGGTGTTACATTTTCAGACCCATATCCAAATCCACTAGGTTCGGGTCGGGCCTGGGTCTTATATGGGTCTATCCATTTTGTTTTTTTTTTCAGCTTTTAAATATTTTGAGCTATTAAATATCCTAAAAATGTTAATCTAATCTGTTCAACCACTGTAAGTATTACGGAGTATAAACTATACTACATGTCAGTTAATAAACCAAACCTAAATAGATTACAAAGAAAAATGAAACAAAAGCATACTGAGTAGACGAAGTGAAGACTCAAGAGTGTAATGTAGAAGCACATGTAGAGGCAGTAGCATCTAACAATCAACAATGAATTCTTCTCTACGACTCTACTCCTTTCTTGTTGCATATTATATTCTGAGATTGACTTTAAGTCTCACAATTTGTGTTTTCTTTCTAAATTTGCGGGTCTATAGGCCGGGTACTCGACCCGGATCCATATCTTATAAACCCAGACCCGGCTCAGATCCATTGGTCTAAAAAACTAAGACCCAAACCAAGATCCATCGGATCGGGTCTAGCGGGCCTGGGTCGGGTCTTGGACCCATTGTCATCCCTATTGACAACTCATCATTTTTTTTACAAAATATGAAGACATTTGTCAAATACTTAGAGCAATCAATTAATGTTAAATTAATTAATGAAAACTTATTTAAAAACTTGTAAATGAATTGTGGAATATAGAAGAATTTGTTTGTATTTTGCATCATCAAACTATATACTCACTTAATTATAGTGTGAGAAAAAAAATGTGGACAAATTATTAAAACCTAAACGATAATGTTCCTACCGATAAATGATAATAGAAATAAGCAAATTTCAGTAAATTTCTCTTATTAGTTAAATAATTTCAAGAGTCTGACACAATATTGTACGTGAGAAATAATTTCTAGATAAACAATAATAATTAAAGAATCAAAACAAAATTACTTGTAGGTTTTTAGGTGGTTTATTTATTTATTTATTTATTTTTTTAATCTTTGTAATATTTTTAAGGTTGGTGATTCATAAGATATAGTTTGTTCTTTCACTTCCATCTTGTGCATTCGTTTTTGCGACAATATTCATAAGGTTAGCATCTTCGACGATTACGTCTATTATATAAGTGAAAATATATGCCTGTGCGATCTTATTAGATTCATCTTCTAGCATACAATATAAATATCAATATTTTTTTTTTTTTTTTTAATTTTCTATAACACATGCTTTAGATATTATCATTGCAAAATGTGTCTCGACAAGTTTGAAAAAATCAAGCGTACGAGATCAAATTGAATGGATCAGATATATAAAAAAATGCTAGATACAAGTAGAGCTGGCAAGGCTGACCTGACCCGAGCGACCCGACCCGAACCCGAGCGAAACCCGACCCGATTAACCCGAAAATATTGTGACCGGCAGGCTCGACCAGGCAAGCGATGACATGAACCCGACATGACCCGATAATCGGTGATCTGACCGACCCAGGCAGGCCGACCCGGCAAGCGATGACCGTAATCTGACACAACCCGATAACCGGTGGCCGAACGGGCAGGTCCGACCCGATGGCGACGGGCCGATCTTTCGATTAAATGATGACTCGTTAATTATTAAGCTCAATATTGATTAAATAGAAAGCAAATTAGTATTTAGTTTGATACATTATACTTAATAATGAAATAATTAGATCAAATAATGGTCGAAAAACTTCTTTTAGCATCAAAAAATTGGAGTAGCTCGATAAAATCGCTACAGACAGATGATGACGAAACCAGGCAGGCTCGACCCGATATACTATTTAACCCGGTATGACCCGACCCGATATCAACCCGAATCGAACCCGACCCGACCCGAGATACTATGTAACCCGAAATGACCCGACCCGAACTTGACCCGACTCGACTCGAAAGAGCATATTGACCCGATATGACCCGAACCCGACATGACCAGGCAGACTTGACCAGAGCCCAGGCAGGCGGTGACGGGTGCCACCTCTAGATACAAGGTTAATTAAAAAAATAAAAAGTTTAAAATATTTTTAACGACAAGCAGATACTCCAAAAAAAAAAAAAAAAAAAAAAAAAAATTATTTGAGGATTTATAAAGTGCAATATAACATTTAATAGGAACCTCTTATGGTATAAGATGGACCAATTATCCAAATTAGGAAAAGCCCACTTAAATGAGGATGTTATAAAGCCCTGTTTGGGACTAGCTAAAAAAGTCGTTGAAATTGAAAATTTAGCAGAAAATAACAGACTAATAAGTCAGTTGAAACTAATTATATTGTTTAGTAAAACAACCTGAAATAATAACTAAAATAAAATACATGACGTAGAAAGACATGATCATTATTTTACGGATAAAGTCACATGGGTGTATAATAGTAAAAAAAAAAACTTGTAGCTGAAGTAATTTTTTATTTTACCTATCTTAAGTATTTTTTAGTCAACTTCACCAGATACTTCCGAAAGAAAAATGTTGCTGAAATTTTGGTCAAACCAAATAGTTGGTCAAACAGGGCCTAAGTCTAAATACGAGAGTCATAAGTTAATTTTTGGTCATTATTGTATTTTTTTTACACAGGACAATCTTATATAACAATTTATCATTGAAGACAAATAAACATAAAAAATGTAATTATTGTAAATATGAAAAACAAATATTAACTTAATCCACAAAAATGAGTTAAAAAAAAAACAATATACTTGAATTTAAAACCAAAACACAAAAAGTGTTAATACGATTAAAATAAGTTATTTTGGTTAAAATCAGGTAGCTGGTCAAGTAAGTTATCTGAAATGCGCAATCAAACTGGGCCTAAGTCTAAATACGAGAGTCATTAAGTTAATTTTTGGTCATGTTCTATCTTTTATAGTTACCATTTATTGTGAATGTAGTGCCTTGATGAGAGAGAGTCTCCCATTGAATCAAAGTTTAATTGTGTCAATTGTATTTAAAGGGGAGCCAAAATATAAAAGAAGTAGATTTGATTAAAATCTTCAACTTCGTTATTAAAAATAATTGCTACAATTACATACCAAAAAAAGAGACACAAATACTACTAACATGTTACTACGAGATCGTCTTATTAAAGAGCTTAAGTTTATAGATAAACTACATATGTAATCAACTAAAAAATATCCAAATATTGGACTAAGGAATAATTTTTATTTTTTTTTTATTGTAAAGTAAATACATAAATAGCCAAATACTTTATAATGTAAATTTGCATTTGAAATACACACACCATATGTCATCAAAATAATTTATCGACCAAAATTTATAATTTTTAATGGGCACCGATTCCAATTGTTTTGTGCTTTTTTTTTTTTTAAAGATTGATATTATTAATTTATGTATAAGCTATCGTATAAACTATTGGACACTTGGGAGTATTGGACATAAAAAAAAAAAAAAAAAATTGGAAAGAAAATTGAAATTAAGAAAAGAAAAAAAAAAAAAAAAAAAAAAAAACTTCCCTGCGTGAACCTAATAAGGGTCTGTTCTTCTCATCTTAAGTTTTTCTCTGGTTCAGAAAACTTCAGATAACTTAAGAAAACTTCAGATAACTTCAGAAAACTTCAGATTACTTCAGATAACTTCAGAAAACTTCAGATTATTTCAGAAAACTTCAGATTTCTAAAAATATAAATTACCTAATAGTAATAATACCTAAGTTATACTCCCTCCTACCCAACTCTAATGTCCCTTTTGGGAAAAAGGTGGAAATTTATGGAGTGGAATAGAATAAGAAAAAGTAATGGGTAGGGGTAAGAAAATAGGAGAGAGGGTGTATGAAATTGAATAGAATAATAAAAAGTAATGTATAGTTGGGTGAGTGGGGGTTAGTTTAATCCAAAAAATTCATGGGGAAAAGCAAAAGGGACATTTTGATGGGTAAGAATTTGGGGAAAAAGGGACATTAGATGTGGGTAGGAGGGAGTATATAACATTAATGTTATTAATAATAGTGATAATAATATTATTAAGAATAATAATTATAATAATATTGATAATAATTTGAATAAAAATAAGACCAATTCAAAACCATTTTATAGCAAATCATAAATTAAAATTAGTTCAAATTAAATATATAGACCGTTAATAAAGTTTTCATAAATACTTATCAAATATTAATGAAAATAAATGCTAAAATTTATTATTATTGCTTGCTAAATTTTTCTTATATATTGTTTGCTAAATTTTTCTAGTATTTAAATATTAGTGAAAAAAGCGCATGCATATAAAGATTTGAATATTCTTGGTACTACATATATTATCCTCAAAGTTTATCGTAAATGAAACAAAAATTTAAGTTACTAATTCTAAAAGAAAATAAATTTAGGCGAAACTCGTTAAAAATAAATAAATAAAAGTAGCAAATATAATAACAATTACAATTACCATAATAATATTAATAATAATACCAATAATAATAATAATAATAATAATAATAATAATAATAATAATAATAATAATAATAATAATAATAATAATAATAATAATAATAATAATTATTATTATTATTATTATTATTATTATTATTATTATTATTATTATTATTATTATAATAATAATTATTATTATTATTATAATTTCATATTATTTCAAAAAACTTTAGAAAACTTCAGATCATTTCAGAAAAGTTCAGATAACTTCAGACAACTTCAGAAAAACTTCAGAAAACTTAAGATTGGTTAAGAAAACTTCAGACGAAGAGAACAGGCCCTAAGTCGGTGGCATTGGCAACTGTCAAGAGCTCCAAGCCTCCAACCGCCATTTACATCCTATTTCTATATAATACGGAGTACTCCCTCCATTTATATCCACACTACAACTAGGGGTGTGCAAAAAAACCGAGCAAATAAGCGAGGCAGAAAAAGCGAGAACCATACGTTTTATAGGTTCGGTGAACCAACAGATTAAGAAATAATGGTTCGGCGACCAACAGATTAAAATTAGCAGTTTACGGTTGATTTAGGTTCGGCATTTTGAGTTAGCAGTTAGCAACCGAATCAGATTAAGAGCAAAATTATAAATATATTATACTTATATATACAAACTAAAACATAAAGTTTAACTTTACAACTTTCATCAAATTTCAAATATCAATTATTTATTCTACCGCATTTTTCTAACACTCAAAAGTCTCATTCTCGTAAAATAAAATCTCATATGCACTCTCTCGCTTCAATTTTAACATGTTTATTGCTTTGTTATTGTTCAATACACATTTTTGAGTTAAAACATTTATAAATTTTCTATTTACTACGGAGTATAATTAATTTAGTTGATAATGGTATATTAGATGTGGCATTTGTAATTTGTCGTTTTTATTTTGGACCGTTAGTGTGTTGTTAAAGTGCGTCGTAATCAATAATTAACTTACAATTTTTTTTAATTTGACAGAGTAAACGGTTCGCGGTGAACCGCATAACTTAAAGCAGATTAAAAATGTGAACCGAACCGTATAGTAACCATTCTTAATGGTCGGTTTAGGTTCAATTTTTCCTAACCGAACCGCATACCTGATCAGTAAATTAACTGGTGCAATCAACAGATTAATGAACACCCCTAACTACAACTATACCTTTTATATCCATTCAAATCCACACTACTACTTTCTATTTTCATCCATATGGCCCACTTGTCTCATCCCTTAAAATCCACCCAAAACCAATATTTAAACCCATTAAACTCTTTAATTAATCCATATGGCCCACTTTACTCCTCCCTTTTTTGTCCTTTTATTATTATTTTAATATTTTCTTAAAACAAGTGCTAAAAGCATACTTGCATTGTTGATTTGAATAGAGGGAGTATATCACAATTCACTACAAATTCTACAATAAGGCTGTCTTATACAATAAGATAACCAATTAATATCATGTCATCCAAAAATATTACCTCTGATTTTATGAAAACCCAGTTATAATATACATCCCCGTTAAAATTGAAATAATTCCTAATAAAATAGACCTTGAAACTGTAAAGCACACACGATTACTCACTATACTATCCATACTTTCTTCATACCTGTTGATAATCACTCCTGAATTCCCGACGTCAATTCACACCCAACCCTATCAATACACCACCAACGACAATTGGACACCTACGCCAATTTTTCAGCCTTCTTGCCATTTTTTTTCCTTCATTTCTCCATTTCATATTTCAATTATCAAAAGTAACCTTATTTTCTGCAAGTTAATCAAATGTAACCATACAATATTGCAAATGTAACGTTAATTATATACTTTTGAAAACTTCTTATGATGAATGTGGTTACTTTTCAGCAACAGTTCGGTTATATTTGCAAGAGTACTATATTATATATTGTAGAAGAGGAAAAAGATTGTAATGGTAGATTAATGGTATAAAAAAATAAAAAAATAAAAAAATAAAAAAATAAAAAAATAAAAAATTGCATGTGGGTGGTATAATAATACTCCATAAAGTAGAGATCGGAGGAAACTTGAGTTTCTTTTGGATGTCGTTGAATGTAAGGTTGTGTTAAACCGACTAATCGGTCGAAATAATGAGGACGATGACGACGTAGGTGATGATAATTTAGGTGAAAGATGATTGTTGTTTAAAGATCGAACCTTGGTAGCAGAAAATGAATTGAAGGCCGTAATCGAAATATTTGTCGGTGGAAAGTTTATGGTTGATTGAAGAGAGAGAAGAAAGTGGGAAGATGAGATAACATTACCGATTGATAGATGGAAAGTAAAAGGAAGAGAGGCAACGGAGGTAGCTATTATATGACGTGGCCTATGTCTTATACGATGAGGCAGCCTCGCCGTAGAATTACTCCATGAAGAGATCAACGGAAATTGAAGAGAGGATAAAGAGAGAAAAGTTGAACAAAACGTTGAGGAAAGCGACGATTTTTAAGAAAGCGAAGCAGTTATCAACTCTCTGTGGCGTTGATGTGTCTCTCATCTTCTATGATTCCGGTGAACAAACGCCCGAAACGTGGTCTTCTCGACCCGACGGTGTCTCCGTCATCAACAAGTATTTGTCACTCACTGATCAGCCCCAAATTGCACATCCACGAATACAACCATCGGATATCGTCGATGAAGAATGTTGTGCTGTACGAGACCGAGAATTCATCAACAATTTGGGGTTTGAAGAGTTGAATGGGTTCGCTTCACTTTTGGCGGGAAAAATCGAGAATTTGAATCAGAGGATTAATGCATTGCGTGAAGCTGAGGTGGGGCAATTGCAATTCACCGATACTACTAATGAATTGAGTGTTGATGATTTTGAATTCACTTTCGACGACTTGGACGGTTTTGATTTGAGTGATTTAGGGTTTGAGAATATTACTAGCGATGATCACTTGCTAAGGGAGCCACCATCTGATTTACCGTCACCGTCTGTGTTAGGTAATGTGGATTTCACGTTTGATGGCCTTGAAAGTTTCACTTTGGATGATTTGCAGTTCGGGACGACGAGCACCACTGATCAGGTGAATGTGGAGTCACCGTCTCGGTCACCGTTGGTGTATGACAGTTTGGCGAATTTGGAGTTTGTTGACGATGACTTCGACTGGATGAAGGAGGTTATCACGAGCTGATGACTTGTTAGATACGTTTCATGACAAGCAAAATTAGGGGATACTCAGAATATGTTAAGGTTCATTCTCATGAAATGTTTATCATTGCCTCTGATTTCAATTTTTTTTGTAAGTGGATGAGTTTATAATGCATAGGCGTAGTCAATAATTAGTTTTTGAGGCTGAATAACATACCAAAAGTGTAATCAGAAAATTATTGTAATGAGACTCATTGTTCTTGTTGACGTTTACTCTTTTCCGCAGTAATTCTATTAATTCTGACAGCTTTCGTTCATGTCGTTATTTGTAGTTAACATCATTATCGCACTAATATATCTTATGTTCTCTGCTGTTGGCTGATGAATGTATGTCAAATATCTCCGTGAAATCGAACATACAAGTTAAGATTATCTACACTTTTTGTCATGACATTGTGTACGATATAATGATAATATACCAATTCCAACAGATGAGCTAAATTTGTACTTTGTATGTCTCAGTGTTGCGTATGTGTTATGGGTGATGGATGCTCTTTGTGTAATCGATATCGCATGAAGTTGTGTACAGTTGTTCCCTTGTTACCTTATTGTAGCTGTGAGCCTTTTGAGACAAATTGTTCAAACTTAATTTGCGTATTCTTCGCAAATCAACAAAATGTCTTTAACATATCAACAAAAAATAAGTGACTACATATTATAATAGCCTAGCTCGTTCTCGGTTAATTAATCAACAATTAACTGTTCTGTATTCCACACTTACTAAGGTGTTATCAAGCGTGTGCTGCGTTTGGTAAATTACAACGCGTCTGTTATAAAAAATTTTAGTGCTGTCATAGATGTCGTCTGAAGCAAACAAAGAAGTCATCTGATCTCATTTGTGGTACACATGTTTTTAGTTTTTACACTCAAAGAAATGGGCTACTTTTGCAATATCAAGGGATACAATGACAAAGAGGAAATACAATCCCAGACAAAGGCCACACTCTGATTCTCACCTGATCAGTGCTCTCTAGGGCCTACCAACCAATAAACTTACTCGGTAGACGGGATTTCCCGAACACAGGTTGTCTACAAAAGAATAGAATCATCACGGAAGCTACATACATGCATTGGCCTTGGCTGTTAATACGCTACATTGACTGCCAGCAGCTTGGGCCCAAAAAAAATAAATTTAAGAAAAAAGAAGAGAAAACGCTAAGGTGGTCTTGGGACCGGAAAAGGAGGTGTGAATATTTAAGTTTGCACTGCTTGAACTTCATTAACTTTTGATCTGCAGAAGCGACTGATAAAATGAGTTAACATCAGAACATCAATTTCAAATCATCGTGAGAAATAAATGAAACACTGACTCACTCAGTGTTTCGCGAACCGTGAATTCTACCAAGAAAACATCCAGAGGAAAACTTATACATGGAAGCGGTTAAGTTCACAAAGAAAATAAAACCCGTATAAGGATAAGTAAAACTGTAAGCAGCCAAAATGGAAAGTCAATAGACGAGTATTTCAGCGGAGTATTATAAGGTGGTTCTCTTGGATCTTAAGCTTTATGACACTCAAGTTGGTTCCCTAGTAAACTATGTTTTCAAAGTGGCAATTGCACAAAAGATACTTTCCTGCAGATAAGTGTTCCAATTTTTTTAATTTTCTAGTAGAAATCCTCTTTTTTTTAATCGTACATGTCAGTTTGATAGCTTACGTTTTCATTTTGGGGCTTCTGAAACGTGTGTGTATAAACTTCTGTTTTGGGTTAGAGAACAATAATATCAAGTAAAATCATTAGGTTCATTGAAGAAGCGACTAACACCGTCAAAAGCATATTATCCTTCTAGTCGTAAAATGTCACAATCGATAAAGGATTAGCCATAAATGACAACTTCAATGATAAGGTTAAAATGGGAAGAAACAGGGTAATGAACTAAGAAGGTTAGTAAAATGCTCGGCTAATAAAGATGCACTGACATTTTCCTTTATATTGTCAGCAAGCGTGTGTATAACATAGATTGGGAACAAAATTGTCATGTTAGGAGGTAGTTTTCTGTAACGAATTATCAATCACGTATTTCATTGAAGAAAAATTACTCCGTAGTATTAGCTTAGGTAATTGTTTGCAACGTTTTTGAGATGAGATAAGAAAAACAAAACTTTTAATCGTTTATGCAGTTACTCCCCTACACAATGTTCTATATGCAGCTACTCCCCTACAAAAAATTCCTCAAATATGACCAATCCACAAGTAAGTAGCCTCAATGAATAATAATGCTTGATACTCCATTCAAGTTCATCGTGTAATTTTTAAAATGTGTAACTATAAATTTTATAGTTGCAAAATGTGCTACGACGAGTCTGACAAAAACAAGTGCACAGAATGGACTTCAATCAAGAAACAGTATGTGTCATATACTCAAATGTCTTACAGTCATGGCGTCACCCACTTTACGAGAGTTTAAATAACCCAATTGCACAATGTAGTGCCATTAAACAACCTTTAATTTTTCATAAAAACGCCTAAATGGAGAATTCAAATTTAAATCTGATCACCGACTAAATGAACAACTCACAATCTGCAAACTACCACTTTCATCAGTAACCAATAGTTTTAGGACTATAGACTTTTAGCTATAGCCTATAATGTGAAAAGATCAAAACTAAGTTTGTCATTGTCAAGTACTCTGCCAAGAGACTTGCTCTCATGTGATATACATATACAACATGTGACTTTGAAAGGCTTAATGTTTAACTTTAACTTTAACGTATACGTAAATGTAGATGAGAACGGATAAGAATGTTTGGGTAAGTGCTCTTGGATGACTAATATTGATAAAATTTTATTGAAATCCTCGGGTGAAGTTTCTTATTTGATTTAAAGACACAATATGAATTACCGTCTTTGATCTAATATGTTATTGGAAGAAACTTCATCAGTATAGTTCTAAAGCAAACAAATACGGAGTAAGAAAATGGGAGACAATTACCTCAGGGCATGGCGAGATGATAATCAAGAGTGAAGGCATTTATATCAGAAGGGCT
This sequence comes from Dianthus caryophyllus, assembly GCA_023091065.1. Classification (NCBI taxonomy): domain Eukaryota; kingdom Viridiplantae; phylum Streptophyta; class Magnoliopsida; order Caryophyllales; family Caryophyllaceae; genus Dianthus; species Dianthus caryophyllus. Next base: position 18,816,031 of record CM041527.1, on the reverse strand, counting down.
CGTTCCCGGTCTGCCAAAATGCCATTGACAAACAAAAGTCAAAGATAGCCACTTTTAACACCAAAGGAAAAGATATAGCAAACAAGAGCACTCAACATAAGCCGCCGGTATGAATTTCTGTTTCCATCTAAAAGAGCTTAGATTGCGCTACTCGTCTAGAAATAATAATTATTGATCCATGCATTTCACATAAGTTAAGAGAGTGACATTCAGAATACTAGGCAGTGTTAGCAATGTCGGAACCATGGTGGATGTAAGCTCTTCGTATCTATACCCACCAAGCAAAACCTTCACCCATACCCATCCCACCACCCGTGGGAGGTGCAAATTTCCAAAACAATACCCACTCCACTATCCATAGCGGGTTGAAATTTAAAATTAAAAAAACATCATTAGGAATACTTTTGATTATGCCAATGATTTAAAGAGTAATAATTTTTCTATAATGGGAACTAAAAATATGCTATTAAATAAGTATTTTGTTACATGAAATGCATTTGTAAAAATCTGGTAGTGGGCATTAGGCGAGTAAATAAATTCACCTCCATCCCACCGCCCATGAAGGACACAATTCTGATACCCATATCTGCCCCACCAGCTACCAAACATATACCCATACCCAACTCAATTGGGGTGGGTGCGGTGAGGTACCAACTTATACCCCGTCCATTGACATCACTAGGCAAAATATTTAGATCGAACTATTTCACGAGAAAAGTGGACTTTTAATTGGCAAAAGGTTTGGACTCTCGAGGAACGGCCGAGCAATTCTAGGACCAAAACATCTATCAATATGAATCCATAAGCACCTCACTGAAATTACCTTTTGTTGATGGTACCATAATGGAACTTTGCTCTTCCGTCTTTCACATCTTCAATGTACTGTAACAAGAGGCTTAAGTCCGCAAAGTAAAACTAATAGGAGATACTACATCGTTAATAATATACATTTCAAGATAACATACCAGCTTTAGTGTGACCACCATTGATGAAAATGCTAGAGAATCAAAAGGTATTTCATCAAGCCCAAAAAGCCGACACTCCATTGATTCCACACCAGGTGAAAACTGAGGTGTCTTTAGCTTGGCTAAGAAAATGACATAGGTCTGTCCACAAAATACATCGTTAGAAGACCAGAAAGACCGGTCACATGTACTGCAAAGAAGACATTCTTCTTACTTGTCCAATAAGCGGGATGTCTAATTGAGCAAATGGTGACACGACTTCAACTTCGGCACCAGCTTCTTCTTGGGTCTCTCTTATGGCACCTTCGGCTGCTGACTCCCCCATTTCCATGTAACCAGCTGGAAGTGTCCTTTGTGGACAATACCCAATTTTTTTTATAAGTTTCAGTAGTATTACATCCATCCCATGTTATATCGTCTTTATATAATTTGAGCAGATGACATCAATACAAGCTTTGACAATTTCTCTTATGTAGAAATTACTTGTAACTTTTGTCACGCTTGATTTATTTAGACAATTTTTAATCATCTTTTTGATAATAATAGTAACAAAGAAAAAAAAAAAAAACAGGTATAGCTATGGGATGGTATATTTAAAAAAATACTCGGCAAAGTTGACTGTGTATGAAAAGAGCTTATTCTCATTAACAGAAACACAAAACGATATAGTGCACTCACCACCGGCCATAAGAAGGTTGAATGTTCCGCTTACAAAGTAGAATCTTGTTTTCATGCTCAATGAGGCAACCAACTACCTATACAAATATGAATAAAGAGAACATCAAATAATAATCAATTAATCAACGACAGGCTAACAACATATATTGAGTTTGATCACCATGCACGACGTGAATTCAACTCAACCAGGAGGCTAGGATGAGTACCATTTTCGGATTCTGATAGGCGATATTTCCACACAAGGTGCATATTGCCCTCAACTTCTCATCACCGTCAGGTATTTCATGCTTGGTTGGGCCACCACAGATCTGGCAGAATTTGATTTTACGAATATTTACCTACATATGCAACCTCAAAGAAAGTTACATTACTGGTAAACATTACCACATATTGAATTTGGTAGTAGACTATTGTCTATGAAAAAAAAAAAAAAAAAAAAAAAAAACCTATTATATATATCACTGGCTGAAACAAGCTTGTCAGTAAATTTGAAACACAAACACCGTCATTTGGCTCTACTGTCCTTGCATGGCCAAATATGACAAATTGTTATTTTAAGTACTCCTATTAACCTTTAGCCATCTCCTTACCATCAGATAACATGAATTATGCTTTTTTATTTCAACAATGCACCCCTAAAGAACAATAACTGGAAGGGCTGGTTTGTGCTCCGCGTACAAATTAAGTTAAATGAATGTAGAATAAGAGGAAATGGAGAGCACAAGAGATCGTGGAGGAAGGCGAAATGGGAACAGATGGTAATGATTACACTATAAAGACGGAAGTTGTCACCCAGCTTTTCCTATGGTATTGAATTACATCACCTCAACTATAACCACTCACCATCATTTCTTTCTCGTTCACTTCATTTTTTAGCTCTGAGCTCTGTTACCTGAGGCAACAATTATCCATCCCAAATTAGCCCTAATTATCTAAAAACAAGTTTGAATAAGGGAGTCAAATGAACAAAGCATGTCCCTTGTGTAGCACTATTGGTGTCTTTACTAAACCATCCATGAATAGAGCTGCAAGTATGCACTCTGATATACAAAAAAAAAGGCATGAGTTGTAAATAAAGGAGGGCACCTTTTGGCCTCATACAGACAGAGACACAACTAACAACCAAAAGTACAGAACTCATTCAAACACGAGCAAAACAGTCACCTAACATGGCGTTTGGGAAGTCAAATTTCATTTCAAAAATTGTATTTAAAATTAGACATTTGAAAGTTAGTTAATCGAAAACAAATCACTTAGCTTTGTAAGTTGTATTTGGAAATGACATGCTATAAGGTGTCAATTGATGTTAACTAATTTTGCGAAGGGTTGGATTTAAGTTAAATGCAAATCCAAATTCTTCAACTTCCCGAACTATAATTTTGCTCAAATCCAATATTTCAAAGGAAATACTCATTCGCAAACAGAGCACACACATTTGCTAAAAATGAAAAACCGATCTCTTATAGAATTTTATTTAGATTTATCCGGAAGGACAAATTACAAAATAAAATTGGCCCAAGGACAAGCATATATACTTTTCGTCATCAAAACAATTGCTTAGTGTGCTAAACAGCAAAAGTATACGCAGAACAACTCGTACCCAATAACCTCGAATTAGTCTCAAGTAGACCTTGTTCGGATAACCAAAATAGAGGGAAAGAAAAGGTAGGGAGAAACGAAAGGTAGGGGGAAGGAGAGAAGGGGAAGGGAAATAAGGGAAGGAAATGGTTAACATTTTCCATCAAAATCTTGCCTTAGTTAGAAGGAAGAAAATTTAGCTTAGAGGGAAATGGAGGGATCTATTTACCCTCCTCGTCCAATTTCCCACACCCTCGTTTGTTTTCGTTTGCTAAACAAACGCCGGAAATATGTCCTTTCACTAACCATCCTCCTCTTCTATCCAATTCTTTTGAACCAAACACACCCTAAATATAAGCTCCTTGAGTGCAACAAATTTGTAATCATGCAGCTGATTTCCGATAACCTCGAAATTAATATGATAAGCAGAACGCATTTCACAAACCCTAAGAAGATAACACCAATTTGAACTTCATTTTAATGACATAATTACGGAAAAGCTCATTCGAATAGAGAATTCAACAGCAACCCACCCTTAAAATCACCATAAAGAGCAACAGTACGTTAGCAAAACATGACCCAAATGTCTAAATTCAATTAAAAAAAAAAAAAACACCAAGAAATTTGATGATAATAACAAAATACATTGAATAACCAATATCCCAATAGCAAAATTGAGTAGAAAGCTGAAAACTTCTACGATAAATTTTATTCTAATTGATATAATTTCTTAATAATTGTCACAACTAACCATTAATTATACTTCACATAATTATTTCCAGATAATTGGACACATTTTCATTTATATGCATGATTTGGGGCCGGTAAGAACACTAAAAAAAAAAAAAACTAGAATCTGTGTTACTAATCACTTCAATGATAATTAACAATTAGAAAAACATAAACCAAATAATAAATTAAACATATAGTTAAGAACTTTGGCAATACCGAAGAGATAGAAGAAGAAGAAGACGAAGAAGAAGGGGTAACCGAGTTAGACTCGGACATCCGAGATGAAGAGGATGATATGAAAGAGCGAGTCAGCTTCCGAGTTGGGTGTGAGGCAAATGACAAGTGAGAATGATAATTGTTTGAGGGAGATTTTGTGATGACAAATAATCCGCGATGATAGTGATGATGATGATGATGCTGTTGGTGGTGGAATTTAATTCGATTTGTTGAAGGGGAAGTAATCATCATCTGTACAAATTTAAGCATTTTTTTTGAGTTTGGTCTGATTTTGCATTTTGTTGTGATATGTCATCCTGTAATTTTGACGAGGGAGTGTGTAGTTTGACTAATCTAATCTAATCTAATCTAATACTTCTCCCATTCCAATTAATTCTATACATATTTCTTTTTTGGTAATTCTAATCATTTGTATACATTTTTAATTTGTTTCATACTTTATCAAATAAAAAGACTAAATTCCCCTCATTTTATTAACATTCACCCACTCACTTTAAACAAGTGGAATGCATTTTAGTTATTGCATACCTCACCTCACATGTTTTTATCCCACCTAAAATTTTGTGCAAAAAGCAAATGTATACTACCTAATGGAATGGAGGAAGTACAACTAAAATCTCAATCGTTGACTAAGCTATTAACTCCAATTTCTCACCTCATCATTTTCTACTCCTATTTGCTTGCCACGTATGATAAACCCCCCCTCCTTTATTTCCACGTCACCCTATTGTGTTTCAACCCAAAAAACCCGCAAGAATATTGAACACTCTGTTGCTTTTTAATTTATGCCAGCGGTAGATGAAGAGTCGTTTGCTTTGCTCCATCATGTGCCGGTTAATCATGGAGTTTAAATCCGCTCTTACCCCGTTGCGTCCATCGTTTATGCCATCGTCATTGATTCTCCCGACCAGTGTCATTCAGGTATTGTTCGTTTTGATCGATTTTAATTGTATTCAAGTATTGTTCGTTTTGAGTGATTTTAATTGTTGTATGTTGCCACGGCTAATTTAGTTCGTGAATTTGCTGCTGTGTTTTAATTCCAGTGATTTTGATTGTTTGATTGACTTGCTGCTCACTTCATCGGATAGGCTGTTGCGTTTTAGTTCAATGATTTTGAACTATTTGCGGTTTGTGTTTTGATTAACTTAATGTTGGTTTATCATTTGTCACTTTTTATGATGGGACTTACACAACATAAGTATACAACATCTCCTTTCTGCTGGAAACACATTCATAATGTTTTTAGGGCGTCACAAGCAAGTAAGCAACGTATTCGGAGTGATAGGATGTAAGAACTGTATAACCCACCACCCACGTTACTTAGAGCATAAATGAATAGTACTTGCAGTATGTTTGTTCGAATGTGAGGTTAGAAGATTTCGGCATGTCTTATTTTATCGCTTTATGCATTTAAATGATGTATCGTGGCTATGTATGAGTCGTATCTAGGTGATCCAACAAAGCTCTTCTGTATCATGGACACGAAATTGGGAGATGAAGGCCAAAAATGTTTAGAAGAACTAAAGAAGCTCCAAGACAAGAAAAATACAAGCAAAAACTCCCCCGTAGGATCGAGGAGCACACCGAGGTCTCCTAGGCTCCATCGTTCTCCCAAGCATTTTACTCCTCAAGCGTCTCCACTGTCATTGCCATCGACTTCATACAAGATTCAAGCTAGATGAATTTGGACCGTGAGTGATTGTACTTGGTAAGTAGCTTAACTCCTAGAGACACAGGCGTTTCATCGCGGTCGGTATTCTTCATTGCGGTCGGTACTTCTTTATGTTTCTGTAGTTGCCTCACTTGAAATGTTAGGGGTGTTAATTTGAACTCAAGTTCTTGTATGAAGCTGTCTTAAATGTACTCTACACCCAAATACGAGCTGAGCTTGTACTCCACAACATGGCCTTCATAAGCTCGATCACATAATAATTGAAAATAAAACCAACAACACTAAACAAATATTAAAGTGACTCTGTGATATTCACGGGTCGTATCACTAGTTGAGTATTTTAAAGAGTGATCGCAGTACCTGAGTAGTAGGTCTCAGGTCTGACTCCTTGTTTCCCGTTGTAATGACTTAATGTCTTCTATTTTAAAAAAAAAAAAAAAAAAAAAAAAAAAAAAAAAAAAAAAAAAAGATACTCTAATCCTACTTAGGCCTCTTCTTTTCAGCTTAATTTTAGTTTTTAAAATTCAGCTCAGCTCTTATAAGTTCAGCTTCTATAAGCCCAACTAAGCTTTAATTAACTTCGACTTCAGCTTCTATAAATTCAGCTTTTATAAGTTGAACTTTATAAGTTCGGCTTTTATAAGTTCAGCTCAGCTTCTATAAGTTCAGCTCTAAAAAACCGAAAAGAACAGGGCCTTATTGGGCTTGTATTAATTCTACGAGTAGGTATTCTGACAAGTGGTCTTTTTTTTTTTTTGCCACTGTCAGATAAGTGTCACTAAATACCCAATAGTGGTCACCATATACATGTGGGTGAAAAAAAAAGTGGTTAAAAAAAGACCATCCTTTTAAAGACAAAGTGTAGTTTTACTCCCTACTCCTCAAAAAAAAAAAAAAAAAAAAAAAAAAAAGTGTAAATAATTTGATTTGGTAAAATTTTTACCAAGATCGGATTTTGTTTAAGTGGGGTTAAAGTGACCGAATTGAATGCCAAACGCAAATATGAAAAACATAATGGAAAGAAAATAGGAAATGAAAAAAGGAGACACAAGAGTTTTTTGGTATGCGGAAAAACCCGATGTGGGGAACGACCAAATGGAGAAGCTATAGTCCCACGAAATTCCACTATAATCAACGTGAAACAATTACAAATATAGATATCAAACGCCTTTCCATGGAATTCAGAGTATATTTTGTATTTTTGTAGAGCGCTGTTGTTGTCGTCTCTTTCAGAGTGTTTTTCGAGAGTGGATGATGAGTGATAATGAATAATCCTCAAATCCTAGTTTTCTTCTTTTATATCGTGGTTCTCAACCTTCTCCTTTTTTTTTTTTTTTCTCCGATCCTTTTTTGTGTTACAGTTATTTGTTGTTGCTTGACTTAGTGTTCTTCCTAGTATTCAGGCAGAGCCGTCTTAAACATTCGGGAGACCCTGTGCAATTTATTTAATGAGGCTCAACCCAATAGGGTATACAAATGCAAAATAGAATAATATTTGAAACTAAATTATGTAAAATATCGCATTTTGATATAGTTAACCGACTACTTTTAACGATTATAAAAACACTTTTATAGAATCACAATTAACACATGAAACATATGAATATCAAATTGAAATAGGCTAGCACCAGATAATATTTTACAATAATAATATTCACATGTTAACCTTTCAAAAACAATCGTATAATGTATGGGTGAGTCGTTATAATTACATACAAATGATATAAAAATTTTATCCAAAATATTTCAAAATATACAACAACACCCCTTCTACATTTTTGGGCCTTTGGCCCAAAACAGAGCCCGACGCGCTCTTGGCCCGTTTCCAAATGCCCTAAGCTCTCACACATAGCTTCTAGAAAGACTATACTCGGTCTACTTGGAGCCCAAGAAAGAGATTATACCGTATATTTCCAAAATACGTCAAACCGGATTAAGGAAATACGAAAATATGAAATTTTGCCCGACTCCTAAACCGCAACAACCTGTTGTGGTTTCCCCCAAAACTGCCAAATCACATTGCAGTTTCACTAGTAAACCGCATCCCCTCTTGCGGTTACAAGGTTGGGCATTTTCTCGGTTTTTCCTAATTTCGTCGTAATCTCTCCTATAAATACACCCCTACACCCGAGCACTTCGGATAAGTTTTGCATACTGTTTTACACCAGCAATACACACACAACTCACAAAAGCCTCACGCACAAATCTTTGAATTCAGCACACATCCCGTGTTGAATTCATCCCCTTTTGTTCAAGCGAAACTCTGCCGGTTTCGAAGCTCGAGACAGGTATGCCTTGGTCCTAATTTGGATTTAAGGTATTTTTCTTTGCTTTAGACTAACAAAGAGTCTACATTAGTGCCCAACTCGGCTTTCCTTCGTGAGTCCGGTTTTCATAAGGTGGTCTTCCAATTCGAATGCATTCCATTCGTTTTATATCTCCCCAAAGTCGCATAAGTACGCCCCCCTTAAAATAAACCAAATGGACTTTATTTTAAGTTTATGCATTCGCATCCTCATCTTGCATTAAATCAACTTAACAGTGAATTCGACATTAACTGTACCGTTTTCGTTAACAAGTTTAAACATGCTTAACTGAGGGTTTAAAACAATATTTTTGCATATGCATTCATACATTCTTTTTGCATCCAATATCGCACATGTACATAGTGAATTACTTAACCTCAAATATCATTAATGAATTGTGCTTAGGCAAGTATTTTTTTTTTTTTTTTTTTTTTTTTTTTTTTTTTTAATTTTAAATAGGCTTTTCTAAAAGGTTTTCATAAAAAAAATGGAATTAATATTTAGGAGAGTACCCTCACCCCGAATCCGATTCTGGTTTCACAATAGCCTTAGACGGATGGGTGTCGACGTGCCCTGAACTCTAAGACGTGTCTTAGAGCTCAGGACACGTAGGCGGGTTCCAAATTACCTCACAATCTGGTGGCGACTCCAAAGCAGTTTTAAAGGTTATTCTAACTTAACCTTTTTAACTTAAGCACCTCACCTTTATTCGCCAAAACACCTTAAGCAAGACGTCTAGTGGTCTCCGCACCTCGGGTTCCACAGTTTGGCGACTCCGCTGGGGAGATTTTATTTTTAAAATTAAAACTAGCATTTTCTTTTAAAAATAAAGAGGTGAAACTCGAAAACCTAAGAATAATCTCACTTTGTATATTTGAGTTAAGCATATTCGTTATAGAGTCGAATTCAGTGGATTCAAAAGCACAATACCTCGAGAGGTGGTTCCAAACGCAGGCTTGTCCACTCGTTAAAGCACGTCCTGGACTAACTTTCCTCTCACCCCTCCACGGCTTGTCGCAGCAGATTATTCTGACCGCCCAGGGCTCCCTTTGTAAACCTCACGTTTTACCATGGTGGAGCGAAGGGATCAAGCACCTGCCAAAGCGTACTCATAATAGTTGGGGGTGTACGAGACTTGACCAAATGACCCGAGTCATACGTACAAGTGCGAGGCTATACACTATGGCATTTTTCAAAAACACATGCATTGCATATCTTCGAAAATTTCGTATAATTTTCAGATATAAAATGACCTTAACAACAAACAAACTAACATTTTTCAAACAAGACTCTCGCAAATTTTCGAAATAAACGTATTTCAAAACTTTCTTTTAAACAAGCAAAACCCGAGCAAAGTTCAAAACCCGAGCTCGTGGGTTTTTCTCCTTGGGTCACGCGGCCTAATCTCTCTTTAACATCTTCGACTCGGCTCGCTAACCGCTCTCGAGTCAAATCCCTTTTCACACATCCAAGCTCGAGCCTTTAACCACATGCCATTAACATGGCTCGATGGATGTAACACAAAAACATTTTAGCATCGAGACGAGTTGCGCGCACACATTCTTGTCTCAAAAATCTTCTTAGCTTAAAACCCGAGCAAGGTTCAAAACTCGAGCTCGTGGATTTTTCTCCTTAGGTGCCATGACCTAATCCTTTTTAATATCCTCTTTAACAACCAGGATTTTCCAATAAAATACGATAAATAAAATAAAGAGAAATAAAATAAAAGAAAATAAACGAAATAAAGATTAAAAAGGGGTCACGGTGGCGGAAACACCGTGGAATTCGGATTGTCACTAACTAAAAACAACGGTCTAGACTTCAAAGTCTAAACAAGCGGAAATAAAATCGTTTACAAAAGCTACTGATGAACAAGCGTTAAACTAACGAAAAGACTAGAGTGGTAAAAAACTAGAGTATTAGAGCTATTCTCGCGGTAATCCTCACTCTTCACCCGTCCCGCATGCAAACCTGCCGCAAAAGAATGCAACAGCCACAGTCAGTGAGAAGTAACTAGGTGCTCCCCAGTCATATTTCAACATAACCAATGTAATCAACTATAGAACACAAATCTTACCTGCCCTACGGCTTATAATCAGATTACAAACAGTCAATAACAACAACGCTAGTCATCCACAAACCTGTCCATTTTATTAATTAAGTTCAAACTGGAATCAATGGTAGCCAAATTATCAAACAAACGCAAGAGTAAGCACGGAGTACTGGGTGAAACAATTAGAATCACCCCGGAACGACAAAAGTCCCTATCCCTATGGCGGAACGACAAAAGTTCCTCAAACAACTGTCTAAATTTGGCCAAATCCACCGCGACAAAAATGGTGTCGACATAATAATCAATAACCATATTCTCTAACCGCGACAAAAACGGTTGAGAACCAAAAGGGCGGTATCCGTTTCTTCCCCTTTCCGCGACCAAGTGGCGAGTATCCCTCGCGACACACACTCCTAAGCACCTCTAAGCCTATTCTAAACATCCTTAAACCACCTTCCAAACCACACTAACCCAGTTTTAACCTCGGGAATCGTAACACACGACTCACTAACTAACGACGCAAGCTTAGGAAACGACTTTCTCGAAAGAAAAATGAGAACATCTAAGGAAATGAAATATGAATATGAAATTCATAAAAGAGTATAGGGAATCGATTAATGAGATGAATTATAAAATATAAGAAATGAGTCGGAGTGTTACAATCTCACCCTCTAAAAAGAAGTTTCGTACTCGAAACTTGAGAACTAAAGAGTACTAAAACAAGTAAGGAAGCCATACCTCATACGACTACTATGATAAGAATTACCAACTCCACTCATCTCAATGACAAGGGGATATACACGCTTATGGACACTTAAAATAACCCAATATCGCTAATCGCTCGAACATTAATCAACTCATTCATGTAACCATCTATAACATAGATACACCCTAAGCTCGACACGCCTAAATCAGATACACTAGCTCGCGATACCATATCAACTCATCGACGCGTCTCAAATCCCATGTCTTACCACAACTCCAAACGTGTTTCAAACCAAAAGGGCATCATACTTCACGTTACGGATACAAACTAATACACAAACTAATTCTCAAATCATTCATATAGCAAAGGGATAATGTAACCTAGTCAGTACTCGATGTTGTGAACGATTTTGAGTAACTGGTGCACTTTGATAGGAAAGTATATGGGTGATTGACTATGAAAGTATACGAGCCGCTTTATCGTCAAGACTCTTGAGTTTTGTTTGGTATTTGATGAATTGCTAAGAAAATGGTCGACTATCCCTTTTGCTATATGAATGATCTTATATGATATTGTATGTTTGCCTTTATTTAATTGGAATTGTGACATGATGTATGTAAATTTTATGAGTTATGTTTTTATAATGATTTGGATTGTTTTACATTTTTCTTTTATTAATATCTCGCATATGTTTTCTATGTGTTTTAATTACATGTTTATGTGCGAGTCCTTACATGTTTATTACGGGTTTACGTGGCTTAACGTGTGCGTGTTGAATGTCCTAATATAATTAAACACAGGTACCCCGAATCCCTTTTCCAACGAAGCTTACGGGGACTATTATTTACATGTATCGTTGGTCTTGATGTAATACGTACTCTATTTTTAAATTTAGAGATGTGTTACTTTTATTATTCGGCTTGTAATACGTTTCAAACTGTATTACTTTAAATATTCGGCTTGTAGTATGTTTAAGACTTAATTAATAATTCTGCCTTGTTTAATTAAGTTATTTAAAAAGTCAGGTTGTTACACTTGTGAAGCGGGCCAAAAGCAGATCGGGCACGGTATTAGCCCCGAGACCCAAAATATGAAAAATATCATTTTGAGTGTAAAATGTGTGCTAAGCTTAGGCGTGGGCTTTGTATATGCGTGTGAAGATTCTAAATGGTGGTTTTGGACACCGAGCCTAAATTTAGGAATTTAGGAGAGCTGAAGTAGGTCTTTGTAAGAAAAAGGGTATGTATTGTGTTTGAGCCAATTGCATGAATTTGGCTTGAATTGTGTATGCATGTGGTGTAAGATGCAAAGTGTAAGAACCTAGGTGAACCAAAGGACGTTAGTTAAATAATATTAGCGTTTCGACTCGTGTTAGAGTTTTTAACATGTAACTCTGTTTTCGACATTTGTACCGTATAAGTCAGATTAAAGCATGCATGTTAAAAGTTCTGGTTACATTCAGGTTTTGTTTGGGAGAAACGGATACGGGTATGAGAATTCGGGTTATTACAGTCGTATACTGAAAGATACTCGACTCAAATTCGAAGTCTAGGTTTTTACTGAAAGATATGAGAATACGGGTTATTAAAGTCGTATACAAGAATTAGTGTTAGGTTTGATAGAAGAAGAGTGTGTTTAATGTATCTTAATTTAGGCAAATCAAATCTTCAAATTATAAGTATATATAATCATAAAATGACACAAAAATTTAGTTCTAAATTGTTGCTAAAAGAAAAATACAATAAGTTAAGATTCATTTTTAAATGATTTTATTCAAATCAATATTCGAGAAAAAAAAATATAGAGAATCTATATATTACATATAAAGCAACAATCACTTAGCTATTGATTTACCGAGGACGACCTAGTGGTTAAGATTGAGGTACCCGTGACGATAGGTCACAGACCCGCCATCGTTCCCAAACTCGCCGGACCTACCTTCATAAACCACCGGCAAATTATAACATACACCCTAGTGTATGTTACTCCAAACACTCACCCTATCAATTTTACTATTTTGCCCTTTATAATCTAAAACCCTAAACACACATCAAATATAGTATTAGTTAGTTGTTACTTTGTTTTAGGGATTTTTTTCTAATTTTTTTTTATCATTATCAATATTAATTTTTTTTTTTTTAACTGCCTAACTTTGCAACTTTCATCTTAAAATATATCAAACTTTTACGAATATATTAACTGCTAAATTGAGATGACTATGTAATACATTTTTTATGAATATCTATCTAGTATGTTATTTGAGAATATATATTAATGTTCAGTTATCGTAGCATTACTTCTACGAATGTGTTTAACTGCTACAATTAAGATGAATATGTGTAGTATGTGTTATGTGAATACATAGTATGTTATTTGTGAATATATAGTAATGTTCAGTTATCGTAGCGCTATGTTTAATAATATATGAGACATATTCATACATTTTTGAACTCGTTCATTAGCTGAATAATTACTTATCATATCATTATTTCACTTACTAATAAGACGATCTATGTTCCATCTTTAAGTTGTCATATTCATTACATTAATGTAGTACGTACAATTAGATTCCTATGAACACTACTACAAATCTTACATAAGAGAACGGGTGTAAACCGTCCTTAAACAGCAAAACAACCGTCCTTCTGCGAAGCGTCCTCTTAGATCTAAGAGAACGGTTAAAAATTTGGTCAACCCGTCCTCTTAGTGAGATCTTAGAGAACGGTTGTGACATAAAACCGTCCTCTAAGGGTTTCCCAAAGAGTAAAAAAAAAGCGCGCGCTAGAGAAAACAGAACGGTTAAAAACTACAACCGTTCTCTTAAGTGTGTCAAAGAGGACGGGTGTGAGGCGGAACCGTCCTCTTAGGTGTGTCAAAGAGGACGGGTGTGAGGAGGAACCGTTCTCTTTGTGTGCAACTTGTAGGATAATTTAGTTGCCACCTGTTTTCTTTGCTTCTAACTTGTATTATAGATAGTGACAAAACCGTTCTCTTTGCTTTGTCTATTTATTTGGTAAATTTTGCTCGATCATTCCATATGCACATATTTATAGCTTAATTACGATATTTGAATTCCGCATTTACATCAACACGTCACCAATAATGTACAATATTCATATCCAAAAAAATGTACTCTCATCAGATCGTCAACATGAATTAATAATACGCAAACCTAAGACATTGTTGGCCTACAACGTGTTCCGAAAACATAGTAACATATATTAGCTTCCCGTCCACAACATTCTCAAAAACATCGCCACCATAGATTGTCTTCATGCCTACAACATCTTCAAGAACATCACCAACCTTAAAAGTGTTCCCAATGTATACCTCGCGTAGTACATATCTTATTTGCACTTGACTCACCAATAGATTGTTCTAGTTTCTTTCGTTTATGTCGTTGTGTGCCCGTTCGATCAAATTAAACTGAATACATAAAATCACATAAACATTAATATACATAAATTTAATAAAATAAAACTTCAATTTAATAAATAACAACTATGTACGAAGCGTTAATAGTGACGAAATAATGACCTTATGTCGCTCTCACTCTTACTCGACACAATTGTAGCTATCCATGTACACACAACCATAAAAATCAGTTAGCAGACGTTCTTATCTATCTATCATTTTTTGTCTTGTGAGTATGAATCATAGTCGAAAAACTCCGAACAAGGCATTAGATAGCAAAGACACTTGTGTGGTACACATAGTATTTGTCAAGGTAACATAAGCTCGCAAAAGTACAAGAAGTCAACAACTCAACAAGTTCGAACTTCACAAATTTAGATGGCGAAACCCATATTTTCAACGTCGTAGGAATTGTTGAGACATATGTGTTCAGGCGACTTGTTCCTTCACCAGATGTTTTCGATGTAGGGTTTTGAGGATATAAACTAGTTTTACACAAACCCAATTAGCCAAGATCAAATCGCAAGTATTGAACGAATTAACAAATACAAGTAAGATGAATTACATACCTTCTCGCAGCGGAATAATATAATAATAAGAAGTATGTAGAATATAAGAAATCCTTGAGAACCCAGAATAATAATAAGAATAAGAATCCCATAATAATAATTAACACCCCAATTGTGATGCCTCCATTAGTATCCACACGTACGGAACTACAACTGGTATGCTAGTACCGAAGGGTTTACCAACCTCTCTCTAGAGAAACTATTTTCTCTCTATATAATATGTGGACTAATCTCATAATTGAATTGAGTTAAATTGAATGAATAATTCCTTCACAAGAACCCCATATATATAGTAAAGAGTAAGATCTAGGTTTCCATAAACCTAATCCTAGTAGGTTTCCATAAACCTGTAAGAGTTGTAGCTGGGCTAAACTAGCTTTAGACCCGGTAATTAATTAATGAGTTCTACTCATATTATAACTACCCTGTACATTTGTGTGTGACCCAATGGGCCCACTTAAGAGCTATTAGACACATAACTTATTTATGTATCAGATCAACATTGGTCTCTAGCAATACGTGTTGACCACATAGACTTAAGCGGGTTAATTATTATAGGACAGTGGACATAATTCCTTCAGTCTCCCACCTGTACATGTCCCTATAAGAATATCAATAAGTCTCTTTGCTACTATTATCTCCAATTGAGAATGAGGTAGGTTAAGTGTCATCCTCATATGTCTCAATCGTTTTCTCGAATCTCCGAGTTGACTTGTCAAAAAGACAGATGAATGGCAAACCATTCCACCCGACCGCGGCCACGGATTTACACAAGTCACACTCTTCGAGAGGCCAAGAAACAATAAACTCTCTAACAAGAGAGGAGCAAATCCCATCTTGTCTAACCACATCCTATCACATGATTCATGCATACCCAATGACCATCCGTAGTCTCTTTTAACAGATGACGAGGAATAGTATCAAAGCATACACTTCACATGCATAGAATAGTCAAAGACTCAGGTCAAAAGACCAAACAAACAAACAATTCCCAAGAACCTTTACTGACACTAGGCGAATCCTTAGTAAAGTTCTTCTCGGCGGGTCAGTCTAGTGCGTATCCTCATATACACACCTATGTGCCTGGCTTGGTACATCGTTACCTATGACTCATGGAACGTAGCCATCAACCAACTCACATACTAGTCATTTTCAAGTATTCGATTCGTCCCAACATAATACTCTGACTAGAGACAAAATAATTACATCCTCCATTTAATAGGGTTCCACTTACTAAGTCACGTACTTAGTAAACCTATCAATCGATGTTATTGTTATTTTGGGACTGCATTTTAAATAAATGCGATATTTATATCAATTATCGTAAATAACTCCCACTGAAATAAACACCTCTTATTAGTATCAAGACCATTCGTCCATGTGTCTTATACAATTCGCAACAACATGTTTCTAGTTGCGTAATAGGTATTTGTGCGTGACATGCAATCACCATTGCATCGAGTTATAACATTTGCATATACACATTTTACCTTCTCTCAATAAGATAAACTGATTTTGTTTCATAAGCACCAATAAAACGCTTCATAAACAACATTATTCGAGTGTGCTAATGTTTTATAAATCAAACATCTATCATTTGCTTTACCAGCAACAAGACACTCAGTATTAGTCATCATTTTATGTTTGGAACCGTTTCCAACGCATAACTTATTTCATATAAACAAAGAGGTACCTAGATAGTCATCAAGGACCACCTTTACTTGTATGAAAATTAAATCACTTGTAACACATTTACAATGATATATTTTATCACAATTTGTATCTCATAATGATTCCTTGAGGTTTCATAAGCGCTTAGGATTTCCTCATGACTCCTCAAGTACATAGGATTTCCTTAAGGCTCCTTAAACACATAAAAATATTCGTAGATAGTATTCTAGTGACACTTACTAGAACTTGATTGGTTTCATGTTCCTAATATGAACACATTAAAGAACTTTTATGCTAAGTACAAAATACTTCAAGCAATAAAATTCAAACAATAGAAAGAAATATGTCATGAACATAACAAGCTGTAAATGCATATGCACTCCCACTAGTCTTCATGTACACAAATAAATAGTTTTCTTTGTCTTAAATGGATCAAAACGCCTTTTAAACCAAAATCTGAAAAACAAAGGTTTCAACTCCAATTTACTTATTTCAAACAATTTTGAAATTTCACAAACAATTAGCGCATTCTTATTGATGTGAAACTGCTTTTCACACTCAACCACCAAATCTCATTTTATGAGACTATGACGACATTTGCTAGTTTCATGGATTTAAGCATATGGTAAATAATCTCCACTATAGTCATTATTTTAATTACCAACCGTGCTTATTAACATCATATATCCATCAAACCAATAGATATCTTATGTCCATCCATGTTTCATATATATACGGAGTTCTAGCCCATCAATGCTTCCTTATAGGTCAAACTTACGTGATATTTATTCTCCCCCACCGTTTCTTTTAGAGATCACATATCTCAAATAGAAACTTATAAATCCACGTAACAAAATATAACCTTGTTCTTTGGATAAGTGGTAGAATGTATATCCTTTAAGAATACCTCATAATAGCATATGTTGAAATTTTGAGCTTAAGTTTTAGAAAACAATTTTTCTTGGAACTTCAAAACTCAAATCATAAAAGACAATTAGGAACTTTTCAATCCATATCCCATATCATTTCTTTTACCAACTTGTATGGACATAATCTTACTCGTGTACGTAAACTTTATAGTGCATAAGCCTCCAAAATATCATTAAGATCTGAATGACTCATAGTAGAACGAACCTTAAAAGATTCAACGTAAAACTCATTTCACTAATTTCTACGATGATCACAAATGATTTTCTTGAGCTGTGCCTTACTTGAACAACTCATCAAGCTGATCATATACTTCCATCTGAATATCCTTGAAATTCTCAAAGCATTTCAGAATTACGTTTCATCATCCAATGAACATGACCACAAAAACTACAACGTAGTAAATGTAGTGAAGTATAAACGAATTTCACTTTCTCACGATATGACTATTGATGCACACATATCTCGTATATGTATGATCAAACAAATCGACCGTCCTCCCACTAAACCAAGTAGAAGACGCCATTTTTATCATCTTTACAACCTTAAAGACGTGTCATATTAGTGAAACACAAAATGTAAGACTTGTACTCAACTGATCATTATGTTGTGAAATAAGTTACCTTTTACTAAGAATATAAGACCCAACATTAAAGTTAGTCTTTTAGTACTGTATATTAGCAAGGTACTTGAACAATGACGTTTGCTCAAAAACACATAAATTCTATTCATGTTTGAATATGAACCAGAATTTCAAGCCTTGCTTATATTAGGTACATGAATAACAATTTATCCAATCTTAGCATTAAACTTTAAAATTAAGTCAAGTGATCCCTTTTATATGTAGGTGAAAAACAAAATGTGTTCATTTCATATACATAATCACTTTACTTTTGTCATTACTCTACTCTTCTCGAACTCACTACATTATCAATGTAAGAGCTGCATTTGGTACCTCATACCAAAAGTAGAATATTGACTTTTACATTCACAACATACATATTTGAAGTCACTACTTCAAATTCATTTACAGATCTTCTAGACAATTCTAGGAGTTGCTCTTCCAATGTTAATTTATCATTACATCAATGATTAAATCATTCCACTAATGACAAATATTTACGTACTCAATTAAACCATGTTTAGGCTTTAGGTATGATAATAATCATTAACTTACCGAACTTTAAGCCCTTTAACATCGTCTAAGTCCAATATCTCAAGCCATTTACCTAATGAACTCAAATATCAATATTATTTGGCCTTCTTGATATGACGTTTAATTATATTGAGTATCATATGCTAATTAAAGCATCTTATACTATTAAATAAGAAATTCAAGTTACATGTTTCATTCATGATGAACCGACTTTAACTTGAAGCATAACTAAACGATTTTCAGTAACACTAATAGAAATATCCAATCATTCTAGATTATCATTATAATCTTGTCATCAACGTATGACATGCAAGCTAATTGGATAGTTTCCCTTATTTTTCTTACTTAATAGGAACAATTTCCCTTCAATTAGACGATTGTTTAATTGAAACGTAGAGCCATCATCATGACTTTAACCACACAGTCCAAACTGTATGTTAACATTGGTTTTAGCTTGTATGAAATTCTTTTATAAGGACAAATCATATCACTCACTTTTGAGAACTCTTTCTCAAAACACCAATCAATGAGTTTGAACCATATCAAACTGCTCGTTTATTAAATTGTGACAACATATGACCAAATATATGCAACACGAACGATAATTAATATGAATTGAACACGTTTCCCTCATACATGTACAATTATTCCAAGATCCCAAATATTAGGTGTCTTGAGTGAGCTTTAGCTCATCGCCCAAAACACAAAACATAAAGGTAGACATCCTCGCATGTCAATTACATCTCCATGTAATTCTTGGTCGGTCGGTTAGTCGATCATGACATGAAAACGACCTCTTGCCTCAAGGCTCAGGCCTCACCTGACGGCCTCGTTAAGCGAACCAAAAAGAACTTATGAGTAATGGTTATTCATCCACTCATTTTACGTTACTGGCGAAGCACCGCTTTAGCGGTCACTTTAACCAATATAGCAAACATATTGCGATGAAACCATTACTCACCTTTCCACTCAATTTACATACGTTACTCGCTAAGCACTGCTTTAGCAGTCACTTAGCGTGTCGTAGCAAACTTATTGTGGTGTTCTAATATGGAAAGACAATGCTTAATATTCCGGAGGGATTATAAGTATGGGTTCTAAGCATGCAAATCTCAAATAATTATTAAGAAAAGCATGGTACCCAAATTAATCTTTACAATTTACAATTACTCTTTAGTTGTATATTTCTTCAAATATACGACCATTTGGAGTTAGATTTATTATTCGCCATGAGGAACAGTTCCTAATCCGAAAAATAAGTAAATCTCATCTCCATTCGATTTATAATCGATCAAGTAATTTACAATTGTTATAGATGAAATCTTCATTGCAAGTCAAGCTAAATTTGACATCCAATGAGCATTGTATTTCTCCTTGTCTTAGAAAACTCCTTTTCAAACTTGAGAAATAAAACAAATCTTCAAATTTCGATTCATAATTGTATAACAATTTACAATTGTACAACAATTCAATAATCGCAAATTATACCAAAATCCGATTCATAATTGTATACAATAATTCGTAATTGTATAACAATTCACAATCGTATTTAAATAATTCGTAGTTTTCACCAAAACTCGTCGAATTTAGAATCACTCTCAAAATCGCCGCTAAACGGGTCGGTTTCAACATAAACCGATCACTTAAGCCGATCAATGATTCACAATTGTCAAAACAATTCATAAGTCAAATTGAGTCTCATTTCGATTCATAATTATAAAACAATCCATGATTGTAAAATAATTCATAATCGAACTCAATTCAAAATTTATTTTGGTTGATAAAAACAGAAAATACACAAAAATCATAAGAACAAAATGAACCGGGCCGATTTAACAAGTGAACCGGCCGGTTCACAAGTCAAACCGGTCGGTTTTGACCCCAAACCGATCGGTTTAGTCCAAACCGATCGGTTCCGTTTGCTCCAGATTTCTGTCACCTTCCCGTATCAGGTGAACCCGGTAGGTTTCAGGTAAACCGACCGGTTCTGACCTTACACGGAGGTTTTCATGATTTTCATTACGATTTTTCTTTGACCCTTCAATTAATTTCAATCGAGTCTTGCCCTAATTAAATTAAGGCTCATCGTCAACAAAGAAATTAATTCTTAGGACTCTTAAAATTCATTCCAATCGAGTCTTGTTCTAACACATTAGAATTCATCGTCAACAATGGAATTAATTTCTAGATTCTTAAAATTGTCCCTTCAATTTATTCCAATCGAGTCTTTCATCGTCAACAAAGGAATAAATATCTTAGGGCCCTTTAGAAAACGTTTTAGGGCGATAAAGTAAAACAACAACAAGGTCTTATATAAATCAAAAACTCAATTTCATAATTCAACAAATTAAATTCATAAATTGAAAACCCTAAACATGTTTCTAATGGATCTCAAATATTCAAATTCATCAAATCAATTGAATCTCTCATAACAAAATTATGAGTCAAGATTCAATAGTTAATTTGAACAATACTACGCGAAATTGGCTCTGATACCACTGTAAGGTTTTGAGGATATAAACTAGTTTTACACAAACCCAATTAGCCAAGATCAAATCGCAAGTATTGAACGAATTAACAAATACAAGTAAGATGAATTACATACCTTCTCGCAGCGGAATAATATAATAATAAGAAATATGTAGAATATAAGAAATCCTTGAGAACCCATAATAATAATAAGAATAAGAATCCCATAATAATAATTAACACCCCAATTGTGATGCCTCCATTAGTATCCACACGTACGGAACTACAACTGGTATGCTAGTACCGAAGGGTTTACCAACCTCTCTCTAGAGAAACTATTTTCTCTCTATATAATATGTGGACTAATCTCATAATTGAATTGAGTTAAATTGAATGAATAATTCCTTCACAAGGACCCCATATATATAGTAAAGAGGAAGATCTAGGTTTCCATAAACCTAATCCTAGTAGGTTTCCATAAACCTGTAAGAGTTGTAGCTGGGCTAAACTAGCTTTAGACCCGGTAATTAATTAATGAGTTCTACTCATATTATAACTATCCTGTACATTTGTGTGTGACCCAATGGGCCCACTTAAGAGCTATTAGACACATAACTTATTTATGTATCAGATCAACATTGGTCTCTAGCAATACGTGTTGACCACATAGACTTAAGCGGGTTAATTATTATAGGACAGTGGACATAATTCCTTCATTCGAAATATCTCCTTTTGCTCTAAGCTTGGTCCAGTGATCATTTGTTGACTCTCCTTCAGTGACCTTGCTACCTCGGCTACAAATAAAAAAAAAAAAAAAAAATTATACATTAACAACTTATGTGCATTAGAAGTGAAAAATAATTCTAAAACACTATATTTGTTTCTACAACTAAAATATTCATTTCTAACATATACATATTCATTTAAAAAAAAACACTATATATTAATTTATATAACACTATATATTCATTTCGAAAACAATGTATATTCATTTTTAAAATACCATATATTCATTTTTAAAACACTATTTATTAATTACAGAATACTATATATTCATTTACAAAACAAAGTATATTCACTGTATATTTATTTCAGTAAATTCATTTCTAACACACATATATATTCATTTATATATCAGTATATTCATTTCTAAAACACTATATATTTTACCATATTCATTAAAAAAATTACTCAAAAATCATATTCATTCCTAAAACATAAATATTCATTTCTAAAACATACATATTCTTTTCTAAATCACACATATTCATTTCTATTACTTGTAACTCATAATAATCATATTTGCCCAATTATATTCATAAAACCTAATATATTCAGAAACCCTAACTTAAAAATCAATCATTTTTTATAATTATAAAATTAAAACATGCTCAGATTCATAACCACAAAGAAAGAAAACAACAATGATAACAAAAATTAGAAAAATAAAATCGAACTTCCAATAAAAAAACGAAAATAATACAAAAACAACCAAAAAAACAAAATCAAAACTTACCAATTTCGTCTTGGATATGTTTTCATGGAGTATAAGAGCAAATAGTTAAGATTTAATAGAGTTTTTGATGGATTTTTGGTGTAATTTGAAGGTTGAGAGGAGGAAAATTGAATGGGTGAATAATTAGATTTAGGTCAAATATTTGGGAGGTAAATGATGCGCAGCAACTTCCCCATTATTCCTTTCTTTTATTTTATTTATTATTTTTTTTTTTTTAAAAATACTATAGGGTAAATATGTAATTGCACATTACTAGGTATTTGTAGTACCATACACCCATGTGTATGGTATAATAATTGTAAACCACCCATATTTAATCAATCAAATCAAATACACAACATAAATCATAAATTACTCAATCAAATTCAAAAAAACGAGTCAATTATTTGAAATATGTTGTTATTTATATCCATAATCTGAAGATTCAACGAATTGTAAAATTAATTGGTTGATTTTAGATGAATTTAAGTAATTTTAGGGTTTGAATGTATTAAATTTGAAAACAGAGAATTAGGTTTGAAAAGAGTCGTGAATGGAAAAAAAAAAGGCTAAAAAAGGGTAAAGTGAGTAAAACTTGAGCACAGCTAAACAATTACATTAATTTATTTTTCCTTCGAAAAATACTTGGGAAAAAATTATCTTGGTTTAGCCTTCTTTCTCCGTTTCTATTTCTTCTCCCTTTCCAGTATTTTATTATTAAAATAAAGCGTAGATTTTTTTTTTTTTTTTAAAAACGTTTTCAAAACTAAATAAAGAATTAAGTCAAAAAAAAAAAAAAAAAAAAAAAAAAAATCTAACGAAGCTAGCTATTTTGTTCTACAATTCAACATTGTTCTTCTTGCAATTGTTTGTGCCACAAGTCAGGATTTTGAGTATTTTGGATTCAATAAATATGTCTATCATTAATTACAGAGTATATGCGAATAAGGAAAATGATGATAACAAGAAAAACTCTTAAATGATGTCGATTTAATATGATGCGTAAATTATTAGAATAGTATGTTTTGTTTCTAAATTGGCTGTAAATGAAATCAAACATTTCCATAATGTATGTTACACGGTCTCTTTATGAGTTGTATTTATATGTTTGTGTAGACACGATTTAATCACATATTCTTCATAAACCAATAATATAATAGTTCTTCACTTAACCATGGACAAATACGTAGCAAGTTTAGTTTTTCTAGTATTTCTCGCATTTTGTTCAAATGTAGCTTCACAACCTCACTTAGAGGACTTCCTAGAATGTCTTAATTCTAACTCCAACTCGTCAAAGCCAATCGATCAAGCAATCTACCATCGGAAAACTCAAGAGTTTTCACGAGTTCTACGAGCCTACATTCGTAACGAAAGATTCAACAAATCGACAACCCCTAAGCCCTTGCTAATTGTAGCGGCTAAGGATGAGACTCATGTACGAGCCACGGTCATTTGTGCCAAGGAAAATAATTTGCAGATTAGGATAAGAAGTGGTGGACATGACTACGAAGGCTTGTCGTATCAATCTAACGACCCCTTCGTATTGCTCGATTTGTTTGATCTTCGGGCCATCAAAATTGACTTGGCTAGTGAGACCGTTTGGGCTCAAGCTGGTGCAATCCTAGGCGAACTGTACTATAACATTGCCAATGTTAGTCAAACACACGCCTTCCCCGCAGGTGTGTGCACCACACTTGGTCTAGGAGGTCACATTAGCGGTGGCGGATATGGTAATTTGATAAGAAAATACGGTATATCTGCGGATCATGTCATCGATGCCATAGTTGTTACCGCGAAGGGGGAAATTCTAGATAGAAGCACCATGGATGAAGACCTATTTTGGGCCATCCGAGGTGGTGGTGCAGCAAGTTTTGCGGTAGTGCTAGCATGGAGACTTAAGTTAGTTCGTGTACCAACTACGGTCACGGTCTTTAATGTCGGAAGGACCTTAGAAGAAGGTGCCACCGACATAGTCCTTCAATGGCAAGATTTTGCACCAGAAGCTAATGAAAATTTGTTCATCAGGGTACTTCCTAAAGTCATTAACGGTACTAAACCAGGGTCAAAAACAGTTCGCGTAAACTTCATCGCGATGTACCTAGGAAGTGCCGAGGAACTTGTAAACTACTTGGATAAGTCATTCCCTTTGTTGGATTTGCAACTTAAGGACTGCAAACAAATCCCTTGGATTAAGTCCACCCAATTTTGGTATGATGTGCCTCTCGACACCCCAACGGAAGCAATGCTCAGTAGGGTGCCTCAATCAAAGTCCTTTCAAAAGTTCAGGTCAGATTACGTTCAAAAACCGATCTCCAAGGCAGGATACGAAGAGATTTGGAAGAAGATGATCGAGTTGGAGGTTATTTTCATGCAATTCAATCCTTATGGAGGAAGAGTAAGCACGATTGCAGAACACGAGATCCCATTCCCTCACAGAGCAGGTAACCTATTCAAGATTCAGTACCTTGGAATATGGAATGCCGACAGCCTAAGTGATCATTTCATAAATGCATCACGAGAGCTGTACAGTACATTTGCTCCTTTCGTGTCGAAGAACCCTAGGGAGCATTTCTTGAACTATAGGGACCTGGATGTTGGCACGAACAAGCAAAACAACACTGAGTTCGCTTACTCGTATTTTAAGGGGAATGTACCGAGGTTGCTAGCTACTAAGGCTAAAGTTGATCCTGATAACTTCTTCAGATATGAGCAGAGTATCCCTGTTCTTTCACAAAAGCATTAAAAAGCCATGATGTAATAAAACATAACCATGCTTACATTTATATTGTTTTCACTTATCATACACAGTCAAGAAAAATACTTCCCCTTCACGTTTATTCGATGTCAAAACTAGAATGTGACGCATGATTGTATCAGTCATCAGTTTGACTTATCTGATGCAAGCCAACAGTTTTCACTAGTTTCCCGTCGTCTTGCTTTCCATTCTTGCTTATCAATCGACTCGTTTGAGTCACTCTAAATTCTCAGACTGTCTAACGGCACTTCGTGATCGTAACAATAATTATACAACCAAAATACATAAATTAGCAGGAAATTTGTCAAAGCGAAATGCATGCATGGTACCACATCAAACTGATCTACCTGTATTAAAAGCAAACACCCCTCAAATTAACTTGGAAAATACAAGGAATGATGAGGTGTGCATACCTAAATCTACCTAAGCGCAAAAGTACAATCAAGAAAACGCTAATCGTTTACCACCTAAACTGCGCCTGAACAAGAAGTATCGACATGGGATTTGCAATGGTCTGATGGAATCAACCGTTGATCAAGGCCTCATGCCATAAATATCTCGCATAGTGATAACAAAATTCCAAATTCTAGTTAGCAGCCAAACTTTCACATAATGATTGATATGCCGCTGTGCAATGCTTGAATTTCTCCTCGGCGACAGCCTGTTCATGCATGATAGTAACGAATAAAACTTTCATCAACTCTTTACGCATATGTAGACTTTGCCACGTCTGAATTCACAGGGAAAATACTTTCATATTACTGAGTACTGTTTGTAGTCTGTGGTATAGATAACGAGTATAATAGTCATTCTGTTTGGTTGGGAAACAGAAACAATAAAGCAGGCTACGGTCGAGGAAAAGTGTTGATTACCTTGGAAGAACCCTGGTGACGGTCAGGGTGCCATTTTAAGGCACTAGCTCGATACCTGAAATTGAAAGGTGTCAAATGTTACCGAGTACAATGCTAGCATTTTTGTTTCACTCTTTAAAAATCGACAAATATCACGTTATTAAGGAAGCGTGAAAGGGGCAACGGGTGAAACGATTAACGGAGTACTCACGCATTTTTCACGTCTTCAAGTTTAAGTGGACCAGAAGCGTTTAAACCAAGAGTGGTCCTCTCTGAAGCCATATTTAAGTTTGGAGTGTCATACTCAGGAGTGTAGTTGTATTCATCTTCACTCTCATCTTTCCAAGAGGCCTTGTAGCTCTTAGAATGGCGTGATGAACGCCTAGTATTAGAATAATCATTGTTAACAAAGGACCAAAATTGAAAACGATCCCCAAATGCTGATTGAAAGATGGTCTCAACATCGTCATCAGTTTCACAAAAAGTGAATCGTCCTTCTGGAAATTCAGTCAAAGACAAACATATTAGTTTAGATACTACATTGCAAAATCAAATTTGATGAAATGTGCAATAAACAACTACGAGAAACTTAAAGATGAGTCAAACAGGTTAATTTGAGAAGCCAATACAAACTTTTTATAATCCCAAACAAGACCATAAATAAGTCCGAAATTACAAGGGAGAACTATGTATCACATCGTAAGGGGTCGTAACAAATTATGGAGGATGACTATAGATTAAAAGTTACAAAACGGAAGTAACTGGTAAAGGTTAAAATAACGGAACAATGATATCGAAGGCTCTTAAAACAGGCTGCAAGATGATCCAGATGTGCACACTCTCGGTCCATATCCCGACAATCTCAGATTACCACAGAGACAAACGCATGCACACACGCACACACACACACACACACGTAGTAACACCTAATATAACACATTCATGAAAAATAAGCAAAAGCACAAATTATATACTTCTTCCTCTCTTCGAGCGTCCTTGGGCCTGATTATTTCTTTTTCGTTCATTAGGAGACCACTGAAACCATGAAGGGCCTTTATTAGATGGCTGCTCATCACGCACGAAGCCGGATTCCCAACTCTGCAATTGACAGATATTGCATAAAAGTCATACACATGACCACGAGCAACAAACGCACACTTAATTCTCGATATTTAGAGATAGTAGCTTAAGGAATTTAGGCCATTAAGATGAAACAGTAGTCCTAGCGGTTTCTATCCTCAATTTCGTAAAAAAGGGAACCTTGAGAAAGATTACTTACTCTATAAGACTTGAATGATTATACAGTTCGTACCATATACATGCAAATATCTAAGCCTTGCCCAACCTAACCTAGAGCAATGATTTGGAACAAGTTTACTCTTTTTCATCTCTACGAATTAGGGATTACCGTGGAAATATCCCTCGTGATACGCACATGCTCATTCTCCACAAGAGTACTAAGGTTCTTGTGTCTACACTGAATAATTGATAATGCAACTTCTCACAGCTACTTAGACTGGTTAAAACTTAAAAGTGTCGGAATTCTGTATGTTTCTCAAATATAAAAGGCAGTTGTTTGAAAAAATAAAAAAAATAATAAAAAAATAAAAAAATAAAAAAACACACACAAACCCGTGTTTTTGGATGAAATGCCTAAAGTGTATAGTCGGACAAGTATGATGTCTCTAGAGACGACAAACTGCATCAGAGACGTAAAATTCCCAGAGCTCATCAAGGAGAAACGATGCCTTAATTGTTAGTTTTATGCACTTAATTCACAAGCTTCATTAATAAAATATACTTCAATTGTAGTCAAGGTTGAGGCGGACACCGTCAGAAATGAGACGAACACAATCAAACTCTTCTCTTATCTAACTAAAAGCTTAAAGTGCACACTTTCATAATGACCGCCATTTCTAATCCTAAGGTAACCTATCAATCCATTTCAATATAATGACTACTAAATTTAAGTACAGTATCACAGATAAGCAAAATCTATCATTACTTACCTCAAACATGTAGTCCATAAACGCATTAGCATCTCTCATTGAACTATCCTTGTAACGGTTCTTTCTGTACCTTCCAAAGTTCTTGCTGTTGTTGAACCTCTGTGAGTGAACAAACAACTCATCTCATTCATGTATACGTAACTATCAAATACTTGAAACACAAAAAAACCAAAATATCAATAAACTGCATTACCAAGAAATGACATTCCATTTCACAGCATAAACCTTTTTTAAGAATCCATAATAAATTTACTCGACACATTACGACAATTACCTAACTCAAGCAATTCGTGACCATAACATAAAGTTTTCCGTCACTAACCAATTTCAATTCCAAACCATCGAAATCTCTTCAATTTACACATAAAAGTTGGGCTGTATACCCTTGAAGAGTCCAGATATATACTAGCCTTCATTCATTGGAATTACATGCACCATTTGGGTTCATTCGGGCAATATGTAACATTTCCATAAATATTACGGAGTACTACATTACCCAACCTAACCTACCACTTTTTCGCTCTCCTCACCCTCATCGACTCATAGAAGCCATTCTAGCCGGCCTTCTTAACATTTGTGCTTGGAGTCAATGTTAGTATTGAGATCAAGTAAGGCAAATTCAACTCAAATAAAATATCTTCATCAAAACTAACTTTTAACGAAAAGTTGCGTACTTTTCATCAAACAATAGAATCAAATTAATATTGAGAACCCAGAGATCACATACCTTCAGGCTTCAACAAATAAAACCCACATAATTTTGAAATGTTTGAATAAAAGCAAACTTGACAGAGTACATCAAACACCAAATTTAAGCTTAAAGCTGTGAGCTTTTCATTAACAAATTAGTAACCCTTCTACATACTACAATTCAAAAAACCAAAAAAAAAAAAAAAAAAAAAAAATTCCCCTAAAATCATATTCCTTCAACAATTAAAACCCAGAAAATATAAATAATTTTTATCATCAAATGAAACATAAAAAGTTCATCAAACACCTAATTCACGCTAAAAGTTGTAAACTTCTCATTACACAGTTAGTAATCCAATTACATACAATAAAAAAAAGTACGAACCCAGAAATCATTTAAAGCATTAATTAATTGGGACAAAATAAAGCTTACATTGTTCCACTGATTACGACGACCTCTTTCCAAAAAAGAGGTCGAATGAAAGAAGGCACACTTAATCTGAAAGCAGCTAAATTGTGGGTTTTTGATGATTGATTTGATTGAGGCATTCATATTCTCCCCCAATTAATAATATATTAAGGAGACAAAAAAAATAAAAATAATAGGACTAAAATGTCATGGGAAATTTTTGAAGGATTAATTAAGAATGTTGTTTGCAGGAGAAAGTGAGGAATTTTGATGGGAAAACAAATTGATGGCGGTGAGCCGGACAAGGCGCTCGCTCCAAAAATGAAAAAAAAAAAAAAAAAAAAAAAAAGAAAAAAATCATTATGATAGTTTCATTTGTACGGAGTAATTTTAACCTCTCCATTTAATTTCCCACATTACAATACGCCGCCGCAAATAAATTCGATACCGCCGTATTTTTTATGTGAAGTTCCAACTATACTTCTCCTCTAATTAACCATCTTTCAATTAACCCATATCAATTAACACCCTAATCAATTAACCCCCTCTAATTACATTCATTCATCATCAACTACACTTAGACCTGTCAAACAGGTCGGGCGGGTCGGGTTCGGGTTCGGGTTATACGGGTCGGGTCAATACGGGTTCAGCTAAAATACGGGTTCGGGTCGGGTCGGTTTCGGGTCAAAAATACGTTTTTCGCGCCTTTTTATTTAGGAAAATTTAACATGAATAAACCAACCTATTAGTGATCTTCCATTAATAAATTAACCTTTTGATTAACTCTGAATAAACCAACCTTTGCACCCATCTTCCATTATTAAACTATCTCAATTTTAAACTTGTCATTTTGGGTAAAATGAAAACTATAACACACATGCTTTCACTCCATTATTAATGTTATAGAGACAAAAAGGGAAAAACATGTAATCTTCACCCTTAAATAATCGTTTAAAAATGGGGATAGTCTAATATTGGAAAATAAGGTGTAAAGGTTGGTTTATTGAGAGTTAATCAAAAGGTTGGTTTATTTATGGAAGATCACTGATAGGATGGTTTATTCATGTTAAATTTTCCTTTTATTTATTATTTTTTTAATTAAAAAAATTCTTTTATTTTTATTTTGCATTATGTACATATTTTATTGTACATATGTAATACTAAAGTTGATATATATTCATTCTTATAATTTATAAAATTAAAATAGTGTATTTATGAATATATTCATAATATTTCAATCATAATTTTCATTATCATTTTGATATTTCAACTTATAATATTGAGGTTGTAATAATTATTAATATTAAATTATTATTTTTCATGAAATATTAATTTTGTAGATTCAAAAAGTCTTGTTACACGAAATTACACTTGACTCATCGGGTCGAACGGGTCGGGCGGGTCTTGACCCTAAATTAACGGGTCATTTCGGGGTTCGGGTCACGTGTCAAATGTTACGGGTCTTGACCCTAAAAAAGGGGTCGGGTCGAGTCGGTTTTTCGGGTCGGGTCGAATTTTGACAGCTATAACTACACTCATTCAACATCAAAAAATTTACCCCCTACTCTTCTTACATTGAAGATCAAAAATCAACATAAAAAATCGTCATTCAACATCAACATTCAACCTAAACCTAACATCAACAATGAACACTTCCAAGTAAGTCGGTTTTTTATTTGTTTGAATTCATTTTATTTTTGTAATTTTGCTTGTAAATTGTTTTAAATACTCGATTATTGTGGTTGTAAATTGTTTGTCTTTTCCCCCTTCCCTAATCAGAATCCTTAATTGGTTTTAGTATGTCGAATTGAATTGGGAAAAAAAAAAAAAAAAGGTTCGGTGTCCATTCGAGTGAAATACTCGAATGGATGTGTTCCATTCGTGTATTTCACACGAATGGATCATATCCATTCGAGTATTTCACTCGAATGGACTTGTCTGTCGAGTGAAATACTCGAATGGATATGATCCATTCGTGTGAAATACACGAATGGAACACATCCATTCGAGTATTTCACTCGAATGGACCACGTTTTTGGTTTTTTTTTTTTTTTTTTTTTTTTTTTTTTTTTTTATCTTTTTTGTTTTATTTAATTTTTTTTTTTGTTTTATTTTTTGTTAATTAAACTTTATTTATTTGTTTTAAAAACTTGTCATTAAAATAATTTATTTAATTATATCTTTTATTTATTTTAAATTGTGTACCCCTAATTTTCTATTTTTTGTTTGAATTTCTATAAATGTAGATCTTGAAATAATATGAAGAAAACTAAAATTATATTGAAGCCTTCTTCAGCAGGTCCTAGTTTTGAGTGTTCACAAACGGCGGGTAATGTCGGTTCCTCAAATCCCGGCATTGTTCAGTTAAGTCAAGCAGACTACGACCGTAATTTTGGTGTAATGGATGATGTTGAGGAAGATGAGGAGAATGTTGATCATTTGGCGGCTGAAGGTGAGGAGAATGTTAATGAGGAGAATGTTGATGATGACGATGGAGTAATTAAGATGCCTTCTAAGCGTGGGAACAGTGGGAAGTCGCTTAGAGGTGTTTCGTCTTCTTCGAGTTCGACGTCGGTTGTGAAATCCGGTAGGAAGAAGACTTATGAGTGGAGGGAGAAGGTTCCGGAGGCAGGTGGCCCTGAAGTTGGCGATTTGATTCCTAGTTTTGGTGCTCACGTAGGTAAAGCCTTATGGGCTAATCCTGATGCGCGGGGGGTTTTAACCCCCAAAACTCGTGAGAATATGATGATTATGTTGAGGCATTGGGAATTACCGACGTAGGCGATGACGTTAGTTAAAGAGTCGAACTTGTCGCATTTGGTGGAATGTATGCACACGCACTTGGATATGGCGTTGTTGACTACTTTTGTTGAGAGGTGGCAACCTGATACAAACACATTCCACATGCCGTTTGGTGAGATTACCATTACTTTACATGACGTCGCGGAGATTTTGAGAATCCCGATTGAAGGTGTTGGATGTCGTATTAGTAGGGAGGAAATGGAGGAGATTGATATTTTAGTGGAGGAGCTTTTTTTGTTGTCGGAAGGTGAATTAAAGGGTAGGTCGTTTGCCTATCAAGGTAAGGCCATGTATTCCGGCGGTGGCTTGTTGTCGGAGGGTGTAGTGTAACAACCCGATTTTTCGTGACTTAATTAAACTAAGGCGGAAAATTAATTAAGTCTAATACATGCCGGATGTTAAATAAATTACACTCAAATGGCATAGGATACAAATATATATTACAATCTCTCAAAGAAAACAAGCGAAACATCCTAATCGTCCCGATAATCCTGAGTCTCGAGAATTTCCTGCAACGGAGACAAAAACACAAAAATAGGAGGATCTCAGCTCGAGGCGGGAAGTGACTGTTCTAACCAACAACCTCTAAACCAAAGTTTTGGTTTATTTAACCTATGATTAAAAGTAACTTGGCAGCACTAAACGCGTATAACTACCGTAGCCACCTTATGTTAATAAAATTGGACAAATAGCATATAATATCAGTTCTCACATATAGATATTTAAATCTCATACAACATGATAAACAAAACTTAAACATTTCAATTTATAGAATCACAATAAATAAACATGACTATCATCTCAATTAATATAATATATATATATATAAAACCTAAATTATGGAAATCAAGATATATGCATAAGCCGTAATCAACTCAGTAAACACATAGTCGTGAACAATCATGCAATTCTAAACATATGCAATATAGAAAATAAATAAATAAAACACATTGCAAGTAGACAAGCAAAAACATATAAGGAATCATAATAATTCAAATATGAGCATACGTCAAATCATATAATCATAAAACATTTCTCGATAATCATACTAAACAAGGCAATCTCAACTCAAGGACAACATCATTCAGACAATAACCAATCAAAACAAGGAAATGCATTCAACATGTGATAACAAATGAATCTTCGTTAGTAAGGCGGAAGCATGCAGACATAATCCGCGCAGTAGCGATCAGGGCCAACATAACTTGGACATGACTGACAGGCTAAAGATATCTAAGGTAATAAGGACGATTCAATCCCTTGTCTAATGTATGCATACACTACCTATCGAGGATCATACGTATTCGCTATTCAAAAGGTATCACCGACGAAAAAGTTCGACTATCACCAGAGACGGGTACCCCCGGTTGGGGCTGGCTTTTCCAATTACTGATATATGGGCCCATGGAAATATCAAGGATGCCCCATCTCTGAGGTTGTATATACCGTGTCGAGTAGCAATCTTAAGATCGTTATTTCGCCTTGGGCAACTCTGGGAGGGAGCCCAAGTCCCCATATACAGCTACCTCGTTAACTTCGAATTTCAAGAGTCGCAACATGGCGAACAATCCTAGTATTTTATCAAGTAACTCGTTTTCTCAAATTCTTATTTCCTCGTTCATTCGTAACATGTGTGGCAATTATTAAATTTCAGTAATATCGTCGAACTTGGATAATGAAAATTTAATTCTAGCAGTTCTTCAATTAAACAGAAGCAATTAGAAAACTTAAATATTTATTTTGAGTCCGTTCGTAAATTTTAAATATTTTCACTATTCATTATTTTACTATTCATCACGGTTACTATTCATCATTTTACTATTCATTATTTTCTTTTAAATATTCATTCTCGTTACTTAGTTTACTTTAAAGTTCTTTATTTCGGGTAACTCAAATAGGTTCAAGTAATTAATTTATTTTATTCAAGTGTAAGTATTTTATTTGATTAAGTTAAAAGATTTAGTTTCGTTTAAATTCAATTTAAGTGTGTTTATGATTAGTGATATAAATAATTGAATTTCATTATAAGTCACATTTATTTCTTCCTTTTTATTTAAATTGTAAAGTGTTTAGCGATTTAGTAGTTTTAACATTTATTTTAACTTGTAAAAGTATCTTGATGATACTTAGCAAAATTTAGTATTTTTAATAAAATCTAATATAATGACATTTAGGAACTATTCGTTTAGGTGGCCTAATTTCTGAATTGATTTTTATTTATGTAACTTTTACGTAGTCGTATTAGGTGATTTAATAATTCGATCGTGAGATTATTAATATTTAAATTTTAGTAATATTCACTTAAGTTTAATTCACTTAATTATTTATAACTTTTAAAAATGTCAAAACTTTATAATTCAAAATCTTAGTTAGGTTTTGTATTTATATATATAAATATATTATTCATAATTTTATATAACTATACTTAGTAAATTTTTAGTCAACCTTTATATATTATTATGATATTAACAATTTACCTTTTAGTTAATTTTTATTTGTGATTCTAATTTTTTAGCTTTATTTAGTAATAGTTTTACTTAGATTCATTTTAAATCTTAAAGTACCCAATTTCTTATTATTATTTTAACTAAATACTTATTTAGTATATTTTAAGTTCATTGTAAACTTTAAAGTTTTAATAAAGTAATCTTTATATTAAATGTGATATATGACTTTTTATATAATTATTTATTTTAGAAACTTTAATATGAGTAACTTAATTTATATTTTTACTTTTAGTTTGATTTAATATTAATTTAAACTTAATACTCTTTTAACTTAATTCTTCATTTTTAGTTATATTTCGATTTAACTTTTTAGTGACGATAGATAAGTTATATTACTTTAATTTATTTACTTAAGTTATTTAATAATATTTTGGTCACATATTATACTTGTGATACATAAATTTTATATATTTTAATTTACACAAAACATATAATTTTAACATGACAATATTACAAATAAATTCAACAATAATTCAACAACACATTTTTAACATTATTATCACAAAATCATATAAATACCATATTTCACAATTCAATTCAACATTATATTATAACTAAAATTAACACTCAATTTCATACTATAGCTAATCATACAAAGTTATTAAATAAACTGGTACGGGAGGTATAAGTGCCTAATGCATAACTAGCTCACTTTTAATCACAAAATTAAAATAAAACCAAAGTGTTAAAATTAGAGATTTTGGAGAAATAATCGAGTCACCTAAATTTGGCACACGAACTGAGGCCTCCGAATAAATCCAACCCATTTTCTCGTACACCTAAAATCAGTAGCAGTCGATCCTAATGAGAGCAACATCACTTCGGGTTGTCAATAGTGACATCGTAAATGTTGGCGGCGACATTTATCGTTTAAGAATGGGAGAATTAAGAGTGAATTAGAAGCGATAACAATCAATTTATCAAGTAAATCGATAATGACAGGATGAATAAAATGAAACCGAGAGTACTTCATATAAACTTAAAGAGAGTTAAAAACGCAGCTCACCATTGAGAAACGGTGGTCAAAGTCAAAACCGAGTCGGAAGCAGGGGAAAGATACGGAAGAGCGTAGAGAGGAAGAGCAGGGGCGTCAAACTCGAGTCGACTCGAGTCCTCGGCAAATGAACAAACACGCAGGGATTAAAGTCGGCAAACGAATTTAAAGTCGACAAAATCAATTGACGATAAATTTATGGATCGAACGGTTTAACTTACCGACGATAAAAATACGACGGCAAGAGAAGCCAGGCCACGGTGGCGGGGCCCAGGTGGTTCCGCGGTGGTTTGACGGTGGTGGTCCGAGGTCGAGGAAGGGCGAAACAGGGGAAAGAGCAGGGAGGCGAGAGAGGGAGCAGAGGAGAGGCGAGGCAGAGAACGACGGCGGTGGTGATGGCCAAGGAAGGAGGTGGCCTGAGGTGGTGTGGCCTCCGGTGGTGGTGTACGGTGGCAAGGGAAAAGAGGGCAGAGGCGGCGGCGAACAGGGGACCACGAAGAGGGAGAGAAAAGGAGGACGGTGGTGGTACAGGGTGACTGAGCTCGAGCTCGAGCTCACCTTTAATGGTGGTTCGACCACCATGGCCATGGTGGCCGCTACAGTGGTTGTCCGTTGTTGGTTGTTGTTGTCGGTTTTGTTGTTGTGTTGGGTGTTATTGTTGTTGTCATGTCTGCTGTTGTTATTGTGTTGTGTTTGTTGTTGTTATGGTTTTAATGGAGGACACAAGAAGAAATAAAAATGAAAATGAAGAAGAAGAAGAATGAGGGAGACGGAGGCAGTAAACAAAAAAAATGAAAATGAAAAGAGGAAGTGGTGTGTTGCACAAGTAGGTTAAACAAATAAAATATCCAAAATGAAAGGTGGTAACAGAGTGCCGACTTACATGATAGATATTTGGGTCTGTTTCATTTTGTTTGCTCTGTTTCATTTACTCTTATTTATAAACTTTTATATTTTATAAAATATACTATACTTTAAATTATTTGTTTTAAATTTTAGTTTCATCATTAGTATTATAAAATTTATAGTTTCGAAAATATAAATGTATAAAAGTTGTCAGTTACAAATTGTATTATGGTCTCACAAATTTTCAAACGATCTGCTTATTTGAAAGAATATTTTTTTATAAAGACTAAATTTTATGAACGTGAGGATTTTTAAAA
Organism: Dianthus caryophyllus; assembly: GCA_023091065.1. Taxonomy (NCBI): domain Eukaryota; kingdom Viridiplantae; phylum Streptophyta; class Magnoliopsida; order Caryophyllales; family Caryophyllaceae; genus Dianthus; species Dianthus caryophyllus. The sequence goes on along the minus strand of CM041527.1, from coordinate 18,779,223 downwards.
TGTAGCGCAAATTTATAAAGTCTAACAATGGTAACAAAAGTAACGTTTTAGTTCGACAAGTATTTTATAAATAGAAATATAATATAGGTTAATATAAAATGAGAAAGTTTAATTAGAAATGTATTGGAGAAAGTTTATTTAAATCGAAATTTTTCAGCCGCGTTTTTAAAGTAATTGAGTAAAAGTGAAATTATATAAATTTTAATTTAAGAATTTTGTTAAAATAATTAATTAGTATTAATAAAAACACGGGGTGTTACAATCCTACCCCCTTAAGAAAAGTTTCGTCCCCGAAACTTGAATAGGATGGATAACTGCTCAAGATTAAAAAGCAGTTGGAGAAAAACATCGAGGTTTTTTTTTTTTTTTGGAATTTGAAAATTAATATTGCTCTTGATTGGGCAAGATCTTCTTAGAAGGAATTATTGAAGAATTTAATAATTTTCAAAATACAAATAATTGTTTTTCGAATTAATACCTAAATGTTGCTGCATTGTCATTTTCAAAAACTATCGAGAAAGTGGTTTTCAAAAAGGTAGGGCCTAGAAGTTTTGTACGGAATCAAATTAATTAAAAATAATAAGCGTTGTAAGAATTAAAACGATTTATTTAAATTTGAAAATAAATGTTAACCTTAAAATAGGTTGAAATAAAGAATTTTAATATTTAATTAGCATTGTGATAAAATCAAATTATTGTCCTACCCCCTTAAGAAGTTTTAAACGTACATATATAATATTATTATTGTTACTTTTAATGATCACATACATAAGATATATAGCCTTAGGAAAGACGGCATTTAGGGGAAATATGTAAAAATTGTAGTGATCATAAGGAAAATATGAGCCTTAATGAATTTAAGGAAATACAGGTTATCGTTGAATGATAAATAAAATTTCAGAGAATTACGGATAACCTTTTTAATATAGCTCTTTTTCTTAAAATTTATTATTATAATGTTACGAGGTGAAACGGAAATGTTATAAATCATACTTCAGGTAAGATTGAACATTTATATTAAGGGAGTGAAATAAATGATAACGGATATACATATATATTTTTGAAGAGAGGTGTTTGTAATGGATATGACAAGTTAAAAAGGTATTTAAAATTTAAAGAAAATGATGTCGAAACAAATTACTTTCAAAAGTATCTTAAATTAAGAAATAAGAAATTTATGAAGGGAAATGAAAATACGAAATCCAATTTAATGATTAATACGTAGAAAACTATAAGTTTTAAACGGATTAAAATTCACGAGAAGGTGATAACAAGCATAAGATTCGAAAGTGGATAAAATAAGTATAAGCAATTTAAGATAATTAAATATCAAAAATATTTCAAATTACGAAACAAACGAATAATTTTCGAAGATGTTTTAAAGGAGTTTACGAAATTTAAAAAGGGTGATAAAAATTTATGAAATTAAGGAGAAGAGATGGAAATCAATTTTCGAAGTAATTTATTTGGAATTATTGATTTAGGAAATCAAAAATTTCGAAGGAGATAAAATTTTATGAGATTGAAAAGAAACATTGAGTTAATTCCTTTTTGGTGGGAATTTTAAAATGTAAAAGGAAACACTAAAATCATGGGGAGATTAAATATTTGGAAATTTTATGATTAGGAAATCTGAAAATTGAAAAGCGTTGAGATGATGATGATATTTAAAGGATGATTTTGATATGGTTGTATAAATCTTCAATGCTTAAGAAATCTTCGACGTCTTGGAAGTTGTCTCAGATAGCATGATTTTCCATGCGCTTCAGTCTTGTCTTCAAGTCTTATACTTGCGAGAAAATGAAAAGAGATGAAAATCCATTTTATGAAGTCGTTAGAAGAGTATAAGTTAGGAAAGTTTCATTTTAGAAGACGAAAATGAGTTAAATAGATTTAAATTTTATTAGAGGAGAAAATGATAATTTATTTAATAAGGACGTTAAAGAAAGTTATAGACGTCTTCAAAGCAATAGATTTCTTCAAGGTCCAGAGCGTCGCTTCAGATCGTTCGACTCTTGATGCGTCCATTTGCAAGTGCTTGAGTTCTCGTCATCTCGTCTTCGATTTATACGTCTCGATTTTTTTTTAACGTTAGTATAAGAAGCTTGTTAGTCAAAAAGGTTAGTCATAGAGCACTTAGCAGGCAAGAAAAGAGAAATAAAAATCTATCGAGGTTGAATGACGGTCGAAAATTCTAAAATCTAGGTCAGTCGGTCAATCCTTAATATTTCTACCTATTCTCACATTTAAAGTGTTCTAAGATTATTATTTTAGCGATCTAAGATGTCTAATATATTATTTGATCCTATAAGTCTATGCCGGACATATATATTAATATGTATGTCTAGCCCAGGTGTCTTCTCGCTAGATGAAATAACTATTAAGTTACTCACGGTCGCAAGACAGCTCTGATACCAACTGTAACAACCCGGTTTTTCGTGACTTAATTAAACTAAGGCGGAAAATTAATTAAGTCTAATACATGCCGGATGTTAAATAAATTACACTCAAATGGCATAGGATACAAATATATATTACAATCTCTCAAAGAAAACAAGCGAAACATCCTAATCGTCCCGATAATCCTGAGTCTCGAGAATTTCCTGCAACGGAGACAAAAACACAAAAATAGGAGGATCTCCCGCTCAGAGGCGGGAAGTGACTGTTCTAACCAACAACCTCTAAACCAAAGTTTTGGTTTATTTAACCTATGATTAAAAGTAACTTGGCAAAGACTAAACGCATTATAACTACCGTAGCCACCTTATGTTAATAAAATTGGACAAATAGCATATAATATCAGTTCTCACATATAGATATTTAAATCTCATACAACATGATAAACAAAACTTAAAACATTTCAATTTATAGAATCACAATAAATAAACATGACTATCATCTCAATTAATATAATATATATATATAAAACCTAAATTATGGAAATCAAGATATATGCATAAGCCGTAATCAACTCAGTAAACACATAGTCGTGAACAATCATGCAATTCTAAACATATGCAATATAGAAAATAAATAAATAAAACACATTGCAAGTAGACAAGCAAAAACATATAAGGAATCATAATAATTCAAATATGAGCATACGTCAAATCATATAATCATAAAACATTTCTCGATAATCATACTAAACAAGGCAATCTCAACTCAAGGACAACATCATTCAGACAATAACCAATCAAAACAAGGAAATGCATTCAACATGTGATAACAAATGAATCTTCGTTAGTAAGGCGGAAGCATGCAGACATAATCCGTGTGATGGCGATCGGGGCCAACATAACTTGGACATGGTGACAGGCTAAAGATATCTAAGGTAATAAGGGCGATTCAATCCCTTGTCTAATGTATGCATACACTACCTATCGAGGATCATACATTATTATTCAAAAGGTATCATAAGCGAAAAAGTTCGACTATCACCAGAGAGGCGGGTACCCCAGGTTGGTGGCTTTTCCACCATCGATATATGGGCCCATGGAAATATCAAGGATGCCCCATCTACGAGGTTGTATATCTGAGTGTCGAGTAGCGATCTTAAGATCGTTATTTCGCCTTGGGCAACTCCGGGAGGAGCCCAAGTCCCCATATCTGACTACCTCGTTAACTTGAATTTCAAGAGTCGCATGACATGGCGAACAATCCTAGTATTTTATCAAGTAACTCGTTTTCTCAAATTCTTATTTCCTCGTTCATTCGTAACATGTGTGGCAATTATTAAATTTCAGTAATATCGTCGAACTTGGATAATGAAAATTTAATTCTAGCGATTCTTCAATTAAACAGAAGCAATTAGAAAACTTAAATATTTATTTTGAGTCCGTTCGTAAATTTTAAATATTTTCACTATTCATTATTTTACTATTCATCACGGTTACTATTCATCATTTTACTATTCATTATTTTCTTTTAAATATTCATTCTCGTTACTTAGTTTACTTTAAAGTTCTTTATTTCGGGTAACTCAAATAGGTTCAAGTAATTAATTTATTTTATTCAAGTGTAAGTATTTTATTTGATTAAGTTAAAAGATTTAGTTTCGTTTAAATTCAATTTAAGTGTGTTTACGATTAGTGATATAAATAATTGAATTTCATTATAAGTCACATTTATTTCTTCCTTTTTATTTAAATTGTAAAGTGTTTAGCGATTTAGTAGTTTTAACATTTATTTTAACTTGTAAAAGTATCTTGATGATACTTAGCAAAATTTAGTATTTTTAATAAAATCTAATATAATGACATTTAGGAACTATTCGTTTAGGTGGCCTAATTTCTGAATTGATTTTTATTTATGTAACTTTTACGTAGTCGTATTAGGTGATTTAATAATTCGATCGTGAGATTATTAATATTTAAATTTTAGTAATATTCACTTAAGTTTAATTCACTTAATTATTTATAACTTTTAAAAATGTCAAAACTTTATAATTCAAAATCTTAGTTAGGTTTTGTATTTATATATATAAATATATTATTCATAATTTTTATATAACTATACTTAGTAAATTTTTAGTCAACCTTTATATATTATTATGATATTAACAATTTACCTTTTAGTTAATTTTTATTTGTGATTCTAATTTTTTTTAGCTTTATTTAGTAATAGTTTTACTTAGATTCATTTTAAATCTTAAAGTACCCAATTTCTTATTATTATTTTAACTAAATACTTATTTAGTATATTTTAAGTTCATTGTAAACTTTAAAGTTTTAATAAAGTAATCTTTATATTAAATGTGATATATGACTTTTTATATAATTATTTATTTTAGAAACTTTAATATGAGTAACTTAATTTATATTTTTACTTTTAGTTTGATTTAATATTAATTTAAACTTAATACTCTTTTAACTTAATTCTTCATTTTTAGTTATATTTCGATTTAACTTTTTAGTGACGATAGATAAGTTATATTACTTTAATTTATTTACTTAAGTTATTTAATAATATTTTGGTCACATATTATACTTGTGATACATAAATTTTATATATTTTAATTTACACAAAACATATAATTTTAACATGACAATATTACAAATAAATTCAACAATAATTCAACAACACATTTTTAACATTATTATCACAAAATCATATAAATACCATATTTCACAATTCAATTCAACATTATATTATAACTAAAATTAACACTCAATTTCATACTATAGCTAATCATACAAAGTTATTAAATAAACTGGTACGGAGGTATAAGTGCCTAATGCATAACTAGCTCACTTTTAATCACAAAATTAAAATAAAACCAAAGTGTTAAAATTAGAGATTTTGGAGAAATAATCGAGTCACCTAAATTTGGCACACGAACTGAGGCCTCCGAATAAATCCAACCCATTTTCTCGTACACCTAAAATCAGTAGCAGTCGATCCTAATGAGAGCAACATCACTTCGGGTTGTCAATAGTGACATCGTAAATGTTGGCGGCGACATTTATCGTTTAAGAATGGGAGAATTAAGAGTGAATTAGAAGCGATAACAATCAATTTATCAAGTAAATCGATAATGACAGGATGAATAAAATGAAACCGAGAGTACTTCATATAAACTTAAAGAGAGTTAAAAACGCAGCTCACCATTGAGAAACGGTGGTCAAAGTCAAAACCGAGTCGGAGCCAGGAAAGATACGGAAGAGCGTAGAGAGGAAGAAGCGGGCGTCAAACTCGAGTCGACTCCGTCCTCGGCAAATGAACAAACACGCAGGGGATTAAAGTCGGCAAACGAATTTAAAGTCGACAAAATCAATTGACGATAAATTTATGGGTCGAACGGTTTAACTTACAGCGATAAAAATACGGCGGCAAGAGAAGCGAGCCACGGTGGGCGGGGCCAGGTGGTTCACGGTGGTTTGACGGTGGTGGTCCGAGGTCGAGGAAGAGGCGAAAACAGGGGAAAGAGCAGGGAGGCGAGAGAGGAGCAGAGGCGGCGAGGCAGAACGGCGGCGGTGGTGATGGCCAAGGAAGGAGGTGGCCTGAGGTGGTGTGGCCTCGGTGGTGGTGTACTGGTGGCAAGGAAAAAGAGGCGCAGGCGGCGGCGAGCAGGGGACCACGAAGAGGGAGAGAAAAGGAGGACGGTGGTGGTACAGGGTGACTGAGCTCGAGCTCGAGCTCACCTTTAATGGTGGTTCGACCACCATGGCCATGGTGGCCTTCTGATGGTTGTCCGTTGTTGGTTGTTGTTGTCGGTTTTGTTGTTGTGTTGGGTGTTATTGTTGTTGTCATGTCTGCTGTTGTTATTGTGTTGTGTTTGTTGTTGTTATGGTTTTAATGGAGGACACAAGAAGAAATAAAAATGAAAATGAAGAAGAAGAAGAATGAGGGAGATGGAGGCAGTAAACAAAAAAAATGAAAATGAAAAGAGGAAGTGGTGTGTTGCACAAGTAGGTTAAACAAATATAATATCCAAAATGAAAGGTGGTAGCAGTCTTGACTTACATGATAGATATTTGGAGTGCATTTCATTTTGTTTGCTCTGTTTCATTTACTCTTATTTATAAACTTTTATATTTTATAAAATATACTATACTTTAAATTATTTGTTTTAAATTTTAGTTTCATCATTAGTATTATAAAATTTATAGTTTCGAAAATATAAATGTATAAAAGTTGTCAGTTACAAATTGTATTATGGTCTCACAAATTTTCAAACGGTCTGCTTATTTGAAAGAATATTTTTATAAAGACTAAATTTTATGAACGTGAGGATTTTTAAAATGTAGCGCAAATTTATAAAGTCTAACAATGGTAACAAAAGTAACGTTTTAGTTCGACAAGTATTTTATAAATAAAAATATAATATAGGTTAATATAAAATGAGAAAGTTTAATTAGAAATGTATTAGAGAAAGTTTATTTAAATCGAAATTTTTCAGCCGCGTTTTTAAAGTAATTGAGTAAAAGTGAAATTATATAAATTTTAATTTAAGAATTTTGTTAAAATAATTAATTAGTATTAATAAAAACACGGGGTGTTACATGTAGTGAAGAAGTTAGAAGAGAAGAAGGACGCGGCTGTGTTGAATGCTCAGGGGTGGTTGTTGGTTTTGCTTGGGTCGACTTTATTTTTCGATAAGACGGGAAATAGAGTTAAGGCGAGCTTGTTGCCTCTCCTGAAAGAGGTAGATGATGTTAGTGGGTACGCTTGGGGAGTTGGTACGCTTGCTTTTTTGTATAGGCAGTTGGGGGTTGGTTCTCGCCTTGGTTGTGTTCAAATCTGCGGCTGTTTGACTTTGTTGCAGTCTTGGATATATGAGCATTTTCAGTGTTTTCGACCGCACCCGATGTTTGACCATGCGGTTCCTACAGGGTCAGCGCGTTCGAAGTTGTGGCAACCACGTAGTACGAAGAAAGATGTTGATCGGCTGAAGTTCATTCGTAGGAAACTGGATGAGATGGATCCGAGTGTAGTTACGTGGTTGTCGTACTACAGTTTCCCGGGGCAGGTCCATCCTAATTCTCTGTACACCGGCTTCATTCGTTTTCTTGTTGTTGTTGAGCCTTATCAGCCGGAGCCAGGGTTTTAAATATCGGTATCGGTCGCGATCGCGGTTGCGGTCGCGGTGTCACGGTATCGAGCCTGAACCGCTTGTCTCGGACTATAACTCGCTCGTCGCGGTTGATTTTTGTTTTAGAAGTTTTTTTAGCGATATTAAAATAAAAATATATTCATGATATTATATTATGTCTAAATATGGACAAAACAATGTTTTTAAGGGTGTAATGAAAATCTCGGTCGGTAGGATATATGTGTTCAGACGTTTAAACGGTGAAAGGATATAAATTAGAGTAGTTGGCTCCTTATGAAAATCAAAAGAAGGGAGCCCTTAAAATTGGCCCCAAATTATATTACGTAAAAAGATAAAAAATCAACACACCTACAAAGTCACGTGTAACAGCCAAAAATTAAAGTACTCGTAATAAAACTCATCTCTACTTCCAACCACTTCATCCCTCCCAAGTCCCAACCTCTCTCCCCAGAAAAAAATAAAAATTAAAAAAAAAAGACCAAATTTCAGAGAAAAAATTGTCAAAAATAGAAGGCAAATCACCGAGATGGTGTGTCAAATCGGCCGAGATTTCCGATTCCCGAGTTGACTCGGAGAACTCGGACGAGTTTTGGTCGTTTTGAAAGTGCCCGTTACATCTCGCCCAATCTCGTCGCGGTGGCCACCGAGACCGAGATTTATCGGCCGAGACGAGACGTCTCGGCCGAGATTTTGAACCCTGGCCGGAGCGGTGTTTGAGGCAGTTTGGATATGTTCAGATGATTCCACGACCTATCGCACGACCTGATTACCATTGTCGTCCTACTTTGGCGAAGTCGTATGTTGTCAAATATAGTGACTCAGTGGATGATTCTTGGGTGTCTGTTGGAGATCACTGTTTTAGGATCCACGAGCGGTCGAGGCCCGTCAATCCATGTTATGCTGTTGATGTGAGGTACTTAGAGTGGTACCGGCTCCGTACACATCCTTTGATTGTAGACCCCTCGACGTTGACTTAGTCTGTGCACGTAGATCGTGGTTTGAACGACTCGGAGGTACTCCTTTATTTAAATTTCTTTTATTTTCTTTCGTTTATGTTATTTTTTTTATAAATTTATTATGGGTTTTTCTATATGATAACCCTGAACTTTTTTAAATCACACACGATAACCCTCCAAATTAGAAAAATGCTTTGGTAACCCTGTACTTAATTAATCACAATTAGCGTGACCCTTAACTTAATTTCCGTCAAATTTTGACGTTAAGTGTCCAACGTGGCTTGTGACTTGTCATTATTTGGCTGACCATTTTTTGACTCGTCATTTGCCTCCAAAATTCCTAATTTTTCCCTTCAAATCCTTTTTAATTAAGACCTCTTGTTTTTCATTTGATATACTTTGTCCTTGTTTTGCTTCATCACGTTTGTTAAGTTCTTATTTTTTGTTTTTCTGCTTATTTACTTTTCTTCGTCTTCCTTACCTTATTTTTGTGCGTTTGTAAACCCCAAAATTAATGTCTTTCTTAAATTTGAAAAATAAGTCAATCCAAGGGTTGAAGTTTGTGAACGAACTTAGTATACGAACTTAAAAGATTGTAAATTTGCAAATAATGTAGCATACGAACTTAAAAGATGGTAATTTGCTGAAGTAAACAACAATAAAACACAAAAACATAATCAATAAACGTAATTTACCCATTAAAGATAAGAAAAAGATAAGAAAAATACCTTATCCTTACAATTGCAAATAAATATAGCTGAAATCTTTGATATTTTTTTTTTGGGGGGGAGGGTTGATGATGAGGGATGAGTTTAGAGCCAAAAAATTTACTTAGTAGTGGGTGAAAAATTTGTAGAAATGAAATAAAATCAAGAAGAAAGTTAGGGAGTTTGAGTTATTTGATCAATTAAAAGTTTATTTTTAATTTTTTATCATTATAATCAGCCAAATAATGGTAAGTAATAAGCCACATTGGATACTTAACGTCAAAATTTAACGGAAATTAAGTTAAGGGTAACGCTAACTGTTATTAGTTAAGTACAGGGTTACCAAAGCAGTGTTCTAATTTGGAGGGTTACCATGTGTGATTTGAAAAAGTTCAGGGTCACCATATAGAATAACCAATTTATTATTATACTGTATTGGTAATAAAATATATTTTGTTTTCACAGCTGTTGCAGCGCACGATTGCTGCCTTGGGGAATGTGTACTTCAATCCTCCTGAAGAAGAGATTCCGAATTTGGTGAATTTCTATAGGGAGATTCACCCTCATTATGTGCTGTACTTAATCGTACAACACGTGGTGGGTAGTCGGATCGGCGTTGAGGAGGTCGTGGAAGGAATCGACAGGACGATGCGTCTGGCTTTGGACATTAGACATTCTGTTATTTGTGAACTAAACTTTCGATCTTTATTTCGTTATTGTTGTTTTGGATTTAATTTGTTTAGATAAGAGACGTAACTCTATATTTGACTTTGTGTTTATGTTTAAATGTGTGGTTTAATACACATTGTGTTTATGTTTAATTGTGTGGTTTGATAAATTTAATTTGTTTATGTTTTACAGCTGGTCTCCCTTGCGACGGCCCTTTGGGGAAAATGTTACCATTTTATTGGAAAATGTTACCATTTTATAAAATCATGGTAAAAACATTTTGCAAAAAAATGGTAACATTTTACAAAAAAATGGTAACATTGTCCCCGTCGCAACTTGCGACCGTCTTAAACAAGAATTTGCGTATGTTTTATTGTGTGACATAAAAAACGTCTTTTAAGGAATAATGTTTTTTTATGAAGCACGTATTTTAATGATGCACGTTTTTTAAGTAAGAACGTCTTTTTATAAAACACATCTTCCTATGACGCACTTCTTTTTATGAGGCACGTACTTTTATGATGCACTTCTTTTCATGAAGCACGTACTTTTATGAAAAACGTCTTTTTAGGAAGAACGTATTTTTATGAATCACGCATTTTTATGATGCACGTATTTTTATGATGCACGTATTTTAATGAAAAACGTATAAAACATTACATCTTTTTGTACAACACGTTTTTCTATAAGGCACGTCTTTTTTTATAACATGTCACTATCATTGGTTAATTTTTTAAAAATTTCATAATTGAAAATATTCGATATATCAAGATTTCGAAAATAAAAAAATTGGAAATTTTAAAAAATTCGAAAATTTAAAAATTCGAAATATTTGAAATTAACAAAATTCGAAATTTTGCCAAAAATTCGAAATTTTGCCAAAAATTCAAAAAATTTGAAATTAATAAAAAAAAATTTTAGAAAAAAAAAAATCATTTCCCCTATAAATTTGAATTCAACTACTTTCATTACACTATCACAACAACAACAACAATATAATTACTATGAATGCTTTCTACGAAACCAATAAGCGAGATCTTCTCAAAATACAAAAAACCATAGATGACATTTTGGGAGAACTGAAAGAGTTCAAAACTCGTATTGAGGAAAGTCGTTAAACCTACTTTTTTCTTCAATGAAATTTTAAAAGATCGAACCTCGAACTGAATGGATCGAGGAGTTATTTCATTATAAATGTACTCCATGCGTTCTTAAGGATCCTGATTTCCTTTTTTGGAAAGAAGTTGAACGTGATGATATCGACGCAAGGAAAGTCCTGTACCGTGCTCTAAAGAAAGAAGTTGTTGACCACCTTTGTAAGTTCAGTCATATTTTTACTGAACTGGCTTTTGGTGAGTTGCTGAGTGGCAGGACTGCCTTTTACAATGTACCTGAAGGAAGGCGTCCTCTTTTAAAGTTACGTACTTTCTACAATCAGTACGTCCAACAAAGTTTGTTCAGGGAGCATTAGGATGAATCTACCTTGCTTCCGAACAACAATAAGTATCGTGATCGTCATCTTTAATGTTTTAGGATTTATTATATTTTCCGTGTAATATTTAACTGTTGTAATCGTCATCCTTAATGTTTTTGGTTTTAATAAAATTCCCGTTTTAATATTTAACTGTAAGTGCATCACGTCTTTTAATAATGCGCAACTTTTAATGAACAACTTTTTATAAGACACGACGATCTATAAGACACGACTTTTAACGCAACGCATATAATAATAAGGGGCACAACTTTTTATAAGACATGTCACTATCACCGATGAATATTTTGAAAATTTTCAAAAAATCATATTTCGAAAATTCAAACATTTGAAAATTTCAAAATTCAAAAATTTTAATATTTAGAAGTTCCAAAATTCTAAAATTTTAATAAATTAAAATTTCGTACAATAGTAATCTTAAACATTGAACTCTATAAATAAGGCATTTTCAATCAACAAACTCTTCACACTTCAACATCAAATTCCTCACACTAAAAAATAAATAAATTTAAGGACACTAATCTTAAAAAATGGATGCCAATAAACAAGAGATAATTAAAATTCAAACACTCATTAGTACCATTGTCGAAGAAGTCTATGAATTTAAGGATTGAATTGAGAAAGTCATCCAACCTTCTTTTTTCTTGAATGAAATGTACTAGGAACCACGAACTCCATTGTTCGAGGAGTTATTCCAAAACGGTTTCCCCCAGACGCTTTAATTTGAGGGATCCTGGGTATGCTGAAATGCAATTTGTTAGTAGGGGGGATATAGTTGCAAGGAAAGTGCTGTTTCGTGCTTTGAAGAACCAAGTCGTTGACTACATACCTTCGCAAGTTCAGTCAAATTCTTACTCAGCACGCGTCTGGTGAGTTGTTGAATGGCGGCAATCAGTTCTACAATCTACCTGAAAGGCGTCCTCGTTTGAAGATTGGTTCTTTCTACTATCAGTACTTGACTGATGATTTCAACGAGCAACGTCAACGTGACTTCTTGACACAATACATTCCACGTTATGACAACAACAACCCTGGCAACAGCAGTGACGAGGAAAGTGACTGAAGGCGTAATACGCATTATCATCATGTTCCGGCTAGTAGTAATGAATAAATTAAGTGTCGTGTTTGTCGTGTTTAGTGTGATGTTTAGTGTCATGTTAGCACTATGTTATTTTCATTTTGTAATGGTTTTTAAGTGTCGTGTTTAATGTATTGTTAAGTCTAAGTTTAATTTTTTTTTTTTAACTATTGTCGTTCAACAATGTAATGTTATGTGTATCTTTAGTAATAACAAAGTTTTTAATGTTTAATCTTCATTAACGAAAGGATATATCAATTTTTAACGTTGTTGTTGTACCAAAAAATTTAAAATTAAAAGTTAACGGTAATAAATTTAAAAAATAAAAAATAAAAAAAAATTAATCATTCGTGATTTTTACACGAATGGGCAGTCCATTCGTGTAAAATCACGAACGGGCCTTCTATTCGTGTAGAAAACACTAAAGAATTACTTTCATTCGAGTTTTTGACACGAATGGAAAGCCCATTCGTGATTTTTGCACGAATGGACTACCCATTCGTGTAAAAATCACGATTTTTTTTTTTTTTTTTTTTTTATTTTTTAAATTTTACCGTTAACATTTAATTAAAAATTTATAAAACCACCAACGGTCATATATCGGCTATTTCTATAAATATAACACCCCCCAACCATTCAAAACACATCCTACAATTAAGTTTTAATTTAATTTCCACTTAAAATTTTCATTCCTCAAAAAGTCAAAAGAATGTCTAGACCAGTTACCGTTGCAGACCATGTTAGGCACGTCCAAACTACTATCGACAGAGCTATCTCCGACATTCGAACATTATTCGATCGTTTAGCCATTGTCCTTGTCCCTATAGCCAGGGCAAAGTTGTATAACAAACGACCTACGCTACGTAAGATATCTGAAATTGTACGTTACAGGAGGGCTTCTATATCCACCCCAATTATTGGTCGTGTACTTACTCAAGGTATGTATTTTAAATTAGTTAATTGTGTACTAAATAATTTTGTTTTAGTTAACGACAATAATAATATTATTGGTTCAGATGATCTTTCGGCAAAAAAAGAGGAGCTTCAAGAGATCAATAACGATGTAATTGAATTATTCATTCGCCTACAATCAGTTCTTCAATGGTCATTCATAATGGAGCTCTGTGGTCTTCCTAGTGGTCAAACGACCATGATTCCTCAAGAGGAGCTGAATTTGATCCACATATACATATGCCACCACGAAATAGTGGGGCCTGCATCGTCGTCATTTGATGACAGTTGTAACCGTGGAGATGGACGTTACTAATGTTAGTGAAACTATTTTAAATCTGTTGTTGTGGTTTAATTATCGTTTCCCAATGTCGTAGTTTTATTTCCGTTTAATGAATAAAGTAGGGTGATTTAAATAATGTTGTGTGTATGAGCATTAGAACTTTAATTTCAACTATAATGTTCTCTTCGTAATGTTTTATATTTGTTTTTAATGAAGTAGCGACTTCTTTTGAAAAACCTTTTTTTTTTGGACTTCTACTTAAATGGCGACCCTAAACAAAGATTGCATACATTAAAATAAATATCAGATACAAATTAGTTAATCAAAACAAAATACATAAGAGTTCAATAAAGGGTGACTACTAATTAGTCGTACTATCACTAAAAATTTGTCTCCAATGGGTCATACGTTCACAGTACGTGTTATGCCAACCCGCCACAGAATTCTGCCTCGTAGTTCCCCAAAGTATGCATACAGGTGGCATAGGCATGTCTTCGTCCACGTAAACTCTAACGTAATGGTTGCTCGTATGTAAAATCCAAAAAATATCGTCAGGACCAGTAACACCTTCTTCGGCTCGTAAAGGGAGGCAAGTGAAAGAGCTATCCCATAAGTACACACCTGGATATCTCTCTCGAGAGGAAATAATGCAAACAGTCCAGTTGTTGATGGTTGCGAAACTGAAACAGTCTAAAGAGTTCATCCAGTGAGCATCACCACAACCACTATTACCTTCGAAATGAATTCGCCGCAAAACTCTCCCGACGTCGTAATCACCGGGGTAGATCCTCCTATACATAGGATCTCTAACCTCACGGAGCAACGCCCGTCTCATAGCCCTCCATTCATCCTGATCTTTCCTCATAGTGTGTGCAAAAATTCTAAAACCGCAATGACCATCCGCATGCGGGTCAAACCAGCCTACCAAATACTCTAGAAGGAGTGGAGGCACTAGATACCTGTAATAAAATTCACTCCCCTCGGCATCTACGTAGTCGCACTCCCAAGCTCCCCCAACGTTTTTCGTTGACGATGCATTACCGGTTCTATCTCGCCTTTCAGGAGCAACTGGGTACTTGCTACGAGTATGCTCAAACTGCGACGGATTCCTTTGATTCGAGTTACCAATCTTCGGTCTACCCTTCGGTCTTTCCTTCACTGTGGGGTCACCTAGACCGCGTAGATCGGGATGTAGTATTTGATTAGTAGTCTCTATAATCATCCTTCTCACGGGAGTGGCCTGACATCTAGCCGCCTCAACTGTCGCATCGAAAAGGTCAATGTCAGTGCAAACAGATGACAACCCGTCGCCTTCACCGTAATCCAATGTTCTACAAAAAGGATGAACATGATCAACAAAATGTTCCCGTCACAAGCAAGAAGCGCGTGAAGAGCACGAGCACGAGCACAAGGAAGACCGTGCGACGTAGTAAATGCACATCCACACCCACTAATAATACCGATACCAAGTTTAGTACCCCTATCAAACTCGCTTCCCATCAAATTAATGGCGTGCAGAGAAACAAATACTTTAAGTAAAGAGAACAACCCCGAGTACCGATTATGATGGTGTCTCGAACGAGAAACCTCTAGTGATGAATTAATGTCGATGTGTTGGTTCGTCATGACTGCATGAAATGCTCGCCAAACACCATCACAAGCCCGAGTGCTACTACCCAACATCTTCTTCAACACAGCATGAGCAGACTCAACTCGAGAAGTCGTCATTGTGTCAAAATGTAAAATCTTGTTCGTGAAACATTTCACAAACATAACATCCGAGGGAATCCAAGTCTCGCTCAAGTAGTGTACCATCAAAGTATTTGACTCGCCCTTTATACGATTCCAATAAGATCTGTACGCAACTTCGGATTCCATGTTCACCAATTTCCTCCACTTCCAATCAACGAATCGTTGTCCCCGATTTCCGTCTTGGAATACTTTCTTTGCTTTATTCTCCACGGCAGTGTTAATATGCCAAACACAAAGCAAATGCGGAACCAAAGGGAAAACGATACTCAGGGCAGCCATCAAACTCAATTCCCGATCAGTCACAAAAGCAGTTGTACTAACATTCGAACCCAAAACTTGTCGAAGCATCTCCAATAACCAAACATAAATTTCGGTCTTCTCGTTACTCATCATCGCCCAGGCAATTAGAAAGGATTTACCAACCGGAGTAACTCCAACAATTTCAACGACAGCATATTCATAAGCGTTGGTTTTATACGTCGAGTCAATGCCTATAACATAATAATAAGCCTTAAATAGCTTTACTGCCACAGGATGGACCATAAACACACGCGACAAGGTTTCATCGTGGCCCTCTACGTCGTAAAATAAAAGATACCGATTCAAATCCGCTAAATGGATCATCTGCTGCACATGACTTCGACCACCCATCTCTTCCAATCTAACCTTCGCAACAACCGAATCAAATTGACGTTTATTGGGTTGAAGTTGTGTGGAACCCGGGATCGGACCCAACTCGGCGTCTTGCTTAAGGGCGGATTTTAAAGTTAAAAAAGATTAAGTTGGAAAAACCTTTAAGAACTGTTATGGAGTCGCCACCTAATTATCGCGGAAATTAGGAACCTGCTACCATGTTCTAAGTTAAAAACATGTCCTAGATTTTGGAGCACGCCGACACCCCTAGATCTAAGGCTTGTGAAACCAGATTGGATTCGGGGTGAGGGTACTTTAGAAAAAGAGTTAATTCAATTAATGATTTATGAAAACCTTTTAGAAAAGCCTATGTAAAAATAGTCTCTACTGACCTAGAACAATCCTTGTAAGATGATATTTGAGCTAATGTTATCGCTACGTACAAGTGCGATAAGGTTTGTAAAAGAATGCAGATGCAGATGCAAAAAGATTGATTAAAACCCTCAGTTTAGCATGTTTAACTTGTTAACGAATACGGTTCAGTTAAAGGTCGAATTCATTGTTTAAGTTGATTTTAATGCAAAATAAGAAGGGTGCAAGATGCATGCAAATAAAATAAAGTTCAATTGTCCATTTGTAACACCCCGTGTTTTTAAAGTTAAATTAAAATATATTTTAATTCAAAAATTTATTTAAAACTATATTTATTTTCATAATACCTTATATTTTAATAGTTTTAAAGCTAATCTTGAGCCTTTTCATTTATATAATATTTGAAATGCTATTTGATACTAAGAAAATTAATAAAATAATTGGAAAATAATATTATTGCTTTATAATATAAAAATAGTAAATAATAGTAAAATAGTAAAAATTAATAATATTTTCTATGGTTATAAATATTTATTATCATATGTACTAGTATTTTATAAAATATCACATTTAACTTAATTTGTATGTTTTCAACTATTTTAATCAAAATTTGGTTAAAGTTAAATTAAATTTATTTATTTTAATAAAAATATTAGACTTTTAATAAGAGTAAATGATAACCTAATACTCCGTACTCCTTATTCAAAACGTATATATATATAAAACCCTAAATAAATAATCAAATACTCCGTGCATTCGCCTTCTTCGTCTTCCTCGCTCATCTAATACCTCCATTAACATTCTCTTTAAACCTTCCTATTCTCCTTCGTTTCTTGGCGGTTTTACTCAGTTCTTGCGCCATAATTACCCTCTCTTCATCCTCTTCACATTAAGGTAAGTTATACTCAGTTTCGTCTCGTCGCTCGGATCGCCGTTGATATCGTAACTCGTATTTATACTGCTTTTCACCCCGATCGATCGTAGGGTGAACCAGGGGCGATCCTGGCCGATACGTGCGTGGTGGGCGACTCGATTGAGGATTAGCGAAAGGGTAACGGTGATGACGTTACTCGATATTACATTACTTTAAGGTTTATGTGTCGTGTTATGTGGTGATTTTAGTGCGTAAGATATACCGTTCGTTGTCTATAATTGTACGTTCTAATCTATAGACTAGTAGTTTATAGGGTGCAGCCAATCGTCCCTTCCCTGTGAGTTTGGTCCGTGTAGAAATGCCCTGTTTTTGCTCTGTTTTTTTTGTGGAAATATAAACGTAGGTAAACATGGTGTATTATGAAATGGGAGATGAATTGTAAAGTGTGGTTTGTCATTGCATACTGGAGTTACGTGTGTGTGCATGTATATAGTTAATATCAAGTTAGGTGCATTACACTTTATTTACTAAACTCATGATTAGTGGTGTAATGTTGTGTTGATTTATACGATTAGTTGAAGTGATTTGTTTGTAATTTTTGATTTAGTAAGTTACGAAACAATTATATTTTTCTCCGCTTTCGAACTGTTTTAGTGTCTAGGGTCCTATTTACTTGTGTTGTTGTGTTCATATGATCATATCTGCGTGTTTGGAGTCGGTCTCATATTATTTTGAGTCTGGAAGCATGTCTAGGCTATGTGACCATATGAGTATTGTTAGTTATGATGTTTTGATCGCTAAAGATTGTATCTTGAGTTAGTAAGTAACCTAATTATGATCACATGTTGGCTTTAGTGTTGATTACTCCGTATAATGCTAGTATATTGTCATTGTTGAGCCTTGTATAATGATTTGGTGATAATGATGTTTGATTTGGTATTGTTGGATGATGGATAATGTTGAGATTGAGTTGACTCAGGTTATTGAGTTGATTGTTGTAAGCTTGAGACTAGTGTGCGTATGGGTACGGTTATGGCTCATGCGTGAGGAGTTACGACGTCCTAGATTGGACGGATGCCGCCCTGTTGGGTTCTCAACCGGTTATGGTTAGAGACTATGGTAAGTTGTATGTCGTCACCGGTTATGGTGAGGTTTGGCCAAATTAAGACAGTGTCGGGGATTTCACGGTTATGTGGATCCATTGAAAGGGAACTCACGGTTATGTGGTTCCGCCATAGGGTTTGGAGGTATCACCGGTTAGGGTGAGGTCCGGGGTTGTTCACGGTTATGTGGCTACCCAGTGCTCCGTGCTTTCTCTTGCGTTTGATTATGGTTGTATGTCACCTGGTTGATGACAGTTTGAGATTGACTTGGTTTTGTTAATTAATGGATGTATGGCTTGTGCTTGTTACCTTTTATTATTATTACTGTTATTATTTCTATGAGCTGTTTTATTTACTTGTCAGTTTTATTGTGATGTAATATGGCTGGGAGAACGTCTGAGTTACTCCCCACTGACTGTGGCTGTCACTTGTTTTGTGGCAGGTATGCGCGGGTTCAGGTTTGACAAGTGAGGAAGCCGTGAGGATAGACCCGTAGCTAGGTTTACTCGTGTGGAGTCTTGGGATTCGTTTGGATAGTTTCAATCATTAGACTTGTTAGACTTTTATGTTTGGTTATACTTATGTTCATTTGGGGTTGTAAGGGGTATTTACTCCCCGTTTTTGCTAGGCCTCAAGGCTTACTTTGTCATTTTGATTTGATTAGGTTGTTTGCGTGAGTGACAGCTCGGATTCACGGTGTTTCCGCCACCGTGGCTTTCATTCTTATTCATTTTCTTTTATAAATCCTTTTCAAAAGCTTATTTCATTTTGTTGGAAAATCCGGGTTGTTACAGTTGGTATCAGAGCGAATACGCTCCCAACTCTCTTAGTCGAGTGAGTAGGATTTGACTTAGCACACCGAGTGAGAGCGTTGGGTAGACACACTAGGAGGTTTACGTTGTTTTGTATGCGTTTGAGTAGTTTCTTGAAGTGGCATGCTTAGTAAAATGCCGCTATCACCTATGCTTTTGTGTTGCAGATGACCAGTACGGAGTTGGAGCCAACAATGACTTGCAACGCAATCGCCGACTAAAGGATGCTATAGTGATACTGGTGCCTCTTTGTGATTCATTTTCCCTTCGTTGATCGAGAAAACTCAACTCACTTCCTCTATTTCCGTGGATACTCTTATTACTATTCCACGGGAGAACACCGTTTCATGTTCATTCCTATTCTTGGATGTTCCTACTTCTTTTGGGAAATCCGTCCTAGCTCCTTTTCGTGTGTGGTTAAGCCCGACCGAGTTAGGTGTCTTATTGGGGTATGCGAGGCTAGGTGGAGTTGACCTAGGCTAGGAGAGCTATCATTTCGTTATTGGGGTGAGTAGAGTTAGTTGTCCTTAGAATAGAAATCGTAGGGGTAGACTTTTTCCACTTGATTTGGGTATCCTTTTGTTCTCAAGTTTCGAGGACGAAACTTTTTAAAGTAGGGGAGATTGTAACACCCCGTGTTTTTAAAGTTAAATTAAAATATATTTTAATTCAAAAATTTATTTAAAACTATATTTATTTTCATAATACCTTATATTTTAATAGTTTTAAAGCTAATCTTGAGCCTTTTCATTTATATAATATTTGAAATGCTATTTGATACTAAGAAAATTAATAAAATAATTGGAAAATAATATTATTGCTTTATAATATAAAAATAGTAAATAATAGTAAAATAGTAAAAATTAATAATATTTTCTATGGTTATAAATATTTATTATCATATGTACTAGTATTTTATAAAATATCACATTTAACTTAATTTGTATGTTTTCAACTATTTTAATCAAAATTTGGTTAAAGTTAAATTAAATTTATTTATTTTAATAAAAATATTAGACTTTTAATAAGAGTAAATGATAACCTAATACTCCGTACTCCTTATTCAAAACGTATATATATATAAAACCCTAAATAAATAATCAAATACTCCGTGCATTCGCCTTCTTCGTCTTCCTCGCTCATCTAATACCTCCATTAACATTCTCTTTAAACCTTCCTTTTCTCCTTCGTTTCTTGACGGTTTTACTCCGTTCTTGCGCCATAATTACCCTCTCTTCATCCTCTTCACATTAAGGTAAGTTATACTCCGTTTCGTCTCTGTCGCTCGGATCGCCGTTGATATCGTAACTCGTATTTATACTCGTTTTTCACCCTGATCGATCGTAGGACTGAACCAGGACGATCCTGACGCTGATACGTACGTGGTGGACGACTCAATTGAGGATTAGCGCGAAAAGGTAACGGTGATGACGTTACTCGATATTACATTACTTTAAGGTTTATGTGTCGTGTTATGTGGTGATTTTAGTGCGTAAGATATACCGTTCGTTGTCTATAATTGTACGTTCTAATCTATAGACTAGTAGTTTATAGGGTGCAGCCAATCGTCCCTTCCCTGTGAGTTTGGTCCGTGTAGAAATGCCCTGTTTTTGCTCTGTTTTTTTTGTGGAAATATAAACGTAGGTAAACATGGTGTATTATGAAATGGGAGATGAATTGTAAAGTGTGGTTTGTCATTGCATACTGGAGTTACGTGTGTGTGCATGTATATAGTTAATATCAAGTTAGGTGCATTACACTTTATTTACTAAACTCATGATTAGTGGTGTAATGTTGTGTTGATTTATACGATTAGTTGAAGTGATTTGTTTGTAATTTTTGATTTAGTAAGTTACGAAACAATTATATTTTTCTCCGCTTTCGAACTGTTTTAGTGTCTAGGGTCCTATTTACTTGTGTTGTTGTGTTCATATGATCATATCTGCGTGTTTGGAGTCGGTCTCATATTATTTTGAGTCTGGAAGCATGTCTAGGCTATGTGACCATATGAGTATTGTTAGTTATGATGTTTTGATCGCTAAAGATTGTATCTTGAGTTAGTAAGTAACCTAATTATGATCACATGTTGGCTTTAGTGTTGATTACTCCGTATAATGCTAGTATATTGTCATTGTTGAGCCTTGTATAATGATTTGGTGATAATGATGTTTGATTTGGTATTGTTGGATGATGGATAATGTTGAGATTGAGTTGACTCAGGTTATTGAGTTGATTGTTGTAAGCTTGAGACTAGTGTGCGTATGGGTACGGTTATGGCTCATGCGTGAGGAGTTACGACGTCCTAGATTGGACGGATGCCGCCCTGTTGGGTTCTCAACCGGTTATGGTTAGAGACTATGGTAAGTTGTATGTCGTCACCGGTTATGGTGAGGTTTGGCCAAATTAAGACAGTGTTGGGGATTTCACGGTTATGTGGATCCATTGAAAGGGAACTCACGGTTATGTGGTTCCGCCATAGGGTTTGAAGGTATCACCGGTTAGGGTGAGGTCCGGGGTTGTTCACGGTTATGTGGCTACCCAGTGCTCCGTGCTTTCTCTTGCGTTTGATTATGGTTGTATGTCACCTGGTTGATGACAGTTTGAGATTGACTTGGTTTTGTTAATTAATGGATGTATGGCTTGTGCTTGTTACCTTTTATTATTATTACTGTTATTATTTCTATGAGCTGTTTTATTTACTTGTCAGCTTTATTGTGATGTAATATGGCTGGGAGAACGTCTGAGTTACTCCCCACTGACTGTGGCTGTCACATGTTTTGTGGCAGGTATGCGCGGGTTCAGGTTTGACAAGTGAGGAAGCCGTGAGGATAGACCCGTAGCTAGGTTTACTCGTGTGGAGTCTTGGGATTCGTTTGGATAGTTTCAATCATTAGACTTGTTAGACTTTTATGTTTGGTTATACTTATGTTCATTTGGAGTTGTAAGGGGTATTTACTCCCCGTTTTTGCTAGGCCTCAAGGCCTACTTTGTCATTTTGATTTGATTAGATTGTTTGCGTGAGTGACAGCTCGGATTCACGGTGTTTTCCGCCACCGTGGCTTTCATTCTTATTCATTTTCTTTTATAAATCCTTTTCAAAAGCTTATTTCATTTTGTTGGAAAATCCGGGTTGTTACACCATTGGTTTATTTTATAAGGTCGGTTGCTTATGCGACTTTGGCGTGTCATCGGATATGGAGTGTACCCGAAGTAAATAGAACACTTGGAGTGCAAGCGTGCTGGGTGCCAAAGCCGGGGGGGGGGGGGGGGCGCTAAAGTGTAGACCCCTTTGTTAGTCCATAGAAAATAAGAAAAAGCTTTGATCCAAGTGGATCGGTACCTACCTTGTCCTGACGCTTCAGATCTGGGCAGAGCTTCGCTTCTTGAACTTGAAAGGAGGATGAATTCAACACGGGATGGTGTGTTGAACTCAAGGATTTGAGTGCTTGAGGCTTTTGTGGATGCAGAAGTGTAAGATGAGAGAATTGTGTGTGAAATTGTGATCTGAAAGTATCAAGATGTGAAAGATGTGAATTGTGTGGAAAAAGATGATGTGAAAGTATGATTTGAGGTCGAGGTATAGGGCTCTATATATACTAAAAACCTCGGAGAAATTAGGAAAGCAGGGAATAAAAACAAGCCGAGGAACCGCATAGGCTTATGCGGTTGCCAGGGCAAACCGCATAAGCTTATGCGGTTTCCCCTCCAAACCGCATAAAATTGTGCGGTTTGGAGGTGTGGTTCTAGGCCTAATTTCCTAGTTTCGGTTTGACGAAATCTTTGAAAGATTACGTGATAATTTGGACGTGTGGCTCAAGAAAACAGCTAGGATAATCCTGAGATATTTTGTGGTGCTTAGGGCTTTGGAGTGCGGGCCAAAGGCTTGGGTTTGGGCTCGGTTTCGGGCCAGAGACCCGGAAAAATGAAAAGGGTGTATTTGCATAGTTTTTGTGAAATAAGGTAAGACGTGAAGTTGTATTTTGTGTACGAGGGGGCTAAATAGCGGTTTTAGCTACCGGGCCTAAATTTGGGAATTTAGGAATGCTGAATTAGACCTTGTTAGTGTAAAAGGACTAATTGTAGTGCAAATGCGAAGCTCATGCCAAATGAAGCAGGACAAGGACCTAGCTAAACTCCAAATGGACAAAATGAACGTTATTGAAGTGTGATGTGATGCGACCTTAAACATTTTAACATTTAAAACGACTCAAAGTGAATTCGACATTAGTTAGAACCGTATAAGTCATCGTTAAAGCATGCGTAATAAAAGTCCGTGATACATCACAGGGTTTTGTTTGGGAGGGTACGGATATGGGTATCCACAGAGCCCCCAGTTTGACTGAGCTCGGACTAGAGCGCTAGTCAAACTCCACGACCATATCCGGACCATTACAGTCTCGATACAGTCAGCGGAACGAAGCATGTGTCCATGGGTGAGACGAGGACTTCGAACCGGGCTAAACGGGGAGGGGCGTGCGCATTTTAAGGACTTGGCGGTCCGTGCATGCTATAAGGGCCTGCCGGCCTGCCGGATGCCTTCGTCGTGCTTGTTGTTGTTTGTTGGTGCCTTTGCGTGTGCTTGTAATGTCAAATGTTGATGCTGGTGCTTGTGCTTGTAATGTCTTCGTATTGCATGTGTTGGATGTAAAAGGGCTAGAGTGCAGGGTGCATATGCTTGTGAGATTGAATAAGGATGTTCGTGTAGGTGTTAGTGTAGGTCTCGTGAAAGAGCGTCTGTGTAATGCTTGTGCTTGAACTCGCCGAGGAGCGTCTATGTAGAGTGAAATGCTTGGAGTTAGGTGTATATTGCAGAGTGCTTGTGCTTGGGCTCGCCGAGGAGTGTCTATGTAGTTGTGGTTGCATATGATCGCCTTCCGTGGAGGAGAAAATGATGTAATGCTCGTGAAGAGCGTTCGTGCTTCTGCTTCTGTACCGTACATTGAATGCTTAATATACGCGTATGGCGGACTGTAGGTGACGCCTTGACCCAAGCACGGGACGTACTTGGAGTTGCATTGGGGCTAAAATGAATTAGGAATCGAAAAGTAGGCGTAAAACGAGAAAAACCCGAGAAAAACCACAGGACCAAACCGCATAGCCTTATGCGGTTCATTGGCCAAACCGCATAAGGTTATGCGGTTTGCCTTAGTGGCAGTAGGGGGCTATAAAGGCACGAGAGCACCGTGTTTGTTGCTCATTGTAACATTTTCGGTTTTTCACTCTAAAAAACACCATTTTTCGATTTCTCAACCGCTTTTGCTCGTTTTTCTTGCGTTGCCTTGCCATGGAACGAGGTATTGCTCCATTTTAACTTGCTTTTACGTTATTTGTCGTTGTAATTAGCTAGTTTTGCCTTGAAATGTTGAAAAGACGGGTTTTGAATGAAAACCCGAGTTTTGCTTGAAATTTGCCGTTTGAATGCTTGAAATTGACGTCATTGTGTTGCATTATGCCATGTGAACGTGTATGTGTGAATTGATTGTGACTTAGACCGTCTTTGTGTGAAAAACGTCCAAATTAGGTTTCGGGCCCGAAAACGAACCCGGATTTTCCGACCCGGAATTTCAATTAAACTTCGGTGTAGGATGCCCATAGTGAGTATAGCATGCCTATAACGTTAGTTTTGCGAAAAAGTCGAGTTAAAGCCTTCAAATCGCCGTCTTAAGTCGTAGTTATACGGAGTAATTAAGGCGAATTAGGGGTTTTTGATCGGGGTGACCAAAATGCAATTGCTTGTAATGGGTTGTTGTTGGGGATTATTATGGCGCGTAGAAACCATAAAGTTGTGATTTTGAAATGCAGAGAACGGTTTTTGGCTTAATTGTGAATTAGGCCTAAAAATGCTCTGTAGGGCGTATAGTGCAATGTGTTAAAAGGATGTATATGTATTATGTGTATATTATTTGTGTGTATTTGTGTGTATGCCAAGTTGTATACTTGCATGTATTATAGCTGTATGTATTGGTTGTGTTTGGTTGCAGGGGAAGATTCTAGTCGTGTTACGAGGTCAAAATCCCGCAGGAGTTCTAGCTCGAGGACCGAGGGAGCCTCTAGCTCGAGTAGCTTAAGGCGTACTCGTAGTGAGAGGGATGCTGACCCTCGGGACCTGCCCACGAGACGTGGTCAGTCACGAGGTAGAGGCCGTGGGAGAAATGTCCCTGTGCGTGATCCTGAGGAGGAGGCGGATGCGTTTGCTCAGGAGTTTGTAGATGAGTTGGAGGCGGAGATGGATGTTGCTGAGGAGGAGGCTGAGGAGGTCGAGGAGGTCGCGCCTAGGGCAAGTAGCTCTAGGCCGCGAAAATCACGCGCGAACAGGGCTTTCGCGAAGGGTTGGGATGGCCACAACCTTCTGCTTGCTCCGGAGAGACATGTTTCCTATCGAGCGACGATGGGTTGGGATAGGGGCCCGATGAGGACTTTCTCGGGCGTCTCGTCCGCAATGTGTGCTTTTGAGGAGAGGCTTCCGCCGAGGGCGCAGGCTTGGGTGTTGCGTAGTGCTTTTGGCCCGTTGGTTGGCCATTGGAGGGAGATTGCGAGGAAGGAGCAGAGGGCGAACCTGATGTTGATCAGGGCCTTCTTGGATAGGTATTGGGACACCACGACGACGTTCCATATGCCCGACTTTGAGGCCGGCATTACCTTGTCTGAGTACGCGGTCATAACGGGGCTGCCGTTTGGGGATCGCGACATGGATTTTGAGTTTGCGCCGTCCGTTGTGGACGAGGTTGTGACTGACGCGGTTGGCGGTGGTTTGGAGGTGATTTGTGAGGGTGCGCCTCCTTATACTTTCAAGACGAGCTATATCTTGGAGTATTTTGAGGGGAAGACCGAGTATGGCCCCTCGGAGTGGAGCGACGAGCAGAATGCTCGTATGTGGTTGTGGTGGTTTGTGAGCGCCGTGTATTTCGGCGATAAGGGCGAGCGGGCATCGACCTCGGTCCTTATGCATCTCCTGGATTGGGATGCAATTGGGACGTTTGACTGGGTGACGCCGTCTCTGGGCTTGTGCATTCGTTTCTGCATGGATGCCGTGAGACCGCGGGCCATGGATCGAGGGTCGCGACTGTCCTTAGTCGCGCCTGGCTTCTTGATGGAGGTACGTATTGATTTTGTTTTTGTATCAGGTGCTTTGTTGTTCATTTTTATTGTCTTTTGTCTTTGTAACATGTTTTTGTTTCTTGTGTGCAGTCGTGGATTCTTAGCCACTTTCCTTTTCTGCTCCCCCCACATGCTGTGCGGATCGTGAGGGAGTACCCGGCGGTACGTACTTGGGGTACGTGTAACCGTGCTGCATTTAATTGGTCGTATGATGATGTTAGGGATCGTCTGAACCGGATGCGATTTGATGAGGTTTGTGCTTGAACCATTTTAAATAGAGTGTTCTTAAAATGATTGTATTGTATTTGTATTTGTGAGCGTGTTCTGTTTGCTTTGTAGTTCGTGCCATTCCCGTGGGGCCAGTACAGGGGTATTCCTGAGGGCATTGGGGCTAGGTTTGCGGTGCGAGAGACCCAGCGCCTATACATAGCGACGCCGTATGGATCGGTTTGGTACCTTGGAGAGCGTTTGGTCTTTCAGGCAGGGTGGCCAGCTCCGGTGGTGCCTAAGGATCCGCCGAGGGTCCTGTTTGAGCGAGGGGTTTCTGCTCAGGATCGTGTGGCGTTGTATGGAGAGGGAGAGTCAGTGAGCCTCCTCTGTCTCCGGGAAGACTATGCCCATTTTGCTCGATCTCGGCTTGCTTGTGGGCGATTGAGGTATGTGTGCCGGTGTTTGGGGGTGCGAAAAATTTCCCACTGGCGTGTGCGTTTGTATTTGTTTGCAGGAGTTTGATCCGAGATGGCAGAGCGGCGATGACTTCCCTACTACTATCGAGTATGATGACTCGGGCGTCCGTCAGACCTTTGTTCTCGCCGACGATTGCGGTGACTACCGACGGGCATGGACAGCTGGACGAGCAAGGTGAAGAAGGTATGTACTTGTGTGATTGTATGTATGTGTATAAGCCCCCAGTTTGATCGAGGTATGAAGTATATCGATGATCAAACTTGTGAGAGTCGTTTTTTGTGTTACCCCCTCCAGTTTGGTTTAATTTGGGTGAAATTAAGGTAAAGTGGGGTTGACTGGGTTTGTTTTGAAATTTCCCCCCTAAGTTTGACTTAATTTGAGTGAAATTAAGGCAAAATGGAGAAAATGTGAACTGTGTTTGTGTTGTTTTTCACAGGTGGCTAAGGAGGCGCATAAGAAGCTATGGCGTATAGCCAACAGGTGGAGGATGGCCTGGGCTGAGCAGACAGCTCAGTTGTGTCAGAGCCGAGCTGAGACGGCTCAGATTCGGCGTGAGTTTGACGAGTATCGGCGCCGTCACCCGGAGTGAATTTGTGTATTTAAAGATTGTATGAACCTTTATGTACATGTCGTTGTAGCTTGAACTTTGAACTTTGTTGTTGTAGCTTGAACTTCGTCGGGAAACCTGTTCGGTGGGCTTGGTTGAAGAAATGATATGATTCCCGAGTGGGATGCGTTGATGTTCATTTTAGATTGTGAAAATGTTTTGCAAAAAGTTCATTTTAAATGCGAAATGAGCTCGTGTGAATGCGAAAAGTGTTACGCGTTGACTCGTGGTAAGAATCGGAATTGCTAAAGTGAAGCGTGATGTTGGTGTATGGGGAACAACGAAAGAATGTCGTAGCCCAAAGTAGGTTGTAGTGTTTTAGGAAAGACGAAATTAGGAAAATTTTGAGAAAAACCAGCCCCTGAAACCGCATAGGCTTATGCGGTTCGTGGGCTAAACCGCATAAGCTTATGCGGTTTGGACAGCAAACCGCATAGAGTCATGCGGTTTGTTGGCTTGGATGTAGCGCTGTATTTCCATATTTCGGACATTGTTTTCCTATATAAGGAGAGGGGGTGCGTGCCATAATATTCATTCACAACTACTCCTCTTCTCTCTTTTTTTGCTTTAGAATTTTGCTTTCACAAATATATTGGGTATATTTATAAAAGTTTTTTTGTGTCCAAGAAAATGGAGGAGCATTTTGATGCTCTTTTGAAGAGGTGGACGTCTTCCTTGAGTTCGGCAATGAAGAAGGCGGTGTATGATGACGGTGCGGGTGTATTTATTGGTTTTCGTCAAATGAAAGTCGATCTAGACTTCCTTGATTCGTGCTTAGATTATTGGGATCCTAGCTTGCATGTTTTTAGGTTTCCCGGGGGAGAGGTGTGCCCTTTGATGGAGGAGTTCTCGGCCATTGCTGGATGGTCGAAACGGACTACTCCTGTGGTCGTGAGGAGTGAGCTTTGTTACAACGGGATGTTGCGAAACTTCCTTGGGATGACAAACGCTCATGCTGCAGGTTTGTTTGAGGGAGGCAAGGTAAACATGCTTCTCTTGTGTCAACGATATATGAACAAGGCTGATACTAGTATTTCGGACCGTTCTAGGCGGAGGGCCCTTGCTTTTTGTTTGGTTCATCGTTATGCTTTTGCGGGGTCCATGCCAGACGGGGTGTTCGGGAACGCGAGGTATGCTCGTGTTGTCGAAGAGATGGAGAGGGGACATGATCCTTCTGCGTTGATCCTGGCGGAGACCATACCGGGCTTAGGCAGCCGTTATGCTAATCGCCCGAGCTCGCATGCGGGTTGCGCTAGGATTCTCAACGTTTGGCTCATGGAGAGGCTGAGTGTGTATAAAGCTCTTCCCCTTGGAAGTGTCTTCAAGGCGGCGGGGGCGACGTCGCGGAAGATGGAATGGGCTGATCCTCGGGAGCGTTCGCTAAACTACTACCGGTGGTTTGTAAAGGAGAGCACCATTCGTTGGTACGTGTCTTGGTGGGGTATTACGGCGGTTACGGCGCCGTCTATTGCAAATGCGTCTCGTGGGTTGATGTTGTGCGGGTTTGAACGAGGAGTGTGGATTCATCCTCTTCGCTTGAAGAGGCAAATCGGGCTTGCTCAAACCATACCCGAGCAGGATACTCAGGTTGGAGGGGTTGTTGTCCTAAACAACCAAACGATTGATGCTTGGATCCGAGGATGGTCGGACCGTGTTACTTGGGCTGTGCCGGAGCATATAGAGTCTAGCCGTGTTACGGACTTCTATACACGGTGGTATCGTTCCAATGATCCTAAGGAACGTGAGAATCAAAGGAGGAGGGAAAAGAATGGGCCAAGGCCCTCCTTGGCGTATGAGGCGGTGCGCGAAAGGAGGGACTATGGTGATCTTTGTACTGTTGGTGCAGGTGTTTCTACTTCGAGACCGGCGCGGGAAAGGCTTGGACCGAAGGTGACCGTTAAAGATCGCCTAGGGCCAAGGATCGAGGAGCCCCCAGTTGAGCAGGATGAGGATCCGATCAAGCCCCCAGGTTTTGAGAGATCTACTCCCGTCCTTAGGTCGAAAGTTGTGGCGGATCGGCCTCTTGAAGATGAAGAGGTCAACCCAAAGCGTCAGAAAAAGACTTGAGTAGTTTGTTTAGTTTAGAAAGATTCCCTTATTTAAATACATGTTTTAGATTTGAATAAAGGGCTAAGGAGGCTTGTTCCTAGCTCCTTTCTAAATTGCGAAAAATTCTAAATAAAGCAATAAAATGGAATTAATTTGCTTTTGTCTTGTCTCGTTGTTTTCTCTTGTTTGTTTTTAAATGTTCTCGACCTTTTTAAGCTTCGAACATTCGCATTAAATCCTCGACCTTTTTAAGCTTTGGATTCGCCTGTTTGACTTGTTCCGTTTTTTTTTAAGTCCTCGACCTTTTTAAGCTTTGGACTTGGATTTGTGTTTTGTTTTGTGTTGACTGTGCTCTTGACCTTTTTAAGCTTTGAGCGTGTCTTTTTGTGAGTGCAACGCCCTTGACCTTTTTAAGCTTTGGGCATGCGTGCTAAAAGAGTTCGGTTGTACTTTTGACAAGCTGCCTACGTATCTGCTTTTTGAATACAGAATCAAACCGGCGTAGTTCGTGTGATTCGGTTGAGCTCTTTGCAAAGCTGCCTACGTATCCATAGTGCGTGGAATCAAACCGAGCGTTGTAACACCCCGACTTTTCCTAATATTAATTATTCGTCTCAATAATATTCGTAAATTATTTCCCTTGATTTTCTCATTTCTTTTAGATCGAGAAAATCATTTTTATTGTCGCGTGGATAAGCTACTCTGTAGTCGGAGCTTAAATACGGAGTAATTTAGCTAAAGACGGTGTAACTTCCTCATACGAACTCCGATTCAAGTGATTCAAAAGGCTAAACTGCGTATTTTTTCGACACCGTTGCATCTGCCAAATTTTCAGAAGCTGGTTTGGACCGGCCCAGCTGGGACCGAACCGAACCAGCCTTTACACGAGTTGGGTTTAGGGTTTTAGTTGGCTTTTTGAGCAAGTTAATTAATTATCCTAATATCTCCTAATCTTGGCACATGATAAATCTGATTTTATTCCTCATTCTCTCTACCTCATATCCCATCCCCATTCATCCTCTTAATCTCTCACAAAAATACTTCCTAATCTCATCAAACACCATTGTTTATCTTCCAAGCTTTCATCCCTTTCATCCTAAGTCTTTCCTAGCCTTTTCCCTTGGTATAGGATCTCTTTTACCTCTTTTATTTTTCTGTTATTGTGTTATTTTATGTGTTGTATGCTATGTATTCATTATTTGTATGTTTTGGCTTGGATCATCAAAGGAGAAGAAGGCTTTGAAGAAGGAGACACTATCCTAATTGAAGAAGAAGAGGAGTAGCACGAATTTGAGTCTCTACAAAGGTAACTAGGTGTGATCTAGTTGTATTTTAACATGTATGAGGCCTATATGTTGTGGATCTTGTGTTCTACTTGTTGATCTATTGTATGAGTGCAAGAATTCATGTTGTTCATTGTTGTTTTGTCATAAAATCATGCTAGATCTATGGCCTCATACTAGGGTTGTCTTATATTCATGTTTTCATGCATAATTCTCATATTGTATCATTAATCATGCTAGTGAATTGATGGAAATCAAGTCGGTGTCGATTTGTTGTTGTGGTAGTGTGTTAGAGCATAGGTCAAGCCCTTGTTCTTTGTTCCTCTTGTTTTTCTTGTTTGTTTTGGCTTAATTATGTTGATTTAGGATGTATGCATGAATCACCTAAAGTTAAACTATGAATTATGATGATTTGATTAAGTCTAAAGAGTTTGTATGCATGTTTAATGAGTTAATCATATAAATCGATAATTGGCCACATGAGTATCGTGTATATTGCATGAAAATGGGTTGTGGTGTGTGTTGGCCGAGTATAGGTGGGCAGGCTGTGGTGTTGCATGTGTGTGTGATGGTTTGTTGGTCACTTGTTTGAGTCTTGGCATGTCTCATAATGTTAACTATGCTAAAATGAATCGGTCTATGCTTTGTTTGATCACTAAAGAATGAATTATGAGCATGTTAATTGAATATATGACTTGTAAAGCATGTTGATCATATTGTACTCCGTATGTATGGTTGGTTGTGTTGGTAATGATGCTTGTGTATGTATGAGTATGGTTGTTGTGGTCGTATGGTTGTGTTGGAAGTGTTGGAGACAGGTTAACTGGTTAACAGGTTATGCTTGAGTTAAGTTTGCACATGGGTACTGTTCTGGCACATGTGTGAGGAGACACAACGTCCTAGGATGGACGGATACCGCCCATGATCCCCTCGGCTATTCTTGTTGTTTAGTTAGAGCGACTATGGGTTCTCAACCAGAAGGGTTAGAGACTATGGTTATTTATGTCGTCACCGTTCTTGTTGCTCGGTGGAATTTGGCCAAATTTAGACTTGTGATTATTGAGGAACTTCTTGTTGCTGTTCCGCCATAGGGTTTGGGTGATTCTTGTTGCTTCACCCGGGGTGATTCTTGTTGCTTCACCCAGTTCTCCGCGCTTACTCTCGCAATTGGTTGGAAGAAGGATCGTCTTAAGAGCTCAGTTGGTTTGGACACAACTTGGTTGTGCCGTGTTGTTTGTTTAATTGTATATTATTGATCTTTGGTTGTTTGTTAATTATTTATGTTGTTGTACTTTGATGATAGGCCGTAGGCCAGGTGAGCTTAATTGCATTGTTGTTATGTTTGTTATGTTAAAATATGACTGGGGAGCACCTAGTTACTCCCCACTGATTGTGGTTGTTGCCTCTCTTTTATAGGTATGCGCGAGACGGGATTGAGTGAGTTGGATGCGAGGAAGAGACCGTGTACACCTTAGAAGAGATGTGACCTTGTTTAGATTCTTGGACTTGTATTTTGGTTTTGTTTTAGACTTTTTTGGGTCTTTGGACTTTTGTTTTGGTTTTGGTTGTATGGGGTATGTATTCCTCATTTTGTTAGGCCTCAAGGCCTACTCTTTACCTTTCAGTTTGTTTAGTAGATTGTTTGAGTAATAATCCGGGCTACACGGTGTTTCCGCCACCGTGATTTCTGTTTTAAAACCTTTATTTTCCTAAAAACCTTTTTAATCATATTTTATCTCTTTTGAAAAAACCCGGGTTGTTACAGTTGGTATCAGAGCGAATACGCTCCCAACTCTCTTAGTCGAGTGAGTAGGATTTGACTTAGAATCTGAGTGAGAGTGTCAGTAGACACATTAGGGGGTCTACGTTATTTGTGCATGTGTATGAGTAGTTGTGTGAATGGTGGTTTTAGGATTTCCACCACTAGATCATATATGTTTGCTTTGGATGCAGGTACAGGAATGATGGAGTCATGCGAGGTCGGGTATTGACTCGATAAATCTCTACATTTAAAATTTACTAGTCTTGCCTCTAAAATAGTCTTTAAAAGCTTTTGATTTGATTTAATCGTCGTTTTTAAATTTATTTCTTTATTTCAAAATGTTTCACTCTGATAATTACATTCTTGGTTATTATTTGATCTCTTTGATTTCCTCAAAAACTCATCCTTTAAGATTGAATAACCTGGATTTCTATTTTTCTTATCAAATGATAATACTCCTATTTCTCTTTATTTCAAATGTATTTTTGCATTTTCCTTTATTAATTAATGACGCTTGCTTTTAACAATATTTGTTTGACTGCTCAATTCCTTTGAAATTTTAATTTATCTATTTCTTGATGATTTATTGTCTTAATTTCTTTTTGGTTTATACGTATTTAATCATTTGATTATTCTAATTTAAAATCTCTCTCTTTCATTTGACCTTTCGAAATATCTAGAAATTTAACTCTTAAAGTCTTTGATTCGTACCGATTGATCAGCTGGAGCAAGAAACTTGAAGCCGAATTGCGAATGTATGGTCCTACTATCAGAGCACGCAGCGGAAGCTCCTAATCTAAGTCACCTACCGTATTCGTAGGGACGTCTTTCAGCTTGTTATCTACACTTGTCCTTGGTATATCCTTATAAGTTCTTGATCTTATTATACAGTTGTTTTAAAACTATTAGCTCGTGATTACAGTTTGAGTTTCTTTTTCCCCAATAAAACTTCTTATTATGTTCATCCTCTATCTTTCTCAATAGATCGTGTTGAAATAATTTCTAAACTCTTTTATTTCAAAATGTTTTCAGTCAATTCTATTAACGAAACCTATTTCTGTATATTGGTGCTATAATGGTTTGTTTATCCTTCTTGTACTTTCTTATTTTGTAACTATGTTGAGGAAAATTTTAATCCGTTTTGTTTTACTCTTCATTCATTTTTTTAAACGCGTCAATACATTTTGATGGGTTTTTACTCAATCAAATTTGAAATGACTGACACTTATCTATTGCGTCCACTTTTGATCAAAACCTCTTTGTTATCCTAAACCTTCTTTTATTAAGTTTTCTAATTTGAGCATTTGGTTCATTTGAATATCATTTATTCTACTTGGTATTTTAGTAGTTTCATTTTTTCTAAACTCGCTGTCATTTTGAAACTCGACTTTAAGACTTCTCTTTGAAATTGTTACTTCTGATCATACTTTATCTTAGTCAAACTTTTCAGCAATTATCTTTTCGTCTCTCCTTCATAACGAAACCAATTTGAGTTCTTGTTGGAAACGAGTCTTATGCCTTCATTTGTGAACTCTTAAAGAATATTTCTACTTTTTTTTTCTTCATCATTTCATATTAAAAAAAAAAAAATATTTCTTTTGTCAAAATGGTGGCTGTTGAGCATTTTTCTTGCAAAAGATATATTATGTCATATTTTTACTTAATTCATTTCATTCCTGCTTTTCTTTCTTATTCATCATAACTCATCACTTTTATATCATGACCCTATGGATCACCTTTTAGTCTTGTCATTTGGTCTTATGTCATTCTATTCCTTAGGTTTCCCTCTAGTGGCTACTTGATTCTATTGCCTTTCATACGACTTTTAAGACGTCGATCTTCTATTATTTTCCAATCCTTTCCACAGTTATTCACGTTCTCAATTTTGTAAAAGCTCTTGATGTATTAACATCAATCTTGTCTTTGATAAATTTCTCTAATCGTATTCCTTGACATCTAGCCGTAAGGTGCTTCACCCTTATCTAGCTCGAGACTTGATTCCTAGGTTGTCGCTGTTATGGGAGTCTTAGATGTTGGAGCTTAGAGGATTTGTAGCTAATGGTATGGATGTTTGGTTAGGGGGCGCACATGGTTGGTCGTTGTAGGTTTTGAGGATTCTTAGTGTTGCGATTCCTAGCTAGTGCAACCCGAGACCGCTTTATAATTATGAGTTAATGCACTTGTGAGTCTTAGCCTTTGGGATTGATGATTTATTTGACGGTGAGTGAACGTAAGGGAGATTACGATCTCTACATAGGGAAGACTTTTGGAACCTTAAGTATGTTGGTATATGGCGTATGATAATCATGGGATAGTGAGAATTGGGAAGTGATATTGTGGTGAGCAATGATAATCGGCTTTGAGGAAAAACTTAAAGGTTATAGTGAGCACGATAAAACTTTGGGGTTTGAACTTTAAAGGATAATGTTGGAATGACAAGTGTGCATCTTTGTGGTTTTGTGTATGTGTTAAGTGTAAGGAAATTCATTAATGGGAGGAGAGGATTCGAGGTCCGTAAGGTAGAGACGTTCGAGGAAGGTATGGATAGACTTGGGTATGGTAACAATGGGTTGAGAGAGTAGTAAGCTTTTGACGACACATTATGATAGCTACGTGATAATATACCTTCGATTTGGGAATGAGACGATATGGTATGACATAATTATGGTTATTTCATTGTGGAGAGTGTGGATAGATATGAGAAGTGATATAGACTTGAGCTTGGATCACGTTATGATTGAGGGTATGAGGTTTGTCTTTGGCATTGATTTGAGGATTAGTTTGTGCGGCAATTGTATTGGTGACGTTAGTTACGATGTCCACGGCTTTAAAATGTATTTGGAGTGTATTAAGATTTTGGATTGAGATACTATGTTGAGTTGATATGGACATACGAAGCTAATAATAATCGATTTGGGTTGTCGAGCATACGATGTATCTATGGTATACAAGTTTACATAAACTAGCCATCCACATCCGAGCAGTTGGTGATATTGAGCTAATATAAGCGTCGTTAAGCGTGTCTATGCCAATGTTATCGAGGTGAGTAGAGGTAGCGACTCTTGTCTTGAGGACCATAGGAGTAGGTAGCTTTCTTAATCCTTTGGGGCATTCCTTCGTTCTCAAGTTTCGAGGACGAAACTTCTTTTTAGGTGGTGAGATTGTAACACCCCGACTTTTCCTAATATTAATTATTCGTCTCAATAATATTCGTAAATTATTTCCCTTGATTTTCTCATTTCTTTTAGCTCGAGAAAATCATTTTTATTGTCGCGTGGATAAGCTACTCTGTAGTCGGAGCTTAAATACGGAGTAATTTAGCTAAAGACGGTGTAACTTCCTCATACGAACTCCGATTCAAGTGATTCAAAAGGCTAAACTGCGTATTTTTTCGACACCGTTGCATCTGCCAAATTTTCAGAAGCTAGTTTGGACCGGCCCAGCTGGGACCGAACCGAACCAGCCTTTACACGAGTTGGGTTTAGGGTTTTAGTTGGCTTTTTGAGCAAGTTAATTAATTATCCTAATATCTCCTAATCTTGGCACATGATAAATCTGATTTTATTCCTCATTCTCTCTACCTCATATCCCATCCCCATTCATCCTCTTAATCTCTCACAAAAATACTTCCTAATCTCATCAAACACCATTGTTTATCTTCCAAGCTTTCATCCCTTTCATCCTAAGTCTTTCCTAGCCTTTTCCCTTGGTATAGGATCTCTTTTACCTCTTTTATTTTTCTGTTATTGTGTTATTTTATGTGTTGTATGCTATGTATTCATTATTTGTATGTTTTGGCTTGGATCATCAAAGGAGAAGAAGGCTTTGAAGAAGGAGACACTATCCTAATTGAAGAAGAAGAGGAGTAGCACTAATTTGAGTCTCTACAAAGGTAACTAGGTGTGATCTAGTTGTATTTTAACATGTATGAGGCCTATATGTTGTGGATCTTGTGTTCTACTTGTTGATCTATTG
Organism: Dianthus caryophyllus; assembly: GCA_023091065.1. Taxonomy (NCBI): domain Eukaryota; kingdom Viridiplantae; phylum Streptophyta; class Magnoliopsida; order Caryophyllales; family Caryophyllaceae; genus Dianthus; species Dianthus caryophyllus. The sequence goes on along the minus strand of CM041527.1, from coordinate 18,742,525 downwards.
TATGAGTGCAAGAATTCATGTTGTTCATTGTTGTTTTGTCATAAAATCATGCTAGATCTATGGCCTCATACTAGGGTTGTCTTATATTCATGTTTTCATGCATAATTCTCATATTGTATCATTAATCATGCTAGTGAATTGATGGAAATCAAGTCGGTGTCGATTTGTTGTTGTGGCCGTGTGTTAGAGCATAGGGCCGAAGCCCTTGTTCTTTGTTCCTCTTGTTTTTCTTGTTTGTTTTGGCTTAATTATGTTGATTTAGGATGTATGCATGAATCACCTAAAGTTAAACTATGAATTATGATGATTTGATTAAGTCTAAAGAGTTTGTATGCATGTTTAATGAGTTAATCATATAAATCGATAATTGGCCACATGAGTATCGTGTATATTGCATGAAAATGGGTTGTGGTGTGTGTTGGCCGAGTATAGGTGGGCAGGCTGTGGTGTTGCATGTGTGTGTGATGGTTTGTTGGTCACTTGTTTGAGTCTTGGCATGTCTCATAATGTTAACTATGCTAAAATGAATCGGTCTATGCTTTGTTTGATCACTAAAGAATGAATTATGAGCATGTTAATTGAATATATGACTTGTAAAGCATGTTGATCATATTGTACTCCGTATGTATGGTTGGTTGTGTTGGTAATGATGCTTGTGTATGTATGAGTATGGTTGTTGTGGTCGTATGGTTGTGTTGGAAGTGTTGGAGACAGGTTAACCGGTTAACGTGTTATGCTTGAGTTAAGTTTGCACATGGGTAATCGCTCGCACATGTGTGAGGAGACACAACGTCCTAGGATGGACGGATACCGCCCATGATCCCCTCGGCTATTCTTGTTGTTTAGTTAGAGCGACTATGGGTTCTCAACCAGAAGGGTTAGAGACTATGGTTATTTATGTCGTCACCGTTCTTGTTGCTCGGTGGAATTTGGCCAAATTTAGACTTGTGATTATTGAGGAACTTCTTGTTCTTTGTTCCGCCATAGGGTTTGGGTGATTCTTGTTGCTTCACCCGGGGTGATTCTTGTTGCTTCACCCAGTTCTCCGCGCTTACTCTCGCAATTGGTTGGAAGAAGGATCGTCTTAAGAGCTCAGTTGGTTTGGACACAACTTGGTTGTGCCGTGTTGTTTGTTTAATTGTATATTATTGATCTTTGGTTGTTTGTTAATTATTTATGTTGTTGTACTTTGATGATAGGCCGTAGGCCAGGTGAGCTTAATTGCATTGTTGTTATGTTTGTTATGTTAAAATATGACTGGGGAGCACCTAGTTACTCCCCACTGATTGTGGTTGTTGCCTCTCTTTTATAGGTATGCGCGAGACGGGATTGAGTGAGTTGGATGCGAGGAAGAGACCGTGTACACCTTAGAAGAGATGTGACCTTGTTTAGATTCTTGGACTTGTATTTTGGTTTTGTTTTAGACTTTTTTCGGTCTTTGGACTTTTGTTTTGGTTTTGGTTGTAAGGGGTATGTATTCCCCATTTTGTTAGGCCTCAAGGCCTACTCTTTACCTTTCAGTTTGTTTAGTAGATTGTTTGAGTAATAATCCGGGCTACACGGTGTTTCCGCCACCGTGATTTCTGTTTTAAAACCTTTATTTTCCTAAAAACCTTTTTAATCATATTTTATCTCTTTTGAAAAAACCCGGGTTGTTACTAGCGTAGTTCACCCATGCGAGAGTGAGTTTTGTTTTGGAATTTTGCAGAAGCGTTTGTGTTTTAGGGGTAGTATTTCTTGAGTTGATCAAGATTTGTTGGTAATCGGAAGTCCTGACCATCAAGGTCGGTTAGTTTCACGGCTCCTCCGGGAAGGATTTCTTTGACCAAGTACGGTCCGGCCCAATTGGGTTTGAATTTTCCTCTTGGGTCGACTGGTAATGGTGCTCGGACTGATTTGAGTACTAGGTCGCCCACTTTGATGTTTCGTGGCTTGACCCGTTTGTTGTAGGCGCGTTGTAGGCGAGATTGATACATTCTGACCGCATTTAGTGAATGTAACCGTCTTTCGCCTAAGAGGATGAGTTGTTCGTATCGCTCGCGTTCCCATTCGGCCTCAGGAATGTACGCTTCCATGAGAATTGGCGATTGCATCTCGATTTCTACAGTTGAACGGCTTCCATCCCGTAGGTTAGGAAATAGGTGTCATGCCCGTGGGTGTGCGGATGGTTGTCGCGGTATCCCCATAATGCAAATGGGATTTTGTTGGGCGATCGTGGCGGTGTCGATCATCTTTTTGAGGATTGATACGACGGTTTTGTTCTTTGCCTCGACCGCTACCGTTAGTTCTTGATCGGTAGGGTGATGATTTGTGTTGTTGTATCTTGTATTTGAGGAGGAGTGGTTCGACCTCTCCTTGGAAGTGTGTGCCTTGGTCAGCCGATGAATTTGGGGTATGCCGCAACGACAAATGATGTTGTTTTGTATGAATTTCGCAACTTCTTTCGTGCCTAGCGTACGGTATGATGCGGCTTCGACCCATTTGGTGAAATAGTCGATGGCCACGAGGATGAAGCAGTGTCCTCCTGCTCCCACGGGTTGTACTTTGCCAATGACGTCAATTCCCCATGCGGAGAAGGGCCATGGCGAGGTTAAACTGTATAGTGGTGAAGGAGGTATGTGTTGTACGTTTGCAAAGATTTGACAATTATGGCAATGTTTGACATATTTTGCGCAGTCGGCTTCCATGGTTGTCCAGTACCATCCTAGCCTTATGATTTGTTTGCACATGGCTCGTGCGTTCATGTGTGGTCCGCACTCGCCATTGTGTACCTGGGACATGATATCGTGTCCCTTTTTGTGATCGACACATAAGAGTAGTGTGCCTTGGGGTGTCTTTTTGAGTAGTTTGCCCATTTCCATCACGAATTGTGATGATAACAGGCGTAAAGCGCGTTTGGCTCGTTTGTCAAAGTTTGGTGGGTATTCACCGTTTGTTTTGTAGTTGATGATTGCTTGGTACCAAGGGTCGGTTTGCTCTTCCTCGGTTTCAATGTCACATATGTAGGCGGGTTCGTTCCGTCGTTCCACGACAATGGGGAGCGTTTCCATCCCCGGGGGTATGTTGATTAGTGACGCGAGTTTGGATAACGTCGGCCGAATTGGTTTTCTTCGCGTGGGAGGTGTATGAATTCTACGTGATAGAATTCGTTTATGAGCTCTTGTATTTTGCTTTGGTATAGTGCCAGGTTTTCATTAAGTATCTTCCATGCTCCGGATACTTGGTTGATTATGAGGGAGGAGTCCCCATAGACTCTTATATTGCGGGCGTTGAGTACAAGCGCCGCTGAGACCGTGCAAGCATGCTTCAGATTCCGCGGCGTTGTTTGTGACGTCAAAGTCCAGCTTTGATTGATAAAGGTGTGTGTTCGCCATTCGGGATATGAGAAGTATTCCTACTCCACATCCTCGATAGTTGGAGGAGCCATCAAGTATAACTCCCATTGTTCTTGGTTGATGTTGTAGATCCCATCGCCTGGAAGGGATGTTGTGTCGATGATTGGTTCTTCGTTGATTGCATTTTCGCCAGGAAATCGGAGACCGCTCGTCCCTTGATTGCTTTGAGGGGTACGCATTTAAGATCGACCGGCCAGGAGCAATGTCCATCCGCCATTCGTCAGATTAGCACAGGTTTCTCGAAGAGGTACTTTACGGGGTCCATTTTGGAATAGACCTTCGTTTGGTGTGCTAGCATATAATGACGGAGTTTCTTGGATGACCACACTAAGGCTAGACAACTCTTCTCGACGGGTGAATATCGAGTTTCGTAATCGAGAAATTTCTTGCTTATGTAGTAGATTGCGTGCTCTTCGCCGTTTATTTCTTGAGCGAGCATGGCGCCCATGGCGGTAGGTGTGGTTGTGAGGTATAAGGATAACGGTAAATCCGCTTGGGGTGGTCGTAGAACTGGTGGGTTAGTTAGCAATTCCTTGACCTTGTCAAATGCTTTTTGACAATCTTCATCCCATTTAACGTGGTCGGTTTTCTTGAGTTTCTTGAAAACTGGTTCACATATCATGGTGAGTTTGCTAATGAAGCGCGAGATGTATTGGATTTGGCCCAAGAAACTTCGAATTTCGTCGAGGTTCTCCGGGGGTCGCATTTCTAGGATTGCTTTGACTTTCGAGGGGTCGACCTCAATGCCTCTTTGGCTCACTACATGTCCTAGTAGTTTACCGGATTTAACTCCAAAAGTACATTTTTGGGGGTTGAGGCGCATTTTGTATTGTCGTAGGCGAATGAAGAACTTGCGGAGGTTAGTGATGTGACCACTTCTCTCCTTTGACTTTACGATCATATCGTCGACGTAAACTTCGACTTCTTTGTGCATCATGTCGTGTAAAAGGGTTGTAGCGGTGCGTTGGTATGTAGCGCCAGCATTGATTAGGCCGAAAGGCATGACCGTGTAGCAGTATGTGCCCCACGGTGTAATGAAGGCCGTTTTTGCCATGTCTTCGAGTGACATTTTGATTTGGTTATAGCCTGCGTAGCCGTCCATGAAGGATAGGAGGGCGTGGTCGGCGGTGTTGTCGACTAGGACGTCCACATGGGGTAATGGAAAGTCATCTTTAGGACTAGCTTTGTTCAAGTCGCGAAAGTCAACGCATACTCGAATTTTGCCATTCTTTTTCAGGACTGGGACCATGTTTGAGACCCATTCAGGATACTCGATGACTTGGATGAAACCGGCTTGTAGTTGTTTTTCGATTTCTTCCTTGACCATAAGGGACCATTCGGGACGTAGTCTTCTTAGCCTTTGCTTGATGGGTTTGTAACCAGGTTTGATGGGGATGCGGTGCTCGGCGATGCTTCGTTCGATGCCGGGCATGTCTTTGTATGACCAAGCGAATACGTCCTTGAATTCGCTTAGGAGTTGTGTAAATTGGGTGCGCTCGTGTTCGTCTAGTGAGGCTCCTAGTTGTAGTTCCCTTGGTTCTTCGGGGGTTCCCACGTTTATGGTTATGGTTTCCTCGATGATTGGGTCTTGTGTTTTTGGGTGTACAAGGTTTGCAATGTATTTGTTTAATGATTCACTTTCGCATGAGTTAGTGTCTTTTGTATTTTGTGTGTTGTTTGTTGCTTGTTGATTTTTGTTTGTTTGTATTTTGTTATTTGTTTTAGTTTGAGACAAGACGTAAGCAAATTTATTCATTTCATTATTTTGAAGAGAATTATTCGACAAATCAGAAAATTGCTTGGAGCTAGCCTCCGTAAATAGAAAATCTAAACTAAAGCTAGAGTCTAGGATAGATGGGTCGACAGATGACCCGACACTAAGAGCATTAGAATCTAAAAGAACTTCTTCTTCTTCATCGTCTTCTGTGTCGTTGGAGGTGCTTGAGCTGCTTGAGCTGCTTGGGTTGCTTGGGTTGCTTGAGTTGCTTGAGTTGTGATGTAAATTAGTCGTTCTTTGGAGGAAGGTGTGGTTTTCCTCCGAGGTTTCTTGATCCTTCCTTGATCGATAAGATCTTGAATGGCATGTTTGAGTTTGAGACAACTCTGAGTGCTATGTCCCATGCCCCGGTGGTATGCACAGAAGGCGTTGGGATCCCATGATTTTGATTTCTTATTCATGGGTGGCTCGTTAATAGGTCCAATGGGTGTGAGGTAGTCCTTTTCGATTAGTTTTTGTAATGCCACAGCGTAGGGCATATAGAGTTTGTCAAAGTTCCTTGCGGAGCCATGCGAGTTGTGTGTTCTTCGCCCTTTAAGAGTGTGTCCTCGAAGGGTACTTCGGTAGGTGGGATCCTCATAGCTAGATGTGAGATCCTTTTCGATGCGAGTGCCAATTTCAATAAGATGTTCGAAGTTCTGAGCGTGGCAGAAGTGAAAGTAGTATCGCCAGGCGGGTCGTAGGCTGAAGAGGAAAGTGGACATGAGTTCATCTTCGTGTGGGTGATTAAATTTTCGGAAAGTGATTCCCCCCTCTGTGTAAGGTGTTTGACGAAGCCTTCGTTGTCTTTCTGACGAAAAGCTTCGAGGGTGTCGAGCGAGACTGGGTTGCTAAGTTCTTTTTGGACACGACGTTCCAAACGTTCGGCTGCGGTGCGATGTAGAGCTTTTAGGTGATCGATGTCTTTTGCAAGTTGATTGATGTGACTTATCACTTCGTCAGTAGGTAGCCAGTATTCGTCGTCTTCGTCATCAGACCAGTAGACCGCATTAACTTGGTCGTCGGAGGGTGTGATTAGGTAGGGCTTGATCTAGAATAGGGATTGACCCCACGAAGATTGCATGGTTTCCAAGTGGGTTTTCGTTGTTTGAAGGCTTGGCGGGTTGAGATGGTTTGCTGAGCTTTCCTTGATCGATTAGATCTTGGATAGCGTTCTTGAGCCTAAAGCAGTTCTCGGTGTCATGCCCCTTGCCTCGGTGGTATGCACAGAAGGCATTGGGGTTCCAAGATTTAGGCTTCTTGTCTTCGGGCGGCTCGCTAGTAGGCCCGATCGGTTGTAGGTAGTTTTTCTCGACCAACCTTTGAAATGCCTTGGAGTAGGACATAAAGAGAGGGTCGAAGTTTCTCTTGGCCTTAGGAGGCGGCGAGAAGGTAGTTGCGAAGGCGTCGAGGGTGTCATCATCAAGGTTACCGACGGTACGATTTTCGTCGTTCTTGACCGCGCGGGAGGACTTAGAGGAGCTCCCTTGATATGCATGGCCGGTGTATTTAGCCATGGTGCCAGTCCTAAGGTCATCTTCGATTTGAGTGCCGACCTTAGTTAGTTCTTTGAAGTTCTGAATGTTGCTGTACCTCATGTAAAATTGATACACGGGTCGCAGGTTATTTATGAACTTCGGTACGAGCTCGTCCTCGCGGGGACGGTTGGGGATTTGTGCGCTCAGTTTCTTCCAACGAGTAAGATAGTCGGTAAAGCCTTCATTGTCCTTTTGAGATAGGACTTCTAAGGTGCGGATTGAAACTTGAGTGTCTTCATTGTCTCGATACTGTCGGTCGAACTCGACTGTGAGTTCTTCAAAAGTAGGGACCCGTTGTGGGTCAAGTGAGTAGAACCATGTCTTGGGCACTGCTGCTAGAGAGTGAGGGAAGAGAGTTAGCCAATGCTTAGCGTCGACTCCTTTGATGGCCATTTGGGACTTGAAAGCTCGGATGTGGATGATCGGGCTCTCATGTCCTTGGAAGACAGGAAGGTCACTAAGGGCGAGCTTGTTAGGGAGTTCGTCCTTGATGCTAGTAGGCACGTTTTCATTCTCCTTGTGGATGGAGTAGGTGCTCGAGACGTAGAGCCTTTCTTCCATGGCTTGGAGTTTCTTGGCGTGCCTATCGGCCTCTTCCTTGATCTTGGTTTCCATACGTTCCACCTCGGTGGTGTGGGCGCCCAGCAGCCATTCAAGGTCAGTGGTCAGCTTTGTGACTTGGTCACGGAGTCACGGTAACCGTCATTGCCGGCCATTTTGCGGGTGTAGGTTCGTTTCTTGTAAGGGATTACTAGGCGGTTCTTAGTACGACGAGTATCCAGCTGAGGCCTGCATTTCACTTTGTATATTAGCGACACGACTCGACCCACTAGACTCACATTCATTTTAGGCATTCATTTTAGCTCATTTCGTTGTTTTGAAAGACCTTTTAAGCTTGAAAAAGGAGATTTTCGAAAAGGTTTTGCTAAGGGAAGCTTTTGAGGCGAGGATGCGTGCGCACATCTCGTCTCGATGTTAAAAGATTTTGCTTTGCATCCGTCGAACTGATATCGGTGATTTGCCGAGGTGAGCTCGAGTCGGATGTGTAAAAGAAGAGGATTCGGCTCGAGAGCGATTAGCAAGTCGAGTCGAGGATGTTAAATGTAGAGACTAGGCCGTATGACCTAGAAGATTGAAATCCACGAGCTCGGGTTTTATTCCTTGCTCGGGTTTTTGCTTGTTAGTGAAAAAGGAAGTTTTGAAAAAGTTTATTTCAAAAATTCGCGATAGTTTTGTTTGAAAAGTGTTAGTTTGTTAGATGTTAGGTTCATTTATCTTTGAAACGTTTAAGCGAGTTTTCGAAGATATGAATGCAAATGCTCGTTTTGAAAAAGACTATGGGGTGCATAGCCTCGAACTTGTACGTATGACTCAAAAGGGTGAAAAATGAGTCAGTCGGGTACACCTCCAACTACCTCGAGTACGCTTTGGCAGATACTTAACCCTCCATTTCCTTACTCCAGGGCGATAGGTTTTCTGAAGGGAGCACTGGGGCGGTCGAGATAGCCGTTTACGGCAAGCCGTGGAGGGGCGAGAGGAAAGCTAGTCCGGCATGTGCTTTATCGAGTGGACAAGTCTGCATGTGGGAACCACCTCTCGAGGGTGTAAAGGGTGCCTAGATTCCAAAAGGAATGGACTCTAAACGAATGTGCATAGCTCAAATATGTATACTTGGATTGTTCAAGGCTTTCAAGTTTCACCTCTTTATTTTTAAAAAGAAAAAGCTAGTTTTTAGTTTTAAAAATAAGATTTCCCCAGTGGAGTCGCCAAACTGTGGAACCCGGGATCGGACCCAACTCGGCGTCTTGCTTAAGGGCGGATTTTAAAGTTAAAAAAGATTAAGTTGGAAAAACCTTTAAGAACTGTTATGGAGTCGCCACCTAATTATCGCGGAAATTAGGAACCTGCTACCATGTTCTAAGTTAAAAACATGTCCTAGATTTTGGAGCACGCCGACACCCCTAGATCTAAGGCTTGTGAAACCAGATTGGATTCGGGGTGAGGGTACTTTAGAAAAAGAGTTAATTCAATTAATGATTTATGAAAACTTTTTAGAAAAGCCTATGTAAAAATAGCCTCTACTGACCTAGAACAATCCTTGTAAGATGATATTTGAGCTAATGTTATCGCTACGTACAAGTGCGATAAGGTTTGTAAAAGAATGCAGATGCAGATACAAAAAGATTGATTAAAACCCTCAGTTTAGCATGTTTAACTTGTTAACGAATACGGTTCAGTTAAAGGTCGAATTCATTGTTTAAGTTGATTTTAATGCAAAATAAGAAGGGTGCAAGATGCATGCAAATAAAATAAAGTTCAATTGTCCATTGGTTTATTTTATAAGGTCGGTTGCTTATGCGACTTTGGCGTGTCATCGGATATGGAGTGTACCCGAAGTAAATAGAACACTTGGAGTGCAAGCGTCTTTGGGTGCCAAAGCCGGCGCTAAAGTGTAGACCCTTTGTTAGTCCATAGAAAATAAGAAAAGCTTTGATCCAAGTGGATCGGCACTACCTTGTCCCGACGCTCAGATCTGGGCGAGCTTCGCTTCTTGAACTTGAAAGGAGGATGAATTCAACACGGGATGGTGTGTTGAACTCAAGGATTTGAGTGCTTGAGGCTTTTGTGGATGCAGAAGTGTAAGATGAGAGAATTGTGTGTGAAATTGTGATCTGAAAGTATCAAGATGTGAAAGATGTGAATTGTGTGGAAAAAGATGATGTGAAAGTATGATTTGAGGTCGAGGTATAGGGCTCTATATATACTAAAAACCTCGGAGAAATTAGGAAAGCAGGGAATAAAAACAAGCCGAGGAACCGCATAGGCTTATGCGGTTGCCAGGGCAAACCGCATAAGCTTATGCGGTTTCCCCTCCAAACCGCATAAGGCTGTGCGGTTTGGAGGTGTGGTTCTAGGCCTAATTTCCTAGTTTCGGTTTGACGAAATCTTTGAAAGATTACGTGATAATTTGGACGTGTGGCTCAAGAAAACAGCTAGGATAATCCTGAGATATTTTGTGGTGCTTAGGGCTTTGGAGTGCGGGCCAAAGGCTTGGGTTTGGGCTCGGTTTCGGGCCCGAGACCCGGAAAAATGAAAAGGGTGTATTTGCATAGTTTTTGTGAAATAAGGTAAGACGTGAAGTTGTATTTTGTGTAAGAGGGGGCTAAATAGCGGTTTTAGCTACCGGGCCTAAATTTGGGAATTTAGGAATGCTGAATTAGACCTTGTTAGTGTAAAAGGACTAATTGTAGTGCAAATGCGAAGCTCATGCCAAATGAAGCAGGACAAGGACCTAGCTAAACTCCAAATGGACAAAATGAACGTTATTGAAGTGTGATGTGATGCGACCTTATACATTTTAACATTTAAAACGACTCAAAGTGAATTCGACATTAGTTAGAACCGTATAAGTCATCGTTAAAGCATGCGTAATAAAAGTCCGTGATACATCACAGGGTTTTGTTTGGGAGGGTACGGATATGGGTATCCACAAGTTGATCGGGATACTTCTCCTTAAATCCAAGTCTAATATTCGCCGTTTTGATTTCAGAGACAACGTTCACTCGCACATAATCTATCTGTTTATCCGAGAAAGAAGTCATTTGACGATGACCGTAAAAAAACTTCCCCATCTAATGGTTATTAAAACCATACATGGGCATCACCGCGAATTTTCCATCTGTCCCAGATACGATCTTAATCTTAAATGGACATTCAATCTTTTTACTTGTCGTCTTCTTCCTCTTCGGTACCTTCAACGGATCCTTGAACGGACCATTGTATTTTCCACCTCTCTCGCACCTGATTAAATGATACTCTCTGGTTCCCCTAGGCTTATTACTCGATTTGCACAATCCAAAACCAAGACCGTGAGCTATTGCCTGAGCCCAAGTGTAAGCCATTTTCATATTTTGAAAACAAAGAGTATTCAAAAAGTGAAAACTGTAATCGATGCCGTCGCCAATTAATTGGTCCACTTACAAGGCATAATTTTAAGGAAATTAAAAACACAAAAAAATAAAAAAAAATAAAAAAAAAAATAAAAAAAATACACTATTCATTCGAGCAAAATACTCGAATGAACACAGTCCATTCGAGATTTTTGCTCGAATGGATGTGTCATTCGAGCAAAATACTCGAATGAGCGGTTCATTCGAGCAAAACACCGAATGAACACACCATTCGAAGTTTTGCTCGAATGAAACATCCATTCGAGCAAAAAACTCGAATGGACTGTGTTCATTCGAGTGTTTTGCTCGAATGAACACAGTTCATTCGAGTATTTTAGAAACGTAAACAACTACTATTTCGAAAATTTTAACTAAAATAAAGCCGAAAATTTAACAAAAATAAATACATACCGATATATTATCATCACCCAAATCGGATTGATCATCACCCTCATAATCGCCGTCATTAAAATTATCGTCGCCAGTGGTTGACATTTTTTTGACTAATTTTGGGTGAAACAGTTACAACTAACTAAAACAACCACTACTCTAACTAACAAGGGCAAAATAGGAAAGTGGCTAAAAAATGCGGCGGTATTGTATTTTTTTTGCGGCGGCATATTGTACCACCCTTAATTTCATTATTGTCAACATTAATTTTTTACAACTTCCACTAAAATAAATATTGGAACAAAAATATGTACACTTTAGTATTAACAAAAATTATAATAGATTGATACTCTTGTAGTATTCATGAAGACGTACCTTACAATTCCGAAAACTTTCTACTTAATAGTGGGAATTTTCTCTACGTTGTAATAGAGTTGAAGGAAGAAAGTAGTTTCCATCGAAATAGTGAAGTGTAAAATTTTGGGGTTCAATTAGAAATAAACAAGCTTGTATTTCGATTAGTGTGACATGGAATTTGTTCAAATTCAAATCTAAATTTTGAACTTTCTTAAACATCTATTTTGGATCAAACCCAAATTTTCAAACGAAATTCTTGTTTCCAAGCATATCATGAGAGTATTGAGACATTAAAATTCTACTTCCTTCATCCTGATAGATTTTGCACGAAGAACACACTTGATAACACAATTACAACAAGATCTCAAGTAAACCTTTTTATTTATTTTTTTATGTTAGAAATTATATCAAAATTTGTCGTTACTTATGAATAGTGTTCAAAACGTTAACATGAATAATCCATCATATGAGTGGTCTTCCAAATGTAAACCAAACTTTATTTAATTCCAAAATAAACTCAACTATAGTTATAATCTTCTTTAAAAAGACCAAGTTACCAGCAAGTCGACATCCTGAACAACCGGTTAAAAAAATCCTACCAATAATACCACCTTCCATTAACATCTAATTTACCTCTAATGAACCCCACCTTCCATTTCCATTACCATTAACTATAACACCACCTCCCCCTTCACTACCATTCCCCTTAAAATAGTCTCATCGAAAAAACAAACCCACGCAAGTCACCAGCCTCATCAAATCATCCTAACCTCTATCAATTTTCAATATGAATATTATTTTACTCTCTCAATTAAGCAAAAATTAATGAATTTAGCGTCGAGTTTCATTCTTTGATTTATTTTTTCAGGGTTTGGGTTAGGCACCATGAAGTCACCGTCGAGGCCACGCTTCGGAGGATCCAACAACCTCAAAAAGAAAACCACGTGGGTAGATTGATTGCTAATGGCGGTGGAAGTAGATGGCAGTCGTGGCATTGGCATCGTGAATTTGGTGTTGTGTGAAGTTGTCGGAGTGGATGTTGTGGTGGGCCGGTGGGGAAGAGCTAAACGACGGCGGTTGTAGTGTTTGGTCGGGGGTTCTTGAGAACGTCGGTGAGAGGGAGAGAGGGGGGAGGCCATGACGGTGGTTATGGACACTGGTGGTACTTGGTAGAGTCGACAGCGTGAGGGAGAATAACTTGAGGTTACGACGGTCGTTGGTACTTTGGCGAGTTACCATGTAGATAACTGTATCCATACCTCCCAAAACAAACTCCATGATGTAACGGACTTTTAATTCATTCTGCAAAACTTATAAATTTAATCTCATATAAAACAACATAATTATGAGATTAATATGCGGAAGCAATTTAAAAGATCGAGACTTACCTCCAGTCATTGCTCATAAATTAATAAATATAGTCTTCAATAATAAGAAATAATAATAAAGAAGATCCAAAATAATAATAATCTTCAGATCCGACTTCACTTATAACACGGTAAGCCTTTGTAATTTTATGGTTCCAAACTCTCCTTCTGATGTGTCATATTTGTATTTACTTTTAGCCCCCAGTTCACTAGCGATTCTATGCGATTCTCATGCTTTTATTTGCATTTCGCCTCCTATTTCTCTCCGTTTGGCTCTGCTGCGTTTTTATGTCTATTTTGTAGGGAAACGCGCTTATTTGGAGGATTGGATGCTGGTCGGGAAGTTACTTTGAAGTCCCGGGTCGCTACGTAAAGTTTCGTGATGTTTCGAGTTGGTTTCGTGCCGTTTCGGTTGCGTACGAGCCATGTTTGTGTGTTTGAAGCCGTCTCGGGACCTTGGGACGGGATGTGAAGATCATATGATGATTATAGGCCTCGTCCCTACCCTTTGGGACGACCTAGGCCTCGTCCTGCCTTGGGACGACAAACAAGTGAAAAGAAATCAACCAAACGAAGTGCCAAAAAGCTGGAAAATTCTGAACCAAACGGGACGACTGTCCCGGAGCCCATCCTAGTCGGGCCCACCTTGTCCCGGTCGGGACCACCATCCCGGAGCCTTGGGACGGCTCCCGATTCCTCGTGTGCTTCAATTGTTCGTCTATTTTAAGAGGGTTTTGGTCATTATTCGAACACCATCTTTTTACATTGTTTTTTAGACATTCTAAACTTCATTTTCTCAGAAACTTAGGGTTCATACTTTTCAACTTTTGTACTTTCAATTTCCCGACTCGAATTCGCTACTACGTTGATCTATTTGGTATTTGTTGTCTTTGTTCTTCCATTTCTCTTTGAATTTCTGATTTGGTATTGTATTTCTTCTCTATTTTCGTTTCAATTTCAATTCATATTGTGTTTGATCATGTCTTTCTTTATTTCTATTGTTTTTGTTGCTTGTTTTGTCATGTGTGAGTAGTTCCTTTATCTAGGGAAAAAGGGTGATCATGGGTGATTTGTTTAGGATGTTTTGGTGATGTTTTGATTAGGGTTTTACATGTGTCTTTGGTTATCTTATTTGTATGTGTTTGTTAACCCTTTGGCCAAGGTTTAGCAAGCGTTTAGCACCCTTAAACTTAAGAACGAAAGCCTAGTTTAAGGTAGGGCACAAGACCAACCATTAGGACCCTCGGTAGTAAGTAGCGAGAGCCCGTTACCGAGACCTAGAGGACGCTTAGGTAGCAGCTTGCGCGCTGCGTCGACTAGCTGCAACTGCGTTGACGCCCATTTTCTTCTTCATCCCCTTGCTGTAGACAACAGTCGGTCGCATACCTTGGGTATGGGTGGTGACATTGCGCGTGCTCTGCAGGACAACCGCGTAAGTCTTTGATGCAGTGGTAGCGTTGCTCTTAAGAGTAGACATCGTGGTAGTGATGAGTTGAGTACTACGTCGGTAAAGATGAGAGGTAGAGATTTCACGTCGGATTCACCAGAAATTTGTAGACACAAATTTTGTATAACAACAAAATAAATGCAACAAATGATTTTTATTAATTATCAGAAAATAGCGTGTATAATCTCTAGTATTCCTCTGTATCTACTTGTCGTAGGTAGAGGGTGTGTATATGTCGTGGACGTATATAAGCGTTGGTATGACTTTGGAGGGTGCAATGCACTATAGACCTGTATAACTGTCTGTATAGCTATAGAGGGTGCAGTGCGCTGTAAACCTATAGAGCTGTTTGAATTGTATTCTTGAGAGGGTCGCGATGACGAGGGGTTGAGCCCATCAGGTTGAGGATACCGGACTTGGGGTGATCCCTTCACGACGCCCCGCTCGCGCCCGCCCTCGAAAAATGTCATGGGGCGGAATGCACGGCGCGGGAAAATAATTTTTGCAAGAAGCTCGCTCGCAGGAGCTTGCCTTTTTAGTTGCTTTGCTTGGCTTAACTCGCTCGAGCGTTCTTTTGCTTATGGGGGAATGTCATTGCATGTAAAAAAGAAATATAAAAATTCTTTTGAAATGTATTTTTGGAGTCGCCACCAAATATTAAAGGAATTTGGAACCTATTCAACGCGTCTTAAAATATAAGACACGGGTGTCTCAGATTTCAAGGTGCGTCGATACCTATCCGTCTGAGGTTATTGTGAAACCAGAGAGGATTCGGAGTGAGGTTACCCTTTTAAAGTCTTGACAAAATGTATATTGAAAACTGTAATAAAAAGGCCTACGTAAAAGTAGTCTTTACTAATTTGAAAACAAATGCTTTAATTTCGATATTTGGGCTAATAGGACGCTACGTACAAATGCAAATATATGACTCGACAAATATGTAAAATGAATGTAAGCCGTCAAAGCTATGACGATTTGCTATAGGAAATATACGTAAAATCACTAATTCATTGTATTTGAATTAATAACTAAACGTTATTTTCCGACTTGTGTTCAATTCTAAGATTTTGTAAAACCCTCGGCTTTGCATGTTTAAAGAGACTAGTTGAAACGGTACAGTTAAATGTCGAATCCGTGTTTTAGTCGTAATTTAATGCATGAATCGAGAATTTGCATAATGTAAAAGTGGGTGCTTAATTTAGTGATTTTGAGTCGTTTATTTATGCGATATTGGCGGGGTTTAGACGAATCTTTGATTCGAATTACTACAATCGTATTGCGAATACGGGCTCGTTAATGCCAATATCGGGGTGGGTTAAAGTAACCCTATAAGTCTCGGACGCCCAATCTGAAGGTAAAATTTCTTTACCTTGAAATACAAAGACGATTTTTAGAGTGGAGATTATAAGTGCGAGAGGCTTTTTGTGAGTATAAATATTGGATTGAATCGATTATTATAAGTGTGTATTAATGTTGTTATGAATGTTGTGTTATGAGTTGATAGATGATTAAAATGAAGAATCGATGTAATTGTTGTGTTTTGTGATCGTATAAGGGCTGCTATTTATAGCAAATGCTTCGTGTTTTATGCCTAATTGATCAGAAAATCGCCAGTGAACAAGCGATTCTACAGAAAATCGCCAGAATGTCAGGGGAGGAGCAGAAAATCGCAAGAAAACTGGCGATTTACCATAAAATCGCCAGTATTCTGGCGATTTTCCCCTCTTTTTCTGACAAATTTGTAGCGCCGCATACGTTATCGTAGGTATGTAAGACTATGGCTGTTTTGTCGAGCAAATTGATTGACTTTTAGGTGCCTTTGATCATCATTTGGGTCAAGTTGATCAATCAACTTGATTCTTGTTTCGATTTTCTTGTTTCGTGTTTCGTGTTTCGGTTTTTCGTCGTGTTTTTCGGTCTTGGCTCGAAATAAAATAATATTGTAATGCATTATTTTACGACTTTGTGGGATTTTGTTTTGTAAGAATGTGACCCGGGACGCATTTTGGCCCGCTCGGGTGCTTGGGCCTTTCTGTGTGTTTTGGGCCGTTTTTGTGTGTGTGGGTCGTTTTTGTGAGGCGTTCTTATGCCGTGCTTGTGTGTATTGTGTCGACTTACGATTAAAATGACTAAATTAATATTCATTTTTACGAAATATGCAAATTTAAATTAATACGTTAAAAATGACTAAAATGTTTTAGACACTTATGTACCGTTTCGTCTCTTTTTAAAACATGCGTGAAAGTCCTTTTCGTCATCGGGTTTGCTTTTTTGGGGGGTACGGATACGGGTATCTACAGAGCCCCCAGTTTGGCTGAGCTTGGACTAAAGCGCTAGTCAAACTTAGAAGATAGTATCCGGACCATTACAGTCTCGATACTACCTGGCGACGCTAAGTATGTGTCTCGGGGGGAGACGAGGACTTAGTGTCGGGAATGCGGGGAGGGACGGCATGTTTAAGGACATGACGGTCCTGCATGTTTAAGGGCTTGCCGGCCTGCTGTTGTTTGGATGTGATTCGATGGCGTTTTGTAGCTTGACCATCCTCTGCGTCTTGCGTGTCTGCTGCGTGCTCGCTTGTGTATCTGCGTTTTGATTTGAATGAAAGTGTGTATTTTGCTTTATGTGTATTTGAAAAATATACGTATTCAACTCGTGAGGAGTATACGTATTTTGATCTGTAACTCGTAAAGAGTGTTTTTGTTTTTGAAAAATGTACGTATTTAACTCGTGAGGAGTATACGTATTTTTGATTTTGTGACTCGTAAAGAGTGTATTTGTTTTGAAAAATATACGTATTTAACTCGTGAGGAGTATACGTATTTTTGATTTTGTGATTCGTAAAGAGTGTATTTGTTTTGAAAAATATACGTATCTAACTGGTGAGGAATATACGTATTTTTGATTTTGTGACTCGTGAAGAGTGTATTTGTTTTGAAAAAAATATACGTATCTAACTTGTGGGAAATATACGTATTTTGATTTTGTGACTTGTAAAAAGTGTGTTTGTTTTGAAAAACATACGTATTTAACTTGTGGGAAATATACGTATTTTGATTTTGTAACTTGTAACAAGTGTGTTTGTTTTGAAAAGTATACGTATTTAACTCGTGAGGAGTATACGTATTTTTGATTTTGTAACTCATAAAGAGTGTCTGTGTTTGAAAATTATACGTATTGAACTCGTGAGGAGTATACGTGTTTTTGATTTTGTGACTCGTAAAGAGTGTATTTGTTTTGAAAAGTATACGTATTTAACTCGTGAGGAGTATACGTGTTTTTGATTTTGTGACTCGTAAAGAGTGTATTTGTTTTGAAAAGTATACGTATTTAACTCGTGAGGAGTATACGTATTTTTGATTTTGTAACTCGTAAAGAGTGTCTGTGTTTGAAAAACATACGTATTTAACTTGTGGGAAATATACGTATTTTGATTTTGTGACTCGTAAAGAGTGTATTCGTTTTGAAAAACATACGTATTTAACTTGTGGGAAATATACGTATTTTGATTTTGTATCTTGTAAAAAGTGTGTTTGTTTTGAAAAATATACGTATTTAACTCGTGAGGAGTATACGTATTTTGATTTTGTGACTCGTAAAGAGTGTATTTGTTTTGAAAAATATACGTATTTAACTCGTGAGGAGTATACGTGTTTTTGATTTTGTGACTCGTAAAGAGTGTATTTGTTTTGAAAAGTATACGTATTTAACTCGTGAGGAGTATACGTGTTTTTGATTTTGTGACTCGTAAAGAGTGTATTTGTTTTGAAAAGTATACGTATTTAACTCGTGAGGAGTATACGTATTTTTGATTTTGTAACTCGTAAAGAGTGTCTGTGTTTGAAAATTATACGTATTTAACTCGTGAGGAGTATACGTATTTTTGATTTTGTAACTCGTAAAGAGTGTCTGTGTTTGAAAATTATACGTATTGAACTCGTGAGGAGTATACGTGTTTTTGATTTTGTGACTCGCAAAGAGTGTATTTGTTTTGAAAAGTATACGTATTTAACTCGTGAGGAGTATACGTGTTTTTGATTTTGTGACTCGTAAAGAGTGTATTTGTTTTGAAAAGTATACGTATTTAACTCGTGAGGAGTATACGTATTTTTGATTTTGTAACTCGTAAAGAGTGTCTGTGTTTGAAAAACATACGTATTTAACTTGTGGGAAATATACGTATATTGATTTTGTGACTCGTAAAGAGTGTATTCGTTTTGAAAAACATACGTATTTAACTTGTGGGAAATATACGTATTTTGATTTTGTAACTTGTAAAAAGTGTGTTTGTTTTGAAAAATATACGTATTTAACTCGTGAGGAGTATACGTATTTTGATTTTGTGACTCGTAAAGAGTGTATATGTTTTGAAAAATATACGTATTTAACTCGTGAGGAGTATACGTATTTTGATTTTGTGACTCGTAAAGAGTGTATATGTGTCGTTATTTTGTAAAATTTGGGCTCTCGGCTTGTAACGAGCATGTGTATTCTCGTGTTTTTATCATAGTAGCGTATAAAAAAGTGAATTAATAGCGTAATGGACCGTAATAGCTAGCCCAAACTAAAAATTGATCCGTGCCTGACCACTTAATCGCCAGAGGTCTGGCGATTTAGTGTGTGTGTGCCATTTTAGATTCAAAAACACGGGTAGGGGGAAAAGAGCAAGGCAGCCGAAAACAAAACACACAAACACATCCAAATCGAAAAACTTGTTCTCAGCGATTTTTCAACCAAAATTCGTGATTTCGCCTCCTACGATTCGCAATGGATCAAGGTATGAACTCAATCAAGTTGCTAATTCGTGTTTTGAAGTCGGTTTGAGTCGGTTTTGACTGAAAATTCATTTTTTAGGGTTTATGTTAAACCGTCTTGCATGATTCGAATTTTGCTATCGTTGTTGCTTGAAATTGATACTTGAGAGTATTAAGAGGCTTGCCTTGCTATTGTTGATGATTGTATGTGCAAAACCCGTGTCTTGGGGCTGTTTTTCGTGTAGAAGGTCATGGGTATTTTGGTCATTTTTCGTTTTTCCTCTCGGAATACGCTCAAAATTTCAATGTAGGTTACCCATTAGTAGTATAATGTATGGGTGAATTTGTTTCGTTGAAATTGGCGCGAAAGTCGGGTTTTTTGGGTGAAAAACCGTGTAGAGGGGTGACTTTTGGGGGTTTGTGCTCTGTTTTTAACGTGTGAGACGCCTTCGGATGGCTTTGTTGTTTTTGAAACGTCGTTGTATGCTAATGATGAGGCTATGGGTGTCTTGTGTGCGGAAAGCGGTTTGAAAATCTGTAATTTTCGTGTGTTTTTGTGTGGAGACGGTTTCTTGGGTCGAAATTTTCGGTTCCGAAACTTGTCGAAATTTTTTGTCTTGGGTCATGATGACTTGTACGGTGTATGGTTTGCTCATTTTTGCTGATCACGCATCATTTGGAGGTGTTTTGGAGCGTTTTGGAGCGTTTTTGTGTAGTCGAGCTAGGCTTCTTGAAACCGTTTTTCTTGCTTCTTGCGCTTCAAGTCTTGGATGCGTTGTCACGCGTGTTGCTTGGGTTGGCTAGGATGTTGTTTTGTGGGAAGCTAGGGCCTCTTTGGTCAAGGAAAGGTCATGAAAAGACCGTTTTTGTAGCTTGCGTGCGTTTTACAAAAGCTATTCAGTCGATGTGTTCGGGGCATGATTTCTGTACGAAACTTTTTGTTGGTGTTTATTATGGCTTGTATGTCGTATACGTGTCACGCAATGGGCGTTTCTGTGTCTCTGCGCTGTTTTAGTCTTATCTGTCAAAAATAAGCCTAAAGCGTATTTTCTGTTGTTTTGCTTGGTTTCTTTGTCATTTTGTACTTTCTACCTCTTTGTATTGGCCGTGTATGACATATATGTCGTATACGTGTCATAATATACGCATTTCTGTATTCCTGCGTTGCTTTTGGCCTTGTTTGTCAAAAATAGGCCTAAACTTGCTCTTTTTTTTTTTTTTTTTTTTTTTTGCTGTTTCCTCTGCTTTTTCTTTGCTTTTGCGTATCCTTTGCTCTTTGGTCTTGAACGTGCATGCCGTGTACATTGTGTAGGTGTCATAAAATATGTATCTTCGTGTCTCTGCTTCTTTTTAGCCTTTTCTGTCAAAGATAGGCCTGAGGCTCACTTTTTGCTGTTTTGCTTGATTTTTCTGTGTCTTTGTGCATCCTTGTCCCTTGGATTAAATGTGTATAACGTAGATATCGTCTTTGTGTCTTGAAAAATGCATTTCTGTATTTCTGCTTGTCTTTTAGCCTTTTCTGTCAAAGATAGGCCTAAAGCTTGCTTTTCTGTCACCTTTGTACATGTGCACCCTTCCGCGGGTCGTGAACTCTCTTTGACTGAGTTGTATTTTGTCATGTCATATGACTGCGTTGTTTTAAAAGTGTTTCTTGAATTCGTGCAGGTGACCCTGAGATCGTGATACCTACGGCCAGTGCTATGCAGGATGTTATCCAGAGCATCGATTTTAGTGCTACAGGGGAGGAGCTTACTCCAATTTCTGAGCTGCGTCATCATTTAGCGACTTCCGAGGGTCCGTCTCAGTCTGATTTGTTCAAGACTCCCCCTGCTTTGACGCCAGGGAATAAGGTACAGGGGGCTGTTCCAGAGTCTCCTATGCCTTCTATTAGTGAGCATAGCACTACCGTGGAGCCAAGCGGGGCCTTACATTGGCGATGTAGGCGTCTGTAGAGGCATCGGAGTTACCGCGGGGCCTGAGGTGGAGTTACCTACGCCTTCTGTTGGTGAGCGTGGGGCTGCTGCTGAGCGACCTAGGTCTTCTGTTGGCGAGCGTGGAGTTGGTTCTGCACCTTTGCAAGGTGCTGGGCGCGGGCGTGGGGTTCCTGAGCCACCGGTATCCGTCGGGAAAGGTCGAGGTAGAGGTCGTGGGGTTAATCGTAAGAATGACAGGCCTAGCAGGAAGCGCAAGGTAGATGCTGTTACGGGTAGTGCTGAGGGTGGTGTTCGGACGCGTAGTCGTCGTGCTGCTGAGGCTGGTGGTAGTTGTGAGCGAGGTGAGGGTAGTAGCGCTGGCTTTTCGGGTGAGGTGAGTTCTGACGAGGCGGAGGAGGGAGATGATCTTGCTGTTGATAAACCGAGGCGTGGCCCTCCTCGTCGACTTGAGGGTGCCTTTGAGAGTGATCCTGAGTCCGAGGAGGAGCAGGATGACGAGCAGGTCGTGGATGATGCAGCTGAGGTTGTAGTTGGAGGTGAGGTCGCAGGTGGTGCTGATGAGGGGGTTGCAGAGGGTGAGGTCGCGGGTGCTATAGGTGGTGAGGCTGGTGCCGATGCTGGGCCGGCTGTTGCGCAGAATATGTTCATGGGCGTGGTTGATGAGCTGGGCTTGAGGCCATCGTTTCCTCATGGCCCGAGACTGTGGGCGAAGGTTGCCAAGGATTGGGATGGTGTAAGCTTAGTTTGGAACACATTGGAGCATTTGTCTACCCGGGTGAAGGTTGGCTTCGAGTTGGGTAATATGAGGACCTTCTCCGGTTTTCGTACTGTCATTGATGCTTTTAACAAGAAGTTGTCTCCTGAGTCACAGAAAATAATCCTCGGCACAGCCTTTGGTCCGTTGGTGACAAAGTGGAAGGAGGTGCGCAAGAAGAACGTGAATTCGCACCTTTAGGCTTCGGCGTTGCAGAGCAGATTATGGGACACTACTAACACGTTCCATATGCCAGGGTACGAGGTTGGCATTACTTTCTCGTCTCTTGCGATTGTTTCGGGGCTTCCCCACGGAGAGGAGGTGATTAAGTGGGACAGAGTACGCCCTGCTATCTCGAGCCCTACGGTTGTTCGTTTGATCGGGGGCGGTATTAGGTGTGCGAGGGATGAGAGGCACACTTTTCAGCCTCGGACATCATGGTTTGATGATTATTTTAAAGCGAAGGAAAGAAGCGGTGAAACGAAGTTAGTCATGAGCGAGAATGCTCGGTTGTAGCTATGGTGGTTTCGGCGCCCACTCACTTTGGAGATAAAGGAGAGCGGCGCCGATCGCCGCCTTAATGGCGCTGAGGGATTTGTCTAGATTGGGCGATTTTGACTGGGTTACTCCTGCCATGGGTCTCTTGATTCGATTTTGCAGGGACGCGGTTCGTCCTGATCGGATCGATGATGGGTCTCAACCGTCCTTGGTTGGCCCTGGCCTGCTGATGGAGGTATGTTTGTTTTGCTCTCTCCTTTTTGTGATGTCTTATAGCTTTGCTGCTGTTATTCCTTCCTTTGGTGATGTATTTTCTGTTTTTATGTAGTCCTGGTGTTATGCTCATTTTCCGTCGCTGCTTCCTGACAAATTTGCCGTGAAGGCGAAGTACCCTGCTTTCCATGCTTATGCGACGGCAGACAGGAGGGGTATTCGCCTGACTTATGAGGATGCTCGAGTGCGGTTCAACGGGATGACCGTTGATAAGGTAAAAGAGTCTGTATTCCTTTTTATGCTTTGTGTTCCTGCTTTGATTGTGGTTGCGGGTCTTGATCTATTTTTTGTTTCTGTAGTTTGTTCGTAATCCTTGGGCAAATTATGCGGATATCCCTGCGTCGATTGCGACTCGCTTTGCTCTTCGCGATACACAGAGACTGTACATTGCGACTCAGTATGATTCGTACTGGTTCTTAGGTGAGCGTCTGTCAGCGCAGACGACCAGGGGTGAGTTTGTTGTGCCTGCATCTCCTCCTAAGGTCCTCTTTGTTCAGACGCCGGATGTTGATGTTCGTCGTGATGTATATCACGAGGGTGAGTCGGATTCTCTGCTGAGGCTGGATGAGGATTATCCGTCGTGGGCGCGTCTTGCTTTGGCGCCTGCTGTCATTGAGGTTTGCTGTTGTTTTTGCGTTTGCTTGTGTATATTACTTGTTTAAAAAGCAAAAATTGATCGTGATTTTTGTATTTTGTAGCCACGTGATCCTGACCTTGAGGTTCAGCCTCCTCCTTTCTATGAGCGTCTGGATTTTGAGCATGATGATGGATGTCGGCATTCGATGCCCCTGCCGCAGTACTTATCTGCGGTGACTGACGCTGGCATGGATAGTTGGAGCCCTCGGGTGAAGCAGGTATGACTCGTCTTCTATGCTTGCGTGTTATGTGGTATATAGCCCCCAGCTTGAGTAAGATTTTGTCCTAAAATCATTAGTCAAGCTTTGTTGAAGCTGCTTTTGATTATAGCACCCAGTTTGAGTTAGATTTTGTCCTAAAATCGTTAGTCAAACTTGAAATGAAGCTGCTTTTGATTGTAGCCCCCAGTTTGAGTTAGATTTTGTCCTAAAATCGTTAGTCAAACTTGAAATGAAGCTGCTTTTGATTGTAGCCCCCAGTTTGAGTTAGATTTTGTCCTAAAATCGTTAGTCAAACTTAAAATGAAGCTGCTTTTGATTATAGCCTCCAGTTTGAGTTAGATTTTGTCCTAAAATCGTTAGTCAAACTTGAAATGAAGCTGCTTTTGATTGTAGCCCCCAGTTTGAGTTAGATTTTGTCTTAAAATCGTTAGTCAAACTTGAAATGAAGCTGCTTTTGATTATAGCACCCAGTTTGAGTTAGATTTTGTCCTAAAATCGTTAGTCAAACTTGAAATAAAGCTGCTTTTGATTGTAGCCCCCAGTTTGAGTTAGATTTTGTCCTAAAATCGTTAGTCAAACTTGAAATGAAGCTGCTTTTGATTATAGTCCCCAGTTTGAGTTAGATTTTGTCCTAAAATCGTTAGTCGGTTTGAAATGAAAAACTTTTGATTATAGCCCCCAGTCTGAGTTAGATTTTGTCCTAAAATCGTTAGTCAAACTTGAAATGAAGCTGCTTTTGATTATAGCCCCCCAGTTTGAGCATATGAAGGCCGTATTTGTTTGCAGGTGACCCTGGATGTCCACAAGAATTTATGGAGGGTAGCTAACCGGTGGCGCGTGGCTTTTAATGAGAAAGCGGTCGCGCTTTGCAAGGCTGAGAAGTACATGGCAGATTTGCAGGCTGCAGTCGCGCAGAGTCAGATAGAGCTAGGGCGGGCTAGGGCTGAGGAGGCACGTCTGCGAGCGGAATTTGAGCTTCTGGCGTGGCGAGGAGCTAGCTGGTTATCGTGCTCAGATTGATTCGTTGCGCGCGGAGCTCAGTCGTCGAGACCAAGCTAATTGATTTGGGATGTATGCTAGGATTGTAGGCTTATTTTATGGATTTGTCTTATTTTGTGGTTGTACTTGCGTTCGGTTGTATGTGTAGGAGTTTGTACGAGGTCAATTCTGTGACCATGGCTTGACGCGGGAGAGCCCTGTGACCTTGTGTCCGTGATTTGGCATTTTGTATGGTCGTGCTTTGCAGGAGTCTTATGACGTTGACTTGTGGCCATAGCGTGACGCGAGTATCCTCCGCGATCTTGTATGCGTGCTTTGGTCATGTTGCAGGTTAACTTGTGGACTATGGTAATCGCCCTTGTTGGCGTAGCTTTCATAACTGATGATCCTGCGGGCGGTGTCATAAGTCTTGTCGGTTATTTTGTCTCGTTTTGTAGTATGACCGCTTGCATTATCGTTTGTGTTTGAAGCCCTCGTGACTTGCTTATTTAGTGTTCCTGCATTAAACGGTTAGTCGTAAAAAGAACACAAATCTCGATTGAGATAGGCTTACTTGTAGTAAGCACATGCATACGTAAAGATTTTTTATAAAACATGCCTTTTAAAGAAAATATTTTGAGTCCGTAAAAGACGCTTTTGATGCTCATAAAAATGTTAATTAAAAACGTCGTCTTTGAGTACGTGAAACTTGCGGAATGTGACGGTTGAATTTTGTGAGACCGTAAAAGGTGTTTTCGACGTTCGTAAAAATGTTAATTAAGGACGTCGCGCTTCAACGTAAGCTTTACGAAATGGGATGATTAAATTTTGTGAGACCGTAAAAGGTGTTTTTGACGTTCGTAAAATGTGAATTAAGAACGTCGTGCTTTAACGTAAGCTTGCGAAATGAGACTGGAGGAATTTTGTTAAGCGTATGCGCAAAACATTAGTCGAGAGTCGATCACAAAATGACCCAATATGACGTAAAGCCGGGTATCGGAAACGTAATCGATAATGCGCCGTAAAAAGTAAAAACAGCGGTGCGTAGGCTGTGAAAAACTTTCTGCAACTCGTAGGCTGCAAGGCGGTGTGCAGTCGTCGCGTCAAATCTGTCGGAAAAGCATAGAAAATCGCCTGTATACCAACGATTCTCACAAAAATCGCCAGAAAACAGGCGATTTATGTGAAAATCGCCAGTCAACTGGCGATTTTTGTGTAAATCGCCAGTTTTCTGGCGATTTTTGGGTTGTTTTTGGCTTTTTGTTTTGATTTTTTGGTTAATCGCTGGTTCACTAGCGATTATATGTTGTGTTGTTGCCTCTTGAAGACGTTGCCTATAAGAAGGATGCTCGCGTTAGTTCATTCATCCATCTCTCCAACCATACTTCATATTACGTTTTAACTTGCAACTTCATTACTCGTATTATAATAGTATTCATAATATCCTGCAGAGCGCTTTCCTTTTTGTGAGTAATGGAGCATTTGGAGGGACTTGTGAGGATGTGGTGTGCTATGCTATCGGGTATCGAGAAGAGGAACCTCAGGGGCTGTGGCTTGGGCATATTCCTAGGCTTAAGGCAGGTTCGGATGGAGCCGGAGTTTCTGGATGCCTGTCTGCACTACTGGGACTTGGCATACCACGTATTTCGCTTCCCTGACGGGGAGGTTTGCCCCCTGGTCGAGGAGTTTCTTTGCCATCGGAGGTTGGACCCGCACTGTGACTCCAGTGTGTGTTCGTCAGGAGCTTGGTTATCAAAGGAACATGCAAAACTTCCTTAAGATGACGTGGCCCGAGACGGAGGACTTGTTCCTGGATGGGCGCTTGAATATGATTCGACTCTGTCAAAAGTTTATGAATTATGATGATGGGAGCATTGGCGCTGTTGCTCGCAGGAGGGCTTTGGCCCTTTGCCTTGTGCACTGTTTCATGTTCCCCGATTCAGTGGACGCGATGGGGTTTGGCGAGGCGCGTTTGGTCTGCGTCGTGCAGCAGATGGAGATGGGGTACAACCCTGCGGCGTTGATCCTTGCGGAGACGATCTTAGGCCTAGATGATCGGGCGTGTAATAGAGTGCATGCTTATCGTGGTTGTCCCGTCATTTTGCAGGTTTGGCTGATGGAACGTTTGAGCGTACTTGGAGCCATCCCTTACGGTGTATCCTACACGGCGGCAGGCGTAACCAGTCGGGGCCTGAGGTGGATGGGTCCCAATGGCCGTCCTCGTGACTACTTTTCCACCTTTGTGAGGGCGTCGGCTATTCGTTGGGTTGTGCCATGGTGGGAGGTTACCTCGGTGATGGGCGATCTGATTGGCGATGGTCCTTCCGGGGTCATGTTATGCGGTTTTGACATTGGAGTGTTCATTCACCCGCTGAGGGTGAGAAAGCAAATGGGCTACGCCCAGTTTATCCCAGGGCAGGATACCACGATCCAAGATTTGGTCGTACTTAATAACCAGATCACTGATGCATGGTCGCGAGGATGGGCTCTACGTCCCCGGTGGCAGGTGGCAGGGATACCGGCCACGGTGAGGGTTTCGAGGTCGTATATCCGGTGGACTACGGCCACAACTACTCGCCAGAGGGCCCGCCTTCGCGCTATAGAGCAAAATGAGCCGCCGCCGACGTCTGCCTTCCACCTAGTGCGTTTTGGCCGTGGAAGTAGGGGAAGTTCGAGTTCTGGAAGCGTACCGTCCACGGAGGCGGAGCTTAGTCATCTCGGCTTCATCATGGTTAATGCTCCAGGCCAGGATGGTAGTGATGGTGCTCCTCATATGGGTTGAGTTCTCCTCCCAGTCGAAGAATGTTATCTGAATGCTTGTTGTTAGTTGTTTGTTTGTTTTTGTATTCCCTAAACCCGAAGGTAATGCCGGGATCATGTAATTCTTGTAGGTGTCGTGCGTGCTAGTAGTGTAATGTTTGTGCTCCCAATTGCAAAATCCAAATGTAAATGTTTCTCTTTCCAGCATAATAAAACAAAAAACTCTTTTGTGTAACTTGCCTTGTTTCTTTTAAGGTTAGAGACATGCGTGTTTTGTGTTTTGAATCCTGTTATGTTTGCCATACCCTTGAGACGTTTTGAGTATGTGATTTTGTGTTGAATGTCGGCTGTGCTTTTGAAAAAGCTGCCTACGTATCCATATAAATGGAATCAAGCCGGCGTAGTTCGGAATTGTGTTTTCGTGAAAGCACGTTTAAGGACATGCTGGTCCGTTAATTTCTTGTAGGAAATGCATGCTTGGGGGCCTGCTAGCCCAAGGAATTGTGTTTATGCTCTTTGTTGTAGGTGTGCACGTTTGGGGGCATGCCGGCCCGTGGAATTGGGTTTATGCGCATGTTATAAATACATTGCAAGCGTTTCAGGGGTAGTATTTCTTCAGCTGATCGAGGTTGGTTGCTAGGTTAAATTCTTGACCGTCTAGGTCAGTTAGTCTGACCGCTCCGTCTGTGTAGATTTCTTTGACGAGGTAAGGTCCGGCCCAGTTAGGTTTGAACTTTCCTCGTGGGTCGACAGGAAGTGACGCACGTACCGATTTCAAAACGAGATCCCCCACTTTGATGTTTCGTGGTCGAACTCGCTTGTTGAATGCTCTTTGCAGTCGTGCTTGGTACATCCGTACAATACTTAAAGAGTTTAGCCGACGTTCGTCTACGAGCATGAGTTGCTCATAGCGCTCGCGGGCCCATTCTGCTTCTGGGATGCTACTTTCCATTAGTATTCGTAAGGATTGCATTTCTATCTCCACTGGCTGTACAGCTTCCATGCCGTAGGTGAGGAAATAAGGCGTCATGCCTGTGGGTGTGCGGATGGTGGTACGATATCCCCAAAGTGCGTAAGGAATTTTGTTGGGCCAGTCCCGACAACTGTCAATCATCTTCTCGAGGATAGTGACTACCGTTTTGTTTGCTGCTTCCACGGCTTCATTGGTTTGGGGTCGGTAAGGAGAGGATTTGTGATGTTGTATGCTGTACTTGGCAAGTATGGCCTCTGCCTCGCCTTGAAAGTGTGAACCTTGATCGCTTATAAACTCGTGCGGTATGCCGTATCGGCATATGATGTTTGTTTGTATGAATTTGGCGACTTCCTTTGGGCCGAGGTGCGCGGCGACGCCGCTTTCACCCATTTCGTGAAATAGTCGATCGCCACTAGTACGGGCGGTGTCCTCTGCTCCGATGGGATGGACCTTGCCTATCACGTCAATGCCCCAAGTTGAGAAAGGCCATGGAGACGTGAGGCTGTAGAGGGGTGAGGGAGGTACATGTTGTACGTTGCTGAATATCTGACAATTATGGCAGTGTTTGACATAATGAATGCAGTCTGCTTCCATGGTCGTCCAATACCATCCAAGTCGTAGGATTTGCTTGCATAGGGCTCTTGCGTTCATGTGTGGGCCGCATTCGCCTTCGGGTACTTGGGCGATGATTTCTTGCTCTTTCTTGTAGTCGACACACATGAGTAAGGTGCCTGTGGTGTCTTTTGAGTAATCGCCCATTTCTAGTACGAATTGGGATGCAAGAAGTCTAATGGCTCTCTTACCTCGCTTGTCGGTGTTAGGTGGGTAAGAATTGCTTGTTTTGTAGTTGAGTATGGCTTGGTACCATGGTTCTGTGTGCTCGTCGATGTCAATGGTGTGGATGTATGTGGGTTCACCACGTCTTTCGACGATAATGGGTAGTGTGTCAACGTTTGGCGGCATGTTGAGGAGGGATGAGGGCTTTGACGGTAGCGTCAAGAAATTGATTTTCTTCCCTTGGGAGGTGATAGAATTCTATGCAGTCAAATTCTGTCAGGAGTACTTGTATTTTTGCTTGGTATTTTGCTAGGGTTTCGTTCATGATTTTCCATGCTCCTGTTACTTGATTTATGATTAGGAAGGAGTCTCCGTGTACCCTGAGGTGTTTTATGTTGAGGGCCATGGCTGCTTGTAGGCCGTATATGCAAGCTTCATATTCTGCGGCATTGTTGGTGACGTTAAAGTCGAGCTTGATCGAGATGGGTGTGTGATCGCCATTGGGAGATATTAGAAGTATTCCCACGCCATAGCCGCGGTAGTTCGAGGCTCCATCGAAGTGGAGTTGCCAGTACTCAGTTTCCACAGCGAAAATTCCGTCATCAGGGAATGATGTTGTGTCAATTTTAGGTTGTTCAATGATGGCATTCTCTGCGAGAAAGTGCAAAGCGACTCTTCCCTTAATGACTTTCAAAGGTAAGTATTTGAGCTCATATTCTCGCTAGCGATGGCGTCCATCCGCCATGCGGCCGTTTAGTACTGGTTTTTCAAATAAGTACTTGAGTGGATCCATTAGGGAGTATACTCTGGTTGTGTGAGCGAGGAGGTAATGTCTAAGCTTTTTGGTGGCCCAGACTAGAGCGAGGCAGCTTTTCTCCACAGGTTCGTAGCGAGTCTCGTAGTCTTGGAACTTCTTGCTAATGTAGTAAATTGCTCTTTCTTCGTTGTTAACTTCCTGAGCGAGCATGGCGCCCATGGCGTTTGGTGTAGTCGTTAGGTAGAGCGAAAGAGGTAGATCTTTTTGGGGTGGCATCAGAACAGGTGGATTGGTGAGTAGGGTTTTGACTTTGTCGAAGGCTTGTTGACAGTTGTCGTCCCATTTTGTGTGTTCTTCCTTTTTTAGCTTCTTGAAAATTGGTTCGCAGACCATTGTGAGCTTGCTAATGAACCGAGAAATGTATTGGACTTGTCCCAAGAAACTCCTGATCTCATCAATGTTGCTTGGAGGTTTCATATCCATTATTGCTTTGATTTTGACAGGGTCGATCTCGATTCCACGTTGGCTTACGATGTGACCCAATAACTTGCCTGATGTAACCCCGAAAGTGCATTTCTGTGGGTTGAGGCGCATTTTGTATTGCCTGATTCTGGTGAAGAACTTACGAAGGTTGGTGATGTGATCTTCCCTTTGCTTTGATTTCACAATCATGTCGTCAACATAGACCTCTACTTCTTTATGCATCATGTCATGTAGCAAAGTAGTTGCGGTACGTTGATAAGTGGCGCCGGCGTTAATGAGTCCGAAAGGCATGACAGTATAGCAGTACGTGCCCCAGGGTGTCAGAAAGGTGGTCTTAGACATGTCATCTGTTGCCATTTTGATTTGGTTGTAACCCACATACCCATCCATGAATAGCGATGTAGCGTGGTCGGTAGTGTTGTCTACAAGTATGTCCATGTGGGGCAATGGGAAATCATCTTTGGGCAAGCCTTGTTAAGGTCACGAAAGTCCGCACACACTCAGATCTTCCGCTTTTTCTTCATGACTGGGACCATGTTTGATACCCAATCCCGAATATTCGATGACTTGGATGAAGCCTGCTTGTAGTTGCTTTTCGATTTCTTCTTTGACCATGAGAGACCATTCTGGTTTAATGCGGCGTAGTTTTTGCTTAATAGGTTTGACACCTGGTTTGAGTGGGATGCGGTGTTCTGCTATTTCGCGATCAATGCCAGGCATATCCTTGTAGGACCAAGCAAAGACGTCTTTGAATTCTGTGAGTAGTTCGGTGTACGCAGCTTTTTCTTCCATGCTCAAGGAAGCCCCCAGCTGTAGTTTTCGGGGTTCTTCGGGTGTTCCCACATCAATGATTATTGTGTCTTCAATGATGGGGTCTTGTTCGGGTTTTGAGACGATACTTGCAATGTATTTATGTAATGCAATGCTATTATGCTTAATGTTATCGTGAGTATTAGAAAATGCAGTTTTTAGAGGAAAACAAGGCAAGTAGTAACCAGAAACATTGTTATTATTGTTTTCGAAAGCAGTTACATTTGAAGATAGCTCAGACAGAGGAGCTTTAGATAACCTTAGAGACTCTAGTTTTTTGTCTATGTCTATCACATCGGGAATATAGCCCGGAGGCTTAGTTGGGGTGAAAGACTTGAAGTGACGACGCGGGGGCCTAAACTCTATGATGGATTTGTCGTCAGGGTTCTCTCCTTCGCTTTCTCTCGAGTCAGAGTTCTCGAAAGTGTAGCCTTCTCCCGTAGTGATTTTGAAAGTGCGACCACCTTTCGTCGATCCATTTAAGGGTTTTTGACCATCCGTCGTGCGTCTTCTCCTCAAACGGGACAATCAGGTCGGTGGGGTTAAAGCTGTGGTTGCGCAGGATGTCAGAAACGAGTTCAATCCCTGCAATGGTACAAGAGAAGTAGTCCTTGGGCATCTTGCTTGCGCCCTCTTTGACGAAGTATTTGTCTGTGAATATGTGATATGGCTCTATGCAAAATTCACGACCTCTCTTACGGTCATTGAATGCTTGTTCCCCACGGGTAACTTCGTAGGACCATGGCACATAACCTAGGCCCATGGTAGGCCATTTGTTGTCGTTATCCTTTACATAGAGTGCTGTAATTTCCTCCTCGCGAGTCAATGTGCAGATGTCAAAGTCGAAATCAAAACCACAGGTGATGTCCGGGGTTTCGGTGCTTATTCTTGCAGTGTCATTGTCGAGCTTCTGCTGCTGTAGGGAAGCCCGGAAGTTCGAAGCATGGATGGTAACGACCTCGTCATCCAGGGGAAGCTTAACCTTTTGGTGTAAGCTTGAGGTGACTGCTTTGGTTGCGTGGATCCAGGGTCTACCCAATAACATGTTGTATGCCGGGGGTATGTCGATTATCCGAATTCGCTTCCTTATGACAGGTCCTGTCATGATAGGAAAATAGATGGTCCCTTTTATGCTGCGGCGGGTACCGTCGTAAGCCCTGACGCCGTCTGCACAGGGGATGAAGTCATTTTCCTTGATTCCTAGCTTTTTAGCCGTCTCTAGGGGTAGGACGTTGACTGCGGATCCGTTATCGATGAGCACAACGGGTAGTGTCATGCCATGGCATTCCACATTGACGTAAAGTGCTAGGTTGTGCGTGCCTCCGAATGGCGGGAGATCTTTGTCAGAGAAAGTGATGGCGCTAGCTTGCCATTCACGGGTGATGTGGCTGATTAGTTTTTCAGGCGACATCTCTGTTGTAATAGGGGTGACCTGCAAAGCTCGGTAGAGAGCTTCACGGTGTCCCAATGATTCCCTTAAGAGCTGCCAGATTGAGATATCTGCTTTTGTTTTTAGGAGCTGTTTTTGAATTGAGTCTCCAATTTCAGGCATAGGTGCTGGAGTGGCGCTTGACGATGCCATGTCAGTTTGCGATTGAACAGGTGTAGTAGCTGCAGGCGGAGGTGTAGCTATTTGAGGTGATGGTGTAGTCATTGTAGGCGGTGTTGTAGCCTCGCTTATGACTACGCCTTTGTTTTTGTCTTGGCTAGTGGTTTTTGACGGAAAACCTGGGGGTTCCAGCAGACTCAGCGAGGCTCTGTATGGACGACCGGAGCGAATTAAGTAGGCTATCTCATCGTCACTATCAGACAACCTGATTGGGTATTTGTGAGGCATTTTCCCGTATATCCCTGTGGGTTCTCGATCTTCCTCTTCTTCTTCTGGCGGGAATAGGTAACCGGTATTGTCCGTGTGATTGTCCTCCTCATCAGAACTGTCCCAGATGCCATTGATTTCGTGGTCTTTCGAGACGATCAGGTGAGAGCAGTCGAGGATGGGGTGTGTACCCACGAAGATGGCATGGGTGTGCAGAGGATTGAGCTGGTTCGAGGGTTTAGGACCTGGAGTAGGCTTCTCGATGGTATTGTCATCGATGAAATCTTGGATTATGTTCTTTAAACGGAAGCATTGCTCAGTGTCATGTCCTTTTCCCCTGTGGAACTCACAGTACGCATTCTGATCCCATGACTTGGGCTTTTTATCCTGAGGAGGCTCGCTAGTAGGTCCCAGGAGTTGAAGCACGTTTCGGCTCACAAGTCTCTGTAGTGCTTTAGAGTAAGTCATGTAGATCGGGTCAAAACTCCGTCGTGGCTTTGACGAAGTCTGGCCTGCAGATGAGTATGACGCCTTAGTAGGAGGTGTGGTGTACTTTGCTGGTGTGGTGTAAGTTGGGGAAGGCGCTAGTTCTTCCAGAGCGTTAATCTGATGAACTGGTTCCGCTTTGGTGACGGCTCGTGACGAGCTGCCCTGGTAACCTCGGCTTGCAACCTTGGTCTTCTCCTTACGGAGGTCGTCTTCAATCAATTGACCCACCGTACTGAGCGAAGCAAAACTGTCAAAGTTGCCGTAGCGCAAATGCTGCTGATATGCAGGGGTGAGATTATTAATGAACTTGGTGATCAGTTCTGCGTCCTTGGGACGGTTAGATATCTGGGCACTGAGTTTCTTCCAACGCGTGAGGTATTCACTGAAGCCTTCATTGTCCTTTTGTGACAGAACCTCCAGGGTACGTAGCGAGACTTGAGTATCGTTATTGTCATGATACTGATTGTCGAACTGGACCGTGATTTCTTTGAAAGTAGTAATCTTGTGTGGGTCCAAGGCATAGAACCAGGCTCTAGGTTGTGCATCCAAAGAATGTGGGAATAGAGTAGCCCAGGCCGAGGGATCGACGCCCATGACGGCCATTTTAGCCTTGAAATCCTTGATGTGTACAAGCGGACTTTCATGACCCTTGAAAATGGGGAGATCGCTGAGTGAGAGCTTGGCTGGCAGTAAAGACTTGACACTTTTCGGGACGTGTTCAGTTTCCTCATAAATGGAATACCCTTTTGAGTTAGTGAGGCGTTCTTCCATTGAGCGAATTCTTTTGGCATTTCGTTCACCTCTTCAAAGAAGGTACTTGGCATTTTTCTACCTCGAGTTTCTGCATAGTGGCCATCTGTTCGATTGCAGCAGTGAGGCTAGGATCTTGCTGTTGAGCTGTTGAACATGTTCTGCGGTAACTACTGACGGGGGAGGAGTAGGGATTCCTCCGGCATTCTCTTCATTGTTAAGTGCCATGGTTGTTCTAGGTTTTGATCTGTTGTAGGTACGTTTCTTTGGAGGTGGCGGAGGGTTCAGATGACGGTCTTTAGTACGTCGTGTATCCAGGACTTTTTAGGGGATGAACCTGCAGAGTCTCAAACCTTAGTGCCCTCCAAAAGAAAATAAAGACTCAAAGAAAAATCGCATTTGTTGTAAAGAAAAGTAAAAAGTGTGAAGAGCGTGTGCAGGACTCGACTCGTGTTTTTAGCTTAAAAGACACGGGAAGCTTTTGAGGTAAGGATGCGTTGGCGCGTCCCCAGCCTCGAAGTAAATAAAGTTTGTATGATCACGACCTGATTAACCCAAGTTAGCGGTATGTCGCCAGGGGTTTATCGTTAAATCGTGATGTAAAAAGGAATCAAACCGAAGTAGCGATAGGCTAGTCGGTCTGAAGATGTTAAATTGGGTAAAAAGCGGCTGTTGTCCGCTTTTTATGTGTGACACAGGAGGTCGGGCCATAATGACGATGAATCACCTGACCTGACAAGTAAATCAACGGGTTCATGTTTGAACGAGCCCGCGTTTTGTTCATTTTTGAGAGAGATAGTTTGTTTAAGTCGGGGTGACTAGCAAGTCACTCGACTCAGAGCTATCTCAAAAATGTAAGGGTGTTTGTCTTATTGAAGTATCCGAAATGAATTGACATTTTCGGGTTTTGCTTTGCGAAATGTTTTTGCGATAAATGTATTATGACGATACGTCAGTCGTATAATGCATTTATGTTTTGTAAAGGACAGGAAATGTAGTGATTATTTCCGATCGGTTTTGAACATCGTGATGTGTTGTTTGTCAGGTTCAGTTGACTATAGGCCAATGATTCCGACAGTATGTTTAAAAAGTATGCCTTTTTTGGAAAATGTTTGAAAATGTATTTTCAAAACAGACGTAATGTGCCTTTAAAATGTTTTTGCATGCATTTGTTTAGAAGACGACCATAGCGAGGGTGCTATAGCTTTGGATTTGTACGTATAGACGCGGGTTTTTGGCTTTCAGGGTAAGGTTCCTTCCGGTCATTCCCGCAACGTTTGTGTAGAGTGTAGAGTTATCCGCAAGATCACACACATCAGTGTGGATTCAATACGGGGTCTAGAGCGTTCGAGTTTGACTGCTACGATTCACTTGTACGGATACCATACTTGTGATCGTGGAAGGGTGAGAGATCGACGTGTCCAGAGTATACTCGCTTAGGAAACGAGTTCTTACTTGGGGCCGTCCCTCGAAGGGTGTGGTTATGAATCAGGAGGATTCGACTCAAACGTACTATTGCCCAAATATCGAAAGCAGAAATGTTTTCAAAGTTTCAAGTTTCACTTCTTTATGTTTTTTTTTTTAAAAAAATAAAATGAAAAGTTAATTTTCAAAATAAAAAAAAAAAAAAAACATGCTCGTCCCCAGCGGAGTCGCCAACTGAGGATACCGGACTTGGGGTGATCCCTTCTCGACGCCCCGCTCGCGCCCGCCCTCGAAAAATGTCATGGGGCGGAATGCACGGCGCGGGAAAATAATTTTTGCAAGAAGCTCGCTCGCAGGAGCTTGCCTTTTTAGTTGCTTTGCTTGGCTTAACTCGCTCGAGCGTTCTTTTGCTTATGGGGGAATGTCATTGCATGTAAAAAAGAAATATAAAAATACTTTTGAAATGTATTTTTGGAGTCGCCACCAAATATTAAAGGAATTTGGAACCTATTCAACGCGTCTTAAAATATAAGACACGGGTGTCTCAGATTTCAAGGTGCGTCGATACCTATCCGTCTGAGGTTATTGTGAAACCAGAGAGGATTCGGAGTGAGGTTACCCTTTTAAAGTCTTGACAAAATGTATATTGAAAACTGTAATAAAAAAGGCCTACGTAAAAGTAGTCTTTACTAATTTGAAAACAAATGCTTTAATTTCGATATTTGGGCTAATAGGACGCTACGTACAAATGCAAATATATGACTCGACAAATATGTAAAATGAATGTAAGCCGTCAAAGCTATGACGATTTGCTATAGGAAATATACGTAAAATCACTAATTCATTGTATTTGAATTAATAACTAAACGTTATTTTCCGACTTGTGTTCAATTCTAAGATTTTGTAAAACCCTCGCCTTTGCATGTTTAAAGAGACTAGTTGAAACGGTACAGTTAAATGTCGAATCCGTGTTTTAGTCGTAATTTAATGCATGAATCGAGAATTTGCATAATGTAAAAGTGGGTGCTTAATTTAGTGATTTTGAGTCGTTTGTTTATGCGATATTGGCGGGGTTTAGACGAATCTTTGATTCGAATTACTACAATCGTATTGCGAATACGGGTTCGTTAATGCCAATATCGGGGTGGGTTAAAGTAACCCTATAAGTCTCGGACGTCCAATCTGAAGGTAAAATTTCTTTACCTTGAAATGCAAAGACGGTTTTTAGAGTGGAGATTATAAGTGCGAGAGGCTTTTTGTGAGTATAAATAATGGATTGAATCGATTATTATAAGTGTGTATTAATGTTGTTATGAATGTTGTGTTATGAGTTGATAGATGATTAAAATGAAGAATCGATGTAATTGTTGTGTTTTGTGATCGTATAAGGGCTGCTATTTATAGCAAATGCTTCGTGTTTTATGCCTAATTAATCAGAAAATCGCCAGTGAACAAGCGATTCTACAGAAAATCGCCAGAATGTCAGGGGAGGAGCAGAAAATCTCCAGAAAACTGGCGATTTACCATAAAATCGCTAGTATTCTGGCGATTTTCCCCTCTTTTTCTGACAAATTTGTAGCGCCGCATACGTTATCGTAGGTATGTAAGACTATGGCTGTTTTGTCGAGCAAATTGATTGACTTTTAGGTGCCTTTGATCATCATTTGGGTCAAGTTGATCAATCAACTTGATTCTTGTTTCGATTTTCGTGTTTCGTGTTTCGTGTTTCGGTTTTTCGTCGTGTTTTTCGGTCTTGGCTCGAAATAAAATAATATTGTAATGCATTATTTTACGACTTTGTGGGATTTTGTTTTATAAGAATGTGACCCGGGACGCAATTTGGCCCGCTCGGGTGCTTGGGCCTTTCTGTGTGTTTTGGGCCGTTTTTGTGTGTGTGGGTCGTTTTCTGTGAGGCGTTCTTATGCCGTGCTTGTGTGTATTGTGTCGACTTACGATTAAAATGACTAAATTTTTACGAAATATGCAAATTTAAATTAATACGTTAAAAATGACTAAAATGTTTTAGACACTTATGTACCGTTTCGTCTCTTTTTAAAACATGCGTGAAAGTCCTTTTCGTCATCGGGTTTGCTTTTTTGGGGGGTACGGATACGGGTATCTACACAGGTACATGCATTCCCGCACCACCACATGTACCATGTAAGCCACCCCCGATAGGGGCTGCGGTGGCCAAGTGGTGTGCTTTGGTTTTTTATTCTTTTTTGGTTCCAGATGTGATTTAAGCCTGGGACCTCACACTTTGTTGCACACTTCCAGGTTAACCTAAATTCCACCTGGGCAACCATCACTTGGTTAGGTCGCGATAACTTTATCTCTCTTGAATTTAAGTGTTTCACAGACGGCACAACTTTGATTGTGTTTGTTGCTGCTTGCTGTTTAGTTTGCAGAGAATTGCAGAACTCCTTATACGCTGTTCTTTTATTTGAATTTTCTAACCGCTTGAAATGTGGGAGAATACTCCTATTTATAGAGTAATTCTCCTCATTGCGGGCTTTGGTGTTCACAGGCCCATTTATGGGGCTTATTTGTGAACATGACCCATTTGATTTCTTTGTTGGGATTTATGACAGGAATACCCATTTAATAACTCGGGACGACCCGTATTTGATTTGGGTGGGTGAAACACAATTAAAATGAGCTAAAATTTAGTATTAACTCAAAGTAGTTATATTTAATTTATTTTCCGAGACTTTCATAAATTTTTTAGTGCCTACATGCATAGGTTTAGATGTGTTTGGCTCCAACTCGCAACAAAACTAGAGGCATTCCCGTGATTTAAAGCTTCTTGAACAGCCTTAGGAGTCAAGACCCTCGGTTTTGTGATCTACTACATGAAGTTCTACTAGTAGCCGCCTTTGTTGAAAGTGGTAATGAATTTGTTTGTTACTTGGACGAAATGTTGGTGCAAGCTAAGGTTGTCATTTAGACGCATTGATCGATTTGAGTTACATTACTTTAATTTTCTCATTGGTAAAGTGTCGAGTACAACAAGAAGGCTAAGATTACAATGGTGTTAAAATGGAAGCTAGATCTACGACTACGATATGGGCACATCTACAATGAGTCAATGATACTACTATCTTCGACTTTGACCCCGATGGCTTACTTGCGTATTGCAGCTCTTTCTATTTCCCCGTTCCATGAAGTGCTTGCGATCCTTCATGACAAGTATGTGAATATGAGACTCATACTGTATAGTTTACATACTTGTATATAAATACTAATTATACTTGTATTGTGTGGGTTAATTCATTCTAATAATACAACTCACTTCTATTTACTCTTTCTCTCACTATAACAAACTTTCCTCTCTAGTTCTCTCTCTATAACTAACTAAACCTTCAAGCTAATCATCAATGGAGTTTAGTTCAACAATGGAGCTAGGTACCTAGACTTCATATGGTATCAATCGCTCGGGTTTTCGATTCGTATTCACGTTTTCGTCCGCTGCTCACTGTTCTTCGCTGATTCTTTCTCTTCTTCGTTATTTTTGGAGCTTTTTTCTGGTATATTCTCCATTTTTCCACGTTTAATTTCTTTGATTCGTGTTTCTGCTATAGTTTTTGCTTCAATTCTCTGATTTCTGGAATTTTTCTGCTTCTTCTTCACTTTTCCCCAATTTGATTGAGTTTTCTAGGGTTTTTTGGTATTTTTCCCAAATCAATTACGTTTTTTTTGTCGAATTCGTTGCAATTCTTCATCATGTCACCTACTGAAACTCCAAACTCTACTTCCTCAATCTATGATCATCTTGATGATCCGTTATATCTCTCTGCATCTGATCAACCGAATCTTCAAATTGTTTCGCCTCCTTTCAATGGTGATGATTTCGTCTCCTGGAAACACGAGGTTTATCATACGTTGTTAGCCAAAAATAAGGAAGGATTTCTTGACGGTTCTTGCAAGATTCCTGACAAAACTGATAAGAAATATCACCAATGGATTCGTGTTGATCTTACTGTCAAAAAGTGGATTCTTAATTCTGTTGTTAAAGAAATTCGTGATTCTCTTCAGTTTGCTGCTAGTGCAAAGATTCTATGGGATGAAATCATTGATCGTTATGGTCAATCAAACTATATTGAGATTTATAGAGTCAAGAAGCATCTCAATTCTTTGTCACAGACAAATTATTCTCTGGTTGAATATTACAGCAAACTTAAGCATTCTTGGGAGTTGCTTGATGAATTAGATCCTTTACCTCTGTGCACATGTGGTGCTCTTGATGCTTGTACCTGTTCCATGCTCAAACGGTAGGTTGATAGAGAAGTGAATGCCAAGTTAATTCACTTTATGATGGGGTTGAATGAGTCCTTTGATTCTGTCACCACTCATCTTCTTTCTTCTGACACACTTCCTGCTTTGAACAAGGCTCTTGCATTGTACCAAAAGATCGAATCCAAGAATCACACCCCTGTTTCTACTGATCTTTCTTCTGAGATTACAGCTTTCAATACTTCTCAGTTTCAGCATGCTTCTTCTTCTCACAAGAAGCCTAAGTTCTCTTCTGGTGATACTTCTACAGTGAAGGAATGTAGTTTGTAACAACCTGGTTTTTCGTGACTTTAATTAAACTAAGGCGGAAAATTAATTAAGTCTATATATTACAAAACCAGCTGTTAATCGTAATAAAACTCTAAATACATAGTACGAGTTTAGAATAACAGAGTATAAGTTTGATTACATCCTCTCAAGCGTACAAAATAAAGAAGGTAAACTCTCCCCAGTATTCAATAGCGTTGGTCTCAAAATTTTTGCATTAAACTCTCATCATTTTCCCGCACACTCTTTCGATACATGCAATTCTAATACAATATGCAATATGAATAATAAATAAGTAAAATAAAGAGCAAGTAGCAATTTAAACACGTAAGAAATTCATGATGATCCAAGTATGGGCATAAATCAATCAAATAACGTAACATGCTCACAAATAATCATACTCAATAGATCGCATTCCAACACTCATAACCAAGTCATTCAGACAATCATCCAACAAACAAGACAAGGAAATGCATTCAACATGTGATAACAAATGAGTCTTCGTTAGTAAGGCGGAAGCATGCAGATAAAATCCGCGCAGAAGCGGTCAGGGCCGAACGAAATCGGACGTGTCTGACAGGCAAAAGATATCTAAGGTAATAAGGACGGCCTAATCCCTTGTCTAATGTATGCATACACTACCTATCGAGGATCATACTTATTCGCTATTCAAAAGGTATCACCGACGAAAAGTTCGACTATCACCAGAGACGGGTACCCCCGGTTGGGGCTGGATTTTCCAATTACTGATATATGGGCCCACGGAAATATCAAGAATGCCCCATCCCTGAGGTTGTATATACCGTGTCGAGTAGCGATCTTAGGATCGTTATTTCGCCTTGGGCAACTCTGGGAGGGAGCCCAAGTCCCCATATACAGCTACCTCGTTAACTTCGAATTTCAAGAGTCGCAACATGGCGAACAATCCTAGTATTCTATTCAAGTAGCTCGTTTTTTCTCAATTCTCATAACCTCGTTTAATCTTAATAGATGACAATTCTGAAACTTAAATATATCGTCGAACTTTGTATAATGAAATTGTAATTCTAGCAATTCTTCAGATAAACAGAAAACATAGAAAAGTTTAATTATTTATTTTGAGTCCGTTCGTAAATTTTAAATATTTTTCACTATTCATTAATTTTACTATTCACCGTATTTACTATTCACCGTATTTACTATTCATCGTATTTACTATTCATCGTATTTACTATTCCTCGTATTTGTACGTATTCGTATTTTCGTATTCCGTATTTGTACGTATTTTTATACCTCGTATTTATACGTATTTTTATACGTATGCGTATTCTTCTACTTCGTATTTATACGTATTTTTATAGGTACTTGTATTCTTATACTTATTATTTATTATTATATTTTCTTTATACTTAGTATTTTTATTATATTTCATTTATACTTATTATTATACTTAGGAGTTTTTCTTAGATACAAAACTAAATTTTATTTTCTAAGTACAAAATTCTAGTTTTAAAGTCGTTAGGTTCGTTTTGTATTTAGCGATTTGAGAATTTATTTTAAATGTAAAACTCGATTTAAACTTAAGTACATAATCTAGTTTCAAAGTTGTTAAGTTCATTTTGTACTTGGTCAATTTAAATAACATTTCAAAAGTAAAACTCGGTTAAATTTAGTCGTATACTTAACTAAGATTTTAGTGGTTTCCATTTTTAGTGAGGTTGTCGTAGTTCATTTTAAATAGTCCGTATGTCCATATCCAATTTAAGCAAAGGTAGTAACACTCGACAACATTCATTTTAATACGTGTAACGTTTATTTTTATCGGTTTCGTTGATTCTTTTTATTAACGGTTTAATACATAAACAAATATAAACCTAATTACTATTCAAATTTAGTGACTAAGTGATAAATTTATTTTGACCAAAATTTGTAGTTGTTTGCTTCGGCTTCTTGGGGACTTTACGATGTAAAGCAACAATGGAATCGCCCTACAATTGTAGTGACGAGATAATAGTCTACTTGGATAATACTTGAGTCACGGATACCGCTTTCCTTAGAGAATATTCCGACCCTTATAAGCCTTGGGTTACACGAAATTTCTCGCAGGATAAAACAAGTACGACCCTTTGCTTCTTAGGCTGAGAAACAAAGAAATATTTCGAGTCTTTTTTGTTAGTTTGTTGTAGCGAAATGTGCAAGGAAAAATAGCATGAAAATGTTATGGAATTCCTCCAACACCACCCTCCCTTATATAGGAAATGAGGGGGCGCGATGTTATGCCAAAAGTCACGACTCTTGAATCAAGAGATACATCTCATTGGGTCAAAGGACACATCCCTTGAACCAATACATCCTTTCTACGAAAAGACACGACTTTAATGAAAGGATGCAACCCTTTAATTTTTGGCACAAATCATCATTCAACGTAATCAAATATTATATTATTGAAAACGTTCCGTAACATACAATCATTTCTATATGAGCGTGCACTCCGCACTCCCGACCCATATTATAATGTCGTAGTTACTACATTTCGCACAAATCCCGACTACACTTAAACGACAGACAATTTACACTTAAATTACCAACATTCCTCCCCCATTTAAGTGTAATCCTTGACTTGTAATAAAACACAACAAACAGAACCTAACTTGCGCATAAATGAAAATGTCACGAAGATTGAATTTCCACATTAGTATTACATACATTCGCATTCGAGCATCGGGGTGTCTCTAAGGATCAACCTCACAACTCATATTGAATACATAACGATACAATACACACAAGTCTAAGACGGACTCAAAATTTATTAACCGACACTTATTATAGGCCTAGTGTCCCAATCCATTCATGAACGCATACGAGACCAAGCCAAAGCCCCTTGAAGCAGCCTAACTTCGCGCTCACATAGGTGGACTCTTTTCAATCTTGCTCCTGCATAAGCAATTTTCCAAAAGGTCCATTAAGAAGAAAATCTTCAACCTAACAAACATGCAGGTCCAAGCACATACCTTCGGGATAATATATAAAATGTGCTTCAATCTCCGAGAATAGGCTTTCCACATTGAATTCTGCCTCTAACGTTGTATTAGAGGGGAATTGGGTGTCCTATGATCGGAAATTTATACCGGCTTTAAGCCCATCCCGATAACCGACTTTTCAACCAAGTCCCTAGACAATCCTTTTGTCAAGTGATCGGCTAGATTATGCTG
This sequence comes from Dianthus caryophyllus, assembly GCA_023091065.1. Classification (NCBI taxonomy): domain Eukaryota; kingdom Viridiplantae; phylum Streptophyta; class Magnoliopsida; order Caryophyllales; family Caryophyllaceae; genus Dianthus; species Dianthus caryophyllus. The sequence goes on along the minus strand of CM041527.1, from coordinate 18,699,486 downwards.
AGATCTCACAAAATCAACCGATACCACCCTGTGAGTGATCAACCGATGCCTGACACCCAAATGCCGCGACTTACCATTATAAACCTGGCTATATGCTTTAGCCAAAGTAGCGGCACTGTCACAATGTATAGCCATTGGTGATATTGGTTTTGGCCATAATGGAATTTCATATACCAAATTCCTTAACCATTCCGCCTCTTTTCCGGCTGATGCCAAGGCAATAAACTCCGACTCCATAGTCGAACTTGTAATACAAGTTTGTTTCTTAGAGGCCCAAGAAATGGCGCGTCCCCCAAGCAAGAATACCCAACCACTCGTTGAAGTATGATCTTCAATGTTGGATATCCAACTTGCATCCGAGTATCCCTCTAAAACCGAAGGATATCCACTATAGAACAATCCATAGTCCATAGTCCCTTTTAAGTATTTCAATACATGATTAACCGCAGCCCAATGATTAGTGCTAGGATTACTCGTGTATCTACTAAGCTTGCCCACCGCGTAAGCGATATCCGGCCTTGTACTCGTCATGGCGTACATAAGACTACCAATAACTTGCGAGTACTTTAACTGTGAAACTGGTTCCCCCATATTAGGCATAAGTTTCACATTTGGATCCATAGGGGTTCTTATCGAAGAAAAATCAATCGCCTTGAACCTTTTCAACACTTTCTCAATATAATGAGATTGAGTTAAAGAGATTCCATTTTTCTCCCTTTTAATACGTATGCCAAGAATGACATCCGCCTCCCCCATATCCTTCATATTGAAGCTTGATGATAAAAATGCTTTTGCAAGATCAACTTGATTTTGGTCAGTACCAAATATCAACATATCATCAACATATAGACAGATGATGACTCCTTTACCGGAATCATCAAACTTACTATATACACACTTATCCGACTGGTTAAGCACATATCCATTTGACAAAACAATTTCATCAAACTTATTATGCCATTGTTTAGGAGCTTGTTTTAGCCCATACAACGACTTCACCAACTTGCACACTTTGTGCTCGTTGCCTGGCATGACGAACCCTTCGGGTTGTTTCATGTAAATCTCTTCTTCTAGATCACCGTTCAAGAAAGCCGTCTTGACATCCATCTGATGGATCACTAAATTTTGAATTGCTGCCAAGGCAATCAACAATCTAATAGTGGTGATTCTAGCAACCGGAGCATATGTATCGAAATAATCAATACCCTCCTTCTGTCTAAAGCCTTGGATAACCAATCGAGCCTTAAACTTATCGATAGAGCCATCGACTTTCATCTTCTTCTTGAAGATCCATTTACAGCCTAAAGGCTTACAACCACGTGGGAGATCTGTTAGAATCCACGTGTTGTTACTCATGATGGAATCCATCTCATCATTAACCGCTTCCTACCAAAAAGAAGCATCTTGAGACTTCATAGCCTCATCAAACGTCTTAGGGTCATCATCCACAATAAAGCAGTAAGAGTATTGACATCTTACTTCATTTCTTGAACCTTCAACTAAGTAGGTTTGGAAATCAGGACCAAAGGACTTTTCTTTTCTAGTCCTTTTGCTTCTACGAAGCTCTTGTGATGCTTGCTGAGAAGATTTATTTATCTCAACATTTACCCTAGTTTTGTTAGACACTAAGTCTTTCGGTCTAGGCATAGACGTAAAATGATTTTCATCGAAAATGGCATCCCTTGACTCTATTACGGTATTCACCGCAACAAAATCATTTGGTTCAATCACGTAGAACCTATATGCCAAAGAGTGTTCCGCATATCCAATAAATATGCAATTAACACCTTTTTCACCCAAAGTTTTTCTTTTGGGTTCAGGTAGTCTAACGACAGCCCTGCATCCCCAAATTCGAATATGCTTCAAATTTGGTTTACGTTTATGCCAAAGTTCAAATGGGGTTGTCACATTCCTTTTATTAGGAATCCTATTTAGTAAATAGCAAGCGGTTAACGCCGCTTCACCCCAAAATCCATCACTTAAACCGGAGTAAGACAACATGGAATTAACCATCTCCTTTAGTGTCCTATTCTTCCTTTCCGCAACCCCATTAAGTTGAGGCGTATACGGAGGAGTTACCTCATGGATGATACCACAAGACTCAAAGTACGAGACATCGTAATATTCACCGCCTCTATCGGTGTGTAATTTCTTTATCATACACGATGTTTGTAACTCGACTTCATTCTTATATACTTTGAATTTCTCCAAAGCCTCGTCTTTAGCATGCAACAAATACACATAACAGAATCTAGTGCAATCATCGATAAAAGTTATCAAATACTTTTTATGACCTAAAGACGGCATAGAATGAAAATCACAAAGATCACTATACACAACTTCTAACATGCTAGTCTTACGCTCATTGCTTTTAAACGGTTTTCTAGCGATCTTATTTAACATGCAAGAATTACATTTATCCATGTTAACATCAAAAGAAGGAATCAACTCATGTTTAGACATAAGAATCATAAGTTTTAAATGCACATGTCCTAACCTAGCATGCCATAACTTTGCATCATTAGAATAATCTAAACTAGGAGAAGCGATATCACATGCAAAAACGTTAAACATAGTTATTAATATTTAACATAAACATACCATTACATAAATATCCGAAACCTATAAACATACCATGTTTACTAAGTACATACTTACAAGATTCATAAACTTGTTTATATCCACAACTAGATAAAATACTACCAGAAACTAAGTTTTTCCTAATCCCGGGAACATGTAATACATCATGCAAATCAATAGATTTCCCGGAACTAAAAACTAATGTTACTAATCCACGGCCAAGAATTGGTGCAGTCGACTCGTTTCCCATATGGAGAATTGATCCATCCGTTTCCGGTTCATATGTCTTGAACCAACGACGATCTTTGCAAACATGCTTTGTAGCACCCGAGTCAATCCACCATGCCTTATCATCATCCTGCACATAAAATGCCTCAGATATTTGTGACACAAAATTCTTTACTGAATTTAAATCACAATCAAAAATCTGACCTTGATTAGGCGGTGGCATTTGGTCCTTAGACCCTTGCCCAGAATGATTAGTCTTCATTCCTTTCTTGGTTTTCCCAACCCGACAATCACGCTTGTAATGTCCGGATTTTCCACAAATCCAACATGATCCTTTCGGTTTCTTGTTGGGACTATTATTAGTATCATTAAACCGGCGTTTCTTGCCCATGTTCCTTTTAGAACATTCACCTTCCTCCATCATATTGATAGATGAAGATCCCTTAGTTTCATTACCTTTGGGCTTATTGCCTTCTTGATCCCGTAGGGATTCTTCGATGCGCAAATGCCCACCGAGTTGTACTAAAGACAACTCTTCCTTTTTGTGCTTCAGCTATGAAGTCCTTCCACGATGGTGGAAGTTTGTCTATTATACTAGACACCGAAATGGCTTCATCCATTTCCATCTTATGTTGTGTAAATTGGCCCAAAATACGAAGCAATTCATTGTATTGCTCCATCACCGGCCTAGAATCCGACATTTTATAGTTCATAAAATTGCCGACAAGAAACTTCTTACTAGAAGCATCTTCCTCCATGTACTTAGTCTCCAATATGTTCCACAACTCCGTTGCAGATTCCACATATTGGTACACATCGAATAGAGAATCGGACATACCATTGAGAATGTGGCCACGACAAATATAATCATCGTTTTCCCACTTATTTCGTTTCCTCGTCTCCTCCAATGTTTCATCATCTCGCTCCTCAGGTTTTGGCGTACTTAATACATAGACAACCTTTAAAGTCGTTAACAAAAAATGCATCTTCTTTTGCCAACGACGGAAGTCTACACCATCGAACTTCTCAAGTTTTCCAAACTTTGACGTCATGTCTTTGATGCTTGACATCGTAACACAATAAGGTAATATTCTCTAAGTTTGTAGTTGTTTGCTTCGGCTTCTTGGGGACTTTACGATGTAAAGCAACAATGGAATCGCCCTATAATTGTAGTGACGAGATAATAGTCTACTTGGATAATACTTGAGTCACGGATACCGCTTTCCTTAGAGAATATTCCGACCCTTATAAGCCTTGGGTTACACGAAATTTCTCGCAGGATAAAACAAGTACGACCCTTTGCTTCTTAGGCTGAGAAACAAAGAAATATTTCGAGTCTTTTTTGTTAGTTTGTTGTAGCGAAATGTGCAAGGAAAAATAGCATGAAAATGTTATGGAATTCCTCCAACACCACCCTCCCTTATATAGGAAATGAGGGGGCGCGATGTTATGCCAAAAGTCACGACTCTTGAATCAAGAGATACATCTCATTGGGTCAAAGGACACATCCCTTGAACCAATACATCCTTTCTACGAAAAGACACGACTTTAATGAAAGGATGCAACCCTTTAATTTTTGGCACAAATCATCATTCAACGTAATCAAATATTATATTATTGAAAACGTTCCGTAACATACAATCATTTCTATATGAGCGTGCACTCCGCACTCCCGACCCATATTATAATGTCGTAGTTACTACATTTCGCACAAATCCCGACTACACTTAAACGACCGGCAATTTACACTTAAATTACCAACAAAATTGACCCAAATTAAGTAGGAATGCCGTGAGCCTTTATTTATATTAGCTATTTATTTCTTTTGTTGTTTTTATTAATAAATCATTACTTTAACTATTTTATTTACTTAAGTGATAAAAATAAAAAGTGACAAATTCATTTTAGGTCTAAAATGGACCCTAAGGCCGTGGCTACTCATACTTGCACCATTTATTTTCGTTTTCAAATTTTATCGGTTTTTTTGACTTAAAGTTTTTATATACTAATTTATTCAAGTTATTCTAAAGTGATTTAGACTAGTATTTAAAAACAATAAATAACTAAAACTCATAAAATTTATGAATCGAACTAATCACTTAAGTGAAGAACACATGAATATGTGAATAACTTTAATGTTTTCATATGAACATAAAATCGTCAAATTTTTATATGTTTATGAAATTTTCTCAAATTTTTCCTACAAGTCCATTTTAACTAAACTAATCATAATATGTTATTTAGAAAAATTAAAACTAAAAATTGGCCCATTTATTTAAGGTTGGCCGTGTATATATATATATATGTTCAAAATTTTATTTTTGATTTTTATACTTCTAATTCAACAACTAAAAATTGGCCCAAAGTTAAGTGTCCTGTTACAGTGATGGATTTTCGTCCTATAGCTTGCTGTAATACTATCTATAAGTGTATAGCCAAGTTGTTATGCTCAAGATTAGGGGAGGTTCTACCTGATATTATCAGTAATAATCAGGGTGGTTTCATTCGTGATAGGCACATAGCAGAAAACATTTTGATCTGTCAGGATCTTGTGCGAATGTATTCAAGAAAGGTCACGTCTCCTAGGTGTCTGATCAAGATGGATTTAAGGAAGGCCTACGATTCTGTTGAATGGTCTTTTCTGTTCCAAATGTTGGAAGCTTTGGGTTTCCCGCAACAGTTCATAGGATGGATTAGAGCTTGTGTTACTAGTCCATCCTATACTTTGGCAGTCAATGGTAGCTCGTTTGGCTTTTTTCAAGGAAAGCGAGGCCTAAGGCAAGGTGATCCGTTGTCCCCTTTGCTGTTCACGATATGTATGGAGTATTTGTCCAGAATTCTTAGGGTGGTGGGTGATACCCATGAGTTCAAATTTCATCCTTTGTGTAGTCCAATGAAGTTGAATCATCTACTGTTTGCTGATGATTTACTCCTCTTTTGCAAGGGTGAGGTGAGGTCCATTATGTTCCTACTTCGTTCCTTTGCTTCTTTTTCTGTAGCTTCTGGCCTATCTGTGAATCGGGAGAAAACTGATATATATTTCAATGGAATGAAGCCTGTGGACATGGAGGATATAATGTTGGTTTCTGGTTTTCGACGAGGTCAGCTTCCATTTAAGTATCTCGGTGTGCCTATTTCAGCCAAGAAACTGAGTATGAATGATGGGAGGAAGCTCATTGATAAAATTACAGCTCGGATTAGGAGTTGAAAGGTCACCGTCTATCTTTGGGAGATTGGTACTTACGCAAGCTGTGTTGTCCAGTCTGCACACATACTGGATGTCTGTCTTTCTCATTCCTAATGGTATTATCAACAAAATTGACAGCATTTGTAGGAATTATTTGTGGAATGGTTCTGATACGTTTCAACATGCTCCAAACGTTAAATGGGATGACTGTTGCTACCCGAAAGAAGTAGGAGGATTGGGGATTCGTCACTCTAAGGCTTGGAATAAAGCTTTATTGGGTAAGTACATTTGGTGGATTGAGAGCAAGCAGGATCACTTATGGGTGAAGTGGATTAACCATGTGTATATGAAAGGCGTGGATTGGAAAGTTTATCAACCGCCTGTTGACTGCGCTTGGTCCTGGAAGAAAATAGCCCATTGTATGGTGTTATTTCGGTCAGGTCTGTCTCCTGTTCATCATGATGAGTATAAGGTTAGTGTTTCTTATAATTGGATCAGAGGTGAGAAAGAGAAAGTGGCATGGCGTTATGTGTGCTGGAACTCGATGAATATTCCTCGCAGTGCTTTCATTTTTTGGGAATATAAGCGTGGGCGACTGTTGACTTTTGATAGGCTCCAGAGGATGGGATTTTCTGGAGATGTTAGCTGTGTGTTGTGTGGGGCTGGTCTTGAAACGAGTTTTCATTTGTTTCATGACTGTGCTTTTGCTAAACGTTGCTGGACTGCGGTGTGCGATGTGTTGCAGGTGAGTTTCCCCTCGAGCAATTTTGAAGATTGGGTTCGCAGAGGGTCAAGGCACTCGAAGCTGGTGCGTAACGTGGTCTCTGCTTGTGGTGTTGGATTAATTCATGGTATTTGGATTACACGTAACAAGACACGTATTGATCAACTTGTCCCACGACCGACTGGGTTAGTGAAACAGATTGTGGATGATGTTCTCAAGAGGTTCAAGGCTCGTAACAAATCAATTTTGTCATTACACGATAGATTATGGTTAGAAAATGTTGTCATTTGAGCATTTATTTGTATATGGACACTTGATTGTATAAGGGGTTTTGCTTATTAATATACTTACATTTTCCCAAAAAAAAAAAAAAACAACTAATTTACTTAATATCATTTACGTGTTTAACATATATGAAATCATAAACAAACATTAACACACATAAATAAAAATCATTCAAACACAAGAATCACAACAAAAATTCAAGAACACACATAACTCTTTAAAACATTTAAATTTCATAACAAATTCATTTTAAGTCCTAAACATAAACTAATTATATTTTCATGTTCATTTTATTACAAGTATTTTAAGTATGCAATTTAGAAAAATTAAAACGAAAAATTAGACAAAAATAAAGGGGTAGGCCGTGTGATATACTTATGTCACACAAATGTTATTTTTCGATTTTTGCCTCCTAATTTAACATGTGATTACTAGGTGATAAAGATAAAACATACATGCATCAAAAACAATAACATATAATCAAATTCGAGGCGCTTATCATATAAGTGTGCGGGAAGCACCTTAGTTAGGTTAATGAAAATGACCCTAGCAGTTGTCGGGATCAATGATATGATCAAACTGGCTCAAGTCTACGCCTCCTCCTTGCTCCTCGTCTTTGGTTAGGGTTGGTACATAAAAATGAAATAAGCAAGTTAGTAATTTATTTAAACTAGTTAAACTATACTACAAAATTTAAGTGTAGTATTGTTTTTAGTTTAGGTGATGTTTATATTTTAAGTGATTTTGATTTATGTTCATGTTCATTTACAAGTTTAAAAGATGTAGTGTTTAACAAATATAAGTGGTGAATTAATACAAGTATTCTAGTGAATTTAGATTAGGAATTTAAAAGTTTAAAGAGAAAATAAGGAGAAAGAAGATGAAGATCATCAAGAAGGTTGATGTTGAGGATGAGTTTATGCTTACAAGTGTTCTTGGGTTGGTTTTATTTAGAGAGAAAATAAGCTAAGTGTTTGTTGTGTTTGTGTGAGTAGTGAACCGTGTAGTAGTAGTAGTAGTTGTAGTAATTGTGTTTTGTTTTTGTAATGTAATGTAATGTGTGAATGCAAAGTATTTAGTTGTATTAATAATTAAATTAAACTAGCTACTAAGTGATGATGATTTAGTAGAGTGTAAGAAGGATTGGACAAGTTACTAAAGGAGGCATGGTGTGTAAGAGTAAGGAAGAAAATGGAAGAAGAAAAGTTGGACCAAAGGTCCTCAAATATCTCGGCCAAATCACAAGCCAAGACCCGATTTTCTCGTTTTTGCAATTTTCGATTTACGTGCAAGAGAAAAGTCCCGAAATGAAATATATAGTCTTAAAATAATGTTTAGAAGTAAGATCGAAAATAAAAACGAAAATAAGACTCAAAACGAAATCAAAATAAAAATTGGGTACTAGCCCCTCGTAACTTTGAATTAAAATTTTATTCGATCGAAATATATATTTTTTTCGTTGAATGTTATCGAAATAAATCATCATCCTCAAACGTCAAAAAGTTTATCAGTTTAGGTTTAGTGTAACTCATTATTTCGATCTTTAGTGAAAGTGTTAGTTAAACCAAAATGAAATAGTGATTTGTTAATAATATAATATGTTTTGTTAGTATTAATCAAAATGATTAAGCCTAAACTACTTTAATTAGATTTGGATTATGAGTAAGTATACTTCAATGTTTGACCTCGATTTGCGTGCCAAAATTTGTCGTTGAGAAATTTGTCGTAGGTGCTTCATTTGATTTATCGAGTTTGAATATGTAAAAATAAAGTTCAAATTCAAAGTAATTCAAAATGGTTTTAGTTTAGGTGCAATATTAATTGTAGTGTATTGTTTTAGAAGAATAAGTGAGCGAGGATGATTAATTATTGATTTCCTAATTATAATTAGCTTAAATTAACACGGGGTGTTACATAGTTACTGTCATCACATTGGACATACTAAGTCTGAATAGTTTAAGTTGCATGAATGTGCTCACTGTGGGAGGAAGGGCCATGCCAAGGACACTTGTTTCAAGCTGAAGAATGCTTCTTCTTTCAGGGGTGGCCCCAAGGGCAAAGGAAAGCCAGGCTCCTTCTCTAACAATTCTCATGGAGGTTCTTCTTACAGAGGGGGTGCACATAATGTTGATGTTCTGGATTCTTTTATCTCTAATGATCCCTTGTCTGAAGATTTGCAGGCTGGTCCTTCTTAATTGGTTGATCATCACTCTTCTTTTGATCCATAAATGACGAGTGGATTGGTTAATTCTGTGGTGGAGCAGGTTATGAAGGTTATGTCAGACAAAAATCAGTCCCATCTTTCTTCAGCAAACTTTGCAGGTACTATTTTTTTGGAAAATGTAAGTATATTAATAATCAAAAACCCATATACAATCAAGTACGCGTTTACACACTATAACTCAAGTTACGATACTCTGTATCCACAAACAATCACGACTAGACAAAATTGACTTGTTACGAGACTTAAATCTCATGAGAATGTCGTCCACAATCTGCTTCACTATCCATTTGGGAGCTGGTACCACTTGGTCAATACGCGCCTTGTTTCTCGTAATCCAGATGGCATAGATAAGACTAACAACGCAAGCAGAGACTACATTACGCACTAATTTTGAACGGCCTGATCCTCGATGAATCCAGTCTTCAACATTACTCGACAAAAAACAAATCCTGAGCACAAGACATAAAACAAACCAGCAACGTTGGGCAAAAGCACAACCGTGAAACAGGTGCAAGCTCGTCTCCTGGGCAGCATGACACAATAAACACCTTCCATCACCACTATATCCCATCCTACGCAATCTATCATACGTCATAAGCCTCCCAAGCTTGTATTCCCAATAAATGAAAGCACAACGTGGAACATTCATGGAATTCCAACATACAAACCTCCATGACACTTTCTCCTTCACACCCCTCAACCAAAGATAAGCTTCATTTACAGCATATGAATCCTGAAAAACGGGTGACGGGGTGGCTTTGAACACATCCATACAATGCGCAATTTTTTTCCACGACCAGGCACAATCTGCAGGGGGAGAGTACTCAGTCCAGGCCGTACCTATCAGATACACGTGGTTAATCCATTTCACCCATAGATGATCCTGCTTTTTCTCAATCCACCAAATATATTTTCCTAGCAGAGCCTTGTTCCACGCTTTTGAGTAACGAATCCCCAGACCTCCTTCCGCTTTAGAATAGCAACAGTCTTCCCATCTGACATTGGGGGCATGCTGAAAAACATCACTGCCATTCCAAAGATAATTCCGGCAAATACTATCAATCTTGTTGATAATACCATTAGGGATGAGGAACACTGTCATCCAATAAGTATGTAAGCTGGTGAGGACAGCTTGCGTAAGAACAAGCCGGCCAGAAAATGAAAGGTGACCTGCTTCCCAACTCCTTATCCTCGCTGTGATTTTATCAATAAGTTTCATACCGTCTTTCATGGTCAATTTCTTTGCTGTAATGGGGATACCAAGATACCGAAAAGGGAACTGACCTCGTCTGAATCTTGAAACCAGCAGGATATCCTCCATATCTACATCAGCCATACCATTAAAATAAATATCAGTCTTGTCCTTGTTCATATTCAAGCCAGACGCAGCAGAAAATGAAGCAAAGGACCGTAGCAGGAGCATAATGGAAGTCACATCGCCTTTGCAGAAAAGGAGAAGATCATCCGCAAATAACAAGTGATTCAACTTCATTGGCTTGCACAAAGGATGGAACTTAAATTCATGGAGATCACCAACAACCCCAAGTATCCTGGAGAGATACTCCCTACAAATTGTAAACAAAAGAGGAGACAATGGATCCCCTTGCCTCAACCCCCGCTTTCCTTGAAAAAAGCCAAAGGAGCTGCCATTTACCGACAAAGTATAGGATGGACTTGTAACGCATGCTCGTATCCATACCATGAATTGTTGGGGGAACCCCAAGGCTGTCATCATTTGAAAGAGAAAAGACCATTCGACAGAGTCATACGCCTTCCTTAAATCCATCTTAATAAGACATCGAGGAGAAGTAACCTTTCTGGAATACATTCTCACTAAATCCTGACAAATCAGAATATTTTCAGCAATGTGTCTATCTCTTATGAAACCTCCCTGATTTTTGCTGATAATATCAGGTAGCACATCCCCTAATCTTGAGCATAACAACTTAGCTATACACTTATAGACAGTGTTGCAGCAAGCAATAGGACGAAAATCCATCACAGTAGCAGGGCATTTAACCTTGGGAATCAAGGATATATTGGTGGTGTTAACTTGCTTCAACAGCTGACTAGTGAGAAAGAAATCCTTAACAGCAGCGCAAACATCTACTCCGACAACACTCCAGGCATCTTTAAAAAATTGAGAATTATAGCCATCCGGGCCAGGCGCCTTATTGGAGGAATAGTAAACAAACACTCCTTAATTTCCTCTGTAGAGACAGGCCTCAACAACATCTGAATATGCGCAGGGGTGAGACAGCTCCCAGTCCGCACAATTGGCACAGAAACATCATGAACAACGTTACTACTACCCAACAAAGATTTATAGTATTCCACAAAAGCACCTTCAATTGCAGAAGGCTCATCACAAGTAACACCATGCATATCCGCAACTTGAATAACTTTGTTTCGAATCTGCTTTTCTTTAATATTCCGATGAAAAAAGGAAGTATTCTCATCACCCTCCTTAAGCCAATCTACTTTCGACTTCTGAACAAGATATTTCCATCTAGCTTCCTTGAGCAAACACGACTGAACTGCTGCCTCCTTCTCAGCCTCCAGAAGAGATAAATTTTGAGGATCAGATTGCAGAAGACCTTGGATGTTCAACAAAGAGATTTCAGCCACATCACTAGCCTTCTCTATATCAGCGTACTTGGTTCGATTTAAGGTTTTCAGAACCCCCTTGAGATGTTTCAACTTTTTCACAACTATATACATTTTTGTGCCCAGAACAGAGATATCCCAGCCTTTAGTCATCAGATCGAGGAAGGAAGGATCAGCCCCCCACAGATTATAATACTTGAAAGGAACGTTGCACACTTGAGCTTGAGGCCGCCTATAGCAGACCATAGGAGAATGATCAAAAATACCTTCATTAAGGAAATAAGCGTATGTACCAGGGTACTTACTCACCCAATCATCAGAAATGAGACATCTATCCAATCTTGAATAAACTCTATCAGCCCCCAATTGCTTATTATTCCATGTATAAAAGGCACCCTTTGAGGGAATATCAACAACAGAACAATAAGCAACACAGTCACGAAAATCCATCACCTCATTCAAGGTAACTCTACTGCCCAGTCTTTCGTTCAAGTGTAACAGAGCATTAAAATCACCGCATATCAACCAAAGACCGTTCCAACTATCCTTCACAGCCCGAAGATCAGACCACAACATCTTTCGAGCATCCATAGAGTTAAAACCATACACCACACTAAGGAGAAAATGATCCCCAGTGCTCACTTCCTGCACCAAACAAGTAATCAATTGCGAAGTAATAGTATGAACTTGTACTTGAAAAACTTGGGGAACCCAGATAAACCAAATTCTACCACCGTCATGATAGGCATTGTTATTGATACCCTTCCATTGTTTCCCAATTTTATTTAAGATAACAAGAAAATCCTGTTCCTTGACCTTTGTCTCAACCAAACCACATAAACCTATCTTATTCTTATGTAAAAACGACCTAATATCAGCATGCTTAGACGCTTTATTCATACCCCTAACATTCCAGCAACCGATATTATCCATGGGCACCAATGCTTGTAGACGAAGACGCCCCAGCACCAAACACCTTATCATTAAGAGCAAATAGTTGAGCAAAATTAGGAGGATCAGGTGAAACAAACTCCTGCCTTGTGATCTACATAATGGGACTGATAGGAATCTCAGCACCACCACACACACCTGGAAAAGCAACCACAGACTCCTTACCCTTGGATACAGTACGCACGTCCTGCTCACCCATCACCACAACCACTTCCTTCTCAGCAGACTTCTCACGCTGCGTCACAGGCACCACTGACTTCGTAGCAACTTGTGCCACCTTTGGCTGCCAAACACGTGTGGTCTGAGTCTTGTAACCAGCCTTCCTACAATTTGTAACCACGTGACCAACAGCCTTACATCCTGAGCAGATATCAGGTTTCAAATCATACTCAACCATTACTGTCTCCATTTTCCCTTGTTCATCCAAGAAAGAAATAGAGGATGGAAAGTGCTGTCCCACCTTAACCTCAATCAATAACCTAGCATAACCCAACCTAGATTTCTCAATTGTTGCCAAATCAGCCTTCACAAACTTTCCAATCAAAGTAGCAATTTTCCCCAACGATTTTTCTCCCCAGAATTTCAATCCCAAGCCACAAAGTCGAACCCAAATAGGAACATCTTTAACAGCCTCTTTAGTGAGAGGAGTAGCAGAATCCCATGGCTTGACAATCACAGGCTTCTTGTCAAAGAGAGGAAAACCCAGGGCAATTACTTTGTCCCTAACAGCGATCGACGGAAAACGAACAAGAAAGACCCCATTAGGAAGAAATGAGACTTTGGAGTACTCAAATTGTCCCCAAATACGTTTAACAAAACCAGAAAGCAATTCCCATGGTGGATTTCCACCCAAGACGTAACAAACAACAGCTGATTCCCAGTAAGCGATCTCACCTTGCACATCCTCCTCCGTCAATTGCAAGGGTGGAGCAGAAGGAGTAGGAACCTTCTTACCAACAGACTTCCAACCATCATCAGGAGGACCATCAGGAGGAGAATCCACAGGAGGCTCACTTGAATCATCACTCACCAAATCATCCAGATCCAATGGCACCAACCCGACCACTTCATTGATACTAACCTTCTTAGCTTTGCTTGATGAAGGCTTCAATTGCCCACTCTTGGCCACCGGAGAAACATCCAGACGCAAATTCGAAGCATTCGCATAGGAAAGACGATGTTGTGAACGAGATTTCTGTCGATTTTTGAGATTTTTGGAGTTACGAGCCATTGTGCAGGAAACCCTAAAAATCGCCCTAAAATCGCCTTTATTTTCTAATTGTTGTTATAAGTCAAGAAACTTATTGACTTATCGTTGTTATCTTTGCAGGTACTATTACTACTCCTGCATTCTCTGCTTTTCAAAATCATGACATTACTGATTGGATCATTGATACTGGTGCCTCAGATCATATGACATCCAATTTTTCTCTGCTTTCTAACATTCAAACCTTGCCTAGGCCTGTTCTAGTAGGGTTACCTGATGGAACCATTAAGTATGTTCATCAGGTTGGGGACTGTGTTCTGTCCTCTAACATCATTCTGCATAGGGTGTTGTTGGTTCCTGATTTCAAGCATAACCTTCTATCTGTTGATAGACTTGTAGGGTCTTCCTCATTGTTAATGGTGTTTAATGCTCATGAATGTTTGTTCCAGGACCCTTCAAGTAACACTACTATAGCAGTTGGGAGAAAGGAAGGGGATCTCTACTGGTTTAGGTCATCTCAGTTTTGCAATAAAACAGTCATACCTAAGACTACTGTTTTTTCTTCTAATTTCTGTCATAATAATTGTTCTTTTGATACTTTCCATGCAAGATTAGGTCATTCTTCTGTTGCAAAACTAAAGCATGTACTTGATGTTAATAATAAATGCATTTCCAATTTCTTTTGTGAAACTTGCATCTTGTCCAAATTTCATGTTTTGCCCTTTCCTAGGAGTACCTCTTATGCTCCACATTTGTTTGATTTAGTCCACATGGATGTTTGGGGAAAGTATAGAACAAAGTCTAGAACTGGAGCTCAATACTTTCTTACTATTCTAGATGATCATTCTAGAGCTACTTGGACATATCTTTTCTAGTCCAAGGATCAAGTACCCACTCTTATTAAGAGTTTTATAGCTTTTGTTGAAACCCAATTTGGTGTCTCCATTAAGACTATTAGATCAGACAATGGGTCTGAATTTTTCCAGCACACTTGTCATGCGCTTTTTAGTAGCAAAGGGATTATGCATCAGAGGTCAGTGGTTGAAAGGCCACAGCAAAATGGTAGGGTGGAAAGAAAGCATAGGCATCTTGTAGAAACTGCAAGGGCTTTGAGAATTCATGCAGGCCTACCTATTTCCTTCTGGGGAGACTGTATTCTCACAGCCACACACTTAATCAACAAGATGCCTACCCCTCTTCTAGCCTGGAAAACACCTCATGAGGTACTTTTTTGGTGAAAAGCCTACCTATGATGACCTTAGAGTCTTTGGTTGTCTCTGTTTTGCCAAGACTACAGGGAGAATTACTGATAAATTTGCTCCCAAGGCTAGGAGATGTGTCTTCATTGGGTATTCTTATGGTCAAAAAGGCTATAGATTGCTGGATCTTGCACAGAAAACATCTTTTGTCAGCAGGGATGTGGTTTTTAGAGAGGATATCTTCCCTTATAAAAAATCTGACAATACTGTGCCACATGATTTGGGGACTTCATCACCCTCATTTCCCTCATTCACTGATTCTTATGTTCCTGTCATGGAACCACTCTCTGCTCCTTTCTCTTCTGAGGACTCTCCATAGTCATTCACTGATGCATCTTCACCTTCACCATCACCACAATCTGTGGAGTCAGGACCTGGCTTGGTGAATTCTCCTTCATCCACTCATGATTCTGGGCCATCTTCCCCTTCTCCTACTCAGAATCATCCTGCTAATGATTCACCTAGAAGGTCTTCAAGGCCTAGAACCTTATCCACCAGGCTCACAGGGTTTCATCTTCCTGTGAAGCTACCTGTACATGGAGGAGATTCTCAGCAGTCTACTGCTGCACATGTTCTTAATCCTGTAATGGGTTCTGTTACTCCTACCTTGGGTGACTTTGATCCCACCTATGTTGCTTCTCTGCATCATGTTTTGGCTGAGTTTGAACCAGCCTCTTATCATCAGGCTAAAGATCATCCAGCCTGGGTACAAGCCATGAACCAAGAGCTCCATGCTCTTGAGAGCAATGACACCTGGGTTTTGGCAGATTTACCTTCTGACAAGAAGGCTATTGGCTCTAAGTGGGTGTTTAAAATTAAACACAAGGCATATGGCTTAGTGGAAAGATACAAGGCTAGGCTTGTTGCTAAGGGTTACAATCAGGTCAAGGATAGAGACTACAAACACACATTCTCTCCTGTGGCAAAATTTGCTACTGTAAGGATTTTGCTTGCCTTAGCAGCCACCAAACATTGGCCTTTGTATCAACTTGACATTAGCAATGCTTTCTTGCATGGTTTCCTGGATGAAGAGGTTTATATGAAGCCCCCTGAAGGGTATACTAAAGCTTCTCCTGGTCAAGTTTGTAGATTGAAGAGATCACTTTATGGTCTTAAACAGGCTTCAAGGCAATGGAACTTAGAACTTACTAAGTATCTCCTTTCTCTTGGGTTTACTCAATCCAAGCAAGACTATTCTCTGTTTCTTAAAATTTCAGCAGATCATGTCTCCTATACTCTAGCCCTGGTTTATGTGGATGATGTCTTGTTGACTGGTAATAATGAATCTGAAATCACTGCAGTCAAACAAGGCCTGGATAAAACCTTCACCATCAAGGATTTGGGTGAACTCAGGTACTTTTTGGGGCTAGAGGTGGCCAGGAATGACTCTCGTATCCTCCTAAACCAGAGGAAATGCATCTTGGATATTCTGACTGACTTGGACATGGAGAATTGTGGCACAGTTCAGTTTCCCATGTCCAAGGGTTTAAAACTTTCTCCTCAGATAGGAGATTTGCTTGACACACCTAACACTTATAGGAGACTCATTGGAAGATTGTTGTATCTGAATCTCACAAGGCCTAACATCTCTTATAGTGTTCAACACTTGAGTCAGTTCCTTTCTGAACCAAGGAAACCCCACTTGCAGGCAGCTATTCATGTTGTCAAATACCTGAAAGGCACCATGAATGCTGGTCTCTTTTATTCTTCTGGTTCTTCTCTGAGTTTTTCAGCATTTAGTGATGCTGATTGGGGCCAGTGTGCCTTCACCTCAAGATCATTGAGTGGTTATTGTGTTTTCTTAGGGTCTTCTCTTATTTCCTGGAAGACTAAGAAACAAAAGACTGTCAGCAAGAGTTCAGCAGAGGCAGAGTACAGAAGCATGTCCTATACCACTTCTGAGATAGTCTGGGTTCTTAACCTGATGAAGGAGTTGCAGGTGGATGTAGGGCTTCCTATTCCTTTGTATTGTGATAACAAAGCTGCTGAACACATTGCTCATAATCCAGTCTTCCATGAGAGGACAAAGCATCTTGACATTGACTGTCATTATGTTAGAGATAAGCTTCAGGAAGGCATATTGATTCCTCAACATGTGAGTTCTGCCAATCAATTGGCTGATGTGATGACCAAGGCTCTTGGAGGTCAACAACATCACTACCTTTCTTCCAAGCTTGGCCTACGTTTCATGGATGGTAGTCCAGCTTGAGGGGGGGCTGTGAATATGAGACTCATACTGTATAGTTTACATACTTGTATATAAATACTAATTATACTTGTATTGTGTGGGTTAATTCATTCTAATAATACAACTCACTTCTATTTACTCTTTCTCTCACTATAACAAACTTTCCTCTCTAGTTCTCTCTCTATAACTAACTAAACCTTCAAGCTAATCATCAATGGAGTTTAGTTCAACAATGGAGCTAGGTACCTAGACTTCATAAAGTGTTCCAGAGGTGGGTATCGTCGTATCGATATATGTCAAATTAGTGGACATTGGAAAAGTAGCCTACTAATTTTGTCGCTTATTTCTTCTTCTCCAACCCTTTAGGGTGTGTTTGGATAGCAAAATGGGAAGGAAAGGGAGGGGAGGGGAAATGAGGGAAGGGAAAGGAAGGGGAAGGAAGGGGAGGGGAGGGGAAATGGTGGTGTTTGGATACCATTTTCCCTCCAAATCTTGCCTATTCTGGAGGGATTCCAATTAAGCTTTGAGGAGGGAAAATAGATCCCTCCAAATCCCTTCCCCTCCATTTCTATCCTTTTATATTTTGTATCCAAACAAAGGAAAATGTTTCCCTCCCTTTCCCTCCCCTCCCTTTCCCTCCAATTCCTTCAATCCAAACGGACCCTTAGAGTCTATATATATATCATTAGTTAGGTTCTACTGAGTAATTATCATCCATGACTTTATGAATTGAATGAATGAATTTATTTCATTAATTAATACGCAGTAGACTCTAGGTGTTAACTTTCAAATGTTAATAAAGTAGAGAAGATTTTTACAATTAATGAAAATTAGTAACATAATTCCACAGTTTTGATTTATACAAACTTTCACCTGACCAGTGATTTATGACGCGAAAAAATTCCTAAATTTCTCAGCCGGATCAATTAAGACCAGATTGCGCAACTGTATCAAAATCATTATGAACAAGCCATACAAAATGTATACGGGCCTACGTGACGCTCAACATATCTGTTCGAGCTAAGCTTCTTGAGGAGCTAGCATATAGATGACAAATCTGATGCAATAAGAAATCTAGTATCAGGTTGTCGGCTTCAGAAGACTGAATTTTGATGGCCCGACAGTATCACCGAATCCTTGTACCGAAACCTCAGGAATTGTAGCACTATCGGCCAGCATGTCATGATCCAAAAAGATGACGACCACAGTAATGTCATCATGGTATTTCCTTCTTTCCCCTCTTTCCACTTTCTTCAAATCGTCGTACTTCATGTTCCTCCTTTTCGCAACTTTCTTCAACGCTTTCTCGATAAGTTTCTTCGCAATTCCCTGTACGTGACAGAACAAAATAGCATAAGTTAGCAAACGAGAACATTGCTAAAAATTTGATGATGACTTTGATGTGATAAAGTATACGAGGGAATGAAAGGGAATTTACCGCTCTAGGGTTATTGTACACAATCTGTACAGCTTCCTGATTAGTCAGGTGTTCCCAGAGTCCATCAGACGCAAATATCAAAAACTGGTCAGTAGGTTGCAAAACCCGACTGTAGATAGACGGCTCCGCTGTTAGAACAGGACGGCTAATAGGTTCAGTAAAGTGGAATCGTGGAAACGACGGATCAAGTGCAAGGTCCGGACTCTTCAAGTATGCATCTCCTATGGATCTCGACACCTATTCAGGCAAGCCATTAAAGCGTAAATGACACCTATTGTCAGTAACAATGAACGAAGTGAGGCAATATGCCATACTTAATTTGCAGGCGGTTGACTGGTGAAGTATAAAATCTACGAGAATGCAATGGTTTCATGAAAAACAAATTATCTCTCGAGTCTTCCACATCGAAAAGTAGCCAAAAAAATAAAAAATGGCAAAACAACAATGGGAAGGCTGACTAGTTCTATGGAGATAAAACACGTCTCTTTTCGGAATATAATTCAGTTTTATAATAAAGTTATCGAGATGACTACCCCAAGTTAACGTTAGGATAGACCTCTTCATGAAAATAATGTACTCCACAAAAAATAAGTCCTGAAATCAATAGAAGCAGCGAATTACAAAGACAACAAAGTTCCTTGACTAAACTAGACGTAAAGGGAAGGAAAAGAACCTGTATGATGCCTTTTATACGCCACACTCCTTGTTTCATCACGAGAATAGACGAATCATTGGGATGGCTAGACCGTAGTTCGTCTCTAACCTCCTCCATACAAGCATTATGCTCTTTTGTCAGTTGCTCTGCGACAATCTTGTTTGATCTGGTCAAACAGCCTATTACAGCCCGTGAATCACCCAGATTAGCGACATATATTGTCCCTTGCCAAATAACACCAACTAGACAACATGATCCAATTGCTGCAATCACTGGCTTAAATCTGAATGTTCGGGAGACAAGAGTCAGAAACCCGTCTTCTGTTAAAGTAAGAGCATTTCTGATGATATCTTCCGACATTGTTCTGTTGTCCCGAGCAAGCCCTATATTACATTACAAGAGATGAAAGTAGAAGTGAGACTAGTCGGCTTTGAAAGCAGAATGATACAGGAACACCTTACTAAGAATTTGTGTAGAAAGTGAAACCGTAATCAGTGGACAAAAGTATTCATTTTAGCGTGAAACAACATTTCATAAGAATACCCGACTAAACCTCAAAAAAATCCTTTAATACTTCTGAAGGAAATGCTGAAGAGAGGATTTGTATTCACAATTAAGTTAAATAGTACTCCTATGGAGTAAAATGTTTTGACAAACAGAGAAGATATACAGGTTCGCATCCTACTCCTCACGGATCGTTATTGAGTAACGGCATCTCTACTCCATTCACATCATACACTCATTGGCCATCGCACCTAATGAGCTAGCACTATCAGCTCGATAACTGTTTACCAGATTAACCAAGAACTCCGAATCATTACAACATCTAGTCACAAGATCTCTAATTCACTAATGAATGAGAATTTTTTCAATCAAACACTCCAAAGTCCACTTTCACATGGAAAAATGCAAACCAAATAAGCAAAAGTTTGCATTCTACAAATATTGGTCATGTGTCAACTAAATAATGAAAATGACAAACAAAATGATGCCAAGGAATTTCCATACAAGCGTAAAATTCGACGGATCTACCTCCTCGTGATAGTCATTCAAACGGCTGCCATATAACCAATTTAAGTATCCTTCACCTAACCGTTTGTCTCTCGTCATATTATCTAATCGTAGATTAGTCGGCACAAAACTAAGACTGAAAAGTGACAACACATAACCCAACTGCGGAACCATTTTAGAGAGCCACTTTACTTTGTTATGACAAAACCTGAGACGAGCGAATAATGAGTCTTTGGCCCCATTTTGAAAGTAGAAGGGACAAAACTAAAACGAAAAATATAACCACCGTGTTATTTCGACATTCAGTTTGATGTCGTGTGTAACTCATGTCCCGTGTGTTAACATAAAGTATATGAGAACCCACGCGTACTATGTGGTATAAGAATATGTGAAGACGATATCGTATAAAGTAAAGTTTACAAAAATGAACACCATACAAAAGGAGAACTACTAACAGTATCTTTTAAAAAAAGAAGCAGCTGCATTCAATTCAGATAGATAAATATATTTAACAAACATATGGAAGGGAACAAAGAGGAAGAAAACAAACAACTCCCTAAAAAAATCCAAAAATGTGAAAAGCAAGCTCATACGTAATAGTCATATACATACAACTAACCATTCACATCACCAGACAACTTTCAACATTTTCAAATTAACATTGATGTAACAACCAACGTTTGTGTCACACAAAATTACAAGATCTTTACAGTAAGAACAAAAGAGACCCATTAAAAGAAAACATGCATAAATAAATGGCCACATCACATGACAACAGAGCCATTTTTTATCAAGTTCAAAAGTGTCGGAGACTCGAATTTTTCGGGACATCATATACCAGTAAGTTACATGTTTGTGATTGAAAAAGTGGTAGGTCTCTCGTAACACGGTCTTACCACAAAGCCAACAAACAAAATTGTTACCATCTCTTTGTGAGAATTCTTATAATAATGAATACTCCGTATAATAAAACCGTCTCATTTAACACTTTGTATATTACATGAACCTTAAATGTTACACACAAGACGAGCTTCAAATAATCAATTCAAAATTTCAAACTATACTATTAAGAATGATATTTTTGACAAAAAAGAAATCTATATATTGTTAAATTTATTTTTTGATAATCCGATATATACTTCATTCTCCGTATTATAGTGGCACAAAGATGTGAATGTATTATTATTATTATACACAATTATTCTTCAACATTAATCAAACCAAAATTAACAAAATAACAGATGTTACCAATTAAATACAGTCATTATTACTCATAAAACCACCCATTAAAGGAAGATATGAAAGAAGTAAAACCCAACACATAAATACTTCTTTTGAGAAATACCCAACAATGTAAAATACCCCGAAACAAATGTATGAACCCAAATTCTAGTTTAAGACGAATTAAAGTCGTATAATATAAGTAAAAGATCAAATAATCATCATATGAATGGGCATATTATTATTGTATAATTTGTATTAATGACAATCTACTATAAAATTTGGGATTATGAAGCCTTAACAAAACAAATTGATTAAATGAATCTAGCAAATTGAAATTGGTGAAAACGAATCCAAAATGAAAATTGCGTGGAACAAAAATAAACATAAACAAAAACATAAACATACTCATGAGATGATGGAAAAGATGATCAGAGATGTAACGAGAAGC
This sequence comes from Dianthus caryophyllus, assembly GCA_023091065.1. Classification (NCBI taxonomy): domain Eukaryota; kingdom Viridiplantae; phylum Streptophyta; class Magnoliopsida; order Caryophyllales; family Caryophyllaceae; genus Dianthus; species Dianthus caryophyllus. The sequence goes on along the minus strand of CM041527.1, from coordinate 18,677,270 downwards.
ATCAGGACCACCATGACCATCATAAACACCAACAAAAGTCCCACATCGACCGACTTCAACTTGACTATGATCTTCAAGAACTTGATTAGCTTGGTAAACTGCAAATGAATAGTCCCCAGTGTAGTGTTTCTCTAGCTCTCTACTCCACAACAATGGCTGACTACTATCGTAGTTACTACTTTTGTTTCTTTTACCCGATGAACTTCCGCCGGAGTTAGTATTATAATTGATTGTGTCGTCGTCGTCGTCGTCATTGTCGTTGCGAACGTATTTTCGAAGCGGGTTCCAGCAGTTCTTTTTTAATACTGGAATCATCCCTCATTTCCCTCTTTAATTATGCTCTTTTTTTGTTTGTTTTGTGAGGAGGAAGAAGAGGAAGAGAGGTGAGGAGTTAAATAAATTTTGGGAAAATGGTTGACTCAAATCAGTAGCTCAGTAATGAGCGGAGTACTCCGTATTGGTTTTATTGTAGGAAAATTCAATAAAAATTTAGAGTCAACTCAACTTTGTTAATTAGGTGTAACTAGAGGTGTCAATCGGGTCAGTCGGGTCGGATTTGGTTCGGGGTAAGTCGGGTCGGGTTATGTTGGGTCAAAGTGTCCTTTCAGCGGTTGAGTCGGGTCATATCGGGTCAGCACGATTTTATCTTTATTTTATTTCATTATGTCATTATTAAGTTGAATATATCATTCTAGATAATAATTTGCTTTCAATCTAATTAAAATTAAGCTTAATAATTATCGGGTCGTCATCGGCTCGGTTCTGGGTCGGTTTCGGGTCACTGGATATCGGGTCATGTCAGGTTACGGGTCATCATCGGGTCGGGTCGAGTCGGTTCTCGAGCCACAATATTTTCGGGTCAATCGGGTCGGGTTTTGCTCAGGTTCGGGTCGGGTCACTCGGGTCGGGTCAGACTTGCCAGCTCTAGGTGTAAGGGTCCTCTTTTAAAGAAATGAACATCCATTTTTGTTTTATATCGATGGCTAAGATCGATTTTTTTGAAAATCTAAGAGTTGTAGATATTTGATAAAAATAATGTTTTAATAAAAGAAAAAGAAAATATAGTAAAAATATTACGGAGTAATATATAAGAGAGGATATGAAGATAAAGAAATTGAGAATATTCAAATTGCTTTATTAAGTATCACTGCAAATTTCTGACCGTTGAGTAGTGGTGAATTATACTACGAGTATTAGTAAATGAGTATTGAGCATTGTTACCTACGATTTGCGGTTTTTAACATCATTGGTTAATCGGTTTAAAAAAGAAGGAGATTATAAATTTGTAATCGACCTAGTTACTTCCCTCGTGTATTTGGAGTATAAAAAACAATGATTATAAACTATGAAGTAATTTAAAATTTAATTGTTTGTTTCTTAAGTGTTTTTGTTTTAATGAATTTTAAGAAATTGAAGAAAGATACGAACGTACTCAACAACTTAACAAGCCGCGCCCGTAAAGGACATTGGCTTGGACAATGCTACGAAACTTATGATTAGGTATGATTTTATCAATAAATTTACTTTTACCGGTCGTTCATAGAGTAAACCATTATGTTGATAGACATTTTTATAAAGTTTTTCTATAATTTATAATAAATAAGGAATATGGAGTATAAAATAAATTTATAAATTGGTCAATCTTATATAGTTACGTGTATTGATTCGAGATTCTACAATATAGTGTGACTTTATTGGTGAATTTTGTGAATTGATTTTCAATCTTAAAATCTTAATTATTAATTTACTAAATACGAGTATAGTTTTATTTTTTCAATCACCAATATTATACTGTGTAAGATGGGTACAGAAGAGGAGAGATTCAAAATTGAGACTTACTGTTCAGAGTACCTCAATCCTAACCAATAGGCGATAATGCGAAATTTCAATATTAGTCACGATATGTTTTGCCTTAAAGCTGCAACACAAACTATTGTTGGCTAAAGTTTAGTCGTTTTCAAGTTGGTTACATTATTAAATGATCATTACGTTATTTATTAATTAAATCCAATTCTATGATCATACATGTATGACTAATTTATTGATAATCTCTATTGTAATAGTCACTCCCTAAAATCTAAGACCATAATAACTAATAATTTAATATTAGTTTTAACTTATTAATTAATTCAATATTTAAGTAAAAGATAAAGTATTTTTACTAGTTAATGAACGAAATAATAGGTGACATTAAAAAGTTAATAAGGTAGTTGGATAGATGAAGATATAACTTAGAGGATGGGGTACAAGTCACTTTCATCACACACAAGTCCCTTGTGAATTAGACCTGCAAAAGAGATGCGCGTTGGCGGATTTCGTCACGCTCTTCTCCATTTTTTTCTACCGATTTTACGTTTCTAGAGGTGGCAATGGCCTTGTTGGCTAATTATGGGCCGATTTATATAGAATTAAGTTGTAATTTCGTATTGTATTGTATTAATTTAATATTTGTATTGAGTATTTTATTTAGATGCTTAATTCTATTATAATGGTTATGATAAAGATACCATGAGTAAGAAATCTCTGGTTTAAAAATTGTAATGATTACTTCTTGACAAAAAAAAATAAAAAAAAGGAATTTTTTCACAAGGCTTGAGATTCGACACATTTTCAGCAGACTAAGTTTTTATGCCAGATCCACAGACTTCTCCAACTTTCAATTTAGCACTTTCCGTGACCTTTTGGCTAACATTCGTTAAAAACACACTGACATGTCAATATTAATATAAGAGAGTTTTCTATGATACCCCTGAAGTTTGACAATTTTCCGATGGTACCCAAGTTTTTTAAGTTTGTACCCATGATACCCCTCAACTTTGAATTTAGCACTTCTAATGACCTTACTCACTTTTGATTTATAATGTCGTGAAGTTTAAGCATATTAATCAAACTTTTGTTGAGGTGGACATTAAAATTCATTTTACTCCTTCCAAATAATAAAAAAGAATTACGATAAAAAAAAATGGAGCATTCGATCTCATCAACTAGGGTGTACAAATTTCTCTATATAACGGGTGTAACTTTAAAATTTTCTTCCGTTCTTTATTTGAAGAGATCTTATAAATTTTTTTTTTAAAAATTAACTCATGTTGCATGTACTTATAAGTCGTGCATTTGCAGGATTCTAAACTGTAGGGATCTCATCCCATTCACTAATCAAATATTAGTGTAAATCAAATTACTCAATTTGATGAGCAAGATCTATGTGATTACATAAATACTTTGTTATACGTTTATAGAAATTTATACCTTTCTTAAAGGAAATTAGGGCACAAAATTAGAACTCCTTTCTAGTTTTGTTTCTTGAGCTAAGTGTTTAGGATGATCCTCCAAAACCCGAGTTTCCAAAGTAGGAAACCTCCTCTTAGTTGCACCCAAGAACTACACCAAAAATACTAAGGATTTTGATCTAGAAATCACTTAGTATAGACTTGATAATATGTGATATTATTATTATTACTAACACTTAGTAATACTTAGAATAATATGAGTATTAATTTTTCTAGAGAGAAAATGAGAGAGATGAGGGAAAAGAGAATGAATGAACAATGAATCACTCAAGGCCTTCTCCTTTTAATAAGAAAAATTGGACAAAACAATAGTGTGTTGAACACACTATATTTCGGCCAACATGCATGAGTGAGGAGGGAAGAGTTTCATTCTTGTTTAGAGCATTATCTTGCATGTTAATCATTGTGTTTTAGCATGCAAAAGTAGACAAACAAAATGAATAAAACAAAAAGGAATCTCTCCTCTTGCTTCCCCTATTTGGACGGTCCAAGGGCCTCCAAAATGGGTCCATTTTGTTTATCAATATTTGTCCCACAAATAGATATAATTTATCACTTAATTATCTAATATAATAAAGTGTAAATTAATTAAACTCTTCCTTAATATACATGTACACTTACACATATATTAAAATTGTACTTTTACTAATCTCATTAGTAAAATATACATAATTTAGTAAATTAACGTTTAATCACTAATTCCCATCTCCTCTAATAATTTTATCGATATAAAATTAAATCATCCGAGTTCGCAACTCGATTTCTCTCTAAATTAATACACTGACTAACCGTTAGTCGATTTATCAAGTTACTAATTTAATCGTATCTCATACAATTAATTAGCTTAAATATTTGGGGTACGTTCCTATAGGTGTGACTTAAAGGGATCAATTGATTACCGCCGTTCTCACGACAATAACGTCAAACTCTAGTCAGCCAACCGTTATTGATTTACGTTAATCAATTGACAATAATACAGGATTATCCCATGTATTCCTTAATTGAGGTTTATTAAGTAATCGCACTATTGTGGAGGACACATACTCCAACAATCTCCCACTTGTCCGAGACAAGTTGTGCATTACCAATTCTCATGTCCGTTTCACATCTTCCACTCAATGCAAGGTGTCTTACAGGTCGTACTTGCATTCAAAGATATATATCATGAGTGATTTCCTCGATAAGGAGAGTAGCTGTCTGACCGGAGAATCTACCGTAGATTCTTACCGAGCGTGGCCACGCATTTTCAGCGACTACTCCTCGAGTGGCCCAAAGATGTTTTACCCCGACAAGGATGGACATTTCCCTTCCACTCGATTGTACTGTATGATGCAGATCACCATGACCCCAAAGATGCCCTTATAACCCCCTTTCACGGCATGACTTAGGACAAAAATGAAAGTCACTCGGAAACTGCACCGACTCAGACAATCAGTTTCCAGTCAAAGAATCGACTCAAAGGAATACTATAGAAATTCCCACCACGGCCAGGTTTCAATCTCATTGAGAAGGAATTCTATAAGCGTCACTGCCCGACAGAGCGTTTCACAGTCTGTCTATGCAAACGATCAGTCATCACTTATGACCCCATGGTGTTGAACCCACCATCGATCGACTTGCAATCTAGTCTCTACGAGACGTCACCTCTTATAAGAGACCAGGGACCAAATACTTAGTTTATACCGTTCACTTGAATACGTTCAAAGTTGTTACACAAATATTCGGATAAACAAAGTATGCATTCATAATGACTTAAGATAAAAACAATGAATGTTATTTTCATATATGTAATAGGATACATTATTCAATTACATATTACGAAACTAAAGTAAATCTGGCATACGTCGCAACCCCATGGAGGCGGTGTGCGCGTCATGCTTAGCCCTTGAAAGAGGCTTGGTTAAAGGATCAGCGATGTTGTCGTCTGTCTCAACCTTACAAATATTTATTTCCTTCCTTTCCACATTATCTCTAATAACGTGGTATTTTCTCAAAACGTGTCTAGACTTTTTACTAGACTTGGGCTCATTCGCTTGGAAAATAGCCCCACTATTTGATGAGGCTAAAGTCGTGGTCACCTATCAAAATAAACCTAAAGACTACTAACTAGGTAGCTAGTGGCAGTAGGGTCGAGATCCACAGGGAGATGGAGTAGTCAAAGAGATGCTTAGCTGTCTAGGTCAGTCTCAAAGAGTGTGAAAATGGGTATTTTGAAGGTCTAAACTAAGAACAATGTAAGCAAAGAGGTATGAGAAGGTATAAGAGAAGGAGATTAGGGCATTGGGGTCATGTGACATCGATTCAGGAACTAACTCAAAGGAATAAACAACCAGTTGAAATCATGCAAGCGATTAGGTTTTAGGAAAACGCTCTCTCGAGTCAATTTCAACCTTAAGCAAATTTAGCGGGCTCTCGCTACGTACTAAATTCAACTTATCAAATACGCGTAAGTCTAGTTTCAATTAGGCTTTCGATCTTAAACTGAAACAACCTAAATTCAATTCAACAAAGGCGTCCCTAAATTCAATTGATAATAAAACGCGCAGGAAGAAATCGACTAGCACAAATTCAATCGATAAAAGCAATTATAACATGTTCCTGAACCAATTCACAATCACCCTAAACCCTAATTAAAGGATTAGCTATGCATAATAAGGGTAGAAACAAAGCAATTGATAATAGAAGACATAATGAAATAAACAAGAACAATAAGATTAAACCTGGAGTAATTCAAGAATTGCAATGTAAAGATCGAGTCTTGCAAGGAAATTATAATCTAAACTAAGGTTTTTAGAGAGTTTAAAAGGAGAGAATTCTAATTCTAATGTAAAGCAGAAAACAATAATCAAAAGCATAAATGAAAAACCCTAAATCGAATTCTATTTATAGGCCACGAGTATCCGGAGAAACAGGGCAACAGAACCGCTCGGTTCGAAGCAGAACCGATCGGTTTGGGGGTGGAACCGATCGGTTCACCTCTGAACCGATAGGTTCTAAGAGCATCAGAAAGTTCCAGCGAGTTTTAGCTTGATTCTTGTATCCGGAACCTATAGGTTTGCCGTCCCAACACATAGTATAACCTCCGAATCGACTCTCGGGCTTCGTCATGACGTCGCGATACTCGGTAATGCTCCATTTGACTCAGGTTTTAGCTCAGGACCGCCAAAACCTGCAAAATACACACGAGGAACAACAGTATCGCAACATAAAGCAAATAGCTACTAAAATACTAATGAAATCGAGTAAGTGCGAGCTAAATGCAACTATAACGGGGGCATATAAGCAATATAAATAACATACATCAAACTCCCCCAAACCAAACCTTTGCTTGTCCTCAAGCAAACAGCGTCGGAGAAAATCAAAGTATCCAAATTAATCACGTTGGCATCTCGATGTTGACGACCCATACACATGAACTTACAACCATAGTCTATTTCACCGAAAATAGAGCACAAGTCTCAACCATTCACACCAACATCGTATTACTAGCCTCTTACGCTTTCGCAAAAATTAAACTTACGATGATTGAACTCAAGCAAGGCCAACCGAACATACCACTTTCCATTCCACCTCACTTTCCACATCATTCCATTTTTTTCCTTTCTTTTCTTTCCTCTTTTATTCTTTTTCGCGCAATGTGGAGCATCCCTCGTATGTTATACCGTTTAGCTTGATGTTCACTCGGTAAAAATCGAGCTCGGGTGCACATATTTCCTTAAGGGTTACATCATTGCTCATACTCCCGGTCACAGCCAAATTCATGGCCATTGTGGTTACTCAACTCAATGAGTCCCCTCCGAGAGCATCGAAGCATTGCTCCAACATTATTAGCATCCATCCAAATCATACCACATTCCAACTTTCCAACTTTCCACAAGCCAAATGCCTCGCAAGAATACCAATATCGAAAGTAAAAGAAACGAAAAGCGATACGAATTAAGCAAATGAGTGGGCTAGTGTTTGAGGCTCGCAATCTATTAACAGAAAACAAACATATAGTGCAAGCTACGACGATGGATTTTCAACTCGGAGATGTCAAAGATCAAAATAAGGACACTAATCAATCTCCGAACTAGACAAGTCAAACTAAAATAAGGTCGGAATTTTCAAAAATGTTTAATTTTTATGGGTTTTTTCTAAACTAATGCACACAAACAAGAAAAATGCAAATGACAAGCGCGAAAGAGCTTTCCTCCCCCAAACCAGAATCACACATTGTCCTCAATGTGGAAAACAGCACAACCACAAGCAAAGAAGGACAAATAAAAGACGGGGGTAGGAAAATGAAAACAAGGAAACGAGGGAAAAGGAGTAAGAAAGCTCACATTATCAAGTCAGAGCTCCCCCAAACCGAAGCGAAGCATGGAGTGCGGCTTATGATCCACGAATATGCGTCCATTTCAGTCCAGCTATGAAGGACTTCGGAGTAGCACGCGAGAGAAAGAGGCCGAGTAGCAGGGGCCGGCCAAGGCACTTCTGTGAGGCCTGTCTCAAAACCACTAAGGACGAAGAGTCCTCAAGTACCTGCATGCTAAATCAAGTATAAAACCCTCGTCCTCACGCGCTCATAAAAGCAAACTAATAAAATGTCAAAGTCAAAAACAAACCAAACCAAAACAAAGTACAACTGTGGATACCCATATCCGTACCCTCCCAAACAAAACCCTGTGATGTAACACGGACTTTTATTACGCATGCTTTAACCTTGACTTAAACGGTTCTAACTAATGTCGAATTCATTTTGAGTCGTTTTAAATGTTAAAATGATTAAGGTCGCTTCACATCACACTTAAATAAACGTTCATTTTGTCCATTTCGAGTCTAGCTAGGTCCTCGTCCTGCTTCATTTGGCATGAGCTTCGCATTTACACTACAATTAGCCCTTTTACATTAACAAGGTCTAATTCAGCATTCCTAAATTCCTAAATTTAGGCCCGGTAGCTAAAACCGCTATTTAGCCCCCTCTTACACAAAATACAACCTCACGTCTTACCTTATCTCACAAAATCTATGCAAATACACCCTTTTTATTTTTCCGGGTCTCGGGCCCAAAACCGAGCCCAAACCCACCTTTGGCCCGCCCTCCAAAGCCCTCAACAACTCTCTAGAAGATCATACTAGGTCTTCTTGGAGCACAAGCAAAGAGATTTGGCCGAATATTTCCAAGATTTAGCAATCCGGATTAAGGAAATACGAAATCTCGAAGTTAAAACCACACCAGCAAACCGCATAAGCTTATGCGGCTCATGGTGCAAACCGCATAAGCCTATGCGGTTTGCCCACCAAACCGCATAGAGCTATGCGGCTCCCTGGTGTGGCTTTTTGCACTGTCTTTCCTAATTTCCCTCGGCTATTCTCCTATATATACCCCCCTATGCACGACCTATTCTCACAAGTTTTCCACACAAGAAAACCTCTCTTCTCACAACCCCTCTTCCTAGTTTTAGTGACCACATTTGGGTCCCACAAAATATACCGTCTAGCACGGTATACACCCAAAACACTCACAAAGCCTCAAGCACTCAAATCCTTGAGTTCAACACACCATCCCGTGTTGAATTCATCCTCCTTTTAAGTTCAAGAAGCGAAGCTCTGCCCAGATCTGAAGCGTCAGGACAAGGTAGGTACCGATCCACTTGGATCAAATCTTTTTCTTATTTTCTATGGACTAACAAAGGGGTCTTCACTTTAGCGCCCCCCTCCCCCCCCCCCCCCCCCCGGCTTTGGCACCCAGCGCGCTTGCACTCCAAGTGTTCTATTTACTTCGGGTACACTCCATATCCGATGACACGCCAAAGTCGCATAAGCAACCGACCTTATAAAATAAACCAATGGACAATTGAACTTTATTTTATTTGCATGCATCTTGCACCTTCTTATTTTGCATTAAATCAACTTAAACAATGAATTCGACCTTTAACTGAACCGTTTTCGTTAACAAGTTAAACATGCTAAACTGAGGGTTTTAATCAATCTTTTTGCATCTGCATCTGCATCTGCATTCTTTTTACAATCTTTATCGCACTTGTACGTAGCGATAACATTAGCTCAAATATCATCTTACAAGGATTGTTCTAGGTCAGTAGAGGCTATTTTTACATAGGCTTTTCTAAAAGGTTTTCATAAATCATTATTTGAATTAACTCTTTTTCTAAAGTACCCTCACCCTGAATCCAATCTGGTTTCACAACCTTAGATCTAGGGGTGTCGGCGTGCTCCAAAATCTAGAACATGTTTTTAACTTAGAACATGGTAGCAGGTTCCTAATTTCCGCGATAATTAGGTGGCGACTCCATGTGATTCTTAAAGGTTTTTCCAACTTAATCTTTTTTTAACTTTAAAATCCGCCCTTTAAGCAAGACGCCGAGTTGGGTCCCTCGACGCGGTTCCCGGGTTCCACAGTTTGGCGACTCCGCTGGGGAGATCTTATTTTTAAAACTTAAAACTAGCTTTTTCTTTTTAAAGATAAAGAGGTGAAACTTGAAAGCCTTGAACAATCCAAGTATACATATTTGAGCTATGCACATTCGTTTAGAGTCCATTCCTTTTGGAATCTGGGCACCCTTTGCACCCTCGAGAGGTGGTTCCCACATGCAGGCTTGTCCACTCGATAAAGCACATGCCGGACTAGCTTTCCTCTCGCCCCTCCACGGCTTGCCGTAAATGGCTATCTCGACCGCCCCAGTGCTCCCTTCAGAAAACCTATCGCCCCGGCGTAAGGAAATGAAGGGGTTAAGTATCTGCCAAAGCGTACTCGAGGTAGCTGGAGGTGTACCCGACTGACTCATTTTTCACCCTTTTTGAGTCATACGTTCAAGTTCGAGGCTATGCACTCCATGGTCTTTTTCAAAACGAGCATCTGCATTCATATCTTCGAAAACTCGCTTAAACTTTTCAAAGATAAATGAACCTAACACCTAACAAGAACAAAACTCTCGCGAATTTTTGAAACAAGCTTTTTCAAAATTTCCTTTTTCACTAACAAGCAAAAACCCGAGCAAGGACTAAAACCCGAGCTCGTGGATTTCAATCCTCTAGGTCACACGGCCTAGACTCCACTTTTAACATCCTCGACTCGACCTGTTAACCACTCTCGAGTCGAATCCATTCTCTTTTACACATCCGAACTCGAGCTCACCTCGGCAAATCACCGACACTAGTTCGACGGGTGCAAAGCAAAATTTTTAACATCGAGACGAGATGTGCGCACACATCCTCGCCTCAAAAGCTTTCCCTAGCAAAAACCTTTTCGAAAACCTCCTTTTTCAAGCTTAAAAGGTCTTTCAAAACAACGACATGAGCTAAAATGAACGCCTAAAATGAACATTGATCCTAGTAGGACTAACTAGATACACGTCACACAAACCAATCCATTCTCAACATCCTCGACTCGACTAGCTAACCGTTCACGAGTCGAATCCTTTCCATGCATCTAGGCTCGAGCCCTTAACGATGAACCGTTAACATGGGCTCGACGAATGCAAATCAAACACATTTCAACGTCGAGACAAGATCCGCACACGCGTTCTTGCCTCAAAGACTTCTTAGGCACAACATTGCTCCTAAAGCAATACACTCTCATTTTTGAAACAAGCTCTCTTCAAAAATCTCCTCACTTTTACAAAACAAGCAACACACTCTCATTTTTGAAATAAATTCTTTTCAAAATCTTCTTATTTTTACAAACCAAGCAAAACACACCCGTTTTTGAAATGAGCTCTTTTCAAAAATCTCCTCACTTCTGCAAAACAAATAACGACATTCTCTTTACAAATCTCTTTGGGCCAAACGGCCCAAAGTCGACTCGTTTCAGCAAAAATCGTCTTTTTCAAGCAAACAAAACCCGAGAATGGCGAGCCCAATCTCGCGGACTTTTCATCAGACCAAATGATTCATAACCATCTTGGCCCAAATCCTCTTACAAACTACTTTCACAAAATCCTCATCACGTTTTTGAAATAACCTTTTTCAAAAATCCTTCCTTCGAACCGAATGACCCATAGTCAGGACGGTTTGATCTAGACAAACAGTCTCCTCAAAACACCCGAGAATAATCACTTTATTCTCGTGACATTCCAAAACATAAATGAACTACATGACCCACACTCATTGTAACCCATTTATTACCAAACATTTTCAAACCCGAGAGTGGACCTTTTCTTGAAAACAAATCTAGCAAAATAAACATTTTCCATGATTCAAAATGGCCTACCGCCATTTTAATCCAAACATCTCTTTTCACAAGACAACAAAACCTAGGATTGAACTAGCATCATCCCGCAAATCCTTCACGGTTAGACCAAGAGGTTCATAGTCGCTTTAATCTAACCCTCTTTCAAAACCGAATGTATGAAAACAAGTATAACCGTCTTCATCACATTTTCAAACACCCTTGATTCGGATAGCCTATCGCCACTCCGAATCGATTCACACTTTCACCGACAAGCCACTAACACGAGCTTATCGGATTTGATTTCAAAACGCCTTTTACATCGAGCCAAAATGTGACAACACATTTTGCTCAACAAAACATCCTGCTTTTCGCCAAAAACAAAACTTTTGCAAAATCGAAGACAAATCTAAGTATGCATGAGCCAAGTCCCGACGCGAGCATCAACCCCATCCGAGACATGTGCGTCTCGAGCACCCAGCGAAGAATCCATCAAGGCGCCACCGACGATCTCACGGATCTCCTCAAGAAATTCGAGTCTTTTCAATACGGGTCGAGTTTTTAAGCATTGAGTCAACCTCTGTCAGTCTAGGGCAATCGAGTCTTCGACGTACGACATTTTTAACAAATCGATAAAGGAATAAGTTTGCCTACAACCCAGATTCCTTTTTACACACTTTTTCCATAAAAAACACAATTCTACACCAACATACATTGCATCCCAGGAACAACTATCCGATGGAGATCTAGGCCGGGTACGAAGGTCCAAGTTAACTAAATCAAGGACACAAAGACAAGAAAGCTTCCGACGACTAAACACCTAAGGTTCACTAGTCTGCTTGTGGTCTACTACTCCGCTGCTTTCGGAGGAGGATCCATTAATTTGGAGCTCCACAGTGGTCATGAATTTGATCGCGACCAAAAGTACGAGTATTCCTGGATCGTCCTCCGCGTACTCGATCGCGTGCCAAATAAGCAAACGAACTTGTCAGAGGAACCCGACGTGATAGACACACGATCACAAGTGACCACCGAGCCACAGGGTTTTAGCAGGGTCCGAGCTCAAGCCCAAGCCATACAGGGCGTGGGATATTCTCAAACCAAACGGGAATACAAGGTACAAAGGTCAAAAACCAAAGTCACCAAAAAGCAAAAGTCTCAAAAGCTCCGGAACAAGGGGCAAAACAACTAAGCAAAAAGCTTAAGAAGTCAAAAGCTTAAGAAGTCAAAAAGCTTAAGAAGTCAACAAGCTTAGAAATCAATAAGCGGTAAAACCCCAAAGGCAAGAAATGCAGAAGCCCGTAAACGAGTGGCTGTGTCCTTGAAATTCCAAATTGAAGACAAGACAGAAGTAGCAAGCAACCAGCCTAGATCAACTAAGGAGAAACCACCCTTAGGATGCAATGTATCAAGGTCAAACACATAAACACCCCTTGGACCGGCGACTCCTTAAACACGCACCTTTTCACAAAAACACCCCCTGGACCGGAGGGTCCCTAAACACGCACCTTTCCACAAAAACAAACCCACCTCCCAGACCGGTGGATCCTTAAACACGCACCTTTCCACATAAACACCTCATGCACGCCCTTAAACACCCCTTTCGGAACTACGCTAGGTTTGATTCCGTAACCACGGATACGTAGGCCGCTCTCCCGAGCTCAACCAACCTTTTACAAAAATCCACAAAATATTCCCCGTCCAAAGCTTTCCATGCTAAGGATGTGTCCACAAAAATTCACAAAGTTCAAAGGCAAACTATTTCTTTATCGAGGCGACTAAAACGAATTCGTCAAGGCAAAGTTGTCATAGACTTAGGAGTAGTACTCTGCTTTTTGGTCTAACACTGTTTTGCAGGAACAACAGCATCCCACCGCAGACAAGCAAGCACCACTGGGGGCTCCACCAACGCAAGTGTTCCCGAACATGACATCCATGCAACTGTCGAGTCTCAAATCACGCATACGATTCGTCTCTATTTTGCAAACTTTTCGGCATTTTAAGCATCGACTCACATGTCGAGTCAATCCTCTTCCAATCAAACAATTTAGCGACATTTAAACCGCTCCTTTCAAAAACTCTCCAGTCTTCTAAACGCTCCCACGGAACGACACGCTTTTTCAAACTTACACGAGGCAATGCACCCTCAAATTAGCTAATTACCTTTCAAAATTAACTCAATACTCGAGTTAATATGAAAGCACTTTGCAATTCACCTTTTGCAAACACACCCTTTCGCAAACAAAATGTATCTTTCGTAACTGCATCTCAAATCTTTGAAATGCATCTCGAATCTTCGAAGTCTAAACTTTTCCAAAAATTTAACTCGGCACTCGAGTTAATACATTTTCAGTAACAACATTCTTCGAATTTAACTCACTCGAGTTAATACACTTTGAGCGAAAGCTCTATCGAACTACGCCGGTTTGATTCCACATTCGTGGATACGTAGGCAGCTTACGCAAAGCGCAACCGAATCTAGCACTACATCCCACTTCGTGTTGTCATGAGATTTCCCCGAATTCTCATCCTCGACAACTGGAGGCTTTTCGACCTTTGCACTTAAATGACCCTCCACGGTCTTCACAGCTCTAGCTTGAACCTACGACGTCAAAACACCCCTTTCATCTCGCATGAATCCTTACAACCGACATTTCAAGTGTTCATTTTTAAAGCTCATTTCGACAACTAAAATGAATCTTTCATTAAATTGATTTTTTTTCAACAAAAACATTTTAATCCAAACATCCCAATCGGGAATCATTTCACTTTCAAACCCAAGCCTACTAACTACGCAGGTCCACGGAAGCACAACACAGCACGGAAGCGAAAGACAACGAAAGCAACTACAAGCCCAAGCCAAGCTACAACGAACAGTCATGTAATGAAGGGTTCACACAATCCTTATTACACAAGATCACCTAGACAACTAAGGGCGAAGACGACGGTAATCCAAACACCATGCTCTTCACTTTGACTCAGTTTTCACTCAAAACTTAGTCAAACTCGAGGGGGTTATCCAAAAAAACTCCTCCTACCAATGCACATCCTGCACCCCACTTTGACTTAGTTTTCACTCAAAACTTAGTCAAACTCGAGGGGGTAATCCAAAAACACCTTTATCCTCATGCAACCTATAGCTTTTTACATAGTTTGACCATCGTTATACACCATAACTCGGTCAAACTGGGGGCTCATATACACTGGGGGCTGACGCTTCCTATCAAAAATCAAACCTTTACAACGAAAAATGGGATAATTTTTCGCATTTTTTGAAGACACCCTTGCCATAAATACCCACATAAGAATCTACGGTTAAGCGACACCTCCAGAACCGCTACAAACACGAGCATGCACGCTAAAAGCATAACACTTTCATGTGTGCATCAGACAAGCAACACCTGAACGTAGGTCCAAGCACCAAGTACCCTAACATATCCAAGAAACATCCCAAGCACCATGCATTCCAAGTCCAAGAGACATGTATCATACGAATCCAAACGAATCGCAATGATACCACGTTTCATGGTCGAAGCAGGCGAAAATGAAGATTTCGGAAGGAAAATCGCGAGTTTGAATTTTTCCGGGTTCGAAACCGCGACATGTGCGAATGAGTTGAAGCTTAAAGTCGCCAATAGATGAGAGATTCCCCGGAAGGGTCACTAGTTTACAGTCAATTTCCAGAGCATGTTTTGTTCCACGTTTTCCCCTCATTTTTCTTCATACACGCAAGCTTTCATGGTTAAGGCGTCACCTACAGTCCGCCACAAGCACTAGCGCATACATTATGCGCTATGCCTTGGTTAAGGCGTCACCTACAGTCCGCCACAAGCACTAGCCCATACATTATGCGCTATGCCTTGGTTAAGGCGTCACCTACAGTCCGCCATACTCGTGTGCTAAGCCTTTAATACACGGTACAGAAGCAGATACACGAACACTCTTCACGAGTCCTTACACCCTCTTACACGTCCCTGTGGAGTATTACTTCCTCCCCATGGAGTCCACACACCTATACAGACATTTCCCACGGAGTCCAAGACATATCCTTCGACTTCCCCAGCAAATCACTAACCTACGCCAGTAGCGTATACACCTCTACAAAGCATCCCGAACGAGTCACCCATCGCCTTCTGAGCATAGACACCAAGCGCCCAGTGATCAACACATCCAACAAGTCCAAGCATCTAACTACAAGACACAAACACTTGAGCACATACACCTCGGACCATAATCCCGGCGAATATACACCTACACCTACGCCTCTACGAGACCATACATATACACCCTTCCCCAAAGAAACTAGTGCTTCTCCAAAGAAATACTACACTAAGCACCTGCGCTCCTTGGCGAGACCCAGTACAACATCAGCAATGGCATCAACATCAACAACAAAGATCAAAGATAAGCGGCGGCATCAAAGAATAAATAAGGCATCAAAGAACGACAACTAAGACTACACGACAACGAGCATTTACATCACCTTCTCCTCAACGAAAGGCAATCAACTGCAGTAACAACTACACAGACACTCCTCGGCGAGTTCAAGCACAAGCATTCTACAATACACTCAACTACAAGCACTTCACTCTACACAGACGCTCCTCGGCGAGTTCAAGCATTACACGGACACCTACGTAAACACCCCTACTCAATTATACACCTCACGCATACCCAAACACCTTACAAGCACATGCACCCCTGCACCTTAGCCCCATTTACACATGCAATACGAAGACATTACAAGCAGCAGCACCAGGCATCCGACGACACCAGGCATATACGAAAGCAACGACATCAGCGGCACAACGACGAAGGCACTCTGCAGGCCGGCAGGCCCTTATAGCATGCATGGACCGCCACGTCCTTAAAATGCGCACGTCTCTCCCCGCTTAGCCCGGTTCGAAGTCCTCGTCTCACCCACGGACACATGCTTCGTTCCGCTGACTGTATCGAGACTGTAATGGTCCGGATATGGTCGTAGGAGTTTGACTAGCGCTCTAGTCCGAGCTCAGTCAAACTGGGGCTCTGTGGATACCCATATCCGTACCCTCCTAAACAAAACCCTGTGATGTAACACGGACTTTTATTACGCATGCTTTAACGTTGACTTAAACGGTTCTAACTAATGTCGAATTCATTTTGAGTCGTTTTAAATGTTAAAATGATTAAGGTCGCTTCACATCACACTTAAATAAACGTTCATTTTGTCCATTTCGAGTCTAGCTAGGTCCTCGTCCTGCTTCATTTGGCATGAGCTTCGCATTTACACTACAATTAGCCCTTTTACATTAACAAGGTCTAATTCAGCATTCCTAAATTCCTAAATTTAGGCCCGGTAGCTAAAACCGCTATTTAGCCCCCTCTTACACAAAATACAACCTCACGTCTTACCTTATCTCACAAAATCTATGCAAATACACCCTTTTTATTTTTCCGGGTCTCGGGCCCAAAACCGAGCCCAAACCCACCTTTGGCCCGCACTCCAAAGCCCTCAACAACTCTCTAGAAGATCATACTAGGTCTTCTTGGAGCACAAGCAAAGAGATTTGGCCGAATATTTCCAAGATTTAGCAATCCGGATTAAGGAAATACGAAATCTCGAAGTTAAAACCACACCAGCAAACCGCATAAGCTTATGCGGCTCATGGTGCAAACCGCATAAGCCTATGCGGTTTGCCCACCAAACCGCATAGAGCTATGCGGTTCCCTGGTGTGGCTTTTTGCACTGTCTTTCCTAATTTCCCTCGGCTATTCTCCTATATATACCCCACATGCACGACCTATTCTCACAAGTTTTCCACACAAGAAAACCTCTCTTCTCACAACCCTCTTCCTAGTTTTAGTGACCACATTTGGGTCCCACAAAATATACCGTCTAGCACTGATACACCCAAAACACTCACAAAGCCTCAAGCACTCAAATCCTTGAGTTCAACACACCATCCCGTGTTGAATTCATCCTCCTTTAAGTTCAAGAAGCGGCTCTGCCCAGATCCAAGCGTCAGGACAAGGTAGGTACCGATCCACTTGGATCAAATCTTTTTCTTATTTTCTATGGACTAACAAAGGGTCTTCACTTTAGCGCCCCCTCCGGCTTTGGCACCCAGTAGCGCTTGCACTCCAAGTGTTCTATTTACTTCGGGTACACTCCATATCCGATGACACGCCAAAGTCGCATAAGCAACCGACCTTATAAAATAAACCAATGGACAATTGAACTTTATTTTATTTGCATGCATCTTGCACCTTCTTATTTTGCATTAAATCAACTTAAACAATGAATTCGACCTTTAACTGAACCGTTTTCGTTAACAAGTTAAACATGCTAAACTGAGGGTTTTAATCAATCTTTTTGCATCTGCATCTGCATTCTTTTTACAATCTTTATCGCATTAGCTCAAATATCATCTTACAAGGATTGTTCTAGGTCAGTAGAGGCTATTTTTACATAGGCTTTTCTAAAAGGTTTTCATAAATCATTATTTGAATTAACTCTTTTTCTAAAGTACCCTCACCCCGAATCCAATCTGGTTTCACAACCTTAGATCTAGGGGTGTCGGCGTGCTCCAAAATCTGGGACATGTTTTTAACTTAGAACATGGTAGCAGGTTCCTAATTTCCGCGATAATTAGGTGGCGACTCCATAACAGTTCTTAAAGGTTTTTCCAACTTAATCTTTTTTTAACTTTAAAATCCGCCCTTTAAGCAAGATGCCGAGTTGGGTCCCTCGACGCGGTTCCCGGGTTCCACAACAACAAATTACAAAATGTCATCGGGTTGCCTCCCGGATAGCGCTGGTTTATAATGGTCCCGCACGACCGTCTTGAAAACTCAAATTAAGTCAAATTGGGCCAAGGACGTTGGCCACTAGCAGCAGCTTCACTTGGCGAAATAGCATCTGTTCGCCACAAAACTCGATCTCCCCGCGGAAGAGCAGCATAATCCATCACGCACGGTAAGCCATCGCGAAAAGGCTCTCCAAAACCGCAACGGGCACCGGGCACCGGGCACCGCAGACCATGGGTCTCCACCTCCATCACCCGGATCATAGACATCCGCCCTCGTGACCTTCCGTTCCCCCAAACCAAGATCGTAGCCAACCTGCGTAGGACCTGCACAAGAAAAAGCAGAAGAAACAACCTCCAAAGTGTCTCCAGTAGAGTGAGACGGAGGGGCAAGGTCAATAGCAGCCACAGACTCAGGCTGCATAGGGGAGCGAGGGATACTAGACTTAGTGTAGGTCAACGTCTCACCTCCCAATCGAGAATCCAGGTCTTGTTCCCCACATCGATAATCGCACCAAAGTGCAGAAAAGGTCGACCCAAAATGATAGGAATGTGTGGGTCCTCGTGGATATCTAGGACAACAAAGTCGACGGGGATGTAAAATTTCCCTACCTTAACTGGGACGTCTTCTAGGATGCCTAAGGGTCGCTGGACACTACGGTCGGCCATCTGCAACGTCATGGAGGTAACTCCTAACTTGGTCATGTTCAATTTCTTGCAGATGGAGTAGGGAATGATACTCACACTGGCCCCCAAGTCACACAAGGCGTTTTGCACTACATATTTCCCTATAGAACAAGGGATAGAGAAGGTCCCAGGGTCACTCAGCTTCGGGGGTGAACTACCCTGCAAAAGAGCACTACCCTCCCCCACAAAGGACACGGTCTCGGTCACATCAATCGAACGCTTCTTAGTTATGACCTCTTTAAGAAACTTAGCATATGCAGGAACCTGTTTAACCAAATCAATAAAAGGAATATTTACCTGCAATTGTTTGAGAATCTCAAAGAACTTACTCAACTAGGAGTCCAAGTTAGCCGGACGCGCACGACTCGGAAAAGGAAGCCTGATTTGAATCGGCGGTGTCTTATCCTTGACAGCATCGTCCACATGTTGCTGTCGCTGTGCTGGCCTATGATCACACGGCTTGACCGTGTTGCTCGCCCCATCCTTCTCCTCTTCCTCCGATTGCTTTGGGCCATCATAAACTGTACCACTACGCAAAGTAATAGCACATGCTGTATCAGGAGGAGGGTTAGGAGGATTACCTTGGGGTGGTAGGGTACCCTGCTGACGAGATGCCTGCGAAGCGGCAAGCTGAGCCACTTGGTTCTCCAACATTTTGATTGCAGCATCCTTGGTTTGATCACTCTTTTGCACATGTTGCAGCATCATTTCTTGTGACTTCTGCATACCCATCATCATTTGCTGCATTTGCAACATCATGGCCTTAGTCTCGGCCAAAGGATCGGGTACCGGGGTAGCTGGAGGGGGTGTGTAGGTGGGTTTTTGGTAGTTGGGTGGAGTGTAGGTGGGTTTTTGGTAGTTGGGTGGAGGTGGTTGGAAGTTTTTGTGAGGGGGGATGTAGGGTTGGTTCTGTGGAGGTGGTGGAGTCGGGTTTAGCACGTTTTGGTTACGATATGATAGGAGTGATCGGTCAGAACCTGGCCGGGTTTGGTAGGCGAGTTTTGAGAATAGGATCGATAAGCATAAACCTCGCTTGGGGTGCAAAGATACCAGTAGAATAACCCATGTCGTGCCCCGCGACAGCATTAACGTGAGCTCCTGAAGAACCAACACCGTGCAGCTGGTCAATTTTAGCAGTCAGCGCAGCAAGCTGACTATGGACTGCACTCATGCTCTCCTTATCACGGTCATTATGTGCGGACCGTGAATTTCCCCGTGGCTTACCGAATTGAGACGAGTGGATCGCCATCTCCTCAATCAAACCCGACGCTTTGTCGTCATCGACGTTATTAGCAAAACGTCCCTCCGCAGCAGAATCAAGGATAGCCCGGCTCTCGACATACAACCCATTGTAGAATGTCAAGATCACCAACCAATCGTTTAACCCGTGGTGAGGACAGTCGCGGATAAGCTTCTTGTACCGCTCCCAAGCTTCAGCAAATGATTCATCGAACGTTTGTTTGAAGCCTTGGATTTGACTCCTCATTTGATTAGTACGTTCAGGAGGGTAGAACTTGGAGTAAAAAGCAAGAGCCAACCCGCTCCAATCAGTGATACCTGCAGCTAACTTGTCGAGGTCCGTGATCCACTCACGAGCTCGATCTTTCAGCGAGAAAGGGAACAGCATTTCCCTTATTTGTTCTTGGGTGATCCCGGCTTGCTTTATTGTAGAGCAGTAATCGGTAAACACTTGCATATGCCGACCAGGATCCTCGGTGGGATAACCACCAAACTGATTCCGCTCCACCAAAGTAAGAAAGGCGGGGCGGATTTCAAAGTTGCCCTGCAGAGTAGCGGGCATCGTGAATCCATTAGGAATGGATTCCGGCTTAGGCACCGAGTGACTAGAAAGTTTAGGCATAGTCACAGGCGGTGGAGATAATGGAGTAACCGGTGGGGTGTCCTCTTCGTAGGACGATTGCGTTGCACTAGACGACGCTTCCTCGATATCAAGATTAACGATTTGAATTGCTTGCTTGCGTAACCTATGTAACGCTCGTTCAGGTTCAGGTTCAAAGGGGACTAGAGTCCGAGGTGACCTGTGCATAAACAAAACTACAAGCAAATGATAAGAAACGGTCTCAAGGAACTAGGTTCCTTGAGACAAGAGAGAAAAACCTAAGCAAAAACTAAGGAAAAGCTATAACTAGCTAACCGTCTCCCCGGCAACGGCGCCAAAATTGATGAGGCTAAAGTCGTGGTCACTTATCAAAATAAACCTAAAGACTACTAACTAGGTAGCTAGTGGCAGTAGGGTCGAGATCCACAGGGAGATGGAGTAGTCAAAGGGATGCTTAGCTGTCTAGGTCAGTCTCAAAGAGTGTGAAAATGGGTATTTTGAAGGTCTAAACTAAGAACAATGTAAGCAAAGAGGTATGAGAAGGTATAAGAGAGGGAGATTAGGGCATTGGGGTCATGTGACATCGATTCAGGAACTAACTCAAAGGAATAAACAACCAGTTGAAATCATGCAAGCGATTAGGTTTTAGGAAAACGCTCTCTCGAGTCAATTTCAACCTTAAGCAAATTTAGCGGGCTCTCGCTACGTACTAAATTCAACTTATCAAATACGCGTAAGTCTAGTTTCAATTAGGCTTTCGATCTTAAACTGAAACAACCTAAATTCAATTCAACAAAGGCGTCCCTAAATTCAATTGATAATAAAACGCGCAGGAAGAAATCGACTTGCACAAATTCAATCGATAAAAGCAATTATAACATGTTCCTGAACCAATTCACAATCACCCTAAACCCTAATTAAAGGATTAGCTATGCATAATAAGGGTAGAAACAAAGCAATTGATAATAGAAGACATAATGAAATAAACAAGAACAATAAGATTAAACCTGGAGTAATTCAAGAATTGCAATGTAAAGATCGAGTCTTGCAAGGAAATTATAATCTAAACTAAGGTTTTTAGAGAGTTTAAAAGGAGAGAATTCTAATTTTAATGTAAAGCAGAAAACAATAATCAAAAGCATAAATGAAAAACCCTAACTCGAATTCTATTTATAGGCCACGAGTATCCGGAGAAACAGGGCAACAGAACCGCTCGGTTCGAAGCAGAACCGATCGGTTTGGGGGTGGAACCGATCGGTTCACCTCTGAACCGATAGGTTCTAAGAGCATCAGAAAGTTCCAGCGAGTTTTAGCTTGATTCTTGTATCCGGAACCTATAGGTTTGCCATCCCAACACATAGTATAACCTCCGAATCGACTCTCGGGCTTCGTCATGACGTCGCGATACTCGGTAATGCTCCATTTGACTCAGGTTTTAGCTCAGGACCGCCAAAACCTGCAAAATACACACGAGGAACAACAGTATCGCAACATAAAGCAAATAGCTACTAAAATACTAATGAAATCGAGTAAGTGCGAGCTAAATGCAACTATAACGGGGGCATATAAGCAATATAAATAACATACATCACTATTATCACAATATATAGTGATTGGATCCACGACACTAGGGACTACTTTTAGTCCATCCAAGAATTGCCGAATCCACACAGCTTCTTTAGCAGCTTCAGATGCCGCCAAATATTCAGCTTCCGTTGTAGAATCCGCAGTGACACTCTGTTTGAAGCTCTTCCAACAAACAGCTCCTCCATTCAACATAAAGACATAGCCGGATTGGGATTTTAAATCATCCCCATCAGTTTGGAAACTTGCATCCGTGTAACCCTTTACACGTAGCTCAAGTTCTCCTCCAAACACTAGAAACGAATCCTTAGTTCTTCTCAAGTACTTAAGGATGTTCTTCACAGCTATCCAGTGACTCTCACCGGGATTAGCTTGATACCGGCTCGTCATGCTCAAGGCGAATGCGACGTCGGGACGAGTGCAAATCATAGCATACATGATTGATCCTACAGCGGAAGCATAAGGGATCAATTTCATGCGTTCAATTTCCGCAGGAGTCGTAGGACATTGAGATTTCTTCAATGTTATTCCTACACTCATCGGAAGAAATCCTCTCTTGGAGTCTTTCATATTGAACCTATCAAGAATCTTATCAATATAAGTTTCTTGACTCAATGCTAGTATCCTTTTAGATCTATCTCTATAGATCCGGATACCCAAGATACGTTGTGCCTCTCCCAAGTCCTTCATTTGAAAATGGTTTCCCAATTCCACCTTTACCGAATTCAAACTTGGAATATCATTTCCAATCAATAGTATGTCATCCACATACAAAACAAGGAAGGTTACCTTGCTCCCACTAAACTTCATGTACAAACAAGGTTCCTCGGTACTTCGAGCGAATCCATTTTGTTTGATAACATGATCGAATCTATGATTCCAACTCCTTTATGCTTGCTTAAGACCATAAATGGATCTCTTAAGCTTGCATACATTCTTAGGGTTGGATGTATCTACAAAACCTTCAGGTTGTGCCATGTACACTTTCTCGTCTATAATCCCATTGAAGAAGGCGGTTTTTACATCCATTTGCCATATCTCATAGTCATGAAATGCGGCAACCGCTAAGATTATCCTTATGGATCGAAGCATAGCAACCGGTGCAAAAGTTTCATCATAATGAATACCTTGGACTTGTGAAAAGCCCTTTGCAACCAATCTAACTTTGTAAACATCTATATGTTTATCTATGCCGAGTTTGATTTTGAATATCCATTTACACTGAAGAGGTCTCACTCCTTCAGGTAAATCTACCAAGTCCCAAACTTGGTTCTCGTACATAGAATCCATTTCGGATTTCATGGCCTCAAGCCATTGTTCGGAGTTGGGGCTACTAATAGCCGCCTTGTAGGTTGAGGGTTCGTTGCTTTCGAATAACAATAAATCACCCTCCTCCTCGATGTTCAGAGGTAAATCTGGCCAAAGTTGATGACTAATTCTTCCTGACCTCTTAGGGATTACAACCGTGTCAGAAGACGATGGAACGGTTTCCTCATCTTCTGCTTCGGTTTGTGGCTCTTGAACTTCATCAAGTTCAAATTTTCTTCCACTCTTTTTTTTAGAAATATATTCATCTTCTAGAAAAACAGCATCACGAGCCACAAACACTTTGTTCTCGTGAGGGTTGTAGAAGTAATAACCACAGGTTTCCTTAGGATAACCTACAAAAAGACATTTGTCAGACCTTGTCATAGACCGAACCATGTCTAGCAAGGTTCGGTTTCTCTTTTCTGCAACACCATTCAATTGTGGTGTGCCCGGATGAGTCCATTGTGATATTATACCACAATTCTTAAGATGTGAATCAAACTCATTACTTAGATATTCACCACCACGATCCGATCGTAGTGCTTTTATCCTTTTGTTCAATTGGTTTTCAACCTCATTTTGAAATTCTTTAAATTTCTCAAAAGCATCACTTTTATGCCTTATTAAATAGACATAACCATATCTACCTAAGTCATCGGTAAAAGTAATGAAGTAATGATATCCTCCTCTAGCGGTGATGTTTAATGGACCACACACATCGGTATGTATGAGTCCTAAAACCTCACTTGCTCGTGTCCCTTTACCGCTAAAAGGTTGACGAGTCATCTTGCCCAAGAGGCAAGATTCGCATGTACCATATGATTCATAGTCAAATGGTTTGAGAACCTTGGTCGCAACAAGTCTCTTTATGCGTTTGTCGTTTATGTGACCTAAACGACAATGCCAAAGGTAGGATTTGTTTGATTCATTCGATTTGAGCCTCTTGTTCTCGACATGATAAACATCATTGACATCATTAAAAACATAAATACCTTCAATTGAAATAACTTCACCATAAACTATTTCATTAAATGAAAAAGTACAACGGTTGTTCTTAATCACAAAAGAAAAGCCTTCCGCATCTAACACGGAGACGGAGATAATGTTTTTCGTTAGAGTTGCTACAAAATAACAGTTATTTAAAAGCAACTCTAAACCATAGCAAGAGCGAGTACAAAAGTTCCCATGGAAACGGCCGCTACTCTAGCTCCATTGCCCATGCGGAGATCTACATCACCCTTGGATAGAGCTCGCACGTTTCTCATCCCCTGCAAATGATTACAAAGGTGAGATCCACATCCGGTATCCAATACCCATGTAGAAATGCAAGCATGATTGATGTCTATCATATAGAGATTAGAAGGAAGAATACCTTTGGATGTCGCACATCCATCTTTCAAGTCCTTCTTGTATTTGGGACAATTGCGCTTCCAATGACCCACTTCATTGTAATATTTGCAAGTGTCATTGAGAGGTTTTCCCTTGTTGATCTTGGGCTTAGGCTTATGTGGAACACCTTCCACAATAGTCTTGCCCTTACCCTTGCCTTTGATGGATGACGCTTTCTTGGCCACCTTCCCCTTCTTGACTCCAAGAGACATGTTCTTCATTTTCATGGAGAGAACATCTTTTCTCTCCACCTCATTCACTTCCATATCCCTCTCGGCTTGGACCAAGAGTGCATGAAGTTCATGGTAACTCTTATCCATGTTGTCCATGTAATAGTTTACTCTAAAGTGAGCAAACTTGTTTGGAAGAGAATGAAGAATGCGGTGTAACACCCGGTGTTGTCCGAGGTTATTCGGGCCGGGTACCCCGTTGAAGAGGTTCATGTGTTGGCTCAAGTGACATAGTGCTTAAAAGGATTGTAAGTACTACTCATATCAACAAGATGCATCTTCTTTTCTGGTGGCTCATCTTAAGAACTCTTCAGTTAAGTGTGCTTGCTGGAGAGTAGTCTTAGGATGGGTGACCTCCTGGGAAGTTCTCAGGATGCGCACGAGTGAGGACAAAGTGCGCTGGAAAGGGCCTGTGTTGCTCTGTGGGCGATGTACGCAGCCTGGCGAGCTACCGTGAATGACATTTCGGCCTTTAGTTGGGGCCGGGGTGTTACAAATGGTATCAGAGCAACCCGGCGACCGTGTGGTCGAATCCTGTGTCTTGTTGGCCAGCTACGCACCTAGCTGGGGAGGATTCTGGAATGCTATATTGTAAGTAGGGACCAGGCGCAACGAGGACGTTGCGTTCTTCAAGTGGGGGTGTGTAACCGAGGTTATTCGGGCCGGGTACCCCGTTGAAGAGGTTCATGTGTTGGCTCAAGTGACATAGTGCTTAAAAGGATTGTAAGTACTACTCATATCAACAAGATGCATCTTCTTTTCTGGTGGCTCATCTTAAGAACTCTTCAGTTAAGCGTGCTTGCTGGAGAGTAGTCTTAGGATGGGTGACCTCCTGGGAAGTTCTCAGGATGCGCACGAGTGAGGACAAAGTGCGCTGGAAAGGGCCTGTGTTGGTCTGTGGGCGATGTACGCAGCCTGGCGAGCTACCGTGAACGACATTTCGGCCTTTAGTTGGGGCCGGGGTGTTACATTAATCGCAAGAGCTTTGGGTATAGCACACTCTTGACGCTCAAGAGTGTCTATTTGCTCAATCATTTTGAGCACATGGGGACCAACTTTTTGGTTCCTCTCAAGCTTTGCATCGAAAAACCGTACCGCGGCTTCATAAAGCCTTATTTGCGGTGCTTTGGAGAACATGGTTGTCACTCGAGTGAATATCTCATATGCACTCTTTTGTGTGACAAATCGGAGTTTGAGAGCGGGTGCCATGGACCAAATCGGAGTTTGAGAGCGCGGGAGTTGATGATGATGATGCCATTGCGATTTGAAATAAATAATTCTACAACAAATATGAGGAAATATATAAGCATTCATTGTTTATTTATAACATTTGCTAAAACTCTTTTTTAAAACAAATGTTCATTTATATAACGATCTCCCACGAAATTATATAAATGATTCCAAGAGTCGTTTTTCATATAAAATTAGACATCTCATGTTTCCTTTTATATAAAAACGATAAGTCAACACTTGACTAATTCTACACTAGAACGCTTGGTTGATGATTTTTCTTTAAAAAGCATCCATTAGCCCCAAATAACTCTTATTTGGTTGAGTTCAAACCAAATTGGCATGGGACTTCCTCCCACTACTTACCCATGGTAACGAGGTTCCACGTTGCGGAGGTCCTCACGAACATGGGGTTCATAGTTGCCACATTTGGAAAGGCTTAATCTCAATTCATTTGTTTGATTATGTGGGTGATCTTGTCAATTTCAGTCATAAAAATTCTTTATAAGTGAACTAATTTAAGAATCGTGACTTAAATCGACAATCATAGCGGGATATCGTGGCATGCATGGCGACTTTGGCATGTGTGCGGAAAATAAGCAATCAAACAAGCATAAGCATAAACCTAGTATGGCCAACTAAAAGTAATTAAAATTACAAGGAGTTACAAATTGGAAACCAAGTCCTTTTGTCCCTCTTCATATGGACTTCATCCAAGGCCCCTCCTTGCAAGCTTTAGAACACTTCTAAGGCTCCATCTCGATCCATCGCCGGTCTTCGGTTTACAAATAATTACAAGTTTAAATTATAAATGAATACATAGCAATCCTATTATACATTTATAAATGAAATAAACTATTAAATTACAAACCGGCGATACGAGATCGCATTTAATTACAAAACCACACGATATTCCCTTTCATTACGGGCGATATCGGTAAAAATATAACAAACTATGGCCATACTAGTAAGAACAAACATTCATTCAAAAAATAAACATTCATCCAAACATGCATAATGAAAGGCTTATAAATAAAACATGCCAAAATCGACCTAAACAATAATCGCATTAAAAGTTTAAAATCGATCTCATTTTTAATCGATTAATCTTATATTAATCAATAATGCTTAAAACACCTTTTAAGCTTGAACTAAAACTTCTAAACAGATTTAGAACACCCAAAATTAGTTTTTCACTAATTCATGGTGATTTTAGTTCACTTTAGTGGTCATTTTGCTAATTACTTTAACTTTAATCATAACACTTTATGAATAAAGCATTAAAAATACAATATAATATAAAATAAAACCTTTTTTACTTTGGAAAACTTTTGTACATTCTGGAACACTTCCAAGATGTCAAAACTGAAAAGCTTGCTCAAAATATATTACGACTTATTTTTATAACAATAAACATACGATTTCATCGATTTTATATCATAAAATCGATAAAACCTTTAAAACAGTGCGTTAAATCGCCAAATTTATACCTTAGCATCCGCCAAATATATAAAAAACAGTGGTATAAATTTCATGTTTAGAAAACAAATTTTACTATATTTTTGACATTAAAACTTCTTTATATACCGATTTTTATCAAATAAATGGATAAATATTCAAAACTCAAAATCTAAGTTTGCAAAATTTACATACAGAAAGTATAAATAGCATATTTCGCTGTGTAAAAATTTCGAGACCATATTCCAAATATAACTATTTATAGTTATTATT
Organism: Dianthus caryophyllus; assembly: GCA_023091065.1. Classification (NCBI taxonomy): domain Eukaryota; kingdom Viridiplantae; phylum Streptophyta; class Magnoliopsida; order Caryophyllales; family Caryophyllaceae; genus Dianthus; species Dianthus caryophyllus. The sequence continues at coordinate 18,649,023 of CM041527.1, read as the reverse complement.
TTAGCCAAAAACACACTTTTTGACTCGGTTTTGTATAAAAATCATTTTAATTAGCAAACAAATTTAAAAAATTACGAAATTTGACCAGTAACTTCATGAGACCAGAAACTTTGCATGCTATAAAAATCTCTGTTAAAACCATTTTTAACACTATTTTCGGATTTTATTATATTTATTCCTAATAAATATATAAAACTCCAAAAATAACAAAATAAATTTGTAACCACAAGCCTAATCTCTGATACCACTTGTAGGGATCTCATCCCATTAACTAATCAAATATTAGTGTAAATCAAATTACTCTAATTTGATGAGCAAGATCTATGTGATTTCATAAATGCTTTGTTATAAGTTTATAGAAATTTATACCTTTCTTAAAAAGGAAATTAGGGCACAAAACTAGAACTCCTTTCTAGTTTTGTTTCTTGAGCTAAGTGTTTAGGATGATCCTCCAAAACCCGAGTTTCCAAAGTAGGAAATCTCCTCTTAGTTGCACCCAAGAACTACACCAAAAATACTAAGGATTTTGATCTAGAAATCACTTAATATAGACTGGATAATATGTGATATTATTATTATTACTAACACTTAGTAATACTTAGAATAATATGAGTATTAATTTTTCTAGAGAGAAAATGAGAGAGATGAGGGAAAAGAGAATGAATGAACAATGAATCACTCAAGGCCTTCTCCTTTTAATAAGAAAAATTGGACAAAACAATAGTGTGTTGAACACACTATATTTCGGCCAACATGCATGAGTGGGGAGGGAAGAGTTTCATTCTTGTTTAGAGCATTATCTTGCATGTTAATCATTGTGTTTTAGCATGCAAAAGTAGACAAACAAAATGAATAAAACAAAAAGGAATCTCTCCTCTTGCTTCCCCTATTTGGACGGTCCAAGGGCCTCCAAAATGGGTCCATTTTGTTTATCAATATTTTTCCCACAAATAGATATAATTTATCACTTAATTATCTAATTTAATAAAGTGTAAATTAATTAAACTCTTCCTTAATATACATGTACACTTACACATATATTAAAATTGTACTTTTACTAATCTCATTAGTAAAATATACATAATTTAGTAAATTAACGTTTAATCACTAATTCCCATCTCCTCTAATAATTTTATCGATATAAAATTAAATCATCCGAGTTCGCAACTCGATTTCTCTCTAAATTAATACACTGACTAACCGTTAGTCGATTTATCAAGTTACTAATTTAATCGTATCTCATACAATTAATTAACTTAAATATTTGGAGTACGTTCCTATAGGTGTGACTTAAAGGGATCAATTGATTACCGCCGTTCTCACGACAATAACGTCAAACTCTAGTCAGCCAACCGTTATTGATCGATTTACGTTAATCAATAGACAATAATACAGGATTATCCCCATGTATTCCTTAATTGAGATTTATTAAGTAATCGCACTATTGTGGAGGACACATACTCCAACATAAACTTGACATTATTAATCAAAAGTGAGCAAGGTTACATGAAGTGTTGAACTCGTTCTAAATAATTAAAAAGAATTACTATAAAATGAAAATAGATCTTTCAATGTCATTGACTAAGGAGTACAAAAATTTCATATAGTGGGCATAACTTAAAATTTTCATTTTTTTTTTTGAAGAGATCCTATAAATTCTTTAAAAAAATTTAAACACATATTCAATGTATTATAAAGATTTTACTTATTAAGTTAAATAATTAATTCATGCACTTGCATGCCTTTTAAACTAATTTTTGTATGGTTTCGAAACTAGTTATAAACAAAAATAATCACCTCGGCAAAAGTTTGATTAATATGTATTAACTTTACATTTATAAATCAAAAGTGAGTAAGGTCATAAGAAGTGTTAAATTCAAAGTTGAAGGGTACCATGCACACAAACTTAAAAAACTTGGGTACCATCGGAAAATTGTCAAACTTTAGGGGTACCATGGAAAATTCCTTTATATTAATATTGACATGTCAATGTGTTTTTAACGAAAGTTAGCCAAAAGGTCACGGAAAGTGCTAAATTGAAAGTGGAAGGGTACTATAGACACAAACTTAAAAACTTGGGTATTACCGGAAATGTGTCAAACCTCAGGGGTACCATGAGAAATTTCCCTATAAAAATATCATTTAACACATTAAAGGTGAATACATCGAATTTGGAATAGATCTAACAAAATAACAAAAAATAATCTACTTCTCTAAATGGTTTTTCAATTCGGTACAACTCTTAAATCTATATCCGTGTAACTTTTGAAGGAATCAATCAATTTAATTTGAAACACGAGAAAATTTGTATTCTACATGTTCGATTGATTACACACAATAACCATTGTTTTAGTCAAATTTAATCGAATCAATTATTTGACTCGTAAAGGGGATACGATGATCTACTTGTATAGATTCAGTTATATGAGATTATAAGAGTGGATTAGCATAGACAAATAAAATAAATAGTGAGACAAATGTGAAAAGAGACAGGAAAGACGAAGGATTGGTGAAGCGGAAAAATCCGAGAATGAGAAACGATCGTGGGGAGGAGGTAGAATCCCGCTAAATAGTTTCACTAGACATTGAAATGACAAGCGAGGGGTTACAAATCGTATCAATAAATGCTAATGTGTATGCTTTTTTGTTCTTGTTTGCTGATTATGACTTTGGTATTGAATATTTGCGTAACCCCTCCCTGGGGGTCCTTTTGCGGCCTTTATACTCCCGGCCTGTTGCTATGGTTTTTTCCCAGCCCTCAGCAGAGCAGTCCCTCCATGAGAATAGGAGACGTTAGCCAGCTTCTCTCCTTGTTTTTATCCCCCAGCGACTCCAACTTTGACTGTTCAAGCTTTTATCACTTTCTATACGCCACGTCACTGATTCGTATCACTTTCACCCTTCCATTATTGTTGTGCCATGTGTCCTACGTCTAGTAGCGTAACTTTTGCCGCAAACAATAGCCCCAAATTTTCTTTGGGATTGTACAAGGTAGACAGAAAATTCCTACTCTGTTTGCTCCTCTACCGGTGGCCCCCATGAGCATACTTGTCTTCTGTGGTGTGGCATACCCTTTGGGCATGACTCTTTTTTTTTTTTTTTTTTTTTTTTTTTTTTTTTTTTTTTTTTTTTCGTGTAATAGGTGATCAGTGCTATTTATATACATTTTATGCCCCCGGTTTAGTCGCATTTAGCTTGCATTTATTCGTATTCATTATGATTCTATGAGCTATTTGTTATATTTCTCGATACTGCTGCCTTTCATTTACATTTTGCAGGTTTTGGTGGTTTTGAGCCAAAACCCGAGGCATTAGGAGCTAATTCGAGATTTGAGACGACAAGACCAAGCTCGAGCTCATTCGAAGCTCGGGATTCAAAAGAAAGGCTAAAAAGACTAAGGACCACGAGATGTAAAGGCCCAAGAGAGAAGTGGGCCAAAGACTAATGAGCATCAGAGCCGGCCCAACATAAGTGGTCGTGCCTGGCCCAAATAGGCAGAACACGGCCAAATTCTACTGAGGGGCTTTTTCTGCGGGTTTTGTTTTATTTCGTGTTTAATTATTTGGAAACTATATAAATACTCTTAGGTCGTGAATTTAAGGATCATCTTTAGTTTAGCTTTTATTTTCACAAGTTAAAAGTTAGGTTTAGTTTAGTTTTACTGCTTTATATTCTCTACATTAAAACTTCATTAGTTTAGTCCAAGATTGATCTCGTTGTAACCGTCGGTACTCCGTACAATTCCAGGCTTTATTTAATTGCAACTATTTCTTTCACTATGTCTTCTTTATATTGTTTTGCTTTGCTTTCAATTATGTCTAGCTAATTTTCTAATTAGGGTTTGAGGGAATTTGTTCCCTTGGTTCAGGAACATGTTTTTAGATTAAACTGGTTAAATATATTGTGCAATTGAGTTTCTTTCTACGCGTTTTATGCCAATTGAATTAGGATTATTTCGCCTGATCAACGTTTTGTCTGAGTTTAATTGAACCTGAGTAAGTTTTAATTTAAGATCGAAAGCCGAGTTAAAACTAGACTTACGCGAGATTGATAAGTTGAATTTAGTAAGTTGCGAGAGCCCGCTAAATTTGCTTAAGGTTAATATTGACTCGAGAGAGCGTATTCCTAAACCTAATCATTTGCACAGTTTATTGTTTCCTTCTTATGAACTTGAGTTCCTGAATCATTGTCATAATGAACCCGATGCCCTAATCCTTCCTCTTATAGAGTTTTATTTGTCTTTACTATTGCCTTTATTATTGCTTTAGCTTATAGTTTAAACAAACCCTTTTTCACACCCTTGAGTCAGACCTGTTTTACTCCGACTTAACTCATTACTACACCGTTTCTCTGTGGATACGATCCTGCTTGCCACTAGCTACTTGTTAGTGTTTTTGTAGGTTTATTTTGATAGGGTGATACGACTTTAGCCTTGTCAATTTTGGCGCCGTTGCCGGGGAAACGGCTTTGTTAGTTATAGTTTTGTTAGTTGTTGCAGGTTTTTCTCTCTTGTCTCAAGGAACCTAGTTCCTTGAGACCGTTTCTCAACGTTTGCTTGTAGTTTTGTTTATGCACAGGTCACCTCGGACTCTAGTTCCATTTGAGCCTGAACCTGAGCGAGCATTACATAGACTGCGTCGGGAAGCAATTAAAATAGTCGATCTTGATATAGAGGAAGCGTCGCATTCGGAGTCTAGTGCAACGCAAACGTCCTACGAAGAGGACACTCCACCAATTACTCCAGGTTCTTCTCCACCACGTGTGACTATGCCTAAATTATATAGTCACTCCTTGCCCAAGACCGAGTCAATCCCACAAGGATTCACGATTCCGGCTACGGTCCAAGGTAATTTTGAGCGCAATCAATTCGGCGGCAATCCTACGGAGGATCCCGGGAAACACATGCAGGTTTTTACCGATTACTGCTCGACGATTATGCAGAATGGGATCACGCAGGATCAGATTAGGGAGATGCTATTCCCTTTCTCTTTACGCGACCGCGCGCGGGATTGGATCACTGATCTTGATAAAGCTGCCGCGAGAATTACGGATTGGCCAAGTCTAGCTCTTGCTTTTTATCGCAAGTACTATCATCCGGAGCGGACTAACCAACTCCGTAGTCAAATTCAAGGGTTCCAGCAGCACTTTGACGAGACACTAGCCGAGGCATGGGACCGTTACAAACGGTTAATTCTTGAATGTCCGCACCACAGACTAGGCGATTGGTTGGTGATTATGACGTTTTACAATGGGTTGTATGCTGAGAGTCGCGCTATCCTTGACTCGGCCGCGGGAGGTCGATTTGCTAATAATACCGATGACGATAAAGCGTGGCAAATGATCGAGGAAATGGCTGTACACTCAGCCCAGTTTGGTAAGCCTAGGGGTAATTCACGGTCCGCGCATAATGACCGTGGAAATGAGAGTATAAGTGCGGTTATGAGTCAACTTTCTGAATTAAATAGGAAGTTTGATGCTATGCAGGGGAGTGGTTCGTCGAGTACTCATGTCAATGCTATTGCGGGGCACGATTCGGGTTTTTCTACGGGGTATGCTGCACCCCACGAGCAGGTTCATGCGTATCAGTCTTATTCTTCGAACCTGCCGTACCAGAATCAACTAGATTATGATCGGTCACTCCTGTCTTATCGTAACCAGAACGTAGTCAATCCGACTCCCCCACCTCCACAAAACGCACCCTACATCCCCCCTTACAAAAATCAACAACCACCCACTTACCAAAAACCGCCCTACACACCACCACCGCCTACCCCGGGACCCGATCCTATGGCCGAGATGAAGGCCATAATGATGCAGATGCAGCAAGTGACAATGGCCGTGCAGAAGTCACAAGAAATGATGTTGCAGCAGATGCAAAAGGATGGGCAAGCTAAGGACGCGGCTATAAAGATGTTGGAGAATCAAGTGGCTCAACTAGCCACTTCACAAGCGTCACGTCCGTCGGGTTTATTGCCATCGCAAGGTAACCCTCCTAACCCTCCTCATGATACAGCATGTGCAATTACTTTGAGGAGCGGCACGTCTTATGATGATCCGAGGGATCAGAGGTCACAAATGGCCGACCGGCAAATCGGCCGCCCAACCTACCGGACTTCTGCGGGGAAGGATGATTCGGGTGTTATTCCTGGTGCTCCTGTTGCTACTCCAGCGCCCCCGATTCAAATTAAGCTCCCATTTCCGGTTCGACAACGAAATTCCGGGCCCGAGGCTAAGTTTAAGAAGTTCGTGGACGTCATCAAAGAGCTTCAGGTAAATGTCCCTTTCCTTGACCTTGTGACTCAAATCCCCGCGTACGCTAAGTTTTTAAAGGAAGTCTTAGCTAGGAAGCGTACGCTAGACGACGTCTCGACCGTTGCATTTGTGGGGGAGGCTAGTACTAGGTTGCAGGGTAGTAAACCCCCAAAACTTAGTGACCCTGGGACTTTTTCTATCCCGTGCTCCATAGGTAGGTTCGTGGTTAAGAATGCTTTATGTGACCTAGGAGCGAGTGTTAGTGTCATCCCATATTCAATGTGTCAAAAGATGAATATGACAAACTTGGGAGCCACTAGTCTTACCTTGCAGATGGCTGACCGTTCCGTTAAGCGTCCCTTAGGTATCCTACAAGATGTCCCCGTACAGGTTGGAAAGTTCTTTATCCCTGTCGACTTTGTAGTGCTAGATATACCTGAGGATGTCCACGTCCCAATCATTTTAGGGAGAGCTTTTCTGCACACTGCTGGTGCAGTCATTGACGTGGGTAATAAGACCTTAGCATTCACGGTGGGGGGTGAGAAGCTTACTTTTACGCATTCTAATACCCCGCGGTCCCCTATGCGTCTCGAGTCGGTTTGTTCTATTAATGCTATACCTCCGTCTCACTCTACTAGAGACACTTTGGAGGTCGTTTTTGTTGTTCCCCCGTGTGCAGGTTCTTTACAGGAAGGCTGCAAGGTTGGTTTGGGGGAGAGGAAATTGCTGAAAACCTATTTGTATGACGCTAGCGACGGAGGAGTCCACCCTACGGTTCAGTCGCCGGGAGCACGAGGTCTATATGGAGAGCCATTTCGAGACGGAGTACCGTGTGTGATGGACTATGATGCATTGCCTCGAGAGGGGAGAGTTCTTTGGCGATCGGATGCTGTTTCGCCAAGTGAAGCTGTTGCGAATGGCCAACGTCCTTGGCCTAATTATACTTGATTCTGAAGCCTTGAAGAGTCGTGCGGGACTATAAACCAGCGCTTCCGGGAGGCAACCCGATGACGTTGTAACTTATTGTACTTTGTTTGGTTTGTTTTGGATGACATTTGGTTTTTTTTTTTTTTAGCGCGCGAGGACGAGGGTATTATTTTGTGATTTTATCGCGCAGGTACTTATGGACTTTTGTCCTTAGTATTTTTGAGAAAACGCTCCGAGGAGGCATGCCAGCCGGCCTACCGGCTGCTGGGCCTGGACAGGAGCCGTAGCTGAAATTTGACAGCTGACGAAAAATCGAAAAAATGGAGTCAGGTGGCACCAGCCGGCCGGTCACGGGCCGACGGTCCCACTGCTCCCTCCTGTTGTTTTGCCTTGTCTTTTCTCGCGTACTACCCCGAAGTTCTACACAGCTGGACTGATTTGGACGCATATTCGTGGATTATTAGCCGCACTCCATGCTTCGCTTCGGTTTGGGGAAGCTCCGACTTAATAATGTGAGCTTTCATTACTCTTTTCCTCGTTTAATTTTCCTTCCCCGTTTATTATTTGTCCTTATCTGCTGTTGTGGTTGTGCTGTTCTGGGGGAGGGAAGCACTTTCGCGGTTTTCATTTGAATTTTCCATTCTGTGTGCATTTATTTAAAAATCCAAAAAAAAATAAAAAAAATTTCAAAAAAAACAAAAATACGAGTCTTTTTGGTTTGAATTGTCCAGTTTGGAGAGTTGATTAGTGTGCTAATTTTGATCTTTAGCATCTCCAAGTTGAAAATCTATCGTCGTAGCTTGCACTAGATGTTTGTTTCCTATTAATAGATTGCGAGTCTCAAACACTAGCCCACTTGTACTTGCTTAATTTTTATCGCTTTTTGTTCTTTTACTTTCGATATTGGTATTCTTGCGAGGCAACGGTTTGTGGAATGTTTGGAAAGTCGGTTTGAGGTTTGAATGGATGGATGCTAATAATGTTGGCGCAATGCTTCGATGCTTTCGGAGGGGACTCATAGATTTGAGTAACCACAATGGCCATGAATTTGGTTGTGACCGAGAGTATGAGCAATGATGTAACCCTTAAGGAAATATGTGTACTCGAGCGCGATCTTTACCGAGTGAATGTCAAGCTAAACGGTATAACATACGAGGGATGCTCCACATTGCGCGAGAAAGAAAAAAAAAAAAAGAGAGGAAAGAAAAGAAAAGAGAAAAAAAAATGGATTGTGGAAAGAAAGGTGGAACGGAAAGTGGTATGCTTGGTTGGCCTTGCTTGAATTCAATTATCGTAAGTTTTATTTTTGCGAAAGCGTTAGAGGCTAGTAATATAATGTGGTGTGAATGATTGAGACTTGTGCTCTATTTTCGGTGAATTAGACTATGGTTTGTAAGTTTATGTGCATAGGTCGTCAACTTTGAGATACTAGCGTGATAAGTTCGTGTCACTTTGATTTTCTCCGACGCTTTTTGCTTGAGGGCAAGCAAAGGTTTGGTTTGGGGGAGTTTGATCAGTGCTATTTATATACATTTTATGCCCCCGGTTTAGTCGCATTTAGCTTGCATTTATTCGTATTCATTATGATTCTATGAGCTATTTGTTATATTTCTCGATACTGCTGCCTTTCATTTACATTTTGCAGGTTTTGGTGGTTTTGAGCCAAAACCCGAGGCATTAGGAGCTAATTCGAGATTTGAGACGACAAGACCAAGCTCGAGCTCATTCAGAAGCTCGGGATTCAAAAGAAAGGCTAAAAAGACTAAGGACCACGAGATGTAAAGGCCCGAGAGAGAAGTGGGCCAAAGACTAATGAGCATCAGAGCCGGCCCAACATAAGTGGTCGCTGGCCCAGCCTAGTGACGGCCGTACTACTGAGGGGCTTTTTCTGCGGGTTTTGTTTTATTTCGTGTTTAATTATTTGGAAACTATATAAATACTCTTAGGTCGTGAATTTAAGGATCATCTTTAGTTTAGCTTTTATTTTCACAAGTTAAAAGTTAGGTTTAGTTTAGTTTTACTGCTTTATATTCTCTACATTAAAACTTCATTAGTTTAGTCCAAGATTGATCACGTTGTAACCGTCGGTACGCCGTACAATTCCAGGTTTTATTTAATTGCAACTATTTCTTTCACTATGTCTTCTTTATATTGTTTTGCTTTGCTTTCAATTATGTCTAGCTAATTTTCTAATTAGGGTTTGAGGGGAATTTGTGCCCTTGGTTCAGGAACATGCTTTTAGATTAAACTGGTTAAATATATTGTGCAATTGAGTTTCTTTCTACGCGTTTTATGCCAATTGAATTAGGATTATTTCGCCTGATCAACGTTTTGTCTGAGTTTAATTGAACCTGAGTAAGTTTTAATTTAAGATCGAAAGCCGAGTTAAAATTAGACTTACGCGAGATTGATAAGTTGAATTTAGTAAGTTGCGAGAGCCTGCAAAATTTGCTTAAGGTTAATATTGACTCGAGAGAGCGTATTCCTAAACCTAATCATTTGCACAGTTTATTGTTTCCTTCTTATGAACTTGAGTTCCTGAATCATTGTCATAATGAACCCGATGCCCTAATCCTTCCTCTTATAGAGTTTTATTTGTCTTTACTATTGCCTTTATTATTGCTTTAGCTTATAGTTTAAACAAACCCTTTTTCACACCCTTGAGTTAGACCTGTTTTACTCCGACTTAACTCATTACTACACCGTTTCTCTGTGGATACGATCCTGCTTGCCACTAGCTACTTGTTAGTGTTTTTGTAGGTTTATTTTGATAGGGTGATACGACTTTAGCCTTGTCAATAGGCTTGGTTTAAAGTTCGCGGATTTCGAAGGTCGGATTTAATGTTGGAATTGCCTGAGCTCTGGCAATTCTTTGACTAAATCGTTAGTGCTCCTGCGATTTCCAGACTGCTTCTTAGATGTGAAAATAGTGTATATAACCCTCAGTTTTGCATGTTTAACGGTTGTAATGAAATCGCTACAAGTGTATGTTGAATTCTAGTTTAGTCGTGTTTAATACGTTAATGAAGGTTCACTTACTTTCATTTAAAATAAAGTCGTTTGTTCAATTTAAACGGCCATTGCTTATGCAACATTGGTAGGGTTAAAACGGTTTCTGAATCCAAGTTTGCTACTATCCCTCGACGAAAGAGAATTCGCGATGCCAATTTTGGGGTGCAATATAGTATAACCCATGTAAGTCACTGTCTAAGAAGTAAATCCATAAAAAGTTATAAACCGAATTTCTACCTTTAAAAAGTGATTTCAGAAGTAGAAATGTAAGGAGATATTTTGGTAGAGTTTCAGTATGTTTTGAAACGTGTGTGTGGATGAATGATATGTGTTTTAAAATCGAGGAAAGGCTCGTATAAAGAGTTTTGGGTGAAAAAGTGGTTGGAATCGCTAAAGCATAGGCGATTTTGGGCTGGTAAACTGCGAATAATTAGCTTTCGTGATTAGGGGTTTCAGATAGATTGTGCGCTGTGTTAATCTTTCTTCTCCACCAAGGCACGAGATTTAGGTTTAAGGGGTCTTTTAGGGGTTTGAATTAGGTTTATTTTGGGCCTAGTGAAGCGGCCCAATTAGGCTTAGGTCTGGGTTTAGAGTCGGTCACGAATTTCAAAAAAATTGCATATTTAGTCAGTTGTGTTTGACGTACGTACGAGTCGGTTTTTAGCTTAATGGGCCCGTTTGACTCGAGATTTGGTTTTGGGTCCGAAATAGTTACTTGGGCTAAACAGGTGTGTTAGTTTTTTTTACCATTCTAGGATGTGTTGGTTTCAGCTTATGATGCTACTAGCTCAAGGTTTAGGGTATTGGGCCTAAATTTAGAAGTTAGGACGATTTGTTGTTAGACTTGTGTATTAGGGTTTTGTGATATGTTTCCGGGCTGGGCCATAGCTGCAACGATGTTGGGTCGATTTGACTCTAAAATGAACGACTCAGGCGTTCAAATGAAACGATTTTGGCAGTTTAACCCGATTTGACTCATTTATTTGACTTAAATGTTTTCAGCATATTTTATGAAAGACACTACGTTAAAACATGCATTTAACGTCCTATTACATCATAGGGTTTTGCTAAGGTGTACGTATACGAGGATCTACAGGACCCCTAGTTTGACTGAACTTAGACTAAAGCGGTAGTCAGATTAGATGATAATTTACGAATCATTACAGTCTCGATACCAACAGCGATGCAAAATACATGTGTCTTGGGCGGGAGACAAGGAACCTCTGTTGGGTTATCCGAGGGATGGACAACGGGTGCATGTTTAAGGACATGTCGGTCCATTGAGCGTCTCGTTGACTCCTGGGGTGCCTGAAGGCTGGATGATGCGGTTTGTAGTATAGCCGAAGTTGCATGGAGCGATTGTTAGTGTCTCTAAACTGTTGCTAATTGCGTGCCTACGCAGATGCTCTAGCTAAAGGGCGGTTGTTAACTTGTCATTTGCGTGCGTGTATACGCGAATGCTCTATTTGAGTACAGTTTGCTATACTCCCTCCGTTCAAATCCAATGGCAACCTCCAATTTATCACATTTGTCGAGACGTGTTTTGTAACGACAATATCTATAGTTTTAAATTGTTTAAAAATATTAAAATTTGATATCAATGTTGTACTTATCAAGACGAATAAAACAAGATTCCATATGACTATATTTTTATTTATACATTACAAGTTATATCGAATATTATTCACCTACTTGAATAATGTCAAAAGGAGAAGGGATGTCATTGGATATGAATGGAGGGAGTATATCGTTACTTGTGTGCCTACGCGGATGCTGTGGTTCGAGTGTGGTTTGCTATGCTTGGGATTATACGCGATTTATCTTGATTAAGTCTGGGGTGCTTTATGTTATTAGCTCGTGTATTGTTGTTGTTGTGTACGTGTCTTGCATCTATAGCGGTTTGTTGGTGGCGCCTGAACCGTAGAAGCTCACGTGTACAAACAAATGATATAGGCTTGGAAATGAATCAAATGATTCATATATGAGCTCAACATGGAGGGAAAACGAAGAACGAGATAGGTCTGGAAATTGCGTGTTGACTAGTAATTATTCCGGGGAATCTCCAGTCGATTGGCGACTTCAAGCCTATCTCATTCACTCATTTCGCGATTTCAAACCCTGATAAATTTGATCCTTGCGATTTTCTTCCTCGAATATCTACATCCTTTCGCTTGCTCTTTGCATGAAATGCGGTATAGCCGATGTTTCTTTGCTTTTTCATTGTTGATTTAGCTTGGAGTCGCTTGAAACCCGTCTTTTAGACTTTGGGGTGAAAAACCCATTTTCGTGTTTTTAAAATGCTGATTGGATGCTTGGTGCTTAAACCCATGTTCAGGTGCTCAGATGTTTGAACCCATGCTCGTATGCTTAGATGTTTGAAACCAGGCTCAAGTGTTGAGACGTTAGAACTCATGCTTGGGTGCTAAATGTTTGTGTTTGTGTCTAGATGCTTGTTTACATCTACGAAGTCATGCATGAGTACTTATGTGCTTGTTTGTGTTGCGTGTGAAACCGTTTATAAGCCTGACTGTGCTTCGTGGGTCCTGTTGGAGATTCTTGTAAATTTGTCGTTGCTTTTACAACTTGCCTTGTTTCACTCGGGATCGATTTTATTGTGCGATGCTAAGACAATTTGAAATTATCCTTGCTCATTCGCAGGAAAGTGCTAGGGGTGTGCTGGGTTTTGCAAGTACTAAGTTGCCTCATGTTGTGCGCAGCAGTGGTATCTGGGTTGGATTTATGTGAATGTTGTCTCGTCTTATGAGCAAGGTTAAGCTGAAATCGACTTTGAGTAGGCTTTGCTAGTACCTTTGTGTGTATTTGTTTGGGCAGTTGTGCATTGATTTTTGCTATTTACTAATGCCAATTTTGAATATGTTTCACCTTGGCTTTTGTTTTGCATGGCTTTCTTGTATCAGTTAGGAATGTCGGGTATTTGTTTGTTGCTTTGCAGAAGTATGTCCGCTGGGGAGATGGTAATTGCCCTTTTGAGCGTGAGATTGTTGGGGATTAGTGTTTATGCTTATGCTAATGGTGCATCTAGTGGGGGAAGTTGCCTTATGTGTGTACGCGCTGGGAGATATTGTGGATGTCTGCATGTGTATCACAAATGGTTAGTTTTGTATGATTGTGTGGATACCCGTATCCCTACCCTCCCAAAACAAGCCCTGTGATGTAACGGACTTTTAACATGCACGCTTTACACTGACTTAGATGGTACAAAATGTCGAACTCTTATTAAATTGTAAAAATGCTAAAATGAGTCAAAATGTGAAATGTCGCATGAATAAATGTCCTTTGGTTCATTCAGAGTACAGCTCGATCCATGTTCTAGCCCAACACACATAAGCACCTCAAACACTACTCATTAGACCTTTTCCTTTATAAAGGCCCAATTCAATCCTCCTAAATTTCCAAAATTTAGGTTGGTAACTGAAACCGCAAATTAGCATTTTCATTTGCAAAATCCGGCCTCACGGGTCGTCTCGTTTCACAAATTCCACTATTGTAACAACCCGTATTATTCAAACATAATAAAATACGTTTGAAAAAGAGTTTTATAAAGGAATCAAATGAAAATGAGCCACGGTGGCAGAATCACCGTGTAATCCGAGTTATCACTCACTAGAACAATCAAACAAACGGAAATAAGGTAGACCTTGAGGTCTAACAATAGGGAATAAATACCCCACACAACTCCAAATTCCAAAGCAAGTATGAAAAACCAAAGACAAGTCTAATCCAACATAGTCTAAAACAAGTCTAATCATTAAGCTTGCTACGGGTTCGTCATCCTCACTGTAACACCCCGGCCCAAACTAAAGGCCGAAATGTCATTCACGGTAGCTCGCCAAGCTGCGTACATCACCCAAAGACCAACACGGGCCCTTTCCAGCGCACTTTGTCCTCACTCGTGCGCATCCTGAGAATTTCCCAGGAGGTCACCCATCCTAAGACTACTCTCCAGCAAGCACGCTTAACTGGAGAGTTCTTAAGATGAGCCACCAGAAAAGAACATGCATCTTGTTGATATGAGTAGTACTTACAATCCTTTTAAGCACTATGTCACTTGAGCCAACACATGAACCTCTTCAACGGGGTTACCGGGTCCGAATAACCTCGAACCCGGCCCGAATAACCTCGGACAACACCGGGTGTTACACACCCCCCACTTGAAGAACGCAACGTCCTCGTTGCGCCTGGTACCTACTTACAATATAGCATTCCAGAATCCTCCCCAACTAGGTGCGTACCTGGCCAACAAGACACAGGATTCGACCACACGGTCGCCGGGTTGCTCTGATACCAACTGTAACAACCCGGATTTTTACCAAAAATATAAAATATAAAATATACGATAAATAAGTCCAAGGTGGCGGAAACACCTTGAAAACCGCGTAGTTAATAAAAACTGAAAAGGTTTAATAGAAATAAATATAAAAGTTTACAAAAACAGGGGAATAAATACCCTTCAAAATAAGAACTGAAATAAAATAATTTATTAAAAGAGTTCTTCTAAATAAATCGTGACGCTCGCTAGCTCACTCCAAAACCCCCAAAGCGGAATGCATATCATCAACCTGCCATTTTACAAGAAAATGACAGCCACAGTCAGTGGGGAGTAACTCAGACGTTCTCCCAGCCATATTACATCGCAATAAAGCTGACAAGTAAATAAAACAACTAATAATAATATTTAGATTAGTAATAATAATAATAATTGTTTCGGGTATAAAGTTAGGAACTAAATAGCAAAACTAAATACAAGTGATTACAAGTTGATTACAAGTTGATTATGGATTATAAGCTAAATGAACTAAGTCCTGGAGCGGTCCTTAGCTCACGGTTCTCTTCTCCCGTCCTCTCCTCCTGAAATCACGTAGCAAACCTAGCCCCGGGGCCTTCCGGGTGATGGCCCTCCGACGCTCAAGTCAGTTACAAAGACAAATAAATCTAGAGAGAGAAAAGAGAGAGAAAAACCTTTTTGTAGTGTTTTTTGTGTGTGTAAAACTTGGTGATTTTTAGGGTTTTAGTTGCCTTATATACTTGTTTCAGATTTGTCTTCTTGTGCCCCCGCTCCGTACAGTACGGCCCTGGGTGGGCCATACATGCCCGGACCCGGGTGGATCATTGGGTTCCTTGGTATATGGGGTGGTCCGGTCAATAATCCTCCCGGCCTCGAGTGACCCGACCCGGGAGATACAGATGGTTCAACGAGTGTAGGACCATCCTCCGGTCTATAATCCTACCGGCCTGATGGCGTGGGACCTGGGAGAAGTCACCCCCAACAACTGCCCCCATACAGGGGAAGTCGCGGGCTTGCCCTGTATGACTTAATTTCCCAGGCGGGTGGCTTCCTCCCCCAGTCTGGAGGAGTAAGCTCTCCTCGTGTTCCTGCTTCCTGCCATTGCGTTTCCCTCGTCCCGCTCAGATGTGGTGTGCTGAGCAAGCTTCCATTTTGGCGCAATTTTTGAATTCCAGATCTCAAGGTATCGACGTTTCGTCTCCCCCGGCTGACACGTGTCGTACGATGGCTTGGGGTGCACTATTCACGTCCCCCTCTATATATACCCCCCTTATTTCGACTTATTTTTCTTTACAAACCCCCAAAACACTTCAAATCTTCTCAAAAATCCTCCAAATTTCATCATCCTTCGCTTGCACTTCGTTCCGGCTTCGTCCCGCCTTTGATTCTTTCTTCGTTCGTGCTTTTTCAAGAGGTAATTTTCGTGCTTGATTCTAGATTTCGTAAGTTTTAATCATTTGATAGAGAACAATGAGTGCTTCAGCCGATTCGTCTTCTAGAACCGCTACCGATATCAATGTAGTAGTGGATTCTGAGGTAGAGCCTGAACTTGAGGACTTGACCATAGGCCGGGAGGGAGTGACCGATACGGAGGCCCAGGCTGGGACTTCTCAGGCTGGCCCTTCTCAGGCCGAACCTTTACATGTACGAATCCTTGAGCCCTCGGTATTCCAGATCCCTATGAACACTAGGATTAATCTGGGCTTCCGGGACTTTTTGAACGAAAAGAATTGTCCTGAGTTGGCGGCTGTACATTATAATCTACCCGAGACTTGGGAATTTGCTGTGCCGGGGAGGCACCAGAACGTGGTCAAGCCTCCGAGTCTTCACACGGCCGTATACATAAAGGATCTGGAGCACGGGCTTCGGTTTCCTCTTCATCCTTTCATCGAGAAAGTGCTTTAACGGGCTAATATCGCCATATGTCAGATGACGCCGTTCGGGATGAGGGTTATGATTGCCTTTGCTTGGACTTGTTTGTACCTGGGCTTCCCCCTGACGATAAACCTTTTCCGCCGTCTCCATCACTTCCGGCCTTGTACCAATAAGGCGACTAAGGGATGGTGGTCATTGGTAACGGAGTCGGGCTATCTAACTCACATCCCGGTCAATGACTCGATGAAGGGGTGGAACGAGAGGTGGCTCTTCCTCAAATCTCCCGTTCCTTTCAACCACCCCCGCTGCTTCCACAATGATGTGAGGGGTCGTTTGGAGACCCGAGAAGAGTGGGTCCCGGGGAGCATTCTTCCCTGGAAGGACGTTCCGCTGACCAAGGAGGAGTCAAAAGCTGTTCGCTATTTCGAGGCTTACAAAGCGGGGAAGGATTGGTACCCCAAGAATTGGCTTCCTCCAGCGGACACGATCTCCGAGGACAAATTTCTGAGCGTGGTTGGCCTAGTCCGACCCTCGGCGGTAAGCAGGGCGGCGCCAGATCCCAAAGATCTTAATTATTTTTGACTTGTGTTTATTTAGCTTTTCTGATTCTTCCGGCTCTGACCTTGCTTCGTCTTTTGCAGGTTCCTTGGGCCATCTCACTCCGAAGGATTTGGCATCCATTGGTGCGGCGAAAAGAATCGACCGCTGATCAACCGATCGCTGGACCTGAAGCGGCGTAAGCCCACGCCAGGAATTCATAAAAAGCATGCAGGTGAAATTCGAGCCGGTAGATGGGAAGAAAGCGCGTATCCTATAAACCACAGCGGGAAAAGGAGGCCGAGCAAAGGGCAAAGCCGGCCGGATCTGTTTCGTCCCCCCGCCCGCAACCGGAAGACGACGTTGTCCAGTCCGCGCCTGTGGGGGGCGTGTCCGGGGTCGTGCAGGATATTCCTCTCCCCAGCCCGCCAAGAGAGGTCAGGGTTCCTGAGCCCTTCGTCATAGAGTCTGAGTCTCCTCCCTCGGAAGACGCCCGGCCCCGTAAGAAGCGGAAGAAGGTTAGCTCCATGCTCTCGTGGGGGAGTCTGTCTGAGGGGCGCCCCCTGGACGTCCCTTCGGACGGTCTTTCCTCCGTCTTTCCTATCAGTGAGCAGGATATTTACAATCTGCTATCTTTCTCAATCCAGGGCTCTTCCTCCAGGGCCAAGGCCGCCGGCCAGGACCAAGTTTCTGTAGCTGTCCCGGGTCGGGATAACAAAGTGGGGCACTCGGCGGGTTTCGTTGAAGAGACCCCACCTATTGCCGGGGGCCTTGCCATCCAGGCTACGGACATGGCCGTGCAGCTCCGCCGCAGCGTGGATTCTTTTTGTAAGTTCACGCTGGACACCGCGAGCGA
This sequence comes from Dianthus caryophyllus, assembly GCA_023091065.1. Classification (NCBI taxonomy): domain Eukaryota; kingdom Viridiplantae; phylum Streptophyta; class Magnoliopsida; order Caryophyllales; family Caryophyllaceae; genus Dianthus; species Dianthus caryophyllus. The sequence goes on along the minus strand of CM041527.1, from coordinate 18,631,258 downwards.
GCTCGACCGCTTGCGGCGCGAGGCGGCCTCCACCGAGGCCAACAAAGAGATGATGGAGGCGGTTGTCCGCCTGAAAAAGGCCATAAAGGCCCGCGAGCAAGAAACTGCTGCCTTGAAGAAGGAGGTGCAGACTCTCCTGGGTAAGCTGAAGGAGAAGGAGCTCCAGCTGGGGGAGCTTTCCAAGGAGAAAGAGAGCCTGGCCCTCCAATACACAGAGGTCTTTCAAGACCGGGATGCTGCCATTGCGGCGAGGCGCCGAGGCCAAAAAGTGGCATCGGCGGACAAAGCTAAGGCGACCCGTCTGGAGCTTGAGATGGAAGAGATGAAGGCGGCCCATCAGGTTGAGCTCGCCCAGGTTCGTGCCAACTCCTTTTATGACGGGGTTGACTTTGGGTCTAACGAAACGAAAGGGTTCATCGACAAGGTCGATCCCAATTTCAACTTCAACCGCCTCGCTGAACTTGAGGAGGCTGCGGACCGGGAGAGGGAAGCCAAGAAGAAGCGGCCGTGGCGGCGATCTTTGGTTGCTAGAATTCGCCGTTGTCTCCGAATCTTCTTGCTCGGGGTGATCTGATGAGTCTCCCCTTAGCCTACATTTTGTCTGTATTTTAGCTTCCAATAAGACTCAAGCCCGGTCTCATGGCGGGCCTTTTAGTGAGGCAGTTCTGGGATTCACGGTAGGTCATTTAGTTGTTCTTCTTTCTTCGCTTATTTCAATTTGCTCCCGGCCCGACATGTGGGTCCGGGAGCGACAACCTTGTAATATATACTCTTTTATTAATGCTGTTTTGCTTTTCTTGTTTCTCCATACTTAGTTTATTTTATCCTGTTTTTACTCGTTTTGCTTTTATCCGGGACCGGAGAATATTGTTTCGCCTTGTTGTCCCGTTCATACTTGGCTTATTACGTTTTTACCTGTATCGTTTCCTCCGGGTCAGGGTGATGTTGTTTAGTTCCCTTCACGTTTATACTTAGCCAAACTTTAGGCTTTCTTTGAATGCTATGCCCCGGTACCGCTTGCCGGGTAATTTTATGCCTAGCTTGTTTTCCACACTTGGCTTATTATTTCCGCTTACATTTATATTGACGTCTGCCGCTGCCGAGTAGCTTTTCTATACTTAGCTTATTTTTATCTTGTTTTTACTCATGCTATTATCTTCCGGGACCGGGTAATTTTAGGCGTGTTCTTCCTTGTTATTATCTCTCTTTTAATGCTTATACCGTTTTTGCCGTTTGTGCCGGGGCCGGATAATATTGTTTGGTCCCAGCGTTCTATTCATACTTAGTCAAATTTCTAGCTTTCTCTCATTGTGTTGTCGATACCGGGACCATGCGCTGTTTAGTGTCCGGTGATTGTAACTACTCTTCCGTGCGTTCATACACTTGCCCCCGACGACCACGGATGAGCATTGTGCAAGGCCATACGCAGGGCGCGAGCCGCCTGTGCCCCAGTGCCCTGACTCAAGGCGCGCGATGTTCATCCTACGAGTATGGAGGTCCGCAGCCGCCACCGCAAAGGTCCAGATCGTGACATCGTGTGGTGAGAGCAGCCAGGCACGTGGGCCATCATAGACATCCGGCTCTTTTGCATTAAGGCACCTCATCCGGCCCGACGACCACGCGGATGAGCATTGTCTGAGCCATACGTAGGGCGCGAGCCGCCCAGGCCCCAGGCCGTGGACTCTCAAGGCGCGATGTTCATCCGTACGTAGGCAGTGGGTTGCCGCGAAGGTCTTACCCATGGGAGGTCCGCAGCCGCCACCGGCTACAAGGCCGGCATCAGACACTGCGGTGAGAGCAGCCTAGGCACGTGGGCCATCATAGACATCCCGGCTCTTTTGCATTAAGGCACCCTCATCCGGGCCCGACGACCACGGATGAGCATTGTGCAAGGCCATACGTAGGGCGCGAGCCGCCCAGGCCCCAGGCCGTGGACTCTCAAGGCGCGATGTTCATCCGTACGTAGGCAGTGGGTTGCCGCGAAGGTCTTACCCATGGGAGGTCCGCAGCCGCCACCGGCTACAAGGCCGGCATCAGACACTGCGGTGAGAGCAGCCTAGGCACGTGGGCCATCATAGACATCCCGGCTCTTTTGCATTAAGGCACCCTCATCCGGGCCCGACGACCACGGATGAGCATTGTGCAAGGCCATACGTAGGGCGCGAGCCGCCCAGGCCCCAGGCCGTGGACTCTCAAGGCGCGATGTTCATCCTACGTAGGCATGGGCTGCCTAGGAGGTCTTGCCCTTCTCCGGTCTTTTATGCCTTTTAGCCGCTCGGCCGCTTTTTCCTGGCCTGCTCCAAAGGGATTTTGGGTGTTTATCCTCCTTTCACGAAAGTGTTAGCAAAAATTTTCAAAATTCCTATTTTTGAATCGGACTATCGTGATTAGTCGGCCTGGGTAGTCCCCTCCGCGCCCTGGCCGCCTTTGTGTGATACAAATCTAAACAAATCTTTGGGCAAAAATTCTACTAAAAGTTTACCAAAACTTATAAAAGCTTGCGGTGTCAACATTCCCGATCACTCGCGTTACAAATGTCTACACGTTGCCTCGTTAAAACCTTCGTGGAAAACCCGGTGGGACAAAACCACGGGTAAGGAAAGAGTACAACGCTTACACGTAGTATTTCTTTAACGTATCGAGTTCCAATGGGACGGAGGTCGTGGCCGCCATATCTCTCGGCATGAAGGTCCATTGCTTTATCTCTGTGATCGATAGGCCCTTCCCAGGTGGTCGACAACTTCCGTGAATGTTCCCTTTCGGTGGCGGATGCTCGTCTTAGCACCAGGTCTCCCACCAAACTCCCTATGCTTCACTCTTGATCAGACATTCTCCTCATTCGGCTTACGTAAACCGCCGATTTTCTTTTGCTTGGTCCCTGACCTCATCTAGCGAGTCCAGACTCTTTCTCGCTTGCTCATTCTTGGTGGGGTCATGTAGGTTTGCTCTGGCCGGGTAGAATTGCCTCAATCGGAGTAAAGCCGCCCCATAGACCATGTTGAATGGCGTGTGGCGGTGGATTCTCGACCGTAGTTACGATTGACGAGAGAACGCTCGGTAGCTCATCGGCCCATGCCCTTCACTCATCGGTCGTTTTTCCATGCCGTTCAACATTTGCTTGTTGGCGGCCTCGGCTACCCGTTGCTTTGTGGGTGGCCCGATGAGTGGCGATAATTGTCCGTTCCGCTTCAACCGATCCGCATGTTGTCGTTGTCGAATTGTTTTCCATGGTCAAATACCACCACCTTGGGCACCCCAAACCTTGTGATTACATTTCTCCAAATAAACTTTCTCACGGCTTGCTCGGTGATGGTGGGGCTGGCCTCTGCTTCAATCCATTTTGTGAAGTAGTCGATAGCGCTACCACATACGCCGCCCCGATCGGCCGTTGCAAAGGGCCAGGATGTCCATCCCCATTGATCAAGGTATCGGGCTCGGGATGGCCCGAGGTCCCTAGCGAGGAGATGGATGTCCGAGCGAAAATCGACATCGCAGACCGCTTGCTCAAATCTTTGGCATCTCTCAGCATGGTGGGCCAAAAGTAGCCGGCCCTCAGTGCTTTGTGAGCCAATGTGCGTCCGGTCACGTGATGACCGCATACTCCTGAGTGTATGTCGTTCAGGATGAATTCCGCATCCGTGCCCCCTACACATTTAAGCAATGGGGCTGAGAATGACCACCTATAGAGCTCTCCGTCTACGAGGATGAACCATGGGGCTAGTCTCTTCAGCTTAGCTGCCTCAATCTTGTCTTCCGGGATTTCTCCCTCCAGCTTGTATTTGATGTCGGCCTCATCCAAATTGTCTTCGGAGATGGCATTGACCGTTAACACTCCCTTTTGCCGCCGGATATCGACGGTGACTGTTTTTGACTTGTTGTCTGCTGTGGCGCTGGCGAGTTTGGCAAGTGCATCCGCTTTGTTGTTTTCGGACCTGGGGATATGACGAACTTCAAAAGATTTCAGTCCGGAAGTCAGGGCTTTCGCTCTCTGGAGGTATAACGCCATCCCTTCTTCCCGGGCCTCGTACTCCCCGTTAAGTTGGCTCGCCACCAGCTGCGAGTCTGTTCTTAGCTCAATCTCTTCTGCCCCCATGGCCTTTGCCAGTTCTAGGCCTGCCAGTACCGCGTCATACTCAGATTCATTGTTCGTGGCCGGGAAGGCAAATTTCAGGGCATGCTCAAACTCGTGTCCTTCGGGACTGATGATTACCACCCCGGCCCCGGAGCCATGGATGGTGGCCGACCCATCTGTATATACCTGCCATACTCCTTTCGGTGTATCCCCCCTGGCCGGGTGGGTGCACTCGGCGATGAAGTCTGCCAGGGCCTGAGCCTTGATTGCCGTTCTCCCGGTGTAGGTTATGCCGAACCCTGATAGCTCGATTGCCCACTTGAGGAGTCTCCCGGATTTTTCAAACTTTTCGAGTGCCTTCTCAAGGGGCTAGTCCGTGCGCACCTCTACCGGGTGGGCATCAAAGTACGGTCTAAGCTTCCGGGTTGCTATGACAACAGCGTATCTTTGCGCCACCGATGATTGGGTAGTTTCTCTCCGATGACCGGCGTGGATCGACGAAGTAGATTGGTTGTTGTTGTTTTTCTTCTTCCCGTAGGATTACTGCTGATATCGCGCTCGCGGTCACGGCGATGTATAAGATTAAAGTTTCGCCCGTGACCGGTCTTGCCAAAGTAGGCAGAGTTGTAAGGTGCTTCTTCAACTGTTCAAAGGCTTCATCCTGCTCCTTCCCCCATACAAACCTCTTGTTTCCCTTCAGGACCTGGAAGAACGGTGTGGACTTGTCAGCGGACCGGGAGATGAACCTGGATAGTGCTGCCATCCTCCCGGTCAGAATTTGAATGTCTTTAATTGTCTTCTGCGTGGCAGGTCTAATATGGCCTTGACTTTCTCGGGGTTGGCGTCAATCCCTCTTGAGCTGACCAGGTACCCCAGAAACTTTCCTGACCGGACTCCAAAGGTACACTTCTTCGGATTCAGTTTCATTTGGTATTCTCTGAGCGAGGCGAACGTTTCTCTCAAGTCTTCCAGGTGTTGCTCATCGGACTTACTTTTCACAATTGCATCGTCCACATATACCTCCATGTTTCTCCCTTTCTGTTTTGCGAACACGGCATCCACCAACCGCTGGTACGTGGCCCCGGCGTTCTTGAGTCCGAACGGCATCATCTTGTACATGTAGACCCCGTGTCCTGTGATGAAGGCGCACCGGGGCCTGTCCTCTTCTGACAGATAGACTTGGTGGTATCCCGAGAAGGCATCCAGGAAACTCAAGGTCGAGTGACCACTGGTGGAGTCTACGGTGATCAATCTGCAACGGGTAGCAGTCTTTGGGGCACGCCTTGTTTAGATTTGTAAAATCAACGCACATTCTCCACGCCCCGGACGCTTTTTTCACCATTACCACGTTAGCCAACCACTCGGGATAGTCACAACGTTCAATGAAACCTGCCTCCAACAACTTGTTTATTTCTTCGAGAATGGCCGCGTCCTTTTCCGCGCTCATAGGCCGCGACCTGCTTTGATTGGTTCAGAGTGGGGTTAACGTTAATTTGGTGTACAATTACTTAGGGCTTATCCGGCAGCATCTCCGCCAGTAAAGTAACACGTCCTTGTTTTCTTCCAAGATACTAATCAGTCTGTCTTGGAAGCCGGGGTCTAGCTCCGTCCCGATGATTACACTTCTTCCTGGTGATAGCTCAATTTCTGTTGTCTCACTTTCTGGTCCCGGAGTCAACTTCTGCACCGCTTCTCCTTTTGTTCAGGAGCTTCACCTCCGCCATCGCTTTACGCTTTGTTCCCGGCCGATAGGGAATTGCAGGATCTCCCGGCCTTCTGGTCGCCATAAACTTTCCCCTCGGTCCAATTGTCCGTGACATAAACCATAGCGGCCTTCGTATTGACACAACGGCATGAATGTGGTCCAAAGTGACCGGCCAGATGAGGCGTTGTCTGACGCCGATGGGCGTCAACGACCACGAAGCTTGCGTCACGCCGCCATGTCTTCCTCCCTATCGTGGCCGTGGCAAGGTTATCGTCCCCATTGGTCCGATGTCGGCTCGTGAAGCCATACAATGAGCCTATGTATGGTGTCGCTCCTCTTCAGACCTAACTTTTCGAATGTCTCCCGGTACAGGAGGTTGGTGCAAGCTCCGGTATCTATCATGCACCTGTGGACCAGATGGGGTCCGATATCCATGGAGATCACCAACGGGTCGCTGTGTGGGTAAGAGACCCGCTGATAGTCTTCCTGGCTAATGGTCAAGTCTGGGATGGGAGGTTTTGGTGCCATCCTCTCGGCTGAATATATACCCATCCTAGACTGCTCACGCTTCTGCCGCCCGGTTATCCCGGCGATCGTTGTGATTGTTATTACTGCTGCTGCGGTTGAAATTGCTGCGGGTGTTGTTGTTGTTGTTGTTGTGCCTCCGGGGCGGTCCCTTCCATTCCTGTTGGGCTCCGCCCTGGTCCTCCTTCTTGTCATTCCTCTTACTGAATGTTTTATGGAATTGCTCCTCTCGCACAAAGCCTTCAGCCATCTCGGCCGCCATCGGTGGCCGTGGATTCGATCGAGAGACTTTTGACTCTCCTCTTTCGACCTATGTCGAGGCATGGACCCACATCTTGGAGTCCAGGTCTACGATTTCTTTGTGATTCTCTGTCAAACCGGGTCATATACTCCTTCAGCCCTTCACTCTTCCCCTGCACCACGTTCAGGAGCTCCGTAGCCACCTTCTCTCTCCTTTTGTTCCCTGCGTACTGCTGGCGGAACACCTGGCACATGTCGTCATATCCATAGATGGAGCCAGTTGGGAGGTTACGGAACCAGGTTTGTGCAAGTCCCGTCAGGGTCGTAGGAAAAACTTTGCACCAAACGTAATCCGTAGAGTCGTACATCATCATGTGGCTCTCATAGGCCGCCAAATGTTCCTCCGGGTCTGTTTTTCCGTCATATTGTATCGTTGGAATTTTCATCTTGGGAGGAAGAGGGTATTCCAGCACCGAAGAAGCCAAAGGCGATTTTACTGTGACTTTTCCTTGTGTTGTGTTTCCTTTGGGTTTGTTGCGCTTGGGTCTCTCGGTGCGTGGAACCTCAGGCTTGGACACTTACTGGACTGAGGGTGGTGACTGGGACGCTGAGTGAGAATGTTCCGATTCTTGCCACGTACTATCGTTGCTTGATGTTATGACCAGATTTTACACTACCCAGAATTGGCAGTTCTGGATAGACGTTGCGAATATGGTACAGAGCAGGACAGAAGAACAATGGCAGTTATAGCCCAGAACAGGTCAGAAGAGGTATGGCAGTTATAGCCCAGAACAGGTCAGAAGAGGTATGGCAGTTATAGCCCAGAACAGGTCAGAAGAGGCATGGCAGTTGTGGTCAGCAGAGGTCAACTATAGCGGTTACAAAGATCATGGGATAATGGAAGATATCATAGCTGAGCAGAAGTGGAGTCAATGGAAGTTATTTAACTACCTAAGATCATGGGTAGTTATTGGCATGCAGTTCTGCGGATCAGAATAGAAGTCATAATGGGAAGTTACAAGTCATGCATAGTGGGTAGTTATCCAACTACCTAAGTTCATGAGATAGTGGCCCTAGATTTTAGGAGTTGTATTGTGAGCATTCTACCTATATATAGAGGCTCACTTAGTCATTTTTCGGGAGGTCTTTCATATGTCTCTTATTCGCTAGTTTCTCCTACGAAAATCATTCAATTGTAATCAAAAGACAAGGCACAAAGTATGGAGGTCTTTCATATGTCTCTTATTCGCTAGTTTCTCCTACGAAAATCATTCAATTCGCTAGTTTCATATGTCTCTTATTCGCTAGTTTCTCCTACAAAGTATGATTTTCTCCTACGAAAATCATTCAATTGTAATCAAAAGACAAGGCACTGTGATCTGACCTTCTCGAGGATGGTTAAATACTTTGTGCCTTGTCTTTCAAGCTCAGAGGCTCACTTAGTCAAGTTAGAAAGAAAGAAAGAATAACTAGCACAATTTGTTTTGGTAAACAAATTTGTTTTATATATAGATGGGGAAAACTGCGGGCTACCAAGCCAGGACTTCTTTTATTAATCTCATGATGATTACAAGGCTTTTGATTACAATTGAATGATTTTCGTAGGAGAAACTAGCGAATAATGCTAATACATCGTTTATGTGTACTTCTATGTGAAAGTATAAGAAAAACCTATGAGAGAACATATGAGAGACATCCCGAAAAATGACTAAGTGAGCCTCTATATATAGGTAGAATGCTCACAATACAACTCCTAAAATCTAGGGCCACTATCTCATGAACTTAGGTAGTTGGATAACTACCCACTATGCATGACTTGTAACTTCCCATTATGACTTCTATTCTGATCCGCAGAACTGCATGCCAATAACTACCCATGATCTTAGGTAGTTAAATAACTTCCATTGACTCCACTTCTGCTCAGCTATGATATCTTCCATTATCCCATGATCTTTGTAACCGCTATAGTTGACCTCTGCTGACCACAACTGCCATGCCTCTTCTGACCTGTTCTGGGCTATAACTGCCATACCTCTTCTGACCTGTTCTGGGTTATAACTGCTATTGTTCTTCTGTCCTGCTCTGTACCATATTCGCAACGTCTATCCAGAACTGCCAATTCTGGGTAGTGTAAAATCTGGTCATAACAAATGCCCCTTGTTTTCTCAAGAGCAGCGTTCAGCAATCTTGAGGAAACAACTCTGCACACACGAATCATAACAGAGCAGAATAGATAGAACAACTAACTTTACAGGTTTAGTCAGAATACCACTATAGTTCCAGAATTAATATCATCGCTCAGAAAATTGAAATTCAAACAGAAGATAAGAGATTCAAGACCTGATGTGATAGCTTCACGGTAGCAACGACTAGTAAATCGTAAGTTGAACTTGAACATACCACGAATTGATAATCGAGAGGCTTACCGAGGGCTTATACCTTGCTTTGTAACACTAGAGTTTGAACCTTGATATGGCTTGTTGGACAAGAGATGTTCCCTTAGTATACACGAGCTTTGGACTTTCCTTAACCTTAAAAAAAAGGAAGGCTAGCCACATGTTGTGCAATCTGGGGATAGTTGAGACCCATTAGATTGTGCAACACTTGCGGTGACTTGATCTGTAGAATACTTCGTTTGTCTTTTGATAATGCATCGTACGAACTATTATTTCACCTTCTCGAGGATGGTTAAATACTTTGTGCCTTGTCTTTCAAAGGGCTTTACGCGTGTATGCCTTATCTTTCAAAGGGCTTCTTCGTATGTGTGCCTTATGTCTTTCCAAAGGGCTTAACTTTGCTCTTTGTGGATCTTTTGCTTAGTCTGCAGAGCAAGACATTTTTCTAGTCTGCTTCGACAGCTGACTGGTTGCTTAAGTAATTAGCCTTGGTGGTCCAAGGACTTAATCACTATTGTCGCTATCGCTTCTATTGCTTCTATTGTTACGTGAATGTACTAACCTCGCAGTGTACACCCAGGACTTATGTACGCATGATCATGGCTTACCTTGAGGGATATTATAGGACTCTCTTATGGCGGCTAAGCCCTGGTCCGTCAATCCGAGGACGCATCCTCTACAAAGACTGGCCGCTCTGCGCAGATGGCCGCACTGTGGTCTGGAGGAAGATCTCCACCGCAGATTTGCCGCTCAAGGCCGAGGAAAAAGCTCAAATCTGGAAGACAAATTCCATCCTTACAGAATCGAGGGGTAACTCCAAAAATGTTGAGGACAAAGCTCGAATCGGAGGTTAAGCTCCGTACCAGGCTGGAGGATAAACTCCTGAGTAGAATTGAAGGATAAACTCTTGATTAGATGTGGAAGATAGACTGCTGGGGTGGAGGATAGACTCCTTTTTATTTGTAATATGTGGCATACTAGATTTTTAGTGGATTATTTGTTATAATAAAAATATTTACTCTTGTAATTAAACTATAATCCGCAAAACAAGAAATAAAAATTAGACTATACCATTGGACATTGGCTCTACTTTTACAAGACTGGAGGGCTAGGCTCCAAGACTGACGATATGCTCGAGACCAAGGACTAGGGTCAAATCTGGAGGGCAAGCTCCAAAGATGCCGAGGACGAGCTCAAAACTATAAACGTGCTCAAGATTGAGAACTCTACTCAAGACTGAAAACCAGGCTTCAAGAGTGTCAAGATCCGCCAGATCAAGGGTAAAACTCCAATATCAAGATTGCATAGAATGAGCACCAAAAATAGTAGAATAAGATACATGATAGAACTTGATGCAATTAGGATCAAAATAAGATGCTTCCATATTTATATAATCCAAAGGCAAAGAAGATAAGGTTGCAAGAGCATTATGATGAACTCCAAAGTTGGCGGCATAGTGCAAGAAAATAGAAAATATTCTTCAAATTGTGTAGCGCTAGACCGCAAACACAAGATAATATACTCCAAGGTAATATATGCTCCAAGAACGGCAACGTGACCGTAGACACAAGATAATATGCTCCAAGACTCCTGGAATAATATTCTGAAGAAACTTTAGATATTTAATAAGCAAGATTGAGAATACTTTGAGATTTTGGAAAAGTCTTTGTCAAAATGTAAAAACTTGGTTAGTACTAGCCATTGATGTATTCAATGGTTTTTCTCATGATAAAATAATATAAAGTAAAGCGATATGTAAAATAAATTAATTGAAATTAAATAAATAGAGCTTGAGCTTGGTTGATTTCCAAGCTTTGGAATCAACTTTCCCTCAAGAGTTACCAATTCATGTGCCCCTTGACCGATGATGGAGTCAACGAGGTAAGGACCTTTCCAACTTGAGCAAACTTGTTTGATGCTACTTCTCTTGCATTCTTGAATATATTTCTCTAAAATAATTCTCTTTCTCAAAGGGCTCTCACTTTGACATTCTTGTTGAATCTTCTCACCATATATAACACCTTGATACGAGGTCGACGTAATCTTTACTGCATTTCACACTCGTTCAAAGTTTTCAAGGTTAGTGAACAAAGAATAATTTTAGAATCTAGAATACATAGGACATACCTTGGTGTTTGCATAACCAATTCTGGAAGGATAACTCTTTCACAAACATAAACAAGTTAGAAAGAAAGAAAGAAAAATGTCTTATAAAAAACTATAATGAGCTATAAAACTATAAAGGTTGATGCAACTAACTTAACGTCCAACTTGTTATTAATAACAACAAGCGATGAATTGCGTACCTTTAGATTTTGCTCTCCTTAATAACGAAATTACCTCTTTCCTTTGTTTCAAATATGTACAGCTTCTATTCTGGAGCAAACGACATCTTCTCGCCTTGGAGCGGATGACTTCTTCTCATTCTAGGGCGAATGACAATCTTGCTCTAGGGCAAACGACAACGTCTGTTCTGGAGCGAACAACAGCGTCTGTTCTGGAGCGAACGACAGCGTCTCTTCTGGAGCGAACGACAACGTCTGCTCTGGAGGCGAACGACAACGTCTGTTCTGGAGCGAACGACAACGTCTGTTCTGGAGCGAATGACAACTTTCTAGTGTCATCGATTGCCCCACTTTGTAGTTTAGAAAACAAGGACAACAATCTTCTATACAAAAGCTCTATCTTGACATTATTTCGTCATCTCTAACACCGTGAATTTTCACCTGCCACATACTTCTCAAAAAACATGTGAGCTCGCGTAAAAATTATAACCTTCACCCTTTCTTAAAACAACTCGTAAACCTTGAGCAATAAGAATATGAGACCGTTCAGGAAGTTCGATCACGTTGGTATAAGGTTGAAAACACTCCTGCAAAAATAAACTCAAAAAGCAACGGCTACAAAGACAACATAAAAAATTCTGCAAGACACGTACCAGATCAGGATTAAAATTCGGGATCAGAACTGAACGAAATTCAAACCTGTTCTGACAATCACTTCTGTGAATGTCTTGCCGACCACGTACCAATGTATCCATCACCCTCATACTACTTGTTGGGTTGACTTGCTTTGACCAGCGCTGACTTGCGAATCTTGACTTTGTCAGTACTAGTGACTTGCTAAAACTTCAGAGCTGACAGTCTTGAAAGAAGAGAATTCAAGACACAAAAGATGCCCCTAGTTTTCTCAAGGGAAACGTTTAGCAAACTCAAGGAAACAATTCTGAAAAGATAATTCAGAACACAACGAGCAGAAGAGAATCAACCAGAAAATATAACGGGTAGGAAATAAAAAGGGTCAAGATTTAAGAGATAAGCATCAAGACTTATATATAGACGTCAGACCAGAATTGGTAAAAATTCAAACCTGATCTGGCTGCTCATTGTAACAATGATAAACTTCTGTAAAGTTTGAAATTCTTCCAACGGTAGAGTCCTGAAGACTATAGGATTGATTCTTGCTCAAAGCCGTTAGCAAGCAAATTTGAAAAAATACCTCATGCAAAATCAATCATCTTCAAACGTTAGAAAAACTCAGATTTGTAAAAAATAATTAATCACTTACAAAATTTAAAAAGATAATAGAAATAAAATAATAACACATGAGAAAATTAATCACAAGATCAAGACAAGGCTGAAAATCGGATCTGTAACAAGTTTCACAACTTACAACCTTGGCTATTCTGTCCCCTTGTGGTGATTTCAGGACTGTGTCAATCCTGGTCCTCTGACATTAGCAACTCTATCAGTGTAGAAGGTCCAAGCTTTCATTATTCTCTCATGACCAAAATCTCAAGGCCGAAGTCTCCATCCAGACCAGAACTGAAATTCGCCACAAAATCTTCCAAGGATTCTGACTTGATGGCAGTCTTGGCCTGCAACTGATGCTATTCATAATGATCTGCACAAACCATATAACCATACTCCCGGACATCCCAGACTTTCTCAAGACTGGCTTGATGGAAAAGTTAGTCACGGCAATAATATGATAATTCTGAAAATAAGATCAAACTTTGTAATATATATTAATTAAGTAAAAACATATATTTCTAGAAGAGTGTACCTTATTTCGGCATTTAAGAGGTTCTTACTTGCACAATATATGGGGTATCGTAGATTATCCTTTTCATCGATCAGAACTGGATAATTAGTATGATCTACACTGCACTGGATAGTATGATCTGCACAGCACTGGATAATAGTTCTGATTTGCACATCAATGGATAATATGATCAGCACATCACTAGAGAGTATGATCCGCACAGAACTGACTTCAGATCCACTCTTGCCAACAATGTGCCCTTAGAACTGTCTTGGTGAAACGCCAAATGAGTGCTTGACATGATTGAACTCCATGTTATATCTCTCCAAGAATACAAAAGGATGCTTGCACGCGTCAAATGTGATTTTTGACACTCTTGGACTTCATCACCAAATCATACGTGTACACCTTCGTTGTGTCCCTAATAAAAATACTCCAACATTGTGCTAATTACCACCTTGGTAGGTTGCCCCTACATCTCTCAAAGCGTAAGGCGTAACAAATTAAAAATATATTATGCAATAAATAAAATTCATCTTTTGATGAGTAGGATACACTTCGATTCGATTGGACTTGATAAAAGCATCCACAATTGTAAGCTACTTGTATCCTGAAATCTTGGCAAGCACAACATTAGTATTGGTAGATGAAAAGAATCTATGTGCAAACTTTATCTTAAATAAACATAATCAACACTTGAAACATACCATGTTTTTGTCGGATGGTTACTACGATGGTTAACCAATCAAGATACATTACCTCTCTTACCATTTTATGTCTAGAAACTTCTGAACCTCGTCGTTAATTATTTCCTTTCTAGAGGAGATCTCTTGCACCTCCACTGTACAGACTTGAACTACCGGCCAACGTCAGACTTGTGAGCGATCAGACCAGGACATGACTTATACCAGTCCTGTCAAAGCGAGTCCACGCAGAACAGGATACTTTGGACTGTAAAAAAGGTTAACTACCAAGGTCATACCTGATTCTGGTCGGTACATCACCTACCAGTAGTTTCTCACCAGAACAGGAGTGGTTGAGGACGTCTTTGTTCTGTCTTGTCTGACATTTAAGGAGACTTGTTTCTTTGATTTCTACATGTTGGATTTATCTTGAATAGCGGCTCCAAGACTGCTCCATAGCACTCTTGTGTATTACGCCACTTTCCGCTGATCACCGTTATTCCCTACTTGATTGACATTTTAATGTATTAGTGGTACGTCAAGGCACAAGCATGATATTATGAATTAAAACATATCAAGCAAGATATACGTCATCAAATTAAATCAATAAAATAATTAAGAGAAGAGACTCCTTTGTAGGTAGAGAAATTTTGCCCAAAATATGTTGGCCTAGGTCTCTCCGTAGAATCCACAAGCATGTTAAAATTTGTAGTGAGTTTATCATGGTTGATCCTCATTTCTTCCAAGACACCAAGCATAACCATTCAGAATCGCCTTGACGATCTCAGTCACCAAGAGTCACTAGTTTCCAGTTCTGTTTAGTTCTGTTGGGGACGACATCATTTCTTCTTAAGTTTTCATTTCGCATCAGAACACAAGTCAAACCACAAATATTAGAACCGTCATTAGCATAATCAACTTTATGAGTGTAAGGAGAAAAAGGTGAAGATTGATTTGGATCTTGTGATTGTGGTTGTTCAGTCTTGCTCGTATTCCTCCGTGCAGGACTGGTTGTGTCCGTCAAGCATCCAGAACTGAAACATCTATAACAAGACTCTCAAGCTTGGAAATCAATCCTGAAAAATCTATAACAAGACTGTTAGTATCAAAATTGTCAATCCAGAATTGAAAACAAAACTATTAATATCGAGACTATCAGTCCAGATCAAGACTGTTAATATCAAGATTATCAGTCCAGAACAAGACTGTTAACATCGAGTTTACTAGTCCAGAACTGAAAACAAGACTGCTAATATCGAGATTATCAGTCCAGAACTGAATACAAGACTGCTAATATCGAGATTATCAATCTAGATCGGAAAACAAGAGAGTATTCAAAAGCTCTTATCTTAGGGCTGGATGAATGGACATGGTTCACTCTTGTCTCCGGTATGAACCAATTCTGTTCTGCTGACGACCACTTCCAGCTTTCTTGTTAGGCCTGTTCTGCCACAAACTCCGTTGTTCTGTTTATTGAAGGCATCTTCTTCAAGTATGAAGACCCTTGCTTGTAAGTACGAACTGCCCAGAACTGTCACAGTTCAGAATTGAGATCTTTTCTTTGTTCAACTCTGCACTACTCCAGCAAACGACGGAAGCTATTCTGGCTGGTAGTTCTAACGTGGAACCTCCACCCATTCCAAGTGGAGTTATCACACCTACTCCAGGGTTCCAAGAGTTGAAAGCTGAGGAGCAGAACAAACCGGAGGTCCTACCCAGGACATCACTGTTTAACATGCCATCTACAGGCGTGGAGAAAATTGTCCAGAACACGACGGAAAAGATTAGCCCAGAATTGCTCAGGACTGACATTACAGAAGTGGAGCCTTTGCACATGCAATTCTTCCTTAGATCTTTGGGAATAAGAATTGTGAGCATCGTGTGTTTGTATTGCGCAACGTGGTCTAGAGGATGTTCTGTTCTATAGCACAACTTCAATTGATGGAACGTTGAATTTTTTCGGAACATCCTTCAAAACCGTGATATTGTCGAAGGGAATGGTCCTTCATTTTCTTAGGAGAGGCTTCTGGTTCCTAGGAGAGTCCTCTTCGAATTGATCTTCAAAGCCTTTGTCCCCATCATGATAGGAAAAAACTTTTCTTTTTATGATGAAAGACAAGGACAATTCTGGCCTGATTCTTGTGTTGTAACCACTAGTATCATTTGGAGTTACATTCGATTCAAGAATGACTCAATTCTCTTTGAGTCTTGTAACTTTTTTTCGTAGAATTGAAGCAATCCTTGAGCAAGATTTCTCCAAATATTGTGCTAGTTGTTCAAGGGTCTTGTCAACCATGTGGTCGTGACAAGAGTGTGTTTTTTGTGGATTTTTGAGAAGAGAGTTTCACAAACTAATAAACTAGATGCCCCACGGTGGGCGCCAATTTGTTTTGGTAAAAACTCTACAAGGGTGAAAAAGCGCTAAGATGGGCCAACTAGTTCTGTTTGTGAAACAGAACAGAACATAGTCTACTCCGAACAGAACTGATGACAACTAGATTAACGAAACCAAGCAGAACATAGGCTTCTCCGAGCAGAACTGAGGGGACAACGAGATTGATGACGCAGAAACCCCGAGAAGAAGATGGGGAAAACTGCGGGCTACCAAGCCAGGACTTCTTTTATTAATCTCATGATGATTACAAGGCTTTTGATTACAATTGAATGATTTTCGTAGGAGAAACTAGCGAATAATGCTAATACATCGTTTATGTGTACTTCTATGTGAAAGTATAAGAAAAACCTATGAGAGAACATATGAGAGACATATGAAAGACCTCCCGAAAAATGACTAAGTGAGCCTCTATATATAGGTAGAATGCTCACAATACAACTCCTAAAATCTAGGGCCACTATCTCATGAACTTAGGTAGTTGGATAACTACCCACTATGCATGACTTGTAACTTCCCATTATGACTTCTATTCTGATCCGCAGAACTGCATGCCAATAACTACCCATGATCTTAGGTAGTTAAATAACTTCCATTGACTCCACTTCTGCTCAGCTATGATATCTTCCATTATCCCATGATCTTTGTAACCGCTATAGTTGACCTCTGCTGACCACAACTGCCATGCCTCTTCTGACCTGTTCTGGGCTATAACTGCCATACCTCTTCTGACCTGTTCTGGGCTATAACTGCCATACCTCTTCTGACCTGTTCTGGGCTATAACTGCCATTGTTCTTCTGTCCTGCTCTGTACCATATTCGCAACGTCTATCCAGAACTGCCAATTCTGGGTAGTGTAAAATCTGGTCATAACAAATGCCCCTTGTTTTCTCAAGTGCGCTGCTCAAAGAATCTTGAGGAAACAATCCTGTCTAAACACTTCTATACAGAACAGACTAGAGTAGAAACAATCGGCTATAAAATTTTGAACAACTATGCATCTGGCAAGACTTGTGTACCACATTCAAAGAGACAACGTTTAAATCAAGTAGGAGAGAATTAAAACCTGATTGATTGCTTCACGGTAGCGATGACTAGTAAATCATAAGTTGAACTTGAACATACAACGAATAGATTATCGAGGGGCTTACCTAGGGCTTATACCTTGCTTTGAAACACTAGAGTTTGAACCTTGATATGGCTCATTGGACAAGAGATGTTTCCTTAGTATATATGAGCTTTGGACTTTCCTTAACCTTAAAAAAGGAAGGTTAGTCACATGTTATGAAATCTGGGGATAGTTGAGACCCATTAGATTGTGCAAAACTTGCGGTGACTTGATCCGTAGAATACTTCGTTTGTCTTTTGATAATGCATCGTATGAACTATTGTTTAACCTTCTCGAGGATGGTTAAATACTTTGTGCCTTGTCTTTCAAAGGGCTTCTTCGTATGTGTGCCTTATGTCTTCCCAAAGGGCTTCTTCAGATGTGTGCCTTATGTCATTCCAAAGGGCTTCATCGTATGTGTACCTTATGTCTTTCCAAAGGGCTTAACTTCATTGCTACTGTGGTCCTTTTGCTTAGTCTGCAGAGCAAGACATTTTTCTAGTCCGCTCGACAGCTTCTGCTGTTAAGTAATTAGCCTTGGTGATCCAAGGACTTAATCACTATTGTCGCTATCGCTTCTATCGCTTCTATTGCTCGTGAATGCACTAACCTCGCAGTGTACACCCCGGACTTATGTACGCATGATCATGGCTAACCTTGAGGGATATTATAGGACTCTCTTAACGGCTAAGCCCTGGTCCGTCAATCCGAGGACGCATCCTCTACTGCAGATCGGCCGCTCTGCAGATCGGGCCGCACCGTGGTCCGGAGGAAGATCTCCACCGCAGACTGGCCGCACCGTGGTCCGGAGGAAGATCTCCACCTGCAGATCGCTGCTCAAGGCCGAGGACTAAGCTCAAATCTGGAAGACAAGTTCCATTCTTACAGGCTGGAGGGGTAACTCCAAAAATGTTAAGGACAAAGCTCGTGAATCGGAGGTTAAGCTCCGTACCGTAATCGGAGGATAAACTCCTGAGTAGAATTGAAGGATAAACTCTTGATTAGATGTGGAAGATAGACTCGACTAGGGTGGAGGATAGACTCCTTTATTTGTAATATGTGGCATACTAGATTTTTAGTGGATTATTTGTGATAATAAAAATATTTACTCTTGTAATTAAACCGCAATCCGCAAAACAAGAATTAAAAATTAGACTATACCATTGGACATTGGCTCTACTTTTACAGGACTGGAGGTCTAGGCTCCAAGACTGACGATATGCTCGAGACCAAGGACTAGGCTCAATCTTTGGAGGGCAAGCTCCAAAGATGCCGAGGACGAGCTCAAAACTATAGATATGCTCAAGATTGAGAACTATACTCAAGAATGGAAAACGGCTTCAAGAGTGTCAAGATCCGCCAGACTGAAGGGTAAAACTCCAATATTAAGATTGCATAGAATAAGCTCCAAAAATAGTAGAATAAGATATATGGTAGAACTTGTTGCAATTAGGATCGAAATAAGATGCTTAGTATTTATATAATCCAAGGGCAAAGAAGATAAGGTTGCAAGGGCGCTAGGATGAACTCCAAGGTTGGCCACATAGTGCAAGACTGTAATAAATAGAAAATATTCTTCAAGGTCCTGTAGCGCAAGACCAGAAAAAATAAGATAATATGCTCGGAGATAATACATGCTCCAAGATAATATATGCTCCAAGGTAATATATGCTCCAAGATTGGCGACGTGACCGTAAACACAAGATAATATGCTCCAAGATTCTTGGTATAATATTATGAAGAAACATTTGATATATAATAACAAGATTGAGAATACTTTGAGATTTTGGAAAAATCTTTGTAAAATGTAAAAACTTGGTTAGTACAACCATTGATGTGTTCAATGGTTTTTCTCATAATAAAATAATATAAAGTAAAGCGATTACGAAAAATAAATTAATTGAAAATAAATAAATAGAGTTTGAGTTTGGTTGATTTCCAAGCTTTGGAATCAACTCTCCCTCAAGAGTTACCAATTCATGTGCCCCTTGACCGATGATAGAGTCAACGAGGTAAGGACCTCTCCACACTTGAGCAAACTTGTATGAACTATATCTCTTGCATTCTTGAATTTATTTTTCTAAAATAATTCTCCTTCTCCAAGGGCTCTCACTTTGACATTCTTGTTGAATCTTCTCACCATATATAACACCTTGATACGAGGTCGACGTAATCTTTCTTGCATTTCACACTGCTCAAAGTTTTCAAGGTTAGTGAACAAAGAATAATTTTAGAATCTAGAAACCATAGGACAAACCTTGGTGTTAGAATAACCAATTCTGGAAGGATAACTCTTCCACAAACATAAACAAGTTAGAAAGAAAGAAAGAAAAATTACTTATAAAAAACTATAATGAGCTATAAAACTATAAAGGTTGATGCAACTAACTTCACGTCCAACTTGTTATTAATAACAAGAAGCGATGAATTGCGTACCTTTAGATTTTGCTCTCCTTAACAACGAAATTACCTCTTTCACTTGCTTTCAAATATGTACAGCTTCTATTCTGGAGCAAACGACATCTTCGTCTTGGAGCGGATGACTTCTTACATTCTAGGGCGAATGACAACCGCCGCTCTAGGGCAAACGACAACGTCTGTTCTGGAGCGAACAACAGCGTCTGTTCTGGAGCGAACGGCGGCGTCTCTTACGGAGCGAACGGCGGCGTCTCTTACGGAGCGAACGACAACGTCTGTTCTGGAGCGAACGACAACGTCTGTTACGGAGCGAACGACAACGCCTGCGTTACGGAGCGAATGACAACTTTCTAGTGTCATCGATTGCCTCACTTTGTAGTTTAGAAAACAAGGACAACAATCTTCTATACAAAAGCTCTATCTTGACATTATTTCGTCATCTCTAACACCGTGAATTTTCACCGCCACATACTTCTCAAAAACATGTGAGCTCGCGTAAAAATTATAACCTTCACCCTTTCTTAAAACAACTCGTCAACCTTGAGCAATAAGAATATGAGACCGCTCGAGAAAGTTCGATCACGTTGGTATAAGGTTGAAAACATTCCCGCAAAAATAAACTCAAAAAGCAACGGCTACAAAGACAACATAAAAATCATGCGGACACGCACTGCATCAGGATTAAAATTCGGGATCGAATCAACGAAAATTCAAACCTGTTCGACAATCACTTCGTGAATGTCTTGCGACCACGTACCAATGAATCCATCACCCTCATACTACTTGTTGGGTTGACTTGCTTTGACCAAATACGACTTGCGAATCTTGACTTTGTCGATTACTAGTGACTTGCTAAAACCTCAGAGTCGAGTCTTGAAAGAAGAGAATTCAAGACACAAAAGATGCCCCTAGTTTTCTCAAGGGAAACGTTTAGTAAACTCAAGGAAACAATTACGAAAAAGATAATTCAGAACACAACGAGCAGAAGATAAACAACCAGAAAATATAACGGGTAGGAAATAAAAAGGGTCAAGATTCAAAAGATAAGCATCAAGACTTATATATAGACGTCAGACCAGAATTGGTAAAAATTCAAACTGATCTGTTTGCTCATTGTAACAATGATAAACTTACGTAAAGTTTGAAATTCTTCCAACGGTAGAGTCCTCAAGACTATAGGATTGATTCTTGCTCAAAGCCGTTAGCAAGCAAATTTGAAAAAATACCTCATGCAAAATCAATCATCTTCAAACGTTAGAAAAACTTCAGTTGTAAAAAATAATTAATCACTTACAAAATTTAAAAAGATAATAGAAATAAAATAATAACACATGAGAAAATTAATCACAAGATCAAGACAAGACTGAAAATCGGATCTGTAGCAAGTTTCACACTTACAACCTTGGCTACTACGCCCCTTTGTGGCGATTTCAGGACTATGTCAATCCTGGTTCTCGACATTAGCAACTCTACCGGTGTGGAAGGTCTAAGCTTTCAATATTCTTTCTTGACCAGAACTTCAAGGTCGAAGTTTTCCTCCAGAGCAGGACTGAAACTCGCCACAAAATCGCCAAGGATTGACTTGATGGCAGTCTTGGGCACGAAACTTATGTTATACATAATAATCTGCACAAAACCATTTAACCATTCTCGGACTGATTCAGACTTTCTCAAGACTGACTTGGTGAAAAAGTTAGTCCAGACAATCATATGATAATTCTAAAAATAAGATTAAACTTTGTAATATACATTAATTAAGTAAAAATGTATATTTCTCGAAGAGTGTACCTTATTAAGCATCCAAGAGGTTCTTACTTGCACAATATATGGGATCTTGTAGATTATCCTCTTCATCGAACAAGAGTACAAGATCGAAAAATTGGTATGATCTGCACAGAACTGGATAACAGTTCTGACCTGCACATCAATGGATAATATGATCGACACATCACTAGAGAGTATGATCCGCACAGAACTGACTTGAGATCCACTCTTGCCAACAATGTGCCCTTAGAACTGTCTTGGTGAAACGCCAAATGAGTGCTTGACATGATTGAACTCCATGTTATATCTCTCCAAGAATACAAAGGATGCTTGCACGCGTCAAATGTGATTTTTGACACTCTTGGACTTCATCACCAAATCATACGTGTACACCTTCGTTGTGTCCCTAATAAAAATACTCCAACATTGTGCTAATTACCACCTTGGTAGGTTGCCCTACATCTCTCAAAGCGTAAGGCGTAACAAATTAAAAATATATTATGCAAAAATAAAATTCATCTTTTGATGAGTAGGATACACTTCGATTCGATTGGACTTGATAAAAGCATCCACAATTGTAAGCTACTTGTATCCTGAAATCTTGGCAAGCACAACATTAGTATTGGTAGATGAAAAGAATCTATGTGCAAACTTTATCTTAAATAAACATAATCAACACTTGAAACATACCATGTTTTTGTCGGATGGTTACTACGATGGTTAACCAATCAAGATACATTACCTCTCTTACCATTTTATGTCTAGAAACTTTTGAACCTCGTCGTTAATTATTTCCTTTCTAGAGGAAATCTCTTGCACCTCCACTGTACAGACTTGAACTACCGGCCAACGTCAGACTTGTGAGCGATCAGACCAGGACATGACTTATACCAGTCCTGTCAAAGCGAGTCCACGCAGAACAGGATACTTTGGGTGTAGAAAAGGTTACCTACCAAGGTCATACCTGATTCTGGTCGGTACATCACCTACCAGTAGTTTCTCACCAGAACAGGAGTGGTTGAGGACGTCTCTTCTCTGTCTTGTCTGACCTATCCGTTGACTTGTTTCTTTGATTGCAATATAATGAATTTGTTGCTATGATAGCTTCAAGCCTATTCTGTAGCACTCTGGTGTATTCTGGCACTTTCCGTTGATCACCATTATTCCCTACTTGATTGACATTTTGACGTATTAGTGGTACGTCGAAGGCACAAGCATGATATTATGAATTAAAACATATCAAGCAAGATATACAACGTCATCGAATTAAATCAATAAAATAATTAGGAGAAGAGACTCACTTTGTAGGTAGAGAAATTTTGCCCAAAGTATGTTGACCTAGGTCTCTCAGTAGAATCCACAAGCATGTTAAAATTTGTAGTGAGTTTATCATGGTTGATCCTCATTTCTTCCAAGACACCACGCATAACCATTCGTAATCGCCTTGACGATCTCCGTGACCAAGAGTCACTAGTTTCCAGTTCTGTTTAGTTCTGTTGGGGACGACATCATTTCTTCTTAAGTTATCATTTATGCATGTAACACAAGCCAAACCACAAATATTAGAACCGTCATTAGCATAATAAACTTTATGAGTGTAAGGAGAAAAAGGTGGAGATTGATTTGGCTCTTGTGATTGTGGTTGTTCAGTCTTGTTCGTATTCCTCCGTGCAGGACTGGTTGTGTCCTTTAAGCGTCCAGAACTGAAACATCTATAACAAGATTCTCAAGCTTGAAAATCAATCCTGAAAAATCTATAACAAGAATGTTAATATCAAAATTATCAATCCAGAATTGAAAACAAAACTATTAATATCGAGACTATCAGTCCAGAACAAGACTGTTAATATCAAGATTATCAGTCCAGAACTGAATACAGGACTGCTAATATCGAGATTATCAATCCAGAACAGAGAACAAGAGAGTATTCAAAAGCTCTTATCTTAGGGCTAGATGAGTGGACATGTGTTCACTCTTGTCTCCGGTATGAACCAATTCTGTTCTGCTGACGACCACTTCCAGCTTTCTTGTTAGGCCTGTTCTGACACAAACTCCGCTGTTCTGTTTGTTGAAGGCATCATCTTCAAGTATGACGACCCTTGCTTGTAAGTACGAACAGTCCAAGAACTGTCACAGTTCAGAATTGAGATCTTTTCTTTGTTCAACTCTGCACTACTCCAGCAAACGACGGAAGCTATTCTGGCTGGTAGTTCTAACGTGGAACCTCCACCCATTCCAAGTGGAGTTATCACACCTACTCCAGGGTTCCAAGAGTTGAAAGCTGAGGAGCAAAACAAACCGGAGGTCCTACCCAGGACATCACTGTCTAACATGCTATCTACAGGCGTGGAGAAAATTGTCCAGAACACGACGGAAAAGATTAGCCCAGAATTGCTCAGGACTGACATTACAGAAGTGGAGCCTTTGCACATGCAATTCTTCCTTAGATCTTTGGGAATAAGAACTATGAGCGTCCTCTATTTGTATTGCATAACGTGGTCTTGAGGATGTTACGTACTATAGCACAACTTCAATTGATGGAACGTTGAATTTTTTGAACATCCTTCAAAACCGCAAAATTGTCGAAAGGGGAGGATCCTTCTTTTTCTTAGGAGAAGCTTCGGTTCCTAGGATCGAGTCCTCTTGAATTGATCTTCAAAGCCTTTGTCCCCATCATGATAGGAAAAACCTTTTCTTTTTATGATGAAAGACAAGGACAATTCTGGCCTGATTCTTGTGTTGTAACCACTAGTATCATTTGGAGTTCTGTTCGATTCAAGAATGACTCAATTCTCTTTGAGTCTTGTAACTTTTCGTAGAATTGAAGCAATCCTTGAGCAAGATTTCTCCAAATATTGTGCTAGTTGTTCAAGGGTCTTGTCAACCATGTGGTCGTGACAAGAGTGTGTTTTTTGTGGATTTTTGAGAAGAGAGTTTCACAAACTAATAAACTAGATGCCCCACGGTGGGCGCCAATTTGTTTTGGTAAAAACTCTACAAGGGTGAAAAAGAGCTAAGATGGGCCAACTAGTACTGTTTGTGAAACAGAACAGAACATAGTCTACTCCGAACAGAACTGATGACAACTAGATTAACGAAACCAAGCAGAACATAGGCTTCTCCGAGCAGAACTGAGGGGACAACGAGATTGATGACGCAGAAACCCCGAGAAGAAGATGGGGAAAACTGCGGGCTACCAAGCCAGGACTTCTTTTATTAATCTCATGATGATTACAAGGCTTTTGATTACAATTGAATGATTTTCGTAGGAGAAACTAGCGAATAATGCTAATACATCGTTTATGTGTACTTCTATGTGAAAGTATAAGAAAAACCTATGAGAGAACATATGAGAGACATATGAAAGACCTCCCGAAAAATGACTAAGTGAGCCTCTATATATAGGTAGAATGCTCACAATACAACTCCTAAAATCTAGGGCCACTATCTCATGAACTTAGGTAGTTGGATAACTACCCACTATGCATGACTTGTAACTTCCCATTATGACTTCTATTCTGATCCGCAGAACTGCATGCCAATAACTACCCATGATCTTAGGTAGTTAAATAACTTCCATTGACTCCACTTCTGCTCAGCTATGATATCTTCCATTATCCCATGATCTTTGTAACCGCTATAGTTGACCTCTGCTGACCACAACTGCCATGCCTCTTCTGACCTGTTCTGGGCTATAACTGCCATACCTCTTCTGACCTGTTCTGGGCTATAACTGCCATACCTCTTCTGACCTGTTCTGGGCTATAACTGCCATTGTTCTTCTGTCCTGCTCTGTACCATATTCGCAACGTCTATCCAGAACTGCCAATTCTGGGTAGTGTAAAATCTGGTCATAACACTTGACGTCTCATTGTCCTCATGAAAAAGCTTCTTAGGTGTCACGGATGGGATGGGATCCTTTCTTGGTGGAGACTTCTTTTGACTTGGCTCGGGCGGGGGAGTACCGGTAGGTGGTGTCTTCCTCAGTTTTTCAAGGAAAGCACTCATCATCCTTTTCTCCTCCGGAGTCAAGGGCGTTTGCAGCTCGGTCTCCAGGGGAATGCCGCCGGCACCTCCTCCCGGGGGAGCTGTTTCTTCCGCTGTTTTTCTCGGCTCTTGTGTAGGGTTTGACATGGCTTTTTGTAAGATTTTTGTGAAATTGTCCCCGGCAACGGCGCCAATTGTTTCGGGTATAAAGTTAGGAACTAAATACCAAAACTAAATACAAGTGATTACAAGTTGATTACAAGTTGATTATGGATTATAAGCTAAATGAACTAAGTCCTGGAGCGGTCCTTAGCTCACGGTTCTCTTCTCCCTTCCTCTCCTCCTGAAATCACGTAGCAAACCTAGCCCCGGGGCCTTCCGGGTGATGGCCCTCCGACGCTCAAGTCAGTTACAAAGACAAATAAATCTAGAGAGAGAAAAGAGAGAGAAAAACCTTTTTGTAGTGTTTTTTGTGTGTGTAAAACTTGGTGATTTTTAGGGTTTTAGTTGCCTTATATACTTGTTTCAGATTTGTCTACTTGTGCCCCCGCTCCGTACAGTACGGCCCTGGGTGGGCCATACATGCCCGGACCCGGGTGGATCATTGGGTTCCTTGGTATATGGGGTGGTCCGGTCAATAATCCTCCCGGCCTCGAGTGACCCGACCCGGGAGATACAGATGGTTCAACGAGTGTAGGACCATCCTCCGGTCTATAATCCTACCGGCCTGATGGCGTGGGACCCGGGAGAAGTCACCCCCAACAACAACAATAATAATAATAATAATAATAATAATAATAATAATAATAATAATAATAATAATAATAATAATAATAATAATAATAATAATAATAATAATAATAATAATAATAATAATAATTCCATACAACTCAATCATACAAACAAGCAGACTACTCCGATCATTCTCAACCATCTTAACCTTACTCGACACAATACTCTTAATTTCTAATACGATTTAGTAAGCTGAAACATTTATACGCATATCCCCACGGGGTCGACTACTAACCAGCTGACAATAGGACCTCAACTAGCTAGTCCCGCATACTTGACAATAGGACCTCAAGATACTTCCGACAATACTGACAATAGGACCTCAGTAAACTAGTTTAGGCCAACAATAGGACCTTGGACACTAAACCAGTCCGAAAGCGGATAAAAATATAATTGTTTCGTAACTTACTAAATCAATACACTAACCTATTCAAAACTAAGATCAATGCATTAAAATTATTCAACAAATAGACACCCCACTACATCATACTCCGTAAACACCAACACACACACAAATACACTACATCATTGTAATCTAACCATGATTAACGTATTGACACAAAGCATACCTACACATTTTTATTCACAAAAGTCCAGTTCCCTCCACGGACTGTGTTTTGGTAAAAACTTAACAAGGGAGAAAATGGAAAAAAGTGGATCAACTAGTACTATTTGCGAAACAGAACAGAACTGATCAGAACTGAGCTATATGGGACAGAACTAGGAACACAGGGATTTGATGACGCAGAAGCCCCGAGAAGAAGATGGGGAAAACTGCGGGCTACCAAGCCAGGAGTACTTTTATTAATATCAGAGTTGGGGGTTACAGAGTACAACTGTGTAAGTGACCACTTCTGTAGTTACTTGTACAGAACTG
Organism: Dianthus caryophyllus; assembly: GCA_023091065.1. Lineage (NCBI taxonomy): Eukaryota > Viridiplantae > Streptophyta > Magnoliopsida > Caryophyllales > Caryophyllaceae > Dianthus > Dianthus caryophyllus. The sequence continues at coordinate 18,604,255 of CM041527.1, read as the reverse complement.
ACTGTAAATTACCGTAGTATGTTGTAGTGTATTTTCTAGTGCTTAAGTATGCTAATGAGAGTAAAAAGATCCATGAAAATGTACAAATGAGCCTCTATATATAGGCAAAACTAGCTGCAAAATCGGTTCCTATTTTCTAGGCACGTTCTCCATGATCTCCACTACCTTTGGCGGTTAAATAACTTCCATTGACTCCACTTCTGCTCAGCTGTAACTTCTTCCATTATCCCATGACTTTTGTAACCGTCATAGTTGACCTTTCGACCATAACTGCCATGCCTCTTCTGATCTGTTCTGGGTTATAACTGCTGTTGCTCTTTTATCCTGCTCTGTACCATATTTGTGTCGTCTGTCCAGAACTGCCAGATCTGGGTGGTGTAAAATCTGTTCATAACAAATGCCCTTGTTTTCTCAAGTGCGCTGTTCGGCAATCTTGAGGAAACAATCCTGTACAAATACTTCTATACAGAACAGACTAGAAGCAGAAACAACGGCTATAAATTCGAATAACAACTATGTACTTACCCAGGACTTGCGCCTGATATTCAAAGAGATAATGAGGGAATCAAGTAGTTGAGAATTTAAACTGATTTGACATCTGAATAGTAGCAACGGCTAGTGCAGGGTGTTTTGAATTTTACCAACGGTAAAGTCCTAATCCCACTTGAACTCTTTTAACCTCGAGTATAAATAGGAGCCTTGATAAATTTTCGAGAAAACTCACCTTGCCAACTTTATCTTTTACCTTCTCTTGTTCATCATCTTCTTCCTTTGTCATCTTTTTCGATCATCAATTCAAATCAAACCAAAATCATCTCAAAATCATGGTGAACAAGACATCGATCTTGAAATCATCGAGATTAATGAAATCTTGTATGGGGATCACAAATTCATCAAAGGCGACTCTTTTGATGACGAAACCAAAAGCGACCTTTCTCAAACAATCATTAAACACGAAAGATCACCAAATCGTGCCTGAATCTGGAAATTTTCGTTCCTCGAGACGATTATGTTCTGACTTCTTGGACACATCTGGATGGGTCTGCATCTATGAGTTCCCTTCGAAATCGGGTGCGAGGATCCTGTAATTCTTGGATTAGTGGGGTGCTTTCCTCTATGAAGCTTGCCCCTTGCCAAATCATGCCAAGCATGTGGAAGATTATCTGTCTGGTTGATAAACTCGCACAAAGTTGATTACAATCGACAAGCAAGATCCGAAAACGTTTATTCTGTAAGGACCCAGGTAGTGGAAGATTCATCTTGAGAATCGGGAAGGGCGAGCAATCTTGTGGAGCATCCACGATCTGGGGATGATAAAGACTGGAAGACAGGCTTCCTTTTCTGGCGATACTCACGGGGGAATAGCGGTGTTTGGACTACCCTATTGGTGAAAGAGGTTAGTCACCGACTCAGATCTGTTATTTCTAGCTTTTCTATTCTGGGTAGGTCTGAAGGTTTCTTATGTTCTGTGTTCCCAGTAGTTCTTGGCGGCTGTGCCCAGCGAGGATTCTAAGGCTAGGATTGCTGCGTTCATGGCCTTGCCTCTTGGGGAGAGGACTTGGTCCGAGGGGGATAACAAGGCGTGTTTTCCTACTTTACGTAGGCCACCGCGAGTGTAAAGGTTCACGTGCCTATGGTTTACGCCATCAAGGGTAAGTTTCTCTCTTTGTTTCAAGATTGGTCAAGTCTGGTCTGGATCGGTGATTCTAAATCAAGTGTGGTCTTATGCAGGTGAAACCTCTAGGCCACATACTGGGGCGGTGAATCCTACTCTTCTGCAAGAGAAGATGGATGCTATCTTGGTGGGGGTCCAGATGTGAAGCCACTTTGTTTGTTCCTCTTTGGTATTCCTACTCCAGGGTTCAAGGCGTTGAAAGTTGAAGAACCTAAGGTGAAGGTTGAGGTTGAGCAGAGAAGAGTACACGGACAAGAAAACAAAGAAGAGGAAGATAGAAGAAATTGAAGGTTTGTCATTACCAGGAACATCTTCGGCCCAAAGACGCCATCAACGGCGTAGAGAACATTATCCAACAAGCGGCTAAAGGTTCGACCCAGATCGATTGGGATCGATACTCTGAATCGGGCGTTGAGCCACTCACTCTGCCTTTCGGTATTAGTCACGACTTACTCCTAGTACAAATGCTCATGATAATTCTACCACTATTGTACCTTACACCATAAAATTCGCAGACTCTTGGTGTATAGCAAGTTTGGGGCACATTTTATCCACTTACGGGAACCGTGTGGCTTATTTGGAGGACAAGCTTGCTCTGAAAGAAGCCAGGCTTGTCTGAACTGGAGAAGGCTTTGGACAACATGAAGGAGGTGGCCGAAAAAGCCAAAGTGCTTCTTGCCAAGTTCGAGGAGAGTCCGGCCTCGTTGAGGTCGGAGAATGAGAATCTCGGCGCGTGTTCGGGAGCTTGAGGGCCAACTCGAACCAGGAGATCGATCTAGCGTCGCTTTACACAGCCCGGACCAGAATTCAAATGATGCGTGCCTCGAGTCCGGCGTGAGGAGTGGGATATTGATCTTCTTTGTGGAGAAATTCAAGCTGACTCTTCCCGGTGTGCGGTTCAGGAGAGGAAAGTCTTGGCGATCGGGAAGAACCCTCTGCGTCTGGTGATGGTGGTCTTTGGCGAAGATGCCCAAGGCGATGACAACCCTTACGAAGAAGAAGAAGAGTGAAAAACAATTACTTCGTGAACATTTTGTGTAAATTCAAACAATTTGCTATCGTGGTCCGGCCTGGACTTGTATGTCCAGGTCTGTAATTATTCTGTGAACCATGCATTTGCTCTTGTGAAACTTTTGTTTGGTCTGCAGAGCATGACATTTTTCTAGTCTGCTCTGACGGACTCGGTTGCTTAGTATTTAGTCGGCCTTGGTGGTCCAAGGACTTAACTACTATCGTTCTGTTGCTTCTATTCTTCTTTATTGTTACGTGAATGTACTAACCTCGCAGTGTACACCCCAGGACTTACGTATGCATGATCATGGCTCACCTTAAGGGATATTATAGGACTCTCTTAACGGCCACAAGCCCTGGTCCGTCAATCCGAGGACGCATCCTCACAGCAGAGACTGGTGCTCTGCGGGAGGTTTGCCTTTGTGGACTGGAGGAAAATCTCCACCGCAGAATTTGTTGTTCAAGGCCGAGGACTAAGCTCAAATCTGGAAGACAAGTTCCTTAGAAGGCTGGGACCAAGCCCGAGCTGGAGGTTTCACTCCTAAGTAGAACTGGAGGATGAACTCCTAAACAAGTCGGAGGATAAACTCCTTTATTTGTAATATGTAGCGTCTTATATTTACTTTGTTTTTATTTGTGGTAGAAAATATTTACTTGAACCAAAGATGTAATCTGCAAAACTTAGAAATAAAGTTAAACTACACCATTGGAGTTCAATGGTTTTTATTGAATGGAATTTGCAATATTTACAAAAACAATTAAAGAGTGCAGAATTGAAATTACAGAATTGAAAGTACAGAATTGAAAATACCGTATTAACAAAGATAGAGTTTGAGGTTGGTTGCATTCCATGCTCTAGGAATTAACTCTCCCTCCGTGAGTTGCCAATCTATAAGCTCCTTGGCCCTGGCGTGAATCAATCTGTATGGTCCTTCCCAGGTGGGGCAGCTTCCTAGAGACTTCTCTTTTGTATTCTCGAATACCTTCCTCAGAACCAAATCTCCTTCTCTCAATACTCCGGCCTTGACATGCTTGTTGAAAGTCCTGGCCACATTTCTTTGGTAAGTCGCTAATCTTATCTTGGCTGCATCCCTCGGTTCTTACGCAAAATCAAGACTGGAAGACAACAAATGCAGGTTAGTTTCTAAAGCTGCTCGGACCATACCTCATTGTTGGAGCAGACGCCTGCTTTGGAATCACCGCTTCACAACCATACACCAAAGAGAATGGAGTCTGGCATCTGTGGAATTCTTTGGTGTAGTTCTGTCGACCCACGTAACTAATGGTAACTCTTACGCCCATCTCCTCGTCGTTCCTTGACTTCTTTTTCAGGTTTTTGATGATGATCTTGTTGCTAGATTACGCACGACCATTACAGGGATATCTCGGTGCAGTAAGCGATTCAATATTCCAGGTTGCCTGAATCGCCTAGTCTTGTTTCCTACGAATCGTACCATTGTCACACACAATCGGCTTGGAATTCCAAATCGCAAATGATGTTCCTCTTGATAAGCGAGATAACTTCTTTTACGTTACGCCACGAATGCTTGACCTCTATCCACTTCAAAAATGTCTGTCATTGCCAACATAAACACCCTACGTCCCGGAGCCATTGGGAGCTTTCCAACTATGTCCATGCCCCACTTCATGAAAGGCCATGGTGCGTAAATAGGATCTGAGAACCTCGGTGTTGGTGGATCATTGGAGAATGCTTTTGACATGCTTCACATTTGCTTGCGTACTCTGACCTCTTTCCTCATAGTTGGCGAAGTAACCAAATCTCGAGCTCTGTGGCTAGACTTCTCCCAAAGACCTTTGTGGTTGCCACAATCTCCTTCATGTAATTCTTCGAGCAGTTCACGGCTTGGTGGTTCCAAGCAACGCAAATATGGACTGACATGGATTTCTTACAGAAGATCATTAATCAAGACATACCTCGAGGCTTTAAGTAGAAAAGCTCACGGCCTCAAGTGCATGCGGGGGTAAAACACCATCTCTAAGAAAAGCATAAAAAGGTGCGATCAAGAGACAAGAGTGGGGTAGACGAGGTTGAGCAGGATCGGACTTCTCTATAGAAGGTCCGAGGAGGTGTCTTATGGGAATCTGTCCAGTCTGCAGGTTTGAAGCTAGAGCCAAGACTAGCTAGAGAGTGCACTGTGAGTTACGGTCTCTGGGGATCCGATCAATCCTAAAGCTGGTCAAACTTCAAAACCAAGGACCTAACCTTCTGCAGGTATAGCAACATCTTAGAATCTTTGGCGCAAAGAACCATTAATCGATTAACAATAAGTAAAGAGTCGGCTTTTTACCTCCAAATTCTTGACACCAAGACCAATCTGAGACCATCAAACCTGCGATTAAAGCTTCATATTCGCCTCATTGTTGGTGGTACGAAATTCTGGCCCAGCGACTGGGCTAGTATGTCCCCTTGTGGCGATTTCAGGACAATGCCCAGACCAGAACCTCGACATTGGTCGCTCCATCGATTATCTGACACCCAAGTCTCTCCTTTTCGCCTGTGTAAGCTTGACACCTCCATAGCGCTACTCTCTTCCGGTTGGGTGAAATCGACCACAAAATCGCCAAGGCTTGTGACTTTATCGCTGATACGGGTTCATAGCGATGTCATATGTCTTGTTTGCCGCAGGACCACTTAGCCATTCTCCCAGGCAGTTCAGGCTTTCTCAAGACCGACTTAAGCTGGAAGGTTAGTTCTAACACGGATATGATGACTCTCAAAATAAGGTCTAAGCTTAGTAGTTGACATTATTAAAGCGAGAACATACCTTTCGAGAAGAGAATACCTGGTTTCGGCATCTAACAAGCTCTTACTCACATAATAAATGGGACAGCGCAAACCATCTTCTTCCCTGACCAGAAGCTGCGCTTCTTGAATGCTCCGTAGCGATAGGTACAGACTTAACGGTTCTCCCTCTTCTGGTCTGGACAGCAGCGGTGGAGTTGACGGGTAACTCTTGAGATCTGGAATGCTTCCTCGTGCTTCTCACTCCATTGGAACTCTTTGTTCTTCTTCAACATGTCATAGAAGGGCTTGCATCTTTACGAGGATCCGAAATAAACCTCGCTCGTGAGCAGACTACTCTCCTGTCAACTTACGGATATCTTTCACAGATCCGGGGGTTCGGATCTAGGATTGCTTTTATCTGCTACGGACTTGCTTCAATGCCTCTTCTAGTCACCAAGTAGCCTAGGAACTTCCCGGAAGACACTCCAAAATTACACTTTGTAGGATTGACTTCATATTGAACTTGTGCACTGCAAACGCTTGCTCTAGGTGCTTCACATGATCTTTGGCATCTTTAGACTTTACCACCATATCATCGATATAAACCTCCATTGTGTCCCCAATTAGATCTTTGAACATCATGTTGACTGACCTTTGGTAGGTGGCACCAAAGATTTCGAGTCCAAAGGGCATGGCGGTGTAGTGATAGATTCCACGATGCATCATGAAGGAGGTTCCCTCCTGGTCCGGAGGATACATCTTAACTGATTGAAACCACTTGAGGCATCCATGAAAGTCGAACTTCATGGCGGCGGTCTTGTCCACCATAGCATCAATGTGAGGAAGAGGGAAAGGATCCTTGGGACATGCCTTGTTCGGATCTGTGTAGTCTACACGGACTCTCCACTTTCCATTCTTCTTACGCACAACAACCACATTAGCTAACCACCAGGATACATTACCTCTCTTACCATGTTCATGTCTAGCAACTTACGGACTTCCTCATTGATGATAACATTTCTCTCTGGCGCAAACTTCCTGCGTTTACGGTGCCTTTGTGCATCGAGGATCAACGTTGAGCTTGTGCGTGATAACGTCGGGGTGATTCGGTCATGTCAAAGTGGCTCCATGCAAAACTTGATTTCTTAGACTTGAAACCGATCGGATCGGATCGATCTTGGATGGTACATCACCGCTTACTAGCACTTTCTTTTCTGGGCAGCTCTGGTCTACACTGATCTGGTCCATTTCCAATCCCGACTTTTACGGTTCCACTCTTCGACTTGGTGGTTTACGTAATTGCTATGCGAGAGATTTGTTGGTATTTGGGGGCTTCAAGGTCGCTCTGTAGCACTCTGCCTTGATCTGCCTTTCTCCCTTGATCGCCAGAACTCCCCGTTGAGTTGGGACCTTCACACATTGATGGTAAGTAGACGCCTGACCTTGAGATTGTGGATCCAAGGCCCGCTAACAAAACATTATCTGAAGTCATAGAATCAATAACATTAAACTTCTCAAAAGAAGAAACTCCTGGGCATAGGTTGGAAGTGAGATCTCTCCCAAGGTGTGCTTGGTCTCGCCATCAATCCTACCAGGAACATTAGAGTTCTTGGTCGACTTGTCCTGGCCTATACCCATCTCCTTCAATGCGTCCAAAGATGATCGGGTTCTGTAATCGCCCCATCAATCGTAACTCGACGTCTGAGGGTGCTTCCAATCTGCAACTTGATCACTAGGTTTGTCATGATGCGGGGTGGGATGCCTTCACAATCTTCATGATCAAAAGTGACAACTTCCCAATTCTTCTCTACTCTGGTTGGAGGTTGCATCTTTTCTTGCTTTGCTATCCTCTTGGGCTGCAGAATAAGTCAAACCACGGATATCAGAACCACCATTAATAAATTTTACCTCGTGTGTGTAGGGCGGAGGATTTGGCGGCTTTTCGACTCTTGTCCCTGGAATCCACGAGACTTGGCGCCTTCGCTTCTGGCCTGGTTCCTCTGGACTGGCCTGATGATGTCCTTGAGACGTCCAGTTACGAGCTGGTAAGATATCTCCTTCTTGAAGGCATAGCAGTCTTACGTCTTTGTGGCCGATGTCTCCATGGTACTCACGGTACTTGTTTGGATTCTGTTTGGATTTGGATTATCATTCCTCTTGGGCCATCTTGCGGCATTCCCAAAGCTCTCCAACTTTGCTATCAACTGTGGAACCTCAACACCAAGGCTGGCGATATCGAGGGAGTCATCGAATTGACTGTCTCGGAATCGGCGGCATGCACTTGCGTTACGGGTGGCTGTTTGTATGGTGCTGGCCTGCTTCTGGTGCGTCCACTATCGATTTCTGTTCACCTTCTCGTACCCGGAACTATCACGCCTTGAAAGCATCTTCTTCAAGTCTAATCTGGGCCAAGGTCTTTGCTGCACATCTTCAAAAGTAACACAAGGATACTTGGTTAGTTCACGATAAAGCTCGAAATTGACCACCAAACCTTGCCTATAAGCCTGGATAGCGATTTGCAACGTCACGGTTGGGGATAGAGATCTTCTCCTTGTTGAATCTCTGGAGATAATCTCGTAGAGACTCATCTTTCTTACGTACAGTGCATGCAGGTCACTTGTTCGCTTCTCTAACTTCCTGCCGCTATGGCAACCGGGCAACAAAGACATTCACAAGATTAGCAAACGATTTAATAGTACCATTAGGAATATTGACAAACCATTGCAGAGTTGGTCCAGCAGAGTAGAACCAAAGCCCTTGCACATGCAAGGCTTCTCTGTACTCCTTTGGGACTGGGACCGTGTACATCCTTTGCTTGTCTTTGGGCAACATGGTCTGTGGATCTCTGTACCATCATACAGTTTCATCCCTGGAACACTTTGAACTTCTTTGGGATGTCTGCATAGTTATGGCCTCATTGAATGGCGAATCTGCATAACATTCTTGGGAAGCTTCCTCAATTGGTGCGGAACTCCTGGAATCTTTGCAACCTTGTCATGTAACCACGGAGTTCTTGCATCATCATGAGGGTAAAGTTGAACTTCTTCTTGCCCTTCCTCTTGTCGGCATTCTCGGATGACTCTTCCTCATCTTCACCACCCAGGAGTTGGTCTTGAGATCCTCATCTTCATCCAGTTAGAGAAGTCTATTCTCTTGATTATAGAACTCAAAGATGCCCCAGTGCGATCTTTGATGTATCGCTTATAGCGAATCCAACTTAGTCTTGAGCAGGACTCTGTTTCCTTGAGTCTTGCATTCTCTTCTCGAGATTTGTTGAATCTTAGATTGCGCATCTTGTAACTCCTTGGACAATTCCTCCAAAGTTCTATCACCATTTTGAGTATAGAAAGGGTGATTTTTGTGAGATTTTGTGAGAAAAGTTACGCAAATTAATAAACTAGTTGCCCCACGGTGGGCGCCAATTTGTTTTGGTAAAAACTTAACAAGGGAGAAAATGGAAAAAAGTGGATCAACTAGTACTATTTGCGAAACAGAACAGAACTGATCAGAACTGAGCTATATGGGACAGAACTAGGAACACAGGGATTTGATGACGCAGTAGCCCCGAGAAGAAGATGGGGAAAACTGCGGGCTACCAAGCCAGGAGTACTTTTATTAATATCAGAGTTGGGGGTTACAGAGTACAACTGTGTAAGTGACCACTTCTGTAGTTACTTGTACAGAACTGACTGTAAATTACCGTAGTATGTTGTAGTGTATTTTCTAGTGCTTAAGTATGCTAATGAGAGTAAAAAGATCCATGAAAATGTACAAATGAGCCTCTATATATAGGCAAAACTAGCTGCAAAATCGGTTCCTATTTTCTAGGGCACGTTCTCCATGATCTCCACTACCTTTGGCGGTTAAATAACTTCCATTGACTCCACTTCTGCTCAGCTGTAACTTCTTCCATTATCCCATGACTTTTGTAACCGTCATAGTTGACCTTTCTGACCATAACTGCCATGCCTCTTCTGATCTGTTCTGGGTTATAACTGCTGTTGCTCTTTTATCCTGCTCTGTACCATATTTATGTCGTCTGTCCAGAACTGCCAGTTCTGGGTGGTGTAAAATCTGGTCATAACAGACTGCAACTACGGAGTACCCTATTTGGACGAAACATCACAATTCACCAAATACACACAGCACACGGGTATAACCATACACATTAAAATCACCACATAACATGACACATAAACCTTAATGTAATGTAATACCGAGTAACGTCATCACCGTTACCTTTTCACGCTAGTCCTCAATTGAGTCGTCTACTCGTACTTATCGGCGTCTGGGTTAACCGCATTCGATCCTAGATTGATTAATGGGAATAGAACGAGTTTAAATATGAGTCACAATATCGACGGCGATCCGAGCGACTGAGACGAAACAAAGTATAGCTTACCTTAATGTGAAGAGGATGAAGAGAGGGTAATTATGGCGCAAGAACGGAGTTAAACGGTTAAGAAACGAAGTAGCAGGAGGGGTTGAAGATGGCGACTTGTTAGAATTGTAGTCAGAGGCGACGAGTAAAATTGGAGTTCAGAAGCAAAGTTTTGGTTATATGGAGTATTACTCTTTGGTTTATATCGATATTATTTATAAGTATTCTACTAGGTTTAAAATTAGGGTTGGCTTTATATAATAAAATAGTGTTTTAGTCTAAATAATAATAATTGAGTTGTCTAATGATTCTAAGTCACTCTATTATATTTGATTTGAAACTCTTTTGAAGCAAATTTAAGGAAAACTAGTTAAGAATATTAAAATTGATCCAAAGTGATATTACTATAAAATATTAGAATATTATATAATAATAAATAATAAATCATTATTAAAATATTGGACCACACATATTATTCCATCATCTAGGTATAGAAATATTTATTTTATAGATAATTTACTAATATTAGGTAACTTTTTAAAGACCATATTTAAACTCAAATTTCTTAGCTTGTTGACTTAATTTAGGAAATCAGTTAAAAATTATTTAAGGAAGTCAAACTAGGATATTCTTTAAAATATATAATGAAAATAAATTAATTAAAACGGTACTAGTATTAAAATAATAGGTTGATATCATAATTTAACTATTTAAAATGTAAAGTAATTCTACTATTTTATAAAAGTAATTGTTTCATATGTAATTTATTATCCTTTAGTATAAAATAGTATTAAACGTATTATTTAAAAGATCGCAAATATTATATAAAACTATTAAATATATAAGGTATTATGAAAGATAAATATGGTTTTAAATAAATTATGAATTAAAAGATATTTTAATTTAACCTTAAAAATACGGGGTGTTACACCGGTGGTGATCTTGAAAGTGTGGCCTTGTTCGTCGGTCCATTCGAGTGTTTTTGACCATCCATCGTGTGTTTTTTCCTCGTAAGGAACGATTAGGTCAGTAGGGTTGAAGTTGTGGTTGCGTATGATGTCGGAAATGAGTTCAATCCCAGCGATGGTATATGTGGATACGTCTTTAGGGATTTTGCTAGCGTCTTCCTTAACGAAGTAGTTGCTGGGGAAGACGTGGTATGGCTGCATGTAGAAGTCGTGATATTTCTTGCGATCATTGTATGCTTCCCAACCGCGAGAGACTTCATATGACCATGGTACATATGACAGACCCATGGTGGGCCATTAATTGTTGTTGTCCTTGGCGTAGAGCGTAGCGATTTCCTCTTCACGAGTCATGGTACAGATGTCGAAGTCGAAGTCGAAACCACACATATCATCGGCTGGATCGGCGTTTATCTCTGCGGTACTATTGCTTGCCTTGTTTTGTTTGAGTGTAGCCCGAAAATTTGAGGCGTCGATGGTGACAATCGCATCCTTTAAGGGTATCCTGACCTTTTGGTGTAGGGTCGAGGTGACTGCCTTGGTAGCGTGAATCCAAGGTCTACCTAGTAACATGTTATAAGTTGGGGGTATGTCGATGATCTGAAATTCGGTTTTTCTCATGACAGGTCCTGTCATGATGGGGAAGGAGATGGTTCCCTTTATGCTGTGACGTGTTCCATCGTAGGCCCTGACACCGTCGGTACATGGAATGAAATCATTCTCCTTAATCCCTAGTTTTTTGGCTGTCTCCAGGGGTAGGACGTTGACTGCAGATCCGTTGTCAATGAGGACGACTGGCAACGTCATGCCGTGGCATTCCACGTTGATGTAGAGAGGTAGATTGTGCGTGCCACCGAATGGAGGGAGGTCCTTATCCGAAAAGGTGACGGCATTAGCCTGCCATTCGCGTGTAATGTTACTGATAAGTTTTTCCGGAGACATTTCCGATGTCATTGGGGTGACCTGTAATGCTTGGTAAAGGGCTTCACGGTGTCCCATTGAGTCCCTTAAGAGTTGCCAGATTGAAATGTCTGCCTTTGTCTTGTTGAGCTGTTTGTGGAGTGTGTCCCCGATCTCAGGTGTAGGTAAGAGTGTCGGGGTAGTGCTTGATGACGCTACCTTATTAACTGGTGGAATAGGCGCAGGATTAGTTTTGGGTGATGATACTTTGCTGGCCGGTGGCGTAGGAACAATGCTTGCGGGTAACGTAGTAGAGTTTGTAGGAACGGTGCTTGGAGGTGGGATTGCAGTAGGTGAAGTAGGCGGCGTGTCTTCGTCTATGATTATTCCCTTGTTTTTCTCTTGAGCAGTCAACCTGGGCGGGGGGTTTTGAGGTTCAGGTAACTTCAGAGAAGCTTGGTATGGGCGTCCAGAACGTGTTAGGTAAGCTACTTCGTCATCACTATCTGATAGCCTGATTGGGTATTTATGACGTAGTTCTCCGTATTTGCCTGGCGGGCGACGGGGTTGGGCCTCCTCCTCGTAGGGTTCATTTTGGAGACACATGCGGATGTCATCATTGTCGGCTTCATCCTCAGAAGTATTCTAGATGCCGTTGACTTCGTGATCACTTGAGACGATCAGATTAGAGCAGTCGATGATGGGGTGTGTCCCTACAAATATAGCATGGTTATGCAAAGGATTAAGCTGGTTTGAAGGCTTAGGGCTCGGGCTGGGCTTCACAATAGTATTGTCGTCGATCAGGTCCTGAACTATGTTCTTTAGGCGGAAACATTGCTCAGTGTCGTGCCCTTTTCCTCTGTGAAACTCGCAGTAAGCGTTCTGATCCCATGACTTCGTTTTCTTGTCTTGGGTAGGCTCGCTAGTAGGCCCTGTGAGTTGAAGTACATTGCGGCTCACAAGCTTCAGTAGTGCTTTTGAGTAAGTCATGTATATTGGGTCAAAGTTTCGTCGAGCTTTTAGCGAGCTGGGACCCACAGGTGAGTATGATGCTTTTGGCGAAGGTGCGGCAGGCCTTGGTGGTGTTGTAAAGACCGGTGGTGCCTCTAGCACGTCTAATGCGTTGATAGCATGTATGGGCTCGACTTTGGCAGTGGCTCGAGACGAGCTTCCTTGATATCCGCGACTCGTACTCTTATTCCTATTTTCTTTGCGTAGGTCGTCTTCAATGAGCTCGCCGACGACGCTGAGTGTTGAGAAGTTGTCAAAATTCCCGTACCGTAGGTGTTGTTGGTATGCGGGAGTAAGGTTGTTGATGAATTTAGTGATTAAATCAGTGTCCCTTGGGCGGTTAGGTATTTGAGCACAGAGTTTATTCCAACGTGTCAGGTACTCGGTAAACCCTTCATTGTCTTTCTGAGTCAGGACCTCTAAAGTACGTAGCGAGACTTGGATATCGTTGTTGTCCCGGTACTGTAGATCGAATGCCACCGTTATGTCCTCGAAACTACCGGTTTTGTGTGGCTCTAAAGCATAAAACCATGCCCTGGGTTGTGCGTCCAGTGAATGTGGAAATAATGTGGCCCATGCGGGGGGTTCGACACCCATGATGGCCATCTTAGCCTTGAAAGCTTCGACATGTACGAGCGGGCTTTCGTGACCTTTGAAAATGGGAAGATCGCTGAGTGCTAGCTTGTCTGGTAGCATGGACCTGATGTTCTTTGGGATGTGCTTCTTTTCTTGGTGTATGGAGTAACCCCTGGAGTTTGAATGGCATTCTTCCATGGTTCGAATCCTTTTCGCGTTTCGTTTGGATTCTTCGGCGAGGCGCGCGGCGTTCTTCTCTGCCTCAAATTTTTGCATGATAGCCATTTGCTCAATTGTTGCGGTGAGGCCAGCTATTCTGTCATTGAGTTGTCGGACTTGCTCGGCAGTTACCTCTGAGGCCGGTGGTGGTGGTCCGCCGAAACCTTCATCGTGTTGCAGCGCCATGACGACTTTTGGTTTTGATTTGTTGTAGGCGCGCTTCTTCTAGGGTGGGCGAGGGTTTGGGTGACGATCTTTAGTCCATCTTGTATCCAGTATTTTTCAATGAGTGAACCTGTGTTTTATTTGTTTTAAATCCTCGACCTTTTTAAGCTTTGGACTTAGATTTTGTGTTGACTGTGCTCTCGACCTTTTTAAGCGTTGAGCGTGTCATTTTGTGAGTGCAACGCCCTCGACCTTTTAAGCTTCGGGCGTATTTAAAGAAGTTCAGTTGTGCTTCGGAAAGCTGCCTACGTATCCATGTTTTAAACGGAATCAAACCGGCGTAGTTCGTGTGATTTGGTTGAGCTCTTTGCAAAGCTGCCTACGTATCCACAGTGCGTGGAATCAAACCGAGCGTAGTTCACCCATGTGAGAGTGAGTTTATATTTTTGTTTTTTTTTGTGAAATACATTGCAAATTTGTTTGAGCTTAAGGGTAGTATTTCTTGAGTTGATCAAGATTTGTTGGCAAGTTGAATTCTTGACCATCGAGGTCAATTAGTTTCACGGCTCCTCCGGGAAGGATGTCCTTGACCAAGTATGGTCCGGCCAATTGGGTTTGAATTTCCCTCTTGGGTCGACTGGTAATGCGCTCGGACTGATTTGAGTACAAGGTCACCCACTTTGATATTTCGTGGCTTGACCCGTTTGTTGTAGGCGCGTTGTAGGCGGGATTGGTACATTCGGACTGTACTTAGCGAATGTAAGCGTCTTTCGTCTAAGAGGATGAGTTGTTCATATCGTTCACGTGCTCATTCGGCTTCAGGAATGTCGGCTTCCATTAGGCTTCGAAGGGACCGCATCTCAATTTCGACAGGTTGGACGGCTTCCATCCCATATGTCAGGAAATAGGGTGTCATACCCGTGGGAGTACGAATAGTGGTGTGATATCCCCATAACGCGAATGGGATTTTGTTGGGCCAGTCGTGGCAGGTGTCGATCATCTTTTTAAGGATTGATACGACGGTTTTGTTTGCTGCCTCGACTGCGCCGTTGGTTTGTGGACGATAGGGTGAGGATTTGTGTCGTTGTATCTTGTACTTAAGAAGAAGTGGTTCGACTTCCCCTCGGAAATGCGTGCCTTGGTCACTTATGAACTCATGGGGTATGCCGTAGCGACAAATGATGTTGTTCTGTATGAATTTCGCAACTTCTTTTGTGCCCAGCTTACGGTATGACGCAGCTTCGACCCATTTGGTGAAATAGTCGATAGCTACGAGGATAAAGCAGTGTCCTCCTGCTCCTACGGGTTGAACTTTGCCAATGACGTCGATTCCCCACGTCGAGAATGGTCATGGCGAGGTTAAACTGTATAATGGTGAAGGAGGTATGTGTTGTACGTTTGCAAAGATTTGGCAATTGTGGCAATGCTTGACATATTTGGCGCAGTCGGCTTCCATGGTGGTCCAGTACCATCCTAGCCTTATGATTTGCTTTCACATGGCTCGGGCATTCATGTGGGGTCCGCACTCGCCATCGTGTACTTGGGACATGATTTCTTGTCCCTTTTTGTGGTCGACGCACAAGAGTAGTGTACCTTGAGGCGTCTTCTTGAGTAGTTTGCCCGTTTCCATCACGAATTGTGACGATAATAGGCGTAGGGCTCTTTTGGCACGTTTGTCGGTGTTTGGTGGGTATTCGCCGTTTAGTTTGTAGTTGATGATGGCTTGGTACCAAGGATCGGTTTGTTCTTCCTCGGCTTCGATGTCGCAAATGTATGCGGGTTCGTTTCGTCTTTCCACGACAATGGGCAGTTTTTCCATTCCTGGGGTATGTTGATTAGTGATGCGAGTTTGGATAACGCATCGGCGAATTGGTTTTCTTCACATGGTAGATGTATAAATTCCACGCAATGGAACTCGTTGATGAGTTCTTGTATCTTGTTTTGGTATAGTGCTAGATTTTCATTAAGTATCTTCTACGCTCCGGATACTTGGTTGATGATAAGGGAAGAGTCTCCGTAGACCCGTACATTGCAGGCGTTTAATACAAGCGCTGCTTGGAGACCGTGCAAGCATGATTCGTATTCGGTCGCGTTGTTTGTTACGTCGAAATCTAGCTTTATGGATAAGGGTGTGTGTTCGCCATTTGGGGATATGAGAAGTATTACTACTCCACAACCTCGATAATTGGATGAGACATCGAAGTATAACTCCCATTGCTCTTGGTCGATGTTGTAAATCCCGTTGTCGGGAAGGGATGTGGTGTCGATGATTGGTTCTTCGACAATTGCGTTTTCGGCTAGAAAATCAGAGACTGCTCGCCCTTTGATAGCCTTGAGGGGTACGTACTTAAGGTCGAACTCGGCTAGGAGCAGGGTCCATCTGGCCATTCGTCCGTTAAGCACGGGCTTTTCGAATAGGTACTTTACTGGGTCCATTTTGGAATAGACCTTCGTTTAGTGTGCTAGCATATAGTGGCGGAGCTTCTTGGATGACCACACTAAGGCTAGACAACTTTTCTCGACAGGTGAATATCGGGTTTCATAATCGAGAAATTTCTTGCTTATGTAGTAAATGGCGTGTTCTTCGCCATTGACTTCTTGGGCGAGCATGGCTCCCATGGCGGTTGGGGTTGTTGTAAGGTATAAGGACAGCGGCAACTCCTTTTGGGGTGGTGAAGGTACCGGGAAGAGACCTATCGACGCCTGCCTTGCGCCAAACCTCGCCCGTCTTGGCGTAGAGAGTCTTGAATGCGCCTCGCAGGAAGTGTGCGCGATGTTTTTGTAAAAATGGGGGAGATCATTGCATGAATTTGTGACCAAAAAAGAAAAGTAGAAAAATCCTTTTTGAAAATGTATTTTCGGAGTCGCCACCAAATATTAAAGGAATTTGGAATCTATTCAACGCGTCTTAAAATATAAGACACGAGTGTCTCAGATTTCAAGATGCGTCGATATCTATCAATCTGAGGTTTGAAACCAGAGAAGGGATTCGGAGTGAGGTTACTTTTCAAAAGTTTTGACAAAAATGTGTTTTTGAAAACTGAAATCAAAAAGCCTACGTAAAAGTAGTCTCTACTAATTTGAAAACATTTAGTTAATTTCAATATTTGGGCTAAAATGACGCTACGTACAAGTGCGAATATATATGACTCGATTAAAATGCATAAATAATGTAAATCGTCAAAATAATGACCTTTCTATGGGAAATGTACGTTAAATAATAATTTATTGACTAAATTATTACTATAAACGTTATTTTCTGACCTCGTATTTTGACTCTTTAAGAATTTGTAAAAACTCTCAGTTTTGACATGCTAAAAGACTCTATGAAACGGTACAATTTAGTGTTGGATCCGTGATTCTAGTCGTTATTTAATGCATGAATGAGGACTTGCATAATTATAAAAGTGACGTCGGTTTGCTTTAGTGATAATGAGTCGTTTATTTATGCGATATTGGCGGGGTTTAGACGGATTATGAATCCGAATTACTACAACCGTATTACGAATACGGCTTCGCTAATGCCAATATCGGGTTGGGGTTAATGTAACCCCTTTGTCCGAGTCTCAAAACGTCCCAAAACGTAGGTAAAATGTTTACCTTTCGAAAATGCAAAGACGGTATTTTTGAATGGATTTTGTGAGTATTTTAGTGTGTTTTGTAAAACCGATATGTTGAAAATGAATGAAGTGGGTTGGTATTTATAGAGGTTGGCTGATTTGAAGGTGGACAAAATATAAATCGCCTGTATACAGGCGTTTTATATTTTGTTTGGGTTGGATTTTGTAAGAAAAATGAAAAGGCGGCTGCGTGGGGAGGAGTTTATAATCGCCTGTTAACAGGCGATTAGAAACTTAATCGCCTGTCAACAGGCGATTTCTATTTTGTTTTGGTGGGCTGTTTTATGCCGCCTTTTGGTTTTGGGTATGTGATTAGGTGATGATTGTGTTTTATTTAGATATTTTGGGCCAAATTAGTTTTTGGCTCAATTTTGATTTTCGTGTTTCGGTTTTTGTCGTATTTTTCGGTTTTGGCTCGAAATAAAATAATATTAGGTTATATTATTTTATGGTATCGTGGAGTCTTGTTTTGTGAAAATGTGACACGGGACGCACTTTGGCCCGTTTTGAGTGTTGGGTTTTGGGTCGTTTTTGTAAGTTTGGGCCGTTTGTAGCTAGTTGAAATTTGTTTTTGTGGCTTGGCTTAATAAGGCGTTCTGTTAAGTGCTCGTGTTGTGCTTATAATGACTAAGACTGACATTTCATTTTTATGATTATGCAAGTCCAAATTAATACGCTAAAAATGACTAATACGTTTTAGACACTTTTGTAGCGTTTCGACTCCTTTAAAAGCACGAATGGAAGTCCTTTTCATCATCGGGTTTGTTTTTGGGAGTGCGGATCACGGGTATCTACAGAGCCCCCAGTTTGGTGAGCTTGGACAAAGCGTTAGTCAAACTTAAAGATAATATCAGGACCATTACGGTCTCGATACTACCTGGCGGCGCTAAGCATGTGTCTTATGGGAGAGGCGAGGACTTAGCGTCGGGAAATGCGAGGAGGGCGACATGTTTTTAAGGACATGACGGTCCTACATGTTTAAGGGCATGTCGGCTGCATGTGGCACAGTACTCCCGGTGGCGCCTTGCTTGTATACGCTTGTGCCGGCTTGTGCTTTGCTTGCGCTTCTGGCTTGCGCTCCTGGCTGTGCTTTGCTTGCGCTTCTGGCTTGCGTTCCTGGCTGTGCTTTGCTTGCGCTTCTGGCTTGCGCTTTGCTTGCGCTTCTGGCTTGCGCTCCTGGCTGTGCTTTGCTTGCGCTTCTGGCTTGCGCTCGTACGGACGTCTCGTAAAAGAGGTTACGTGTTTTTGTGTTTGGTTTATAAAAGTGGTTTAGGTTTTTGTGAACGTCTGTTGGGGAGGCTACGCGTTTTTGTGTTTCTCATAAAGAGGGCCAGGCTTTTATGGACGTCTCGTGAGGAGGCTACGTGTTTTATCATAAAAACGGCTAGGCTTTTATGGACGTCTCGTGAGGAGGCTACGTGTTTTCCTCATAAAAGGTTAGGTTTTTATGAACGTCTCGGGAGGAGGTTACGTGTTTTTCTCATAAAAGGTTAGGTTTTTATGAACGTCTCGGGAGGAGGTTACGCGTTTTTGTATTTTAACGTCTCGTGAGGAGGTTACGTGTTTTTCTCATAAAAGGTTAGGTTTTTATGAACGTCTCGTGAGGAGGTTACGCGTTTTTGTATTTTAACGTCTCGTGAGGAGGCTACGCGTTTTTCTCATAAAAGGTTAGGTTTTTATGAACGTCTCGGGAGGAGGTTACGTGTTTTTCTCATAAAAGGTTAGGTTTTTATGAACGTCTCGTGAGGAGGCTACGCGTTTTTGTATTTTTAACGTCTCGTGAGGAGGCTACATGTTTTCGGTTTCTCATAATAAGGGCTAGGTTTTTATGAACGTCTCTTAAGGAGGCTACGTGTTTTTCTCATAAAAGGTTAGGTTTTTATGAACGTCTTGGGAGGAGGTTACGCGTTTTTGTATTTTAACGTCTCGTGAGGAGGTTACGTGTCTTTCTCATAAAAGGTTAGGTTTTTATGAACGTCTCGTGAGAAGGCTACGCGTTTTTGTATTTTAACGTCTCGTGAGGAGGCTACGCGTTTTTGTATTTTAACGTCTCGTGAGGAGGTTACGTGTTTTTGGTTTCTCATAAAAAGGGCTAGGTTTTTTATGAACGTCTCTTAAGGAGGTTACGCGTTTTTGTATTTTAACGTCTCGTGAGGAGGCTACGCGTTTTTCTCATAAAAGGTTAGGTTTTTATGAACGTCTCGGGAGGAGGTTACGCGTTTTTGTATTTTAACGTCTCGTGAGGAGGTTACGTGTCTTTCTCATAAAAGGTTAGGTTTTTATGAACGTCTCGTGAGGAGGCTACGCGTTTTTGTATTTTAACGTCTCGTGAGGAGGCTACGCGTTTTTGTATTTTAACGTCTCGTGAGGAGGTTACGTGTTTTTGGTTTCTCATAAAAAGGGCTAGGTTTTTATGAACGTCTCTTAAGGAGGCTACGCGTTTTTTGTATTTTTCGTAAAAAGAAAGGTTAAAATTGTGTTTGAGATGGGTTGAGAGTGTATTGGGCCGAGGAAAACAGCCCAAAACAGAAACAGAAACCCAGAAACAAAAATAAAATCGCCAGTAAACTGGCGATTTCGTTTTTGTTTTGTGAATTTGTATAAAAATCGGGGAAGAGAATGGAGGAGAGTTTATTTTGTTTCTAAAATAAAAACTAGATCGATAACCCTAAAATTCAATCCGGCGATATTCTAGACCAAAATTCGATTTTCCGACTCCTACAATTTATCATGGACCAAGGTACGTAGTCAACTTACTTGGTTTTTCGGGTTTTGAAGTTTGTTTGAGTCGGTTTTAACTTGAAATACCGTTTTCTAGGGTTTAGGCCGAAAATGTCGGTTTGATTCGAGTTTAGTTCTCGTCTTGGCTTGAAAACGTTAGCCCTGGTCGGTATTGTGCTTGCGTTGCTTGTCTTGCTATCGTTGTGTGAAAATCCGGCTCGTGGTCTCGATTTTCGTGCGTTTTGTAGTGTAGGGGCATTTTGGTCATTTTTGAAAACGTCTCGAAAATGGCTCAAAACTTCAGTGTAGCTTACCCATTAGTAGTATA
The DNA here is from genome assembly GCA_023091065.1 of Dianthus caryophyllus. Taxonomy (NCBI): domain Eukaryota; kingdom Viridiplantae; phylum Streptophyta; class Magnoliopsida; order Caryophyllales; family Caryophyllaceae; genus Dianthus; species Dianthus caryophyllus. The sequence goes on along the minus strand of CM041527.1, from coordinate 18,583,937 downwards.
TCGTGTTGGTGAGTTCGGTTTGTTGAAATGGTCGCGAAAAGCGGTTCGTTTGGGTAAAAACCGTGTAAAAGGGGGTAGAGTCGGGGCTTGTGCTCTGTTTTCGTAGCGTAGGGCGATCTCGAGTGGCTTGGTTGTTTTGGTAATGTTGTAGTATGCTAGTGTGAAGGTTTGGGTGGCTTGTATGCGAAGAACGGTTCGAAAAAACGTCATTTTCGTGCGTTTTCGTATAGGGGCGATTTTGGTCGAAATTTTAGGTTCCGAAACTTGCCCGAATTCTCTGTATTGTGTTTTCATGGTTAGTATGGTACACTTTTGGTCTTGTTTTGTAGAGTGTGTATGGTTTGGAGGTGTTTTTGGAGCGTTTTTGTAGATTAGGCTAGGTTTCCAAAAATTGCTTTTCCTCGCTTTCGTGCCAGTTCATGGAATGTATGGTAATGTGTGTAAATCTGTGTTGGCTAGGGGTTGTTTTGTGGGAAGTGGGGGCTTATTGGATTGAGTTATGGTCAAGTAAAGGCCGTCTTTGTAGTTTGTAAGCGTTTTGTAAAAGTTGTTCATTCGGGGGGCCTGGGGCGTGAGTTTCGCATGGAATTTTTGCACGTGTTTATTGTGATTTATGGGTTGGAGTGCATCTCAGAAAATGTGGGTTTCTGGCTTTCTGTGGCGTTTTTCCCTTTTCTGCTATTTTTGGGTTAAAAAGGCTTGTCTTCTGCTGTTTTGGCTAGTTCTCTGCTGCTTTTGTGCGTGCTTGCTCTTGACTTCACTGAGTAGGACGTATATATCGTATACATCTCTTGGAATTTGATTTTCTGTGCTTCTGCTCCATTTTGGCCTTATCGGTGGATAATGTAGGCCTTAATGTTCGATTTCCGTCGTTTTTGCTTGCTTCTGCTTTCTTTGAGTGACCTGCTACTGCTGTTGTCTGAGTGTGCCCTTAAATCTTGTGCAGGTGATCCTAGGCCTTCAGTACCTACTTCCAGTGATATGGATCGGGTCTTGGCTGGCGTTGACTTACCGTTCTGAGGGACGAGCATACTCCTACTTCGGGTATGCCTGCGCCCTTGGAGGTTTCCGATGGTCCGTCTCAGTCGGACTTGCTGAGAGCTTTTCCTTAGACGCCTGGAGCTTCTACGACGCCAGGGAGTGAGTTTCAGGGCGTCGTTGTGGAGTCTCCTGCCTTTTCTGCTAGTGGTGTCGGTGCTGTCAGTGCTTCGTCTGGGCCTTCTGCGAGTGGCCTTGGACATGGTGCCGTTCCCGGTGGTCCCGAGCCGTCAGTTAGTATTGCGGGTCGCGACGTTGCTGACGAGTCGCCTGCTTTTTCAGCTAATGTGGTACGTGAGGAGACCGTCGTTGAGCGGACGCGATCTTCTGGTGATGCTAGCGGTAGTGGAGCTGCTGCTGGGTCGTCGAGGTCCCCTGTTGGTGGCCGAGGTCAGGCTCAGGGTGTCGTCTCAGAGTCTTTGCAGGGGCGCGGACGTGGCGCTGCTGTGGGGACGTCTGAGGCTCCTTGGGGAGGCCGTGGTAGAGGTCGGGGCGTAGCTGCAGGGTCTCTGCAGGGGCGTGGCCGTAGCGGTGCTGGAGGGACGCCTGTGGCAGAGGTCGTGGTCTTTGCGGCGAGCTTCGCAGGGCGTGGCCCGCAGCGTTGCCAGGTGCCTGCGATCGGAGGGGCCAGGTTAGAGGTCGTGGTCGGAGGAACCCGAGGAAGAAGCGCAAGGTGGATGAGGCTTCTGGTGAGGCGTGATGAGCCACGACGTCGAGCTCGTCTTCGCTTCTAAGGGTGGCGGCGGACGGTGAGGACGCCGGTGTTTTTGAGAAGGTTGGAGCAGGGGGAGACCCTGTGGAGGTCACTCGGAGGCGTGGTCGTGCTCGGGGTCCGGGGAGCCGTTACAAGGATCCTTCTGAGTCGGAGGAGTCTTCGAGTGACGAAGAGGGCTCTGACGAGCGTGGCCGAGGCCGCCGAGGTTGAGATCTTGAGGCCGCCGCGGCCGCCGCCGCCAGCCGCCTCGCCAGCCGCCGACGCCGCCAGTTCTTCTTTATTCTGGCCGGGCCGCCAGGTCGGGGTCGTTCGTGGCTAGGCTCAGGAGCAGGTTCAGGATGAGGTTGAGGCTGGGGGCCACGCGGAGGCTGAGGCAGAGGCTGAGGCTGAGGCAGAGGCCGAGGGTGAGGCCCAGGATGCAAGTGCGGCAGCTCTTGAGGCCGCAACGGAGGTTTTCATGGGGATGGTTGATGAGTTGGGCGAGAGGCCTAACTATCCTCACGGTCCTCGTTTGTGGTCGCAGGTGGCCATTGACTGGGATGGTGTGACTCTGGTTTGGAGTCGCTTGGAGCACTTGTCGATTCGAGTGAAGGTCGGCTTCCCGTTAGGCTCGATGAGGACCTTCTCTGGGTTCCGGACGGTGTTTGACGTCTTTGAGGGTAGGCTCACCCAGGAGGAGCGGGATATAGTGCTCGGGACAGCTTTTGGTCCCCTGGTGCAGAAGTGGAGGGAGGTGCGGGGTAAGCGGGTGAACTCGCGCCTCACTGTACTTCGGGCGTTGTTGGATAGGTTTTAGGATACGACCAACACTTTCCACATGCCTGGTTACGAGGTTGGCGTGACTCCTTCTTCGTGGGCAGTTGTCACGGTCGCCTCATGGTGAGGCGCATTTGATCGGGGCGTGAGCGACCTCCTATCGATAGCCCACGAGTCGTGCGCCTGATTGGCGACGGGGTTAAGTGCGGGGTAGGTGAGGAGCATACGTTTCAGCCCCGGACTATTTGGTTTGCTGACTTCTTCGAGGGGAAGAGGAGGAAGAAGGGGTCCACTCGAGCGAGCGCTGAGCAGAGGGCCCGGCTGTGGTTGTGGTGGTTCCTGACGGCCACCCACTTTGGCGACAAGGGGGAGCGTGCGTCGACGGCTGTGTTGATGGCGCTGTCGGACATGACGCGTCTAGGTGACTTTGACTGGGTCACTCCTGCTTTTGGGCTGTTGATCCGCTACTTGAGGGATGCAGTGCGTCCTGACCGGATCGACGAGAATTCAGATGTGTCTCTCGTGGGCCCTGGTCTTCTGATGGAGGTAAGTTTTGATTTCGCAGAGTCTTGTTATCTTGTCCCTGCTTTCCTTTTGTAACGTTGTATTCTGATTGCTTGCAGTCTTGGTGCTACGCTCACTTCCCTTCTCTGCTCCCGGACACGTTCCAGGTGACGGCCACGTACCCGGCTTTCCATGCGTACGCGATAGCGGATCGGAGGGGTATTGGCCTGAACTATGATGCGGCTCGTGTGCGCTTCAACGGGATGACGATGGATAAGGTAAGGGTGATTGTGTTTTGTATTCTGGTCTTTTGTAGCTCGGCTTTGGGTTTGTGTTTGTTTTTGTAGTTTATGATTTGGTTTTGTTTTGTAGTTTGTTCGCGACCCTTGGAGGAAGTTTACCGGCGTCCCTCCGACGATTGCAGCTCGCTTTGGTCCCCTTGACGGACGGCGGCTGTACATCGAGACCCAGTACGGCTCGTACTGGCACTTGGGTGAGCGTCTGTCTGCGCAAACGGGTCGTGGCGGCTTCATCGTACCTGCTCCTCCGCCCTCGGTTTTGTTCGTGGAGACGCCCGACGCTAATGAGCGTCGTGACGTGTATCACGAGGGCGAGTCCGACTCCTTGCTGCGGCGGGATGAGGATTACGTGACTTGGGCACAGCATGCCCTTGCTGACGCTGTGATCGAGGTATGTTTTGTTGTTGTTTTTCTTTTTTGCGTTTTTGGTTTTAGGAAGCAAAAATTTACCCTATTTTTGTTTTGCAGCGACGTGATCCTGATCTTGAGTTCCAGCCTCCTCCGTTCGTCGAGGATCTGTTGGTAGTACACGAGGGCTGCTCTCATTCGATCGTGCTGCCGCCTTGCCTGTCTGTGGTCACCGATGCGGGCCTTGAGAGGTGGGATCCGCGCGTGAGAAAGGTATTCACTTTCTTCTTTGTACAGCATGAGTATTATGTAGTATAGCCCCCAGTTTGAATTAGATTTTATTGTAAAATCATAATTCCAACTTAGTTGAAGCAGTTTTTTGATTATAGCCCCCAGTTTGAGTAAGATTTTATTGTAAAATCATTAGTCAAACTCTGTTGAAGCAGTTTTTTGATTAGAGCCCCCAGGTGGGAAAGCTAAATGTAATTCTCGTGTTTGTGGCAGGTGACGGCTGAGGGGCACAGGAGGCTGTGGCGGGCGGCAAACCGGTGGCGGGCTGTCGTGAATGAGAAAGTGGTTGACGCGTGCAGGGCGCAGAGGGAGGCGGCCGACGCTCGGCTTGAGTTAGCGAGGGTCAGGGCTGAGGAGGGTGCGAGATCGCGGGCCGAGCTGGAGGCTGCGCATACCGAGGAGCTGGCGAGAGTCCGGGCAGAGATAGAGGGTCGGCACGCAGAGGAGCTAGATAGGGCGCGTGCTGAGATCGACTCCTTGCGTGCTGTCTTGCAGCGTCGTGACCAGTCGCAGTAGGCTTGGACCTGTATATTTTGGACTTGTATTATGAATATTAGTATTTGTTTGTAACGGTTTATGTATTAGGACTCGTGTATGGTTGGTTGATTTTTTGGTTTTGTGGGTGTTTATGGTTTTAATTTGGTTATTTTGTCTTGTTGCGAAAAATGCATTCCTGCGTCGTAGTAGGGTCTGAAATCCTCGCGTATTTGCGTGACGAGCGTACCTGCAAAACAGTGTTAGTCGTAAAAGCACATATATACGTCTGGATTGAGACTGACTCGCTAATGACCAAACCAAAAGCAAATATGGAGTTTTGAAAAACGCTGTTTTGAAAAATATTTTAGACTTGTAAAAAGACGTTTTGGACATTAAAAATGTGAGCTAAAACGACGTTTTGAGACGAAAATTGTGAATGCGAAAAATCATATTTTGTGTTGTGTTTAATTTTTGTGTGATTATCGTGTTTTGTGAAAACGAAAAATACGAAAGACGGGAGTCAATTACGCAAATCGAGACGACGCATCGGGGCCATAAACGTCGGCTTAGGAGGTCGGTAAAAATAGTGTAAGGGTAATAAGTTAAAAATTTTAGGGTGTAGGTGTGTAAGAAATGTAAGAAATCGAATAATTTGTCAGAAAAGAAAAAGAAAATCGCCTGTAAACAGGCGATTTTACTTTTAATCGCCTGTTTACAGGCGATTAGAATTTTGTTTTGTGGTTTTTGTTTGATTTATTTTAATCGCTTGTTCACTAGCGTTTAAGTTTTTGTGTTGTATTTCGTTTTGCAAATCTCGGCTATAAAAGGAGGGCTAGGTTAACTCATTTCACTCATCCTCTCGTCTTCCATTCTCGATTTTCCAAGAATATTCAGAATATTTACGGAACATTCGTCGAATTATGGAGGATTTTGAAAGGGACTTGCGCCGTTGGTGTGCGTCTTTGTCGGGTATCGAAGAGAAAGACTTGAGAGATTGTGGTTTCGGGGCACTCATGGGTCTGAGGGAGGTTCGAATGGAGCCCGAGTTCTTGGATGCTTGCCTTGACTATTGGGACCTGAGTTTCCATGTTTTTCGCTTTCCCAGCGGAGAGGTCTGTCCATTAGTTGAGGAGTTTGGAGCCATTGGTGGGTGGTTACGTACTAACCTACCCGTGTGTGTTAGGCGGGATCCAGGGTATAAGAGGCATGTAAGGACATACCTCCAAATGACCTGCGACGAGACAGAGGAGTTATTTGCTGGGAGTCGTATCAATCTCCACCGTCTGTGTCAGCATTTTATGGATTATGACAACGAAAACATCTCCTTTGGCGCTCGAAAAAGGGCGCTGGCGTTCTGCTTGGTGCATGTTTACATGTTCCCCGACTCGTTGTATGAGGGAGCGCTTGGTGACCCTCGTTGATCACAGTTGTCCAACAGATGGAGTATGGTTGTAACCCTTCCGCTGTGATTTTGGCTGAGACGATCCTGGGCCTGGATGGCCGAGCGTGCAATAGGGAGCGTCCATACCGAGGGTGTCCCTTGATCCTTCAGGTATGGCTGATGGAGCGTCTAAACGTGCTGGGCGACATTAGCCTTGAAGGGTCACACTCTGCTGGGGGCGTGACTAATCGTTACATAAGGTGGCTGGACCCACATCATCGTCCTGACGATTACTTTCCCGATCTTGTGAGGTCATCGGCCATCCGTTGGTCGGTACCGTGGTGGGGGATAGTCGACGTGACGGCTTGTGCAGCTGACGATGGCCCCTCTGGAGTCTTTCTCTGCGGGTTTGACATGGGCGTCTACATCCATCCTTTGCGAGTGAGGCGACAGATAGGGTGGGCACAGTTTATCCCTGGTCATGACACTATGGTGCAGGGGATGGTTATGCTGACTAGTGATATAGTCGATGCTTGGGCGAGCGGCTGGGTTACGCGCCCTAGGTGGCCTGTAGCTGGTGTTCCTAGGACGATTCGGGTATCACCGGCCTATACTAGGTGGACTGTTGCCCAGAGCCCTCATAAGAGGTGGGTAACCGGCGCCTTAGAGCTGAAGCGGGCCTCCTCAGGCTTCTGAATGTGCGTTTGGCCGTGGGTTGCCGTAGGGGTTGAGGGTTGGTGTTCCCCTATTCAGCTGGAAGGTTTTAAGTCTGCTTTGGAAAATAACCTGGTTTTAGTTTATGTGTGCTTTGTTAGTATTATGTTCATTTTTTTTTTTTTTTCTTTTCTTTTTTTTTTTTTTTTTTTTTTTTTTTTTTGGTAGAAAGGTAAGCCATTTCATTAATCATGAATACCAAAACATACATCATTTTGTGCTTATACACACACACACTCAAATTACATCACAATAGGGAGGAACACTTAAGATCGTAATCGATTTAACCAGGACCTATCTTTTTCTCCTACATTCAAGACACCTAGGCTATCGACTTTCCTAAGTATCCAAGCCTTGACTTGGGCCTGTACTTGCTGCGGGTGCAATACAATCGCTTCAAGACGACATAGGTTTCGTTGCTTCCAAATCATATACACCAGACAATTCAAAATACTACTTCCAAGGAGTACTTGCAGCTTACTAATGTGGCGAAACCGTCTCTGAAAAGCATCAGGGGAGCTCACAGAAATCCGCAAACCCATCCATTCAGTAATGCCGTGCAGACAACGCTTACTATAGACACACGCAAAGAATAAATGGCCGCTTGACTCTTGATGATCAGCACAGAGAAAACAAGTATCGTCCCTGCAAACCCCAAAGTTCTTCAGCCTATCCTTTGTCCATAGCCGGTTATTATACACCAACCAAGAGATAAACGAGACCTTCGGTATATTGAACCTATTCCATACTGCTGCAGCCCATTTCACCTTCGGAGCATCTCCCAACAACCAATTATATCCAGACTTGATAGTGTACTGACCCTTGTCCAGCCATTTTCCAGCAGCGTACCCAGCTTTGACAGTCTCTTTTACCTTGCAGATTTGTCGCCATGACCAGCTTGAATAGATAGGGGGGGAGTAGTCCATCCAAGCTTCACCTTTCAGATAGATATGGTTTATCCATTTTACCCAAAGATGGTCTTTCTTCTCGGCAATCCACCACACATACCGTGCTATAGCTGCATAATTCCATGTCTGACAGTGTTGAATTCCCAACCCACCAACTTGCTTGCTTGTACAGACCTGCTCCCAAGATACCAAGGGAGCCCTATGGTATTCTTCATGCCCATCCCACAGGTAGTTCCTACAAATGGCCATGATTCTGTTCATCACACCACAAGGAAGTAAGAAGATAGATGCCCAGTAGCTGTGGAGACTAGTGAGTACAGCATTCATTAAGACCACTCTACCAGCATAGCTCAATCTCTTAGCACCCCAACTTCTAATTCTATCACATATCCTTTCACATAATACAAAACAATCCTTCTTTGACAGTTTCTTTGAGCTTATAGGAACCCCCAAATATTTAAAAGGCAGTCTCCCAAGTTTGAACCCTGTACACGCCAAAATGTCTTGAAGCACAGGTCCCTTAATTCCATTACAGTACATTTCAGTCTTCTCAGCATTCATTTTCAGACCTGAAGCTTCTGAAAACGTAATAAAGCCCCCAATTAACATCTTAACCGAGTCAACATCACCCTTACAAAACAGCAACAGGTCATCAGCGAAACACAGATGATTCAAGCCAAGCTTCCTACAGAGGGAATGATGATGAAAACCCTCCATTTTCGACACAACATTTTGAATGCGGCTGAAATACTCCATACAGACAGTAAACAATAATGGGGACAAAGGATCGCCTTGTCGCAACCCCCTCTCTCCTTTGAAAAATCCAAAGGTGTTACCATTCACGGATAAGCTATACCAAGGGCTGGTGAGACAAACCATAATCCACCTAATCATCTTGGAAGGGAAATTGAGGTAGGTCAGCATTTGCTCAACAAACACCCATTCAATAGAATCGTAGGCTTTCTTTAAATCCATCTTGATCAAGCATCTGGGGGAGCATGATTTTCTGTTGTACAATCTAACAAGATCCTGACATATCAGGACATTATCAACAATTTGTCGTCCTTTGATAAACGCACTCTGAGTATGACTGATTATTTGGGGTAATACCAGTCCAAGTCTTGAACATAGTAACTTGGAGATACATTTAGACAGCACATTACAGCATGCTATCGGCCTAAATTGAGTCACAGAATGAGGGACTGCAACCTTTGGGATAAGAGTGAGTGTAGTAGTATTTACTTGTCTCAACAACTGTCCAGTATGAAAGAAGTCTTTGACAGCAAGGCATACATCCTCACCCACTATTGCCCAAGCATCTTTAAAGAATTTACTTGAATAACCATCTGGTCCGGGAGCTTTCTCGTTAGGAATCTCAAATATGACTTGTCGTATCTCTTCAGAAGATGGTGGACGCAGCAAACCAGGCCACTCGTCCTCATGGACTAGAGGACCTTGCTGTACAGTGAGCTTATGTACCCTCTGCACTCTGTTAGAACTCCCTAGCAATTGCTTATAAAACTCTAGGAAAGCGTTTTGAATGCCCTCTTGAGTAGTGTGGACTGTACCCTGAGCATCTGCTATATTGCAAACCTTGTTAGTCATTCTCCTAGCCTTTAACATACTGTGGAAGAAGGAAGTATTGTCATCCCCTTTCTCCATCCACATTGCTTTCGCCTTTTGTTGAAGAAAAGAAGCCTTTGCCTCCCTCAGAATAGTTGTTGTACTTCTCAATTGCTCTTCCAATTTCAACAAGTCAGAATTATTTGGATCCCCGTGTAACCGGATCTGAACTTCTCTCAATGCCTCCATGGCCACATCAGCATTAGATTCCACATTCGAGAAACATAGCTTATTCAGCTCCTTGAGCTGTCTCTTCAACATAGACAGTTTTTTGACAACCTGATACATAGGGACTCCACATACCCTACTCAGCCACTGACCCTCTACCACTTCCGAGAAATTTGGAGCAAGCCCCCACATATTGAAGTATTTAAAACCCATTTTCCTAACATAACCTTCATCAGAGAGCCTGATGACACAGGGACAATGGTCATAGAGCCCTTCTGGAAGGAAATGCGCAACTGCATCAGGGAACATTTGGACAAACTCATCATTCACTAGCACTCTATCAATTCTGCTACATACCCTCCTATCATCATTCTGCTTGTTCGTCCACGTAAAGAATGCCCCCTGAGTCTTAACATCCCTCAAACCACATTGTGTAACACAATCAAGGAAAGGTTGGATTTCCTGTAAGGTGATCTCAGCCCCCAACCGTTCATTACCATAAAAATCTATTATGTTCATATTATGTTGTATTTATGTAATATATTATCTATCCTAAACCCGATGTACATGCCGGGACTTGTATTGTAATATATTGTAGTGTTTGTTAGTGTAGTTTATGCTCCTACGTCTGAAAAATCTAAAATGTAACCGTTCTTTTTAAGATCAATAAAAATCAGGTTTTTTATTTACGACTTTGCCTCATTTTGCTTGTTATTCTGTGTGAAATTCCTTGGCTCTAATCTCTTTTCAAAAGTTTAGAATGCAAGCATGGTTTTTATGCAAGCGCGGTTTTTAGGAAATTTTTGTATTTACTATTCCCTCGTCTTTTTAAGCTTTGGGTTCGTCGTTTTGTGTTGAGTGACGTTCTTTTTACCCTCAGGTTTAAAAGACGAATTTTTGTGTTGACTATGTCCTTGACTTTTTTTTTTAAGCTTTGGACGCGTCATTTTGTGTTGAATGTTGTCCTTTTAACCCTTCAGGTTTAAAAGACGAATTTTTGTGTTGACTATGCCCTTAGCCTTTTTAAGCTTTGGACGCGTCATTTTGTGTTGAATATCGGTTGCGCTTTTTGCAAAGCTGCCTACGTATCCACGAAAAGTGGAATCAAACCGGCGTAGTTCGGAAGTGTACGTTTAGGGGCATACCGGCCCAGGAATTGTGTTTGCTTTTTTGTGGTGAATGTGCACGTTTAGGGGCATGCCGGCCCATGAATTGTGTTTGGTGGATGCATGTTTAGGGGCATGCCGGCCCATGAACATGTTTAAGGACATGTCGGTCCATGAATTGCTTTTGATTTTTGTGGAGAGAAAGAGCATGTTTAGGGGCATGCCGGCCCATGAATTGTGTTTTTGATTTTTGTAGAGAGAGAGAGCACGTTTAGGGGCATGCCGGCCCATGAACATGTTTAAGGACATGTCGGTCCATGAACATGTTTAAGGACATGTCGGTCCATGAATTGTGTTGTAGAAAATTTCGCATTTTATAGATACATTGCAAGGCATTTTTAAGGGTAATACTTTTTGAGCTGGTCGAGGTTCGTTGCGAGGTTAAACTCTTGACCGTCCAAGTCGGTTAGTTTTGCTGCTCCGCCTGTGTATATCTCTTTGACGAGGTAGGGTCCAGCCCAGTTAGGCTTGAACTTTCCTCGTGGGTCAACTGGAAGTGGTGCTCGGACTGACTTTAGTACGAGATCACCTACTTTTATGTGTCGTGGCTTAACTCGTTTGTTGAATGCTCGTTGTAGTCGGGCTTGGTATATTAAATGCGGTACTCGGGGAATGCGATCGGCGTTCATCCGAAGCATGAGTTGTTAAATGCAGTTCACGGGCCCATTCTGCTTCCGGGATGCTACTTTCCATTAGTATGCGTAGAGACTGTATTTCTATTTCCACTGGTTGGACGGCTTCCATGCCATAGGTGAGGAAATAGGGGGTCATGCCCGTAGGGGTTCGGATGGTAGTACGGTATCCCCAGAGTGCATATGGTATCTTGTTGGGCCAATCTTTGCAGCTGTCGATCATTTTTTCGAGTATGGTGACGACTGTCTTGTTTGCTGCTTCAACGGCTCCATTGATTTGGGGTCGATATGGCGAGGATTTGTGATGTTCGATGTTGTATTTTGTGAGTATGGCTTCCGTCTCGCGCTGAAAGTGCGAGCTTTGATCGCTGATGAACTCGTGGGGTATGCCATATCGGCATATAATGTTTGTCTGTATGAATTTGGCGACTTCTTTGGAGCCGAGGGTTCGAAAAGATGCTGCTTCTACCCATTTAGTAAAGTAGTCGATGGCCACCAAAGACGGGCGTTGACCTCCTGCTCCGATGGGGTGGACTTTTCCTATCACGTCGATGCCCCAGGTTGAAAAGGGCCAGGGTGAGGTTAGGCTGTATAGTGGTGAAGGTGGTACATGTTGGACGTTGCTGAAAATTTGGCAATTGTGGCAGTGCTTGACGTATTGGATGCAGTCTGCTTCCATGGTCGTCCAATACCATCCTAGTCGTAGAATCTGTTTGCAGAGTGCTCGAGCGTTCATGTGGGGTCCGCATTCGCCATCGTGGACTTGCGTGACGATTTCCTGCCCTTTCTTGTAGTCGACACATATGAGCAGCGTCCCTTGTGGTGTTTTCTTGAGTAATTGTCCCATTTCTAGCACAAATTGGGAAGCTAGGAGTCTGATAGCTCTCTGTCCACGTTTATCGGTGTAGGGTGGGTAAGTGTTGTCTGTTTTGTAGTTGATTATGGCTTGATACCAAGGCTCTGTCTGCTCGGCTTCGTCCAGGTCAATAGTATGGATGTATGCTGGTTCGTCACGTCTTTCGACGATGATGGGTAGTAACTTCATGTCTGGTGGCATGTTTAGGAGGGATGAGAGTTTTGACAGTGCGTCGGCAAACTGGTTTTCTTCCCTTGGGAGGTGGTAAAATTCGATGCTGTCGAAGTTGGTTAGGAGTTTTTGTACTTTTGTTTGGTATTTGGTGAGGGTTTCGCTCATGATCTTCCATGCCCCGGTTACTTGATTTATGATGAGGAATGAATCTCCGTGCACCCGTAGGTTCTTTATTTTGAGGGCGATGGCGGCTTGCAGGCCGTAAATGCAGGCTTCGTATTCTGCGACGTTTATTGTGACGCTAAAATCGAGCTTGATCGAGAGCGGAGTATGGTCACCATTTGGGGATATTAAGAGTATTCCTACTCCGCAGCCGCGGTAATTTGATGCTCCGTCAAAGTATAATTGCCAGTACTCCCTTTCTATGGCGAAGATCCCATCGTCCGGAAATGACATTGTATCGATCACGGGTTGTTCGATGATAGTATTTTTTGCAAGGAAGTCTGAAACTGCTTTTCCCTTAATTACTTTCAGAGGGAGGTACTTGAGTTCGTACTCGGCGAGGAGCAGGGTCCATCTGGCCATACGCCCATTTAGGACTGGTTTTTCAAATAGGTACTTGAGGGGGTCCATCAAGGAGTAGACTCTTGTCGTGCTAGTGAGTAGGTAGTGCCTGAGCTTTTTGGTTGCCCAGACTAGCGAGAGGCAGCTTTTCTCGGCCGCTCGTCTGAAGTTTCGTAATCGTGAAACTTTCTTTGATGTAGTAGATGGCCCGTTCTTCGTTGTTGACTTCCTGGGCGAGCATGGCACCCATAGCGTTTGGCGTGGTCGTTAAGTATAGCGACAATGGCAAGTCCTTTTGTGGGGGTACCAGAACGGGTGGACTTGTGAGCAGGCTCTTGACTTTGTCGAATGCTTGTTGACAATCGTCGTCCCATTTCGTATGCTCTTCTTTCTTCAATTTTTGAAAGATTGGCTCACAAATCATGGTGAGTTTGCTGATAAATCGGGAGATATATTGGACTTGTCCCAAAAAGCTCCTTATTTCGTCGATGTTGCTTGGCGGTTTCATACCCATTATTGCCTTGATTTTGGTGGTCTATTTCGATCCCGCTACCGCTTACTATGTGGCCCAAAGAACTTGCACGATGTGACTCCAAAGGTGCATTTACGTGGGTTTAGTCGCATCTTATAACGCCTAATTCGGTGAAGAACTTCCGAAGGTTTGTGACGTGGTTGTCCCTTTCCTTTGACTTCACGATCATGTCGTCGACGTATACCTCGACCTCCTTATGCATCATGTCGTGGAGCAAGGTGGTAGCAGTACGTTGGTAGGTAGCGCCGACATTTATGAGCCCAAATGGCATGACTGTGTAGCAATAGGTTCCCCAGGGGGTTACGAAAGTGGTTTTTGGCATGTCGTCTGCTGCCCTTTTGATTTGGTTGTATCCTGCATATCCATCCATGAATGACAGTAAGGCGTGGTCTGCTCTGTTGTCGATCAGGATATCCATGTGAGGTAGCGGGAAATCGTCTTTTGGGCAGGCTTTGTTTAGGTCTCGGAAGTCGGCACATACTCGTATTTTGCCGTTCTTCTTCATGACTGGAACCATGTTGGAGACCCAATCAGAGTATTCAATAACTCGGATGAATCCAGGTTGTAGTTGCTTTTCGATCTCTTCTTTGACCATGAGAGACCATTCTGGTTTGATGCGTCGGAGCTTCTGTTTGACGGGTCTGGAACCTTGCTTGATCGGGATGCGGTGTTCAGCTATCTCGCGGTCTATGCCGGGCATGTCCTTATATGACCAGGCAAAGACGTCCTTAAACTCTGCGAGGAGCTTGGTGTATGTGGCCCTTTCTTCTGTGCTTAGGGAAGCCCCCAGTTGCAGTTCTTGAGGCTCTTCGGGAGTGCCTATGTCGATGGTTGTTGTGTCTTCAATGATAGGCTCCTGTTCGGGTTTTGAAACAATGCTTGCAATGTATCTATATAATGCAATGTTATTTAGTTTAAGTTTATCGCAATTATTAGAAAGAGTAGATTTTAAGTGAGGCAAAGAGTAACCAAAAACTTTCATGTCATTAATGTTATCAAAAGCGGTTACATTTGAAGATAGCTCAGACGAGGGAGCTTTGGACAACCTTAATGACTCTAGTTAATTACTGAGACCTACTATAATAGCCGTTTTTAGAAAAATGGCGTCATGACGACGCAGGGTCCTAGACTCTAGGTGTAGACGCTTGAATTGGGACCTCCCGAGTCGTCGGCAGATTGGGTGGCTTCTTCTTCGAGCTTCAGTTGTCGGAGGGCGGCTCGGAAATCTGAGGCTTCTATGGTGATAACCTCGTTGTAAAAAGGGATCTTAACCTTCTGGTGGAGAGTTGATGTTACGGCCCCGGTAGCGTGAATCCATGTCCTTCCTAGTAACATATTGTACGCCGGGGGGATGTCCATGAGTTGGAATTCGGTTTTTGTCTTGATGAATCCTGTCATGATGGGTAGTGATATGACACCTTCTATGTCGCGAAATGCCGTAAATGCGCTCTTATGTTGTTGGAGCAAGGGGTGACATCACTTTCCTTTAGTCCTAGCTTGAGGGCAGTTGTTAGGGGCAGGATGTTGATCGCGGAGCCATTGTCGATGAGGGTAACGGGTAATATCATGTTGCGGCACTCTACGGTTATGTAGAGTGCTGGGTTGTGTGGATCTTGGAAGGACGGCAAGTGGCGTGGGAGAAAGTTATGGCGCCCGGTAGCCAATCCGGATGATGCGGCTAATGAGTTGTCTTTGGGAGGATATCTTTGGCGTTATGCCATGTTGTGTGTAAGGAAGCGGTCGTTCGTTATGGATGCAGTAGTAACATTCTTGATTATGCCCTTGTTTCTGCCTTCGCTTGTGAGTTTGGGAGGGGATCCTGGCGGTATTAGTAGTTCCACTGGGTCTTGAAATAAACGTTGGAGGTGGCGACCTTTTTGTGGCCGTCGGTTTGTGCGGCGATAAGGGATCTGAGTTAAGTTTCCTTCCTTGTCCTCATGCCTTGGCTTTGTTTTTAACTTAGCTTGGTGGATGTGATCGGCGCCGTTATCACGGGTTGTTGATCTTTGCCGCAGCGACGTTGACCGTGATCGCTGCGGGAGCCAGGAGGGGATGATTGAGGATGGGATGCGTTCCACGTAAATGGGGTGAAGCAGGCGTGCTATCTTTGGCCGACCGTTGGTTTAAGAGCTATGCTTGGCTTGTCGATCGTCTCGTTGTCAATCATGTCATGGATTACGTTCTTCAAGCGAAAACAGTTCTCGGTGTCATGTCCTTTCCCCCTGTGGAATTCGCAGTACGAGTCTTCGTGCCTTGATACTGGTTTCTTATCCTCAGGTGGTTCACTGGTGGGCTTGGGGAGATGCAGAATGTTTTTCTTTACGAGCTTTCCTAATGCCTTTGAGTAGGACATAAAAAGGGGGTCGAACCTTCGTCGCTGTTGTGACGAGAATGGCCCACCTGGTGATGACCTGGGTACAGCAGGAGTGGGTTGTGCTAGGAAAATTGGTTGCGCTACCGGTACCTTCGGGTTTGCAGTATTAAAGGGTTCAGCCGTGGTCGTGGTTCGAGGAGTATTGCCCTGGCGACCATGATCTGCAGTTTTGGCCAGTTTGTACTTGTAGATTTCATCTTCTAGGGATCGAATCCTCTTGATGTGTCGAGCAGACTCTTCAGCGAATAGTCTAGAGTTTTTATCGGTTTCGACCTTCTGCATGGCGGCCAGATGCTCGAATAGGGCGGCGAGGTTGGCTATCTTGTGGTCAAGCAGCCTTACGTGTTCGGTGATTGTCATTAGCGGAGGAGGTGGTGGAAGGGCAACTTCGTCATTTGCGAGGTTGAAACGGAAGTTCATATTGTGTTTGCGAGCCGGGTGTTCGGGGCTTTTCAGTGAGTGGACCTGACAAAGTTTTCAAACCTTTAGTGACTCTAAAAAGGAAGAAAAGACTCAATGAAAAATCGCATTCAAAGAAGTAAAAAAAAGGTGGGTGCATGACTCGACTCGTGTTTTTAGCCTTTAAAATGACACGGGAAGCTTTTGAGGTAGAGGCATATTGACACGTCTCTATTCTCGAGGTTGAAAAATTTTTATGATCATGATCTGATTAACCCAGTTTAGCGGTATGTTGCTAGGGGTT
Organism: Dianthus caryophyllus; assembly: GCA_023091065.1. Lineage (NCBI taxonomy): Eukaryota > Viridiplantae > Streptophyta > Magnoliopsida > Caryophyllales > Caryophyllaceae > Dianthus > Dianthus caryophyllus. The sequence continues at coordinate 18,567,714 of CM041527.1, read as the reverse complement.
TATCATCACGATAAAAAGGATCAAACCGAAGTAGCGATAGGCTAATCGATCTGAGGATGTTAAAATTGGGTAAAAGGCGACCAATTGTTCGCCTTTTACGTGTGACTCAGGGATTTAAATCGAAAATGACAATAAGTCACTCGATTCAAAGAGTAAATCAACGGGTTCACATATGAGTGAGCCCGCGTTTTTTGTTTTTGAGAGAAAAAGATTAAATCGGGACGACTAGAGAGTCACTCGACTTAAAGCTAAATCTAATGTTCTAAAAGTTAATTTCATTTAAAATCTCCGAAATGAATTGACATTTACGGGTTTTTGCTCTATGAATTTTTTTTGCAATAAATGTATTATGACGATACGTCAGTCGCATAATTCATTTACGTTTTGAAAAAGATCGGGGATCTAGTGATTATCCTGGATCGGTTTTAAATGCACTGGCATTTTATTTATCAAACTCAAATGACTATAGGTCAAAGAGCCTAACGGCGTGTAAAAAAAAGTATGACCTTTTTGAAAAAAGTTTTTTTTTTTTTTTTTTTAAAAAAGAATTTTCAAAATGGACGTATTTTAAATGTATAATGCCTAGGAAATGTTTTTGCATGAAATGGTTTTGAAAGACGACTATAGTGAGGGTACTACAGCCTCACACTTGTACATATAAACACAAGTTTTTGGCTTATAGGGTAAGGTTCCCTCCGGTCATTCCCGTAACGTTTAGGTAGGGGCACCCGCAAGACTACACACGTCTTAGGTGTGAATTCAAGACGGGCCCTAGAGCGTCCGAGTTTGACTGGTTACGATTGTTTGTACGGATGCCGTACTTGTAATCGTGGAGGGGTGAGAGAACAGTGTGTCCGGAGTTACCTCGCTTATAGGCGAGGATTCTTGAGCCGTTCCTCAAAGGGTGTGGTTTGAATCAGGAGGATTCGACTCAACGTATTTTTGCCCAAATATTGAAAGCGCAAGTGTTTTCAAAGTTTCAAGCTTCACTTCTTTATGATTTTAAAATAAAAGAAAAACTAGTTTTTCAAAAATAATAAAAATCATGCTCCTCCCCAGCGGAGTCGCCAGCTGAAGGTACCGGGAAGAAACCTATCGACGCCCTGCGCGCCCGACCTCGCCCCGTGCGAGGGCGTAGGGTGCGGAATGCGCCTCGCAGGAAGTGTGCGCGATGTTTTTGTAAAAATGGGGGAGATCATTTCATGAATTTGTGACCAAAAAAGAAAAGTAGAAAAATCCTTTTTGAAAATGTATTTTCGGAGTCGCCACCAAATATTAAAGGAATTTGGAACCTATTCAACGCGTCTTAAAATATAAGACACGAGTGTCTCAGATTTCAAGATGCGTCGATATCTATCAATCTGAGGTTTGAAACCAGAGAAGGGATTCGGAGTGAGGTTACTTTTCAAAAGTTTTGACAAAAATGTGTTTTTGAAAACTGAAATCAAAAAGCCTACGTAAAAGTAGTCTCTACTAATTTGAAAACATTTAGTTAATTTCGATATTTGGGCTAAAATGACGCTACGTACAAGTGCGAATATATATGACTCGATTAAAATGCATAAATAATGTAAATCGTCAAAATAATGACCTTTCTATGGGAAATGTACGTTAAATAATAATTTATTGACTAAATTATTACTATAAACGTTATTTTCCGACCTCGTATTTTGACTCTTTAAGAATTTGTAAAAACCCTCAGTTTTGACATGCTAAAAGACTCTATGAAACGGTACAATTTAGTGTTGGATCCGTGATTCTAGTCGTTATTTAATGCATGAATGAGGACTTGCATAATTATAAAAGAGACGTCGGTTTGCTTTAGTGATAATGACTCGTTTATTTATGCGATATTGGCGGGGTTTAGACGGATTATGAATCCGAATTACTACAACCGTATTACGAATACGGCTTCGCTATTGCCAATATCGGGTTGGGGTTAATGTAACCCCTTTGTCCGAGTCTCAAAACGTCCCAAAACGTAGGTAAAATGTTTACCTTTCGAAAATGCAAAGACGGTATTTTTGAGTGGATTTTGTGAGTATTTTAGTTTGTTTTGTAAAACCGATATGTTGAAAATGAATGAAGTGGGTTGGTATTTATAGAGGTTGGCTGATTTGAAGGTGGACAAAATATAAATCGCCTGTATACAGGCGTTTTATATTTTGTTTGGGTTGGATTTTGTAAGAAAAATGAAAAGGCGGCTGCGTGGGGAGGAGTTTATAATCGCCTGTTAACAGGCGATTAGAAACTTAATCGCCTGTCAACAGGCGATTTCTATTTTGTTTTGGTGAAATTCGCTTTATGCCGCCTTTTGGTTTTGGGTATGTGATTAGGTGATGATTGTATTTTATTTAGATATTTTGGGCCAAATTAGTTTTTGGCTCAATTTTGATTTTCGTGTTTCGGTTTTTGTCGTGTTTTTCGGTTTTGGCTCGAAATAAAATAATATTAGGTTATATTATTTTATGGTATCGTGGAGTCTTGTTTTGTGAAAATGTGACACGGGACGCACTTTGGCCCGTTTTGAGTGTTGGGTTTTGGGTCGTTTTTGTAAGTTTGGGCCGTTTTGTAGCTAGTTGGGCTGTTTTTGTGGCTTGGCTTAATAAGACGTTCCTATTCCGTGCTCGTGTTGTGCTTATAATGACTAAGAGTGACATTTCATTTTTATGATTATGCAAGTCCAAATTAATACGCTAAAAATGACTAATACGTTTTAGACACTTTTGTACCGTTTCGACTCTTTTAAAAGCATGAATGGAAGTCCTTTTCATCATCGGGTTTGTTTTTGGGGGGTACGGATACGGGTATCTACAGGTGGTCGTAGAACTGGTGGATTAGATAGCAATTGTTTGACCTTGTCAAATGCCTTTTGGCATTCTTCGTCCCACTCAACGTGGTTGGTTTTCTTGAGTCTCTTGAAAATTGGTTCACATATCATGGTAAGCTTGCTGATGAAGCGGGAGATGTACTGGATTTGTCCGAGGAAGCTTCGGATTTCGTCGAGGTTCTTAGGGGGTTGCATTTCGAGGATTGCTTTGACTTTCGAGGGGTCGACCTCGATGCCTCTTTGGCTTACTACGTGTCCTAGTAGTTTGCCAGATTTCACTCCAAAGGTACACTTTTGGGGATTGAGATGCATCTTGTATTGCCGTAGGCGTGTGAAGAACTTGCGGAGGTTAGTGATATTACCACTTCTCTCCTTCGATTTCACGATCATGTTGTCGACGTAAACTTCGACTTCTTTAAGCATCATGTCACGTAAAAGGGTTGTGGCAGTGCGTTGGTATGTTGCACAGGCTTTGATGAGGCCAAAAGGCATGACCGTGTAGCAGTATGTGCCCTACGGTGTAATGAAGGCCGTCTTTGCCATGTCTTCGCAGGCCATTTTGATCTGGTAATAACCTGCGTAGCCGTCCATGAAGGATAGGAGGGCGTGGTCGGCGGTATTGTCGACTAGGACGTCCACATGGGGTAATGGGAAATCATCTTTGGGACTAGCTTTGTTTAAGTCACGGAAGTCGACGGACACTCGAATCTTGCCATTCTTCTTTAAGACTGGGACCATGTTTGAAACCCATTCTGGATAATCGATGACCTGGATGAAATCGGCTTGTAGTTGTTTCTCGATTTCTTCCTTGATCATAAGGGACCATTCGGGACGTAGCCTCCTTAGCTTCTGCTTGATTGGTTTGTAACCGGGTTTAATGGGGATGCGATGTTCGGCGATGCTTCGTTCGATTCCTGGCATATCCTTGTACGACCATGCGAATACATCCTTGAATTCGGTTAGGAGTTGTGTGAGTTGGGCGCGCTCGTCTTTGTCTAGTGAGGCACCTAGTTGTAGTTCCCTTGGCTGTAACACCCCGACATTTTCTAATTTATTTTATTCACTTTCTTTAATTCGTTAGTTTCCAATCGAGTGATTTTCCACTTTTGGCTCGGGAAATCATTTCTTAAATCAGAGCGAGCCGCTCCACCTTGAAGCGAGCCACTCTCTCAGCCAGAGCGAGCCGCTCCCTCTACGCGGGATCAAGTTTTAGAGTTTTCCCGTGTTTCTTTTGGCTCAAGATATTATAATTACCTCGTCCCTCCTAACCCTAGCACCCTAATGATCAGAATACTAACTCCCTCCTCTCATCCCTCATCTCACATCTTAATTCTTCTCTCAAAACTCTCTCAAAACTCATCAAAACATCATTATTATTCATCCATTCTCTCATCTCTTGAGCCCTAATATCTTCCTATTCAATTCCCTTGGTAAATCATCCCTTTTAGCATTTGTACTTTTCTGTTTTTGTATTATTTTATGTGTATTTATGTTGTATGCTTGTTGCTTGTGTGATTTGGCTTGGAAACTCAAAGGAGAAGGAGATCTAGAGGAAGGAGACACCATCCTTGTGGAGGAAGAAGAAGAATAGCAAGGATTTGGACTTAACTAAGGTAACTAGGTGTGATCTAGTTGTATTTTAACATGTATGAGGCCTATATGTTGTTGATCTTGTATTCTACTTTGTCGATCTAATGTGTGAGTGCTAATTCATGTTGTTTGATTGATGTTTTGTCATGTAAGCATGCTAGATCTAGGGCCTCATACTAGGGTTGTTCTTTTATCATATTGTTAATGCATAATTCACATAGTATATCGTTTATCATGCTCGTAAATTAACCTTTGAAAAAACGATTTTGGTGTTGGAATGATGTTGATGCCGTGTTGGGTGTAATGGGGGCCGTGGCCCTTGCTTTTGTTTCCCCTCGATTTTCTTCTGGTTATGGCTTAATTATGTTAAATCTTGATGTTTGAATGGATCACTTAAAGTTAATTATGAGTTAAGATGATTTGATAAAGTCTAATAGTGTTTATATGCATGATTAATTGAGTTTATCACATAACTTGTTAATGGGTCACATGAGGATCGAGTGTATTGCATGAAATCGGGTTTTGGTTGTGTTGGCCGTGTGTTGGGCACACATGCCGTGAGGTGTGTGTGTGTGTTGGTTCGTTTGTCACTTGTTTGAGTCTTGGCATGTCTTAGGATGTTAACTATGCTATATTGAATCGAGATACACTTTGTTTGATCACTAAATAATGAAATATAAGCATGTCAATTAAATTTATGGCTTGTAATGTATGTTGACCATATTGTACTTCGTTTGTATGGTTGGTTATGATTGTAATGAGGCTTGTGTATGCATATGTATGGTTGTTGTTGTTGCATGGTCGTGTTGGAAGTGTTAGAGACAGGTTAACAGGTTAAACAGGTTGTGCTTGAGTTAAGTTTGCACATGGGTACTGTTCTGGCATATGTGTGAGGGGATACAACGTCCTAGGATGGACGGATACCGCTCGTGGTCCCCTCGACTATTCTTGTTGTTTAGCTAGAGCTATCGTGGGTTCTCAACCAGAAGCGTTAGAGACTATGGTTGTAAATGTCATCACCGTTCTTGTTGCTCGGTGGGATTTGGCCAAATTTAGACTTGTGATTGAGGAACTTCTTGTTGTTGTTCCGCCATAGGGTTTGAGTGATTCTTGTTGCTTCACTCGGGGTGATTCTTGTTGCTTCACCCAGTTCTCCGCGCTTACTCTCGCAATTGGTTGGAAGAAGGATCGTCATGGGTACTCAGTTGGTTTTGGGCACGACTTGGTTGTGTCGTGTGGTTTGGTTGCTTATGTACTATTGTTCCATTGTTTTACGATAGTTAACTATGCTTTTGTACTTTGATAATAGGCCGTAGGCCAGGTGAGCTTGTTTGCATTGTTGTCTACGTTCGTTATGTTAAAATATGACTGGGGAGCACCTAGTTACTCCCCACTGATTGTGGTTGTTGCCTTTCTTTTATAGGTATGCGCGAGACGGGATTGAGTGAGTAAATGAGAGGATGTGACCGTGTATTACCTTGGAAGAGATGTGATTTCGTTTAGACTCTTTTGGACTTGTATTTAGGATTTGTTTTAGACTTTCTTTCGGACTCGAACATTTGTCTTGGATTTGGTTTGTACGGGGTATTTATTCCCCACTCTGTTAGGCCCAAGGCCTACTCTTTATCTTTCAGTTTGTTTAGTTGTTTGTTTGAGTAATAATCCGGGCTACACGGTGTTTCCACCACCGTGATTTCAGTTTTAAAACCTTTCTTTTCCTAAAACCCTTTTTAAATCGTATTTTATCTCTTTTGAAAAACCCGGGTTGTTACATTGGCTCTACGGGGGTTCCCACGTTTATGGTTATGGTTTCCTCGATGATTGGGTCTTGGGTTTTTGGAGAGACAATGTTTGCAATGTATTTGTTTAATGATTCATTAGTTTGTTCATTTTTGTAACAACCCGGGTTTTTAAAATAAAATAAAATACGATTTAAAAAGGTTTTAGGAAAGATAAAGGTTTTAAAACTGAAATCACGGTATGGAAACACCGTGAGTCTTGATTATTACTCAAACAACTATTAAAACTAAACAGAAGGAAAAGAGTAGGCCTTAAGGCCTAGCAAAAACATTGGGAATAAATACCCCTTACAACCAATTCCAAAACAAAGTCCAAAGTTCGAAATAAAGTCTAAAACAATCCAAAATACAAATCCGAATAGTCCAACAAAAACACATCTCTTCTAAGGTATAGCATGGTCATATCCTCGCATATCCTCACTCAATTCCCGTCACGCGCATACCTATAAAAAAGGAAAACAACAACCACAATCAGTGGGGAGTAACTAGGTGCTCCCCAGTCATATTTTAACATAACGAATGCATACAACAACAATGCAACAAGCTCACCTGGTCTACGGCCTAAACCAAAGTATAAATACAAGTACAACCAAACATACAACAATAAAACAACAATACAAACGCAAACACAATCACACGGCGCAACCATTGTTGTGACCAAACCAACTGAGCTCACACGACGATCCATCTTCCAACCAATTGCGAGAGTAAGCGCGGAGAACTGGGTGAAGCAACAAGAATCACCCCGGGTGAAGCAACAAGAATCACCCAAACCCTATGGCGGAACAGCAACAAGAAGTTCCTCAATAATCACAAGTCTAAATTTGGCCAAATTCCACCGAGCAACAAGAACGGTGACGACATAAATATAACCATAGTCTCTAACCCTTCTGGTTGAGAACCCATAGTCGCTCTAGCTAAGCAACAAGAATAGCCGAGGGGATCATGGGCGGTATCCGTCCATCCTAGGACGTTGTATCTCCTCACGCATGTGCCAGAACAGTACCCATGTGCAAACTTAACCCAAGCATAACCTGTTAACCTGTCAACCTGTCTCCAATACTCCAACACAACCATACAACCACAACATCCATACTCGCACACGCACAAGTCGCAATATCATCATAACCAACCATACATACGGAGTACAAAATGATCAACATGCTTTACAAGTCATACATTCGTTTAACATGCTCATAAATAATCATTTAGTGATCAACCAAAGTATAACATGACTCATTATAGCATAGTTAACATTTTAGGACATGCCAAGACTCAAACAAGCGACAAACCAACCAACACCCACACACACCCCACGCGGCCTGAGCACCCACTCACGGCTAACACCCACACCACACGGCCAACACTTCAAAATCACGGTTTCATGCACCAAACTCAATTCTCATGTGACCAATTATCGATTTAGGTGATCAAATCATTAAAACATGCATACATATACTTTTAGACTCAATGAAAACCATCTTAACTCATACTCATCATTAGGTGGATCATGTAAACATCAAGATTAATCGTGTTTAAGCCAAATCCAGAGGAAACATGAGGGAAAACAAGAGCAAGGGGGTTCGGCCCCTTCACCCACAACACGGCATCAACACAACAACACCACCAAACCGATTTTGATCAATCTACAAGCATGAATAATGATACTACAAGTGAATTATGCATGAATATATGATTATAGGACAAACCCTAGTATGAGGCCAATGGAACTAGCATGAAATCATGACCAAAACATCAACCATCATCACAACAACGATGTAAACAACAACAACATGACAAACAAGGCCTCATACATGCTAAAACATAACTAGATCACACCTAGTTACCTTTGTAGAGAACCAAAATCGTGCTACTCCTCCTCCTCTTCGACTAGGATAGTATCTCCTTCTTCAAAGCCCTCTTCTCCTTTGATAATCCAAGCCAACACACAAATAATGAATACAAAGCAATTCAACACATAAAATAACATAATAACAGAAAAATAAAAGAGATAAAAGGGATCCTATACCAAGGGAAAAGGTTAGGAAAGCCTTAGGATGAATAGGATGGAAGCTTGCAAGAGAATCAATGGAGTTTGAATGATAATGGAGAGATATTTTGAGAGAGAAAGGAGAAATGAATGTGGATGGGAATGAGGAATGAGAGATTAAGGAGTGAAATCAGATTATTAGGTTGCCTAGATTAGGAGATCACAAGATATGATAATGCCTTGCTCAAGGATCTAACCAAAACCCTAAATCCTATCCGTGCAAAGGAGGATTTGGTTCGGTCCAAGTTGGGCCGGTCCAAATTAGCTTCTGAAAATTTGGCAGATGCAACGGCGTCGAAAAAATACGCAGTTTAGCCTTTTGAATCACTTGAATCGGAGTTCGTATGAGGAAGTTACACTGTTTTTAGCTAGATTACTCCATATTTAAATACCGACTACAGAGTAGCTTAATCACACGACAAGAGAACTGATTTTCTCGAGCTAAAAGAAATGAGAGCATCAAGAGAAATAATTTACGAATATAAATGAGACAAATAATAAATATTAGGAAAAGTCGGGGTATTACAATCCAACCCCCTAAAAAGAAGTTTCGTCCTCGAAACTTGAGATCGTAGAATTACCTGCCGCAAAAAGGAAGGGATACTTCTCGAGCATGGAAGCCTCGGTCTCCCAAGTAGCTTCCTCGTACTTCTGACTCCTCCAGAGTACCTTCACGAGCGGAACCACCTTGTTTCTGAGCCTCTTCTCCTTCCGGTCTAGGATACGAACTGGTCTCTCTTCATACGTCAGATTCGGTTCAACCTCCAGCCCAACATCCTCGATCACATGGGGGGGATCACTACGGTACCTCCTCAACTGGGACACATGAAACACATCATGTACCCTCTCTAGTTTTGGTGGTAGAGCCAACCGATAAGCCACCTCACCTATCCTCTCAAGCACCTCGTATGGTCCCTCGAACTAAGGACTCAGCTTGCCTTTCAACCCAAACCGCTTCACGCCTTTCATCGGTGACACCTTAAGGAACACTTTGTCACCCACCCCAAACTCGATCGGTCTTCGTTTCAGGTCAGCGTAGGACTTCTGTCGATCTTGCGCGGCTTTCAGCTTCTCTCGTATGACCCTCACCTGTTCGATAGATTCCTGTATCATCTCTGGTCCAACCACAGCAGCTTCAGAAATGTCATCCCAACACATAGGACTTCGACACTTCCTCCCGTACAATGCCTCGAACGGTGCCATCCTGATACTCGCTTGGTAACTGTTGTTGTAGGAAAACTCGACCAACGGCAAACTCTTTCCCCAACCAACATGGAACTCTAATGCACAAGCCCGCAGCATGTCCTCTAAGGTCTGGATGGTTCTCTTAGTCTGACCATCTGTGGCAGCATGGAACGCAGTACTCATCTTCATCTCGCTACCCAACGCCTCTTGCAACTTCTTCCAGAACTGTGAACAAAATCGGGGATCACGATCCGAAACAATATCCTTAGGAACCCCATGTAGTCGTACGACCTCGCGCTGGTAAGCATTCGCCAACTCCTCCATGCTCCAAGTCTCCTTCATTGGAATGAAGTGCGCTGCCTTCGTCAGTCGATCCACGACAACCCACACTACATTCTTACCTGTAGGTGTCCTAGGTAAGGCCATCACAAAATCCATGGAAATGGAATCCCACTTCCACATAGGAACCTCCAAAGGTTGCAGCAAACCACCAGGTCTCTGATGCTCAAACTTCACCTTCTGGCACAAAAGACACTTCGACACGTACTCAGCCACTTCCCTCTTCATATTAGGCCACCAGAAATGCAACCTCAAATCCTTGTACATCTTATCGCCTCCAGGATGTACAGAGTATGGAGAACTATGAGCTTCCCTCAATATCTTCCCCTTAAGAACCTCGCAGCTCGGAACGCACCATCGACCCTTAAACTTTAATCCACCAACAGCACCAATCTCGAAATTCTCAGCACCACCACCTGTCTTAGCCTCCCAGATAGCCTCCAGAACAGGATCCTCATGTTGCCTTACCCGAATCTCGTGATATAACTCAGGTTCAGCCACCATAGCACCCAAATCAACTCCACGATGCACGACCTCCAACTCTAGTTTCTGGAAGTCACGGCATAACTCGTCTGGAAGTACCCATGCAGCATTCAACCCGTGTCTCCCTTTCCTACTCAGCGCATCTGCAACCACATTCGCCTTCCCTTCGTGGTACTGTAGCTCGATGTTATAATCCTTGATTAGTTCCAACCAACGTCTCTGCCTCATGTTCAAGTCCCTCTGCGTGAAGATGTACTTCAAACTCTTATGATCGGTATAGATTTTGCATGAAGCCCCATAAAGATAATGCCTCCACAGCTTCAAGGCAAAAACCACAGCAGCAAGCTCCAAATCATGCGTAGGATAGTTCTGCTCATGCACCCGTAACTGTCTCGATGCGTAAGCAATCACTTTTCCCTTCTGCATTAGCACACAGCCCAAACCCAGCTTCGAAGCGTCGCTGTACACGTCAAACTCAGCTCCATCTTCCGGCAATGTTAACACTGGCGCGGTCGTCAACCTCTTCTTCAGCTCTTGGAACGCAGTTTCACACGCCTCACTCCACACTTACTTCGACTCTTTACGCAGCAACTGAGTCAAAGGTCTAGCTACCTTTGAGAAGTCCTGAACGAACCTCCTGTAATAGCCAGCAAGTCCAAGGAAGCTTCGTATTTCATTAACATTCTTCGGACTCTCCCAATTCAGCACAGCCTCAACCTTAGACGGATCTACCTTCACACCCTCACCAGAGATCACATGCCCCAAGAAAGCGACCTCCTTTAACCAGAACTCGCACTTGGAGAACTTAGCGTACCACTTCTGCTTCTGCAACACTCCCAAGATTAAACGCAGATGTTTCTCGTGCTCAGCTTCATCTCGAGAGTAAATCAATATGTCGTCAATGAAAACAACAACACACTGATCCAAGTACTCGCCAAATGTCCTGTTCATCTGATCCATAAACACCGCAGGAGCATTAGTCAAACCAAACGGCATCACCACGAATTCATAATGCCCATACCTCGATCGAAATGCGGTCTTGGGAATATCCTGCTCACGAACTGGAATCTGGTGATAACCCGATCTCAAGTCTATCTTCGAGAACACACTCGCACCCTTCAGCTGGTCGAACAAGTCCTCAATGCGTGGCAAAGGATACTTGTTCTTCATCGTTACCTTGTTCAATTCTCGATAGTCAATACACAGCCTCATGCTCCCATCTTTCTTCTTTACGAACAACACTGGGGCACCCCACGGCGATACACTCGGTCTAATGAACCCTTTCTCGATCATCTCCTCAAGCTGCTTCTTTAACTCCTGTAGCTCGGCCGGAGCCATACGATACGGGGCCTTAGAGATAGGCCCTGTACCCGGCACTAGCTCAATTGCGAACTCCACATCACGTTCAGGTGGAATCCCAGGCAACTCCTCAGGAAAGACATCCGCGAACTCCCGAACAATAGGAATGTCCTCCAGCTTCAACTCCTTGGAGACATCCTTTACCATGCACAGATACACCTGATGCCCTTTTCTCCTCATGTTGTTCATCTTCAAAGCGGATACCCATCTCACATTGGTTTCGAAGTAACACACGTGTGAGATATCTTGCAACCAGACGGACCCTTCAATAAAATCTTCTGATCCCGGCACACAAAGCGAGCGTCGTACTTAGCCAGCCAATCCATACCCAAGATGATGTCGAATTCCGAAAGCTCAAAACGAACCAGATCAGCCAGCAGGATGGAAGTCCCAAAGGAAATAGGAACGTCCTTGAAAAGTAACGAACAAGCGATAGTTTCTCCCGTGGGAAGAGATATAAGAGTGTCCACGGTAGAGGATGGAGTAAGCTTTGCTTTCGCGATCAAGGAAGACGATATGAAGGACATAGAAGCACCCGTGTCAAACAGAATATAAGTAGGTATAGAGTTAACAAGGAATATACCCGTGATAACATCAGGATGTAGTTCAGTCTCAGCTCGACTCATAACAAAGATTCGCCCCTTCTGAGCAGGCGGGTTAGTCTTTGCAGGAACCACAGCAGATGAAGACCCAGCAGCAGCAGCAGAACCCGAAGCCTTAGGACACTGATTAGATTTATGCCCCTGCTCCTTGCAGACATAGCACGTGATCGGCGACCCATCACAATTCTTACCCGGATGGTAAGGCTTCTTGCACTTGTAGCACAGCATGTTTGGCCTAGCAGTGGCCTGGTTCCGGTTCACAAACGGTCGGGGCTCGAATCTACCCTTCTTCGCTACCTGGAAAGAAGTTTGGGGAACAAACAGCCTCTTCACAAACCTGTTCTTCTTAGCAGCTTCAGCCTCTTCAGCCTGGATCGATGCATACACACTCAGAGCTCGATCATAAGCCTGCTGGAATGTAGTGGAAGGCATTCCAGCTAGCACAGTCCTAACTCCGAAGGACAAGTTCTTCTCATATCGATTTAACGCGGCAAATTCGTCGGGAATAATGTGGCGCAAAACGAGCCAAAGCCGTGAATTTGTCAGTCTACTCCTGCACTGACATGGTACCCTGTACAAGATTAATGAATTCTTGCTCCTTCTCCCGTGAGCTCATCAGAGGATAAGCGCTTCTTCAACGCCGCAACCCAGCCTTGATTGAACTCAACCTGAGCCTGAAGGGCAGCTCTAGATAAGGCCCACCAGTTGTCGGCCTCCACCTTCAGATAGTAGGTGGCGATATCCACCTTCTGTGCCTCGGGGCAGCGAGTAGCCACGAACAGCTTCTCAATCTCCCTAATCCAGCTCTCGAGCACGACTGGATCAGCCTTGCCATCATACGTGGGTGGATGATGACGGTTAAAGCGATCAAAGACGAACTGGTTGTTCTCACGTGCCTCCGTCAAAGCTAAGATTGCATCCTCGACTCGGCGGATACGTTGAAGGTCTTGTTGTGCGGCATTTCTAGCCATCTGTATTACAATATCATGATTAACAGCAGCAAATAGCTAAACATGCCGCTACAAACAACTACTCAAAGACAAACAACGCAACCCCCTATTATGTCTACCCCACACTCCACTCGGTGTTCTAAGTCAAATCCTACTCGCTCACCTAGTAGAGTTGGGAGCGTATTCGCTCTGATACCAACTGTAACAACCCGGGTTTTTAAAATAGAATAAAATACGATTTAAAAAGGTTTTAGGAAAGATAAAGGTTTTAAAACTGAAATCACGGTGGCGGAAACACCGTAGCCCGGATTATTACTCAAACAACTACTAAAACTAAACAGAAGGAAAAGAGTAGGCCTTAAGGCCTAGCAAAAACATGGGGAATAAATACCCCTTACAACCAAATCCAAAACAAAGTCCAAAGTCCGAAATAAAGTCTAAAACAATCCAAAATACAAATCCGAATAGTCCAACAAAAACACATCTCTTCTAAGGTATAGCACGGTCATATCCTCGCATATCCTCACTCAATTCCCGTCACGCGCATACCTATAAAAAAGGAAAACAACAACCACAATCAGTGGGGAGTAACTAGGTGCTCCCCAGTCATATTTTAACATAACGAATGCATACAACAACAATGCAACAAACTCACCTGGCCTACGGCCTAAACCAAAGTATAAATACAAGTACAACCAAACATACAACAATAAAACAACAATACAAACGCAAACACAATCACACGGCACAACCATTGTTGTGACCAAACCAACTGAGCTCACACGACGATCCATCTTCCAACCAATTGCGAGAGTAAGCGCGAGGCGGGTGAAGCAACAAGAATCACCGGGTGAAGCAACAAGAATCACCCAAACCCTATGGCGAACAAAGAACAAGAAGTTCCTCAATAATCACAAGTCTAAATTTGGCCAAATTCCACCGAGCAACAAGAACGGTGACGACATAAATATAACCATAGTCTCTAACCCTTCTGGTTGAGAACCCATAGTCGCTCTAGCTAAGCAACAAGAATAGCCGAGGGGATCATGGGCGGTATCCGTCCATCCTAGGACGTTGTATCTCCTCACACATGTGCCAGAACAATACCCATGTGCAAACTTCACCCAAGCATAACCTGTTAACCTGTCAACCTGCCTCCAATACTCCAACAAAACCATACAACCACAACATCCATACTCGCACACAGACAAGTCGCAATATCATCATAACCAACCATACATACGGAGTACAAAATGATCAACATGCTTTACAAGTCATACATTCGTTTAACATGCTCATAAATAATCATTTAGTGATCAACCAAAGTATAACATGACTCATTATAGCATAGTTAACATTTTAGGACATGCCAAGACTCAAACAAGCGACAAACCAACCAACACCCACACACACCACACACGGCCTGAGCACCCACTCACGGCCAACACCCACACCACACGGCCAACACTTCAAAATCACAGTTTCATGCACTAAACTCAATTCTCATGTGACCAATTATCGATTTAGGTGATCAAATCATTAAAACATGCATACATATACTTTTAATCTCAATCAAAACCATCTTAACTCATACTCATCATTAGGTGGATCATGTAAACATCAAGATTAATCGTGTTTAAGCCAAATCAAGAGGAAACATGAGGGAAAACAAGAGCAAGGGGGTTCGGCCCCTTCACCCACAACACGGCATCAACACAACAACACCACCAAACCGATTTTGATCAATCTACAAGCATGAATAATGATACTACAAGTGAATTATGCATGAATATATGATTATAGGACAAACCCTAGTATGAGGCCAATGGAACTAGCATGAAATCATGACCAAAACATCAACCATCATCACAACAACGATGTAAACAACAACAACATGACAAACAAGGCCTCATACATGCTAAAACATAACTAGATCACACCTAGTTACCTTTGTAGAGAACCAAAATCGTGCTACTCCTCCTCCTCTTCGACTAGGATAGTATCTCCTTCTTCAAAGCCCTCTTCTCCTTTGATAATCCAAGCCAACACACAAATAATGAATACAAAGCAATTCAACACATAAAATAACATAATAACAGAAAAATAAAAGAGATAAAAGGGATCCTATACCAAGGGAAAAGGTTAGGAAAGCCTTAGGATGAATAGGATGGAAGCTTGTAAGAGAATCAATGGAGTTTGAATGATAATGGAGAGATATTTTGAGAGAGAAAGGAGAAATGAATGTGGATGGGAATGAGGAATGAGAGATTAAGGAGTGAAATCAGATTATTAGGTTGCCTAGATTAGGAGATCACAAGATATGATAATGCCTTGCTCAAGAATCTAACCAAAACCCTAAATCCTATCCGTGCAAAGGAGGATTTGGTTCGGTCCAAGTTGGGCCGGTCCAAATTAGCTTCTGAAAATTTGGCAGATGCAACGGCGTCGAAAAACAGTTTAGCCTTTTGAATCACTTGAATCGGAGTTCGTATGAGGAAGTTACACTATTTTTAGCTAGATTACTCCGTATTTAAATACCGACTACAGAGTAGCTTAATCACACGACAAGAGAACTGGTTTTCTCGAGCTAAAAGAAATGAGAGAATCAAGAGAAATAATTTACGAATATAAATGAGACAAATAATAAATATTAGGAAAATTCGGGGTGCTACAATTTTCATCGCATGAGTTAGTTGATGTGTCATATATTTACGTACTTATAGCCCCTTGTTCACGAGCTTTACTTCGCGTTTCCCGTGCTTTTACTTGCGTTTCAGCTCCTATTTCTCTCCGTTTTGGCTCTGCTGCGTTTTTGTGTCCATCTTGCAGGTATAAGCAGCTATTTGGAGTTTAGGATGCTATTCGGGAGGTTTCGTGAAGTTTCATAAAGTTTCGTGAAGTTTCGAGGTGATTCGAGTTGGTTTCGTTGCGTTTCAGTTGCGCATGAGCCTCGTTTCAACCAATGAAGGTGTCCCGGGACCTTGGGACGGGATTTGAAACTCACATGATCATCCTAAGCCTTGTCCCTACCCCTTGGGACGACCTTGGCCTTGTCCCTTAGCCTTGGGACGATAAGAAAGCAAAATAAAACTAAGTACAAAAAGGGACCAAATGAGCATGAGAACTGAAGAGCACCGGACAGGGACCATCCCAGTCGGGATGAGGTGGTCCCGGACGGGACAAGCTTCCCGGATGCCAGGGACAGCTCCGACTCTTCGTTGGCTTAAAATAATTCGTCTATTTGAAGGCCTTCTTGATCATATTTCGTTCTAACGTTTTTACAGCATTTTTCTAAGCACTTTAAACTTTGTTCTCTAAAAATCCTAGGGTTTATACTTTTCATCTTTTGTAATTTCAATTCCCGTCTCGGATTACTTTAGTTTGATCTTTTATTTGGGTTTTGTTGCTTGAATTCATCCTTTTTCTCTTGGAATTTCTGATTGGTATTGCAATTTTCTTCTCTCCTTTTGATTGTTATTTCATTATTTATCATTGTTGATCATGTTTTCATTATTCTCCCTTGCTTTTGTTTCCGTTTTCGTCATGAGTGAGTAGTTTATCATCTAGGGGTGAAGGGTGATCATGGGTGAGTAGTCTAGGATGCTTTTGGTGATGATTTGATGAGGGTTTTGCTTGTGTTTTGGTTGTCTCGCTTTGTTTGTGTTCTTTGATCCCTTGGCCAAGGTTTTGCGAGCGTTTGTCACCCTTAAACTTAAGACCGAAAGCCTAGTTTAAGGTAGGGCGCGAGACTAACCATTAGGACCCTCACTTGTAAGTTGCGAGAGCCCGCATTTGAGACCTAAAGGACGCTTAGAACCAAGAGGTCGAGCTTATTCCTTAGCACATGCGATTCCCGACTCATTTCTATCACCATCCCTTGTCCTAGCTTGCCTATGCTATCCCCGATCCCCTAGACCTTTTCCCTATAGTTTAAAACCCTCTTCTTGCGCTCTAGCTTTAGTTTACCAAACCATACTCGAACCGAGACTAGAATCATACAAAATAACCAACATAAGCGACCTTCTCCCAGTGGATTTCGACCCGACTTGCCCTAGCTACCCTAGCGTTTGGTTCGGTATTATTTTTGATTAGGAGAGTGCGACCAATCCTATCAAATTTTGGCACCGTTGCCGGGGAGACGGCTTTTGTTTTTGTTGTTATTTGGTTCTTTTCTCTTTATTTACTCTTGTCTCAAGGAACCTCAATTCCTTGAGGCCGTTACCTATAGCCTCCTCGAGTGTTGTGCATGCCCAGGTTATCACGTACGTCTCAAAAAGGCTTGGCAATTCCATTTGACCCGGAGCCGGAGCGTACATTCTTAAGGCTCAAGAACTTACTAAAGGACTTGGAAGCTGTTTCTCCTTCTACTTCATCCTCTAAGGAAGCTCACGTTACACCCGAGCCTAAGAAAATGGTGAAGCTTTCCGATCACTCGAGGCCTATGATAAGGCTTAGTCGCACTCGCCTAGTCAAAGATAATCCAAACTCACTCTACTAGATAGCAAGGGTAAGTCGGGTCGAATCCACAGGGAGATGGTCGCTTAAGTTGGTTATTTTGAACGATTCTAGTCTCGGGTCGAGTAAGGGTTGGTTTACTAGAGCTAAAGCGCAAGAAAAGGGTATAAACTTAGAAGAGAAAGGTCTAGGGAATCGGGGATAGCAAGGGTAAAGAAAGGATAAAGGATGGCGATAGAAATGAGTCGGGAATCGCATGTGCTAAGGAATAGGCTCGGCCTCTCGGTCCTAAGCGTCCTCTAGGTCTCAAGTGCGGGCTCTCGCAACTTACAAACACTACAAAAAAATACGCTGCTTGCGACGGAAATAATCTGTCGCAAAAGTCAAGAATCCGTCGCATTTGTCTAGTTTGCGACGGATTTGCGACGGATTATTGGCGTCGCAAAATCTGGTCGCAACAGAAAGAATTTGCGACGGAATTTTTGTCGCAAAACTTCTTGCGACGGACTTTTGTGACGGATTAATTTTTTTTTAAAAAAAGAAATAATTATAATTTATAAAAAAAATTTGCGACGGATCTTGCTACCGAATTTTCCGTCGCAAAAAAAAAAAAAAAAAAAAAAAAAAATTTTTTTTTTTTTTTTTTTTTTTTTTTTGGCGCTTCATTTAGTTACCGTATGGCGTATATAGTTTTTGTATAATTACAAGTGGCAAATTGTATAAATCTCAATACATGAAAACGATGAATACTATATAAACTACACAAATCTTACTTACTTCGTCGATGTGGGACAAATTTTTCCTGTTTTTGCGACAGACTTTGCGACGGATTTGCTGTTTGCGACGGATTTTGCTACTGTATATTCGTCGCAAAAAAAAAAAAAAAAAAAAAAAAAAAAAAAAAAAAAAATCCTTTGCTACGGATTTTGCTACGGATTTTTTTTTTTTGTTTTTTTTGTTTGCGACGGAAAATTCGGTAGCAAACTCCGTCGCAATTTTTTTTTCCATTTTTCCTAATTTTTGAAATTCTTTATTTAAATTAAATTCGTAAATTATTATCCACCTTGCGACGGATTAGCGACAGATTTTCCGTCGCAAATGTTGCCGCCAAATTTTGCGACGCAAATTGCGACGGAAATCCGTCGCTACAATTTCCCTCCAAAAATTCCGTCGCAAGATCCGTCGCTCTAACGATCCGTCGTAAAATCCGTCGCAAATGTTTTTTTTTGCGACGGAATTGTTGTCCGTCACAAAAATACCGTCGCAAGGTGAGCATTTTTTTGTAGTGAAATGAGGGTCCTAATGGTTAGTCTCGTGCCCTACCTTAAACTAGGCTTTCGTTCTTAAGTTTAAGGGTAGCAAACGCTCGCAAAACCTTGGCCAAGGGATCAACGAACACAAACAAAACGAGAAAAACCAGAGACACAAGCAAGACCCTAATCAAATCATCACCAAAATCATCCAAGACTACTCACCCATGATCACCCCTCAACCCTAGATAAAGAACTACTCACACATAGCGGGAATAATGACAAAAGCAAATGAGAAAGATGAAATCATGATCAACAATACTATATAATGAAACGGTAATCAAATTAGAGAAGTATAGAACAAACACAAATCAGAAATTGCAAGAGAAATCAAAGAACAAAGACAACAATACCGAGATAAGATGATCAAAGAACGTTTCCGAGTCGAGAATTCAAAATACAAGATGAAAAATGATTCAAGCCCTAAGTTTTTTATGGAAAGTACTTTAAAGTGTCTATGAACTACTGTCAAAATTTCGTCCGAAAATAATGTGTTTTGCTCCTTCAAATAGACGATCTATTTTAAGCCAACGAAGAGTCACAAGGTTGCCCCGGGCGGGGTGACCGTGCCCCCGGGCGGGGTGGTGTTGTCCCGGACGGGATGGAGTTGTCCCGTGTTGTTCAGTTTTTTCCAGCTTTTGTTCCTTTCTTGTACTTAGTTTTTTCTTGCTTTCTTGTCGTCCCAAGGCTAAGGGACGAGGCCTACGTCGTCCCAAGGGGTAGGGACAAGGTCTACATTGATCACATGAACTTCAAATCCCGTCCCAAGGTCCCGGGACACCTTCATTTAGTGAAACGAGGCTCGTACGCAAGCGAAACGCAACGAAACCAACTCGGAACTTCACGAAACTCTCGAATAGCCTCCTAACCTCCAAATATGCGCGTGTACCTGCAATATAGACACAAAAACGCAGCAGGGCCAAAACGGAGAGAAATAGGAGCTGAAACGCAAGTAAAAGTGCGGGAAACGCAATGTAAAGCTCGTGAACAAGGGGCTATATACACGTAAATATATGACACATCAGCCTACCGCGGATCAAATTCCTACGGGCAATGCTATGCCCAATATTGCGGCCAACAACTTTGAAGTTAAGCCGGCTTTTATCAACTTGATTGAGCGCACTCAATTTGGAGGGAGTCCCGGTGAGGACCCTAACTTGCACATCCAAAATTTTTGTGATTATTGCTCCACAATCAAGCAAACGGGTGTGACCCAAGATCAAATTCGGGAGATGCTCTTCCCGTTTTCCCTCCGAGACAAAGCAAAGTTGTGGTTGAATTCCTTGAATCGCGTTGCTCTTGCGATCACCGATTGGAACTCCCTCGTGTTGGCGTTCTATCAAAAGTATTTTCCGCCCGAGAAGACCGCCATGTTAAGAAGTCAAATCAGGAGCTTCCGACAAAGGGGAGATGAGTCTCTCTTTGATGCATGGGAACGATACAAGGAGCTTCAACGTCAATGCCCTCATCATGGCATGGACAAGTGGTTCGTCGTAATGCAATTTTACAATGGTCTTTATAACGAGTCACGTCAAGTGCTAGACTCCGCCGCTAATGGGAGGTTTGATAATATTGATGTGGAGGAGGCCATTGAAACAATTGAAGCCATGGCAATCCACAACGCGCAATACGGGAGCTCTAGGAACGTTCCTAGGAGCGGAGGTAAGAATGATGGCGACGCGGTGGCCATGCTTAATGCTAAGATGGATGCCATGACCGCGATGATAATGAGTCAAATGCAAGCTAGTTTTTCAAATGCGGTGGACAAACGGTAGCGGCTATGCATACTTCCAATGATCCCACTTGCGGCTCATGTGGCCTTTCCGGTCATTCTTCCTTAGAATGCCGAGGTATGTATCCCGTTCATGCCTTTCAATCTCACCAAAACAGCCCCTATTTGAACTATTATAACGAAGGCTACAAGAACCATCCGAACTTGTCTTACAAGAGTCAAAACGTTTTAAATCCACCTCCACAACAACAAAATTTCAGCCCACAACAAACACAACACAATACTTCTCAAAATTTCAGCTCATATAACAACCCACGACCTTATAACCCCCCGGGCTTTAATCGCCCCAAATTTCAACAACCAAATGCTCCACCACCCGTGCAAGCCGCTCCGGTTCCCGATCCTATGAGCGAAATGAGAGCCATGATGATGCAAATGGCTAAAACTCAAGAAACATGATGGCTCACATTCAAAAGAGCAACCAAGCAAAAGACGCGGCCATCAAAATGCTCGAAACTCAAATGGCTCAACTTGCTTCCTCTAGTTCTCAAAGGAAGCCGGGTGCTCTACCATCGCAAGGTACTCAACCGCAACAACATGAGTCGATCAACGCCATTTCCTTGCGAAGTGGGACAAACTACGATGGTCCTCCAATGCCTAAGGTGGTAAGTGAGGTAGACCCTCCCCTTTCTCCTAACGATTTTAGTGGTTCGAGTAATGGTTTTGCAGGAGCGAGCACGAGTGGAGCCAAGGGAGGAGAGCTGGCCGTGGGACCCCAAGGTGGGGCAGCCTTGCCCCAAGGAGATGTGGCCGTGAGTGGTGCAGCTGGTGGAGCCGTAGGTGGTGTGGCTCAAGGAGGAGGAGCAGCCGAGAATGCCAAGGAGAATACGCAAAACGCAGCTAAGGAAAATGAACCCCCGATTCAAATCAAACTACCATTCCCAAGCCGAGTGGTAAAGTCAAAGCTAGACACGCAGTTTGGTAAGTTCATGGAAGTGGTCAAGGACTTGAAGGTAAGGGTTCCTTTTACTGAACTTGTCACACAAGTTCCCGCATATGCTAAATTTTTGAAAGACATCCTCACCCGTAAGAGGTCGTTCAGTGAGGTCGAGACTGTAGCTTTCACTGCCGAGTGTAGTGCACTTTTACAAAACCAGTCTCCTCCTAAACTGAAGGACCCGTGTAGCTTCTCGATTCCTTGCACTATAGGCACCACTTCTATTTCTAACGCTCTTTGTGATCTAGGTGCAAGTGTAAGCGTCATGCCGTACTCGGTGTGCGAGAAGCTCAACATGGGACCCTTGAAAGTAACTAATATCACGCTCCAAATGGCTGATCGTTCTGTCAAACGCCCTCTAGGCGTTTTGGAGGACGTTCCTGTCAAAGTGGGTAAGTTTTTCATTCCCGTTGATTTCATTGTTCTTGACATGGCCGAGGACTCCCAAATTCCTATTATATTGGGTCGGCCTTTCTTGCACACTGCTGGTGCAATCATAGACGTCAAGAATGGTAAATTGACGTTGGATATAGGAGGTGATAAAGTTACTTTTAACCTTTCTAATGCTTTAAAACGTCCCATGTTGGAGGAGCATGTCTTTGCTTTAGACGTTATTGATGATTGTGTGGATGAGTGCTTACCTCAAGTCCTCGAGAGGGATCCTCTTGAGGCCGTTCTTTGTTGTGATTATGGCGCAGGTACTCTAGGGAGGACGGACGCGGGTAGAGCTGCATTCAAAGACGACGCTGCTGCGCATGTTGATGGAGTTTGTTATGCTGATTTTGGCCGAGGTGATGAAGGCCGTGTGGATGATGACAATGGATATGACGATGAAGAGGATGATGGAACCGGGTTCGTCTATGACGAAGCCCACGGATGGTGGTACTTCTAGTACCCGTTGCTAAACCCCCCCGTTTGAAGCTGGTTTGGGGGGACGTTTTATCATTGTAAATATCATGTATGTACTTTATTTTCTTTTGAGACTTTGCTCGTTTTTCTCCCTTATTTTACGGTCCCCGTGTTGATGTGCTTTAGGACACATTGGGGACAATGTGTCGTTTGGTTTGGGGGGAGGAACGCTTTGCTATCCGCTTTGCTTTATTTTGCATTTTCTTCTTCGTTTTTCGCTTTTCCAAAAACTTCAAAAACCCAAAAAAAATCTGAAAAATCACAAAAACTTCAAAAAAATCAGAAAATTTCTCAAAAAATACCAAAAATACGTATCCCGAATCGTTGTTTGCGAGCTTGTTTTTACCTCTTTCTTTCCCGACATCCCTTCCCTAGTATGCTTTTGGCTTTGGCATGATTTATATTGTTGGATTAGCGCTACGGGGATGTTTAGACGTGCTTGCAGATGATGGCGCGCTTTTACTTTGTTGGCTTTATCATTTTTCGGACTATAGCTACTATTATTGTGAGGTTTTTAGCCTCCTGCGGCCGGTTCATCTATCCCGGTCCCCATGCTTATATTGTGAGTAGTTCTCCTCGTGGGGTACGTAATCTTAACGCGCATAAGTGTGGCCCCTATCCCGTGTTTCCCACGATTTTGTCACTTATTTTGCATATGAGGCTTTAGTTGATTGCATTTGATTCACCTTGATCCTACATTTGTTTTATCCTCTCATTTTTTATCCTTTTACCCTTAACCACATGAGTTTGCTAGCTACATGCCAAATAGCCTACCCTAACCTTGCTAGTTACCGCTTTTGCTTACTCTTGTGCTCGTTCTTTGGGTTTTGATCATGGCTACGACTTGCTGATGTCGTTTGCTTGAGAGTGTTGGTGAATATGAGTCGGGATTGCTGTTTCCCCGACCTTTTATGAGGTATTTTCCGCAACTTCGTGAGTGTGCTCTTTTGCTCAAGAAAGAAGGAAACAAAAATCTGAAAAAACCAAACACAACACACAAAAAAATCAAAGAAAGAAAATGTGTGCACAAAGATGAAAAAGTTGTTGTTGTTACATGAGTGAGCACCTGAAATTTGTTGCTATGTTGCGATGATGTGTAAAGGAGACCAATATGCTGCTTTCGGTCCATTCTTCATGAGAGTTGGGTTCCGTTTTGGTTGGATGAGCACTTGAGTAGCACTAGTGGTTTCTGATTCCATAATCTATTTGTCCACCTTCATGCCCTTGTCCTCTCTATGGCCTTACACCCTCATTTCCTATGTAAGCCCTCATGTTTGGTTCGTTTTGTAACATTATTTGTGTACGGGAATGCGAGATTTGGTCCACATTAGATTGCGGGCGTACTTCCACTAGTCGAGTAGGTGAGTGTCATCACATATATCACCAGCTTGTTCATCATTTGTGTTAGAGTGGAAACCGCGAGAGGTCCGTGATTTGATTGCTAGAGAGCCTTTGTTTAAGCCATGCTATTCATTCTGCGCCATCTTGTAATTCTCATCCGTTAGCTAGCTATTTCCATACGTCCCATGTTGTTCCGGGATTGATTGCCATTTGCTTGAGCTACTTGCGGTTTGGTGATTGTTTGGGGAAGTTCTCTTTATCTCGCTTTGTCCTCTATTTTCTGTCATGCTTGGTTGCTTGAGGACAAGCAACAGTTCGGTTTGGGGGAGTTTGATGTGTCATATATTTACGTACTTATAGCCCCTTGTTCATGAGCTTTACTTCGTGTTTCCCGTGCTTTTACTTGCGTTTCAGCTCCTATTTCTCTCCGATTTGGCTCTGCTGCGTTTTTGTAACAACCTGGTTTTTAGTCGACTTTAATTACTAAGGCGGAAATTAATTAAGTCTTAAACCAACGTTATTAATTATACAAATAACCCAAAATATTACATCATCGTTTAAGAGTTGAATTGAACAACTCTAAATACGGAAGTTAAAAGAGTAAAGTGTTATATATTACAAATCCCTCAAAAACGACTAAAAGTAAAGCATAAAAGCATTGCATGGCCCCGTCCAAAATCCAGCTTCCGGTCCATGATTATCCTGCACAATAAACTGTTGGGGGGATGCCCGCTGAGCGGACAGTGACTAGCTATGCTCATACTTACCCTCGATTTCAATTACTTTGGTTTATTACTATCGCTTTATAAACATAACATTATGATAAAAATATAAACATGCTTATTACAAATAGCATATAAAGACATATAAGTCATAATAAGCATGCGGTTTAAAGCGATAAATCATATAAGCATGATATTCAGTTATGAAAGCAAATAACAGACAATATCATAGCAATAGTGTCACAATAATTCAATAGCATTACGAGGCGATATCGGATCGCAAACAGACATACAGATTATATCATTCACGTCATGCAGACTCGATTCACTTTAGAAACTTGTGGTCTTTAATTTTCAAAGATGGTACGCACTCATTCTCAAATAATCATACAACAGACAACACATACTGCTTACGAGCCTGACCACTGAGTAGGCCATTGTACTCTAGTCGCTTGCATCTCACTACCATAGTGCAGCGGCTTACTCGACTCGTAAACCACGCCGAATACTATAGTACTTGCATCTCATCTTCTAGTGTTCGAAATGATTCGAACTTCAGATACAATCTCGTCAAGTGATCTGTACATGTGGTAAGAACGAATGCAAGTGTCGCGCCCACTAAGAACGAAACACGGCAAAGAGACAGAACCGCAAAGCGCATAAGCACATAATGTCACGGTTGCCCTGGTAACTCTGGTTTTTAGTCGACTTTAATTACTAAGGCGGAAATTAATTAAGCCTTAAACCAGCGTTATTAATTATACAAATAACCCAAAATATTACATCATCGTTTAAGAGTTGAATTGAACAACTCTAAATACGGAAGTTAAAAGAGTAAAGTGTTATATATTACAAATCTCTCAAAAACGACTAAAAGTAAAGCATAAAAGCATTGCATGGCCCCGTACAAAATCCAGTTTCCGGTCCATGATTATCCTGCACAATAAACTGTTGGGGGGATGCCCGCTGAGCGGACAGTGACTAGCTATGCTCATACTTACCCTCGAGTTCAATTACTTTGGTTTATTACTATCGCTTTATAAACATAACATTATGATAAAAATATAAACATGCTTATTACAAATAGCATATAAAGACATATAAGTCATAATAAGCATGCGGTTTAAAGCGATAAATCATATAAGCATGATATTCAGTTATGAAATCAAATAACAGACAATATCATAGCAATAGTGTCACAATAATTCAATAGCATTACGAGGCGATATCGGATCGCAAACAGACATACAGATTATATCATTCACGTCATGCAGACTCGATTCACTTTAGAAACTTGTGGTCTTTAATTTTCAAAGATGGTACGCACTCATTCTCAAATAATCATACAACAGACAACACATACTGCTTACGATCCTGACCACTGAGTAGGCCATTGTACTCTAGTCGCTTGCATCTCACTACCATAGTGCAGCGGCTTACTCGACTCGTAAACCACGCCGAATACTATATTACTTGCATCTCATCTTCTAGTGTTCGAAATGATTCGAACTTCAGATACAATCTCGTCAAGTGATCTGTACATGTGGTAAGAACGAATACAAGTGTCGCGCCCACTAAGAACGAAACACGGCAAGGAGACAGAACCGCAAAGCGCATAAGCACATAATGTCACGGTGGCCCTGGTAACTTTAGCGAAATAGGGGAATAAAACCCTAGTCTTGTACATGTACACTAGTATCCAATTTAAGAATGGGCTATGCTATTCATAGAGCACCTTAACTCAGGATAAAACGACTATTTCCTAAAGCCTGAGACAAAAGCCTTGGCATATTCATTATCTTGTACGGCAATGGCGACCGCTACAAGACTATCTTAAACCCCACTTCACTCACGAATGACGTTCCCTTATCTGAGGCCCAAGCTTGACCTTTAATTTAACTTACTCAGTATTCATTATTTATTTGATATTTACATATCACATGTTACTAGACTCTCCTAGTCTCAGCGTCAAACGTTTTATTTGAATTGTAGGTTTCATATGATCACATAACACGTTCGTTCATTATTTGAAGTGTTGTTAATTATTAACACTTTTAAATTTCTATAATGATACGTTTATTAGTATGTCCAATTTTATTTAAGTGTTTTTCAAACACCTTAAGTTATTTACTTATTCATTTTCAATTTTCTATACTTAGTAAAATTTTCAATTATTTTCAGTATTTCACTATTCACCTTTCACTATTCACTATTCACTATTCACCGTATTTTATACGTATTTTTATACGTATTCGTATTTTTATACTTCGTATTCTATACGTATTTTTATACGTATTCGTATTTTTATACTTCGTATTTTATACGTATTTTTATACTTATACGTATTCTTATACTTGTACGTATTTCTATATTTATACGTATTTTTATACTTAAGATATTTTACGTATAATACTAAATCTTTTTATTTCCTAAGTATAAATTCTAGTTTTAAAGTCGTTAAGTTCGTTTTGTACTTAGTGACTTTTGAAAATCTTTTAAAAGTCTAGTTTTAAAAACGTTAAGTTCGGTTTGTAAAAAGTGATAATGATATTCATTTTAAAATTCTAGTTTTAAAAACGTTAAGTTCGATTTGTAAAAAGTGATAATGATATTCATTTTAAAATTCTAGTTTTAAAAATGTTAAGTTCGATTTGTAAAAAGTGATAATGATATTCATTTTAAAATGAGACTTAGTTAATTTTAGTCGTCTATTAACTAAAGTTAGTGATTTTCATTTTAAAATAATAGTATCGTGGATGATTCATTTTAGTCCGTAAGTCCAAGTTCAACAGTCCAATATGCAAAGGCGGTGGCACACGATTTAGTTCATTTTTATAACGGTTACATATTTTAATCGGTTTATAATATTTCATTTATAACTAAATCGATTTATACTAAAATTCAATTCTAATTACTATTTAACTTTAGTGACTTAGTGATAATTACATTTTGATTAAATTTGGTCCATTTTAATTAGTGAAACCGTGTGATATTATATATGTATAAAAATTGATTTATTTCTTTTAATTTCTTAATTCAATTCATTAACTACTAATTAAATTATTTTAACAATTAAACTAAAAAGTGATAAAAATAAATTTTAACCCTAAAAACACCAAAAATGCCGTGAGCAACATAGGTGGATGTTCAAATTTTCATTTTTCGATTTTATCGGTTTTTAGCTTAAAGTCTTTATATTTTAATTATTCTCATTATACTAAAACGGTTTAAACTAAAATGAAATTTACTAAAAATTTCATTTACATTTATGAATAGTGTTTTTCAACACTTTAAATTTCTAACTTTTTATTCTAAATGATTTATAATGTTTTAAGTTGATTTATATTATAAGACTAACAATATATAAAGTAATAACTAAACATAAACACAAATTATTAACAAACATAAACTAAAATGAAATCAAAGTGTACAAAATGATGAACATCAACATGAATATTTCAAGAACACATATGAAGATCAAACTTAAGCTCAAGAACACCATTTTTGATTTTAACAACTTATAATTTATTTTCCTAATTTATTTTTTTTCACATGAATACATCTATTTTAACTAACTTAACACTACATATTATTTACAAAAATTAAAAGTGAATATTTGGTAAAAAAAAATGGGAAATGCCGAGTTATACATATATGAACATATAATTTTTTTCTTTTCGATTTTAATCACTTTAAACTCATTGTTAATATTTCACATAATTTTTATATATGATTACTACTCAAATAAAACATAACTAAACATAAAAATCATATGAACAATAATTAAAAATGTTCAAAATAAATTAAACTAATTATATATTCAT
Source organism: Dianthus caryophyllus (assembly GCA_023091065.1). Lineage (NCBI taxonomy): Eukaryota > Viridiplantae > Streptophyta > Magnoliopsida > Caryophyllales > Caryophyllaceae > Dianthus > Dianthus caryophyllus. The sequence goes on along the minus strand of CM041527.1, from coordinate 18,539,237 downwards.
ATTACTAAAAACATTACTAGTAAAATAACCACTTAGTTATTATCATTTATTATCATCACATAACATAAATAAAATCAAAGTTGATGTTTAACATAATTTTAACATAAGATTCATACTTATAAAATTATAATAACAAAACAAGTTAATTTACTAAGAGGCCAAAATAAGACAAAGCTAGTCACCTTAAAATGGAAGTTAATCGTCGGGGATCTAAAATAAATTTTAAATCGGAATTTCTTCACCCATATTACCCAAGTTATTAGCTTCAAAAGACCCACTAATATACTAGGAATACTTAAGAATTATTAGAAATATTATTAAGGTTTTTATTTAAGTGATTTAGGAAGAAAAATAATGGAGAAAAAAGGGAGCAATGCTACGTCCAAATGAAGCAAGTGAGGATGAGTTTTGTACTTGTGATTTATGTGCACAAGTTAGTAAAAACAATTTAGGTTAAAAGTACTAGGTTTTAGATTTAATTTAAAGTTTAATTAAAATGATATTAGGAAACATCTTGATTCTAATTGGTTAGCAAAGTCCTTGACACTATTTGGCATTAAAAATGTCTCTTTGATGTTTAAAAATGTTTTTCACGAAATTGGTCAGTTTTAAAAAGTCGGGCGTCAAAAGCGATAAAAGTTAAAAAGTGCTGTTTTGACGATTTTCTGAAAAGTATTCATTTTATAAATTTAAGACTAAAATATTTTATTTACTACTTTAGAAAAATTTTAAAAGTGACGGAAATGAAAATGGTAATAGTAAAGTAGTAGTATTGAATTTGTATTTATATTTTTATTAAAAATATAAACTTTAAATTTAAATATAAAATAAAATAAAAGTGATGATGATAAATTAAAGGTGTAAGAACATGTGTAACAACATGGAAGATGATAAAATTTGACTTTGATGACCAAAAGTCAAAAGTCAAATTTTCGGGCTCGATTTTCGTTTCTCGAAATTTTCGATTTGCGCGCACGCGAAAAGTCTCGAAATAAATGATACGATCCTAAAATAGTGTTTTGAAATAAAATCGGAATTAAAAATAAAAATAATTTTCGAAAGGGTATTAAAACAAAAATCGGATCCTAATCCTCGAAATTTTGAATAAAAATTTCCTAGGTCAAAATACTTATTTTTTTCGTTGAATGTTATAGATTTAAAGATTTATATTCAAACGTCAAAAATTTAATCAATTTAAATTAGGTATGACTTCAAATTTCGACAATATTCAAAAGTGTTAGTTAAATAGAAATGAAATAGTAATTAGATTTTAATATAATATGATTTATTAAAAATTAAACAAAATGATTATATTTTTATTAAAACTTGATGTTAAGTTTGCCTCTTCAAAAATGGAAGAGGATAAGATGCTTGATTTTTGATTTGCGTGTTTGAAATTGTTGACCCGAATTTCAGAGACGGGAAAAGTATAAGGGTTCATTTTTATTCGAAAATGAAAAATGTTTGAAACTGAATTTTATAAATAAAAGGTTTTACATATATTTTTATGAATAGTAAACATAACTTAACATTTTTGAAATTTGAAAGGCGATATAAATTTTGTGTTGATTTTTATAAAATTTTGAAATGTGTTTCTTTTTCAATTCTAAAGATAATACAACAAACATAAATTTTCAAAATTTTAAAATTTGTACTTAAGAAATTTTTATATTATTTGGCGAAAAAAATTCAGACGCATTTTTATTATAAGGAAAAGGATGAATTTAATTTAAGGAATTAAATTCTTTTATCAAATTGTGTTAAAATAACACGGGGTGTTACAAACCTACCCCCTTAAGAAAAGTTTCGTCCCGAAACTTGAATAGAGTGGATAACTGCTCGAGGTTAAACAAGACAGTTAGAGAGAAAAACAAGATTTTACAAGTTTCGATAATGACATTTTATTTTGGGTAGAATGAGACTTTTCAAAAAGTATGAATTTTTGAATTATTATAAAGATTTTAGATAGAGTGGAAAGATTGAAAGTTATAATCGTTTTATATTTACAAATGGGATATTTTGAATTAATTTAGAAACATTGCTAAATTATCATTTTTGAAATCGACTTCAAATGGATTTTCCAAAAGGTGGGGCCTAGAAGTTTTGTACGGAATTAATTTAAATTAAAATTATAAGGGTTTTAAAATAAAACAAATTTTAATTTTTGTTGAAACTTAATATATAGTTTAAGGTAGGTTGAAATAAGCTTTTAAATTCTAAACTTAAATCAATGGTTTTAAAATCATCGTATTTTTGTCCTACCCCCTTAAGAAAATTTTATACATATTTATCAAACTCAAGAGAAAAAACAAAAAAATCATTTTAAAGGTTGAGAATTCAAAAATAGGTATTTATATGTTTAAAATTTTGAACATAATTAAAATCGATAGTATATTAGGTGAAGAATTTACGATTTAAAACATAATAATTTCAAAGATATTTAAAATTACGAAATAACAGTTATAGAATTAATTGAATAAGTTTCAAATATGTTTTAAAAGGGAAAACATGAAAGTTCATTTTAGAGTATAATTAGAACTTTAAATTTAAGAAAATTTATATATTTTAAAAGAGATAGTAAGTTTAGAAGGATAAAAGTAATGAAGTCTTATGGTTTTTGAGAATAAATAAAGAGGAGTTTATGAAATTGAAAAACAAAAATGAAATCATTTTGTGAAATTAAGGAAGAGAATTTAAAGTTCATTTGAGAAGTAGTTATTAGGAATTATAGATTTAGGAAATTAGAGAGTTAGAAGAAAAGGTTAAAGAGGTTAAAATTTTTAACAGAGAACGAAATAAAAATTTTAATTAAAGAGGATAATTAGATGAAGTTGTAGAATTCCTTTCTGCGATAGAAATCTTCGATGCCTTAGGTGTCTCTTCAAGTTGTACGAATCTTGACGAGTCCATTTGTTGCGCTTGAGATCTTGTCGTCATGTATTTGATTAAAGGCTTCGATCATCGAGAATTAAACTTATTACTTAGATTTTATATCTGAGGATAGTTGTTAGTTTTAGTTAGTCACATCAGCAAGTAGCAAGCATACGATAGTTAGTGTATTTTATTTTGAGGGAAGTAGTTCGTTTATTTAAAAGTCCTTAACCTATGGTCGGTACTTAAGGTTTCTACCCATCCTCACACTTTAAAGCGACTTCAAGTTATTATTTAAGTGATCTAATAAAAGAAAAATCTAATTTATTATTTGATCCTAGTAGTCTTGCGGTTTAGCATGTTAACATGTTAACCCGCCCAGGTGTCTCTCGTTAGGTAAGCATAAATCGCATTAGGCCATTTATGTTACGGTCACGAGTCACCGATACCAATCAGAATAACCTGGTTTTTAGTCGACTTTAATTACTAAGGCGGAAATTAATTAAGTCTTAAACCAACGTTATTAATTATACAAATAACCCAAAATATTACATCATCGTTTAAGAGTTGAATTGAACAACTCTAAATACGGAAGTTAAAAGAGTAAAGTGTTATATATTACAAATCTCTCAAAAACGACTAAAAGTAAAGCATAAAAGCATTGCATGGCCCCGTCCAAAATCCAGCTTCCGGTCCATGATTATCCTGCACAATAAACTGTTGGGGGGATGTCATTGTGATGACGATGACTAGCTATGCTCATACTTACCCTCGATTTCAATTACTTTGGTTTATTACTATCGCTTTATAAACATAACATTATGATAAAAATATAAACATGCTTATTACAAATAGCATATAAAGACATATAAGTCATAATAAGCATGCGGTTTAAAGCGATAAATCATATAAGCATGATATTCAGTTATGAAAGCAAATAACAGACAATATCATAGCAATAGTGTCACAATAATTCAATAGCATTACGAGGCGATATCGGATCGCAAACAGACATACAGATTATATCATTCACGTCATGCAGACTCGATTCACTTTAGAAACTTGTGGTCTTTAATTTTCAAAGATGGTACGCACTCATTCTCAAATAATCATACAACAGACAACACATACTGCTTACGAGCCTGACCACTGAGTAGGCCATTGTACTCTAGTCGCTTGCATCTCACTACCATAGTGCAGCGGCTTACTCGACTCGTAAACCACGCCGAATACTATAGTACTTGCATCTCATCTTCTAGTGTTCGAAATGATTCGAACTTCAGATACAATCTCGTCAAGTGATCTGTACATGTGGTAAGAACGAATGCAAGTGTCGCGCCCACTAAGAACGAAACACGGCAAGGAGACAGAACCGCAAAGCGCATAAGCACATAATGTCACGGTGGCCCTGGTAACTTTAGCGAAATAGGGGAATAAAACCCTAGTCTTGTACATGTACACTAGTATCCAATTTAAGAATGGGCTATGCTATTCATAGAGCACCTTAACTCAGGATAAAACGACTATTTCCTAAAGCCTGAGACAAAAGCCTTGGCATATTCATTATCTTGTACGGCAATGGCGACCGCTACAAGACTATCTTAAACCCCACTTCACTCACGATTTACGTTCCCTTATCTGAGGCCCAAGCTTGACCTTTTATTTAACTTACTCAGTATTCATTATTTATTTGATATTTACATATCACATGTTACTAGACTCTCCTAGTCTCAGCGTCAAACGTTTTATTTGAATTGTAGGTTTCATATGATCACATAACACGTTCGTTCATTATTTGAAGTGTTGTTAATTATTAACACTTTTAAATTTCTATATTGATACGTTTATTAGTATGTCCAATTTTATTTAAGTGTTTTTCAAACACCTTAAGTTATTTACTTATTCATTTTCAATTTTCTATACTTAGTAAAATTTTCAATTATTTTCAGTATTTCACTATTCACTATTCACCGTATTTTATACGTATTTTTATACGTATTCGTATTTTTATACTTCGTATTCTATACGTATTTTTATACGTATTCGTATTTTTATACTTCGTATTTTATACGTATTTTTATACTTATACGTATTCTTATACTTGTACGTATTTCTATATTTATACGTATTTTTATACTTAAGATATTTTAGGTATAATACTAAATCTTTTTATTTCCTAAGTATAAATTCTAGTTTTAAAGTCGTTAAGTTCGTTTTGTACTTAGTGACTTTTGAAAATCTTTTAAAAGTCTAGTTTTAAAAACGTTAAGTTCGGTTTGTAAAAAGTGATAATGATATTCATTTTAAAATTCTAGTTTTAAAAACGTTAAGTTCGATTTGTAAAAAGTGATAATGATATTCATTTTAAAATTCTAGTTTTAAAAATGTTAAGTTCGATTTGTAAAAAGTGATAATGATATTCATTTTAAAATGAGACTTAGTTAATTTTAGTCGTCTATTAACTAAAGTTAGTGATTTTCATTTTAAAATAATAGTATCGTGGATGATTCATTTTAGTCCGTAAGTCCAAGTTCAACAGTCCAATATGCAAAGGCGGTGGCACACGATTTAGTTCATTTTTATAACGGTTACATATTTTAATCGGTTTATAATATTTCATTTATAACTAAATCGATTTATACTAAAATTCAATTCTAATTACTATTTAACTTTAGTGACTTAGTGATAATTACATTTTGATTAAATTTGGTCCATTTTAATTAGTGAAACCGTGTGATATTATATATGTATAAAAATTGATTTATTTCTTTTAATTTCTTAATTCAATTCATTAACTACTAATTAAATTATTTTAACAATTAAACTAAAAAGTGATAAAAATAAATTTTAACCCTAAAAACACCAAAAATGCCGTGAGCAACATAGGTGGATGTTCAAATTTTCATTTTTCGATTTTATCGGTTTTTAGCTTAATGTCTTTATATTTTAATTATTCTAATTATACTAAAACGGTTTAAACTAAAATGAAATTTACTAAAAATTTCATTTACATTTATGAATAGTGTTTTTTAACACTTTAAATTTCTAACTTTTTATTCTAAATGATTTATAATGTTTTAAGTTGATTTATATTATAAGACTAACAATATATAAAGTAATAACTAAACATAAACACAAATTATTAACAAACATAAACTAAAATGAAATCAAAGTGTACAAAATGATGAACATCAACATGAATATTTCAAGAACACATATGAAGATCAAACTTAAGCTCAAGAACACCATTTTTGATTTTAACAACTTATAATTTATTTTCCTAATTTATTTTTTTTTCACATGAATACATCTATTTTAACTAACTTAACACTACATATTATTTACAAAAATTAAAAGTGAATATTTGGTAAAAAAAAATGGGAAATGCCGAGTTATACATATATGAACATATAATTTTTTTATTTTCGATTTTAATCACTTTAAACTCATTGTTAATATTTCACATAATTTTTATATATGATTACTACTCAAATAAAACATAACTAAACATAAAAATCATATGAACAATAATTAAAAATGTTCAAAATAAATTAAACTAATTATATATTCATATTACTAAAAACATTACTAGTAAAATAACCACTTAGTTATTATCATTTATTATCATCACATAACATAAATAAAATCAAAGTTGATGTTTAACATAATTTTAACATAAGATTCATACTTATAAAATTATAATAACAAAACAAGTTAATTTACTAAGAGGCCAAAATAAGACAAAGCTAGTCGCCTTAAAATGGAAGTTAATCGTCGGGGATCTAAAATAAATTTTAGATCGGAATTTTTTCACCCATATTACCCAAGTTATTAGCTTCAAAAGACCCACTAATATACTAGGAATACTTAAGAATTATTAGAAATATTATTAAGGTTTTTATTTAAGTGATTTAGGAAGAAAAATAATGGAGAAAAAAGGGAGCAATGCTACGTCCAAATGAAGCAAGTGAGGATGAGTTTTGTACTTGTGATTTATGTGCACAAGTTAGTAAAAACAATTTAGGTTAAAAGTATTAGGTTTTAGATTTAATTTAAAGTTTAATTAAAATGATATTAGGAAACATCTTGATTCTAATTGGTTAGCAAAGTCCTTGACACTATTTGGCATTAAAAATGTCTCTTTGATGTTTAAAAATGTTTTTCACTTAAATTGGTCAGTTTTAAAAGCTCAAGGCGACAAAAGCGATAAAAGTTAAAAAGTGTTGTTTTGACGATTTTCTGAAAAGTATTCATTTTATAAATTTAAGACTAAAATATTTTATTTACTACTTTAGAAAAATTTTAAAAGTGACGGAAATGAAAATGGTAATAGTAAAGTAGTAGTATTGAATTTGTATTTATATTTTTATTAAAAATATAAACTTTAAATTTAAATATAAAATAAAATAAAAGTGATGATGATAAATTAAAGGTGTAAGAACATGTGTAAGAACATGGAAGATGATAAAATTTGACTTTGATGACCAAAAGTCAAAAGTCAAATTTTCGGGCTCGATTTTCGTTTCTCGAAATTTTCGATTTGCGCGCACGCGAAAAGTCTCGAAATAAATGATACGATCCTAAAATAGTGTTTTGAAATAAAATCGGAATTAAAAATAAAAATAATTTTCGAAAGGGTATTAAAACAAAAATCGGATCCTAATCCTCGAAATTTTGAATAAAAATTTCCTAGGTCAAAATACTTATTTTTTTCGTTGAATGTTATAGATTTAAAGATTTATATTCAAACGTCAAAAATTTAATCAATTTAAATTAGGTATGACTTCAAATTTCGACAATATTCAAAAGTGTTAGTTAAATAGAAATGAAATAGTAATTAGATTTTAATATAATATGATTTATTAAAAATTAAACAAAATGATTATATTTTTATTAAAACTTGATGTTAAGTTTGCCTCTTCAAAAATGGAAGAGGATAAGATGCTTGATTTTTGATTTGCGTGTTTGAAATTGTTGACCCGAATTTCAGAGACGGGAAAAGTATAAGGGTTCATTTTTATTCGAAAATGAAAAATGTTTGAAACTGAATTTTATAAATAAAAGGTTTTACATATATTTTTATGAATAGTAAACATAACTTAACATTTTTGAAATTTGAAAGGCGATATAAATTTTGTGTTGATTTTTATAAAATTTTGAAATGTGTTTCTTTTTCAATTCTAAAGATAATACAACAAACTTTAATTTTCAAAATTTTAAAATTTGTACTTAAGAAATTTTTATATTATTTGGCGAAAAAAATTCAGACGCATTTTTATTATAAGGAAAAGGATGAATTTAATTTAAGGAATTAAATTCTTTTATCAAATTGTGTTAAAATAACACGGGGTGTTACAGTTTTTGTGTCCATATTGCAGGTATAAGCAGCTATTTGGAGTTTAGGATGCTATTCGGGAGGTTTCGTGAAGTTTCGAGGTGATTCGAGTTGGTTTCGTTGCGTTTCGGTTGCGCACGAGCCTCTTTTCAACCAATGAAGGTGTCCCGGGACCTTGGGACGGGATTTGAAACTCACATGATCATCCTAAGCCTTGTCCCTACCCCTTGGGACGACCTTGGCCTTGTCCCTTAGCCTTGGGACGACAAGAAAGCAAAATAAAACTAAGTACAAAAAGGGACCAAATGAGCATGAGAACTGAAGAGCACGGGACAGGTACCATCCCGGTCGGGATGAGGTGGTCCCGGACGGGACAAGCTTCCCGGATGCCAGGGATAGCTCCGACTCTTCGTTGGCTTAAAATAATTCGTCTATTTGAAGGCCTTCTTGATCATATTTCGTTCTAACGTTTTTACAGCATTTTTCTAAGCACTTTAAACTTTGTTCTCTAAAAATCCTAGGGTTTATACTTTTCATCTTTTGTAATTTCAATTCCCGTCTCGGATTACTTTAGTTTGATCTTCTATTTGGGTTTTGTTGCTTGAATTCATCCTTTTTCTCTTGGAATTTCTGATTGGTATTGCAATTTTCTTCTCTCCTTTTGATTGTTATTTCATTATTTATCATTGTTGATCATGTTTTCATTATTCTCCCTTGCTTTTGTTTCCGTTTTCGTCATGAGTGAGTAGTTTATCATCTAGGGGTGAAGGGTGATCATGGGTGAGTAGTCTAGGATGCTTTTGGTGATTTGATGAGGGTTTTGCTTGTGTTTTTGTTGTCTCACTTTGTTTGTGTTCGTTGATCCCTTGGCCAACGTTTTGCGAGCGTTTGTCACCCTTAAACTTAAGACCGAAAGCCTAGTTTAAGGTAGGGCGCGAGACTAACCATTAGGACCCTCACTTGTAAGTTGCGAGAGCCCGCATTTGAGACCTAGAGGACGCTTAGAACCGAGAGGTCGAGCTTATTCCTTAGCACATGCGATTCCCGACTCATTTCTATCACCATCCCTTGTCCTAGCTTGCCTATGCTATCCCCGATTCCCTAGACCTTTTCCCTGTAGTTTAAAACCCTCTTCTTGCGCTCTAGCTTTAGTTTACCAAACCATACTCGAACCGAGACTAGAATCATACAAAATAACCAACATAAGCGACCTTCTCCCTGTGGATTTCGACCCAACTTGCCCTAGCTACCCTAGCGTTTGGTTCGGTATTACTTTTGATTAGGAGAGTGCGACCAGTCCTATCATTAGTGTCTTTTGTGTTATTTGATTTGTTTGTTGTTTGTTGATTTTTAATTGTTTGTTGTTTTTTGTTTGTTTTAGCTTGAGACAAGACGTAGGCAAATTTCTTCATTTCATTTATTTGAAAAGAATTATTCGACAACTCAGAAAATTGCTTGGAGCTAGCCTCCGTAAAAAGAAAATCTAAGCTGAAGCTAGAGTCTAAGCTAGATGGGTCGACAGATGACCTGACACTAGGAGCATTAGAAGTTAATAGAATCTCTTCTTCCTCTTCGTCGTCTTCATTGTTGCTTGAGCTGTTTGAGCTTGCATCGCTTTCGTCCTTGTCTTTGAAGTTGGTGACGAAATGGCGAGGTAGATTGTATCGTTGCTATGGTCCTGCTTAGGCCGAAGCCACTCTTTTTCCTCATTGCTGAAGGGAAGATTATTGTCTTGACTGTCCCTTGGTTCGGTGGAGACTGTATGCTTTGCCGAGGAGCTGCCTTTGTTGGGCAGTGCATTTTTTGCCGTAGGTTTCTTGATTCTTCCTTGATCGATGAGGTCTTGGATGGCGTGTTTGAGTTTGAGGCAACATTCAGTGTTGTGCCCCATTCCCCGGTGGTATGCACAGAAGGCGTTGGGGTCCCATGACTTTGGTTTCTTACTCATGGGTGGCTCGCTAATAGGACCGACTGGCTCCAAGTAGTCCTTTTCGATTAACTTCTGCAATGCTCTGGCGTAAGGCATGTAGAGTTTGTCGAAATTCCTTGTAGAGCCGTTCGCGGTGCGGATCCTCCGGCTTTTGTTCGCATGAGGACATCTTGAAGAACTAACTCGGTAGGTGGGATCATTGTAGCTAGCTGTAATATCATTCTCGATTCGAGTGCCAATCTCGGCGAGATGTTCGAAATTTCGAACATCACAGAAATGAAAGTAATATCGCCAGGCGGGTCGCAGGCTGTAGAGGAACGTAGGTATGAGTTCGTCCTCATGCGGATGGTCCGGGACTCGGGCGAGTAGTTTCCTCCATTGGGCGAGGTATTCAATGAAGTCGTCGTTGTCCTTTTGACGTAGGGCGTCGAGGGTATCGAGCGAGGCATGCTTATCGGCCTTTTTCTTAATACGTCGTTCCAGACGTTCGACTTCGATCCGGTGCAAGGCCTTCAAGTTGTCGATGTCTTTAGCGAGTCGATTGATGTGGGCTACTACTTTGTTGGTGGGTAGCCAATATTCGTCTTCGTCATCACCAGACCAAACCGCATTGATTTGGTCGTTAGAAGGTGTGATGAGGTATGAGCAATCTAATATAGGGACCGATCCTACGAAGATGGCGTGGTTACCAAGTGGGTTATCACTGTTCGAAAGCTTGGTGGGTTGAGACGGCTTGCTGAGCTTTCCTTGATCAATGAGATCCTGGATAGCATTCTTAAGCCTAAAGCAATTCTCGGTATCGTGCCCCTTACCTCGGTGGTATGCACAGAAGGCATTTGGGTTCCAAGATTTAGGCTTTTTGTCTTCGGGCGACTCGCTGGTAGGCCCGATTGGTTGTAGGTAGTTCTTTTCGACCAGCCTTTGGAATGCCTTGGAGTAAGACATGAAGAGAGGGTCGAAATTTCTCTTCGCCTTAGGAGGTGGCAAGAAAGTAGTTGCAAAGGCGTCGAGGCTATCATCGTCAAGATTGCCCACTGTACGATTTTCCTCGCTTTTGACCGCGCGGGAGGATTTGGATGAGTTACCTTGGTAAGCGTGGCCGGTATATTTGGCCATTGTGCCGGTCCTAAGATCGTCTTCAATTTGGGTACCGACCTTGGTTAGCTCCTTGAAGTTCTGGATGTTGCTGTACCTTATGTAAAATTGATACACGGGTCGCAGGTTGTTTATGAACTTGGGCACGAGCTCGTCCTCGCGGGGACGATTGGGAATCTGAGCACTTAGCTTCTTCCAACGAGTGAGATAGTCGGTGAAACCTTCGTTGTCCTTTTGAGCAAAGACTTCTAGGGTACGGATCGAGACTTGGGTGTCCTCATTGTCTCGATATTGTCGATCGAACTCCACCGTGAGCTCCTCAAAGGTAGGGACCCGTTGTAGGTCGAGTGAGTATAACCATGTCTTCGGTACCGCTGCTAGAGAGTGCGGGAAGAGAGTAAGCCAATGTTTAGCGTCGACCCCCTTTATAGCCATTTGGGATTCGAAAGCTCGGATGTGAATGATCGGGCTCTCATGTCCTTGGAACATAGGGAGATCACTAAGGGCGAGCTTGTTAGGGAGCTCGTCCTTGATGCTAGCGGGTACATTCTCATTCTCCTTGTGTATAGAGTAAGTGCTCGAGACATAGAGCCTTTCCTCCATGGCTTGGAGTTTCTTAGCGTGCCTATCCGCCTCTTCCTTGATCTTTTGTTCCATACGTTCTACCTCAGTTGCATGGTGGGTCAAGAGGCGGTCGAGGTCAGCGGTCAGCTTTGTGACTTGGTCACGGAGTGCGTTAACTTCGTCATTGCCGGCCATTTTGCGGGTGTAGGTTCGTTTCTTATATGGGATGACTATGCGATTTTTAGTACGACGAGTATTCAGCTGAGACCTGCGTTTCACTTCGTATATTAGTGACAGAACTCGACCCACTAGACTCACGTTCATTCTAAGCGTTCATTTTTAGCCCATTTCTTCATTTTAGAAAGACCTTTTATGCTTGAAAAAGGGAGGTTTTTGAAAGAACTTTGGCTAAAGGGAAGCTTTTGAGACGAGGATGTGTGCGCACATCTCGCCTCGATATTAAAAGGTTTGTTTGCACCCGTCGAACTACTATCGGCGATTTGCCGAGGTGAGCTCGAGTTCGGATGTATAAAAGAGAAAGGATTCGACTCGAGAGTGATTAACAAGTCGAGTCGAGGATGTTAAAACTAGAATCTAGGCCTTGTGACCTAGGGGATTGAATCCACGAGCTCGGGTTTTGATCCTTGCTCGGGTTTTTGCTTGTTAGTAAAAAGGAAGTTTTGAAAAATGTTTATTTCAAGAATTCGTGATAGTTTTGCTTAGAAAGTGTTAGTTTGTTAGGTGTTAGGTTCATTTATCTTTGAAAAGTTTAAGCGAGTTTTCGAAGATATGAATACAAATGCTCATTTTGAAAAAGACCATGGAGTGCATAGCCTCGTACTTGTACGTATGACTCAAAAGGGTGAAAAGGGTTAGTCGGGTACACCTCCAACTACCTCGAGTACGCTTTGGCAGATACTTAACCCCTTTATTTCCTTACGCCAGGGCGATAGGTTTTCTAAAGGGAGCACTGGGGCGGTCGAGATGGCCATTTACGGCAAGCCGTGGAGGGGTGAGAGGAAAGCTAGTCCGGCATGTGCTTTATCGAGTGGACAAGCCTGCATGTGGGAACCACCTCTCGGGGGTGAAAAGGTTGCCTAGATTCCAAAAGGAATGGACTCTAAACGAATGTGCATAGCTCGAATATGTATACATAGATTGTTCAAGGCTTTCAAGTTTCACCTCTTTATTTTTAAAAAGAAAAAAAAGCTAGTTTTTAGTTTTTAAAAAAATAAAATCTCCCCAGCGGAGTCGCCAAACTGTGGAACCCGGGATCGAGGGGGACCCAACTCGGCGTCTTGCGTAAGGGCGCTTTAAGTTAAAAAGACTAATTAAAAAAAAACCTTTAAAACTGTTTTGGAGTCGCCACCTAATTATCGCGGAAATTAGGAACCTGCTATCATGTCCTAAGCCTAAAGACATGTCCTAGATTTTGGAGCACGCCGACACCCCTAGATCTAAGGCTTGTGAAACCAGAATGGATTCGGGGTAAGGGTACTTAACTAAAAATCAATTCAATTAATAATTTATGAAAACCTTTTAGAAAAGCCTATGTAAAAATAGCCTCTACTGACCTGGAACAATCCATGGAAAATGATATTTGAGCTAATGTTATCGCTACGTACAAGTACGATAAAGGTTGAAAAGAATGCAAATGCAAAAAAAAAAAAAAAAAAAATAAAAATAAAAAAAAAAAAAAAGATTAAAACCCTCAGTTTAGCATGTTTAACTTGTTAACGAAAACGGTTCAGTTAAAGGTCGAATTCATTGTTTAAGTTGATTTAAATGCAAGAAAAAAGGGTGCAAGATGCATACAAATAAAATAAACGTTCAATTGTCCCTTGGTTCATTTTAAAAGGGTCGGTTACTTATGCGACTTTGGCGTGTCATCGGATATGGTGTGTACCCGAAGTAATAAGAACACTTGGAAGGCAAGCGCGCTAAGGTGCCAAAGCCGGGGGGGCAAAGTGTAGTCCCCTTTTTTAGTCCATAAAAAATAAGAAAAAGCTTTGATCCAAGTGGATCGGTACCTACCTGGTCCTGGCGCTTCAGATCTGGGCAGAGCTTCGCTTCTTGAACTTAAAAGGAGGATGAATTCAACACGGGATGATGTGTTGAACTCAAGGATTTGAGTGCGTGAGGCTTTGAGAGAGTTTTTTAATAGTGTATTCTGTGAATTCTGTGAGAAAATTGTGTCTTCGAGGTCAGGTATAGGGGGGCATTTATACTAAAAACCTCGGAGAAATTAGGAAATCCCGGGATAGAACCAGGCAGGGAAACCGCATAAGGCTATGCGGTTTGCCCAGTAAACCGCATAGGCCTATGCGGTTTGGGCCCTAAACCGCATAAGGCTATGCGGTTTGAGGGTGTGGTTTTAGTTTGGTTTTCCTAATTCCGGTTTGTGAATATCTCAAAAAGATACAGTATAATCTTTAGCTTGTGCGTCAAGAAAAGAGCTGAGGGCTTCCTAAGAAATTTTTGAGGGGTTGAGGGCTTTGGAGTGAGGGCCAAAGGCGGGTTTGGCCTTGGTTCTGGGCCCGAGACCCGAAAATGTAAAAAAGATATATTTTGTGGAGTTTTGTGAAATGAGATAACCCGTGAGGCTATATTTTGTGTAAGAGGGAGCTAAAGGGGGAATTTAGCCACCGGGCCTAAATATAGGAATTTAGGAATGCTGAATTAGACCTCGTTAATGTAAAAGGTCTAAGTCCGGGTTCGGCGGGAGGTTGTTCGGTAAGGGGAAGGCTATTGAGAATAGCAAAGCCCAAACCCGGTCGTGGAAAGCGCAATTGTCCCAAATTCTTGAAAGAAAAGAATGATGGATGTGCGACATCCAAAGATATTGTTCCTTCTAGTCTTTATATGATTGACATAAATCATGCTTGCATCTCTACATGGGTATAGGATACCGGATGTGGATCTCATCTTTGCAATCACTTGCAGGGGATGAGAAACGTGCGAGCACTAGCCAAGGGTGATGTAGATCTCCGCATGGGTAATGGAGCTAGAGTAGCGGCCATTTCCGTGGGAACTTACGTACTCGCTCTAGCTAGTGGTTTAGAGTTGTATTTGAATAACTGTTATTTTGTACCAACTCTAACCAAAAACATTATCTCCGCCTCCGTGTTAGATGCGGAAGGCTTTTGTTTTATGATTAAGAACAATCGGTGTGCTTTTTCATTTAATGAAATGGTTTATGGTGAAGCCATTTCAATCGGAGGTATTTATGTTTTAAATGTTATCAATGATGTTTATCATATAGAGAACAAGAAGCTCAAAACGAGTGAATCAAATAAAATCCTACCCTTGGCATTGTCATTTAAGTCATATAAACGATAGACGCATAAAGAGACTTGTTGAGACCAAGGTTCTCAAACCATTTGATTGCGAATCATATGGTACATGCGAGACTTGCCTTTTAGGCAAGATGACTCGTGCACCCTTTAGCGGTAAAGGGACACGAGCAAGTGAGGTTTTAGGACTCATACATACCGATATGTGTGGTCCATTAAACATCACCGCTAGAGGAGGATATCATTACTTCATTACTTTTACCGATGACTTAAGTAGATATGGTTATGTCTAATTAATAAGGCATAAAAGTGATGCTTTTGAGAAATTTAAAGAATTTCAAAATGAGGTTGAGAACCAATTTGATAAGAAGATACAAGCACTACGATCGGATCGTGGTGGCGAATACCTAAGTAATGAGTTTGATTCACATCTTAAGAATTGTGGTATAATATCACATTGGACTCCTCCGGGCACACCACTGTTGAATGGTGTTGCAGAAAGGAGAAACCGAACTTTATGAGATATAGTTCGGTCTATGATGAGTCAAAGTAAGCTTCCTGGATCGTTTTGGGGCTTTGCGCTATTGTCTACCGCATTCTCACTAAATCGAAGTCCAACTAAAGCAGCCAACAAGACTCCATATGAGATATGGATGGGAAAGGTTCCCTATTTGTCATTCATGAGTATTTGGGGTTGTGAGACACTCGTTAAGATTAAATCTGACGATAAACTCGCACCAAGGTCTGACAAATGTCTTTTTGTAGGTTATCCTAAGGAAACGTGTGCTTATTACTTTTCCAACCCTCACGAGAACAAAGTGTTTGTTGCTCGTGATGCTGCCTTTATAGAAAATGGATATATTTCTATAAGACAGAGTGGGAGAAAATTTGAACTTGATGAAGTTCAAGAGCCACAAACCGAGGCGAAAAATGAGGAAACCGTTCCCTCGTCTTCTGAAACGGTTATAGTTTCTAGGAGGTCAGGAAGAATCAGTCATCAACCTGACCGTTACCTCGGTAACATCGAGGAGGAGGGTGATTTGTTGTTATTCGAAAGCAACGAACCCTCAACCTACAACGCGGCTATTAGTAGTACCAACTCCGAACAATAGCTTGAGGCCATGAAATCCGAAATGGATTCTATGTATGAGAACCAAGTTTGAGACTTGGTAGATTTACCTGAAGGAGTGAGACCCCTTAAGTGTAAATGGATATTCAAAATCAAACTCGGCATAGATAAACATATAGATGTTTACAAAGCTTGATTGGTGGCAAAGGGCTTTATACAAGTCCAAGGTATTCATAATGATGAAACCTTTGCACCGGTTGCAATGCTTCGATCCATAAGGATAATCTTAGCGGTTGCCGCATTTCATGACTATGAAATATGGCAAATGGATGTAAGAACCGCCTTCTTGAATGAGATTCTAGAAGAGGAAGTGTACATGACACAACCTGAAGGTTTTGTAGATACATCCAACCCTAAGAAAGTATGCAGGTCTTAAGCTTGCATCAAGGAGTTGGATTCATAGATTCGATCATGTTATAAAACAAAAGGTTTTCGCTCGAAGTGCCGAGGAACCTTGTTTATACATGAAGTTTAGTGGGAGCAAGGTAACATTCCTTGTTTTGTATGTGGATGACATACTACTAATTGGAAATGATGTTCCAAGTTTGAATTCGGTAAAGGTGGAATTGGGAAACCATTTCCAAATGAAGGACTTGGGAGAGGCACAACGCATCTTGGGTATCCGGATCTATAGAGATAGATCCAAGAGGATACTAGCATTAAGTTAAGAAGCTTATATCGATAAGATTCTTGATAGGTTCAATATGAAAGACTCCAAGAGAGGCTTTCTTTCGATGAGTGTAGGAATAACGTTGAAGAAATCTCAATGTCCTACGACTCCTGCGGAAATTGAACGCATGAAATTGATCCCTTATGCTTCCGCTGCAAGATCAATCATGTATGCTATGATGTGCACTCGTCCCGATGTCGCTTTCGCCTTGAGCATGACTAGCCGGTATCAAGCTAACCCCGGTGAGTATCACCGGATAGCCGTAAAGAACATCCTTAAGTACTTGAGAAGAACTAAGGATTCATTTCTAGTGTTTGGAGGAGAACTTGAGCTGCGTGTAAAGGGTTACACGGATGCAAGTTTCCAAACCAATGGGGATGATTTGAAATCCCAATCCGGCTATGTCTTTATGTTGAATGGGGGTGCTATTTGCTGAAAAGGTTTCAAGCAAAGTGTCACTGCGGATTCTTCAACAGAAGCTGAATATTTGGCAGCTTCGGAAGCTGCTAAGGAAGCTGTATGGATTCGGCAGTTCTTGGATGGACTAAGAGTAGTCCCTAGTGCCGCAGATCCAATCACTATTTATTGCGATAATAGTAGGGCTATCTTTCAAGTAAAGGAGCCCAAGTCTAGTAATAATTCTAGACACGTTTTGAGGAAATACCATGTTATAAGAGATAATGTGGAAATGAAGGAAATAGATATTTTAAAGGATGGGACAGACGATAACATCGCTGATCCTTTTAACCTAGCCTCTTTCGAGGGCTAAGCATGACGCTCACACCGCCTCTATGGGGTTGAGGCGTATACCCGATTTCCTTTAGTTTTTAAGATATGTAATGGATAAAGTATCCTATTACATATATGAAAATATCATTCATTGTTTAGAGTATATTTACTCTTTTAAGTCATTTTGAATGCATACTCTGTTTATCCGAATAGTTGTGTGACAACTTTGAACATATTCAAGTGAACGGCAAAAACTAAGTATTTGGTCCCTGGTCTCTCATAAGAGGTGACGTCT
Organism: Dianthus caryophyllus; assembly: GCA_023091065.1. Lineage (NCBI taxonomy): Eukaryota > Viridiplantae > Streptophyta > Magnoliopsida > Caryophyllales > Caryophyllaceae > Dianthus > Dianthus caryophyllus. Next base: position 18,521,326 of record CM041527.1, on the reverse strand, counting down.
CGAAGAGACTAGATTGCAAGTCGTTCGATGGTGGGTTCAACACCATAGGGTCATAGTGATTGTAACACCCCGGCCCCAACCAAAGGCCGAAATGTCATTCACGGTAGCTCGCCAGGCTGCGTACATCGCCCACAGACCAACACGGGCCCTTTCCAGCGCACTTTGTCCTCACTCGTGCACATCCTGAGAACTTCCCAGAAGGTCACCCATCCTAAGACTACTCTCTAGCAAGCACGCTTAACTGAAGAGTTCTTAAGATGAGCCACCAGAAAACAAGATGCATCTTCTTTTCTGGTGGCTCATCTTAGAACTCTTCAGTTAAGCGTGCTTGCTGGAGAGTAGTCTTAGGATGGGTGACCTCCTGGGAAGTTCTCAAGATGTGCACGAGTGAGGACAAAGTGCATTGGAAAGGAACCGTGTTGGTTTGTGGGCGATGTACGCAGCCTGGCGAGCTACCGTGAGCAACATTCCGGGTCGAATCCTAGGTACGCACCTAGCTGGGGAGGATTCTGGAATGCTATATTGTAAGTAGCTACCAGGCGCAACGAGGACGTTGCGTTCTTCAAGTGGGGGTGTGTAACACCCGGTGTTGTCCGAGGTTATTCGGGCCGGGTACCCCGTTGAAGAGGTTCATGTGATGAGCTCAATTGACCTAGTGCTTAAAAGGATTGTAAGTACTACTCATATCAACAAGATGCATCTTCTTTTCTGGTGGCTCATCTTAAGAACTCTTTGGTTAAGCGTGCTTGCTGGAGAGTAGTCTTGGGATGGGTGACCTCCTGGGAAGTTCTCAGGATGTGCACGAGTGAGGACAAAGTGCGCTGGAAAGGACCCGTGTTGGTTTGTGGGCGATGTACGCTGCCTGGCGAGCTACCGTGAATGACATTCCGGCCTTTGGTTGGGGCCGGGGTGTTTGTTTTCTGGTGGCTCATCTTAAGAACTCTTCAGTTAAGCGTGCTTGCTGGAGAGTAGTCTTAGGATGGGTGACCTCCTGGGAAGTTCTCAGGATGTGCACGAGTGAGGACAAAGTGCCTCGGAAAGGACCGTGTTGGTGCGTGGGCGATGTCTGCAACTGGCGAGCTACCGTGAGCAACATTAAACTTTAGTTGGGGTAGGGTGTTCTGATGATGATTGCTCGTTTGCATAGACGGCGTGAGACACTCTGCCGGTTTGTGACGCTTATAGAATTCCTTTTCAATGAGATTGAAACCTGGTCGTGGTGGGAATTTCTATAGTATTCCTTTGAGTCGATTCTTTGACTGGGCCGATTATGCAGTCGGTGCGGTTCAGAGTGACTTTCATTTTTGTCCTAAGCCATGCCGTGAAAGGGGTTATAAGGGCATCTTTGGGGTCATGGTGATCTGCATTATGCTGATAATCGAGTGGAAGGAAATGTCCACCCTCGTCAGGGTAAACATCTTTGGGCCACTCGAGGAGTAGTCATTTGAAAATGCGTGGCCACGCTTCGGTAGAATCTACGGTAGATTCCGGTCAGACTGACTACTCTCCATATCGAGGAAACCACTCATATATATATCTTTTGGATGCAAGTACGACCTGTAAGACACCTTGCATCGAGTGGGAGATGTGAAACGGACATGAGAATTGGTAATGCACAACTTGTCTCGGACAAGTGGGAGATTGTTGGAGTAAATGTCCTCCACAATAGTGCGATTACTTAATAAATCTCAATTAAGGAATACATGGGGATAATCCTGTATTATTGTCAATTGATTAACGAAAATCAATAACGGTTGGCTGACTAGAGTTTGACGTTATTGTCGTGAGAACGGCGGTAATCAATTGATCCCTTTAAGTCACACCTATAGGAACGTACTCCAAAATTATAAAGCTAATAAATTGTATGAGATACGATTAGATTAGTAACTTGATAATTTGACTAACTGTTAGTCAGTGGATTAATTTAGAGAGAAATCGAGTTGTGAACTCGGATGATTGAATTTTATATCGATAAAATTATTAGAGGAGATGGGAATTAGTGATTAAACGTTAATTCACTAATTATGTATATTTTACTAATGAGATTAGTAAAAGTACAATTTTAATATATGTGTAAGTGTACATGTATATTAAGGAAGAGTTTAATTGATTTATACTTTATCATATTAGACGATCAAGTGATAAATTATAAGTATTTGTGGGACAAATATAAAAAACAAAATAGACCCAAATAGGGTCCAAATGGACCGTCCATTTTGAGGACAAGGGAAGAAGATTCCCTTTTGTCCTACTTGCTTTGTTTGTTTATTTTGTTTTTGATGCATGCTTGAGAAAACATAATGAATGATGTTGTTCAAAAAAGCATTGTTCTAAACAATAAAAAGGAGAAGCATGCATAGACTCTTCACTCTTCCTTTTCTCCTCTCTAGGCCGGCCCACATGGGTCTCCATAGACCCATTTTGGCTTTTGAAATTTGTTCATACAAAAGGCTAAGAGAATGAGGGTGAATTCATTCATGCATTCACTACTCTTGATCTCTCTAAAACCTCTCTTAAACTCTCTATAATATTACTACTAATATTACTAAGTGTTAGTATGTGTTAGTAATAATAATATTCATATTATCAAGTATCTATTAGTGATTTCTAGCTCAAAATCACTAGTAGATTTGGAGTAGTTCTTGGGTGCTACAAGAAGGAGGTTTCCTATTATGGAAACTCGGGTTTTGGAGGATCATCCTAAACTTTAGCTCAAGAAACAAAACTAGAAAGGAGTTCTAGTTTTGTGCCCATTTTTCCTTTAAAAGAAAAGTATAAATTTCTATAAACTTATAACAAAGTATATTTGTAATCACATAGATCTTGCTCATCAAATTAGAGTAATTTGATTTACACTAATATTTGATTAGTGAATGGGATGAGATCCCTACAGGAGTTTGATGAGTCGGTTTTAGTAGGTATTATTTAGGAGTATTTGAGTGAATAATATCGGGTTTTGGAGCGAATTTGAGTACTTTAATGATGAAATGCCGAATTTTAACCCGAGTCATTTTTTTTCGGTTTTTAGTGCTAGAAATGTTGGGTTCGATTATGAAGACTACCACAAATATTCAATGCCCAAGAATGAAGCATAAAAGAGACCCAAGAATGAAGTCAAGAAAAGTCAAGGCGAAAAAACGGAGGAAATTGAACCAACTTACAGCACCTTTCGCCGCGACCAGCGCCCAAGTAGCGCTGCCCACGCCCACCGACGCGACCCACGCCCATCCTGGCGTGACCCACGCCAACTGCCAGCTTTTTTTTTTCACGCGTAGCCGCAATTATTTGTTTCTAAGTAGATTTTATTCCATCATATATAAGGCTTATCTAGGGTTTTAGGAGGACATGATTAGACATAATTAGACTCATTTTATCATCTAAAATTTTTAGAACATTAGAATTTTAGATCTAAGATTGGGTTTTTCATGTTAATGGACCGCTAATCTTCTCTTAAACTTGGTGTAATTCTTCAAACTTTCAATTAATCTATTGTAAGACAATTCTCTACTTTTTCAATCCTTGTTTAATATGAATCTCCTTGATATTATTGATGTATTTGCATGAATTTTTCTCTTGGTTTGATCATCTTTGTTTGAATTTATGCAAGTTCATGTCTTTCTTTATCAATAGTGAGTATTAATAATTGTTGTTGATTTTTGAGACAAACTTTCTCCACATTGAAATGGGTATTATGGATATGTTGAGAATATTGGATATTCATATGTGATTAAGTGCTAAATGCTTGTTTTAGTGCTAATTATCTTTGCCTCTTTCCTACGTTTGGATCTTTAATGTGTTTCATTGGATTAAAGTTGTGTGCTTTGCGTGATTTGTCCATTGATTATGGTAGTTTATGCATGGATGTTATCATAAATTGCTAATTGTTGGGAAAGTTCTAATCTTTGATTAGTTTTGGTTGAGTAAACAAGGTTACGATTTGTGAGAATTGTTAAACTTTGGTTGGTTAAAAGTGAGATTAATTATTCCAAGTTACTCACTTTAATTGTTGAAATCATCTTTTACTTGCTTTACTTTTTGAATTTGTCTAAATTTCCTCTTGAATAGTGATAGTATTTGTTTGATAATAAAACCAAAATCCCCCCCTTTTATTTTACCATTTGTTTTAGTTAATTCTATACTATTTTTATTAGCATATTATAATCTTTTAGCAATCGTTCTTCTCTTGGGTTCGACCCTTACTTATATACTACTAGTTTTTGTGCATATAGTTATATAGTAAGGTTTTATAAATAGTTAATTTGGCGCTTTTAATAACGACTACAAAAGCCTCGCCAGTATGCCAAGCTTACCACTGCTTTACTTGCTTATGGTTTTACTATGAGCGCATCGGATAATTCATCGTTTTTTTATAGTAAAGATAGCATTGAACTACATATACTTGTTTACGGTGATGACTTGCTCATAGCCAAAAATGACTCCTCGGCAATCACTGCTTTCAAGTCATATTTGAGTAGTTGTTTCAAAATGAAAGATTTGGGCAAGTTGAAGTACTTCCTTGGTCTCGAAGTGGCTCGTCATTCTACAGGTATGTTCCTTTCTCAACGTAAATACACGCTTGATATTTTGTCGGAATGCGGTTTACTCGGTTTCAAACCGTGCAGTACACCCATGGAGGAGAAACATTGTCTCGCTGAAGCTACAAACGAGTTACTAAAGGACGGTGCACAGTATCGTCGCCTCGTTCGTAAGCTTATTTATTTGACACTTATTCGACCCGAGTTGAGCTATCCCGTCCATATACTGAGCTAGTTTATGCAAAAATCGACTCACTCTCATTGGAATGCGGCTTTATTCGTAGTACGGTATTTGAAAGGTAACCCGGGCCAGGGTCTTTCTTTAACGCACAGGGTGTGTTGGAGCTCGATGCCTATTGTGATGCGGATTGGGCTAGTTGCCCACTCACACGTCGCTCCCTTACTACGTACTTTATCACACTCGGTGGTTTACCTATTTCCTGGAAAACAAAGAAGCAACCCACCGTCTCTTGTTCTTCCACAGAGGCCGATTACCGCCTTATATGGCTTCTACTACTTGTGAAGTTTTATGGTTGAAAGGATTGCTCTCGAGCCTCGGAGGGCTCATCACTGATCCAGTTCACTTATATTGTAATAATGTTCACTAATAATCCGATTTTTCATGTGCGCACCAAGTATATCGAAATAGATTGTCATTTTATTCGTGATGAAATCAAGTGTGGCGTCATTTCTCCTCGATAGTTACATCCATACGCATTCGCAACTTGCTAATATATTAACTAAACCACTTGGTCGTCACTGATTTCAGGATTTACTCGGCAAGTTAGGCATTTCCTATATCCATGCTCCAACTTGAGGGGGGTATAGGAAGGATATGCCACCATATATCTTCACATTTTGTGAATAGTATATATTGAATTATTATGTATATTTGTTTAAAGATCCTATATTTAGCAAATTCATCAAATATGAAGATTACAACGAGAGATCTCAGGCTTATGTTAAGTGGTTTTGTATGTATTTATATCGACCTCATGTCATTCAATAAACACACAGAACATAGATTTCACATTGCTTTCATTACTTTAGCCATGTTTTCGCCATAACACGAATATGCTCAAAATTTACACACACACAACTGATAAAAAGTTGAGTGTTAGAAATTGTCGCCACGATTAATAGGAATGAATAATATATGAAACAATAATCAAAACCTCGAAAATGTACGCTTTCGCCGACTGTGGCCACTGGCTCGTAAGTCGTAAGTCATAACTAACTCTAAGTGAGCTTAGCAATGAGTACTATGACCTTGTGACGGTAAGGCTACTTGATTCATACATAAGTGCAAACACTTTAACTAGTGTTGAATATTTAAAGTTTATGAACATGTTGTATGAAGAACTTACTCAAAATCATTATACCCTTTTCAATATTGAGGGATATTTTTTCAAACATTGCAAGAATAGAATTGGTATATAATACTACCAGCTTCATTAAAAAAAATTTAAAAGAACAAAAACATTACCACCAAAGAAATTTATTTCATAAAATTTATATCATGAAACGCAATCTGATATCACATAAAGAAAATTCGTTAAAATTAAATACATATTTCAAGAATTTGTCTCTAAGAATCTATGATACATGAAATATTAAAATTGCTTTGACAATATTTGTTTTGACATACTCCGTAGTAATTACCTATTGTGATGATAGATTACGAGTTTGAATTTTTCTCTTCTATGGTTTAATCATATTACTAAGAAAAAATGTCAACCACGCTTTCTAAAACTCAAATAGAACGAATCGTAAAAGGATTTGAAACTCAAATACATAGTATGGCATCAATGATGTACTCGACATTGCATGTATTGATCATCAATTTCATACCAACTACTCCACAAGATATATAGAACAAAAGTTTAATACCATTTGGTAATTCAACTACCCTAAGAAATGAAGAAATATAGATAAAAGAATTACAAATATTCTATACCATGTGAAATCATTCCAAACATGGCCAAGACATGTGAAAATAATGACGCAATTATAATTTAATAGGGCTAAGGGTATATACACTCGATCAATTATATGTTCATCATGTCAAATGATATGATCCCTCTCATATTTACAAATTACAATGTTTTTCAATCATAGTAGAGAGATTGAATTATACCCAATTAAGGATAGATCACAATATGTTAAATAATAAAACTTCATACCCTAAAACCAAATTACAATCTTCCACTCAAATCAATCAAAACAATCCTCATCCTCATTAGTCAACATTTATTATCAATCTTCTAATCTTCTAATTAACTTTCACCCAACAACCACAAGCAAACCACTCATACTACTCGATGGACAATGATAGAACGTTATCAGGTGATACAGGTTGCACATGTCGAATGTGATCCCAATATACCACTACCGAACGACGTCATTTCATTCTACTCATCCAAAATCCAAAAAAAAAAAAAAAAAAAAAAAAAAAAAAAAAAAAAAAAAATTTCAAAACCCTCAACTACAAATAAGTCATAAATAAATTAATAGTAAAAAAGATGAAAAATCAAAATAGGGAAAAAAATAATAAAAGTCAATCATTTCTAAGTAATTATAAAAACTCATAGTTTTTTTTTATGAAGATTTTGGTGTTTTACCCTCTAAATGAAAGTTGAGAATTATTTTCACCAAAAGTATTAAGGTGATGATGAGTAGAATTATCATGAGTACCCAAAGTGAACATACTCAAGTCAAAGTGATCATCAAATTCAGTAAATGCTGAAAGAAAACCACCAGATGCATGATCAACGGCTGAGGGCCTCCAACTGCCCTGATGATGATGATGAACATCTTCTTGATGATTAAGTTGATCACATGATGATGATGGTGATGATGATGATCCTGTCATTGTAGTCCTTGAGGGCATATTGTTGTCAATATTATTTATATTAATATTAATATTGTTATTATTATGATTATGATTATTATTGTTGTCTTCAAATAACGGGTATGGGTCACGGTTCGTGACCCTGCTAGTTTTCCTTGGTTTCCCTCTACTGGTCTTTCCCTTGCCGCCTTGGGACCTGGTCTCAGACGGTGAGGGTTTCCCGGTGAGCCGTTGTACGAGCTCCCGAAAATTAGCCACGTCGGTTTGAATGATCTCGGGTGCGTAGATGTGTATTATTCGGATTTTGGGTTGGATTTTGGATATTGTGTGTGAGTTGTTGTGGAGGGCTAGGGTTTGTGATTGTGATTTTGCGTGACTTTGTTTATAAGTCATTGTTTTTATGGTGAATTGTGAGAGAGCGTTTGATTTAGTTTTGTCAAAAGGGTTGTTGTTGTTGTTTTTTATGTTTGTTTGTTGAGGTAGATAAGAATTTTGGGTTGTATTTATAAGAGGGAATAAATAATAAATAAGTAAAATGATTGTGAAAATGTACTTTTGTTGAAGGCAAAGATGGTTTGCAAAGTTTGCGGCAGCCCAACAACATACTATAAAAATGATAATTTATTTAGATGGATGATGGATATAATTGACAAATTATTGAATACGGAGTATAAATTATTATACTCCGTATATTTATTTTGTTTTTCATTTCGTCCACATCTTTACTTATATATAATCACAAATTATAAAATTTTGATAGTACTCGTCTAGACATTTAAACAAAATTTTACATGACTATATTTTATACTCCGTATTACATATTAAAATTATACGAGTATTGGATATTTTAATCACTTATAAATAGTGTATAAAAAGTAAATCTGTGGAATTAATTAAAATGGATGAAGTATATATATATTTATGATTAATAGTTATATAATTAAAAAGTGGGCTAACATTATTATTATTAACGACCTATATATATACTAAGATTTATTAAATAAGGTTAATAATCAGTATAATTATTTACTATAATTTAAATATATTTATTAAATGTAGACAATAATTTTATAATATTTAATTGGGAAAATTGTAAATAACTACCTTATAATATACATTTTACAATTATTATCCTTTAAAATCATTTTATTTCATTTTGCTATCAAAACACGTTTTTGTTGATTATAAAGTTTATTTTTTTGTTATACGAAACTAGTGGAAAAAATCTATATCACCAAAAACGTTTTCATACTAAAAGAATTTGGTCGCAAAGCATTCAAAACATCGTTTTAATATCATTAAAAATGGATTTTGGTAGCAAATTTTAAACAAAATACTTTTAAAAGATAGTAATTTTAACTTTTCTTTTAAAAAGTACTAACTTTAGAAGAAAAAAAAATATTTATAAAGTAGTTATTTATAATTTACCTTATTTAATTTAGTTATATTTTAAACTAGGCTGTGAAGTGAAAAAATTTTCAAGATGAAGCCAAATGATAACTAATATATTGCTTATAAAATAATACGACAAAGGTCAAAGAATCATAAAGGTGAGAGATGTATGTATAGAGGGCAGAGGCCATAGATGCGGATTATGTAAGGTGTTGTGCAATTAACTAAGTCGATCTTCATACATGATACATGGTCCACTTTAAGGCCAACATTATATTATTAAATTGTATTAACTCATCTAAAATGTCGCTTGCTAAATAGCCGACATTTTGGTATTTTACGATGTGATTAAGATAGGAATAATAAATTAAAGACGTGTTACTAAGAAATGATGATCAGGTTACAAATTATGGAATTTGTTATGAGTCTATCGCTTAAAATGTTACTCCGTACTTATTCTAAATAAATGGATAAATAAGTTATTAATTATAATGAATATTATACATGATTTTTTCACAGTTTCCACTTTTTATAATATATTTTTTTTAAATTTCCACCTATACTTATATTTTTATTTTTTTTTTCAAAACTCTCATTTATTATGACTAAATTTTTTTAAAACACCACCAAATGCTTATTTCGTTAAAAAATAATTAATGGGGATTTGATGATGTAAATTTGGACTAAATAACCAATAAATAAAAAGTTTACGAATCATCGAGACAAAAGTTATGGTCCGCTATAACCGGAACACATTTTTTTTACCTTTTATGATGACAGAATGAGGATTTGGTGGTGTTTTTAAACATTGTGGTTATACTCAGCTCCCTTTGTCTCAGTCATTTAATTATACTCCTCTCAAATCTCCCTTACAAAAAAAGACAAAGTTTAAACAATTCACTGAAATGGAATGAGTATAAGGTGGAGTTGTGATAAAAAAAATAAAAAATTATAATAGGTGGTAGTTTTAGAAAAGTGTATTATAACGGGTGAGAGTTATACATGCTACAAATCATTCACGATAAGTGCCATAAATCAACCGGTGAATAAATTAATATGTATATATTACATATACATTGAGATTGATAATTTGTGTCATATACATATATTGAGATTGATAATGCTCGTAATATATATTCTTAATTAGAAGTTCTCTATTTAGCGGCTTTTATACCGTATTAAATATAAACGGACATGTATGAGTCACATACAAATTAAGCCAAGAGAGAAAACACATTTAATTTCACTAGATCGAGTGAGTTGCATCTTAAAGCCAATTGGAAATAGGAGTAATCCCTTAACTATAAAATATTAATAATATGTCACGTTAATTTTATAACCTATACAGGACCTCATTTAGGTTGATAAAGAAATCTTCACAGATAAACACATTTGGTCATCAAGTCACGTATATTAGTAGCCTTTAACCAACAACATCTTCGGTTTAAATTAATTCAATCAAGTCCAATTAATCCATTAAACTTCATCAACGGACGACCTAGTTCAACCCTATGGTTTATTAACTAAACTATGTTTTAGGAGTTGTTTTGTTGTACATACAAAAATGCAGGCATTGTAAATCCTAGGAATTAGAAATTTGAATTTGTTTAGTTAGCACTTTTTTTAAAAAAAATCTGGGAGGAAGGGGCAAAATTGTCATTAAAATAAAAAAAATGTTCAAATTTTGAATTATTGATGGAATATTCTTTGTTTAAGTGATGGTTTCTGGTGTTGGGGGTGATCTGAAAACAAAAACGTCTTAAATTAAAGGGGGTTATGTTGAAAGACAAACATACGATTGTCATCTTTTATCATTAAGAAACTAGACATTTATCGTAAATTTAAAATTTAGAATATTTGTCAGCTGACTTTTTTTTTTTTTTTTTTATAATTTTATGTGATTTTTTAAAAGGGGAATAAAATCAACGTATAATGTCAATTTACAACTACGGAGTACTTGTTTAGGTGATTTTGGCTTCTACATTTCCATCCTTTAATTCAACAAGCATAGCATGATTTAGAGAAGTAACTACAATACTAAAAAAAAGGTCATCATGGTCACCATAATCCAATAACGACAGCCGTACGATACCGCGTTTCCCAAGCATTACACTCAAGCATTATTTTAATACGGGCTAATTACTTTTTAATTACACTATTTCACTCTATTGGTTTCATATATGATCATCTCTTTCAAGTTGTTGAATAATTTTTTAATATACCTTTTGTCGTATGTGTCCTAAGATAAGATAACATTTGCTCTCAAGGTGCACCAACAATATAAACTGACCTCAATGTTATGGGACGTTATACAGTTATGAATATTATGATCAAGATAGGAATACTTTAGGTCGTTTTTTTTTTTTTTAAACTCCGTACAAGACTAATTTATTTATATTTATGGCAAAAAGATATTCACGAATAATTATTACTCCGTATAATAGCTGTTTTGAAAACAGTTTAGCGACGGTAAATATTCATAGCAAAATGTGTTCACAAAAGGGGAGCGTTTGTGACAAGCCTAAAGTCTATCACCGAAATTTTGTGATGGGATTTTCATCGATCGTAAAAAAAATTATAATTTTTTGGGTTTTTTCTCATTTATTCGGTCATACTTTTCATCTTTTTTAATTGTACTCTTGTGTTTGGCGTATTACCAGCTGTACCATTAACCTTGTATACTTAGTTCCCTCATTGACCAAATAAGAGTAAACATTAAATTTAGCCGTTAGTTCTGTTTTATATAAATTTTCACCCATTTTTTCATTAATTCTCTCCATATTTTCGCATTAAATACTTCAAGAAGTAATGTCAAAAAATAATGAAAGATGAAACAAAGTATTTAATGCAGAAAAGATGGAGATGAAAAAAAAGGTGAAAATTTATACGAAACAAAATTAACTGTTAAATTTAATGGTAAAACTAGTAATTCGCCAAACACAGGGATACAACTGAAAAAAGTGAAAAGTACGAGGGTATAGATATGGAAAATTCTAAAAAAAAATATTATCGTAGATTAAACGAAGCTACAGGCCTACAGCCCAGATGTTTTTGTTGCCTTGGTTTCCATGTAATTTATTGTCATATCGGTAATTTTTTGGAAAACTCAATTTTGTTAGAAAATTTAACGAGGTACTTTTAAGATATTTAAAATTGGCTTACTTACTTTGCGGTCTAGTGGATAGTTAATTATTTATATAATTTCATTCTGATATCAACAATTAAACTTTGTTTCTCAAATTATGAATTTTGTACAGAAACTTGATTACTATAAATTGCATTTCTTCTAAATTCGCAATTCAAAGCATCGGCCTTCAAAATAACACACACGTGGTTGGTACACACTAAGATGAATAATGGTGTCATATTGAAAGGCATGACATTTTTGTGTAGTCTTTGGCAGCAAATTAATTTTGCCTTGTTTGTATGGCCATGTGGTAGGTTACAATTAGTGAAGAGACATCCTTTACGCTCCGGGACCAATAAATGAAAAATCTCTTAGTTTAATAGTTAAGGTTGAGGTAATGATATGCCATTGGTTCGAAACCTCCACCCTGTTATATTGTCCGTGTCATTAATATAATTTTGGACCAATAAATTAAAAAATATAGTTGATCTTGAAAAAAAAAATAATAAAATAAAAATAATCTTCATGTTGTATGTTTTTATTTGTTTGCTACATATATAGTCTATTTGCAATAGCATGAATCTAAAATGTTTATGATGAAGGATATAAATTTTATACTATTAGGGAATATAATATTCTGATATATCTATACTAGTCAATTAATTACTCCGTATAAATTTTATACCGGTCATTTTATTCAAAGATCGATATTTAACTTTTACTCTGTACAAAACTATTACAAAGCTGAATACACGGACTATAGGCTATGGATTACATACAATTAAATAATTTTACTTTGAAAAAGAAAGTTGAATATTTTGTACTCCATAATAAAATAAAGTCTATTTAGTTTAATTTTAAAAAAAAATAAAAAAATTCAATCACTAACTGTTGTTAGTGTGTCACTAGAACGAATCAAGCTCAATCCAACAATAGATTCACAGTTAGTTGTTGCAAAATATACCAACAAAATAATTTAAATCGGCCGGTTTTCAGACGATAAGTACTCAGCTGGTGCTTATAAAGAGAAACATACGGAGTAACATAATGTTGAACCTCTATTTATGTTCTAATAAATGCTAATGATTGGAAACCCCCAATCATTATACTTCAAAGTTCAAGGCTACTAAGACTCTAAGAGCAAAAGCAATGGAGGTTTTTAGTCCTCGAGTTTGTCAATAAAACTCTAAATATTAAGTTCTTTCCATTGTGGGTCTTCTTAGGTTTCTTAAGCCCAGAAGCCCAGGTTCTTATTTTAGAACCAAGTTTTTTGTATTTCCAAAATATTTAAATTAATTTGATAGGGCTGAAGAGTAATAGTGGGTCCCAATTAAGAACAAAGTTAAAGTTTTTCTATTACAGTAAAAAGTTCTTAAATTTTGAAATTGTTGAAAAGTAATTGAAAATAGAAAGAACTTTATATAAAGTTCTCCCATTGTGCTTACTCTAAGAGAGGTTTCAATTATTTAACGGAGAATATTTGAAATCAAATGACATCCTTTTTTCTTCACTATTTATGTAGGTGAATTTTCGAAATAACTCATAATGTATAAATAAAAATATAGTCATGTGCGATCTTATTTTATTTGTCTTGAAAAGACGAACATTAATATCAAATTTTATATTTTTATTATACAATTTAAAACTATAGATATTGTCGTTACAAAATGCGTTTTCACAAGTGTGAAAAAGGAAGGGATATCATTGGATTTAAATGAAAGGAGTATAATATTAGCCTCAAAAGAAAATAAAAGTAATGCAATAAATTCTTGAAGAAAGTAACATTTAGAGCAATAAGACCGCCTTAAAAGTTAAAATGGTTATCATCTTAAATTAACTCGGACAAAATGTGACTCACTAGCTAAAATGTACTCGTAATTATTTTTGATTAGATATTAATATATACAACAATTTTAGCTGTAACATGATCTATAACATTTTGTCGTCAAATGGTTACTTTTGATTGCAAATAATATTGTTTTTTTTTTTTTTGAAAACATTTTGTAAGCATCATTACTTCGTCTTACCTTAAGGACGAAAATGAGCTGTCTTAAATGAGAATTTGCCAATTTGTAGATATGATCATGATCAATATAATAAATGAGTGACACACTATACTTAATAATAACAAGTCTAATGTACAGACTTTGAACTATATTCCGTATATTTTAAAATCTTCTCAAGTCAAAAATTATATACTGTATAAAACAATATAAGTCTTTGAATAATACTCCTTATCACCTAAAAAATACAATATTTCGTAGAAGACTAGAAGTTTTTTTTTTTTTTTTTTCTTTTTTTTATGTTCAAATGAGCGCACTATGTCGCAGATGAGGATCAAACCCGGCCCCCAACTTCACGGTTGAGGTAAGAGTGCTAGAAGACTAGAAGTGTAATACTCCCATCATCACTTCACTCCCCACTCAAATACTCCGTACCTGACTAAACTAGAGTATATAATTTACAAAGATAAGTAGGTCTCTTGTTAACATATACTGTATTTTAAAGAAAAAATCAAAGTATATATGTAAGTTTTACCTTTTCCATTGAGATATCTCATTAATAAATTTAGATTCAAATGAGAATAGGTCTTTTGCCAAAACGACCATCTGAACTAAATTATTTACCATTATAACCATTTTTTCATTTTAATTACCAAAACGACAGTATAACTAATAATATTTCCAAAATAAAAAGATATTTAATTCTTGAACCGGTTTACTAATTTATCTAATGGTTCGGTTTGGTTTGGTTCAATTCAACTTATTATTTATTTGAATAACTTTAAGCATTTTTCTCTTATCCAAGTTAAATCATGCATTAATTTTTTTCAAGGGATCCTAATTTTGCATTATTACATCTATACAAAGATACGTAATCAAGCAACAAAAGCTCTACATAATGACATATGTTAATTAAATAATTGTTGAATAAGTTTCATCGAATATCCAAAAAAAATTAGCCAAAAAATTGTTTTGATTTTTCATGAAATCAACTAATTAGTGAAACCGAACCGTTAAATAAATAAGTAAACCGATTCAAGAATTAAATATCTCTTTATTTTGGAAATATTGTTAGTTATATTGTCATTTTGGTAATTAAAATGAGAGAATAGTTATAATGGTAAATAATTTAGTTTAGATGGTCATTTTGGCAAAAGACCCTGAGAATTTTTCTACAATGACACATAGCCAAAAATATACGTCGGAGTAATATTATTTGTAAAAGTTTTCTTTTAATAATAAAACGTGCCAAGTAAAGATTTATTTTGCAAAGATAAGACACGCATGTTATCATAATCTAATTAAACACGTAAATTTTACATTATTCATTTTTATTTGATCTGTCTCAAAATTAAGAGAAATATATATTCCCTCCCATTTTATCTGTTCTTCACACTTTCCTTTTTAGACTCGCTTTATTTGTTCTTCTCGTTTCGATCTATTTCGGTCTAAAGCATATGGTTCTCATCCTTTTTCGCCTTACATTTTTTTCTCGTCTTCTACTTTCCACACACATTTTTATTTTCTTAATTTCTACCCAAAAATCAAAAAGGAAAAATACTATAAATGGGAGGACGTACTCCATATATCTTTCGAACAAAAGAATGTGTACCATTCTAGAGCTGCATGCTCTATCCTATGTGAAGGATGAAATGCATGACATAAAAACGCAAAGCAGAATCAGAGGAGAGATTGGAAAAAGTAGGTCGTGCGGAAGTGTGACATAAAAGACATAACCGTCGGATCAATGATACGCACGTGAAAGCCCATCTCATGATATCTTTTTATCACGTCACCTTATTCAGCACTCCATGCACACGAGTCTTTTGCCCTCACTTCTTGGACCCCTCTATGTATCAATACTTTTTGGGTTTACGCATCGCCTCTTCATATTTTAAATAGAATTAAAATTAATTCAAAATAATTTAAATTGACTCTTTTATTTCATATATAATCTGAACTCGAATTAATGTACGAATAATTTCAACTATTGAAAAATCATTCCAATAATATACTTTGTCCAATTTTAACTTGCTTTAATCGAAAAAAAAAAGGCAAAACTGATTTGAATTTTTTCTAAAAATAAGAGTGAGGTAAAGTTAGAGTCAATTTCATTATTTTTTTAAGTGTTAAGAGTCAATTGAAATTGGCCAAAATACATTATTAAAATGATTTTTCAATATTTGGGATTATTCGTGAATTAATTCAAGTTCCAATTATTTATGGAATAAGAGAATCAGTTCGGATTAAGCATGTTCTTCTCGTCTGAAGTTTTTCTGAACCAATCTGAAGTTTTTCTGAAATCTTCTAATGTTTTCTTAAGTTATCTGAAGTTTTGTGTAAAGATATGAAGTTATCTGAAGATTTCTGAAGATTTCGAAAGTTATTTAAAGTTTCTATATTATTTTTATTGATGTTGTTATTATTATATTAATTTATTGTTATTATTATTATTATTATTATTATTATTATTATTATTATTATTATTATTATTATTATTATTATTATTATTATTATTAAAGAGACAAAGTTTTTACAAAAAATTGGTGGGTAGCCGAGACACACTATGGGCCCATCCACTTAGCTAAAGCAAAGCTAAGTCTAGTAAAAATATAAGCGGCAACACGAGCCCTTACATAATGAGACGCAGAAAATTTCTGTATCCGCTTGAGCAAAGCCACAGCATCTGAATCCAGCTCCCCAAGCGTAGAGAAAGAGAAGGGAAGGAAATCATAACCAGCAGTTGCGCACAAATCACGGTACTTAGCATACTTACGGTGAGCAGCATCAACAACAACCTTCCAGGACACGAACCCGGCCATCCTAGACTGAGTCAAGGAGGATGATCCAGTTAGGTCGACACACACATCCCGACCCCTGTCCCAAGAATATAGAACCAAGTCCGCTGGACGAAGGAAACCCTCCTGACCATCAACCAGACCAATATCAACCTCCTTGGCAGCCGAAATGTCAGCCCTGCGGTAGATATCCAGTAAAGTATCACGGACGAGGTTATGCCGATGCTTAACACCCACAATACCAGTACAAGAAACCTCATGGTCACCAAAAATATCAGCATGAAAAACCCGTGAGCAGGCAGGCCAGGGCCGAGATACCGTTAAAAGCGGAACACCCAGCCGATAGCCAAGCATACTACGATAAGTCCTCATGTTCAAAGTCTGACCCAGCCCCGCTATAGGAACCGCATGCAACCAATCAAACGAATGAGCACCGTCCTGAGACTTCCACAAAGCGACCTGACGCGATATCAACAAGAAAACTGACTCTGCAGAGGCAGCGACCGTTGCAAAATATATACCTGCCAATTTATTCATAAGTTTAGGGGCAGTGATTTAGCTAAGATCACTTGGAAAAGCAGTACTTGTAATCTCTGTAAACACACGCGAAGCACGGTCAAAAGCTGGACCATCAGACAAGATACCAGAAGACCGTAGGAGCGTAGCCTGCAAACCAGGAGACTGTAAACGAGATGTCAGGAAAGGATAATGAATAACATTTCCCGCAGCATAAACACCAAGGCCCCAAGCTTAAAAGAGAATGAATGTTGCAAGGCGCCACTGTCAATCCCCAAAACCAAGACCCGACATGGTGACAATACGTTCTAAGCTAGAACGAAGCGCGCCATCAAAAGGAAAATATACTGACCCAAAGACACACGGTGAACAAGTACGCATAATAAAATAAAGCTTAGAAACGCCAGTACAAGCACGTAGCAGTAGCAACGCACACTGTGGGTCCTCAATCCTCGCAACTAAGTCCATAAGCTCAATGGTCTTATTATCATTATTATTACAATTTTTATTATTATTATTTTTATTATTTTTATTTTTATTTTTATTTTTTTTATTTATTTTTTATTTATTTTTTATTATAAACGCATTTTTATTATAGAATTATAAACAACGTTTACTATACACAAAACTGGTGGGCAGCCGAGATACAATCTGGGCCCCCACCCCTTAGCAATAGCGAAGCTAAGCCTAGGAAAAATATAAGCGGACATACGAACCCCTGCATCATGGGATGCAGCGAAAGTCTGAATCCACTTCAGTAGAGCTACAGCATCCGAATCAAGCTCCCCCAGAGAAGAGAAGGAGAAGGGTAGGAAACCATAGCCAGCTGCCACGCACAAATCTCTGTGACTTACGCCGCGCAGCATCGACAACCACCTGTCCGGGCTAAAACTCAGCCATCCCAGACCGAGTTAAGGGGGAAGACCCTGTCAACTCAACACAAACATCCCACCCCCTGTCCCATGAATAAAGCAGCAAATCTGCAGGACGAAGGGATCTGTCGTGCCCATCGACCAAACCTATAGCAACCTCCTTCCCCGCCGAAATGCCAGCCTGAAAACAGATGTCTAACAAGGTGTCCCGGACAAGGTTATGCCGATGCTTAACACCCACAGTACCCGCACAAGAAACAGCATTATCACCAAAGACGTCATCAGCAAAAACCCGAGAACAGGCAGGACAAGGCCTGGGGACCGTGAATAACGGAACGCCTAACCGATAGCCAAGAACACTCTGGTACGTTCTCCCATTCATGGTCTGACCCAACCCCGAGATAGGAATCACACGCAACCAATCTGTCGTATGGGCTCCCTGCTGTGACTTCCACAATGCAACCTGTCGCGGGGTCAGCAGAAAAACAGATTCTGCGGAAGAGGCAATCGTCGTGAAATATATATCTGCCAGTTTCTTCATAAGTCTGGGGGCAGCGACTTCACTAGGATCGAGCGCAGAACCTGTTACCTGTGTAAAAACCCGCAAGGCATCACCAAAAGTAGAACCCTCCTCCAAAACACCAGATGGCCGTAAGACCGTAGCCTGCAAATCTGCAGTCTGCAAACGGGACGCAAGGAAAGCATAAAGCAAAACATCTCCTGCAGCATAAACACCCAGCCCACCAAGCCGAAAAGGGAACGTGGCAAGGCGCCACTGCCAATCCCCAAAACCAGGCCCTGACGCGGTAACAATCCGCTCTAAACTAGAACGAAGCGCAGCATCAAAAGTAAGATGAGCCGAGCCAGATACATGCGGAGAACAAGTACGAAGAGAAAAATAGAGCTTCGAAACACCAGAACAAGCTCGAAGAAGAAGCAATTCACACTGCGGGTCCTCAATCCTCGCGACTAGATCCATAAGTTCAATGGTCCTAGCCACTCTCGTCGCCACAAGCTCGTTGCCGAAAAAGGGACAAGTACTAATAGGCCCACCCAGCACGGAGACACGACGCTCAGGCCGAGCAATGGTAGGGGGAAAAACACCAGGAAGTCGACTCCGAGGATCCTCCGTAGGCCAGAAGAGCTCAGTCTTATCAACATTAAGATGGAGGCCAAAACGAGGATCATTCGCCATGATCAGACCCAAGACCTTCCCTACCTCCAAAGTGTCGCCTACAATGGTGCCGTCATCCAAATACCAAGCTTGTAAGCACAGGTCAAAAGTGTCCCGGATCTTGCACACTAAGGGATGCAAAACCAAGGCAAAAAGCAAGGGGCCTAAAGGATCCCCCTGCTGGACCCCACGACACGACCATAAGTTATGCTTCCCATAATAGAGGCGAGCAGGACTAGAGTAACAAAACTCCACCCACCGGGAAAGCTGCGGGCAATGACGCCGAACCTCCTGCAACATGGTCTCACGATCAACAAGGTTGAAAGCATTCTGGAAATCGACCAGTAACATCGACAGCCCAACATCACTACCACGAGCCTCCACAAGTCGGTTCAAGGCATGCAAAACAGCCTCACCTCCTCCAGACACACCCACCCCAAACTGAAGCCCAGCAAAATAACCTGCCAAAGAAGGACCTACAAAAAACGCACCCACCTTAGAGACAAGACGTCTCCAAATAGTGCCCACCGCTATAGGACGAACACCCCCAGCCGGTTTAACAAGCGGCGTGAGCGGGGCGCTGGCAATGTACTCTCCCAAAGCAACCGGACAACGACCCTCAAGAAAAAGGTTTACCACCCTCGAAATAGAGGCCAGGCCAATAAATCATCCGAAATTGCCACTGCAGCGCCACTCAAACAGTCCAAAAGGTGCTGAGCACGGAGCCCGTCCTTCCCGCAAGAAGTGCCACGCGGAAACCGCCGAATCATATCCAACACCACGGAAGGAGGGGCCGCGAGAGAAGGGTGATCACCAGACAAAGACGGCAAAGAAGGAGAAGCGGCGACAGGGTGTTTATCTCGCAAGGCCTGAAGGGTAGCAGAAGAGTAGGGGGCGACACCGGAGGAAGATAGCACCCGAAACGCAGCAGTATAATGCCCATCAGAAACCTTCCGCCGGCACTGACGGAGATTAAGGTCACTAGAGGCAAGATCTTCCACCTCAAAGGAAGGTGAATCCTCTGCCAAACACTCCTCCAAAAGACGCAAACTGCCACCAGGCGCTCCCCAAGCAAGAATGGCCCTGGAAATACTCTCTTCTTGACGCTGCCGCCGAACCACGGATCGACACTCGAGATTACTCCGAGGAGCAAAGGTCCGAAGCAGACATAAAGGCAGCACAACCAGGCGAACCCAACAAGAAAGATCCCCAGGGGAAGCAGCCACCTCATCCAAAGCTCCATTCAAGGCTCGAGCAAACCCTAGACGACACAGTATTTTTTTTTTTTTTTGCTAAAATGTAAGCTTGTCATTCATATCAAAATCAATACATTATCGTTAATTACATCAATCTACTCCACCATTCCTTATCTACCATAGACCAACTATTTGACGTCTCAACATTCACAACAGCCTTAAGCCGTAAAACAAGTTTCCTCACTACAACACTCGGTCGCTCAACCATATGCTCAGCCCATGCTTTATTACGTTGTTCCCAAACACTATATAAAACCGCCATATGTGCTAAATTAACTAACCTCCTTTTGAGTTTAGGCCACCTCCTAGGCATCCCCAAATCCCACACATTAGAGCCCTCGATATAAGAAAAACCAATCCAGCTTGCAACTCCCTGCCAAACCTGTATAACAAACACACATTGCTGAAACAGATGCGTCAAATCCTCGAGCCAGCTGACCACCACAGGGCAGACAAAGCGGGTCTTGAAACGACTCCATCTTGTCTGACCTCGTCTTCACCTTTTAGCCTTGATGTTGTACCATCCATGCCAAAAATTGATGTTTAGGTATACCTTTAGCACACCACACTTTCTTGGACCAGCTCACTGTCTCCCTCGCCGGAGCAAGCCATTTATAAACCCCTTTAACATCGTATGCACCCTGCCCATCCAACCACAGCCCAGATTCTAAACCTGGTCTTAACAGATCACGGATTTTGAGTAATTTCTTCCAATACCAACAGTCATCGACCCTTCCCTCACACTCCAACACATCCTTCCCCTTCATATAGACATGATCAACCCATTTAATCCAAAGACTATCAGCTTTAATCACCAACCACCATACTAACTTACCTATAGCAGCATTATTCCACCTTATTCCATCTCTTAAACCTAAACCTCCTTCTCGTTTTGGCCTACACACCTTCTCCCACGCAATAGGGGGTACTCTCCTCTGCTCAACACCTCCATCCCATAAAAAATTCCGACAAATTGCAGCAATCCTTGTCAACACACTTATAGGGAGTATAAAAATGGAGGCCCAATAGTTAAACAAGGTGCTGAAAACAGATTGTACTAGCACCAAACGCCCTGCATAAGATAGATTTCTAGCACCCATTGCTCGAATTTTACTCACCACCTTATCAATGAGTACATGACACAGTAGTATTATTATTATTATTATTATTATTATTATTATTATTATTATTATTATTATTATTATTATTATTATTATTATTATTATTATTATTATTATTATTATTATTATTATTATTATTATTATTATTATTATTATTATTATTATTATTATTATTATTATTATTATTATTATTATTGCTAATATTACTATTATTATTGTTGTTGTTGTTGTTGTTGTTGTTGTTGTTGTTGTTGTTGTTGTTGTTGTTGTTGTTGTTGTTGTTGTTGTTGTTGTTGTTGTTGTTGTTGTTGTTGTTGTAGTAGTATTTACTACCTTTTATTTTCGTTTCATGTATTTCGCTTAAATTTATCTTTAAACAAATTTAGTAACATTATCTTAAAAGATTTTTTTTTTCATTTACAATAGACTTTGAGGAAAATGTTTGTAACACCGAGAAATTCAAAAGCTTCATTATTAAGTTTAATTTGACGTAAGTTAACGAATAATAATCGATCAATGATTTATATAAACGAATAAAAAAATTTCAAATGAAAAAAGGTATATTCAAATTAGTAACTTAAGTTACGTGGTCAATCATTACTCCGTAAAATATTGTAAATAGTGATTTAAAAAAAAAATTCACATACTTGAGTCTTTGTCATCAATTATATTTTTAATTGATTAATACTCCGTTTTATAATTAGAAATTAGTAACTGATTTGCAATAAAATATTTTTTAAGTAATATTTTTTATTTTAAAATAATAAAAATCATAATATTATTATTATTATTATTATTATAATTATTGTTATTATTATTATTATTATTATTATTATTATTATTATTATTATTATTATTTTTTTTTTTTTTATTTTTTTTTTTATAAACGCATGTATTATTATTATTATTATTATTATTATTATTATTATTATTATTATTATTATTATTATTATTATTATTATTATTATTATTATTATTATTATTATTATTATTATTATTATTATTATTATTATTATTATTATTATTATTATTATTATTATTATTATTATTATTATTATTATTATTATTATTATTATTATTATTATTATTATTATTATTATTATTATTATTATTATTATTATTATTATTATTATTATTATTATTATTATTATTATTATTATTATTATTATTATTATTATTATTATTATTATTATTCTTATTATTACTACTATTATTATTATGAGTATTATTATTATTATTATTATTATTATTATTATTATTATTATTATTATTATTATTATTATTATTATTATTGCTAATATTACTATTATTATTGTTGTTCTTGTTGTTGTTGTTGTTGTTGTTGTTGTTGTAGTAGTAGTAGTAGTAGTAGTATTTACTACCTTTTATTTTCGTTTCATGTATTTCGCTTAAATTTATCTTTAAACAAATTTAGTAACATTATCTTAAAAGATTTTTTTTTCATTTACAATAGACTTTGAGGAAAATGTTTGTAACACCGAGAAATTCAAAAGCTTCATTATTAAATTTAATTTGACGTAAGTTAACGAATAATATTCGATCAATGATTTATATAAACGAATAAAAAATTTCAAATGAAAAAAGGTATATTCAAATTAGTAACTTAAGTTACGTTTACTCCGTAAAATATTGTAAATAGTGATTTAAAAAAAAATTTCACATACTTGAGTCTTTGTCATCAATTATATTTTTAATTGATTAATACTCCGTTTTATAATTAGAAATTAGTAACTGATTTGCAATAAAATATTTTTTATGTAATATTTTTTATTTTAAAATAATAAAAATCATAATAATAATAATAATAATAATAATAATAATAATAATAATAATAATAATAATAATAATAATAATAATAATAATAATAATAATAATAATAATAATAATAATAATAATAATAATAATAATAATAATAATAATAGTAATAGTAATAGTAATAGTAATAGTAATAATAATAATAATAATAATAATAATAATAATAATAATAATAATAATAATAATAATAATAATAATTATTATTATTATTATTATTATTATTATTATTATTATTATTATTATTATTATTATTATTATTATTATTATTATAGGTTTTTATGTTAATTGATTTATTTGGAAATCTGAAGTTTTCTGAATTTATCTTAAGTTTTCTGAAATTATCTGAAATTTTCTGAAATTATCTAAAGTTTTGTGAACTGATAATTTACTTAAGATGTCCAGAACAAGCCCTTATTCCTGACAATTATTCAATTTTTTTAGTTTTGATTAAGTTCTTAATAATATATAGATAATATGTTGATTCTTTTTTGTTAAAGTTTGTTATATCATGACATGATTTTGGAAAATAAAATAAAAATAACATTTGGACGTTTAAGTTAAAAATACAATTTTGTACTCCATCTATTCCAGTGAATTGTTTACACTTTGAATTTTTTTGTGTGAGAAATTTGAGAGAAGTGTAACAAATGACTCAAATAGAGAGAGTATAGATAGTTAAGTACTCATTCTGTCTTGATTATTTTGTTCACATTTGTCTTTTACACGTTTGTCAACACCATTTTTGATAATTTTTTTATCTTAATTTAGATAATACTATAGAGTAACATTTAATAAAATTTAATATTCTTAATGTACTCATTAAAACCTATCTAACAAAATCTCACATGATCATATTTTATGTAATATATTTGGAATTATATTGAAATTTATTATCTATGTTGAATAATGCTAAAAGAAAATAATAAAAAAAAAACCGTAAACAAATGACCTGGACAAAGGGAGATTTCAGGACACTTTTAAACTAGAAATCATATCATTGTTTATCTACAGTTAAAATAGTAAATGTGAACTAGAGACGGGCTCGGCCATGCTCACAAATGGAGGAAAGGAAGCCCACATTATGAGGTTTAGGGGGTTTCATCCTAAAACCAAGTGCTAATTATATTGAGTGGTCAACTCTCACATCCATGATCAATGTGGAACTCATATGTGAAGTTATTATCAAATTATAATCTCCTAATTTGGATTATTCACTGTACTCACAATATAAAGGATGTACAAGTATTCAGATACCAATAATACACCGAAAATCAAGCGATTTTCTAAACTATAGCTAACTAATTAAAACTCATACAAGATAAGGAAATATTTTAGAATATTTACTAATACTCCTCCGCAATCGGAGCGGGAGGCGGACGGACGCTCAGGTTGGACCGAAAATGTGTGAAAAGATGGCGCGGTAACCCCTTTGTGAAAATTCAGCGTGTTGATATTTCGATGGGACATGATAAACATGAGCAGTACCAACCTGGACTTTTTCGCAGACTTAGTGAATATCCAATTCAACATGCTTAGTTTGTTGGTGTTGAACAAGATTCGTTGACAAGTACACCGCATAGACGTTGTCATAGTAAACAAGTGTAGCAGTCTTGACAAGAAGATGAAGCTCAAGAATAAGGTTACGAAGCCACCTAGTTTCTGCGACTGCATTCGCAACGGCCTGATACTCGACCTCGGCGCTAGAAGAAGAAACCGTAGACTGGCGTTTGGAGGACTAGGACATTAGATTATCACCTAGAAAAACGCAATAGCTAGAGGTAGTGTGACGGGAATCAGGCTAGTCGGCCCCGTCAGCGTCAGAGTAAGCAGTGAGTGAGAGAGACCGTGATCAATGGTGCCCCGTAGGATCCGCTTCAAAACTTGAAGATGAGGTTCACACTGAGCATGCATAAATAGACCTGTTAAACGGCAAATGATATATCGGGCCGAGTGATAGTGAGATATTGCAAGGCACCGGCGAGACTTCGGTAAGTAATCGGGTCGGTGAGAAGTAGGCCGGAGGTGGCACTGACTTTGGAGCCGACGTCAACAGGAGTAGTGGTTGGGTTATTGTTGGACATTTTAGTATACTGAGAGAGGAAAAGGCCACTCTTGTTTTTGAACACCCTTATACCCAAAAAATGATGGAGGACATCCAAATCGGTCATCGAGAATTCCCTGGACATATCATCAATTATGCGGCGAACAAGGGAAGGACTGGATAGCGTGAGTACAATGTCACCCAGATACAATAATATGTAAGCAGTATTAGAGCCATGATGGTACATAAATAAGGACGTATCACAGGCACGACTACAAAACCCCTGCGATATAACAAAGTGAGCGAACCGCTAATACCAGGCACGTGGTGATTGTTTCAGACCATAAAGACATTTATGTAAATGGCACCCATGGGACAGAGCCGAGGGGTTTATGAATCCCTATAGTTTATGTATATACACAGCTTCAGCAAAGTCAACATGGAGAAAGACGTTCTTTACGTCTAGCTGATGAATATGCCAGAAGCGTGACACGACTAGACTTAAGACCGTATGAATAGTGGTCGGTTTGACCACCAGGCAGAACGATTCATCACAGTCGACACCGACCGGTTGAGTTTTACCATTAACGACGAGTCGGACCTTGTAACACTCAAAGGAGCCATCAGAGCGAAACTTGTGGTGAAAGAGCCACATACAACGGTTGACAGACGCATTCAGGGGACGGGGAATAAATTCCCACATTTCATTCTTTTGCAACGCTCTAAATTCAGTCGGCATTGCCGCATTCCAGTTCGGGTCACAAAGGACGAGGTGTGGGTTTTCTGGGAGGAGATTAAGGGTGGTGGAATCTAGTGACATGGGTTTAAAGATGTCATTTATGGCACAAGTGGTCATGCCGTGGGTGGGGATAGGTGAAGGTCGAGGTGGGCGTGAGGTATGGTTCGGTGGTGGGAGGTAGGCTGGTGATGCTTGAACCGAGGTGGCAGGGGAGAGGGCTAGTAAGGGGGTTGGGTTGGTGTGGGAAATAGGCGGAGGAGGGCTGGCATGTGTTCGATTTTCGGGTGGTGGTGCTGGGTTGAAAGGTGTCTCGGGTGGTGGGTAGCCGAAGTCATCAAATAGGTGGAGAGGGATGGAGTGGTCAGGTGGGTGGAGGAAATCATAGGTTCCGGGTTGAACGGTAAAGAATGACGCAAACGGGAAAAGGAACTCATCGAAAGTCACGTGGCAATAGAGAATGATTTTGCCAGTGGCGAGGGAAAGACACTTATAGCCACGGTTTTCACACGGATAATTGAAAAAGACACATGTGTGAACCGTGGTTCAAGTTTATGACGCATTTTAGTTGACAGATTGGGATAATAAACACAACCGAAGACACGGAGATGTGAGTATGAGGGGTTTTTAAGGTAGAGAGTGAAAGTCGGGGAACGATAATTAAGCAGACGAGATGGAAGAATGTTGTGTAGGTACGCAGCAGTATGAACGACATCGACCCAATACTTGGGTGGAAGAGAAGCGTGAGACATAATAACGAGGACAATCTCATTAAGACGGCGGATCATGCGTTCTACTTTACCATTTTGAGGAGACGTTTGAGGATACGACAAACAAAAAACAAGTCCATCATTATTAGGAAAAGTACGAAAATAATGATTTATCAAATTCCCGTCCTAAGTCACATTTGAATGATTTTAGGGTCTGATTGAACTGTGTTTGTAAAAGATTATGAAAGTGGTCAAAGTTAACCAAGATTTCAGACTTAAATTTGACAGGATAGACCCAGATGAACTACGTAAAATTATCGAGAAGTACGAGATAATATTTATAGCCTGTGTCAATAGGAGATGTCCATAAATCAACATGAATTATATCAAAAGGAGCTACAGAAAAATTATGAGACTCAATGAAAGGTAATCTACGATGTTTGCTAATTTGACACGATAGACGTAAACTTTTATTATGCCGAGAAATAAAGCTAATAAAGACTTATTCCTAAGACGTCGAACTATTGTAGGACTGGATGCCTAAGGCGACGATGCCATACTAAACAGGAAAGACCAACGAATGGAGTGGCGGTGGACGAGTGAAACGTGGACGTACAGGAAGTACAACTCGTCGCGACTATTGCTCCTTAGAATCCTTTCCACAGTCCGGATATTCTTCACAGAAAACCAAGGTGGTCAAACTCTACCAAAACATTATTGTCCTTAGTGAATTGACGGACCAAAATGAGATTCTTTATGATGTTAGGAGTGTAGAGGACATTATTAAAGTAAAGGGTACGGTCTTGGGCGGGTATGGAGGAATTTCTCGTCCCCCATACTGAAATGGTGTTACCATTACACCGAATAGTAGAAGCGTTAGAGGAAGGAAGAATAGTACCTGTGTCGGCGGTCAAGTGAGACGAGGCGGCAATATCCATGTACCATTGCCCGTCAGTAGGATTGACACAAGTCCGTGGGTTGAGGCTGCTTCATATCAGCGACGTAGGCTTGACAAGGTGTGCCAAAAGTAGCAGGACGTAAGGATGGCCGTGAAAAATAAGGAGCATGAGTCTGTGCAGTAGGGGAAGCCCATGGCTGCCACGGGGAGGACCACCCAAGCTGTGATGAATACGGACAGGGTGGTGTGGGCGACACCTGGTACTACGGTTGGGGTCACCATTGAACAGGGGTCCATCTTGAATCTGGTGGCTGTGACTTCTGGCCACGGTGCGTAATTAGATTTACCACTATTAAAACCCTTGAAATTAGATTGTCGGCCCCACCGTTTTTAGACCGTCGGGGTTGGAACCAGGAGGTATTGGATTGACCTAGATGTGTGCATCTGTAAGGGTTGAAGAAAAAGTAGCCAGGACCGTTGAGGGCTTGTCACGGCTTGCTTGACGTCTCTGTTCGAGCTCCAACATGTCACAAGCAGAGGCCAAATCAGGAAGTGTTTGATTTATATATGTAACAACCCGGATTTTTCCAACAAAATAAAATAAAGAAATAGAAAGGATTTATAAAATAAAAGGAAATAAAAGCGAGCCACGGTGGCGGAAACACCGTGGAATCCGGATCATTACTCACTAACCAACTAAACAACGATAAAAAGGTAGGCCTTGAGGCCTAGAAGCGGGGAGTAAATACCCCTTACAAATTCAAAACCAAAGTACAATGAAATGAAAACATAAATGGACTAATCCAGTCTAAACAACTCCCAAATGACTAGCTAGACGACTCAACAAAGGCAAGCTACGGTCACATCCTCACAACGTCCTCACACATAAGCCGTCCCGCGCGTACCTATAAAAAGGAAGCAACAACCACAATCAGTGGGGAGTAACTAGGTGCTCCCCAGTCATATTTTAACATAACAAATGCAAACAACAACAATGCAACAAGCTCACCTGGCCTACGGCCTAATACCAAAGTATAAATACATGAACAACAAATCATACAACAATAAAACAACGATACAAACCCAAGCAACAACAACACGGCACAACCAAGGTTGTGACCAAACCAACTGAGCTCACACGACGATCCTTCTTCCAACCAATTGCGAGAGTAAGCGCGGAGAACTGGGTGAAGCAACAAGAATCACCCCGGGTGAAGCAACAAGAATCACCCAAACCCTATGGCGTAACAAAGAACAAGAAGTTCCTCAATAATCACAAGTCTAAATTTGGCCAAATTCCACCGAGCAACAAGAACGGTGACGACATAAATAACCATAGTCTCTAACCCTTCTGGTTGAGAACCCATGATAGCTCTAGCTAAACAACAAGAATAGCCGAGGGGACCATGAGCGGTATCCGTCCAATCTAGGACGTTGTATCTCCTCACACATGTGCCAGAACAGTACCCATGTGCAAACTTAACCCAAGCACAACCTGTTAACCTGTTAACCTGTCTCCAATACTTCCAACACAACCATACATCCACCACAACCATACTCATACATACACAAGCATCATTACCAACATAACCAACCATACATACGGAGTACAATATGATCAACATGCTTTACAAGTCATACATTCAATTAACATGCTCATAATTCATTATTTAGTGATCAAACAAAGTATATCTCAATTCGATTTAGCATAGATAACATCCTAATACATGCCAAGACTCAAACAAGCGACAAACAAACCATCACTGTAACACCCCGGCCCCAACTAAAGGCCGAAATGTCATTCACGGTAGCTCGCCAGTCGCAGACATCGCCCATGCACCAACACGCCCTTTCCAAATAAGACTTTGTCCTCACTCGTGCGCATCCTGAGAACTTCCCAGGAGGTCACCCATCCTAAGACTACTCTCCAGCAAGCACGCTTAACTGAAGAGTTCTTAAGATGAGCCACCAGAAAAGAAGATGCATCTTGTTGATATGAGTAGCACTTACAATCCTTTTAAGCACTAGGTCACTTGAGCTCATCACATGGATCACTTCAACGGGGAACCCGGCCCGAATAACCTCGGATAACACCGGGTGTTACACACCCCCACTTGAAGAACGCAACGTCCTCGTTGCGCCTGGTAGCTACTTACAATATAGCATTCCAGAATTCTCCCGGCTAGGTGCGTGCATCAGGATTCGACCACACGCGGTGAGTGCGTACCTAGGATTCGACCACCACGGTCGTGGGTTTCTCGATACCATTTGTAACACCGGCCCCAATCAAGGCGAAATGTCATTCACGGTAGCTCGCCAGGTGCGTACATCGCCTGCACCAACACGGGCCCTTTCGGTAGCACTTTGTCCTCACTCGTGCGCATCCTGAGAACTTCCCAGGAGGTCACCCATCCTAAGACTACTCTCCAGCAAGCACGCTTAACTGAAGAGTTCTTAAGATGAGCCACCAGAAAAGAAGATGCATCTTGTTGATATGAGTAGCACTTACAATCATTTTAAGCACTAGGTCACTTGAGCTCATCACATGGACCACTTCAACGGGGAACCCGGCCCGAATAACCTCGGACAACACCGGGTGTTACAATCACACACACAAACACCTCACGGCCAGCCTACACTATACACGGCCAACATACATAACAACCCAATTCATGCATAACATTCGATTCTCATGCGACTAATTGATGATCAATTCACTTAAGCATACATATAAACGTTATTAAACATCATGTAATCATCTTAACTAATAACTCAACATTAGGTAATTCATACAAACTTCAAAGATCAACATGATTAAGCCAAAACAAGAAGAAAACAAGAGGACAAACACAAGCAAGGGCTACGGCCCTCACTCAATCCATTCGGCCAACACATCAAACCAACACCAACTCGATTTTCATCGATTTACTAACATGATTATAAGACAACCCTAGTATGAGGCCATAGATCTAGCATGATTTTGTGACATAACAACCATTAACAACATGAATACTTGCATTCACACAATAGATCAAACAAGTAGAACACAAGAACAACAACATATAGGCCTTATACATGTTAAAATACAACTAGATCACACCTAGTTACCTTTGTTGAGATCAAAAACCTTGCTACTCCTCTTCTCCTTCAACCAAGATGGTGTCTCCTTCCTCCAAATCACCATCTCCTTTGAATACCCAAGCCAAAACACACAAGCAATGAATACAAAACATAATAACACATAAAATAATACAAAATCAGAAAATAAAAGAGATAAAAAGAGATCATACACCAAGGGAAAAGACTAGGAAAGGCTTAGGGCACAAAGGATGAGAGCTTGGATGAATAACAATGGAGTTAGGATGAGATTAGAGAGTTTCTTGTGGGAGAATTATGAGGGATGAATGAGGATGAGATTAGGGATGAGATTAGGAAGATAGAAATCAGATTATAATGTTGCTATGCTTAGGAGATAATAGGATATATAATGCCTTGATCAAAAAGCTACCCAAAAACCCTAAACCCAACCCGAGCTGGGGGTTTCGGTTCGGTCCAGCATGGACCGGTCCAAAATGACTTCTAAAAATTTGGCAGTTGCGACGGCGTCGAAAAAATACGCAGTTTAGCCTTTTGAATCACCTGAATCGGAGTTCGTATGAGGAAATTACACCGTTTTTAAGCTAATTACTCCGTTTTTAAGTCCTGACTACAGAGTAGCTTAATCCACGCGACAGGAGAACTGATTTTCTCGAGCTAAAAAGTGAGAAAATCAAGAGAAATGAATTACGAATATTATTGAGACGAACAATTAATATTAGGAAAAGTCGGGGTGTTACAATATATGCAGCCATCGTGTCATACTCCGCGGGTAGGCCACGAACCAGTTGGAGTGCAAAATATTTATCATCAACGGTGACGTCGACGTCTTTAAGTTAGCCAGCAATCGTTTTCAGACGCTGGCAGTAGGCCTCAAGAGAGGGCACGACCAGTGAGTCGAAGGTTCGTGAACTCGTGCTCGAGGGCGGTGGCGCGAGCGCCTTTATTATTCGTGAATATGTTCTTAACACGGGTCTACGCCGCATGGCCAGTGGAGTCCGCGTCGAGGACACGTGAGAGAAGATCGTCACTAAGAGTGTCGTAAATCCGTTGGAGAACATGGGTGTCGATTTTGCCCCATTCCTCATAGCGCGCATCAGTTTTAGCCAGTGCCAATGTTTCGTTGATGTGATGGAGCACCATATAACTGTGGCCGTGAAGCGTGAACAAGTTGACCCACGTGGAATAGGTCACTTTGACACTGTCGTGAACCCCTACCTCGTGTTGACTATTTGATACGGAGTAGACATGATGGATATTTGTGGGTGGCGGGTCAGATTTGTCACCGGTGCCAGACATGGTGGCCGGGGATATGTAGGCGCACGAACAAAGGAAGAAGATGGGAAGCTAGTTTAGGATTAATGCTAAACCTAGTCCTAATACCATATCTGATTATAATCCCCTAATTTGAGTTATTCACTGTATTCACAATATATAGGATGTACAAGTATTCGGTTACCAATAATACACCGGAAATCAAGGGATTTCCTAAACTATAGCTAACTAATTAAAGCTCATACAAGATTAAAATATTTGGCAATATTTACTAATAGTTATTAATGGCCTTATTCACATTCCCCACTCACATATGAGCCCATTCACAAAGTTTAATACTGGAACCTAACAATCGTGGGATTATTCTCCATGGCATAAATCGACCCGGACGGATGATTTTAACGAACACGAGATAACGTTTAACCCATATATAGCGGCATAAGTGACCGATTTCATATAAAGGGAAACATGATATAACCATGTGCTTTAATACCATGTGAACTAGAGATGACAAGCCCAGGTCAAGCCTACAAATGGAGGAGAGGAATCTCACATTATAAGGCCCAGAACGTTTCATCCCGAAATAAATTGGCATTGAGAAGACTCCTAAACTTTATAAAGTGGTCAACTCTCACATATATGATAAATGTGAGATTTACATATGAAATTAGGATTTATTACCAAAACACCACCTTTAAAAAAAACTTGTCATTTACCACCTTTAAAAAAAATATTTTGTCAATTATGACTTTTTGGCCTTTGTTGACCAAATTCCGACGTTTGACTAATCAGAGGACTTTCATTCGATCTCCTCATCTTCTTCTTCTTAACTCTTTCAAATCTAAATTTCATACCTCAAATGCAAAAATACACTCCTAAAACCAAGAAATTACTATTAAAACCTAAAAATTCACTACTAAAACCCACCAATTTACTACTCCATACTAAAACCCACAAATTCTCTCTTGAAATCAAATTTGTAAATACATCTCTCAAATCAATTATGCCCCCTCTCTCCCGGTCATTTGTTTACACTTTCTATTTTGGGGGGTACGGGTCATTTGTTTACACTTTCCATAAATGGTCATGGGTGACCCATGTGGAAGGTGGACCCCTACTCCCTTAACCAATTACATTTCATAATTTTAAGCAAGCGGGACCCCCTTTGTACTTATATTATTATTTTATTAGTTTTTTTCTACCTCTCTCCTCACATCGATAAATGTGTATAAAGTAAATGTAAACAAATCCTTGAGACGGAGGGAGTACAACTTTCGAAATCTAATGTACTACACCATTAACTTCACCTATTCATTACCTTTTTTACAATATGTTGATTCATTTTGAAAACACTCCAATATCTCCATTATCGTTTCTTCCAATTCTTCATCATAATCTTCGATAATACCTTAAAGTTTCAAACTTTTACCCTAAAAACGTTCTATTTTTCGATAAATGAAATGAAAGACAAATGTAGAAAGTATTTGAGAAATTTAGAGGAAAAGTTGGGAAATTTGGAGTGAAAAATTGTGTTTGAGGAATAAGTTTAATTTTGGGTTGGAGGAAGGGAAAAAAAGAGAGAGAAAAAAAAAAGAAGAGAAATTACTAGTTCCGGTGAGTCAGATGTCGTATTTTAGTGGTGTTAGTCAAACTCGGGCTAAAAGGTCATAATTGGCTAAAATAAAAAATTTAAAGGTATGAATTTACAAGTTTTTTTTAAAGGTGGTGTTTCGCAAAACTTGTTTTTCAAACCATGAAATTATTAAGGGGCTTCTTCACATCGTTATTTGACCATTATTCTCACTCTTTGCTGTATGGTTATTATGGTTATTTTATACAAAGTAAATTTTTATTATATAATTCACCATAAAGGTATAAACAAATTGTTTATTATCATTAATAATAAGGTCTATAGTACAATTATTAATTTTAGTGAAAACATTAGTTGACCATAACTCAGATGTTATGCTAACTTTTTATTTATTTTTTATGTATACAGACCTTGTAAGAAGACAAAAATTGTCATTTAATTAATATGATCGAATATAATCAAACCTAATCATAACTACAACATGCTATCAGCCAGATTTATCTTACAACTTTTTATTGAATCTTAGAAAACCATTTTCTCAATAAACCTAAGATTTATTTAATTTTGTTTATAATCTTAATATTATGAATTATAAATTTCTCAACTCTTTATTTTTAAGAGTCTTACCCTCACAGTTACTAGACTTGCTCTTTCTATTTGAGAATTTCAAAAACAATATTTTAACTTAATAGGGAGTAGAATAGATTAAAGATTCATTGGTCATTCTACAGCTAATGTCAAGCAATTTTGCTTGCTAGTTTATTGTCAAAATCAGTTAGTAATTTCGTTATCCTCGGTGTTACATTCATTTTATTTATATCTTTGGACGTGGCAGCTGCTTCAGCTGTTTTCCGTACGCTCTACGTAAACTTCCAAGAGTATATAATACCCAATTTATCATGTATACCATGTAAACCACTGCACCATTTTTACTACCGGACAAAATCACAATCTATAAGATATAGCCTGTGCCCTGAGGCCATAGCTTTCACACAAGATTTATCTTGGAAGGGAACTGAACATAAGAGGTTAGACCACCATTTGATTTTAAAGCTAACAAAAAGTGACACGACACAAACACGACATTAAATAAATGGGTATTAGTCACGATATGATGACCCATTAAAGTAATTGGCCGCCAGTTGACCCGAACACAACACAAAATATAAATTTGTAGGGTTTGGGTCAAGATTTCGAAGCGCGAATCTAACACGAAATACCTATTTTATGAAGTCTCAAAAATTAATTTTTTTCCAAAATTTAAAGGGTTATGTTCATTCATGTACATCATTTACTCAATAATGTACATATTTTTTCATAATTTTCCATTTTGTACCCTTCTCCCCTCATTTTGACATTTTCACTCTCTTTAATTTTCATCCTTATTCTGATTACTCTTTTATATCTTTTTCTTTTTATTTATTTTTATTTTATTTTATTCATTTTAATTAATTTTGTAATAAATATTTTCAAATGTATTTATTTTATAAATATATTCTTGTTAAACCTAGTTGTTAGCTTTGGAAATTTTTGGTTATTTTATTTTCTTTAAAGTAGTTGTGTTTAAAGGAATAATACAAATTATTAATTAAATAAAAAAAAAAATAATTTTAAATATTTATTGCTATGATTAAAAAAATATTCAAAAAATTTATTGTTGGCAGCCCTAACATGGGCCATATGCACGCCGTCCCCAGAATCCCATTTCCCTACCTCCGTTGACACACCTTCGTCCCTTGTCGCCTCACCGACGCCGCTATTCTCCCTATTCCGTCAACCTTCTCTTTTATGACAATAACTTAAAAAATCCTAATTAATCAACAATTCAAATAACATAAATTTAATAATCAATCAATCAAATTATATATTGAAATATTGTAATACTTTGGCTTTGCACAAAATTATCAATATAATTGACGGTTTGTACATGAATTTAGCTAACCAATTGTTGAGGAAAAAAAAGAGAAAGAAGGAGAGGTTTGTATGTGCAAAATACAAGAGGGGTATTAAATGGAAATTTTTGATAAAAATTGTACACGAGTGAGTAAAGTGGTACATGATTGAGTAACACCGAATTTAAAATAGGACATTAATTAATACGGAGTAATGCTTATTTTTTAGCTGATTTGCCGGCATAACTTATCATTATTAGATAAATATTAATTCTTAATTATCATTTTTGATGTAGATTGTGATGTGTAGTTTACAATTTAATGTATGGAGTAGGCAAAATTCAAAAAAAAAAAAAAAAAAAAAAAAAAGCACTATCTTATAAAACTAACTTTTTACAAACAACTGCCGTATTTTTTTTTTTTTTTTTTTTTAAATAATTACCTTATAACGCATTTGTTATTCAGATTACTACCTAAATGTTACAAATGTTATGCATATTACTGCCAAGTCACCTAAAAACGGTCTAAAAATTCAATATTTCGACAAATTTGAATATTTACTCTAATTTTATTTGAAATTTACACCTGTAATACTCAGTTTACCGTGATGAAACATCTCTGTTGTGTTCGGATGCCAAATAACAAGTGGCAAAACGTTCAAAAAAACATATTTTATGGGTTAAATTGGGGTTTCTGGTGAAACGGTACCTTTATGAATAAAAAATGCGTTATAAGATAGTTATTTGTTAAAAATTTTTTTATAAAAGCTAGTTGTTTGCTAAAATTTGATTTTATAAGGTAGTTTTTGGTAATCTTGTCTTTAATGCACTATTAAATTAGTTAAATAGGTTGTACAAGTTTATTAAAGGGTTAATTAAACAAGTTGGACATGTTAAAATTAAATCTTTTAAAGGTTAATTGTCAAACACCACCTTTAAAAAAAGCATTTTGTCAAACACCACCTTTAAAAAAAAGTTGTCAATTACCACCTTTAAAAAATATTTTTTGTTAAACACAACCTTTTAGCCAGAGTTTGACTTAAGTCAACTAAATTCCGACATTTTTGGTCACCGGAGCACTTTTTTTTAAGTTGGAAAGACGAATTTCTAGGTTTAAGTGGTTAGATACTTCGTTTGAGATGGTGTGTTTTGGGTTTTGAAGGATGAAAATTCGAATTTGAGGGAAGTAAGAAGATGAAAATTAAGAAAAAACGTTAATTCCGGTAAGTCAACGCCAATATTTGATCAACTCAGGCCAAAAGGTGGTAGTAGACAATTGTTTTTAGGAATAATTCAAAAGAATAATCCCAACTAACACACATCATCCAAAAATAATCCCAACTCAAAATAATCAAAGAATAATCCCAACTATTGAAAGTTATTCCAATAATATACTTTCGCTAATTTTAACCGACTCAAACAGTTACAAAAGAAGATTAAACCGATTTTAAATTTTCTTCTCTCTTATTCTATCTAAAATTAAAATCGGTTTGACTTTCTTTTATACCTATTTGAGCCGGTTAAAATTAGCGAAAATATATTATTGGAATAACTTTCAATAATAGTTGGGATTATTATGAGATTCTTTTGAGTTGAGATTATTTTTGGAAGATGGGTGTTAGTTGGGATTATTCTTGTGATATTTTTTTAAAAGTGGTAATTGACAACTTTTTTTTTTTAAAGGTGGTGTTTGACAAAAACTTGTTTTCTAAAGGTAGTGTTTGACAACTAATCCATCTTTTACTTTAAATGGGTTAACCAAGTCATACCAAGTCTCTTAAAATATAAACGGGTTGAGTGTAGGTAAGCACCAATGACGTATAATTCATCTAAATACGTTTGTTTTGGGTAGAAGGGTTAGTGACCCATTTTAAATGTGATATGAATATAAACGCCTACTCGAACACGACACAACTCGATTTGTTTGTTAGGTCTACTTGAACTATACCCATGTTGACAAGAATGTAAAAATAAATATCGGTGTAATAGAACATTCACAAAAACGTACAATACTGTTTGGGCCAAAATTGGCCTAAGACTTGAGGCAGGACAAGTGGGCCGTAGACAAGAAGCAACACCAAGACTGAGGACCAATGTGCGAGCAAGTCCAGAACAATTAGGGCAGCAAAGGGAAATTCATCTCCAACAGCCACAAAGAAGTAGTCAGCAACAACCCCCAAAAATCCAGGCAACCACCAGCAGAAACCTCCTGGAGACCTTCAGCCGGTACAAAACATCCAACAGTCACATTTCCACCCTATAAAAGGCAAGGCAGCAGCATCTGAGAGGGGTTACAGCATTACTCACCATTCGCAACAACAATTTGCGCTCCATTCCTCCAGAACTACATCCCTTCTCTCAGATT
Organism: Dianthus caryophyllus; assembly: GCA_023091065.1. Lineage (NCBI taxonomy): Eukaryota > Viridiplantae > Streptophyta > Magnoliopsida > Caryophyllales > Caryophyllaceae > Dianthus > Dianthus caryophyllus. The sequence goes on along the minus strand of CM041527.1, from coordinate 18,483,242 downwards.
ACTTACATTCCACCAGAAAACGTGACTTATAATCTAAATTCTGCAAGTACTTTGTAACGTGTTGCTTGTAATTCAACTACTTAGTGGAGCACATTAGGCGGGACACAGATCCCCCCGCGGTCGTTTCCCACATTGGGTTTTCCGCGTCACCAAAACCTCTCGTGTCATTTACTTTTTGCACTTTATTTCCTGCATTCCTCTTACCTTACGCGCATCGTGTTCAACGTAAATTCAAGTGTTAAACCGAGTAGATCGCTATACCCCACTTTACGAGTCAAATAGTCAACGCGACAAAATTAGGCAGAAACAATTGGCGCCCACCGTGGGGCTGGTGATCTAACTTTGCACGTCAACTTGGAACGAACGTCTCCTTTTTCCAACAATCAACAAGTCAGCATGTCAGGATTCACCAACGAAGCAGATCCGTCCCAGACGATCAACGCCCCGCAGAATGCTGGCCCTGACCCCCAGGGGAGCCCCGCTCAGGGCCTTGTCCTCCACCAATAGGTCGGGGATCCTCAGCACGGCGAAGCTCCCCAACAACCGCGCCAAGAGTACGTGAACGTGGAGGACGAATCCCAGTCAACCTACAGCAGCACTCCCAGGCGCGCTGGGCCACCCAATGATGACTTCACCGTCTCGCTACTGGCTGGCCTGGCCACCCTTCAGCAGGAGATGAAAGCTTTGCAGCAGCAGTCCAGCAACGTGCAGGAGCTCCTGACCAAGGAGACAGCCAACCTGAGGAGGGAGATGACCGCCCAGATTCAGTCTGTAGCCTCCGTCGCTTTGAGGCGCCAGAGCAGGGGAGTGGCACAGGAGGCAGCGATCCGTCTGGACATGGATGGAGTCATGCACAACACGCCAGAGACACCAAGGACTCCCCGCGTTCCGATCAACTTTGCCGTGGAGGAACTCAACACACAGCACGTTCCCGAGGAGCTCCCAGTTCATCCAGACCTGCACAGGACTCAACGTGATCCATCTGTTCGCAGAGAAAGACCACCCACACCGCTGCTGAACGTGCAGCGCACAGGTAACACTCTACGCCCTCAGGTCCCAATCCGTACTGATCACTCTCTCTTGCAGGAAAGCACCCTGGAACGGAAGCTGAGGGAGCTACAGGAGCGGATTGACAAGATCCCTGGCGTCCCGCGTCCGCTGGAGAAGGCTTCCGCTACCATCTATGCGGAGTCTCCTTTCGTTGACGCCATCGCCATGGTGGACATCCCCAAAAGGTTCAGCGTGCCACCAATGAGATTGTACGAGGGGAACATCGATCCCTACGATCACGTGGCCCAATACAAGCAAAAGATGATGACGGTGGCAGTCACGAGGGAGTACTGGGAGTCGTGCTTGTGCAAGGGGTTCGGGTCTACGCTGAGCGGTCCAACCCTGCAGTGGTTCGTGAATCTCCCCAACGGGTCCATCTCCTCCTTCGCAGATCTGGTAGATGCCTTCAACTCCCAGTTCGCCAGCAGCCGCAAGCCAGAGAAGCAGACAAGCGACCTCCACAGGATCATCCAGAGGCACGACGAGTCAACCAGAGACTACCTGAACAGGTTCAACAAGGAGAAAGTGTCAATACACAGATGCGACATACCAACAGCTATCAAGGCTTTCAGGTGTGGGCTCTTGGAGGATTCAGACCTGTACAACGAACTCACCAAGTATCCTTGCACCACCTTCGAGGACGTGCAAGCCAAAGCTTTGGCGGCAGCAAGACTAGAGGAGGACAGAGAGTCCAGGAGAACAACCGCCTCGAGTGACCGAGTCGCAAGGAGACCACCAGCAGAACGCAGGAGGGAGGAGAGGCAAAAGCCTTACCCTAGCCAACCAGAACGCGGTGTTCATGCTGTGGCGGACTGGCGCGATAACCCAGCTCTGCCACCCAGAGTAAGTGAGTACGGCTTTAAAACTAACGTATCTGGACTAATAGACGCTTTGAAAATGCTAGGTGGCAAGGTGAGGTGGCCCAAACCATCGGACAGACCAGCAACCAACAAAGACACCAAACGGTGGTGCGAATTCCACAACGACTCGGGGCACGTTACGGCGGACTGTGTGGCGCTCAGAAAGGAAGTAAAGATTCTGTACGACAGGGGGAACCTGGACCACCTGTTGTCCTCCAGAGGGCGAAAAGTGAACGTCAGCGAGCAGCGAACGCCACCTCCTCCACCTCCACACGAAAGGGCAATTTCTTTTATTTCTGGTGGTTCTAGTGTTTGTGGACTAACGTATTCGGCTGCCAAGAGGCGAGCAAAAGAAAGCACTACAGATACCCCCAGGCGAGGAACCAGAGTCCACCAGGATCCAGAGCCAGCAATCACATTCGACGACTCCGACGCCCAGGACAACTACGACCAACATGAAGACGCTTTGGTGATATCCTTACCAATCGGAAAGTGCTTGGTGAAGCGAGTGCTGGTCGACAACGGCAGCTCGGTCAACCTCCTCTCTCGCCAGACTCTGGAAGGCATGGGGCTGAAGGAGCAGGACCTGCAGAAAAAGTCTGTTCAGCGGCGAAACAACGCATTCTCTGGGGGAGATCTCAATTCCAACGTACGCCCAGGGAGTCAACCAGCAGGTGACATACCTGGTGGTGGACAACCTGTCCTCCTACAACGTGATCTTGGGAAGGCCGTGGCTGCACGCTATGAAGGCGATACCTTCCACATACCATCAGTGCGTGAAGTTTCCTACTCCCTGGGGAGTTCAGGTGATCAAAGGCGACCAGAAGGCGGCGAAAGACTGTTACTCCTTGGCTTTAAAGCCAACCTCAGCTCCTCCCTCAGCATAGCAATTACAGAACAGACGAGTTCAAGGGGTCTACGAGGAACCCAGTGCGCCACAGCTAGATCAAATCCAGATAGACCCTGAGCATCCAGACAGAGTGGTTCTCGTGGGAGAGGACTGCCAAGGTAACACTAGAACTGAACTCGTCAATTTATTAAGAGCTAACCTCGATTGTTTTGCTTGGTCCAATGAGGACATGGAGGGCATAGACCCTACCGTTATTACACACAGGTTAAGCGTAGATCCACAACATCCACCAGTCAAGCAGAAACGACGTAAATTCGCGCCCGAAAGAAACAAAATTATAAATGAGGAAGTAGAAAACCTGCTGAAAGCCGGAAAAATCAGGGAAGTTAAGTACCCCACGTGGCTGTCCAACGTGGTGGTGGTCAGCAAGAAGAACGGCAAATGGCGCGTGTGCATAGACTTTACAGACTTAAACAAGGCGTGCCCGAAGGATCCTTTCCCGCTACGTCACATTGATGCTATGGTGGACGCAACAGCAGGACATGAGATGCTCACCTTCCTGGACGCCTGGAGCGGGTATAACCAGATCAAGATGCACCCAGACGACCAGGAGAAAACAGCTTTTCAGTCGGAAAGAGGAATTTATTGCTACAACGTCATGCCATTCGGCTTGAAAAACGCCGGGGCTACGTACCAACGCCTCGTGAACCTGATGTTCAAAGATCAGCTGGGAAAGCACATGGAAGCATACATAGATGATATGGTCGTGAAATCTGAACGGGAGGGGCAACACGTCCAGCACCTCCAGGAAACATTCAACGTACTACGCTCCTACAAAATGAAGCTCAACCCCACAAAGTGCTCCTTCGGTGTAACAGCCGGGGAGTTTCTGGGTCACATCGTCACGAAGAGGGGGATTGAGGCCAGCCCAAAGCAAATAAGGGCTATACTCGGCCTCCAGCCGCCAAAGACCGTCAAGGACGTGCAGAAACTTACTGGGCGCGTCGCCGCGCTGAACAGGTTCATCTCCAAATCCTCGGATAGATGCAGACCATTCTACGACACCCTGAGAAAGAACAAGGAATTCAGCTGGACGGACAGCCACAGCAAGGCATTTGAAGAGTTAAAAATCTATCTTTCTGAGCCTCCACTGCTGTCAAAACCAACACAAGGCGAGGATCTCCTGCTGTACCTGTCCGTGTCCGAGAACGCCGTCGGCCGTCTTTGGTAAGGGAAGAAGCGGGGAGTTAGTCGCCAAAGATATTATGTAAGTAAAGCCTCATCGGATGCGTAAACACGGTACACTCCTCTTGAAAAACTCGTTTATTCGCTTGTAATCGCATCGCAAAAGTTACGTCCTTATTTTGAAAGTCATACCATTATTGTGCGGACTAATTATCCTGTTAAGGCAGTCATGCGTAAGCCAGAGTTGTCAGGGCGAATGGCGAAGTGGTCAGTCCACCTCAGTGGGTATGACGTACAGTACGAACCCAGGACAGCCATCAAGTCACAAGCACTTGCAGACTTTGTGGCAGACTTCAGTCCAAGCCTACAAGGAGGTGCAGACAGCGAGGTCCTCCGCTTAGCAGAAGGCGGCAACAAGCAGTGGATTCTGTACACGGATGGCGCAGCAAACCAACGAGGCGTAGGAGTGGGGCTTGTACTAAAGTCACCACAAGGGGAGTACATAGTCCAGGCGGTACGATGCGAGTTCAAAGCGTCCAACAATGAAGCCGAGTACGAGGCCCTCATCATGGGACTCGACATTGCCATCGAGTTAAAGGTGAAATCTATCAAAATATTTTGTGATTCTTTACTTATCGTTAACCACGTGAACAAGTCATATGCAGCTCGAGATTCAAAAATGGTGGCGTACCTTGATCTTGTCAACACGATTATAGAAAACTTCGACGAGTTCGAGATCGAACAGATACCGAGGGACCAGAACGCACATGCTGATGCTTTAGCCAACCTGGGAGCAACGTTCCACTCCACCTCAATCGCAACAATCCCAATCTGGCACGCCCTACATTCAGCAATCACAAAGCCGTAACTACCAGACGACCGACGGTGACTGTGGTTCCTCTTCAAAGACAACAGGGGACCCAAAGAACATCACAAATTTCTACAACAGGGCAACCGGAACAACAGGTACAACAAGAACAACAAGAACAACAGGAACAGCAAGCACCTAGGTGGACAAACCCCTACATCGAATGGTTACAAGATGGAAAGCTACCACAAGACAAACTTCAGGCCAAAAGGTTCAGGATGAAAGCTTCGAAATTCCTCCTCATTGACGGGGTATTGTTTAGGAGGTCTACAGCGGGGCCATACCTGAGGTGTCTGGAGCCTGATCATGCTCTGGCCGTTCTGGAAGAACTACATAGTGGAGACTGTGGCAACCACTCTGGTGGTCGCAGCCTGTCCAACAAAGCACTCAGGATGGGATACTATTGGCCTACAATGAGAAGAAACGCTGTTGAATACGCCAGGAAATGCGACGCCTGCCAGAGACATGCACCAGTACAGCGCGCACCTGCTGAACTTTTTCATCCCGTAATGTCGCCTTGGCCATTCATGGTCTGGGGGATGGACATCGTTGGCAGACTACCTTGCGCACCCGGTCAGCGTGTGTACATGCTCGCTATGACGGATTACTTTTCGAAGTGGATCGAGGCGGAAGCGTTCAGTCAAGTAACGGACAATCAGGTTATCTCGTTCATAAAGAGAAACATACTCACTAGGTTTGGCATCCCTGCACGAATCATTTGCGACAATGGGTCGCAGTTCATATCCCACAAAACGGAAGCTTTCTGGGCAAGATGGAACATAGATTTTCTGCAGTCCACCCCACACAACCCACAATCTAAAGGACAGGCAGAATCTACCAACAAGTCCACAATGGACAACTTGAAGAAGAAGTTGGAGGAGAAAGGTGGCAAGTGGGCAGACGAGCTGCCAATGGTACTATGGGCGAACAGAACCACTCCAAAGGAAGTTACAGGACATTCCCCGTTCTCCCTGGTATACGGTGCAGAGGCAGTCATTCCTGCAGAAGTGAGGATACCTACACACCGGTACGGATGCGCTACAGCAGAATCGAATCAGTGAATCGGCCCGACCGACACAATTGATGAGCTCAGGGACATGGCCACTATCAGGTTGGCCGCACAGAAACAGGCAGTCGCCAGATACTACAACAAGAACGTTCGAATAAAGGCCTTTCAAGTAGGCGACTTGGTACTCAGAAAGGTGTTCCAGAACACCCAGAACACCGTGAGCAGTGGAAATTACAGACACCGGGAAGGACCCTACCAGATAGAAGGCGTTGCAGGAAATGGTGCTTACCGCCTGATGACTCTGGAGGGTCAGATGGTCCCTCGTCCCTAGAACGCTGTACACCTCAGGAAGTATCATATTTAATTTCGTACTTAGCCTTTTTTGTTTGGTAACTTCTTTTTCTTTTGTAAACACAATTCACTCTATCAAGTTTACTAACTTAAGCATCGGAGGGCCGTTGGCAAAAACGCCAACGGTCAGTCCATAGTAAACCGATTTCGTGCAGGATCGCAGCATGGAACAGTGGCTCGCAGCCACACCCAGCTGGACTGATCACCCAGCTGGTTCACAACATACAGATGGGCCCATACGTACATACGCTGGGAGTGTGGCGGTGGCGCCTGCGTGCGGAGATCCCACCGCTCGCCCTGGCCACTACACGACGTTTACATATGTAAGTTTTAAGATGGTTCGGCATTTTAACTTACCACATGTGCATGCACGACATACATACATACATACACACATACATACGTACATACACGCATACGCTTGCTACGATTAAGCTTAAATGCATACACACACACCACAGACAGTATAACGACATACACGCACACCACAGATGACATAATAACGCATACGCTCACAACATATAAGCATACTTACTAACAGCTGGAAAACATTGGCAGGTCATCAACACGAAAACCAAGGGGCTGGACATACTGAGCACCCCCGGCACGTCCAAAGTTAAGCACAGAATGCAGACAACAAAACAGATTCAGACCACCAAGGTCGAGGTACGATATATACAACTTGCCACACCACCCTTGTGATGGGCTACCAAAACGAAAGGATATGGTTCATAAAAGTCAAAGACAACACAGCAACTAACCTATTACATAAAGACCTCAAGGGGCCGCAGTCGCGTCATCATCACCTTCAGGGACACCACCACCAAAAGTAGCCACTTCCTCCACAGCAAGGGCCGCCTGGCTGTCCACCACGCCCTCTTCAGGGGCTGCAGGAGCACCTCCAGCCTCCATATTGGCGAGTTCTTCCTCAACACCTGAGTCCAGAGGCGCAGGCTTCCCTTCGAAGAAGTCATCAAAGTCAGCCCTCTCCTGTACAGCATCCCAGGCGGAAGACTTCCCTTGAGCGTGAGCCTCCATACATTCCACCTTGCTCAGCCAAGAGTAATACGCGCAGGAACTACGCAACTGCTCCTTCTTCTTCCTCAGCTTTTCGCTCATGTCGTTCAATCTCACCTCCAGCAGGGCCTTGTCGGAATAACAGGCGGCCAGTTCAGCCTCAGTCTTGCTCAGCTCCTCGAGCCTCGCCTCGCCTCAGCAGCCTCACACCTTTCGACCATGCTAGTCAACTTCGCGGTGATCTCTTTGTTCTTTGCAGCAAGCTCCTGGCGCTCCTTTTCCGCTGCAGTCCACACACCTCTCAAGTACAGACTACTCTGGAACCCCTGCAAATAGAGAGACAACCAGGAACCTTCAGAAAGGCCCTCACACGCAAATCAAGTAGACAGCAGCACACACAATTAATACCTGGAACGTGCAGGCGGCCATTTCCTCCACATTCTCAGCCACGCTCTTGGAACCCAGAAGCGTGCTAAAACCAGGTAACAACAACCCGCTCGCAATCTGAGGGGGAAAGGCACCGCGTCCATCGTAGGAGCCAGGCAGTTCCACCATAATACAGTCATCTCCGTGAGAGGAACCCGTCAGCTTAGATTGGGGATGCCTACGCGTCTTCCTACGAAACGAGTGTGACGGAGACGTCGGAGTTAGCACAGGGGGCTCAGACGGTGTAGGCGCAGTCACCTGTCCCCCAGTATTGGAAGGGCCAGCCAGCATTCTCCTCTTCTTCTCCCTCTCCAAAGCAATTAGGTCAGCTGTGGACATCCCCTTCATCCCTACAACAACAAAGTACACACATCAGACTCACATGCAAAGGACAACAGCTCCACTAAGTAGGCAAGCAACACAAGTGAAACGGACGTACCACTACCGGAAGACATCTCCTCCTCGTCACTCTCGAGCAACAGGTCCAATTTGCGAATCCTACCTTCCAAAGGCGCAGGAAAGGTTCTGGCGGACACAGGTAACAGCTTCAGCTTCTCTACAACCTTCTTCCCGCTCTTCGAAGGCGGGAACCTCAGCGAACCTGATACAAGGAACAAATGAGAAAAGTTCAGCACGACGGTGCGCCAGCACGAAGCAAACGTCACATCCTACCTTATGGCTTGAGCCAAGTGTCAAGCAGGTAGCCACTCAGGTGATTCAGACTACTAATCTTCACGAAAATATAATGTTTAGCCCAGCCCGAGTCCTTCGCCTTGGATGGAAGCTTGATAAGCTTCTCCGTCCCATCCAAGACCCTCAGAGTGAAGCGCTTACATGCAGTAGGCCTCACCCAGTAGTCGTCCCCAATATCGCCAGCCACCATGGACCAACCATGGTCCTCAAGGAGAGCATTAATACACAGCAGAATCCTCCAACCATGGGGGAGCACTTGCGCAGGAGACATCTTGAAGGTACGGAAGAAATCTTGGATGAACACGGGAAATGGGAAACGCAGACCGAGGGAGAAAGGGTACGCGTACACACAAACCCACCCCTTGCGGTGGAAGTCAGCCCTTTCCTCACCTCGGGGTACATAAAATTCAACCTCCTCATCCAGGTTGAAAATCTTGGCAACGTCATCCTCGGATTTTGACGAGAGAGAGCAAGGCACCGAATCATCCCCCTTCAGAATGTTGGTGGGAACAAAGGCCTCCGGTTCGAGGGAGGACGGAGAAGACGGCATTGAAGAGAAACAAGAAAGGCTCGAGCAAGAAATTACCTGGAGAGAGTAACGACAATCCACGGATCTCAGCAGCGGAGGTAGATGGAAGGGTTTTTTCTTTTGGGTTCTTTTTGTTTCAAAAGTGGCGTGCAAATCAGGAAGGAGGGAGTTTATAAGGAGGTGGTTGGGAGAGAGAGGGAGACGTGGGGGAAGTTGAGGGGAGTGGGGAGTGCAATTAATGGGGCCAATAAAGGAGAGCTTGACAAGACTTGGCACTTAATACAAAGGCCAAATCAGTCATTATGTTTGTTCTTCTCGAGGAGCCACTAGGATTGCGCCACGTGGCGCAATGACAGCCAAGCAAAGAGAGTAACCAGTTCCTCCTCAGCAGGTAGGAGTTCCTCCTCAGCAGGTAGGGGTTCTTCCTCAACGGGTAGGAGCACTTCTCAGCAAGACAGGCCACTTTTTCAGCAAGAAGGGTTTCTCCCACTTGGGCTAAGACACTGCGCAAAGAACACTGAGCGAGCCTCTGAAGGGATTTTCTCACCTCTCCTGCACGTTGAGGCAAGAAAACTCGGGGCTATTGTTTGGGCCAAAATTGGCCTAAGACTTGAGGCAGGACAAGTGGGCCGAAGACAAGAAGCAACACCAAGACTGAGGCCCAATGTGCGAGCAAGTCCAGAACAATTAGGGCAGCAAAGGGAAATTCATCTCCAACAGCCACAAAGAAGTAGTCAGCAACAACCCCCTAAAATCCAGGCAACCACCAGCAGAAACCTCCTGGAGACCTACAGCCGGTACAAAACATCCAACAGTCACATTTCCACCCTATAAAAGGCAAGGCAGCAGCATCTGAGAGGGGTTACAGCATTACTCACCATTCACAACAACAATTTGCGCTCCATTCCTCCAGAACTACATCCCTTCTCTCAGATTACTTACATTCCACCAGAAAACGTGACTTATACTCTAAATTCTGCAAGTACTTTGTAACGTGTTGCTTGTAATTCAACTACTTAGTGGAGCACATTAGGCGGGACACAGATCCCCATGATCGTTTCCCACATTGGGTTTTCCGCGTCACCAAAACCTCTCGTGTCATTTACTTTTTGCACTTTATTTCCAGCATTCCTCTTACCTTACGCGCATCGTGTTCAACGTAAATCCAAGTGTTAAACCGAGTAGATCGCTATACCCCACTTTACGAGTCAAATAGTCAACGCGACAAAATTTGTTAGAAACAAATACTGTATCTAGTAATCTTAGTTTCAAATGATATAATATTACTCAATATTCAAGAAACGAGGAGAACAATAGAAAATGAGGAGTATGTATTTTACATATATATTTACTACTCCGTACAATTTATATCCATAGTGTATCATTTTAATTAATAAAGTACTCCGTAGTAAGGTCTTCTCTAATTTAAATGGAAGGAAGACAATGATATGTAGGCATCATAAATCATAATTGATGGTCATGGGATCCATCAAACATGATCAAACATGATTTACAATGCAAACAACAATGGGAGGTTTATTTGATTAGCTAGTTGACCAACGTGTCTCCCATAAATGGACATTTCAAGAGTTGGGGGCACACAACACTCTTCCTCTACTACTCCATAGCTGTATCCTTTGTGTCATTATTGCCGTCCCAACATAAATAATAAAAATAAAATGTAACTCAAAAATAGACCGAAAATTGGTCATAATGCAAATTCACTATTTTTTCCACGAGTAATTCTTACGTAAGACCGGACTTACGTTAACATAACGTAAGTCACACACACAAGTTAAAATAAAATAGGAAAATAACCACCCTTGTGTGAGATGTCTCACAATAAATTTATTGTGAGACTTGTCTCACACAAGTATTTGCCTTTCTCCATAATGACAACATTGTCAAATAGTTAATCCGTCGTACGGATGATATACAAATTAATAAAAATGATAAAAAATAATAATGTATAAATTAAATGTTAATGAATACGGTCTTATACAATTAATATGTATCAGGGGCTGTCATCCCTTAAACCATAATAAAGTCGAAAACTTTTAGTTCAAATTTTCTAATATTTATCGGCTTTTCAAATTCTGATACGTCCTACTAAAACTCTTCACCTAAGTCATTAAGAGAAAATCATTTATTCAGCCACTGCCGAGATAACAAAATTCAAATATATGAGAAATATGAAAAAATTACAAGATATTTTATCTTGTTGATTACACTAAGAGTACGTTTGGTAACAAGTATTTCCTTCTCAAATTTGTATTGATCTAAAATCCTTGTTTGGGAATTCCATTGAATTTGGATTTGGATTTTGATTTGAGCCAAATTCTAATAGTTTTGATAGAAATCCTTTCAAAAGTAATCCAAATGACACCCTCTCACTCCCTCATTTTGAAATTTGTAATTTGACATTCAAATTTTACAAATTAAAATTTACAAATAAAATTAAGGTTCCCAAACGCTCTCAAAATGATTCTTTATTCGCTTATATAAGTGAAAAATATAACTACCTAGTAACAAAATAATATTTACATAATATGAGAATATAATCCCCTGATTGGGTTTGTGTTTATTATTCACAATATATAGAGAGTACAAGGTTGAGTTGCCAACTATACAGCCAAGCATTTAGGAAAGGATAACTAATACAAGATATGCAAAATATTTACAATATTTACTAATACTCCCCCGCAGTCGGAGCGGGAGGCAGGCGGACGCTCAGGCTGGACCGAAAACGCGTGAAAAGATGACGCGGGAGCCCCTTCGTAAAAATGTCAGCATATTGATGTTCGGAAGGGACGTGAAGAACACGAACAGTACCAACCTGCACCTTTTCACGGACAAAATGGACATCCAATTCAACATGCTTGGTCCGCTGGTGTTGAACAGGATTCGTGGAAAGGTAAACAGCAGAAACGTTGTCACAGTAGACTAGCGTGGCGCGGCGAATAGGGAGGTGCAACTCAAGAAGAAGGTTACGGAGCCAGCTAGTTTCGGCGACGGCATTGGCAACGGCCCGATACTCAGCTTCGGCACTGGAGCGAGAGATGGTAGGCTGACGCTTGGAAGACCAAGACACCAGATTGTCGCCGAGGAACACACAGTAGCCGGAAGTAGAGCGTCGGGAATCAGGGCATCCGGCCCAGTCGGCGTCAGAGTAAGCAGTAAGCGAGTGAGAGCGAGACGCAGTAAGAGTAAGGCCATGATCGAGAGTGCCCTTGACATAGCGCAGGACCCGTTTTAATAATTGAAAATGTGGTTCACGCGGAGCATGCATAAAGAGACAGACCTGTTGAACGGCGTAAGAGATATCAGGCCGGGTGATCGTAAGATATTGCAGAGCACCAGCAAGATGACGATAAGTAGTCGGGTCGTCAAGAAGAGGACCCGAGTTAGCGCTCAATTTCGAACCGACTTCGACAGGGGTAGTTGAAGGGTTACAGTTGGACATTTTGAAGCGAGCAAGGATGTCAGTAGCATATTGTTTTTGAGTGAGGAACAAGCTACCTTTGGTCCGAGTGACTGTAATACCGAGAAAATGGTGTAGAGTACCCAAATCTGTCATAGAAAATTCCCGAGAAAGATCAGCAATGATGCGACGTACAAGAGTTGTACTAGATGCTGTCAACACAATGTCGTCCACATACAACAAGAGATAAGCAGTGTCAGAACCATTTTGGTAAATGAAAAGAGACGTGTCACAGACACTGCCACAAAACCCCTGCGATAAGACAAAGCTAGCGAACCGCTGATACCAAGCACGGGGGGCTTGCTTCGGACCATAAAGAGACTTACGCAGCCGGCACACATGAGACGGAGCCGCGGGGTCAACAAAACCGGGTGGCTGATGCATAAAGACGGTTTCAGCCAAATCACCATGTAGAAAGGCGTTCTTAACATCGAGCTGATGGATAGGCCAGGAACGTGACACGGCGAGACTTAAAACGGTACGAATAGTGGTCGGCTTGACCACGGGACTAAATGTTTCATCGCAGTCGATCCCTACCTGTTGAGTTTTACCATTCACGACAAGGCGAGCCTTGTAGCGTTCAAGAGAGCCATCAGAACGAAACTTGTGTCGAAAAAGCCACATACAGCGAATGACAGAGGCATCCGCGGGACGAGGGACCAAGTCCCACGTGTTGTTCTCCTGCAGCGCTCTAAATTCAGCCTGCATTGCCGCATTCCAGTTCGGGTCACGGAGGGCTAGGTGTGGATTTTTCGGGAGGGGACTAAGGTTAGGGTGGGAAAGTGTGGTTAAGGCTTTAGGTTTGAAGATTCCATTCATGGCCCGAGTGGTGACGCCACGAGTGGGAACCGGTGCAGGTGGAGGGGAAAGGGGGTCAGGTGCAGTGTGGGAGGAGGGGTTAAGGTGGGTATGGACGGTGTTGGGAGCTGGGTTAGGCCGAGGGTGGGGTGCAGGGGCAGGGTTGGCTGGTGCTGGCCGAGGGGGTTGTGCAGCAGGGGCTGGCCGTGGGTGAGGAGTGGGGTGTCCGAATTGGTCAAGGAGGTGGGCTGGGAGGGGTGGGTCACGTGGGTTAAGAAAGTCGTAGGTGGTAGGCGTAACTGTGAAGGAAGACGCGAACGGGAAGACGGATTCATCAAAGGTCACATGACGAGAAAGAATGAGTTTACCGGTGGCGAGAGAAAGACACTTATAACCACGGTTTTCAGATGGATAGCCGAGGAAGACACAAGGAGTGGACCGGGGATCAAGCTTATTCGTGAAGAGAGTGACCCACGTGGAATACGTGACCTTGACGCCATCGAGAACGCGGACCTTGTTTTGGATATTAGCCAACGAGTAGACGGGGTGGAGCTTGTCGCTGTTTTTAGACATGGCGGCAAGATGTAGAAGAAGACCAGGAAAAAAAAATTAACCTAGGTTTGATACCATATAAGAATATAATCCCCTGATTGGGTTTGTGTTTATTATTCACAATATATAGAGAGTACAAGGTTGAGTTGCCAACTATACAGCCAAGCATTTAGGAAAGGATAACTAATACAAGATATGCAAAATATTTACAATATTTACTAATACATAATTTGCTTAACACTAGTTTATGAGATCTATCTAGGCTCCAAGCCAACTGTTTATCATTTCAAAATAATTTTATCCAGTTCTTATTATATTTACATAGTTCGCTTCACAATCCTTATCACATATTATCTCAAATTAATTTTTAGGGATATTCTATCGTGTACCCCTCAGTTTTTCCGATTTCTATGTTATACCCTCACCTTTTTTTAGAATTCTACAGTATAGCCCTAACTTTCTTACCTTTTCTCCAGTATAACCCTAAAATTTTAGTTTTATTTATAATATAACCAATTTCAAAATTACATCAATTTGAACTGTCAATTAAACCTGTTAATGTACCAATTAGTGCTTCTAATGTTTTTCCTCAATCAATACCACGATATTTAATATTAACAACAACCAATTCTCATCAAATTTATCCATTCTTATATCAATAATTTATTACAAACATGTATCGTCAATTTCTGTATAATCATCATCACTCCTTTCATAAATATCAATAAATGTAAATCGAGGAAGGAAAATGATAAATTATCAAATTTAACGAGTTATTTAACAAGTTAAATTAACAAAAAATAAATAGTGGCCATGGTAGATATAAAATATAAAATTTAGGGGTCTATCAAAGAATATTATAAAATGCAAGGGTATATCATAATATGTTAAACAAAATGTAAATCGAGTATTCTATATGAGTAATTCAAATGATTAAAAACTTTGCTTTTTATATAAAATTATAAGTCGAAGTTAATTACGACCTTGTTACATTAAGATACAATATAAAAACCAGAAAAAGTAAGTGTATTGATCCTTATTTGGAAATTTGCTAGATGCTAAGCTAGGTCATACTCCGTAATTCAATATGAGTACGTTACTCGATAATCTAAAGTTAGTACATGCATGTACGGAAGCATTGACCAAAATATTGAACATATGACCAATCAACTTCAAACTATAGTTAGGTCCATGTTTCAAACTCACTATTGTTTACCGTACGGCAAAACACAAGTAAGATGCCAAAAATGTCAAAAGAAAACTGTAACGTAACTTAAAATAAACACAAATTTTACATAGACGCCAACGATAAATTTATCGTTATCTCACACAAGTGTATTGGTAGGTTTTTTTTCCTCGCTGCCTTTACGATAATTATCGCAGCCTGCCTTTCAGATAATCCATCAGAAATAAAAAGGCCTCATAAAAGTCCACGACAAATATTGCACTAGTCAACAAGATTAAGTCATTTTGACTACAGCATATGTTAATTCCTATGCCATGCAGCCTTGGTTTTGGATTGCACCCTCTATCCGATTCGATTATTTATTTATTTTATTTATTATTTTCATCAAAGGCGTAGATTGAAGTTTTATCAAATGAAATTACTTTTTAATACTTTAGAATCGATCAAACATAAAAATAATAGTTGTGCCTGTATTATTTTGCTTGAATATAAGATTGAAAATTATTATTATTATTTTTTTTTTTTTTTGAGAAAAGATCATTATAATTAATAAAAAGTCATACGACATCTACAACATATGTCAAACTCAAACGGATACAAATTGATTACAATCATAGAAAATAAATTCTTGTTCAAAGACTGATCCACTTCAACAGAGTCTCCATCATCGGTTGGCCTCAACAGGCTTTCATCCATAAGACGTCTTTCAACCATAAGAGGGTCTCCGAATCTTCCTTGACGAGTATCGATTTCTTCTGACGTGATTAAGTGTAGCCATGAATCGAACAATATTTGTATAATCATATAACGATCAATAACAATGCTGATCTTCCGCATCTTCTGACTCATAAGAGAACACCCATAAAGGGAACAAACCCACCAAAAGATGGGAACAAACCCATCAATAGATGGAAACAAAACTCCCATGAAAAGAGACTAAAAGCAAAATGAAACACAGAAAAACTAAAAAGGAAAGAAAAAAGACATAAAAGCTAAGAAAGGAAAGAAAAATGGGGCTTACCACTACCGGATCGGGGTAGATGGCAGCCCCTGGAAGATGAAGAAGAAGAAGAAGAAGAAGAGGGGGCGGAGGTTTAGGGTTTTTAGAATATATAAGTGTATTATTTTAATCAAGTGGTAAGAACAGTAAAAATTGATTGAAAATTATTTTAACTAAGCTAATTAAAAACGTCAAGTTTACCGTTTTCTAAAATAGAAAGGTAAAAAAAAATTAAATTACAGGGAGTAACAAATTCGTAACTTTACACGATTCTTCACTTTGCACTTTAGTCTTATTTTTCCACATCAATTCAAGTCAATGTGTTATGTACTAAAGTAATCATCTTATAAAAGTTACTTTCAAAACTCAATGTAAATGTAATTTATTTATGTTTTTGAATATATTATAGGAGTAATTTTTAATATATTTATGGCTAATATATTATATTTTTGAAAAATAAATTAAATATGGACACTTTAAGAAAAAGTTAAAGTACAACTTTGACTAGACCATTATATTCCTCCACCGTGCAGCCTTATTTATGGGTATTATAAGTTTGTAACAATATACGGAGTATGTTTTTCTATCAGATGTCCATATACACTTTTTATTTATTTTTACTTTATAGTATGCGAAGTTTTTTTTTTTACTAAGCACACAAAGTTATTAATTTTAATTTAATTTTTTTTTTTTTTTTTTTTTTTTTTGATGACGAGGGGTTGAGTCCTCCTGCACATGATTCTGCACCACCACACGTACCATGTAGTTCACCGACTGATTTTAGCTGGCCAAGTGAAATTGGTTCCTGGGACTTGAAATGACCTCACACAATTTGTTACACCTTCCAGGTTAACCCAAATTCCACCTGAACAATCACCACTTGGTTAAAGTTATTAATATTACTTCCTCCATTTCGATGATTTGTTTACATTTGTTTTTTACACGGTTATCGAAGTAAGGAGAAAGATAATGAAAAAGTTGAATAAATAACATAAAAATATAGAAAAAAATATAAACATGACCCACTTTTATTTGTCAAATAGTTTAATTGAGTTTATTTATTAATGGGACCCACATTCACATGGCCCAATTCTGCCAAATTTGGAAGTGTAAACAAATGACTTGTAACCCCTTAAATGGAAAGTGTAAACAAATGACCGGGACAGGAGGAGTATTAAGTGATCCAGCGACGATGAGCTCGAGCATTGACAAACTAGTACTTGACTTGGACAGCCGCGGGGATGACAAGGATGGTCGTCTTAATTATTTTGGGCGAGAGAAGTGTTGGTCGTGAAGTATATATAGTGCTCGGAGTGGTTTAATTTATCGTATTTTGTTTGTTAGTTTCAAGTTGTATATAAACAAATGGTGCGATGTGTTGCCCTTGTCGAGTCATTTTGTTAAATTTTCAAGAATTCTCTTTTTTATCTCTTTCCGATTACTCTTTTTGGAAATTATGCTATTGGTAAGACTTATAAAAGACCCCAAATATCATTTATAACAGCCATTCACGTTCATAATAATAAAAAAAAAAGGTCATAATTTCGCAACCCTAAACCCATGTTTCTGCTAATCTGGGCATTGATCGACACTTTTCAATTAAATATTTCGTTAGTTTTCAACACGATTGTATCCTAACTCGATTGTTTCTAAATAGGTCTTGTGAATCAATCACTTGTTTGACGTATTATCATTCTATTATGGTCATCCAATTTGGGGCTGCTGCGTGATGTCTTTGTTTGAATAATTCCGCTGCATTTAATCCAAATTGTATCATAAGTGGAATCAGAGTTTCGACTCTTTATTTACCCAATATTGAGACGATCCTTGGCTAAATTTTGTCGATTTTAGGTCAATTTTAGTAACGTATTTGATCAATGGATTCAACCAATTTGTTTTATTATAATGTGGATTCTAACGATGATACTGCTTCTTTTGATCCGACTAAACTGCCTATCTTTGACACTGAGACGCTTGGACAAATATTTTCTTGGGTAATTGGATTACGTTTTGGTGTATAGTTGTAGTTTGGAGTAGCGTTGTAGTCACTTGAGACAGGTATTTGAGACTCTTAGAACTTAAAAAGTCTATGAGAAAATAGAGAAGTGCACTTTCTTAGTCGAGAGCGTAATATTCCTTGGCTACGTTATCTCGAAAGATGGAGTATCTGTTAATCAAATCAAGGTCGAAACGATCCGTTTGTAGCCAATTCCTACCACCGTGAGTGAGGTCAGGTCCTTTCACGATTTGGCCTCGTTTTACTGGTGATTCATTCGTGATTTCAGCACTATATTGAGTCCCATTATAGAGTACTTTACGAAGGGTGCGTTCACTTAGAGTGGAACTGCCCAAAAGGCATTTGAAATGATCAAGGAGAAGCTGTGCGAAGTAGAATATGATGATAGCGGAGTTGGTGCAGGCATGGTCTTACTTCAAAATAGACGTCCCATTGCTATTTCTCACAGAAGTTAGGAGGTGCTAGGCTCAACTACTCAACATACGACAAAGAGTTTTATGCCATTGTGAAAGCTTTTGATCATTGGAGACATTATCTTCGTCTGAACTATTTTAATTTGCATTCGAACCACAAATCGCTGGAACATATAACTGGGCAGCAAAAGTTGAGTTTGAGACACGTCAAGTGTGTGGAATTCTTATAATCCTTTAATTTATCTTCAAAGTATAAGGATGGTAAGAGGAACTTAGTAGCTGATGCGTTGTCAAGACGGTATGTTCTGACTGCAACTCTCAATATTCGTTTGGTTGGGTTTGAATCGTTGACGGATTACTTTGTTCAAGATGGTGATTTTGGTGAGATATTTGATCAATATAAAGCTGGTTCTTTGAGCAATTTTGTGATACAAGACGTGTTTCCGCTCAAAGGGAATCGTCTTTGTGTTCTGAAACATTTAGTTCACAATCCTTAAGTGCGTGAGGTGCATGAGGGTGGTTTGGCAGGTCATTTTGGCGTTAGAGGTGCTAAAAAACATTTTTATTGGCCTAAAATGCTATGGGTCGTGGAAAACATCATTGGCAAGTGTGAGACCTATCACATTTTGAAGAGTGCATTCAATTAAATCGGGTGAGTACATGTCGCTGCCTGTACCGACCAGACCATGGGAAGATGTCTTAATGGATTTTATCGTTGCTTTGCCTCATACTCAGCATGAGAAGGATTCTCTTATGGTGGTGGTTGACCAACTATTTCTCTAAGATGGCACACTTTATGGCATGTCACAAGACAGGCGACGCAAGTAATGTCACTGATTTGTACTCGTGCTTTCGAGAGATTGTAAGTTTACATGGGGTGCGTAAGACAATTGTTTCTGATCAAGATTTAAGGTTCCTAAGTTACTTTTGGAACACCTTATGGAGAAAGGTTTGTACTAAGTTGTTGTTTAGTACTTCACATCATCCTCAAAACGATGGGAAAACCGAGGTAATTAATCGCATTTTGGAAACATTATTTCGGGAACTTGTGAGCGAAACATAGAAAGATTGGGATGTTGGTGTAGTTTGTTTAAATAGTCCCACATCGATACGATTAGTGGAAAATATTGAGTTTATATTTAATTAGTTGGTGTTCAATTAAATAACACAATGTGCCATGATTAAGGTTGTGATTAGGCTAGTACTAGTCGGGCCTAGAATCTTTGACGATCAAAGACAAGGCACTTGGGCACTTGGGGCGCTTGGGCGTTGGGTGATTATGATGAGTCAAGCCTAATTAATTCCTCGTTTTTGGTCGAACTATTTTGGCGCAAAATATGCTCTGTTTTGACAGACATATTTTTTCGCCTGTGCCTTTTCATTCGTGGCCTTTCAACCCCGTTTATTCCTCCCTACTCGTCTACAAATACGACACCAACGCAGACACTCCATTCATCATTAAATCATCTCAAACTACGAACTTTGTGAGGCTTTGACGCAGTGTTGTATTTCCAAGGAAATTCCCGATAATAGTGCAACAATACCTTGTAATCATTAATTGTACTAACAATCGAAAGGAAATTATTGCAAAATAATGGAGACAGATTTATCTGCTACTGTCAAGGCGCAAATTCAGAGCGGCCAAATTCGCGCAAATTCAGAGCGGCCAAATTCACGCAAACTCGAAATTGGGTCACTTTGATGGAACGAACTACACGCGTTAGAAAGACATGATGGTATTCTTACTCACTGCCCTTAAGATATATTACGGTCTTGAGGCAGATCTTCCCGTAATTCCTAAACTGAAACCTGATAATAGTGATGAACTGAAGAGACAACGCAATAAGCGCAAATAGAACGAGTTAGTGTGTCGTGGTTACATCCTGAACTCTCTTACCGACCGTCTGTATTATCTATATTGAAACTTAAACTCACCCAAGGAGATCTGGTCTGCGTTGGAGGCAAAATACAAAAACGAGAAAAGAGGTACGGATAAATTTTTAGCAATGAAGTATTTTGAATTCTTTATGACTGACGATAAGTCGACTATTATGGATCAAGTTCACGAACTTCAAATTCTTGTTTCACGCTTAAGCGAACTTGACATTAAAATTTCCGATGCACTCCAAATTGGGGCAATTTTGGCAAAGCTTCCTCCTTCATGGAATGATTTTAGGAAGAAGTTTCTGCACTCAAATGAAAACATCAACATCGAACAGTTTTAGACCCACTTACAAATAATCGAGGCCGAAAACCGTGTTCGAAACTCTATTTATTTGAGTTCGAAAATTAATCATGTGGCTGAAAGTTCTAAAAAGAAGAATTTTCATAGTCTGAAAATGAAAAAAAAGAAGTTTAAGAAAAAGCCAAAGCCGTATTCGAAAGAGAAAGGGTGTTTTCACTGTGGAAAACTAGGCCATGTAATGAAAATTGCAGATACGGAAACGGAACGTGGAATTCCTCTAGAGATAAAGCCTCGGGTTTAGGTGTTGGAGTTAGTGTCCTCCACAGTTAGTGCAATAACATAAATAAATCTCTAAAAGGTACACAGGGTACATTTTGTATTTAATCAGTTGATTAACGTTTATCGATAACGGTTGGCTTGCTAGATAAGTTTGACGTTATTGTCATACAGATGGCGGTGATCAACTGGTCCCTAAGAGTCACACCTAAAGGATGTGTTTGAGAAATATGATTATTTAAGAAAATGATCATATTGATGCCCTACTAAAAGACTAAAAGGTTAGTCGGTGTTTTTGACTAAAATGTTAGTCAAGTGTGTGATAATAATATGGCCATTTAATAAGGATTAAATGATATTAGCTAAGACGAATTAAATGTAATTCGTAAATTGAATATAAACTGTTATATTTAATTATTGAATATAATATAAGCTAATTAATCATAAACTGTTATAATTAATTAAAAAATTATAAATATAAGGATATTAATAATTTAATGATATATTATAGTGGATCATTATTATGTGATACTAGTAATATTATATTATATTAAAAGCTAAAGGAAACCTCCAAGAAAGAGCCTAATTGGTCTTTGACTCCTTGGTCAACAAGGAATTGTTTTTGGAAAGTGATTTTTGGAAACAAATATTACTCCCCATACTATAGGAGGGCCGAAATTTTGAGGCTATATTAGGGGGCTTTTGGCTCAACCTAATTACTCAATTAATTGATCATAATTCACAACACAAAATCTCATGAAAAGAAATAGTTCTTCTCTCTAATTTTCTAGCAAATCAAAGGGCATATCTTAGATTCATCTTGGGTGTTTCAATTAGAAGATACCATACTTTTGGTATTGATCTTAAGCCGATTTACTTGGATTAAAAGGTTAATTCTAAATCTTTATTTTATGCAATTTCTTTTATGACCTTTAAATCTTATAAAGTTTTTCATTATAATCCTGTGGATTTTAAGGTCTATATACGGATATAAACCTACAAGTGGTATCAAAGCCTTAGGGCACATGAAATTTTTATAAGGTTTTCATAAAAATCGATTTTGTATAAATTTTAAACAAAAATTTTGAGTGGCCGTGTGTTTTAGGCATGTAGGCCGTGAGTTTTTGTTCTTGTTTTGCTTATTTTGGTCTATTTTGATTCATAATTATCAATGTTTTAAGATGTTAAAACTATAATATATGATTTTGTATAGGTTTTAATTTGATACCGATTGAATTAGAACTAAAAGGACCAAAATTTATGTATGTTAATGAACATATTTTGATGTTAATCATTAGATCTATCAGTTTAAGTTGTTTAATCTAAAAAGTTAGTTTGAATCTCTTAAATCAATGTTTAATACGGATTAAAATTGAGTTAGGAATGATCTAATCATTAGCATAAACGAATTAAAACAGTTTAATTCATGTTTTTAATTGATTGGCCGAATTAAATTATTTTTGAAAATTTTATTTGTTTTTTTTTTTAATTGGCCGAGAGTTTCAATAAAAAAAAAAAAAAAATAATTATTTTGGTATTTTAATTTGATTTGGCCGAAAGTTTTATTTATTTATGGAAATTTGTTGTTTTTCAATTTTTGGTAATATTTGTTATAAAGATAATGAATATTTTGTAATTATGAAAAGGTTCATAATTTGGATACCAAATATTTTAAAACAGTTTAAAATATTTTATGACCTAATTTGTATTATACTGATAATATAAATTAATTTTGGATTATTCTTTTGATTATAAGATATTATGAACAATTAAGGAATTGTTGCATAATGATAATCTTTTAAAAGAGGTGGTTTGGATATAAATCAATTCGTATGCATTGTTTTTATATTGTTTAGTTGATGCTATATTTTGTGAATGAATGTTTGAATGAATGGTTTATTATACGCATTAATTATGTACAAAAGGTTGTAATTTACTAGTGTGGCCTTAGAAGATTATGTTTTTCGTAATGTAAGGAAACATAATTATTGGTTGTAATTTTGAGATCTCGAATCTCCAATCTTGTAATATTTTTAATTTTGGCATATTTTGGATTAGAATGTAAATAGGTTTATTTTTGTAATTAAAATATGTAATTTTGAGAAGATTCAAGATTGAAGATTCAAGATGGATTCCCACTAAAGCCTCAAGATGAAGAATGAAGACAAGCTTAGGCCCATGGATGGATTCCAAATTGTATCTTGTTTTTATTTTCATAGGGATAGCCACACTAGGTGTTTTTCTTTTTGCTTTACTTTACCGCTTTATTGCTTTCACGTTAGATAGTAGCATCATATTCGCCTAAACTAAACCAAACCACCTAATATGCATGAAAATGGATCATATAGTTGCATCTTTTTCATAGACATACGGATGTCATTTGTTTAGAGCTATCACCTCAATTTAATCATTCACGATAATGCTAGATATTAGTTCACTTAAAATGAATTAAAATGAGTTGATGGGATCTTCCTCTAAAATGAAAATTGAGATTAGTCTTTATAGGAAAAGCATGCTATGAGCCCCTTCTTCGTCGGTAGGCGTGTAGGACCTTACTCTCCACATGACCCCTTCTACGTTGGGTAAGTAGTATGCGTTGACCTATTTTACCTCAACACTATAGTTCGAGTAATATCTCGTAGTTATAGTGGACTAATAGATAGGATTTACTGAAATCTATCGACCAAGAATTCTAACAAAGAGAATTAGCTAAGAAGTTAGCTTATCAATTTAAAGAAATTGAGTCTTGGGATCATTTATATAATTCTCGAGGGAGGTCGATTATATGAGTGCATAAGTCATTGCTTTAAACCGCTATTGTTTTACGACTTAATCTTTCAAAACCATGATTTCTTATCTTCTCTCTTCTTCTTCTCTCTTTTCACAGTTTCGAATACGTTATATACAGATATAACTGCTAATACAAAATGGCTGGTCGTATTGAAGGCCCAATGCCAAGTGTCACACTTGAACGTGAATCATGGTCGAGAATTTTTATGGATTAAAGATGAATCACCTACTCGATCAAGAATGATGGGTCCAATTTTGTCGATTGGGAGGTGCATTACGGAATGCCGCCATAGCCGACGGCAAGCTCAAGTACTTGATCGAGCCATCGCCGTAGAACCACCTCCCGATGCAGAGCAAATGAAGTCGTCGCTTATAGTGATTTCAAGATGGAGGCGGGTGCGTAAGGGAATGTACTCATCTATGGAATGGAATCCAATGTGCAAAGACGAATCATTACCTAGGGTGCAGACAAGATTTTCACCACTTAACCAAAGAATTCTCGAAAGCACCGAGAATTAAAAGTTACGAGTACACTACTCATTTCTTTGAGGCTAGACTCGAGAAGGGCCAACCGGTTGGTCCACACCTTCTCGACATGATCGAGAATGTTGAAAAACTGGATGAGCTCGGTTGCAAAATCGATGAGAAGATCGTCATTGATCGAGTGCTCCACTCTCTTCATGATGGGTATGCCCTCTTTAGGGCAAACTATTACATGAATGACATGCGTAAAAGTGCATGAGTGCATTCACTCCTCGCATGCACGGAGAGTGATCTCAAGTTGAGTGGGAGCACGAAACAAGATGTTCTCATGATTGGCAACAAGAAGGGTAAGGGTAGGGCTCCGGCTAACCTAACTGTAGGTAAGCCAAAATTCAAGAAGCCAGTGGTTGCTAAGAGTGGGCCTGGTGAGTCTAGCGGTAGCTCACAAGGCAAGGCAAAAGCTAAGCAGACCATGGAGTGCCACCATTGCCACAAGCCTGGCCATTGGAGGCGAAACTGTCCCGTGTATGCTGAGGACATAAAAGCAGGCCGCGTCGCTCCTGTTGGTATGTCTTCTTTTATTCATATGATTGAGATTAACCATGCAAGTTTCGGAACTTGGGTACTTGATACTGGATGTGGTTCTCATCTGTGCAATCATTTGCAGGGCCTAAGAAGCATCAGAACTCTGGCAAGAGGTGATGTAGACCTGCGAGTGGGAAATGGAGCAAGAGTTCTTTGCGGTTTGATGAGGGACATATGTAATCCAACTCCCAAGTGGATTTGAGTTATTTCTAAATAACTGTTACTATGTACCTAGTTTATCGAAAAACATTATTTCTGTATCCGTTCTTGATAAAGAAGGATTTTCATTTTTAATAAAGAATAATAGCTGTATTTTCTCTTTAAATGAAATGATTTATGGTAAAGCTGTTTCCATGAACGGAATTTATGTTTTAGATCAAACCACAGAAATCATGCATGTGAGTAACAAGAAAGCAAAGGTTGGTGACAAAGATCAAACGTATCTATGGCATTGCCGAATGGGACACATAAATGAGAAACGCGTGAAAAAGCTAATTGATAGTGGGACTATCACCCCATTTGACTATGAAACTTTTGGCACGTGTGAATCATGTCTTATAGGCAAAATGTCTCGAATTTCCTACAAAGGTGTTGGAATGCTGACCTATTAGGACTCATACATACTGATGTGTGTGGACCTATGTCAATCAACGCTAGAGATGGCTATAGGTATTTTATCACTTTCACGGACGATTTAAGTAGATATGGTTATGTCTACTTAATGAAGCATAAAAGTGAGTCCTTCGACAAGTTCAAGGAATTCCAGAATAAGGTTGAGAACCAACTGGATAGAAAGATAAAAGCACTACGTTCGGATCGTGGTGGCGAATATCTTTCAACTGAGTTTGATCGACACCTGAAAGACCGCGGAATAGTATTACAATTAACTCCACCCTAACACCACAAATGAATGGTGTATCCGAACGCAGAAATCGAACATTACTTGACATGGTTCGATCCATGATGAGTCACACGGTTGTACCTGACTCATTATGGGGTTATGCTCTTTTGTCAGCTGCTCTTATACTTAACCGAAGTCCGTCTAAAGCTGTAGACAAGACTCCATATGAGTTATGGAAGGGAACTGTCCCTAACTTGTCCTTTATTCGGGTTTGGGGGTGCGAGGCTTATGTAAAGTGGAGACACGAGGATAAGCTCGGCCCGCGATCGGTCAAGACATACTTTATTGGTTATCCAAAAGGAATGTTTGGTCATTACTTCTATTCGCCAACCGAACAGCGAGTTTTTGTTGCGGCTAGTGCGAAGTTCTTAGAGAAAGAGTTTCTCAAGACAAGAGAGGTAATAGAACCTTCGATCCGTTTGAGATTCTGAACCAGCAACAGAGCAACCGATGGAGGAAACTGTTCCTTCTTCGTCTGCTGTAGTTAATGTCCCTTTGGAACCCAGAAGGTCGGGTAGACTTTCCATTCCTCCAGATAGATACATCGGTATGGTTGAGGAGAATGGGAGAGACGACATTTTACTCCTTGAGAGTAACGAACCCGTAACCTATAAAGGTGCCATGACGTGTTCTGACTCAAAGCTTTGGCAAGAAGCCATGCAATCCGAGATGGACTCGATGTACGAGAACCATGTATGGGATCTGGTTGACTTACCTGATAAGGCTAGGCCTCTTCTGCAAATGGCTTTACAAGATAAAGCGATCTGTAGAAGGACAACCAGATATATACAAGGCACGACTAGTGGCAAAGGGCTTCACTCAAGTGCAAGGGTTGCACTATGATGAGATCTTTGCACCCGTAGTCATGCTTCGTTCCATTCGGATTCTCTTAGCGATCGCCGCATTTCATAACTATGAAATTTGGCAAATGGATGTGAAAACCGCCTTCTTAAACGGTTATTTGGAGGAGGAGTTGTACATGGTACAACCCGAAGGTTACATCGATCCTGAAAATCCTAAGAAAGTTTGCAAGCTTAAGCGTTCCATCTATGGACTTAAGCAAGCTTCACGGAGTTGGAATCATCGCTTCGACCAAGTGATAAAGGAGAATGGATTCACTCGATCGGCCGAGGAACCATGCCTATATATCAAGTCGAGTGGGAGCAAGATTGTCTTCCTAATACTGTACGTCGATGACATACTCTTGATTGGGAATGACATACCTCTCTTAACTTCGGTAAAAGTATGGTTAAAGAACCATTTCGAGATGAAAGATCCGGGTGAGGCACAACGTATTTTGGGGCTCCGTGATCTATAGAGATAGATCACGACGGATGTTATCCCTCACCAGAGTCTTATATAGATAAGATTCTTGAGAGGTTCAAAGATGACCAACTCCAAGAAGGGGAATCTTCCAATGATCTCTGGGGTGCACTTGAGTAAAGCTCAAGCACCAAAGACATCTGAAGAGGTCGAGCGCATGAGTCGGATTCCATATGCTTCAGCTATAGGATCGATCATGTATGCCATGATATGCACACGTCCTGACGTGGCATATGCATTGAGTATGACGAGCCGATACCAAGGCAATCCAGGTGAAGCACACTGGATGGCCGTAAAAAACATTCTTAAGTACCTACGGAGGACTAAAGATTGGGTATTGACTTACGGAGGAGACACTGAGCTATGCGCAATCGGTTACGCAGATGCTAGTTTCCAAACGGATCGAGATGACTCAAAGTCTCAATCAGGATTCGTTTTTACTCTTAATGGCGCTGCGGTCAGCTGGAAAAGCTCCAAACAAACAGTTATAGCAGATTCAACAACTGAGTCCGAGTACTATGCTGCTTCCGGCCGCAGCGAAGCTATATGGATGCGTCGGCCTACAAGGACTAACTGTAGTTCCAAGTTCGAATGACCCGATCACCATCTATTGCGACAATAGTGGTGCCATCTTCCAGGCAAAGGAGCCGAAGTCCAGCAACAAGTCTCGGCACGTGCAAAGGAAGGCTCACATGATCCGGGATTACGTGGAGCAGAAGGAGATAGTGATTGACAAGATTGCTACGGATGATAACATAGCAGATCCTCTCACTAAGCCGTTGAGACAAGATAAGCATGAAGGGCACGTTAAATCCATGGGAATTAAGCGTGTTCCTGAGTTGTATTAGTTGTTTGTATGGATTTGACACTTGTATTTCCTAAAACTTCTAATAAAATCATCGTTTTGTTACATATATTGTTTTTCATGAGGGTTGTGCAGCCAACGTTGTACACCTCAAAGTGGCCGAATTGCTTTATATTCTGTTTTGGTCCGTGATCGCCACACGAGCCGATAACTCGCAATCATTTTGTGACGTCGATTGATGGTGGGTTTAACGAGCCATAAGTCAAGCGTTGGTGATCGATCACAGATTGGGTTTCTTGAAATCGCTACAGACAATTTTGTAGCGACTACATGGAGTCCTAAATGTTTCAGAACATTAGATGCCGGGTCGTGGATAGGACATCCATAGTGTTCCTAGAGTCGATTCTTTTGACTATCGACTGTCTCTTGAGATTAAGGCAGATTTTGGGTGACTTTGGTTTCTTTCTCACGGTCGATCGTAACAGCGCTGCTGCATTTTCACTGGGTCATTTCATGCTGCGCTTACATCTGCAGGATTCGAGTTGAGGGAAATATCCAAACTTCTATCGAGTTATAATATTTATTCTCAGGGCCACTCGAGGAGCTGTAACTGAAAATGCATGGCCATGCTCGAATATTGATTCGCTTATCGCTTAAGTTACTCTCTAGTCGGGGAAACCACTCTTGATACTGATCGCTTGTGAACTACGACCTTTGGAAGTACGGACTTTGCAAATTGGTTTACATTGAGTGGGAGAAATTTATTATGGATACGAGAATCGGTTATCGCACCTACACTTGTACGGACAAGTGGGAGATTGTTGGAGTTAGTGTCCTCCACAGTTAGTGCAATAACATAAATAAATCTCTAAAAGGTACACAGGGTACATTTTGTATTTAATCAGTTGATTAACGTTTATCGATAACGGTTGGCTTGCTAGATAAGTTTGACGTTATTGTCATACAGATGGCGGTGATCAACTGGTCCCTAAGAGTCACACCTAAAGGATGTGTTTGAGAAATATGATTATTTAACAAAATGATCATATTGATGCCCTACTAAAAGACTAAAAGGTTAGTCGGTGTTTTTGACTAAAATGTTAGTCAAGTGTGTGATAATAATATGGCCATTTAATAAGGATTAAATGATATTAGCTAAGACGAATTAAATGTAATTCGTAAATTGAATATAAACTGTTATATTTAATTATTGAATATAATATAAGCTAATTAATCATAAACTGTTATAATTAATTAAAAAATTATAAATATAAGGATATTAATAATTTAATGATATATTATAGTGGATCATTATTATGTGATACTAGTAATATTATATTATATTAAAAGCTAAAGGAAACCTCCAAGAAAGAGCCTAATTGGTCTTTGACTCCTTGGTCAACAAGGAATTGTTTTTGGAAAGTGATTTTTAGAAACAAATATTACTCCCCATACTATAGGAGGGCCGAAATTTTGAGGCTATATTAGGGGGCTTTTGGCTCAACCTAATTACTCAATTAATTGATCATAATTCACAACACAAAATCTCATGAAAAGAAATAGTTCTTCTCTCTAATTTTCTAGCAAATCAAAGGGCATATCTTAGATTCATCTTGGGTGTTTCAATTAGGAGATACCATACTTTTGGTATTGATCTTAAGCCGATTTACTTGGATTAAAAGGTTAATTCTAAATCTTTATTTTATGCAATTTCTTTTATGACCTTTAAAACTTAGGGGCGAATAATAAAGCAAGCTTGGTTAAAAATTAGACCCACGAATTAGTAGCTATGGTGTCCGATATGCATATTGGAATGATCACCAAACTCCACATGGTTGCTGGTACAACCACACCAGATTAGTGGCTCGATTCGGGTGCGACAATACACGTCTGCAACAATAAAGCCATGTTCAAAATGTACGAATCGGTGAAGGAACCAGAAGAGGTCTTGATAGGGAACCACGTGACTGCAAGGGTCGAAGGAAGAGGAAGCGTGGAGATTAATTTTACATCCGGGAAGAAATTGACATTGATTAATGTGTTGCATGTTCCAGAATTAAGGAAAAATCTTGTATCTGCTAATTTGCTTTATAAAAAGTGTTTCAAAATCGTTTTAGAGTTTGATAAAGTCATAATTACTAAGAACGGTATGTATATAGGTAAGGGTTATAGTTATCACGGTATGTTTAAACTAAGTATTAATGAAATAAATAATGTTGTTGCATATATCGTTGAGTTTTCTCCGTCTATTTGGCATTCTCGTTTAGCACATGTTAATTTTCGTACTTTAAAGTTTATATCTAAACATGGGTACATTTCGTGTAATGGTAATTTTCTTGAAAAATGTGAAATATGTGTACAAGCTAAAATGACTAACAAACTGTTTACTAAAATTGAACGTCAATCAAGTTTATTAGACTTAATTCATTCCGACATTTGTGAATTTAATGGTGCTTTCTCTAGAGGAGGAAAACGATACTTTATTACCTTTATAGATGATTACTCTTGTGTTACGTCTGTTTATTTGTTAAGAACTAAAGAGGAGGCCTTTGATAAGTTTAAGGAATTTAAGTCCTTAGTGGAAAATCAAAAGGAAAAACGAATCAAATTAATTCGTAGTGATAGAAGCGGTGAATATTTCCCTGCATCCTTTGATAAGTACTGTGAAGATCGCTGAATTATTCATCAACGAATAGCCCCTTATAGCCCTCAACAAAATGGAGTGGCAGAAAGAAAAAAAACAGAACATACATTGACATGATTAACTCGTTATTATTAAATGCGAGTTTGCCAAATTCTTTATGGGGCAAAGCATTAAATACTGCTTGTCATATAAGCAATATAATTCCAATGAAAAAGAATCAAATATCCCCATACGAACTATGGCATGGTCGAAAACCAAACTTGAATTATTTTAGATTTTGGGGCTGCATAGCATATTATAAAATAATTGATCGACACCTACAAAAACTTGGACCGAAAGGAAAAAAGAGGTGTTTTTGTTGGCTATGCGGATCAAAAGCCTACAGGGTCTTGGATTTAGACACAAATGTAATAATTAAATCTATTCACGTTGAATTCTTTGAAAATAAGTTTATACGAGATCCTATGGTCAGTGAGCAAATGACAACAAATAATCAGGTCCTTAATAATGAAAATAGCGAAACTAACCCCAATTTGAGCAATAAAAGAAAACGTACGTCGGAAATTATGAAACCCAGGAAAAGTCAAAGAATTAGAAAAGAAAAGAATTTGGGTCATATTTTATTACGACTGTATCAGAAATGTTTCTTGTAGAAGGAAACAGAAAGAAGGTTTTGAGCAAAGTGCCAATTATTTTAAATACAGAAGATGATCCAAAGACATATACAGATGCCATGAACTCGCGAGATGCGGCCTTCTGGAAAGAAGCCATCAATGATGAATTTGATTCACTAATTGGTAATGGTACTTGGATATTATCCGATGTACCACATGGCTCTAAACACATTAAATGCAAGTGGGTCTTAGAAGGAAAATAGTGATGGAACAGTTCAAACCTTTAAGGCAAGATTAGTTGCGAAGGGGTTCACGCAAAAGGAAGGAATTGACTACTTCGATACGTATGCTCTAGTAGCTAGAATATCCTCTATAAGAACACTAATAGCTCTAGCATCTATATATGATCTAACGGTTCATCAAATGGACGTTAAAACAGCGTTCTTGAATGAAGATCTGAATGAAGAAATATATATATGGAGCAGCCTGAAGGGTTTGTCTTACCAGGGAATGAGAATAAAGTATGCAAACTGTTAAAATCCCTGTATGGCCTAAAGCAGGCACCTAAACAATGGCATGAAAAATTTGATAATGCAATCCTAGCCAATAGATTTAAACATAATAATGCCGATAAATGCATATATTTGAAATGTGCAAAGGAATACACGGTAATCATCAGTCTTTATTTTTGATGACTTGCTAATTTTTAGTACAAACATGATTTCCACAGTTTTTCTGTGGATACCCATATCCGTACCCTCCCAAACAAAACCCTGTGATGTATCACGGACTTTTATTACGCACGTTTAACGTTGACTTATACGGTTCTAACTAATGTCGAATTCATTTTGAGTCGTTTTAAATGTTAAAATGTTTAAGGTCGCTTCACATCACACTTAAATAACGTTCATTTTGTCCATTTGGAGTCTAGCTAGGTCCTTGTCCTGCTTCATTTGGCATGAGCTTCGCATTTGCACTACAATTGGCCCTTTTACATTAACAAGGTCTAATTCAGCATTCCTAAATTCCCAAATTTAGGCCCGGTAGCTAAAACCGCTATTTAGCCCCCTCTTACACAAAATACGGCTTCACGTCTTACCTTATTTCACAAAAGCTATGCAAATACACCCTTTTTCATTTTTCCGGGTCTCGGGCCCGAAACCGAGCCCAAACCCCAGCCTTTGGCCCGCACTCCAAAGCCCTGAACACCACAAAATATCTCAGGATAATCCTAGCTGTTTTCTTGAGCCACACGTCCAAATTATCACGTAATCTTTCAAAGATTTCGTCAAACCGAAACTAGGAAATTAGGCACAGACCACACCTCCAAACCGCATGACCTTATGCGGTTTGGGGAAACCGCATAAGCTTATGCGGTTTGCCCTGGCAACCGCATAAGCCTATGCGGTTCCTCGGCTTGTTTTTATTCCCTGCTTTCCTAATTTCTCCGAGGTTTTTAGTATATATAGAGCCCTATACCTCGACCTCAAATCAGACTTTCACATCATCTTTTCACAACACAATTTATCATCAGATTTCACATCTTACACACTTCTAAACACCCTCAAAGCCTCACGCACTCAAATCCTTGAGTTCAACACACCATCCCGTGTTGAATTCATCCTCCTTTTAAGTTCAAGAAACGAAGCTCTGCCCAGATCTGAAGCGCCAGGACAAGGTAGGTACCGATCCACTTGGATCAAAGCTTTTTCTTATTTTCTATGGACTAACAAAGGGGTCTACACTTTAGCGCCCCCCCCGGCTTTGGCACCCAGCGCGCTTGCACTCCAAGTGTTCTATTTACTTCGGGTACACTCCATATCCGATGACACGCCAAAGTCGCATAAGCAACCGACCTTATAAAATAAACCAATGGACAATTGAACTTTATTTTATTTGCATGCATCTTGCACCCTTTTCTTTTGCATTAAAATCAACTTAAACAATGAATTCGACCTTTAACTGAACCGTATTCGTTAACAAGTTAAACATGCTAAACTGAGGGTTTTAATCAATCTTTTTGCATCTGCATCTGCATTCTTTTACAAACTTATCGCACTTGCACGTAGCGATAACATTAGCTCAAATATCATCTTACAAGGATTGTTCTAGGTCAGTAGAGGCTATTTTTACATAGGCTTTTCTAAAAGGTTTTCATAAATCATTATTTGAATTAACTCTTTTTCTAAAGTACCTCACCCGAATCCAATCTGGTTTCACAACCTTAGATCTAGGGGTGTCGGCGTGCTCCAAAATCTAGGACATGTTTTTAACTTAGAACATGGTAGCAGGTTCCTATTTTCCGCGATAAATAGGTGGCGACTCCATAACAGTTCTTAAAGGTTTTTCCAACTTAATCTTTTTTAACTTTAAAATCCGCCCTTAAGCAAGACGCCGAGTTGGGTCCGATCCCGGGTTCCACAGTTTGGCGACTCCGCTGGGGAAATCTTATTTTTAAAACCAAAAACTAGCTTTTTCTTTTTAAAAATAAAGAGGTGAAACTTGAAAGCCTTGAACAATCCAAGTATTCATATTTGAGCTATGCACATTCGTTTAGAGTCCATTCCTTTTGGAATCTAGGCACCCTTTGCACCCTCGAGAGGTGGTTCCCACATGCAGGCTTGTCCACTCGATAAAGCACATGCCGGACTAACTTTCCTCTCGCCCCTCCACGGCTTGCGTCAGAACGGCTACCTCGACCGGGTGCTCCCTTCAGAAAACCTATCGCCCCGGCGTAAGGAAATGAAGGGGTTAAGTATCTGCCAAAGCGTACTCGAGGTAGTTGGAGGTGTACCCGACTGACTCATTTTTCACCCCTTTTTGAGTCATACGTACAAGTTCGAGGCTATGCACCCCATAGTCTTTTTCAAAACGAGCATTTGCATTCATATCTTCGAAAACTCGCTTAAACGTTTCAAAGATAAATGAACCTAACATCTAACAAACTAACACTTTTCAAACAAAACTATCGCGATTTTTTGAAATAAACTTTTTCAAAACTTCCTTTTACACTAACAAGCAAAAACCCGAGCAAGGAATAAAACCCGAGCTCGCGGATTTCAATCTTCTAGGTCATACGGCCTAGTCTCTACATTTAACATCCTCGACTCGACTTGCTAATCGCTCTCGAGCCGAATCCTCTTCTTTTACACATCCGACTCGAGCTCACCTCGGCAAATCACCGATATCAGTTCGACGGATGCAAAGCAAAATCTTTTAACATCGAGACGAGATGTGCGCACACATCCTCGCCTCAAAAGCTTCCCTTAGCAAAACCTTTTCGAAAACCTCCTTTTTCAAGCTTAAAATGTCTTTCTAAACAAAGAAATGAGCTAAAATGAATGCCTAAAATGAATGCGAGTCTAGTGGGTCGAGTCGTGTCGCTAATATACAAAGTGAAATGCAGGCCTCAGCTGACTACTCACCATGAATCGCATCATCACCCCTTCCTTCAAACGCTCCTCAAAGATGGCTAACCTCAACAAGCTGAAAACCCTCCGTCACCGCATTGATCAGCTCACCAAAAACATTGACAACTTGAAGGCCTTGCATCAATTCGAAATTGCACGTTTGGAACAACGCTCCAAGGCCGACAAGCATGTCTCCCTCCACACTCTCGTCACCCAACTCCAAAGGGACGAAGAAGATTTCACCCAATATCTCGTCCGCTGGAGACGATTACTTGCTCGGGTTCCGAATCCTCCGCACGAAGACGAACTCATGTACACATTTCTCGGTAGCCTACGACCCGAGTGGCGAAGACATTTTGATTACGGCGACGCCGAGAATTTCAAAGAACTCATTGAAATTGCCCTCGGAGCCCAAAGCAACCCCACAATTTATGACAATCCGGCAATCTTCCTCGGATCAACACCCGTCATGGATTGCTCCTACTTGGTCACACCCACGAACAACCAAATCAACGAGTGCGGTTCGGTTGATGACGAAGACGAAGAGTGGCCACCCACTAACAAAACGGTAGCTCAACTCTCGACTACTCCTTCCTCGAATAAAAACAAAAGCAACAAGAAGGGAAAGAAAAAGAAGGGCAAGCAGTCCGAAAGCAAAGATCAAAGAGAAAAGGGCGAGCAGTCCGAAAGCAAAGATCAAGAAGAAAAGGGCAAGCAGCCCGAGAAGGAAGACCAAGACGAGGTTTCACATCTCACGCGCTCTGGTCGTCCTTATCAAAATATTTTCACAGATGAACATGCCAGAAAAGCAACTGCGGCCGAGAAAGGCAAGGCCGTAGCCCAAGAGGATAACCCCTCTACAAGTACACCCTCCACCTCTACAATAATCCCACCACCAAACACGAGTAAGGTGCTTCAAAAGCAACTCGCTCGCACAAAAGCCGATGTTTCCATCTGGGCCCTTTTACGAGACTCAGCTGAACATAGGAATGCATTCATTCAAGGCTTACAGATAGCATGTGCAGACGCTGAGATCTCCCCAGATCAAATGGTCAGCCATGTCACTAGGGATTGGTTACCGGGGGCTATCACCTTCTCAAATGATGACCTCCCCGCATTTGGATCAAACCACAACCTCGCCCTATACATCAGCGTTGAATGTATGAAGAAAACTTTGCCCGTGTCCCTTGTCGATAACGTCTCTGCAATCAATGTTCTACCATTGGCCACCGCACATCGCCTCGGCCTATCCGATAAAGACTTCACCCCAAGCATGGACGGAGTCAAGGCTTTCGACGGAACCCGACGTCACGTGAAAGGAACCATTTCTCTTCACATACGCAGTGGTCCCATAGAAAGAAAAGTCGAGTTTCAAGTCATCGACATGACCCCCTCCTATAACATACTCCTGGGACGACCATGGATCCACTCCACCAAGGCCGTAACCTCTACTCTACATCAAAAGGTTAAGATCCCTCTCAACGAGGAAATCATAACCTTGAATGCCTCAAACTTCCGAGCCCTTTTCGATACACCAAAAGAGCCCAATTCTGCCGAAATTGTGGCTGAACCCGCAGAAGACTTATGCGGTTTCGACTTCGAAGTTGGCGCCATCACGCGTACACCAATCAAAACCTACAAACCTTTCAGAACAAAGAATAATAACAGCCTTTGGCTCACCATGGGCTTAGGCTACAAGCCCAAAAATGGCGACCACGAGAAGATGGTTAAGGAAATTCAAAGACGAAAGTCAACCCACAAGGTCACCCTGCGACCTTACATCCTCGACCTGAAGGCATATTTCACCCCCAGAGGAATGGTCGACGGGAATACCTCCCTTCGAGACATCATCCATTCACCCGAAGCTTGTTTCTCTAGTGAGGCCGAGCCCAATACACTCAAGGCCTCACCGAGCACCAAAAACGAAGAAATTGTCTCCACGATCATGCGAGACCGTCACTTCGATCCTAACTTACTCATAGCCGACGCCACAGACAAAACCCTCAACGGATGGTATAAGACGCTGAAATGGACCGATGCACAAGGTCACCACTTCCAGCTTATCACCGGTGAAGGACCACTCTTCGACCACGTCACTAATCTCAAAGACAAGGACGAGAGTGATTCAACCTCTAGCAACTCAAGCAGCTCAAGCAGCTCAAGCACCTCCAACGACACAGAAGACGATGAAGAAGAAGAAGAAATTCTTTTAGATTCTAATGCTCTTAGTGTCGGGTCATCTGTCGACCCATCTATCCTAGACTCTAGCTTTAGTTTAGATTTTCTATTTACGGAGGCTAGCTCCAAGCAATATTACGATTTGTCGAATGGTTCTCTTCAAAATAATGAAATGAATAAATTTGCTTACGTCTTGTCTCAAAATAACAAAATACAAACAAACAAAAATCAACAAGCAACAAGCAACACACAAAATACAAAAGACACTAACTCATGCGAAAGTGAATCATTAAACAAATACATTGCAAACCTTGTACACCCAAAAACACAAGACCCAATCATCGAGGAAACCATAACCATAAACGTGGGAACCCCCGAAGAACCAAGAGAACTACAACTAGGAGCCTCACTAGACGAACACGAGCGCACCCAATTTACACAACTCCTAAGCGAATTCAAGGACGTATTCGCTTGGTCATACAAAGACATGGCCGGCATCGAGCGAAGCCTCGCCGAGCACCGCATCCCCATCAAACCCTGAGCATAAACCCGTCAAGCAAAAGCTAAGAAGACTACGTCCCGAATGGTCACTTATGGTCAAGGAAGAAATCGAAAAACAACTACAAGCCGGTTTCATCCAAGTCATCGAGTATCCTGAATGGGTCTCAAAAATGGTCGATCCTGAAAAAGAATGGCAAAATTCGAGTATGCGTTGACTTTCGCGACTTGAACAAAGCTAGCCCCAAAGATGACTTTCCATTACCCCATGTGGGCGCCCTAGTCGACAACACCGCCGACCACGCCTCCTATCCTTCATGGACGGCTACGCAGTTACAATCAAATCAAAATGTCACTCGAAGACATGGCAAAACGGCCTTCATTACACCGTGGGGACATATCGCATACGCTTATGCCCTTCGCCTAATCAATGCCGGGCGCTTACATACCAACGCACCGCTACAACCCTTTACACGACATGATGCACAAAGAAGTCGAAGTTTACGTCGACGATATGATCGTGAAAATCAAAGGAGAGAAGTGGTCACATCACTAACCTCCGCAAGTTCTTCATTCGCCACGACAATACAAAATGCGCCAACCCCAAAATGTACTTTTGGAGTTAAATCAGGTAAACTACTAGGACATGTAGTGGCGAAAGAGGCATCGAGGTCGACCCTCAAAAGTCAAAGCAATCCTTGAAATGCGACTCGGAGAACCTCGGCGAAATTCAAGTTCCTTGGGCCAAATCCAATACATCTCGCGCTTTATTAGCAAACTCACCATGATATGTGAACCAGTTTTCAAGAAACTCAAGAAAACCGACCACGTTGAATGGGATGAAGAATGTCAAAAAGCATTTGACAAGGTCAAGGAATTGCTAACTAACCCCGATTCTACGACCACCCCAAGCGGATTTACCGCTATCCTTATACCTTACAACCACATCTACCGCCATGGGCGCCATGCTCGCCAAGAAATAAACGGCGAAGAACACGCAATCTACTACATAAGCAAAAAATTTCTCGATTACGAAACTCGATATTCAATTGCCGAGAAGAGTTGTCTAGCCTTAGTGTGGTCATCCAAGAAGCTCTGGCCATTATATGCTAGCACACCAAACGAAGGTCTATTCCAAAATGGACCCCGTAAAGTACCTCTTCGAGAAACCTGTGCCTAACGGACGAATGGCCAGATGGACATTGCTCCTAGCCGAATTCGATCTTAAGTACGTACCCCTCAAAGCAATCAAGGGACGAGCAGTCTCCGATTTCCTAGCCGAAAATGCAATCGACGAAGAACCAATCATCGACACAACATCCCTTCCAGACGATGGGATCTACAATATCAACCAAGAACAATGGGAGTTATACTTCGATGGCTCCTCCAACTATCGAGGATGTGGAGTAGGAATACTTCTCATATCCCCGAATGGCGAACACACGCCTTTATCAATCAAACTGGACTTTGACGTTACAAACAACGCCGCGGAATACGAAGCATGCTTGCACGGTCTCCAAGCAGCGCTTGTACTCAACGCCCGCAATATAAGAGTCTATGGGGACTCCTCCCTCATAATCAACCAAATATACGGAGCATGGAAGATAGTTAATGAAAACCTGGCACTATACCAAAGCAAAATACAAGAGCTCATAAACGAATTCTATCACATAGAATTCATACACCTCCCACGCGAAGGAAACCAATTCGCCGACGCATTATCCAAACTCGCGTCACTAATCAACATACCCCCGGGGATGGAAACGCTCCCCATTGTCGTGGAACGACGGAACGAACCCGCCTACATCTGTGACATTGAAACCGAGGAAGAACAAACCGACCCTTGGTACCAAGCAATCATCAACTACAAAACGAACGGTGAATACCCACCAAACATTGACAAACGAGCCAAACGCGCCCTACGCCTGTTATCATCACAATTCGTGATGGAAATGGGCAAACTACTCAAAAAGACACCCCAAGGCACACTACTCTTATGTGTTGATCACAAAAAGGGACACGATATTATGTCCCAAGTACACGATGGCGAGTGCGGACCACACATGAACGCACGAGCCATGTGCAAACAAATCATAAGGCTAGGATGGTACTGGACAACCATGGAAGCCGACTGCGCAAAATATGTCAAACATTGCCATAATTGTCAAATCTTTGCAAACGTACAACACATACCTCCTTCACCACTATACAGTTTAACCTCGCCATGGCCTTTCTCCACATGGGGAATTGACGTCATTGGCAAAGTACAACCCGTGGGAGCAGGAGGACACTGCTTCATCCTCGTGGCCATCGACTATTTCACCAAATGGGTCGAAGCCGCATCATACCGTACGCTAGGCACAAAAGAAGTTGCGAAATTCATACAAAACAACATCATTTGTCGTTACGGCATACCCCACGAATTCATCAGCGACCATGGCACACACTTCCAAGGAGAGGTCGAACCACTCCTCCTCAAATACAAGATACAACGACACAAATCATCACCCTACAGACCACAAACTAACGGCGCGGTCGAGGCAGCAAACAAAACCGTCGTATCAATCCTCAAAAAAATGATCGACACCTGCCACGACTGGCCCAACAAAATCCCATTCGCATTATGGGGATACCGCACAACCATCCGCACACCCACAGGCATGACACCCTATTTCCTAACCTACGGGATGGAAGCCGTTCAACCTGTAGAAATCGAGATGCAATCCCTTCGAATTCTCATGGAAGCAGACATTCCTGAGGCCGAATGGGCACGCGAATGATACGAACAACTCATCCTCTTAGACGAAAGACGGTTACATTCACTAAGTACAGTCCGAATGTATCAATCTCGCCTACAACGCGCCTACAACAAACGGGTCAAGCCACGAAACATCAAAGTGGGTGACCTAGTACTCAAATCACCCGAGCACCATTACGGTCGACC
The DNA here is from genome assembly GCA_023091065.1 of Dianthus caryophyllus. NCBI lineage: Eukaryota > Viridiplantae > Streptophyta > Magnoliopsida > Caryophyllales > Caryophyllaceae > Dianthus > Dianthus caryophyllus. Next base: position 18,443,321 of record CM041527.1, on the reverse strand, counting down.
CAAGAGGAAAATTCAAACCCAATTGGGCGGACCGCATTTGGTCAAGGAAATCCTTCCGAGGAGCCGCGAAACTAATCGACCTTGACGGTCGGGACTTAGACACCAACAAATCTTGATCAACTCAAGAAATACTACCCTAAAACACAAACGCTCCGCAAAATTTCAAAAACAAAACTCACTCGCATGAGTGAACTACGCTCGCTTTGATTCCACGACCTTTGTGGATACGAGGCGACTTTGCAAAAGGCTCAACCGAATCACACGAACTACGCCGGTTTGATTCTGTATTCAAAGCAGATACGTAGGCAGCTTGTCAAAAGTACAACCGAACTTTTTCTAGCACGCATGCCCAAAGCTTAAAAAGGTCAAGGGCGTTGCACTCACAAAAAGACACGCTCAAAGCTTAAAAAGGTCAAGAGCACAGTCAACACAAAACAAAACAACAATCCAAGTCCAAAGCTTAAAAAGGTCGAGGACTTAAAAACGGAACAAGTCAAATAGGCGAATCCAAAGCTTAAAAAGGTCGACGATTCAATGCGAATGTTCGAAGCTTAAAAAGGTCGAGAACATTTAAAAAACAAACAAGGGAAAACAACGAGACAAGACAAAAGCAAATTAATTCTATTTTATTAATTTATTTAGAATTTTTCGCAATTTAGAAAGGAGCTAGGAACAAGCCTCCTTAGCCCTTTATTCAAATCTAAAACATGTATTTAAATAAAGGAATCTTTCTAAACTAAACAAAACAAACTACTCAAGTCTTTTTCTGACGCTTTGGGTTGACCTCTTCATCTTCAAGAGGCCGATCCGCCACAACTTTCGACCTAAGGACGGGAGTAGATCTCTCAAAACCTGGGGGCTCGATCGGATCCTCATCCTGCTCAACTGGGGGCTCCTCGATCCTTGGCCCTAGGCGATCTTTAACGGTCACCTTCGGTCCAAGCCTTTCCCGCGCCGGTCTCGAAGTAGAAACACCTGCACCAACAAAGACAAAGATCACCATAGTCTCTCCTTTCGCAAGACCGCCTCATACGCCAAGGAGGGCCTTGGCCCATTCTTTTCCTCCTCCTTTGATTCTCACGTTCCTTAGGATCATTCGAACGATACCACCGTGTATAGAAGTCCGTAACACGACTAGACTCTATATGCTTCGGAACAGCCCAAGTAACACGGTCCGACCATCCTCGGATCCAAGCATCAATCGTTTGGTTGTTTAGGATAACAACCCCTCCGACCTGAGTATCCTGCTCGGGTATGGTCTGAGCAAGCCCGATTTGCCTCTTCAAGCGAAGAGGATGAATCCACACTCCTCGTTCAAACCCGCACAACATCAACCCACGAGACGCATTCGCAACAGACGGCGCCGTAACCGCCGTAATACCCCACCAAGACACGTACCAACGAATGGTGCTCTCCTTCACAAACCACCGGTAGTAGTTTAGCGAACGCTCCCGAGGATCAGCCCACTCCATCTTTCGCGACGTCGTCCCCGCCGCCTTGAAGACACTTCCAAGGGGAAGAGCTTTGTACACACTTAGCCTCTCCATGAGCCAAACGTTGAGAATCCTAGCGCAACCCTCGCACAAGCTCGACGACGATTAGCATAACGGTCGTCTAAGCCCAGTATGGTCTCCGCCAGGATCAACGCAGAAGGATCATGTCCCCTCTCCATCTCTTCGACAACACGAGCATACCTCGCGTTCCCGAACACCCCGTCTGGCATGGACCCCGCAAAAGCATAACGATGGACCAAACAAAAAGCAAGGGCCCTCCGCCTAGAACGGTCCGAAATACTAGTATCAGCCTTATTCATATATCGTTGACACAAGAGAAGCATGTTTACCTTGCCTCCCTCAAACAAACCTGCAGCATGAGCGTTTGTCATCCCAAGGAAGTTTCGCAACATCCCGTTGTAACAAAGCTCACTCCTTACGACCACAGGAGTAGTCCGTTTCGACCATCCAGCAATGGCCGAGAACTCCTCCATCAAAGGGCACACCTCTCCCCCGGGAAACCTAAAAACATGCAAGCTAGGATCCCAATAATCTAAGCACGAATCAAGGAAGTCTAGATCGACTTTCATTTGACGAAAGCCAATAAATACACCCGCACCGTCATCATACACCGCCTTCTTCATTGCCGAACTCAAGGAAGAAGTCCACTTCTTCAAAAGAGCATCAAAATGCTCCTCCATTTTCTTGGACACAAAAAAAACTTTTATAAATATACCTAATATATTTGTGAAAGCAAAATTCTAAAGCAAAAAAAAAAGAGAGAAGAGGAGTAGTTGTGAATGAATGTTATGGCACGCACCCCCTCTCCTTATATAGGAAAACAATGTCCGAAATATGGAAATGCAGCGCCACATCCAAGCCAACAAACCGCATGACTCTATGCGGTTTGCCGTCCAAACCGCATAAGCTTATACGGTTTAGCCCACGAACCGCATAAGCCTATGCGGTTTCAGGGGCCGGTTTTTCTCAAAATTTTCCTAATTTCGTCTTTCCTAAAACACTACAACCTACTTTGGGCTACGACATGCTTTCGTTGTTCCCCATACATCAACATCACGCTTCACTTTAGCAATTCCGATTCTTACCACGAGTCAACGCATAACATTTTTCGCATTCATACGAGCTCATTTCGCATTTAAAATGAACTTTTTGCAAAACATTTTCACAATCTAAAATGAACATCAACGCATCCCACTCGGGAATCATATCATTTCTTCAAACAAGCCCACCAAACAGGTTTACCGACGAAGTTCAAGCTACAACAACAAAGTTCAAAGTTCAAGCTACAACGACATGTACATAAAGGTTCATACAATCTTTAAATACACAAACTCACTCCGGGTGACGGCGCCGATACTCGTCAAACTCACGCCGAATCTGAGCCGTCTCAGCTCGGCTCTGACACAAGCTGGTATGTCTGCTCAAGCCATCCTCCACCTGTTGGCTATACGCCATAGCTTCTTATGCGCCTCCTTAGCCACCTGTGAAACACAACACAAACACAGTTCACACTTTTCTCCATTTTGCCTTAATTTCACTCAAATTAAGTCAAACTTAGGGGGGAAATTTCAAACCAAACGCAGTCAACCCCACTTTACCTTAATTTCACCCAAATTAAACCAAACTGGAAGGGGTAACACAAAAAACGACTCTCACAAGTTTGATCATCGATATACTTCATACCTCGATCAAACTGGGGGCTTATACACATACATACAATCACACAAGTACATACCTTCTTCACCTTGCTCGTCCAGCTGTCCATGCCCGCGTCAGTAGTCACCGGCAAGTACGTCGGCAGAACGAAGGTACGACGGACGCCCGAGTCATCATACTCGATAGTAGTAGGGAAGTCATCAGGCTGCTCTGCCATCTCCGGATCAAATTCCTACAAAACAATTTCAGAACAAACGCACACGTCAGGGAAATTTTTCGCAAAAATTACCTTACGCACCCCCAAACACCGAAGCACACATACCTCAATCGGCCCACAAGCAAGCCGAGACTGAGCAAAATGGGCATAGTCTTCCCCAGGACAGAGGAGGCTCACTGACTCTCCCTCTCCATACAACGCCACCCGATCCTGAGCAGAAACCCCTCGCTCAAACAGGACCCTCGGCGGATCCTTAGGCACCACCGGAGCTGGCCACCCTGCCTGAAAGACCAAACGCTCTCCAAGGTACCAAACCGATCCGTACGGCGTCGCTATGTATAGGCGCTGGGTCTCTCGCACCGCAAACCTAGCCCCAATGCCCTCAGGAATACCCCTGTACTGGCCCCACGGGAATGGCACGAACTACAAAGCAAACAGAACACGCTCACAAATACAGATACAATACAATCATTTTAAGTACACTCTATTTAAAATGGTTCAAGCACAAACCTCATCAAATCGCATTCGGTTCAGACGATCCCTAACATCATCATACGACCAATTAAATGCAGCACGATTACACGTACCCCAAGTACGTACCGCCGGGTACTCCCTCACGATCCGCACAGCATGTGGGGGGAGCAGGAAAGGAAAGTGGCTAAGAATCCACGACTGCACACAAGAAACAAAAACATGTTACAAAGACAAAAGACAACAAAAATGAACAACAATGCACCTAAGACAAAAACAAAATCAATACGTACACTACAACAATTCCCTTACTTTTGCGACGCTTTTTTTGACTATTTTCGACGCTTAAAAGCGTCGAAATTTAATATCTCGACGCTTTTGGAAAGCGTGGTTATTTTAGGTGTCATGAATTTTCAACACTTTTTTCCGTCAACCATGGTGTCACTTTTCGGTGTCATGAGTCATGACATGTTTTAGCGTCAGGCCTCACGACGCTTCTGTCTGTCGGCAATTTAGAAATTTCTTGACGCTTTTTCATCACTACCATGTAAAACATCAATATAGTTTTTGTTAGTATTATCAATACTCTTGATATATGATATCATAATTAAATTTCTCGAACAATATACTCGAAAGAAAATTAAAATACCATAAAATTTCTGCATTAACATAATTATATTAGTTAGATGGATAATTTAAACGAGTACAATAAAATTAAATTCATCCATGCCAAGCTACGGAGTACAATATTGTTGAAAAATATTGTTTTTTTAATGTTCATAAAAAAAACAAAATATAAAAGTCTCCATAAAGATGAGTATTGCAGCCAAAAGATATGCATGCGATGATGTCGACCTTCAAATCAAATTTGAGAACTGCTCCTTCCATCTCGTTGCAACACCGAACATTATTGCTTCATTGAAAAACCATGAATGTGAAACCGGCCTTATAACGAACTTTAATTGGTCTATTTACCCTGTGCACGCAAAGAACATTACATCATCAACATTACGTCCACATATAGCCAAAAATAAAGTACTATATATTGGCACCTTGAACCAATATCCACCACATTATTTGTAAAAGAATGTTTACATGATATTTCTACGCTACCTACATGGGACGAAGTAATAACACTAGCCAAGTGATTCACTCAAATTTTCAGCTAATTAAGCCATAAGATTGATTATAAATACTCACTCCGTATCTCAACACAATATTCATACACACTCCCCAAGACTACAACCACACCCCTTAACGCAACAACGAAGAGCAGCAACAATTTGATGTGATTGCAGCGTGACAAGAATGAGACAATAAAGCGCGGACAATACAACGGCGGTTGATGACAAAACGAGTAAGAGCAATAGCTAAGCAAGTGAGAACAGCAGAAGTGATGACAAAACGCAACCACAACAAATAGGACACAGCAATAACAACAGCGAGAACAAACACCACACTCGCATCACTTGCTAAAACACGGCAACAGTAAGAATATGCTTCATTAACAACTTGAATGTGACGACTACATCAGACTGAAATCAGTAACAACAAGGTAGTCAAAACAACATCATGGTGAGGAAACCAAATCAGAAACTGCAGCATTGAAAACCAGTGGCAGCAGTAAATAATGTCGTACATTAGCCACGGTAATTAATATATGGCATTCAGCAGGATTTTAATAAGGCACAAGTCACAGAAAACATAATAAGGTCGATACGCCAATTTACCAGCGAAAGTTGGGCTCACAGCGATACGCCAATTTACCAGTAATCACAAGTTTATCAGAAGTAATCATCACCTAAATACTCTTGAACTAAAACAACATAAAATACCTGTGAGTTTAAGGTCGATTTTGCAAGCTCAGCTAACTCGGGAGACGATATTCCGGAACTCATACCTTCCAAAATTTTGGACAAGATAAAATTGGTCTTATCTAACTTGGTTTGTAGCTCTTCGTTGTTCTTAGTCAAACTCATAACTCTCCTTTTAGTAAACCAAACTTACGTAAAATAGAAATGTAATCAATCTATTAAGAATAGATTATCTTAAAAGGGAAAATGTAACCAACCAAAAGGAATGGAAGGCGACACAACTGTAATTAACAAGGTTGAAGAGAAAAATTAATTACATCAAATGATGAAGAAGTGACGCATTTGAAAGAGCCACCAGATTAATTACAAGAATCTGCCCATGGAACATCAACAAACAATTCCGTACACATCCTCAAGAGTCGGAATTGTTCTACTGAGCTCCCAAACAAGCACTACTGACCACGTCAAGTGATAGGAGATCATTTGAATTGAAAATTGACAATTAAGATGATCGACTTTCACAGTCTTCATAAGTACTGACGATTTGTTATAAATGGAAAATGCAACTACAGAGTGCACAGAGATCTGAACATAGGTCAAACACATGCAGAGACGCAGCGATTAAGAGACGGCCACTCCACCTCCAATGACACGGCCATCCGGTCACGCTAAGGAAATACTTAACCCACCGGCCCCGCTACGTCCCCACCGCATCGAAAGCATGAGCGAACCTGAGAGGGATAGGATTTCAAAGCGCCCTGCAATTAAGAGAAGAAATATAGCAGTGCGCAGACAAGAAAATCATAAAATAGCCCCGATCACATTTATATTATCCCTTTTTTTAAATCATCCCAAAACAATCCCTAGAGCAGACTTAAACTAATTCCGATATCATTTGGATAATTTGCAAAGCATGTAGCTACATCTAAAGCAGAAACCTCCAGTCATGGACTCTAACTTACGCTACAATAGTATAGCCTACCACAAACCTCATACGTATGAGCCACGGATGTTCTTTGCTGACGAAGAGTCACGCTTGATATTGTACCATTAGCGGATAGGATGCAGATAGCCCTTGGGCCATTCTGAGAAAACGACATAATTTTGGACGACACATCCTGGAACCAAGAATGGGAGCAAGGAATCAGTGCAAGTGGAAACAATAATAATAACAAAAAATAAATTATGAAGTTTCGACAAATTAGATAGTCACAATCGAGGAGCATAGAAAGTAGATGAATTAGTTTAGCTCATAGAAAACCAAAGAATGATTGGATTAGCATCTTAGTGATCATCTTTAACTTGAAGTCTTGAAGTGCAACAACCAGCCAACATAGAGAGACTACCACAACAAAACAAATAGCAAGAGTCCGTTTTATTATCAGTACTCCGTTTTATACAATTATCAGTACTCCGTTTTATTATCAGTACTCCATTTTATACAATTATCAGTACTCCGTTTTATTATCAGTACTCCGTTTTATACAATTATCAGTACAAAAATTAAATCTGGAAAAATGAGTACTCCGTTTTATGCAATTATCAGTACAAAAATTCAGAAACACTAGCTTAACACGGAATCATTGCCAGGAACACTCAGATATCATTACAAATCAAGGTCCAAGTAAATAGATATTCAAAGAATATAAATAGACGAAATCTATTTTTTCAGGAATGAATTAAATGAAAATTGATAAACTTGATGCTGCATTACTTAAAGAATCCAACACTAAATAAAATTACACAATACCAGATCAAACAACATAGCTCGATTTGAAACCGCTAAACTCATCAATACAAGCTTAACACGGAATCAGTCTCGTGAACAATCAAACACGACACAAAATCAAGGTACGAGGAAGAAGAAATGCCCGTAAAAAAATCGACAAATTTAGGGTTTCAGATATGAAATTAAAGTAAAATTGATACTGAATTACTTTTCACAATCCAACACTAGATAAATTACACAACACCAGATCAAATAGGAAAGCTCAACTCGAAACCTCAGAAATCCACCACCATGAGCGACAGACGTTGAATCAAATTCGCAAACAATCTAAAATAACACAATCACAATTATCAGTTTTATATTTCACTTGAAAGACAATTCCCATGATAAGAAATTAAGAAACAACAGATTAATGAAATTAAGACACAATTGATTAATGAAAGTAAACAATAATCTACAAATTAGACACAATTGATCGATTAGACAATTAGACACAATTAACTAAATAATTTATGAAAGTAAACAATTAGACACAATTGATTAATGAATTAAACACAATAATCTACAAATTAGGGCTCATCTCATAATCAAACAACTAATTATTTCATTAATTCATAGTATACCTGATGACGATGATGATGGAGATGATAGACGATGATGACGGAGATGATAGACGATGATGAAGGAGACGATGTCAATGATAGACGATGATAGACGATGATGAATTAGGTTTTGGATTATAATTAGGGATTGAGATGATAGTAGCAGTTTGTTCTTTTTTTTTTTAATTAGGGATTGAGATGAATTGGGGCAAAGGAATTGAAGTGCGCCTAAATTACAAAGAGTAGCGCGAGTTTTTTTTGCTTTTCACGCGGGTTTTTTTTTTTTAATTAAAAATCATTATTATTTTACAAAAATGTGGGTGTGAATGCATAAATGTGTCCACGCTTTTAAAAGCGTCGATTAAAAAGTGTCAAAAAAGTAAGGGAATTGTAGTAGTGGTACCTCCATCAAGAAGCCAGGCGCGACTAAGGACAGTCGCGACCCTCGATCCATGACCCGCGGTCTCACAGCATCCATGCAGAAACGAATGCACAAGCCCAGAGACGGCGTCACCCAGTCAAACGTCCCAATTGCATCCCAATCCAGGAGATGCATAAGGACCGATGTCGATGCCCGCTCACCCTTATCGCCGAAGTACACGGCGCTCACAAACCACCACAACCACATACGAGCATTCTGCTCGTCGCTCCACTCCGAGGGGCCATACTCAGTCTTCCCCTCAAAATACTCCAAGATATAGCTCGTCTTGAAGGTATAGGGGGGCGCACCCTCACAAATCACCTCCAAACCACCGCCAACCGCGTCAGTCACAACCTCGTCCACAACGGACGGCGCAAGCTCAAAATCCATGTCGCGATCCCCAAACGGCAGCCCCGTTATGACCGCGTACTCAGATAAGGTAATGCCGGCCTCAAAGCCGGGCATATGGAACGTCGTCGTGGTGTCCCAATACCTATCCATGAAAGCCCTGATCAACATCAGGTTCGCCGTCTGCTTCTTCCTCGCAATCTCCCTCCAATGGCCAACCAACGGGCCAAAAGCACTACGCAACACCCAAGCTTGCGCCCTCGGCGGAAGCCTCTCCTCAAAAGCACACATCGCGGACGAGACGCCCGAGAAAGACCTCATCGGGCCCTTATCCCAACCCATCGTCGCTCGATAGGAAACATGTCTCTCCGGAGCGAGCAGAAGGTTGTGGCCATCCCAACCCCTCGCGAAAGCCCTGTTCGCACGTGACTTTCGCGGCCTAGAGCTACTCGCCCTAGGCGCGACCTCCGCGACCTCCTCGACCTCCTCAGCCTGCTCCTCAGCAACATCCATCTCAGCCTCCAGCTCCTCCACAAACTCCTGAGCAAACGCATCAGCCTCCTCCTCCTCAGGATCAGGCACAGGGACGTTTCTCCCACGGCCCCTACCTCGTGACTGACCACGTCTCGTGGGCAGATCACGAGGGTCAGCATCCCTCTCACTACGAGTACGCCTTAAGCTACTCGAGCTAGAGGCTCCCTCGGTCCTCGAGCTAGCACTCTTACGAGATCTCGATCTCGTAACACGACTAGAACCTTCTCCTGCAACCAAACACAACCAATACACATAGCTATAATACATGCAAGCATACAACTTAGCATACACATACACACGTACACAAATACACACAAATGATACACACATAATACATATACATCCCACATTGTACTATACACTTCACAGAGCATTTTTAGGCCTAATTCATAATTAAGCCGAAAACCGTTCTCTACATTTCAAAATCACAACTTTATGGTTTCTACGCGCCATAATAGTCCCCAACAACAACCCATTACAAGCAATTGCATTTTGGTCACCCCGATCAAAAACCCCCAATTCGCCTTAATTACTCCGTATAACTACGACTTAAGACGGCGATTTGAAAGCCTTAACTCGACTTTTTCGCAAAACTAACGTTATAGGCATGCTATACTCACTATGGGCATCCTACACCGAAGTTTAATTGGAATTCCGGGTCGGAAAATCCGGGTTCGTTTTCGGGCCCGAAACCTAATTTGGACGTTTTTCACACAAAGACGGCCTAAATCACAATCAATTCACACATACACGTTCACATGGCATAATGCAACACAATGACGTCAATTTCAAGCATTCAAACGGCAAATTTCAAGCAAAACTCGGGTTTTCATTCAAAACCCGTCTTTTCAACATTTCAAGGCAAAACTAGCTAATTACAACGACAAATAACGTAAAAGCAAGTTAAAATGGAGCATTACCTCGTTCCATGGCAAGGCAACGCAAGAAAAATGAGCAAAAACGGTTGAGAAATCGAAAAATGACGTTTTTTGAGTTGAAAAACCGAAATGATATAATGTGGCATGCTCACGGTTTGCTCGTGCTTATATAGCCCCCAGCAGCCAACTAGGGAAACCGCATAACCTTATGCGGTTTGCCCAACGAACCGCATAAGGCTATGCGGTTTACACCTTTGGCTTTTCTCGGGATTTTTCTCGTTTTACGCCTACTTTTCGATTCCTAATTCATTTTAGCCCCAATGCAATTCCAAGTACGTCCCGTGCATGGGTTAAGGCGTCACCTACAGTCCGCCATACGCGTATATTAAGCATTTAGTGTACGGTACAGAAGCAGAAGCACGGACGCTCTTCACGAGCATTACATCATTTTCTCCTCCACGGAAGGCAACCATGTGCAACCACAACTACATAGACACTCATCGGCGAGCCCAAGCACATGCACTCTGCAATATACACCTAACTCCAAGCATTTCACCCTACATAGACGCTCCTCGGCGAGTTCAAGCATTACACGGACGCTCTTTCACGAGACCTACACCTACACCTACATAAGCACCCCTACTCAATTATACACCTCACGCATACCCAAACATCTTACAAGCACCTGCACCCCTGCACTTTAGCCCCTTATACGCATGCAATACGAAGACATTACAAGCACCAGCACCAGGCATCCGACGATACCAAGCATATACAACAGTACAACAAGCACGACAAAGACATCCGGCAGGCCGGCAGGCCCTTATAGCATGCACGGACCGCCAAGTCCTTAAAATGCGCACGCCCCTCCCCGTTTAGCCCGGTTCGAAGTCCTCGTCTCACCCATGGACACATGCTTCGTTCCGCTGACTATATCGAGACTGTAATGGTCCGGATATGGACACATGCTTCGTTCCGCTGACAACAAATAATCAGGTCCTTAATAATGAAAATAGCGAAACTAACCCCAATTTGAGCAATAAAAGAAAACGTACGTCGGAAATTATGAAACCCAGGAAAAGTCAAAGAATTAGAAAAGAAAAGAATTTGGGTCATATTTTATTACGACTGTATCAGAAATGTTTCTTGTAGAAGGAAACAGAAAGAAGGTTTTGAGCAAAGTGCCAATTATTTTAAATACAGAAGATGATCCAAAGACATATACAGATGCCATGAACTCGCGAGATGCGGCCTTCTGGAAAGAAGCCATCAATGATGAATTTGATTCACTAATTGGTAATGGTACTTGGATATTATCCGATGTACCACATGGCTCTAAACACATTAAATGCAAGTGGGTCTTAGAAGGAAAATAGTGATGGAACAGTTCAAACCTTTAAGGCAAGATTAGTTGCGAAGGGGTTCACGCAAAAGGAAGGAATTGACTACTTCGATACGTATGCTCTAGTAGCTAGAATATCCTCTATAAGAACACTAATAGCTCTAGCATCTATATATGATCTAACGGTTCATCAAATGGACGTTAAAACAGCGTTCTTGAATGAAGATCTGAATGAAGAAATATATATATGGAGCAGCCTGAAGGGTTTGTCTTACCAGGGAATGAGAATAAAGTATGCAAACTGTTAAAATCCCTGTATGGCCTAAAGCAGGCACCTAAACAATGGCATGAAAAATTTGATAATGCAATCCTAGCCAATAGATTTAAACATAATAATGCCGATAAATGCATATATTTGAAATGTGCAAAGGAATACACGGTAATCATCAGTCTTTATTTTTGATGACTTGCTAATTTTTAGTACAAACATGATTTCCACAGTTTTTCTGTGGATACCCATATCCGTACCCTCCCAAACAAAACCCTGTGATGTATCACGGACTTTTATTACGCACGTTTAACGTTGACTTATACGGTTCTAACTAATGTCGAATTCATTTTGAGTCGTTTTAAATGTTAAAATGTTTAAGGTCGCTGCACATCACACTTAAATAACGTTCATTTTGTCCATTTGGAGTCTAGCTAGGTCCTTGTCCTGCTTCATTTGGCATGAGCTTCGCATTTGCACTACAATTGGCCCTTTTACATTAACAAGGTCTAATTCAGCATTCCTAAATTCCCAAATTTAGGCCCGGTAGCTAAAACCGCTATTTAGCCCCCTCTTACACAAAATACGGCTTCACGTCTTACCTTATTTCACAAAAGCTATGCAAATACACCCTTTTTCATTTTTCCGGGTCTCGGGCCCGAAACCGAGCCCAAACCCCAGCCTTTGGCCCGCACTCCAAAGCCCTGAACACCACAAAATATCTCAGGATAATCCTAGCTGTTTTCTTGAGCCACACGTCCAAATTATCACGTAATCTTTCAAAGATTTCGTCAAACCGAAACTAGGAAATTAGGCCTAGAACCACACCTCCAAACCGCACAGCCTTATGCGGTTTGGAGGGGAAACCGCATAAGCTTATGCGGTTTGCCCTGGCAACCGCATAAGCCTATGCGGTTCCTCGGCTTGTTTTTATTCCCTGCTTTCCTAATTTCTCCGAGGTTTTTAGTATATATAGAGCCCTATACCTCGACCTCAAATCAGACTTTCACATCATCTTTTCACAACACAATTTATCATCAGATTTCACATCTTACACACTTCTAAACACCCTCAAAGCCTCACGCACTCAAATCCTTGAGTTCAACACACCATCCCGTGTTGAATTCATCCTCCTTTTAAGTTCAAGAAACGAAGCTCTGCCCAGATCTGAAGCGCCAGGACAAGGTAGGTACCGATCCACTTGGATCAAAGCTTTTTCTTATTTTCTATGGACTAACAAAGGGGTCTCCACTTTAGCGCCGGCTTTGGCACCCAGTAGCTTGCACTCCAAGTGTTCTATTTACTTGGTACACTCCATATCCGATGACACGCCAAAGTCGCATAAGCAGCGACCTTATAAAATAAACCAATGGACAATTGAACTTTATTTTATTTGCATGCATCTTGCACCCTTTTCTTTTGCATTAAAATCAACTTAAACAATGAATTCGACCTTTAACTGAACTGTATTCGTTAACAAGTTAAACATGCTAAACTGAGGGTTTTAATCAATCTTTTTGCATTTGCATCTGCATTCTTTTACAAACTTATCGCACTTATGCGTGGCGATAACATTAGCTCAAATATCATCTTACAAGGATTGTTCTAGGTCAGTAGAGGCTATTTTTACATAGGCTTTTCTAAAAGGTTTTCATAAATCATTATTTGAATTAACTCTTTTTCTAAAGTACCCTCACCCCGAATCCAATCTGGTTTCACAAGCCTTAGATCTAGGGGTGTCGGCGTGCTCCAAAATCTAGGACATGTTTTTAACTTAGAACATGGTAGCAGGTTCCTATTTTCCGCGATAAATAGGTGGCGACTCCATAACAGTTCTTAAAGGTTTTTCCAACTTAATCTTTTTTAACTTTAAAATCCGCCCTTAAGCAAGACGCCGAGTTGGGTCCGATCCCGGGTTCCACAGATTGGCATACAAGAAACCAAGAAATACCTTACATCGGTTTTTCAGATGAAAGACCTTAATGAGGTTGATACTATTTTGGGAATTAAAATAAAGAAACATAGTTTCGAATATAGTCTAAATCAATCTCATTATACCAAGAAGTTGCTCGCCAAGTTTCTTTATCTTGGAATAAAGGAGGAAAAGTCTCCATTTGATTCAAGTTCTAAGTTACCGGATCACTATGATAGAATAATTGCACAAACAGATTATGCAAGTGCAATTGGCAGTCTAATGTATGCTATGCATTGTACTAGGCCGGATATTGCATTCGCAGTCGGAAAATTGTGTAGGTATACCTCAAGACCCGGTAAAGAACATTAGAAAGCAATAACAAGGATTCTTGGATACTTGAAGAAAACCATGGACTATGAGTTAGTCTATAGTAAACATCCTTCTACATTAGAACGATACTGTGATGCTAGTTGGATAACTAGCACAAATGACAATAAGTCAACCACGGGCTGGATTTTTGTCCTAGGTGGTGGTGCTATTAGCTGGGCATCCAAGAAGCAAAAATTAATAGCACGCTCAACTATGGAGGCTGAATTTATAGCCTTAACGGCTGCAGGAAAGGAAGCTGAATGGCTAAGGGATTTATTACTTGATATAGAGTTGTGGCCACAACCAATGCCAGCTACTTCCTTATACTGTGATAGCCAATCAAGCATGTATAAAGCTTACAATAACGTATACAATGGAAAATCGAGACATATTGGTTTAAGGCATGCCTACGTACGAGAACTTATTAAAAATGGAGTAATTACTATTGTATACGTTAAATCTATAAGTAACCTTGCTGATCCTTTAACTAAAGCGCTACCAAGGGATATGATAAGTATAACAACAAGAAAATGGGGCTCCGTTGAAGAAACCAGTAATAGGAACCCAACTCTTAACAATTTTAAAGTTCAAGTTAAATGGGTAATAACAAGTTGCTATTATGTTTTCTGAGAAGTCACTTATTAGCCTCATTCAATATAGACAATACAGAAGTGACAAAATGTTACGAGTGTGTAAAGGATGAGCTAAGGCTCTTAATGGAGTTAGGAGATGATTAACTAACAGAATCGGTTGTAACTCCACCTATATGGACATAGAAGTGGTGTCGCTTCATCAACAAGATAATAACGGGTATCATTGTTGTAAATGTTCATGAAAGGGATAAGAGCGCAAGGCCGTAAAAGCGTTGAAATTTTAAAGCCTTACAAATGACGTAGAGGCGTCATGTGCATCATGTCTTCGCCCTAGTATTGATAAGTTTGGTTCAATCTTCGGACACCTAAAACTTCACTAGGTTTTTTGATATGACTGCTAAGTGAAAGTTCAAATCGAGAGATACTTTCATAATGCATGATTGCCTGATGAGATGATTGACAATTATGCACAAACTAGTGGGGGAATGTAGGTGTAGTTCATTTAAATTGTCCCACATTGATGGGATTAGTGGAAAATATTGAGTTTATAAGTTAATTAGTTAGTGTTAAATTAAATAACACAATGGGCCATGATTAAGGTTGTGATTGGGCTAGTACTAGTCGGGCCTAGAATCTTTGACGATAAAAGACAAGGCACTTGGGCGTTGGGTGATTTCGATGAGTCAGGCCCATTTAATTCCTTGTTCTTGGTCGAACTATTTTGGCGCAAAATATGCTCTGTTTTGACAAACATATCTTTTCGCCTGTGCCTCTTCATTCGTGGCCCTTCAACCCCATTTATTCCTCCCTACTCGTCTATAAATACGACACCAACGCAGACATTCCATTCATTAGAAAATCATCTCAAACTACGAACTTTGTGAGGCTTTGACACAATGTTGTATCCCAAAGGAAATTCCCGATAATAGTGGGGGACATAATTTCCTTTCAGAAAGTTGTCGACGCCTCACTGCCATACCTTGTAATCGTTAATTGTACTAACATGGGACTTGATGTAACACCCCGACTTTTTCTCTTCTATAAATAATTCATTTCGTTTAAGTTCAAATTTTATTTCTAGTGATGTTCTCATTTTTAGCTCGAGAAAGTCGCTTCGTTAGCTTGCGTATAGTATATTTTGCTGTGGTTGCGCTAACCGAGGTGAATCCCGAGTGTGTGAGTGAGAGTGTAGGGGTGATTAGGAGGTCTTGAGTGGGTCAGAGGTGTTTTGGCGACCTTGGGGCGAGCTAGGCGCGAGCCGGGGAAGAAAAGAGAGTCATCCGGGAAAAACAGACCAAAACTGCGGTCGGTCTGCAGTCGGCCCGCGGTCGGTCCGCAGTCGGTCCGCAGTTGACCCACGGGCAACTCTGCGTTTAGCGGGTTGTTTGTTTTTTCGATCCATGACTTATTATAACTTATCTTGTACGTATTTTAACCTCTCCTAAGCCCTAATAACCTCATTAATCTCTCATATCGTCATTCTAAAACCCTAATCCTCTCTTCTCTCTCCTAAAACTCCATTAATTTTCTCTCAAAACTTCATTCAAATTCATTCAATTCTCTTCTTTCAAGCCCTAATTCTCTTCCATTCAATCTCCTTTGGTATTCCTTCAATCTCTCATCATCCTAGGTTAAGTTTTCATAGTTTTTACATTATTTTATGTGTTTTTGATTGTATGCTTATGATTTTATGTGTTCTATGTGTTCTATGTGATGCTTGATCGAAGGAGAAGGAGACCTAACCGAGGAAGACACCGTCTTGATTGAGGAGAAGGAGGTTTGATCATCTTTGGAGCGTTAATAAGGTAACTAGGTGTAGCCCTAGTGATATTTTGACATGTATGGGGCCCTAGATGTTGTCTAGGATGTTTTGAATGATTGTATGATGATAAAGTTGCATGCTTTGGTTGTTTGGTTGTGCCCTAATCATTATACTTGAACTTGTGAGTCGGCCTCTGTGGAACCCGGGATCGGACCCAACTCGGCGTCTTGCTTAAGGGCGGATTTTAAAGTTAAAAAAGATTAAGTTGGAAAAACCTTTAAGAACTGTTATGGAGTCGCCACCTATTTATCGCGGAAAATAGGAACCTGCTACCATGTTCTAAGTTAAAAACATGTTCTTAGATTTTGGAGCACTTGACACCCCTAGATCTAAGGCTTATGAAACCAGTTGGATTAGGGTGAGGTACTTTAGAAAAAGAGTTAATTCAAATAATGATTTATGAAAACCTTTTAGAAAAGCCTATGTAAAAATAGCCTCTCTTGACCTAGAACAATCCAAGTAAGATGATATTTGAGCTAATGTTATCGCTACGCATTACAAGTGCGATAAGTTTGTAAAAGAATGCAGATCTGGATGCAAAAAGATTGATTAAAACCCTCGGTTTAGCATGTTTAACTTGTTAACGAATACAGTTCGATTAAAGGTCGAATTCATTGTTTAAGTTGATTTTAATGCAAAATAAGAAGGTGCAAGATGCATGCAAATAAAATAAAGTTCAATTGTCCATTGGTTTATTTTATAAGGGTCGGTTGCTTATGCGACTTTGGCGTGTCATCGGATATGGAGTGTACCCGAAGTAATAAGAACACTTGGAAGGCAAGCGCTCGGGTGCCAAAGCGGGCGCTAAAGTGTAGACCCCTTTGTTAGTCCATAGAAAATAAGAAAAAGCTTTGATCCAAGTGGATCGGTACCTACCTTGTCTGGCGGCGGATGCAGGCGAGCTTCTTCTTGAACTTGAAAGGAGGATGAATTCAACACGGGATGGTGTGTTGAACTCAAGGATTTGAGTGCTTGAGGCTTTTGTGGATGTTAGAGTGTAAGATGAGAGAATTTGTGGTGTAAAGGGTGTATTCTGATTGTGAATGAATGATTTGAGGTTGGGTATAGGGCTCTATATATACTAAAAACCTCGGAGAAATTAGGAAGCGAGGAATAAAAACAAGCGAGGAACCGCATAGGCTTATGCGGTTGCAGGGCAAACCGCATAAGCTTATGCGGTTCTCTACCCAAACCGCATAGGCTTATGCGGTTTGAGGGTCCAATTTTGTGTAGTTTCCAAGTTTAGGTTGCATTGAATCTTTGAAAGATTTCGTGATAATCTCGAGCGTGAAGCTCAAGAAAACCCCTAGGATATTTCGAGATATTTTGTGATGCTTAGGGCTTTGGAGTGCGGGCCAAAGGCTGGGTTTAGGCTTCAGTTTGGGCGAGACCAGAAAAATGAAAAAGGGTGTATTTGCATAGATTTGTGAGATAAGGTAAGGCGTGAGGTTGTATTTTGTGTAAGAGGATGCTAAATAGCGGTTTTAGCTACCGGGCCTAAATTTAGGAATCTAGGAATGCGCAATCAGACCTTGTTTATGTAAAAGGGCTAATTGTAGAGCAAATCTGAAGCTCATGCCAAATGAAGCGGGACAAGGACCTAGCTAGACTCCAAATGGACAAAATGAGCGTTATTTAAATGCGATGTAAGGTGACCTAAATCATTTTAACATTTAAAAGCGACTCAAAATGAATTCGACATTAGTTAGAACCGTTTAAGTCAACGTTAAAGCATGCGTAATAAAAGTCCGTGATACATCACGGGGTTTTGTTTGGGAGAATGCGGATATGGGTATCCACAGAGCCCCGGTTTGGTGAGCTCGGACTAGAGCGCTAGTCAAACTCCACGACCATATCAGGACCATTACGGTCTCGATATAGTCGGCGGAGCGAAGCATGTGTCCATGGGTGAGGCGAGGACTTGAGCGGGCTAAGCGGGGAGGCGTGCGCATTTTTAGGACTTGGCGGTCCGTGCATGCTATAAGAACTGCCGCCTGCCGGATGTCTTCGTCGTGCTTGTTGTCGTTTGTTGGTGCCTTTGCGTGTGCTTGTAATGTCAAATGCACAGTCTTTGGTGCTTGTAATGTCTTCGTATTGCATGTGTATAAGAAATTTGGAGTGCGAGGTGCATATGCTTGTAGGATGTTTGGGTGGTTGTAGGTGTATAATCGAGTAGGGTTGTTCATGTAGGTGTAGGTCTCGTGAAAGAGCGTCAGGTGTGATGCTTGCGCTTGAACTCGCCGAGGAGGCGTCAGGTGTGAAGTGAGATGCTTGGAGTTAGGTGTATGTTGCAGTGCTTGTGCTTGGGCTCGCCGAGGAGTGTCTATGTAGTTGTAATTGCATATGGTTGTCTTAGTAGAGGAGAATATGATGTAATGCTCGTGAAAAGCGTTAGTGTACCTTACATCCGTACATTAAATGCTTAATATCTGGCGTATGGCGGATGTAGGTGATGCCTTAACCCAAGCACGGACGTACTTGGAGTTGTATTAGAGCTAGGATGAATTAGGAATCGAAAAGTAGGCGTAAAGCGAGATAAACCGGGAAAAACCACGGCGGGAACCGCATAAGCTTATGCGGTTCGGGGATAAACCGCATAAGCCTATCACGGTTTCCTGTTGGCTGTAGGGGGTTATAAAGGCACGAGTTGAGCCGTGGCTATGCTTCACTCATCACTTACGGTTTCTAACTCATAAAAACGTCATTTTTCGATTTCTCAACCGTTTTTGCTCGTTTTCTTCCGTTGCCTTGCTATGGAGCAGGTATTGCTCCATTTTAACTTGCTTTTGAGTTATTTGTTGTTGTAATTAGCTAGTTTTGCCTTGAAATGTTGAAAAGAGCGGGTTTTGAATGAAAACCCGAGTTTTGCTCGAAATTTGCCGTTTGAATGCTTGAAATTGTCGCCATTGTGTTGCATTATGCCAGGCTAGCATGTGTGTGTGAATTGATTGTGATTTGGACCGTCTTTGTGTGAAAAACGTCCAAATTAGGTTTCGGGCCCGAAAATGCACCCGGAGTATCCGACCCGGAATTTCAAGTAAACTTATGTAGGATGCCCATAGCGAGTATAGCATGCCTATAGCGTTAGTTTTGCGAAAAAGTCGAGTTAAAGCTTTGAATCCCCGCCTTAAGTCGTAGTTATACGGAGTAATTAAGGCGAATTAGGGGTTTTTGATCGGGGTGACCAAAATGCAATTGCTTGTAATGGGTTGTTGTTGGGGACTATTATGGCGCGTAGAAACCATAAAG
Organism: Dianthus caryophyllus; assembly: GCA_023091065.1. NCBI lineage: Eukaryota > Viridiplantae > Streptophyta > Magnoliopsida > Caryophyllales > Caryophyllaceae > Dianthus > Dianthus caryophyllus. Next base: position 18,423,579 of record CM041527.1, on the reverse strand, counting down.
TTGTAATTTTGAAAAGTAGAGAACGGTTTTCGGCTTAATTGTGAATTAGGCCTGAAAATGCTCTGTAGGGCGTATAGTGCAATGTGTGTAAGGAATGTATTTGTATTATGTGTGTGTACTATTTGTGTGTACTTGTGTATGTGTACGCCAAGTTGTGTACTTGCGTGTATTATAGCTGTATGTATTTGCTGTGTTTGGTTGCAGGAGAGGTTACGGTGGTGTTCTGAGATCGAGATCTCGTAAGAGTGCTAGCTCGAGGGCTGAGGAGCCTCTAGCTTGAGTAGCTTGAGGGGCACACGTAGCGAGAGGGAGGCTGACCCCCGGGACCTGCCCACGAGCCGTGGTCAGTCCCGAGGTAAAGGCCGGGGGAGAAATGTCCCTGTGCGGGACGCTGAGGAGGAGGCGGATGCGTGTGCTCGGCGTTTGTAGGCGAGTTGGAGGGTGAGATGGATGTTCTTGAGGAAGCGGTGAGGAGGTTGAGGAGGTTGCACCTAGGGCAAGTAGCTCAGGCCCACGGAAATCACGTGTGAGCAGGGCTTTCGCGAAGGGTTGGGATAGCCACAACCTTTGCTTGCTCGGAGAGACATGTTTCCTATCGAGCGGCGATGGGTTGGGATAAGGGCCCAATGAGGACTTTCTCGGGCGTCTCGTCGCGATGTGTGCCTTTGAGGAGAAGCTTGTAGGCGCAAGCTTAGGTGTTGCGTAGTGCTTTTGGCCGTTGGTTGGCCATTGGAGGGAGATTGCGAGGAAGGAGCGGAGAGGCGAACGATGTTGATCGAGCCTTCCTGGGCGGTATTGGGACACCACGACGGCGTTCCATATGCCGGTTTGAGGCCGGCATTACCTTGTCTGGGTATCTTTGTCATAGCGGGAGTTCTGGATTTGGGGACCGCGACATGGATTTTGACTTTGCGCGGGTTGTGGGCGAGGTTGTGACCAACGCGGTTGGCGGTGGTTTGGAGGTGATTTGTGAGGTCGCCCCTATACTTTCAAGACGAGCTATATCTTGGAGTATTTTGAGGAAGACCGAGTATGGCCCCTCGGAGTGGGCGGCAGCGAGAATGCTCGTATGTGGTTGTGGTGGTTCGTGGCCTTGGTGTACTTGGCGACAAGGGTGGCGGGCATCGACATCGGTTCTTATGCATCTCCTGGATTGGGATGCGATTGGGACGTTGGTAGGTGGCGCCGTCTACGGGCTTGTGCATTAAACGCATGGATGCCGTGAGACCGCGGGTCATGGATGGAGGTTCGCGATCGCCCTGGTCGCGCTGGCTTCTTGATGGAGGTATGTATTGATTTTGTTTTTGTATCAGGTGCATTGTTGTTTATTTGTCTTTGTTGTCTTTATAACGTGTTCGTTTCTTGTTTTTGTATGTGCGATCGTGGATTCTTAGCCACTTCCCTTTTTGCTCCCCGCATCTTTGTGAGGATCGTGAGGAGTACCCGTGATGCGATACTTGGGATGCGATGTAATCGTGCGGCGTTCAACCGGGTCGTATGATGATGTTAGGGATCGTCACGAGCGGATGCGGTTTGATGAGGTTTGTGCTTGAATCATTTTAAATAGGATGTACTTGAAATGATTATCTTGTATCTGTATTTGTGGCGTGTTCTGTTTGCTTTGTAGTTCGTGCCGTTCAGTGGGGCGATCTGAGGTATTCTGAGGGCATTGGGGCTAGGTTTGCGGTCACGAGAGACCAGCGCCTATACATAGCGACACCGTATGGATCGGTTTGGTACCTTGGAGAGCGTTTGGTCTTTTAAGCGGGGTGGCCACTCGGTAGTGCTGAGGATCCGCAGGGTCTGTTTGGCGGGGTTCTTTCAGGATCGCGTGGCGTTGTATGGAGAGGGAGTCGGTGAGCCTCCTTTGTCTGGGAAGATTATGCCCATTTTGCTCGATCTCGGCTTGCTTGTGGCGATTGAGGTATGTGTGTTTCGGTGTTTGGGAGTGCGTAAGGTAATTTTGCGAAAAATTTCCCACTGGCGTGTGCGTTTTGTATTTGTTTTGCGAGAATTTGATCCGAGATGGCGGAGCGGCCTGGCGACTTCCTACTACCATCGAGTATGATGACTCGGGCGTCCGTCGTACCTTTGTTTCGGCGTACTTCAGGTGACTCTTGATGCGGGCATGGGCAATTTGGGCGAGCAAGGTGAAGAAGGTATGTTCTTGTGTGGTTGTATGTATGTGTATAAGCCCCCAGTTTGATCGAGGTATGAAGTATATCGATGATCAAACTTGTGAGAGTCGTATTTTGTGTTACCCTTTCCTGATTGGTTTAATTTGGGTGAAATTAAGGTAAAGTGGGGTTAGTATGTTTGTTTTGAAATTTCCCTAAGTTTGACTTAATTTGAGTGAAATTAAGGCAAAATGGAGAAAAAGTGTGAATTGTGTTCGTGTTGTGTTTCAGGTGGCTAAGGAGGCGCATAAGAAGCTATGGCGTATAGCCAACAGGTGGAGGATGGCTTGGGTGACAGGCAGGCTCGGTTGTGTCGAGCCAGTGAGGCGGCTCGGTCGGCGTGAGTTTGACGAGTATCGGCGCCGTCATCCCGAGTGAATTTGTGTATTTAAAGATTGTATGAACCTTTATGTACATGTCGGTGTAGCTTGATTAGTGAACGTTGTTGTTGTAGCTTGGACTTCGTCGGTAAACCTGTTCGGTTGGCTTGTTTTGAAGAAATGATATGATTCCCGAGTGGGATGCGTTGATGTTCATTTTAGATTGTGAAAATGTTTTGTGAAAAGTTCATTTTAAATGCGAAATGAGCTCGTATGAATGCGAAAAATGTTATGTGTTGACTCGTGGTAAGAATCGGAGTTGCTAAAGTGAAGTGTAATGTTGATGTATGGGGAACAACGAAAGAGTGTCGTAGCCCAAGGTAGGTTGTAGTGTTTTAGGAAAGACGAAATTAGGAAAATTTTAAGAAAAACCGGCCCCTGAAACCGCATAGGCTTATGCGGTTGCTTGGGAAAACCGCATAAGCTTATGCGGTTTGGTTTGCAAACCGCATAGAGCCATGCGGTTTGTTGGCTTTAATTTATTAGTATTTGTATTTCCATATTTCGGATATTGTTTTCCTATATAAGGAGAGGGGGTGCGTGCCTAATCTTCATTCACAATCACTTCTCTTCTTTGTGTTTTTGCTTTAGGATTTTGCTTTCACAAATATATTAGGTATATTTATAAAAGGTTTTTTTTTTGTTTCCAAGAAAATGGAGGAGCATTTTGATGCTCTTTTGAAGAGGTGGACGTCTTCCTTGAGTTCGGGGATGAAGAAGGCGGTGTATGATGATGGTGCGGGTGTATTTATCGGCTTTCGTCAAATGAAAGTCGATCTAGACTTCCTTGATTCGTGCTTAGATTATTGGGATCCTAGCTTGCATGTGTTTAGGTTTCCCGGGGGAGAGGTGTGCCCTTTGATGGAGGAGTTCTCGGCCATTGCCGGATGGTCGAAACGGACTACTCCTGTGGTCGTGAGGAGTGAGCTTTGTTATAACGGGATGTTGCGAAACTCCCTTGGGATGACAGACGCTCATGCTGCAGGTTTGTTTGAGGGAGGCAAGGTAAACATGCTTCTCTTGTGTCAACGATATATGAATAAGGCCGATACTAGTATTTCGGACCGTTCCAGGCGGAGGGCCCTCGCTTTTTGTTTGGTTCATCGTTATGCTTTTGCGGGGTCCATGCCAGATGGAGTGTTCGGGAACGCGAGGTATGCTCGTGTTGTCGAAGAGATGGAGCGAGGACATGATCCTTCTGCGTTGATCCTAGCGGAGACCATCGGGCTTAGGCGGCCAGTTATCTTTGATCGTGCGAGCTTGTGCGAGGTTGCGCTAGGATTCTCAACGTTTGGCTCATGGAGAGGCTGAGTGTGTATAGAGCTCTTCCCCTCGGAGGTGTCTTCAAGGCGGCGGGGACGATGTCTCGGAAGATGGATTGGGCTAACCCTCGGGAGCGTTCGCTAAACTACTACCGGTGGTTTGTGAAGGAGAGCAGCATTCGTTGGTATGTTTCGTGGTGGGGCATTACGGAGGTAACGGCTTGCCGTCGGTGGCGGCAGCGGCTCGCGGGTTGATGTTGTCGCGGGTTTGAGCAGGCGTATGGATTCATCCTCTTCGTTTGAAGAGGCAAATTGGCTTGCTCAAACCATTCAGGATCGGGATACGCGAGGTTGGAGGGGTTGTTGTCCTAAACAACGGATGATTGATGCTTGGATCAGGGTGGTCGGATCGTGTTACTTGGTGTCTTAGGAGCATATTGAGTCTACTCGGGTCACGGATTTCTATCTGGCGTTGGTGTCATTCCAAGGATTCTCGTGAGCGGGAGAATCGAGAGGAGGAGAGAGAAAAATGGGCCAAGGCCCTCCTTGTTGCTGCAGTAGTGCGTGACAGGAGGGATTATGGTGATCTCTGTGTTGTTGATGCAGGTGCTTCTACTTCGAGACCGGCGCGGGAAAGGCTTGGACCGAAGATGACCGTCAAAGATCGCCTAGGGTTAAGGATCGAGGAGCCCCCAGTTGAGCAGGATGAGGATCCGGTCGAGCCCCCAGGTTTTGAGAGATCTACTCCCGTCCTTAGGTCGAAAGTTGTGGCGGATCGGCCTCTTGGAGATGAAGAGGTTAACCCAAAGCGTCAGAAAAGGACTTGAGTAGTTTGTTTTGCTTAGTTTAGAAAGATTCCTTTATTTAAATACATGTTTTAGATTCGAATAAAGGGCTAAGGAGGCTTGTTCCTAGCTCCTTTCTAAGTTGCGGAAAATTCTAAATAAAGTAAAAAATAGAATTAATTTGCTTTTGCCTTGTCTTGTTGCCTTCTTTTGTTTGTTTTTTTTTTTTTTTTTTTTTAAATGTTCGCGACCTTTTTAAGCTTCGAACACTTGCATTTTGTCTCAAATCCTCGACCTTTTTAAGCTTTGGATTCGTTTGTTTGACTTGTTCCGTTTTTAAGTCCTCGACCTTTTTAAGCTTTGGACTTGTGCGTTTTGAATTGTTTTGTCTTAAATCCTCGACCTTTTTAAGCTTCGGACACTTGTATTTGTGTTTTGTTTTTGTGTTGACTGTGCTCTCGACTTTTTTAAGCTTTGAGCGTATCTTTTTGTGAGTGCAACGCCTTTGACCTTTTTAAGCTTTGGGCATGCGTGCTGGAAAAAGTTCGGTTGTACTTTTGACAAGCTGCCTACGTATCTGCTTTTTGAATACAGAATCAAACCGGCGTAGTTCGTGTGATTCGGTTGAGCTCTTTGCAAAGCTGCCTACGTATCCACAGTGCGTGGAATCAAACCGAGCGTAGTTCACTCATGCGTGAGTGAGTTTTGTTTTGAAATTTTGCAGAAACGTTTGTGTTTTAGGGGTAGTATTTCTTGAGTTGATCAAGATTTGTTGGTAATCGGAAGTCTTGACCGTCAAGGTCAGTTAGTTTCACGGCTCCTCCGGGAAGGATTTCTTTGACCAAATGCGGTCCGCCCGATTGGGTTTGAATTTTCCTATCGGGTCATTGGTAATGGTGCTCGGACTGATTTGAGTACTAGGTCGCCCACCTTGATGTTTCGTGGCTTGACCCGTTTGTTGTAGGCGCGTTGTAGGCGAGATTGATACATTCGGACTGTACTTAGTGAATGTAACCGTCTTTCGTCTAAGAGAATGAGTTGTTCGTATCGTTCGCGTGCCCATTCGGCCTCAGGAATATACGCTTCCATGAGAATTGAAGGGATTGCATCTCGATTTCTGAGGTTGAGCGGCTTCCATCCCGTAGGTTAGGAAATAGGGTGTCATGCCCGTGGGTGTGCGGATGGTTGTGCGGTATCCCCATAATGCAAATGAGATTTTGTTGGGCGGTCGTGGCGGTGTCGATCATCTTTTTGAGGATTGATCTGACGGTTTTGTTCTTTGCCTCGGCCGCGCCGTTAGTTTGTGGTCGGTAGGGTGATGATTTGTGTCGTTGTATCTTGTATTTGAGGAGAAGTGGTTCGACCTCTCCTTGGAAATGTGTGCCTTGGTCGACATGAATTCGTGGGGTATGCCGTAGCGACAAATGATGTTGTTTTGTATGAATTTCGCAACTTCTTTTGTGCCTAGCGTACGGTATGATGCGGCTTCGACCCATTTGGTGAAATAGTCGATGGCCACGAGGATGAAGCAGTGTCCTCCTGCTCCTACGGGTTGAACTTTGCCTATGACGTCGATCCCCCATGTGGAGAAGGGTCATGGTGATGTTAAACTGTATAGTGGTGAAGGAGGGATGTGTTGTACGTTTGCGAAGATTTGACAATTATGGCAATGTTTGACATATATTCTTGTGATCGGCTTCCATGGTTGTCCAAAGACCATCCTAGCCTTATGATTTGTTTGCACATGGCTCGTGCGTTCATGTGTGGTCCGCATTCGCCATCGTGTACTTGGGACATAATATCGTGTCCCTTTTTGTGATCGACACATAAGAGTAGTGTGCCTTGGGGTGTCTTTTTGAGTAGTTTGCCCATTTCCATCACGAATTGTGATGATAACAGGCGTAGGGCGCGTTTGGCTCGTTTGTCAATGTTTGGCGGGTATTCACCGTTTGTTTTGTAGTTGATGATTGCTTGGTACCAAGGGTCGGTTTGTTCTTCCTCGGTTTCAATGTCGCAGATGTAGGCGGGTTCGTTCCGTCGTTCCACGACAATGGGGAGCGTTTCCATCCCCGGGGGTATGTTGATTAGTGGCGAGTTTGGATAGTAGCGTCGGCGAATTGGTTTTCTTCGCGTGGGAGGTGTATGAATTCTACGTGATAGAATTCGTTTATGAGCTCTTGTATTTTGTTTTGGTATAATGCTAGGTTTTCGTTAAGTATCTTCCATGCTCCGGACACTTGGTTGATTATGAGGGAGGAGTCCCCATAGACTCTTATGTTGCGGGCGTTGAGTACAAGCGCTGCTTGGAGACCGTGCAAGCACGCTTCGTATTCCGCGGCGTTGTTTGTTACGTCGAAGTCCAGTTTAATGGATAAGGGTGTGTGTTCGCCATTCGGGGATATGAGAAGTATTCCTACCCCGCAACCTCGATAGTTGGATGAACCATCGAGTATAACTCCCATTGTTCTTGGTTGATGTTGTAGATCCCGTCGTCTGGAAGGGATGTGGTGTCTATGATTGGTTGCTCGGTGATTGCGTTTTCGGCTAGGAAATCGGAGACTGCTCGTCCCTTGATTGCTTTGAGGGGTACGTACTTAAGATCGAATTCGGCTAGGAGCAATGTCCATCTGGCCATTCGTCCGTTAGGTATAGGTTTCTCGAAGAGGTACTTTACGGGATCCATTTTGGAATAGACCCTTGTTTGGTGTGCTAGCATATAATGGCGGAGTTTCTTGGATGACCACACTAAGGCTAGACAACTCTTTTCGACGGGTGAATATCGAGTTTCGTAATCGAGAAATTTCTTGCTTATGTAGTAGATTGCGTGTTCTTCGCCGTTTATTTCTTGAGCGAGCATGGCGCCCATGGCAGTAGGTGTGGTTGTAAGGTATAAGGATAGTGGTAAATCCGCTTGGGGTGGTCGTAGAACTGGTGGGTTAGTTAGTAATTCTTTGACCTTGTCAAATGCTTTTTGACATTCGTCGTCCCATTCAACGTGGTCGGTTTTCTTGAGTTTCTTGAAAACTGGTTCACATATCATGGTGAGTTTGCTAATGAAGCGCGAGATGTATTGGATTTGGCCCAAGAAACTTCGAATTTCGTCGAGGTTCTCCGGGGGTCGCATTTCTAGGATTGCTTTGATTTTTGAGGGGTCGACCTCGATGCCTCTTTGGCTCACTACGTGTCCTAGTAGTTTACCGGATTTAACTCCAAAAGTACATTTTTGGGGGTTGAGGCGCATTTTGTATTGTCGTAGGCGAGTGAAGAACTTGCGGAGGTTAGTGATGTGACCACTCCTCTCCTTCGACTTTACGATCATATCGTCGACGTAAACTTCAACTTCTTTGTGCATCATGTCGTGTAAAAGGGTTGTAGCGGTGCGTTGGTATGTAGCGCCAGCATTGATTAGGCCGAAGGGCATAGCGTATGTGATATGTCCCCGCGGTGTAATGAAGGCCGTTTTTGCCATGTCTTCTAGTGACATTTTGATTTGATTGTAGCCTGCGTAGCCGTCCATGAAGGATAGGAGGGCGTGGTCGGCGGTGTTGTCGACTAGGACATCCACATGAGGTAATGGAAAGTCATCTTTGGGACTAGCTTAGTTCAAGTCGCGAAAGTCAACGCATACTCGAATTTTGCCATTCTTTTTCAGGACTGGGACCATGTTTGAGACCCATTCAGGATACTCGATGACTTGGATGAAACCGGCTTGTAGTTGTTTTTCGATTTCTTCCTTGACCATAAGAGACCATTCGGGACGTAGTCTTCTTAGCTTTTGCTTGTCGGGTTTGTAACCGGGTTTGATGGGGATGCGGTGCTCGGCGATGCTTCGTTCGATGCCGGGCATGTCTTTGTATGACCAAGCGAATACGTCCTTGAATTCGCTTAGGAGTTGTGTAAATTGGGTGCGCTCGTGTTCGTCTAGCGAGGCTCCTAGTTGTAGTTCCCTTGGTTCTTCGGGGGTTCCCACGTTTATGGTTATGGTTTCCTCGATGATAGGGTCTTGTGTTTTTGGGTGTACAAGGTTTGCAATGTATTTGTTTAATGATTCACTTTCGCATGAGTTAGTGTCTTTTGTATTTTGTGTGTTGTTTGTTGTTTGTTGATTTTTGTTTGTTTGTATTTTGTTGTTTGTTTTAACTTGAGACAAGGCGTAAGCAAATTTATTCATTTCATTATTTTGAGAAGAATTATTCGACAATTCAGAAAATTGCTTGGAGCTAGCCTCCGTAAAAAGAAAATCTAAACTAAAGCTAGAATCTAGGATAGATGGGTCGACAGGTGACCCGACACTAAGAGCATTAGAATCTAAAAGAGTTTCTTCTTCTTCTTCATCGTCTTCTGTGTCGTTGGAGGTGCTTGAGCTGCTTGAGCTGCTTGAGTTGCTTGAGTTTGAATCACTCTCGTCCTTGTCTTTGAGATTGGTGACGTGGTCGAAGAGTGGTCCTTCACCGGTGATAAGCTGGAAGTGGTGACCTTGTGCATCGGTCCATTTCAGCGTCTTATACCATCCGTTGAGGGTTTTGTCTGCGGCGTCGGCTATGAGTAAATTAGGATCGAAGTGACGGTCTCGCATTATTGTGGAGACGATTTCTTCGTTTTTGGTGCTCGGTGAGGCTTTGAGTGTATTGGGCTCGGCCTCACTAGAGAAACAAGCTTCAGGTGAATGAATGATGTCTCGAAGGGAGGTATTCCCGTCGACCGTTCCTCCGGGGGTGAAATATGCGTTCAAGTCGAGGATGTAAGGTCGCATGGTGACCTTGTGGGTTGACTTTCGTCTTTGGATTTCCTTAACCATCTTCTCGTGGTCGCCACTTTTGGGCTTGTAGCCTAGACCCATGGTGAGCCAAAGGCTGTTATTGTTCTTTGTTCTGAAAGGTTTGTAGGTTTTGATTGGTGTACGCGTGATGGCGCCAACTTCGAAGTCGAAACCGCATAAGTCTTCTGCGGGTTCAGCCACGATTTCGGCAGAATTGGGCTCTTTTGGTGTATCAAAAAGGGCTCGGAAGTTTGAGGCATTCAAAGTTATGATTTCCTCGTTGAGAGGGATCTTAACCTTTTGATGTAGAGTAGAGGTTACGGCCTTGGTGGAGTGAATCCATGGTCGTCCCAGGAGTATGTTATAGGAAGGGGTCATGTCGATGACTTGAAACTCGACTTTTCTTTCTATGGGACCACTGCGTATGTGAAGAGAAATGGTTCCTTTCACGTGACGTCGGGTTCCATCGAAAGCCTTGACTCCGTCCATGCTTGGGGTGAAGTCTTTATCGGACAGGCCGAGGCGATGTGCGGTGGCCAATGGTAGAACATTGACTGCAGAGCCGTTATCAACAAGGGACACGGGCAAAGTTTTCTTCATACATTCAACGCTGATGTATAGGGCGAGGTTGTGGTTTGATCCAAATGCGGGGAGATCATTATTTGAGAAGGTGATAGCCCCCGGTAACCAATCCCTAGTGACATGGCTGACCATTTGATCTGGGGAGATCTCTGCGTCTGCACATGCTATTTGTAGAGCGCGAATAAATGCATTCCTATGTTCAGCTGAGTCTCGTAAAAGGGCCCAGATGGAAACATCGGCTTTTGTGCGAGCGAGTTGCTTTTGAAGCACCTCACTCGTGTTTGGTGGTGGAATTATTGTAGAGGTGGATGGTGTACTTGTAGAGGGGTTGTCCTCTTGGGCTACGGCCTTGCCTTTCTCGGCCGCAGTTGCTTTTCTGGCATGTTCATCTGTGAAAATATTTTGATAAGGACGACCGGAGCGTGTGAGATGTGAAACCTCGTCTTGGTCTTCCTTTTCGGGTTGCTTACCCTTTTCTTCTTGACCTTTACTTTCGGACTGCTCGCCCTTTTCTTTTTGGTCTTTGCTTTCGGACTGCTTGCCCTTCTTTTTCTTTCCCTTCTTGTTGCTTTTGTTTTTATTCGAGGAAAGAGTAGTCGAGAGTTGAGCCACCGTTTTGTTAGTGGGTGGCCACTCTTCGTCTTCGTCATCACTGAACCAGACCCCATTGATCTGGTTGTTGGTGGGTGTGACCAAGTAGGAGCAATCCATGACGGGTGCTGGTCCGAGGAAGGTTGCCGGGTTGTCATAGATTGTGGGGTTGCTTTGGGCTCCGAGGGCAATTTCAATGAGTTCTTCGAAATTCTCGGCGTCGCCGTAATCAAAATGTTTTCGCCACTCGGGTTGTAGACTACCGAGAAATGTGTACATGAGTTCGTCTTCGTGCGGAGGATTCGGAACTCGAGCAAGTAATCCTCTCCAACGGACGAGATATTGGGTGAAATCTTCCTCGTCCCTTTGGAGTTGGGTAATGAGAGTGTGGATGGAGACAGGCTTGTCGGCCTTGGAGCGTTGTTCCAAGCGTGCAACTTCGAACTGATGCAAGGCCTTCAAGTTGTCAATGTTTTTGGTGAAATTTGATCAATGCGGTGACGGAGGGTCTTCAACTTGTTGAGGTTAGCCATCTTTGAGGAGCGTTTGAAGGAAGGGGTGATGATGCGATTCATGGTGAGTAATCAGCTGAGGCCTGCATTTCACTTTGTACATTAGCGACACGACTCGACCCACTAGACTCATATTCATTTTAGGCATTCATTTTAGCTCATTTCATTGTTTTGAAAGACCTTTTAAGCTTGAAAAAGGAGGTTTTTTGAAAAGGTTTTTGCTAAGGGAAGCTTTTGAGGCGAGGATGCGTGCGCACATCTCGTCTCGATGTTAAAACGTTTTGCTTTGCACCCGTTGAACTGATATCGGTGATTTTCCGAGGTGAGCTCGAGTCGGATGTGTAAAAGAAAAAGGATTCGGCTCGAGAGCGATTAGCAAGTCGAGTCGAGGATGTTAAATGTAGAGACTAGGCCGTATGACCTAAAAGATTGAAATCCGCGAGCTCGGGTTTTATTCCTTGCTCGGGTTTTTGCTTGTTAGTGAAAAAGGAAATTTTGAAAAAGTTTATTTCAAAAATTCGCGATAGTTTTGTTTGAAAAGGCGTTAGATGTTAGGTTCATTTATCTTTGAAACGTTTAAGCGAGTTTTCGAAGATATGAATGCATATGCTCGTTTTGAAAAAGACCATGGGGTGCATAGCCTCGAACTTGTACGTATGACTCAAAAGGGGTGAAAAGTGAGTCAGTCGGGTACACCTCCAACTACCTCGAGTACGCTTTGGCAGATACTTAACCCCTCTATTTCCTTCTGGAGGGCGATAGGTTTTCTAGAGAACCTTTGGGGCGGTCGAGATAATCGTTTACGGCAAGCCGTGGAGGGGAGAGAGGAAAGTTAGTCCTGCACGTGCTTTATCGAGTGGACAAGCCTGCGTGTTGGAACCACCTCTCAAGGGTGTAAAGGGTGCCTAGATTCCAAAAGGAAAGGACTCTAAACGAATGTGCATAGCTCAAATATGTATACTTGGATTGTTCAAGGCTTTCAAGTTTCACCTCTTTATTTTTAAAAAGAAAAAGCTAGTTTTAAGTTTTAAAAATAAGATCTCCCCAGCGGAGTCGCCAAACTGTGGAACCCGGGATCGGACCCAACTCGGCGTCTTGCTTAAGGGCGGATTTTAAAGTTAAAAAAGATTAAGTTGGAAAAACCTTTAAGAACTGTTATGGAGTCGCCACCTATTTATCGCGGAAAATAGGAACCTGCTACCATGTTCTAAGTTAAAAACATGTTCTTAGATTTTGGAGCACGCCGACACCCCTAGATCTAAGGCTTATGAAACCAGATTGGATTCGGGGTGAGGGTACTTTAGAAAAAGAGTTAATTCAAATAATGATTTATGAAAACCTTTTAGAAAAGCCTATGTAAAAATAGCCTCTACTGACCTAGAACAATCCAAGTAAGATGATATTTGAGCTAATGTTATCGTTACGTACAAGTGCGATAAGTTTGTAAAAGAATGCAGATGCAGATGCAAAAAGATTGATTAAAACCCTCAGTTTAGCATGTTTAACTTGTTAACGAATACGGTTCAGTTAAAGGTCGAATTCATTGTTTAAGTTGATTTTAATGCAAAATAAGAAGGTGCAAGATGCATGCAAATAAAATAAAGTTCAATTGTCCATTGGTTTATTTTATAAGAATTCGATTGCTTATGCGACTTTGGCGTGTCATCGGATATGGAGTGTATCCGAAGTAATAAGAACACTTGGAAGGCAAGCGCGCTCGGGTGCCAAAGCCGGGGGGGGCGCTAAAGTGTAGACCCCTTTGTTAGTCCATAGAAAATAAGAAAAAGCTTTGATCCAAGTGGATCGGTACCTACCTTGTCCTGGCGGCGGATGCAGGCAGAGCTGCGCTTCTTGAACTTGAAAGGAGGATGAATTCAACACGGGATGGTGTGTTGAACTCAAGGATTTGAGTGCTTGAGGCTTTTGTGGATGTTAGAGTGTAAGATGAGAGAATTTGTGGTGTAAAGGGTGTATTCTGATTGTGAATGAATGATTTCGAGGTTGGGTATAGGGCTCTATATATACTAAAAACCTCGGAGAAATTAGGAAAGCAGGGAATAAAAACAAGCCGAGGAACCGCATAGGCTTATGCGGTTGCCAGGGCAAACCGCATAAGCTTATGCGGTTCTCTACCCAAACCGCATAGGCTTATGCGGTTTGAGGGTCTAATTTTGTGTAGTTTCCAAGTTTGGTTGCATTGAATCTTTGAAAGATTTCGTGATAATCTCGAGCGTGAAGCTCAAGAAAACCCCTAGGATATTTCGAGATATTTTGTGATGCTTAGGGCTTTGGAGTGCGGGCCAAAGGTGGGTTTAGGCTCAGTTTGGGCCAGAGACAGAAAAAATGAAAAAGGGTGTATTTGCATAGATTTGTGAGATAAGGTAAGACGTGAGGTTGTATTTTGTGTAAGAGGATGCTAAATAGCGGTTTTAGCTACCGGGCCTAAATTTAGGAATTTAGGAATGCTGAATCAGACCTTGTTAATGTAAAAGGACTAATTGTAGTGCAAATGCGAAGCTCATGCCAAATGAAGCGGGACAAGGACCTAGCTAGACTCCAAATGGACAAAATGAACGTTATTTAAATGCGATGTAAGGTGACCTAAATCATTTTAACATTTAAAACGACTCAAAATGAATTCGACATTAGTTAGAACCGTTTAAGTCAACGTTAAAGCATGCGTAATAAAAGTCCGTGATACATCACAGGGTTTTGTTTGGGAGGGTACGGATATGGGTATCCACAGCCTCATACTTGTGTGAGTCTAGAAGCATGTCTAGGCTTGCTTGATCATTGAATATTGTTGAGTGTGTGGTTATAATGATTAAAGATGTTAACTTGATATGTTAAAAGGCTAGGTTATGAGTTTATGTTGATCACCTTGACTATTACTCCGTATATTACTATGTTTAAGATATTGAGTAGTGCATGTATGAGTATGCTATTGAATTGAGAATGGTTTGGCATTGTTGGGTAACGTTGAAATGTTGATTATGCTAGTATTGATCTAGACTTTGTATTGATTTGATTGAGCTTGAGTTGAGTGTGCATACGTGCACTGTTGGGGACGTACGTGAGAAGATACGACGTCCATTGTAGGACGGATACCGCCCTTAGGGGTTCCCATCCGCTTTTGTCACGGATAGGGACTATGGTTTGATTGAATGTCGACACCGTTTTTGTCGCGGTGACACCGTCTTTGTTCGCGGTGGTTTTGGCCAAATTTAGAGAGTTTGAGGAGCTTTTGTCGTTCCGCCGTAGGGTTGGGACTTTTGTCGTTCCGGGGTGATTCTTGTTGCTTCACCCAGTCCTCCGTGCTTACTCTTGCATTGGTTTGATTGATTATTGGATTGACTTTTGATTGTTTCACTTGAGGTTGGCATATTAATGATAAGGTTGAGGTTTGTGTATGCTATTGTCGTTGCAATTGTTGTTGTACCCTGAACATAGGCCGTAGGCCAGGTAAGGTACTTGTTGGATTGTCGGTTGTGTTTTATATGTTGAAATATGACTGGGGAGCACCTAGTTACTCCCCACTGATTGTGGCCGTTACTTTCTTTTGTGGCAGGATTGTGCGGGGATGGTTTGTGTGAGAAGTCGTGAGGATTGTTGTCCCCGTAGCTTGTTTTGAGGAGAACTTTGATTGACTTTGGATTTAGACTTGTTGTTATTTATGATTTTCATACTTATGTCTTTTGGAGTTGGATTGTAAGGGGTATTTATTCCCCATTTGCTAGGCTCAAGGCCTACTTTCTTTTGTTATTTGTTGAGTAGGGTGTAATGACTCGGATTCACGGTGTTTCCGCCACCGTGGCTTTCATTTTTATCTTCATTTTCTTGCTAAAACCTTTTTAAAACGTATTTTATTTTATTTGGAAAATCCGGGTTGTTACAGTTAGTATCAGAGCGAATACGCTCCCAACTCTCTTAGTCGAGTGAGTAGGTTTGACTTAAAACACCGAGTGAGAGCGTTAGGTGGACACACTAGGGGGTTTACGTTGTTTTGTATGTGATTGAGTAGTTTCTTGAAGTGGCATGCTTAGTAAAATGCCGCTATCACCTATGCTTTTGTGTTGCAGATGACCAGAAACGGAGGACGAGCCAACAACGACTTGCAACGTATCCGCGGACTAAAGGATGCCATAGTGATACTAGTTGGTGCCTCTTTGTCATTCATTTTCCCTTCGTTGATCGAGAAAGCTTAGCTCACTTCCTCTAATTTCGTGGATACTCTTATTACTCTTCCACGAGAGAACACCGTTCCATGTTCATTCTTATTCTTGGATGTCCCTACATCTTTCGGGGAGATCCATCCTAGCTGCTTACTTGGTGCGTACTAGTTGTCCGAGTGTGCACTTGCCTTGGAGGAATGTGTGGTTGGGTGGAGTTGACATAGGCTAGGAGAGCTACCCTTTTGCTAATGGGGTGACTGGAGTTGGTCATTCTTAGAATAGCAATCCTAGGAGGTATGTCCCTTTTCACATTCGTCTTGGTATCCTTTTGTTCTCAAGTTTCGAGGACGAAACTTCTTTTTAGGTGGTGAGATTGTAACACCCCGACTTTTTCTCTTATATAAATAATTCATTTCGTTTAAGTTCAAATTTTATTTCTAGTGATGTTCTCATTTTTAGCTCAAGAAAGTCGCTTCGTTAGCTTGCGTATAGTAGATTTTGATGTGGTTGCGCTAACCGAGGTGAATCCCGAGTGTGTGAGTGAGTGTAGGGGTGATTAGGAGGTCATGAGTGGGTCAGAGGTGTTTTGGCGAGGTAGGCGCGAGCTGGGGAAGAAAAGAGAGTCATCCGGGAAAAACAGACCAAAACCGCAGTCGGTCTGCAGTCGGCCCGCGGTCGGTCCGCAGTCGACCCACGGGCAACTCTGCGTTTAGCGGGTTGTTTGTTTTTTGGATCTGTGACTTATTATAACTTATCTTGTACGTATTTTAACCTCTCCTAAGCCCTAATAACCTCATTAATATCTCATGTCATCATTCTAAAACCCTAATCCTCTCTTCTCTCTCCTAAAACTCCATTAATTTTCTCTCAAAACTTCATTCAAATTCATTCAATTCTCTTCTTTCAAGCCCTAATTCTCTTCCATTCAATCTCCTTTGGTATTCCTTTAATCTCTCATCATCCTAGGTTAAGTTTTCATAGTTTTTACATTATTTTATGTGTTTTTGATTGTATGCTTATGATTTTATGTGTTCTATGTGTTCTATGTGATGCTTGATCGAAGGAGAAGGAGACCTGACTGAGGAAGACACCGTCTTGATTGAGGAGAAGGAGGTTTGATCATCTTTGGAGCGTTAATAAGGTAACTAGGTGTAGCCCTAGTGATATTTTGACATGTATGGGGCCCTAGATGTTGTCTAGGATGTTTTGAATGATTGTATGATGATAAAGTTGCATGCTTTGGTTGTTTGGTTGTGCCCTAATCATTATACTTGAACTTGTGAGTCGGCCTCATACTTGTGTGAGTCTAGAAGCATGTCTAGGCTTGCTTGATCATTGAATATTGTTGAGTGTGTGGTTATAATGATTAATGATGTTAACTTGATATGTTAAAAGGCTAGGTTATGAGTTTATGTTGATCACCTTGACTATTACTCCGTATATTACTATGTTTAAGATATTGAGTAGTGCATGTATGAGTATGCTATTGAATTGAGAATGGTTTGGCATTGTTGGGTAACGTTGAAATGTTGATTATGCTAGTATTGATCTAGACTTTGTATTGATTTGATTGAGCTTGAGTTGAGTGTGCGTACGTGCACTGTTTGGCACGTGCGTGAGGAGATACGACGTCCATTGTAGGACGGATACCGCCCTTAGGGGTTCCGATCCGCTTTTGTCACGGATAGCGACTATGGTTTGATTGAATGTCGACACCGTTTTTGTCGCGGTGACACCGTCTTTGTTCGCGGTGGGTTTGGCCAAATTTAGACAGTTTGAGGAGCTTTAGTCGTTCCGCCATAGGGTTGGGACTTTTGTCGTTCCGGGGTGATTCTTGTTGCTTCACCCAGTCCCCCGTGCTTATCTTGCATTGGTTTGATTGATTATTGGATTGACTATTGATTGTTTCACTTGAGGTTGGCATATTAATGAAAATGTTGAGGTTTGTGTATGCTATTGTCGTTGCAATTGTTGTTGTACCCTGAACATAGGCCGTAGGCCAGGTAAGGTACTTGTTGGATTGTCGGTTGTGTTTTATATGTTGAAATATGACTGGGGAGCACCTAGTTACTCTCCACTGATTGTGGCTGTTACTTTCTTTTGTGGCAGGATTGTGCGGGGACGGTTTGTGTGAGAAGCCGTGAGGATTGTTGATCCCGTAGCTAGTTTTGAGGAGAACTTTGATAGACTTTGGATTTAGACTTGTTGTTATTTATGATTTTCATACTTATGTCTTTTGGACTTGGATTGTAAAGGGTATTTATTCCCCATTTGCTAGGCTCAAGGCCTACTTTCTTTTGTTATTTGTTGAGTAGGGAGTAATGACTCGGATTCACGGTGTTTCCGCCACCGTGGCTTTCATTTTTATCTTCATTTTCTTGCTAAAACCTTTTTAAAACGTATTTTATTTTATTTGGAAAATCCGGGTTGTTACAGTTAGTATCAGAGCGAATACGCTCCCAACTCTCTTAGTCGAGTGAGTAGGTTTGACTTAGAACACCGAGTAAGAGCGTTGGGTAGACACACTAGGGGGTTTATGTTGTTTTGTATGTTATTGAGTAGTTTCTTGAAGTGGCATGCTTAGTAAAATGCCGCTATCACCTATGCTTTTGTGTTGCAGATGACCAGAAATGGAGGAGGAGCCAACAACGACTGGCAACGCATCCGCCGACTAAAGGATGCTATTGTGTTACTAGCTGGTGCCTCTTTGTCATTCATTTTCCCTTCGTTGATTGAGAAAGCTTAGCTCACTTCCTCTAATTTCGTGGATACTCTTATTACTCTTCCACGAGAGAACACCGTTCCATGTTCATTCTTATTCTTGGATGTCCCTACTTCTTTCGGGGAGATCCATCCTAGCTGCTTACTTGGTGCGTACTAGTTGTCCGAGTGTGCACTTGTCTTGGAGGTATGTGTAGTTGGGTGGAGTTGACATAGGCTAGGAGAGCTACCCTTTTGCTAATGGGGTGACTGGAGTTGGTCATTCTTAGAATAGCAATCCTAGGAGGTATGTCCCTTTTCTCATTCGTCTTGGTATCCTTTTGTTCTCAAGTTTCGAGGACGAAACTTCTTTTTAGGTGGTGATATTGTAACACCCCGACTTTTTCTCTTATATAAATAATTCATTTCGTTTAAGTTCAAATTTTATTTCTAGTGATGTTCTCATTTTTAGCTCGAGAAAGTCGCTTCGTTGGCTTGCGTATAGTAGCTAGATTTTGTTGTAGTTGCGCAAACCGAGGTGAATCTCGAGTGTGTGAGTGAATGTAGGGGTGATTAGGAGGTCTTGAGTGGGTCAGAGATGTTTTGGCGACCTAGGGGCGAGCTAGGCGCGAGCTGAGGAAGAAAAGAGTGTCATCCGGAGAAAACAGACCAAAACCGCGGTCGGTCCACAGTCGGCCCGCGGTCGGTCCGCGGTCGGTCCGCAGTCGACCCACGGGCAACTCTGCGTTTAGCGGGTTGTTTGTTTTTTGGATCTGTGACTTATTATAACTTATCTTGTACGTATTTTAACCTCTCCTCAGCCCTAATTACCTCATTAATCTCTCATATCATCATTCTAAAACCCTAATCCTCTCTTCTCTCTCCTAAAACTCCATTAATTTTCTCTCAAAACTTCATTCAAATTCATTCAATTCTCTTCTTTAGCCTGTCCTACCAAAATGCAAACTATATGAGTCATTTTCATGCAATATTAGGTGGTTTGGTTTAGTTTAGGCGGAATATGATGCAACTATCTAAACAAGCAAACATCGCAACGAGAATGGAAAAAGAACGCAAAATAAAAACACCTAGTGTGGCCTATCCTACCAAAATAAACAAAAATACAAGTTGGAATCCGTCCTTGGACCCTAGAAGCTTGTCTTGATGTTCCATCTTGGTTTGATCCATATAGTAGGAGTGAGCCATCCGATCTCCATCTTGAATCTTGAGTCTTCTCAAATTACAATTAAAATTACAAATGCAAACCTATTTACATTCTAATTTCAAAATAACTTTAAAAATATTATTACAAGAGGGGAGATACGAGATCTCAATAATACAACCAACGATCATGTTTCCTTTCATTACGAAAACATAATCTTCTAAGGCCACACTAGTAAATTACAACCTTTTGTACAAAATAATGCGAAATATTAAACCATTCAAACAACATTCAACCAAGATAAAAGCATCAACTAAACTAGATTAATTATAATTAATCCAAACCACCTCTTAACAAGATCAAGATTATGTGACAATTCCTCAATTGCACACAACAATCTTAATCAATCATAATTCATCTTAATACATATTATCAAGTATAACATGAATTAAATTCAACATTATTTTAAACCTTTTTAAAATAATAGGGTATCAATCTTATGTGAACCTCTTCACAAGCCTTAATCATACATTATCTTTATAATGCGTAATACAAATCGGTTTAAACAAAATAAAAACAAACCGAAACAAATACAAAATAAAAACACACGGTTTTTTAAAAAAATTCCAAAAACCGAAATTAAATTTTTATTTATCTTAAATCGATTTGTAATTCTCTGATACCACTTGTGGGAATATATCATAATCGATTTTTAATCATATAGAATAAGATTCATTATAATTCTCTGATACCACTTGTGGGAATATATCTGTATACATGCCCTTTAAGATCACAGGATTATAATGAAACTTATTCTATATGATTAATAGTCATAAAAGAAATTGTATAAATAAACATAAGATTAAGAATATTACCTTTAGTCCTTGCTTAATGGCCTAAGATTGAATATCAAGAAGCTTGATATCTCCTAAAAGTTGCACCCAAGATTGCTTAAGATATGCCCTTAGTTCTTGCTAGAAAACTTTTGAGAGAAGAAAACTGATTTTCTAAATTTTGTGTGTGAATTATGACTAATGAATTAGTGAATTAAGATGAGCCAAAACTCCCCTTATATACACTATAAATTTCGGCCACCCTCAATTAAGGAGAGCAATTTTGCTTTCCTAAAATTACTTTCCTAAAACCAATTCCTTGTTGACCAAGGAGTCAAAAGAGCAATAAGGCTCTTTCCTAGAGGTTTCCTTTAGCTTTTTAATATAATATAATATTATTAGTGTCATAAATATGATCCACTATAATATATCATTAAATTATTAATATCCCCATATTTATAATTTTCTAATTAATTATAACAGTTTATGATTAATTAGCCTATATTATATTCAACAATTAAATATAACATTTTATATTCAATTTACGAATTACCTTTAATTCGTCTTAGCTAATATCATTTAATCCTTATTAAATGGCCGTATTATTAACAGACACTTGACTAACATCTTAGTCAAAAACTCCGACTAACCTTTTAGTCTTTTAGTAAGGCATCAATATGATTAATTTCTCAAATAATCACATTTCTTAAACACATCCTTTATGTGTGACTTTTTAGGGACCAGTTGATCACCGCCATCTGTATGACAATAACGTCAAACTTATCTAGCAAGCCAACTGTTATTGATAAACGTTAATCAACTGATTGCATACAAAATGTACCCTGTGTACCTTGAGAGGTTTATTTATGTTATTGCACTAACTGTGGAGGACACTAACTCCAACAATCTCCCACTTGTCCGTACAAGTGTAGGTGCGATAACCGATTCTCATATCCATAATAATTTCTCCCACTCAATGTAAACCAATTTGCAAAGTCCGTACTTTCAAAGGTCGTAGTTCACAAGTGATCAGAATCAAGAGTGGTTTCCCCGACTAGAGAGTAACTTAACTGATAAACGAATCAATATTCGAGCATGGCCATGCATTTTCAGTTACAGCTCCTCGAGTGGCCCTGAGAAAAAGTATTATAACTCGATAGAAGTTGGATATTTTCCTTAACTCGAATCCTGCAGATGTAAGCGCAGCATGAAATGACCCAGTGAAAATCTACTTAGCCTCGATTCTGGTCGTAGTGAGAAAGAAACCAAAGTCACCCAAAATCTGCCTTAATCTCAAGAGACAGTCGATAGTCAAAAGAATCAACTCTAGGAACACTATGGATGTCCTATCCACGACCAGGCACCTAATGTTCTGAAACAATTAGGACTCCATGTAGTCGTCACAAAAATTGTCCTGCGCGATTTCAGTAAACCCGCATCTGTGATCGATCAGTCAACAGTTTGACTTATGGCTCGTTGAACCCACCATCAATCGACGTCACAAAATAATTGCCAGAGTTATCAGCTCATGTAGGCGATTACGGACCAAAACACAATATAAAGTAATTCAGTTCACTTTGAGGTGTTCAACGTTGTCTGCACAACCCTCATGAAAAACAATATATAAAACAAAACGATGATGTTAGAAATAGTATATGAAAAAGATAAATTTATCCAATCCATGTCAAGTACTATTATAACCAGGAACACGTTCAATTCTTATGAAGATAACGTGCCCTTCATGCTTATCATATACCGACGTACATATCTAGACTAGTTACTGGACTTTAGGCTCTTTAGCCTGGAAAATGGCACCTCTATTAATATAATAGATGGTGATAGTGTCATTCGAACTAGGAACTACAGTTAGTCCTTGTAAGAACTGACGCCTCCATACAGCTTCCCCTGCAACTAAATGGCATAGTACTCGGACACAGTCGTAGAATCTACTATGACACTATATTTTGGAACTGTGCAGCTGACCGCAGTGCCATAAAGAGTAAAGACGAATCCGAGCTGAGATATCGAGTCATCTCGATTCGTGTGGAAGTTAGCGTCTGCGCAACTGATTGTGCATAGCCTTATAGCACCTCCATAAGTCGATACCCATTTCAGATGCCACGTCTGCACGTGAGCATATTATGGCATACATGATCGATTCTACTGCCGAAGCATAAGGAACACGACTTGGTCATACTGAATCTCTCAAGAATCTTATCTATATAAGACTCCTGACTGAGGGATAACATCCGTCGTGATCTATCTCTATAGATACGGATCTCCAAAATTCGTTGTGCCTCACTCAGATCTTTTATCTGGAAATGGTTCTGTAACCAAACTTTTACCGAAGTTAAGAGAGGTATGTCATTCCCAATCAAGAGTATGTCATCGACATACAGTATTAGGAAGACAATCTTGCTCCCACTCGACTTGATATATAGACATGGTTCCTCGACCGATCGAGTAAATCCATTCTCCTTTATCACTTGGTCGAAGCAATGATTCCAACTCTGTGAAGCTTGCTTAAGTCCATAGATCGAACGCTTAAGCTTGCAAACCTTCTTAGGATTTTCAGGATCTGTGTAACCTTCGGGTTGTACCATGTACAACTCCTCCTCCAAATAACCGTTTAAGAAGGCGGTTTTCACATCCATTTGCCAAATTTCATAGTCATAAAATGCGGCAATCGCTAAGAGAATCCGAATGGAACGAAGCATGACTACGGGTGCAAAGATCTCATCATAGTGCAACCCTTGCACTTGAGTGAAACCCTTTGCTACTAGCCGTGCCTTGTATATATCTGGTTGTCCTTCTACAGATCGCTTTATCTTGTAAATCCATTTGCACTGAAGAGGCCTAGCCTTATCAGGTAAGTCAACCAGATCCCATACATCGTTCTCGTACATAGAGTCCATCTCGGATTGTATGGCTTCTTGCCATAGCTTTGAGTCAGAACACGTCATAGCACCTTTATAGGTTACGGGTTCGTTACTCTCAAGGAGTAAAACGTCGTCTCTCCCATTCTCCTCAACCATACCGATGTATCTATCTGGAGGAATAGAGTCTACGGAGCCGGGGTTCCAAGGGAATATTAACGCGGCCAGGCGAAGAAGGAGCAGTTTCCTCCATTGGTTGCTCGGTTGTTGGTTCAGGAATCTCAAACGGATCGTAGGTTCTATTACTTCTCTTGTCTTCGAGAAACTCTTTCTCTAAGAACTTCGCACTAGCCGCAACAAAAACTCGGTGTTCGGTAGGCGAATAGAAGTAATGACCAAACATTCCTTTTGGATAACCAATAAAGTATGTCTTGACCGATCGCGGGCCGAGCTTATCCTCGTGTCTCCACTTGACATAAGCCTCGCACCCCCAAACCCGAATAAAGGACAAGTTAGGGACCGTTCCCTTCCATAACTCGTATTGAGTCTTGTCAACAGCTTTAGTCGGACTTCGGTTAAGTATAAGAGCAGCTGACAAAAGAGCATAGCCCGATAAGGAGTCAGGTACAACCGTGTGACTCATCATGGATCGAACCATATCAAGTAATGTTCGATTCCTGCGTTCGGACACACCATTAAGTTGTGGTGTTCCGGGTGGAGTTAACTGTAATACTATCCCACGGTCTTTCAGGTGTTGATCAAACTCAGTTGAAAGATATTCGCCACCACGATCTGAACGTAATGCTTTTATCTTTCTATCCAGTTGGTTCTTAACCTTATTCTGGAATTCCTTGAACTTGTCAAAGGACTCACTTTTATGCTTCATTAAGTAGACATGACCATATCTACTCAAATCGTCCATGAAAGTGATAAAATACCTATAGCCATCTCTAGCGTTGATTGACATAGGTCCGCACACATCAGTATGTATGAGTCCTAATAGGTCAGCAGCGCGCATTCCAACACCTTTGAAAGAAATTCGAGACATTTTGCCTATAAGACATGATTCACACGTGCCAAAAGTTTTATAGTCAAATGGGGCGATTGTCCCATTATCAATGAGCTTTTTCACGCGTTTCTCATTTATGTGTCCCATACGGCAATGCCATAGATAGGTTTGATCTTTGTCACCAACCTTTGCTTTCTTGTTACTCACATGCATGATTTCTGTGGTTTGATCTAAAACATAAATTTCGTTCATGGAAACAGCTTTACCATAAATCATTTCATTCAAAGAGAAAATACAGCTATTATTCTTTATTAAAAATGAAAATCCTTCTTTATCAAGAACGGATACAAAAATAATGTTTTTCGATAAACTAGGTACATAGTAACAGTTATTCAGAAATAACTCAAATCCACTCGGGAGTTGGATTACATATGTTCCTACTGAAACGGCAGTAACTCTTGCTCCATTCCCCACTCGCAGGTCCACATCACCTCTTGCCAGAGTTTTGATGCTTCTTAGGCCCTGCAAATGATTGCACAGATGAGAACCACAACCAGTATCAAGTACCCAAGTTCCGAAACTTGCATGGTTAATCTCAATCATATGAATAAAAGAAGACATATCAACAGGAACGACGCGGCCTGCTTTAATGTCCTCAGCATACACGGGACAGTTCCGCCTCCAATGCCCAGACTTGTGGCAATGGTGGCACTCCATGCTTTGCTTCGCTTTTGCCTTGCCTTGTGAGCTACCGCTAGACTCACCAGGCCCACTCTTCGGAATCACTGGCTTTTTAAACTTTGGCTTTCCTACTGTTAGGTTAGCCGGAGCCTTACCCTTACCCTTATGCTTGTTGCCTATCATGAGAACATCTTGTTTTATGCTCCCACTCAACTTCAGATCACTTTCTGTCTGTACGAGGAGTGAATGTAGTTCATGCAGACTTTTCTGCATGTCATTCATGTAATAGTTTGCCCTAAAGAGGGCATACCCATCATGAAGAGAGTAGAGCACTCGATCAATGATGATCTTCTCATCGATCTTGCAACCTAGCTCCTCCAATTTCTCAACGTTCTCAATCATGGCGAGAAGGTGTGGACCAACCGGTTGGCCCTTCTGGAGTCTAGCTTCAAAGAAACGAGTGGTATACTCGTAACTCTTGATTCTCGGTGCTTTCGAGAACTCTTTGGTTAGGGTGGTGAAAATCTTGTTTGCACCTTGGGTAATGAATCGTCTTTGCAAATTAGATTCCATTGCATAGATGAGCACGTTCCTTAACGCACCCGCCTCCATCATGAAATCACTATAAGCAACAACTTCATTTGCTCCTGCCTCGGGAGCTGGTTCAGCCGGCAGTGGCTCAGTTAAGTACTTGAGCTTGCCGTCAGCTATGGCGGCATTCCGTAATGCGGCCTCCCAATCAGCAAAATTGGACCCATCACTCTTCAGTCGAGTGGACTGATTCATACTGTCCATAAAAATTCTAAGCCATGATTCGCGTGTTAGTGTGGCACTTGGCATTGGTTAAATCGATCACGTCTGACCATTTGTTATAGTAGTTATATCTGTATATAACGAATTCGATACTGTGAAAAGAGAGAAGAAGCGAGAAGATAAGAAAACATCGTTTTAAAGGTTTAAGTCGTAAGCAATAACGATTTAATGCAATGACTCGTGCATTTATACAATTGACCTCCCTCAAGAATTATATAAATGATCCCAAGACTCAATTTCCGTAAATTGATAAGCCAACCTCTTGGCTAATTCTACCTTTAGAATTCTCGGTCGATAAATTTCTGTAAATTCTATCTTTTAGTCCACTATAATCACGAGATATTACTCGAACTATAATGTTGAGGTAAAATAGGTCAACACATACTACTTACCCAACGTAGAAGGGGTCATGTGGAGAGTAAGGTCCTACATGCCTACCGACGAAGAAGGGGCTCATAGTAGCTTTTTCTATAAAGACTAATCTCAATTTTAAATTTAGAGGAAGATCCCATCATCTTATTTAATTCATTTTAAGTGAACAAAAGTCTAGCAAAACGAGAATGATATAAACTAAGGTGATGGCTTAAAACATGTGACATCAGTATGTCTAGGATGAAAATGCAAACTATATGAGTCATTTTCATGCAATATTAGGTGGTTTGGTTTAGTTTAGGCGGAATATGATGCAACTATCTAAACAAGCAAACATCGCAACGAGAATGGAAAAAGAACGCAAAATAAAAACACCTAGTGTGGCCTATCCTACCAAAATAAACAAAAATACAAGTTGGAATCCATCCTTGGACCCTAGAAGCTTGTCTTGATGTTCCATCTTGGTTTGATCCATATAGTAGGAGTGAGCCATCCGATCTCCATCTTGAATCTTGAGTCTTCTCAAATTACAATTAAAATTACAAATGCAAACCTATTTACATTCTAATTTCAAAATAACTTTAAAAATATTATTACAAGAGGGGAGATACGAGATCTCAATAATACAACCAACGATCATGTTTCCTTTCATTACGAAAACATAATCTTCTAAGGCCACACTAGTAAATTACAACCTTTTGTACAAAATAATGCAAAATATTAAACCATTCAAACAACATTCAACCAAGATAAAAGCATCAACTAAACTAGATTAATTATAATTAATCCAAACCACCTCTTAACAAGATCAAGATTATGTGACAATTCCTCAATTGCACACAACAATCTTAATCAATCATAATCCATCTTAATACATATTATCAAGTATAACATGAATTAAATTCAACATTATTTTAAACCTTTTTAAAATAATAGGGTATCAATCTTATGTGAACCTCTTCACAAGCCTTAATCATACATTATCTTTATAATGCATAATACAAATCGGTTTAAACAAAATAAAAACAAACCAAAACAAATAAAAAATAAAAACACACGGTTTTTTAAAAAAATTCCAAAAACCGAAATTAAATTTTTATTTATTTTAAATCGATTTGTAATTCTCTGATACCACTTGTGGGAATATATCATAATCGATTTTTAATCATATAGAATAAGTTTCATTATAATTCTCTGATACCACTTGTGGGAATATATCTGTATACATGCCCTTTAAGATCACAGGATTATAATGAAACTTATTCTATATGATTAATAGTCATAAAAGAAATTGCATAAATAAACATAAGATTAAGAATATAACCTTTAGTCCTTGCTTAATGGCCTAAGATTAAATATCAAGAAGCTTGATATCTCCTAAAAGTTGCACCCAAGATTGCTTAAGATATGCCCTTAGTTCTTGCTAGAAAACTTTTGAGAGAAGAAAACTGATTTTCTAAATTTTGTGTGTGAATTATGATCAATGAATTAGTGAATTAAGATGAGCCAAAACTCCCCTTATATACACTATAAATTTCGGCCACCCTCAATTAAGGAGAGCAATTTTGCTTTCCAAAAATTACTTTCCTAAAACCAATTCCTTGTTGACCAAGGAGTCAAAAGAGCAATAAGGCTCTTTCCTAGAGGTTTCCTTTAGCTTTTTAATATAATATAATATTATTAGTGTCATAAATATGATCCACTATAATATATCATTAAATTATTAATATCCCCATATTTATAATTTTCTAATTAATTATAACAGTTTATGATTAATTAGCCTATATTATATTCAACAATTAAATATAACATTTTATATTCAGTTTACGAATTACCTTTAATTCGTCTTAGCTAATATCATTTAATCCTTATTAAATGGCCGTATTATTAACAGACACTTGACTAACATCTTAGTCAAAAACTCCGACTAACCTTTTAGTCTTTTAGTAAGGCATCAATATGATTAATTTCTCAAATAATCACATTTCTTAAACACATCCTTTAGGTGTGACTTTTTAGGGACCAGTTGATCACCGCCATCTGTATGACAATAACGTCAAACTTATCTAGCAAGCCAACCGTTATTGATAAAAGTTAATCAACTGATTGCATACAAAATGTACCCTGTGTACCTTGAGAGGTTTATTTATGTTATTGCACTAACTGTGGAGGACACTAACTCCAACATTATATCCGGAAACATCGAGGCGTTACTTCAACTATTTCAAGTGGATTGATGAACCAGTGACTGAATTGGGTTATTGAAGCCGGAACTTACCTCGCTAAAGGAGATGAAGGCAGCTTTAACGAAAATGAGAAGTTTAACTTTCCCTCCATTTTATTTCCCCTCTAATTTTCCCTACTTTACTTACATTTCAACTATAATCATATGAAACAAAAATGAGTTTTGATCCCTTCAAAATTGTCAAAACAAAATCCACAATTGTAAATAAACCCTAGCTAAATTCAACAATTAGGGGGAAAAACATGAGTTATGAAGTAAAAATCATACCTTGAAGTAAAATACAATTAGCCAAAATTGGGGAAACTAAACCCTAATTTCTAAACATAACAAAGGCGTAAAGTATGTTGATTACAAAACCCATATTATCATTTTCGAAGGGTGATGAAGATGAAGAAATCTTATCAAGGAATGCAATATGGGTGGAGGAAGATTGAAGAGGAAGTATGTGTGGATGAGTTTGAAATGTGTTGAAGAAGATTAAAATGTGAAATGTGAATGAACAGTCATATTAAAGAGGGAAAATGAGGGTATTATATTTGGTACGTGCGAGCTGTTATAGGTGAGGGAACTTATCGGATTTCTTTTGACTTTAGTCAACGTAAGCCAAAAAGGTCATGGTTGGCAAAAAATAGAAATTTTAAAGGTATGAATTTACAAGGTTTTTTTTTAAAGGTGGTGTTTCGCACAACTTGTTTTTAAAAGGTGGTGTTTGACAATTAATCCAAATAAAAAAAAATTGCAACCCATGAAACCCTCTACCTGAAACTATCCTACCATTTTCGTATCAATTTGTCGAAGTTCAATCTTTTAGACTTCCAATTAACCCAAATCAAATCAGTTTCAATCAACCCTGAAAACTACCCATCAACCCTAAAAATCTATCAATTTCTCAAAATATTGAATAAAGAAATTAACAAGTTATTTTGAACTTTGGTCGAAATGATCAATCTCGAGCAAGAAATTTGACCGAAAGATTTGAACTTGAGCTTCAAGGGCGGTGAATATTAATGACGGTGCGACGTAATTGTGGTGGTGGTAGCGTGGAGTGAGGTTGAGGTGGTTGTGGTGAGATAGCTGATCACTTTGTGAAAGAGGGTGCGTTTGGTGGTGGAAATGGGGAAGAAGAAGGCAGTGTTGGAGGACACCAGAGGACTGCCACAAGAATAAGCTAGTGGCGGAGGAGGAGGAGGAGGAGGATTTGACGACAGCGGTGAAGTGTCCAGTGCCCGATGGTGGTAAGTTGGCAATGAGGGTGAAGAGGATAAGATGAGTTGTTTGATTGATGGTTGATGTTGATGGAGATAAATTATCAATTGTATTAAAGTATGAACAATTATCAATTAGTAGATGTTGTTGAGATTGTCAAAGACAAAACAAGTGTATCAATGGTGTTTTGTTCCATTTAAGAAGAAGGAAGAAGGTGACCTGCTAAATCAGGTCACCAACAGGTTAACTTTGAGGTGAGTATATTTTCGGAAGGATACTAAGATAGATGAGTTTATTATGAGATTAAATATAAAATGGTTTATTTGTGGAAGACCAACTATAGGTTGGTTTATTCTTATTAAATGTTTCAAAGTTTAATTTGATAGTTAGAGACCTAAGATTAATTTACACTCTAACAGGTAGTTTTCATATAAAAAGAAAATTTTAAATTTATGCAGGGCCGGCCCATCACCTGTTCTATTAGGTTCTAGGAACAGGGCCACAAAAAATAAAGGGCCCAAAATTACTTGTTTTCCTTAAGCCCAAACAAAAAAAAAAAAAAAAAAAAGTTTTCTTCTACATTGTTCCTGCAGTCAATTGAATGTAATTGGAAACATGAAACTCAATATCTTTTCCCCAAAAATTAACTCAAAGCTACGTATTAAATTTTTCATTTTCTTCTCCTCAAAAAAAAAAAAAAACTCTTTATCTTCTAATATTGTCTATTTATTTTCAATGGAAATTATTTATTTCATCATATTTACTCATCAAATAGTAAGTTTCGAAATTTATTCTTGCTATTACTAATTTTGTTCCGATTTCTTTCCTTTAAAAATCACAACTTCGTTTTTTAAATTGTTGAAATCTTACTTGCGATCTACAATGTCACAAGAAGACTTTATGGTTTGGCGTTAATATCCATTGAGAACGATATATTGGAGCAAGTGGAATATAAAGATTTGATTGATGATTTTGCTTCGAAGAATGCTAGAAGAACAACTCTATTTTGTTAATTGTAACTTGTAAGCATATTTAAAGTTGTAATTTGTTGCGAAATAATTACATTTTTTATAATACAATTGAATGTTTTGACAAGTTTAATTTGTCGGTTACAAATAGGGCCTCAAAATAAATTTTAGAACAGGGCCTCTCAATTTTATGGGCCGGCCCTGAATTTATGCTTAATATATTTAAATATATAAGAAATGAGGTGATAAGCGACAGATAGCTAACACAATGCAATAACAACTTTCCATATAAAAACAAATATATGAAATGAGTAAACCGCTTAAATTTAAAATTTGCTTACAATTCCTTTTGGTATATTAATTGATCGGATCATATTGTCCTTTATGATGAACATTTATTTATATTATAAAAAGAAGTGTGATGACATATGCTATTTAAACAAGTAGAAACATGAAAGGGATATGATGATAAAGAGATAATTTCTTCACGTTCAATTAATTTGATGCCGAAATGTGATGAACAACTCCACTTGGCGTGAAAGTACTACGCAAGTTAATATTTTGTATTTTTTTTTAAATTGGTCAACGCTTTTTTAATTGTAATTTGCAAAATATATTATAGCGCTATAGCTTTTCAATCTTACTTATGTCAACTCACACGCATTATCTACCTAATAAAAAGAATTTGACTTTTGACATTTTCTTGTATTTTATTATCAAGTTTTGGCTTAAAAAATTGACCCTTATAGTTTAAAATTAAGTTTTACAAAGCTCACAGCTCATTTATAAGGAAAATGTGAGTCACTCTTAGTTTGTTGATGATGACATTATTATTTAAAATAAGAATCCTTAATTACTTATTGATATTTAGGTGAAAATTGCATTGTAGGTAGTGGTGAACTTACAACTCGTTTGAATTTAGACAAATTTTTTTTTTTTTTTTTTTTTTTTTTTTTTTTTTTGCCAGCAAAAATTTAGACAAATTCTCACAACGTGAATTTAATTTTGCTCTAGCATGTGTAGTTCTTACTCATGAGTTTTAACACGATTGAGTTAGCAGGACTTGAATTGGATACATCTGGTTAAATTAGAACAACTCTCCACTTATTGACCAAAGTGCTTATGGAAATGTAGTCAAATGGTATAAACCAAGAAATATTTTTTTTGTATTAGAAGTGTATTAATATGCAATTCAAAAATACTTAACAGAAATTGCGAGCATGTTACCTAGATTAAAAAAAAAAAAAAAAAAAAAAAAGCTGAAGAAAAAGAAGAAGAAAAAGAAGGGCGATTTTCTTTCCAATAAGTCTTGTGTAAAACGGGTCAACCCGTTTTACACAAGAAACGGGTCAAATATGACCCGTTTTGGCCCATTAACCCTTTTTTTTTTTTTTTTGAAATTTTTTTTTAAGACCCAAAATTTTTTTTTTTTAATCTTTTATCGAAAATCGTATTTATAGGGTAATTAGAAATGGTAACAAAGTAGACCAAAATGGTAACATATTACATTAAAATATTGTCATAATATTTGTTTAATATGTTACCATAATTGTTTAATATGTTTCCATAATTATATAATATGTTATCATTTAATATTAACCTATTTTGGTAACATTATTTTAACCTATTTTGGTAACATATTACATAATTATGGTAACATATTAAACAATTATGGTTACATATTAAACAAATATTATGACAATATTTTAATGTAATATGTTACCATTTTGGTCTATTTTGTTACCATTTTTAATTACTCTATAAATACGATTTTCGATAAAAGAATAAAAAAAAAACTTTGGGGCTTAAAAAAAATTTTCAAAAAAAAAAAAAAAAAAAAAAAAAAAAAAAAAAAGGGGGGAAACGGATCATACCCGACCCGTTTCAAGCTAGTAACGGGTTTCTTGGTCTCAAACAAGAATTTGTGTTTTCTTAATTATATAATGTATTTGTTTTTATTTTTTGAATTTCTTTTTAAGATTTTTTTTTAGAAAAAAAAAAAAAAAAAAAAAAAAATCATGTGGCAGGAGTACATTATAAACATTTTCGACTTATGATAATAATTTGATAACCCATGGTAAATGCGAAATAGCAATTTGTCGGTATGCATTATTCAATCAAGCATACGCCATAATAAGCATTGAGCAATATTAATGCTCGTTGTTTAAAATGTGCAACTCCCATAAATTAGCATAGCATCGACTTAATAAGAGATACGCTTATTAAACTTTTTTATTTTTTTGACATTTAGTTTTGCTTTAATAAAGTTATATGTTTGTTATTGATGCAAAATATTTAATCGTCAAAATAAATTTATTAACAAACTATGTCAGACATTTTTTTTAAGGAGCTACTCTTAAACGGAGTAAAAATTATGATAAAGTGATTTCACAAATTGTTTTATGAGACTATTTTATGTCAAAAGACTGTCTCAAGACAATGACGACCCGAAATTTAAATTCTAACCCCATAATTTCTACTAAAAATAATAACCACCTTTTTTTAAGTGAATTTCTCATATTTTGGGTCTGTCTTATAATATTAAATAGTCTTATAGAGAAGTTAATCAGTCAATTTATATTTCCTGATATTTTTGGTTTGCCAAATTTATTGGGCTTTTTGTTCATGGTGAACAGAATTAAAACCTTTGGATTTTGGAACTATGAGGCCTATTATGTGGGCTTGGTATATCATGTCAGCTACTCACATAAGGAATCATTTTAGTACGACTATGTGTTTCGTATTTAAAATCAATTTTTATTATTTTGATTTTTAGGTGGTTTATGCGTTATTACTCCATCTGTTCCAGTTAATTGTTTACACTTTCTATTTTGAGAGGTACAAGTCATTTGTTTATACTTTCTATAAATAGTCATTCACTACTACAAATCCCTTACATTTTCGACACTTTTTACTGGACACTTTTATAAGCGTCGACTAAAATATCACCTCATTCACCTTTTTATAATTTAATAATATTTTTTAATTAAAAAAAAACTGCCAGATTACTTGATTCCCTCGCACGCACTAGTATCAATTACCACTAACCCTATTTTTTTCCTCACTCTTTCCTCCAAGTAATCAAATTAAACCTAATTAAATCCCTAATTAAATACTCCGTAAATCATCTTTGTAAAGCAAACCTAGTTGTTAAATCTATCGTCTTTTTCTTGTTCATCTTCAATTTGGCCTCTCTTAATCATCAACAACATCAGGTAATTTTTTTTATTCATCAATTTGGCCTGTATGTTGTTATCAAAATTGTGATAACGAAATCCTCGTGTATGTTGTCTCTTCATGTTCGATCTGAGCAATAATCATATCGCATTCAATTTGATCTGAGCAATAATCAAATAAGGTCTGTAAATCGTATCGATTTTTTACGATTAATATTGTTGTGTGTCATCATATGGTTTGATTGGATGTGAGATTTTGATTTCTATCGAGTTTCCTGATTTATTTTTTCAGTCTAATTTCCAGGAATAATTGCGATTTTTGACTTCCGTAGAAATGCACTTTATTTGTTGGTGATTCATGCGTTGATGATTGTAATTCGTTGAATGTTGTGGAGAAGTGTTGAAAGTAATGTAAATTGTTTGGTGCGCATTCTCAGGTTTCGACTCGAGAAATTCGGAAAAAAATAGAGAGGTCTGTGATTAGGTTAAAACAATGGAGAAAGTTAGATGCTCACTCATCTTTCGTTTGTTGTCTCTTCATGTTTTCATGCTTGTGTTGAGATGTTCACCTGATGGTACTCTGTCGTGTAGGTTATTGGATACGCTGGAAATGAGGATTCCAGGAAATTTGTACTTGACGGAGATCTAACTTTGGAAAAGATTAAGGTTGATGAAAATTCCATCCCGTTCTTTTCTGCTATGTTTTTTCTTGCTGTCAAGAATATATTTTTTCTTCTGTCATAAATTTCGGAAACGGGTAAGGATCCGCCCTATATAAGATTGCGCAAGCAAGAAGCTCTTTCACTAGATACGGATTTCTTCCCACTGAAAGTCGAAAGTCTCAGTACGGGCGCAGCATCAACATTTTTAATTTGTGGTTTTTCTTTGGCATTGTTCTTAAAGTACTCACTCCATCATACGTAGCGGTAAATATTAACCATTATCAGATGTTCAGCATCTATGGGAAGGGCCGGAGCCCCTGAAAGGGGATGCTTACCCAACGTAGGTCTTCCATTAAGAGCTGTGAAACTTAGCTCAAATTCTGATTTAGAGTTGCGCCACTCGAGCGTTAGCGATGAGGTTAACTCGAACGCTAGTGACTAGGATCCTAAGCTTTAGAATTGTAAGGGGTTACAGACGCAAATTATTTCTTGTCAAAAAAATAATACAGTTCCCTAATGCATTTGCCCTATTTGCCTCGTTAGCGGAATCCTTACCTTATTCTTATTGATTCGTCGATCTTAGCCTGTTTCCAATGATTCCAATCAGAGGATGAAATGCCTCGCATACAGCAGAGTAAAGCAGCAAGATTCGATTTATTATAGATCCTTTACCCAATAAACCACTCGATTGGCTTTAACTTTGACGACCTTTGTTACGGTTTCTCGGTCTTTTTCTTGTTAGACTATCTTTATATAGATTGGTTCTTGTTTTGGTCAAGAGTTCTTATTCGTCTTCGGTACAAAGGCGAAATCCACTAAACCTACTTTTTTGCGTGGATGGGAATAGGACTCCGTTTTTCAGTCTTCGTCCCTTTAGCCTTTTCTTATTCACCCTTTAGCTTATGGTCAATGAGACTTCTTTATGAGATGGCATCTCGCTTAATTGGTCGGAAACCATAGACTCTTGCATTTTTAAAATGGAAAAGTCAAAGTATGAAAGTGAAGGATGTATGATTCTTCTTGTTTAACAAACAAAAACTTCTTCTTGCAGGTGTGATTTTAGGCCTGGAGACTGATTATCATCTTTTTTCTACTTGTAGATGGCGCATACCGAGAAAAAGGAAACTACTTTTTTCACTTTTTTAACAAGTTTGTTCTTTCCTTGAGCTTCAGTTGGTATTGCTTTTTTCGTTTTGTGCTGTTTTGTAGTTTCGGACTCTTGGCGGGCACTCGAATTGAAGGATGAACTGTAATACACTAAAGACGTG
The DNA here is from genome assembly GCA_023091065.1 of Dianthus caryophyllus. Classification (NCBI taxonomy): domain Eukaryota; kingdom Viridiplantae; phylum Streptophyta; class Magnoliopsida; order Caryophyllales; family Caryophyllaceae; genus Dianthus; species Dianthus caryophyllus. Next base: position 18,388,388 of record CM041527.1, on the reverse strand, counting down.
AAGGATGAACTGTAATACACGGAGTTATATATATAACGTCATATATATAGTATTCTGATGGATGGATGTTGATGTAATATTGACGATGAGGTATTGTTCTTTGCAGGGTACATAGATCACAATATAAGGTTGAAGGTCCACTTTCATGGTTTCTAGCTTAAGCATTGTCGTGATTTAATTGGCGTTGCACCAAGACGAAAGAAGCAATTCTCAAATTTGGTTTTAATTAAGAAATAGTCGCATCGATCTTTTGGCTGTGATTTTCATCTACTTGGCAACTTTATTTATTTAAGCTTTTTTGGTGGTGAACATTAAAAAACCAATATTTTTTCTATTGTAGCTTGCTCGATCGGATGCTTGATCGTTAATGAATTTTGTAAATTATTGTATTCTTTTTAAATTATCATCATCTAATTATTAAATTTTCATGTTATTATAATTTTGTTTTAATTAGAGTATATTCTTAGAGATTTAATTTTAATTTAATTAGTGTATGATATCATCAATGAATGTATTGATAATACTGATATAACGTGGAGACCGTTGTTGTGACGAAAAAAGTGTCGAGAAATTTCTAAATTACCGACGTAAAGAAGTGACGAGAGCTTAGACGCTTGAAAACGTCGCGAATCGTGACACAGAAAAGTGACACCAAGGTTGACAAAAAAAAGCGTCGAAATTTCTTGACACTGAAAAAGACCACGCTTTTCTAAGCGTCGAGAAATTATATGACGACGCTTTTAAGCGTCGATAAAAGCCAAAAAAAGCGTCAAGAAAGTAAGGGAATTGTTGTAGTGATTGTGGAACCATGTGTAAGTGGACCCTTAAATTCTTAAACCAATCATATTACAAGAAGGATACTCCGTATTATTTATGCTTACTTTATAACAAGTGGACCTTTTTTGTACTTACACTACTATTTTATCAATTTTTTTCATTACATCTCTCATCTCCTAGATAATTGTGCGTAAAATAAACGTAAACAACTCACCGAAACGGAGGGAGTACTAAATTTCTCAAAGGGCTTTAAAAAAAAGGACTTTGAGTTGTGTTATTCACAAATTTGCATATAAAACGAATATATTCGTCTTAAGTTAAGACTTCTCAAGTATTTTGTAAGATAAAAATAAAAAGGTGTTGGAAGATGTAAAACTTTGTCTTATATGTGTAAATGGAAGCTACTTGACACGTTTTATGTTTAATAAAGATATATTTGCCTTAGGTAAGATTTATTGGTGTCATTTAGAATGTTATAGAGTTCTTTATTTATTATCTATGTAAAAAATTATAAGTAGAAATTCAAATAATTTGTTTCAAGGTTATTTGGACCATTTAGAATATTTCAAGAGGTGATTCAATTAGATGGTTTTAATGGTTTTGATTGGGCTCATCACATGTAGTGATAGCAAAATATGGGAAGGTTAGAATCTGGGGCTATAACATGGATGAAATTCCTATAGGTCACAGGTTTAATTTCTTCAAGAGTAATTTTGTGGGGAATGTTAGAATCTGAGGTTATGCCTAGTAGATAACGAGTCTGTCGCCCTGGTAAAAAAATGGTGGCTTACCTGGTGTGTATGGTTTGCAGGCTATCATGCACGCTCGGGGGTTTACCCTATGCACACCGAAAGTAGCGGCTGCGGGTTCCCCTATGAATTAATTAGATGGTTTTAATGGTTTTGATTGGGCTCATCACATGTAGTTGTAGATACCCAAATCTGTACCTCCCGCCAAAAACCCAGTGATGTAACAATGGACTTTTATTGCATACTTTTATGTTGACTTAAATGGTTCTACCTATGACGAATTCAAGTTAAATGTTTTGAAATGCAAATGACGTTTCTTTACGGGTCATCACTCTTAGTGTCCTTAGGATGGTCTAGAGTCTAGCTTGTCTCAAGTTCAGGTCCTAATCGGCATGCGCACACCCCCTTTACAAATACATAGTCTAATTTGCCTTTTTATATTAACAAGGCCCAATTCGATTCTCCTAAACTTAGGTCCAGTCACTAAAACCACCTTTTAGGATTGACAAACACCCGAGACAACCTCACGGAATGTCTTATTTCACAAAATGCCATAAAATACACCCTTTTTACATTTTCAGGGCTCGGGCCCAAAACCGAGCCCAAACCCATCCTTGGCCCGCTTCCCTAGGTCCAAGAACTCACCCACATAAACCCTAGAAGACCATACACGGCCTACTTGGAGTGCAAGTAAAGAGATAGCAAAGAATATTACCAAGATATTGCAAATCGGATTAAGGAAATACGAAATCGGGAGGTTTTGCCCGACGTACAAGCCGCAAGAGGCCTTGCGATTTGCCCTGGTGGTCGCATTGGTCCTTGCGGCTCCTACGTCCGGTTTTATCCTTTAGGATTTCCTAAATCCCCTCAGCTATTCCACTATAAATACAACCCCTCCCTCGACCATTCAACATAAGTTTTTCACACATAAAAACACCTCTCTTCTACCTTTCTTCCTAGGTTTTAGAAAACACAATTTCACATCAGAAAACACCTTCAATTCACAACTCAAACCTCTCAAAAGCCTCACGCATGAACACCTTTGAATTCTTCATTTTCCTAGTGTTGAATTCTTCCCTTTGAAGCGAAGCGCTGCCGGTTTCCTAACTCGAGACAGGTAATACTTAATCCTACCATGGATTAAGGTCTTTCTTTACTTCTTTGACTAGCAAGGGCCTACATTAGGCTCACCCCGACTTTGGTACGCGAGTCTGCTTTTCATAAGGCGGCCATGCACCTCGAATACACACCCTATTCGTAACACCTTTCCAAAGTCGCATAAACAACTGACCTCTCTAAAATAAACCAATGGCTAATTGAACGTTTATTTTATTGTATGCATTTTAGCAAATCCTCATCTTACATCTAAATCACTTAAAATGAATTCGTCATTAAACTGAACTGTTTTCGTTAACAAGTTAAGCATGCTTAACTGATGGTTTTAAACAATCTCTTTTTGCATTCTTTTTACATTCTTATCACACTTGTACGTAGCGAATTACTTAGGCTCATGTATGATTATTTGCATTGTTCTCAAGTCTAGTAGAGGCTATCTTTTGATAGGCTTTTCCAAAAGATCTTTCATAAAAACATTATTTTGATTTATGATTTAGAAAAGTACCCTCACCCGAATTCGAATCTGGTTTCACAATAGCCTTAGACGGATGGGTGTCGACGTGCCTTGAACTCTAAAACGTGTCTTTGAGCATGAGGACACGGAGGCGGGTTCTAAATTTCCCTCATAATTTAGTGGAGGCTCCAAAACAGTCTTTAATGGTTTTTTGTACTTAATCTTTTTAACTTTACGCCCTTAGCAAGACGTCGAGTGGTTCCATGTCTGATCCCGGTACCTACAGTTGGCGACTCCGCTGGGGATAGGTTTTATTTTTAAAACTAAAATTAGCTTTTTCTTTTAAAAATAAAAATGAGACTTGAACGACTTGAGAACAATCAACATACATGAGTTAAGCATATCCGTTAGAGTCGAATCTAGTTGGATTCACACACAAATACCCCGAGAGGTGGTTCCAAACGCAGGCATCGTCCATTCGACGAGGCACGTTCTGGACTAACCTTCCTCTCACCCCTCCACGGCTTGCCGTAGCAAACTGATTTAACCGCCCAGGGCTTCCTTCGTATCCTACACGTTATACTGTGTAGGCGGAGGGCTAAAAACACCTGCCAAAGCGTACTCAAATCAGTTGGAGGCGTACAAGACTTGACCAAACGACCAAGAGTCATACGTACGATTGCGAGGCTATACAATATAGTCTTTTTCAAAATTCATTTGCATCGCATATCTTCGAAAACTCACTCAAAATTTTCAAGGTATAAATGAACCTAACAACTAACATCTAACGTTTTATAACTAACATCTAACATTTTACAACTAACGTCTAACTTTTTACAAACAAAACTCTCGCGAAATTTTTGAAATAAACCTTTTTCAAATTTTCCTTTTTACAAAACTAGCAAAACCCGAGTCGGGGCTTTCCAACCCCAACTCGTGGATTTCATTCACCAACCTTCACGGCTTAAATCCTTTTTAACATCCTCGACTTGGCTAAACCCGAGTCGATTCCTTTTTACGCATCCATCATTAGCCCATGACAACATCCCGTCATTCGGGATAAGCGGATGCAAAACAAAACCTTTTAACATCGAGACAAGCTGTGCGCACGCAGTCTTGTCTCAAAAACACTCCTAACTTAATTTCGAAAACTTCCTTCTTTTTCAAAACTTAAAAGAGTCATTTTCAAACGAAATGAGCTAAAAACGAACGTGTCAAGTTGGGTCTGTCATAGAGCTGATGCACTCCATCCAAATGTAGGTTTCAACTGGATACCCGCCGCACTAAAAACCGAGTTGTCATACCCCACAAGAAACGAACCTATATCCGAAGAATGACTGGAAATGATGATGTTAACGCACTCCGTGAACAAATCACCAGGCTGACTGACGACCTCGAACGCCTGCTGAACCACCACAAGACCGAGATAAAGCGTTTGGAACAACGTATCAAGGACAAGACCGACGAACATGTCTCGATCCACACTCTCGAGGCCCTTAACCAACAAGACGACGAAGGCTTCACCGAGTATCTCTCTCGATGGAAAAAGCTAAGCGCACAAATTCCAAATCGTCTGCATGAGGACGAACTTGTGCCTAAGTTCATAAATAACCTGCGACCCGTGTATCAGTTATACATGCGGTACAGCAACATCCAAGACTTCAAACAACTCATCAGGGTCGGCACTCAAATCGAGGACGACTTTAGGACTAGTGCCATGGCCAGATACACCGGCGACACCTACCAAGATAACTCACCAAAATCTCCTCGCGCGACCAAGAGTGAGGAAAACTGCACTGTGGATAGCTTTGACACATTTGCAACCAATAGGAGCTTCATGCCTTACACTAAGGCATTCCATAGGTTGGTTGAAAACAACTACCTACAACCAATCGGGCCTACCAACGAGCCACCCGAAGACGGAAAGCCAAAACTTTGGAACCCGAATGCTTACTGTGCATACCACAGAGGCAAAGGCCACGACACAGAAGACTGCTTCAAACTGAAGCACGCCATCCAAGATCTCATCGAGTAAGGAAAGCTCGACAAACCGTCTCAACAATCCAAGCCGCCCAATGACGACAACCCTTTCGCCGACCACACAACCTTCGTGGGATCACCTCCCACTATGAACTGCTCCAACAATATCAAACCAAGCGACAATCAAATCATTGGCGCTTTGTTCAACGATAAAGGGGACGAATGGCCCATGTCCAACCAAGCCACGATCCAAGGTGACGAAAAGATTAACTCTTTTACCATACAACCCAAACCATCCAACAAAGGCTACCCTCCGTACAACCACACGATCTTCACAGGATCACTTCCTCCCATAGACCACTCAGACTTCTTCATGCCCGAAAACAACCCAACTCCTAATGCATACATTGAGAACAAACTGACAAGCGAAGATGCACCCATAAAACGCAAGCCATCACAACCTAAGAGGAAGATGGCGAGAACGGAAGCGTTGGCGAACGCAAAGAAGAATAAATCCTCTTAGGATCAAATCCTTTAGGTGTCGGGTCACCTGTCGACCCACCTTCTAGCTTTAGCTTAGACTTTTACTTCCGGAGGCTAGCTCCAGCCCTTCTCCTAATTTGTCAAACAATTCTTCTTTAATGAATAATACAAATAAGTTTGCTTATGTCTCGTCTCAAGTTAAAAACAAACAAATGAACAATGAACAACAAACAAAATTAAACAAAACCATTTCAAAGACAAAATTGAATCAAAGTATGCGTTAATCAAGTCTCGACACTAAGGGCATCGACGTGTACCCACGGCACGTACATCACAAAGCAACCGACGAGGCGTCCACTCAAGCACTATCGACGATCCGGCGGATCTCCTCAAGCAATTCGAATCTTTTAAATACAGGTCGAGTTTTTAAGCATCGAGTCAATCTCCGTCAGTCTAGGATAATCGAGTTTTCGACGTACGACATTTTAACAAATCGATAAAGGAATAAGTTTGCCTAAAACCCAGTTTCCTTTTACCCATTTTACTTACATTTCTTATACAAAACCATTTTGCACCGACATACATTGCATCTTAGGAGTAGCTATCCGAAGGAGATCTAGGCCGGGTACGAAGGTCCAAGTCAATATCAAGTACAAGACAAAAACCAAAAGGTTTTCGACGACTAGACACTTAAGGTTCGATAGTCTGCTTGTGGTCTACTACTCCACTACTTTTGGAGGAGGATCCATTAATTTGGAGCTCCACAGTGGTCATGAATTTGATCGCGACCAAAAGCATGAGTACTCCTGGATCGCCCTCCACATACTCGATCGCGTGCCTAATAAGCAAACGAACTTGTCAGAGGAGTCCGGCGTGATAGACACATGATCACATGCAACCTTCCCACCATAGGGTTTAGCAAAGTCAAAGCTCGAGCCCAAACCACAAAGGGCCCGACGAATTCTCAAAGGGAATACAATCAAAAGTGAAAACAACGGCAAAAGAGCAAAGTCAAGAAGGAAACAAATCTCAAAATTTCCAAGAAGTCAAAAAAGGAAACAAGTCTCAAAGTTTCCAAGAAGTCAAAAAAGGAAACAAGTCTCAAAGTTTCCAAGAAGTCAAAAAAAGGAAACAATTCTCAAAGTCTTTAAGAAAGGGACAAAACAACAAAAAGAAAGCCCGAAAGTCAAGTGGCTAAGTGAACAAAGGTCTACTCAAAAATGGACCCAGTCTAATACCTCTTCAAGGAACCCGTGCTAAAAGGACATATGGCACGATGGACATTGCTCTGAGCCGAATTCGACACCAAGGGACCACGTTATCGACGAGGAGCCGATTATCGACACTACATCATTTCCCAAAGACGGAATTTACAACATCAATGAAGAAGCGACATACTTCGATGGTTCATCCAATTATCGAGGTTGGGGAATAGAACCCCTCTCCATCAAATTGGACTTTGATGTGACAAACAAGCGGCCAAGATCAACTAAGGAGAACCTACCTCTAAAATGCAATGTATCAAGGTCAATCACATAAACACCCTTTGGACCGGCGGGTCCTTAAACACGCACCTTTCCACAAAAAACACCCTTCTGGACCGGCGGGTCCTTAAACACGCACCTTTCCACATAAACGCCTCTTTGCCAAAACAAACACATTTTCACAAACACATTCCCTTTCGAACTACGCTAGGTTTGATTCCGTACCCACGGATTCGTAGGCCGCTCACCCGAGCTCAACCAACCCTTTTACACAAAACATCCCTATGTCTAAAGCTTCCAAAGTTAAGGACATCCCCACAAAAATCCACAAAAATCATGGGCAAACTGTTTCTTTATCGAGGCGTCAAAACGACTACGTTGAGACAAAGTTGTGCTAGACCTAGGAGTAGTACTCTGCTTTTTCGTCTAACCTTGTTCGTTTTGCAGGAATAACAACATGCCGCTAAAGCAACCATGTGTCACCAAGCCGGGAGCTTTACCGATGCACGTGTCATAAGTCACTTACATCCCTATCAATGTCGAGTCCCGAGTCACGCATACGATTCACCTTCGCCTTTGAAACACTTCAAACACTCGTTTCATCGTTGTCTTTGAAACATTTCATAGAGCACCTTTCAAAAATTAACCCAGTACTCAAGTTAACGCACTTTAGCGCCCGAGTCAATGCACTTTAGGAAGCACTTCCCGAGTTAGTACACATTAGGAAGCACCTTCTAAAAATTAGCTCAATACCCAAGTTAATACTTTTTAAACAAAAACACGTCTTTAAGCAATTTTCGAAAACAGCATTTTCAAAATTTTCTTTTGCAAAAACAGCATTTTCAAAATCTTCTTTTGTAAAAACAGCATTTTCAAAATCTTCCTTTACGAAAACGGCATTTTCAAAATCTTCTTTTGCAAAAAATGATTTTTTCCTTCAAACAAAAAGCATTTCTAAAAACGCGAGAGCACTTTCAAAAACTTTCTTTCTTTGAGTACTAACTATGCAGGTACAAATAAGAGACGAAAAGACATCAAGCACGACACAAGCAGACATTCACGATGCTCAGAATGCAGTCAAGCCCATGGAGTACACCCGACGACACTAGATGCACGCTACCCCAAGATGTCCAACCGCACAAAACACACTCTATCCAACGGCATTGGACACAGCTTATCCAACAACATTGGGTACGCCACGCCCTATGAAACCGGATCCAACAGTTCAAGACACAACCTATCCAAAGACGTTGATACACTTTACCTAACGGTACTAGATACATGGTACCCAAGCCTTTACAACAACAAACATTCCCGGTGTGAATAACCCATCCCTTTCCACCAAACCTCAGGACTAGGGGCTTATCTACGATATTCCCAATATCTACGGATAACACATACACCCCCTTAGACTAGGAAGGCACACATTCACCTCCTTAGACTAGGCAGCCACACAAGCGAGCATCTACAGTTTAGCGACACCTCCAGAACCGCTACGAACACAAGCATGCGCACTAAAAGCATAATACTTTCACGTGTGCACAAAGCAGCAGACACCCAAACATAAGTCCAAAAATCAGACACCCGAAAACAGATACAAACATTCAAACACCCAAACATGAGATCGAGCACCAAACATCCCAAGTCCGAGAGACAAATATCAAGTAAACCCAAAGGAATCGTAATGATACCACGTTTCATGGCCGAAGCAAGCGAAGTCTGAAGATCTTTAGAAGAGCAAATCGCAGATTCGAATTTTTCCGGATTTGAAACCGCGACATGTGCGAATAAGTTCAAGCTTGAAGTCGCCAGTTGATAAGAGATTCCCCGGAAGAATCACTAGTCGATAAGGCAATTTCTGGGGCATGATTTGTTCCACGTTTTCTCTTCACCTTGGGCTCGATTTATTTCCAAGCCTAAGTATTTTTCTTCGTACGCGTAAGCTTTGTCTGTTAAGGCGTCACCTAAAGTCCGCCACACTCTTAAACAAGTTTGAAGCACTATACACAACCTTTGCGTATACACCGAACATAAGCATTTTTCTCGGACGATAATTCCCGGCGGACCTTAGCACTCTTTACGAGATGAGCACCAACACAAGCGCTAGCACGAAGCATGAAGCATCCACGCTCTTTACGAGACTAAGCATACGCACTCTTTTACGAGACCAAGCAACAGCAACAGCACGCAAAGGCTTTCGGCAGGCAGGCATGCCCTTACACGTATGCAAGGACCGTCATGTCCCTGAACATGTTTGTCCCTCCCCGGATAAGCCCGGTTCGGAGTCCCAGTATCACCCATGGACACATACTCCGCGCCGCTGATGATATCGAGACTGTAACGGTCCGGATGTTGTCGTATAGTTTGACTTTCGCTTTAGTCCTAAGCTCAGTCAAACTGGGGGCTCTGTAGATACCCAAATCTGTACCTCCCGCCAAAAACCCAGTGATGTAACAATGGACTTTTATTGCATGCTTTTATGTTGACTTAAATGGTTCTAACTATGACGAATTCAAGTTAAATGTTTTGAAATGCAAATGAGGTTTCTTTACGGGTCATCACTCTTAGTGTCCTTAGGATGGTCTAGAGTCTACCTTGTCTCAAGTTCAGGTCCTAATCGGCATGCGCACACCCCCTTTACAAATACATAGTCTAATTGGCCTTTTTATATTAACAAGCCCAATTCGATTCTCCTAAACTTAGGTCCAGTCACTAAAACCACATTTTAGGATTGACAAACACCCGAGACAATCTCACGGAATGTCTTATTTCACAAAATGCCATAAAATACACCCCTTTTACATTTTCAGGGCTCGGGCCCAAAACCGAACCCAAACCCATCCTTGGCCCGCTTCCCTAGGTCCAAGAACTCACCCACATAAACCCTAGAAGACCATACACGGCCTACTTGGAGTGCAAGCAAAGAGATAGCAAAGAATATTACCAAGATATTGCAAATCGGATTAAGGAAATACGAAATCTGGAGGTTTTGCCCAACGTACAAGCCGCAAGAGGCCTTGCGGCTCCTTGGGGCAGCCGCAATAGGCCTTGCGATTTGCCCTGGTGGTCGCATTGGTCCTTGCGGCTCCTACGTACGGTTTTATCCTTTAGGGTTTCCTAAATCCCCTCAGCTATTCCACTATAAATACAACCCCTCCCTCGACCATTCAACATAAGTTTTTCACACATAAAAACACCTCTCTTCTACCTTTCTTCCTAGGTTTTAGAAAACACAATTTCACATCAGAAAACACCTTCAATTCACAACTCAAACCTCTCAAAAGCCTCACGCATAAATACCTTTGAATTCTTCATTTTCCTAGTGTTGAATTCTTCCCTTTGAAGCGAAGCGCTGCCGATTTCCTAACTCGAGACAGGTAATACTTAATCCTACCATGGATTAAGGTCTTTCTTTACTTCTTTGACTAGCAAGGGCCTACATTAGGCTCACCCCGACTTTGGTACGCGAGTCTGCTTTTCATAAGGCGGCCATGCACCTCGAATACACACCCTATTCGTAACACCTTTCCAAAGTCGCATAAACAACTGACCTCTCTAAAATAAACCAATGGCTAATTGAACGTTTATTTTATTGTATGCATTTTAGCAAATCCTCATCTTACATCTAAATCACTTAAAATGAATTCGTCATTAAACTGAACTGTTTTCGTTAACAAGTTAAGCATGCTTAACTGAGGGTATTAAACAATCTCTTTTTGCATTCTTTTTACATTCTTATCGCACTTGTACGAAGCGAATTACTTAGGCTCATGTATGATTATTTGCATTGTTCTCAAGTCTAGTAGAGGCTATCTTTTGATAGGCTTTTCCAAAAGATCTTTCATAAAAACATTATTTTGATTTATGCTTTAGAAAAGTACCCTCACCCGAATCCGAATCTGGTTTCACAATAGCCTTAGACGGATGGGTGTCGACGTGCCTTGAACTCTAAGACGGGTCTTTGAGCATGAGGACACGGAGGCGGGTTCTAAATTTCCCTCATAATTTAGTGGCGACTCCAAAACAGTTTTTAAAGGTTTTTTGTACTTAATCTTTTTAACTGTACGCCCTTAGCAAGACGTCGAGTGGTTCCATGCCTGACCCCGGTACCTACAGTAGTGATAGCAAAATATGGGAAGGTTAAAATCTGGGGCTATAACATGGATGAAATTCCTATAGGTCTCAGGTTTAATTTTCTTCAAGAGCAATTTTGTGGGGAATGTTAGAATCTGAGGCTATGCCTAGTAGATAACGAGTCTGTCGCCTTGGTAAAAAAAGGGTGGCTTACCTGGTGTGTATGGTTTGCAGGCTATCATGCACGTTCGGGGGTTTACTCTATGCACACCGAAAGTAGCGGCTGCGGGTTCCCCACGTTACCAAAAAACAAAATCGGAAAATCTAGCTATTTCCTCCGTACAAATGAATTTTTTACACAACCCTTTTGTGAGGGAGAATTTTATAGAAGTGTAAACAAATTAATGAGACAGAAGAAATAGTTGATAAAACATGCTTAATTTTAATAAAGTTTGGTGACAATAATAACTTACGGAGTATAATGCAAAAGAAAAACTCGTACATATAATACTACGTACACTTAATTTTGTAACCAAGGTTACTCAAATTATAGGAGGACAACAACAAAGGCATAAACCAACTACTTTGTGTCATTTCTTTTCTACCGCAGAGATTAACACAACAAAGGAAGGTTTACTTCAACAACTAAAAACCTAAAAAAAATTAATAATAATACTTGGAGCTTTAATTTCTTCAACCTTACATATAGGACTCAAAGCTTGTTCTTGTACCACAACACACCTTTGGTCTTGTCATCTTCATCCGGAGCGACGTAAACACACTCTTTGGTTTCTCGAAACATTGCTTCAATCACCGACGTCCCATCAAAATGGTAGTACTCACCTAAAATTGGCTTAATAGCCTTGGTTGCCTCCATGGCATGGTAATGAGGCATGGTCGAAAACAAATGATGAGCAACATGAGTATCGGTGATGTTATGGAAGACCTTGTTTAAAATCCCGTAATCTCGATCCACAGTAGCAAGAGCGCCTCTCAACCAATCCCACTCAGATGACTCGTAATGAGGCAAAGACGGGTGTGTATGTTGGAGGAAGGTGATCAGAACGAGAAACCCGTTCACTACGAGTAGTGGTCCGCCGTACATGCACAACACCCAAGAAAGCCCTTTGGCCATGGCAAGGCGGAATAGCCCATAAGACACGGCTAGAACCCCCACATCGGAAAGGTATATTTGGAGCCTCTCGCGGTCAGAGTAAATTGGTCCATACGGGTCGTAGTGGCAAGCAAATCGCTCGTATTTCCTGCCCGACACGTTAAATAGAAGGTATAAAGGCCAACCGAGGGTTAAGGTGACTGTTAGTGTGAGAAGTCTACCAGGTGGGTTTCTAAGGTACTTCGAAAACCAAGAAAGGTTGTCCTTAGTTTTAGGGACAAACACCTCATCTTTCTCAATAGAGCCAGTGTTAGAGTGATGCCGTCTATGACTGTATTTCCAAGAGAAATACGGGACAAGGAGGCAAGAATGGAGGATCAAACCGACAGTGTCATCGAGCCACTGATAATCACTAAACGCATGGTGGCCACATTCGTGAGCTATGACCCAAACACCAGTCAAAACACACCCTTGGACGAAACCATAGACGAGCCAGGCAAAATAGTTGAGTGGCTTAGGGAGTACGTCAATATAGTTAGTAGCGACATAATAGAGGCAAAAGGCGATTGTTAGGTCGAGAACGACATATGAAAAAGATCGTAGGACGGACCGTTGAAAGCAATGCGGAGGGATGGCTTTCTTTAGCTGGCTTAGGGTAAACAGAGGTTTTTCGGAAGGCACCCGGCCAAGGGATTTAGGCTCCTTCCTTACACTTGGAGGGATCGAACGACCACCTGCACCCATAGCTGTTTACAACAATGGAGACTTACAAAGTTAGTTCCAATGGATGTATCAAATTAAATGGACTTGATGAAATCGCATACATTTTCTTCTTACTGTAGACAAAGAAAATATTCATCACGCAATGTTTATATATACTTCTTTCATTTCACTTATGTATAAGTTACATTTATAATTTGACAAAATAGGAGGAATCAGTACATGTGTACTAAATTCTACTCCATCCGTCTTGGTGGTTTGTTTACGTTACTTTATACACAGTTAGCGATGTGAGGAGAGAGATAGAGAAAAACTAATAAAATAATAATATAAGTATAAAAGGGGTCCTGTTTGCTTAAAATTATCAAATGTAAGGTTAAGGGAGTAGGGGTCCACCTCCCATATAGGTCAACCAGGATTATTTTTGGAAAGTGTAAACAAATGACCCGTACACCCTAAAATAAAAAGGGTAAACAAATAATCGGGACGGAGGGAGTAAAAGCTAAAACATAAATAAGTTACTAAAATGAAATTTCGAAATCACGTCATAGTCATTACGATATTTAAAAATGGCCATCAAACATGAGTACATGACTCCTCTCGGAAGCACAATTAGTTATCAGTACAAGTTGTCGGTTGTCCACGTTAAACCTTTTAATTGAGTAGTTGTTTACACTTTGGTCGACATTAAAAAATTGATACATCAAATACAAACGTAAACATCAAAATTATTAACGTAACTACTTGGCTAAAAAAAACTAAATTAAAGATAGCTTCACTTTTCGTAAAAGATTACCAATAACATCAATAATAGATGTTGTCTGCACCAGAAACCTTTTAACTAATCATACTAAACAATTATTGTTTTGCCCCAGGATTTTTTGTGAGTATAGTTTTATACTTCCTCTAACTGTTTAATTATTTACGTATTATTTATTCTATAAGAATTTTTTTGATTAAATGTAAGAAAATAAATAAATAAATAAAATCTTATTTTACAAACTTATCTCAAATCTCCCTCATAAAAAAGTCAAACGGTAAACAATTAATTGGAACGGAGAGATTTTGTTATAAACTAAAAACCAAAATTCAAGAGTATCATAAAAAAAAAAAATTAAAACAAGGGGTGCCATGTTTAATCTGCCAAAAGTGAAGGGTACCTGAGAAATATATATATCCAAGAAATTAATTTCACAACATATGTATACGAAAACCTAAAATCAAATGGTCTATTGATTTTTAGTACTTTTTATCAAGTACTCTAGAGTCGAGACTAACTCAACGGAGTTTATACTTTGATATCACAATAATTTAAGGGATATTAACATAAATAAATCAACATGTTAGTGATCTTCCATTAATAAACTAAGCTTTTAATTAACTCTGAATAAACCAACATTTGCACTTTATCTTCCATTATTATACTATATCGATTTTAAAGTTGTCATTTTGGGTAAAACGAGAACTATAACTCGCATGCTTTTACTCCATTATTAATGTCACAGAGAAAAAAAAGCAAAAAACTTATGATCTTTATGAGAACGTCTCATAAGAAACTTACTCTCAAACAACATGATATGTTAAATTGAAGTGATCTTCTCTCCTTTACACTAATACCCTTACCCTTTCATGGCTCCATCATCTTCTACAAAAAGAACACCCTATTGTTGTTAAGTATTCTTGACTAACTTTAAGAGAGTAGTATCCAAGATACAATTAATTAGAAGTAGTGATTAGTCAAGTTGTTAAAAGGTCATAATCATTTGCTTTTACGTGTAACTGAAATTTGGCATGACTATTATTAAATGTATTATTTCAAGCAAGTTTCCAATAACGTGACTTAATGCACCACATCGGACACAAGTTGGGTTTCTTCCACCAAAGTGATTGGATTACAAACCAAAGATTTGTCATACTAATTATTGTACAAATTATATATCACATGTACTAGTCATTATGGAGATTCTTTGATTTAAAAATTAAAATAAAACAATAAAAATTAAAATAATACGTATACAAATTTGATAAGCAAATATCCAAAAAAGTTGTCACATGCGAGTTGCAGCACTATGTAGGCATGTAATATGCCTTTTTACACCACTTTCGGCAGATAAAACACACACACATATATAATATATATATGAGTAAATTCATGACTTATACCTACTTTATAACCACATTTTATAACTTATACCTACATAATTTTTTCTTCATAACTTATACCTAGTTGACTATTTTAATTCATAATCTATACCATTAATGAATTCCGACGAAAAAAAATACGAACTTCCCGATTTGCCCTTCTTTAATGACTTCAGTATTTCTCCCAAATACAACCCCCAAATTAATTCCCCCAACAAAATAACTATGCAAATACAACCCAAGTGAAATAATTCCCCTAGTAAATTACTGTGAAAATAAAACCCCCAAATTAATCCCCCAACGCAATTACTTCATGTTTCCCTAATTTTTGTTGAAATTTTTCTCTCCAAATCATCGACGTAGCTTGTAATCGCCATCGTCGTCAAGATTAGAGCAGGTATGTACTTCTAATTGAACTCAAAATTGATTTCATTGAAGTTTAATTGAAATTAGGGTATTTATTTCCCGCTTTTGATTCGAAATTCTTATAAATGACCGTAATTTAACTTCGATTCCTCATCTTTGTAGAGTTTTTTACACCATGAAGTTGTCAAATTTTGTTCATGCATTTGTAGGATGAAAAACGAAATAATTTCACTTGTTCTAACGTGTTAACTTTAATTTGTAGGATGAAGAACAAATTGCCTTACAGAATCGACATCAGATTGATGCATAGTGGGCAATTCATCTACGAAAATGGCGAGACTAATTATGTAGATGGAGCGATTGAATTACCTTGAGAGAGATGACTGAGACAGTGAGCAAGAACGAAAAATAGAGAAGTGGGAAATTTGATTTTGAATAAAAGGGATAAGGGTGGGTTTATAACATTAAAGTAAGAGGGGTAAAATAGGGATTTCATTAGTTAATTAAGGGGATTCAAATATTCAGGCAATAATGGTCGTTTTTTGGGTCGGAATTCATTAATGGTATAGATTATGAATGAAAATAATCAACTAGGTATAAGTTATGAAGAAAAAATTATGTAGGTATAAGTCATGAAATGTGGTTATAAAGTAGGTATAAGTAATGAATTTACTCTATATATATATATCCACTAAAACTCTAAAAGCCTTCATCACAATGAGTGATTCTTGTGTGAGACGGGCCTAACGATAACTTATATGAGACAAAGATTAAAAAAAATAATATGAAGTAAAAAAAAAAAAGTAACCACCATCTAAGAGACGTCTCACAATAATTTATCGTTAGGCCCGTCTCACATAAGAAATTGTCCATCACAATACTGGCCCCTCAATTTTAATAAACAAAATACGCTTTAAAATTACTCTCCATTTCGTGGTTTTCTCCCACTTATTTTTTTAGCTGTTAAGTAGATACTCCTTTGACTATATATTTTAATTTTAATAACAGATCGTAATATGTAAATTTTAAATTATAATTTGTTTATAATTTTAGTTATCGATAATTAAAATTTGAAAAGTTTAACCCGTAAAACGTAAATGGAAAGAGAACATGAAATGAGGGGAGTAAATAACTTTGAATATTATAATATAGTCCCTCCATTTAAGTTCAAATGAGAGATTTTAATATTTGACACTCTAAATTATGTGAATGAATATCCGATATTTCTGGCGATACAAGAATAAATGTAGTCGTGTGTCACCATGTTTCATTCATCTTTGAGTCCTAGACAAATTTTTATAATTATACATCGCATAAAGATAGATATTATCGTTACAAAATGCACATTGCCATTCGTAATAAAGAAATCTCTCATTTGAACTTAAATGAAAGGAGTATAAATTATACACTAATACAAATGACAGTTTATGGTAGAGCCGATATGCAAAACAGTGGGTTTGTACAATACCTTATAAAATAAATTTTTCCAAAATTAATACTTCGTACCATTAATAAAAAATTTCTAAAATTATCACCTTTAAAAAACATTTTTATTAAATTTGCAACTAGAGCACGTTTTTGGTGGTTAAAAATTTTACTTTTTAGCAATAGGAAACTTAAAGAAAACATCTTTATCACCAAAAAATTTCCAAACTAAACGAATTTCGTCGCAAAGCATTTGAAACATTAGTTTTGCTATCATTAAAAATGGATTTTGGTAACAAATTTTAAACAAAATGCTTTTAAAAAGTAATAATTTTAAAACTTTATTTTAAAAGGTAGTAATTTAGAAAAATGTATGTTATAAGATAGTTATTTACAATTTATCCAAAATTATACAAAAAGTCTCAAAAAATGACTAGACCACTACAGTAGTGAAAAACTTGAGCCATAAAAAAACTTAGTACTCCATAAAATAAAATGAACAAAAAATAAAAATAAAAATGTGCGTGGAAAAATATCTCATAAAATTAAAATATGCCAAAAATTAAAATGTTAAAAAACAATACATTTTTATTTTTTTTGACAAAAGTAAAGAAAAAGGTGCAACAAAAGAGTACTCCCTCCATTTTGTTTGTTTTTCCCACTTTCTTTTTTTGACCAAATTTTTTTTTTTTCCCCTTTTCTTTTTGGTCCAAATCTTATGACTTCTATGTTTTGTGACCCCATTTTTTTTTTTTCTCAACTTCTAATTTCCACCCTACAATCTCACTTCCTTATTTTTTCCCCAAAAAACTTGTGGAAAGATCAAACAAAATGAGAAAGAGTATAATTTATTGTATGTTTAAGTATTTATACGAGTATATTTTATGAGTAGTATTTATGTTAGAATGAAGGAGGTATAAATTTCTTATCGAAAAATCTTTTAATAATAAAATTTTCAACGGAAAGAAGTAAATTATAAGTCTTAAAAGAATGGTCAAAAAGAAAGTAGAAGAAAATGATAGTCGAGAGTAGACCTGTCAAACAGGTCGGTCGGGCGGGTTTCGGGTTCGGATAATCATAAACCGGGTAACATACGGGTCGGGTGTATTTTGGGTTCGTGTAATATACGGGTCGGGTGTATACGGGTTGCAGGTCGGGTTAGGGTCAAAATACGGGTCAATTAATGCCCCTTTATCGATATTTTTTGTTTTCCTTTTTTGTATAACGGTTTAGTTTTCACTAAGAAAAAATACTTTAATTGATGATATAATAGAAAAAAAAAATTGAATTATAAGTTAAAATTGATAATATTTCAAAATAAGTATATATAGTCGTGTAATTATTAAGTCAATATTTACGTATAACATACGGAGTATTAATTATAAACTGATGTGGATATTAAACACTTTAAATCATAAAGTAAAACAATAAAATATAACAATGAAGATTTTGATCCGTACTTGTAGAGTCCAAGTTGTGTCTTCAAATTCTAAAATGTTACCCCGAATTACCGACTTATAGTATCATATTTTTTTCCACATTTTTTCACTTATTCTCCACATGTAATTTTGTTTCAAAATTTCGTAAATAGTGATTTAAGATGTCTCAAATCATAATTCGCAATGTCCAATGCAACTAACAAACATCATTACTACGGAGTATGATTGTTTATACAATTATTAAATAATAAATATTATATTTAAGTGAAAATTGTAAATTATGAGTAGTTTGGTCAGTGTGAAATGTTTAAAATTAATTTAAAATAAAAAATTTCATGTGAAAAAAAAATTGATATTGACATTTTCTATCTTGGAACGTAAATTTCTTAACTTAACGGGTTAACCCGCTACGGGTCGGGTTATGACCCATTTTTTTCGGGTCGTTTCGAGTTCGGGTCGTTTTTGGCTTCGGGAAAAAAAGCAGGTTTATTTCGGGTTATTTTCAGGTCGGTTTCGGGCGGTTTACCGGGTCGGGTCAGATTTTGACAGCTCTAGTCGAGAGGAAGCATGATTTGTTTGCTCATGTTGTTGAGTATTTATTTGCTAAGACTATATTTATTGGTAGATTTACAATTACGTTTAAAAAAAACAAGGATAGAAAAAAAAGGAAAACTAAAATAAAATTCTAAATATACTTTCAATTAGGTCCAATTTAGACCTATTTCAAAACTTCTAAACATAGTACAAATGACATAATTTGATTGGTTCTAGCATTAAAACATTTTGTTTATTCTTAAAAATGCATATATTTTCAAATTTGTAAAACAAAATAATATAAAAGATATATAAATGTTCATATTAAATCATTCCCTACGATTAGAGACCAATCTTGACATACTTTCGTTACCTTAATAATTTTAGCAATGTTTGTTTTTTTATTTATAATTTAAATTTAATTAATCCAAATATATTAGGTGAAATTTTTAATATCATTTTTTTTTTTCAAAATTTTACTCAAGCTCAAAATTAAAAAAGTAATTAAAAATTAAAAAAGTAATTAAAAATTAAAAAAGTAATTTTTTAGAATATGATTCAATGTGAATAAAAATAGCTTAGGTATGTATATTTTGTAAACCTACCAATAAAGTGTTAGAAAAATGAAGTAGGTTTGAGGTAAGTATAAAAGATAAGAATTAATATTTTAATTCTAAACCTAGTTGAAGGTAGGTAACATAGTCAAGGATGATAGGGATTGTCTTATTTGTATAGTCTTTATTATGGGCTATTTCCTTTATTTTTTCAATTAGACTTATCATTTTTGGATATTTTAACCAATTAGTTTCATTGTCTTTTTTAAGTACTCCCTCCATTTTATTCATTTAGCCCCATTTTTCTTTTTCGGCAATTTTACTCATTTAACCCCATTTCTAATTTTGGTTACCTTTAACTAGAGGTGGTAGTGGTAGGCGAGGCCCCCACAGTCAAGCTTGAAACATGAGGCCGGGCCCGGCCTCAGAGGCGGACTCTGACGGCTCTGAAGTCGGGCCCTTGTGCGGGCCTTATAAGGGCCTTAGCGGGCCTGGTCGGGCCAGGCCCTTAATGTGTTTTATTATTTTTATTATTTTTATTTTGGCGGACTTTATGTCAAGCCAAAATTGTGGCCTCGGCCCGGCCCATAAATTGTGCCTTGGGGGCTTGGCGGGCCGAGAAATCTGACGCCTAAGGCGGCGGCCAGCCCGCACTGTTGGTCAGCTCTACCTTTAACAATCAAAATATCATTTTTACGTTTACTTTATATCCATTTCACCAAAATACCACATACTTTATCTTCTAAAATGGGTCCCACTAAACTAAACTACCAATATTACCCTTAACATTTTCCACTTTTCTTAATAATTGTGCAAAAATCAATAAGGCTATCCCATTGAAATAGAGGGAGTAACATTTTACCTCTCATATTCCATTTTTTCTCGCACTTAGGGCCTGTTCTCCTCACCTTATTTTTACTTATCTTATCAAAAACTTCAGAAAACTTTAGAAAACTTCAGAAAATTTCAGAAAACTTCAGGAACTTATAAAAAACTTCAGGAACTTATAAAAACTTTAAAAATTTCAAAGAACGTAAAAACTTCAAGAAACTTCAAAGAAACTTCACCTTATTTTTACTTATCTTATCAAAAACTTCAGAAAATTTCAGAAAACTTCAGACAACTTCAGAAAACTTCAGAAAACTTCAGGAACTTATAAAAAACTTCAGAAAACTTCATAAAACTTAAGAAAACTTCAGACTTCAAACTTCAAACTTCAGAAAAAATAAGGTGAAGAGAACAGGTCTTTACTCTGCCGTTTTCTTACCTACAAAGCATTTTATATTATTAAACGTATCTTTTTTTTTTTTTTCCAGCCATTTGAAAAATATGGAGAAAGTATTTTTAATCCTTTTCAAATCAAAATATTAATGCGGTATAATTGAAATGGATTCATATTAACCCCCTTCATATTAATGCGATATAATCTTACTCAAATTTATTTGGTTCATATAATTGAAACGGATTCATATTAACCCCTTTCGATCACGTAACTATATAACATTAATTTTGGAATCAATACCCACAATCAAAAATAGCAGCGACTGTTTGTATACATACAGTCGCTAATAAAATTAGTGAACATCTTACAACGGAGTATTTGATTGTGATTCTATAAATTGATGGATAAAGTAAATCTATTAGTCGTGAAGCATATACAATAATTAGTAGTTTAGTACCAACTCTACCAAGTATATCATAGAATTGCTAATTAAGACGGGCCAAACAAAATAACGATTGACGAGATATCAAAAGTCATCCTAGATTTAGAGTTCGTTTTACGGGATCGTTATCGACGTATAAATCCGATCCTCCGACATTTAAGTAGAGCACGTTTACATGATCAAAATAAAAATCAATGAAACAAGAAAAGTACGGAGTAACATTCAACTAAACATCTATAAACGTTGATTCAAATTATAACAAAACATAAACCAATCAGCAACAATCTAACTTAATGATGATCGATGACATTTAGAAATAAATAATTAAAAAAAACCAACATTATATTAAAAAAAAAAAAAAAAAAAAAAAAAAAAAGAATTAAAAGAAATGAAAGGATTAAAATGTACCTATCAACGATGAATGATGAATGAGAGATTGAATCTTCAAATCTGGAATCTTAATTCCAATGATGCTTTTGTTTCTCTCTCTCCTCTGTTTTTTTTTTTTTTTTAATTTTTTTTAAGATATTTTTAGGTTATAAAATACTCTGTATAATAATTTAATGGGTTAAAATGAAGCCGTTAGTGTTCGGCTTACACTTTGCCACCCAAGGAAGAAGAGAAAAATGAGAGGAGTGAAGAGAGGTTACAAACTCCTGTCCTATTTAAGTATTTATGCTCCAGTTTTACATGTTATGGGGCCCCACCAAGATACGCCAACTTGTTTTCTTTTCTTTTAAATTATCTAATATACAAAGCAATCACCACAGGGACAGGTGTCAACCTGTGGTGATACTTTGACTATTCAAATGGGCCCCATCAATTTACCCTTCTTTTAATTAATACAATGACAGTTATTATAATTAACTTGCAGAATTAATTATTTTACAATTTACAAACTAATGACAAATTACAATTACAATTACATTAAATAAATAAGATTAATAAGATAAGATTAACAAATTAATTAAAATACAACTTAGAAAAATTACATGATTACAACATAATCAAAGACAGATACGGAGTATAAATTACGGAGTACATTATTAACTTAATATCAAAAAAATAATTACAGACAAAAATATAAATTGCAATGATACTTACAAATTACAATTACAATTACAATTTTAGTAGACTAAAAGTCTAAATTGAACATTAAATAAAATCATATTATAAAATCAGAAAATTATTTACGAAAATAGAACAGATTAGTGTAAAATTGAAATCATTTTTGCAACAAATTTAATAAATTAAAATATAAATATAGTTTTAAAAATAAAATCAAATAATAATTTGCAATGAAAATCCAATAAATGTGTAACTATAATATTATACAGAGTAATTACTTAATCAAATACTCCGTATTAGATGTTTTAGCTTTATATTCACTAGATCTATGTTATTAGATCAAATGAACTGGAAAAACCATCTTAATAAGTCGTGATTTAAAAAAAAAAAAAAAAAAAAAAAAAAAAAAAAAAAAAAAAAAAAGGTTAACTTTCATCTAAAAATCATTAAAAAAAAAACGAGTGCTGACACAATTAAATGTGAATCAACTTCATTGAGGGTAATAAAACGACTATGAATAAAAAGAACTTGACCGATTGTAAAGCTGAGTTCATGCATGATTAGTACGGAGTAAAAACCAAAAATAGTCGATCAAACACCGAAAATCTTGGTAAAAAAAAAATGGGGCGGTGGATTGTTGAGAATGAATAGAATGAATGAAGGGTTTTGTGATGCTGAGATGACGCTGAGGGTTTTGCTTTATATTTTACTCCTTAGAGATAGGGCATGTAGTTTATTGGGCTAGATTAGAAGAGAATGGGGTTTGTGTGTTTTTGTTTGGTCCAATTGTGTTGTTTTGGAACAACCAATGCGTTGACGATTTTGACTCCTTATTATAAAACGCTCCATTATTGATAATGTTTACTTAAATTATAAAAATAGCACGCCCGTGTAATTTGATGCAATTACCACAAGGACACATGTCACGTTGTGGTGATACATTGACTTTCAAAATAGGACCCCCCACTAACTCCTAATTAATTTCTCATAATTCACAAATTATGAATAGTTACAAATTTTACAATATAGCTTAGGTAAATTACATACAGAGTAATTACAATATAAATTTGCATTTCTCTAAATTTATTTTTGTAATACAAATTAATATAGCAGTCATACTATTTCACTTATGTATTGCGTACTATTTAAATTTGCATATTTTACTTATGTACTCCGTACGATTTAAATTATTCTTTCATATATAACTTTAACAATACGGAGTAAGTTTTTTTGCAATTGCACGGGCATAAAATTATACATTCATAAAATATATTTTTTCTCAGAATTTGCACGGTATAAAATTATTATATGTCATATAATAATTATAATTTGCATAGGGATAAAATTGTTATTTGTAATGAATAAAATTATACATTCGAATATTTTTATTTTTTCGCAATTTACACGGGCATAAAATTATTATTTGTCATATAATAATGATAATTTGCACGAGTATGAAATTATTATTTGTGCGGGCATATAATTGTTATTTTTCATAAAATAATGATATTTTGCACGGGTAAAAAGTTGATGTTTGTTATATAATGATGATAATTTGCACAAACATAAAATTGTTATTTCTACAAGTATAAAATTGTTGTTTGTCATATAATAATGTTAATTAGCACAGGCATAAAATTGTTATTTGTACGGGTATAAAATTGTTATTTGTCATATAATAATGATAATTTGCACGGGCATAAAATTGTTATTTGTACGAGGATAAAATTATTTATTGTCAAATAATTTTTGTTTTTTGGTACTTTTGCTAACTCTAATTCATGCTCCATTATTGATAATGGAGTAAAAAAATTGGACGGGCATGCTACTTTTAAAATTGCACGGGCATGCTACTTTTAAAATGCACTGTAAAATTGTTATTCTCAAGGTAATTACGACGTCAACTACTTAAAATAAAAAATTGAAATAATGGAGTAAAAAAATTGCACGGGCATTCTACTTTAAAATTGCACGGGCATGCTACTTTTAAAATTGCACGGGCATGCTACTTTTAAAATTGCACTGTCAAATTGTTATTCTCAAGGTAATTACGACGTTAGCTACATAAAATAAAAAATTGAAATAATGGAGTAAAAAAATTGCACGGGCATGCTACTATCAATTTGGACCAAGTAGCTGAAGTCGGCTACATTGGGCCATATAATAGGACGTCTTTTTTATATTTAATATTGAAAATGATATATCGGCACATGTTCTTAGTTTGTGAGTAGGTTATTTTGTCGTTTAAAAAAATTAACCTATTTCCTATAGAAGGATAAGGCAACTCTCTTGAAATTTTATTGAAAAATTTCAAAAACACATGAACAATTACACTGCTACGGGCATAAATGTCGAAGTATTAGTAATAAGTATTACTTTGTGTAATAGTTGATAAAGTACTTACTCTGTATAATTTAGCAATTAACAATATACATTGTAAATAAATTATACTCCTTATAATTTGCACGGGAATAAATATCAAAATACTAGAATAAAACAATGGATGTACAATTTACAATACTAATAATTGTACAATGTATCATCTTTCTCTGCAATGCTTTGAATTTTTCAATCACTTATGATTATTTGTCATATAATTTTGTTGTTTTAAAGGACTCATTTACCAACTTTAATTTTTCTCTTACTTATTTTTGTCTTCCATATAATATTGCGATTTTAAATGTTTCTCAATAATAAATATATACATTAATATTTTAAGTCTCATTAACCTTATTATAAAACGCTCCATTACTGATAATGTTTACTTAAATTATAAAAATAGCACGCCCGTGCAATTTGCACGGGCATAACACTAGTGTTTTCTATAGTGCTTCACGTAGTCGACCGATTGTGACGGTAAAGCTGGGCAGTTGCGCCGTTTGTTGGGTAATGAAAGTTTAATCGTAGGTAGAGATGATAATGGATCCAAATTAAGACTCGTTTTGTATCTATTCGACCCAAACTCGACCCAAATTCATCGGGTTCAAAATTTTAAGACCCAAACCCAGACCCGATGGATTTAGGTCGGGTCTGAGTTCTTTGCGGGTCATTTTTTTAGACATATAATTGTAATTTTCAAGTATTAAAATCATAACAAATATTTTTAAAACTTTATGCATTGATAATCTAAGTTCGACAACATTCATATTGTCTTTTGTACAAAATATATTCAAAACATAAATTTTTTTTATAAGTGGCTCGTAAAACGTTATATAAATATCAGAATATTTATGTCTAAACTATACTTCAATAAAATTATAAGGTAGAATAAATGATTTACGTATGAGAAAATAATATTATACTAAAATACGAAAGATTAGGTAATAAAAATTAACAATCAAATATAATATTCGGGTCCATGGATGGGTCTGGGTCTACATGACGAAACCTAGACCCAGACCCGACCCGCTTATCATAGACCCAGACCCAACCCAGACCTGTTGGGTCTAAAAATATAAGACCCAGCGGGTTTGGGTCGGGTCCTGGACCCATTGCCATCCTTAATTGTAGGCTAGCGGGTCGGTACAACCAAGAATGGCATGTGGCCGGGGTTAACATTATCCAACATCTCAAATAGTTCCATTCTATCCCGGAACACAGCGCGCCTCGGCTAGACTAAGGTCTTGATTTAGATGAAAATGCGTAGTGGCAATTCCAAGATTTATAATTGTAGGGAACAAAAAAAAAGCTACGGAGTACAAACAAAAATATTAGACTTTTTAATTTTTTTTGTATAATTTTTTATTTATTAAACCATTATTAATTGTTTTCTGCAAAACATACATATGGGTGTCTGGTAATCACAACACCCGCTGGTGGTGCCATAGGACGGCATGGCCCAAGACATTGTCCGCCATGACACGCCACATTGTATTAAATAAGACCTTGTGACCTTGTATGGTAGAGTAGTGTGAGTTGGCTCATGAGGCATATTAGTACCAAGTACTCGAATAATCTTAGGGTCCGTTTGGATTGAAAGAATTGGAGGGAAAGGGAGGGGAGCATTTTTCTTTGTTTGGATACAAAATATGAAAGGATGAAAATAGAGGGGAAAGGATTTGGAGGGATCCATTTTCCCTCCTCAAAACGTAATTGGAATCTCTCCAAAATAAGCAAAGATTTGGAGGGAAAATGGTATCCAAACACCACCATTTCCCCTCCCATCCCCTTCCTTCCCGTCCTCTCCTTTTCTCTCCTATTTTACTATCCAAACACACTCTTAGGGAAACATTCCTACCTACTCCCTTCATTCAAATTTAATGACATCTCTTACTTTTTCACATTGTCGATGCGCATTTTGTAACGACAATATCTATAGTTCTAAATTGTGAAAAAAATATAGAAATTCGGTTTTAATGTTGTACCCAAAAAGACAAGTCAAACAAGATCACACATGACTATATTTTTATTTATATATTACGAGTCAAACACCCACGTTCATATCAAGTCGTTTTACTTTACTTTGAGCCAAGGTGGGTTACTGTGACAAATTAGAAAGATTCCTATGTAACACCCCGTGTTAATTTAACACAAATTAATTATTTTAACAAAATTTATAAATTAAAATTTATATAATTTGACTTTTATTCCTTTATTTTGAAAACGCGACTGAAAATTTTCGATCGAATAAACCTTCCCAAGATATTTCTATTTAAACCTTCTTGATTTTATTTTAATCTGTATTATATTTTTATTTCAAAAATACCTGTCGAACTAAAACTTTAGTTTTGTTACCACTATTAGATTTTATAAATTTGCATTATATTTTAAAAATCATTACTGTTTCGGGTTACAAATACTCAAGGTAAATACAACTCGAAGCTAACGAATAATCTTTATGTATAATTTAGTGGGTTGCGGTATCACTTGACCTTCTTTGACCGTGTGTCCTGCACAAGTACACAAACCTAGGCTCGTGTAACACCCCGTGTTTTTATAGCAAAATATTATGAAAGAATTTAATTCCTTAAATTAAATTCAACCTTTTCCCTTATAATAAAAATGCGACTGAATTTTTTTCACTAAACTTGTAACACTCCATGACAAGTTAAGCCTATTTATAATTGCGCAAATCATTAATTAAGCAATCTCGCTCAAGATTTTTCTAAAACAATGCGCTACAACTTTTCTCGCACCTGAATTAAAACCATTTTGATATGCTTCAAATTTGAACTTTATTTTTACATATTCAAACTCGATAAATCAAATGGAGCACCTACGACAAATTTCTCAACGACAAATTTTGGCACGCAAATCGAGGTCAAATGTTGACTAAATAGCCAAGCCACCTAAGTGTGATTAAATCACCTAATTCCTTTTTCAAATACACTTACTCATAATCCTAATCTAATTAAAAAAACTAGTTAAGCTTAATCATTTTGATTATTACTAACAAAACATATAATAATAATATCAAATTACTATTTCAATTTGATTTAACTAACACTTTCACTAAAACTCGATATATTGAGTTACACTAAGCCTAACCTGGTAAAATTTTTGACGTTTAAGCATAATGATTTAATTCAGCAACATTCCACAAAAAAATATATATTTCAGAACAAATAAGATTTTATTTCAAAGTTTCGAGGATTCTAGACCCAATTTTTGTTTTGATCACCCTTCTATGTTTTTCTTCATTTTAATTTTTGATCTTACCTCGAACCATCATTTTAAGACTATACCTTTTATTTCGAGACTTTTCGCGTGCGCGCAAATCGAAAATTTCAAAAACGAAAAATCGGGCCATGTACATGCATGTTGGCCGAAATTCTTGGTCAAGCTTGACAACTTATCCTCTTCCACTTTGCTACTACTTTCCTACCATGTCAAATCCTTCTTAAGACTCTACATTTTCATCATTAGATTCTAGCTTATTTAAATTAAATGAATTATGCAAATAAATGGAAGTGCATTCACACATAAGCTTATATTACAAAAAAAAAACAAAACACAATTACTACTACAACTACTACTACATACGGTACACTTACACACACACACAACAAATTTTTCTAAGTCATTTCCTCTCTAAATAAACTCATACCCAAGATCATAGTAAGCATGTTCATACAACCTCAAGAACACCATATGAACTTCATACTCTTTAATTTCTTTTACTCCTTAAAACTTTCATTTTATTGCTTTAAATTTAGTAGAGCACCTAAATGAATCCTCACCATTTATATTTAGTACTCACTTCCTCTTTATACCTACAATTAATTATGAACATAAATCAAAGCATAAGAAAATTTAAAACATCATTTAAACATTAAGATGACACTACACTTTAAATTTTCATTTTAGCTAGTTTAGTTTTAAAATAAATTACTAACTTGTGTACTTCATTTTTATGTACTCTCCTAATCAAAGACGAGGAGCAAGGTGGTGAAGTCGACTTGAGCCAGTTTAACCATATTGTCGATCCCGACAACTGCTAATCTTTTCATTCATAACCTAATCTAAGGTGCCCCCGCACACTAGGTTTTAATTTTGTAAATCGCATGTTTATGTGTTATGTTTATTGTGTATGATCACCTAGCTACATGTATTAAATTAGGAGACAAAAATCGAAAAATAAATTTGTTTGCTCACTTTGAAACCCACGGCCACCCTATTGTTTTTCACTTAATTTTTCGTTTTAATTTTTGTAAATTGCATGCTTAAAATACTTGTAATGAAATGAACATGAAAATATAATTAGTTTATGATTTGGACTAAAAATGAATTTGTTGTGAAATTGAAATGTTTTAAAGTGATGTTGTGTTCTTGAACTATTATTATTATTTTTGTGTTTGAAATGATGTATTATTGATAGTTAATGTTTTGTTATGTTTTCCACTCATGATTAAATACATAATTGATATAAGGTAAATTAGTTGTTGAATTAGAAGTATAAAAATCAAAAATCAAATTTATGAACATGTATATAATATACACGGCTATATTGATTTATTTGGACCAATTTTTAGTTTTAATTTTTCTAAATAACATATTATGATTAGTCTAGTTAAATTAGACTTGTATGAAAAATTTGAGAAAATTATATAAACATATGAAAATTTGACTAAGTAATGTTCATATTAAAAGCATGAGTGTTCTTCACATATTCATGTGATCTTCATGTGGATGACTAATTTTGATTTATAAATTTTATAAAGTTAAAGTTAAAAGTTGTTTTAATCCATTAGTAAATAAACACATAACTAAATATATAAGTTAAATAAGCTAAATCTTTAAAATATAAAAGTTAGAAATTTAAAGTAAGTAAAAACACTATTCATAATCGTAATAAAATATTTAGTGAAATTTCAACTTAGCTTAAATCACTTTAGTATAAACTAAATAAATAGATTATAAAAACTCTAAGTCGAAAACCGATAAAATTAGAAAACTAAAATAAATTGCTAAGTACATAGTGTGCCACGGTTTTGGTGAGTATTTTTGGACCTAAAATAAATTTGTCACTTTTTATTTTTATCACTTAAGTAATTTAAATAGTTAAAGTAATGATTTATTAATAAAAACAAAAAAAGAAATAAGTAGAGTAGAGTATAACAAGGCCACGGTTTTCCTACTTTAAATGGGTCAATTTTGATCAAAATGAATTTATCACTTAGTCACTAAAGTTGAATAGTAATTAGGATTATATTAGATTGTATAATAAATCGTTAATAAAAAGAATCAACGAAACCGATAAAAATAAACGTTACACTTATTAAAATGAACAAATTCGAGTGTTACTACCTATGCTTAAATTTGGATGTGGATATACGGACTATTTAAAATGAACTACGACAACCTCGCTAAAAATGGAAACCGCTAAAAGCTTAGTTAAGTATACGACTAAATTTAACCGAGTTTTACTTTTGAAATGTTATTTAAAATGACCAAGTACAAAATGAATTTAACAACTTCGAAATTAGAATTTGTACTTAAGTTTAAATCGAGTTTTTCATTTAAAATAATATTTCAAAATCACTAAATACAAAACGAACCTAACGACTTTAAAACTAGAATTTCGTACTTAGAAAATAAAAGTTGGTTTTGTAAACCTAAAAATATCCTAAGTATAAAAATTGGTATAAAGTATAAAAATACTAAGTATAAAATATAATAATAAAATACTAAGTATACGAATAAAATACAAAGTATAAAAGTACGAATAAAATACGAAGTATAAAAATACGATACGTATAAAAATACGCATTTGAATCACGAAATACTTAAAATACTGAATACGTATAAAAATACGAGGAATAGTAAATACGATGAATAGTAAATACGATGAATAGTAAATACAATGAATAGTGAAAATAATGAATAGTAAAAATATTTAAAATTTAGGAACGGACTCAAAATAAATAATTAACTTTTCTATGTGCTTCCGTTTACCTGAAGAACTGTTAGAACCAAACTTTTCATTATACAAGTTCGACGATACTAATTTATATGAACTATCACGTAAGTAATATGAGATTGAGAAAATGAGAAAATGAAGTACTTGCTAAATACTCGGGTGTCTGCGATGTTAAACGCTATAGGGTCAGGATTGGTAAGGTAGCCGCATATGGGGACACTATCACGCTTATTAGGTGCTAGTGGTGCATTTAATGACTCTCACAGTCGTTATTTAACGTGATTTTCGCCCTGGGTATCGATTCATTCACGGGCCCATATGAGGTAACGGAAAATAGCCATTCCCATCCGGGGAATCTGTCGTAGTGTAATAGTCGTACCAATAGGGTAGTGTGTGCATACAAAAGACAAGGGACTGATCCTCCTTATTACCTGCTTGATATCGTTAGCATTTAAAGTCCGTTGATGTGACCGGCACGCTAATGCGCGGACGCTTATTAGGCCGCATGTTTCCATCCTTGCTAGTTTGTTGGCTTATGGTCGTGTTTCATCTTAGATTATCCATGTTGTGTTAGATGTTAGGTAGCTGTATCTTATGCTACTTAGTGTTTGATCTGATGTACGAGTCTGAGTAACTAGTGCACTTTGATGGCGGATCATATGGGTGATATACCATGAGAGTACACAAGCCACTCTGTAGTCAAGACTCGCGAGTATATGTTATTATATGAATAATTGAAAAGGGTCGACTACCCCGATTATGCTTGAGATGATGATGAATTGCCTATATGATTATGATTGAAACGATAATGATTTATTGAACAAGGTTGGTTATAAGTGTTGCATGATATATTGTTTAGTTTATACTCGAGTTTGAATCATCCTGATTTTCCTTATGTGTTTTGCTTGCCTGCTTGCCATCTGCTTTAATTAATTGTCATGTATATCGTATATGTTTATAATTGCTACACTACATGATTTATTTGATGTGTTTAGATGTGTTGGGGGAGAAAACACTAATTATGGGATTTGTTGCAGGCGTCCCGAGACCTGAGTGTCTATCTACAACAGGGGTTGTGAAAGCCTTCTTTTGTGTTTTGAGAGATTGTAACCGAATGACTCTGTTTTGTCTATAACTCTTATTATGTATAATGAGTTGTAATACGATGACAGCTGGTTTTGTAATAAATAGACTTAATTAATATTCCGCCTTAGTTTAATTAAAGTCGCGAAAAACCAGGTTGTTACAGTTGGTATCAGAACTGTCTTGCGACCGTGAATAACTTAAAGTTATTTCATCTAGCGAGACGACACCTGGGCCAGACATTCATATTGTATGTCAGGCATAGACTAATAGGATCAAATAATAAATTAGAAATCCTAGATCGCTAAAATAATAATCTTAGAACGCTTTAAATGTGAGGATGGGTAGAAACATTAAGGACTGACCTACTAATCTTTTTGACTAACAAGTCCCTTATACTAACTTCACAAGAATCAAGACGTAAGAATCGAAGACAAGACTGAAGCGCATGCAGAGAGACGTATCAAGAATCATGTTATCTGAGGCAGCTTCCAAGACGTCGAAGACTTCTTTCGCTTTAAAAATTCCTACAACCATCTCTAATCGTTCTTTAATTATCACCATCATTGCAACGCTTTTCAACTCTCAGACTTTCTAAATCATAAAACCTCTTGACATTTAATCTCTCCGTGATGTTAGGATTTCCTTTTTACCCTCTAAAATCCCTACTAATAAGGAGTCAATCCCATAAAATTTTTAACTTCTTCGAGACTTTTGATGTTCTAAATCAGTAATCCCTTATAAATAATTTCGTGAACTGATTTTCTTTTCTCTCAACTTCGTAGAATGTTTTCAACCTTACTCTACGATTTCATAAACTTCTTTCTCTTTATTTCAAACCTTCTAACCTTATCCGTACTGTTCATAGTACCGAAGGCTAACCCTTGTCAATTCCCAACTCAACTCCATATCACTTGAGGGTGTATCTAAACTCTTATGCTGAACTTTGTGTCTGAACTTCCGACGTAATTCTTTTCTTCGAGAAGGAATTATTAACCCTTGTAACTTTTGATGTAAACTCTTCCACTTTATTAATGAAATGACTTTTACATGGCAAATTATAATGCGTCTCGCTTGAAACCACTCAAAACTTACGCAGTGTAATATTTTTCAGAATGGCTGCAAACGGTATTCCAGACAATGACCTTAACCAACAATTCCTCGAAGAGGAGGCAAGGAGGAGAGGTTTCGAGGATGCAATAATGAAAATCGCTCAGAATGTCCATCAATATCAGGGTGGCAGTAATAACCAATCCGCGTTTGAGAGGTTCTCAAAACATAGACCTCAACCGTACTCAGGCTCAGTCAACCCTACCGTTCTGACTGAATGGATTGAAGAAATGGAGAAGCTGTTGGAGCTCAGTAAGACACCGCCTACAGAGAAGGTGAATGTGGTAGCTTACTTCTTGAAGGGGGAGGCCAACAGTTGGTGGCGCTTAATCCGATCCACTTTTCCCCTGAGAATATACAATTGGAGCGAGTTCAAACTGCTACTAGAGAACAAGTACTTCGGAGAAGAGCTAAGATGGGAGATGGAAGAGAAATTCAGAAACTTAGATCAAGGTGATATGTCCCTGCAGGCATACACCGAGAAATATCAAGAGCTATCTAAGTTTGCTCCTAGAATATTAACGAACGAGGAGGAACTCGCAACCCGTTATGTAAGGGGCATGACTAACGATCTGAGGATAAACATGAGCGGGTTCAACTGTAAGAATTTTGCTGAGGCTTATGAGAAAGCAACGAGCATCTGGGCATCCATCCAGAAGGGAGTGGCTGAGGAGAAAAAGAAGAATAGGACTCTTACGCCTCCTGTGGCAAGTTCTAGTTTCATCCAGAAGCCTACCTTCCAACCGAGGAATTTTCAGAGTCCAAACTTTCAAAGCAGAGGTTTCAACAAGCCGGTTTATAACCGCAACAACAACAACTCGAACCAGGGAAGGCTGACTACCAGAGGTGGAAGGACTCCGCCGCCTATTGTGCGTTCGGACGATTGTCGTTTCTGTCACAAGGCTCTACACCCTGGGAAGCAATGCAACGGGTCACCATTTGTCTGTTTCTTTTGCAAGGTAGAGGGACACAAGGCTAACGTGTGCCCGCAGAAAGAAGCGATGGGAAGGATGAACACGGGACCACTACCCTGATTAAGGTACAAGGGCGTGTTTACGTCTTGTCGAGGTTGACGAAGACACCGAGGGTTGCCTCGACGTGAGACGTTATTCTTGGTAAAATTTACGATTAACTCAAGACACGCCTTTATTTTATTCAATACGAGCATTCTTTTCTTTAAATTTTTAAATACCTTTCGAACTTATCATATCTCATTACAATTTTCTCTCACAAAGTATACTTACATATATCATATTTTTCTATAACCCCTTATTATAAATTTCGAATCATATCCTAAATATGATTTATAACATTTCCGTTTCTTCTAATAACATTATAATAACAATTTTAAGAAGATGAGCTATGTCAACTCGGTTATCCGTAATTCCCTAAAAGTTTATTTAACCATTCAAAGATAACCTAAATTTCGTTAATTTCATTTAGTCTCATATTTTCCTTATGATCACTACGACTTTTACCATTTTTCCCGAAATGCCATTTTTCATAAGGCTATATATCTTATACATGTGATCAATAAAAATAACAATAATAATATTATGTATATACGTTTAAAAATTCTTAAGGGGGTAGGACTATAATTTGACTATATTAAAGTCCTACTAAAATCTGGAATTTCTTATTTCCATCTATTTTAAGGATAACATTTATTCTCAAAACTAAATAAAGTGTTTTGATTCTTAAAACTCTTGTTTTTTTTAATTTAATTTAAATCCGTACAAAACTTCTAGGCCCTACCTTTTTGGTGAGCCTCCTTCGCGTCATTTTCAGAAATAACAATCTAGTAACATCTCCATGTTTATTTAAAAATCTCATTTATAAATCAAACGCGATTTTGTTCTCCAATATTTTCACTATATCCGACATTTCTATATTAGTTAGAAAACTCAAACTTTTCAAAAAGTCTTATTCCAACAAAGCCAAATACTATTATCCAAATCAGTAAAATCTCGATATTCTCTCTAACTGCCTTGTTTAAACCTCGAGCAGTTATCCACTCTATCTATGTTTCGGGGACGAAACTTTCTTAAGGGGGTAGGATTGTAACACCCCGTGTTTTTATAGCAAAATATTATGAAAGAATTTAATTCCTTAAATTAAATTCAACCTTTTCCCTTATAATAAAAATGCGACTGAATTTTTTTCGCTAAACTTGTAACACTCCATGACAAGTTAAGCCTATTTATAATTGCGCAAATCATTAATTAAGCAATCTCGCTCAAGATTTTTCTAAAACAATGCGCTACAACTTTTCTCGCACCTGAATTAAAACCATTTTGATATGCTTCAAATTTGAACTTTATTTTTACATATTCAAACTCGATAAATCAAATGGAGCACCTACGACAAATTTCTCAACGACAAATTTTGGCACGCAAATCGAGGTCAAATGTTGACTAAATAGCCAAGCCACCTAAGTGTGATTAAATCACCTAATTCCTTTTTCAAATACACTTACTCATAATCCTAATCTAATTAAAAAAACTAGTTAAGCTTAATCATTTTGATTATTACTAACAAAACATATAATAATAATATCAAATTACTATTTCAATTTGATTTAACTAACACTTTCACTAAAACTCGATATATTGAGTTACACTAAGCCTAACCTGGTAAAATTTTTGACGTTTAAGCATAATGATTTAATTCAGCAACATTCCACAAAAAAAATATATATTTCAGAACAAATAAGATTTTATTTCAAAGTTTCGAGGATTCTAGACCCAATTTTTGTTTTGATCACCCTTCTATGTTTTTCTTCATTTTAATTTTTGATCTTACCTCGAACCATCATTTTAAGACTATACCTTTTATTTCGAGACTTTTCGCGTGCGCGCAAATCGAAAATTTCAAAAACGAAAAATCGGGCCATGTACATGCATGTTGGCCGAAATTCTTGGTCAAGCTTGACAACTTATCCTCTTCCACTTTGCTACTACTTTCCTACCATGTCAAATCCTTCTTAAGACTCTACATTTTCATCATTAGATTCTAGCTTATTTAAATTAAATGAATTATGCAAATAAATGGAAGTGCATTCACACATAAGCTTATATTACAAAAAAAAACAAAACACAATTACTACTAAAACTACTACTACATACGGTACACTTACACACACACACAACAAATTTTTCTAAGTCATTTCCTCTCTAAATAAACTCATACCCAAGATCATAGTAAGCATGTTCATACAACCTCAAGAACACCATATGAACTTCATACTCTTTAATTTCTTTTACTCCTTAAAACTTTCATTTTATTGCTTTAAATTTAGTAGAGCACCTAAATGAATCCTCACCATTTATATTTAGTACTCACTTCCTCTTTATACCTACAATTAATTATGAACATAAATCAAAGCATAAGAAAATTTAAAACATCATTTAAACATTAAGATGACACTACACTTTAAATTTTCATTTTAGCTAGTTTAGTTTTAAAATAAATTACTAACTTGTGTACTTCATTTTTATGTACTCTCCTAATCAAAGACGAGGAGCAAGGTGGTGAAGTCGACTTGAGCCAGTTTAACCATATTGTCGATCCCGACAACTGCTAATCTTTTCATTCATAACCTAATCTAAGGTGCCCCCGCACACTAGGTTTTAATTTTGTAAATCGCATGTTTATGTGTTATGTTTATTGTGTATGATCACCTAGCTACATGTATTAAATTAGGAGACAAAAATCGAAAAATAAATTTGTTTGCTCACTTTGAAACCCACGGCCACCCTATTGTTTTTCACTTAATTTTTCGTTTTAATTTTTGTAAATTGCATGCTTAAAATACTTGTAATGAAATGAACATGAAAATATAATTAGTTTATGATTTGGACTAAAAATGAATTTGTTGTGAAATTGAAATGTTTTAAAGTGATGTTGTGTTCTTGAACTATTATTATTATTTTTGTGTTTGAAATGATTTATTTTTGTTAGTTAATGTTTTGTTATGTTTTCCACTCATGATTAAATACATAATTGATATAAGGTAAATTAGTTGTTGAATTAGAAGTATAAAAATCAAAAATCAAATTTATGAACATGTATATAATATACACGGCTATATTGATTTATTTGGACCAATTTTTAGTTTTAATTTTTCTAAATAACATATTATGATTAGTCTAGTTAAATTAGACTTGTATGAAAAATTTGAGAAAATTATATAAACATATGAAAATTTGACTAAGTAATGTTCATATTAAAAGCATGAGTGTTCTTCACATATTCATGTGATCTTCATGTGGATGACTAATTTTGATTTATAAATTTTATAAAGTTAAAGTTAAAAGTTGTTTTAATCCATTAGTAAATAAACACATAACTAAATATATAAGTTAAATAAGCTAAATCTTTAAAATATAAAAGTTAGAAATTTAAAGTAAGTAAAAACACTATTCATAATCGTAATAAAATATTTAGTGAAATTTCAACTTAGCTTAAATCACTTTAGTATAAACTAAATAAATAGATTATAAAAACTCTAAGTCGAAAACCGATAAAATTAGAAAACTAAAATAAATTGCTAAGTACATAGTGTGCCTCGGTTTTGGTGAGTATTTTTGGACCTAAAATAAATTTGTCACTTTTTATTTTTATCACTTAAGTAATTTAAATAGTTAAAGTAATGATTTATTAATAAAAACAAAAAAAGAAATAAGTAGAGTAGAGTATAACAAGGCCACGGTTTTCCTACTTTAAATGGGTCAATTTTGATCAAAATGAATTTATCACTTAGTCACTAAAGTTGAATAGTAATTAGGATTATATTAGATTGTATAATAAATCGTTAATAAAAAGAATCAACGAAACCGATAAAAATAAACGTTACACTTATTAAAATGAACAAATTCGAGTGTTACTACCTATGCTTAAATTTGGATGTGGATATACGGACTATTTAAAATGAACTACGACAACCTCGCTAAAAATGGAAACCGCTAAAAGCTTAGTTAAGTATACGACTAAATTTAACCGAGTTTTACTTTTGAAATGTTATTTAAAATGACCAAGTACAAAATGAATTTAACAACTTCGAAATTAGAATTTGTACTTAAGTTTAAATCGAGTTTTTCATTTAAAATAATATTTCAAAATCACTAAATACAAAACGAACCTAACGACTTTAAAACTAGAATTTCGTACTTAGAAAATAAAAGTTGGTTTTGTAAACCTAAAAATATCCTAAGTATAAAAATTGGTATAAAGTATAAAAATACTAAGTATAAAATATAATAATAAAATACTAAGTATACGAATAAAATACAAAGTATAAAAGTACGAATAAAATACGAAGTATAAAAATACGCATACGTATAAAAATACGTACGAATACGAAATACGAAAATACGAATACGTATAAAAATACGAGGAATAGTAAATACGATGAATAGTAAATACGATGAATAGTAAATACAATGAATAGTGAAAATAATGAATAGTAAAAATATTTAAAATTTAGGAACGGACTCAAAATAAATAATTAACTTTTCTATGTGCTTCCGTTTACCTGAAGAACTGTTAGAACCAAACTTTTCATTATACAAGTTCGACGATACTAATTTATATGAACTATCACGTAAGTAATATGAGATTGAGAAAATGAGAAAATGAAGTACTTGCTAAATACTCGGGTGTCTGCGATGTTAAACGCTATAGGGTCAGGATTGGTAAGGTAGCCGCATATGGGGACACTATCACGCTTATTAGGTGCTAGTGGTGCATTTAATGACTCTCACAGTCGTTATTTAACGTGATTTTCGCCACTGGTATCGATTCGCTCACGGGCCCATATGAGGTAACGGAAAATAGCCATTCCCATCCCGGGAATGCAGTAGTGTAATAGTCGTACTAATAGGGTAGTGTGTGCATACAAAAGACAAGGGTGATCCTCCTTATTACCCGCTTGATATCGTTAGCATTTAAAGTCCGTTGATGTGACCAAACGCGCTAATGCTTGTGGACGCTTATTAGGCCGCATGTTTCCATCCTTGCTAGTTTGTTGGCTTATGGTCGTGTTTCATCTTAGATTATCCATGTTGTGTTAGATGTTAGGTAGCTGTATCTTATGCTACTTAGTGTTTGATCTGATGTACGAGTCTGAGTAACTAGTGCACTTTGATGGCGGATCATATGGGTGATATACCATGAGAGTACACAAGCCACTCTGTAGTCAAGACTCGCGAGTATATGTTATTATATGAATAATTGAAAAGGGTCGACTACCCCGATTATGCTTGAGATGATGATGAATTGCCTATATGATTATGATTGAAACGATAATGATTTATTGAACAAGGTTGGTTATAAGTGTTGCATGATATATTGTTTAGTTTATACTCGAGTTTGAATCATCCTGATTTTCCTTATGTGTTTTGCTTGCCTGCTTGCCATCTGCTTTAATTAATTGTCATGTATATCGTATATGTTTATAATTGCTACACTACATGATTTATTTGATGTGTTTAGATGTGTTGGGGGAGAAAACACTAATTATGGGATTTGTTG
The DNA here is from genome assembly GCA_023091065.1 of Dianthus caryophyllus. Lineage (NCBI taxonomy): Eukaryota > Viridiplantae > Streptophyta > Magnoliopsida > Caryophyllales > Caryophyllaceae > Dianthus > Dianthus caryophyllus. The sequence goes on along the minus strand of CM041527.1, from coordinate 18,349,162 downwards.
CAGGCGTCCCGAGACCTGAGTGTCTATGTAACACCCCGACTCATTTCACTCTTCATATCGTTCGTGTCGTTTAGTTGGTCTTTCATTTCTCATGATCTTTCTCATTTTTAGCTGGAGGAAGTCGTTTCGTTAGCTTGAGTATAGAAGGTTTGGTCTTGGTTGCGTTAACCGAAGTGAGTCTTGAGCGTGTGAGTGAGTGTGGGGGTGATTAGAGGGTCATGAGAGGGTCAGAAGTGTTTTGGCGAGCTAGGCGCGGTGGCAAGGCGAGCAGGAAGGAAAAGAGACCATCCGAAGAAAAACAGACAGGAACCGCGAGAGACCGCGATCGGCTCATGAGCAAAGCGCGACCATGAGCGAACATGCGAGCAACCCGCGCAGACGGTTTTCGCGTTTTTGTTTTCTTTAATCCGTATTTGAGAGGGGCACGAATTCCTATCCTATTTAAACTAAACTAGCCCTAATAACATCAGATTAGCCTCATTCTATATCTCAACTCACAAAACCCTCTCTTCTCTCTCATAATTCTCCATTAATTTCTCATTTAATCACCATTAAAACTCATTCAATTCATTCCTTCTCAACCCTAATCATCACCTTATTCATTCCTTGCTTATTCTTTCGGTAAATTCTTATCGTTTATATTAGTTTTCTGATTATTATTTTATTATATGTTTGTTTTGAGTGTTCTTATGTTTTGTATGTACTATTTTTGTGCCCTAATCGAAGGAGAAGAGGAGCCTAACGAGGAAGACACTATCCTTGTCGAGGACGAAGAAGAGTAGAACCTTTCTCATCGCTTAAACGAGGTAACTAGGTGTAGCCTTGGTTGTATTTTGACAAGTATGAGGCCTTTGTGTTGCTTGAGTCCTTGTTTGTGATGTTATGATGAAAAGTCGTAATCTTTGCAATGTATTGGTTGAATTATGATCATAGATGCTATGTTATGGGTTGGCCTCATACTACTTGAGTCTAGTATCATGCTAGGTTGTTGGTTCACATAAAATGATGAGTTAAAGGTTGGATTATGACTAATGATGATGAATTGGTTGAATGTATGAACATTGCTTCCATGCCCTAATGTTGGTTAGAATGCTAGAATCGGTTATAGTATGTTATTATTGTATCGATTGGGTTGTATTGGTGGTATTGGAGACGGTTTGTATTGTTGGTTTGATCGTATTGTTATGCTTGAGTTAAGTTTGCATGCGTGTACTGTTCTGGCACGTATGTGAGGAGCTACGACGTCCTAGTTTGGACGGATACCGCCCATAATCCCCTCGGCTATTCTTGTTCGCTTAGTTAGAGCGACTATGGGTTCTCAACCTGTTATGGTTGGAGACTATGGTTTGATATATGTCGTCACCGTTCTTGTTCGCTCGGTGGAATTTGGCCAAATTTAGACTAATGAGTTTGAGGAACTTCTTGTTCGTTGTTCCGCCATAGGGTTTGAGTGATTCTTGTTCGCTTCACTCGAGGTGATTCTTGTTCGCTTCACCTAGTGCTCTGCGCTTACTCTTGCGCTTGTGTTGTTGGTTACGAATTGGATGGTTTGGAGAAGGTTGTTGTGTGTGCCGTGTGATGTTGTTGTTGGTGCCGAGTTGTTTGTTATTGTTGTCCTATGCTTTGTTGTTCATTTGGTACTCCGATTATAGGCCGTAGGCCAGGTAAGCTTGCATATGTTGTTGTTTATGTTTATGATGTTGAAATATGACTGGGGAGCACCTAGTTACTCCCCACTGATTGTGGTTGTTGCTTTCTTTTTTTATAGGTACGCGCGGGATGGGCCTATGTGTGAGGATGCCGTGAGATTGAGACCCGTAGCTTGCCTTGTCTAGTTGACTAGCTTGAGTTTTAGAGTTTGCTTAGAATGGATTAGACTTACTTATGTTTTCTTTTCGTTGTACTCTGGTTTTGGATTTGTAAGGGGTATTTATTCCCCGTTGTTAGGCCTTGAGGCCTACTTTCATTTGCTTTGGTTTGTTTTAGGTCGTTGTGAGTGACAATACCGGATTCACGGTGTTTCCGCCACCGTGGTTTACATTTCCCTTTCATTTTATCTTATAAAACCTTTTTTTTTTCAAAGTCTATTTTATCTTGTTAAATAATCCGGGTTGTTACAGTTGGTATCAGAGCGAACACGCTCCCAACTCTCCTAGATGAGTGAGTAGAATTTGACTTAGAACCTTGAGTGGAGTGTTGGGTAGTCACCATAGGGGGGTTTGCGTTGCTTTTGTATGCGTTTGAGTAGTTATCTGAAGTGGCATGTTTAGTAAGTGCTACTACTAACTATGTTTTTGCGTTGCAGATGGCCCGAAATGGAAATGCCGCGCAACAAGAACAACAGCGCATCCGTCGACTTGAGGATGCCATTCTGGCCTTGACTGAGGCACAAGTTAACAATCGGGCGATCTTTGACCGTTTTGATCGTCACCATCCGCCTACTTATGATGGCAAGGCCGACCCGGTCGTGCTTGAGTCATGGGTGAGAGAAATCGAGAAGCTCTTCGTAGCTACCGGGTGCTGAGGCGCAAAGGTGGATATTGCCACCTACTATCCGAAAATGGAGGTCGACAAGCTGGTGGGCCTTATCTAGAGCTACTCTCCAAGCTCAGGTTGGGTTCAACTGGGCTAGGTTCTGCGTAGCGTTGGAGAAGCGCTTACACTGATCGACTCAGTTGGCGGAAGGAGCAGGAATTCATGTAACTGCACAGGGCACCATGTCCATACAGGAGTACACTGACAAGTTCACCGCCTTGGCTCGTTTCGCACCGCACGTCGTTCCCGATGAAGCTCGCATTCGGCCGATTTGAGAAGAATTTACCCCCCAGGGTTGCGACCGCACTAGCTGGTTTGCCCTCTACTACCTTCCAAAGAGCTTATGGCGAGGGCTTTGAGTGTATACGCATCGGTTCAGGCTGAAGAGGCCGCTGCTGCAAACAGGTTTGTGAAGAGGCCGTTTGTACCACAATCTTCCTTTCAGGCTGCGAAGAAAGGGAGGTTCGAGACTCGACCGGTTGCGAACCGTACCCAGGTTCCATCTAGGCCGAACATGCTGTGCTATAGGTGCAGGAAGCCTTACCATCCGGGTAAGACTTGTGACGGGAGGCCGATCATGTGCTTTAATTGCAAGGAGCTGGGGCATAAGTCCAACGATTGCCCTAAGGCTGCGAAAACTGCTGGTGCTGGTTCTAGTTCTACTACTGCTGTGGTTCCTTCGACTGTGACCGCAAAGACTAACCCTCCTGCTCAGAAGGGTCGTATCTTCGTTATGAGTCGCGCCGAGGCTGAGGCTCATCCTGATGTCATTACTGGTACATTTCTTGTTAACTCTGAACCTGCATTTGTTTTGTTCGATACTGGTGCTTCTATGTCCTTTATTTCTGCTTCACTGGTCGAGAGGGCCAAGCTTACTTCTTCTACTTCCGTGGATACACTTATTTCTCTTCCCACGGGAGAAACTATTTCATGCTCTACTCTTTACAAGGATGTTCCTATTTCCTTTGGGATATCCGTCTTGCTAGCTGATCTTGTTCGCTTTGAGCTGTCGGAGTTCGATATTATCTTGGGTATGGATTGGTTGGCGAAGTTCGATGCTCGATTCATTTGCCGTGATCAGAAGGTCTTGCTGAAGGGACCGTCTGGTTGCACGATCTCGCATAGGTGCTCTACTTCGAGGCCTAGTGTTCGATGGGTGTCTGCGTTGAAGATGAGTAACCTGAGGAGGAAGGGTCATCAGGTGTTCTTGTGCATGGTGAAGGATGTCTCTAAGGAGCTGAAGTTAGAGGACATTCCTGTGGTCAGTGACTTTGCTGATGTTTTTCCTGAAGAGTTACCAGGAATTCCACCTGAGCGTGATGTAGAGTTCGTTATTGATCTAGTGCCTGGTACAGGACCTATCTCTAAGGCTCCGTATCGTATGGCGCCAGCTGAGTTGCAAGAGTTGAAGAAGCAGTTGGAGGATATGAATGAGAAAGGGTTTATTCGACCAAGTGTATCTCCATGGGGTGCTCCAGTGTTGTTTGTTAAGAAGAAGGACGGGAGTATGCGTCTGTGTATAGACTATCGCGAGCTGAACAAAGTGACTATCAAGAACAAGTATCCTCTGCCGCGCATCGAGGACTTGTTTGATCAGTTGAAGGGTGCTAGTGTGTTCTCCAAGATCGACTTGAGATCGGGTTATCATCAGATTCCAGTTCGTGAGCAGGATATTCCTAAGACTGCGTTTCGATCTAGGTATGGGCATTATGAGTTCGTGGTGATGCCGTTTGGGTTGACGAATGCTCCTGCAGTGTTTATGGATCAGATGAACCGTACTTTTGGTGAGTATTTGGATCGATGTGTCGTTGTCTTTATTGATGACATATTGATCTATTCGAAGGTCGAGGCTGAACATGAGAATCATCTGCGTCTTATTCTTGAAGTGCTGCGTAAACAGAAGTGGTACGCGAAGTTCTCCAAGTGTGAGTTCTGGCTGAAGGAAGTTGCCTTCTTGGGTCATGTTATATCTGGTGACGGAGTGAAGGTTGATCCAGCGAAGGTTGAGGCTGTGCTTGGTTGGGAGAGTCCGAAGAATGTGAATGAGATTCGGAGTTTCCTTGGGTTAGCTGGCTATTACAGGAGGTTCGTACAGGACTTCTCAAAGATAGCTAGACCCTTGACTCAGTTGCTGCAGAAAGAGTCCAAGTTTGTGTGGAGTGAAGGTTGTGAAGCTGCGTTCCAAGAATTGAAGAAGAGGCTGACCACCGCTCCAGTGTTGACGCTACCTGAAGAGGGAGTTGAGTTCGACGTCTACAGTGATGCTTCGAAGTTGGGTTTGGGTTGTGTTCTGATGCAGAAGGGGAAAGTGATTGCCTATCGTCCGAGGCGGTGCGTGTCAATGAGCAGAACTACCCTACGCACGATCTTGAGTTAGCTGCTGTGGTGTTTGCTTTGAAGCTGTGGAGGCATTACTTGTATGGTGCTTCGTGTAAGATTTATACGGATCACAAGAGTTTGAAATACATTTTTACTCAACGTGATTTGAACATGAGGCAAAGGCGGTGGCTAGAGCTGATTAAGGATTATAATATCGAGCTGCAGTATCATGAAGGGAAGGCGAATGTGGTTGCAGATGCTTTGAGTAGGAAGGTGAGGCATGGGTTGAACGCTGCTTGGGTTCTTCCTGACGATCTTTGCCGCGAGTTCCAGAAGCTTGAATTGGAGGTAGTACCGCATGGGATCGACATGGGTGCTATGGTTGCTGAACCTGAGTTGTTCCATGAGATTCGAGTGAAGCAGCGCGAGGATCCTGTTTTAGAGGCTTGGAGGTTGGCCAAGGAGAATGGTGGTGCTGAAGACTTTGAGATAGGAGCTGATGGAGGTTTGAGGTTTAAGAAGAGATGGTGCGTTCCTAACTGTGAGGTCCTGAAGAGGAAGATTCTGAAGGAAGCTCATAGTTCCCCTTATTCTGTACATCCCGGTGGTGACAAGATGTACAAGGACTTGAGGCTGCATTTTTGGTGGCCTAACATGAAGAAGGAGGTGGCTGAGTATGTGGGTAAGTGTTTGGTGTGTCAGAAGGTTAAGTTTGAGCACCAGAGACCGGGAGGATTGCTGCAACCTCTCGAGATTCCGATGTGGAAGTGGGATTCGATTTCCATGGACTTTGTGATGGGGCTACCTAGAACGCCGACCGGTAAGAATGCTATATGGGTTGTGGTTGATCGCTTGACTAAGGTTGCTCACTTCGTTCCTATGAAGGAGACCTGGAGTATGGAAGAGCTAGCCAATGCATATCAAAGGGAAGTAGTTCGCTTGCATGGGGTTCCTAAGGACATTATTTCCGATCGTGATCCCCGATTTTGTTCTCAGTTTTGGAAGAAGCTACAGGAAGCATTGGGTAGTGAGCTGAAGATGAGTACCGCTTTCCATGCTGCTACGGATGGACAGACCGAGAGAACCATTCAGACTTTAGAGGACATGTTGAGAGCTTGTGTACTAGAGTTCCAGGTTGGTTGGGAGAAGAGCTTGCCTCTGGTGGAGTTCTCTTACAACAACAGTTTTCAAGCTAGTATTAAGATGGCTCCGTTCGAGGCATTGTATGGGAGGAAGTGTAGGAGTCCCATGTGCTGGGATGATGTGACTGAAGCTACAGTGCTTGGACCGGAGATGGTACAGGAGTCCATTGAGCAGGTGAGACTCATTCGAGAGAAGCTGAAGGCGGCGCAGGATCGACAGAAGTCTTATGCTGATTTGAAGCGTCGACCAATCGAGTTTGAAGTGGGAGACAAGGTGTTCTTAAAGGTTTCTCCTATGAAGGGTGTGAAGAGGTTTGGCATCAAGGGAAAGCTGAGTCCTAAGTATGTTGGACCTTATGAAGTGCTGGAACGGGTTGGTGAAGTGGCGTACAGATTGGCTTTGCCACCGAATTTGTCCAAGGTGCATAATGTGTTCCATGTGTCTCAACTGAGACGGTACCGAAGCGATCCATCGCATGTGGTTGAAGCTGACGTTGTGGGTGTAGAGCCTAACTTGACTTATGAGGAGAAGCCGGTACGTATCCTTGATAGGAAGGAGAAGAGGTTGAGGAACAAGGTAGTTCCTTTGGTAAAAGTGTTATGGAGGAGTGAGAAGTATGAAGAGGCGACATGGGAGACCGAAGCTTCAATGCAGGAGAAGTATCCGCACTTGTTTATCACAGGTAGTTCTTTGTTCTCAAGTTTCGAGGACGAAACTTCTTTTTAGGTGGTGTGGTTGTAACACCCCGACTCATTTCACTCTTCATATCGTTCGTGTCGTTTAGTTGGTCTTTCATTTCTCATGATCTTTCTCATTTTTAGCTGGAGGAAGTCGTTTCGTTAGCTTGAGTATAGAAGGTTTGGTCTTGGTTGCGTTAACCGAAGTGAGTCTTGAGAGTGTGAGTGAGTGTGGGGGTGATTAGAGGGTCATGAGAGGGTCAGAAGTGTTTTGGCGAGCTAGGCGCGAGCTGGGCGCGAGCAGGGAAGGAAAAGAGACCATCCGAAGAAAAACAGACAGGAACCGCGAGAGACCCGCGATCACCATGAGCAAAGCCGCGCAGCGACCGAGCTTAACCGCGAGCAACCCGCGGGCACAGAGCTGGTTTTCGCGTTTTTGTTTTCTTTAATCCGTATTTGAGAGGGGCACGAATTCCTATCCTATTTAAACTAAACTAGCCCTAATAACATCAGATTAGCCTCATTCTATATCTCAACTCACAAAACCCTCTCTTCTCTCTCATAATTCTCCATTAATTTCTCATTTAATCACCATTAAAACTCATTCAATTCATTCCTTCTCAACCCTAATCATCACCTTATTCATTCCTTGCTTATTCTTTCGGTAAATTCTTATCGTTTATATTAGTTTTCTGATTATTATTTTATTATATGTTTGTTTTGAGTGTTCTTATGTTTTGTATGTACTATTTTTGTGCCCTAATCGAAGGAGAAGAGGAGCCTAACGAGGAAGACACTATCCTTGTCGAGGACGAAGAAGAGTAGAACCTTTCTCATCGCTTAAACGAGGTAACTAGGTGTAGCCTTGGTTGTATTTTGACAAGTGTGAGGCCTTTGTGTTGCTTGAGTCCTTGTTTGTGATGTTATGATGAAAAGTCGTAATCTTTGCAATGTATTGGTTGAATTATGATCATAGATGCTATGTTATGGGTTGGCCTCATACTACTTGAGTCTAGTATCATGCTAGGTTGTTGGTTCACATAAAATGATGAGTTAAAGGTTGGATTATGACTAATGATGATGAATTGGTTGAGTGTATGAACATTGCTTCCATGCCCTAATGTTGGTTAGAATGCTAGAATCGGTTATAGTATGTTATTATTGTATCGATTGGGTTGTATTGGTGGTATTGGAGACGGTTTGTATTGTTGGTTTGATCGTATTGTTATGCTTGAGTTAAGTTTGCATGCGTGTACTGTTCTGGCACGTATGTGAGGAGCTACGACGTCCTAGTTTGGACGGATACCGCCCATAATCCCCTCGGCTATTCTTGTTCGCTTAGTTAGAGCGACTATGGGTTCTCAACCTGTTATGGTTGGAGACTATGGTTTGATATATGTCGTCACCGTTCTTGTTCGCTCGGTGGAATTTGGCCAAATTTAGACTAATGAGTTTGAGGAACTTCTTGTTCGCTGTTCCGCCATAGGGTTTGAGTGATTCTTGTTCGCTTCACTCGAGGTGATTCTTGTTCGCTTCACCTAGTGCTCTGCGCTTACTCTTGCGCTTGTGTTGATTGGTTATGGTTTGGATGGTTTGGAGAAGGTTGTTGTGTGTCTTAGTGTGATGTTGTTGTTGGTGCCGAGTTGTTTGTTATTGTTGTCCTATGCTTTGTTGTTCATTTGGTACTCCGATTATAGGCCGTAGGCCAGGTAAGCTTGCATATGTTGTTGTTTATGTTTATGATGTTGAAATATGACTGGGGAGCACCTAGTTACTCCCCACTGATTGTGGTTGTTGCTTTCTTTTTTTATAGGTACGCGCGGGATGGGCCTATGTGTGAGGATGCCGTGAGATTGAGACCCGTAGCTTGCCTTGTCTAGTTGACTAGCTTGAGTTTTAGAGTTTGCTTAGAATGGATTAGACTTACTTATGTTTTCTTTTCGTTGTACTCTGGTTTTGGATTTGTAAGGGGTATTTATTCCCCGTTGTTAGGCCTTGAGGCCTACTTTCATTTGCTTTGGTTTGTTTTAGGTCGTTGTGAGTGACAATACCGGATTCACGGTGTTTCCGCCACCGTGGTTTACATTTCCCTTTCATTTTATCTTATAAAACCTTTTTTTTTTCAAAGTCTATTTTATCTTGTTAAATAATCCGGGTTGTTACAGTCTATCTACAACAGGGGTTGTGAAAGCCTTCTTTTGTGTTTTGAGAGATTGTAACCGAATGACTCTGTTTTGTCTATAACTCTTATTATGTATAATGAGTTGTAATACGATGACAGCTGGTTTTGTAATAAATAGACTTAATTAATATTCCGCCTTAGTTTAATTAAAGTCGCGAAAAACCAGGTTGTTACAGCTCGGGGGTGTCCGAGGATAACCCCTCCGATGCTTAAGTCAGCGTCTGTAGAAGAGAGAAGTCAGAGAATTATAAGAATAAGTCTAAGTAATTTAATATCTTTTATGTGATTTTTGTGTGTTAATGTGAATGAATCTCTAGCTGAGTGTCTCCTTCCTTATTTATATTACGTGGTATTGTCTTTTAATGATCCATGTCAGCTATAAAGTCGATCCTTTGTCTTTTAGCGTTGTCTTGTAGTGATTAGGTACCAACAAACTCTGACACTCCTGTCTCCTATTCCTCGCGGTGCGCCGTGCCTGCCACGTGGCCGTGCGTGTAACAACCCGGTTTTTCGTGACTTAATTAAACTAAGGCGGAAAATTAATTAAGTCTAATACATGCCGGATGTTAAATAAATTACACTCAAATGGCATAGGATACAAATATATATTACAATCTCTCAAAGAAAACAAACGAAACATCCTAATCGTCCCGATAATCCTGAGTCTCGAGAATTTCCTGCAACGGAAACAAAAACACAAAATAGGAGGATCTCCCGCTCAGAGGCGGGAAGTGACTGTTCTAACCAACAACCTCTAAACCAAAGTTTTGGTTTATTTAACCTATGATTAAAAGTAACTTGGCAGCACTAAACGCGTATAACTACCGTAGCCACCTTATGTTAATAAAATTGGACAAATAGCATATAATATCAGTTCTCACATATAGATATTTAAATCTCATACAACATGATAAACAAAACTTAAAACATTTCAATTTATAGAATCACAATAAATAAACATGACTATCATCTCAATTAATATAATATATATAAAACCTAAATTATGGGGATCAAGATATATGCATAAGCCGTAATCAATTCAATAAACACATAGTCGTGAACAATCATGCAATTCTAAACATATGCAATATAGAAAATAAATAAATAAAACACATTGCAAGTAGACAAGCAAAAACATATAAGGAATCATAATAATTCAAATATGAGCATACGTCAAATCATATAATCATAAAACATTTCTCGATAATCATACTAAACAAGGCAATCTCAACTCAAGGACAACGTCATTCAGACAATAACCAATCAAAACAAGGAAATACATTCATCATACGTTGACTAGTGATTGTTCATTAGCGAGGCGGAAGCATGCAGACGTAATTTCGCAATAGTAGACAGGGCCAAACAGATTGGACGTGGCTGACACACTAGACAACAGTGGACAGGGCCAAACAGATTGGACGTGGTTGACATACTAGACGTCCGCGCAATAGCGGTCAGGGCCGAACAAAGCGGACGTGTCTGAACAGGCTAAGGATACCTAAAGCGATAAGGACAGCCAAATCCCGAGTCTAATGTATGCATACACCACTATAGATAGGTTCGTATCATACTCGCCCTCGAGTAAGTAGTCACCTAATAATACGACTATCACCTTAGACGGGTACCCCCGGGTGGGGCTGGAGTTTCCAATTACCGTAGTATGGGCTCACGGAGATATCAATGATGCCCCATCCCTGAGGTTGTATATCCCGCACCGAAATAATACTTTAAATAAAAATATTAGATCGCCTTTAGCAACTCTGGGAGGGAGCTAAAGTCCCCATAGACGGCTACCTCATTAACTTCGAATTCAAGAGTCGCGACATGGCGAACAATCCAAGTATTTTATTCAAGTATTTCATTTTCTCAATTTCTTATTTCCTCGTTCATTCAAAATAGGTGGCAATTCTGTAACTTAAATATATCGTCTAATTACTTTATATAATGAAATTTTTGTATCAGCAGTTCTTCAGGTAAACAGAAGCACATAGAAAACTTAAATATTTATTTTGAGTCCGTTCGTAGATTTTAGTTATTTTCACTATTCATTATTTTGTACGTATTTTTATACGTATGCGTATTTTTATACTCTGTACTACATTTAGATTTTTAAGTAAGTTAAACCATTTTGAAATTTTAGTTGCTATTCATCATTTTACTATTCCTTATTTTGTTTTAAAATATTCATTCTCGTTACTTAGTTTACTTTAAAGTTCTTTATTTCGAGTAACTCAAATAGGTTCAAGTAATTAATTTATTTTATTCAAGTGTAAGTATTTTATTTGATTAAGTTAAAAGATTTAGTTTCGTTTAAATTCAATTCAAGTATGTTTACGATTAGTGATATAAATAATTGAATTTCATTATAAGTCACATTTATTTCTTCCTTTTTATTTAAATTGTAAAGTGTTTAGCGATTTAGTAGTTTTAACATTTATTTTAACTTGTAAAAGTATCTTGATGATACTTAGCAAAATTTAGTATTTTTAATAAAATCTAATATAATGACATTTAGGAACTATTCATTTAGGTGGCCTAATTTCTGAATTGATTTTATTTATGTAACTTTTACGTAGTCGTATTAGGTGATTTAATAATTCGATCGTGAGATTATTAATATTTAAATTTTAGTAATATTCACTTAAGTTTAATTCACTTAATTATTTATAACTTTTAAAAATGTCAAAAACTTTATAATTCAAAATCTTAGTTAGGTTTTGTATTTATATATATATATATATATATATATATATATATATATATATATATATATATATATATATATATATAGAAATAGGTTCTTTAGAGTCCTAGTGTTAGGTTAGAGTCCTAGAGTCCTAATATCAACCATTGGATCAAATTAGATCAATGGTTGAGATTCATCCAACAATTAATACATTGTCTCCAAATAAAAACAAAAAAAATAAAAAAAAAAATCCTACCAAAAAAAATTAATCAAAAAGAAAAAAAAAAACACAATTACCCAAAACTTCAGCGACATTCTTTCCATTTCCCTAAACCACTTTTATTTTTCAATTTTCAAATCTCTCTCTTCAATCCTAACTTGTATCACTTCTTCTCCCTTTATCTTCTTCATTCTCCATTGTTAATCTTCCCTCATCTCTCTCACTCGGTTATTATTCTCCATTGTTAATCATCCTTTAGTTCTTATTCTTCTCCATATATCATTAATTCGATTTCGGTGTCATTAACAACTTCAAGTACAGGTAAATTTCTTTCCTTAACTTTTCACTTTCATGTATTTTTTCATTATTATTATGAAAATTGAATAATCTCAACAATAAATTTTTCAATTAATTATGTGTTTTCGTTTTTTTAAAGTTTATTAGTTGTTCTTACCTTTAGATTTGTGTTTTTTTTTTTTTCAAGTTGTGTTGAAATGTTAAGATTAAAAATTTAATTGATTTTCCCAATTTCTTATTTGTTTGATTTGGAATTGGGTTGAAAGTTTTATGTTAAAGATTTAATTTTTAGGGTTTGTTCTTGGTGTATTTTGTTCATTTTGCCTTTTTTAATTTTATTTTTTGTGGTAGTTTGTTATTGAATTATCTATTTTTTCTGCTTTTTTGACGATTCTCAGAAAGTTTTTTTTGAAATTTCAGATTATGTGTATATAATTCTTTTTTTTGTTATTGGAATTTCAATTTTTTTCGTTATAACAAAAACTGATAATGTGTCTATAATTATGTTATCTCATGTTGGAATGTCATATGATATGCTTACAATTTGTTTTTTTTTTTTTTTTAAATTGTTTCAAGTTTTTCTGTCAATGTAATTTGTTTCTCTTACGTTATGTTTGTAGGTGGTTCATTAATTGTGTTTATAATTTTGTTCCTGAAATTGGAATTTCATATTTTGTGTTTATAATTCGTTTTTTTAGTGTTGGAATTTCACTTTTTGCGTTTATAAGTGAAACTGATTATCTGTTTATAATTCGTATGTGATTACAATTCCTTTTTTCTTTTTCAACTTGTTGCAAGTTTTGTTGTGACTGTAATTTGTTTCTCTTACGTTATATTTGTAGGAGGTTCATGAGTTGTACTTGTATATGCAACGGAATGCGGTTGCTGAGATTTCAAATTTTGAGCCGCGTTTTCTAAAATTGAATTGGCAAGATGACGACCTAAATGACAAAGAATCTGCCTTGTTCATTATGATGCACATGCTTCTTTATGAAGGAGGTGCCATTGATGAACCGAACATAGTGTCAAAGAAATATTGTTACCTTGTTGCCAACTGATTATGTGTTTGTAATTCTATTTTTTTTTATATTGGAATTTCACATTATGTGCTTGTAATTCTTTTTTTTTTTTTTCTGTCAGTGTATTTTGTTTGTCTTATGTTAAATTTGTAGGAGGTTCATCAATTGTACCGGCATATGCAACGTAATGTGGTTATTTTTCACTCCGACAACATTGAAACGCTTAATTTGTTTTCATTTGTACTTTGGTTTGTACTTTGGTTTGTACTTTGGTTTTCAATGACCAATTTCAAATTATCTATCTATTGTGGTTTAAATTTTAACAATTAAGCTTTTGTATTCTACTCAAGTCCTTCAATTCAAAAATTCTACGTAATTGAAAATTTCAACACATTGATTTGAGATTTTAACAGGTTTTATAAAAACTATTAACAATCTAAACAACATTCTACGTAATTGAAAATTTCTACACATTAATTTGTCACTGACTTAATCAAATATTTTCATATGTCCCATCTCAAAATAATCAAGAATTTTAACACATCTGTAAGAGATTTCAACCATATTTTCTAAAATTCTGAATATAACTTACCAAAAAAAACTACTTTCAGCTATTACTACCGTTTTCAAAAAATTAAACAGTTACTAAGTAATTTTATAGCATTTCTACATCCTAAAATAACATCTTCCATTAAATGAAATTTCAACAACCAAAAAACGAATTGTAACAAACTTTTTTAGAATTCCAAACTTTACTTTACAAAATACAAATTCAATAACAGAAAACATTTACTAATCTTCCACAAAAGGGAATGGACAATTTCACGTGTCATGGTGTGCTAGTTGCTTACAATTTTTGCACAATCGTTTGGATTTACTTGCAACAACAACATCAACATTTTTACTTGACAACAAAATTTTTCCACTACCTTTGTTTTTAGATTGCTTAGGGGGCATAATAGATATTTCAGATATCACTTTACAACCAAGTAAATTCTCAAACTCCTGCTCCTTATTAACAGTTTCGCTGCATGACTTGTGCTCCTCCCGTTGAAAGATAATTAAACTTGTGCTCCTCCCGTTGAAAGATAAATAAACAGTTTCATGTCTCGCCGGAAATTTTTAAACTGGTTAAGCGTTACCCCTATGTTTTGGAACCCGTTAACATGTTCTTTGATCATCCTATACGTCTTTGTAGCACCGATATTAAGCTGCCAATGAAAATTTCAATTAAATGTTAAAATGAAATACCAACAGGATTATTTAAAATTTCAATAACAATTTATAAAATTTCAATGAACGAAAGTAATATCCCAAATTACTACAAAGAAAGAATAACTCGACATTTCATTATTTCTTTCACCAATTTCTGAAATTTTAACATCTGTTTTTAAAATTTTAATATCTGTATTTAGAATTTTAATCTTTCAAAATAAAATACCTCAAATAACGTCTTGTAGTGTTCACTCTTTCTTTCACCAGTGTTATTTTCATCTGTAATCACACCAAAAATACATTAAATATCGTCTTACATCATTCACTCTCTTTTACACCACCGATGGTTCAGTATACTTTTACCAAAAAAAAAAAATGAAATTTCAACGACAATATTTGGAATTTTAACTACTTTATTTGAAATACCTGCGTTAACCAGTTTCGAGACCATGTCATGGCCACTGACACCTGTTTTGCTCCGTCTTCTTCTTCTTCTTCTTCTCATCGCCTAAATTTTTAATAGAAAAAAAGATAAAGAAATTACAGAGAAAATGAAAACAAACATTGTAATCATCTTTAAAAATTTTTTTTTTTGCAATTTCTCCATCTTAAAATATAAAAAACAAATTCAAAGTTTGCAATTTCAACAACTAGATTTTGATTTGATGATTTCTACCCAAAAAGGTCGTTGTAAACATGAAAAACAATCATAGAAACGAATTTTTAGAAAAGAAGAAAGATGAAGTGTCAATTATGGAGTACACTAAAAACTCAGATTTACAATCGATTATTTCAAAAAAAAAAAAAAAATTACAAAAATGTACATAAACAACAATCCACCATTAACAAACAACTTACCATCACTAAAACTAGAATTTGCAAGTTCTTCATCTTTTAAACAAACCCGGGCTTCAATTTTGGAAGAAGAAGGGTCGTTTAATTGGGGAGGAAAATCTGAAATTTCATGACAAATATGCTTCAACAATAAAGCAATAGAGATTATAAGATGAAATTTCAGAGAAAATGGGAGGAGAAGAGTCATGAAATTGGGGAAGAAACTTGTTCAGCAAAAAGAAAAAGAATGGAACAAAAAGAGCATTGAAACCCTAAACCTGACATCGTAAAGCACCAAAAAAAATATGATTGGCTATCCTTTTTTTTTTTTTGAATAAAATTAATTATGAAGTTTAAATCTTAGCCATCCATCTTGAGTCAATCCAAGGGCTCTAAGTAGGATTCTAGGACTCTAAAAAAAGTAGGACTCTATATAACCTTTCTTATATATATATATATATATATATATATATATATATATATATATATATGTATATATATATATATATATATATATATATATATATAGAATTAGGATCATCAGAGTCCACAAAAAATTAGAGTCCTAGAGTCCAAATTTCAAACCATCGAAAAAATGAAATTCCAACCACAAAAAATGAAATTCCAACGAAAAAAATGAAATTGTTGATTTTGCTTAGTAGGTTGGCTGATCTTGTCTGACCTACTGGTCCACACCTTTTTTGAGATTTAATCTCAGCCGTTGATCATCACAATCTAATGGCTTAGATTAGGACTCTAAGACTCTATTCTATATGTGGACTCTATATAACCTACCACTATATATATATATATATATATATATATATATATATATATATATATATATATATATATATATATATATATATATATGGTTGAGTTCCCATGAGAAATACCCCTTATATGAGAAATATGAGAAATAATCATAACCATTCATTGTTTTAATCTAAGGGTTGAGATTTATAGTTTTTTGGTGAGAGAAGATTTATTTAATTTTTTTTTTTTTTTTTTTTTTTTAATGTGAGGGGAGATTTATTTATTTTTTTATTTTTTTATGAGGGTGGATTTATTTTTTTTGTTTATTTTTTCTTTATGAGGGGAGATTTATTTTTTTTCTTTATTTTTTCTTTATGATGGGGGATTTTTTTTTTTTTTTTTTTTCCTTTTATATTTTTTCTTTCAATTTTTTTTTCAATTTTTTTTTTCAATTTTTTTTTTTCAAATTTTTTTTTTTTTCAATTTTTTTTTTCTTTTTTCAAAATTTTTTTTTTTCAATTTTTTTTTTTTTTTTTTTTTTTTTTTTTTTTTGTTTTCAATTTTTTTTTTGTTTCTTTGTTTTGAAATGAACCTCATTTGTAAATGTAATGAACCTCGAATGTAAATGAAATGAACCTCGTATTTGAATGAAATGAATCTCGTATGTAAATGAAATGAATCTCGTATGTAAATGTAATGAACCTCGTTTGTAAATTTAATGAACCTCGTATGTAACTGAAATGAACCTCATTAGTTATTGAAATGAACCTCGTATGTAACTAAATTGAACCTCGTATGTAAATGAAATGAATCTCGTATGTAAATATAATAAACCTCGTTTGTAAATGAAATGAACCTCGTATTTGAATGAAATGAATCTCGTATGTAAATGAAATGAATCTCGTATTTAATGTAATGAACCTCGTTTGTAAATGTAATGAACCTCGTATGTAACTGAAAGGCACCTCATTTGTTACTGAAATGAACCTCGTATGTAACTGAAATGAACCTCATTTGTTACTGAAATGAACCTCGTATGTAAATGAAATGAACCTCGTTTGTAAATGTAATGAACCTCGTATTTGAATGAAATGAATCTCGTATGTAAATGAGATGAATCTCGTATGTAAATGTAATGAACCTCGTTTGTAAATGTAATGAACCTCGTATGTGACTGAAATGAACCTCATTTGTTACTGAAATGAACATCGTATGTAACTGAAATGAACATCGTATGTAAATGAAATGAATCTCGTATGTAAATATAATGAACCTCGTTTGTAAATAAAATGAACCTCGTATTTGAATGAAATGAATCTCGTATGTAAATGAAATGAATCTCGTATGTAAACGTAATGAACCTCATTTGTAAATGTAATGAACCTCGTATGTAACTGAAATGAACCTCATTTGTTACTGAAATGAACCTTGTATGTAACTGAAATGAACCTCATTTGTTACTGAAATGAACCTCGTATGTAAATGAAATGAACCTCGTATGTAAATGTAATGAACCTTGTTTGTAAATGTAATGAACCTCGTATTAGAATGAAATGAATCTCGTATGTAAATGAAATAAATCTCGTATGTAAATGTAATGAACCTCGTATTTGAATGAAATGAATCTCGTATGTAAATGAAATGAATCTCGTATGTAAATGTAATGAACCTTGTTTGTAAATGTAATGAACCTCGTATTTGAATGAAATGAATCTCGTATGTAAATGAAATGAATCTCGTATGTAAATGTAATGAACCTTGTTTGTAAATGTAATGAACCTCGTATTTGAATGAAATGAATCTCGTATGTAAATGAAATGAATCTCGTATGTAAATGTAATGAACCTCGTATTTGAATGAAATGAATGTCGTATGTAAATGAAATGAATCTCGTATGTAAATGTAATGAACCTCGTTTGTAAATGTAATGAAACTCGTTTGTTAATGTAATGAACCTCGTATGTAAATTGAAATGTATCTCACTTATTCTAAAATGAACTTACAAACGAGGTTCATTTCAAAACAAAGAAACAAAAAAAAAATTTGAAAAAAAAAAAATTTGAAAAAAATAAATTGAAAAAAGAAAAAAAAAAAAAAAAGAAGAAAAAATATTTAAAAAAAAACAAAGAAACAAAAAAAAAATGGAAAAACAAAAAAAATGAAATTAAAAAAAAAATAATTTGAAAAATAAAAAACAAAAAACAAAAAGGAAAAAAAAAAAAAAATCTCCCCTCAACCAAAAAAAAAAAAAAAAACAAAAAAAAAACAACCTTCCCCCACCAAAAAAAAAAGAAAAGGAAAAAAAAAACAAAAAATAAAGAAAACAAATCTCCCATCACAAAAAAAAGAAAAAAAAAAAAAACAAACAAATCTCCTCTTAAAAAAATAAAAAAAAAAATAAAAAAAAATAAAACAATGTATATTAACCCTTGGATTAAAACAATCAATGGTTATGATTATTTCTCATATTTCTCACCTAAGCCCTATTTCTCATATGAACCTAAATCTATATATATATATATATATATATATATATATATATATATATATATATATATAGGGGCGGGATCCCATGAGACCCCCCCAACTCAATGAGACCCATGAAACCCCCCTTACATCCGTTAGATTAATAGAAGATCTAGGGTTGGAAACAAAACACTCGCACAAACAAAAAGCACGTGCATACAGCACACAAGCACATTCCCCTCTCTTTCTTCTTTCTTGTTTCTTCAATTTCCCTAAAAAAACACCCAAAGAAAACCCCTAAAATTTTAAAATCAAACCTTAAATCTCCAAAACTAAAACATGCGTTATAAATCATAGTCGAAAAGACATCAATTTGTCATGGAAATATGTGATTTAAGTGTAATTTCTAATGGGTAAGAAATTTTCAGTTATTTTCAATTATTTAGCGTTAGCACTATTGAAAATTGTTGAATTCTTGCACTAATTATAAACTACGTTTTTTAATTTTTATTTTCATGTAGATCATCAAATACAATTGTAATTTTGAATGAAAAAATTACACCCATTGTACATGAAGAAATATCACCCCTGCAACTGAAGATTTAATGTAGATAGACGATATTAATAAATCTGTACCAACACATTCAGGTACATAATACTTACTCTGTAGATACACAAGCAATACTCTGTAGATACATTTAATTCACCAACAGATATATTTTGGCTAATTATGTAAGATACAGAATGAGTACTCTGTAGATACACAATCAATACTCTATAGATACACAATCAATACTCTGTAGATACATTTAATTCAACAATAGATACAAATTTGGCTTATTATGTAAGATACAGAATGAGTACTCTGTAGATACACAATACTCTGTAGATACATTTAATTAACCAAAAGATACAATTTTAGCTGATTTTGTAAGATATAGAATGAGTACTCTATAGAGATACACAATGAATACTATGTAGATACATTTAATTAACCAACAAACACAAATTTGGCTTATTATGTAAGATACAGAATGAGTACTCTTTAGATACACAATCAGTACTCTGTAGATACATTTAATTAACCAACAGATACAATTTTAGCTGATTTTGTAAAAAACAAAATGAGTACTTTGTAGATACAGAATGAGTACTTTGTAGATACACAATCAATACTCTGTGGATACATTTAAATAACCAACAGATACAAAATTGGCTTAATATGTAAGATACATAATAAGTACGTATTCTGTAGATACACAATCAATACTCTATAGATACATTTAATTAACCAACATATACAATTTTAGTTGATTTTGTAAAAAAACGAAATGATTTGGTCTAGCAAAGGCTATTAGCTCAACGGTAGAGCAATGTGCACTGCACAAAGGTATGGGTTCAAATCCCATATAGCCTGCAAAGTACTTTTCGTACGAGTGAAAATGATGTATGGTTATGGTTAATACTGAGGAACCTTAGCAAAACTACTTGAGAATGAGCAAAAGCGCTATAAAGATCAATCTATTCTATCAAAGTTGAAGGAACTGTCATATTAGGTGGAAAACGAAGCTGTTATGGCCTATGTGCCTCATGCCTTCTTCGAGAACCACCACTTTGACTTTTCAAGATCTTATATTAGCATTGCATATGGATGACCAACCTCGTCTGAGGGAAGGGACCAGTGTACCTGGTAAAAAGTGGTAAAAAGGATTTAGAGTGTAGCTAGACTTATGACACGACTTCTCAGGTATACACACTCCAAAGCGTTTCTGTAAAGGGTATATTAGGTTAGAGTGTGTTACACTTGGTCATGTACTTGACTTGTATCGTACACGTGCTGCTAGTCTAAGTAATATGTTATTAGACGCTTAGAATGTCCAACCTATGAAGTGATTCAAATATACTTATAGACGTGATTCTCAACTTATTGACGTGATTCTCAATCTGGCAAACACGAGGATATCGCTGGGAAAATGAATGCACTTTGAATTATCGTTTAAAAATAGGGTCGAGATCAACGAGGATATCATTTACAATTTGGTCGACGAAATTGTGATAGACTCGTGTGCCTCAGAGTTCAATTTTTGTTGTTAAGCAAATTTAGTCGGTGTGGGAATCGAACCCACACTTTGTGCATCGCACAATGCTCTACCATTTGAGCTAACCAACTTTACGCTTTAAAAAAAAAAAAAAAACAAGAAGCGTGGTTATGATTGCAGCTTACAAGTTTTGAACGAGATATGCTGAATATAATGCATTTACAGGAATCATTCATGACATTATCACTTACATGAGAATTCTAGCTACTGTAGGACTCGAAGAAAACTTACTGACATGTAAAATTCCTCTATCAATATTCAACCTATCATCTCTTCAAGGTCTAAAGTTGACTTTGAACCAATTTGAAGGAAATACTCCACCTGATATGCACCTCCATCTTCCTTAAATACAAATTTTAATCCTCGACAACAATGTAATCAAATTAATTAAAACTATAGATACAAACTTATGAAATTATAGGTACACACTTATGAAACTGTAGGTACATTTCTCATATGAAAAAAATGAAGCACAAAAATAAAATGCAGTTCAATTAGTCCGATACGTGAAGACAAAAATTCAAGCAACATTTCCATAAATATAGCTTACACAACTAAAACGAATCCCTCCCACAGGTGACAAGAATTCTCTGAGAATGTAATAAGACACTGACATATTATACTTGTAACGAATATTTAATTTAAACACCCAAATTAAATGGATTGGTAAATTAAACACCCAAATTATATTGTCCCTGCAAAATCAAATTAACAACATCTTCTGGACAAAAGTTTTAAAATGAGGTGTCATGCTAGTATTGATTATATATAGGCTTTATTACAATAAATTCTACTCCATAGCAAGTTATCTACTCCGTATTTCTTTGATATCCAATAAAATAATTTAAAAATTAAAGATGATAAAAAAAACAAAGAGTATTCATCGTGATAATGAAGGGAGGTGATAACAATGTCGACGGTAATTGATGGTGGTTGCACAGATCTAATTTTTGGGGACCAAGAATGGTAGCTACAGCCTCATTGCAACAATAAATAGTACAAGCCATTAATGGAGGTTGACTAATTGGAGAGAAAATATTTGCAACAATGGTCAAACACGACTGTTAATTTAAAAATCGAATTCTTAAAATACCTGAAACTACATCAGTGTTCTTCAATTTTTTCCTTGATTTCTCGATTTTGCTTGAACTTTCGACAATTCTTTTGGATGTCATCTCTAAAAAAAATAGCAAAAAACACATGCAAAGATTGTAACAACTATATTAGGCATAAAAATCGAATAAAAAATGACAACGAAAAGACAAACTAATTGAAAAATGACAATCAAAAACGAATAACAAACAATAAAACACTAAAATCGAATCAAAATGACATAAAAATTCAAAAAAGTTCATTTTATCATACCTGATTTTACACGAATCGTTGGAAGATACTGATTGGAGAAGAGCGAAATTGAAATTAGGGTTGTGGAAGTGAAAAAATTGAGAAAATTAGGGATAATAATACTAAGGAAATTAGGGATGAAGGGGAATGTCAAAATATCGTGGGTTTTACTCTAAGGGAGAAGAAGAGGAATGTTGAGGGAATGTCAAGAAATTAAGCTTAGAATTGACCGTAGATTAGGTATAAGATCTTACGGTTGATAAGGGGTCTCACGGGTCCCATTGAGTTGAGAGGTCTCACAGGATCCTATATATATATATATATATATATATATATATATATATATATATATATATATATATATATATATATATATATATATATAGATATATATATATATATATATATATATATATATATATATATATATATTATTCATAATTTTTATATAACTATACTTAGTAAATTTTTAGTCAACCTTTATATATTATTATGATATTAACAATTTACCTTTTAGTTAATTTTTATTTGTGATTCTAATTTTTAGCTTTATTTAGTAATAGTTTTACTTAGATTCATTTTAAATCTTAAAGTACCCAATTTCTTATTATTATTTTAACTAAATACTTATTTAGTATATTTTAAGTTCATTGTAAACTTTAAAGTTTTAATAAAGTAATCTTTATATTAAATGTGATATATGACTTTTTATATAATTATTTATTTTAGAAACTTTAATATGAGTAACTTAATTTATATTTTTACTTTTAGTTTGATTTAATATTAATTTAAACTTAATACTCTTTTAACTTAACTTTTAATTTTTAGTTGTGTTTTATTTAATCCTTTTTAGTACCGATAAATATTTTATTTCCATAAATATTTTATATTAGTTTAATTTATTTACTTTAGTTATTTTAGTAATATTTTTAGTCTTATTTTATAATTGTGATACTTATATTTAATATGTTCAATAATTTACACATAACATACAATTTTAACACGATAATATTACAATTAAATTCACCGTTAATTCAACAACACATTTTTCACCCAAAACATATTATCACAAAATCAGATAAATATCATATTTCACAATTCAATTCAACATTATATTATAACTAAAATTAACACTCAATTTCATACTATAGCTAATCATACAAAGTTATTAAATAAACTGGTACGGGAGGTATAAGTGCCTAATGCATACTAGCTCACTTTTAATAACAGATTAATTAAAATAAAACCAAAACGTTAATGTTAGAGATTTTGAGGAAGAAATCGAGTCACCTAAAATTGGCACACGAACAGAGGCCTCCAAAAATTCAACCCGGTTTCTTATGGACCCAAAATTAACACCCGTGAAGCCAAAAAGAATACAGCACCGATGGAGCACGGCCATTGTGCTAAGTTACAGCGAAAATAAAAAAAACGGGGACGGGTGACGACAACCAGAAACGCCACTGGTTGGAGCTCCGGCGAGGTGACATGACCGGAAAAATAGAGAAGCAGGGGAAGGTTAGTGATAGAGGGAAAAAGGGAGATAATGAGGGAGAACGAAACAGAGGGTAAACGAGGGAGCTTACCGGTGATGGTCGTAGTTGCTCCGGCGAGGTCGTCGTTCTCCGGCAACGAAAATAAAACAGAGGAGATGGTAGTGAGCAGAGAACCGAGAGAGAAAGAGAGCAGAGGACGGCCATGGCGGCCTGAAGAACTCCGGCGAAGGTAACGGTGGTGATGAACAGAGTACATGGAGCTGGTGATAGAGGCGTCGGAGCGGCGGTGGTTAGGAACGATGGTGACTAAATTAGAAGGGGAATAAGCAGGGGAGAGCAGGGGTCCACGGTCGGTGACGGTGGTGGTGCGCTACCGTTGTAGTTGTTGATGTTGGTCCTGCTCCGGTGACGGTGGTCGGAGCTAAGAGAGAAGAGGATGACAGGAAAGCAGGGGAGGCCGAGGAAGGTGGTTCATGGTGGCCTGAGCACGGTGGCTGGGTGGCGGTGGTGTGGCTCACAGTGGTGATTGACGGAGGTCAGAGCTCCGGTGACCATGGCCATGGTGGCCCAAGTCGTCGTTGTTGCCGTTGGGTTGCTGCTGTTGTTGCCGTTTTTGTTATTGTTGTTGTTGTTGTCATCGTGTTTGCTGTTGTTATTGTTTTTGTTTGTTGTTGTTGTCATTATTTTAAGGGAGTATAAAATAAGGGGAAAAAAGAGAAGTACAAGGGAGGAAGAAGAAGAAAGAGATCAGAAAAGAAAAGTGAGGGAGTATGAGAGTTGAAGAGATAAGATTGAAAATAAAAGGGAAGTGAAATGAATGGATGAAAATCAAAGTGTAGGAGGTAAGTTAACAAAATATCTAAAATAAAAAGGATGGAGTAGATGTCGACATACTTGGGAGTATAATTGGGTCAGTTTCATTTGTTTGCTCCGTTTTATTTACTCTTATTTATAAACTTTTATATTTTATAAAATATATTATGTTTTAAATTATTTGTTTTAAATTTTAATTCCGTTATTCGTATTGTAAAATTTATAGTTCGAAAATATAAGTGTATAAAAGTTTTCAGTTACAAATTTTATTACGGTCTCGCAAAATTTCAAACGGTCTGTGTATTTGATAGATTATTTCTATAAAAACTAAATTTTATGAAAGTTATGACTTTTAAAACATAATGTAAATTTATAAATTCAATAATAATAACGAAAGTAAAGTTTTAGTTCGACGCGTATTTTAGAAATAAAAAATATAATACAAATTAATATAAAATCAAGAAAGTTTAACTAGGAAAGTATTTGAGAAATTTTATTCAAACGAAATTTTTCAGCCGATTTTTCAACACAAAGAAATAAAAGTTAAATTATATAAGTTTTAATTTAAAAATTTAGTTAAACTAATTAATTAGTATTAATAAAAACACGGGGTGTTACAGTGCGTACCAGTAAATGCGATTCTATGGTAAGGAAACTTGGTGGCGCGTAGGCGGCCAGACAACTCTGACACGGCTTTGTGTGACTTGGCTAACTATCCCCCATCAATTTGCCTCCACACAGCTGCCACTGGAAGTTGGAGCTGCGTGACAGATCACAGCAGATGGTCAACCCTAACCTCCTCATTGACAGGCTAAAGTCGCGTCACCTAATCATAAATAGACCAGACAAACTCTAACGGGTAGCAAGGGTAAGTCGGGGTCGAATCCACAGGGAGATAGTTGCAATTGTAGGTTACTTATGGAGTGATTCTAGTCTTGAACAGTTCGAGTGTTGAGGTTTACTATAGCTAGAGAAAGGATAAGGGTTTAACAAATAGAGAAAGGTCTAGGAAGTCGGGGCTAGCATAGGTTTAGCTAGGATTAAGGATGATGATCAGTATGAGTTAGGAATCACATGTGCTAAGGAATAAGCTCGGCCTCTCGATCCTAAGCGTTCTCTAGGTCTCGATAACGGGCTCTCGCTACTTACTATCGAGGGTCCTAATGGTTAGTCTTGTGCCCTACCTTAAACTAGGCTTTCGTTCTTAAGTTTAAGGGTGCTAAACGCTCGCTAAACCTTGGCCAAAGGGTTAACAAACACATACAAACAAGACCACCAAAGGCACATGTAAAACCCTAATCAAAACATCACCAAAAACATCCTAAACTAATCACCCATGATCACCCTTCCTCCCTAGATAAGGGACTACTCACACAAGATGAAATTAACTGTAACACCCCGTGTTTTTATTAATACTAATTAATTATTTTAACAAAATTATTAAATTAAAATTTATATAATTCAACTTTTATTACTTTGTTTAGAAAACGCGGCCCAAAAATTTCGATAAAAACAAGCCTTGTCAATTTTTATTTAAACTAAAACTAAACAATTTGTTATAAATTTGTATTATAAGTTTTACGTTTAAAATACTTGTCAAACTAAAACTTTGTTTCAATTATTTTTATTAAAATTAATAAATTTACATTGTACTTTAAAAATTAGTATTACTTGAATATAATTTAATTTTATCGAAATCTATCTTGCAAATAAACAAGCCGTTTGAAAATATGTGAGACCGTAATACAATTTGTATCTGACAACTTTTATACAATTATATTTCCGAACTATAAAATTTATAATACGAATAATGAAATTTAAAATTTAAAACAAATAATTTAAAACATAATATATTTTATAAATTATTTAAGTTTTATAAATAAGAGTAAATAAAACGGAGCAAAAGAAAATCAAACAGAGCCAATTATACTCTCCTATGTCGGCAACTCCTCTCCACCACTCATTGTGATATTTTGTTTTTATATACTTATACCACACTCACCTCACTTTTCTGATTTTAATCCTTCTCTTCTCATACTCCTTCTTCTTTACTTCTTTAAATTACTCCATTAAAACACAACAACAACAATGGCACGACAACACAAACAACGAAAACAACACGACAACAACAACAAACACCACGACACAACATCAACAGCAACAATAACGAAACCGACAACAATAACAACAAATCAACTACGGCAACAGCAGCACCGGCCGCCATTAAAGGTGAGCTCAAAAGCTCGAGCTCAGCCACCACCACCTGCCACCGTGGTCCTCTCTCTCTCTCCTTCCTCTGCTCCGTTTTCTCTCTCCCCTGCCTCCTACACCGTGACCACCACCGTGAGCCACACCACCGTCACGAGCCGCCATTGAAGTCGACCTCGAGCTTGACCACCTTGGCCCTTCCTTTTTCCCTTTTTCGTGTCCCCTGCTCTCCCCTGTTTCCCTCTCTATTTTCCGGTCACCATTACTGGACCTCGGGCCACCACCGTGTCGTGCTCACATGGTCCTGCTCTGCCTTGCCCTCGTATTCTTATTGTCGAGACAAATTCGAACACTCGCCTTCGACGCTTGTCCTTGGTCCACCGTGAGCCCTCCTTCTACTTCAATTTTTCAATTTCAATTCGTTACCGTTTCGATTTTATTTTTGTCGATCAAGTAATTATCCACTTGATTCTCACTTTTCTTTTCCCGTCTTTTGTGAATGAAATGTCGCGTCATTTATCGAGACCGTCCTGAGCTGCGAGGCGGCCACCTCGGTTTGGACTCGTTTTACTGGCCACCGTGACCATTATTGGTCACTATGGTTCTCCTTCTTGCCACCTTCATTTATTTTGGTGAGCTCCTTTCGATTTCTGTTAAACGTTTTCTGTTATTTATTATATCGACTTGATCGCGCTCGCTTTTAATTCACTCCTCATTCTTACCTCTTGTATTACATGTTGCTGTCAACGTCCCTGTCGCTGTTCTCATTCGACTTCACTACTATTTTGGATACATAAGGACGCGGTTTGGTTACGGGTCTCGGTTTATTTTATTTGGAGGCCTCTGTTCGTGAGCCAAATTTAGGTGACTCAATTCTTCTCCAAAATCTCTAACGTTAACACTTTGATTTTATTCTAACTTGTGATTCAAAGTGAGCTAGTATGCATTAGACACGTATGATTCCCGTTTCAGTTTAATTTGATAACTTTGTATGAATCGCTATAGTATGAAATTGGGTGTTAATTTTGGTTATAATATAATGTTGAATTGATTTGTGAAATATGATATTTATCTGATTTTGTGATAATATGTTTTGAGTGAAAAATGTGTGGTTGAATTAATGTTGAATTTAATTGTAATATTATCGTGTTAAAATTATTTGTTATGTGTAAATTAAAATATATAAAGTTTATGTATCACAAGTATAAAATAAAACTTAAAATATGATTAAATAACTTAAGTAAATAAATTAAATTAATATAACTTATCTATCGTCACTAAAATGTTAAATCGAAATGTAACTAAAAATAAAGAATTAAGTTAAAAGAATATTAAGTTTAAATTAATATTAAATCATACTAAAAGTAAAAATATAAATTAAGTTACTCATATTAAATTTTCTAAAATAAATAATTATATAAAAAGTCATATCTCACAATTACAATAAAGATTACTTTGTTAAAACTCTAAAATTACAATGAACTTAAAATATACTAAATAAGTATTTAGTTAAAATAATAAAAAGAAATAAAGTACTTCGAAATATAAAATAAACCTAAGTAAAGCTTTTATTGAATAAAGTTAGAAATTTGTTTTATAAATATGTTTAACAAAAGATAAAGTGTTAAAATGATAATCCTATAAAAAGATAAAGTAAAATGACTTAGTAGAAAATTTAAGTTATAAAAACCATAAAAAGAATTAATATGTACGTGGAAGTATTATTATAATAAAATTAATTTCTAAAAATTTACTTTTAGAAAAACTTATAAGATTGAATACTATCATTAAAATTTAAAATATACTTTAAAGACGACGACTTCTTAAATAGTTGTGTTTATAAAATTTAAATGTATAGAACATACGAATTTATAAATACGTTTAAATAATTAAAGAAATGAAAGAAAAGTAAATAATTAAATATTAATAAGATATGAAAATATACTCCGTATAAAATTCCACCATCGAATTATCATTCACCTAAAAGAAATTTTACTAATTGTCACAATATTATATTTTATCAAGAATACTAAAATTTGACAAATATCGTTTAAGTAATATTTCTAAGTTAAAATAAATGTTATAACTACTAAATCGCTAGATACTTTACAATTCAAATAAGAGGAAGGATTAAAAGTGAGTTATAATGAAATTCAATTATTTATATCACTAATGACTAATCTATTTTAAGTTGCTTAAAATTTAACACGAAACTTAAAAACCTTTGTATCACTAAGCATAAACATACTTAAATTAAAATCTAAACGAAACTAAATCATACTTAAACGAACAATTATTAATTATTAAAATATAAAATAAAAATACATAGAAGTATAAAGTATAAAAATACGTACAAGTATAAAAATACGTACAAGTTTAAGAATACGTATAAGTATAAAATACGTAGAAGTATAAACTATAAGAATACGTACAAAGTATAAAAATACGCATACGTACAAAAGTACGTACAAAGTATAAAAATACGCATACGTATAAAAATACGTACAAAATAATGAATAGTGAAAATATTTAAAATCTACGAACGGACTCAAAATAAATATTTAAGTTTTTCTATGTGTTTCCGTTTATCTGAAGAACTGTTAGCATTAATATTTTCATTATACAAAGTTCGACGATATTATTAATATTTAGAATTGTCACTTGTTACGATTAAACGAGGAAATAAGAATTTGAGAAAACGAGCTACTTGAATAAAATACTAGGATTGTTCGCCATGTTGCGACTCTTGAAATTCGAAGTTAACGAGGTAGCTGTATATGGGGACTTGGGCTCCCTCCCAGAGTTGCCCAAGGCGAAATAACGATCTTAAGATCGCTACTCGACACGGTATATACAACCTCAGGGATGGGGCATTCTTGATATTTCCGTGGGCCCATATATCAGTAATTGGAAAATCCAGCCCCAACCGGGGGTAAATTGCCTCTGGTGATAGTCGAACTTTTTCGTC
This sequence comes from Dianthus caryophyllus, assembly GCA_023091065.1. Taxonomy (NCBI): domain Eukaryota; kingdom Viridiplantae; phylum Streptophyta; class Magnoliopsida; order Caryophyllales; family Caryophyllaceae; genus Dianthus; species Dianthus caryophyllus. Next base: position 18,319,885 of record CM041527.1, on the reverse strand, counting down.
GGTGATACCTTTTGAATAGCGAATACGTATGATCCTCGATAGGTAGTGTATGCATACATTAGACAAGGGATTAGGCCGTCCTTATTGCCTTAGATATCTTTAGTAGATAATCCAGACACGTCCGACTTCGTTCGGCCCTGGCTGCTACTGCGCGGATTATGTCTGCATGCTTCCGCCTTACTAACGAAGACTCATTAGTCAATGGATGTTGAATGTATTTCCTTGTTTTGTTTGATTATTGTCTGAATGACATGATTCCTGATTGTCGAGATGTGACTACTTGAGAATGGTGGTTTGTGAGGATTGTGCGTTATGAGATTTGATTTATACTCGTGTTTGAATCATCATGTATCCTTATATGTTTTGCTTGCCTACCTGAAATGTGTTTTATTTATTTATTTTATATATTGCATATGTTTTAGAATTGCATGATTGTTCACGACTGTGTGTTTATTGAACTGATTACGACTTATGCATATATCTTGATTGCTATGATTTATGTTTTTATATGTATTACGATGTTATATGAATTGAGATGATGATTAAGTTTATATATTGTGTTCTATATATTGAAATGTTTTAGGTTTTGATTATCATGTTGTATAAGATTTAAATATCTATATGTGAGAACTGATATTATATGCTAGTTGTCAAATTTTATTGAAATAAGGTGTTGCTGGAGTTATACACGTGTAGTGCTGCCAAGTTACTTTTAATCATAGGTTAAATAAACCAAAACTTTGGTTTAGAAGTTGTTGGTTAGAACAGTCACTTCCCGCCTCTGAGCGGGAGATCTCCCTATTTTGTGTTTTTGTCTCCGTTGCAGGCAATTCTCGAGACTCAGGATTATCGGGATGATTAGGATGTTTCGTTTGTTTTCCTTGAGAGATTGTAATATATATTTGTATCCTATGCCATTTGAATGTAATTTAATTAACATCCGGCATGTATTAGACTTAATTAATTTTCCGCCTTAGTTTAATTAAGTCACGAAAAACCGGGTTGTTACATTAACAATAAAAACAATAGAGATAAAGAAAGACATGATCAAGAGCAATTGTAAATGAAATTGCAATAAAAAGGAGAAGAGAAACAATACCAAAATTAGAAAATTCAAAGAGGAAAAGGATGATCAAAGACAACAAATACCACATAGACCAACGTAACAGCGAATTCGAGTCGGGAAATTGAAAGTACAAAAGTTGAAAAGTATGAACCCTAAGTATTTAAGAGAATAATGTTTAAAGAGTGCTCAAAATGCTGTAAAAAGTTCAGATCAAAATAATAATCGAAACCCCTTTAAAATAGACGAAGTAATTAAGCACACGAGGAGTCGGGAGCCGTCCCAGGGGTCCGGGATGGCCATCCCGACCGGGACCAAGTGTAGACCGACCGGGACAGCCTTGTCCCGGAGCTTTCAGAAAAATCCAGCTTTGTTCCTTTTTTTGGTTGATTTCTTTTGCTTTGTATGTCGTCCCAAGGCATAGGGACGAGGCCTACTTCGTCCCAAGGAGTAGGGACGAGGTCTAAAATGATTACATGAGCTTCACACTTCGTCCCAAGGTCCCGGGACGGCTTCAAACATCCAAAAGTGGCTCGTACGCAACCGAAACGGCACGAAATCAACTCGAAACATCACGTAGCGATCTCGGGACTTCAAAGTATCGTTCAAACTAGCTTCCATCCTCCATATTAATGCGTGTACCAACAAAATAATCACAAAAGCACCACAGAAACACGCGGAGGCGAAATAGGAAGCGAAATGCAAATAAAAGCACGAGAAAGGCCGAGAAACGCTAGTGAACCGGGGGGCTATAAGTAAATAAATATATGACACATCAAACTCCCCTAAACCGAACCGTTGCTTGTCCTCAAGCAACAAAGCATGACAGAAAGTAGAGGACAAAGCGAGAATAATAAAACTTCCCCAAACAATCACCAAACCACAAGTAGCTTAGCGAATGACAATCGATCCCGAAACAGCATGGGACGTATGAAAATAGCAAGATAGCGGATGAGAATTACAAGACGGCGTAAAATGAATAGAATGGCTTGAACTTAGGCTTTCTAGCAATCAAATCACGGACCTCTCGCAGTTTCCACTCTAGCACAAATGATGAATAAGGTGATATATGTGATGACACTCACCTACTCGACTAGTGGAAGCACGCCCGCAATCGAATGTAGACCAAATCTCACATTCCCGTACACAAATAATGTCACAAAAATGAACCAAATATGAGGGCTTACATAGGAAATGAGGAGTGTAAAGGCCAAAGAGAGGTAAGGGCAAGAAGATGGACAAATGATTATGGAATCGTGGAGCTAAAGCCACTAGAAACCACTAGTACTACTCAAGTGCTCGTCCAAGCCAACAAGGAAACCCAACTCTCATAATAAACGGACCGAAAACAGCAAATCGGTCTCCTCTACACATCATCGCAACAAAACATTCGAATACAAGTGCTCACTCATGTAACAACAACAACAACAACTTCATTTTGCGCACACAATTTTTCTCTTTTCTTTGTATTTGTGTTGTGTTTGTTTTTTTTTCTGATTTTTGTTTTTTTTTTTCTTGAGCAAAGAGCACACTCACAAGTTGCGGAAATACCTCATCAAAGGTCGGGGAAACAGCAATCCCGACACATATTCACCAACACTCTCCAAGCAAACGACATCAGCAAGTCGTAGCAACGATCACAACCCTTAGGACAAGCACGAGAGTAAGCAAAAGTGATCACTAGCTAGGCAAGGGTAGGCTATTTGGCAATGTAGCTAGCAAACTTAAGTGGGTAAAGGGTAATAGGATCATATAGGAGAGGATAAAGACAATGTAAGAACAAGGTGAATAATATGAAAATCGACTAAAGCCTCATTTGCAAAACATGTGACAAAATCGTGGGGAACAACGGGATAGGGGCCACACTTATGCGCGTTAATGTTACGCACCCCACGAGGAGAACTACTCACAATAAAAGCACGGGGACCGGGTATAGATAAACCGGCCACTGGAGGCTCAAAACCTCACGAAAGGAGTAGCTATAGTCCGGAAATGATAAAGCCAAAAAGTAAAAGCATGCCATCATCTACTAGTGTCAAAACATCCCCGTAGCGCTAATCCAACACAATAAAATCATGCCAATGCCAAAAGCATACTAGGGAAGGGATGTCGGGAAAGAATAAGGGTAAAAACAAGCTCGCAACAACAGTCGGGATACGTATTTTTGGTATTTTTTGAAATTTTCTGATTTTTTGGGATTTTTGTGATTTTTGGAAAATGAAAAACGAAAAAGAAAAAGCAAAAATAAAAAGCAAAGCGTTCCGCCCCCCAAACCAAACAACACATTGTCCCCAATGTGTCCTAAAGCACATCAACACGGGAACCTTAAAATACAGGGAGAACAACAATAAAACGAGTCCAAAAGAAAACTGTACATACAAGATATTTACAAGAAAAATGCCCCCCCCCCCCAAACCGGCATCAAACTAGGGGGCTCAGCATCGGTACTAGAAGTACCACCATCCATGGGTCGCGTCGTAAACGAACCCACTACCGTCATCCGCTTCATCATGCCTAGCATCATCACCAATCACACAGCAAACATCCTCAACACGTTGGCTTGCACCAAAGCCTAACGCAGCACTATGTACATCGTCAACAGACGACACAGCTCTACCCTCGTCCGTCCTCCCTAGCTCATCTGCAACAAAATCACAACAAAGAACGATCTCAAGAGGATCACTCTCGAGGACTCTAGGTAAGTTCTCATCCACGCAATCATCAACAATATCTATAGCAAAGACAGACTCCTCCAACATGAGGCGTTTTAAAGCGTTTGACAGATTAAAAGTAGTTTTATCACCTCCGACATCCAACGTCAATTTCCCGTTCTTGACATCGATAATAGCACCAGCAGTGTGCAAGAAGGGCCGACCCAAAATGATAGGAATTTGGGAGTCCTCGGCCATGTCAAGAACTATGAAATCGACGGGAATAAAAAACCTTACCCACTTTGACAGGAACGTCCTCTAAAACACCCAAGGGGCGTTTTACCGAACGATCCGCCATCTGGAGCGTGATATTGGTAACCTTTAACTCGCTCATGTTGAGTTTCTCGCATACAGAGTAAGGCATGACACTTACACTTGCACCTAAATCACAAAGAGCGTTAGCAATTGAAATTGTACCAATAGTGCAAGGTATGGAGAAACTACCCGGATCTTTCAATTTAGGAGGAGACTGATTTTGTAAAAGCGCGCTGCATTCCGCAGTAAAAACCACAGTCTCGACCTCACTAAAAGATCATTTACGGGTGAGGATGTCTTTAAGAAATTTAACATAAGCGGGGACTTGTGTGATTAATTCGGTAAAAGGAACGGTTACCTTCAAATCCTTGACCACCTCCATAAACTTACCAAATTGTGTGTCAAGTTTAGACTTTACCACTCGACTCGGGAATGGCAATTTGATTTGAATCAGTGGCTCAACAACCTTGCTCTTCTCGGCCTCCTTGGCCTCATGCACGTGCCCACCAACACCACCAAGCTCGGATCCTCCTCCTTGGAGGCCCACGGCCATCCCACCTTTTGCACCACCAAGGCCCACGGCCTGCCCTCCATCCGTGGCTCCATTGGCTCGTGTACCTGCAATATCATCACGAGCAACACCTAAATCATGAGGGAAAAGAGTAGGGTTTACCTCACTTACCACCTTAGCGGGCGGTACATCAAAAGTAGGCATAGGCGGCGCGTCATAGTGTGTGCCACTCCGAAGTGTAATAGCATTCACCGTCTCGTGAGGTTGTGACCCTTGTGATGGAAGAGAACCTGACTTCCTTTGAGGATTTGAGGAAGCAAGTTGAGCCCCTTGAGTTTTAAGCATTTTGATGGCCGCATCCTTAACTTGGTCGCTCTTTTGCATTTGAGCCATCATCGTGTCTTGTGACTTAGCCATTTGCATCATCATGGCTTGCACCGCTGTTGGGGCGTTTTGAGGTTGGAAATTGGGGCGATTAAAGCCCGGTGGGTTGTAAGTGAAGGTGTGTCTAATACTAAGGCGGAATAAATTAGACACTAAAACAAGATCGAATCATATATAAACAAGCTCAAGTTAGAAGTTTATACCCTCGTAGCGTTATTAACACCGGTATGTCGAGATTAAACCGAGAGCCCCAAATGTTGCTCCTCAATTGAAGTCCACTAGTACCCTTGGATTTCTCCTCCCTTGGTTTACTAGATGATGTATGTGATTTATATAGCTTTTATGCCCCCGATATAGTTGCTTTTAGCTCGCATTTACTCGATTTCATTACTATTTTAGGAGCTATCTACTTTATATTGCGATACTGTCGTTCCTTGTGTGTATTTTGCAGGTTTTGGCGGTCCTGACCTAAAACCTGAGGTTAGTGGAGCATTTACGAGTATCGTGACGTCAAGACGAGGCTCGAGAGTCGATTCGGAGTCAATACGACAATTTGGGACGTCAAACCTATAGGTTCAGAGCAAACCTATAGGTTCTGGATACGTGAATCAAGGACTAAACTTGCTGGAATTACTGAAACTTCTTAGAACCGCTCGGTTCATATCCAAACCGATCGGTTCCCCCCTGAACCGATCGGTTCCCCCCCCCCCGAACCGCTCGGTTCACTTGCTTTTATTCTTCGGATTTTCGTGGCCTATAAATAGGCTCGAGTTAGGGTTTTTAGACTTATGCGTTTCATTTATTTCTCTGCTTTAGAATTAGAAGTAGTTTTCTCTCCTTTCAAACTCTCAAAAACTCTTAGACTTAGATTGATTTTACTTGCAAGACTCGATCTTTACAATTCAATTCAGGATTACTCCAGGTTTAATTTAATCGTTCTTTATTTCATCATGTTTATTAATTCCAATTGCTTTGTTTTCTCCCCTTTCATGTCTAGCTAATCTTCAATTAGGGTTTAGGGTGATTGTGATATTGATTCAGAACATGTTTTAATTGCTTTCATCGATTGAATTTGTGCAAGTTGATTTCTTCCTACGCGTTTTATTATCAATTGAATTTAGGGACGCCTTTATTGAATTGAATTTAGGTTGTTTCAGTTTAAGATCAAAAGCCGAATTGAAACTAGACTCACGCGTAATCGATAAGTTGAATTTAGTACGTAGCGAGAGCCCGCTAAATTTGCTTAAGGTTAAAATTGACTCGAGAGAGCGTTTTCTTAAACCTAATCGCTTGCATGATATCAATTGATTGATAATCCCTTTTGAGTTGATTCCTGAATCGATGTCACATGACCCCGATGCCCTAATCTCCCTCTCTTATACCTTTTCATACCTTTTTACTGTCGTTCTTAGTCTAGTTCCTCAAAACACCAACCTTTGTTACTTTGAGACTGACCTAGATCACTAAGCATCCCTTTGACTACATCCTTCTCCCTGTGGATTCGACCCTACTGCCATTAGCTACCCAGCTAGTTGACCTTAGGTTTATTTTGACTGAGGGGACGCGACTTTAGCCTCATCAATTTTGGCGCCGTTGCCGGGGAGACGGTTAGCTAGTTAGTGTTTTGCTTAGTAGTTGCTAGGTTTTTCTCTCTTGTCTCAAGGAACCTAGTTCCTTGAGACCGTTTCTCACTGCTTCGTGTAGTTGTGTTTATGCGCAGGTCACCTCGGACTCTAGTTCCATGTGAGCCCGAACCCGAGCGAGCCTTACACCGACTACGAAGGGAAGCAATAAAGATCGTTGATTTAGATATCGAGGAAGCGTCGTACGCGGAGTCTCGTGCAACGCAATCGTCCTACGAAGAGGACACACCTCCGGTTACTCCATTATCTCCACCGCCTGTGACTATGCCAAAACTATATAGTCACTCGGTACCTAAACCGGAATCCATTCCTAATGGATTCCAGATGCCCGCAACTCTACAGGGCAACTTTGAGATCCGCCCCGCCTTTCTTACTTTGGTGGAGCGGAACCAGTTTGGTGGTTATCCCACCGAGGATCCTGGTCGGCATATGCAAGTGTTTACCAACTACTGTTCGACGATAAAGCAGGCCGGGATTACTCAAGAGCAGATAAGGGAAATGCTGTTCCCTTTTTCATTAAAGGATCGAGCCCGTGAATGGATCACGGACCTCGACAAGGAAGCTGCGGGAATCACTGATTGGAGCGGGTTGGCTCTCGCTTTTTACTCCAAGTTTTACCCTCCTCAGCGTACTAATCAAATGAGTAGTCAAATACAGGGCTTCAAGCAAACATTCGATGAGTCTTTAGCTGAAGCTTGGGAGCGGTATAAGAAGCTCATACGGGACTGTCCTCACCACGGGTTGAATGATTGGTTGGTGATCATGACATTCTACAACGGTTTATATGCTGAGAGCCGTTCTATTCTTGATTCAGCTGCAGAGGGACGTTTTGCTAATAACGTCGACGATGACAAGGCTTGGGGACTGATTGAGGAGATGGCAATGCATTCATCTCAATTTGGGAAGCCGAGGGGTAATTCACGGTCAGCTCATCAAGACCGTGATAAGGTGGGAAATAGCGCGGTCCATAGTCAGCTTTCTGCGCTGACTGCGAAAATTGACCAGCTGCACGGTGTTGGTTCTTCGGGTGCTCATGTTAATGCTATTGCAGGGCACGACGCTGGTTTCTATTCTACGGGGTATGTTGCGCCCCACGAGCAGGTTCATGCTTATCAGTCTTATCCTCAGAACCTGCCTTACCAAAACCAACCCGGTTACGATCGCTCGCTTTTATCTTATCGTAACCAAAACGTGCTAAACCCGACTCCCCCACCTCCACAAAACACCCCTTACTTCCCTCCTCACAAAAATTACCAACCTCCCCCTCCTAACTACCAAAAACCCACCTACACACCCCAACCTGCGGGACCCGATCCTTTGGCCGAGATGAAGGCCATGATGTTTCAAATGGCCAAGAATCAGGAGACCATGATGCAACAAATGCAGAAGAGCGAGCAAGCCAAGGATGCGGCCATAAAAATGTTAGAGAATCAAGTGGCGCAGCTCGCCGCTTCACAGGCTTCACGTCAGCAGGGTACTCTACCACCCCAAGGTAACCCTCCTAACCCTCCTCACGATACAACATGTGCTATTACGCTGCGTAGTGGTACAGTTTATGATGGCCCGATGCATCCGGAGGAGGTGGAAAAAGATGGGGCAAGCAACACGGTCCAACCGTGTGCTCAGAGGCCAGCACAGCGACAGCAGCTAGTGGATGATGCTGTTAAAGACAAGGCGCCGGAGATTCAAATCAAACTTTCCTTTCCGGGTCGAGTACGTCCGGCTAACATGGACCCCCAGCTCAGTAAGTTCTTTGAGATTCTCAAAACTTTGCAGGTAAATCTTCCTTTTATTGATTTGGTTAAGCAAGTTCCTGCATATGCTAAGTTTCTTAAGGAAGTCCTATCGAGGAAGCGCACCATTAATGAGACAGAAACCGTGTCTTTCGTGGGGGAGGGGAGTTCTCTTTTGCAGGGTATTTTACCTCCTAAGCTGAGTGACCCCGGGACCTTTTCTATCCCTTGTTCTATAGGGAGGTATGTGGTTCAGAATGCCTTATGTGACCTTGGGGCCAGTGTGAGTATCATTCCCTACTCCATCTGCAAGAAATTGAATATGACCAAGTTAGGAGTTACCTCCACGACGTTGCAGATGGCAGACCGTACCGTTCAGAGACCCATAGGTATCCTAGAGGACGTCCCGGTTAAGGTAGGGCAATTTTATATCCCCGTTGACTTTGTTGTCTTAGATATCCCCGAGGACCCACACATTCCTATCATTTTGGGTCGACCTTTTCTGCACACTGCTGGTGCAGTCATAGATGTTGGGAATAAAACCCTGACGTTCTCGGTAGGGGGGGAAAAGCTTACCTACGTTAAGTCGAGTCTCCCTCGCTCCCCTATGCAGCCCGAGTCTGTTGCTGCGATTGACCTTGCCCCTCCGTCTCACTCTACTGGAGACACTTTGGAGGTTGTTTCTTCTGTTTTTCCTTGTGCAGGTCTCACGCAGGTTGGCTACGATCCTGGTTTGGGGGAACGGAAGGTCATAAAGGCGGATGTCTATGCTCCTAGCGATGGAGGTGGAGACCCATGGTCTGAGGTGCTCGGTGCACGAGGGCGTTATGGAGAGCCATTTCGAGACGGAGTCCCGTGCGTGATGGATTATGCTGCTTTGCCGCGAGATGGTAGAGTTTTATGGCGAACCAATGCAATTTCGCCAAGTGAAAGTTTTGCGAGTGGCCAACGTCCTTGGCCTAATTTAACATGATTTGATGCGTTTGAAGACGGTCGTGCGGGACCATTATAAACCAGCGCTTTCCGGGAGACAACCCGATGACATTTTGTAATAAGTTGTACTTTACTTTGGTTTGTTTTTGACTTTGACATTATTAGTGTGCTTTTGAGCGCGTGAGGACGAGGGTTTTATATTGGTTTTAGCACGCAGGTACTTAAGGACTCTTCGTCCTTAGTATTTTTGAGACAGGCCCCGAAGAGGGCCTTGGCCGACCCCCCCTGCTGTTCGGCTTTGCTTTTTCTCACGTGCTACCCCGAAGTACTTCATAGCTGGACTGATTTGGATGCAAACTTGTGGATTAGTAGCCGCACTCCATGCTTCGCTTCGGTTTGGGGGAGCTCCAGCTTGATCATGTGAGCTTTCTTACTCCTTTTCCCTCGTTTCCTCGCTTTCATTTTCCTACCCTCGTCTTTTATTTGTCCTTTTCTGCGTGTGGTTGTGCCGTTTTCCACATTGAGGGCAATGTGTGATTCTGGTTTGGGGGAGGAAAACACTTTCGCGCTTATTCTTTTGCATTTTCTCATTTTGTGTGCATTTATTTCATTTTGTGTCAAATTAATTTTTTTTGAAAATTCCAGACCTTTTTCGATTTGAATTGTCAAGTTTAGAGAATTGATTAGTGTCTTTATTTTGATCTTTGGCATCTCCGAGTTGAAAATTCATCGTGGTAGCTTGCACTGTATGTTTGTTTCCTAATAATAGATTGCGCGCCTCAAACACTAGCCCACTCATTTGCTTAATTCTTATCGCTTTTCGTTCTTTTACTTTCGATATTGGTATTCTTGCGAGGCAATTGGTATGTGGTATGTTTGGAAAGTTGGCTTGTGGAATGAAATGGTTGGATGCTACTAATGTTGGAGCAATGCTTATATGCTCTCGGAGGGGACTCATTGAATTGAGTAACCACAATGGCCATGAATTTGGCTGTGACCGGGAGTATGAGCAATGATGTAACCCTTAAGGAAATATGTGTACCCGAGCTCGATTTTTATTGAGTGAACGTCAAGCTAAACGGTATAACATACGAGGGATGCTCCACATTTGAAAGAAAAAAAAGAGAAAGAAAAGATAAAAAAATGGAATGATGTGGAAAGAAAGATGGAATGGAAGTGGTATGCGCGGTTGGCCTTGCTTGAATTCAATTATCGTAAGTTTAATTTTTGCGAAAGTGTGAGAAGCTAGTAATACGATGTTGGTGTGAATGGTTGAGACTTGTGCTCTATTTTTGGTGAAATAGACTATGGTTTGTAAGTTTATGTGCATGGGTCGTCAGCTTTGAGATGCCAACGTGATAAATTTGGATACTTTGATTTCCTCCGACGCTTTTTGCTTGAGGACAAGCAAAGGTTTGGTTTGGGGGAGTTTGATGTATGTGATTTATATAGCTTTTATGCCCCCGATATAGTTGCTTTTAGCTCGCATTTACTCGATTTCATTACTATTTTAGGAGCTATCTGCTTTATATTGCGATACTGTCGTTCCTTGTGTATATTTTGCAGGTTTTGGCGGTCCTGAGCTAAAACCTGAGGTTAGTGGAGCATTTACGAGTATCGTGACGTCAAGACGAGGCTCGAGAGTCGATTCGGAGTCAATACGACAATTTGGGACGTCAAACCTATAGGTTCAGAGCAAACCTATAGGTTCTGGATACGTTAATCAAGGACTAAACTTGCTGGAATTGCTGAAACTTCTTAGAACCGCTCGGTTCATAGCCAAACCGATCAGTTCCCCCCTGAACCGATCGGTTCCCCCCCCCCGAACCGCTCGGTTCACTTGCTTTTATTCTCCGGATTTTCGTGGCCTATAAATAGGCTCGAGTAAGGGTTTTTAGACTTATGCTTTTCATTTATTTCTCTGCTTTAGAATTAGAAGTAGTTTTCTCTCCTTTCAAACTCTCAAAAACTCTTAGACTTAGATTGATTTTACTTGCAAGACTCGATCTTTACAATTCAATTCAGGATTACTCCAGGTTTAATTTAATCGTTCTTTATTTCATCATGTTTATTAATTCCAATTGCTTTGTTTTCTCCCCTTTCATGTCTAGCTAATCTTCAATTAGGGTTTAGGGTGATTGTGATATTGATTCAGAACATGTTTTAATTGCTTTCATCGATTGAATTTGTGCAAGTTGATTTCTTCCTACGCGTTTTATTATCAATTGAATTTAGGGACGCCTTTATTGAATTGAATTTAGGTTGTTTCAGTTTAAGATCGAAAGCCGAATTGAAACTAGACTCACGCGTAATCGATAAGTTGAATTTAGTACGTAGCGAGAGCCCGCTAAATTTGCTTAAGGTTAAAATTGACTCGAGAGAGCGTTTTCTTAAACCTAATCGCTTGCATGATTTCAATTGATTGATAATCCCTTTTGAGTTGATTCCTGAATCGATGTCACATGACCCCGATGCCCTAATCTCCCTCTCTTATACCTTTTCATACCTTTTTACTGTCGTTCTTAGTCTAGTTCCTCAAAACACCAACCTTTGTTACTTTGAGACTGACCTAGATCACTAAGCATCCCTTTGACTACATCCTTCTCCCTGTGGATTCGACCCTACTGCCATTAGCTACCCAGCTAGTTGACCTTAGGTTTATTTTGACTGAGGTGACGCGACTTTAGCCTCATCACTAGAACCGTAGAAGAACGATGGAACTTGTGTGTCGGAATCAAGCTCTAAGCTTGAGAAAGTATGGAGCAAAAACCCGGTTTTTGTCCTCTCTTTCTCTCCTCAATTTTTGGCTGATTTTTGGTGTGTTTAGCATGTGTTTTTCTTGCTGATTTTTCTCAGCACACTTAAAGCATCTAATGCATGCTTAAATTGACATAATCATTGTCCATAAGCCAATGAAATTGCACCAACAAGTTGGCCAATCAAACACCACCTTTATGTTGGCCAATGCATGCACATTCGTGTACCATGTGTCACGCCACACGCATTACGAGACCGTTTCCGTAATCTACTATAGATTACGGTATAAACACAAGTTCTCGGGTCTAACCCGAAAGGTTAATGCACTAATCTAATTATGCCAATTAACCGTATATAAATCCTTTAGGGTACCGTTGTGTGACCCAATTGGACAGGACTAAACTGGCAGAATATTCTAAATACTCAAATCATAAGCGGCCTCTAGCAAGACATTATGACCACCCAATTTATCAGATTATCATAATCTCATATTTGGTCCATGACTTTTACGAAGTCAATGCACAATTGTTGACGGACACCTAGTATCCCCAACCATCTCCCACTTGTCCGAAACAAGTGTGCAAACGAGTTAGATGTGCATCTTCAATTCCCTTGTCTCTTAATGTCTCGCCTGGACATATGGTAAGTGTCAAGTCACCCCTATGTCCATTTCAGGTTTTCTTGGACTCTGAGCTAAACTGTACACCAGATGATTGTTCAGTCAATCCATCCGAGCGTGGCCACGCATTTAACAGTTTCAACTCTCCAAGTGGCCTAGAGACACCAATCCTAATCTATAAATTAGGAGGACAATCCCATCTTGTCTATCCATGTTCCTCCATACATTTCATAGCCACCCAACAAGTGCCTTTATAGCCCCCTTTCACGACATGGCGTTCGACACTGTCAAAGCAAGCTAATCCTCGTACAAGTTCTATGCGATAGACTCAGGTCTAAGGAACCGACTCCAAGTCATAGTGAGATATTCTTATGACTTCTAAGACTTATAGAATTCTCACTGCGCGTCAGTCCAATACACGCATGATACATGTCTTTTATATAGCTTTTATGCCCCCGATATAGTTGCATTTAGCTCGCATTTGCTCAACTACTTTATTGTTTTAGTAGCTATTTGCTTTATATTGCGATACTGTCGTTCCTCGTGCGTATTTTGCAGGTTTTGGCGGTCCTGAGCTAAAACCTGAGTCAAATGGAGCATTTACGAGTATCGTGACGTCAAGACGAAGCTCGGGAGTTGATTTGAGGTCAATACGACAATATGGGACGTCAAACCTATAGGTTCAGAGCAAACCTATAGGTTCAAGATGAGTGAATTAGGCCAAAGTTGCTGGGAATCCTTAGAACCTATAGGTTCAGAGCAAACCTATAGGTTCTGGATACATGAATCAAGACGAAAATTGCTGGAAGTTTACTGTCAACCTTAGAACCGATCGGTTTGGGGTTGAACCGATCGGTTTGACCCCCTGAACCGATCGGTTTGCTCCTGAACCGCTCGGTTCGCATGCCCTGTTTCACGTATTTTCGTTGGCCTATAAATAGAGTTCGAGTTAGGGTTTATCACGGATGCTTTTACATTATAATTTCAGCCTAGGTTTAGAATTAAGTCTTCTCTCTTTTCAAACTCATAAACTCCTTAGTTTAGCTTTGATTAATCTTGCAAGACTCGATCTTTTACATTGCGATTATTGAATTTCTCCAGGTTTAATCTATCGTTCTTGTTTTACCATGTCTTCTCTTTATTATTTTAATTGCTTTGTTTTAATTTCAATTATGCATAGCTAATTCTCAATTAGGGTTTGGGTGATTGTGATATTGATTCAGAACATGTTTTAATCGTTTATATTGATTGAATTTATGCAATTGATTTCTTCCTGCGCGTTTTAATTATCAATTGAATTTAGGGACGCCTTTATTGAATTGAATTTAGGTTGTTTCAGTTTAAGATCGAAAGCCTAATTGAAACTAGACTCACGCGTAATTGATAAGTCGAATTTAGTACGTAGCGAGAGCCCGCTAAATTTGCTTAAGGTTGAATTTGACTCGAGAGAGCGCTTTCCCAAAACCTAATCATTTGCATGCTTTCAATTGATTGAATTTCCTTCCGAGTTGAGTTCTGAATCGATGTCACATGAACCTGATGCCCTAATCTCCCTCTTATTCATATTTTATATCATTTTACCCTTCGTTTTTAGTTAGTTCTTCAAAATCACCGACTTTAGTTACTGCGAGACTGACCTAGATTGCTAAGCATTCCTTTGACTACTCCTTCTCTCTGTGGATCTCGACCCTACTGCCACTAGCTACCTAGTTAGTTGCTTTTAGGTTTATTTTGATAGGTGACCACGACTTTAGCCTCATCAATTTTGGCGCCGTTGCTGGGGAGACGGTTAGCTAGTTTTAGTTTGCTTATTCGTTAGCTAGGTTTTTCTCTCTTGTCTCAAGGAACCTAGTTCCTTGAGACTGTTTCTTATCATTTGCTTGTAGTTTTGTTTATGCACAGGTCACCTCGGACTCTAGTGCCTTTTGAGCCCGAACCTGAACGAGCGTTACATCGACCACGCAAGCAAGCAATTCAAATCGTTGATCTTAATACCGAGGAAGCGTCGTCTAGTGCTACGCAATCGTCCTACGAAGAGGACACACCTCCGGTTACTCCATTATCTCCACCGCCTGTGACTATGCCAAAACTCTACAGTCACTCGGTGCCCAAGCCGGAATCCATTCCTAATGGATTCACGATGCCCGCTACTTTACAGGGCAACTTCGAGATTCGCCCCGCCATTCTCACTTTGGTGGAGCGGAATCAGTTTGGTGGTTATCCCACCGAGGATCCTGGTCGGCATATGCAAGTGTTTACCGACTACTGTTCGACAATAAAGCAGGCCGGGATCACCCAGAACCAGATAAGGGAAATGCTGTTCCCTTTTTTACTGAAGGATCGAGCCCGTGAATGGATCACGGACCTCGACAAGGAGGCCGCAGGTATCACTGATTGGAACGGGTTAGCTCTTGCTTTTTACTCCAAGTTTTACCCTCCCGAGCGTACTAACCAAATGAGAAGTCAAATTCAAGGCTTCAAGCAAACGTTCGACGAGTCACTTGCTGAATCTTGGGAGCGATACAAGAAGCTCATCCGAGATTGTCCTCACCACGGGTTAAACGATTGGCTCGTGATCATGACATTTTATAACGGCTTATATGCGGAGAGCCGTGCTATCCTTGATTCAGCTGCAGAAGGACGTTTTGCTAACAACGTCGATGATGACAAGGCTTGGGGTTTGATCGAGGAGATGGCCATGCATTCATCTCGGTCGGGAAGCCACGGGGAAATTCACGGTCGGCTCACCAGACCGTGATAAGGAGAGCATTAAGCGGCTCACTAGTCAGGTTGCGCTAACCACGGCGATTGATATCTTTGCATAGGGGTGTTACTTCGGGTGCCCATGTAAATGCTGTTATGGGTCATGATTCAGGTTATACTACAGGGTATGCTGCGCCCCACGAGCAAGTTCATGCTTACCAATCCTACTCACAGAACCTGCCTTACCAGAATCAACCAGGTTACGATCGATCCCTCCTATCCTATCGTAACCAAAACGTGGTAAACCCGACCACCCCACCTCCACAAAACCAACCCTACATCCCTCCCCACAAAAACTACCAACCACCTCCACCCAACTACCAAAAACCACCCTACACACCACCACCCCAACCTACACAGGGCCCCGATCCTATGGCCGAAATGAAGGCCATGATGATGCAGATGTCGCAAGTGACGATGGCCGTGCAGAAGTCACAAGAGATGATGTTGCAGCAGATGCAAAAGGATGGGGAAGCTAAGGACGCCGCGATCAAGATGCTAGAGAATCAAGTGGCTCAGCTTGCCGCTTCACAGGCGTCACGTCAGCAGGGTACTCTACCACCCCAAGGTAATCCTCCCAACCCTCCCCCTGATACCGCATGTGCTATTACATTGAGGAGCGGTACGTCCTACGATGAACCAAGGAGAACCACGGCTCCGCCGGTTGTCCAACCGGTTCATCCTGCTACTACGGGGAAAGGTAGTCCGGGTGATGTTTCTGGTACTACTGCTGCTGCTCCCTCGCCCCCGATTCAAATCAGGCTTCCTTTTCCGGGACGTGTGCGTACGGCTAATGTGGACCTCCAGCTCGGTAAGTTCTTTGAGATTCTCAAATCTTTGCAGGTAAATCTTCCTTTTATTGATTTGGTTAAGCAAGTTCCTGCATATGCTAAGTTTCTTAAAGAGGTCATATCTAAGAAGCGTTCGATTAATGAGACCGAGACTGTGTCTTTTGTGGGGGAGGGTAGTGCTCTTTTGCAGGGTAGTTTGCCCCCGAAGCTGAGTGACCCCGGGACCTTTTCTATCCCTTGCTCTATAGGGAAGTATGTGGTTCAGAACGCCTTATGTGACTTGGGGGCCAGTGTGAGTGTCCTTCCCTATTCCATCTGTCAAAAACTTAATATGACCAAGTTAGGAGTTACCTCCATGACGTTGCAGATGGCCGACCGTAGTGTTCAGAGACCCTTAGGTATCCTAGAGGACGTCCCGGTCAAGATAGGGAAGTTTTATATACCCGTAGACTTCGTGGTCCTAGACATTCCCGAGGACCCCTACATTCCGATCATTCTAGGGAGACCTTTCCTGCATACTGCAGAGTCAGAATCGATGTGGGGAATAAGACCTTGACGTTCTCGGTGGGAGGTGAGAAGTTGACCTACACTAAGTCTAGTCTTCCTCGATCCCCTATGCAGCCTGAATCTGTTGCTGCTATTGACATTGTCCCTCCGTCTCACTCTACTGGAGACACTTTGGAGGTTGTTTCTTCTGCTGTTTCTTGTGCAGGTCTTACGCAGGTTGGCTGCAATCCTGGTTTGCGGGAGCGGAAGGCTACGAGGGCGGATGTCTATGATCCTGGAAATGGTGGAGGAGACCCACGGTCTGCGATGCGTGGCGCACGGAGTTGTTTTGGAGAGCCTTTTCGCGATGGCTTACCGTGCGTGATGGATTATGCTGCTCTTCCACGGGGAGATCGAGTTTTATGGCGAACGGATGCTATTTCGCCAAGTGAAGCTGCTGCTAATGGCCAACGTCCTTGGCCTAATTTGACGTGATTTGATGAGCTTTGACGACGGTCGTGCGGGACCATTATAAACCAGCGCTATCCGGGAGGCAACCCGATGACAATTTGTAATTTGTTGTACTTTACCTTGCTTTGGTTTGTTTGTTTTGGATGACATTTTAGACTTGTCTTTTGAGCGCGTGAGGACGAGGGTTTTATAATTGTTTTAGCATGCAGGTACTTGAGGACTCTTCGTCCTTAGTAGTTTTGAGACCGGCCTCACTGAAGGTTTTGGTCGGCCCCTGCTGATTCGGCCCTACCTTGTTTCGCGTGCTACTCCGAGGTACTATTAGCTGGACTGAAATGGACGCATATTCGTGGATCATGAGCCACACTCCATGCTTCGCTTCGGTTTGGGGGAGCTCCTTCACGAGCATGTGAGCTTTCTTTCTCCCTTTCCCTCGTTTCCTCGCTTTCATTTTCCTACCCCCGTCTTTTATTTGTCCTTCTCTGCTTGTGGTTGTGCTGTTTTCCACATTGAGGGCAATGTGTGATTCTGGTTTGGGGGAGGAAAGCACTTTCGCGCTTTTCATTTGCATTTGCGTTTCCGTTTTTGTGTGCATTATTTTATATAAAAACCCAAAAAATTAAAAATTTTCGAAAAAAACTAAACCTATTTCGGTTTGTCTTGTCCCGTTTGGAGAATTGATTAGTGTGCTATTTTGATCTTTAGTATCTCCGAGTCGACTTTCTATCGTCGTAGCTTGCACTATATGTTTGTTTCCTGTTAATAGATTGCGAGCCTCAAACACTAGCCCACTCATTTGCTTAATTCTTATCGCTTTTCGTTCTTTTGCTTTCGATATTGGTATTCTTGCGAGGCATTTGGTTTGTGGAAAGTTGGAAAGATGGTTTGTGGTTTGCTTGGAAGGATCATTTAATGTTGGAGCAATGTTTCGATGCTCTCGGAGGGGACTCATTGATTTGAGTAACCACAGTGCCATGAATTTGGTTGCGACCGAGAGTATGAGCAATGATGTAACCCTTAAGGAAATATGTGTACCCGAGCGCGATCTTTACCGAGTGAATGTCAAGCTAAACGGTATAACATACGAGGGATGCTCCACATTTGAAAAAAGGAGAAATAAAAGAAAGAAAAGAAAAGAAACAAAATGGAATGTTGTGGCTAGCAAGATGGAATGGAAAGTGGATTGTTCGGTTGGCCTTGCTTGAATCCAATTATCGTTAGTTTAATTTTTGCGAAAGCGTGAGAAGCTTGCAATACGATGTTGGTGTGAATGGTTGAGACTTGTGCTCTATTTTTGGTGAAATAGACTATGGTTTGTAGGCCTGCGTGCATAGGCCGTCCACCTTGAGATGCTAACGTGATTAACTAGCTACACTTTGATTTTCTCCGACGCTATTTGCTTGGGGACAAGCAAAGGTTTGGTTTGGGGGAGTTTGATACATGTCTTTTAAATAGCTTTTATGCCCCCGATATAGTTGCATTTAGCTCGCGTTTGCTCAACTACTTTATTGTTTTAGTAGCTATTTGCTTTATATTGCGACACTGTCGTTCCTCGTGCGTATTTTGCAGGTTTTGGCGGTCCTGAGCTAAAACCTGAGTCAAATGGAGCATTTACGAGTATCGTGACGTCAAGACGAAGCTCGGGAGTTGATTTGAAGTCAATACGACAATATGGGACGTGTAACACCCGGTGTTGTCCGAGGTTATTCGGGCCGGGTTCCCCGTTGAAGTGGTCCATGTGATGAGCTCAAGTGACCTAGTGCTTAAAAGGATTGTAAGTGCTACTCATATCAACAAGATGCATCTTCTTTTCTGGTGGCTCATCTTAAGAACTCTTCAGTTAAGCGTGCTTGCTGGAGAGTAGTCTTAGGATGGGTGACCTCCTGGGAAGTTCTCAGGATGCGCAAGAGTGAGGACAAAGTGCGCTGGAAAGGGCCCGTGTTGGTCTGTGGGCGATGTACGCAGCCTGGCGAGCTACCGTGAATAACATTTCGGCCTTTGGTTGGGGCCGGGGTGTTACAAATGGTATCAGAGCAACCCGGCGACCGTGTGGTCGAATCCTAGGTACGCACCTAGCCGTGTGGTCGAATCCTAGGTACGCACCTAGCTGGGGAGGATTCTGGAATGCTATATTGTAAGTAGCTACCAGGCGCAATGAGGACGTTGCGTTCTTCAAGTGGGGGTGTGTAACACCCGGTGTTGTCCGAGGTTATTCGGGCCGGGTTCCCCGTTGAAGTGGTCCATGTGATGAGCTCAAGTGACCTAGTGCTTAAAAGGATTGTAAGTGCTACTCATATCAACAAGATGCATCTTCTTTTCTGGTGGCTCATTTTAAGAACTCTTCAGTTAAGCGTGCTTGCTGGAGAGTAGTCTTAGGATGGGTGACCTCCTGGGAAGTTCTCAGGATGCGCACGAGTGAGGACAAAGTGCGCTGGAAAGGGCCCGTGTTGGTCTGTGGGCGATGTACGCAGCCTGGCGAGTTCAAGATGAGTGAATTAGGCCAAAGTTGCTGGAAATCCTTTGAACCTATAGGTTCAGAGCAAACCTATAGGTTCTGGATACATGAATCAAGACGAAAATTGCTGGAAGTTTACTGTCAACCTTAGAACCGATCGGTTTGGGGTTGAACCGATCGGTTTGACCCCCTGAACCGATCGGTTTGCTCCTGAACCGCTCGGTTCGCATGCCCTGTTTCACGTATTTTCGTTGGCCTATAAATAGAGTTCGAGTTAGGGTTTATCACGGATGCTTTTACATTATAATTTCAGCCTAGGTTTAGAATTAAGTCTTCTCTCTTTTCAAACTCATAAACTCCTTAGTTTAGCTTTGATTAATCTTGCAAGACTCGATCTTTTACATTGCGATTATTGAATTTCTCCAGGTTTAATCTATCGTTCTTGTTTTACCATGTCTTCTCTTTATTATTTTAATTGCTTTGTTCTAATTTCAATTATGCATAGCTAATTCTCAATTAGGGTTAGGGTGATTGTGATATTGATTCAGAACATGTTTTAATCGTTTATATTGATTGAATTTATGCAATTGATTTCTTCCTGCGCGTTTTAATTATCAATTGAATTTAGGGACGCCTTTATTGAATTGAATTTAGGTTGTTTCCGTTTAAGATCGAAAGCCTAATTGAAACTAGACTCACGCGTAATTGATAAGTCGAATTTAGTACGTAGCGAGAGCCCGCTAAATTTGCTTAAGGTTGAATTTGACTCGAGAGAGCGCTTTCCCAAAACCTAATCATTTGCATGCTTTCAATTGATTGAATTTCCTTCCGAGTTGAGTTCTGAATCGATGTCACATGAACCTGATGCCCTAATCTCCCTCTTATTCATATTTTATATCATTTTACCCTTCGTTTTTAGTTAGTTCTTCAAAATCACCGACTTTAGTTACTGCGAGACTGACCTAGATTGCTAAGCATTTCTTTGACTACTCCTTCTCTCTGTGGATCTCGACCCTACTACCACTAGCTACCTAGTTAGTTGGTTTTAGGTTTATTTTGATAGGTGACCACGACTTTAGCCTCATCAACGCACCATCGTGTATCCATGTGAATGACTTGGACGTCCAACGTCCTAGATCATGAAACAAGATCGTTAATCAACTCACATACTAGTCATTATGGGTCATCAATGTCCCTACTTGACAACGTGACTAGGGACAACTATAATTATCATCTCCAGTTCGCTATAATAGGGTTTCATTGCCTAGACATGATCTGACAACCTATTTGGAGATAAAATTATTTTGGACATCACTCAATTAAACCAAGATTGAATGATTAATGATTAAATATCATATAAGATGAGCATAACAATTGTTTTACTATCAAATTTAATACAATTACGTCATAGCCATTCTACAATGCGCTTGATGCCTATAGCAGCTGTATGCACCTGTAGATACCCGTATCCGTACCCCCCCAAAAAACAAACCCGATGACGAAAAGGACTTTCATGCATGTTTTAAAATGAGACGAAACGGTACATAAGTGTCTAAAACATTTTAGTCATTTTTAACGTATTAATTTGAATTTGCATATTTCGTAAAAATGAATATTAATTTAGTCATTTTAATCGTAAGTCGACACAATACACACAAGCACGACATAAAAACGCCTCACAAAATGGCCCAAGAACACAAAAACGACCCAAACACACAAGAAAGGCCCAAGACACACAAGAAGGCCCAAGCACCCGAAGCGGACCAAAACGCGTCCCGTGTCACATTTTTACGAAACAAAATCCCACAAGGTCGTAAAATAATATATTACAATATTATTTTATTTCGAGCTAAGATCGAAAAACACGACGAAAAATCGAAACACGAAACACGAAAATCGAGCCAAATAAATCAAGTTGATTTGATCAACTTGTATCAAGTTGACATTACAAATTGACACAAAAGTCAGCCAAATTGACATCTACGCCTTACACACCAACGATAACGTGTATACGAAATACGGCGCTGCAGATTTGTCAGAAACAGGGGAGAAAATCGCCAGTCCTCTGGCGATTTTCCCCCTCTCCTCTGACATTCTGGCGATTTTTTGGTTAATTGTTGGTTCTCTGGCGATTTTCTGAGCAACTAGGCATAAAACACGAAGCATTTGCTATAAATAGCAGCCCTTAGTCGATCAAAAAAATATCAAATCATAAAACACATCATCAATCTTACACACAATCAATCCTTCATTCTAATAACAATTCACTTACAATCGATTCAATTCAATACTCATACTCACAAAAAGCCTCTCGCACTTATAAATTTCCACTCTAAAAACCGTCTTTGCATTTCAAGGTAAAAAAATTTTACCTTCCGATTGGACGTTTGAGACTTATAGGGTTACTTTAACCCACCCCGATATTGGCATTAACGAACTCGTATTCGCAATACGATTGTAGTAATTCGAATCAAATGATTCGTCTAAACCCCGCCAATATCGCATAAATAAACGACTCAAAATCACTAAATTAAGCACCCACTTTTACATTATGCAAATTCTCGATTCATGCATGAAAATACGACTAAAACACGGATTCGACATTTAACTGTACCGTTTCAACTAGTCTCTTTAAACATGCAAAACCGAAGGTTTTTATAAAATCTTAGAATTGAACACAAGTCGGAAAATAACGTTCATTTATTAATTCAAATACAATGAATTAGTAATTTTACGTATATTTCCTACAGAAAATCGTCATAGCTTTGACGGCTTACATTTATTTTACATATTTGTCGAGTCACATATTTGCATTTGTACGTAGCGTCCTATTAGCCCAAATATCGAAATTAAAGCATTTGTTTTCAAATTAGTAAAGACTACTTTTACGTAGGCTTTTTTATTACAGTTTTCATAATACATTTTGTCAAAACTTTCAAAAAGTAACCTCACTCCGAATCCTCTCTGGTTTCACAATAACCTCAGACGGATAGGTATGGACGCACCTTGAAATCTGAGACACCCGTGTCTTATATTTTAAGACGCGTTGAATAGGTTCCAAATTCCTTTAATATTTGGTGGTGACTCCAAAAACACGTTTCAAAAAGGGTTTTTATATTTCTTTTTGTTATAATCACATGCAATGACATTCCCCCCATAAGCAAAAGAACGCTCGAGCGAGCGAGCCAAGCAACTAAAAGCGAAGCTTAGCGCCCGCGAGCTTCTTGCAAAATTATCACCTATTTCCCGCGCCGTGCATTCCACCCCATGACACGAGGGCGGGCGCGAGCGGGGCGTCGAGAAGGGATATCCCCGGTATCCTCAGCACCTCGTGCTTTGCCTGCGACAGGGGTATAGTTAATTGATCTGCCACATTGGCATCCGTGTCGACCTTGCAAACAGTTACATCACCTTGATCAATGATCTCTCGAATAAGGTGAAACTTTCTGAGCACATGTTTGGATCTGTGATGTGCTCTAGGCTCTTTCGCTTGAGCAATAGCTCCACTATTATCACAATAGAGAACTATTGCGTCGGCAATGCTAGGGACAACACCCAACTCAGTAATGAATTTTCGAATCCATACTGCTTCCTTTGCTGCCTCCGAGGCAGCTATGTACTCAGCTTCTGAAGTAGAATCGGCAATGGTCGTTTGCTTTGCACTCTTCCAACTAACAGCTCCTCCATAAAGAGTAAAGACGAATCCCTATTGGGATCTAAAGTCATCTTTATCTGTCTGGAAGCTAGCATCAGTGTACCCTAGGACACTTAGCTTATTCTCTCCACCGTATACGAAGAATCTGTCCTTAGTCCAATTAAGGTACTTCAGGATATTCTTAACAGTGGTCCAGTGTTTCTCACCTGGATCTGACTGGTACCTGCTCGTCATGCTCAAAGCATACGAGACATCGGGACGCGTACATATCATCGCATACATGATAGATCCTATTGCAGATGCATAAGGAATCCTACTCATCTTGCTTCGCTCATCAGCTCCCACTGGACACTGAGTCTTGCTAAGCTGTATGCCTTGACCCTGGGCAGAAAGCCTCTCTTAGAGTCTTTCATGTTAAACTTATCAAGTACCTTATCGAGATAGGTAGTTTGACTAAGTCCTAACATTCTCTTCGATCTATCTCTATAGATCTTAATGCCCCATATGTATTGCGATTCCCTTAAATCCTTCATTGCGAAATTCTTCCGTAGCCAATCCTTCACGGACTCTAGCATAAAAACGTTATTTCCAATGAGTAGTATGTCATCGACATACAGAACAAGAAAGGTAACCTTACTCCCACTGAATTTCTTGTATACACAAGGTTTTTTTTCACACCTAGAGAATCCAAACTCTTGGATTACTTGGTTGAAACAAAGATTCCAACTTCGTGATGCCTGCTTCAATCCATAAATGGATTTCTGAAGTTTGCATACCTTCCCAGCATTTCTAGGATCTACAAAACCTTCAGGTTGTGTCATATACACATCCTCCTCCAATAAGCTATTTAAGAAGCCGGTTTTTACATCCATTTGCCATATCTCGTAATCGAAATATGCAGCAATAGCTAGGATAATCTGAATGGATTTAAGTATAGCGACGGGAGAAAAGGTCTCGTAAGTCAATACCATGAACTTGAGTAAAACCTTTTGCAACCAACCATGCTTTGAAAACGGTCGCGTTGCCTTCCATGTCAGTTTTCACCTTGAAAACCCATTTGCACTGGGCAGTCCTTGCACCGTTAGGCAAGTCAACCAAATTCCAAACTTGATTCTCGTACATGGATTCCATCTCGGATCTCATGGCCTCAAGCCATTTATCGGAGTCGTGTCCCGTCAAAGCTTCATTATAGGTAGTAGGTTCATTACATTCTAAAAGTAATATTTTACCATCTGTGATCAAGTATCCAAGATACCTATCAGGTTTGCGACTTTCCCTACTCGACCTACGAACAGGCTGAACCACAGGGACAATTTCAAAAACTTCCTGAGTCTCCTCATTCTCTAAGATAGGAGCATCAATTTGTGGCTCTTGGATCTCTTGAAGATCTATTTTACTCTCACTCTTTCTGTTGGAAATAAATTCTCTTTCTAAGAAGAAAGCATTCCGAGCCACATATACCTTGTTCTCGGAACGAATGTAGAAGTAATAGCCTTGTGCCCGTTTTGGATACTCCACAAATAGACACTTATCAGACTTTGGAGCAAACTTGTTAGAGACCAAGCGTTTGACATAGGTTTCGCATTCCCAAATCTTGAGAAAAGACAAATTAGGGACCTTCCCTTTCCATATCTCATATGGAGTCTTCTCAACCGCTTTGGACGGTGTTCTATTCAGTGTAAAGGCAGCAGTCTCTAAAGCATGTCCCCAAAATGATATTGGAAGTTCAGCTTGACTCATCATAGATCGAAACATGTCTAACAATGTTCGATTTCTCCTTTCAGACATGTTCAATTTCTCCTTTCAGACTTTGGAGCAAACTTGTTAGAGACCAAGCGTTTGACATAGGTTTCGCATTCCCAAATCTTGAGAAAAGACAAATTAGGGACCTTCCCTTTCCATATCTCATATGGAGTCTTCTCTACCGCTTTCGACGGTGTTCTATTCAGTGTAAAGGCAGCAGTCTCTAAAGCATGTCCCCAAAATGATATTGGAAGTTCAGCTTGACTCATCATAGATCGAAACATGTCTAACAATGTTCGATTTCTCCTTTCAGACACGTCATTTAGTTGTGGCGTTCCAGGAGGGGTCAATTGTGATACTATACCACGACCCTTAAGATGATCATCAAACTCTTGATTCATGTACTCACCACCTCGATCTGATCGAATGGCTTTTATAGTCTTACCAAGCTAATTCTCGACTTCATTTTGGAACTATTTAAACTTCTCAAAAGATTCCGACTTTTGCCTCATTAAGTAAACATAACCATATCTACTTAAATCGTCGGTAAAAGTTATGAAATAATCATATCCTCCTCTTGCCATCGTGCTCATAGGTCCACATACATCCGTGTGTATAAGACCTAACAAGTCACTTGCTCGAGTACCTTTTCCTAGAAAAGGTGTTTTTGTCATTTTACCCATTAAACATGATTCACATGTCTCATAAGACTCAAAGTCAAACGAGTCCAAGAGACCATCTCTATGGAGTTTTTGAATCCGTTTCTCATTTATATGGCCTAAACGACAATGCCACAGATAGGTAGTGTTAGAATCATCTGATTTGAACTTCTTATTATCAATGTGATAGATTGGTTTGTCAAGATTTAGCAAGTAAAGCCCACGTTCTAAACGTGCATCACCATAAAACATGTCATTTAAGTAAAAAGAACAATTACGATCTTTAAACATAAATGAAAATCCCTCAGTATCCAATACTGAAACAGAGATAATATTCTTACTAATACTTGGTACAAAATAACAATTATTAAGTTCCAATACAAGCCCCGTGGGCAATGACAAACTATATGTCCCTACAGCCAATTCAGCTACTCTAGCTCCATTTCCGACTCGTAGGTCCACTTCACCTTTTCCAATCCTTCTACTTCTTGTGAGTCCCTGCACATTTGAACAAATGTGAGAACCACAACCGGTATCCAATACCCATGAAGTAGAATCTAAAAAGTGAATGTCGATCACAAATATACCAGAGGTAGTGGCAACACTTCCACTCTTCAAGTCCTCCTGGTATTTGGGACAATCTTTCTTCCAATAGCCTAGCCGTCGGCAGTACAAACAAGTGTTAGGATCCACAGATTTAGCCTTGCCACCACTTTTAGGCACAATGGCCTTGCCATGCCCTTAGTGAAGCGTGCCTTAGCCTTTCCTTTTCCCTTGTTTGCATTTTTGAACCTCTCTCCCTTTGATATCATTAGAACATCTCGCTTAGGACTAAGCCTTATGTTCTTCTCTGCTGTTTTAAGCATCCCATGAAGCTCATTCAGAGATTTCTCCATTCCATTCATGTTGTAATTCATTATGAACTGGTCAAACCCGTCATGCAATGAATGAAGAATGATATCGGTAGCCATTTGACGACTATATTCATTGCCTAGCCTCCCCATTCTCTCGAATAATCCAATCATTCGAAGAACATGAGGACTCACTGGCTTGCCCTTCTCGGGCTTGGCATTGAGTATAGCCTTAGCGACGTCATATCTCTTAATCCTCGCCTGTTCCTGGAACAGACTCTTGAGTTGCTGAACCATGTCATATGCACCCAAGAACTCAAATTGCTTTTGAAGTTCAGGGGTCATAGACGCCAGCATGACGCAGGCAACTTTCTGCGAGACATCCTTTTGCCTACTATAGGCAGTGTGAGCTGCGACTGTCGCGCCCTCACCAGGCTCCTCGGGAAAAGGTGTCTCTAAGACATGCTCTTTCTTTTCTATCGTGAGAACAATTCTCAAATTTCGGTACCAATCGAGGAAATTAGTTCCGTCAAGTCTATCCTTCTCAAGAATAGATCTCATATAGTTGTCGTTTTGTTGTTAGTGCGATTTGCCATCTACAACCAGAAATTTGCAAGTATTTATTATACTCATCATTAACAACTTTGCAATTAACCTAGTTAATTTATCAAAGTCGTTAGCACTATATTTCGTAATCCCGATATAACTCATAGTGATTCCAAGATCCCAATTCAATATATCTCCAAGCCAGCCGAAGCTGAATGACTCTCGGAGTTATACTAATCAGGTAAGTCTACAAACTAATTATATCCTATATAACTCTTGGTTGATTAATGACATCCAATGTCCAAAAATCATTATGCATCAGGGTCCAAAAATATTTTGATAACCCAGTTGAGTCAACCAAACTACACATGTGAATGTCTAACATTCACCCTACTATCCAAAGATTGAAGGTAACGCCTTGCGGAAGCAAGAAACAAACGCCATCGACGATCGAAGGCTTCATAGGCGTTAGCTTTGGAATAGCATTTAGACTCAATATTTAGTGGGATTCGCAAATATTTGTGTGCAATCGAATACTAAGCCAACAATAAATAAACGAAAGCATAAATAAATGCGATAACGATAAATAAGGATCCTAGTATGGCCACTAGCCTAAAAGATCTATTCTTGTGGACTCCAATCCTCAAGCAATTCTTTTGGGCCTCCGTCTTGTAACTCCATGGACTTCCCCCTCCAAGTGCAAGCCCAATTACGATAATTACAAGTACAACATTCTTATTTACATTTTGAACTATTCAAAAAAAAAAAAAAATGAGCACGGTACCATTACGACCGCATATGCTCTACAATACATGATATCGGCACAGGCGCCGCAAATACAATAATCTCCCGACATGCAAATCAGTAAAAATATCCTATATTGGCCATACTAGTTCCATAACCATTCATCCATTTCCAAAATAGACAAATAAATCATTCATAACATACATCCAACTATATTATAAATGATATGAAAATGAAAAACAAGGAATAATCATCATAATAAAACATACATTAATAGGTCAAACCTAAGCCAAAATATGTGCATGCATGATAGGAAAAACGACCTAGTCGATTTAGTAACCTAATTACTACATGCATTAATTTTAAATCCAATTTAAATAATAATTATTCCAAAATGACAAATTATTAAAATATATCAATTTCTAAAATTAATAAACAACCAGAAAATAATTTGTCATAAAATTTCATTTTCAATTAATTTCAAAAATTAATTGTATTTCTTAAGAAATACGGATTTATATTAAACTAATTACCATAATTAATTAATATAAAATAATATTAATTTTCCATAAAATCAATATTTTCAAACTTAATTTCTAAAATTAATATAATGTATTATTTCACTCTACAAAGTCGAAATAATGCAAAAATAAATTTTTAAAGTAGTCGAAAATACCGAAAAATGCATTTTCAAATCGAAAAACGCCAATTTCAGGCAGTAAACAACGTTTTTTCGGCTTAAAACGACAACCCTGCAAAAGCAGTCTTTTTTAGAATGCCGTTTCCACCCAAAAAACTCACATGATTTGTGAAAAACAGAGTTCGATAGAAGGCAGAAACTAAAAAGGAGTTTAACGTAAAATGCAACTACGAACGATACTTAATCTCGACACTTTCTAACCAAGCTTGAGCATATGAGATGCTCTGATACCAATTGAAAGTGTGTCTAATACTAAGGCGGAATAAATTAGACACTAAAACAAGATCGAATCATATGTAAACAAGCCCAAGTTAGAAGTTTATACCATCGTAGCGTGATTAACACCGGTATGTCGAGATTAAACCGAGAGCCCCAAATGTTGCTCCTCAATTGAAGTCCACTAGTACCCTTGGATTTCTCCTCCCTTGGTTTACAAGAACCGTAGAAGAACGATGGAACTTGTGTGTCGGAATCAAGCTCTAAGCTTGAGAAAGTATGGAGCAAAAACCCGGTTTTTGTCCTCTCTTTCTCTCCTCAATTTCTGGCATATTTTTGGTGTGTTTAGCATGTGTTTTTCTTGCTGATTTTTCTCAGCACACTTAAGGCATCTAATGCATGCTTAAATGGACATAATCATTGTCCATAAGGCAATGAAATTGCACCAACAAGTTGGCCAATCAAACACCACCTTTATGTTGGCCAATGCATGCACATTCGTGTGCCATGTGTCACGTCACACGCATTACGAGACCGTTTCCGTAATCTACTATAGATTACGGTATAAACACAATTTCTCGGGTCTAACCCGAAAGGTTAATGCACTAATTTAATTATGCCAATTAACCGTATATAAATCCATTAGGGTACCGTTGTGTGACCCAATTGGACCGGACTAAACTGGCAGAATGTTCTAAATACTCAGATCATAAGCGGTCTCTAGCAAGTCATTATGACCACCCAATTTATCCGATTATCATAATCTCATATTTGGTCCATGACTTCTACGAAGTCAATGCACAATTGTTGACGGACACCTAGTATCCCCAACAGTAAGGTCGTGGGACATTATAAGAGCTGAAATTTTGTGGAGTGTTGTGTTGTGGTTGTTGTGGTGGAGGGTACAAGACATTTTGGCTCTTGTACGATAAGTTAGGGTGATTTTGGTAGCCTTCATTGTAAAAATTGGAGTAAGGATTGTTTTGTGATTGAAAAGCAAGGACGGGAGCAAACATACCTCGGCATTCAAGAGAAAAAAAATGACCGGAAACGCCACATGAATCGCATGGTGGATCATGGGAAGTGTGCATCGCCGCCACCGTTTGTCCTCTAGCATGTAAGGAACTACCACTCGCTCGCATTTCACTCATCATAGCGGTCATAGCATCCATCTTCGCCGTAAGCATTGCCACCGCATCGACATCATGCTTACCTCCACCCCTAGGAACATTCCTAGCAATACCATATTACGCATTATGAATCGCCATGGCCTCAATCGTGTCGTGAGCCTCATCAACATCTATGCTGTCGAACCTACCATTCGTCGCGGAGTCAAGCACTTGGCGTGACTCATTGTAGAGACCGTCGTAAAATTGCATGACAATGAACCATTTGTCCAAACCATGATGTGGGCATTGGCGTTACAAGTCTATGTACCTTTCCCATGCATCGAACAAACTCTCATCACCTTTTTGGCGGAAGCTAGTGATTTGGCTCCTAAGCATGGAAGTTTTCTCGGGTGAGATGTACTTTTGGTAAAAGGCTAAGACTAGGGAGTTCCAATCAACAATGGCAAGCGCTACCCGGTTTAAGGAGTTCAACCACAACTTAGCTTTGTCCCGGAGTGAGAACGGGAAAAGCATCTCTCTAATTTGATCTTGGGTGACTCCGGTTGGTTTTATTGTGGAGCAATAGTTACAAAAGTTTTGGATATGGAGATTTGGGTCCTCACCGGGGTTCCCTCCAAATTGGCTACGCTCAATGAGATTTATGAAAGCGGGCTTAACCTCGAAGTTGTTGGCCACTATATTCGGCATAGCATTGCCGGTTGGAATTTGAGCCGCAGTTGGCTTCGAATGATCGGAAAA
Organism: Dianthus caryophyllus; assembly: GCA_023091065.1. Classification (NCBI taxonomy): domain Eukaryota; kingdom Viridiplantae; phylum Streptophyta; class Magnoliopsida; order Caryophyllales; family Caryophyllaceae; genus Dianthus; species Dianthus caryophyllus. Next base: position 18,289,328 of record CM041527.1, on the reverse strand, counting down.
CTTCACCATGATTCGTGGCGGTTCGGGTTCAATGTGAGCATCCACGGTGGATTGAGCTTCAAGTTGCTTAAGTAGACTTTTGCGCGCTAGGATACGCTCCGGTTCAGGATCAAAGGCTATGTCCTTATTAGCTTGAGACGTACGCGTTTTCCTGACCATACACAACACTAGAGCAACTATGAGAAGCGGCCTCAAGGAATTGAGGTTCCTTGAGACAAAAACTAAAGACTAGAAACAAGCAACTTAACAAAAACAAAAGCCGTCTCCCCAGCAACGGCGCCAAATTTTGACAGGCTAAAGTCGCAACGCCTAACAAAGATAACCGGACACTCACACTACTAGGTAAATAGGGTAGTCGGGATCGATTTCCACAGGGAGATGGTTGACATTGTGTGTTATTGGTGGGTGGATTCTAGATTGGTCGGTTCGAGTATTGGTTGTAGTTACTAAACGCTAAGGCTCGGAAAGTAAAAGGGGTTTAACTTATAAAGAAAGGTCTAGGGTTTAGGCTCGTTACGGGTACGCGTGATTAAGTGACACTCGGAGTGGGAATGCTAAGCTAGCTAGGGGTTTGACTCGTCCTCTCGGCTTTATTCTCCCTCGAACTATACTAGCGTGCTCTCGCTCTTACTAGCAAAGGTTTCATTGTATGCTTACAGTCTATCCTCAAACTAGGCTTTCATTCTTAAGTTTGGGAAAAAGAGATGAGGATTATGGCCAAAAATCTCAACAACAACAAAGCATAAACATACAAAACTTAGCATAAACACAATTATTCCGAAGCACTATGAGTACACGTACACCAAACTTACCGTCACCCTAGAAAGATGACTACTCACTCATGATCAAAGCCCAAACAAAGCAAATTAAACAATAAATGTAGGTTTATATCCGTATATAGACCATTAAATTCACAGGATTATAATGAAAACTTTTATAAGATTTAAAGTCATAAATAGAAATTGCATAATAAAACAATAAGATTTAGAATTAACCTTTTAATCCTTAAGAATTGGCCTAAGATCAATACCAAAAGTATGGTATCTCCTAATAATCTCACCCAAGATGTGTTGAAATATGCCCTTGAATTTGCTAGAAGAATAGAGAAGAAAAACTGATTTTTCTCTCAAAGTTTTTGCGTTTTAGTTGTGATGAAAAATTAGGAATGAATTGATCAGGAAATTAGAGAGCAATTAGGAAGCAAATATACTCCTCTAATCTCCTCAATTTGGGCCGGCCACTATCTCTTTATTTGGGGAGATTTAGTTCTCCTCAAATACTCTACTTGTTGACCAAGATACAAAGTGTATCGGGACAGAATGTATCTGGACACTTTTCTCTTGGTCATTTTAGCTTATAGTATAATGCATTTTATTACTAGTGTCATCTGAATGGACCTACTATAATATATTATAAATATCCTTATATTTATAATTTACTAATTAATTATAACGGTTTATATTTAATTAGCTTGCATTACACACAATAATTAAATATAACATTTTATATTCAATCTACGAATTACATTTAATTCGTCTCAGCTAAAATTATTTAATCAGTATTAAATAGCCGGTTCACCATTATACTGACTAACATTTTAGTCAAGAATATCATCACATTTGACTAACCTTTTAGTCAACCACACTGACTAACCTTTTAGTCATAAAGTAAGGCATCGATATGATCATTTTCTCAAATAATCACATCTCTCAAACACATCCTTTAGGTGTGACTCTTAGGACCAGTTGATCACCGCCATATGTATGACAATAACGTCAAACTTATCTAGCAAGCGAACCGTTATTGATAAACGTTAATCAACTGATTAAATACAAAATGTACCTGTGTACCTTTAGAGATTTATTTATGTTATTGCACTCACTGTGGAGGACACTAACCCCAACATTCTCCCACTTGTCCGTACAAGTGTAGGTGCGATAACCGATTCTCATATCCATAATAAATTTCTCCCACTCAATGTAAACCAATTTGCAAAGTCCGTACTTTCAAAGGTCGTAGTTCACAAGCGATCGAGAATCAAGAGTGGTTTCCGACTAGAGAGTAACTTAAGCGATAAACGAATCAATATTCGAGCATGGCCATGCATTTTCGATTCTGACTCCTCGAGTGGCCCTGAGAATAAATATTATAACTCGATAGAAGTTTGGATATTTCCCTCAACTCGAATCCTGCAGATGTAAGCGCAGCATGAAATGACCCAGTGAAAATCTGCTTGGCCTCCTGTTACGGTCGACCGTGAGAAAGAAACCAAAGTCACCCAAAATCTGCCTTAATCTCAAGAGACAGTCGACAGTCAAAAGAATCGACTCTAGGAACACTATGGATGTCCTATCCACGACCAGGCACCTAATGTTCTGAAACATTTAGGACTCCATGTTGTCGTCACAAAAATGTCCTGCGCAATTTCATTAAACCCGCATCTGTGATCGATCAGTCAACAGTTTGACTTATGGCTCGTTGAACCCACCATCAATCGACGTCACAAAATGATTGCCAGAGTTATCAGCTCGTGTAGGCGATCACGGACCAAAACAAAATATATAGCAATTCAGTTCACTTTGAGGTGTTCAACGTTGTCTGCACAACCCTCATGAAAAACAATATATATAACAAAACAATGATTTTATTAGAAGTTTAGGAAATACAAGTGTTAAATCCATACAAACAACTAATACAACTCAGGAACACGCTTAATTCCCATGGATTTAACGTGCCCTTCATGCTTATCTTGTCTCAACGGCTTAGTGAGAGGATCTGCTATGTTATCATCCGTAGCAATCTTGTCAATCACTATCTCCTTCTGCTCCACGTAATCCCGGATCATGTGAGCCTTCCTTTGCACGTGCCGAGACTTGTTGCTGGACTTAGGCTCCTTCGCTTGGAAGATGGCACCACTATTGTCACAATAAATGGTGATCGGGTCATTCGAACTAGGAACTACAGTTAGTCCTTGTAAGAACTGACGCATCCATATAGCTTCCTTCGCAGCCTCCTCAAGCAAAGATAGTACTCGGACTCAGGCGTTGAATCGCTATAACAGCTTTGTTTGGAGCTTTTCGGTGTGCTTGGCGCCATTAAGAGTAAAAACGAATCCAGATTGAGATTTCGAGTCATCTCGATCCGTTTGGAAACTAGCATCCGCGTAACCGCTTGCGCATAGCTCAGTGTCTCCACCATAAGTCAATACCCAATCTTTAGTCCTCCGTAGGTACTTAAGAATGTTCTTTACGGCCATCCAGTGTGCTTCACCTGGATTTCCTTGGTATCGGCTCGTCATACTCAATGCATATGCCACATCCGGACGTCTGCATATCATGGCATACATGATCGATCCTATTGCCGAAGCATATGGAATCCGACTCATGCGCTCGACCTCTTCCGATGTATTTGGTGCTTGAGCTTTACTCAAGTGCACCCCAGAGATCATTGGAAGATTCCCCTTCTTGGAGTTGGTCATGCTGAACCTCTCAAGAATCTTATCTATATAAGACTCCTGACTGAGGGATAACATCCGTCGTGATCTATCTCTATAGATACGGAGCCCCAAAATACGCTGTGTCTCACCCACATCTTTCATCCGGAAATGGTTCTTTAACCATACTTTTACCGAAGTTAAGAGAGGTATGTCATTCCCAATCAAGAGTATGTCATCGACGTACAGTATTAGGAAGACAATCTTGCTCCCACTCGACTTGATATATAGACATGGTTCCTCGACTGATCGAGTGAATCCATTCTCCTTTATCACTTGGTCGAAGCGATGATTCCAACTCCGTGAAGCTTGCTTAAGTCCATAGATGGAACGCTTAAGCTTGCAAACTTTCTTAGGATGTTCAGGATCAATGTAACCTTCGGGTTGTACCATGTACAACTCCTCCTCCAAATAACCGCTTAAGAGGGCGGTTTTCACATCCATTTGCCAAATTTCATAGTCATGAAATGCGGCGATCGCTAAGAGAATCCGAATGGAACGAAGCATGACTACGGGTGCAAAGATCTCATCATAGTGCAACCCTTGCACTTGAGTGAAACCCTTTGCCACTAGTCGTGCCTCGTATATATCCTGGTTGTCCTTCTACAGATCGCTTTATTTTGTAAAGCCATTTGCCTTCAAGAGGCCTAGCCTTATCAGGTAAGTCAACCAGATCCCATACATCGTTCTCGTACATCGAGTCCATCTCGGATTGCATGGCTTCTTGCCAAAGCTTTGAGTCAGAACACGTCATGGCACCTTTATAGGTTACGGGTTCGTTACTCTCAAGGAGTAAAACGTCGTCTCTCCCATTCTCCTCGACTATACCGATATATCGATCTGGAGGAATGGAGAGTCTACCCGACCTTCTAGGTTCCAAAGGGACATTAACCCAGGCACGTAGAAGGAACAACTTCCTCCATTGGTTGCTCGGTTGTTGGTTCAGGAATCTCCGACAGATCGAAGGTTCTATTACCTCTCTTGTCTTCGAGAAACTCTTTCTCTAAGAACTTCGCACTAGCCGCAACAAAAACGCGTTGTTCGGTTGGCGAATAGAAGTAATGACCAAACATTCCTTTTGGATAACCAATAAAGTATGTCTTGACCGATCGCGGGCCGAGCTTATCCTCGTGTCTCCACTTGACATAAGCCTCGCACCCCCAAACCCGAATAAAGGACAAGTTAGGGACCGTTCCCTTCCATAACTCGTATGGAGTCTTGTCTCCAGCTTTAGACGGACTTCGGTTAAGTATAAGAGCAGCTGACAAAAGAGCATAGCCCCACAATGAGTCAGGTACTAGCGTGTTACACATCATGGATCGAACCATATCAAGTAATGTTCGATTCTCGCGTTGAACACACCATTCGATTGTGGTGTTAGGGTGGAGTTAATCGTAATACTATCCCGCTGGTCTTTCAGGTCCGATCAAACTCATTTGAAAGATATTCGCCACCACGATCCGAACGTAGTGCTTTTATCTTTCTATCGGTTGGTTCTCAACCTTATTCTGGAATTCCTTGAACTTGTCAAAGGACTCACTTTTATGCTTCATTAAGTAGACATGTCCATATCTACTCAAATCGTCCGTGAAAGTGATAAAATACCTATAGCCATCTCTAGCGTTGATTGACATAGGTCCGCACACATCAGTATGTATGAGTCCTAATAGGTCGCCAGCGCATTCCAACACCTTTGAAGGAAATTCGAGACATTTTGCCTATAAGACATGATTCACACGTGCCAAAAGTTTCATAGTCAAATGGGGCGATAGTCCCATTATCAATGAGCTTTTTCACGCGTTTCTCATTTATGTGTCCCATACGGCAATGCCATAAATACGTTTGATCTTTGTCACCAACATTTGCTTTCTTGTTACTCACATGCATGATTTCTGTGGTTTGATCTAAAACATAAATTAGTTCATGGCAACAAATTTTACCATAAATCATTTCATTTAAAGAGAAAATACACTATTATTCTTTATTAAAAATGAAAATCCTTCTTTATCAAGAAGCGGATCTGAAATAATGTTTTTAGATAAACTAGGTACATAGTAATGCTTATTCAGAAATAACTCAAATCCACTTGGGAGTTGGATTACATATGTCCCTACTGAAACGGCAGCAACTCTTGCTCCATTCCCCACTCGCAGGTCTACATCACCTCTTGCCAGAGTTCTGATGCTTCTTAGGCCCTGCAAATGATTGCACAGATGAGAACCACATCCAGTATCAAGTACCCAAGTTCCGAAACTTGCATGGTTAATCACAATCATATGAATAAAAGAAGACATACCAACAGGAGCGACGCGGCCTGATTTTATGTCCTCAGCATACACGGGACAGTTACGCCTCCAATGCCCAGACTTGTGGCAATGGTGGCACTCCATGCTCTGCTTAGATTTTGCCTTGCCTTGTGAGCTACCGCTAGACTCACCAGGCCCACTCTTAGCAACCACTGGCTTCTTGAATTTTGGCTTACCTACAGTTAGGTTAGCCGAAGCCTTACCCCTACCCTTCTGCTTGTTGCCTATCATGAGAACATCTTGTTTCATGCTCCCACTCAACTTCTGATCACTCTTCGTCTGTACGAGGAGTGAGTGAAGCTCATGCAGACTTTTCTGCATGTCATTCATGTAATAGTTTGCCCTAAAGAGGGCATACCCTTCATGAAGAGAGTGGAGCACTCGATCAATGACGATCTTCTCATCGATTTTGTAACCAAGCTCATCCAGTTTCTCAACATTCTCGATCATGTCGAGAAGGTGTGGACCAACCGGTTGGCCCTTCTGGAGTCTAGCCTCAAAGAAACGAGTAGTATACTCGTAACTCTTAATTCTCGGAGCTTTCGAGAATTCCTTAGTAAGAGTGGTGAAAATCTTGTTTGCACCTTGGGTAATGAAACGTCTTTGCAAATTGGGTTCCATTGCATAGATGAGTACGTTCTGTAACGCACCCGCTTCCATCATGAAATCGTTATAAGCAAAGGTTTCAGCTTCTTCTGCATCGGGAGCTGGTAGAGCCGGCGGTGGCTTAGTCAAGTACTTGAGCTTACCGTCAGCGATGGCAGCATTCCGTAATGCGGCCTCCCAATCAGAAAAGTTGGACCCATCATGCTTCAGTCGAGTAGACTGATTCATGCTGCCCATGAAAATTCTAAGCCATGATTCGCGCATTAGTGTGGCACTTGGCATTGGTTCGTCTGTACGGACAACCATTTGTTATAGTAGTTATATCTGTATATAACGTATTCGAAACTGTGAAAAGAAAGAAGAAGAAGAGAAAATATAAGAAATCATGGTTTTAAAAGTTTAAGTCATAAAGCAATAACGATTTAATGCAATGACTCGTGCACTCATATAATCGACCTCCCTCGAGAATTACATAAGCGATCCCAAGACTCAATTTCTTTAAATTGATAAGCTAACTGCTTAGCTAATTCTACTGTTAGAATTCTTGGTCGATAGATTTCAGTAAATCCTATCTATTAGTCCACCATACCTTCGAGATATTACTCGAATCATAATGTTGAGATAAACTAAGTCGACAGCCACTACTTACCCAACGTAGAAGGGGTCATATTATGCCTACCGACGAAGAAGGGATTCATAGTGGTTCGACTTATAAAGACTAACTCTCAATTTCAGTTTTAGAGGAAGATCCCATCAACTCATTTTAATTCATTTTAAGTGAACTAATATCTAGCATTATCGTGAATGATTAAATTGAGGTGATAGCTCTAAACAAATGACATCCGTATGTCTATGATCTAGGATGCAACTATATGATCCATTTTCATGCATATTAGGTGGTTTGGTTTAGTTTAGGCGGAATATGATGCTACTACCTAACGTGAATGCAATAAAAACGGTAAAAGAAAAACGCAAAAAACAAAAACACCTAGTGTGGCCTATCCCTATGAAAATAAAGACAAATACAACGTGGAATCCATCCATGGACCCGAAGCAAGTCTTCATTCTCCATCTTGGGCTTTAAGTGGGAGTCCATCTTGAATCTTCATCTTGAATCTTCTTAAAATTACAATTTTGAATTACAAAAAAAACCTATTTACATTCTAATTCAAAATATGCCAAAATTAAAAATATTACATAATTGGAGATTCGAGATCTCAAAAATACAACCAAAATTATGTTTCCTTTCATTACGAAAACATAATCTTCTAAGGCCACACTAGTAAATTACAACCGATTGTACATTTTTTAATGCGTAAAAATAAACCATTCAAACCATTCAATCACAAAATATAGCATCAACTAAACAAAATAAAAACAATGCATACGAATTGATTTTAATCCAAACCACCCTTTTTAAATGATTATTATTATGCAACAATTCCTTAATTGTTCATAATATCTTATAATCAAAACATAATCCAAAAAGAAATAATTTATATTATCAGTATAACATAAATTTGATCTCAAAATTTTAAACCCTTTTAAAATATTAGGTATCTTAGTTATTATGAACTGTTTCATAATAACACAACAAAATATTATCTTTATAATATATCAAAATAATTGCCAAAAAAAAAAAAAGAAATTTTCGGCCAAAAAGGGCAAAATACCGAAATTAATTTTAATTTTAATTTTTTTTTTTTTTTTTTTTTATACTCGGCCATGTTAAAAAAACAGAAATAAAATTTCCAAAAAAAAAAAAAAAAAAAAAATTAATTCGGCCATTTATTAAAAACATGAATTAAACTGTTTTAATTCGTTTATGCTATAATTAGATCGATACTAACTCAATTTTAATCCGTATTAAACATTGACTTAAGAAATTCAATTTAACTTTTTAAATTAAACAACTTAAAAATTGAAGATCTAATGATTAACAACATGATATGTTCATTAACATACACAAATTTGGTCCTTTTAGTTCTAATTCAATCGGTATTAAATTAAAACTCATTCAAAATCATATGTAATCGTTTTAACATCTTAAAACATTAATAATTATGAATCAAATAGACCAAAACAAACCAAAAAGAGCAAAAACTCACGGCCATATTACAATAGAATTCGGCCATCTGAAATTTTGTTTAAAATTTATACAAAATCGATTTTTATGAAAACCTTATAAAAATTTCATGTGCCCTAAGGCTTTGATACCACTTGTAGGTTTATATCCGTATATAGACCATTAAATTCACAGGATTATAATGAAAACTTTTATAAGATTTAAAGTCATAAATAGAAATTGCATAATAAAACAATAAGATTTAGAATTAACCTTTTAATCCTTAAGAATTGGCCTAAGATCAATACCAAAAGTATGGTATCTCCTAATAATCTCACCCAAGATGTGTTGAAATATGCCCTTGAATTTGCTAGAAGAATAGAGAAGAAAAACTGATTTTTCTCTCAAAGTTTTTGCGTTTTAGTTGTGATGAAAAATTAGGAATGAATTGATCAGGAAATTAGAGAGCAATTAGGAAGCAAATATACTCCTCTAATCTCCTTAATTTGGGCCGCCCACTATCTCTTTATTTGGGGAGATTTAGTTCTCCTCAAATACTCTACTTGTTGACCAAGATACAAAGTGTATCGGGACAGAATGTATCTGGACACTTTTCTCTTGGTCATTTTAGCTTATAGTATAATGCATTTTATTACTAGTGTCATCTGAATGGACCTACTATAATATATTATAAATATCCTTATATTTATAATTTACTAATTAATTATAACGGTTTATATTTAATTAGCTTGCATTACACACAATAATTAAATATAACATTTTATATTCAATCTACGAATTACATTTAATTCGTCTCAGTTAAAATTATTTAATCAGTATTAAATAGCCGGTTCACCATTATACTGACTAACATTTTAGTCAGTAACATCATCACATTTGACTAACCTTTTAGTCAACCACACTGACTAACCTTTTAGTCATAAAGTAAGGCATCGATATGATCATTTTCTCAAATAATCACATCTCTCAAACACATCCTTTAGGTGTGACTCTTAGGGACCAGTTGATCACCGCCATCTGTATGACAATAACGTCAAACTTATCTAGCAAGCCAACCGTTATTGATAAACGTTAATCAACTGATTAAATACAAAATGTACCCTGTGTACCTTTAGAGATTTATTTATGTTATTGCACTCACTGTGGAGGACACTAACCCCAACAATAAAAATGCATACTTGAAATCGATAAGACAAAGTAAAATAATAACAAGATGAGGATGATTATTACCAAACTACAAGAGAAGAAATGGATGATGAATTAGACAAGTCGATAATCTAAACCGATCATTTTGATTGAGATTGAAACTAAGGAAATCAAATTACAAAAGTAGAGTTTTTAGGTTTTTGTTCTCCTCTAAAAATTAGCAAAAAAACGAGAAATAAAACATAAGTGTTTCTAATATTTTTACACAAAGTATATAACACGAAAAAAATGAGAAAATCAAAAGACGGAGCCGTCCCGGGGCTCCGGGACGGGTGTCCCGACCGGGACGGGCTTCCTAGGCCTACGGGATGGCCATCCCGTAGACTTCAGAATTTTTTCTTCTTTTTCCTTAACAACAACTCTTTGTTTCATCGTTCCAAGGCATAGGGACGAGGTGTAGTTCATCCCAAGGGGTAGGGACGGAGGCGTGAATGAGGATATGAGCTTCTTTTGTCGTCCCTAAGTTCCGGGACGGGTCTAAATCATTATTTCTTGACTCGTGCTCATCTTTGGCCATACTTCACCGCACTATAACTTCACCTAGCGATCCGGGGAGTTCCAAATGTCGTCCCAAATAGCACAAATCCTCCTAAAATAGGCTATGTCCTGCAAAACAAAGCCAAACAACGAAAACCAGAAATCTCGGAGGAAAAACATCGCTTAAAGCGAATAAAAGCGCTAAATATAGCTAGTGAAAAAGGGGCTAAAATCATATATAAATACAATACATCACTCATCTTAGCTTGTTAAAGAAGCCATACTTTTCTTTCGAATTTTGAAATTTCCTTTCTTTTGGGCTTTTAAGTTTGGCGCCAAGCTTCATGGGCTTTTCAGCCCCTTTGGATGCTCGACACGTGGGTGGTATACATTTCTCATGCACTGTTCAAACTTCTATTATAAATACCCTAAGATTTCCTCATTTTTACCTTTTACGCTTCTACTTTTCGAAAACCTCCATACAAACTTTCTACTTTGAGACTCCAAACCTTCCGGTTTTCCTGCTCCTTCGCAGAGACTGTTTCACCTTCCGCGTCGCCTTTCCGTGAATAAACTAGGTAATCCGTCTATTTTTCCTTTATTTACTTATGTCTGGTACCGCGGATCCCGACTCTCCCCACATTTCAACTCAAGCTGAACTTATGGAAGTAACCGACTCCGAGGTTGAGGAAGTCCATCTCGTTGAGGCCATTCCTCTTAGGAGTGCTGACCCTCGTGGTGATGATCTTCCTAAGGCTTCTACTTCAGGTGCAGCGACCTATAAGGTCCCTCTACGCCAAACGATTGATGAGGACTATAGAGATGTATTACTGCTGAAGAGGGGGGACATTGTGGCCACCAAGCATTATCATCTAGGGGAAGGGTGGAGTTTTAGAATCCCTGAAATCCACGGTACGACCTGTAAGCCGCCGGATGGGCACACGGTCATGTTCACCAAACAACTGGAGTTCGGGTTGCGCTTCCCTCTCCACCCCTTTATCGAAGAAAGTATACGCCGCGGGAACGTGGCTATCTCCCAGTTGAGTCCTTTTGCGGTGCAGACGATGATTGCTTTCACGTGGACATGCTTGTTTATGAATCTGCCGCTGTCTGTGGACGCTTTCCGCAAGATCCACATCCTGAATCTTTACACCAGCGTCTCAAAGGATGATGCGGGATATTGGGGAATAAAGACTGATCCCCGCTATCAAACCGTCCACAAGAAACTCTCATCCATCAAACAATGGAAAGAGCGTTTCCTTTACGTATATAACCCTAAACCGTGGTCCACACAGTACAATAAAGCCCTATTGTGGCGGTTCTAAATAACCTATTGTGGCGGTTCTTGATAGACGTAAATACAGGAGACGTATATCGTTTGTGGCGGTTCGAAAACCGCCACAAAAACTATTACTTTTGTGGCGGTTGTAATTCAGAACCGCCACAAATAGCAGGGTATTTGTGGCGGTTCCTGCCAATCACCGCCATAAAAGCTATGTTTTTGTGGCGGTTGTGACTCACAACCGCCACAAAAAGTTATGTTTTTGTGGCGGTTGTTGGTTATAGGCGCCACAAAAATGTTTTGTATTTGTGGCGGTTTTCCTTAACCACCACCACAAATTTTGTAAATTACCGTACAACTACGCCTCAAATTGTTGTACAATATACACTTAATTGGTGGGTGTTCCATTAGAGAACCACCACAATCATTTGTTAATAATTTAATATTCTGATGAAAAATGGGCAGCACCTCCGTATAAAATAAAATAGTCCAAATTACAAAACAGCACCTACAAATAAAAACACAATCTCCATTCAAAGAAGAAAAACATTACATATATCATCCACCATGCTAACAATATATTGGCATTCAATACAAATTAATACAAAGTATCGAGATTAACCAAAACTAACCTAAAATAACTAACATACCCATAATGAACTGAATAAACTTCTCGTAAGTGTTTTTATCGCATCTACACTACGTAGATTTGCACTTCAACAGCTCGTTGCAATCTTTGTCTTCAATGCAAATACTATACAAAGACAAAAAGACCATATAAAAGTTGTACAACGAAGATTAAAGTTATAAATTCCGACATTGACTTAAGCTTACAAACTAATAAGTGACGAACCTGTATTACATGTTCTCAACATATTTGTTAGCCCACATTTCCTTCATCTCATTAAGGTTATCAGTCGATATTGTACAACTTGCTATAAACTACATATAAAAAAATAAATACAATATAAGAAAAAATATATTAGTGTCACAATAAGCAATATTATATTAATCGATACAACATAACAAAAAATACACGTCAATGTCATTACCAGGTTGTTTAGGGCCCGATATTAACATTGTCAATAAAATGTATTTGCTCTTTGTGGTAAGCCAAGGAGGAAGATTGTAAATGATTAACATTATCGGCCAAGTGCTATGTTGAGCACTCAAACTTCTAAACGGATTAATTTCATCCGTACAAAGTCCTAATCTTAAATTTCTAGGTTCACTACCAAATTCAGGAAAGGTTCTATCGATCGTCCTCCACTTAGGAGCATCAGCAACATGCCGTAGTTTTCCATCTTTAATCCTTCCATTATGATGCCATAACATATACTCCGCACCCTTTGGGTTTGCAAAGAAACAGATCATTTTTGGTATAAATGGCAAATACCATAAGGTCTTCGCCGGGACTTTTTTTTTTTCGACCTTGAGTAGTATCATTATGCTTGTATCTTGACTCATTGCATCGCGGACATGCATCCAAGGAAATGTATTCTTTTCGATACAAAATGCAATCTTTCGGACACGCATGGATCTTCTGGTATTTTGTAGCCAATGGACACAATACTTTTTTACACCGATAAGTGTTCACGGCGAGTTGGTTACTTTCCGGTAACATATCAGATAAAAGTTCCAACAACAAGGTAAAGCTCTTATCACTCCATCCATTTCCTGCTTTGAAGGTGTACAATTTCAAAGCCGCTAATAAAAGGGTATATTTGGAGCAACCAGGATATAAAGGCTTTTTGGAGTCATTGACCAACGTTTGAAAAATTTCTGGAAAATCTACGAAATCTCCTTCTTAATCGTCCATCATTTGATCAATTTTTTCAAACTCTTCATTCCTAGTTTTATCATTAGTGCCCTCATTAGTACCACAATTCTCAACATTAACGTTATGACCATTTAAATCATCATGTCTCTCGAGATTTACATTACTAGGACCTTCATGATGAACGTCATGCTCTTTTTCTCCATGCCATATCCACATAGTGTAGTCGGGTTTAAAGCCCTTCATTATCAAATGGTTTCGCATTTCATTAGCTGAATCCTTCTTTCTATTTTTACATAGGTACATGGGCAAATAAGTTTTTGATCATCCCCATGTAACCTTTGATGTTCAACAGCATGACTAATAAATTCATCAAGCCTTTGAAGATAACCATAATCACGCTTTCCATACATCCAACTTCGATCCATACTATTACGCAAACATATATATAACAAAAGTAGAGGTTAATTTCATAAGAAAAATTTCAGCTATAATTAAGTTTACAGCTGACCAATTTAGATGGATTGATCAGAGGTTGAATCAAATCACTCACTAAAGAGAAGGAGAGGGTAGATTAGAAAAATAGTTTCAAATTAGAACCCTAAAATTACACACAAAACTATCTCTAATCAATCATTTGCAATCACAAATATTCCACAATAGGTAAAAAAAACTTGTGTAAGACGCGTTAGATGACATCATATGCCCTAACACAAACCAGTAACACAAACCAGTAATATGCTCTAATCAGTCATATGCTCTAATCATATGCTCTAACACAAACCAGTAACACTTCAGGAGACGCATACGACATCAACATTCATTTAATTTTAAAATTACGACATGTCGACATATGGAATTATTAACTGCTGATAAACCCATCCAATTACAGAGAAAAAATCGGAACGACGAATTTCAACAAGAACAGCTGCAGCAATGTCTGAAGCAAAAGTCGAAACGAAATTTAATCACCAAACAATGTTTCAATGTTCAACGAAATCACAACATCAATTCAAATAATTTGTTCACAAAATTACAGCACAATAAACGAAATTACAGCAAAAACGCAATAATCTATCGACAATTCTGCAACATAAAATCAAATTTTCGACAAATGTTAAAGAACAATTGTGGACAAGGGATTTTGATCCACGCGATGTTTTATTTCAAAAACATTTTTAATTTGAAAAGAGTCGCCACTAAATTTTATATGGAATTTAGAAAACCAATTTTAGAGAAAATGAGTTCGTGTGAATTTACGTGTTAGGAAGTTTAAAAGAATTTCATTAATTTTAACGCCTAACCCCGCCCGTTACAATAACGGTCTCTACTGAGTAAAATCATGGCTATTACGAGTACACATGCGGATATGCAAACAGCGTTTTAATCCTAAACAGAAAATATCCGTTCTAGGTCGTTTAATGCACATATAATTTCGTCGTAGTTGTTTAACAGAGGTTCATTTACTATTCTAGCAAACAAAGAAAAGGAGCAGAAATACTCACCGACAGCATAAGATAGATTAACAAACGTTAGCGGCAGACGAATAAAAATAAATAATCATGACTAAAATACAAACATGACTAACATAACCAAGCGAGTAAGTTAACAAACAATTACAGCTAATTTGATAAGCAGACCTATGCAAATCAAACAAAATATGAATAAGTGATCAAACCAACATGTAAACTCACAAGTAAATGCAACTAATAAAAAAGTGTAGCTTAAAACAAAAAAAACGTGCAGACTAACACTAACAAATGACCCATAAATGTGAACAAACGTGCAAATGAACAAACATACATACGGGCTACCAAACGTGCAACTAAACGCAACTACTAACAAAACATACGGGCTACTAACTCAAATAAACACAACTACGGGAAGTACTAACATATGTAAATGACGCAGTTACAACTAAAATTCGACCAGTGAACAGGCAAACAAGGACTTAGCAGATGAAACAAGTAATATGAATACTCACAAATTACGCAGGGACATAAATCATCAAGAGTGACTAAACGCAAGCGAATACAAACGTGTAATATGAATAATTAAACACGACACATGCGGTTCTAAGCTACACAGCATACTACACGACTGAGTTTGATCAGATAAAGCAAAGAGAACAGCAGACCGAAAAGAGATGAACTGTATGATTAACGCGATGAGTTATGAAACCGAAACTAATCGATAAAACAAGATCATGAAAACCGAATTATCTTACGCGCATGAGTTACGAAACTGGAAGAACGCAATAAATTAAATTTCTGACAAACAAACATGAATGAGACTCAATCGCATATAGGTTACCAAGCAAATCAGGGAAGACAACAGACAATGCCCAACACTGCACGATTCTTTCATGTTCAACGAGACTAAATACGAAACTAATAAACGACAGGACAAGATCAATGGGAACTAACTAACGCAAGAACATGAACCACAGAACTGAAAAAAATATGAAAGACCAACTTCAGACAACTAGCATAATTAAACGTGAATATAATCTGGCTGCACACTAAGTTAATGAACTAACCAAACTAACGGGGTAATTCCTATCATATTACACAAGGAAAATCGAGCATGAATATTAAGCAAACAAGGGACAAGACCTATCTATACATATATGCCGAAATCATGCGAGGAATACAAATCTAAAACGAGCAACAGACATAACAAATACGATGACAGACAATGAAGCGACAGAGAACAATAAAAAGCGACAGAGAGCAATAAAAACGATAAAACAATAACTTAAACGAAATAAAAAGAGTATTTTTGCACCCTCAACTTACATGTATCGTTGACCAAATATCCGAGTCGTAATCGATTGTAAGATTTTATCCCGAGGGGCCGTCGTCGACGAAAACCAATAATAAATCCGTACTGCACTCAAATCTGACTTCAATTTTCAAAAGCTTGTATCTCCTTCGTTTCTCAACGAAATTTCGAACCGAAAGATGTTTTAGAATCGTGGTAAGGTGAACTTTAATACTAGGTAAACAAATCAGAGAGACTGAGAAGGTTACAACACGAAAAACGAATCGAAAGAGGTAATAGTAGACTGAAAAACACGAGGGAGTGCTCTGTTTTTCTGACCACTATTTTGACTTCTTCTTGGGGCTTTTTGAGGCTTTGTGTTATGTGTGTGAGCTGTGTATCTTGTGTCTAATGAAGGCTTGAGGTGGGTGTGTATATATAGGGTCGAGAGTAGGGGTTTTCAAGGGAAAAGAGCAGCTTGTTCCCCTCTCTTCGAGAGCTGCTGATGAAGCCTCGTTTTAGGGTTTTTTGAGTGGTGTTTCTTGTGGGTTAAGCAAGGCTAGATGGGTCATGTAGGTCAGGTACGGGTTTTTGTTCATGGGTACGAGTTTGATGGGTAAAAAGTCGAGTTTTTGGGCTGCTCAGAACAGAGCACGGGGTGGGAGTTGTGGGTTGCTTTTGACGAGCTACTTGGCTTGGTTTCTGGGCTGATCAGTCGAAGGGAAGAATGGGTAATAAGGGTAGGATAGTTAGGAAATGAGTATGGGTCATAGGTGGGTAGTTAAGAGTCGGGTTTGGGCTGAATAAGGGCTGATTTTGGGACCTACGAGCTGCTGTGTATCAGCTCGTTTTTGGGTACTGTGGATATCCATATCCGTACCCTCCCAAACAAAACCCTGTGATGTATCACGGACTTTTATTACGCATGTTTTAACGTTGACTTAAACGGTTCTAACTAATGTCGAATTCATTTTGAGTCGTTTTAAATGTTAAAATGATTTAGGTCACCTTACATCGCATTTAAATAACGTTCATTTTGTCCATTTGGAGTCTAGCTAGGTCCTTGTCCTGCTTCATTTGGCATGAGCTTCGCATTTGCACTACAATTAGTCCTTTTACATTAACAAGGTCTGATTCAGCATTCCTAAATTCCTAAATTTAGGCCCGGTAGCTAAAACCGCTATTTAGCCCCCTCTTACACAAAATACAACTTCACGTCTTACCTTATTTCACAAAAACTATGCAAATACACCCTTTTCATTTTTCCGGGTCTCGGGCCCGAAACCGAGCCCAAACCCAGCCTTTGGCCCGCACTCCAAAGCCCTAAGCATCACAAAATATCTCACAAATATCCCAGCACTTTTCTTGAGCTTCACGTTCGAGATTATCACGAAATCTTTCAGAGATTCAATGCAACCGAAACTTGGAAACTACACAAAAACCAGACCCTCAAACCGCATAAGTCTATGCGGTTTGGGTAGAGAACCGCATAAGCTTATGCGGTTTGCCCTGGCAACCGCATAAGCCTATGCGGTTCCTCGGCTTGTTTTTATTCCCTGCTTTCCTAATTTCTCCGAGGTTTTTAGTATATATAGAGCCCTATACCCAACCTCGAGATCATTCATTCACAATCAGAATACACCCTTTACGCCACAAATTCTCTCATCTTACACTCTAACATCCACAAAAGCCTCAAGCACTCAAATCCTTGAGTTCAACACACCATCTCGTGTTGAATTCATCCTCCTTTCAAGTTCAAGAAGCGAAGCTCTGCCCAGATCTGAAGCGTCAGGACAAGGTAGGTACCGATCCACTTGGATCAAAGCTTTTTCTTATTTTCTATGGACTAACAAAGGGGTCTACACTTTAGCGCCCCCCCCGGCTTTGGCACCCGAGCGCGCTTGCCTTCCAAGTGTTCTTATTACTTCGGATACACTCCATATCCGATGACACGCCAAAGTCGCATAAGCAACCGACCTTATAAAATAAACCAATGGACAATTGAACTTTATTTTATTTGCATGCATCTTGCACCTTCTTATTTTGCATTAAATCAACTTAAACAATGAATTCGACCTTTAACTGAACCGTTTTCGTTAACAAGTTAAACATGCTAAACTGAGGGTTTTAATCAATCTTTTTGCATCTGCATCTGCATTCTTTTACAAACTTATCGCACTTGTACGTAGCGATAACATTAGCTCAAATATCATCTTACAAGGATTGTTCTAGGTCAGTAGAGGCTATTTTTACATAGGCTTTTCTAAAAGGTTTTCATAAATCATTATTTGAATTAACTCTTTTTCTAAAGTACCCTCACCCCGAATCCAATCTGGTTTCACAAGCCTTAGATCTAGGGGTGTCGGTGTGCTCCAAAATCTAGGACATGTTTTTAACTTAGAACATGGTAGCAGGTTCCTATTTTCCGCGATAAATAGGTGGCGACTCCATACTTGATTCTTAAAGCTTTTTCCAACTTAATCTTTTTTAACTTTAAAACCCGCCCTTAAGCAAGACGGCGAGTTGGGTCCGATCCCGGGTTCCACAGTTTGGCGACTCCGCTGGGGAGATCTTATTTTTAAAACTTAAAACTAGCTTTTTCTTTTTAAAAATAAAGAGGTGAAACTTGAAAGCCTTGAACAATCCAAGTATACATATTTGAGCTATGCACATTCGTTTAGAGTCCATTCCTTTTGGAATCTAGGCACCCTTTGCACCCTTGAGAGGTGGTTCCAACACGCAGGCTTGTCCACTCGATAAAGCACGCGGGGACTAACTTTCCTCTCTCCCTCCACGGCTTGTCAGAACGATTATCTCGACCGCCCCAGTGCTCCCTTCAGAAAACCTATCGCCCCGGCGTAAGGAAATGAAGGGGTTAAGTATCTGCCAAAGCGTACTCGAGGTAGTTGGAGGTGTACCCGACTGACTCTTTTTTCACCCTTTTTGAGTCATACGTACAAGTTCGAGGCCATGCACTCCATGGTCCCCTTTCAAAACAAGCATATGCATTCATATCTTCGAAAACTCGCCTAAACGTTTCAAAGATAAATGAACCTAACATCTAACAAACTAACACTTTTCAAACAAAACTATCGCGAATTTTTGAAATAACCTTTTTCAAAATTTCCTTTTTCACTAACAAGCAAAAACCCGAGCAAGGAATAAAACCCGAGCTCGCGGATTTCAATCTTCTAGGTCATACGGCCTAGTCTCTACATTTAACATCCTCGACTCGACTTGCTAATCGCTCTCGAGCCGAATCCTTCTTCTTTTACACATCCGACTCGAGCTCACCTCGGAAAATCACCGATATCAGTTCGACGGGTGCAAAGCAAAACGTTTTAACATCGAGACGAGATGTGCGCACGCATCCTCGCCTCAAAAGCTTCCCTTAGCAAAAATCTTTTCGAAAACCTCCTTTTTCAAGCTTAAAAGGTCTTTCAAAACAATGAAATGAGCTAAAATGAATGCCTAAAATGAATGTGAGTCTAGTGGGTCGAGTCGTGTCGCTAATGTACAAAGTGAAATGCAGGCCTCAGCTGGATACTCGTCGTACTAAGAACCGCCTAGTAATCCCATACAAGAAACGAACCTACACCCGCAAAATGGCCGGCAATGACGAAGTTACCGCACTCCGTGACCAAGTCACAAAGCTGACCGCTGACCTTGAGAGGCTTCTGGCCACCCACACCACTGAGGTAGAACGAATGGAAGCCAAAATCAAAGAAGAGGCCGATAGGCACGCCAAGAAACTCCAAGCCATGGAGGAAAGGCTCTATGTCTCGAGCACTTACTCCATCCACAAGGAAAATGAAAACGTGCCTACTAGCATCAAGGACGAACTCCCTAACAAGCTCGCCCTTAGTGACCTTCCTGTCTTCCAAGGACATGAGAGCCCGATCATTCACATCCGAGCTTTCAAATCCCAAATGGCCATCAAAGGGGTCGACGCTAAGCATTGGCTAACTCTCTTCCCGTGACTCTCTAGCAAAGAAGTGCTCAAGACATGGTTCTACTCACTCGATCCACAACGGGTCCCTACCTTTGAAGAACTCACAGTCGAGTTCGACAGACAGTATCGAGACAATGAAGACACTCAAGTCTCAATTCGCACCTTAGAGGTCCTATCTCAAAAGGACAATGAAGGCTTCACCGACTATCTTACTCGTTGGAAGAAGCCGAGACAAATCCCCAACCGTCCGCGAGGACGAGCTCGCATCAAGTTCATAAATAACTGCGACCCGTATCAATTTTACATGAGGTACAAAGAACATTGAACTTCAAAGAACTAACTAAGGTCGGTACTCAAATCGAAGATGACCTTAGGATCGCACCATGGCTAAATACACGGTCATGCATATCAAGGGAGCTCCTCTAAGTCCTCCCGTAGCGGTCAAGAACGATTTAAAATCGCACTGTCGGTAACCTTGATGATGACACCCTTGACGCCTTCGCAACCACCTTCGCCGCCTCCCAAGGCCAAGAGAAACCGACCCTCTCTTTATGTCTTACTCCAAAGCATTTCAAAGGTTGGTCGAGAAAAACTATCTACAACCGATCGGGCCTACTAGCGAGCCGCCCGAAGACAAGAAGCCCAAGTCTTGGAACCCCAATGCCTTCTGTGCATACCACCGAGGCAAGGGGCATGACACCGAGAACTGTTTTAGGCTCAAGAACGCTATCCAAGATCTAATTGATCAAGGAAAGCTCAGCAAGCCATCTCAACCCGCCAAGCCTTCAAACAACGAAAACCCGCTTGGAAACCATGCAATCTTCGTGGGATCAATTCCTATTCTAGACTGCTCCTACCTAATCACACCCTCCGACGACCAAGTTAATGCGGTCTACTGGTCTGATGACGAAGACGACGAATACTGGCTACCTACCGACGAAGTGATGAGTCACATCAATCGGCTCGCAAAAGACATCGATCACCTAAAAAATCTGCATCGCTTCGCGGTCGAACGTTTGGAACGTCGTGTCCAAAAAGAACTTAGCAACCCAGTCTCGCTCGACACCCTCGAAGCTTTTCGTCAGAAAGACAATGAAGGTTTCGTCAAACATCTTATACAGTGGAGGAAGTTACTTTCCCGAGTACCGAATCACCCGCACGAAGATGAACTCATGTCCACTTTCCTCTTCAGCCTACGACCCGCCTGGCGATACTACTTTCACTTCTGCCACGCTCAGAACTTCGAACATCTCATCGAAATTGGCACTCGCATTGAAAAGGATCTCACGTCTAGCTATGAGGATCCCGCCTACCGAAACACCCTTCGAGAACGCACTCTTAAGGGACGAAAAACACACAACTCGCACGGCTCTACAAGGAACTTCGACAAACTCTACATGCCCTACGCTGTGGCATTACAAAAGTTGATCGCAAAAGACTACCTCACACCCATCGGACCTATTAGCGAGCCACCCATGAGAAAGAAATCAAAATCATGGGATCCCAGCGCCTTCTGTGCATACCACCGAGGCATGGGACATAGCACTCAAAGTTGTCTCAAACTCAAACACGCCATTCAAGATCTTATCGATCAAGGAAAAATCAAGAAGCCTCGGAGGAAAACCGCACCTTCCTCCAGCAACGAAGCAATTTACATCACAACTCAAGCAACTCAAGCACCTCAGGCAACTCAAGCACCTCAAGCAGCTCAAGCAGCTCAAGCACCTCCAACGACACAGAAGACGATGAAGAAGAAGAAGAAATGCTTTTAGATTCTAATGCTCTTAGTGTCGGGTCATCTGTTGACCCATCTATCCTAGATTCTAGCTTTAGTTTAGACTTTCTTTTTACGGAGGCTAGCTCCAAGCAATTTTCTGAATTGTCGAATAATTCTTCTCAAAATAATGAAATGAATAAATTTGCTTACGCCTTGTCTCAAGTTAAAACAAACAACAAAGTACAAACAAATAACAATCAACAAACAACAAACAACACACAAAATACAAAAGACACTAACTCATGCGAAAGTGAATCATTAAACAAATACATTGCAAACCTTGTACACCCAAAAACGCAAGACCCTATCATCGAGGAAACCATAACCATAAACGTGGGAACCCCCGAAAAACCAAGAGAACTACAACTAGGAGCCTCACTAGACGAACACGAGCGCACCCAATTTACACAACTCCTAAGCGAATTCAAGGATGTATTCGCTTGGTCATACAAAGACATGCCCGGCATCGAGCGAAGCATCGCCGAGCACCGCATCCCCATCAAACCCGGTTACAAACCCGTCAAACAAAAGCTAAGAAGACTACGTCCCGAATGGTCCCTTATGGTCAAGGAAGAAATCGAAAAACAACTACAAGCCGGTTTCATCCAAGTCATCGAGTATCCTGAATGGGTCTCAAACATGGTCCCAGTCCTGAAAAAGAATGGCAAAATTCGAGTATGCGTTGACTTTCGCGACTTGAACAAAGCTAGTCCCAAAGATGACTTTCCATTACCTCATGTGGATGTCCTAGTCGACAACACCGCCGACCACGCCCTCCTATCCTTCATGGACGGCTACGCAGGCTACAATCAAATCAAAATGTCACTCGAAGACATGGCAAAAACGGCCTTCACTACACCGTGGGGGACATACTGCTACACAGTTATGCCCTTCGGCCTAATCAATGCTGGCGCTACATACCAACGCACCGCTACAACCCTTTTACACGACATGATGCACAAAGAAGTTGAAGTTTACGTCGACGATATGATCGTAAAGTCGAAGGAGAGGAGTGGCCACATCACTAACCTCCGCAAGTTCTTTACTCGCCTACGACAATACAAAATGCGCCTCAACCCCCAAAAATGTACTTTTGGAGTCAAATCCGGTAAACTACTAGGACACGTAGTGAGCCAAAGAGGCATCGAGGTCGACCCCTCAAAAGTCAAAGCAATCCTAGAAATGCGACCCCCGGAGAACCTCGACGAAATTCGAAGTTTCTTGGGCCAAATCCAATACATCTCGCGCTTCATTAGCAAACTCACCATGATATGTGAACCAGTTTTCAAGAAACTCAAGAAAACCGACCACATTGAATGGGACGAAGAATGTCAAAAAGCATTTGACAAGGTCAAGGAATTGCTGACTAACCCACCAGTTCTACGACCACCCCAAGCGGATTTACCACTATCCTTATACCTTACAACCACACCTACTGCCATGGGCGCCATGCTCGCTCAAGAAATAAACGGCGAAGAACACGCAATCTACTACATAAGCAAGAAATTTCTCGATTACGAAACTCGATATTCACCCGTCGAGAAGAGTTGTCTAGCCTTAGTGTGGTCATCCAAGAAACTCCGCCATTATATGCTAGCACACCAAACAAGGGTCTATTCCAAAATGGATCCCGTAAAGTACCTCTTCGAGAAACCTATACCTAACGGACGAAGGCGGATGGACATTGCTCCTGGCCGAATTCGATCTTAAGTACGTACCCCTCAAAGCAATCAAGGGACGAGCAGTCTCCGATTTCCTAGCCGAAAACGCAATCACCGAGCAACCAATCATAGACACCACATCCCTTCCAGACGACGGGATCTACAACATCAACCAAGAACAATGGGAGTTATACTTCGATGGTTCATCCAACTATCGAGGTTGCGGGGTAGGAATACTTCTCATATCCCCGAATGGCGAACACACACCCTTATCCATTAAACTGGACTTCGACGTAACAAACAACGCCGCGGAATACGAAGCGTGCTTGCACGGTCTCCAAGCAGCGCTTGTACTCAACGCCCGCAACATAAGAGTCTATGGGGACTCCTCCCTCATAATCAACCAAGTGTCCGGAGCATGGAAGATACTTAATGAAAACCTAGCGTTATACCAAAGCAAAATACAAGAGCTCATAAACGAATTCTATCACATAGAATTCATACACCTCCCACGCGAAGAAAACCAATTCGCCGACGCGCTATCCAAACTCGCGTCACTAATCAACATACCCCCGGGGATGGAAACGCTCCCCATTGTCGTGGAACGACGGAACGAACCCGCCTACATCTGCGACATTGAAACCGAGGAAGAACAAACCGACCCTTGGTACCAAGCAATCATCAACTACAAAACAAACGGTGAATACCCACCAAACATTGACAAACGAGCCAAACGCGCCTACGCTCGTTATCATCACACCGTGATGGAAATGGGCAAACTACTCAAAAAGACACCCCAAGGCACACTACTCTTGTGCGTCGACCACAAAAAGGGACACGAGATCATGTCCCAAGTACACGATGGCGAATGCGGACCACACATGAACGCACGAGCCATGTGCAAACAAATCATAAGGCTAGGATGGTACTGGACAACCATGGAAGCCGACTGCGCAAAATATGTCAAACATTGCCATAATTGTCAAATCTTCGCAAACGTACAACACATCCCTCCTTCACCACTATACAGTTTAACATCACCATGGCCGCTTCTCCACATGGGGACCGACGTCATAGGCAAAGTTCAACCCGTAGGAGCAGGAGGACACTGCTTCATCCTCGTGGCCATCGACTATTTCACCAAATGGGTCGAAGCCGCATCATACCGTACGCTAGGCACAAAAGAAGTTGCGAAATTCATACAAAACAACATCATTTGTCGCTACGGCATACCCCACGAATTCATAAGCGACCAAGGCACACATTTCCAAGGAGAGGTCGAACCACTTCTCCTCAAATACAAGATACAACGACACAAATCATCACCCTACCGACCACAAACTAACGGCGCGGTCGAGGCAAAGAACAAACCGTCAGATCAATCCTCAAAAGATGATCGACACCGCCACGATCGCCCAACAAAATCCCATTTGCATTATGGGGATATCGCACCACAATCCGCACACCCACAGGGCATGACACCCTATTTCCTAACCTACGGGATGGAAGCCGCTCAACTGTAGAAATCGAGATGCAATCCCTTCAATTCTCATGGAAGCGCACATTCCCGAGGCCGAACGCACGCGAACGATACGAACAACTCATTCTCTTAGACGAAAGCGGTTACATTCACTAATGCACACCGAATGTATCAATCTCGCCTACAACGCGCTACAACAAGCGGGTTAAGCCACGAAACATCAAAGTGGGTGACCTAGTACTCAAATCGGTCAGAGCACCATTACGGTCGACCCAAGAGGAAAATTCAAACCCAATTGGGCGGACCGCATTTGGTCAAAGAAATCCTTCCTGAGGAGTCGTGAAACTAATCGACCTTGACGGTCAAGACTTCCGATTACCAACAAATCTTGATCAACTCAAGAAATACTACCCCTAAAACACAAACGTCTCTGCAAAATTTCAAAACAAAACTCATTGTCGCATGAGTGAACTACGCTCGGTTTGATTCCACGACCGTGTGGATACGAGGCGACTTTGCAAAGAGCTCAACCGAATCACACGAACCACGCGGTTTGATTACGTATTCAAAAGCAGATCGAGGGCAACTCGTCAAGAGTACAACCGAACTTTTTCCAGCACGCATGCCCAAAGCTTAAAAAGGTCAAGGGCGTTGCACTCACAAAAGACACGCTCAAAGCTTAAAAAGGTCGAGAGCACAGTCAACACAAAAACAAAACACAAATCCAAGTCCGAAGCTTAAAAAGGTCGAGGATTTAAGACAAAACAATTCAAAACGCACAAGTCCAAAACTTAAAAAGGTCGAGGACTTAAAAACGGAACAAGTCAAACAAACGAATCCAAAGCTTAAAAAGGTCGAGGATTTAAAGCAATTCAAAACGCACGAATCCAAAGCTTAAAAAGGTCGAGGATTTGAGACACAATACAAGTGTTCGAAGCTTAAAAAGGTCGAGAACATTTAAAAACAAACAAAAGAAGGCAACGAGACAAAGCAAAAGCAAATTAATTCTATTTTATTACTTTTTTCCGCAACTTAGAAAGGAGCTAGGGACAAGCCTCCTTAGCCCTTTATTCGAATCTAAAACATGTATCTAAATAAAGGAATCTTTCTAAACTAAACTAAACAAACTACTCAAGTCTTCTTCCGACGCTTTGGGTTGACCTCTTCATCTTCAAGAGGCCGATCCGCCACAACGTTCGACCTAAGAACGGGAGTAGATCTCTCAAAACCTGGGGGCTCGATCGGATCCTCATCCTGCTCAACTGGGGGCTCCTCGATCCTTGACCCCAGGCGATCTTTAACGGTCACCTTTGGTCCAAGCCTTTCCCGCGCCGGTCTCGAAGAAGAAACACCTGCACCAACAGTACAAAGATCACCATAGTCCCTCCTTTCGCGCACCGCCTCATACGCCAAGGAGGGCCTTGGCCCATTTTTCTCTCTCCTCCTCTGATTCTCCCGTTCATGAGAATCCTTGGAATGACACCAACGCGTATAGAAATCCGTGACACGAGTAGACTCTATATGCTCCGGCACAGCCCAAGTAACACGATCCGACCACCCTCGGATCCAAGCATCAATCATCTGGTTGTTTAGGACAACAACCCCTCCAACCTGCGTATCCTGATCCGGAATGGTTTGAGCAAGCCCAATTTGCCTTTTCAAGCGAAGAGGATGAATCCATACGCCTGCTCAAACCTCAAGACAACATCAACCCGCGAGCCGCGTTCGCCACCGACGGCAAGTTACCTCCGTAATGCCCCACCACGAAACATACCAACGAATCGCCGCTCTCCTTCACAAACCACCGGTAGTAGTTTAGCTTAACGCCCCGAGGGTTAGCCCAATCCATCTTCCGAGACGCCGTCCGCCGCCTTGAAGACACCTCAGGGAAGAGCTCTATACACACTCGGCCTCTCCATGAGCCAAACGTTGAGAATCCTAGCGCAACCCTCGCATAAGCTCAGACGATCAAAGATAACGGCTGCCTAAGCCCAAAGATGGTCTCCGCTAGGATCAACGCAGAAGGATCATGTCCTCGCTCCATCTCTTCGACAACACGAGCATACCTCGCGTTCCCGAACACACCATCTGGCATGGACCCCGCAAAAGCATAACGATGAACCAAACAAAACGCGAGGGCCCTCCGCCTAGAACGGTCCGAAATACTAGTATCAGCCTTATTCATATATCGTTGACACAAGAGAAGCATGTTTACCTTGCCTCCCTCAAACAAACCTGCAGCATGAGCGTCTGTCATCCCAAGGAAGTTTCGCAACATCCCGTTATAACAAAGCTCACTCTTCACGACCACAGGAGTAGTCCGTTTCGACCATCCGGCAATGGCCGAGAACTCCTCCATCAAAGGGCACACCTCTCCCCCGGGAAACCTAAACACATGCAAGCTAGGATCCCAATAATCTAAGCACGAATCAAGGAAGTCTAGATCGACTTTCATTTGACGAAAGCCGATAAATACACCCGCACCATCATCATACACCGCCTTCTTCATCCCCGAACTCAAGGAAGACGTCCACCTCTTCAAAAGAGCATCAAAATGCTCCTCCATTTTCTCGGACAAAAAAAAAAAAAAAAAAAACTTTTATAAATATACCTAATATATTTGTGAAAGCAAAATCCTAAAGCAAAAACACAAGGAAGAGAAGTGATTGTGAATGAAGATTAGGCACGCACCCCCTCTCCTTATATAGGAAAACAATATCCGAAATATGGAAATACAGCGCTAACAGCCAGGCCAACAAACCGCATGGCTCTATGCGGTTTGCAAACCAAACCGCATAAGCCTATGCGGTTTTCCCTTGCAACCGCATAAGCCTATGCGGTTTCAGGGGCTGGTTTTTCTCAAATTTTTCCTAATTTCGTCTTTCCTAAAACACTACCACCTACTTTGGGCTACGACATTCTTTCGTTGTTCCCCATACATCAACATTACACTTCACTTTAGCAACTCCGATTCTTACCACGAGTCAACACATAACATTTTTCGCATTCATACGAGCTCATTTCGCATTTAAAATGAACTTTTCACAAAACATTTTCACAATCTAAAATGAACATCAACGCATCCCACTCGGGAATCATATCATTTCTTCAAAACAAGCCAACCAATCAGGTTTATCGACGGCAATCAAATTCAACCGACGAAATCCAAGCTACAACAACAACGTTCACTAATCAAGCTACAACGACATGTACATAAAGGTTCATACAATCTTTAAGTACACAAATTCACTCGGGGTGTGGCTAGATACTCGTCAAACTCACGCCGACCGAGCTGCCCACTCGGCTCGACACAATGGTGTCTGCTCGGCCAAGCCATCCTCCACCTGTTGGCTATACGCCATAGCTTCTTATGCGCCTCCTTAGCCACCTGAAACACAACACAAACACAATTCAAACTTTTCTCCATTTTGCCTTAATTTCACTCAAATTAAGTCAAACTTAGGGGGGAAATTTCAAACGAACTGATCAACCCCACTTTACCTTAATTTCACCCAAATTAAACCAAACTGGAGGGGGTAACACAAAAAACGACTCTCACAAGTTTGATCATCGATATACTTCATACCTCGATCAAACTGGGGGCTTATACACATACATACAACCACACAAGAACATACCTTCTTCACCTTGCTCGTCCAGCTGTCCATGCCCGCATCAGTAGTCACCGGTAAGTACGTCGGCAGAACAAAGGTACGACGGACGCCCGAGTCATCATACTCGATGGTAGTAGGGAAATCATCAGGCTGCTCCGCCATCTCGGGATCAAACTCCTGCAAAACAAATACAAAACGCACACGTCAGGGAAATTTTTCGCAAAAATTACCTTACGCACCCCCAAACACCGAAACACACATACCTCAATCGGCCCACAAGCAAGCCGAGACTGAGCAAAATGGGCATAATCTTCCCCAGGACAAAGGAGGCTCACTGACTCTCCCTCTCCATATAACGCCACGCGATCCTGAGCAGAAACCCCTCGCTCAAACAGGACCCTCGGCGGATCCCTAGGCACCACCGGAGCTGGCCACCCTGCCTGAAAGACCAAACGCTCTCCAAGGTACCAAACCGATCCATACGGCGTCGCTATGTATAGGCGCTGGGTCTCTCGCACCGCAAACCTAGCCCCAATGCCCTCAGGAATACCCCTGTACTGGCCCCACGGGAACGGCACGAACTACAAAGCAAACAGAACACGCTCACAAATACAGATACAAAATACAATCATTTTAAGTACACTCTATTTAAAATGGTTCAAGTACAAACCTCATCAAACCGCATCCGGTTCAGACGATCCCTAACATCGTCATACGACCAGTTGAACGCAAAGACGGTTACATCGCATTCTGGCACGCATCACGGTACTCCTCACGATCCTCACAAAGACGCGGGAAGCAGAAAAGGAAAGTGGCTAAGAATCCACGACTACAAAAACAAGAAACGAGAACACGTTACAAAGATAACAACAAAAATGAACAACAATGCACCTGATACAAAAACAAAATCAATACGTACCTCCATCAAGAAGCCAGGCGCGACCAAGGACAGTCGCGAACCTCCATCCATGACCCGCGGTCTCACGGCATCCATACAGAAGCGGATACACAAGCCCAGAGACGGCGTCACCCAGTCAAACGTCCCAATTGCATCCCAATCCAGGAGATGCATAAGGACCGAGGTCGATGCCCGCTCACCCTTGTCGCCGAAGTACACGGCACTCACAAACCACCACAACCACATACGAGCATTCTGCTCGTCGCTCCACTCCGAGGGGCCATACTCGGTCTTCCCCTCAAAATACTCCAAGATATAGCTCGTCTTGAAAGTATAGGGGGGCGCGCCCTCACAAATCACCTCCAAACCACCGCCAACCGCGTTGGTCACAACCTCGTCCACAACGGACGGCAAGAAAGTCAAAATCCATGTCGCGGTCCCCAAGCGGTAACCCGCCATGACAAAGATACCCAGACAAGGTAATACCGCCTCAAAGCCGGCATATGGAACGTCGTCGTGGTGTCCCAATACCGCCCAGGAAGGCTCGATCAACATCGGGTTAGCCTCCGCTCCTTCCTCGCAATCTCCCTCCAATGGCCAACCAACGGGCCAAAAGCACTACGCAACACCCAAGCTTGCGCCCTCGGCGGAAGCTTCTCCTCAAAGGCACACATTGCGGACGAGACGCCCGAGAAAGTCCTCATTGGGATCTTATCCCAACCCATCGTCGCTCGATAGGAAACATGTCTCTCCGGAGCAAGCAAAAGGTTGTGGCCATCCCAACCCTTCGCGAAAGCCCTGTTCACACGTGATTTCCGCGGCCTAGAGCTACTTGCCCTAGGCGCAACCTCCTCAACCTCCTCAGCCTGCGCCTCAGCAACATCCATCTCAGCCTCCAACTCGTCTACAAACGCCTGAGCAAACGCATCCGCCTCCTCCTCAGGATCACGCACAGGGACATTCCTCCCACGGCCTCTACCTCGTGACTGACCACGTCTCGTGGGCAGGTCCCGAGGATCAGCCTCCCTCTCGCTACGTGTACGCCTCAAGCTACTCGAGCTAGAGGCTCCCTCAGTCCTCGAGCTAGCACTCTTACGAGATCTCGATCTCAGAATACGACCGTAACCTCTCCTGCAACCAAACACAGCAAATACATACAGCTATAATACACGCAAGTACACAACTTGGCGTACACATACACAAGTACACACAAATAATACACACATAATACATATACATTCCTTATACACATTGCACTATACGCCCTACAGAGCATTTTCAGGCCTAATTCACAATTAAGCCGAAAACCGTTCTCTACATTTCAAAATTACAACTTTATGGTTTCTACGCGCCATAATAGTCCCCAACAACAACCCATTACAAGCAATTGCATTTTGGTCACCCCGATCAAAAACCCCTAATTCGCCTTAATTACTCCGTATAACTACGACTTAAGGCGGCGATTTGAAAGCTTTAACTCGACTTTTTCGCAAAACTAACGTTATAGGCATGCTATACTCATTTATGGGCATCCTACAATCAAGTTTAATTGAAATTCGGTCGGAAAATCCGGGTTCGTTTTGGGCGAAAACCTAATTTGGACGTTTTTCACACAAAGACGGTCTAAATCACAATCAATTCACACATACACGTTCACATGACATAATGCAACACAATGACGTCAACTTCAAGCATTCAAACGGCAAATTTCAAGCAAAACTCGGGTTTTCATTCAAAACCCGTCTTTTCAACATTTCAAGGCAAAACTAGCTAATTACAACAACAAATAACGTAAAAGCAAGTTAAAATGGAGCATTACCTCGTTCCATAGCAAGGCAACGCAACAAAAATGAGCAAAAACGGTTGAGAAATCGAAAAATGACGTTTTTATGAGTTAGAAACCGTAAATGGTGAATGAGGCATGCCCACGGTTCTCACGAGCCTTTATAGCCCCCTACTGCCACTAAGGCAAACCGCATAACCTTATGCGGTTTGGCCAGTGAACCGCATAAGGCTATGCGGTTTGGTCCTGTGGCTTTTCCCGAGTTTTTCTCGTTTTACGCCTACTTTTCGATTCCTAATTCATTTTAGCCCCAATACAACTCCGAGTACGTCCCGTGCTTGGGTCAGGGTATCACCTACAGTCCGCCATACGCGTATATTAAGCATTTAATGTACGGTACAGAAGCAGAAGCACGAACGCTTTTCACGAGCATTACATCATATTCTCCTCTACGGAAGACAACCATATGCAATTACAACTACATAGACACTCCTCGGCGAGCCCAAGCACAAGCACTCTGCAACATACACCTAACTCCAAGCATCTCACTTCACACGGACGCTCCTCGGCGAGTTCAAGCGCAAGCATTACACAGACGCTCTTTCACGAGACCTACACCTACAACCACACGAACATCCTACAAGCACATGCACCCAGCACTCTAGCCCTTTTTACATCCAACACATGCAATACGAAGACATTACAAGCACCAGCACCAGGCATCCGACGATACCAAGCATACGCAAAGGCACCAACAACGACAGGACAACAAGCACGACGAAGACATCCGGCAGGCCGGCAGGCCCTTATAGCATGCACGGACCGCCAAGTCCTAAAAATGCGCACGCCCCTCCCCGTTTAGCCCGGTTCGAAGTCCTCGTCTCACCCATGGACACATGCTTCGTTCCGCTGATCATATCGAGACTGTAATGGTCCGGATATGGTCGTGGAGTTTGACTAGCGCTCTAGTCCGAGCTCAGTCAAACTGGGGGCTCTGTGGATATCCATATCCGTACCCTCCCAAACAAAACCCTGTGATGTATCACGGACTTTTATTACGCATGTTTTAACGTTGACTTAAACGGTTCTAACTAATGTCGAATTCATTTTGAGTCGTTTTAAATGTTAAAATGATTTAGGTCACCTTACATCGCATTTAAATAACGTTCATTTTGTCCATTTGGAGTCTAGCTAGGTCCTTGTCCTGCTTCATTTGGCATGAGCTTCGCATTTGCACTACAATTAGTCCTTTTACATTAACAATTCAGCATTCCTAAATTCCTAAATTTAGGCCCGGTAGCTAAAACCGCTATTTAGCCCCCTCTTACACAAAAATACAACTTCACGTCTTACCTTATTTCACAAAACTATGCAAATACACCCTTTTCATTTTTCGGGTCTCGGCCCAAACTGAGCCTAAACTCCACCTTTGGCCCGCACTCCAAAGCCCTAAGCATCACAAAATATCTCACAAATATCCCGGCACTTTTCTTGAGCTTCACGCTCGAGATTATCACGAAATCTTCAGAGATTCAATGCAACCGAAACTTGGAAACTACACAAAAACCAGACCCTCAAACCGCATAAGTCTATGCGGTTTGGGTAGAGAACCGCATAAGCTTATGCGGTTTGCCCTGGCAACCGCATAAGCCTATGCGGTTCCTCGGCTTGTTTTTATTCCCTGCTTTCCTAATTTCTCCGAGGTTTTTAGTATATATAGAGCCCTATACCCAACCTCGAGATCATTCATTCACAATCAGAATACACCCTTTACGCCACAAATTCTCTCATCTTACACTCTAACATCCACAAAAGCCTCAAGCACTCAAATCCTTGAGTTCAACACACCATCTCGTGTTGAATTCATCCTCCTTTCAAGTTCAAGAAGCGAAGCTCTGCCAGATCTGAGCGTCGGGACAAGGTAGGTACCGATCCACTTGGATCAAAGCTTTTCTTATTTTCTATGGACTAACAAAGGGTCTACACTTTAGCGCCCCGCTTTGGCACCCGAGCGCTTGCCTTCCAAGTGTTCTTATTACAGGATACACTCCATATCCGATGACACGCCAAAGTCGCATAAGCAACCGACCTTATAAAATAAACCAATGGACAATTGAACTTTATTTTATTTGCATGCATCTTGCACCTTCTTATTTTGCATTAAATCAACTTAAACAATGAATTCGACCTTTAACTGAACCGTTTTCGTTAACAAGTTAAACATGCTAAACTGAGGGTTTTAATCAAGCTTTTGCATCTCAGATCTGCGTTCTTTTACAAACTTATCGCACTTGTACGTAGCGATAACATTAGCTCAAATATCATCTTACAAGGATTGTTCTAGGTCAGTAGAGGCTATTTTTACATAGGCTTTTCTAAAAGGTTTTCATAAATCATTATTTGAATTAACTCTTTTTCTAAAGTACCCTCACCCCGAATCCAATCTGGTTTCACAAGCCTTAGATCTAGGGGTGTCGGTGTGCTCCAAAATCTAGGACATGTTTTTAACTTAGAACATGGTAGCAGGTTCCTATTTTCCGCGATAAATAGGTGGCGACTCCATAACAGTTCTTAAAGGTTTTTCCAACTTAATCTTTTTTAACTTTAAAATCCGCCCTTAAGCAAGACGCCGAGTTGGGTCCGATCCCGGGTTCCACAGGTACGTTTTGGCTGTTTAAGGGGGGTTTGGGTCGTGGTTTTGGGCTGGCTTAAGCTCGGGTATGTGCGGAAGAGTGTGGGTAAAAGAGGCCTCGAAATTCGTGTTGAAACGGGCTCAAAATCGCTCTTAAAATCGGGCTTAAAACGAGCTTTAAAACTTGCTGTTAAGAAAACGAATTCGTCGAATACGATTTAATAAACTGTTTTAAAAGCACGAGAAACGACTTTTCAAGTCAAATATTGAATTTGTAAAAGCGACTTTTCAAATCGAAATACTTAAAATGATTTTTCAAATCAAAATATTTTATTTTCAATAAAATACATACTTGCGACAAAAATAAAATTTGACAGGGCCAAATAAATCAAATATCCTTTAAATTAAAAAGCACTGCGTCGACAGCGTCCGGCTTACATCGTAAAACGAACTCAAATAAATGACACGATATACACGTCGTCCTATCATCATTGGGTGTTTGTCGGGTTTTCTATAAATTTCCATATCGACAGATACGGGTATCTACAGAGCCCCCACTTTGACTAAGGCTTGGACAGGCGAAAGTCAAAGTAGACTCTCGAGTCGATGAAGATCACAACTTGAGAGCCTCACGGGTCGTTTAGGGTCCCTTAGACCTGTGTACATAAGCTCACCAGCCATAAGAAGAAATCATACCTGAAACACGATTCTGGATGCCTTCATTTTCATCGAGGTGTGGGTTGAGCCTTATCCTTAGGCGCCTACGTATCCGTTGTGACAGAATCAAACCCGTATCGTAGTTCGAGCTCGCTGGCCTGTAGCATTCTGCTGCTTCGGCCCAAAACAAACGATATTTGTTTACTCGATTGAGTAAAGCCTATATCTGTATTCTTTTTGGGAGTGTCACTCCTTTTAGCTTCTGCTACTACTTCTTCATCTTTGAGGATGTCATCCTGTCGTCGGGGTCTAAGGTCGGTGACTCTAGAGCCCCCGGTTGGAGCGTTCCTGCTCAATCTTAACAACAAATCATAGCACATAACTCACATAGTGAATTCTGCGACTTTTGAAAAAAAGATGGATCATCGATCCGAGCTGCAAATTTTATTCGAAAATGGGTCGTCGACCTGCTGCTTTTTTTTTCACAAAGGATGGATCATCGATCCGAACTGATGATTTTTCTTTCGAAATGGGTCTTCGACCTATTTTATTCCTATTTTCAAAATTTTAACAGAAAGGATGGATCGTTGATCCGAACTGAGCACTTTTGATTGGAAATGGGTCTTCGACCCGATTTTTAAACAAAAAGGATGGATCATCGATCCGAACTGAGGATATTAATTTGGAAATGGGTCTTCGACCCGCTTTTTAAACAAAAGGGATGGATCATCGATCCGAACTAAGAATACTAATTTGGAAATGGGTCTTCGACCTGCTTTTTAAACACAAAGGATGGATCATCGATCCGAAACCGTAAACATCTTTTGAAAATGGGTCGTCGACCGGCATCTTGAAAAGTGGATGAGTCATCGACTCGAACTATAAACATCTTTTGAAAATGGGTCTTCAACCCGCATCTTGAAAAGTGGATGAGTCGTCGACTTGAACTATAAACCTATTTTGAAAATGAGTCTTCAACCCGCATTTTTATTTAAGTGGATGGGTCATCAACCCGAACTATGTAAATCATTTGAAAACTGGGGCCATCGGCCCGTATTTTGAGGAAAAGGCGGATAGGTCATCGACCCGAACTATAATTGTCATTGAAAATTGGGGCCATCGACCTCGATTTTGAAGGAAAAGGTGGATAGGTCATCGACCCAAGCGGAACGCAGCTTTTGAAAATGGGTCATCGACCCGAGCGCAAGACATCATTTGAAAATAGGTCATCGACTCCTATAGCAAATTTCATTTGAAAATCGAAAGTGGTCCTCGACTTGAACTTTGGATTTGAAAACAGGTCATCGACTCGATTTAGAGCACTTCGAATAATTCGGCCATTAACCTAGTTTAAAAACATCGTTTTTAAAAGTTGGATTGCGAGTCTAACCTAGACTACAGAAGCTACTTGAAAATTGACACGGGGTATTGGTTAGCATGTATCAAATCGAATTGGGTCCTCGACCCGCATTGTAAACATCATTTAAAAAATCAAGAAGAGTCATCGACTCTGAATGTAGACATCATTTAGAAATTGAAATGGGCCATCGGCCC
Source organism: Dianthus caryophyllus (assembly GCA_023091065.1). Lineage (NCBI taxonomy): Eukaryota > Viridiplantae > Streptophyta > Magnoliopsida > Caryophyllales > Caryophyllaceae > Dianthus > Dianthus caryophyllus. The sequence goes on along the minus strand of CM041527.1, from coordinate 18,253,324 downwards.
GCAAGCATCATTTTGAAAATTGAAGTGGGTCGTCAACCCGTATTTGAAATTCGACCTCGGATCATCGATCCGGATTTTGCAAAAGATTCTCGAAATGCCTGATATTTCGAAATTAAAGCATGGCCAAGTATGCATGAGATACGACACGAATGTGACATGAATGCGACAAGAACGTGACACGAGCAACTAACATTTGAACATTCGACCATGATCGACTCAACCTAAGACAACGTTTCAATGACGATTAGACTAGTAACTGTGCAGGGTCTTTTAGGATGGTTGGCACGTGGTTCGAGTTAGGCGTGGGTTAACAGTATCATGTTCTCCCCCTAAGCAAATTCTATGTCGAGATGCGAACTAACTGTCAAAGTAAACATCTTTGCCAATTCCCGTTAAGAAAAAGATCATTCCAAGACTGGACAATTACTTATCAGAACATTGATTCTCATCTCAATCTAAATTGAGCACTAAGACAGACTCAACAAAAGTTGCTTCATTTGGACTTTTTAAAGACCCGTAAAAAATTGACAAGATAACAAATTAGATGATGGGCGGTGGTGGATTGTATCCCATATTCTAAAGGATTGCCTACATATTCGCGTGGGGCGAAATCAAATCCGATGTAGTTCGATCTAGGTGCATAGACATGGCAATTTTCCTTGTGTGTAACACTCGAAGGTTTCACCTAAGGTATCATGTTGTAAGGTACTGGCGGATTCCTTGTGGACCCTAAACGCTTGGGTGCAACTACACAAGCCAATGATTCTCGAAATTCAAGACTATGTCGTCATTACCGTTTTGAGAACGACTTAAAAAGGAATTGATGGTACTTTCTGACCGTTTTGGCTTCACCTTTAATTTTGACTTTGATCTTCGATCTCCGATGTGTTGCCACTCAATTTTTGTATTTCTGTATTCTTGTTTGCGTTTTCGAGAATATGCCGCGCCCTTTGTGGCTTGGGCTTGTTCCAACTTCGTGGTCGTATGTATATCACGCCAGACTCCTCTGACAAGTTCGTTTGCTTATTAGGCACGCGATCGAGTACACGGAGGGCGATCCATGAGTATTCGTACCTTTGGTCGCGATCAAATTCATGACCACTATGGAGCTCCAAATTAATGGATCCTCCTCCAAAGGCAGAGGAGTAGTATACCACAAGTTGACTACCGGACCTTAGGTTTTTAGTTGTCGGAAACCCTTTTGTCTTTGCTTTTGTCTTGAGTTGGTGTTGCACCTTAGAATTGAATACGTATTTCTACCCCAGGGACACCCTTCGAGTGCGTTGTGCATTTTCATCAGTTGGATTATGGAAGCAAATTAGAGACAAGATCAATTTCATTGATTTTGAGAAGGAGTTAGAAATAGTTGTGAAAAAACGAATCTTAGACTCAACTCAGACATAAGACTTGAATACGAATTCTGACTTATAATCACCAACCTCGACTTTGAACTCTTCTCCTTTTAGGAGTTGATTCAGATGCTTGGTTTGAAAGCTACCCCACTTTTACAACGTGATTTTGGCTTAAGGAGGAGAATATGCGACTCAGGTTCAGAAATCGACATGGTTTCGACACTATTTGTAAATTGGTAGAGGTTTCATTCTATTTAACAACTCGGGATGCAAATGGACTGGACCAGACTAAACATGAAAAGACTCAGAGCTTAACGACGTGGTCTACGACCTAACTATGCAAATGCATGCGACATATGGACTTGAAAACGGACTCACGGTATGAGACTTAGACCCAACTAGACATGGACCTGAAGTAATTAGCTCTTGTTTGGACCAATAAGCTTCTAAGGTTTATACAAGACTTCTAAAAAAATAGCCTGGATGAGACATTATTGTGCCCTGACTCAAAACTAAAAAATGACATGCATGACTTGGGCCCAAGAGTAGGCCTGGGTGACCAAACTAGGTAAGACCTCTAAGACTTTTAGATGGACTGGACTTACTATACACGGCTTAGATTCCAACTAGACTCGACTAGGTGCATTTCACGCTTACTCACGACTTGAGAATTAAACTTATTTTCGAAGTTGAGGTTTGAAATGAGCAGTACTTCGACTACAAGAAGGCTTATTTGGTTCGAGATTTCAGTTTAACTTGGGCTAGATTTTTACCTCTGAAAAACTTCGTTTTGGTTGGAAAAAATTCTATTCCCAAATGGGTAGCATTTCAAAAGCGTTCGAGATTATTCTAATCCTAAACGTATAACATTTCAGCTTAAAAAACTATTCTTTTTTCAAAAGACCGACGTAGTGTTAAAAGTCGTTCGGGATTAATCTAAACCTAAACGGGAAGCATTTCAGCTTGAAAGGATTCTTTTTTCAAAAGAGTTAGTGTTGGGAACTGTTCGAGATTATTCTAATCTTAAACGGGTGGCATTTCAGCTTAAGAGGGATCTTTTTTCAAAAGACTTAGTGTTGAGAATTGCTCGGGATTATTCTAATCTTAAATGGACAGCATTTCGACTTATAAAAGGATTTTTTTTCAAAAGATAATTTTTTTTTAAAAAAAAAAAGTTCTCGGATTTTCTAATCCTAACGAGGAGCATTTCAGCTAAAAAAAAGAATCTTTTTCCTAAAGACTTAGCGTCGAAGACTGTTCGAGATTATTCTAATCTTAAATGACATTTCAGCTATAAAAGGATCTTTTTTCAAAAGAGCTAATTTTTTTAAAAAAAAAGTTCTAGGATTTTCTAATCCTAACGAGGAGCATTTCAGCTTAGAAACGATTTTTTTTTTTTTTTTATAAAGAGCAAAAATCGAAAATTATTTAAGATTGTTCTAATCCTAAACGAAATAGCATTTCAGCTAAGAAAAGATCCTTTTTTTTTTTCAAAAGAGGCAATATCGAAAATTGTCTAAGATTATTCTAACCCTAAACGAATAGCATTTCAGCTTAGAAAAGATCTTTTTTCAAAAGAGGCAATATCGAAAATTGTTTAAGATTATTCTAACCCTAAACGAATAACATTTCAACTTAGGAAGAGATCTTTTTTCAAAAGAGCTAGAATCGGAAATTATTTATGATTATTCTAATCTTAAACGAAATAGCATTTCAGCTAGGAAGAGATCTTTTTTCAAAAGAGCTAAAATCGAAAATTATTTAAGATTATTCTAAATCCTAAACGAAATAGCATTTCAGCTAGGAAGAAATCTTTTTTTTAAAAAGAGCTAAAATCGGGAATTATTTTAAGATTATTCTAATCCTAAACGAATAACTTTTAGCATGGAGGAGATCTTTTTTCAAAAGAGCTAACATTGGAAAAAAATGTTTAAGATTATTCTAACCCTAAACGAATAACTTTTTAGCCTGGAGGAGATCTTTTTTTCAAAAGAGCTAAAATTCGGATAATTATTTAAGATTAATCTAATCCTAAGAGGATGGCATTTCAGCCAAGAAAAGATCTTTTTTCAAAAGAGCTAATATTCAGGAAATATCTAAAATTATTCTAATTTTAGAAGGAAAGCATTTCAGTTTTAAAAAAATCTTTGTTTTTCGAAGGAGATAGTGTGGGAAAATATTTAAGATTATTCTAATCCTAAAAAAGAGAGCGTTTCAGCTAGGAATGAATCTTTTTTCATAAGAGCTAATATCGGAAATCTTTTAAGATTATTCTGATCCTAAAAGAGTAGCATTTCTGCTAGGAGAAGATCTTTTTTTTAAAAGAGCTAAAAATCGGAAATAATTTAAGATTATTCTAATCCTAAAAGGAAAGCGTTTCAGCTTGGACAAAAATCTTTGTTTTTTTTCGGAAAAGAAAGTGTTGGAAAATATTTAAGATTATTCTAATCCTAAAAAGACAGCATTTCAGCTTAAGAAATGATTTTTTTTTTTGAAGGAAAGCATTTCAGCTCGAATCAAAAATCTTTTTCAAATGAGGTAGGGTTGGAAAATATTTAAGATTATTCTAATCCTAAAAAGACAGCATTTCAGCTTAAAGAATGATTTTTTTTAGAAGGAAAGCATTTCAGCTTAAGTCAAAAATCGTTTCAAAAGAGATATTTAAGATTATTCTAATCCTAAAAAGACAGCATTTCAGCTAAGATTTTTGGAAAATATTCGATTGAAAAGATGACAGTTTTGATTAAAAAAAAGATTAAAACAAGGCTTTGGAATTCACAGAGCAATTAGTCACACGCAGTTCAAGGATGCAATGCATGAGCTAGACTATTCTAAGTCTCGAAAAGGGTCCATGCCAATGATTCCACGTTGTTAGGGAACTCACGCATCCGCCATAAGTCAGGGACGAAATGGGGAGATGGGGGTTGCTAACCTCGGTGGAACCACCTTGATATTTAAATCAGACACAGTGAACGTCATTTCCCTACTTTGAGGTCGACCCAAAGGGAGAAATGGTTCGAGTCCTAACAGTATGATGTATAAATGACATAAAAAAAAAAAGTACTCTAAATAGCCATCGTTCTACTTTTCAAGTTTCACTGTCCCCAGCGGAGTCGCCAAATTGTGGACAAGGGATTTTGATCCACGCGATGTTTTATTTCAAAAACATTTTTAATTTGAAAAGAGTCGCCACTAAATTTTATATGGAATTTAGAAAACCAATTTTAGAGAAAATGAGTTCGTGTGAATTTACGTGTTAGGAAGTTTAAAAGAATTTCATTAATTTTAACGCCTAACCCCGCCCGTTACAATAACGGTCTCTACTGAGTAAAATCATGGCTATTACGAGTACACATGCGGATATGCAAACAGCGTTTTAATCCTAAACAGAAAATATCCGTTCTAGGTCGTTTAATGCACATATAATTTCGTCGTAGTTGTTTAACAGAGGTTCATTTACTATTCTAGCAAACAAAGAAAAGGAGCAGAAATACTCACCGACAGCATAAGATAGATTAACAAACGTTAGCGGCAGACGAATAAAAATAAATAATCATGACTAAAATACAAACATGACTAACATAACCAAGCGAGTAAGTTAACAAACAATTCTGACTAATTTGATAAGCAGACCTACGCAAATCAAACAAAATATGAATAAGCGATCAAACCAACATGTAAACTCACAAGTAAATGCAACTAATAAAAAAGTGTAGCTTAAAACAAAAAAAACGTGCAGACTAACACTAACAAATGACCCATAAATGTGAACAAACGTGCAAATGAACAAACATACATACGGGCTACCAAACGTGCAACTAAACGCAACTACTAACAAAACATACGGGCTACTAACTCAAATAAACACAACTACGGGAAGTACTAACATATGTAAATGACGCAGTTACAACTAAAATTCGACCAGTGAACAGGCAAACAAGGACTTAGCAGATGAAACAAGTAATATGAATACTCACAAATTACGCAGGGACATAAATCATCAAGAGTGACTAAACGCAGTTTAATACAAACGTGTAATATGAATAATTAAACACGACACATGCGGTTCTAAGCTACACAGCATACTACACGACTGAGTTTGATCAGATAAAGCAAAGAGAACAGCAGACCGAAAAGAGATGAACTGTATGATTAACGCGATGAGTTATGAAACCGAAACTAATCGATAAAACAAGATCATGAAAACCGAATTATCTTACGCGCATGAGTTACGAAACTGGAAGAACGCAATAAATTAAATTTCTGACAAACAAACATGAATGAGACTCAATCGCATATAGGTTACCAAGCAAATCAGGGAAGACAACAGACAATGCCCAACACTGCACGATTCTTTCATGTTCAACGAGACTAAATACGAAACTAATAAACGACAGGACAAGATCAATGGGAACTAACTAACGCAAGAACATGAACCACAGAACTGAAAAAAATATGAAAGACCAACTTCAGACAACTAGCATAATTAAACGTGAATATAATCTGGCTGCACACTAAGTTAATGAACTAACCAAACTAACGGGGTAATTCCTATCATATTACACAAGGAAAATCGAGCATGAATATTAAGCAAACAAGGGACAAGACCTATCTATACATATATGCCGAAATCATGCGAGGAATACAAATCTAAAACGAGCAACAGACATAACAAATACGATGACAGACAATGAAGCGACAGAGAACAATAAAAAGCGACAGAGAGCAATAAAAACGATAAAACAATAACTTAAACGAAATAAAAAGAGTATTTTTGCACCCTCAACTTACATGTATCGTTGACCAAATATCCGAGTCGTAATCGATTGTAAGATTTTATCCCGAGGGGCCGTCGTCGACGAAAACCAATAATAAATCCGTACTTCGTACCAAAACTGACTTCAATTTTCAAAAGCTTGTATCTCCTTCGTTTCTCAACGAAATTTCGAACCGAAAGATGTTTTAGAATCGTGGTAAGGTGAACTTTAATACTAGGTAAACAAATCAGAGAGACTGAGAAGGTTACAACACGAAAAACGAATCGAAAGAGGTAATAGTAGACTGAAAAACACGAGGGAGTGCTCTGTTTTTCTGACCACTATTTCGACTTCTTCTTGGGGCTTTTTGAGGCTTTGTGTTATGTGTGTGAGCTGTGTATCTTGTGTCTAATGAAGGCTTGAGGTGGGTGTGTATATATAGGGTCGAGAGTAGGGTTTTTCAAGGGAAAAGAGCAGCTTGTTCCCCTCTCTTCGAGAGCTGCTGATGAAGCCTCGTTTTAGGGTTTTTTGAGTGGTGTTTCTTGTGGGTTAAGCAAGGCTAGATGGGTCATGTAGGTCAGGTACGGGTTTTTGTTCATGGGTACGAGTTTGATGGGTAAAAAGTCGAGTTTTTGGGCTGCTCAGAACAGAGCACGGGGTGGGAGTTGTGGGTTGCTTTTGACGAGCTACTTGGCTTGGTTTCTGGGCTGATCAGTCGAAGGGAAGAATGGGTAATAAGGGTAGGATAGTTAGGAAATGAGTATGGGTCATAGGTGGGTAGTTAAGAGTCGGGTTTGGGCTGAATAAGGGCTGATTTTGGGACCTACGAGCTGCTGTGTATCAGCTCGTTTTTGGGTACGTTTTGGCTGTTTAAGGGGGGTTTGGGTCGTGGTTTTGGGCTGGCTTAAGCTCGGGTATGTGCGGAAGAGTGTGGGTAAAAGAGGCCTCGAAATTCGTGTTGAAACGGGCTCAAAATCGCTCTTAAAATCGGGCTTAAAACGAGCTTTAAAACTTGCTGTTAAGAAAACGAATTCGTCGAATACGATTTAATAAACTGTTTTAAAAGCACGAGAAACGACTTTTCAAGTCAAATATTGAATTTGTAAAAGCGACTTTTCAAATCGAAATACTTAAAATGATTTTTCAAATCAAAATATTTTATTTTCAATAAAATACATACTTGCGACAAAAATAAAATTTGACAGGGCCAAATAAATCAAATATCCTTTAAATTAAAAAGCACTGCGTCGACAGCGTCCGGCTTACATCGTAAAACGAACTCAAATAAATGACACGATATACACGTCGTCCTATCATCATTGGGTGTTTGTCGGGTTTTCTACAAATTTCCATATCGACAGATACGGGTATCTACAACAATATCATTAATTAAATTCAAGCACCCACCTGCAACAAAAAACAAGGACCACGGAAGGCGACGAGGTGGAGAACACGGTGGCTATCGTTAATGACTGAGGGCGGGGTGGATAAACACGGTGGTGACTGACGACGGTGGTGCCGTGAATAAACACGGTGGTTTTTCTCAGATCTGAGGTGAATAAACACGGTGTGACTAAAGAATGACTGACGACGGTGGTGAACAAACAATGACTGACGATGGTGGTGCCGTGAACACGGTGGTTTTTCGAACGAAGGTGGCACACGAAAGTTGGGGTTTTGGGAGGAGTTTACCTTCTCTGAATTTTTTTTATTAATTCATACGTACAATCAAGTTGTGAGTAGTTTCAGTGGTGTTTGTTTTTAACACAATAAGTGGCGGTTCTAATTCAAAAACGCCACAAATAATCAATTTTTGTGTCGATAATTTGTGTCTTTCATTAAAGAACCGCCACAAAAAAAGGTTTAAATTTTATGCTGTGAGGAACCTCTTTGAAATATTTTATTAGCACAATAAGTGGCGGTTCTATTTTACAACCGCCACAAATACTTAATTTTTTGTGTCGAAAATTTGTGTCTTTCATCGAATAACCGCCACAAATAATATGTTTGTGTCAGTTTTCAATAAAAACCGCCACAAATTGTAACACCCCGGCCCCAATTAAAGGACGAAATGTCATTCACAGTAGCTCGCCAGTCAAGGTGACATCGCCTGCACCAACACGGGCCCTTTCCAAATAAGACTTTGTCCTCACTCGTGCGCATCCTGAGAACTTCCCAGGAGGTCACCCATCCTAAGACTACTCTCCAGCAAGCACGCTTAACTGAAGAGTTCTTAAGATGAGCCACCAGAAAAAAAGATGCATCTTGTTGATATGAGTAGTACTTACAATCCTTTTGAGCACTATGTTACTTGAGCCAACACATGAACCTCTTCAACGAGGTACCCGGCCCGAATAACCTCCGACAACACCGGGTGTTAAAATTGTAACACCCGGCCCCAACTAAAGGCCGAAATGTCATTTACAGTAGCTCGCCAGGCTGCGTACATCGCCCACAGACCAACACGGGCCCTTTCCAGCGCACTTTGTCTTCACTCGTGCGCATCCTGAGAACTTCCCAGGAGGTCACCCATCCTAAGACTACTCTCCAAAGAAGCACGCTAATCAAGAGTTCTTAAGATGAGCCACCAGAAAAGAAGATGCATCTTGTTGATATGAGTAGTACTTACAATCCTTTTGAGCACTATGTCACTTGAGCCAACACATGAACCTCTTCGACGAGGTACCCGGCCCAAATAACCTCGGACAACACCGGGTGTTACATTTGTAACACCCCGGCCCCAACTAAAGGCCGAAATGTCATTCACGGTAGCTCGCCAAAGTCGCGTACATCGCCTCTGCACCAACACGGGCCGCTTTCCAAATAAGACTTTGTCGTCACTCGTGCGCATCCTGAGAACTTTCCAGGAGTTCAGCCATCCTAAGACTACTCTCCAGCAAGCACGCTTAACTGAAGAGTTCTTAAGATGAGCCACCAGAAAAGAAGATGTATCTTGTTGATATGAGTAGTACTTACAATCCTTTTAAGCACTATGTCACTTGAGCCAACACATGAACCTCTTCAACGAGGTACCCGGCTCGAATAACCTCGGACAACACCGGGTGTTACATTTGTAACACCCCGGCCCCAACTAAAGGCCGAAATGTCATTCACGGTAGCTCGCCAGGCTGCGTACATCGCCCACAGACCAACACGGGCCCTCTCCAGCGCACTTTGTCCTTACTCGTGCGCATCCCGAGAACTTTCCAGGAGGTCACCCATCCTAAGACTACTCTCCAACAAGTACGCTTAACTGAAGAGTTCTTAAGATGAGCCGCCAGAAAAGAAGATGCATCTTGTTGATATGAGTAGTACTTACAATCCTTTTAAGCACTATGTCACTTGAGCCAACACATGAACCTCTTCAACGAGGTACCCGACCCGAAAAACTTCGGACACCACCGGGTGTTACACACCCCCAATTGGAGAACACAACGTCATCGTTGCGCCTGGTCGCTAATTACAATATTGCATTCCAGAATCCTCCCCAGCTAGGTGCGTACCTGGCCAACAAGACACAGGATTCGACCACACGGTCGCCGGGTTGCTCTGATACCATTTGTAACACCCCGGCCCCAACTAAAGGCCGAAATGTCATTCACGGTAGCTCGCCAGGCTGCGTACATCGCCCACAAACCAACACGGGCCCTTTCCAGCGCACTTTGTCCTCACTCGTGCGCATCCTGAGAACTTTCCAGGAGGTCACCCATCCAAAGACTACTCTACAGCAAGCACGCTTAACTGAAGATTTCTTAAGATGAGCCACCAGAAAAGAAGATGCATCTTGTTGATATGAGTAGTACTTACAATCCTTTTGAGCACTATGTCACTTGAGCCAACACATGAACCTCTTCAACGAGGTACCCGGCCCGAATAACCTCGGACAACACCGGGTGTTAAAATTGTAACACCCCGGCCCCAACTAAAGGCCGAAATGTCATTCACGGTAGCTCGCCAGGCTGCGTACATCGCCCACAGACCAACACGGGCCCTTTCCTAGGCACTTTGTCCTCACTCGTGCGCATCCTGGGAACTTCCCAAGAGGTCACCCATCCTAAAACTACTCTCCAACAAGCACGCTTAACTGAAGAGTTCTTAAGATGAGCCACCAGAAAAGAAGATGCATCTTGTTGATATGAGTAGTACTTACAATCCTTTTGAGCACTATATCACTTGAGCCAACACATGAACCTCTTCAACGAGGTATCCGGCCCGAATAACCTCGGACAACACCGGGTGTTACACAAATTGTGTGTCTGTTAGTGTCGGTTTGTTTATAGAACCGTCACAATAGCATATTCAATTGCCTTTTGTGTTGTTTTTTCTGGGAACCGCCACAAAAGGGTCGACACCGTAGGTATATTTTCTACTAGTGCCATTCCGCTTCGCTTTCGTAATTACGTCCACGCCCATTTTGAAACGGACGCAGAGTACATTCACGGGTCGGTTCTTTCTGCGGATAAGGTCCCAGTGGCCGACGAGGTTAAGACGGTCCTGGAGTACTTTCGTTTGGGTTCTCGTTCAGCCCCGCGTTAATGCGTTATTGGTTGCCTCCAGCCGAGGTAAATATTATTTAAGATATTTGCAAATGCACGGTTTGTATAAATAATTTAGAATTAAAAAAAATATATAAATTATGTATATTTAATATATAGTGTAGTTTAAGTAATATCTAATATTTACGAATCATTTCTTTGAAATATACTCCCTCTGTTCCAATGAGATAGCCCCATGGACCCACTTTTTGTGAGGAGAAAAGTGGGGTCATGGGGCTATCTCATTGGAATAGAGGGAGTATATTTTTAAAAAGTTATCTATTAATTTATTGTTATTTTACATGGTCTAAATATTTTGCTGATATACGCAAAGGAAATCTATAATTAAGTTATGAAATTACTATCCATTTTTTTCTTTTATTGCACTTCTTAAATCATATGTGAAATTTAAAAAATTGGAGAAAGAAAAAAAAAATTAATGTTTTAGAATATTTAACTTAGTTATGAGGAAGATTTGAATGAAAATATATAATTAAAGTTACTAATTGAGAAAACTTATAATTTAAACTTTCAGTATAATAGTTGTATTAGCATATTATATAATTCGTATCCTTGAATAAATATTATAATATTGTATTATAATATTGACAACGTGAAGATTTTGTGTATTTTGTTAGGTTTTTATAATATTACGTAACAATTATGAGCACAAATATTATGTACTGTAGTTGGTATTTGAAGTTATGTTATAACAATGAGGTATATGGATCGATCCTTCATAAATTCATTTTGTTCTATAATTTAAACTACGGAAGCACTTTGGAGGGAAAATTATTTCCCTTAAGAGAAATTTTCCGTTGTTCGAATTCCAGTGGCGGACCTTGAACATCTTTTAAAGAGGGGCCGAATTAGGTTAAAGTGACCAATTTGTTACAACTAAACGAAAATAATCCAGTAAATTTTTACGTATAATACAATTACGCGTGATGAAAGTATAGAATAAAAACAAAACTCTACTATAACACATTTTCAACTCACTTAACATGAGATTTAATAATTACTTTGTACATATTGCATTGAAAATTTTGTAAAATTGATATAGAGATAAAGAAAATATACGAAAAAGAAAAAAGTTTCAATCGAGTCAATATCAAAGCTATAAACATTATACTCCGTAGTCCGTACATAGTAGTAAATTGTGAAGGACTTTTAAATGGATAAAATACTGGCAACCTAAATATATGCTCCGTATTTAAATAGAAAAGTCAACATAATTCTACTAATTAAATTTCATAGTTTAACATAATTTAATTCATGATAAACTTCACGGTCTCGAAAATTAATTTTATTCTTTACTATTGGCACTTATTTTTTAATATTTTTAGATAAAAATATTCTTTTTAAAAAGTATTTTCAAAAAATATATAAATATGACAGTTATTTTATACACTCCATCAATTTTTTTTTTTTTTTTTTGCATTAAGTTTTATTATATTTGGCTTTATTAAGTAGAATACAAAATTAAGCTAAAAATAATACGGAGTATTATGTATACAATTAAATGTTGCACAATATATCAAAAATCAAAAATTAGTATTAAAAGTTAAGAAGATTTTTAATACGGAGTAGAAAAGTCACTCCAAAGTGTGACCACCACCACTAATACTTAATAGTTGTCTTTCATCATCGATAAGTGTATTGTAACAAAATGCCCAAAGTTTACACTACATTGTCTACATAACTGCAATTCATTATTGAGGCTGACACATACTTAGCATATATATTCGGGCCAAATGTTAGGAGGGCCAGGCCCCTTCCCAGCCCACCAAAGCTCCGCCTCTGCGAATTACAATTAGTATATATAAAGATTTTAAAGTATAACAAAATATGCAAAGTACCAAAATCAAGTCAATCAATAAGACATCAAGGTTTCAACCATTCTCAATCTGAAAATCGATCCAAATCTACTAATTAAACATTTTGAACGGTTGATAGATCATGCTCAAAAAAATAAATAAAAAATCATCATATTTATATTTATGACCCTGCACATCACGAGCCAAAAAAAACTAGAATGGAAAAAAGTTTAAAATATTTGATTGTTTTTACTAGGCCTTTTCCAATAGTAATCGGAGTATATTTTAATTTGATTTACTACGGAGTACATTTTATAAGAGATCGTCTCAAATTATAAGATTAACTATAATTAATGAAGTAAAATTTCCAAAAATAGAAGAAATTACTAATTTTAGTGAAAAATCTCAAAATAAATTTGATACAATACCATCTTACTAAAAAAATGTGTTTAATTTATGGAATACCTATCCATGTAAGCTAGTTTGCATATATACAATTGTTATGCCCGTGCAAATTGCACGGGTACGTTGTTTATAAAAGTGAAGTATAAACGTATAAATAATGAAATCGATGTATAATAGATTTAATAAAAACGTTTTTTTTAAACGATCAACTGTATATGTGTGTCATTGAAAAGCACTTAAAACAACGAAATTATAAACAAACAACCATAAGTAATACGGTGTAGAAAAATTCAAAACATTACAGAATAAGTTAAGATAAAAGGAAATAACACAACGATATGTTACATGATACTATAATTTCTCTCACATTTTTTTAAATGCTACGTCATTTGTTGTATGTGAGACCTATTTTTTGTACGGGTATGTTGCTTAAAATTTGCACTTTAAACTTTTTATATTTATTTTTTTTTCTTTTAGTTACTTTTACATATAAAATTTTAAGGGTTTTTCCCAACTGTACCCCTATACTATTGGGTTTTCCCAACTGTACCCCTGCATATATCGTATTCCCAACTGTACCCCTGAGTTTCTTAATTACTCCCAACTGTACCCCTGAGTTTCTTTAATTTACCCAAAATCATACCTGAAATCATACGTGAAATTGAACAGAGGAAGAAAGGACTGCAAAAGTTCAACGATGAAGATGTTGCAACGACGATGAACTGCAAAAGTTCAATAGCAAAAGGAAGGAAATGAAGAGAACAGAGGAAGGAAGGTGAAAGGGTTTCAAAGGGTTTTAAAAAAAATTGAATCAAAAGAAAGAAATGACGGTTAATAAATTGACTCAACTTCTAATTTACAACTAATCCTTCCACGTAGGCAAATTAGGCGCTCCACGTAGGCAAATTACGCATCCTAATTCGCATTTAACGGTAATAATTGACGGCTTAAGCATAATTAGTTATGGTTGGGAGTAATTCAGAAACTCAGGGGTACAGTTGGAAATACGATATACGCAGGGGAACAGTTGGGAAACTCAATAGTACAGGGGTACAGTTGGGAAAAACCCAAATTTTAAAGTAATGTACTCAAATCTCTTGACTTTTTGTTAAGCAATATAAATGAAAGCTATAGTTAAATTCTTAGATTTGAATCCATAAATTTTAATTGCAATAAGCGTAAATGATATTTTAGGGTCAATTAGTCGAGTAATCCGTTATATCGTCTTGCTTAGCTAAGTGATTTTTATGTAAAGAGTTTTATTGTATTTTACACGGATATATAGGTTTTATGTCCGTGCAATTTGCAATAATATGCCGTGATATCCTATTTTAAACGATAATTATTGATTTGATAAGTAAGACGATATAACGGATTACTCGAGTATAATCATTATGATTGTGAACCCGTTCAATTTGTACCCGTGCAACTATAGTAGAAAGTTCATTATAAATAACTTTTAAAATTTGGGCATGACCCATCCAATTTGTACCCGTGCAACTGTAATACACACATTATTAATTGAAGCAATTGTAGTAAAAAGTTTTATTATTTATTAAACACTGATGAATGTTTATTTAACTCGGGTCAATTAGTCGAGTAATTTCTTACAACTCAATTTGTCGAGTAATACGTTTATTTACATTGAATCTTTGAAGATAATTTCCTTTTATGGGTTCTAAACACGTGCACTTAGATTACATCTGAAAAAACCTTTTCATAATATATACGGAGTAATATTCTATACTATACCCTAATATTATAATCACGTGTTTTTATTTATAAACTCCACAACTAACTACACCAAACTTCTTTTTTTAAATTGAATTTAATTTGGATCGGGTTATATAAGACTGTCTCATAACAATTTGATGGCATAACATTTATCATTTAAAAATCACTACCGGGCCAAATTTGATAAATAAAAAAAGCCCAAATCCAAAAATTCACAACGTTAAAATAAATACTCTTGTTTATAAACCCTAAACACTCCCTTTTATACGCAGCAATAAAGCCTAATCAATTTCGTCCCAAGGCGTAATCAATTTCTTATCAAAGCCGCTGAATTCTTCTTCATTATTCCAACTTACTAAATGCATGTTCATCATACAATTCATCATAAAAAATAGTCATTTTGAAAACGTTTAATAACCACAACAAAGGGCGATGATTATGAATTAGCTTAAAAAAAAAAAAACCTCTTTATTACTCAGTACAACATTAATTTGTTTGTTTGAGTGATTTTTTTTTTTTTTTTTTTTTTTTTTGGATAAGGTAAAGAAACTAGATTGATCCTCGAGGGTAGGACCAACCAATTTCATCCTTACGGATGAGAAAGGTAAGAGGTAGCCAATTACTTTCATACCACCTCGAAATAACCGGACAAGAATGTCCGAAATTTGCCATAAAATAAGGGACTCTGTTCGCCTCCCGAAAACAATGGTTGATATGTATGTTCGAAAAATAACCCATTTCATATTTTACATCTAGAATAATATGTGAAATTTCCCATGGAACGCGCCATGAATCTCGAAGAGCGTTAATAACACATATATTATCACCTTCGATAATGAGCTTCGACACTCCTAAAGATTTTGCTGCTAAAATACCTTCTTTTAATGCAAGAGTTTCGGCAATTAAAACGCTATTATAACCACATGCTTTAGCGCCCAACATCTGAACGTTGCCGTTGTGATCCCTTAAACAATACCCTAAAGCCGCTTTACCGTCAGCTAATTTGGATCCATCGAAATTCAGTTTAAGAAAATGACAAGGTGGTTTCTCCCAAGAGATATTATCATTGCTAGTAGTAAAATTTCTAGAAGAATTCTCCTTTTGAGAAGAATTCCAGTCATCGGGATTATTCAAGTCTTTGTATTTTGTCTCTTTCCATGTCTTGAGTGATTTGTTTGTATTTTTTATTGTAATTTACTTGAAATTTAATCCTGCGCTTTTTTAATTAATTTGATTTTAAATATATTAATTTTCATGGGAGATGATTTAGTGAGAGAGCGTAGAGTTTTGTGTGGTGCAAAATTTGCGAATAATTGGTCAAGTTTTTATGAGACTGCTTTACCCTTTGCTAAAAAAAAATCAATTGAATTGATTTGTTTTGTTTTAAATTTTTAAAATCAATATTTTTGGATTTTTTTTCGATAGCATTTTATTTTATTTTTTTAGGTTTTTCTTTTCTTCCAAATTAAAAGATAAGAAGAAATTTTATTAAAAAATAAGAGTGAGAAGAAATAGTGGAGGGACCCACTATAAAAATGCAACTTTTAACCACATGTTGACAACTTAACATGTGGTTCTTGCTTTGTAAATTAAGATTATGCTCGTTTTGAATACTAGATAATCCGTAAAAACAAATTTTTATTCGAGACTGTCTCATAATAAATTTATTGTGAAACATTTCTCACACAAACTTGATAGTTTTCTTTAAAATTCGATAATGTGAGATGGTTTCATAGGATACGTATCGATTTGTATAACACTATGAGTATAATTTGTCCTTAATGTTTATCTGACTGAGGATTCTCATTTAGAGATGGAAATCGGGTTGGTCGGGTTGGTTTTGAGTCAGGTCATGTGGGATTTGGGTCATATCGTGTCAATATCTCCTTTCGAATCGAGTCAGGTACGGATCGGGTCATTATCGGGTCGAGTCATTTCGACTAAAATAGTGTATCTGGTAGGGTCGGGTTTGAATCTGGTCATTATCAAGTCTGCGTGATTTTATCGAATTACTTCAATTTCCAGACCCTATAATAAGTATTTCGGCCATTATTTGATTAAATTACTTCATTATTTAGTTAAAGCTATCAAACAAAATACTACTCCGTAATTTAGTTTCTATCTAATCGTTATTAAGCATAATAGTTATCCGGTCTCATCAATTTAGTCAGGTCAATATCGGATTAGGTTGTCATCGAGCTAAATCTGGATGGAGTTTGGGCCACTAATTATCAAATCATATGTCCGCCTAAGAGTCATCGTCGAGTCGCGTCGATTTTGGATCAGTATACTTTTGGAGTTATTTCAAATTGACTTTTACTCGAGTTCAAATCGGGTCACTAAATTCATGTCAGACTCGTCAGCTCTAAGCTCATTACGAGTATAATTTGTGCCTATACTAGGCCGACCCAACTCCAACCAGCCCAACACTCAAGAACCGAAATCAAAATTCTAAACTAATTGACTCGTCATCACAAACACCTCCACGTGTTAATTCCACAGCTCAACACCACACAACACCGCAATCACGTGTCATCACCCCACAAACCGTACTCATCTATATAAATCCTGATTATCTAACCCTCGATTAATTCGTCAACTACAACTTCATATTAATTCAAACACTACAAAAAATACTGTGTTCTAGCAAATCTAAAAACTCAGCAAATCAACTAATCCGTGACAAAGATGGAGCCTGTGAAGCAGAAGGCAGCCGACGCAGCAGCATCTGCGAAGGCAGGGATGGAGAAGACGAAGGCGACTGTCGGAGAGAAGGTGGACAAGATGAAAGGGCACGGTCAGTTCGACAAGGACACGGCGACCATAAGGAAGGAGGAGCATAAAGATGAGGCCGAGCTTAGGAAACAAGAGGCACATGCCCATAATGAAGCCCAGAAGCAGGCTAACACTACTGCTCGAACCGGCCACACCAATACCGGCTCAACTTTCTAATTTAGTCGTGTTTTAAACTAATGTTTCGGTTGATGTTATCACTAGTGTGTTATTTATGTACTTTATCTTTGATCTATTTCGCTACGGTTCTCGGAATCTTTTTTTAGATATTACGAGAGTCGTACTGAAATGAGTAGTTAGTAGTAATGATATGGCGTGATCGGGTGTTGTATTATGTATGATCTACCCATTCTCTGCTGGGTATTAATGTCATGTCTTATGAACATCAATAAAGTTTTATTTTCAGTTGACATTCTGCGGGTTAATTTCAATTATACCATCCTAGTTTTATCTAGTTCATTAATCAAAGTGATTTGAGTAGTCAAATTTGATCTTAATTGGCATATTGAAACTCATTGCCGTGATGGTTTATTGTTATTCTTTGTTGTTAGGCTTAAAATTTAAATAAATTCACATTTTCTAAGCATGAATTTAGAATGAATATATATATATATATATATATATATATATATATATATATATATATATATATATATAGAGAGAGAGAGAGGGGTAGGTTATATAGAGTCCACATATAGAATAGAGTCTGTAGCCTCTAATCTGCCCATTAGATTACAAGATCAACTACTGAGATTAGATCTCAAAAAGGTGTGACTACTGGCTCAGACCAAGAAATTGGCCAACCTACTGCAAGAAAATCAACAATTTCATTTTTTCGTTGGAATTTTATTTTTGTGGTTGGAATTTCATTTTTTTCAATAGTAAATTTGACTCTGTGACTCTAATTTTTTCATGACTCTAATGATCCTAATTCTATATATATATATATATATATATATATATATATATATATATATATATATATATATATATATATATATCAATATGATAACAAAAGCAACTAAAACGAGAAATTAAGTAGACAAGAACATGTGGACTCAATTCACTTATATTCCCTCTCTTTTTTTATAATGAAGGGAGGGAGAATGAAAAGTGGATGTTTCGATACAATAATTTTTTCCTTCCTAATAAGGGAAGAGCGAATGAAAAGTGGATGTATTGATACAATAACCTCCCTTTCCTTTCTTTCCCCTTCCTTTTCCTTCAATTGTCTCAATTCAAACACATTCAGTGTCCTCATTTGATGGTTTAAAACTCTTTAAATAAATGTCACAATTCTATATTTGTTATTGCAAAATGTTAAAATTAAAATATAGTTGTATTTTTCGTGTACTTCATCCGTTCCATTGATTTGTTTACAGTTTGACTTTTTTGTGAGGGAAATTTGAGAAAAGTGTAAGCAAATGACTGGGACAGAGGGAGTACTTTTCAATTTAACCCAAACGGAATTGAGAGATCAGTAATGTATTTGCTTAAAAAGTATAAAATCTATAATCTATAAAGTATAGTAGTTAAATTAGCAAAATTAATGTTAAATGTAATAGTCCGTAATAATACTATCTACATCGTATATTCTAAACAAACTTTTAAGGCCTGTTCTTTTAAACTTAATCTCAACTCATTTTAGCAGAGGCGGATTCAAGGGGGGTTCATTGGGTTCACATGAACCCCCAAAGAATCAGAAATAAATATATTTTGTAGAAATAGTAGTCATGGTTTCATAGTAGCAGAGTTGGTGTAAGTGGCATGATTTTGATCTATTGGTTGCGTGTTCGAATCTCAGGCCTTGCATATCCCTTTTTTTCCCCACTTTGGTAATATTTTTGCTTTTTGGTCTTTTTTTTTTGTTTGTTTTCTTCGATTTTCTAGACGAGAAAGTCCAATTAAACTCTCTAGCATAAAAAATAATCCTGAATAAAATAAATAAATAAAATTAATATTCATAAAAATTATAAATTGAATGATATTAAGAATTTATTGATTTGATAATGCAATATTAAATTAATAAATAAAAAATTAAAATTCTTTCATGCAGTACTACAATTTTTCGCACCCCCATCTCGAAAAGTCTAGATCCGCCTCTGCATTTTAGGTGAATTACGTTTTGGTCCGCTCAACTTATTGTTTTGGACAGGTCAACTTCTTCTTGTTGTTATATTATATTATTATTATTACTTTTTTTATTTATTTATAATTTTTGTTTAATTTGCACAATCTTATATTTCCTCCATTTTTTTTGGATTGTATACATTTGCTTTTTGGACACTATTCACAAGTGAGGAGAATTTTCGATATATCGTCTAATATATGAAATAAAAAATAGTCATGTGAGATCTTGTTTTAATTGCATTTTCGAGAGCATTTTTAATATTTAAATTTTATAATTTTCGAAATTATGTAACTAAAGATATAAACAAAAGAAAACGTGCATCGACGTACGTGCAAAAAGCAAATTTATAGAATCCAAAAAAATGGAGGAAATATATATTTTTTTTTTTTAACATTTTTCCCTTTTATTCTACTTTTAGCTTTTTAATTAGTATTTTTTTCACTTACACTATAATTTATAATTTTACTAATTTTTGGTATATAATATAAAATGGGAGACAAAAAATAGAATTGATAAGAGTATTACTCACTCCATTTAAGACCAACTGGCATGTGATACTATGTTACACCATTTAAGAAAACTAGTAAAATAGTGATATATGTAACAAATGGTCCAAATATTAATAATTTAAAAATTTTAAAATGATTATAATATAATAAATGGGGTATGAAGCGAGATTTTATGATTAATATATAATAAATGTAATACACTAAAATAGAAACGGTGAATTGATCTTTAATTACAGATAAAGGAAAATGTGTCTTTCAACACCATTACCTCATGATGTCAGTGTACACTTGTTAAGGTGGTTTTACAACAATGATATACGGAGTACGAAGTATATAGTTAATATTATAAAAAATTAGAAAATTTGTTGGTGATTAAGTGAATCAACATTCATTTGAGTGTTGTCGGAATTTGGTTAAAGTAGAGCAATTTGAACGGTCATAATTAATGTTTAGGAGTGTGGAATACACGCTTATATAAAAACATATTTTAAATTTACGTATTTGAGACAAGCGTAAAATATTAATTAAAATTAATTTCAGTAAATAACGGAATGTATTTGGGCGAATTAAACTGTTTATGGAATTGCATTTATGTTATTAAGTTGTATAAATATCAACTATTAAAAAGTAGGACAATTGGTAAGATCCAATCTATACCAATGACTTTGAGGTTGCGGTTTTGATTCCAGCCCATAGCCCTTTACATTGGTGTGATGGGTATTTCTTCAATATGCCTTTTTTCGCCCATAGGCCAATTTTTGTCGGATTTTTATTTTGAAAATGTGTATGTATGAATGTACATATACTCAATATACATGATCATTAAAGTATACAAAACTGAGAAATTTCTTTAGATATTGAAAGAACAAACACACATAGATGTTAGTATGTGATTTTTATGTTGCGTTGGTTTTCTCAAAGTATGATTGAACATAAGAAAACTCGTATTTTGGAAAGTTGGTAGTTAAGAAGAATTTTCCTTATTTTGTTATGAGTGGATTGCCTTATTCAATATTTCCTATTTGTATAAGACTCTGTTAGGGTAGTTTACTATATAAACACTACCTTGGCTTAGTTATTCATAAGATTACAGATGTTTGTGAGGCAAACGTATAGAGAGTTTTTAAGAGGCGGGTCTAGAAAACTATGTCCTCCTCTTTTGTAATTTGTAATTCTTCGACATAGAGTATTCTCCCTCGCTCTGTGGACGTAGCTATCACATTGATATTAACGACATAAATATTGTATCTATTAATTCTTACATCTACTCTAAATCGCTGCCGCGCACAACAATTGGTATTAGAGCTTTGAATTTTTGGGTCCAAGGAAGAGAAGATGTCAAGTGAGACTACAAGCTAGAGTTGAGAAGTTTGATGGGAGGAATTGTTTCGCACTGTGGCAGTTAAAGATGAGAGCTTTGCTTAGGCAGCAAGGTGTCTGGTCTGTATTGTCAAAGGAAAAAGAAAATTCACAAAAGACGGCTAAGACAGCGGCATAGGTAGTCTTAGATGAGAAGGCTCATTCTTTGATTCTGTTGTGTTTATCTGATGATATGATTATTGAGGTTGACAATGAGGAAACTGTTGCAGGGTTGTGGTTGAAGTTAGAGTCTTTGTACATGACTAAGACACTAACCAACAAGTTGCTTCTTAAGCAACGTTTGTTCGGTCTTCGTATGCAAGAAGGTAAATCTTAAGGAACATCTTGATCGACTTAACTCTATTTTAGTAGACTTGCGTAATATAGATGTTAAGATAGAAGATGAGGACGCGGCCTTGATTTTTTTTAGTGTCTTTGCCAACTTCTTTTGAGACTTTCGTTGTCGGTGCAAAGTCTTTGACCCTAGAGGAGGTGAGGTCAGCACTTCACACTAGGGATTTGCGCCGAGTAGCATCTAGTAGTTTGTAGACAATACTTCGATGAGCCTTGTTGCTAAAATTGAGGGATCTAAAATTGATAAAGTTGTGGATATCCGTATCCGTACCCTCCTAATTAACAAAACCCTGTAATGTAACAGGACTCATGTTTTGAGGCTAACTTAGACGGTTTACTAATGTCGAATTCTAGATTAATCATGTAAATGCATAAACAATTCGAAATGTGAAATGTCAATTAAATGTCCACTGGTTCATTTAGAGTCTAGCCTGATTCACATTGCAGAGCATTGCAAAGCATCCAAACCCAATTCACAAATGAAGCCCAAACACAAAACATTAGGCCTTTTCCCTACAAAGGCCCAGTTCAGTTGTACTAAATTCCTAAATTTAGGTTCGATGGCTAAAACGGCTATTTAGCATTCTTATTTGAAAAAACCGACCTCACATGTCGTCTTACTTTAAAATTTCCTTTAAAACGAACCCGTATTCGTCATACGGTTGTAGTAATTCGGATTCATAATCCGTCTAAACCTCGCCAATACCGCATAAACAAACGACCCATTTTTCACTAAAGCAAACCGACGTTACATTTTACATTATGCAAATTCTCATTCATGCATTAAATATGACAAAACACGGATTCGACATAAACTTGTACCGTTTCAACTAGTCTTTTAAACATGCAAAGCTGAGGGTTTTTCAAAATATTAGAATTAGACAAAAGTCGGAAAATAACGTCTTTATACTAATTCAAGTACAATGAATTATTGTATTTACGTATATTTCCTAAAACAAAACGTCATGATTTTGACGACTCACATTCATTATTTTGCATTTTTATCGAGTCATATTCGCACTTGTACGTAGCGTTTTATTAGCTCAAACATCGAAATTAAGCAATTGTTTTCAAATTAGTAGAGACTACTTTATGTAGGCTTTTTTATTTCAGTTTCTCATAAAACATTTTGATAAAACTTTCGAAAAGTAACCTTGCCCCGAATCCTCTCTGGTTTCACAATAACCTTAGAATGATAGGTATCGACGCGCCTTGAATTCTAAGACTCGCGTCTTATAATTTAAGACGCGTTAAAAAGGTTCCAAATTCCTTTAAATATTTGGTGGCGACTCCAACTGCAAAAACGACTTTCGGGCTACTCTTAAGCAGCACAAGGCTAATAACAGCACTGCAGAAATAAACGCTGAGGCAGCAGATGACATATGTGGTTTTGATTTTGACTTCGACATCTGCACTATGACTCGTCAGGAAGAAATCACTGCACTCTATGCCAAAGACAACAACACTAAATGGCCCACCATGGGCCTATCCTATGTGCCATGGTCGTATGAAGTCTCTCGCGGTTGGGAAGCATACAACGACCGCAAGAAATACCATGAATTTCACATGCAACCGTACCACATCTTCCCCAACAACTACTTCGTCAAAGAAGGCACCAGCAAAGTCTCTAAAGACTCATCCTTATACACTGTTGCCCGGATTGAACTCATCTCCGACATCATACGCAACCACAACTTCAACCCCACAAACTTGATCGTCCCGTACGAAGGAAAAACGCACGACGGATGGTCAAAAACTCTCCAGTGGACCGACGAACAAGGTCGCACTTTCAAAATCATTACTGGACAAGGCGATACTTTCGAGGATTCTGACTCCAAAGAGGATGAAGATAGCGACCCTAACAACAAATCTGTCATAGAGTTTAGGCTCTCGCGTCGTCATGTCAAGTCTTACACCCCAATTAAGCCCCCGGGCTATCTCCCTGATATAATCAATTTAGCTAAGGAATTAGAGTCGTTAAGGTTGTCCAACACTCTCTCGTCTGAGCTATCTTCAAATGTAACCGCTTTTGATAACATTAATGACATGAACGTTTTCGGCTACTCTTTGCCTCGTTTTCCTTTAATTTCTGTATATTCTAATGATTGCGACAATTTTAAACAAAATAACATTGCATTATATAGATACATTGCAAGCATTGTCTCAAAACCCGAACAGGACCCTATCATTGAAGATACAACCACCGTCAATGTGGGTACTGTAGGTTTATATCGGTATAGATACATTTTAAGCACTATGTCATTTGAGCCAACACATGAACTTCTTCAACGGGGTACCCGGCCCGAATAACCTCGGACAACACCGGGTGTTACATAGACCTTTAAAATCACAAGATTATAATGAAAAACTTTATATGATTAATGGTCATAAATTGAAATTGCATAACATATATAAAGATTTAGAATTAACCTTTGAAAACCTTGTAAACGGCCTAAGAACAATACCAAAATTATGGTATCTCCTATTCAAAATACCCAAGATATGATTGTGATATGCCTCTTGAATTGCTAGAAAAGTTAGAGAAGAAAACAGTTTTTCTCTCTAGGATTTTATGTTGTGAATGTGATGAATGAATTAGAGTAGAATTAGAATAGAATTAGGAAAGTAAATATACTCCCTTCTAAACCCTATGGCTGGCCTCTTTTGTTTATTTGGGGAGATATATTTCTCCTCAAATACTTCACTTGTTGATCAAGATACAAAGTGTATCGGGTCAGAATGTATCTGAACAATTTTCTCTTGGTCATTTTAGCTTATAATATAATGCAATATATTACTAGTGTCATCTGTATGAACCGACTATAATATACTATAAATATCCTTATATTTATAATTTGCTAACTAATTATAACGGTTTAAATTTTATTAGCTTGCATTATACACAATAATTAAATACAACATTTTATATTCAATTCACGAATTACATTTAATTCGTCTCAGCTAAAATTATTTAATCTGTATTAAATAGTCGTATCACCATTACACTGACTAACATTTTAGTCAGTAACATCATCACACTGACTAACATTTTAGTCAACAACACTGACTAACCGTTTAGTCATTAAGTAAGGCATCGATATGATCATTTTCTCAAATAATCACATCTCTCAAACACATCCTTTAGGTGTGACTCTTAGGGACCAGTTGATCACCGCCATCTGTATGACAATAACGTCAAACTTATCTAGCAAGCCAACCGTTATCGATAAACGTTAATCAACTGATTAAATACGAAATGTACCCTGTGTACCTTTAGAGATTTATTTATGTTATTGCACTAACTGTGGAGGACACTAACTCCAACACGTATGCCCGAAGAGCCTCGAGAACTGCAACTGGGGGCTACCTTAAGCACGGAAGAAATAGCCACATACATTAAGCTTCTCACGGAATTCAAAGGCGTCTTCGCATGGTCATACAAGGACATGCCCGGCATCGACCGCGAGTTAGCCGAACACCGCATCCCGATTAAGCAAGGTGTCAGACCTGTCAAGCAAAAACTCTGACGCATCAAGCCTGAATTGTCTCTCATGGTCAAAGACAAGATCGAAAAACAACTACAAGCTGGGTTCATCCAAGTTATCGAATACTCTGACTGGGTCTCCAACATGGTCCTGGTTATGAAGAAAAAGGCAAAATACGGGTATGTGCCGACTTTCGGGACCTGAACAAAGCATGCCCAAAAGACGACTTCCCACTGCCTCACATGGACATTGTAGTTGACAATACAGCCGACCACGCCCTACTGTCATTCATGGATGGGTATGCAGGTTACAACCAGATCAAAATGGCGACAGACGACATGTCAAAAACAACCTTCGTAACCCCCTGGGGGACATACTGTGATGCTGTTATGCCGTTCGGAGTCATAAACGTCGGCGCTACCTACCAACGCACTGCTACCACCTTACTTCACGACATGATGCATAAGGAGGTTGAGGTATACGTCGACGACATGATTGTGAAGTCAAAAGAAAGGGATGACCATGTCATTAACCTTCAGAAATTCTTTACCCGAATCAGGCAATACCAAATGCGATTAAACCCACAAAAATGCACCTTCGGGGTCACATCAGGTAAACTATTAGGTCACATAGTAAGCCAACGCGGGATTGAAATAGACCCAACCAAAATCAAAACAATAATAGGCATGAAACCGCCAAGCAACATCGACGAAATAAGGAACTTCTTGGGACAAGTCCAATATATCTCCCGATTCATCAGCAAACTCACCATGATTTGCGAGCCAATCTTCAAAAAACTAAAAAAGGAAGAACATACAAAATGGGACGATGACTGTCAACAAGCATATATTCGACAAAGTCAAAAGGCTGCTCACAAATCCACCCGTTCTGGTACCTCCACAAAAGGACCTACCACTATCGTTGTACCTAACGACTACGCCAAACGCTATGTGCGCCATGCTCGCCCAGGAAGTCAACAACGAAGAACGAGCAATTTACTACATTAGCAAAAAATTCCACGACTACGAAACTCGGTACGAACGGTCCGAGAAAAAGGCGCCTCAGACCTGGTCTGGGCAACCAAAAAGCTCAGGCATTACCTACTTGCGCACACAACGAGAGTATACTCCTTAATGGATCCTCTCAAGTACCTATTTGACAAACCAGTCCTAAACGGACGCATGGCCAGATGGACTCTCCTACTCGCCGAGTACGAACTCAAGTACCTCCCTTTGAAAGTCATTAAGGGATGAGCGGTTTCAGACTTTCTTGCAGAAAATGCTATCATTGAACAACCCATGATTGATACAATGTCATTTCCTGACGATGGAATCTTTGCCTTAGAAAAAAGAATACTGGCAATTATACTTTGACGGAGCATCAAACTACCGCGGTTACGGGGTAGGAATACTCCTAATATCCCCAAACGGCGACCACACGCCACTCTCAATCAAGCTCGATTTCAGCGTCACAAATTAAACAACACCGCAGAATACGAAGCATGTATTTACGGCTTACAAGCAGCTATTGCTCTCAAAATAAAGAACCTTCGTGTACACGGGGACTCCTTTCTCATCATAAATCAAGTGACGGGAGCATGGAAAATCATGAGTAAAACACTCACAAAATACCAAGCAAAAGTACAAAAACTCCTAACCATGTTCGACTGCGTAGAATTCTATCATCTCCCGAGAGAAGAAAACCAGTTTGTCGACGCATTGTCAAAACTGTCATCCCTCCTCAATATGTCTCCAAACATGGAAACGCTGCCCATCATCGTCGAAAGACGTGACGAACCAGCATACATCCACACTATTGACATATATGAAGCCGAGCAAACAGAGCCATGGTATCAAGCCATAATCAACTACAAAACAAGCAATACTTACCCACCCGACACCGACAAGCGCGACGAGCGAGCCATAAGACTCCTAGCATCCCAGTTCATGCTGGAAATGGGGCAATTACTCAAAAAGACACCACAAGGCACACTGCTCATATGCGTCGACTACAAAAAAGGACAAGAAATCATCGCGCAAGTTCATGACGGCGAATGCGGCCCCCACATGAACGCCTTATTTTCGCACCCTCGGCTCCAAAGAAGTCGCCAAGTTCATAAAGACAAACATCATATGCCGATATGGCATACCGCATGAGTTTATCAGTGATCAAGGCTCGCACTTTCAAAGCGAAACTGAAGCTAGACTCGAAAAATACAACGTACAACATCACAAATTCTCTCCTTATCGACCCCAAACCAATGGCGCCATCGAAGCAGCAAACAAAAAAGTCGTCACCATACTCGAGAAAATGATCAACAGCTGTCGAGACTGGCCCAACAAAATACCATATGCACTATGGGGGTACCGTACTACCATCCGCACACCTACAGGCATGACGCCTTATTTCCTCACCTACGGGATGGAAGCTGTCCAACCAGTGAAAATAGAAATACAATCGCTACGTATACTAATGGAAAGTAGCATCCCAGAAGCAGAATGGGCCCACGAACGCTATGAACAACTCATACTTCTAGACGAACGCCGACTTTATTCTTTGAGCACCGTACGAATGTACCAAGCACGACTACAACGAGCATTTAACAAACGAGTTAAACCACGAAACATAAAAGTGGGTGACCTCGTACTAAAGTCAGTTCGAGCACCACTTCCAGTCGACCCACGAGGGAAGTTCAAGCCTAACTGGGCTGGACCCTACCTCGTCAAAGAAATATACACTGGCGGAGCAGTCAAACTAACCGACCTTGACGGTCAAGAATTCAACCTCGCTACAAACCTTGATCATCCCAAGAAATACTATCCCTAAAAACACCCTGCAATGTATCTATTAAATGCAAAATTTTCTAAAAATCGCAATCACGGCCCGGCATGCCCTTAAACGTGCACCTCCTACAAAGCAAATTCACGGGCCGGCATGCCCTTAAACGTGCACATTATTCACAAAATGCAACTCCGAACTACGCCGGTTTGATTCCATTTTACATGGATACGTAGGCAGCTTTGCAAAAAGCACAACCGATATTCAACTCAAAAATGACGCGTCCAAAGCTTAAAAAAGTTGAGGACATAGTCACCACAAAATTCGTCTCGTAACCCGAAGGGTTAAAAGGGCGACATTCAACACAAAGCGACACTTCTAAAGCTTAAAAAAGTTGAGGACAAAGTCATCACAAAAACCGTTTCACAACCCCAAGGGTAAAAGAAACAACATTCAACAACAAAACGACAAACCCAAAGCTTAAAAAAGTCGAGGGAATAGTCAATACAAAATTCCTAAAAACAAAAAAATCATACTTACATCCTAAACTTTGTAAAAAGTCAAGGACAAGGTATTTCACACAAAATAAGCAAGCGAGGCAAAGATATAAGTGAAAACCTGCATTTTATTGATCTTAGAATAAAACGGTTACATTTTGGATTTTGCTAAACAGGAGCATAATTACAATACACTACAACACTACAAATAACTACAATACTACAAACGCAAATACAAGCCCCGACATGTACATCGGGTTTAGGATAAACGAAATACAACACAAACATATTTACAACACAAAACAAATGAACACACACAAACTACAGCAGGTTCTCTTGATCAAGCGGACTCAAATTTTCTGCTGAAAAGGGGGAACACCAACATCAACCCCTACGACGATCCCCGACACTACCACAACCATCACGAGCTGGAGCACCTGGCCTGTGGAGGCGACCAAACACAGACTCAGCCGCCGAGAGGGGCTCTGAGCTCGAGCCTTCACCACCGTTGCTGTTGCCACCAAAGTGGACCGGGTTATAAGCAGACGTCGATGGTGGCTCATTACGCTCTATAGCACGGAGGCGGGACCTCTTTTGGGCACTCTGGGCAACGATCCATTTAGTATAGGCCCTTGATACTCGGATCGTCGCAGCAATCCCAGCCACTGGCCATCTCGGACGCATGATCCAACTACCGACCCAAGCATCGGTCACGTCGTTGTTCAAAACAACCATGTCCTGGATCGTCGTGTCCTGGCTCGGAATGAACTGCGCATACCCCAGCTGCCTCCTCACTCGCAGGGGATGGATGGGAACACCCATCTCAAAACCGCAAAGGAAGACACCCGAGGGACCATCACCAACTACGCTCCCCGTCACGGAGACTATATCCCACCATGGTACCATCCAACGGATGGCGGATGACCTTACAAACTCGGGGAAGTAGTCGTTGGAACGCCCGCTTGGACCCATCCACCTCATATTACGGTTGGTTACGCCCCCTGCAACATGCGTTCCCTCAAAGCGGACATCGCCCAGCACACTCAGACGCTCCATCAACCACACTTGAAGGATCAAGGGACATCCTCTATACGCATGAGCCCTGTCGCATGCACGGTCATCCAGACCAAGGATCGTCTCGGCCAAGATCACGGCAGAGGGATTGTAGCCCAGTTCCATTTGCTGAACAACGGTGATTAAGCGCAAATCGCCAAATGCTCCCTCATACACTGAGTCTGGGAACATGTAACGGTGGACCAAGCAGAAAGCCAACGCCCTCTTCCTAGCATAGACAGATATGGTCTCGTTGTCACGGTTCATAAACCATTGGCAAAGGCGATGGAGGTTGATACGGTTCCCGGCAAACATTTCCTCCGTCTCGTCACGGGTCATCTGGAGGTAGTTCTGGACATGCCTCTTGTAGCCCAGGTCTTGCCTAACACATACAACTATGTTAGTACGCAGTCAACCGCTATTGGCCCCGAACTCCTCGACCAAGGGACAAACCTCTCCGCCAGGAAAGCGAAACACGTGGTAACTCAGGTCCCAGTAGTCAAGACACGCATCCAGGAACTCAGGCTTCGGCCGGACCTGCCTTAGCCCAAGGAAAACGCCAACGCCGCAATCCTTCAAGTTTTTCTTCTCCGGACCCGACAAGGAAGCACACCAACGACGCAAGTTTCCTTCAAAATTCTCCATAACTCAACGAGCGTTCCGTAAATATTTTGAATATCTTTGGAATGTCGAGAATATAAAGTTGAAAGGATGAGTAAAATGAGTTAACCTAGCCCTCCTTTTATAGCCGTCATTTACAAACAGCATACAAACAAAAACATAATCGCTAGTGAACAAGCGGTTAAAAAGAAATCAAACAAAACCCACAAAACAAAATTTAAATCGCCTGTAAACAGGCGATTTATTTTTTGTTTTCTGCCACTTGATTCGACTACTTACACTCTTACACACCTACACCCTACCTATTTTAAATTTTATTACGTACCCTACATCATTTTTACCGACCTTGGACCAGTTTTTACGGTCCCGTCGCGTCGTCTCAATTTACGTGATCGACTCCCGTCTTTCATATTTTTCACATTTACAAAACACGACAATTGCACAAAATTTAAACACTACACAAAACACGACTATCGATTCGCAATTTTCATTTCAAAACGACGTCTTAGCTTACATTTTTACAATGTCAAAAGCGTTTTTTTTACGA
The DNA here is from genome assembly GCA_023091065.1 of Dianthus caryophyllus. Taxonomy (NCBI): domain Eukaryota; kingdom Viridiplantae; phylum Streptophyta; class Magnoliopsida; order Caryophyllales; family Caryophyllaceae; genus Dianthus; species Dianthus caryophyllus. Next base: position 18,222,597 of record CM041527.1, on the reverse strand, counting down.
GTCTAAAATATTGCAGGTACACGTGATAAACAAATACGCAAGGAATTCAGATACAATAACGACGCAAGCATGCATTTTTCGCAACAAAACAAAATAATCAAGGCTTAGGACGCCGTACGCAAAGCCTTTGGCTATAAGCAGAGTCGAAAAAACATTCTATACATATACACCCATAATACATTAGACAAAACAAGTCAAAATACACCAACAACTACAAAACACAAGTCCAAACACATACTACGACCGCTTACAACAAAGTATAAGGTACAGGCACATACAAAATCCCAAAAATACAACCCTGTACAGACAAAAAATCCAAATACACAAACCGTGTATGCAAGTCCCAATGCACATACTACAAGTACAAGCCCAAGGTACATATACTACACACGAGTTCTCAAAAATACAAATACGGGCATACAGTAAAGTATAAAGTACACAATACACGTACTACATACGAAGTCTCAAAATATGAACACAAACGTACAACAAATATAAAACCGACAAGTCCAAGCCTACTGCGACTGGTCACTACGCTCGAGTGCAGCACGCAACGACTCGATCTCAGCGCGGTAGCCCGCCACCTCCTGCGCATGCGCGGCCTCTAGCTCGGCCCGCGCCCTTGTACTCTCCTCAGCCCTGACCCTGGCTAAGTCACAACAAGTGTCCGTCGCCACCATCTGGCTCTCGCACGCCTCGATCGCCTTCTCGTTCAGGCCGCCCGCCAACGGTTCGCCGACCGCCACAACCTCTTATGCAAGTCGGCCGTCATCTGCAAAAATACCAAAAATTACGCTTAGCTCTCAAACTGGGGGCTATAATCAAAAGCAACTTCAACAAAGTTTGACTAACGATTTTACACTAAAATCTAACTCAAACTAGGCGCTATAATCAAAAGCAGCTTCAACAAAGTTTGACTAACGATTTTACACTAAAAATCTAACTCAAACTGGGGGCTATACTACATAATACACGTTACACATGCTTTACCATAAAACGAAAAACAAAAAACGAAAGAATACCTTCTTCACACGCGGGTCCCAACTCTCCAGGCCCGGATCGGCAACTACAGACAGACAGGCGGCAGCACGATCGAATGCCGGCAACCCTCATGCTCAAACTGCAGATACTCAACGAATGGAGGAGGCTGGAACTCAAGGTCGTGGTTACGCGGCTACAAAAACAAAAAAACGAAAACCAAGGTAAATTTTTGCTTTTTTTATCAAAACACATACACGCAAACAAAATAGACGACAAAGCATACCTCGATCACAGCGTCAGCAAGGGCATGCTGCGCCCACGTGACGTAGTCCTCGGTCCGCTGCAGCAAGGAGTCAGACTCGCCCTCGCAGTACACAACATGACACTCGTTAGCATCGGGGGTCTGCACGATTAAAACCGAAGGCGGAGGCGCATGTACTAAGAAGCCGCCGTGACCCGTCTGCGCAGACAAGCGCTCGCCCAAGTGCCAGTACGAGTCGTACTGGGTCGCAATGTACAGCCGCCGCCCGCCAAGATGGGCAAAACGAGCCGCAATCGACTCAGGGACGTTGGCGAAGCTCCTCCAAGGGTCGCGAACGAACTACAAAACAGAATCAAGTTATAACTACAAAAACACAAACACAAACTCAAACACAAGCTACAAAAGAACAAAGTACAAAATACAAACGTATTTACCTTATCAACGGTCATCCCGTTGAAGAGCACTTGAGCGGCGTCGTAGCTCAGGCCAATGCCCTTCCGATCCGCCATCGCGTACGCGTGGAAAGCCGGGTACTCCGCCGTGACCTTGAACTTGTCAGGGAGCAGAGAGGGGAAGTGAGCGTAGCACCAGGCCTGCAAATAACCATAAGACACATTACAAAAAGAAAAGCAGAAACAAAACAACAAAAACAAAACAAACAAAAACAACAAAAACATAACAAAAACAACCGTACCTCCATCACGAAGCCGGGGCCCACCAGTGACGGCCGTGACGCATTATCAATCTGGTCAGGACGTACCGCGTCCCTCAAAAAGCGGATCAGCAGGCCCAAAGCAGGGGTGACCCAGTCAAAGTCGCCCAGACGCGACAGATCCTTCAACGCCATTAGCACGGCCGTCGAAGCTCGCTTCACCTTATCGCCAAAGTGGGTGGCCGTCAGGAACCACCACAACCACAACCGGGCTCTCCGCTCAGCGCTCGGTGGAGCAGCCCGCCTCTTCCTCTTTCCCTTGAAGAAGTCGTCAAACCACACAGTCCGGGGCTGTAACGTGTGCTCCTCATCCTTTCCGCACTTAATCCCGCCGCCAATCAACTGTACAACGACGGGACTATCAATAGCAGGACGCTCACGTCCTCAGACAAGCACGCCCTCGCCATGAGGCAGCCCCGAGACAACCTCAAGCGAGGAAAAGGTAACACCGACCTCGTACCCAGGCATGTGGAAAGTGTTGATCGTATCCCAAAACCTATCCAACAACGCCCGGATCACAGAGAGGTGCGTGTTCACGCTCTTAGCCCGCACCTCCCTCCACTTCTGCACCAACAGATCGAAGGCCGTCCCCAGCACTATGCCGCGCTCTTCAGCCTACAGCCTCCGATCGAACGAGTCAAACACCGTACGGAACTCGGAGTAGGTCCTCATCGTACCCAACTTGACGTCGACTTTCAGTCGAAGTGATAAGTGCTCTAGAGGGTGCCAGACCAAGCTCACGCCGTCTCAGTCCTTGGCCACCTGGGCCCACATACGCGGTCCCTAGGGATACGCATGTTGGAGCTAGTGTCCTCCACAGTTAGTGCAATAACATAAATAAACCTTTATAGGTTAACAGGGTACATTTTGTATTGCAATCAGTTGATTAACGTTTATCGATAACGGTTGGTTTGCTAGATAAGTTTGACGTTATTGTCATACAGATGGCGGTGATCAACTGGTCCCTAAAAAGTTACACCTAAAGGATGTGTTTAAGAAATGTGATTATTTGAGAAAATAATCATATTGATGCCTTACTAAAAGACTAAAAGGTTCGTCGGTGTTTTTGACTAAAATGTTAGTCAAGTGTGATAATGATTCGGCCATTTAATAAGGATTAAATGATATTAGCTAAGACGAATTAAATGTAATTCATAAATTGAATATAAAATGTTATATTTAATTATTGAATATAATATAAGCTAATTAATCATAAACTGTTATAATTAATTAGAAAATTATAAATATATGGATATTAATAATTTAATGATATATTATAGTGGATCATATTTGTGACACTAGTAATATTATATTATATTATAAAGCTAAAGGAAAACCTCCAGGAAAGAGCCTTATTACTCTTTGACTCCTTGGTCGACAAGGAATTAGTTTTTGGAAAGTGATTTTTGGAAAGAAAAATTACTCCCCATAATAGAGGTAAGGGCCGAATTTTTTGTGTATATTAGGAGAGTTTTTGGCTCAACGTAATTGACTAATTTCATTCATTATAATTCACACACACAAATTAGAAAATCAGTTTTATTCTCTCTAAAGTTTTCTAGCAAGAACTAAGGGCATATCTTAAGCAATCTTGGGTGCAACTATTGGGAGATATCAAGCTTCTTGATATTCAATCTTAGGCCATTAAGCAAGGACTAAAAGTTGTTTTCTTAATCTTTATTTTGTTATGCAATTTCAATTTATGACTATAAATCATATAAAGTTTTTCATTATAATTCTGTGATTTTTAAAGGACTATATACCGATATATTCCTACAAGTGGTATCAGAGCCTTAGGGCACATGAAATTTTTATATGATTTTCATAAAAATCGATTTAGTGTAATATTGAATTGATTTTGAAAAGGCCACGTTTTTAAAAATTTTGGCCGTGTATATTTTTGATAGGCCGTGAGTTTTGCTATTATTTTTGGCTTGTTTTGGTCTATTTGATTCATATTTATCAATGTTTTAAGATGTTAAAACTATAACATATGAATTTGTATAAGTTTTGATTTAATACCGATTGAATTAAAACATAAAAGGATCAAAGTTTTGTATGTTAATGAACATATAAGGTTGTTAATCATTAGATCTATCAGTTTAAGATGTTTAATTTAAAAAGTTATTTTGAATCTCTTAAGTCAATGTTTTAATACGGATTAAAATTGAGTTAGTATCGATCTAATCATTAGCATAATCGAATTAAATCAGTTTAATTCTTTTAATTCATGTTGGCCGATTTATTTACTTAAACTTTTGGTAATTTTTTTTTTAAAAAAAAATTGGCCGTGTGTTTTCTATAAAAAAAAAAAAATATATATAATTTCGGATTTATTTCTTTTGGTCGAAATATTTGTTAATTTTTGGAAAATTAAAATCTTTGTTATATTTGTTATAAAGATAACATATATTATTTGATTATGAAAAGGTTCATAATATTTGATACCAAATATTTTAAAGAAGTTTAAAATATTTTGTGACCTAATTTATGTTATACTGATAATATAAATTTTTGGATTATATTTTGATTAAAAGGTATTATGAACAATTAAGGAATTGTTGCATAATTTTAATCTTTTATAAAGAGGTGGTTTGGATTTAATCAATTGTATGCATTGATTTTATATTGTTTAGTTGATGCTTTATTTTGAATGCTCGTTTGAATGGTTTAATTTTACGCATTAATTTTGTACAAAAGGTTGTAATTTACTAGTGTGGCCTTAGAAGATTATGTTTTCGTAATGAAAGGAAACATAATCGTTGGTTGTATTTTTGAGATCTCGAATCTCCCCTCTTGTAATTTTATTATTTTTGGCATATTTTGAATTAGAATGTAAATAGGTTTATTTTGTAATTCAATATGTGTTTTGAGAAATTTCAAGATGAAGATTCAAGATGAAGATCAAAAGGTCCAACTCCCACTTAAAGCCCAAGATGAAGAATAAAGACAAGCTTTAGGGTCCATGGATGGATTCCAAATTGTATCTTGTCTTTATTTTTATAGGGATTGGCCACACTAGGTGCTTTTATTTTTGCGTTTCTTTTACCGTTTTGCATTGCATTCACGCGTTAGATAGTAGCATCATATTCCGCCTAAACTAAACCAAACCACCTAATATGCATGAATATGGATCATATAGTTGCATTATATCATTGACATACGGATGTCACTCGTTCTAGGGCTATCACCTCAAATTAATCATTCACGTAATGCTAGATATTTGTTCACTTAAAATGAATTAAAAATGAGATGATGGGACCTTCCTCTATTCTAAAATTGAGATTAGTCTTTATAGGAAGAGCTGCTATGAGCCCCTTCTTCGTCGGTAGGCATGTAGGACCTTACTCTCCACATGACCCCTTCTACGTTGGGTAAGTAGTACGTGTTGACCTATTTTACCTCAACATTATAGTTCGAGTAATATCTCGTAGTTATGATGGACTAATAGATAGGATTTACTGAAATCTATCGACCAAGAATTCTAACAGTAGAATTAGCCAAGAAGTTGGCTTATCAATTTAAAGAAATTGAGTCTTGGGATTGCTTATATTATTCTCGAGGGAGGTTGATTATATGAGTGCACGAGTCATTGCATTAAAACGTTATTGCTTTTCGACTTCAACCTTTAAAACCATGTTTTCTTATCTTCTCTCTTCTTCTTTCTTTTCACAGTTTCGAATTCGTTATATACAGATATAACTACTATAACAAATGGCTGTACGTACTGACGAACCAATGCCAAGTGCCACACTAGCTCGCGAATCATGGCTTAGAATTTTTATGGGCACCATGAATCAGTCAACTCGACTGAAGAGTGATGGGTCCAACTTTTCTGATTGGGAGGCCGCATTACGGAATGCCGCCGTCGCTGACGGTAAGCTCAAGTACTTGACTGAGCCACTGCCGACTAAACCAGCTCCCGATGCAGGAGCAGATGAAGTCTTTGTTTATAGTGATTTCATGATGGAGGCGGGTGCGATACAGAACGTACTCATCTATTCAATGGAATCAAATTTGCAAAGACGGTTCATAACCCAAGGTGCAAACAAGATTTTCACCACTCTAACTAAGGAGTTCTCGAAAGCACCGAGAATCAAGAGTTACGAGTATACCACTCGCTTCTTTGAAGCGAAACTCCAGAAGGGCCAACCGGTTGGTCCACACCTTCTCGACATGATCGAGAATGTTGAAAAACAGGGAGGAGCTTGGTTGCAAGATTGATGAGAAGATCATCATTGATCGAGTGCTCCACTCCCTTCATGATGGGTATGCCCTCTTTAGGGCAAACTATTACATGAATGACATGCACAAAAGTCTGCATGAGCTTCACTCACTCCTCGTACAGATGGAGAGTGATCTGAAGTTGAGTGGGAGCATGAAACAAGATGTTCTCATCATAGGCAACAAAAGCAAGGGTAAGGGTAAGGCTCCGGCAAACCTAACAGTAGGAAAGCCAAAGTTTAAAAAGCCAGTGGTTGCGAAGTGTGGGCCTGGTGAGTCTAGCGGTAGCTCACAAGGCAAGACAAAAGCGAAGCAAAGCATAGAGTGCCACCATTGCCACAAGTCTGGGCATTGGAGGCGAATCGCCCTGTATCTTTGAGGACATAAAAGCAGGCCGCGTCGCTCCTGTTGGTATGTCTTCTTTTATTCCTATGATTGAGATTAACCATGCAAGTTTCGGAACTTGGGTACTTGATGTTGGTTGTGGTTCTCATCTGTGTAATCATTTGCAGGGCCTAAGAAACATCAAAACTCTGGCAAGAGGTGATGTAGACCTGCGAGTGGGGAATGGAGCAAGAGTTGCTGCCGTTTTAATACGAACATATGTAATCCAACTCCCGAGCGGATTTGAGTGATTTCTGAATAACTGTTACTATGTACCTAGTTTATCGAAAAACATTATTTCTGTATCCGTACTTGATAAAGACGGATTTTCGTTTTTAATAAAGAATAATAGCTGTATTTCTCTTTGAACGAAATGATTTATGGTAAAGCAGTTTCCATGAACGGAATTTATGTTTTAGATCAAACCACAGATATTATGCATGTGAGTAACAAGAAAGCAAAGGTTGGTGACAAAGATCAAACCTATCTATGGCATTGCCGTATGGGACACATAAATGAGAAACGCATGAAAAAGCTCATTGATAATGGGACAATCGCCCCATTTGACTATGAAACTTTTGGCACATGTGAATTATGTCTCATAGGCAAAATGTCTCGAATTTCCTTCAAAGGTGTTGGAATGCGCGCTGCTGACCTATTAGGACTCATACATACTGATGTGTGTGGCCCTATGTCGATCAACGCTAGAGACGGCTATGTTGGAGTTAGTGTCCTCCACAGTTAGTGCAATAACATAGATAAATCTCTAAAAGGTACACAGGGTACATTTTGTATTTAATCAGTTGATTAACGTTTATCGATAACGGTTGGCTTGCTAGATAAGTTTGACGTTATTGTCATACAGATGGCGGTGATCAACTGGTCCCTAAGAGTCACACCTAAAGGATGTGTTTGAGAGATGTGATTATTTGAGAAAATGATCATATTGATGCCCTACTAAAAGACTAAAAGGTTAGTCGGTGTTTTTGACTAAAATGTCAGTCAAGTGTGTGATTATAATATGGCCATTTAATAAGGATTAAATGATTTTAGCTAAGACGAATTAAATGTAATTCGTGAATTGAATATAAAATGTTATATTTAATTATTGAATATAATATAAGCTAATTAATCATAAACTGTTATAATTAATTAGTAAATTATAAATATAAGGATATTAATAATTTAATGATATATTATAGTAGATCATATTTATATGACACTAGTAATATTATATTATATTAAAAGCTAAAGGAAACCTCCAAGAAAGAGCCTAATTGGTCTTTGACTCCTTGGTCAACAAGGGATTGGTTTTGGAAAGTGATTTTTGGAAAGAAAAATTACTCCCATAATTAATTGAGAGGGTAAATAATGAGTATATTAAGGGGAGTTTTTGCTCAACTTAATTGACTAATTGATTGATTAATTTTGATCATAATTCACACAACACAAAATCTCAAAGAAAAGAAAATCAGTTTTCTCTCTAAAATTTCTAGCAATACAAGGGCATATCAAGAACACATCTTGGATGAGATAATTAGGAGATACCATACTTTTGGTATTGATCTTAGGCCAAATTCTTAAGGATTAAAAGGTTAATTCTTATTCTTTTATTTTGTTATGCAATTTTGATTTATGACTTTAAAATCTTATAAAGTTTTTCATTATAATCCTGTGGATTTTAAGGTCTATATACGGATATAAACTTACAAGTGGTATCAGAGCCTAGAGTGCTCATGAAATTTTTATAAGGTTTTCATAAAATCGATTTTGTATAATTTTTAAACAAAAATTTTGATATGGCCGTGAGTTTTATGTTGTTGGCCGTGAGTTTTTTGTTTGGTTTTTGGTTTATTTTGGTCTTTTTGATTCATAATTATCTATGTTTTAAGATGTTAAAACTATAATATATGAATTTGTATAAGTTTTGATTTAATACCGATTGAATTAAAACATAAAAGGATCAAATTTTAGTATGTTAATGAACATATATGATGTTAATTATTAGATCTATCAGTTTAAGATGTTTAAATCTAAAAGGTTAGTTTGAATATCTTGAATCAATGTTTAATATGGATTAAAATTGTATTAGGATTGATCTAATTATTAGCAAAAACGAATTAAAACAGTTTAATTCATGTTTTTCCTTATTGGCCGATTTAATTTTTGGTAAATCTTATTTGTTTTAATTTTGGCCGTATATTTCTTTTGATTAAAAAAAAAAAAAGTTTTTTTTAGTATTTTTCCAAATTGGCCGAAATTTTAAAATAAAAAAAAAAATTTATCTCGGTATTTTTATCAATTTGACCGAAATTTTTTTATTTTTTTGGAAATTCTTGTTTTTCCAATTTTTGTTATATTATAAAGATAATATATTTTGTGTTATTGTGAAGAAGTTCATAATAAATATGATACCTAATATTTTAAAAAGGTTTAAAATATTCTATAAGATCTAATTTATGTTATAATGATAATATAAATTGATTTTGGATTATTGTTTTGATTAAAAGATATTATGAACAATTAAGGAATTGTTGCATAATTTTAATCATTTAAAAGGGTGGTTTGGATTAAAATCAATTCGTATGCATTGTTTTTATGTTTAGTTGATGCTTTATATTTTGTGAATGAATGTTTGGATGAATGGTTTAATTATACGCATTAATTATGTACAAAAGGTTGTAATTTACTAGTATGGCCTTAGAAGATTATGTTTTCGTAATGAAAGGAAACATAATTATTGGTTGTAATTTTGAGATCTCGAATCTCCAATCTTGTAATATTTTTAATTTTGGCATATTTTGGATTAGAATGTAAATAGGTTTATTTTTGTAATTAAAATATGTAATTTTGAGAAGATTCAAGATTGAAGATTCAAGATGGATTCCCACTAAAGCCCAAGATGAAGAATGAAGACAAGCTTAGGGTCCATGGATGGATTCCAAATTGTATCTTGTTTTATTTTCATAGGGATAGGCCACACTAGGTGCCTTTCTTTTTGCGTTTACTTTCTGCTTTATTGCATTCACGTTAGTTAGTAGCATCATATTCGCCTAAACTAACCCAAACCACCTAATATGCATGAAAATGGATCATATAGTTGCATTCTTTTTCTTAGACATACGGATGTCATTTGTTTAGAGCTATCATCTCAATTTAATCATTCACGATAATGCTAGATATTAGTTCACTTAAAATGAATTAAAATGAGTTGATGGGATCTTCCTCTAAATCTAAAATTGAGATTAGTCTTTATAGGAATAACATGCTATGAGCCCCTTCTTCGTCGGTAGGCATGTAGGACCTTACTCTCCACATGACCCCTTCTACGTTGGGTAAGTAGTATGTGTAGACCTATTTTACCTCAACACTATAGTTCGAGTAATATCTCGTAGTGATAGTGGACTATTAGATAGGATTTCTTGAAATCTATCGACCAAGAATTTAACAAAGAGAATTAGCCAAGAGGTTGGCTTATCAATTTAAAGAAATTGAATCTGGGGATCGCTTATATAATTGTCCAGGGAGGTCGATTATATGAGTGCACGAGTCATTGCTTTAAACCGTTATTGCTTTACGACTTAAACCTATAAAACGATGTTCTCTTCTCTTCTTCTTCTTTCTTTTCACAGTATCGAATTCGTTATATACAAATATAACTACTTTAACAAATGGTCAGACGTATTGATTTAACCAATGCCAAGTGTCACACTAACACGCGAATCATGGCTTAGAATTTTTATGGATTAAGATGAATCAGTCTACTCGATCAAGAGTGATGGGTCCATTGTTTTGATTGGGAGGCCCCATTACGGATTGCCGCCATCGCTGACGGTAAGCTCAAAGTATTTGACTGAGCCACTGCCGACTTTACCAGCTCCCGATGCAGGAGCAGATGAACTCTATCTTTACAATGATTTCATGATGGAGGCGGGTGCGCGTAACGCACTCATCTATGCAATGGAATCCAATTTGCAAAGAAGGTTTATTACCCAAGGTGCAAACAAGATTTTCACCACCCTTACAAAGGAATTCTCGAAAGCTCCGAGAATTAAGAGTTATGAGTATACTACTCGTTTCTTTGAGGCTAGACTCCAGAAGGGCCAACCGGTTGGTCCACACCTTCTCGACACGATCGAGAATGTTGAAAAGCTGGAGGAGCTTGGTTGCAAGATCGATGAAAAGATCATCATCGATCGAGTGCTCCACTCTCTTCATGATGGGTATGCCCTCTTTAGGGCAAACTATTACATGAACGACATGCAGAAAAGTCTGCATGAACTACATTCACTCCTCGTACAGACGGAGAGTGATCTGAAGTTGAGTGGGAGCACAAAGCAAGATGTTCTCATGATTGGGAACAAGAAGGGTAGGGGTAAGGCTCCGGCTAACCTAGCTGTAGGTAAGCCGAAATTTAAGAAGCCAGTGGTTGCTAAGAGTGGGCCTGGTGAGTCTAACAGTAGACCACAAGGCAAGGCAAAAGCTAAGCAGACCATGGAGTGCCACCATTGCCACATGCCTGGGCATTGGAGGCGTAACTGTCCCGTGTATGCTGAGGACATAAAAGCAGGCCACGTCATTCCTGTTGGTATGTCTTCTTTTATTCACATGATTGAGATTAACCATGCAAGTTTCGGAACTTGGGTACTTGGTACTGGTTGTGGTTCTCATCTGTGCGAGTGGGAAATGGAGCAAGAGTTGCTGCCGTTTCAGTGGGAACATATGTAATCCAACTCCCGAGCGGATTTGAGTTATTTCTGAATAACTGTTACTATGTACCTAGTTTATCTAAAACATTATTTCTGTATCCGTACTTGATAAAGACGGATTTTCGTTTTTAAAGAATAATAGCTGTATTTTCTTTTTAAACGATATGATTTATGGCAAAGCAGTTTCCATGAACGGAATATATGTTTTAGATCAAACCACAGACATAATGCATGTGAATAACAAGAAAGCAAAGGTTGGAGAAATAGATCAAACCTATCTATGGCAAAATGTCTCGAATTTCCTGCAAAGGTGTTGGAATGCGCGCTGCTGACCTATTAGGACTCATACATGCTGATGTGTGTGGACCTATGTCAATCAACGCTAGAGATGGCTATAGGTATTTTTATCACTTTCACGGACGATTTGAGTAGATATGGTTATGTCTACTTAATGAAGCATAAAAGTGAGTCCTTTGACAAGTTCAAGGAGTTCCAGAATAAGGTTGAGAACCAACTGGATAGAAAGATAAAAGCACTACGCATGCATCGTGGTGGCGAATATCTTTCAACCGAGTTTGATCGACACCTGAAAGACCGCGGATAGTACTACGATTGACTCCACCGGATCACCGCGAATCGAATGGTGTGTCCGAACGCAGGTATCGAACATTACTTCATATGGTTCGATCCATGGTGAGTCACACGGTTGTACCTGACTCACTATGGGGTTATGCTCTTTGTCACCGCTCTTATACTTAACCGAATTCCGACTAAAGCTGTCGACAAGACTCCATACGAGTTATGGAAGGGAACGGTCCCTAACTTGTCCTTTATTCGGGTTTGGGGGTGCGAGGCTTATGTCAAGTAGTTGACACAAGGATAAGCTCAGCCCGCGATCGGTCAAGACATACTTTATTGGTTATCCAAAAGGAATGTTTGGTCATTACTTCTATTCGCCTACCGAACACCGAGTTTTTGTTGCGGCTAGTGCGACGTTCTTAGAGAAAGAGTTTCTCGAATACAAGAGAGGTAATAGAACCTTCGATCTGTCGGAGATTCCTGAACCAACAACCGAGCAACCAATGGAGGAAACTGTTCCTTCTACGTCTGCGGTTAATATTCCCTTGGAACCCAGAAGGTCGGGTAGACTCTCCATTCCTCCAGATCGATATATCGGTATAGTCGAGGAGAATGGGAGAGACGACGTTTTACTCCTTGAGAGCAACGAACCCGTAACCTATAAAGGTGCCATGACGTGTTCTGACTCAAAGCTTTGGCAAGAAGCCATGCAATCCGAGATGGACTCGATGTACGAGAACCATGTATGGGATTTGGTTGACTTACCTGATAAGGCTAGGCCTCTTCAGTGCAAATAGCTTTACAAGATAAAGCGATCTGTAGAAGGACAACCAGATATATACAAGGCACGACTAGTGGCGAAGGGTTTCACTCAAGTGCAAGGGTTGCACTATGACGAGATCTTTGCACCCGTAGTCATGCTTCGTTCCATTCGGATACTCTTAGCGATTGCCGCTTTTCATGACTATGAAATTTGGCAAATGGACGTGAAAACCGCCTTCTTAAACGGTTATTTGGAGGAGGAGTTGTACATGGTGCAACCCGAAGGTTTCATAGATCCTAAAGATCCTAAGAAGGTTTGCAGGCTTAAGCGTTCCATTTATGGACTTAAGCAAGCTTCACGGAGTTGGAATCATCGCTTCGACCAAGTGATAAAGGAGAATGGATTCACTCGATCGGTCGAGGAACCATGTCTATATATCAAGTCGAGTGGGAGCAAGATTTGTCTTCTTGATCTCGTATGTCGATGACATACTCTTGATTGAGAATGACATACCTCTCTTAACTTCGTAAAAGTTTGGTTCTGAGAACCATTTCCAGATGAAAGATCTGGGTGAGGCACAACGAATTTTGGAGATCCGTATCTATAAAGATAGATCACGACGGATGTTATCCCTCAGTCAGGAGTCTTATATAGATAAGATTCTTAAAAGAGATTTAGTATGACCAAGTCGTGTTCCTTATGCTTCGGCAGTAGGATCGATCATGTATGCCATAATGTGCTCACGTGCAGACGTGGCATCTGAAATGGGCATTGACTTATGGAGGTGCTATAAGGCTATGCGAATCGATTCTTGCAGACGCTAACTTCCACACCAATCGAGATGACTTGATATCTCAGCTCGGATTCTTCTTTACTCTTTATGGCGATGCGGTCAGCTACAAAGTTCCAAAATATAGTGTCATAGTAGATTCTACGACTGTGTCCGAGTACTATGCTATTTAGTTGCAAGGGAAGCTGTATGGATGCGTCAGCTCTTACAAGGACTAACTGTAGTTCCTAGTTCGAATGACACTATCACCATCTATTATGTTAATAGAGGTGCCATCTTCTAGGCTAAAGAGCCTAAAGTCCAGCAACTAGTCTAGATATGTACGTCGGTATATGATAAGCTTGACGGGCATGTTATATTCATGAGAATTAAACGTGTTCCTGGTCATCATAGTACTTGACGTGGATTGGATAAATGTATCTTTTTCATATACTATTTATAACATCATCGTTTTGTTTTATATATTTTGTTTTTCCATGTGGATTGTACGGACAACTTTGAACACCACAAAGTGAACTGGAAAACATTATATTTGTGTTGGTCCGTAATCACCTACATGAGCTGATAACTCTGGCGATTATTTTGTGACGTCGATTGATGGTGGGTTCAACGAGCCATAAGTCAAACTGTTGACTGATCGATCACAGATGCGGGTTTATCAAATCGCGAGACATTTTGTGACGACTACATGGAGTCCTAAATGTTTCAGAACATTAGGTGCCTGGTCGTGGATAGGACATCCATAGTGTTCCTAGAGTCGATTCTTTTGACTATCGACTGTCTCTTGAGATTAAGGCAGATTTTGGGTGGCTTTGGTTTCTTTCTCACTACGATCGTAACAGCGCCAAGCTGATTTTCACTGGTCATTTCACGTCGCGCTTACAACTGCAGGATTCGAGTTGAGGGAAATATCCAGACTTCTATCGAGTTTTAATCTTTGTTCTCAGGGCCACACGAGGAGCTGTAACTGAAAATGCATGGCCATGCTCGAATATTGATTCGTTTATCGCTTAAGTTACTCTCTAGTCGGGAAACCACTCTTGACATCGATCGCCATGAACTACGACCTTTGAAAGTACGGACTTTGCAAATTGGTTTACATTGAGTGGGAGAAATTTATTATGGATATGAGAATCGGTTATCGCACCTACACTTATGCGGACAAGTGGGAGATTGTTGGAGTTAGTGTCCTCCACGCTTAGTGCAATAACATAGATAAATCTCTAAAAGGTACACAGGGTACATTTTGTATTTAATCAGTTGATTAACGTTTATCGATAACGGTTGGCTTGCTAGATAAGTTTGACGTTATTGTCATACAGATGGCGGTGATCAACTGGTCCCTAAGAGTCACACCTAAAGGATGTGTTTGAGAGATGTGATTATTTGAGAAAATGATCATATTGATGCCCTACTAAAAGACTAAAAGGTTAGTCGGTGTTTTTGACTAAAATGTCAGCCAAGTGTGTGATTATAATATGGCCATTTAATAAGGATTAAATGATTTTAGCTAAGACGAATTAAATGTAATTCGTGAATTGAATATAAAATGTTATATTTAATTATTGAATATAATATAAGCTAATTAATCATAAACTGTTATAATTAATTAGTAAATTATAAATATAAGGATATTAATAATTTAATGATATATTATAGTAGATCATATTTATATGACACTAGTAATATTATATTATATTAAAAGCTAAAGGAAACCTCCAAGAAAGAGCCTAATTGGTCTTTGACTCCTTGGTCAACAAGGGATTGGTTTTGGAAAGTGATTTTTGGAAAGAAAAATTACTCCCCATAATTAATTGAGAGGGCCGAAATAATGAGTATATTAAGGGGAGTTTTTGCTCAACTTAATTGACTAATTGATTGATTAATTTTGATCATAATTCACACAACACAAAATCTCAAAGAAAAGAAAATCAGTTTTCTCTCTAAAATTTCTAGCAATACAAGGGCGTATCAAGAACACATCTTGGGTGAGATAATTAGGAGATACCATACTTTTGGTATTGATCTTAGGCCAAATTCTTAAGGATTAAAAGGTTAATTCTTATTCTTTTATTTTGTTATGCAATTTTGATTTATGACTTTAAAATCTTATAAAGTTTTTCATTATAATCCTGTGGATTTTAAGGTCTATATACGGATATAAACTTACAGGCTATAGGTATTTTATCACTTTCACGGACGATTTGAGTAGATATGGATATGTCTACTTAATGAAGCATAAAAGTGAGTCCTTCGACAAGTTCAAGGAATTCCAGAATAAGGTTGAGAACCAACTGGATAGAAAGATAAAAGCACTACGTTCAGATCGTGGTGGCGAATATCTTTCAACTGAGTTTGATCAACACCTGAAAGACCGCGTGATAGTACTACAGTTAACTCCACCCAGAACACCACAATTGAATGGTGTGTCCGAACGCAGGAATCAAACATTACTTGATATGGTTCGATCCATGATGAGTCACACAGTTGTACCTGACTCATTATGGGGCTATGCTCTTTTGTCAGCTGCTCTAATACTTAACCGAAGTCCGACTAAAGCTGTTGACAAGACTCCATACGAGTTATGGAAGGGAATAGTCCCTAACTTGTCCTTTATTCGGGTTTGGGGGTGCGAGGCTTATGTCAAGTGGAGACACGAGGATAAGCTCGGCCCGCGATCGGTCAAGACATACTTTATTGGTTATCCAAAAGGAATGTTTGGTCATTACTTCTACTCGCCTACCGAACACCGAGTTTTTGTTGTGGCTAGTGCGAAGTTCTTAGAGATAGAGTTTCTCGAAGACAAGAGAAGTAATAGAACCTTCGATCTGTCGGAGATTCCTGAACCAACAACCAAGCAACCAATGGAGGAAATTGTTCCTTCTTCGTCTGCTGCGGTTAATATTCCCTTGGAACCCAGAAGGTCGGGTAGACTCTCCAATCCTCCAGATAGATACATCGGTATGGATGAGGAGAATGGGAGAGCCGACGTTTTACTCCTTGAGAGTAACGAACCCGTAACCTATAAAGGTGCCATGACATGTTCTGACTCAAAGCTATGGCAAGAAGCCATGCAATCCGAGATGGACTCTGTTTTGGCAAAAAAATTTACCAAGTATTGATTTATTATGATTGGGGTTAAATCGACCTTATTGTATACCAAACTAAGAATTGTAAATGAAACGCAAAGGAAAGTAATGACGAAAATGAAACGAGACACAAGAGTTTTTTGGTTACGCGGAAAACCCGATGTGGGAAACGACCGCGGGGGGAGGCTCTTGTCCCACCAACTATCCACTAACCAAAAAAAGGGGATTACAAGGTTTAGGGTGTTAAGGTACGCTATTTGGTACAATATACGCTGAAAAATGATAAGTGCTTGGAGAATGAGTGAAAGTGTGCTTTGGTATGCTGTAGAGTAATGGCTGAATGTTGAATGCCTTTCCTCGAACCCTAGCTTCTCTTTTATACTTGTATCCTTGCTGATTTTCCCCCTATTCCTTCTCCATCCCTAGCCGTTATGCTCCCCTGGTGATAGGCTTGATTTGCTCCTTCCATTGTAACGCCTCCCCCCTTCTCGCAACTGCCTTAATTATTCGTTTTAATTTCGCATAGATCCGTTGGTGGGACTCCTGAGGATCTGGTCGCCAGTGGTCCCGCCAGTGGTCCCGTGGTCGCCTTTCTTTGCCGTCTGGGCCAAACTGGTGTCAAAATTTGGGCCCAACATTTGCCCCCAAAATTTCCGCCCACGTCCTGCATGTGTTTTGGGCGGGAATTTTTCCCTCCAAGAGACGACGTGACTTGAAGAGTCTTGTCACATTAAATGCCCCCACTTTACAACTCCCCCCCTTAAATACTTCCCCCTTCTCACCTTCCAACCCCTATTCTTCACCTTTTCCGCCTCCCCTCAACTCCTCCTCTCTCGCAACTCGCCCTGTCTTCCTTGTTTCCTGCTTCCAGGTAACCCTCCCATCTCCACTTGCTTTTTCCTCTTCTCCTCTGTCTTCCCCAAGACTACTCGTTCCCAAACGCGTCCCGTGCCTCTTGTCGCCTTCCCCTCTGCGAATATTCTGGATGATAAGCACTCCTGTGATTCCGAGATCTCGGAGGATGAGCTTCCCGCTTTCAGATCCTTGGCGGGCCTGGGTGAGGACGTGGTTCTCTACGCCCCTGCCCCCGGCGAGTTCGCTGACGCTGTTCGTCCAGGTTGGGTTGCTCTTTATGAGCACCCTTTTTCCTTGGGCATGAAATTTCCCTTTCCTCGCTTGATCCAGGCCTTCCTCCTTTGGTTCTCCCTTGCTCCTGCCCAACTCTCCGCCCAGGCCTGGAGGGTTCTGTACGGCGTGAGCGTGGTGAGTGAGCGCCTTGGCATCAGACTGGGGCTTAAGGACCTGGCGAGCCTGTATTCTTGACGGCACCTCGGTTACGGCAAGGTGACTATGAGGGCGACTGATGGCCGCAACGTTTTCATCGACTCTAGCAAGGTGAACGATGATGGTTGGTTTCGCCGCTTCGTCTTCTTGAAGATCGACTCTATGAACCCCCGTCCTGAGTACCTGTTGGATGAGTGGGGTGACACTAAAGGTACCTGGCCGCTCTTGTTGTGCTTGTGACGTTTTCTTTTCTACTTACTCTCCTTAACCTCCCTTTGCTGCAGCACTCAAGAACCCGAAAGCGACCACTCCTCCTAGTGATACCCTGACGAGCCTGTGGTCGGTTCCTCGTGCATCACGTGCCTACCTTGAGCTGTCCTCCGCTGTTCCGCCTCCTCCAGCACCTGAACCTGCCATGGCGTCTGGTAAACTCTCGACTCCCCTTACTTGCTCCCTGAGCTCCTCCCTTGCTTGTCTGTTCCTGATTTCGCTCTGTTCCCAGGATCTGCTGCCTCCGACGTGCTGGACTCCCTTATGCAGGCGAAGAAGAGGAAGCAACCCTCCTCCAGCTCTAAGGCACCACCCCCGAAGAAAGAGGCCAAGAGTCCCAGGCCCCCCTCGGCACTTTGCTACAAGACCGGGCCTGGTCCTGAGCTGCGTCCCCCTGGTTCTTTCAAAGCCCCGATCGAAGTTCCTGATGACGGCTCCACCATTACCCTCCCTCCTGGGTTTGGCTTCGACGGCTCGATTCCGATGTGGCCTGACTTGAACTCGTTTCTTCTACCTGGCCCTAAGAAGGTCCTGGAGGGCCAAGGGGCTTCCTCAGTTGGCAAGGGACTTTGCGAGTCTGCCTTTGATGTAATGATCCCTTCCTCATTCTTTTCCCTTCTTCTTTTTTTTTTTTTTTTTTTTAAAAGGTTTTTGTAACACTCCGTCATCTGCAGACCCTTCAGTCTGCGCTGCACTTTCGCCACAGGTTTGAGTCCCTTCAAGCTTCGAGTGCCAACGCGCTTTTTCGCTCAGACAAGCTGAAGGCTGAGGTGTCCGTGCTGACCAAGGAAAGGGACGAAGCGCAGGCGGCTGCCCAGGAAGCGATCAAACTGAGGGCCGCTGCTGACCAGGCTGAAGGTTGCCGCTGAGCAGGACATCTGGAAGCTGGACGGCAAAATCTCCGAGCTTGAGGCCTCTGAGCACAAATTAAAGAAGAGTCTTGCGAAGGTGGCTGTTTACGCTGCTTGGGACGCAAAGATCAAGTGCCTCAAGGCGATTCAGACCGGTGGCGCTTCTTCCTTTGACCTGGAACAGGAGGAGGCTGACTTCCACGCTGCGTTCCCCCAGCCCCCTGACCTCAGCGTCTTGGTGGGTTTTGTAGACTCTGACGACGAAGAGCCTGCTGCATCTGCTGAGCCTGCTGAAGAGGAAGGTGGACATGCTGAGGGGGAAGATGAACAGGCTGGGGGTGAAAGTCTTTCTTTGCCATGGAGGACACCTTCTTGAGGGCTTGCTAGAGCATTCTTCTAGGGATAGAAGCGGCCCGACGCCATCTTGAGGAAGTTCCTACATTGGATGCCTCGGCTGTAGTGCCTGGTGAACAAGAACAGATTCCTGCAACCATGTAATTAATCAGCTTCGTTTAAAACTTTGTTTAGAACTGCTATTTTGGGGTAGCGTGTCTATCATGGACGCTTGTAACTAAACTTTATATTTTGCTAGACTGATGTGCTCAGGGTCCTTCGCTGCGAGGGACCTTGTGTTATGATGATCGAAAATCATGGTGGCCAACCATGCTTTCACTTACGTTCGTTTGTAGCGCGCGTGTTTATTTCGTATGCATGCTTTTAGAGACGACTTAGTGGCGGCCTGGAGTCTTAAGTCCAAGTAGGGTCATGTTTATCCCCGATGCCGCGCCTCGTAGTGGTGACTTGGTGGCCCTGGAATCTGAGATGTCCGGAACGGGGTTACGTTCGTCCCCTGTTGCCACGCGCACGAAGTCCCCTCTAAGGAGGATAATTGTAGGGGCCAACCAGATTTCGCTTTTGCCCTAACATTTCAAGGATAAAACAGCTTTTTAGAAGTTTTGCAAAGTGCTTTTGAAGGGACAAAGGAACTTGTTTAAATAATTTTTCAAAAGAAACTTTTTCTTGAATAACATAGGTTTACAACAGTTCGAAACGAGTTTACAAAGAAACTAGATGCCTTCCAAATCAGGCGTTTTGTAAATCAGGTGGGGCAAAAGGAACCTGGGTGACGATGCTGGGAGCCTTGAAGTCCCTGGGGCCTTGAGCGCCCTTAAACGTTGCTGGGAGCCTTGAAGTCCCTGGGGCTCTGAGCGCCTTTAAATATAATATTTCTTGAGATGGAGAATGTTCCATGGGTTGTGGATGATCTCGCCTTCCAGGGTCATTAGCCTGTAAGCTCCTCTTCCTACGACACTCTCGATCTGGTAGGGACCTTCCCAGTTATAGGCAAACTTCCCTGCTCGCTGGTTCTTTGTATTCTGAAAAACCTTCCTGAGGACCAGGTCCCCTACCTGCAGAGTCCTGATTCGCACCCTTCTGCTGTAGCTTTTAGCGACTGCTTGCTTGTAGGATGCTAATCTGATCTTAGCGCTTTCCCTGAGTTCATCCAGTGTGTCCAAGGAGCTTGTCATAGCAGCCTGGTTTCCTTCCTCTGTTTGGCACCCATATCTTAGCGTGGGGACCCTGACTTCTGACGGGATTACGGCCTCAGCGCCAAACACCAGGCTGAAGGGCGTCTGGCCTGTGGCCACCTTAGGAGTGGTCCTGTCTGCCCACAGCACCAAGGGGAGCTCATAAGCCCATTTGCCCCCAATCTCCTCCAACTTCTTCTTGAGGTTGTCCATTACTATCTTGTTGCTGGATTCTGCTTGCCCGTTGGATTGAGGGTACCTGGGTGCTGACTTCCTCAGGGTGATATTATATATGCCACAGAAACCTTGCGTTTTTCCGGATATAAATTGGGTCCCGTTGTCGCATATTATCTCCGAGGGGATGCCAAACCTGCAAATAATGTTGCGCTTGATGAACGAGATAACCTGCTGCTCAGTGACCTGCGCATAAGCCTCGGCCTCGATCCACTTGGAAAAATAATCCGTCATTGCTAACATGTACAACCTGTTTCCTTGGGCCCTGGGCAGCGGTCCCACAATATCCATTCCCCACTTCATGAAGGGCCAGGGGGAGATGATAGGGTGGAGAGGCTCCCCAGGTTGGTGCTTCACCGGCGCATGACGCTGGCAGGCGTCACACTTCTTGGTATATTCTGCAGCATCCCTCCTCATGGTGGGCCAATAGTAACCCTGTCGCAACGCCTTATTGGCTAGGCTCCTGCCCCCTGTATGATTTCCGCAGTCGCCACTGTGGATTTCATACAACACAGCCGAAGCCTCCTGCGCTCCCAAGCACCGCAAGTAGGGTCCTGCGAGAGACTTCCTGAAGAGGACCCCATCGATGAGTACAAACCTTGATGCTTTCATCCTCAGGCTCCTGGCCTCCCCTTTATCATCCGGTAACCTATCCTCCTGCAGCCAATCCACGTATGGCTTCCTCCAATCTGGTCCAAGCTGATGCACCTCTGCGCTGATTGTCCCCCCTGCTTCCTCCAGCCACGACCAACACTGATCTGTATAAGGGTCCTTCCCCTCCTCAGGAGGGGCCAGTACAATTCCAACCGCAGGACTCAGAATGTGTACTATTGGCACGTTGGGTATCATATCTGGTTTGAATGTTGCCCCCAGCGAAGCAAGGGCGTCAGCCTCCACATTCTGGTCCCTGGGAACTTGGGTTATCTGGACGCCGTTGAACTCTGCTACCAATTCTTTTGCCACCTTGAGGTACGCTACCATTTTAGAATCCCTTGCGATATAGGTGCCGTTCATGTGGTTCACGATGAGTTGTGAATCACTGAACACTTCCAAATCCCTGATCTTCATGTCCTTTGCCAATTTCAGCCCTAGTATCAAGGCCTCGTACTCCGCTTCGTTGTTGGTTGCTCGGAATTCGCATCGTACCGCCTGCACGATCGTGTCCCCTTTCAGGGACTGTAAAACCAAGCCAACTCCAGTGCCTCTCATGTTGGAGGCTCCACCCACGTGCAGCTTCCAGGTTCCTGTTCGTCCTCCAGAGTCCAGGCTCAGGGCTTCCTCCTGTACTCCAGGTTGCTGAGCAGGGCTGAACTCGGAAATGAAATATGCAAGGGCCTGTGACTTTATGGCTTTCCTGGGCTCGTACTTTAGGTCGTATCCACTCAGGTGCACCGACCACTTCACCATCCTCCCTGAGAGTTCAGGCTTTCGCAAAACATTCTTGATGGGAAAGTTAGTGACCACAGTGATAATAATATGAGATTCAAAATAAGGGCGCAGTTTGTAGGAGGCTGTAACTAATGCAAGGATGAGTTTTTCGAGTTCAGTATACCTGGTCTCTGCTGGGAGCAGAGACTTGCTTATGATGGTCATTCTTGGGACCCTCGTGCTCACGACCAAAGACGGCACTCACAGCTACCTCTGTTACGGACAGGTACAAGTACAGGGGCTCCTTGGGCCCTGGTTTTGCTAGGAGCGGTGGTGATGCCAGGTACTTCTTCAGCTCCTGGAAGGCTGCCTCGTGATCTGGTGTCCACTCGAATCTTTGGCTTTTCCTCAGCAGGTCGTAGAACAGCTTGCATCTTTCTGAGGACCGAGATATGAACCTGCTGAGCGCCGCAACTCTTCCTGTCAACTTCTGTACGTCTTTGGGTTGCCTGGGAGACTCCAGTTGAAGCAGGGCCCTGATTTGCTCCACACTGGCCTCTATTCCCCTTTGCGTCACGATGTATCCTAAGAACTTTCCTGAGGAAACTCCAAAGGTGCATTTCTGGGGGTTGAGTTTCATCTGGTACTTCCTCAGGGTCCCAAAAGTTTCCGCCAGGTCCTCAACGTGCTGTTCTGCTTTCAGGGACTTGACCACCATGTCGTCTATGTACACCTCCATCGTTTTCCCGATTAAGTCCTTGAACATCATGTTCACCAGCCTCTGGTAGGTGGAACCTGCGTTTTTCAGACCAAAGGGCATAACATTATAGCAATATATACCTCTTTCCGTCCTGAAGGCTGTCTTTTCCTGGTCCTTGGGATGCATCCTGATCTGGTTGTATCCGCTCCAGGCATCCAGGAACGTCAGCATCTCATGCCCAACCGTAGCGTCTACCGTTGCGTCAATGTGGGGCAAAGGAAATGGATCCTTAGGACATGCTTTGTTCAGGTCCGTGAAGTCTATGCACACTCTCCATTTTCCGTTCTTCTTTGGTACCACCACCACGTTTGAGAGCCACTCAGGGTAATTTACCTCCCTAATTTTCCCGGCGTTCAGCATGTTTTCTACCTCCTGGTTGATTATCCGGTGGCGCTCTGGAGCATACTTTCTCCTTCTCTGCTGGACTGGTGTGTAGCCAGGGTCCACGTTGAGTTGATGCGTTATGACACTCGGGTCTATCCCTACCATATCTTCATGGGACCAAGCGAAGCAATCCATGTTAGCTCTAAGCAAATTGACGAGTTTAGTTCGGATATCACCTGTGCGCACCGATCCTATCGTGACTGCGGCGCGGGTGCCAAGGCGTCAAGGTTCACCTGGTCCAGGTCTGGCTGCTCTGACTCCTGGTACACCTCCTCAGCGCGCTTTCTCTGTAATTGCTATGCTTCCGGGGGCACCGCGGTTGGTTTCAGAGCATCCTTGTAGCAATCCTTCGCAGCCTCCTGATCTCCACGGATTTCCTGCACTCCCCAGGGTGTTGGGAACTTGATGCACTGATGGTACGTTGAGGGTACCGCTCTCATCTCGTGGATCCAGGGCCTGCCAAGAATTACATTATAAGATGATTGGCAATCAATAACCAAATACTTTACCTGCTTGTTGATGCCCCCTGCGAAAGTTGGGATTGTGATCTCTCCCAAGGAATGTGCCGTTTCGCCGCTAAAGCCCACCAGAGGAACCTGTTTCTTCACCAGATCTTTTTCACTGAAGCCCATGTCCTCAAATAACGTGAGCATGAGCAAGTTGACTGAGCTTCCAGTATCCACCAGGATCCTTTTCACCAGGCAGTTCCCTATGGACAAGGTGATGATCAGGGCGTCATGATGCTCCTCAAGGGTGTTTTCAGCATCCTGTTCGTCAAACGTCACGGTTGGCAGGTTGTGATGGGCCACCCTGGCTGAGGACGCTGGCCTCTCTCCCTTGCTGCTCCTGGCTCGTCTCTTGGCTGCCGAGTAACTCAACCCACATAGCTCCGACCCCCCTGTTATTACGTTCACGATCTTTGTGTACAGCGGAGGTGGCGACGGCAGGAGCTGGTCCGCGGACCCCACCTTGTCGGACCTGGAGCCTCTTGGCAGGATGTGGTCGAGGTGCCCCCTGTCTTGGAGGTACTTCAGCTCCCTCCTTAGAGCTATGCAATCCTCGGTGTTGTGGCCGATATCGTCGTGGAATGCACACCTCCTGCTCGAGTCCTTCCTGCTGGAGTCTCCGTTGGCAGGGCTCTTTCGTGGCCACCTGACTCTGTCTCCTAGGTCCTGCAAGTGTTTGAGCAACCCATCAGTATCCGTGGTAAATTTGTATTCACTTACCTTAGGCGGGAGATCCTGGCGGCTCCTCCAGTCCATGGCTCCTGAAACTTTGTTGACTGAGGGCATTTGGTACGGCCTGGACCTCTCGTTCCTGCGGTCGCTAGTGATCTTCCTGGGAGGGCTGCTGTGAGTCCTCTTCCTAGACACTGCATCTTCCTCGAGCCTGATGGCGGCTAGAGCTTTTGCTTGCGCATCCTCGATCGTTTGGCATGGATACTTTGTCAGGTCCCTGTAGAGGAATGAGTCCTCTTTGAGCCCTTGGCGGAAGGCTTCTATGGCGGTCGCGACGTCACAGCGCGGGATGGAGATCTTTTCTTTGTTAAAGCGGTTGAGGAAGTCCCTCGTTGTTTCCCGGTTTTACTGCAAGCGATGCAGGTCCGCTTCTCGAGCTTCTGCTTCTTTGTGGCTAGCGACCAAAGGCGTTGACCAGTCCAGCGAACGAGGTGATGGACCAATTTGGGAGGCTGACGAACCATTCTAGAGCTGCTCCTGTGAGAGTGGAGCCAAAGCCCTTGCACATGCAAGCCTCCTTCAGGGCCCCCGTTGCCGTGACCACCATCATCTTCTGCTTGTACTGGTTCACATGGTCCTGTGGATCTGCGGTCCCATCGTACAGTGTCATGGTAGGAGGGCTAAAACCCTTCGGGACATGAGTATGAGAGATGTCGTCCACAAAAGGCGAGTCTGCGTGAATCGCCCATCGCCGCTTCCAGCCGCCTGCACTCTCGCTATCTTGGTGATCATGCTCCTCAGCTCCGTGAATCGCCGCTTCCACGCACGGCTGAGCCCTACACCTGCCAGGGCCCTGGCGTCATGATGAACTGGGTTTGCAAACAATGGTGACGCGATCACGATCGATCCGTAGCTACCTCCTTCCGTGTTCTCGTGACCGGGTTCCTGTCAAGAAAGGGATATTAGTTCCGAACAAGTTGCTGGACGCGAAGTTACCTGGGCTTGGCTGATGGTTGCCAAGGCTCAAGGAAGTGTCAATGGCCACAATTCCAGGGTCCTGGAACGCTGAGGATGCTGGGGCTACTCCCCCTAGGTCCAGTTGGGTCACCAGCTCCTAAGGGATCCTCCTGCTGCTGGGGCCAGCGCTTTCATGGTGGATTACGAAGGTGCAGGAAGCGAGAAACCTATCGGCATACTGTGCGCTTGACCTCGCCCAGATTCTTGGGGCGTAGAAGCGAATCGCCTTGAGGAAAAAGTCACGAGTTTGCTAAAAATGGGGGAGATCATTGCATGAATTTGTGATCAAAAAAGAAAAGTATAAAAGTCCTTTTTGAAATGTATTTTCGGAGTCGCCACCAAATATTAAAGGAATTTGGAACCTATTCAACGTGTCTTGAAATACAAGACACGAGTGTCTCAGATTTCAAGGTGCGTCGATACCTAAAAATCTAAGGTTTGAAACCAGAGAAGGGGTTCGGAGTGAGGTTACTTTTCGAAAGTTTTGACAAAATGAGTTTTGAAAACGGGAATCAAAAAGCCTACGTAAGAGTAGTCTCTACTAATTTGAAAACATTTGTTTAATTTCGATATTTGGGCTAAAAGTCACGCTACGTACAAGTGCGAATAAACATGACTCGATTAAAATGCATAAATAATGTAAATAGTCAAAATAATGACTTTGCGATAGGAAATGTACGTTAAATAATAATTTATTGACTAAATTATTACTATAGACGTTATTTTCCGACCTTATATTTAGAATTTATGGAAAACCCTCAGTTTTGACATGCTAAAAAGACTCTATGAAACGGTACAATTTAGTGTTGGATCCGTGATACTAGTCGTTTATTTAACACATGAATGAGGACTTGCATAATTATAAAAGTGACGTCGGTTTGCTTTAGTGATA
Source organism: Dianthus caryophyllus (assembly GCA_023091065.1). NCBI lineage: Eukaryota > Viridiplantae > Streptophyta > Magnoliopsida > Caryophyllales > Caryophyllaceae > Dianthus > Dianthus caryophyllus. Next base: position 18,196,337 of record CM041527.1, on the reverse strand, counting down.
TGAGGTCGTTATTTATGCGATATTGGCGAGGTTTAGACGGATTATGAATCCGAATTGCTACAACCGTATTATTTAATACGGCCGCTAGTGCCAATATCGGGTTTGGGGTTAATGTAACCCCATTGTCCGAGTCTCAACGCCCAAAACGTAGGTAAAAGGTTTACCTTTCAAAATGTAAAGACGGTATTTTTGAGTGGATTTTTGTGAATAGTGTATAAGTGTTAAAAACCGATGCTTTGAAATGAATTAAGGGGGTTGGTATTTATAGAGGTTGGCTGATTTTTGGGTGAGGAAAAATTAAATCGCCTGTGAACAGGCGATTTTAATTTGGTTTTGTTTGGAATTATGTAAGAAAACAAAATGGCGGTGACAAAAAACAAAGATAATCGCCGTTAACGGCGACATTTTTTTAATCGCCTGTTAACACGCGATTTTTATTTTGTTTTGGGGGCTGCTTATGCCGCCTTTGGTTTTTGGACGTATGATTGAGTAATGATTATGTTTTTGTTCTTAGCTTAAGTGCTAAGTCTTTGTTCAGTTTTGGTCCGAATTTCGATTTTCGTGTTTTGCTTTTGTCGTGTTTTTCTGCTTTGGCTCAAATAAAATAATATTAAAGTATATTATTTTATGGTTTTGTAATTTCTAGTTCTCAAAACGTGACACGGACGCACTTTGGCCCGCTTTGCGGGTTGTGTTTTGGGTCGCTTTTGTAAGTTTGGGGCCGCTTTGTAGCTAGTTGAAATGTTTTTGTGGCTTGGCTTAAAAAGACGTTCCTATATTTTGTTCGTGTTATGCTCATAATGATTAAAGTTGACATTCATTTTTATGATTATGCAAGTCCAAATTAATACGCTAAAAATGACCAAATACGTTTTAGACACTTTTGTACTGTTTCGACTCTTTTTTTAAAAGCATGTATGACAGTCCTTTTCATCATCGGGTTTGTTTTTGGGGGGTACGGATACGGGTATCTACAGAGCCCCCAGTTTGACTGAGCTTGGACAAAGCGTTAGTCAAACTTAAAGATAGTATCCGGACCATCACAGTCTCGATACTACCTGGCGGCGCTAAGCATGTGTCTTATGGGAGAGACGAGGACTTAGCGTCGGGAAATGCGGGGAGGGACGACATGTTTTTAAGGACATGACGGTCCTACATGTTTAAGGGCATGTCAGCCTGCACGTGGCCTGAGTACTTCCAGCTGGCGCTTTGCTTGTGTTGCTCCTTGCTTTGCTTTGCTTGCGCTTCTGGCTTGCGCTCCTGGCTTTGCTTTGCTTGCGCCTCTGGCTTGCGCTCCTGGTTTTGCTTTGCTTGCGCCTCTGGCTTGCGCTCCTGGTTTTTGCTTTGCTTGCGCCTCTGGCTTGCGCTCCTTGCTTTGCTTTCCTTGCTGGACGTCTCGTAGGAGAGGTCACGTGCTTTGGGGTTTGGTTTATAGGAGTGGTTTAGATTTTTGTGAACGTCTCGTAAGGAGGCTACGTGTTTTTCTCATAAAAGGTTAGATTTTTATGAACGTCTCGTGAGGAGGTTACGCGTTTTTTTGAATTTTAACGTCTCGTGAGGAGGTTACGTGTTTTTCTCATAAAAGGTTAGGTTTTTATGAACGTCTCGTAAGGAGGCTACGTGTTTTTGTGTTTCTCATAAAAAGGGCTAGGTTTTTATGAACGTCTCGTGAGGAGGTTACGTGTTTTTGTGTTTCTCATAAAAAGGGCTAGGTTTTTATGAACGTCTCGTGAGGAGGTTACGTGTTTTTGTGTTTCTCATAAAAAGGGCTAGGTTTTTATGAACGTCTCGTGAGGAGGTTACGTGTTTTTGTGTTTCTCATAAAAAGGGCTAGGTTTTTATGAACGTCTCGTGAGGAGGTTACGTGTTTTTGTGTTTCTCATAAAAAGGGCTAGGTTTTTATGAACGTCTCGTGAGGAGGCTACGTGTTTTTGTGTTTCTCATAAAAAGGGCTAGGTTTTTATGAACGTCTCGTGAGGAGGTTACGTGTTTTTGTATTTCTCATAAAAAGGGCTAGGTTTTTATGAACGTCTCGTGAGGAGGCTACGTGTTTTTGTATTGGGTTGAAATTGTGTTTGAAATGGGTTGAATGTGTATTGGGCCGAAGAAAACAGCCCAATACAAAACTGAAACCCATAAAACAAAAATATAATCGCCTGTGAACAGGCGATTAGATTTTTGTTGGGTGTTTTTTGGTTAAAACACGGGAAAGAGAGGAGAGAGTTCATTCATCCGAAAACAAAAAAACAAAATCGAAACCCTCTAAAACTCGTCTTGGCGATTTTCTTGATCAAAAATTGATTTTCCGACTCCTACAATTCGTCATGGACCAAGGTACGTACTCAACTCACTTGGTTTTTCGTGCTTTGAATTTGGTTTGAGTCGGTTTTAGCTTGAAATACCGTTTTCTAGGGTTTTGGTCGATTTTCGTTGGTTTGATTCGAGTTTGGCTTTCGTCTTGGCTTGAAAACGTTCGCCATGGCTAGTATAGTGCTTGCCTTGCTTGTCTTCTTTGTCGTTGTGTGAAAACCCGGCTCGTGGTCTCGATTTTCGTATGCTTTGTAGTGTAAGGGCATTTTGGTCATTTTTGAAAACGCCTCGAAAATGGCTCAAAACTTCAGCAGTGTAGCTTACCCATTAGTAGTATATCGTGTTGGTAAGTTCGGTTTGTTGAAATGTGCGCTAAAAGCGGTTCGTTTGGGTTAAAACCGTGTAAAAAGGGGGTTAAGGCCTGGCTTTGCTCGCTTTTTGTCGCCTATGACGATCCCGAGTGGCTTGGTTGTTTTGGAAACGTTGTAGTATGCTAGTGTGGAGGTTTGGGTGGCTTGTGTAAAAACGGCTCTAAAACCGCCATTTTCGTATGCGTTTTGGTATAGGGGCCGATTTTGGTCGAGAATTTTTCTGCCCAAACTTGCCCGAATTCTCATCTTGTGTTTTCATGGCTAGTATGGTACACATTTGGCTTTGTTTTGTAGGAAATGTATGGTTTGGAGGTGTTTTGGAGCGTTTTTTGTAGTTTAGGCTAGGTTTCCTAAAATCGCTCTTCCTCGCTTTTCGTGCCCCGTGTATGTAAAGTATTGGAGGGTATGTTGTCTGTGTTGGCTAGGGGGTTGGTTTGTGGGAAGTGGGGGCTTGTTGGGTTGAGTTATGGTCAATAAAAGGTCGTTTTTGTAGTTTGGAGGTGTTTCGCAAAAGCTATTCAGTCGAGGTGTTCGGGACATCGTTTTCGCATGAAATTTTTTGCACGTGCTTATCGTGATTTATGGGTTGGGTCTGTTTCAGAAAATATGGGTTTCTGGCCTCCTGTAGCGTTTTTGTCCTTTCTGCTATTTTTAGGTTAAAAAGCCTATTTTCTGCTGTTTCTGCTGGTTTTCTGCTGCTCTTGCGTGGACTTGCTCCTCGTGTTCATTGTGTGGACGTGTATACCGCGGCGTGTGTCCTTAAAAGTGCATTCCTGTGCTTCTGCTTGGCTTTGGCCTTGTCTGTCAAAAATTAGGCCTCCTGCTTCCTTTTTGATGTCTTGTTTTGATTTGTCGCTATCCTTGTGCATTCCTGTTTCCTGGACTAGCTGTGTAGGACGTATATATCATATGTGTGTTATGAACTATACTTTTCTGTGCCTTTGCCTTGTTTTGGCCTCATTTGCAGATTTTTGGGCCTTATGCTTGCTTCGCCGCTTTGCGTGCTTCGCTCAACGATCTGCTTGTTGTAGTTGTCCGAGTATGCCTATGAATTTTGTGCAGTGATCCTGCGCCTTTCAAGGTTTACTTCCACTCCATGGACCAGGTCTTGGCCGGGCGTTGACTTTACCGATTCGAGGACGAGCATACTCTACTTCAGGGATGCTCGCGCTATGGAGGTTTCGATGGTCCGTCTCGGCCGGACTTGCCGAGAGCTTTTCCTCGACGCTCGAGCTTCTACGACGCCGAGCTTCTACGACACCAGGGTGCGAGTGGCGTGGTCCCGCTGGTCGCTCTCGCTTTTCTCGCTAGTGGCGCAGGGCGTGATCGAGTCGACTGGGCCTTCTGCTAGTGGCCTAGGACACGCGATCGTTTCTCGGTGGTCCCGAGCCGCTTGGCCAGTGGCTCGGGTCGTGACGCTGTCGCCGAGTCACCCGCTTCTTTCAAATAGCGGCAGAAGAGAGGTCGCTATCGAGCGCCAGGGTCTTCACGGCGAGTTGTTCGTGAGGCCGCTGAGGGGTCTTCCGATTTTTCAACTAGAGACGCACGCAGGGGTGACGCAATTGAGCAGCCTGGCTCTTCGGGTGGTGCTAGCGGTAGCGAATGGGTCGCCGCCGAAGTTGCCGAGGTCTCCTGCTGGCGGTCGAGGTCAGACTCAGGGTGTTGTTTCAGGCTCTTTGCAGGGGCGCGGACGTGGCGCCGCTGTGGAGACGTCTGGGACTCCTGTGGGAGGTCGTGGTAGAGGCCGAGGTGCAGCTGCAGTGTCTTCGCGGGAGCGTGGCCGTGGTGCTGCTGCGAGGGTGCCTGTGGCTCCGGGAGGAGGCCGTGGTGGCAATGAGATGGGGCTCGGAGGAATCCGAGGCGGGGGAAGCGTAAGGTGGATGAGGCCTCTGGTGTGGGCAGTAGTAGGCCGCGACGTCGAGCTCGGGATGCTGCGGAGGGTGGTGACCGGGACGAGGCTGAGGTCGCCGGTGTTGTTGAGGAGGTTGGAGCGGGAGCTCTCGCGAGGTCCCGCGAGGCGTGGTCGTGCTCGAGGGCCGGGGAGTCGTTACGAGGATCCTCCTGAGTCGGAGGGATCTCAGGGTGACGAGGAGCAGCTCGACGAGGAGCAGTGCCGCCGAGGAGCAAAGCACGACGAGGCCGAGATCGCGCAGGTGCGGCGCTGCCGCGGCCGCGCCATGACGCCGCTGTGGTCGCCATTAACGCGGCGGTGCTCCTTTCATGGCTCGGGGTTCGGCTTCGTGGTCCGGCCTGGATCAGCCGGGACGGCCGAGGGAGATCCGAGGAGACGCGGCCGCAGATGCCGCCGCAGGCCGCCGCACCGCCGAGGCCGAGATCGAGGCCGCCATGGTTTGCTTCATGGGGATGGTCGACGAGCCGGGTATACGACCAGCCTTACCCTGTGGGTCAAGGGCCCCGTGCGGTCCTGTGTCGCTAGAGATCGGGACGGCGTGAGTTTGGTCCGAGTCCGTTGGAGCACTTGTCGATCCGGTGAAGGTCGGCTTCCGTTAAAGTGATGAGGACCTTCTCCGGATTCGACAGCGATTGACGTTTTTGAGGAGAGGCTCACACAGGAGGAGCGGGATATAGTGCTCGGGACGGCTTTGGGTCCCCTGGTGCAGAAATGGAGAGAGGTGCGGGGAAAGCGGGTGAACGCGCGTCTCAGCGTGCTCCGGGCGTTGCTGGACAGGTTTTGGGATACTACCAACACCTTTCACATGCCTGGTTACGAGGTTGGCGTGACCCCTTCCTCGTGGGCCGTTGTTACGGGGTTGCCGCATGGTGAGGTTTTGCTTGACTGGGGGCGTGAGCGTCCTCCTATTGATAGTCCGCGGGTTGTGCGGTTGATTGGTGACGGGGTTAGGTGCGGGAGAGGCGAGGAGAAGACGTTTCAGCCCCGGACGATATGGTTTGCCGACTTCTTCGAGGGGAAGAGGAAGAAGAAAGGTTCTACTCGAGCGAGCGCTGAGCAGAGGGCCCGACTGTGGCTGTGGTGGTTCTTGACGGCCACCCATTTCGGCGACAAGGGGAGCCGAAAGGCCGACGGCCGGCCGATGATGGCCGCTTGACCGACCGACACGCCTGGGTGAGTTTGACTGGTTACCTCGCTGGGTCGCTGATCCGATACTGAGTGGACGCAGCGCGCCCCGACCGGATCGACGAGAAGTCGATGTGTCGCCAGGGCCCCGGTCTTCTTATGGAGGTAAGGCTTGATTTTGTAGCGCCCTGTTGTCTTGTTTCGCTTTTTCTTTATAACATGTTATCTGATTGCTTGCAGGCCTGGTGCTATGCTCACTTCCCCTCTCTGCTTCCGAGTACGTTCCAGGTTACACGAGCGTACCCGGCCTTCCATGCGTACGCGACAGCGGACCGACAGAACATTGGCCTCAAGTATGACGAGGCTCGTGTTCTCTTCAACGGGATGGTGATGGATAAGGTAAAAGTGTTTGTGTTTTGTACTTTGGTCTTTTGTAGCTTGGTTTTGGTTTTGTGTTTGTTTTTAGTAGTTTATGATTTGGTCTTGTTTTGTAGTTCGTTCGTGACCCTTGGAGGAATTTTACTGGCGTCCCTCCGTCGATTGCAGCCGCTTTGGTCCCCTTGACGGACGGCGGTCAGACATCGAGACTCGGACGGCCATCGAGTTTGGGTGGCGTCTGTCTCAAGGCAGACGTCGCGGCGGCTTCATCGCACTGCTCCTCGGCCCTCGGTTTTGTTTGTGGAGACGCCTGATGCTAACGAGCGTCGTGACGTGTACCATGAGGGTCGGTCCGATTCCTTGCTGCGGCCGGCCGAGGATTACGTGACTTGGGCACAAAGATGCTCGCCGATCTTTGTGATCGAGGTATGTTTGTTTATCCTTGCTTGTATAGGTTTTGGTTTTGAGAAGCAAAAATTTTACCCTATTTTTGTTTTGTAGCGACGTGATCCTCGATCTTGAGTTCCACCTCCTCCGCTCGTCGAGGATCTGGCTGTTGTTCACGAGGGTCGCTCCCATTCGATCGTCTGCAGCCTCTTGTCTCCGTCTGCGTGGTCACCGACGGACTAGAGAGTTGGGATCCGAAAGTGAAAAAGGTATTCACTTTTTTTGTATAGCATGTGTATTATGTAGGGTAGCCCTGGTTTGAGTAAGATTTTAGTGTAAAATCATTAGTCAAACTTTGTTGGAATAGCTTCGATTATAGCCCCCAAGATGAGTAAGATTTTAGTGTAAAATCATTAGTCAAACTTTGTTGGAATAGCTTCGATTATAGCCCCTTTGAGTAAGATTTTAGTGTAAAATCATTAGTCAAACTTTGTTGGAATAGCTTCGATTATAGCCCTGATTTGAGTAAGATTTTAGTGTAAAATCATTAGTCAAACTTTGTTGGAATAGCTTCGATTATAGCCCCGCTTTGAGTAAGATTTTAGTGTAAAATCATTAGTCAAACTTTGTTGGAATAGCTTCGATTATAGCCCCAGCTTGAGTAAGATTTTAGTGTAAAATCATTAGTCAAACTTTGTTGAATAGCTTCGATTGTAGCCCCCAGTTTGTAAAGCTAAGTGGACGTTTCGTGTTTGTTGCAGGTGACGGGCGTGCCTGACGGCTATGGCGAGCGGCAAAGAAACCGGTGTGGCGATCGTGAATGAGAAGGTGGTTGAGGCTTGCAGGGCGGAGAGAGAGGCAGCCGACGCTCGACTTGAGTTAGCCAGGTCGTATCGAGGAGGGGGCGAGATCGCGTCGAAATGGAGGTGCGCATGCCGAGGAGTTAGCGAGTCGAGGCGGCCTGGAGGGGCCTGTGACGCAGGAGCCGGATAGAGCGCGTCTTGAGATCGATTCCTGCGTCTTTGTCTTGCAGCGTCGTGACCAGTCGTCGTAGGCTTGGACTTGTGTATTTTGGACTTGTATTACGAATATTAGTATTTGTTTGTATTGGTTTATGTATTAGGACTTGTGTATGGTTGGTTGATTTTTGGTCTTGTGGGTGTTTATGGGCCCAATTCGGTTATTTTGTCTTGCTGCAAAACTCCATTCCTGCGTAGTAGCCGTCTAAAATCCTTGCATATTTGCTTGCCGAGCCGCACGCAAAACATTGTTAGTCGTAAAAGCATATATATACGCCTCGATCGAGATCGACTCGCTAATGACTAAAATTTTGAAAATGCTAATTTAGCAAAATTTTAGACTCGTGAAAAAGACGTTTTTGACATAGCCAAAATATGAGCTAAAACGACGTTTTTGAGACGAAAAATTGTGAACGTGAAAATCATATTTTGTGTTGTGTTTAATTTTTGTGTGATTATCGTGTTTTGTGAAAATGAAAAATATGAAAGACGGGAGCCGATTACGTAAATCGAGACGACGCGACGGGACCGATAGTGTAGACCAAGAGGTCGGTAAAGGGGTAATAGGGGTTGAAAGTTTGGGTTTAGGGTGTAGGTGTGTAAGAGTTTGTAAGAAAATCGAATAATTTTGTCAGAAATAAAAATAAAATCGCCTGTGAACAGGCGATTTTAATTTTAATCGCCTGTTCTCAGGCGATTATTTTTTTGTTTTGTGGTTTTTGTTTGATCTCTTTTAATCGCTTGTGCACTAGCGTTTAAATTTTTGTGTTGTATTTCGTTTTGCACATCTCGGCTATAAAAGGAGGGCTAAGTTAGTTCATTTCACTCATCCTCTGGTCTTCTATTCTCGATTTTCCAAAAATATTCGTAATATTTACTTAACATCTGGTCGAAAGTTATGGAGATTTTGAAGGAAATTTCTTGTAGATTGGTGTGCGTCCTTGTCGGGTATCGAGGAGAAGGATTTGAAAGATTGCGGTTTTGGGGCATTCCTTTGGTTGAGGCAAGTCCAAATGGAGCCCGAGTTCCTGGATGCGTGTCTCGACTATTGGGACTTGAGCTTCCACGTGTTCCGCTTTCCTTGCGGAGAGGTTTGCCCTTTAGTCGAGGAGTTTGGAGCCATTGGCGGTTGGTTGCGAACTAACATGCCCGTGTGTGTTAGACCGGAGCCTGATCATAAGAGGCACGTGCAGAACTACCTCCAGATGACCCGGGTAGAGACGGAGGACTTATTTGCTGGAAGCCGTATTAACCTTAATCGCCTGTGCAAGCGGTTCATGAACCGTAGAAATGAGACGATCTCTTATGGTGCTAGGAAAAGAGCGTTGGCATTCTGTCTAGTCCACCGCTACATGTTCCCAGATTCCTTGTACGAGGGAGCGCTTGGTGATCCTCGCTTAATCACTATCGTCCAACAGATGGAGTATGGTTGCAATCCTTCTGCCGTGATCTTGGCTGAGACGATCCTGGGCCTGGATGATCGTGCTTGTAATAGGGAGCGTCCGTACCGAGGATGTCCCCTTATTCTTCAGGTATGGCTGATGGAGCGTCTTAGTGTGCTGGGCGATGTCGGTCCCGATGGGTCAGATTATGCTTGGGGTGTAACTAATCGCTACATGAGGTGGTTGGACCCAGACCAACGTCCTGATGATTACTTTCCCGAGTTTGTGAGGTCGTCGGCCATTCGTTGGTCGGTACCATGGTGGGGGATAGTGGACGTGGCGAGTCTTTGGTGGTGATGGTCCATCCGGAGTCCTCGCTGCGGTTTTGACATGGGTGTTTATATCCATCCTGTGCGAGTGATGAGACAGATAGGGTGGGCACAGTTTATCCCTGGTCAGGATACTAAGGTGCAGGGCACGGTTATGTTGACTGGTGATATGACCGATGCCTGGGCGGGCGGGTGGATTACGCGTCCTAGGTGGTCTGTGGCGGGTGCTCCTAGGACGACTCGGGTATCAAAGGCCTATACTAGGTGGACTGTTGCCCAGAGTTCCCATAAAAGGTCACGTCTTCGCGCTCTGGAGCTTAATGGTTTTCAACCTACGTTTGCCTATGACCCAGTCTGTCTTGGACGTGAAAATGACGTCGGCGAGGGTCCGGGTTCAGAGCCGTCCTCGGTTGCTGACAGCGTGTTTGGTCATCGCCATATCCCTGGGCCTGGTGCTTTGGGTCATTATGGCAATGTTGGGGATCGTCGCAGGGGTTGAGGGTTGGTGCTCCCCTATTCAGCTGAAAGGTCTTAAGTCCGTTTTGGAGAATAACCTGGTTTTAGCTTATGTGTGTTTTGTTAGTATTATGTTCATATTATGTTGTATTATGTAATATATTGCCTATCCTAAACCCGATGTACATGCCGGGACTCGTATTGTAATATATAGTGTTTGTTAGTGTATTTCTAAGGTCGTAGTTATGCTCCTACGTTTGAAAAATCCAAAATGTAACCGTTCTTTTTAAGATTAATAAAAATCCGGTTTTTATTTACGACTTTGCCTCATTTTGCTTATTATTTTGTGTGAAATTCCTTGGCTCTAATCTCTTTTCAAAGTTTAGAATGCAAGCATGCTTCCAGGAATTTTTGTATTGACTATTCCCTCGACTTTTTTAAGCTTTGGGTTTGTCGTTTTGTGTTGAATGTCGTTCTTTTCACCCTTAGGTTAAAAAACGAATTTTTGTGTTGACTATGTCCTTGGCCTTTTTAAGCTTTAGACGCGTCACTTTTGTGTTGAATATCGCCTTATGTTAACCCATTAGGTTACGAGACGGTTTTTGTGTTGACTATATCCTCAGCCTTTTTAAGCTTTGGACGTGTCATTTTTGTGTTGAATATCGCCTTATGTTAACCTATTAGGTTACGAGACGGTTTTTGTGTTGACTATGTCCTCGACTTTTTTAAGCTTTGGACGCGTCATTTTTTTGTGTTGAATATCGGTTGCGCTTTTTGCAAAGCTGCCTACGTATCCACGAAAAGTGGAATCAAACCGGCGTAGTTCGGGAGTGTATGTTTAAGGGCATACCGGCCCATGGATTGTGTTTGCTCTTTTTTTTTTTTGTGGTGAATGTGCATGTTTAGGGGCATGCCGGCCCATGAATTGTGTTTGTTGGATGCATGTTTAGGGGCATGCCGGCCCATGAGCATGTTTAAGGACCTGCCGGTCCATGAATTGTGTTTGATTTTTTTTGTAGAGTGAGAGAGAGAGAGCACGTTTAGGGGCATGCCGGCCCATGAGCATGTTTAAGGACCTGCCGGTCCATGAATTGTGTTTTTATAAAATTGTATTTTATAGATACATTGCAAGGGGTTTTCAGGGATAGTATTTCTTGAGTTGATCGAGGTTTGTGGCGAGGTTAAACTCTTGGCCGTCGAGATCGGTTAGTTTGACTGCTCCGCCCGTGTAAATCTCTTTGACGAGGTAGGGCCCTGCCCAATTAGGTTTAAACTTTCCTCGTGGGTCAACTGGGAGTGGCGCTCGAACTGACTTTAGTACGAGATCTCCTACTTTAATGTTTCGTGGCTTGACTCGTTTGTTGAATGCTCGTTGTAGCCGGGCTTGGTACATACGAACGGTGCTCGGGGAATGCAATCGCTGCTCATCCAGGAGCATGAGTTGTTCGTACCGTTCACGGGCCCATTCTGCTTCCGGGATGCTACTTTCCATTAGTATGCGTAGAGACCGTATTTCTATTTCCACTGGTTGGACGGCTTCCATGCCATAGGTGAGGAAATAGGGGGTCATGCCTGTAGGGGTTCGGATGGTAGTTCGGTATCCCCAGAGTGCATATGGTATCTTGTTGGGCCAATCTTTGCAACTGTCGATCATTTTTTCAAGTATGGTGACGACCGTCTTGTTTGCTGCTTCAACGGCTCCATTGGTTTGGGGTCGATATGGCGAGGATTTGTGATGTTGGATGTTGTATTTTGTGAGTATAGCTTCCGTCTCGCGTTGAAAGTGCGAGCCTTGATCGCTGATGAACTCGTGGGGTATGCCATATCGGCATATGATGTTTGTCTGGATGAACTTGGCGACTTCTTTGGAGCCGAGGGTTCGAAAGGATGCTGCTTCTACCCATTTAGTAAAGTAGTCGATGGCCACTAGTACGAAGCAGTGACCTCCTGCTCCGATGGGGTGGACTTTTCCTATCACGTCGATGCCCCAGGTTGAAAAGGGCCAGGGTGAGGTTAGGCTATATAGTTGGAGCGATTTGGGGCGGGCCTCTTTGTACCTTGTAACCACTCTAACCCTAAAATCGACTCACTCATGAGGGTCACTCATACTACACGTTTTTAGGGCTGTTAAGAGGTGGAAAGTTTCTGATTTTTATTTGAACAAAACATAAAACGAAAATAAAAGGATATGAATTAGACTAAGCACAAAGCCACTAGTCTAAAACTAAGGTTCCGATCAATCATCGCACTAAGCTATGATCATTACCCAAGAAACTCGAAACACCAAGCACTAAGCCAAGGTGGTTTCCAAGAGAAAAACTCACTTTTAAAACTCATTTTTTTATAACTTATCAAATCTGATTTCTTACATTAGGAGGGCTTGGCTTTTATAGGCCTAAGCCTTACATCTTGACCACTCATTCAAGCTTAATCTAAGGGCTATAAAGAGCCTTACAAATCTGATGAAAAACAACAACTAAAGCATAAAGTTAGAAAGCGACACTTGACTCTATCTACACCTTGCATTTTAGGATTACATCCAAGGGTTGATATCCTAGCCTTGGTGGGCAAGGTGCACGACATAAGGGGCTTCCTAAACTGATCATAAACTATAAAACAAGGAGACAATAAAGTAAACAAGGACATAAAGCAAACCAAGGACCACAATTGACAATGACACTAGTAGAAGTTGAGCTTTTGTTTGAATTAGAATTCAGCTGATCTCTTGGTCCTTTCTCTTGTGTTTAGCACGTCCCATGTGAGCCCTAGGCTCATGGGAAGACTTCAAAATGGTCCCTAAGTGAGCTCACCCAAGGAGGAGAAGGTAGGATAAGTGCATTGCTCATTAACCCAAAAACAGTTCATAACCGAGTTGCTTGAGACTGATGTGACTTGAAGACTTCACCATTTCACCCTCACGTTGAATTAGAAGGCCCAAAATATGTCATTGGAAAGGTAATTGAGCTAGCTATCCAATGCAAAAAGAATCATCCAAAAATATGGCCTACAACTCAAGATATTGAGATTTTAGTACAGACATGTCAAACAGCCTATGGACTGAGTTTCACAATCTGACCCCTGACTTGTAGAGGTCATAACTCTCAGCTCCCTTTGAGCCATATAGCCAACCATATGTCAAATGAAAGCTCTTTGAGCTAGCTTTCATATGCAAGTGGTTTCACCTCAATTGGATGAGTAGATTGGGAGTTATACTACAATCTCTACCGACATGTCAAAATGAGCTTCATGGTTCATGGCCTAGGTTGTTGCTTTTCCAAGTGTGGGCTGATTTCCTTCGTTCTCCCTTGTACATTTCACTTGGTTTGATCCTAATGATCACAAATTAAGCCATGGCTCGAGCCATAGGTCCCAAGTAAGCCCAAGCCTCAAATCGAGCAAAAATGAGCTTATCCATTTTGGTGCAGAACCCAAATCAGCCGAGATTTTGGAGCCCTTTTGGGTTGAATTTTCTTGACCATTAGTCCAAGGACCATGGTTCGCTCAGAGGCCAAAAATCGGGACCAAATCGTCAAGCCGCTTTCAAGACAACTCTCCCCTTCTTCAAAAAAAGTTTGTCCTCAAACTTTGGCCAAAAAAAATGGTATCCAAAAGAATGAAATTTTCAGAAAATAAAACGATTTTGAAAGAATGAAATTTTGATGAAAAAGAGTGAAACAACAAGAGCAAATCCTATGAAAAGCACATAGCAAATTCATCGAATCCTCTTGTTAGCCTACTCGACTCAAACACCCACAAAGTGTGCTCGAATCAAGTCGACACTCACAAGTCAAGATGCACACAAACTTGCAAGGTCACACCCGAGTACATCAAGACCCAACTCATCCCAAGATCGTCTCGGTTTAAGAAAACTCGAGAGCCGAAGCTCTGATACCAATTGGAGCGATTTGGGGCGGGCGTCTTTGTACCTTGTAACCACTCTAACCCTAAAATCGACTCACTCATGAGGGTCACTCATACTACACGTTTTTAGGGCTGTTAAGAGGTGGAAAGTTTCTGATTTTTATTTGAACAAAACATAAAACGAAAATAAAAGGATATGAATTAGACTAAGCACAAAGCCACTAGTCTAAAACTAAGGTTCCGATCAATCATCGCACTAAGCTATGATCATTACCCAAGAAACTCGAAACACCAAGCACTAAGCCAAGGTGGTTTCCAAGAGAAAAACTCACTTTTAAAACTCATTTTTTTATAACTTATCAAATCTGATTTCTTACATTAGGAGGGCTTGGCTTTTATAGGCCTAAGCCTTACATCTTGACCACTCATTCAAGCTTAATCTAAGGGCTATAAAGAGCCTTACAACTGATGAAAAACAACAACTAAAGATAAAGTTAGAAATGACACTGACTCTATCTACACCTTGAATTTTAGGATTACATCCAAGGCTTGATATCCTAGCCTTGGTGGGCAAGGTGCACGACATAAGGGGCTTCCTAAACTGATCATAAACTATAAAGCAAGGAGACAATAAAGTAAATGACATAAAGAAACCAAGCGACCACAATCGACAAATGACACTAGTAGAAGTTGAGCTTTTGTTTGAATTAGAATTCAGCTGATCTCTTGGTCCTTTCTCTTGTGTTTAGCACGTCCCATGTGAGCCCTAGGCTCATGGGAAGACTTCAAAATGGTCCCTAAGTGAGCTCACCCAAGGAGGAGAAGGTAGGATAAGTGCATTGCTCATTAACCCAAAAACAGTTCATAACCGAGTTGCTTGAGACTGATGTGACTTGAAGACTTCACCATTTCACCCTCACGTTGAATTAGAAGGCCCAAAATATGTCATTGGAAAGGTAATTGAGCTAGCTATCCAATGCAAAAAGAATCATCCAAAAATATGGCCTACAACTCAGGATATTGAGATTTTAGTACAGACATGTCAAACAGCCTATGGACTGAGTTTCACAATCTGACCCCTGACTTGTAGAGGTCATAACTCTCAGCTCCCTTTGAGCCATATAGCCAACCATATGTCAAATGAAAGCTCTTTGAGCTAGCTTTCATATGCAAGTGGTTTCACCTCAATTGGATGAGTAGATTGGGAGTTATGTTACAATCTCTACCGACATGTCAAAATGAGCTTCATGGTTCATGGCCTAGGTTGTTGCTTTTCCAAGTGTGGGCTGATTTCCTTCGTTCTCCCTTGTACATTTCACTTGGTTTGATCCTAATGATCACAAATTAAGCCATGGCTCGAGCCATAGGTCCCAAGTAAGCCCAAGCCTCAAATCGAGCAAAAATGAGCTTATCCATTTTGGTGCAGAACCCAAATCAGCCGAGATTTTGGAGCCCTTTTGGGTTGAATTTTCTTGACCATTAGTCCAAGGACCATGGTTCGCTCAGAGGCCAAAAATCGGGACCAAATCGTCAAGCCGCTTTCAAGGCAACTCTCCTTCTTCAAAAAAAGGTTGTCCTCAGACTTTGGCCAAAAAAAATGGTATCCAAAAGAATGAAATTTTCAGAAAATAAAACGATTTTGAAAGAATGAAATTTTGATGAAAAAGAGTGAAACAACAAGAGCAAATCCTATGAAAAGCACATAGCAAATTCATCGAATCCTCTTGTTAGCCTACTCGACTCAAACACCCACAAAGTGTGCTCGAATCAAGTCGACACTCACAAGTCAAGATGCACACAAACTTGCAAGGTCACACCCGAGTACATCAAGACCCAACTCATCCCAAGATCGTCTCGGTTTAAGAAAACTCGAGAGCCGAAGCTCTGATACCAATTGGAGCGATTTGGGGCGGGCCTCTTTGTACCTTGTAACCACTCTAACCCTAAAATCGACTCACTCATGAGGGTCACTCATACTACACGTTTTTAGGGCTGTTAAGAGGTGGAAAGTTTCTGATTTTTATTTGAACAAAACATAAAACGAAAATAAAAGGATATGAATTAGACTAAGCACAAAGCCACTAGTCTAAAACTAAGGTTCCGATCAATCATCGCACTAAGCTATGATCATTACCCAAGAAACTCGAAACACCAAGCACTAAGCCAAGGTGGTTTCCAAGAGAAAAACTCACTTTTAAAACTCATTTTTTTATAACTTATCAAATCTGATTTCTTACATTAGGAGGGCTTGGCTTTTATAGGCCTAAGCCTTACATCTTGACCACTCATTCAAGCTTAATCTAAGGGCTATAAAGAGCCTTACAAATCTGATGAAAAACAACAACTAAAGCATAAAGTTAGAAATGACACTTGACTCTATCTACACCTTGCATTTTAGGATTACATCCAAGGGTTGATATCCTAGCCTTGGTGGGCAAGGTGCACGACATAAGGGGCTTCCTAAACTGATCATAAACTATAAAACAAGGAGACAATAAAGTAAACAAGGACATAAAGCAAACCAAGGACCACAATTGACAATGACACTAGTAGAAGTTGAGCTTTTGTTTGAATTAGAATTCAGCTGATCTCTTGGTCCTTTCTCTTGTGTTTAGCACGTCCCATGTGAGCCCTAGGCTCATGGGAAGACTTCAAAATGGTCCCTAAGTGAGCTCACCCAAGGAGGAGAAGGTAGGATAAGTGCATTGCTCATTAACCCAAAAACAGTTCATAACCGAGTTGCTTGAGACTGATGTGACTTGAAGACTTCACCATTTCACCCTCACGTTGAATTAGAAGGCCCAAAATATGTCATTGGAAAGGTAATTGAGCTAGCTATCCAATGCAAAAAGAATCATCCAAAAATATGGCCTACAACTCAGGATATTGAGATTTTAGTACAGACATGTCAAACAGCCTATGGACTGAGTTTCACAATCTGACCCCTGACTTGTAGAGGTCATAACTCTCAGCTCCCTTTGAGCCATATAGCCAACCATATGTCAAATGAAAGCTCTTTGAGCTAGCTTTCATATGCAAGTGGTTTCACCTCAATTGGATGAGTAGATTGGGAGTTATGTTACAATCTCTACCGACATGTCAAAATGAGCTTCATGGTTCATGGCCTAGGTTGTTGCTTTTCCAAGTGTGGGCTGATTTCCTTCGTTCTCCCTTGTACATTTCACTTGGTTTGATCCTAATGATCACAAATTAAGCCATGGCTCGAGCCATAGGTCCCAAGTAAGCCCAAGCCTCAAATCGAGCAAAAATGAGCTTATCCATTTTGGTGCAGAACCCAAATCAGCCGAGATTTTGGAGCCCTTTTGGGTTGAATTTTCTTGACCATTAGTCCAAGGACCATGGTTCGTTCGTAGGCCAAAAATCGGGACCAAATCGTCAAGCCGTTTCAGTGCAACTCTCCCCTTCTTCAAAAAAAGTTTGTCCTCAAACTTTGGCCAAAAAAAATGGTATCCAAAAGAATGAAATTTTCAGAAAATAAAACGATTTTGAAAGAATGAAATTTTGATGAAAAAGAGTGAAACAACAAGAGCAAATCCTATGAAAAGCACATAGCAAATTCATCGAATCCTCTTGTTAGCCTACTCGACTCAAACACCCACAAAGTGTGCTCGAATCAAGTCGACACTCACAAGTCAAGATGCACACAAACTTGCAAGGTCACACCCGAGTACATCAAGACCCAACTCATCCCAAGATCGTCTCGGTTTAAGAAAACTCGAGAGCCGAAGCTCTGATACCAATTGGAGCGATTTGGGGCGGGCCTCTTTGTACCTTGTAACCACTCTAACCCTAAAATCGACTCACTCATGAGGGTCACTCATACTACACGTTTTTAGGGCTGTTAAGAGGTGGAAAGTTTCTGATTTTTATTTGAACAAAACATAAAACGAAAATAAAAGGATATGAATTAGACTAAGCACAAAGCCACTAGTCTAAAACTAAGGTTCCGATCAATCATCGCACTAAGCTATGATCATTACCCAAGAAACTCGAAACACCAAGCACTAAGCCAAGGTGGTTTCCAAGAGAAAAACTCACTTTTAAAACTCATTTTTTTATAACTTATCAAATCTGATTTCTTACATTAGGAGGGCTTGGCTTTTATAGGCCTAAGCCTTACATCTTGACCACTCATTCAAGCTTAATCTAAGGGCTATAAAGAGCCTTACAAATCTGATGAAAAACAACAACTAAAGCATAAAGTTAGAAATGACACTGACTCTATCTACACCTTGCATTTTAGGATTACATCCAAGGGTTGATATCCTAGCCTTGGTGGGCAAGGTGCACGACATAAGGGGCTTCCTAAACTGATCATAAACTATAAAACAAGGAGACAATAAAGTAAACAAGGACATAAAGCAAACCAAGGACCACAATTGACAATGACACTAGTAGAAGTTGAGCTTTTGTTTGAATTAGAATTCAGCTGATCTCTTGGTCCTTTCTCTTGTGTTTAGCACGTCCCATGTGAGCCCTAGGCTCATGGGAAGACTTCAAAATGGTCCCTAAGTGAGCTCACCCAAGGAGGAGAAGGTAGGATAAGTGCATTGCTCATTAACCCAAAAACAGTTCATAACCGAGTTGCTTGAGACTGATGTGACTTGAAGACTTCACCATTTCACCCTCACGTTGAATTAGAAGGCCCAAAATATGTCATTGGAAAGGTAATTGAGCTAGCTATCCAATGCAAAAAGAATCATCCAAAAATATGGCCTACAACTCAGGATATTGAGATTTTAGTACAGACATGTCAAACAGCCTATGGACTGAGTTTCACAATCTGACCCCTGACTTGTAGAGGTCATAACTCTCAGCTCCCTTTGAGCCATATAGCCAACCATATGTCAAATGAAAGCTCTTTGAGCTAGCTTTCATATGCAAGTGGTTTCACCTCAATTGGATGAGTAGATTGGGAGTTATGTTACAATCTCTACCGACATGTCAAAATGAGCTTCATGGTTCATGGCCTAGGTTGTTGCTTTTCCAAGTGTGGGCTGATTTCCTTCGTTCTCCCTTGTACATTTCACTTGGTTTGATCCTAATGATCACAAATTAAGCCATGGCTCGAGCCATAGGTCCCAAGTAAGCCCAAGCCTCAAATCGAGCAAAAATGAGCTTATCCATTTTGGTGCGTAACCCAAATCACCGAGATTTTGGAGCCCTTTTGGGTTGAATTTTCTTGACCATTAGTCCAAGGACCATGGTTCGCTCAGAGGCCAAAAATCGGGACCAAATCGTCAAGCCGTTTCAGTGCAACTCTCCCTTTCTTCAAAAAAAGTTTGTCCTCAAACTTTGGCCAAAAAAAATGGTATCCAAAAGAATGAAATTTTCAGAAAATAAAACGATTTTGAAAGAATGAAATTTTGATGAAAAAGAGTGAAACAACAAGAGCAAATCCTATGAAAAGCACATAGCAAATTCATCGAATCCTCTTGTTAGCCTACTCGACTCAAACACCCACAAAGTGTGCTCGAATCAAGTCGACACTCACAAGTCAAGATGCACACAAACTTGCAAGGTCACACCCGAGTACATCAAGACCCAACTCATCCCAAGATCGTCTCGGTTTAAGAAAACTCGAGAGCCGAAGCTCTGATACCAATTGGAGCGATTTGGGGCGGGCCTCTTTGTACCTTGTAACCACTCTAACCCTAAAATCGACTCACTCATGAGGGTCACTCATACTACACGTTTTTAGGGCTGTTAAGAGGTGGAAAGTTTCTGATTTTTATTTGAACAAAACATAAAACGAAAATAAAAGGATATGAATTAGACTAAGCACAAAGCCACTAGTCTAAAACTAAGGTTCCGATCAATCATCGCACTAAGCTATGATCATTACCCAAGAAACTCGAAACACCAAGCACTAAGCCAAGGTGGTTTCCAAGAGAAAAACTCACTTTTAAAACTCATTTTTTTATAACTTATCAAATCTGATTTCTTACATTAGGAGGGCTTGGCTTTTATAGGCCTAAGCCTTACATCTTGACCACTCATTCAAGCTTAATCTAAGGGCTATAAAGAGCCTTACAAATCTGATGAAAACCAACAACTAAAGCATAAAGTTAGAAAGCGACACTTGACTCTATCTACACCTTGCATTTTAGGATTACATCCAAGGGTTGATATCCTAGCCTTGGTGGGCAAGGTGCACGACATAAGGGGCTTCCTAAACTGATCATAAACTATAAAACAAGGAGACAATAAAGTAAACAAGGACATAAAGCAAACCAAGGACCACAATCGACAACGACACTAGTAGAAGTTGAGCTTTTGTTTGAATTAGAATTCAGCTGATCTCTTGGTCCTTTCTCTTGTGTTTAGCACGTCCCATGTGAGCCCTAGGCTCATGGGAAGACTTCAAAATGGTCCCTAAGTGAGCTCACCCAAGGAGGAGAAGGTAGGATAAGTGCATTGCTCATTAACCCAAAAACAGTTCATAACCGAGTTGCTTGAGACTGATGTGACTTGAAGACTTCACCATTTCACCCTTACGTTGAATTAGAAGGCCCAAAATATGTCATTGGAAAGGTAATTGAGCTAGCTATCCAATGCAAAAAGAATCATCCAAAAATATGGCCTACAACTCAAGATATTGAGATTTTAGTACAGACATGTCAAACAGCCTATGGACTGAGTTTCACAATCTGACCCCTGACTTGTAGAGGTCATAACTCTCAGCTCCCTTTGAGCCATATAGCCAACCATATGTCAAATGAAAGCTCTTTGAGCTAGCTTTCATATGCAAGTGGTTTCACCTCAATTGGATGAGTAGATTGGGAGTTATGTTACAATCTCTACCGACATGTCAAAATGAGCTTCATGGTTCATGGCCTAGGTTGTTGCTTTTCCAAGTGTGGGCTGATTTCCTTCGTTCTCCCTTGTACATTTCACTTGGTTTGATCCTAATGATCACAAATTAAGCCATGGCTCGAGCCATAGGTCCCAAGTAAGCCCAAGCCTCAAATCGAGCAAAAATGAGCTTATCCATTTTGGTGCAGAACCCAAATCACCGAGATTTTGGAGCCCTTTTGGGTTGAATTTTCTTGACCATTAGTCCAAGGACCATGGTTCGCTCAGAGGCCAAAAATCGGGACCAAATCGTCAAGCCGCTTCAAAGGCAATAGTGGTGAAGGTGGTACATCTTTGTACATTCTTGAAAATTTGGCGATTATGGCGATTGCTTAACGTATTGGATGCACCGCTTCCATAGTCGCCCAATACCATCCTAGCCGTGAGAATCTGCTTTGCAGAGTGCTCGAGCATTCATGTGGGGTCCGCATTCGCCATCGTGGACTTGGGTAACGATTTCACGCCCGCTTCTTCTTGTAGTCGACACATATGAAGCGGTGTCCCTTGTGGTGTTTTCTTGAGTAATTGTCCTATTTCTAGCACAAATTGGGAAGCTAGAGTCCGATGGCCCTCTCGCCCACGTTTATCGATTGTCGGGTGGGTAAGTGTTGTCTGCTTTGTAGTTGATTATGGCTTGATACCAGGGCTCGCACCGCTTCGGCCGTCAGGTCAATGGTATGGATGTATCTTTGGTTCGTCACGCCTTTCGACGATGATGGGTAGTAGTTTCATGTCCGGTGGCATGTTGAGGAGGGATGACTTTTTGACAGCATCGGCGAATCGGTTTTCTTCCCTTGGGAGGTGGTAGAATTCAACACAGTCGAAGTTGGTTAGGAGTTTCTGTACTTTTGCTTGGTATTTGGTGAGGGTTTCGCTCATGATCTTCCATGCCCCTGTCACTTGATTTATGATGAGGAATGAGTCTCCATGTACCCGTAGGTTCTTTATCTTGAGGGTGATGGCTGCCTGCAGACCATAAATGCAGGCTTCGTATTCTGCAGCGTTATTTGTAACGCTGAAGTCGAGCTTGATTGAGAGTGGAGTATGATCGCCGTTTGGGGATATTAGGAGTATTCCGACTCCACAGCCCCGGTAATTTGATGCTCCGTCGAAGTATAATTGCCAGTATTCCCTTTCTATGGCGAAGATCCCATCGTCCGGAAATGACATTGTATCGATCATTGGTTGTTCGATGATAGCATTTTCTGCGAGGAAGTCCGAAACCGCTCTTCCTTTGATTACTTTCAGAGGGAGGTATTTGAGTTCGTACTTCGAGAAGCGAGTCCATCCGCCATGCGTCCGCTCAGATCGGTTTTTCAAATAGGTATTTGAGGGGGTCCATTAGGGAGTAGACTCTTGTAGTGCTGGTGAGTAGGTAGTGTCTGAGCTTTTTGGTTGCCCAGACCAGTGAGAGGCAGCTCTTCTCGACTGGTTCATACCGAGTTTCGTAATCGTGGAACTTCTTGCTGATGTAGTAGATGGCTCGTTCTTCATTGTCGACTTCCTGGGCGAGCATGGCACCCATGGCATCGGGCGTGGTTGTTAAGTAGAGCGATAGTGGCAAATCCTTTCATGGAGGTACCAGAACGGGTGGATTTGTAAGCAGGCTCTTGACTTTGTCGAATGCTTGTTGACAGTCGTCGTCCCATTTCGTATGCTCTTCCTTCTTCAATTTCTTAAAGATTGGCTCGCAAATCATGGTGAGTTTGCTGATAAATCGGGAGATATATTGGACTTGCCCCAAAAAGCTCCTTATTTCGTCGATGTTGCTTGGCGGCTTCATACCCATTATTGCTTTGATTTTGGCCTGTCTATTTCGATCCCTCGCTGGCTTACTATGTGGCCTAGCAACTTGCCTGATGTGACTCCAAAGGTGCATTTCTGTGGGTTTAATCGCATTTTGTACTGCCTGATCCTGGTAAAGAATTTCCGGAGATTTGTGATGTGGTCATCCCTTTCTTTCGATTTTACGATCATGTCGTCGACGTATACCTCAACCTCCTTATGCATCATGTCGTGGAGCAAGGTGGTGGCAGTGCGTTGGTAGGTAGCGCCGGCATTTATGAGCCCAAATGGCATGACCGTGTAGCAGTATGTTCCCCAGGGGGTTACGAAAGTGGTTTTTGGCATGTCGTCTGCTGCCATCTTGATTTGGTTATACCCTGCGTATCCATCCATGAATGACAAGAAGGCATGGTCTGGCCGTGGTTGTCGATTAGGATGTCCATGTGAGGTAGTGGGAAATCATCTTTGGGCGTGCTTTGTTCAGGTCCTTAAGTCGGCACATACTCGTATTTTGCCGCTTTTCTTCATAATCGTACCATATTGGAGACCCACCGAGTATTCGATGACTTGGATGAAACCACTTGTAGTCGCCGATCTCTTCCTTGACCATGAGAGACCATTCTGGCTTGATGCGTCGGAGCTTCTGCTTGACCGGCTTGCTACCCTGCTTGATCGGGATGCGGTGTTCAGCTATCTCGCGGTCTATGCCGGGCATGTCCTTATATGACCAGGCAAAGACGTCCTTAAATTCTGCGAGGAGCTTGGTATAGGTGGCCCTTTCTTCTGTGACTAGAGAAGCCCCCAGCTGTAGTTCTCGAGGTTCTTCGGGCGTGCCTATGTTGATGGTTGTTGTGTCTTCAATAACAGGGTCTTGTTCGGGTTTTGAGACAATACTTGCAATGTATCTATATAATGCAATGTTATTTAGTTTAAATTTATCGCAATTATTAGAAAGAGTAGAGTTTGAAAGAGGCAAAGAGTAATCAAAAACTTTCATGTTATTAATGTTATCAAAAGCGGTTACATTTGAAGATAGCTCAGACGAGGGAGCTTTGGACAACCTTAATGACTCTAGTTCTTTAGCTAAAATGACTATGTCAGGGAAGTAGCCCGGGGGCTTAGTTGGGGTAAGAGACTTGAGATGACGACGAGGGAGTTTAAACTTTAAGACAGTCTTTTGGTTTGGGGTATTGTCTTCGTCGGAGTCGGAATCTTCGAAAGCGTAGCCTTGACCCGTAGTTATCTTGAAAGTACGGCCTTGTTCGTCGGTCCATTGGAGGGTTTTTGACCATCCGTTGTGAGTTTTCTCTTCGTAAGGGATGATCAGGTTGGTAGGGTTGAAGTTGTTGTTGCGCACGATGTCGGAAATGAGCTCAATCCCGGCAATGGTGTATGTGGTCGTGTCCTTAGGAATCTTGCTAGTGCCTTCTTTGACGAAGTAGTGGCTGGGGAGGATGTGGTATGGTTGCATATGGAAGTCATGATATTTCTTGCGATCATTGTATGCTTCCCAACCTTGAGAGACTTCGTATGACCATGGTACGTAAGATAGACCCATGGTGGGCCATTTATTGTCATCGTCCTTTGTGTAGAGCGCAGCGATTTCCTCTCCACGGGTCAGAGTACAGATGTTGAAATCAAAGTCGAACCCACACATGTCGTCGGCTGGATCGGCATTTATCTCTGCAGTACTATCATTGGCTTTTTGCTGCTTGAGGGTAGCCCGAAATTTCGAGGCGTCGATGGTGACGATCTCGTCATCAAGAGGTATCCTGACCTTTTGATGTAGGGTTGAGGTGACGGCCTTGGTAGCGTGGATCCAAGGTCTTCCTAGTAGCATGTTATAGGTAGGGGGTATGTCGATGATTTGAAATTCGGTTTCTCTCATGACTGGTCCCGTCATAATGGGGAAGGAGATGGTTCCTTTTATGTCGCGCGTGTTCCGTCAGAGGCCCCGACACCGTCCGCACGGATGAAGTCGTTTTCCTTAATTCCCAATTTCCTAGCTGTCTCAAGGGGCAAGACATTGACTGCAGATCCATTGTCGATGAGGACGACCGGCAACGTCATGCCATGGCATTCCACGTTGATGTAGAGAGGTAGATTGTGTGTGCCGCCGAACGGAGGGAGGTCCTTATCCGAGAAGGTGACGGCGTTGGCCTGCCATTCGCGTAATGTTACTGATAAGTTTCTCCGGAGACATTTCCGATGTCATCGGGGTGACCTGTAATGCTTGGTAGAGGGCTTCACGGTGTCCCATTGAGTCTCTTAAGAGCTGCCAGATTGAAATGTCCGCTTTCGTCTTGTTGAGTTGTTTGTGGAGTGTGTCTCCGATCTCGGGTGTAGGCAAGGGTGTTGGGGTAGCATTTGGTGGAGTTATTTTGTTAACTGGCAAGACAGGTACAGGATTGGTGTCAGGTAATGACACCCTGCTGGCTGGCGGCGTAGGAGCAATGTTTGTAGGTGGGGTTGCAGAGGTAGGCGAAGTAGGCGGCGTATCTTCGTCTATGATTATCCCCTTGTTCTTTTCTTGAGCAGTCAACCTTGGCGGGCGGCTTTGAGGTTCAAGTAACTTTAGAGAAGCTTGGTACGGACGTCCAGAACGTGTTAGGTAGGCTATTTCATCATCACTGTCTGATAACCTGAATGGGTACTTGTGACGTAACTCTCCGTACTTGCCTGGCGGGCGACGGGGTTGAGCCTCTTCCTCGTAGGGCTCATCTTGGAGACAGGTGCGGATGTCATCATTGTCGGCTTCATCCTCAGAAGTATTCGGATGCCATTGACTTCAGAATCGCCTGAGAGACTATCATTTTAGAGCAGTCGATGATAGGGTGTGCTTCCGTAAATATAGCATGGTTATGTAGAGGGTTCAGCTGGTTTGAAGGCTTAGGACTTGGGCTGGGCTTAACAATAGTATTGTCGTCGATTAAGTCTTGAACTATGTTCTTCAGGCGAAAACATTGCTCGGTGTCGTGCCCTTTTCCTGCGTGAAATTCGCAGTATGCGTTTTGATCCCATGACTTCGGTTTCTTGTCTGGGGGAGGTTCGTTAGTAGGCCCTATGAGTTGAAGTACATTGCGGCTCACCAGCTTCTGCAGTGCTTTTGAGTAAGTCATGTATATCGGGTCAAAGTTCCGTCGTGCTTTCATCGAACTGGGACCAGGAGGTGAGTATGATGCTTTTGGCGAGGCATGGCAGGTCTTGGTGGTGTCGTAAAACCGGTGGTGCTTCTAACGCTGGCCCAAAGGCGTTGATGGCATGGATGGGCTCGACTTTGGCGGTGGCTCGAGATGAGCTCCCTTGATACCCACTACCCGCACTCTTATTCCTCGCTTTTCTTTACGAGGTCGCCCTCGATGAGCTCGCCAACGACGAGGGTTGAAAAATTGTCAAAATTTCCGTATCGTAGGTGTTGCTGGTATGCGGGGGTGAGGTTGTTGATAAACTTGGTGATCAAATCGGTGTCTCTTGGGCGGTTAGGTATTTGAGCACATAGTTTCTTCCAGCGCGTTAGGTACTCGGTAAACCCTTCAGTGTCTCTCTGAGTCAGGACCTCCAAGGTACGTAGCGAGACTTGGATATCATTGTTGTCCGGTACTGAAGATCGAACGCAACCGTTATGTCCTCGAAACTTCCGGTTTTGTGTGGCTCTAAAGCATAGACCCATGCCCTGGGTTGTGCATCGAGTGAATGCGAAATAAAGTAGCCCATGCGGGGGGTTCAACGCCCATGATGGCCATTTTAGCCTTGAAGGCTTTAACATGCACGAGCGGACTTTCGTGACCTTTGAAGATGGGAAGATCGCTGAGTGCTAGTTTATCTGGTAGCATGGACCTGACGTTCTTTGGGATGTGCTCGTTTTCTTGATGTATAGAGTAACCCCTTGAATTCGTGAGACGTTCTTCCATGGTTCGGATCCTTTTTGCGTTCCGTTCGGATTCCTCGGCTAAGCGTACGGCGTTTTCTCTCCCTCAAACTTTTGCATGATAGCCATTTGTTCGATAGTCGTAGTGAGGCTAGCTATCCTATCATTGAGCTGTCGGACCTGCTCGGCAGTTACCTCTGGGGGGGGTGGCGGCGGTCCTCCGAAACCTTCATCGTGTTGAAAGGCCATGACAGGTTTTGGTTTTGATCTGTTGTAGGAGCGCTTCTTTGGAGGCGGAGGTGGGTTTAAGTGACGGTTCTTAGTTCGTCGCGTATCCAGGGTTTTTCAATGAGCGGACCTGACAAAGTTTTCAAACCTTTAGTGATTCTAAAAGAGAAGGAAAAAGACTCAAATGAAAAATCACATTCACGACCAAAGGAAGACACAAAAGTGTAAAAAGGGTGACTCGACTTGACTCGTGTTTTTAGCTTTTTAAAAAGACACGGGAAGCTTTTGAGATAGAGGCATGTTGACACGTCCCTATTCTCGAGATAAGAAAATTTGTATGATCATAATCCGATTAACCCAGTTTGGCGGTATGTTGCCGGGGGTTTATCATTGGATTATGATAAAAAAGGATCAGACCGAAGTAGCGATAGGCTAACCGATCTGAGGATGTTTAAAATTTGGGTAAAAGGTGATCAATTGTTCGCCTTTTACGTGTGACTCAGGGATTTGAATCAAAAATGACGATAGGTCACTTGATTCAAAGAGTAAATCAACGGGTTCGCATCTGAACGATCCCGCGTTTTGTTTTTTGAGAGAAAAAGATTAAGTCGGGATGACTAAAGAGTCACTCGACTTAGGGCTAATTCTAAAGTTCTAAAAGTTAATTTCATTTAAAATCTCCGAAATGAATTGACATATTCGGGTTTTTGCTTTGTGAAAGACTTTTAGCAATAAATGCATTATGACGATACGTCAGTCGCATAATTCATTTACGTTTTGAAAAGGACCTGGGATATAGTGGTTATCCTAGGTCGGTTTTAAATGTAGCGGCATTTTATTTATTAAACTCAAATGACTATAGGTCAAAGAGCCTAACGGCGTGTTTTTAAAAGTATGACCTTTTTTGAAAAAAGTTTGAAAAAGCAATTTCAAAGATGGACGTATTTTAAAAGTATAATGCCTAGGAAAAGTTTTTGCATGCGGAAAGGTTTTGAAAGACTACTATAGTGAGGGTACTATAGCCGCACTTGTACATATAAACACAGGTTTTTGGTTTATAGGGTAAGGTTCCCTCCGCCATTCTCGACACGTTTGGGTAGGGGCACCCGCAAGACTACACACGTCTTAGGTGTGAATTCAAGACGGCCCTAGAGCATTCGAGTTTGACTGTTACGATCGTTTGTACGGATGCCGTACTTGTAATCGTGGAGGGTGAGAGAACAGTGTGTCGGAGTTACCTCGCTTATGGCGAGGATTACCGGGGCCGTTCCTCAAAGGGTGTGGTTTGAATCAGGAGGATTCGACTCAACGTATTTTTGCCCAAATATCGAAAGCGTAAATGTTTTCAAAGTTTCAAGCTTCACTTCTTTATGATTTTAAAATAAAAGAAAAACAAGTTTTTCAAAAATAATAAAAATCATGCTCGTCCCCAGCGGAGTCGCCAGCTGAAGGTACCGGAAAGCGAGAGAAACCTATCGACGCCCTGCGCGCGCCCGACCTCGCCCCGTTGCGGGGGCGTAGGGGCGGAATGCGCCTCGCAGGAAAAAAGTGCGAAGTTTGCTAAAAATGGGGGAGATCATTGCATGAATTTGTGATCAAAAAAGAAAAGTATAAAAGTCCTTTTTGAAATGTATTTTCGGAGTCGCCACCAAATATTAAAGGAATTTGGAACCTATTCAACGCGTCTTGAAATACAAGACACGAGTGTCTCAGATTTCAAGGTGCGTCGATACCTAAAAATCTAAGGTTTGAAACCAGAGAAGGGGTTCGGAGTGAGGTTACTTTTCGAAAGTTTTGACAAAATGAGTTTTGAAAACAGTAATCAAAAAGCCTACGTAAGAGTAGTCTCTACTAATTTGAAAACATTTGTTTAATTTCGATATTTGGGCTAAAAGTCACGCTACGTACAAGTGCGAATAAACATGACTCGATTAAAATGCATAAATAATGTAAATAGTCAAAATAATGACTTTGCTATAGGAAATGTACGTTAAATAATAATTTATTGACTAAATTATTACTATAGACGTTATTTTCCGACCTTATATTTAGAATTTATGGAAAACCCTCAGTTTTGACATGCTAAAAGACTCTATGAAACGGTACAATTTAGTGTTGGATCCGTGATTCTAGTCGTTTATTTAACACATGAATGAGGACTTGCATAATTATAAAAGTGACGTCGGTTTGCTTTAGTGATATGAGGTCGTTATTTATGCGATATTGGCGAGGTTTAGACGGATTATGAATCCGAATTGCTACAACCGACATTTAATACGGCCGCTTAGTGCCAATATCGGGTTTGGGGTTAATGTAACCCCATTGTCCGAGTCTCAAACGTCCAAAACGTAGGTAAAAGGTTTACCTTTCGAAAATGTAAAGACGGTATTTTTGAGTGGATTTTTGTGAATAGTGTATAAGTGTTAAAAACCGATGCTTTGAAATGAATTAAGGGGGTTGGTATTTATAGAGGTTGGCTGATTTTTGGGTGAGGAAAAATTAAATCGCCTGTGAACAGGCGATTTTAATTTGGTTTTGTTTGGAATTTTGTAAGAAAAACAAAATGGCGGCTGTACAAAACAAAAAGATAATCGCCTGTTAACAGGCGATTACTTTTTTAATCGCCTGTTAACAGGCGATTTTTATTTTGTTTTGGGGGCTGCTTATGCCGCCTTTGGTTTTTGGACGTATGATTGAGTAATGATTATGTTTTTGTTCTTAGCTTAAGTGCTAAGTCTTTGTTCAGTTTTGGTCCGAATTTCGATTTTCGTGTTTCGGTTTTTGTCGTGTTTTTCGGTTTTGGCTCGAAATAAAATAATATTAAAGTATATTATTTTATGGTTTTGTAATTTCTAGTTCTGCGAAAACGTGACACGGGACGCACTTTGGCCCGTTTTGCGGGTTGTGTTTTGGGTCGTTTTTGTAAGTTTGGGCCGTTTTGTAGCTAGTTGGGCTGTTTTTGTGGCTTGGCTTAAAAAGACGTTCCTATATTTTGTTCGTGTTATGCTCATAATGATTAAAGTTGACATTCATTTTTATGATTATGCAAGTCCAAATTAATACGCTAAAAATGACCAAATACGTTTTAGACACTTTTGTACTGTTTCGACTCTTTTTTTAAAAGCATGTATGACAGTCCTTTTCATCATCGGGTTTGTTTTTGGGGGGTACGGATACGGGTATCTACAGGTTCCTGAAGGTGCTGCCCCGTTGCCCCCTCGCTGAACCTTGGACTCCAGAGCCTGCAGCCTCCTAGCAGTTTCCTCGCCCCCTCTGCGTACTTGATCCATAACTCTGGACAGGGACTCCATGCTTCTCATGAGGGTGTGGAGTGGGTCCAGAGGCTGTGTGCTGGCTCGTCCCTGAGGGCCTCCAGTGGACTCTGGCAGCCATCCCGAGGGCATCCCTAGTCCCCCTGTGCTGGCTGGTGGTGATCCTCTGGACGCTGAAAAAGGTGACCTCGGGAACCCTGAGACGCGTCCTGGCTGGGCAGCGGCTGCGGATGTGGTCACCATCCTGGTTGTGGGAACCAAGGCAGTAGAGGACCCTGAGACCGCTGCTGAAGTGCGCCCTGCGCTGGACACCACCGGTGCGCTGGTCGATCCTTGACTGGCGTTGCTTGACATGATTGCTAGATGAGGGAATGAATTTGGCTACAAAGATGATCGCAATTCCCCACAGACGGCGCCAAATGTTTTGGCAAAAAAATTTACCAAGTATTGATTTATTATGATTGGGGTTAAAGCGACCTTATTGTATACCAAACTAAGAATTGTAAATGAAACGCAAAGGAAAGTAATGACGAAAATGAAACGAGACACAAGAGTTTTTTGGTTACGCGGAAAACCCGATGTGGGAAACGACCGCGGGGGGAGGCTCTTGTCCCACTAACTATCCACTAACCAAAAAAAGGGGATTACAAGGTTTAGGGTGTTAAGGTACGCTATTTGGTACAATATACGCTGAAAAATGATAAGTGCTTGGAGAATGAGTGAAAGTGTGCTTTGGTATGCTGTAGAGTAATGGCTGAATGTTGAATGCCTTTCCTCGAACCCTAGCTTCTCTTTTATACTTGTATCCTTGCTAATTTTCCCCCCATTCCTTCTCCATCCCTAGCCGTTATGCTCCCCTGGTGATAGGCTTGATTTGCTCCTTTCATTGTAACGCCTCCCCCCTTCTCGCAACTGCCTTAATTATTCGTTTTAATTTCGCATAGATCCGTTGGTGGGACTCCTGAGGATCCTGGCTGCCCAGGGTCCTGCCCAGGGTCCTGTGCGGGCCTTTGCTGCTGTCGCTGTCTGGGCCAAATCTGAGCTGTCAAATTTGGGCCCAACAGACTCTATGTATGAGAACAATGTATGGGATCTGGTTGACTTACCTGATAAGGCTCGGCCTCATCAGTGCAAATGGCTTTACAAGATAAAGCGATCTGTAGAAGGACAACCAGATATATACAAAGCTCGACTAGTGGCAAAGGGTTTCACTCAAGTGCAAGGGTTGCACTATGATGAGATCTTTGCACCCGTAGTCATGCTTCGTTCCATTCGGATTGTCTTAGCGATTGCCGCATTTCATGACTATGAAATTTGGCAAATGGATGTGAAAACCGCCTTCTTAAACGGTTATTTGGAGGAGGAGTTGTACATGGTGCAACCGGAAGGTTACACAGATCCTGAAAATCCTAAGAAGGTTTGCAAGCTTAAGTGTTCCATCTATGGACTTAAGCAAGCTTCACGGAGTTGGAATCATCACTTCGACCAAGTGATAAAGGAGAATGGATTCACTCGATCGGTCGTGGAACCATGTCTATATATCAGGTCGAGTGGGATCAAGATTGTCTTCCTAATACTGTATATCGATGACATACTTTTGATTGGGAATGACATACCTCTCTTAACTTCGGTAAAAGTATGGTTAAAGAACCATTTCCAGATGAAAGATCTGGGTGAGGCACAACGTATTTTGGGGCTCCGCATCTATAGAGATAGATCACGATGGATGTTATCCCTCAGTCAGGAGTCTTATATAGATAAGATTCTTGAGAGATTCAGTATGACCAAGTCGTGTTCCTTATGCTTCGGCAGTAGGATCGATCATGTATGCCATAATGTGCTCACGTGCAGACGTGGCATCTGAAATGGGTATTGACTTATGGAGGTGCTAGAAGGCTATGCGCAATCAGTTGCGCAGACGCTAACTTCCACACGAATCGAGATGACTCGAAGTCTCAATCAGGATTCGTCTTTACTCTTAATGGCGCTGCGGTCAGCTGGAAAAGTTCCAAACAAACTGTTATAGCAGATTCTACGACTGAGTCCGTTGAGATATGATAAGCATGAAGGGCACGTTATTTCCATGGGAATTAAGTGTGTTCCTGAGTTGTATTAGTTGTTTTATATATGGATTAGACACATGGGTCTTCTTCCATAAAACTTCGAATAACATCATCGTTTTGTTTTATATATTGCTTTTCATGAGGGTTGTGCAGACAACGTTGAACACCTCAAAGCGAACTGAATTGCTTTATATTTCGTTTTGGTCCGTGATCGCCTACACGAGCTGATCACTCAGGCGATTATTTTGTGACGTCGATTGATGGTGGGTTCAACAAGCCATAAGTCAAACTGTTGACTGATCGATCACAGATACGGGTTTCCTGAAATCGCGCAGGACAATTTTTGTGACGACTACATGGAGTCCTAAATGTTTCAGAACATTAGGTGCCTGGTCGTGGATAGGACATCCATAGTGTTCCTAGAGTCGATTCTTTTGACTATCGACTGTCTCTTGAGATTGAGGCAGATTTTGGGTGACTTTGGTTTCTTTCTCACGGTCGACCGTAACAGGAGGCCAAGTAGATTTTCACTGGGTCATTTCATGCTGCGTTTACATCTGCAGGATTCGAGTTGAGGAAAATATCCAACTTCTATTGAGTTATAATACTTTTCTCAGGGCCACTCGAGGAGCTGTAACTAGAAATGCATGGCCATGCTCGAATAAGGATTCGTTTATCAGTTAAGTTACTCTCTAGTCGGGGAAACCACTCTTGATTCTGATCACTTGTGAACTACGACCTTTGACGGACTTTGCAAATTGGTTTACATTGAGTGGGAGAAATTTATTATGGATATGAGAATCGGTTATCGCACATACACTTGTACGGACAAGTGGGAGATTGTTGGAGCTAGTGTCCTCCACAGTTAGTGCAATAACATAAATAAACCTCTATAGGTTAACAGGGTACATTTTGTATTACAATCAGTTGATTAACGTTTATCGATAACGGTTGGCTTGCTATATAAGTTTGACGTTATTGTCATGCAGATGGCGGTGATCAACTGGTCCCTAAAAAGTCACACCTAAAGGATGTGTTTAAGAAATGTGATTATTTGAGAAAATAATCATATTGATGCCTTACTAAAAGACTAAAAGGTTCGTCGGTGTTTTTGACTAAAATGTTAGTCAAGTGTGATAATGATTCGGCCATTTAATAAGGATTAAATGATATTAGCTAAGACGAATTAAATGTAATTCGTAAATTGAATATAAAATGTTATATTTAATTATTGAATATAATATAAGCTAATTAATCATAAACTGTTATAATTAATTAGAAAATTATAAATATATGGATATTAATTATTTAATGATATATTATAGTGGATCATATTTGTGACACTGGTAATATTATTTTATATTATAAAACTAAAGGAAACCTCCAGGAAAGAGCCTTATTACTCTTTGACTCCTTGGTCAACAAGGAATTGGTTTTTGGAAAGAAAAATTACTCCCCATAATAAAGGTAAGGGCCGAATTTTTTGTGTATATTAGGAGAGTTTTTGGCTCAACCTAATTGACTAATTTCATTCATTATAATTCACACACACAAATTAGAAAATCAGTTTTCTTCTCTCTAAAGTTTTCTAGCAAGAACTAAGGGCATATCTTAAGCAATCTTGGGTGCAACTATTAGTAGATATCAAGCTTCTTGATATTCAATCTTAGGCCATTAAGCAAGGACTAAAGGTTGTTTTCTTAATCTTTATTTTGTTATGCAATTTCATTTTATGACTATAAATCATATAAAGTTTTTCATTATAATCCTGTGATTTTTAAAGGACTATATACCGATATATTCCCACAACGCAGGCCGCATGCCCAACTCGTTAACCATCCCCATGAACCTCTCTCTCGCAGCCTCAGTGGCCGCTGCAACTCCGTCCTCGGCCTCAGCCTCAGCATCGGCCTCAACCTTTACGTCGACCTGAGCCTGACCCTCAGCACCAGCCCCAACCGGAATCTAAGCCTGAGCCTGACCCTCAACCTCCACCCCAGCAGCCGCAGCAGCAGCCACGGCCGCAGCCTCTGCAGCCTCAACCTCTACCTCAAAGACTGCAGATTAGCGACCACGGCCGCAGCCTTCGCCTCGACCTCGGGACCAGACTCACCGCCAACGCGGCCCGTTCTTTGTCGACTGCGGCCTGCGGCTCCGAGTCACTCACGTGACGCCGAGGAGGACCGCGCCTCAGCCTATCCTCAACGGGAACTCCCCCTGCTCCAACCTCACCTGCAACGCCAACGACCTCAGCCTCGTCCTGACTACCACCCTCTGCAGCAGCACGAACTCGACGTCGTGGCCTACTGCTACCCTCAGCGCTACCAGAAGCCTCGTCGACCTTGCGCTTCTTGGGCCTCTCGTTCCTCCTGCCCCGACCACGACCTCTACCATGGCCTCCTCCAGGGGCTACAGGCGACCCCGCAGCAACGCCACGACCGCGTCCCCGTGGAGGCTCTGCAGCAACACCTCGACCTCGTCCTCGGCCACCGGTAGAAAGCCCTAACGACCTAACAGCAGCTCGTCGTCCACCGACTGAGGACCCTGCCAGCTCAGTAGCAGACCCGCGACCACGGCCCCCGGCAGAAGGCCTCGACGGCTCGGTAGCAGCCCCGCTACCACTAGCACCAGCAGAAGCCCTCGGCAACTCAACTGCAGCTCCACGTCCTAAGCCGCCAGCAGAAGACCCTGACAGCTCAACCGCAGCCCCCTCTCGTGCGTCACTAGTTGAAAAATCAGGAGACTCCGTAACGGCGCCACGCCCAACTCCGCTGGCAGAAGGCCCAGACGACTCACTAATACCTTCTGCGCCAGTAGTGGCAAAGACGGTGTCATTCTTTTGTGGGATCTGGCTGAGGGCAAGAGACTCTACTCTCTCGATTCTGGCACGGCTAGCACCAGCAGAAGGTCCAAACGACTAACTAACACCCCCTGTACCACTACCAGAAAAGGCAGGAGACTCCGTGGCAGCACCCTGCAACTCTGTCCTGGGCGTCGGGGGAGCCCCTGGTGTCCGAGGAGGAAAGGCTCTCAGCAGGTCCGACTGAGACGGACCATCGGAAACCTCCAGAGTCTGGGGTATCCCCGACGTAGGGGTATGCTCGTCCCCCGTAGTACTAAAGTTGACGTTGGATATGATGTCTTCCATACTGTCGGAAGTCGGCATTACGAACCCTGGATCACCTGCACAAAATTCAAAAAGCACGTTCAGACAACGACGACAGCACGTCACAAGGCAAATTCACCCTACTAAAAGGGATACCCAATCACTTACGAAAGCAAAAGCACACAAAAACAAAGAAAAATCAAGCGAAACTGCAAAAACCAAGCTTTAGGCCTATTTTTGACAGATCAGGCCAAAACGAAGCAGAAATACAGAAAGGCATATTTTATGACACATATACAATATATACGTCATACACAGCTAGTTCAAGAGCAAACACGCACAAAGACGACAGAAAATTAGCAAAGACAGCAGAAAGCAGGCCTTTTTATGCCTAAAATGACAGAAATGACAAAAACGTTACAGGAAGCCACAAATTATATTTTTTGAGACAGACACAACCTATAAATCACAATGAGCACGTACAAAAATTTTCGTGCAAAAATAACGTCCCGAACACCTTGACTGAATAGCTTTTGCAAAACGCTTACAAAACACAAAAACGGCCTTTTCTTGACCATTTCTTAGCCAAAAAAGCCCTAATTCCCCACAAAATAACCCCCTAGTCAACACATGCAACATACATTACAATGCATTTGGTACAAGGAGCACGAAAAGCATGGAAAACGGTTTTAAGAAACCTATCGTAAACTACGCAAAAACGCTCCAAAACACCTCCAAACGACGCATTCTCTACAAAACAAGACCCATTATGCACCATGCTGGCCATAACAACACAATACAGAAAATTTGGGCAAGTTTCGGGATCGAAAATTTCGACCCAAATTTCGGCCCTTATACAAAAACACACGAAAATCACGGTTTTTCGAGCCGTTTTTCGCACACAAATCACCCAAGCCTCCGCACTAGCATACAACAACATTTCCAAAACGACAGAGCCACTCGGGATCGTTTTACATGACAAAAACAGAGCAAAACCCCCGACAACACCCTCTTTCACACGGTTTGTCACCCAAAACACCCGCTTTTTGCGCACATTTCAACATAACAAATTCACCCACGTATTATACTACTCACGGGTAAGTTACACTGAAATTTTGAGGAAGTTTCGAGACAAAAACGAAAATGACCAAAACGCCCTCACATACAAAACGCACGAAAATCGAGACGGCAAGTCGGGTTTTCACTTACAGTCAGCAACAACAACAACAACACAGGCCTCATACGGCTCCTAAACATCAAATTCAAGCAACAACGGCAAATTTCGAATCAAAATAGACGGTTTTACATAAACCCTAACAAACGATTTTTTAAGCTAAAACCGACTCAAACCTACTTCAAAACACGAAAAACCAAGCGAGTTGAACACGTACCTTGGTCCATGACGAATTGTAGGAGTCAGAATAACGAATTTTGGCCTAGAAAATCGCCGGGTCTAGTTTTTCGGGTTTTTGATTTTGTTTTTGTTGTTTCGGATGAAATAAAGAAGGCTCTCTCTCTCCCGTGTTTTTAAACAAAGCAGGCAAACAACATTTAAATCGCCGGTTTACTGGCGATTTTATTTTTATCTTTGGGTTTCTGTTTTGGGCTGAATTCCTCGGCCCATTACACCTTTAACCCATTATTCCTTCCACTACATTACAATTCTACCCAACACAAAAGACATACCTCTTTTACGAGTCAAACACAAAACACGTACCTCTTTTACAAGTCAAACACAAAACACATACCTCTTTTACGGGTCAAACACAAAAACATGTATACCTCTTTTACGAGTCAAACACAAAACACATACCTCTTTTACGAGTCAAACACAAAAACATGTATACCTCTTTTACGAGTCAAACACAAAAACACGTAACCTCTTTAACGAGTCAAACACAAAAAAACGTACCTCTTTTACGAGTCAAACACAAAAACACGTAACCTCTTTTACGAGTCAAAAACAAAACACGTAACCTCTTTTACGAGTCAAACACAAAAACACGTACCTCTTTTATGAGTCAAATACAAAAACACATACCTCCTTTACAAGACAGGCATCTGCACTCTCTACGAGGAATGCATTAAAACACGAACAATCACAGGCACACTCACAAAACGCAGAGTTCGGCTAGACTGCAATGCGCCATCAAGAAGCATTCAAACAACATGCAGGCTGGCACGCCCTTAAACATGTAGGACCGTCATGTCCTTAAAAACATGTCGTCCCGCCCCGCATTTCCCGGCACTAAGTCCTCGTCTCTCCCCTGAGACACATGCTTAGCGCCGCCAGGTAGTATCGAGACTATAATGGTCCGGATACTATCTTTTAAGTTTGACTAACGCTTTGTCCAAGCTCAACCAAACTGGGGGCT
The DNA here is from genome assembly GCA_023091065.1 of Dianthus caryophyllus. Classification (NCBI taxonomy): domain Eukaryota; kingdom Viridiplantae; phylum Streptophyta; class Magnoliopsida; order Caryophyllales; family Caryophyllaceae; genus Dianthus; species Dianthus caryophyllus. Next base: position 18,159,234 of record CM041527.1, on the reverse strand, counting down.
CTGTAGATACCCGTATCCGTACCCCCCCCCCCCCCCCCCCCAAAAAAAAAAAAAAAAAAAAAAAAACCCGATGACGAAAAGGACTTTCATGCATGTTTATAAATAAGACGAAACGGTACAAAAGTGTCTAAAACATTTTAGTCATTTTTAACGTATTACTTTGAATTTGCATATATCGTAAAAATGAGTGTCAATTTAGTCAATTACAAACACAATACAAGAACGTCTTACCAAAACGACTCACAAAAACAACCCAACAAACCACAAAAACAACCCAACAGGCTACAAAACGGCCCAAATATACAAAAACGGTCCAAAACATGCACTAACGCAACACGCAAAATGGGCCAAAGTGCGTCACGTGTCACATTTTCGTGAAATTAGACTCTATAATACCGTAAAATAATACGTTACAATATTATTTTATTTCGAGCCAAAACCGAAAAACACGACAAAAATCGAAGCACGAAAATCGAAATTTGGACCAAAAATCAATTTGGCCGAAAAACACAAAATAACACACTCATTACGTACATATACGTCACACATGACCAAAGGCGGCCCAAGTCCAATCAGCCCCAGCCAAACAAATTTTAAATCGCCTATGGACAGGCGATTTTAATTTAAATCGCCTGTTTACCGGCGATTTTGTTTTCCTCCTGCAGCCTTTTGGTTTTCTCTTTGAGTTTACAGCTACACTGAAACTAAACCGCTGGTACACGGGCGTTTTAGTTTTTGTTTATGCATAAATACGAGCCAAATCCTATAAATATCACCCTTTACATTCAACATTTTCATTCATTACTCATATACAAAAAATCAATTATCATTCTCACCTATCTTACTCACTCACTTACACTTAAAAAAATTCACTCAAAATACCGTCTTTGCATTTTCAAAAGGTAAACATTTTACCTTCGGATTAGACGTTTGAGACTCGGACAAAGGGTTACATTAACCCAACCCGATATTGGCGTTAGTGAACCCGTATTCGTAATACGGTTGTAGCAATTCGGATTCAGAATCCGTCTAAACCTCGCCAATATCGCATAAACAACGACTCAAAATCACTAAAACAAACCGACGTCACTTTTACATTATGCAAATTCTCATTCGTGCATTAAATTACGACTAAAAACACGGATTCAACATTAAATTGTACCGTTTCAACTAGTCTTTTAAACATGCAAAACTGAGGGTTTTTCACAAAATCTTAGAATTAAATACAAGTCGAAAAATAACGTTTATTTTAGTAATTCAAATAGAATGAATTATTATTTTTACGTATATTTCCTATAGCAAAATGTCATATCTTTGACAATATACATTATTTACATATTTTCCCGAGTCATACATATTTGCACTTGTACGTAGCGTCATTTTTAGCCCAAATATCGAAATTAAGCATTTGTTTTCAAATTAGTAGAGACTACTTTTACGTAGGCTTTTTTATTAAAGTTTTCAAAATACATTTTGGCAAGACTTTCGAAAAGTAATCTCACTCTGAATCCTCTCTGATTTCAGAATAACCTCAGACAGATAGGTATCGACGCACCTTGAAATCTGAGACCCCCGTGTCTTATGATTTAAGACGCGCTGAAAAGCTTCCAAATTCCTTTAATATTTGGTGGCGGCTCCAAAAATACATTTCAAAAGGATTTTTCTACATTTCTATTTGTGACAAATTCATGCAATAACACCCCCCATTTTACACTACGAGCCAAGGGCCTCAAAAACCCCTTGCGCCCAGGGAGCGCGCTTTTCCTACTCGCCGCTCCGCTCACGCACGCTCGCACACAGTTTTTTTCCGCGACGCGCATTCCGCCCCGACACCTCCACGCGAGACGAGGGCGGGCGCGCACGGGGCGTCGATAGGTATGACACGACATTTTCCCGGTACCTTCAGAAGTTTTAAATATTGCTAGTTGAAATTGAATAGACTTTAATGTCTTCAACGGGTTCTTCAATTACGAAATTGTAATGATTTAAATAGGATATAAGTTGGATCAACAACCTATGAATTTTAATGGCGAAAGTAGGTTGATAGAAGTTGAATATTAGGTTTTTTTTTTTTTTTTCAATGGTGTATATTATTTATTTATGTTCTTTTGAAATTTAATATATAAGTAAATTGATAGTTTGTTACGTAATTTTAGCCGTGCAAAAATTGATAGTTTGTTATGTAATTTTATTCAGTTAATTTTGTTTAGTAAAAGTTATTTATGTAATTTTGTTTAGTTAATTATATTAATGTTGTTATTGACATCGAAATATTTTGGACTTAAACAATGAAAGTGCATTGATTTTGTAAATGAAAATGCATGGATTAAATTAGGAAATAAAATTTGCCCAATTAAATAGGTGAGAGTAAGTGGTGGAGCCCACTTTGAAAGTCAACAAACAACCACAAAGTGACACATAGCTTTGTGGTTGTTGTTTTGTAAGTAAGATGCATGAATTAAGTTAGGAAATAAAATTTGCACAATTAAATAGGTGGGAGTAAGTGGTGGAGCCCACTTTGAAAGTCAACAAACAACCACAAAGTGACAAAGAACTTTGTGGTTGTTGTTTTGTAAGTAAGATTCTCTCTATCTAAAATCAAATAAATTATTTTGTCTAATGTACATGTAATTAGAAAATGTTAATTCTCGCATGCACTATATAAGAGTGAATATAGGGACATACATAAATTTTGTTTGGGCCCAAAAATATATAAATAAAATTTAATGTTGTGTTTATTTTAAAATGTTATTATGAACATTTTGTATACGAAAATAAAAAAAATTAGTTTATATGTCATTTAGATGGATGGTAAGTGAATAAACTTTGGAGTATTTGAGAATGGATTAAATGCAGGGGCGGATCTAGGATTCTAAATTACCTTGGGCTAAATTTTTTTTAGACGGTCGTAAATATATGAAATGTGGATCCGGTCTTTACAATTATGAGTCAAATTTTAAAGTGATAAATAACATTTGTATGTCGAATTGCGTTAAATATTTATGCTTCAAATACTACTTTAGTTTCTTAAAATAATTAAATATATGAATAAAATCGTGCAAACTCTGGTTTGGTATGTTGAACGTTGTCGGCATTCAAACAAATTAGTTGGATGAGACTATTATATACTTCCTCCGATTTATTAGATTCTTATCATTTGTTTATTACACAATTAATGAGGAGTGGTTTGGATAAAAAAAAAGTTTTAAAAAAATAACAAAAATTGAAAAATCATCCCAAAAAAAATAAAAATAATAGTAGGATAACAATTAGTTGGACTAGATGAAATAATAGTTTATGGTGGACTTATTTGAGAAGAGTAGAGCCCAAGAAATAATTTTTCATTCATATTTAAAAAATATAATTGTATGCATAATAAAATAAGTTTTGTTTTCTTATAAAAACTAATAATTTGAGTTTAATATTGTAAAATATTAGAATTTTTTTACAAAAGTGATACCAATATGAATAATATGAGGACTCATACTCTTTGAATCATGTAAAAAAATATACAAGTAAATAAATACGGAGCATAAAAAAATAAAAACTCGTTAGTTGTTGTTCATTGGTATCGAACTCACAACCTTTCAAAATGTTTGCCAGCTACTAACCACTAGACTACTTGTTACTTTGTATATAACCTATACATGTTTTGATTAAATATTTAGTACTTCTGCATTTTTTATCCACAGCCCAAAATCTACTTGGGCCTTAGCCCAATGCGCCTGGGCCTATATCCGCCCCTGATTAAATGCTCATAACCTAATTAATATACAACACTTGGTATGTAGGTTATTTGTAGCGTAATACGTAATTGATTTTTCGAAAACGAGAGTTTTACCCCCGTAATATACATTGTTCATTAAATTTTCAACCTTTATTCTTTTTACTCCCATGATATACATTTTTTTTTTATCAAAGTTCAACCAATTATTAATTATTCATTTAATCAATCATAAATTCCAATAATCCGGGTTTTATTCAATTGTTATTAATCCGGCCGGCTGAGGGACAAATTTCGTCGGGTTTTGTTTTTAATCCGGGTTTATGTTTTGGAAACTATATAAATACTCAAGGTCGTACACTTATGATCTTATGCTTTATTTTATGTTCTAAGTTAGGTTTAGTTTACTGCTTTATTTTCTCTCTTTTACAAAACTCTCAAACTTAATTTGTTTAGTTTCAAGGTTGATTCGATTGTAACCGCCGGTACTCCGTTTAATTCCAGGTTTTATTCAATTGTTATTATTTCTTTCATCATGTCTTATTTTTATTGCTTTGCTTTGATTTCTATTAAGTCTAGCTAATTTCCAATTAGGGTTTAGGGTGACTTGTGAGATTGATTCAGGAACATGTTTTAATTGTTAAATTGATTGAACTTGTGCAAGTTGACTTCTTCCTACGCGTTTTATTATCAATTGAATTTAGGGACGCCTTTATTGAATTGAACTTAGGTTGTTTCAGTTTAAGATCGAAAGCCGAATTGAAACTAGACTCACGCGTATTCGATAAGTGAAGTTTAGTAAGTTGCGAGAGCCCGCCAAATTTGCTTAAGGTTAATATTGACTCGAGAGAGCGTATTCCCAAACCTAGTCACTTGCATAGCTTCAATTGATTGTTATTTCCTTCCGAGTTGAGTTCCTGAATTAGTGTCACATTGATCCCGATGCCCTAATCTCCCTTTTATATACTTTTACACCCTCCTTTGTTTATTGTTTTTAGTTTAGTCTTATAAAACACCGACTTTATTACCTTGAGTTGACCTAGATTAGCTGAGCATTCCTTTGACTACGCCTGTCTCTCTGTGGATTCGACCCTACTGCCACTAGCTACTTAGTTAGTTGACTTTAGGTTTATTTTGACTTAGGTGATACGACTTTAGCCTTGTCAATTTTGGCGCCGTTGCCGGGGAGACGGCTAGCTAGTTATAGTTTTTGCTTAGTTTAGGTTTTTCTCCTTAGTCTCAAGGAACCTAGTTCCTTAAGACCGTTTCTCATTGTTTTCGTGTAGTTTTGTTTATGCGCAGGTCACCTCGGACTCTAGTTCCTTTTGAGTCCGAACCTGAGCGAGCATTACATCGACTACGTAAGGAAGCAATCAAAATTGTTGATCTTGAGGAAGCGTCGCAAGCGGAGTCTAGTGCAACGCAATTGTCCTACGAAGAGGACACGCCTCCAGTTACTCTAGTTTCTACTTCACCGCCTGTGACTATGCCGAAATTATATAGTCACTCGCTACCTAAGACGGATTCCATACCTGATGGATTCCAGATGCCCGCTACTTTGACGGGCAACTTTGAGATTCGCCCCGCCTTTCTTAACTTGGTGGAGCAAAATCAGTTCGGTGGCTATCCTACGGAGGATCCTGGTCGACACATGCAGGTTTTTACGGACTAATGTTCGACGATAAAGCAGGCTGGGATCACTCAGAATCAGATAAGGGAGATGTTGTTCCCTTTTTCGTTGAAAGATCGAGCTCGTGAATGGATCACGGACCTCGACAAGACAGCCGCTGGTATAACTGATTGTTATGGGTTAGCACTTGCCTTCTACTCGAAGTTTTATCCTCCAGAGCGCACCAATCAAATGCGCAGTCAGATTCAAAGCTTCAAACAGTCGTACGACGAGTCACTAGCTGAAGCTTGGGAGAGGTATAAGAAGCTGATTCGGGATTGTCCTCATCATGGATTGAACGATTGGCTCGTGATTTTGACCTTTTATAACGGCCTATATGCTGAGAGCCGTGCTATTCTTGATTCGGCTGCAGAGGGTCGTTTTTCCAACAACGTCGACGATGATAAGGCTTGGGGATTGATTGAGGAGATGGCGATCCATTCATCTCAGTTTGGGAAGCCGAGGGGTAATTCACGGTCTGCGCATCAAGACCATGATAAGGAGAGCATTAGCGCGCTCACTAGTCGACTTCTTTGTCTTTGACTCTGACGGTTAGATATCTTTGCGGTGGTGGTTCTTCTAGTGGCCATGTGAATGCTATTGCCGGGCACGATTTGGGTTATTCTACGGGGTATGCTGCACCCCATGAGCAGGTTTACGCTTATCAATCCTATTCTCAAAACCTGCCCTACCAAAACCAGCCGGGTTACGATCGATCACTCCTATCATATCGCAACCAAAATGTCCTTAACCCGACCACCCAACCACCCCAAAACACTCCCTACATCCCTCCTCACAAGACTTTCCAACCACCCCCACCCAACTACCAAAAACCTGCTTATACACCACCACCACCTCAACCTACACCGGTACCCGATCCTTTGTCCGAGACGAAGGCTATGATGTTGCAAATGCAACAAATGATGATGAGTATGCAAAAGTCACAGGAGTCGCTCATACATCAAATGCAAAAGGACGGGCAAGCTAAGGACGCGGCGATAAAAATGTTGGAGTCTCAAGTGGCACAGCTCGCCACTTCACAGGCGTCGCGTCAACCGGGTTCACTATTATCGCAAGGTAATCCTCCTAATCCTCCTCCCGATACAGCATGTGCCATTACGTTGAGGAGCGGCACGTCTTACGATGATCCGAGGGATTCGAGGTCGCAGCCGGTCGACCGGCAGCTGGTCGTCCAACCGGCTGGACCTGCTGCTAAGGGGAAAGATGGTTCGGGTGTTGTTTCTGGTGCTCCTGTTGCTACTCCAACGCCCCCGAATCAGATCAAGCTACCTTTTCCGGGTCGACTGCGAGCTGCAGGGCCCGAGGCTAAGTTTAAGAAGTTCGTGGATGTCATCAAAGCTCTACAGGTAAATGTTCCTTTCATTGACCTTGTGACTCAAATTCCCGCGTACGCTAAGTTTTTGAAGGAAGTCTTAGCTAGGAAGCGTACATTAGACGACGTCTCGACTGTTGCTTTTGTGGGGGAGGCTAGTACTTGATTGCAGGGTAGTAAACCCCCTAAGCTTAGTGACCCCGGGACCTTTTCTATCCCGTGCTCCATAGGTAAGTTTGTAGTTAAAAATGCCTTACGTGACCTAGGAGCTAGTGTTAGTGTCATCCCCTACTCAATGTGTCAAAAGATGAATATGACAACTTTGGGACCCACTAGCATCACTTTGCAGATGGCCGACCGTTCCGTTAAGCGTCCCTTAGGTATCCTATAAGATGTCCCTCTACAGGTTGGAAAGTTCTTTATCCCTGTCGACTTTGTAGTTCTGGATATGCATGAAGATGTCCACGTCCCGATTATTTTGGGGAGACCTTTTCTGCACACTGCTGGTGCAGTTATAGATGTGGGAACAAGACGCTTACGTTCTCGATGGGGGGTGAAAAGCTTTCTTACACGCAGTCTAGTATCTCGGGGTCCCCTATGCGTCTAGAGTCGGTTTGCTCTATTGATCCTATACCTCCGTCTCACTCTACTGGAGACACTTCGGAGGTCATATCTGTTGTGTCCCCGTGTGCAGGTTCTTGTAGATACCCGTATCCGTACCCCCCAAAAAACAAACCCGATGACGAAAAGGACTTTCATGCATGCTTTTAAAAGAGTTGAAACGGTACAAAAGTGTCTAAAACGTATTTAGTCATTTTTAACGTATTAATTTGAATTTGCATAATCATAAAAATGAATGTCACTCTTAGTCATTATAAGCACAACACAGGAACATCGTATTAAGACGAGCCACAAAAACAGCCCAACTAGCTACAAAACAGCCCAAATACACAAAAACGACCCAATACGCACACTAACGCAACACGCAAAACGGGCCAAAGTGCGTCCCGTGCCACATTCTCACAAAATTAGACCCTACAAAACCGTAAAATAATATACTTCAATATTATTTTATTTCAAGCAAAGCCGAAAAACACGACAAAAACCGAAACACGAAAACCAAAATTCGGACCGAAACAAAACGACCCAAAAATACTTAACCCATAAGTTAATTACATCACAAAACACCATCATTACTCTAAAAAAAACGTCACATAAGCCAAAGGCGGCATAACAGCCCACCAAAACAAAAGTTAATCGCCTGTAAGCGGTGATTAAAATATAAGCGCTTTGTTCTGACGATTATGTTTTCCTCCTGCAGCCCTGGTTCTTTTATTCCATTTGGCGGCTGCATTGAAACTTAATCACAGACTCACTAGCGATTAAGTTTTGTCCATGCACAAAAACGAGCCATTTCCTATAAATACCAACCTTTATTTTCATTCCAAAACACCTCTTTTTCAAAACACACTTCATAATACTTACAAAATCCACTCAAAATACCGTCTTTGCATTTTCGAAAGGTAAACATTTTACCTACGTTTTGGACATTAACCCCAACCCGATATTGGCACTAGCGAAGCCGTATTCGTAATAGGTTGTAGCAATTCGGATTCATAATCCGTCTAAACCTCGCCAATATCGCATAAATAACGACTCAATATCACTAAAGCAAACCGACGTCACTTTTATAATTATGCAAGTCCTCATTCATGCATTAAATTACGACTAGAATCACGGTTCCGACGCTAAATTGTACCGTTTCATTTAGTCTTTTAGCATGCCAAACAGAGGGATTTTCACAAATTCCTAGAGTCAAATACGAGGTCGGAAAATAACGTTTATAGTAATAATTCAGCCAATGAATTATTATTTAACGTACATTTCCTATAGCATATGTCATTATTTTGACGATTTACATTACTTATGCATTTTAATCGAGTCATACTTATTCGCACTTGTACGTAGCGTGACTTTTAGCCCAAATATCAAAATTAAGCAAATGTTTTCAAATTAGAAGAGACTACTCTTACGTAGGCTTTTTGATGACTGTTTTCAAAATACATTTTGTCAAAACTTTCGAAAAGTAACCTCACTCCGAACCCCTTCTCTGGTTTCAAACCTCAGATTGATAGATATCGACGCATCTTGAAATCTGAGACACTCGTGTCTTATATTTTAAGACGCGTTGAATAGGTTCCAAATTCCTTTAATATTTGGTGGCGTCTCCGAAAATACATTTTCAATAAGGATTTTCTACTTTTCTTTTTTGGTCACAAATTCATACAATGATCTCCCAATTTTTTACAAAACCCCGCACCCCTTTTTCCTACGAGCCGCATTACGCCCCGGCGCCTCTCCCCCCCACGGGGCGAGGGCGGGCGCGCGCAGGGCGTCGATAGGTTTCATCCAATTCCCGGTACCTTCAGCTGGCGACTCCGCTGGGGACGTGCATGATTTTATTATTTTTGAAAAACTAGTTTTTCTTTTATTTTAAAAACATAAAGAAGTGAAGCTTGAAACTTTGAAAACATTTACGCTTTCGATATTTGGGCAAAAATACGTTGAGTCGAATCCTCCTGATTCATAACCACACCCTTCGAGGGACGGCCCCTAGTAACGCTCGCTTCATAAGCGGGATAACTCTGAACACGTCGATCTCTCACCCCTCCACGATTACAAGTACGGCATCCGTACAAACGATCGTAACCAGTCAAACTCGAACGCTCTAAGGCCCGTATTGAATTCACACCTAAGACTTGTGTAATCTTGCGGGTGCCCTTACCTAAACGTTGCGGGAATGGCCGGAGGGAACCTTACCCTATAAACCAAAAACCTGTGTTTATATGTACAAGTGCGAAGCTATAGTACCCTCACTATAGTCGTCTTTCAAAACCATTGCATGCGAAAACATTTCCTTGGCATTATACATTTAAAATACGTCCATTTTGAAAATACTTTTGAAAATACTTTTTTTCAAACTCTTTTTCAAAAGGTCATGCTTTTAAAATAATACAGTCAGGGTCATTGGCCTATAGTCATTTGAACCTGACAAGTGATATGCCGCGACATTTAAAACCGATCGGAAATAATCACTACATTTCCAATCCTTTTCAAAACGTAAATGAATTATGCGACTGACGTATCGTCATAATACATTTATTGCTGAAAACATTTCACAGGGCAAAAACCCGAGAATGTCAATTCATTTCGGATATTTTAAAAACGAAATTGACCTTTTTGTACTTTAGCATTAGCTCTAAGTCGAGTGACTCACTAGTCACCCCGATTTTAACCTAAACTTTTCTCTCAAAAAACAAAAACGCGGGCTCGTTCAGATGCGAACCCGTTGATTTAAATTTTGAATCGAGTGACCTATCGTCATTTTGATTTAATTCCCTGAGTCACACGTAAAAGGCGAACAAGTGATCGCCTTTTACCCAATTTTTTAACATCCTCAGATCGACTAGCCTATCGCTACTTCGGTTTGATCCTTTTTATCATAACCCAATGATAAACCCCTAGCAACATACCGCTAAACCAGGTTAATCGGGTTATGATCATACAAATTTTCCTACCTCGAGATTAGGGACGTGTCAACATACCCCTGCCTCAAAAGCTTCCTGTGTCTTTTTAAGCTAAAAACACGAGTCGAGTCTTGCACCCACTTTTACACTTTTGTGTTTTTCTTTGGTTGTGAATGCGATTTTTTTTGTTGAGTCTTTTCTTCCCTTTTAGAATCACTAAAAGCTTGAAACTTTGTCAGGTTCACTCATTGAAAAATACTGGATATGCGACGAACTAAAGATCGTCACCTAAACCCTCGCCCACCCCCGAAGAAGCGCGCCTACAACAAATCAAAACCAAAAATCGTCATGGCCCTGCAACACGATGAAGGTTTCGGCGGACCACCACCGCCACCCCCAAAGGTAACTGCCGAGCAAGTCCGACAACTCAACGACAGAATAGCCAGCCTCACCGCAACAATTGAGCAGATGGCTATCATGCAGAAATTTGAAGCAGAGAAAAATGCCATGCACCTCGCCGAAGAGTCCGAGCGAAATGCTAAAAGAATCCGAACCATTGAGGAACGCCTTACAAACTCAAGGGGTTACTCCATCCACCAAGAGAACGAGCACATCCCAAAGAACGTCAGGTCCATGCTACCGGATAAGCTGGCACTCAGCGATCTTCCCATCTTCAAAGGTCACGAAAGCCCGCTCGTACATGTCAAAGCTTTCAAGGCTAAAATGGCCATCATGGGTGTCGAGCCCCCCGCATGGGCCACATTATTTCCACATTCATTGGACGCACAACCCAGGGCATGGTTTTATACCTTAGAGCCACACAAAACCGGAAGTTTCGTGGACATAACGGTTGCATTCGATCTACAGTACCGGGACAACAATGACATCCAAGTCTCGCTACGTACTTTAGAGGTCCTGACTCAGAAGGACAATGAGGGGTTTACCGAGTACCTGACACGTTGGAAGAAACTCTGCGCTCAAATACCTAACCGCCCATGGGACACTAATTTAATCACTAAGTTCATCAACAACCTCACCCCCGCATACCAACAACACCTACGGTACGGGAATTTTGACAACTTCTCAACACTCAGCGTCGTCGGCGAGCTCATTGAGGACGATCTCCGCATAGAAAATAGGAATAAGAGTACGGGTCGCGGATATCAAGGAAGCTCGTCTCGAGCCACTGCCAAAGTCGAGCCCATCCATGCTATTAACGCACTAGACGCGCTAGAGGCACCACCGGTTTTTACGACACCACCAAGGCCTGCCGCACCTCCGCAAAAAGCATTATACTCACCTGCGGGTCCCAGCTCACTAAAAGCGCGACGAAACTTTGACCCAATATACATGACTTACTCAAAAGCACTACAGAAGCTCGTGAGTCGCAATGTACTTCAACTCATAGGACCTACTAACGAGCCTCCCCTGACAAGAAGCCAAAGTCATGGGATCAGAACGCATACTGCGAATTTCACAGAGGAAAAGGGCACGACACCGAGCAATGTTTTCGCCTAAAGAACATAGTTCAGGACCTGATCGACGACAATACTATTGTGAAGCCCAGCCCGAGCCCTAAGCCTTCAAACCAGCTCAATCCTTTGCATAACCACGCTATATGTATAGGGACACACCCCATCATCAACTGCTCTAATCAGATCGTCTCGAGTGATCGTGAAGTCAACGGCATCTGGAATACTTCTAAGTATGAAGCCGACAATGATGACATCCGCATGTGTCTCAAAAATGAACCCTACGAGGAGGAAGCCCAACCCCGTCGTCCGCCAGGCAAATACGAAGAATTACGTCACAAATACCCAATCAGGCTATCGGATAGTGATGACGAAGTAGCTTACCTAACACGCTCTGGACACCCATACCAAGCTTCTCTGAAGTTACTAGAACCTCAAAACCCCCCGCCAAGGTTGACTGCTCAAGAGAAGAACAAGGGAATAATCATAGACAAGGATACGCCGCCTCCTTCGCCTACCTCCGCAACCTCACTTCCGGACGCCGCTCCTGCAAGCTCTACTAGGTTACCTGCAAGCATTGCTCCTGCCCCCACGCCACCAGCCAGCAATGTATCACTGCCCAACACAAATCCTGCGCCTATACCACCAGTTAATAAAATAGCGTCATCAAATACTACTCCAGCACCCTTACCTACACCTGAGATCGGAGACACGCTCCACAAACAACTCAACAAGACAAAGGCGGACATTTCAATCTGGCAGCTCTTAAGAGACTCAATGGGACATCGTGAAGCCCTTTACCAAGCACTAGAGGTCACCCCAATGACATCGAAAATGTCTCTAGAAAAGCTTATCAGTAACATTACACGTGAATGGCAGGCTAACGCCGTCACCTTCTCGGATAAGGACCTCCCTCCATTCGGTGGCACGCACAATCTACCTCTCTACATCAACGTGGAATGCCACGACATGACGTTGCCAGTCGTCCTCATCGACAACGGATCTGCAGTCAACGTCCTACCTCTGGAAACAACCAAAAAACTAGGAATTAGGGTGAATGATTTTATCCCATGTACCGACGGTGTCAGGGCCTACGATGGAACACGTCGCAGCATAAAGGGAACCATCTCCTTTCCCATTATGACGGGGCCAGTCATGAGAGAAACCGAATTTCAAATCATCGACATACCCCCAACCTACAACATGCTATTAGGAAGGCCATGGATCCACGCTACCAAGGCCGTCACCTCAACCCTACATCAAAAGGTCAGGATACCTTTAGGTGACGAGATTGTCACCATCGACGCTTCAAACTTTCGGGCTACGCTTAAACAACACAAAGAAAGCAATAGTACCGCGGAAATAAACGCCGATCCAGTCGATGACATATGTGGTTTCGACTTCGACTTCAGCATCTGTACCATGACTCGCGAAGAGGAAATCGCTTCGCTCTACGCCAAGGACAACGACAATAAATGGCCCACCATGGGTCTCTCTTATGTGCCATGGTCATATGAAGTCTCTCACGGTTGGGAATCATACAACGATCGCAAGAAGTATCACGATTTCCACATGAAACCATACCACATCTTCCCCAGCAACTACTTCGTCAGAGAAGGCACTAGCAGAGTTCCCAAAAACGTATCCACATACACCATCGCCGGAATTGAACTCGTCTCCGACATCATACGCAACTCCAACTTCAACCCCACTGACCTAATCGTTCCTTACGAAGAAAAAACACACGACGGATGGTCAAAAACCCTTGAATGGACCGACGAACAAGGCCGCACTTTCAAGATCACTACCGGCCAAGGCTACACCTTCAAAGATTCTGACTCCGACGAAGATGAAGACAACGCCCTCAACAAAAAGACCGTCATAGAATTTAAACTCCCTCGTCGTCATTTTAAGTCTTATGCCCCAACAAAACCCCCGGGTTATCTCCCCGATGTAATCAATTTAGCTCAAGAACTAGAGTCATTAAGGTTGTCCAAAGCTCCCTCGTCTGAGCTATCTTCAAATGTAACCGCTTTTGATAACATTAATAACATGAAAGTTTTTGGTTACTCTTTGCCTCATTGAAAATCTACGTATCCTAATGAATGTCATAATTTTAAACAAAATAACATTGCATTATATAGATACATTGCAAGCATTGTCTCAAAACCCGAACAGGACCCCATTATTGAAGACACAACAACCATCAACATAGGCACGCCTGAAGAGCCTCAAGAACTACAGCTGGGGGCTTTCTTAAGCACAGAAGAAAGGACCACATACACCAAGCTCCTCGCAGAATTCAAGGACGTCTTCGCATGGTCGTACAAGGACATGCCCGGCATCGACCGCGAGATAGCTGAGCGCCGCATCCAAATCAAGCAAGGTAGCAAGCCTGTCAAGCAGAAGCTCCAACGCATCAAGCCAGAATGGTCTCTCATGGTCAAAGAAGAGATCGAAAAGCAACTAAAAGCCGGGTTCATCCAAGTCATCGAATACTCCGACTGGGTCTCCAACATGGTTCCAGTTATGAAGAAAAACGGCAAAATACGGGTATGTGCCGACTTTCGAGACCTGAACAAAGCCTGCCCAAAAGACGATTTCCCGCTACCTCACATGGACATTCTAATCGACAACACAGCAGACCACGCCTTACTGTCGTTCATGGATGGATATGCAGGATACAACCAAATCAAAATGGCGACAGACGACATGCCAAAAACTACTTTCGTAACCCCCTGGGGAACATACTGCTACACAGTCATGCCATTTGGGCTCATCAATGCCGGCGCTACCTACCAACGCACTGCTACCACCCTGCTCCACGACATGATGCATAAGGAGGTTGAGGTATACGTCGACGACATGATCGTAAAGTCAAAAGAAAGGGATGACCACGTCACAAACCTCCGGAAATTCTTTACCCGAATCAGGCAGTATAAAATGCGATTAAACCCACAGAAATGCACCTTTGGGGTCACATCAGGCAAGTTGCTAGGCCACATAGTAAGCCAGCGCGGGATCGAAATAGACCCGACCAAAATCAAAGCAATAATGAGCATGAAGACGCCAAGCAACATCGACGAAATAAGGAGTTTCTTGGGACAAGTCCAATATATCTCCCGATTTATCAGCAAACTCACCATGATTTGCGAACCAATCTTCAAAAAGTTGAAGAAAGAAGAGCATACAAAATGGGACGATGACTGCCAACAAGCATTCGACAAAGTCAAGAGCCTGCTTACAAACCCACCCTTTCTAGTACCCCCACAAAAGGACTTGCCCATGTCGCTATACTTAACGACTACGCCAAACGCTATGGGTGCCATGCTCGCCCAAGAAGTCAACAATGAAGAACGGGCCATCTACTACATTAGCAAAAAGTTCCACGATTATGAAACTCGGTATGAACCAGTCGAGAAAAGCTGCCTCTCACTGGTCTGGGCAACCAAAAAGCTCAGGCATTACCTACTCACTAGCACAACAAGAGTCTACTCCTTAATGGACCCCCTCAAGTACCTATTTGAAAAACCGGTCCTAAACGGACGCATGGCCAGGTGGACTCTGCTTCTCGCCGAGTACGAACTCAAGTACCTCCCTCTGAAAGTGATCAAGGGAAGAGCAATTTCCAACTTCCTTGCAGAAAACGCTATCGTCGAACAACCCATGATCGACACAATGTCATTTCCTGACGATGGGATCTTTGCCATAGAAAAGGAATACTGACAATTATACTTTGACGGAGCATCAAACTACCGCGGCTACGGAGTAGGAATACTCTTAATATCCCCAAATGGTGACCATACTCCGCTCTCAATCAAGCTCGACTTTAGCGTCACGAACAACGCCGCAGAATACGAAGCCTGCATTTACGGCCTACAAGCAGCAATCACCCTCAAAATAAGGAACCTCCGCGTGCATGGAGATTCATTCCTCATCATAAATCAAGTGACCGGGGCATGGAAGATCATGAGCGAAACCCTCACCAAATACCAAACAAAAGTACAAAAACTCCTAACCAACTTCGACTGTGTCGAGTTTTATCACCTCCCAAGGGAAGAAAACCAATTTGCCGACGCACTGTCAAAACTCTCATCCCTCCTAAACATGCCACCAGACATGAAATTATTACCCATCATCGTTGAAAGACGAGACGAGCCAGCATACATCCACACCATTGACTTAGACGAAGCCGAGCAAACAGTGCCCTGGTACCAAGCCATAGTCAACTACAAAACAAACAACACTTACCCACCCGACACAGGTAAACGTGGCCAAAGAGCTATTAGACTCCTAGCATCCCAATTTGTCCTGGAAATGGGACAACTGCTCAAGAAGACACCACAAGGCACGCTCCTCATATGTGTCGACTACAAAAAAGGACAAGAGATCATCACGCAAGTCCACGACGGCGAATGCGGACCCCACATGAACGCTCGGGCACTCTGCAAACAGATTCTGAGGCTAGGATGGTATTGGACAACCATAGAAGCAGACTACATCCAATACGTGAAGCACTGCCACAACTGCCAAATTTTCAGCAACGTGCAGCATGTACCCCCTTCACCATTATATAGCCTAACCTCGCCCTGGCCCTTTTCAACTTGGGGCATTGACGTAATAGGAAAAGTGTAACACCCCGTGTTAATTTAATACAATAATTAGCCATCAAGTTCTATTTTCAAAGCTTAAATCATTTCCTAATCCTTTAACCTTTCAAAATCACACTTTTTGCAAAACTTTCGTTTTGTAAAATTTCTCGACTTCTTTAATACTTTTTAAAATTTTTGAATAATGAAATAAATATTTTAATCTTAGAATTCAAAAGTAGAAAAACTTAGAAAAATAGTCAAACGCACATACTTTGACTTTTATCGGTTTTGACACTGACTTTTTAAAGCGATAAATTTCGTGGAAAATTTTAATTTGATCAAATATCTTAAGAAGCTTCTTATTTTGACACTAGTATGTCAAGTGGTTTTTATGACTCATTATTTTCATTTTAATTAAACATTATTTACTAAATAACCTAAACTAACCTAATTCTTTTAACCTAAAAACATTACCACTTGTTCCCATAATTCACAAGTGCAAAACACAACCATTTTGGCCCAAGAAAACAGCCGAGATACTCCTCCATTTCATCTCTATATTTTTCTTCCATTTTATTTCCTAAAACACATTAAATTAAAACCCTAATATTACTCTAATATTACACTAGTGTTTCTAGACATTCTTGGGTATTTAGAGCTCACTTGTTTACGGGTTTTTGAAGGTGAAGACGGGTACTTGGGTGAAGACTTAGACCTAGATAACATCGTTGATCCGGACAACCAATAAACTTACCGATTAAGGTGACTAACTATGTCTTATATTATCTTTTTAGTAAATTAATTTGTTTTGTTATTATAATTTTATGAGTATGAAAATTATGTTAAATATGTTAAACATCACTTATATGTACTTGTATGTTTATGTGTTGAATAATAAATGATAATAACTAAATATATAGTTTACTAGTAATGATATAGTAAAATGGTAGTATGTTTAGTTAAATTAATTTTGAGCATTTCTAATTTATGTTTATATGATTTTTATGTTTAGTTATGTTTTATTTAAGTAGTAATGTTATATAAAAATTATGTGAAATATTAAAAATGAGTTTAAAGTGATTAAAATCGAAAATGAAAATTTATATAAAAACATACATATACTCGGCATTTTCAATTTTTTTTTAATATATTTTCACTTTTAATTTTTGTAAATAATATGTTAGATTAAGTTAGTTAAAATGGATGTTACCATGCAAAAATAATTAAATTAGGAAAATAAATTATAAATTATTAAAATCGAAATAAGTGTTTTTGAGTTTTGATATGATCTTCATGTGTGTTCTTGATTTATTCATGTTGATGTTCATCATTCTTGCTCATTTTGATCTTATTTTATTTTATGTTTGTTAATAATTTATGTTTATGTTTAGTTATTGTTTATATATTTTGTTAGTATTATGTATTAAATCAACTTAAACATTATAAATCATTTAGATTAAAAAGTTAGAAAATTAAAGTGTTGAAAAACACTATTCATAATTATAAATGAAATTTTTAGTAAATTTCATTTTAGTTTAAATCGTTTTAGTATAATTAGAATAATTGAATTATAAAGACTTTAAGTTAAAAACCGATAAAATCGAAAAATGAAAATTTAGGACATCACAATGTTAGCCACGGCATCCCCTTCATTTTTAGGGTTAAAATTTGTTTTATCACTTTTTAATTTATTGTTAAGTTAATTTAATTATTAATTAATAAGTTAGAATTAAGAAATTAAAAGAAATAAATCAATTTTTGTATTATATATGTTGTACACGGCATCCTTCATTTTTTATTGACTAAATTTGACCAAAATGAAATTATCACTAAGTCACTAAAGTTAAATAGTAATTAGAATTGAATTTTTGTATAAATCGTTTTGATTATAAATGAATTATGTTAAACCGATGAAAAAATGAGTAACCGTATAAAAATGAATTAAATCGTGTGCTACTACCTTTGCTATTGGATTGTTGAACTTGGACATACGGACTATAAATGAATCATCCACGATACTATTATCTTTTAAAATGAAAATCGCTAAATTTAGTTAATAGACGACTAAATTTAACTAAGTCTCAATTTAAAATGAATACCATTATCACTTTTTACAAATTGAACTTAACAATTTTAAAACTAGTATTTTAAAATGAATATCATTATCACTTTTTACAAACCGAACTTAACATTTTTAAAACTAGACTTTTAGAATATTTTCAAAAATCACTAAGTACGAAACGAACTTAACGTTTTTAAAACTAAACTGTTAAAATATTTACAAAAATCATTAAGTGCAAAACGAACCTAACGACTTTGAAACTAGAAATTTGTACTTAGAAAATAAAAACAAGTTTAGCATTATACTAAAATACCTTAAGTATAAAAATACGTATAAATGTAAACATACGTACAAGTATAAGAATACGTATAAGTATAAAAATAAAATTAGAATACGAAGTATAAAAATACGAATACGTATAAATATACGTATAGAATACGAAGTATAAAAATACGAATACGTATAAAAATACGTATAAAATACGGTGAATAGTGAAAAGTGAATAGTGAATAGTGAATAGTGAAAAGTGAATAGTGAAATACTGAAAATAACTGAAAATTTTACTAAGTATAGAAAATTTAAAATGAATAAGTAAATAACTTAAAGTGTTTGAAAAACACTTAAATAAAATTTGACATATTAATAAACATATCAAATTAGAAATTTAAAAACGTTAATAATTAACAACACTTCAAATAATAAACGAATGTGTTATGTGATCATATGAAACCTACAATTCAAATAAAACGTTTGACGCTGAGACTAAGAGAGTCTAGTAACATGTGATATGTAATATCAAATAAATAATGAATATTGAGTAAGTTAAATAAAAGGTCAAGCTTGGGCCTCAGATATGAAAACGTCAATCGTAAGTGAAGTGGGTTTAAGATAGTCTTGTAGCGGTCGCCATTGCCGTACAAGATAATGAATACGCCATGGTTTTTGCCACAGGCTTTAGGAAGTGGTCGTTTTATCTGGAGTTAAGGTGCTCTACGAATAGCGTGGCCCATTCTTAACGTGGATACTAATGTACATGTACTAGACTAGGGTTTAATTCACTCTATTTCGCTAAAGTTATCAGGGCCACCGTAACATTATGTGCATATGCGCTTTACGGTTCTGTCTCCTTGCCGTGTTTCGTCTTTATTGGACGCGACACTAGCATTCGTTCTTACCCTGCGTAAAGATTACTTGACGGGATTGTATCTGAAGTTCGAATCATTTCGAACACTAGAAGATGAGATGCAAGTACTATAGTATTCGGCGTGGTTTACGAGTCGAGTAAGCCGCTGCACTATGGTAGTGAGATGCAAGCGACTAGAGTACAATGGCCTACTCAGTGGTCAGGCTCGTAAGCAGTATGTGTTGTGTGTTGTTTGATTAAATGAGAACGAGTGTGTACCATCTTCGAAAATTAAAGACCACAAGTTTCTGAAGTGAATCGAGTCTGCATGATGAGAACAATACGATACGTATGTATGAATGCGATCTGATATCGCTTTGTAATCTTGCTGATATGTTGTAATACTATGGCTATGATATTATATGTTATTTGCTTTCATAACTGAATATCGTGCTTATATGATTTATCGCTTTAACCGCATGCTTATTATGACATATATGTCTTTACATGCTAATTGTATTAAACATGTTTATGTTTTATCATAATGTTATGTTTATAAAGCGATAATATTAAACCAATGTAATTGAAATCGAGGGTAAGTATGAGCATAGCTAGTCACTGTCCGCTCAGCGGGCATCCCCCCATCAGTTTATTGTGCAGGGTAATCATGGACCGGAAGCTGGATTTTGGACGGGGCCATGCAACGTTTTTACGCTTTACTTTATGTCATTTGCGAGAGATTTGTAATATATAAGACGCTACTCTTTTAAATTTCCGTACACAGAGTTGTTTTATTCAACTCTTGAATTACGATGTAACATTTTGGGTTTTATGTATAATTAATACTTATTTGGTTTAAGACTTAATTAATTTCCGCCTTAGTAATTAAAGTCGACGAAAAACCAGGTTATTCTGATTGGTATCGAGTGACTCGTGACCAGTAACATGAATTGCCTAATGCGATTTTTGCTTACCTAACGAGAGACACTGGCGATACAAACATATTAATATGTTAAGCGCAAGACTACTAGGATCAAATAATAAATTAGATTTTTCTTTATTAGATCACTTAAATAATAAACTTAAAATCGCTTAAAAGTGTGAGGATGGGTAGAAACCTTGGGACCAGACCATAGGCTAAGGGTTTTTAAATAACTAACTACTTCCCTCAAAATAAAATACACTAACTATCGTATGCTTGCTACTTGTCAAGTAGTGACAAAAACTAACAACTATCCTCGGATATAAAATCTAAATAATAATTCAATTCCCGAGGATCGAAGCACCGAAGGAGTACCAGACGGCACGGAGCGAGGACATCTGTTAAATCATAATTAATCCCATAAAAATACATTTCCTCTCTCCTACCTTTTTCATTCATACCAAGAAAATGTACAAGATACATTTTTAAATCCTAAAACCGATGTGACCAACAATTACATCTCAATGAAATAAAATACCTAACTTCTGTGCTTACTTGCATGACTACTGTCATCACTTCTATTTTCAAATAAATTCTATCAATGTCAAGCATGCTATCTAACGCCTTGCAAGACTAATGAATTTCTTCGCTTCCCTATTCTTTCAGAATGGCTGCAGCTCCAATGACTAACGAGGAACGTCAAATTCTGGCAGAAGAATCTCTGATCCGTCTGGCTGAGATAGCCACAGAGAATGCAAATCGCCAACATCAGCCAAGCGCGTTTGATCGTGTTTCACGTCATCGACCACAAGAATACTCGGGTTCAAGTAACCCTATCGATCTCACGAATTGGCTAGAGGAGATGAAAAAGCTGATGGACCTAAGCAGGACACCTCTAGAGGATAGGGTAAACATCGCCGCCTACTACTTGAAAGGCGAGGCGAATGATTGGTGGAACGTGGTCAGGACCAACGAGCCTGACGCCACGTTCACATGGTACGAGTTCACAACGAAAATCAAGGAGAAGTACTTTGGGTATGAGCTCCGTTGTCAGAAGGAAGAGGAATTCATAGCTCTTAAGATGGGGGACATGACACTCCAAGAATACACCGCAAAATTTCAACAGCTGGCCAAATTTGGGGCTGCGATCGCTCCCAACGAAAGGGCCATGACCCAGAGGTATCTGCGCAATATGTCCAACACTATGCGTACCCACATGAGTACCAACACCTACAATACCGTTGCTGCAGCGTATGAATGCGCATGTAGCCTATGGGCTTCTCTGGAGTTAGAAAAGGCTGAAAAGAAGAAGAAGGTGTTTGTGCCTTTCGTGTCACGATCGAGCTTCATTCGAGCCGAACTACCAACGCCCGATTCAGCGAGGCCAAATTTTGAGAGGCTGCGTTCCAAAACAGGGTTCTGCTTTGGGAACAACGAGAGAGCCATGGTTGCGGGAAGGGCTCCTCAACCAAGGGCCGTGACCAGGGAATTGTCGTATATGCCGCAAGGCACTACATGAAGGGAGGCAGTGCAATGGTCTGCCAATTACCTGTTTCAAATGCAAGATGGTAGGGCATAAGTCGAATGTATGCCCCAACAACCAGAACACGGCACCTGTTGCGGGGGTACCACAATCTGTTGTGGTACAGGGTCGAGTTTATGTACTCACAGAGGCCGAGGCAGAAGAGTCCCCTGAGGCAGACGTCATCACTGGTATTTTTCCTATAAACTCTGTGAACGCTGTCGTTTTATTTGACACCGGGGCATCATTGTCCTTTGTATCTTCTAAATTTGTTTCAAAGGCTAATCTCACAAGATCCGAATCAATCAACGCAAATATTTCTTTACCAAACTTAAAAATTTTCAAATGCTCCAAAATATTCAAAGAAACTCCAATCACAATCCATAAAACAATCTTTCCTTCCGACCTTATTCTTTTTGACATGCCGGAGTTCGACGTCATTCTGGGGATCGATTGGTTGACTAAGTATCATGCGTTGTTCGAGTGCCGAGATCGGAAAATTCGCTTGAAGCATCCTACGGGGACTAGAGTCACGTATCAGAAGACTTCGCCAATTAAGGGGGCGAAAATCATCTCTATGCTACAACTTCAACGGCTAGAAAGAAAAGGGCACCAAGTGTACCTATGCAGCGTCAATGAAGTCAAGGAAAGCGTAGATATCGAAGGTATTCACGTGGTGCGGAATTCACGGCGTTTTCCCAGACGACTTACCAGGCTTGCCACACCGCTCGGGGCGTTGAATTCTCTATCGACCTTGTGCCAGGCACGGCCCCAATCTCAAAGGCACCCTATAGGATGGCACGGTAGAACTCACAGGAATTAAAGAAACAAGCTGGAAGAAATGATTGAAAAGGGTTTCATAAGACCGAGTGTCTCACCCTGGGAGCACCGGTTCTCTTTGTGAAGAAGAAGGATGGCGATGAGACTGCATCGACTACAGGGAATTAAACAAGGTGACCATTAAGAACCGCTACCCTCTGCCAAGGATTGACGACCTTTTTGATCAGCTAAAAGGCGCGGGAGTGTTTTCTAAGATCGACCTAAGGTCAGGTTATCATCAGATCGCTGTTAGGGAATCGGACATCCAGAAGACTGCTTTCAGAAGCAGATATGGTCACTACGAATTCAAGGTTATGCCTTTCGGTTTGATAAATGCACCAGCAGTGTTCATGGATCAAATGAACAGGACCTTCCACGAGTACTTAGACATATGTGTGGTTCTATTCATTGATGATATCCTAATTTATTCCAAGACCGGGGCAGAACACGAGAAACATCTACGTATCATTCTGGGAATACTGATGAAATATAAGTGGTATGCTAAATTTTCCAAGTGCGAATTTTGGCTTGAAAAGGTAGCATTCCTGGGTCACGTCATATCAAAGGACGGAGTCATGGTAGATCCTGCAAAGATCGACGCAGTGAAAGAATGGAAGGCTCCTACAAATATAACTGAAATACGTAGCTTCCTGGGATTGGCTGGGTACTATAGGAGATTTGTTCCAGATTTCTCCAAGGTAGCACGACCAATGACAAAGCTGCTTCAAAAGGAATCTAAGTTCATTTGGAGCGAAGAGTGCGAGAATGCATTCCAGGAACTCAAGACAAGGCTTACCACAGCACCCGTCTTAGCTCTTCCTACGGATGGGGACGAGTATGAAGTCTACAGTGACGCCTCACTGAATGGCTTGGGTTGCGTGCTGATGCAACAAGGGAAGGTCATAGCTTATGCGTCAAGGCAGTTAAAGGTTCATGAACGAAACTACCCAACTCATGACCTAGAATTAGCAGCTGTGGTGTTTGCCTTGAAAATCTGGCGTCATTACCTCTACGGAGTGAGTATCAAATTTTACACAGACCACTAAAGCCTGAAATATATCTTCACGCAGAAGGAACTCAACATGAGGCAACGCCGGTGGTTAGAACTGATCAAGGACTACAAAATTGAACTACTGTACCACGAGGGTAAGGCAAACGTCGTTGCTGACGCGCTGAGTAGAAAGACTACGCATACCCTTAGCAACATTTGGGAGATTCCGGCTGGTATTGTCAGAGACTTCAAGAGAATGAACTTGGAGTTGGTTGATCGGCGATCTTGATTTGAGCATAATGATCGCAGAGCCGGAGTTATATCACGAGATTAGGGCTCTACAATGGGAGGATGAAGAACTCGTTAAGATCAGACGGGAAATTCCTTCAGGAAACCGAGAAGGGTTTGAGATTAAACCTGACGGGAGTTTAAGATTCAAAGAAAGGTGGTGTGTGCCCGACGTACCGGTACTAAAGAGAAAAATCCTTGACGAGGCACATAGTACACGATACTCCATACATCCAGGATCCGATAAAATGTACCAAGACTTAAAGCTGAAGTTTTGGTGGGTCCGAATGAAAGCAGAGATTGCTGAATACGTTGCGAAATGCTTAATCTGCCAAAAGGTGAAGTTTGAACATCAACGACCTGGGGGACTACTACAACCTTTGGACATTCCTTTGGGGAAATGGGACTCCATCTCCATGGATTTTATAACAGGTTTGCCAAGAACTCACCGAAGCAATAATGCGATTTGGGTAATAGTGGACCGCTTGACCAAATCGGCCCACTTTCTACCAATCAAAGATACTTGGAGCCTTGAAGAGCGAGCTAAGGCTTATGAGAAGGAGGTGATTCGACTACACGGTGTACCGCTAGACATTATCTCGGACAGGGATCCGAGATTCACCTCTCACTTTTGGGACAAACTACAGGCAGCGTTGGGAAGCCAACTGAAGATGAGCACCGCTTTCCACCCTGCATCTGATGGTCAAACTGAGCGAACTATCCAAACGGTTGAAGACATGCTCAGGGCATGTGCTTTAGAATTCAACGAGAACTGGGAGAAAAGCCTACCTTTGATTGAATTCTCCTACAACAATAGCTTCCATGCTAGTTTGGGTTGTGCACCATTCGAGGCACTCTACGGGAGAAAGTGTCGTAGCCCAGTCTGTTGGGACGATGCTAGTGATAACGTGGGTACTGGGCCAGAGGTTATTCAAGACCAGATTGAACACATCAAAATCATTCGTGAACGACTACAAGCGGCCCAGGACCGTCAGAAGATGTATGCTAACAAGCATCGCCGACCTATTGAATTCGAAGTCGGCGATCATGTGTTCTTGAAAGTATCACCCATGAAGGGGGTCCGACGTTTCGGTTTGAAAGGAAAATTGAGTCCTAAATACGTGGGACCATATGAAATAACCGACAGAATTGGTGAGGTAGCCTATCGCCTAGCATTACCACCCAATTTGTCGAAGGTTCACAACGTGTTTCACGTTTCGCAATTGAGAAAATACAGGAGTGACCCAAGTCATATCATTACTCCTGACGTGATCGCAGTTGAGCCTAATTTACTATACTCCGAGAGACCTGTCAAGATTCTAGCACGAGAAACCAAGAGGTTGAGGCGGAAGACGGTTCCCTTAGTGAAAGTGCTCTGGAAGGGTCAATTGACTGAACAAGCAACTTGGGAGACCGAAGCCTCTATGAAGGAGAAATATCCCGAGCTGTTTACCTCAGGTGAAAATCCTATTCTTCATTCAAGTTTCGGGACGAAACTTTTCTAAGGGGGGAGGTTTGTAACACCCCGTGTTAATTTAATACAATAATTAGCCATCAAGTTCTATTTTCAAAGCTTAAATCATTTCCTAATCCTTTAACCTTTCAAAATCACACTTTTTGCAAAACTTTCGTTTTGTAAAATTTCTCGACTTCTTTAATACTTTTTAAAATTTTTGAATAATGAAATAAATATTTTAATCTTAGAATTCAAAAGTAGAAAAACTTAGAAAAATAGTCAAACGCACATACTTTGACTTTTATCGGTTTTGACACCCGACTTTTTAAAACTGATAAATTTCGTGGAAAATTTTAATTTGATCAAATATCTTAAGAAGCTTCTTATTTTGACACTAGTATGTCAAGTGGTTTTTATGACTCATTATTTTCATTTTAATTAAACATTATTTACTAAATAACCTAAACTAACCTAATTCTTTTAACCTAAAAACATCACCACTTGTTCCCATAATTCACAAGTGCAAAACACAACCATTTTGGCCCAAGAAAACAGCCGAGATACTCCTCCATTTCATCTCTATATTTTTCTTCCATTTTATTTCCTAAAACACATTAAATTAAAACCCTAATATTACTCTAATATTACACTAGTGTTTCTAGACATTCTTGGGTATTTAGAGCTCACTTGTTTACGGGTTTTTGAAGGTGAAGACGGGTACTTGGGTGAAGACTTAGACCTAGATAACATCGTTGATCCGGACAACCAATAAACTTACCGATTAAGGTGACTAACTATGTCTTATATTATCTTTTTAGTAAATTAATTTGTTTTGTTATTATAATTTTATGAGTATGAAAATTATGTTAAATATGTTAAACATCACTTATATGTACTTGTATGTTTATGTGTTGAATAATAAATGATAATAACTAAATATATAGTTTACTAGTAATGATATAGTAAAATGGTAGTATGTTTAGTTAAATTAATTTTGAGCATTTCTAATTTATGTTCATATGATTTTTATGTTTAGTTATGTTTTATTTAAGTAGTAATGTTATATAAAAATTATGTGAAATATTAAAAATGAGTTTAAAGTGATTAAAATCGAAAATGAAAATTTATATAAAAACATACATATACTCGGCATTTTCAATTTTTTTTAATATATTTTTACTTTTAATTTTTGTAAATAATATGTTAGATTAAGTTAGTTAAAATGGATGTTACCATGCAAAAATAATTAAATTAGGAAAATAAATTATAAATTATTAAAATCGAAATAAGTGTTCTTGAGTTTTGATATGATCTTCATGTGTGTTTTTGATTTATTCATGTTGATGTTCATCATTCTTGCTCATTTTGATCTTATTTTATTTTATGTTTGTTAATAATTTATGTTTATGTTTAGTTATTGTTTATATATTTTGTTAGTATTATGTATTAAATCAACTTAAACATTATAAATCATTTAGATTAAAAAGTTAGAAAATTAAAGTGTTGAAAAACACTATTCATAATTATAAATGAAATTTTTAGTAAATTTCATTTTAGTTTAAATCGTTTTAGTATAATTAGAATAATTGAATTATAAAGACTTTAAGTTAAAAACCGATAAAATCGAAAAATGAAAATTTAGGACATCACTATGTTAGCCACGGCATCCCCTTCATTTTTAGGGTTAAAATTTGTTTTATCACTTTTTAATTTATTGTTAAGTTAATTTAATTATTAATTAATAAGTTAGAATTAAGAAATTAAAAGAAATAAATCAATTTTTATATGTTGTACACGGCATCCTTCATTTTTTATTGACTAAATTTGACCAAACTGAAATTATCACTAAGTCACTAAAGTTAAATAATAATTAGAATTGAATTTTTGTATAAATCGTTTTGATTATAAATGAATTATGTTAAACCGATGAAAAAATGAGTAACCGTATAAAAATGAATTAAATCGTGTCCTACTACCTTTGCTATTGGATTGTTGAACTTGGACATACGGACTATAAATGAATCATCCACGATACTATTATCTTTTAAAATGAAAATCGCTAAATTTAGTTAATAGACGACTAAATTTAACTAAGTCTCAATTTAAAATGAATACCATTATCACTTTTTACAAATTGAACTTAACAATTTTAAAACTAGTATTTTAAAATGAATATCATTATCACTTTTTACAAACCGAACTTAACATTTTTAAAACTAGACTTTTAGAATATTTTCAAAAATCACTAAGTACGAAACGAACTTAACGTTTTTAAAACTAAACTGTTAAAATATTTACAAAAATCACTAAGTACAAAACGAACCTAACGACTTTGAAACTAGAAATTTGTACTTAGAAAATAAAAACAAGTTTAGTATTATACTAAAATACCTTAAGTATAAAAATACGTATAAATATAAACATACGTACAAGTATAAGAATACGTATAAGTATAAAAATACAATTAGAATACGAAGTATAAAAATACGAATACGTATAAATATACGTATAGAATACGAAGTATAAAAATACGAATACGTATAAAAATACGTATAAAAATACGGTGAATAGTGAAAAGTGAATAGTGAATAGTGAATAGTGAAAAGTGAATAGTGAAATACTGAAAATAATTGAAAATTTTACTAAGTATAGAAAATTTAAAATGAATAAGTAAATAACTTAACGTGTTTGAAAAACACTTAAATAAAATTTGACATATTAATAAACATATCAAATTAGAAATTTAAAAACGTTAATAATTAACAACACTTCAAATTATAAACGAATGTGTTATGTGATCATATGAAACCTACAATTCAAATAAAACGTTTGACGCTGAGACTAGGAGAGTCTAGTAACATGTGATATGTAATATCAAATAAATAATGAATATTGAGTAAGTTAAATAAAAGGTCAAGCTTGGGCCTCAGATATGAAAACGTCAATCGTAAGTGAAGTGGGTTTAAGATAATCTTGTAGCGGTCGCCATTGCCGTACAAGATAATGAATACGCCATGGTTTTTGCCACAGGCTTTAGGAAGTGGTCGTTTTATCTGGAGTTAAGGTGCTCTACGAATAGCGTGGCCCATTCTTAACGTGGATACTAATGTACATGTACTAGACTAGGGTTTAATTCACTCTATTTCGCTAAAGTTATCAGGGCCACCGTAACATTATGTGCATATGCGCTTTACGGTTCTATCTCCTTGCCGTGTTTCGTCTTTATTGGACGCGACACTAGCATTCGTTCTTACCCTGCGTAAAGATTACTTGACGGGATTGTATCTGAAGTTCGAATCATTTCGAACACTAGAAGATGAGATGCAAGTACTATAGTATTCGGCGTGGTTTACGAGTCGAGTAAGCCGCTGCACTATGGTAGTGAGATGCAAGCGACTAGAGTACAATGGCCTACTCAGTGGTCAGGCTCGTAAGCAGTATGTGTTGTGTGTTGTTTGATTAAATGAGAACGAGTGTGTACCATCTTCGAAAATTAAAGACCACAAGTTTACGAAGTGAATCAGTGCATGATGAGAACAATACGATACGTATGTATGTATGCGATCGATATCGCTTTGTAATCTTCCGATATGTTGTAATACTATGGCTATGATATTATATGTTATTTGCTTTCATAACTGAATATCGTGCTTATATGATTTATCGCTTTAACCGCATGCTTATTATGACATATATGTCTTTACATGCTAATTGTATTAAACATGTTTATGTTTTATCATAATGTTATGTTTATAAAGCGATAATATTAAACCAAAGTAATTGAAATCGAGGGTAAGTATGAGCATAGCTAGTCCTTTGTCATTCAGTGAGCATCCCCATCAGTTTATTGTGCAGGGTAATCATGGACCGGAAGCTGGATTTTGGACAGGGCCATGCAACGTTTTTACGCTTTACTTTATGTCATTTGCGAGAGATTTGTAATATATAAGACGCTACTCTTTTAAATTTCCGTACACAGAGTTGTTTTATTCAACTCTTGAATTACGATGTAACATTTTGGGTTTTATGTATAATTAATAACGCTGGTTTAAGACTTAATTAATTTCCGCCTTAGTAATTAAAGTCGACGAAAAACCAGGTTGTTACAAAAAGTCCAGCCCATCGGAAAAGGAGGTCACTGGTTCGTGCTAGTGGCAATCGACTACTTTACAAAATGGGTAGAAGCAGCATCCTTTCGAACCCTCGGCTCCAAAGAAGTCGCTAAGTTCATCCAGACAAACATCATATGCCGATATGGCATACCCCATGAGTTCATCAGCGATCAAGGCTCGCACTTTCAGCGCGAGACAGAAGCCATACTCACAAAATACAACATCCAGCATCACAGATCCTCACCCTATCGACCCCAAACCAATGGAGCCGTTGAAGCAGCAAACAAGACAGTCGTCACCATACTCGAGAAAATGATCGACAGTTGCAAAGATTGGCCCAACAAGATACCATATGCACTCTGGGGATACCGTACTACCATCCGCACCCCTACAGGCATGACCCCCTATTTCCTTACCTACGGCATGGAAGCCATCCAACCAGTGGAAATAGAAATACAATCACTACGCATACTAATGGAAAGTAGCATCCCAGAAGCAGAATGGGCCTGCGAACGCTACGAACAACTCATGCTCTTGGACGAACGCCGACTTCACTCCCTGAGTACCGTACGAATGTACCAAGCACGATTACAACGAGCATTCAACAAACGAGTCAAGCCACGAAACATAAAAGTAGGTGATCTCGTACTAAAGTCAGTCCGAGCACCGCTTCCAGTCGACCCACGAGGGAAATTCAAGCCTAATTGGGCTGGGCCCTACCTCGTCAAGGAAATCTACACAAAGTGAGCAAGAAACTAACCGACTTGGACGGTCAAGAGTTTAACCTCGCAACGAACCTCAATCAACTCAAGAAATACTACCCCTAAAAAAACCCTTGCAATGCATCTATAAAATACAATTTTCTAAAAATCAACTCATGGGCCGGCATTCCCCTAAACGTGCACATTCCATAAACAAACTCATGGGCCGGCATGCCCCTAAACATGCACATTCACCACTTTAGATACCCGTATCCGTACCCCCCAAAAACAAACCCGATGATGAAAAGGACTTTCATGCATGCTTTTAAAAGAGTCGAAACGGTACAAAAGTGTCTAAAACGTATTAGTCATTTTTAGCGTATTAATTTGGATTTGCATAATCATGAAAATGAATGTCAATTTTTAGTCATCATGAGCGTAACACAAGCACAATATAGGAACGTCTTATTAAGCCAAGCCACAAAAACAGCCCAACTAGCTACAAAACGGCCCAAACTTACAAAAACGACCCAAAAACGCACACTAACACAACACTCAAAACGGGCCAAAGTGCGTCCCGTGTCACATTTTCACAAAACAAAACTCCACGATACCATAAAATAATATAACCTAATATTTTTTTTATTTTGAGCCAAAACCGAAAAACACGACAAAAACCGAAACACGAAAACCGAAATTCGGACCAAAACTGAACAAAGACTTAACCCCTAAGTAAACAACAAAACATAATCATTACTTAATCAAACATCCAAAAACCAAATGGCGGCATAAACAACCCACCACAACAAAAAAGAAATCGCCTGTTGACAGGCGATTAAGTTTCTAATCGCCTGTTAACAGGCGATTATAAACTTCTCCCATACAGCCGCCTTTTTGATTTTTCTTACAAAATCCAACCCAAACAAAATATAAAACGCCTGTTCACAGGCGATTTATATTTTGTTCACCCTAAAACCAGCCAACCACTATAAATACCAACCCACTTCATTCATTTTCAACATCGGTTTTTTAACACTTATACACTATTCACGAAATCCACTCAAAAATACCGTCTTTAGATTTTCGAAAGGTAAACATTTTACCTACGAATTTGGACGTTTGAGACTCGGATAATGGGGTTACATTAACCCCAAACCCGATATTGGCACTAGCGGCCGTATTAAATAATACGGTTGTAGCAATTCGGATTCATAATCCGTCTAAACCCCGCCAATATCGCATAAATAAACGACTCATTATCACTAAAGCAAACCGACGTCACTTTTATAATTATGCAAGTCCTCATTCATGCATTAAATAACGACTAGAATCACGGATCCAACACTAAATTGTACCGTTTCATAGAGTCTTTTAGCATGTCAAAACTGAGGGTTTTTCTGTACAAATTCTAATACGAGGTTGGAAAATAACGTCTATAGTAATAATTTAGTCAATAAATTATTATTTAACGTATATTTCTTATAGCAATATGTCATTATTTTGACAATTTACATTATTTATGCATTTTAATCGAGTCATAATTATTCGCACTTGTACGTAGCGTGACTTTTAGCCCCAATATCGAAATTAAGCAAATGTTTTCAAATTAGTAGAGACTACTTTTTACGTAGGCTTTTTGATTGCTGTTTTCAAAATACACTTTGTCAAAACTTTCGAAAAGTAACCTCACTCCGAACCCCTTTTCTGGTTTCAAACCTCAGATAGATAGGTATCGACGCACCTTGAAATCTGAGACACTCGTGTCTTGTATTTCAAGACGCGTTGAATAGGTTCCAAATTCCTTTAATATTTGGTGGCGACTCCGAAAATACACTTTCGAAAAGGATTATCTACTTTTCTTTTTGGTCACAAATTCATGCAATGATCTCCCCCATTTTTCTCAAAACTTCGCACTTTTTCCTGCGAGGCGCATTCGCTGGCGCCCCACTGGCGAGGCGCGCGCAGGGCGTCGATAGGGACTAGCGATTTCACACATTTTTTTCCCGGTACCTTCAGCTGGCGACTCCGCTGGGGAGAAGCATGATTTTTATTATTTTTGAAAAACTAGTTTTTCTTTTATTTTAAAATCATAAAGAAGTGAAGCTTGAAACCTTGAAAACATTTACGCTTTCGATATTTGGGCAAAAATACGTTGAGTCGAATCCTCCTGATTCAAACCACACCCTTTGAGGAACGGCCCTCAAGAATCCTCGCTTCATGAGCGAGGTAACTCGGACACTGCTGTTCTCTCACCCCTCACGATTACAAGTACGGCATCCGTACAAACGATCGTAATCAGTCAAACTCGAGCGCTCTAGGGCCGTCTTGAATTCACACCTAAGGCGTGTGTAGTCTTGCGGGTGCCCCTACCTAAACGTCGCGGGAATGACCGGAGGGGAACCTTACCTATTAAACCAAAAACCTGTGTTTATATGTACAAGTGTGAAGCTATAGTACCCTCACTATAGTAGTCTTTCAAAAACTTCCTGCATGTGAAAACTTTTCCTAGGCATTATACTTTTAAAATACGTCCATCTTTGAAATTGCTTTTTCAAACTTTTTTCAAAAAAGGTCATACTTTTAAAAACACGCCGTTAGGCTCTTTGACCTATAGTCATTTGAGTTTAATAAATAAAATGCCACTACATTTAAAACCGACCAAGGATAACCACTATATCCCAGGTCTTTTTCAAAACGTAAATGAATTATGCGACTGACGTATCGTCATAGTACATTTATTGCTAAAGGTCTTTCACAAAGCAAAAACCCGAGTATGTCAATTCATTTCGGAGATTTTAAATGAAATTAACTTTTAGAACGTTAGAATTAGCTCTAAGTCGAGTGACTCTTTAGTCATCCCGATTTAATCTTTTTCTCTCAAAAACAAAAAACGCGGGCTCGTTCAGATGCGAACCCGTTGATTTACTCTTTGAATCGAATGACTTATCGTCATTTTTGATTTAAATCCCTGAGTCACACGTAAAAGGCGAACAATTGATCGCCTTTTACCCAATTTTAACATCCTCAGGTCGGTTAGCCTATCGCTACTTCGGTCTGATCCTTTTTTATCATAATCCAATGTTAAACCCCTGGCAACATACCGCCAAACTGGGTCAATCAGATTATGATCATACAAATTTTCCTACCTCGAGAATAGGGACGTGTCAACACGCCTCTACCTCAAAAGCTTCCCGTGTCCTTTTAAAAGCTAAAAACACGAGTCAAGTCAAGTCACCCACTTTTTACGCTTTTGTGTCTTCCTTTGGTCGTGAATGCGATTTTTCATTTGAGTCTTTTCCTTCTCTTTTAGAATCACTAAAGTTTTGAAAACTTTGTCAGGTCCGCTCATTGAAAAACCCTGAACACCCGGCTCGCGAGCACAAGATGAATTTCCGTTTCAACCTCGCGAATGATGAAACTGCCTTTCCACCACCTCCTCCGCTAATGACGATCACCGAACACGTAAGGCTGCTCGACCACAAGGTAGCCAATCTCACCGCTTTGTTCGAACATCTGGCCGCCATGCAAAAGATCGAAACCGAGAAAGACACAAGACTATTCGCCGAAGAGTCTGCTCGACACATCAAAAGAATCCGATCCCTGGAGGATGAAATTCACAAATACAAACTGGCCAAAACTTCAGATCATGGTCGCCAGGTTAATGCTTCTCCCGCCGCAACAATGGTGGACCGTTTAAAGCTATAAACTCAAAGGCACTAGCAAAGACAACCAAAGATTCCTAGCACAGCCCACTCCTGCCTCACCCAGGTCATCATCAGTTGGACCATTTCCGTTGCAACAGCGACGAAGGTTCGACCCCCTCTTTATGTCCTACTCAAAGGCATTGGGAAGGCTCGTGAAGAAGAGCATTCTCCACCTTCCCAAACCCACCAGTGTACCACCTGAGGATAAGAAGCCATTATCATGGCACGAGGACTCGTACTGCGAGTTCCACAGGGGAAAGGGACATGACACGGAGAATCAAGCTCGCCAAGAGCGTGATCCAAGACATGATCGACAATGAAACAATCGATAAGCCAAGCATAGCTCCTAAACCATCAGGCCAGCAGGACACCTCCCTTGCTCGCCCCATTTTCGTAGGAACTCATCCCATCCTCAATCACCCCCTCCTACCTCCCGCAAGCGATCACGAGGTCAACGTCCTTTTCGACAGCATCAACAACAACGGTAGCAAGATTGATCACATTCGCCTAGCTAGGACAAGGACAAAACCAGGGCACGAGGACAGGAAAGAAATTTCCACCCAGATCCCTCATCAACGTCCCCTTAGACCGTCCGACGGCCATGATAAAGCTCCACACCCCCAACGTCCGCATCAGTTTCCTTTAGATCTACAAATACCGCCGGGATTCCCTCCTAAACGCGCGAGCAAAAGCAAGGATAAAGACATGATCGAAAATATGATTACCCCACCCATAGCGAACGGTCCTTCATATAACACAACATGGCGAGGTGCCAAGGAGATCCTTCCAGCACAACTCATTGACCGCATTGTTCGGGATTGGCTACCAGGTGCCATAACTTTCTCCCACGCAGATCTGCCGCCTTTTCAAGACCCACACAACCCAGCACTCTACATAACCGTAGAGTGTCGCAATATGGTGCTACCTGTCACCCTCATCGACAACGGCTCCGCAATCAACATCCTGCCCCTAACAACTGCCCTCAAACTAGGACTAAAGGAAAGTGATGTCACCCCTTGCTCCAACAGCATAAGAGCGTACGACGGTACGTCCCGCAGCATAGAAGGAATCATAACATTACTCATCATGACAGGTTCTGTTGAAACACGAACCGAGTTCCAGCTCATGAATATCCCTCCGGCATATAACATGTTATTAGGAAGGACCTGGATTCACGCTACCGGAGCCATCACATCAACTCTGCACCACTTCCCTGTTACAACGAAGTCATTACCATAAAGGCCTCAGATTTCCGAGCCGCCCTCCGACAACTGAAGCTCGAGGATGGAGCCACCCAATCTTCCGACGACTCAGGAAGTCCCAATTCAAGCACCTGCACCTAGAGTCTAGGGTCCTGCGTCATCATGACGCCAATTTTCTAAAAATCGGCTAGGTTACTCGATCATTTTCCTAATGTAGTAAGTCTTAGGTAAAGAACTAGAGTCATTAAGGTTGTCCAAAGCTCCCTCGTCTGAGCTATCTTCAAATGTAACCGCTTTTGATAACATTAATAACACGAAAGTTTTTTGTTACTCTTTGCCTCATTTAAACTCTACCTTTTCTAATAATTGCGATAAATTTAAACTAAATAAAATTGCATTATATAGATACATTGCAAGTATTGTCTCAAAGCCCGAACAGGACCCCATTATTGAAGACACAACGACCATCAACATAGGAACACCCGAAGATCCTCAAGAACTACAACTGGGGGCTTCCCTTGTTGGGGTTAGTGTCCTCCACAGTTAGTGCAATAACATAAATAAATCTCTAAAGGTACACAGGGTACATTTTGTATTTAATCAGTTGATTAACGTTTATCGATAACGGTTGGCTTGCTAGATAAGTTTGACGTTATTGTCATACAGATGGCGGTGATCAACTGGTCCCTAAGAGTCACACCTAAAGGATATGTTTGAGAAATATGATTATTTGAGAAAATGATCATATTGATGCCTTACTTAATGACTAAACGGTTAGTCAGTGTTGTTGACTAAAAGGTTAGTCAAATGTGACTAAAATGTTAGTCAAGTGTGATAATGAATATTATTTAATAATGATTAAATAATGTTAGATGAGAGGAATTAGCTGTAATTCGGAAATTGAATATAAAAGGTTATATTTAATTAATATGTATAATGTCGGCTAATTAATTTTAATCAGTTATAATTAATTAGTAAATTATAAATATAAGGATATTTATGATTTATTATAATATAAGGATATTATAATTACATTATATATTAAAAGCTTAAGAATACTAATTAAATGGGTTAAACCTTTTAATAAGTTTTGGGCTTGTAAATTTAGAAGTGGAAGAGCCCACTTCCCTTGCTTTTGGACGTGTGATAGGTGATTAGGGTGAGGAAGTTTACTTCCTCCCTACTTAACCTAATCATACTACAATTATCATCTAACCTAATTCATTCATACTACAACACAAAACAAAAAGAAAAAGAAACTGTTCTTTTCTCTCTAATTCTCTAGCAAACTCAAAGGCATATCTTAGACTATCTTGGGTGTTTCTATTAGGAGATACCATACTTTTGGTATTAATCTTAGGCCAAATTACAAGGTTACAGAGGTTAATACTTAATCTCTTTATTATGTTATGCATTATTGTTTTATGACCATTAATCTTATAAAAGTTTTCATTATAATCCTGTGAATTAAAAGGTCTATATACGGATATAAACCTACAAGTGGTATCAAAGCCAGGTTGGGCACATGAATTTTTATAAGATTTTCATAAAAATCGATTTTGTATAATTTATAAACAAATTAATATATTGGCCGTATGTTTGTTAATAATGTTAGGCCGTATGTTAGTTAATAAAGTTAGGCCGTATGATTGTTTTAATTGGTTTGGCATGTGCTTTTGATTAATCAAGTTTGATGTTTTTTTTATGAAATCTTCATCAATTTTCAAAGGGCACGTGTTGTTGCATGTTCTCAAATTTTTGACTTTTGCCATATGTTTGGATTAATTGGCCGAGTGTTATGTTGTATGGCCGAGTGTTCTTATTAAAATTTGGGTCCGTTTGATTCATAATTATCAATGTTTTAAGATGTTAAAATTACGATATATGATTTTGTATAAGTTTTGATTTAATACTGATTGAATTAAAACATAAAAGGACCAAATTTTTATATGTTAATGAACATATTGTTTGCAAATCATTAGATCTATTATGTTAAGTTGTTTAATTTAAAAAGTTAAATTGAATCTCTTAAATCAATGTTTAATACGGATTAAAATTGAGTTAGGATTGATCTAATTATTAGCATATTCGAATTAAATCAGTTTAATTCATTTATTTTAAATTGGCCGAAATATTTTGTTTTTGGTAATTTCTTAAATTGGCCGAATTTTTTTTTTTTGGTTATATTATTATTTCCGTGAGTTTTAATTAATTTAAAAAAAAAAAAAAAAAAAAATTCCGGTATTTAATTTAATATGGCCGAAATTGTCTTTTGGAAATTTTTATTTTTGGCAATTTTTATTATATTATAAAGATAATATTTTGTGTTATTGTGAAGCAGTTCACAATAAATATGATACCTAATATTTTAAAGCAGTTTAAAATATCTTGAGATCGAATTTATGTTATACTGATAATATAAATTGTTTTGGATTATATTTCGATTAAAAGATATTATGAACAATTAAGGAATTGTTGCATAATTATAATCATTTAAAAAGGGTGGTTTGGATTAAAATCAATTCGTTTGCATTGTTTTTATTTTGTTTAGTTGATGCTCTTTTTTGTGTTTGAATGGTTTGAATGTTTTGAATGGTTTATTTTCACGCATTAAAAATGTACAATCGGTTGTAATTTACTAGTGTGGCCTTAGAAAGTTGTGTTTTCGTAATGAAGGAAACACAATTTTGGTTGTTTTTTGAGATCTCGAATCTCCAATTAATGTAATATTTTAATTTTTGCAATCTTTGAATTAGAATGTAAATAGTTTTTTTTTGTAATTCAAAAATTGTAATTTTAAGAAGATTTCAAGATGAAGATTCAAGATGGACTCCCACTTAAAGCCCAAGATGAAGAATGAAGACTTGCTTAGGGTCCATGGATGGATTCCACTTTGTATTGTCTTTATTTTCATAGGGATAGGCCACACTAGGTGTTTTTCATTTTTGCGTTTTTTCTTTACTGTTTTTATTGCATTCACGTTAGATAGTAGCATCATATTCCGCCTAAACTAAACCAAACCACCTAATATGCATGAAAATGGATCATATAGTTGCATTCTTTTTCATTGACATACGGATGTCACTTGTTTTTAGGGCTATCACCTCATTTTTAATCATTTACGATAATGCTAGATATTAGTTCACTTAAAATGAATTAAAATGAGTTGATGGGATCTTCCTCTAAAAGAAAAATTGAGAATTAGTCTTTATAAAGTCGAACCACTATGAATCCCTTCTTCGTCGGTAGGCATAATATGACCCCTTCTACGTTGGGTAAGTAGTGGTTGTCGACTTAGTTTACCTCAACACTATAGTTCGAGTAATATCTCGTAGTTATGGTGGACTAACAGATAGGATTTACTGAAATCTATCGACCAAGAATTCTAACAGTAGAATTAGCCAAGAGGTTGGCTTATCAATTTACAGAAATTGAGTCTTGGGATCATATATATAATTCTCGAGGGAGATCGATTATATGAGTGCATAAGTCATTGCATTAATATGTTATCGCTTTTGACTTAAATTTTAAAACCTTGATTTCTTATCTATTCTCTTCTTCTTCTTTCTTTTCACAGTTTCGAATACGTTATATACAGATATAACTACTATAACAAATGGCTGTCCGTACAGACGAACCAATGCCAAGTGCCACACTAATGCGCGAATCATGGCTTAGAATTTTCATGGGCACCATGAATCAGTCTACTAGACTGAAGCATGATGGGTCAAACTTTTCTGATTGGGAGGCCGCATTACGGAATGCTGCCATTGCTGACGGTAAGCTCAAGTACTTGACTGAGCCACCGCCGGCTCTACCAGCTCCCGATGCAGAAGAAGCTGAAACTTTTGCTTATAACGATTTCATGATGGAAGCGGGTGCGTTACAGAACGTACTCATCTATGCAATGGAACCCAATTTGCAAAGACGTTTCATTACCCAGGGTGCAAACAAGATTTTCACCACCCTTACAAAGGAATTCTCGAAAGCTCCGAGAATTAAGAGTTACGAGTACACTACTCGTTTCTTTGAAGCTAGACTCCAAAAGGGCCAACCGGTTGGTCCACACCTTCTCGCCATGATCGAGAACGTTGAGAAATTGGAGGAGCTTGGTTGCACGATCGATGAGAAGATCATCATTGATCGAGTGCTCCACTCTCTTCATGATGGGTATGCCCTCTTTAGGGCAAACTACTACATGAACGACATGCAGAAAAGTCTGCATGAACTACATTCACTCCTCGTACAGACGGAGAGTGATCTGAAGTTGAGTGGGAGTACGAAGCAAGATGTTCTCATGATTGGGAACAAGAAGAGTAAGGGTAAGGCTCCGGCTAACCTAGCTGTAGGTAAGCCAAAATTCAAGAAGCCGATGGTTGCTAAGAGTGGGCCTGGTGAGTCTAGCGGTAGCTCACAAGGCAAGGCAAAAGCAAAGCAGAGCATGGAGTGCCACCATTGCCACAAGTCTGGGCATTGGAGGCGTAACTGTCCCGTGTATGCTGAGGACATAAAATCAGGCCGCGTCGCTCCTGTTGGTATGTCTTCTTTTATTCATATGATTGAGATTAACCATGCAAGTTTCGGAACTTGGGTACTTGATACTGGATGTGGTTCTCATCTGTGCAATCATTTGCAGGGCCTAAGAAGCATCAGAACTCTGGCAAGAGGTGATGTAGACCTGCGAGTGGGGAATGGAGCAAGAGTTGCTGCCGTTTCAGTAGGAACATATGTAATCCAACTCCCGAGCGGATTTGAGTTATTTCTAAATAACTGTTACTATGTACCTAGTTTATCCAAAAACATTATTTCTGTATCCGTTCTTGATAAAGAAGGATTTTCATTTTCAATAAAGAATAATAACTGTATTTTCTCATTGTGCGATATGACTTATGGTAAAGCTGTTTCCATGAGCGGAATTTATGTTTTAGATCAAACCACAGAAATCATGCATGTGAGTAACAAGAAAGCAAAGGTTGGTGACAAAGATCAAACGTATTTATGGCATTGCCGAATGGGACACATAAATGAGAAACGCGTGAAAAAGCTCATTGATAATGGGACAATAGCCCCATTTGACTATGAAACTTTTGGCACGTGTGAATCATGTCTTATAGGCAAAATGTCTCGAATTTCCTTCAAAGGTGTTGGAATGCACTGCGACCTATTAGGACTCATACATACTGATGTGTGCGGACCTATGTCAATCAACGCTAGAGACGGCTATAGGTATTTTATCACTTTCACGGACGATTTGAGTAGATATGGACATGTCTATTTAATGAAGCATAAAAGTGAGTCCTTTGACAAGTTCAAGGAATTCCAGAATAAGGTTGAGAACCAGCTGGATAGAAAGATAAAAGCACTACGTTCAGATCGTGGTGGCGAATATCTTTCAACTGAGTTTGATCGACACCTGAAAGACCGCGGGATAGTACTACAGTTAACTCCACCCGGAACACCACAACTGAATGGTGTGTCCGAACGCAGGAATCGAACATTACTTGATATGGTTCGATCCATGATGAGTCACGGTTGTACCTGACTCATTATGGGGCTATGCTCTTTTGTCAGCTGCTCTTATACTTAACCGAAGTCCGTCTAAAGCTGTAGACAAGACTCCATACGAGTTATGGAAGGGAACGGTCCCTAACTTGTCCTTTATTCGGGTTTGGGGGTGCGAGGCTTATGTCAAGTGGAGACACGAGGATAAGCTCGGCCCGCGATCGGTCAAGACATACTTTATTGGTTATCCAAAAGGAATGTTTGGTCATTACTTCTATTCGCCTACCGAACACCGTGTTTTTGTTGCGGCTAGTGCGACGTTCTTAGAGAAAGAGTTTCTCGAAGACAAGAGAGGTAATAGAACCTTCGATCTGTCGGAGATTCCTGAACCAACAACCGAGCAACCAATGGAGGAAGCTGTTCCTTCTACGTCTGCTGCGGTTAATGTCCCTTTGGAACCCAGGAGGTCGGGTAGACTCTCCATTCCTCCAGATCGATATATCGGTATAGTCGAGGAGAATGGGAGAGACGACGTTTTACTCCTTGAGAGTAACGAACCCGTAACCTATAAAGGTGCCATGACGTGTTCTGACTCAAAGCTTTGGCAAGAAGCCATGCAATCCGAGATGGACTCGATGTACGAGAACCATGTATGGGATCTGGTTGACTTACCTGATAAGGCTAGGCCTCTTCAGTGCAAATGGCTTTACAAGATAAAGCGATCTGTAGAAGGACAACCAGATATATACAAGGCACGACTAGTGGCAAAGGGTTTCACTCAAGTGCAAGGGTTGCACTATGATGAGATTTTTGCACCTGTAGTCATGCTTCGTTCCATTCGGATTCTCTTAGCGATCGCCGCATTTCATGACTATGAAATTTGGCAAATGGATGTGAAAACCGCCTTCTTAAACGGTTATTTGGAGGAGGAGTTGTACATGGTACAACCCGAAGGTTACATCGATCCTGAAAATCCTAAGAAAGTTTGCAAGCTTAAGCGTTCCATTTATGGACTTAAGCAAGCTTCACGGAGTTGGAATCATCGCTTCGACCAAGTGATAAAGGAGAATGGATTCACTCGATCGGTCGAGGAACCATGCCTATATATCAAGTCGAGTGGGAGCAAGATTGTCTTCCTAATCATCGCACGTCGATGACATACTCTTGGTTGGGAATGACATACCTCTCTTACCTACGGTAAAAGTATGGTCACAGAACCTTTTCCGGATGAAAGATCTGGGTGAGGCACAGCGTATTTTGGGGCTCCGTATCTATAGAGATAGATCACGACGGATGTTATCCCTTAGTCAGGAGTCTTATATAGATAAGATTCTTGAGAGGTTCAGCATGACCAACTCCAAGAAGGGGAACCTTCCAATGATCTCAGGGGTGCACTTGAGTAAAGCTCAAGCACCAAAGACATCTGAAGAGGTCGAGCGCATGAGTCGGATTCCATATGCTTCGGCAATAGGATCGATCATGTATGCCATGATATGCACACGTCCGGACGTGGCATATGCATTGAGTATGACGAGCCGATACCAAGGCAATCTAGGTGAAGCACACTGGATGGCCGTAAAGAACATTCTTAAGTACCTACGGAGGACTAAAGATTGGGTATTGACTTATGGAGGAGACACTGAGCTATGCGCAAACGGTTACGCAGATGCTAGTTTCCAAACGGATCGAGATGACTCGAAATCTCAATCTGGATTCGTTTTTACTCTTAATGGCGCTGCGGTCAGCTGGAAAAGCTCCAAACAAACAGTTATAGCAGATTCAACGACTGAGTCCGAGTACTATGCTGCTTCAGAGGCTGCGAAGGAAGCTATATGGATGCGTCAGTTCTTACAAGGACTAACTGTAGTTCCTAGTTCGAATGACCCGATCACCATCTATTGTGACAATAGTGGTGCCATCTTCCAAGCGAAGGAGCCCAAGTCCAGCAACAAGTCTCGGCACGTGCAAAGGAAGGCTCACATGATCCGGGATTACGTGGAGCAGAAGGAGATAGTGATTGACAAGATTGCTACGGATGATAACATAGCAGATCCTCTCACTAAGCCGTTGAGACAAGATAAGCATGAAGGGCACGTTAAATCCATGGGTCTTAAGCGTGTTCCTGAGTTGTATTAGTTGTTTGTATGGATTTGACACTTGTATTTCCTAAAACTTCTAATAAAATCATCGTTTTGTTTTATATATATTGTTTTTTCATGAGGGTTGTGCAGACAACGTTGAACACCTCAAAGTGAACTGAATTGCTTTATATTCTGTTTTGGTCCGTGATCGCCTACATGAGCTGATAACTCTGGCAATCATTTTGTGACGTCGATTGATGGTGGGTTCAACGAGCCATAAGTCAAGCTGTTGACTGATCGATCACAGATGCGGGTTTACTGAAATCGCGCAGGACAATTTTGTGACGACTACATGGAGTCCTAAATGTTTCAGAACATTAGGTGCCGGGTCGTGGATAGGACATCCATAGTGTTCCTAGAGTCGATTCTTTTGACTATCGACTGTCTCTTGAGATTAAGGCAGATTTTGGGTGACTTTGGTTTCTTTCTCACGGTCGATCGTAACAAAGCGACCAAGCAGATTTTCACTGGGTCATTTCATGCTGCGCTTACATCTGCAGGATTCGAGTTGAGGGAAATATCCAAACTTCTATCGAGTTATAATATTTATTCTCAGGGCCACTCGAGGAGCTGTAACTGAAAATGCATGGCCATGCTCGAATATTGATTCGTTTATCAGTTAAGTTACTCTCTAGCTCGGAAACCACTCTTGACATCGATCGCTTGAACTACGACCTTTGAAAGTACGGACTTTGCAAATTGGTTTACATTGAGTGGGAGAAATTTATTATGGATATGAGAATCGGTTATCGCACCTACACTTGTACGGACAAGTGGGAGATTGTTGGGGTTAGTGTCCTCCACAGTTAGTGCAATAACATAAATAAATCTCTAAAGGTACACAGGGTACATTTTGTATTTAATCAGTTGATTAACGTTTATCGATAACGGTTGGCTTGCTAGATAAGTTTGACGTTATTGTCATACAGATGGCGGTGATCAACTGGTCCCTAAGAGTCACACCTAAAGGATATGTTTGAGAAATATGATTATTTGAGAAAATGATCATATTGATGCCTTACTTAATGACTAAACGGTTAGTCAGTGTTGTTGACTAAAAGGTTAGTCAAATGTGACTAAAATGTTAGTCAAGTGTGATAATGAATATTATTTAATAATGATTAAATAATGTTAGATGAGAGGAATTAGCTGTAATTCGGAAATTGAATATAAAAGGTTATATTTAATTAATATGTATAATGTCGGCTAATTAATTTTAATCAGTTATAATTAATTAGTAAATTATAAATATAAGGATATTTATGATTTATTATAATATAAGGATATTATAATTACATTATATATTAAAAGCTTAAGAATACTAATTAAATGGGTTAAACCTTTTAATAAGTTTTGGGCTTGTAAATTTAGAAGTGGAAGAGCCCACTTCCCTTGCTTTTGGACGTGTGATAGGTGATTAGGGTGAGGAAGTTTACTTCCTCCCTACTTAACCTAATCATACTACAATTATCATCTAACCTAATTCATTCATACTACAACACAAAACAAAAAGAAAAAGAAACTGTTCTTTTCTCTCTAATTCTCTAGCAAACTCAAAGGCATATCTTAGACTATCTTGGGTGTTTCTATTAGGAGATACCATACTTTTGGTATTAATCTTAGGCCAAATTACAAGGTTACAGAGGTTAATACTTAATCTCTTTATTATGTTATGCATTATTGTTTTATGACCATTAATCTTATAAAAGTTTTCATTATAATCCTGTGAATTAAAAGGTCTATATACGGATATAAACCTACATCCCTAAGCACGGAAGAAAGGGCCACATATACTAAGCTTCTCACAGAATTCAGGGACGTCTTCGCATGGTCATACAGAGACATGCCCGGCATCGACCGTGAGATAGCTGAACATCGCATCCCAATCAAGCAAGGTAGCTGACCGGTCAAGCAGAAGCTCCGACGCATCAAGCCAGAATGGTCTCTCATGGTCAAAGAAGAGATCGAAAAGCAGCTACAAGCTGGGTTCATCCAAGTCATCGAATACTTAGACTGGGTCTCCAATATGGTACCGGTTATGAAGAAAAACGGCAAAATACGAGTATGT
Organism: Dianthus caryophyllus; assembly: GCA_023091065.1. Lineage (NCBI taxonomy): Eukaryota > Viridiplantae > Streptophyta > Magnoliopsida > Caryophyllales > Caryophyllaceae > Dianthus > Dianthus caryophyllus. Next base: position 18,114,304 of record CM041527.1, on the reverse strand, counting down.
GCCGACTTCCGGGACCTGAACAAAGCCTGCCCAAAAGATGATTTCCCACTACCCCACATGGACATCCTAATCGACAACACAGCAGACCACGCCTTACTGTCATTCATGGATGGATACGCGGGATCCAACCAAATCAAAATGGCAGCAGACGACATGCCAAAAACCACCTTCGTAACCCCCTGGGGAACGTACTGCTACACAGTCATGCCATTTGGGCTCATAAATGCCGGCGCTACCTACCAACGCACTGCTACCACCTTGCTCCACGACATGATGCATAAGGAGGTTGAGGTATCGTCGGCGACATGATTGTAAAGTCAAAGGAAGGGGCGACCACGTCACCAACCTCCGCAAGTTCTTCACGAGAATCGAGCAAGACAAAATGCGATTAAACCCACGAAATGCACCTTTGGAGTCACATCGGGCAAGTCGCTAGGCCACATAGTAAGCTTGAGGGATCGAAGTGGGCAGACCAAAATCAAAGCAATAATGAGCATGAAGACGCGGCGACATCGGCGAAATAAGGAGTTTCTTGGGACAAGTCCAATATATCTCAGGTTCATCGCCAGCTTACCATGATTTGCGAGCCAATCTTCAAAAATTGAAGAAGGAAGAGCATACGAAGTGGGACGATGGCGCCAACAAGCGTTCGGACAGTCGAGCTTACTTACAAACCCACCCATTACGGTACCCCACAAAAGGACTTGCCGCTGTCGCTATACTTGGCGACTCGCCCAAACGCCATGGGTGCCATGCTCGCCCAAGAAGTCAACAACGAAGAGCGGGCCATCTACTACATCGCCAAGAAGTTTCACGATTACGAGCTTCGGTATGAACGATCGAGAAAAAGCGCCTCTCGCCGATGCGGGCAACCAAAAGCTCGGACACTACCTACTCACTAGCACAACAAGAGTCTACTCACTAATGGACCCTCAAATACCTATTTGAAAAACCGATCTGAGCGGACGTATGGCCAGTGGACTCTCCTTCTCGCCGAAATGCGAACTCAAGTACCTCCCTGCGAAAGTAATCAAAGGAAGAGCGGTTTGGACTTCCTCGCAGAAAATGCAATCATCGAACAACCCATGATCGATACAATGTCATTTCCGGACGATGGGATCTTCGCCATAGAAAGGGAGTACTGGCAATTATACTTCGACGGAGCGTCAAACTACCGCGGCTATGGAGTCGGAATACTCCTAATATCCCCAAACGGCGATCATACTCCACTCTCAATCAAGCTCGACTTCAGTGTCACGAACAACGCCGCGGAATACGGCTGCATTCTGACTGCTGGCGGCCATCGCCCTCAAAATAAAAAACCTACGGGTGCATGGAGATTCATTCCTCATCATAAATCAAGTGACCGGGGCATGGAAGATCATGAGCGAAACCCTCACCAAATACCAAACAAAAGTACAAAAACTCCTAACCAACTTCGACTGCATTGAATTTTACCACCTCCCAAGGGAAGAAAACCAGTTTGCCGACGCACTGTCAAAACTCTCATCCCTCCTCAACATGCCACCAAACATGAAGTTACTACCCATCATCGTCGAAAGACGTGACGAACCAGCATACATCCATACCATTGACCTGGGCGGCGAAGCCAGGCGAGCGGTGGTATCAAGCCATAATCAACTACAAGGCAGGCGACACTTACCCACCCGACACCGATAACCCCGGACTGAGGGCTATCAGCCTCCTAGCTTCCCAATGTGTGCTAGAGATGGGACAATTACTCAAGAAGACACCACAAGGGACACTGCTCATATGTGTCGACTACAAGAGAGGCGAGGAAATCATCACGCAAGTCCACGATGGCGAATCACGGACCCCACATGAACGGCTCGAGCACTCTGCAAGCAGATTCTACGGCTAGGATGGTATTGGGCGACCATGGAAGCGGGCGTATCCAATACGTCATGCAATCGCCACAACCGCCAAATTTTCAAGAACGCCCAACATGTACCACCTTCACCACTATACAAATTTAACCTCACCCTCGGCCCTTTTTCAACCTGGGGCATCGGCGTGATAGGAAAAGTCCACCCCATCGGGCGAGGAGGTCACCGCCCGTCTTTGGTGGCCATCGACTACTTCACTAAATGGGTAAGCGGCATCTTTTGAACCCTCGGCTCGAAGAAGTCGCCAAGTTCATCCAGGCGAACATCATATGCCGATATGGCATACCCCACGAGTTCATCGGCGATCAAGGTTCGCACTTTCAACGCGAGGCGGAAGCCATACTCACAAAATACAACATCGGCATCACAAATCCTCACCCTATCGACCCCAAACCAATGGAGCCGTTGAAGCGACAAAACAAGGCGATCGTCACCATACTCGAGAAAATGATCGGCGGTTGCAAAGATTGGCCCAACAAAATACCATATGCACTGGGGATACCGTACTACCATCAGAACCCCTACGGGCATGACCCCTTTTTCCTCACCTACGGCATGGAAGCCGTCCAACCAGTGGAAATAGAAATACAATCTCTACGCATACTAATGGAAAGTAGCATCCCGGAAGCAGAATGGGCCCGTGAACGGTACGAACAACTCATGCTCCTGGATGAACGCCGACTGCATTCCCTGAGCACCGTACGAATGTACCAAGCCCGACTACAACGAGCATTCAACAAGCGAGTTAAGCCACGACACATAAAAGTAGGTGATCTCGTACTAAAGTCAGTCCGGGCACCACTTCCAGTCGACCCACGAGGAAAATTCAAACCTAACTGGGCAGGGCCCTACCTCGTCAAGGAGATCTACACGGGCGGAGCAGTCAAACTAACCGACCTCGACGGCCAAGAGTTCAACCTCGCCACAAATCTCGATCAACTCAAGAAATGCTATCCCTAAAAACCCCTTGCAATGTATCTGTAAAATACAATTTTATAAAAACAATTCATGGGCCGGCATGCCCCTAAACATGCATCCACCAAACACAATTCATGGACCGGCAGGTCCTTAAACATGCTCATGGGCCGGCATGCCCCTAAACGTGCACATTTACCACAAAAAGCAAACACAACTCATGGGCCGGTATGCCCTTAAACATACATTCTCGAACTACGCCGGTTTGATTCCACTTTTCGTGGATACGTAGGCAGCTTTGTAAAAAGCACAACCGATATTCAACACAAAAATGACGCGCGTCGAGCTTAAAAAGGTGAGGATATAGTCAACACAAAACCGAATCTCATAACCTAATGGGTTAACATAAGGCGATATTCAACACAAAAATGGCCAGCGTCGAGCTTAAAAAGGCTGAGGATATAGTCAACACAAAAACCGTCTCATAACCTAATGGGTTAACATAAGGCGATATTCAACACAAAAATGACGCGTCTAAAGCTTAAAAAAGGCCAAGGACATAGTCAACACAAAAACCGTCTCTTAACCTAATAGGTTAACATAAGGCGATGTTCAACACAAGACGACAAACCCAAAACTTAAAAAAGTCGAGGGAATAGTCGATACAAAAATTTCCTAAAGACAAAAACCATGCTTGCATTCTAAACTTTGAAAAAAGGATTAGAGCCAAGAAATTTCACACAAAATAACAAGCAAAATGAGGCAGAGTCGTAAATAAAAACCTGATTTTTATTAATCTTAAAAAGAATGGTTACATTTTGATTTTTCAAACGTAGGAGCATAACTACGACCTTAGAAATACACTAACAAACACTATATATTACAATACGAGTCCCGGCATGTACATCGGGTTTAGGATAGTTAATATATTACATAATACAACATAATATGAACATAATATTAACAAAAACACATAAACTACACTAAGTTCCCTTCATTATCAAACGGACTTAAGACCTTTCCAGCTGGATAAAGGAAGCATCAACCCTCAACCCCAATGGCGATCCCCAACATTGCCATAACAACCTTGATCACCTGACCCTGGAATATGCCGACGGCCGAACACACTTTCATCGGCCGAGAGTAGCTCCGGACTCGAACCCTCGCCATCACCACCGATACGTCCAAGGTCGGCCGGGTCATGAGCAGAGATCTGAGAAAGCCCGTTGAGCTCTAGGGCTCGAAAGCGTGACCTCTTGTGGGGGCTCTGCGCAACAGTCCACCTAGCGTAGGCTCGTGATACCTGAGTCGTCCTAGGAGTGCCCGCCACAGGCCACCTGGGGCGCGTAATCCATCCTTCGCCAGGCATCGGCTTTGCCACTAGTCAACATAAGCATGCCCTGCACCTTGGTGTCATGACCAGGAATGAACTGTGCCCACCCTATCTGTCTCCTCACTCGCACGGGATGGATGTAAACACCCATGTCAAATCCGCAAAGGAGGACTCCAGACGAACCATCGCCAGCCTCACTTGCCGTCACATCAACTATTCCCCACCACGGTACCAACCAACGGATTGTCGATGACCTCACAAGTCCAGGGAAGTAATCGTCGGGGCGATGATGTGGATCCAGCCACCTAATATAACGACTAGTCACGTCCCCCGCAGGATGTGACCCAGCAATATCACCTAGCATACTCAGCCGCTCCATCAACCAGACCTGAAGGATTAAAGGACACCCTCGATACGGGCTCGCCCTATTGCAGGCACGATCATCCAGACCCAGGATCGTCTCAGCTAGGATCACGTGTTGGACGACAGTGATTAGGCGAGGATCACCAAGCGCTCCCTCATACAAAGAATTAGGAAACATGTAACGGTGGACTAAGCAGAATGCCAACGCCCTTTTTCTGGCACCAAAGGAGATCGTCTCATTTTCGCGGTTCATAAACCGCTTGCACAAGCGATAGAGGCGTCGACTCCCGACAAATAACTCCTCTGTCTCGCACGAGTCATCGAAGGTAGTTACGCGCGTGCCTCTTATACCCAGGCCCGATCTAACGCACGGGAATGTTAGTTCGCAACCAACCACCAATGGCTCCAAACTCCTCGACCAGCGGACGGACCTCCCACTAAGAAAGCGGAAGGCGTGGAAACTCAAGTCCCGATAGTCGAGACACGCATCCAGGAACTCGGGCTCCATTCGAGCGCCCTAGACCTAGGAGGACCGAAACCGCAATCCTTCAAGTCTTCCTCCTCCAAATGATAAGGACGCACACCAAGCGCGTAAGTTTCCTTCAAAACTCTCCATAACTCGGCGAATGTTAGTAAATATTACGAATATTCTTGGAAAATCGAGAATAGAAGGCGAGAGGATGAGTGAAATGAACTAACTTACCCCTCCTTTTATAGCGAGATTTGCAAAACGAAATACAACACAAAAACTTAAACGCTAGTGAACAAGCGATTAAAATAAATCAAAGAAAACCACAAAACAAAAAGTTAATCGCCTGTAAACAGGCGATTAAATCGCCTGTTTACAGGCGATTTTCTTTTTCCTCCTGACAAAATTATTCGATTTCTTACACTTCTTACACACCTATACCCTAAAATATTTAACTTATTACCCCATTTATCCTTTCTACCGACCTTGGACCTGTTTTTACGGTCCCGTCGCGTCGTCTCGATTTGCGTAATTGACTCCCGTCTTTCGTATTTTTCATTTTCACAAAACACGATAATCACACAAAAATGAAACACAACACAAAATATGATTTTCACATTCACAATTTTCGTCTCAAAACGTCGTTTTAGCTCAAACTTTTTGCTATGTCAAAAAGGTCTTTTTCACGAGTCTAGAATATTTTCTAAACCAGCATTTTTCAAAAACTCTTCATTTCACATTTAATTTAAGTCATTAGCGAGTCAGTCTCAATCGAGACGTATATATATGCTTTTACGACTAACAATGTTTTGCAGGTACGCTCGGCAAGCAAATACGCAAGGATTTCAGACCCTGCTACGACACAGTAATGCATTTTTGCAACAAGACACAATAACCAAATTATACCCATAAACACCTACAAGTCCAAAAAACCAACCAACCATAACAAATCCTGATACATAAACCGTTACCAACAAATACTAATACTCATAATACAAGTCTGAAATATACAAGTCCAAGCCTACTACGACTGGTCACGACGTTGCAAGACAGCACGCAGGGAATCAATCTCAGCACGCGCCCTATCCAGCTCCCCTGCATACCGACCCTCTAGCTGCCGGACCGACCGCTAACTCCTCGGCATGCGCGACCTCATTTCGACGCGATCTCGCCTCCTCGCCACGACCCTGGCTAACTCGAAGTCGCGCCTCGGCGCCTCTCTGCGCCTGGCGTCCACCACCTTCTCATTCATGACCGCCACGGTTTGCGCGCCCACGACCTCACTGTGGACCTCGGTTGTCACTGCAGTGAATACGAGAACTCAATTTAGCTTTACGGGGGCTACAATCACAAACCTGCTTCAGCGAGTTTGACTAATGATTTTACAATAAAATCTTACTCAAGCGGGGCTATAATCAAAACTCGCTTAACAGAGTTTGAATAATGATTTTACAATAAAATCTAATTCAAGCGGGGCTATATACTACATAATACTCATGCTTTGTACAAGAGGAAGGTTAATACCTTTTTCACGCGTGGATCCCAACTCTCAAGGCCGCGACGGTGACCACGGACGGACAAAGAGGCTGCGGCACGATCGAATGAGAGCGACCCTCGTGAACAACGGCCAGAGTCCTCAGCGAGCGGAGGAGGCTGGAACTCAAGATCAGGATCACGTCGCTACAAAACAAAAATAGGGGAAATTTTTGTTTCCTAAAACCAAAACACATACAAGCAAAAGGGATAAACAAGCAAACCTCGATCACGCAGCGTCGGCGGGCATCTTTGTGCCCAAGTCACGTAATCCTCATCCCGCCGCGGCAAAGTCGGACTTCACCCTCGTGATACACGTCCACGACGCTCATTAGCGTCGGGCGTCTCCACAAACAAAACCGAGGGGCGGAGGAGCAGTGCGATGAAGCCGCCGCGACCGTCTGTGACAGACAGACGCCACCCAGTGCAAGATGAGCCGTCATCGAGTCTCGATGTACAGCCGCCGTCCGTCAAGGGGACCAAAGCGGGCTGCAATCGACTCAGGGACGCCGGTAAACTTCCTCCAGGGGTCGCGAACAAACTACAAAGCAAAACCAAATTATAAACCACAAAAACAAACACAAACCCGAAAACAAGCTACAAAAGACCAAAGTACAAAACACAATCACCCTTACCTTATCCATCGTCATCCCGTTGAAGCGCACACGAGCCGCGTCATAGTTCAGGCCAATACCCCTCCGATCCGCTGTCGCGTACGCATGGAAAGCCGGGTATGTAGCCGTCACCTGGAACGTGTCCGGAAGCAGAGAAGGGAAGTGAGCGTAGCACCAAGCCTGCAAGCAAACAGAACACACGTTACAAAAGAAAAGCGACGAGACAACAAGATCTTTGCGAAATCAAGCCTTACCTCCATCAAAAGACCAGGGACCCTGGCGACACATCAGGCTTCTCGTCGATCCGGTCGAGCGCGTGATCCCTCAAGTAACGGATCAGCGGCCCAAAGCCGGAGTGACCCGGTCAAACTCACCTACGGCGTGACATATCAAGCGGCGCCATCGGCCTGACGGTAGTCGGCGCTTTCGCTCCCCTTGTCGCCAAAGTGGGTGGTGTCGGCCACCACAACCACGGTAGGGCCCCTACGCTTTCGGCGCTCGCTCGAGTAGACCCCTTCTTCTTCCTCTTCCCCTCGAAGAAGTTCAAACCATATAGTCACGGTTTGGGCGTGTGCTCCTCGTCGCCCGCGCTTGACCGTCGCCCGATCGAGCGCCACGACTGCGTGGGCTATCGATAGGAGGTCGCCACGCCCCAGATCAATCTGGCGCTCACCATGAGGCAACCAGTGACAAGCGCCCACGAGGAAGAGTCACGCCAACCTCGTAACCAGGCATGTGGAAGGTGTTGGTCGTATCCCAAAACCTATCCAACAACGCCCGGCACGTGATGGCGCGAGTTCACCCGCTTGCCGCACCTCCTCCACTTCGCACCAGGGGACCAAAAGTCGCCCCAAGCACTATGTCCCGCTCCTCCCGCGAGCCTACCCTCAAAGACGTCAAACGCCGTCAGAAACCCGCAGAAGGTCCTCATCGAGCCTAACGGAAGCCGACCTTCACCCGGATCGACAAGTGCTCGGAGGACTCCAAACCGTAGTCACGCCGTCCCACCCAGGGCCACCGCGACCCGCAACGCGGACCATGAGGGTAGTCCAGGCCTCGCGCCCGGCTCGTCAACCATCCCCATGAAAACCTCCGTTGCGGCCTCGAAGGCTGCCGCGACTTGCATCTGGGCATGACCGCCGGCCTCTGCCTCGGCCTCGGCCTCTGCCTCGGCCTCGCATGGCCCCGGCTGAACACGCTCCTGAGCCTGGCCTGGGCGAGGCCCGACCCTGGCGGCCCGCCCGGCGGCAACATCGGCAACCTGGCGGCGTCGGCGGCGGCTGGCGGCGGCGGCCGTAGCGACCTCGGCAATCTCGGCCTCGGCGGTGGCCTCTGCCGCGATCTCGTCAAGATCCTCATCCTCGTCTCTCAAAGACCCCTCAGGCTCGGGAGGATCCTCGTAACGGCTCCGGACCGAGCACGACCACGCCTCGCGTGACCTCGCGAGGTGTCCCCTGCTCCAACCTCCTCAAAACACCGCGACCTCGGCCTCGTCCGGTCACCACCCTCGAAGCGCACGAGGCTCGGCGTGGTGGCCTCTGCGCCGCCTCACCGTAAGCCTCGTCCACCTTGCGCTTCCGCCGGGTTCCTCCGACCACGACCACGGCCTCTAACCTGGCCTCTTCCAGAACCGCGGCGCCTGCGAGCGGCCGGTAATGCGTCCTGCGAAGCCCTGCCGCTGCCGCGACCTGCCGCCTCGGCCTCTCCGAAGCCACAGGCGTCCCTCCAAAGACCGCTACGACCACGCGTCCTGCGAGGACCTGCCGCTACGCCCCGACCTCCACCACGGCCTCCCCCCGGAGCCTTAGACGTCTCCGCGGCGGTATGCGTCCACGCCCTGCAAAGACTGCGAGGCGACACCACGAGGCGACCTCGGCCACCAGCGGGAGACCTCGGCGACCCGGCCAGCGGCTCCACTACCGCCAGCATCACCAGGAAGATCGCGTCGCTTCAGCGGCGGTCTCTCACGCATCGCGATGGCGAAAAAGCGGCGACTGCGTCGGCGAACGTCACGACCCGCAACACTAACTAACGGCTCGGGACCACCGAGAACAGCACCATGTCCAAGGCCACTCGCAGAAGGCCCAGACAAAGCACTGACAGCACCGACACCACTAGCGAAAAAGCGGGGAGACTCGCGGCGGCACCACGAAACTCACTCCCTGGCGTCGCCGAAGCTCAGGCGTGCGAGAAAAAGCTCTCAGCAAGTCCGACTGAGACGGACCATCGGAAACCTCCAAGGGCGCAGGCATACCCGAAGTAGGAGTATGCTCGTCCCTCAGAACGGTAAAGTCAACGCCGGCCAAAACCCGATCCATATCACTGGAAGTAGGTACTGAAGGCCTAGGATCACCTGCACAAGATTCAAGGGCACGCTCAGACGACGGCAACAGCAGGTCACTCAAGAAAGCAGAAGCAAACAAAAACAACGGGAAAGCGGCGTGAGGCCTACATTATCTACAGATAAGGCCAAAACGGAGCAGAAGCACAGAAAATCAAATTCCACGAGACGTATACGACATATACGTCCTACTCAGTCAAGTCAAGAGCAAGCACGCGCAAAAGCAGCAGAGAATTGGCCAAAACAGCAGAAAGCAGGCCTTTTTAACCCAAAAATAGCAGAAGAGGGAAAAACGCTACAGGAAGCCAGAAACCCATATTTGCTGACACAGACCCAACCCATAAATCACAATAAGCTTATGCAAAAAATTTCATGCGAAAACGATGTCCCGAACACCTCGACTGAATAGCTTTTACAAAACACCTCCAAACTACAAAAACGGCCTTTCCTTGACCATAACTCAACCCAAAAAGCCCCCACTTCTCACAAAACAACCCCCTAGCCAACACAGACGACATACATTACCATACATTCCATTAACGGGGCACGAAAAGCGAGGAAAAGCGACTTTTGGAAACCTAGCCTAAACTACAAAAAACGCTCCAAAACACCTCCAAACAACACATTTCCTACAAAACAAGACCAAAAGTGTACCATACTAGCCATGAAAACACAATACAGAGAATTCGGGCAAGTTTGAATAGAAAAATTTCGACCAAAATCGGCCCTATACCAAAACGCATACGAAAATAGCGTTCGAGCCGTTCTCCGCATACAAGCCACCCAAACCTTCACACTAGCACACTACAACATTTTCAAAATAACCAAGCCACTCGGGATCGCCTTACGCTACAAAAACAGAGCACAAGCCCCGATTTTACCCCCTCCTACACGGTTTTTACCCAAACGAACCGCTTTTCGCGACCATTTCAACAAACCGAACTCACCAACACGATATACTACTAATGGGTAAGCTACACTGAAGTTTTGAGCCATTTTCGAGACGTTCATAAAAACCTAACTTTTTATGAGAAAAACACGTAACCTCCTCACGAGACGTTCATAAAAACCTAACTTTTTATGAGAAAAACACGTAGCCTCCTCACGAGACGTTCATAAAAACCTAACTTTTTATGAGAAAAACACGTAACCTCCCTAAGAGACGTTCATAAAAACCTAGCCCTTTTTATGAGAACCACAAAAAACACGTAGCCTCCTCACGAGACGTTCATAAAAACCTAACTTTTTATGAGAAAAACACGTAGCCTCCTCACGAGACGTTAAAATACAAAAACGCGTAGCCTCCTTAAGAGACGTTCATAAAAACCTAGCCCTTTTTATGAGAACCACAAAAAACACGTAGCCTCCTCACGAGACGTTAAAATACAAAAACGCGTAGCCTCCTTAAGAGACGTTCATAAAAACCTAGCCCTTTTTATGAGAACCACGAAAAACACGTAGCCTCCTCACGAGACGTTAAAATACAAAAACGCGTAGCCTCCTTAAGAGACGTTCATAAAAACCTAACCCTTTTTTTTTCAGAAGAACACGTAGCCTCCTTACGAGACGTTCACAAAAATCTAAACCACTCTTATAAACCAAACCCCAAAACGCGTAACCTCTTCTACGAGACGTCCAGCAAGGCAAGCAAAGCAAGGGAGCGCAAGCCAGAAGCGCAAGCAAAGCAAAGGAGCGCAAGCCAGAAGCGCAAGCAAAGCAAAGGAGCGCAAGCCAGAAGCGCAAGCAAAGCAAAGGAGCGCAAGCCAGAAGCGCAAGCAAAGCAAAAGAGCGCAAGCCAGAAGCGCAAGCAAAGCAAGGAGCACAAACGGAAACACAAGCAAGGCGCCAGCTGGGAGTACTCAGGCCACATGCAGGCTGACATGCCCTTAAACATGTAGGACCGTCATGTCCTTAAAAACATGTCGTCCCTCCCCGCATTTCCCGACGCTAAGTCCTCGTCTCTCCCATAAGACACATGCTTAGCTCCGCCAGGTAGTATCGAGACTGTAATGGTCCGGATACTATCTTTAAGTTTGACTAACGCTTTGTCCAAGCTCAGTCAAACTGGGGGCTCTGTAGATACCCGTATCCGTACCCCCCAAAAAACAAACCCGATGATGAAAAGGACTTTCATGCATGCTTTTAAAAGAGTCGAAACGGTACAAAAGTGTCTAAAACGTATTAGTCATTTTTAGCGTATTAATTTGGATTTGCATAATCATGAAAATGAATGTCAATTTTTAGTCATCATGAGCATAACACGAGCACAATATAGGAACGTTTTATTAAGCCAAGCCACAAAAACAGCCCAACTAGCTACAAAACGGCCCAAACTTACAAAAACGACCCAAAAACGCACACTAACACAACACTCAAAACGGGCCAAAGTGCGTCCCGTGTCACATTTTCACAAAACAAAACTCCACGATACCATAAAATAATATAACCTAATATTATTTTATTTCGAATAAAGCCGAAAAACACGACAAAAACCGAAACACGAAAACCGAAATTCGGACCAAAACTGAACAAAGACTTAACCCCTAAGTAAACAACAAAACATAATCATTACTTAATCAAACATCCAAAAACCAAATGGCGGCATAAACAACCCACCAAAACAAAAAAGAAATCGCCTGTTGACAGGCGATTAAGTTTCTAATCGCCTGTTAACAGGCGATTATAAACTTCTCCCATACAGCCGCCTTTTTGATTTTTCTTACAAAATCCAACCCAAACAAAATATAAAACGCCTGTTCACAGGCGATTTATATTTTGTTCACCCTAAAACCAGCCAACCTCTATAAATACCAACCCACTTCATTCATTTTCAACATCGGTTTTTTTTAACACTTATACACTATTCACGAAATCCACTCAAAAATACCGTCTTTACATTTTCGAAAGGTAAACATTTTACCTACGGTTTGGGCGTTTGAGACTCGGATAATGGGGTTACATTAACCCCAAACCCGATATTGGCACTAGCGGCCGTATTAAATGTCTGATTTGTAGCAATTGATTCATAATCCGTCTAAACCCCGCCAATATCGCATAAATAAACGACTCATTATCACTAAAGCAAACCGACGTCACTTTTATAATTATGCAAGTCCTCATTCATGCATTAAATAACGACTAGAATCACGGATCCAACACTAAATTGTACCGTTTCATAGAGTCTTTTAGCATGTCAAAGCGAGGTTTTTACGTACAAATTCTAATACGAGGTTGGAAAATAACGTCTATAGTAATAATTTAGTCAATAAATTATTATTTAACGTATATTTCCTATAGCAATATGTCATTATTTTGACAATTTACATTATTTATGCATTTTAATCGAGTCATAATTATTCGCACTTGTACGTAGCGTGACTTTTACCCCAAATATCGAAATTAAGCAAATGTTTTCAAATTAGTAGAGACTACTTTTTACGTAGGCTTTTTGCTTCCTGGTGTCAAAATACACTTTGTCAAAACTTTCGAAAAGTAACCTCACTCCGAACCCCTTTTCTGGTTTCAAACCTCAGATAGATAGGTATCGACGCACCTTGAAATCTGAGACACTCGTGTCTTGTATTTCAAGACGCGTTGAATAGGTTCCAAATTCCTTTAATATTTGGTGGCGACTCCGAAAATACACTTTCAAAAAGGATTTTCTACTTTTCTTTTTGGTCACAAATTCATGCAATGATCTCCCCCATTTTTCTCAAAACTTCGCACTTTTTCCTGCGAGGCGCATTCCGCCAGCGCCCCACACTGGCGAGGCGGCGCAGTATGAGGCGTCGATAGGGACTAGCGATTTCACACATTTTTTTCCCGGTACCTTCAACCACAAAAAAGCAAACACAACTCATGGGCCGGTATGCCCCTAAACGTACATTTCCCGAACTACGCCGGTTTGATTCCATTTTCCATGGATACGTAGGCAGCTTTGCAAAAAGCACAACCGATATTCAACACAAAAATGACGCGTCCAAAGCTTAAAAAGTTCAAGGACATAGTAACCACAAAACTCGCCTCATAACCTAAAGGGTTAAAATAAGGCGGCATTCAACACAAAATGACGCGTCTAAAGCTTAAAAAAGCTAAGGATATAGTCATCACAAAAAGGTTCCACCACCCAAAGGGTAAGAGGAACAACATTCAACAAAACATGACAAACCCAAAGCTTAAAAAAGTCGAGGTAATAGTCAACACAAAAATTCCTGAAAACAAAAACCATGCTTGCACTCTAAACTTTGAAAAAAGGATTAGAGCCAAGGAATTTTACACAGAATAATAAGCAAAATGAGGCAAAGTCGTAAATAAAAACCTGATTTTTATTAATATTAAAAAGGACGGTTACATTTTGGATTTTTCGACGTAGGAGCATAAATTACAAACATTAGAAATATACTAACAAACACTACGATATATATTACAATACTTATACAGATCCCGGCATGTACATCGGGTTTAGGATAGACAATATAATACAAATACCACATAATACAACATAATATGAACATAATACTAACAAAAAGCAATAAGACTACATCAGGTTCCCTTCATTATCAGGCGGACTCGAAGCCTTTCAGCTGAATAGGGAATCACAAACCCTCAACCCCAACGGCGATCCCCAACATTACCATGACGACCTGGAGCACCCGGCCCTGGTATGCGCCGACGGCCGAACACACACTCCGCCGCTGAGAAAGGCGCCGAGCTCGAAGCATCACCCCACCACTGTTGCGCCCGAAGCGGATCGGGTCATAAGAAAACGTCGGCGGGGGCTCGTTAAGTTCAAGGGCACGGAGACGAGCCCTCTCATGAGCACTTTGAGCAATGGTCCATTTAACATAGGCTCTCGATACCCGGATCGTCCCAGGAGTGCCAGCCACAAGCCACTTAGGGCGCAAGACCCAGCCACCTGCCCACTCGTCAGTCACCTGGTTATTTAAAATGACCATGTCCTGCACCTTGGTGTCCTGGCACGGAATGAACTGCGCATACCCTACCTATCGCCTCACTCGCAGGGGATGAATGTAAACACCCATCTCAAACCCGCACAAGAGAACTCCAGAGGGGCCATCGCCTACTGCGCTCGCCGTCACGTCAATTACTCCCCACCATGGTACCGACCAGCGGATAGCAGCTGACCTCACAAACTCAGGAAAATAGTCGTTAGGACGGTCATCTGGACCCAACCACCGCATATAACGGTTGGTTATACCTCCTGCAACGTACTCGCCATCAAAGCCAAAGTCGTTCAACACATTCAGCCTCTCCATTAACCACACCTGGAGAATCAGGGGACATCCCCTATACGCATGCTCCCTGTTACATGCCCGGTCATCCAAGCCAAGGATTGTCTCTGCCAGGATTAAGGCTGAAGGATTGCAACCCAGCTCCATCTGCTGAACAACGGCGATTAAACGTGGATCACCTAACGCTCCCTCCTACATTGAGTCTGGAAACATGTAGCGATGTACCAAGCAAAAGGCCAACGCCCTCTTCCTGGCTACGGCAGAGATATTCCCATTCTCATGGTTCCTAAACCACTGACACAAGCGAAAGAGGTTGATATGACTCCCAACGAATAGCTCTTCTACCTCGTCGCGGGTCATCTGGAGATAATTCTGTACTTGCCTCTTATAGCCAAACTCCTGCCTGACACATACAGGCAGGCTAATACGAACCCACCCGCCAATGGCCCCGAACTCCTCGACTAAAGGGCAAACCTCTCCACAAGGAAAGCGGAACACATGCAGGCTCGGGTCCCAATACTCAGGACAAGCATCCAGGAACTCGTACTCTATTCGAACCTGCCTTAGCCCACGAAATACGCCAACGCCACAATCCTTCAAATTCTTCTTTTCCATACCCGACAACGACGCACACCAGCGACGCAAGTTTCCTTCAAAGTTCTCCATTTTCCGACTAACGTTCCGTAAATATTTTGAATATCTTTGGAATGTCGAGAATAGAACGTTGAAAGGATGAGTAAAATGAGTTAACCTAGCCCTCCTTTTATAGCCGAGATTTGCAAAATAAAATACAACACAAAACATAAACGCTAGTGACCAAGCGATTAAAAGAAATCAAAGAAAAACCACAAAACAAAAAAACTAATCGCCTGTAAACAGGCGATTAAAATTTTATTCGCCTGTTTATAGGCGATTTTCTTTTTCCTTCCTGACAAAATTATTCGATTTCTTACAACTCTTACACACCTATACCCTATATTTTTAACTTTTATTACTCCACGTTATTTCTACCGACCTTAGACACATATTTACGGTCCCATCGCGTCGTCTCGATTTGCGTAACTGACTCCCGTCTTTCGTAATTTTCGTATTCACAAAACACGATAATAGCACAAAAACTAACACGACTTTTCGCATTCACAACTTTCGTCTCAAAACATCGTTTTAGCTCACATTTTTACAATGTTAAAAACGTCTTTTTACGAGTCTAAAATATTTTCAAAACTCTGCATTTGATTTTAGCTTAAAATGAGTCGGTCTCAATCGAGACGCATGTTTACGACTAACAATGTTTTGCAGGTACGCTCGGGAAGTAAATATGCAAGGACTTCAGGCCCAGCCACAACCTGAGCACGCATTTTTCGCGACAAGACAAAATAACCTAAGTTTAAGACACCGTATGTAGAACCTTTAGCCATAAGGAAAGCCAAAACATCCACTTATAAACACCTACAAAAAACCAAAACCACAAACACAAGTCCAAAAATCAACCATACACAAGTCCTAATACATATACCGTTACAAACAAATACTAATACTCATAATACAAGTCCAAAATACAAAACCAACACGTTCAAGACCGGTCACGACGCTCTAAGACAGCACGCAAAGAATCAATCTCAGCACGCGCCCTACCCAGCTCCTCTGCGTGCCGACCCTCTAGCTCCGCCCGGACTCTCGCCAGCTCCTCGGCATGCGCGACCTCCATTTCGCCCGCGATCTCGCGCCTCCTCGACCACGACTTAGCTAACTCTCGTCGAGCGTCGGTCGCCTCCTTCTGCCCCTTGCAGGCCTCTACTACCTTCTCGTTCACGACCGCCCTCCACCGATTCGCCGCCCGCCACAGCCTCCTGTGCACCTCAGCAGTCACCTGCACACAATAAAGGACATACACTTAGCTTTCAAACCTGGGGGCTACAATCAAAAGCTACTTCAACAAAGTTTGAATTATGATTTTACACTAAAATCTAACTCAAACTGGGGGCTATAATCAAAAGCGACTTCAAGCAGAGTTTGAATAATGATTTTAACCATAAAAATCTAATTCAAACTGGGGGCTATACTACATAATACTCCACGAAACTCGAAGACAGAAAGTACCTTCTTCACGCGCGGATCTCAGCTCTCCAAGCCCGCGTCGGTCACCACGGACATACACGCAGGCAACACGATCGAATGCTGGCAGCCCTCATGCACAACCAGCAGATCCTCGACGAACGGAGGAGGCTGAAACTCGAGGTCAGGGTCACGTCGCTGCAAAACAAAAACAGGGTAAATTTTTGCTTTTTAAGACCAAAACACATAAGCAAAAAATATAATAAAACATACCTCGATCACAGCATCAGCAAGGGCATGCTGTGCCCAGGTCACGTAGTCCTCAGCCGGCCGCAGCAGGGAGTCGGACTGACCCTCGTGATACACGTCACGACGCTCGTTAGCGTCGGGCGTCTCCACAAACAAAACCGAGGGCGGAGGCGCAGGTACGATGAAGCCGCCGCGACCCGTCTGCGCACTCAGACGCTCACCCAAGTGCCAGTACGAGCCGTACTGAGTCGCAATATACAGCCGCCGTCCGTCAAGGGGACCAAAGCGGGCTGCAATCGACGGAGGAACACCAGTAAAACTCCTCCAAGGGTCACGAACGAACTGCAAAACAAAACCAAGTCATGAACTACAAAAACAAATACAAACCCCAAAACGCAAGCTACAAAAAAAAAAAAAAAACAAAGTACAAAACATAACCACCCTTACCTTATCCATGGTCATCCCATTGAAGAGCACACGAGCCCTGTCATAGTTCAGGCCAATACCCCTCCGATCCGCTGTCGCGTACGCATGGAAGGTAGATGCGTGGCAAATCACTGGGCGTGTTCGGGGCGAGAGGGGAAGTGAGCGTAGCACCAAGACTGCAAGCAATCAGAATACACGTTACAAAAGAAGAGCAGAAACGAGACAACAAGACACTACGAAATCAAACCCTACCTCTATCAGAAGACCAGGGCCCACGAGCGACACATCCGAATCCTCGTCAATCCGGACAGGACGCACCGCGTCCCTCAAGTATCGGATCAGCAACCCCAGAGCCGGGGTCACCCAATCGAACTCGCCTAGACGTGTCATGTCCGACAGCGCCATCAACACAGCCGTCGAAGCTCGCTCCCCCTTATCGCCGAAGTGGGTGGCCGTCAGAAACCACCACAACCACAGTCGGGCCCTCTGCTCAGCGCTCGCTCGAGTAGACCCCTTCTTCTTCTTCCCGTAGAAGAAGTCAGCAAACCACACGGTCCGGGGCTGAAACGTATGCTCCTCGCCCTTCCCGCACCTAACCCTGTAACACCCCGTGTTAATTTAAATCATTTATTAGCCATCAAATTCTAATTTCAATTCTTAAATCATTTCCTAAGCCTTTTAGCCTTCAAAATCTCTATTTTTGCACAACTTGTGTTTTGTAAAATTTATCGACTTCTTTAAGACTTTTTAAAATTTTTGAATAATGAAATAAATATTTTAGTCTTAGAATTCAAAAGTAGAAATATTTCGAAAAATCGTCAAACGCGCACACATTAACTTTTATCGCTTTTGACGCCCGACTTTTTAAAACTGACCAAATTCGAGGAAAACATTTTAAAACACAAATTAGACATTTTTAATGCATGAATAGTAATGTGGACTTAAGAGAGGGTGATGGAGGTGATGATGTATTAACTAGTTTAATTAAAACATTATTTTCTAATTAAAAACCTAATTCATTTAACCTAAAAGTATACTACCATTTGATTCATTATTTTCCAAGTCAAAAAAATCATTTCCTTGCCTCCAAATTGCCGAGCTCCTTAGTCCATTTCTCCTCTATATTTTTCTTTCATTTTTCACTTAAAACATCCTAAATAAAAACCCTAATAATACTCTAATAATTTACTAGTGTTCTTAGTATACTTTGGGTACTTGGAGCTTACTTTACTACGGGTTTTTGAAGGTGAAGACGGGTACTTGGGTGGTGACTTGGACTTAGATAACATCGTCGATCCGGAAAACCTTTAGCTTGCCGATCATAGGTGACTAACTATGTCTTATATTATCTTTTTAGTAAATTAATTTGTTTTGTTATTATAATTTTATGAGTATGAAAATTATGTTAAATATATTAAACATCACTTATATGAACTTGTATGTTTATGTGTAGTATAATAAAATGATAATAACTAAATGATATGTTAAATAGAGTATTGTAGTATTATGTTTATATATTTAGTTAAATTAATTTTGAGCATTTTTAATTTATGTTCATATGATTTTTATGTTTAGATATGTTTTATTAGAGTAGTAATGTTATATAAAAATTATGTGAAATATTAGAAATGAGTTTAAAGTGATTAAAATCGAAAATAGAAATTTTGTGTTCATATATAATATACACGGCATTTTTAATTTATTTTAATATATTTTCACTTTTAATTTTTGTAAATTATATGTAGAGTTAAGTTAGTATAAAATGAATGTTCCTATGAAAAAAAAAAACTAAATTAGGAAAACAAATTATAAATTATCAAAATCGAAAATGGTGTTCTTGAGTTGTTCTTGAGTTCTTCATGTGTGTTCTTATCATCTTCATGTTATGTTCATCATTTATGCTCATTTTGATCTTGTTTTAATTTATGTTTGTTATTATTTTGTGTTTATGTTTAGTTGTTGTTTTAGGTATTGTTATTACTATATATTAAATCAACTTAAAACATTATAAATCATTTAGATTAAAAAGTTAGAAAATTAAAGTGTTGAAAAACACTATTCATAAATATAAATGAAATTGTTAGTAAATTTCATTATAGTTTAAATCGTTTTAGTTTAATTAGAATAATTAAAATATAAAGACTTTAAGTTAAAAACCGTTAAAATCGAAAAATGAAATTTTAGAACATACTATACATGCTCACGGCATTCTTCTTATTTTTAGGGTTAAAATTGTTTTTATCACTTTTTAGTTTAATTGTTAAAATAATTTAATTAGTAGTTAATAAATTGAATTAAGAAATTAAAAGAAATAAATCAATTTTGACATGTATATTGTTTGACACGACATTTTCATTTTTGTTGACTAAATTTGACCAAAATGAAATTATCACTAAGTCACTAAAGTTAGATAATAATTAGAATTGAATTTTTGTATAAATCGTTTTAATTATAAATGAATTATGTTAAACCGATAAAAATGAGTAACCGTCATAAAAATGAATTAAATCGTGTGATACTACCTTTGCTATTGGATTGATGATCTTGGACATACGGACTATAAATGAATCATCCACGATACTATCACTAACTTAAATAAATAGACGACTAAATTTAACCGAGTCTCGTTTTAAAATAAATATCATTGATCACATTTTATAAACCGAACTTAACGTTTTTAAAACTAGAATTTTAGAATATTTTCATAAATGACTAAATACAAAATGAACTTAACGTTTTTAAAACTATGATTTCCGAATATTTTCATAAATGACTAAATACAAACCGAACTTAACATTTTTAAAACTAGACTTTAGAATATTTTCAAAAATCGCCTAAGTACAAAACGAACCTAACGACTTTGAAACTAAAAATTTGTACTTAGAAAATAAAAACAAGTTTAGTATTATACTAAAATACCTTAAGTATAAAAATACGTATAAATATAAAGAATACGTACAAATATAAGAATACGTATAAGTATAAAAATACATTTATAATACGAAGTATAAAAATACGAATCATTATAAAAATACGTACAAGATACGATGAATAGTAAATACAATGAATAGTAAATACGATGAATAGTAAAATACGATGAATAGTGAAAAGTGAATAGTGAACATCTTGAAAATAATTGAAAATTTTACTAAGTATAGAAAATTTAAAATAAAGAAGTAAATGACCTAAAGTGTTTGAAAAACACATAAATAAAATTGGACATACTAATGAACGTTTCAATTTAGAAACTTGTAAACGTTAATAATTAACAACACTTCAAATAATAAACGAACGTGTTATGTGATCATATGAAACCTACAATTCAAATAAAACGTTTGACGCTGAGACTAGGAGAGTCTAGTAACATGTGATATGTGATATCAAATAAATAATGAATATTGAGTAAGTTAAATAAAAGGGCAAGCTTGGGCCTCAGATAAAGGGAGCGCCAATCGTGAGTGAAGTGGGGTTTAAGATAGTCTTGTCGCTGATCGCCATTCTTGGGACAAGATAATTGAATATGCCATGGTTTTTGCCACAGGCTTTAGGAAATGGTCGTTTTATCTGGAGTTAAGGTGCTCTACGAATAGCGTGGCCCATTCTTAACGTGGATACTAATGTACATGTACTAGACTAGGGTTTAATTCACTTTATTTCGCTAAAGTTATCAGGGCCACCGTAACATTATGTGCATATAACGCTTTACTGTCTCCTTGCAGTGTTTCGTCTTTATTGAATGGCGACACTAGCATTGGTTCTTACCTGCGTAAAGATTACTTGACGAGATTGTATCTGAAGTTGAATCATTTCGAACACTAGAGGATGAGATGCAAGTATTATAGTATTCGGCGTGGTTTACGAGTCGAGTAAGCCTCTGCACTATGGAAGTGAGATGCAATCGATCAGAGTACAAGGGCCTACTCAGTGGTCAGGCTCGTAAGCAGTATGTGTTGTGTGTTGTTTGATTAAATGAGAACGAGTGTGTACCATCTTCGAAAATTAAAGACCACAAGTTTCAAGTGAATCGAGTGCATGATGAGAACAATACGATACGTATGTATGTATGCGATCTGATATCGCTTTGTAATCTTGCTGATATGTTGTGATACTATGGCTATGATATTATATGTTATTTGCTTTCATAACTGAATATCATGCTTATATGATTTATCGCTTTAAACCGCATGCTTATTATGACTTATATGTCTTTATGTGCTATATGTAATAAGCATGTTTATGTTTTTATCATAATGTTATGTTTATAAAGTGATAATATTAAACCAAAGTAATTGAAATCGAGGGTAAGTATGAGCATAGCTAGTCACTGTCCGCTCAGCGGGCATCCCCCCATCAGTTTATTGTGCAGGGTAATCATGGACCGGAAGCTGGATTTTGGACGGGGCCATGCAACGTTTTTACGCTTTACTTTATGTCATTTGCGAGAGATTTGTAATATATAAGACGCTACTCTTTTAAATTTCCGTACACAGAGTTGTTTTATTCAACTCTTGAATTACGATGTAACATTTTGGGTTTTATGTATAATTAATAACGCTGGTTTAAGACTTAATTAATTTCCGCCATAGTAATTAAAGTCGACGAAAAACCAGGTTGTTACAGTTGGTATCAGAGATGACTCGTGACCGTAACATAAATGGCCTAATGCGATTTATGCTTACCTAACGAGAGACACCTGGGCCAGACATTCATATTGTATGTCAGGCATAGACTAATAGGATCAAATAATAAATTAG
Organism: Dianthus caryophyllus; assembly: GCA_023091065.1. NCBI lineage: Eukaryota > Viridiplantae > Streptophyta > Magnoliopsida > Caryophyllales > Caryophyllaceae > Dianthus > Dianthus caryophyllus. The sequence continues at coordinate 18,092,093 of CM041527.1, read as the reverse complement.
ATTTTTCTTTATTAGATCACTTAAATAATAAACTTAAAATCGCTTTAAAGTGTGAGGATGAGTAGAAACCTTAAGGACTGACCATAGGCTAAGGATTTTTAAATAACGAACTACTTCCCTCAGAATAAAATACACTAACTATCGTATGCTTGCTACTTGCTGAAGTGACTGATTAAAACTAACAACTATCCTCGGATATAAAATTTAAATAATAATTCAACTCCCGAGGATTGAAGCGTCGAAGGAAGTACCAGACGGCACGAAGTGAAGACACCTGTTAAATTCGTAAACAATTCCACAAAAAAAAATATACTCTCTACTTTCAACCTTTCTTCTATATTCCTAAGAAAGTGTACCAGATACATTTGAAAATCCTAAAACCGATGTAACCAAAAATTACATCTCAATGAAATAAAATACCTAACTTCTGTGCTTACTTGCATCTTTAGTTATTGCATTTACTTTCAAGTAAAAGCTATCAATGATAAGCATGTCTTCTAACCTCTCACAATACTAATAAATTCCTTCACGTCTTAATTCTTTCAGAATGGCTGCACCTCCAATGACAGACGAGGAAAGACACCTTCTGGCAGAAGAATCTTTGATCCGTTTGGCAGAAATAGCCACGGATAACGCAAACCGCCAACATCATCCAAGCGCGTTTGATCGTGTTTCACGTCATCGACCACAAGAATACTCGGGTTCAAATAACCCTATTGATCTCACGAACTGGCTTGAAGAGATGAAAAAGCTAATGGACCTGAGCAGGACACCTCCTGAGGATAGGGTCAACATAGCCGCCTATTACCTGAAGGCTGAGGCTAATGACTGGTGGAACGTGATCAAGACTAATGAACCTGACACCACGTTCACCTGGTACGAATTCGTCGAGAAGATCAAGGGGAAGTACTTTGGGTATGAGCTCCGATGTCAGAAGGAAGAGGAGTTCATAAGTCTTAAGATGGGAGACATGACACTCCAGGAATACACCGAGAAATTTCAACAGCTGGCCAAATTTGGGGCTGCGATTGCTCCCAACGATAGAGCCATGACACAGAGGTACCTGCGCAACATGTCCGCAAGTATGCGTACTCATATGAGCAGCAACACCTACACCACCTTTGCTGCAGCATATGAATGTGCGTGCAGGGTCTGGGCTTCCATACAATCGGAAGAGGCTGAAAAGAAGAAGAAGAAGGTATTTGTGCCTTCCGTATCACCGTCAAGCTTCGTTCAGAAGCCGAACTACCAACGCTCGATTCAGCAGAGGCCAAATTTTCAGAGGCCTGCGTTTCAAAACAGGGTTCCTACTGGGAACAACGAGAGAGCTATGGTTGCAGGAAGGGCTCCTCAACCAAGGGCCGCACCGGGAAATTGTCGTATATGCCGCAAGGCTCTACATGAGGGGAGGCAGTGCAACGGTCTGCCAATCACCTGTTTCAAATGCAAGATGGTAGGGCATAAGTCGAATGTATGCCCCAACAACCAGAACACGGCACCTGTTGCGGGGGTACCACAATCTGTTGTGGTACAGGGTCGAGTTTATGTACTCACAGAGGCCGAAGCAGAAGAGTCACCTGAGGCAGACGTCATCACTGGTATTTTTCTTATAAACTCTGTGAACGCTGTCGTTTTATTTGACACCGGGGCATCATTGTCCTTTGTATCTTCTAAATTTGTTTCAAAGGCTAATCTCACAAAATCCGAATCAATCAACGCAAATATTTCTTTACCAAACGGAAAAATTTTCAAATGTTCCAAAATATTCAGAGAAACTCCAATCACAATCCATAAAACAATCTTCCCTTCCGACCTTATTCTGTTTGACATGCCGGAGTTCGACGTCATACTGGGGATCGACTGGTTAACTAAATATCATGCCTTGTTCGAGTGCCGAGACCGGAAAATTCGCTTGAAGCATCCCACGGGGGCTAGGGTCACATATCAGAAGACTTCGCCAGTTAAGGGGGGCGAAGATCATATCTATGCTACAACTTCAACGGTTAGAAAGAAAGGGACATCAAGTGTACCTATGCAGCGTTAACGAGGTAAAGGAAAGCGTGGATATCGGAGGTATTCACGTAGTACGGGAATTTCCTGACGTGTTCCCAGACGACTTACCAGGCTTGCCGCCTGCACGTGATGTTGAATTCTCTATCGACCTTGTGCCAGGCACGGCCCCAATCTCAAAGGCACCCTATAGGATGGCACCGGTAGAACTACAAGAATTAAAGAAACAACTGGAAGAAATGATTGAAAAGGGTTTCATAAGACCGAGTGTCTCACCTTGGGAGCAGGTTCTCTTTGTGAAAAAGAAGGGCGGCGGTATGAGACTGCATCGACTACAGGGAGTTAAACAAGGTGACCATTAAGAACCGCTACCCTACGCCAAGGATTGACGACCTTTTGATCGGCTAAAAGCGCGGGAGTGTTTTCTAAGATCGACCTGAGGTCGTTATCATCGGATCATTGTTAGGGAATCGACATCCGTAAGACCGCTTTGAAGCGAGATATGGTCACTACGAATTCAAGGTTATGCCTTTCGGTTTGACAAATGCACCAGCAGTGTTCATGGATCAAATGAACAGGACTTTCCACGAGTACTTAGACATATGCGTGGTTGTATTCATTGATGATATCCTAATTTATTCCAAGACCGGGGCAGAACACGAGAAACATCTACGTATCATCCTGGGAATACTGAGGAAATATAAGTGGTATGCTAAATTCTCCAAGTGCGAATTTTGGCTTGAAAAGGTAGCATTCCTGGGTCACGTCATATCAAAGGACGGAGTCATGGTAGATCCTGCAAAGATCGAAGCAGTGAAAGAATGGAAGGCTCCTACAAATATAACTGAAATACGCAGCTTCCTGGGATTGGCTGGGTACTATAGGAGATTTGTTCCAGATTTCTCCAAGGTAGCACGACCAATGACAAAGCTGCTTCAAAAGGAATCTAAGTTCGTTTGGAGCGACGAGTGCGAGAATGCGTTCCAGGAACTCAAGACAAGGCTTACCACAGCACCCGTCTTAGCTCTCCCTACAGATGGAGATGAGTATGAAGTCTACAGTGACGCCTCGCTCAATGGCCTGGGTTGCGTACTGATGCAACAAGGGAAGGTCATTGCTTATGCGTCAAGACAGTTAAAAGTTCATGAACGAAACTACCCAACTCATGACCTAGAATTAGCAGCTGTGGTGTTTGCTTTGAAAATCTGGCGTCATTACCTCTACGGAGTGAGTATCAAGTTCTACACTGACCACAAAAGCCTGAAATATATCTTCACGCAGAAGGAACTCAACATGAGACAACGCCGGTGGTTAGAACTGATCAAGGACTATAAGATTGAACTACTGTACCATGAGGGTAAGGCGAACGTCGTTGCTGACGCTCTGAGTAGAAAGACTACGCATACCCTTAGCAACATTTGGGAAATTAAATTTGGTATTGTCGGAGACTTCAAGAGAATGAACTTAGAGTTGGTTGATCGACGATGCTGATTTGAACGCCATGATCGCAGAGCCGGAGTTATATCACGAGATAAGAGCTCTACAATGGGAAGATGAAGAGCTTGTTAAGATCAGACGGGAAATTCCTTCAGGAAACCGAGAAGGGTTTGAGGTTAAACCTGACGGGAGTTTGAGATTCAAAGAAAGGTGGTGTGTGCCTGACGTACCTGTGTTGAAAAGAAAGATCCTCGACGAGGCACATAGTACACGATACTCCATACATCCTGGGTCTGATAAAATGTACCAAGACTTAAAACTGAAGTTTTGGTGGGTTAGAATGAAAGCAGAGATTGCAGAGTATGTTGCAAAGTGTTTAATCTGCCAGAAAGTGAAGTTTGAACATCAACGACCTGGGGGACTACTACAACCCTTGGACATTCCTTTGGGGAAATGGGACTCCATCTCCATGGATTTTATAACAGGTTTGCCAAGAACTCACCGAAGCAATAATGCGATTTGGGTAATAGTGGACCGCTTGACCAAATCGGCCCACTTTCTACCAATCAAAGACACTTGGAGTCTTGAAGAGCTAGCTAAGGCTTATGAGAAGGAGGTGATTCGACTACACGGTGTACCACTAGACATTATCTCGGACAGGGATCCGAGATTCACCTCTCATTTTTGGGACAAGCTCCAAGCGGCATTGGGGAGCCAACTAAAGATGAGCACCGCTTTCCACCCTGCGACCGATGGTCAAACTGAGCGAACTATCCAAACGGTCGAGGACATGCTCAGGGCATGTGCTCTAGAATTTAACGAGAATTGGGAGAAAAGTCTACCTTTGATTGAATTCTCCTACAACAATAGCTTTCATGCAAGCTTAGGTTGTGCCCCATTTGAGGCACTCTACGGGAGGAAGTGTCGTAGCCCAGTCTGTTGGGACGATGCTAGTGATAACGTGGGTACTGGGCCAGAGGTTATTCAAGACCAGATTGAACACATCAAAATCATTCGTGAACGACTACAAGCGGCCCAGGACCGCCAGAAGATGTATGCTAACAAACATCGCCGACCTATTGAGTTCGAAGTCGGCGATCATGTGTTCTTGAAAGTATCACCCATGAAGGGGGTCCGACGTTTCGGTTTGAAAGGAAAATTGAGTCCTAAATACGTGGGACCATATGAGATAACCGACAGAATTGGTGAGGTAGCCTATCGCCTAGCATTACCACCCAATTTGTCGAAGGTTCACAACGTGTTTCACGTTTCCCAACTAAGGCGATACAGGAGTGACCCAAGTCATATCATTACTCCTGACGTGATCGCAGTTGAGCCTAATTTACTATACTCCGAGAGACCTGTCAAGATTCTAGCACGAGAAACCAAGAGGTTGAGGCGGAAGACGGTTCCCTTAGTGAAGGTGCTATGGAAGGGTCAATTGACTGAACAAGCAACTTGGGAGACCGAAGCCTCCGTGAAGGAGAAATATCCCGAGCTGTTTACCTCAGGTGAAAATCCTATTCTTCATTCAAGTTTCGGGACGAAACTTTTCTAAGGGGGGAGGTTTGTAACACCCCGTGTTAATTTAAATCATTTATTAGCCATCAAATTCTAATTTCAATTCTTAAATCATTTCCTAAGCCTTTTAGCCTTCAAAATCTCTATTTTTGCACAACTTGTGTTTTGTAAAATTTATCGACTTCTTTAAGACTTTTTAAAATTTTTGAATAATGAAATAAATATTTTAGTCTTAGAATTCAAAAGTAGAAATATTTCGAAAAATCGTCAAACGCGCACACATTAACTTTTATCGCTTTTGACGCCCGACTTTTTAAAACTGACCAAATTCGAGGAAAACATTTTAAAACACAAATTAGACATTTTTAATGCATGAATAGTAATGTGGACTTAAGAGAGGGTGATGGAGGTGATGATGTATTAACTAGTTTAATTAAAACATTATTTTCTAATTAAAAACCTAATTCATTTAACCTAAAAGTATACTACCATTTGATTCATTATTTTCCAAGTCAAAAAAATCATTTCCTTGCCTCCAAATTGCCGAGCTCCTTAGTCCATTTCTCCTCTATATTTTTCTTTCATTTTTCACTTAAAACATCCTAAATAAAAACCTAATAATACTCTAATAATTTACTAGTGTTCTTAGTATACTTTGGGTACTTGGAGCTTACTTTACTACGGGTTTTGAAGGTGAAGACGGTACTTGGGTGGTGACTTGGACTTAGATAACATCGTCGATCCGGAAAACCTTTAGCTTGCCGATCATAGGTGACTAACTATGTCTTATATTATCTTTTTAGTAAATTAATTTGTTTTGTTATTATAATTTTATGAGTATGAAAATTATGTTAAATATATTAAACATCACTTATATGAACTTGTATGTTTATGTGTAGTATAATAAAATGATAATAACTAAATGATATGTTAAATAGAGTATTGTAGTATTATGTTTATATATTTAGTTAAATTAATTTTGAGCATTTTTAATTTATGTTCATATGATTTTTATGTTTAGATATGTTTTATTAGAGTAGTAATGTTATATAAAAATTATGTGAAATATTAGAAATGAGTTTAAAGTGATTAAAATCGAAAATAGAAATTTTGTGTTCATATATAATATACACGGCATTTTTAATTTATTTTAATATATTTTCACTTTTAATTTTTGTAAATTATATGTAGAGTTAAGTTAGTATAAAATGAATGTTCCTATGAAAAAAAAACTAAATTAGGAAAACAAATTATAAATTATCAAAATCGAAAATGGTGTTCTTGAGTTGTTCTTGAGTTCTTCATGTGTGTTCTTATCATCTTCATGTTATGTTCATCATTTATGCTCATTTTGATCTTGTTTTAATTTATGTTTGTTATTATTTTGTGTTTATGTTTAGTTGTTGTTTTAGGTATTGTTATTACTATATATTAAATCAACTTAAAACATTATAAATCATTTAGATTAAAAAGTTAGAAAATTAAAGTGTTGAAAAACACTATTCATAAATATAAATGAAATTGTTAGTAAATTTCATTATAGTTTAAATCGTTTTAGTTTAATTAGAATAATTAAAATATAAAGACTTTAAGTTAAAAACCGTTAAAATCGAAAAATGAAATTTTAGAACATACTATACATGCTCACGGCATTCTTCTTATTTTTAGGGTTAAAATTGTTTTTATCACTTTTTAGTTTAATTGTTAAAATAATTTAATTAGTAGTTAATAAATTGAATTAAGAAATTAAAAGAAATAAATCAATTTTGACATGTATATTGTTTGACACGACATTTTCATTTTTGTTGACTAAATTTGACCAAAATGAAATTATCACTAAGTCACTAAAGTTAGATAATAATTAGAATTGAATTTTTGTATAAATCGTTTTAATTATAAATGAATTATGTTAAACCGATAAAAATGAGTAACTGTTATAAAAATGAATTAAATCGTGTGATACTACCTTTGCTATTGGATTGATGATCTTGGACATACGGACTATAAATGAATCATCCACGATACTATCACTAACTTAAATAAATAGACGACTAAATTTAACCGAGTCTCGTTTTAAAATAAATATCATTGATCACCTTTTATAAACCGAACTTAACGTTTTTAAAACTAGAATTTTAGAATATTTTCATAAATGACTAAATACAAAATGAACTTAACGTTTTTAAAACTATGATTTCCGAATATTTTCATAAATGACTAAATACAAACCGAACTTAACATTTTTAAAACTAGACTTTAGAATATTTTCAAAAATCGCCTAAGTACAAAACGAACCTAACGACTTTGAAACTAAAAATTTGTACTTAGAAAATAAAAACAAGTTTAGTATTATACTAAAATACCTTAAGTATAAAAATACGTATAAATATAAAGAATACGTACAAATATAAGAATACGTATAAGTATAAAAATACATTTATAATACGAAGTATAAAAATACGAATACGTATAAAAATACGTACAAGATACGATGAATAGTAAATACAATGAATAGTAAATACGATGAATAGTAAAATACGATGAATAGTGAAAAGTGAATAGTGAAATACTGAAAATAATTAAAAATTTTACTAAGTATAGAAAATTTAAAATAAAGAAGTAAATGACCTAAAGTGTTTGAAAAACACATAAATAAAATTGGACATACTAATGAACGTTTCAATTTAGAAACTTGAAAACGTTAATAATTAACAACACTTCAAATAATAAACGAACGTGTTATGTGATCATATGAAACCTACAATTCAAATAAAACGTTTGACGCTGAGACTAGGAGAGTCTAGTAACATGTGATATGTGATATCAAATAAATAATGAATATTGAGTAAGTTAAATAAAAGGTCAAGCTTGGGCCTCAGATAAGGGAACGTCAATCGTGAGTGAAGTGGGGTTTAAGATAGTCTTGTCGCGGTCGCCATTGCCGGACAAGATAATTGAATATGCCATGGTTTTTGCCACAGGCTTTAGGAAATGGTCGTTTTATCTGGAGTTAAGGTGCTCTACGAATAGCGTGGCCCATTCTTAACGTGGATACTAATGTACATGTACTAGACTAGGGTTTAATTCACTTTATTTCGCTAAAGTTATCAGGGCCACCGTAACATTATGTGCATATGCGCTTTACGGTTCTGTCTCCTTGCCGTGTTTCGTCTTTATTGGACGCGACACTAGCATTCGTTCTTACCCTGCGTAAAGATTACTTGACGAGATTGTATCTGAAGTTCGAATCATTTCGAACACTAGAGGATGAGATGCAAGTATTATAGTATTCGGCGTGGTTTACGAGTCGAGTAAGCCTCTGCACTATGGAAGTGAGATGCAATCGATCAGAGTACAAGGGCCTACTCAGTAGTCAGGCTCGTAAGCAGTATGTGTTGTGTGTTGTTTGATTAAATGAGAACGAGTGTGTACCATCTTCGAAAATTAAAGACCACAAGTTTCTGAAGTGAATCGAGTCTGCATGATGAGAACAATACGATACGTATGTATGTATGCGATCTGATATCGCTTTGTAATCTTGCTGATATGTTGTGATACTATGGCTATGATATTATATGTTATTTGCTTTCATAACTGAATATCATGCTTATATGATTTATCGCTTTAAACCGCATGCTTATTATGACTTATATGTCTTTATGTGCTATATGTAATAAGCATGTTTATGTTTTTATCATAATGTTATGTTTATAAAGTGATAATATTAAACCAAAGTAATTGAAATCGAGGGTAAGTATGAGCATAGCTAGTCCTTTGTCAACGTGAGCATCCCCATCGATTTATTGTGCAGGTAATCATGGACCTGTTTGGATTTTGGACGGGGCCATGCAACGTTTTTACGCTTTACTTTATGTCATTTGCGAGAGATTTGTAATATATAAGACGCTACTCTTTTAAATTTCCGTACACAGAGTTGTTTTATTCAACTCTTGAATTACGATGTAACATTTTGGGTTTTATGTATAATTAATAACGCTGGTTTAAGACTTAATTAATTTCCGCCATAGTAATTAAAGTCGACGAAAAACCAGGTTGTTACATAACCCCGTCACCAATCAGTCGCACGACGCGTGGACTGTCGATAGGAGGACGCTCACGCCCCCAGTCAAGGACACCCTCGCCATGAGGCAGCCCCGAGACAACCGCCAGCGAAGAATGGGTCACGCCAACCTCGTACTCAGGCATGTGGAAGGTGTTAGTCGTATCCCAAAACCTATCCAGCAACGCCCGGAGCACAACAAGGCGCGCGTTCACGCGCTTAGCCCGCACCTCCCTCCATTTTTGCACCAGGGGACCAAAAGCCGTCCCAAGCACTATCTGCCGCTCCTCCTCTGTGAGCCTCTTCTCAAAGACATAGAACGCCGTCCGAAACCCAGAGAAGGTCCTTATCGCTCCTAACGGGAAGCCGACCTTCAACCGGATCGACAGGTGCTCCAACTGGCTCCAAACCAAGCTCATGCCGTCCCAATCCTTGGCCACCTGCGACCACAAGCGCGGACCCTGGGGATAGTTAGGCCTCACGCCCAGCTCGTCAACCATCCCCATGAAAACCTCCGTCGCAGCCTCGAAAGCCGCCTCACCTCCATCTTGGGCCTGACCCCCAGCCTGACCCTCAGCCTCTGCCTCGTCCTCAGCCTCATCCTGAACCTGGCCCTGAACCTGAGCCTTGGCCTCGAAACCCGGCGATGGCGGCGGCGTAATGTAGCGCGATGGCGATGGCGTAGCGGCGGTGAGGATCTGGGGATATCCCTTCTCGGCGCCCATTCGCGCGCCGCCTCGTGTCATGGGGCGGAATGCACGGCGCGGGAAAAATGGATTTTGCAAGAAGCTCGCGGGTCGCCAAAGCTTCGCTTTCAGCTGCTTTGTTTAGCTCAACTCGCTCGAGCGTTCTTTTGTTTAAAGGGGGAATGTCATTGCATGTGAATATAATAAAAAGAAATATAAAAATCCTTTTAAAACGTGTTTTTGGAGTCGCCACCAAATATTAAAGGAATTTGGAACCTATTCAACGCATCTTAAAATCATAAGACGCGAAGGTCTCAGATTTCAAGGTGCGTCGATACCTATCCTTCTGAGGCTATTGTGAAACCAGAGAGGATTCGGAGTGAGGTTACCCTTCTAAAGTTTTGACAAAGTGTATTGAAAACTGCAATAAAAAGGCCTACGTAAAAGTAGTCTTTACTAATTTGAAAACATATGCTTTAATTTCGATATTTGGGCTAATAGGACGCTACGTACAAATGCAAATATATGACTCGATAAATATGTAAAATAAATGTGAGCCGTCAAAGCTATGACGATTTGCTATAGGAAATATACGTAAAATTACTAATTCATTGTATTTGAATTAATAACTAAACGTTATTCTCCGACTTGTGTTCAATTCTAAGATTTTGTAAAACCCTCGGTTTTGCATGTTTAAAAGACTATATGAAGCAGATGCAGTTAAATGTCGAATCAGTGTTTTAGTCGTAATTTAATGCATGAATCGAGAATTTGCATAATGTAAAAGTGGGTGCTTAATTTAGTGATTTTGAGTCGTTTATTTATGCGATATTGGCGAGGTTTAGGCGAATCATTTGATTGAATTACTACAATCGTATTGCGAATACGAGTTCGTTAGTACCAATATCGGGGTGGGTTAAAGTAACCCTATGAGTCTCAAACGCCCAACCGGAAGGTAAAATTTCTTTACCTTGTAATGCAAAGACGGTTTTTAGAGTGGAATTTTATAAGTGCGAGAGGCTTTTTGTGAGTATAAGTATTGTATTGAATTGATTATTGTAAGTAGATAGTTGTGATTGTTATTGTAAGAGTTGATTTGATGATTGTTGTTGTTATGATGTTTTTGAAAATGGTCGAGCAAGGGTTGCTATTTATAGCAAATGCTTCGTGTTTTATGCCTAATTGATCAGAAAATCGCCAGAGAACCAGCAATTCTTCAGAAAATCGCCAGAAATGTCAGAGGAGGAGCATAAAATCGCCTGAATACTGGCGATTTTCCAAAAAATCGCCAGATTCAGCGATTTTTGGCTATTTGACACATTGTTGCGCCGTAATACGTTATCGTAGGTGTGTAAGCTAATGTTTGTGTGCTGCTTGTTTGTCGAGCAAATGGGCTGACTTTTGAGCCTAATTTGATGTCAACTTGGTGCAAGTTGGTCAAATCAACTTGATTTGCTTCGTTTCCCGTGTTTCGTGTTTCGTGTCTCGGTTTTTCGTCGTGTTTTTCGATCTTGACTCGAAGTAAAATAATATTGTAATGCATTATTTTATGACCTTGTGGGATTTTGTTTTGTAAGAATGTGACCCGGGGCGCATTTTGGCCCGCTCGGGTGCTCGGGCCATTTTGTGTGTTTTAAGCCGTTTTTGTGTGCTTGGGTCGTTTTTGTATTCTTGGGTCATTTTGTGAGGCGTGTATGGCTCGTGCTCGTGTGTATTGTGTTAACTTACGATTTAAAATGACTAAATTAATATTCATTTTTACGAAATATGCGAATTCAAATTAATACGTTAAGAATGACTAAAATGTTTTAGACACTTATGTACCGTTTAGTCTCATTTTAAAACATGCATGAAAGTCCTTTTCGTCATCGGGTTTGCTTTTGGGAGCGGATACGGGTATCTGAGAGCCCCGGTTTGGTGAGCTTGGACTAAAGCGCTAGTCAAACTTTAGAAGATAGCATCCGGACCATCACAGTCTCGATACTACCTGGCGACGCTAAGTATGTGTCTCGGGGAGAGACGAGGACTTAGCGCCGGGAATGCGGGGAGGGACGGCATGTTTAAGGACATGACGGTCCTGCATGTTTAAGGGCTTGCCGGCCTGCTGTTGTTTTAGATGTCTTTTGATGGCGTTTTGTAGCTTGGCCATATCCTGCGTCTCGCATGTTTGCTGCGTGCTTGCTTGTATATCTGTGATTTGCCTTTCCTTCTCGCAGAGAGAATGGGTGTTAGCGTTCTTGATATGTAAAGAAAATCTGTGTTTCTGCATCCTTGATTTGGAATAAGAAGTGTATATTTTGTTGGCGTAAAAAGTGTGTGTATTGGAGGAATATACGTATTTAACTCGTGAGGAGTATGCGTATTTTGATTTTGTGACTCGTAAAGAGTGTATTTGTTTTTTTGAAAATCTACGTATTTAACTCGTGAGGAGTATACGTATTTTGATTTTGTGACTCGTAAAGAGTGTATTTGTTTTGAAAATATACGTATTTAACTCGTGAGGAGCATACGTATTTTGATTTATGACTCGTAAAGAGTGTATTTGTTTTTGAAAATATACGTATTTAACTTGTGGGAAATATACGTATTTTGATTTTGTGACTCGTAAAGAGTGTACCTGTTTTTGAAAATATACGTATTTAACTCGTGAGGAGTATACGTATTTTGATTTGTGACTCGTAAAGAGTGTATTTGTTTTGACAAATATACGTATTTAACTCGTGAGGAGTATACGTATTTTTGATTTTGTAACTCGTGAAGAGTGTATTTTTTTTTGAAATATACGTATTTAACTTGTAGGAAATATACGTATTTTTATTTTTGTGACTCGTAAAGAGTGTATTTGTTTTGAAAAATATACGTATTTAACTTGTAGGAAATATACGTATTTTTGATTTTGTGACTCGTAAAGAGTGTATTTGTTTTGAAAAATATACGTATTTAACTCGTGAGGAGTATACGTATTTTTGATTTTGCAACTCGTAAAGAGTGTATTTGTTTTGAAAAACATACGTATTTAACTTGTAGGAAATATACGTGTTTTTGTTTTTGTGACTCGTAAAGAGTGTGTTTGTTTTGAAAAATATAGGTATTTAACTTGTAGGAAATATACGTATTTTTGATTTTGTGACTCGTAAAGAGTGTATTTGTTTTGAAAAATATACGTATTTAACTCGTGAGGAGTATACGTATTTTTGATTTGTAACTCGTAAAGAGTGTATTTGTTTTGAAAAATATACGTATTTAACTCGTGAGGAGTATACGTATTTTTGTTTTTGTATCTCGTGAAGAGCATATTTGTTTTGACAAATATACGTATTTAACTCGTGAGGAGTATACGTATTTTTGATTTTGTAACTCGTGAAGAGTGTATTTTCTTTTTTTGAAATATACGTATTTAACTTGTAGGAAATATACGTATTTTTATTTTTGTGACTCGTAAAGAGTGTATTTGTTTTGAAAAATATACGTATTTAACTTGTAGGAAATATACGTGTTTTTGTTTTTGTGACTCGTAAAGAGTGTGTTTGTTTTGAAAAATATACGTATTTAACTTGTAGGAAATATACGTATTTTTGATTTTGTGACTCGTAAAGAGTGTGTTTGTTTTGAAAAATATACGTATTTAACTTGTAGGAAATATACGTGTTTTTGTTTTTGTGACTCGTAAAGAGTGTGTTTGTTTTGAAAAATATACGTATTTAACTTGTAGGAAATATACGTATTTTTGATTTTGTGACTCGTAAAGAGTGTATTTGTTTTGAAAAATATACGTATTTAACTCGTGAGGAGTATACGCATTTTGATTTGGTGACTCGTAAAGAGTGTATATGTGTTGTTATTTTGTAAAATTTGGGCTCTTGGCTCGTGACGAGCATGTGTATTCTCGCGTTTTATCATAGTAACGCATAAAAGAGTGAATTAATAGCGTAATGGACCGTAATAACAAGTCCAAACTAAAAATTGACCCGTGCCTACCCACTTAATCGCCAGACCTCTGGCGATTTAGTGGGTGTGTGTGCTGTTTTGTTCAAAACACGGGAAGGAGAGGGAGAAGAGCATAGCAGCCGCAACATACACAAACACCTCAAAATCGAAAAAGCTTGTTCTTGGCGATTTCTCCACCAAAATTCGTGATTCCGCCTCCTACGATTCGCAATGGACCAAGGTATGCACTCAATCAAGTCGCTAATTCGTGTTTTGAAGTCGGTTTGAGTCGGTTTTAACTGAAAATTCGTTTTTTTAGGGTTTATGTTAAACCGTCTTGCATGATTCGAATTTTGCTATCGTTGTTGCTTGAAATCAATGCTTGAGAGTAGTAGGAGGCTTGTCTCGTGATTGTTGATGATTGTGTGTGAAAACCCGTGTATTAGAAATTTGTTTTTAGTGTAGAAGGTCTAGGCGTTTTGGTCATTTTTCGCTTTTGTTCAGGAATACGCCAAAATCTCAATGTAGGCTACCCATTAGCAGTATAATGCTTGGGTAAATTTGTTTTGTTGAAATTGTCGCGAAAGTCGGGTTTTTTGGGCACAAAACCGTGTGACAGGGGGTTTTATCGGGGTTTTGCTCTGTTTTTGTCGTGTAAAACGACACCGATTGGCTTGGTTGTTTTTGAAACGTCGTTGTATGCTAGTGATGAGGCCGTGGGTGTTTTGTGTGCGAAAAACGGTTTGGAAATCCGTAATTTTCGTGTGTTTTTGTGTGAGATACGGTTTTTGGGTTGAGATTTTCGGTTCCGAAACTTGTCGAAAGTTTTTTGTCTTGGGTCATGATGACTCGTATGGTGTATGGCTTGCCCATTTTTGTTGAGCATGCGTGATTTGGAGGTGTTTTGGAGCGTTTCGGAGCGTCTTGGAGCGTTTTTGTGTAATTGAGCTAGGCTTCTTGAAACCGTTTTCCTTGCTTCTCGTGCTTCGAGTCTAGGACGTATTGTCATGTAAGCTGTTTGGGTTGGCTAAAGTGTTGGTTCGTGGGAGGTTAGGGCTTCTCTGGTCGAGAAAAGGCCATAAAAAGGTTGTTTTTGTAGTTTGCGCGCGGTTTACAAAAGCTATTCAGTCGAGGTGTTCGGGACATGATTTTTGTACGAAACTTTTTGTGGGTGTTCGTTATGACTTGTATGTCGTATACGTGTCATGTACTGGGTATTTCTGTGTCTCTGCGCCATTTTAGCCTTATCTGTCAAAAATAAGCCTAAAGCGTATTTTTTGTTGTTTTGTTTGGTTTCTAGTCATTTTTATCCTTTCTAGCTCTTTGTCTTGGTTGTGTATGACGTATACATCGCATACGTGTCATAATATATGTATTTCTGCTCTCCCACATTGTTTCTGCCTTATCTGTCAAAATTTGGCCTAAAGTCTGCTTTTTGCTGTTTCCTTTGCTTCTTCTTTGCTTTTGCATATCGTTGCTCTTCAGGGTTGCTGTGCATGTCGTGCATATTGTATGTTTGCTACGAGATATGCATTTTCGGGTTCCTGCTTAGTTTTAACCTTTTCTGTCAAAGATAGGCCCGAGGCTTGTTTTTTGCTGTTTTGCTTGATTTTTCTCTGCTCTTGTGCGTCCCTGCTCCTTGGACTAGATACGTATTAACGTAGATATCGTATCTGTGTCGTGAAATATGCATTTCTGTATTTCTTTTCGCTTTTTAGACCTTTCTGTCAAAGATAGGCCTAAGGCTTGCTTTTCTGTTACCTTTGTGCACGTGCATCCTTCTGTTGGTCATGAACTTGCTTTAATTGAATTGCATTTTTGTACCATCATACGGCTGCGTAGCTTAAGATTGTTCTTGAATCTATGTAGGTGACCCTGAGATCGTGATCCCTGCGACCAGTGCTATGCAGGATGTCATCGGGACCATTGACTTCAATGTTCTGGGAGGAGCTTACTCCCATTTCGAAGGCGTCATCATTTAGCGACTTCAAGGTCCGTCTCGGTCGATTTGTTCAAGACTCCTCCTATTTTGACGCCAGTGGAACGAGGTACGTGGGGTCGCTCTGCAGTCTCCTATGCCTTCTATTAGCGAGCATAGCACTACCGTAGAGCCGACAGGGCCTTCTGTTGGTGATGCAGGGCGCGTTGCGGATGCGACTGGGGTTCCTGTGGAGCCAGCTGTGGGGTCGTCTAGGCCTTTTGCTAGTGGGCTTGGAGCTAATGTTGAGTTGCCTAGGCCTCCTGCTAGCGAGCCTGGAGTTGGTTCTGCACCTCTGCAAGGTGCCGGGCATGGACGTGGGGTTCCGGAGGCACGTGTCTGGGGAGAAGCCGAGGTGGAGGTCGTGGAGGTGGTCGCAAGAATGATAGGCCTAGTAGGAGCGCAAAGTGGATCTTGTTCTTTGGGAATCTTTGAAGGTGGCGTTCGGACACGTGGGCGCCGCTCTGCCGAGGCTAGTGGCACCGTGGCGAGATGAGGGTAGTAGTGTTGGTGTTTACGACGAGGTGAGCTCGGCGAGGCCGAGATGATCCTGCTGTTGATAGGCCGTGACGTGGTCGTTCTCGTCAGGTCGAGAATGCTTTTGAGAGTGATCCTGAGCCCGAGGAGGAGCAGGATGACGTGGAGCCTGTAGCGGATGATGCTGAGGCCGCAGAGGGTGATGATGGGGGTAATGTTGGGGGTGATGCCACGGCTGCTGGTGCCGTAGGTGGTGAAATCTTGATCCGATGTCGGCCGGCTGGCCGCGCAAAATATGTTCATGGGCGTGGTTGATGAGTGGGCTTGAGGCCATCATTTCCTCATGGCCCGAGAGGCGTGGCGAAGGTTGCCAAGAGGCGGGATGGTGTAAGTTTAGTTTGGAACACCATGGAGCATTTGTCTACTCGGGTGAAGGTTGGCTTCAAGTTGGGAAATATGAGGACATTCTCTGGTTTCCGTACTTGTATAGATGCTTTTAACAAGAAGTTGTCGCCCGAGTCGCGGAAGATAATCCTCGGCACGGCCTTTGGTCCGTTGGTGACAAAGTGGAAGGAGGCGTAAGAAGAATGTGAATTCTCACCTTTACGTAGCCGGCGTTGCTAGACAGGTTTTGGGACACTACTAACACGTTCCATATGCCAGGGTACGAGGTTGGTATTACCTTCTCGTCTCTTGCGGTTGTTTCGGGGCTTCCTCATGGAGAGGAGATGATTGAGTGGGACAGAGTACGCCCTGCTATCTCGAGCCCTACGGTTGTTCGTTTGATCGGAGGCGGTATTAGGTGTGCGAGGGATGAGAGGCACACTTTTCAGCCTCGGACATCATGGTTTGATGATTATTTTAAGGGCAAGGGAAAGAAGCAGGTGAGCGAAGTTAGTCATGAGCAGAATGCCCGATTGTGGCTATGGTGGTTTCTGACGTCCACTCACTTTGGAGATAAAGGAGAGCGGGCGTCGACTGCTGTTTTGATGGCGCTGCGGGACTTGTCCAGATTGGGTGCTTTTGACTGGGTTACTCCTGCTATGGGTCTCCTGATCCGATTTTGTAGGGACGCAGTTCGTCCTGATCGGATCGATGATGGGTCCCAACCGTCTTTGGTCGGCCCTGGCTTGCTGATGGAGGTATGATTGCTTTTTGTGATGCTCTGTTGTTTTATTTTGTTTTGCTTTCTCTTTTGTGACATGTTTTTGGCTTCATTGTAGTCCTGGTGCTATGCACACTTCTCGTCGTTGCTCCCTGCTAACTTTACCGTGACGGCGGAGTACCTTGCTTTTCATGCTTATGCGACGGCAAACAGGAAGGGTATTCGCTTGACTTATGACGATGCTCGCGTGAAGTTTAACGAGATGACCGTTGATAAGGTAAGAAAAGTTCGTATTTCTTATACGTCTTGCGTTTGTGCTTTGGCAGATGTTTATTCCTCTTTTTTTTTTGTAGTTTGTTCCCAACCCTTGGGCGAATTATGCGGATGTCCCTGCGTCAATTTCGACTCGCTTTGCTATTCGCGATACACAGAGGTCGTACATTGCGACTCAGTATGATTCATACTGGTTCTTAGGCGAGCGTCTGTCAGCTCAGACAATTAGGGATAAGTTTGTTGTGCCTGAGGCCCCTCCTAAGGTTCTCTTCGTACAGACACCGGATGCTGATGTTCGCCGCGATGTGTATCACGAGGGTGAGTCGGAGTCCCTGTTGAGGCTAGATGAGGATTATACGTCGTGGGCGCGCCTTGCTTTGGCGCCTGCCGTGATTGAGGTGTATTTTTGTTTTTGCATTTGTTTTGTAGATATTTGTTTGTTCAAAAAGCAAAAAATTGACCGTGATTTTTGTATCCTGAAGCCACGTGACCCTGACCTTGAGGTCCAGCCTCCTCCGTTCCATGAGGGTTTGGATTTTGAGCATGATGGTCGCTTGCATTCGGCCATAATCGCCGCAAAGATTTATCTGTGGTGACTGACGCTGGCATGGATGGTTGGAGCCCTCGGGTGAAGCAGGTATGACTTGTTTTCTATGCCTGCGTGATATGTAGTATGTAGCCCCCAGTTTGAGTTAGATTTTGGTCGTAAAATCTTTAGTCAAACTTTGTCGTAGCTGCTGTTGATTAGAGCCCCCAGTTTGAGTTAGATTTAGGCCAAAAATCGTTAGTCAAACTTGAAATGAAGCTGCTTTTGATTATAGCCCCCAGTTTGAGTTAGATTTAGGCCAAAAATCGTTAATCAAACTTGAAATGAAGCTGCTTTTGATTATAGCCCCCAGTTTGAGTTAGATTTTGTCCTAAAATCGTTAGTCAAACTTTGTTGAAGCTGCTTTTGATTATAGCCCCCAGTTTGAGTTAGATTTTGTCCTAAAATCGTTAGTCAAACTTTGTTGCAGCTGCTTTTGATTATAGCCCCCAGTTTGAGTTAGATTTTGTCCTAAAATCGTTAGTCAAACTTTGTTGAAGCTGCTTTTGATTATAGCCCCCAGTTTGAGTTAGATTTTGTCCTAAAATTGTTAGTCAAACTTTGTTGAAGCTGCTTTTGATTATAGCCCCCAGTTTGAGTTAGATTTTGTCCTAAAATCGTTAGTCAAACTTTGTTGAAGCTGCTTTTGATTATAGCCCCCAGTTTGAGTTAGATTTTGTCCTAAAATCGTTAGTCAAACTTGAAATGAAGCTGTTTTTGATTATAGCCCCCAGTTTGAGCATATGAAGGCCGTATTTGTTTGCAGGTGACCGTGGATGTCCACAAGAATTTGTGGAGGGTAGCTAACCGGTGGCGCGTGGCGTGTAATGATAAGGCGGTCGGGCATTGCAAAGCGCAGTATGCTTGAGTTGCAGTATGATCGCGCAGTCGAGATAGAGCTAGGGCGGGCCAGGGCTGAGGAGGCGCGTTTGCGAGCGGAGTTTGAGTTGCAGCGTGAGCAGGAGCTAGCTGGTTACCGTGCTCAGATTGATTCGTTGCGCGCGGAGCTCAATCGTCGAGATCAAGCTAATTGATTTGGGATGTATGCTAGGATCGTAGGCTTATTTTTATGGACCTGTTTTATGTTGTGGTTATATTTGTATGTATTTGGATATGTAGGAGTCCTCGTGAGGTCCATTTTTGTGACTGCGGCTTGAAGCAAAAAAAAAAAAAAGCCCTGTGACCTTGCGTGCGTGTTTTGGTATTTGGTCATACTTGCAGGAGTCGTACGACGTTGATTCGCGTCCATGGCTTGACATGAGTAGGCTACGTGACCTCGTACGCGTGCTTTGATTATGTAGTAGGTGTATTTGTTGACTATGGTAAGCGCTCCTGTTGGCGTAGCTTTCGTGATTAATGATCATGCGTGCGGTGCCGGAAGCTTTATTGCTTATTTTGCCTCGTTTCGTAGTACGATCGTTTGTGTTGTCGTTTTCACTTGAAACCTTCGTGACGTGCTCATCTAGTGTTCCTGCAATTAGATTGTTAGTCGTAAAAAGAACACAAATCTCGATTGAGATTTTTCTGACCCGTAATAAGAGTATGCATACGTAAAGATTTTTATAAAACATGCCTTTTGAAGAAAATATTTTGCGTCAGAAATACGCTTTTGACGCTCATGAAAATGTAAATTAAGAACGTCGTGCTTCATCGTAAAACTTGCGAAAAATGATGAATGAATTTTGTGAGACTGCAAAAGTATTTTTGACGTTCGTGAAGAGTGAATTAAGAACGTCGTGTTGCCACGTAAGCTTTACGAAACGTGATGATTAAATTTTGTGAGACCGTAGAAGGTGTTTTTGACGTTCGTAAAATGTGAATTAAGAATGTCGTGTTGCAACGTAAGCTTTACGAAACGTGATGATTAAATTTTGTGAGACCGTAAAAGGTGTTTTTGACGTTCGTAAAATATGAATTAAGAACGTCGTGCTGCAATGTAAGCTTTACGAAACGTGATGATTAAATTTTGTGAGACCGTAAAAGGTGTTTTTGACGTTCGTAAAATATGAATTAAGAACGTCGTGCTTTAACGTAAGCTCGCGAAATGAGACGGTTGAATTTTGTGAAGCGTATGTGCAAAACATTAGTCGAGAGTCGATCACAAAATGACCCAATACGACGTAAAGCCGCATCTAAACGAATCGATAATGCGTCGTAAAAAGTAAAAGCGGTCGTGAAATTTGTGAAAAGTTTACTGCAACTCGTAGGCTGCAAGGCGGTGTGCAGTCGTCGCGTCAAATCTGTCGGAAAAGCATAGAAAATCGCCTGTATACCAACGATTCTCACAAAAATCGCCAGAAAACAGGCGATTATTGTGAAAATCGCCAAAGGACTGGCGATTTTTGTGATAATCGCCTGTTTTCTGGCGATTTTCATGGTGTTTTCTGCTTTTGTTTTGATTTTTTGGTTAATCGCTGGTTCACTAGCGATTATACTTTGGATTGTTGCCTCTCGAAGACGTTGCCTATAAGAAGGATGCTCATGTTTAGTTCATTCATCCATCTCCTCCAATCACACTTCATATTACGTTTTAGCTTGCAACTTCATTACTCATATCATAATATTATTCATAATATCTCGGAGAGCGTTTTTCCTTTTTGTGAGTAATGGAGCATTTGGAGGGACTTGTGAGGATGTGGTGTGCTATGCTATCGGGTATCGAGAAGAGGAACCTTAGGGGCTGTGGTCTGGGCGTATTCCTAGGTTTAAGGCAGGTTCGGATGGAACCGGAGTTCCTGGATGCTTGCCTGCATTACTGGGACTTGGCATACCACGTATTTCGCTTCCCTGACGGGGAAGTTTGCCCCTTGGTTGAGGAGTTTGCTGCCATCGGAGGCTGGACTCGCATTGTCACTCCAGTGAGTGTTCGCCAGGAGCTCGGGTACCAAAGGAATATGCAGAACTTCCTTAAGATGACGAGGCTCGAAACGGAGGACCTGTTCCTGGATGGGCGCTTGAATATGATCCGACTCTGCCAAAAGTTCATGAATTATGATGATGGGAGTATCGGTGTGGTTGCTCGTAGGAGAGCGCTGGCCCTTTGCCTTGTGCACTGTTTCATGTTCCCCGATTCAGTGGACGGAATGGGATTTGGTGAGGCGCGTCTAGTATGCGTTGTGCAGCAGATGGAGATGGGGTATAACCCTGCGGCTTTGATCCTGGCTGAGACGATCCTAGGCCTAGATGATCGGGCGTGTAATAGAGCGCATGCCTATCGTGGTTGTCCGGTCATTCTGCTGGTTTAGCTAATGGAGCGTCTGAACGTGCTGGGCGCTATCCCTTATGGCGCATCATATACGGCGGCTGGCGTGACCAGTCGTGGCCTGCGATGGAGGGGTCCCAATGGCCGGCCTAACGATTATTTTCCCACCTTTGTGAGAGCATCGGCTATCCGTTGGGTCGTGCCATGGTGGGAGGTTACCACTGTGACCGGCAGTGCGGTGGGCGATGGTCTGTCCGGAGTCATGCTATGCGGTTTTGACATTGGGGTGTTTATTCATCCTCTGAGAGTGAGAAGGCAAATGGGCTATGCCCAGTTCATCCCAGGGCAGGATACCGTGATCCAGGATTTGGTTGTACTTAATAACCAGATTACTGATGCATGGTCGCGAGGATGGCTTATGCGTCCCCGGTGGCAGGTGGCAGGGATACCGGCCACGGTGAGGGTTTCAAGGTCGTATATCCGGTGGACTACGGCCACAACTACTCGCCAGAGGGCTCGCCTTCGCGCTATAGAGCAAAATGAGCCGCCGACGCCCCGCCTTCCACCCATGCGCTTTTGGCCGTGGAAGTAGGGAAGTTCGAGTTCGAAGCGCATCGCCCACTGAGGCGAGCTTAGTCATCTCGGCTTCATCATGGTTAATGCTCCAGGCCAGGATGGTAGTGATGGTGCTCCTCATATGGGTTGAGTTCTCCTCCCAGTCGAAGAATGTTATCTGAATGCTTGTTGCTAGTTGTTTGTTTGTTTTTGTATTCCCTAAACCCGAAGGTAATGCCGGGATCATGTAATGTTTGTAGGTGTCGTGTGTGCTAGTAGTGTTATGTTCGTGCTCCCGGTTGCAAAATCCAAATGTAAATGTTTCCTTTTTCAAAGATAATAAAACAAAAGTTCCTTTGGCGTAACTTGCCTTGTTTCTTTTAAGGTTAAGGACATACGAGTCTTGTGCTTTGAATTTTGTCATGTTCGTCATGTCCTTGAGATGTTTTGAGTATGTGGTTTTGTGTTGAATGCCTACCGTGCTTTGAAAAAGTCGCCACGTATCCATATAAATGGAATCAAGCGGCGTAGTTCGAGTTGTATTATTTTGAATGCAAGTTTAGGGCATGCTGCTCGTAGAATTGTGTTTTGCTTTTTGTGATGGATGTGCATGTTTAGGGGCATGCTACCATAGAATTGTGTTTAATTACATGTTATAAATACATTGCAAGTGTTTCAAGGGTAGTATTTCTTTAGCTGGTCGAGATTTGTTGCCCGATTGAACTCCTGACCGTCCAGATCAGTTAGTTTGTCTGCTCCTCCTGCGTAGATTTCTTTGACGAGGTAAGGTCCGGCCCAGTTAGGTTTGAACTTTCCTCGTGGGTCAACAGGGAGTGGCGCGCGTACTGACTTCAATACCAGGTCTCCCACTTTTATGTTTCGTGGTCGAACTCGTTTGTTGAATGCTCTTTGTAGTCGTGCTTGGTACATTCGCACAATGCTTAAGGAATTTAGCCTGCGTTCGTCTAGGAGCATGAGTTGCTCGTAACGTTCGCGAGCCCATTCTGCTTCTGGGATGCTACTTTCTATTAGTATCCGTAGAGATTTCATTTCGATCTCCACTGGTTGCACGGCTTCCATGCCATAGGTGAGAAAATAAGGCGTCATGCCTGTGGGTGTGCGTATGGTTGTGCGATATCCCCATAATGCGAATGGGATCTTGTTGGGCCAATCCCGACAACCGTCGATCATTTTCTCCAAGATGGTGACTATAGTTTTGTTTGCTGCTTCCACGGCTCCATTGGTTTGGGGTCGGTAAGGAGAGGATTTGTGATGTTGTATGTTGTATTTGGCGAGTATGGCTTCTGCTTCGCCTTGAAAATGTGAACCTTGATCGCTTATAAATTCGTGAGGTATACCGTACCGGCATATGATGTTTGTTTGTATGAACTTGGCGACTTCCTTTGAGCCGAGGGTGCGGAAGGATGCTGCTTCTACCCATTTCGTGAAATAGTCGATCGCTACTAGTACGAAGCAGTGTCCTCCTGCTCCGATAGGATGGACTTTGCCTATCACGTCAATGCCCCAAGTTGAGAAGGGCCATGGAGACGTGAGGCTGTAGAGGGGTGAAGGGGGTACATGTTGTACGTTGCTGAATATCTGACAGTTATGGCAGTGTTTGACGTAATGAATACAGTCCGCTTCCATGGTCGTCCAATACCACCCAAGTCGTAGGATTTGCTTGCATAGAGCTCTTGCGTTCATGTGCGGACCACATTCGCCATCGTGCACCTGGGCTATGATTTCCTGCCCTTTCTTGAAGTCCACACACACGAGCAAGGTACCTTGTGGCGTCCTTTTGAGTAGTTGTCCCATTTCGAGTACGAATTGGGATGCAAGGAGTCTTATGGCTCTTTTACCGCGCTTGTCGGTGTCAGGTGGATAGGAGTTGTGTGTTTTGTAGTTGAGTATTGCTTGGTACCACGGCTCTGTCTGTTCTGCCTCGTCGATGTCGATGGTGTGGATGTATGCGGGCTCACCACGTCTCTCGACGACAATGGGTAGTGTGTCGACATTTGGTGGCATGTTGAGAAGGGATGAAAGTTTTGACAAAGGCGTCAAGAAATTGATTTTCTTCCCTTGGGAGGTGATAGAATTCTACGCAATCAAATTCTGTAAGGAGTGTTTGTATCTTTGCTTGGTATTTTGCGAGGGTTTCGTTCATGATTTTCCATGCTCCTGTTACTTGATTTATGATTAGGAAGGAGTCTCCGTGTACTCTGAGGTGTTTTATGTTGAGGGCCATGGTCGCCAGAAGCCGTAAATGCAAGCTTCATATTCTGCTGCATTGTTGGTGACGTTAAAGTCGAGCTTGATTGAGATGGGTGTATGATCGCCGTTAGGGGATATTAGGAGTATTCCTATGCCGTATCCGCGGTAGCTTGAGGCTCCATCGAAGTAGAGCTGCCAGTACTCAGTATCGACTGTGAAGATCCCGTCGTCGGGAAATGACGTCGTGTCAATCTTAGGTTGTTCGATGATGGCATTTTCTGCGAGAAAGTCCGAAACAGCTCTTCCCTTAATGACTTTCAAAGGTAAGAATTTAAGCTCATACTCAGCTAGCAGTAGTGTCCATCTGGCCATACGACCATTTAATACCGGCTTTTCAAACAAGTATTTGAGCGGATCCATTAGGGAGTATACTCTGGTTGTGTGAGCGAGGAGGTAATGTCTAAGCTTATTGGTGGCCCGGACTAGAGCGAGGCGCCTCTTCTCCACAGCTCGTAGCGAGTCTCGTAGTCTTGGAACTTCGCTAATGTAGTAAATTGCTCTTTCTTCGTTGTTCACTTCGAAGCGAGCATGGCGCCCATGGCGTTTGGCGTAGTTGTTAGGTAGAGTGAAAGAGGTAGATCTTTACGGGGTGGCATCGTAATAGGTGGATTAGTAGCGTGGTCTTCACTCTGTCGAATGCTTGTTGACAGTTGTCGTCCCATTTTGTGTGTTCTTCCTTTTTCAGCTTCTTGAAAATTGGTTCGCAGACCATTGTGAGCTTGCTAATGAACCGGGAAATGTATTGGACTTGTCCTAAGAAAATCCTGATTTCATCAATGTTGCTTGGAGGTTTCATCTCCATTATTGCTTTGATTTTGACAGGGTCGATCTCGATTCCACGTTGACTAACAATGTGACCCAATAACTTGCCTGACGTAACCCCAAAAGTGCATTTTTGTGGATTGAGGCGCATTTTGTATTGCCTGATTCTGGTGAAGAACTTACGAAGGTTGGTGATGTGATCCTCCCTTTGCTTTGATTTCACAATCATGTCGTCAACATAGACCTCTACTTCTTTATGCATCATGTCATGTAGCAGAGTAGTTGCGGTACGTTGATAAGTGGCGCCTGCGTTAACGAGTCCGAAAGGCATGACAGTATAGCAGTACGTGCCCCAGGGTGTCACAAATGTGGTTTTAGACATGTCATCTGTTGCCATTTTGATCTGGTTGTAACCTGCATACCCATCCATGAATGACAGTAACGCGTGGTCGGCAAGTGTTGTCCACTAGTATGTCCATGTGCGGCAGTGGGAAGTCATCCTTTGGGCAAGCTTTGTTAAGGTCACGGAAGTCTGCACATACTCGTATTTTCCCATTCTTTTTCATGACTGGGACCATGTTTGATACCCAATCTGAGTACTCGATGACCTGGATGAAGCCTGCTTGTAGTTGTTTTTCGATCTCTTCTTTGACCATGAGAGACCATTCGGGTTTAATGCGTCGGAGTTTTTGTTTAACAGGTCTGGCTCCTGGTTTCAATGGGATGCGATGTTCGGCTATTTCGGTCAATGCGGCATGTCCTTGTAGGACCAGGCAAAAACGTCTTTGAATTCTGTGAGTAGTTCAACGTATGCAGCTTTTTCTTCCATGCTTAAGGAAGCCCCCAGCTGTAGTTTTTGGGGCTCTTCGGGTGTTCCCACATCGATGATTGTTGTGTTCTCAATGATGGAGTCCTGCTCAGGTTTTGAAACGATGTTTGCAATGTATTTATGTAATGCAATGCTGTTTTGTTTAATGTTATCGCAAGCATTAGAAAATGCAGATTTTAAAGGAAGACAAGGCAAGTAGTAACCAGAAACGTTGTTATTATTGTTTTCAAAAGCAGTTACATTTGAAGACAGCTCGGACAGAGGAGCTTTGGACAACCTTAGAGACTCTAACTCTTTATCTATGTCTATCACATCAGGAATGTAGCCCGGGGGCTTAGTTGGGGTGAAAGACTTGAAATGACGGCGTGGGAGCCTAAACTCTATCACAGGTTTGTCGTTGGGGTTCTTATCTTCGTCTTCTTCAGAGTCGGTGTTCTCAAAAGTGTAGCCTTCTCCAGTAGTAATCTTGAAAGTGCGACCTTGCTCATCAGTCCATTGAAGAGTTTTTGACCATCCGTCGTGTGTCTTTTCTTCGTATGGAACAATTAGGTCGGTGGGGTTGAAATTGTGGTTGCGCAGGATGTCAGAGACAAGTTCAATCCCGGCGATGGTACAGGAGAGGTAGTCCTTCGGCATTTTGCTTGTACCCTCCTTGACAAAGTACTTATCGGTGAAGATGTGATATGGCTCAATGTGAAAGTCACGACCTCTCTTACGATCTTTGAATGCCTGTTCCCCACGGGTAACTTCGTAGGACCATGGTACATAACCTAAACCCATGGTAGGCCATTTGTTGTCGTTGTCCTTCACATAGAGTGCAGTAATTTCCTCCTCGCGAGTCAATGTGCAGATGTCAAAGTCGAAATCAAAACCACAGGTGATGTCTGGGGTTTCGGTGCTTATTCTTGCAGTGTCATTGTCGAGCTTCTGTTGCTGCAGGGAAGCTCGAAAGTTGGATGCATGGATAGTGACGGTCTCGTCATTTAAGGGGAGCTTGACTTTTTGGTGTAGGCTTGAGGTGACGGCTTTAGTGGCGTGTATCCAGGGTCTACCCAATAACATGTTGTATGCGGGGGGTATATCGATTATCACGGAATTCGGTTTCGTATGGCGGGTCTGTCATGATGGGAAAGGAAATAGTTCCTTTTATCTTTGCGGCGATTTAGTACCATCGTAGGCTCGACGCCGCCTGGCACAGGGAATGAAGTCATTTTCCCTGATTCCTAGCTTTTTAGCTGTTTCTAGGGGCAAGACGTTGACCGCGGATCCGTTGTCGATGAGGACAACTGGTAGTGTCATGCCATGGCATTCTACGTTAATGTAGAGTGCTAGATTGTGCGTGCCTCCGAATGGCGGGAGGTCTTTGTCAGAGAAGGTGATGGCGCTAGCTTGCCATTCACGGGTGATGTGGCTGATGAGCTTTTCAGGGGACATTTCTGTCGTGATAGGGGTGACTTGCAAAGCTCGGTGGAGAGCTTCACGGTGTCCCAGTGATTCCCTTAAGAGCTGCCAGATTGAGATGTCGGCTTTTGTTTTTAGAAGCTGTTTCTGAATGGATTCTCCAATTTCAGGTGTAGGTGCTGGAGTGGTGCTTGATGACGCTAGGTCACCCTGTGGTTGACCTGTAGTGGTTACAGGTGGTGGCGTAGTCACAGGAGATAATTGCGTAGTCGTTGGAGGTGGTGGTGCAGTCATAGGAGGTGAAGCCTCGTTGATGACTATTCCCTTGTTTTTGTCTTGGCTAGTTACTTTCGATGGAAAACCTGGGGGTTCCAGCAGACTTAGCGAGGCTCTGTATGGACGACCGGAGCGAGTTAAGTAGGCTATCTCATCGTCACTATCAGACAACCTGATTGGGTATTTGTGGGGTATTTTCCCGTATATCCCTGTGGGTTCTCGATCTTCCTCTTCTTCTTCTTCTGGCGGGAATAGGTAACCGGTATTGTCCGTGTGATTGTCCTCCTCATCAGAACTGTCCCAGATGCCATTGATTTCGTGGTCTTTTGAGACGATCAGGTGAGAGCAGTCGAGAATGGGGTGTGTACCCACGAAGATGGCATGGGCGTGTAGAGGATTGAGCTGGTTCGAGGGTTTAGGACCTGGACTAGGCTTCTCGATGGTATTGTCATCGATGAAATCTTGGATTATGTTCTTTAAACGGAAGCATTGCTCAGTGTCATGTCCTTTTCCCCTATGGAACTCACAGTACGCATTCTGATCCCATGACTTGGGCTTTTTATCCTGAGGAGGCTCGCTAGTAGGTCCCAGGAGCTGAAGTACGTTTCGGCTCACAAGTCTTTGTAGTGCCTTGGAGTAGGTCATGTAGATCGGGTCAAAGCTTCGTCGTGGTTTTGACAAAGTCTGACCTGCAGATGGGTATGACGCCTTAGGAGGAGGCGCTGTGTATTTCGTTGGTGTGGTGTAAGTTGGGGAAGGCGCTAGTTCTTCCAGAGCGTTAATCTGATGAATCGGTTCCGCTTTGGTGACGGCTCGTGACGAGCTACCCTGATAACCTCGGCTTGCAGCCTTGGTCTTTTCTTTACGGAGGTCGTCTTCAATCAATTGACCCACCGTACTGAGTGAAGCAAAATCCGCCAAAGTTGCCGTAAGCGCAAATGTCAGCCGATACGCAGGGGTGAGATTATTAATGAACTTGGTGATCAGTTCTGCGTCTTTGGGACGGTTAGATATCTGGGCACTGAGTTTCTTCCAACGCGTGAGGTATTCACTGAAGCCTTCATTGTCCTTTTGTGACAGAACTTCTAGGGTACGTAACGAGACTTGAGTATCGTTATTGTCATGATACTGATTGTCGAACTGGACCGTGATTTCTTTGAAAGTAGTAATCTTGTGTGGGTCCAAGGCGTAAAACCAGGCCCTCGGGTCATGCATCCAAAGAATGCGGGAATAGAGTAGCCCAGGCTGAGGGATCGACGCCCATGACGGCCATTTTGGCCTTGAAATCCTTGATGTGTACAAGAGGACTTTCATGACCCTTGAAGATGGGGAGATCGCTGAGCGAGAGCTTGGCCGGCAGTAAGGACTTGACACTTTTTGGGACATGTTCAGTTTCCTCATAAATGGAATATCCTTTCGAGTGGGTGAGGCGTTCTTCCATTGAACGAATTCTTTTGGCATTTCGTTCAGCCTCTTCAGCAAGGTACTTGGCATTCTTCTCGGCCTCGAGTTTCTGCATTGTGGCCATTTGTTCGATTGCAGCAGTGAGGCTAAGGATTTTGCTGTTGAGCTGTTGAACATGTTCTGCGGTAACTACTGACGGGGGAGGAGTTGGGATTCCTCCGACATTTTCTTCATTGTTGAGTGCCATGGTAGTTTTTGGTTTTGATCTGTTGTAGGTACGTTTCTTTGGAGGTGGCGGAGGGTTCAGATGACGGTCTTTAGTGCGTCGCGTATCCAGGACTTTTTAGGGGATGGACCTGCAGAGTTCTAAACCTTAGTGACCTCCGAAAGAAAATAAAGACTCAAAGAAAAACCGCATTAAAAAGTAAAAGTGCGAAAGCGTGTGCAGGACTCGACTCGTGTTTTTAGCTTAAAGACACGGGAAGCTTTTGAGGTAAGGATGCGTTGGCGCGTCCCTAGTCTCGATGTAAATAAAAGTTTGTATGGTCACAATCTGATTAACCCATGTTAGCGGTATGTTGCCAGGGGTTTATCGTTAGGTTGTGATGTAAAAAGGAATCAGGCCGGAGTAGCGATAGGCTAGTCGATCTGAGGATGTTAAATTGGGTAAAAAGCAGCAGGTTGTTTGCCTTTTACGTGTGACACGGGGAGTCGAGTTGTAATGACGATAAGTCACCCAACCTGACATGTAAATCAACGGATTCGTATTTGAACGAGTCCGTGTTTTGTTTATTTTTGAGAGAGATAGTTTGTTTAAGTCGGGGTGACTAGCAAGTCACTCGACTTAGGGCTACCTCAAAAATGAGAAAGTGTCTGCTTACTTGAAATATCCGAAGTGAATTGACACTTTCGGGTTTTGCTTTGTGAAATGTTTTTGCGATAAATGTATTATGACGATACGTCAGTCGTATAATGCATTTATGTTTTGTAAAGGATCGGGAATGTAGTGATTATTTCCGATCGGTTTTGAATATCGTGGTGTAATGTTAGTCAGGTTTAGTTGACTATAGGTCAATGACCCTGACTGTATGCTTAAAAGTATGCCCTTTTGAAAAATGTTTGAAAATGTACTTTCAAAATAGACGTCTTTTGAAAGTGTAATGCTATATGAAAATGTTTTTGCATGTATTTGTTTAGAAGACGACCATAGCGAGGGTGCTATAGCTTTGGATTTGCACGTATAGACGCGGGTTTTTGGCTTTCAGGGTAAGGTTCCTTCCGGTCATTCCCGCAACGTTTGTGTAGAGTTATCCGCAAGATCACACACATCAGTGTGGATTCAATACGGGGTCTAGAGCGTTCGAGTTTGACCTGCTACGATTCACTTGTACGGAATACCAGTACTTGTGATCGTGGAAGGGTGAGAGATCGACGTGTCCAGAGTATACACGTTTAGGAAGCGTGTTTTTACTTGGGGCCGTCCCTCGAAGGGTGTGGTTATGAATCAGGAGGATTCGACTCAAACGTACTATTGCCCAAATATCGAAAGCAGAAATGTTTTCAAAGTTTCAAGTTTCACTTCTTTATGTTTTTAAAATAAAATGAAAAGTTAATTTTCAAAATTATAAACATGCTCGTCCCTCAAATGAGTCGCCAACTGAGGATACCGGGGATATCCCTTCTCGACGCCCCGCTCGCGCCCGCCCTCGTGTCATGGGGCGGAATGCACGGCGCGGGAAAAATGGATTTTGCAAGAAGCTCGCGGGTCGCCAAAGCTTCGCTTTCAGCTGCTTTGTTTAGCTCAACTCGCTCGAGCGTTCTTTTGTTTAAAGGGGGAATGTCATTGCATGTGAATATAATAAAAAGAAATATAAAAATCCTTTTAAAACGTGTTTTTGGAGTCGCCACCAAATATTAAAGGAATTTGGAACCTATTCAACGCATCTTAAAATCATAAGACGCGAAGGTCTCAGATTTCAAGGTGCGTCGATACCTATCCTTCTGAGGCTATTGTGAAACCAGAGAGGATTCGGAGTGAGGTTACCCTTCTAAAGTTTTGACAAAGTGTATTGAAAACTGCAATAAAAAGGCCTACGTAAAAGTAGTCTTTACTAATTTGAAAACATATGCTTTAATTTCGATATTTGGGCTAATAGGACGCTACGTACAAATGCAAATATATGACTCGATAAATATGTAAAATAAATGTGAGCCGTCAAAGCTATGACGATTTGCTATAGGAAATATACGTAAAATTACTAATTCATTGTATTTGAATTAATAACTAAACGTTATTCTCCGACTTGTGTTCAATTCTAAGATTTTGTAAAACCCTCGGTTTTGCATGTTTAAAAGACTATATGAAACGGTACAGTTAAATGTCGAATCCGTGTTTTAGTCGTAATTTAATGCATGAATCGAGAATTTGCATAATGTAAAAGTGGGTGCTTAATTTAGTGATTTTGAGTCGTTTATTTATGCGATATTGGCGAGGTTTAGACGAATCATTTGATTCGAATTACTACAATCGTATTGCGAATACGAGTTCGTTAGTACCAATATCGGGGTGGGTTAAAGTAACCCTATGAGTCTCAAACGCCCAACCGGAAGGTAAAATTTCTTTACCTTGTAATGCAAAGACGGTTTTTAGAGTGGAATTTTATAAGTGCGAGAGGCTTTTTGTGAGTATAAGTATTGTATTGAATTGATTATTGTAAGTAGATAGTTGTGATTGTTATTGTAAGAGTTGATTTGATGATTGTTGTTGTTATGATGTTTTTGAAAATGGTCGAGCAAGGGTTGCTATTTATAGCAAATGCTTCGTGTTTTATGCCTAATTGATCAGAAAATCGCCAGAGAACCAGCAATTCTTCAGAAAATCGCCAGAAATGTCAGAGGAGGAGCATAAAATCGCCTGAGTATTCAGGCGATTTTTTGGCCTGTTTCTGACACATTGTTGCGCCGTAATACGTTATCGTAGGTGTGTAAGCTAATGTTTGTGTGCTGCTTGTTTGTCGAGCAAATGGGCTGACTTTTGAGCCTAATTTGATGTCAACTTGGTGCAAGTTGGTCAAATCAACTTGATTTGCTTCGTTTCCCGTGTTTCGTGTTTCGTGTCTCGGTTTTTCGTCGTGTTTTTCGATCTTGACTCGAAGTAAAATAATATTGTAATGCATTATTTTATGACCTTGTGGGATTTTGTTTTGTAAGAATGTGACCCGGGGCGCATTTTGGCCCGCTCGGGTGCTCGGGCCATTTTGTGTGTTTTAAGCCGTTTTTGTGTGCTTGGGTCGTTTTTGTATTCTTGGGTCATTTTGTGAGGCGTGTATGGCTCGTGCTCGTGTGTATTGTGTTAACTTACGATTTAAAATGACTAAATTAATATTCATTTTTACGAAATATGCAAATTCAAATTAATACGTTAAGAATGACTAAAATGTTTTAGACACTTATGTACCGTTTAGTCTCATTTTAAAACATGCATGAAAGTCCTTTTCGTCATCGGGTTTGCTTTTGGGGGGGTACGGATACGGGTACCTACAGCAGCAGCCGCAGCCTCAGCAATCTCAACCTCGACAGCAGCCTCCGCCACAGTCTCGTCAGGAGCCTGCTCCTCGTCACTCGAAGACTCCTCTGACTCGGAGGGATCCTCGTAACGACTCCCTGGACCCCGAGGACGACCACGCCTCCGCGTGACCTCCACAAGGTCTCCCCCTGCTCCAACCTCCTCAAAAACACCGGCGACCTCAGCCTCGTCCCGGTCACCACCCCCCGCAGCAGCACGAGCTCGACGTCGTGGCCTGCCGCTACCCTCAGCACTACTAGAAGCCTCGCCAACCTTACGCTTCTGCCTCGGGTTCCTCTGAGTCTCACCACGACCTCTACCTTGGCCCCCTCCAGGGGCCACAGGCGCCCCTGAAGCAACGCCGTTGTAACACCCCGACTTTTCCTAATATTAATTATTTCGTCTCAATAATATTCGTAATTCATTTCTCTTGATTTTCTCATTCTTAGCTCGAGAAAATCAGTTCAATTGTCGTGTGGGTTAAGCTACACTGTAGTCTGAACTTAAAAACGGAGTAATTAACTTAAAAACAGTGTAATTTCCTCATACGAACTCCGATTCAGGTGATTCAAAAGGCTAAACTGCGTATTTTTCCGACGCCGTCGCAACTGCCAAATTTTCAGGAGCCATAGTGAACCGCTCCATCCGGGCCGAGCTGCTCCCTTAACCCGCGTTGAGTTTTAGGGCTTCCTTGGGCTTGCTTCTTGCCTAAGACATTATAGTATTTCATTCCCTCTTTACCCTAGCTCCCAAATCAGTTTTGTATCTTCCTAATCTCATTCCTAATCTCATCCTCATTCATCCCTCATAATTCTCCCACAAAAACTCTCTCAAACTCATCAAACTCCATTGTTGATCATCCTT
Source organism: Dianthus caryophyllus (assembly GCA_023091065.1). Taxonomy (NCBI): domain Eukaryota; kingdom Viridiplantae; phylum Streptophyta; class Magnoliopsida; order Caryophyllales; family Caryophyllaceae; genus Dianthus; species Dianthus caryophyllus. The sequence continues at coordinate 18,058,904 of CM041527.1, read as the reverse complement.
TCTTTCATCTCTTTAGCCCTAAACCTTTCCTAGTCAATTCCCTCGGTATATGATCTCTTTTAGCTCTTTTATTTTTTTTGATTTTGCGTTATTTTATATGTGTTTATGGTGTTGTTCTTATGTATTGTATGATTTATGTGTGCCCTAATCAATAGGAGAGAATTGGAGATAAAACCCCAAGTTCGGATTTCTCTGACCCAGGTTCACTAAACGGAAGATCGCCGGAGATCCGACCGTCCGAGTTTTCCGAAATTTTTACAGCATATTTCTGACTCTTGGGGCTACCTTTTCACCGTTCAGAATTGCATTTGGAGCTCTGGATCGTCTGTTATCGCGTCTGGACAGAAGGGTTGAAAACTGTGCTTTTCTTTGGCTTGTTTGGAAAAGGTAACTAGGTGTAGCCCTAGACATATTTTGACTTGTGTGAGACCATGTGATTAATTAAGGATGTTTGATTGTGTTATGAATGTGAAGATATGAACCTTGGGTTGGATGTGCTATGAAATTATGTTCTTTGGTCTTAATTGTGTTGGTCTCACACTATTGTGTCTAATGGAACGAATTTGGATGTTTGTCATATTGAATTTGGGTTATATTGTTATTAAATTGATTAAAGATGATCACTTTGGGAATTATAATGGTTTATTATGGCTACTCTTGAGTTCTTATAGTTATTACTCCGTATTTAACACGTTGAATATGGTTAGTGTTGAGATTGGTTACAAAAGGAGTCAATTATGTTGTAGTTGTGTATATGATGGACATTGTGATGATTTTGAATAAAGGATGATTGATTTGTTGTTGATTGTGAGTTGATTCAGGTTATTGAATTGACTTGTTTGATTGCTTGAGTTGAGTGTGCGTACGGGTACTGTTCTGGCACGTACGTGAGGAGCTACGACGTCTTTTGTAGGACGGATACCGCCCATGATCCCCTCGGCTATTCTTGTTGCTTAGTTAGAGCGACTATGGGTTCTCAACCATGTTGGTTAGAGACTATGGTTTATATAATGTCGTCACCGTTCTTGTTACTCGGTGGGATTTGGCCAAATTTAGACTATGAGATTGAGGAACTTCTTGTTGTTGTTCCGCCATAGGGTTTGGATGATTCTTGTTGCTTCATCCGGGGTGATTCTTGTTGCTTCACCCAGTGCTCTGTGCTTACTCTTGCAGGTTGTTGCTGTTGTCTGTCATCTTGTTGTTGACAGTTTGAGCTTGTGCATCTAAATTGGACTAGTCATTGTCAGGTTGTATTGGTTATGTATGTTTATAGGTTTTTGAGTGACGAAGGGTTGAGTGTGGTAGCTAGTGAATTGGCTTGAGGTTGCTTTGTGGTTACTATACCTTTGTGTTGTTTGTTGTATTGTTGTCTATTTTGGTTATGTTGAAATATGACTGGGGAGCACCTAGTTACTCCCCACTGATTGTGGCTGTTACATGTTTTTGTGGCAGGTATGCGCGGGGACGGGTATTTGTGTGAGGAAGCCATGAGGAATGACCTCGTAGCTAGCCTTAGATGCTTGGATTGATTTTATTAGACTTGTGTTTAGACTTTATCGTTTTCTTATGGTTGTATATTGGAATTTTGGATGTACGGGGTATTTACTCCCCACTTTTAGACCTTGAGGTCTACTTTATTTTTGGTTTGGTTCGTTTTAGACGGTTTGTGAGTGACGATCCGGATTCACGGTGTTTCCGCCACCGTGGTTTTCATCTTTATTTTCATTTTCTCTTTTAAAACCCTTTTTAAATCGTATTTTAATTTGTTGAAAAATCCGGGTTGTTACAGCCGTGGCCACGTCCCCGCGAAGACCCCGCAGCAACATCACGACCTCTGCCTTGGCCCCCTCCCGGAGCCACAGGCGTCCCTGCAGCAGCGCCACGACCACGCCCCTGCAAAGATCCTGCTGCTACACCTCGGCCTCTACCACGGCCTCCCCCAGGAGTCCCAGACGTCTCCACAACAACTCCACGTCCGCGCCCCTGCAAAGACTCTGAGACGACACCCTGAGCCTGACCTCGGCTGTAACACCCCGGCCCCAACTGAAGGCCGAGATGTCGCTCACGGTAACTCGCCAGGCTGCTTACATTGCCCACAAACCAACACGGGTCCTTTCTAGCACACTTTGTCCTCACTTGTGCACATCCCGAGAACTTCCCAGGAGGTCACCCATCCTAAGACTACTCTCCAGCAAGCACGCTTAACTGAAGAGTTCTTAAGATGAGCCACCAGAAAAGAAGATGCATCTTGTTGATATGAGTAGTACCTACAATCCTTTTAAGCACTATGTCACTTGAGCCAACGCATGAACCTCTTCAACGGGGTACCCGGCCCGAATAACCTCGGATAACACCGGGTGTTACATCGGCCACCAGCAGAAGACCTCGACGACTCAGCAGCAGCCCCACTACCACTAGCACCACCAGACGACTCACTGACACCACCTCCGCAGCAGTGGCAAAGACGGTGTCACTCTCTCGCAGGACCTGACTGCGGACAAGAGACTCTACTCTCTCGACTCTGGCACGACTAGCACCAGCAGAAGGCTCGGACGACGCACTAACAGCGCCGGCACCACTAGCAGAAAAAGCGTGAGACTCCACGCCGGCGCCAAACTCACTCCCTGGTGTCGGGGGAGCCCCTGGCGTCTGAGGAGGAAAAGCCCTCAACAGGTCCGACTGAGACGGACCGTCAGAAACCTCCAAAGGCGCAGGCATACCCGAAGTAGGAGTACGCTCGTCCCTCGGAACGGTAAAGTCAACACCGGCCAAGACCCGGTCTATAGAACTGGAAGTAGGTGTAGAAGACGCAGGATCACCTGCACAAAATTCAAAGGCATACTCAGACAACGGCAACAAAGAAATTACTCAGAAAGCGTATACACGTAAGAACGATTTAAAAGCAAGCATTAATACTTGACAGATAAGGCCAAAATCAAGCAGAAGTACAGAAGAGCATATTTTATGACACGTATACAGTATACACGTCATACAAAGCCAAGTCAAGAGCAAGCACGTGCAAAAGCAGCAGAGAATTAGCCAAAACAGCAGAAAACAAGCCTTTTTAACCTAAAAATAGCAAAAAAGGGGAAAACGCTACAGAAAGCCAGAAACCCGTATTTTCTGAGACAGACCCGACCCATAAATCACAATAAACACGTGCAAAAAATTTCATGCGAAAACGATGTCCCGAACACCTCGACTGAATAGCTTTTACAAAACACCTCCAAACTACAAAAACGGCCTTTTCTTGACCATAACTCAACCAAAAAGCCCCCACTTCCCACAAAACAACCCCCTAGCCAACACATACGACATACATTACGATATACTCAACCATGGAGGCGCGAAAAGCGAGGAAAAACGGTTTTTACGAACCTAACCTAAACTACAAAAAACGCTCCAAAAACACCTCCAAACAACACATTCCCTACAAAACAAGGCCAAATATGTACCATGCTAGCCATAACAATGCAATACAGAGAATTCGGGCAAGTTTCGGAACCGAAAATTTCGACCAAAATTTCGGCCCCTATACGAAATCACACGAAAATCACGGTTTTTCGAGCCGTTTTTCGCACACAAGCCACCCAAACCTCTACCCAAGCATACTAAAACACTTCCAAAACAACCAAGCCAATCGGGATCGTTTTAGCAAACAAAAAACATAGCAAAACCCCGACTTTACCCCCCATTTACACGGTTTTCACCCAAACGAACCGCTTCTCGCGCCCATTTCAACAAAACGAACTCACCAACGCATTATACTACTAACGGGTAAGCTACACTGAAGTTTTGAGCCAATTCCGAGACATTTTCGAAAATGACCAAAATACCCCTCACACACAAAACGCACGAAAATCGAGACGACAGGTCGGGTTTTCACAAACGATCAACAATGGCAGCAACACAGGCCTCATATGACTCCCAAGCATCAAGTTCAAGCAAAGACGAGGGCTAAATTCGAATCAAATCGATAAACTCCGACCTAAACCCTAGAACACGTTTTTTCAACTAAAACCGACTCAAACAAGTTTCAAAACACGAAAAACCGTGTAAGTTGAGTACGTACCTTGGTCCATAACGAGTTGTAGGAGTCTGAACGGAAGGATTTGGTCTAGAAAATCGCCGGATTGAATTTTGGGGGTTTTCGATTTTGTTTTTGTTTTGAAAATGAAATAACCCTACTCTCTCTCTCTTTCCCGTGTTTTAACCAAAAAACACCAAACAAAAACCTAATCGCCTGTACACAGGCGATTAAATTTTAATTCGCCTGTTTACAGGCGATTATATTTTTATTTCATGGGTTTCAGTTTGTTTTGGGTTGGTTTTCCTCGGCCCAACACACTTTCAACCCATTTCAAACACATTTCAACCCAAACACAAAAACACGTAGCCTCCTCACGAGACGTTCATAAAAACCTAGCTCTTTTTATGAGAAACACAAAAACACGTAGCCTCCTCACGAGACGTTCATAAAAACCTAGCCCTTTTTATGAGAAACACAAAAACACGTAGCCTCCTCACGAGACGTTCATAAAAACCAGGCCCTTTTTATGACAAACACAAAAACACGTAGCCTCCTCACGAGACGTTCATAAAAACCTAACCCTTTTTATGAGAAACACAAAAACGCGTAGCCTCCTCACGAGACGTTCATAAAAACATAGCCTTTTTTATGAGAAACACAAAAACACGTAGCCTCCTTACGAGACGTTCATAAAAACCTAGCCCTTTTTATGAGAAACACAAAAACACGTAGCCTCCTTACGAGACGTTCATAAAAACCAAGCCCTTTTATGAGAAACACAAAAACACGTAACCTCCTCACGAGACGTTCATAAAAACCTAGCCCTTTTTATGAGAAACACAAAAACGCGTAACCTCCTTATGAGACGTTCACGAAAACCAAAAGCGCGTAACCTCCTTATGAGACGTTCACAAAAAACCTAACCCTCCACAAAAACACCAACCACTCTTGTAAACCAAACCCAAAAAAACGCGTAACCTCTTCTACGAGACGTTCAGCAAGAATCAAGGCACCAGCAGGAAGCACTCAGGCCACACGCAGGCTGACACGCCCTTAAACATGTAGGACCGTCATGTCCTTAAAAACATGTCGTCCCTCCCCGCATTTCCCGACGCTAAGTCCTCGTCTCTCCCATAAGACACATGCTTAGCGCCGCCAGGTAGTATCGAGGCTGTAATGGTCCGGATACTATCTTTAAGTTTGACTAACGCTTTGTCCAAGCTCAGTCAAACTGGGGGCTCTGTAGATCCCCATATCCGTACCCCCCAAAAACAAACCCGATGACGAAAAGGACTTTCATGCATGCTTTTAAAAGAGTCGAAACGGTACAAAAGTGTCTAAAACGTATTTTAATCGAGTCATACTTATTCGCACTTGTACGTAGCGTGACTTTTAGCCCAAATATCGAAATTAAGCAAATGTTTTCAAATTAGTAGAGACTACTCTTACGTAGGCTTTTTGATTACTGTTTTCAAAATACATTTTGTCAAAACTTTCGAAAAGTAACCTCACTCCGAACCCCTTCTCTGGTTTCAAACCTCAGATTGATAGATATCGACGCATCTTGAAATCTGAGACACTCGTGTCTTATATTTTAAGACGCGTTGAATAGGTTCCAAATTCCTTTAATATTTGGTGGCGACTCCGAAAATACATTTTCAAAAAGGATTTTCTACTTTTCTTTTTTGGTCACAAATTCATGCAATGATCTCCCCATTTTTTACAAAACCCCGCACCCCTTTTTCCTGCGAGGCGCATTCCGCCTCAAGACTTCCCCACTGGCGAGGGTGGCGTGCAGTAAGGCGTCGATAGGTTTCATCCAATTCCCGGTACCTTCAGCTCTTTACAGGATAACTGCAAGGATGGTTTGGGGGAGAGAAAGATGCTCAAAGCCGACATTTACGACGCTAGTAATGGAGGTAGAGGACCCACGCTCGAGCCGCTTGGAGCATGCGGGAGATTTGGAGAGCCATTTCAAGACGGAGTCCCGTGCGTGATGGATTTTAATGCTTTGCCGCGAGATGGTGGATTTCTATAGCGATCGGATGCTGTTTCGCCGAGTGAAGGAGTCGCGAATGGCCAACGTCCTTGGCCTAATTATACTTGATTTTGAGCTATGAAGAGTCGTGCGGGACTATAAACCAGCGCTTCCGGGAGGCAACCCGATGACGATTGTATTTTTATTATACTTTGCTTTGTTTGGTTTGATTGTTTTTAATGACATTTTACGTTTATTTGAGCGCGCGAGGACGAGGGTATTATTATGTAATTTTATTGCGCAGGTACTTCTGGACTTTTGGTCCGTAGTATTTTGAGAACGCTCACGAGGAGGCATGCCACCGCCTATCGGCCGGGTCTTGACCGGTCAGAGCACAATTTTGGAAAACAGGAAAAAACGCATAAAAAAATAGAATTTTGGGGTGCCAACCGGCCGGCCGGCCGCCGGTCTGGACCGGCCCCCATGCTCTGCTGCTTTGTTTCGTTTTTCCCCGTTTGCTGCTCTGAAGTACTACATAGCTGGACTGATTTGGATGCATATTCGTGGATTTATAGCCGCACTTCATGCTTCGCTTCGGTTTGGGGGAGCTTCTTCTTGATAATGTGAGCTTTCATTATCCCCTTTTCTCGTTTTATTTTTCCTACCCCGTTTATTATTTGTCCTTTTCTGCTACTTGTGGTTGTGCTGTTTTCCACATTGAGGACAATGTGCGATTCTGGTTTGGGGGAGGGAAGCACTTTTGCGCTTTGCATTTGCATTTTCATTTTGTGTGCATTTATTTAAAAATCCAAAAAAATAAAAAAATAAAAAAAATACGAGTTTTTTTTGCGTCTTTCTGTCGTCTTAGAAACCTTTTGTGCAGGATTAGCTTTAGTGTCTTTTGAGATACGCTCTTAGTCGTTATGTTGAGTCTCTTGATTGTGTTGATTTGATATGCTATGCTTACCCTTTCCTTTCATCCTTGAGGTCATTTGAGTAGACTGACTTATATAATTTGACATAGGAACATGTGACGTAAACGGGGCGCGTTTCTTAGACTACCCATCCACTTGATACTGTATATACTCGTACTAGTGAAATGAAAACTTGAATTTATGTCATTGTTTGAGCCTATTTGTTCTTAATTGATCGAGCATTGCACGAAGAGGTATTTGTTTTTGTTTACTTGTTATTATATTAACTCCACATAGCCAAATGACCTACTTTTCCTACTCTTTAGACTTAGGTCCCTCATTTGTAGCCCGTCCTAGCCTTTGTAGCCTGTTTTTGAGCCACATTATATATTATGAGCTACATTCCAGAATTATCCTACCCTGGCTGATCAGTTGCATTAAGGATTTTGAGTTATCACGGAGTATTTGGTTGGGAAGGAAGTGGGTTAAGTCCGTGATTGTCTATCTTGAGAGTCGGAGTTATATGGGTTGATGTTTTGAGAGTACTCTTGCGAATAATGCGCTTTCCTACATATTTTAAAAGTTATTCCCGATCTCGTTTCATTTTATTCAATAAATAAAAAAGAAAAGAAAAGAAAGAAAAAACAAAAGAAAAGAAAGAAAAACAAAAGAAAAGAGAAAAGAAAACAAAAGAAAAGAGTTGGTTGTATATATGTTATTTCAATTCAATAAGAAGATCGGAAGTGTTAAGTAGGAAGCGATGTTTATCATTCTTATGCGGGAGTTGTGGTTTATTTTGATTGGTGAGTTGAGGAGGAGTTGTGATAGGATGTGGGTGTTGATTTTAGATGCAGCTGTTAAGCCGTTGAGCTCCACATTTCCAAATACATTTACTACCTTTTTACCCTCTTGACCTGAGCCTAACATTACAACCCTTAGAAACCTCGCTCGATGTGATTTTGAGACATTTGGGTGACGACATGCTTAGTTCGAGTAGTTTTCCTAGTGTCGATGTTTGTGAGATTATTTATAGTCTCAGCGTCTTAGTGGATGCATACGGTCGAAAGTCTTTGCATGGTATTGATTTACCTTTGTATGAGGCGACGATACTTGAGACTTTGAGTTGCATTTTCCTGTACTATTTTGTCCTCGTGATTATGTGCTATGTTTGGGTAGTTTGCTTGAGGACAAGCAAAGGTTTGGTTTGGGGAGTTTGATACGTGCTATTTATATAGACTTTATGCCCCCGGCTTAGTTGCATTTAGCTCACGTTTAGTTGAGTTTATTAAGATTTTATGAACTATTTGTTATATTTCTCGATACTGCTGCTTTTTACTTACATTTTGCAGGTTTTGGTGGTTTGAGCCAAAACCCGAGGTATTTGGAGCTAATTCGAGATTTGAGGTTACGAGACCAAGCTCGAGCTTAATCGGAAGTTCGGGAAGGTGATTGAAAGACCAAAAGATCAAAAAGGGCCACGAATAATCAAGGCCCAAGTCAAGAATGAAGCCCAAGAGGATTGAAGATGAGCCGGCCCAGAAGAGTGGTCAGGCCGGTCCAGCAGGCCGGCAGCCGGCCGGCCGGCTGAGGGACAAATTTCGTCGGGTTTTGTTTTTAATTCGGGTTTAGGTTTTGGAAACTATATAAATACTCTAGGTCGTACACTTATGATCTTATGCTTTATTTTATGTTCTAAGTTAGGTTTAGTTTACTGCTTTATTTTCTCTCTTTTACAAAAATCTCAAACTTAGTTAGTTTAGTTTCAAGATTGATTCGATTGTAACCGTCGGTACTCCGTTTAATTCCAGGTTTTATTCAATTGTTATTATTTCTTTCATCATGTCTTATTTTTATTGCTTTGCTTTGATTTCTATTATGTCTAGCTAATTTCCAATTAGGGTTTAGGGTCACTTGTGAGATTGATTCAGGAACATGTTTTAATTGTTAAATTGATTGAACTTGTGCAAGTTGACTTCTTCCTACGCGTTTTATTATCAATTGAATTTAGGGGCGCCTTTATATAATTGAACTTAGGTTGTTTCAGTTTCAGATCGAAAGCCGAATTGAAACTAGACTCACGCGTATTTGATAAGTTAAGTTTACTAAGTTGCGAGAGCCCACTAAATTTGCTTAAGGTTAATATTGACTCGAGAGAGCGTATTCCCAAACCTAGTCACTTGCATAGCTTCAATTGATTGTTATTTCCTTCTGAGTTGAGTTCCTGAATTAGTGTCACATTGATCCCGATGCCCTAATCTCCCTTTTATATACTTTTACACCCTCCTTTGTTTATTGCTCTTAGTTTAGTCTTATAAAACACCGACTTTATTACCTAGAGTTGACCTAGATTAGCTGAGCATTCCTTTGACTACGCCTGTCTCTCTGTGGATTCGACCCTACTGCCACTAGCTACTTAATTAGTTGACTTTAGGTTTATTTCGACTTAGGTGATACGACTTTAGCCTTGTCAGTGTTGTACGGCCTCGTGGTATGAACGAGGTTCAGAAGTAGCTGTAATAGAGGCTAGAAAAGCACGATGAGACGCGGAGAATTTGTCATAAGCAATATAGTGAATAAGAGGATACGACGTACCTGAGAGAGACGGCAAGTCATGAGCAGTGGTGGCCTCGGATGGTGTACTACCAGGCGTGTCTTCAAGAACATACCCTCGAAGGCGGGAGTTGGGTCGCTTGACGCGGTGCCCACGACGAAGAACAACCGTATCAGAAGAATTCGCATCAACACAAGGGTCCGCAGCTGTGGATACCCACATCCGTACCTCCCGCCAAAAACCCAGTGATGTAACAATGGACTTTTATTGCATGCTTTTACGTTGACTAAAATGGTTCTAACTATGACGAATTCAAGTTAAATGTTTTGAAATGCAAATAAGGTTTCTTTATGGGTCATCACTCTTAGTATCCTTAGGTCTAGAGTCTAGTTTGTCTCAGGTTCTGATCTTAATCGGCATGCGCACACCCCTTTTCTAAACACAAAGTCTAATTGATCCTCTTACTTTAACAAGGTTCAATTCGATCCTTCTAAATCCCTAAATTTAGGACCAGTCGCTAAAACCATCTTTTAGGACTGGCAAACACCTAGGATAGCCTTACAGAATGTCCTATTTCACAAAACACTACAAAATACACCCTTTTCACATTTTCAGGGCTCGGGCCCAGAACCGAGCCCAAACCCGTTCCTGGCCCGCCTCCTAAGGACCATGATAACCTAATCAAAACCCTACAACCAGCCACCACAACGTATCTTAGAGCTCAAGCAAGATTATACCGTATATCCTAAAATATAATTTGGAAATATACGAAATAAAAGGATAATGCCCGCCCTACCAATCGCAAGAGGCCTTGCGATTAGGGCAGGCAGACGCAAGGAGTCTTGCGATTGCCCCAAGCATTCGCAAGGAACCTTGCGATTCCAAAGTCCGGTTTTATCCCCTGGCTTTCCTAATTCTTGACGAGCTCTACACTATAAATACAGCCCTCCACATACGTTTCAGCACACAATTGGACATCCAATTCACAGCATAATTTCACAACTCAAAGCCTCACGCATAAACACCTTAGAATTCTTCATTTTCCTAGTGTTGAATTCTCCCCCTTTGAAGCGAAGCGCTGCCGGTTTCCTGACTTGAGATAGGTAGGTCTTAATCCTAACATGGATTAAGGTTTTCTTTACTTCTTTGACTAGCAAGGGACTACAATAGGCTCACCCCGACTTTGGTACGCGAGTCTGCTTTTCATAAGGCCTATTCGTAACACCTTTCCAAAGTCGCATAAACAACTGACCTCTTTAAAAATAAATCAATGGACAATTGAACGTTTATTTTATTGTATGCATTTAGAAAATCCTCATCTTGCATCTAAATCACTTAAAATGAATTCGTCATTAAACTGAACTGTCTTCGTTAACAAGTTAAGCATGCCTAACTGAGGGTTTTAAACAATCTCTTTTGCATTATTTTTACAACTTATATCGCACTTGTACGTAGCAAATTACTTAGACTCATGTATGATTATTTGCATTGTTCTCAAGTCTAGTAGAGGCTATTATTTGATAGGCTTTTCCAAAAGATCTTTCATAAAAACATTACTTTGAATTATACTTTAGAAAAGTACCCTCACCCGAATCTGGTTTCACAATAGCCTTAGATGGATGGGTGTCGACGTGCCTTGAACTCTAAGACGTGTCTTTGAGCATGAGGACACGGAGGCGGGTTCTAAATTTCCCTCATAATTTAGTGGCGGCTCCAAAACAGTTTTTAAAGGTTTTTTGTACTTAATCTTTTTGACTTTACGCCCTTAGCAAGACGTCGAGTGGTTCCATGTTATCCCCGATACCTACAGCAGCAGGTACAGGAGGTGCAGGGAGAGGCACCTCGGGTTCGAGGGTGGATGTGGCTGCATTGCTGCCCTCCTCGGCAGATGGTGGTGTGGTGGTCGTAGCACTACCCTCCACGGTAGTAAGTGGGACCGTAGGAGAGAAGCATTCGAGGATGGGAGGTGCAGCAACCTCGGGATCCGGCTGACTGCCGAGAAGTGGAGGCGAGGGGTGGGATCCGTCATTAGTAGGAGAGGTAGCGGTAGATGTACAAAAAGGAAACTCAGTCTCGTAAAAGCGGACATCGCGCGAAACGAAAAACTCCTCAGTATCCAAATCAAATAATTACCACCCCTTCTGAGTAGACGGATAGCCCAAAAAAATACACTTACGACTGCGACTAGCAAATTTGTCCCGCCGGGAGCGTTAATCATGAGCAAAACACAAACACCCAAATAATCTCGTGTTGATGTTTGCGTTCAACACGCGCATTTTGCTGCGGCGTGCCTACACAGGAAGTTTGGAAAATAATCCCGTGTGTAGAAAAATACGGTTGAAGACAATTAAATTCAGTCCCGTTGTCACTACGTACGTATTTGACAGAAGCACTAAATTGCCGCAAAATTAGAGCGAGAAAATGCATGAATTTTTCATAAACCTCAGTCTTGACAGCCAATAAATAAATCCAAACATGGCAGAGGAAGAAGACAGAGAATAAAAAAAATTTAGGACAAAGAAATAGGAAAGCTCTGTACCATGCTAAGAATAAGATAGAATAATCATCCTCACCTTTCCTTAACTGACAAAGTAATTATATACAAGAGTTTTGGACCTTTGAGAAGCCCAAGTAATTAATGAGAAACAATAAATAAACCGACTCATTAAAGGCTGAGACTCGATAAGTCATCGTCCTAAGTCTGTTAATAATTGATTGATTATTTAATAATTGATTGACTTTTAATTACAGGAGAATTTTGTATAGTTAGTGATTAAAAGAGGGTAAGTGTGGAAAACTAAATGAAAAAAGTATACAACGAGAGTAAAATTCATCTACAAAAAATCAATAGCCTATATAAATACTCAATAAATATTAAATTGTCATTAAAAATCACTCTAAATAAAATTAGAAAAGAGTATAAAATTACTTTTTGTGGAATCTTAACTGTCGTGTTTTGATGTTTATCAAGTATTTATTTCTTTTTGTATGTCGCCACTCGAGTGTTATTACGTGTTTCTCTTTCAGGAACAAAGATCGAAAAGAAGAAGGAAAGTCGGCACTATCGTTCAAGCTTCGACTCGAGAGAAGAACGTAGGAATAAATTAGGTAAAAAGTCAGATCGTATTTTGTGCATCAAAAATATTACAACAGTGATGTTACCATAACATTGATAAATGTTATGTTAACATTAGTGTTGTACAAACTTTATCTCTAAAAAACTTTTTCTACCATGTTTTATATATTTTACATAACTTTATTTAAACTTTTTAGTCATAATATTGTTCAAAAACATCTCACTCATCATTTGGATTCGATTTACTAATATCATAAATATGTAAATCTCTTTGTGAAAAATGTGGAGAACGATATTTCTTATATTATGAGTTTATAAAAGATTTCTTATATAATTTGTTTGAGAAAGTTTCGATTTTCTTATTTATAAACTTTTTATTTCTTAAAAAATAAATTAAAACCAAGATATTTATTCTTCCTCATTACAAATTTGTCATCCTAAAGTATAATGATGAGTCGTGTTTAGTATAGGTTAGCAATGGAGTTTTAGGCCTAATTTAGAGCGTTTTCGGGTAATTAAGTGAAGGTTTGTTGATCTAGGATGAATTGGATTAAATCGTGGATGTATGGCATTTTGTCGTGTTTTTGAAGTTAGCCAAGGAAGCCAAGACACGAGGAGGCAAGGACGAGGTTTGGACAAGAAGAAGAAGTAGCAGAAAACGGCAGAGAGCAGTTCCGCGATCAAGCCGCGAGGGACCTGCGACCTGACCGCGAGGAGCCTGCGAACGAACCGCGAGCTTCCATGTTTCATGGGCTCTAATTTTCCCGCTTTATTTGTTGGTCTTTTAGAAAAAGTGGATGTTACTTAACAGGAGGGTAACCTAATTGCAAAGGGGATCCTTCATCATCTTTCATTTTTATCATCTTCTTCATTATTATTTTTGATCTAGTTTTTAGTTTTAGTTTTTCTTGGAGATTTGGGGATTGAAGATTGAACTTGCCAAGAATTTTGTAACCGTCGGTATGAATAACTAATCTCCCTTTTTCTCGGTTTAAGTAATTGAAACGGTTGTTTTTAATTGTGAGTTTGAAAGTTCTAGTCTTTATTTTGATTATTGATTATTGCTCGGTTTTGAATTATTATTTGCGTGATTGATTTGTGATTGCTAGGTGTACAACTAGTCGTTTGATTCATTGCGTATTTGTTAGTTTTGTTAATTGAACGGGTTACGTTGATTAACTTAACGCTAGTAACGACTAGGTTTAATTGTTGAACGGGATACGTTGATTTTTATTCCTAGGAGCGATTTTCATAACGTCTAAAGTACAACTGGATTGTATGTGCTATTTGTTCCTTATCGATTCTCTTGTCATTAAAGCTGCCGACTGATTAAATCTTGAACGGGATACGTTAAGGTTGTCTTTTGGTTAGGGCTAGTTAAGAACGGGATACGTTTTAATTAGCTAAACATAAGGAGAATTAGAATTGTATGATTCATGATAAGGTAGTCAAGAGTATAAACTAGAACCGGATAACCGTGATCGATTAACTCTAAACCGCGGATATTAACTTAAATCGAGATCCTTTTTAATATCTTATATTTCATCATTTCCATTCTCTGCTTTTGCTTTATTATGCTAGTTCATTAGTTTAGTAATTCAACAAACCCCCCCCCCCCCCCCCCCCCCCCCCTTATTAGTTATCTGTCACTCTGTTACTTTATATTTGCTTTCATCTGCGCTTAGCTTGAATTCGATTAGCCTTATTCCCTGTGGTTCGACCCCTTACTTCCACTTTACTATTTGTTTAGTATTAGGATTTAAGTGTTATAAATTGTTAATTTGCGGCATACGACTGAGAACCGTCAAATTTTGGCGCCGTTGCCGGGGAATTGTTTAGGCATTGATTGTTTTCATTGTTTTCGTGTAGGTGTATGCATAATACTCGTTCTACTAACCTGAACCTCGAGCCTTTTGACTCAGAGATTGAAAGAACACTTTTCAGGTTTAGGAGGAACGCAAGTGGTCAAGTCGTCGCCGTGCAGGATCCCAAGGTAGACGTACCTGAATACGCCTCGGACATTTCGGATAATTCGGACGAAAGCGACGAGATGGCCGCTCAAACGATTAAAGAACTCACAGCTCCAGATCTCACCAATCAACCATTGTGTATCACCATCCCACCTCTCGAGGCTGGTGTTAACTTCGAGTTGAAATCCGGGCTTATTCATTTGCTACCCACATTCCATGGGTTGAACGGCGAGGATCCGAACAAGCATTTGTCGGATTTTCACATTGTCTGTTTCAGCATGAAACCTGCTGGAAGGGCTGAGCAAAATGATACGATACGGTTTTAAAATACGATACGATATACGGTTTTAAATATACGAAATTTCGTATCAGGCCGATTTCGTATATACGGATTCCGTATATATGCTCAAACCAGATCGTATTCAGATTCCAGATTTTAAAAAATTCGTATATACGGTTTGATACGGTTTAATTAAAAAAAAAAAAAAAAAGTAAAAATTTGCACGCAGCCACACAGGTAAACACACAATACACAATACACAATACACTACACAATACACAAAACAAATGACTCACCAATACACAAAACACAAAACCCTAAAATTTTCTCTCCCCAATTTTTAGATCTACAATTTTTAGATCTAAAAAAAACTTACAATTTTTAGATCATCTACCATTTTAATCTCTACTAATCTTTCTTCCTCATCATTCATCAATACTTTAATTAAATCCACCATTTTCATTCAACCATCTCAAATTTCAAAGTAATTGTTTTTTTTTTTTTTTCAAATTTCGTTTTTTTTTTCATGTTTTATTGTTTTTATAATCGTTTTATATCAACTTTTAGGTTGATTTAGATAATTTTTTGGTTGATTTAGATAATTTGTTCATGTCATAATTCGGATTTGTTCATTTTTTTTCCTCTTTTTTAAGTTTTTTCGTTTTTTTATATTTTTAGATTTTAAATTTATAAAAATTTCGTTTTTTTTTTAATTTCTGTTTTTTTTTTTTCGTTTTTTATATTTTTGTATTTAATTTATGTGTTTTTCCCTTTTTTATATTTTTTTTATTTCTGGTTTTTTTTATATTTTTCGATATTATTTTTGGTTTTTTCGTTTTTTTAATTACTGTTTTTTCGTTTTTTTAATATCTGTTATTTCGTTTTTTTTAAAATATTTTTACATTTTTTTTGTTTTCTTTTAATTTCTGTTTTTTTTTTATATTTTTGAATTTAATATATGTTATTTTCGTTTTTATTAATTTCTGTTATTTTCGTTTTTTAAGTTTATATTGATTTCTTTGTTGTTATTGGCTTATAGATGGTTTCAAGTTTTAATGATAATAGTCAAAGAGTGGTCGATTTGGAGGATGATGCTAATGATGAGGAAGTGTCTCAAAAGAAAATGAGAACGTACCCAAAAGGCACAACTAGCAACAATAAATTTGGAAATTTAAAAAAAAAAAAAAAAAAATTAAAAAAAAAATTAAACCGTATACCGTATATACGGTTTCGTATATACGAAAAATCCGTATATACGAAAACCGTATATACGGTTTGTTTCGTATCGTATCCGTATCAATTTTTATTTTTTTTGAAAACCGTATCGTATATACGGTTTTGCTCAAATCTACACTGGAGTTCTTGATGAGCAATCAAGCTCGTGGCCTTCAGTTCTCACCGAAGGGCTGACGCGAGGGATTGGCTCTATTTTCTACCCACGGATAGCATTGACATGTGGGTCAAGATGAAGAGGGCGTTTCTAGAGAAGTACTTTCCCGCCTCTCGTTCCTCACAATTGAAGAAGGAGATAAGTAACGCCGAACAACGAGACGGTGAAAGTATGTATGAGTATTGGGAACGTTTCAAGAAGCTATGTGGCACTTGTCCTTATCACGGGTATAAGAATTATGATCTCGTCATGTACTTCACTGGTGGCTTGAGTAAAGATGATGCTCGTATGCTCCATGCGGCTAGTGGAGGAGGTATTGCTAATAAGAATCCGAATGATGCGATGGCATTGATCACCGAGCTTGCTGAGAGCTCACGAGACTTTGACAAGAAGACCCCACGACGAGGGGTTAATGCCGTTGGCTCAAGTAACGCTTTGCTTGAGGAGAAGGTTGACAGCTTGACGAATCTAGTCAAGGACTTGGTCATAGGCAAGAAATCGGTGATGGCTTGTGGCATTTGCTCTTCCGAGTCGCACAATAGTGAGAGTTGCCCACAAATGAGGGAGGATACGCCTTATGAAGAGGTGAATGTTGCGGGATATATGGAGCCGGGCCAAAGGAGATGGCACCCTTATTCCAATACTTTCAATGCAGAATGGAAGGCTAACCCGGCCTTCCGATGGGGAAATACGCAAGGAAATCCCTCTCACGTTCAAGGAAATCCCTCTCACGTTCAAGGTAATCCGTCATATGCTCAAGGGAACCACGGCGGTCCACCACGAGGACAATACATGAATCGTCCTCAAAACCCGCCCCCGAATTCACAATCGCCACCGAGTCCGCAAATGTCTACTGATGAGATGATTCGAGCTTTGGTAGCCAACCAAGGTAACTTTCAAGCTAGTGTGGCTCAAAACCAATTGGAGACTAAGAATAGCATCAAGAATTTGGAGACACAAATTGGGCAAATGCCCACTACTCTTAGTCGATTGGAAGCAAGGGATTCGACTGTGTTGCCTAGTCAAACGGTGGCAAACCCTAAGCCAAATGTGAGTGCCGTGTCTTTGCGAAATGGAAGGCAATTGGAAGAGGTCGAGAAGGCAAAGAGGAAGCCCAAGGAGGCTAAGATCAACGAGGAAGAAGAAGAGATATTGATCGTGGAAGATGATCAAGCTACATTGAGCAAGGAGAAGGAGTCGGTTCCTTCACCTTCATTGCCCGTCGAGATGGAGGTACCTTTTCCCGATGCACTAAGGAGGAAGCATCATTTCGAGCACGACAAGGATATCTACGAGGTATTTCAAAAGTGCGAGGTAAACATTCCCCTTCTCAATCTTCTTAAGAGTATTCCTAAGTATGCTAAGTTTTTAAAAGAACTTTGTACGATTAAGAGGAATAACAAGCTAAAAGGGGCTAAGAAGGTAAAGGTGAGTGAACATGTTTCCGCTGTTTTTCAAAGAAAACTTCCTCCAAAATGTAATGATCCGGGCATGTTTACTATTCCTTGTACTATCGGTGACACTAAATTTGATAGAGCTATGTTAGATTTAGGTGCGTCGATAAATGTGCTTCCTTACTCGTTGTATCAATCTATGAAACTAGGACCTTTGCATGCTACTAGTGTTATTATTCAACTTGCGGATAGGTCTAATGTGTATCCCAAAGGAGTTGTTGAGGATGTCCTAGTTTTGGTTGATGGTTTGATCTTTCCTGCTGATTTCTATGTGCTTGATATGGAGCATGATTCTCATGCGGCCCCGATCCTCTTAGGTAGACCGTTCTTGAAAACTGCGAGTACTAAAATCGATGTGTCTACTGGTTCTTTGACTATGGAGTCTAATGGTCATGTGGTTAGTTTTAGTATTTATGATGCTATGAAATATCCTGTTGATCATCATGCTGTGAATTTTATTGATATCACTGACCCTCTTACGCAAGATTGTTTCAATCTTAGCGGGTGTAATGAGTTGCAGGTAGCTTTGGACAATAGTCTTGATGGGAAGGAGGTAGATTATGCTGTGTCTACTAACTTGCAGGAAGTTGTGGCTGAGCTGAACGATTATGGGAGACCTTTATATGTTTCTCCACCATTGCCACTAACCCTTCCTACAGAGACATTGTTACCATCTGTCGTGCAGGCACCTATAGTTGAGCTCAAGGCTCTACCTGAGCACTTGAAGTACATGTTCCTAGGTGAGGGAGACACTCTTCCCGTCATTATCTCCAGTAAGCTCACTGAGAAACAGGAGAAGCGATTGAAAGACGTTCTTGTGGAGAATAAGCTAGCGATTGGATGGACTATCGCCGACATCAAAGGCATAAGTCCAAGCACATGTATGCACCGGATCCTTCTTGAGGATAATGCTAAGCCGGTGAGACAACCACAACGTCGATTGAATCCACCTATGATGGAGGTGGTAAAGAAATAGGTTCTCAAGTTACTCCAAGTAGGAATGATTTATCCTATCTCGGATAGTCAATGGGTAAGCCCTACCCAAGTTGTTCCTAAGAAGTCTGGGGTGACAGTGATTGAGAATGACAAAGGTGAGCTTGTGCCTAGTAGAGTACAGAATGGATGGCGAGTTTGTATCGATTATCGCCGTTTGAATACGGTGACGCGGAAAGATCATTTTCCCCTCCCCTTTATCGATCAAATGCTCGAACGACTTGCAGGTAAAGCTTACTATTGTTTCTTGGATGGCTACTCGGGCTACTTTCAAGTAGCCATTGCCCCTGAAGATCAAGAGAAGACCACATTCACTTGTCCTTTTGGCACTTTTGCGTACCGACGCATGCCTTTCGGACTTTGTAATGCACCGGCCACCTTTCAAAGATGTATGACGAGCATCTTTTCTGAGTATGTTGAGCGCTTCATTGAAGTGTTCATGGATGACTTTACGGTGCATGGTGATTCTTTTGACAGATGTTCACACCACTTATCTCTTGTCCTTAAACGTTGCATTGACACTAACCTTGTTTTAAATAGTGAAAAATGTCATTTTATGGTTGAACAGGGTATTGTTTTAGGACATGTGGTGTCGTCTAGAGGTATTAAGGTGGATAAGGCAAAGATTGATATTATTTCATCTTTGCCCTATCCTACTAACGTCCGTGGAGTTCGACCTTTTCTTGGTCATGCAGGTTTTTACCGCAGGTTCATTAAGGATTTTTCAAAGATCGCTTCACCCTTGTGCAAGCTGCTGCAGAAGGATACGGATTTCCACGTCGACAAGGCTTGCAAGGAAGCCTTTGATGCTTTGAAGAGTCGGCTTACGTCGGCCCCGATCATTCAAGCTCCGGATTGGTCTCTTCCATTTAAGATCATGTGTGACGCCAGTGACTATGCATTGGGAGCTGTGTTGGGTCAACGTGTCGGGAGAGCATCTCATGTCATTCACACGCTTCTATGACTTTAAATGAGGCTCAACGAAACTACACCACTACCGAGAAAGAGCTTCTAGCGGTTGTCTTTGCGCTAGAGAAATTCCGATCATATTTGCTAGGTACGAAGGTTGTAGTCTTTTCTGATCATGCGGCATTGCGATACTTGATGTCGAAAAAGGAAGCGAAGCCGAGGTTGATTCGTTGGATCTTGTTATTGAGTGAATTTGACATTGAGGTGAAGGACAAGAAAGGTGCGGTGAACGTGGTTGTCGATCACTTGAGTAGGTTAGTGGATGTGGATGCTGCTCCTCACGCATACGTTCCGGTTAGAGGCGAATTTCCTGATGAGACGTTATGGGCTATTAAAGCTATCGAGCCATGGTATGCTAACTTGGTAAATTTTCTTTGCTCATCGCGATTTCCCTCTGTTTTTTCTAAATCCCAAAAAGACAAGCTTAAGAGTGATGCTAAGTATTATGTGTGGGATGAGCCATACTTGTGGAATCACTGTTCTGATCAAATCATTCGAAGATGTGTTCCCCAGAATGAGATGACTTCAATACTTACTTTCTGTCATTCTCATGCTTGTGGAGGGCACTTTGGTGCCAAGCGAACGGCGAGAAAAGTACTTGATTGTGGGTTCTATTGGCCCTCTTTGTTTCGAGATGCTCATGTTTTTTGTCAAGCTTGTGATAATTCCCAACGAGTTGGTAATATTTCTCGTCGCCAAGAGATGCCGCAAATCTACATGCTTAATTGTGAGATTTTCGACGTATGGGGAATCGATTTTATGGGTCCTTTTCCGAGTTCACATGGGTATGAATACATTCTGCTTGCTGTTGATTACGTGTCTAAGTGGGTCAAGGCGATCCCCACTATGACTGACGACTCGCGAAGGTGGTTGCTAAGTTTATCAAAGCAAACATTTTTGCGCGATTTGGAATGCCCAAGGTCATGATTAGCGATCGTGGAACTCATTTCGTGAATAAGACGATTGGTGCTCTCCTCAAGAAGTACCATGTGACTCACAAAGTTTCGACCGCGTATCATCCTCAAACCAACGGTCAAGCCGAGGTGTCGAATAGGGAAGTGAAGTCGATTCTTGAGAAGACAGTGAATCCGGACTGCAAGGATTGGAGTGAACGACTCGATGATGCATTGTGGGCGTATCGCACGGCCTATAAAACTCCGATAGGTATGTCTCCTTACCGCTTAGTATTCGGAAAGTCATGTCATCTTCCAGTTGAGCTAGAGCATAAGGCATATTGGGCGATCAAGAGCTTCAATATGAGCTTGGATGACGCGGGTATGCATAGGAAGTTGCAATTGCAGGAGCTCGAGGAATTGCGGCTCGAGTCGTATGAGAACGCAGCTACTTACAAGGAAAGAACTAAAGCATGGCACGATAAGATGATCGTGAGAAAGGACTTTAAAGTCGGACAAAAAGTCCTCCTGTATCAGTCTCGCTTACGTCTCTTTCCAGGTAAGTTGAAGTCCCGTTGGGTCGGTCCTTATATTGCGGTCCATGTTTATGCTCATGGCGCTGTCGAGATCAAGGAACTAAGTACGAATAAGATTTTCAAGGTCAATGGGCAGCGATTAAAGCCCTACTACGAAGGTGCAAATACTGAAGCCGTGGAGTCAATGGAACTCTACGATCCGATTTACGAGGACTAAGCTCGTATCCTTTCGTCGAGCGAACGACGTTAAACAAAAGCGCTATCGGGGAGGCAACCCTTGATTTACTGTTTTTATTTACGCATTCTTAGTTTAGTTTCCTTCGTCAATGGGTGCTCGTAACATTTTGTTCGTGTTTCAGGAATTTTAGCTCGAGAATCAAGCCCCGAAGACCCTTGTCCTTGTGTTGTTTGAAAAAAAAAAAAAAAAAAAAAAAAAAAAAAAAAAAAAGGCAGAAACGAAACCGCGAGCAACCCGCGGCCAGGGGGGGCTGCTGTTTTCGGCTTCTTATGACTCCTCTTCCTTCTCTCTCTTTTCCAATTCAAACTTACCCAAACTAAAAAAATAAAAAAAAAAAAGCACAAGAAAGCGTGAGAGAGAGAGAGAGAGAGAGAAGAGAACGCCGGAGCCACCTTCACCACCTCCACTCGCCGGCGCAGGTCACCACCGCCACCACTCCTTTCCGGCCATCTCTCGCCGGCTCTCTTGCCGGAGCTCCGTTTGCAACACCTAATTTCCCAAAATTAGGGTTTTGTTCTTCATTTGATTTGGGATCGTTTTGGGTTGTTTTGGGTCGATTTTGGCATTCTCCAACCATTTCAAGTAAGTTCCACTCGATTCCCCTACTCTACTTACTTGGGTAGTTAATTTTCGGTGTCGTTTCGGTGTGTACTCGTCTTTTACTCGGTGGCAACGTTTTTGGTTCGATTTTTGGGCGCCGATTTGTTGAACACGGGTGTTTGTGTGTATTTGGCTTGGTTTTTAAGGCTTTGTAGTTATTTGTTTGTTGGTCCTTTGACCTAGCGAGTTTGTGGGTGCCATTTTGTTCGTGTGTGTTGAATTTTGAATCCGGTGGCTAAAACGAGAGCTAAGAAAGCCGCTCCCAAGGATACTACGGCCGCGCCTCGGGCCTCGACATCCTCTTCCCGCCCTCCTAAGCGGGGCCGTTCCGCACTTGAATTCATGGGATGTGATTTGAGCTCGGGAGAGCAAATTCTTTGGAAACGACTGACGATGCCCAAGCGTGACATTCTCGTCACGAAATTCTTTCATAAGCCGACCTTGGTTCAACTTGGGTTGTTGGAGGCTGTGGATGGCTTCCTTACGCGCGCAGGGTTACCATATTTCATTGATCGACATGCTCCCACGTATGCGCGCCTTACTTTGGAGTTTCTCTCGACTTTGCTGTCCCCTGTTGAAGATAATCCTCAAGTCATCATTTCATTTCGTTTTTTCAACAAGGAGTATAGAATGTCGTATGCGGCGTTAGCAGAGGTCTTTGGGGCCGAGTTCCGCGAAGATATGCTTGTAGGGGCGGAACTTGAGGCCCGGGAGTTGTATGCATTTTGGAGTACTATCACGGACAAACCCATTCAGGTGGGCTCGGAGAAGCCTACTCGCATCCCTCACCCCGGCTTTCGTTTGATTTATCGGGTCCTCTCTATGGGATTCTTGGGAAAGGGTGAGTCTACTCATATAGGCCGCGAGGGGCTACAGTTGCTTTATGATATGAACCCCGAGGACCCTGCTACTGTTGATTGGGTTTTCAAGTTTTTGTATAGTTGTGCGGAGACCCGCTGTGTTGAGACGGGGAAGATCGCTTTAGGGGGTATGATCACCTTGATCGCTCTTAGTCAAGGTGTGAATTTGAGCGCCGAGGAGCCGGTTTCAGGGTCGACACAGCTTACCTTGCCTGTCTTGCGGACTATGCGCACTATCGCCCCAACTGCGAGGGGTGACGCTTATGCTTACATGCTCGGGACCTCGGAGAACATCCCCTACCTTCGCCTTCCCCGCCCTGAGGGGCAGGCTCTCCCGATTGGTCCGACTAAGCGTGACTTATATATCCCGCCCGATCCCCCTGAGATGGTGCGCATTGCTGTCGCTAGCCGCGCTGCTGCTGCGGCGGACGATGATGAGGAAGAGGCTGCAGACGAGGAGCAGGGCGCTCCTGAGGAGGGAGAGCCAAGTCAGCCTCGAGCCTCCATGAGTGACCAATACTGGAGAGCCACTATGGAGGATAACATGGAGGAGCTACGTGATGAGATGGGCTTCATTCGGGATCAGAACCTTGAGGCGTTGGCGCTGCAACGCTCGGTTGGTGACATGTACACACAGCTGCATCCCGAGGTATATCATCCTCCTCCTCAGGCCTTTTATGATGAGATTGCGCAGCGCAATCAAGAGAGAGAAACTCGTGCTGCGGAGCGTGTTCGCAGGTCCCGAAGTCGCTCGTTCTTTAGCGCGTGCTTCGGGTCCCCTTCTACTTGATTCGGTATGCTTTTTTCTCCTCCTTTTCCTTTGTATGTCCTAACTCACAATGAGGACATTGATCGGTTTAAGCGTGGGGGAGGGAACTCATCCGTACTGTATATATTTGTGTGCTTTTATATTGCTTTTGATTATGTTAAAAAAAAAAAAAATAAAATAAAATAAAATAAAATAAAAACAAAGAAAAAAAAAACAGAAAAAATACAAAAAGAAAGAAATAAAGTGAATCCCGGCTAGGTGAAAACCCGAAAGAGCGCCTAGGCAAAATTGGGATATGTGGCCGAGGGCGGAGTGAAACCGCAAGGGCGGCACTCCAAGTAAAATGAAGAATCGAGATGCGTGCCACGAGCGTAGAAGTGAGGAAATGAGCTAGAGTGAAACCCGCAAGGGCGGGCACTCTAGGCAAAATGAGAGATTTAGGAAAAAAAATGTTCTAATACTTCCAATTTTACCGGCGTGGCGACATAAGAAGGGTGACACAGAAGGACGGAAGGGTAGGTTAGTGGCTACGGTGAGAAGTAATCGCGATGCACGAAGTTGGAGGCACCTCTCTTGCGATTGGGTTTGACTTATTTTCGGAGTAGAGGCGTTTAGGAGCTTGCTTGTGTGGGTTGTATGTGTGTGTGACATACATCTTTTGTCACAGGAGAACGTTAGTAGAACAAGTAAGCCGGGCTAGGATGGAGTAATAAGGGGCGTAGTTGGGTTTCTGTCATCATTGTCACGTTTGTCATTGAGTCGATGGGTATGCATTTCCTAGATTTCGGGGATTTCTGTCATTTTGATGCGAGATTGAGTGAAAATGGCTACTACTCAAGCCATTCGAGGGAGTTAGAGGTTGGAGTTTTGAGTGCGACTTGCTTTAATTTGAATCCACCACGTTTCTTGAGAGCTAGTGTAGGTTTGGAGTGGATGGCGTTCGTTCAGTTTACTCGCGGACGAGCAAAAGCTTAAGCGTGGGGGAGTTTGATGAGTCGTGTTTAGTATAGGTTAGCAATGGAGTTTTAGGCCTAATTTAGAGCGTTTTCGGGTGATTAAGTGAATGTTTGTTGATCTAGGATGAATTGGATTAAATCGTGGATGTATGGCATTTTGTCGTGTTTTTGAAGTTAGCCAAGGAAGCCAAGACACGAGGAGGCAAGGACGAGGTTTGGACAAGAAGAAGAAGTAGCAGAAAACGGCAGAGAGCAGTTCCGCGATCAAGCCGCGAGGGACCTGCGACCTGACCGCGAGGAGCCTACGAACGAACCGCGAGCTTCCATGTTTCGTGGGCTCTAATTTTCCCGCTTTATTTGTTGGGCTTTTAGAAAAAGTGGATGTTACTTAACAGGAGGGTAACCTAATTGCAAAGGGGATCCTTCATCATCTTTCATTTTTATCATCTTCTTCATTATTATTTTAGATCTGGTTTTTAGTTTTAGTTTTTCTTGGAGATTTGGGGATTGAAGATTGAACTTGCCAAGAATTTTGTAACCGTCGGTATGAATAACTAATCTCCCTTTTTCTCGGTTTAAGTAATTGAAACGGTTGTTTTTAATTGTGAGTTTGAAAGTTCTAGTCTTTATTTTGATTATTGATTATTGCTCAGTTTTGAATTATTATTTGCGTGATTGATTTGTGATTGCTAGGTGTACAACTAGTCGTCTGATTCATTGCGTATTTGTTAGTTTTGTTAATTGAACGGGTTACGTAGATTAACTTAACGCTAGTAACGACTAGGTTTAATTGTTGAACGGGATACGTTGATTTTTATTCCTGGGAGCGATTTTCATAACGTCTAAAGTACAACTGGATTGTATGTGCTATTTGTTCCTTATCGATTCTCTTGTCATTAAAGCTGCCGACTGATTAAATCTTGAACGGGATACGTTAAGGTTGTCTTTTGGTTAGGGCTAGTTAAGAACGGGATACATTTTAATTAGCTAACATAAGGAGAATTAGAATTGTATGATTCACGATAAGGTAGTCAAGAGTATAAACTAGAACCGGATAACCGTGATCGATTAACTCTAAACCGCGGATATTAACTTGAATTGAGATCCTTTTTAATAACTTATATTTCATCATTTCCATTCTCTGCTTTTGCTTTATTATGCTAGGTCATTAGTTTAGTAATTCAACAAACCCCCCCCCCCCCCCCCCCCCCCCCCCCCTCCCCTTTTTTAGTTATCTGTCACTCTGTTACTTTATATTTGCTTTCAACTGCGCTTAGCTTGAATTCGATTAGCCTTATTCCCTGTGGTTCGACCCCTTACTTCCGCTTTACTATTTGTTTAATATTAGGATTTAAGTGTTATAAATTGTTAATTTGCGGCATACGACTAAGGACCGTCATATAACTTCATAAATTGTCTTGATACATCTTTACACTCTCCTAACAAACACCTTTTCTTTTGGGAGAACTAGTCAACTCAAGTGTAGTCATACTTCCAAAAGAAAATGGGATGTGCTTTACGCAGTCGGCATTTTTACTTCGCGCAGTCGACATTTATTTTCACTAATTTTTTTAGGTAAAATGTAAATTTCATTAATAACCCAACAATCGCTTTACAAACTTACAAATTTGTAATCACTTCACTTCTATACAATAGACTCGAGCCATATTCTATCACTATGCTTAAGATTTTGTACCATGTATTGAAATCTAATTACAAGATCACCTTTCAAATGTCGAAAAACCATTTCAGGCCTCAGCACCATATCCTTCTTGATGCAAACGTTTCTAGCATTCCAAACCACGTAAATAAGAGCACAGAAAATGGCGTACCAACACTGTCATTTGGCTGGACCATCTACGATTGTAGACACCCTGCTGCCACCTCTGTATACCACCAAAATTCATCCTGACCATCTCTCGGCCAATTTGAACCACTCTTTGCTATATTTCTGATCAAAAAACAGATGTTGTCGTGTTTCAGCCTGCTCTTGACAAAGCACACAGCTGACCCTCCCATCAAGACCAAAACGCTTCATTCTTTCAAACGTATACAATCTATCCTTCATGCCCAACCAAGCAATGAATGAGTGCTTGGGTATATTAAGTCTGGACCAAGTTATCTTTGTCCACCTTACCTGTGCATCCTTGATCCCTAGCCATTCATAGCCACCTTTGATAGTGTAGTCAACAGAAGTACCAATCCATTGCCCTGCGCTGTACCCCTGCACCATCTTCATCTTGACATCACAAATCTTCCTCCAACTCCAACTAGAGTTAATGGAAGGAGTATACTCAGCCCAATTTTGCCCCTTCAGATACACATGATGTATCCATTTCACCCACAAATGGTCACTTTTTGAGTAAATCCACCACACAAGTTTTCCAACTGCTGCTGTGTTCCACCTTCTATTATCTCTGACTCCTAATCCCCCAGCTTTCCTCTCCTTACACACCTCCTCCTATGAGACAGGACAGCCTCTTGTGTAGTGCTCCTGCCCCTCCCACAAGAAGTTCCTACAAGTCTTGCCAATCTTTCTCAAAATTGAAGTTGGAATGATAAAAACTTGGGCCCACATCTTGATGAAGAGTATTGAGTCTGACCTTGATCGACACCAGCCTCCCCATATACGAGCTTCCTTGCACCTAAACTCCCGATTTTAGCCACTATCTTCTCTACCAAACAATGGCATTCAAGAACCGACAACTTCTTAGGGAGATAGGAACCCTAAGTATCTGAATGGAAGCTTCCCGACATAGCCCATGCTTCGGGTCGATAAGTTGCGTTACCACGATGGCTACTCCATTCACATAGAATTCTGACTTATGAGCATTCATCTCCAAACCTGAGCACTTTGAAAATTCACCAAATCCCCACATTAGCCAATCAATAGATTGCATATCCCCTTTACAAAACATCACCAAGGCCTCAACAAAACAAAAATGAATTAGTATCAGACTTTTACAAAGAGAATGGTACCTGAAACCCTCCACACCTGACAGGTCTCAATACCCTACTCAAGTAATCCATGCACAAAGTGAATAACAGAGGGGAGAGAGGATCCCCCTGCCTTAGCCCCCTGCCTCCTTTGAAAAAACCAAAAGTGTTTCCATTTAAGACCAAAGAAAAGGCAGTAGTGGTTACACACTGCATTATCATCTTTACCATGTGACCAGGAAACCTGTAGGCTATCAATATCTGCTCCAAAAAACTCCACTCCACTGAATCGTATGCCTTCTTCAAATCAACCTTAACCATAAATCTTGGGGAACATGACTTCCTATTGTACAATCTGACCAGATCTTGGCAAATCAGAATGTTGTCCATAATGGATCTCCCTCTTGTGAAGGCACTCTGATTTTCACAGAGTATTCCTGGAAGAATCCCAGCCAATCTTTCACACAACACTTTGGATATCACCTTATAGATGACATTACAACAAGCAATAGGTCTAAAATCCATCACACTAAGAGGGTTATCCTTCTTTGGTATCAAGGTGATGTTTGTAGCATTCACTTGCTTCAAAAGACAGCCATTCTCAAAAAAATTCCTCACAGCTTCAACTATCTCAGGTCCCACAATAGGCCAAGAATTTTTGAAAAACGCACTAGTGAACCCATCAGGTCCAGGAGATTTATCATCTGGAATAGAAAACATGGCCTGCTTCACCTCCTCCTCCTTCACAGCTACCAACAAAGAAGTAGCCTGTGTTGCTGTGACCAAATTGCCCTCCCCAATCACATCCATATCAATATCCTGACATGGCTTAGCAGAGCCCAACAAACACTGATAGTATTGTAGAAACGCTGCTTCAATATCTCCCTGATTTTCATGCATAACACCATTCATATCCCTAATTTGGATCACACGACCCTTAGCTCTTCTGTCCCTGATACAACTATGGAAATAAGCTGAATTTGCATCACCCTCAGCTATCCACTCCACCTTAGCTTTTTGTTTGAGAAAACTATCTCTTCTCTCTTGTAGTTCTCTGCAAGCCAAACCTGCTTGTCTCTCCAAAGTTCTCAGCTCCATATCCATTGGACTAGCATGAAGTTTCCCTTGAATGTCCAGCAACCATAGATTGGCTACATCATAAGCCTGTTCAACTTCTGAAAACTTACTTCTATTCAAAGCTCTCAGCTCATTCTTCAAACTCTTCAGTCTACAAATGACCCTATAAAGAGCCACTCCAGAATAGCTCCTCACCCAAGCCTGTGTCACAATTGATGCAAACTCTGAATCCCTAGTCCACATGTTGAAGAATTTAAAGGCCCTCCTCTGTGTAACCAGTCTGCCATGGAGATGTATCACACAAGGGGAATGATCAAACAATCCTTCTGGTAAGAATTCAGCATATGCCTCAGGGAATAGCCTTCCCCATTCATCATTCACAATAGCCCTATCAATCTTACTCATCACTCTTTTCACTCCATCTTGCTTGTTCGACCAAGTGAAATATTTCCCTATGAACTTGAGATCCCTCAGCCCACAATGATTCAAACAATTCTGAAACCCCATCAGTTCAAAAAGATGAACCTGAGCACCAATTCTTTCATTAGGAAACAAAATGTTATTGAAATCCCCCATTACAATCCATGGTTCATCAGTCATAACATCCTGTAAGGCCTCCCACAAAGGCCCCCTAGCAACACCCTCATTGAAACCATACACCATAGTCACCCAAATTGGCTGCACTGCCCCAAAACCTGTCACCTGGCAATGAAGGAACTGAGCTGATGATCTGTGCACCTGTACTGTCACTAATTTAGGATTCCATAACAACCAAATCCTACCACCATTATGCCAACTATAATTTGTAATAACCGACCATTCTTTATGAAACACTTCCATTACTCTACTATGTACACTAGGTTTAACCCTAGTCTCTAAGAGACCAAACAAGCTAACCCCTTGATTCTGCATGAACCACTTGATTTCTTTCTGTTTGGCTAGCTTGTTCAGTCCCCTTACATTCCAGAATCCCAATTTATCCATTTCCAAACTGGGGTATAGGTCCCAGCTTAGAAACAGATTGCTGAATTGCTGAGTTCAGCACCTCCATAAAAGTAGCTTGCCCTCTTGAACTGCTGCCAAGCTCCTGCACTCTCACCTCCTGCTCCTTACCCCCTGCCACTCCAAACAGCTGCCCAGGATTAGCCTCAGGAGGACCCCCAAGGATCATCACTTGCTTCCCCTTATCCACAGGAGGTTGAACTTTTGGTTTCCAAGTCACCTTGGGAGGCTGAACCACCTTCCTCTTGCATTGAGGTCCCTCATGTCCATAATTAGAACACTTCTCACACTTCACCGGCTTCCATTCATACTCCACACGCACCTCCTGGATAGCACCATGCTCATCCAGAAATTGCAAAACATCAGGCAAATCCTGACCTAAGCCAACCTCAACCATATACCTCACAAAGCCTAATCGTGTCTTTAGACTAGTAGCAGCATCAGGCTTAATAGGAGACCCAATTAGCTCCACTATCTTCCTCAGACAACCCTCGCCCCAGAACTTCAGATCAAGACCATGAATACGAACCCAAGTGGGCACCATTTTAACATCCTCCTTGATCATCTTGCAATCCTGAGTCCAAGGCTTAGTAATCATAGGTCTTCCATCAAAGAGTTGATAGCCCTGATCTAGAGCCTCCTTCATTTTATCCACATCCCCAAAATGAACCAGAAACAGTCCATTTGGTAAGAAAGAAACCCTATCAAACTCATACTTTGCCCAAATTCGTTTTAAATAGCCTCCAAGTATCTCCGGTGGGGGGTTTGCTCCAAGAATGAAACAAACAATAGATTGGGACCAATACCTGATCTCCTCAGCTACATCCTCCACCTCCAATTGCAGCTTGATATGGGAAGTAGGGCTGACAGGAATCTCCTCCTCCGCACCAGAGTCCAATGTCGACAAATCAATCGGAATCTCTGCACTTCTCCGTCCCTCTTTCGAATTTTTTGCCACATTGAAATCCTTCTCAATATTATGAAACGTATTATTTTGTGATTTTTTTGTAGAAGTTGTTGAATTAACAGTAGCCTGTAACTTGCTCGTTGTCATCATCGGAACCCCAGGTCTCTTAGCTCCGGTCTTCTTCTTCGCCATCGCAGAAGATGATGATCAGAAAAGTCAGATCTAAGTTGCTCAGAGGAATCGCCTCTAACTCCTTCTCTCTAGGGTTCATGAATCTTTTCACTAATTATACTTAAGGATTTTAATGATTAATTATCTATTTAGGTTATTATTATCTATTATTAAGTTTCGAATTATTATTTTGGAAATTTAAAAACTTTTACGAAAAATCGTATAATTTTAAACACAGTATTAGCAAAATCACACCCTTCGCCAACTGCATGCAGATTGCAAGGAGCTATCTCGCCAACTGCATGCAGATGGCGAGGAGCTATCTCGCCAATCGCAAGATGTAGATGAGAAGCTCCTCGCCATCTCAGATGCAATAGCAGAGCTTTCGCCATCTCCACGTATTTATTTATTTTTTTTTTAATTTTTTTTTAAACCTTACATGTTATGTGCATAAATCGTTTTTTATTAATCCTAAACCCTTTTTTTTAAATTATAACTTTTGTTAAATCGACTAAATTAAATCGAGTAATGAATTATTCTTAAGAGTAACTAAAAAAAAATTAAACAATCACCTAAACGTAACGATAAAAAAATTTAACCGATTTTATGAAAATATCAAAATTTAAAAATTTGTAATTCAAAACATTATAAATAATATTACTAACAAAAATTAAAAAATAATTATGAAATTCACTAAGTATAATTAGTGAAAAGATAAGCCGACTGCGCGGAGTAATTTGCCGACTGCGAAGAGCAAATGGCAAGAAAATCTACTGCCAAAATATGTGGAGGAAAATACCAACAATAATATTTTATCTCATAGTACTATATTCTCTCCTTTGAATATTAACCACCCTATTTTATTGGGTTTATTTTTACCCACTTTCTACGTATAAAACAAGTAGTGGACTCTATTTTTACTACTAAGTCTTTCAACCTCTTTCATTTCTATTTTTGCAAAATCTTTCTCTACTGTTTTAATAGTGTACCACATTCCATTTTATAAAATTTATTTTTCTTTGAAAGCAATTTAACTTGTGCCTTTTTGGTTTATATTTTCCATATTTTTAAAGTACACAATTATGATAGTCTTTCTAGAACAATTGAATTGTATTTTCATTTTGTTTGAGAGACTTGTAATTACTCATAAAATTTGTAGAAATTAATTTCCAAAAAACGAAAGAGAGTTTCACACCGAGATTAGGATTAGTTTTCGGTGTTATTAATTATTTATTGTAAGTTACGCCGGAGTAGGTGCTCTTGCTAAATAATTAATAGAAGAAAGGGTGGATGTAGGCTTTTCAATTGGGTCGAACCACGTTAAATTCCTTTGTTCTTTATTTTACGCAAATTCTTTTATATCGCTTTATATTTTTGTTGTAAATTTTTAAGAGGTACAATCCTCTATTCACTTTTCCTTTTAGAGTATTGTTGGGCCCTCAAACTCTACAATTTTTAATCTAAATATTATGTGAACCTTCATGTTAGTTTTCCTTACTAATTAATACCAATCAAATCAACTTTTAGCGTGTC
This sequence comes from Dianthus caryophyllus, assembly GCA_023091065.1. NCBI lineage: Eukaryota > Viridiplantae > Streptophyta > Magnoliopsida > Caryophyllales > Caryophyllaceae > Dianthus > Dianthus caryophyllus. Next base: position 18,026,820 of record CM041527.1, on the reverse strand, counting down.
TTTCTTTTAATCATTTTCATTTTTAATCAAAAATGATATCTAGGACTACTTAATTATTTAATAATAACTCGTACGGAGTAGTTAAAAACAATTCACCAATTCACAGGACATTACACTTTCTGTTGGGACCAAAAATCCAGGCTGGTCCAGAACCCTGGGCCAGGCCTAGACGGGTGCAGGATCCACAGTCAGGACCAGAACGTACAGACAGCACCAGACAGGACAGACAAAACAAAGGTGCAGGTCAGGAGAGGAAAAGCCAAAATGGGCCAAGCCCAACAAAAGAATTAAACATCCAAGAAGAAAGCCCAAAGACTCGGCAGCAACCCTAGAGGAAGTCGTTGGAAGACTAAGTCAAGCATACAGAAACTGAAGCCAGAGAATTAGGAGCTGCTGGAGAAGAAAAGGGAAGAGGTTAGCTACAAAGAAGGAAAGGAACGTTGGACCCTAAGGACACTATAAAAGCAAGAGAATTCAGAAGAGAAAGACATCAGATATCACTCAACGCAAGCACACAACTCCCAACACTTTTCTCAAGCAACTAAACACTATATAATTAAGTTACGCCGTATTTGTATTCTGTACCAGTTGGTCCAGACACTGTACCCATTATTTCAGAACTAGTGAAGATCCTCTCCTGGCTTGGCGCCCGTGGTTTTTTCCTTAACATTTAAGGGTTTTTCCCACGTAACATATCGTGTGTCTTGTACTATTTTTGTCATCTTTCATACGCTAAAACTCAATCACGTAATCGCCATTAAAAACAACCTAAAGGATAGTACTAGTAGATCCACAATCACTAAATCAAACCGTGTGAGAAAATCACCCCGAACAGATTGGCGCCGTCTGTGGGGATACTAGTTTATTAATCCTACAAAGTTTTCCAAATCAACAAGTCCAACCAACGTGAAAGATGGAAGGTACAAGTGCAGAAGCCATGCTCAAGCTCCAGGAGGAATTGCAACAAGCCAAGCAGATTGCAGAGCAAGCCAAGAAAGCAGCAGAAGATGCCAAGGCTGAGGCTGCAAGGCTGAAGGAGGCTGAGGCTGCCCTGAAGAAACAGCTGGAGTCCTCAGTCCAGAAGAAAGCCTCAGGATCCAAGATCCCACCAGGTACACCATTTTCTGATGTGATCAAACAACTTGACTTCTCTACTTTCTCTTCTGCAGGTTCAAAAGGATCAAAAGATGATCCACTCAATGTGGAGGAGAATCCAGAGAACAATGCTGCAGGTGGAAGAGGAGACCCAAAGACACCAGAGGGAGTTAATGCAGGCGAGGTCATGCAGTACATGATGATGGAGATGCAGAAACTCTCGGATTTGGTGCGTAAGGTTCCAGGGCTCCCACCACCTATAGAGGAGGCAACCCCAGGATGCTACTCAGATTCACCCTTCGATGATTGCATTGCAATGGTGGAGATGCCAAAGAAGTACACAATGCCCAACCTAAAGCTCTATGATGGGACGGCTGATCCTCTGGAACACGTTGCCCAGTACAGGCAGAGGATGTTCAACGTTCCTATCCCAGCAGAAAAAAGGGAGGCATGCATGTGCAAAAGCTTTGGTTCAACCTTGACTGGTCCAGCCCTCCAGTGGTACATCAACCTGCCAATCAAGACCATCAAGTCCTTTGCAGAGCTGATCAACCTTTTCAACGTCCAATTCGCCCGTAGCAGATTGTTGGAAAAGCGGACGATGATCTGCACCGGTGGTCGAGCGAGAACGAGTCTCTGAGGGACTTCTTGCACCGTTTCAACAAGGAGAAAGTGTCCATCCCCAGATGCGACATCGGCACGGCCATAGAGGCCTTCAGGCAAGGTTTGGTTAGAGATTCTGATCTTTATGTTGAGCTAACTCGCTACCCTTGTTCTACCTTTGAGGATGTGCAGGCTAAGGCTCTGGCCCGCATCGAGTAGAAGAGGACCCGGCGATTCAGGGCAAGGTATCGAGGACGAGCGGTGAACGTAAAGTCACCACCCAGCGGCACAGCAACAACAGGCCTGGTCCATATCAGAGGCCAAACAGGAGGGAGGCAAACGCCGTGGATGAACAGACTGATGCACCCAGGGTTCCACCTCCAGTTTCAGAGTATTGCTTCTCTGTAGACCTGCCAGGCCTGATCAACAAGCTGGACAAGTTGGGCTCAGCAGTTAGATGGCCAAAAGCAAGTGAGAAGCCTAATCCAAGGCGGGACACGACCAAGTGGTGTGAGTACCATTATGATATTGGACACACCACAGAGGATTGCATAGCTCTCAGAAGGGAGGTAGCTCATCTATTAAAGAATGGTCACCTGAAGGATATCCTGCCCAGGAACAGGAGGAACAAAGATGAACGAGATGAGCCCAGAGATCTTCCACCACCACCACCAACCCATGAGGTAAAATTTATTTCTGGTGGTTCAGATATTTGTGGACTAACATATTCTGCTGCAAAGCGTGTGGCTCTGGAGAACAGGCAACAGCCACCAGCAGGACAAGCAGGTCCAGCACAGGAGATTGTGTTTGATGAGTCAGACCTACAAGGAGTGCATGGGCCACACCACAATGGACTGGTGATCAAGATTCAGATTGGAACCTGCATGGTCAGAAGGGTCCTGGTAGATGGGGGCAGTTCAGTCAACATCATCATGATGGAGGCGCTGGAAGCTATGGGGCTGAAAGAGTCTGATGTAACGAAGAGGTCCAGCGTCCTGGTAGGGTTCAGTGGAGAGACAAAGCACAGCTTGGGAGAGATCACCCTACCAACCTATGTGGAAGGAGTCACCTCTTTCGAGAAGTTCTGCGTTATCGATTGCCTATCCTCGTACAACGTGATCCTAGGGCGACCCTGGATCCACAACCTCAAGGCTGTACCTTCAACGTACCATAAATGCATAAAGATACCAACAAAGTGGGGACAAGAATCTGGCCGAGGAGAGCAACAAACAAAGACAGTGAGTACATACAGATGACCAAACCTTCAAGCCCAGGTAAGTCCCTCGCATAGCAATTAAAGCAGCCTGTCAGGTCTGTTGAGAATCCTGTCCCACGCATGGAGACAGAGGAAATTGTTTTGGCTAAAGAAAGACCTGACAGGAAGGTTCTGGTTGGTTCTGACGCTCCAGAGGTAATCAGACCTGCTCTAATTGACTTTCTGAGGAAGAAAGAGCATTGTTTTGCTTGGTCCCATTTTGATATGACTGGTATAAGTTCTGACGTTATTACACACAAGTTAAATATTGACCCAAGTTTTAAGCCTGTGAAACAGAAACGCAGGAAGTTTGCAACAGAACGTAATGAGATTGTGAACCAGGAGGTACAGAAACTGCTGGACATGGACATGATAAAAGAGGTGATGTACCCAGATTGGTTGGCAAATGTAGTTGTGGTCCAGAAAAAGAATGGCAAGTGGAGAGTATGCGTGTGTAACAACCTGGTTTTTTCGTGACTTTAATTAAACTAAGGCGGAAATTAATTAAGTCTATATATCACAAAACCAGCTGTTATCGTATTACAAACTCCATATACACAATATGAGTTTTAAAGATAAACAGAGTGTATACGATTACAATCTCTCAAAGAGTACAAAATCAAAGGTAAACCATCCCCAGCATGATTAACGTCTGTCTCGGGGTACCTGCAACAATTTTTCCATCATTCTCTCGCACACTCTTTCGACACATGAAGTTCTAAAACATATGCAATGTATAAATTAAATAAAGGAAACAATTAACAAGTAGGCAATTAGAACACATAGAGAAATCATGATGGTTCAAACATGAGTCTAAAGTCAAAATATATATCGTAGCAAATCGTGCTCAACAGGTCGTACTTCAATAGTCGGAACAATCAAGTCATCAATCAATAATCAATCAAACAAGACAAGGAAATACATCCTTCATATGTTAACTAGTGAACGTTCGTTAGCGAGGCGGAAGCATGCAGACGTAAAACGCAATAGTAGACAGGGCCGAACAGAGCGGACGTGGCTGACATACTAGACGTCCGCGCAGAAGAGATCAGGGCCGAACAAAGCGGACGTGTCTGACAGTCTAAAGATACCTAAAGCGATAAGGACAGCCAAATCCCGAGTCTAATGTATGCATACACCACTATAGATAGGATCGTATCATACTCGCCCTCGAGTAAGTAGTCACCTAATAATTCGACTATCACCTTAGACGGGTACACCCGGGTGGGGCTGGATTTTCCAATTACCGTAGTATGGGCTCACGGAGATATCAAGTATGCCCCATCCCTGAGGTTGAATATCCCGCACCGAAATAATACTTTATAAAAATATTAGATCGCCTTTAGCAACTCTGGGAGGAAGCTAAAGTCCCCATAGACGGCTACCTCATTAACTTCGAATTCAAGAGTCGCGACATGGCGAACAATCCAAGTATTTTATTCAAGTAGTTCATTCCTCAAATTCTTATTTTCTTGTTCAAACGTAGCTAATGATAATTCTGTAACTTAATCATATAGTCGAACTTTGTATAATGAAATTTTAGTTCTAGCAGTGCTTCAGGTAGAATAGAATACATAGAAAAGCTTAAATATTTATTTGGAGTCCGTTTGTAGATTTTAAATATTTTTCACTATTCATTATTTTACTATTCACCGTATTTACTATTCATCGTATTTACTATTCAGTATTCGTATTTCGTATTTCGTATTTGTACGTATTTTTATACGTATGTATATTTTTATACCTCGTATTTTATTCGTGCTCTGATATTTAGTATTTTTATATTTTAGGATATTTTATTTAAGTATAAACCAATTTATTTTCTAAGTATAGGATCCTAATATCAAAGTTGTTAGGTTCGTTTTGTACTTAGCGTTTTTAGGTAATATTTTGAAAGTACAACTTAGTTAAACTTAAGTATAAGATTCTAGTCTTAAAGTTGTTAAATTCATTTCAGTACTTAGTGGTTTAAATAACCTTCCAAATCTAAAACTCTCGGTTTTATTTAGTCATATACTTAACTAATACTTTAGCGGTTTCAAATTTTTAGCGAGGTTGTCGTAGTTCATTTTAAGTAGTCCATATATCCGCATCCACATTTAAGCAAAGGTAGTAACACTCGACATTGTTCATGTTAATACATGTAACGTTTATTTTAATCGGTTTCGTTGATTCTTTTTATTAACGGTTTATTTTATAATCTAATTTAATTCTAATTGCTATTCAATTTTAGTGACTAAGTGACAAATTCATTTTGACCAAAATTGACCCAATTTATACACCAAAAACCGTGGCCTACTTTACATATATATATATTTATTTCTTTTTCTTTGTTTTCATTAATAATTCATTACTTTAACTAATTAAATTATCTAAGTGATAAAAATAAAAAGTGACAAATTCATTTTAAGTCCAAAAATTAACCCCAAACCGTGGCACTTATAATGTTAACTCATTTTATTTTCGTTTTCTAATTTATCGGTTTTGACTTATAGTTTTTACATACTAATTTCTTAAATTATACTAAAGTGATTTTACTAGTTTATAATTTCCACTAAACATTTTATTTCATTTATGAATAGTGATTTGTGACACTTTATATTTCTAACTTTTATATTTTAAGGATTTAGTTTATTTAACTTATATATTTATTATTGGAGATTTTCTCTAATGATTTTAAACAACAATAAATTAAGACTTATAAATCTTATGAATCAAATTAGTCATTTAATTGAAGAACACTTGAATATATGAAGAACTCTTATATTTTTTTATATGAACATTATTTAGTCAAATTTTTATATGTTTATGAAATTTTCTCAAATTTTTCCTACAAGTCCATTTTAACTAAACTAATCAAAATATGTTATTTAGAAAAATTAAAACTAAAAATTGGTCCATTTATTTAAAGAAAACCGCGTAAGTGTATGTATATATTCAAATTCTTATTTTTGATTTTTATACTTCTAAATCAATAACTAATTTACTTTATATCCTTTATGCATTTAACATGGGTGATAATCATACACAAATATTAACACACATAAATAAGAATCATTTAAACACAAGAATAACACATAAATTCAAGAACACACATAAATGCATTAAAACATTTAAACTTCATAACAAATTCATTTTAAGCCCTAAACATAAACTAATTATATTTTCATGTTCATTTCATTACAAGTATTTTAAGCATACAATTCATAAAAATAAAACGAAAAATTAAACTAAAATAAGGGGGTAATGCCGTGGGTAGTCATGTGTTACCTTAATGTTATTTTTTTGATTTTTGTCTCCTAATTTAACATGCAACACTTAGGTGACAAAATAATTCATACATTCATTCAAACATCATTTTAGCAACATAACAAATACTCAATGAAATTAGTGCTCAACAAATATAGTGTGCGAGAGGCACCTTAAGTTAGGTTAATGAAATGCTCCTAGCAATTGTCGGGATCGATAATATGATCGAATTGGCTCAAGTCGACACCTCCACCTTGCTCCTCGTCTTTGGTTAGGATGGTACATAAGAATGAAATAAGCAAGTTAGTGAATTCATTTAACTAGCTAAACTATACTAATAAAAACTTAAGTGTAGTATTGTTTTTAGTTTAGGTGATGTTTAAATTTTTCATGATTTGGTTTCATGTTCATATTTATTTGTATGTAAAAAGAGTGAGTGAATACTAATTATAAATGGTGAGGAAATCATTTAAATGTTCTAGTGAAATTTACAAACAAGGAGTGAAAATTTAAAGAAGAAAACTAGAGGAAGAGGATGAAGATCATGTAGGATCTTGAGCTTGGAGATGAAGATAAGCTTACAAGGGTTTTAGAGTATGAGTTTATTAGAGAGAAAAGAAGTTGAAGACTTAGAAAAAAAATGATGTGTGTTGTGTTGTTGTGAAGTGAACAGTGTAGTAGTAGTAGTAGTTGTAATTGTTGTGTTTTGTTTTTAGAAATGTAATGTAATGTGTGTGAATGTATTTGTTGGTTTAATTGTATTATCATTTAAATGAAAATAGACTAAGAAGTGATGATGGTAAAATAGGGTGGCTTGGAGACTTGACAAGGTGCTAAAGTGAAGACAAAGTAGGAAGAGAGCACATGAGCATGTGCTCATGGATGAGGCCGGCCTACTTGGGTCAATGTGCCTCGGTTTTTGTTTTTGAAATTTTTGATTTACGCGCACGCGAAAAGTCTCGAATTGAAATATGTAGTCTTAAAATAATGTTTAGAAGGAAGATCGAAAATAAAAATGAAAGTAAACTTCAAAACGAAATCAAAACAAAAATTGGGTACTAGCTTATCGTAACTTTGAAATAAAATCCGATTTGATCGAAATATAATTTTTTTTTGTTGAGTGTTATTGATTTAAATCATTATGCTCAAACGTCAAAGAATTTATCAGTTTAGGCTTTGTGTAGCTCATTATTTCGACTTTTAGTGAAAGTACTAGTTAAATCAAAAAGCAATAGTAATTTGATATTAATATAATATGTTTTGTTAGTGATAACTAAAATGGTTAAGCCTTAACTAATCTTTGTTAGATTTAGATTAAGAGTAAGTAGATTTGAAAAAAGGTTAGGTGATCAAATCACTTTAAAGTGACTTGGCATTTTGGGTCAACATTGACCTCGATTTGCGTGCCGAAATTTGTTGTTGAGAAATTTGTCGAGGATTCATCATTTGATTTATCGAGTTTGAATATGTAAAAATAAAGTTCAAATTCAAAGTATATCAAAATGGTTTTAATTTAGGTGCGATAATACTTGTAGTGTATTGTAACTGTTGACCTTTATAAAATTTTGAATTGTATTTCTTTTTGAATTCTAAAGTTGATACAATATACTTTATCTTTCAAAAATTTTATAGTTGAACTTAGGAACTTTAGCATTATTTGGCGAAAAAAAATTCAGACGTATTTTTATTATAAGGAAAAAGGATGAATTTAATCTAAGGAATTAAATTCTTTCATAATATTTTGCTATAAAAACACGGGGTGTTACAATCCTACCCCCTTAAGAAAAGTTTCGTCCCCGAAACTTGGATAGAGTGGATAACTGCTCGAGGTCAAACAGGGCAGTTAGAGAAATTATCGAGATTTTACAATTTGAAGAATAACACTTGGTTTTATTGGAATAAGACCCTTTTGAAAAGTTTGAGTTTTCCCATAAATATAGAAACGTCGTATAGAGTGAAAATATTGGATAGCAAAATCGTGTTTGATTTTATTAATGTGACGTTTAAATAAATATAGAAATGTTGCTGGAATGTTATTTTTGAAAATGACTTGAAAGAGGTCTACAAAAAGGTAGGGCCTAGAAGTTTTGTACGGGTTTAAATGAAATCAAAATAATAAGAGTCTTAGGAATAAAAACAATTTATTTAGTTTTGAGAATACAAGTTAACCATAAAATGGTTTGAGAATAAGGAATTTCAGATTTTAGTAGGGCTTTAACATAGTCAAAATATAGTCCTACCCCCTTAAGAAATTTTAAACGTATATACCTAATATTATTATTGTTACCTTTTATGGCCACTCAATCAAGATATATAGCCTTTAGGAAAAGAACGGCAATTAGGGAAAATGGATAAAAATCGTAGTGGTCATGAGGAGAATATGAGCTTTATTGAAATTAGGGGAAATATTGGTTATCGTTGAATGGTTAAATACAATGTTTAGAGGATTATGGATAACCTTGTTGATATAGCTCATTTTCTTAAAATCGTTATTATAATGTTAATAGGTGAAACGGAGATGCCAAAAATCATATTTTGGTTAAAATTGATATTTATAATAATGGGTGACGTAGGAATCTAAAAATTTTGTATGTATATTTCTAAAATAGAGGAAATAGTAGAAATGAAACAATTTCAAAGATTTTAGAAATAAAGGAATAAAAAAAAATTTAAAATTACAAGTTTCAAAAGATTTTACAGAACAAGCAAAATTTTTCAAGGGTATTTTTATAGGGAACATATGAAAACAAATTTTTTATTTTTTTTATTTTTTTTTATTTTTTTTTTTTTTTGAAGTATATATTAAGAGATTGATAAGAACTTTTAAATATAGGAGGTCGTAAAGGAAATTGGTGTGATGGATTAAAATTAGTACGTCATCGTACTTTGAAGAACAAGACATATTTTTACCCTTCGGTAGAGATATATTAGTTTGATTTGTTTGGGTTTGTGAGTTTGGATTGTTTGATAACTTTGGAGGAGTTAAGAGATAATGAAGCTCCCGTAACGGATAAAATAACAGTAGGTATAGATTTGACTAGGGATTTACCGGTTATGCTGTCAACATCGATAATGCTTTCAGCACCTTCTTCTGATTCTGTCAGGACGTACACGCGTCCTTGAACCTTCACGGCTGGCGGTGGTCCCGCGTTTGTCTTTGCAATCGTACCCCTTTTTGGGCATTCATTTGACTTGTGCCCCACCACTTTGCAGGAAAAACATACTACCGGTTCTCCATTACATTGTTTCCCTGGGTGATTCGGTTGTCGGCATCTGCGACACTGGCTTGGAGCCTCAGGAATTTGTGGATTGTTCCTTGCGACGAAAGTTGTGGGGTTTTGATTGAAGTTCTGGGGTCCGCCCTGGTTCTTGTTACGGTTGTCTGAACCCTGATAACTCGGGCGATTGAAAAGTGGTTTGTGAATAAAGCTAGCACTCGCCACAAGAGGCGCAAAGGTTTTCTTCTTCCTCTTCTCTTCAGCTTCACCCTTCTGGATGGGTGCCCAGATACACGTTGCCTTCTCGTAGGCTTCGGCGAAGTTCTTGCAGTTGAACCCGCTCATGTTTATCCGCAGATTATTAGCCATTCCCCTTACGTAACGAGCCGTGAGCTCCTCCTCGTTAGTTACTATTTTAGGAGCAAATTTGGACAGCTCCTGATATTTTTCTGTGTAAGCTTGTAGGGACATTTCACCCTGGTTTAGATTCCTAAACTCTTCTTCTTTTTCCCACTTCAACTCTTCCCCAAAGTACTTGTTTTCCAACATGGTCTTAAACTCGCTCCAGTTATAGAGCCTTAGAGGAAATTGGGCTTTGATCAGGCGCCACCAACTATTTGCCTCTCCTTTCAGGTAATACGCTACCACGTTCACCATTTCGTTAGGTGGAGTCTTGCTAAGTTCTAGCAGCTTCTCCATCTCCTCAATCCACTCTGTCAAGACTGTGGGGTTGACAGAGCCAGAATATGGTTGGGGTCGGTGTTTGGAGAACCTCTCAAATGCGGACTGGTTGTTTCCGCCACCTTGATGTTGATACATATTTTGAGCAATTTTTGTAATTGCATCTTCGAACCCTTTCCTCCTTGCTTCTTCCTCAGCAAAATGTTGGGCGAAGTTTGGGTCAGCCATGTTATTTAAGTTGTTTGCATCCATTCTGAAAAATATTGAACTGTATGAAATCGAGTAGTTCCCAAAAGAGACATATTATAGAATACAAGGTGGAAAGTTGGTTACATAGACTTTGAGTAGCAAAATGCATCTACAACATCTCTTAGGGAGGTAACTGAAAGTAGAATGTAGGGGCAACGGCTAATAATAGTGCCATACAGAATCTCTAAGGTTAGGTAGTTAAAATCTAGAGATTTTTACAAAATGTTGTCCGAACTAGTAGTTAATAGGGCTAACAGGACCTAGAGCCCGTTTGAGGACTCCGCATCGCTGAACTCCTGCTCATCATCATCAAAGGTGTGTCCCTCAGTAATGGCACGGCATGCGAGTATGAGGCCGCATTTGAAGCAATTCCACCCGTGAAACTTTCCTTCTCGAACTGTAGACCAGTGGCGTACTGTAAACCACCAATGGGAAGCTTCGCCTCTGAGGAATCTCTCGGTCAGACGTACTTTCCACTCTTCATGAACTCCTGCCTCAACGAACTTCGCTTCCATCTCATGTATCCAACTCACGCAAGTGTCGCGGTCTCCTGCGAATTTGCGCGGAGGATTTACTGAGAATTTCCTGTAGGCCGCAACTCTGGCATGGTTACTTCGTCCAAGCCCAGGGGCAACCGAACGCACCGGAATGGCACGGAGAGCGCTCCGCTTCCAGTTGATCGAACGATGATTCCTTCCGTCTCCACCTGTTGGTGCATCGCCGGTTGATGACATCTACAAGGGATTTTAAGGGAAGGAGTCAAACAACAACAAAAGTATTGTTTGAACGGAAATAAAATGGCTATTATGAGAATATAAATTTTTGATCGAACAAAAACAGGATCAAAAGGTTTAAGAATTTCATGAGTGAAATTGGTTAAGGATTAAGTAGATGTCCTCACTTCGTATAGTTTGGTACTCCTTCAGTGTTTCACTTCTCAAGAATTAAGTTTATTATTTTGATTTTATATCCGAGGGTAGTGGTTAGTTTTAGTCAGTCACATCAGCAAGTAGCAAGCATACGATGGTTAGTGTATTTTATTTTAGGGTAGTAGTTCGCTTATTTAAAAAGATTTTAGCGTATGGTCGGTACTTAAAGTTTCTACCCATCCTCACACTTTAAAGTGATCTAAGTTATTTATTTTAGCGATCTAAGATTTCTAATTCATTATTTGATCCTATAAGTCTATGCCTGACATATATATTAATACATATGTCTGGCCCAGGTGTCGTCTCGCTAGATGAGATAACTTTAAGTTATTCACGGTCGCAAGACAGCTCTGATACCAACTGTAACAACCTGGTTTTTTCGTGACTTTAATTAAACTAAGGCGGAAATTAATTAAGTCTATATATCACAAAACCAGCTGTTATCGTATTACAAACTCCATATACACAATATGAGTTTTAAAGATAAACAGAGTGTATACGATTACAATCTCTCAAAGAGTACAAAATCAAAGGTAAACCATCCCCAGCATGATTAACGTCTGTCTCGGGGTACCTGCAACAATTTTTCCATCATTCTCTCGCACACTCTTTCGACACATGAAGTTCTAAAACATATGCAATGTATAAATTAAATAAAGGAAACAATTAACAAGTAGGCAATTAGAACACATAGAGAAATCATGATGGTTCAAACATGAGTCTAAAGTCAAAATATATATCGTAGCAAATCGTGCTCAACAGGTCGTACTTCAATAGTCGGAACAATCAAGTCATCAATCAATAATCAATCAAACAAGACAAGGAAATACATCCTTCATATGTTAACTAGTGAACGTTCGTTAGCGAGGCGGAAGCATGCAGACGTAAAACGCAATAGTAGACAGGGCCGAACAGAGCGGACGTGGCTGACATACTAGACGTCCGCGCAGAAGAGATCAGGGCCGAACAAAGCGGACGTGTCTGACAGTCTAAAGATACCTAAAGCGATAAGGACAGCCAAATCCCGAGTCTAATGTATGCATACACCACTATAGATAGGATCGTATCATACTCGCCCTCGAGTAAGTAGTCACCTAATAATTCGACTATCACCTTAGACGGGTACCCCCGGGTGGGGCTGGATTTTCCAATTACCGTAGTATGGGCTCACGGAGATATCAAGTATGCCCCATCCCTGAGGTTGAATATCCCGCACCGAAATAATACTTTATAAAAATATTAGATCGCCTTTAGCAACTCTGGGAGGAAGCTAAAGTCCCCATAGACGGCTACCTCATTAACTTCGAATTCAAGAGTCGCGACATGGCGAACAATCCAAGTATTTTATTCAAGTAGTTCATTCCTCAAATTCTTATTTTCTTGTTCAAACGTAGCTAATGATAATTCTGTAACTTAATCATATAGTCGAACTTTGTATAATGAAATTTTAGTTCTAGCAGTGCTTCAGGTAGAATAGAATACATAGAAAAGCTTAAATATTTATTTGGAGTCCGTTTGTAGATTTTAAATATTTTTCACTATTCATTATTTTACTATTCACCGTATTTACTATTCATCGTATTTACTATTCGTATTCGTATTTCGTATTTCGTATTTGTACGTATTTTTATACGTATGTATATTTTTATACCTCGTATTTTATTCGTGCTCTGATATTTAGTATTTTTATATTTTAGGATATTTTATTTAAGTATAAACCAATTTATTTTCTAAGTATAGGATCCTAATATCAAAGTTGTTAGGTTCGTTTTGTACTTAGCGTTTTTAGGTAATATTTTGAAAGTACAACTTAGTTAAACTTAAGTATAAGATTCTAGTCTTAAAGTTGTTAAATTCATTTCGTACTTAGTGGTTTAAATAACCTTCCAAATCTAAAACTCGGTTTTATTTAGTCATATACTTAACTAATACTTTAGCGGTTTCAAATTTTTAGCGAGGTTGTCGTAGTTCATTTTAAGTAGTCCATATATCCGCATCCACATTTAAGCAAAGGTAGTAACACTCGACATTGTTCATGTTAATACATGTAACGTTTATTTTAATCGGTTTCGTTGATTCTTTTTATTAACGGTTTATTTTATAATCTAATTTAATTCTAATTGCTATTCAATTTTAGTGACTAAGTGACAAATTCATTTTGACCAAAATTGACCCAATTTATACACCAAAAACCGTGGCCTACTTTACATATATATATATTTATTTCTTTTTCTTTGTTTTCATTAATAATTCATTACTTTAACTAATTAAATTATCTAAGTGATAAAAATAAAAAGTGACAAATTCATTTTAAGTCCAAAAATTAACCCCAAACCGTGGCACTTATAATGTTAACTCATTTTATTTTCGTTTTCTAATTTATCGGTTTTGACTTATAGTTTTTACATACTAATTTCTTAAATTATACTAAAGTGATTTTACTAGTTTATAATTTCCACTAAACATTTTATTTCATTTATGAATAGTGATTTGTGACACTTTATATTTCTAACTTTTATATTTTAAGGATTTAGTTTATTTAACTTATATATTTATTATTGGAGATTTTCTCTAATGATTTTAAACAACAATAAATTAAGACTTATAAATCTTATGAATCAAATTAGTCATTTAATTGAAGAACACTTGAATATATGAAGAACTCTTATATTTTTTTATATGAACATTATTTAGTCAAATTTTTATATGTTTATGAAATTTTCTCAAATTTTTCCTACAAGTCCATTTTAACTAAACTAATCAAAATATGTTATTTAGAAAAATTAAAACTAAAAATTGGTCCATTTATTTAAAGAAAACCGCGTAAGTGTATGTATATATTCAAATTCTTATTTTTGATTTTTATACTTCTAAATCAATAACTAATTTACTTTATATCCTTTATGCATTTAACATGGGTGATAATCATACACAAATATTAACACACATAAATAAGAATCATTTAAACACAAGAATAACACATAAATTCAAGAACACACATAAATGCATTAAAACATTTAAACTTCATAACAAATTCATTTTAAGCCCTAAACATAAACTAATTATATTTTCATGTTCATTTCATTACAAGTATTTTAAGCATACAATTCATAAAAATAAAACGAAAAATTAAACTAAAATAAGGGGGTAATGCTGGTAGGTAGTCATGTGTTACCTTAATGTTATTTTTTTGATTTTTGTCTCCTAATTTAACATGCAACACTTAGGTGACAAAATAATTCATACATTCATTCAAACATCATTTTAGCAACATAACAAATACTCAATGAAATTAGTGCTCAACAAATATAGTGTGCGAGAGGCACCTTAAGTTAGGTTAATGAAATGCTCCTAGCAATTGTCGGGATCGATAATATGATCGAATTGGCTCAAGTCGACACCTCCACCTTGCTCCTCGTCTTTGGTTAGGATGGTACATAAGAATGAAATAAGCAAGTTAGTGAATTCATTTAACTAGCTAAACTATACTAATAAAAACTTAAGTGTAGTATTGTTTTTAGTTTAGGTGATGTTTAAATTTTTCATGATTTGGTTTCATGTTCATATTTATTTGTATGTAAAAAGAGTGAGTGAATACTAATTATAAATGGTGAGGAAATCATTTAAATGTTCTAGTGAAATTTACAAACAAGGAGTGAAAATTTAAAGAAGAAAACTAGAGGAAGAGGATGAAGATCATGTAGGATCTTGAGCTTGGAGATGAAGATAAGCTTACAAGGGTTTTAGAGTATGAGTTTATTAGAGAGAAAAGAAGTTGAAGACTTAGAAAAAAAATGATGTGTGTTGTGTTGTTGTGAAGTGAACCGTGTAGTAGTAGTAGTAGTTGTAATTGTTGTGTTTTGTTTTTAGAAATGTAATGTAATGTGTGTGAATGTATTTGTTGGTTTAATTGTATTATCATTTAAATGAAAATAGACTAAGAAGTGATGATGGTAAAATAGGGTGGCTTGGAGACTTGACAAGGTGCTAAAGTGAAGACAAAGTAGGAAGAGAGCACATGAGCATGTGCTCATGGATGAGGCCGGCCTACTTGGGTCAATGTGCCTCGGTTTTTGTTTTTGAAATTTTTGATTTACGCGCACGCGAAAAGTCTCGAATTGAAATATGTAGTCTTAAAATAATGTTTAGAAGGAAGATCGAAAATAAAAATGAAAGTAAACTTCAAAACGAAATCAAAACAAAAATTGGGTACTAGCTTATCGTAACTTTGAAATAAAATCCGATTTGATCGAAATATAATTTTTTTTTGTTGAGTGTTATTGATTTAAATCATTATGCTCAAACTGTTGGAATTAATCCATAAAATTAATAGCCGTATCTCCATATTAAATTAATTGGTAAATCATAATAGCGGAAGCGTACCTGAATACATGATTAAAATGGTTGGAAATAAACTGTACGAAGGACGGTCTTTGGATTAGGTCTTCTGACAGACACACACGACCAGGATTCCTCTCTACTGATGGGATGTGGGGAGATTGGTTTTCCGTGTGTGCTGTCAGGGACCATAACCCTGCGTTTATATAGGGACAGGGTTTAACCATAGAGCCCTATAATAGCTGCTTTAGTCTGATAAGCCCATCATTCATCAGACAAAGCTCTAATGGGTATCTACACTATATTAATATCTGGCTCATACTTTATAAGACGTAATTAAATAAGCCCGTATTAAATAACCGTAGTGGATCACATTATAATTGGGCTTAACTCAATGATAGCTGATAAATACATAAGACCAAATTAATTGTCCACATAAATTGTATAAGACCCAATAATTCTTACAGTCTCCCACTTGGGTCAAATGCAATCATATGTGCACCCAAAATTGTATTTATCCATAACCTTACGAGCTCGATAATGAGGCTATCAATTCGTCCAAACCGTCTTATGCAATTCGGTCCATCAATCATATCAACATAGAATCAAAGCGGCCTTTGCCACAGTTTGTCGTGACAGGACCCTCAATGGTCACATATGTCAATACAATCAACGACATGAATCTAGCATGGGAGTGTAGCATGGAAATAGCATCCGAAGTGATCCAAATAATATGCATTTTCCAACTGGTCCACCTCAGTGAGATCAACCAAAAAACCGAACAGAGTGAAACATAAAACTGAAATCCTTATTTCTGCAGAACATTATAACCGAACATGATAGGTGTCTAAGTGAACATCGTATTAACAAACTCCCACATAAACTGAATTTCCTTAAATCGCAACACCAACTGAGCAGTGGCCAACGTGCTCATAAAAAACATTAGTGGTGATTCATTAGTAAGTGGATCCGCAATTGGAGTTTGTATAATGTGTTCACTACACCCTTTTCACTCTGAGTTCTTATTAAACAACACATAGTTTGTGCTGTTATGAAACTGAATAGCAACCACATTGTTACATAATAACATACGTAATCCTTTATATCAAAAAGAATTTGCAGCACCGTAAACATAATTTGCTACTCAGCACTTTATTAAAGTCGGCAACTGAATGATCTCAACCTGATCCGACTTCCTGATTTTGAGCAAGTAATGTTTTGCTCCATAAAATGACAATAACATATGCGCTGCCTTAAACAGATTCAACGATCCATATCCGTAATACATAATTATTTGTCATACATGCCAAATGATGTACATGATTGCAAATGCAAACAATCTACGTACCATAAAGGTGACGTCACTTCATTTCTTAAAAAAGAGATTAAGTTTTAAAATATCACCATGACATAATCTTAGGGCATTATCAAAAGCTGAATAATTAAATTCCAAAAAAATGGCATAAGTACAACTTTAGTGGTACTCCCACTGAACCTTAGTACCCACAACATTAACCATATTTCGCTAAATGACCAAATAAGGTATCAATATGGTAAATTTAGGATTCATTCGACGGAAAACACAATTAAATATTAGATGGATTATGAAACCTTTTACTTTAATCTTTTGACAAAGTCTTAAGATCAAAGTTTAAGTAGCTCCACCGATGTTATCATAAAGGAGCACTATTAAAATCCATCTAACGTCACATAAAACCAGATGCCATATGTAAACATTATTATTCTTATTGAGAAGACTTGCATTATTACTTTATAACATTACCATTTGAATCCATCGGATTATATGCGTTATGGTAATGATGTGTGATTGCAATAGTCTACTTTCAACAAGACCATTATTCCTTATAGCATCAATCCACTTTTAGGAGTCATTAACTTTAATAGATTGGCATAATATTTTTACCATCCTATTATATAACTCCTTTACTTTAATAGTGCACCTTATTATTCATTTATTACATCATTATCAATATTTATCATCAGAAAATAATGATGCAATCAATTAAATTTGTACTTATTACCTTTAGTGGATTTCCTTATTAACATAAATTCTTGAGGTATTTGAGGTTGCATTACCGAATTAGGAGATATAAAACATTGTTTGTACCTTTTCTCCCACTCAAACTCAATACCATCAAGATAATCACTTAATTTTCCGTCACAAAATGCTTTAATTGTGAGATCTGTACTCATGTACCTTTTGCCAAGAGCCAAACAACAAACATAATTATTGACTAATTTTGAGTCCAATTCATAATCCTTTTAGCTTTTCAGCTATAACCTTAATTGGACGTCACAAGTGTAATTTAATTACACTATCCTTAATTAGTCATTATCATATTTTGAAATTTTATTGAATACAAGCTGCAGTACATAATCCAAATGCAAAGAGTTTGATTAATCACACTCTCTACTAGGCTTTAAAATTCATTATGTATCTCTTTCACGCCACATGTTAGAGAACCTTATATAGTGTGACATTCAGACACAAAATAATCATTATGAGAATTTCATAGATAAATCTCAACACAATTCACATGATTAGTCATATTTATAAAAGTAAGCATGACAATACTTGAGAAACTTAATCCCTTTACCGAGCAAAGCTCAGTCAATAATATTTGAATATGTTGAGAATCATAAATACCTTATAAAAGAAATATCAATATCCATTCCAAAATTTTGTCTATTAATTAATATAGTAATGCGGATCGCCACTATTTGAAATAGTGATTGACCCATAAAACTTTTTATATTAATTATAAGACGTCCGACATTATATGGATATCAATTATCTTTTATTAAAACCTTATCTCATCAGTTTCAAGACCGAAGTCAAGATGCCAAAGCTGAGAGATTAATTTCATATCGACACAAAATATACATTTTATGTCAAGTCAAATAGAAATTCTCCATAATATATTTGCTTATATTCATGAGTTTAGATGCAAGTTTAACTTCAAAAGAGACAATCATAAAATTATTTATTAAATAACATAATTGAATTTGGATTGAAAATATCGCCCTTTTATTTTTGTTCCAATAAAATAATTTTGATCAAAAACAATATGTCCCAAAATTTTCCTGAAAACAAAGTGTAGAAAATTTCTTCCAAATTCAAACAATAAATCATTAACGAAAACCTTATAAATGTTATTGCCTCAACTTTATCTGTCATCACCCCTAAATTATTTTGACGAATCTTTCATCATCATTTGGTGATTGACATCACTTGCATCAAAATATTTCATGTGAGAGTAATTAGAGTACTCCCACAATATTAATAAATATATAAGCAAAATTTAACATTAAACAAAACTGATATAAGGAGTAAAACCTTATTATCACAAAAACATTATATATGACATAACATTTCCTTATTTGTCCAATCTTTATAAAATAGACAATTACAGGGCCTTAAGAAATATTTTCCTGTTATTGTCACCTTTAAGATGGACAGTTGTAACTTTACACTTGATGAAATTAAATACAACCTGAGTTGTCTTTACTTTCTCCTTAAAAATTTCTTTAAAAGTTTCATAACTTTTACATTATTTGCAACAATGCCCTTAATATTGTATCAAATGTCACAAAATACTTGTATTTTAAATGTCACCACATCTTATAGTCACGTGAGTTCACACGAAACTTTCATCCGAAAGAGTAGTGAACATATATACAAGTTCACATTAATGTGACCAAAAAACCAAATATTTACATTCTCTAACCATTTATAAAAATGATTTCACAAGAATTGAGAATGTCGCCTTAATTGACAAATAATTAACCTTTTATTGTCAGACTTGATGAACAAAACAAAACAATTGCCCAAGATCCAAAATATATACCGAATTAGTGTCAAACATCAGGTCAACCTGAAATAAAGTGTCGTACAACGCAGATATTTAGTCATTAGACATAAGCATTTTTTCTGCGATTGACCACTTTCCTTAAGAAATTAGTAACCAAATGTAGACGGTGAGTACTCGTAAAAAATAAACCTTCCTTTGGGCCGATGTATAATTCACGAGTATAACCGAATAACCGTCACACACTCATTACCAAAATATGTGTATATGATTCAGTCAAATAATGGTCTTCTTTGGGCCGACCATTATCATTGCGAGTCATAGACACAAAACCTTTTTATGCTCGAAATAAGCCACTTTACATAAGACAAGTCACTTTGGCGACTTGCTCTTTCAAAAGCTCATTTTCAAACACAATATAACCGAAATAATTTGACCAAGTTTGATTTTATTTAACCATAAAAAATTTCTTTATGGGCATAAACCATAATGAAGTCATATTTTAATGACATTCCCTTAACTTTATTCTCAGATTCCAACTTTGGCTTTTTCCCATCATAACCAAGACACCTAGCACAACATCCGATCCCATCTTTGGACGGTAATCAGACTTGTAAGTGGTCATCTTGTGTAGTGATCGAAAACTAACGGTAAATTATGTCAAACATTAAGCCTTCCTTTGGGCCGACTTAACATTTGCAAGCATTATGAACCGTAACCGTTACGTTCTCATCACCACAAGCATGATTAAATTCCTGTTAAATAATGGTCTTCCTTTGGGCCGACCATTATTCACATGAAACTTAATCACACACAATTGCCATAATATTTTGAATTATATAACCTACGTAACAGAGGTTACTTTGGCAACATGTTATTTCAATTATATATAATCCAATATATTAGACACGATAATAAACCGAATAGCCAATTAAATGAATCTGAAAGTTACACCTTATTGTGATTTAATAAATCACCCAAAATAATCATCACAGTTCAATTGTTAAAATTGAAGTACTCCGTAACAATATATCATAAATATCAAAACAAAACCGTCAAAGCATAAAATATATCTTTAATATTAAAGGCCATCAAAACATTATTAATAAACATGTCCAATACGGAGTATAAAGGAAATAAGCCATAAACTGTAATAGCCTTAACCCTATTAACCAGACGTGATAGCCACATACTACAACTGAGATATGAACAAGATCATCATGTATATTCAGTAAAAAAATTGAATACACAAAAAAAAAATAGCGCATCATCGAAAATACTCCATCAATCAAATTAAAAGAGTCTTATCAATCCAAATAAGATATGCGCCAAAAAACAATAATTAATATCATGTGGCAAGAGATATTTAATAAATACAGAAGTTAAAGCATGATCAAATCAAAACCTTATCAATATAATTAAGGATGATTACACTATTGTCTGCCAAGGATTATATTCATGCCTTTAAAACAAAACTTGTTATACTCACATAAAAGAAACTTAGATCAAGCAAGACATGACAGCAAACCCTCAAACAAATCCAAGATGACACAAATTAAAAACATATGTGCCTATGCACCCTAAACTCTTGGCATACATGTGTCAACAGGGTAGACATGAATATCAAAATAATACGCATAGCCAAACAAACAAATAATACGAGTGCGGACAATATTACAATTACACTACAAATTGTATCAATAAACACGTAAAGCAATAGTTATCAAACGTATTAATCAATCAATCCCAAATAATTTAATATGGAGGTGGCTCTGATACCACTTGTTGGAATTAATCCATAAAATTAATAGCCGTATCTCCATATTAAATTAATTGGTAAATCATAATAGCGGAAGCGTACCTGAATACATGATTAAAATGGTTGGAAATAAACTGTACGAAGGACAGTCTTTGGATTAGGTCTTCTGACAGACACACACGACCAGGATTCCTCTCTACTGATGGGATGTGGGGAGATTGGTTTTCCGTGTGTGCTGTCAGGGACCATAACCCTGCGTTTATATAGGGAGAGGGTTTAACCATAGAGCCCTATAATAGCTGCTTTAGTCTGATAAGCCCATCATTCATCAGACAAAGCTCTAATGGGTATCTACACTATATTAATATCTGGCCCATACTTTATAAGACGTAATTAAATAAGCCCGTATTAAATAACCGTAGTGGATCACATTATAATTGGGCTTAACTCAATGATAGCTGATAAATACATAAGACCAAATTAATTGTCCACATAAATTGTATAAGACCCAATAATTCTTACACAAACGTCAAAGAATTTATCAGTTTAGGCTTTGTGTAGCTCATTATTTCGACTTTTAGTGAAAGTACTAGTTAAATCAAAAAGCAATAGTAATTTGATATTAATATAATATGTTTTGTTAGTGATAACTAAAATGGTTAAGCCTTAACTAATCTTTGTTAGATTTAGATTAAGAGTAAGTAGATTTGAAAAAAGGTTAGGTGATCAAATCACTTTAAAGTGACTTGGCATTTTGGGTCAACATTGACCTCGATTTGCGTGCCGAAATTTGTTGTTGAGAAATTTGTCGAGGATTCATCATTTGATTTATCGAGTTTGAATATGTAAAAATAAAGTTCAAATTCAAAGTATATCAAAATGGTTTTAATTTAGGTGCGATAATACTTGTAGTGTATTGTAACTGTTGACCTTTATAAAATTTTGAATTGTATTTCTTTTTGAATTCTAAAGTTGATACAATATACTTTATCTTTCAAAAATTTTATAGTTGAACTTAGGAACTTTAGCATTATTTGGCGAAAAAAAATTCAGACGTATTTTTATTATAAGGAAAAAGGATGAATTTAATCTAAGGAATTAAATTCTTTCATAATATTTTGCTATAAAAACACGGGGTGTTACAGCGTGGACTACACAGACCTGAACAAGGCGTGCCCAAAAGATTCATTCCCACTTCCACATATAGATGCCATGGTGGATGCTACTGCAGGACATGAGGTGCTAACATTTATGGATGCTGCGAGTGGATTCAATCAGATCAGGATGCACCCCCCAGACCAGGAGCATACAGCGTTCATGACCAGCAGGGGAATCTATTGCTACAAGGCAATGCCTTTTGGACTAAAGAATGCAGGTGCAACATATCAAAGGCTAGTAAATATGATGTTCAAGAATCAGATTGGAGATACAATGGAGGTCTACATTGATGATATGGTGGTGAAGTCAAAGAAAGCTGAGGATCACATCTTGGACCTGGAAAAAGCGTTTGAGATTCTGGAAAATTATAATATGAAATTAAACCCTACTAAATGCACTTTTGGCGTCACTGCAGGAAAATTCTTAGGTTACATGGTGACAAAAAGAGGCATAGAGGCTAGTCCAGAGCAGATCTCAGCAATAATCAATTTACAATCTCCCCAGAACTCAAAAGATGTCCAGAAGCTGACTGGAAGAGTAGCAGCGCTGAACAGATTCATCTCCAGGTCTTCTGAAAGATGCAAGCCATTTTATGATCTTCTGAGGAAAAACAAGCAGTTCAACTGGGGGACAGAGCATGAGAAAGCATTTCAGGACCTGAAGGCGTACCTATCATCAGCCCCACTCCTGTCTAAGCCAGAACCAGGGGAGTCTTTGGTCCTGTACCTGTCTGTAACAGAAGCCTCAGTAAGTGCAGTCCTGGTAAGAGAACCAGATGGACAGCAACATCCTGTGTATTATGTAAGTAAGAGTCTTCTGGATGCTGAGACCAGGTATTCTGTATTGGAAAAATTCGTTTTGGCTTTAACAGTTGCTTGTACCAAGTTACGCCCTTATTTTGAGGCGCACCATATTATCATTCGTACTAATGTTCCTGTGAGATCAGTACTGTCTAGACCAGAACTTTCAGGCCGTATGTCAAAGTGGTCAGTCAAATTGAGCACCTACGACCTATCCTATGAGCCCAGAACAGCAATCAAATCTCAAGCTCTAGCAGACTTTGTGGCTGACTTCACTCCCACACTAGAGGAGCAAGTAACAAAGGAGATCTTCCATCTGGACCAGAAACAGCAGACCTGGGAACTCTGGACAGATGGTTCAGCCAATATCAGGGGTACTGGACTAGGTGTGGTCCTGAAGTCGCCACAGGGGGACAAGATAGTACAGGCTGTATCCTGTGAATTCAGGACTACCAACAATGAAGCTGAATATGAGGCATTCATAGCCGGACTGAATGTATGTCTGGACATGAAGGTCCAGAGTCTAAAGGTAAAGATAGACTCTTTGTTGGTTGCAAACCAAATCAACGGTACGTACGCTGCTAAAGACTCTAAGATGATTGCATATCTTGATTTGGTTAAAAATCTTTTTCAAAAGTTTACTAACATTGAGGTTGAGCAAGCCCGAAGAGATCGTAATGTACAGTGCATGCTTTGGCCAACATTGGATCAGCATTTGAACCTCGTGCTCTGGACAGCATACCAATTGTGCACATCCTGGAGCCAGCAGTCCAGAAAGTGCAGCCAGTATTGCAGAACACAGTCCAAGCAACTCAGACCTGGACCAGACCATACTATGAGTGGCTAGCCCAGGGCAAATTACCACAAGACAAGATTGAGGCAAGAGCGTTCAGAATCAAAGCGTCCAGGTACACAATCATTCAAGGCATTCTATTCAGAAGATCCCTCAACGGGCTGTACCTGCGCTGCTTAGAACCTGACCAGGTCAGGACAGTACTGTCAGAGATACACGATAGACACTGTGGAAACCACACAGGTGGTAGAAGCATGGTTAACAAAATTCTACGCATGGGCTACTACTGGCCCACAATGAAGACAGATAGCATCCAGTATGCCACAAAATGTGACGCCTGTCAAAGGCATGGTCCAGAGATACATCAACCTGCACAGAACCTGCACTCAATATCTGCACCATGGCCATTCATGAAATGGGGCATGGACTTAGTTGGCAAACTACCAATGGCTCCAGGACAGAAAGTGTTCATGCTTGCAATGACAGATTACTTTTCCAAATGGATAGAGGCAGATGCGTACAAAAATGTTACAGAGAAAGAAGTAATTGCGTTCATCAAAAAGAACATCATCAGCAGGTACGGGATTCCTTCAGAGATAGTATGTGACAATGGACTTGCATTCGTGGGAAACAAGACCAGAGACTTCTGTGCAAAGTGGAACATCAACTTGGTAACATCTGCACCAAGGTACCCCCAAGCAAATGGACAGGCTGAGTCCAGCAACAAGATCGTGATCAATTGCATCAAGAAAAAGCTGATGGAGAAACGAGGAAGATGGGTTGAAGAGTTGCCACTTGTGCTGTGGGCAGATAGGACTACGCCAAAGAGAGCTACAGGGCAAACTCCATATTCAATGGTCTATGGATGTGAAGCAGTACTACCCGTGGAAGTGCACGTTCCAACAATCAGGTATGGACTAAACACAATCTCTGAGAATGACAAGCTACTTTGGATGACCGGATACACTGCCAGAGCTCGAGATCTAGCAGCAGTGAGGTTGGCAAAGATACCAACCAGGGCCGTGGTTACAACAAGAACGTGAAAGTACGAATGTTCAGGACAGGAGACCTGGTCTTGAGAAAGGTATTTCAGAACACAAGGGACAAGGCTGCAGGCAAACTGGCCCCAACCTAGGAAGGCCCATACCTTATTGACTCAGCAGTAGGGAAGGGTTCCTACAGACTACAGACTCTGGAAGGAGACATGGTCCCAAGACCTTGGAATACACTCCATCTCAAGCTCTATCACATGTAAAGTGTCCTGGACCAAAGACATCTGGTAATCCACAAAACTCAAAACTTTTCCTTTACAAGTTATCCAATGCAATCAGATGCGACTGAAGGCCGGAGGGCCGCTATTAACGCCAACTGGCCAAGCCCTGACCTCTTTTGTGCATAAAGCAAGGCGCATATCTGGACCAGACCAGACCAGAACCAAAAACAAATGCAAAGACAAAGACAAAATCTTGGGCTCCAGCCCCAGTACGACTGCAACAACGGGACAGGGAGTAATGTCCGTTAAGGGAGCCCCAAAGTGTAAGTCGCCTAAATTATCAAACGCATGCATGCTACTAGACAGATTCACAACAAATTATATGCGCATCATAACAAAAAACAAAACATAACATAACATAACCTAACATAGCTTAGCATATAGCGAAAGGGTCAGAACCAAGCAACCCATGCCAGCACATGGATGCAAATGTCAGAACAGTAAGGAAGCAAAGTTCAAACCAAAAACAAAGTCTAAATATTTACAAATCCAAATAAACACAGGGACATTCCCCGGCAAATTCAAAGATTGTTCAAAAAACCAATAAAGAAGCCAAAGTTCAATTGATTCATTCATTCGCTTGACTCACTCGCCTTTTTCAAAGATGTTCCTCTGCAGGTCGGCGTGGGAAGGACTGATCTCTTCAAAGACTAAGATTCATAATCTCCACTAACCGCCTCAACACTGGACTAAGTAACTCCCGGCAGGTACATGCAGTAAAGTGACCTCACCGCCTGGGACAACTTCATCAGGGAACAATTGTTTAAAGGTGGCAATCTCCGCGGAAAGATCCCAGGCAGCACGAGCCTCAGAACTGGCATTCATCATCTCAATCCTGGTACGAAGTGTGTGGAAGATGCTCAGGTCCCTCACCACTGCATTATGTCTTTTGGCGTCCTCCCTTAGGTCCTCAAGCTCCCTGGTCAGTTCACCAATGTGGTTATCCTGCTGCTGGATCCTATTGAAATGAATCTTATCCATCTCAGCCAGCTTCCCACACCGGTAGTTCACACTCTCGAGCTCCTTCCTGGCGATCTCAAGGGAAGACCGAAGCACCTCATTCTCAGCCTCAGCTTTGCTCCTACCACTCTCCAAAATCGGCACCGTGGAACCAAGATTGGCAGACATGACCAGCAGCTACAGATACAGAGCACAAAATCAAAGTCATATCAAAAACAACTCTGAACAAAAACAAAGATATAAGAAGGATACAAACCTGAGCACAACAGCCCACCATCTTGTGCACCAAAACAAAGATATAAGAAGGATACAAACCTGAGCACAACAGCTGGTGCAGAGGACAAAGAAGCAAAGCTTTCACTCAAAGACTTCCCCAAAGAGACATACTCAGACTGACTCTGAGAATGCAGAGGTATGGACAGCACAGGATTCATCTGAGGTAACTTCCCTTTCTTCCTTTTCTTCTGCTCAGGGGCGGGTTCAGGAGATTCAGCAACGACTTTGACGGACCTAGTCTGGACCCCCTCTGGTGCCTTCCTCTTGGAAGACTCAGAGGCAGGGGCCACCAGACTCACAGCAGGGACAAGACTACCACCAGACTTCGTAGCCTCACGTGCCTAGGTAATCGCAGCAGTGCTATCCCCCATGGATAAAAAAGTCTTCTTGCTGGATCCAGACGCTGGAGACATCATTGGAAACAAGTTACGAAAAAATACCAAGCAAATAAACTCATGAACCAGAGAGAAAGAATCAGTACCGGTAGCAACATAGGGCGCACTTCCCCAAAGCCAACTACCTCATTAATTACAAGGTTCAGGTTTCAGGACCTAAGGCACAGCAAAACAGAAGGAGCCTGGCCCAGGCTCAGCCCTGGACCAGGATAAAGGACAGAAGCATCTCCTCACCCCCAGTCCAGGACTGTAGGGCAAGGAGATGGGGGACAAACTGTTGGGACCAAAAATCCAGGCTGGTCCAGAACCCTGGGCCAGGCCTAGACGGGTGCAGGATCCACAGACCGTAACGCATGACAAAGACCAGGCATGCAGACAAAACAAATGTGTAGGTCAGGAGAGGAAAAGCCAAAATGGGCCAAGCCCAACAAAAGAATTAAACATCCAAGAAGAAAGCCCAAAGACTCGGCAGCAACCCTAGAGGAAGTCGTTGGAAGACTAAGTCAAGCATACAGAAACTGAAGCCAGAGAATTAGGAGCTGCTGGAGAAGAAAAGGGAAGAGGTTAGCTACAAAGAAGGAAAGGAACGTTGGACCCTAAGGACACTATAAAAGCAAGAGAATTCAGAAGAGAAGGACATCAGATATCACTCAACGCAAGCACACAACTCCCAACACTTTTCTCAAGCAACTAAACACTATATAATTAAGTTACGCCGTATTTGTATTCTGTACCAGTTGGTCCAGACACTGTACCCATTATTTCAGAACTACTGAAGATCCTCTCCTAGCTTGGCGCCCGTGGTTTTTCCCTTAACATTTAAGGGTTTTTCCCACGTAACATATCGTGTGTCTTGTACTATTTTTGTCATCTTTCATACGCTAAAACTCAATCACGTAATCGCCATTAAAAACAACCTAAAGGATAGTACTAGTAGATCCACAATCACTAAATCAAACCGTGTGAGAAAATCACCCCGAACACTTTCTAAAAAAAAAAAAGTTAATACGAAGTAATCACATCACATTAATATTGCGTAGCTAATAACAATACATAATGTAGACGAATAATTACATTTAGTTTAATGTATAATTTCTAAACTATAATACGACTTTTTCTAACCTATACCGATTGGGCATAGGTTAATCATATAAAAAATAGGAATAAATTCCCTTGTTCATGAAAAATAAATTAAAAAAATATTTTTTTCGAACTTCTTATGAGTGCAAAATGTAAGAATCTTCTAAATTTTTTCTATTATTTTATGCCCAGTGTACATAGGATTAAAAATTTGTTTACACATTGCTTCACTTATTTTGAACTATATATACACACATATTGTATTGTTCATCAATAATTTATTCAATAGTACTCCCTCCATCCCAAAAAAAAAGTGTGCTTTTTTCTAAGGGAACACTTATTTTAGGATGGAGGGAATACAATTTAACCGAAATTTCCAACAACTCTGTTAATTTTCGCGGGTGTTAATTTTCTAAGGGGACACTTATATTTTTTTTTTATTTTTTTTTTTTGACGAGGAGTTGAATCCCGTTGGCACAGGGGCGATTCTAGAAGTTTCGGACGGTGGGTGCCGACAAAACTTAACAAACGCGCGGCCGTCAAGTTATATGACTCAAGAAAAAAATATCGGCTGCATAATACGAGTCAGATAAAAGTTAAAATTTGGGTCAAAACGAGCTTTTAAAGCCTTTTTTTAGAATGATTTGATAAAATAGTGTTCTTTTAAAAAAAAAAAAAAGATATTAAAGTTTTGTGTCGGAAATAAAACTATATCTAGACTTATGGGATGCATGTAGACTGAATTTTTCTGAGCCACGAAGCGCTATCGCGCTAGGCATTTTACTAGATAAAATGAATTAAAAGAAATGAGTTGCACAACAAAACGCCATTTGAGTTGGCGTTTCTAATGAACTAACAAAGATTATTCAAGATGGCGGTTTTACACTAAGTTAAAGAACAAAAGTAAACTAAAAAAAAAAATTAAAGAAAGATGAAACGTCATTGCGAAAAGCGTTTTATGAAATTAAGTTAAATTATAAGATTATGTTTATCCTTTGTTTTAAATAAATTTCAAATCTTGGTGAAAAAATATAAATTACTCTGTATTATATAAGGGTTAATTGAATATAACCCCCTTTTATAACACTTTTTTTTTTTTTAAATAACCCCTTTTATGTTTATTTCTCAACTTAACACCCTTTTAAGAGGTTTTTTTTAAAATCACCCCCAACGCCGGAAAAACACACTTAAGAAAAGAATATTCCGACTACAATTCAAATTTTTAAAGTTTTCTTGTTTTTTATACCTATTTTGCCCTTTCCCCTTCTTTTTTTTTATATTCACCCAAAATAACCAGATTTATTCTATTTTTTGTTTGAAATCACTTTCTTCCTCTTTTTTCCTCATCTTAATCTTCCTTGCTCTTCATCTGTTTTCTATTTATTTTTTTACTTTTGTTGAACATCCGAATGTTCTTGACATCCTAATTTAGAAGAGGTAAGTTTTATTTATTTATTTATTTTCGCTGTTTTGGTGTCGTTTTTATAGTCGGGTACACGAAATATTTTGATGACGTTTTTCTATTGGGCTTGTTTTTATAGTCGGGTACCCGAAATAGTTTATTTATCATATATTGTGCAAAAATAATTACTTCAAACTGAAATTAGGGCAAAATTCAACCACATATATACACAATCAAAACAATAACTACACGAAAATAAAATTGAAGTTTACCTTCACTCATTTCTTCAATTATTGTGCGACCAAGTAATGAAAATGAAGAATTTGTGGAGAAAGTCGAAATTTTGGAAGGAGTAATTAGGGTTTTTGATGAAAAATTGGGGATTTTGTCAACTTCATTATTTGGGGTTGGTTTTTACATGTTGTGGAAATTAGTTTGTAGAAGGAGGGAGTATGTGTCGAGTAAACCAAAGTAAAAGAGAAATTGAAGGGACACAATTTAATCAGAGGGGCAATTCGGTCTAAAATTAAAAATTTGGTCGGAAATAAGCTGTGGGGCTGATTTAAAAAAAAAAATCTTAAAAGGAGATTAAGTTGAGAAACAAACATAAAAGGGGGTTATTTAAAAAAAAAGTATTATAAAAGGGGGTTGTTGGGACCAAAAACCCAGGCTGGTCCAGAACCCGGGGCCAGGCCTAGACGGGTGCAGGATCCACAGTCAGGTCTAGAACATACAGCCAGCACCAGGCAGTACAGACAAAACAAAGGTGCAGGTCAGGAGAGGAAAAGCCAAGATGGGCCGAGCCCAACAAAAAGAGTCAAACATCAAAGAGGAAAGCCCAAGGACGCAGCAGTAACCCTAAGAGAGACGTTGGAAGACTTGGTCAAGAAACAAAACTGAAGCCTAAGAGATAGGAGCTGCTGGAGAAGAAAGGGGGAGAAGTTACCTACAAAGGAGGAGCCGAACGTTGAACCCAAGGGCATTATAAAAGGAGCAGAATTCAGAGGGATCATTCATTCATTATCATACAACGCAAGCACACAATACTCTACGCAATTCTCAAGCATCCAACCACTTTATATTTTTACGATAATATAGTTTTCTGTACCAGTTGGTTCAGGCTCTGTACCCATTATTTCAGAACTAGTGAAGATCCTCTCCTGGCTTGGCGCCCGTGGTTTTTCCCTTAACATTTAAGGGTTTTTCCCACATAACATATCGTGTGTCTTGTACCATTTTTGTTATCTTTCGTACATTTAAAATCAATTACATAAATCACCACTAAAAGCAACCTAAGGGATAGTACTAGTAGATCCACAATCACTTAAACGAACCGTGTGAGAAAATCACCGACAGTTGGCGTGATGCGTGGGGATACTAGTTTATTAATCCTACAACATTTTCCCAATCAACGAGATCAACCAACGCGAAAGATGGAAGGTACAAGTGCAGAAGCCATGCTGAAGCTCCAGGAAGAGTTGCAACAAGCCAAGCAAGTTGCAGAACAGGCCAAGAAAGCTGCAGAGGATGCTAAGGCTGAGGCTGCAAGGCTGAAGGAGGCAGAGACTGTCCTGAAGAAACAGCTGGAGTCCTCAGTCCAGAAAAAAGCCTCAGGATCCAGGATCCCACCAGGTACACCATTCTCTGATGTGATCAAACAACTTGACTTCTCTACTTTCTCTTCTGCAGGGTCAAAAGGTACAAAAGGCGATCCACTCCATGTGGAGGAAGATCAAGAGAACAATGGTGCAGGAGGAAGCGGTGAACCAAAGACACCAGAGGGAGTAAGTGCAGGCCAGGTCATGGAATACATGATGATGGAGATGCAGAAACTCTCAGAGTTGGTACAAAAGGTTCCAGGACTTCCACCACCCATTGAAGAGGCAGCGCCAGGGAGTTATGCCGATTCCCCCTTTGACGACTGCATTGCAATGGTGGAGATGCCAAAGAAGTACTCAGCACCCAACCTAAAGCTCTATGATGGGACAGCAGATCCTCTGGAACATGTAGCACAGTACAGGCAGAGGATGTTCAACGTTCCTATCCCAGCAGAGAAGAGGGAAGCTTGCATGTGCAAAAGCTTTGGTTCAACTTTGACTGGTCCAGCCCTCCAGTGGTACATCAACCTGCCAGTCAAGACCATCAAGTCCTTTGCGGAGCTGATCAACCTTTTCAACATCCAGTTCGCCAGTAGCAGATTGTTGGAGAAGCAGACCAGTGATCTGTACCGGGTGATCCAGAACGAGAACGAGTCTCTGAGGGACTTCCTGCACCGCTTCAACAAGGAGAAAGTGTCCATCCCCAGATGTGACATCGGCACGGCCATAGAGGCCTTCAGGCAAGGTTTGGTTAGAGATTCTGATCTTTATGTTGAACTAACTCGCTACCCTTGTTCTACCTTTGAGGATGTGCAGGCTAAGGCTCTGGCCCAGATCAGGGTAGAAGAGGACCAGCAGTTCAGGGCAAGGTATCAGGACCAGGGCAGGGCTGAACGAAAAGTCACCACCCAGAGGCACAGCAGCAACAGGCCTGGTCCATATCAGAGGCCAAACAGGAGGGAGGCAAACGCCGTGGATGAACAGGCTGATGCACCCAGAGTTCCACCTCCAGTTTCAGAGTATTGCTGTTCAGAGACCGCCAGCCCGATCAACAATTTGGACAAGTTGGGCTCGGCGGTTAGATGGCCAAAAGCAAGTGAGAAGCCTAATCCAAGGCGGGACACGACCAAGTGGTGTGAGTACCATTATGATATTGGACACACCACAGAGGATTGCATAGCCCTCAGAAGGGAGATAGCTCATCTACTAAAGAATGGTCACCTAAAGGATATCCTGCCCAGGAACAGGAGGAACAAAGATGAACGAGATGAGCCCAGAGATCTTCCACCACCACCGCCAACACATGAGGTAAAATTTATTTCTGGTGGTTCAGATATTTGTGGACTAACATATTCACCGCAGCGTGTGGCTCGGAGAACAGTAACACCACCGGAGGACAAGCAAGTCCAGCCCAGGAGATTGTGTTTGATGAGTCAGACCTACAAGGAGTGCATGGGCCACACCACGATGGATTGGTGATCAAGATCAGTTGGAACTGCATGGTCGACGGTCCTAGTAGATGGAGGCAGTTCAGTCAACATCATCATGATGGAGGCGCTGGAAGCTATGGGGCTGAAAGAGTCTGACGTAACGAAGAAGTCCAGCGTCCTGGTAGGATTCAGTGGAGAGACAAAGCACAGCTTGGGAGAGATCACCCTACCAACCTATGTGGAAGGAGTCACCTCTTTCGAGAAGTTCTGCGTCATCGATTGTCTGTCTTCATACAACGTGATTCTAGGGCGACCCTGGATCCACAACCTCAAGGTCAGACCTTCAACGCACTCACCCGGTGCATAAAGATACCAACAAAGTGGGGACAAAGCGGTCGGAGGAGAGCAACAAACAAAGACAGAGTGTTACGGGCGATACGAAACCTCCTAGTCCAGGTAAGTCCCTCGCATAGAAATTAAAGCAGCCTGTCAGGTCTGTTGAGAATCCTGTCCCATGCACGGAGACAGATGAAATTGTTTTGGCTGAAGAAAGACCTGACAGGAAGGTTCTGGTTGGTTCTGACGCTCCAGAGGTAATCAGACCTGCTCTAATTGACTTTCTGAGGAAGAAAGAGCATTGTTTTGCCTGGTCCCATTTTGATATGACCGTATAAGTTACGATGTTATTACGCACAAGTTAAATATTGACCCAAGTTTTAAGCCTGGTGAAACGTAAACGCAGAAGTTTGCACGAGCGTAATGAGATTGTGAACCAGGAGGTACGAAATTCTTTGGACATGGACATGATTAAAGAAGTGATGTACCCAGTTGGTTGGCAAATGTAGTTGTGGTCCGTAAAAGAATGGCAAGTGGAGAGTATCGTGGACTATCTGACTGAACAAGGCGTGCCCAAAAGATTCATTTCCACTACCACACATAGATGCCATGGTGGGCGCCACCGCAGGTTTGAAGTCTTGACATTCATGGATGCGACAAGTGGATTCAATCAGATCAGGATGCACCCCCCAGACCAGGAACATACAGCAATCATGGCCAGCAGTGGAATCTAGTGTTACACAGCTATGCCGTTTGGACTAAAGAATGCAGGTGCAACATATCAAAGGCTCGTAAACATGATGTTCAAGGATCAGATTGGAGACACGATGGAAGTCTACATTGATGATATGGTGGTGAAGTCAAGGAAAGCTGAGGATCACATCCTGGACCTGGAAAAAGCGTTTGAGATTCTGGAAAAGTATAACATGAAGTTAAATCCTACTAAATGCACTTTTGGCGTCACTGCAGGAAAATTCTTGGGTTACATGGTGACAAAAAGGGGCATAGAGGCTAGTCCAGAGCAGATCTCAGCAATAATCAATTTACAATCTCCCCAGAACTCGAAAGATGTCCAGAAACTGACTGGAAGAGTAGCAGCGCTGAACAGATTCATCTCCAGATCTTCTGAAAGGTGCAAGCCATTCTATGATCTTCTGAGAAAGAACAAGCGATTCAACCGGGACAGAGCATGAGAAAGCATTCCAGGACTCGAAGCATACCTATCATCGGCCCACTCTGCCTAAACTTTGAACCAGGGGAGTCACCGGTCTGTGCACATGCCTGCAATGAAGCCTCTGTAGCGATCCTGGTAAGAGAACGGATGGACAAAGAACATCCTGTGTATTATGTAAGTAAAAGTCTTACGGATCTTTGAGACCAGGTATTACGTATTGGAAAAATTTGTTTTGGCTTTAACAGTTGCTTGTACCAAGTTGCGCCCATATTTTGAGGCGCATCATATTATCATTCGCACTAATGTTCCTGTGAGATCAGTGTTGTCTAGACCAGAACTTTCAGGTCGTATGTCAAAGTGGTCAGTGAAGCTGAGCACCTATGACCTATCCTATGAGCCTAGAACAAAGAATCAAGTCTCAAGCGTTAGCAGACTTTGTGGCTGACTTCACTCCCACACTAGAAGAGCAGGTAACAAAGGAGATCTTCCATCTGGACCAGAAACAGCAGACCTGGGAACTCTGGACAGATGGTTCAGCCAACATCAGGGGTACTGGACTAGGTGTGGTCTTGAAGTCGCCACAGGGGGACAAGATAGTACAGGCTGTATCCTGTGAATTCAGGACTACCAACAATGAAGCTGAATATGAAGCACTCATAGCAGGACTAAATGTATGCCTGGACATGAAGGTCCAGAATCTCAAGGTAAAAATAGACTCTTTGTTGGTTGCAAACCAAATCAATGGTACGTACGCTGCTAAAGATTCTAAAATGATTGCATATCTTGATTTGGTTAAGTCTCTTTTTCAAAAATTTACTAACATTGAGGTTGAGCAAGTTCCTAGAGATCAGAATGTGCAGGCAGATGCTCTGGCCAACATTGGATCAGCATTTGAACCTCGTGCTCTGGACAGTATACCAATTGTTCACATCTTGGAACCAGCAGTCCAGAAGGCGCAGCCAGTCCTGCAGAGCACAGTCCAAGCAACCCAGACCTGGACCAAACCATACTATGAGTGGCTAGTCCAGGGCAAGTTACCACAGGACAAGGTCGAGGCAAGAGCATTCAGAATCAAGGCGTCCAGATATACTATCATACAAGGCGTATTATTTAAAAGGTCCTTCAACGGGCTGTACCTGCGCTGCCTAGAACCTGACCAGGTCAGGACAGTACTATCGGAAATACACGATGGACACTGTGGAAACCACACAGGTGGTAGAAGCATGGTTAACAAAATTCTACGCATGGGCTACTACTGGCCCACAATGAAAACAGATAGCATCCAGTATGCCACAAAATGTGACGCCTGTCAAAGGCATGGTCCAGAGATACATCAGCCTGCACAGAACCTGCACTCGATATCTGCACCATGGCCATTCATGAAATGGGGCATGGACTTAGTTGGTAAACTACCAATGGCTCCAGGACAGAAGGTGTTCATGCTTGCAATGACAGATTACTTTTCCAAATGGATAGAGGCAGATGCATACAAAAATGTTACAGAGAAAGAAGTAATCGCTTTCATCAAAAAGAACATCATCAGCAGGTACGGGATTCCTTCAGAGATAGTATGTGACAATGGACTTGCATTCGTGGGAAACAAGACCAGAGATTTCTGTACGAAGTGAAACATCAACTTGGTGACGTCTGCACCAAGATATCCCCAAGCAAATGGACAGGCCGAATCCAGCAACAAGATCGTGATCAGCTGTATCAAGAAGAAGTTGATGGAGAAGCAAGGGAGATGGGTTGAAGAGCTGCCACTAGTACTATGGGCAGACAGAACTACGCCAAAGAGAGCTACAGGGCAAACTCCATACTCAATGGTCTATGGGTGTGAAGCAGTACTACCCGTGGAAGTGCACGTTCCAACAATCAGGTATGGACTCAATACATTTTCTGAGAATAATGAACTACTCTGTGACAGCCTAGATACAGCCCAGGAGCTCAGAGATTTAGCAGCAGTAAGGTTGGCAGCATACCAACAATCTGTGGCCAGAAGTTACAACAAAAACATGAAAGTACGAATATTCAGGACAGGAGACCTGGTCCTGAGAAAGGTGTTTCAGAACACAAGAGACAAGGCTGCAGGCAAGTTGGCCCCAACCTGGGAAGGCCCATACCTTATTGATTCAGCAGTAGGGAAGGGGTCCTACAGACTACAGACTCTGGAAGGAGACATGATCCCAAGACCCTGGAATACGCTCCACCTCAAGCTCTATCACATGTAAAGTATCCTGAACCAAGACATCTGGTAATACACAAAACTCAAAACTTTTCCTTTACAAATTATCCAATGCAATTGTACTGACTTGAGCGTCGGAGGGCCGTTGGCTAACGTCAACGGCCAGTCCTAACCCTCTTTCTGTGCAGACAAAGCACTGCAAAATCTGGACCAGACCAGACCAGAATCAAAAACAAATGCAAAGACAAAGACAAAATCTTGGGCTCCAGCCCCAGTACGACTGCAACAACGGGACAGGGAGTAATGTCCGTTAAGGGAGCCCCAAAGTGTAAGTCGCCTAAATTATCAAACGCATGCATGCTACTAGACAGATTCACAACAAATTATATGCGCATCATAACAAAAAGCATAACAAAACATAACATAACCTAACATAGCTTAGCATATAGCAAAAGAGTCAGAACCAAGCAACCCATGCCAGCACATGGATGCAAGTGTCAGAACAGAATTCAGAAACGAAGTCCAAACCAAAAAGCAAAGTCTAAATATTTACAGACCAAATAAACACAGGGGACATTCCCCCCCGGCAAATTCATAGTTTGTTCAAAAAACCAATAACGAGGCCAAAGTTCAATTGATTCATTCATTCGTCGGACTCACCACTTTTTCAAAGATGTTCCTCTGGTGGTCGTGGGAAAGACCCGATCTCATCGACACGATGCAGAATCTCCACCTCTGACCCCAACGCTGACTAAGATTTCCTCCAAAAGTCAGACAGTAAGTAACCTCGGCTGCTCAGGGGATAGCTTCATCGTGAACGATTGCTTGAAAGTGGCGATCTCGCGGAAAGATCCCAGCAAAGACGAGCCTCGTAATCGGCATTCATCATCTCAATCACAGTGCGAAGTGTGTGGAAGATGCTCAGGTCCCTTACCATCGCATTATGTCTTTTGGCGTCCTCCCAGGTCCTCAAGCTCCTGGTCAATTCACCAATGTGGTTGTCCTGCTGCTTTGGATCCTCTTGAAATGAATCTTATCCATCTCACCCGACTTCCCACACCGTAGTTCACACTCTCAAGCTCCTTCCTGGCGACCTCGAGGAAGAAGCGAAGCACCTCATTCTCAGCCTCAGCTTTGTTCCTACCACTCTCCAAGACTGGCACCGTGGAACCAAGACTAGCAGACATAAGTAGCAGCTACAGGTACAGAACGAAGCGGAAAATCAGAACCATGTCAAGAGTATTTCTGAACCAAAACAAAAGCCAGGGAAAAGGTACGAACCTGAGCACAACAGCCCATCATTTTGTGCGCCAGGCACGCAGGCTCAAGAACAGCAGGTGCAGAGGACAGGACAGCAAAGTTCTCACTCAAAGTCTTCCCCAGGGAAACATACTCAGACTGACTTTGAGAATGCAGAGGTATGGACAGCACGGGATTCATCTGAGGTAACTTCCCTTTCTTCCTTTTCTTCTGCTCAGGGCAGGTTCAGGAGATTCAGCAACAACTTTGGTAGACCTGGTCTGAACCCCCTCTGGCGCCTTCCTCTTGGAAGACTCAGAAGCAGGGGCCACCGGATTCACAGCAGGGACAAGGCTACCACCAGACTTCGTGGCCTCACGTGCCTGGGTAATCGCAGCAGTAATGTCCTCCATAGACAGGAAGCCCTTCTTGCTGGACCCAGACGCTGCAAGCATTAGTGGAAACAAGTTACGAAAGAATGACAAATAAATAAGTCCGTGGACTAGAGTGAAAGAATCAATACGATGCAGAAGACTAGGCGTAGGGTTGAGGCGGATCCAGGAATCTTGATGGGGCAAGGTTGAGTGGCCCTGGCCCCAAAGAAGTATAGAGTTCACGGGGTCACATGGATGGGAGTTTGGTCAAAGTGACTGAATCGCCTCACCAACAACCCCACTCACGGACTTTTCACCCACCTCGGCACTGACCTCTTCCTCATCTTGAGACTCCTCCTCATCCCCTCGGACTCTCCACCATCACCAAAGATGCCGCTCGAGGCGGGAGACGCCGACAACGTCATCATCATCATCAGGATTCATACATTTGGGCCAGGCCCTCTTATCAGCTGGCAACTTTAGAAACGCCTCAATCCTCCTCCTTGACTCAGGGTCGTCAGGAGTAGGAACCCAATCAGAAACTGCAAAGCCAAATCCACAACAAAACCTAAACAAAAGGCAAATGCAAGAACAAAGCAGATGGAAATTCGAAAGTTCAAGAGACATACCAGTCCCCTTCAAAGAGAACTCAGGCGCCCAGACATTTGGGCCCAAAGAGTTACTCCGGATGAACATGTAGTAGCTGGTCCAGTTACTATCATCACCCACATCTGAGCGGGTCAAGAGATGCGAGCATCTGTCCCTCAAACGAAAATGAACTCTCTTTTTCTTATACATATATAGCGGTAAGTATTCCTAATGTCAGCAAGCTGGATATCAACCCCATACCTCCGGCAAAGGGAATCGATCCCGTGGATCAATCGCCAGACGGAAGGCATGACTTGACAAGGCGGCACTTGAACAGTGCCCAAGAAAGCGCTCATTAGTGGGCAGAGCGGAAAAGTTGCACCGAACTTGAAGGAAGATTCAAAAATTGAAAACCAACCAGGGCTAACCCAATCTACCCTGACGTCTCTCGTTTACGGGCCCAAACCTCAAGACTGCGGGATCTTACCTTCCTTTTTAGCCCGACCACGGCCCCTTGGGCAAGCAAGTTGGGGAAGATGTTGACATCTTTGATCAAGTCAGTCGCTTGGAAAAAGGAGTCACCATGGGTGTAAGAAACAGCAGTAGAAGGGCCAACATCGTTGCGTGCCATGGTTGAAATTAAAGAAGGAAGAAGTAAGGTGAGGGTTTTTCACAAATCAATTTGGGGGTTTTTCGTGGGTTTTCGGATACAAAACAAAAAGAAATCAAAGGAATGAGTTAGAGAGAGAAGCAAAACAAAAAAACTAGGGTTATATAATGGGACAAAAAAGAAGTTGGATGGTTTTTACAAAAATAAGCGCGCGAAGAGATGTGACAAGACCCATGATGGGACGTGCGCAGTACATTGAGCGCTAAAATAGGGCGCACTCCCCCACGAAAAACCAACTACTTCATTAAT
Organism: Dianthus caryophyllus; assembly: GCA_023091065.1. Lineage (NCBI taxonomy): Eukaryota > Viridiplantae > Streptophyta > Magnoliopsida > Caryophyllales > Caryophyllaceae > Dianthus > Dianthus caryophyllus. Next base: position 17,987,634 of record CM041527.1, on the reverse strand, counting down.
CACAAAGTTCGGGTCTCAGGACCAAAGGCACAGCAAAACAGAATGAGCCTGGGCCAGGCTCAACCCTGTACCAGGATAAAGGACAGAAGCATCTCCTTACCCCCCAGTTCAGGACTGTAGGGCAAGGAGATGGGGGACAAACTGTTGGGACCAAAAACCCAGGCTGGTCCAGAACCCTGGGCCAGGCCTAGGCAGTGCGAGATCCACGGTCAGTCTAGAACATCTGACAACACCAGACCTGATGCAGACAAAACAAAGGTGCAGGTCAGGAGAGGAAAAGCCAAGATGGGCCGAGCCCAACAAAAAGAGTCAAACATCAAAGAGAAAGCCCAAGGACGCAAGAAGAACCACTAAGAGAGGCGTTGGAAGACTTGGTCAAGAAACAAAGCGAAGCCTAAGAGATAGGAGTCACTGGAGAAGAAAGGGGAGAAGTTACCTACAAAGGAGGAGCTAACGTTGAACCCAAGGGCATTATAAAAGGAGCAGAATTCAGAGGGATCATTCATTCATTATCATACAACGCAAGCACACAATACTCTACGCAATTCTCAAGCATCCAACCACTTTATATTTTTACGATAATATAGTTTTCTGTACCAGTTGGTTCAGGCTCTGTACCCATTATTTCAGAACTAGTGAAGATCCTCTCCTGGCTTGGCGCCCGTGGTTTTTCCCTTAACATTTAAGGGTTTTTCCCACGTAACATATCGTGTGTCTTGTACCATTTTTGTTATCTTTCGTACATTTAAAATCAATCACATAAATCACCACTAAAAGCAACCTAAGGGATAGTACTAGTAGATCCACAATCACTTAAACGAACCGTGTGAGAAAATCACCCCGAACAGGGGTTATATTCAATTAACTCATTATATAATAAAAAAAAAAAAAAAAAAAGTAAGAAAATATTAAATTAAAGTATGTAAGGTGAAATAAATGTCTTGATACGCATTTTATATATAAAAAAAAAAATGTCTTGATAAGAGTTGGAAAAGTAAGTGTGAATCTGAAAAAAAAAAAGTGATGAATGAAATTTAATAATTAAAAATGTTGGACCTAGTTTAAACAAGACCAATTGATAAATTTATTATAATAAATGCTAAAACATTAATTATCAACATGTATGTGGTCTAATGATAGTGTTGTTGATTTGAGAGTTGTTGGTTTAGAGTTCAAATTCCATATAACACATAATATTAATTTTTAATTTTTTTTCTAGCACAATATTAATTTTTTCCCGAAAATGGTGTGGGTGCCATAGCACCCATACTAAAACTGCACATACGGTGACACTTGCAATATCCTGCAAACCACGTGTGCCATTTAAGACATCTCATAAGATGACAGATAACGACAAGTCTTTACCCACAAAAAGAATAAAACTCAAGATCTCACAACTAACTCCTGCTAATGCAAGTTTTGAGTCGCTCCGAACTCCACTCGACTAGAGGCTTTATAAATTCTGTTCTTGATACAATTAGGATACGTGATATTTTATATTTTTTTGAGTTGTTACATAAACTATATCAGATACATGACGAATCGTACAATACAACAAAAATCGGTAAAAACAGTATCGAATAGATTATACTCACCCCTAAGATTACGTATGTCGGCATGTTATTCCGTATATGATAACCACGTGTCAGAATTTGACCCCCAAGTCCTTTCCAAATGCCACGTATCCTTGTTCTAAACCTTATTATATAAACACCCCACACTCCTCCACATTTCCATCAAATCAAATCTCAATTAACAGAATTACACAGCCAAAAAAAAAAAAACCAAAAAGCCATCACTTTATACGGAGTAGCAGTCACCTTATCTCAACTTCCATCCTTCATTTAGAGATAATGGAGACAGGAAAGAAAGCCGTAGAGTCGGTGAAAGAGACGGCATCCAACATAGCCGCCTCGGCGGTGTCGGGAATGGACAAGACCAAGGCCACCGTACAGGAGAAAGTCGACAAAATGCGGGCCCACGACGACTTCGAGAAGGGCTTGGCCGAGGAGCGCAAGGAGGAGCGCATCACCCAGGCCGAGCTGCGTAAGCAAGCTGCCCAAGTACGCAACCTCGACGAAAAGGAGGCTCGGACCGGCACTGCTGCTACTGGTGGGACCCACTCGTACTCCACCACGGGCGTGCAAGGGGCTGGCACGGGTGCCCACCAGATGTCGGCAATGCCCGGTCATGGGACTGGGCAGCCGACTGGAGGGCACGTGGTAGAGGGGACCTCGGTTGGGTCCCACCCGATAGGGAGGGGTACTGGAACTGGAACTCGGTCCACGACAGCCGAGAACAGGCATGTTGGTGGAGGGACGACTGATACGAAGCTAACTGGGAGTGGATATAGTGGTTAAGGGTATAAATTATACTAATGATTTTGAAGGCTTGTTTTTGTTTTTTGTGGTGTGTGTTTGTAATTTGGTTTGGCAATTTAGTTTTCGAGTTTGCTCAGATTAGTTCTTGGTTGAACTTGTTAGATACTTAGATGATGTGTGCTTAATTCCACGGTTGTGTGAAATTAGTTTATTTATGTTAACTTAGACTTATGAGAGGATTAGTAGAGAAGTTGTATTGTAATTATTTTTTCTTTTTTTTAAAAAAAAAATCAATTTTATTAATAATAAATGGTACGGCAAATATAAGAAATATAAAAATTAATTGAATACATAAATATAAAAATCAAATAAAATGTACTCCGTATATACTTTCAAACAAAGATCCCTAAAACCCGTAGAATACGATGTTTTTGAATACTTTTTATGATGTTTCTTCACATCTCTTCTACGAGGAGTCGTAGAAGCTCTTTAGGTCTTGTATAGTTTTGAAAGAGGTGATGTTTATCTGACCTCGTAAATATCAATTCTAACACCATCAGATAACTTACTACTCTCCTATTAGCCCACATATGATGAGAACAAAATTTTCCTATTGAGAGAACAACAAAAAATTACACTTAAATTATGTAATCTATTCATCTATCTATATCTATAATTATTGGAGTATATTGACCGTATCCGAGTGACGGACGAATACGTTGAACCTTGGCGAAACGTCGTGTCCCTTTGGTGAAGGATAAGTACGTGTCAATATAACTACCCTTTATGTTGTATATAAATATAAGTACCCTTTATGTTGTATATAAATATAAGTGTGTTGTAATCAACGATTATGCAATTCATTAATAATTATTACAGTTGTACAATTTACGTTTGTGTAATTGTGGGTACCGGGGTTTAAAGGGACCACTCGACGTCTTGCTTAAGGGCGTCAAAAGTTGAAAAAGATTAAGTTTGAAAAACCTTTAAAAACTGCTTTGGAGTCGCCACTAAATTATGAGGGAAATTTAGAACCCGCCTTCGTGTCCCTAGCTCAAAGACACGTCTTAGAGTTCAAGGCACGTCGACACCTATCCGTCTAAGGCTATTCTGAAACCAGATTCGGGTGAGGGTACTCTTCTAAAGAATAGTTCAAATAATGTTTTATGAAAGATCTTTTGGAAAAGCCTATCAAAGATAGCCTCTACTAAGCTTTAGAACAATGCAAAGAATGACATGTGAGCTTAAGTAATTCACTAAGTACAAGTGCGATTTAAGTTGTAAAAAGAATGCAAATGCAAAAGATATTGTTTAAAACCCTCAGTTAAGCATGCTTAAACTTGTTAACGGAAACGGTTATGTTAATGACGAATTCATTGTTAAGTGATTAAATGCAAGATGAGGATTTGCAAGATGTAAACATAAAATAAACTCCATTTGGTTTATTTTAAAGGGGGTCAGTTGTTTATGCGACTTTGGAAGGGTGTTACGAATAGGGTGTGTATTCGAGGTGCATGGCCGCCTTATGAAAAGCAGACTTGCGTATCAAAGTCGGGTGAGCCTAATGTAGACCCTTGTAAGTCAAAGAAGTAAAGAAAAACCTTAATCCATGCTAGGATTAAGACCTACCTGTCTCGAACTAGGAAACCGACAGCGCTTCGCTTCAAAGAGGGAGAATTCAACACAAGAAAATGAAGAATTCAAAGGATTTGTATGCGTGAGGCTTGTGAGAAAGTTTGCTGTGAATTGCTGGTGTAAAAGTGTTCTGAAAGTTGTGAATTGTGAAAGTTCTCAATTGTGTCTGATACGTGCATAGAGGGGTTGTATATATAGTAGAGAGCTCGTCAAGATTTAGGAAACCAGAGGATAAAATCGGCCGTTGGAATCGCAAGGACTCTTGCGAATGCCTGAGTAAATCGCAGGGAGTCATGCGATTTCCCCTTCCAATCGCAAGGCTTCTTGCGATTTGGAGGGCGGGCAAAGTCGTCCTTTACCGTATATTTCCAAATTATATTTTGGTATATATAGTATATTCTTGCTTGAGTTCTAAGCTACGGTGTTTTGCTGGATGTAGGGTTGTTTGATGTTCTTCAGGGCCTTGGGAAGCGGGCCAAGAGTGTCACTGGGCTCAGTTTTGGGCCCGAAACCCGAAAATGTAAAATGGGTGTATTTTGTAGTGTTTTGTGAAATAGGAAGGCTCGTGAAGCCGTATTTTGTGTTTGCAAGTGCTAAAAGGCGGTTTTAGCGATCGAGCCTAAATTTAGGAATTTAAGAGAATTGAATTGGGCCTTGTTAATGTAAAAAGGCCAATTGTATTATGTGTTTGTGAAAGGGGTGCGCGCATGCCGATTTGGACCTACACTCGAGACAAGCTAGACTCTAAGTGAACCAAAAGACAATTATTAGGAGTGGTGACACACTGACACCTAGTGACCTCATTTCGCATTTTTAAAACGACCCAACTTGAATTCGACATAGTTAGTACCGTTTAAGTTAACGTAAAAGCATGCATGTAAAAGTCCGTGGTTACATCACTGGGTTTTTGGTGGGAGGTACGGATGTGGGTATCCACAGAGCCCCCAGTTTGACTGAGCTTGGACTAAAGCGAAAGTCAAACTACACGACAACATCCGGACCGTTACAGTCTCGATACTATCAGCGGAATAGAATATGTGTCCATGGGTGAGACGAGGACTCCGAACCGGGCTTATCCGGGGCGGGACAAACATGTTTAAGGACATGACGGTCCTTGCATACTGTAAGGGCATGCCTGTCTGCTGAATGCCTTTGCGTGTTGTTGTTGTTGCTGTTGCTGTTTGTTGTTGCTGTTTGCTTGGTCTCGCCGAGGAGCGCAGATGCTTATGCTTCGTGCTAGTGCTTGTGCTTGTGCTTGGTGCTAGTGCTTGGTCTCGTGAAAGAGCGCAGGTGCTTCGTCTCGTAAAGAGCGCAGGTGCTTCGTCTCGTAAAGAGTGCAGGTGTATGCCCGCCGGGAATTATCGTCCAAGGGAAAGTGTATATGCTTAGTGCTTATGTGTAATTGCAAAGGCGTTTGCGTTTGTGGTTATATAGTGCTTAGACTCCCTAAGGAGTGTATGTGCTCATGTAGATGCATAAATGTTTTATGTTTAACTCCGTTGAGGAGGTCAAGGATAGTCCGTCTAGGATGTTTAGGATGTTTATGTATAAGTGTACTTCCTACGACCCATTGAGGATAATGCTGCTAGGGATGTAGATTTGCTGAGAATGATCCGCTGGGGAACTTGTGTAGTGAGAATGTCTTGTGATCCGCTGGGGATGTAAAATGTGGCGTGCACATGTATATGTCTTGAACTCCGTGGGAAGGTTTTGTGAAAGTAAAGGTTGCATGCAACTTGTAAAGGAATGTGCTGCGTGACATCGGCACAGCAAAATGATTACATTTAAATCAAACTTTTTAGATGTTAAGTTTACTTTTGAATATAAGAAGAAAATGGAAGAGGATAAGATGATTTAGTCTCCACCTTTGGACCGGACACTTGGCCATGATTTGCGTGTTTGGAATCGTTGACTTAAATTTCAAAGACGAGAAAGATATAAGGGTCTATTTTTATTTGAAAATCAAAAATGTCCGAAATTGAATTTTATGAATAAAAGGTTTTTACTTTTATTTTTATGAATAGTTAACATGACTTAACCTTTTTGAATTTTGAAAGACGATATTAGTCTTGTGGTTGATTTTTATAAAATTTTGAAATGTGTTTCTTTTTTAATTCTAAGGATAATATATTTTATTTTTATATTTCAAAAATTTTAAATCTGAATGTAACACCCCGTGTTTTTGAAACACATTTTTATAAAAGAATTTAATTCCTTAGATTAAATTCATCCTTTTTCCTTATAATAAAAATGCGACTGAATTTTTTTTCGCTAAACAATACTAAATTTCTTAAGTCTAAATATAAAAATTTTGAAAAATAAAGTATGTTGTATTATATTCAGAATTCAAAAAGAAACACAATTCAAAAATTTATAAAAATCAACCATAAAATTTATATCGCTTTTCAAATTTCAAAATAGCTAAGTCATGTTTACTATTCATAAGAATAAAAGTAAAACCTTTTATTCATAGAATTTATTTTTGTACATTTTTGATTTTTGAATAAAAATGCACTCTTATATTTTATTTCTCGTCGTTAAAATTCAAGTCAACGATTTCAAACACGCAAGTCAAAGTCAAGCCACTTTGTCAATTTTCAAGCCACGTACAAATGGACCCTTAACATCAAACTTTGGCTAAAAATTTAATCATTTTGATTATTATAAATAAATCATATTATATTAATAACAAATTACTATTTCAATTTGATTTAACTAACACTTTCACTAAAAATCGAAATAATGAGTTACACTAAGCCTAAACTGATAAACATTTTGTGGTTTGCGTATAAAGAGTTAATTCGATAACATTCAACGAAAAAAATAAGTGTTTCGATCAAATAAGATTTTATTTCAAAGTTTCGAGGATCCTATGGCCAATTTTTGTTTTGATCACCCTTCAACGTTTTTCTTCATTTTTATTTTCGATCTTACTTCGAACCATTATATTAAGACTATATATTTCATTTCGAGACTTTTAGCGTGCGCGCAAATCAAAAATTTCAAAGACGAAAAATCGGGTCATGCTTGGTCATGATGGCCGAAATTTTTGGACCCTTGGTCCTAGCTTATCTTCTTCCATTTCTTCTCTTACACAAATGCATACTCTTGCCTTACTTTCCTCTTACACAAAGACCTAACACTTACCATCCTACATACTTTCATCATCACTTATTTTAGCCTTTAGTTTAATCTTTATTATTACTACTACTACTACTACATAATATACAAGTCACAACAACTACTACTACTAACTACTACTACACGTTTCTTTTATTTACACAACACACAAACACAACTCAAATACTCTAAGTGCTTTTCTCTCTAAATAAAAAGAACTACACTACACATTGTAAGCAATCTTCATCTTCCACCTTGGATGTCCATGAAGATCTTCATCTTCTTCACTTCACTTTTCTTCCTTAATCTTTTATATTCTTGTTTTTATTTACTTAAGCTCTTAAACAAACTTCTCCACCATTTATATTTAATAATCACTACACCTTTTAACTTGTAAATAAACATGAACATGAATCAAAATCATTTAAAATATATACAACACCTAAACATAAAATGATACTACACTTAACATTTTTAGTTTAGTTAGTTTTTGCTAAAATAAGTTACTAACTTAGTTATTTTTATTCTTATGTACTAATCCTAACCAAAGACGAGGAGCAAGGTGGAGGCGTCGACTTGAGCCAATTTGACCACATAGTGGATCCGGATAATTGCTAGAAAAATCATACCGAGTTAATTTAAGGTGCCCCCGCACACTAGGTTTAAATTTTGTAAATCGCATGCTATAAATGCTATGTGTTATATTTGTTGTGTTGTTTATCACCTAGTAATCATATGTTAAATTAGAAGACAAAAATCGAAAAATAACATTTGTGTAACACCATAAATCCACACGGCATTACCCTTCTTTTTGGTTTAATTTTTCGTTTTAATTTTTGTAAATTGCATGCTTAAAATACTATGAATAAGATGGATATGAAAATATAATTAGTTTATGTTTAGGACTTAAAATGAAATTGTGGTGAAATTCTAAATGTTTTAAAGAAACTTGTGTGTTCTTGAAATATTGTTGTTATTTTTGTGTTGGAAGTAATTTACTTATATGTGTTAATGTTTGTATATGATTTTCACTCTTGTTAAATACATAAATAATATAAAGGAAATTAATTATTGAATTAGAAGTATAAAAATCAAAAATAAAAATTATGAATATATGTTTAGGGGCCACGGTTTTCTCTTTGTTTTTAGACCAATTTTTAGTTTTAATTTTTGAAAATAATAGGTTATGTTAGTTTAGGTTAATTAGACATGCTATTAAAATTTGAGAAAATAAAACGATAATATGAAAGTTTGAGTTAAAAATGTTCATTAGAAAAGTATAAGTGTTCTTGAGAAAAATCATATAAGTTCATCATTTTTGAGTTAGATTGATTTATAATTCTTGTAAGATTTATTTAAGTGTTGTTTTAATCCACTAGTAGATAAGTACAATACTAAATATATAAGTCAAATAAGCTAAATCTTTAAAATGAAAAAGTTAGAAATTTAAAGTGAGTAAAAACACTATTCATTGATGAAATAAAATATTTAGTGAAAATCGTAAACTAGTTAAATCACTTTAGTATAATTTAAATAATTAGTTTATAAAAACTTTAAGTCAAAATCGATAAAATAGAAAACGAAAATAAAATACCTAAGTATGTACATAGGCCACGGTTTTAGCTTAATTTTGGACTTAAAATTGATTTTGTCACTTTTTATTTTTATCACTTAAGTAATTAAATTAGTTAAAAGTAATGAATTATTAATAAAAACAAAAAAAGAAATAAAAAGAGTAAAATAAATAAAGTCCACGGCCTCCTCATTAAATTTGGACCAATTTTGATCAAAATGAATTTATCACTTAGTCATTAAAGTTGAATAGTAATTAGGATTATATTTGATTGTATAATAAATCGTTAATAAAAAGAATCAACGAAACCGATAAAAATAAACGTTACATGTATTAAAATGAATAATGTCGAGTGTTACTACCTTTGCTTAAATTTGGATATGGACATACGGACTATTTAAAATGAACTACGACAACCTCGCTAAAAAAATGGAAACCGCTAAAAGTTTAGTTAAGTATATGACTAAATTTAACCGAGTTTTTATTTCTGAATTATTATTTAAAATCACTAAGTACAAAATGAACTCAACAACTTTGAAACTAGATTTTGTACTTAAATTTAAAACGAGTTTTACTTCCGAAATAATTTTTCAAATCACTAAATACAAAACGAATCTAACGACTTTAAAACTAGAATTTTATACTTAGTAAATAAAAAGGGTGTTTTGTAAAATATCCTAAGTATAAGGGAATTTATAAGATATAAAAATACTAAGTATAAAATATAATAATAAAAATACTAAGTATAAAATATAATAATAAAATACTAAGTATAAAAGTACGTATTAAAATACGCATTTAATCGTAAATACTTAAAATACGAATACGTATAAAAATACGATGAATAGTAAATACGATGAATAGTAAATACGGTGAATAGTAAATATGATGAATAGTAAAATACGGTGAATAGTAAAATAATGAATAGTGAAAAATATTTAAAATTTACGAACGGACTCAAAATAAATATTTAAGTTTTCTATGTGCTTCCGTTTACCTGAAGAACTGCTAGAACTAAATTTTCATTATACAAGTTCGACGATACTGATTTATATGAACTATCACGTAAGTAATAAGAGATTGAGAAAATAAGAAAACGAAGTACTGGTTAAATACTCGGGTGTCTGCGATGTTAAACGCTATAGGGTCAGGGTTGGTAAGGTAGCCGCATATGGGGACACTATCATCGCTATTTGGTTCTAGTGGTACATTTAATGGCTCTCCTAGTCGTTATTTAACGTGATTTTCGCCCTGGGTAGCGATTCGTTCACGGGCCCATAAGAGGTAACGGAAAATAGCCATTCCCATCCGGGGGATCTGTCGTAGTGTAATAGTCGCACCAATAGGGTGGTGTATGCATACATAAGACAAGGGACTGATCTTCCTTATTACCTGCTTGATATCGGTAGCAATTTAAAGTCCGTTGATGTGACCGGCACGCTATCGCGCGTTAACATCTTATTCGTGTTAATGCATGTTTCCATCCTTACTGGTTTGTTGGCTTATGGTCGTGTTTCATCTTAGATTATCCATGTTGTGTTGGATGTTAGGTAGCTGTATCTTATGCTACTTAGTGTTTGATCTGATGTACGAGTCTGAGTAACTAGTGCACTTTGATGGCTGATCATATGGGTGATTTACCATGAGAATACACAAGCCACTCTGTAGTCAAGACTCGCGAGTATATGTTGCTATATGAATAATTGAAAAGGGTCGACTACCCCGAATATGAATGAGATGATAATGATTTGCCTACATGATTATGAATTGTGATAATTTGATGATTAAATTGTTGTGTTATATGAATTGATAAGATCTGATGATTTAATTACCATGTTAAATGAACTGTTTCATGTTATGCTTTATGATCTGCATTGCTATATGTATATGTGTTGCTTATTAGGTGCGGGGCTGAAAAAGCTAATTTTGGTAACAGTCCTAGGTACCCCGAGACTTGATCGTTGATCTACAAAAGGGGATTGAAGGTCTTATTTTATATTTTGAGAGAATGTAATCGATTGAACTCTGTTTATCTATGACTCTTATTATATATAATGAGTTGTAATACGATGACAGCTGGTTTTGTAATAAATAGACTTAATTAATATTCCGCCTTAGTTTAATTAAAGTCACGAAAAATCAGTTATTCTGATTGGTATCGAGTCGTCTTCATGACCGTGAATAACTTAAAGTTATTTCATCTAGCGAGACGACACCTGGGCCAGACATACATATTAATATATATGTCAGGCATAGACTTATAGGATCAAATAATAAATTAGAAATCCTAGATCGCTAAAATAATAATCTTAGAACGCTTTAAGAGTGAGAATGGGTAGAAACATTAAGGACTGACCGACTGATCTTTTTGACTAACAAGCCCCTTATACTAACTTCACAAGAATCAGGACGTAAGAATCGAAGACAAGACTGAAGCGCATGCAGAGAGACGTATCAAGAATCATGCTATCTGAGGCAGCTTCCAAGACGTCGGAGACTTCTTTAGCTTTAAAAGTTCCTACAACCATCTATAACCGTTCTTTAATTATCCCAATCATTGCAACGCTTTTCAACTTTCAGACTTTCTAGATCATAAAATCTCTTGGCATTTAATCTCTCCATGATTTCAGGATTTCCTTTTTACATTCTAAAATCCCTACTAATAAGGAGTCAATCTCGTAAAATTTTAACTTCTTTGAGACTTTTGATGTTCTGAATCAATAATCCTTTATAAATGACTCTGTAAACTAATTTTCTTTTCTCTCAACTTCGTAGAATGTGTTCAACCTTACTCTACGAATTCATAAACTTCTTTCTCTTTATTTCAAACCTTCTAACCTTATTCGTACTGTTCATAGTACCGAAGGCTAACCCTTATCAATTCTCAGACTCAACTCCATACCCCTTGAACATATATTTGAACTCTTATGTTATTTTCTGAGCTTGGTTTCTAACCCTCTGTCATAGTTCACTTCATTGAGAAGGAATTAGGAAGCTTTGTAACTTTTGATTTTAATATCTTTTTCAGAATGGCTGCAAACGGTATTCCCAACAATGACCTTGACCATCAGTTCCTCGAAGAGGAGGCAAGAAGAAGAGGGTTCGAGGACGCAATCGTTAAGATTGCTCAGAACACACACCAATATCAGGGTGGCGGTAATAACCAATCCGCGTTTGAGAGGTTCTCAAAACATAGACCTCAACCGTACTCAGGCTCGGTCAACCCTACCGTTCTGACTGAATGGATTGAAGAAATGGAGAAGCTGTTGGAGCTCAGTAAGACACCGCCTACAGAGAAGGTGAATGTGGTAGCTTACTACCTGAAGGGAGAGGCCAACAGCTGGTGGCGCTTAATCCGATCCACTTTTCCCCTGAGGATTTACAATTGGAGTGAATTCAAGTTACTCCTCGAGACCAAATACTTCGGGGAGGAGTTAAAATGGGAGAAGGAGGAGGAGTTCCGCAACTTAAACCAGGGTGATATGTCTCTGCAGGCATACACCGAGAAATATCAGGAGCTATCTAAGTTTGCTCCTAGAATATTAACGAACGAAGAGGAACTCGCAACCCGTTATGTAAGGGGCATGACTAACGATCTTAGGATAAACATGAGCGGGTTCAACTGTAAGAACTTTGCTGAGGCCTACGAAAAAGCGACAAGTATCTGGGCCTCCATCCAGAAGGGAGTGGCTGAGGAGAAAAAGAAGAATAGGACTCTTACGGCTGCTGTGGCAAGTTCTAGTTTCATCCAGAAGCCAACTTTCCAACCGAGGAATTTTCAGAGTCCAAACTCTCAGAGTAGAGGTTTCATGACGGGCTAAAAGTCGTATGCCGCAAATTACAATTTATAATCACTTAATCCCTAATTACTAAACAAGCAGTAAAATGGAAGTAAGGGTCGATCCCACAGAGAAATAGGCTAATTGTAATAAAGTAAAGCGTAGAGAATGCAATAATACGGAGTAATTAAGTAACAGTAACAGGTTTGGGGGGGTTTTGGTTTAGTAAAATATAACTAAGAAAACTAGCTAATGACAATAATAAATTAAGGATTGAAAACAATTATGAGAAAGGCCTTGACACGATACGATATCCACAGACGATAAAATCACCGATCATAGAAAACAATTAAACCACTTTACTTGAGTACTTTATTGTGAAAGCTAATACCTTTCAATAATATTAACTTACGTATTCCCTCTTTAGTCAGTAATTAGGTCAAAACGGATGCCCTAAATCACCCTTTCTAAGACTAACCCAAATCACGCGATATCAAGTTCAAGTCTATAGAAGAATTAGCACGAGAATCAATAAAGATGACTAATACTAACAACCCTGTTAATACTCGAGTCACAAATTCAATTCCTTTTATGATTAATTCACGACAAACGGAGTACAATAAATCAATCACAATTGCTACCGCGATAAGATTAATAAAGCAAACTGAGCCAATAATCAAATCTAGCAAATTAATCAATAATAACCCTAATTAGTTGTACACCCTAATTAAGATTAAAATCAATAATAATAAGAACAAGGAATTAAATAATACTCAAAGAAAAGTAGAGAAAGAGATAATCTCACGGATTAATTACCGACGCTTCAATCGATCGTATCAAGAATACGGAGTTTAGTTACACATGGTCTTGAGAGAAAATCACAAGAAAACTAATGAAGAAAACTAATGAACTAATCTTAAGGCTAATCAATTAGCTAATCCAGAATGAATAAAATTGATGAAGAAAAGTAATAAATAGAAAACAATAAGTGAAGGAAGAGATGCGTACAAACATAGGCCTAGGTTTTAGTGTAATAAAATAATAATATAAAAAAAACAAAGAATCTTTCCTAAAATCAAAACAAGTAACAGCCGGAGACTTCAATTCCCACGCCCACGAGCTGCTCCTCGCGTCGGGCCGCGCTGCCGCCGCTGCCGCCTCGCCATTTTCCTCTGCACTGCCCGCTTCTTTTCTTCTTCCTGCGGCGAGTGACACCCGCTCCCTTGTTCGCGTGTGAGTCGCCATCTTCACACATACTCGTCTAGGTCCCTTCTTATTTCCGACTCGCTCCGTCCTCGTTAAAATACGCTTTCGAGCACAATATATCGACACAATCGCGAATAACACGAAATCAATCGTAAGTCACAAAATCATCATAAAGTCACATTTAAACCTTCCGAAACGAGCTCAAAACACCGCTTCTAACACCGACTAAATACGACTCATCAAACTCCCCCACGCTTAAGCTTTTGCTCGTCCTCGAGTAAATTAACGGACACCGTATAGACCTAACCAACACTAGCTCAAAAAGGGCGCGGTGGATACAAATCAAATCACGTCGTACTCTCAACTCTAATCTCCAACTCCCTCACTAAGTAAGGTGAAATCATACAATAGCAATTACTCACTCAAACTCACATACTCAAGCTCTCAAAATGAGGATAAATAAGCTCTCTCGACTCAACGACTAACAACGAATACATGGTGACTCGAAACAAGGCTACGCCCCTTATCTCTCCAACCTAACTCGGCTCACTTGTGCTACAAATGACCTCCGTTGACACAAAGCGCGTGTCAAACAATACAACCCACACAAGCGAGCTCCTAAACGCCTCTACTCCGTAAAACAACTCAAACCCAATCGCAAGAGAGGTGCCTCCAACTCCGTGCACCGCGATTTCTTCTCACCGTAACCACTAACCTACCCTTCCGACCTTCTTTGTCACCCTTCTTATGTCGCCACGCCGAAAATTGGAAGTATTAGAACATTTTATTTTCCTAAATCTCTCATTTTGCCTAGAGTGCCCGCCCTTGCGGGTTTCACTCTAGCTTATTCACCTCACTCTAACTCTCGTGGCACGCAACTCGATTCTTCATTTTACTCGGAGCGCCCACCCTTGTGGGTTTCACTCCGCCCTCGGCCACATATCCCAATTTTGCCTAGGCGCCCTTTCGGGTTTTCACCTAGCCGGGATTCACTTTATTCGTATTTTTTATTTTTTTGCTTTTCTTCTTCTTTTTTTTTTTTTTTTTTTTTCTTTTGTTTTTTTTCTTTTATCATTTTTTTTTTTGAACATAAACAAAAGCACACTTTACAACTTTACAATACAATCGAAACGATTCTCCTCCCCCACGCTTGAATGAAACATTGTCCTCAATGTTGCAAAGGACACTAGAAAGAGAGGGAGGACGAACATACCTCACCAAGATAACCCGCGCCAAAAGACTTTCCAAAGCCATCAACCACTCAACAATACCATGGGGATACTCGAGCCACACTCCTCACCTCCTCCCCCACGCTTGAATAAAAGCATAATGGAAGCATCACCCATACAATGTCGACAAAAGTCAATCCAGCTTCAAGCACATGTGTAGTAGCGTTAGCTTCTCCACTCCGAATTAAGTGAACTCGATCGCATAGACAGGGTGTCCACAACGATCTCACCACCACTTCCACCACTTATGACGCTTACTCCTTCACCGGAGCTCAAGGATGTTCCGATGAATTTTTTTCCTTTTTTTTTTTTTTTTTTTTTTTTTTTTTTGTTTTTTGTGTTTTGTGTTTTTTTTTTTTTTAACAAACCGCGGGTTGCCTCCCGAAAGCGCCTTTGTTTAACGTCGTTGGCTCGACATCTCGCGGAGTGATGAATCACCCGACTTTTAGAGTAGGGAAAGAAATTTTTACCTCAGCTTACCTTTGAAGAGAATGGATATGATCGAAGGCTAGATTTAACATGAATTACTTGCGAGCCTTTAACCAAACTCTTTCGATTAACCAGCTTATCATACCAAGTTTCAAGCTTACCTTGGTTTTTCTCCGCATCTTTGCGATGGTTCCATAAGATCACAAGCTTTTGTGATTTAGGAGGGGGAACCTGCGCACTAGAAACAAGCTTGCTCGGAGTTTTAACTTTCCGGCACTTAGGAGGATGGTTAGTAACATCAATAGCACATAGTGAGTGAACATTATTAGAATCAGATACAGGATTAGCAATCAAAAACTTAACTACCGTCCCATCAAACTCCATAGTGAGTGATCCCTTAGGTACATCAATCTTAGTACCTGCAGTCTTTAAAAACGGTCTACCCAACAGAACGGGGATGACATCTACCTCACTTTTCATGTCCAAAACATAGAAATCAGCCGGGAAGACTAATTTATCTATTTTCACCATAACATTTTCCACCATCCCTTTAGGATTGACACTGGATCTATCAGCTAATTGAATCACCACATTAGTGTCCCTCAAAGGTCCAAGTTTTAAAGTCTCATAGACGGAAAAAGGAATGACATTAATCGACGCTCCTAAATCTAACATGGCCTTTTCAATCCTAAGGTCTCCTATGGTGCAAGGAATCGAAAACATACCGGGGTCTCCACATTTAGGGGGTAGTCTCTTCTCAAACAAAGCTGAAACATATTCACTCACCTTACCCTTAGGCCCCTTACCCTTAGGTTCACTCTTCTTTCTCTTAAGGGTACAAATCTCTTTCAAAAACTTAGCATAACGAGGTACAATTTTAAGCAAATTCAAAAGTGGAATATTTACCTCACAGTTACGAAATGTCTCGTAGATGTCCTTGTCCTTCTCGATCTTCCGTGTGGACTTAAGAGCGTCGGGAAAAGGAACTTCTGTTTCATACTTTGGTAATGGACCGTCATCAATCTTGCCTTCATCTTCTGCGGCCTCAATCTCCATTTCTTCACGGACCGCCGAATCATCCACTACCTTCTTCTTCATTTTCTTCTCCACCTCCTCTAGCTGTCTTCCGTTCCTCAATGAAACGGCACTCACATTTTCTCTAGGAGGTATAGTTTGACTTGGCAGCACATTCGAGTCTCTAGCTTCCAACCGACTAATAGCAGTGGCCATTTGACCAATTTGAGTCTCCAAATTCTTGATGCTATTCTTAGTCTCCAACTGGTTCTGAGCCACGCTAGCTTGAAAGTTGCTTTGGTTAGCTACCAAAGCCCGAATCATCTCATCGGTGGACATTGATGAGCTTGAAGGAGGATGCGAGTTAGGTGGTGGGTTTTGCGGACGAAGCATGTATTGACCACGAGGTGGACCGGATTGGTTACCTTGAGCATGTTGTGGGTTATTCTGAGTGTCACCCCATCGAAAAGCCGGATTAGCCTTCCAACCGGGATTGAAAGTATTAGAGTACGGATCCCACTTGCGTTGAGACGGCTCCATGTAACCGATAGCATTCACATCCGCCACCGGTCCCTCTTGCATTTGCGGACAACACTCACTCGGATGTGACGGAGACGAACAAATGCCACAAACCATCGCCGGCTTCCTTCCTACGACCAAGTCCTTGACCAAAGATGTCAAGCTATCCACCTTCTCCTCAAGCATGCCATGACTCGATCCAACTGCATTAACCCCCCGTTTAGAAGGTTTTCTATCAAAGTCCCTCGAGCTCTCAGCTAGCTCGGTGATTAGAGCCATTGCTTCCGTGGGGCTCTTATTCGTGATCCCACCACCACTAGCTGCGTGAACCATACGAGCATCCTCTTTACTGAGCCCTCCACAAAAGTACATGATGAGATCTTGGTCTTCATACCCATGATAAGGGCACATACCACACAACTTCTTGAACCGCTCCAAGTACTCATACATAGTCTCCCCATCTCGCTGCTCAACATTACTAATCTCCTTCTTCAATTGAGAAGCTCGAGACGCAGGGAAGTACTTTTCAAGGAATGCCTTCTTCATCTTTAACCAAGTGTCGATACTACCCGTGGGTAGATAATAGAGCCAATCCCTCGCAGCGTCCTTCAGTGAGAACGGGAATGCCCTTAGCTTAAGCTGCTCGTCAGTTACAGCAGCAGGCTTCATACTCGAACACACAATGTGAAAATCCGATAGATGTTTGTTCGGATCCTCACCACTCAACCCATGGAATGTGGGTAGCAAATGAATAAGCCCGGACTTCAACTCAAAATTCACATTCTCACCGAGAGGAGGATATGTGATGCATAGGGGTTGCTGTTGAAGGTCCGGAGCTGTGAGTTGTTTAATTGACTGCTCCATCACGTTATTCTCTTCTATCACCTCAGAAATATCAGAATTGGAGCTGAAATCCTCTTGATCCGAGTCGTCTACGACAACGATTTGACCTCTTTTGTTCTTACGAAACCTGAAAAGTGTTCTTTCAATCTCTGAGTCAAAAGGCTCGAGGTCCAGGTTAGTAGAACGAGTATTATGCATACAACGTACACTAAAACAAGAAAACAATTAACGCCTAAATCCCCGGCAACGGCGCCAAAATTTGACGGGCTAAAAGTCGTATGCCGCAAATTACAATTTATAATCACTTAATCCCTAATTACTAAACAAGCAGTAAAATGGAAGTAAGGGTCGATCCCACAGAGAAATAGGCTAATTGTAATAAAGTAAAGCGTAGAGAATGCAATAATACGGAGTAATTAAGTAACAGTAACAGGTTTGGGGGGGTTTTGGTTTAGTAAAATATAACTAAGAAAACTAGCTAATGACAATAATAAATTAAGGATTGAAAACAATTATGAGAAAGGCCTTGACACGATACGATATCCACAGACGATAAAATCACCGATCATAGAAAACAATTAAACCACTTTACTTGAGTACTTTATTGTGAAAGCTAATACCTTTCAATAATATTAACTTACGTATTCCCTCTTTAGTCAGTAATTAGGTCAAAACGGATGCCCTAAATCACCCTTTCTAAGACTAACCCAAATCACGCGATATCAAGTTCAAGTCTATAGAAGAATTAGCACGAGAATCAATAAAGATGACTAATACTAACAACGCTGTTAATACTCGAGTCACAAATTCAATTCCTTTTATGATTAATTCACGACAAACGGAGTACAATAAATCAATCACAATTGCTACCGCGATAAGATTAATAAAGCAAACTGAGCCAATAATCAAATCTAGCAAATTAATCAATAATAACCCTAATTAGTTGTACACCCTAATTAAGATTAAAATCAATAATAATAAGAACAAGGAATTAAATAATACTCAAAGAAAAGTAGAGAAAGAGATAATCTCACGGATTAATTACCGACGCTTCAATCGATCGTATCAAGAATACGGAGTTTAGTTACACATGGTCTTGAGAGAAAATCACAAGAAAACTAATGAAGAAAACTAATGAACTAATCTTAAGGCTAATCAATTAGCTAATCCAGAATGAATAAAATTGATGAAGAAAAGTAATAAATAGAAAACAATAAGTGAAGGAAGAGATGCGTACAAACATAGGCCTAGGTTTTAGTGTAATAAAATAATAATATAAAAAAAACAAAGAATCTTTCCTAAAATCAAAACAAGTAACAGCCGGAGACTTCAATTCCCACGCCCACGAGCTGCTCCTCGCGTGTCAGTCGCGCGTCGCTCGCGCGTCGCCTGCCATTTTCCTCTGCCTGCGTTTCTGCTCTTTTCTTCTTCCTGCGGCGAGTGACACCCGCTCCCTTGTTCGCGTGTGAGTCGCCATCTTCACACATACTCGTCTAGGTCCCTTCTTATTTCCGACTCGCTCCGTCCTCGTTAAAATACGCTTTCGAGCACAATATATCGACACAATCGCGAATAACACGAAATCAATCGTAAGTCACAAAATCATCATAAAGTCACATTTAAACCTTCCGAAACGAGCTCAAAACACCGCTTCTAACACCGACTAAATACGACTCATCATTTCAACAAGCCGGTTTATAACCGTAACAACAAAAACTCGAACCAGGGGAGGCTGACTACAAAGGGTGGAAGAACCCCGCCGCCGATTGTATGATCGGACAATTGCTATTTCTGTCACAAGGCTCTACACCCGGGAAAGCAGTGCAACAGATCCCCAATCGTCTGTTTCTTCTGCAATGAAGCGGGGCACAAATCTAACGCATGCCCGAAGAAAGAAGCGATGGGAAGGAAGAACACGGGACCGCTACCTGCAGTTAAAGTACAAGGACGTGTTTACGTCTTGTCGGAGATTGACGAAGACACCGAGGGCTGCCCTGACGTAGATGTCATCACGGGTAAATTTCTGGTTAACTCAATATCTATCTTGGTTTTATTCAATATTGGAGTAACCTGTTCTTTAAAATTTAAATATCTTTCGGACCTGTCATACCCATTACAATTTTCCTCTCGTCAACACGCTCTTGCATATATCGTATCTAAACCCTTATTATAAATTCGGAATCATATCCAAAATACGGCTTATGAACATTTCCGTTCCATCTAGTAACCTTATAATAACAATTTTGAGAAAATGAGCTATATCAACTAGGTTATCCATGATTCCCTAAAAGTTTATTTAACCATTCAACGATAACCTAAATTTCCTTAATTTCATTTAGTCCCATATTTTCCTTATAATCACTACGACTTTTACCTATTTTCCCAAAATGCCATTTTTCATAAGGCTATATATCTTATGCATGTGATCAATAAAAATAACAATAATAATATTATGCATATACGTTTAAAACTTCTTAAGGGGGTAGGATAATAATTTGATTAAATCTCCGTCTTAATTAAACTTCAAAGGTTTTTATTTCGGCCTATTTTAGGGTTAACTTTTATTTCTGAAATTTAAATAAACGGTTTTATTCTTAAAACGCTTGATATTTTAATTTCAGTTAATTCCGTACAAAACTTCTAGGCCCTACCTTTTTGTGAATCCCTTTCGCGTCATTTTCAAAAATAACATTCTAGTAACATTTCTATATTTATTTAAATATCTCATTAATAAATCAAACGCGATTTTGCTCTCCAATATTTTCACTCTATCCGACGTTTCTGTATTAATTTGAAAACTCAAACTTTTCAAAAAGTCTTATTCCGACAAAATCAAATGTTATTATCCAAATTTGTAAAATCTCAATATTCTCTCTAACTGCCTTGTTTAACCTTGAGCAGTTATCCACTCTTTTCAAGTTTCGGGGACGAAACTTTTCTTAAGGGGGTAGGATTGTAACACCCCGTGTTTTTGAAACACATTTTTATAAAAGAATTTAATTCCTTAGATTAAATTCATCCTTTTTCCTTATAATAAAAATGCGACTGAATTTTTTTCGCTAAACAATACTAAATTTCTTAAGTCTAAATATAAAAATTTTGAAAAATAAAGTATGTTGTATTATATTCAGAATTCAAAAAGAAACACAATTCAAAAATTTATAAAAATCAACCATAAAATTTATATCGCTTTTCAAATTTCAAAATAGCTAAGTCATGTTTACTATTCATAAGAATAAAAGTAAAACCTTTTATTCATAGAATTTATTTTTGTACATTTTTGATTTTTGAATAAAAATGCACTCTTATATTTTATTTCTCGTCGTTAAAATTCAAGTCAACGATTTCAAACACGCAAGTCAAAGTCAAGCCACTTTGTCAATTTTCAAGCCACGTACAAATGGACCCTTAACATCAAACTTTGGCTAAAAATTTAATCATTTTGATTATTATAAATAAATCATATTATATTAATAACAAATTACTATTTCAATTTGATTTAACTAACACTTTCACTAAAAATCGAAATAATGAGTTACACTAAGCCTAAACTGATAAACTTTTTGACGTTTGAGTATAATGATTTAATTCGATAACATTCAACGAAAAAAATAAGTGTTTCGATCAAATAAGATTTTATTTCAAAGTTTCGAGGATCCTATGGCCAATTTTTGTTTTGATCACCCTTCAACGTTTTTCTTCATTTTTATTTTCGATCTTACTTCGAACCATTATATTAAGACTATATATTTCATTTCGAGACTTTTAGCGTGCGCGCAAATCAAAAATTTCAAAGACGAAAAATCGGGTCATGCTTGGTCATGATGGCCGAAATTTTTGGACCCTTGGTCCTAGCTTATCTTCTTCCATTTCTTCTCTTACACAAATGCATACTCTTGCCTTACTTTCCTCTTACACAAAGACCTAACACTTACCATCCTACATACTTTCATCATCACTTATTTTAGCCTTTAGTTTAATCTTTATTATTACTACTACTACTACTACATAATATACAAGTCACAACAACTACTACTACTAACTACTACTACACGTTTCTTTTATTTACACAACACACAAACACAACTCAAATACTCTAAGTGCTTTTCTCTCTAAATAAAAAGAACTACACTACACATTGTAAGCAATCTTCATCTTCCACCTTGGATGTCCATGAAGATCTTCATCTTCTTCACTTCACTTTTCTTCCTTAATCTTTTATATTCTTGTTTTTATTTACTTAAGCTCTTAAACAAACTTCTCCACCATTTATATTTAATAATCACTACACCTTTTAACTTGTAAATAAACATGAACATGAATCAAAATCATTTAAAATATATACAACACCTAAACATAAAATGATACTACACTTAACATTTTTAGTTTAGTTAGTTTTTGCTAAAATAAGTTACTAACTTAGTTATTTTTATTCTTATGTACTAATCCTAACCAAAGACGAGGAGCAAGGTGGAGGCGTCGACTTGAGCCAATTTGGCCACATAGTGGATCCGGATAATTGCTAGAAAAATCATACCGAGTTAATTTAAGGTGCCCCCGCACACTAGGTTTAAATTTTGTAAATCGCATGCTATAAATGCTATGTGTTATATTTGTTGTGTTGTTTATCACCTAGTAATCATATGTTAAATTAGAAGACAAAAATCGAAAAATAACATTTGTGTAACACCATAAATCCACACGGCATTACCCTTCTTTTTGGTTTAATTTTTCGTTTTAATTTTTGTAAATTGCATGCTTAAAATACTATGAATAAGATGGATATGAAAATATAATTAGTTTATGTTTAGGACTTAAAATGAAATTGTGGTGAAATTCTAAATGTTTTAAAGAAACTTGTGTGTTCTTGAAATATTGTTGTTATTTTTGTGTTGGAAGTAATTTACTTATATGTGTTAATGTTTGTATATGATTTTCACTCTTGTTAAATACATAAATAATATAAAGGAAATTAATTATTGAATTAGAAGTATAAAAATCAAAAATAAAAATTATGAATATATGTTTAGGGGCCACGGTTTTCTCTTTGTTTTTAGACCAATTTTTAGTTTTAATTTTTGAAAATAATAGGTTATGTTAGTTTAGGTTAATTAGACATGCTATTAAAATTTGAGAAAATAAAACGATAATATGAAAGTTTGAGTTAAAAATGTTCATTAGAAAAGTATAAGTGTTCTTGAGAAAAATCATATAAGTTCATCATTTTTGAGTTAGATTGATTTATAATTCTTGTAAGATTTATTTAAGTGTTGTTTTAATCCACTAGTAGATAAGTACAATACTAAATATATAAGTCAAATAAGCTAAATCTTTAAAATGAAAAAGTTAGAAATTTAAAGTGAGTAAAAACACTATTCATTGATGAAATAAAATATTTAGTGAAAATCGTAAACTAGTTAAATCACTTTAGTATAATTTAAATAATTAGTTTATAAAAACTTTAAGTCAAAATCGATAAAATAGAAAACGAAAATAAAATACCTAAGTATGTACATAGGCCACGGTTTTAGCTTAATTTTGGACTTAAAATTGATTTTGTCACTTTTTATTTTTATCACTTAAGTAATTAAATTAGTTAAAAGTAATGAATTATTAATAAAAACAAAAAAAGAAATAAAAAGAGTAAAATAAATAAAGTCCACGGCCTCCTCATTAAATTTGGACCAATTTTGATCAAAATGAATTTATCACTTAGTCATTAAAGTTGAATAGTAATTAGGATTATATTTGATTGTATAATAAATCGTTAATAAAAAGAATCAACGAAACCGATAAAAATAAACGTTACATGTATTAAAATGAATAATGTCGAGTGTTACTACCTTTGCTTAAATTTGGATATGGACATACGGACTATTTAAAATGAACTACGACAACCTCGCTAAAAATGGAAACCGCTAAAAATTTAGTTAAGTATATGACTAAATTTAACCGAGTTTTTATTTCTGAAATATTATTTAAAATCACTAAGTACAAAATGAACTTAACAACTTTGAAACTAGATTTTGTACTTAAATTTAAAACGAGTTTTACTTCCGAAATGATTTTTCAAATCACTAAATACAAAACGAACCTAACGACTTTAAAACTAGAATTTTATACTTAGTAAATAAAAAGGGTGTTTTGTAAAATATCCTAAGTATAAGGAAATGTATAAGATATAAAAATACTAAGTATAAAATATAATAATAAAAATACTAAGTATTAAATATAATAATAAAATACTAAGTATAAAAATACGTATAAAAATACGTACGAATACGAAATACGAAAATACGAATACGTATAAAAATACGATGAATAGTAAATACGATGAATAGTAAATACGGTGAATAGTAAATACGATGAATAGTAAAATACGGTGAATAGTAAAATAATGAATAGTGAAAAATATTTAAAATTTACGAACGGACTCAAAATAAATATTTAAGTTTTCTATGTGCTTCCGTTTACCTGAAGAACTGCTAGAACTAAATTTTCATTATACAAGTTCGACGATACTGATTTATATGAACTATCACGTAAGTAATAAGAGATTGAGAAAATAAGAAAACGAAGTACTGGTTAAATACTCGGGTGTCTGCGATGTTAAACGCTATAGGGTCAGGGTTGGTAAGGTAGCCGCATATGAGGACACTATCATCGCTATTTGGTGCTAGTGGTACATTTAATGGCTCTCCTAGTCGTTATTTAACGTGATTTTCGCCCTGGGTAGCGATTCGTTCACGGGCCCATATGAGGTAACGGAAAATAGCCATTCCCATCCGGGGGATCTGTCGTAGTGTAATAGTCGCACCAATAGGGTGGTGTATGCATACATAAGACAAGGGACTGATCTTCCTTATTACCTGCTTGATATCGGTAGCAATTTAAAGTCCGTTGATGTGACCGGCACGCTATCGCGCGTTAACATCTTATTCGTGTTAATGCATGTTTCCATCCTTACTGGTTTGTTGGCTTATGGTCGTGTTTCATCTTAGATTATCCATGTTGTGTTGGATGTTAGGTAGCTGTATCTTATGCTACTTAGTGTTTGATCTGATGTACGAGTCTGAGTAACTAGTGCACTTTGATGGCTGATCATATGGGTGATTTACCATGAGAGTACACAAGCCACTCTGTAGTCAAGACTCACGAGTATATGTTGCTATATGAATAATTGAAAAGGGTCGACTACCCCGAATATGAATGAGATGATAATGATTTGCCTACATGATTATGAATTGTGATAATTTGATGATTAAATTGTTGTGTTATATGAATTGATAAGATCTGATGATTTAATTACCATGTTAAATGAACTGTTTCATGTTATGCTTTATGATCTGCATTGCTATATGTATATGTGTTGCTTATTAGGTGCGGGGCTGAAAAAGCTAATTTTGGTAACAGTCCTAGGTACCCCGAGACTTGATCGTTGATCTACAAAAGGGGATTGAAGGCCTTATTTTATATTTTGAGAGAATGTAATCGATTGAACTCTGTTTATCTATGACTCTTATTATATATAATGAGTTGTAATACGATGACAACTGGTTTTGTAATAAATAGACTTAATTAATATTCCGCCTTAGTTTAATTAAAGTCACGAAAAACCAGGTTGTTACACTGAACATAAGAAAGATAGTATTATTTGACGAACAAAAAATTAAACGCATTTTTATTATAAGGAAAAATGATGAATTTAATTTAAGAAATTAAATTCTTTTATAATATTGTGTTAAAATAACACGGGGTGTTACAGAAAGAACTTTACAGACCAGTGTTTTTAGAACCCTTCCATCAAGCCATTCATCACATTACCCCCGATACCTCAACGACTCCGGCAAATTACGAGGTAAATGAAGGTTGGGTGCACGCAGCCTTATTACCCTTGCATAGACTTGTCAAACGGGTCGGGCGGGTCGGGTTCGGGTTCGGGTTATACGGGTCGGGTCAAAATACGGGTCGGGTCAATACGGGTTCGGCTCAAATACGGGTCGAGTCGGATTCGGGTCGGGTCGGGTCGGTTTCGGATCAAAATACGGGTCAAAAATAGGTTTTTCGCTCTTTTTTATTTATTATTTTTTTTATTAAAATAATTATTTTATTGTTATTTTACAGTGTCTACATATTATATTTGTACATATGTAATATTAAAGTTGATATTTATGCATTCTTTCGATTTATAAAATTAAAATAGTCGATTTATGAATAAAATCATAATATTTCAATCTTAATTTTCAATATCATTTTGATATTCCAACTTATAATTCTGAGGTTGTAATAGTTATTAATATTAAATTATCTTTTTCATGAAATATTAATTTATAGGTTCAAAAAATCTTTTACACAAAATTACACTTGACCCATCGGGTCGAACGGGTCGGGTCGGGTCTTGAACCAAAATTAACGGGTCATTTCGGGTTCGGGTCATTTCGGGTCACGGGTCAAAATTTACGGGTCTTGACCCTAAAAAAAGGGTCGGTTCAGGTCGGGTTTGCGGGTCGGGTCAAGTTTTGACAGGTCTACCCTTGCATTCTTTAACACATGTAGTCTCCAACGGTGGGTCCGGCCAATCAATGATGGTGGGAGAGGATGATTAGTAAGGATGAGACTGTGGGAGTGCTTAATCATTTGTCAATTTGGTGTTTTGTTAATATTATACAATTTTTAAAAAAAAAAAAAAATATAAACTAGTATGAGCCGTGGAATCCACGGGCCGAGTCAGTCACATTTTAATATGTATTTCTTGTGGGTTGTCAATTGTGTTTGTGCATATAAATATTGTAGTCACTAATAAATATTTATTTCCATCTAAAATTTTTAAATAATCTCTTAAATGGAAATATGAGTTCTAGGCAAAAAAAAAAAAAAAAAAAATTAAAAATGTTACATACTCTGTTGACTGCATATTACATACTATGTACTACACAATCAGACAACTAATGAAATTATAAATTCTCCGCAAAGGTGTAACTGCGCCTTTAAGGCTAACGATGACCGCAAATCATGACGCCAAGAGTAAGAGCTCAAATTTCATGGACTTTTACTCCTAAGGACAATTTCATGATCTAAATCCCTTGAGAATTTTGCTACAAAATTAATTATCTACCCTTAAAGTGCTTAATTAAATACAGTTACAACATTAAGTATCCACTTACCGTGTTGCAGAACGTAGGGTTTATCTAAAACATTAGTTTTGTATATTACATCGAATATGAAGGGTGTAGTTTTGATTTTAGATGGTATTCTCGGTTTTTAATTGTCACAATTTATTGCATAATTAGTTTGTGATAATTACCTTTGTATTCAATCACCTTTAACGATGTTATCGTTAAAGCTTGCAATTTTGTGTTGTTTTTAGCTATGCTCTCGGATACGAGGTCTGCTGCATTCCCCCATAATAATATTACTCTTTTAGGGCCTCTCCTGCGTGTTTAATTATATTATTTATTGTAATTTCAACTTGTAATTCAATCGAAACCTCACTTTTTATTAAACATCAAAACATCAATAACTAACACAATTTTATCATGCATATTTCATATGTTCAAAAATCAGACTCGTACCTCATTTCATCACACTACAACAAACGTGTTTTCCTTCTGGGGCGGGTGACAGTTAATGATAATCGTATTTCACTGCTTAATAACCACACAACGCTTCATCAATAACAGTCTAAGTCATTCAAGACTATAACCTCGTCTTTCATGACAACATCCAAGCATCAGCGAACACAATTTTATCAATTATCATCATCGAAACTTCATATCAAATCTGATCAAATTAACTCATCACATTAAAAACAAATTAATTATTCACGTCCACCCTAAAAATATGAATTCTAAGGAGAACAACACAATATAATACATCATCAATGACATTTTTTTTTTTTTTATCATGAATCACACTTTAAATTCAGCAAATCACCGTGGAAATCACATGAATCACAAAAATGTACCAAAAAAACTCTGAGAAATTAGAGAAGAAGCGAATAAACTGAGCATGAAGAAGAAGTAGAGGAAAATAGTAGGATCTCTTATTTCTTACCTTTCATCTTCAATGTATATATAACGCACTTGAGTTTCTCCCTTTGTTGTTGTTGTGTGTATTTTTTCCTCAATGATGGTCAGTACGGTTATTACATCTGTTTGATAAATATTTTTTTAGTTTCATTTATATTATTTCAACTTTGCATTTTATGTTAGTAAGTACATACCAATTAAATAGTCTATTTTTTTTGTTTCATCTGTTTGTTGGGCACTCTAAATGTTGTACGTCGTGAACGGTGAAAATGAAAGCCAGAGAAGAAAACGACCATGTTGAGATGAGAGTTGTTTAACACGGACAATTGATTGCGAGCAATTGACTGTTTGTTTTCAATGAGGGTCTTTTCAAATCCTCAAAATATTACAGGTGAAAGATGAAAAGACGAGAAAGTTGAAAAAACAAAGGTAAGACGATTTGGAGCGAAATTTGACCTGGGAAGTCAAGTCTGACGTGGAACACAATGGATGACGTGGCGGAATAAGGACGCAATAAGTCTATGTTTTTTAGTGTTTTTCGTGAGCACATAGATTCGAATTAAATCCAAAAACCCCTAAAAGTCCAAAAATAAATATTACCGACTTACAGAAAATAAATAATGATGGAAACGACTAACAACTAGCTACTACGAAAATACGGGGTATTACATTCGAAATGCTTTACGTTTTAATAATCATGTACTCCGTAGATGCTTTATATGTGTTTTTCTATAATTACACATGTATATGATAAATGCTACTCGGTATATGTTTATTGCTATGAGTTTATATGGCATAGCGTGTGCGAGATGAAATCGAGTCTTACGGGTTATACGTAGGTACCTCGAGGTTAATTGACGGCGAACACCAGGGAATTGAAGGTCTTCTTTTGTATTTTGAGAGAAGGTAAATTAATAACCATGTTTATCTATAACTCTGATTATGTATTTTGAGTTGTAAGACGATGACAGCTGGTTTGTAATACAAAAGTACTTAATTAATATTTCCACCTTTGTTAAATTAAGTCACGAAAACCAGGTTGTTACAATATTAGTTAAGAATAAAGATCAAACATATTGGGTACATTCGAATAGAAGATACAATTTTTATAGTCACGTATAATGGTGGATACATTTCTTTTTTTATATAATACTAAAATGATTCCAAAGAAGTTTTCAAAATTTTTTTGAGAAATTCATCGAGCACTTTTCAAAATTTAAAAAGTATACATTCAATTTTTTACATCAAGCTTAATTTGATATTTATATTAAGTAGGTATGTTAGATTACTTATTGTAAGTTGTTTTTGTTCATCTATTTCGAATATGTTTAGATTAATTTAATAAAAGTTAAATTTATAATTTATTTCATAATAATCATCCTCAACACATATAAAATAAATAGTTACTATTGTAACTTAATATAAATTCTCGAAACAAAATAAAAACATGAAATTAAGAACTGAAAAGCATTTAAAATAAAGGGATGAGAAATAATGGTTTTATTTTTTCATGACCTTTGAAAATTTTTAGTTCTCACACCAGCTAAATTAATGCATCAATTTTCTGAACGAATGATTCTTGTATTTTGGTTCTTTTATTTTAATTAATTTGTTAAAATAAATTATATAAAATGAAATTCAGTGGGGAAAAATTATTATTAGATGATGACGTAAAAATCATTCTAGTTATAAGAAAGTTAATTAAATTAAAAATAATGACAATATATTTTGGTTCAAGTGTAAAGTTATGATATTGTGAATATATAATTTTAAAACAATTACTATTAAAAGCACATTAAAAAACTACAATTTTTCATAGATTTTTGAATGTGTAGAAACAACAATTTGAATGAATATATATTTACCTTATTCATCTCCTTTTATACTATAAAACCTTGATAAAAAAAATACATCACAATTTTTTTTTTACACTATTCTCAAACTGTAGGGTTTTGAAGACATAAACAAGTTTTATACAAACCCAATTTGCCAAGATTAAATCGCAAGTATTGAACGAATTAACAAATACAAGTAGGATGAATTACATACCTTCTCGCAGCGGAATAATATAATAATAAGAAGTATGTAAAATATAAGAAATCTTTGAGAACCCAGAATAATAATAATAATAATAATAATAATAATAATAATAATAATAATAATAATAATAATAATAATAATAATAAGAATAATAAGAATCCCATAATAATAATTAACACCCCAATTGTGATGCCTCCATTAGTATCCACACGTATGGAGCTACAACTGGTATGCTAGTACCGAAGGGTTTACCAACCTCTCTCTAGAGAAACTATTTTCTCTCTATATAATATGTGGACTAATCTCATAATTGAATTGAGTTGAATTGAATTGAATAATTCCTTCACAGGAACCCCATATATATAGTAAAGAGGAAGATCTAGGTTTCCAAAAACCGAATCCTAGAAGGTTTCCATAAACCTGTAAGAGTTGTAGCTGGGCTAAACTAGCTTTAGACCCGGTAATTAATTAATGAGTTCTACTCATATTATAATTACCCTGTACATTTGTGTGTGACCCAATGGGCCCACTTAAGAGCTACTAGACACATAACTTATTTATGTATCAGATCAACATTGGTCTCTAGCAAGACGTATTGACCACATAGACTTAAGCGGGTTAATTATTATAGGACAGTGGACATAAATCCTTCAGTCTCCCACTTGTACTTGTCCCTATAAGAATATCAATAAGTCTCTTTGCTACTATTGTCTCCAATTGAGAATGAGGTAGGAGAAGCGTCATCCTCATATATCTCAATTGTTTTCTCGAATCTCTGAGTTGACTTGTCAAAAGACAGATGAATGACAACGTATTCCATCCGACCGCTATAGTCATTACTTTAATTACCAACCGTGCTTATTAACATCATATATCCATCATACCAATAGATATCTTATGTCCATCCATGTTTCAAATATATACGGAGTTCTAGCCCATCAATGCTTCCTTATAGGTCAAACTTACGTGACATTTATTCTCCCCCACCGTTTCTTTTAGAGATCACATATCTCAAATAGAAACTTATAGATCCACGTAACAAAATATAACTTTGTTCTTTGGATAAGTGGTAGAATGTATATCCTTTAAGAATACCTCATAATAGCATATGTTGGAATTTTGAGCTTAAGTTTTAGAAAACAACTTTTCTTATAACTTCAAAACTCAAATCATAAAAGACAATTAGGAACTTTTCAATCCATATCCCATATCATGTCTTTTACCAACTTGTATGGACATAATCTTACTCGTGTACGTAGACTTTACGGTGCATAAGCCTCCAAAATATCATTAAGATCCAAGTGACTCATAGTAGAACGAACCTTAAAAGATTCAATCTGAAACTCATTTCACTAATTTCTACGATGATCACAAATGATTTTCTTGAGCTCTGCCTTACTTGAACAACTCATAAAGCTGATCATATACTTCCATCTGAATATCCTTGAAAATCTCAAAGTATTTCAGATTTACGTTTCATCATTAAATGAACTTGACCACAAAACTACAACATAGTAAATGTGGTGAAGTATA
Organism: Dianthus caryophyllus; assembly: GCA_023091065.1. Lineage (NCBI taxonomy): Eukaryota > Viridiplantae > Streptophyta > Magnoliopsida > Caryophyllales > Caryophyllaceae > Dianthus > Dianthus caryophyllus. Next base: position 17,956,365 of record CM041527.1, on the reverse strand, counting down.
AACGAATTTCACTTTCTCACGATATGACTATTGATGCACACATATCTCGCATATGTATGATCAAACAAATCGACCGTCCTCCCACTAAACCAAGTAGAAGACGTCATTTTATCATCTTTACAACCTTAAAGACGTGTCATATTAGTGAAATACAAAATGTAAGACTTGTACTCAACTGATCATTACGTTGTGAAATAAGTTACCCTTTACTAGGAATATAAGACCCAACATTAAAGTTAGTCTTTTAGTACTGTATATTAGCAAGGTACTTGAACAACACATAAATTCTATTCATGTTTGAATATGAACCAGAATTTCAAGTCTTGCTTATATTAGGTACATGAATAACAATTTATCCAATCTTAGCATTTAAGCTTTAACATTAATTCAAGTGATCCCTTTGATGTAGATGAAAAACAATATGTGTTCATTTCATATACATAACCACTTTACTTTTGTCATTACTCTACTCTTCTCGAACTCTCTACATTATCAATGTAAGAGCTTCATTTGGTACCTCATACCAAAAGTAGAATATCGACTTTTACATTCACAACATACATATTTGAAGTCACTACTTCAAATTCATTTACAGATCTTCTAGATAATTCTAGGAGTTCCTATTCCAATGTTAATTTATCATTACATCAATGATTAAATCATTCCACTAATGACAAATATTTACGTACTCAATTAAACCATGCTTATGCTTTAGGTATGATAACAATCATAAACTCACCGAACTTTAAGCCCTTTAACATCGTCTAAGTCCAATATCTCAAGCCATTTACCTAATGAACTCAAATATCATTATAATTTGGCCTTCTTGATATGACGTTTAATTATATTGAGTATCATATGCTAATTAAAGCATCTTATACTATTAAATAAGAAATTCAAGTTACATGTTTCATTCATGATGAACCGACTTTAACTTGAAGCATAACTGAAACAGTTTTCAGTAACACTAATAGAAATATCCAATCATTCTAGATTATCATTATAATCTTGTCATCAGCGTATGACATGCAAGCTAATTGGATAGTTTTCCTTATTTTTCTTACTTAATGGGAACAATTTCCCCTCAATTAGACGATTGTTTAATTGAAACGTATCGTAGAGCCATCACCATGACTTTAACCACACAGTCCAAACTGTATGTTAACATTGGTTTTAGCTTGTATGAAATTCCTTTATAAGGACAAATCATATCACTCACTTTTGAGATCTCTTTCTCAAAACACCAATCAATGAGTTTGAACCATTTCAAACTGCTCGTTTATTAAATTGTGATAACATATGACCAAATATATGCAACACGAACGATAATTAATATGAATTGAACATGTTCCCCTCATACATGTACAATTATTCCAAGATCCCAAATATTAGGTGTCTTGAGTGAGCTTTGGCTCATCGCCCAAAACACAAAATATAAAGGTAGACATCCTCACATGTCAATTACATCTCCATGTAATTCTTGGTCGGTCGGTTAGTCATGACATGAAAAACGATCTCTTGCCTTAAGGCTCAGGCCTCACCTGACGGCCTCGTTAAGCGAACCAAAAGGAACTTATGAGTAACGGTTATTCATCCGTTCATTTTACGTTACTGGCGAAGCACCGCTTTGGCGGTCACTTTAACCAATACAGCAAACTTGTTGCGATGAAACCATTACTCACCTCTCCACTCAATTTACGTTACTAGCTAAGCACTGCTTTGGCAGTCACTTAGCTTAGTGAAGCAAATTTATTGTGGTGTTCAAATGTGGAAAGGCAATGCTTAATATTCCGGAGGGATTATAGATATGAGTTCTAAGCATGCAAATCTCAATTTATTATTAAGAAAAGCATGGTACCCAAATCAATCTTTACAATTTGTGATTACTCTTTAGTTGTATATTTCTTCAAATATACGACCTTTAGGAGTTAGACTTATTATTCACCATGAGGAACCGTTCCTAATCCGAAAAATAAGTAAATCTCATCTCCATTCGATTTATAACCGATCAAGTAATTCACAATTGTTATAGATGAAATCTTCATTGCAAGTCAAGCTAAATTTGACCTCCAATGAGCATTATATTTCTCCTCTCTTAGAAAACTCCTTTTCAAACTTGAGAAATAAAACAATGCTTCAAATTTCGATTCATAATTGTATAACAATTTACAATTGTACAACAATTCAATAATCGTAAGTTATACCAAAATTCGATTCATAATTGTATAACAACTTGTAATTGTATGACAATTCATAATCGTGATTTAATTAATTCGTAAATTCAACAAAATTAGAATCACTCTCAAAATCGCCGCTAAACGGGTCGGTTTTAACATAAACCGATCACTTAAGCCGATCAATGATTCATAATTGTCAAAACAATTCATAAGTCAAATTGAGTCTCACTTCGATTCATAATTATAAAACAATCCATGATTGTAAAATACTCCCTCCGATTCTCGGATTCTTAACATTTGCTTTTGGCACAATGATTAAGGTGGACCAAAAAAATGGGTGGACAAGTGGGAAAACAAGTGGGGTAGTATTTAATTGTGAGATAAAAAACTTTCCAAAAAGGGAAATGTTAAGAAATGGAAAATCACCCCAATAAGGAAAATGTTAAGAATATGGTGAATCGGAGGGAGTAATTCATAATCGAACTCAATTCAAATTATTTATAGTCAATAAAAATAGAAAATATACACAAAAACCCAAAAATACGATGGTTTGGAATCAAACCAAGAACAAGAGGCCAACCGAGCAAAGACCAAAACAAACTGGAACGGTGTAACAGGTGAACCGATCGGTTCACAAGTTAAACCGGTCGGTTCAGCCCATGCCGGTCGGTTCTAGCCTTAAACCGGTCGGTTTCATCCAAACCGATCGGTTCTGTGCGCTTCCGAATTTCTGTCACCTTCCCGTATCATGTGAACCCGGTAGGTTTCATGTAAACCGACCGGTTCTAGCCTTATACGGTGGTTTTCGTGATTTTCATTACGACTTTTCTTTGACCCTTCAATTAATTTCAATGGAGTCTTGCCCTAATTAAATTAAGGCTCATCGTCAACAATGAAATTAATTCTTAGGATTCTTAAAATTCATTCCAATCGAGTCTTGTTCTAACACATTAGAACTCATCGTTAACAATGGAATTAATTTTGGATTCTTAAAATTGTCCCTTCAATTTATTCCAATCGAGTATTTCATCGTCAACAAAGGAATAAATATCTTAGGGCCCTTTAGAAAACGTTTTAGGGCGATAAAATAAAACAACAACAAGGTTTTATATAAATCAAAAACTCAATTTCATAATTCAACAAATTAAATTCATAAATTGAAAAACCCTAAACATGTTTCTAATGGATCTCAAATATTAAAATTCATCAAATCAATTGAATCTCTCATAACCAAATTATGAGCCAAGATTCAATAGTTAATTTGAACAATGCTACGCGAAATTGGCTCTGATACCACTGTAGAGTTTTGAAGACATAAACAAGTTTTATACAAACCCAATTTGCCAAGATCAAATCGCAAGTATTGAACGAATTAACAAATACAAGTAGGATGAATTACATACCTTCTCGCAGCGGAATAATATAATAATAAGAAGTATGTAAAATATAAGAAATCCTTGAGAACCCAGAATAATAATAATAAGAATCCCATAATAATAATTAACACCCCAATTGTGATGCCTCCATTAGTATCCACACGTACGGAGCTACAACTGGTATGCTAGTACCGAAGGGTTTACCAACCTCTCTCTAGAGAAACTATTTTCTCTCTATATAATATGTGGACTAATCTCATAATTGAATTGAGTTGAATTGAATTGAATAATTCCTTCACAGGAACCCCATATATATAGTAAAGAGGAAGATCTAGGTTTCCAAAAACCTAATCCTAGAAGGTTTCCATAAACCTGTAAGAGTTGTAGCTGGGCTAAACTAGCTTTAGACCCGGTAATTAATTAATGAGTTCTACTCATATTATAATTACCCTGTACATTTGTGTGTGACCCAATGGGCCCATTTAAGAGCTACTAGACACATAACTTATTTATGTATCAGATCAACATTGGTCTCTAGCAAGACGTATTGACCACATAGACTTAAGCGGATTAATTATTATAGGACAGTGGACAATATATTTTGGTTCAAGTGTAAAGTTATGATATTGTGAATATATAATTTTAAAACAATTACTATTAAAAGCACATTAAAAAACTACAATTTTTCATAGATTTTTGACTGTGTAGAAACAACAATTTGAATGAATATATATTTACCTTATTCATCTCCTTTTATACTATAAAACCTTGATAAAAAAAAATACATCACAATTTTTTTTTTACACTATTCTCAAACATCATCTTGATGTATTTAAAGTTAATAATTAAAGTGAAAGATGAATGAAACAAATATCAAATAATCTGCCTTGTATTTATCCCTTCATTCAAAAATAATTAACCAAAAAATTAGCAACACATCGATTATACCTTTAATTGCGGATTTTTTTTATTGTCGGATTTGTTCCTGCAAAGATAAAGATTAGTTAACATTGTACTATAAAATAACGTTAGAGAAAAAAATCAAAGCCATAAAATCAAAAACAAAATGTATCAAAATTTAAAATTTTAAACATTATTAAAATATTTGATGCATGACTTTTAAAATCAAAAACTTTAAAATAATAAATTTGATACACCTTGTATTTATCCCCTCTTTAAAAAATAAGACAATTTCTTGTGTGAGACGGACCTAACGATAAATTATTGTGAGACGTCTCTTAGATGGTGGTTACTTTTTATTTTTTTATTATTTTTTTTAATCTTTGTCTCACATAAGTTATCGTTAGGTCCGTCTCACACAAGAATCACTCAAAAAATAATTATCAAAATTTACCTTAAAGTTTAAATACAATTAATTAATAGAATAATCAACACATAGATTATACCTTGATAACTATTGTGAACTTTGTTATTTTCCGATTCATTCCTGCAAATATAAAAAATAGTTAACATTGTACTATATAACAACATTACGGGAGGAAAAAAAATCAAAGCTACCAAATCAAAAGTAAAATGTATTTAAATATAAATTTATAAAATTATGAAATAATTTGTGCATGACTTTGAAAGTTTTGGAATTTCTAAAATAATTGAAATGATGCATGATTGTATAAGGTACTCCCTCTGATTCAACAGGTTCTTAACGTTTGACCAAAATTCCCCTCACAAAAATGGTCAAACGTTAAGAACCTGTTGAATCAGAGGGAGTAATAAGTTATGTCTTTTGGTTTCTTTATATTAATTAGTTGACATAAAATAATAAATTAAAAAAAATAAGAATGTAATGAGAAATAAAAGACGATGTAGTTGAAAAGTTTGACTCCTTGTTTATAACTATTAAAATTTTTGTGCTAGTACATATGTTTGATGAATATTTTTTAATTTCATTTGTATTATTTCAACTTTGTATTTTATGTTAGTAAGTACTTACCAATTAAGTAATCTATTTTTTAGTTTTGTTTGTCGGGCACTCTAACACGGACAAAGGTGAAAATCATAAATGATTCCGAGCAATTGAATGATGCTGATCAATGATGGTCTTTTCAAATCCTCAAAATAATTAAGATGAAAGGACGAGGAAGTTGAAACAACAAAATGATGACTATTTGGAGCGAAATTTGACCCGGGAAGTCAATGATGACGTGGAACACAATAGATGACGTGGCGGAATAAGGAAGAAATTAGTGTATGTTTTTGAGTGTTTTTCATGAAGACACTTATAAGAGATTTAGTTTTAATATATAAAATATAAATATAAATATAGATATAGATGGTGACATGGACCCTATAGTTGTAAATAGTTTTAAATGAGCTTCATATTTGTAAATACTTTAAATTTAAGCTCCATTTAAGAATAGAGTTCACTAAACACGGTGAAATTTAAACATTTAGGGTCTGTTTGGATTGAAAGAATTGGAGGGAAAGGAAGGGGAGGGAAAAGGAGGGGAGCATTTTCCTTTGTTTGAATACAAAATATGAAAGGATGAAAATGGAGGGGAAGGGATTTGGAGGGATCCATTTTCCCTCCTCAAAGCCTAATTGGAATCCCTCCAAAATAGGCAAGATGTGGAGGGAAAATGGTATCCAAACACCACCATTTTCCCTCCCCTCCCCTTCCTTCCCCTTCCTTCATCTTCCCCCATTTCCCCTCCCCTCCCTTTCCCTCCTATTTTGCTATCCAAACCAAACACACCCTAAGGGTGTGTTTGGATAGCAAAATAGGAGTGAAAGGGAGGAGAGGGGAAATGAGGGGAAGGGAGAAGAAATGGTTTGAATACCCTTTTTCCTCCAAATCTTGCTTTGAAGAGGAAAAATAAATCCCTCCAAATATCTCCCCCTCTATTTCCATCCTTCCATATTTTGTATCCAAACAAAGAAAAATATTCCTCTCTTTTTCCCTCCCGTCCCTTTCCCTCCAATTTCTTCAATCCAAATGGACACTTAGGGTGTGTTTGGATAGCAAAATAGGAGAGAAAGAGAGGGGAGGGGAAATGAGGGAAGGGGAAAGAAGGGAGGGGAAAATGGTAGTGATTGAATACCATTTTCCTTCCAAATCTTGCCTATTTTAGAGGGATTCCAATTAGGCTTTGAGGAGAGAAAATTGATCCCTCCAAATCCCTTCCCCTCCATTTCCCTCCCCTCTTGATTGCTATCCAAACAAGGGATTATGAATCACTTACTCTCTTTACTTTCCCTCCAAATCCCCCAATCCAAACACACCTGTAGGGAACCAAAAAGAAAAGGAACACCATTTCTTCTTTTTTTTTTTCAATAGGAAAGGAACACCATTTATTAACAAAGAGATGAAACTAAATACCAGAAAGCTCAAACAATGCGAACTCATGTCATATAGTCGTTCCTAGCGCTTTTGAATAATACATCAAACGAAACATCTCCAAAATGACACAATGAGCTTTCAACAAAATCAAAGTCTTCTACTTCCAAGAATTCTACGACAATCATTCGTTGTCCACTACGTTAGCCTAGTTCCAAAATACACTGTACAGAACGTCTCTAGAACTCAAACAAGCTTACTTTTTTTCTTTGCGAGGTAAGCGGCTCTTGAAATGTTTTCGTCGCTTTCAGGCGATTCCTCCACGACTATTTGCTCCTGGAGAACTAAACCCCGGTTCCTGCATCGCTTTCGAATCGGAGTAGTCATGCTTATAGGTTCAGGTTCTACTGTATCATCGACCTGAGTAGAAGATTCAAGTGCCTTCCGTTTAGGAGTTACGATTGTTGCGGTTGGAATTGAACGTTCCGAGTAGCTTGAAGGAGCTGAAGTGCCTGCTTGAACATCAAATACTTGAAACCTGTGCGGCATCAACTCTTCACCTTCTGGTATAGTATCTAACATCACCTGCAATATGAAGTAGCATGAGAAACCGTCACCAAATCAGCTGTTTCAGAGAAACACTCTTATGTAGCCACAAAAAACGCATCAACTTTACCAGAATGTATAAACTAATGTAGGGTAGTAAAGCCAGGCATACCTTCCAATCTTTAAAGTCAAATCTAAAGACAAAATGACTGTAGCAAACTTCGCCTGACTCTACTGCTTTAGCATCCGGAGCATTTTTTGGACCTGCCAAAGACGAAGAGACAAGTCATGTAATCGCTTACCGCTACGCAACATAAAGTCTATATTAGAAGTGTATATCAGCTGTTTATCAGCAAAAAGCTTACAAACAAAGTGGCCATTTGCATTTGCAACAATTTGAGCTCTTCCATCTTTCACCAGAAATGATAGAGCAAACAAGTTTTCCACAGTCTGCGCAAATGATGTTCTATTCAGAACTAAATTTTCCAACCGAACCTTTCGATGCTTCCTCAATACTCCAAACATGGTCAACATGTTTTTATCGGTATCAGTTTTGTCCTCTGCGGCATTATTAAGCTGACAAGGGGAGAAAAAGAGGCATCACCATCAGATGATCTGAACAATTTCAATAAATCTGAGGACATACAGTTAAAACACAAATACATTTAATAAAAATGAAAAAACAGTAAAAGATGAGTCGTATCGGTTAGGGTTGGGGGTGAGAAACTGCGAACAAATGCATATAAAAACAGTGGAATGACTTTGAAAGACTAAATTTAAAATTTTGAAGCCAGAAAAACAATCAGTACATCAAATCCCTTTCCAATTAGGTTAATACGAAGTGTTAGATAGCATTATAAATTATCATACCTCTTCAGGACGTGCCAATTCAGTGGGTTTCACGTGCTTTTTACGGGTAGAAGTCTTCCTAACCTTTAGCTCCACGTTCATAGGACCAAGCCTATAAAATATACAGCAGCAGGTGAACTCCTCGAGTCACTACAAGTGGATAAATACTAAAACAAAGCGAAGCGTTACAAAAGTAGGTTACATAGTAGGGCATCCAGGGCCTCTTTTAAAAATATGGGAGACTGCGAGACCAATGTCTTTCCATTGTATCGAGCTCCGTGCACCATCCACGGAGCTACTAGAAGCTCTGTTTGGCCGCCCAAAATCCCTAAGCAAACAGGACACGAGATCTGCAGGAGTTGCACCCTCATTTCTTTGTGCCTTTACGGATTTCACAAAACTGCTGGTGATGTCTAACAATGCCTCAGCATCTGCAACCTGTTCTCTAGGCTTTTTAACTGAAATTAAATTAAAAGAATACAAAAAATAGATTAGTAAAGCCAGGAAAGAAAAGGCTTATTGAAGCAGATCACCAAAAAAAGACCTGAAGAAGATTCAACGAACAACCAAAACCATTAATTTCAGATAGAAATAATACTGCAGAAAGCACAATTCATGTTCAGCAAGTAAAGAACAATACTTCACCAACGTAAGAACCTACAGTTCGAGAAATGTGACAAGACTACTAGAGTTGATCAAAATAGATAGGAGTAATTCAACATTTCAACATGAGCAAATAAATGGATATTATTCACTTAATATGCCATCTCCCAAACTAGTTTTGGCAGAAGAAGCAGCAAAAGTAAAAAATTATGTCGTTTCTTCAAATACAGCAAATCCAAAACCAGATGTTGAGTTAGATGTACCATGAACATGTCGATTTTTAAAAAAGCATATACAAATCTATTTTAATGGTTAAAATTGCAAGGAGTAACTACGAATAAGCCAATATTAATCACCATGTGGTACACACTTACATATCATACAAAAGAATAGTTCTGCTGAGATGAAGGTGGGTACTCTGAGGCGTTATAGCTCAAATACTCTTATCACAACACTCAAACCTTCGGAATAATTACATACACCATAATCATATTAACTCTACAACACTTCAACTACTACTTAATATTTTATTTACAAATTACAACAACGGCGCCTAACAAGTGACAACCACTGACAAATTACTCGAAAGCTTTCCCCAAATAATCTTTCAACAACAGACAAAAGCATGTCATACAATTCATGCCAGTGCAGGCCAATTTTTCAATTCGCCGACTCTAAAATTGACTCACACTTGCTAATCAAATTATTTGGCAACAGACACAAGCCAGACATCACACCGAACACATTAAGGCAGAAAAAGAAAGTCAATAATTTTTCCACAATAATCAACAATTCATCACAATGTATGTCAAGATAATCATTATAAGATACTGATATTTAAACTATGAGCAGTTACAACACATTAAAAATAAAGTAAATTGCAGAACTGTCACTAGAATTTTATACCTTGCTTATGCAGGCTTTCGACTTTGCTGAACATATTCTTAAACTTGTCCGAATCCTGAATCGAAGAATCTTCATTCTCACCTGCATATTTAACGTCGATTAATTTCTCGTGAAACCGTCTCACACAAAACTTATAGGAATAAATAACTATCTCAATGTATGAAAAGTTATTCACACTAAACACAAATTGAAAACCATCTCATATGAAAATTGAAAATTACCGCAGATTAAGTTTTTCACAGCAAGGTATTTCGACCGAAGATTTCTCCGAACAACAACTTCATCTTCTTCAACACGTTCATCGGAATTTCGAACACTTGAATCAACTTGAACGTTTCGATTTCTCAATTCACGAACATCGCCATTGCAATTACTCTTACTACTACCGACGATTTCCTTCTTCACTTTCGCCATTATTACACAACTTCGAAACTAAAATCGAGAAACAATTACTGAAAGAATTTAATTAGACAGCAAAATAGAATGAGGAAGATGAATATTTAGGGTAAAGGAATCGTCAAAAAGAAGAGAAAAATAAGAAAAATAAAAAGAGGGGTTTTATGAGAGAAACCCTAGAAAATTGCCCCCAAAAATATTTGAAAGAAGTTTTGATTTGACGAAATGTTTTAAGGGAAGTGGTGATTTTTCCCGCACTTTTCCACATCTAGAATTTCTGGATTATTTTTTTTTTTTTTTTTTTTTTGTTTTCAATGAAGCCTGCTGGAGACAATTCAATGAAGCGTACTTGAGAAGTTCTTACGCTTTGGGTCGGGTCAGATTACCTCACGTCGGATCATTTTGGGTTAAGTCGGGTAAATTCATGTCTCAAATTCTACTACTCCCTCCATTCAATTCCATTCATGACATTACACTATTTGACACTATTTGAAAGTTTAAGGAATCTTTGAAATTATGTAAAATATATAAATGAAAATATAGCCATGTGTGATCTTGTTTAATTCGTCTTCGTAAATACAATAAGTATATCAAAAATTTATAATTTTTTATCAAGTACAACTAAAGATATCGAATTTACAAAACGTGCGTTGGCAAATGTGCCATGACATCATGCCCTGAATGGAATTGAATGGAGGGAGTATTAGGCTAACCTACCTTCAATTAGGGTTAGAATTAAAATATTAATTCTTATTTTTTAGACTATCCCCATTGAAGAAATTAAGAGAGGTCATGACCCTCTTAAATTGCTCAAATCATCTAAAAGTTGAGTTAAACAAAGGTAATTGACTTGACTTGAGTCACTCAATGACTTGGGTTGGGTCATGAGATTTTTGCCATGTGTTGTTCATTTAATGGGTAGAAAAAAAATTTTAATTGTTTTTTATAGTAAAAATTTAATGTGTTTGTCCTTGTTGTGCATTAATTAATGCAACTTTTCTTTCTATGTTTTTTTTCCTTTTCTTGTAAAATTTATACCATTATTTTTTTTAATTTATTTTTTCATGAAAATAAAAATATTAAAAAATAAAGTAACCAAACCAAAATGCATATTTTCTCAAGATCTATAAAATGAGATCAATATTAATATAATTTGGAGCATTTTTAACATTTTTATATTTTCATTTTTACTTTTTATTTCTTATAAAAAAAATTACGTAGCATGCAAAAAATCAACCGTTTTTATTTGATGAACAAAATTGAAAGTAAATTTATTTTATAAATTAGAATATGTAAAATAATTAATTTTTTTATAAATATCAATTGAATGAGTGAAAAGTAAGAAAGATAATAATACAATAGTGAAAAAAGTTAAAAATAGAAAGGGTCATGACTTTTTCAATGGGAGGCTAAAAGTGAAGTCAAGTCATCAATAAAAATTAAGAAGGTCATGACCCAATTAGACAAATGTTCAATGGGGATAGTCTTAAACATACATCAAACCTATTTTACTTTTCTAACACTTTATTGGTAGGTTTATAAAATAGGAATAATTCACAAGAATAATCTCAATTAACACCCATCTTCCAAAAATAATCTCAACTCAAAATATTCCAATAATAATCCCAACTATTGAAAGTTATTCCAATAATATACTTTCGTCAATTTTAACCGACTCAAATAGGTATAAACGAAAGTCAAACCGATTTTAATTTTAGATAGAATGGGAGAGAAAAAAATTTAAAATCGGTTTAACCATCTTTTTTAACTGTCTGAGTCGGTTAAAATTGGCTAAAGTATATTATTGGAATAACTTTCAATAGTTGGGATTATTCATGGAATATTTTGAGTTGGGATTATTTTTGGAAGATGGGTGTTAGTTGAGATTATTCTTGTAAATTATTCCTATAAAATATACATACCTAACTTATTTTTATTCACATTGAATCATATTATAAAAAATTACTTTTTTAATTTTGAGCTTTAGAACCTGTTCTTTCAGACTTATTTTATTTCATTTTGATTGATTATTTCACTTGATTGATTGATTGATTCGGCTCCCATTCGATTCGATTGATTCGATTCGATTGATTGATTGATTCAATTGATTGATTCGATTCGATTCAGTTAAATTATATATTAAGTTCAGCTCACATTATTATTATTATTATTATTATTATTATTATTATTATTATTATTATTATTATTATTATTAATATCATTATTATTATTGTTACTATTACTATTACTATTATCATATTATTATTATTATTATTATTATTATTATTATTATTATTATTATTATTATTATTATTATTATTATTATTATTATTATTATTATTATTATTATTATTATTATTATTATTATTATTATTATTATTATTATTATTATTATTATTATTGTTATTGTTATTGTTGTTGTTGTTGTTGGTGGTGGTGGTGGTGGTGGTGTTGTTGTTGTTATTATTATTGTTGTTATTATTGTTATTGTTATTGTTATTATTATTATTGTTATTGTTATTGTTATTATTATTATTGTTGTTGTTGTTGTTGTTGTTGTTGTTGTTGTTGTTGTTGTTGTTGTTGTTGTTGTTGTTGTTGTTGTTGTTGTTGTTGTTATAATAATAATAATAATAATAATAATAATAATAATAATAATAATAATAATAATAATAATAATAATAATAATAATAATAATAATAATAATAATAATAATAATAAAATATAATAATAATAATAATAATAATAATAAAAATAAATATAATAATAGTAATAATAAATATAATAATAATAATAATAATAATAATAATAATAATAATAATAATAACAATAATAATAATAATAATAATAATAATAATAATAATAATAATAATAATAATAATAATAATAATAATAATAATAATAAAAATAATAATAATAATAATAATAATAATAATAATAATAATAATAATAATAATAATAATAATAATAATAATAATAATAATAATAATAATAATAATAATAATAATAATAATAATAATAATAATAATAATAATAATAATAATAATAATAATAATAATAATAATAATAATAATAATAATAATAATAATAATAATAATAATAATAATAATAATAATAATAATAATAATAATAATAATAATAATAATAATAATAATAATAATAATAATAATAATAATAATAATAATAATAATAATAATAATAATAATAATAATAATAGAATTGTTAATTAGGTGGTCTCCTTGACCTTCCTTGTAGGATCTTCCCGGCTTTGTAATCTCTTGATCTTTGTTTAATGATAAAGCCTCCTGAATTTCTTGCAAAAAAAAAAATTAAAAAAAAAAAATAATAAAATAAAATAAAATAAAATAAAAATAATAATAATAATAATAATAATAATAATAATAATAATAATAATAATAATAATAATAATAATAATAATAATAATAATAATAATAATAATAATAATGTTCAGGTTTTTGTTCATTTCAAATGATTCGATTGATTCGATTCGATTGATTCGATCGATTGATTGATTCGATTCATTTCATTTGATTCGATTCAAATTTAAAGTCCGAAAGAACAGGTTCTTAGTAAAACTTTGAAAAAAAAAAATGATATTAATAAAATTTCACATAATATATTTGGATTAATAAAATTTAAATTATAAATAAAAAAATAAACATTGCTAAAATTAATAAGGTAACGAAAGTATGTCAAGATTGGTCTCTAATCGTAGGGAATGATTTAATATGAACATTAATATATCTTTTATATTTTTTTTTTTTACAAATTTGAAAATATAAGCATTTTTAAGAATATACAAAATGTTTTAATGCTGGAACCAATCAAATCATGTCATTTGTACTAGGTTTAGAAGTTTTGAAGTAGGTCTAAATTGGACCTAGTTGAAATTTGGTTTAGTATTTTATTGGGGGTGTTAAATGATGGAACGAATTACTTAAAGACGGAACGGTCAAATGACTAATTTACACTCCCATTTAATTAACTTTTCACTAAACAACTTATTCTAACCTAACCTTCCGTCACATTCAACTTAGGGATGGCAATGGGTCCAGGACCCGACCCAGACCCGTTTGACCCGACCCGAATGGGTCGGGTTTGGGTCCTATTTTTTTAGACCCAATAGGTATGGGCCGGGTATAGGTTTTTTAAATATGGGTCTGGGTCGGGTCTGGGTCTTAATAATAAAACCCAGACCCGACCCACGGACCCGTTTAAATAAAAAAAAAAAATTAAAATTACTCAATGTTATCCAATAGACACGTGAGTAGGTGACTTTTGAAAAAAAAAACCTACATCTTGGTCTTCCTAGTTTCATTGTCTGAGTCTTCTTTTCTACCAATCTGTCGTTTCCTAGTTTCATTGTTTGAGTCATTCTTTTCTACATCTTGATCTTCCTAGTTTATTTGGATATTTGTTTTTATAATTGAACTTCTTAGAATTAATTTAATCTTTGTAATTTGTGAAATTGTGGTATGATTATTATGAACTTAGTGGACTACACCCATCTTGATAAGCTCTGGGTACAATGGATCAGTCATGTGTACTTACGTGAGATTTCTTTTGATGACTACACTGTAAGAGGGGATGTAGCTTGGGGTTGGAAAATGGTGTGCAGGGCTAAAGAGAAGCTTGGTGGTGGCTTTGATAATGGTGACTGGACCCTTGATCCTAAGGGTTATACGGTTTAGTCTGCTTACAATTTATGCAGACAGAGGTTCCCTACGGTTCTGTGGTGGAAGTATGTGTGGAATCATTTGGCTATACCTAAGCATCGATTTATCAACTGGTTGATGTTTAGAGAGGCTTTGAGTGTGAAGAGTAAGTTATGGTCTTGGGGAGTATGTGATACTGCTATGTGTCCTTTATGTGAGTTGTGTTCTGAAGATCATGATCATGTGTTTTGGAAGTGCGTCTATGCTCAGAATTTAGTGGCTGAATGGGCTGTGTGGTCTGGTCTCCCTGTGCTGAATGATAGGCAGACGATTCTGAGTTGTTCACAGCAAGGGCCGAAGTGTATGCAAAGGTGTGTGCAAGTCTTAATGCAGGCTCTTGTGTATTTTACGTGGTATGAAAGGAACTTGGCTTCGATGTAATGTATGGTACATCGACCTGAGATTGTACTGGTGCTGATGAAGAAAGTACTTCGAAGACGTTTTTGTGTGGTTGACAAAACTACTCTCCATTCGAACACCTATATTTGGCTTCAAAGCATAGGCTTGTTGTAATTCGAGTAGTATGATTGTCATCAAACTGCATTTGTAATATTTGGTTTTGAAATAAAATTCTTACATTTCACCCAAAAAAAAAAAAAACTTAGTGGACTATGTTGAATTTTCATTGTATATTAGATGTTGTGTTTTGGTATTCTATAATTAAGTGATTTTACTTTAAAAATATAAATATTTATTGACGCATTATGTTTTAAAAAAAAAAAACAAAAAAAAAAAAAAAAAAAGAGTAATGGGTAGACCCGTTTTGGACCCAGATTCGGCTGCACTGGCTGGTCCGGGTCTGGGTTCAGAAATTTTAGACCCGTTGGAGTGCAGGTCCGGGTCTTATATAAAGGAGGCGGAGTTCTGGTCTGGGTCCCACTGACCCTACTGCACTCTACCATTGCCATCCCTACATTCAACTCCTCCCTTCCTTTACCTAAATTTAAAAAAGTAACACATTCATCCTAATTTCTTAACATTCATCCTAATTTCCTAACTTTCTTAAATTTCTTAACTTTCCCCGAATACCTTTTTAAAACTTATTTGGAGTCTCTTATAATTATAATTACTTTTATGAATGCCGGTAATAATGTCCTCTCTTATAATTATAATTATTCCTTTAAATCAAATCTATTCTTATTTATTACTTTTCCAACTATTTCATTAATTATTTATTATGTATGAATGCCGGTAATAATTTAGAAATTATTACATATCCATGGTTCAAAATTATTTTATTGTGATATATGAATGAGCATACAAAAAAAAAGTTGAATAACGTAAATTTGAAACCTAGTACTTTGCTGCATGTTAGTTGTGTAACACCCCGTGTTATTTTAACACAATTTGATAAAAGAATTTAATTCCTTAAATTAAATTCATCCTTTTTTTTATAATAAAAATGCGTCTGAATTTTTTTCGCCAAATAATATTAAAATTTCTTAAGTCCAAATTTAAAAATTTTGAAAAATAAAATTTGTTCTATTATCTTTAGAATTGAAAAAGAAACACATTTCAAAATTTTATAAAAATCAACACAAAATAAATATCGCCTTTCAAATTTCAAAAAGATTAAGTTATGTTTACTATTCACAAAAATAAATGTAAAACCTTTTATTCATAAAATTCAATTTCAAACATTTTTCGTTTTCAAAATAAAAATGGTTAAAAAGTAATCATTTTGATTTTTATTATTAAATCATATTATATTAAATATCTAATTACTATTTCATTTCTATTAAACTAATTTTTTTTAAATTGTCGATATTTGAAATCACACCTAATTTAAATTGATTAAATTTTTGACGTTTGATTATAAATCTTTAAGTCTATAACATTCAACGAAAAAAAATAAGTATTTCGACCTAGAAAACTTTTATTCAAAATTTCGAGGATTAGGATCCGATTTTTGTTTTAATACCCTTTCGAAAATTATTTTTTATTTTTAATTCCGATTTTATTTCAAAACACTATTTTAAGATCATATGTTTTATTTCGAAACCTTTAGCGATCGCGCAAATCGAAAATTTCGAGAAATGAAAAATCAAGCCCGAAAATTTGACTTTTGACTTTTGACTTTCCTTAGTCAAATTTTATCCTCTTCCATTTTTTCTTACACATTACTTACACCATTATATTTATCATCATCACTTTTATTTTATTTGTTTTTAATTTTAAAGTTTATACCCTTTAATAAAAATACGTACAAATACGATACTACTGCATTAATACTACCATTTTCAATTCCGTCACTTTTAAATATTTTCTAAAGTAGTAAATAAAATATTTTAGTCTTAAATTTATAAAATGAATACTTTTCAGAAAATCGTCAAAACAGCACATTTTAACCTTTACCGTTTTTTTTACCCGAATTATTTCGTAACGCGTTTTTCGAAAACGAGATATTTTAAAATATCGGGGGGACAAACTATTCATCAAATAGTAAGGTGGACTTAGGTGGTTTAATTTTATTCCTTATGTTCCCTAATTTCCTATTTAATTAAACTTTAAATAAAACTAAAACTAAATCCATTACTTAACCAAATTATACTAACTTATTCTCATAATTTCTAAGAGCAAAACCTCGTGCACCCTTTCTCCTTTTCTCCCATTTTATTTCTTCCATTTTTCTTCCTAAAACACCTAAAATAAAACACTAATATTACTTCTAATAATTCATAAGTGTTCTAGTAATTAGTGGGTATATTTTAGGGGCTAACTTGCTTGGATTTATGGGTGTAGAACTTGGGTATTTAGGGTGAAGAAATTCCGATCTAAAATTTATTTTAGATCCTCGACGATTAACATCCTAATAAGGTGACTAACTATGTCTTATATTATCCTCTTAGTAAATTAATTTGTTTTGTTATTATGATTTTATGAGTATGAAAATTATGTTAAATATGTTAAACATCACATGAGTGCACTTGTATGTTTATGTGTTGTATAATAAAATGATAATAACTAAATAATATGCTAAATAGATTATTGTAGTAATATTGTTCTATATTTAGTTAAATTAATTTTGAGCATTTTTAATTTATGTTCATATGATTTTTATGTTTAGTTATGTTTTATTTAAGTAGTAATCATATATAAAAATTATGTGAAATATTAACAATGAGTTTAAAGTGATTAAAATCGAAAATGAAAATTTATACAAAAACATACATATACACGGCATTTTTAATTTTTTTTAATATATTTTCACTTTTAATTTTTGTAAATAATATGTTAGAATAAGTTAGTTAAAATGGATGCTACCATGTAAAAAGAATTAAATTAGGAAAATAAATTATAAGTTGTTAAAATCAAAATTAGTGTTCTTGAGCTTTATTATGATCTTCATGAGTGTTCTTAAATTCTTCATGTGATGTTCATATGTTTAGCATACTTTGATTTCCTTTTATTTTATGTTTGTTAATGATTTGTGTTTATGTTTAGTTATTGTTTTATATATTGTTAGTATTATTATATAAATCAACCTAAAACATTATAAATCATTAAGATTAAAAAGTTAGAAATTTAAAGTGTTGAAAAACACTATTCATAAATATAAATGAAATTTTTAGTAAATTTCATTTTAGTTTAAATCGTTTTAGTATAATTAGAATAATTAAATTATAAAGACTTTAAGTTAAAAACCGATAAAATCGAAAAATGAAATTTTGGAAACACCATGGGCTACTCATGGCATTTCTACATTTTTTAGGTTAAAATTTACTTTTATCACTTTTTAGTTTAATTGTTAAAATAATTTAATTAATAGTTAATGAATTGAATTAAGAAATTAAAAGAAATAAATCAATTTTATTACATACATAACCACACGACATATACACTCTAAATGGACTAAATTTGATCAAAATGAAAATATCACTAAGTCACTAAAGTTTACTAGTTAATAGAATTGAATTTTTGCATAAATCGATTTAGTTATAAATGAAATATTATAAACCGATAAAAATATGTAACCGTTATAAAAATGAACTAAATCGTGTGCTACCGCCTTTGCATATTGGACTGTTGAACTTGGACATACGGACTAAAATGAATCATCCACGTTACTATTATTTTAAAAATGAAAATCGCTAAATTTAGTTAATAGACGACTAAAATAACTAAGTCTCATTTTAAAATGAATATCATTATCACTTTTTACAAATTGAACTTAACATTTTTAAAACTAGAATTTTAAAATAAATATCATTATCACTTTTTACAAAACGAACTTAACGTTTTTAAAACTAGATTTTTAAACTTAGTAACTAAGTCAGAATTTTAGATATTTTAGATATTTTAGATATTTTAGATATTTTAGATATTTTTAGATATTTTAGATATTTTAGATATTTTAGATATTTTTAGATATTTTTAAATATCTAGATATTTTAAAAAAAATCTTGAATAGTGAATAGTGAGAAATGAATAATTGAAAATTTTACTAAGTATAGAAAATTTTAAAATGAATAAGTAAATGACTTAAAGTGTTTTGAAAAACACTTAAATAATAATTGGACATATTAATAAACGTATTAATATAGAAACTTAAAAATGTTAATAATTAACAACACTTCAAATAATAAACGAACGTGTTATGTGATCATATGAAACCTACAATTCAAATTAAACGTTTGACGCTGAGACTAGGAGAGTCTAGTAACATGTGATATGTAAATATCAAATAAATAATAAATCTTGAGTAAGTTAAATAAAAGGTCAAGTTTGGGCCTCAGATAAGGGAACGTCAATCGTGAGTGAAGTGGGGTTAAGATAGTCTTGTAGCGGACGCCACTATCGTAGGTCACTGAGCTTTGGCCATACCGGTTAGTGTGGTTCAGCCGGTAGCATTATGTGCTTATGCGCTCTACCCATGCCATTACGCCTTAAGTCGTATAGCCTGTTCCGTACAAGATAATGAATATGCCAAGGCTTTTGTCTCAGGCTTTAGGAAATAGTCGTTTTATCTAGAGTTAAGGTGCTCTATGAATAGCATAGCCTACTCTTAACGTGGATACTAGTGTACATGTACTAGATTAGGGTTTTATTCCCCTATTTCGCTAAAGTTACCAGGGCCACCGTGACATTATGTGCTTATGCGCTTTGCGGTTCTGTCTCCTTGCCGAGTTTCGTCTTTATTGGACGCGACACTAGCATTCGTTCTTACCACATGTACAGATCACTTGACGAGATTGTATCTGAAGTTCGAATCAGTTCGAACACTAGAAGATGAGATGCAAGTACTATAGTATTCGGCGTGGTTTACGAGTCGAGTAAGTCTCTGCACTATGGAAGTGAGATGCAATCGATCAGAGTACAAAGGCCTACTCAGTGGTCAGGCTCGTAGGCAGTATGTGTTGCTTGTTGTTTGATTAAATGAGAATGAGTGTGTACCATCTTCGAAAACTAAAGACCACAAATTTCTGAAGTGAATCGAGTCTGCATGATGAGTATGATACGATATGCATGTTTGTATGCGATCTAATATCGCTTTGTAATCTTGTTCTATGATGGGAATACTATTGCTATGATATTATCTGTTAATTGCATTCATAACTGAATATCATGCTTATATGATTTATCGCTTTAAACCGCATGCTTATTATGACTTATATGTCTTTATATGCTATATGTAATAAGCATGTTTATGTTTTTATCATAATGTTATGTTTATAAAGCGATAATATTAAACCAAAGTAATTGAAATCGAGGGTAAGTATGAGCATAGCTAGTCACTGTCCGCTCAGCGGGCATTCCCCCAACAGTTTATTGTGCAGGATAATCATGGACCGGAAGCTGGATTTTGGACGGGGCCATGCAATGCTTTTATGCTTTACTTTTAGTCGTTTTTGAGAGATTTGTAATATATAACACTTTACTCTTTTAACTTCCGTAATTAGAGTTGTTCAATTCAACTCTTAAACGATGATGTAATATTTTGGGTTTTATTGTATAATTAATGACGCTGGTTTAAGACTTAATTAATTTCCGCCTTAGTAATTAAAGTCGACTAAAAACCAGGTTGTTACAAGTTGTACTTGTGCCTTAAATGTTTAATACTTGATCAACAATATATTTAATTAATGATAATGATGTTTTCTCAAAAAACCCTAGCCTCTCTTTTCTCTCTTCTCTCTCCTCTGAAAAAACCCTAAAATTTCTTTGCTTTGGGGCTTACCACCATTAATGGTGGTAAGCCCTAATTCCTCCTATTTATTATCTATCTATTACTATTTTATATATTTTTAGTTTCTCAATAATAATCTCCCTTTATTTAGTCTCTCTTCATGGGAGTTTTGTTCCCATCTATTGATGGATTTGCTCCCATCTTTTGGTGGGTTTGTTCCCTTTATGGGTGTTCTTTTATGAGTCAGAAGATGCGGAAGATCAGCATTGTTATTGATCGTTATATGATTATACAAATATTGTCCGATTCATGGCTACACTTGATCACGTCAGAAGAAATCGATACTCGTCAAGGAAGATTCGGAGATCCTCTTATGGATGAAAGCCTGTTGAGGCCAACCGATGATGGAGACTCTGTTGCAGTGGATCAGTCTTTGAACAAGAATTTATTTTCTATGATTGTAATCAATTTGTATCCGTTTGAGTTTGACATATGTTGTAGATGTCGTATGACTTTTTATTAATGATAATGATCTTTTCTCAAAAAAAAAAAAAAAAAAAAAAAAACCAATATATTTAATTAACATGTATCCATTTATTTGGAAATTTAAATACATTAAATTAACATGTATATATCCATTATTAGAAATGTATATATTACGGTACCCTTTGTAATACTTTGTACATAAACTCATGACGCAAATACTTTTCAAATTAATGTTATTTCATAATAATATTGTGTATTTTTCAAATTTTTTTTAATATCGTTTTCACTATATTGTTCTGAGGTAAGGTAAAACCAAATCAAAACCAACCTAAATAATAAAGCAATTATAAATCTTAAATACTCTATATTCACACACCAAAACTAATAAAGTCACAATGTATTTTAAACACTTTGACTATTTATATATTTTTAGATTATTTCATAATTGAAAATTGAAGCTAAGGGTAAACCACTTAACATATTTAATTTATTTACCCTACTTATTTAATTATTTGTTTGAAGAAAAAATCACAAATGAGAAAAAGATATTACAACACTATATATATTAACTTTAAATCTTGATAAAATATTTTTTTGTCAATTTATAAAAGAAAAATTTAACGTGAATAATCCATCCTCTACGTGATCTTCCAATAATAAAACATCCTTTCTTTAATCCCACAATAAACCCATCTATTGTCATTGTTTCCCCTAAATGCACCCAACAAAAAAGTTACCTGCGGTAACCTCTTAAAACAAGTCACCATCTTCTTTATCCCACAAAACACCATTATCATCCTAATTTACCTCCCTCCTTCTTCTTCAACCTCCCTTCTCCATGATTTCCTCCATTAAAAATCTCCTCCCACAACAATAACATATATAAAACCAATTATCTATCTTCACTGAAATAACACCAATAACACCATTACCATACTCAATGAGGACAAGATATCTGATCAAGCGTCACCTTCACCGAAAGTGGTCGTGCTCACCAGCGATCTCACCCGAGGTCTCACCTCCGTCATCCTACACACCGAAGCTCACCATTGGCGCCCTCCCATCAAGATACCTCATTTCTCCTCGACAACCACTCTTTCTCCGGTGTAGAATGGCCGGATTTCGGAAGAGGCATGACGTGTGTTGTGGCGGAAGAGGAAGGTGAAGGTGAACGATGAGAGAGAATCATTTCAAGGAGGGTCGTTGGTGATGAGTGGTGAAGAGGGGCGAGCCAGGTTGTTGTTGTCGTCAGGTGTAAGTTGGCGTTGGTGATGTGATTTGTAGAGGGAGTGGTCCCGTATTGGTGGTGAAAGGGGTAAAAAAGAGTGGAAGGTGGATGGTGATTTTAGGTTTTAAATATTAAATAAATCAATTTAATAAAAAATAAATAAATAAACTTTTGACTTGTTGAGCAGGTTCTAGGTCACTTGGTCTATTTAAAGAGAAGATATATTATAGTTGGGTTTATTATAGGATTAAGTAAAAGATGGTTTATTATTGAAAGATCATGCATAGAATGGATTATTCACGTTAAATTTTCCTTTATAAAATTCATTCCTTAATTAAAATGCAAGGGTTTTGGCGCAATTTTGATGCTTCTTTATGTCATTCTTTTATTAGAGTTATATTGATACAACGTTGTGTTTCTTCAATAATAAAAGGCTCTCTATATAGTCTTCATATATTTTTTTGTTCTCCTTTGGATTGAGATCTTCTCCCTTCATTGAAGCTAATGAGCTAAGTTGTTCTTTCTTGTTTCTTTCTCTTTTAACAACTACGTTAACTAAATATTAAAGTCTTTCTCCTTAAAAGTAGTAACTGTCATTTGACTCTTTAATTAGGATTGACTTTGTTTCTTGGACTTGTTTGCATTCTCTTTTGGCCGGGCCTTACTTGTTTCCTTGTTCTTGGGCACTATTCGTTCTCCTCTCTTTGGGCTTATTTTGTTCTCCTTTCCCAAACTTGGGCGCATATATGCTTCATATTTTACCTATTAGACCATGTCAATACATGTCCGGCCCAAAAATTTTGGAGGCTCTGTCTTGATTTGAAAAATTGGGGCCCTAATTATTTTTGGTCGAAAAATTATATAGAACTGTTTGAATACGTTTCATTTTTTTTTTTAAAAAAAATCAACACTAAAAAGACTTGAACCTTGGTGGCTTATATAATAGTCACAATTTTTATCAACTAGACTACTACATTGTGTTGCAACATATAATTTCACTTTAATTTTTAACATAATTCGGAGTATTATTTTTAACAAATTGGGGGTCCCTATTTTTTTAAGCCCTGTTTTGAGAACTTAATAGCACACCCAATGGGTCGGCCTGACCCTGTGTAAATATTATGGGCCCAACAACGGCCCTGGTTTCTAATTCATGCATCGGCTCATAATCAAATCACAGTAAATAGTAACTGAACTAAATGACTCAGAGTCTCAGATGATTTGTGCTGACAGTATCCGAATAGCAGATTTGTAATGAGCTTATTGACCAATTGAGACATTGAAAGTGTAATGTGTTGATCGAGAGCGAAGTAGATTCAGATTTAAGCGTAGGTGTTGTTTTTACTTTAATTCACGTGATTAATCACATGCAAAACATACTCAAGATCGCAAGAGAGTCAGTGAACACATTTGGTCAATTCAGCATCACATGACGTTTCATGATTAAGCTTACCATTTGCCTAACTCTTCAAAATTGATTAAATTCTTTAGAAACTCCTGCTTCAATTTAAAATTGTCAATATTGAAAACATCCATATACTCCCTCTATTTCACTCAATTAGCCCCATTTTCCTTTTTCGGCAATTTTACTCATTTAGCCCCATTACTATTTATGATAACTTTATACAATTAAAATAACACTTTTACCCCTATTAATATATTCATTTTACAAAAATACCACACACTTTATCCTTTAAAATGGACCCCACTCAACCAAATTATCAATATTACCCTTAACTTTTTATTTTCCTTAAAATTTGTGAAAAAAGGCCATGAGACTTTTTCAATGAAATAGAGGGAGTAATATTTACATTTATACCTTGTGTGGAATAATATACATCAACTCATCTTTGCCTTTTTGTAAGACTCTAATATTGATTCATCTTTTCATCGCTTAAACATTTTCTTCACGTCGTGATATTTTCATTTTTAAAATTATAAAATTTAGGGTTTTTCTAAAAGGCGCCCCTTAGTTTTTTCGATTTTTATGTGGTATCCATTAACTTTTCAGAAATATCAATAATAATCCTGATTTTTAATTGTAATGGATTATGTGACCTTTATAAATTACTATTTTTTGTGAATTACTCCGTTAAGTACATTTGTTAATTCTTTAACCACTAAAAATTCAACATTTATTATTCATAATCTTTAATGGTGTTCTCCAAATTCACACCATAATATAGCCACCACCAACAATGTACCAACTATAAAAATGTCTTCAAAAAACTCACTACACACTTCACAATCACCCAAAGATACTCAATAACTTTTCTTAATATTTAAACTTCTAGAAACTTGACACACAAATTTGGTATTCGAATTCAAACCAATCCACTTCAATGAAACATAGAAATAACTTCTCTTTAATTTAAACTTATTGATAATTTACACAAATTTCAAATTCAATTCAAAATATTTTCATCTCAATAGTAGATAGTAATTTGATATAAATTGAGATAAGTAAATCCCTTGAAAAGTTTAGAAATTAAATTAGGTAAGAAAAAAGATGAGACTAATTTTATTTTATTTTAATGGGATTCCTAAATGAATGATATAAATAAAATAACAATGTAAGCTCCCGACAATCGATAACTTATGTTGCAGGGGTTTACCTATTCCAAATAGGTGTGTGTTGTGTAAGCAGACGGCTGAAAGTCATCAACACCTCTTTTTTGGGTGTTCTTTATCCAGTCGAATTGCCCAGTAAATATGGTGTTGGATGGGGATTCGAAGGCGAGTAAGGAGTCTTCATTACCAGGTGCGTTTTGCTAAGTATTTTGCTAAGTGTCGCTTTTGGAAAAACAAATGGCTTTCATGTAGCTTGATGGCTGTGACCTACAATATTTGGATGGAAAGGAATCGTCGCATTTTCCGGCATGTCTCTCGCTCTATTGATAGTATTGTCTGGCATGTAAAAAAGAGTGTTAGTATAAGACTTGTAAAATGTATGCGTGACGGGGAAAAAGCTGATGTACTCAATGCCCTCAACGGGTATCTCTTGTAATTTTCTCTCTATTGATTTATTGGAATATGAGCTAATTCTTTCAAAAAAAAAATGATATAAAATATCGAAGAATATGAGAAAAATTAGATAGATTATAAGTTGAAAGAATGAGAAAAATAAATAAAAGGTTGAACAATATGAAAATGGGTATATGGAATTAAAATATGGGAGAAAAAATCTATATCTATATCTATATATCTATATAATATATTAAAAGAAAATCTTTACCCCTCCCCATTAAAAAACTAACAAAATTGATGCAAAAAAACGTTCTCCTTCTGCCACATCATCCAAATGCCACGCCCACCTCCGAAAAAACCTAATCGGATCTTTCACTTTTATTACTCTTCCAAATCTCCAAGTCCGCACTTGAGGAAGCGAAAAGACGTTCGAACATACAACTCCTCATAAGTCGGTTCTCCGGCGGTCACCATGACGACGTCTCCTCCACCTCCTCCGCCGCACCTAAGTGGTTTACTCTCCCTCCCGTCACTTCTCTTCAGGTATACGATTCACCTTTTGTACTTGTGTTACTTTCGTTGTTTCGATTTTTTATCATCGTTTTTGTTTTTGTTTTTGATTATGTTAAGTTTGATCATAAGAATAATTCTTTGTTGATTGTATGTCGGCTGCTTCAATTTTGTTGCTCACGAAAACTCCAAGTAATTGATCCATGTGAATCGAAAATATGTCTTTTATAAGGGTTTTAGTAAATTTAGACTCTATCAGGGGGTTGATTATAGTAGTAGATGACGAATTAACGATGCACGTTGGAGTTAATAGCATGCCTAAATCTCAATGACGGAAACTGGACACATGTAAAAAAGTTGCTTTGATTGCTAAATTAATTACAAATTCTCATCAACGGTGCATAAACTAATAGGCTCGATTTGAGGTAGCAAAAAAAAAAAAAAAAAACATTACTTTCATTAATTTCCTGATTATATTATAGGAGTAATTCATATGCATGTGACTATATAACTAAATTGAGTTTAGTTTTTTCTGAACCAAATTGTTAATTTCATTACCAAATCCTACCAGTTAAAAAATAATATGAAAATGGTAAAATTGTTTAGTCATTCAATTTGTCTAATATTTTTGGGTGTGTTGATGATGTACAATTGTAGTGATAATGTCAGTGGGTAAATTACTCGAGCGCCTCCTCCTCCGCCACACCATTCACTTCAAGTATACGGTTTACCTATACGTATTTACATTACTTTTGCTGTTTAGATTGATTTTGATTGTCCTTTTTTTTTTTTTTTTTTTTTTTTTTTTTTTTTTTTATGTTAAGTTAAATCATCAAAATAATTCATCCGTTGTTCGTTTCGTGAATATTCGTGTTTGTTATGTTTAGGTTATTGTGATGCCTTTCATAGGAATGAAGGCATTGCTATCACTTTTTAAAGCTCGAGGTCTTTTGACGTAGCGTAATGTTAGCTTTCGTTGTTTTTGAATCGTGTGCTTTGCCTGTCAATACTAAAATTGATTGTTAGAGCCACTGCATTTTTGCTCTATTACTCAAACTCGGCCATACATAGTGTTGGAGTGTCCGAAACGCCTGATTTGGGCAAAATGTCGGTATTTTTGGTCTAAAATGAAGTGGTGATATGTTGTGTCCGTGTAGAGCTGTGGCCTGACATACAGGAAATGAAGTTTCGAAGTACTCCGTAATGTTTTAATTTTGATACACCTCCCTTATGTATGACATTTACAGGACATGATTTCTATACTCTTTGTTCAGAATAATACATTTGAATGGTTATCATGTCGTAGTTCATTTGGATTTGAACTTCACTATTTTGTTGTTCACTTTAGATGTCCTCTATGTGCATTTTTATTGAGCATCCCAATAATTTTCACAAGAGTACACTTTTTTGATATGTTAACGCTTTCTGAAGTTATTACTTAGTCCATGTTGTCGTTCGTATTCCTCAGCAAGATTGAGATTGGAAGTGAATCAATTCTAAAACTTTTATTACCCGGTGATTCGGTGACATTGCTTCGTTTCGTGTCATTTTAAACCCAGGTTCTATGATCGGGTATGTAACAGAATTGGTAGGACATTCTATGTGGTCTTAAATGTTTTTTTTGGAAAATCAGTAGTGAAGATGTTTGTAGTGATCAATTCGGACCAGTACAATGTATATCGCAGACCCAAGTTGAGTCTAATGTCATAGGTTTATAATCTCACTAATTTTGGTATTAAGTATTCAGACTTATTCATGATTGTAAACACAACTAGCGAGCTGATGAAAAAAGCCGAGAAAAAAGGCAGTGATTATACGAGAATAAGGTAATGTTGTACGAGATAATTAAATTCTTTCTTTTGGAGTACATGTGAATAAAATTATCAAACTGATACATGTAGATTTGCAGCTACAACCAGTAAAAGCGGAAAATCACAAGTGAACAAAGGAAATCGCCTACTCACATTGAAGACAATATTATCGATTTGTGAACTAAAGTTCTGAAGATGTTCAGTTAACTGATGTGAAAATAAATATTTGTACATGATTGGTCAGTCTAAAATCTACAATAATTGCGTGTTGTAACAAAATACTTACAGGTGATTCGATCTGTGCTTGTGATATATGCGGCGATGGAGATTGGATACATTTCATACCACACCCTATATAAGAAACTGGCCTTGATCAAGGTATTGTGTGTGTTGTCATATTTTGTATTCTGTATTGCTTGAATTTTTTTTTTACCGTCTACGCATTGGCTATATGTCGATGGGCAGGCCCTCTAGATTTATTTATTTCTTTCACCTACTACGCAAAGTGGGTTGAGATCGAACAATTCCTTTCAACACACCCTTCTTGGGTCAACGCCCAGAAGATCGCCCGAGCAATGTAACTCTAGATTTCAAAATAAAGCTTAATAAGTTAATTGATGACCTCATGTAGAAGGCTATTTTCGGCAGAGTTGTAGCAGGTAACTTCCACATTCTTCAGAACTCATGTTGTTATCACTGATTATTTGGTCGTTGGTGTTGTTGTGTTGTTGTTGTGGTTGTTCTTGCTTTCTCATTGTTGTTGTAGCGTGTTGCTATCGTTCCGACTGTATATCCTGACGTCATGGCACATATCTTATGTACGGAATCTCCTTAGAGTGTTCATATATGACTTCATCTCCTGACCACCAAATCATTATTAGATATTAGCGTAAAGAAATTTAATGATTTATGAGTGCTTTTGATTGAATAGCCTACGTGTCCCCATTTACGACAATAAGCTTGAATCATAGCGAACTCGAACCATCGTCAAAGGCCTGAACTCGTGCCTTATCATAGGCATTTGTGTTAAGGGAAACAATTTCATTTATATAAGACACCTCGAAATTACATTCAATTAATCAAATAATCTTATGTTATCCGACATATGACATTTGTTAATTGACGACATTTCCAAAGCTTTTCAGTGATATATACAATTGAATTCCTTAACCGGGGTCCCTCATGCTCACATTTGTTTGTTCATGCATGTCGCGGCACAAGGTGAAAGACCCTATTGACATCGACAAGATTATCAGCGCGGAGATACCTGACAAAGACATGGATCCAATGTGTTTGAGGCGGAGATTGAAAATGAACCCTTCGTTTGTTTTACTACTCTATTGGTAGGTCACAACGCCACAAGAAGAAGCCTCTGTTGTAACCCCTAGTGTCGCTGCCTGCAGCTGTCACGCTGCTACTGTCTCTGCGCCCTGCCATCGCTCTGGTTGTTGTAACGCTGCTGTTGTCATGGTGTCGATGCCGCTTTCAGTTGCTGCTTTCGCTGTGCTCTGTTGTCACGCTTCTTCTGTCGCTCTATGCTTCTATCACGATGCGACCTTCGCTACACATTGCTGTTGTTGCTCATCTCGCTGAGTTACTGATGCTTCCATTGTGTGCGTCGTTGTCCCTAGGTTGTAGTAGTCGTTATTGCCGCTAAGCATTGGTGTAATAGTAATAAGTCCCCCAAAATACCTATCCATGGTAAGTTGACTTTAAGGGTGAGTACCGACTACTTAGGCTGTGTTCTTTTTCACTTTTTTGACATTTTAAAGTTTTTGCGTAATTTTTCTTGGGTTTTGATTGTGTCATATTTTTGTTCAATTGTTTTTGGGAATCTGTTGTTACATTCATATTCGATTTTTCTTCTTATTATTTGATTCAAATGATGAATGATTACTGCTTTAGACTGTAGAATAAACCATAATACATCAGTGTCACACGTAATAAGGAATGAGTCAAGGGTGACAGTCAAGAAGCCACAACTATCGACAGTCGAGAGATTTGATTTTTTGATTGGAAGTATTTTTATAAATTTTTCCTTTCGCCATTTGTTTATCGTCATTCATTGATTCCAACCTTTTTGTTTCTGTTGATGGACCTCTTAATTTTGAGACATAATAGCCGATCATAGTCGGCAGTTGAGTTCGTTCTACCTCTTGTGATCGTAAGTGTAATACTCGTGTATACTTCCAAGGACGTTCCCTTAATGAATCTCGTATCATGTCTTAAACTACTTGTATGGCAGATTGCACCACAACAAAAAGCGTGGATCGTGTTGTCTGTGCATCTCCTCCTCCCTTAATTCTTGAGTTCCACGAGATTTCTCGGGATTTCTTAACTGAGTTGGTTATCGAATACCGTAATTTCGGGGGGACTCGATAATTTACCAGTGTCTATAGGAGTTAGGCCTATTACGTGATGATTGGTGTGTAAAGAAAGGGTTTGCAAATTTTGCAATCTGCATAATTCATCAGGGATTGCACCTGTGAAACATACTATTTTGTGATACTATTTTCACTACCATCGGTTAGTTTCAGTGCTCAATGATCGCCAAAATCCCTCGAGGTACGTCACCATATACTACTACTTTTTGAGTGTATGCTTTCGAGTATATGGTCAAGGTAGGAAGCCGTGGCAATGAGAGCATATCGAAGAAATTGAGAAGGTGAAGATGGGGAGGGAGAAGGGCGAGGGCCTTGGAGAAGGGTCGACAACAGGACCATTTTCTTTCACACGATGATTTTGAGGAAAATAAGAGCAGGAATTGATCATCTTAACATTTACCTTGAATTTGATGCCGAGCTTTATATTTTGTTAGATGAGCCATTTTGGTCTTCAAGATATAATTTTCGCTTTCAAGTTTTCGATTTGCTTTGATTTTGTTAGTTGTTTGTGGTATTTTGTTGTGATAGGTTATGCTTGATTATTGCTATAATTAAGGAGATATGTTTTTGATACAAATGTTTTCTGTTAATTTGTGAAGTTGTGTACCATCATCTGCAACGATCAATACAAAGAATTAATTTGTGAAGTTACTGTACCATCATCCCCAACTATCAATCCAAAGAATTGTTAATATACATATATAGAAATGATTTTAGGAACTTAAATCCGCTAATATATCTTGATAAAAACTTATATCGCACTAAGCACTTTCAATTCAGACGGGAATAAGAAATTAATCATGAAACATATGCACATAGCTGAACAAGAAATTTTGAAATAAAGAAAAAACTGAAAAGGTGAATTAATTAAGGTACGCTTTCACCCAACTACATGTAACATTTTCAAAGTTAACTGATATAGTAGAAACAACGCAGGCTATCAATACTGAAAACAGGTTCTAGGCTTCTAGCTTTGTAAAATAGAAATCAACATAACACTGCCCAAATTTAAACCTCACGACTTCATGAATACTAATCATTGGTGGCTTAATAATAGAGGAAAACTCGACAAGTTAAATCAACATGTCCTCATGCATTAATAAAGAGAAAGCCAACAAGCTAAGCCTAATACGGTGTATTGTTTAAGGCGTGACGTAAATTTTGAAGAAATTTTAATAAATCGGTCGTTTTTTCTGTGCTTGTATAATTAATATCCAACATTCTTTATGCACTCTATACAATTTCAATGATATTTCAAAGGAAAGACCTATATGCAACGCAATTTAACGTCGAATGAACCGAAACAATCTAAAAAAACAAGCGCAAGACCACAAACCAAATTTTATAGGCACCCCGTGAATCTCACGGGTCGCATCACTTGTTCAGATTGATAAGAAAAAAATAAAGATTGATAAGTAAAAATATGAAGATTGTTGAATGTGCAAAACAAATATAAGCGTTAATTGTATATAACCCCCTTTCACAACACTTTTTTTCAAAATAACCCCCTTATATGTTATTTTTATAACATAACCCCTTCTAAAACACTTTTGTTTCTAAATCACCCACAACGTCGAAATGTGCTACTTAAAAATGGTATATTCACACCCTTAAACAAGGATTTTCAAGAGGTGACGACATATTTTAGACATTGGTGGTTGTAACTTGAAAATGACATACCCTATAATGTCTTTAATTGCGATTTTTAAGTAAGAAAATTCAACGTTGGAGGTGATTTAGAAAAAAAAAAGTGTCTTAAAAGGGGGTTATGTCATAAAAATAACATATAAGGGAGTTATTTTAAAAAAAGTGTTATAAAATGGGGTTATATTCAATTAACCCTAAAAATAATACAAAGTTATAATTAACGGAATATTTGACGGAAATGTAAACTTAGGTTATGGTGTACAAGAAAAACCTTAAAATTTATGTTGTACTTATTATGAAGTACTTGTATCAGACAAAATCTTCAACGACTATATTTTTTTCCGTATGTTAATAATTTTTTTTAAAAACATCACTTTATAGAAAAGTTTTGAAATTTTCTATTTAGTAATAACATCTGAAGGGGTCGAGTGATATACTAAGTGTCTAAGAAATTGTTATATAATAATCTGATTTCAATGAGAACATTGTTAAAAATCACTTTTTATAATCACTTTTTTTTAGTTACCACTTTTTTTTTTTTTTTTTTTTTTGGTAGAAAGGTGTTAGAAAAGTGGTTTAATGAGGAACAGAATTTCTATCAATACATGTACCAAAATATATACATTATACTGTTACAAATAATTATACAATATATTGTCAACATGAATACTTGATTATATAAATAATTAAAACAATACGATAAAGGTTTAGAGTAGCCCGAATAAATGAGAGATGGATTAAGGCACACTAGGCGTTTTCTGAAGATTTATTTGAGACGCCCCTCCTGCTCGAGTACCTTTATTATAATAATTAATGGTCGCTCTCTCCATAGATACAACAATTCGTCGAAGGTCATAGGAGCAACTAATGACCATCCTAAACCACCAAATCACTCATGCTCAAAATATTATTTTGCGAATATTATACATATAAAAGTATTTTTATGACACATAAACAATTAGACAATATCACATATATAAATTCTTTTGTTACACCAATATATATAGTGAAATTATATCATACAAATTCCACTTAGGATACCAAAACTCATTGATATATTAATGTAAATGAGTTATTTGAAAACGTTTAACCGTACCACCATTATAAAATAGTTTACATGACCATTAAAACACATAAATGATAATAAATTATTTTTATTAATTGTATTAATTTTAAATCACACAATAATTTCCAAAAAGTCAGTTTTTCATTAATCATTAAAGACGAAACATACAAATGTTCATCTTACACTTTTAATCAAACAAACACAAGGGAGGTATTGACGGTCCTAAGTCGTATGCCGCAAATTAATAATTTATAACACTTAAATCCTAATACTAAATAAATAGTAAAGCGGAAGTAAGGGGTCGAACCACAGGGAATAAGGCTAATTGAATTCAAGCTAAGCGCAGATGAAAAGCAAATACGGAATAAAAAGAACAAGTAACAAGGTTGGGGGGGATTTGGGTTGAATTACTAAACTAATTAAGATCAAATAATAAGGCAAATAGAGTAAATGAAAGGATGAAATCAAATGTATTAAAGGTCTCAACTCAAGTTAATATCCGCGGTTCAAAGGTAATTGATCATTGTTATCCGGTTCAAACTTATATTCTTGACTACCTTATCGTGAATCATGAAATTCCAATTCTCCGTATGTTTAGTTCAAACTTATGTAGGTCATTTTTGCTCGCGACTTGCTCACGTGCTGCTCGCGTGTAGACCATCAGAAATTTCTGTTTTGCACATTCATCTCACACGCGACCAACGTACAACCTCATGGCTCGCGTGTGGCTCGCACGTAGGTCGCGCCTAGGTTGCGTGTAGGTCATACCTTCACTTCAAAACTTCGTTTCTTCATGACCTTCGTTCTCATAGCTAATCCTTCGTATATAACATCATTTGGACCATTAAATACCTGTAAAAACAACTCAAATAACCCATACTAAACTCGCCTCATCAGGTACCATCTAATTATTTACAAACCCCTTAACCATATACTATCGTTAATTCCCAAATGCAAATCATCACTAAGACCATCGATCAAACCCCTTCACTCGAGCCAACACTTGCTAATGTTGGAGATGAGCCCAGCCTAATATATATTCCCACATGCGATCTGTAACAACCCAGCTTTTCGTGACTTAATTAAACAAGGCGGAAAATTAATTAAGTACTTTATATATAACAAAACCGGATGTTATCGTATTACAACTCAAAATACATAATCAGAGTTATAGATAAACATAGTCATTAAATTACAATCTCTCGAAAACCGAAATAAAATATGCAATATCCCCATGCTCCTCGGTAATGATCTCGAGGTACCTAAAGTGAACCGTATTAGCATTTTCAATCCCTCACATAACCGTGATTGCTCATTGGCCATCATTAGGCTTATATCAGTCGTGCATAATAAACAATACATCTTATAACGTATATGAATGTTGCATGTAGCAGATAATAACATATATATCTCAAGTTATAATTCAAGTATTAATAAGCATGCGATTTAATGCGATAAATCATATAACGCATGATATACAGTTATAATACAATTAACAAGTAAACTCATATCAATAGTATCACAGCAAAACAGTAGGATTACGGTACGATAACAGATCGCAAACTATCAGACATACTGTATCATTCACATAATGCAGACTCGATTCATTTCAGAAATTTGTGGTCTTTAATTTTTAAAGAAGTTTTGACTCACTTTCATTCAATTCAAACAACACATACTGCTTACGAGCCTGACCATTGAGTAGGCCTTTGTACTCTAGTCGTTTGCATCTCACTACCATAGTGTAGCGACTTACTCGACTCGTAAACCACGCCGAATACAATAATACTTGCATCTCATCTTCTAGTGTTCGAAATGATTCGAACTTCAGTTACAATCCCGTCAAGTGATCTTTACGAAGGGTAGGAACGAATGCTAGCGTCGCGCCCGCTAAGAACGAAACGTGGCAAGGGGACAAAACTGCATATCAAACCCAAATCCATAAAGCCGATATAAGACCTAAATCCATAGTCACGGTGGCCTTGGTAATATTAGCGAAATAGGGGGATCAACCCTAGTCTAATATGCATATTCTAATATTCACTTTAAGAATGAGCTATGCTATTCATAGAGCACCTTAACTCTGAATAAAACGACTACTTCCTAATGCCTGACCCAAAAGAGTTGGCGTATTCATTACCTTGTACGGAGTAGGCAGTGCGACTTAAGGCGCAAAGGCATAGGTGGGATGACTAAGCAATAAGGCTACCGGCTTGAAAACCACACTATTCGGGATGACCAGCGTTATAGACCGATATAGTGGCGTCCGTACAAGACTATCCTAAACCCCACTTCACTCACGATTGACGTTTTCATAACGGAGGCTCAAGCTTTTGACCTGTTCTTTAACTTACTCATGATTTATTATTTTATTTGATATATAATATCGCATGTTACTAGACTCTTCTAGTTGTATCGTCAAACGTTTTATTTTGTATTCGGTTTAATATGATCACATAACATGTTCGTTCATTATTTGAAGTGTTGTTGATTATTAACGTTTTTGAATTCCTAAGTTGTTGCGTTTATGAGTATGTCCAATTTATTTAAGTGTTTTTCAAAACACTTTAGTTATTTGAATTATTGATTTTCAATTTTTTTATACTTAGGTAAATTTTCAAATATTTACAATATTTTAAATTTTGAAACTTGAAATATCTTTGAATTTTGAGACGTAACTGGTTTAACAAGTTTCGTGAATTTTTCACTATTCACGTCTCGGGATTTCAAAGATAACTTGTTCAACAAGTTACCCCAAATTCTCCTTAAAACAAGTTTTTAAACTTTTGGGACGTTACTTGTTTAACAAGTTTCGTCCCGATTTACTATTCATGACGGTTATCATTCATTGGTCACTATTCATCTCAGTCACTATTCATCTCAGCCACTATTCATCAGTCACTATTCATTTCAGTCACTATTCACTTCCTAACTTAGTTACCAAGTTTAAAAATCTAGTTTTAAAGTCGTTAAGTTCGGTTTGTAAAAAGTGATAAACGATATTTATTTTAAAATGACACTTCGTTAAATTTAGTCATCTATTTACTAAATTTAGCGATTTTCATTTTTAATAACAGTATCGTGGTTGGTTCATTAAGTCCGTATCGTCCAAGTCAAACAGTCCAATATTATGCATAGGCAGTAGCACACGATTTCATTAATTTTTATAACGGTTTATTATATTTCTTTTATAACTAAATCGATTTACACAAAAATTCAATTCTAATAACTATTTAATTTTAGTGACTTAGTGATATTTTCATTTTGATTAAATTAGGTCCATTTTTATTAAAAATGCCGTGTGAATTATATATATGTTATAATTCTTTTATTTCTTTTAAATTCTTAATTCTAACTTATTAACTGCTAATTAAATTATTTTAACATAAACTAAAAAGTGATTAAAATAATTTTGACCCTAAAATACACCTAAATGTCGTGGCCTATTGATGGTGATGGACAAATTTTCATTTTTCGATTTTTATCGGTTTTTAGCTTAAAGTCTTTATATTCTAATTATTTTAATTATACTAAAACGATTTAAACTAAAATGAAATTTTACTAAAAATTTCATTTGACTAAAATTTGAGCTACAACATAAAGTTTATTTTTCTAAAAGTTTAAGTTGATTTAAGTTATATTACTAACATAATAAAAACTAATAATTAAACAAAAACAAAAATTACTAACAAACATAAAATAAACAAAATCAAAGTGTACTAATAATATGAACATCACATGAACAATCAAGAACATCAAAATAAAGTCAAGAACACATATGCATATATTTAACAACTTATAATTTATTTTCCTAAATTAATTTTTATTACATAACAACAATCATTCTAACACAACTTAACATAACATTTTATTTAATAAAAAAATTAAATGTAAAAATTTATTAAAAATAAATGGAAATGCCGTGGGTTATTAAACACATACACATATTTTTATTTTTAATTTTTCATCACTTTAAACTCATTGTTAATATATTCACATATTTTTATATATACTTATAATAATCTAAAACTCATAAAAACATAACTAAATATACAACAACAATTAAAGTGCACAAATAAAATGAAATAACAACATGATGCAAAAACGAAACATATAAAGTATACTATCATTATTATTAGTTATTAACATCTTATTATTTATTATCATCTTATTAAACATCACATAAACACATACAAGCACATAAACAAACATACGTATTACAAGAAAATATTTATTATTCACACCAAAATATAAGCCTAATTAAATAACGCAAAATTAGGTTTGTGCGGGGGCACCTTAAATTAAATGGTTATCGTCAGGGATCTAAAATAAATTTTAGATCGAAAAAGTCTTCACCCAAAACCCATGTTTCTCACCCAAATAATCCAAGAAAGTTAGCTCCAAAACCCACTAATATAACTAGAACACTTAAAGAATTATTAGAATATTATTATAGTTTTTGTTTTAATTGTTTTTGGAAGAAAATGGAAGAAAATAAAAGAGAGAAAAGGAGGAGCAATGCCACGGCATTACATGAGGGAAAATGAAGTTGATTTTTGCTTAGTGAAACTTATAAAGGAAGTTAGAAATTTAGGTTAAAGAATTTAGGTTATAAGTTAAATAAAGTTTAATTAAAAAGAAATTAAAACAAATCATCACTTTGGTAAATAAAGTCCAACTTACTATTTGACTAAGAGTGTTGTCCCCTTGTCCCCTCGATGTTTTAAAATATCTCGTTCTCGAAAAACGTGTTACGAAATAAATCAGGTAAGAAAGACGGTAAAAGTTAAAGTGTGCTGTTTTGACGATTTTCTGAAAAATATCTATTTTGGAAATCTAAAACTAAAATATTTCATTTATAACAATAAAAGTTTTAAAAACTGAAGGAAAGACGATAAAATTTAAAGAACAAGGATTTTAGCTTTTTTATCACAAAATCTTGATTTGCGCGATCGCGAAAAGTTTCGAAATAAAAGGTATAATGTTGAAATAGCGTTTTGAAATAAAATCCAAAATAAAAATAAAAAAATTTCCAAAAGGGCATCCAAAACAAAATCGAGTTCTAAATCTTGAAATTTCGAATATAATTTTCCTAAGTCGAAATCTATAATTTTTTCGTTGAATGTTTTAGATTTAAAGAATTATATTTAATCGTCAAAAAGTTAATTATTTTAAATTAGGGGTTACTTCAAATTTCGATAATTTAGAAAAGAGTTAGTTAAATAGAAATGAAATAGTAATTTTGATATTAAGATAAATGATTTATTAAAATCAATAAAATGATTATTATTTACATCAAATTTTTTTTGATGTTAAGTTTACTTTTGAAAATAAGAATAAATGGAAGAGGATAAGATGGCTTAGTCACCATCTTTGGACCGGACACTTTTGGCCATGATTTGCGTGTTTGAAAACGTTGAGTTGAATTTCAAAGACGAGAAAAGTATAAGGGTCCATTTTTATTCGAAAATCAAAAATGTTCGAAATTGAATTTTATGAATAAAAGGTTTTACTTTTATTTTTATGAATATTTAACATGACTTAACCTTTTTGAAATTTGAAAGGCGATATTAGTTTTGTGGTTGATTTTCATAAAAATTTGAAATGTGTTTTTTTTGAATTCTAAGGATAATATATTTTATTTTTATATTTCAAAAATTTTAAATCTGGACTTAAGAAATATAATATTATTTGGCAAAAAAATTTAGACCCATTTTTATTATAAGGAAAACGGATGAATTTAATTTAAGGAATTAAATTCTATTGCTATATTTGTGTTAAAATAACACGGGGTGTTACACGATCCCACATCGGTTGTGAGATGAAAGTTGCTCTTGTTTATAAGGCTTAGGGGTTACTCCTCGTATTGCCAATTGGTTTTAGGATGGAACCTCCTAAACCTTATAAGCGGACTATCTCATACTATCGGGTGTGGCCCAAACCCGTGGAATTTAACATGGTATCAGAGCCCATAGATGTGTGACCTGGGACTCTCGTTAAAATGGGCCTTTGTGCAGTTTGAAGAGAGGACAAATTTCCCCCCAGTTTGTGTTGTACCGCTGGAAGAGAGGCCAATTGCCCCCCAAGTCTGATTTGAAAAGTAGGCTCACATGTGAGGGGGCGTGTTGGAGATGAGCGCAGCCTAATCTACATTCCCACATGCGATCCCACATCGGTTGTGAGATAAAAGTTGCTCTTGTTTATAAGGTTTAGGAGTTACTCCTCCTATTGCTAATTGGTTTTTGGATGGAACCTCCTAAACCTTATAAGCGGACTCTCTTATACTCTCGGGTGTGGCCCAGACCCGTGGAATTTAACAGCTGAAGATCAAGCACAACATCTTCAAGCCTAAAAACATTCCTTTGCCACCACAACTTATATATCAATCCATTGATTATACTACTACAAACATTCACCTGAAAACGACCGAGCCTTCTCATTTTTCTCACCTGCAACCAACCTGATGGAGTGAAATTAGTCCCCAAATTCACCCAAGCATTAATTTTTTCCTTCCAACCATTTGCTACTATAATCACAAACAAAGAACAAATGAGAGGAAGTTTTAGATATATTCCTACACAAGTAACACTAGTTATCAGCATCCACTACATATACCCAGAGACGAAGCCAAAAATAATATGTTACCAGGGCTGAAATGTCACCACTAACGAGATATAAAAACTATTTCGTAGAATATATATACATTGGCAAAAAAACGTTTTCTAGAAGCTCACTTACGTTATTCATACTTTATTTTAATTAACAACGATAGAAATAAATTTTCATTTAAAAAAATAATGGTATATTAAATAATTGAGTAAATTAGATATTATACTCCGTATATAGTTATTGACTTTCAATGTTATATTAACATCATTTCCACCTCTCTTTAAAAAAATAAAAGTAGAATAAAATCTTAAAAAAAATAAAAGTAGAATAAAATAAAATATTTTGGTAGATTAAATAGTATTCGTATTCGAGTAATAGTTGTTGTTGACTAGTGGTATCGTATCAATAACATTTCTTTCGCTAATTTTTTTTCAATGTGTTACTCAATGATTAAAAAAATGAATTTGGATCTACCATTATTCATTAAGAAATAAAGTTATCTATATTTTATAATTATTTAGATTATAACAATGTTAGAGAAGGGGAACAAAAAAACATAAGCAAATTATTCATAGGGAGAGGGTACAAATGTAAAACCGACTAGAATGGAAATTTTAGTAAATAAATTTATATGTGAAAAATAAGGAAAAAAATGTTGCTAAGGTGTGTCGAACCTCTGACCTACCAATAATCGAATGGATTATACAAGGACAAAAGCCAACTCTGCAAACACGTATCAATGTCAAGCTTATTGGATTCATTTCAATTCCAACCAGGCTTGAGCCTGTTGGGCCTAAGTCTAGCTCCGTCCCTGCATATACGTGACTCCTTCAGCCTAGCCTTAGTCAGTAGTCTATTTAGTTGAACAAGCCTAGTAATGAAGGAGAAACTTGGCACATTGAACCTATTCCAGTTCCACACTGCCCACCTTAGGTGCATCACCTATCATGAGCCATTGATAGCATGATTTAACAGTATATTCGGCCTCCTTATTAAGCCATTTCCTGCCAAAATATCTAGGTTTAAATATTTCTTTGATCTTGCAAATTTGCCTCCAAGCCGAACTAGAGTATGTAGGAGGATTATATTACATCCAATCCACATTCCTAACATATACATGGTTAACCCACCTCACCCAAAGGTGGTCCTACTTGTCTGCAAGCCACCATACATACCTGCCAATGGTAACACAGTTCCATTTCTGATAGTGAATTACCCCTAGACCTCCAGTTTGTTTACTTGTACAAATTTTATCCCATGAAACCAAAGGGGTCTTGTGATACTCCTCATGCCCATCCCACAAGTAGTCCGTGCATATTGATATGATTTTATTCATTACTCCTCAAGGCAGCAAGACAATGGAAGCCTCGTAAGAGTGAAGGCTGTTCAAAACAGAATTCACCAACACAACTCTCCTTGCATATGAGAGCTTCCTAGGCCCCTAACCCCTAATTCTTTCACACAAAATAAAGCAGTCCTTCTGCGAGAGTTTTTTTTAGAACAAATAGGACCCTCAGGTACTTAAAAGGGAGCCTCCCCAGCTTAAAACTAGTGCATTTGAGAATAGCTTGTAAGATAGGTTCTCTAATGCCATTGCAGTACATTTCAGTCTTAGCTTCTCAGTGTTCATAGCAAAAGCATTAGAGAAGGTAATAAAACCACTAATGAGCTTCCTGCAAAGTTACCACTTTTTTTTTTTTCATTTACTTACTTTTAAATACATTTTGTGTTTACTGTGGGGGTAAATTCTGTTGATTATGTTGATATTTGTATTACTTTCGGGATGAATTCAAGTTAAAAAAAATATGAAATAGAGTATTTCTTGTTGATGACTGAAAAGAGGGAAAACTAAGGTCGAATGAAATACACAAGTGCCTATTGACAACAAATAAGAAAAGAGAGATCATAGGAAGAGGTTTCAAATAAAAGCAATTATTAGGGGAATGATCTTCTCAATTTCAAAATTTGAAAAACAACTGAAATATTCCAGTTTTATTCCAACTGGCTTGAGTTTGGTGACAATCTGAGTACGAAATGTATTTAAAAGATGGTAACTCGTAAAATAACTTTAAAAGGTAATAATTGAAAACAAAGTGATTGTAGAAGATGCTCTCTGCGTCGTCTCTCGTTTTCTTTCCATTTGCTATATAAAAAAAAAAAAAAAAGAATAATAAAAGAATTTTATGGGTTTCTTCTCATTTTTGTTAAGAAGCACTTTCGATGACATGTCGTTTTTCATTTTTTATTCAATTTATTTACTTATTGTTTCTCCCATAGTTTTTCATTTCCCACGGTACCCCTAAGGTTTACAATTTTTCCCGAAATACCCTTTGTTTTGTGAAAAAAAAACTTTAACTGACCATAACTTGTAGTTACGAATTCAGAATTCAATTCGATCATTATTGTTTTCAAAGTAATCGTCTTTTCTACCTCTTCAATTTGACATCAAAAAAATTCATGTTTAGAACACGTAGTTTCAAGTTATGGTCGGTCAAAGTTATTTTATCGAAAAAAATTGACCGACCATATCCACTAGTCACGAGTTGCGAATCTAGAAAATTCAATGTTCAAATTGATCGTCTCAACGAGATCTACGGCTTAGGCAAAACGATTGTCAATTTCTAAACTCGTGACGGGCTAAAAGTCGTATGCCGCAAATTATAATTTATAATCACTTAACTCCTAAATACTAAGCAAGTAGTAAAAATGGAAGTAAGGGTCGATCCACAGGGAAAAAGACTAATTGAAAAGAGTAAAGCGCAAATGAATGCAATAATACGAAATAATCAAATAACAGTAACAGGTTCGGGGGGGGTTTGGTTTGGTAAGAACTAAAATAGCTAATTAAATATAAAAGCAACAGTAAAAAGATGAGTAGAAACAAATATGAGAAAGGTCTCGATTCAAACAGAAATCCACGAACGATAATATATCCGATCACAGACAATAATCAACTGACTTCACCTGAGCACTTTACTGTGACAATTAATGCAGTTCAATTACACTAACTATCAATTTCTCTCTTAACTTAGCAATTAGGTCAAAACTGATGCCCTAATTACCCTTTCTATGATTAACTCGAGTCACGCGAAACAAGTTCAAATCAAAAGAAGAAATAGAACGAGAAACAGTAAAGGTAACTAATACTAACAACGCAGTTAATACTCGAGTTACAAATTCAATCCCTTTTATGGCCAACTCACGACAAACTGAGTACGATAAATTGAACACAATTGCTATCGCGAAAAGATTAATAAGGCAAACAGAGCTAATAATCAATTCTAGCAGATAAATTAACAACAATCCTAATTAGTCGTACGCACTAATCAAAATTAGGGTTAATCAACAATAATAATAAGGGAATTAAATAATACTCACGAAAAAGTCAAGAGATTGATAATCTCACGGTTGAATTACCGACGCTTCAATCTTATTGAATCAAGAAATAAAAGTTTAGCAATGCATAATTCCTAAATCAATTCCCAAGTTTTTGAAGAAGTAGAAAAAAACTAGAAACTAATGAAAAGTGGCTAATGAGATAATATATCCCTAGGTTAAGTCTAAAAACTAATTAAAGTAGAGTTTCCAAAAGATCATAAATAAAATACGGATAGAATTGAGCAGCGCACGCAGCAGTCCGGTCGCCAGTCACTCGCCAGTAGGTCGCCAGTCACTCGCCAGAATTCACTGCCCTTTTTTTCTCTTTGCTTCAGATTTGCTCGTGCCTGGGCCGCCAACTGGTCGCCATCAGGTCGCCATTGTCTTCTGATATTTTTCCATGCTCTATCTCCTGCTTCTGCGGCTGTACATAAGCTC
This sequence comes from Dianthus caryophyllus, assembly GCA_023091065.1. NCBI lineage: Eukaryota > Viridiplantae > Streptophyta > Magnoliopsida > Caryophyllales > Caryophyllaceae > Dianthus > Dianthus caryophyllus. Next base: position 17,912,830 of record CM041527.1, on the reverse strand, counting down.
ATGGTCGCCAATGATTCGCCATCCTCATCGACTCTTCATCCAAGCTCCTTCAACTCTTGTCCAAGCCTCGTGACTGTCCTAACATATCATCAAAATACCACAAAACTCCGCGAATTCAAAGTAACTCGCACTTGATCACAAGTCAAAAAAACCTTCGTAAAACACGTCAAAACTCACTAAATGGGCTCGAAAACCATCCTACTAACCTATACTAAAACCGACTCATCAAATTCCCCCACGCTTAAGCTTTTACTCGTCCTCGAGTAAACTCAACGAACGTCTTACAAACCTAAACGACACTAGCTTAAAAAGAAACGCAGGGGACACAATGACAAGATAAATCGTGCCCTCAACTAACAACTCCTACTCCCTCTAATGGCTCAAGTAGTAGCCATTCGCACTCACTCTCGCTCACATGACAACACTCTCGAAATTTAGGAAACACATACCCATCGACTCAACGACAAAACATGACAACGATGACAGAAGTCAACTACGCCCCTTATTTCTCCATCCTAGCCCGCTCGCTTGTGCTACTAACGTTCTCCTGTGACAAAAAGCGTATGTCACACACACATACAACCCACACAAGCGAGCTCCTAAACGCCTCTACTCCGCAATTCAAACCAAACCCAATCGCAAAGTGTGGTGCCTGCAACTTCGTGCACCGCGATTTCTCCACACCGTAGCCTCTAACCTACCCTTCCGTCCTTCTTTGTCACCCTTCTTATGTCGCCTCGCCGGTAAAATAGGAAGTATTAACACATTTTTTTCCTAAATCTCTCATTTTGCCTAGAGTGCCCGCCCTTGCGGGTTTCACTCTAGCTTATTCACCTCACACTAACTCTCGTGGCACGCAACTCGTTTCTTCATTTTACTCGGAGTGCCCACCCTTGTGGGTTTCACTCCGCCCTCGGCCACATATCCCAATTTTGCCTAGGCGCCCTTTCGGGTTCTCACCTAGCCGGGATTCACTTTATTTCTTTCTCGTATTTTTTTTCTTTTTCTTCTTTTTATTTTTTCTGTTTTTTTTTTTCTTTTTTTTTTCTCTTTTTTTTTTTTTTTTTTTTGATAATAAAAGCAAACACAAGAGTACAAATGAAAATATATACACATCACAAGTGATTCTCCCCCCACACTTAAACGTCGCATTGCCCTCAATGTGATGAGAAAGAGGACACAAACAAGAAAAGGGAGAGAAACATAGACAAACCTCAGTGCGAGCTCGAGGGACCACTACGATCGTGATCCGAAGAAGCAGAAGGAGCTCCAGAGACACTTGGTTTGGAAGAGGCGTGAGCCAACACAGAAGCTAACTCATCAGCAGAAGGGGGGTGATACTCATTCGGGTACCGAGCAGTATAGAACGCAGTCAATGAGCGCAAATGCAAGGTCGACTCAGCACAAAAATCAAAGATCCGCGCGTTTATCTTCGCTTGCTCAGCTTGCCAAGCTAATGTATGATCGCGGAATGTCTCCCACGCTTGACTCAGGGGTCTTGACTCGTCGGCGATGTCATCACCTCACCTCTCAAAGACCACCTCCCGCAGCAAAGATCGGCATGCCGTTGCAACAACGCCTAACAAAGCAGGCGGGTCGGGAGGAATAAACAAGTCTCTAGTAGTCGGCCCCACCGGAACGACAACGCCTTCAGGACGCGGGAGACGCAAGTATGGAACCTTCGTCTTCGTTCCAACCACAAGCGCATAAGCCTCGCCCCGAGCAAGTGGGGCAATCGTGCGCGTAGTCTGTAAGGCGGCAATGTCCATTCGGGACGAACCACGAACGGGCTCCTCTGTACTCAAATCAAGGCCCTGATTAAGGGCAATCAATGTCACCATACCCCCGAGCGCGATCTTGCCCGAGGTGGCATGTCGAGCCTCGGCACAACTCAACAAAAAACGATACGCCCAATCTCGTTTCGCGGGGTCATCAGGGCTCATATCATATAACAAACGCACCCCTGTCCGAGGGACTTGTGTGGGTTCCCCTGCGCCGAAAAATCCCATCGACAATACCCTATAGATAAGACGAAGGCCTGGGTGAGGAATTCGAGTGACCTTCTCTGTTCCTGCAGCAATAGGTGTATGAGTAATATTATTCCAGAACTCGGCCAGAACCCGAGTCTCAGCCTCGCCAACTAACTCATCCTCAATCTCCTCGCGTGGTAGGGCCCCAAGTACCGTGGCAAGGGCACTCAATGACATGCGATACTCCGTATTAAAGAGGCGAAACGAGACTGCAGGCGGTGTCTCGCGCGGGTGGTGCTGAAAAGTGGCAAGAAACTCCAAGGTAATGCGTCTGTAAGTGAACGCACTCTTATCTAGGAAACCAAGTAAACCAATTCTGTCGAGGATAGTGCTAATAGTGTCCAGCAGACCCAATTTCTCCAACGTAGGTCGATCAAAGAATTTAGTCGCAAGTATATCACGCTTAGGTTGCACCAAGTTACTCCAAAAATCCTGCTCTTTCGTGTTCAATTCACACCCCAAATAATCAAGACTCGCTCGGGCCCGTTTAGTAATACTAGAAGGGGGTGGGGCCGTAGATGTCGAGGCCCTAGGAGTGGCTTTAGGTGCCGCTTTGGCAGCTGTCGTTTTAGACTTAGTGCGGGCCATCGAATATGACAAACAGAACACCAATTGAACACAATCCTCAATACAACCTCTCAAAACCGAGTCAACAACCACATTAACTCCCAATTGGGTTGATGTTGGAGGCTGAAAAACGACCCCAAAACCCCAAAATCGACTCAAAAACGAAGCACAAGGCAAAACCCCAAATTTATGGAAAAATTAGGGTTTAAGTAGGTGGTCACCGGAGCTCCGGCAGGTGGCACGGATTCCGGCAAGGAGGGGAAGGCCGCCGGCGGTGGTGGAGTCGGGTGCAGGTGGTGGTCGGCGGCAGCAGGTGATTGGGTGGCGGTGGTGTTGTCGTCCTCCTTCACTTCTCTTCACCTCCTTTTTTTTTCTTTTCTTTTTTTTTCCTTCAGTGGGTTGTTTTTGAGGGAGGCTGGCTTTTTTTTTCTTGTTGTTGAGTATAAGTGAAGGAGCGGGTCGCGCGTGGGTCGCCAACCACTCGCGTGTGACTCGCCATTTTTTCCTGGTTCTTTCTCGAGAGGGGGCTAGGCGCCCGCGTCTTGGTCGCCAATCACCTGCACGTGGGTCGCCAAAAATTTCTGGTAAATCACGGATTTTTTTTTTTTTTTTTTTTTTTTTTTTTTTTTTTTTGCATTAAGTACAAGGGCTCCGGTCTTTATTTGAAAAGCTTCATTTCCTGCACATGTCACAAACCGTCACGAGCACCCGTTAAAGAAATAAACGAAACGAAAAATGCAAAAATTAAAACGAGAAATCAAGGGTTGCCTCCCCGATAGCGCTTTTGTTTAACGTCGTTTGCTCGACGAAAGGATACGATCTCAATCCTCGTAGATGGGTTCGTGGAGATCCAGCAGCTCCACGACTTCAGTATCCTTGAAACCTCCATAATAAAGCTTGAGACGATGTCCGTTCACCTTTAAAACCTTCCCCGTTTGGTGGCTTTTAATCTCGATAGCCCCATGTGGAGAAACCTTAGTGACCACGAACGGACCAATCCACCGGGACCGCAGCTTGCCCGGGAATAAGTGGAGACGCGACTGATACAGGAGAACTTGTTGACCCACTTCAAAAGTCTTCCTTGTAATCATTTTGTCGTGCCACGCCTTAGTCTTCTCCTTGTAAATAGCCGCATTCTCGTACGAATCAAGTCGAATCTCCTCCAACTCTTGCAATTGTAGCTTCCTATAAGTCCCGGCTTCGTCGAATTGCATATTGAAACTCTTCACCGCCCAATAAGCCTTGTGTTCTAGCTCTACGGGCAAGTGACACGGCTTACCAAAGACAAGGCGATAAGGTGACATACCAATGGGCGTTTTATACGCAGTTCGATACGCCCATAACGCGTCGTCTAGTCTCAAACTCCAATCCTTTCGCGTAGGATTCACTGTCTTTTCTAGAATCGATTTAATCTCTCTATTGGACACTTCAGCTTGGCCATTCGTCTGTGGGTGGTACGCAGTAGAAATACGATGGATGACGCCGTATTTTTTCACAAGAGCTTCAATGGTACGGTTACAGAAATGTGTACCTCGATCACTAATCAATGCTCTAGGAAAGCCAAAGCGAACAAAGACATGAGTCTTAAGAAACGTCGCCACGACCTTAGCGTCATCAGTCTTGGTTGGAATCGCTTCCACCCATTTAGATACATAATCCACTGCTAACAAGATGTAGAGATAGCCATGAGATTGAGGAAATGGACCCATGAAGTCAATACCCCACACGTCGAAAATCTCACAATAAAGCATAGGATTCTGCGGCATCTCCTGCTTCTTTGATATAGCTCCAACCCGTTGACACTTATCACAGGACTTACAAAAGAGATGAGAGTCATGAAATATAGTGGGCCACCAGAAACCGCAATCCAGCACCTTCCTAGCAGTTCTCTTGGCCCCGAAATGGCCTCCACACCCATAAGAATGACAATGAGCTAAGACCGATCCAATTTCGGACTCCGGCAAACATCGCCTAATGATCTGATCCGAACCGTGCTTCCACAGATATGGATCATCCCAAATGTAGTACTTCGCATCGCTCTTAATCTTGTCCTTTTGGGACTTCGAGAAACCTGGAGGAAAACGCTCAGAAACCAAATAATTAACAATGTTAGCATACCATGGCCCTCCTGACTCAATAGCGAATAGAGTCTCATCAGGAAAAGTGCCTCTGATAGGCTCTAGAGCACCCTTCTTCTCATCGTCATGCACTAACCGACTCAGATGATCGGCTACCACGTTCTCGGCCCCTTTCTTGTCTTTCACTTCCAAGTCAAACTCACTCAAAAGTAGGATCCACCGTATCAAACGAGGCTTGGCCTCCTTCTTTGACATCAAGTAGCGCAAAGCGGCGTGATCCGAGTACACAATCACCTTTGTACCGAGCAAATAAGACCGGAACTTCTCCAAAGCAAACACCACAGCAAGTAATTCTTTCTCGGTCGTAGTGTAATTCTTCTGCGCCTCATTTAGAGTCATTGACGCATAATGAATCACATGAGAAAGTCGCCCAACTCTTTGGCCTAGAACAGCACCCAACGCGTAGTCACTCGCGTCACACATTATCTCGAAAGGGAGCGACCAATCTGGAGCCTGAATTATAGGAGCTGTGACTAACCGCTTCTTCAAGTCATCAAACGCCGCCTTGCATCCATCATCGAACACAAACTCGCTCTCCTTTTGTAGTAGCTTGCAAAGTGGCGAAGCTATCTTCGAGAAATCCTTAATAAACCTGCGATAAAAACCTGCATGGCCAAGAAAAGAACGAACTTCGCGCACACTAGTAGGGTAAGGTAAAGACTGAATCGTATCTACCTTAGCTTTATCAACTTCAATACCGCGCGAAGAAACCACATGCCCTAAGACTATCCCTTGTTCTACCATGAAGTGGCATTTTTCAGAGTTTAAAACAAGATTAGTTTCTACACATCGTTGTAGAACAAGGGATAGGTGGTGTAGACAAGCATCAAAAGAGTCACCGTGAACGGTGAAATCATCCATAAAAACCTCAATAAAATTCTCAACGTATTCAGAAAATATGCTCACCATACAACGCTGAAATGTACCGGGCGCATTGCAGAGCCCAAAGGGCATGCGCCTATAAGCAAACGTGCCGAAAGGACACGTGAATGTAGTCTTCTCCTGATCTTCAGGAGCAATGGCCACTTGAAAGTAGCCCGAATAACCATCAAGAAAGCAGTAAAAAGCCTTACCAGCTAACCTCTCCAACATTTGATCAATGAATGGAAGAGGAAAATGATCCTTACGAGTCACAGCATTCAACCGGCGATAATCAATACATACCCTCCAACCATTCTGGACTCGCGTAGGAACTAGCACTCCTTCTTGATTCTTCACAACAGTAATGCCCGACTTCTTTGGAACCACTTGAGTTGGACTCACCCATTTACTGTCGGAAATTGGGTAGATCATTCCCACTTGCAGCAGCTTGATCACTTCCTTCTTCACCACCTCCATCATTGGAGGATTCAACCGTCTTTGAGGTTGTCTCACCGGCTTAGCACCCTCTTCAAGCAAGATGCGGTGCATACAAGTAGATGGACTAATACCTTTGATGTTGGCAATCGTCCATCCTATAGCGGTCTTGTGCTCAGACAACACCTTGACAAGCTTTTCTTCTTGTTCCTTGGTGAGCTTACTAGAGATGATGACCGGCAACGTATCTCCCTCACCTAGGAATGCATACTTCAAATGCTCAGGCAGTGGCTTCAGCTCCACAGCAGGTGCCTGCACAATAGATGGTAACAGCTTTTCTACAGGGAGGGTTAGTGGTGCCTTACCATAGGAGACAGGGCTCCTTTCATTCATTGTCAGCTCCGACATCACATCCTGCACGTTAGTAGGCAAAGCAATATCCATACCATCCATATCACGATCATTTTCAAGCACAGTTTTCAAAGCATCTGAATTACTCACACTAAACATATCCTCAACAGGACTATCAATAACATCAACAAAATTCACAGCATGCACATCAGGAGGATACTTCATAGAATCATAGATGTTAAACTTGACAATTTGACCATCCGACTCCATAGTAAGCGAACCACTAGACACATCAATCTTAGTACTAGCAGTTTTCAAGAAAGGTCGCCCTAACAGAATAGGAGCAGCATGCTTATCGTGTTCCATTTCTAAAACATAGAAATCTGCAGGAAAAATCAAGTTATCAACCATGACAAGCACATCCTCAACGACACCCTTAGGGTAAGCATTAGAACGATCAGCTAACTGTATAACAACGCCAGTTTCTACCAAAGCTCCTAATTTCATAGATTTATAAAGTGAATAAGGTAACACATTAATAGACGCACCTAAATCAAGCATAGCACGTTCAATTCTAGTGTCACCCAAGGTACAAGGAATAGTAAACATACCGGGATCACCACACTTGGGTGGTAACTTACGCTGAAACATAGCACTTACGTGCTCACTAACCTTTACCTTTTGAGCTCCCTTTAATCTCTGTTGTCTCTTGACCGTGCACAATTCTTTGAGGAACTTAGCATACTTAGGTACGCTCTTCAAGAGATCAAGTAAAGGGATATTCACCTCGCACTTACGAAAGGTCTCGTAAATGTCTTTATCGTTCTCGATCCGACGAGTAGACTTTAGAGCTTCGGGAAACGGAACTTCCACCTCTTGAACCGGTGGCAGTGCATCATCTTTCACCTCCACAACAGGTGAATCATCGCTCGTCTCAACAACTGCTTCCTCTTCCTCATGTAGAGTAGCCTTCTTTGACTTAGCAACCGGCTTCTCAGCTTCAACCAGTTGCCTACCATTCCGTAGCGACACCGCACTCACGTTCGGTCGAGGATTCGTCACCGTTTGACTCGGTAACGCATTCGAGTCCCTAGCTTCCAATCGACTAATAGCCGTGGCCATTTGACCAATTTGAGTCTCCAAATTTTTGATGCTATTCTTGGTCTCCAACTGGTTCTGAGCCACACTAGCTTGAAAGTTACCTTGGTTAGCTACTAAGGCTCGAATCATCTCATCAGTGGACATGGACGAACTCGGAGTAGCATGCGGTGGGGTGGTGTTACAATCAAGCGGTTTAGGAACAAACGGAGGCCTAGGTGCAGCGAATTGATTACCTTGATTGTATTGTTGATTCCCTTGCTTCCACCTCATGTTAGGATGATCTCTCCAACCTTGATTGAAAGTGTTAGAATAAGGGTCCCATTTGCGTTGAGGGGGTTCCATGTAGCCCGCAGCGTTTACATCCTCGACCGGTCCCTCTTGCATTTGGGGACAATGTTCACTAGGGTGGGATTCGGAAGAACAAATCCCACATGCCATAACCGCCTTTCGCCCTATCACCAAGTCCTTAACCAACGAAGTCAAACTATCCACCTTGTCTTCTAACATACTTTGGCTCGACCCCAAAGCGTTCACACCTCTTCTATTCGGCTTCCTATCAAATTCCCTTGAGCTTTCGGCTAGCTCTGTGATTAGAGCCATTGCTTCTGTAGGGCTCTTATTCGTAATTCCGCCCCCGCTAGCCGCATGAACCATACGTGAATCATCCTTGGCGAGGCCGCCGACGAAGTACATGATGAGATCCTGGTCCTCATACCCATGATATGGGCACATACCACAAAGCTTCTTAAAACGTTCCAAGTACTCGTACATAGTCTCCCCATCACGTTGTTCAACATTGGAAATTTCCTTCTTCAATTGAGATGCGCGAGAAGCAGGAAAATACTTCTCAAGGAACGCCTTCTTCATCTTCAACCAAGTGTCGATGCTACCCGTGGGTAGATAGTAGAGCCAATCCCTCGCAGCGTCCTTTAGTGAGAACGGGAATGCCCTGAGCTTCAGCTGCTCATCAGTCACAGCAGCAGGCTTCATACTTGTACAAACAATGTGGAAATCCGATAAATGTTTGTTCGGATCTTCACCACTCAACCCATGGAATGTGGGTAGCAGATGAATGAGCCCGGATTTCAACTCGAAGTTCACACCAGCTGCGAGAGGTGGAATTGTAATGCACAATGGTTGATTAGTGAGATCCGGAGCTGTGAGTTGCTTAATAGATTGTTCTGCCATCACGTCACTCTCGTTAGAAGAATCCGAGAAGTCCGAGGCGTATTCAGGTACGTCTACCTCAGGTTCTTGCGTGACAGCAATTTGTCCACTCTTGTTCTTCCTAACCCTGAAAATGGTTCTTTCAATCTCTGAGTCAAAAGGCTCGAGGTTCAGGTTAGCAAAACGGGTATTATGCATACACCTACACTAAACAATAAAAACAATTAACGCCTAGATTCCCCGGCAACGGCGCCAAATTTGACGGGCTAAAAGTCGTATGCCGCAAATTATAATTTATAATCACTTAACTCCTAAATACTAAGCAAGTAGTAAAAATGGAAGTAAGGGTCGATCCACAGGGAAAAAGACTAATTGAAAAGAGTAAAGCGCAAATGAATGCAATAATACGAAATAATCAAATAACAGTAACAGGTTCGGGGGGGGTTTGGTTTGGTAAGAACTAAAATAGCTAATTAAATATAAAAGCAACAGTAAAAAGATGAGTAGAAACAAATATGAGAAAGGTCTCGATTCACTAAATCCACGACGATAATATATCCGATCACGCATAATAATCAATCGACTTCACCCGAGCACTTTACTGTGACAATTAATGCAGTTCAATTACACTAACTATCAATTTCTCTCTTAACTTAGCAATTAGGTCAAAACTGATGCCCTAATTACCCTTTCTATGATTAACTCGAGTCACGCGAAACAAGTTCAAATCAAAAGAAGAAATAGAACGAGAAACAGTAAAGGTAACTAATACTAACAACGCAGTTAATACTCGAGTTACAAATTCAATCCCTTTTAAGGCCAACTCACGACAAATCGAGTGCGATAAATTGAACACAATTGCTATCGCGAAAAGATTAATAAGGCAAACAGAGCTAATAATCAATTCTAGCAGATAAATTAACAACAATCCTAATTAGTCGTACGCACTAATCAAAATTAGGGTTAATCAACAATAATAATAAGGGAATTAAATAATACTCACGAAAAAGTCAAGAGATTGATAATCTCACGGTTGAATTACCGACGCTTCAATCTTATTGAATCAAGAAATAAAAGTTTAGCAATGCATAATTCCTAAATCAATTCCCAAGTTTTTGAAGAAGTAGAAAAAAACTAGAAACTAATGAAAAGTGGCTAATGAGATAATATATCCCTAGGTTAAGTCTAAAAACTAATTAAAGTAGAGTTTCCAAAAGATCATAAATAAAATACGGATAGAATTGAGCAACAAGACGCAGCAAATCCGGCCAGATCACTCGCCAAGAGGGTCGCCAGTCACTCGCCAGAATTCACTGCCCTTTTTTTCTCTTTGCTTCAGATTTGCTCGTGCCTGGGCCGCCAGCTGGTCGCCAACAGGTCGCCATTGTCTTCTGATATTTTTCCATGCTCTATCTCCTGCTTCTGCGGCTGTACATAAGCTCATGGTCGCCAATGATTCGCCATCCTCATCGACTCTTCATCCAAGCTCCTTCAACTCTTGTCCAAGCCTCGTGACTGTCCTAACATATCATCAAAATACCACAAAACTCCGCGAATTCAAAGTAACTCGCACTTGATCACAAGTCAAAAAAACCTTCGTAAAACACGTCAAAACTCACTAAATGGGCTCGAAAACCATCCTACTAACCTATACTAAAACCGACTCATCAACTCGTAACTACAAGTTAAGCTCAGTCAAAGTTTTTTAGCATGAAAAGAAGGGTATTATGGGTAAAGTGACAAATCTCAGGGGTACCATACAGTGGCGGACAGGGGTGGGTGCACCACTGTGCACGTGCCCCCACTTGACATTTAATTTTTTTTTTTATTTTTTTATAATACCAAGTTTAAGATATATACTAAAACGTGTAAATATACATCACAAAAATTGAAGTAGTCTAGTGGTTTGTGCACTACTTGCAAGCTTCCAACCTGCTGACCTAGGAGCCGGGGATTCGAATCCCCTTTGCCCCAATTTTTGTTTTTTAGAATTTTAAAATCTTAAAACCCTTATTTACCCGCAAAATTAACGCTTCACCTTCTTTTTTTTTTTTTTCTTCATCTCGGTTGTTTCTTCTATTTTTCAATTCTCTTGCCCTTACTTAAATTTTAATCCAATTGAATTTTCATCAACGTCAACCATTACCGAATTATTTATCCACCGCGAACAAGCCTATATCATCTTGTATGTTTTTTATTTTTTTAAAGCTTCAATTCCTAATTTTTTCGTTTCTTTGATTGGTAAATTTTATTTTGAATAATTATAATTTTAAATTGTAGTATCAAATTCACAAATACTTTCATTATATTAGACTATTAGAGTATATTAGTTAATCGTTATTGGTGATGTGAATGTTATGTGCTTAACTATTTACGATCACAATAATTATTTGACTATTAGAGTATATTAGTATTTTCCTCGATGACTTTTGTGAAAAATAAAAGAAATAGTATTAATAAATTGTTTAGTTACATTTGTAGAGAGAGATTTTATTTTTTTTTGCACAAGTTAGCAACGATGATGTCTTAAAACGTTTTCAAAATATGAAAACTCGTCATATGGTTGTAAATTTTCCTTAATGTTCAAACTTTTTATTCATTTATGTCCCTATGTAGTGATAAATATGATGTTATGTATAAGCTATATTCTTTGATATATTTATACGTATTTTTGTTAATGAGGTGCACCCACATTATTAAATCTCTGCGTCCGCCACTAGTACCATGGAAAATATCCCTATAATTTATTGATATTTACTTTTAATTTTTCAAAAAGTTTTTTAATCCATGTGGCAAAAAATAAGAAAAGTATACCGTTAAACAAATGAGAAATTTTCATAATTTAGCTGAAAATTTTCAAATATTGCAACATGCCGTACCGTGACCACGTGGTCTACACATGCACTTAATATTTGACATAACAAATTAACAATGACACATACTCCGTATATATTAAGCCAACTACCCCATAATATGTTCATTTTATTTAACCCATATGTTCACATATTTCATATATTTTCCTATATTATCACATCTTCTTATGTTCAAGAATAATAAACCGATATTATCAAATGAAGATCTTATTTTCGAAATCTTTGATAACATTTTTATCTTTATTATTCTGTACACTAATGATCTTTACCTCCTTTTGTATTTGCAATATCATCCACATTAAATTAGAGGATCTAAACATTAAACACCATACATTTAATACTAATGAAGTTTATCTATCAAGAAAATTATTGCATTTGTCAAATGCTAAATCATCTTCATCCATAAATTTACCACCAATTGTTAATAAAGATCGTCCCATGAAAGCTTTGGATTCAAGTTTGCGAAAGAAGCCCAAAAGTGGAAGAAATCCCATCCAAAACAAGTAATATTGTGGAGTACGTTTTTTCATAAGATTGTCTTACAATCTCGAAGATGAGACACATATTAATTAGCTAGCTGTAGACGCAAATTTTGTATAACGATTAAATCAAATACAAAATAACTTATTAGATTCAGATTTCAGATTGTTTTTGTTAAGACTTAGTAATTGAGTAGGAAACTATTATAATAGTTTGTAGAGATTTCGGGCTTTTTGTTTTTGTAAGTTTTTAGTTCAGACATTGTTTAGGATATACCTTAATTTTTTTATAAGCCCGTATTATAATTTCATGGATGAGATGTATTAGTATAGTCGATTTTTCATCTTTTTGATTTTTTTTGTTTCCATTGTATTTAGGTATTAAGGTCTAAGGAGATTAATTATAGCCATAGTCATAGGGCAAAATGAATTTTCTCCATTCTTTTCTCTCTATTGCCTCTCACGGAACATTATTTTAAAATAAATCTATAATCATCCGATTGTGCCCAGATTTAATCGCACCTTACATTTTTATATTTTTTTACAAACGGAGAGAATCATTTTTTTTTTTTTTTAATCCGCAGCTGCTACCTTTGGTGCGCAGTTGCGCACTGGGTAACCCCCGAGCGTGCATGATAGCCTGCAAACCATACACGCCAAGTTGACCACCTTTTTACGACAGGCTCGTAATCTGATTAAGCATAGCCTCAAGTTTCTAACATTCCCCACAAGATTGCTCTTGGAGGAAATTGAACCTAAGACCCATGAAAATTTCATCCATATTTTAACTACTAAACCACACCCTTGCGGGCAATGGAGAGAATCCTTGCTTTAGCTAGGGTGGCAATATATTTCTAACATGAAGGTTAAATTGTTGCATAAAGTTTTGGTACGAAGAGTAGTGAAAATTATGGGTTTTCATCTTGGAGAGCTGAAATTTATTTGTTGATTGTACAGCTTAAGTTTATTTATGTCAAGTAATTACTCGTAATTCACACTATAATTTATTTAAAAAAAAAATTCAAAGGAAAAGATTATTTTCGTTAATAAATCATTTCTCGAATACAGACAATGACATAATTAATTGAAAAAAAAATACGAAAATACAAATGATTTTTTTCTCTTTCAAATAAAGATCTCTAGTAAAAAAAAATATGCCGTTTATGCACACCCGCCTTCCATGAGGGCTCGTTGGATCTCATATGATTTTGAAGAAGACAAATTTAATCGAATTTTGTAGATTGTTGCCGATACTTGGTACGAACTTATGACGGTGGTTTTCGTTCCCTTTAAGGAATTTATCGAAAATATTCGTACTGCTATTTGGTTGAGATCAATTTTTCTTGGGAGTTGGAGCACTTGTTACATACTTCCTCCATTCCAATCAATTCTATACATATTTTATTTTGGGACATTCCATTCAATTCTATACATTTCTATTTTGATACATACTTTTACAAATAAATAGACTAAAGTATCCTTATCCCACTTGTTTTGTTCTACCCAAAAGATTTATGTAAGGGTAACAAAGTAATTATATACTCAACCCCACTTGTTTTTGTCATACCTAAATTATTGTGCAAAAAGCAAATGTATATAATATATTGGAAGGGAAGAAATATTTAACACGCTGATGATTATCGAATAATAACCCAAAAAAAAAAAAAACGAGTTGGACTTTTCGTTTTTGAGTAGAAATTTTAATTTAAATTACTTTCTCTATTTTACTTATTTAGCCTCACTTTCTCTTTTCGACAATTTTACTCATTTACCTTTATTACTATCTATGTCAACTTTTAACAATGAATATAATATTTTTACTCATTTACAAATATTGTTGTTTAAAAGAGACTTATTAGTGAACCTTACATTATTGAATTTTTGTAAAGATTATTTAGTAAGAATGACCACTTTCTATTTTTTTTTTTTTTTTTTTTTTATTTTTTTTTTTTTTTTTTTTTCATACTTTTACGAGAGATCTAAAAATAAACAAGTAGCTTTAGTATCTCTCTCTAAACCACACAATCTGATTCACATCCCAAAGAACTAACTTAAGAGTTGGAGGGACTTTTTCCTCAGAATCCCTGAGACTAGTAGTAAAGCCCGTGCAATGCACGGGTTTTGAATATGACATTATAAAAAGAATCAACCAATAAATAAGTTATCTTTAAATGATATTCTATAATTTATTATCATTTACCCAAATTAAATACCCGTCACATTTTTATAAATAAGATTATTTTGCTACTAAATCAAATAATTTTTTTAGTTAAACTATATCAGTAACTTTTTTTAAACAATTATACGGGTAATTATTCTGGAGTTTGTAGCATACTAAAATACATTGATTTAGGATAGATTACAAATTCCAATAATTAATTAAAAAAAATATTAAAAAAACTGAAATAAAAAAATTGAAATAAATTGTAAGTGTTTTAAAATAGTTGGAGACTCTAATATCGCTCGAAAAAACCTCCAATTATATATGTATATTGATTGATTATATATGATATGATTAATTATAATTAACATACATCGCTCACGGTTATAAATGTAGGGCTAGTAGCGGTTTCCATGACTTGCGCCAACGGATCAAGAGACCTTCTCCTGACAAAAGCACTAAAAAAATTACAAATATTAGTTAATAATGAGTAAACAATGTCGATAAAATAGAAATATTAATAATAAAGTCATTTAATTACTACAATGCATGTGATTTAAATTAACTTACAGATTCGCCAATTCTTTAAATATGTCTGACGGATTTCCACCACATGAATCGTACCAATACACTCTTTTCGTTTCAGTACAAAATGCCGTCAATACCCAATGTTTCCTACACATACAACACATATATAAGAAATAAACTCAACAGTATCGCCAATCGTCATGAACTTTTAATTCTAATAATAGAATCATATATACGTACCCGTTTTCATTATAAGGGGCGAAGATTATTTTCTTGCTTTTCATCAGGTGTTCGGCCATGTGTTTGACTCGGTCTTCTTTACTTTCATGTGCAATTTCCATTGACAACATGTATGGGCTCATAAAACCCCAGTTGTGGGAAGGAATGTCAGCACGTTCGTTGATTTTATCAACTAAGTACCTACACGATCAGCAAACAAAAAATAAAGCAATAAAGCATTTATATAATAATAACGTACATAACAAAATAAATGCAATTTTTGAAATAAAACTAATTAATCAAATTACTCACTTCATCCAAAGGATCATATGCTGAACATCAATTTCCTCAAGACCAGCCCATTCGAGTAGCAAGAGTCCATTCAAAAATGAAGTCATTTCAATTCCTGCGACTTCTTTAGGGATTTTAATAGAGATCATACTGTCATTTTGAAAGCGAGTGCACCCTTCTCCAAACAATCTTGTCATTGTTTGGGTTCTACTCACATGTTGCATAAATTTAGCGGTAGTATATTCACGAGGTAATAATTTCTGCATCTGCTTACTCAATTTGGGCGCAACATTAACGTTCGAGGTACTCGCAACATTAACGTTCGAGATACTCGCAACGTCCTACAAAAAACAATACAACGTGGAGTCAAAACAAAGGAATTAAATTAACGATAATATATATATTTGAGCTAAAGTAGTAACTAGCTATAATAAACCTTATCATCAAAAAGTGTCTTCGCTATGTTCTTTGAGGCTGAATCTTCATTCGTTCCAATAATGTCTGATTGACTCACCTGCAAAAGTGTATTAATTATGTCGATAATATTTAATATAATACCAATTTATTATGTCATTAGAGTGATAGTAAAAATACCTCCTCGATTCTTTGTTTGTCCTTGGTTGTAGGACGTTGGTCTTCTTGCAAGTCATTCGCCAACCTCCTCTCATTTACATTATTTTCCTATAACAATATATAGAACACAATTTTCATATATTAACAAGATAAAGTTCAATATATATTAAAAAAAAAACAAATATTAATTTGGAGTCAATAAAATAGATTACCTTCTTGTCACCTTTATTCTTATTAGGGCTCCTCAGCTTGAGTAGCCAAATTCATCACTACTCATTAGTTGTTTCACTCGATCGATACCTTTCTCCTTCTCTTCTCTTGGGGAGCTTGATTCGGATGCTGTAGCTCTACTGAAGCGGATCCAGACTTTCGCTGCGTCCCATGATGTAGGGGTTCTTATGTCCGCTTATATTTTTCCTAGACTTAGCTTCGCTATTGCTAAGGGGGTGGGGGCTCAGATTGTATCTCGGCTGCCCACCAATTTTGTGTAAACCTTGTTTATTATTCTTTAATAAAATTGCAGTTTATAATAATACACACACACACACACAATAATAATAATACATAATAATAATATTATTATTATTATTATTATTATTATTATTATTATTATTATTATTATTATTATTATTATTATTATTATTATTATTATTATTATTATTATTATTATTATTATTATTATTATTATTATTATTATTATTATTATTATTATTATTATTATTATTATTATTATTATTATTATTATTATTATTATTATTATTATTAATAACAAGCTTGAGTAGCCAAATTCATCACTACTCATTAGTTGTTTCACTCGATCGATACCTTTTATCATGTTGGAAAAAAAATATAAAAAAATAAATTGCGCATTTCTTACTCGCCTTGAACGGTTTTGTCATTTGTAGTTGATACAGGAGCGTAATGGAAGTACCTTCCAAACTAGACGCATACATGCGTAAGTAAAAATGTTAAATATGAGAACACATGTTTAAAAATAATTGTAGGGTACTTTTACGGCTGATGTTGTTTTGGCTTTAACGGAAAAAACACTTTGAAGTTGTCATATTTTCACACAAAAAATTTTTTTTTTTTGGTTAATGGTAAATATCATTAATATCCAAAACTGTTTATGTACAAGTCACGTATTCATGAACCTGTAGCTAATTACAAAGCTGTCGAAACCACATGCTATCACTCATTTTCAAATTGGTAGCTAGACTACAAACCCTCATCTTACACAAAAAAAATTAATAATAAAAAAATATTCAAATTTATTCAACGAAACTTACATGACAACGCTCAACCTTGCAATTTTCTCGAGCTAGATTCACTTACAAGTCTGCACATGTGTCTTATGGCAATAATACAAATCACTCATCACTAATCATGAACTATAGAAGCAAAAAATTGATTTCAGTTAACAACTCAAAAGTTGTAACAACATACTTTAACAACGAGAAACGAGTGAGGTTCTAGAACATTAAAGAAAGCACCCCTAGAGTAATCAATACTTCATTTCGGTGATCTTGTAAAACCTTGAGAAGGCGCTTTCATAGACATAAAGGGGCGAATTACTCAAGTCGCCATAAACTACTCCCAAGCTTTGGTATGTTCAAATGAACTCATCCTTCCAGTTATGCTCAAGTGTCGCTTGTCCATTCTACATAGAGCACACCAAACATATAGTGGAACAATTACCCAACACACTGTAGGTACCGGGATTAACCATGGAACCACTCGACGTCTTGCTAAGGGCGTAAAGTTAAAAAGATTAAATAAGAAAAACCTTTAAAAACTGTTTTGGAGCCGCCACTAAATTATGAGGGAAATTTAGAACCCGTTTCCGTGTCCTCATGCTCAAAGACACGTCTTAGAGTTCAAGGCACGTCGACACCTATCCGTCTAAGGTTATTGTGAAACCAGATTCGGATTCGGGTGAGGGTACTTTTCTAAAGCATAAATCAAAATAATGTTTTTATGAAAGATCTTCTGGAAAAGCCTATCAAAAGATAGCCTCTACTAGACTTGAGAACGATGCAAATAATGATACATGAGCCTAAGTAATACGCTACGTACAAGCGCGATAAAGAATGCAAAATAATGCAAAAGAGATTGTTTAAAACCCTCAGTTAAGCATACTTAACTTGTTAACGAAAACAGTTCAGTTAATGACGAATTCATTTTAAGTGATTTAGATGCAAGATGAGGATTTGCTAAATGCATGCAATAAAATAAAGTTCAATTAGCCATTGATTTATTTTAGAGAGGTCAGTTGTTTATGCGACTTTGGAAAGGTGTTACGAATAGGGTGTGTATTCGAGGTGGATGGCCGCCTTATGAAAAGCAGACTTGCGTACCAAAGTCGGGGTGAGCCTAATGTAGGCCCTTGCTAGTCTAAGAAGTAAAGAAAACCTTAATCCATGGTTGGATTAAGTATTACCTGTCTCGAATTAGGAAACCGGCAGCGCTTCGCTTCAAAGGGAAGAATTCAACACTAGGAAAATGATGAATTCTAAGGATGTTTATGCGTGAGGCTTTTGAGAGATTTGAGTTGTTAATTGTGTTCTGAAATTGTGTCTTGAACGAATGAATGAAGGGTCGTATTTATAGTGTAGAGCTCGGCAAGATTTAGGAAACCCTAGAGGATAAAACCGGACGTAGGAATCGCAAGGACCCTTGCGATAGCTTGGGGCAATCGCAAGACACCTTGCGGCTGCCTGCCCTAATCGCAAGGCCTCTTGCGATTGGTAGGGCGGGCATTATCCTTTTATTCCGTATATTTCCAAATTATCTTTTAGGATATACGGTATAATCTTACTTGGACTCTAAGATACGTTGTTGTGGCTGATGCTTAGGGTTTGTTTAGGCTTATCCTGGACCTTGGGAAGCGGGCCAGGCATGGGTTTGGGCTCGGTTCTGGGCCCGAGCCCTGAAAATGTAAAAAGGGTGTATTTTGTAGTATTTTGTGAAATAGGACATTCTGTAAGGTTATCTTAAAGGTTTGCTAATGCTAAAAGGTAGTTTTAGCAGCTGGGCCTAAATTTAGGGATTTAGGTGGATCGAATTGAACCTTGTTAATGTAAAAGGATCAATTAGACTTAAGGTGTGTAAAAGGGGTGTGCGCATGCTGATTAGGACCTGAACTCGAGACTAGCTAGACTCTAAACCTAAGGACTCTAAGAGTGATGACCCAGAAGGAAACCTCATTTGCATTTTAAAATCATTTAACTCGAATTCGTCATAATTAGAACCATTTAAGTCAACATAAAAGCATGCAGTAAAAGACCATTGTTACATCACTGGGTTTTTGGCGGGAGGTGCGGATTTGGGTATCTACAGAGCCCCCAGTTTGACTGAGCTTAGGACTAAAGCGAAAGTCAAACTACACGACAACATCCGGACCGTTACGGTCTCGATGCTATCAGCGGCGCGGAGTATGTGTCCATGGGTGAGACTAGGACTCCGAACCGGGCTTATCCGGGGAGGGACAAACATGTTTAGGGACATGACGGTCCTTGCATACTCGTAAGGGCATGCCTGCCTGCTAAATACCTTTGCGTGCTATTGCTGTTGCTTGTCTCGTAAAAGAGCGTGCGTGTTTAGTCTCGTAAAAGAGCGTATATGTGATGTGTCCTATATTTATATATTTTTATAGCCCCTGTCGTTAGCGTTTCTTTGCGATTCTAGTGCTTTTACATGCATTTCAGCTCCTATTTCTCTCCGTTTTGGCCCTGCTGCGTTTTTATGTCTATTTTGTAGGTAAACGCGCATATTTGGAGGTTAGGATGCTTGTCGAGAAGTTTCGTGAAGTTTCGTTAAGTTTCGTGAAGATTCGAGTTGATTTCGTGCCGTTTCGCTTGCGTACGAGCCTCGTTTCGCTAATTGAAGGTGTCCCGGGACCATGGGACCGAGTATGGAGCTCACATGATCATTATAGACCTTGTCCCTACCCTTGAGGATGAGCCATGCCTTGTCCCTAGGCCTTGGGTCAACATACCAAGCAAGGAAACAGAGCTGAACAAGGCTGAAAGTCCCGGGATCACCCCTTCCCGGACGGGACACCACCTTCCCGGACGGGACCACCCTTGTCCCGGACGGGACCACCCCTCCGACCCCTCGTGTGCTTTAATTCTTCGTCTATTTTAAGAAGCTTTTGATCATAATTCGAGGCTATGCTTTTTACACTAGTTTTAGGACTCTCTAAACTTTGTTCTCTCAAAACTTAGGTTTTCATACTTTTCATAATTTGTACTTTTCAATTCCCGACTCGAATTCTCTATTACGTTGGTTTATTTGGTAATTGTTGTCTTTGATCATCCTTTTTTTCCTTGGATTTTCTGATTTTGGTATTGAACTTCTTCTCCTCTTTTCATTGCTATTTCATTTTATATTGTTGTTGATCATGTTCTCATCCTTTCCCCTTGCTTTGATCATCATTCTCGTCATGTTTGAGTAGTTGTATCATCTAGGAGGAAGGGTGAGGCATGGGTTGAGTTTGGGGCTGTTTTTGGTGATCATTTGAGTTAGGTCTTTGCGTTTGTTTTGATTGTCTTTGCTTGATTTTGTTTGTTGAATCCTTGATCACGTTTTAGCAAACTTTTAGCACCCTTGAACTTAAGATCGAGAGACTAGTTCGAGGAAAGGCGCGAGACAATCATTAGGACCCTCAATTGTAAGTAGCGAGAGCCCGCTTTTGAGACCTAGAGGAAGCTTAAGACCGAGAGGACGAGCTATATCCTTAGCAAGTGCGATTACCTACTCGACTCGATCATCATTCCTAGACCTAACCTTACCCATTGCCTAACCCGACTTCCTAGACTTTCTCCTCCTAAGTTAAACCCTTCCTTTACGCTCTAGCTATAGAATCACTCAACAATCGAACCGACCGAGACTAGAATCACCTCATAGGTAACCTACAATTGCAACCCTCTCCTTGTGGATTCGACCCCGACTTACCCTAGCTACCCCTTAGGTTTGTCAGGTTTATTTTTGATTTGGCGAGTGCGACTAAGCCTATCAAATTTTGGCGCCGTTGCCGGGGAGACGGCTTTTGTTTTTGTTTGTTACTTGTTTCTAGTCTTTTGTTTTTCCATATGTCA
Organism: Dianthus caryophyllus; assembly: GCA_023091065.1. Taxonomy (NCBI): domain Eukaryota; kingdom Viridiplantae; phylum Streptophyta; class Magnoliopsida; order Caryophyllales; family Caryophyllaceae; genus Dianthus; species Dianthus caryophyllus. The sequence continues at coordinate 17,891,957 of CM041527.1, read as the reverse complement.
TTTTCTTTCTTCCCCACGTCATGACAATTTTTGATTTTCCGCAATACCATGATGAACCATTTCATAAGTACATTGTCCAGTTTAACAGCTATATTGGTTCGTATGGCTTATATTGTTGTGATTGGGAGAAAGTTTATATTATTAGCACGGGTATGAACTATGAGTCTCACAACTTCATCCACTACGTGAGCAACGGTCAAATTCCCTACATGCCCGACTTTGCGATTTGGGACCTCTTTTGGGATATCACGCGTCAAGCTCTTATTTCCGAATTAAAAGCCGACTTTAACGAGGTTCTTGTTACGTATATGAAGTTAGTCGAGGAAATGAAAGATGATTGTGCGCCTTATGAGTCTTATGCATGTTCCCCCGCTCCTTATGATAATACCTATTCGTCTCAAACTTGTGCTTTCACTAGTTCACATGCACCCTTGTGTGATGATGATTTGTTTGATGACGATGGTTATGAGCCTGTGCATGATTGTGAATTGTCAAATCCGCTTGAGGTAGTTGTGAATGACGCTCCTGAACCTGAACCGACTTGTCCCCTTATTGATGCGTCTATTGAGTCTATTTCCATTGGATCCTTGTCCGAGGATCCTTTGGCGGTCTTACTGTGTATTGAGAATGACGCAGGTGACTCAAAGTCGTGGAGTGCTGAAGTGGATGAATTGGAAGCGCTCCTATATGCACATGACGAAACGGCTTCCATTCCCACGGACACAACAAGTCGAGGGAAAAACTCACATGCTCCCGAGGTTCACATTTTCGAAGTCACGCCGTTGTCCCAATCTAACGGCATCGATGAGTTTTTGAGTGTTTTTGTTGTGAGCGGATGTATTGTAAATGTTGCCAAAGTGCTCGAGAACAATTTTCATAGACTCATGTATTTGTTGAGTCGATCATTAGCTGTGATTTTCTATAAATATGTTTCATTTTGGTGCTACATTTGCCTTTGTTTAGCACATGAGCAGGTTTTTGATCGGCTACTACGAGCTTTGGTTGCAATAATGGTTGGCTTTGCTGCAAGCCAATCGATTAATGATCGCCGATTGGATGATGTTGGTAACGGTAGCAGGTTCGCGTCTGCGGCGGCCCGTGCTGCGCCCCCATTTTGATGCTGGTTTGGGGGGTGCTTCTTTTGTAAATATTGTAAGTACGTTTTCTTTTCCCTAGTTTCTGTTTTTCTCCCTTATTTTAAGGTCCCTGGTTGATGTGCTTTAGGACACATTGGGGACAATGTGTCGTCTGGTTTGGGGGGAGAAACGCTTTGCTTTCCGCTTTGCTTTATTTTTGCGTTTTCTTTTTCGTTTTTCATTTTCAAAAAAATTCACAAAAACAAAAAAATCTGAAAAATTCAGAAAAATACAAAAAAATCAGAAAATTTCTCAAAAAAATCCAAAAATACGTATCCCGACTGTTGTTTGCGAGCTTGTTTTTACCTTGTTCTTTCCCGACATCCCTTCCCTTGTATGCTTTGAGCTTTGGCATGTTTCTTATTGTTTGGATTAGCGCTACGGGGATGTTTAGACGTGCTTGCAGATGATGGCGTGCTTTTACTGTTTGGCTTTATCATTCACGGACTTTAGCTACTTTTATTGCGAGGTTTTTAGCCTCCTGCGGCCGGTTCATCTATCCCGGTCCCCGTGCTTTGATTGAGAGTAGTTCTCCTCGTGGGGTACGTAATATCAACACGCATAAGTATGGCCCCTATCCCGTGTTTCCCACGATTTTGTCACTTGTTTTCGCATATGAGGCTTTAGTTGATTTCTTATGATTCACCTTGTCTTACTTTGATTTATCCTCTCATTTTTGATCCTATTACCCCTATACACATGAGTTTGCTAGCTACATTGCCATATAGCCTACCCTAGCCTCGCTAGTTACCGCTTTTGCTTACTCTTGTGCTTGTCTTCGGGTTTTGATTATGCTACGACTTGCTGATGTCGTGTGCTTGGAGAGTGTTGGTGAATGTGAGTCGGGATTGCTGTTTCCCCGACTTTTATGAGGTTTTCCGCAACTATACTATGTGAGTGTGCCTTAAGCTCAAAAAAAAAGGAAAAATCAGAAAAATAAACACAACACAAAATCAAAAGAAAAGAAGAAAAGTGTGTGCACAAAATGCAAAAGTTGTTGTTGTTTTACATGAGTGAGCACTTATGATTGATTTCTTTGTTGCGATGATGTGTAAAGGAGACCGATATGCTGCTTTCGGTCCGTTTTTCATGAGAGTTGGGTTTCGTTTTGGTTTGATGAGCACTCGAGTAGCACTTGTGGTTTCTAGTGGCTTAGCTCCACGAATCCATAATCTTTTGATCCACCTTATTACCCTTTACCTCTCTATGGCCTTTACACCCTCATTTCCTATGTAAGCCCTCATGTTTGCTTCGTTTTTGTGACATTATTGTGTACGGGAATACGAGATTTGGTCCACATTAGATTGCGGGCGTGCTTCCACCAGTTGAGTAGGTGAGTGTCACTATATACTTCGCCTTGTTCATCATTTGAGTAGAGTGGAAACCGCGAGAGGTCCGTGATTTGATTGCTAGAGAGCCTATGTTTAAGCCATGCTATTCATTCTGCGCCGTCTTGTAATTCTCATCTGTTAGCTTGCTATTTCCATACGTCCCATGCTGCTTCGGGGTCGATTGCCATTGCTTTAGCTACGTGCGGGTTGGTGATTGTTCGGGGAAGTTCTCTTATGCTCGCTTTGTCCTCTATTTTCTGTCACGCTTGGTTGCTTGAGGACAAGCAACGGTTCGGTTTGGGGGAGTTTGATGTGTCCTATATTTATATATTTTTATAGCCCCTGTCGTTAGCGTTTCTTTGCGATTCTAGTGCTTTTACATGCATTTCAGCTCCTATTTCTCTCCGTTTTGGCCCTGCTGCGTTTTTATGTCTATTTTGTAGGTAAACGCGCATATTTGGAGGTTAGGATGCTTGTCGAGAAGTTTCGTGAAGTTTCGTTAAGTTTCGTGAAGATTCGAGTTGATTTCGTGCCGTTTCGCTTGCGTACGAGCCTCGTTTCGCTAATTGAAGGTGTCCCGGGACCATGGGACCGAGTATGGAGCTCACATGATCATTATAGACCTTGTCCCTACCCTTGAGGATGAGCCATGCCTTGTCCCTAGGCCTTGGGTCAACATACCAAGCAAGGAAACAGAGCTGAACAAGGCTGAAAGTCCCGGGATCACCCCTTCCCGGACGGGACACCACCTTCCCGGACGGGACCACCCTTGTCCCGGACGGGACCACCCCTCCGACCCCTCGTGTGCTTTAATTCTTCGTCTATTTTAAGAAGCTTTTGATCATAATTCGAGGCTATGCTTTTTACACTAGTTTTAGGACTCTCTAAACTTTGTTCTCTCAAAACTTAGGTTTTCATACTTTTCATAATTTGTACTTTTCAATTCCCGACTCGAATTCTCTATTACGTTGGTTTATTTGGTAATTGTTGTCTTTGATCATCCTTTTTTTCCTTGGATTTTCTGATTTTGGTATTGAACTTCTTCTCCTCTTTTCATTGCTATTTCATTTTATATTGTTGTTGATCATGTTCTCATCCTTTCCCCTTGCTTTGATCATCATTCTCGTCATGTTTGAGTAGTTGTATCATCTAGGAGGAAGGGTGAGGCATGGGGTGAGTTCAAATGTTTTTGGTGATCATTTGAGTTAGGTCTTTGCGTTTGTTTTGATTGTCTTTGCTTGATTTTGTTTGTTGAATCCTTGATCACGTTTTAGCAAACTTTTAGCACCCTTGAACTTAAGATCGAGAGACTAGTTCGAGGAAAGGCGCGAGACAATCATTAGGACCCTCAATTGTAAGTAGCGAGAGCCCGCTTTTGAGACCTAGAGGAAGCTTAAGACCGAGAGGACGAGCTATATCCTTAGCAAGTGCGATTACCTACTCGACTCGATCATCATTCCTAGACCTAACCTTACCCATTGCCTAACCCGACTTCCTAGACTTTCTCCTCCTAAGTTAAACCCTTCCTTTACGCTCTAGCTATAGAATCACTCAACAATCGAACCGACCGAGACTAGAATCACCTCATAGGTAACCTACAATTGCAACCCTCTCCTTGTGGATTCGACCCCGACTTACCCTAGCTACCCCTTAGGTTTGTCAGGTTTATTTTTGATTTGGCGAGTGCGACTAAGCCTATCAATATGCTTCATGCTTCGTGCTTGTGCTTTTGCTGGTGCTCATCTTGTAAAGAGTGTATATGTCCGCCGGGAATTATCATCCGAGGAAAATGCTTATGCTTAGTGTATACGCAAAGGTTGTGTATAGTGCTTCAAACTCGTTTAAGAGTGTGGCGGACTTTAGGTGACGCCTTAACCGAAAAGCTTGCGATTCCGAAGAAAATACTTAGGCCTGAAAATTAATCGAGCCCAAGGTGGAGAGTAAACGTGGAATAAAACATGCTCTGGAAATTGCCTTGTCGACTAGTGACTCTTCCGGGAAATTTCTTATCAACTGGCGACTTCAAGCTTGAACTCACTCGCACATGTCGCGGTTTCAAATCCGGAAAAATTTGAATCTGCGATTTGCTCTTCTAAAGATCTTCAGACTTCGCTTGCTTCTTGTTGGATTGTTGTTACTTCTGTGTCTTCGTCTTATGTCTCGTAAATGTTCTTGCTTTGGCCATGAAACGTGGTATCATTACGATTCCTTTGGGTTCACTTGATACTTGTCTCTCGGACTTGGGATGTTCGGTGCTTGTTCTCGTTCTCATGTTTGGGTGTTTGGGTGTTTGAATCTGTGTTCGAGTGTCTGATCTTTGGACTTATGTTTGGGTGTCTGATACTTTGTGCACACGTGAAAGTATTGTGCTTTTAGCGTGCATGCTTGTGTTCGTAGCGGTTCTGGAGGTGTTGCTAAACCGTAGATACGTGATTTCTTCAGGCGTCATGCGAAAAATTACCTTATTTTTCGTTGACGGAAACTTGAGGGTGTGATTTGTTCTTCTTCAGGCGTCATTTCGCGAAAAATTACCTTATTTTTCGTCGACGGAAGCTTGAGGGGTGTATGGTGTGAGCCCCCAGTTTGACCGAGTTAGAGTGTATAACGATGGTCAAACTTGATGACAAGATTGCTCGATTGAGAGTGTTTTTGAGTTACCCCCTCAAGTTTGACTAAGTTTGATATGAAACTGAGTCAAAGTGAAGAGCATGTGCTTGATATATTTGTGTTGGGAGAAAGTGTTTTAGGGGAAAACTGAGTCAAAGTGTGGTGATGGATGTGTATTAGGGGAAAAAGTTTTTGGATTACCCCCTCGAGTTTGGCATAATTTGGTCGGAATTAAGGCAAAGTGGTGTTGGTGTTGGCCTTCTTTGACGAAGCTTTAGTACAAAGCTAAATCAAAGTCTTGTTTGTAATTAGGACCATGCTTTGGCGTAAAAGTACAGTCAGGATTGTGACTACGCTTTTAGTTTTGCCTTCTTAGTTTGGTTATGTTTTGGTGTAAAAATTAAGTCAAACTGGAAATGTTACTTCTGTCCTTGAAGGATGTTTTGGTGTGGGGTGTTGGACGTGCCTTTTGCAAAGCTGCCTACGTATCCACGGTGTGTGGAATCAGACCAACGTAGTTCGGTGTCTTAAGGGCATGCTGGCCCAGGGGTGCTTGAGCTAAGTCGAATTGTGAATTTGACTCGCTTTTGCTTCTGGGGTGTCATTGCTTTGGGGTGTCTCTTATCAAGGCTGGGTTTTTACTTCGGCTTGTAAAATTTTGGGACGTCCGTGAAGGATATCTATTTTGTTGTACTTTGTGTTGGAGTATGATCCTAAAAAGGAGTGTCAGTGTAACACCCCCAATTTCCATAACCTTTAATAAACGATATTTTCAAAGAGTAAAAGTGGAAATTGAGCGTGTTACCTATACGAGTTACGTATATAAATGGTGTGCAAAGGTAATCTAGGCGACAGCGGAAAAAGTTAAAAACAAAATCAAATGAAATACAAAGTCCCAAAACAAAACTCAACATTAACGGCAATTTATTATAGTGTCCAAAAATTTTAGGGTAATCCTAAGTCGGCGGTGCACTCATTCCCATCCCGAGCTAGTCAACTGTGAGTACCTGCACCTAAGAAAGTATTTGAAATATCAGCTAAACGGGCTGAGTAAGAAAGAACTGTAACCAGTAAAAACCTTTTTAAGGAAACATTTTGCCTAAACAAAGCAACGTTTATTTTAAATCAATGAAATCATTAAAGGATCTCAGAAGAAATTCCATTTTCCGGCAAAACCTTTTGTAATCATTTAAATAAACGAAAACATTTAAAACCACTCCATACACCAGTTCAAAGTCCAGGTAGAGGTACCAAATATAATATAACCCCATGCCAGAAGTTCCCGAATGCGCGCATCCCTCAGTGAGCCAACCCCAAAGAGGAGGAATCAAATGGCGAGACCGCGATCAACCGGCCCCAAATATCAATATACTCGGTGCAGGTTTACAACCTACACCTACCCCTCTGTCTCATTCGACAGAGGTACCAATATAACTCAGTGTAGGGATATACCCTACACCTACCCCTCTACCAGGTTTGAAAACCACCGTTCTTGTAAATCAGTAATTTGCAAACCAAAACAGAGCCAATAGTAAAACCAAATCTTTAAATCCAATCTTTCATTGCATCAAAATTCAATGGCGTTTCCAAAATTATTCAAACCAACAAAATCGAATAAAAGTCTAATTTAAGATAACACTTATATAAAATTATTTATCATTTCGAAAAGTAATTAATTTAATTTTTTTTTTTTTTTTTTTTTTTTTTAAAGTATTTTAAGAAGGGATTACACATTCTTTCTTACCTCTACAGTTGATCCACACGGTCCACGGCTAAGACTAGAACGCTTCCTCTATGAATCCGAAGTCTACAATTAGTTTAAATTACAACCATTACTCATAATGCAACAATAATATGTAACCGTCCTAACAAAAGTCTCTAATCGGGTCTGTAACTAGGTCAAACACTCTCATTCCCCAACACGACGGTAATAATGACCATTACATCATATTTCATTATCAATAATAGAGCATAATAACAGAGCATGGTGACGACAACACAAAACATAACTAATTGAATTACGAGACAGCAAAAATACAAACAACCACGACCACTACGCTCAAACAATTAACAACAAGAAGCTATACTACATCATAATGGGATAAAATAGCGACAACTACTTGGATATAGTGAAACTCAGGCCGAACTAAACAACAACGACAACTGAATGGAGCAAGGATACGACGCAACAACAATAACAAGTAATAATGTGCTTCCTACGACAAACAACCCCGATAACCACCACCTTAGGCCACCACACACATCGACACACACCCCACTTTCTGCCGTCCTAGACCAACGACCATAATTCACGGCAAGAACAACAGAACAACAACAATAGATCAGAACAGAACCGACAACAACAACAACAACCATAAATACTACACGGCAACAACAACTACAACCAAATTTTAGCGCTTAACACGGCCCCTACCGCAACCACCCGTCTTCATAACCACCCTAAGACCCTATGCTATCCCGGTACGACTCGTGACGCTTACTCCAGCAACAAAAACGACAGAGAGGAGAATAAACATACGAATCAAAACGCAGCAAAACAGGGGACTCGAAAATGGCACATACAAAGCAATTACAACATATTATTGACCATAAAACGACCCCACACAATCCCCACTACATAAACCAACCATAAACCTTCAAAATCAGCCTATATACGCAGGTTACGACAACGAAAACAACAGAAAACAGCAGCAGCCCGTAGCCAAGAAAAACAGAGCATAAAATGACACAAAATCACTCAAAACGCCGCGACAAACCCCCCAAAAACCACCCCACATGATGGGTAATAGGCCTAAGGACGTGTGTACAAAATTTGGGCCAAAAATATGTAGAATCGAAGGAGAAAACGAGCAAAAACGGGACAGCAGGGCAGCAGCAAAAACAGGGGCGAAAACGGGGTATAACCAACGTTTTAGGGCGAAATAGAGACGGGTCTAGGGTACAAGACGACATGGGACATCCATACTAACCTGAGGATGGAGTTCGGGACGAAACGGAAGCAATAAACGTCAGAAAATGAGCCGGGAAAACGGATGGACAATTTGCTCTGCTTTTGCCGTTTGTGTTTGTGATGTGCGTGTGATTTAGTGAGGTTCATTAGGGTTAATTAGGGATTAGGGTAAGTATATAGCATTAAGAGGGTGATTATGGTTAATTAGTGGGCTTGGGTTTAATTAGTTGGGCAAGAAAGTTTAAGTCGGGTTTAATTAGTTTAAAACGTATTTAGATAGGTCCGACTTACTATTTACTATTACTAAACCTCGTATACGTACTAATATTATTAAAAAGGCTTAACAACGTAATTATTTAATTTACAAATATTAAATATAATAGGCCAATTTTACCGGGTATTACAGTCAGCCCCCAGTCTTCGTTGTAGATGTATATCGCACTCATGGTGCATGAGTCGACCATAACGCTTGTGTGGCTTCCTAGTCTAAGGAGGTGAATGTGGTATCTGTCGGTATTGGGGATATCGTAGATAAGCCCCCAGTCTTGAAGTTTGGTGCTTCGGGATGGGTTATTTCCATCGGGTATGGTTGTTGTTGTAAAGGGTGAACGACGGTTGTTCATTTGTTGTTTGGCTTGGGTACAATGTATCTTGTACCGTTAGGTAAGGTGTATCAACGTCTTTGGATAGGTTGTGTCTTGAACTGTTGATCCGGTTTCATAGAGCGTGGTGTATCCAGTGTTGTTGGATAAACTGTATCCAATGCCGTTGGATAGAGTGTGTCTCGTGCGGTTGGACATCTTGGGGTAGCGTGCATCCAGTGTCGTCGGGCGTACTCCATGGGCTTGACTGCATTCTGAGCATCGTGAATGTCTGCTTGCGTCGTGCTTGATGTCTTCTTCGTCTCTTACTTGTACCTGCATAGTTAGTACTCAAAGAAAGAAAGTTTTTGAAAATGCTCTCGCGTTTTTGAAAATGCCTTTTGTTCGAAAGAAAAATCATTTTTTGCCAAAGAAGATTTTGAAAATGCCATTTTCGTAATAGAAAATTTTGGAAATGTCTTTCTCGCAAAAGAAGGTTTTAAAAATGTTATTTTTGCAAAAGAAGATCTTGAAAATGCTTTTTTTTTTTTTTTTCAAAAGAAGATCTTGAAAATGCTGTTTTTGAAAAGTGCTTAAAGATGTGTTTTTTGTTTGAAAGGTATTGATTCGGGCGTTGAGCTAATTTTTAGAGAGTGCTTCCTAATGCGTACTAACTCGGGAAGTGCTTCCTAAAGTGCATTGACTCGGGTGCTAAGGTGTGTTAACTCGAGTACTGAGTTAAATTTTTGAAAGGTGTTCTATGAAATGTTTCAAAGACAACGATGAAACGTGTTAAGAAAACGAGTGTTTGAAGTGTTTCATAGACGAAGGTGAATCGTATGCGTGACTCGAGACTTGACAATGATAGGGATGTAAGTGACCGTGACACGTGCATCGGTAAAGCCCCCGGCTTGGCGAATTATGGTTGCTTCAGTGGCCTGTCGTTGTTCCTGCAAAATGAACAAGGTTAGACGAAAAAGCAGAGTACTACTCCTAGGTCTAGCACAACTTTGTCTCGACGTTGTCGTTTTAACGTCTCGATGAAGAAACAGTTTGCCTTTGATTTTTGTGGATTTTTGTGGATTCTTGTGAGGATGTCCTTGACTTTGGAAGCTTTAGACATAAATTTGTAAAAGGGTTGGTTGAGCTCGGGTGAGCGGCCTGCGTATCCGTGGGTACGGAATCAAACCTAGCGTAGTTCCAAAGGGCGTGTTTGTGAAATGTGTTTGTTTATGTGAAAAGGTGTTTATGTGGAAAGGGGCGTGTTTAAGGACCCGCCGGTCCAAGGGGTTTTTTTTTGTAGAAAGGTGCGTGTTTAAGGACCCGCCGGTCCAAAAGGGTGTTTATGTGATTGACCTTGATACATTGCATCCTAAAGGTAGGTTCTCCTTAGTTGATCTTGGCCGCTTGTTTGTCACATCAAAGTCCAATTTGATGGAAAGGGTTTTTTTATTCCCCAACCTCGATAATTGGATGAACCGTCGAAGTATGTTGCTTCTTCATTGATGTTGTAAATTCCGTCGTCGGGAAATGATGTAGTGTCGATAATGGGCCCCTTGGTGTCAAATTCGGCTCAGAGCAATGTCCATCGTGCCATATGTCCTTTTGGCACGGGTTCCTTGAAGAGATATTAGACTGGGTACATTTTGAGTAGACCTTTGTTCACTTAGCCACTTGACTTTCGGGCTTTCTTTTTGTTGTTTTGTCCCTTTCTTAAAGACTTTGAGACTTGTTTCCTTCTTGATTTCTTGGAAACTTTGAGATTTGTTTCCTCTTTTGATTTCTTGGAAACTTTGGGACTTGTTTCCTTTTGACTTTGCTCCTTTGCCCTTGTTTTCACTTTTGATTGTATTCCCCTTGAGAATTCGTCGGGCCCTTCGCGGCCTGGGCTCGAGCTTCGACTTTGCTGGACCCTACGGTGGGGAGGTTGCATGTGATCATGTGTCTATCACGCCGGACTCCTATGACAAGTTCGTTTGCTTATTAGGCACGCGATCGAGTACGCGGAGGGCGATCCAGGAGTACTCATACTTTTGGTCGCGGTCAAATTCATGACCACTGTAGAGCTCCAAATTAATGGATCCTCCTCCAAAAGCAGCGGAGTAGTAGACCACAAGCATACTACCGAACCTTAAGTGTCTAGTCGCCGAAAGACCTACTTGTTTTATCTTGTACTTGATGTTGACTTAGACCTTCGTAGCCGGCCTAGACGTCCTTCGAATAGCTACTCCTAGGATGCAATGTATGTTGGTGTAAAATGTTTTTGTAAGTAAAACGGGTAAAAGGAAAATGGGTTGTAGGCAAACTTATTCCCTCATCGATTTGTTAAAATGTCGTACATCGAAGACTCGATTATCGTAGACTGACGGAGTTTGACTCGATGCTTTAAAAAAAAAAAAAACTCGACCCGTATTTAAAAGACTCGAAATGCTTGAGGAGATCCGCCAGATCGTCGATGGTGCTTGAGTGGACGCCTTGTCGGTTGCTTCGTGACGCACGTGTCGATGGGTGCACGTCGATACCCTTGGTGTCGAGATTCGATTAACGCATACAGTGATTCGTCTTGTCTTTGAAACGGTTTTGTTTAATTAATTTTTTTTTTTTGTTCATTGTTCATTTGTTTGTTTTTAACTTGAGACGAGAAATAAGCAAACTTATTCGTATTATTCATTGAGGAAGAAAATTTTTTGACAAATCATGAGGAGGGCTGGAGCTAGCCTCCGAAAAGCCTAAGCTAAAACTAGAAGGTGGGTCGACGGATGACCCGACACCTAAAGGATTAGATCCTAAGAGGATTTCTTCTTCTTTGCGTTCGCCAACGCCTCCGTTCTCGCCATCTTCCTCTTAGGTTGTGATGGCTCGCGTTTCAAGGGTGCATCTCTGCTCGTTAGGGGTTGGGTCGTTTTCGGGCATGACAAAGTCTGAGTGATCTATGGGAGGAAGTGATCCTGTGAAGATCGTGTGGTTGTATGGAGGGTAATCTTTGTTGGATGGTTTGGTTTGTATGGTAAAAGAGTTAATCTTTTCGTCACCTTGGATCGTAGCTTGGTTGGACATAAGCCATTCATCCCCTTTACCGTTGAACGAAGCGCCAATGGTTTGATTGCCGCTCGGTTTGATATTATTGAAGTAGTTCATAATGGGAGGTGATCCCACGAAGATTGTGTGGTCGGCGAAAGGGTTGTCGTCGTTGGGCGGTTTGGACGGTTGAGACGGTCTGTCGAGCTTTCCTTGGTTGATGAGCTCTTGGATGGCGTGCTTCAGTTTGAAGCAGTCTTCTGTGTCGTGGCCTTTGCCTCTGTGGTATGCACAGTAGGCATTGGGGTTCCAAAGTTTTGGCTTTTTGTCTTCGGGTGGCTCGTCGGTAGGCCCGATTGGTTGTAGGTAGTTGTTTTCAACCAACCTATGGAATGCCCTAGTGTAAGGCATGAAGCTCCTGTAGCTTTTGGTTGCAAATGCGTCAAGACTATCCATAGTGCAGTTTTCCTTACTCTTGGTCGCGTGAGGAGATTTTGGTGAGTCATCTTGGTAGGTATTGCCGGTGTATCTGGCCATGACACTGGTCCTAAAGTCGTCTTCAATTTGAGTGCCGACTCTGATGAGTTGTTTGAAGTCTTTGATGTTGTTGTACCGCATGTATAATTGATACACGGGTCGCAGATTTTTTATGAACTTAGGCACAAGTTCATCCTTATGCGGACGATTTGGAATTTGTGCGCTTAGCTTTTCCCATCGAGAGAGATACTCGGTGAAGCCTTCGTCGTCTTGTTGGTTAAGGGCCTCGAGAGTGTGGATCGAGACATGTTCGTCGGTCTTGTCCTTGATACGTTGTTCAAAACGCTTTATCTCGGTCTTGTGGTGGTTCAGCAGGCGTTCGAGGTCGTCAGTCAGCTTGGTGACTTGTTCACGGAGTGCGTTAACATCATCATTGCCGGCCATTCTTCGGGTATAGGTTCGTTTCTTGTGGGGTATAACAACTCGGTTTTTGGTGCGGCGGGTATCTAGTTGAAACCTACATTTGGATGGAGTGCATCAGCTCTATGACAGACCCAACATGACACATTCATTTATACGTTTGTTTTTGGCTCATTTCGTTTGAAAAAGACTCTTTTAAGTTTTGAAAAAGAAGGAAGTTTTCGAAATTAAGCTAGGAGTGTTTTTGAGACAAGACTGCGTGCGCACAGCTCATCTCGATGTTAAAAGGCTTTGTTTTGCATCCACTTAGTCCGAATGACAGGATGTTGTCATGGGCTAAAGATGGATGCGTAAAAAGGAATCGACTCGGGTTTAGCCAAGTCGAGGATGTTAAAAAGGATTTAAGCCGTGAAGGTTGGTGAATGAAATCCACGAGTTGGGGTTGGAAAGCCCCGACTCGGGTTTTGCTAGTTTTGTAAAAAGGAAAATTTGAGAAAAGGTTTATTTCAAAAATTTCGCGAGAGTTTTGTTTGTAAAAAGTTAGATGTTAGTTGTAAAATGTTAGATGTTAGTTGTTAGGTTCATTTATACCTTGAAAATTTTTGAGTGAGTTTTCGAAAATATGCAATGCAAATGAATTTTGAAAAAGACTATATTGTATAGCCTCGCAATCGTACATATGACTCTTGGTCGTTTGGTCAAGTCTCGTACGCCTCCAACTGATTTGAGTACGCTTTGGCAGGTGCTTTTGGCCCTTCGCCCACACAGTATAACGTGTAGGATACGAAGGAAGCCCTGGGGCGGTCAAACCAGTTTGCTACGGCAAGCCGTGGAGGGGTGAGAGGAAGGTTAGTCCAGAACGTGCCTCATCGAATGGACGCTGCCTGCGTTTGGAACCACCTCTCAAGGTATTTGTGTGTGAATCCGACTAGATTCGACTCTAGACGAATATGCTTAGCTCATGTATATTGGTTGTTCTCAAGTCGTTCAAGTCTCATTTTTATTTTTAAAAAGAAAAGGCTAATTTTAATTTCAAAAATAAAACCTGTCCCCAGCGGAGTCGCCAACTGTAGGTACCAGGATTAACCATGGAACCACTCGACGTCTTGCTAAGGGCGTAAAGTTAAAAAGATTAAATAAGAAAAACCTTTAAAAACTGTTTTGGAGCCGCCACTAAATTATGAGGGAAATTTAGAACCCGCCTCCGTGTCCTCATGCTCAAAGACACGTCTTAGAGTTCAAGGCACGTCGACACCTATCCGTCTAAGGTTATTGTGAAACCAGATTCGGATTCGGGTGAGGGTACTTTTCTAAAGCATAAATCAAAATAATGTTTTTATGAAAGATCTTTTGGAAAAGCCTATCAAAAGATAGCCTCTACTAGACTTGAGAACGATGCAAATAATGATACATGAGACTAAGTAATACGCTACGTACAAGCGCGATAAAGAATGTAAAATAATGCAAAAGAGATTGTTTAAAACCCTCAGTTAAGCATACTTAACTTGTTAACGAAAACAGTTCAGTTAATGACGAATTCATTTTAAGTGATTTAGATGCAAGATGAGGATTTGCTAAATGCATGCAATAAAATAAAGTTCAATTAGCCATTGATTTATTTTAGAGAGGTCAGTTGTTTATGCGACTTTGGAAAGGTGTTACGAATAGGGTGTGTATTCGAGGTGCATGGCCGCCTTATGAAAAGCAGACTTGCGTACCAAAGTCGGGGTGAGCGTAATGTAGGCCCTTGCTAGTCTAAGAAGTAAAGAAAACCTTAATCCATGGTTGGATTAAGTATTACCTGTCTCGAATTAGGAAACCGGCAGCGCTTCGCTTCAAAGGGAAGAATTCAACACTAGGAAAATGATGAATTCTAAGGATGTTTATGCGTGAGGCTTTTGAGAGATTTGAGTTGTTAATTGTGTTCTGAAATTGTGTCTTGAACGAATGAATGAAGGGTCGTATTTATAGTGTAGAGCTCGGCAAGATTTAGGAAACCCTAGAGGATAAAACCGGACGTAGGAATCGCAAGGACCCTTGCGATAGCTTGGGTCAATCGCAAGACACCTTGCGGCTGCCTGCCCTAATCGCAAGGCCTCTTGCGATTGGTAGGGCGGGCATTATCCTTTTATTCCGTATATTTCCAAATTATCTTTTAGGATATACGGTATAATCTTACTTGGACTCTAAGATACGTTGTTGTGGCTGATGCTTAGGGTTTGTTTAGGCTTATCCTGGACCTTGGGAAGCGGGCCAGGCATGGGTTTGGGCTCGGTTCTGGGCCCGAGCCCTGAAAATGTAAAAAGGGTGTATTTTGTAGTATTTTGTGAAATAGGACATTCCGTAAGGTTATCCTAAAGGTTTGCTAATGCTAAAAGGTTGTTTTAGCAGCTGGGCCTAAATTTAGGGATTTAGGTGGATCGAATTGAACCTTGTTAATGTAAAAGGATCAATTAGACTTAAGGTGTGTAAAAGGGGTGTGCGCATGCCGATTAGGACCTGAACTCGAGACTAGCTAGACTCTAGACCTAAGGACTCTAAGAGTGATGACCCATAAGGAAACCTCATTTGCATTTTAAAATCATTTAACTCGAATTCGTCATAATTAGAACCATTTAAGTCAACATAAAAGCATGCAATAAAAGTCCATTGTTACATCACTGGGTTTTTGGCGGGAGGTGCGGATTTGGGTATCTACACACACTATTATCCAAGACTATGTGGCAGCATGTATCTGCAAGGTATCATACAAGATGCATGCTTTTACACTGACAAACAATGTAAGTTCAATCGTTTTCTTTTTTCTTCTCTACCCAACCAGTCCCGCGTTAGGGGTTTTTAAAATGCACACATATTTTTGAAGCTCTCCTTATCGTTATCCGTTTTACATAGATCACACAAAGTCAAAAGTTGAGCAAATCAATAAACTCTTACTTAAGAGTTTAGATTAATGTATATTTGCACGATCTCTCACGAGAAGAAGAAACTTATAAGGCCACACTATGAAGGACTCAACCCATTAGTGATCTTATATTATACCATGATAAGCGATAATGTTTAGATATTAATGCATCCAAAATCGTCATAGCTTAGTTCACACAACGGTCTTATTTAAACTTTTGTGTTCTTCATTATATTTATAGATGATGAGACAAGTCTAGAAATTAAACTGCACAATAAGGACCAAGCATTCGACATCATCACAACTCAATCTTATAACTTAGCTAAAAAATTTAAGAGTTAGTCTCACGAATTACACTAAATGGAATCCCTTTATAATACACCTGATGTAAGGCGAATTTGTGA
This sequence comes from Dianthus caryophyllus, assembly GCA_023091065.1. Classification (NCBI taxonomy): domain Eukaryota; kingdom Viridiplantae; phylum Streptophyta; class Magnoliopsida; order Caryophyllales; family Caryophyllaceae; genus Dianthus; species Dianthus caryophyllus. The sequence continues at coordinate 17,876,110 of CM041527.1, read as the reverse complement.
GCCTAAGAAGCGGTTTTTAGTGGAGTTTAAGCAAGTTTTGAGGCACTCTCGGCGGCAATTATGGATAATTCGACTCATCGGTCACTTGTTGCAAGATATGGCATTTAGTGTGTGAAACCAAAGACTTGAAGAATCGGCGTAAAACTTATCTCATGCAAGCTTAGGAACGGGCTCGAAAGCGCAAATCAAAAGACGAGTTGGAATGTCATCCTAGCCACCACGCCTTTACTTGAAGACCCACGACGGACCATGGAGACGGAGCGGAGTGCAAGCGACGGAAAACGGAGCAAAAACGAGTGAAAGAATGCAAAGTCAGCCGAAAAAATGGAGTCGCTCCTAGAGAGGAGCTACTCGCCCCAGGGAGCGGCCCGCTCCCTCTATAGGGCGACTCGCTCCACCTGAGCGGCCCGCTCCCTCTCTGGAGCGGCTCGCTCCCCCTGCTACGTATTTTATTTTTCCGTATTTTGTATTTCAACCCTTTGTTTTATGGGAGTATATATACTTCCTTTCTTCAAAAACCCTAGTTATCTTGGATTTTAGGCAGCTTTAGAGGAAGAATTAGGAGAGAGTTTTAGGTTAAGTTTTCAAATATTTACTCTCAAATTAGTTTTTAATTTAATGTTTATGGATTTTCTCAAGAATTTGGTTTATGTTTGGATGATTATGGGTAACTAAATTCCCTTGCTTTTGGTGTAATCTTTGGGGTTTCAACCCTCCTTTTGATCAATGTGAGAAAGATTTCATCTTTACTATTCCATTTGAGTATTTACTTCTCTTAATGCATTGTTTTTACATAATTCTTGGTTTTGTAACTTGTGTTGATCTTCCGTTGCATTTCCTTGGATTATATGCTTGAGGATTTTGGTTGTTCATTGTTTGAATGCTCTTAATCTTTCTTGTGTGCATTATTATCATGTATTATGTGTGGTATGTTGATTCATCCTTTTATAATCATGTTTTGAGAAGTAAAGTTTGAATCTTTAATGCGAAACTATTTCATGCCGATTCTTGAATGTATTTTCATTAGGTTTTCATTCATTCCTCTTATATTTACTTGTGCATGGGTTGCATGAATACATTTGGATGTTGTTTCATCGTGTTTTTATTGCAATTTTCATCTTGGTTTGCCGATTCATTCTTGGGTGTGTTCATGCATTGTAAGTGTTTGAGGAATTGCTTGAGTGAAGAGTAGTTACATATTTTTATACTCACTTGATCAATTGGTGTGTGTTGGAACCTTGTGTGATTACACCAAAAGTGCCCTTCTCATCTTGTTTAATCTCATTTTTATTGCTTGCATTTTAGTTTTCGACTAAATCAACCCTTTAAAACCCCCCTTTGTTTACTTTAAGGGGGCGTTTAGTTCGTGAAGGGGTAAGGGAATGGAATCAGGAAAGGGTGACAAGGAGAAAGGAGTCGGATACCCTTTGATGTTTATACTTGTTTGGTTAGAAAAACAGAAAAAGATGTCAAGGCCACCCCATCCTCCACAAAACAAGCAACCACCAGTCCGGAACCAGTGAACCACCACTGACGGCCCCCTAAAAAGTATGTCGCCTGCAAATCTCCCCTCCTCATCGTCATCCCCACCCCTAAACCACCCTTGTCTCGGTCACACCCCCCAACACCACACACAACCACCACCGGACCACCCTAAAGAACCATCTCTGACCAAGAAAATACCACCTCCACAACCCACAAACACCAGATCTATGACGAGTAAGGAACTTCGGAGGGTTTTGCGGTGGTTTTTGAGGGCGGGTGACAAGTTTGGTGGCCCTTTAAGGCGGTTTTCAGCACCGGCTTCGGCACTGAAACCGACAGTGAAGGTCGGACGTCGAGTGGTTGGTATGTTACGGCATTGAAAATTTAATTTGGGTGGTGATGTAGTAGTGAGGTTATGATAGGGTGATGGTGATGGTGTACATGGTTGTTGTAGGTAGGGAGGGGAAAGAGAATCAGTAAGAGGAGGGGGTGGGGGGATTGAGATTAGAGCAATTTAGGAGAATGAAAGGGGAAAGGGAATGTTAAAAAGGGGTAAGCAAACACCAACAAAGAGAATAATAGAGTTTGATTCCTTTTCCCTTTGATTATTACCTCATACCAAACAGCCCCTAAGTTGTTTCGTGACATTAGCCTAAATATCGTCTTCCCTTGAGTTCGACCCTTCTTAATTGCTATACTACGTACTTGTGTGTGATTGATTAGGCTTTATAAATTGTTAATTTGGCCCCTTTTATTAGCGACGTAAAAGGCGCGTCAAATTTTGGCGCCGTTGCTGGGGAAGGCATTAGGCTTTCTTGTTTTCTTCTTTGTTAGTTAGGTTAGTTAGTTGTCTAGTTTCCTAATTTTCCTAGTTTTTCTCTTTTGCATAGTTGTTTGTGTAGTCATTTATTGCTATCATCCTTAATAGAGTATTTATTGTTGCTTTTATTGCTAGTGTAATAGTTTCTATTCCTCTTGGTAACCCAAACTTGAGTCTCACTCAAGTGTTGGGTAGAATTTTACTTGTTTAGTGTTGTTTTTATTTTGTAGGTTATTTCTTCTTGCATGTACCCAACTCGGTCATCTCGACCTCCCATCGCGCCCATTGATTTAGTGATCGAAAAGACGTTACAAGATCTTCGTCGAGTAATTGGTGAACCTTCTACGCCCGACGACATTGTCTTCGAGTTGGATCGCGAAGGAGACATCGTAGACGACATTGAAGGTTTTCATAACATATTCGCCGTACCCGAAGAGCTTCAACCCTTAAACATGGCGGGACCACCCGAAAATCGCACGTTGAGACAACTTACCGCTCCCGATCTCACACAACAACCGTTGTGCATCACTTTTACACCGAACGAGGAAGGGCAAAACCATGCCTTGAAGTCGGGAATCATCCACCACTTGCCTAGCTTCTACGGTAGAGCGGGAGATGATCCTAATAGACATCTTGCCGAATTCCATGTGGTGTGTTCTTCAATGAAGCCGGATGGTGTTAACGAGGAGCAACTTAAACTTTGAGCTTTTCCCTTTGATAGGGCTTAGTCGCGTCACCTAATCAAAAATAATACCGAACTAAACGCTAGGGTAGCTAGGGCAAGTCGGGTCGAATCCACAGGGAGAAGGTCGCTTATGTTGGTTATTTTGGGTGATTCTAATCTCGGTTCGAGTGATTGGTTGGTTACTAAAGCTAGAGCAAAAGGATAAAGGGTTTAACGATAAGGAAAGAAGTTTAGGAAGTCGGGTTAGGCACGGGGAAGGTTAGGGCAAAGGATGGTGAACGGGTTGAGTAGGTAATCGCACTTGCTAAGGGTTTAGCTCATCCTCTCGGTCTTAAGCTTCCTCTAGGTCTCAAAAGCGGGCTCTCGCTACTTACAATTGAGGGTCCTAATGATTGTCTCGCGCCTCTCCTCGAACTAGTCTCTCGATCTTAAGTTCAAGGGTGCTAAAGGTTTGCTAAAACGTGATCAAGGATTCAACAAACACAGTCAAGCAAAGACAATCAAACCAAGAGCAAAAACCTAACTCTAATGATCACCAAATACAACCAAAACCAAAACCCATACTTCACTCTTCTCCCTAGATGAATAAACTACTCACACATGATAATAACGATGATCAAAGCAAGGGAGAATAATGAAAACATGATTAAGAACAATATATAATGAAATGAACAACAAAGGAGAGTATGAATTAACAATACCAATCAGAAAATCCAATAGCAAAAGGATGAATTCAAGCAACAAAACCGAAATAGATGATCAAACTAGCGATTACCGAGTCGGGAATTGAAATTACAAGAAGGAAAATTATTTTAACCCTAAGTTTTCTTGAGGAACTAGTTTAAAGAGTTGGTAAAATGCTGTAGAAAAATTAGACGAAAATATAATGTCTTTGGCCTTCAAATAGACGAAGTAATTTAAGCACACGAGGCGTCACATGTCCATCCCGACCGGGACAAGGCCCATCCCGACCGGGACAACATTCATCCCGTCCGGGACCACTCTGTCCCGTGGAGTTCAGTAAATTTCAGCTTTTGTTCCTCTTTTGTACTTAGCCAAATTTGCAAAATTTCTCGTCCCAAAGCTAAGGGACAAGGCCTACATCATCCCAAGGAGTAGGGACAAGGTCTACATTGATCACATGAACTTCAAATCTCGTCCCAAGGCTCCGGGACACCTTCATTTAGTGAAACGAGGCCCGTACGCAAGCGAAACGCAACGAAACCAACTCGAATCACCTCGAAACTTCACGAAACTTTATGAAACTTCACGAAACCTCCCAACTAGCATCCTAACCTCCAAATATGCGCGTTTCCCTGCAATGTAGACACAAAAATGCAGCAGTGCCAAAACGGAGAGAAATAGGAGCTGAAACGCAAATAAAAGCGCGGGAAACGTAATGCAAAGCTCGTGAAACAGGGGCTAAATATAAATAAATATAAGACACATCAAACTCCCCCAAACCGAACCGTTGCTTGTCCTCAAGCAACAAAGCATGGCAGAAAACAGAGGACAAAGCGAGCAAAAGAAAACTTCCCCGAACAATCACCAAACCGCAAGCAGCTTAAGCAAATGGCAATCAATCCCGAAGCAGCATGGGACGTAGGAAATAGCAAGCTAACGGCTGAGAATTACAAGACGGCGCAGAATGAATAGCATGGCTTAAACTTAGGCTCTCTAGCAATCAAATCACGGACCTCTCGCGGTTTCCACTCTACTCAAATGATGATCAAGGCGATATATGTGATGACACTCACCTACTCGACTAGTGGAAGCACGCCCGCAATCTAATGTGGACAAAATCTCGCATTCCCGTACACAAATAATGTCACAAAAACGAAGCAAACATGAGGACTTACATAGGAAATGAGGGTGTAAAGGCCATAGAGAGGGTAAGGGTGATAAAGTGGGACAAAGATTTATGGAATCGTGGAGCTAAGCCACTAGAAACCACTCGTACTACTCAAGTGCTCGTCCAACCGAAACGGAACCCAACTCTCATGAAAAAGGGACCGAAAGCAGCATATCGGTCTCCTTTACACATCAACGCAACATAAGAAATGAATCACAAGTGCTCACTCATCAACAACAACAACTCTTTTATTTTTGTGCACACAATCTCGCTTTTCTTTGAATTTTTTTTTGTGTTGTGTTTGATCTTTTTCAGATTTTTGTGTGTTTTTTTCTTGAGCCAAAGAGCACACTCACATAAGTTGCGGCAAACCTCATCAAAAGTCGGGGAAACAGCAATCCCGACTCATATTCACCAACACTCTCAAAGCCAACGACATCAGCAAGTCGTTGCATGATCAAAACCCGAGGGACAAGCACAAGAGTACGCAAAGCGGTAACTAGCTAGGCTAGGGTAGGCTATATGGCATGTAGCTAGCAAACTCATGTGTATAAGGGGTAATAGGATCAAATATGAGAGGATAAATGCAATGTATAATCAAGGTGAATAACAAGCAATCAACTAAAGCCTCATATGCAAAATAAGTGACAAAATCGCGGGGAAACACGGGATAGGGGCCACACTTATGCGCGTTAATATTACGTACCCCACGAGGAGAACTACTCACAATAAAGCACGGGGACCGGGAATAGATGAACCGGCCGCAGGAGGCTAAAAACCTCACAATATAAGTAGCTATAGTCCGTGAAAGATAAAGCCAACAGTAAAAGCACGCCATCATCTGCAAGCACGTCTAAACATCCCCGAAAGCGCTAATCCAAACAATGAAAATCATGCCAAAGCTAAGCAAACAAGGGAAGGGATGTCGGGAAAAATCAAGATAAAAAGAGCTCGCAAACAACAGAACGGGATACGTATTTTTGGTATTTTTTGAATTTTTTTGATTTTTTTGGATTTTTCTGAAATTTTCAGATTTTTTTTTTTGGGATTTTTTGGAAAAAGAAAAAAACGAAAAAGAAAAAGCAAAAATAAAGCAGAGCGTTCCTCCCCCCAAACCAAACAACACATTGTCCCCAATGTGTCCTACAGCACATCAACCAGGGACCTAAAAATAAGGGGGATAAAAACGAGCAACGAAAGTCTCAAAAGAAACAAAGTACATACAATTTATTTACAAAATGAAGCGCCCCCCAAACCAGCTTCAAAACGGGGGCACAGCATCGGTACTAGAAGTACCACCATCCATGGGTCTCGTCGTAGACGAACCCGCTTCCATCACCCTCATCGTCGTCTCCAAGTCCATCTCCATCATCAACAGCATGTCCATGTGTTTGGCTTGCAGCAAAGCCAACTCCACCTCCACTCAATGCGTCCTGCAGTGCATCTTTACCCGCTTCCATCCCCCCATAGGTACCTGCAATGACATCACAGCAAAGCACAGCCTTGTGGATACCCATATCCGTACCCTCCCAACAAAAACCCTGTGATGTAACACGGACTCTTATTACGCATGTTTAACGCTGACTTAAACGGTTCTAACTAATGTCGAATTCATTTTGAGTCGTTTTGAAATGTTAAAATGATTTAGGTCGCTTCACATCACACTTAAATAACGTTCATTTTGTCCATTTGGAGTCTAGCTAGGTCCTTGTCCTGCTTCATTTGGCATGAGCTTCGCATCTGCACTACAATTGGCCCTTTTACATTAACAAGGTCTAATTCAGCATTCCTAAATTCCTAAATTTAGGCCCGGTAGCTAAAACCGCTATTTAGCCCCCCCTCACACAAAATGCAGCTTCACGTCTTAGCTTATTCCACAAAATCTATGCAAATACACCTTTTTCATTTTTTCGGGTCTCGGGCCCAAAATCGAGCCCAAACCCAAGCCTTTGGCCCGCACTCCAGAGCCCTGAACATCATAAAATATCTCAGAAATATCCCAGCTCTTTTCTTGGCACGCACGCACTTGGAAAGCAGGCCTAAAACCAGACCACCAAACCGCATGACCTTATGCGGTTTGGGTAGGCAACTGCATAGGCTTATGCGGTTTGCCCTAGCAACCGCATAAGGCTATGCAGTTTCTAGGCCTGGTTTTATCCCCGTATTTCCTAATTTCTCCGAGGTTTTTAGTATATATACAGCCCTATACTCGACCTCGAAGCACATCTTACACACACAATTTGCAACCAGAATTCCTTCTTTACACACTACAACTCTCTCAAAGCCTCAAGCACTCAAATCCTTGGGTTCAGCACACCATCCCGTGTTGAATTAATCCTCCTTTTTAGTTCAAGAAGCGAAGCTCTGCCCAGATCTGAAGCGTCAAGACAAGGTAGGTACCGATCCACTTGGATCAAAGCTTTTTCTTATTTTCTATGGACTAACAAAGGGGACTACACTCTAGCGCCCGGGCTTTGGCACCCGAGCGCGCTTGCCTTCCAAGTGTTCTTATTACTTCGTGTACACTCCATATCCGATGACACGCCAAAGTCGCATAAGCAACCGACCTTTTAAAATAAACCAATGGACAATTGAACTTTATTTTAATTGTATGCATCTTGCACCCTCCTTCTTTTGCATTAAAATCAACTTAAACAATGAATTCGACCTTTAACTGAACCGTTTTCGTTAACAAGTTAAATATGCTAAACTGAGGGTTTTAATCAATCTTTTTGCATCTGCATCTGCATTCTTTTACATCTTTTTCGCACTTGTACGTAGCGATAACATCAGCTCAAATATCATCTTACGAGGATTGTTCTAGGTCAGTAGAGGCTATTTTTACATAGGCTTTTCTAAAAGGTTTTCATAAATCATTATTTGAATAACTCTTTTTCTAAAGTACCCTCACCCCGAATCCAATCTGGTTTCACAACCTTAGATCTAGGGGTGTCGGCGTGCTCCGAAATCTAAGAACATGTTTTTAGCTTAGAACATGGTAGCAGGTTCCTAATTTCCGCGATAATTAGGTGGCGACTCCAAACAGTTCTTAAAGGTTTTTCTAACTTAATCTTTTTTAACTTTAATCCTAATCGCCCTTATGCAAGACGCCGAGTTGGGTCCCTCGTCTCTGACCCCGGGTTCCACAGTTTGGCGACTCCGCTGGGGAGATTTTATTTTTAAAACTTAAAACTAGCTTTTTCTTTTTAAAAATAAAGAGGTGAAACTTGAAAGCCTTGAACAATCCAAGTATACATATTTGAGCTATGCACATTCGTTTAGAGTCCATTCCTTTTGGAATCAAGGCACCCTTTGCACCCTTGAGAGGTGGTTCCAACACGCAGGCTTGTCCACTCAATAAAGCACGTGCAGGACTAACTTTCCTCTCTCCCCTCCACGGCTTGCCGTAAACGACTATCTCGACCGCCCAGTGCTCCCTCTAGAAAACCTATCGCTCCGGCGTAAGGAAATAGAGGGGTTAAGTATCTGCCAAAGCGTACTCGAGGTAGTTGGAGGTGTACCCGACTGACCCTTTCACCCTTTGAGTCATACGTACAAGTTCGAGGCCATGCACTCCATGGTACTTTTCAAAACGAGCATATGCATTCATATCTTCGAAAACTCGCCCAAACGTTTCAAAGATAAATGAACCTTACATCTAACACCTTTTTCAAACAGACTATCGCAGGATTTTTGAAACAAGCTTTTTCAAAACTTCCCTTTTCCACTAACAAGCAAAAACCCGAGCAAGGATTAAAACCCGAGCTCGTGGATTTCAATCCCCTAGGTCATACGGCCTAGGTTCTACATTTAACATCCTCGGTTCGACTTGCTAATCGCTCTCGAGCCGAATCCTTTCTCTTTTACACATCCGACTCAAGCTCACCTCGGTAAATCACCGACACCAGTTCGACGGGTGCAAAGCAAAACATTTTAACATCGAGACAAGATGCGCGCACGCATCCTCGCCTCAAAAGCTTCCTTTAGCAAAACCTTTTCGAAAATCTCCTCTTTTCAAATATAAAAGGTCTTTCTAAACAAAGAAATGAGCTAAAGTGAATGCTAAAAATGAATGTGAGTCTAGTGGGTCGAGTCGTGTCACTAATATGCAAAGTGAAATGCAGGCCTCAGCTGGATACTCGTCGCACTAAGCACCGTGTAATAATCCCATACAAAAAACGCACCTACACCCGCAAAATGGCCGGCAACAACGAAGAAGTCAACGCACTCCGTGACCAAGTTGCAAAGCTGACCGCTGACCTTGAACGCCTTTTGACTACCCACACCACTGAAGTGGTGATAGGATTGGTCGCACTCTCCTAATCAAAAATAAGTCCAAACTCACTCTACTAGGTAGCAAGGGTAAGTCGGGTCGAATTCCACAGAGAGACGGTCGTAATGTTGGTTATTTTGGGTGATTCTAATCTCGGTTCGAGTGTAGGTTGGTAAACTAAAGCTATGGCGAAAGTGTAAAGGGTTTAAACGATTAGGAAAAAAGTCTAGGGAGTTGGGTTAGGCAATGGGTAAGTCAAGGCTAAGGATGATGATCGGAATGAGTAGGTATCGCACATGCTAAGGATAACGCTCGGCCTCTCGGTCTTAAGCTCCTCTAGGTCTCGAATCCGGGCTCTCGCAACTTACAAACGAGGGTTCTAATGTTTAGTCTCGCGCCTACCCTAGAACTAGGCTTTCGTTCTTAAGTTCAAGGGTGTTAGATACTCGCTAAAACGTGATCAAGGAATCAACGAGAGCAATCAAGCAAGGACTAAACAAAGCAAGCACAAAACCTACTCAAAAAGATCATCAAAAACAACCAAAACCAAAACCCATGATTCACCCTTCCTCCCTAGATAAGAGACTACTCACACATAGCGAATTTAACAACAAAAGCAAATGAGAAAGATGAAAACATGATCAAAGATGATAAATAAAGAGATGACAATCAAGTAAGAGAAGTTTATAACAAAACCTAATCAGAAATTGCAAGAGAAATCAAAGAACAAAAGCAACAATACCGAAATAGGACGATCAAACAAGCAATCCGAGTCGAGAATTCAAAGTACAAGAAGAAAAATTAATCTAACCCTAAATTTTTGATAGAAAGTAGTTTAAAGTGTTAGGAAGATCCCCTCAAAATTTCGTGCGAAAATAATATGTTTTGCCCCCTCAAATAGACGATCTATTTTAAGCCAACGAAGCGTCTCTCAGCTGTCCCTAGGTGGTCCCTGACGGACAGGGCCATCCCGGACGGGACAAGTGCACCCCGGACGGGACAAGGTCATCCCGGAGCCTTCAGTTCAAGTCCTCTTTTGTGCTTCTTTTGTACTTAGTTTTTTTTCTTGTTTTTGCTTCTTTTGGCTTGCAGCAAAGCCAACTTCCTTTCTTCTTGTTGTCCCAAGGCTAATGTACTTTGCTCATGAGTAGGGACGAGTCTTAGGATGATTATGGGAGCTTCAAATCCCGAGCCAAGGTCCCGGAACACCTTCATTTATTGAAACGAGGCTCGTGTGCAACCGAAACGCAACGAAACGAGCTCGAAACACCTGAAACTTCACGAAACTTCACGAAACTTCCCAAATAGCATCCTAACCTCCAAATATGCGTGTGTACCTGCAAAATGGACACAAAAACGCAGCAGGGCCAAAACGGAGAGAAATAGGAGCTGAAACGCATGTAAAAGCACAAGAAACGCGAAGAAACGCAAACGACATGGGCTATAAATATATATAAATATAAGACACATCAAACTCCCCCAAACCGAACCGTTGCTTGTCCTCAAGAAACAAAGCATGACAGAAAATAGAGGACAAAGCGAGCAAAAGAAGACTTCCCCAACAAATCACCAAACCGCAAGTAGCATGAGCAAATGGCAATCGATCCCGAAGCAGCATGGGACGTATGGAAATAGCAAGCTAACGGATGAGAATTACAAGGCGGCGCAGAATGAATAGCATGGCTTAAACGTAGGCTCTCTAGCAATCAAATCACGGACCTCTCGCGGTTTCCACTCTACTCAAATGATGAACAAGGCGAAGTATATAGTGACACTCACCTACTCAACTGGTGGAAGCACGCCCGCAATCTAATGTGGACCAAATCTCGCATTCCCGTACACAATAATGTCACAAAAACGAAGCAAACATGAGGGCTTACATAGGAAATGAGGGTGTAAAGGCCATAGAGAGGTAAAGGGTGATAAGGTGGATCAAATAGTTATGGAATCGTGGAGCTAAGCCACTAGAAACCACTAATACTACTCAAGTGCTCATCCAACCAAAACGGAACCCAAACTCTCATGAAAATAGGCCGAAAGCAGCATATCGGTCGCCTTACACATCAACGCAACATAAGAAATGAATCACGAGTGCTCACTCATCAACAACAACAACAACTTATCATTTTTGTGCACACATTTTCTTTTCTTTTGATTTTTTTGTTTTTTTGTGTTGTGTTTGTATTTTTCAGATTTTTGTTTCTTTTTCTTGAGCAAAAGAGCACAAATGTATAGTTGCGGAAAAATACCTCATCAAGGTCAGGGATACATCAATCCCGACTCAAATATTCACCAACCCTCCCAACAAGCACACGACGTCAGCAAGTCGTAGCAAAATAATGATCACAACCCAAGAACGAGCACAAGAGTAAGCAAAAGCGGTAACTAGCTAGGCTAGGGTAGGCTATTTGGCAATGTAGCTAGCAAACTCAAGTGAATAAGGGTATAAGGATCAAATAAGAGAGGATAAAAGCAATGTATGATCAAGGTGAATAATAAGCAATCAACTAAAGCCTCATATGCGTAAACAAGTGACACAATCGTGGGAAACACGGGATAGGGGCCACACTTATGCGTGTTGATATTACGTACCCCACGAGGAGAACTACTCTCAAATAAGCACGGGGACCGGGAATGATGTACCGGCCTCAGGAGGCTAAAAACCTCACAATATAAGTAGCTATAGTCCATGAAATGATAAAGCCAACAGTAAAAGCACGCCATCATCTGCAAACACGTCTCAACATCCCCGAAAGCGCTAAACCAACAATAATAATCATGCCAAAGCTCAAAGCATACAAGGGAAGGGATGTCGGGAAAGAATAAGGTAAAAACAAGCTCGCAAACAACGCTCGGGATACGTATTTTTGGTATTTTTGAGAATTTTCTGATTTTTTTGGAATTTTTCTGAACTTTTTCAGATTTTTTTGTATTTTTCTGAAATTTTCAGATTTTTTTGGTTTTTTGAAAAAGCGAAAAACGAAAAAGAAAATGCAAAATGAAAAGCGAAGCGTAAAGCAAAGCGTTCCTCCCCCCAAACCAAACAACACATTGTCCCCAATGTGTCCTAAAGCACATCAACCAGGGACCTAAAATTAAGGGGAATAAAACACGGTAAAAAGTCTCAAACGAAAATAAAGTACATACATGATATATTTACAAGCAAAACGCCCCCCAAACCAGCTTCAAACTGGGGGCGCAGCAGGGTACGGGAAGTACCACCAACCATGGGTCTCGTCGTAAACGACCCCACTACCATCGTCCTCATCGTCATCAAGTCCATCTCCATCAGCATTATCCACATTAGCTCGGCCAAAATCAGCATAACAAACTCCATCAACATGCGCAGCAGCAGCGTCTTTGATCACATCCTTACCCGCTTCCTTCCTCCCGTAGGTACCTGCAAGCATGTCACAACAAAGCACGGCCTCAAGAGGGTCCCTCTCGAGGACTTGAGGTAAGTACTCGTCCACGCAATCATCAACAACATCTAAAGCAAAGACATGCTCCTCCAACATAGGACGCTTTAAAGCGTGCGACAGATTAAAAGTGATTTTATCACCTCCTACATCCAAAGTCAATTTGCCGTTCTTGACGTCAATTATAGCACCTGCAGTGTGCAAGAAAGGTCGACCCAAAATGATAGGAATTTGGGAGTCTTCGACCATGTCAAGAACGACAAAATCGACAGGGATGAAAAATTTACCAACCTTGACGGGAACGTCCTCTAGAACACCCAAAGGGCGTTTAACAGAACGGTCCGCCATCTGGAGAGTGATGTTCGTAACCTTTAAAGGCCCCATGTTGAGTTTCTCGCATACGGAGTAAGGCAGGACACTTACACTTGCACCTAAATCACATAAAGCGTTAGAGATAGAAACTGTGCCAATAGTGCAAGGTATGGAGAAACTACCTGGGTCCTGCAGTTTAGGAGGAGACTGGTTTTGTAAAAGTGCGCTGCATTCAGCAGTAAAAGCAACAGTCTCGACCTCATTGAAAGAACGTTTACGGGTGAGTATGTCTTTGAGGAATTTAGCGTAAGCAGGAACTTGCGTAACAAGTTCAGTAAAGGGTACGGTTACCTTCAAGTCCTTCACGACTTCCATGAACTTACCAAATTGACTATCGAGTTTTGACTTTACCACTCGGCTTGGGAATGGTAGTTTGATTTGAATTGGAGGCTCAACCGGCTTAGCTGGCGCGTGCTGCGTCTCCTTCTTGTCATTCTCGGCCACCTTGGCCTGCTGCTCACCCACGGCCACTCCACCATCATTGGGCACGGCTGCCCCGCCACTCTTGGGACCCACGGCCTGGTCTTTTTTAGGCCCCACGTGTGCTCCATCTCCCTTGCCTGCTCCACTCGCGCTTGCTCCATTGCTTTGCGTACCTGCTCCTGCAAAACCATCACTAGAAGCATGCATATCATTAGGAGAAAGAGAAGGGTCTACCTCGCTTACCACCGTAGGCATTGGTGGACCATCGTAGCTCGTGCCACTGCGCAAGGAGATGGCGTTGACGGTATCGTGTGGTTGTGACCCTTGCGAAGGAAGATTACCCGGCTTCCTTTGAGGACTAGAAGAAGCAAGTTGAGCCACTTGCGTTTCAAGCATCTTGATGGCCGCGTCCTTAGCTTGATCGCTCTTTTGCATTTGAGCCATCATCGTTTCTTGCGTTTTGGCCATTTGCATCATCATTGACCTCATTTCGCTCATCGGGTCGGGAACCGGAGCGGCTTGCACGGGTGGTGGAGCATTTGGTTGTTGAAAGTTGGGGCGATTAAAGCCCGGAGGGTTATAAGGTCGAGGAGTATTATTGTAGCGGAAATTTTGTGGGCTGTTTTGGTATTGTGTTTGTTGTGGTGAAGGATTCAAGACGTTTTGGCTTTTGTAGCTCAAATTTGGATGATTCTTGTACCCTTCATTGTAGTGGTTAGAGTAGGGGCTGTTTTGGTAAGATTGAAAAGCGTGAACGGGATACATACCTCGGCATTCATGAGAAGAATGACCGGAGACGCCGCAAGAATTGCAAGGCGCGTCGTGAGTAGTGTGCATTGCCGCTACCGTTTGTCCACCCGCGCTTGAAGAACTACTACCCGCTTGCATTTGACTCATAATCATTGCGGTCATAGCATCCATCTTGGCATTAAGCATGGCTACCATATCACCATCGGTCTTACCTCCAATCCTAGGCACATTCCGAGAGCTCCCATATTGCGCATTGTGGATAGCCATGGCCTCAATCGTATCCATAGCCTCCTCCACATCAATGTTATCGAACCTACCATTCGCCGCCGAATCGAGCACTTGCCGGGACTCGTTGTAAAGACCATTGTAGAACTGCATCACAATGAACCACTTGTCCATGCCATGGTGAGGGCATTGACGTTGTAGGTCCTTGTAACGTTCCCAAGCGTCGAACAAAGATTCATCACCTCTTTGACGGAAGCTAGTTATTTGACTCCTTAGCATGGCGGTCTTTTCCGGAGGAAAATATTTTTGGTAGAATGCTAAGACCAAGGAGTTCCAATCCACAATCGCAAGGGCCACCCTATTCAAAGAATTAAGCCACAACTTGGCTTTATCTCGGAGAGAAAATGGGAAGAGCATCTCCCGGATTTGATCTTGAGTCACACCCGTTTGCTTTATAGTGGAGCAATAATCACAAAAGTTTTGAATGTGAAGGTTGGGGTCCTCACCGGGACTCCCTCCGAATTGACTCCGCTCGATCAAGTTTATGAAGGCGGGTTTCACCTCGAAGTTGTTCGCCGCAATAGTAGGCATAGCATTGCCCCGCGGAACTTGAGCGGCGGTAGGCCTAGAATGATCGGATAGCTTAACCATCTTCTTAGGCTCGGGTTCAAGTTCAATATGAACTTCCTTTGGTGAAGGAGTAGAAGAGGAAGTAGCTTCCAAGTCTTTCAATAAGTTCTTGCGCCTAAGAAATGTACGCTCCGGTTCAGGATCAAATGGAGTTGCAAAACCTCTTTGAGACGTACGCGTTTGCCTGGGCATGCACAAACACTAGAGTAGACGTAAGTAACGGCCTCAAGGAATTGAGGTTCCTTGAGACAAAAGAGTAACAAGAGAGAAAAGAACCAAATAACAACAAAAACAAAAGCCGTCTCCCCGGCAACGGCGCCAAAATTTGATAGGATTGGTCGCACTCTCCTAATCAAAAATAAGTCCAAACTCACTCTACTAGGTAGCAAGGGTAAGTCGGGTCGAATTCCACAGAGAGACGGTCGTAATGTTGGTTATTTTGGGTGATTCTAATCTCGGTTCGAGTGTAGGTTGGTAAACTAAAGCTATGGCGAAAGTGTAAAGGGTTTAAACGATTAGGAAAAAAGTCTAGGGAGTTGGGTTAGGCAATGGGTAAGTCAAGGCTAAGGATGATGATCGGAATGAGTAGGTATCACACATGCTAAGGATAACGCTCGGCCTCTCGGTCTTAAGCTCCTCTAGGTCTCGAATGCGGGCTCTCGCAACTTACAAACGAGGGTTCTAATGTTTAGTCTCGCGCCTACCCTAGAACTAGGCTTTCGTTCTTAAGTTCAAGGGTGCTAGATACTCGCTAAAACATGATCAAGGAATCAACGAGAGCAATCAAGCAAGGACTAAACAAAGCAAGCACAAAACCTACTCAAAAAGATCATCAAAAACAACCAAAACCAAAACCCATGATTCACCCTTCCTCCCTAGATAAGAGACTACTCACACATAGCGAATTTAACAACAAAAGCAAATGAGAAAGATGAAAACATGATCAAAGATGATAAATAAAGAGATGACAATCAAGTAAGAGAAGTTTATAACAAAACCTAATCAGAAATTGCAAGAGAAATCAAAGAACAAAAGCAACAATACCGAAATAGGACGATCAAACAAGCAATCCGAGTCGAGAATTCAAAGTACAAGAAGAAAAATTAATCTAACCCTAAATTTTTGATAGAAAGTATTTTAAAGTGTTAGGAAGATCCCCTCAAAATTTCATGCGAAAATAATATGTTTTGCCCCCTCAAATAGACGATCTATTTTAAGCCAACGAAGCGTCTCTCAGCTGTCCCTAGGTGGTCCCGGACGGGACAGGGGCCATCCCGGACGGGACAAGTGCACCCCGGACGGGACAAGGTCATCCCGGAGCCTTCAGTTCAAGTCCTCTTTTGTGCTTCTTTTGTACTTAGTTTTTTTTCTTGTTTTTGCTTCTTTTGGCTTGCAGCAAAGCCAACTTCCTTTCTTCTTGTTGTCCCAAGGCTAATGTACTTTGCTCATGAGTAGGGACGAGTCTTAGGATGATTATGGGAGCTTCAAATCCCGAGCCAAGGTCCCGGAACACCTTCATGCATTGAAACGAGGCTCGTGTGCAACCGAAACGCAACGAAACGAGCTCGAAACACCTTGAAACTTCACGAAACTTCACGAAACTTCCCAAATAGCATCCTAACCTCCAAATATGCGTGTGTACCTGCAAAATGGACACAAAAACGCAGCAGGGCCAAAACGGAGAGAAATAGGAGCTGAAACGCATGTAAAAGCACAAGAAACGCGAAGAAACGCAAACGACAGGGGCTATAAATATATATAAATATAAGACACATCAAGTGGAACGCATGGAAACCAAGATTAAGGAAGAAGCTGATAGGCACGCTAAGAAGCTCCAAGCCATGGAGGAAAGGCTCTATGTCTCGAGCACTTACTCCATCCACAAGGAGAATGAAATCATACCCGCCAGCATTAAGGATGAGCTCCCTAACAAGCTCGCCCTTAGTGATCTTCCTATCTTCCAAGGACATGAGAGCCCGATCATTCACATCCGAGCTTTCAAATCCCAAATGGCTATTAAGGGAGTCGACGCCAAGCACTGGCTAACTCTTTTCCCGCACTCTCTAGCAGCAGTGCCCAAGACATGGTTCTACTCACTGGACCCACAGCGAATCCCTACTTTTGAAGAACTCACAGTCGAGTTCGATCGACAATACCGGGACAACGAAGACACCCAAGTCTCGATCCGCACCCTAGAAGTCCTATCTCAGAAGGACAACGAAGGCTTCACCGACTATCTCACTCGTTGGAAGAAGCTAAGCGCTCAGATCCCTAACCGTCCCCGCGAGGACGAGCTTGTTCCGAAGTTCATAAATAACCTACGACCCGTGTATCAATTCTACATGAGGTACAGCAACATTCAGAACTTCAAAGAGCTAACAAAGGTCGGCACTCAAATTGAAGACGACCTTAGGACCGGCACCATGGCTAAATACACCGGCCATGCCTATCAAGGGAGTTCCTCTAAATCCTCCCGCGCAGTCAAGAGCGAAGAGAACCGCACCGTCGGTAACCTCGACGACGACAACCTAGACGCATTCGCAACTACCTTCTCACCACCTCCTAAAGGTAAAAGGAACTTTGACCCTCTCTTCATGTCCTACTCCAAGGCATTTCAAAGATTGGTCGAAAAGAACTACCTACAACCGATCGGGCCTACTAGCGAGCCGCCCGAAGACAAAAAGCCTAAATCTTGGAACCCCAATGCCTTCTGTGCATACCACCGAGGCAAGGGGCATGATACCGAGAATTGCTTTAGGCTTAAGAACGCTATCCAAGACCTCATTGATCAAGGAAAGCTCAGCAAACCATCTCAACCTACCAAGCCATCAAACAACGAAAACCCGCTTGGTAACCATGCACTCTTCGTAGGTTCAGTCCCCATCCTAGACTGCTCCTACCTCATCACACCCTCCGAGGACCAAATCAATGCAGTTTGGTCTGACGACGAAGACGACGAATATTGGCTACCCACCGACGAAGTGATAAAACACGTCAATCAACTTGCCCGAGACATCAATCACCTAAAAGCTTTGCACCGATTCGAAGTCGAGCATTTAGAACGGCGCGTCAAGAAAGAACTCGCCAACCCAGCCTCGCTCGATGACCTCAAGAACCTTCGTCAAAAGCACGATGAAGGTTTCACCAAACATCTCGTCCAGTGGAGGAAACTGCTCGGCCGAATCCCAGACCACCCACCTGAGGATAGGCTTGTGACAGAAGCCTAGTCGTATAACCCTGTCAAAATAAACCTAGCAAACAACTAACAGCAGATAGTGGTAAGCAGGATCGTATCCACAGAGAAACGGAGTAGTCTTAAGTTAAAGTCGGTAAAACAGGCTCAACTCAGGGTGTGAAAAAGGGTTTGATTAAACTAATAACTAAAGCAGATAATAAAGCAGATGAATAGAAATATATAAAGGGAGAGATTAGGGCATCGGGTTCATTATGACAACGATTCAGGAACTCAAATTTATAAGACGGAAGCGATAAACTGTGCAAATGACTAGGTTTATAAAACGCTCTCTCGAGTCAATTTTAGCCTTAAGCAAATTTAGCGGGCTCTCGCAACTTACTAAATTCAACTTATCAATCTCGCGTAAGTCTAGTTTTAACTCGGCTTTCGATCTTAAATCAAAACTTACTCAGGTTCAATTAAACTCGGACAACTCGGTGATCCGGCGAAATAATCCTAATTCAATTGGCATAAAACGCGTAGAAAGAAGTCAAGTGCACAAAATATTCAACCAATTTAATCCTAAAACATGTTCCTGAACCAAATATCACAAATCCCCCTAAACCCTAATAAGGAGATTAGCTAGACATAGTAATAAAGCAAGCAGAACAATTAAATAGAGTAAACATAATGAAAATAGCAATTGAAATTAAACCTGAAATTTTACGGAGTACCGACGGTTACAATTGAATCCAACTTGAAAATAAAACTAAAGCTAAGAGTTTTGAGAGAAAAGTAAATCAACAGTAAACTAAAACTAGGGAAATAAAAGCATGAGTTTGATTTACGACCTAAGAGGCCCTTATATAGTTTCCAAAATATTAAACTCGAATTAAATCAAAATCCGCAGAAAAAGGTCCCTCAGCCGGCCGGCCGGCTGCCGGCCTGGCTGGACCGGCCTGACCTCAGTTGTTGGGCCGGCTCTCTTCTCTTCTATGCCAAGCCCAAATCTCCTTTGGGCTATAATCCTTACTCGTAGGCCTTTGATAATTCGTGGCCTTCTTGTGTCTTTTGGTCCTTGGCTCGTGTTCTCGAGCTCCTATTCGCGCTCGGGCTTGGTCACTTAGTCTCAAATCTCATAATGCTCCAATCGTCCCGGGTTTTGGCTCAAAACCACCAAAACCTGCAAAATGTAAATACAAGGCAGCAGTATCGAGAAGTATAACATATAGCTCCTAAAGTCATAATAAACACGAATAAATACGAGCTAAATGTGACTGAACCGGGGGCATAAAACGAATATAAATAACGTGTATCAAACTCCCCCAAACCAAACCTTTGCTTGTCCTCAAGCAAACTTCGTCGGAGAAAATCAAAGTGACAGGAACCTATCACGCTAGTATCTCGAAGTGAACGACCTATGCATATAAACATACAACCATAGCCTGCTTCACCAAAAATAGAGCAAGTCTCAACCATTCACGCCACATTATACCACTAGCCTCTAACGCTTACGCAAAAATAAAACTGACGACATTTGAATTCAAGCAAGGCCAACCGTACAAACCGCTTTCCGTTCAACCAATCTTACCGCATCATTTCATTCTTTTTTTTTTTTTTTTTTTTTCTTTTTCGCAAATGTGGAGCATCCCTCGTATGTAGTACCGTTTAGCTTGACGTTCACTCGGTAAAAATCGCGCTCGGGTACACATATTTCCTTAAGGGTTACATTATTGCTCATACTCTCGGTCGCAACCAAATTCATGGCCACTGTGGTTACTCAAATCAATGAGTCCCCTCCGAGCGCATCGAAGCATTGCTCCAACATATATAAGATCTTTCCAATCAAACCACTAACCAACAAACCAGCGTTCCACAAACCATTTGCCTCGCAAGAATGTCAAAGTCGAAAGTAAACAAGCGAAAAGCGAAAAGAATTAAGCAAATACAAGTGGGCTAGTGTTAAGGCGCGCAATCTATTAATAGGAAACAAACCAATCGTGCAAGCTACGACGATAGAAAGTCGACTTGGAGATACTAAAGATCAAAGTAAGCGCACTAATCAATTCACCAAACTAGATAAAGCGGGACAAAGCAGACCAAAAAGACTCGTATTTTTGTAATTTTTTGAATTTTTTTCAATTTTTTTGGGTTTTTGTAATAAATGCACACACAGATGAAAATGCAAATACAAATAATAAGCGTGAAAGAGCTTCCCTCCCCCAAACCAAATCACACATTGTCCTCAATGTGGAAAACAGCACAACCACAAAAGCAGAGGAGGACACAAATCATAAGGGAGTAGGAAAGTAAAAACGAGAAAAGAGGGTAAGAGGGGGTAAAGAGTGCTCACATTATAAAGTCGGAGCTCCCCCAAACCGAAGTCAATCATGGAGTGCGGCTAAAATCCACGTATATGCGTCCAATTCAGTCCAACGATGAAGTACTTCGGTAGATAACACGAGCGAATGAGAAACGAAGCATGAAAATGGGACAGGGGTGGCCAGCCGGTCTGGGACCGGCAGCCGGCCGGCCGGCTTAGGCCACCTGACGTGATTTTTTCGATTTTTCTTCAATTTCCAAATTTCAGCTACGGCTCTGCCTCGCCTCTTAAGAAATTGGCTACTGGGAGGCCTTCTCGTGGCGTTAACATACTAAGGACCCAAAAGTCCATAAGTACCTGCGCGCTAAAAAAACACAAAATATAATACCCTCGTCCTCGCGCGCTCAATAAAACCAAAAGTCATGAAAATCAAACCAAACAAAGTACAAGTGCTAAATTAAAATACAACGTCATCGGGTTGCCTCCCGGAAGCGCTGGTTTATAGTCCCGCACGACTCTTCTAGGCTTCAAAGATCAAATCAAAGTAGGCCAAGGTCGTTGGCCATTTGCGACAGCTTCACTCGGCGAAATAGCAGATGATCGCCAAAGAACTCCTCCCTCACGAGGCAGCGCTGCGTAATCCATCATCGTAGGGCCTCGATCACGAAATGGCTCAACTGTAGGCCCTCCATCCCCATTGCTAGCGTCGTAGAGATCAGCTCCAAGCAGTTTCCTCTCCCCCAAACCATCCCTGCAGCTATCCTGTGAAGAACCTGCACAAAGGGAAAAGACATGCGAAACCTCCGAAGTGTCTCCAGTAGTGTGAGACGGAGGTACAGAATCAATAGAATAAACTGACTCGAGACGCATGGGTGAACGCGAGGTATCAGAATGAGTGAAGGTCAACTTCTCACCCCCCACCTTAAAGGCTAACGTCTTATTACCCACATCAATAACTGCACCAAAGAAGTGCGTGAAGCGGTCTCCCAATATAATAGGAATATGGGCATCCTCGGGCATATCAACTACTACAAAGTCGACAGGGATAAAGAACTTTCCAACCTGCAGGGGACGCCGTGGTAGGATTCCCAAGGACGCTACTTTGAGCTGGCCACCATCTGCAAGGTAATGCTAGTGGGTTCTAAAGCTGACAAATTCATTTTCTGATACAGAGGGTAGGGGAGGACACTGACGCTGGCTCCTAGGTCACATAAAGCATTACGAACCACAAACCTACCAATGGAACAGGGAATAGAGAATGTACCAGGATCGCTAAGCTTAGGAGGCTTACTACCCTGCAGCCCCAAGACTAGCTTCCCCATTAAAGGCCACGGCCGACACGCCGCTCAACGACGCTACGAGCTAAAACATCTTTCAAGAACTTAGCGTACGCAGGTACCTGAGTCACAAGGTCAATAAAAGGAACGTTTACCTGAAGAGCCTTGATGACGTCGACGAACTTCCTGAACTTGGCCTCGGGCTCTGCACCTCGTTGGCGGCCAGGAAATGGCAGCTTGATCGGAATCGGGGGGGGTGTCGCAGCAGGAATACCAAAATTAGCACCCAAATCATCCTTCCTCAGCGACTGTGTCCAAATTGGTTGATCGACCGGCCACGGCCGACCGGCTGAGACCTCTTTTCACACGGTTTCACCGTATTTTCAGCTTCATCCTTCTCCTCTTCCTCCAAGTTCATAGGGTCACCATACATTGACCCACTTCTCAACGTAATCGCACAAGCCGTATCGTGCGGAGGTTTAGGAGGATTACCTTGAGGAGGAAGGGTACCCGGTTGTCTTGACGCTTGCGAAGCGGCGAGTTGAGCCACTTGATTCTCCAAGTTCTTTATTTTGCTGCGTCCTTAGCCTGATCACTCTTTTGCATCTGCTGCATCATCATCTCTTGTGACTTTTGCACGGCCATAGTCACCTGCGACATCTGCAACATCATGGCCTTCATCTCGGCCATAGGATCGGGTACTTGAGTAGGAGGGGGTGGTGGTGTAAAGACGGGTTTTTGGTAGTTAGGCAGGGGTTGTTGTTGGGTTTTGTAGGGAGGTTGATAAGGGGCATTTTGTGGAGGTTGGGGAGTCGGGTTAAGTACATTATTGTTACGGTAGGATAACAGCGACCGATCGTAACCCGGCTGATTCTGGTACGGCAGGTTTTGATTGTAGGATTGATACGCATAAACCTGCTCCTGGGGTGCAGCATACCCCGTAGAATAACCTGAATCGTGCCCCATAATAGCGTTAACCTGGGCACTCGACGAACTACTCCCCCTCATAGCATCGAACTTTCTATTCAGCTCAGAAAGTTGACTCATAACTGCGTTCATGCTCTCATTTCCACGGTCGTTGTGTGCGGACCGTGAATTACCCCTCGGCTTACCAAACTGGGATGAATGGATAGCCATCTCCTCGATCAATGTCCACGCCTTATCATCGTCGGTATTATTAGCAAATCGGCCTCCCGCAGCCGAGTCAAGAATAGCGCGACTCTCAGCATATAACCCATTATAAAAGGTCATTATCACTAACCAACCATCGAACCCGTGATGAGGACATTCACGAATTAACCGTTTGTAACGATCCCACGCCTCAGCTAACGTCTCATCAAAGCTCTGCTGAAACCCCTGAATTTGACTACGGAGTTGGTTAGTCCGCTCTGGTGGATAGTACTTGCGATAGAAGGCAAGAGCTAGACTTGGCCAATCCGTAATACCCGCAGCAGTCTTGTCCAGATCCGTGATCCAATCCCGCGCTCGATCACGTAGAGAAAAAGGGAATAGCATCTCCCTAATCTGATTTTGAGTGATCCCATTCTGCTTAATTGTCGAGCAGTAATCCGTAAAAACCTGCATATGTTTTCCGGGATTCTCCGTAGGATTGCCGCCGAACTGATTGCGCTCCACCAAAGTAAGGAAGGCGGGGCGAATCTCAAAATTCCCCTGGACTGTAGCCGGTATCGTGAATCCTTGCGGGATCGCCTCGGGCTTAGGAAAAGAGTGACTATATAATTTCGGCATAATCACAGGCGGTGGAGTTAACGGAGTAACAGGAGGTGTGTCCTCTTCGTAGGACGATTGCGCTGCACTAGACTCCGAATGCGACGCTTCCTCGAAATCAGGATCAAGTAACTTACGTGCTTCCTTACGGAGTCTGTGAAATGCTCGCTCAGGTTCAGGCTCAAATGGAACTAAACCTGTAGGTGACCTGTGCATAAACAAAACTACAAGCCAACGATAAGAAACGGTCTCAAGGAACTAGGTTCCTTGAGACAAGGGAGAAAAACCTGTAACAACTAACGAAAACTAAAACTAGCAAAGCCGTTTCCCCGGCAACGGCGCCAAAATTGACACAAGCCTAGTCGTATAACCCTGTCAAAATAAACCTAGCAAACAACTAACAGCAGATAGTGGTAAGCAGGATCGTATCCACAGAGAAACGGAGTAGTCTTAAGTTAAAGTCGGTAAAACAGGCTCAACTCATCAGGGTGTGAAAAAGGGTTTGATTAAACTAATAACTAAAGCAGATAATAAAGCAGATGAATAGAAATATATAAAGGGAGAGATTAGGGCATCGGGTTCATTATGACAACGATTCAGGAACTCAAATTTATAAGACGGAAGCGATAAACTGTGCAAATGACTAGGTTTATAAAACGCTCTCTCGAGTCAATTTTAGCCTTAAGCAAATTTAGCGGGCTCTCGCAACTTACTAAATTCAACTTATCAATCTCGCGTAAGTCTAGTTTTAACTCGGCTTTCGATCTTAAATCAAAACTTACTCAGGTTCAATTAAACTCGGACAACTCGGTGATCCGGCGAAATAATCCTAATTCAATTGGCATAAAACGCGTAGAAAGAAGTCAAGTGCACAAAATATTCAACCAATTTAATCCTAAAACATGTTCCTGAACCAAATATCACAAATCCCCCTAAACCCTAATAAGGAGATTAGCTAGACATAGTAATAAAGCAAGCAGAACAATTAAATAGAGTAAACATAATGAAAATAGCAATTGAAATTAAACCTGAAATTTTACTGAGTACCGACTTGCTACAATTGAATCCAACTTGAAAATAAAACTAAAGCTAAGAGTTTTGAGAGAAAAGTAAATCAACAGTAAACTAAAACTAGGGAAATAAAAGCATGAGTTTGATTTACGACCTAAGAGGCCCTTATATAGTTTCCAAAATATTAAACTCGAATTAAATCAAAATCCGCAGAAAAAGGTCCCTCAGTAGTGGCGTCTCACTAGCTGGGCCCGGCCCGACCTCAGTTGTTGGGCCGGCTCTCTTCTCTTCTATGCCAAGCCCAAATCTCCTTTGGGCTATAATCCTTACTCGTAGGCCTTTGATAATTCGTGGCCTTCTTGTGTCTTTTGGTCCTTGGCTCGTGTTCTCGAGCTCCTATTCGCGCTCGGGCTTGGTCACTTAGTCTCAAATCTCGTAATGCTCCAATCGTCCCGGGTTTTGGCTCAAAACCACCAAAACCTGCAAAATGTAAATACAAGGCAGCAGTATCGAGAAGTATAACATATAGCTCCTAAAGTCATAATAAACACGAATAAATACGAGCTAAATGTGACTGAACCGGGGGCATAAAATGCATATAAATAGCGTGTATCAGCTTGTATCTACTTTTCTCGGCAGTTTGCAACCCACCTGGCGATACTACTTTCACTACTGCAATTTTCAAGATTTCGAACATCTCATCGAAATCGGCACCCACATTGAAACGGATCTCACATCTAGCTATGAAGATCCCGCTTATCGAGCTACCCTCCAAGAAAACACTCTTAGAGGCCGAAAGAGACACAACTCGCATGGCTCAGCAAGGAACTTTGACAAACTCTACATGCCTTACGCCGTAGCATTGCAAAAACTGATCGAAAGGGGCTACCTTGAACCAATCGGCCCTATCAATGAACCACCCATGAGAAAGAAATTAAAATCATGGGATCCCAATGCCTTCTGTGCATACCACCGAGGCATGGGGCATAGCACTCAAAGATGTCTCACACTCAAACATGCCATCCAAGATCTTATCGATCAAGGGCTAGTCAAGAAGCCTAAGGCAAACAATACACCCAGCAACGACACTATCTACCTTACGACCATGTCACCAACCTCAAAAACAAAGAAGCAAGCACCTCAAGCACCTCAAGCACCTCAAGCACCTCAAGCACCTCAAGCAGCTCAAGCAGCTCCTCAAGCAACGAAGACGACGATGAAGAAGAAGAAGAAATTCTTTTAACTTCTAATGCTCTTAGTGTCGGGTCATCTGTCGACCCATCTATCCTAGACTCTAGCTTTAGTTTAGATTTTCTTTTTACGGAGGCTAGCTCCAAGCAATTTTCTGAATTGTCGAATAATTCTTCTCAAAATAATGAAATGAATAAATTTGCTTACGCCTTGTCTCAAGCTAAAACAAACAACAAAGCACAAACATCTAACAATCAACAAACAACAAACAAATCAAAAGACACTAACTCATGCGATAAAAACGAACAATCTCTAAACAAATATATTGCAAACATTGCCTCTCCCAAAACACAGGACCCTATCATCGAGGAAACCATAACCATAAACGTGGGAACCCCCGAAGAGCCAAGGGAATTACAACTAGGTGCCTCGCTGAACGAAGACGAGCGCGCCCAATTCACACAATTCCTAAGCGAATTCAAGGACGTATTCGCTTGGTC
This sequence comes from Dianthus caryophyllus, assembly GCA_023091065.1. Lineage (NCBI taxonomy): Eukaryota > Viridiplantae > Streptophyta > Magnoliopsida > Caryophyllales > Caryophyllaceae > Dianthus > Dianthus caryophyllus. The sequence continues at coordinate 17,849,971 of CM041527.1, read as the reverse complement.
ATACAAGGACATGCCCGGAATCGAACGAAGCATCGCCGAACACCGCATCCCCATCAAGCCTGGCTACAAACCAATCAAACAAAAACTAAGGAGACTACGTCCCGAATGGTCCCTTATGGTCAAGGAAGAAATCGAAAAACAACTACAAGCCGGTTTCATCCAAGTCATCGAATATCCTGAATGGGTCTCAAACATGGTCCCAGTCTTGAAAAAGAATGGCAAAATTCGAGTATGCGTTGACTTTCGCGACTTGAACAAAGCCAGTCCCAAAGATGACTTTCCATTACCTCATGTGGACGTCCTAGTCGACAACACCGCCGATCACGCCCTCCTATCCTTCATGGACGGCTACGCAGGCTATAACCAAATCAAAATGGCTTGCGAAGACATGGCAAAAACGGCCTTCATTACACCGTGGGGCACATACTGCTACACGGTCATGCCTTTCGGCCTAATCAATGCCGGTGCCACATACCAACGCACCGCTACAACCCTCTTACATGACATGATGCACAAGGAAGTCGAAGTCTACGTCGACGATATGATCAAAGGAGAGAAGTGGTCATATCGCTAACCTCCGCAAGTTCTTCACTCGCCTACGTCAATACAAAATGCGTTTGAATCCCCAAAAATGCACTTTTGGAGTCAAATCCGGCAAAATACTAGGACATGTAGTAAGCCAAAGAGGCATCGAGGTCGACCCCTCGAAAGTCAAAGCAATTCTCGAAATGCAACCCCCGAAGAACCTCGACGAAATCCGAAGTTTCTTGGGCCAAATCCAGTACATCTCGCGCTTCATCAGCAAACTCACCATGATATGTGAACCAGTTTTCAAGAAGCTCAAGAAAACCGACCACGTTGAATGGGACGAAGAATGTCAAAAAGCATTTGACAAGGTCAAGGAATTGCTAACTAACCCGCCAGTTCTACGACCACCCCAAGAGGACCTACCACTATCCTTATACCTTACAACAACACCCACCGCCATGGGCGCCATGCTCGCTCAAGAAGTAAACGGCGAAGAACATGCAATCTATTACATAAGCAAAAAGTTCCTCGATTACGAAACTCGATATTCACCCGTCGAGAAAAGTTGTCTAGCTCTAGTATGGTCATCCAAGAAACTCCGTCACTATATGCTAGCGCACCGAACAAGGGTCTACTCCACAATGGACCCCGTAAAATACCTCTTCGAGAAACCTGTGCTTAACGGACGAATGGCCAGATGGACATTGCTCCTAGCCGAATTCGACCTTAATGCACGCACTCTCAAAGCAATCAAGGGACGAGCAGTCTCCGATTTCCTAGCCGAAAATGCAATCACCGAACAACCAATCATAGACACCACATCCCTTCCAGACGACGGGATTTACAACATCAACCAAGAGCAATGGGAATTATACTTCGATGGCTCATCCAACTATCTAGGTTGTGGAGTAGGAATACTTCTCATATCCCCAAACGGCGAACACACACCCTTATCCATTAAACTGGACTTCGACGTAACAAACAATGCAGCAGAATACGAAGCGTGCTTGCACGGTCTCCAAGCAGCGCTTGTACTCAACGCCCGCAATATAAGAGTCTATGGGGACTCCTCCCTCATAATCAACCAAGTATCCGGAGCATGGAAGATACTCAACGAAAACCTAGCACTATACCAAAACAAGATACAAGAACTCATAAACGAATTCTATCGCGTAGAATTCATACACCTCCCACGCGAAGAAAACCAATTCGCCGACGCGCTATCCAAACTCGCGTCACTAATCAACATACCCCCGGGAATGGAAACGCTACCCATTGTCGTGGAAAGACAAAGCGAACCCGCATACATCTGTGACATTGAAACCGAGGAAGAACAAACCGACCCTTGGTACCAAGCAATCATCAACTACAAAACAAACGGCGAATACCCACCAAACACCGACAAACGGGCCAAGCGGGCCCTACGCCTATTATCGTCACAATTCGTGATGGAAATGGGCAAACTACTCAAAAAGACGCCTCAAGGTACACTACTCTTGTGCGTCGACCACAAAAAAGGACACGAAATCATGTCCCAAGTACACGATGGCGAGTGCGGACCACACATGAACGCACGAGCCATGTGCAAACAAATCATAAGGCTAGGATGGTACTGGACAACCATGGAAGCCGACTGCACAAAATATGTCAAACATTGTCATAATTGCCAAATCTTCGCAAACGTACAACACATACCACCTTCACCGCTATACAGTTTAACCTCGCCATGGCCATTCTCCACATGGGGCATCGACGTCATTGGCAAAATACAACCCGTAGGAGCAGGAGGACACTACTTCATCCTCGTGGCCATCGACTATTTCACCAAATGGGTCGAAGCCGCATCATACCGCAAACTAGGCACAAAAGAAGTCGCAAAATTCATACAAAACAACATCATTTGTCGTTACGGAATACCGCACGAGTTCATTAGCGACCAAGGCACGCACTTTCAAGGAGAAGTCGAACCACTTCTTCTCAAATACAAGATACAACGACACAAATCATCACCTTACAGACCGCAAACCAACGGCGCGGTCGAGGCAGCAAACAAAACCGTCGTATCAATCCTCAAAAAGATGATCGACACCTGCCCCGACTGGCCCAACAAAATCCCATTTGCACTATGGGGATATCGCACCACTATCCGTACACCCACGGGCATGACACCCTATTTCCTAACCTACGGAATGGAAGCCGTCCAACCCGTAGAAATCGAAATGCAATCCCTTCGGATCCTCATGGAAGCAGACATTCCTGAAGCCGAATGGGCACGAGAACGCTACGAACAACTCATCCTTTTAGACGAAAGACGACTACATTCACTAAGTACAGTCCGAATGTATCAATCTCGCCTACAACGCGCCTACAACAAACGGGTCAAGCCACGAAACATTAAAGTGAGTGACCTAGTACTCAAATCCGTCCGAGCACCATTACCAGTCGACCCAAGGGGGAAATTCAAACCCAATTGGGCCGGACCGTACTTGGTCAAGGACATCCTCCCCGGAGAGCAGTAACGCTAACTGACCTTGACGGTCAAGACTTCCGACTACCAACAAATCTTGATCAACTCAAGAAATACTACCCTTAAACTAAAACAAATTTGCAATGTATTTCACAAAAAGAAACTCGCTCTCGCATGAGTGAACTACGCTCGGTTTGATTCCACGCACTGTGGATACGTAGGCAGCTTTGCAAAAAAGCACAACCGAATCACACGAACTACGCCGGTTTGATTCTGTATTCAAAACGCAGATACGTAGGCAGCTTATCAAAAAGCGCAACCGAACCTTCTCGGCACGCACACCCGAATCTTAAAAAGGTCGAGGGTTTTGCACTCACAAAATGACACGCTCAAAGCTTAAAAAGGTCAAGAGCACAGTCAACACAAAAACAAGAATCTAAGTCCAAAGCTTAAAAAGGTCGAGGATTTAAGACAAGACAATTCAAACACACCAGTCCAAAGCTTAAAAAGGTCGAGGATTCGAGACAAAACACGAATGTTCAAAGCTTAAAAAGGTCGAGAATATTTCAAAGCAAAACAAAGAAAGCAACGAGACAAGGCAAAAGCAAATAAATTCTATTTTATTACTTTATTTAGAATTTTTCAAAATTTAGAAATGAGTTAGAAACAAGCCTCCTTAACCCTTTATTCGAATTTAAAAACATGCATTTGAATAAAGATATTTTTCTAAAACAAAACAAAAGCAAACTACTAAGACGTCTTCCGTCGTTTAGGATTAGCCTCTTCATCTTCAAGAGGCCGATCCGCCACAATCTTCGAGCTAAGAATGGGAGTAGACCTCTCAAAACCTGGGGGCTCGATCGGATCCTCGTCCTGCTCGACTGGGGGCTCCTCGATCCTTGGCCCTAGACGATCTTTAACAGTCACCTTCGGCCCAAGTCTTTCCCGCACTGGTCTCGAAGTAGAAGCACCTGCATCAGCAACACAAAGATCACCATAATCCCTCCTGTCACGCACTACTTCATGCAACAAGGAGGGCTTTGGCCCATTCTTTTCTCTCCTCCTCTGATTCTCCCGTTCCCGAGAATCCTTGGAATGACACCAACGCGTATAGAAATCCGTGACACGAGTAGACTCTATATGCGCCGGAACCGCCCAAGTAACACGATCCGACCACCCTCGGATCCAAGCATCAATCATCTGGTTGTTTAGAACAACAACCCCTCCGACCTGCGTATCCTGATCCGGAATGGTCTGCGCAAGTCCGATTTGCCTCTTCAAGCGAAGAGGATGAATCCACACCCCTCGTTCAAAGCCACACAACATCAACCCACGAGCTGCATTCACAACCGACGGCGCAGTAACCTCTGCAATACCCCACCACGGAACGTACCAACGAATACTGCTCTCCTTCACAAACCCCCGATAGTAGTTAAGCGAACGCTCCCGAGGGTCAGCCCATTCCATCTTCCGAGATGTCGTGGCCGCCGCCTTAAAAAAGCCTTGAGGGGCAGAGCTTTATACACACTTAGCCTCTCCATGAGCCAAATGTTGAGAATCCTAGCGCAACCCCTGTACGAGCTCAGACGATTAGCATAACGGTCGTCTAAGCCCAGTATAGTTTCCGCCAGGATCAAAGCAGAAGGATCATATCCCCTCTCCATCTCTTCGACAACGCGAGCATACCTTGCGTTCCCGAACACACCATCCGGCATGGACCCAGCAAAAGCATAGCGATGAACCAAACAAAAAGCAAGGGCCCTCCGCCTCGAACGGTCCGAAATACTAGTGTCGGTTCTATTCATGTACCGCTGACACAAGAGAAGCATATTCACCCTACCTCCCTCGAACAAACCCGCAGCATGAGCATTTGTCATCCCAAGGAAGTTTCGTAACATCCCGTTATAGCAAAGCTCACTCCTCACAACCACAGGAGTTGTCCGTTTCGACCACCCAGCAATGGCCGTAAACTCCTCCATCAAAGGACACACCTCTCCCCCGGGAAACCTAAAAACATGCAAATTAGGATCCCAATAATCCAAGCACGAATCAAGAAAGTCTAAATCGACTTTCATCTGACGAAATCCAATAAAAACACCCGCACCATCATCATACAACGCCTTCTTCATCCCCGGACTTAATGAGGAAGTCCATCTCTTCAAAAGAGCATCAAAATGCTCAACCATTTTTTTAGAACACAAAAACTTTTATAAATATACCTAATATATTTATGAGAGCAAAAACCTAAAGCAAAAGCAAAGAAGAGAAGTGATTGTGAATGGAGATTATGGCACGCACCCCCTCTCCTTATATAGGAAAACAATATCCGAAATATGGAAATACAATAAGTAGAAAGCCAAGAAACCGCATGGCTCTATGCGGTTTGCACCCCAAACCGCATAAGGCTATGCGGTTTCTCCCTGCAACCGCATAAGACTATGCGGTTTCAGGGGCTGGTTTTTTCTCACAAGTTTCCTAATTTCGTCTTCTCTAAGCACGACATTCACACTATACTACGACATATTCCCCATGCAGCAACATTACACTTCATCTTAGCAAATACGACTCTCACCACGAGTCAAAACGAGTCATTTTTAGCATCCACGCAAGCTCATTCAAAACGAACATTTTGCTAACGCATTTTCACAAATTACTCAAAACATCAAAGCATCCCACTCGGGAATCATTTCGTTTTCAACCAAGCGTACTAACAAACAGGTCTACAAGCAACAAGCAAGTTCAAGCTACAAAGGCATGTAAACAAAGGTTCATACAATCTTTATTACACAAAGTTCACTCAGGATTACGACGACGATACTCGTCAAATTCACGCCGAAGTTGCGCATTCTCAGCCCGACTCTGACACAACTGGGCCGCCTGCTCAGCCCAGGCCATCCTCCATCTGTTCGCTGTCCGCCACAGCCTCTTATGCACCTCCTTAGCCACCTACAACATATAAACACAAAAACACGTTACATTCTTCTCCATTTTGCCTTAATTTCACTCAAATTAAGTCAAACTTAGGGGGAAATTTCAAACCAAGACACAGCCGACCCCACTTTGCCTTAATTTCACTCAAATTAAGACAAACTCGAGGGGGTAACACAAAAACACAGATCGCACTAGTTTGATCTTCGCTACAGCCCATACCTCGATCAAACTGGGGGCTTATACACATATACAACAACAAAAATGTATACCTTCTTCACCCGCCTGGCCCAAATTGGCCCATCCGGCCAAGAGTCATCGACGCACGTCGGCAAAGACAAAGGTACGACGGACACCTGAGTCATCATACTCAGCGGTAGTAGGGAAGTCACCGGCCTGCTCCGCCATCTCAGGATCAAATTTCTACAAAAACAACAGCAAAACAAATACAAATGCGCACTAAGGGGAATTTTCGCAAAATTTTTACCCTGCGCACAAGCAAACCAGAAACATACCTCAATCGGCCCACAAGCAAGCCGAGACTGAGCAAACTGACCATAGTCTTCCCCAGGACAGAGAAGGCTCACCGACTCCCCCTCTCCATACAATGTCACCCGATCCTGCGCAGAAGTCCCACGCTCAAAAAGGACCCTCGGCGGGTCCCTAGGCACTATTGGAGCCGGCCACCCGGCCTGATACACCAAGCGCTCTCCGAGATACCAAACCGGCCCATACGGCGTCGCCAAATACAGGCGCTGGGTATCACGCACCGCAAACCTAGCCACAATACCCTCAGGAATACCCGCATACTGATTCCACGGGAACGGCACGAACTACAGAACAACAACAAACAACGTCATCAAGAACACGCACAATCATTTTAAGTACACTCTATTTAAAATGATTCAGATACAAACCTGGTTAAACTCCATGAGGTTCAGACGCACCCGAACATCATCATACGACCAGTTAAACGCCGCACGGTTGCACGTACCCCAAGTATACACCGCCGGGTACTTCCTCACGATCCTCGTAGCGTGTGGGGGAAGCAGAAAGGGAAAGTGGCTCAGGATCCATGACTGCACATACAAAGACACATTACAAAAGCAACAAAAACAAGCATACAATACAACCAAAACAAAAAACAAACAACACGTACCTCCATCAAGAATCCAGGCGAGACCAAGGACAGTCTCGACCCTCGATCCATGACCCGCGGTCTCACGGCATCCATGCAAAAGCGAATGCACAAACCCAAAGACGACGTCACCCAGTCGAACGTCCCAATCGCATCCCAATCCAGGAGATACATAAGGACCGACGTCGACGCCCGCTCACCTTTATCACTGAAGTACACGGCGCTAACAAACCACCACAACCACAGACGAGCATTCTGCTCGTCACTCCACTCCGAAGGACCATACTCGGTCCTCCCCTCAAAGTACTCCAAGATGTAGCTCGTCTTGAAGGTATAAGGTGGTGCACCCTCACAGATCACCTCCAAACCACTACCGATCGCATCAGTCACAACCTCGTCCACAATGGACGGCGCAAACTCAAAGCTCATATCACGGTCCCCGAACGGCAGTCCCGTCATGACCGCGTACTCAGACAAGGTAATGCCGACCTCAAAGCCAGGCATATGGAACGTCGTCGTGGTATCCCAATACCTGTCTAAGAAGGCCCTGATCAACATCAGGTTCGCCGTCTGCTGCTTCCCCGCGATCTCTCTCCAATGGCCAACCAACGGGCCAAAAGCACTACGCAACACCCAAGCTTGCGCTCCCCGCGAAAGCTTCTCCTCGAAGGCACACATTGCTGACGAAACACCCGAGAAAGTCCTCATGGGACCTTTCTGCCAACCCATCGTCGCTCGGTAAGAAACATGTCACTCCGGAGCCAGCAGAAGGTTATGGCCATCCCAGCCCTTAGCGAAAGCCCTGTTTATCCGTGACTTTCGCGGCCTAGAACTACTCGCCCTAGGCGCGGCTTCCTTGGCCTCCTCGGCCTCCTCGGCCTCCCCCTCGACATCCATCTCAGCCTCAAGCTCGTTCACGAGCTCAGCAGCCAGCTCGTCAGCAAGATCATCCTCCTCAACAGGATCACGCACAGGGACGTTCTTCCCACGACCCCTGCCACGTGACTGACCACGCCTCGTGCGTAAGTTAAGAGGGTCAGCATCCCTCTCGCTACGCGAGCGCCTCAGTCCTCGATCCAGTACTCTTACGAGCCCTCGACCTCGTAACACGATCAGAGCCTGCAACCAACACAAACAGCTATAATACATGCAAGCATACCAACTTGGCATACATTATACACAACATTCACACACGAGTAATATGCACATAACACGTACACATCCCTACGCATATACACATTTCATGCACAGAGCATTTTTAGGCCTAATTCACAATTAAGCCGAAAATCGTTCTCTACACTTCAAAATTACAACTTTATGGTTTCTGCGCGCCATAATAGTCCCCAACAACAACCCATTACAAGCAATTGCATTTTGGTCACTCCGATCAAAAACCCCCAATTCGCCCTGATTACTCCGTATAACTACGACTTAAGACGGCGATTTGAAGGCCTTAGCTCGACATTTTCGCAAAATTAACGCTATAGGCATGCTATACACACTATGGGCATCCTACACCGACGTTTAATTGAAATTCCGGGTCGGAAAATCCGGGCTCGTTTTCGGGCCCGAGCCCTAATTTGGACGTTTTTCACACAAAGACGGTCTAAATCATGATCAATTCACACATACACGTTCACAAGGCATAATGCAACACAATGGCAACAACTTCAAGCATTCAAACGGCAAATTTCGAGCAAAACTCGGGTTTTCATCCAAAACCCGTCTTTTCAACATTTCAAGGCAAAACTAGCTAATTACAACGACAAATAACATAAGAACAAGTTAAAATGGAGCATTACCTGGTTCCATAGCAAAACAACGCAAGAAAAACGAGCGAATTTGGTTGAGAAATCGAAAAAATGGTGTTTTTAAAGTAAGAAAACCGAAATGAAGTATAATGAGTAGCATACGGTTGAGCTCGAGCCTTATATAGCCCCTACAGCCAACAGGGGAAACCGCATAGGCTTATGCGGTTTACCCCCTGAACCGCATAAGCTTATGCGGTTTGCACCCTTGGCTTTTCTCGGGTTTTTCTCGTTTTACGCCTACTTTTCGATTCCTAACTCATCCTAGCTCAAGTACAACTCCAAGTACATCCCGTGCTTGGGTTAAGACATCCCTTACAACCCGCCATACGCGTATATTAAGGATCTAATATACGGTACAGAAGCAGAAGCACGAACGCTCTTCACGAGCATTTGCATCATTTTCTCCTCAACGGAAGGCAAACACATGCAATAACAACCACGTAAACACTCCTCGGCGAGTCCAAGCATAAGCACACTCCGCAAAATATTCAAGCACAAGCATCCTACAAGTACATCCGAACGCGAACATTGCAATAACCATGGCACGAAAACACAAATGCACTCCTACAAGATCATACACCTTTACAAATGCACTCTTCACGAGGTCATACGTCCAGCCCCGATACGCTCACACCCTTACACTTTAGCACCCCACGCATTTCAGCACATGCGCTCTTTCACGAGACCACACATCACGCAAAGACACTGCAAGCAACAGCACTAAGCATACAATGATACCCAACATATACAAGACGACGGCATCAACAACAGCACGACAAGCACAACAAAGGCACTCTGCAGGCCGGCAGGCCCTTATAATATGCACGGACCGCCAAGTCCTTAAAATGCGCACGTCCCTCCCCGATTACCCCGGTTCGAAGTCCTCGTCTCACCCATGGACACATGCTTCGTTCCGCCTGACTATATCGAGACTGTAATGGTCCGGATATGGTCGTGGAGTTTGACTAGCGCTCTAGTCCGAGCTCAGTCAAACTGGGGGCTCTGTGGATACCCATATCCGTACCCTCCCAACAAAAACCCTGTGATGTAACACGGACTCTTATTACGCATGTTTAACGCTGACTTAAACGGTTCTAACTAATGTCGAATTCATTTTGAGTCGTTTTGAAATGTTAAAATGATTTAGGTCGCTTCACATCACACTTAAATAACGTTCATTTTGTCCATTTGGAGTCTAGCTAGGTCCTTGTCCTGCTTCATTTGGCATGAGCTTCGCATCTGCACTACAATTGGCCCTTTTACATTAACAAGGTCTAATTCAGCATTCCTAAATTCCTAAATTTAGGCCCGGTAGCTAAAACCGCTATTTAGCCCCCCCTCACACAAAATGCAGCTTCACGTCTTAGCTTATTCCACAAAATCTATGCAAATACACCTTTTTCATTTTTTCGGGTCTCGGGCCCAAAACCGAGCCTAAACCCAAGCCTTTGGCCCGCACTCCAGAGCCCTGAACATCATAAAATATCTCAGAAATATCCCAGCTCTTTTCTTGGCACGCACGCACTTGGAAAGCAGGCCTAAAACCAGACCACCAAACCGCATGACCTTATGCGGTTTGGTAGGCAACCGCATAGGCTTATGCGGTTTGCCCTAGCAACCGCATAAGGCTATGCGGTTTCTAGGCCTGGTTTTATCCCCGTATTTCCTAATTTCTCCGAGGTTTTAGTATATATACAGCCCTATACTCGACCTCGAAGCAAATCTTACACACACAATTTGCAACCAGAATTCCTTCTTTACACACTACAACTCTCTCAAAGCCTCAAGCACTCAAATCCTTGGGTTCAGCACACCATCCCGTGTTGAATTCATCCTCCTTTTTAGTTCAAGAAGCGAAGCTCTGCCCAGATCTGAAGCGTCAAGACAAGGTAGGTACCGATCCACTTGGATCAAAGCTTTTTCTTATTTTCTATGGACTAACAAAGGGGACTACACTCTAGCGCGGCTTTGGCACCCGAGCGCGCTTGCCTTCTAAGTGTTCTTATTACTTCGGGTACACTCCATATCCGATGACACGCCAAAGTCGCATAAGCAACCGACCTTTTAAAATAAACCAATGGACAATTGAACTTTATTTTAATTGTATGCATCTTGCACCCTCCTTCTTTTGCATTAAAATCAACTTAAACAATGAATTCGACCTTTAACTGAACCGTTTTCGTTAACAAGTTAAATATGCTAAACTGAGGGTTTTAATCAATCTTTTTGCATCTGCATCTGCATTCTTTTACATCTTTTTCGCACTTGTACGTAGCGATAACATCAGCTCAAATATCATCTTACGAGGATTGTTCTTGGTCAGTAGAGGCTATTTTTACATAGGCTTTTCTAAAAGGTTTTCATAAATCATTATTTGAATAACTCTTTTTCTAAAGTACCCTCACCCCGAATCCAATCTGGTTTCACAACCTTAGATCTAGGGGTGTCGGCGTGCTCCGAAATCTAAGAACATGTTTTTAGCTTAGAACATGGTAGCAGGTTCCTAATTTCCGCGATAATTAGGTGGCGACTCCAAACAGTTCTTAAAGGTTTTTCTAACTTAATCTTTTTTAACTTTAATCCTAATCGCCCTTATGCAAGACGCCGAGTTGGGTCCCTCGTCTCTGACCCGGGTTCCACAAGCCTCCAAAGGGTCCCTAACAAGGACCCTAGGTAAGTTCTCCACAACACACTCATCCACAATATCAACAGAGCAAACATACTCCTCGAACATGGGGCGCTTTAAAGCACTAGACAAGTTAAAGGTTATGGTATTACCTTCTACATCCAATGTCAATTTCCCGTTCTTGACATCAATTATAGCACCAGCAGTGTGCAGGAAGGGCCGACCCAATATGATAGGAATTTGGGAATCTTCGACCATGTCAAGAACTATGAAATCGACGGGGATGAAAAACTTACCGACACGGACGGGGACGTCCTCTAGAACGCCCAAAGGACGTTTCACAGAACGATCCTCCATCTGGAGAGTGATATTTGTGACCTTTAAAGGCCCCATGTTCAACTTCTCGCACACCGAGTACGGCATGACGCTCACGCTTGCACCTAAATCACATAACGCATTATCAATTAAAACAGTACCAATGGTGCAAGGAATCGAGAAGCTACCCGGGTCCTTCAATTTAGGAGGAGACCGGTTTTGTAAAAGTGCACTACGTTCCGCAGTGAAAGCCACGGTCTCGACCTCATTGAACGACCTTTTACGGGTGAGGATGTCTTTTAAAAACTTAGCATAAGCCGGGATTTGAGTGACCAAATCAGTAAAAGGAACCGTTACCTTGAGGTCTTTGACAACCTCCATGAACTTACCAAATTGAGCATCAAGTTTGGGCTTTACCACTCGGCTCGGGAATGGCAAACGGATTTGAATCGGCGGCTCCTGCGGCTTGTCTTTCGCTTGCTCCTTGAACTTGTCCTTCACGCCCCCACCAACACCACTCACGGCCCCCTCCTTGACCACATGGGACTCTCCTAGCTCGGCTCCTCCCTTGCTCACGTGTTCACCTCCTGCACTCACATCATTCTCAACATTTAAATCGTTAGCGAAAACATTAGGACCTACCTTACTTACCTTTTCGGGAGGCGTGTCAACTTTGGGAATTGTTGGCCCATCATAGCTCATTCCGCTTCTTAGGGAGATGGCGTTGGCGGTCTCGTGAGGTTGCTTGGGCTGAGCCGGAAGCGCTCCGGGTGCTCTCGTGTTGCTAGAAGACGCAAGTTGAGCAAGTTGAGTATCCATGGCCTTGTTGTGAGCAACCAAGGATTGGATCGTTGCGTCTTTAGCTTGTGCCTCCTTCTCCATTTTGGCCATCATGGCCTCTTGATTCTTTTGCATTTGGAGCATCATGGTTTTCATTTCGGCCATGGGATCGGAGACCGGTGGAGGAGCAACGGGTGGTTGGTATTGTGGTCTAACAAAACCGGGTGGATTGTAGGGGCGGGGAGCATTATAAGGAGTAAAGTTTTGTTGTGGGCTGTTTTGAAGTGGTTGTGGTGGTTGTGGATTTAGAACATTTTGGCTTTTGTATGAAAGATTAGGATGATTTCGATAACCTTCATTGTAATAATTCGAGTAGGGGTTGTTTTGTGATTGAAAGGCATGCACATGGTGTACTTGAGATTGAGAGTTCATACCTCGGCATTCCATTGATGAGTGTCCGGATGCTCCACAAGAATCACAAGATGGCTCATAAGTCGTATGCATAGCGGCTACCGATTGTCCTCGAGCTTGGGAGGAACCGGCTTGCATTTGGCTCATCATCATCGCGGTCATTGCATCCACCTTTGCCGTAAGCAAGGCCACCGCGTCAACGTCATGCTTACCTCCACTCCTAGGAACATTCCTAGAATTACCGTATTGAGCATCGTGAATGGCCATGGCTTCAATGGTATCAAAAGCCTCCTCAACATCGATGTTATCAAAGCGTCCGTTCGCGGCCGAGTCTAGCACTTGGCGAGACTCATTGTACAAACCGTTATAGAATTGCATGACCAAAAACCATTTGTCGAGGCCGTGATGAGGACATTGGCGTTGCAAATCCTTGTAGCGCTCCCACGCATCAAACAAACTTTCATCACCTCTTTGCCTAAAGCTCGTGATTTGGCTCCTTAGCATTGCCGTCTTCTCCGGTGGGAAGTATTTTTGATAAAATGCCAAGACGAGCGAGTTCCAATCGGTAATAGCGAGTGCAACCCGGTTCAAAGAATTTAGCCATAGCTTTGCTTTGTCCCTTAGTGAGAACGGGAAAAGCATCTCTCTTATTTGATGTTGGGTCACTCCGGTTTGCTTTATTGTAGAGCAATAGTCGCAAAAGTTTTGAATGTGGAGATTTGGGTCCTCACCGGGGCTCCCTCCAAACTGACTACGCTCAATTAGGTTCATGAACGCGGGTTTCACCTGAAAATTGTTGGCTGCTATGGTTGGCATAGCATTGCCCGTAGGAACTTGAGCGGCGGTAGGCCTCGAGTGGTCCGAGAGTTTCACCATTTTCTTTGCTTCAGGTATGGGTTCAATGTGAGTGGATGAAGTAGAAGGAGAAGTAGCAGCTTCCAAGTCCCTCAACAAGTTCTTGCGCCTAAGAAAAGTACGCTCCGGCTCCGGATCAAACTGAACTGCCAAGCCTTTTTGAGACGTACGCGTTTGCCTGGGCATACAAAAATACTAGAGGCAACGATAAGTAGCGGCCTCAAGGAATTGAGGTTCCTTGAGACAAGAGTAACAAATGAGAAAAGAACCAAATAACAACAAAAAACAAATCCGTATCCCCGGCAACGGCGCCAAAATTTGATAGGGCTTAGTCGCGTCACCTAATCAAAAATAATACCGAACTAAATGCTAGGGTAGCTAGGGCAAGTCGGGTCGAATCGACAGGGAGAAGGTCGCTTATGTTGGTTATTTTGGGTGATTCTAATCTCGGTTCGAGTGATTGGTTGGTTACTAAAGCTAGAGCAAAAGGATAAAAGGTTTAACGATAAGGAAAGAAGTCTAGGAAGTCGGGTTAGGCACGGGGAAGGTTAGGGCAAAGGATGGTGAACGGGTTGAGTAGGTAATCGCACTTGCTAAGGGTTTAGCTCGTCCTCTCGGTCTTAAGCTTCCTCTAGGTCTCAAAAGCGGGCTCTCGCTACTTACAATTGAGGGTCCTAATGATTGTCTCGCGCCTCTCCTCGAACTAGTCTCTCGATCTTAAGTTCAAGGGTTCTAAAGGTTTGCTAAAACGTGATCAAGGATTCAACAAACACATTCAAGCAAAGACAATCAAACCAAGAGCAAAAACCTAACTCTAATGATCACCAAATACAACCAAAACCAAAACCCATACTTCACCCTTCTCCCTAGATGAATAAACTACTCACACATGATAATAACGATGATCAAAGCAAGGGAGAATAATGAAAACATGATTAAGAACAATATATAATGAAATGAACAACAAAGGAGAGTAGGAATTTGTTGGAGTATGTGTCCTCCACAATAGTGCGATTACTTAATAAATCTCAATTAAGGAATACATGGGGATAATCCTGTATTATAGTCAATTGATTAACGTAAATCAATAACGATTGGCTGACTAGAGTTTGACGTTATTGTCGTGAAAACGGCGGTGATCAATTGATCCCTTTAAGTCACACCTAAAGGAACATACTTCAAATATTTAAGCTAATTAATTGTATGAGATACTGTAACACCCCGTGTTAATTTAATTCAATAATTAGCCATCAATTTCTAATTTCAAATCCTAAATCAAATCCTAACCTTTTTTAGCCTTCAAAATCACAATTTTAGCTAAACTTTTATTTTGTAAAATTTATCGACTTCTTTAACACTTTTCAAAATTTTTGAATAATGGAATAAATAATTTAGTCTTAGAATTTAAAAGTAGAAATATTTCGAAAAATCGTCAAACGCGCACACATTAACTTTTATCGCTTTTGACGCCCGACTTTTTAAAACTGACCAAATTCGTGAAAAACATTTTAAAACACAAATTAGACATTTTCTTAATCAAATAGTGTAGGAGACTTTTTCCAACCAATTAGAATTTAGGTGTTTCCTAATTTCTTTTAAAATTAAATTTTAATTACTAACTTTAATATCTAATATCTTTAACCTAAATTTTTACAACTTATTCCATAATTCACAAAGGCAAAAATACATCATTTTCTCTTCCATTTGGCCGGCCACTCTTCTCTCATTTTCTCCCTTTGATTTTCTTCCATTTTATTACAAAAACCTCTTAAATAAAAACACTAATATTATCCTAATAATCTCTAGTATATTTTAGCTAATTAGTGGGTATTTTGGAGCTTATATTTTACGGGTTTATTTGAAGGTGAAGACGGGTTTGAGGGTGAAGCTTTGGACTTAGACAACTTAGTCGATCCGGATAACCAATAATCATACCTACTAAGGTGACTAACTATGTCTTGTATTATTCTTTTAGTAAATTAATTTGTTTTGTTATTATAATTTTATGGATATGAAAATTATGTTAAATATGTTAAACATCACTTGTATGAACTTATATGTTTATGTGTTATATAATAAAATGATATTAAATAGGTAATAATGATAATAGTGTAATTGTAGTAATATTGTTCACATGTTAGTTAAATTAATTTTGAGCATTTTTAATTTATGTTCATATGATTTTTATGTTTATTTATGTTTTAATGAAGTAGTAATGTTATATAAAAATTATGTGAAATATTAAAAATGAGTTTAAAGTGATTAAAATCAAAAATGAAAATTTATATATATATAATACATATACACGGTTTTATTTATTTTTTTTAAATAAATTTTCACTTTTAATTTTTGTAAATAATATGTTAGATTAAGTTAGTTAAAATGGATGTTACCATATGAAAAGAATTAATTTAGGAAAATAAATTATAAATTATCAAAATCGAAATAAGTGTTCTTGAGTTTTATTATGATCTTCATGTGTGTTCATATGATATTCATGTTGATGTTCTTCAATATTGTTCACTTTGATTAAGTTTTATATTATGTTTGTTAATAATTTGTGTTTATGTTTAGTTATTGTTTATATATATTGTTAGTATTATACTATAAATCAACTTAAACATTATAAATCACTTAGATTAAAAAGTTAGAAATTTAAAGTGTTGAAAAAACACTATTCATAAATATAAATGAAATTGTTAGTAAATTTCATTTTAGTTTAAACCGTTTTAGTTTAATTAGAATAATTAAAATATAAAGACTTTAAGTTAAAAACCGATAAAATCGAAAAATGAAAATTTGGACACCACCTTAGTTGCTCACGGCATCCTCACTATTGTTAGGGTTAAAATTTGTTTTATCACTTTTTAGTTTATTGTTAATATAATTTAATTGTTAATTAATAAGTTAGAATTAAGAAATTAAAAGAAATAAATCAATTTTTGTATTATATATGTTGTACACGGCATTTTCACTTTTTGTTGACTAAATTTGACCAAAATGAAATTATCACTAAGTCACTAAAGTTAAATAGTAATTAGAATTGAATTTTAATATAAATCGATTTAATTATAAATGAGATACGATAAACCGATAAAAATGTTTAACCGTATAAAGATGAATTAAATCGTGTGATTCTACCTTTGCTATTGGATTGATGATCTTGGACATACGGACTATAAATGAATCATCCACGATACTATCACTAACTTAAATAAATAATCGACTAAATCTAACCGAGCCTCATTTTATAATAAATATCATTATCACCTTTATATAAAATGAACTTAACATTTTTAAAACTAGAATTTTAGAATATTTTCATAAATGACTAAATACAAAATGAACTTAACGTTTTTAAAACTATGAGTTTCGAATATTTTCATAAACGACTAAATACAAACCGAACTTAACATTTTTAAAACTAGACTTTAGAATATTTTCAAAAATCGCCTAAGTACAAAACGAACCTAACGACTTTAAAACTAGAAATCTATACTTAGGAAATAAAAGATTTAGTTTTATAACTAAAATACCTTAAGTATAAAAATAATAAGTATAAGTATAAAAATACATATAAAATACGTATAGAATACGATGAATAGTAAATACGATGAATAGTAAATACAATGAATAGTAAATACGATGAATAGTGAATACAATGAATAGTAAATACGATGAATAGTAAAATACGGTGAATAGTGAAATACTGAAAATAATTGAAAATTTTACTAAGTATAGAAAATTTAAAATGAAGAAGTAAATGACCTAAAGTGTTTGAAAAACACATAAATAAAATTGGACATACTAATAAACGTTTCAATTTAGAAACTTGAAAACGTTAATAATTAACAACACTTCAAATAATAAACGAATGTGTTATGTGATCATATGAAACCTACCATTCAAATAAAACGTTTGACGCTGAGACTAGGAGAGTCTAGTAACATGTGATATGTAATATCAAATAAATAATAAATCATGAGTAGGTTTAAATAAAAGGTCAAGCTTGGGCCTCAGATAAGGGAACGTCAATCGTGAGTGAAGTGGGGTTAAGATAGTCTTGTCGCGGTCGCCATTGCCGGACAAGATAACTGAATATGCCAACTCTTGATGGGTCAGGCTTTAGGAAATAGTCGTTTTATCCTGAGTTAAGGTGCTCTATGATTAGCATAGCCCATTCTTAAATTGGATACTAGTGTACATGTACTAGACTAGGGTTTTATTCCCCTATTTCGCTAAAGTTACCAGGGTATCCGTGCCGATTTGGGCGATTATAGCGGTGATCTCCTTGCCGTGTTTCGTTCTTAGTGGGCGCGACACTAGCATTCGTTCTTGCCACATGTAAAGATCACTTGACGAGATTGTATCTGAAGTTCGAATCATTTCGAACACTAGAGGATGAGATGCAAGTATTATAGTATTCGGCGTGGTTTACGAGTCGAGTAAGCCTCTGCACTATGGAAGTGAGATGCAATCGATCAGTACAAGGGCCTACTCGGTCGTGCTCGTAGCAGATGTGTTGTGTGTTGTTTGATTAAATGAGAACGAGTGTGTACCATCTTCGAAAATTAAAGACCACAAGTTTACAAGTGAATCGAGTCTGCATGATGAGAACAATACGATACGTATGTATGTATGCGATCTGATATCGCTTTGTAATCTTGCTGATATGTTGTAATACTATGGCTATGATATTATATGTTATTTGCTTTCATAACTGAATATCATGCTTATATGATTTATCGCTTTAACCACATGCTTTATGACATATATGTCTTTACATGCTAATTGTATTAAGCATGTTTATGTTTTATCATAACGTTATGTTTATAAAGCGATAATATTAAACCAAAGTAATTGAAATCGAGGGTAAGTATGAGCATAGCTAGTCATCACACCGCTCACGCATCCCCCATAGTTTATTGTGCAGGACGTTCGTGGACCAGGAGCTGGATTTTGGATGGGGCCACGAGACGCTTTTATGCTTTGTTTTTATTGTTTTCCGAGAGATATGTAATATATAACGCTACTCTTTTAACTACCGTATTTAGAGTTGTTTTATTCAACTCTCGAACGAAGATGTAACATTTTGGGTTTATGTATAATTAATGACTCTGGTTTAAGACTTAATTAATTTCCGCCTTAGTAATTAAAGTCGACTAAAAACCAGGTTGTTACAGTTGGTATCAGAGCTGACTCGTGACCGTAACATAAATGGCCTAATGCGATTTATGCTTACCTAACGAGAGACACCTGGGCCAGACATTCATATTGTATGTCAGGCATAGACTAATAGGATCAAATAATAAATTAGATTTTTCTTTTATTAGATCACTTAAATAATAAACTTCAAATCGCTTTAAAGTGTGAGGATGGGTAGAAATCTTAAGGACTGACCATAGACTTAGGATTTTTAAATATAATAAACTACTTCCCTCAAAATAAAATACACTAACTCGCGTATGCTTGCTACTTGCTGAAGTGACTGACAAAAACTAACAATTATCCTCGGATATAAAATCTAAATAATAATTCAATTCCCGAAGATCGAAGCACTGAAGGAGTACCAGACGGCACGGAGCGAGGACATCTGTTAAATCACATTTAATTCCATAAAAAAAAAAAAAAAAAAAAAAAAAAAAAAAAAATTAATACTTTCCCTCTCTCCTACCTTTTTCATTCTTATCAAGAAAATGTATGAGATACATTTTTAAATCCTAAAACCGATGTGATCAACAATTACATCTCAATGAAATAAAGTACCTAACCTCTGTGCTTACTCGCATGACTACTGTCAGCACTTCTATTTTCAAATAAATTCTATCAATATCAAGCATGCTATCTAACCCCTTGCGATGCTAATAATCTTCTTCGCTTCCTAATTCTTTCAGAATGGCTGCACCTCCAATGACAGACGAGGAAAGACACCTCCTGGCAGAAGAATCTTTGATCCGTTTGGCAGAAATAGCCACGGACAACGCAAACCGCCAACATCATCCGAGCGCGTTTGATCGTGTTTCACGTCATCGACCACAAGAATACTCGGGTTCAAGTAACCCTATTGATCTCACGAATTGGCTAGAAGAGATGAAAAAGCTGATGGACCTAAGCAGGACACCTCCAGAGGATAGGGTAAACATCGCCGCCTACTACTTGAAAGGCGAGGCGAATGATTGGTGGAACGTGGTCAGGACCAACGAGCCTGACGCCACGTTTACATGGTACGAATTCGTCGAGAAGATTAAGGGGAAGTACTTTGGGTATGAACTCCGTTGTCAGAAGGAAGAGGAATTCATAGCTCTTAAGATGGGGGACATGACACTCCAAGAGTACACCGCAAAATTTCAACAGCTGGCCAAGTTTGGGGCTGCGATCGCTCCCAACGAAAGGGCCATGACCCAGAGGTATCTGCGCAATATGTCCTACACTATGCGTACCCACATGAGTACCAACACCTACAATACCGTTGCTGCAGCGTATGAATGCGCATGTAGCCTATGGGCTTCTCTGGAGTTAGAAAAGGCTGAAAAGAAGAAGAAGGTGTTTGTGCCTTCCGTGTCACAGTCGAGCTTCATTCAGAAGCCGAACTACCAACGTCCGATTCAGCAGAGGCCAAATTTTCAGAGGCCTACGTTCCAAAACAGGGTTCCTGCTGGGAACAACGAGAGAGCCATGGTTGCAGGAAGGGCTCCTCAACCAAGAGCCTTACAGAGGAATTGTCATTTGTGTGGCAAGGCACCTCATGAAGGGAAGCAGTGTAACGGTCTGCCAATTACCTGTTATAGGTGTAAGAAAGTAGGACATAAGGCAAATGTATGTCCAGGTAACCTGAACACGGTACCTACTGCAGGAGTACCACAATCGGTGGTGGTACAGGGGCGAGTTTATGTGCTCACTGAAGCTGAGGCAGAGGAGTCACCTGAAGCTGACGTCATTACTGGTATATTTCTTGTAAACTCTGTGAACGCTATGGTTTTGTTTGACACTGGGGCATCATTGTCCTTTATATCTTCTAAATTTATTCATAAAGCTAATCTCACAAATTCCGAACCAATCCACGCAAATATTTCTTTACCAAACGGAAAAATTTTCAAATGCTCCAAAATTTTCAAAGATACTCCAATCACAATCCATAAAACAATCTTCCCTTCCGACCTTATCCTTTTTGACATGCCGGAGTTCGACGTCATTCTGGGGATCGATTGGTTGACTAAGTATCATGCGTTGTTCGAGTGCCGAGATCGGAAAATTCGCTTGAAGCATCCTACAGGGACTAAAGTCACGTATCAGAAGACTTCGCCAATTAAGGGGGCAAAAATTATCTCGGTTCTACAACTACAACGGTTAGAAAGAAAAGGGCATCAAGTGTACTTATGCAGTGTCAATGAAGTAAAGGAAAGCGTGAAAATTGAAGATATTCACGTAGTACGGGAATTCCCTGATGTCTTCCCGGACGATTTGCCAGGTTTGCCACCTGCACGTGATGTTGAATTCTCTATCGACCTTGCGCCAGGCACGGCACCTATCTCAAAGGCACCTTACAGGATGGCACCAGTGGAGCTACAAGAGCTGAAGAAACAACTCGAGGAAATGATTGAAAAGGGTTTCATAAGACCAAGTGTTTCACCTTGGGGAGCACCGGTCCTTTTTGTGAAGAAGAAGGACGGCAGTATGAGACTCTGCATCGACTACAGGGAATTGAACAAGGTAACCATTAAGAACCGCTACCCTTTGCCCAGAATCGACGATCTCTTTGATCAACTAAAAGGCGCGGGAGTGTTTTCTAAGATCGACCTGAGGTCAGGTTACCATCAGATTGCAGTGAGAGAATCAGACATCCAAAAGACTGCTTTCAGAAGCAGGTACGGTCATTATGAATTCAAGGTTATGCCTTTTGGTTTGACAAATGCACCAGCAGTGTTCATGGATCAAATGAACAGAACCTTCCACGAGTACTTAGACATATGCGTGGTTGTATTCATTGATGATATCCTGATTTATTCCAAGACCGGGGCAGAACACGAGGAACACCTCCGTATCATTTTGGGGATACTAAGGGAGTATAAGTGGTATGCTAAATTTTCCAAGTGCGAGTTTTGGCTCGAGAAGGTTGCATTCTTGGGCCACGTCATCTCAAAGGACGGAGTGATGGTAGATCCTGCAAAGATCGACGCAGTGAAGGAATGGAAGGCTCCTACAAATATAACTGAAATACGCAGCTTCCTAGGATTGGCAGGATACTACAGAAGGTTTGTTCCAGACTTCTCCAAAGTAGCACGACCTATGACCAAGCTGCTACAAAAGGAATCCAAGTTCATATGGAGCGATGAGTGCGAGAATGCGTTCCAGGAACTCAAGACAAGGCTTACCACAGCACCCGTCTTAGCTCTTCCTACGGATGGAGACGAGTATGAAGTCTACAGTGACGCCTCACTGAATGGCCTGGGTTGCGTACTGATGCAACAAGGGAAGGTCATTGCTTACGCATCAAGGCAATTGAAAGTCCATGAAAGAAACTACCCCACTCATGACCTAGAGTTGGCAGCCGTGGTGTTTGCCTTGAAAATCTGGCGTCATTACCTCTACGGGGTGAGTATCAAGTTCTATACAGACCACAAAAGCCTAAAATATATTTTCACACAAAAGGAACTCAACATGAGACAACGCCGGTGGTTGGAACTGATCAAGGACTACAAAATTAAACTACTGTATCACGAGGGTAAGGCAAACGTCGTTGCTGACGCTCTGAGTAGAAAGACAACGCATACCCTCAACAACGTTTGGGAAATTCCGGCTGGTATTGTCAGAGACTTCAAGAGAATGAACTTAGAGTTGGTTCAGTCTGACGATGCTGATTTGAACGCCATGATCGCAGAGCCGGAGTTATATCACGAGATAAGAGCTCTACAATGGGAAGATGAAGAGCTTGTTAAGATCAGACGGGAAATTCCTTCAGGAAACCGAGAAGGGTTTGAGATTAAACCCGACTGAGTTTGAGATTCAAAGAAAGGTGGTGTGTGCCTGACGTACCTGTGTTGAAAAGAAAGATCCTCGACGAGGCACATAGTACACGATACTCCATACATCCTGGGTCTGATAAAATGTACCAAGACTTAAAACTGAAGTTTTGGTGGGTCCGAATGAAAGCAGAGATTGCTGAATACGTTGCGAAATGCTTAATCTGCCAAAAGGTGAAGTTTGAACATCAACGACCTGGGGGACTACTACAACCCTTGGACATTCCTTTGGGGAAATGGGACTCCATCTCCATGGATTTTATAACAGGTTTGCCAAGAACTCACCGAAGCAATAATGCGATTTGGGTAATAGTGGACCGCTTGACCAAATCGGCCCACTTTCTACCAATCAAAGACACTTGGAGTCTTGAAGAGCTAGCTAAGGCTTATGAGAAGGAGGTGATTCGACTACACGGTGTACCACTAGACATTATCTCGGACAGGGATCCGAGATTCACCTCTCATTTTTGGGACAAGCTCCAAGCGGCATTGGGAAGCCAACTAAAGATGAGCACCGCTTTCCACCCTGCGACCGATGGTCAAACTGAGCGAACTATCCAAACGGTCGAGGACATGCTCAGAGCATGTGCTTTAGAATTCAACGAGAATTGGGAGAAAAGCCTACCTTTGATTGAATTCTCCTACAATAATAGCTTCCATGCTAGTTTGGGTTGTGCACCATTCGAGGCACTATACGGGAGAAAGTGTCGTAGCCCAGTCTGTTGGGACGACACTAGTGATAACGTGGGTACTGGACCAGAGGTTATTCAGGACCAGATCGAACACATCAAAATAATTCGTGAACGCCTGCAAGCGGCACAAGACCGCCAGAAGATGTATGCTAACAAGCATCGCCGACCTATTGAGTTCGAAGTCGGCGATCATGTGTTCTTGAAAGTATCACCCATGAAGGGGGTTCGACGTTTCGGATTGAAAGGGAAACTGAGTCCTAAGTACGTTGGACCATACGAAGTACTTGAAAGAATTGGTGAGGTAGCTTATCGCCTGGCACTACCCCCCAATTTATCAAAGGTTCACAACGTGTTCCACGTTTCTCAACTAAGGAGATACAGGAGTGACCCAAGTCATATCATTACTCCCGACGTGATCGCAGTTGAGCCTAACTTACTATACTCAGAAAGGCCTGTCAAGATCCTAGCACGAGAAACCAAAGTGTTGAGGCGGAAGACGGTTCCCTTAGTAAAAGTGCTATGGAAGGGTCAATTGACTGAACAAGCAACTTGGGAGACTGAAGCCTCTATGAAGGAGAAATATCCCGAGCTGTTTACCTCAGGTGAAAATCCTATTCTTCATTCAAGTTTCGGGACGAAACTTTTCTAAGGGGGGAGGTTTGTAACACCCCGTGTTAATTTAATTCAATAATTAGCCATCAATTTCTAATTTCAAATCCTAAATCAAATCCTAACCTTTTTTAGCCTTCAAAATCACAATTTTAGCTAAACTTTTATTTTGTAAAATTTATCGACTTCTTTAACACTTTTCAAAATTTTTGAATAATGGAATAAATAATTTAGTCTTAGAATTTAAAAGTAGAAATATTTCGAAAAATCGTCAAACGCTACACACATTAACTTTTATCGCTGACGCCTTGAGCTTTAAAATCGACCAAATTAAGTGAAAAACATTTTAAAACACAAATTAGACATTTTCTTAATCAAATAGTGTAGGAGACTTTTTCCAACCAATTAGAATTTAGGTGTTTCCTAATTTCTTTTAAAATTAAATTTTAATTACTAACTTTAATATCTAATATCTTTAACCTAAATTTTTACAACTTATTCCATAATTCACAAAGGCAAAAATACATCATTTTCTCTTCCATTTGGCCGGCCACTCTTCTCTCATTTTCTCCCTTTGATTTTCTTCCATTTTATTACAAAAACCTCTTAAATAAAAACACTAATATTATCCTAATAATCTCTAGTATATTTTAGCTAATTAGTGGGTATTTTGGAGCTTATATTTTACGGGTTTATTTGAAGGTGAAGACGGGTTTGAGGGTGAAGCTTTGGACTTAGACAACTTAGTCGATCCGGATAACCAATAATCATACCTACTAAGGTGACTAACTATGTCTTGTATTATTCTTTTAGTAAATTAATTTGTTTTGTTATTATAATTTTATGGATATGAAAATTATGTTAAATATCTTAAACATCACTTGTATGAACTTATATGTTTATGTGTTATATAATAAAATGATATTAAATAGGTAATAATGATAATAGTGTAATTGTAGTAATATTGTTCACATGTTAGTTAAATTAATTTTGAGCATTTTTAATTTATGTTCATATGATTTTTATGTTTATTTATGTTTTAATGAAGTAGTAATGTTATATAAAAATTATGTGAAATATTAAAAATGAGTTTAAAGTGATTAAAATCAAAAATGAAAATTTATATATATATAATACATATACACGGTTTTATTTATTTTTTTTAAATAAATTTTCACTTTTAATTTTTGTAAATAATATGTTAGATTAAGTTAGTTAAAATGGATGTTACCATATGAAAAGAATTAATTTAGGAAAATAAATTATAAATTATCAAAATCGAAATAAGTGTTCTTGAGTTTTATTATGATCTTCATGTGTGTTCATATGATATTCATGTTGATGTTCTTCAATATTGTTCACTTTGATTAAGTTTTATATTATGTTTGTTAATAATTTGTGTTTATGTTTAGTTATTGTTTATATATATTGTTAGTATTATACTATAAATCAACTTAAACATTATAAATCACTTAGATTAAAAAGTTAGAAATTTAAAGTGTTGAAAAACACTATTCATAAATATAAATGAAATTGTTAGTAAATTTCATTTTAGTTTAAACTGCTTTTAGTTTAATTAGAATAATTAAAATATAAAGACTTTAAGTTAAAAACCGATAAAATCGAAAAATGAAAATTTGGACACCACCTTAGTTGCTCACGGCATCCTCACTATTGTTAGGGTTAAAATTTGTTTTATCACTTTTTAGTTTATTGTTAATATAATTTAATTGTTAATTAATAAGTTAGAATTAAGAAATTAAAAGAAATAAATCAATTTTTGTATTATATATGTTGTACACGGCATTTTCACTTTTTGTTGACTAAATTTGACCAAAATGAAATTATCACTAAGTCACTAAAGTTAAATAGTAATTAGAATTGAATTTTAGTATAAATCGATTTAATTATAAATGAGATACGATAAACCGATAAAAATGTTTAACCGTATAAAGATGAATTAAATCGTGTGATTCTACCTTTGCTATTGGATTGATGATCTTGGACATACGGACTATAAATGAATCATCCACGATACTATCACTAACTTAAATAAATAGACGACTAAATTTAACCGAGTCTCATTTTATAATAAATATCATTATCACCTTTATATAAAATGAACTTAACATTTTTAAAACTAGAATTTTAGAATATTTTCATAAATGACTAAATACAAAATGAACTTAACGTTTTTAAAACTATGAGTTTCGAATATTTTCATAAACGACTAAATACAAACCGAACTTAACATTTTTAAAACTAGACTTTAGAATATTTTCAAAAATCGCCTAAGTACAAAACGAACCTAACGACTTTAAAACTAGAAATCTATACTTAGGAAATAAAAGATTTAGTTTTATAACTAAAATACCTTAAGTATAAAAAAATAATAAGTATAAGTATAAAAATACATATAAAATACGTATAGAATACGATGAATAGTAAATACGATGAATAGTAAATACAATGAATAGTAAATACGATGAATAGTGAATACAATGAATAGTAAATACGATGAATAGTAAAATACGGTGAATAGTGAAATACTGAAAATAATTGAAAATTTTACTAAGTATAGAAAATTTAAAATGAAGAAGTAAATGACCTAAAGTGTTTGAAAAACACATAAATAAAATTGGACATACTAATAAACGTTTCAATTTAGAAACTTGAAAACGTTAATAATTAACAACACTTCAAATAATAAACGAATGTGTTATGTGATCATATGAAACCTACCATTCAAATAAAACGTTTGACGCTGAGACTAGGAGAGTCTAGTAACATGTGATATGTAATATCAAATAAATAATAAATCATGAGTAGGTTTAAATAAAAGGTCAAGCTTGGGCCTCAGATAAGGGAACGTCAATCGTGAGTGAAGTGGGGTTAAGATAGTCTTGTCGCGGTCGCCATTGCCGGACAAGATAACTGAATATGCCAACTCTTGATGGGTCAGGCTTTAGGAAATAGTCGTTTTATCCTGAGTTAAGGTGCTCTATGATTAGCATAGCCCATTCTTAAATTGGATACTAGTGTACATGTACTAGACTAGGGTTTTATTCCCCTATTTCGCTAAAGTTACCAGGGTATCCGTGCCGATTTGGGCGATTATAGCGGTGATCTCCTTGCCGTGTTTCGTTCTTAGTGGGCGCGACACTAGCATTCGTTCTTGCCACATGTAAAGATCACTTGACGAGATTGTATCTGAAGTTCGAATCATTTCGAACACTAGAGGATGAGATGCAAGTATTATAGTATTCGGCGTGGTTTACGAGTCGAGTAAGCCTCTGCACTATGGAAGTGAGATGCAATCGATCAGAGTACAAGGGCCTACTCAGTGGTCAGGCTCGTAAGCAGTATGTGTTGTGTGTTGTTTGATTAAATGAGAACGAGTGTGTACCATCTTCGAAAATTAAAGACCACAAGTTTCTGAAGTGAATCGAGTCTGCATGATGAGAACAATACGATACGTATGTATGTATGCGATCTGATATCGCTTTGTAATCTTGCTGATATGTTGTAATACTATGGCTATGATATTATATGTTATTTGCTTTCATAACTGAATATCATGCTTATATGATTTATCGCTTTAACCACATGCTTTATGACATATATGTCTTTACATGCTAATTGTATTAAGCATGTTTATGTTTTATCATAACGTTATGTTTATAAAGCGATAATATTAAACCAAAGTAATTGAAATCGAGGGTAAGTATGAGCATAGCTAGTCACTGTCCGCTCAGCGGGCATCCCCCCATAGTTTATTGTGCAGGACGTTCGTGGACCAGGAGCTGGATTTTGGATGGGGCCACGAGACGCTTTTATGCTTTGTTTTTATTGTTTTCCGAGAGATATGTAATATATAACGCTACTCTTTTAACTACCGTATTTAGAGTTGTTTTATTCAACTCTCGAACGAAGATGTAACATTTTGGGTTTATGTATAATTAATGACTCTGGTTTAAGACTTAATTAATTTCCGCCTTAGTAATTAAAGTCGACTAAAAACCAGGTTGTTACAGATACGATTATATTAGTGACTTGATAATTTGACTAACGGTTAGTCGGTGTATTAATTTAGAGAGAAATCGAGTTGTGAACTCGGATGATTTAATTTTATATCGATAAAATTATTAGAGGAGATGGGAATTGGTGATTAAACGTTAATTCACTAATTACGTATATTTTACTAATGAGATTAGTAAAAGTACATTTTTAATATATGTGTAAGTGTACATGTATATTAAGGAAGAGTTTAATTAATTTACACTTTATTATATTAGATAATTAAGTGATAAATTATATCTTTTGTGGGATAAATATTGAAAACAAAATGGACCCACATAAGGTCACATGGACCGTCCAAATAGAGCAAGTGGAAGAGCTTCCATTTGCTTTTATTTGTTTTGTTTTCTTATATTTGTAAATGACGTGTAGAAACATAATCATTACAATGCATGAGTTTTTTCTACCCAAGACAAAGCTCTTTCTCTCCTCTTTTGGACCAAAGTGGCCGGCCCCCTCTTCAAGTGTGCATAGCACACTTCCTTTTGTTTTTGCTTATAAAAACACAAGGCCTTGAGAGAAAAAGTATTCATGCATTTTCTCTCCTTTCTCTCATATTCTCTCTAAAAATCTTATACTCATATTATTGTAACATTACTAAGAGTTAGTAGTGATAATAATATCTCATAATATCAAGTTAAATACTAAGTGTTTCTAGATCAAAATACTTAGTGTTTTTGGAGTGTGTTTTTGGGTGCATCTCAAAGGAGGTTTCCTTGTTGGAAACTCGGTTTTGGAGGATCATCCTAAGCTTGTATTCAACAAACAAAACTAGAAAGGAGTTCTAGTTTTGTGCCCTTATTTCCTTTAAGAGAAAGGTATAAATTTCTAAACTTGTTAACAATGTAAATTTGTACTACATAGATCTTGCTAAATCAAATTAGAGTAATTTGATTTACACTAATATTTGATTAGTGAATGGGATCCGATCCCTACAAGTGGTATCAGAGACGAGGCTTGTAGTTACAAATTTATTTTGTTGTTTTTGGAGTTTTATGTATTTATTGAGAATAAATAACATAAAATCCGAAAATAGTGTTAAAAATGGTTTTAACACGAGATTTTTATTGCATGCAAATTTTCTGGTCTCATGAAGTTACTGGTCAAATTTCGTATTTTTTGAAATTTTTTTGCTAATTAAAATGATTTTTATACAAAACCGAGTCAAAAAGTGAGTTTTTGGCTAAAATAATTACTATAAATAGTTATATTTCGAATCTGGTCATGAAATTTTTACACAGTGATGTTTCATATTTATACTTTCTGCATGTAAATTTTCAAAGTCAGACTTTGAGTTTTGAATATTTATTCATATTTTTGTTTAAAATCGGTATTGTTTGCATTTTATGTCCAAAAATATAGTAAACGTTGTTTTCTGGACATGAAATTTATACCAATATTTTTACACATTATGAGGATGCTCTCGTATAAATTTGGGATTTTTCCTCACTGTTTTAGACGTTTTCTTGATTTTATGAGATAAAATCGATGAAATCGTATGTTATTTATTATAAAATAGTTCGTAAATTTTTCTGACCAAAAATTTTCTTTTCTGATATTTTGGAAGTGTTCCAGAATATACAAAATTTTTTCAAAATAAAAATAATTTTATTTTATTTTATTTTGATTTTATAAAGCTTTATTCATAAAAGGGTTATGATTAAAGTACT
This sequence comes from Dianthus caryophyllus, assembly GCA_023091065.1. Classification (NCBI taxonomy): domain Eukaryota; kingdom Viridiplantae; phylum Streptophyta; class Magnoliopsida; order Caryophyllales; family Caryophyllaceae; genus Dianthus; species Dianthus caryophyllus. The sequence goes on along the minus strand of CM041527.1, from coordinate 17,820,044 downwards.
TCTAATTAGCAAATGACCAAGTTTATGAACTAAAACACCTTAAGTTAGTATAAACTAATGTTGGGTGTTCTAAAATCAGTTTAGAAGTTTTAGTTCAAGCTTAAAAGGTGTTTTAAGCATTATTGATTAATATGAGATTAATCGACTAAAAATGAGATCGGTTTGAAACGAATTAATGCGATTATTGTTTAGGGCGATTTTGGCATGTTTTTATTTATAAGCTTTACATTATGCATGTTTGGATGAATGTTTATTATTGAATGAATGTTTGTTCTTACTAGTATGGCCATAGTTGTTATATTTTTACCGATATTGCCCGTAATGAAAGGGAATATCGTGTGGGTTTGTAATTAAATGCGATCTCGTATCGCCGGTTTGTAATTTAATAGTTTATTTTATTTATAAATGTATAATAGGATTGCTATGTATTCATTTGTAAATCATACTTGTAACTATTTGTAAATCGAAGACCGGTGATGGAGATCGACATGGAGCCTTAGAAGTGTTCTAAAGCTACCAAGGAGGAGCTTGGATGAAGTCCATATGAAGAGGGACCAAAGGAGTTGGTTTCCAATTTGTAACTCCTTGTATTTTAATTACTTTTAGGTGGCCATACTAGGTTTATGCTTGCTTGCTTGGTTTTGCTTGTTTGTTTGCTTATTTATTCCGCACACATGCCAAAATCGCCATGCATGCCACGATATCCCACGTTGATTGTCGTTTTTAGGTCGCCATTCTTAAAATTAGTTCACTTATAAAGAATTTATATGACTAAAAATTGACAAGATCACCCACAATTTAACAAATGAATTGAGTTTAAGCCTTTCCAAATATAGCGACTATGAACCCCATGTTCGTGAGGACCTCCGCAACGTGGAACCTTGTTACCATGGGTAAGTAGTGGGAGGAAGTCCCTTGCTAATTTGGTTTGGACTCAACCGAATAAGAGTTATTTGGGGCTAAAAGATGCATTTTAAAGAAAATCATCAACCAAGCATTCTAGTGTAGAATTAGTCAAGTGTTGACTTATCGCTTTTATATAAAAGGAAACATGAGATGTCTAATTTTATATGAAAAACGAGTCTTGGAATCATTTATATAATTTCGTGGGAGATCATTATATAAATGGACATTTGTTTTAAAAATGAGTTTTAGCAAATGTTATAAATGAACAATGAATGCTTATATATTTCCTCATATTTATTGTAGAATCATTTATCGCAATGGCATCATCATCATCAACTCCCGCGCCCATTTTGGGCAAAGATTCATGGTTGCGAACCATGATGGATAAGTGTATCCTCAAGGATGACGGTAGCAACTTTGTCGAATGGGATTCGACAATGAGGGGCGCCGCTACATCCGACAATGTGCTCAAGCACCTTACCGATCAACCACCTTGAACCCACTTCTCGATCCGTGCGGCTCGTGCCGCCTATGATGAGTATGTGAAAGTGGACAATGACGTGAAAAACGTCTTAATTTGGTCCATGACACCCGCTCTCAAACTCCGAATGGTTACTCAAAAAAGTGCATATGCGATATTCACTCGAGTGACAACTATGTTCTCCAAAGCACCGCAAATAAGGCTTTATGAAGCCGCGGTGCGGTTTTTCGATGCAAAGCTTGAGAGGAACCAAAAAGTTGGTCCTCATGTGCTCAAAATGATTGAGCAAATAGACACTCTTGAGCGTCAAGAGTGTGCTATACCCAAGGCTCTTGCGATCAACCGCATCCTTCATTCTCTTCCTAACAAGTTTGCTCAATTTCGAGTAAACTACAACATGAATAACATGGATAAGAGTTACCATGAACTTCATGCACTCTTGGTTCAAGCCGAGAGGGATATGGAAGTGAATGAGGTGGAGAAGAAAGATGTTCTCTCCATGAAAATGAAGAACATGAACTTGGGAGTGAAGAAGGGGAAGGTGGCCAAGAAGGGGCCATCTAACATAGGCAAGGGTAAGGGAAAGGCTATTGTGGAAGGTGTTCCACATAAGCCTAAGCCCAAGATCAACAAGGGAAGACCCCTCAAAGACACTTGCAAATATTGCAACGAAGTGGGTCATTGGATGCGCAATTGTCTCAAGTATAAGAAGGATCTCAAGAATGGATGTGCGACATCCAAAGGTATTCCTTCTAATCTCTATATGATTGACATCAATCATGCTTGCATTTCTACATGGGTATTGGATACCGGATGTGGATCTCACCTTTGTAATCATTTGCAGGGGATGAGAAACGTGCGAGCTCTAGCCAAGGGTGATGTAGATCTCCGCATGGGCAATGGAGCTAGAGTAGCGGCCGTTTCCGTGGGAACTTTTGTACTCGCTCTTGCTAGTGGATTAGAGTTGCTTTTGAATAACTGTTATTTTGTACCAACTCTAACGAAAAACATTATCTCCGTCTCCGTTTTAGATGCGGAAGGCTTTTCTTTTGTGATTAAGAACAACCGTTGTACTTTTTCATTTAATGAAATAGTTTATGGTGAAGCTATTTCAATTGGAGGTATTTATGTTTTAAATGATGTTAATGATGTTTATCATGTCGAGAACAAGAGGCTCAAAACGAATGAATCAAACAAATCCTACCTTTGGCATTGTCGTTTAGGTCACATAAACGAAAGTCGATAAAGAGACTTGTTGAGACCAAGGTTCTCAAACCATTTGATTGCGAATCATATGGTACATGCGAAGCTTGCCTTTTAGGCAAGATGACTCGTCAACCCTTTAGCGGTAAAGGGACACGAGCAAGTGAGGTTTTAGGACTCATACATACCGATGTGTGTGGTCCATTAAACATCACCGCTAGAGGAGGATATCATTACTTCATTACTTTTACCGATGACTTAAGTAGATATGGCTATGTCTACTTAATAAGGCATAAAAGTGATGCTTTTGAGAAATTTAAAGAATTTCAAAATGAGGTTGAGAACCAATTAAACAAAAGGATAAAAGCACTACGATCGGATCGTGGTGGCGAATATCTAAGTAATGAGTTTGATTCACATCTTAAGAATTGTGGTATTATATCACAGTGGACTCCTCCGGGCACACCACAATTGAATGGTGTTGCAGAAAGGAGAAATCGAACCTTGCTTGACATGGTTCGGTCTATGATGAGTCAAACTGAGCTTCCTGGATCATTTTGGGGCTTTGCGCTATTATCTGCTGTTTTCTCACTAAATCGAAGTCCGACTAAAGCGGCCAATAAGACTCCATATGAGATATGGACGGGAACGGTTCCCTATTTGTCATTTATGAGAATTTGGGATGTGAGGCATTCGTCAAGAATAAAACTGACGATAAACTCGCTCCAAGGTCTGACAAATGTCTATTTGTAGGTTATCCTAAGGAAACCTGTGGCTATTACTTCTACAACCCTCACGAGAACAAAGTGTTTGTGGCTCGTGATCTTTGTTTCCTAGAAAATGAGTTTATTTCTAAGAAACAGAGGGGGAGAAAATTTGAACTTGATGAAGTTCAAGAGCCACAAACCGACGCAGAAGATGAGGAAACCGTTCCCTCGTCTTCTCACACGGTCATAATCCCTAGGAGGTCAGGAAGAGTTAGTCAACAACTTTGGCCAGTTACCTCGGTAACATCGAGGAGGAGGGTGATTTGTTGCTATTCGAAAGCAACGAACCCTCAACCTACAAGGCGGCTATTAGTAGCTGACTACGAACAATGGCTTGAGGCCATGAAATCCGAAATGGATTCTATGTACGAGAACCAAGTTTGGGACTTGGTAGATTTACCTGAAGGAGTGCGACCCCGGTGTAAATGGATATTCAAAATCAAACTCGGCATAGATAAACATATTGATGTTTACAAAGCTAGATTGGTGGCAAAGGGCTTTTCACAAGTCCAAGGCATTCATTATGATGAAACCTTTGCACCGGTTGCTATGCTTCGATCCATAAGGATAATCTTAGCGGTTGCCGCATTTCATGATTATGAGATATGGCAAATGGATGTAAAAACCGCCTTCTTGAATGGGATTCTAGAAGAGGAAGTGTTCATGACACAACCTGAAGGTTTTGTAGACACATCCAACCCTAAGAAAGTATGCAAGCTTAAGAGATCCATTTATGGTCTTAAGCAAGCATCGAGGAGTTGGAATCACAGATTCGATCATGTTATCAAACAACATGGATTCGCTCGGAGTGCCGAGGAACCTTGTTTATACATGAAGTTTAGTGGGAGTAAAGTAACCTTCCTTGTTTTGTTTGTAGATGACATACTACTGATTGGAAATGATGTTCCAAGTCTGAACTCGGTAAAGGTGGAATTGGGAAACCATTTCCAAATGAAGGACTTGGGAGAGGCACAACGCATATTGGGTATCCGGATCTATAGAGATAGATCCAAAAGGATACTAGCATTAAGTCAAGAAACTTATATCGATAAGATTCTTGATAGGTTCAATATGAAAGACTCCAAGAGAGGCTTTCTTCCGATGAGTGTGGGAATAACATTGAAGAAATCTCAATGTCCTACGACTCCTGCGGAAATTGAACGCATGAAATTGATCCCCTATGCTTCCGCTGTTGGATCAATCATGTATGCTATGATGTGCACTCGTCCTGATGTCGCTTTCGCCTTGAGCATGACAAGCCGGTATCAAGCTAATCCCGGTGAGAGTCACTGGATAGCTGTGAAGAACATCCTTAAGTACTTGAGAAGAACTAAGGATTCGTTTCTAGTGTTTGGAGGAGAACTTGAGCTACGTGTAAAGGGTTACACGGATGCAAGTTTCCAAACCGATGGGGATGATCTGAAATCCCAATCCGGCTATGTCTTTATGTTGAATGGAGGAGTCATGCATTTGGAAGAGCTTCAAACAGAGTGTCACCGCGATTCTACGACGGAAGTCGAGTATTTGGCAAAGATCTCAAGTCGCTAAAGAAGGCTGTATGGATTCGGCAATTCTTGGATGGACTAAGAGTAGTCCCTAGTGCCGTGGATCTGTGTTGTTTATTGTGATAACGATGGGGCTATTTTCCAGCGAAGGAGCCCAAGTCTAGCAACAAGTCTAGACACGTTTTGAGGAAATACCACGTTATTAGAGATAATGTGGAAAGGAAGGAAATAGACATTTGTAAGGTTGGGACCAGGCGATAATATCGCCGATCCTTTAACCAAGCCTCTTTCGAGGGCTAAGCATGACGCCGCACACCGCCTCCATGGGGTTGCGGCGTATGCCGATTTCCTTTAGTTTCGTAATATGTAATTGAGCGATGTATCTTTTACATATATGAAAATAACATTCATTGTTTTTATCTTAAGTCATTGTGAATGCATACTTTGTTTATCCAGAATATTTGTGTGACAAGTTTGAACGTATTCAAGTGAACGGAATAAACTAAGTATTTGGTCCCTAGTCTCTCATATGAGGTGCCGTCTCCGAGAGACTAGATTGCAAGTCGATCGCTGGTCAGGTTCCACACCATAGGGTGATATGTGATGATCGATCGTTTCCATAGGCATTGTGAAAACACTCTGTCGAGGCGGTGGACGCTTGTAGAATTCCTTTTCAATGAGATTGAAACCTGGTCGTGGTGGGAATTTCTATAGTATTCCTTTGAGTCAATTCTTTGACTGAGTGATTAATGCAGTCGGTGCGGTTCGAGTGACTTTCATTTTTGTCCTAAGCCATGCCGTGAAAGGGGTTATAAGGGCATCTTTGGGGTCATGGTGATCTGCATTATACAAGACAATCGAGTGGAAGGAAATGTCCACCCTCGTCAGGGTAAAACATCTTTGGGCCACTCGAGGAGTAGTCGCTGAAAATGCGTGGCCACGCTCGGTAAGAATCTACGGTAGATTCCCGGTCAGACAGCTACTCTCCTTATCGAGGAAACCACTCACGATTTATATCACAGGATGCAAGTACGACCTGTAAGACACCTTGCATCGAGTGGGAGATGTGAAACGGACATGAGAATTGGTAATGCACAACTTGTCTCGGACAAGTGGGAGATTGTTGGAGTATGTGTCCTCCACAATAGTGCGATTACTTAATAAATCTCAATTAAGGAATACATGGGGATAATCCTGTATTATAGTCAATTGATTAACGTAAATCAATAACGATTGGCTGACTAGAGTTTGACGTTATTGTCGTGAAAACGGCGGTGATCAATTGATCCCTTTAAGTCACACCTAAAGGAACATACTTCAAATATTTAAGCTAATTAATTGTATGAGATACGATTATATTAGTGACTTGATAATTTGACTAACGGTTAGTCGGTGTATTAATTTAGAGAGAAATCGAGTTGTGAACTCGGATGATTTAATTTTATATCGATAAAATTATTAGAGGAGATGGGAATTGGTGATTAAACGTTAATTCACTAATTACGTATATTTTACTAATGAGATTAGTAAAAGTACATTTTTAATATATGTGTAAGTGTACATGTATATTAAGGAAGAGTTTAATTAATTTACACTTTATTATATTAGATAATTAAGTGATAAATTATATCTTTTGTGGGACAAATATTGAAAACAAAATGGACCCACATAAGGTCACATGGACCGTCCAAATAGAGCAAGTGGAAGAGCTTCCATTTGCTTTTATTTGTTTTGTTTTCTTATATTTGTAAATGCATGTGTAAACATAATCATTACAATGCATGAGTTTTTTCTACCCAAGACAAAGCTCTTTCTCTCCTCTTTTGGACCAAAGTGGCCGGCCCCCTCTTCAAGTGTGCATAGCACACTTCCTTTTGTTTTTGCTTATAAAAACACAAGGCCTTGAGAGAAAAAGTATTCATGCATTTTCTCTCCTTTCTCTCATATTCTCTCTAAAAATCTTATACTCATATTATTGTAACATTACTAAGAGTTAGTAGTGATAATAATATCTCATAATATCAAGTTAAATACTAAGTGTTTCTAGATCAAAATACTTAGTGTTTTTGGAGTGTGTTTTTGGGTGCATCTCAAAGGAGGTTTCCTTGTTGGAAACTCGGTTTTGGAGGATCATCCTAAGCTTGTATTCAACAAACAAAACTAGAAAGGAGTTCTAGTTTTGTGCCCTTATTTCCTTTAAGAGAAAGGTATAAATTTCTAAACTTGTTAACAATGTAAATTTGTACTACATAGATCTTGCTAAATCAAATTAGAGTAATTTGATTTACACTAATATTTGATTAGTGAATGGGATCCGATCCCTACAGAATTAACAATACCAATCAGAAAATCCAATAGCAAAAGGATGAATTCAAGCAACAAAACCGAAATAGATGATCAAACTAGCGATTACCGAGTCGGGAATTGAAATTACAGGAAAGAAAATTATTTTAACCCTAAGTTTTCTTGAGGAACTAGTTTAAAGAGTTGGTAAAATGCTGTAGAAAAATTAGACGAAAATATAATGTCTTTGGCCTTCAAATAGACGAAGTAATTTAAGCACACGAGGCGTCACATGTCCATCCCGACCGGGACAAGGCCCATCCCGATCGGGACAACATTCATCCCATCCGGGGACCACTCTGTCCCGTGGAGTTCAGTAAATTTCAGCTTTTGTTCCTCTTTTGTACTTAGCCAAATTTGCAAAATTTCTCGTCCCAAAGCTAAGGGACATGGCCTACATCATCCCAAGGAGTAGGGACAAGGTCTACATTGATCACATGAACTTCAAATCTCGTCCCAAGGCTCCGGGACACCTTCATTTAGTGAAACGAGGCTCGTACGCAAGCGAAACGCAACGAAACCAACTCGAATCACCTCGAAACTTCACGAAACTTTATGAAACTTCACGAAACCTCCCAAATAGCATCTTAACCTCCAAATATGCGCGTTTCCCTGCAATGTAGACACAAAAACGCAGCAGTGCCAAAACGGAGAGAAATAGGAGCTGAAACGCAAATAAAAGCGTGGGAAACGTAATGCAAAGCTCGTGAAACAGGGGCTAAATATAAATAAATATAAGACACATCACCCTTCTCTTTAAAGGATGCCGCTCGAGATTGGCTCTACTTCCTTCCACCTAATTCGGTCACCACTTGGCAAACCACGAAGCAATTGTTCCTTGCTAAGTACTTCCCCGCTTCACAGTCGTCCCTCCTAAAGAAGCAAATTTCCAATATTGAGCAACTCGAAGGGGAGACGCTATATGAATACCGGGAGAGATTCAAGAGGATTTGTGCGAGTTGCCCTTACCATGGGTACGCCGACGAAGATCTTGTTATGTACTTTTTCACCGGTTTATTACCGGAGGAGGCAAGGATGGTAAACGCGGCGGGTGGAGGTACAATTGAACACAAGACCCCAGAGCAAGCTAATCTTTTATTTGAAGAGCTCGCGGCTAGTTCTAGACACTTTAGACCTAAGTCAAGAGGGGTGCATATGTTGAAAGAACAACAACCGAGCCATGACACCAAGCTTATGAACCAAATGAGCTCTTTAACCGCTATGGTCGAGAAGCTTATGCATGAGAAAGAAGGTAATAAAGCTCAAGTGTGTGGTATTTGTGATTCTCAAGCCCATGATATGTCCATGTGCCCTCATATGCTTGAAAGTGATATGGAGGCGGTAAACGCGGTTGGTGCCTTTGGTAATAGGCCTCCACGACAAAATTATGACCCTCATTCCAACACCTTCAATCCAGGATGGAGGGATCATCCAAATTTTAGGTGGAACAACCAAGAAAAACCTCAAGAGTCAAAGTGGAACCAAGACCAAGGGAACCAAGGAAACCAATATGCTCAAAATCCCCAATTTCAACAAAACAACCGTTTTTCCAATCAAAAACCCCAAACACAACTCACTCAACCACAATTCCATCAAGGTGGTTCTTCTCAACCCAAACAAGCACCACCCTACAATCCTCAACCACAAAATCATCCCTCTAACCCTTCTTGCTCAAACCAAGGTATGTCGACCGAGGAGTTAGTTCGAAATTTGGCGCTCTCCGTTAATACAATGCAAGGGAACTTGAACACTTTGCAAACCACCATGCTTCAAGGTCAACATGAAAACAAAGCAAGTATCTCTAACTTGGAACGCCAAATGGGTCAAATGTCGAGTGCTATTGGTCGGCTTGAGGCTAAGGACTCGAACAAACTTCCTCCCACCGTTATTCCTAACCCCAATGTGAGTGCGGTTTCTCTAAGGAATGGGCGACAATTGGAAGAAGCAGAAAAGAAGAAAAAGAGAGCTAGGAATTCATCACCTAGCCCGGATCCGGTTAGAGAGGAAGAAGAAGAGATCGTGGTCGAGGATAATGAAGTTCGTCAATCACCTCGACCTCACAAGGGAAGTCATGTGGATGAAGTCCCACCTATGGGATCACCGATTCCCGGAAGATCGAGCAAGACAAAGACATCTATGAGACGTTCCGAAAGTGTGAGGTAAACATCCCTTTGATTAACTTGCTTAAGAGTGTGCCTCGATATGCTAAGTTCTTGAAAGATTTGTGTACGGTTTGACGGAACAACAAGCTTAAGGCCACCAAGAAGGTGCGGGTTAGTGAACATGTCTCGGCTATTTTCCAAAAGAAATTGCCTCCGAAATGCAAAGATCCGGGCATGTTCACTATACCATGTGTTCGGGGTGATTTTCTCACACGGTTCGATTATGTATTCGTGGATCTACTAGTACTATCCTTTAGGTTTAGTTGTACGTTTTATGTGGTTCAGGAATTTAGGACGTATGAAAGACAACAAAAATTGAACAAGACACACGATATGTTACGTGGGAAAAACCCTTAAATGTTAAGGGAAAAACCACGGGCGCCAAGCCAGGAGAGGATCTTCACTAGTTCAGAAATAGGGGATACAGACTCTGGACCAACTGGTACAGGGAATAATAAAGACGTAAACTAATTATCAAGTGTTTGAATGTTGATGAATCGCGTTGAATGAAGTGAATTTGAGTAGTGTGTCTTGCGTAGAATAATGAATCGCCTTTTCCTTCTGAATTCTCCTTCTTATATATTGTCTCTAGCTTCAACGGTCTCTTCCCTTGGTTGTAGGTAACCTCTCCAACGATTTACGGTCGTTCCTATCTTCAAGGCCGAGTTTCAGCATGCTTGACTGAGTCTTCCAACGACTTCCTCTAGGGTTGATACCTAGTCTTTGGGCTTTCTTCTTTGGTGTTTTACTTCCTTTGTTGGGCCTGGCCCATCTTGGCTTTTCCTCTCCTGACCTGCACCTTTGCTTTGTCTATGCTGTCTGCATCGTCTGTGCACGCGTACGGTCTGGCCGAGAATCTGTACCGTTCAGGCCTGGCCCAGGGTTCTGGACCAGCCTGGGTTTTTGGTACCAACAGTTTGTCCCCCATCTCCTTGCCTTTCAGTCCTGAACTGGAAGGTAAGGAGATGCTACTGTCCTTTATCCTGGTCCAGGGCTGAGCCTGGCCCAGGCTCCTCCTGTTTTGCTGTGCCTTTGGTCCTGAGACCTGAACTTTGTAATTAATGAGGTAGTTGGTTTTTGTGGGGAAGTGCGCCCAATTTTGGCGCTCTATGCGCTGAGCACGTCCCATCATGGGTCTTGTCATATCTCTTCGCGCGCTTATTTTTGTAAAAACCATCCGACTTCTATATATACCCTAGTTTTTGTTTTGTTTCTCTAACTCATCTCTGATTTCCTTTGCTTTGCAATCAAGAACCCTAACAAAAAATTCCCAAATCGATTTGCAAAAAGAAAACCCTAGCTTCTTTTTCCCTCCACCGTTCATGGCTCGTAATGATACTGGTCCTTCTCCAGCTGTCACCTTCTCCCATGGCGGCTCCGTCTTCCACGCAACGGACATAATCAAAGATGTCAATATCTACCCCAATCTGCTCGCCCAAGGAGTTGAGGCACGGCTAAAAACGGAGGGAAAGATCCCGGAAAGTACCGAAGTCTGGGCCCCAGACACCACTGATGTCAGGGTGGATTGGGTCAGTCCTGGCTGGTTTGCAATCTTCGAATCGTCCTTTAGGTTTGGAGCAACTTTCCCTCTTTGTCCATTGATGAATTCGTTCTCGAACACTGTTCAGGTTCCACCCTGTCAAGTTATGCCGTCAGTTTGGCGCTTGATTCATGGGGTTGATTCTCTGTGTCGAAAATATGGGGTTGAGATTCAGTTAGCCGATATAAGAAATACTTATCATCTGCGCATGCACAAGAAGAAAAGGGTTTTGTTTCGTCTGAGGGATAAGTGCCAGCCTCTTATCACTCGTTTGGATGCGGGTGATGAGAGGAATTGGACTAGTTACTATATGTTCATCAAGAGCAACACATTGGGTCCCAACGTCTGGGCGCCTGAGTTCTCTTTGAAGGGGCCGGTATGTGCCTGTTCTTTTGAATTCTGTCCCATCTCGTTCTTGCATGTACTTCCTTGTTTAAATTTGTTGTGTCTTTGTTTTGTAGTTTCTGATTGGGTTCCTACCCCCGACGACCCTGAGTCAAGGAGGAGGACTGAGGCGTGTCTAAGGCTACGGCCAAGAGGGGTTGGCCCAGATGTATGCGTCCCGATGAAGACGATGATGGCGTTGTCGTGGTGGTTCTCGCTTCGAGCAAAGATCTTTGGTGACGGTGAAGAGAGCGAGGAGGATGAGGGAGAGTCTGAGGATGAAGAAGAGGCTGTGCCTGAGGTGGGTGAGAAGTCTGTGAGTGGGGTTGCTGGTGAGAGCAGTACAGGTCATTTTGACCAGACTCCCATCCATGTGACCCCACTGAACTCTATACTTGCTGGGGCCAGTGGCCACTCAACTCTGCCCCATCAAGATTCCTGTGCGGCCTGGGGTCCGTGCCGCCATCGGGTAATCGACATTTTCCCTTTACTTTGGGGTGATCCTTACTTACCATACCTTTGTAACTCATTTCCAATGGAGGATATCACTGCTGCGATCACCCAGGCACGCGAGTCCACAAAGTCTGGTGTTAGCCTTGTGCCTGCCGTGAATCTGGTGGCCCCTGCCTCTGAGTCTTCCAAGAGGAAGGCACCAGAGGGGGTTCAGACTAGGTCCACTAAAGCCGTTGCTGAATCTCCTGAAGCTGCCCCTGAGCAGAAGAAAAGGAAGAAGGGGAAGTTACCTCAGATGAATCTGTCTTTGTCCCATACCTCTGCACTCTCGAGTCGGGCCTGAGTATGTTTCTTTGGGAAGTCCCTGGCGAAAGCTTTGCTACTCGTCCCTCGCACTGCCGTTTCTAGATCCCGCCACCGGGCGCACAAGATGGTGGGTTGCTGTGCTCAGGTTTGTATCTCTTCTTATGCTTTTCCTTTTGCCCAGGATTGCCTTTGGTATGGCTTTGATTTTTTGTTTTGTTTTGTACCTGTAGCTGCTGGTCATGTCTGCCAATCTTGGTTCCATGGTGCCAGTTTTGGAGAGTGGTAGGAACAAAGCTGAGGCTGAAAATGAGGTGCTGCGCTCTTCTCTCGAAATTGCCAATAAGGAACTTGAGAGTGCGAATCATCGCTGCGAAAAGATGGCTGCCCTGGACAAGGCGAACTTCAAAAGGATCAAGCAGCAGGATAAGCAGATTGGTGAGTTGACCAAAGAGCTGGAGGACCTGAGGGAGGCGGTCAAAGGACATGATGCGGTGGTGAGGGACCTGAGTATCTTCCACACGCTTCGTACCAGGATCGAGATGATGAATGCGGTCTCAAGCTCGCGCCATGGGACCTTTCCGCGGAGATTGCCACCTTCAAACAATCGTTCACGATGATTGTCCCAGAGCGGTGAGGTCACTTTGTCTGACTGTATTGGAGCAATTCTTTGGTCCAAGTGTTGAACCCAGCGGTGTGGATTCTGGTGCTGATGGGACTGGGCCTTCCAATCCGACCATGGAGGAACATCTTTGAAAAGATCAAAGTAGTCTCGGCGAATGAATCAATCAATTGAACTTTGGCCTTGTTATTGGTTTTTTGAACAAACTATGAATTTGCCGGGGGGGGAATGTCCCCTGTGTTTATTTGGTCTGTAAATATTTAGACTTTGCTTTGGGTTTGAACTTTGCTCTAAACTTTGTTATCCATGCATAGGCATGGTTTGACTTTTGTCAACTTTTTGTTAGTTTATGCTAGGCCATGTTATGCTATGTTTTGTTTATGCTATGCTTTGTTTATGCTATGTTTTGTTATGATGCGCATATAATTTGTTGTGAATCTGTAAAGTAGCATGCATGCGTTTGATAATTTAGGCGACTTACACTTTGGGGCTCCCTTAACGGACATTACTCCCTGTCCCGTTGGTGCAGTCGTTCGGGGGCTGGAGCCTTAGATTTTGTCTTTGTTTTTGCATTTGTCTTTGGTTCTGGTCTAGTCTGGCCTGGTCCAGATATTTGTGCTGCTTTATGCACTTGAGAGAAAGAAGTCGGGGCGGCGGGTTGGCGTTTAATAGCCCTCCGACGCTTCAAGTCGATCTGATTGTATAGGATAATTTGTAAAGGAAAAGTTTTGGGTTTTGTACATTACCAGATGTGCTAGTCCAGGGCACTTTACATGTGATAGAGCTTGAGGTGGAGTGTATTCCAAGGTCTTGGGATCATGTCTCCTTCCAGAGTTTGTAGTCTATAAGAGCCTTTTCCTGTTGCTGAATCAATAAGGTACGGGCCTTCCTGTGTCAGCTAACTTGCCTGCAGCCTTGTCTCTTGTGTTCTGGAACACTTTTCTCAGGACCAGGTCTCCTGTCCTGAACATTCGTACTCTCACATTTTTGTTGTAGCTTCTGGCCACCGATTGTTGGTATGCTGCCAACCTTACTGCTGCTAAGTCTCTAAACTCCTGGGCTGTGTCCAGGCTGTCACAGAGTAGTTCACTATTCTCAGAAAACGTATTGAGTTCATACCTGACCGTTGGTACGTGCACTTCTACCGGTAGTACAGCTTCACATCCATAAACCATTGAGTATGGAGTTTGTCCTGTTGCTCTCTTTGGCGTGGTCCTGTCTGCCCATAGTACCAGTGGCAGCTCTTCAACCCATCTCCCTTGTTTTTTCATCAGCTTCTTCTTGATGCAATTGATCACAATTTTGTTGCTGGATTCAGCTTGTCCATTTGCTTGAGGATATCTTGGTGGAGAGGTTACCAAGTTGATGTTCCACCTTGTACAGAAATCTCTGGTCTTGTTTCCCACGAATGCAAGTCCATTGTCACATACTATTTCTGAGGGGATTCCATACCTGCTGATGATGTTCTTCTTTATGAAAGCAATTACTTCCTTTCAGAACGCTTTTTGTAGGCATCTGCCTCTATCCACTTAGAGAAGTAGTCTGTCATTGCTAGCATAAACACCTTCTGTCCTGGAGCCATTGGTAGTTTACCAACTAAGTCCATGCCCCATTTCATGAATGGCCATGGTGCAGATATCGAGTGCAGGTTAATGCGGTGATGTATCTCTCGGACCATGCCTTTGACAAAGCGCCACATTTTGTGGCATACCGGATGCCGTCTGCTTTTCATTGTGGGCGAATATCCCATGCGTAGAATTTTGTTAACCATGCTTCTACCACCTGTGTGATTTCCACAATGTCCATCGTGTATTTCTGATAGTACTGTCCTGACCTGGTCAGGTTCTAGGCAGCGCAGGTACAGTCCGTTAAAGGACCTTTTGAATAGTGTACCCTGTATGATTGTGTATCTGGATGCCTTGATTCTGAACGCCCTTGCCTCAACCTTGTCTTGTGGTAACTTGCCCTGGACCAGCCATTCGTAATATGGTTTGGTCCAGGTCTGGGTAGATTGGACTGCGTTCTGTAGGACTGGTTGAACTTTCTGGACTGCTGGTTCCAGGATGTGCACAATAGGTATACTGTCCAGCGTACCAGGTTCGAATGCTGATCCTATGTTAGCCAAAGCATCTGCTTGCACATTCTGATCTCTAGGGACTTGCTCAACCTCAACGTTAGTAAACTTTTGAAAAAGATTTTTGACCAAATCAAGATATGCAATCATCTTAGAATCTTTAGCAGCGTACGTACCATTGATTTGGTTTGCGACCAACAAAGAGTCTATCTTTACCTTTAGATTCTGAACCTTCATGTCCAGACACACATTCGATCCCCGCTATCGATTGCCTCATACTCGGCTTCATTGTTGGTAGTCACGAACTCACGAGGATACGGCTGTACTATCTTGTCCCCTGTGGCGACTTCAGGACCACACCTAGTCCAAGACTTCGATGTTGGTGAACCATCTGCTCGTGAGTTCCCAGTGTCTGTTGTTTACGGTCGGATGGAAGATTTCTTTTGTTACCGCTCTTCTAGTGTGGGAGTGAAGTCGACCACAAAGTCCGCTAATGCTTGAGATTTGATTATTACGGGCTCATAGGATAGATCATAGGTGCTCGGCTTCCGACCATTTTGACATACGACCTGAAAGTTCTGGTCTAGACAACACTGATCTTACAGGAACATTAGTACGAATGATAATATGATGCGCCTCAAAATATGGGCGCAACTTGGTACAAGCAACTGTTAAAGCCAAAACAAATTTTTCCAATACAGAATACCTGGTCTCAGCATCTAGAAGACTCTTACTTACATAATACACCGGATGTTCTTTGTCCATCGGGTTCTCTCACCAGGACTGCACTTACAGAGCTTTCTGTTACTGAGAGGTAGAGGACCAGTGACTCTCCTGGTTCAGGTTTGGATAAAAGTGGGGCTGATGATAGGTAGGCTTTCAGGTCCTGGAATGCTTTCTCATGCTCTGTCCCCCAGTTGAACTGTTTGTTCTTTCTCAGGAGATCATAAAATGGCTTGCACCTTTCAGAAGACCTGGAGATAAATACATTGTATTGCTACTCTTCCGATCAGTTCTGGACATCTTTCGGGTTCCGAGGGACTGCAAGTTGATTATTGCTGAGATCTGCTCTGGACTAGCTTCTATGCCTCTTTTTGTCACCATATAACCTAAAAACTTTCCTGCAGTGACACCAAAGGTGCATCTAGTAGGGTTTAACTTCATATTATATTTTTCCAGAATCTCAAACGCCTTTTCCAGGTCCAGGATGTGATCTTCAGCTTTCTTTGACTTCACCACCATATCATCAATGTAGACCTCCATTGTATCTCCAATCTGGTCCTTGAACATCATGTTCACGAGCCTTTGATACGTCGCACCTGCATTCTTTAGTCCAAACGGCATTGCCTTGTAGCAATATATTCCTCTGCCGGGTCATGAACGGCTGTATGTTCCTCGGTCCGGGGGTGCATCCCGATCTGGTTGAACCCACTTGCCGCATCCATAAACGCCAAGACCTCATGTCCCGCAAAGAGCATCCACCATGGCATCTATGTGTGGAAGTGGAAATGAATCTTTGGGCACGCCTTGTTCAGTCCAGATAGTCCACGCAAACTCTCCACTTGCCATTCTTTTTACGGACCACAACTACATTGGCCAACCAACTGGGTACATCACTTCTTTTATCATGTCCATGTCCAGCAATTTCGCACCTCCTGGTTCACAATCTCATTACGCTCGTGCAAACTTCCGCGCACATTTCACAGGCTTAAAACTTGGGTCAATATTTAATTTGTGTGTAATAATGTCCGAACTTATACCACCATATCAAAATGGGACCATGCAAAACAATGCTCTTTACGCCTCGTAAAGTCAATTAGAGCAGTCCGATTACCTCTGAGCGTCGAACCAACCGTAACCTTCTGTCAGGTCTCCTTTGCCAAAACGATTTCATCTGTCTCCATGCGTGGGACAGATTCCCAATGCACTGACAGTCGCTTTAATTGCTATGCGAGGGACTTACCTGGGCCAGAAGGTTTCAAGGTCGTCTGTAACATTCCCGCGATCGGCCGCTTCCTCTCGATCATTGGCCGCCCCCACTTTGTTGGGATCTTGATGCGTGGTAGTGCGTTGAAGGTCTGACCTTGAGGTTGTGGATCGAGGTCGCTCTAGGATCACGTTGTACGAGGATAGGCAGTCTATTACGCAGAACTTTTCGAAAGAGGTGACTCCTTCTACATAGGTTGGCAGGGTGATCTCTCCCAGGCTGTGCTTTGTTTCTCCACTGAATCCTACCAGGACACTGGACCTCTTGGTTACATCAGACTCTTTCAGCCCCATAGCTTCCAGCGCCTCCATCATAATGATGTTGGTCGAGCTACCTCCATCTACCAGGACTCTTACGACCATGCAGGTTCCACCGACCTTGATCACGGACCATCGTGGTGTGGCCCATGCACTTCGTAGGTCCGACTCATCAAACACAATCTCCTGGCCGACTCGCTTGTCCCGCCGACCTGCTTGTCCCGGCCGTGGTCGCTGTTTCTCCAGAGCCACACGCTTTGCAGCAGAATACGTTAGTCCACAAATATCTGAACCACCAGAAATAAATTTTACCTCATGTGTTGGCGGTGGTGGTGGAAGATCTCTGGGCTCATCTCTCTCATCTTTGTTCCTTCTGTTTCTGGGCAGGATATCTTTCAGGTGGCCATTCTTTAATAGATGAGCTATCTCCCTCCTGAGAGCTATGCAATCCTCTGTGGTATGTCCAATATCATAATGGTACTCACACCACTTGGTCGTGTCCCGCCTTGGATTAGGCTTTTCACTTGCTTTTGGCCATCTGACTGCTGAGCCCAACTTGTCCAGTTTGTTGATCAGGCCTGGCAGGTCTACAGAAAAGCAATACTCTGAAACTGGAGGTGGAACCCTGGGTGCATCAGTCTGTTCATCCACGGCGTTGGCCTCCTCTGTTTGGCCTCTGGTATGGACCAGGCTCGTTGTTCTTTGTCTTGGATTGGGTGGTGACTTTACGTTCACCGCCCGGTCCCGATATCGTGCCACTGAATCGCTGGTCCTCTTCTACTCGACCGGGGCGAGCCTTAGCCTGCACATCCTCAAAGGTAGAACAAGGGTAGCGAGTTAGTTCAACATATAAATCAGAATCTCTAACCAAACCTTGCTCAAGGCCTCTATGGTCGCGGCCGATGTCACATCCGGGGATGGACACTTTCTCTTTGTTGAAGCGGTGCGAAGTCCCTCGGAGACTCGCTCGCTCGACCACCCTGCAGATCACCGGTCCGCTTCTCCAACAACTGCGCTCTTGGCGGCCGGGCGTTGAAAAGGTTGATCACCCGCAGCGACTTGATGGTCTTGATTGGCAAGTTGATGTACCACCGAGGGCTGGACTACCAAGGTTGAACCAAAGCTTTTGCACATGCATGCCTCCTCTTCTCTGTTTGGGATAGGGACGTTGAACATCCTCTCGCTGTATTGAGCAACGCGTGTTCCGAGGATCTGCCGTCCCATCATAGAGTTTTAGGTTGGGCAATCGTGTACTTCTTTGGCATCTCGACCATTGCAATGCAATCATCGAAGGGTGAATCGGAGTAGCATCCTGGGTTGCCTCCTACATGGGTGGTGGAAGCCTCGAACCTTGCACCAAATCCGAGAGTTTCGTGATCTCCATCATCATGTAATCGCATGATC
The DNA here is from genome assembly GCA_023091065.1 of Dianthus caryophyllus. Taxonomy (NCBI): domain Eukaryota; kingdom Viridiplantae; phylum Streptophyta; class Magnoliopsida; order Caryophyllales; family Caryophyllaceae; genus Dianthus; species Dianthus caryophyllus. The sequence continues at coordinate 17,801,653 of CM041527.1, read as the reverse complement.
TCGCCGCACTAACTCCCTCCGGTGTCTTTGGGTCTCCACCTCCTCCCGCAAAGATTGTTCTGCGGATTCTCCTCCACATTGAGTGGATCGCCTTTTGATCCTTTTGAACCTCTGAAGAGAAAGTAGAGAAGTCAAGATGTTTGATCACATCGTAGAATGGTGTACCCGCGGGATCCTGGATCCCGAGGCTTTTTCTCGAAAGCAGAGGTCTCTGTTTGTTTCTTCAGAGCAGCCTCAGCCTCCTTCAGTCTTGCAGCCTCTGCCTTAGCATCCTCTGCTGCTTTCTTGGCCTGCTGCAGTTCCTCCTGTAGTTTGAGCATGGCCTCTGTACTTGGATCTGCCATCCTTCACGTTGGTTGGACTTGTTGATTTGGAAAACTTTGTAGGATTAATAAACTAGTATCCCCACAGACGGCGCCAAACTGTTCGGGGTGATTTTCTCACACGGTTCGATTATGTATTCGTGGATCTACTAGTACTATCCTTTAGGTTTAGTTGTACGTTTTATGTGGTTCAGGAATTTAGGACGTATGAAAGACAACAAAAATTGAACAAGACACACGATATGTTACGTGGGAAAAACCCTTAAATGTTAAGGGAAAAACCACGCGCCAAGCCAGAGAGGATCTTCACTAGTTCGTAAATAGGGGATCTGGACACGGACCAACTGGTACAGGGAATAATAAAGACGTAAACTAATTATCAAGTGTTTGAATGTTGATGAATCGCGTTGAATGAAGTGAATTTGAGTAGTGTGTCTTGCGTAGAATAATGAATCGCCTTTTCCTTCTGAATTCTCCTTCTTATATATTGTCTCTAGCTTCAATCTGCCTCTTCCCTTGGTTGTAGGTAACCTCTCCAACGATTTCCGTTCCTATCTTCAAGGCCGAAGTTTCAAAGATGCTTGATCGAAGTCTTCCAACGACTTCCTCTAGGGTTGATACCTAGTCTTTGGGCTTTCTTCTTTGGTGTTTTACTTCCTTTGTTGGGCCTGGCCCATCTTGGCTTTTCCTCTCCTGACCTGCACCTTTGCTTTGTCTATGCTGTCTGGCATCGTCTGCACGCTCGGTCTGGCCGAGAATCCAGACTGCTCAGGCCTGGCCCAGGGTTCTGGACCAGCCTGGGTTTTTGGTACCAACACCATGCACAATCGGGGATAAGAAGATTGCGAATGCTATGTTAGACTTAGGAGCTTCCATTAATGTCATGCCGTTCTCTTTGTTTGAAACGTTGAATTTGGGTCCTTTGGAGAAAACTAGCATAGTTATTCAATTGGCGGATAGGTCGAATGCTTACCCGAAGGGGATTGTTGAGGATGTGTTGGTTGAGGTGGGGAACCTTGTGTTCCCCGCCGACTTCTATGTGTTGGATATGGATATGGATCGTTATGCCGCCTCTATGCTTTTAGGTAGGCCGTTTCTCAAAACGGCTAAGACTAAGATAGACGTAGCTAGTGGATCTTTGACTTTGGAATTTGATGGTGAAGTGATGAATTTTAATATCTATGATTGTATGAAGTACCCACCGGATAATCATTCTTTATGTTTTGTGGATGTGATTGATCCTTTGGTTGAGCAAGTTTTCGATTTGAATGGTTATGATGAGCTTGAAATAGCGCTTTTTAATAGCTTAATGAATAATGATTTGAATGCCGATCTTGTCTTTCCTTTGGGCTTGCAATCTTTGATATGTGATTTGGGGGATGGGGTTGAAAATTTGAGTTTGGAAGAATTTGGTGTAACTTTTACAGCCGAGAAAACAGACCCGCCCCCTGCAGAGAGCTACTCGCCCCTGGGGAGCGGCTCCCTCCACATGAGGAGTGGCCCGCTCCTAGGGAGCGGCTCGCCCCCTCCCCTGGAGCGGCTCGCTCCCTCTGCTCCTCCGTATGATATTTGCTCGTTATTTGTTTGTACTAACCCCCCTCCACTAGCCTATGTTAGTGAGAAACCCGTCCCTTCAGTTTTAAAGGCCCCCGAGGTTGAATTGAAGCCGCTCCCAAGCCATTTAAAGTACATCTTCTTGGGCAAAGACGAGACACTTCCGGTGATAATCTCAAGCAAACTCACTTCCGAGCAAGAAGGTAAACTTTATGATGTTTTGGTTGAGCATAAACTAGCGATGGGTTGGACGGTAGCCGACATACGAGGTATTTCTCCCTCTACTTGCATGCATCATATATACCTAGAGGAGGAGTCGAAACCTATTCGACAACCCCAAAGGAGGCTTAATCCTCCGATGATGGAGGTTGTTAAGAAGGAGATTCTAAAACTCCTTAGTGTGGATATGATATATCCGATTTCGGATAGCAAGTGGGTTAGTCCGACCCAAGTTGTCCCCAAGAAGTCGGGTATAACCGTTGTGGAGAACGACAATGGAGAGATGGTGCCCACCCGAGTGCAAAACGGGTGGAGAGTTTGCATTGATTATCGCCGCTTGAATGCGGTGACTCGAAAAGACCACTTTCCATTGCCTTTTATTGATCAAATGCTAGAGAGGTTAGCGGGGCGTGCGTATTATTGTTTCTTGGACGGGTTCTCGGGGTATTTTCAAATCCCAATCGCACCCGAGGACCAAGAAAAGACTACTTTTACATGCCCATTTGGCACATTCGCATATAGGCGGATGCCCTTTGGACTATGTAACGCCCTGGCTACCTTCCAAAGATGCATGGTTTCAATTTTCTCCGAGTATGTCGAGGATTTTATTGAAGTGTTCATGGATGACTTTACCGTCCATGGTGATTCTTTTGATAGATGCTTGCATAACCTAACATTGGTGCTCAAACGTTGTATTGAGTCGAACCTCGTCCTAAACTCCGAAAAATGTCATTTTATAGTCGAGGAAGGCATCGTGTTAGGTCATGTAGTGTCATCTAAGGGACTTGAAGTGGACAAAGCAAAGATTGACACTATCAAGTCCCTACCTTATGCTACTAATCTTCGTGAAGTACGTTCCTTTTTAGGTCACGCCGGCTTCTATCGACGTTTTATTAAGGATTTCTCGAAGATTGCATCGCCATTATGCAAGCTACTCCAAAAGGATGTTGAGTTCGTGTTCGATGATCAATGCAAGATGGCTTTTGATGAGCTCAAGGCAAGGTTAACTTCCGCTCCCATAATCCAACCCCCCGATTGGAAGTTACCTTTTGAGATCATGTGTGACGCAAGCGACTATGCGTTAGGAGCGGTTCTTGGACAATCCGTGGGTCGAGCCACTCATGTGATCTACTATGCCTCCATGACGCTCAACGAGGCCCAAAAGAACTATTCAACAACCGAAAAGGAGCTTCATGCGGTAGTATTTGCCTTGGAACATTTCCGATCATACTTGCTTGGGACAAAAGTGATAGTTTATTCCGATCATGCCGCTTTGAGACACTTGATGACGAAGAAGGAGTCAAAGCCGAGATTGATACGTTGGATTCTCTTACTTAGTGAGTTTGACTTGGAAGTGCGAGACAAAAAGGGAACCTCCAATGTGGTAGCGGATCATTTGAGTCGGATCATTCACCCCGAGCAAAGTAAGGACGCCCAACAACCGATTAAAGCACTATTTCCCGACGAACATCTTCTTGTAATCCAAGTTTACACTCCTTGGTATGCAAACTTAGTGAACTACCTTGTCACCAAACAATTCCCTCCTAACTTGTCTAAGGCTCAAAGAGATCGGATCAAGAGTGACTCCAAGAACTACGTTTGGGATGAACCATACTTATGGAAGCATTGTAGCGACTCGGTGATAAGACGGTGTGCTCCCGACCATGAAATATCTTCTATTCTAGAATTTTGTCACTCGCAAGCTTGTGGTGGTCATTTTGGAGCTAAGAGAACCGCTCACAAGGTGCTCAATAGTGGTTTCTTTTGGCCTAGCCTCTTCAAAGATGCCTATGCCTTTTGTCGCACTTGTGATAGATGGCAACGAGTCGGGAACATCTCGAGAAAGAATGAAATGCCACAACATCCAATGCTCTATTGCGAGGTCTTTGACGTATGGGGAATCGACTTCATGGGTCCCTTTCCGAGCTCAAATGGGAATCTTTACATCCTTCTCGCCGTGGATTACGTTTCTAAGTGGGTTGAAGCGAAGGCCACTCAAACCGATGACGCAAAAGTGGTGGCGGAATTCTTGAAAGCAAACATCGTCTCTCGTTTTGGGTTTCCTAAAGCTTTGATAAGCGATCGAGGGACTCACTTTTGTAACCGAGCTATTGAAGCTCTTCTCAAGAAGTATGGAGTGATACACAAAGTGTCCACCGCTTACCACCCTCAAACTAACGGTCAAGCGGAAGTGTCAAATCGCGAAATCAAGTCCATACTCGAGAAGACGGTTAACCCAACAAGAAAGGATTGGAGCCAACGATTGGAGGATGTGTTGTGGGCCTACCGTACCACATACAAAACACCCATTGGGATGTCCCCTTACCGACTTGTGTATGGGAAGCAATGTCACCTTCCGGTGGAGGTGGAACACAAGTCGTATTGGGCGGTCAAGAAAATGAACATGCGATATGATAAGGCGGGAGACACAAGGAAGCTTCAACTTCAAGAGCTTGAGGAGATACGACGAGATGCCTTTGATAGTGCGGAGACTTACAAGGCTCGGTCCAAGGCGCTACATGATAAGCTCATATCGAGAAAAGACTTCAAAGTTGGTGAGAAAGTTCTCTTATATCAATAACGACTTCGTTTATTTCCGGGCAAACTTCAATCTCTTTGGCTTGGACCTTTTGAAATAGTCAAGATTTATCACTATGGAGCCATCGAGATCCGAAGTTTGACTACCGGGAAGGTCATGAATGTCAATCGGCATCGACTCAAACCGTATTATGAAGGTTTTTCAAAGCAAGGGTTCGAAGAATTCATTCTTACGGACCCTATTTACACGGATTGAGTCGGTGTCGTGTCGGGCCTAAGACGATAAACAAGGGCGCTAGGCGGGAGGCAACCCGACCATTCTCTTTTTGCATAGCTTAGTTTATTTTAGTAGTAGTAGAGTAGTGTTTGCCTTGTTGTTTGCTCATTTTGTAGGAACAGCCACTAATCTTTTACTAGTGAAACGCTTCACGCTTCCCGAGGCACGAAAAGGCGGAAACCCGAGAAGGCAATGTCATGGGTATCATGTGGGAGGTCATTACCGCTCAGAAATGACCCGCTCCGGAAGAGTTGGACCAAGGAGGACCCACTTCCAAAAACCGATCAGACGAAAAAACGGGTTCGCCCCAGCTGCGGAGCGGCCCGCTCTGTCAGTAGAACGGCTCGCTCCCCTTATTTTCCAAAACCAACAAAAATGTCGCACAGAAAACAGACACGCCCCCCATGAAGAGCGGTTCGCCCTCGGGAGCGGCTCGCTCCCTACCAAGAGCGGCTCGCTCCCCTGTTTTTTCAGCATTTTTTTTGGTCTTTTTTCCAGCTGCTCCCTTTTCTTCCTTCATTATTTCTCTTCCATTCAACCACACTATCTCACACTAAAACCAACCCTAATTTTCGAAAACACTCCAATCTCCACCAAAATCACTCACATTTGTTTCTAACCTTCCTAAAATCAACCCAAATCACCTTATTCCTCATCAAAAACTTTCAAAACTACCATTTTTACCCCAAAAGTCGATTTTTCCACTCAAACCCTAATTTTTCAAAAATCGATTTTCATCCAATTTCAAGCTTCAAAGTGGGTTAATAGTGGAGTTTTTGGGTTCCTAGATGCTTGGACTTCAACAACATTGCAAGTTTGAGCCTTGAAATCAAAAGTCGGTATAATTTTCGACCCTCCCCTTGTTTTACCCGAATTTTTTGTCTTTTAGGGTCTTTAAGTCGATTTCTTTTGGATTGTTTTGGTCTAGTTGTTGTTGTTTGTTGTTGGTTGAGCACTTTGAGGTGAAATTTGGGTTGTGCTCATTGTCGAGTCGGTTTTTGGTAGAGTCGTTTCGTTGTGCACGCCAAGTGTTTGTTGAATTGCCTCTTAGAGTTTGTTAGGGTGTCTCACCGTTTTTCTTCTCTACATTGTCATCATGAAAAAGTTATTTGGTAAAAAGAAAGGTTCCTCCTCGGGTTCTAAGCGTCAAAGGGCCGAGGAACCCTCGGTTCCACCTCCGCCACCCCCTTATAAAGCTAGCGAGACTCTCGACAAGGAGGATAAAACACGTTTTAGAATAATACAAAAACGAATTCTCTTGTCAACCCGCTTCTTCCATGTCGAGACTCTCGAGGCTCTTGGTCTAGATGCTCACATTCTTGTCATGTTAAACAAGGGTGGGTTAGGCGGTCTTTTTAATCGTAGTGCCCCTACTTATCGCCAAATAACTCTAGAGTTTATTGCGTCGGTCAAACATGAACTCTTGCCTAGTGGGGAACAAGGTGTCTCGTTTCAAATAGGTGGTCAAAAGAAACATGTGTCCATGGTCGAGTTTAGGGAGACCTTAGGTGTCACTTTGCCCCCAAATGACTTTTGTCGGGCACAATTGAATTTCAATACTTTTGACTTTTGGTATGCGATCACGATTGGGGATCGTAAGACGAAGAATGACAAGAATAGAACTATCCCCCATCCCTCCCTTCGACTTATGCACCGCTTCCTAAACATGATCTTTTTGGGTCAAGGTGAGCCGACTAAGGCCACAAATTCGAGCATAAAATACTTGTGGTATCTGAGTCCAGAGGGAGAGGGAATTCCGGATTGGGCGTCATTGTTCATTGAGAGTTGTCGAGCTCAATATGCCCCTTCTAAGTCCGGTAAGATTCCTATGGGAGGAATGGTCACCCTTATCGCCGAGCACTTTGGTATTCCGATACCTAATGACACGTTGGTTCCCGGAGGACATTTTTTCGATATGGCGGGTTTGCAGGATTGTCGCGTGCTTAATTCGGGGTTATGGCTTTGGGGGAAAGACTTACCCTACATGTGGCTTCCTAGGCCACCGCATTCTCGACCCTTGGCTTGGGGGGATCGAGCTCCTCTCCTTTACATGCCCCCGGACCATGAATATAGCTTTGCTATTCGTAGAGCCCGCGGTTTGCTTGTTGATGACGAAGAGAGGCAACCTAGTAAGGAGGAGCCGGAGTTTGTGGATTTGGATGATGATGATGATGACGCGGAGTACACTCTTGATAAAGGTGATGATTTGCGTGGTGATGACGATGAGGATGACGGTGGGGGGGGATGCGGTGATGCGTGATGCTCCACGTAGAGCGGATGGAGCTAGCGGGAGCGGAGTACGTCCACAACAATTTGAGAGTGGGAGTGCGTACGGAGGATATGGGTTTGCTCCTCCGAGACATTCGAGTTATACGGGGGAGACGCAACGGATGTGGGGACCGGATGGGTTACCTAACTACGATTTGCCCCCTTTTCAACCAATTCCGGGCTCATGGTGGCCCGAGTACCGAGACCGGATGTTTACTATGGAGAGCAAAGTGGGTATTACCTATGATATGACTATGGCAATGCATAATATGCACATTGCCAATGAAACACCCAACTTCAACCCGGTCCCTCAATCCCGTTTTGACGAGTTGAACGCTATGGAGATCACCTACGCCGCTAGGAGAGCGGCCGAGAGAGAAATGAGAAGGAAATGGAGAGAGGAGAGGAAGCGAGGCGAGCCTTCGGGCTCAGGAGGTGGTGATTGAGTTGTTTGTTCCCTTCCCTTTTTGCTTGTTTTATAATTTTATCGATGTGCTTTGAGGACAAAGCATAGACTAAGCATGGGGGAGGAGTAAAGAGCGTTGTAGTGAGTTTACTTTGTAATATTTGTACATATTTCGTTTTGTTTGATGTTTGATTTCATGAAAAAAAAAAAAAAAAAAAAAAAAAAAAATACAAAAATATGAAACCCCGATAGGTTGAAAACCCGAAAGGGCGGCCTATGCAAAATTTGGGGGGCCTCGCCTTAAGGATGCCATAGTATGCATCTTTTTGGCAAAGAAAATCGAGGTCAAAAGAGCCGCAAAATGAAAAAAAAATGGGTCATATTTACCTCCTAAGTATGAGGCTAATACTAATATCCCGTACTATGGGCTTTGATCGTATAATTTGCTTGTTTTATGACGTGTGCGGAGGTATAAGTTGAGGAGTTTGGAGGGTGGTAGGGTAGGAGCATTTGGTGAGGCCATTTGGATGCTAAGAACGAAGGGTTGTGTTGTTGTTTCATGGCACTCACCAAATGAGGAGACATAAGGAGGGGAACTTGAGGAATGCTTTGGTTAAGGTGAGGCATTTCTCCTACGACTTGGAGTTGAGTTGGTTTTTGTTGGAGGTTTCTTTGTCGAGGGAGTTAGAAGTGAGGGGATTGGAGTTGGTGGACATCTAGTGAGGATCTTGAGGGAGACCTAAGGAGGGAGAAGTGAGGATAGGAACATGATAGTGAGGGAGAGATAAGAAGGTAGGGGTGTGAGAGAAGAGGGTGGAATGAGACTTGAGTTAAGGCGTGTTACTTGTTTTGCTCGGGACGAGCAAAAGGCTAAGCATGGGGGAGTTGATGTAAGGCGAATTTGTGAGCCTAAGAAGCGGTTTTTAGTGGAGTTTAAGCAAGTTTTGAGGCACTCTCGGCGGTAATTATGGATAATTCGACTCATCGGTCACTTGTTGCAAGATATGGCATTTAGTGTGTGAAACCGAAGACTTGAAGAATCGGCGTAAAACTTATCTCATGCAAGCTTAGGAATGGGCTCGAAAGCGCAAATCAAAAGACGAGTTGGAATGTCATCCTAGCCACCACGCCTTTACTTGAAGACCCACGACGGACCATGGAGACGGAGCGGAGTGCAAGCGACGGAAAACGGAACAAAAACGAGTGAAAGAATGCAAAGTCAGCCGAAAAAATGGAGTCGCTCCTAGAGAGGAGCTACTCGCCCCAGGGAGCGGCCCGCTCCCTCTATAGGGCGACTCGCTCCACCTGAGCGGCCCGCTCCCTCTCTGGAGCGGCTCGCTCCCCCTGCTACGTGTTTTATTTTTCCGTATTTTGTATTTCAACCCTTTGTTTTATGGGAGTATATATACTTCCTTTCTTCAAAAACCCTAGTTATCTTGGATTTTAGGCAGCTTTAGAGGAAGAATTAGGAGAGAGTTTTAGGTTAAGTTTTCAAATATTTACTCTTAAATTAGTTTTTAATTTAATGTTTATGGATTTTCTCAAGAATTTGGTTTATGTTTGGATGATTATGGGTAACTAAATTCCCTTCCTTTTGGTGTAATCTTTAGGGTTTCAACCCTCCTTTTGATCAATGTGAGAAAGATTTCATCTCTACTATTCCATTTGAGTATTTACTTCTCTTAATGCATTGTTTTTACATAATTCTTGGTTTTGTAACTTGTGTTGATCTTTTGTTGCATTTCCTTAGATTATATGCTTGAGGATTTTGGTTGTTCATTGTTTGAATGCTCTTAATCTTTCTTGTGTGCATTATTATCATGTATTATGTGTGGTATGTTGATTCATCCTTTTATAATCATGTTTTGAGAAGTAAAGTTTGAATCTTTAATGCGAAACTATTTCATGCCGATTCTTGAATGTGTTTTCATTAGGTTTTCATTCATTCCTCTTATATTTACTTGTGCATGGGTTGCATGAATACATTTGGATGTTGTTTCATCGTGTTTTTATTGCAATTTTCATCTTGGTTTGCCGATTCATTCTTGGGTGTGTTCATTCATTGTAAGTGTTTGAGGAATTGCTTGAGTGAAGAGTAGTTACATATTTTTATACTCGCTTGATCAATTGGTGTGTGTTGGAACCTTGTGTGATTACACCAAAAGTGCCCTTCTCATCTTGTTTAATCTCATTTTTATTGCTTGCATTTTAGTTTTCGACTAAATCAACCCTTTAAAACCCCCCTTTGTTTACTTTAAGTTGTTTCGTGACATTAGCCTAAATATCGTCTTCCCTTGGGTTCGACCCTTCTTAATTGCTATACTACGTACTTGTGTGTGATTGATTAGGCTTTATAAATTGTTAATTTGGCCCCTTTTATTAGCGACGTAAAAGGCGCGTCAAATTTTCAAATATCATTATAGTCCCGTTTTGGCCCGTTTAACCATTTTATCATTATAGTCCATAAAAACACAAACAGAAAAGCGATTTACAAATATCTGTCATTTTCAAATTAATTCGATCTCACAAGGAAGGAAGCTCAATAAATACAAGTGGGCATTTCAAAAAATAGATAAATTTAAGCGGAAATTACGAACAAATTTCAATAATGTACTAAAAAAAACTGACGATGATGCATACCTTAATATAGAAGATCATAAATGATAGGATAAATTCACAAGGTCTATGTTTGATTTGATTGAAGCTCATTTGTGATTCACCGTTTCTACGGCTTTGTTGAATGTTTAGGAAGAACACCAATAAGTTTGGTTTTTCTTTTTCTTTTTGTCTTTTGATTTGTGTTTAATTATTTTGGCAATGCAAACGTTCCAATTTTTCCGGTAATGACATATATCCCATAACAAAAAATAAATTGATCGGAGCTTCAAAGATTTAGTGAAAGCATAATTTACAAATATTGCACCTTTATTTCAATAATCGACTCTTAATTTTGTTTTTCCTCTGACAAAGACCTACTAAACCCACAATTCCAATCAAAACCCTAACACACCCACAATTCCAATCAAAACCCTAACGCACCCACAATTCCAATCAAAACCCTAACACACCCACACATCAAAGTTAACAACACAAACCAAATCAAACCAAAAAACGACATCAAAAGATTGGAACCTATTATATCAAAATCAAGGCAAATGAAAACCAAATTTTACACAAAAAATCATACTTTTTTGTTTATATTTTGAGAAGTATTATTAAAAACATATTCTTGGGGCTGAGATTAAAGCATCAAATTAAGACCCTTACGATGTTGCTTAAAGAGATTATCTTTTCGACTCCCGGGTGACTGACTTTTCGACTTTAATTCAATTCATTCATGCGCTCGATTTTCGGTTATACTCCGTGTAAAACTAACGTGGCACATTGCTTAAGAATTTTAAACTTTTAGATGAGGTGGCATGTTTAGGGAAGTTGTGTTTGTGCGTGTGGTTTTGGTGTTGGTCAAATATATAGTCAATGATTCAGTTTTAAGATGTTATATAGATAGATATATTTTTGTTTATGTTACTCCCTCCGTCCTGGTCATTTGTTTACACTTTTCATTTCGAGGTGTATGGGTCATTTGTTTACATTTCCATGAATGCTCATTGTTAAGCTATGTGATGAGTGTGCTCTTACTCTCTCAACCAACTACATTAATAAATGTGTATAAAGTAAACGTAAACAAATCACCAAGACGGAGGGAGTACTAGTTTTGATAAAATTGGTTAGTTTTACGGTATTTAGATTTTGGACATATTGGTGTGTAAAATTATTGAATTGTTATACTATGTGAAGGAATTAGTAATCGAGTGTAAATCATTTGTATTTAAGTTGATGAAACATAATTTTTTTTTTTTTATTTTCAAATTACTGGCGTAAAATATAGGAATAAGTGAAATGAATAATTCGAACTGATATTCATCTTTTTTTTTTTTTTTTTTTTTTTGTAAAAGGTAAATATCATTAATCTCATCAAATCTTTACACAAACTAGGTACAAAATTGTTTATCCTCTACCACACACCTCTTCAAACCATGTACGATCACATAGTGTGAGGTTAGAGGGTAATCTATTTACTCGCATCCTAATTTCCTCCTTTAGCTTCCTATACATCACTTTCAGGTGTATAACTCGACTATTTATACGACAATCATTCCTATTATGCCAAATATAGTAAACTGAACCTACTACAAATGTAAACAAAATCTGTTTCTGAAATTTTGACGCTCCTCTTTGCTTATCCAGCTGCTTCCAATCAGTCAATCTACGAAAGCCAAGATTGTGCACCAACAATCCAAAGCATTGTCTACTGTAAGCACACTCGAAAAATAGATGATCAACAGTTTCCTTGCCATTCAAGCACAAGAGACATACCTCATTCTCCACAATGCCAAAGTTCTTCAATCTCTCCAAGGTTGCTAATCTTCCCTTAATGGCTAACCAGACAATAACATTATGTCTTGGAATATTGAATCTGGACCATATGAAACTAGTCCACCCAAGTTTCACAGCCTCACCTTGCATCCATTTGTAAGCTGACCTGATAGAGTACTTCTGGCCAGGATTAAGCCAGCCATCAGCTAACATTCCCAGCTTCACTTTTTCCTTGATCCCACAAATCTTTCTCCAACACCAGCTGGTGTTAGAACTTGGCACATAGTCCTGCCAAGCCACATTCTTAATGTAGATATGGTGAACCCAACGAACTCAGACATGGTCGGCCTTTGTATGTACCCACCATGCTAATTTACCAACTGCTGCTGCATTCCATTGCCTGCTGCTTATCACTCCAAGACACCCAGACTTGATCTCTGAACAAACTGATTCCCACGCTACAGGAGTAACTTTACAGTGATGTATATGCCCTTCCCATAAATAGTTCCTGCAAATACTATCTACTTTCTTGATCACACTCACAGGAAGAAGAAAGATTTGAGCCCAGTATAAATGCAAAGTGTGTAAAACTGCTTTCACCAAAGTTAGTCTACTCATGTAAGAGAGCTTTCTAGTTCCCCCATCCTCTGATTTTAGCAACAATCTTGTCAACTAGGATGTCACAATCCATGATACTCAAACGTTTTGGGTCACAGGCACCCCCAAATATCTGAATGGCAACTTACCCTTTGCAAAGCCGGAATTCATTAATCACTTCCTCCTTAATATCATTGGCAAAGAACTCTGATTTCCCTTTGTTCATCTCCAAGCCTGATGTTTGAGAAAAAATGTTGAAACCATGGATTAGTAGCTCCATTGAGGCTGCTTGCCCTTTATAAAACATAACAAGGTCATCAGCAAAGCAAAGATGGTTCAATTTCATCTCAGCACACATTGGGTGGTATCTGAACTCCTTGCATCCCCCTATCCTCCTTAAGATTCTACTGAGATAATCCATGCAGATAGTGAATAACAAAGGGGATAAAGGGTCCCCTTGTCTTAAGATTCTACTGATATTCATCTTTAAAAAAATAATCTCAACTCAAAATAATCCACGAATAATCTCAACTATTGAAAAATCATTCCAATAATATATTTTGGCCAATTTTCCTCCATATGTGTCAGATTGGATTATTCCTGTCAATAATTTCTAAAATATATTTAGTGCATTTCATTTTTAACATTTTACTTTTCGATTTAGGTAGTTTTATTTTTATGTAATTTTTTTTTAAGAGTTCCCGATTAGGGGAGAATATGGAAATTGATTTGTTAATCCTTACTATAAATATAGATTTATAACACAATTAAATTGAACAAAAAAAAAATTCTTAAATTAGAACATTTCTATTGAAATAATAGAGAGATTATAAATTTTAAGCATTCTCGTGTAGGTGATATACTGATATATGCAACAAAATTTCTAAAATCTAATTTATGTATTTTGAATTTAGGACACTTATCAGTCGTAAAGTGGATAAATAAGTTAATGATAAAATTATGATATTCTTTCTGTAAAAAAATTACAAACTATAAGTTAATGATCAAAATACATAATTTATTACAAAAAATTACAAACTATAAGCTAATGATCAACTAAAAATATATAAAAGACAACTAAATTATTATTAAAGACAACTAAAAAAATATAAAAGACAACTAAAATATCAACATTTATGCAACAAAATGTTTTTACTTTTCATTAATGTTACGTATTCTTTCTGTCTCACTCATCTATTTATCGTTACTATGTTTTTTCTCTTATAAACACAAAAAAGTGTAAACAAGTTATTGAAACGAACAAATAATTAAGAGTATAAAAGTCTACAACACTTAAAAAGATACTCCCTCCATTCATATCCACATGGCAAGTTTGCTTTTTCACACTTGTCAACGCGCGTTAAATATCTTTAGCTACGTTTATTCAAAAAATATAAAAAATATATTTTAATTTTGTACTCGTAAAGACGAATCAAATAAGATCATACATGAATATATCTACATTTATGTATCAAGAGATAATTGAAGTTGAATGGCGAAGTATGAATAGTGTCCAAAAAAACAAACTTGCCTTGTGGATATGAATGGAGGAAGTACCAATTTATAGTGGTTGACTTATGTTCTTAACTACAGAGTATATAGTTTGGGAGAATATTTAACCCATCATAGTAAAGTACTTCTTGATCAATATCTACCTCTTGAGAGACCCGCGGTAAAAAGAATAGTACTTCTGTTGATTGTCAACATTTGGTCGCGAGACACGAATATACACTCCGTAATATAATGTTTTCTCTAACTTAATCATTTGTTTAATTTTTTACTCATTTTAATTTAGTTATTTATTTACCTTTTTATTTTGAGAAGAGGTAGGTACAAATTGACGGTATTCTTTATATAAAATTATTTTTCAGTATATCAAAATCGATTGAAAGGAAAGACGATAGTAGTACCTATCTTATTTTGCTTGAATATAAATTCAAAAATTATTTTAAATTTTAAATTATATAAAAACCTCAATATTTGCTTCCTCCCAAAATAAAAAGACAACAAATTACTGAAACAAAGAAAGTATTTTGGGATGAAGGAGAAACTGAAGGTTTTCATCATATAAAATTTTACTAAAGTAGTTGATCAAAGTTTATTTTAAGTTGAATAAAAATATCAATATTTTACTCCGTTTAAAAATAGAAAGATAAAATAAATAATTGAGTCAAAGGGATTAGGATGAAAATAGATTCCTTTATAACTGAATATAGGCCATAAGTCTAAATAGCAAGATATCAAAAGATGGAACATAAAATAATACTACTCGTATAATTGAGGTGCAAATGAGAGTAACTACTACGCGTAATTGATCCCATTTTTCGGCTTACCTTCCAGTCAAAGAGCACTTTGTAATTTGTATTCAATCTAATACTTCCTCCATTCCGTTTGATTCTATACGTTTGATCAAAACACGGTAATTAAGGTAGAAGAAAATCAAGTGGGGTAGATAATGGAATTACTTAAATACCCCTACTTTATTGTTTGCAAGTGGGTTGAGTGGGTATTAGTGAAGGGTATATTGGTCTTTTAGTTTAATAAAGTAGAGACTAAAATAGAAATGTATAGAATTGATTGGAATTTCCGAAAAAGGAATATGTATAGAATCAAATGGAATGGAGGAAGTATAATATAATATCTAATCAGCTTTATGACGAATAGAACGTCCTAGCCGAAAATTAATATAAAAATGACTTTCCCTAAAAATTATTTAATTTGTATTTAAATCAATAGTAAAGCTAAAACTAAATGTCCATTGCAAAATGAATTGACTTAATTGACAATAATAAATTTCTCTTCAAATTTTATACTCCCTCGGTTTTAATGAGGTGTTTACACTTATTTAACTTTGAAAGACAGATTTGAGGTAAATATCAACAAAAGACTGAGAGAAAGTATGTAGTCAAAAACCTATTAAGTTTCACCTCCATTGTTAACCTCGATTTCCTAATTTAATCATAACTACTTAAACTTTAAGTCATTTGTCATACAACTATCTAATATTTCCTACTTTAATCTTAACTACTTATTTTTTGTAACTTTTTGTTAATAGCTACTAAAAGCCAACATTCGATGATTAAACACAAAAAAAAATTGGGAAATTGAAAAAACACTAATTCTTGTGTAAGTCGGGCCTTACAATAAATTATTGTAAGTCCGCCTCATTTGTACCCGATTATATAGCTTTTGTACTATTTAAGTGATAATTATGATTTATTGTTACTAAATCTTTTTAGTACCCCTATTAGTGACTTTAGTAGATTCGTTTCATGTTTTTGTACCCCTTTAACTGCAATTTGTACCTTTGTCTCACATTAACTTAGGGTGAGTTCAGCCTCACAGGAGAATTACTGTTGAAAAAAATTCAATTGTATTAATCATAACTTTTGGTACCAAAAAAAAAATTGAAAAAATTGTCAATTGTATTAAACACACGAGTGAACCAGGACTGTAAATTCTAAAGATGATTAAGTTGTAAAGAATTATTGGTTTAAGACATTAGTAATTCGAACTAAGATGCACTCACCGAAGAAAAGCTATTAGACCACTTTTATTGGTGATTTTTTGGTATAGGTTGTTGTTTCAGCCAAATTTAGTCGGTTCGGTTATTTGATTCGTAAAAAAGTGGTATAGTGATCCACTTGTTTAACAACTCGGTTTTTATGGTGATTATGACGTGAATGAACGAAAAATAAAATGTAAGAAACGAAATGCAAGAAAATAAAGGACACAAGGGATTTGGTGACGCGGAAAAACCCGTAAATGGGAAACGACCGCGAGGAGATCTGAGTCCCGCTTAATGTGCTCCAAATTACAAAGTACAATGAGATTATAGTGTAAGTATCGTAGTATGGGGGTGTTCAGGTAGTCTAGAGAATTGCTTAAAGGATTTGAGTATATATTGCTGTAGAGGATGGCGTGTAATGTTGTAACCTCTGCTGAAGTGATGCTCATACCCATATAAGGCTGTAATCTGGAAGTTGGAGTTTGGTACCCGCTGAGCATCTCCAGGCACCAATTTCGGGTTATATAAGGCTGTAATCTGGATCACTATACCACTTTTTTACGAATCAAATAACCGAACCGACTAAATTTGGCTGAAACAGTTGTAGGCCACGCTACTTGTAGGCCATTTTTGGCCCAAATAGTTGTAACATGAAAATTGAAAAAATAAAAGCAAATACAAGACAAATACACGTGGGTTGACAACCCATGTGATTTGGGTTGGTTGACCAACCTAAGACAACCTCCCATTTGATCGGTTAAAGGAGATGAGTGGGTTAGATAAATATATTAAAATAATAGATATGATATGGGTGGACTTGAGTTGTTCATAAAGTATGTAAAATATAATGAAGGTTGAGATTGTGGGTTGTGGGTAGACTTGGCAAAACAGACCCGACCCGATAAGGCTGACCCGAGACTCGAAAGTGACCTGACAATCGTAAACCCAAATTGACCCGAACCAGAAATGACCCGACCCGGCCCAGACCCGATCTGTTATGCATTGACCCGAAATTGACCCGAAACCCAAATTGACCCGATAAAAAATATTGTTGGTGACTTCAAATGATTTAAAAATAACTTATTTGATATCATTTAATCAATTAACGTCAATTATATACGTAAAAACCTTAAAAGGTAACCTTTTGACAAAAAAATGTTTCTTTTACCAAAAATTTTCATTTTGACCCGAAAGGGACCTGACCCACCGACCCAAAATTGACCCGAACCCGAAATGACCCGATAACAGATGACCCGATATCGACCCGAAACACGAAATGACCCGACCCGATATGATATTTCAATCAAACCCGAAATGACCCGACCCAAACCTGACCCGTTTGCCAGGTTTAGTTGTGGGGTTTTGTTGAATAAAATATTATTTTTTTGTATAGGTTGTGTATGGAAAATTTCACCAATAAAGGTGGTCTTACATTTAACTTTTTGTGAATAACTACCTTATTTTTGTAAAAACTTGTAAAACACTACCAAACTCACTTTTCCGTTAACTTTAGTGAGTTGACCGTTATTGACTAACGGAATTAGACACATGTTTAGTCACATTCACTTTTAATTACTCTCTCCGTTTAATATCTAAAACTCAGTTACTCTCCTCCCCAAAACGTTGACATCTAAATGTAAAATTTCACCACCGCGCCATACCAAACTTCTTAGACCTTTCAAAATCCGAGTAAAAGGTATGTTGCTTATTATTTTTATATCATGTACAAAGATGTGTGATGGTAAGTTGTTTAAGTGGGTTAATGAAGACATGACGAATTAACAAACATAATTCATTAATCATTACTAAAAGATAATCAATTTTTGAAAAATGAGATGAAAATATCGTAAAAGTTGATGATAAAGTCGATTGCAACAAGTGAGTGAAAAATAAAGATTGATTAAACTATAAGAAAATATGATGACAAAAAGATTGGAAAAAAACAAGAGATTTAAAATTTACGGTTTTGTTGTAGATTTGATTTTTAATTGCAAAAGTGAAGTATAATTTGTAGGCTTATTGTTTAATTGTAGAGCTTGGAGCATAATTGAGGATAATAAAGAAAATATTTAAAATTTAACGTTTTTAGAATGAGATTGCATCGGTGATAATGAAGAGTAAGTTCAAATAAATGGTTATAATTGGGGAAATTTGTTCTAAAGAAGAAGGATAGCTAAAGTGAAGCAAAAATCGTTAGTCAACGACGGTCAATGGTTAATATTTAACGGAAAAGTAACTTTGGTAGTGTTTCACAAGTTTTAAAAAAAATAAAATAAAGTAGTTCTTCACAAAATAGAATGTATGGTAATTCCTCACAATTTGACCTAAACATAAGGTAGTGTCTAACAAAAAAACCGTTTTTTTGGGGGTCCGGGGTGGGGGTGGGGGTGAATTATGACATTAGATGATTAAGAAGCAAAGAAACAAAACAAGAAATGCAACAGCCACCACATATGATTGCAAAAGTAACAATGTTGTTACAATAACAACACAATATCTACCTTGTAATTCTCTTGTGAGACCGACCTCATATTAAATAAATGTGAGATTATAGTACAAATTGCAGTTAAAATGACATAAAAACAAGAAACAAATCTACTAAAGTCACTTATAGGGGTACTAAAAAATTAAGTCACAATTAATCATCAGTATTATTGAAATGGTACAAAAATTATAAAATGAAGTACAAATGAGGCTGACTTACAATAATTTAACGTAAGGCTCGACTCACAAGAATTTGTGAAATCCACCATAAACGACAGCAATTCTACAAAAACAACTCCATATGTACATACGACAAATACAGGATTTAGCAGCTATCAATCGAGCGTGAACCCTTGGTGTCTCGCTCAAACTTGCATGGGTGTACAACACTCGGTCCAGCAAGTAGCAAGAGTGGGGTACCTGCTAATCTTGTGAGAAAGGCGATGTGCGGGAGTGCTCTTCAATTTATCAGACGTGCAGTCGATTTTGCGATGAGATGCTCTACTTTAAATTGGCACGAATCATCACTGCAGGGCAAGGAATAACAGCTATGTTCATGAACTGAAGGGGAAGAATCAAAGACAGCACCACAAACAAAAAAATTTAAACTTACATGAGCGGTGACTCCCTGTTTCGTAAATTTAAATTCATCATGTTGCTATCTCCGCGCCAAGAATGAACTTTAGTGATCGTCTTCAGTTATTCCTGGACAGTTTGCGAGCAGAGCTTCTGCTGATTCATACTGCAATCAAATGTATGCTACCATATGTCAATTACAGATTTTAACTTTATAGACAGCAAAAACAAAAAGACTTTAACCATATCCACACACCTGACATCCACAAAAGAGGCAGTAGTAATGTTCGTCTCGAAGTTTCACCAATATCTCCACCAAATCCTGGTGCCATAAAGTAACACATATCATTAATTATTCAATAAGATAAGGATGTTACAATCAACAAAAGAACATACAGACGTCCAGCATTTCAGGCCGATCATTACCGAAAACTCGTACACACGAGAACACATTATGTTAGCAAACTAGGTCTCCCGGATTGTTTATATTTGAACGCACTAGCAGAGTTTTACATGCTCTAACCCATATTCCAAACTTAAACAAACATCGGACGAAAGAATATATGGCATCAGAGAAATTTACATGGAGGGATAATATCCAAGTAATAAAGAGATTATAGTTGGAGGACCGTTTTTAACATTTTATTTTATTTGTTCCTATTTCTATTTGTTTCCTTCATCGCGATCAATATTTTACGTTTGCTTTTTGGACACTATTCATAAGACGGAAAAAATATTTCTATATAAGTCTCGAGATACATACACGTGATAGGGAAAGCAGAGAATTTCTTTGACTGCGATTACCCGCCTACAAAGTCAAAGTTTTTTTTTTTTTTTTTTTTTTTTTTTTAGATTAGCCAATGCTATAGTAAACTGAAACCTTTTCTCGATCCTGACAAATTAACAGCTTGGACTTGATTTTTTTTTTTATCTCCTAAAAGGGTAAACCTATCTACTATTGCATCCCAAAACAACCCGACTACGTAAGCATTGTTTTCTGTAGTAAATTTGTAATATTAGAGTAAGAAGCAAAAAGTTTTCTCTTCAGATGCCATCATTATACTAGCTTGCCTCGGAGGGATTTGTAACTTATCGTTACAGGACAGTCCGTACTATTCTTCTCCACTCATAGTATATTTGATCCTTCCTTAATTTACTCATGTTGCTCTATCTATAACTATACAGTTGTTTCAACCCTCACAACCGCTAATATATTTTGGAGTTCAGAGTCATAAGGCACGGACAAGCAAATAAAATCAAAATCCTACTAGTAACAACTTGATATTGACAAGAAATCATATGTAATAAACACACAAATCCAATCTATTCAACTCTGATATTAGACCCTCCAAAAAAGACGTGACAAACCCCAAAAGAATATAGTTTGCACAAAAACTTATGATTGGATACAGAGATTTGGAGAGAAAGGAAGGGAAAGAAAATGTTACAATCCCAACTAGTAACTCTTCTTACTCGTAAGAAGAGCAGAGTAGAAATGGAGAGCGGTTTGTTTTCTCCTCAAACGAGGCAAATGAAAACGCTTCTAACATCACCATGATTTAGAAGCAAAATAACCTCTCAAGCTCCCTTCCTACCCTCCACGCTTCACCGACTCTCCCTTCTCGCCTTACCTCGTGTCCAAACTGAAGGGGCATGAATCCAGAGAGCCACATGGATACATTGTGCCAAACAAGCAAGGGCTACAATGAGTAGGTCCATTGCACCATCCCCATTATATAAGAGGCAAGAGAAGGGACCCCATAATCCTCATTACCTAGGATAACCAAGTCATCTGGGGTAACGCCAACTGCCCGAACTAAGATGTGTCCTAGCACTATATGTCCTATCCACCGTATGACAAACAGCAAACACTATAAGTACCCTTGAAATGGAAGAGACTTACTCAATATTCACTTTCTCTCTATAAGCATCTAATTGAGATTGAGGCAGTAATTGCCACTGTAAGACAAATCTCTCAAGGAGAGCTCTACTATACTCAAGCCAAAAAAGACTACAATGAGAGAAACCAGCTGTATGAGGCTTCTCATTCTTTCAACAGCCAAAATACAAAGGGTAAAATATCACTTTAAATAGAGGAAAATGGAGGGAATTGAAGGGGGTGGGAGGAGTGCATCTCTTCATTTCCCTCCACTTCCGTAGGCAAGATTTGGATGGAAAATCATGAAGATAACATGATCCTGCACACTCTTATTAATTGTTATATCTAACAATCATGAAGATGACATGATACTGCACCATTCAGCCAAACAAAAACATTATGGCATGAATATAGACCAAAATTAACATATATGTATTCTTACTCAACCAAATAATTTTCTACTCCACTCAAACAAGTTTACTGTATCATTCAAATCCCGCCACATACACCATGGTAAACCTCATTAAACGGAGGAGTAACATATACAATAGCATATACACCACAATGAATCAACACAAACTGTAGCAACAAAAATTGCAATTTCACTAAACAACAACCCTCTCAAATATTCTAGAAATACACCCGTATAAATGTGGCACAAGTTCTAAAAACTGTGCTAGGTCTATTGTCTAAAAACCTTGTTTTTACTTATCTTATTAAACACTAAATATAACTTCAAAAAAGTTCAGGAGTTTTATCACTTAAATAACTCAGAACTTAGAAAACTTAAACAAAGACTTTAGACTTAAAAAAGAAAACAGAACAGATCCATAGAGACTAAGGCAATATTGCCATTTTCACCATTATAAATACACTCAACACAAATTGAACCGGCAACTCTACAGAATAGACCAAAAGCAGAACATTGTACGATTACCGTGACCTCAAGCGAATAGCTAGTCCACCTAGTAGCACAGAATGACGTATCCCATAACCAGAGGGGAAGCCACGTAGTAACAAAGGGTAGCATATGTTACCCCTAAATCGACAAAAACATACAAAAATATAGATGTATGTTACCCCAAATTATATACTTATAAGGCAAAAAATCATAGGTTATGTTCTAAATATTATTTTCGCTACCCCAACAATAAGTAGTTTCTGGCTTCGCCCCTGCCCATAACCCGAAACAACACAAGATCAACAACAACCAAAAAAAAAAAAAAAAAAAAATGAAAAAGGCAAATTCCATATACCTCTTCAGTGATCACCTCCTCCTCCTCATCATCATCCTTGTCCTCGTCATCCTCCTCCTTCTCGACTGCCACAACATCTCGATTCTCCAACCGATCAAGTACATCCTTCGCCTTCCGAAAACTGCCCAAAACCTTTTTAACACGCCACTGCATCCGCTGCCTCACCCCAAACTCCTCCACCATCTCCTCCACCCCTCTAGCCTCCTTCACCGCCTTCTCTCTCGCTTTCTCGGCCCGTTCCCGCTCCCTCCTCAGCCTCCCCATCGCCGGGTCCTCCCCGCCAATCCCCACTCTGGACCGCCGTATCTCCACACCAATCGGGTCGACCCGACCCGCCTTCCCGAGACCCGAACCCGGTGTGTACCCCATTTGTTTCAGCATTTTGAACCCTATGTTTGATTGGGGTATTGCCGAAGTTAGGTTTTCTAGGGTTTTTTGGTCCTCTTGTAACTGTTTTCGCTCTTTTTCGACCCGTTTTTGCTCATGCCAGTTGATTTGTGATTTTGAAACTTTCTTCGAGGGTTGAAATGAGGAATTGATTAGTTTTTGGGTGTTTTTTTTAGGGTTTTTGGATTGTTGAAAGGATTCTTTGGGGATGAATTTTGTGAGGTCGCCCATGTAATCTTCTTCGTCTTGTTTTTGTTGTTTGATTGAATCTGGAGTTGTTGATTCCGCCATTGATGAAGTGGGATTGAGAAATTTAATTTTTGTCCCTAATTCTACCTTCACAGAATTTGAACTCAGATGGGTTTGTAATTGGAGAGGTTAATGTGTTCGTTTCGTTTGTTAAGTCACTTGTTCGGCCCGGTTAGTTAGCGGATTTACCCAATTTAATTTTAATTTTTATTATATGTAAGAATTTTTATTTCGTTTGTTAAGTCACTACGATATCAATGTATCATACTCCGTAGTTCGTACTAATTACCTAAGTCTACTTATCATTAAACAAATATAAGTTCATTGTATTTTATATCTCTTGTGTATTTTATATCTCTTGTTTATATAGTACAACAAAGTAGTGACTATTATTAACCTGGACAATCTATTTTTTTCGATTTTAAGTCGTGACTACTATAATAGTTATGGTGACACTATCTTTAAAAATAGTGACTACATTTGCTATACACGAAAGATAACATTAAAAAATAAATAAAACAACTTCTCATAATATAATTTATACTTACGAATTAACTAGATATAGATACTATATAACAATATTCCATCACCATAAAATCACAGCGAAAGCCTACAATCTCAATATATAATCATAGTTAACCAATTAAACTACTCTGTACCAATTTAAATTAAAAAAAATGAGAAAATTGCTTGAAACTAACTTCGAGAAAATTAGATGTGAATAATTAAAAATATTTTGTAAAATTAAAATATGTTATGGGAAAGATAAAAACTTATGTTTTTTTCAAAGTGAAATAAATGAGTATTGTCAATAAATTATACTCCGTAAATCTCAAAGCAATTTTTAGTTTCAATGCAATAAAAAACAAAAGTTGCTGATTTTTTTATAGAACCAAGGCGTCTAAACACTAAGAGAAGTGTTAGACGGTCTTATTTAAGAGTTATTCTATAAAAAAAAAATTATTAACTCATACCTTGTTTTTTCCAAAAAGAATGTTGACCACTACCAAATTACGAACTTCGACCAAATTGGTCAAAATTCCAACGTTGACTGATGGTTGGCACATGAGAACATAAAATTTTGTTAGAAGCTACCTTTAGTTATAAGTACTTTATGATCGTCTACCTTTAATAGAAAAAAATTGTTGGTTTATACCTTTCGTTTTCAAAAAGTTGTTGATGAGTATTAAATTAGTAATTCTTGTTAAAAAAATCAATGATCCAATGTTGACCGAAAAGAAGTGCATGAGAATATTTTCCTTTTATCTTTTACGGATTTACCTTTAACTGTACATGAATTTGCGGAGCTGAGCATGTCTGGAAGCACAGGAGAACGTTCTTTTGCGGATATTATCACCAGTGTTCGATACTGGGTCATTCATAGTATTACTATACCTTCCCTATTCATTGCGGGTTGGTTATTCGTCAGCACGGGTTTAGCTTACGATGTATTTGGAAACCCTCGGCCAAACGAAAATTTTACAGAAAACCGACAAGGAATTCCATTAATAACAGGCCGTTTTTATTCTTCGGAACAACTCGATGAATTTAGTAGATCCTTTTAGGAGGCCCAATGACCATAGATCAAGCTTATCCAATTTTTACAGTGCGATGGTTAGCTGTTCACAGACTAGCGGTACGTATCGTTTTTTTTTTGGGGTCAATATCCGCAAAGCAGTTTATCCAACGATAAAAAAAACCGTCGAATTATAAAACTATGACACGATCAAACCCGAATTAACAAAATGTTGAACTGAATCGTACCAGTCTTTACTGGGGATTATTACTGATTTTTGTACTTGCTGTTTTATTTTCTAATTATTTTTTCAATTAACAAAATAAAAGAACGAAAGCAACATTAAATATATAGAATTAGAATAGAGCCGAAGTTCTCTTATCTCATTCGAAGGACATACCTTAATGTGGAATACGGATCGTAGTTGTTAGAGAAACTGCCACGCTAACCACCGATCCTGTCCAGTGATTTCCACGCCCCAAGACCCGAGCAAAACAATGGGATGCTCTCAGTGAAATCGTTATTGTAAGTTGGGTTTTCTGTTGTTGTTGTTGTTGTTGTTGTTGTTGTGTGTCTCATTCACTTAGAATGAGTACAATATATAGAGTTTAATTAGGGAGGTTATTAAAGGAGGAAGGAGAAGAGATTAAGCTTAATTACACAATTAGTAGCTCAATTTATTAACACTTAATGACATACATTAAGGCTGTGTAAATTTCATCATTATCACAAATGATAATTGCTTAGTAACAGCCACTAATGGCCGTTCAAATTTCAAAACTCCCACTCAGCCATATATCCAAAACAACGCTCCCACTTGGCCACACAACCAACTCATTGCCAAACAACTTAACAAAACAATGAATCACCTTTCATACAGGAAATGGAGTGTGCGACCAGAAGAAAAGAAACAAGTAGTGTTATAATAAGCTCCCATCAAACTAACATAACACTTTCACAACAACGATTCCCTAGATCATTCAAAACAACACTGCAGCATACCCGGTCCCTTTATGCTATAACGTGTTACATAGTTATATACCAAATATAACTGCCGACCGGGCATAACATGGTATAGTTGAATTGATCATTCCTTAGATACTATTGAAAAATTGTCTTAACTTGACAGCTGCTACAAAAAAATTGTGGTTTGGCGACGGCAAATTCCGTCGCAAAATTGACCTTTCCGTCGCAAAAAAGGTATTAGCGACGGAAATTCCGTCGCCACAACTGCGTCGCTATATCTCGTCGCAGTTTAATGTTTGCGATGGAATTTCCGTCGCTAATACATGTTGCAACGGGTATTACGTCGCAACAGTCGACGCAAAAACGTCATCGCAAGTCCACATAATCTTACACATTTGCGACGGAGTGTCCGTCGCCAAGCCTAATCCGTCACAATTTGCGACGGACGATCCGTCGCAAAGTACATCTAAACGTTCATACATCCATTTTCGCTCAACTCTCTTCATTTCAATCTAACACAATCATGATCAATAACACATACACACATAATTAATAATTTACACTTTAAATCATTTCATCAGAAAACAATTACAACAACAAATTATTTCAACACAATACAACTTAATTATCACAAAACAAATATTAGACAACGAGAGCATATAAATATATAAACTTTTAAGTCAATTTCGGTATTGGGTCCTTATCACTCCAACCTAAACCCATCTTTAAACGTCTTCTATCACTCGCAAATACAACTCTTGAATGTGTTAGAATAGAAAAAAATCTAGCAGCAATTCCCTTCAGTTCTCCAAATACATTATATAAACGATTAAAATCGTGTTTATATGTATTCAGAGAACATTAAAGGAAATTGACACCAAATTTCTTTCCTTCTAACTCATTCAAAAATTGTATTTACCTCCTAAGTGATAGAAAACGTTTAAAGATAGTTCCAAAATGGGGACTATTCAAAGGTTATTCCTAATGAATAACTTTTGAACAGGTACTAAGTTATGAATGATTAAAAAAAAATTGGGATATTTGCCACGGTACCCTCGAACTTTGGCAGATTACACATGGTAACCCATGTGTGAGGTTTGTTCACATGGTACCCCTAAACTTTGTAAATATGTGCCCAATATGCCCATTTTGTGACGTAAAACTTGACGACGTTAAGTTTAAAGAAGAATACACCAATTATGAGTTTAGAGTACAATTAAAACCACATTATTCCTCAATTAAATGCTATTATGTGTTGATTAATTAGTATAAATTTTGTTGATTAGAGTACAAATAATAGCATTTAATCGAAGAATAATGTGGGTCTAAATGTACCCTAAACTCATAATTGGTGCCTTCTTCCATAAAATTAACGTCGTCAAGTTTTCCGTCACAAAATGAGCATATTAGGCACATATTCACAAAGTTTAGGGGTACCATGTGAACAAACCTCACACATGGGGTATCATGTGTAATCTGCCAAAGTTCGAGGGTACCGTGGGAAATATCCCAAAAAAATTTACAAATTAAAATCACGATAATGAAGGAAACTACTAACAATACAACTACTACAATAACAACAATAACAACAACAACAACACAACTACAACTACAACAACAACAACAACAATAATAACAATACAACAACAACAACAACAACCACAAGAATACAACTACTACAACAACAACAATAATAACAATACAACAACAACAACAACAACCACAAGAATACAACTACTGCAACAACAACAATAATAACAATACAACAACAACAACCACCACCACCACCACCACCACCACAACAACAACAACAACAACAATAACAACAACAACAACAACAACAACAACAACAACAACAACAACAACAACAAATTAAAATTAAAAAAAATAAATCAAAACCCTAAAAACTAAAATTAATATCAATTCAAATCAAAACTCACACAAAGCCTCTATCCTAGGTCATAATTGTACTCTAAAAATATCTAATTAACATATAATTTCAATATTAGTTGTGAAGGTACCGGGAAATCGTGCTACCTCTCGACGCCTCGCGCGGGCCTTGCCCGATCAGGGGGCGGGTCGCTACGCGAGAAAAATGCGAGTGTGCTAAATGTGCGAGTTGCTATGGGGGATATCATTGCTTAATTACTTGAAAATCGTTTTTACAAATGGAGTCGCCACCAAATATTTAAAGGAATTTGGAACCTTTTTAACGCGTCTTAAATAATAAAACGCGAGTCTTAGAATTCAAGGCGCGTCGATGCCTATCCTTCTAAGGTCATTGTGAAATCAGAGAGGATTCGGGGTAAGGTTACTTTTCGAAAGTTTATCAAAATGTTTTATGAAAAACTGAAATCAAAAAGCCTACGTAAAGTAGTCTCTACTAATTTGAAAACAAGTGCTTAATTTCGATGTTTGAGCTGATAAAACGCTACGTACAAGTGCGAATATGACTCGATAAAAATGCAAAATAATGAATGTAAGTCGTCAAAGTCATGACGTTTTGCTTTAGGAAATATACGACAAATAATAATTCATTGATTTGAATTAATATAAAACGTTATTTTCCAACTTAAGTCTAATTCTAGTATTTTGAAAACCCTCAGTTTTGCATGTTTAAAAGACTAGTTGAAACAGTATAAGTTTATGTCGAATCCGTGTTTTAGTCAATATTTAATGCATGAACGAGAATTTGCATAATTGTAAAATGTAACGTCGGTTTGCTTTAGTAAAAGTGAGTTGTTTGTTTATGTAATATTGGCGAGGTTTAGACGGATTAGGAATCCGAATTACTACAACCGTATTACGAATACTGGTTCGTTAAACCAATATTGAGTTAGGGTTAAGGTAACCCTTTGTCCGAGTCTAAAAAGTATGGTCCGAAGGTAAAGTGTTTACCTTAAAACGCAAAGACGATAATTAGAATGCTAAGTGTGAGTTAGAGAGTAGTAATGAGTTGTGAGAGATATATGTTTTTGTAGTTGTAAGTGTGAGTATATATAGAGAAGAGGCCGAGTTCGTGCAAGGTTTGAATAGCAGGGCATAGAAGCCAAAACAAGTCGCCTGTTGACAGGCGACTAGAAAACCCTGTCAACCAGCGACTTGTTTTTGTGGGTGTCTTGGGCCGCCTTTTGCATTTGACGGCCTGATTGACGTTGGGCTGGATTTTGAGGTGATGTTGTCTTTGGTCCAAGGGGTTTTATCCCCATTTGGGCTGATTTCGTGTTTTTCGTTTTCGTGTTTCGCGTCTCGATTTTTGTCGTGTTTTTCGATTTTGGCTCAAAATAAAATTGTTTCGTGTTGTAATATCTTGTAATATCATATAATTTGGTTTTACGAAAATGTGACTCGGGAGTCGTGTTGACTCGTTTTGGGCGTGTATTTTGTAACTTGTGGGCTATTTTTGTGAGGCCGTTTTTGTGGGTTGCTTTTGTGGGTCGTTTTTGTGGGTTGTTTTGAGGGTTGTCCTTGTGAGTGAAATAATAGTGTCGTGCTTCTCGGCTCGAAATGTAGCGACAAAATTAATGTTCATTTTACGAAATATGCAAATTTAAATTAATACGTTAAAGACGACTAAAATGTTTTAGACACTTTGTACCGTTTCGTCTATTTATAAAACATGCATAAAAGTCCTTTTCGTCATCGGGCTTTTTTTTTGGGGGTACGGATACGGGTATCTACAGAGCCCCCAGTTTGACTGAGCTTGGACTAAAGCGCTGGCCAAACTTAAAAGATAGTATCCGGACCATTACAGTCTCGATACCGTCTGGCGGCGCTAAGTATGTGTCTCGGGGAGAGACGAGGACTTAGTGCCGGGAAATGCAGGAAAGGACGTTGGGTACATGTTTAAGGACATGACGGTTCTGCATATTTAGGGGCATGCCAGCCTGTTGACGTCTGGTGTCTTTGAGCCATTTGCTGATGTCGAATGCTTCTTGATGGCGTTTTGTAGTCTAGCCGAACTCTGTGTTGTGCTGGAGATGGTTGCTGATGTTGAATGCTTCTTGACGGCACTTTGTAATCTAGCCGAACTTTGTGTGTTGAGTGCTTGCTGCGTGTTTGATCTGGTGTTCGTGCTTCGATGTCATTCTCGTAAGAGGCTGTGTGTTTATGTATTTGACTCGTAGAAGAGGCTCAGTGCTTTTGTGGGACTCGTAAAGAGATTTGGTGCTTTGTGTGACTCGTAAAAGAGGTTTGGTGCTTTGTGTGACTCGTAAAAGAGGTTTGGTGCTTTGTGTCTGACTCGTAAAAGAGGTTTTAATTAGGTGTTTTTGTGTGACTCGTAAGAGGTGGAAGGTGTTTTTGCGTGACTCGTAAAAGAGGTTTGGTGTTTGTGGGACTCGTAAAGAGGTTTAAAGTTTTTGTGGGACTCGTAAAGAGGTTTGATGCTTTTGTCTAACTCGTAAAAGAGGTTTTTAGGTGTTTTTGTGTGACTCGTAAAAGAGTGTAAGGTGTTTTTGTTGTTGTTGTTGTAGCTGTTTTTGATTTTAGCCCCCAGTTTGACTTAAGTTTTAGTGTAAAACGTTAGTCAAACTCGTTGTAGCTGTTTTTGATTTGAGCCTCCAGTTTGACTTAGGTTTTAGTGTAAAACGTTAGTCAAACTTATTGTAATTGCTTTCGTCTTTGGTTGCGTAGTATGGTTTTGATGGCATAAGCATGATAAAGGAAACGTCTTGCGTTAGCGTCGTTGAACGGACGCCGTTGGATGGATATGGTCATTGGTTGACCGTGCTCGTAACACACGGTGTTGTCCGAGGTTATTCGGGCCGGGTACCCCGTTGAAGAGGTTCATGTGTTGGCTCAAGTGACATAGTGCTTAAAAGGATTGTAAGTACTACTCATATCAACAAAATGCATCTTCTTTTCTGGTAGCTCATCTTAAGAACTCTTCAGTTAAGCGTGCTTGCTGGAGAGTAGTCTTAGGATGGGTGTTTTGAAATTCATGAAAATGTTGTTTCGAGAAAATGCATCGTGCTTTATGTGAAAACATGCGTAAAACGTGTTTTGACAAAATGATGTATGAAGTTTGCAAAAAGTGTTTTGATGAAAACGTGATGTAAAAATTGTACTTTATAAGGGTTGCGAAATGCGATAATTGTAATTTGCGTAGAGTTGAAAGTGTGTTTGAGGATGACGGGTTTTTTGAATGTGAAAAAAAAAAAAAAAAAAAAAAAGACGTAAAGCAGGGGTGTAAAATGGGGTGATGTGATACACGGCTGCGTTCTGTTGAGTAGGGGAATGTGTTTTAGGTGCAGAAAAGAGGTTTTAATTGCCGTGATGGCGAGGGTTTGAGGTCAATTGGTGTGTCGTCCGATGGGACGGCATTTGGTATTTCCAGGTGTCGAAAAAGTGTTGTCTCCTCCAGTGATCCGCGGTCCATGGAGTTGATGAGATGCCGAGATTAACACGTGCAGCTGATGGATATAGCGTCGGAGGAACCTTGTTGTAGTTCGTCGTCAACCCTAAGCTCTGGTGACATTGTAGTTTGCTTTGTCATTCCTAAGACCTAAGGAGACATCAGAGGTCGTAGTTTCGTCTTTTGTTCTAGAGACGGAAAATCCAAAATGTAACTACTTTTGACTATCATTAATGAAATGAAAGTCCTCGTTTACGTTTGCCTCGTTTGCTATTTTATAAAAAGAGTTATATCCTCGACTTTTTTAAGCTTTGGATCATGATCTTGCGTTTCTGTTGACTGTGCTTTCGACCTTTTTAAGCTTCACGCGTGTCATTTTTGTGTTGAATGTCGTCTTTTTAACCCTTTGGGTTTTCAGACGGATGTTTTGTGCTGACTATGCCCTCGACCTTTTTAAGCTTTGGGCGTGTCGTTTTTGTGTTGAATGTTGCCTGCCTTGAGTGACAGATGTATGTTTTGTGTCGACTATGCCCTCGACCTTTTTAAGGTTTGGGCGTGTCGTTTTTGTGTTGAATGTTTCCTACGTCGAGTTGCAGACGTATGTTTTGTGTCGACTATGTTCTCAACTTTTGTTTTAAGCGTTGAATGCGTCGTTTTTGTGTTGAATGTTGTCTTTTTAACCCTTTGGGTTTTCTGACTGATGTTTTGTGCTGACGGTGCCCTCAACTTTTTTAAGCTTTGGGCGTGTCGTTTTTGTGTTGAATGCTGCCTACTTCGAGTTACAGACGTATGTTTTGTGTCGACTATGTTCTCAACTTTTTTAAGCGTTGAACGCGTCGTTTTTGTGTTGAATGTTGGTCGCGCTTTTTGCAAAGCTGCCTACGTATCCACGCGTGTGGAATCAGACCGGCGTAGTTCGGATTTGCATTTTTGTGGAGAATGTGCACGTTTAAGGGCATGTCGGCCCCTGGATTGTGTTTGCAGAAAGGGGTGCACGTTTAAGGGCATGCCGGCACGAGAAATACTTTTGCTTTTTCGTGGGAGAGTGCATGTTTAAGGGCATGTCGGCCCGCAAAGTTTTCTTTTTTTTTTCTTTAACATCTTATCTGTTTGCATTTTATAAATACATTGCAGAATATTTTGTGGGTGTTGGTTGTTTTGTGGTTGGGATGGGTTTGATACCAGGGTTTTGTATGTTCAGCCCCAGTGTGGTTGGTAGCATGAGTATATGCGGGTTTGTTGTGCCGTTTTGCGACGATGGGTAGTACCTCAATGTGCAGAGGTTTGTTTAGCAGGGGTGAAAGGTTAGGTGACATGTCTGTGGATCCTTGTAGGTCTTGGACATGCGCTTCGTATGCTGTGGTGTTGGTGGTGATTTTGAAGCTTTGAGAGAGAGGGGTGCGTGGTTGTCATTGGTAGGAGTATTCCTATGTCATAATTGTGGTGGTCGGACACCTGGCTGATTGTGGAGTCCTTAGTGATTGTGTTTTCTGTGGCGTTATCGACGCGGATGTCAATGTGTAAAAGATTGTCTGTTGGACATGCTTTGTTAGGGTTGCAGGAGTCAGTGTATACTGGGATTTTGCCGTTTTTCTTCGTGGCTGGGATTGTGTTTGATATCCAGTTAGCGTTTCTGTTAGCTTTGATGATTGTGTTGTGGCTTTTGTTTGATGGGCTTAATGCCCGGCTTTTGTTAAGGTGATTTAGTGGTCAAATTCGGGCATGTCTTTGCGTGCCCTAGGTGGGGGTGTTGTCGGTTTTTGTAAGGAGTTTGGGGGATGTATGTTTTTGTCTTGCTTAAGGAAATTCACTGTGGTAATTCCTTGGGTTCCTGTGGTGTTTTGGTGTTGATGGTTGTTGTATGTTCAGTGACGGGAAGTTGCTTGGGTCTGGAAACAGTGCTTGCAATGTATTTATATGATGCAATGTCATTTTGTTTAATGTTAACGCAAACGTTAGAATGTGCAAAAGTAAAAAGGGAAAAACGAGGCAAAGAGTAACCGAAAACATTCTTGTCATTAATGTTGCTAAAAGCAGTTACATTTGAAAATTGCTCAGACTATAAAGCTTGGGACAACTCTACAAATTCTAATTCCTTAACTAGGTCTACTATTTTAGGAATGTAATCACGCGCCTTTGTTGGCTTAGAAGACCTGGCGTCATGATGACGTAGGACCCTAAACTCTAGGCGTAGATGTGAACCGAAACCACCTGTATCATTGGTGGATTTGGTGGTGTTTTCTTAAAACTTCGGCTGCCGGCGAGCGGCTCGGAAGTTCGAGGCCTTGACGGTAATGATTTCGTCGTCCAGGGGTAGTTTAACCTTTTGGTGCAGAGTTGATGCAACAGCTCGGGTAGCGTGAATCCAGGGTCTACCCAGCAACATGTTGTATGCCGGGGGAATGTCCATGACCTGAAATTCGGTTTCCGTCACGACATATTCTGTCCTGACGGATAATGAGATGATGTCTTTTATACTACGGAGTGTATCGTCGTATGCTGCCATGTTGTCTGAACAGAGAGTGAAGTCGCTTTCTTCCAATCCTAGTTTAAAGGCGGTCGCAAGAGGCGGGACATTGACTGAAGAACCGTTATCGACGAGGGTAACGGGTAATGTCATGTCACGACAGTCTACGGTTATGTGGAGTGCCAGATTGTGTGCACCTCCGAAGGGCGGCAGGTCCACGTCAAAGAAGGTTACGGCGCCCGGTAGCCAGTCCCGGATGATGTGGCTAACAAATTGTGCTGGAGGCATATGTCCTGCCACCGGAGTGACCTGCAGGCTCTGCGAAGGGCCTCGCGGTGCCCTGGCGAATCCTGCAAGAGTTGCCAGGCGGAAGTGTTTAATTTTGTTTCTGGAAGTTGCTTTGGAAGCGTATCCACGGCGCCAGGCCAGGTTGACGGAGCAGGTGAAGCAGTCTCATCCACGAGTATACACCTGTCCTTGTCGTTGTTTGTGAGTTTGGACGGGAACCCTGGTGGTTCTAAAGGAGCTCGGTACAGATGTTGGAGGCATAAAGCCTCATTGTCATTATCGGACCGACTGATGGGGTATTGATAAGGGATTTGCACGAAGACCCTTCTCTCGCCCGCGTGCTTTGCTTTAGTCTGGCGAATGCGCTTAGTGCTGTCGCCGCAGTCGTTGGTACTGCCGCAAACGACATTGACTTCATGGTCGTTTGTGGGGACCAAGTGGGAGCAGTCGAGAATAGGATGCGTTCCCACGAAGATAGTGCGAGCACGGGGTGTGTTATGATGGTGTGGTGGCTTAGGAGCCGCGTTTGGTTTGTCGATCGTTTTGTCGTCGATCATGTCTTGGATTGCATTCTTCAGACGGAAGCAATCCTCGGTGTCATGCCCATTCCCCTTGTGGAATTCACAGTAGGCGTTTTGGTTCTATGACTTTGGTTTCTTGTTTTTAGGCGGTATGCTGGTGGGGCTGGGAAGCCGCAAAAGGTTCCTCTTTACGAGCTTCTTCAATGCCTTGGAGTAAGGCATGTAGAGGGGGTCAAAGTTTCGTCATTGTTTTGACGAAGATGGCCCAGCAGATGATGACTTGGGTGTAGCGAGTGTGGGCTGTGTTGTGAACACAGGTGATGCCGCTAGTGCATGCGAGTTGACTGGGTTGACTGGTTCAGTTTTTGCAGCGGTTCGAGATGTGCCGCCTTGGTGACCACGATCGGTAGTTTTGGCCGGCTTGTATTTGCGAATTTCGTCTTCCAGGAATCGAATTCTTTTAGCATGTCGAGTAGACTCCTTGGCAAAGAGTCTAGCGTTCTTCTCGGCTTCGAACTTTTGCGTGACCGCCAAATGTTCGAGCTGAGCGGTGAGATTGGTGACCTTGTCGTTGAGTAGTTGGATGTGTTCAGTGGTTACGAGTGGTTGCGGTGGTGATTGAGGGACAACTTCGTCATTCGGGAGGTTGAAATGGGGATCCATGTTTCTCCTGTGAGCCGTGTATCCGGGGCTTTTAGCGGGTAAACCAGTTAAACCTTCAGACTTTAGTGACTCGAAAATGAAAGAAAAGACTCAATCTCGCATTTGCAACTCAAATAAAATGTGTAAAATTACGTGAAGGACCCGACTCGTGTTTTTAGCTGAAGAGACACGGGAGGCTGTTGAGGTAGAGGTATGTCAACATATCTCTAGTCTCGATGTAGTAAAAAGTTTGTATGATTACATCTGATTAGCCCAGATCAGCAGTATGTCGCTTAGGGGCTTATCGTTAGATTGTGATATGAATAAGAGTCAAAACGAAATAGCGATAGGCTATCTGATTTGAGGATGTTAAAATGGGTAAAAGGCAAGTATTGCTTTGCTTTTTACGTGTGACAAAGGAGATCAAATCAAAATGACGATAAGTCAGCTGATTCAACGTATAAAATGACGGGCTCGCGTTTGAACGATCTTGTGTTTTACTATAAAAATGATGTTTGTGTAAGCCGAGAGGACTAGATAGTCGCTCGGTTTAGAAGTGTTTCAAATGCATAGCGCAAGGTAATTATTTCGATTAAAATCCCGCAATGAATTGTCATTTCGGGTTTTGCTGTGTGAGAAATTTTTGCGATAAACGAATTATGACGATACGTCAGTCGTATAGATCGTTTATGTTTTGTAATGGCTCGGAATTATAGTGATTATTTCCAAACGATTTTTAAATGTAACGGTGTGTTGTTTGTCTGGTTTATCTGACTATAGGTCAATAAACTTGATGTAACACCCGGTGTTGTCCGAGGTTATTCGAGCCGGGTACCCCGTTGAAGTGGTCCATGTGATGAGCTCAAGTGACCTAGTGCTTAAAAGGATTGTTTGTGCTACTCATATCAACAAGATGCATCTTCTTTTCTGGTGGCTCATCTTAAGAACTCTTCAGTTAAGCGTGCTTGCTGGAGAGTAGTCTTAGGATGGGTGACCTCCTGGGAATTCTCAGGATGTGCACGAATGAGGACAAAGTGCGCTGGAAAGGGCCCGTGTTGGTTTGTGGGCGATGTACGCAGCCTGGCGAGCTACCGTGAATGACATTTCGGCCTTTAGTTGGGGCCGGGGTGTTACACTTGACGTTTAATGTTTTTGAAAGCATGCCTTTGAAAAACATTTGAAAATGTATTTTGAAGAGACGTTTTTGAATGCATATGCTTTGAAGATATTTTGCATGAATTTGTTTGAAAGATGACTATAGTGAGGGTACTATAGCTTCGCATTTGTACGTATACGACACGGGTTTTTGGCTTTTAGGGTAAGGTTCCCTTCGGTCATTCCCGTAACGTTTGTGTAGGGTTATCCGCAAGATTGCAAACGTCAAAGTGTGAATTCAATACGGGTCCTAGAGCGTTCAAGTTTGACTGTTACGTTCGTTTGTACGGATACCATACTTGTAATCGTGAAGAGGTGAGAATTCGGTTTGTCCAGAATAGTCTCGCTTATGAAGCGAACGCTATTAGGGGCCGATTCTCGAGGGGTGTGGCTCGGAAATCCCTTAGGATTTGACTTAACGTTAAATTGTTCAAACATCGAAAGCGTACTTGTTTTCAAGTTTTCGAACTTCGCCTCTAGCGCTTTTAAATAAGAATAAAAAGTTTATTTTTCTTAAAAATAAAAACAGCTCGTCCCCAGCGGAGTCGCCAACTGAAGGTACCGGGAAATCGTGCTACCTCTCGACGCCTCGTGCGGGCCCCGCCCGATCAGGGGGCGGGTCGCTACGCGAGAAAAATGCGAGTGTGCTAAATGTGCGAGTTGCTATGGGGGATATCATTGCTTAATTGCTTGAAAATCGTTTTTGCAAATGGAGTCGCCACCAAATATTTAAAGGAATTTGGAACCTTTTTAACGCGTCTTAAATAAT
Organism: Dianthus caryophyllus; assembly: GCA_023091065.1. Taxonomy (NCBI): domain Eukaryota; kingdom Viridiplantae; phylum Streptophyta; class Magnoliopsida; order Caryophyllales; family Caryophyllaceae; genus Dianthus; species Dianthus caryophyllus. The sequence continues at coordinate 17,765,075 of CM041527.1, read as the reverse complement.
AAAACGCGAGTCTTAGATTTCAAGGCGCGTCGATGCCTATCATTCTAAGGTCATTGTGAAATCAGAGAGGATTCGGGGCAAGGTTACTTTTCGAAAGTTTATCAAAATGTTTTATGAAAAACTGAAATAAAAAAACCTACGTAAAGTAGTCTCTACTAATTTGAAAACAAGTGCTTAATTTCGATGTTTGAGCTAATAAAACGCTACGCACAAGTGCGAATATGACTCGATAAAAATGCAAAATAATGAATGTGAGTCGTCAAAGTCATGACGTTTTACTTTAGGAAATATACGAGAAATAATAATTCATTGATTTGAATTAATATAAAATGTTATTTTCCGACTTTTGTCTAATTCTAGTATTTTGAAAACTCTCAGTTTTGCATGTTTAAAAGACTAGTTGAAACGGTACAAGATTATGTCGAATCCGTGTTTTAGTCAATATTTAATGCATGAACGAGAATTTGCATAATTGTAAAATGTAACGTCTGTTTGCTTTAGTGAAAGTGAGTCGTTTGTTTATGCAATATTGGCGAGGTTTAGACGGATTAGGAATTCGAATTACTACAACCGTATTACGAATACAGGTTCGTTAAACCAATATTGAGTTAGGGTTAAGGTAACCCTTTGTGCGAGTCTAAAAAGTCCGGTCCGAAGGTAAAGTGTTTACCTTAAAACGCAAAGACGATAATTAGAATGCTAAGTGTGAGTTAGATAGTAGTAGTGAGTTGTGAGAGACGTGTGTTTTTGTACTTGTAAGTGTGAGTATATATAGAGAAGAGGCCGAGCTCGTGCAAGGTTTGAATAACAGGGCATAGAAGCCAAAACAAGTCGCCTGTTGACAGGCGACTTGTTTTTGTGGGTGTCTTGGGCCGCCTTTTGCATTTGACGGCCTGATTGACGTTGGGCTGGATTTTGAGGTGATGTTGTCTTTGGTCCAAGGGGTTTTATCCCCATTTGGGCTGATTTCGTGTTTTTCGTTTTCGTGTGTCGCGTCTCGATTTTTGTCGTGTTTTTCGATTTTTGCTCAAAATAAAACTGTTTCGTGTTGTATTATTTTGTAATATCGTATAATTTGGTTTTACGAAAATGTGACTCGGAAGTCGTGTTGACTCGTTTTGGGCGTGTATTTTGTAACTTCTGGGCTATTTTTGTGAGGCCGTTTTTGTGGGCTGTTTTTGTGGGTCGTTTTTGTGGGTTGTTTTGAGGGTTGTCCTTGTGTGTGAAATAATCGTGTCGTGCTTCTCGGCTCGAAATGTAGCGACAAAATTAATGTTCATTTTACGAAATATGCAAATTTAAATTAATACGTTAAAGACAACTAAAATGTTTTAGACACTTTATACCGTTTCGTCTATTTATAAAACATGCATAAAAGTCTTTTTCGTCATCGGGCTTGTTTTTTGGGGGTACGGATACGGCTATCTACAAGTTGAAATAAAACCAAAAAAATTAAAAAAATCAACTCACCATAAGTTGGTGGTCGCCGGTGTTAGTCGCCGGTGGCAGACTTAGGGATACCGGTGGTAGTCGCCGGTGGAGGTGCGGGAGTAGCGGTGGTGGGGGAAGGTGGTGGTAGTCGTCGTTGATCTCGGATCTGCAATCGCCTCTTTGCTTTTTTTTTTTTTTTTTTTTTTTTTTTTTTTTTTTTGGGCTTTCGCATGATTCTGGGCTGCAGGCAGGGGGTTTTATTTTATTTTTTTCTGCGACGAACGATCCGTCGCAAGATCACTCTAATCCGTCGCTAATGTGGGTCTTTGCGACGGACTGTCCGTCGCCAAATTCGTATCATCCGTCGCCACAACGCGTATTTGCGACGGACTATCCGTCGCAAATGGAAAGTAGTTTATGGGCCCTATTGTTTGTCTTTTATATTTGGTAACGCAATCTTGCGACGGACTATCCGTCGCAAGTAATTTTTTTTTTTATTTTCGCGGGATTTCAATATTTTGGCGCTCGATTTTACGACGGTTTTCCAGATTTTTGCGACGGACATTCCGTCGCAAAAATCATTTTAATTTGGCGGGTCTACATTTTTCCCTGGCGCCTTAATTGGCGACGGGTGGATCATTTGGCTACGGAATGTCCGTCGCAAAAATATATCTTTGCGACGGAAATAAATCCGTCGCAAAATCCGTCGCTTTGACACAGTTTTTTTTTGTAGTGAGCTTTCCTAATATGATCCGCTGAACCCAGTACCTTAAGGTTCTTATGAGACATATTAAAGTTGCGTCATCAAGCCTCAACTCTTTAACACAGCTCTAAGTCGAAGGGCTTCGTACCTCAAAAGACATCATAGCCAATAGGGCTCACACAATGATAGAGTAGGGAAAATTTTATCACTCCTATAACGGTCGAAAAACACACGTAGTATGATATATGTGTCACAACATAGTTCGCACTACGATGGGCATGTCACTCTACTATGTCGTGCGAATATTAAGTCTGGATACTACTCAAGTATCCAACTCGAGCCACTAGACTGACATATACATATTCAATCCTACACTCGATATTCGGTTTAACTCTAGTATGAAAGACATGTATTTCATACTTCGACTCTTTGGAGTCTCATCTGATACATAATAAGGCGACTTGTGACGAGCCAATTTTGTAACACCCCGTGTTTTTATTAATACTAATTAATTATTTTAACTGAATTATTAAATTATAATTTATATAATTTAAACTTTATTCCTTTGTTTAGAAAACGTGGCTGAAAAATTTCGATCGAATAAACCTTCTCAAGATATTTCTAATTAAAATTTTTCGATTTTATATTAATTTGTACTATAAGTTTTACGTGTAAAAGTATGTTTCGAACTAAAGCTTTACTTCAGTTACTTTTATTAAACTTAATAAATTTACACTCTATTTTATAAATTTTTATTACTTGAATGAAATATAATTTTATCGAAATGGATCTTGCAAATAAACTAGCCGTTTGAAAATATGTGAGACCGTAATACAATTTGTAACCGACAACTTTTATACCCTTATATTTTCAAACTATAAATTTTATAATACGAATAATGAAATTAAAATTTAAAACAAATAATTTAAAACATAATATATTTTATAAATTATTTAAGTTTTATAAATAAGATTAAATAAAACGGAGCAAACAAAATGAAACAGACCCAATTATCTCCCAAGTATGTCGACACACTCACCTTCCCTCATTTAGATATTTTATTTTTTTGCTTACTTAACCCACCACTCAAATAGTAAAACCTAATAACTCCCTCATTTGTTTTACTGCCTCCTTCCTCTCTTCTTCTTCCCCTTATCTCTTTCTCTTTAAAAACAAAAAAACAATAACAACAACAAACACGATGACAACAACAATGGCAACCCAACAAATACAACATCAACAACAACAACAAATGAAGATGATGATAATAATAATAATAATAATAATAATAATAATAATAATAATAATAATAATAATAATAATAACAACTACAACAACGAACAACAAGCAACAACAACAACAAACTCAACAACAACAATAACAATAAACGACGACAACAGCAGCGGCAACCCCCACCGGAGCCACCATGGGAGGTCACCTCGACCTCGACCACCGCCCCTGCTCCGGCCATCGCTGCCGTCGATGGACACCACCGTGGTCCCCTGCTTCCTCTCCCCTTTCTCGGCCAATACCACCACCGTCACCTGCCACCATCTCCCTCCACCTCAGGCCACCTCCTTTCTCGGCCAACACCACCACCGTACCTTCTGTTCTACCTGCCGTGCTCTGTCGCCTCTCGAGCTTCCTCTTTTCTTTTCCCCTGTTTTCTCCCTCTTTTCTCTCGCCGGAAATCGCCCTCGCCGGAGCTCCGACCACCGGAGTACTTTCCTCACCGGAGTCAAGCCCGACCACCACGCACACCGCCTTTGTTAGCCTCCGTTTGGTGAGCCCCTTTTGATTTCAATTTTATGATTCCCGTTCGGTTTCGGTTTCGATTTTATTTTGTCGATCAAGTAATTATCGACTTGATTCTCACTTCTCGTTTTTCCGTTCGTTTGTGAATGAAATGTTGCGTCAATTATCGAGACCGTCCTGAACTGCGAGGTTGTCTCCTCACTTGTCTCTCTCGCTTCCCCTGTTTGTCTGCCGTGTGTTATCCTCCTCTGCCTCTCTTCTGTTTTTAATTAGGCCCGAGCACCACGTCGACCACTATAACGGTGAGCCTCCATCTCAGCTCCGTCTTTATGTTTTGATCTTATTTCAACAGTTCATTTCATTCAAGTCATTCTCCTATTTTGTTCTTATTTTAAATCATTCGATCAATTAAAGAACTCTCGACATTCATTTCGCTTCCCGTCTGTCTTTATTATATTGATACCTGTGTCGAGTCTCATTCCCCCTCTTTCTCTATTTTTTTTGTGTTGTTTTCGATGTCGCTGCGGTCAACCGGAGCTGCTGTTCTCATTCGTCTTCACTACTATTTTGGGTCCATAAGGAAGCGGGTTAGTTATGGGTCTCGGGTTGACAAAATCATGGATCCAGACGAGCTAAGGAAATTCGTACCGAGCTAACATAAGGTGCTCTCGCACACTATAATTGCTAGCACTAAACCTAATTGTATACATGTTATTTTCCTAATTGATGTTTTGATTGTGTGTTATTTTTGTTATAATATAATGTTGAATTGAATTGTGAATTATGATATTTGTATGATTTTATGATAATATGTTTTATGTGAAAAATGCATTGTTAAATTATTGTTGAATTTATATGAAATATTATCATGTTGAAATTATATGTTATGTGTAAATTATTAATCATATTAATTATAAGCATCGCAAGTATAATATATGACTAAAATATGATTAAAAATTACTTAAGTAAATAAATTAAATTTTAATAAAATAATTATGGTAATAAAATATTTATCGTAACTAAAAAGTCCAAATGAAATAATAACTAAAAATGAAAAATTAAGTTAAAAGAGTATTAAGTTTAAATTAGTATTCAATCAATTTAAAAGTAAAAGTATAAATTAAATCATCCGTATAATAAAAGTATAAATTAAACTGTCCGTATAAAATTTCTAAGATAAATAGTTATATAAAATTTCATATATTACATTTAACATAGAGCTTACTTTATTGAAAACTCTAAAATTTACAATGAACTTAAAATATACTAAATAAGTTTGTAAGTAAAATAATAAAAAGAAATTGGATCCTTTAAGATTTAAAATGAATATAAGTAAAACTATTACTAAATACAGTTAAAAATTAGAATCACAAATAAGAATTAACTAAAAGGTAAATTGTTAAGATCATAATTATATATAAAGATCGACTAAAAATTTACTAAGTATAGTTATATAAAAATTATGAATAATATATTTATATATAAATACAAGACCTAACTAAAGTTTTGAACTATAAAGTTTAAAGTTATAAATAATTAAATAAATTAAACTTAAGTGAATAGTACTAAAATATAAATATTAATAATCTCACGTATTAAATCACCTAATACGACTACGTAAAAGTTACATAAATAAAATCAATTCAGAAATTAGGCCACCTAAACGAATGGTTCCTAAATGTCATTATATTAGATTTTATTAAAAATACTAAATTTTGCTAAGTATCATCAAGATACTTTTACAAGTTAAAATAAATGTTAAAACTACTAAATCGCTAAACACTTTACAATTTAAATAAAAGGAAGAAATGAATGTGGGTTATAATGCAATTCAATTAATTATATTACTAATCACTAATCTACTTTAATTTACTTAAAGTTTAAATGAAAATAAATCATACTTAATCGAACTATTATTAGATTACTAAAATACAAGTATAAAAATACGTATAAATATGAAGTATAAAAATACGAATACGTATAAAAATACGTATAAATACGAAATACGAAAATACGAATACGTATAAAAATACGTACAAAATAATGAATAGTAAAATACGATGAATAGTAAAATGATGAATAGTAACCGTCATGAATAGTAAAATAATGAATAGTAAAAATATTTAAAACTTACGAACGGACTCAAAATAAATATTTAAGTTTTTCTATGTGCTCTGTTTACCTGAAGAACTGATAGAACTAAAATTTCATTATACAAATTTCGACGATATATTTAAGTTTTAGAAATAACACTTGCCACAATTTGAACGAGGAAATAAGAATTTGAGAAAACGAGTTACTTGATAAAATACTTGGATTGTTCGCCATGTTGCGACTCTTGAATTTGAAGTTAGCGAGGTAGCTGTCTATGGAGACTTGGGCTCCCTCCCAGAGTTGCCCAAGGCTATATAACGATCTTAAGATTGCTATTTGACACGGTATATATACAACCTCAGGGATGGGGCATACTTGATATTTCCGTGGGCCCATAGATGGTAATTGGAAAAACCAGCCCCAACCGGGGGTACCCGTCTTTGGTGATAGTCGTATTTTTCGTCGGTGATACCTTTTGAATAGCGAATACGTATGATCCTCGATTAGATGGTGTATGCATCCATTAGACAAGGGATTTGGCTGTCCTTATTACCTTAGATATCCTTAGCCTGTCAGCCTTGTCCACTATGTTGGCCCTGATCGCTATTGCGCGGACGTCTAGCATGTCAGCCATGTCCAAGTTATGTTGGCCCTGTCTGCTATAGCGCGATTTACGTCTGCATGCTTCCGCCTTACTAACGAAGACTCATTAGTTAACGTATGATGGATGTATTTCCTTGTTTTGATTGGTATATGCATGAAGGACTTTTGATCCTGAATATTGAAATTGCCCTGTTGTGAATGTTTGTCAATGAATGTTTTTATGACTATACGATCTGACGCATGCTCATGTTTGAATCATCATGATTCCTCTTATGTGTTGCCTGCTTACTTGTTATCTGTTTTTACTTATTTATTTTATGTATTTTACATGTTTAGAATTGCATGTGTCGAAAGAGTGATGCGAGAATATGATTGGTTAAATGCAGGTACCCCGAGGACTATTGTTATGCATGCTGGGGAGTGTTTACCTTCTTTTGTACTCTTTTTTGAGAGAATGTAATCGAATAACTCTGCTTTATCTTTAACTCATATTATGTATATTGAGTTTGTAAGACGATAACAGCTGGTTTGTAATATATAGACTTAATTAATTTTCCGCCTTAGTTTAATTAAAGTCACGAAAAACCAGGTTGTTACAAATTTAATATTTATACCGCACAAGTAAAAAACTAATGTACCCTTGCACATACTAAGTGTCAACGAGGCTCAGTCTCATCTTGACTACTACTTAAGTATCAAGGCGATTACCTGTGTGACTAGGCCAATCATGAGTTTGGTGACATTTTTTTACGTGCCTAAAAATACAACTTATGCAAATAAATATTAAAAAGAAAATAAACTTATTATTTCATATAATGTTCGAAAAACGAGTCCATAACTGAATACATGTCTATGACAACAAGATTTCAACCTCAAAACTATAGCCTCTGTAAGCCTAGGCTTCTAACATGGGCTCGAAATAGATCTCTAGCTATTGGCTTAGTTAGAGTGTAACACCCCGGCCCCAACCAAAGGCCGGAATATCCCTCACGGTAGCTCGTCAGGCTGCGTACATCGCCCACAAACCAACACGAGTCCTTTCTAGCGCACTTTGTCCTCACTCGTGCACATCCTGAGAACTTCCCAGAAGGTCACCCATCCCAAGACTACTCTCCAGCAAGCACGCTTAACTGAAGAGTTCTTAAGATGAGCCACAAGAAAAGAAGATGCATCTTGTTGATATGAGTAGCACCTACAATCCTTTTAAGCACTAGGTCACTTGAGCTCATCACATGGACCACTTCAACGGGGAACCCGACCCGAATAACTTCGGACAACACCGGGTGTTACACACCCCCACTTGAAGAACACAACGTCCTCGTTGCGCCTGGTAGCTACTTACAATATAGCATTCCAGAATCCTCCCCAGCTATGTGCGTACCAGGCCAACAAGACACAGGATTCGACCACACGGTCGTCGGGTTGCTCTGATACCATTTGTAACACCCCGGCCCCAACCAAAGGCCGGAATATCCCTCACGGTAGCTCGTCAGGCTGCGTACATCGCCCACAAACCAACACGAGTCCTTTCTAGCGCACTTTGTCCTCACTCGTGCACATCCTGAGAACTTCCCAGAAGGTCACCCATCCCAAGACTACTCTCCAGCAAGCACGCTTAACTGAAGAGTTCTTAAGATGAGCCACAAGAAAAGAAGATGCATCTTGTTGATATGAGTAGCACCTACAATCCTTTTAAGCACTAGGTCACTTGAGCTCATCACATGGACCACTTCAACGGGGAACCCGACCCGAATAACCTCGGACAACACCGGGTGTTACACACCCCCACTTGAAGAACGCAACGTCCTCGTTGCGCCTGGTAGCTACTTACAATATAGCATTCCAGAATCCTCCCCAGCTAGGTGCGTACCTGGCCAACAAGACACAGGATTCGACCACACGGTCGCCGGGTTGCTCTGATACCATTTGTAACACCCCGGCCCCAACCAAAGGCCGGAATATCCCTTACGGTAGCTCGCCAGGCTGCGTACATCGCCCACAAACCAACACGAGTCCTTTCTAGCGCACTTTGTCCTCACTCGTGCACATCCTGAGAACTTTTCAAGAGGTCACCCATCCCAAGACTACTCTCCAGCAAGCACGCTTAACTGAAGAGTTCTTAAGATGAGCCACCAGAAAAGAAGATGCATCTTTTTGATATGAGTAGCACCTACAATCCTTTTAAGCACTAGGTCACTTGAGCTCATCACATGGACCACTTCAACGGGGAACCCGACCCCGAATATCCTCGAACAACACCGGGTGTTACATAGAGGGTCAACGATCATCTTGTTTGTCGATATATACTTGATAGCAACTTCTTTATTCTTTATAGCGAGCGTCTCATACAAAATGATAACGCCTCTTAATATGCTTGGATTTCCTATGAAATTTTGGGTCCTGGGCAAATGGGAAGGCAGTAGTATTGTCACAATATATTTCGACGGGATCATCAACCTTAGGAGTAAGGTTAAGATCTTGGAGAAAACTCCTTAGCCACATTGCCTCTTGCACGACAAGGCTCGCAGCCACATACTCTGCTTCCATAGTCGATAAAGCTATGCAATCTTGCTTCTTACTACACCAGGATATTGCACCTCCACCAAGCACAAAAGCATATCCTCAAATTGATTTAGACTCGTCTAAATCACCACCCCAATCAGCATCTGAGTATCCTTTCAACCTTAAGGTCTCATCTTGGTAATAAAGGACTAGGTCACTCGTACCACGAAGGTAACGCAAGATTCTCTTGACTCCTTGCTAATGCGCAAGGCCTACAACTTACCAAACCAACTGCATAACAAATGTTTGGCCGTGTACATAACATAGCATACATCAGACTACCAATTGCGTTGGCATAAGGAACTTTGCTCATTTCTTTCTTTTCGTTATCTGTTTTAGGACATTGGTCAAGGCTAAAGAACTGGCCTTTCTTGACAGGAGTATCAACGAGCTTGGACTTATCCATTTTGAAACGTTCTAATACATTCTTGATGTATGTCGCCTGACATAAACCAAGAAGTTTCTTAGGACGATTCTCATGATTTCGACGCCTAGGATAAACCTAGCTTCACTCATGTCCTTCATCTCAAAGATAGAGGACAACCACGACTTAGCGGCATTGATCTTCTCCATGTTGTTTCCAGCTAGGAGTATGTCATCAACATACAATGAGAGGAACTGTAACACCCCGTGTTTTATTAACACTAATTAATTTTTTTGACTAAATTATTAAATTAAATTTTATATAATTTAACTTTTATTCCTTTGTTTAGAAAACGCTGCCGAAAATTTTCGTTCAAATAAAAAAATTTCACAATACATTTCTAATTAAAAACTCCTTAAAATTTTATATTAATCTATACTATATTTTTATTTCTAAAATACTTGTCAAACTAAAACTTCGATTCAAATTGCTTTTATTAAACTTAATACATTTGCATCTCATCCTAAAGATTATTATTAATGGAACAAAATATAATTTTATCAAAATATATCTTGCAAATAAACAAGCCGTTTGAAAATATGTGAGACCGTAATACAATTTGTAACTGACAACTTTTATACATTTATGTTTTCAAACTATAAATTTTATAATATAAATAATGGAATTAAAATTTAAAACAAATAATTTAAAACATAATATATTTTATAAAATATTAAAATTTATAAATAAGAGCGAATGAAACAGAGCAAATCGGAAACCAAACTTAAACCCTAGCCTCACTTATGTCGACATACTACACCTCATTTCCCTTTTAATTTTAGATATTTTTGGTCCTCATATACTTTAACTTTCATCCATTCATTTCACTCATTCATCCTTATCCTTTCTTCTTCCTCCACTCTCTCTTTAAATATATTAAATAAAACAAAACAACAACAACTTAAAACAAGCAGCCACAACAATAACAACACCGACAACAACAATGGCAACATAACAATGGCGACAACAACAACAAAGCAGACAACAACCAACGATAACAACCACATCCAAAACGACGACAACAATGACATGCCGACAACAACAACAACAAAACCGACAACCACAACCGCCGCCACCATCACCGGAGCTCCCTGCTCTGTTCATCACCCCCGTCATTCCCATGATGTCCCCTGCACCTCAGTCCACCGTGAGACACCACCACTGTCACCTTATTTTCTCTTTCACCGGAGCCGCCATTAGAGGCGACCTCGAGCTGGATTTCACCACCGTTCTTGACCACCGTCGACGCCTCACCACCGTGGTTCCCTATTCAGCACCACCGTGGGCCACCACCTCGGCCACCTGCCCTCTCGAGCTACCCCTGCTCTTTCTCCCCTGCTCTCGCCTCCCCTGTTTTCGTCCACCATGGCCGGAGCTCTGACCTTCGAGACCACCGGAGCTGTGCAAGGCCGGTAAGCTTCCCCTTTCCTCTCTCCGTTTTTCGTCTCCTTCTTCTTTTTCGTTCTCCCCTTTTTCTTCTGCTCGTTTCCTCATAACTCACTCGCTTTTCTCGTTCGCCGGAAAACACGCTCGCCGGAGCCGTCATGGGAGCCCGCTCCTATTCATTGCCGCTCTTGAGACCCCAGCATTGTCGGTCTGTCGTGCTCTTTCTCCTCGGCAAAACTCCTTGCCTCTCCTCCGACTACGGTTTCGGAACCACCGTGAGGTTCACCTCTGCCCTCTCGTTCTTTTCCCTTTCAAAATTTATTCATATAAACTAATGTTTTGGCTCTGTCAATTTAATACTCCGTAATTCCCTTTCTTTTCTGTACAAACTTTAGTTTGTCGATAATAATCTTATCGATTCTTATTCCTCTATCTCTTTGCTTTTTCTTGAGGAACTGATATCCCTTGCTGTTGAGATACTGCGGCTGATTTTGGGTACACAAGTATTGGGTTAGTATCGTATTTGGAGGCCTCTGTTCGTGAGCCAAATTAGGTGACTCGATTCCTCCTCAAAATCTCTAACATTAACGTTTTGGTTTTATTTTAATTAATTTGTTATTAAAAGTGAGCTAGTATGCATTAGGCACGTATGATTTCCGTTTCATTTTATTTAATAACTTTGTATAATACGCTATAGTATGAAATTGGGTGTTAATTTTAGTTATTATAAGTTGTTGAATTGAATTGTGAAATATGATATTTGTATGATTTTTGATATATGTTTTAGGTGAAAAATGCATTATTAAATTATAGTTGATTTTATATGAAATTTTATCATGTTGAAATTATATGTTATGTGTAAATTATTCAAGATATTAAATATAAGCATCACAAGTATAAAATAAGACTAAAAATATTATTAACCGGCTCAAGTAAATAAACTAAATAAATATAAAAATATTTATAGTTGTAAAAATATTTATAGTCACTTAATGGTTCAAATTAAAATACAACTAAAAATAAAGAGTTAAATAAAAAGAGTATCAAGTTTAAATTAAGATTAAATCAATTTAAAAGTAAAGTTCATTTTTAATATACATAAAAGTTACTCGTATTAAATATCTAATATAAACAGTCGTATAAAAAAACTCATATATCTAATTTAATATAATAATTACTTTATTTAAAACTCTAAAGTTTAGAATGAACTTAAAATATACTAAGTAAGTATTTGGTTAAAATATCAAAAGGAAATAAAGAACTTGAAATCTAAAATAAACCTAAGTAAAGCTATTATTGAATAAAGTTAAAAATTAATATCACTAACAAGATTTTTGAAAATAAAATGAATTTACGCGAAGTCGCGTAAAAAGAAAGTTAAAAACTAACGTCACAATTATAAACTAAGATAAATATAAAGTGGCAAGAATTTACTAAGTATAAAAATGTAAGCTCGAAAAGAGTATCGAATCAAATAAATAATTTAGTAAATATAACATTTTATATGAAAAGATTAACATAAAGCAAAACTCACAAAATTAAACAATACCTTTAAAAAAATAAGAAATTCGTCTTAAAGTTAATAACTCACTAAATAAATGTAGGTCGTATAATAAAAATAAAACTTATAAAACGTAAGACATTATGAAAACATACGAATGGTTTCATAAAAATAAATGTAGAAAAGATTCTAAGTTATAAATATTTAAATAAAATTCTACGATCAAATTATCCTTTCACTTAAATCGAATAAGTTAAAATATAATACGGAGTCGTATTAAGAAATTAAACCACCTAAAAGAGATTTAACTAAATCGTCAATAAATTATATTTGGTTAAAAACACAAATTTTACAAAGTATCGCTAAGTAATATTTTTAAGTGAAAATTAGTATTATAAAAATCATATCGCTAACAATAAATATATTTAAATTGAAATTTAAACGAAACTAAATCATACCTAAACGAACTATTATTAAATTACTAAAATATAAAATACTAATACCTATAAGTTTAAAAGTGAAATATATAATTCAACCTTACCTCATACTAATAAGAGGAAGCGAAGAAATGTATAAATAAATAATATACTAATTGTGATTAATGTGTCTATACTTAATTTGTTACAGTCTTTACATAATACAAAGTTTGACGATATTATAATTAGTAAGAACTGTAACCTGAAGGTTTATAAATATCGCAACTAAAGATTTTTCTCTCTTCTCTCTCTTGCAATGGCGAGACAGAAAAGGGGGGGGGGGGGAAAACCACTAAATTCAACACTAAATCTCGTCTCGATTCAAATGCAGATCGGATCTACTTGTACATGCGTTCACAAGTCTGGTAAATCAGCTTTTTCTGTTCTTCAGGATGTGGATGACTCTGATGTTCTCCCCCCGGTGGTTGAGATTCATCTGGATGATGACTCCTCTCCACTCAAGGGCCTTGATTTGGAACTGGAGGTCCCGTCTGTGATGGCGGATCCTGTCGGGACTCCGTGGACTGCTGTTCACAAAAAAGGTGAGTCGTCTCTACTTAAACTCACCATTGATGATGTGGCTACTGAGATCGATTTCTGGTCGTCTGCAATCTATTGCTATATCTTGGGGGCAAATCCTCCAGGAGAGGTTGTGAAAGGGTTCGTTAATAGAGTTTGGGGGAAACACAAGGTTGAGAAGGTGTCTTTTCTTCCTAATGGTATCTTCTTGGTCAAGTTTCCTTCCAAGGAACAGGTGGCTACGGTGTTGAATGGGGGCTTTTATCTCTTTGATAATAAGCCGGTGATTGTTCATGCTTGGACACCTGAGGCACAATTGGTGAAGGAGAAGGTTGATAAGGTTCCGGTTTGGGTTAAGATTCATAATCTTGACCTGAAATTTTGGGGAGCTACTTGCTTGGAAAAGATTGCTGGTCTGGTGGGTGACTTTGTGAAGGTGGATGGGCCTACAGAATCAAAAACCCGGCTGGGCTATGCTAGAGTGATGGTTGAACTTAAGATGGGGATGGAGTACACTAAGAAACTGAAATTCCTTGATGAGAATGGGTATCTTGTGGAGTGCCTAGTTGAGTATGAGTGGCTTCCTATCCAATGCCATGGCTGTAAAGGCTATGGACATGCTACTGATCAGTGTCGAAAGAAAGATGGTCCTAGGAAAATTTGGGTTCCTAAGAAGGTGGTGGTTCCTCAAGAGGTTCCTCCTCCTGCTGTTGAGAAGCCTAGTTCTGGGCCTGTGGTGAATATGACGCCTGTCAGGATTTTGAGTGGTATGAGTGCTGCTGATAGTGCCTTGAGATCTCCCTCAAAGGGTTCTTTCATGGATGTGCTCACTGGTGTAATGCCACCACTGGTTTCACAAGAAGGGGGTACTATGGGTCCTTCTTTCAACAATGGATAAGTGGGGTTTTTGGAATGTTAGGGGCCTCAATAAGACTAATAAACAAGCTGAGATTAGATGGTTTCTTGCTCAAAATAAAGTTAATGTTTTTGGTTTATTAGAGACTAAGGTAGCTGCTAGCTCTCTGAATAAAGTATTGCCTATGTTTAGTTCGTCTTGGTCTATTTGCACTAATTCTAGTACTCACAAAGGAGGTAGGGTTTGGCTTCTATGGAACCCTAATGTGGTTGATATTAATATCTGCTGGGTGGATGCCCAGTGCATTGTGGCTGAGGTTGTGGATAGGAGTACCTTGCTTTCTGTTCAGCTAACCTTGGTCTATGCCTTCAACAAGATACATGAGAGGACTCAGTTATGGGATGTGATTTGTAGGTTCAGGAATTACTCTGGTCCTTGGATTGTGTGTGGTGATTTCAACAATGTTATGCATATGAATGAAAGAATGGGTGCTGAGGTTTCACTTATGGAAATCAGGCCTTTTGTGGACTGTGTTGCTTCTTGTGGGTTAAATGAGCTATCTACTCAGGGGGCCTTTTTCACTTGGTCTAATAAACAGACTGGGGCTTCAAGAGTGTGTAGCAAGATTGATAGAGTTTTGGTTAATGACCAATTTTTGCTTGAATTTCCTTCTGCTATTGCCACCTTTCTTCCAGAAGGATTGTATGATCATTGTCCCTGCATTATAAGTTTGAGGTTGGAGGGTTTGTCTAGAGCTCCTAGATTCAGATACTTCAACATGTGGAGTATGGATCCTTTGTTTGCTGAGATTGTTCAGAATGGCTGGGGTGTATTGGTTTCTGGTACCCCTATGTATCAGGTGACTGTTAAGCTGAAATTGTTGAAACAAAGGCTGAAAAGTCTTAACAAGAGCTCTTTTTCTAACATTGAAGGGTCCTCTGAGATTGCCATGAAGGCCCTAAGTGATATTCCATTACAGCTTCAGAAGAATCCTACTGATATTTCCTTGCAAGGTATGGAGGTGCAGCTACGAGAAGCAGCTTTCACCTTAACCACTGCTAAGCATTCTTTTCTCAGACAGAAAGCCAAGGCTGCCTGGCTGAGTGGTGGGGACTGTAACACAACCTTCTTTCATAGTCAGATAAGGGCTAGGAGGGTTCAAAACAGGGTGATCTGTATCAAGAACATTCATGGTGTGATGATGGATTCACAGGATGGTATTCAGGAGGCCTTTACTGAATATTACAACATTCTTCTGGGGAGTAGCAGGAAGACTAAGCCTGTTCACTCTCCCACTGTGAGGCTTGGTCCCATTGTTAAGGAAGAGGTCTGGCCAGCACTGGTCTCACTCCCAACCAAAGAGGAGATTAAGGCTGCTATTTTTTGTATTCCTGATGATAAGGCCCCTGGACCTGATGGATACTCTAGTAAGTTCTTTAAGGATTCGTGGCATATTGTTGGGGAGGATATCTGCAAAGCTGTTCTGGATTTCTTCTTGACTGGTAAGCTACTAAAGCAAATTAATGCAACAGTTTTGACTTTCATCCCAAAGGTGTCTGCTCCTACCTCTGTTACTGAATTCAGGCCTATTGCCTGTTGTAATATCATTTCAAAATGTATTGCTAAACTGTTGTGTGCCAAGCTTGGTTTGGTCTTGCCTGAATTGATTAGCCCTAATCAGAGTGCTTTCATTCAAGGGAGACAAATAGTGGAGAATGTGTTGATTTGTCAGGATTTGGTCAAGCTCTACGCTAGGAAAGCTTGCTCTCCAAGATGCTTGCTCAAGATTGATCTTAGGAAAGCTTATGATTCAGTGGAATGGCAATTTGTGGAGGATATGTTAGTTGCTCTTCATTTCCCTCCACACCTCACTCACCTTATTATGATTTGGGTAAGAAGTCCTTGGTATTCTATGTCTCTTAATGGTGAAGTTTTTGGCTTCTTCAAAGGGGAAAAAGGTTTAAGACAAGGGGACCCTCTGTCTCCTCTTCTTTTCACTATTTGTATGGAGTATTTATCTAGGGTGCTCCTGGTAGTCTCCAATTCTGGTGACTTCCATCATCACCCTTTGTGTGGTAGAATGAAATTGAATCATTTGTGTTTTGCAGACGATTTGTTAATGTTTTCTAGAGGGGACTCTCAATCTGTCAAGCTTCTTCTCAGGGGTTTTCTCACCTTTTCTGAGGCATCAGGTTTAATTATGAATCAGGAAAAGTCAGATTTATATTGTAATGGAATTCAACAAGGTGTCCTTGATAATATCTTGAGATTCTCTGGTTTCAGGAAGGGTTCTCTCCCTTTCAAGTACCTTGGAGTTCCTATCAGCTCCAAGAGGTTATCTGTGAAAGACTGTTTTGTGCTGTGTGAGCGTATATGTGCCAGGATCAGGGGATGGGGTGCTAAGAGGCTATCATACTCAGGTAGACTTACTTTGGTGAACTCTGTCTTGAATGCCATGCACTCTTATTGGGCTTCTATTTTTATCTTGCCTCTAGCTGTGATGAGTAGGGTGGTGGCTATTTGTAGAAATTATCTTTGGGATGGGTGTGAGGAGTATCACAAGGCTCCCCTCCTATCTTGGGACAAAGTTTGCATGAAGAAAACCAGTGGTGGTTTGAGCATTATAGATTGCAGAAAGTGGAATGTTGCAGCTGTGGGGAAGTTTGTTTGGTGGTTGGCTGTTAAGAAGGACCATCTTTGGGTCAAATGGGTTAATCACATCTACCTGAAAGGTTCCTCCTGGTTGACTTATGAACCTACCATGTCTTCTAGTTGGTCTTGGAGGCAAATTTGCAAGACCAAGGAGGCTTTGAAGATGGGTTGCTCTCAGGATATTTGGGGCTCTGCTGATCAGGACTACACTGTTAGCAAGGGCTATGAGATGCTTATGGGACAACATCCTACTGTTCCATGGGCACATGATGTTTGGAATAGATTCAATATTCCTAAGTGGTCTTTTATTGCCTGGCTGATCAGGTGGCAAAGGTTGATGACCTTGGATAGGGTTCACAGGTATGGTGGTGCTACGGATGGGGTTTGTTTTCTATGTGGAAATGGCCTTGAATCTTGTACTCATTTATTCTTTGCTTGCATCTATAGTACCATGTGTTTGACATTGTTGGAGGCATGGCTTAGCATGAAGATGCACTCTCATTGTTGGTTGGTAGTGAGGTGCAGGAGGAGGCTATCCTTGTTTCAGAGATCAGTAGTCATGGCAGCTGTTAATGGCCTGACTTATCTGATCTGGTTTCAGAGAAATCAGTGCAGGTTGGGTGGAGCTCTGCTCCGGCCTAAGGATGTGGTGGCTCAAGTAAAATGTAGCTTGTTCACGAGGATAGATGGCCTTGGTCGACTGAATCTTAAGCATTCTGATCAACTATGGTATGATAGTCTTCGAATTTTGTAATGTAGGCTGGCTTAGCCTCTAAGTGAGTACTAGTTTGGTTGTAAATTGGCATGTACTGGTTTATTTGAAGTTAATATAACTTACCTTTTACCAAAAAAAAAAAAAAAAAAAGAACTGTAACCTGTGTTATGAACAATAAAAGAAGAAATGAATTAAGTGTTGAATACTTGATGTTACCGTTTTCCTCACATGTATAGAATAATCTCGCACCTCCATTTGAATTTCCCTTCCGATGACTTCACTTTGGCCGTCCACTCTAACTTGGGAACCCTTAGACTCTCTACGGATTGAGTTAAAAGGCACGGCCTGACATGAGATTAAACCCTTCGATTATAACGTTGTATGATTAGTACTCGGTTGTCTGCCATGTTGCGACTTTTGATTTCGATGTTAATGAGGTAGCTGTCTATGGGGACTTTAGCTCCCTCCCAGAGTTGCTAAAGGCTATTTAACGATCTTAAGATTGCTATTTGACACAGTATATACAACCTCAGGGATGGGGCAACATTGATATTTCCGTGGGTCCATAGATGGTAATTGGAAAATACCAGCCCCAACCGGGGGTACCCGTCTTTGGTGATAGTCGAATTTTTCTTGGTGAATACCTTTTGAATAGCGAATAAGTATGATCCTCGATAGGTGGTGTATGCATACATTAGACAAGGGATGTGGCCGTCCTTATTACCTTAGATATCTCTAGCATTTCAGACTCGTCCACTCTGTTTGGCCCTGATTGCTTTTGCGCGGACGCTTATAAGGTCTGCATGATTCCGCCTTACTAACGAAGATTCATTTGTTGACGCGTGATAGATCATCCAGTTTGCGTTGGTGTGGATACCCATATCCGTACCCTCCCAAGCAAAACCCTGTGATGTAACACGGACTTTTATACGCATGTTTAACGCTAACTTAAACAGTTCTAACTAATGTCGAATTCATTTTGAGTCGTTTTGAAATGTTAAAATAATTTAGGTCGCTTCACATCACACTTAAATAACGTTCATTTTGTCCATTTGGAGTCTAGCTTGGTCCTCGTCCTGCTTCATTTGGCATGAGCTTCGCATTTGCATCACAATTGGCCCTTTTACATTAACAAGGTCTAATTCAGCATTCCTAAATTCCTAAATTTAGGCCCGGTAGCTAAAACCGCTATTTAGCCCCCTCTCACACAAAATACGACCTCACGTCTTACCTCATTTCACAAAACACTACAAAATACACCTTTTTCATTTTTCCGGGTCTCGGGCCCAAAACCGAGCCCAAACCCAAGCCTTTGGCCCGCACTCCAAAGCCCTGAACATCATAAATATCTCAGAAATATCCCAGCTGTTTTCTTGGCACACACGTTCGAGATTATACTGTATCTTTCAAAGATATTGTCCAATCGAAACTTAGAAAGCAGACCTAAAACCACACCCTCAAACCGTATAAGCTTATGCGGTTTGGGGAGGCAACCGCATAAGCCTATGCGGTTTGCCCTAGTAACCGCATAAGGCTATGCGGTTTCCCAGCCTGGTTCTATCCTCGGGTTTCTTAATTTCTCCGAGGTTTTTAGTATATATACACCCCTATAACAGACCTCGAAACATAACTTTTTCACACCAGAAAACACAGCAAACACCCTCAAAGCCTCAAACACTCAAATCCTCGAGTTCAGCACACCATCCCGTGTTGAATTTCTCCTTTTTAGTTCAAGAAGCGAAGCTCTGCCCAGATCTGAAGCGTCAGGACAAGGTAGGTACCGATCCACTTGGATCAAAGTTTTTTCTTATTTTTTATGGACTAACAAAGGGGACTACACTCTAGGCGCCCCCTCCGGCTTTGGCACCCAGCGCGCTTGCACTCCAAGTGTTCTATTTACTTCGGGTACACTCCATATCCGATGACACGCCAAAGTCGCATAAGCAACCGACCCTTTTAAAATAAACCAATGGACAATTGAACTTTATTTTAATTGTATGCATCTTGCACCCCTCTTATTTTGCATTAAAATCAACTTAAACAATGAATTCGACCTTTAACTGAACCGTTTTCGTTAACAAGTTAAACATGCTAAACTGAGGGTTTTAATCAATCTTTTTGCATCTGCATCTGCATTCTTTTTACAATCTTTTCGCACTTGTACGTAGCGATAACATTAGCTCAAATATCATCTTACTTGGATTGTTCTAGGTCAGTAGAGGCTATTTTTACATAGGCTTTTCTAAAAGGTTTTCATAAATCATTATTTGAATAACTCTTTTTCTAAAGTACCCTCACCTCGAATCCAATCTGGTTTCACAACCTTAGATCTAGGGGTGTCGGGGTGCTCCAAAATCTAAGACATGTTTTTAGCTTAGAACATGGTAGCAGGTTCCTAATTTCCGCGATAATTAGGTGGCGACTCCAAACAGTTCTTAAAGGTTTTTCTAACTTAATCTTTTTTAACTTTAAATCCTAATCGCCCTTAAGCAAGACGCCGAGTTGGGTCCCTCTTGATTCCCGGGTTCTACAGTTTGGCGACTCCGCTGGGGAGATTTTATTTTTAAAACCAAAAACTAGCTTTTTCTTTTTAAAAATAAGGAGGTGAAACTTGAAAGCCTTGAACAATCCATTGTATACATATTTGAGCTATGCACATTCGTTTAGAGTCCATTCCTTTTGTAATCTAGGCACCCTTTGCACCCTTGAGAGGTGGTTCCAACACGCAGGCTTGTCCACTCGATAAAGCACGTGCAGGACTAACTTTCCTCTCTTCCCTCCACGGCTTGCCGTAAACGACTATCTCGACCGCCCCAGTGCTCCCTTTAGAAAACCTATCGCTCCGGCGTAAGGAAATAAAGGGGTTAAGTATCTGCCAAAGCGTACTCGAGGTAGTTGGAGGTGTACCCGACTGACCTTTTCACCCTTTGAGTCATACGTACAAGTTCGAGGCCATGCACTCCATGGTCTTTTTCAAAATGAGCATATGCATTCATATCTTCGAAAACTCGCTCAAACGTTTCAAAGATAAATGAACCTAACATCTAACATCTAACACCTTTTCAAACAAAACTATCGCGAATTTTTGAAACAAGCTTTTTCAAAACTTCCTTTTTCACTAACAAGCAAAAACCCGAGCTAGGATCAGAACCTAAGCTCGCGGATTTCAATCCTCTATGTCATACGGCCTAGACTCCGTTTTTAACATCCTCGGCTCGACTTGCTAACCACTCTCGAGCCGAATCCTCTCTCTTTTACACATCCGACTTGAGCTCACCTCGGCAAATCGCCGATACTAGTTTGACGGGTGCAAAGCAAAATCTTTTAACATCGAGACGAGATGTGCGCACGCATCCTCGTCTCAAAAGCTTCCCTTAGCAAAATCTTTTCGAAAATCTCCTCTTTTCAAAACATAAAAGAGTCTTTCTAAACAAAGAAATGAGCTCAAAATGAATGCTTAGGATGTTGTGAGTCTAGTGGGTCGAGTCGTGTCACTAATATACAAAGTGAAATGCAGGTCTCAGCTGGATACTCGTCGTACTAAGTAGCGTGTAATAATCCCTTACAAAAAACGAACCTACACTCGCAAAATGGCTGGCAACAACAAAGACGTCAACGCACTCCGTGATCAAGTTGCAAAGCTGACCGCTGACCTTGAAGGTCTTTTGACCCACCACACAACCGAGGTGGAACATATGGAACAAAAGATCAAGGAAGAGGCGGATAGGCACGCTAAGAAACTCCAAGCCATGGAGGAAAGGCTCTATGTCTCGAGCACTTACTCCATCCACAAGGAAAATGAAATCGTGCCTCCTAGCATCAAGGACGAGCTCCCTAACAAGCTCGCCCTTAGCGATCTTCCTATCTTTCAAGGACATGAAAGCCCGATCATTCACATCCGAGCTTTCAAATCCCAAATGGCCATCAAAGGGGTCGACGCCAGGCACTGGCTAACTCTCTTCCCGCACTCTCTAGCAGCAGTGCCGAAAACGTGGTTCTACTCATTCGACCCACAACGGATCCCTACTTTCGAAGAACTCACAGTTGAGTTCGATCGACAATACCGAGACAACGAAGACACCCAAGTCTCAATCCGCACCCTAGAAGTCCTATCTCAAAAGGACAACGAAGGTTTCTCCGACTACCTCACTCGCTGGAAGAAGCTAAGCGCTCAGATCCCTAATCGTCCCCGCGAGGACGAACTTGTGCCGAAGTTCATAAATAACCTGCGACCCGTGTATCAATTTTACATGAGGTACAGCAACATCCAGAAGTTCAAAGAGTTAACAAAGGTTGGTACCCAAATCAAAGACGACCTTAGAACCGGTACAATGGCCAAATACACTGGCCATGCTTATCAAGGGAGTTCCTCTAAATCCTCTCGCGCAGTCAAAAGTGAAGAGAATCGCACCGTCAGTAACCTCGACGATGATAGTCTCGACGCATTCGCAACTACCTTTTCACCACCTCCTAAAGCTAAAAGGAACTTTGACCCTCTCTTTATGTCTTACACCAAGGCATTTCAAAGGTTGGTCGAGAAAAACTACCTGCAACCAATCGGGCCTACTAGCGAGCCGCCCGAAGACAAGAAGCCTAAATCTTGGAACCCCAATGCCTTCTGTGCATACCACCGAGGCAAGGGGCATGACACCGAGAACTGCTTTAGGCTTAAGAAACGCTATCCAAGATCTTATAGATCAAGAAAAGCTTAGCAAACCATCTCAACCCACCAAGCCATCAAATAGCGAAAACCCGCTTGGCAATCATGCAATCTTTGTAGGGTCAGTCCCTATTTTGGACTGCTCCTACCTCATTGCACCCTCCGAGGACCAAATCAATGCAGTTTGGTCTGACGACGAAGACGACGAATATTGGCTGCCCACCGACGAAGTGATAAGCCACGTCAATCAACTTGCTAAAGACATCAATCAACTAAAGGCTTTGCACCGAACCGAGGTCGAGCGTTTATAACGGCGCATCCAGAAAGAACTCGCCAACCCAGCCTCGCTCGATGACCTCAAAAACCTTCGTCAAAAGCACGACGAAGGTTTCACCAAATATCTCGTCCAGTGGAGGAAACTGCTCGGTCGAGTCCCAGATCACCCACCTGAGGATAGGCTCGTATCTACTTTTCTCTGCAGTTTGCGACCCGCCTGGCGATATTACTTTCACTTCTGCAACATTCAAGATTTCGAACATCTCATCGAAATCGGCACCCACATTGAAACAGATCTCACATCTAGCTACGAAGATCCCGCTTATCGAGATACTCTCCAAGAAAGCACTCTTAGAGGCCGAAAAAGACACAACTTGCATGGCTCTACAAGGAACTTTGACAAACTCTACATGCCTTACGCCGTAGCATTGCAAAAACTGATCGAAAGGGGCTACCTCGAATCGGTCGGCCCTATCAATGAACCACCCATGAGAAAGAAATCAAAATCATGGGACCCCAATGCCTTCTGTGCATACCATCGGGGCATGGGGCATAGCACTCAAAGATGTCTCAAACTCAAACACGCCATCCAAAATCTCATCGATCAAGGACTAGTTAAGAAGCCTAAGGCGAACAATACACCATCCAACAATGACACTATCTACCTTACGACCATGTCACCAATCTCAAAAACAAAGAAACAAGCACCTCAAGCAACTCAAGCAACTCAAGCACCTCAAGCAGCTCAAGCAGCTCCTCAAGCAACGAAGACGATGAAGAAGAAGAAGAAATTCTTTTAACTTCTAATGCTCTTAATGTCGGGTCATCTGTCGACCCATCTATCCTAGACTCTAGCTTTAGTTTAGATTTTCTTTTTACGGAGGCTAGCTCCAAGCAATTTTCTGAATTGTCGAATAATTCTTTTCAAAATAATGAAATGAATAAATTTGCTTACGTCTTGTCTCAAGCTTAAACCAACAACAAAGCACAAACATCTAACAGTCAACAAACAACAAACAAATCAAAAAACACTAACTCATGCGATGAAAATGAACAAAACAACGAACAATCTCTAAACAAATACATTGCAAACATTGTTTCTCCAAAAACACAGGACCCTATCATCGAGGAAACCATAACCATAAATGTGGGAACCCACGAAGAACCAAGGGAATTACAACTAGGTGCCTCACTAGATGAAAATGAGCGCGCCCAATTCACACAACTCCTAAGCGAATTCAAGGACGTATTCGCTTGGTCATACAAGGACATGCCATG
This sequence comes from Dianthus caryophyllus, assembly GCA_023091065.1. Lineage (NCBI taxonomy): Eukaryota > Viridiplantae > Streptophyta > Magnoliopsida > Caryophyllales > Caryophyllaceae > Dianthus > Dianthus caryophyllus. The sequence continues at coordinate 17,741,184 of CM041527.1, read as the reverse complement.
AATCGAACGAAGCATCGCCGAACACCGCATCCCGATTAAACCCGGTTACAAACCAATCAAACAAAAACTACGAAGACTACGTCCCGAATGGTCCCTTATGGTCAAGGAAGAGATCGAAAAACAACTACAAGCCGGTTTCATCCAAGTCATCGAATATCCTGAATGGGTCTCAAACATGGTCCTAGTCTAGAAGAAGAATGGCAAAATTCGAGTATGCGTTGACTTTCGCGACTTGAACAAAGCCAGTCCCAAAGATGACTTCCCATTACCCAATGTGGACGTCCTAGTCGACAACACCGCCGATCACGCCCTTCTATCCTTCATGGACGGTTACGCAGGCTACAATCAAATCAAAATGTCTTGCGAAGACATGGCAAAAACGGCCTTCATTACACCGTGGGGCACATACTGCTACACGGTCATGCCTTTCGGCCTAATCAATGCCTGTGCAACATACCAACGCACCGCTACAACCCTTTTACATGACATGATGCACAAAGAAGTCGAAGTCTACGTCGACGACATGATCGTAAAGTCAAAGGAGAGGAGTGGTCACCTCGCTAATCTCCGCAAGTTCTTCACTCGCCTACGGCAATACAAAAAGCGTCTGAACCCTCAAAAATGTACTTTTGGAGTCAAATCCGGCAAACTACTAGGACATGTAGTGAGCCAAAGAGGCATCGAGGTCGACCCCTCGAAAGTCAAAGCAATTCTCGAAATGCAACCCCCGAAGAACCTCGACGAAATTCGAAGTTTCTTGGGCCAAATCCAATACATCTCGCGCTTCATTAGCAAACTCACCATGATATGTGAACCAGTTTTCAAGAAGCTCAAGAAAACCGACCACGTTTAATGGGATGAAGAATGTCAAAAGACATTTGACAAGGTCAAAGAATTATTAACCAACCCGCCAGTTCTACGACCACCCCAAGAGGGTTTACCTTTATCTTTATACCTTACAACAACACCTACCGCCATGGGCGCCATGCTCGCTCAAGAAGTAAACGGCGAAGAACATGCAATCTACTACATCAGCAAAAAGTTCCTCGATTACGAAACTCGATACTCACCTGTCGAGAAGAGTTGTCTAGCTTTAGTATGGCCATCCAAGAAACTCCGTCACTATATGCTAGCACACCAAACAAGGATCTATTCCACAATGGACCCCGTAAAGTACCTCTTCGAGAAACCTGTGCTTAACGGACGAATGGCCAGATGGACATTGCTCCTAGCCGAATTCGACCTTAAGTACGTACCCCTCAAAGCAATCAAGGGACGAGCAGTCTCCGATTTCCTAGCCGAAAATGCAATTATCGAACAACCAATCATAGACACCACATCCCTTCCAGACGACGGGATTTACAACATCGACCAAGAACAATGGGAATTATACTTCGATGGTTCATCCAACTACCGAGGATGTGGAGTAGGAATACTTCTTATATCCCCAAATGGCGAACACACCCCCTTATCCATCAAACTAGACTTTGACGTAACAAACAACGCAGCAGAATACGAAGCATGCTTGCACGGTCTCCAAGCAGCGCTTGTACTCAATGCCCGCAACGTAAGAGTCTATGGGGACTCCTCTCTCATAATCAACCAAGTATCCGGAGCTTGGAAGATACTTAACGAAAACCTAGCACTATACCAAAACAAAATACAAGAACTCATAAACGAATTCTATCATGTAGAATTCATACACCTCCCACGCGAAGAAAACCAGTTCGCCGACGCGTTATCTAAACTCGCGTCACTAATCAACATACCCCCGGGAATGGAAACACTACCCATTGTCGTGGAGCGACGGAATGAACCCGCCTACATCTGTGACATAGAAACCGAGGAAGAACAAAACGATCCTTGGTATCAGGCAATCATCAATTATAAAACAAACGGTGAATACCCACCAAACATTGACAAACGGGCCAAGCGAGCCCTACGTTTATTATCATCACAATTCGTGATGGAAATGGGCAAACTACTCAAAAAGACGCCTTAAGGTACACTACTTTTGTGCGTCGACAACAAAAAGGGACACGAAATCATGTCTCAAGTACACGATGGCGAGTGCGGACCACACATGAACGCACGAGCCATGTGCAAACAAATCCTAAGGCTAGGATGGTATTGGACCACCATGGAAGCCGACTGCGCAAAATATGTCAAACATTGTCATAATTGCCAAATCTTTGCAAACGTACAACATATACCTCCTTCACCACTATACAGTTTAACTTCACCATGGCCGTTCTCCACGTGGGGAATCGACGTCATTGGCAAAGTACAACCCGTAGGAGCAGGAGGACACTGCTTCATCCTCGTGGCCATCGACTACTTCACCAAATGGGTCGAAGCCGCATCGTACCGCAAGCTAGGCACAAAAGAAGTTGCAAAATTCATACAAAACAACATCATTTGTCGCTACGGCATACCGCACGAGTTCATTAGTGATCAAGGCACGCACTTTCAAGGAGAAGTAGAACCACTTCTTCTCAAATACAAAATACAACGACACAAATCATCACCCTATCGATCAAGAAACCAGCGAGCGCAATGAGGCGTAAAACAAAACCGTCGTATCAATCCTCAAAAAGATGATCGACACCTGCCACGACTGGCCCAACAAAATCCCATTTGCATTATGGGGATATCGCACCACAATCCGCACACCCACGGGTATGACACCCTATTTCCTAACCTACAGAATGGAAGCCGTTCAGCCCGTAGAAATCGAAATGCAATCCCTTCGGATCCTCATGGAAGCAGACATTCCCGAAGCCGAATGGGCACGCGAACGCTATGAACAACTCATCCTCCTAGACGAGAGACGCTTGCATTCACTAAGTACAGTACGAATGTATCAATCTCGCCTACAACGCGCATACAACAAACGGGTCAAGCCACGAAACATCAAAGTGGGTGACCTAGTACTCAAATCCGTCCGAGCACCATTACCAGTCGACCCAAGGGGGAAATTCAAACCCAATTGGGCCGGACCGTACTTGGTCAAGGAAATCCTCCCCGGAGGAGCAGTAAGGCTAACTGACCTTGACGGTCAGGACTTCCGATTACCAACAAATCTTGATCAACTCAAGAAATATTACCCTTGAACTAAAACAAATTTGCAATGTATTTCACAAAAAGACAAAACTCACTCTCGCATGGGTGAACTACGCTCGGTTTGATTCCACACCCTATGGATACGTAGGCAGCTTTGCAAAGAGCACAACCGAATCACACGAACTACGCCGGTTTGATTCTGTATTTAAAACGCAGATACGTAGGCAGCTTTTCAAAGCACAACCGAACTTCTTAGCACGCATGCCCAAAGCTTTAAAAGGTCAAGGGCTTTGCACTCACAAAATGACACGCTCAAAGCTTTAAAAGGTCGAGGATTTACAACAAACACGAGTGTTCGAAGCTTAAAAAGGTCGAGAACATTTCCACACAAAGCAAAGAAAGCAACGAGACAAGACAAAAGCAAATAAATTCTATTTTATTATTTTATTTAGAATTCTTCAAAATTTAGAAATGAGTTAGGAACAAGCCTCCTAAACCCTTTATTCGAATCTAAAAACATGCATTTGAATAAATAAATTTTTCTAAAGCAAAACAAAAGCAAACTACTAAGCCATCCTTTGCCGCTTCGGATTAGCCTCTTCATCTTCAAGAGGCCGATCCGCCACAATCTTCGAACTAAGAACGGGAATAGATCTCTTGAAACCTGGGGGCTCAATCGGATCCTCATCCTGCTCGACTGGGGGCTCCTCGATCCTTGGCCCTAGATGATCTTTAACAGTCACCTTCGGCCCAAGTCTTTCCCGCGCCGGTCTCGAAGTAGAAGCATCTGCACTAACAGAACGAAGATCACCATAGTCCCTCCTTTCGCGCACTACCTCATACGCCAAGGAGGGCCTTGGCCCATTCTTCTCCCTCCTCCTCTGATTCTCCCGTTCCAGAGGATCATTGGAACGATACCACCGCGTATAGAAGTCCGTGACGCGGGTAGACTCTATATGCTCCGGAACAGCCCAAGTAACACGGTCCGACCATCCTCGGATCCAAGCATCGATCATCTGGTTGTTTAAGACAACAACCCCTCCGACCTGAGTATCCTGCTCAGGGATGGTCTGAGCAAGCCCAATCTGCCTCTTCAAGCGAAGAGGATGAATCCACACACCTCGTTCAAACCCGCACAACATCAACCCGCAAGCCGCATTCGCAACAGACGGCGCCGTAATCGCCGTAATGTGCCACCATGACACATGCCAACGAATGGTGCTCTCCTTCACAAACCCTCGGTAATAGTTGAGTGAACGCTCCCGAGGGTTGGCCCACTCCATCTTTCGCGACGTCGTCGCCGCAGCCTTGAAAACACCCCCAAGGGGAAGAGCTCTATACACACTTAGCCTCTCCATGAGCCAAATGTTGAGAATCCTAGCACAACCCCTGTACGAGCTCAGACGATTAGCATAACGGTCGTCTAAGCCCAGTATAGTTTCCGCCAGGATTAAAGCAGAAGGATCATATCCCCGTTCCATCTCTTCGACAACGCGAGCATACCTTGCGTTCCCGAACACACCATCTGGTATGGACCCCGCAAAAGCATAACGATGAACCAAACAAAAAGTAAGGGCCCTCCGCCTAGAACGGTCCGAAATACTAGTGTCAGTTTTATTCATATAACGCTGACACAAGAGAAGCATGTTCACTCTGCCTCCCTCAAACAAACCCGCAGCATGAGCATTCGTCATCCCAAGGAAGTTTCGCAACATCCCGTTATAACAAAGGTCACGCCTCACAACCACAGGAGTAGTCCGTTTCGACCATCCAGCAATGGCCGAGAACTCCTCCAATAAAGGACACACCTCTCCCCCGGGAAACCTAAACACATGCAAGCTGGGATCCCAATACTCCAAACATGAGTCAAGGAAGTCTAAATCGACTTTCATTTGACGAAAGCCAATAAAAACACCCGCACCATCATCATACACCGCCTTCTTCAACGCCGGACTCAGCGAGGAAGTCCACCTCTTCAAAAGAGCATCAAAATGCTCAACCATTTTTTTTAGAACACAAAAACTTTTGTAAATATACCTAATATATTTATGAGAGCAAAAACCTAAAGCAAAAGAAGAGAAAAGAAGTGATTATGAATGAAGATTATGGCACGCACCCCCTCTCCTTATATAGGAAAACAATATCCGAAATATGGAAATACAGCGCTAGCAGCCAGGCCAACAAACCGCATGGCTCTATGCGGTTTGCACCCCAAACCGCATAAGCCTATGCGGTTTCTCCCCATAACCGCATAAGGCTATGCGGTTTCAGGGACTGGTTTTTCTCACAGTTTCCTAATTTCGTCTTTGCTCAAACACTACAACCTACACTTTATTACGACACTCCTTTGTTGTTCCCCGTGCAGCGACATTACATTAGCAAATACGATTCTTACCACGAGTCAGAACACAACATTTTCACAATACATTCGAGCTCATTTCACATTTAAAATGAACTTTTACAAAACATTTTTCACTAGCCAATTCAACGTCAACACATCCCACTCGGGAATCATTTCGTTTTTCAAAACCAAGCTTACTAACAAACAGGTTTACAAACGACGACAAGGTCCAAGCTACAAAGACATGTAAACAAAGGTTTATTCAATCTTTATTACACAAGTTCACTCGGGATGACGACGACGGTACTCGTCGAATTCACGCCGAATCTGAGCCGTCTCGGCCCGACTTTGACACAACTAAGCCGCCTGCTCAGCCCAAGCCATCCTCCATCTGTTCGCTGTCCGCCACAGCCTCTTATGCACCTCCTTAGCCACCTGCAATACACAAACACAAAAGCACGTTACGATTTTCTCCATTTTGCCTTAATTTCACTCAAATTAAGTCAAACTTAGGGGGGAATTTCAAAACAAGACGCAGCATACCCCATTTTGCCTTCATTTCACTCAAATTAAGACAAACTCGAAGGGGTCAACCAAAAACAAGACCGCACTAGTTTGATCATCGCTACAGCCCATACCTCGATCAAACTGGGGGCTTACACACACACAAATACAAGAACACATACCTTCTTCACCCTGCCACTCCAACTGTCCATTCCGGCATCAGTGGTCATCGGCAAGTACGTCGGCAACACAAAGGTACGACGGACACCCGAATCATCATACTCAGCAGTAGTAGGAAAGTCACTGGGCTGCTCCGCCATCTCAGGATCAAATTTCTGCAAAAACAACAAAACACAAATGCACACGTCAGGGAAATTTTTCGCAAAATGTTTACCCTACGCACTAAGCAACGCAAACATACCTCAATTGGCCCACAAGCAAGCCGAGACTGAGCAAACTGGCCGTAGTCTTCCCTAGGACAAAGAAGACCCACCGACTCTCCCTCTCCATACAACGCCACACGATCCTGAGCAGAAACCCCTCGCTCAAACAGGACCCTCGGCGGATCCTTAGGCACCACTGGAGCCGGCCACCCGGCCTGATAAACCAAGCGCTCTCCGAGATACCAAACCGGCCCGTACGGCGTCGCCAAGTACAGACGCTGGGTATCACGCACTGCAAACCTAGCCCCAATGCCCTCGGGGATACCCGCATACTGATTCCACGGGAAGGGCTCAAACTACAAACGAAAAACAACAACAACATCATCAAGAACACACGCAATCATTTTAAGTACACTCTATTTGAAATGATTCAAACACAAACCTGATTAAACTCCATGAGATTCAGGCGCACCCGAACCTCGTCGTATGACCAGTTAAACGCCGCACGGTTATACGTACCCCAAGTACGCACCGCCGGGTACTCTCTCACGATCCTCGTGGCATGCGCAAGCAGCAGAAAAGGAAAATGGCTAAGAATCCATGACTGCACATACAAAAAAATAAAACACAATCACAAAGACAACAAAGCAAGCATGCAATACACCCAAAGCAAAAACAGAAATAACACGTACCTCCATCAAGAACCCAGGCGAGACTAAGGACAGTCTCGACCCTCGCTCCATGACTCGCGGCCTCACCGCGTCCATGCAAAAACGAATACACAGGCCCAGAGACGGCGTCACCCAATCAAACGCCCCAATTGCGTTCCAATCTAGGAGATGCATAAGGACCGACGTCGACGCCCGCTCACCCTTATCGCCGAAGTACACGGCACTAACAAACCACCACAACCACATACGAGCGTTCTGCTCGTCACTCCAGTCAGAGGGGCCTCGCTCCGTCTTCCCCTCAAAGTACTCCAAGATGTAACTCGTCTTGAAGGTGTAAGGTGGTGTACCCTCACAGACCACCTCCAAACCACCGCCAATCGCAGCAGTTACAACCTCGTTCACAATGGACGGCGCAAACCCAAAGCTCATATCACGGTCCCCGAACGGCAGCCCCGTCATAACCGCATACTCAGACAAGGTAATGCCAGCTTCAAAACCAGGCATATGGAACGTCGTCGTGGTGTCCCAATACCTGTCTAGGAAGGCCCTGATCAACATCAGGTTCGCCGTCTGCTTCCTCCCCGCAATCTCTCTCCAATGGCCGACCAACGGGCCGAAAGCACTACGCAACACCCAAGCTTGCGCTCTCTGCGAAAGCTTCTCCTCAAAAGCACACATCACGGACGAGACACCCGAGAAAGTCCTCATGGAACCTTTCTGCCAACCCATCGTCGCCCGATAGGAAACATGTCTCTCCGGAGCAAGCAAAAGGTTATGGCCATCCCAGCCCTTCGCGAAAGCCCTGTTCACACGCGACTTTCGCGGCCTAGAGCTACTCGCCCTAGGCACAGCCTCCACGGCCTCCTCGGCCTCCTCCTCAGCATCCATCTCAGCCTCAAGCTCCTCCACCAGCTGAAGAGCTAGGTCATCCTCCTCAACAGGACCAGGCACAGGGACGTTCCTCCCACGACCCCTGCCTCGTGACAGACCACGCCTCGTATGCAAATCACGAGGGTCAACTTCCCGCTCGCTGCGTGAACGCCTCATACTACTCGAACTGGGGGCTCCCTCAGTCCTCGAGCCAGTACTCTTACGAGCTCTCGATCTCGTAACACGATCAGAACCCTCTCCTGCAACCAACACGACAAATACATACAACTATAACACATGCAAGCGTACAAACGTAGCATACACGTACATGACAAAAACAACCCCAAATAATATGCACATAATACATATACACCGACCTACACACATGCACATTTCATGCACAGAGCATTTTTAGGCCTAATTCACAATTAAGCCGAAAACCGTTCTCTACACTTCAAAATCCCAACTTTATGGTTTCTATGCGCCATATTAGTCCCCGACAACGACCCATTACAAGCAATTGCGTTTTGGTCATCCCAATCAAAAATCCCCAATTTACGAAGAACACTCAAGCAAACCGTCAAATTGAAAGCCTTGGCTCGACATTTTCGCAAAATTAAAGCTATGGGCATGCTATACACTCTATGGGCATCCTACACCGAAGTTTAATTGAAATTCCGGGTCGGAAAATCCGGGCCCATTTCCGGGCCCGAACCCTAATTTGGACGTTTTTCAAGCAAAAACGGTCTAAATCATAATCAATTCACACATACATGCTAGCATGGCATAATGCAACACAAGGACGACAATTTCAAGCATTCAAACGACAAATTTCGAGCAAAACTCGGGTTTTCATTCAAAACCCGTCTTTTCAACATTTCAAGGCAAAACTAGCTAATTACAACAACAAATAACGTAAAAGCAAGTTAAAATGGAGCATTACCTAGTTCCATAGCAAGGCAACGCAAGAAAAACGAGCAAATTTGGTTGAGAAATCGAAAAATGGCGTTTTTAGAATGAAGAAACCGAAAATGAAGTTATGAGCTTCACTCACGACATTTCCGTGTTTTATACAGCCCCTACAGCCAATAGGGGAAACCGCATAGGCTTATGCGGTTTACCCCCCTGAACCGCATAAGCTTATGCGGTTTCAGCCCTTGGTTTTTCTGCGGTTTTTCTCGTCTTTATACCTATTTTGATTTCCTAATTCATCCTAGCTCAAGTACAACTCCAAGTACGTCCCGTGCTTGGGTTAAGGCGTCACCTACAGTCCGCCATACGCGTATATTAAGCATTTAATGTACGGTACAAAGCAGAAGCACGAACGCTCTTCATGAGCATTTACATCATCTTCTCCTCAATGGAAGGCAAACATATGCAATAACAACTACGTAAACACTCCTCGGCGAGCCCAAACATAAACACTCTACAATGTACTCAGCTACAAGCATCTCGCATCTCATACACGCTCCTCGGTGGGCTCAAATGCAAGCACCTCGCAAAACACGTCAAAATATTCAAGCACAAGCATCCTACAAGTACATCCGAACACAGACATTGCAACGACCATGGCACAAAAGCACCCCTGCACGAGCATTACAACTTTACAAATGCACTCCTACAAGATCATACGCTCTACGAATGCACCCTTCACGAGACCATACATCCAACCCCGATACGCTCACACCCTCGCACTTTAGCCCCCACGCATTTCAGCACATGCGCTCTTTCACGAGACCATATGTAGACATTACAAGCAACAGAACTAAGCATACAACGATACCCAACATATACAAGACAACAGCATCAACAGCACGACAAGCACGACAAAGGCACTCAGCAGGCCGGCAGGCCCTTATAGCATGCACGGACCGCCAAGTCCTTACAATGCGCACGTCCCGCCCCGCATAGCCCGGTTCGAAGTCCTCGTCTCACCCATGGATACATGCTTCGTTCCGCTGATCATATCGAGACTGTAATGGTCCGGATATGGTCGTAGGAGTTTGACTAGCGCTCTAGTCCGAGCTCAGTCAAACTGGGGGCTCTGTGGATACCCATATCCGTACCCTCCCAAGCAAAACCCTGTGATGTAACACGGACTTTTATACGCATGTTTAACGCTAACTTAAACAGTTCTAACTAATGTCGAATTCATTTTGAGTCGTTTTGAAATGTTAAAATAATTTAGGTCGCTTCACATCACACTTAAATAACGTTCATTTTGTCCATTTGGAGTCTAGCTTGGTCCTCGTCCTGCTTCATTTGGCATGAGCTTCGCATTTGCATCACAATTGGCCCTTTTACATTAACAAGGTCTAATTCAGCATTCCTAAATTCCTAAATTTAGGCCCGGTAGCTAAAACCGCTATTTAGCCCCCTCTCACACAAAATACGACCTCACGTCTTACCTCATTTCACAAAACACTACAAAATACACCTTTTTCATTTTTCCGGGTCTCGGGCCCAAAACCGAGCCCAAACCCAAGCCTTTGGCCCGCACTCCAAAGCTCTGAACATCATAAATATCTCAGAAATATCCCAGCTGTTTTCTTGGCACACACGTTCGAGATTATACTGTATCTTTCAAAGATATTGTCCAATCGAAACTTAGAAAGCAGACCTAAAACCACACCCTCAAACCGTATAAGCTTATGCGGTTTGGGGAGGCAACCGCATAAGCCTATGCGGTTTGCCCTAGTAACCGCATAAGGCTATGCGGTTTCCCAGCCTGGTTCTATCCTCGGGTTTCCTAATTTCTCCGAGGTTTTTAGTATATATACACCCCTATACCAGACCTCGAAACATAACTTTTTCACACCAGAAAACACAGCAAACATCCTGTGTTGAATTCCTCCTTTTTAGTTCAAGAAGCGAAGCTCTGCCCAGATCTGAAGCGTCAGGACAAGGTAGGTACCGATCCACTTGGATCAAAGCTTTTTCTTATTTTTTATGGACTAACAAAGGGACTACACTCTAGCGCCGCTTTGGCACCCAGTACGCTTGCACTCCAAGTGTTCTATTTACTTCTGCACACTCCATATCCGATGACACGCCAAAGTCGCATAAGCAATCAATCTTTTAAAATAAACCAATGGACAATTGAACTTTATTTTAATTGTATGCATCTTGCACCCTCTTATTTTGCATTAAAATCAACTTAAACAATGAATTCGACCTTTAATCGAACTGCTCGTTAACAAGTTAAACATGCTAAACTGAGGGTTTTAATCAATCTTTTTGCATCTGCATCTGCATTCTTTTTACAATCTTTTCGCACTTGTACGTAGCGATAACATTAGCTCAAATATCATCTTACTTGGATTGTTCTAGGTCAGTAGAGGCTATTTTTACATAGGCTTTTCTAAAAGGTTTTCATAAATCATTATTTGAATAACTCTTTTTCTAAAGTACCCTCACCCCGAATCCAATCTGGTTTCACAACCTTAGATCTAGGGGTGTCGGCGTGCTTCAAAATCTAAGACATGTTTTTAGCTTAGAACATGGTAGCAGGTTCCTAATTTCCGCGATAATTAGGTGGCGACTCCAAATAGTTCTTAAAGGTTTTTCTAACTTAATCTTTTTTAACTTTAAATCCTAATCGCCCTTAAGCAAGACGCCGAGTTGGGTCCCTCTCGATTCCCGGGTTCCACAGTTGGATATTAGGTAGTTATAATATTTGCTACTTAGTGTTTGAACTGATCTACGAGCTTGAGTAACTAGTGCACTTTGATAGGAAATTATATGGGTAATTGACTATGAAAGTACACGAGCCACTCTATAGTCAAGACTCGTGAGTTTTATTGATATTGTGATTTGAAAAGGATCGACTATCCCTCGTGCTACGTGAGATATTGCATGATTGTTGACGACTATGTGTTTATTAAATTGATTACGGCTTATGCATATATCTTGATTGCTATGATTTAAGTTTATAAACATATTACGATGTTATATGAATCGAGTTGGTATTTACGTTTATATATCGGGTTCTATAAATTGATATGTTTTAAGTTTTGTTTATCATGTTGTATGAGATTTAAATATCTATATGTGAGAACTGATATTATATGTTATTTGTCCAATTTTATTGACATAAGGGGTTGCGGTAGTTATACACGTTTAGTGTTGCCAAGTTACTTTTAATCATAGGTTAAATAAACCAAAACTTTGGTTTAGAGGTCGTTAGTTAGAACAGTCACTTCCCGCCTCTGAGCGGGAGATCCTCCTATTTTGTGTTTTTGTCTCCGTTGCAGGCAATTCTCGAGATTCAGGATTATCGGGACGATTAGGATGTTTCGTTTGTTTTCTTTGAGAGATTGTAATATATATATTTGTATCCTATGCCATTTGAATGTAATTTAATTAACATCCGGCATGTATTAGACTTAATTAATTTTCCGCCTTAGTTTAATTAAGTCACGAAAAACCGGGTTGTTACAGGAACATAATCCCTTCTGTAGTTTTCATAACATACGCACAATGGCCCTCATCTGTCATATAGAAGCCAAAAGCTGTAATGGCTTCATGGAATCTAAGGTACCATTGCCTAGAAGACTGTTTTAGACCATATATGGATCGATTAGGACGACATACCTTGTCTTCTTGACTTTTGGGACAAACCCATCAGGTTGATCCATATAGATCTCTTCCTCAAGTGTTCCATTAAGAAAAGCAGTCTTTATGTCCATTTGAAACAATTCCAAGTCCAAATGGGCAACTAGGGCTAGCAGGAGGCGAATTGAGGCAAATCTCACCACAGGAGAAAAAGTCTCATCTAAGACATCCATAATTCTCCATCAAATTCATTCAATTCTCTCCCTTTCTACTCCTAATCTCTTCCTATTCAATCTCCTTTGGTAATCCTTCAATTCCTTATCGTTTTAGGCATAGTCTTACTAGTTTTTACATTATTTTATGTGTTATATTGTATGCTTATGTATGGTATGTGGTTTTATGTATGGTGATCAAGGAGAAGGCCAATTCAACAACGAGGATACAATCTATATTGAAGAGGAGCAGGTTTTGGTGCTTTAACAAGGTAACTAGGTGTAACCCTAGTGAAATTATGACATGTATGAGGCCTAGATGTTGTTTAGGATGTTGTTGTTGATTGTGTTAATGTAAAGGCGTGAGCTTTGGATTGTATTGTTGTCTCGTGAATGTTTTGGTGTCGGCCTCATACTATTGAGTCTAGAAGCATATTTAGGTTGTTTGTTCACTTGTTTGGCATAAGTTATGTTAATATGATGAATAAAGTTGATAAATTGGTTCCGTTATGAGTATATGCAAGCTATATTGATATTTACTCCGTATTTAACTTGATGTTGCATTGATAGAGATGAAAGTGGGCCGTGCTGGGCCGGCTCGCGTGCCGGCATGGCGTGCCGAAGTTAAATTTTGGCATGGCCCAGGCACGGTTAAGCGTGCCACGTGCCATGCCGTGCCTGTGCCTTGTTTTCAAAATGAAGGCCCAGGCACGGCCCGTGGCCCACGGCCCAACGTGCCGTGCTGGGTCGTACCTTGGGTCATTGGTGTTCCAACCCATGCGGCCCACATGCAGTATTTGTATATTTTGAGTTTTTTTCAACCCGAGCGATTGAAAATTTGAAAGAATTTAATTTTTTAAGCTTAAAATAATGCAATTACAAAGTGAATTTTTATTATTAATCATTTAAAAATTAAAAAAAAGATAAAAATACGAAACGATCTGACCTCACAACAGCCACTGTAGCTAGTTAATTAATCTCACAAAACGTAAACTCGATATATATTGTCAACACTCATAAATCTCAATATATTATATTATAACGGAGTATAATAAAAAAAATTACAAAAAAGTAATTATAATTCACTAAAAATAAGGGTTAAGACGTGCCGTAAGCATGTCGTAAGCGTGTCGGCACACGTGCCTAAGTTGGGCCGTGCCTAAGACGGGTCGTGTCGTGTCGTGCCAAGGCACGCAATTTTCATAAAAAGCAAGGCCCAGGCACAACCCATGGCCCATTGCGTGTCGTACCGTGCTGGGTCGTGCCTGATGTAGGTCGTGCCAACTTGGGCTGCGTTGTAAGAACCGCGATTTTTACCAAAAATAAAATAATAAAATAAAGATCAAACGGAACTAAGGTGGCGGAGACACCTTGAAAATCGCGTAGTTACTAAAAACTGAAAGGGTTTAAAAGAAATAGGATTTAAGAGTTTACAAAACCAGGGGAATAAATACCCCTCAAAATCGGAAATAAAATACAGAATTAGAAATAAAATAATTTATTAAAAGTGTTCTTTTAAATAAATCGTGACGCTCGCTAGCTCACTCCAAAACCTCCATAGCAGAAAGCAGATCATCAACCTGCTATTTTACAAGAAAATGACAGCCACAATCAGTGGGGAGTATATTAGACGTTCTTCCAGCCATATTACATCACAATAAAGCTGACAAATAAATAAAAGAGCTCAATAATAATAATAACATGTGATAATCACAAGCTATATAACAACAGTTAACAATACTAAGACAATCTCAATACAACTCAACAAGTACCTTACCTGCCCTACGGCCTATGATCAAAGTGTAATCAACAACATTCAACAATAATAAGGCACAACGTTACCACGATCAATATACAATCTCAACTGTCATCAACAAAGTGACAATCAATAATCAACAATCGCAAGATAAAGCACGGAGTACTGGGTGCTACAAAACACCCCGGAACGACAAAATTCCCAACCCTATGGCGGAACAACAAAAGTTCCTCAATTGTCTAAATTTGGCCAAACCCACCACGACAAAAACGGTGTCACCGCGATAAAAACGGTGTCGACATACAAATCAATAACCATAGTCTCAGAGCCGCGACAAAAACGGTTGAGAACCCACGATAGGTGGCATCCGTCCTACAAAAGACGTCGTATCTCCTCACGCACGTGCCCAACAGTGCACGTACGCACACTCAACTCAAGAATACAACAAACCAACCAATATCAATGTCAATACAACAACCTTTAACTCAACAATATCAATACAACACAATCTCAAAGCAGACTACTCTCTTTAATCCATCTTAACCTTATTCGACAGAGTACTCCTTATTTCTAATACATTTTAGTAAGCTGAAACGTTTATATGATATATCCCTATGGGGTCGACTACTAACCAGCTGTGTAACACCCCGGCCCCAACCAAAGGCCGAAATGTTATTTACGGTAGCTCGCCAGGTGCGTACATCGCCCACAGACCAACATGAGTCCTTTCCAGCGCACTTTGTCCTCACTCGTGCGCATCCTGGAAACTTCCCAGCAGGTCACCCATCCCAAGACTACTCTCCAGCAAGCACGCTTAACTGAAGAGTTCTTAAGATAAGTTACCAGAAAAGAAAATGCATCT
Organism: Dianthus caryophyllus; assembly: GCA_023091065.1. Lineage (NCBI taxonomy): Eukaryota > Viridiplantae > Streptophyta > Magnoliopsida > Caryophyllales > Caryophyllaceae > Dianthus > Dianthus caryophyllus. Next base: position 17,725,968 of record CM041527.1, on the reverse strand, counting down.
TGTTGATATGAGTAGTACCTACAATCCTTTTCAGCACTATGTCACTTGAGCCAACACATGAACCTCTTCAACGGGTACCCGGCCCGAATAACCTCGGACAACTCCGGGTGTTACACACCCCCACTTAAAGAACGCAACGTCCTCGTTGCGCCTGGTAGCTACTTACAATATAGCATTCCATAACCCTCCCCAGCTAGGTGCGTACCTGGCCAACAAGACACAGGATTCGACCACACGGTCGCCGGGTTGCTCTGATACCATTTGTAACACCCCGGCCCAACCAAAGGCCGAAATGTTATTCACGGTAGCTCGCCAGCCTGCGTACATCGCCCACAGACCAACACGAGTTCTTTCCAGCGCACTTTGTCCTCACTCGTGCGCATCTTGGAAACTTCCCAGGAGGTCACCCATCCCAAGACTACTCTCCAGCAAGCACGCTTAACTGAAGAGTTCTTAAGATGAGCTACCAGAAAAGACGATGCATCTTGTTGATATGAGTAGTACTTACAATCCTTTTAAGCACTATGTCACTTGAGCCAACACATGAACTTCTTCAACGGGTACCTGGCCCGAATAACCTCGGACAACACCGGGTGTTACAAGCTGACAATATGACCTCAACTAACTAGTCCCGCAGACTCGACAATAGGACCTCAAGATAAACAATAGGACCTTGGACACTAAACCAATCCGAAAGCGGATAAAAATATAATTATTTCGTAACTTACTAAATTAAATAAACAAATAAAATATCAACTCACAAGTTATAGAACCAACCTGACATTACTAGTAATAATAACCATCTTTAAAATTTAATATCAATACACTCAAATGAATAAAGTACACACTAACAACTACTAAACCCGCAATAATTATTAATCATACCATATCAATGGTTAATAGGCCGAAACCACCACCATGTTCGAAACAAACTACAATATACGAGTATAATTTAGTTGTATAGCCAGGGTTTTAAATATCGGTATCGGTCGCGATCGCGGTTGCGGTCGCGGTGTCACGGTATCGGTCCTGAATCGCTTGTCTCGGACTCTGACTCGTGCATCGCGGTTGATTTTTGTTTTACAAGTTTTTTCACTGATATTATTCATATATACACATACTAATTAATTAAAAAAAAACTAAGAGTAACTAAATACGAAGTATTAATGAAGAGAAGTTTGGATGAAAAAAAAAAAAAAGAAAAAAACCGTACTCTATAAAGTAGAATGAAAAGTTAAAGGTTTATTTCCCCAAAAAATAATAAATAAAATAGAACATGGTGAATAATGGGCCACGTTGCCCCAGCCTCTACCACAATTTCACAAACATTTAAAAAATAAAAATCCAAAAGTGTTTAACACACCTTCTCTCCCACAATTCCTGAATTCCATCGACATTGTTAAACAACCACAAACACCATAAATCCCACCTTCTCTCCCACAAACACCATAATCATACCTTCTCTCACACACACAAAAATCATAAAAAATTGATTCTTGGAGCGAGCTGGTTCGGTCATATCGGCCGAGTTACCCGATACCCGAGTTGACTCGGTCGACTCGGACGATTTTGGAGCATTTTAGAAACAGCCGTTACAACTCGGCATATCGCGTATCGGCAACCATCGATACCGATACTTCTCGGCCGAGACGAGTCAACTCGGCCGAGTTTTTGAACCCTGTGTATAGCCCAGAAAACAATTATAGGGTATACTCTGTTTTTTTTTTTTTTTTTTTTTTTTTTTTTTCATTCACAACTAGTCTACACGCACCATATTCAACATAGAAGAAGTATTTTATTCCCGCCTATTAGCTACTCAACTCGATACGAATACACGCAGGCACGCAGCAACCAATTATTTTATACACACAAACATCGTCACATGTCATAACACATAAACCCTAAAGTAACGTAATACCGAGTAACGTCATCACCGTTACCATTTCGCGCTAGTCCTCAATTAGCCAGGTACACATCAATGTCAAGGTCAGTCGGGCTAAAACCTAGATTGATTAAGGGGAATAGAACGAGTAAAATTATGAGTTAGGATATCGTCGGCAGTCGGAGTAACTAAAACGAAACAGACTATAGCTTACCTTAATGCGAAGAGAATGAACAGAGGAGAATTATGACGCAAGAACGGAGTAAAACGGTCAAGAAACGAAGAAATAAGGGAGGATTAAAGAGGGAACTAATGGATCGACTAGGGATGAAGATGACAAAAGCGGTTAAATAACGGAGTACTAGGTTAATTAGATTTAGGTTTTCTTATACGGTATTACTCATTCATGTACACAATTACTCAATCTTGTCCACTTTTTACCCTAATTTTTCAATTCAATACATTTCACTTCTTTTCAATAACAGTTTTTGCTCTCTTTCATATTCAAATATTGCATAGTTTCACTATAATCAAGCAATTATGACGGATAATCTACCATTTCATGAGGTAAATCAAATTTTTTGAACGACTGTGCAAATAATTCAACTAGAATATTATTTATTTTAACGGTTTATTAATAAATACGATTTTATTTTGAGTGTTAATGGTGATATAATACGGAGGATATTGTTTTCATAATGATGAAGAGACGAGTAAGATCGCATCGGTAGCGGTACCCGGTACCGAGATCGGTGCCGCTGACAAAGAATCGGTGCTTAGGTTTTCCGCTCGGGAGAGGGGGGGGGGAGGTGGATTTGTGCAGCGTACTACTCTACCTCTTTTCCTTTTTTTTCTTTTTTTTTTTTTTTAAATATACTCCGTAATATGTTATTTTAATTAATTTTTTAAGTGAATTAATTTAGAGTTTTTTTTTTAAATATATTTCAATATTTTCAATAAAATATTGAATGTTTTTGCTATATATAATGCCGGATTATGATGATATTGAAGATTTCGTTAATTTTTATTAGCATATGTCCTAAAAATACTTTTTAAAAAATAAATTCAAAAATTAAATTAATTAAAAAAGAACTTAAAATTAAAAAATAACTAAGTAACAAAAAAAACTTATTTAAAAAAATGTACAAAATTGAGTAAAAATGTGTACAAAAATGAGTTACAAAAAAGTGTATAAGTTAAAAAAAAATAAAAAAAAAAAAAAAAAAAAAGTGGAAGATTAGAGAGAGAAACAAGAGAGAAAGAGTAAAAAAGGTTGTAAAACGTCAAGGGTATAAAATGGAAAAATGTGTACATGATTGAGTAAATCATGTACATGAAAGAACAACACCCTTCTTATATATACGTATATAATAAGGAGTATTGGTTAAGTCTTCTACTCTTATTAAAAGTCTAATATTTTTCTTAAAATAAATAAATTTAATTTAACTTTAAGCAAATTTTGATCAAAATAGTTGAAAATATACAAAATAAGTTAAATAAGATATTCTATAAAATACTAGTACCCATATGATAACAATAATTTATAATTATAGAAACCTATAAAGTAATAATATTATTTTCCTAAAAAAATATTTGTTTTCCAAGTAATTTATTAATTTTTTTTATATAAAATAGTATTAAATATTAAATATATTATTTTAAAGATCATAAATATTACTTAAAACTATTAAATATATAAGGTATTATGAAAATAAATATAAATTTAAATAAATTTGTGAATTAAAATATATTTTAATTTAACCTTAAAAATACGGGGTGTTACATGCGTGCCATGCTGGGCCGTGCTAGCCCATTAGCCCACGGCCCAACTTCCATCTCTATGCTTTGAGAATATAATTCATGTTGATATAGACTTGAGATTGTATTGTATTAACATTGTTGAGTTAAAGGTTGTTGTATTAACATTGATATTGGTTGGTTTGTTGTATGCTTGAGTTGAGTGTGCGTACGGGTATTGTTATGGCACGTACGTGAGGAGTTACAACGTCTTTTGTAGGACGATGCCGCCTGTCGTGGGTTCTCTTCCATTTTGTAGTGACTCTAAGACTATGGTTAGTAATTGCCGTTTTGTAGTGGTTTGATGTCGACACTCTTTTGTAGGGGGGAGCTTGGCCAAGTTTAGACTATTGTATTGAGGCATTTTGTAGTGCCGCCATAGGGTCTGGATCTTTTGTAGGGTCCGAGGTGTTTTGTAGCTCCCAGTACTCCGTGCTTACTCTTGCGATTGATTGTTGATTGTGGATTGTTGATTGTCACTTTGTTGATGGCAATCAGATTGTTGATTATCGTATGTCACTTTGTTGATGACATTTTGAGATTGAATATTAATCGTTGTATCGTATTATTGTTGATTGTTGTTGGTTATACTCTAATCATAGGTCGTATGTCAGGTAAGGTACTTGTTGAGTTATTGGTTGAGTTTGTTATGTTGAAATATGACTGGGGAGCACCTAGTTACTCCCATTGATTGTGGCTATTGCATGTTTTTGCGGCAGGTATGCGCGGGGACGGGTTTGAGACGTGAGATGCCGTGAGGATTGTTGACCCCGTAGCTAGCTTTGATTGGACTCATTTAGACTATCTTGGATTAGACTTGTTTGGTTTAGACTTATTATCGTTTTCATACTGTTAATTTTTGCTGTTGGATTTGTAAGAGGTATTTACTCCCAAATTGTTAGGCCTCAAGGCCTACTCTTTTATTCGTTATTCGTTTGTTAGTGAGTAATGACTCGGATTACACGGTGAATCTGCCACTGTGGTTTCTATTATTTCATTTTTTTTTTTCTAAAAACCTTTTTTAAAACGTATTTTATTTTATTTGGTAAATTCGGGTTGTTACAGTTGCGGATCTAGTAGAGGTGGTTTTGGAGGACGTGGTTTCGGGGGTGGTGGTTTTCGTGACCAGGGGTGCCGAGTTCTTCTGCACCTACAGTCTAGGAGGGTGCGCAGAACTCAAGACAATTGTACGTGATGACCAGGGAGGAGGCGCAGAGTGATGCTCATGTGGTGACTCGATTTCCTTTCTCAGTTAGAGGGCTCTGTTTGTGAATCTGTTAATGATGCTGTTGTTACCCCTTCCGAAGATCTTGTACGTTGTGATTGCATGTATCGTTATGTTCCCTTCATGTTTGACGACATTGACTTGCCGATTGACCTGTTTGTTTTTTCTTGTCCAACTTCGATGCGATCGTGGAGAAGGATTGACTTTCGAGTCATGGAGCAACGATCGACTGTTCGTCGAAGAAGGTGGTAGTCCGCGGTCCTAAAGGGAGAAGACTGTAACACCCCGTGTTAAATTAAGCTAATTTTAATTAGGAATCAATAATTAGACAATCTAATCCAAATTCAATTACAATTAATGTAAAAACTTAGCATGAAACTGATTTAATTAAAGAATAATCATTTAACAATCAAAGAAACTGAATTAGTTAAAGACTAATCATTTAACATCAAAGAAACTAAATTAGTTAAAGAATAATTTCAAAGAAACTAATTTGGTTAAAAATATAATCATTTTGATTTTTTTTTAATAAATCATATTTTCTTATTATCTAATTACTATTTCAATTCTATTTAACTAGCACTTTTGAAAACTATCGAAATTTCGAGTCACACTTAATTTAAACTGATAAACGTTTTTACGATTGATCCTAATTATTTAAATCGTTAACTTTCAACCAAAAAAAATATGTATTTCGGCCTAGTAAATTTTTATTCAAAGTTTCGAAGATTTAAAACACAATTTTTGTTTTAGTAACCTTTTGAAGTTTATTTTCATTTTTTATTTTCGATCTTATTTCGAAACATTATTTTAAGATCATATCTTTTATTTCGAGACTTTTCGCGTGCGCGCAAATCGAAAATTTCAAAGACAAAAACTGAACCATTTGTGTGTTGATTAGGCCGGCCCTCTAGCTCACCTTACAAGCTAGCCTCTTCCATTTTTCTTTCTTTTACTCACCCATCATTCATACTTACACACTTACACAACTCATCATCACTTGTATTTTGTTATTTAAATTTAAAGTTTATACTTTCTAAATACAAAATACAATACATAAACACTTAGCCAAAATAATTCACAACATCACTTCATTATTTCTAAGTGCAAAACTTCCCTTGTTTCCTCTCTAAAAACCGAGCTACTCCTCTCCTTTTCCCTCTTTATTTTTCTTTCATTTTACTCCTAAAACTCTCTAAATTAAAACATGAATATTACTCTAATAAATTACTAGTATTCTTAGTTAATCCTTGGGTATTTGAAGCTTATTATTTACGGGTTTTATTTGAAGGTGAAGACGGGTTTTTGGGTGAAGAGCTTGACCTTGATAATATAATCGATCCCGATAATCAATAACTTTGCCAAATCAAGGTGACTAACTATGTCTCATTTTAACCTCCTTGTAAATTAATTTGATTTTTATTATAAGTTTTATGAGTATGATTTTTATGTTAAATATGTTAAACATCATGAATATGTGCTTTTATGTTATGTGGAGTATAATAAAATGATAATAAATAAGTAATATTGATAATAGTTAAGTTGTAGTAAAATGTTCATATGTTTAGTTAATTTAATTTTGAGCATTTTTTTTTAATTATGATTCATAAGATTTTTATGTTTAGTTATGTTTTAGTTATATTTACATACTCCTTCATTACACCAAACATAAATATTAACAATGAGTTTAAAGTGATTAAAAATCGAAAATAAAATTATACATACATGTGCATTTTCACGGCATTCCCCTATTTTTTTTTCTTATATATTCACTTTTAATTTTTGTAAATAATATGTTATGTTAAGTTAGTATAAAATGGATGTTATCATGTAAAAAGAATTAAATTAGAAAAATAAATCATAAGTTGTTAAAATGTGCAAATGTGTTCTTGACTTCATTTTTGGTGTTCATGTGTGTTCGTGAGTTCCTTCATGTGTTCTTGAATTAGTAGCTTATTTTGATTCATAATGATTTTATGTTTATTGTTATTTATTGTTTTTATTTACTAGTAAGTAATTATAATACTAAATATATAACTTAAACATTATAAATCTTTAAGAATTAAAAGTTAGAAAATTAAAGTGTTGAAAAACACTATTCATAAATCAAATGAAATTTTTAGTAAAATTTCGTTTTAGTTTAAATCATGTTAGTATAATTAGAATAATTAAAATCTAAAGACTTTAAGCTAAAAACCGATAAAATCGAAAAAAAAACAAAATTTAGGACACCACCTTGAAACCTCACGGCATTTCCATACATTTTAGGTTAAAAATTGTTTTTATCACTTTTTAGTTTATTGTTAAAATAATCTAATTAGTAATTAATAAATTAGAATTAAGAAATTAAAAGAAATAAAAAGAATTGTAACATATATCATATCACTCGACATTTCCATTATAAATGGACCAATTAATCAAAATGAAAATATCACTAAGTCACTAAATTTAAATGATTATTAGAAATGAACTTTTGTATAAATCGAGTTAGTTAGAAATGAAATATAATAAACCGATTAAAAAGTATAACCATTATAAAAATGAATTATATCGTGTGCTACTGCCTTTACAAATATTGGATGTTGGACTTGGACATACGGACTAAATGAATCATCCACGATACTATTATTCGTTCTTACCACATGTACAGATCACTTGACGGGATTGTAACAGAAGTTCGGATCATTTCGAACACTAGAGGATGAGATGCAAGTATTATAGTATTCGGCGTGGTTTACGAGTCGAGTAAGTCGCTGCACTATGGTAGCGAGATGCAAGCGACTAGAGTACAATGGCCTACTCAGTGGTCAGGCTCGTAAGCAGTATGTGTTGTTTGTTGTTTGATTAAATGAGAATGAGTGTGTACCATCTTTGAAAATTAAAGACCACAAGTTTCTGAAGTGAATCGAGTCTGCATGATGAGAATGATACGATATGTATATCTGTTTGCGATCTGATATCGCATTGTAATCCTGTTGAATTATTGTGATACTATTGCTATGATATTATATGTTAATTGCTTTCATAACTGATTATCATGCTTATATGATTTATCGCTTTAAACCGCATGCTTATTATGACTTATATGTCTTTATATGCTATATGTAATAAGTATGTTTATGTTTTTATCATAAGGTTATAATTATAAAGCGATAGTAATAAACCAAAGTAATTGAAATCGAGGGTAAGTATGAGCATAGCTAGTCACTGTCCGCTCAGCGGGCATCCCCCCATCAGTTTATTGTGCAGGATTACCGTGGACCAGGAGCTGGATTTTGGATGGGGCCACGAGACGTTTTTATGCTTTTACTTTTAGTTGTTTTCGAGAGAATGTAATATATAACCTATACACTTCTAAATTTCGTACTTAGAGTTGTTTTATTCAACTCTTGAACGATGTTTGTAACATTTGGGTTTTTATGTATAATTAATGACGCTGGTTTAAGACTTAATTAATTTCTGCCTTAGTAATTAAAGTCGACTAAAAACCAGGTTGTTACAAAGACTGTCTTTACGCGGAGTATTTGTGTAACACCCCGTGTTTTTAAGGTTAAATTAAAATATATTTTAATTCAAAAATTTATTTAAAACTATATTTATTTTTCATAATACCTTATATTTTAATAGTTTTAAAGCTAATTTTGAGCCTTTTCATTTATATAATATTTTAAATGCTATTTGATACTAAAAATTAATAAATTATTTGGAAAATAATATTATTACTTTATAATATAAAAATAGTAAATAATAGTAAAATAGTAAAAATTAATAATATTTTCTATGGTTATAAATATTTATTATCATATGTACTTGGAATGAAACTTGATGGGTTAAGTTTCACTCAAGGGATGAACTAAAATCGATTTATAAAACTTGAAGAATTTCGGCCAAGGTGTAGTATTTTTGTGATGAATTTTCTGATTTTTAATTTGTTGATAAATGAAAAACATAAAGATAGTACTAAATCTAAACACAAATTAATAGATTTAGGTTTCAATTAGTTAAGCACTAAGCCACTAACTAATTAATCACTAAACTCAAGCACAAAGCTAAGAGAAAATGAAAACACTCAAGTTTTAGGGTTTAACCTTCAATCATTCAAATCTAATCTGAAAAATACAAGGGGTTGTGATGCGGGAGCAGTGGGAACACAATGGAAACGAGGCCTTGGAGAGCACATGGTGTGGGAGCATTCGAAACACAGCAATAACAAAGCCTTCTAGGGCACGATTCCGACCATCTGAATGGAACCACAGTAGAAACGCAGGCGCGTTCCTCACTATCTGGCAGGAAACGCAGACACATTTCCTACTGTCTAACTGGAAACGCAGAAGGAAATGCAGGCTTTGAAGGTTCCTGGAAACTCACAGGAAACGCAGACACAGGCTAGCTGGAAACGCTGGAAACGTGTACAGCTCAGCACGCTTTCCTTAAATTAGTCCGTAGGATCAGCTAGTATAACTTTAATTATTCTTAGTTTATTTTCTTTATTTACTTGCAAATAAAGTAGGAAAATTTCCTAATTGTATTAGGAATAATCTAGTTGATTTTATTTAATTTTATTAGTAAGTTTCCTAAATAGAATTAGGAAAGTCTTAGTTGATGAATAATTTGGTTTCCTAATTATATTAGGACCAATATAGTTGTTTAAAGTACTATAAATAAGGTTGGATTGTGACCTTATTTTTCATATCTTATCACACTTTGAATAAAGTTTTATACTTTGTTAAACTTAAGTAGTTTAAACCCTTGAATTCTTTCTTGCGAGATTGATTTCAAACTCTTCCTTGCGAGGTTGAGATTTAGCTAATCAAGTGATTTCCTTGCGAGGATTGATCAAGATTGCTTGTTTATCCGTTCTTGTTATCAAGAACTTGCATTATCCATCTTATTTGCAACCTTACGCTATGCTTTCCACCCAAAACAAAGAACCTCACGTTGCATACAAATTCACAGTTACAAATTCCGCTGCTACGTTTCTAAAGAACCTACGCGTTCTATATCAAATTGGTATCAAAGCTCGATTCTTGATTTATTTTTCAATAAATCTGTCTTGGGCGGCTTAAAACAATGGGAGATAATTCTGGTCAAGATAAGCCGTGGATGGAAGACATGAATTCCATGCATGAGCTAAGTCAGTTGACATACATGGTGAAGCACATGTATAAAAGTGGTTATAAGAAACCAAAGAACCCGAAAATAAGTGATGATGAAGGTTCGATTGAATCTGAAGAAGAAGAACGTCCGAGAGGAAGGAAGATCACCAAGAACGATGATGATCGAGGTCTCAAACTCGATATTTCAAATTTTAAAGGAGACATGGATCCGGAGAGTTTCTTGGATTGGATTCGACAAGCCGAGAGAATCTTTGAGTATAAGGAATATGATGATAGGAAGCAATTTAAGGTTGCAACGTTGAAACTCACCAAATATGCTTCTTTATGGTATGAAAACCTAAAGAAACAAAGGAGGAGAGAAGGAAAGCCAAAGATTGAATCTTGGGTTAAGTTGAAGAAGCATCTCATGAAACGATTCTTGCCTCGTGATTATGAGCAAGAAAATTACTTGAAACTCCAATCTTTGATGCAAGAAAGCTTGTCCGTGACTGAATACATCAAAGAATTTGAGAGGATGACAATCTTATGCGATCTTAAGGAGAAAGAAGAGCTGAGAATCGCAAGATTCATCAAGGGCCTAACACCCTCGCTTGCGGCTAAAGTTGAAATTCAGAATTTTGATGGTTTTTATGATGTGTGCAGGTTAGCTTTGAAGTTTGAAAAGCAAGAGAAGGCACGAAAGACTAATCCTTATTCAAGAGGAGTGGTCATTGGTTCGAGTTCTCAAGCTAGAGACGCTCCAAGCAAGCCTAAAGAAACTCCAAAAGAGGAATCTCGAGACAAAGGAAAAGGAATCGCTGTGGAGACTAAAGGAAACTCAATGAGGCGTTGCTTTAAGTGTCAAGGCTATGGTCACATAGCAAACGAGTGTCCTCTAAAGAGAGCACTCACGGTTCAAGAATTGGAAGGGTTGGTTCTTAGCTTTGTCACGCCTAAGGAGAACGAAGAAACGGAAGACAAAGAGGGAGTGGTTTATGATTTGGATCCCTTAAGTGAAGATGAGTGCTTGGTGCTTAGAAACCTTCATGTGGAAGCGAGCACGGCTGAAACGGAACAAGTTGATCCGATTATAAAAGGAAATATTGACTCTTTTGATGAACTTGTTGAAAAGGATGAATTTGTTCAAGTCGGGGTTGAAGCGAAGATCATTGATAATCTTATGATGATTGCTAATGAGAAATCCACGAGTACGTCTAAGGATGATTATGGTGATCCTAATTTGAATTTGGAATCTTTTCAATTATCAGATGTTTGTACACGAGGGGAAGAAACTGAAACATGCAAAAAAAGATTCAAGAAAAGACCCAAGCTTAGAATGTATGAGTTGAATTGAGATAATCATGGAAAGCCTAAGAAGAAGAAGAATAAACTGCTAGTTTGGATTGAGGATGATGAGCTTAAAGATCAATTTCATACCCACTTAAGTTTTCAAATTGTTATTTCTTGTTTTTTGTTTCCAAGATTTGTGGTTGATCCAGGAGGTCATTGGTCCAAGAATCGGGACGATTCTTTTTTAAAGAAGGGGAGAATGATGCGGGAGCAGTGGGAACACAATGGAAACGAGGCCTTGGAGAGCACATGGTGCGGGAGCATTCGAAACACAGCAATAACAAAGCCTTCTAGGGCACGATTCCGACCATCTGAATGGAACCACAGTAGAAACGCACGCGTTCCTCACTATCTGGCAGGAAACGCAGACACATTTCCTACTGTCTAACTGGAAACGCAGAAGGAAATGCAGGCTTTGAAAGTTCCTGGAAACTCACAGGAAACGCAGACACAGGCTAGCTGGAAACGCTGGAAACGTGTACAGCTCAGCACGCTTTCCTTAAATTAGTCCGTAGGATCAGCTAGTATAACTTTAATTATTCTTAGTTTATTTTCTTTATTTACTTGCAAATAAAGTAGGAAAATTTCCTAATTGTGTTAGGAATAATCTAGTTGATTTTATTTAATTTTATTAGTAAGCTTCCTAAATAGAATTAGGAAAGTCTTAGTTGATGAATAATTTGGTTTCCTAATTATATTAGGACCAATATAGTTGTTTAAAGTACTATAAATAAGGTTGGATTGTGACCTTATTTTTCATATCTTATCACACTTTGAATAAAGTTTTATACTTTGTTAAACTTGCGAGTTTAAACCCTTGAATTCTTTCTTGCGAGATTGATTTCAAACTCTTCCTTGCGAGGTTGAGATTTAGCTAATCAAGTGATTTCCTTGCGAGGATTGATCAAGATTGCTTGTTTATCCGTTCTTGTTATCAAGAACTTGCATTATCCATCTTATTTGCAACCTTACGTTGCGTTTCCACCCAAAAACAGCAACCTCACGTTGCATACAAATTCACAGTTACAAATTCCGCTGCTACGTTTCTAAAGAACCTACGCGTTCTATATCAAATTGGTATCAAAGCTCGATTCTTGATTTATTTTTCAATAAATCTGTCTTGGGCGGCTTAAAACAATGGGAGATAATTCTGGTCAAGATAAGCCGTGGATGGAAGACATGAATTCCATGCAGAAGGAGCTAAGTCAGTTGACATACATGGTGAAGCACATGTATAAAAGTGGTTATAAGAAACCAAAGAACCCGAAAATAAGTGATGATGAAGGTTCGATTGAATCTGAAGAAGAAGAACGTCCGAGAGGAAGGAAGATCACCAAGAACGATGATGATCGAGGTCTCAAACTCGATATTTCAAATTTTAAAGGTGACATGGATCCGGAGAGTTTCTTGGATTGGATTCGACAAGCCGAGAGAATCTTTGAGTATAAGGAATATGATGATAGGAAGCAATTTAAGGTTGCAACGTTGAAACTCACCAAATATGCTTCTTTATGGTATGAAAACCTAAAGAAACAAAGGAGGAGAGAAGGAAAGCCAAAGATTGAATCTTGGGTTAAGTTGAAGAAGCATCTCATGAAACGATTCTTGCCTCGTGATTATGAGCAAGAAAATTACTTGAAACTCCAATCTTTGATGCAAGAAAGCTTGTCCGTGACTGAATACATCAAAGAATTTGAGAGGATGACAATCTTATGCGATCTTAAGGAGAAAGAAGAGCTGAGAATCGCAAGATTCATCAAGGGCCTAACACCCTCGCTTGCGGCTAAAGTTGAAATTCAGAATTTTGATGGTTTTAATGATGTGTGCAGGTTAGCTTTGAAGTTTGAAAAGCAAGAGAAGGCACGAAAGACTAATCCTTATTCAAGAGGAGTGGTCATTGGTTCGAGTTCTCAAGCTAGAGACGCTCCAAGCAAGCCTAAAGAAACTCCAAAAGAGGAATCTCGAGACAAAGGAAAGGGAATCGCTGTGGAGACTACAGGAAACTCAATGAGGCGTTGCTTTAAGTGTCAAGGCTATGGTCACATAGCAAACGAGTGTCCTCTAAAGAGAGCACTCACGGTTCAAGAATTGGAAGGGTTGGTTCCTAGCTTTGTCACGCCTAAGGAGAACGAAGAAACGGAAGACAAAGAGGGAGTGGTTTATGATTTGGATCCCTTAAGTGAAGATGAGTGCTTGGTGCTTAGAAACCTTCATGTGGAAGCGAGCACGGCTGAAACGGAACAAGTTGATCCGATTATAAAAGGAAATATTGACTCTTTTGATGAACTTGTTGAAAAGGATGAATTTGTTCAAGTCGGGGTTGAAGCGAAGATCATTGATAATCTTATGATGATTGCTAATGAGAAATCCACGAGTACGTCTAAGGATGATTATGGTGATCCTAATCTGAATTTGGAATCTTTTCAATTATCAGATGTTTGTACACGAGGGGAAGAAACTGAAACATGCAAAAAAAGATTCAAGAAAAGACCCAAGCTTAGAATGTATGAGTTGAATTGGGATAATCATGGAAAGCCTAAGAAGAAGAAGAATAAACTGCTAGTTTGGATTGAGGATGATGAGCTTAAAGATCAATTTCATACCCACTTAAGTTTTCAAATTGTTATTTCTTGTTTTTTGTTTCCAAGATTTGTGGTTGATCCAGGAGGTCATTGGTCCAAGAATCGGGACGATTCTTTTTTAAAGAAGGGGAGAATGATGCGGGAGCAGTGGGAACACAATGGAAACGAGGCCTTGGAGAGCACATGGTGCGGGAGCATTCGAAACACAGCAATAACAAAGCCTTCTAGGGCACGATTCCGACCATCTGAATGGAACCACAGTAGAAACGCACGCGTTCCTCACTATCTGGCAGGAAACGCAGACACATTTCCTACTGTCTAACTGAAAACGCAGAAGGAAATGCAGGCTTTGAAGGTTCCTGGAAACTCACAAGAAACGCAGACACAGGCTAGCTGGAAACGCTGGAAACGTGTACAGCTCAGCACGCTTTCCTTAAATTAGTCCGTAGGATCAGCTAGTATAACTTTAATTATTCTTAGTTTATTTTCTTTATTTACTTGCAAATAAAGTAGGAAAATTTCCTAATTGTGTTAGGAATAATCTAGTTGATTTTATTTAATTTTATTAGTAAGCTTCCTAAATAGAATTAGGAAAGTCTTAGTTGATGAATAATTTGGTTTCCTAAATTATATTAGGACCAACATAGCTATCTTAGAGTACTATAAATAGGGTCGACTTGTGACCTTATTTCATATCTTATCATACATTGAATTATCAATAAAGTTTTATACTTTGCCTAAACTTGCGAGTTTAACCCTTGAATTCTTTCTTGCGAGATTGATTTCAAACTCTTCCTTGCGAGGTTGAGATTTAGCTAATCAAGTGATTTCCTTGCGAGGATTGATCGAGATTGCTTACTTATCTGTTCTTGTTATCAAGAACTTGCATTATCCACCTAGAAACGCAACCTCACGTTGCAATTCCACCCAAAAACAGCAACCTCACGTTGCATACAAAGTCACAGTTACAAAATTCCGCTGCTAGTTTTAAAGAACCTACGTGTTCTATATCAAATTGGTTATCAGAGCTCGATTCTTGATTTATTTTTCAATAAATCTGTCTTGGGCGGCTTAAAACAATGGGAGATAATTCTGGTCAAGATAAGCCGTGGATGGAAGACATGAATTCCATGCAGAAGGAGCTAAGTCAGTTGACATACATGGTGAAGCACATGTATAAAAGTGGTTATAAGAAACCAAAGAACCCGAATATAAGTGATGATGAAGGTTCGATTGAATCTGAAGAAGAAGAACGTCCGAGAGGAAGGAAGATCACCAAGAACGATGATGATCGAGGTCTCAAACTCGATATTTCAAATTTTAAAGGTGACATGGATCCGGAGAGTTTCTTGGATTGGATTAACAATGAGAGAATCTTTGAGTATAAGGAATATGATGATAGGAAGCAATTTAAGGTTGCAACGTTGAAACTCACCAAATATGCTTCTTTATGGTATGAAAACCTAAAGAAACAAAGGAGGAGAGAAGGAAAGCCAAAGATTGAATCTTGGGTTAAGTTGAAGAAGCATCTCATGAAACGATTCTTGCCTCGTGATTATGAGCAAGAAAATTACTTGAAACTCCAATCTTTGATGCAAGAAAGCTTGTCCGTGACTGAATACATCAAAGAATTTGAGAGGATGACAATCTTATGCGATCTTAAGGAGAAAGAAGAGCTGAGAATCGCAAGATTCATCAAGGGCCTAACACCCTCGCTAGCGACCAAAGTTGAAATTCAGAATTTTGATGGTTTTAATGATGTGTGCAGGTTAGCCTTGAAGTTTGAGAAGCAAGAGAAGGCACGAAAGACTAATCCTTATTCACGAGGAGTGGTCATTGGTTCGAGTTCTCAAGCTAGAAACGCGCCAAACGAACCTAAAGAAACTCCAAAAGAGGAATCTCGAGACAAAGGAAAGGAAATTGCTGTGGAGACTAAAGGAAACTCAATGAGGCGTTGCTTTAAGTGTCAAGGCTATGGTCACATAGCAAACGAGTGTCCTCTAAAGAGAGCACTCACGGTTCAAGAATTAGAAGGGTTGGTTCCTAGCTTTGTCATGCCTAAGGAGATTGAAGAAACGGAAGACAAAGAGGGAGTGGTTTATGATTTGGATCCCTTAAGTGAAGATGAATGCTTGGTGCTTAGAAACCTTCATGTGGAAGCAAGCACGGCTGAAACGGAACAAGTTGATCCAATTATAGAAGGAAATATTGACTCTTTTGTTGAACTTATTGAAAAAGATGAGTTTGTTCAATTCGGGGTTGAAGCGAAGCTCATTGATAATCTTATGATGATTGCTAATGAGAAATCCACGAGTATGTCTAAGGATGATCATGGTGATCCTAATCCGAATTTGGAATGTTTTCAATTATCAGATGTTTGTACACGAGGGGATGAAACTGCAACACATAAAAAAAGATTCAAGAAAAGACGCAAGCTCGGAATGTATGAGTTGAATTGGGATAATCATGGAAAGCCTAAGAAGAAGAAGAAGACTAAACTGCTAGTTTGGATTGAAGATGATGAGCTTAAAGATCAATTTCATATCCAAAGTTTTCAAATTGTTGTTTCTTGTTTTTTGTTTCCAAGATTTTCTGTTGATCCAGGAGGTCATTGGTTCAAGAATCGGGGCGATTCTTTTTTAAAGAAGGGGAGAATGATGCGGGAGCAGTGGGAACACAATGGAAACGAGGCCTTGGAGAGCACATGGTGCGGGAGCATTGGAAACACAGCAATAACAAAGCTTTCTAGGGCACGATTCCGACCATCTAAATGGAGCCACGGTAGAAACGCAGGAACATTTCTCACTATCTGGCAGGAAACGCAGACACCTTTCCTACTGTCTAACTGGAAACGCAGAAGGAAACACAGGCATTAAAGGTTCCTGGAAACTCATAGGAAAGCGAGGCAGCGTTTCCCTGGACTAGTGGAAGCTTATTTGAAGCGTGTACAACTCAACACGCTTTCCTTAAATTAGTCCGTAGGATCAGCTAGTATAATCTTAATTATTCTTAGTTTATTTTCTTTATTTACTTGCAAATAAAGTAGGAAAATTTCCTAATTGTGTTAGGAATAATCTAGTTGATTTTATTTAATTTTATTAGTAAGCTTCCTAAATAGAATTAGGAAAGTCTTAGTTGATGAATAATTTGGTTTCCTAAATTATATTAGGACCAACATAGCTATCTTAGAGTACTATAAATAGGGTCGACTTGTGACCTTATTTCATATCTTATCATACATTGAATTATCAATAAAGTTTTATACTTTGCCTAAACTTGCGAGTTTAACCCTTGAATTCTTTCTTGCGAGATTGATTTCAAACTCTTCCTTGCGAGGTTGAGATTTAGCTAATCAAGTGATTTCCTTGCGAGGATTGATCGAGATTGCTTACTTATCTGTTCTTGTTATCAAGAACTTGCATTATCCACCTAGAAACGCAACCTCACGTTGCAATTCCACCCAAAAACAGCAACCTCACGTTGCATACAAAGTCACAGTTACAAAATTCCGCTGCTAGTTTTAAAGAACCTACGTGTTCTATATCGAATATTTGATATAGAACACGTAGGTTCTTTAAAACTAGCAGCGGAATTTTGTAACTGTGACTTTGAATGCAACGTGAGGTTGCTTGTTTTGGGTGGAATTGCAACGTGAGGTTGCGTTTCTAGGTGGATAATGCAAGTTCTTGGAACAAGAACGGATAAGTAAGCAATCTTGATCAATCCTCGCAAGGAAATCACTTGATTAGCTAAATCTCAACCTCGCAAGGAAGAGTTTGAAATCAATCTCGCAAGAAAGAATTCAAGGGTTTAAACTCGCAAGTTTAGGCAAAGTATAAAACTTTATTGATAATTCAATGTATGATAAGATATGAAAATAAGGTCACAATCCAACCTTATTTATAGTACTCTAAACAACTATATTGGTCCTAATATAATTAGGTAACCAAATTATTCATCAACTAAGACTTTCCTAATTCTAAATAGGAAATATACTAACAAAATTAAATAAAATCAATCTAGATTATTCCTAACACAATTAGGAAATTTTTCTACTTTATTTGCAAGTAAATAAAGAAAATAAACTAAGCATAAATAAAATTATACTAGCTGATTCCTACGGCCTAATTTAAGGAAAGCGTGTTGAGCTGTACACGTTTCCAGCGTTTCCAGCCTAGTTCGTGGAAACGCTGGGCGTCTGCGCTTTCCTGTGAGTTTCCGTGAACCTTCAAGCCTGATTTCCTTCCTGCGTTCCAGCTAGACAAGAGGGAAACGTGGTTCCGCGCTTTCGCCAGATAGTGAGAAACGCGCATGCTTACTCGTTCCATTCAGATGGTCGGAATCGTGCCCTAGAAGGCTTTGTTATTGCTGTGTTTCCGATGCTCCCGCACCTTGTGCTCTCCAAGGCCTCGTTTCCATTGTGTTCCCACTGCTCCCGCATCATTCTCCCCTTCTTTAAAAAAGAATCGTCCCGATTCTTGGACCAATGACCTTCTGGATCAACAACAAATCTTGGAAACAAAAAAACAAGAAACCACAATTTGAAAACTTAAGTGGATATGAAATTGATCTTTAAGCTCATCATCTTCAATCCAAACTAGCAGTTTATTCTTCTTCTTCTTAGGCTTTCCAAGATTATCCCAATTCAACTCATACATTCCGAGCTTGCGTCTTTTCTTGAATCTTTCTTTGTGTGTTGTAGTTTCTTCCCCTCGTCTACAAACATCTGATAATTGAAAAAAATTCAAATTCGGATTAGGATCACCATGATCATCCTTAGACATACTCGTGGATTTCTCATTAGCAATCATCATCAGATTATCAATGAGCTTCGCTTCAACCCTGAATTGAACAAACTCATCTTTTTCAATAAGTTCAACAAAAGAGTCAATATTTCCTTCTATAATTGGATCAACTTGTTCCGTTTCAGCCGTGCTTGCTTCCACATGAAGGTTTCTAAGCACCAAGCATTTATCTTCACTTAAGGGATCCAAATCATAAACCACTCCCTCTTTGTCTTCCGTTTCTTCAATCTCCTTAGGCATGACAAAGCTAGGAACCAACCCTTCTAATTCTTGAACCGTGAGTGCTCTCTTTAGAGGACACTCGTTTGCTATGTGACCATAGCCTTGACACTTAAAGCAACGCCTCATTGAGTTTCCTTTAGTCTCCACAGCAATTTCCTTTCCTTTGTCTCGAGATTCCTCTTTTGGAGTTTCTTTAGGTTCGCTTTGCGCTGCTTCTAGCTTGAGAACTCAACCAATGACCACTCCTCGTGAATAAGGATTAGTCTTTCGTGGCCTTCTCGCTTCTCAAACTTCAAGGCTAACTCGCACACATCATTAAAACCATCAAAATTAATTTCAACTTTGGTCGCTAGCGAGGTGTTAGGGTCTCTTGATGAATCTTGCGATTCTCACTCTTCTTTCTCCTTAAGATCGCATAAGATTGTCATCCTCTCAAATTCTTTGATGTATTCAACACGACAAGCTTTCTTGCATCAAAGATCGAGTTTCAAGTAATTTTCTTGCTCATAATCACGAGGCAAGAATCGCTTCATGAGATGCTTCTTCAACTTAACCCAAGATTCAATCTTTGGCTTTCCTTCTCTCCTCCTTTGTTTCTTTAGGTTTTCATACCATAAAGAAGCATATTTGGTGAGTTTCAACGGTGCAACCTTAAATTGCTTCCTATCATCATATTCCTTATACTCAAAGATTCTCTCGGCTTGTCGAATCCAATCCAAGAAACTCTCCGGATCCATGTCACCTTTAAAATTTGAAATATCGAGTTTGAGACCTCGATCATCATCGTTCTTGGTGATCTTCCTTCCTCTCGGACGTTCTTCTTCTTCAGATTCAATCGAACCTTCATCATCACTTATATTCGGGTTCTTTGGTTTCTTATAACCACTTTTATACATGTGCTTCACCATGTATGTCAACTGACTTAGCTCCTTCTGCATGGAATTCATGTCTTCCATCCACGGCTTATCTTGACCAGAATTATCTCCCATTGTTTTAAGCCGCCCAAGACAGATTTATTGAAAAATAAATCAAGAATCGAGCTCTGATAACCAATTTGATGTAGAACGTGTAACAACCTGGTTTTTAGTCGACTTTAATTACTAAGGCGGAAATTAATTAAGTCTTAAACCAGCGTCATTAATTATACAATAAAAACCCCAATGTTACAAACATCGTTCAAGAGTTGAATAAAACAACTCTAAGTACGGAAATAAAAAGAGTATAGGTTATATATTACAATCTCTCGTAAAACATCCAAAAGTAAGCAAAAAAAACGTCTCGTGGCCCCGTCCAAAAACCAGCTCCCGGTCCACGATCATCCTGCACAATAAACTGATGGGGATGCTCACTGAGTGACAAAGTGACTAGCTATGCTCATACTTACCCTCGATTTCAATTACTTTGGTTTAATATTATCGCTTTATAAACATAACATTATGATAAAACATAAACATGCTTAATACAATTAGCATGTAAAGACATATATGTCATAATAAGCATGCGGTTAAAGCGATAAATCATATAAGCATGATATTCAGTTATGAAAGCAAATAACATATAATATCATAGCCATAGTATCACAACATATCAGCAAAATTACAAAGCGATATCAGATCGCATACATACATACGTATCGTATTGTTCTCATCATGCAGACTCGATTCACTTCAGAAACTTGTGGTCTTTAATTTTCGAAGATGGTACACACTCGTTCTCATTTAATCAAACAACACACAACACATACTGCTTACGAGCCTGACCACTGAGTAGGCCTTTGTACTGATCGATCAGATCTCACTTCCATAGTGCAGAGGCTTACTCGACTCGTAAACCACGCCCGAATACTATAATACTTGCATCTCATCCTCTAGTGTTCGAAATGATTCAACTTCGGATACAATCTCGTCAAGTGATCTTTACATGTGGCAAGAACGAATGCTAGTGTCGCGCCCACTAAGAACTAAACACCGCAAGGAGATCACCGCTATAATCGCCCAAATCCCAAGACGGATACCCTGGTAACTTTAGCGAAATAGGGGAATAAAACCCT
Source organism: Dianthus caryophyllus (assembly GCA_023091065.1). Lineage (NCBI taxonomy): Eukaryota > Viridiplantae > Streptophyta > Magnoliopsida > Caryophyllales > Caryophyllaceae > Dianthus > Dianthus caryophyllus. The sequence goes on along the minus strand of CM041527.1, from coordinate 17,704,959 downwards.
AGTCTAGTACATGTACACTAGTATCCAATTTAAGAATGGGCTATGCTAATCATAGAGCACCTTAACTCAGGATAAAACGACTATTTCCTAAAGCCTGACCCATCAAGAGTTGGCATATTCAATTATCTTGTCCGGCAATGGCGACCGCGACAAGACTATCTTAACCCCACTTCACTCACGATTGACGTTCCCTTATCTGAGGCCCAAGCTTGACCTTTTATTTAAACATACTCATGATTTATTATTTATTTGATATTACATATCACATGTTTCTAGACTCTCCTAGTCTCATCGTCAAACGTTTAAGTATTTGTAGGTTTCATATGATCACATAACACGTTCGTTTATTATTTGAAGTGTTGTTAATTATTAACGTTTTCAAGTTTCTAAATTGAAACGTTTATTAGTATGTCCAATTTTATTTATGTGTTTTTCAAACACTTTAGGTCATTTACTTCTTCATTTTAAATTTTCTATACTTAGTAAAATTTTCAATTATTTTCAGTATTTCACTATTCACTTTTCACTATTCATCGTATTTTACTATTCATCGTATTTACTATTCATTGTATTTACTATTCATCGTATTTACTATTCATTGTATTTACTATTCATCGTATTTACTATTCATAGTATTTTATAATGTATTTTTATACGTATTCGTATTTTTACACTTCGTATTCTATATGTATTTTATACTTATACTTATTATTATTTTTTATACTTAAGGTATTTTAGTATAATACTAATCTTGTTTTTATTTTTCTAAGTACAAATTTTTAGTTTCAAAGTCGTTAGGTTCGTTTTGTACTTAGGCGATTTTTGAAAATATTCTAAAGTCTAGTTTTAAAGACGTTAAGTTCGTTTTATAAAAGGTGATCAATGATATTTATTTTAAAACGAGACTCGGTTAAATTTAGTCGTCTATCTATTTAAGTTAGTGATAGTATCGTGGATGATTCATTTATAGTCCGTATGTCCAAGATCATCAATCCAATAGCAAAGGTAGTCACACACGATTTAGTTCATTTTTATAATGATTACATATTTTTATCGGTTTATTATATTTCATTTATAACTAAAACGATTTATACAAAAATTCAATTCTAATTACTATTTAACTTTAGTGACTTAGTGATAATTTCATTTTGGTCAAATTTAGTCAACAAAAATTATAAATGTCGTGTAGAACACATATAATACAAAATTAATTCTATTTCTTTTAATTTCTTAATTCAATTTATTAACTACTAATTAAATTATTCTAACAATTAAACTAAAAAGTAATAAAAGTAAATTTTGACCAAAATTAATGGAGATGCCGTGAGTTAGCTAGGTGGTTGTTCAAAATTTCATTTTTCGATTTTATCGGTTTTTAGCTTAAAGTCTTTATAATTTAATTATTCTAATTATACTAAAACGATTTAGACTAAAATGAAATTTACTAAAAATTTCATTTATATTTATGAATAGTGTTTTTCAACACTTTAATTTTCTAACTTTTTAATCTAAATGATTTATAATGTTTTAAGTTGATTTATGTTATAATACTAACAATATATAAAACAATAACTAAACATAAACACAAATTATTAACAAACATAATATAAAACATAATCAAAATGAACAACAATGATGAACATCAACATGAATATCATATGAACAAGTATGAAGATCAAAGTAAAGCTCAAGAACACCATTTTTGATTTTAATAACTTATAATTTATTTTCCTAAATTAATTCTTTTCATATGGTAACATCCATTTTAACTAACTTATTCTAATATATTATTTACAAAAATTAAAAGTGAAAATATATAAAAAAAAATAGGGAAATGCCGAGTTGATTATACATGAACATATAATTTTTATTTTTCATTTTTAATCACTTTAAACTCATTTTTAACATTTCACATAATTTTTATATATGATTACTACTCTAATAAAACATAACTAAACATAAAAATCATATGAACATAAACTAAAAATGCTCAAAAATGAATTAAACTAAACATGTGAATATTTACTACAATAATCTATTTAACATATTATTTAGTTATTATCATTTTATTATACATCACACAACATACAAACACACACACAAATCATGTTTAACATATTTTGGCACAAAAATCATACTCATAAAATTATAATAACAAAACAATTTAATTTACTAAAAAGATAATACAAGACAAAGCTAGTCACCTTAATTAGGATGTTAATCGTCGGGGATCTAAAATAAATTTTAGATCGGATTTTCTTCACCCATAAAACCCATTAACTTCACCCATAAATCCAAGTAAGTTAGCTCTAATATACCCACTAATTAACTAGAAATGCTTAGGATTTATTAGAAATATTATTAGGATTTTATTTAAGGTGTTTTAGGAATAAAAATGGAAGAAACAAAAGAGAGAAAAGTGAAGGGGGGAGCTCGACATTTTGAGAGCAAAACAAGTGAGTTTTTTTGACTTAGAAAAATAATGAGGATGTAGAATGAATTTTAGGTTAAGTTATTTTAGGTTTTGTTTTGTTTTAATTAGAAAAGTAATGTTTAATTAAATTATATAATGCATCATCAACCTCATCATCAACCAAATAAGTCCACATTACTATTTAGCATTAAAAATGTCTAATTTGTGTTTTAAAATGTTTTCCTCGAATTTGGTCAGTTTTAAAAAGTCGGGCGTCAAAAGCGATAAAAGTTAAAGGTTGCGCGTTTGACAATTTTTTGAAATATTTCTACTTTTGAATTCTAAAACTAAAATATTTTATTTATTACTTTAGAAAAATTTTAAAAGTGATGGAAATGAAAAAATGGTAGTATTAATGTATTAGTATCATATTTGTATATGTATTATTATTATTATATATAAACTTTAAATTTAAATAAAGGAAATAAAAGTGATGATGAAAATTTTAAAGTTGTAAGAAAATTTGATTTTGTGTAAGAAATTATGGAAGAGGATAGAATTTGATTTTTGGTGTCCAAAAGTCAAAAGTCAAATTTTCGGGCTCGATTGCTTTTTGAAATTTTCGATTCATACACGCGCAAAGTCTTGAAATAAATGATACGATCCTAAAATAGTGTTTTAAAATAAAATCGGAAATAAAAATAAAACTAATTTTCAAAAGGTACTAAAAACAAAATTTGAGTTTTAATCCGAAATTTTGAATAAAAATTTCCTAGGTCGAAATACTTATTTTTTTTCGTTGAATGTTATAGATTTAAATAATTATAAACAAACGTCAAAAGGTTTATCAGTTTAAATCAAGTATAACTTAGAATTTCGACATTTTAGAAATAAGCTAGTTTAATAGAAATGAATAGTAATTATATATTAATATAATATTATTTATTAAATAATAATCAAAATAATTACATTTTTGATGTGTAATGGTTTTGTACGTGATTTATAAAAAAAATATAAAGTGGCTTGACTTTGATTTGCGTCTTTGAAATTGTTGATCCGAATTTTAAAGACGGAAAAATTATAAGTGTTCATTTTTATAAGATTTTGAAATGTGTTTCTTTTTTCAATTCTAAAGATAATAGAACAAACTTTATTTTTTTAAATTTTTAAATTTGGACTTAAGAAAATTTAATATTATTTGGCGAAAAAAATTCAGACGCATTTTTATTATAAGGAAAAGGATGAATTTAATTTGAGGAATTAAATTCTTTTATCATATTGTGTTAAAATAACACGGGGTGTTACAAACCTACCCCCTTAAGAAAAGTTTCGTCCCGAAACTTGAATAGAATGGATATCTCGTCATGATTAGACAAGGCAGTTAGAGAAGATAACAAGATTTTACAAGTTTCGATAATAACATTTTATTTTGATAGAGTAAGACCTTTCAAAAAGTTTGAATTTCTGAAATATTATAAAGGTTTTAGATAGAGTGGAAAAGATTGGAGGATATAAAAGTTTTATATTTATAAATGGGATACTTTGAATTAATATAAAAATATTGCTAGATTAACATTTTCGAAATCGACTTCAAAGGGATTTTCAAAAAGGTGGGGCCTAGAAGTTTTGTACAGAATTAATTTAAAATAAAATTGTAAGGGTTTTAAAATGAGACAAATCTTAATTTTATTTGAAATTAAATATATATAGTTAAAAGTTGGTTGCAATAAAGATTTTAAATATTTTTAAATCAATGATTTTAAACCATCATATTTTGTTCTACCCCCTTAAGAAAATTTTAAACATATTTATCAAGTTCAAAAGAAAAGTTAGAGATTCATTTTAAAGGTTGAGAATTTAAAAAAAAGTATTGATAAGTTGAAAATTTTGAAAATAATCAAATTCGATAGTAAATTAGGTAAAGAATTTACGATTTAAAACATAATAATTTCAAAGGTATTTAAAATTACAAAATAAAATTTTAGAATTAAATGAATAAGTTTCAAATATGTTTTTAAGGGAAATATGAAAGTTAATTTGAAAAGATAATTAGGAATTATAAAATTTTCAAAGATTTTTAAATTTTGAAAGAGATACTATGTTTAAGAGATTGAAAAATAACCAGGTTCGAAGGTTTTTGAGAATAAATAAAAAAGAAGTTCACAAAATTATTAAGGAAAATGAAATCATTTTGCGAATTTAAGACAAGGAATGAAGGTTCATTTTTAAGAAGTAGTTAGTAAGAATTATAGGTTTTGGAAGTTAGAAATTTAGAAGTAAAGGTTTGAGAGGTTGAAAATCTTTTAAGAGAGAACGAAATAAAAATTTTAGTTAAAGAGGATAATTAGATGGAGTAGTAGAATTTCCTTTCTGCGATAGGAATCTTCGAGATCTTGAACGTCTCATCAGTAGTAAGGTCTTTGATGCATCCATTTGTTGCGCTTGAGATCTTGTCGTCAAGTATTTGATTAAAAGCTCCGATCTTCGAGAATTAAATTTATTACTTAGATTTTATATCCGAGGATAGTTGTTAGTTTTAGTTAGTCACATCAGCAAGTAGCAAGCATACGAGAGTTAGTGTATTTTATTTTGAGGGAAGTAGTTCGTTATTTAAAAGTCCTTACCTTACTGGGCTTGGTCCTTAAGGTTTCTCCCCATCCACACACTCTAAAGCGTCCTATGTTATTATTTTAGCGAGCTAAGATTTCTAATTTATTATTTGATCCTATAAGTCAGCCTGACATACGATATGAATGTTCCGCCTGTGTGTCTCTCGCTAGACGAAATAACTATTAAGTTACTCACGGTCGCAAGACAGCTCTGATACCAACTGTAACAACCTGGTTTTTAGTCGACTTTAATTACTAAGGCGGAAATTAATTAAGTCTTAAACCAGCGTCATTAATTATACAATAAAAACCCCAATGTTACAAACATCGTTCAAGAGTTGAATAAAACAACTCTAAGTACGGAAATAAAAAGAGTATAGGTTATATATTACAATCTCTCGTAAAACATCCAAAAGTAAGCAAAAAAAACGTCTCGTGGCCCCGTCCAAAAACCAGGCTCAGGTCCCACGATCATCTGCACAATAAAGCGATGGGGGATGCTCATTGAGCGACAAAGTGACTAGCTATGCTCATACTTACCCTCGATTTCAATTACTTTGGTTTAATATTATCGCTTTATAAACATAACATTATGATAAAACATAAACATGCTTAATACAATTAGCATGTAAAGACATATATGTCATAATAAGCATGCGGTTAAAGCGATAAATCATATAAGCATGATATTCGATTATGAAAGCAAATAACATATAATATCATAGCCATAGTATCACAACATATCAAAGAAAATTACAAAGCGATATCAGATCGCATACATACATAATGATCGTATTGTTCTCATCATGCACTCGATTCACTCGAAACTTGTGGTCTTTAATTTTCGAAGATGGTACACACTCGTTCTCATTTAATCAAACAACACACAACACATACTGCTTACGAGCCTGACCACTGAGTAGGCCTTTGTACTCTGATCGATTGCATCTCACTTCCATAGTGCAGAGGCTTACTCGACTCGTAAACCACGCCGAATACTATAATACTTGCATCTCATCCTCTAGTGTTCGAAATGATTCGAACTTCAGATACAATCTCGTCAAGTGATCTTTACATGTGGCAAGAACGAATGCTAGTGTCGCGCCCACTAAGAACGAAACACCGCAAGGAGATCACCGCTATAATCGCCCAAATCGGCACGGATACCCTGGTAACTTTAGCGAAATAGGGGAATAAAACCCTAGTCTAGTACATGTACACTAGTATCCAATTTAAGAATGGGCTATGCTAATCATAGAGCACCTTAACTCAGGATAAAACGACTATTTCCTAAAGCCTGACCCATCAAGAGTTGGCATATTCAATTATCTTGTCCGGCAATGGCGACCGCGACAAGACTATCTTAACCCCACTTCACTCACGATTGACGTTCCCTTATCTGAGGCCCAAGCTTGACCTTTTATTTAAACATACTCATGATTTATTATTTATTTGATATTACATATCACATGTTTCTAGACTCTCCTAGTCTCATCGTCAAACGTTTAAGTATTTGTAGGTTTCATATGATCACATAACACGTTCGTTTATTATTTGAAGTGTTGTTAATTATTAACGTTTTCAAGTTTCTAAATTGAAACGTTTATTAGTATGTCCAATTTTATTTATGTGTTTTTCAAACACTTTAGGTCATTTACTTCTTCATTTTAAATTTTCTATACTTAGTAAAATTTTCAATTATTTTCAGTATTTCACTATTCACTTTTCACTATTCATCGTATTTTACTATTCATCGTATTTACTATTCATTGTATTTACTATTCATCGTATTTACTATTCATTGTATTTACTATTCATCGTATTTACTATTCACCGTATTTTATACGTATTTTTATACGTATTCGTATTTTTACACTTCGTATTCTATATGTATTTTATACTTATACTTATTATTATTTTTTATACTTAAGGTATTTTAGTATAATACTAATCTTGTTTTTATTTTTCTAAGTACAAATTTTTAGTTTCAAAGTCGTTAGGTCCGTTTTGTACTTAGGCGATTTTTGAAAATATTCTAAAGTCTAGTTTTAAAGACGTTAAGTTCGTTTTATAAAAGGTGATCAATGATATTTATTTTAAAACGAGACTCTAAGTTAAATTTAGTCGTCTATCTATTTAAGTTAGTGATAGTATCGTGGATGATTCATTTATAGTCCGTATGTCCAAGATCATCAATCCAATAGCAAAGGTAGTCACACACGATTTAGTTCATTTTTATAATGATTACATATTTTTATCGGTTTATTATATTTCATTTATAACTAAAACGATTTATACAAAAATTCAATTCTAATTACTATTTAACTTTAGTGACTTAGTGATAATTTCATTTTGGTCAAATTTAGTCAACAAAAATTATAAATGTCGTGTAGAACACATATAATACAAAATTAATTCTATTTCTTTTAATTTCTTAATTCAATTTATTAACTACTAATTAAATTATTCTAACAATTAAACTAAAAAGTAATAAAAGTAAATTTTGACCAAAATTAATGGAGATGCCGTGAGTTAGCTAGGTGGTTGTTCAAAATTTCATTTTTCGATTTTATCGGTTTTTAGCTTAAAGTCTTTATAATTTAATTATTCTAATTATACTAAAACGATTTAGACTAAAATGAAATTTACTAAAAATTTCATTTATATTTATGAATAGTGTTTTTCAACACTTTAATTTTCTAACTTTTTAATCTAAATGATTTATAATGTTTTAAGTTGATTTATGTTATAATACTAACAATATATAAAACAATAACTAAACATAAACACAAATTATTAACAAACATAATATAAAACATAATCAAAATGAACAACAATGATGAACATCAACATGAATATCATATGAACAAGTATGAAGATCAAAGTAAAGCTCAAGAACACCATTTTTGATTTTAATAACTTATAATTTATTTTCCTAAATTAATTCTTTTCATATGGTAACATCCATTTTAACTAACTTATTCTAATATATTATTTACAAAAATTAAAAGTGAAAATATAGAAAAAAACAGGAAATGCCGAGTTGATTATACATGAACATATAATTTTTATTTTTCATTTTTAATCACTTTAAACTCATTTTTAACATTTCACATAATTTTTATATATGATTACTACTCTAATAAAACATAACTAAACATAAAAATCATATGAACATAAACTAAAAATGCTCAAAAATGAATTAAACTAAACATGTGAATATTTACTACAATAATCTATTTAACATATTATTTAGTTATTATCATTTTATTATACATCACACAACATACAAACACACACACAAATCATGTTTAACATATTTTGGCACAAAAATCATACTCATAAAATTATAATAACAAAACAATTTAATTTACTAAAAAGATAATACAAGACAAAGCTAGTCACCTTAATTAGGATGTTAATCGTCGGGGATCTAAAATAAATTTTAGATCGGATTTTCTTCACCCATAAAACCCATTAACTTCACCCATAAATCCAAGTAAGTTAGCTCTAATATACCCACTAATTAACTAGAAATGCTTAGGATTTATTAGAAATATTATTAGGATTTTATTTAAGGTGTTTTAGGAATAAAAATGGAAGAAACAAAAGAGAGAAAAGTGAAGGGGGGAGCTCGACATTTTGAGAGCAAAACAAGTGAGTTTTTTTGACTTAGAAAAATAATGAGGATGTAGAATGAATTTTAGGTTAAGTTATTTTAGGTTTTGTTTTGTTTTAATTAGAAAAGTAATGTTTAATTAAATTATATAATGCATCATCAACCTCATCATCAACCAAATAAGTCCACATTACTATTTAGCATTAAAAATGTCTAATTTGTGTTTTAAAATGTTTTCCTCAATTTGGTCAGCTTTAAAGCTCAAGGCCAAAAGCGATAAAAGTTAAAGGTTCTTGGCGTTTGACAATTTTGAAATATTTCTACTTTTGAATTCTAAAACTAAAATATTTTATTTATTACTTTAGAAAAATTTTAAAAGTGATGGAAATGAAAAAATGGTAGTATTAATGTATTAGTATCATATTTGTATATGTATTATTATTATTATATATAAACTTTAAATTTAAATAAAGGAAATAAAAGTGATGATGAAAATTTTAAAGTTGTAAGAAAATTTGATTTTGTGTAAGAAATTATGGAAGAGGATAGAATTTGATTTTTGGTGTCCAAATGTCAAAAGCCAAACTTCCGGGCTCGACTTTCGTTTTGAAATTTTCGATTCATACAAGACGCGAAAAGTCTTGAAATAAATGATACGATCCTAAAATAGTGTTTTAAAATAAAATCGGAAATAAAAATAAAACTAATTTTCAAAAGGTACTAAAAACAAAATTTGAGTTTTAATCCGAAATTTTGAATAAAAATTTCCTAGGTCGAAATACTTATTTTTTTTCGTTGAATGTTATAGATTTAAATAATTATAAACAAACGTCAAAAGGTTTATCAGTTTAAATCAAGTATAACTTAGAATTTCGACATTTTAGAAATAAGCTAGTTTAATAGAAATGAATAGTAATTATATATTAATATAATATTATTTATTAAATAATAATCAAAATAATTACATTTTTGATGTGTAATGGTTTTGTACGTGATTTATAAAAAAAATATAAAGTGGCTTGACTTTGATTTGCGTCTTTGAAATTGTTGATCCGAATTTTAAAGACGGGAAAATTATAAGTGTTCATTTTTATAAGATTTTGAAATGTGTTTCTTTTTCAATTCTGAAGATAATAGAACAAACTTTATTTTTCAAAATTTTTAAATTTTGACTTAACAAATTTTAGTATTATTTGGCGAAAAAATTCAGTCGCATTTTTATTATATGGAAAAAGGATGAATTTAATTTAAGGAATTAAATTCTTTTATCAAATTGTGTTAAAATAACACGGGGTGTTACAAACCTACCCCCTTAAGAAAAGTTTCGTCCCGAAACTTGAATAGAGTGGATATCTGCTTCATGATTAGACAAGGCAGTTAGAGAAGATAACAAGATTTTACAAGTTTCGATAATAACATTTTATTTTGATAGAGTAAGACCTTTCAAAAAGTTTGAATTTCTGAAATATTATAAAGGTTTTAGATAGAGTGGAAAAGATTGGAGGATATAAAAGTTTTATATTTATAAATGGGATACTTTGAATTAATATAAAAATATTGCTAGATTAACATTTTCGAAATCGACTTCAAAGGGATTTTCAAAAAGGTGGGGCCTAGAAGTTTTGTACAGAATTAATTTAAAATAAAATTGTAAGGGTTTTAAAATGAGACAAATCTTAATTTTATTTGAAATTAAATATATATAGTTAAAAGTTGGTTGCAATAAAGATTTTAAATATTTTTAAATCAATGATTTTAAACCATCATATTTTGTTCTACCCCCTTAAGAAAATTTTAAACATATTTATCAAGTTCAAAAGAAAAGTTAGAGATTCATTTTAAAGGTTGAGAATTTAAAAAAAAGTATTGATAAGTTGAAAATTTTGAAAATAATCAAATTCGATAGTAAATTAGGTAAAGAATTTACGATTTAAAACATAATAATTTCAAAGGTATTTAAAATTACAAAATAAAATTTTAGAATTAAATGAATAAGTTTCAAATATGTTTTTAAGGGAAATATGAAAGTTAATTTGAAAAGATAATTAGGAATTATAAAATTTTCAAAGATTTTTAAATTTTGAAAGAGATACTATGTTTAAGAGATTGAAAAATAACCAGGTTCGAAGGTTTTTGAGAATAAATAAAAAAGAAGTTCACAAAATTATTAAGGAAAATGAAATCATTTTGCGAATTTAAGACAAGGAATGAAGGTTCATTTTTAAGAAGTAGTTAGTAAGAATTATAGGTTTTGGAAGTTAGAAATTTAGAAGTAAAGGTTTGAGAGGTTGAAAATCTTTTAAGAGAGAACGAAATAAAAATTTTAGTTAAAGAGGATAATTAGATGGAGTAGTAGAATTTCCTTTCTGCGATAGGAATCTTCGAGATCTTGAACGTCTCATCAGTAGTAAGGTCTTTGATGCATCCATTTGTTGCGCTTGAGATCTTGTCGTCAAGTATTTGATTAAAAGCTCCGATCTTCGAGAATTAAATTTATTACTTAGATTTTATATCCGAGGATAGTTGTTAGTTTTAGTTAGTCACATCAGCAAGTAGCAAGCATACGAGAGTTAGTGTATTTTATTTTGAGGGAAGTAGTTCGTTATTTAAAAGTCCTTAACTTACGGTCGGTCCTTAAGGTTTCTACCCATCCTCACACTTTAAAGCGTTCTATGTTATTATTTTAGCGAGCTAAGATTTCTAATTTATTATTTGATCCTATAAGTCAGCCTGACATACGATATGAATGTCTGGCCCAGGTGTCTCTCGCTAGACGAAATAACTATTAAGTTACTCACGGTCGCAAGACAGCTCTGATAATTAATCAGAATAACCTGGTTTTTAGTCGACTTTAATTACTAAGGCGGAAATTAATTAAGTCTTAAACCAGCGTCATTAATTATACAATAAAAACCCCAATGTTACAAACATCGTTCAAGAGTTGAATAAAACAACTCTAAGTACGGAAATAAAAAGAGTATAGGTTATATATTACAATCTCTCGTAAAACATCCAAAAGTAAGCAAAAAAAACGTCTCGTGGCCCCGTCCAAAAACCAGCTCCCGGTCCACGATCATCCTGCACAATAAACTGATGGGGGGATGCCCGCTGAGCGGACAGTGACTAGCTATGCTCATACTTACCCTCGATTTCAATTACTTTGGTTTAATATTATCGCTTTATAAACATAACATTATGATAAAACATAAACATGCTTAATACAATTAGCATGTAAAGACATATATGTCATAATAAGCATGCGGTTAAAGCGATAAATCATATAAGCATGATATTCAGTTATGAAAGCAAATAACATATAATATCATAGCCATAGTATCACAACATATCAGCAAAATTACAAAGCGATATCAGATCGCATACATACATACGTATCGTATTGTTCTCATCATGCACTGATTCACTTCGTAAACTTGTGGTCTTTAATTTTCGAAGATGGTACACACTGCTCTCATTTAATCAAACAACACACAACACATAACGCTACGAGCCCGACTAATCGAGTAGGCCTTTGTACTGATCGATCAGATCTCACTTCCATAGTGCAGAGGCTTACTCGACTTCGTAAACCACGCCGAATACTATAATACTTGCATCTCATCCTCTAGTGTTCCAAATGATTCGAACTTCAGATACAATCTCGTCAAGTGATCTTTACATGAGGCAAGAACGAATGCAAGTGTCGCGCCCACTAAGAACGAAACACCGCAAGGAGATCACCGCTATAATCGCCAAATCGCACGGATACCCTGGTAACTTTAGCGAAATAGGGAATAAAACCCTAGTCTAGTACATGTACACTAGTATCCAATTTAAGAATGGGCTATGCTAATCATAGAGCACCTTAACTCGGGATAAAACGACTATTTCCTAAAGCTGACTCCATCAAGAGTTGGCATATTCAATTATCTTGTCCCAAGAATGGCGATCGCGACAAGACTATCTTAACCCCACTTCACTCACGATCGACGCTCCCTTATCCGAGGCCCAAGCTTGACCTTTTATTTAAACATACTCATGATTTATTATTTATTTGATATTACATATCACATGTTTCTAGACTCTCCTAGTCTCATCGCCAAACGTTTAAGTATTTGTAGGTTTCATATGATCACATAACACGCTCGCTTATTATTTGAAGTGTTGTTAATTATTAACGCTTTCAAGTTTCTAAATTGAAACGCTTATTAGTATGTCCAATTTTATTTATGTGTTTTTCAAACACTTTAGGTCATTTACTTCTTCATTTTAAATTTTCTATACTTAGTAAAATTTTCAATTATTTTCAAAGATTTCACTATTCACTTTTCACTATTCATCGTATTTTACTATTCATCGTATTTACTATTCATTGTATTTACTATTCATCGTATTTACTATTCATTGTATTTACTATTCATCGTATTTACTATTCACCGTATTTTATACGTATTTTTATACGTATTCGTATTTTTACACTTCGTATTCTATATGTATTTTATACTTATACTTATTATTATTTTTTATACTTAAGGTATTTTAGTATAATACTAATCTTGTTTTTATTTTTCTAAGTACAAATTTTTAGTTTCAAAGTCGTTAGGTTCGTTTTGTACTTAGGCGATTTTTGAAAATATTCTAAAGTCTAGTTTTAAAGACGTTAAGTTCGTTTTATAAAAGGTGATCAATGATATTTATTTTAAAACGAGACTCGGTTAAATTTAGTCGTCTATCTATTTAAGTTAGTGATAGTATCGTGGATGATTCATTTATAGTCCGTATGTCCAAGATCATCAATCCAATAGCAAAGGTAGTCACACACGATTTAGTTCATTTTTATAATGATTACATATTTTTATCGGTTTATTATATTTCATTTATAACTAAAACGATTTATACAAAAATTCAATTCTAATTACTATTTAACTTTAGTGACTTAGTGATAATTTCATTTTGGTCAAATTTAGTCAACAAAAATTATAAATGTCGTGTAGAACACATATAATACAAAATTAATTCTATTTCTTTTAATTTCTTAATTCAATTTATTAACTACTAATTAAATTATTCTAACAATTAAACTAAAAAGTGATAAAAGTAAATTTTGACCAAAATTAATGGAGATGCCGTGAGTTAGCTAGGTGGTTGTTCAAAATTTCATTTTTCGATTTTATCGGTTTTTAGCTTAAAGTCTTTATAATTTAATTATTCTAATTATACTAAAACGATTTAGACTAAAATGAAATTTACTAAAAATTTCATTTATATTTATGAATAGTGTTTTTCAACACTTTAATTTTCTAACTTTTTAATCTAAATGATTTATAATGTTTTAAGTTGATTTATGTTATAATACTAACAATATATAAAACAATAACTAAACATAAACACAAATTATTAACAAACATAATATAAAACATAATCAAAATGAACAACAATGATGAACATCAACATGAATATCATATGAACAAGTATGAAGATCAAAGTAAAGCTCAAGAACACCATTTTTGATTTTAATAACTTATAATTTATTTTCCTAAATTAATTCTTTTCATATGGTAACATCCATTTTAACTAACTTATTCTAATATATTATTTACAAAAATTAAAAGTGAAAATATATAAAAAAAAATAGGGAAATGCCGAGTTGATTATACATGAACATATAATTTTTATTTTTCATTTTTAATCACTTTAAACTCATTTTTAACATTTCACATAATTTTTATATATGATTACTACTCTAATAAAACATAACTAAACATAAAAATCATATGAACATAAACTAAAAATGCTCAAAAATGAATTAAACTAAACATGTGAATATTTACTACAATAATCTATTTAACATATTATTTAGTTATTATCATTTTATTATACATCACACAACATACAAACACACACACAAATCATGTTTAACATATTTTGGCACAAAAATCATACTCATAAAATTATAATAACAAAACAATTTAATTTACTAAAAAGATAATACAAGACAAAGCTAGTCACCTTAATTAGGATGTTAATCGTCGGGGATCTAAAATAAATTTTAGATCGGATTTTCTTCACCCATAAAACCCATTAACTTCACCCATAAATCCAAGTAAGTTAGCTCTAATATACCCACTAATTAACTAGAAATGCTTAGGATTTATTAGAAATATTATTAGGATTTTATTTAAGGTGTTTTAGGAATAAAAATGGAAGAAACAAAAGAGAGAAAAGTGAAGGGGGGAGCTCGACATTTTGAGAGCAAAACAAGTGAGTTTTTTTGACTTAGAAAAATAATGAGGATGTAGAATGAATTTTAGGTTAAGTTATTTTAGGTTTTGTTTTGTTTTAATTAGAAAAGTAATGTTTAATTAAATTATATAATGCATCATCAACCTCATCATCAACCAAATAAGTCCACATTACTATTTAGCATTAAAAATGTCTAATTTGTGTTTTAAAATGGTTTCCTCGAATTTGGTCAGTTTAAAAGCTCAAGGCCAAAAGCGATAAAAGTTAAAGGTTGCGCGTTTGACAATTTTTTGAAATATTTCTACTTTTGAATTCTAAAACTAAAATATTTTATTTATTACTTTAGAAAAATTTTAAAAGTGATGGAAATGAAAAAATGGTAGTATTAATGTATTAGTATCATATTTGTATATGTATTATTATTATTATATATAAACTTTAAATTTAAATAAAGGAAATAAAAGTGATGATGAAAATTTTAAAGTTGTAAGAAAATTTGATTTTGTGTAAGAAATTATGGAAGAGGATAGAATTTGATTTTTGGTGTCCAAAAGTCAAAAGTCAAATTTTCGGGCTCGATTTTCGTTTTTGAAATTTTCGATTTGCGCGCACGCGAAAAGTCTTGAAATAAATGATACGATCCTAAAATAGTGTTTTAAAATAAAATCGGAAATAAAAATAAAACTAATTTTCAAAAGGTACTAAAAACAAAATTTGAGTTTTAATCCGAAATTTTGAATAAAAATTTCCTAGGTCGAAATACTTATTTTTTTTCGTTGAATGTTATAGATTTAAATAATTATAAACAAACGTCAAAAGGTTTATCAGTTTAAATCAAGTATAACTTAGAATTTCGACATTTTAGAAATAAGCTAGTTTAATAGAAAATGAATAGTAATTATATATTAATATAATATTATTTATTAAATAATAATCAAAATAATTACATTTTTGATGTGTAATGGTTTTGTACGTGATTTATAAAAAAAATATAAAGTGGCTTGACTTTGATTTGCGTCTTTGAAATTGTTGATCCGAATTTTAAAGACGGGAAAATTATAAGTGTTCATTTTTATAAGATTTTGAAATGTGTTTCTTTTTTCAATTCTAAAGATAATAGAACAAACTTTATTTTTTTAAATTTTTAAATTTGGACTTAAGAAAATTTAATATTATTTGGCGAAAAAAATTCAGACGCATTTTTATTATAAGGAAAAGGATGAATTTAATTTGAGGAATTAAATTCTTTTATCATATTGTGTTAAAATAACACGGGGTGTTACAGAACGGACTCGATATTTTGCAGTGGAAAATAAAAGATATGAATTAGCTAAGAAAATCTCGCAAGACCCCTCAACTAAGACTAGAATTAAACTAGCAATCTCGCAAGACTACTCGATTAACTCGTTTTTGGTAACTCTCAACCTCGCAAGGAATCAAGTTAACAAGAATTCAACCTCGCAAGGAAGAATTAACACTCTTATAACTCGCAAGTTAATAAGAACACTGTAACACCCCGTGTTTTTATTAACATTAAATAATTATTTTAACTAAATTATTAAATTAAAATTTATATAATTTAAACTTTATTCCTTTGTTTAGAAAACGCGGCCTAAAAATTTCGTTCAAATAAACTTTCACAATATAATTTCTCATTTCAAACTCTTTAAATCTTTATATTAACTTGTATTATATTTTTATTTCTAAAATACCTGTCGAACTAAAACTTTACTTCAATTACTTTTATTTACCTTAATAAATTTCAGTCTATTTTAAAAATTATTACTTGAATAAAATATAATTTTTTTTCGAAATGTATCTTGCAAATAAACTAACTGTTTGAAAATGTGTGAGACCGTAATAAAATTTATAGTTGACAATTTTTATACATTTGATATCTCAAAATTTAAATTTTATAATACTAATCATAGAACTAAAATTTAAAACCAATAATTTCAAGTATAGTATATTTTATAAAATATAAAAGTTTATAAATAAGAGTAAATAAAACGGAGCAAACAAAATCAAACAGACCCGCAAATACTCCCTCTTATGTCGGTACACTCAACTTGTGATATTTTGTTTTCTATCTTGTACAACACAACTTACCTCCCCTATTTAACCCTTCCTTCCTCTTCATTTTTAATTCTACTGCTTCATCTCCTTCATCTTACCTTTAATCCCTTTTAAAAGAAAACCACCATTTGAGTCAAAAGCAAAAGAAGAACAGCAACAATGACAACACCGACCACAACAACAAACATACCACCACCAACTAATAATAATAATAATAATAATAATAATAATAATAATAATAATAATAATAAAAATGCAACACCAACAACAACAAACAACTAACAACAACGATGGCAACAACACAACCACCATTAAAGTTGAACTCGAGCACCACCACCGTCTCCTCTGCCGGTTTCATTTTCAGCACACCGGAGCTCCGACCTTCCACTCCGTGGTCCCCTGCTCATCACCGTCGTGGAACAACACCAATAACCACCACCACCGTAGCCTCTGCCTTCGGCCAGCCACCTCTGTGGGCCACCCTCTCTCTCCCCTGTTCTTTTCCTCTTTTCGGTTTCGATTACGACGCCGGAGTTGAGCCAAGCAGACCCCGGTGCACTCACTCTCGACTCACCTCTCATTTTCTGACCACCTCGCCGGAGCACCGACCGCCTCACCGGAGCCGACCTTGAGCTTGATCACCGTGCTCTGCCGTCGCCCTCTCTCGCGTCTATCTCGGTTTCGTCCTCCTCGAGCTCCCTGCTCTCCCCTGTTTTCCTCTCTATTTTTCCGGTCACCATTACTGGACCTCGGGCCACCACCGTGTCGTGCTCACGTGGTCCAGCCCTGCCTTGCCCTCCGTTTTTTCTCCGGCAACCATCACCGGAGCACCCCCTCGAGGTCACCAACGTGACCTAACTCAGCTTTTCGTCAACGTTGCTGTAATGAAGACGTCCCCTGCCACCGACGTTTTTTTCCTCTCACTTCACCCTCACCGTGTTTCCCCTGACTCTCACTTTAATTTCATTTCACGGTGAGCTCGTTTTGATTTCAGTTAAACATTTTCGTTTCTTTATTATCGACTTAATCGTGCTCGCTTATAATTCACTTTTCTTCCTCACCCATGAACGATTTGTTCCTGTCCAAGTTTGAGTTGCTGCCTCGGAGTCATGGTGCTACTTTTATGCTTGGAAATCAGTTCTCTTTTGGGATTGAAGTACTACCTATTTCAATCGGGTTTATTTTGGAGGCCCTCTGTTCGTGAGCCAAAATTAGGTGACTCGGTTCTTCCTCAAAATCTCTAATATTAACGTTTTGGTTTTATTTAAATTAATCTGTTATTAAAAGTGAGCTAGTATGCATTAGACACTTATGATTCCCGTTTCAGTTTAATTTGATAACTTTGTATGATTCGCTATAGTATGAAATTGGGTGTTAATTTTAGTTATAATGTAATGTTGAATGGAATTGTGAAATATGATATTTATCTGATTTTGTGATAATATGTTTTGAGTGAAAAACGTGTTGTTGAAGTAATGTTGAATTTAATTGTAATATTATCGTGTTAAAATTGTTTGTTATGTGTAAATTAAAATATATAAAGTTTATGTATCACAAGTATAAAATAAAACTTAAAATATTATTAAATAACTTAAGTAAATAAATTAAATTAATATAACTTATCTATCATCACTAAAATGTTAAATCGAAATATAACTAAAAATAAAGAATTAAGTTAAAAGAATATTAAGTTTAAATTAATATTAAATCATACTAAAAGTAAAAATATAAATTAAGTTACTCATATTAAAGTTTCTAAAATAAATAATTATATAAAAAGTCATATTTCACAATTACTATAAAGATTACTTTATTAAAAATCTAAAGTCTATAATGAACTTAAAATATACTAAATAAGCATTTAGTGAAAATAATAAAAGGAAATAAAATATGTCGAAATATAAAATAAACCTAAGTAATGCTTTTATTGTATATAGTTAGAAATTAGTATTATAAATATATGATTTAACTAAAAGATACAATGTTGAAATGATAGTTCTATAAAAAGACAAAGTAAAATGAAAGTAGAAAATTTAAGTTATAAAAACCATAAAAAGAAATAATATGTAAGTGGAAGTATTATTATATAAAATTAATTTCTAAAAATTTACTTTTAGAAAAACTTATAAAATTGAATACTATCATTAAATTTTGAAATATACTTTAGAGACGACGACTTCATAAATAGTTGTTGTGTTATAAAATTTAAATGTATAAAGCATACGAATTTATAAATACGTTTAAATAATTAAAGAAATGAAAGAAAAGTAAATAATTAAATATTAATAAGATATAAGAATATACTCCGTATAAAATTCCACCATCGAGTTATCATTCACCAAATGTACTAATTGTCACAATATTTTATTTTATCAAGAATACTAAAATTTGCCAAATATCGTTTAAGTAATATTTCTAAGTCAAAATAATTATTATGAATACTAAATCGCTAAACACCCTCATTATGTAAATAAACTATAAATGAATTATGAATTAACACGAAACTTAAAAATCTTTATATCACATTAATCCTAAACATACTTAAATTAAAATCTAAATGAAACTAAATCATACTTAAACGAACTATTATTAAATTACTAAAATATAAAATACACATACGTATAAAAATACGTACAAAGTATATGAAGACGTATAAGTATAAAAATACGTACAAAGTATAAAAATAATGAATAGTAAAATAATGAATAGTAAAAATAATTAAAATATATGAACGGACCCAAAATAAACATTTAAGTTTTCTATGTGCTTCCGTTTACCTGAAGAACTGCTAGAATTAAATTTTCATTATACAAGTTCGACGATGATATAATTAGTAAGAATTGTCACCTAAGTTTTGAACGATAAAAGAAATAATGAATTAAGAGTTAAATACTTAGAGTAAACTCTCGTCACATATTTAGAATAATTGTCGCGCCACCCTTGTGAATTGACCTATTATTGACTTCATTTTGACCATCCGCTCTAACTTGGGAACCCTTAGACTCTCTGCGGTTGTTTGGGTTGAATCCGATAATGAGCGAGTTATTCCTCATACTCGATATTCCCTCGACAACCTAGGATTTGAGTTCAAAGGCACGGCCTGACATGAGATTATACCCCTCGATTATAACGTTGTATGATTAGTACTCGGGTGTCTGCGATGTTAAACGCTATAGGGTCAGGGTTGGTAAGGTAGCCGCATATGGGGACACTATCATCGCTATTTGGTGCTAGTGGTAATCTAATGACTCTCCTAGTCGTTATTTAACGTGATTTTCGCCCTGGGTAGTGATTCGTTCACGGGCCCATATGAGGTAACGGAAAATAGCCATTCCCATCAGGGAATCGTCAGAGTGTAATAGTCGTACCAATAGGGTAGTGTGTGCATACAAAAGACAAGGGACTGATCCTCCTTATTACCTGCTTGATATCTTCAGCATTTAAAGTCCGTTGATGTGACCGGCACGCTGTCGCGCGTTAACATGCTATTTGTGTTAACGCATGTTTCCATCCTTACTGGTTTGTTGGCTTATGGTCGTGTTTCATCTTAGATTATCCATTTTGCGTTGGATATTAGGTAGTTATAATATTTGCTACTTAGTGTTTGATCTGATCTACGAGCTTGAGTAACTAGTGCACTTTGATAGGAAAATTATATGGGTAATTTACTATGAGAGTACACGAGCCGCTCTATAGTCAAGACTCGTGAGTTTTATTGATATTGTGATTTGAAAAGGGTCGACTATCCCTCGTGCTACATGAGATATTGCATGATTGTTCACGACTATGTGTTTATGGAATTGATTACGACTTATGCATATATCTTGATTGCTATGATTTATGTTTTATATACATACTACGATATTATATGGATTGAGTTGGTATTTACGTTTATATATCGTGTTCTATAGATTGAAATGTTTTAAGTTTTGTTTATCATGTTGTATGAGATTTAAATATCTATATGTGAGAACTGATATTATATGCTAATTGTCCAATTTTATTGAAATATGGTGTTGCTGGAGTTATACGCGTGTAGTGCTGCCAAGTTACTTTTAATCATAGGTTAAATAAACCAAAACTTTGGTTTAGAGGTTGTTGGTTAGAACAGTCACTTCCCGCCTCTGAGCGGGAGATCCTCCTATTTTGTGTTTTTGTCTCCGTTGCAGGAAATTCTCGAGACTCAGGATTTTCGGGACGATTAGGATGTTTCGTTTGTATTCATTGAGAGATTGTAATATATATTTGTATCCTATGCCATTTGAATGTAATTTAATTAACATCCGGCATGTATTAGACTTAATTAATTTTCCGCCTTAGTTTAATTAAGTCACGAAAAACCGGGTTGTTACAAACACACAAGTATAAACTTGAATTTTCCTACTTTATTTGCAAGTAAATAAAGAAAATAAACTAAGAATAATTAAAGTTATACTAGCTGATCCTACGGACTAATTTAAGGAAAGCGTCTTTGGTGTACATCGCTTCAGCGTTTCCATTAGCCTGTGTTCTGGCTTTCTGTGAGTTTCCAGGAACCTTCAAAGCCTGCATTTCCTTCTGCGTTTCCAGTTAGACAGTAGGAAATGTGTCTGCGTTTCCTGCCAGATAGTGAGGAACGCGCCTGCGTTTCTACTGTGGTTCCATTCAGATGGTCAGAATCGTGCCCTAGAAGGCTTTGTTATTGCTGTGTTTCGAATGCTCCCACACCATGTGCTCTCCAAGGCCTCGTTTCCATTGTGTTCCCACTGCTCCCGCATCAGGTTGAGCTTGGTTTATATAGACCAAGGCTTTACATCCTAACCATACAATCTAACCTTGATCTAAGGGTCCTAAATGGCCCTCAAAACAGCCGAAATAGATGGTCCAAAAGACCTTACAAATGCTGAAAATTCAAAAGCAAACAAACAACTACTAAAGCATAAAGTATGATAGTGACTTGTGGCTTAATCCTCTCCATGCTTTTAGGAGATCATCCAAGGGTCATGATAGACCTTGGGAGAGCATGTGGGACTTCCAAAACTCTTCACAAATCAGATTTTATCAACTAAAAACAATAAAGCATAAAGTAATGAAAGTGACACTAGTGAAAACGACTTAAAGCACAAAATAATGTATCATTTGAGGGCTTCTTTGGGGTCAGCCGAATTCTCCCCTTAGCTGACCTTCTTGGACCTTGTTGGCTCGTGTTTTATTGGGGTTCGAACCCACATGGGTGCACTCAAGCGATCACATTCAAAATAGCACATTTGTCGACTTTCGGTTGCTCTCCTTCTTGACTTTCCTTGACTTCTTTGACCCACCAAACTTGACCAAGATATTATTGTTTAATTCACTCAAAATAAGCTTGGGTGGACCCTAGGACCGTGATCTAGCCCATGGTTCGAGCCCAAGGACTCAAACCGTGATTTAGACAAAAACCGCCTTTGCTCGACTTGACCATTTTTGGTCCAATCTCCTCTTCTTGAAAAGGATTTGTCCTCAAATCCTCGGTCTCTCTTCCTCTTGCTCGGTTTGAACTTTGATCATTGATGAGATTGATTGATATCCCTTTTGCTTCTTGACAAGAATTGGACTTCATGATTGTTGATGCCCAAGAACACCATAGGCCTAGAGATTGATCGAGAGAATAATTGTTCCTTGTTTGGCTCGTGCAAATGACCCTACTCTCTTCTCTTACCATGGCTTCCTTGAATCTACATTCATTTCCTAGCTCATCCTCAAGCTCTTCATAACCAAACTCAATTGAAGCTTGCTTAGGATCACCATGACGCCACTCCTTGCTACGGTCATTCCTTTCCATGATCCTCCATTTCATGGTTCTTCTTGGCCTTTCCATGCCATCATTCCTTGCACTTCCAATGGACTCATCCTTGTAATGGTTCGGAATTTTCACAATAAGCACAGTGGTTCCATCAAATTTGTGCTCCTCTCCTTTGTTCCTTCTTATTGTCCTAGGGTTGTTCTTGACCATTAGGATTGATTTTTCTTCTCCAACACTTTCGGTTTCCCTTGGCTCGAGTGCTAACCCTAGTACATCCTTAGGATCTTCTTTCTTGAACTTAGGAGAGTATTGTGGGAGATCATCACTTAGCTCTTTTTGTTCAAGCTTAGTTCCTCCTTTGAATCCCCATTTCATGAAACCACTTGAGTAGACTTGGTTATGATAGCCACATAGCATTTTTTTGGTATTGTTAGTTCCCACTTTGAATTTCCATCTCAAGAACTCACTTGAACTTTGCAAAACATCAACCTTTGCATCTCCAAATGATTCACTTTCCTTGCTCTTGATTGAGTTTCCCAAAATTTCAGTTTTGACTTCGTTGGGCTCCTCTCCTTTACCTTGCCTTATTGCTCTAGGATTGTCCTTAACAAGGAGTACGAGCACATCTTTCCCATGACCAAACCCTAGCTTCATTTCTGGTCCGCCACTTAATACAACATCTTTGCTTGGCTCAACCATGGAGGGTGGGGTGGAATACTTCAAGGTAGAAGGTAGGGGTGTTGGTATGTTCCCTAGCATCATATCACACGGCTTTACCACCACCTTTTTGTTGGAGTATGTGTCCTCCACAATAGTGCGATTACTTAATAAATCTCAATTAAGGAATACATGGGGATAATCCTGTATTATTGTCAATTGATTAACGTAAACCAATAACGGTTGGCTGACTAGAGTTTGACGTTATTGTCGTGAGAGCGGCGGTAATCAATTGATCCCTTTAAGTCACACCTAAAGGAACATACTCCAAATATTAAAGCTAATTAATTGTATGAGATACGATTAAATTAGTGACTTGATAATTTGACTAACGGTTAGTCGGTGAATTAATTTAGAGAGAAATCGAGTTGAGAACTCGAGTGATTTAATTTTATATCGATAAAATTATTAGAGGAGATTAGAATTAGTGATTAAACGTTAATTCACTAATTATGTATATTTTACTAATGAGATTAGTGAAAGTACATTTTTAATATATGTGTAAGTGTACATGTATATTAAGGAAGAGTTTAATTGATTTACACTTTATTATATTAGATAATTAAGTGATAAATTATATCTATTTGTGAGACAAATTTTGATGAACAAAATGGACCCATAAGTGGGTCTTGTGGACCGTCCAAAAGAGAAGAGAAAGGAAGGAGCTTCCTTTGCTTTGTCTTATTCATTTTGTTCTTTAGTGTTTTGTTTATGCATGATAAACATCATCATTAGCATGCATGAAAGAACACTAACCAAGTGAAACTCTTCTCCTCTCCTCAGATGCAATGGGCCGGCCATTTGGAGTGTGCAATACACTTCATTTGGTTTTTGGTTCTCTTATTTAATCAAGTGATAAAGTGAGAGAATCATTCAAGCAAGTCTTTTTCCTCTTACACTAAACTTTCTCTCTAAAAATAAGAAACAAGTTCTTATATTTTACTAAGTGTTAGTATTCATATTATTCACATATTATCATATCATACTAAGTTATTTCTAGATCTAAATACTTAGTATTTTGGAGAAAGTTCTTGGGTGCATCTTTAAGGAGGTTTTCTATTTTGAAAACTCGGTTTTTGGAGGATCATCCTAAGCTTTTACTCAACAAACAAAACTAGAAAGGAGTTCTAGTTTTGTGCCCTAAATTTCCTTTAAGAGAAAGGTATAAATTTCTAATCTTGTTAACAATGTAAATTTGTACTACATAGATCTTGCTAAATCAAATTAGAGTAATTTGATTTACACTAATATTTGATTAGTGAATGGGATCCGATCCCTACAAGTGGTATCAGAGCCAAGGCTTGTAGTTACAAATTTATTTTGTTGATTTTGGAGTTTTATGTATTTATTGAGAATAAATAACATAAAATCCGAAAATGATGTTAAAAATGGTTTTAACACGAGATTTTTATTGCATGCAAATTTTCTGGTCCCATGAAGTTACTGGTCAAATTTCGTAATTTTTGAAATTTGTTTGCTAATTAAAATGATTTTTATACAAAACCGAGTCAAAAAGTGTGTTTTTGGCTAAAATAATTACTATAAATAGTTATATTTCGAATCTGGTCACGAAATTTTTACACAGTGATATTTCATATTTATACATTCTGCATGTAAATTTTCAAAGTCAGATTTTGAGTTTTGAATATTTATTCATATTTTTGTTTAAAATCGGTATTGTTTGCATTTTATGTCCAAAAATATAGTAAATATTGTTTTATGGACATGAAATTTATACCAATATTTTTATACATTATGTGGATTCTCTCGTATAAATTTGGGATTTTTCCTCACTGTTTTAGACGTTTTCTTGATTTTATGAGATAAAATCGATGAAATCGTATGTTATTTATTATAAAATAAATTCGTAAATTTTTCTGACCAAACTTTTCTTTTCTGATATTTTGGAAGTGTTCCAGAATATACAAAATTTTTTCAAAATAAAAATAATTTTATTTTATTTTATTTTGATTTTATAAAGCTTTATTCATAAAAGGGTTATGATTAAAGTACTTCTAATTAGCAAATGACCAAGTTTATGAACTAAAATCACCTTAAGTTAGTATAAACTAATGTTGGGTGTTCTAAAATCAGTTTAGAAGTTTTAGTTCAAGCTTAAAAGGTGTTTTAAGCATTATAGGTTAATATAAGATTAATCGATTAAAAATGAGATCGGTTTGAAACGTATTAATGCGATTATTGTTTAGGGCGATTTTGGCATGTTTCTATTCATAAGCTTTACATTATGCATGTTTGGATGAATGTTTATTATTGAATGAATGTTTGTTCTTACTAGTATGGCCATAGTTTGTTATATTTTTACCGATATTGCCCGTAATGAAAGGGAATATCGTGTGGGTTTGTAATTAAATGCGATCTCGTATCGCCGGTTTGTAATTTTAATAGTTTACTTCATTTATAAATGTATAATAGGATTGCTATGTATTCATTTGTAAATCATACTTGTAACCATTTGTAAATTGAAGACCGGTGATGGAGATCGACTTGGAGCCTTAGAAGTGTTCTAAAGCTTGCAAGGAGAAGACTTGGATGAAGTCCATTTGAAGAGGGACCAAAGGAGTTGGTTTCCAATTTGTAACTCCTTGTATTTTAATTACTTCTAGGTGGCCATACTAGGTTATGCTTGCTTGCTCATGCTTGTTTGTTTGCTTATTTTTCCGCACACATGCCAAAATCGCCATGCATGCCACGATATCCCACTCCGATTGTCGTTTTTAGGTCGCCATTCTTAAATTAGTTCACTTATAAAGAATTTAAATGACTAAAAATTGACAAGATCACCCACATTTTAACAAATGAATTGAGATTAAGCCTTTCCAAATGTAGCGACTATGAACCCCATGTTCGTGAGGACCTCCGCAACGTGGAACCTTGTTACCATGGGTAAGTAGTGGGAGGAAGTCCCTTGCTAATTTGGTTTGGACTCAACCGAATAAGAGTTATTTGGGGCTAATCGATGCATTTTATAAAAAATCATCAACCAAGCATTCTAGTGTAGAATTAGTCAAGTGTTGACTTATCGCTTTTATATAAAAGGAAACATGAGATGTCTAATTTTATATGAAAAACGAGTCTTGGAATCATTTATATAATTTCGTGGGAGATCATTATATAAATGGACATTTGTTTTTAAAAATGAGTTTTAGCAAATGTTATAAATGAACAATGAATGCTTATATTTTTCCTCATATTTATTGTAGAATCGTTTATCGCAATGGCATCATCATCATCAACTCCCGCGCCCATTTTGGGCAAAGATTCATGGTTGCGAACCGTGATGGATAAGTGTATCCTCAAGGATGACGGTAGCAACTTCGTCGAATGGGATTCGACAATGAAGGGCGCCGCAACATCCGACAATGTGCTCAAGCACCTTACCGATCAACCACCCGCCGAACCCACTTCTCGAACCGGCGCGGCTCGTGCCGCCTATGATGAGTATGTGCGAGTGGACAATGACGTGAAAAACGTCTTGATTTGGTCCATGGCACCCGCTCTCAAACTCCGAATGGTTACTCAAAAGAGTGCATATGCGATATTCACTCGAGTAACAACCATGTTCTCCAAAGCACCGCAAATAAGGCTTTATGAAGCCGCGGTGCGGTTTTTCGATGCAAAGCTTGAGAGGAACCAAAAAGTTGGTCCTCATGTGCTCAAAATGATTGAGCAAATAGACACTCTTGAGCGTCAAGAGTGTGCTATACCGAAAGCTCTTGCGATTAACCGCATTCTTCATTCTCTTCCTAACAAGTTTGCTCATTTTCGAGTAAACTATAACATGAACAACATGGATAAGAGTTATCATGAACTTCATGCACTCTTGGTCCAAGCCGAGAGGGATATGGAAGTGAATGAGGTGGAGAAGAAAGATGTTCTCTCCATGAAAATGAAGAACATGAACTTGGGAGTGAAGAAGGGGAAGGTGGCCAAGAAGGCACCATCTAACATTGGCAAGGGTAAGGGAAAGGCTATTGTGGAAGGTGTTCCACATAAGCCTAAGCCCAAGATCAACAAGGGAAGACCCCTCAAAGACACTTGCAAATATTGCAATGAGGTGGGTCATTGGATGCGCAATTGTCCCAAGTATAAGAAGGATCTCAAAAATGGATGTGCGACATCCAAAGGTATTCCTTCTAATCTCTATATGATTGACATCAATCATGCTTGCATTTCTACATGGGTATTGGATACCGGATGTGGATCTCACCTTTGTAATCATTTGCAGGGGATGAGAAACGTGCGAGCTCTAGCCAAGGGTGATGTAGATCTCCGCATGGGCAATGGAGCTAGAGTAGCGGCCGTTTCCGTCGGAACTTTTGTACTCGCTCTTGCTAGTGGATTAGAGTTGCACTTAAATAACTGTTATTTTGTACCAACTCTAACTAAAAACATTATCTCCGTCTCCGTACTAGATGCGGAAGGCTTTTGTTTCGAGATTAAGAACAACCGTTGTACTTTTTCTTTTAATGAAATGGTTTATGGCGAAGCTATTTCAATTGGAGGTATTTATGTTTTAAATGATGTTAATGATGTTTATCATATCGAGAACAAGAGGCTCAAATCGAATGAATCAAACAAATCCTACCTTTGGCATTGTCGTTTAGGTCACATAAACGATAGACGCATAAAGAGACTTGTTGAGACCAAGGTTCTCAAACCATTTGATTGCGAATCATATGGTACATGCGAAGCTTGCCTTTTAGGCAAGATGACTCGTCAACCCTTTAGCGGTAAAGGGACACGAGCAAGTGAGGTTTTAGGACTCATACATACCGATGTGTGTGGTCCATTAAACATCACCGCTAGAGGAGGATATCATTACTTCATTACTTTTACCGATGACTTAAGTAGATATGGTTATGTCTACTTAATAAGGCATAAAAGTGATGCTTTTGAGAAATTTAAAGAATTTCAAAATGAGGTTGAGAACCAATTGAACAAAAGGATAAAAGCACTACGATCGGATCGTGGTGGCGAATATCTAAGTAATGAGTTTGATTCACATCTAAAGAATTGTGGTATAGTATCACAATGGACTCCTCCGGGCACACCACAGTTGAATGGTGTTGCAGAAAGGAGAAACCGAACCTTGCTTGACATGGTTCGGTCTATGATGAGTCAAACTGAGCTTCCTGGATCATTTTGGGGTTTTGCGCTATTATCTGCTGTTTTCTCACTAAATCGAAGCCCGACAAAAGCGGCCAATAAGACTCCATATGAGATATGGACGGGAAAGGTTCCCTATTTGTCATTCATGAGAATTTGGGGATGTGAGGCATTCGTCAAGAATAAAACTGACGATAAACTCGCTCCAAGGTCTGACAAATGTCTATTTGTAGGTTATCCTAAGGAAACCTGTGGTTATTACTTCTACAACCCTCACGAGAACAAAGTGTTTGTGGCTCGTGATGCTGTTTTCCTAGAAAATGAATTTATTTCTAAAAAACAGAGTGGGAGAAAATTTGAACTTGATGAAGTTCAAGAGCCACAAACCGGCGGTAAGATGAGGAAACCGCTCTCGCCTTCTCGACACTCAAGTATTGTCCCTAGGAGGTCGTGAAGAGTTAGTCAACAACCCGACCGTTACCTCTGAACATCGAGGAGGAGGGTGATTTGTTGTTATTCGAAAGCAACGAACCCTCAACCTACAAGGCGGCTATTAGTAGCCCCAACTCGAACAATGGCTTGAGGCCATGAAATCCGAAATGGATTCTATGTACGAGAACCAAGTTTGGGACTTGGTAGATTTACCTGAAGGAGTCGCGACCCCTTCAAAGTGTAAATGGATATTCAAAATCAAACTCGGCATAGATAAACATATTGATGTTTACAAAGCTAGACTGGTGGCAAAGGGCTTTTCACAAGTCCAAGGTATTCATTATGATGAAACTTTTGCACGGTTGCTATGCTTCGATCCATAAGGATAATCTTAGCGGTTCTTTGCATTTCATGACTATGAAATATGGCAAATGGATGTAAAAACCGCCTTCTTGAATGGGATTCTAGAAGAGGAAGTGTTTATGACACAACCTGAAGGTTTTGTAGATACATCCAACCCTAAGAAAGTATGCAAGCTTAAGAGATCCATTTATGGTCTTAAGCAAGCATCGAGGAGTTGAATCATAGATTCGATCATGTTATCAAACAACATGGATTCGCCAGTAAATCGAGGAACCTTGTTTGTACATGAAGTTTAGTGGGAGTAAAGTGACTTTCCTTGTTTTGTATGTGGATGACATACTACTGATTGGAAATGATGTTCCAAGTCTAAATTCGGTAAAGGTGGAATTGGGAAACCATTTCCAAATGAAGGACTTGGGAGAGGCACAACGCATCTTGGGTATCCGGATCTATAGAGATAGATCCAAAAGGATACTAGCATTGAGTCAAGAAACTTATATTGATAAGATTCTTGATAGGTTCAATATGAAAGACTCCAAGAGAGGCTTTCTTCCGATGAGTGTAGGAATAACATTGAAGAAATCTCAATGTCCTACGACTCCTGCGGAAATTGAACGCATGAAATTGATCTCTTATACTTCCGCTGTAGGATCAATCATGTATGCTATGATGTGCACTCGTCCTGATGTCGCTTTCGCCTTGAGCATGACGAGCCGGTATCAAGCTAATCCCGGTGAGAGTCACTGGATAGCTGTGAAGAACATCCTTAAGTACTTGAGAAGAACTAAGGATTCGTTTCTAGTGTTTGGAGGAGAACTTGAGCTACGTGTAAAGGGTTACACGGATGCAAGTTTCCAAACCGATGGGGATGATCTGAAATCCCAATCCGGCTATGTCTTTATGTTGAATGGAGGAGCTGTTTGTTGGAAGAGCTTCAAACAGAGTGTCACTGCGGATTCTACAACGGAAGCTGAATATTTGGCAGCATCTGAAGCTGCTAAAGAAGCTGTGTGGATTCGGCAATTCTTGGATGGACTAAAAGTAGTCCCTAGTGCCGCAGATCCAGTCACTGTTTATTGTGATAACAGTGGGGCTATTTTCCAAGCAAAAGAGCCCAAGTCTAGTAACAAGTCTGGACATGTTTTGAGGAAATACCACGTTATAAGAGATAATGTGGAAAGGAAGGAAATAGATATTTGTAAGGTTGGGACAGACGATAACATCGCTGATCCTTTAACCAAGCCTCTTTCGAGGGCTAAGCATGACGCGCACACCGCCTCCATGGGGTTGCGGCGTATGCCAGATTTCCTTTAGTTTCGTAATATGTAATTGAACGATGTATCTTTTTACATATATGAAAATAACATTCATTGTTTTTATCTTAAGTCATTATTGAATGCATACTTTGTTTATCCGAATTTTTGTGTGACAACTTTGAACATATTCAAGTGAACGGTATAAACTAAGTATTTGGTCCCTAGTCTCTCATATGAGGTGACGTCTCCGAGAGACTAGATTGCAAGTCGATCGATGGTGGGTTCAACACCATAGGGTCATATGAGATGACCGATCGTTTGCATAGACAGACTGTGAGACACTCTGTCGGGCAGTGACGCTTATAGAATTCCTTTTCAATGAGATTGAAACCTGGTCGTGGTGGGAATTCTATAGTATTCCTTTGAGTCGATTCTTTGGTGGGTGATTATGCAGTCGGTGCGGTTCAGAGTGACTTTCATTTTTGTCCTAAACCATGCCGTGAAAGGGGTTATAAGGGCATCTTTGGGGTCATGGTGATCCGCATTATACAAAGACAATCGAGTGGAAGGGAAATGTCCACCCTTGTCGGTAAAACATCTTTGGGCCACTCGAGGAGTAGTTTGAAAATGCGTGCCACGCTCGGTAGAATCTACGGTAGATTCCTCTGGCCAAACACTACTCTCCTTATCGAGGAAACCACTCACGATATATATATCTCAGGATGCAAGTACGACCTGTAAGACACCTTGCATCGAGTGGGAGATGTGAAACGGACATGAGAATTGGTAATGCACAACTTGTCTCGGACAAGTGGGAGATTGTTGGAGTATGTGTCCTCCACAATAGTGCGATTACTTAATAAATCTCAATTAAGGAATACATGGGGATAATCCTGTATTATTGTCAATTGATTAACGTAAACCAATAACGGTTGGCTGACTAGAGTTTGACGTTATTGTCGTGAGAGCGGCGGTAATCAATTGATCCCTTTAAGTCACACCTAAAGGAACATACTCCAAATATTAAAGCTAATTAATTGTATGAGATACGATTAAATTAGTGACTTGATAATTTGACTAACGGTTAGTCGGTGAATTAATTTAGAGAGAAATCGAGTTGAGAACTCGAGTGATTTAATTTTATATCGATAAAATTATTAGAGGAGATTAGAATTAGTGATTAAACGTTAATTCACTAATTATGTATATTTTACTAATGAGATTAGTGAAAGTACATTTTTAATATATGTGTAAGTGTACATGTATATTAAGGAAGAGTTTAATTGATTTACACTTTATTATATTAGATAATTAAGTGATAAATTATATCTATTGTGAGACAAATTTTGATGAACAAAATGGACCCATAAGTGGGTCTTGTGGACCGTCCAAAAGAGAAGAGAAAGGAAGGAGCTTCCTTTGCTTTGTCTTATTCATTTTGTTCTTTAGTGTTTTGTTTATGCATGATAAACATCATCATTAGCATGCATGAAAGAACACTAACCAAGTGAAACTCTTCTCTTCTCCTCACATGCAATGGGCCGGCCATTTGGAGTGTGCAATACACTTCATTTGGTTTTTGGTTCTCTTATTTAATCAAGTGATAAAGTGAGAGAATCATTCAAGCAAGTCTTTTTCCTCTTACACTAAACTTTCTCTCTAAAAATAAGAAACAAGTTCTTATATTTTACTAAGTGTTAGTATTCATATTATTCACATATTATCATATCATACTAAGTTATTTCTAGATCTAAATACTTAGTATTTTGGAGAAAGTTCTTGGGTGCATCTTTAAGGAGGTTTTCTATTTTGAAAACTCGGTTTTTGGAGGATCATCCTAAGCTTTTACTCAACAAACAAAACTAGAAAGGAGTTCTAGTTTTGTGCCCTAAATTTCCTTTAAGAGAAAGGTATAAATTTCTAATCTTGTTAACAATGTAAATTTGTACTACATAGATCTTGCTAAATCAAATTAGAGTAATTTGATTTACACTAATATTTGATTAGTGAATGGGATCCGATCCCTACACTTTTCAGTTTGCACTTGTTTCATTTCGGGTCTCCCATCAACCTTCACTTTTTCGTGAGACCCAATCAAGGAGGGAGGGTTAGGGTTCTTCAAAATCGGAGGTAAGGGTGTAAGTTTGATTTTCTTAGCTCCAATTTTAAAAGTATAAGTATTGTCCCTCTCATCATGATTAGCATTTCTTTTCAACTTCCAAGGTCTCCCCAAGAGAAGGTGACAAGCATCCATGGGAATCACATCTCACAAAACCTCATCCATGTAATCCCTTCCAATGGAGAAAGAAACCAAGCATTGTCTAACCACCATCACACTCATCTCGGCTCCATTTTTTTGCCATTTCATCTTGTAAGGGTTAGGGTGATCTTGTGTAGGTAAGGCTAGTTTTTTTGAATGAGAGTATTTGAGGCAACATTATTGCAACTTTCCCCATCAACAACCAAATTACAAACCCTTCCCATAATGGTACACCTAGATCTAAAGATTTGGACTTGGTGATTCTCTTCTAGGGTTAGGGTTTGAGCATGTAATGCTCTACACATCACACGGCCATGGTTAGGGGGTGGCTCTCCTCCTAACCGAGCCATTCTAGCTTCTAACTCCCTCAAGATCACAAGGTTAGGGTTAGGGATAGGTCTACCCCTCATTCGGCTCATTTTGATTTCAAGCTCTCTTCTAGTTTTCTCCATAGAATCAAACATGGTCTCACCAAGAGTAGTATCACAAGAAATATCAAAAGGAAGAAACATACCCATTGGAATAACCAAAGGAACAAATCTGAAAAAAAAAAATTCCGAGTAAAGAGAGGATCTTTGAACCGTGTAAACCTTAGCACAAGGTGGATCTTGTGTTCTTCAAACCTAACCAAAGCTTTGATACCAATTTGGAATGAAACTTGATGGGTTAAGTTTCACTCAAGGGATGAACTAAAATCGATTAATAAAACTTGAAGAATTTCGGCCAAGGTGTAGTATTTTTGTGATGAATTTTCTGATTTTTGTTGATAAATGAAAAACATAAAGATAGTACTAAATCTAAACAGAAAGTAATAGATTTAGGTTTCAATTAGTTAAGCACTAAGCCACTAACTAATTAATCACTAAACTCAAGCACAAAGCTAAGAGAAAATGAAAACACTCAAGTTTTAGGGTTATTTAACCTTCAATCATTCAAATCTCATCTGAAAAATACAAGGGGTTGAGCTTGGTTTATATAGACCAAGGCTTTACATCCTAACCATACAATCTAACCTTGATCTAAGGGTCCTAAATGGCCCTCAAAACAGCCGAAATAGATGGTCCAAAAGACCTTACAAATGCTGAAAATTCAAAAGCAAACAAACAACTACTAAAGCATAAAGTATGATAGTGACTTGTGGCTTAATCCTCTCCATGCTTTTAGGAGATCATCCAAGGGTCATGATAGACCTTGGGAGAGCATGTGGGACTTCCAAAACTCTTCACAAATCAGATTTTATCAACTAAAAACAATAAAGCATAAAGTAATGAAAGTGACACTAGTGAAAACGACGTAAAGACAAAATAATGTATCATTTGAGGGCTTCTTTGGGGTCACCATTCTCCCTTAGCTGACCTTCTTGGACCTTGTTGGCTCGTGTTTTATTGGGGTTCGAACCCACATGGGTGCACTCAAGCGATCACATTCAAAATAGCACATTTGTCGACTTTCGGTTGCTCTCCTTCTTGACTTTCCTTGACTTCTTTGACCCACCAAGCTTGACCAAGATATTATTGTTTAATTCACTCAAAATAAGCTTGGGTGGACCCTAGGACCGTGATCTAGCCCATGGTTCGAGCCCAAGGACTCAAACCGTGATTTAGACAAAAACCGCCTTTGCTCGACTTGACCATTTTTGGTCCAGTACTAGTATTTTATAAAATATCACTTTTAACTTATTTTGTATATTTTTAACAATTTTGACCAAGATTGGCTTAAAGTTAAATTATATTTATTTATTCTAAAACGAAAGTATTAGACTTTTAATAAGAGTAAAAGACTTACCTAATACCTAATACTCCGTATATATATATATATATATATATATATAACCCTACGAGCAAACCCTAATCAATTAATCAAAATACTCCGTGCGTTCTTTGTCTTTTTCGTCCTCCGTGATAAACCTCCATTAACACCCTCCTTTATCCTTCCTTTTCTCCTTCGTTTCTTAACCGTTTTACTCCGTTCTTGCGCCATAATTATCCTCTCTTCATCCTCTTCACATTAAGGTAAGCTATACTCCGTTTCGTCTCTGTCGCTCAGATCGCCGTTGATATCGTAACTCCTATTTATACTCGTTTTTCACCCTAATCGATCGTAGGATTGAACCGGAACGACCCTGACGCTGATAGGTACGTGGTGGACGACTCAATAGAAGACTAGCGCGAAAAGGTAACGGTGATGATGACGTGACTCGATATTACTTACGTTAAAGTTTGTGTGTAGTGTTATGTGACAATTGTGATTTTCTCGATTAGCCGTTTGTATGTATGAACTTGCGACGTGCTATCGAGTCTGCTTAATTACACGGACCGTAGGCAATAGTCGTCTCAGTGGTGAGTTTGGTGCGCATAGATTTGATTGACTGTGCCTCTGTCGTGTGTTTGAATATGTGCATGTAGTATGTTCATGTGTGTGTACGAATAAAGGATGAGTGAGTATGAATGTAGGTATGAGATTGGACGTGATTTTGCATGTGTGTGTATGTGTGTGTTGGGCTTGCAAATCTCTGTTTACAGAGGTGTTAGGGGGAATTAATTAATTAATATAATTAATTATTTATATAATAGTTACTAGTTAAAAGGGGTTAAGTTCTAAGTTTACGTATAATATGTGTTGTTAGTGCTAGTGATTATGATTATGATTTTAATGTGATGTTTGGTTGTGTCTCGGGTTTTGATAGGTTGGTACTTGAGAGTAATGATTTAGTAAGTTATGAAACATAATATTTTTATCCGCTTTCGGACTGGTTTAGTATCCAAGGTCTTATTGTTGGCCTAAACTAGTTTACTGAGGTCCTATTGTCAGTATTGCCGGAAGTATCTTGAGAACCTATTGTCAAGTCTGCGGGACTAGCTAGTTGAGGTCCTATTGTCAGCTGGTTAGTAGTCGACCCCGTGGGGATATGCGTACAAACGTTCCAGCTTACTAAATCGTATTAGAATTAAGTGTATTATGTCGAGTAAGGTTAAGATGGATGAGAATGATCGGAGTACTCTACTTGTTTGTATGATTGAGTTGTATGGAGTTATTATTATTATTATTATTTTTATTATTATTATTATTATTATTTTTATTATTATTATTATTATTATTATTATTATTATTATTATTATTATTATTATTATTATTATTATTATTATTATTATTATTATTATTATTATTATTATTATTATTATTATTATTATTATTATTATTATTATTATTATTATTATTATTATTATTATTATTATTATTATTATTATTATTATTATTATTATTATTATTATTATTATTATTATTATTATTATTATTATTATTATTATTATTATTATTATTATTATTATTATTATTATTATTATTATTATTATTATTATTATTATTATTATTATTATTATTATTATTATTATTATTATTATTATTATTATTATTATTATTATTATTATTATTATTATTATTATTATTATTATTATTATTATTATTATTATTATTATTATTATTATTATTATTATTATTATTATTATTATTATTATTATTATTATTATTATTATTATTATTATTATTATTATTATTATTATTATTATTATTATTATTATTATTATTATTATTATTATTATTATTATTATTATTATTATTATTATTATTATTATTATTATTATTATTATTATTATTATTATTATTATTATTATTATTATTATTATTATTATTATTATTATTATTATTATTATTATTATTATTATTATTATTATTATTATTATTATTATTATTATTATTATTATTATTATTATTATTATTATTATTATTATTATTATTATTATTATTATTATTATTATTATTATTATTATTATTATTATTATTATTATTATTATTATTATTATTATTATTATTATTATTATTATTATTATTATTATTATTATTAATATTATTATTATGAGCTGTTGTATTTACTTGTCAGCTTTATTGTGATGTAATATGGCTGGGAGAACGTCTGAGTTACTCCCAATCGTAATTTGTTGCATGTTTTGCGGCAGGTATGCGCGGGACGGGATTATGAGTGAGATGCTGTGAGACACGACCCGTAGCTAGTGGTGGATGATTTGGCTAGACTTGTTTAGACTTGTTGGACCGTGTTTTAGGATTAGACTCTATTGTTTTCATACTTATGTTCGTTTGGATTGTAAGGGGTATTTACTCCCCGTTGGTTAGGCCTTAAGGCCTACTCTTTTACTCGTTATTCGTTTGTTAGTGAGTAATGACTCGGATTCCACGATGATTCCGCCACCGTGGGTTCTTTTATTTCATTTTCTTCTTAAAACCTTTTTAAAACGTATTTTATTTTATTTGAAAAATCCGGGTTGTTACAGTTGGTATCAGAGCGAATACGCTCCCAACTCTCTTAGTCGAGTGAGTAGGATTTGACTTAGCACACCGAGTGAGAGCGTTGGG
Organism: Dianthus caryophyllus; assembly: GCA_023091065.1. NCBI lineage: Eukaryota > Viridiplantae > Streptophyta > Magnoliopsida > Caryophyllales > Caryophyllaceae > Dianthus > Dianthus caryophyllus. Next base: position 17,667,658 of record CM041527.1, on the reverse strand, counting down.
TAGACACACTAGGAGGTTTACGTAGTTTTGTATGCGTTTGAGTAGTTTCTTGAAGTGGCATGCTTAGTAAAATGCTGCTATCACCTATGCTTTTGTGTTGCAGATGACCAGTACGGAGGAGGAGCCAACCACGACTTGCAACGCATCCGCCGACTAAAGGATGCTATAGTGGTACTGGTGCCTCTTTGTCATTCATTTTCCCTTCGTTGATCGAGAAAACTCAACTCACTTCCTCTATTTCCGTGGATACTCTTATTACTCTTCCACGGGAGAACACCGTTCCATGTTCATTCCTATTCTAGGATATTCCTACTTCTTTTGGGAAATCCGTCCTAGCTCCTTTTTGTGTGTGTTAGGGCCCGACCGAGTTAGGTGTCTTGTTGGGGTATGCGAGGCTTGGTGGAGTTGACCCAGGCTAGGAGAGCTATCATTATTTCGTTATTGGGGTGTGTAGAGTTACTCGTCCTTAGAATAGGAATCGTATGGAGTAGACTTTTCTCACTCGTTTCGGGTGTCGTTTTGTTCTCAAGTTTCGAGGACGAAACTTCTTTTTAGTTGGTGAGATTGTAACACCCCGTGTTTTTAAGGTTAAATTAAAATATATTTTAATTCAAAAATTTATTTAAAACTATATTTATTTTTCATAATACCTTATATTTTAATAGTTTTAAAGCTAATTTTGAGCCTTTTCATTTATATAATATTTTAAATGCTATTTGATACTAAAAATTAATAAATTATTTGGAAAATAATATTATTACTTTATAATATAAAAATAGTAAATAATAGTAAAATAGTAAAAATTAATAATATTTTCTATGGTTATAAATATTTATTATCATATGTACTAGTATTTTATAAAATATCACTTTTAACTTATTTTGTATATTTTTAACAATTTTGACCAAGATTGGCTTAAAGTTAAATTATATTTATTTATTCTAAAACGAAAGTATTAGACTTTTAATAAGAGTAAAAGACTTACCTAATACCTAATACTCCGTATATATATATATATATATATATATATATATATATATATATATATATATATATATATATATATATATAGGGGCGGGATCCCATGAGACCCACCAACTCAATGAGACCCTTGAGACCCCCCTTCCATCCGTTAGATTAATAGAAAGATCTGGGGCTGGAAACAAAACACACACAAACCAAAAACACGTGTAAAACACACGCACACACATCCTCCTCTCTTTCTTCTTCCCTGCTTCATCAATTTCCCTAAAAACACCCAAAAAAACCCCTAACAATTGAAAATTAAAACTTAAATCTCATAAATTAAAACATGAGTTGCAAATCAAAGTCGTAAATACATCAATTCGTCATGGAAATTTGTGATTCAAGCGTAATTTCTGCTGGGTAAGAAATTTTCTGTAATTTTCGTTAATTTCACTAATTTTCAGTAATTTTCGTTAGTTTCTTCTGTTATTCAAGCGTAATTCATCATGGAGAACGTTCGTTTGTGATTAAAGACGCGTTTTTGAATTATTCTGTAGTTTTTTTTTGGAAGTGTTTGATAAGAAACAATAATTTCGTTAATTTTCAATTGGGATTGACAACGTCATGAAAATTGTTGAATTTATGCACGAATTATAAAGTACGTTTTTTAATATTTTCTTTCATGTAGATCTTCGAATGCAATTGTAAACATTGCACATGAAAAAATCATCACCCCTGCAACTGAAAATTTAATGGAGATAGACGTTGTCAATCTCAATGCAACTGTCTTAACACATTCAGGTACATAATACTTACTCTGTAGATACATTTAAATCCTCAACAGATACAATTTTAGCTGATTATGTAAGATACAGAATCAATAATTTGTAGATACACGATCAATACTCTGTAGATACATTTAATCACCAATAGATACAATTTTAGCTTATTATTTAAAATGTTTTTGTAGGCTGAGTTTTCATTTATTTTTAGAGTGTATTCGCATATGGTTGACAAGATACATAATCAATCAGATACATTTAATACAACAAAAGATACAATTTTAGCTTATTATGTAGATCGTCGAATGCAATTGTAAGTTTAAATGAAGAAATTACACCTATTGTACATGAAGAAATTAACACCATTACAACTGAAAAATTAATGCAGATAAACGATGTTCCAAAAGTCATACTTACGCTATATACGCAATTTGTAACACATTAGATACAATACTAGTGTGTAGCAGATACATTATGACTAAGAAGTAGGTACACTGTTTTTTCATCAGTTGCAACAGTTTGTGTTTTTTAATCAGATACATTAACTGGTTTGTTAGAGTTATGGCTGCTAGGATGGAGCTTGAAAAGGTTGAAATCGTTAAGAGTGACGCACGGGGTGTTATAAATGCTGTGAGCAAGAGCAAGCACGGATAATCGATGTTCTTTGGATCTTTGTGTATTTAAAATTACATGTATTTGTAACTCAACTACTTTGGTCTTTTTGTCTCATGTTAAACGCGGATTGTAGCATACTGTAGCAGATACATTATTAGTATTGTGTTGGAGACGAGATAGTAGTAGATACATTATCTCTATGTAGCAGATACATTATAAATATGTAGTAGATACACTGTTTTATAATCAAAGATTATGTTTCCGTCAATATCTTAATTAGATAGGAACCTTTTTTTAAATAATACATGTCTTGTGTCTTGTATTCTTCATTTAATAATATGTGTCTGGTGTGAAAGTTTATGTTTTTGTCAACAAGTTTATGTCCCTCTTTTTAAAAAAATGTAGCAAATACATAGTTATTATAGCCAAAAAAAACAGTGTATCTGCTACATAGTGATAATGTATCTGCTATATAGTGATAATGTATCTGTTATACACTGGTTTTAGATTAATTATTGTTATAGCCAAAAAACAGTGTATCTGCGACATAGTGATAATGTATCTATTGTATACTGATAATGGATCTGTTATAACCAAAATAGCCTTTGGAAAGTAATACTAGTACACAATCTTGTCCCCAACATAAGCTACTGCAACTGATTAAAAAACATTGTATCTGCTACATGCTGATAATGTATCTGCTACATTATGATAATGTATCTACTACATACTGATAATAGGACATCCCCCTATGTTTCGACATCAAAATATCCATATAACTAATGAAAAAGTTTCACCATGAAACAATGCATTTCCCAAACAATAGAAAACTTCCATCAACAAAATCGCTTCATGGACTGATATTGGTTATCATCTGCTTGACCTGAGGCTTGACCTGTATCATGCTCAATCTGTATCACTCACACCAATGGAAAATGTAATCACGTCAATATATACGCCAGTACCTATCATAGCTGCGGTCATAATCAGGATCTTTGCGTTCGATTTCACGATCTCTAAAGATAGCAACCCTATTATTTGGTCTATACCTACTTATAGGATCCTTCGCCTCTATTTCCGACAGTCGATCACGCCAACGGAATTATCAGCAACAGATCTTCGAATATTCAAGTCAGAAAACCCAGGAACAGATTTAACTTTTACCTTGGGTGTCTCCACGGATGAAAGTTGCGGATTATCAGCCATTTTAGGCTCAATTAAAGGTTTTGCACTAAATGAACCACTCTGGTTACTAGAGCTGAAAATCCGTGCACGAGCCTTGTTGTACTCCTCTTTTCGTTCCTCCACACTTTTGAGATGATGAGCCTTCTGGGAACCAGAATTACCACTATCAGAACCAGGCATATACTTTCGAGGTCGCTGCTTAATAGCAAGTTTGTGAACCACTTTGTTGTCTTGAGGCGAGTTTACGAGAATGTCCGCCAATCGAACACAAGGAAGCCGAGTCTCAGATCCAGTCTTACGGACGATAATACTTGAACTCGATCCATCGGGAAGACTATTATCTAACAAGACCATGGACTGCAAGTAATCTTTGAGCGACACGGTGGGCAGCCAATCGTAGATATGATGTAGGAAGCTGCTGAAATTCAAGTTGTTGGCGCGTAGGGTCTTGAATGAATTTCTCAATGTCTGGTTCCATTCGTAGAACTGAAATTGGCATAGCAAGATTTGAGCTTTATCAAGCTACAGTGACATAAATAACATAAATTCGCAAAAAAAAACAAATGCAAAAAGTATCTTCATGCGATCTTTCTTTCACATGAACTCAAACTCTGATACATCAATAATTGTCTTGAAAAAGTTGTACAAACTTAAGTTATCTTATATCAAACCAAAGTTATACAATGAAACAGAAATTATTTATCTACATGCAACTTATAAAACCCGCTTACTGAACTCAGCAGTACGAGAAATGTATCCATGACTAGCAAACTGAAAGAGCTAACATGAACTTCACAAATACCAGTTTAGAAAGAGATGATCTTTGTTCGAGACTATAAAAAAGAAACGAAATTCACAAATTAAAGCAGTATACCTCAACAATTACTCTTAACAAGTAACAACAAACTACGTTTGTCATAGACTCACTGTCATTTGTCAGCTTTCTAATTCGGGAATTGCCGTATATTGACAATATCTTCATATAGAAGTAGAGAGAACATGATACTTGTCTAACGATTGGATTATTGTAAGATCATTCCCCAGTAAACGACACGAATCATCAGAAACACTATAATCCGTACAAAACACAGCAAATACTCCGTATTATATTGCATCAAAGCAATCAAAATCAATTTTCAAAACATCCAATCAAACTCATGCACCAAATATTCAAGCTCAATACAACAATTACCACTATAAACACACTCACTTCACTCATAACAAATCAACAAAAACCAAAATTAATTCTTAAAAACGGAGAATTTCTCACAAAAGTAACGCAGACGAATCACCTGACAATCGTTCGCGAGGATTGTGCAACGCCTCACAGAAACTGATCAACTTGATCGACAGCATCCTCCGACAAAGCCGCGCCACCGACACCACCACTGCCGCCGCCGCCGCCACTCGCCAACGATTCGGCGGGAGATAACTCATCGGAAGCAGCGGAATTGACGGCGGAGTTGTTCGCCGGAGAAGAAAGTAGTAAGCGTTTCATACTCTCCTTAATATCTGCGATAGTAACACAACAAACAATTCTACTAAAGTGACGAGACACACAAATTTATGTATTTTGAATGATAGATCATTTTAAGCAGTAGATACACTTATCAAAACTTACAGATACATCATTTTTGGCAATAGGTACACTTACTAACAAAAGAACCGACAAGGAGATTAGGGTGCACGAAATTACTAATTCAAAATCAAATAATGACACCATGCATCAAAAAACTACTGAGAAAATTTCACTCTCTTCAACAATTAATTTAAAAACAAAATAATAATTAATTTAAAATTAGAATTCTAAACAAACCTGATACTACATCAGTGTTCTTCAATTTTTTCCTTGATTTCTCGATTTTGCTTGAATTTTCACCAATTCTTTTGGATGTAATCTCTAAGAAAAATAGCAAAAACACATACAAATATTGTAACAACTATATTAGACATAAAATCGAATAAAAATTACAACGAAATAACGAACGTAATTGAAAAATAACAACTAAAAATGAAAAACAAACAATAAACCCCTAAAATCGAATCAAATTGACATAAAAATTAATAAAAGTTCACTGGAAAATTGAAACTCATACCTGATTTTACAAAAAATTGACGGTAGATATTGATTGGAGAAGAACGAAATTGAAATTAAAGTTGTCGAAGTAAAGAAATTGAGGAATTTAGGGATAAGTTATAGCGAGGAAGTTAGAGATTAAAAATGTCCAGGGTTTTAGTGAGGGAGAAGAAAAGGAACATTGGGGGAATCTTTTTTGAGTAAGAGAAGTTAGGGAACGTTTGTTTCCAACGCTTGATCTTCTTTTAATCTGACGGTTGATAAAGGGGTCTCACGGGTCTCATTGATTTGAGGGGTCTCACAGGATCCTATATATATATATATATATATATATATATATATATATATAACCCTACGAGCAAACCCTAATCAATTAATCAAAATACTCCGTGCGTTCTTTGTCTTTTTCGTCCTCCGTGATAAACCTCCATTAACACCCTCCTTTATCCTTCCTTTTCTCCTTCGTTTCTTAACCGTTTTACTCCGTTCTTGCGCCATAATTATCCTCTCTTCATCCTCTTCACATTAAGGTAAGCTATACTCCATTTCGTCTCTGTCGCTCGGATCGCCGTTGATATCGTAACTCCTATTTATACTCGTTTTTCACCCTAATCGATCGTAGGATTGAACCGGAACGACCCTGACGCTGATAGGTACGTGGTGGACGACTCAATAGAAGACTAGCGCGAAAAGGTAACGGTGATGATGACGTGACTCGATATTACTTACGTTAAAGTTTGTGTGTAGTGTTATGTGACAATTGTGATTTTCTCGATTAGCCGTTTGTATGTATGAACTTGCGACGTGCTATCGAAGTGCAGCAATTACACGGACCGTAGGCAATAGTCGTCTCAGTGGTGAGTTTGGTGCGCATAGATTTGATTGACTGTGCCTCTGTCGTGTGTTTGAATATGTGCATGTAGTATGTTCATGTGTGTGTACGAATAAAGGATGAGTGAGTATGAATGTAGGTATGAGATTGGACGTGATTTTGCATGTGTGTGTATGTGTGTGTTGGGCTTGCAAATCTCTGTTTACAGAGGTGTTAGGGAGAATTAATTAATTAATATAATTAATTATTTATATAATAGTTACTAGTTAAAAGGGGTTAAGTTCTAAGTTTACGTATAATATGTGTTGTTAGTGCTAGTGATTATGATTATTATTTTAATGTGATGTTTGGTTGTGTCTCGGGTTTTGATAGGTTGGTACTTGAGAGTAATGATTTAGTAAGTTATGAAACATTATATTTTTATCCGCTTTCGGACTGGTTTAGTGTCCAAGGTCTTATTGTTGGCCTAAACTAGTTTACTGAGGTCCTATTGTCAGTATTGCCGGAAGTATCTTGAGGTCCTATTGTCAAGTCTGCGGGACTAGCTAGTTGAGGTCCTATTGTCAGCTGGTTAGTAGTCGACCCGTGGGGATATGCGTACAAACGTTCCAGCTTACTAAATCGTATTAGAATTAAGTGTATTGTGTCGAGTAAGGTTAAGATGGATGAGAATGATCGGAGTACTCTGCTTGTTTGTTTGATTGAGTTGTATGGAGTTATTATTATTATTATTATTATTATTATTATTATTATTATTATTATTATTATTATTATTATTATTATTATTATTATTATTATTATTATTATTATTATTATTATTATTATTATTATTATTATTATTATTATTATTATTATTATTATGAGCTGTTGTATTTACTTGTCAGCTTTATTGTGATGTAATATGGCTGGGAGAACGTCTGAGTTACTCCCCACTGACTGTGGCTGTTGCATGTTTTGCGGCAGGTATGCGCGGGACGGGATTATGAGTGAGATGCTGTGAGACACGACCCGTAGCTAGTGGTGGATGATTTGGCTAGACTTGTTTAGACTTGTTGGACCGTGTTTTAGGATTAGACTCTATTGTTTTCATACTTATGTTCGTTTGGATTGTAAGGGGTATTTACTCCCCGTTGGTTAGGCCTTAAGGCCTACTCTTTTACTCGTTATTCGTTTGTTAGTGAGTAATGACTCGGATTCCACGATGATTCCGCCGCCGTGGGTTCTTTTATTTCATTTTCTTCTTAAAACCTTTTTAAAACGTATTTTATTTTATTTGAAAAATCCGGGTTGTTACAATTTGTAAAGCCGAAAGTGAAGCTAATGGCCTGGCAAGGATGACGTTGATGAGTTGCATGCAACACGGTTACATGTTAATCCTTTGTCATGTGAAAGATACGAGTGTTGAGAAGCCGAGGTTGGAATCCATACCAATGATGAACGAGTTTGTTGATGCCTTTGATGAGTTGGTTTTAGTATGGGTTAATAGGATAGTTTTGAGCTCGTTTCGGGAGGTATAAATGTGATTTTACGATGATTTTGTGACTTACGATTGATTTGATATTGTACGAGTTTGAGACGATATATCGTGTGCGGATGCGTGTTACGACGAGGACGGAGTGAGACGGGACTTAGAAGAAACATGGACGAGTTTTGTTGGTGTCATGCGACCCATACGCGAGTCATGCTCGCTTGTCACTCGCGAGATAGAAAGAAGAAAAGGGCAAAAACTTGGCAGACAGAAACCGCGAGCACTACGCGGAAGACACGCGATCCATGTGCGAGGAAGTTGTAGCAATTGGATTTCCATATTTTTTTTTTTTTTTGATAAGGAAAGAAGACTAGGTTAAATGAAATCAACCTATAACATCCTCACGGATGAGAAACGGTAAAAGAAAGACAACTTTCAAATTACCAAGTTAAAATAAGAGAACCAAAAGCAAGATGAAATCTCTCAAAAAGAAAGAGAGAATCTTTACAAGCTCCAAATAAAAAAAAGCAAAACAAAAAACCTGTAAATGACCGGGAACAAACAACCGATCAAGCACCATTAACAAGCTCTTCCCTCAAATAGAAGAAAGTCCCTTCTCTCAAAAAGAGCAATAGCAAAGGATATACCTTTACTTTCGTATGATAAAAACAAAATGACAAAGTTGCAAGTAGATGAACACCATCTACAAGCTTCTTTCTTTTAGATTAACAAAGCAAACACTCAAAAAAAAGAAAAGAAACTAATCCAACTTCATAAATGAAGTCAAAACTTAACATTGTTCAACTATTATCAACAAAATATAAAAACTCATGAAAATTTCTGAGAAAATTTCTTAATTTCTTGATTTCAACCTATATTCTTAAGATATGTGACTAAATATAACTCTCCTAGACTAAATGGAGAGTAAATAAAGTCGGATCTTAGAAGGTAGAAAAACAAGAAGTTAATCCGAAAAATAAATTCTGAAAAGGACATAAAAAATTCTAGGATAAAAGATGAGAAAATGGAAATAAGAATCAAATAAGATCCTCAAGACCTCCCATCTTTTTTATTTCTGGAGTTCTCTAATTTTTAGAGAGGAAATTCTCCCTCTAAAAACTAGAGAGAGAAGCTTGGGTGTCTGGCTTTTTAATTGGATTTCCATATAATTTGTGTTTGCAACTTTTGGAAAGTATTTTATTATTATATTAGGCTAAACCTAAGGGACTAGGAGGCTGGTGATTCTATCATCATCATTCACGTTTTTTTGGTTATTCATTATTATTCATAAACCTTTTCATTAGTTCTAATTAGTTTTTATTGTTGATTAGTTTTGGGGATCAGCCTCTTAATTAGTCTTTTTAATAATTTCTTGTGATTATCTCTCAAGACCATGTGTAACTAAACTCCGTATTTCTTGATACGATCGATTGAAACGTCGGTAATTAATCCGTGAGATTATATATTTCTCTACTTTTCTTTGAGTATTATTTAATTCCTTGTTCTTATTATTATTGATTTTAATCTTGATTAGGGTGTACAACTAATTAGGGTTATTATTAATTAATTTGCTAGATTTGATTATTGGCTCAGTTTGCTCTATTAATCTTATCGCGGTAGCAATTGTGATTGATTTATTGTACTCTGTTTGTCGTGAATTAATCATAAAAGTAATTGAATTTGTGACTCGAGTATTAATAGTGTTGTTAGTATTAGTCATCTTTATTGATTCTCGTGCTAATTCTTCTTTAGACTTGAACTTGATATCGCGTGATTTGGGTTAGTCTTAGAAAGGGTAATTTAGGGCATCCGATTTGAACTAATTACTGATTAAAGAGGGAATTTGTAAGTTAATATTATTGAACGGTATTAGCTTTCACAATAAAGTACTCAAGTAAAGTGGTTTAATTGTTTTCTATGATCGGTGATTTTATCGTCTGTGGATATCGTATCGTGTCAAGACCTTTCTCATATTTGTTTCACATCCTTAATTTATTCTTGTCATTAGCTAGTTTTCTTAGTAGTATTTGTTATAACAATACTCCCCCCAACCTGTTACTGTTACTTAGTTACTCCGTATTATTGCATTCTTTACACTTTACTTTATTACAATTAGCCTATTTCTCTGTGGGATTGACCCTTACTTCCGTTTTACTACTTGTTTAGTATTTAGGATTTAAGTGATTATAAATTATAATTTGCGGCATACGACTTTTAGCCTGTCAGCCTTCCCTGAGAAGCTTCCTAGTTTACCTCTGTGTCAAGATAGAGGTAGACTTTGGGATCGATCTAGTGTCTGTTACGAGCCCTATCTCTAAGGCGCCTTATCAGATGGGTCCTAAGGAGATGGCGGAGTTAAAGAAACAGTTTGAAGAGTTGTTGGATAAAGGCTACATAAAGCCTAGTGTGTCGCCTTGGGGTGGCCGATGTTGTTCGTCAAGAAGGAGGATGGTACTATGCGGCTGTGTATCGACTACCGTGAACTGAACAATGTGACGGTGAAAAGCCGTTTGTTTATATTGAATTAATTTTCTCTATTTATCGCATATTCATAATTTAGATTTCTACAATAAAAATGAAATTTATGCTAGTAATTTTTAAGGGAACCAAGTTATGTTTAGAAATTTTGATCCGTGTCTCTAAAAGAATGACTTTTCTCACTTGTATTCATGCAATACCCCATAATCTAATTATACCCTTGACTTTGACTTAAATTGATTTAGATGTCAACTGAAGCCTTAAATGTCACATTGCGCTACCGATTAAGCACTTGACATGAATCCCAATTATACTCCCAACAGTTAAGTAACTAGTTTATCTATACATATCGTCGTCAATCTACAGTTATTCTGTTCAAACATAATTAGATTTCAAATGAACGGTAACTAATTTTTCTTCAAAAGCAACTCTATATTCGTTGTCTAGACGACTAGAATTTGTATTTTTTTTTTTAATTTTAACTCCTCTGAAAAACCCTAAAATTCTTTGCTTTGGGGCTTACCACCATTAATGGTGGTAAGCCCTAATTCCTCCTAATTATTATCTATCTATTACTATATAATATTTTTTTAGTTTCTCAATAATAATCTCCCTTTATGGGAGTTTCGTCCCCATCGATTGATGGGTTTTTGTTCTCACTTAGTGGTGAGTTTTTTGTTCCCACTTATTGGTGGGTTTACCTCCTAATAATTTGTACTCTGGTGTCTTAGAGCATGCGGAAAATCAAGGGTCGCCTGAGTTTTCATGGGGTGATGCAATTGGCGAGAAATTTTCATTATATACAAATTAATTTGTCAAGCGAAACAACTACTCTTAAAATTTTGGGAAGAACTATAGACCCCCTCGTGGAAGGCTGTAAGAAGAAACAACGATATAATAGAGGGTGTGCAGAGACGGCCATTATCAAGTATTCAAGTTTTATGTTCTTTGTTTTATTGAGTATTTACTTTGTTTGATTAATTTAATTTTGAATACTTTGATTGTTAGTGCTTATTCTAAATGCTGTATGGCTTTTGATTAATGAAATGATTTTTCCGTTTCAAAAAAAAAAAAAAAAATACTATTAATATTTTAATATATTTTATCTCTCTTTCATTAAAACATTATTTTTATTAAATAATCACTTTTCACAAGATTTAATTTCAACCGTTGATAAGAAATGAATGTCCACTAGAGATCCTTACCCATGTAAGTGTGCTTTCAAAGTTTCAATTCCATAGTTTATATATTACCTATTGCATGGAGTTGATGTGCTCTTAGATAATGCTGAACAATTTCTCCGAAATCCTACAAATTTGAACGCATATCGATTCAAAATTCTCTGCTTTGGATTTGCTATAAACCTCATATTTTAGCACTACATACTTTAATCGAGGTGAACTTTTATACAATTGATGTTGATTTTATTTTTCAGTGTCGCAGAAGTTTTATGATATTGTCGAGCGATTGATTGTTCGGATGATTTCGTTCTATTGATATGTGTTTTTCTAATTTTGAAGATGAATATTATGATTTTGGGCCAATTAATTAAATAAGATGTGAATTCGCTTTCTGTCGTACTTCTTTTTGATGAACTCAATTTCTCCGGATTTAAGTGTAATTCGAGTATTATTGAAGTTGATTTCCATAATTGCAACGTAGAAATTTGTATTACAGTAGCTTTTGATATTGTTGAAGATTGTTTTAGATGATTTTGTTCTGTTTTGGACGATGACGATCATTATTTTGATTACGCAAGTAAATGAGATGCGAATATAAGACAATTCGATGCATTCAGTAAATTGATTGAAATTCAGTAGATTATTTGTCATCTTGAGGTACTAATTTTTGATGTATAATTTGTGCATTTGCTGCATTTCATCGTAATAAATTTTGGATGTATGTAGATTAATTTTAAAATCGGTGCGATGCTGTTCGGTGCTTTCGACTAATTATTAGCTTTGAATCTACTGATTATTTTGTTACTGATTTCGATTGAATTTGATGCATTATTCGTGTTTTATAATTTGATGCATTTAGTTGTTGTTCTCTGGAATCTTGCAAAATCAGAGGATATGCGGTGATTAGTGGAAGATTTTCCTCTCAATTTTCTATTTTAGCTCGGGAAATCTATCTTAGCCGTGTTTGTTGTTATGCTTGTGTTATCATCTGCCAAAAACTTTCATTCAAGTTCTACGACCTGATACAGTGTGCTTCTAGGGCTTTAAATTAAACAAATACTCGATCCGATTAAATGGTGTCTTTGTAGCCTCTTGTGCTGCGGTTGAGTAGATGTGGCTTCAAGCATCTTACTTATAAACATGATAGTCTGATGCATCAGAAATCGTAAAATCAGGAATTTGCTGGTCTTGAGAGTACAAAGTATGTGGGAGGGATTATATGCGACAACTTAAAAACGCTTCATATACGTTTGGTTAAATTACAAGCATTTGCTTATTTGTTTGAAGTTGAACTAGAGTAGACACCTTGGTGCAAGGAGTTAATGAAAAATAAGTACTCAAACTCAATGGAACGTGTGGACTACTGAGCATTATTTGGGTCTTGTTAACAATCTCTTTGTCGTCGTTTCTCGAAAGCCTCACGTTAATTTAGTACCCTACGTGCAGAGTGCAGAATTGACCAGTGTGGTGTATAGTTGTAATGGCGGAAGCTGATAAGCCGGATTCTTCAGCTGGCAAAGCAAAATCAACAATGTCGTTTCTAGGTATCTCATCTCATTAAATTGTACTCCGTATGTGGGAAAAACTATTGTTATAGACTTCATTTATAGGGTGTGATGTAAATTTTTTGCGAAATTGTGAAAAGAGAGACCTGCAAAGCAATTGGAGAAACCAAAAAGACCTTATTGACTTTTCGCATCATATTTCATCTTTAATGTGTTGAAATTTCTAATTCGATTGATATAATTGTTGTGCTTACGTTAAGTAATTAACTTAGTAAATAACTGCGTCGCGTTTGGCAGACTTTGCTGCTACATATTATGAAATGACGATTAGGACATATAAGACATGGAAATCATATACAATAACACTACAGTATGACGACTATATTGAATAACTTGCTCTTACTTGTGGGAAGGCGTAAGGAAGAAATCTTAAAAGTTCGGTGATATGAGTTCTTTGTAGCTTAAAAGTTAAAACTATTTTGGTAAATTAAAAACTGAAAGAGTCTGGAAAGTAATATTTTCCGCAACTTCTCATCTCATGTATCTTCCCTTTTACATCCAACGCAAACCTTTTCATTATCATTTACCTCTTTAGCTTTCTGTTAAGCCCTGAGTTGCTTTTGAAACAGATGAGGACATATCGACGGACTTCCTTAGCTCTTGGAAGTCCATGTCTGCCAAAGGGGGCGATGATATGGACTTTAATTTTGAACCTGTTACAAAAGGCAAGAAGAACAAGGCATTTGACTTTGGCATGTAAGTTCCCTGACGATTATATCTCTTCTATAGTTTTATGTATCACATCTACGAATGTATATGTAAACTATATTACTCACACGGTCATAAATCGTAATGTACAAATGTTGCTGTCATTCTTGTGTCTTACTTTTCAACCATCATTGTGGTGCCAAACATACTTTCTGGGATGAGACAATGACCACGATAGATGGACTGGATCATGGTCCACGGGTAGTTGCTGAAGATTTTGAACTTGCCGATTTTGATCTTCCGCTATCGTGATTATTCTGTGGATGTTTTTAAAATTAATGCGAATGTATTTTGAGGAAATATTGGGTGATTTATGGCTTATGTCCAACACCAGGCATCCCGGTCATTGCAATTTACTTCATGATCATGTTGGAAATCGAGAAATAAATGCGTAAAACGAGTTGATGGAGTTAGGGTTTACTATCGGAGTTTCTTTACATTGAGTCCGTGTATCGGTTTTATAATTTATTTTCTTCCCTATACATGCCTCTGTCGGTTCCTTTATACACTCTCTCATAGGAATATCTTTACAGGGATATGGATTTTTCTCTTGATGATGCATTTGGAAAGATGCCATCGTTTAAACTGGATATGCCAGATATTGATTTTTCTAGTTCTCCAAAGAAATCGCTGAAATCAATGGAAAAGAAATCAGAAGATGAATCTGCCAAGGGAAGTCGAAAAAGTCAGAATGACGGATTTACCTTTGACTTCGACTTTGATGGGTAAACCGTTCACTAGTCTCCATCGTCTTTTTTTTTTTAAATATTTTCATTTAGCTAATTGGAGGTAGAGAGTTCACTATTTATGCTTTTATTATTGACCTTATGATCATCTTTTATTATTGACCTTATGATCAGATAAGTATGCTTTGTGCTCGCCCTTTCTATATGTCGTTGTATGAGTTGTGGAATGAGTGATTTGATTTTGACAGAAGTACATATCATTGCTGTTCTGCTTTCTATTAGTAATAGGTCATAGACTCATAGATTGACTACTTTTTGGAGGAATGGCAATGGCAACGAAATGGGAGATAAAAGGACAACGGTGGTTGCTGACGCTGTGCCAGGTAGTGGACAAGCTAAGAAGGATGGACTCAATTTGCTCGATTGTGGGAAAACAAGTATTGATGTTAAATCTGGGTAAGGGCAAGAGAAAAAAAATTAAACAGATGCGGAATGACTTTGCATTGATCGAGCTGCGGCATAAGTGATTCATCACAACAAAACTACAGATCTTCACTGATTATAGAATGCCCTACTAATCCGTGGTTGTATTAGTAAAAATAAATCATACTCCACATTTGCTACTTTTGGCAGGGATATTGATAGACAAGAAATCGTAGAGAACAAGGCAACAATGGTTGCTGATCCTGTGCTAAGTAGTGGACAAACGAAGGAGGAAGGACTTCATTTGCTTGATAAGAAAACAAGTATTGATGTTAAACATGGGTAAGGCAAAAAAATGTTATCAATCAAACCAGAATGAAACGCCATGTTTTGGAAGATATAGATAAAATAATTGCTCATTGCTTTAAACCACTTCACTTTCGCCCATGACTGCAACGTAGTTCTTACCATCTGACATACCTGTACATGTCCTATTGACAGTGATGATGCCAGATGTGAAGAAAGTGGGGAAAGACTGCATGATAATTCTAGTTCATGTAGACAAGATTCCAACGAACTGACAAAGCAAGACGTGGCTGTGGAGAAAAGGGAAACAAATGATGATACATCAAAGTGAGTTCGTCACGAGAAGAAGTACAAAGGGCCTTCGATATAAAATATAATATCTTGTGGTACTAGGGGATAGAAGTGATACATATTATAACTTCTTGCAGGGATGCCGATAATATTGAAAATGGAAGAATGCAGAATAAAAATGATGTTGGCTTTGTGCCACCTGATGAACAAGCCGAGAAGAATCAACTCCATTTGATCCATAATAGGAAAATGACGATCGAGAGTAAACCTTCTCGGTAAGGCAAACAATTATGTCGCTAGCCAGAACAGATATCTGAGAATGATTTTGGGATGTTTTAGTTGGTCTTGTTGCAGAGCAAGCTCCATCAAAGTCGAGCTATAACTTATTTACTGTCTTGTTTAACTATGTTATTGTGCCTGATTAACTTTCGACTTATGAGCTAATTAGAATCTCTTATTTTCTATCTTCATTGCCACGGAACTCTATCAGCATGGCTATTAATGTTAAAACAGATTTGCCTAATTGACTATTGGTAACTCTTTTGTATCGCTTACATGGTTTGATCACGGGTACTGCTTTACAGGGATAAGGAAATTTCATTTGCTGAAGCATTTGGAAAGATGCCATCATTCAAAGTGAATATGCCGCATATCGATTTCTACAGTTCTTCAAAGAAATACTCAAAGTTAAAGGGTAATCTATCAGACTTGGAGTCTGCCAAGGGAACTCGTCAAGAGGAAAACAACAAATTACCCCCACCAACACACGTGACAAAGAAAATGACTGCAGCTCCCATTACTGAAGGAGTGGTTGGTGTAGCTGAGATTCAGGGCGATGATAATGTCATTACTTCAGTTTGTTCCTTGAGTAATATATCTGAAACAGTGAACTCGGAGGTCACATCTAATGCTGAACTGGAAATATCAGGCAGGGAAGAATCTCCAGCACCATCTGACAGGTTATATATATATCTTGCTCAGCTTTTGCTGGTAATATTTAGAATGTCGTCTTGTGTTTTTCCTCTTCGTTGCCTGTTTTCGTATTGAGTGATCTATGTTAACCGTATATTACTGCCAATTAATGTGGGCTGCTTACTGTATAGCTTTGCCTTTTGCTACTCACATGAGTACCCTGAGATGTGCATGATTATTGTGTATTCCCCTGTCAATCTCCCTTCCATGATTTAGACAGTAATTATTGGCTGCACCATACTCATATTTTTTTTTTTGCTAAAGTTACTGTACTAGTCCATAAAGCAACGACATCGAGGGGAAAAATAATTGAGAAACTTTTGCTTTAATTTGACATGATTTCATAGTTTGTTTCTTTTCTTTGCAACCAAACAGTGTGGTGATGCACTGAAGCTAAATTAACCTTTGTGTGTGTAAAGCATATTTGTAATATTGACTTTAAAGGTGAACAATTTCCTTTGAACAGTGAACTAACTCATGCAAAGCCAATGTCAAGGATATCTCAAGTGTCTGAAGTCAAGAGTGCTGCGACCAAACTTCCTATGGTTGACAGAAGCAACAATAACCCAGCATCTTTGGGAGCTGCAGGCTCGGGGTATAGCTAACTGCTTAGCTTCATGTTCTAAGAGTACTCAAGGAATTTCTCGGATTTAATTTAGGCCACATGTGCTGCTGACAGAAATAATCCCTGCAGTGAACAAGGCGGACAGAAATTGGAGGAGAGTCCTAGCTCATGCGCCAACGGATTTCTGAAACAAGAATTGTCTGTGGAGAAAAGGGAAAAGAGCGCTGATGTTTCAAAGTAAGACAACAATACACGATGTCTCAAATCCACTACATACTACCTAAACACGCTATAAGTCATGTCAGTTACTAGTTGTTCTATCTTCTGCAGGGATACAGATTGTAATGGAAATGAGCAGAGCAGGACTAATGTGGCTGTTCACCCAGTCCCAAGCGATGGACAAGTTCATAACAAGAAGATAAGTAGTGATGACAAAGCTTTTGGGTAAGGGGAAAACTCACAGCATCAAACTATGTTAGATATTTCTTTCACTCAGATAACATAGATTAAATTTCTAATTTGCATAGTGCACCTCATTTTTCTCTCATACTCCGTATTATTATATTATGCACATATATTTCGTAGCTTTATGCATGTTTTCAAGTCCACATCACTGAATTGGGAGTCACACGTACCTGGTATACCCGACGTTTATTTTTTGTTGGACCTTGTATAGGAATTTCTTCACGTAGCGTCTTTCAACATTTTATATTTTAGGGTAAATATTTTACACCATGGTGCTAATCCATAGTAAGAAAAACCTCAGACATCAGGCACTATAGGTGATAGGATGTGCATAGGTGAAAAGAATTTGCAATTCAAAGTAAGCGCTAGGCACACTTAAGATTTTAGGGATTTATTGGATCTGCTGCAGAAATGTGGGTCATTCCATGGATTTGTCTGGGAATGAACTGTAAGGTTTAGGAATAGAGTCGTGATGTTTTCCTTTTAAATTATGCCTATTTTGGAAGAAATTCAAATTTTCTGGTTGGAGGAAAATGGATCCCTCTGATATCAAATTAAAGATGTAGAGTCTGTGTATCTTGTAATTTGATGATTTTTTTTTTTTTTTTTTTTTGGCGTTATTGCAGCATTCGACTTCCTTCTTTAGGTGGACCTAAAGAGACATCTTACTCTGGGAACCACGGGAATGTAAAACAAGCCAAGAGCTCTAAATTGTCCACAGTCCAGATATCAAATGTTGGCCAATTGAATAGACTTCCGTCTGCTAGAGTCGACAAGATAATGCCTAGTCTTTCTAGCTCGAGAATTTCAAGGTACACGTGCTTATAAATTATAATTGATTTTTTATCTGCAAGTTATTGTTAGTTTTATCCCCTCGTGCTGCTGACTTCAAATATGTGTGCTTTAACCAAATTTTTCTTTCGTCTCATAGGAATATCACGTCAATTAAGAAATCATCTTCTTTGACTCTGCATGATCCTAATTCTACTGGAACTCATGACAAAAGTCCAAGGTTAAAAGTAAAAACCAAGATGGACTCTCCAGCAAATGTTCAGAAACTATCACCATTACTTCCTTCTCTGAAGCGGAAACCAGCAGAGGTGATTTTTTTCAGAATTGTGTCCTGTTCAAGTTTTCAGAGCCCCCGCTACGAATTTTTTTTGATTAAAATATATGGCCAATTGGCAGGATGCTGATTTTCGCTCATTTAAACGTCCCTCACCCAGTGAAAGCAAATGCAGGCATGCATCTTCAGTGTAGTAATTATTTTACGTTATATCTTTGTTTTTTTTATGGAGTTTAATTCTTTTTACTTCTTGAATGTGCAGAAAGTCCGAAGTACCAGCCAAAGGAGTTGAAAGTGAGGTAGCCTGTTTTACATGTTTAGCGTTATGATGCTAAGTTTTCCATCGTTATTATTCTTCTGTTTCAATGTAATTAGTTTATTGACCAGCATGAAGAAAATAAGTAAGAACGTACTCCTAGTTTCTATCATAGCCTTCATAGGAAGTTACCTTCATTCTAACAAAGCCATGCATTTAGGTTCAAACACAAGGAAGTTTGACTGAAGAACCCAAGAACATCTCAACCGAGAACACAAGCCCTAAGTTTGATTTTCACCTAGAGGCAAACATGGAAAATCTAGGTTTCACGTTGATGGAAGAGGGTAACGTCAATGTTGAAAAGGCAGAGGCATGTGCCAAAGAGCTTGACGATGTAAGTCTTTTCCTGAATCTTCCCTCCCTTATCAGTTGATTCTATATTCGTCTGATTATCCAAGTTGGTTACGTAAAAGAGGTCCATCTTGAGCCTTATTGTCATAAGAACAGTAGTCAGTGCCTATTTCACGCTGACGGGGTTAATTAATAGGGCCAGGATATGTGAAACCTTACCCATATGATATTATGATCTACTGATCTTCCCAAAGAGGTTGCTCGCTTCAAAATATCGGTGCATGAACAATTTAATCTTGATGGCCATTTACGTTACTTTTCTATATTTTCCCTTTCTACAGATATGTAGCATGTTGAAAAAGAAGCATGACGAAGCAAAGGAACTGTTGGTTCGGGTACTTGTTACCAACAACAATCTTCTTATGCTGAACCACCCTATTTGTGAAGAAAAGATATCCTTTCACATTTTTGTTTTCAGCAGTTTTGTACATATGACTGTTGCTTTCAACAATTGATTATAACTACTATCAGTTGCTGCGGATGGTACATTTGTAAACCTTTACTATCCTAACATCTGCGAGGTTCAGAGATTTGCTTCGAGATTGATGTCCAGGGGACAAGTGGCTGGGGTGTGAAAGATTCAGTGAAGGTGATTTACTGGAAGGTCTCTTTATAGGTACGTACATTCACGTGTTTCTCAATCGCACACCCTAAATGGCTGCATATCAGGCATTTTATTGTAGTGAACCGTGATTTTCATGGTCCTTTGCAGGCCACGTCGAGGTCAGGGAGGGTGTTTTTGAAGTGGAGATGTCGATTTCTTTTTACGGAATGGTATGTAATTCCAGCGACGATTCTGCATTTTGATGACATCATTGAACAATTAATCGCCAAATGTATTTGAAGTAAACTCCGAGGCTGTAAATTGTTAACAAGTCAAGTTTAAATTGTAATAAAATGGCCATAGATTTTGATCATGTCAGCTACTTATCCTTGAAGAATTGCTGTGGCCGGAGTACATTGTTGTACCTGTTGTAGTCTAGCCCTTGCTTGAACTACTCTTTACCAAATGCTCACCTAATCTAAGTACTCGTATTATTTCTATTTATCCCACGTAAAAATGACACAGATATTAATGTATGTACAAACAATGTACGGAGTATTCCGTATGGTAGATTGGTAGTATGAAAAGAGTAAGATTTTGCACTATTAAATGCACACGAGTGTAGGAAAAAATACGATTATGAGAAAAAATGAGATGACATGAAAAAAAAAAGTAAGTGATAATTCTTTCAAATGAATTTAGAAACATAAAGACTCATGTAAGACCGTCTCACGTTGACATTATTGTTGAAACTTTTTACACAAGATTGGTGGTTATTTTCATTACTTTTTTTTTTTTAATGAATTGAGTGTTAGTTTATTCATGGCCTCACACTAATGTTTGTGTGATACGGTCTTATACAAGACCAACTGATTAAGAATTGACTAATTATCGCAAATTCAATAAAGAGAAATAAAATTTATTGAAAAAGTTAGATATTACATTTTTATAGGAATAATTGGATTTATCCTTATAAACATGTGTCCATTTCTGTTCAGCGAAAAATTAATATCATTAATAATAAATCATATTGCGCCTATAGATAATAACAAAACTAACCGAAAATCAAAATACAAAAATTAAAATTAAATGTTTTTCTTTTCATTAAAACATAGAACTCTAATAATAAAATCTAAAATCTGGGTAATTCTTGTGTAAGACCGGACTTACTCTAGTTTAGTGTAAGTCCTCTCACTCAACCCCTTAAAAAATTAAAAAAAAATAAAATAAAAATACAAATAACTACCCCTCATGTGAGAGGACTTACATAAATTTATTGTAAGTCCCGTCTCACATGAGAATTAATCTAAAATCTATTGCTCTCCTTCACCCCTGCCTTTATTATATACACTGCCATAGTCTTCTATGAGGGGCTTTGTGAAACCAATATTGTTTTAAAGAGAGTGAAATTCATCGGTCTTTGTAGATTATAGCCGAGGGAGTAATATGTTGAGGTTTTAGTACATTTTGTTATTATTTTATAATATTCATTTTTATTGTATTTTCCGCTTTCAGAGAATTGTTTAAAAAAAAAAAATGAATATTAACCCTTTTAGAAAAATTCGAAACAAAAGACAAATGGCCAATACGGATCAAACTTGATCCGTATTAAGTTTATGATGTATATACATTTGTTTTTTAGACACTATTCATAAGTGAGAAAAAATTTCGATATAACTTCTCACATATAAAATACTTCCTCCATTCCAATAGGTTATATACGTTTGCTTTATGCACGTACATCAATACTCGTTTTGTTTCGTTCATATCTTTGGTTTCGTATTTTCGAAAATTTTTAAATTTTGATATTAATAACGTGCCTGATAAGACAATCAAAACAAGATCATACTTGACTATTTTTTATTTTGTATGTTAAAAGTTATATCGAAGATTCTACACACTTAAGAATACTATTAAAAAAAAGAAACGTATAGAACCTATTGGAATGGAGGAAGTATAATACAGCCATGTGTGATTTTGTTTTAATTGTTTTTTCGAGACAATATTAATATCAAATATTTATAATATTTGTTATACGTAACTAAAGATACGGCTAAAAGAAAAGGTGCCTCATATACATAAAAAAAAAAAATAAAAAAATCAAATATCCGTATTGAACATATTAAAATAGAGAAAGTACGGAGTATAATATTTTAGGTAAGAAAGTGGAGGTCGGTACCGTATAGAATTACCAATTGATATTTGATGATCACTAGTGACTGGTATAATAATACTAATAATAGTACGTATATTCTGCAGAGCTAGCCGTCAACAATGACTATTACAAGTAGTAATACTATATCACTTCTTTACCAACAGCGCAACAAGTAACTCTCAGCAACTTTTTTCCCCTACTAAAACAATGTCTGGTTTAATTTAATTTACCACTAAACCATTCTCTTTATTCTCTTCTATAAATAAACCATCAAATCAAACACAAAACACACTTCACCCTTCCACTCTAATATTCTAATAACTTCTCATTTCTCACCTAAACATATAATGCAAACCAAAACCACAGCAATAACACCCCTGGTCCGACCGGGTTCAGGCACAGTGGGCCGTCACTTGGGCCGAAGACTGGCTCAAATAGGAGCCCGAGACGTGTTCACCGTCCCAGGAGACTTCAACCTCACGCTTCTCGACGACTTGATAGCAGACCCGGAGTTGAACTGTGTGGGCTGCTGCAATGAGTTGAACGCCGGGTACGCGGCTGACGGGTACGCGCGTGCTAGGGGCGTTGGTGCGTGTGTCGTTACGTTCACTGTTGGCGGGTTGAGCCTGATCAATGCCATTGCTGGGGCCTACAGCGAGAATTTGCCGGTTATATGTATAGTTGGTGGGCCCAACTCTAATGATTTTGGTACTGGCAGGATATTGCATCATACCATCGGCTTGCCCGATTTTACTCAGGAGTTGCGTTGCTTTCAGACCGTCACTTGTTTTCAGGTGCGCTGCGTCTCGGCTTTACCTATATTTGTGGACACGTGTTTTTTATTCGTAAAGACTCACGAGTTGAATTGCTTTTTAGTCGGTGTTTTTAATTAAAAAAAATAGATAAAATAATACTTTTTTTATTTTAATTGATTTTATACATATTTAATTTTTTGACAATTTCATTCATTTGTATATATTTTTAATTTGGTTAATATTTTATTAAAACAAGTGGAATAATATTTTAGTCATTATAGATCTCACCTGACGTGTTTTTGTCCACCTAAAATTTTGTGCAAAAAACAAATACTCCCTCTATCTCATTCATTTAGGCCCATGGTCCCATTTTTCTCCTCATAAAAAGTGGATCCAGGGGCTAATCTATTGAAATAGAGGGAGTATATACTACCTAATTGAGAAACTAATTGAATGGAGAAAGTACTTGCGTATGATTAATTTACGATTGTTAAGAGTGGTTATGTATTCGGATTAGTCGTTACTCCGTATTATAGAAACCAAAGTGACAATTGGTATACGTTATAAATTTTTTCATTCATTTGGCATATTGCTCAACAAAATGACCAAAGATGATTTTTTTAAGATATTTATATAGAATAATGTTTTTTAATTTATTTATAGATAAATTGAAAAAGTTATGTCAGATTATATAATCGATTTTGGACCTCTAACCATCAGCTTAAACTTTTGATTGCGTTGATTTCTGATTTTTGACAAGTTAAATTAAAAGTAAGTTATACCGAATTATATAATGAGTTAAATTTTTGGGATTAAAGCCTTCTACTCCTGGCTTTACCCCTCGACTTGGATGTAACAATATGACTGCCGAACAGAACTCATATGCTCTATGACTCTTCTAATTGGGACAATAGAAACAAGTGTCATGTACCAACTGAATAAAAAAGAGTAACATTCGGTTTTTTTATATACTCTAATGCGTCCCTACACAAATGATCTTTGGGCTTGAAATGTAGAGGCAACAATATGCCTCTTCATACCTTGCTACTCCCTCCATCCATTGTTTAAGGTGGAGGGAATAATAATTAAGAGAAATGCAAAATTTGCGGTAGAAAGTAAAAACTTTTTATAAGAGGTTAAAAACTTTTAATATGGATTAGTGAAAACCGATGTAGGAACTTAAAAAGTGGATAAAAGTAGTATATATTTCACTTTAGAATGGAGAGGTGGCGAGATTCGAATACGTGGCCTCTGGTCACAAGGCCGTAATATCATATCATAAACAAATTCAACCATAACATAGAGAATTTGATTCTGCCTCCTGCGGACTTTACTCGATAGTAATTTGGTTTACTACCCTATCACATGTTTGGTTCTCGACTCCGGCTTGCCTACACAAACACGGGGAATGACAACGATTTTGACTTGGAACCCGTCACGTTTTACTAACTTGTGCTTGAATGCTCGATAAATCTATGCGTGGTTTATCTTTGGGGACTGGCTTAGTTTGTCATTACACTATTCTAGTTGATCCTCGATCATGTTCGCAAATAATTTATTGAACTTGGATAATTATGACACGATGATGTTACACGACAACAACAGGCAGTTGTGAACAACTTGGATAATGCGCACGAGCTGATAGACACGGCAATTTCAACTGCTTTAAAGGAAAGCAAACCAGTTTACATTAGCATCAGCTGTAATCTGCCCGGAATTCCTCATCCTACTTTTGCCACTGAACCTGTTCCCTACTTTCTTGCTCCAAAGTACGTATTTTTCTGAATCCATCTTTCACCTTTTTTGTTAACGTATATGTATGCGTGCTGTCCCACGTAAGTCATATTTTATTTGTCGAACCATTTCAACTCTATATTTATGATATGATTATGTATAGTGTTTTAATGTGTGATATTGCTCATTTTCAGACTTCGTCTTTTCTGTGATAATTCCTAATACTCTAAATCACTTGTTATACTCCATATAATGCTATTTTGATTTATTAATTTGATTATTTGTCAATTTATTTTATAATGTAGGCTGAGCAATCAGTTAGGCTTAGATGCAGCTGTTGAAGCAACTGCTGAGTTTCTGAACAAGGCTGTGAAACCAGTAATCATTGGTGGACCGAAACTCAGAGTTGGCAAGGCACAACAAGCATTCGTAGAGCTTGCAGATGCATGTGGTTACCCTATAGCAGTCATGCCGTCGGGTAAAGGGCTGGTGCCAGAACACCACCCACACTTTATCGGCACATACTGGGGCGCTGTTAGCACCAGCTTTGTCGGTGAGGTGGTGGAATCAGCTGATGCTTACGTTTTCGTGGGCCCTATTTTCAACGATTACAGCTCTGTTGGATATTCCCTGCTTATCAAGAAAGAAAAATCCATCATAGTCGAGCCTAATCGTGTGACAATTGCAAATGGTCCGTCTTATGGTTGGGTTTTCATGGCTGATTTCTTATCAGCGCTGACGAAGAGGCTAAAGAGGAATACTACAGCAATGGAGAATTACCGTCGGATATATGTTCCTTCCGGGATGCCTCTGAAGTGTGCAAATGATGAGCCTCTCAGAGTCAATGTTCTGTTCAAGCATGTCCAGGCAAGCAATATGTTCTTTGTATTTTTTTTTAACATATTCAATTATCGACGCAATCTTCACCTTGGGTCGTTCAGAAACAGCCTCGTTGTGTTGAAAAACGTAGGGGTAAGGCTGCGTACATCCGACTCCCCCTCATCTCGCAATTTCCGGGAGCCATTATGGCACTGGGATACTGATTTTGCTGTTGGATTCAACATAAGTACGTAATTGCCCAAACCCAAATATAAAGTATGTAGAGGATGGTGTGTTTCATCCTTAAGTAGTGTATTATTATCGATAAAAACATGTTCAAATGCTCAGACTGGAAATGGGGTAATTCTTAGAATGACAAAGGGTAAATCATGCTACCCAATTTCGTTATGACCCAACCATGACGGGTTCATTCCAATCCATATGTGTCGCACACGAGCAGCGTCTCACATTAAGAAATAAGAAAAGACAGTTTCCAATTACGGAGTAATAAACACATGGTAAAGGGGATTCTCTCTGCTTGTTGTGGCCTGTGGGTGCGGCTTTGGACCAGTTTTAAGAGTTAACATAGTGTCCGAGCCAATGGTTTTAATACGAAATTTCTTATAAGCTTAAAATGGATATGATTGACAAAACAAATTACACACTTGGTGCATATGCTTGTGTAGCTTTTGATTCGTGCATGAGCTGTATAATAATGTTATGAGTACAGTTCTGCATTGTCATCTGATAATAAATGTGGTCAAACAGAATATGATTGACGGGAACACAGCCGTGATTGCAGAAACAGGAGACTCATGGTTCAATTGTCAAAAGCTTCGACTTCCAGAAGGCTGTGGGTAAGTGAACCTGCTCAAGTCAAAACATTATCCGTGTTTTAGATACTCCGTATTATCCAAGAATTTCAAGTGTTACATTTTCCAAAGTTTTTTTTTTTCACGATTTTTCTTTTCGAATTTTCCATGCTTTATTCTCATTGTTGCTCCTTTTATTCTAAACCTTTGTCGTGATTTCATCATCCAGTAACCTGTTCCATGGGAAAAGAGACTTGTGTTGAAAAGGCGGTAATGATCATATAGCATAAATTTCCATGGAACTGTGGAAGCGTCCCGTAACTACATGGCTATCCTTAGCAATACATAAAGAACACCATTTCATCATACAAGAAATTCATTGAAAATTTAGTGATTGTAGAAGTACTATTGAATTTGTTTGTTTAACGTCAAAATATTGTAAGTGAACTGATTTAATTGATAACTTTCTTTGAGGCGTAAAATTATCTTGAACCTTCATAAACGGTAACCTTCGACGCATTAGGTTTTACAGTTGTTGTTAGTCTCTTACGTCTAGTTTGCTTGATTGATAAATGTGGTGAAACAGGATATGATTGTGTATATTTCTGCTGCGTTAGTCAGGTATTATTCAACTAAAAATAGGAACTATTGTTGAAAATCTAGGTACGAGTTTCAAATGCAATATGGGTCAATCGGATGGTCTGTAGGCGCAACTTTAGGATATGCTCAAGCTGCAAAGGAGAAGAGAGTCGTTGCCTTCATTGGTGATGGAAGTTTCCAGGTATGTAATTTCTGCTTTTCCCAATCGCAGTGTTCAATAGACGATTACGTAGTAAAGGTGTGCATCTGATGCTGTTTGAAGTGACTGTATAGACTGTTGAGAAAGTGTCTGATGCTTAGCTTATCGTAGGTCACTGCTCAAGATGTTTCAACAATGATACGGTGTGGGCAAAATAACATAATATTTCTCATTAACAATGGTGGATACACTATTGAAGTCGAGATTCATGACGGCCCCTACAACGTCATTAAAAATTGGAATTACACAGGCTTTGTCGAGGCTATCCATAACGATCAAGGAAAATGTTGGACAGCAAAGGTAAATTTGCTCAAGAATATATACTCCCTTGTCTTTCTTCTGCATTTTGTTTGTTGAATGTGGCCATGTAGGTTTTCTGTCATATGATAAGTAGGCAGTACATTAAGTTATCGTACTAGAATGGTTTCTAGCTATGGTGAGGAACAGAAGGGTTGGATGTCGGTAAAATTACTCGGTGCTTATGTTATTTTGACAATCCGGGATCATACTTGTGTCCGACACGACATGACAAGGACATAGGTATGGACCCCGTACCCAACACTCATCAATCCTACGCTTTGTCGGTAATGACAGAAGACAGCCTAAATTGCTGGAAAACACTCTTACATGAAGCATGCATTATAGCTTTTTGGTGATTTTAAATTAACCAAAATTTCTCTATGTTTCACTTAAAAACTAAATGCTCCTATTTCTTACTTAAATTTTGAAGATTGCATCGAAGTTTCGTCGATGTACACTTATCCTTATTTTACGATTGAGTCCTAGCGTCTTTAGACTAGATTGTTGGTGATGTACGTCGAAAACTGTATTTTATTCAATTGGTCATTTTATTTTATTCCATCTTATTTTCAAATCTAAACATAGCGAGTCTTTGGATCCATTTAAATGGAGAGCCTGACAGTATAGTATAATTTCTAAACGCCAATCAATGTTTTATTACGGTTGTAAGATTGTAACGACTAACGAGGTGTCATGCAGGTTCGAACAGAGGAACAGCTGGTAGATGCGATAGCTAATGCTACTGGTGCTGCATACAAGGACTCATTATGTTTCATCGAAGTTATTCTGCACAAAGATGATACTAGCAAAGAACTCTTAGAATGGGGCTCTCGAGTTTCTGCAGCCAACAGTCGGCCGCCGAATCCGCAGTAAGATTCGATTTCGAGAATCAGTGTTAACGTAGGGTCATGACAAGATTGGCAATTATGTTCGACTTTCATGTAAAAATCAACTTTTGTTTTATGAATCTCTTGTATTCTGGTTTATTTGTGGGTTTTGTATCATGTAATGTGGAATGCTATGGTTCTTCTCCTTTGGTTATTCTCTCCAACCTTTTTCCTTCTTCCTCTTACATATGAATATATGATTAGAATAATAATTTATTCTTTGGGTTTTTTACCTTTTATTTAGGGTCAGTGTGAGATAGTACCTTTTAATTTATTTTTTGTTTTCTAGTATGTTTTATTTCTTACTATTATTAAAGCCCGTGCGAGGGTTTTAATAATGTGTATTTAATAATTAATTCATGATTTATCGTTTTTAATTTGGATTCAGTACAAATATTAAAAAAAATCAATAAATATGAAGAAGGGTTACTGATATCATGTTCATTGTAATATATAAAAAAATGTTGAGGAATATAGAATTATATAAATGTAAAATGTTTATATAAATTTGTACAGTTTTTAGCTTATTTATTAATTATAATACTATGTTGTTATATTTTCATAGTATTTGTATTTCATTACTAATTATACCTAATTTTTTTAGTAACCTTGTTTGTGACTTTAGTTGATTAATTTTATATTCCTATACCCCTTTAATTATGATTTGTTCTCTTAGATGCACTATAAATTAGTTTGAGATTGTCTCAAAGAAGACTTAGCTTTGAATTAAACTTTTTTTAGGAGAGATTTATTTAAATATTTGTATCTTATAGAAAAAAAATTCTTTGCTTTAAATTTTATTAGATTATAAAAATATTATTTTTATAGATTATCAAATAATTATGGTAAGCGTTACCCATGAGCTGTTCAATTTATATGAAGAGGTAAATGTATCTTGTTGAAAATAATATAATAAACTTAATTTCCATAATATTAGTCTTAATATTTTTGGGTAAGTTTTTATTCAAATTATTTAGAGAATTGATTACTTTGACTAATATATGGAAAAATGTTAATAGGTAGTCGTATGAAATTAAGGAAAATGTTAGTCTTTATATTTTTATCTTTGTTTTCTTCATTTAAATTTTGTAGAAAGCTAATTGGTCTTAATAGAATTTATTAGATTAATTTGCAATTTAATAGATTATCAAATGTTTATTTTTCTTAGATTATCAAATAATTCTGGTAAGTATTGTTCACTTTGATTAATAAGTAATTTAAAAAATATTTTAAATTATCAATAATAATTTATAACCTAATTTAATGGTAATATATTATACGAATAATATAATTGTATATTATCGACTTAATACTTTTGAATGTAAAATTTGGGTATTTTATCCAAAACTACCTTATTTATGCTACATTTATTTTTAAAAAATGGAAAGTATGGCCTTAAATATTTTTATTTTGGAAAAAAAAACTATCAACATTCATCTATACCATGTAAATTATTTTATTTTTTTTCCATAATTTTCAGATGCTCTCCTACAAAACTGGCATTAACTATTAAATCAAAACTTAATACTATGAAACTAATTAAAAGGTCAAACATTATAAATTATAAAATATCATATAACGATAATTAATGACTTTATTTGATATATAATAATCAATAAATCTTGTATATATCTATTTTACCTTTCATGTTACATATAGTTTTGCTATTGGTTTTGTAATCAAATTTATTCAATGAGAACAAAAAATCTTGAACTTAAAATATAATTCTACAATAGATACAACGGAAAAAAGGATCATCACCAATTCAATCAAGCTATGTTTAAATAACAAACATGGAAATTAAAAAAAATATAAAACTCTTCAAAATTAAATATTTTTATCAAATCAAATACACCGTAAAAAATAGAAATAACACAAATCGTACTCATAAGAAAAACATACTAAACTTAAACTAATACTTAAGAAGATCAAGCTAATTTTTTTATGTATATATAAATAAGCATGAATTGTAAATTAATTAGTGAGATTTGATTTGAATCATTTGATCTTTAAGATCCTACGGTTGATATTTAGATGTAGGATTTAAAAATATAGGTTGGACTTACATAATTCTATTTGTATGTATAAAGAGGATTTAAGACACACCTAAAAATTACCTAATGTATGATAACTAAATAAGGAAATTTTTTAAATTATTTTTTTAGTTTTATAAAATTAGGAAAATGGTTAGTCTTAATATTTTTTTAGCTGAGTTTTTGATTTTTTTTTTCTTTCCAAGTCTTAATTTTTTTAGGTAAGTTTTTGTTTATGTTGTATAGAAAGATAATTACTTTATATTAAATTTCTTTTTTAGGAGAGATTAGGAAAAAGGCTAAAGGTTAGTATTATAACAATAGGAAAAACGCTAATCTCAGTACTTTTTAGCTTTTTTTTTTTTTTTGATGACGAGGGGGCTGAGTCCCCCCCGGGCACATGCATTCCCGCACCACCACATGTACCATGTAAGCCACCCCCGACAGGGGCTGCGGTGGCCAAGTGGGGAAATTGGTTCCAGGTGGGATTTGAGCCTGGGACCTCACACAATTTGTTGCACCTTCCAGGTTAACCCAAATTCCACCTGGGCAACCACCACTTGGTTTAAATTATGGTAAAAGTTAATTGCTCTTAATTGAATTTATTTCTAGAAGAGTTCTTTTTTTAATTTTATACAAAACTAATTGTTTTGAATTTATTAAATTATCAAATAGTTATTTTTTATTACATTATCAAATAATCATGGTAAATGCTGTTCACTTTTATTTATAAGTAATTAAAAAATATTTTAATCATCAATAATAATGTATATACAAATTTAATAAATTATGGTATGGATACTATAGCAAAACTCTCTTTTATGTAGATATATATAGATATGAAATATATAGTTTGATTTCTAATTATAAAAGAATTAAAAGAAAAACTTTAAAAGGGGATAGTAAAAAATAAAAATTTGAAAATTTGTCATCAAACTAATACACCATGTTCATTCTTTTTATACTTAATTTTCAGATATTATCATACAAAATTGACATGAACAATCAAATCAAAACTTAATACGATGAAACTAACTAAAAGATCAAGTATGATGAATAGTAAATATTATTATACAACAATAAATAATGATTTGATATGAAAATAAGACAATCAATAGATCATGTATATCTCTTTTACCTTTCACGATACAAATTCGATTGATTTTGTAATCAAGTTTATTCAATGAGTACCTCAGATCTTGAACTTAAAACATAAATCTGCAATATACAAAGGGAAAAAAGATCATTATGAATTCAATCAAGCTATGGTTAAATAACAAACATGATAATTAAGAAATAAACCTTTTCAAAATTAATACACATATCAAATCAAATACACGTAATAATATAAAAATAACACAAATCGTAATCATAATTAAAACATAATAAACTAAAACTATTTAACCCGGTACCTTGGAAAACAAAGCTACAGTTTTTGATATATATATACACACAAAAAAAGTTTGAAGACTTACCTAAAAAAAATATCTTATGTATTATAATTAAACAAATAAATTATGTGTCATATAATTGTTTCTTTCCAATTTTTTATTTTATTGAATGCATATTATTTAATCTATTTTTCAAATGAATTTTTTTAGTGGATGAAATACTTTGATATTTATACTCATTTGATAGTATTTTTCGTTTCGAAACTATTATTTCGACAAATACATTTTATGAAACATAATAATCAAAGACTTAGCTAAAAACTTTCTAATGTTTCATAATTAAATAAGAGAATTATTTCTCATATAATTATTTCTTTCCAAATTACTATATTTTCACAATTTAATTTATTTTTTTAATGTAATTTTATGATTGGTCTAAATCTCCTTGAATTAAGGAGAGCTCTTGAAAAAAGCCTCTTTTACTTATATATATATACTAGGTGAAATGCCCGTGCGATGCATGGGTAACTTTATTAATTCACATACAATAACAATAAATAGTAGGTTAAATTTATTTGTGCGATTAGTCTAAAACTAAACAGGCAATAATAATATCGAGTGAAAATAAAATGACGTGTCTATTAAAAACATATATAAATATGTGTGTAATTATTTTGAAATTTGAAAATCTTATTAATTATAGATTATATTTAAATTTGTATTTCAAATATCATAATTTTACGTCATTGACAATATATAGAATAAACATTCACATTGAAAACACATTTAAATTTAAGGTCAATGTTCAAAATCAAACAACACCACAAAATTATTACCCAGTAACGATCATAAAATTATGCATAACGTTAACACTTATGATGTACAATTCCTCTATCTCAAAATTTTCCATAATTATTATGTTTCTCAATATTTGGACCATCTATAATTATTATCAAATAAAATAAAATAATTAAAAACTTCACAATATTTGGACCATCTATAATTATTATGCTTCTCAATAAATTATAAAAAATATTAATGACAAATTTCCATCTTGTAATAGCTATATAAGGACAAAAAAATATGTGGAAATGATTTTTGTAAAAATATCAAAATTTACTATTAAATGCCAATCAATATAGCAATTGAACTTTCATACATAGAAATAATTGATTTGGTACATATTTGCATAATCTTATATTTGATGATTTGATTGCGTTGCAAATTGTAACCATACGATATAGATGTTGTTGATTGTTACTTCACTTGTAGTTTTATACAATTTAATTTTTCGAACGACATAACACTTTTTAGATCTATGTATATATCGCCAATAATAACAAAAAATATTTACAATTAAAACTAACATAAATATCTCTGTATATTACACTATAAAAATTGGGAATTCACATATTCAACCAAAATAAAACCATATATATGTACACAAATATATTGAATATCAAAGTATATAAGAAGAGAATAGCATTAAAAAAAAAATTAAATCTAAAACTATCATAATTAAAAAAATAAGACATTTGATTTAAAGAAAGGTGACAATGAATATATATACGTAGGATTAACCATGTTTTCAATAGTTTAAACAAATAATAAATAAATAAAAAGCCAATGTGACAAAGATTCAATAGGGAAACCTTCATTGTGAGATGATCGTAGTATAATATATTAGAGTAATATAAATTTGTTACCCACAAAAAGAATTTATATAGTTGATAATTATCACTGTGATACGATCGTACTATTATTATTGCAAAAATAATATAAGATTATAAAAATTTTAAACTGTGATTTGCTTCGCTTAAAAATATTAAACTGTGATTTGCTTTGCATAACTTTCATAGTTGATAATGTAGCATATGTACAATATATAGGCTCTTCAAGATAATATATGCAAAAATGTAACTTCGAAACGAAACAAAGGATATAAAAAAATCGTGAGTAATGTTTATATTAATTAGTATGTACATGAACTCTTAAATTATAGATGCACGTTTAGCTATTAGCTAAGCTACATTTTCCCTATCATTATACTACACCATGTTGATTTTTTTTTTTACCTCATCCTCACACACTAAACTATTTTTATTTCTAAAGTTCAGTACTTCCCATAATCTTGAAACACTAACTTTGATCTTCCACTCGTTTTTAGTGGAATTTAATTCACAAATGAATGAAAAGGTCTAAAAAAAAGTGTAACAATAAAGATCATGCATAAATAAATAAATAAATCAATAAATGATTAGCTTTGAGTATGACACATAATTAAATTAACAATGAACGTGACACAAGTATGACATGGTAAAAACCTTGAGAAGTGAATATGTCGTCCTTCTTAATAGTCTTATAGTTGAATTTGTAAGTATATGATGACTTTAGTAAAAAAAAAAAAAAAAAAAAAAAGTAATTCTAATTTGATTTAAATAGGAAAAAAATAATTCTAATTGTGCAAAGATGATGTGTATAAAGTGAGGGTAAAATGATATTTTCATTGTTAAAGTTAACCATAAATAGAATTGTGGCTAAATGAGTGAAATGGAGGGAGTAATATTTTACTATAAATTGAGTAATTCCAAAATTATCTATTAAAATTGAAGTTTTGTAAAAAAAAAAAAAAAAAAAAAATTAACTTTCGTTATTACTACCTTTTTTAAAATTTAAAGTTTCTGTTATATCATCAACTTTTATAAATAAAGTTTGTTTTATACTTTTAAATTGGAGTTTGAGAAACCCATACATAAGAACACTACACTATATTGACTCATATTATTAAAAAAGAATCATACAAAGATAGTAATCACGAACTAAAAATGTTTATTATGACATTATTAAACACTCTTATCAAATATACCTTAAAAAATAGAAATAACACAATTTGTAATCATAATCATAATTATAACGGTAACTATTTAACGTAGTACTTAGAAAAATCAAGCTACAGTTTTTGACCTATATATATACAAAAAGGGTTTAAGACTTACCTAAAAATTATCTAATGCGTCATAATTAAATAAGAAAATTATGTGTTATATATTATTTATTTCCAAATTATTATTTATTTCTCAGTTCAAATTATTTAATTTAGTTTATAAATGGAGTTTTTTTATTGGATGAAATACCTTGATATTTACAGTCATTTAATAGCATTTTTTGATACAAAACTATTGATGTTAATTTTATATTATTTCGACAAATACATTTTATAAAACATAAAAACAAAGACTTGCTTAAAATTATCTAATGTATCATAATTAAATAAGGAAATTATCTCTCATATGTTATTTCCAAATTATTTTTTTTTTCTCAATTTAAATTAATTAACCTATTTTCTAAGCGTTCTTTTCTTATTGGCTAAAATTCCCTTAAATTAAACTAATTATGTGTCATATAATTATTTATTTCCATATTATTTTTGTTCACAATTTAATTATTTAAATTATTTTACAAATAAATTTTTTTGATTGGATGAAATACCTTGATATTTACACTCATTTAATAGCATTTTTCAATACGAAATTAATGATGTTAATTTTATATTATCGCGAAAAATACATTTTATAAAAAATTAAAACAAAATATCTGACTAAATATTATCTAATGTATTATAATTAAATAAGGAAATTATGTCTCATATAATTATTTATTTCCTAATTACTATTGTTCTTAATTTAAATTATTTAATCTATCTTTTAGGGTGCAATTTTCTTATTGGCTAAAACTCCTTGAAGTAAGGAGAGCACTCGAAAAAACCTTCTTTTATATATATAGAGCGATTGATTGATTGATTTTTGTTAAAAAGTACCAAATAACGGAATCCGGCGACTAAAGTCAATTTTCCGATGGTTGACCTTCATTTTTCTTCTTTCTTTTTCCTTTTATTTGTTAAATCATACCTTTAATTTATTTCTTTTGTTAACATAATCATAATTTGTTAATTTACTTCTATCCATTACATATACACTAATTCTTGTGTAAGTCAGGACTTACAATAAATTACTGTAAGTCCGTCTCATTTGTACTCGATTATATAACTTTTGTACTATTTAAGTGATAATTATGATTACTTGTTACTAAATTTTTTTAGATACCTCTGTTAGTGACTTTAGTAGATTTGTTTCATGTTTTTGTACCCCTTTCACTGCAACTTGTACCTTAGTCTCACATGAACTTAGTGTCAGTTCAGCCTTACAGGAGAATTACTGTTACATATATATCATAAAGGCATTGAAAAAACATCATTAAACTAACTATTTTTTTTTCTTATTCTTTAATTTAAACATCTTTTACATCCTTCAAATTAACTAATTTCGATTTTCGAATTTGACATCATCTATTTGAGAATTCGAATTTCAATTTTTTTTCTTCTTCAATTTAACCTACTCTTCTTTATTTGAAATCTTTTCAGAGTACTCTTGACAACTTCATTGTTGAGTATTTCAATTTCAATGACAAGTTGTTACAAGTTTCTATGTTCGAATCAAAACTGTAGAACTTACAAGTTACAAACTTTTTCCTTGAAAATTTGAGAAGTTCAAGAAATTCGATTTGCACACAGTAAACCACATTCGAATTCTATTTCCATGTAAAAGGTTTTCGATAATGAATTTTTTTTGGAATTTGTGGCAAAATGTTAAAGTAGTAGAAAATTGTGAGAAAAGGTTTCAATTTAGGTTTTAGAAGAAATATGTAATTTTGGGGAAAATGTCAATTTGATGGGAATTTTTTTTGTTATGTTATGTGTTGGAGGGAAATTAAAATTAGGTATTATTTAACAAATAATGGTTTAGGTTTATTAGGTTTCACCTGTTTTCGCCGTAAAATTCAGTAATTTCACCGGAATTTATAATTTGGTACTTTTTAACAAAAATAAGAAATAAAAGGTACTAGAAAACAAAAAATAAAATAAAAGGTACTATATCACAAATGACCATAAATAAAAAGGTACTATCTGACAAAAAAACCCTATAATTAAACTCTTTATATTATTAGATACCACAAACAAATTAGATTTAATATCTTCTTTGAGACTATAAAAAATGGACTTTAGAAATTAAGTATCCGAATTTAATCCACTAAAATTAATTATTTAAACAAATTTTTAGGTAATTATATTGAGTAAAGATAAAAACAATAAAATGGGTTAAAACATCAATATATTACTTCCTCCTTTGCATTCATTTGTATATGTTTGCCTTTTTAAGCACTATTTATGAGGGTGGAAATTAGTTAATACAACTCTTAATATATAATAGGATAATTTAACAAGAATAATCCATTATATGGCTCGTCTTCCTTAAATAAACCATTTTTCTTTAAATCCAACAATAAATCCAAGTATTACAACCTTCTCTATAAATAGATGCATTTAAAAGGTGACTTGTTGATGACATGTAAATGTAGGCTACCTCTTTTCTTCCTCTTATAATAAAGTATCCACTATTTTTAAGCCCCCAAGTATACCTCAAGTCCTCGACAGCCACATCTATTTTTTTTTTTTCAATAAATCATTAATAAAAATCAATGAAATCTTAGAAGAAAAAAAAAAAACCCTAAAAAGCAAAGAAGTTGAAGACAACAAATATGTTGATGAAGAAGCAACTAAAGAGCTTCAAAGGCCATCAATGGTGATGATAGAGCTTGTCGAGCATCAATGACGACATGATAGTCACGAGCAGTAATGTGGGTGACGGGTCTGCGCGGCGGACTACTTGACGTCTTGCTTAGGTGTTCTGGCAAATAAAGAGGACATACTTTAAATTAAAAAGATCAAGTTAGAAAACCTTTAAAACTATTTTGGAGTCGCCATCAAATTAACGCGGTAATTTGGAACCTGTCTACTTGTTGTAAACTCTAAGACACGGACTTAGAGTTTATGACACGCCGACACCCATCCATCTAAGGTTATTGTGAAACCAGATTCAAGGTGATGGTACTCTTCTTTAAGATTAATTCAGTTGTTTTAGAAATACCTTTTAGAAAAGTCTAATTTGAAAAGTAGCTACTACTGGCCCGAGAACAATCTTTTAAGGACATTTGAGCTAAGTTATTCGTTACGTGCATATACGATATTTGTTGTAAAAGATGTGTGCAAAATAAAGGACATAAACTCCATGTTGCCCTGCGGCTTTCATGGCAAACCGCTTGTGTACTGGCGGTTCATGGGGCAAATCGCCAGTGCACACTCGACTCACGATGCAAGATGCAAAAAAGTTTATTTATTTGTTTAGAACACTCAGTTTAACATGCTTTAACGATATAAACGAAAACGGTTTATGTAATGTCAAATTAATCGTGTTAATGCAAAAAGAAAATTGCTTATGCATAAACTTAAATTAAAATCCATTCGGTTCTTTTAATTTAAGCGTCGTTGCTTGTGTGACTTTGGCGGGCTGCAAGACGAAAAGTGTATTTAGAGCTGTCAAAATCTAATTTCAACCCGATAAACCGTCCGAAACCGACCTGTAAATGACCCGAAGTAAACCTGCCTTTTTCGACCTGAACCAATAGTTACACGAACCCGAATAACCGGAAAACAATGGGTCAAAATCCGACCCGTAGCGGGTTGACCCGTTGAGTCAAAAAACTTACGTTTCTAAATATAAAAGGAAAATTTAACATGAATAATTCATCCTATTAATGGTCTTCCACTAATAAACCATTCTTCGTTTAATTCCAAAATAAACCCAACTATTACTCCTTTCATCCATAAATAAACCCACCCAAAATTTGACCGGTTGGTAACCTGTAATTGCAGGTTACCTTCTTCTTCCTCTTAAAATTGAAACTTCCACCATTTTTAAGGCCCCCAACTCATGAAATAGCCATACATAATTCTTCTTTCCTTCATAAATCATAAAATCAATCAATCTAAAAACAAATTTAAAAAAAAAAAAAAAAAAAGTGAAGTGTTTGAAAGGATGTTGAGGAATAATCTAAGGAAAACAACAACTATGAAAGAGCTTTAGAAATGGAGGTTGCATCCTTCATTAATGGCAGTGTGAGTGTGTGGCGGTGATGAGCGATACTCCGACGAGGTCAAATTTGAAAAATAGAGGGAGGTCTAAGGTCTAGGAGAGTGTCAAAAATGGAGGTTGCGTCCTCCATCAATGGAGGTCGACGGTGGTTGAAGGTGGCCAGATATAGAGGGCCACAATGATTGTTGGTTACGAAGTGGGGTGTTTCAAGTGCGTGAGAAAGAAAGGTGACCAGGAGGGACTAAGGCGGTGAGGGTGCTGCTGATCTTTCGCGAAGGAGTGTGGCGTTATGGGTTAAAGGTGATGGTCGTTTGCAGTTCAGGGGACCGTGAATCGAGGCATAAAGGAGATGAAATGCAAGGCTGATGATAAAAAAGGGAAGGTCAACATCGGTGAGGAGCACACGGTGGTTACGGTGACTGTGGTGACGTACTTGTCGTCGGTGGTGCTCTTGAAACTTAAAGGTGGTGTTAATAGAGGATGAAGGTGTTATAATTGTGAATTGATTTTAGTTTGATGAAGAAGATGGCAGAATAATTTTTTTTTAACCTGTTGTACAAGTACTAGGTCACTCGGTTTATTTAAAGTCGAATATAAGCATAGGTGAGTTTATTTGGGGATTAAATGATGAATGATTTATTTCTGGAAGACTGTTAATAAGATGGATTATTGTTGTTAAATTTTCCAATATAAAATGTCTTTATCAGTTTTAATTTACAAGTAAATTTTTTATTACAAATTAATTTTAAACATTTCACACCTAATAAATTTTTCATTATTGAAAATTTTCACTTAAATTATAATCTTTATTATTCAATACTTATACAATCAATCATTTTAATAGTGTTTGTTAGTTACGTCGACATTATGAATTTGAGGCATTTGAAATCATTATTAAATTTTGAAACAAAATATATGTGGAGAATAAATGAGAAAAATGAGAAAAAGAAAATGATATAAATTTAAGTCGGTAGTTCGAAGTAGCATTTTAAATTTGAAGATACTACTTGAAAACTACATATATGGATCTAATGTTATAAATATCGATTTAATAGACACACACACATCTATAAACTTATTTTAAAATTTTCAATTTTGGAACTTATAATTAAAAAAAATTAATTTTTTAATAATATATCAATTAGAGTTGTTTTTTGGAGGCACCATAAAAATGACTGTTTCTTTTTTTTTTTTTTTTTTTTTTTTTTTTTTTTTTTTGTTTGTTTTTGTTTTTGTTTTGTTTTGTTAAAGCACCTTGAAAGTGTAATAGTGAAGGAGGAGGTGACTAATGAATTTCGAAGAAAGACAGGGTTCGTTAGAGGTGCTCTGCCATTTAGATATTTAGGAGTCCCTGTGACACCTAAACGTTTGAGTGTTATGGATTATGACATCCTAATTGACAAGATATTTGCTAAAATCAGAGGATGGGGGGCCAGAAAACTCTCTTATATGGGTAGACTGACCTTGGTGAAGTCAGTTCTACACACTCTGCATCTGTATTGGGCTCGAATCTTTATCCTCCCTGTGGGTGTGCTCAAGAAAGTGGATGATATCTGTAGAAATTATCTTTGGGAGGGACACATTCACCACTGTAAAGGTACCCCTATAGCATGGGAGTCAGTCTGTATAGAGCTCAAGGCTGGTGGGCTTGGGATCATGAATAGTAGGCAATGAAACACAGCAGCAGTGGGAAAGTTGGCATGGTGGGTACATACTAAAGCAGACCATGTCTGGGTTCGTTGGGTTCATCATGTATATCTCAAGAATGATGAATGGTTGGACTATACTCCAAATTCTAATTCTACTTGGTGTTGGAGGAAGATTTGTGGGATAAAGGAAAAATTGAAAATGGGTATGTTAAATGATGGGTGGCTGGTCTCTGGTCAGACATACACCATTAAATCAGCCTACAATTGGATGCAAGGTGAGTGTCAGAAGCTGGGGTGGATAAGTTTTATCTGGTCACGGTTCAATGTTCCAAAGCACAACATCATTGCTTGGTTAGCCATTAAAGGGCGCTTAGCAACCTTGGATAGATTGAAGAAGTTTAAAATCGTGGAGAATGAGGTATGTTACTTGTGTTTGAATGGCAAGGAGAGTGTGGAATACTTATTCTTTGACTGTGTTTATAGCACGAAATGGCTGGAACTTCTGGTGCCGAATCTGGGTTGTCGTAGATTGGACATTGCTGACTGGAAGAGGTTGGATAAACAACGAGGAGCATCAAAATTTCAGAAACAGATTCTGTTTGCTTTTATAGTAGGTATTATTTACTATATTTGGTTCATTAGAAATTATTGTCGTATAAATAGTCGAATTATACACCCGAAAGTGATGTATAGGAAGTTAAAGGAGTAGATTAGGATACGAGCACATAGATTAGCATCTAATCTTACTTTATGTGATCGCACATGGTTTGAGGAGGTATGTGGGAGAGAATAAACAATTTTGTATCTAGTTTGTATAAAGGTTTGAAGCTATTAATGTAATTTACCTTTTACAAAAAAAAAAAAAAAAAAAAAAAAAAAGTGTAAATAGTGCATTTGGAGAGAAGGTGAAAAGTTTAAATTTTTTGATTTGGCGGGATGTAAAATCAAGGAATAAATTTGGGGAGAAGATAAGTCATTATAAATTCTAAATTTGAGAGGGAAATAGTGAAATACGTATTAATACCACCCAAAGTCTCCATATTAGTAATTCACCCACTTGTCAGTAATGATTAATGAAGTACAGTTACAAGGGACAACTTGTACTTCCTCCATTCCGTTTGATTCTATACGTTTGACCAAAACACGGTAATTAAGGTAGAAGAAAATCAAGTGGGGTAGATAATGGAATTACTTAAATACCCCTACTTTATTGTTTGCAAGTGGGTTGGGTGGGTATTAGTGAAGGGTATATTGGTCTTTTAGTTTAATAAAGTAGAGACTAAAATAGAAATGTATAGAATTGATTGGAATTTCCAAAAAAGGAATATGTATAGAATCAAATGGAATGGAGGAAGTACTAATCTTAATATTAGTGTTTTGACATCATGTAAAGTTTGACTATAAATGAAGAGAGTAGTGTTTTTTTTTTTTTTTTTTCTGAAAATTAAACTGATATACCTAAAAAGGAAAAAAAAATAGACAAAAATACGTTAATTCACCCGTATTTTGACCCTAACCCGACCTGTATACTACCCGAACCCGAAATACACCCGACCCTTATGTTACCCGTATAATAGTTACCTGAACTCGAAACCCGCCCGCTCGACCTGTTTGACAATTCTAAGTGTATCTGACGGGCCTCAGTCGTATGCCACAAATTAACAATTAATAACACTTAAATCATAATACTAAACAAGTAGTAAAGCGGAAGTAAGGGGTCAAACCACAGGGAAATAGACTAATCGAATTAAAGCTAAGCGTAGACGAATTGCAAAATACGGAGTAATAAAGTAACAAGTAACCAAGTTGGGGGGTTTTGTGTTGAATTACTAAGCTAATCAAAATCAAGTATTAAAGCAAATAAAGTGAATAAAAGGATGAAATATAAGATACTAAAGGTCTCAACTCAAGTTACTATCCGTCCGGGATTCAAAGGTAATTGATAACAGTTATCTGATTCAATTTTGTATTTTTGCCTACCTTATCGTGAATCATAAAATTCTAATTCTCTGTATGTTTAGTTAATTAAAAATTATCTCGTTCTTTAACTAACCCTAACTAAAGGACAATCTCAATAATCCAGTTAAAGATGTAATCAATTAGCAGCTTTAACGACAAGAGAATCGATAAGGAATAAATCGCACAATACAATCCAGTTGTACTTTAGACATTATGAGAATTGCTTCTAAGAATGACTATCACGAATCTCGTTCAATAGTTAAATCTAGTTTGTTACTAGTGTTACGTTGATTAACAATCCAGTTCAATCAACGTAATTAACGATAACGCAATTAATAAGAAGACTAGTTGCGCACCTAGAAATCACAATCAATATCACAAATAAAAATAATAACAAAGCAATAATTAATAATCAAGAATAAAGTAGAGAACTTTCAAACTCACAATTAACGTAGAACCGTTTCAATCACGTGAATTAAGAATTAAAGGATTAGCTATTCATGACCGACGGTAACAAAATTCTTCAAAAGTTTCAATTTTGAATTCTCTAAACTTGAATGATCATCTAAAAATTAGGTAAAGTCTAATATGTAAATAAGGCTGCTACTAAACTACACCCCCTCCCCCCCCCCCCCCCCCCAAAAAAAAAAAAAAAAAAAAAAAAAAAAAAAACAAATAATAATTATGTCTACTAAAACAAGCCTTATATATATACACACATATATACATATGAGGCTTTCCAAAACCTAAACAAAATAAATAAGTCTTAAAATCATTCCAAATTCGTGTACAAAAGCTTCACTAGAGCCTTGGTAGGCTCAGCAGAGCTTCAGTAAATCATAGAATCCTCAGCAGAGCCTTCATAGGCGCCAGTAGAGCCTGAACTGCGAAAATAGGCTCTAGTGAGACTTTTTAGTAGAGCTTTCTTATCATTAGTATAGCCACAATAGGCTCCAGCAGAGCACTGTACACGATAAAAGGCTCTGTAGAGCCCTTTTGTTTTCTTCTTTGAGGCTCCACCTCTCTCTTCAACATTCCTCTTTCGGACTTCTCTTTCTTCGTGTTCCGAGCTTGACACGCACTTCAAAATCATCGGAAGCACACTAAAGTAAACTAGACATTCGAAATTCACATTTAATCCTTTCATCACTACAACTCCAAACTACCCAAAATCCTCATAATCCACCCATTTAACCATCTTAATGTCACCTAAAATCACTTCCTGAACCCCTACTAATTACGTCATAGCAAATTCCCCCACACTTGAACCTTTACTTGTCCTCGAGTAAACTCAAAGGACACAATACATATTGGAACATCACTAGTTCAAAAGCACGGCGGATCAAGAACAACGCAAGCCTCGCAAATTCTCTTAACACCCTCTAGTGGCTTAGCAATAGACACTCACACACTCTTATCGACTCTAGAAGTCATGTCTGCATGACAACTCTTCAACAACATATCAAACAATCACTTGTGCTACATATTAATGTCTCCAATTGCGATAAGATGTTCATCATTTAACGTCACAACCCACACAAGTGAAATCCTAGCCTCCTCTACTCCATCAACAACACAATACTCAATCGCAAGAAGCGGTTGTTGGAGTTAGTGTCCTCCGCAAATAGTGCAATAACATAAATAAATCTCTAAAGGTACACAGGGTACGTTTCGTATTTAATCAGTTGATTAACGTTTATCGATAACGGTTCGCTTGCTAGATAAGTTTGACGTTATTGTCATACAGATGGCGGTGATCAACTGGTCCCTAAG
The DNA here is from genome assembly GCA_023091065.1 of Dianthus caryophyllus. Lineage (NCBI taxonomy): Eukaryota > Viridiplantae > Streptophyta > Magnoliopsida > Caryophyllales > Caryophyllaceae > Dianthus > Dianthus caryophyllus. The sequence goes on along the minus strand of CM041527.1, from coordinate 17,623,761 downwards.
AGTCACACCTAAAGGATGTGTTTGAGAAATATGATTATTTGAGAAAATGATCATATTGATGCCTTACTTAATGACTAAACAGTTAGTCAGTGTTGTTGACTAAAAGGTTAGTCAAATGTGACTAAAATGTTAGTCAATGTGATAATGTTACTGACTAAAATGTTAGTCAGTGTAATGGTTGTACGGCTATTTAATACAGATTAAATAATTTTAGCTGAGACGAATTGAATGTAATTCGTGAATTGAATATAAAATGTTATATTTAATTATTGTATAATGCAAGCTAATTAAATATAAACCGTTATAATTAATTACTACTGATATATAGTGCATTATATTAGAAGCTAAAAATGACCAAACAGATAGAGTCCAGATACATGTTGTCTAGATTCATTATCTTGGTCAATAAGTTATTGTATTTGAGGAGAATAATATCTCCCCAAATACTTCCCTAGAGGCCGGCCATTAGGAGGGATTAGGGAGTATATTATGTTTCCTAATTCTATTCTAATTAATCCTAATTCATTCACATCTCTACAACACTAAAACCTTGAAAGAAAAGAAAAGTAGTTTCCTTCTCTAATTTCTAGCAATTCAAGGGCATATCACAAATACATCTTGGGTGAGATAATTAGGAGATACCATTTTTTTGGTATTGTTCATAGGCCGATCTGCAAGGATTAAAGGTTAATTCTAAATCTTGTTGTTGTATTATGCAATTTCTATTTTATGACCATTAATCTTATAAAGTTTTTCATTATAATCCTGTGATTTTAAAGGTCTATATACCGATATAAACGAGCCTTAGGGCACATGAAATTTTTATAAGGTTTTCATAAAAAACGATTTTGTATAATTTTTAAACAAAAATTTGTGATGGCCGAATTGTTTTGGTGATTGGCCGTGAGGTTTTGTTTATTTTTGACATGATTTTGGTCCACTTGATTCATAATTATCCATGTTTTAAGATGTTAAAACTATAATATATGAATTTGTATAAGTTTTGATTTAATACCGATTAAATTAAAACATAAAAGGATCAAATTTTGTATGATTATGAACATATGAGTTTGTTAATCATTAGATCTATATGTTTATGTTGTTTAAATTAAAAAGTTAGTTTGAACATCTTAAAATCAATGTTTAATACAGATTAAAATTGAGTTAGTATCGATCTTTTCATTAGCATAATTGAATTAAATCAGTTTGATTCAATTTTACAGTTGGCCGAATTAAAATTGTTGTTTTTGTTTTTTTTTAGTTTTGGCCGATTTAAAATTTAAATAAAAAAAAAAAAATATTATATCACGTTTTATTTAATTTGGCCGGAATTTTATAAAAAAAAAAAAAAAAAAAAATATTGATTAATTCGGTTTATTTGCTTTTGGCCGAAAATATTTGATTATTTTTGGAAATTAAAATTTTGTCATATTTTGTTATATTATAAAGATAATATATTTTGTGTTATTGTGAAGCAGTTCATAATAAATATGATACCTAATATTTTAAAGAAGTTTAAAATATTTTTGTGATCTAATTTATGTTATACTGATAATATAAATTATTTCTTTTGGATTATTGTTTTGATTATAAGATATTATGAACAATTAAGGAATTGTTGCATAATGATAATCATTTAAAAAGGTGGTTTGGATAATCAATCTATTGTATGCATTGGTTATTTTCTTGTTTAGTTGATGCTGTTTTATGAATGAATGTTTGAATGAATGATTTAATTTTACGCATTAAAAAAATGTACAATCGGTTGTAATTTACTAGTGTGGCCTTAGAAGATTGTGTTTCCGTAATGAAAGGAAACATAATTGTTGGTTGTATTTTTGAGATCTCGAATCTCCCATCTTGTAATATTTTTAATTTTGGCATATTTTGAATTAGAATGTAAATAGGTTTATTTTGTAATTCAATATGTAATTTGAGAAGATTCAAGATGAAGATTCAAGATGGAGAGCTGACTCCCACTTAAAGCCCAAGATGAAGAATGAAGACAAGCTTAGGGTCCATGGATGGATTCCACTTTGTATTTGTCTTTATTTTCATAGGGATAGGCCACACTAGGTGTTTTTCATTTTTGCGTTTTCTTTACTGTTTTCATTGCATTCACGTTAGATAATAGCATCATATTCCGCCTAAACTAAACCAAACCACCTAATATGCATGAAAATGGATCATTTAGTTGTATTTTTATCATGGACATACGGATGTTATTCGTTTAGGGCTATCACCTCAAATTAATCATTCACGTAAATGCTAGATATTTGTTCACTTAAAATGAATTAAAATGAGTTGATGGGACCTTCCTCTATTCTAAAATTGAGATTAGTCTTTATAGGAAAAGCATGCTATGAGCCCCTTCTTCGTCGGTAGGCATGTAGGACCTTACTCTCCACATGACCCCTTCTACGTTGGGTAAGTAGTATGCGTTGACCTATTTTACCTCAACACTATAGTTTGAGTAATATCTCGTAGTTATGGTGGACTAATAGATAGGATTTACTGAAATCTATCGACCAAGAATTCTAACAGTAGAATTAGCCAAGAGGTTGCTTATCAATTTAAAGAAATTGAGTCTTGGGATCACTTATATAATTCTCGAGGGAGGTCAATTATATGAGTGCACGAGTCATTGCATTAAACCATTATTGCTTTACGACTTAAATATTTTTAAAACCATGATTTCTTATCTTCTCTCTTCTTCTTCTTTCTTTTCACAGTTTCGAATACGTTATATACAGATATAACTACTATAACAAATGGCTGTACGTACAGACGAACCAATGCCAAGTACCACACTAACACGCGAATCAAGGCTAAGAATTTTCATGGACAACATGAATCAGTCTACTCGACTGAAGAGTGATGGGTCCAATTTTTCTGATTGGGAGGCTGCATTACGGAATGCTGCCATAGCTGACGGCAAGCTCAAGTACTTGACTGAGCCACTGCCGGCTAAACCAGCTCCCGATGCAGGAGCAGATGAGGTCAATCTTTACAATGATTTCATGATGGAGGCGGGTGCGATACAGAACGTACTCATCTATTCAATGGAATCCAATTTGCAAAGAAGGTTCATAACCCAAGGTGCAAACAAGATTTTCACCACCCTGACCAAAGAGTTCTCGAAAGCACCGAGAATTAAGAGTTACGAGTACACTACTCGTTTCTTTGAAGCTAGACTCCAGAAGGGCCAACCGGTTGGTCCACACCTTCTCGACATGATCGAGAACGTTGAGAAACTGGAGGAGCTTGGTTGCAAGATCGATGAGAAGATCGTCATTGATCGAGTGCTCCACTCTCTTCATGATGGGTATGCCCTCTTTAGGGCAAACTATTACATGAACGACATGCAGAAAAGTCTGCATGAACTGCATTTAGTCCTCGTACAGACGGAGAGTGATCTGAAGTTGAGTGGGAGCACGAAACAAGATGTTCTCATGATTGGCAACAAGAAGGGTAAGGGTAAGGCTTCGGCTAACCTAGCTGTAGGTAAGCCAAAGTTTAAAAAGCCAGTGGTTGCGAAGAGTGGGCCTGGTGAGTCTAGCGGTAGCTCACAAGGCAAGGCAAAAGCAAAGCAGAGCATGGAGTGCCACCATTGCCACAAGCCTGGGCATTGGAGGCGTAACTGTCCCGTGTATGCTGAGGACATAAAAGCAGGCTGCGTCGCTCCTGTTGGTATGTCTTCTTTTATTCATATGATTGAGATTAACCATGCAAGTTTCGGAACTTGGGTACTTGATACTGGTTGTGGTTCTCATCTGTGCAATCATTTGCAGGGCCTAAGAAGCATCAAAACTCTGGCAAGAGGTGATGTAGACCTGCGAGTGGGGAATGGAGCAAGAGTTGCTGCCGTTTTAGTAGGGACATATGTAATCCAACTCCCAAGTGGATTTGAGTTATTTCTGAATAACTGTTACTATGTACCTAGTTTATCGAAAAACATTATTTCTGTATCCGTTCTTGATAAAGAAGGATTTTCATTTTTAATAAAGGATAATAGCTGTATTTTCTCTTTGAATGAAATGATTTATGGTAAAGCTGTTTCCATGAACGGAATTTATGTTTTAGATCAAACCACAGAAATCATGCATGTGAGTAACAAGAAAGCAAAGGTTGGTGACAAAGATCAAACCTATCTATGGCATTGCCATATGGGACACATAAATGAGAAACGCGTGAAAAAGCTCATTGATAGTGGGACAATCGCCCCATTTGACTATGAAACTTTTGGCACGTGTGAATCATGTCTTATAGGCAAAATGTCTCGAATTTCCTTCAAAGGTGTTGGAATGCGCGCTGCTGACCTATTAGGACTCATACATACTGATGTGTGTGGCCCTATGTCAATCAACGCTAGAGATGGCTATAGGTATTTTATCACTTTCACGGACGATTTGAGTAGATATGGTTATGTCTACTTAATGAAGCATAAAAGTGAGTCCTTTGACAAATTCAAGGAATTCCAGAATAAGGTTGAGAACCAACTGGATAGAAAGATAAAAGCACTACGTTCAGATCGTGGTGACGAATATCTTTCAACTGAGTTTGATCAACACCTGAAAGACCGCGGGATAGTACTACAGTTAACTCCACCCGGAACACCACAACTGAATGGTGTGTCCGAACGCAGAAATCGAACATTAATTGATATGGTTCGATGAGTCACACAGTTGTACCTGACTCATTGTGGGGCTATGCTCTTTTGTCAGCTGCTCTTATACTTAACCGAAGTCCGTCTAAAGCTGTAGACAAGACTCCATACGAGTTATGGAAGGGAACGGTCCCTAACTTGTCCTTTATTCGGGTTTGGGGGTGCGAAGCTTATGTCAAGTGGAGACACGAGGATAAGCTCGGCCCGCGATCGGTCAAGACATACTTTATTGGTTATCCAAAAGGAATGTTTGGTCATTACTTCTATTCGCCAACTGAACAACGAGTTTTTGTTGCGGCTAGTACGAAGTTCTTAGAGAAAGAGTTTCTCGAAGACAAGAGAGGTAATAGAACCTTCGATCTGTCGGAGATTCCTGAACCAACAACCGAGCAACCAATGGAGGAAACTGTTCCTCGTTCGTCTGCTGCGGTTAATGTCTCTTTGGAACCCAGAAGGTCGGGTAAACTCTCCATTCCTCCAAACAGATACATCGGTATGGTCGAGGAGAATGGGAGAGACGACGTTTTACTCCTTGAGAGTAACGAACCCGTAACCTTGTAGATACCCAAATCTGCACCTCCCGCCAAAAACCCAGTGATGTAACAATGGACTTTTATTGCATGCTTTTATGTTGACTTAAATGGTTCTAATTATGACGAATTCGAGTTAAATGTTTTTAAATGCAAATGAGGTTTCTTTATGGGTCATCACTCTTAGTGTCCTTAGGTCTAGAGTCTAGCTTGTCTCAAGTTCAGGTCTTAATCGGCATGCGCACACCCTCTTTCAAACACCTTTAGTCTAATTGATCCTTTTACATTAACAAGGTTCGATTCGATCCACCTAAATACCTAAATTTAGGCCCAGTCTCTAAAATCACCTTTTGAGATTGGCAAGCACCCAAGACAACCTCACGGAATGTCTTATTTCACAGAATACTACAAAATACACCCCTTTTGCATTTTCAGGGCTCGGGCCCAGATCCGAGCCCAGACCCGTTCCTGGCCCGTTCCCCAAGGTCCAGGATAACCTAGTCAAACCCTATCATCAGCCAACAATCCGTAACTTAGAGCTCAAGCAAGGATATACCGTATATCTCCTAAAAGATATTTGGAAATATACGAAATCTGGAGGTTTTGCCCGACGTACAAGCCGCAAGGGGCCTTGCGGCTCATTGGGGCAGCCGCAAGAGGCCATGCGATTTGCCCCTCTGGTCGCATGGGTCCTTGCGACTCCTACGTCCGGTTTTATCCTCTAGGGTTTCCTAAATCTCCTCGGCTATTCCACTATAAATACCAACCCTTTGCTCGACCCTTGGACACAAGTTTTTCATAAGTTTTTACACACATGAAAACACCTCTCCTCTCAACCTTTCTTCCTAGGTTTTAGCACATTCACATATACACACACAAAAGCCTCACGCATAAACATCCTTAGAATTCTTCATTTTCTTAGTGTTGAATTCTTCCCTTTGAAGCGAAGCGCTGCTGGTTTCCTGACTTGAGACAGGTAATGCTTAATCCTACCATGGATTAAGGTCTTTCTTTACTTCTTAGACTAGCAAGCGCCTACACTAGGCTCACTCCGACTTTGGTACGCGAGTCTGCTTTTCATAAGGCGGCCATGCACCTCGAATACACACCCTATTCGTAACACCTTTCCAAAGTCGCATAAACAACTGACCTCTCTAAAATAAATCAACGGACAATTGAACTTTATTTTATTGCATGCATTTTAGCAAATCCTCTTATTGCATCTAAATCACTTAAAATGAATTCGTCATTAAACTGAACTGTTTTCGCTAACAAGTTAAGTATGCTTAACTGAGGGTTTTAAACAATCTCTTTTGCATTATTTTACATTCTGTATCGCACTTGTACGTAGCGTATTACTTAGGCTCATGTTTCATTCTTTGCATTGTTCTCAAGTCTAGTAGAGGCTATCTTTTGATAGGCTTTTCCAAAAGATCTTTCATAAAAACATTATTTTGATTTATGCTTTAGAAAAGTACCCTCACCCGAACCCGAATCTGGTTTCACAATAACCTTAGACGGATAGGTGTCGACGTGCCTTGAACTCTAAGACGTGTCTTTGAGCATGAGGACACGGAGGCGGGTTCTAAATTTCCCTCATAATTTAGTGGCGGCTCCAAAACAGTTTTTAAAGGTTTTTCTTATTTAATCTTTTTAACTTTACGCCCTTAGCAAGACGTCGAGTGGTTCCATGGTTAATCCCGGTACCTACAAACCTATAAAGGTGCCATGACGTGTTCTGATTCAAAGCTATGGCAAGAAGCCATGCAATCCGAGATGGACTCTATGTACGAGAACGATGTATGGGATCTGGTTGACTTACCTGATAAGGCAAGGCCTCTTCAGTGCAAATGGCTTTACAAGATAAAGCGATCTGTAGAAGGACAACCAGACATATACAAGGCACGACTAGTGGCAAAGGGTTTCACTCAAGTGCAAGGGTTGCACTATGATGAGATCTTTGCACCCGTAGTCATGCTTCGTTCCATTAGGATTCTCTTAGTGATTGCCGCATTTCATGACTATGAAATTTGGCAAATGGACGTGAAAACCGCCTTCTTAAACGGTTATTTGGAGGAGGAGTTGTACATGGTGCAACCCGAAGGTTACACAGATCCTAAAAATCCTAAGAAGGTTTGCAAGCTTAAGCGTTCCATTTATGGACTTAAGCAAGCTTCACGGAGTTGGAATCATCGCTTCGACCAAGTGATAAAGGAGAATGGATTCACTCGATCGGTCGAGGAACCATCTCTATATATCAAGTCGAGTGGGAGCAAGATTGTCTTCCTAATACTGTATGTAGATGACATACTCTTGATTAGAAATGACATACCTCTCTTAACTTGGTAAAAGTGTGGTTAAAGAACCATTTCCAGATGAAAGATCTGGGTGAGGCACAACGTATTTTGGGGCTCCGTATCTATAGAGATAGATCACGACGGATGTTATCCCTCAGTCAGGAGTCTTATATAGATAAGATTCTTGAGAGGTTCAGCATGACCAACTCCAAGAAGGGGAACCTTCCAATGATCTCAGGGGTGCACTTGAGTAAAGCTCAAGCACCAAAGACATCGGAAGAGGTCGAGCGCATGAGTCGGATTCCATATGCTTCAGCTATAGGATCGATCATGTATGCCATGATATGCACACGTCCGGACGTGGCATATGCATTGAGTATGACGAGCCGATACCAAGGCAATCCAGGTGAAGCACACTGGATAGCTGTAAAGAATATTCTTAAGTACCTACGGAGGACTAAAGATTGGGTATTGACTTATGGAGGAGACACTGAGCTATGCGCAATCGGTTACGCAAATGCTAGTTTCCAAACGGATCGAGATGACTCGAAATCTCAATCTAGATTCGTTTTTACTCTAAATGGCGCTGTGGTCAGCTGGAAAAGCTCCAAACAAACTGTTATAGCAGATTCAACGACTGAGTCTGAGTACTATCTTCGCTTGAGGTCGCTGGCGAAGTTTATATGGATGCGTCGATTCTTACAAGGACTAATCGTAGTTCCTAGTTCGAATGACCCGATCACCATCTATTGCGACAATAGTGGTGCCATCTTCCAAGCCGGCGAGCCAAAGTCCAAAGAACAAGTCTCAAGACGCGTGCAAAGGAAGGCTCACATGATCCGAGATTACGTGGAGCAGAAGGAGATAGTGATTGACAAGATTGCTACGGATGATAACATAGCAGATCCTCTCACTAAGCCGTTGAGACATGATAAGCATGAAGGGCACGTTAAATCCATGGGGATTAAGCGTGTTCCTGAGTTGTATTAGTTGTTTGTATGGATTTGACACTTGTTTTTCCTAAAACTTCTAATAAAATCATCGTTTTGTTATATATATTGTTTTTCATGAGGGTTGTGCAGACAACGTTGAACACCTCAAAGTGAACTGAATTGCTTTATATTTTGTTTGGTCCGTGGTCGCCTACACGATCTGATAACTCTGGCAATCATTTTGTGAAGTCGATTGATGGTGGGTTCAGCAAGCCATAAGTCAAACTGTTGACTGATCGATCACAGATGCGGGTTTACTGAAATCGCGCAGGACAAATTTTGTGACGACTACATGGAGTCCTAAATGTTTCAGAACATTAGGTGTCGGGTCGTGGATAGGACATCCATAGTGTTCCTAGAGTCGATTCTTTTGACTATCGACTGTCTCTTGAGATTAAGGCAGATTTTGGGTGACTTTGGTTTCTTTCTCACGGTCGACCGTAACAGGAGGCCAAGTAGATTTTCACTGGGTCATTTCATGCTGCGCTTACATCTGCAGGATTCGAGTTGAGGGAAATATCCAACTTCTATCGAGTTATAATATTTTTTCTCAGGGCCACTCGAGGAGCTGTAGCTGAAAATGCACGGCCATGCTCGAATATTAATTCGTTTATCAGTTAAGTTACTCTCTAGTCGGGGAAACCACTCTTGACATCGATCGCCATGAACTACGACCTTTGAAAGTACGGACTTTGCAAATTGGTTTACATTGAGTGGGAGAAATTTATTATGGATATGAGAATCGGTTATCGCACCTACACTTGTACGGACAAGTGAGAGATTGTTGGAGTTAGTGTCCTCCACAGTTAGTGCAATAACATAAATAAATCTCTAAAGGTACACAGGGTACGTTTCGTACTTAATCAGTTGATTAACGTTTATCGATAACGGTTGGCTTGCTAGATAAGTTTGACGTTATTGTCATACAGATGGCGGTGATCAACTGGTCCCTAAGAGTCACACCTGAAGGATGTGTTTGAGAAATATGATTATTTGAGAAAATGATCATATTGATGCCTCACTTAATGACTACACAGTTAGTCAGTGTTGTTGACTAAAAGGTTAGTCAAATGTGACTAAAAGGTTAGTCAATGTGATAATGTTACTGACTAAAATGTTAGTCAGTGTAATGGTGGTACGGCTATTTAATACAGATTAAATAATTTTAGCTGAGACGAATTGAATGTAATTCGTGAATTGAATATAAAATGTTATATTTAATTATTGTATAATGCAAGCTAATTAAATATAAACCGTTATAATTAATTAGTAAATTATGAATATAAGGATATTTATAATATATTATAGTCGGTCCATACAGATGACACTACTGATATATAATGCATTATATTAGAAGCTAAAAATGATCAAACAGATAGAGTCCAGATACATGTTGTCTAGATTCATTATCTTGGTCAATAAGTTATTGTATTTGAGGAGAATAATATCTCCCCAAATACTTCCCTAGAGGCCGGCCATTAGGAGGGATTAGGGAGTATATTATGTTTCCTAATTCTATTCTAATTAATCCTAATTCATTCACATCTCTACAACACTAAAACCTTGAAAGAAAAGAAAAGTAGTTTCCTTCTCTAATTTCTAGCAATTCAAGGGCATATCACAAATACATCTTGGGTGAGATAATTAGGAGATACCATCCTTTTGGTATTGTTCATAGGCCGATCTGCAAGGATTAAAGGTTAATTCTGTTGGAGTATGTGTCCTCCACAATAGTGCGATTACTTAATAAATCTCAATTAAGGAATACGTGGGGATAATCCTAGATTATTGTCAATTGATTAACGTAAATCAATAACAGTTGGCTGACTAGAGTTTGACGTTATTGTCGTGAGAGCGGCGGTAATCAATTGATCCCTTTAAGTCACACCTAAAGGAACATACTCCAAATATTAAAGCTAATTAATTGTATGAGATACGATTATATTAGTAACTTGATAAATCGACTAACGGTTAGTCAGTGTATTAATTTAGAGAGAAATCGAGTTGTGAACTCGGATGATTTAATTTTATATCGATAAAATTATTAGAGGAGAAGGGGATTAGTGATTAAGCGTTAATTCACTAATTGTGTATATTTTACTAATGAGATTAGTAAAAGTACAATTTTAATATATGTGTATTTGTACATATATGTTAAAGAAGAGTTATGAGTTCAATTTGATAATTTATACTTTATCATATTAGATGATTAAGTGATAAATTATGAGTATTTGTGGGACAAATATTGTAAACAAATTGGACCCATAATAAGGGCCATATAGCCGTCCCAACCAAGGAGGAAGAGGAGAGAAAAGATTCTCTTTTGTCTTTTCTATTTAACTACTTTTGCATGCTTGAACATAATCATTGCAATGCTAAGGATTGTTCTAAACAATGAAAAGCACTTTGTCCCCCTTCTATACTCCTTGAGGCCGGCCCCCCTATAGTGTGCAAGACACACTTTGTTTTTGTTGTTTTTCTTATTTAAAACACAAGGCAAAGTGAGTTAGATGCATGCATTTTTCTATATACTCTTCTACTCTCTAACTCCTCCAATATCTCTCTAAAACTCACATACTATATTATCTATATTACTAAGAGTTAGTAATAATAATATTACATAATATCAAGTTAGAATACTAAGTGTTTCTAGATCAAAATACTTAGTGTTTTTGGAGTGTTCTTGGGTGTATCTCAAAGGAGGTTTCCTACTTTGGAAACTTGGGTTTTGGAGGATCATCCTAAGCTAATACTCAAGAAACAAAACTAGAAAGGAGTTCTAGTTTTGTGCCCTATTTCCTTTTATAGAAAGGTATAAATCTCTAATCTTGTAAACAATGTAAATTTGTACTACATAGATCTTGCTAAATCAAATTAGAGTAATTTGATTTACACTAATATTGATTAGTGAACGGGATCCGATCCCTACAAGTGGTATCAGAGCCAAAGCTTGTAGTTACAAATTTATTTTGTTATTTTTGGAGTTTTATGTATTTATTGAGAATAAATATGATAAAATCCGAAAATAGTGTTAAAAATGGTTTTAACACGAGATTTTTATTGCATGCAAAGTTTCTGGTCTCATGAAGTTACTGGTCAAATTTCGTATTTTTTAAAATTTGTTTGCTAATTAAAATGATTTTTATACAAAACCGAGTCAAAAAGTGTGTTTTTGGCTAAAATAATTACTATAAATAGTTATAGTTCGAATCTGGTCACGAAATTTTTACACAGTGATATTTCATATTTATACATTCTGCATGTAAATTTTCAAAGTCAGATTTTAAGTTTTGATTATTTATTCATATTTTTGTTTAAAATCGGTATATAATGAATTTTATGTCCAAAAATATAGTAAATGTTGTTTTCTGGACATGAAATTTATACCAATATTGTTATACATTATGAGGATGCTCTCGTATAAATTTGGGATTTTTCCTCACTGTTTTAGACGTTTTCTTGATTTTATGAGATAAAATCGATGAAATCGTATGTTATTTATTATAAAATAATTCGTAAATTTTTCTGACCAAACCTTTTCTTTTCTGATATTTTGGAAGTGTTCCAGAATATACAAAATTTTTCCAAAATAAAAATGATTTTATTTTATTTTATTTTGATTTTATGAAGCTTTATTCATAAAAAGTTATGATTAAAGCTAGATCTAATTAGCAAATGACCATGTTATGAACTAATATCACCATATGTTAGTATGAACTAATGTTGGGTGTTCTAAAATCAGTTTAGAAGTTTTAGTTCAAGCTTAAAAGGTGTTTTAAGCATTATTGATTAATATGAGATTAATCGATTAAAATGATATCGGTTTTAAACAAGTTAATGCGATTATTGTTTAGGGCGATTTTGGCATGTTTTTATTTATAAGCTTTACATTATGCATGTTTGGATGAATGTTTATTGTTGAATGAATGTTTATTCTTACTAGTATGGCCATAGTTGTTATATTTTTACCGATATTGCCCGTAATGAAAGGGAATATCGTGTGGTTTGTAATTAAATGCGATCTCGTATCGCCGGTTTGTAATTTAATAGTTTATTTCATTTATAAATGTATAATAGGATTGCTATGTATTCATTTGTAAAATCATTCTTGTAACTATTTGTAAATCGAAGACCGGCAATGGATCGAGATGTAGCCTTAGAAGTGTTCTAAAGCTTGCAAGGAGGAGCCTTGGATGAAGCTCATATGAAGAGGGACCAAAGGAGTTGGCTTCCAATTTGTAACTCCTTGTAGTTTTAATTACCTTTAGGTGGCCATACTAGGTTTATGCTTGCTTTTGCTTGCTTTGTTTGTTTGATTGCTTATTTTTCCGCACACATGCCAAAATCGCCATGCATGCCCCGATATCCCACTCCGATTGTCATTTTTAGGTCGCCATTCTTAAATTAGTTCACTTATAAAGAATTTAAATGACTAAAAATTGACAAGATCACCCACATTTTAACAAAAATGAATTGAGATTAAGCCTTTCCAAATGTAGCAACTATGAACCCCATGTTCGTGAGGACCTCCGCGACGTGGAACCTTGTTACCATGGGTAAGTAGTGGGAGGAAGTCCCATGCTAATTTGGTTTGGACTCAACCAAATAAGAGTTATTTGGGGCTAAATGGATGCATTTTAAAGAAAATCATCAACCAAGCATTCTAGTGTAGAATTAGTCAAGTGTTGACTTATCGTTTTTATATAAAAGGAAACATGAGATGTCTAATTTTATATGAAAAACGAGTCTTGGAATCATTTATATAATTTCGTGGGAGATCATTATATAAATGGACATTTGTTTTAAAAATGAGTTTTAGCAAATGTTATAAATGAACAATGAATGCTTATATATTTCCTCATATTTATCAGAGAATCGTTTATCGCAATGGCATCATCATCATCAACTCCCCCGCCCATTTTGGGCAAAGATTCATGGTTGCGAACCGTGATGGATAAGTGTATCCTCAAGGATGACGGTAGCAACTTCGTCGAATGGGATTCGACTATGAGGGGCGCCGCTACATCCGACAATGTGCTCAAGCACCTTACCGATCAACCACCCGCCGAACCCACTTCTCGAACCGGCGCGGCTCGTGCCGCCTATGATGAGTATGTGAAAGTGGACAATGACGTGAAAAACGTCTTAATTTGGTCCATGGCACCCGCTCTCAAACTCCGATTTGTCACTCAAAAAAGTGCATATGCGATATTCACTCGAGTGACAACCATGTTCTCCAAAGCACCGCAAATAAGGCTTTATGAAGCCGCGGTGCGGTTTTTCGATGCAAAGCTTGAGAGGAACCAAAAAGTTGGTCCTCATGTGCTCAAAATGATTGAGCAAATAGACACTCTTGAGCGTCAAGAGTGTGCTATACCGAAAGCTCTTGCGATTAACCGCATTCTTCATTCTCTTCCTAACAAGTTTGCTCATTTTAGAGTCACTACTACATTTTCCTTACTTTCTTGACAGTTTTTAATCGACACTTTTAAAAGCGTCAACACATTTATGCACTCACATCCACATTTTTATAATATAATAATGATTTTTAATTAAAAACAAAAAACTGCAAGTCTCTCGCACGCTAGCTATCCAATTTTTTTCACCCAAAATATACTTTGCCTCCAAAAACACAAGTCAAAAACCTAATTCCTAATTCCTAATTAATCATTAATCCAAAACCTAATCCATCAACTCTGCGGTCGATCATCATCTTCGTCATCTTCGTTTATCATTTCCTTCATCATCGTTTATCATCTCCGTCATCATCGTCATCAGGTTGGATAAACTAATCCATCATCGTTTATCATCTTCGTTAATTTTAGCCTAATTAATGAAATATTTAGTTGTTTGATTATGAGTTGAACCCTTATTTGTAAATTATTGTGTTTAATTCTTTAATCAATTGTGTCTAATGTTCGACTTTCATAAACTATTTGTGCCTAACTTGTTAATTTCATTAATCAATTGTTTCTCAATTTCTTGTTATGGGAATTGTCATTCATGTTTTCAAATATATCGAATTAGGATGTTAATTTAAGTGCTCCCCATATGATTTTGATTAAAAATGACAAGCCTTTTTCATAATGGTTTTTAAACTGATCATTGTGATATGATTAAAGATTATTGCTGTGTGGTACTCATTTCTCCAGATTTTTGTATATGCTTTTTTGTTTGATTTTTTTAGCAAGGCTGGTCAGTTTTTATTGTCACCGTGATTGTTTATAACAATGTTTCAATGAATTTCAATGTTTATAAAATCCCATATAAACAAATTTGGAAATAAACGGGTTTTTCAAGCCAAGATGTACACTGTGAACCAGCAAAAGGACATGCTGCTCTCTCAAGCCAACCCATTTCCCTTATTTGTTGCCCGGTCTTACTTGCTCCAATTTTTAGAAATAAACGGGTTTTTCGTGTTGGGTTTTAACCAAATTTGTTTATATGTGCTCGAAAATTTGGCTCAGGCGTTAATCACACTGAGTATATGTCTTCACATGTAAAATTATTCCACATTGGAGATGTTAATGAGAATTAGCTAGCTGTAAAACGGAGTACTCATTTCTCCAGATTTTTGTAAAGTACAACTTCACTGAATTTCAATGTTTATAACAAGGCTGGTCAGTTTTTATTGTCACCGTGATTGTTTTTTATTGCTACTTATGAGCACTTTCGAGTCTAACCCTTAGCCTCCTACACTGATAAATTGAAATTATTTTCATATCTGTCAATGTTGCTGATTTTTTATTGAAATTGAACATATTTTATATGCCTTTTGATGCTGGGATTTGCAAATATAGCGTACCATAGGAATTTGGTTTCTTAGACAGTTAAATGTTCACAAAGTGTATGCTAAATGGGTATGGAGTACAATTTAAGCTGATGTTTTTGCTTGTCAATGAAATACTTATTGCATTGCTCTCCAAATTAACCTCAGGCTTACCTAAGCTAATTTTCAGTAATATTTCTATTAAACGATAGGCTTCTACATGTAATAACTAAATCTCGTGTTTAAAAATTGAGATTGATTGTACTTTACAGACTTTGTTCCCAACGTTGTCTTAATACTTATATTATAACTTAATTTAGTAATTGTTTGTCTTTAGTGTCTGGGCGAATTCAATCCGGATAATTGGAATTTGAACCAAAGATTGGACAGGGACGCAACATCAACAATTTTATCATTAGGTATTGCGATATTTTATTTCTTGAACTGTGTCTTTTTAGCTTTAACTGTACGCCTTGTCACTGCGGCATCACGTATTCATTCTGTTTTCATGTACTCCGTATTTGATTATTACATACTCTGCAATGTTTCATATGGTGTAATTATATGATGTGATAAGATTTATACATCTTATTTTCACTGTTTTTTATTTATGACTGAAAATTCTTGGTAGAGCATTATGCCCTTATTTTAGCGCTTCTATTTCAGTTACTATACTTTGTTTTTCACTTGATTGTTGGTGTTACATTTTTAGTTTGTGTTGTTGGAAATTCTATGCTATGCAATGTGAGTAGATTGTCTTTATTGTTAGGGTGTAATCTAGATAAATGGAAATGTATATTCCTTAGTTTAGTTTTCATTTTGTTATTAAAGTAGTGTTTATGTTTTCATTTTTGTGTTTGTTGTGGATAGTTATCTTACAATGTTCTGATTATATGAAGTATTATATGATTGCTGTGATTTATGAGTGTTCAATCTTTATAATGTGTGTAGTCATGGATACTAGCTGGATCAGCTTGCCAAATGACCATCCCGATTACATAACATGGATAAGAGTTACCATGAACTTCATGCACTCTTGGTCCAAGCCGAGAGGGATATGGAAGTGAATGAGGTGGAGAAGAAAGATGTTCTCTCCATGAAAATGAAGAACATGAACTTGGGAGTAAAGAAGGGGAAGGTGGCCAAGAAGGGGCCATCTAACAAAGGCATGGGTAAGGGCAAGGCCATTGTGGAAGGTGTTCCACATAAGCCTAAGCCCAAGATCAACAAGGGAAGACCCCTCAAAGACACTTGCAAATATTGCAATGAAGTGGGTCATTGGATGCGCAATTGTCCCAAGTATAAGAAGGATCTAAAAAATGGATGTGCGACATCCAAAGGTATTCCTTCTAATCTCTATATGATTGACATCAATCATGCTTGCATTTCTACATGGGTATTGGATACCGGATGTGGATCTCACCTTTGTAATCATTTGCAGGGGATGAGAAACGTGCGAGCGCTAGCCAAGGGTGATGTAGATCTCCGCATGGGCAATGGGCCTAGAGTAGCGCCGCTTCCGCGGGGAACTTTTGTACTCGCTCTTGCTAGTGGTTTAGAGTTGCATTTAAATAATCGTTATTTTGTACCAACTCTAACGAAAAACATTATCTCCGTCTCCGCTTTAGATGCTAAGGCTTTTGTTTTGTGATAAAGAACAACCGTTGTACTTTTTCATTTAATGAAATAGTTTATGGTGAAGCTATTTCAATTGGAGGTATTTATGTTTTAAATGATGTTAATGATATTTATCATGTCGAGAACAAGAGGCTCAAAACGAATGAATCAAACAAATCCTACCTTTGGCATTGTCGTTTAGGTCACATAAACGAAAGACGCATAAAGAGACTTGTTGAGACCAAGGTTCTCAAACCATTTGATTGCGAATCATATGGTACATGCGAATCTTGCCTTTTAGGCAAGATGACTCGTCAACCCTTTAGCGGTAAAGGGACACGAGCTAGTGAGGTTTTAGGACTCATACATACCGATGTGTGTGGTCCATTAAACATCACCGCTAGAGGAGGATATCATTACTTCATTACTTTTACCGATGACTTAAGTAGATATGGTTATATCTACTTAATAAGGCATAAAAGTGATGCTTTTGAGAAATTTAAAGAATTTCAAAATGAGGTTGAGAACCAATTAAACAAAAGGATAAAAGCACTACGATCGGATCGTGGTGGCGAATATCTAAGTAATGAGTTTGATTCACATCTTAAGAATTGTGGTATAATATCACATTGGACTCCTCCGGGCACACCACAATTGAATGGTGTTGCAGAAAGGAGAAACCGAACCTTGCTAGACATGGTTCGGTCTATGATGAGTCAAACTGAGCTTCCTGGATCATTTTGGGGCTTTGCACTATTATCTGCTGTATTTTCACTAAATCGAAGTCCGACTAAAGCGGCCAATAAGACTCCATATGAGATATGGACGGGAACGGTTCCCTATTTGTCATTCTTGAGAATTTGGGGATGTGAGGCATTCGTCAAGAATAAAACTGACGATAAACTTGCTCCAAGGTCTGACAAATGTCTATTTGTAGGTTATCCTAAGGAAACCTGTGGTTATTACTTCTACAACCCTCACGAGAACAAAGTGTTTGTGGCTCGTGATGCTGTTTTTCTAGAAAATGAATTTATTTCTAAAAAACAGAGTGGGAGAAAATTTGAACTTGATGAAGTTCAAGAGCCACAAACCGAGACAGAAAATGAGGAAACTGTTCCCTGCCTCTTCCGACACGGTTATAATCCCTAGGAGGTCGGGAAGAATTAGTAATCAACCCGACCGCTACCTCAGAACATCGAGGAGGAGGGTGATTTGTTGTTATTCGAAAGCAACGAACCCTCAACCTACAAGGCGGCTATTGGTAGCCCCAACTCCGAACAATGGCTAGAGGCCATGAAATCCGAAATGGATTCTATGTACGAGAACCAAGTTTGGGACTTGGTAGATTTACCTGAAGGAGTGAGACCCCTTCAGTGTAAATGGATATTCAAAATCAAACTCGGCATAGATAAACATATTGATGTTTACAAAGCTAGATTGGTGGCTAAGGGCTTTTCACAAGTCCAAGGTATTCATTATGATGAAACCTTTGCACCGGTTGCTATGCTTCGATCCATAAGGATAATCTTAGCCGTTGCCGCATTTCATGACTATGAGATATGGCAAATGGATGTAAAAACCGCCTTCTTGAATGGGATTCTAGAAGAGGAAGTGTTTATGACACAACCTGAAGGTTTTATAGATACATCCAACCCTAAGAAAGTATGCAAGCTTAAGAGATCCATTTATGGTCTTAAGCAAGCATCGAGGAGCTGGAACCACAGATTCGATCATGTTATCAAACAACATGGATTCGCTCGAAGTGCCGAGGAACCTTGTTTGTACATGAAGTTTAGTGGGAGTAAAGTAACCTTCCTTGTTTTGTATGTGGATGACATACTACTGATTGGAAATGATGTTCCAAGTCTGAACTCGATAAAGGTGGAATTGGGAAACCATTTCCAAATGAAGGACTTGGGAGAGGCACAACGCATCTTGGGTATCCGGATCTATAGAGATAGATCCAAGAGGATACTAGCATTAAGTCAAGAAACTTATATCGATAAGATTCTTGATAGGTTCAATATGAAAGACTCCAAGAGAGGCTTTCTTCCGATGAGTGTAGGAATAACATTGAAGAAATCTCAATGTCCTAAGACTCCTGCGGAAATTGAACGCATGAAATTGATCCCTTATGCTTCCGCTGTAGGATCAATCATGTATGCTATGATGTGCACTCGTCCCGATGTCGCTTTCGCCCTGAGCATGACGAGCCGGTATCAAGCTAATCCCGGTGAGAGTCACTGGATAGCTGTGAAGAACATCCTTAAGTACGTGAGAAGAACTAAGGATTCGTTTCTAGTGTTTGGAGGAGAACTTGAGCTACGTGTAAAGGGTTACACGGATGCAAGTTTCCAAACCGATGGGGATGATTTGAAATCCCAATCCGGCTATGTCTTTATGTTGAATGGAGGAGCTGTTTGTTGGAAGAGCTTCAAACAGAGTGTCACTGCGGATTCTACAACGGAAGCTGAATATTTGGCGGCATCTGAAGCTGCTAAAGAAGCTGTGTGGATTCGGCAATTCTTGGATGGACTAAGAGTAGTCCTCAGTGCCCTGGATCCAGCCACCGGTTATTGTGATAACAGTGGGGCTATTTTCCAAGCGAAGGAGCCCAAGTCTAGCAACAAGTCTAGACACGTTTTGAGGAAATACCACGTTATTAGAGATAATGTGGAAACGAAGGAAATAGATATTTGTAAGGTTGGAACAGACGATAATATCGCTGATCCTTTAACCAAGCCTCTTTCGAGGGCTAAGCATGACGCGCACACCGCCTCCATGGGGTTGCGACGTATGCCAGATTTCCTTTAGTTTCGTAATATGTAATAGAATGATGTATCTTATTACATATATGAAAATAACATTCATTGTTTTTATCTTAAGTCATTGTGAATGCATACTTTGTTTATCCGAATATTTGTGTGACAACTTTGAACGTATTCAAGTGAACGGTATAAACTTAGTATTTGGTCCCTGGTCTCTCATATGAGGTGACGTCTCGGAGAGACTAGATTGCAAGTCGATCGATGGTGGGTTCAACACCATAGGGTCATATGTGATGACTGATCGTTTGCATAGACAGACCGTGAAAACACTCTGTCGGACAGTGACGCTTATAGAATTCCTTTTCAATGAGATTGAAACCTGGTCGTGGTGGGAATTCTATAGTATTCCTTTGAGTCGATTCTTTGACTGGAACTGATTGTCTGAAGCCTGCGCTTCCGAGTGACTTTCATTTTTGTCCTAAACCATGCCGTGAAAGGGGTTATAAGGGCATCTTTGGGGTCATGGTGATCTGCATTATACAAAGACAATCGAGTGGAAGGAAATGTCCACCCTTGCTCTGGGTAAAACATCTTTGGGCCACTCGGGAGTAGTCACGAAAAATGCGTGGCCACGCTCAGTAAGAATCTACGGTAGATTCCCCTACGACACCTACTCTCCTTATCGAGGAAACCACTCATGATATATATCTCAGGATGCAAGTACGACCTGCAAGACACCTTGCATCGAGTGGGAGATGTGAAACGGACATGAGAATTGGTAATTCACAACTTGTCTCGGACAAGTGGGAGATTGTTGGAGTATGTGTCCTCCACAATAGTGCGATTACTTAATAAATCTCAATTAAGGAATACGTGGGGATAATCCTAGATTATTGTCAATTGATTAACGTAAATCAATAACAGTTGGCTGACTAGAGTTTGACGTTATTGTCGTGAGAGCGGCGGTAATCAATTGATCCCTTTAATTCACACCTAAAGGAACATACTCCAAATATTAAAGCTAATTACACTACTACAAAATACCTAATAGACATCAAATATTTTTATCAATAGACATCAAATTTACATCTGATGTTAAGTTGAGTGATGTCTATTACTGAGCTATACACATCTGATTTATATCTGATATCTATTACTTAAAATATACATCAGTGAAAAAAAACACACCCATGTCTATTAGTTGTTTAGACATTAATTTTTTTCAAAACTCTAATGTGCATTACATAGATAGAGGTCGATTTTTTTGTAACTTTGATGTCTATAAAGTTTAATATACATCTACTTTACAATAAAAGTAAGATGTGCATTACTTACAAATAGACAACATCTCTATTTAATAATATGATGTAAATTATGTACGTTTTTTTATATACGCTAATTGACATTGGTTAGGATCTCAAAATCAATATAAACTAACCTGCAAAAACTAATATTTATCCAAAAAAGCAACCAAAATTGTTACAATTTGTATCATCCTTAATTAAAAATCTATTTACAAAAACTTATTATACATAAGTACGTCTTATACTACTTTTACAAACTAAATAACTTATTCTATAATTCAAACACTTACACAAACAAATTAAATACAAGCACTAAAAATAATTCTCATACGGATTGAATCTGACTAATGTCTTCGGGCAAATATGACATCATGGACGTTGAAAATGCTACAATACGAACACAAATGAATTAGTAAGAGTAATTTACACTAAGATTAATTAACATTAAAAATTACATCAAACAAGCTAAATTGTTAGCTCACATATTTATTGAATCACATTAATAAGAGACACAAATTAAAGCACACAGAGCACAATGTAATAAGTACACGTGATTCTACATTATACTGACATTCATATTTGTTATTTCTACAAATGATTGAGATGGAACATTAATATTATACCCATCATTTAATTTTATTTACAATACAAATGGTCCAAATTACATAAGTTTTCACATTAAACAGGGTAGAATACACAAAAAAACTAAACGCAAAACATATACTATGTGTAAATAATAGAACTCAGTCATGATGCAAAACAACAAACACCTTATGTGCATTATCAATTATCATCTCCATCATTAAAAATTACCTCAAAATTCACAATAAAACTTACAATTTTGAACGATTATTGTCTTTCAATATTAATAAAACTTACATTTAACACCTAATTATGTATCACTCTTTAAACTAGTTTAAAATCAAAACTAACTATTACAAGCCAAATCCAATTTCGTATAGAGTAGTTTAAACCCAATTAAGTTTTACTTAGGGATAAAAGGACATCAAGATACATAACTACATAAACATTGTAATTTTATTTGAACATCGATCAAATTAATTTTAAACTTACATAAACAAATACACAATTACTTTTACAAATTGAGGAAAAAAAACGTACCAACTACTTTGATGGCAAAATGCGCTAATTGTCGCTGACAATGGTGAAGCCGTGAAGGCGTCTATGAAAGACGGTGGCCGAGTTGCTTGGTCTCAGTGGATGTAGTGGTTCTGCAAGGAAACGTGGTTCAAAGACTGGGTATAACTAGAGATAGGTTTTTTCCAAAAACATAAATAAATGGGTGCAAGTTATGAGAATATGTTTTATAGGGTTTTTTTTTAAAGATAATAGACATTAGATTTTTTTTTTTCATTAAATTATGCATATAATTTTGTAATAGACATCAATCTTTATATTGTTTGATGCATATATTTAAACAATATCTTTGTAATTAAACTCGGATGTCTAATTATGTCATTATAGACATCACATTTAGTAAAACTATGATGTATATGTTTAGACGTCATATTTTCTAAAACTCTAATGTCTATTACTTCTTCATAGACATTGGATTTTTGTAATAAGTTTGATGTGCAAATATATTCATCAGTTATTTTGGAAAGTCTCATGTCTATTATTTGCATCTAAACTTGTAAATACTAATAAACATCATATTTACAAAAATATGATGTTTATTAGGAGATGTCTATGCCGAGTTTTGTAGTAGTGTTAATTGTATGAGATACGATTATATTAGTAACTTGATAAATCGACTAACGGTTAGTCAGTGTATTAATTTAGAGAGAAATCGAGTTGTGAACTCGGATGATTTAATTTTATATCGATAAAATTATTAGAGGAGAAGGGGATTAGTGATTAAGCGTTAATTCACTAATTGTGTATATTTTACTAATGAGATTAGTAAAAGTACAATTTTAATATATGTGTATTTGTACATATATGTTAAAGAAGAGTTATGAGTTCAATTTGATAATTTATACTTTATCATATTAGATGATTAAGTGATAAATTATGAGTATTTGTGGGACAAATATTGTAAACAAATTGGACCCATAATAAGGGCCATATAGCCGTCCCAACCAAGGAGGACGATGAGAGAAAAGATTCTCTTTTGTCTTTTCTATTTAACTACTTTTGCATGCTTGAACATAATCATTGCAATGCTAAGGATTGTTCTAAACAATGAAAAGCACTTGTCCCCCTTCTATACTCCTTGAGGCCGGCCCCCCTATAGTGTGCAAGACACACTTTGTTTTTGTTGTTTTTCTTATTTAAAACACAAGGCAAAGTGAGTTAGATGCATGCATTTTTCTATATACTCTTCTACTCTCTAACTCCTCCAATATCTCTCTAAAACTCACATACTATATTATCTATATTACTAAGAGTTAGTAATAATAATATTACATAATATCAAGTTAGAATACTAAGTGTTTCTAGATCAAAATACTTAGTGTTTTTGGAGTGTTCTTGGGTGTATCTCAAAGGAGGTTTCCTACTTTGGAAACTTGGGTTTTGGAGGATCATCCTAAGCTAATACTCAAGAAACAAAACTAGAAAGGAGTTCTAGTTTTGTGCCCTATTTCCTTTTATAGAAAGGTATAAATCTCTAATCTTGTAAACAATGTAAATTTGTACTACATAGATCTTGCTAAATCAAATTAGAGTAATTTGATTTACACTAATATTGATTAGTGAACGGGATCCGATCCCTACAAATTCTAAATCTTGTTGTTGTATTATGCAATTTCTATTTTATGACCATTAATCTTATAAAGTTTTTCATTATAATCCTGTGATTTTAAAGGTCTATATACCGATATAAACCTACAGTGATGCCTACAACTTAACGCATCGCGATTTCTCCTCACCTTAGCCTCTAACCTACCCTTCGGACCTTCTATGTCTTCCTTCTTATGTCGCCTCGTGATAGGCTTAGTCGCAGTCGCCTAGTCAAAGATAAACCTGAAAAACCTATGGGTAGATAGGGTAAGTCGGGGTCGAATCCACAAAGAGATGGTTGCTAGTGTAGGTTACCTATGAAGTGTTCTAGTCTCGATCGGTTCGAATGTTTGAAGGTTTCTATAGCTAGAGCGTAGGAAAGGTTTAACTTATATGAGAAAGGTCTAGGAAGTCGGGTTAGGCATGGGATAAGCTAGGTCATGGGATGATAATCGGGTTGAGTAGGGAATCGCACTCGCTAAGGATATTGCTCGTCCTCTCAGTCTTAAGCTTCCTCTAGGTCTCGATATCGGGCTCTCGCAACTTACTATCGAGGGTCCTAATGATTGCCTCGCGCCTCTCCTCGAACTAGGCTTTCGATCTTAAGTTCAAGGGTGCTAAAAGTTCGCTAAAACTTGGCCAGAGAATCAGTAAACACAATCAAGCAAAGACATTCAAAACAAGCGCAAAAACCCGACTCAAAAGATCATCAAAAACAACCTAACTAAACACCCATGATTCACCCTTCCCCATAGAGTATAAAACTACTCACACATGATAAAAACTATAACTAAAACAAGGGGATAAGATGAAAACATGATCAACAATAATATAATTGAAATTGGAATCAAAAAGAGAAACAAAAGCAATACCAAACTTGATTTAATCAAAGAGAAATGGATGAATTCAAACAACAAAAACCAAGTAAATGACCGTAGTAGCGAATTTCGTCTCGGGAGTTAAAAGTACAAAATATGAAATGTATGAAAACCTAGGTTTATGCGAAAGTATTGTTTAGAGAGTCCTAAAAACGCTGTAAAAAGATGATGTTCGAAAAATGACCAAAACCCTCTTAAAATAGACGAACAATTTAAGCACACGAGGAGTCGGGGCCCGTCCCAAGGGTCCAGGACCACTATCCCGACCGGGACACACTCCGGGACAACTGTCCCGTTGAATTCAGCAGATTGCACTTTCGTTTGGTTTATTTCTTTTCACTTGTTTGTCGTCCAAAAGCATAGGGACGAGGCCTAATTCGTCCCAAGGGGTAGGGACGAGATCTAAAATGAATATATGAGCTTCACACTCCGTCCCATGGTCCCGAGACGGCTTCAAACATCCAAAAGTGGCTCGTACTCAACCGAAACGGCACGAAATCAACTCGAATTGCCACGTAGCGACTCCGGGACGCCTTAGCTTTGACCCGGCTACCTTCCATCCTCCAAATTAGTGCGTGTACCTACAAAATTGACACAAAGACACAACAGAAACACGGGGAGGGAAAATAGAAGCGAAAGGCAAATAAAGGCACTCGAAATGACAGAAATTGCTAGTGACAAGGGGGCTAAAAGTATATAAATATATGACTCATCAAACTCCCCCAAACCGAACCGTTGCTTGTCCTCAAGCAACAAAGAGTGACAGAAAACAGAGGACAAAGCGAGATAAAGAAAACTTCTCCGAAACAAACATCAAACCACAAGTAGCTTTAGTAAATGGCAATCGATCCCGAAGCAGCATGGGACGTATGGAAATAGCTAGCTAACGGCTGAGAATTACAACACGGCGCAGAATGAATAGCATGACTTAGACTTTCGGCTTTCTAGCAATCAAATCACGGACCTCTCGCGGTTTCTACTCTATTCAAATGATGAACAAGGTGATAAATGTAGTGACACTCACCTACTCGACTTGTGGAAGCACGTCCGCAATCTAATGTGGACCAAATCTCGCATTCCCGTACACAAATAATGTGACAATAAACGATACAAACATGAGGGCTTACATAGGAAATGAGGTGTGTATAGGCCAAAGAGAGGTAAGGGTAGAAAGGTGGACAAATAGTTATGGAATCGTGGAGCTAAGCCACTAGAAACCACTAGTTCTACTTAAGTGCTCGTCTAAGCCAACACGGGACCCAACTCTTATAATAAACGGACTGAAAATAGCAAATCGGTCTCCCTTACACAACATCGCAACGGAAACAACAAATACGAATGCTCAACTCACGCATCATCAACAACAACTCTTCCATTTTGTCCACACAATTTTTCTTTTGTTTTTGTGTGGTTTTTTTTTTTTTTTTTTTTTTTTTTCAGATTTTGTTATTTTTTTTCTTGAGCAAAGAGAACACTCATAAGTTGCGAAAAACCACATCAAAGGTCGGGGAAACAGCAACCCCGACACAAATTCACCAACACTCTCAAGCTCACGACATCAGCAAGTCGTAGCAACGATCACCACCCAAAGAACGAGCACAAGAGTAAGCAAAAGCGATCACTAGCTAGGCTAGGGTAGGCTATTTGACAATGTAGCTAGCAAACTCAAGTGGGTAAAGGGGCAAAGGATCATAAATGAGAGCATAAAACGATGTAAGAACAAGGTGAATAATATGATATCGACTAAAGCCTCATTTGCAAAACATGTGACAAAATCGCCGGGAACAGCGGGATTGGGGCCACACTTATGCGCGTTAATATTACGCACCCCACGAGGAGAACTACGTACTTACAATAAAGCACGGGGACTGGGATAGATGAACTGGCCACTGGAGGCTAAAAACCTCACAAAAAAGAGTACTATAGTTCGGAAATGATAAGGCCAAAAGGTAAAAGCATGCCATCATCTACTATGTCTAAACATCCCCTTAGCGCTAATCTATCTTAATAAAATCATGCCAAAGCTAAAAGAATACAAGGGAATGGATGTCGGGAAAGAATAAGCAAAGAAAACAGGGAAAAGCTCGCATACAACGGAACGAGATACGTATTTTTGTTATTTTTTTGTGAAATTTTCTGATTTTTTGGATTAAAAGAAAATGAAAAACGAAAAAGAAAAACGAAAATGAAAAAGCAAAGCGCTCTCCCCCCAAACCAGATGACACATTGTCCCCAATGTGTCATATATCACATCAACCAAGGGGACCTTAATGATTAAGGGGAAAAAACGATAAAACGAGTCAAAAGAAAAATGTACATACAATATATTTACAAGGGTAAATGCCCCACAAACCGGCATCAAAATAGGGGCCTCAGCAACGGTACTAGAAGTACCACCATCCATGGGTCGCATCATAAACGAACTCACTTCCATCGTCGTCTTCATCTCGGCTGTCCTCATCTCGTCCATCCACATTAGCAGCTCGACCACCATCATCAAGGCCTGCACGTACACTCGCATGGCCTGCAGCAAAGCCAACGTCACCGACACTCAAATCATCTTTAATCACATCCTGTCCCGCTCCCGTCCCTCCAAGGTCACCTGCAACAACATCATGACAACAAAGCACGGCCTCAAGAGGATCCCCCTCGAGGACTCTGGGTAAGTTCTCCGCAATACACTCATCAATAACATCAATAGAATAAACAGGCTCCTCGAACATGGGGCGTTTTAAGGCACTAGACAAGTTAAAAGTAATAGTATCACCTCTAACATCCAATGTCAACTTCCCATTCTTGACATCAATGACAGCACCAGCAGTGTGCAAGAAGGGCCGGCCCAATATGATAGGAATTTGAGAGTCCTCGGCCATGTCAAGAACGATGAAATCGACCTGGATAAAAAAAAAACTTACCAACACGGGCGGAGACATCCTCTAGAACGCCCAAGGGACGCTTTACAGAACGGTCCGCCATTTGGAGCGTGATATTAGTAACCTTTAGCGGCCCCATGTTCAGCTTCTCGCATACCGAGTAAGGCATGACGCTTACGCTTGCACCTAAATCACATAAAGCATTATCAATGGAAACGGTACCAATGGTGCAAGGAATCGAGAAGCTACCCGGATCTTTCAACTTAGGAGGAGACTGGTTTTGTAAAAGTGTATTGCATTCCGCAGTAAAAGCAACAGTCTCGACCTCATTAAAAGATCGTTTACGAGTGAGGATGTCTTTTAGAAATTTAGCATATGCAGGGATTTGAGTGATTAAATCAGTTTAAGGAACGGTTACCTTCAAGTCCTTCACAACCTCCATGAACTTACCAAATTGGGTGTCTAGTTTTGGCTTTACCACTCGACTCGGGAATGGTAAACGGATCTTGATTGGCAGCTCCACCGGCTTGTTTTGAGCGCACTCCGGCTCTTTGTTCTCCACGGCATTACCACCACCTTGCACGGCTCCTCCCTTGGCCGAGGGCTGCCCCACGGCTCCCTCCTTGGTTGGCCTCCCTCCATTACCCTTGGAACCTACAACAAAATCATTCTCAACATGCACATCGTTAGTGGAAACGTTAGGATTTACCTTACTCACCTTCACGGGAGGTACATCGACTTTGGGCATCGGTTGCCCATCATAGCTTGTTCCACTACGTAGAAATAGCGTTGGCGATCTCGTGATGCGTCTTTGGTTGAGACGGAAGGGCCCCGGGCGCCCTCGTTTGGCTAGAAGAATCCAATTGCGCCAATTGAGTATCCATCCTTTTGTTGTGAACAACCAAGGATTGTATGGTGGCATCCTTAGCTTGAGCTTCTTCCTCCATCTTAGCCATCATAGCCTCTTGATTCTTTTGCATAGTAAGCATCATGGCCCTCATCTCGGCCATAGGATCGGAAGCGGGTGGAGGAGCAACCGATGCTTAATATTGTGGCAGAGCAAAACCCGGCGGGTTGTAAGGACGGGGTGCATTATATGTAGTGAAGGTTTGTTGTGGGCTGTTTTGTAGTTGTTGTGGTGGATTTAGGAAATTGGAACTTTTGTAGGATAAGATAGGATGATTTTTGTAGCTGTCGTTATAGTAGTTGGAATAAGGGTTGTTTTGTGACTGAAGAGCATGGACATGGTGAGTTTGTGAGTGCATACCTCGGCATTCTAAGGAAGAGTGCCCGACCATCCCGCAAGAATCACAAGGTTGATCAACGGAAGAGTGCATTGCGGCTACCAAATGTCCTCGAGCTTGTGAGGAACTAGATTGCATTTGATCTATCTTTGCACTCATGGACTCAAGCTTTGCCGTGAGCAAAGTCATGGCATCAACTTCATGTTTGACACTGGCCCGCGGTACGCTCCTAGCTTTGCCATATTGAGCATCGTGAATTGCCATGGCCTCGATCGTGTCAAAAGCCTCTTCAACATCGATATTGTCAAAACGTCCATTGGCCGCCGAGTCAAGCACTTGGCGGGACTCATTGTACAAACCGTTGTAGAATTGCATCACTAGGAACCACTTATGGAGACCGTGGTGTGGACATTGGCGTTGTAAGTCCTTGTAGCGCTCTCACGCATCAAACAAACTCTCATCTCCTCATTGTCTAAATGATGTGATTTGACTCCGTAGCATGGCTGTCTTCTCGGGTGCCAAGACTAACGAGTTCCAATCAAAAATCCCCAAAGCAACACGATTCAAGGAGTTTAGCCACAACTTTGCTTTATCCCGGAGTGAGAACGCGAAAAGCATTTCTCGTATCTGTTCTTGAATGACTCCGTCTTGTTTAATGGTCGAGCAATAGTCACAAAATTTTTGAGCATGGAGTTAGGATCCTCCCCGAGGCTTCCCCCAAACTGACTACGCTCGATCAAGCTAATAAAAGCGCGCTTGATCTCAAAGTTGTTTGCCGCAATCTCCGGCATAGCATTACAGGTAGGAATTTGAGCCGCGGTAGGCTTAGAATGGTCGGAAAGCTTCACCATGATTTTAGGCGATGGAGGTTCAAGTTCAATGTGAGCCTCCTCGGTGGATGAAGTTTCAAGTTTCTTTAGTAAGTACATGCGTGCAAAGTAGGTATCTTCGGCTCCGGATCAAACTGAATGTCCTTATTAGCTTGAGACCTGCGCGTTTGCCTAACCATACACAACACTAGAGCAACTATGAGAAGCGGCCTCAAGGAATTGAGGTTCCTTGAGAAAAAAACTAAAGACTAGAAACAAGTAACTAAACAAAAACAAAGTCGTCTCCCTGGCAACGGCGCCAAAATTTGATAGGCTTAGTCGCACTCGCCTAATGAAAGATAAACCTGACATACGTATGGGTAGAAAGGGTAAGTCGTGGTCGAATCCACAAGGAGATGGTTGCTAGTGTAGGTTACCTATGGAGTGTTCTAGTCTCGGTCGGTTCGAATGTTTGAAGGTTTCTATAGCTAGAGCGTAGGAAAGGTTTAACCTATATGAGAAAGGTCTAAGAAGTCGGGTTAGGCATGGGAGAAGCTAGGTCACAGGATGATAATCGGGTTGAGTAGGGAATCGCACTCGCTAAGGATATAGCTCATCCTCTCGGTCTTTGTTTTTGTTCTACATTCTTTATTTCGTTCTCAATGCTCTAAAAGTCTCAATCTTAATATCGTGTGCATTCAATTTTCGACGAAGTTCAACGATTCTTTTCGACTTCTTTCTCTTTTTCGTGCTCTTTAATCTAGTGTAAGTTAATTTTACTTTTTCTTTCACCGCCTTTTACTATTATTTATCATCTTGATTGTACTTTTTCTTTCACCGCCTTTTACTATTATTTATCATCTTTATATTTACGCAAGTATTATATTGCATTCCTACGACCTTAAGATAGATCAAGGACAATGTCTAGGATGATTTTGATGCTACTCATGCTTGGTAAACGGTAGTTAACTCGGTGAAAGGTAACAATGATGAACTTACTCGGTATTACGTCATTACGGTTGAAATACTTGTTTGAATAAGATTATTTGTGTATGTTTCATGTTTGTATTGTGAAATAATGTAAATGATATATTTAGAGAGAGATAATATTATTATTAGGAAAATATAGGAGTTGTCTTACATAGTATATGAGGCCCTTTATATAGGCAATGAGGGAACTCTCTAGAGACATAAATTAATTAATTACCACTTAACAACTACTCTATTTACTAACTATAATTAACTCACGTCTCTTCATTCTCCAACACCGCCTTAAACCTATGGAAATTTATTAAAATTTTCATGGGTTTGCCAAAAAAAAAAAAAGAAAAAAAAAAAAAAAAAAAAAAAAGACATATTAAAAAAAGTTCAGCTTTCTTTATTTTTCGGTCTTCGATCTTCAATTTTCAAACTTCAATCGTCATGACAACGGACGGGAACATAGTAATTTCTCAGTCTTATAGAATGAAACGTCAGGATCACTAATCGATCCTGTCAAACGGCAGGACCACTAATCGGTCATGATAAAACGGCGGGAACACTAATCGATCCCGATAAAACGGCGGGAACCCTAATCGATCCCGATAAAACGGAAAATTATCCGTCAAAAGAAGCAAGTGACTACACCACTTTCACGAGTGTTGGAAGCTTTTCAAGTTGAAGTTGTTGCATTCGTATCGAACCGAACGGAGTAGAATCCCCATAAAAAACTGACGTAACAAATTAAGAAAAAAAGCTTTGTTGCCTTGGGGATGGAATTTGCTGACCAACAAAACATCACAAGTTTATTAAACGATTATTATTATTATTATTATTATTATTATTATTATTATTATTATTATTATTATTATTATTATTATTATTAAATAAGAAATATTCGAATCCCGCCGGTGGACCTTGTTGTCCACCGGTGAAAAAGAGGAAGTGTATCTAGGGACCTCAGTAACGAGGCTCTAATACCATGTGAAATAATGTAAATGATATATTTAGAGAGAGATAATATTATTATTAGGAAAATATGGGAGTTGTCTTACATAGCAATATGAGGCCCTTTATATAGGCAATGAGGGAACTCTCTAGAGACATAAATTAATTAACGTAATTGTACTTCACGACATGCCCCCATTGTTTTGTAACCACATAACTACATCAGTGAATTATTATTATTATTATTATTATTATTATTATTATTATTATTATTATTATTATTATTATTATTATTATTGCCGTCCGGAGATTGGTAAAAGTTCGCAGGAGATTTGTTTTTGGGTGGTTGATGGAAGGGAAAGAGAGGAAATAAAAGATTGGGTAATTGTGATGCGCAAATGACAAGGGGAAAATCGTAAATGTTGGGTACAAGTAAGTAAAGTCGGGTACAATTGAATAACACCCTTATTTAATTACCACTTAACAACTACTCTAAGTACTAATTATAATTAACTCACGTCTCTTCATTCTCCAACTTGTATGATCCTGCAATACGGTCTTATGATCTTTCTATACGGTCTTATTGTCTTGTAATAAGATCTTATGATCTTGTTATACAGTCTTGTGATCATGTTGTACGGCCTTATGATCCTGTTATATAGTCTTATGATCTTCTTATACGGTCTCGTGATCTTGTGTATGGTGTTACGACCCTATTGTATTGTCTTATGATTTTGTTGTAAGGTCTTGTGATCCTATTGTATGGTCAAATGACCTAGCCATTACAATTGTCAATGTCGGTTATGTGTATACGTCATCTAGTATATCTGCCTTCAGCTTGCCGAGAGATATTTGCTGGTGGTTACACAACCTGAGGTCGAGGATTTATAAGCTAAGGTTGTGTTTACCGGACTAACTACGTCGGGAGTAGCCTGTAAGTTAGTAGTTACATCGGGATAGTTTATTCCGAGAGTATGGTCATGTTTAGACTATGACGAGGCATTTATTATCGTCGTCCTACCCACGAGGGCTAACTAAGCCGGGGATAGCCAATAAGTTGGCAGTTGAATCGGGGCAGTTTATTCTGATAATGTGGCCATACTTAGACTAAGACCGTATATATTATCGTCGTTCTACCGTAGGATGTTATAGTAGTAATTGACTATACCCCAAGGCGATACTAATGGATCGCAGGACGTTACCGTAAACTAAGTCGGATAGATGTGATGTGCATGTGATTTGTCGAGGTCTTGTTGATCAGTTCTTGAGTCTTGCTGCGAACGAAATTTTGATCGGTGTCGACTATTATAATTGAGTTAATTTTGCATGTGCACTACTACAAATCTGAGCAAAAACAACGGAGCAAAAACAACACAAATTACAAAGGTCGTTACTTATAATATTATAAACAACGACAAAAAAATTTCCGTTGTGAAATCTTTAGGCGGCAAATCTAACTCATAACTAAAAACAACGAAAAAACAATTATAAAAAACGGTTTTATTATAAAAAACAGTTATTAACAAAAATGTGTTGTTTTTAGTTAGACTTTAAATAACGGTTTCGTAATTAAAAAAGCGTTGTATTTAACTAAATACAAAAAAACGGTTGTTTTATAAAAACCGTTTTTTTTTTTTTAAATTATAAAAAACGGTTATTATTGTAATAACCGTTTTATTTAACTTAATTTCGTAATTTTATTTTTTTAGAAAAAAATTGAATTTTTTGTAACGGTTTTTTAAAAAATCGTTTTTTTAATAATTATTAAAAAAAAACGGTTTTTTTAAAAAATTTTAAAAAACCGTTTTTTTTAATGTTTTTATAACGGTTTTTTTTAAAAACCGTTTTTTTAATAATTTTTTATAACGGTTTTTTTTAAAAAACCGGTTTTTTCTTTATGTTTTATATTTTTTTTAAAATTTGGCGCTGCTAGGAAGATCAAACGTTTTTTTTTATTTTTGCCCTACTATTTTTTTTTACTGCTTCTTATTTTTGAGTCTTATTCATAATCAAACACTCTCTTCTACTTCATTTTTTTTTTATTTGTATTCTTTAATCTAATTTTATTCGAAACAACCTTTCATTTATATTAGTTTCAATATTGTTCATTGTTTAATTTAAATTTAAAGTATACTTTGTTCGAAGTTTGCTAAGCCCTAATTTATATTCCTTAAAATGTTCGTTTTTCATTCGTTTTTTTGTTTGATTTTATTGTATGTATGTTATTCTTGTTGTTCTTGTTGTTGTTACGGTGGTGGTTGTTGTTGTTGTTGTTATTGAGGTTGCATTGTTGTTGTTTGAGGCGGGTTAGGGTTAGGGAGAGGGGTGGGGCACGGTGGTAGTGACGGTGGTGGCCGTTTATGTTGTTGTTGTCGATGTTGATGTTATTGTTGTTATCTATTTTGTTGTTGGTGTTGTTAATGGAGTTAAAGAAAGAAGAAGGTGAGGAAGAAGATGAAGTATAAATGAGAAAAAGGGAGATGAAGGTGGCTATTGTTGTCATTGTTATTGTTGTCGTGTTTGCTGTTGTTGTCGTCGGTTTATTTGTTGTTGTTTGTTGTTATTGTTGTGCTCGTTGTTGTTGGTTGGTTGTTGTGTGTTTTTTTTTTTTTTTTTAATTTTATTTTTATGGAGATATTAAAGGGAGGCAGCAAGGAGGAAAAAGAAGAAAGTGTTTGAGGGAAGTACAATTTTTTGACCTGAAATGAAAATGAAAAAGAAATGATAAAGGGAGTATAAGGTGTGTCGAGGAAGGCTACTAAATATCTTTCGTAATTTTCTGAGTACTGCCTCATTGTCTCTATCTTTTTCGTGTTTTGATAGAAGTAGGAGAAGGTGAAGCCATATCGACTATCGAGGTTTGGACTAGAGGAAGACCATTAATTGATAGTGACTTTGCTAAAAAGGTAAAAGATGAACTCTTATCTCCGCTTAAACTTGCATAACTGATCAAATAGATTGTCATTTTAGGTATATGGCCGTTGTCGTTGGTGTTACGTATGTTCGTTGTAGTTGTAGTTGCATTGTAGTTGTAGTTGTAGATGTTGTTGTTGTATGAGGGTGAGGGTGTGTGTAGACAGAGTAATAATACTTAGTAATGCGGAGTAATAATACGTGATAAACGAAGTAATAATTAATATGTGGTAATATGAAGGAGTAATACGGAGTTGTTGATGGACGATATTTAGCATTGGAGGTTTGTTTGCGTTGTAAAACTTTAAAAGGGCCAAAACACCCTTTTAGAGGCATTTTTTTGAAAAATTATTCGGACGTCAATGCCCCCTCGAGGCATGCCCATTGCGTAGATCTCGAAAAGTTAAGTAGTTTGAAAAAAAAAAAAAAATTTGCCCCAATCGGACACTCTGGCGCAAAGTTATGGCCGTCTGAAGTTTTGACAAACGATAACCTCCTATCAACTTTGACGGCCCATTCCTTGGTCACCGCCAGTCGGAATACAAGTCCGTTTTCACCTACAAAAAGATCCCGCTGCACTCTACCTTACTTAGGTGTTCAAAGGACGGTGGGTCCACCGATGGCGTTAGTTCCGACGGCTTGAACTACGATGGTTAGATTAAGCTTTCAAGTATCTATTTTATTATTACGCACTAAGATAATTATATATTTTTTTTTTTGTAGTATATCGCTAAATATCCACCTGGAACATCATATACGGCGCAAGAAATCGACAAGGAACGAGATATGCGGGGAAAATTTGGATTTAGCAATATAATACTACGTAACCTATGCAAACGAAATCGTAGTATTATAAAAATATATATTATTATTGTTGAATGAGTATTATAATCAAGGTGTATTTTTATAATTTATATAAATTGTATCTAGAAAATTTTGATAATTTATATAAATTGTATTTTGATAATTTATATAAATTGTATTTGGATAATTTATATAAATTGTATTTGGATAATTTATATGTAATTATAGCAATTTCGTAATTTTTTTTTTTTTTTAAAAAAAAAATTGAATTTTTTAAAACAGTTTTAAAAAAAACCGATTTTTTAATAATTATTAAAAAAAACGGTTTTTTTAAAAAACCGTTTTTTTAATAATTATTTAAAACAGTTTTTTAATAAAACCGTTTTTTTTAATAATTAAAAATAACGGTTTTTTCATTATAACCGTTTTTTTTAATGTAAAATCTAAATTTTTTGAAAATCTTATTTTTAATATAAATAACGGTTCGTATATTTTTTTTTTGCGTTGTTTTTGATTATAAACAACGGCCATGGAAACAACGGGTGTATTTGTTATAAAAAACGGGTTTTTTGCTTTTTTTTTGCTTAATTTTGTGCTAGTGGTGGGATACAATTATTCGTACATCATCTTTTTATATTGTTTTGATGTAATATGGCTAGGAGGACGTCCTGAGTTACTCCCCATTGACCGTGGTTGTCATTCTTATTTTTGATAGGTTTGTATGCTGGCTAGGGCGAGATGCGAGATGTGCTAGCGAGCGTAAATTATTTGCATACTCTGTAGTTGGATTTCTTTTTAGGAAAATTATTTTGGTTTAGGGGTATTTATTCCTGAATTTGTATTGACATAGATCAGTTCGTATTTAATTTTTAGGTTTGTAACCCTTCGGTTCTGAGGTGTTTTCGCCACCTTGCGCTCAATTGACCTTTATTTTATATTTTTATTCTTATTTTTCGTAAAAATATGTTACATTTAAAGTTCTCGAAAATTCTCGGTTCATCCGTTTTAAGCGTGATAATCAAATCTATATATATAATTAGATATTGGATTGCTAATAAAAATAATTAACATGTATATAATTTTCAGTAATTCTCCTGTAAAGTTAAACTTACACTAAATTAATGTGAGATCAAAGTACAAATTGCAGTTAAAGGGGTACAAAAACATGAAACAAATCTACTAAAGTCACTAACATGGGTACTAAAAAAATTTAGTAACAATTAATCATAATTATCACTTGAATAGTACAAAAGTTATATAATAGTGTACAAATGAGGCGGACTTACATTAATTTATTGTACGTCCTGACTTACACATGAATTAGTGTATAATTTTACATATGATATTTAAATTTTTAATTCGATAATCTTGTAATAAAGTAATCATTTCTTTTTTGTGCATATCATTTGGTTTAATTCGGATTCGATTAGGTAGGACCATAAAGGGCGGTAAAACTCCCCCTCATGAGTTTGTACCCGACTATATTCTCAAGGCTCAAATTCAAGACCTGTAGTTAAGTTAGAACAACTCTCGCCAGTTGATCTAAGTGTTTATGAATTTAAATAAATTTAAGTAATCATAGTTACACCGGCTTCTAGATTCACTCCCTCCTAACAAACTTTTTTATTCTCTCACTTACGCAGCACATCAAACACTTTCTCTTTCATCATTTCTACTTCCCGCCACTTCGCTTTATCTCTCAAACAAAACAAACTTCAGAGAGAAACCAAAAAAAAAAAAAATCAACTTAAAGGTGACATTCATGGCGAAACCCTAACTATCTCCATTAAAACTCACCTTCGTCTGTTCAACTTCCAGTCTTTTTCTGTCGATCTTCTCATTCTTGAGGTTCAATTGTGCATAATATTGTTTGTTCGTCGAATTTATGTGTTTGAGGATATGATGAACATTGCAATTCGATTGTGAACTATTTTGATCGGATTCATGTAAAAGATCTGATAATTTTACATTTATTCATACTATGTTCGAATTTACCTTTTCATTTTTGTAATTTGTTCGTCACATTTGCTGTTCGTCGATTTTGGAGTTTGAGAATCTTGTGAACGTTGAGTTTTTTTTTTTCTCCTTTTTTATTTATTAATATATACATGTGAAAGACTTAAAAATTTTGCGTTTATTGATACTCTGTTTGAATTTACATTTTCTTTTTGTAATTTTGTTCGTTACAATTGTTGTTCGTTGATTTTTGAGTTCAAAAGAATGATGACTGAAGTATGATGTGCGATTCTTTGTGAAGTTTATTAACCGTTTTGTTTGATTGTTTCAGACAAAATCGTCATGGAGATGTTGCGTACGCTGACAAGATTTTTGTTCGCAAGTTCCGTCGCTATTTTTCTTCTACCAGTACCGCTTGGATCCGATGCAGCTACTGATCAACTTGATGGTGATTCTCTGTCTCATCTTTTTTTTCGGTTTACTTGCGTAGATGATTCTGGAAATTGATGCACAAAAACGACAGAAACTACGAAAGTGAAATTGTTCTTTCCAAGCTAAATAAATTAAGTCATCTCCTCTCTTTTTGAGTCGATAATTTGATGATCAACTTGTAGGTGTGACGATTGTAGAAAGAATTTCGAAATTGGTAGAATACGGTGATTCTAAGTTTATAATCAGAAAGATTTATGGCAAATAAGCTAGTTCTAAAGTCATGAGGACGATTATTACACGAATTAAAACGAATTTCTACAAGTAACTACAAAGTGTGAGTACATTTAAGAATTATGATTTGTCTATCTGGTCTATATTGTGCTTCTACAAATTTTGCCGTGATTTTTCCTGTTAAATACGACTGATACCCAGTAAATTATCTGAAATCTAAATACATAATGTGACAAATTTACGACGTACAAATTTCCTAAAATTGTAGCCTCGAATTGTAAATACTACTCGTGTGTATTTTCAGTGAGATTTTCGGAAGTTGACTCAAGCTAATTCATGTTACGCAAGGTAGTTCAAGCATATATGTCTGACGAATTGTATTCGAATTGCTGATGGTTCGAATTAAAAGGCATAAAGTGTATATAGACAATGGACAAATTCCTACAATTGCATCACTTTTTAAGAATAATGTA
This sequence comes from Dianthus caryophyllus, assembly GCA_023091065.1. NCBI lineage: Eukaryota > Viridiplantae > Streptophyta > Magnoliopsida > Caryophyllales > Caryophyllaceae > Dianthus > Dianthus caryophyllus. The sequence continues at coordinate 17,585,534 of CM041527.1, read as the reverse complement.
TGATTATGAACATTAATCAGTTTCCCATGCCATAGGTTCCGTGGATATAAACATATACGGAGTAATAATTATAATCGTGTACACAACTTTGCAGTTGGTTTCGAGACATTGTGTGAATTCAGATAGGTGTAGAATTTCTGGGTTAATTAATAGGTTATTGGTTGAAACTTTTGTGATTTTACTTCAAGAATAAGTACCATCAATGAATATATGTACTCCGTATTAATGTTCATAATAAAAGTGCAGTAATGGCACTGCAAGACATGTATAGAGCCATGAACAAACCAAAGCAGCTAACGGGATGGCAAGTAGACGGTGGAGACCCTTGTGAGCAATCATGGACTGGCATTGAGTGTTCGGGTTCATCTGTTATCCATATGTAACAGCACTTAACTCTGTATCTTGATTTGCATTCTCTGTTGTGTTTGTGTCGTAAAACTTCAAACTATCTGGTGTTTGTGTGTAGCAAGCTGCATGGACTCGATCTAGCTGGTAGTCTAGGTGATCAGCTAGCAAATCTTCATAGCTTGAAGAACTTGTATGTGTAATCTTCAGATTCTATAAACATATTCGCTTTGTGATTTGAGCATATTCATATTTTCAGTCACATATGGGCTTTACTCGAATTCTGTGTCTGTGACCTATGTTGCTCGGACTCACGCATTTGCTGATTTTCGTGTGCAGAGATATTAGCTTGAACAGCATACAAGGCGAACTCCCTTCTAGCCTCCCACCAAACGTTACTCACTTGTATGACGCCCCAAAAAAGTTTGTTTACAGTTTGTTTCTTCACCTTACCACGTATTACGCTATATCTTCATCTTGTCTTTGCTATGCAGGAATTTATCATCTAACAGATTCTTACTCGGTATTCCGCATTCAATATCTTCCTTGAGTCATCTAAGACATCTGTGAGCAGTTGGACTTCCGAGTTTTTAGGAGTAACTCATGTCAATGTTTTCAACATCGATATCATTCATTTGGATGCAAATGACGAAGGATTTTCTTCACGTGGCAGGAATCTGAGCCACAACTTGTTATCTGGACCTATAGGCAGCGTATTCAATGGCTTGCAGAACTTGAAGGAGATGTACATTACTTCAACACATATGTCGTCTTCCCAGGATAAACTTGTTAATGTTAATACTTCATAGTTGTTGACTTCATTTAATTTCTTTTTCAGGGACTTATCATACAACAAGTTAGCCGGAGATCTACCAACCTCGTTTACGTATCTGACAAATCTTTCCTACCTGTCAGTTTCTCTTCCCCCCCATGACGGTTAACTCGTTGTTGATCCTTAACGGTGATTTTTTTTTCGGGAACTTACTATATACTATGTGCAGGTACTTGCAAAATAACGAACTCACTGGTTCAGTAATCTACCTGGCTGATCTTCAACTGACTGACCTGTACGCTAACTCCTGAGACACAGTCTGTTTTACCTTTAAGTTATCGTCTTATGTTTCGATTATTATTCATGATGATTCACTCCACCAGGAACATTCAAAACAATCATTTCAGTGGCATTATCCCACAGCACTTTCAGACAATTCCAAATTTGTGGTAAGAGGATGTCGAATTGATTCTTTAATTACTCTATGAAGTCTTGACATGCTCTGAAGTCTGAATATTCTGGTTTATCTAGGATCGGTGGCAACAAATTTGATATAAACGCCCGCTCTGCTCCGTGGAATTTCCCTTTTGAGAAGATGCCAAACGAGCAGACTTTCGCTCATCCACCTACAGTAGCATCAAGTGCAGTAGAGAAGAATCCTTCATCTGCCGTGAAACATCCCAAACACCAGAAGGTTTCTCCAGGAATAGTAGCCCTTTTAGTCGGTGGGATAGCCGTGACTGTCAGTCTTCTGGTAGTTGCTATTGCTATCAGAGTTAAGCGAGCTCACCAAGCAGTGCCTCAAAAAGATGACAGCAGCAATATGTCTATGTATTCAATACCAGTTAGTTCAACAGGAGGTGTGGACACCGACAAATTTATTCGATCTATTATCTGTATCTTCTTGACTTCGTCTGTTTTTCATGAGTCTCCTAACTATCTTCTGGTCTTTATCAGAACTGTCTCCAGGTAGATTTGACAGTATTCAACCAAATCTAGATGCCAGCGTTCCACCTGTGATCATGCCTAGATCTACTGCGTTTCTTCATTATACAAACGACAAGACTGGTAGAAGAAGCGTCTCAAGAAACATAAAAAGGCCGTCAAATGTGAAATTGTTTACAGCGGAAGAACTCCGTTCAGCAACGAACAACTTCAGTCAAGATACCTTTCATGGGGAGGGATCACTAGGATCGGTTTATAAGGCACAGTTTCCAGACGGCCGTGTATAATCCTCACTCATTCAATTTACTTTACAATGCCGTTTAAGCTCAGAACTAATGCTCAGTTCATCTGAAATGTAATTACCTTGTTCTTGATTGACCAGATTTTTGCTGTGAAGAGCATAAACACAGAATCATTATCCCTTCACGAAGAAGAACAATTTTTGGAGGTTGTTCACTGCACTTCTCGCTTGAGGCACCCGAGTATTGTAAACCTAAGCGGCTACTGTCTGGAGCGTGGACTCCACCTCCTCGTGTATGAATATGTGAGGGGTCTAACACTTGAACAGGCGTTGTACGGTGGATACTTTATGCCTCTCACCTGGCCTGTGCGTATCAGAATAGCTGTCAGCATTGCTCAAGCCTTGGAGTATGTATTCTATGACCTTACCTGCAACTTCCAGAGATCTTTGAAATTTCTGTCTTTCTTATGCCCACGATCGGTGTCGTGTTAATGACAGCTACATGCATACCTTGACACCCCCTATGGCACACTGCAACCTGAAAGCTGCCAACATATTGCTTGATGATGAGCTTATGCCACATTTGTGTGACGGAGGTCTTTCCGTGTTGAGGCCTCTCAGCAGAAACAGCATAAAAATGAAGGTCAGTATCTTTATTTGTATTTTCAGCGTAAAGATCGAATAAAAACAAAATGCTTGTTATTTATGAGAACTCATTAGCTACACTGATATTCAAGTTCTTCGCTGTTTTTGCTAGCCTTTTTCCATGAAGCCAGAGAATGTAACTTACGTGAACAATTTAAAGGGCCACATGGTTAATCGTCTAACCCCGTCCTTGATATTGCCTGAACATAGGCTTCCGAGATGGCTATTAACGACTCAGGCTACATTGCACCAGAACACGGGGAGCCAGGAGTTGCGAGCACAAAGTCCGATGTCTATGCCTTTGGTGTCTTACTGTTGGAACTTTTAACAGGAAAAAGGCCATTCGACAGGTTCTGTAACTATCTGATAAACTAATTGAAAACAACTGGAATATGCAGCATTTTGCTAACAATTGTTCAAATTCACTGATTTCACTCCAGTTCAAGACCTCCAGAAGAACAATCTTTGGCAACATGGGCTTCGACTCGCCTTCATGATGACGGTTCTCTGAAAGATATGGTTGATCCAATCCTCAGAAGATCAATCACCTTCAAGGCTCTCTCTGCGTATGCCGATGTTATATCTCTCTGCTTGCAGGTATGGATGCTCGAACTATTCATTCCTTTAGTTGTTTGCTCGATTATATTATAGTGGTTGTCAATTTTTACGTGGCGGTTACAGGTATGAATCGGATAACTAAGATCTTTGAGCTGTCAGATGGCTCCTTCCTAGTATTCTTTTTCCGCACATAAGCATTGTATTACAATCTATCAGCTGATGATGTTTTTGTGGATGCCCTGCAGCCGGAAAAGGAGTTCCGTGCCTCAATTTCTGACATAATAGAAGTACTGATAAGACTCTCGAGGACAATATTAGATGGTGCCGAAAGTGACATCTATGAGAGATCATTCAGGTCGACTCACACTCGTTTTCTAACCTCCCCTGCTGCCAGCTTCCTGTCTCCTTGAAGCTACATTCGGTTTACTCAGCAATCTGAAAGGCACTGGGTGGAACAAAACTCCCAATTCTCTCTACTTGCGAGTTCATAAGGAGTTCTACCAGCATTCTCGCTGACATTCAGTCAAACCAAGTTTTGCATCACTTTCGCTGTTTTCTTCTTTTTTTTTTTTTTTTAATACACCTAAGAAAGTATACTACCGCTTCAAAATTTTAACCACACATGAGTTCCTGTAATCGAGCGAGCATGTTGCAAACCGTAAATGTAAGTCTTGTAGTTCAAATCTCGAGTACAAATAAAAGCAATCGGCCTTGAGTAGACTAATTTCACTGGTTGGGGATATCAGACCATCAGATGTAGCAATTTCGTATTGAGAGTAATAAAATTATGATTTGGTAGTTTAAGTATGATTTCTAAGTCAGCCTACTGCCCACTCTTAAGTACATGATAGAAAATACAAGTCGAGAACAGAAAGGTGAATGAAATTAAGCAGTGACACCGCTACTTAACAAGGCGTTAATTTCTCCTATAATATTGACAGGTCTGCCATTAAACATGGACGATAGAGTAGTTTCACACAGCCTCTTTAGCTCCTTTGTTTTGCTCAATGCTGCTTCCTGGACAAAAACAAAACGGAAAATCGTTCACTTCTCTGCTGAGTATACTAAGGCCACTATACAGAACTACACAACTACACAACTCTATTATACTAGAATGGAAAAAGCTTGTTTAATATGAAGTACTTTAAGGCATGGACACATACCATAAACAGTTCATCATATACATAAGACCGACTTAGCGCAAGAAGCAAGACTAACAATTCAAGTACTAGAAAGTTTGTGACGTAAAGACTTTAGATTATCAAGCACATTTTAATAGGATGATCGAAGTATGGCATATTGCCACAAAGCATAATACCAAGACAACAAAATTCAAGCCAATCACCCTCCGAACAACACAAATTATTATCTTTTCACTTACTATAGTAAATATTTTAAACAATTTCCGCCTTCAAGACATCACAGAAATCCTTTTGAATAACTAAGCAAAAATCTTAATGAAGTGAGAGCAAGGGAAAGTTAAAAATTGAAGATATCACAAACCACCACCTTCGAGCCTGCTCGTCAAAAGGATTTAAAACAAGAGTGGGAAGTGCAATCTATCAAGATCACTATTTTTGCCTATTTTAGAATTGCAATGTGAGCAAATTAGCAGATATCACTTCCCGAGTTGTTGTAGGTCGAACATGTAAAAGACTTTTCTCCAAGAGACCTAAGGCAAGGCCTTCAAGCACTATCGGATTGTAAGGTACTGCTTCTAGACAGATAGACACAATGACATCATCACTTGGCAAGGTATTTATAATCTTTCACTCGGTATAAACCCTCACTAAATTCCATAAGGTGGAACAAAGGAACAGGGAATTTTTTTTCGTCAGAATTCAAAAACAAACTTTTGACAGTTGAGATTAGGTGACATTTGATATCTGAAACACCGTAAACGAAGAATTGGCCGTAATTTGGTACAGTATGATGTTAAGAAAGATCTTGCTTTCATGTAAACACTCAATGATACCATCACAGCAATTAAACCATCTTCCAGTATAGCTAGACAGTAATAAATACTCACTTGCTTAGGCCAAGACGAAGCCATGGAATTCTGTAGTTCCATACGTTTTGCAGATATTTCGATCAGCCCATTTTTCAGCTTTATTTCATGATGCTTCTTCTCCTCTAGTGATCGTACTAGCCTATCTAAGAATCTTTTGAAATAAAGAGATGTTAGATTCTGGACAGCAAAACACTCGAATAAATGATTTCAACCCGCAAGGGTTTTCACAAAGGGTACTGAAAATCAATATCAAGAAGTAATAAAATTGACAGAAAATATATTTAAATCCAAAAAAAAAAAAAAAACAAAGCCGTCTAAGAGACAGTGGGGTACCTGCTCGAGTTGAGAGTCATAATCAGGTCACGTGTCTTTTTATTTGTTAACAACAATATGGCCTGAGAGACATCAGTGAGCATGTTTTGAATGGCATCAGAAGAATATTGCTGCAACACAAATGGAGCAAGAGCCTGAACTTGATGTTGCAAGGACAAAGTCTCTTCGTTTTTCAGCTCCGACAGCCGTTGATTTAAGAAAGCCTTAAGCTGATGACAAAGTAAAATGTATTGCATTTCAAACACAAATAAACCACTGAATCTGTGCTATATTATTTTTCCTTTCTGAAAACCCAATCGACTATAAATATAAATTAGGAGCAGGAACTGGCACCTATGAAGAAAAACAAACAAGTGACCACTACCTCAAAAAGATCGTCAAGAATTCTGTTCCTGTATTCTGTCTCCAGTAGCGGGCTTCTTCCTTTTGAGACTTCTTGGGGTTCCATTGAGGCAGAAACACCAGATGATTGAGCTTCCGGTTCATTGCGTGAACTAGAATCGTCATTGATCTCCACTTGAGGACTTTCAACGCTAACATCCCAGCATATTTCTGATACCCCAACATCAGCTAGCCCATCATTGCTCACGATGGTCTGCTCGACCAGCTCATTCTCACTAGCTAGAGAATCTTGCAAGAGATCACTTGCATTCACCATTTCGTAAGGACCCAATCCATTTGTAGCGTCGTCTGTTTCTTCAACAGTACCAATATCCCAGTCAATCTGAGAGCTGTCCATGGTTATATCCCAATCAATACCATCTTCCGTGCTGTCAACGGTGATATTGGAATCAAGGACAAAATGTGCCGAATCCGAAAGATCAAATCCTTCAGAAACACTTAACGAAGGAGGATTGTCGATAATGTTCCTCAAGTTTGGCACAACAGTTTTTGACGATTGCTGCAGAGCACAATTAAGGAGTACATAAGATCCGGGACACAAGCTATTGTGTAAAAGGAAAAATAGAAAGACAGAACAATAAAAACAGCTCACATCCTTCTCAGTATGAATTTCCTTAACGATGGTGGAGTAGTAATCAATAGCCTGTGAAACTGATTCCCCACTTATTACATCCATTATCTGTCTAAATGTGCCTGGGAGAGTTTTTGATGCACTCTCTAAGAGTTCCAATCTCACATTATTGCCCTATAAAAAGAAAAGTAATCTACTCCGTAAGAAAAAAAAAAATGTGAAATTCAATGCTAACCGTTTTTGACACAAAACAAAAAATAAAAAAATAAAAAATAAAAAAAATAAAATAAAAAGAAGAAAAACAGTATCATCAAAAGTAATTGAATTAATAGATCAAATATACCGCCAACCCTAGTTCTTGACAAGCTTCTGCGTACTTGGCTGCTGATAAAGCTGCACTTCTTTTAATATCAGCTTCCTTACGGTCAAGCTCACCAAGCTGTTGCTGTACCTTCTGGACCTGCTTTTTCAGGTAAGGGCTTCAATTTGGAAAGTCAATGTCAGTCCAAGCAAACCGAGGTTCACAGTTAAAATGCATGGTTAATATGATCCATGACGAGAATGAGAGCTCACATCTCATAATTGACATTCTGAGCCATGGATAGAGCAGCCTCACCAAGGTATATGTGATCCTTCTCAAATGCCTGGATAATTCCTTCCCACGTACCCTGCCACAAGGATAAACATTAGCACTTTAATACAGGTCAGTAGCGTGATTGTGAAAGCTGCAGAAGCAAAAGAGTATAGAAAGGAATTACAGCTGCCCCTGAAAGCCGGCCAAAAAAGTTTCGACTTTCTGGGGTTGTCCGCAAGAGAATCTCATATATTTTCTTGGCTTCCAAATAACCAATTCCTGGAGATACATAACAAATTTAAGCAAGATAATCAAGTCCAACACAAATAAGGCTTATTAAAACAAGTTAGAAAAGAATGATTGTCAGAGCAATAAAATAAGTATTGTCTTCAGCCAAGACCGCAAAACATTAGTACGAAATTCTGCTTGTGATGCAGTAGCACTCTTCTTTAGGCTAAGCATTTGTCTTGACTATGAACCCTGACAAACCATGCATACATTCAGACATACTCTTCCCCATCCAACAAACAGATGCATGTATGGTGAGTCCACATCAGCCTGTCCTTCAGTAATTTTGCAATTGGTTTGAGACTATTTTACCGAGAACTCAAAAGCCAATTACACTGTGTAGTATTCATAAAGATCACAACTTTGAACAACATACATAGAATATATGTCACCACGACCCAAGACGATAACAAAAAAAAACTTGGGTAAGATTGTATTTCATTCCGAGCCACTCACTCCTATGTCGAAAGGATTACTAATTCGGATTCTAGACAGAAAAATGAATCCCTCCATTTCCCTCAAACACAGCCTACAGTCAAGACAAGGGAAATCATGTCCCTCGCTTTCACAACCACTTTCGTTTCCCTCGTAATCCTTTTAATCCAACAAAACCTTTTGCTGTGTACAAAATTTGACATCTATATCAACTAGTGACAGTAAAAACAGAAGAAAAATAGTGTTAAACCTTCAGAATCAAGAGAGTGAAAGAAAGGATCAACATCCTTAGGAAGCGAGGCGAAAGCTGATGAAATTTTGGCTCTTACTGCATTCAATCGTTTCCTCCAATCTCCAGGAATTCTTTTCCGATCCACCAACCATTCTTCAATCAATCAATCAATTTCCACACGTAAACTCAATCAATTGCACATGCCAAAATCCTAGTAAAAAAACCTAAATTACAAAATTCGATCAGAGAAATGATAATTGTCAGAAACTACGTACCTCCAAGGCGGGAAAATGCGATGTCGATCGGAAGATTTTGAATGTCGTCTTGAGATTGCATTCTTTTGATGGAGGAGATTAAGTATTGTTTAGGGTGAATTTGGGGATTAGGGTTTATGATATAGAAGTAGTTAGATGAAGAAAACTATGACTTTGATCAGTTACTTCTACTTCTGCTCTGAAAAACTTTGCTATTCTGCTGTTTCGTGGAGTCGGGTGGATACAAAACGGTTTACCGTGACCCGTCCGACTATAAGGCCATTTTCTTTTCAGCTTTAAAAAGCTGAATTTATAAGAGGTAAACTGAGTTTATAAAAGTTGAATTTATATGAGCAGAATTTATAGCAGTTAAAGTTACGGTTAATTAAAGTTTCGTGGAACTTATTGGAGCTGAACGCCTGAACCTATTAGAACTGAACCTATAGGAGTTGAGTTGAATTGAATTTTAAAAATTGAGCTTATAAGAGTTAAACTTTTAAAAGTTGAATTTATAAGAGTTGAGTTGAATTTTAAAAGTTGAATTTATAAGAGTTGAACTTATAAGAGTAGTTAATAAGAATTGAACTTATAACACTCTTCACCAGTTGCTCCTAATTTCACGACAACATCCCTATTTCCTTGGAAATAGGATCCTCTCCAATACCCTATAAATACTGGATGGTCCAGTGCAAAATCAAGGGCTCTTATCTCTCCATGAAGGAAATCCAAGGGCATACATTGCATGCATTTGCTAACTTTTTTTTTTTTTTTTTTAACTTTGTATATATTTTATTTTTATTTATACAATTGTCCACTTTTATTTTAGATGGTAAAAAATATGACATTTTAATCGTTTTCTTTTTTTGTTAAAATAAAATATTTATAAAAAAAGTTATGAATTATATTCAAAAAATCTATTTATAAAATGTAAAGTAAAAAAAAAGAAAAGAAAAGAAATGCAATGCAAGTGGTTGGATCTCCCTAAAGATGAAATATGGGCCTTTGATTTGCACTGGACCCTCCAGTACTTTTCAAGCACTGGAGAGGATCCCCTCTCATTTCCTTGGGCCTCTTCTTTTTTACTTCAATTCTGATCGGCTTGCCCTAGGTTTAGGGTTTTTGACTTGATTTCTCGGGCTCTTCCTCCTTGCTGGACGTAGCCCTTCTTGGGCTTGCCTCTCCTGACTTGAGTATTTGCTTCTAATTTGTGATTTTGGGCCTGGGTAGAATACGGCCCTAACAAGATCCGTTGGGTCCGGGTCGGGTCTAGGTTTCACATGTAGATTACAGGTTTGGGTGGTGATGATGATGATAATGATGATGGTTATGGTGGAGTGACATAGTAGTTATTATTATTATAATTATTATTATTAGTATTAGTAGTAGTAGTATAAAGATGGCTCTACGGGCCGTGGGCCGGTCCATGGGCGGGCTCGTCGGGCCACAACATTTTTTGGCTCGTCCATGCCCACACTTTTGGGCCATCGGGCCGGGCTCGGGCCCGTTATACTTTTTGGCGCCATGGCCCACGAGCCGGCCCATGGGCAACCATGGGCTCACTTCGGGCCGGCCCATGGGATTGGTGTTTTTTTTTTTTTAATTTTCTAAATTAATTTGTAAATTGTAATTATTATATTTTAAGTTAATTTAATTTTTTTTTTTAAAAGTTGTAAGTTGTTACTTGTAAATAATTAAGTAATTTTTAGAATTTCATTTGAATATATAAATTCACTTGTAAGTAAATAAATAAAATTAAAATAGTAAATATAAAATAAATTAATTGGAAAAGAAATTAATTATACTAAGAAGTGCCTCAAATATGAATTAAAAATAAGGGATATTCTATATGGTATCCCTTAATTTTTTGACTTTTTATATGGTACCCCTACATTTTTTAAAACAAACATGGTACCTCTAATTTCTGTCATTATCCGTAAGTGTACTCCCGAACTTTATTTTCAGACAATTAAACTCAGTTTTAAGCGTTAAATGCTTACTTGGTCGCGTAATGAAACTTGATAATTATCATCCTATAACAAAAGGACTCTATTAGGCTCAATATTTATCTTAGACGTGATAATTTTGTAGGGAAACAATGAATTATTTTTCGGAAATATTTTTAACCCATATATATCAATAAATATTAGGTTGTGGATTGATATTGAGCTTAATATAGTCATTATGTCATGAGATAGTTAATAACAATCTTGGTTACGCATCAAAGTCATCATGTAACGCCTAAAACTGAGTTTAATTGCCAGAAAACAAAGTTTGGGGGTATACTTGCGGATAATGACAACATTTAGGGGTAACATGTATGTTTAAAAAAGTGTAGGGGTACCATGTAGAAAGTCAAAAAACTAAGGGGTACCATGTAGAATATCCCTAAAAATAATAAAATGAGATTTACAGTTGAAACTAATATATGTAAAAATGATAGTAAATACAAATTTTTCTAGTATTATTGTAAATCTAGTATTATAGAAATGATATATGGGCAAGTCCACGGGTTGGATAACGGGCCGGCCCATGGGCCAATTCAATGGGCCACAGGCCGGGTCGGGCCATACTTCTCTTTTTTTTTTTTCCACGGCTCGTGGTGATGGGCCACGGGCCGCGTCGGGCATGTCTTGGGTCGGGCCGCCTACGGGCCCAAATTGCCAACACTTAGTAGTAGTAATAGTACAATTATAATTATAATATTAGTATAAATATATTAGTAGTACTATAATTATACTAATTGTAGTAGTAGTAGTCGTAGTTGTAGTTGTTGATGTTGTTGTTATAGTTGCCATTGTGGTAGCAGTAGTGTACTACTCCGTAATAAGGTGAAAATTTCACCATCCCGGATTTCTGCCTTAAAATACGCAAAGTTCCATCCCTAGAAATACTTTATGTACAGTTATTTTTGTATTATAAATAGAGCAAAACTCAAAGTTGAAATGGATACAAAAACATAACTTTCATTCTCTAATCTTTAACTAGTGGTGTGCCCCGTGGAATCCACGGACCGAGTCGTTCCACATTTTAATACGCATTTCTTGTGGGTTGTCAATTGTGTTTGTGCATGGAAATATTATAGTCACTAATAATTATTAATTTCCATCTAAAATTTCAAAAAAATCTCTTAAATGGATAAAGATAATATGAGTTTTAGGCGAAAAATATCGAAAATGTTACATATTATGTAGACTGCATATTACATATCATCGCTAGGAGTCTTTCGATGGGTTTGGTGATGGCTTTTTGTGCTTCTTTGTTGAATAGCACAACGGTTGTTGTTTCTGTTTCATCTGTCGCGAATTTGGAAAATTCTGCCGCAATTTAAGGCGCCAAATCAATTTTTCAAATTTCGCCAAAACAAATCAGAGTAAAAAATTCATTTTCCATCGCAATTGTAAAATTTGCAACGGAATTTTTTTTCCCGTCGCAAATTCCCTCGCAAATAAACTGTTTTTTTAGTGTGTATTTTGAGTTGTAAAACGATTATTGCTGGGTTTGTAATACAAAGTACTTAATTAATATTTCCGCCTTAGTTTAATTAAGTCACGAAAAACCGGGTTGTTACAATATTAGTTAAGAATAAAGATCAAACATATTGGATACATTCGAATAGAAGATACAATTTTTTATATATAGTCACGTATAATGGTGGATACATTTCTTTTTTATATAATACTAAAATGATTCTGAAGAAGTTTTCAATTTTTTTTGAGAAATTCGTCGGGCACTTTTCACATTTTAAAAAGTATACATTCATTTTTATACATCAAGCTTAATATGATATTTATATTAAGTAGGTATGTTAGAATACTTACTGTAAGTTGTTTTTGTTCATCTATTTCGAATATGTTTATATTAATTTGATAAAAGTTAATTTATAACTTATTTCATAATAATCATCCTCAAACTTTGTAATTTTGAGAATAGTTCTGAACACATATAAAATAAATAGTTACTATTGTAACTTAATATAAATTCTCGAAACAAAATAAAAACATGAAATTAAGAACGCAAAAACATTTAAAAATAAAGGGATGAGAAGTAATGATTTTATTTTGGGTTATTTCATGGGAATAATCCAAACTATGACCCTCCTTCTCAATTTAATCAAGACTAACGATTAACTCAAAATAATCCAAACTATACACTCATTTAACTCAGAACAAACTTTTGGAAGGGCTGCCTGAATAGCCCTATTTTCACTCTAGTATTTCTACCTCAGCTTCAAATTAACCCACCCCTCATTTTATTAGCACTAAACCCAAATTCATTTCCAAATCCCTAAATTGAGAAAGGAAAACGTAATCAACTCCCAAACCTAACCCTAGATTTTTTTTTGAAGCAAATCGTTAATTTTCGTTCAACCCAAATCAATTTCGCCTTCATTGATGAAGTAATTCTTACTGATACACTATCATGGCGAAGGTAAGTAGCTCAATTTCTTCAAAGTTTCGTTTTTGTTAGTGTTTTGTTAATTTGATTGTAAAATTTTGGGTTTTCAAATTTATTTTTTTAAATTTGTTAGTTTAATGAGAAAGGTGTGGTTACTTTAAAAATCATGCATGGTGGTTCTTTTGTGAAAAACGACTCAGGTTGCCGGAATTTGGTGTTTCACCGTAGCTGTGAAAAACGACTCAGGTGTGAAAGCTCAATTTCTTCAAAGTAGCTCAATTTCTTCAAAGTTTCACCGTCCTCAAAGTTGCCGGAATTTTGTGTTTGCATAACACATTATTCTTCGAACTCGATGCCCTTGAATGAAATGAAGAATTTTGACTCTTCATTATCCACAATTTTCAAAGAGGATTTTTTTTTTTTTTTTTTTTTTTTTTTTTTAAAAAAAAAAATTGATTTCTCAATTTAAATGGAGAGATAAAAGAAAGAGGATGAAAATTTGAAAACAAAAGAGAAAGTGATGACCAGTTTTCAGTAAAAGAAGGGTAAAAAGACGAAAAATTAAAAAAAAAAAAAAAAAAAAAAAAAAAAAAAAAAAAAAAGGGACCCACTAAGTCACCGGATACAAAACCGGGTGTTATAGGTAAATTTAGACAAAAGTTTGCTCTGAGTTAAATGAGTGCATAGTTTGGATTATTCAGAGTTAATCGTTAGTTTGGATTAAATTGAGAAGAAGGGTCATAGTTTGGATTATTCTCATGAAATAACCCTTTTATTTTTTCATAAACTTTGAAAATTTTTAATTCTCACACCAACTAATTTAATGCATCAATTTTCTGAATGAATGATTCTTATATTTTCGTTCTTTTATTTTAATTAATTTGTTAAAATAAAATAAATAAAAGGGAAATTAAGAGAAAAAAATAAATTATTTTTAGATGATGAATTACATTTTAGTTATAAGAAATTTAATTAAATTAAAAATAATGACAATATGTTTTTTTGGTTCAAGTGTAAATTTATGATATTGTAAATATATAATTTTAAAACAATTACTATAAGTATCACATTAAAACACTACAATTTCTCATAAATTTTTGACTGTGAAGAAATAACAATTTAAATGAATATATTTACATTATTTATCATCTTTCATACTATAAAACCTTGATAAAAATAATACATCACAAGTATATTTTTACATCCTTCTCAAACATCATCTTGATATATTAAAAGTTAACAATTATAGTCAAAGATGAATGAAACAAATATCAAATAATCCGCCTTGTATTTATCTCTTCATTCAAAAATAATTAACCAAAAATTAGCTACACATCGATTATAACTTGGTAAGTGTGTATTTTTTTATTTTCCGATTTGTTCCTGCAAAGATAAAAAATTAGTTAACATTGTACTATATATAACGTTAGAGGAAAAAAAGAATCAAAGCCACAAAATCAAAAGCAAAATGTATCTAAATATAAAATTTTAAACATTATGAAAATAAATGATGCATGACTTATAAAATTTTGAAAACACTAAAATAATAAATTTGATCAACCTTGTATTTATCCCCTCATTAAAAAATAAATTGAATGGTGGTATTCAATAAAGGCCTTTTCAAATACTCAAAATAAATACAGGTGAACAACGAAAGGACGAGGAAGATGAAAAAATTGGAGCGAAATTTGACCCGGGTAAACAATTCTGACGTGGAACACAATAGATGACGTGGCGGAATGAGGGCGTTTTTAGTGTATGTTTTTTAGTGTTTTTCACAAGCAAACTTATGAGGATTTTCTTTTAATATATAATATAGATATAGATATAGATTCTCAATACATTATCACCACGAATCGCTCTAAATTCGTAAGTTAAAATAATTAAAAGTACTATTAGTAGTATTATCAACTATTGTTCTAATATTATCACCATCATTAAAAAAAAAAAAAATTATGGATCACCATTGTCATTGGATCAACACTATTTTTAGCTATATCTCAAATTCAAATATATACCTCATTACTGAGCCTAATAGTGGCTTTCCTGTTCATTGTCCCGTCATACCAGTTGTCCATCTCCGTCCTCAACCGCGACTGCAACCACCCCCGAGCGAACCATCATTGCCCCTCGTAATAAAAATAGGCAGCCAACCAGACCAACCCATATCAACCTTAATATTCGACCAGAGGGACTACACAATAAATGTCTCGAGAATTGCCATTTCTCATCTGAAAATATGGCAGGACCTTCTCGCTTGAAGAGGGTCAGGGATGAACAACAATCATCAGTTTCAACCGAATCAACTGATGAAACTGTTAGCAGTAAACGTCGTATCGACGACATGAAACCAACAACCCATGTTGAAAAGTCACTTAAACTAACCGCATCAACTGAACACCACCTGTAAAAGGCGTCATCGCCGTTAGCTTTAATCGACCACCATTACAAAATAGCTATTCTCGATTTAAATGAAATATAAAATTTATTACCTAAATAAATTAAAATGATGAGTGATAAAAATAAAATAAAAGGAAGATAGGTAAGAAAAGCTTTGAATTGATGTTTGATTGTTTTTGAAAATGATGTGAAAATGTTTGTCAACAACTATTGTAGTCTTTTTAAGCATTTATTATTCTTGTTGTTTTGTTGTTGTTGCATTTGACTAAAGAAACCAATTATTAAAGAAATTATATATATATATATATATATATATATATATATATATATATATATATATATATATATATATAGAAATAGGATCACATGAATCCACCTAAAATTGGTGAGTCCTGCATCCAAATATTAGCCATTGGATCTAAATTGTATGAGTGCACGAGATCTTGCCACGTTTTACTTACTCCTCCCCCATCCCAACATTTCAATTTCAATTTCAGTTCATAATCAAAAAGCCCCTTTCTCTTTCGTCAAAATTTATCTCTCAAATTTTCTCCCCAATTTTTAATTCTTATGCAATTGATGATCGAATTCGTCCTAGTTCGTGCTCATTGATTTCGTTTCGATCTTCTCTTCTCTTTTCCAATAGCGTTATACAACTTATGTGTGGTAAGTTTTGTTCGCTCGATTTTTTGTTGTCCTTCGATTTTTAGATTTCTCGTTTTAACATTCATTTTTCGTTTTTTAAAGCGTTCTTTTTGATTAATTTTTGGTTTTGGATCGATTTTTCGTTGTTTTAGCAACAATTTAGAATTTTGGTCAGATTTTTGTGATTTTTTGCTTATAAATTCAATTTAGGGTTTTCGCAAATTATTTTACTTTGTAGTGATGGTTTATAATTTCAAAATAAGATTTCTAATGTTGTTACTCTGTACCAATGCTGCAATATGAAATCAAGTTTGTATTGGTTGTGATTTTGTATTTTTTTTTTTTGCTTATTATGCGATTTTTGATGCTAATTTCGTTCATATTGTTGCCGGCAATCAATCTAACCATCGAGTTCATGCTCATATCACTGAACCATAGCTTCATGTCCACGGTTTGTCTCTTCTGACTCGCACAATAACTGTCGTAAATGTCTTTTATCGACGACCTTAACTCTGATACCCTGACATGCTTAAACATCTCTACTTTATGATTTGACAGCAGTTGATCCGTAACAATCTTGCGAATGTCACGCCAGTACGGGCCGTAAGTGGTGAAACCAAACATGGCGGAGTTGTAAGCCATACTCTCTACGAAAATCGACTGAGGTCGATCCACGAACACTTTATCATTTACGCTTAAACATTCTTTAGCCATATTATGTGTATTAACAACCAACGCCCGTTGTACACCGAGCTTAATCATGTATATTGGGCCGTATTTATCAGCCATATTCGAAAAGAATATGTGAGGGAGTTTTCCAATAAGATGTAAATGGCCAATAATCGGCCACGAACCTGACGGTTCAGGTGGGCGTTTCATGGTAGAACCGCTCTTTCTCGGCCTTAACAGACAGTAAATGAAGAGTAACAGTGCAACTATAGTTGTAGTGTAAAAATTCATTGCTGAAGTGGTTTGTGAAACATATGATTTTGCAATATAATACAGAAACAACCAATATATAGCCAATTATCTGATGTATTGTTAACTACTATTGCATTTTTTTTGCAAGGTGCTCTGTGAGATCAGACCATGGCCAGCTTTTTGGTGTGCCAAATTTCCCATTTTTGTGCTTCATTTCAGTCAGTTCTGATGCTTAGGGACGACAATTGAGCCCTATTACCGAACTGAAACCTAAACGTGTAAAAACCCGTATTTGAAAGGGATTGATAACAGATTTGAATTACGTATTTTGGGTAACAGATTTGAACCGTGTATTTTGCATTTGACATTGCTGATAAGATGTAAAGCGAATTTATCGTACCTCTATGTGAAGCATTTACTCACGTGTCGACACTTATGACTTATACTCGTTAGGATGCAATCGACTAAATATATTTGATATTTTGTTTTGTTTTATTTTACAGGGTATACTTTCGGCTAAATCACAATAGAAAGTTACCAGCCCCACTGATAAGCATGATTCCGAGAGAAGACAACATTTAACTGTGGTCGTCGAATCTCTTCTTTACTTAAGACTAGTACTTCGGTGAAGATAAAAAAGCTAATGTATTAAACTTAGCAGAAAAGAAAACAAAATTAAATGTAGTATTTGAGTTTTGTTACTTTAATAGAGGTTCTCTGTTACTTTATATATGTTTAGTGTTACTTTAATTTGCAGTCTTATTATAGTATTTTAGCGTCCTTACATTAGTATTTAAGTCACGTTAGTTTGGTATTAGAATCTTGCTACTTTACTTTGTAATGCGAAATCAAATTTTAGTTTTCAAGTCTTGTTATTTAGTATTTTAATCTTGTTACTTTAATATATGTTCTCTGTTACTTTAATATATTTTCAATGTTACTTTAATTTGCAGACTTGGTACTTTAGTATTTGAGTCTGGTTACTTTAACGTTGAATTTATGTTACATAAATCAGTTTCACTGTTACTTTATCAAATATGGCAAATATTAGTTGATAACTATAGATGTTTATGACGAAACTAAATCTCTAATATTCAAATACAACATATTTCAATTTCAAGTTACTTCAATGTTAAATTACAGTTATATTAGACGATCACTTTAACAAAATTTTTAAACATCTATATCCATACATGAAAACTAATTTTGTTACCTACAAGTACAATACATTCGTTATTCTAAATAGTTTGTATGCGTTATTTTAACAAATTATTATTAATCCACATATTTTCATGATACGATGTTATTGTCACTTTGAAGTGCAAACAATGTTATTTTAAAGTGTATCAATTGTTATTTTAATAGTTTGTACGTGTTAGTTTAATAAATTTTTATTAATCCTTATATTTTCTTGATACGATATTACTGTTACTTTAAAGTGTAACTAATGTTATTCTAATAGAATATAGTTGTTACTTTATTAAACTTTAATTGATAAAAGTGTTAACGTAGAAAAATCTACTATGTAATTGTTACTTTGAAGTTCAATTAACATTATTCTAATAAAATTTGAGTGTTACTTTAACTTATAGTAGTCGATAAAACTTAAGGTAATAAAAATCGATATAATTATTCGTCAGTTGTTACTTCAGTGTCTATTTGATGTTACATTAGTACTCCGTATAATATTAGTGTTATTATAACAATCAAAATTGGTAACATGTCTCCGTACCGTTTCTTCTCGTGCTTTCACATATTCCTTCTTTTAATTTCACTTTTAAATAATTAATTAACTCAATATTTAATTACCTTTCTAAAACAACAACACATCAGTATCATCAACTCTCAACAACACAAAACTCATTTTTTTTTATCTTGTTCACTTTAATACTTCCTCACTTTATTTTATTTCTGTAAAACTTGCTCTGTATTCACTTGTTGAGTCATACTCACTCAACTAGCCGTCAACTCACTCAACTAGCTGTCAACTCTGCCAACTCGAGTACTTAGACTCACTCACTGAGTCATCGACTCGCCGCACTTCGGAATTTCTTCAGAAGTGCTCTATAACCCTAACAATAGAGACGTTTTTGATGCGTAAGTGTGAGAGGGGAGAGAATCGTTGTGCTTTCCGACGAGATACGACTGTAATACGGCGAGGTGGAGAATTCGTCGATCTCGATGTATTTGTACGAATTTGATGATCAATTGTTGATTAGGACAAACAATGGATGATTTCGGTGGAATTAGTAATGATTTAATTCTTGTTGTTGATGAATTTAGCACTACATAATGATTAATTGATGACTTCGAAGTTTTATCAATGATTTTCATCTTGTTGGATTTCAACGAGATTGAATGATAGTTATGATCTAATTTTAGGGTTTTTGTGAGATGAATTTCTGGATTTGTGATGTTTAGTGAGAGAATTAGATGGTGGTTTATTTTTAGAGAGAGAATTGGGAGGTGGTGCTTGGATTAGAATGACCTAAATGAATGAATATGACGGATTGACCCCTATAAAATTTTGGAGGGATGTAGTCATTTAATCTCACCCCTTGATTTAATTAGATCCAAGGGCTCTAAGAGGGTACAAGGGATGCACCAAATATAAGGGATTCATGTGATCCTTTCTGTATATATATATATATATATATATATATATATATATATATATATATATATATATATATATATATATATATATATATTGTGTTATTGTGTGTGTGTGTAAATTATTTTATTAATGAATCACCATATTTTAGATTATTTTTATTTAGAATATTTATTTATCAACAAAAAAATATAAATAAATTAAATGATTATGAAATATATTTAATTATTAAAATAAATAACTCTTTCACCTATTAAATACAACCGTTAGCGTTACAGTAAAACAACATTAATTTCTAAACAACAAAATCTAATTATTTTAAAATAAACAACCCTTTTAAATATTAATTATAACCGTTGTGCTACCGTAAAATCAACCTCTATTTAAACCACAAAAATCTTATCATTTTACTCACTTATTTCATTCACTACTTTCATATTCATATCTTAAAATTCTCAAATAAAAAAAAAAAAATTAATAAGCATATATATGTGTGTGTGTGTGAACACAAATTTTTGTTATCTGCAAAAAAAACTAAAACAAAAATGAATGCGAACAAAATAATACTTTATTAAGTTGAATTTATGGGTTACAATTCCTCGTACTCCACCGATTCAATTTCCACACTCGTACAAAATTTATCGTAGAACTTTGCAAAGGGTCTCAAAGATTTGATCTCCTTGTTTGGACTTTTCCCACAATCTCGACTGCACCGTGTTTGGATGCTTGGCGCCGTGAAAGATGTAAGAAACAATTTTTTTATCTCTTCTAATTGTGAGAATTAGAAGAAATTAGGGTTCTCTTTGAAAAAAGAGGTGGTTGTTTTGTTTTTTGTTTTTTTTGTTTAGTGTAAGTCTATAGTGAGGCTGCCTCATCGTATAAGACAAGTTTAATGATGCCGCCATGTCATCAGTAAAATTACTCCCCCAATAATAGAATCGAGCGCGTGAAACCACGAACTCCAGTGCTAATCCTTCAATTTTACCGCCATAAGATTCACAAACATCCCAGACTCACACCTTCAACTTCACCATCATACTTGCGACCTTATCCACTCCATCTTTGTTTACCACCTTCTTCATTATGCATTAAATTTTACTGCAGCAAAAACCACCACCATAGCAACGCACCACAACGACCACCAATTATCTTAAATTTAACTGCATCATTACAGACGGAGTGTCGTAACTCATCGTCTTTCCTAAATCTGATTTTTTGGTGATTTTTCTTGTTTTTTATTTTTTTCTGGTTTTTAAGATTGAGTAATACTTGAAGTACTACTTATTATTTATTTAATTTTATTACGTTACTTTTAAAATATAATTGAGTTACTTTCGATGTGTAATAGAGTTAGTTATCATTTTAAAATCTAAGTTACATTCTAAGAACAAAACAATTACATTTGAATCTTAAAACATTACATTCGAAAATTGATGATGTATGATAAATTAGCATTAACTCTCCATCTCAAGCGACGATTGTAGTTGACGGATGATGAATTAATACAATATAGGTAAGACATATTACTTGCCGTTACATATTAATATCGTAGAGATCATATATAAAAATATATGACATTTGATTTTTGTATATAATTCAAATCAATTTAAGTTTGAGTTGTGTTGAAATTAATGAGGTAAATTGGAGGAGGAAGACGAAACGATCGGCAAGGAGTTATGGTTATCGATGAATCGGTTGCCGTCAAAGTTAATGGTGGGAACGAAAATGATGGTAAAGGCTGGTTGGTGTTGGAATTAGTGGAGGATGTATGACTTGGTGGTGATTATTGATAACTAAGGATTTAGGGTTGTAAGGAGTAGCTGGGTCGATAAAATTACCCAGATTTGTGATGTTTGTTTTTTAGAAGATGATGTGGCAAATGTCTTATACAATGAGGTAGCCTTATTGTAAAATTTGTATTTTGTTTTTTGTTTTTTTTTTTAAGTTTATTGTAAACTTGTTTTGTATTTTTGTAAGTATGTTTTTTTGTGATTTTTTTTTTATAATAATAATTCATTAACAAAACATCAAACAACAATTACAACGAATATGTTAAATCGAAAAACAAATCTAACGATAATCAAAGTAAAAATTTCTCTTATAGAATGAAAGATCTCAAACCCTAATTTGACAATTCGGTACAACCTCGTATCGCTATCTCCATGTAGCCTTTGAGGGGATCCTTCAATTCAAATGACCATGGTAGAGAAACCGTCTTGCTCCGTTGATTGTTGACGATTAACGTGTATCTATTGAACTATCATCCAACGAGTTATCAAAGAACCATTATATTGATAAATAACAAACCAAAAACACCCCATAAAGAGGTACTGAAAAATATTACAAAGAAGAACTGAAAACTCTCAACAAATGAGAGACTTTTATTAAGACAATAATAGAAAAACATATGATATCAAAGATTAATGAAGTTTTGGGGCTTACCATCGACAATTGGATGTCAATGGTAGCCCCGAATTATTAAAAGGGAAAAAGAGTTTTTTTTGGGAGAAAGAAGATGAAGGGGGCTAGCCGGCTAGGGGTTTTTTTTTTTTTTTTTTGTTTTTTTGTGAATTTTTCATCATCCTTTTGAAATGAGGATGGGTTTTGTTTTTATAGAGAGGGTAAGGCTTGACCTACACCTTTGAGCTTGTGGACTTATGAGTCCATGTTTGTGTAGACTTGTGAGTCGGGTTTTTTTTTTTGTGTCGACTTGTGAGTCGGTTAATTTTTGGCTCGATTTTTCATTTAAATGAGTCGAGATTTGACTTTGACTCAAATAAATATCATAGACATTTTTTTAATGTCTAAAAATTTTTGCCCCCTCGAGACGTGTTACGTACACATTTGTGTGTTTTAGCATGACATGGCCTCGATCAATTTTGACTTGAAAATCCCCTATGATCCTTTTGCCATTCGTACTCCGTACAATACCGTGAATCAGAGTCCTCACTTAACTCCTTTTTCTTAAAAGATCAAATCACTAACCAATTTGACTTAAAAAAGGCATAGTCTAATCATCACTAAAGATAAGTATAATCGACTTGATTTCCAACTTTTAACGTGTTAAGTAATCCTTAACATACTTGGACTCTAAAGAATTTTAAATATTAAATTAAAGGATTAATTGTCAAGAATAATCCGAACTGGTCCTCTTATTCCATAAATAATCCGAACTCGAATTAATCCACGAATAATCCCAACTATTGTAGTAACATTCCAATAATGTACTTTGGCCAATTTTAACATGCTTTAATCAATAAAAAAAGAAGTGAAAACGGTTTGAATTTTACTTAAAATAATAGTGGGGCAAAGTTAGAGTCGATTTCACCATTTTTTTTACGTGTTAGAGTCGATTGAAATTGGCCAAAGTACATTATTGGAATGTTACTTCAATAGTTGGGATTATTCGTGGATTAATTTGAGTTCGGATTATTTATGGAATAAGTGGACCAGTTCGGATTATTCTTGGCAATTAATCCTAAATTAAAATCTTGCTTCCTAAATAGGAATTTGCACAAAGATCAACTTCGTACTTGATCAAACTTTTAGACCCAAAAGCTATAAAAGCACCGGGAGCACAATTAAATTTATAAACTGCTTCCCACACGTCAATAATTCATATAGTCCCGATTCTCGGCGAGATCGTAATTTTTTTAACAGAGACTCGCCTCACACGCTGGCCAAAGCAATCATTTGTGTGTTTCAAAGTGCTCCTTCACGCCCAAAACGCACACGTGACGACATCGTCGAATCAACAAGTAAGTCAATTTATGTACCCATAAACGACCTTATATTGATCTTGTGTTTTCTTCTTTCACGAAAATTGCGGCTCGACATCGGGTAGCAACGGACGGTCTCGTAAAGCAATTTACGGAGGACAAATAAGCACTCAACTGACCTTTTTGCACAGAATAATTTCTTCGAACTTGACTAGGCGGCACTTCTTCGACATTGTGAATCGAGGTCCCTCGTTTGGCAGAGGACCAGATTTCTGTACTCGTGTTTGCTCTTGAACCTTGGCTCATCATTGTCGTGCTCGGAACTGACTTTGCTAGAGTGAAATTTGGAGTTTCAGTCATCTTTTCTGACCATGGATGCTATCGTTGACAATGACGAGCAATGGTGGTCGATAAGGTGGATTGACTCGAAATATTGGATGGCTCGAGTGTTGGCCAACACGTACTAGACACGAACTGTAGGCTGGGCTCGATCGATGCACTCTTAATTTTGATCACTTTGAGCATGCTTGGGGTCACGACTGATCACTTTGGGGCCGCGGTGTTGAAACGGTCACAATGACCTGGGTTTGTTACCGCCATTGTCGTGTTGGTCAAGCTTTGGTTGAAAGCTTTGAACTGTGTCACATTGGAATAATGGGCAAGAAAAAAAAATGATCTCTTCCACTTTGTGTTTCCAATTTTTTTGTGAGCTTTGAATCATGTGTAGGGGTTTTTGGGAAGTATAAAATATATAGACCGCACACACAATAATAATGATAAGAATCGAAATAACGACAAGACACAATTTAACGAGGTTCACCAATTTGGCTACGTCCTCACTGCAATCGCACTAGGATTTTATTGATCACTCTCAGAGAAATACAATAAGAGTAATATACACAAGAGACTTAACACCGCTCTTATTATTACACTTATACTTAGAATGAGGAATGAGAGGATAAAGAACACTACGCATGTTCTTCCACTTATATAGGCATAAGTGTGTAATGCTCATGCATGTGAATAGCCGTAATTTACTTCAACAAATGCATGCTAGTTTCATTTGTCCACAATACTATTCACGCATAGTACTCAATTGCTACATACTAGCTTTGTCAACAATTTCAGCAATTCACTAACTTGCATATTATTCAATTGCTACATATATACTAGCTTTGGCAACAATTTCAGCAATTCACTAACTTGCATCCAAATTGAGGGACTATTCCAACATCATGTTGCTTGGAGTTTTCACTTTAGCCACTCAATTTGTACTCCATATTAGTGGAAGCACCTGTCCTTTTTTTTTTGGAGCATCATTTGCTTTGTTTGACACATGCACCAAATTTTATTATTATTATTATTTCTTTTTTAATAATTTTTACTATTATTATTTCCAAGAGAAAGCATGGTGTTCTTTAAATTTCATAGCAGCGCGGGGAAGAACTATCTTGTATCGACTGGCCGTAAGAACGATGCAGTAAGGTAAAGCACGAGGTTCTTCCCCCTATGACAGGCTCGTTTGCAGGAACTTGGCCGCAGATGCAACACCCGGGGCAGTTGGATCAATGCTGGCAAGCAGATGATTCATCTAGCTCGAAAACAGCTCAACCAATCTTACGATCATCGCACCAGCAAAAAACGGAGGTTAATCCGCCGTTTGTTATTTTAAAGACGTTCATTGATAAAGGTCAAGCTAGGTGGAGCCTCGAAAGGCATTTTGGATATGAATTTGGCTATATTTCTTTGTACTGGGAGTGGCTGTATGCATCCCCACACGTGCAGCACGAAAACTAGGGCCTAGTACTTCATCTTAAGACTATACCTCTACATAATAAAACACAAACAAAAATAGGGGTTCCTCACGAACATCCTACAAAACTGATAGGCTTAGTCACACCACCTAATCAAAATTAAACCTGACAAACCTAATAGATAGATAGGGTAAGTCGGGGTCGAGTCCACAAGGAGATGGTTGTAATTGTAGGTTACCTATGGGTCGATTCTAGACTAGTCGGTTCGAGTGTTGATTGGTTTCTATGGCTAGAGCGAAGGTTAAAGGGTTTAGCTTATGGAGAAAAGGTCTAGGAAGTCGGGTTCGTCAAGGGTAGTGCTTAGGTCAAGGTTTGGTAATCAGAATGAGTAGGTAATACACTTTCTAAGATGTAGCTCGTCCTCTCGGTCTTAAGCTTCCTCTAAGATTCATTAGCGGGCTCTCGCAACTCACTAACAAAGGTCCTAGTGATTAGTCTCGCACTTCTCCTCGAACTAGGCTTTCGGTGTTAAGTTCAAGGGTACTAAAAGCTTGCTAAAACATGGCCAAAGAATCAACAAACACAATCAAGCAAGACTAACAAAGCAAGTATGTAAAACCCTAACTCACATGATCAACAACAAACAAACAAACAAACAAACAAACAAACAAACAAACAAACACCCATGATCCACCTTTCTCCCTAGATGATAAAATTACTCACACATGATAAAAAATACAACTAAAGCAAGATAAAGAGATGAATACATAATCATAAACAATTGAAATTGAAATTGAAATCAAGAGAGGAGAAGAAATTCAATACCAAACTCAATACAATCAAGAGGAAAATGATCAATTCAAACAACGACTACCAAGTAGAAATCAAAATAGCGTTATCGTCTCGGGAATTTAAAGTGCTAAAATAATGTAAGATGAAAGTTAAGATTTTTTGAGAGAGTTGTTCTAAAAAGAGGGAAAAACTATGTAAAAACAATGTGTGTCGAAATATGATTCAACCCCAAGCATAAACTCGATCAAATTAATTATACGAAGCGTTGGAGGTCGTTCCAAGGGTCCGGGATAGGGTGTCCCGACCGGGACAAGCTCAAACCGACCGGCTTAGCAAGCAAACCGACCGGGACATTGTCCCGACTTGTTCAGATTTTGTGCTCCTTATTTATTCTTGCTCCAATCTCTTTGTATGTCGTCCCTATGGCTTGGGACAAGGCATGGCTCGTCCCTATGGCTTGGGACGTGGTCTAAAGTGAGGATTTAAACATCTTTTAATGGCTCGTACTCAACCTCAACTATAGAAAATCAACTCGACACGTCACATAGCGATCACGGGAACCCAAAGCATCGTCCCGGCTAGCATCCATCCTCCATAATAAAGCGATATCCTATAAAACAAGGCCAAAAAGCACAACAGAGACACGCGGAGGAAAATAGGAAGCGTAAAGCATATAAAAGCACTAAAAACGACATAAATCGCTAGTGACTCGGGGGCTGAAAGCATATAGATTTACGACACATCAAAAACCGAAGCAAAAGTCATACCTCAATAGGCCTACAAATTAGACATCCTCCAGCGATGGTCTTGCAGTCAGCATCCGCACACAAGCGCATCCAACGGGTCGGCGTGCCCCTAAACGTGCGAAGACAAGTTTTTACAAGACGCCTCGTAATCCGCGCAAGATAACACCAAACAACCCTCAAAGAAACTGTTGGAGTATGTGTCCTCCACAAATAGTGCGATTACTTAATAAATCTTTATTAAGGAATACATAGGGATAATCCAGAATTATTGTCAATTGATTAACGTAAATCAATAACGGTTGACTGACTAGAATTTGACGTTATTGTCGTGAGACGGCGGTAATCAATTGACCCCTTTGAGTCACACCTAAAGGAACGTACTCCAAATAAATAAGCTAATTAATTGTATGAGATACAATTGGATTAGTAATTTGATAAATCGACTAATAGTTAGTCAGTGAGTTAATTTAGAGAGAAATCGAGTTGGGAACTCGGATGATTAATTTTATATCGATAAAATTATTTAAAGAGATGAAAATTAGTGATTAATTGTTAATTCACTAATTGTGTACTAATTGGCTAATGAGATTAGTATTAGTGCAATTTTAATATGTATGTAAGTGTACATATATATATATATATTAAAGGAGAGTTAAGAGTTTAATTTGATAATTTATATTTTATCATATTAGATGATTAAGTGATAAATTATAAATATTTGTAGGACAAATATTGTAAAACAAAATAAGGCCCATTTAGGGCCCTTACACCGTCCAAATAGAGGGGAGGAGGAATAAGATTCCTTCTTGTCTTATTCATTTTGTTTACTAGCTAATTTCATGCATGCATAACATAATGATGACTATGCATACAATTGCTCTAAACAAGAAAACTCTTCTCTCCTTCCCCTATGCATGTGGTCGGCTATTTTCTATAACGATTGGCTGACTAGACTTTGACGTTATTGTCGTGTGACGACGGTAATCAATTGATCCCTTTGAGTCACACCTAAAGGAACGTACTCCAAATGATAAGCTAATTAATTGTATGAGATACAATTAGATTAGTGACTTGATAAATCGACTAATAATTAGTCAGTGAATTAATTTAGAGAGAAATCGAGTTGTGAGCTCGGATGATTAAATTTTATATCGATAAAATTAACTGAGGAGATGGGAATTAGTGATTAATCGTTAATTCACTAATTGTGTACTAATTGACTAATGAAATTAATATTAGTACAATTTTAATATGTATGTATGTGTACATATATATTAAAGGAGAGTTAAGCGTTTAATTAGATAATTTATACTTTATCATATTAGATGATTAAGTGATAAATTATAAGTATTTGTGAGACAAATATTGAAAAACGAAATGGACCCATTAAGGGCCCTTTAGAACCGGCCAAAACAAGGGACAAAGAGGGATTCGATTCCCTTTTGTCTTATTCTATTGTTTTCATTCATTTGGTGCTTGTGCATGCTAATAACATAGTGATTATGCCTAATTGCATGCCTTTGTTTTTGATCTTGCTAATGAGCCTTTCTTCTCCTCCTTCTCCATGCTTGGCCGGCCATATAGAGTGTTGGACACTCTTAATTTGTTTTTCAATGATATATAAAACACAAGTCTTGAGTGTTAAATTCATTCATGCATTTTTCTCTACACCATCTCTCAAAACTCTCTCTAAACAATTAGAAACTTGTTCTAAAATATTACTAAGTGTAGTAATAATGATATAACATATTATCAAGTTACTATTAGTGATTTCTAGCTCAAAATCATTAATAGTTTTGGAGTAGTTCTTGGGTGCAACAAGAAGGAGGTTTCCTCTTTTGGAAACTCGGGTTTTGGAGGATCATACTAACCTTTTAGCTCAAGAAACAAAAGAGAAAGAAGTTCTCTTTTGTGCCCATTTAATCCTTAGTGAAGATATAACTTCTATTAACTAGATCTATAATGTAAATTTGTTACTATATAGATCTTGCTCATCAAATTTGAGTAATTTGATTTATACTTATAATGGATTAGTAAAGGTCTCAGAACCTTACAACTTTGACTAAGTTTTAGTGAAAAACTTGAGTCAAACTTAAGACTTTGCTCTCGTCTTTGCTTTTGAATGTTGTGTTGTGGTGTATATCCGTAGGTGATGTATTACCTTTACGTGTTGTAAATCCGTTGGGGATATAGTCGCTGGATTGCGTTGCATTATGACTGCTCTAACCATGTTGGCGTAGGCGCTTCATGTCGAGGTGATGTGGATCCCGGGGTGCGAAGACCACTCGACGTCTTGCTTAAGGTTTTTTGGCGAATAAAGAGGAGGTGCTTAAGTTAAAAATATTAAGTTAGAAAAACCTTTAAAACTGTTTTAGAGTCGCCACCAAATTATGCAGTAATTTGGAACCTGCCTACGTGTCTTGAGCTCTAAGACACGTCTTAGAATTCAGAGCACGTCGACACCCATCCATCTAAGGCTATTGTGAAACCAGATTCGGATTCGGGGTGAGGGTACTCTCCTAAAGATTAATTCAATTTGTTTTATGAAAACCTTTTAGAAAAGCCTATTTTGAAAAATAGCCACTACTAGCCTAAGAACAATTCATTGGTGACATTTGAGCTAAAGTAATTCGCTACGTACAAGTGCGATTATGAATGCAAAAAGAATGTATGAATGCATATGCAAAAAGATTGTTTAAAACCCTAAGTTAAGCATGCTTAAACTTGTTAACGAAAATGGTACAATTAATGTCGAATTCATTGTTAAGTTGACTTAATGCAAAATGAGGATTGCTAATGCATAAAGTTAAAATAAAGTCCGTTTGGTTTATTTTAAGGGGGCGTTGCTTATGCGACTTTGGAAAGGATAAAATGAATGAAATGCATTCGAGTTGCAAGACCGCCTTATGAAAAACGGGCTCACGAACCAAAGCCGAGTTGGGTACTAATGTAGACCCTTTGTTAGTCTAAAGCAAAGAAAAAGACCTTGGACCATGCTAGGACCAAGACATACATGTCTTGAGCTTCAAAATCGGCATAACTTTGCTTGAACAAAAGGGGAGGAAGAATTCAACACGGGATGTGTGAAAATTCAAAGAATTAGTGTGTGAGGCGTTTGTGAGTTGTGTGTGTGTATATGGTGTAAAAAGCGTGAGAATTGATGATGTCAATTGTGTTGGGGGTTGAGGGGTATTTATAATAGAGATTATGAGGAAATTAGGAAAAACCCGGAAAAAACCAGGCCGGCAAACCGCAAGGTGGGTGCGATATTCCCTCCAAACCGCAAGGCTGCTTGTGGTTTGACTCTTAAACCGCATGGCTCTTTGCGGTTAGGGGGTCGGAAAAGATGTCGTAATTCCTAAATCCGGTTTAACGTATTTTGGAAATCCCTTACTTGTACCTCAAGAATACCGAGTATAGTGTTTTAAGGAGCTATACAAGATGTTTTGTAAGAGCTTTGGGCCTTGGGAAACGGGCCAAGAGCGGGCCAGGATCGATTTTTGGGCCGAGACCCGAAAATGTGAAAAGGAAGACCCGCGAGGTCGTGTTGTTCAAATAAAAATACTAAATAGCGGTTTTAGCTACTAGGTCTAAATTTAGGAATTTAGGAGAATTGAATTGAGCCTTGTTATTGTAAAAGAGCAAATTAAATTACAAAGGCGATGCTCATGCTGGTTGAATCGAGACACGAATCAAGCTAGACTCTAAATGAACCAAAGGACATTTATTTAAGCGTCATGGCACATTTTGACTCATTTTGATTGTTAAACGACTTAATTAGAATTCGACATAATTAGTACCGTCTAAGTCAGCGTTAAATCATGCATATTAAAAGTTTGTTACATCACAGGGCTTGTTTTGAAAGGGCACGGATACGGGTATCCACAGGTGCAGAAGGAAGTGTGGTGCTTGAAGACCGTTCACGCTTATAGGGGGAAAGTATGTCGGTACTCATTGATGTATGTGTGTGGATACCCATATCCGTACCCTCCCAAACAAAACCCTGTGATGTATCACGGACTTTTATTACGCATGTTTAACGTTGACTTATACGGTTCTAACTAATGTCGAATTCATTTTGAGTCGTTTTAAATGTTAAAATGTTTAGGTCGCTTCACATCACACTTAAATAAACGTTCATTTTGTCCATTTGGAGTCTAGCTAGGTCCTTGTCCTGCTTCATTTGGCATGAGCTTCGCATTTGCACTACAATTGGTCCTTTTACATTAACAAGGTCTGATTCAGCATTCCTAAATTCCTAAATTTAGGCCCGGTAGCTAAAACCGCTATTTAGCCTCCTCTTACACAAAATACGGCTTCACGTCTTACCTTATTTCACAAAAACTATGCAAATACACCCTTTTCATTTTTCCGGTCTCAGTTCAAACCGAAGTTTAAACCCACCTTTGGCCCGCACTCCAAAGCCCTAAGCATCACAAAATATCTCAGAAATATCCTAGAGGTTTTCTTGAACTACACGTTCGAGATTATCACGAAATCTTTCCAAGATATAATTCAACCAAACTAGAAACTACACAAAAACTGACCTTGAACCGCATAAGCTTATGCGGTTTGGTGGGCAACCGCATAAGCCTATGCGGTTTGTCCAGCAACCGCATAAGGCTATGCGGTTCCTAGGCCTGCTTTTTATCCCGATTTCCTAATTTCTCCGAGGTTTTTAGTATATATCTGACCTCTATACCTCGACCTCAAAACACACTTTTCGGATCACAATTCACAACCAGAATACATCTCTTATACCACAAATTCTCTCATCTTACACTTCTGCATTCACAAAGCCTCAAGCACTCAAATCCTTGAGTTCAACACACCATCCCGTGTTGAATTCATCCTCCTTTCAAGTTCAAGAAGCGAAGCTCTGCCAGATCCAAGCATCGGGACAAGGTAGGTACCGATCCACTTGGATCAAAGCTTTTTCTTATTTTCTATGGACTAACAAAGGGGTCTACACTTTAGCGCCCCGCCCGGCACTCAAAGGCTTGCAATCCAAGTGTTCTACTTACTTCGGGTACACTCCATATCCGATGACACGCCAAAGTCGCATAAGCAACCGACCTTATAAAATAAACCAATGGACAATTGAACTTTATTTTATTTGCATGCATCTTGCACCTTCTTATTTTGCATTAAAATCAACTTAAACAATGAATTCGACCTTTAACTGAACCGTATTCGTTAACAAGTTAAACATGCTAAACTGAGGGTTTTAATCAATCTTTTTGCATTTGCATCTGCATTCTTTTACAAACTTATCGCACTTGTACGTAGCGATAACATTAGTTCAAATATCTTCTTACAAGGATTGTTCTAGGTCAGTAGAGGCTATTTTTACATAGGCTTTTCTAAAAGGTTTTCATAAATCATTATTCGAATTAACTCTTTTTCTAAAGTACCCTCACCCCGAATCCAATCTGGTTTCACAAGCCTTAGATCTAGGGGTGTCGGCGTGCTCCAAAATCTAGGACATGTTTTTAACTTAGAATATGGTAGTAGGTTCCTATTTTCCGCGATAAATAGGTGGCGACTCCATAACAGTTCTTAAAGGTTTTTCCAACTTAATCTTTTTTAACTTTAAAATCCGCCCTTAAGCAAGACGCCGAGTTGGGTCCGATCCGGGTTCCATGATTTGGCGACTCATTGGGAGATCTTATTTTTAAAACTAAAAACTAGCTTTTTCTTTTTAAAAATAAAGAGGTGAAACTTGAAAGCCTTGAACAATCCAAGTATACATATTTGAGCTATGCACATTCGTTTAGAGTCCATTCCTTTTGGAATCTAGGCACCCTTTGCACCCTCGAGAGGTGGTTCCCACATGCAGGCTTGTCCACTCGATAAAGCACATGCCGGACTAACTTTCCTCTCGCCCCTCCACGGCTTGCCGGAAACGGCTATCTCGACCGCCTCAAAGGTTCTCCTTCAGAAACCCATCGCCCGTAAGGAAATGAAGGGGTTAAGTATCTGCCAAAGCGTACTCGAGGTAGTTGGAGGTGTACCCGACTGACTCATTTTTCACCCTTTTTGAGTCATACGTACAAGTTCGAGGCTACGCACTCCATGGTCTTTTTCAAAACGGGCATTTGCATTCATATCTTCGAAAACTCGCTTAAACGTTTCAAAGATAAATGAACCTAACATCTAACAAACTAACACTTTTCAAACAAAACTATCGCGAATTTTTGAAATAAACTTTTTCAAAATTTCCTTTTTCACTAACAAGCAAAAACCCGAGCAAGGAATAAAACCCGAGCTCGCGGATTTCAATCTTCTAGGTCATACGGCCTAGTCTCTACATTTAACATCCTCGACTCGACTTGCTAATCGCTCTCGAGCCGAATCCTCTCTCTTTTACACTTCCAACTCGAGCTCACCTCGGCAAATCACCGATATCAGCTCGATGGGTGCAAAGCAAAACCTTTTAACATCGAGACGAGATGTGCGCACACATCCTCGTCTCAAAAGCTTTCCTTTAGCTAAAACTTTTTCGAAAACCTCCTTTTTCAAGCTTAAAAAGAGTTTTCTTAACAAAGAAATGAGCTAGAATGAACACTTAAAATGAACGTTGGTCTACTCACGTCACTAACGTGCAAACTTAACCCACACAACCTAATCCATTCTCAACACCCTCGACTCGCCTAGCTAATCGCTCTCGAGTCGAATCCTTCTCGCCCATCTACGCTCGAGCCCTTAACGATGAACCGTTAGGTGGGCTCGACAAAGCTAACACCTTTTAACATCGAGACGAGATGTGCACACGCATCCTCGTCTCATAAGCTTCCTATTAGCCAAACCTTGTCTAAAATCTCCTTTTTCAAGCTTAAAAGGTCTTCCTAAACAAAAATGAGCTAAAAATGAACGCTTAAAACGAACGTTGAATCTAATAGGACTAACTAGATACACGTCACACAAACCAATCCATTCTCAACATCCTCGACTAGACTAGCTAACCGTTCACGAGTCGAATCCTTTCCATGCATCTAGGCTCGAGCCCTTAACGATGAACCGTTAACATGGGCTCGACGAATGCAAATCAAACACATTTCAACGTCGAGACAAGATCCGCACACGCGTTCTTGCCTCAAAGACTTCTTTGGCCCAACATTGCTCCTAAAGCAATACACTCTCATTTTTGAAACAAGCTCTCTTCAAAAATCTCCTCACTTTTACAAAACAAGCAACACACTCTCATTTTTGAAATAAATTCTTTTCAAAATCTTCTTATTTTTACAAACCAAGCAAAACACACCCGCTTTTGAAATGAGCTCTTCTCAAAAATCTCCTCACTCCTGCAAAACAAATAATGACAATCTCTTTGGGCCAAACGGCCCAAAGTCGACTCGTTTCAGCAAAAATCGCCTTTTTCGAGCAAACAAAACCCGAGAATGGCCAAGCCCAATCTCGCGGACTTTTCATCAGACCAAATGATTCATAACCATCTTGGCCCAAATCCTCTTACAAACTACTTTCACAAAATCCTCATCACGTTTTTGAAATAACCTTTTTCAAAAATCCTTCCTTCGAACCGAATGACCCATAGTCAGGACGGTTTGACCTAGACAAACAGTCTCCTCAAAACACACGAGAATAATCACTTTATTCTCGTGACATTCCAAAACATAAATGAACTGCATGACCCGCACTCATTGTAACCCATTTATTACCAAACATTTTCAAACCCGAGAATGGACCTTTTCTTGAAAACAAATCCAGCAAAATAGACATTTTCGAAATCCATGATTCAAAATGGCCTACCGCCATTTTAATCCAAACATCTCTTTTCACAAGACAACAAAACCTAGGAATGAACTAGCATCATCCCGCAAATCCTTCACGGTTAGACCAAGTGGCTCATAGTCGCTTTAATCTAACCCTCTTTCAAACCGAATGTATGAAAACGAGTATAACCGTCTTCATCACATCTTCAAACACCCTTGATTCGGATAGCCTATCGCCACTCCGAATCGATTCACACTTTCACCGACAAGCCACTAACACGAGCTTATCGGATTTGATTTCAAAACGCCTTTTACGTCGAGCCAAAATGTGACAACACATTGTGCTCAACAAAACATCCTGCTTTACGCCGAAAACAAAACTTTTGCAAAATCAATGACAAATCTAAGTATGCATGAGCCAAGTCCCGACGCGAGCATCAACCCCATCCGAGACATGTGCGTCTCGAGCACCCAGCGAAGAATCCATCAAGGCGCCACCGACGATCTCACGGATCTCCTCAAGAAATTCGAGTCTTTTCAATACGGGTCGAGTTTTTAAACTTTGAGTCAATCTCACGGCTTTAGGGCAATCGAAGTCTTGACGTCGACATTTTTAACAAACCGATAAAGGAATAAGTTTGCCTACAACCCAGCTTCCTTTTTACACACTTTTCCCATAAAAAACACAATTCTACACCAACATACATTGCATCCCAGGAACAACTATCCTAGGGAGATCTAGGCCGGGTACGAAGGTCCAAGTCAACTAAATCAAAGACACAAAGACAAGAAGGCTCTCGACGACTAAACACCTAAGGTTTACTAGTCTGCTCGTGATCTACTACTCCGCTGCTTTTGGAGGAGGATCCATTAATTTGGAGCTCCACAGTGGTCATGAATTTGATCGCGACCAAAAGTACGAGTATTCCTGGATCGTCCTCCGCGTACTCGATCGCGTGCTTAATAAGCAAACGAACTTGTCAGAGGAGCTTGGCGTGATAGACACACGATCACAAGTGACCACCGAGCCACAGGGTTTTAGCAGGGTCCGAGCTCAAGCCCAAGCCATACAGGACGTGGGATATTCTCAAACCAAACAGGAATACAAGGTACAAAGGTCAAAAAACCAAAGTCACCAAAAAGCAAAAGTCTCAAAAGCTCCGGAACAAGGGGCAAAACAACTAAGCAAAAGCTTAAGAAGTCAAAAGCTTAAGAAGTCAAAAGGTTAAGAAGTCAACAAGCTTAGAAATCAATAAGCGAGGGGCCGAAACCCCAAAGGCAAGAAGTACCGAAGCCCAAAAACGAGTGGCCAGGTCCTTGAAATTCCAAATTGAAGACAAGACAGAAGTAGCAAGCAACCAGCCTAGATCAACTAAGGAGAACCCACCCTTAGGATGCAATGTATCAAGGTCAAACACATAAACACCCTTTGGACCGGCGGGTCCCTAAACACGCACCTTTCCACAAAAACAAACCCACCTCCCAGATTGGCGGGTCCTTAAACACGCACCTTTCCACATAAACACCTCCTTACCAAAACAAACACATCCCTTTCGGAACTACGCTAGGTTTGATTCCGTAACCACGGATACGTAGGCCGCTCTCCCGAGCTCAACCAACCTTTTACAAAAATCCACAAAATATTCCTCGTCCAAAGCTTTCCATGCTAAGGATGTGTCCACAAAAATTCACAAAGTTCAAAGACAAACTATTTCTTTATCGAGGCGACTAAAACGAATTCGTCGAGGCAAAGTTGTCATAGACTTAGGAGTAGTACTCTACTTTTTGGTCTAACACTGTTTTGCAGGAACAACAGCATCCCACAGCAGACAAGCAAGCACCACTGGGGGCTCCACCAACGCACGTGTTCCCGAATATGGCATCCATGCAACCGTCGAGTCTCAAATCACGCATACGATTCGTCTCTATTTTGCAAACTTTTCGACATTTTAAGCATCGACTCACATGTCGAGTCAATCCTCTTCCAATCAAACAATTTAGCGACATTTAAACCGCTCCTTTCAAAAACTCTCCAGTCTTCAAAACGCTCCCACAGAACGACGCGCTTTTTCAAACTTACACGAGGCAATGCACCCTCAAATTAGCTAATCACCTTTAACCCAATACTCGAGTTAATATGAAAGCACTTTGCAATTCACTTTTGCAAACACACCCTTTCGCAAACAAAATGTACCTTTCGAAAATGCATCTCAAATCCTTGAAATGCATCTCGAATCTTCGAAGTCTAAACTTTTCCAAAAATTTAACTCGGCACTCGAGTTAATACATTTTGAGAAACAGCATTCTTCGAATTTAACTCACTCGAGTTAACACATTTTAAGCAAAAGCTCTTTCGAACTACGCCGGTTTGATTCCACGTTCGTGGATACGTAGGCAGCTTACGCAAAGCACGACCGAATCTAGCACTACATCCCACTCCATGTTGTCACGAGATTCCACCGAATTCTCATCCTCGACAACTGGGGGCTTTTCAACCTTTGCACTCAAATGACCCTCCACGGTCTTCGCAACTCTAGCTTAAGCTCACAACGTCAAAACGCTTTTTTCATCTTGCATGAAGCCTTACAACCGACATTTCAAATGTTCATTTTTAAAGCTCATTTCGACAACTAAAATGAATCTTTCACAAAAATGATTTTTTCAACAAAAGCATTTTAATCCAAACATCCCAATCGGGAATCATTTCATTTTCAAACCCAAGCCTACTAACTACGCAGGTCCACGGAAGCACAATACAACACGAAAGCGAAAGACGACAAAGAGCAACTACAAAGTTCAAGCCGAGCTACAACCAACCAACAAGTCATGTAATGATGGGTTCACACAATCCTTATTACACAAGATCACCAAGACAACTAAGGGTGACGACGACGATACTCGTCAAAGTCACGCTGAACCCGAGCCGTCTCAACACGGCTGTGACACAGCTGGGCCGCCTGCTCCACCCACGCCACATTTTTCTCCATTTTGCCTAAAGCATGTACATTCCACTTCCCTTTGACTCAGTTTTCATCCAAAACTTAGTCAAACTCGAGGGGGTAACCCAAAAACTCCTTCTCCAAGTACATCATCCACTACACTTTGACTTAGTTTTCATACAAAACTTAGTCAAACTCGAGGGGGTAATTCGAAAACTCCTTCTCCTAACACAAAAACACCCTTATCTTAACGCACCCCATAGCCTCTTACATAGTTTGACTATCGTTATACACTATAACTCAGTCAAACTGGGGGCTCACGTACAACACCTCAACACCTCAAACGAAAAATCGGATAATTTTTCGCTTTTTCCATCTCCTCAAAGAGCGTATCCACAACGAAGGCAAAACATAGCACCCGCATCAACACACACATCTACGGTTGAGCGACACCTCCAAAACCGCCTCAAACACGAGCATGCACACTAAAAGCATAACACTTTCATGTGTGCATCAGACAAGCAACACCCGAACGTAGGTCCAAGCACCAAGTATCCTAACATATCCAAGAAACATCCCAAGCACCATGCATTCTAAGTCCAAGAGACATGTATCATACGAATCCAAACGAATCACCAGATACCACGTTTCATGGTCGAAGCAAGCGAAATTGAAGATCTCGAAAGGAAAATTGCGAGTTCGAATATTTTCGGATTTGAAACCGCAACATGTGCGAATGAGTTCACGCTTGAAGTCGCCAATTGATAAGGGATTCCCCGGAAGAGTCACTAGTCTACAGGCAATTTCCAGAGCATATTTTGTTCCACGTTTTCTCCTCATTTTTTTTTCTTCATACACGCAAGCTTTCATGGTTAAGGCGTCACCTACAGTCCGCCACAAGCGCTAGCACATACATTATGCGCTATGCCTTGGTTAAGGCGTCACCTACGATCCATACGTCTGGCGTGTATTAAGCCTTTAATACACTGCATGTAAGGTAAACACGAACACTCTTCACGAGTCCTTACACCCTCTTACACGTCCCTGGGGAGTATCGCTTCCTCCCCATGGAGCCCACACACCTATACAGACATTTCCTACGGAGTCCAAGACATACCCTTCGACTTCCCCAGCAAATCACTAACATAAACACCAAGCGTGCGCAGATCAAAGACATTCAAAGACATCCAAGCAATTACACGAAGCCGTACACTTGAGCACATACATCTTCCTTGGACCATAATCCCGGCGAATATACACCTGCACCCCTAACAAGACGAAACACCATCACTCTCCCAAACAACCACAACTACACCTACGCTCCTCGGCGAGACCATACATATACACCCTTCCCTAGCAAACTAGTACTTCTCCAGCAAATACTACACTAAGCACATGCGCTCCTCGGCGAGACCCAGTTCAACATCAACAACGGCACTACCTTCTCCTCAACGAAAGGCAATCATATGCAACTACAACTACATAGACACTCCTCGGCGAGCCCAAGCACAAGCACTCTGCAATATACACCTAACTCCAAGCATTTCATTCTACATAGGCGCTCCTCGGCGAGTTCAAGCATTACACAGACGCTCTTTCACGAGACCTACACCTACATAAGCACCCCTACTCAATTATACACCTCACGCATACCCAAACATCTTACAAAGTACACCTGCAGTACGAAGACATTACAAGCAGCAGCACCAGGCATCCGACGATACCAAGCATATACAAAGACACCAACAACGACAGTACAACAAGCACGACAAAGACATTCACGATGGCGAAGTCTTATAGCATGCACGGACCGCCAAGTCCTTAAAATGCGCACGCCCCTCCCCGTTTAGCCCGGTTCGAAGTCCTCGTCTCACCCATGGACATATGCTTCGTTCCGCTGACTATATCGAGACTGTAATGGTCCGGATATGGTCGTAGGAGTTTGACTAGCGCTCTAGTTCGAGCTCAGTCAAACTGGGGGCTCTGTGGATACCCATATCCGTACCCTCCCAAACAAAACCCTGTGATGTATCACGGACTTTTATTACGCATGTTTAACGTTGACTTATACGGTTCTAACTAATGTCGAATTCATTTTGAGTCGTTTTAAATGTTAAAATGTTTAGGTCGCTTCACATCACACTTAAATAAACGTTCATTTTGTCCATTTGGAGTCTAGCTAGGTCCTTGTCGTGCTTCATATGGCATGAGCTTCGCATTTGCACTACAATTGGTCCTTTTACATTAACAAGGTCTGATTCAGCATTCCTAAATTCCTAAATTTAGGCCCGGTAGCTAAAACCGCTATTTAGCCTCCTCTTACACAAAATACGGCTTCACGTCTTACCTTATTTCACAAAAACTATGCAAATACACCCTTTTCATTTTTCCGGGTCTCAGTTCAAACCGAAGCCTAAACCCAAATTTGGCCCGCTCCAAAGCCCTAAGCATCACAAAATATCTCGAAATATCCTAGAGGTTTTCTTGAACTACACGTTCGAGATTATCACGAAATCTTTCCAAGATATAATTCAACCAAACTAGGAAACTACACAAAAACTGACCTTGAACCGCATAAGCTTATGCGGTTTGGTGGGGCAACCGCATAAGCCTATGCGGTTTGTCCAGGCAACCGCATAAGGCTATGCGGTTCCTAGGCCTTTTTTTATCCCCGATTTCCTAATTTCTCCGAGGTTTTTAGTATATATACAGCCCTATACCTCGACCTCAAAACACACTTTTCAGATCACAATTCACAACCAGAATACATCTCTTATACCACAAATTCTCTCATCTTACACTTCTGCATTCACAAAGCCTCAAGCACTCAAATCCTTGAGTTCAACACACCATCCCGTGTTGAATTCATCCTCCTTTCAAGTTCAAGAAGCGAAGCTCTGCCCAGATCTGAAGCATCAGGACAAGGTAGGTACCGATCCACTTGGATCAAAGCTTTTTCTTATTTTCTATGGACTAACAAAGGGGTCTACACTTTAGCGCCCCCCCCGGCTTCGGCACCCAGCGCGCTTGCAATCCAAGTGTTCTACTTACTTCGGGTACACTCCATATCCGATGACACGCCAAAGTCGCATAAGCAACCGACCTTATAAAATAAACCAATGGACAATTGAACTTTATTTTATTTGCATGCATCTTGCACCTTCTTATTTTGCATTAAAATCAACTTAAACAATGAATTCGACCTTTAACTGAACCGTATTCGTTAACAAGTTAAACATGCTAAACTGAGGGTTTTAATCAATCTTTTTGCATTTGCATCTGCATTCTTTTACAAACTTATCGCACTTGTACGTAGCGATAACATTAGTTCAAATATCTTCTTACAAGGATTGTTCTAGGTCAGTAGAGGCTATTTTTACATAGGCTTTTCTAAAAGGTTTTCATAAATCATTATTCGAATTAACTCTTTTTCTAAAGTACCCTCACCCCGAATCCAATCTGGTTTCACAAGCCTTAGATCTAGGGGTGTCGGCGTGCTCCAAAATCTAGGACATGTTTTTAACTTAGAACATGGTAGTAGGTTCCTATTTTCCGCGATAAATAGGTGGCGACTCCATAACAGTTCTTAAAGGTTTTTCCAACTTAATCTTTTTTAACTTTAAAATCCGCCCTTAAGCAAGACGCCGAGTTGGGTCCGATCCCGGGTTCCACAATGTGTGTAGATAGGAAGAAGCATGTTTTGGCCGAGATGAATTAGGAATTCAAATCTAGGCCTAAACCAAAAGGAAAACGTATCAGACCAAAGCATAGGAAACCAAATTGATACATGTGACTTGGGCGTTAAACCGCATGCAATCATGCAATTTTCAGCCTAGGCTTAGAATCAGTTTTTGTTTCGTGTTCTCGACCTTTTCAAGTTTTGAGCAAATTTTTTGTGTCAACGGCGCTTTCGACCTTTTTTTTTCTTTTTCAAGCGTGTCATTTTTTGTATTGAATGTCGGTTGTGCCTTTTGCAAAGCTGCATTCATATCCATGTATATGGAATCAAAATAGCGTTGTTTATTGCATGTTTAGTGGCATGCCGACCATTTAGATGCTTGAGCAAAGTCGAATTTCGAATTGGACTTCCTTCTGCATTTTGAGTGTAGTTTCTGAAGGTTCCGAAACCTCTACTAATCCATTATTAGTTTAAGTCAAATTACTCTAATTTTGATGAGCAAGATCTATGTAATTACTAATTTACTTTGTAGATCTAGTTTATAGAAATTTATACCTTCCAAAGGGATTATTTGGGCACAAAACGAGAACTCCTTTCTCGATTTGTTTCTTGAGATAATAGTTAGGATGATCCTCCAAAACCCAAGTTTCCAAACAAGGTAACCTCCTTCTTGTTGCACCTAAGAAGTACTCCAAAAACTATTAGTGATTTTGATCTAGAAATCACTAATAGCAACTTGATAATATGTGATAATATTATTACTACACTCAGTAATATTTTAGAACTAATATCTAAGTATTTAGAGAGTTTTTGAGAGATGGTGTAGAGAAAATGCATACTTGAAATGACCATTGCTTGGAGTTGGGACTATTAACAGCCGCCTTGAAGGTTGTGGGTTCGTCGCTTTCTAAAATCAACAAATTTCCCTCCTCCTCGATGTTACCGAGATAACGGTCAGGTTGATGACTTATTCTTTCTGACCTCCTAGGGACTATAACCGTTTCAGAAGATGAAGGAACGTTTTCCTCATTTTCCTTCTCGGTTTGTGGCTCATGAACTTCATCAAGTTCAAATTTTTCTCCCACTCTGTCTTTTAGAAATGTATTCATTTTCTAGAAAGACAGCATCACGAGCCACAAACACTTTGTTCTCGTGAGGATTATAGAAGTAATAACCACATGTTTCCTTAGGATAACCCACAAAAAGACATTTGTCAGACCTTGGTGCGAGTTTATCGTCAGACTTGTTCTGAACAAATGCCTCGCAACCTCAAATTCTCATGAATGACAAATAGGCGACCTTCCCCGTCCATATCTCATATTGAGTCTTATTGGCCGCTTTAGTCGGACTTCGATTTAGTGAGAAAACAGCAGACAATAGTGCAAAACCCCAAAATGATCCAGGAAGCTCACTTTGACTCATCATAGACCGAACCATATCTAATAAAGTTCAGTTTCTCCTTTCTGAAACACCATTCAACCGTGGTGTGTCCGGAGGAGTCCATTGTGATACAATGCCACAATTCTTAAGATATGAATCAAACTCATTATTTAGATATTTGCCACCACGATCCGATCGTAGTGCTTTTATCTTCTTATCTAATTGATTTTCTACTTCATTTTGAAATTCTTTAAATTTCTCAAAGGCATTACTTTTATGCCTCATTAAGTAGACATAACCATATCTACTTAAGTCATCAGTAAAAGTTATGAAGTAGTGATATCCTCCTCTAACGGTGATGTTTAATGGACCACACACATCGGTATGTATGAGTCCTAAAACTCCACTAGCTCGTTCCCCTTTACCACTAAAGGGTGCACGAGTCATCTTGCCTAAGAGGCAAGCCTCACATTTACCATATGATTCAAAATCAAATGGTTTGAGAACTTTGGTCTCAACAAGTCTCTTTATGCGTCTATCGTTTATATGACCTAAACGACAATGCCAAATGTAGGATTTGTTTGATTCATTTGTTTTGAGCTTCTTGTTCTCTATGTGATAAACATCATTGACATCATTTAAAACATAAATACCTCCAATTGAAATGGCTTCACCATAAACCATATCATTAAATGAAAAAGTACATCGATTGTTCTTGATCATAAAGCAAAAGCCTTCCGCATCTAATACGGAAACGGAGATAATGTTTTTGGTTAAAGTTGGTACAAAATAACAATTATTCAAATGCATCTCTAAACCACTA
Source organism: Dianthus caryophyllus (assembly GCA_023091065.1). NCBI lineage: Eukaryota > Viridiplantae > Streptophyta > Magnoliopsida > Caryophyllales > Caryophyllaceae > Dianthus > Dianthus caryophyllus. The sequence continues at coordinate 17,542,388 of CM041527.1, read as the reverse complement.
GTTAGAGTGAGTACGAAAGTTCCCACGGAAACGGCCGCTACTCTAGCTCCATTGTCCATGCGGAGATCTACATCACCCTTAGCTAGTGCTCGCACGTACCGTTTCTCATCCCCTGTAAGTGATTACAAAGGTGAGATCCACATCCGGTATCCAATACCCATGTAGAAATGTAAGCATGATTGATGTCTATCTTATAGATATGTGAAGGAACGATACCTTTGGATGTCGGACATCCATCTTTCTTTTCCTTCAAGAATTTGGGACAATTGCGCTTCCAATAACCCCCTTCACCACAATGTTTGGAAATGTCATTTAGAGGTTTGCCTTTGTTAATCTTGGGTTTGGGCTTGTTATTCACAATAACTTTCCCCTTCCCTTATCTTTCTTGAATTTAGCCTTGTTAGCTCTCTTCCCTTTCTTAACCCCGAGACTCACGTTCTTCATTTTCATAGTAAGAACATCTTTCTTCTCTATCTCGTTCACTTCCATGTCTCTCTCGGCTTGAACCAAGAGAGAGTGAAACTCATGATAACTCTTATCCATGTTGTTCATATTATAGTTCACTCGGAAATGAGCAAACTTATTTGGAAGTGAATGGAGGATTCGGTTAACTGCAAACTTTTTCGGAATAGTACATTCTTGACGCTCAAGAGTGACTATGTACTCAATCATTTTGAGCACATGAGGACCAACATTTTGACCCTTTTCAAGCTTAGCATCGGAAAACCGCACCGCGGCTTCACAAAGCCTTATTTGCGGTGCCTTAGAGAACATTGTCCTCACTATAGTGAATATCTCATATGCACTTTTGTGAGTGATGAAGCGGAGTTTGAGAGTAGGTGACTGTTGGAGTTAGTGTCCTCCACAGTTAGTGCAATAACATATATAAATCTCTAAAGGTACACAGGGTACATTTTGTAATTAAACAGTTGATTAACGTTTATCGATAACGGTTGACTTGCTAGATAAGTTTGACGTTAATGTCATACAGATGGCGGTGATCAACTGGTCCCTAAGAGTCACACCTAAAGGATGTGTTTGAGAGATGTGATTATTTGAGAAAATGATCTCGATGCCTTAATTAATGACTAAAATGTTAGTCAGTGTTGTTGACTAAAATGTTAGTCAGTGTGATGAGGTTACTGACTAAAATGTTAGTCAGTGTAATGGTGATACGGCTATTTAATACAGATTAAATAATATTATTGAGGCAATTAAATGTAATTCGTAAATTGAATATAAAATGTTATATTTAATTATTGTGTATAATGCAAGCTAATTAAATATAAACCGTTATAATTAATTAGCAAATTATAAATATAAGGATATTTATAGTATATTATAGTCGGTCCATACAGATGACACTAGTAATATATTGCATTATATTATAAGCTAAAATGACCAAGAAAAAAGTGTCCAGATACATTCTGTCCCGATACACTTTGTATCTTGATCAACAAGTGAAGTATTTGAGGAGAATTATACTCCCCAAATACTTCTAAAGGGGCCGGCCATTAGGACAAAATTAGGAGTATATTTACTTCCTAATTCTATTCTATTTCCCAACCTAATTCATTATTCATCACAACTACAATACAATACTTGAAAAAGTAGTTTTTCTCTCTAATAATTCTCTAGCAATTCTAAGGCATATCTCACACATATCTTGGGTGTTTCAATTAGGAGATACCATAATTTTGGTATTGTTCTTAGGCCAATTCAAAGGATTAAAAGGTTAATTCTAAATCTCTTATTCATGTTATGCAATTTCTATTTATGACTTTAAATCTTATAAAGTTTTTCATTATAATCCTGTGATTTAAAAGGTCTATATACCGATATAAACCTACAAGTGGTATCAGAGCCTTAGGGTATATGAAATTTTTTATAAGGTTTTCATAAAAATCAATTTTGTATAATTTTAAACCAAAATTGTTGTTTGGCCGTGTGTTTGTATGCTTTGGCCGTGAGTTTTTGTTCTATTTTTGGTTTGTTTTGGTCTCTTTGATTCATAATTATCGATGTTTTAAGATGTTAAAATTATCTCTTATGAATTTGCATTAGTTTTGATTTAATACCGATTGAATTAAAACTTAAAAGGACCAAATTTTTGTATGTTAATGAACATATCATGATGTTAATCCCTAGATCTATCAGTTTAAGATGTTTAATTTAAAAAGTTAATTTGAATATCTTAAATCAATGTTTAATACGGACTAAAATTGAGTTTGTATTGATCTAATTATTAGCATAATCGAATTAAATCAGTTTAATTCGTTGTTTTTAAGTTGGCCGAATTATTTTAATTTTTGGTAAATTTTATTTATTTTTTTATAATTGGCCGTGTATATTTCTAATTTAAAAAAAAAAAAATATATATTTCGGTATTTTATCTTTTTGGCCGAAAAGTTTTATTTTTTTTTGGAAATTGTTGTTTATGCAATGTTTTTGGTAATATTTGTTATATAGATAATAAATATTATATTATTATGAAAAGGTTCATAATTTTGATACCAAATATTTTAAAGCAGTTTAAAATATTTTGTGACCTAATTTGTATTATACTGATAATATAAATTATTATTGGATTATGTTTTGATTTAGATATTATGAACAATTAAGGAATTGTTGCATAATTTTAATCATTTAATAAGGGTGGTTTGGATTTAATCAATTGTATGCATTGTTTTAATCTTGTTTTAGTTGATGCTTTATTTTTGTGAATGTTTGAATGAATGGTTTAGTTTTACGCATTAATTTTGTACAAACGGTTGTAATTTACGAGTGTGGCCTTAGAAAATTATGTTTTCGTAATGAAGGAAACATAATTATGGTTGTATTTTGAGATCTCGAATCTCCCATTTTGTAATATTTTTAATTTATGGCATATTTTGAATTAGAATGTAAATAGGTTTATTTTGTAATTCAAAATGTAATTTTTGAGAAGATTCAAGATGAAGATTCAAGATGGACTCCCACTTGAAGCCCAAGATGAAGAATGAAGACAAGCTTAGGGTCCATGGAGGATTCCAATTTGTATTTGTCTTTATTTTCATAGGGATAGGCCACACTAGGTGTTTTTATTTTTGCGTTTTCTTTACCGTTTTTCATTGCATTCACGTTAGATAGTTGCATCATATTCCGCCTAAACAAACCAAACCACCTAATATGCATGAATATGGATCATATAGTTGCATTTTATATTATGGACATACAGATGTCACTCGTTTTAGGGCTATCACCTCAATTTAATCATTCTCGAAAATGCTAGATATTTGTTCACTTAAAATGAATTAAAATGAGATGATGGGGCCTTCCTCTATTCTAAAATTGAGATTAGTCTTTATAGGAAAAGCATGCTATGAGCCCCTTCTTCGTCGGTAGGCATGTAGGACCTTACTCTCCACATGACCCCTTCTACGTTGGGTAAGTAGTATGTGTTGACCTATTTTACCTCAACACTATAGTTCGAGTAATATCTCGTAGTTATAGCGGACTAATAGATAGGATTTACTGAAATCTATCGACCAAGAATTCTAACAGTAGAATTAGCCAAGAGGTTGGCTTATCAATTTAAAGAAATTGAGTCTTGGGATCATTTATATAATTCTCGAGGGAGGTCGATTATATGAGTGCACGAGTCATTGCATTAAAACGTTATTCCTTTACGACTTAAACTTTTAAAACAATGATTTCTTATCTTCTCTCTTCTTCTTCTTTCTTTTCACAGTTTCGAATACGTTATATACAGATATAACTACTATAACAAATGGTTGTACGTAATGACGAACCAATGCCAAGTGCCACACTAGCTCGCGAATCATGGCTAAGAATGTTTATGGACAGCATGAATCAGTCTACTCGACTAAAGAGTGATGGGTCCAACTTCTCTGATTGAGAGGCCGCATTACGGAATGCTGCCATAGCTGACGGCAAGCTCAAGTACTTGACTGAGCCACTGCCGACTAAACCCGACTCCCGATCTGAGGGAGCAAATGAACTCTATCTTTACAATGATTTCATGATGGAGGCGGGTGCGATACAGAACGTACTCATCTATTCAATGGAATCCAATTTGCAAAGAAGGTTCATAACCCAAGGTGCAAACAAGGTTTTCACCACCCTCACAAAAGAGTTCTCGAAAGCTCCGAGAATCAAAAGTTACGAGTACACCACTCGTTTCTTTGAAGCAAGACTCCAGAAGGGCCAACCGGTTGGTCCACACCTTTTCGCCATGATCGAGAACGTTGAGAAATTGGAGGAGCTTGGTTGCAAGATCGATGAGAAGATCATCATTGATCGAGTGCTCCACTCTCTTCATGATGGGTATGCCCTCTTTAGGGCAAACTATTAAATGAACAACATGCAGAAAAGTCTGCATAAACTACATTCACTCCTCGTACAGACGGAGAGTGATCTGAAGTTGAGTGGGAGCATGAAACAAGATGTTCTCATGATTGGCAACAAGAAGGGTAAGGGTAAGGCTCCGGCTAACCTAGTTGTAGGTAAGCCAAAATTCATGAAGCCAGTGGTTGCTAAGAGTGGGCCTGGTGAGTCTAGCGGTAGCTCACAAGGCAAGGCAAAAGCGAAGAAGACCATGGAGTGCCATCATTGCCACAAGTCTGGGCATTGGAGGCGTAACTGTCCCGTGTATGCTGAGGACATTAAAGCAGGCCGCGTCGTTCCTGTTGGTATGTCTTCTTTTATTCATATGATTGAGATTAACCATGCAAGTTTTGGAACTTGGGTACTTGATACTGGATGTGGTTCTCATCTGTGCAATCATTTGCAGGGCCTAAGAAGCATCAAAACTCTGGCAAGAGGTGATGTAGACCTGCGAGTGGGGAATGGAGCGAGAGTTGCTGCCGTTTCAGTAGGAACATATGTAATCCAACTCCCAAGTGGATTTGAGTTATTTCTGAATAACTGTTACTATGTACCTAGTTTATCGAAAAACATTATTTCTGTATCCGTTCTTGATAAAGAAGGATTTTCATTTTTAATAAAGAATAATAGCTGTATTTTCTCTTTGAATGAAATGATTTATGGTAAAGCTGTTTCCATGAACAGAATTTATGTTTTAGATCAAACCACAGAAATAATGCATGTGAGTAACAAGAAAGCAACGGTTGGTGACAAAGATCAAACCTATCTATGGCATTGTCGTATGAGACACATAAATGAGAAATGCGTGAAAAAGCACATTGATAGTGGGACAATAGCCCCATTTGACTATGAAACTTTTGGCACGTGTGAATCATGTCTTATAGGTAAAATGTCTCGAATTTCCTTCAAAGGTGTTGGAATGCGCGCTGCTGACCTATTAGGACTCATACATATTGATGTGTGTGGACCTATGTCAATCAACGCTAGAGATGGCTATAGGTATTTTATCACTTTCACGGACGATTTGAGTAGATATGGATATGTCTACTTAATGAAGCATAAAAGTGAGTCCTTCGACAAGTTCAAGGAATTCCTGAATAAGGTTGAGAACCAACTGGATAGAAAGATAAAAGCACTACGTTCAGATCGTGGTGGCGAATATCTTTCAACTGAGTTTGATCAACACCTGAAAGACCGCGGGATAGTATTACAGTTAACTCCGCCCGGAACACCACAACAGAATGGTGTGTCCGAACGCAGGAATCGAACATTACTTGATATGGTTCGATCCATGATGAGTCACACGGTTGTACCTGACTCATTGTGGGGCTATGCTCTTTTGTCAGCTACTCTTATACTTAACCGAAGTCCGTCTAAAGCTGTAGACAAGACTCCATACGAGTTATGGAAGGGAACGGTCCCTAACTTGTCCTTTATTCGGGTTTGGGGGTGCGAGGCTTATGTCAAGTGGAGACACGAGGATAAGCTCGGCCCGCGATCGGTCAAGACATACTTTAATTGTTATCCAAAAAGAATGTTTGGTCATTACTTACCGAACACCGAGTTTTTGTTGCTGCTAGTGCGAAGTTCCTGGAGAAAGAGTTTCTCGAGGACAAGAGGAGTAATAGAACCTTCGATCTGTCGGAGATTCCTGAACCAACAACCGAGCAACCAATGGAGGAAACTGTTCCTTCTTCGTCTGCTGCGGTTAATATTCCCTTGGAACCTAGAAGGTCGGGTAGACTCTCCATTCCTCCAGATAGATACATCGGTATGGTTGAGGAGAATGGGAGAGACGACGTTTTACTCCTTGAGAGTAACGAACCCGTAACCTATAAAGGTGCCATTACATGTTCTGACTCAAAGCTATGGCAAGAAGCCATGCAATCCGAGATGGACTCTATGTACGAGAACGATGTATGGGATCTGGTTGACTTACCTGATAAGGCTAGGCCTCTTTAGTGCAAATGGCTTTACAAGATAAAGCGATATGTAGAAGGACAACCAGACATATACAAGGCACGACTAGTGGCAAAGGGTTTCACTCAAGTGCAAGGGTTGCACTATGATGAGATCTTTGCACCCGTAGTCATGCTTCGTTCCATTCGGATTCTCTTAGCGATTGCCGCATTACATGACTATGAAATTTGGTAAATGGATGTGAAAACCGCCTTCTTAAACGGTTATTTGGAGGAGGAGTTGTACATGGTACAACCCGAAGGTTTCACAGATCCTAAAAATCCTAAGAAGGTTTGCAAGCTTAAGCGTTCCATCTATGGACTTAAGCAAGCTTCACGGAGTTGGAATCATCGCTTCGACCAAGTGATAAAGGAGAATGGATTCACTCGATCGGTCGAGGAACCATGTCTATATATCAAGTCGAGTGGGAGCAAGATTGTCTTCCTAATACTGTATGTCGATGACATACTCTTGATTGGGAATGACATACCTCTCTTAACTTCGGTAAAAGTATGGTTAAAGAACCATTTCCAGATGAAAGATCTGGGTGAGGCACAACGCATTTTGGGGCTCCGTATCTATAGAGATAGATCACGACGGATGTTATCCCTCAGTCAGGAGTCTTATATAGATAAGATTCTTGAGAGGTTCAGCATGACCAACTCCAAGAAGGGGAACCTTCCAATGATCTCTGGAGTGCATTTGAGTAAAGCTCAAGCACCAAAGACATCGGAAGAGGTCGAGCGCATGAGTCGGATTCCATATGCATATGCTATAGGATCGATCATGTATGCCATGATATGCACACGTCCGGACGTGGCATATGCATTGAGTATGACAAGCCGATACCAAGGAAATCCAGGTGAAGCACACTGGATGGCCGTAAAGAACATTCTTAAGTACCTACGGAGGACTAAAGATTGGGTATTGACTTATGGAGGAGACACTGAGCTATGCGCAATCGGTTACACAGATGCTAGTTTCCAAACGGATCGAGATGACTCGAAATCTCAATCTGGATTCGTTTTTACTCTTAATGGCGCTGCGGTCAGCTGGAAAAGCTCCAAACAAACAGTTATAGTAGATTCAACAACTGAGTCCGAGTACTATGCTGCTTTAGAGGCTGCGAAGGAAGCTATATGGATGCGTCAGTTCTTACAAGGACTAACCGTAGTTCCAAGTTCGAATGACCCGATCACCATCTATTGCGACAATAGTGGTGCCATCTTCCAGGCAAAGGAGCCGAAGTCCAGCAACAAGTCTAGGCACGTGCAAAGGAAGGCTCACATGATCCGAGATTACGTGGAGCAGAAGGAGATAGTGATTGACAAGATTGCTACGGATGATAACATAGCAGATCCTCTAACTAAGCCGTTGAGACATGATAAGCATGAAGGGCACGTTATTTCCATGGGAATTAAGCGTGTTCCTGAGTTGTATTAGTTGTTTGTATGGATTTGACACGTGTATTCTTCCTAAAACTTCTAATAAAATCATCATTTTATTTTATATATTGTTTTTCATGAGGGTTGTGCAGACAACGTTGAACACCTCAAAGTGAACTGAATTGCTATATATTTTGTTTTGGTACGTGATCGCCTACACGAGCTGATAACTCAGGCAATCATTTTGTGACGTCGATTAATGGAGGGTTCAACGAACCATAAGTCAAACTGTTGACTGATCGATCACAGATGCGGGTTTGCTGAAATCGCGCAGGACAATTTTTGTGACGACTACATGGAGTCCTAAATGTTTCAGAACATTAGGTGCCGGGTCGTGGATAGGACATCCATAGTGTTCCTAGAGTCGATTCTTTTGACTATCGACTGTCTCTTGAGATTAAGGCAGATTTTGGGTGACTTTGGTTTCTTTCTCACGGTCGACCGTAACAAGAGGCCAGGTAGATTTTCACTGGGTCATTTCATGCTGCGCTTACATCTACAGGATTCGAGTTGAGGAAAATATCCAACTTCTATCGAGTTATAATACTTTTTCTCAGGGCCACTCGAGGAGCTGTAACTGAAAATGCATGGCCATGCTCGAATAATGATTCGTTTATCAGTTAAGTTACTCTCTAGTCGGGGAAACCACTCTTGATACTGATCGCTTGTGAACTACGACCTTTGAAAGTACGGACTTTGCAAATTGGTTTACATTGAGTGGGAGAAATTTATTATGGATATGAGAATCGGTTATCGCACCTACACTTGTACGGACAAGTGGGAGATTGTTGGAGTTAGTGTCCTCCACAGTTAGTGCAATAACATATATAAATCTCTAAAGGTACACAGGGTACATTTTGTATTTAATCAGTTGATTAACGTTTATCGATAACGGTTTGCTTGCTAGATAAGTTTGACGTTATTATCATACAAATGGCAGTGATCAACTAGTCCCTAAGAGTCACACCTAAAGGATGTGGTTGAGAGATGTGATTATTTGAGAAAATGATCATATCGATGCCTTAATTAATGACTAAAATGTTAGTCAGTGTTGTTGACTAAAATGTTAGTCAGTGTGATGAGGTTACTGACTAAAATGTTAGTCAGTGTAATGGTGATACGGCTATTTAATACAGATTAAATAATATTAGCTGAGACGAATTAAATGTAATTAGTAAATTGAATATAAAATGTTATATTTAATTATTGTGTATAATGCAAGCTAATTAAATATAAACCGTTATAATTAATTAGCAAATTATAAATATAAGGATATTTATAGTATATTATAGTCGGTCCATACAGATGACACTAGTAATATATTGCATTATATTATAAGCTAAAATGACCAAGAAAAAAGTGTCCAGATACATTCTGTCCCGATACACTTTGTATCTTGATCAACAAGTGAAGTATTTGAGGAGAATTATACTCCCCAAATACTTCTAAAGGGGCCGGCCATTAGGACAAAATTAGGAGTATATTTACTTCCTAATTCTATTCTATTTCCCAACCTAATTCATTATTCATCACAACTACAATACAATACTTGAAAAAGCAGTTTTTCTCTCTAATAATTCTCTAGCAATTCTAAGGCATATCTCACACATATCTTGGGTGTTTCAATTAGGAGATACCACAATTTTGGTATTGTTCTTAGGCCAATTCAAAGGATTAAAAGGTTAATTCTAAATCTCTTATTCATGTTATGCAATTTCTATTTATGACTTTAAATCTTATAAAGTTTTTCATTATAATCCTGTGATTTAAAAGGTCTATATACCGATATAAACCTACAGTGTCATTGACCAAATCAACACATTTTTCACGTCATTGTCAACCTTTAGGTGGTCCTCACAGACGGTATGTGCCGCCGCGGAGGACCTTGTAGGTTTATATCAGTATATAGACCTTAAAAATCACAGGATTATAATGAAAAATGGCTAGACTTGTCGTGAGCCTCCAAATTACTATTTTTATCCTCTTCTAACACAAACTAGTAGTAAGCGTAAGTAGGGGTCGAACCCACAAGGATGGACGGTTTGCTAAACGTGTGCGTAGTAAATATCTCTCAAGTAACTAATTGGGAGGTGTTTCGGTTTGGTTCTAAGTCTAGTAGAATGCGAATGACAAAAGAAATGTAAACAAATTAAAAACAAGTCCCGGAACAAGCAATTTCCACCAACGAACTAAGGAATGATCGTAGACTCGGATATTCTAACTCATCAAATGAATGCTTTGCATCAAGACTTTCAATTCTCCAATTCCAACAGAAAGTAGTCAAGAGCTACGAATGCGTACGCAAAAGACCCTTACGATGACGACAATTTAATCCAAGCGTCTAAATTTAATCGCAACGTAGAATAAAACGGAGGAATTATGCAAAGATGAACGAATGTAAACACACGCGGTAAACACTTTGGTTCATACAAGTATTGTTCGTCAATAATCCAACAACGATGAATCGGCATACAATCGAAGGAAAATTGTTGCTACAAGAGTTAAAGCAAACTAGCAATTATCAATTCAACAACTAGGTGATCAAACTAGAAGCAAATTGATATTCAAACAATTATAAAGAACAATACTTGACATTCAAATGATTAAGATAGAAAAATAGAGTCTTACAATCCAAAAGTTCGAAGGCTTCAATTACTCAATCCGAGATAGAAATTAGCCCTCCATAAATATTAAAATCAAAGAAGAATTAAAAATAAAATATGAAAATTGAAAAGTAGAGTTCTAGGTTTTTTTCCTAAAAGATGATGATGAATAATCATCTAAAATAACCCCCAAAACAAAACTTAAGTATTCGAGAATAATTTGTTTGGAATATGAAAAGTTAAGCGAGCCGCATCACGCGGCTACAGCCGCACAGCGCGGCAAAAACAGCCTTCAAGAACACTCCTAGCCGCATCAAGCGGCTCCAGCCGCGCAGCGCGGCTACCTGCACACCACATTCTGATTTAGCCTCACAGCGTAGCTACACCTGCACAGCGTAGAAAACTTTGAACTTCTCTTTAATTTCTTCCTTTGATCCGAGCTTTGACTAATGACTTTTGGGCCTTAGCTTGACTTCACTTCAAAACTTGACTTCCCATGACACTCTTGATCCATCTTCACATCCACCAAGCACTCTCCCAAGTCGATCCAAGACACTGTATAAAAGCATGAAAAATAGCGTAACTCCACCTAAGTGCCCCCGACTCCAATGTATATCAAAATAACCCATACAAACACCTCAAGAACGTCAAAAGTCGCCTAAAATACACCTCTGAACCCATACAAAACTCGTCTCATCAAAAAACTTTATAAGATTTAAAGTCATAAAAGAAATTGCATAACATGAAATAGAGATTTAGAATTAACCTTTAATCCTAATGAATTTGGCCTAAGAACAATACCAAAATTATGGTATCTCCTAATAATCTCACCCAAGATGTTTTGAGAAATACCCTTGAATTTGCTAGAGAATTTTTTTTAGAGGAGAAAACTTATTTTCTCTCTAGGTTTTGTGTTGTAAAAAGGTGAATGAATTAGGATGAAATTAGAGTAGAAATAGGAAAGCAAAATCCCCTCTAATTGACCTAGGCTGCCGGCCTCTAATTGATATTTGGGGAGATTTAGTTCTCCTCAAATACTCCACTTGTTGACCAAGTAATTTATAATGTATCTGGACACTTCTGTACTTGGTCATTTTAGCTTTTTATATAATGCATTATATTACTAGTGTCATCTGTATGGACCGACTATAATATATTATAAATATCCTTATATTTATAATTTGCTAATTAATTATAACGGTTTATATTTAATTAGCTTGCATTATACATAATAATTAAATATAACATTTTATATTCAATTCACGAATTACATTTAATTCGTCTCAGCTAAAATTATTTAATCAGTATTAAATAGCCGGTTCACCATTATACTGACTAACATCTTAGTCAGTAACACCATCACACTTGACTAACATTTTAGTCACATTTGACTAACCTTTTAGTCAACAACACTGACTAACCGTTTAGTCATTAAATAAGGCATCGATATGATTATTCTCTCAAATAATCACATCTCTCAAACACATCCTTTAGGTGTGACTCTTAGGGACCAGTTGATCACCGCCATCTGTATGACAATAACGTCAAACTTATCTAGCAACCAACCGTTATTGATAAACGTTAATCAACTGATTAAATACAAAATGTACCCTGTGTACCTTTAGAGATTTATTTATGTTATTGCACTAATTGTGGAGGACACTAACTCCAACAGACCTAGTCCCGGGTTCTTCGGGAGGTTGTTCAGTAAGGTAGCACATTGTCGGATTGAGCTGCGCCCCTTATAGTCGAATCACATTCGACAAAGTTGCTACCGTCATCTTTTAGGATACACTTATCCATCACGGTTCTCAACCATGAATCTTTACCCAAAATGGGTGCGGGAGCAGAAGTTGACATTGCGATTTCAAAAATAATTCTACAACAAAATAAGAGGAAATATATAAGCATTCATTGTATTCAAAAACATTTGTTAAAACTCTTTTAAACATATGCCCATTTATATAATGATCTCCCACGAAATTATATAAATGATTCCGAGACTCATTCTAGATAAAATTAGACATATCATGTTTCCTTTTATGTAAAAACGATAAGTCAACACTTGACTAATTCTACCCTAGAACTCTCAGTTGATGATTATCTTTAAAATGCATCTTTTAGCCCAAACAACTCTTATTTGGTTGAGTTCAAACCAATTTAACATGAGACCACTTCTCACTACTTACCCATAGTAATGAGGTTCCACGTTGTGGAAGTCCTCATGAACATGGGGCTCATAGTTGTTACAATCGGAAAGGCTTAACCTCAATTCATTTTAATGTGGGTGATCTTGTCGATTTAGTCATAAAATTCTTTATAAGTAAACTAATTTAAGAAACGTGACTTAAATCGACAATCATAGTGGGAGGTACGTAGCATGCATGGTGATTTTGACATGAAAACAAACAAACAAGCAAACAAGTAAACAAGCAAACACACAAGCATAAATCCTAGTATGGTCACCTAAGAAATGAAATAAAATTACAAGGAGTAACAAAATTGGAAACCAACTCCTTTGGTCCCTCTTCAAATGGACTTCTTTCATGGCTCCTTCTTGCGTGCTTTAGAACTCTTACAAAGCACCATCACGATCAATCGCCGATCTTCGATTTATAAATAGTTACAATTTTAATTTACAAATGAATACATAGCAATCCTATTATACATTTATAAATAAAATAAACTAATTAAATTACAAACCGGCGATACGAGATCGCAATTAATTACATTCCAACCAATATTCCCTTTCATTACGGGTAATATTGGCAAAAATAAAAGCAAACTATGGCCATACTAGGTAAAAGAAACATTCCTTCAAATGACATTCATCCATTCAAACAAACAAAACAAGTGCTTATGTATAAAATCATGCCAAAATGGCCCGAACTAATTGATTGATTTAACGGCTTCAATCTCAGTCTCACAATTTATCGATTATTACCGTAATAATCAATAAATAATTCTTAAAAGGGATATTTCACAAGAATAAACCAACCTATTAGTGATCTTCCATTAATAAACCAACATTTTGATTAACTCTAAATAAACCAACATTTGCACCCCATCTTCCATTATTAAACTATCTCGTTTTTAAACTTGTCATTTTGGGTAAAACGATAACTATAACCCACATGCTTTCACTCCATTATTAATGTTATAGAGAAAAAAAAATGGAAAAACATGTGATCTTCACCCTTAAATAATCGTTTAAAAATGGGGATAATATAATATTAGAAGATAGGGTGTAAATGTTGGTTTATTGAGAGTTAATCAAAATGTTAGTTTATTTGTGGAAGATCACTGATAGCATGGTTTATTCATGTGAAATATTCCTTCTTAAAATACTTTTAAGCATGAACTAGAACTTCTAAACTGATTTAGAACACCCTAAATTAGTCTCACTAATTTATGGTGATTTTAGTTCATTATTATGGTCATTTGCTAATTATTTTATCTTTAATCATAACCATTTATGAATAAAGCATAAAAATATTTAATAAATAAAATAAAACCATTATTATTTTGGAAAAATTTTGTATATTTTGGAACACTTCCAGAATGTCAAAAATGCAAAGTTTGGTCAAAATTTTTTAAGAATTAATTTTGGAACAATAAACATACGGTTTTATCAATTTTATCTCATAAAATCAATAAAACTTCCAAAACAGTGATGAAAAATGCCAAAATTATACGTCAGCATCCTCCTAATATATACGAATATTGGTATAAATTTCATGTCCAGAAAACAATGTTTACTATATTTTGGATATTAAAATTCAATATATACCGATTTTAATCAAATAAAAGGTATAAATATGCAAAACTCAAAAACAAAATTTGAAAATTTACAAGCAGAAAGTATAAATTGCATATTTCATTATGTAAAACTTTCGTGACCATAATCAAACTATAACTATTTATAGTTATTATTTTAGCCAAAAACACACCTTTTTGACTCAGTTTTGTATAAATATCATTTTAATTAGCAAAATAAATCCAAAAATTACGAAATTTGACCTGAAGCTAAATGAGACCAGTAGCTTTGCATGCTATAAACTTTTTGTGTTAAAACCATATTTAACACCATTTTCGGATTTTTACATAGTTATTCTCAATAAATACATAAAAATTTCCAAAAAGGAACAAAATAAATTTGTTACTACAAGCCGGCTTTGATACCACTTGTAAGGTTCTGAGACCTTTACTAATCCATTATTAGTATAAATCAAATTACTTTAATTTGATGAGCAAGATCTATGTAGTAACAAATTTACATTATAGATCTAGTTAATAGAAGTTATACCTTCACAAGGGATTAAATGGGCACAAAAGAGAACTACTTTCTCTTTTGTTTCTTGAGATAAAAGGTTAGAATGATCCTCCAAAACCCGAGTTTCCAAAAGAGGAAACCTCCTTCTTGTTGCACCCAAGAACTACTCCAAAACTATTAATGATTTTGAGCTAGAAATCACTAATAGTAACTTGATAATATGTTATATTATTATTACTACACTTAGTAATATTTTAGAACAAGTTTCTAATTGTTTAGAGAGAGTTTTGAGAGATGGTGTAGAGAAAAATGCATGAATGAATTTAACACTCAAGCCTTGTATTTTATATACCATTGAAAAACAAATTAAGAGTGTCCAACACTCTATATGGCCGGCCAAGCATGGAGAAGGAGGAGAAGAAAGGCTCCTTGGCAAGATCAAAAGCAAAGGCATGCAATTAGGCATAATCACTATGTTTTTAGCATGCACAAGCACCAAATGAATGAAAACAATAGAATAAGACAAAAGGGAATCAAATCCCACTTTGTCCTTGTGGATACCCATATCCGTACCCTCCCAAACCAAACCCTGTGATGTAACACGGACTTTATTACGCATGCTTTAACGTTGACTTGAACGGTTCTAACTATGTCGAATTCATATTGAGTCGTTTGAAATGTTAAAATGAGTTGAGTCGTTTCACATCACGCTTGAATAAATGTTCATTTTGTCCATTTAGAGTCTAGCTTGGTCCGCGTCTCGCTTCATCTAGCATGAGCTTCGCACTTGCATTACAATTGGCCATTTTACATTATCGAGGCCCAATTCAGCATTCCTAAGTTCCTTACATTTAGGTCCGGTAGTTAAAACCACTATTTAGCGTTCTCATTTGAGAAATACGACCTCACGGGTCATCTCATTTAAAAAAAATCCATGCAAATACACCCTTTTTACATTTTCGGGTCTCGGGCCCAAAACCGAGCCCAAATACATCCTTGGCCCGCTTCCCAAGGCCCAAGAACTCACACACAAACCTTCTAGTAGGTCATACTTGGTCTACTTGGAGTCCAAGCAAGGAGATTGTGTCGAATATTTCCAAGATTTGATAAATCGGATTAAGGAAATACGAAATCACGAAGCTGAAACCACACCAGTTTACCGCAATACACTATGCGGTTTAGTGTAAAACCGCACACCACTTATGCGGTTTCCCCTTGAGCCGCATTGGCTTATGCGGTTCCTTGGCCTGGTTTTATTCCCGAGGTTTCCTAATTTCTCTCGGCTATTCTCCTATATATACAACCCTTTGCAAGACCTATTCATACAAGTTTTCCACACAAGAAAGACACCTCTCCTCACAACCTTTCTTCCTAGGTTTAGTACCCACACATGGGTCCCACAAAAAATACCGTCTAGCACGGTATACACACACAAAACATCCACAAAAGCCTCAAGCACTCAATATCCTTGAGTTCAGCACACCATCCCGTGTTGAATTCATCCTTTGTAGTTCAAGAAGTGAAGCTCTGCCCAGATCTGAAGCGTCAGGACAAGGTAGGTACCGATTCACTTGGATCAAAACTTTTTCTTATTTTCTATGGACTAACAAAGAGGACTACACTTTAAACCCCAATCCCCCGCCACGCCAAGTGGTCTTATTATTTCGGGTACACACCATATCCGATGACACGCCAAAGTCGCATAAGCAACCGACCCTTTTAAAATAAACCAATGGGCAATTGAACTTTATTTTAATTGTATGCATCTTGCACCTTCTTCTTTTGCATTTAAACACTTTAACAATGAATTCGACTTTTAACTGAACCGTTTTCGTTAACAAGTTAAACATGCTAAACTGAGGATTTTAAACAATCTTTTTGCATTTGTATTTGCACTCTTTTACAAACTTTTCGCACTTGTACGTAGCGATAACATTAGCTCAAATATCATTAAACATGGATTGTTCTAGGTCAGTAGAGGCTTTTTTGTAAATAGGCTTTTCTAAAAGGTTTTCATAAATCATTATTTGAATTAATCTTTAGTTAAGTACCCTTACCCCGAATTCAATCTGGTTTCACAACCTTAGATCTAGGGGTGTCGGCGTGCTCCAAAATCTAGGACGTGTTTTATAGCGTAAGACATGTAAGCAGGTTCCTAATTTCCGCGACAATTAGGTGGCGACTCCAAAACAGTTTTAAAGGTTTTTCTAACTTAATCTTTTCAACTTAAGCGCCCTTATGCAAGACGCCGAGTTGGGTCCCCTCGATCCCGAGTTCCACAGTCCTTTGTTTTCGCCGGTTCTAAAGGGCCCTTAATGGGCCCATTTTGTTTTTCAATATTTGTCCCACAAATACTAATAATTTATCACTTAATCATCTAATATGATAAAGTATAAATTATCTAATTAAACTCTTAACTCTCCTTTAATATATATGTACACATACATACATATTAAAATTGTACTAATAGTAATCTCATTTGTCAATTAGTGCACAATTAGTGAATGAACGATTAATCACTAATTCCCATTTCTTCAATTAATTTTATCGATATAAATTTTAATCATCCGAGCTCACAACTCGATTTCTCTCTAAATTAATTCATTGACTAATTATTAGTCAATTTATCAAGTCACTAATTTAATTGTATCTCATACAATTAATTAGCTTATTATTTGGAGTACGTTCCTTTAGGTGTGACTCAAAGGGATCAATTGATTACCGCCGTCACACGACAATAACGTCAAACTCTAGTCAACCAATCATTATTGATTTACGTTAATCAATTGACAATAATTCAGGATTATCCCCATGTATTCCTTAATTGAGATTTATTATGTAATCGCACTATTTGTGGAGAACACTTACTCCAACAAAAGTAAGGGGGCAAAATTAAATACACAGTCACAATTTTGACTTTGTTTTTACACTAACACATAGTCCTACTGCGGAGGCAAAATCAAAGGCAAACTACATTTGACTTAGTTTTACACCAAAACTTCGTCAAACTAGGGGCGCAAAATCAAAAGCTCACTCGTACTTCTCAAACAATAGCAGCACCATTTTCAGCCGACTCGCAAGTTTGACTTTCATTGTACGCTACAACTTAGTCAAACTGGGGGCTCACATACATACCTTTTCACACAAGCATCCTCGACACCACAAAGGTGTTTGATGCACCCCCGTACTCATAGTCTACCATGGTCGCGAAATATGGGGGCTGACACTCTATATCAGGATCAAACCGCTACAACACGTGACATATCATGCAAACACCCTTGGCATAGATGTGATGCACCCTCAGCAAAATGCACCTAATCCACATCGTACGCTCACAAATATAATGACAACAATACCTTACATCCCCAACACCATGCGAGTCCAAGCACCCAACGAAGGCATTATGCACCCAACAAAGGCATTATACACCAGCAAAAGAACTATGCAGTAGCACCTTAGTTCACAGCAGCATGACACTACTCAACAGCAACAGCATTACGCAGCAGCACATGCCCTTAAATGTGCACGGACCGTTATATCCTTAAACGTGTTGTCCCGCCCTAGATAGTCCGGTACGGAGTCCCCGTCTCTCCTTTAGACACATGCTCCACACCGCTTATGGTATCGAGATTGTCATGGTCCAGATATTGCCGTACTAGTTTGACTAGCGTTTTAGTCTAAGCTCAATCAAACTGGGGGCTCTGTGGATACCCATATCCGTACCCTGCCAACAAAAACCCTGTGATGACAAGAACTCATGTTTTGACGCTAACTTAGACGGTTTACTAATGTCGAGTTTTAGTCTAATCGTGTTAATGCATAAACGAGTTGAAATTTGAAATGTCGCTTAATTAAATATCTGTCGGTTCTTTTTTGTGTCTACTTAATTCACATGGTAGAGCATTCAATCCCAACTCACAAAAAGCAGTCCAAACACAAAGCATTGGTCCTTTTCCCTACAAGGCCTAGTTTAGTTCTCCTAAATTCCTAAATTTAGGTTTAGTGGCTAAAACCACTATTTAGCATTAACATTTGAGAAAAACCGATCTCACGGGTTGTCTTGTATTGAAATTTCCTTTAAAATGAGTATTTTTCATATTTTCGGGTATCGGGCACGAAACCGAGTCCAAGTTTGCTTTTGGCCCGCTTCTCAAGGCCCTAAGCCCAGCACAACCCAGTTAGGCCCTCAAAGAGCTCTCCAGCCGGAGAATAAGCAAAACAATTATATTGTATCTTTCTAAATCTCACGAAATTAAAACCTGGAAATATTCGAAATATAGTTAAAAAAAAAGGCATCGAAACCGCCTAGCCACATGCGGTTTCCTTAGGGAGCTGCATGAGCTGATGCGGTTTCTATGCCCATCCTTACCCAATTGCTATAAATACGAGCCTTAACCCGAGGTTTCAAGGGCACATTTAGATCAATTCACATCCTTCACATATTTAAACTCTCTACAAATCTCTCACAAAAGTCTCACGCACACCAAATTTTGAAATCTTCACAAATCTCGTGTTGAATTCCATTCTCCTTTGTTATAACGAAGCTCTGCACATTTTCTTGGTGATCAGGTAATATTTGACCCGCACATGGGCCGATCTCTCTTCTCTTGACTAACAAAGGGCTTACATTAACACCCACTCGACTTTGGCCTTGAGACCGCTTTTTCATATGATTGTATTATAATTGGGCGGATACTTTATTCACTATGCACGCCAAAGTCGCGTAAGCAACGACCTTAAATTAAAATGAACCAACGGATTTTAATTTGAGTTTATGCATCTGCATCTTCTTTTTATGCATTAACACGATGCAATGAATTCGACATTAACTAATCGTTTTCGTTAAACATCGTTAAAACATGCTGAAACTGAGGGTTTTAAACAAAATTAACAAACGATTTTTCCATCCTGCATCATGTGAAACCGCCTAAGCATTGGTGGTTTGCCCATGAAGCTGCCAGTAGTGGAGCGGTTTTCTCCCCTTAATTTGCATGCATCTATTATATCGATGTCGCTTATACACGTAGCAAATTACTTTTGCTAAAATATAATTAATGGATTATTCTCGGGCCAGTACTGGCTATTTCCAAGATAGGCTTTTTCGAAAGGTTTTCTAAAACAATTGATTAATCCTTGGAAGAATAGCCTCACCCCGAATCCGAATCTGGTTTCACAAGAACCTTAGACGAAGGGATGTCGATGTGTCCTGAACTTTAAGACCATGTCTTGGAGTTCAAGACATGTAGGCGGGTTCCAAGTTTCGCGTTAACTTGGTGCTCCAAAGCAGTTTTGAAGGTTTTTCTTACTTAATCTTTCAAACTTGAAGCACCTCTTCTTTGTTCGCCAAAACATCTATGCAAGACGGCGAGTGGTCCACCGCGCAAACCTGGTTACCACAGGCTAACTCGTTAAAACATGAAATCTTGTATGTGTTTGGGTTTGTTGAAGGAAAGTTGCCTTTTAATTATGTAGGAGTTCCAATAATAGGAAGATTAAGGAGTAATGAATGCTCTCTGCTAATAGATAAAATGGTGGAAATAATTAGAAGTTTGTGGCTAGATGTTATTTGTGTAGATGTTTTGAACAATCCTAACATAAGACAATCCGTACTCCACCACTATATTGATTGTTTGTGACTAGATGTTATTTGTGTAAATGTTTCTACCACTTCAAGTAGATGTTATTTGTGTAGATGTTTGAACCATTAAGAAGTAGAGAGCAGTCCTTACTCTTTAATATAGTGGTGGAGTAATAAACTAGGTTGTTTGTGTATAAGTTTCAGTTCATTTAGACGATTTTAAGGTTGATGTGTTGAGGATGGTGTTTGGTTGATTTTCTGGTGGTTGGTGACAGAAAATGGGAGGGTGATAACTTTAAAAATATAGGGCACAAGAGTGATCAATGGTGAAGATAAGTTAGGGGTGGTAGTTATAAGTGGTGCCGTTGTGGAGAAGAGAGATACTGATATCAATTGAGAGTGGTGGTTATGATCGATGAAAACTGAGAATGTTTATGATGAAGGTGGGTCAATGGTGATAGGTGCATAGGAAGGGGATGACTTAATTAAGAGAAAAGATGAGATGTTTAGCATGTAAAAGGTGGAGTATGTTAAAAGAAAATATGAGTAACACATGATTTTATTGTGGGATTAATTAAAGGTTGGTCTATTTTTGTAAGATCACCAATATGATGTATTATTCTTATTAAATTTTCCACTATTATATGATGAAGCGAAATTTAAGAGTGATTAAGAGGTTGATTTCAAACGAAAAACATGAAAACGAATTATGTTGAGGCAATTGTATTTGAAGATTGAAATGAATGAAATTTGTTAGTTTAATTTGGTAGACATCATTTAAAAAAAAAAAAAAAAAAAAAAAAAAAAAAGGTGAAATAAATGTGAAGGGGAATTTGAGTTGTGGTACAGAAGAAAAAGACTGAGTTCAATGGCAACATTGCCTCTAAGACGGGCTGCTCGTAGACCTGTCAAACGAGTCGGGCGGGCAGTTTACAGGTCGAGTAAATATGGCTTCGAATAATATACGAGTTGGGTGTATTTCGAGTTCGAATAATATACTGGTCGGGTGTATACGGGTTCTAGGTCGGGTTAGGGTCAAAATACAAGTTAGTTAATGCCTCTTTATCGATATTTAATTTTTTATTTTTTTGGTATAATGGCTAAATTTTAACTTAAATAGTATTTTGAATGATAATCACATTTTTCTCATTTATTCTCCAGGTATTTAGTTTCAATATTTCATAAGAAAAGGCATAACATCCAATGAAACACAATTTAATGATTGATTATACAACTTTTAAATAATGAAGATTATCTTTTGTGTAAAAATTTAAACTTTTCAATTATGAGCATTTATTAGGTGTCAAATGTTTAAAACTGATATGAAATAAGAATTTTTCATGTAAATACAAATTTGGAAATGACTTTTTATATCTTGGAACGTAATTTTTTTGACCCAACGAGTTGATCCGCTACGGGTCGGGTTTTGACCCATTACGGGTTCGGGTAAAAAAAAAGCAGGTTTAGTTCAGGTCATTTACAGGTCAGTTTCGGACGGTTTATCGAGTCGGGTCATAATTTGACAGGTCTAGCTGCTCAACATTGTTGAAAATCTGAAAAAAATGTGAACAATTGAAGGAGTGGTTGATTTGGTTTCACAAGGGAAAACTAATGGGCAAATAAAAGGAATTTCTAATTTCCATCAAAAAGGAATTTCTAACTAGTGGAGGGAAAACAAGACTAAAGGGAGGAAGATACCAGAATGACGCCAACATTTAACAGCCGAAAACGTAAAAAGTTAAAATTTGACGGAATTTTCAATTTGGTATGGTTAACAAAAGACGATAAATAAAAGTTGTAGCATTAAAAAAAATAAAACTAAAGGTATTGTTATATTTCCTCCATTCCAATTGATTGTATATGTTTGCTTTTTACACGTAGATCGATACACGTTTTCTTTTGTTCGTATCTTTAGTTACGTATCACAGAAAATTATAAAAATTTGAAATTAATGATGCATTCGAAAAGATGTTTACAACTAGATCACACATGACTCTTTTTTATTTTATATGCTAAAAGTTAAATGGAAAATTCTTTTCACTTGAGAATAGTGTCCAAAAAACAAACGTATACAATCAATTGGAATAGAGGAAGTACAAAATAAGGTAAATTAAAGATAATGTCTAACAAAATACTATTTTAATAATCCTAACTATTACCTTATCGTCTTATACCCTATAATATGTCTGAACGAACACTTTGTCTTTAAAAAGACAGCTTTTTTTTAGACCACTTTTTTTTCACTCACAATTAACCATTTAGGTGTATCCCGATACTTTTGAATAGTTAGTAACACTTATTTAATACTGGTCTAAAAAAAATTGTCTGTCGTAAAAAATTTACTTTTGAACCAACACTTTACATTGTAATTCTTTCCCTTTGAGGACCATTTCTATATCCACATTTTTTATAGAAAAATTTAACACGAATAATCCATCCTTTGAGTCGTCCTCCATTAATAAACCAACTTTTATTTAATTTCATATTAAACCTAACAATAACAATTTTTTCCCATAAACGAACCCACCTCAAAATTGACCTGTTAGTGACCTGTAAAAATGTAAAATCAAGTCACCTTCTTCCTCCATCTAAAATTTACCTACTGCAACCTTTCACCATACCCAATTTACCATTAATGTAGGCCTCTTAGTTTACCCTTACCTTCAACCAATGTTCTTTTATATCCTCGTGTTCCTCGTCCCCTGCCTTCACCATAGTGGCTGCCATCACCACCACCACCACCATAAAGCCACCCGACAAGGGCAATTCCGTCATTTTTGTTGGAGCTAGTGTCCTCCATAGTTAGTGCAATAACATATATAAATCTCTTAAGGTACACAGGGTACATTTTGTATTTAATCAGTTGATTAACGTTTATCGATAACGGTTGGCTTGCTAGATAAGTTTGACGTTATTGTCATACAGATGGCGGTGATCAACTGGTCCCTAAGAGTCACACCTAAAGGATGTGTTTGAGAGATGTGATTATTTGAGAAAATGATCATATCGATGCCTTACTTAATGACTAAATGGTTAGTCAGTGTTGTTGACTAAAAGGTTAGTCAAATGTGATGATGTTACTGACTAAAATGTTAGTCAGTATAATGGTGGTACGGCTATTTAATACAGATTAAATAATTTTAGCTGAGACGAATTAAATGTAATTCGTGAATTGAATATAAAATGTTATATTTAATTGTTGTGTATAATGCAAGCTAATTAAATATAAACCGTTATAATTAATTAGTAAATTATAAATATAAGGATATTTATAATATATTATAGTCGGTCCATACAGATGACACTAGTAGTATATTGCATTATATTATAAGCTAAAATGACCAAAAGAAAAGTGTCCAGATACATCTTTGTCTAGATACGTTTTCTTGGTCAACAAGTGATGTATTTGAGGAGAACTAAATCTCCCCAAATACTACTAAAGGGGGCCGGCCTATAGGAGGATATTGGAGGAGTTTTTATTTCTATATAACTCTCTAATTGATTCCTAATTTAGAGACCTAATTCATTCACTAATTTGACAACACAAAACCTAGAGAGAAAATAAGTTTTCTCCTCTTAAAATTCTCTAGCAATTCTAAGGTATTTCTCAAAACATCTTGGGTGAGATAATTAGGAGATACCATACTTTTGGTATTGATCTTAGGCCAATTCTTAAGGATTAAAAGGTTAATTCTTATTCTTTTATTATGTTATGCAATTTCAATTTATGACCATAAATCTTATAAAGTTTTTCATTATAATCCTGTGGATTTTAAGGTCTATATACGGATATAAACCTACAAGTGGTATCAGAGACTTAGGGCATATGAAATTTTTATAAGGTTTTCATAAAAATCGATTTTGTATAATTTTTAAACAAAATTTTGAATATGGCCGAATGGTTTTCCCTTGTTGGCCGTATGTTTTTGCTTCTTTTTGGTATGTTTTGGTCTTTTTGATTCATAATTATCGATGTTTTAAGATGTTAAAACGATCACATATGAATTTGCATTAGTTTTGATTTAATACCGATTGAATTAAAACATAAAAGGATCAATTCTTGTATGTTAATGAACATATTGTTATGCTTTTCATTAGATCTATCAATTGATGATGTTTAAGTTAAAAAGTTAATTTGAATGTCTTAAATCAATGTTTAATACGGATTAAAATTGAAGTAGTATCGATCTAATCATTAGCATAATCGAATTAAATCAGTTTAATTCATTATTCATGTTGGCCGAAATATTTAATTTGGAATATCTTTTATTTTTTTTTTATTTTTGCCGTGTATATTTTATAAAAAAAAAAAATTATTATTTCGGATATTTTATACTTTGGCCGAAAGTTTTGTTAAATTTTTGGAAATTAATTTTTTTTGGTAATATTTGTTATAAAGATAATGAATATTATGTTATTATGAAAAAGTTCATAATTTTGATACCATATATTTTAAAAAAGGTTTAAAATATTTGTGACCTAATTTATGTTATACTGATAATATAAATTTTGGATTATTGTTTTGATTATAAGATATTATGAACAATTAAGGAATTGTTGCATAATGATAATCATTTATAAAAGGGTGGTTTGGATTTAATCAATTTGTATGCATTGATTTTATTATGTTTAGTTGATGCTATTTATATATGTTTGTGAATGAATGTTTGAATGAATGGTTTATTTTACGCATTATTTTGTACAAACGGTTGTAATTTACTAGTGTGGCCTTAGAAGATTATGTTTTCGTAATGAAGGAAACATAATTTTGGTTGTTTTTTTGAGATCTCGAATCTCCCATTTTGTAATATTTTTAATTTTGGCATATTTTGGATTAGAATGTAAATAGGTTTATTTTTGTAATTCAAAAATGTAATTTTAAGAAGATTCAAGATCAAGATTCAAGATGGACTCCCACTTAAAACCTAAGATGAAGGATGAAGACAGCTTTAGGGTCCATGGATGGATTCCAATTTGTATATGTCTTTATTTTCATAGGGATAGGCCACACTAGGTGTTTTCGTTTTTGCGTTTTTCCTTTTACCGTTTTCATTGCATTCACATTAGTTAGTAGCATCATATTCCGCCTAAACTAAACCAAACCACCTAATATGCATGAAAATGGATCATATAGTTGATCATATAGTTGCATTCTTTTCATACACATACGGATGTCATTCGTTTAGGGCTATCACCTCAAATTAATCATTCTCGTAAATGCTAGTTATTTGTTCACTTAAAATGAATTAAAATGAGATGATGGGACCTTCCTCTAATTCTAAAATTGAGATTAGTCTTTATAGGAAAAGCATACTATGAGCCCCTTCTTCGTCGGTAGGCATGTAGGACCTTACTCTCCACATGACCCCTTCTACGTTGGGTAAGTAGTATGCGTTGACCTATTTTACCTCAACACTATAGTTCGAGTAATATCTCGTAGTTATGGTGGACTAATAGATAGGATTTACTGAAATCTATCGACCAAGAATTCTAACAGTAGAATTAGCCAAGAGGTTGGCTTATCAATTTAAAGAAATTGAGTCTTGGAATCATTTATATAATTCTCAAGGGAGGTCGATTATATGAGTGCACGAGTCATTGCATTAAATCGTTATTGCTTACGACTTAAACCTTTAAAACGATGTTTTCTTATCTTCTCGCTTCTTCTCTCTTTTCACAGTATCGAATTCGTTATATACAGATATAACTACTATAACAAATGGCTGTACGTACTGACGAACCAATGCCAAGTGCCACACTAACACGCGAATCATGGCTTAGAATTTTTATGGACAGCATGAATCAGTCCACTCGACTGAAGAGTGATGGGTCCAATTTTTCTGATTGGGAGGCCGCATTACGGAATGCAGCCATCGCTGACGGTAAGCTCAAGTACTTGACTGAGCCACTGCCGACTAAACCAGCTCCCGATGCAGGAGCAGATGAACTCTATCTTTACAATGATTTCATGATGGAGGCGGGTGCGATACAGAACGTACTCATCTATTCAATGGAATCCAATTTGCAAAGAAGGTTCATAACCCAGGGTGCAAACAAGATTTTCACCACCCTAACCAAAGAGTTCTCGAAAGCTCCGAGAATCAAGAGTTACGAGTATACCACTCGTTTCTTTGAAGCCAGACTCCAAAAGGGCCAACCGGTTGGTCCACACCTTCTCGACATGATCGAGAACGTCGAGAAACTGGAGGAGCTTGGTTGCAAGATCGATGAGAAGATCGTCATTGATCGAGTGCTCCACTCTCTTCATGATGGGTATGCCCTCTTTAGGGCAAACTATTACATGAATGACATGCAGAAAAGTCTGCATGAGCTTCACTCACTCCTCGCATGCAGGAGAGTGATCTGAAGTTGAGTGGGAGCATGAAACAAGATGTTCTCATGATCGGCAACAAGAAGGGTAAGGGTAAGGCTCCGGCTAACCTAACTGTAGGAAAGCCAAAGTTTAAAAAGACAGTGATTGCGAAGAGTGGGCCTGGTGAGTCTAGCGGTAGCTCACAAGGTAAGGCAAAAGCAAACCAAAACATGGAGTGCCACCATTGCCACAAGTCTGGGCATTGGAGGCGGAACTGTCCCGTGTATGCTGAGGACACAAAAGCAGGCCACGTCATTCCTGTTGGTATGTCTTCTTTTATTCATATGATTGAGATTAACCATGCAAGTTTCGGAACTTGGGTACTTGATACTGGTTGTGGTTCTCATCTGTGCGAGTGGGGAATGGAGCAAGAGTTGCTGCCGTTTCAGTAGGAACATATGTAATCCAACTCCCGAGCGGATTTGAGTTATTACTGAATAACTGTTACTATGTACCTAGTTTATCCAAAACATTATTTCTGTATCCGTACTTGATAAAGACGGATTTTCGTTTTAAAGAATAATAGCTGTATTTTCTCTTTAAACGATATGATTTATGGTAAAGCAGTTTTCATGAACGGAATTTATGTTTTAGATCAAACCACAGATATAATGCATGTGAGTAACAAGATAGCAAAGGTTGGTGACAAGATCAAACATATCTATGGCATTGCCGTATGGGACACATGAATGAGAAACACGTGGAAAAGCTCATTGATAATGGGACAATCGCCCCATTTGACTATGAAACTTTTGGCACGTGTGAATCATGTCTCATAGGCAAAATGTCTCGAATTTCCTTCAAAGGTGTTGGAATGCGCGCTGCTGACCTATTAGGACTCATACATACTGATGTGTGCGGACCTATGTCAATCAACGCTAGAGATGGCTATAGGTATTTTATCACTTTCACGGACGATTTGAGTAGATATGGTTATGTCTACTTAATGAAGCATACAAGTGAGTCCTTTGACAAGTTCAAGGAATTCCAGAATAAGGTTGAGAACCAACTGGATAGAAAGATAAAAGCACTACGTTCAGATCGTGGTGGCGAATATCTTTCAACTGAGTTTGATCAACACCTGAAAGACCGCGGGATAGTATTACAGTTAACTCCACCTGGAACACCACAACTGAATGGTGTGTCCGAACGAAGGAATCGAACATTACTTGATATGGTTCGATCCATGATGAGTCACACGGTTGTACCTGACTCATTACGGGGCTATGCTCTTTTGTCAGCTGCTCTTATACTTAACCGAAGTCCGTCTAAAGCTGTAGACAAGACTCCATACGAGTTATGGAAGGGAACGGTCCCTAACTTGTCCTTTATTCGGGTTTGGGGGTGCGAGGCTTATGTCAAGTAGTTGACACAAGGATAAGCTCGGCCCGCGATCGGTCAAGACATACTTTATTGGTTATCCAACAGGAATGTTTGGTCATCACTTCTATTCGCCTGCCGAACAACGAGTTTTTGTTGCGGCTAGTGCGAAGTTCTTAGAGAAAGAGTTTCTCGAAGACAAGAGAAGTAATAGAACCTTCGATCTGTCGGAGATTCCTGAACCAACAACCGAGCAACCAATGGAGGAAACTGTTCCTTCTTCGTCTGCTGCGGTTAATATTCCCTTGGAACCCAGAAGGTCGGGTAGACTCTCCATTCCTCCAGATAGATACATCGGTATGGTTGAGGAGAATGGGAGAGACGACGTTTTACTCCTTGAGAGTAACGAACCCATAACCTATAAAGGTGATATGACGTGTTCTGACTTAAACCTATGGCAAGAAGCCATGCAATCCGAGATGGCCTCTATGTACGAGAACGATGTATGGGATCTGGTTGACTTACCTGATAAGGCTCGGCCTCTTCAGTGCAAATGGCTTTACCAGATAAAGCGATCTGTAGAAGGACAACCAGATATATACAAAGCTCGACTAGAGGCAAAAGGGTTTCACTCAAGTGCAAGGGTTGCACTATGATGAGATCTTTGCACCCGTAGTCATGCTTCGTTACATTCGGATTGTCTTAGCGATTGCCGCATTTCATGACTATGAAATTTGGCAAATGGACGTGAAAACCGCCTTCATAAACGGTTATTTGGAGGAGGAGTTGTACATGGTGCAACCCGAAGGTTTCATAGATCCTAAAGATCCTAAAAAGGTTTGCAAGCTTAAGCGTTCCATCTATGGACTTAAGCAAGCTTCACGGAGTTGGAATCATCGCTTCGACCAAGTGATAAAGGAGAATGGATTCACTCGATCGGTCGAGGAATCATGTCTATATATCAAGTCGAGTGGGAGCAAAACTGTCTTCCTAATACTGTATGTCGATGACATACTTTTGATTGGGAATGATATACCTCTCTTAACTTCGGTAAAAGTTTGGTTACAGAACCATTTCCAGATGAAAGATCTGAGTGAGGCACAACGAATTTTGGAGATCCGTATCTATAGAGATAGATCACGACGGATGTTATCCCTCAGTCAGGAGTCTTATATAGATAAGATTCTTGAGAGATTCAGTACGACCAAGTTGTGTTCCTTATGCTTAGGCAGTAGGATCGATCATGTATGCCATAATATGCTCACGTGCAGACGTGGCATCTGAAATGGGTATTGACTTATGGAGGTGCTATAAGGCTATGCGCAATCAGTTGCGCAGATGCTAACTTCCACACGAATCGAGATGACTCGATATCTCAGCTTGGATTCGTCTTTACTCTTTATGGCACTGCGGTCAGCAAAACAGTTCCAAAATATAGTGTCATAGTAGATTCTACGACTGTGTCCGAGTACTATGCTATTTAGTTGCAGGGGAAGCTGTATGGATGCGTCAGTTCTTACAAGGACTAACTGTAGTTCCTAGTTCGAATGACACTATCATCATCTATTATATTAATAGAGGTGCCATCTTCCAGGCTAAAGAGCCTAAAGTCCAGCAACTAGTCTAGATATGTACGTCGGTATTTGATAAGCATGAAGGGCACGTTATCTTCATGAGAATTGCACGTGTTACTGGTTATAATAGTACTTGACATGGATTGGATAAATGTATCTTTTTCATATACTATTTATAACATCATCGTTTTGTTTTATATTGTTTTTCATGAGGGTTGTGCAGACAACGTTGAACACCTCAAAGTGAACTGGAAAACATTATATTTGTTTTGGTCCGTAATCGCCTACATGAGCTGATAACTCTGGCGATTATTTTGTGACGTCGATTGATGGTGGGTTCAACGAGCCATAAGTCAAACTGTTGACTGATCGATCACAGATGCGGGTTTACTGAAATCGCGCAGGACAATTTTGTGACGACTACATGGAGTCCTAAATGTTTCAGAACATTAGGTGCCTGGTCGTGGATAGGACATCCATAGTGTTCCTAGAGTCGATTCTTTTGACTATCGACTGTCTCTTGAGATTAAGGCAGATTTTGGGTGACTTAGGTTTCTTTCTCACGGTCGACCGTAACAGGAGGCTAAGTAGATTTTCACTGGGTCATTTCATGCTGCGCTTTCATCTGCAAGATTCGAGTTGAGGGAAATATCCAAACTTCTATCGAGTTATAATATTTATTCTCAGAGCCACTCGAGGAGCTGTAACTGAAAATGCATGGCCATGCTCGAATATTGATTCGTTTATCAGTTAAGTTACTCTCTAGTCGGGGAAACCACTCTTGATTCTGATCGCTTGTGAACTACGACCTTTGAAAGTACGGACTTTGCAAATTGGTTTACATTGAGTGGGAGAAATTTATTATGGATATGAGAATCGGTTATCGCACATACACTTGTACGGACAAGTGGGAGATTGTTGGAGCTAGTGTCCTCCACAGTTAGTGCAATAACATATATAAATCTCTTAAGGTACACAGGGTACATTTTGTATTTAATCAGTTGATTAACGTTTATCGATAACGGTTGGCTTGCTAGATAAGTTTGACGTTATTGTCATACAGATGGCGGTGATCAACTGGTCCCTAAGAGTCACACCTAAAGGATGTGTTTGAGAGATGTGATTATTTGAGAAAATGATCATATCGATGCCTTACTTAATGACTAAATGGTTAGTCAGTGTTGTTGACTAAAAGGTTAGTCAAATGTGATGATGTTACTGACTAAAATGTTAGTCAGTATAATGGTAATCTGACTATTTAATACAGATTAAATAATTTTAGCTGAGACGAATTAAATGTAATTCGTGAATTGAATATAAAATGTTATATTTAATTGTTGTGTATAATGCAAGCTAATTAAATATAAACCGTTATAATTAATTAGTAAATTATAAATATAAGGATATTTATAATATATTATAATCGGTCCATACAGATGACACTAGTAGTATATTGCATTATATTATAAGCTAAAATGACCAAAAGAAAAGTGTCCAAATACATCCTTGTCTAGATACGTTTTCTTGGTTAACAAGTGATTGAGGATACCGGATCGGGATCCCTTCTCGACGCCCCGCGCGCGCCCGCCCTCGAAATGTGTCATGGGGCGGAATGCACGACGCGGGAAAATGTAATGTGAAAGAGCGGCGCGTAAAAGCGCGCTCTGCGGGTCCTGCTCGATTTGCTATGGGGGATGTCATTGCGTAATTTGTTTAAAGCATTTTAAAGAAATATTGAAAAATCATTTAAAAGCCGTTTTCGGAGTCGCCACCAAATTATGAGGGAATTTGGACCCGTTCAGCGCGTCTTGGACTCGAAGACGCGAATCTTAGAGTTCAAGGTGCGTCGATACCTATCCGTCTAAGGCAATTGTGAAACCAGAGCGGATTCGGGGTGAGGGTACTCTCCAAAAGTTTGTCAAAATGCGTTATGAAAAACTGTAATTGAAAAGCCTACGTAAAAGTAGCCATTACTAGCTTGAAAACAGTGTATAATTCGATGTTTGAGCAAATGCAAACCGCTACGTACAAGTGCAATATGTGACTCGATAAATATGCGTAAAAGCAAATGTATACGTCAAAGTTATGACGGGTTGCTATAGGAAATGTGCGCAAAACGATAATTCATTGTTTGAATAATCATTTAAATACTATTTTCCGACTCATGTGTATGTAAAAGTTTGTTTAAAACCCTCAGTTTTGCATGTTTTAAGACTAATGAAGACAGTACAAGTTTTGTCGAAATCATGTTTAGTCGTTTAATGCGTAAATGTGAATTTGCATAATGTAAAGTGGTGTCCGTTTGTTCATTGTTAATTGTGTCGTTGCTTATGCGATATTGGCGAGGTTTAAGACGGATCAGAGGTCCGAATCGCTACAACCGTATTACGAATACGGGTTCGCAATGCCAATACCGGGTCGGATCAGGAACCCGTTTTTGAATCGAGTGTAAGTGAGGAGTAGATAGAGAAGAGAGTGATGATAATTCATGGTTTGAAATGGTTGAATAAGGGGTGTATTTATAGGGTTTTGAGCGCCGCAAACTGTTAGAACAAAGAGAAAATCGCCAGTGAACCAGCGATTAAACAAAAAATCGCCAGAATGTCAGAAGGGAGGGGAAAATCGCCAGAGGACTGGCGATTTACCTGAAAATCGCCAGTGTTCTGGCGATTTTCACCCTTCTTTCTAACATTCTCGTAGCGCCGTATGTAGTATGACATGTTGGCGTAGGTGTGTAAGCTTTGTTTGTGCTTTGTTGACTTTAGGGGCTTTGGGATGTCGAGTTGCACAAGTTGATCCATCAACTTGGCTCACTTGTTTCACTTGGTCCCGTTTTCGTGTTTCGTGCTTCGGTTTTTCGTCGTGTTTTTCGATTTTGGCTCGAAATAAAATAATAAAGTAATGTATTATTTTACGACTTTGTGGGATTTTGTTTCGTAAGAATGTGACCCGGAACGCGTTTTGGTCCGTTTCGTGTGTTTGGGCCTTCATGCGTGTTTTGGGTCGTTCTTGTGTGTTTGGGTCGTTTTTGTGTTCTTGGGCCATTTTTGTGAGGCGTTTATGTCTTGTATTGAATTTGTTTTTGTGAAATGTGTTTAGACGTGAGCTCGGCTTGAGCGTCTTACGCCTCGGGAGGCGTGCTCGGGAGCTTTTGTGGGCTTTTTCGGGTCTCGGGCCGAAAAGTGTTTTTGTCTTGTATTGAATTGTTTTTGTGAAATGTGTTTAGACGCGTGCTCGGTTTGAGCGTCTGATGCCTCGGGAGGCGTGCTTAGGTGCTTTTGTGGACTTTTCTTGTGTGGAAAAAGCTTCTTTTTGTGTTGGGTCGGCTAAAATAAAATGACTAAACGAATACTCATTTTACACGACATGCAAATAAATCATTTATGCGTTAAACGACTTAAAATGTTTTCGACAAAATGTACCGTTTTGACATTACGTTAAAAACATGCTTTTTGTGAAAAGTCCATTTCATCACAGGGTTTGTATTTGGGGGGTACGGATACGGGTATCTACAGAGCCCCCAGTTTGACTGAGCTTGGACTAAAGCGCTAGTCAAACTTAATGATAGTATCCGGACCATTACAGTCTCGATACCACCTGGCGGCGCTAAGTATGTGTCTCGAGGGAGAGACGAGGACTTAGTGCCGGAAAATACAGGGCGGGACAACATGTTTTAGGACATGACGGTCCGTGCATGTTTAAAGGCGTGCTTGCCTGTTGACGTCTGGTGTCTTTGAACCGTCTGCTGATGTCGGATGCTTCTTTGATGGCGCTTTGTAGTCTAGCTGAACTTTGTGTTGTGTGAACGCTCGCTCGCGTGCTTGTGCTCATGTATGCGTGCTTGTGCTCATGTATGCGTGCTTGTGTTCATGTATGAGTGCTTGTGTTTTGATATTATCTCGTAAAGAGTGTAATGCTTGGATGTATTATTTGCAAAAGAGGGTGCGTGTTTACGTGTTTAACCCGTATGGGAGTGTACGGGTTTGACCCGTAACAGAGTGTTTATGCCTTGGTGCTCATGTGTAAGTGCTCGATGTTTGGCTCGTAAAAGAGCGTAATTGCTTTGGACTCGTAAAAGAGTGCATGTGTTTAGATGCTTGACTCGTAAAAGAGGCTTATGTATAGTGTTTGACTCGTGAGAGAGGCTCGTGTGCAGTGTTTGACTCGTAAAAGAGTGCATGTGTTTAGATGCTTGACTCGTAAAAGAGGCTTATGTATAGTGTTTGACTCGTGAGAGAGGCTCGTGTGCAGTGTTTGACTCGTAAAAGAGGTATGTGTTTAAGGCGTTTGACTCGTAAAAGAGGCTTGTGTTTGGTGTTTGGCTCGTAAAGGAGGTACGTGTTTGGTGTTTGACTCGTGAGAGAGGTTCGTGTACATGTTTGACTCGTAAAAGAGGTACGTGTTTAAGGTGTTTGACTCGTAAAAGAGGCTCGTGTTTGGTGTTTGGCTCGTAAAAGAGGTACGTGTTTGGTGTTTGACTCGTAAAAGAGGTATGTGTTTAGATTGTTTAAGAGAATGTTTGTGTTAAGGTGTGTATGTGTTTAGGTGTTTAACTTGTAAAAAGTGTAAATGCTTAGGTGCTTGACTTGTTTTCGATGAGTATGTGCTTGCTTCCGACTCGTGGAGGAGTGTCGCTGACTCGTATAAGGGTGTTTTGATCCATGAAGGGGCATTTTGTCTTGATTCATAAAGAGGGTGTAAATGTTTTAACTCGTAAAGAGTGTATGTAATTTGACTTGTAAAGGGTGTATTTGTCTTGACTCGTAAAGAGTGTATTCGTTGTTGGCTCGTAAAGAGTGTATGTGTTATGATTTGTGAAGAGTGTATGTGCTTTGACTTGTGCAGAGTATTTTTGTTTTGACTCGTGAAGAGTATATTGTCTTGACTCATGAAAGAGTGTTTTCGTCTTGACTCGTAAAGAGTGTATGTGTTTTGACTCGTAAAGAGTGTTTTTGTCTTGACTCGTAAAGAGTGTATTGTCTTGACTCGTAAAGAGTGTATTCGTTGTTGGCTCGTAAAGAGTGTATGTGTTTTGATTCGTAAAGAGTGTACGTGTTTTGACTCGTAAAGAGTGTATATGATTGGCTTATGTTTTAGAGCGTTCTTGATTATGCTTTACGTTTGAATGTCTAGTGCTTGATCCTGTTGTCGAGTGTTGGTGTTAATGTCTGTGCTTACGTTGGTTTGGAGGTCGTGCTTTAAATATTTTGCATGAGGCGGTTTTAAGGTTTTGCTAAACCGTCTATTGCGTGAGGCAGTTTGAGGTGTTGCTAAACCGTTTTTGCGTGAGGCAGCTTGAGGTGTTGCTAAACCGTTTTTGCGTGAGGCAGTTTAAGGTGTTGCTAAGCCGTTTTTTGTGTGAGGCAATTTGAGGTGTTGCTAAACTGTTTTTGCGTGAGGCAATTTGAGGTGTTGCTAAACCGTTTTTGCGTGAGGCAGTTTGAGGTGTTGCTAAACCGTTTTTGCGTGAGGCAGTTTAAGGTGTTGCTAAACCGTTTTTGGTGGGATGCAGTTTGAGGTGTTGCTAAACCGTTTTTGCGTGCGGCGACTTGTTCGTGTTGTAGCGTGATTGTGTGTTGCGTTTGTTTATGTTATGTTGATTTGTGCTATCAGGTGTATAGTTTGTCTTGCCTTCGGGAGAAATTTGAGCTGAACCTAGTTTTGAATTAGTTCTGCTAGTGCTTTTTGCTAGATGTCTTGCCGTGGAGAGAGCTTGTTTTCTCGTTTAAACCTCATGTTTGGAATTTGCCTTTTGATGCTCGCGTTCTGTTGCTTTTTAAAGTGCACGTGCGTGTTTGTGTATAATTGTGAAGTGTGCGTAACGAGCTTTGCTGAGGTTTGTTGCTATGTTTGTCATGGGTGCTGCGGCTCATGTTGTTGCTTCGTGCACATCTGTTAGCGGTGTTATGTATGTGTGAGGTTGTGTATAATCGGACTTGGATGTATGTGTTGCTATATGTGATGTTTTGGGACGTGTGATTTGTTGTGGTTGCTTATTGTTTTATAGGCGTATGTCTGCTTGGGAGGTAGTTGTTTGTGTTTTTGTTCTGAGTTTTGTGTTGTAAATCCGCTTGGGATGTATGCTAGGACGCATCCTCATGAGAAGGGAATGTTTTTGCGTGTTGTATTTTGAAGGCTCGAATCTTGCTGGTATTTTGCGTGCTTGTGTGTGAACAAGGTTATCAGTGGTCTGTGGGGGTACGCTTGAACCGTGAATGTTCGTGCTGTGTGGAGGGAACTTTGTGGTTCTGCTTTTAAAGTTAGCCCCCAGTTTGACTTAGTTTTTGATGTTAAAACGTTAGTCAAACTTGCGATGTTTGCTTCAAAAGTTAGCCCCCAGTTTGAGATAGTTTTTGATGTTAAAACGTTAGTCAAACTTGTGATGTTTGCTTCAAAAGTTAAGCCCCAGTTTCAGATAGTTTTTGATGTTAAAACGTTAGTCAAACTTGTGATGTTTGCTTCAAAAGTTAGCCCCCTATTTGAGTTAGTTTTTGATGTTAAAACGTTAGTCAAACTTGTAGTGGCTGCGTGTGTGTCTTTGCTTTTGAATGCAGCCCGTGGATTGAGCTATATTCCTGCTTTTTGATTTTGCTTTTGTGTTTTGTTGTTGTATGTGTATTGTTTTGCGTTGAATGTTGCTTTAATGCTTTGGATTAACTCTTGTGTCGATTTACCCTTCGTCTTGTGTAGGGTTTGGGCGTGTCATTTTTTGTGTTGACTATGCCTTTGACTTATAAGTTTCAGGCATGCCGTTTTTGTGTTGACTATGCCTTTGACCTTTCCTATGTTTCAGGCGTGTCGTTTTGTGTTGAATATCGTTTGTGCTTTTTGCAAGCTGCCTACGTATCCATGTAAAATGGAATCAACTGGCGTAGTTCGAAGTTGCATTTTGTGAATGGTGTGCACGTTTAAGGGCATGTCGGCCCCTGCATTTGCTTTGTAGGAGGTGCACGTTTAAGGGCATGCCGGCCCGTTTGTTTGCAGGGGGTGCACGTTTAAGGGCATGCCGGCCCATCGTGCATGTTTAAGGACATGTTGGTCTGTCGTACATGTTTAAGGACATTCCGGTCCGTCGTACATTTTTAAGGACATGTCGGTCCGTGGTGCAAGCTCCTGTTTGGATGATGATTGCGAGATTTTTGTTTAGAGATGTCTAGTTGCGGGCCTATTAAAATAGGGATTTTGCTTGTGTCTTGTTATTGTGGAGTTCTGGGATGTTCGTGAGAACATTTTTTTGTTGGCCTATTGAAGTAAGGCTTTTGTTTTTGTTGTTGTAGGGTGTTTGTAATGAAAATTTGTTTGTGGGCCTATCGAGGTAGGGCTTTTGCTTTTGTTGTTGAATGGTGTTTGCGATAAATATCGGTTTGTTTGTGGGTCTACTAAAGTAGGGCTTTTGTTTTTTGTTTGTTTAGGTTGTTCGTGAGGAACATTTGTTTTTGTTCGCCTATTGAAGTAGAGCTTTTTGTATTGGGATGTTTGCGAGAAACATCTATTTTGCAGGCCTATCGAAGTAGGCATCTTGTTTTTGTTTTGGGATGTTCGCGAGGAACATCTATTTTGTCGTGTTTGCATGTGATCTAAGGTGAGGCGCCATCCCCCTGTTTTTGTGGGTGAGTAATCGCATGTCGCGTTTATGGTGCATGGGCTAATTGTTGTTTTTTTTTTTTTTTTTTTTTTTTTGGTGGGTGAGTATGTGGTGATGTAGCTTTCCCGCTTAGGAAGGGGTTCCTAGCTTAGGCAAGTAGGGGTGTCAATTTAGATATCGTAGGTGTGCTTCCGTTTGATGGGGATTTGTGTTTTGCCTTCGTTTTGTAGGTGAGAGGAGAATGCGTTCCGTTGTGTTTGTGAAGCTTGAATGGCTGCGGTTGCGTTGGCGGTTGTGGTTGAAGAGGTGTATCTAGTTGTGTTTTGAGTAGGGTGCTTCCAGTAGCGCTAGGTAGAGTGTGTCTTATGCTGTTGTGTGTCGTCGTTGCACTTGACTGCGTTTTGAGCGTCGTGGATGCTTACTCATGTCATGCTCTTTGTCAACTTTGCCTTTTGCATTGTACCTGCAGGGTTAGTGCTCAAGAAAAGACTATATCTGAAATGTGTTTTTCAAAAAGAGTCGTTCGAAAATGCAAAGTGTTTTTGAAAATGCTTTTGTTCAAAATGTATTAACCCGAGTGTTGAGTTAATTTTTGAAAAATGCTTTCGAAAATGATGACGAGCTGTTTGGAGGACGTGTTGCCTCGTACATATTTAAGGGCATGCCGGCCCGTGATAGCGTTTTGAAAACTGAAAAGTTTTGAAAAGGGCGGTTTGAATGTCGCCAAATTGTTTTTGACGCCAAAATTGCGTGTTGATTGGAAGAGAATCGACTCGATGTGTGAGTCGATGTTTATGGAATGCTTGGGATGTCGAAATCTTTGAAAGACAAAGACGAATAATATGCGTGACTCGAGACTCGACGGTTGCATGAATCGCACATTTGGGAACACGTGCGTTGTTAGAGCCCCCAGTGGTGTTTGCTTGTCTTCGTAGGATGCTGTTATTCCTGCAAAACAGAGTTAGACTAAAAAGCAGAGTATTACTCCTAGGTCTAGGACAACTTTGCCTCGACGTATTCGTTTTAGATGCCTCGATAAAGGAACGACTCGCTTTTTGGGTTGTGATTTTGATGTGGACACGTCCTTAGCTTAATGAGCTTTAAACGGAAGAATGTTTTGTGGATTTTTGTAAAGGGTTGGTTGAGCTCGGGTGAGCGGCCTACGTATCCACGATTGTGAAATCAAACCAGCGTAGTTCAGGCGGTGCATGTTTAAGGGCATGCCGGCCCAAGAGTTGTGTTTGTTTTTTTGTATAAAGTTTGAAAGTGCATGTTTAGGGGCATGCCAGCCCGTTGAATTGTGTTTGTTTTTGTAGAGAATTTGGAAGTGCGTGTTTAGGGGCATGCTGGCCCGTAGAATGTGTTTGTAAAAGGTGCACGTTTAAGGGCATGCCGGCCCAAGAGTTGTGTTTGTAAAGGGTGCACGTTTAAGGACATGCCGGTCCGTAGAATCGTGTTTGTAAAAAAGGTGCATGTTTAAGGACATGCCGGTCCGTGAAATGTGTTTGCTTTTTTGTGGAGAATGTGCATGTTTAAGGACATGCCGGCCTGTAGAATGTATTTGTAAAAGGTGCACGTTTAAGGACACGCCGGTCCGTAGAATTGTGTTTGTAAAGGGTGCATGTTTAAGGACATGCTGGTCCGTGGAATGTGTTTGTAAAAAGGTGCATGTTTAAGGACATGCTGGCCCATGATTGTGTTTTGTAAAAGAAAGTGCACGTTTAAGGACATGCCGGTCCACGAAATGTGTTATGTGTTTAACCTCGATACATTGCATCCTAAGGGTAGGTTCTCCGTAGTTGATCTAGGCCGCTTGTTGTTTCTGCCGAGTCTTCGATTTGGAAATTTCAAAGACTATGCCAGTTGTTTGTGGGCTTCAATGCTTCTTGCCTTTTCCTTGCTTCGCCACTTGCTAGGGGGCTTTTTAGGCTTTTTAGCACTTTTTTGCTTTGTCCCTTGCTTCAGAGTTTCGAGACTATTTTTGCTTTTTGCTTCTTTGTCTCTTGCTTCAGAGCTTCGAGACATTTTTGCTTTTTGTATCTTTGTCTCTCACTTCAGAGCTTCGAGACATTTTTGCTTTTTGTGTTTTTGCTTTGTCTCTTGCTTCAAAGCTTCGAGACATTCTTGCCTTTTGTTTTCTCGTTTGTACTTGAGAATATGTCACGCCTTTTGTGGCCTGGGCTTGTGGTTCGACTTTGCTAGACCCTGCGGTTCGGTGGTCGCTTGTGATCGTATGTCTATCACGCCAGGCGCCTCTGACAAGTTCGTTTGCTTATTAGGCACGCGATCGAGTACGCGGAGGGCGATCCAGGAATACTCGTACTTTTGGTCATGATCAAATTCATGATCACTGTGGAGCTCCAAATTAATGGATCCTCCTCCAAAAGCAGTGGAATAGTAGATCAAAAGTTGACTACCGGACCTTAGGTGTTTAGTCGTCGAAAGCCTTCTTGTTTTTGTGTCTTATATTGTTGTTGTCTTTGACCTTTGTATCCGGTCCAGACCTCCTTCGGATGACTACTCCTAGGATGCAATGTATGTCGGTGCAGAATGATTTTTGTGTAAGAAAAAAGAAGCTGAGTTGTGGGCAAATCTGTTCCATTATCGATTTGTTAAAACGCCGTACGTCAAAGACTCGATTGTCCTAGACTGACAGAGATTGACTCGATGCTTAAGACTCGACCCGTATTGAAAACATTGCAAGCCGTTTAATGTGGCCCGCGAGACCGTCGTTGGTGTCTTGATGGATGCTTTGCTGGATGCTCGAGACGCGCATGTCTCAAATGTGGTTGATTCTTGCGTCGATACTCGGTTCACGTATACGTAGATTCGACTTTGATCTTGCAAAAGTTTTGTTTTCGACAAAAGCGGGATGCTTTGTTGAGCGGAAATGCATTGTCACATTTTGGCTCGATGCAAAAGATGTTTTGAGATTGAATCCGATAAGCCCGTGTTAACGGTGTGTCGTTATGGGCTTGTCGTTGGATTACGATGAAAGCGTGAGTCGACTCGGAGTAGCGATAGGCTATTGAATCGAGGATGTTTGAAAATGCGATGAAGACGGTTATGTTCGTTTTCATGCATTTTGTTTGAAGGAGGGTTAGATTGAAGCGACGATGAGCCACTTGGTCTAACTGTGGAGAAACCGTGGGATGATGCTAGTTCATTCCCGAGTTGTGTTGTTTCGTGAAAGAGAGATGTTTGGATTAAAATGGCGGTAGGCCATTTGAACCGTAGATTTCGAAAAGTGCTTATTTCGAAAGAGATGTTAAAAGGCCGTGAGCCGCTTGATTTGCTTTCGAGAAGAGGTCTACGAGAATGGGTTACCACTCTCAGGTTTGAAAATGCTTTGTAATAAATGGGTTACTATGACGGCGAGTCACGTAGCTCATTTATGTTTTGAAAATGTCACAAGCATAAAGTGATTATTCTTGGATGCTTTGAAGAGATTGCTTGTGTGGGTCAAACCATCATGACTATGGGTCATTCGGTTCGAGGGAGCGATTTTTGAAAATTTGTTATTTCAAAATTGTGATGAGGATTTTGTGAAAACCGCTTGTCGTGCTTTGACAAAATGTTCGGGAAGAGTTTGAGCTAGAGACGCATTGACACGTTTCTGACTTGATGTTTAAAGAGTTTTCATTGAATCCAATTGGCGCATGTTGACGGCGTGTCGTCGTGGGCCTATCGTAGGACTACGATAGAATTGCATGGAGTGAACCCGCGATAGCGATAAGCTAGTTCAGTAGGATGTGGGTAGGTTTGTATGTCCACATGCTTTTTGCTTGAGAGGAATCGGGTCGAGATGGTTATGGGCCATTCGAACCAATGAAAAGACTGCGAGATTGGGCATGGCCATTCTCGGGCTTTGCTTGCTTGTAAAAGATGATGTTTTATTGAATCAGGCCGACTTTGAGTCGTTTGGCCCAATGAGATTTGCAAAGTGCTTTATTTGAAAAGTTGAGAAGGCCCGGGGCCGCATAAAGTCCAACAAGAATATTGTGTAATTCTTGGGTTTGGGCTTGTGAAAGTGTTTTGCTAGAAATTGGCATACGATGACCGCGAGTCATGTAGTCCATTGACGTTTTTGTAAGGTCTCGGGAATGTAGTGATTATTCCCGGACGGTTGCAAAGATTTATGATCGGGTCAAATCGAACTAGGTACAGACTAGTTGACTTGACACGGAAATTTTGAAAAATGTTATTTCAAAATGTGAAGGGCCACGGGCCGCTTAGAATGAAAAATTTCCAAGAATTTGACGAGATTCTTGGGTTTCAATTCGCTTTATGAAAATGCTTTGAGATAAATAGGTTACGATGGCCAAGGGCCATGTAGTCTATTTGTGCTTTGACAAGATTCGGGAATGTGATGATTATTCCCGAGTGACTTGTAAAGAGTGCTTAGTGGGTCAAATCGAAATAGTGAAAGACTATTTGGTTTGACCCGGGATTTCGAAAAGTGTTTATTTCGAAGTTGAGGGAATTTTGAAACGTGATTATTTCAAAATGCAAAAGTTTTGCTTGTCTTGTAAAAACACGGATATTTTCGAAAAGAGCTTATTTCAAAAATGAGAGTGTGTTGCTTGTTTTGCAAAAGCGATAAGATTTTTGAAAAGAGCTTATTTCAAAAATGAGAGTGTGTGGCTTTAGGAACGATGTTGTGCCTAGGAAGCCTTTTTGAGGCGAGAATGCGTGCGCGCATCTCGTCTCGATGTTAAAACGTGTTTGCTTTGTATCTGTCGAGCCCATGTTAACGGTTCATCGTTGAGGGCTCGAGCCTTGATACACTTTATTTATATTCATTTTAGGCCCCCGGTTCAGTCACATTTAGCTCGTATTTATTCGTATTTATTATGACTTTAGCAGCTATTTGTTATACTTCTCGATACTGCTGCCTTTTATTTACATTTTGCAGGTTTTGGTGGATTTGAGCCAAAACCCGGTACGATTGGAGCATTACGAGAATCGAGACGACAGGACCAAGCTTGAGCTCACGCAGGAGCTCGGGAAAGCTAAACCAAGACCAAAGGCATAAGAAGGGGCCACGAGTTATTTGAGCCCAAGTTGAGAAATAAGGCCCAAGGAGTGATTTGGGCTAGACATTGAAGAAGAAGGAGCCGGCCCAGCTTTTGGGTCAGGCCGGTCTGCTTAGAAATGGCACGTGGCCGGCCCATGTGCATTATTTGTCGGGTTTTGTTTTATTCCGAATTGTTTTAGTTGGGGTTATATATAAAAACCTTAGGACGAAAAGTTGAGTATTATCTTTAGTTTTGGTTTTCATTCTACTGCTTTATTTTTAGGTTTACTTTTAGTTTCACTCTCAAAACTCCAGTTTTTATTTAGCTTTCAAGTTTGATCTACTTTGTAATCGTCGGTACTCCGTAAGAATTCCAGGTTTTAATTTCAATTGCTTTTTCATTCATTATGTCTACTTCTTATTATTGCTTTGCTTTGATTGTCATTATGTCTAGCTAATTTTCCTATTAGGGTTTAGGGGAATTTGTGATAATTGGTTCAGGAACATGTTTTAGGATTAAACTGGTTGAATATTCTGTGCACTTGATTTCTTTCTACGCGTTTTATGCCAATTGAATTAGGATTATTTCGCCTGATCAACGATTTGTCTGAGTTTAATTGAACCTGAGTAAGTTTTGATTTAAGATCGAAAGCCGAGTTAAAACTAGACTTACGCGAGATTGATAAGTTGAATTTAGAAAGTCATGCGAGCCCGCTAAATTTGCTTAGGGCTAAAATTGACTCGAGAGAGCGTTTTATAAACCTACTCATTTGCACAGTTTATCTTTTCCGTCTTATAAATTTGAGTTCCTGAATCGTTGTCATAATGAACCCGATGCCCTAATCTTTCCTCTTATATATTTCTATTCATCTTTGCTTTTGCTTTAGTTTAGCTTAAAACAAACCTTTTTCACACCTTGAGTTGAACCTGTTTTCGCCTGCTTTAACTTAAAACTACTCCGTTTCTCTGTGGATACGATCCTGCTTGCCGCTAGCTGCTGTTAGTTGTTTGTTAGGTTTATTTTGATTTCAGCGATACGACTTAGCTGTGTCAATTTATGGCCGCAACCAAATTCATGGCCGCTATGGTTACATTATTGCTCATACTCTCGGTCGCAACCAAATTCATGGCCGCTATGGTTACTCAAATCAATGAGTCCCCTCCGAGAGCATCGAAGCATTGCTCCAACATAAAAGCAGATCTTTCCAATCAAACCACAAACCAACATACCAACATTCCACAAACCATTGCCAAGCTCGAATGTCAAAGTCGAAAGTAAACCAACGAAAAGCGATAAGAATTAAGAAAATACAAGTGGGCTAGTGTTAAGGCTCGCAATCTATTAACAGGAAACAAAGATATAGCGCAGCTACGACGATAGGAAGTCGACTCGAAGATACTAAAGATCAAAGTTAATGCACTAATCAAGTCTCCAAACTGGACAAAGCAGACCAAAAAAGACTCGTATTTTTAGAATTTTGAAATTTTTCAATTTTTTTGGGATTGCACACGAAATGAAAATGCAAATGAACTAATAAACGCGAATGTGTTTCCCTCCCCCAAACCAAATCACACATTGTCCTCAATGTGGAAACAACACAACCACAAAAGCAGAGGAGGACAAGATAACATACGGGAGTAGGAAAAACAAGCGAGGGAAAAAGGGTAAAAGGGGTAAAGAGTGCTCACATTGTAAAGTCGGAGCTCCCCCAAACCGAAGCGAAGCGTGGAGTGCGGCTATAAATCCACATATATGCGTCCAAATCAGTCCAGCTACGAAGTACTTCGGCAGATAACACGAGAAAAGACAAGGCAAAACAACAGGAGAGGGCGAGGTGGGCCGTACGGTCAGACCGGCGTGGCCGGCCGGCTGGTGCCACCTGACTCCGTTTTTTCGATTTTTCTTCAAGTTCCAAATTTCAGCTACGGCTCCTGTCCTGGCCCGGCAGCCGGTAGGCCGGCTGGGAGGCCTCCTCGTGAGCGTTTCAACATACGAAGGACCTAAAA
Source organism: Dianthus caryophyllus (assembly GCA_023091065.1). Lineage (NCBI taxonomy): Eukaryota > Viridiplantae > Streptophyta > Magnoliopsida > Caryophyllales > Caryophyllaceae > Dianthus > Dianthus caryophyllus. The sequence continues at coordinate 17,498,268 of CM041527.1, read as the reverse complement.
GTCCATGAATACCCTGCGCGCTAAAAACACAAAATATAATACCCTCGTCCTCGCGCGCTCAATAAAAACCAAAAGTCATAGAAACTAAGCAAACCAAAGTACAAATGCTAATGAAAATACAACGTCATCGGGTTGCCTCCCGGAAGCGCTGGTTTATAGTCCCGCACGACTCTTCACATCTTCAGGAATCATGTATACGCAGGCCAAGGTCGTTGGCCATTTGCAACAGCTTCACTCGGCGAAACAGCAGGTGATCGCCAAAGTACTTCTCCAACTCGAGGCAATGCAGCATAGTCCATTATCGTAGGTCCTCGATCACGAAATGGCTCGACTGTGGGCCCTCTGTCCCTATCACTAGCGTCGTAGACGTCAGTCTTGAGCAGCTTCCTCTCCCCCAAACCATCCTTGCAGCCATCCTGTGAAGAACCTGCACAAAGGGAAGAGACATGCAAAACCTCCAATGTGTCTCCAGTAGAGTGAGACGGAGGTACAGAATCAATAGAATAAACTGACTCGAGACGCATGGGTGATCGCGGTGTGTCCGAATGAGTAAATGTGAGCTTTTCACCCCCCACCGTAAAGGCTAAAGTCCTATTACCCACATCTATAACTGCACCAGCAGTGTGCAGGAAGGGTCTCCCCAATATAATAGGACTATGGGCATCCTCGGGCATATCTAAAACCACAAAGTCGACAGGGATAAAGAACTTTCCAACCTGTACAGGGACGTCGTGTAAGATACCCAAGGGACGTTTAACTGAGCGGTCAGCCATCTGCAGAGTAATGCTAGTGGGTTCTAAAGCTGACAAGCTCATCTTTTGGTACAAGGAGTAGGGGAGGACACTCACACTCGCTCCAAGGTCGCATAAGGCGTTCTTAACCACAAACCTACCTATAGAGCATGGGATGGAAAAAGTGCCTGGGTCACTAAGCTTAGGAGGCTTATTACCCTGCAACCTAGTGCTAGCTTCCCCCACAAAGGCCACTGTCGACACATCATCTAACGTACGCTTACGAGCTAAAACATCTTTCAAAAGCTTAGCGTACGCAGGAATTTGAGTCACAAGGTCAAGAAAGGGAACGTTTACCTGAAGGGCCTTGATGACGTCGACGAACTTCCTGAACTTAGCCTCGGGCTCTGCACCTCGTTGGCGACCAGGAAACGGCAGCTTAATCGGAATCGGGGGCGTTGAAGCAGCAGGAATACCAAAATTATCACCCAAATCACTCTTCCTCGCGACGAGTCCGGTAGGTTGGGCGGCCATTGCCGGTCGACCGGCTGAGACGTTTTTCCCCTCGGATCGGCCACGTTTTCATCCCCCTCCTTCTCCTCTACCTCCAAGTTCACAGGATCGCCGTACATTGACCCACTTCTCAACGAAATCGCACATGCCGTGTGATGCGGAGGGTTAGGAGGATTACCTTGAGGTGGAAGGGTACCCGGTTGTCGCGACGCTTGCGAAGCGGCGAGCTGCGCCACTTGATTCTCCAACAGTTTAATCGCAGCGTCCTTAGCTTGCCCGTCCTTTTGCATCTGCTGCAACATCATCTCCTGCGACTTCTGAACGGACAACGTTACTTGCGACATCTGCATCATCATGGCCTTCATCTCGGCCATAGGATCGGGTACCTGTGCAGTTTGAGGTGGAATGAAGGGTGGTTTTTGATAGTTAGGTGGAGTTGGTTGATTTTTGTAGGGTGGTTGATAAGGGGTGTTTTGTGGAGGTGGGGGAGTCGGGTTAAGCACATTATTGTTACGGTAGGATAACAGTGACCGATCGTAACCTGGTTGATTCTGGTATGGCAGGTTTTGATTATAGGATTGATACGCGTAAACCTGCTCCTGGGGCGCAGCATACCCCGTAGTATAACCTGAATCGTGCCCCGCGACAGCATTTACATGGGCACTCGACGAACTCCCCTGCATAGCATCAAACTTCCTATTCAGCTCAGAAAGTTGACTCATAACTGCACTTATGCTCTCACTTCCACGGTCGTTGTGTGCGGACCGTGAATTACCCCTAGGCTTTCCAAACTGGGCCGAATGGACAGCCATTTCCTCAATCGTTTGCCACGCTTTATCGTCATCCGTGTTATTAGCAAATCGACCTCCCGCGGCTGAGTCAAGAATAGCGCGACTCTCAGCATACAACCCATTATAAAAAGTCATAATAATCAACCAATCACCAAGTCCGTGATGCGGACATTCACGGATCAACCGTTTGTAACGGTCCCACGCTTCAGCAAATGTTTCGTCAAAATGCTGTTGAAATCCTTGAATTTGACTACGGAGTTGGTTAGTCCGCTCTGGAGGATAGAACTTGCGATAGAAAGCAAGAGCTAGACTTGGCCAATCCGTAATTCCCGCAGCAATCTTATCTAAGTCCGTGATCCAATCCCGCGCTCGATCACGTAAAGAAAAAGGGAATAGCATCTCCCTAATCTGGTTTTGAGTGATCCCATTCTGCTTAATCGTCGAGCAGTAGTCCGTAAAAACCTGCATGTGTTTCCCGGGATCCTCCGTAGGATTGCCGCCGAATTGATTACGCTCCACCAAAGTAAGAAAGGCGGGGCGAATCTCAAAATTACCCTGGACCGTATTTGGTATTGTGAAACCTTGCGGGATCGCCTCGGGCTTGGGCAATGAGTGACTATATAGTTTCGGCATAGTCACGCGTGGAGGAGAAGAAACTGGAGTAATAGGTGGTGTGTCCCCTTCGTAGGACGATTGCGCTGCACTAGACTCCGAATGCGACGCTTCCTCTACCTCACGTTCGTATGTCTCAGCGATCTCTTTGAAGAAATTACGCGTCCGACGGAAAGTACGTTCAGGTTCAGGATCAAACGGTATTAAACCTGAAGGTGACCTGCGCATAAATAAACTACAAGAAAACGATGAGAAACGGCCTCAAGGAACTAGGTTCCTTGAGACTAAGGAGAAAAACCTGCAACTAAACAATAACTATAACTAACAAAGCCGCTTCAAGACAGCGGCGCCAAAATTGACATGACTAAGTCGTATCATTTGAAATCAAAATAAACCTAACAAACAACTAATGACTAGCGGCAAGCAGGATCGTATCCACAGAGAAACGGAGTAGTTTTAAGTTAAAGCAGGCGAAAACAGGTTCAACTCAAGGTGTGAAAAAGGTTTGTTTTAAGCTAAACTAAAGCAAAAGCAAAGATGAATAGAAATATATAAGAGGAAAGATTAGGGCATCGGGTTCATTATGACAACGATTCAGGAACTCAAATTTATAAGACGGAAAAGATAAACTGTGCAAATGAGTAGGTTTATAAAACGCTCTCTCGAGTCAATTTTAGCCCTAAGCAAATTTAGCGGGCTCTCGCAACTTACTAAATTCAACTTATCAATCTCGCGTAAGTCTAGTTTTAACTCGGCTTTCGATCTTAAATCAAAACTTACTCAGGTTCAATTAAACTCAGACAAATCGTTGATCAGGCGAAATAATCCTAATTCAATTGGCATAAAACGCGTAGAAAGAAATCAAGTGCACAGAATATTCAACCAGTTTAATCCTAAAACATGTTCCTGAACCAATTATCACAAATTCCCCTAAACCCTAATAGGAAAATTAGCTAGACATAATAACAATCAAAGCAAAGCAATAATAAGAAGTAGACATAATGAATGAAAAAGCAATTGAAATTAAAACCTGGAATTCTTACGGAGTACCGACGATTACAAAGTAGATCAAACTTGAAAGCTAAATAAAAACTGGAGTTTTGAGAGTGAAACTAAAAGTAAACCTAAAAATAAAGCAGTAGAATGAAAACCAAAACTAAAGATAATACTCAACTTTTCGTCCTAAGGTTTTTATATATAACCCCAACTAAAACAATTCGGAATAAAACAAAACCCGACAAATAATGCACATGGGCCGGCCGGCCGGCTGCCGGCCTAGCCAGACCGGCCTGATCCAAAAGCTGGGCCGGCTCCTTCTTCTTCAATGTCTAGCCCAAATCACTCCTTGGGCCTTATTTCTCAACTTAGGCTCAAATAACTCGTGGCCCCTTCTTATGCCTTTGGTCTTGGTTTAGCTTTCCCGAGCTCCTGCGTGAGCTCAAGCTTGGTCCTGTCGTCTCGATTCTCGTAATGCTCCAATCGTACCGGGTTTTGGTTCAAATCCACCAAAACCTGCAAAATGTAAATAAAAGGCAGCAGTATCGAGAAGTATAACAAATAGCTGCTAAAGTCATAATAAATACGAATAAATACGAGCTAAATGTGACTGAACCGGGGGCCTAAAATGAATATAAATAAAGTGTATCAAGCCTAGATGCATGGAAAAAGATTCGACTTGAGAGCGTTTAGCTAGTTAAGTCGGAGATGCTTGAAATGCAATGAGAACGGTCCTGCACGTTCTGCCGTTTTTGCTTTGAAGGTGCTTAGTCGGCGCAACTATAGGTCGTTCAGACAAGATGAAAAAGTCCGTAGGACTGCGCTTGGGCATTCCTGGATTTGCTTGGTTGTAAAAGTGATCCTTGGGCTGAAATAGCCGAAGAAAAAGCCTGCGGGAGTGCGTTTGGGCGTTCCCGGGCTTTGCTTGGTTGTAAAAGTCCGAGGGAGTGCTTTTGGGCATTCCCAGGCTTTGCTTGATTGTTAAGATGATGCTTGGGCCTGAAATGGCCTTGGAAGAAGTCCGAGGGAGTGCTTTTGGGCATTCCCGGGCTTTGATTAGGGATTCCCGTGTTTGCTTAGGGATTGCTTTTAGGCATTCCCGTGTTTGCTTAAGGATTGCTTTTGGGCATTCCCCAGGCTTTGCTTGATTGTAAAAATGATGCTTGGGCCTGAAATGGCCGTGGGAAAAGTCTGAGGGAGTGCTTTTGGGCATTTCCGGGCTTTGCTTGATTGTAAAATTGATGCTTAGGCCGAAATGACCGTGGGAAAAGTCCGAGGGAGTGCTTTTGGGCATTCCCGGGCTTTGATTAGGGATTGCTTTTGGGCATTCCCGTGTTTGCTTAGGGATTGCTTTTGGGCATTCCCGTGTTTGCTTAGGGATTGCTTTCGGGCATTCCCCAGGCTTTGCTTGATTGTGAAAATGATGCTTGGGCCTGAAATGGCCGTGGGAAAAGTCCGAGGGAGTGCTTTTGGGCATTCCCGGGCTTTGCTTGGTTTGAATATTTTGAAAAATGTTTTTTCAAAAGTGCTTAAAAACGGGCGTGTGCCGCTTTATATAATGTGAAAAAAAAAAAAAAAAATCATCGAGGACATGTTGTTATCCTCGAGTTTGATTTCCAGAAAAAGGTTTGTATTAAAAGGACTATGACGACGAGGAGTCATGTAGTCTGCTCATGCTTTTGAAATGTCGGCGGGAATTTTGTGATTATCCCTGTGTTCTGTTTTTGAAAAGATAGCTTATTTTGTTTAAAACCAAAACAGCTATTAGTTAGTCGGTTTGCAAAAATTTTGAAAAAAAGTTTATTTCAAAAATGTGTTGTGAGTATTGTTAAAACAGCTCGTCGTGCTTTGACAAAATGTTTGGAAAGCTTTTGAGTTAGAAACGCGTTGACGCGTTTCCATTCTCGATGTAAAAGACGCTTTGTGCTTGAATCCTAGGGGCCCATATTAACAGCATGTCGTCGTGGGCTCATTGTTGGATTGCAATGAAAAGTTTTTGGATCCGACTCGAGACAGCTATAGGCTAGTCGAGCCGGGGATGTTAAAATGTGTAAGAACGGTTTTGATCGTTTTTACGTGTTTTGTGTAAAATGAACTGAGTCAAATGACTGTAGGTCAGTCGATTCAGCGTAAATGACGGGATTGGGTATGACCATTCCCGAGTTTTGTTTGTTTGTAAGAGATGTTTGTCAAGTCGAAGTGACTAGAGGTCAATCGACTCGACGAGAGTTGCGAAAAAGTTTGTAAAAGGCCGAGGCCGTTTATTTTGAGAAAGTTCAGCAGGAATATGTTGATAATCCCTGGTTTTGCAATGAGAAAATGTTTTGCTATAAATGAATTACAGTGACCGTGAGTCGCGTAATCCGTTTACGTTTTTGAAAGGCCCTACGAATGTAGTGATTATTCGCGGGCGTTTTGAAAGACTGTGTTGTCGTGCTAAGCCGAAATGACTATAGGTCAGCCGGCTTATACGAAAGGTTTTGAAAAATGTTATTTCAAAAGTTGCAAAAAAGAACTGTTCGTTCATTTCTTTTTGAAAATGTAAATGCAATGTTGTAGAGTGCGTATGTATGATGCATTTTGAAAGACGACTATAGTGAGGGTACTATAGCCTCGCATTTATGCGATATAGACACGGGTTTTTGGCTTTCAGGGTAAGGTTCCTTAGGTCATTCATAACGTTTGTGTGGAGTTATCCGGAAGACCACACACTTTTGAGTGTGGTTTCAATAGGGGGTCTAGAGCGTGCGAGTTTGACGGCTACGATTCACTTGTACGGATGCCATACTTGTGATCGTGGAAGGGTGAGAGATCGACGTGTTCAGAGTATACCGCATGAAGCGAGTTTTTACTTGGGGCCGTCCCTCGAAGGGTGTGGTTGTGAATCAGGAGGATTCGACTCAAACGGTTGCATGTGCTCAAACATCGAATTTAAAACTGTTTTCAAGTTTTCAAGTTTCACCTCTTTATGTTTTTAAAATAAAATGAAAAGCTAGTTTTCAAAATAATAAAAAAAACATGCTCGTCCCAGTGAGTCGCTACCGAGGATCTGGATCGGGATCCCTTCTCGACGCCCCGCGCGCGCCCGCCCTCGAAATGTGTCATGGGGCGGAATGCACGACGCGGGAAAATGTAATGTGAAAGAGCGGCGCGTAAAAGCGCGCTCTGCGGGTCCTGCTCGATTTGCTATGGGGGATGTCATTGCGTAATTTGTTTAAAGCATTTTAAAGAAATATTGAAAAATCATTTAAAAGCCGTTTTCGGAGTCGCCACCAAATTATGAGGGAATTTGGACCCGTTCAGCGCGTCTTGGACTCGAAGACGCGAATCTTAGAGTTCAAGGTGCGTCGATACCTATCCGTCTAAGGCAATTGTGAAACCAGAGAGGATTCGGGGTGAGGGTACTCTCCAAAAGTTTGTCAAAATGCGTTATGAAAAACTGTAATTGAAAAGCCTACGTAAAAGTAGCCATTACTAGCTTGAAAACAGTGTATAATTCGATGTTTGAGCAAATGCAAACCGCTACGTACAAGTGCAATATGTGACTCGATAAATATGCGTAAAAGCAAATGTATACGTCAAAGTTATGACGGGTTGCTATAGGAAATGTGCACAAAACGATAATTCATTGTTTGAATAATCATTTAAATACTATTTTCCGACTCATGTGTATGTAAAAGTTTGTTTAAAACCCTCAGTTTTGCATGTTTTAAGACTAATGAAGACAGTACAAGTTTTGTCGAAATCATGTTTAGTCGTTTAATGCGTAAATGAGAATTTGCATAATGTAAAGTGGTGTCCGTTTGTTCATTGTTAATTGTGTCGTTGCTTATGCGATATTGGCGAGGTTTAAGGCGGATCGGAGAGGTCAGAATCGCTTCTGGCCAGTATTACGAATACGGGTTAATGCCAATCTGGGTCGAATTAGGAACCCGTTTTTGAATCGAGTGTAAGTGAGGAGTAGATAGAGAAGAGAGTGATGATAATTCATGGTTTGAAATGGTTGAATAAGGGGTGTATTTATAGGGTTTTGAGCGCCGCAAACTGTTAGAACAAAGAGAAAATCGCCAAAGGAACCAAATGATTAAACAAAAAATCGCCAGAATGTCAGAAGGGAGGGGAAAATCGCCAGAGGACTGGCGATTTACCTGAAAATCGCCAGTGTTCTGGCGATTTTCACCCTTCTTTCTGACATTCTCGTAGCGCCGTATGTAGTATGACATGTTGGCGTAGGTGTGTAAGCTTTGTTTGTGCTTTGTTGACTTTAGGGGCTTTGGGATGTCGAGTTGCACAAGTTGATCCATCAACTTGGCTCACTTGTTTCACTTGGTCTCGTTTTCGTGTTTCGTGCTTCGGTTTTTCGTCGTGTTTTTCGATTTTGGCTCGAAATAAAATAATAAAGTAATGTATTATTTTACGACTTTGTGGGATTTTGTTTCGTAAGAATGTGACCCGGAACGCGTTTTGGTCCGTTTCGTGTGTTTGGGCCTTCATGCGTGTTTTGGGTCGTTCTTGTGTGTTTGGGTCGTTTTTGTGTTCTTGGGCCATTTTTGTGAGGCGTTTATGTCTTGTATTGAATTTGTTTTTGTGAAATGTGTTTAGACGTGAGCTCGGCTTGAGCGTCTTACGCCTCGGGAGGCGTGCTCGGGAGCTTTTGTGGGCTTTTTCGGGTCTCGGGCCGAAAAGTGTTTTTGTCTTGTATTGAATTGTTTTTGTGAAATGTGTTTAGACGCGTGCTCGGTTTGAGCGTCTGATGCCTCGGGAGGCGTGCTTAGGTGCTTTTGTGGACTTTTCTTGTGTGGAAAAAGCTTCTTTTTGTGTTGGGTCGGCTAAAATAAAATGACTAAACGAATACTCATTTTACACGACATGCAAATAAATCATTTATGCGTTAAACGACTTAAAATGTTTTCGACAAAATGTACCGTTTTGACATTACGTTAAAAACATGCTTTTTGTGAAAAGTCCATTTCATCACAGGGTTTGTATTTGGGGGGTACGGATACGGGTATCTACAGTGATGTATTTGAGGAGAACTAAATCTCCCCAAATACTACTAAAGGGGGCCGGCCTATAGGAGGATATTGGAGGAGTTTTTATTTCTATATAACTCTCTAATTGATTCCTAATTTAGAGACCTAATTCATTCACTAATTTGACAACACAAAACCTAGAGAGAAAATAAGTTTTCTCCTCTAAAAATTCTCTAGCAATTCTAAGGTATTTCTCAAAACATCTTGGGTGAGATAATTAGGAGATACCATACTTTTGGTATTGATCTTAGGCCAATTCTTAAGGATTAAAAGGTTAATTCTTATTCTTTTATTATGTTATGCAATTTCAATTTATGACCATAAATCTTATAAAGTTTTTCATTATAATCCTGTGGATTTTAAGGTCTATATACGGATATAAACCTACAATTTTACCCTCTACAGTATCTTTGTAAATGTCATCACTTTTTCCCGTCGATTACTATTGCTCATCCATTATCTGCCATTAGGAGGCGTTTGGTATGTGCAGAGGAAAGGAAAAAAAGAATCAAAAAGGGAAACAGGGAGAAGAGAATCAGATTACCCTGAATTTAGGTTGCTGTTTGGTGCAATCTGGAAAGGGATTGTGAATTACCTTTGTAGCTATTTGGTAAGAAATAGGGAAATGAAATTATTTTTTTATATGAAGTTATTTTTTTAAACTTTTAAAATTGTACTCAATTTATCTTAAATAAAATCACAAATTTTTTCAAAGACATTACTACACACAAGAAAAAAATAACAATTTACAACCAAATTCATAATCCAAATTCATAATCAAAACCCCAGAATTCATAATCAAAACAACCAAATTCATAGTCAAAACAACCAAATTCATAAAATACTATAAAAAGTAATGTTTACAATTGAAATTTATCTATAATATCATATATAACATCACATAACAAAATTTTAAAAAAATAAAAATGAAAGAAGGCAGATCTGGAAAAAGGGAAGGGGAAGCAAAGACAAGGGTTGGGACCTCAAACAGGCGGCTGGGGGCCGCAGGAGGTGGCAACGAGGTAGGCCGCAGGTGGCCGAAAAAAAATGTAAAATCGAAGACTCATGGTGGAAAGAGGCGGAGAAGGCTGCAGAGGGGTGTCGCCGAAGTGGACGGAGGCTGTCGGAGCCGGAGTCGACGCAGGAAGGAGGAACTGTTGTTAGGTTTTTTTTTAAATGATAAGTGAGATAGTCAGATAGGAGGAGAATAAAGAGGAATAAGATTTAGTAAGAGGGCGGAGGGAGGGTAAAAAATTAAAAGGCTAAAGAAGATACTCAAAAGCCATATGGTGGAAAGAGAATGACAAAAACTCTAAACAAACAATGACTAAGGGAATTAGACTTTTTATTTTCCTTACCTTTTCCTAAAACCCCCCTTACCAACCCCCCCCCCCCCCCCCCCCCCCCCCCCTTAATGGCCACCTACCAATGGGTAACTGATGTGTCGTACTTATATGTACTTCTAGACCCGGTTCACTAGCGATTTACGTCATTTCGAGTGCTTTTATTTGCATTTCGCTTCCAATTTCCCTCCGCGTGTCTCTGGTTTGTGTTTTGATTCTATTTTGTAGGTACACGCTTAATTATGGAGGATGGATGATAGCCAGGTCGAAGCTAAGGCTTTCCGGGATCGCTATGTGACATTTCGAGTTGATTTCTCATGATTTCGGTTGAGTACGAGCCTTTAAAGGAAGTTTGAAGTCGTCCCGCAACTTAGGGACGGAGTGCGAAGCTCATATACTCATTTTAGATCTTGTCCCTACCCCTTGGGACAGACCATGCCTCGTCCCTATGCCTTGGGACGACAAACGAAGGAAGAGAAATCAAGAGAAATCGAAGCCAATTTTCTGACCATCTTGGGATGGCTGTCCCGGCTGCCTGGGAAGGTGGTCCCGGTCGGGATGGCTGTCCCGAACCCTAGGGACGGACCCCAACTCTTCGTATGCTTTGTTTCACTCGAGTATAATGCTTGGTTATGATGTATTTCGACCCCTGTACTTTTATACTTAGTTTTTCATCCTTTTTATCATCACCTCTGAAAAGCTTAGGTTTTCATACTTTGAATTATTTTAGTACTTTTCAATTCCCGAGATGAGAACGCTACGTTGATCTTATAATTGGTTTTGTTGTATGAATTCCTTTCTTCCTCTTTGATTGAATCAAGTTTGGTATTGCAATTTCTTCTCTCTTTTGATTATAATTTCATTTTCTATTGCTTGTGATCATGCATCCTCTTATTCTCCTTGTTTTGATCATTGTTTTTATCATGTGTGAGTAGTCCCTTAATCTATGAGAAAGGGGAGGATCATTGGTGATTGAGTTTGGTTGTTGTTTGATGATCATTTGTTAGGGTCTTGCACATGTTTTGGTAGTCTTACTTGATTGTGTTTGTTAATCCTTTGGCCAAGTTTTAGCAAGTTTTTAGCACCCTTAAACCTAAGATCGAAAGCCTAGTTCGAGGAGAGGCGCAAGACTAACCATTAGGACCTTCGATAGTAAGTTGCGAGAGCCTGTTATTGAGACCTAGAGGAAGCTTAAGACCGAGAGGACGAGCTATATCCTTAGCGAGTGCGATTCCCTATTCAACCCGATTATCATCCTTTAGCCTAGCTTATCTCATGCTTAACCCGACTTCCTAGACCTTTCCCTATAAGTTTAAACCTTACCCTTTCGCTCTAGCTATAGCAACCCTTCAACACTCGAATCGACCGGACTAGAATCGCTCCATAGGTAACCTACAAATACAACCATCTCCTTGTGGACTCGACCCCGACTTACCCTAACTACCCATTAGAGTTTGTCAGGTTTATCTTTGATTAGGTGAGTGCGACTTAGCCTATTAGTAACACCGTCAAGCTCTCCCACTCTCACCTCACCATAGTCAGAAATCGATGCACTTACGGAGAAAAAACGTCACTACGACCGCCACACTGTGCCTTACTCATGTCGTTTTCGTCCTACCTCACTCCACCACCATCAACACCGGCCGTCAACATCACGGTGGCTGTTCAATTAAAGTTTGAATCTTTCATTTGTGATCCTAATGATTTTGCAATTTCAATGTGATAGTGCAATTTTGATTAAAGTTTGAATCTTTCATTATTACTCTTACCTTTCACTATCTCTTGTTGTTTATGTACCTCCATTGATTCGAAAACCTTTGTTGCGGTGTCAGTTTTGAGTGGTCTTTGAAGAAAGAGTCGAGTTTCGGGTTGAAAAGCTCTTGCTTTGAGGGGGGTTGGGGTGGTGTGATGAGATTGTTTTAAGGGGGGTGTTGATGATTGTTGCTAAGCTTAGTGGTGGTGGTGGGTGGTGGTGATGGTGACCAATGATGAAAATGGAAGGTTGTGTTAAAGTTGTAGGTGTTTAAAATGTGGGTTCAGTTTGAGGAGGAAGATGGTAAAAATTTGTTTTACCTGTTGTTTAGGTAGCAGGTAATTCAGTCCATTGAAAGAAAATCATAACTATTCTTGGATTTATTATGAGATTAAATAAAAATCGTTTTATTATTGAAAGACCAATTAAAGGATGAATTATTCGTATTAAAATTTCATTTTTTTTAACCTCACCCCAATCTGAATTCCACTCGCACTCGCACCTAACCGAGGTCAAAATCGTAACATGAATTAGTGACTTATTTTTTCCATGTCGAAAGATTAAAGCTTCTCAAATTTTTCTCTTTCTCTCTTTCTCTATATCCTCCATTTATTCTTCAACTTATTACAAAATCACTGCACTGCATTCTCCGTCATCTGGTAAATTTCTTCTACTTCCATTACATTTCTTTTTATTATTTTTTTCTTTATTCTTCACTTTTATGTCGTATATCATTCAATTTCTTTTAGATCAGAAAAAAAAACCCCATTTCTTAACTTTATTTTATCATTTCGTCAATGACATTGATCTGTACTGCTATATCTTGGATTTTAATTTTGATTTCGTGTTTATTTTTCGTCGAGTTAAATTTGAATCGTTTTGATTGTGATTTGATCGAGTTTTTGTTGATATGAGAATTTTGTGGAACAATTAGGGTTTGTGATATCTTCGTGTTCTATTATATTCATTTGTATCGTTTTTGACATCATTTGAATTTTTTTCATTTTTTGATTTACGACTGTTCAATAATCAATAGTAGTAATGCAATTCATGGGTCGAGGATTAGGTTTGTTGAAATTTCATCATGTCTAAAACCTAAAGTTTTCGGCTTTTCTTAATTTAATTGTCATAATTGGATGCGAAACTCCATACAATATACATTCTGTTTTTCGATAGGGAGCTGCGTTGTGCAGCTACTCTAGGTATATTTTGAAGAATGAATGATGTGTAGTTGGATTTTGCCTTACGCCAAATTGAATGCCTCGATAAGACTCGCTATTGGTGCGTTAATTGTTTTATTTTAGTTCTGCATTTGTCAATGGTTACTAATTTGTTCTTCGTAGCTGATGATTCGTGTTGTAGATTGGTTACATGACAATATTCAGTGTGTTGACGCTTTCTGTGGTGTCCGAGAATTTCTGTTTTATTGATGAAACTATGCCCAATAATGCTCCTTAGTTCTGCTTTTGTCTAAACTCTCATATTTTTTTTAACCCAAAAAAAAAAAAAAAAAACACTCTCATCTTTTGTGCAATTTCTAACTAGGTTGTATTTGTATATAGAAGTGCTTGTATACCGCAATAATTGATTCACTTGTCCACTTGCTGTACGGGTTTTTTCAGGAACTTAGAGAAATGGGCTCAACAGACGCAGACGCTTTGGACCGCAGATACTTAGAAGACGATGACAGCCCGATGATGAAAGTGATAAAGGGTACAACTAGTGGTTTGGCAGCTGGGACAATCTGGGGTACAATTGTGGCAACATGGTACGATGTGCCACGTGTTGAAAGGAAAGTAGCATTACCCGGATTGATTAGAACACTGAAGATGATGGGAAACCATGGGCTGACTTTTGCTGCTATCGGTGGTGTTTACATTGGCGTGGAGCAGGCTGTGCAACATTATAGGGTGAAGAGGGACTTTGTCAATGGTGCTGTCGGTGGCTTTGTTGCTGGAGCTTCTGTTTTAGGGTGCAAAGGTAAATTTTTCTTTCTCACATTAAGGAAATTGTTTTCTGTATTGGAGTACTTATGTTGCCTTATATTATAGTTTGTTATTTTGAATGATCTCGCCATCTTGGGAAACCATTATTTATGTGGCAGTGCAGGGAAGGCTCGTGTTTTGGAGCTCTTACGGCTCAAACCCAAAACGTAGATCCTACTGAAAATTTCTGTTGAAAGAATTTTCAGGAGTGCATTTTTACTGTATTTTCCCGCTTGTTTAGTGAAGGATCTCCATTGCTGCCTAAAACGGTGTGCCTTTTTTTCTATAATAATACCTCCATGGAGCCCCATTGTGTACATACACTTCTCTGTGCTAGTAATTGGTATGTGGTAATTAGGCTGATTTGTTACTCTTAACTGTTTGACAAGGACACGTAGCACCGTGTTGGACTATTGATTTATCAAATACGGTTATTTTGCTAAGGCATCTAAGTGAGTGTAGGAGTAACATAGCTAATACCTTTCTGTCCTGTTAATACTTCTTATAGAAGTCAAGGTAAAGAGCAAATACTTCTTCATGTCTTTGTTCTGAATATGGTTGAATAAAAGCAAAATGGCTCGAGTAGGTCGTATGTGAAACCTGTCTCACATCGTGACCTACTCTTTATGAAAAAAATATAGAAAGATTCTTAGTAACTACTCATGCATGTGAGAGGTCTCACAATAAAATTATTGTGAGACCGTCTCACTTGAGACTTGGTGAAATGGCTCATAAAACCGATTTTGCTTCTTGTTGTTGTGAAGTATCTGTTTTTCAATTCAATTACTTACTTCTTGGGTCATAGATAGACCTGTCAAACAGGTCGGGCGGGTGGTTTACAAGTCGGGTAAATACGGGTTCGGGTAATATACGAGTCGGGTGTATTCGGGTTCGGGTAATATACGGGTCGGGTGTATACGGGTTCATGACCGCCTCTTTATCGATATTTATTTTTTTATTTTTTTTAGTATTATGCCTAAATTTTAACTTGAATAATATTTTGAATGATAATCACATTTTCCTAATTTATTCTCCATGTATTTAGTATCAATATTTCATAAGAAAATGCATAACGTCCAATTTAATGCTATTAAAATGATTGATTATACAATTATTAAATAATAAAGATTATGTTTTAAGTAAGAATTTTCAATTATGCGTAATATATTAGGTGTCAAATGTTTAAAACGGATTTATAATAAGAATTTTTCATTAAAAAAATTGGTAATGACTTTTTATATCTTGAAACGTAATTTTTTTTGATCCAACGGGTTGACCCGCTACGGGTCGGGTTTTGACCCATTATTTTCGGGTTCGGGTCAAAAAAGGCAGGTTTATTTCGGGTCGTTTAAAGGTCGGTTTCGGGTGGTTTATCGGGTCGGGTGAGATCTTGACTGCTTTAGTCATAGAAAAAGGGGGATTATATTGCCACTCCAATATAGCTAATCCACTCAAATATTGAGGTAAAACAAGAGTGTCACTCACTTATTGGGCCCCACAAAAATTATGTTTAGTAAATTAGAGTGACTTAGCCAAAACCCATGTGGTAATAGTTGTGCCCTAAAAAAAAACCTCCGTGTGTTTTATGTAACACGGGGTAAGGCTGTTTACAGAGGTTTGTGGGGTAAGTGAGGCAAGTGGGGTCATAAAAACACAGGGTAACAGCAACAGCAACAGCCTGTTAAAGTGAGGTCATCTTATAGTGACAAGATAGTTCTCATTCAAATATATCCATCGTATGCGGGACTTACTGGTTTTCTTATATTTCAGCAAGGAGCATTCCCACAGCGTTATCTGCTGGAGCAGCACTAGCCGTCACTTCGGCTATCATTGATGCTGGAGGACAGACAACTAGGGTAGACAATGGAAAGGAGTACTATCCTTACACCGTGAAGAAAAGGCCTGCAGCCACCGATTAACCTCTCTTAGTTTGCTGTTTTGTTTTAAGAGTGAATGGTCGGTAATTGAGAGAAGAGACGGTGTGATACTCAGGTGCTGTTATTATCTCCTTTGTAATATCGTTTCGTCCTAGCTTTTTTCATTCGTGGGGACTCATTGCAGCGCTTTATCAACTGAAGTGTTGAATAAATTTGTATTGGCGACAACTTTGTAAGTTTTTATGTAACACTGTTGGTGATTGACAGTGTAAACTTGCAGATGCTTTATTATGGTCTGTCAGATTCTTAGGGGCGGTTTGGTTCAATGCGTGAAAATATATATGCCTTGAAAGTTTTAGTCACATGAAGTTGCAATTTATTGGATAGAACTTAAAAAACAAAATCGGAAACCAACGAGATCAAGCTTTACCATTAAGGGTAATTTTTATTTACTACTCCGTACTTATGAATTAGCAGGGCAATGAAAACACAGCGTAATTAAGTGTCAGTGTAGAACTAGTGCTATCGGAAGCGTGTCCCGTTATATAAAAGGAGGTTTTTCTCGAGTATTTTCAAGACTCAGTATTGCATATCGCACTATTTAAAAGGTTAAAATAGATTTATTATGCTTTTTATAACGGTTTCTTAAACAAGGGAGTGAAGAGCATCAACCGATTGCTTTGTTTTGATGAGTTTTTCTTTTTTTAACGTGGTGATACTTCAAACAAAAATATCGATTGTTACGGTACTATTCAATTGTACTAAAATTTTAATTGGCCGTATCCAACAAAAATGATCGTCATTTGCACCTCATTTATATTTTTGTATGTTTCTGTAATTCTCTCTTCGAGTAACAACCAAAATCTTAAAGATCATCGTCACCCGCTGCCACCGCCGCTCGTCAAGACCACCTTAGCACCGCAATCGCATATTTAAAGTTATCGGCGAACCACAACCACAATTATTTATATCGAAATGATATCTTTATTTGTCAAAAATATTATTTTATGGAAAAGGATTTAATAACAAATGTAGAAGTAGATATTAAATTTTCGACCAAAAAAGTTCGTAACTTTAAATGTATCAACGGTCAAATTTCGACAACTTCAGCCTCCAAAAAGCAGATGGAAAGAACACTCCGACAGAGGGAGGTCGCAAAACTAATGCTGAAAGTTGTGTCAACCCCTAATCTAAATGGTGCCGTAGCAATAACATCTCTTAAAATGGTGTTCATTGTTCATACATACAAGCTCAGTTCTTGGGTCGAATAGACTCCAACAAAAATGCCAACTCATGGCGTATCTTATACAAACGCGGTATTCCACTCAGCGGGTTCATATGAAAGCTGCATGTAGGGCGGTTAGCTACTACTACAACTATCTAGTACACGAAAAACAAGAAGTTTCCAACACCAAACTGCCACGGCGTAATCAGCTATATGGTATTTACTGTTTTGTCTGGTCTAACGACTAATAGTTTATTTGCGAGCTACTACTGTTATGGTTGTTAGGATGCTCAGCACGGGTCACTCGGCTCTTTCTTCCGATAACTCCCCTGGTTCACTGTCACGCAACCTTTTCCCGTCACTTGTTTGATCTCCTGGGCTCCCAGCCTTTCGCTTACGATAGTTTGACTTGGGCGAATGATAATCGCAGTTGGAATCATCTAATGTGGACATATCACCTTCCTCTACATGCTTTACGTCGAGATCATCCGAATACTGGGCTTTTGAGCCTACGTTGGGCCCATCTCCAGATTTCCCCAGACGCTTGCTATCGCTGTCAAGTCTCGCAGACAACTGCGACCAGTTCTTCTTTCTTTCCTGCTTGATTTTCTCACTCTCAGCAACAGCCAACTCAACACCCTCTTCCAACTCCTTGACAATAGGATCAAATTCATCCACCAAGTCTATCTTACGGACCACATCAGCTCGAGATTTCTTTCTTTTCTCCCGTAATTCCTTCAGCTTGTTGGTATCTATTGTCTCCTTCATGTCAGATGGCGATTGGGTTGAAACAACCTCTTTAGATTCTACTTTATTGACGTAATTATCATTATCGTGTGCCCCTTCTTTCGTTATACTTCCTGCAGGATTTTTCTCTCTACGTTCTTCACTGTTATTCGACTCTAGGCCGTTTGTTCCGTTCTGGATCTCCTCCAAAGTTTCCTGATGAACCAGTGACTCAGAAGCTTTTGGTTCACCAAGGGACTTGTGATCTGAACCGCCATAGTCACCATTCTTACTCTGAGAGCTTCTAGATCGTCCATCATGTTTGCTCAAATTATCAGGCAATTGAGCGGCAGTTGAAGGCTTTACGGTTCCTGTTCTTGCAGTTGCTTTACCTTGAGATGCGTTACTATTAGTCACGTGATCTTCAGTTGAGTTCCTTAAATCTGCTTGGTTAGCGGCCCCTCCGGCCACACTAACCTCAGCTTCACCGACTTGGCTAGGTGCCCCTTTGTTTTGTTCATACAATTCTAACATTTGATTGCTGATCTCTGCAATGATAGAACAGTGCACATGAGTTCAACATACAGCATTATATGTATCGTTACGACCCTTGAAGAAGTTTGGAAACTGGCCAAACAAAGAGCTAACAAATTGTACAAAAAAAATGGAACAATATATCGGTTACTACAAAAGTACAATCATATAGCAAATTATATTTAAGGACCAACCCTCCAACTGACGTGGGGTAACGTCAAATTCTTGCCACCAGACCACTTCGCCATCAGATGGAAGTTTCACTTTAAGGAACTTGGCAGCCAGAAAAATGGCGCCTGCTGCTACGTGATGGGACTCAAATTGCAAGCAAAGGGAAGTCCGCAGCCTACAATGGCCAATTTTTCAATGTCATTTACGGGTATGATGGAAAGATCTTGAGCTCATAGTATAAGATTTTTGTATGCATCATACCCATCGTTGACAAAGTTCCATGCAACCTGTGCAAGGGCATGCTGTGCGACTTTGAATTTCTTAATCGCCTCAACTAAAGGTTTATATGGATGTTGCAAATTAAGATCGAAACCAAGGGTTGCTAGCACGACCCTTTCCGCCAATAAAATAAGATCTTTCTGCTGTTCATAAACCTCCTGCAACGTTAATGAGAATAGATACAAAGAGGACAACATGAGGACGTGGCATCAATTTTAGTTTAGTATATCTATCTAGTAAGAGCAAAGAATTAATTGTATTTGAAGCAACACGGTTTGCCGTTGAAAGCTGTTTAGCAAAGAATATACAAGAATAATCCGTCAACTATTACGAGTAAAAAAAAAAAAAAAAAAAAAAAAAAAAAATTCGTGAATCATAAATTCATAATAACATTGCAGAGTTGGGAGCACAGCAACAAGCCATCGCAAAACCTTATCACAAGAGAATAAAAGAGCATTATACAAGCTAAATGTCTTTTTTTTTTGGGTTTTTCTACGGTGTACCCTCCAACTTTTTTGTTTTCTATCGTATACCCCTGTTTTTTTTCACTTACACGGTGTACCCTCAAACTTCATTATCCATTCTCAACCGTGACCTAAAGTTACTTAACCGTTAATTAAACACTAACACCGTTACATTAAGCTCTCATTTCTCCCTCTTTTTAATATTTCCTTCTAAATTTATGAATTTCAAATATTCATGATTATTTTACGATAAAGTAAATCAATAAAGTTTATGACTTTTAACAACAATTTTAAAAAAAATTATATACTATAGAAAAAAAATGAATAAGGATGAAAAATAGTGGAAAATTAGAAAAAAGAAGGGGATATTTCATAATTTTGAAGGGAAAACATAAAAAATAGAAAAAATAGGAGTTTATTCTAACGGTGTTAGTATTTAGTTAACAGTTTAGTGACTTTAGGTCATCTTATAGAATGAGTAATGAAGTTCAAGGGTACACGGTATAAGGAAAAAAAAATAGGGGTACACGATAGAAAACCAAAAACTTGGAGGGTACACCGTAGAAAAACCCTTTTTTTTTCTTTCAACCATCAAACTAAAAGGCGGGTATGAATTGAACGGTTTAATTAATCTATCTTGGTTGTTTCAACTTCCTTGCATGTTCTTTCCAAAAGAAATATGTTTAATTATTAGCTTGCAAGAGTGGATAGAATGAATCAATCAATACACTAACTCAAAGGCATCAATAACGCAAACAAAAAACTTGATTGCATAAAAAAAACAGAAGAAACTTAATTATAGAAAATAGCAGTACTTTTTGCTTGATCTTCTGAGCTGCAGCAGGATCCTTTTTATGAATGATCTCATACGAAACTAGTATAACATCTTTCAACGGCCGAGGGGTCTCTTCAACCTTCCCAGCAAGAAACATACAAGCAGTGGCTACTGTCTACATTCCACCAAATATAAAAGTTAGAAGCCGTCACAAAACTAAATTCATAATTAGTTTACGGAAATGCACTTGTTCATTTCAATAGAGTACATACCCTTCTATCATTTTTGGCATGGGACTGGCGCAAATAAAACCGGTGACAAAAAATGATTGCAATAGCAATGGTTACCTGGGGACTGCAGTTTTGAAAAAAATGTCAAACAGAAGTTCTCAAAAGAAAATTTGTTTCACACACACACAACACACAAAAAAAAGCAAATATCTCACAGTTTGCCAAGAGTATAGTGTGTCAACTGTTATAACTTCAGCTGATGTTCCCTTTCTCTCCGATAAGAAAATATAAAAAACAACACCTAACACTAGCATCATCATTCATTCATTCCCAGGACACCATCTACCAATTTTTATAATGGTAAAGCCCAAATATTAGTCCTAAATTATACAAATAATTACTGACTCACCTTTAATGAGTTTTCTTCTCATCAATGGGTGGGTTCCTTTATTGCTCTCTCTTTTAAAGATTAATTGAAAAATGACAATATATGTGGTAAGTTTAAAGCATCAAAGATACAAAAACCGCTTAAGTAGAATTGGACTGGAAAACGGATATCGCTCGTTAAACTTACTATAGGTTATTTGAAATAGCTAATTATGACTGTCCAATAGCTAATTATGACTGTCCAAACGGATATCGCTCATTAAACTTACTATAGGTTTAATTAAGAACCTATAGGATCAGATGCAAAGAACCTATAGTAAGTTGACTGTCCAAATGCTTAATATCTTTGGTCTAATATAAAAATCATAATTTCAAATAAACAAATACTCCCTCTGATCCTATAGGTTCTTTGCATCTGCTTTTAAATTAGCTATTTAGGTTGGACTGTAAAATAACACTACTACCCTCTCTATTGATGATCATAAATTAAGTCTACCCCCAACCAAACCCCTCCCATCCCCTCACACCCCCAATCTGACCCTACTGCATCCACCTTTAACGCACTCTAACCACCCTCCAAATAGCAGTCCCCCGTCCTAACAGCCAAAACACCACCCCCAAATACACCGAAGACCATACCCACCACCCTAACCCTCCCTAAAATCCTTAATTCCTTACCCAATGGTTAAAAAACTCCTCTTCCACCCTCAAATAACTAAATCTGGGTATTTCAAGAGTGGAAGATATGGGGTTTCTAGAGTAGGGATTTCGAGGGGAGGGGGAGCATTCTAAGGTGGGGGAGGGTGGAGATATCGGTGCATTTGGGAATGGTTTATGGGCTGTTAGGGTGGGGGATGGTAGCTTAGTGGTCGCTATGATAGCAAACGGCATATTTGAGAGCATACCATAAGGGTTATGATAGGTACAACAAGTGTGAGGGTGATTACATTGTAATTGGAATGAGGGCACATTGGTCAATAGGTTGGGCCATAGATTGGCTGGGTTTTGGGGTGATGGAAAAGATAGGGGAGGTTAATGGAAAGGTAATTGTGTAAAGGTCAAATCGAAATATGTCATTTAAAAGCCTCTTGCAAAACAAAAAATGTAAAACATTAGATAATCATCCAAAATAATAAATAGGGAGTATCGAAGAGACAATTGGCCTAGACTATTAGAGGGAGCAACAGATAAACAAGCAATGCATTACTTCCTCCTCCCTTTTATTTTTCTTCCACGAGTGATTACGTGATCTCCAAGACATCCCTTTGACTGATGTTTTCGGCGTCTTTGTTATTATTTTCAACAACAAAAAAAGACCAAATGGGAGATTTACCTTTAACAAGTTTGTCACGAAGCATTTTAAACACTAATATATTATACAATGTAGAAAATTATAAAAGTTTGATATTTATGTTATACTCATAAAGACGAATTAAACAAGATTGCACATGACTATATTCACTCTTATATATTTATATTCACTCTTTTAAATCACGAGAAATATATGGATTCTCTCGATGAATGAATAGTGTAACTAGACAAAATACCCATTTGGTCTCGAATGGAATGGAGGGAGTATTACATTGTGAAACACTTTAAAAAAGTCAAAGTTTGTTAATTTTGACCTCTAAAAGTGAAATAGGAGGAAAGAGGGAGTACACTTTTGTGATTTAAAATTTGAAATTGGGACCAATTTCTTTGACGAAATTATTTACTATCCTATTCTCAATTATCTTACCTAAGGGACTACTAAAACACAAACCTCCTACACCCATAATCCAAAAAGAAGCTATGGAAATAATCGTCAAGATACAAGATTATGAAACCAGTAACACACCTTCTGAGAAAGAATAAGTTGTTTCATCTAAACACGCGAAAAGAACAGTAACATAGCATCAGCCTAAATCCCAGGGGACATGTTTTATGAAACCAGTATCTTTGGTATATCAATGAAAACAGCGCAGAAACAGAGAGAAATGATTTGGACAGCTAAAATGGGAACGATAATTGGAGCCTTCAAGGTCAGATCATGAGCAGATGGGACATAGTGTAGATAGACATCCACCCCAACATCGTAGAATAAAAGTTTGTAAAGCATAGTACTTTCTGATATTATAAGAGTCAAATTTAGATTTAGAGTCAAACATAACATTAAGAACTAATGTGACATTGTAGATTATGGTTACTAAACAATATGAGACAATTGATAGCATTCTTTTAACAACTATGAGTAAGCAACCTGATCATCAAAAAAAAAAAAAAACATGTCTCACAAAACTAATAGAGACCCTTTCATAACAGCATCTGTGTAATTGGGATCAGCTACAAGCCACTCAACACTCAACTATCCAATAGTGGTAAAACCAACACGGAAGGCAAAATTAAAGACTTTTAAGGACTAGATTAAAGCGCATAACAATGAAGCTCTTAACAAGTCAAACGTAACATATTCACAATCTACAACTCGAATGTTCAGGACATTTTTAATAACAAAAAAATTAAGAAGAACAAGAGAGGATCGAAGAGTACTTACACTTTAAGTCTCATCCCTAGATCTTGCAAAAAAGTGCAGTATGACTTTCGTAGGTAAGTTTCTTTCTTTAAATCAATACCATCAGACCTCGATGGCGAATTCTCTTCAATCTCCTTCCGAAGAAAGTACCACCGGCCACCATCCTCGGACTTCTCTTCAGACATTTTGAGACCCAACTTCAGCGATCTCAGGCTGCAAAACACATGAAAATTCCTTATCAAAATTTACAACCCAGCACCAATCAACTTCAGTTGACAAAAGGAATCATCCCTAGATGCCAAAAGCGTCGTGGCCAGAATCAAACCCAGATTTCCAACTCACAAAAAACCGGCGAATTAAACATAATTCACCCCCATGATCAGCATTAACGAGCACAAGCTGCAAGGAATTCCCAGATGTCGATTGCACCGAAAAAGAAAGTGATGAACCCTATTATTGACGATCATAAAAAAAACCACTATTCCCCGAAAATCAACTAAAAGACCCAAGCTTTGACGCTTCAAAAAACATTAGATGATAATTAACCCTCCAACATTAGGCCATGACACCAAAGTTCAATTCTCCAATCTAAGGTGGAAAAGAGGCAAACCCTAATTCAATTACGGGTAAAAATTCAAGAGTTTTGATCTTCCGACACCAATAACATTTGATTGACTCAGAATTAATTACGAAAATCAGAACTAAAAAAAAAAAAAAGAAAAGAAAATACAAATAAAAGGGGAGAAGAGGAAGGACACATACATGAAAGAGCGTCGTGGCGGTAAGATAGGGTTTGAAGTGAATGACCTTGAAGTTACAACAATGGCGATGATTGAGATCAAAGGTAACCCTCAAATTCTAGGGTTTGAGCTTTAATAATGGGAAATAATTGGGGGGGTGAAAGTTGAATTCAGTTGAGTGGGAGGGAGAGAGTTAAATGAGACAACATATGGGCAGTATGTGTGAAGATTAGAAAGCACTCTAATTTTTTCCACTAACTAGTTTTAAAACTCGTGCGATGTACAAGTTTTAATAATGTGTATTTAATAATTAATGGGTTTTTCTATAAGATAACCCTGAACTTTTTCAAATTCTACAAGGTAACCTGCTAATTAAAAAAAATCTTTGGTAACCCTGTACTTAATTAATACCTATCAGCGTGACCCTGAACTTATATTCCGTCAATTTTTCCGTTAAATAGTTAACGGGAAGTGTTAAGTTGGATTTAATTTTGTGTTTTTTCTATATGGTAACCCTGTGATTTAAATAAATTCTACATAATAACCTTATATTTGTACATAACGTGGTCATCAAAAACTTATGGGTCCGCAAGTAACCCTAGAAAAGCAAAAAAAGATTGTAACTTTCGTAAATTAAACCATAAAAAACACAAAATCATAATAAATAAACATAATTTAACATTTAAAAATAAGGAAAAACGCTTATCCTTACATTTGATAGATAAAAAAATTAGAATTTTTATGGTTTAATTTACATTTAAAAAATCATAATCAAATGTAAGGATAAGCGTTTTTCCTTATTTTTAAATGTTAAATTATGTTTATTTATTATGATTTTGTATTTTTTATGGTTTAATTTACGAAAGTTACAATCTTTTTTGCTTTTAAGTTACTTCATGACTCCATAAATTTTGATGACCACGTTATGTACATAAATATAAGGTTATTATGTAGAATTTTAAATCACGGGTTACTATAGAAAAAACACAAAATTAAATCGACATAACACTTTCAGTTAACTATTTAACGGAAAAATGACTGAATACAAGTTCAGGTCACTGATAGTATTAATTAATTAAATCTGAGGTTACCAAAGATGTTTTTAAATTTGCAGGGTTACCTTGTGGGATTTGAAAAAGTTCAGGGTTACCTTATAGAAAAACCCATAATTAATTCATGATTTATTGTTTTTAATTTGAGTTCAGTACAAATATTAAAAAAAAACAATAAATATGAAGAAAAATTATTGATATCATATTCATTGCAATATATAAAAAAATATTGAGGAATATAGAATTATATAAATGTAAAAATGTTTATATAAATTTTTACAATTTTTAGTTTATTTATGAGTTATGATACTATGTTGTCGTTATTATTTTCATAGTATTTGCATTTCATTACTAATTATACCTAAATTTTCTTACTAACCTTGTTTGTGACTTTAGTTGAGTAATTTTATATTTCTATACCCCTTTAACTATGATTTATTCTCTTAGATGCAGGATAAATTAGTTTGATCTGAGACTATCTCATAGAAGACTTAGCTTTGAATTAATTTTTTTTTAAGAGAGTTTTATTTAAATATTTGTATCTTATTGAATAATATTAATTGCTTCAAAATTTATTAGATTATAAAAATATTATTTTTATTAGATTATCAAATAATTATGGTAAGCGTTACCCATAAGCTCTTCAATTTATATGAAGAGGTAAATGTACCTTGTTGAAAATTGTTAGGCCCAAATTTTGCGGCCCAGATTTGGGCCACTCAGCTGACGAGGACACCTTTCGGGACCCTGGGCGAGTGCAGAGCATGTCGGGAAGCTTGAGCAAAGACAGGACCCTGGGCAACTAGGGCCCTCAGGAGTCTCACCAATGGATCTATCTCGAATTGCAACGAATAAGTCTAAGTAGTTGCGAGAATGGGGGAAGCAGTTTAATAGAAGGAGCAAGTCAAGCCTATTCAGCAGGAAGTCACAACGGTTATGGAAGGAGGAGAAATAGGAGTAAAGTCAGCAAGGCTACAAGTATAAAAGGAGAGCTAGGGTTCGAGGGAGAGGCATTCAGCATTCTATTACAATACTACCACATTCAACAGCATTCTAAGCACTCACAACACATTTTCAGCGAACACTTAGCATTATTCAGCAGATATTGTACCAAATAACGTGCCTTAGCACCAAAAATCTTGTAATCCTTCTTTGAATAGTGGATAGTTGGTGGGACAAGAGCTTCCCCCCGCGGTCGTTTCCCACATCGGGTTTTCCGCGTAACCAAAAAACTTGCTTGTCTTGTTTTGCTTTCCTTCGTTCATTCTCTTTAGCTTTCATTTACGAGTCTAAGTTTGGTATACGATTAGGTCGCTTTAACACCAATCACATTAAATCTAGTCTTGGTCAATTTTTTACCAAAACATTTTGGCGCCGTCTGTGGGGAATAGCGATCATCTTTGTAGCCAGACTCATTTCTTCATCCAAGCAATCATGTCAAGTAACGCCAGTCAAGGATCGAGCAACGCACCAGCGACGTCCAGCGCAGGACGTTCTCCAGCAACGGTCTCAGGGTCCTCAACTGCCCTGGCACCCTCAACACGGGTGGTTGCCACCACTGCAGCTGCTGCCCAGGTTGGGCGCGCCACGAGGTCCCTACGCTTGTGGTACCAACTGCAGGAGTCTCCAAGTCACCCTCCTCAGCATCAGGGGGACCACCACCAGCAAGCACAGGAGGATTTGGAATGCCCCCAGGATGGCTGCCAGAGTCCACAGCAGGCACCCTAGGACGAACCAGCACGCAACCTCTGGACCCACTCCATACCCTCATGAGGAGCATGGAATCACTGTCCAGGGTTATGGATCAGATGCGCTGAGGAAGCGAGGAAACCAACAGAAGGTTGCAGGCCCTGGAGTCCAAGGCTCAACGAGAAGACATCGGAACTGCGCTCCCAGGACCCGACCATGGAGGCGCCAGCCCCAGCAGCAGGAGAATCCCTCAGGAGCTAGTGACCCAGCTGGATCTAGGAGGAGTGACCCCAACACCTTCAGCATTCCAGGATCCTGGAGTCGTCACCATAGATACCTCTCTCAGCCTTGGCAGTCAGTAGCCAAGCTCAGGTAACCTCATGTCCAGCAGCTTGTTCGGAACTAATACCCATTTCTTGGCAGGTACCTCAGAGCAGAACCTGGAAGGTGCGATGCCGGATCGATTGTGGCCGGCACGCCAGATCTGTGCAGACCAACCCAAGGGCAACCCAGCGGTTTCAGCGTAGGAAGGATGCCGCTTCTTCATGACGCCAGGGTCCAGGCCAACATTGGGATCAACAGGCTCAGGAGCATGATCGCCAAGATTCCAGGGGTTCCCAGGCCCATGGAGAGAGCAGCAATGGACAGCTATGCTGACTCACCTTTCGTGGACAGCATCTCGCATACCCATGTTCCAAAGGGCTTCAGTTCCCCTACCATGGCGCTGTACGACGGGACTACGGACCCTCAGGATCATGTGAACCAGTATAAGCAGAAGATGATGGTGGTCACAGCCACAGGGTCCCTGAAGGAAGCTTGTATGTGCAAGGTCTTTGGCTCCACTCTCACAGGAGCCGCCTTGGAGTGGTTCGTCAGCCTCCCAAACCGGTCCATTACGTCATTCGCTGGACTGGTCAACGCCTTTGGTCGCCAGCCGAAAGCAGAAGCCCGGTTGGTCAAATTGCATCGCTGGTGCGAAAATCGGAGTAACGACAAGGGATTTCCTCAACCGCTTCAACAAAGAAAAGATCTCCATCCCACGCTGCGACGTCGCAACCGCCATAGAAGCCTTTCGCCAAGGGCTCAAGGAAGATTCAGACCTCTACAGGGACCTGACGAAGTATCCGTGCCAAACGTTCGAAGATGCACAAACCAAAGCACTAGCAGCAATCAGGCTCGAGGAGGACGCAACATCCAGGAAAAGAACCCTCAGCAGCCCCTCCAGAAAGGTCACTAACGACCGCAGACATGAGAGATCCAGACCGTACGAGAGGCCTGCAGTCAACAAGGTTTCAGGAGCCAGAGAATGGAGGAGCAACCAGGATCTTCCACCCAAGGCCCTGGATCCACGAGATGAGAGCGGTGCCCTCAACGTACCATCAGTGCCTCAAGTTCCCAACACCCTGGGGAGTGCAAGAAATCCGTGGTGACCAGGAGGCTGCAAAGGACTGCTACAAGGATGCTCTGATGCCCACCGTGGTGCCCCCGGAAGCATAGCAATTACAGAAAAAACGCGCTGAGGAAATGTACCAGGAGCCAGAGCAGCCTGACCTGGACCAGGTGAACCTTGACGCGCAGCACCCAGAACGAACGGTCCTGATAGGATCAGACTGCACAGGTGATATCCGAACTAAACTTGTCAATTTGCTTAAAGCTAACATGGATTGCTTCGCTTGGTCCCATGAAGATATGGTAGGGATAGACCCAAGTGTCATAACGCACCAACTCAACGTGGACCCTGGCTACGCCCCAGTCCTGCAGAGGAGGAGAAAATATGCTCCAGAGCGCCACCAGATAATCAATCAGGAGGTGGAAAACTTGCTGAACGCCAGAAAAATCAGGGAGGTTAACTACCCAGAGTGGCCCTCAAACGTGGTGGTAGTACCAAAGAAGAACGGAAAGTGGAGAGTATGCATAGATTTCACGGACCTGAACAAGGCTTGCCCCAAGGATCCATTCCCTTTGCCCCACATAGACGCAATGGTGGACGCTACAGCTGGGCACGAAATGCTAACATTCCTGGACGCCTGGAGTGGGTACAACCAGATCAGGATGCATCCTAGGGACCAGGAGAAGACGGCCTTCAGGACGGAGAGAGGTATATACTGCTATAATGTTATGCCCTTCGGTCTGAAAAATGCAGGGTCCACCTATCAGAGGCTGGTGAACATGATGTTCAAAGACCTAATCGGGAAAACGATGGAAGTATACATAGACGACATGGTGGTCAAGACCCTGAAAGCGGAACAAAGATCTTTGAGGACCTGGCAGAAACTTTTGGGACCCTGAGGAAGTATCAGATGAAGCTCAACCCCCAGAAGTGTACCTTTGGAGTTTCCTCAGGCAAGTTCCTGGGATACATTGTAACGCAAAGAGGAATAGAAGCCAGTGTGGAACAAATCAAGGCCCTACTTCAATTAGAATCTCCAAAGCAACCCAAGGACGTGCAGAAACTGACGGGAAGAGTGGCGGCGCTGAGCAGGTTCATATCCCGGTCCTCAGAAAGATGCAAGCTGTTCTATGACCTGCTGAGAAAGAGTCAAAGGTTTGAGTGGAACTCAGACCATGAGACAGCCTTCCAGGAGCTAAAGAAGTACCTAGCAACGCCGCCGCTCCTCGCAAAGCCAGGACCTGAGGAGCCCCTGTACCTGTCTGCAGAGAGGTAGGCTGTGGTATTTGTCTTGATCGAGGGAGCATGAAGGATCCCAGCAGCCAGTTTACTATGTAAGCAAGTCTCTGCTCCCAGCAGAGACCAGGTACACTGAACTCGAGAAACTTGTCCTTGCATTAGTTACAGCCTCTTATAAGTTACGCCCTTACTTTGAGTCCCATACTATTACTGTGGTCACTAACTTCCCCATCAAGAATGTTTTGCGAAAGCCTGAACTTTCAGGAAGAATGGTGAAATGGTCAGTGCACCTGAGTGGATACGACCTAAAGTACGAGCCCAGGAAAGTTATAAAGTCGCAAGCCCTTGCAGATTTCATTTAATTGACCATTTCCAAAGAACCTGGAGTACAGGAGGAGGCCCTGAGCCTGGAGCCTGCGGGACGAACAGGAACCTGGAAGCTACACGTGGATGGAGCCTCCAACATGAGAGGCACCAGAGTTGGTTTGGTGCTGCAATCCCCGAAAGGAGACCTGATTGTGCAAGCGATACGGTGCGAGTTTCGAGCAACCAACAACGAAGCGGAGTATGAGGCCTTGATACTAGGGCTGAAATTGGCAAAGGACATGAAGATAAGAAGTTTGGAGGTGTTCAGTGATTCACAACTCATCGTGAATCACATGAACGACACATATGTGGCAAGGGATTCCAAGATGGTAGCATACCTTGAAGTGGCAAAAGAGTTGGCAGCAGAATTCGACAGCATCGAGATAACGCAAGTGCCCAGGGACCAGAATGTGGAAGCTGACGCCCTTGCTTCGCTGGGCTAACTTTCAAACCTGACCAGATATCAAACGTGCCTATAGCACACATTCTGAGTCCCGCGATTGGGATTATCGACCGCTTCACGAGGGGAAAGACTCTTATATGGACGATCTTGGTCATGGCTCAAGAAGCGAGGGTGACTTGCGGTATGAGAGATACAAATAGGACCAGATTGGAGGAAGTAGTACATAGATTGGTTGCAAGCAGATAAGTTACCGGAAGATAAAGGGGAGGCCAGGAGCCTAAAAATGGAAGCGTCGAGATTCGTCCTCATTGATGGGGTCCTCTTCAGGAAGTCACTAGCAGGACCCTACTTACGGTGCTTAGGAGAACAGGAGGCTTCGGCTGTGTTGTATGAAATCCACAGTGGCGACTGTGGAAATCATACAGGGGGCAGGAGCCTAGCCAGTAAGGCACTACGACAGGGTTACTACTGGCCCACTATGAGGAAGGATCCTGTGGAGTACACCAAGAAGTGTGACGCATGCCAACGACATACGCCAGTGAAGCACCAGCCTGGGGAGCCTCTCCACCCTATCATCTCCCCCTGGCCCTTCATGAAGTGGGGGATGGATATCGTGGGACCACTGCCCAGGGCTCCAGGGAACAAGTTATACATGCTAGCAATGACGGATTATTTTTCGAAATGGATCGAAGCTGAGGCTTATGCGCAGGTGACTGAGCAGCAGGTAATTTCATTCATCAGACGTAACATTATCTGCAGGTTTGGAATCCCCTCAGAGATAATATGCGACAACGGGACCCAGTTTATATCCGGCAAGACGCAAGGTTTCTGTGACATATACAACATCACCCTGAGGAAGTCAGCGCCCAGGTACACCCAGTCCAATGGACAGGCAGAATCTAGCAACAAGGTGGTAATGGATAATCTCAAGAAGAAGTTGGAGGAGATTGGGGGCAAATGGGCTGATGAGCTCCCCTTGGTGCTGTGGGCAGACAGGACCACTCCTAAGGTGGCCACTGGCCAGACACCCTTCAGCTTGGTGTTTGGGGCTGAGGCCGTAATCCCGTCAGAGGTCAGGGTCCCCACGCTGAGATATGGGTGTCAAACAGAAGAAGGAAATCAGGCCGCTATGACCAGCTCCCTGGACACAGTAGACGAGCTCAGAGAAAGTGCCAGGATCAGATTAGCATCCTACAAGCAAGCTGTCGCCAAAAGTTACAACAGGAACGTGCGAATCAGGACCCTGCAGGTAGGGGACCTGGTCCTCAGGAAGGTTTTCCAGAATACGAAGAACAAGCGAGCAGGAAAATTTGTGTACAACTGGGAAGGACCTTATCAGGTCGAGAGCGTTGTAGGAAGAGAAGCCTACAGACTAATGACCATGGAAGGGGAAATCATCCACAACCCATAGAACATTCTTCACCTAAAAAAGTACTACATTTAAGGGCGCTCAAGGCCCCAGGGACTTCGAGGTTCCCAGCATTTTACAGGGGCGCTCAGGCCCCAGGGACTTCAAGGCTCCCAGCATCGTCACCCAGGTCTCTTTTGCCCCACCTGACTTTTTAAGCATCTGATTTTCAGGGCATTTGATCTCTTTGTAAACGCATTTTCAAGAATATTGTTGTTCAAAAGTATTTTCCCATTTTTCAAAGTATTTTCAAGTTACTTGAAGAATTTTTATGTTGTTCCTTTAAAACACTCTTCAAAAACGGTTTTAAAACAACTCTTGGTCTAGATGTTTAACACACTACCTAAAGATTTCTGATCTAAACACTAGGGGTGTTCATTAACGGTTCGGTGCACGAGCGGTTAATTTACTGATTAGATGTGCGGTTCGGTTCGGAAAAATCCGAACCTAAACCGAACCATTAAACGATTCTTTATGCAGTTCGGTTCACATTTTTAACGGTTCGGTTATGCGGTTCACCGCGAACCGTTTACTCTGTCAAATTAAAAAAAATGTAAGTTAATTATTAATTATGACGCACTTTAATAACATACTAACGGCTGAATATAATAAAAACGACAAATTACAAATGTCACATCTAATATACCATTATCAACTAAATTATACTAAATAGGAAAATTTAAAAATGTTTTAACTCAAAAATGCGTATTGAAAAATAACAAAGCAATAAACATGTTAAAATTGAAGCGAGATGGGTGCATCTGAGATTTTATTTTACAAGAATGAGACTTTTAAGTGTTTGAAAAAGGCGGTAGAATAAACAATTGATGTTTGAAATTTAATGAAAGTTGTAAAGTTAAACTTGATGTTTTAGTTTGTATATATAAATATAATTTATTTATATTTTTGCTCTTAACGGTTCGGTTCGGTTAACCGTTAACTCAAAATGCCGAACCTAAACCGAACCGTAAACCGTTAATTTTAACGGTTCGGTGCGCCGAACCATTATTTCTTAACGGTTCGGTTCTCCGAACCTATAAAACGTGCGGTTCTCGGTTTTTTCGGTTCGGTTTATCGGTTCGGTTTTTTTTTGCACACCCATACTAAACACTGTCAAAAAGGTGCCTTCTTGGGGGCCTAAAACTCTTTAAAAGTCTTTCTAAAAACAAGCTTTCTATCTTTGAAATGCTAGGGCAGAAGTGGAGCCTGACTGGCCCCTACACTTATCCTCCTTAGAGAGGACTTCGTGCGCGTGGCGACAGGGGACAAACGTAACCCCGTTCCGGACTTCTAGACTCCAGGGCCACCAAGTCACCACTACGAGGCGCGGCATCGGGGATAAACATGATCCCACTTGGACATTAAGACTCCAGGCCGCCACTAAGTCGACTCTAAAAGCATGCATACAAAACACAAACAAACGCGCGCGCAACAAACAAACGTAAGCAAAAGCATGGTTGGCCACCATGACTTTCCATCATCATACTCAAGGTCCCTTGTAACAAGGACCTTGAGTGCATATGTCCAGCAAAATATAATGTTTAATTACAAGCGTCCATGACAGGCACGCTACCCCTAAAATAACAGTTTTAAACAAAGTTCTGAAACTAAAACTGGTTAATTACGTGATTGCAGGAATCTATTCTTGTCTTTCAGGCGCCACAGCCGAAGCATCCAAAGTAGGAACTTCCTCAGCAATGGCGTCATCCCCAGCGGCTGCTCTAGTAGACCCATCAGCGGCAGCATTCCCCTCCACAGGAGCAGTACCTTCACCTTCAACCTGTTCATCTTCTCCCTCAGCGTGCTCGCTCTCCTCCTCGGCATGGTCAGTAGATGCGGCAGGCCCCTCGTCATCCGAGTCTTCAAAACCCATCAGGACGCTGAGATCAGGAGGCTGAGGAAACGTAGCACGGAAGTTGGCTTCCTCCTGCTCCAAGTCAAAGGAAGAAGCGCCATCAGCCTGAAATGCCTTGAAACACTTGATCCTGGAGTCCCAGGCAGCGTACACAGCCACCTTCACAAGGGTCTTCTTCAGTTTGTGCTGGGCAGCCTCAAGCTCTGTGATCTTGGCGCCCGACTCTGAAGCCTCAGCCTTCCTCAATTGGTTCGCCTCCTCAGCCGCCGCCTTCGCTTCGTCTCTCTCCCTGGTCACAGCAGCCGCCTCAGACTTCAGCTTCTCTATGCGGAAAAGTGCGTTGGCGTTCGCAGCCTGAAGCGACTCGAACCTGTGGCGAAAATGCAGCGCAGACTGGAGGGTCTGCAAGCGACGGAATGTTACAAAAAAGTAATGATAAAAAGAGAGAGAAAGAACAAAGTAAAGAAGGAGTTTCGTTACATCAAAGGCAGACTCGCAGAGGCCCTTGCCAACCGAAGAGGCCCCTTGGCCCTCCAGGACCTTCTTAGAGCCAGGAAGAAGGAACGCATTCAGGTCAGGCCACATTGGGACTGAGGCGTCATAGCCAAATCCAGGGGAGAGAGTGATAGTGCAGCCGTCATCAGAAATTTCTATTGGGGCTTTGAAAGATCCAGGGGGGCGCAGCTCAGGGCTAGGCGCAGTCTTGTAGCAAAACGCAGAGGGAGGCTTGGGGCTCTTAGCCTCCTTCTTCAAGGGCGGCATCTTGGAGCTTGAGGAAGGGTGTTTCCTCTTCTTCGCCATCAGGAGAGAGTCGAGCAAGTCAGGGGCAGCAGAACCTGGGGGCAGAAGAAGAGTTAGGAACAGCCAAATGAAAACAAGGCTAACGGGAGGAATCAAGAGCCTACCAGATGCCATAGCAGGATCAGGTGTTGGAATTGGGGGAACAGCGGTGAACAGCTTGGGAAAAGTCCGGAATGCGCGAGGAATCGACCACAGGCTCGTCAAGA
Organism: Dianthus caryophyllus; assembly: GCA_023091065.1. Taxonomy (NCBI): domain Eukaryota; kingdom Viridiplantae; phylum Streptophyta; class Magnoliopsida; order Caryophyllales; family Caryophyllaceae; genus Dianthus; species Dianthus caryophyllus. The sequence goes on along the minus strand of CM041527.1, from coordinate 17,464,182 downwards.
TATCTCTAGGAGGAAGGGTGGCCTTCGGGTTCTTGAGCCCTGCAGAGAAAGACGGTTAAGAAGAGTAAGCAGAAAGGATAACATCACGAACACGGCGAAGACAACCAGGTACCTTTGGTTTCACCCCTTTTCTCCAACAGGTACTCGGGGCGAGGGTTCATAGAGTCGACCTTCAAAAAGACAAAGCGACGAAACCAACCGTCATCGCTCGCCTTGGAAGTGTCGATGAAAGCGTTGTCACCATCAGGCGCCCTCATCGTCACATGGCCATAGCCAAGGTTCCTACAAGAGTATAGGCTCGCTAAGTCCGCCAGCCCCACCTGGATACCAAAACGCTCGCTCACCACACACACGGAGTACAAGACCCTCCAGGCTTGGGCAGCAAGTTGGGCAGGAGCAAGGGAGAACCATAAAAGGAAGGCTTGGACAAGGGGAGGAAAAGGAAATTTCATGCCCATGGTAAAGGGGTACTCATAAAGGGTAACTCACCCAGGACGGATAGCATCGGCAAACTCGCCGGAAGCGGGGGCATGCAGAACCACCGCCTCATCCAAACCTGCCATGGATCTGAAGGCAGGGAGGTCGTCCTCCGAAATTTCAGAGTCACAGCGGTGTTTATCATCTAAAATACATGAGAGGAAGGCAGCGGGTAGAAGAACGTCTTTGAGAACGAGTTGACATGGGGGAAAGAAAAGAAGCAGGAGGAGATGGAAGGATTACCTGGGAAGCAAGGAACGAGGAGGGCGAGACGGGTTGAGAGAAGGAAAAAAGTTGAGGGGAAGGCTGAGAAAGTGAAAAGAGGGCTAAGAAGTGGAGAGAGGAAGTATTTATAAGGGGAGTTGGGAAATGGAGTCATAAATGTGATGTGACCCATAATGTCACGTCGCAGCTTGGAGGGAAAATTTCCCGCCTAAAAACACACGCAAGGTTGGGCGGAAATTTTGGGGGCAAATGTTAGGCCCAAATTTTGCGGCCCAGATTTGGGCCACTCAACAGCCAGGACCTGCTCAGGACCCTGGAAGGTCCAGGACCCTGGACAGGGTGCAGAGCATGTCAGGAAGCCAGGCAGCACAGGACCTTGGGCAACTAGGGCCCTCAGGAGTCTCACCAACGGATCTATCTCGAATTGCAACGAATAAGTCTAAGTAGTTGCGAGAATGGGGGAAGCAGTTTAATAGAAGGAGCAAGTCAAGCCTATTCAGCAGGAAGTACAACGGTTATGGAAGGAGGAGAAATAGGAGTAAAGTCAGCAAGGCTACAAGTATAAAAGGAGAGCTAGGGTTCGAGGGAGAGGCATTCAGCATTCTATAAGAATACTACCACATTCAACAGCATTCTAAGCACTTACAACACATTTTCAGCGAACACTTAGCATTCTTCAGCAGATATTGTACCAAATAACGTGCCTTAGCACCAAAAATCTTGTAATCCTTCTTTAAGTAGTGGATAGTTGGTGGGACAAGAGCTTCCCCCGCGGTCGTTTCCCACATCGGGTTTTCCGCGTAACCAAAAAACTTGCTTGTCTTGTTTTGCTTTCCTTCGTTCATTCTCTTTAGCTTTCATTTACGAGTCTAAGTTTGGTATACGATTAGGTCGCTTTAACCCCAATCACATTAAATCTAGTCTTGGTCAATTTTTTACCAAAACAAAAATAATATAAAAAAAAAAACTTAATTTCCATAATATTAGTCTTAATATTTTTGGGTAAGTAATTATTCAAATTATTTAGAGAATTGATTACTAAGAATAAAATATGGAAAAATGTTAATGGGTAGTTGTATGAAATTAAGGAAAATGTTAGTCTTTATATTTTTTATCTTTGTTTTCTTCCTTTAAATTTTGGGGAAAGCTAATTGCTCTTAATAGAAGTTATTAGATTAATTTTAAATTTAATAGATTATCAAATGATTATTTTTCTTAGATTATCAAATAATTATGGTAAGTCTTGCTCACTTTGATTAATAAGTAATTTGAAAAATATTTTTAATTATTAATAATAATTTATAACCTAATTTAATGGTAATATATTATACGAATAATATAATAGTATATTATCGACTTAATACTTTTAAATGTAAAATTTGGGTATTGTGTCCAAAACTACCTTATTTATGCTACATTTATTTTTAAAAATGGAAAGTATTACCTTAATTATTTTTATTTTGGAAAAAAACTACCAACATCCATCTACGCCATGTGAATTTTTTTTTCCTTAATTTTCAGATACTCCTATAAAACTGACATTAACTATTAAATCAAAACTGAATACGATGAAACTAATTAAAAGGCCAAACATTATAAATTATAAAAAAAATTATCATATAATGATAATTAATGACTTTATTTGATATATGACAATCAATAAATCGTGTACATCTCTTTTACCTTTCATGTTACATATAGTTTTGCTATTGCTTTTGTAATCAAGTTTACTCAATTTGAACAAAAAATCTTGAACTTAAAATATAAATCTACAATATATACAATGGAAAAAAGGATCATCACCAATTCAATCAAGCTATGTTTAAATAACAAACATGGTAATTAAAAAATATAAAACTGCTCAAAATTAAATATTTTTATCAAATCAAATACATCGTAAAAAATAAAAATAACACAAATCGTAATCATAACTAAAATATACTAAACTTAAACTAATACTTAGGAAGATCAAGCTAATTTTTTTTATGTATATATAAATAAGCATGAATTGTAAATTAATTAGTGAGTTTGATTTGAACCATTTGATCTTTAGAATCCTACGGTTGAGATTTAGATGAAGGACTTATAAAGATAGGGTGGACTTACATAATTCTATTTGTATGATAACTAATTAAAAATTATCTAAATGTATGATTTATATGTAGGACTTAAAAAGATGTAGGATTTAAAAAGATGTAGGACTTAAAAAGAGGATTGAAGATAACTAATTAAGGAAATTTTTTAGATTATTTTTTTAGTTTTATAAAATTAGGAAAATGTAATACCCCGTATTTTCGTAGTCGGTATTTGAGTCGCTTTTATTATTTTTGGATTAGTAAGATTATTTTTGGGCTTTTAGCGAGTTTTAATTTTAAATTCGTTGGTATAGCATGTGTATACTCGTTGGATTCGTAAAAATGGTGAGATTCGGAAAAATTTGTTGTTTAAACTTGGCGAGGTTTGGGTTAGTCGAGAATTGAGTAAATGTCGGGTCTAATAGTGCTTGACCCGAGTTTGACCTTCCTATGCGAGTTAAAATGAGTCTATTTATTAAGTTATCCTCATCAAACCTCCCCACCCTTTCATTTTAACATTCCCTCTCTACAAACAAACTCTCCTCCTTCTCTCTACAACAAAATAAGATCAAATTGAAAGAAAATTACAGCTCAAAAGCTGCCCTTGCAGCCGTGACTTTGCTCACCCACAAAACCAAGTGGGTTTTTCGTCGATTTCTCCTTTGTTTCTCGTCCGATTTCGACGATTTTTGTTGCGACGCGTTCCTCTCTTCTTCCCCCATCTTTTTATACTAGTTTCCCTTGTAGAGGAGGATTTGTCGAGAAGCCTTTGTAGAGCCGAGTCATCCTCAACCTTGAGTCGATTTTGGTGTTGGTTTCTTCCTCAAGGTAAGGATTCTCTCCTTACTTAGTCTTGTATGTTGTGTATGTAAGTTGTGTGTATTGTGTAACGTTAATGCTTGTGTATATGGATGATGCTTGGATAAGGGTTTACTTCTTGTGAAGGTTGATTGTGAAATGTGTGTTGTATGAAGTGTTTGAGTGAAGGAGTTCTTGATCCTTGTTTATTGTGAATGTTGGGTATGTAAGATGAATGCGAGTTATGATGGTCTTGTTGTGTGTTAGCTTGAGAAGACTCGCAAGTGAGGATGTGTTTGGACCGTGTGAAGGGTAGAGCCGAGAGGCCTTGAATGGCCGTGTGTGGTTGGTGAAGCCGTGAGGGCTTGGTGCTCGGAGTGATGACCGAGCACCTCATGATTATTAGGGAAAGGTTGTAAATGTTGTTTGTATTGATACTTGAGTGGGGAATCATGATCGGAACCAAAGTGTTTTAAAAGTGAACGCTTGAATTGTATTTTGAATTGTATCTTGAATTGTATGTTGAATTGTATGTTGAATTGTATCTTGAATTGTATGTTGAATTGTATGTTGAATTGTATGGCCGAGAGGTTTGTATGTTGAATTATATGTATGCTATCTTGCAAGTGAACTTTTGAAAGTTGGTGGTTGAAGCTTGTATGTACGTAATTAAAGCTTGTTATAAAGTGTATTGGCCTTATCTTGTTGGAAACGTATTAAAAGAATGTGGTATGGTCTTATCTTGGATTACGGATTTATATGGATATGAGCCGTTCTCTTGTCATGACGTTCTGTACCTTGTGAATACGATGAGGTCTGTGTGGCCCGATGTCATGAGGTCTGTGTGACCTAATACGATGAGGTCTGTGTGGCCCGATGTCGTGATATGATGAGGTCTGTGTGGCCCGATGTCATGAGGTCTGTGTGACCTAATACGATGAGGTCTGTGTGGCCCGATGTCGTGATATGATGAGGTCTGTGTGGCCCGATGTCATAGCGTGATGAGGTCTGTGTGGCCCGATGCCACGAGGAGGAGGTGTGAGGCGTTGACGGTGTGGTAAGTCCCCTGTGTGGAGGTTACACAGTGGGGTTCTTGACTCGTTTTTGTGCCTTGAATTGTCTGATAATCGTCTGAGTTAGTTGCGTACGGTTTCCATCAAGTCATGAGTAGAACAGTGCTAGTTTAATTTACTTACGCGTTTGGTTTTACTTTAAAAGCTTCTATTTTTTCCTTTTCTCGTCTTATGAGTTGGCCGTTGACTAACGAGGTTGTTGTTGTGTGTCTGCTGTCTTCCCCACCCCGTAGGTACTCGGACGTGTGCTTGCTGATTGTGGGATGCTTGGAGGGAAACACGATAATACTAGTCTTATGTCTAGTTTTGCCACCATAGACGTCTCGTTTTATCTCGCTACTTTACTAAGTTTTGGGCCTGTGTGCCGTTTTGTTAAGTCTCTGTAAAAAATTGAGTCGAAATTCAAAGGATAAGTTACTGTAAAAAATCTGGACATATCAATTCGTTCAGAAAAGGCAGTTTAGAGTAATGTCACGAAAACGGCTCTACAGGATGATTTGTTAAGAGTTACGGCTCGTGCTTTGGAGGGTATACTCTAGGCTCATAGTTCTATAACTATTAGTTGATAAGAAACCATCAGTTTAATACAGAAATTTGAGAAAACGTTACTCAAAGTGAACCCTTTTTTTCTGAAAATTGATTTAGCTGAAATTTGTTACGAGATAAATTTGTTTAAAATATATTTATTAAATTTATTAAATATATATTGAGTGTTTATTAAATTTATATTGAGTGTTGATTATAATTGGTATGGAATTTGGATGAAGGTAAATGAAGATCGGTTCCGTAAGGGGGAATTCGAAACATCGAAACAGACTATACCGATCTTTGGCACGGTAGCGTTTTAATGTTAAATAACTAATGTTTCTATTTACTATAAATTTTCAGTTATATTTTATGTAATTGTAAATAATTTATGTTTAAAAATGTAGGGAGGAGAAAATTACATTTGCGTACTCAATCACCCAAACCTGCCAGTAGTGCCTAATCTACGTAAGAGTAAGGTTGCGGTCGCACTTGCGTACTACCGGACACAGTCGAGACAGTGACTGTTCACGACAGCGCTCTCCTAGATAATCACTTAAAAGTGACGATCAAGAGGGTCATAAATGACTTTGGAGATGTTCAGCTACCGGTCCCGGTTAGCGATGAGTTAGTCACGGTAAAGAATGCCGTAGGTTCCTTTGTCTAGTGGCCTCAGACTCATGTTGCGCCTATTAAATTGGCGAGCCCTAAGAATAAAGGTGACAATGCAAGAAGGTAATCTATTTTATTGATTCCAAATTAATATTTGTTTTTTTAATATATATTGAACCTTATCTTGTTAATATATGAAAATTGTGTCCAATTGTTATAGGAAAATAATGTAAATGAGAGGAGGTTGGCGAATGACATGCAAGAAGTCCAACGTCCTACAACCAAGGACAAACAAAGTATCGAGATATTTTTACTATCACTCTAATGACATAATAAATTAGTATTATATTTAATATTATCGACAATATTAATACGCTTTTGCAGGTGAGTCAATCAGACATTATTGGAACGAATGAAGATTCATCCTCAAAGAACGTAGCGAAGGCACTTTTTGATGATAAGGTTTATTATAGCTAGTTATTACTTTAGTTCAATTATATATATCGTTAATTTAATTCCTTTGTTTTGACTCCACGTTGTATTTGTTATTGACGATTATATTGTTCTTTGTAGGACGTTGCGAGTATCTCGAACGTTAATGTTGCGAGTACCTCGAACGTTAATTTTGCTCCCAAATTAAGTAAGCGGATGCAGAAATTATTACCTCCTGAATACGCTAAATTTATGGAAAAGGTGAGTAGAATCCAAACAATGACAAGATTGTTTGGAGAAGGGTGCACTCGCTTTCAGGATGACAGTATGATTGAGATTAAAATCCCTAAAGATGTCGCAGGAGATGAAATGACTTCATTTTTTAATGCACCCTTACTACTCGAATGGGCTGGCCTTGAGGAAATTTATGCTCAACATGTGATCATTTGGATGAAGTGATTTATTTGATTAATTAGTTTTATTTCAAAAATTGCATTTATTTTGTTATGTACGTTATTATTATATAAATGCTTTATTTTTGTTTGCTGATCGTGTAGGTACTTAGTTGATTACATCAAAGAACATGCTGACATTCCTTCCCACCACTGGGGTTTTATGAGCCCGTACATGTTGTCAATGCATATTAGAAATGTCGAAAAAGAAGACTGAGTCAATCACATAGCCAAACACCTGGTGAAAAGCAAGAAAATAATCTTCGCCCCTTATAATGAAAAAGGGTACGTATATATGATTCTATTATTAGAATTAAAAGTTCATGACGATTGGCGATACTGTTGAGTTTATTTCTTACATATGTGTTGTATATGTAGGAGACATTGGGTATTGACGGCATTTTGTGCTGAAACGAAAAGAGTGTATTGGCTAGATTCATGTGGTGGACAACCGTCAAACATATTTAAAGATTTGGCGAATCTGTAAGTTAATTTAAATCACATGCATTGTAGTAATTAAATGACTTTATTATTAATATTTCTATTTTATCGACATTGTTTACTCATTATTAACTAATATTTGTAATTTTTTTAGTGCTTTTGTCAGGAGAAGTCTCTTGATCCGTTGGCGCAAGTCATGGAAACCGCTACTAGCCCTACATTTATAACCGTGAGCGATGTATGTTAATTATAATTAATCATATAATATAATATATATAGCTGTTGCGGAGTCAAGTAAAGCAAAGAGGTTGTGCAACAATTGTAAACAAATGGCACACCATGACAAAAGAAATTGCCCTAACACATTTGTTGAACGTGCTTCGATAAGAAGTGAATCAGCCGATGAACATGAAGAATAAAGGCTGAAGTGTAGATGTCATGTAATGACTTAATTGTGTGAAACATTTTGCAAATCAATTATTGCATCTTTGGCTATACATGTTGGTTGTTAAAATAAATTTTTTTGACGTTGGAATTCATTTATCGTGATTCTACAATCTTTTAATTTTATTTTGTTGTCCTGAATTTTAATGTGTGTTAAAATTAATTACTATTACATTAGAATTAATTTTCTTTGATTAAAACCCTCTTTTTTTTTTATTGATTATCGATGTTATTTCTGGGCACTTTAAGTCACTTTGTATAAAATTGTATTTTTAATTTGTCAGTAAGAGTGTTGGACTTTATTGAAAAATTGGCATTTTAAGAGAAAGTATGTTGAAATCCAATTTACATTGAAATGGAAAATGTTTTGGTTAAAATTGATTTTTTGGGTTAAAATCTAAAATATGAAATCTGAGTTCATGACATATAATAACAATAATAATAAAGTCAATAACAATAATAATAAAGTCAATACATACCAAATATTCATTACAAAAAGTGATAGATCAATAACGCTCGTTGAGAGAAAAAGAAAAAATAAAAACAAGAGCATGTTTTTTTCAATGACATAAGTTAACGGCGAGTTTGTTTTACCACCTCCTTAATCAAGTCACGGTGGTCCTTTATCTTTTTCCACATAGGATCTTTGTTTTTCGATGAAGTCGTTCACCTTTTGGAGCAAGTTGTCTCGTGCGTTATTAAAATCGGCTAATAAAAGAAGCGTATAAGTTCAACAACAAGAACACGTCGGTTCGTCTTCAGACGAATATTTTCATCATCAAACGCGCTGCCTTCGTATATAGCCATATGCATCATGGTGAACAGCCCGGACTCGAAGTCGTTTGGTTCAGGAATCTGCCATTTGAATTTGATCCACCTAGTTTTGAAATTAGGGATGAAACCTCCCTTTTCTAACTTCCACTTGTCTAAGTAATCACTAACCCCGTTGAACTGGAAATAGGAAAATACACATTAAACAGAAGAAGCTGGCTTTTGTTGAAAGAGTATTAAATTTAACTTTTGAGGAAAGCTTCAAAAACAGATGGGTAAAAAAGGAAATTCGAAAAGAAGATTCTAACAGAAGACAGTTTATTTCAAGTTTAAAAAAGAAGATTCTAACAGAAGACAGTTTATTTCAAGTTTAAAAATTAATTTCAACCCGCCACAGTTATCATATATTATAAACAATGATTGTAACAGACATGAATATTGATTTGAATCTGTGAAACTTAATTTCTGTACAAAAAAAAAAAAAAAAAAAAAAAAAAAAAAAAAAGAAAAAAAAAAAAAAAAAAAAATTCAACGAAAATAATTAACAGTTTAAAAATAACAAAAGGGTCAATACAAACTCAAAAAAATGGAGACTATATACTTAATTGATGATTTACTTGATACTTCAAATTAAAAGAGTAGATACTTCAAATTAAAAGACTTTATACTTAATTGATGAATGTTTCGTACTGTTAAAGAAAAAAATTAAAACTACTATTACAAATGTTAAATAGATAAAAAAAAAAAAAAAAATACCTCGATTACAATATACGGAGAATGATATGCAACACCGAAAATAAGAGAAACGAAGGAATGTAGCAAAAAAACGAAGAAATTTGAGGAAGACAAATGGAGGATTTCTGGGACAGAGAGGAAGACGAAGAAGATTGTGAATTAGGATAGTCGAAGGAAGAGAGAGAGAGAGATGAATTGAAAAGTGAATGAATGAATGTAGAATATCGGTGTAAATTTTTGGGGACACTAAAAATACGTTTTTTCCTTTTTTTTTTCTATTTGTTTTTTTTTTCCCTAATTCACATTAAATGACAATTTCAATCTTGACCATTGATTTAGATGTATCTAAGGGCTAAAATTTCGACTTGATGACTCTCTTAGGAGGGTATGACTCAAAAGAACTTATATCTATATATATATATATATATATATATATATATATATATATATATATATATATAGAAATAGGTTCATGTAAGTTCTATCATATTTGCTAAGTCCGTAAGTTTTCATCTCAACCCTTAGATCATAATAAATCAAAGGTCAAGATTAAATCAAATGGAGGGCTGAGATTAAAACACTAAAACCCTACCTCCTCTCCTTATTCTCAGCCAACTTTTTTCACTCTCTACCTAATCCCTCTCTCTCTCTAAATATTTTCTCTCATTAATCTCTCATTATCCTCCTCAATTCAAAAGTAAATCACCACCACCATAACACCTACCACCCACCACCCTCCACCATCACCGCACCACCTACATCACCGTACCACCGCACCACAAACCTCCACCACTACGCACATCGTCGCCGCCCCTACGCCGTGGTACCACACCACCAACACCACCACATCGTGCTACCACCGTGCCGCCACCGCCGCCCTCTTCACCACCAGATCTGTCAACTCCATTAACATCGACCATACCCACCATTCACCACCGTTGCACCACCACCACCACCACCAACCACCTCAAACCGTTTCACCGCCACCACTAACCGCCGCCGCCGGTGCGCCCTCCACCACCGGATCCACCATCACGAAGGTATGAAATTGTCAGATCTGAAATTCATTTCTTACAATTTTACTTGAAATCTTTATTTCGTTTTAAATCATACATTAATTTTTTCAAATCTGATTTTTCGGGCAACAATGGTGGCAGGTGGTGAGAGTGGTGGTGGCAGATGGTGAGGGCGGTGTTCGCGGGAGCGGAGTCGGTGAGGGTGGCGGATGGTGAGAACGGTGGTGGTGGCTAGTAGAGTTGGGGCAAGGTGGTGAGTAGAGGTGGCAATCGGGTCAGTCGGGTCGGGTTTGGGTCGGGTCAAGTCGGGTCGAGTCATGTCGGGTTCGGGTCATGTCGGGTCAAAGTGCCTTTTCGGGTCGAGTCGGGTTCGGTTCGGGTTGTCATCGGGTCGGGTCATATCGGGTCAAATAGTGTATCGGGTCGGGTCGGGTTTGGGTCGGGTCATTATCGGGTCAGCGCGATTTTATCGAATTATTTCAATTTTTAACCACTAAAATAAGTATTTTGATCGATATTTTATTTAATTACTTTATTATTAAGTCAAATATATCATTCTAAATAATAATTTGCTTTAAATCCAATAAAATTAAGCTTAATAATTATCGGGTCGTCAATTTAGTCGGGTCGATATCGGGTCGGGTCATCATCGGGTCGGATGCAGGTCGGGTTAGTCAGCGATTATCGGGTCATGTCGGGTTACGGGTCGTCATCGGGTCGGGTCGGGTCGGTTCTCGGGTCACAATATTTTCGGGTCAATCGGGTCGGTTTTTGCTCGGGTTCGGGTCGGGTCACTCGGTTCGGGTCAAGCTTGCCAGCTCTAGTGGTGAGGCAAGGTTGTGAGGACCAGATCTGGAAGGTGGGTGGGTGGGGCATTAATATTGGGTTTGACGGACTGAAACGTGTATTACAGTTTCACTCGTAAAGAACAAGAGTTTCACCCGCACTATACAACAGTTACAAATCGTAATATACAGCAGTTTCACTCGTAAAAATAAAATTATATAAATTTAAATTTTTGTAACAGTTACAATCTTAAAATACTACAGTTACATTCTTAAAAGTATAAAATTACAAAAATTTATCCTAATATTACATAAATTCAATTTATTTTTTAAATAACACATTTTATTTATTAAAAATCACATTTTAATCTAAAGTTTCGAAATAAATTATTAATAGTTACAATCGTAAAACGCTAAAGTTACATTCGAAAAGTCCGAAATTTGAAAAAATTTATCTTCGAATAACATAAATTCAAATTTATTTATTAAAAATTACATTTTTGTATGAAAATTACAGTTTCATTTACAAGTATTACAGTTACAGTTTCATTTACAAGTATTACAGTTACGGACTTACGGACTTACCAATATTTAGGAACTTATTTGAACTAATATATATATATATATATATATATATATATATATATATATATATATATATATATATATATATATAGAGTCAAGTTCAGCTAAGTCCACAAATATTGGTAAGTCCGTGTAACTATTAGTACCATTTTCTGAAACTGTAATTCTTTGTAAATGTAACTGTATTTGCAACATTTTACAGTTTCATTTACAAGTATTACAGTTACAGTTACATTTACAAAGAACTGCAGTTTCAGCAAATGGTACTAACAGTTATACGGACTTACCAGACTTACCAATATTTGCGGACTTAAATGATCTTCTTTCTATATATATATATAAACAAGTTCAAACGAGACACCTAAATATTGCGAGACACAAACGAGACACTATATATGTAATATTAGGATAAATTTTTGTTACATAAGTTCATGAGTACTGTTAGGTCCGTGTTGAGGAGGTATTCCATGTGAAGGTAGATGGCATTTAGGCTTGCAGTTAACACGAGCAGCCCTCCTAATATACTAGCCATAGAATGTCACAGAACACCGTCCCGCACCACGTAATGGGCCTGGTTCTACTTGGTTCGGGTACATCAAGTTCTCATTTGGTGGCCTGGTGGCCCATGCTGTGAGCTTCTGTACTGACGTTAGGGCTTAGGCTTGGGATGGTACAGTGAACCTGAATGTCTGTTGGGAATCTTGGGATGACGATGACGTTCTGGTAGACCGTAAATCAAGGGAGAGTTTGTGTTAGGCTGATATTCTGGTGGTAGCTATAGATGATCATACTCAGGTGGAGCTATCGTAGGATGTACCACAGACGTACGTGACTGTGAGTGCAGACGAGTTCTAGGCTGAATTCTATCAAATTCTGGAATCCATGGTTGTTGCATCGACGATTCAAGTTGAATTTGTTGATGTCGCGGCACAAAATGGAGGTTGTCTTCTCGACCATTATGTGATATCAATATTGTTTCTACTGGAACAGTTCATGAATAATCTATTGAACTCATCAGACACAACGACCTTGAAGAAAGTGGGTTCAAGCAAAATGAAACATCAACAAGAGTTTATGTGATATATAAATCGATTTTGTGTGTCTAGAGTATTATTTTGTGTATGTGGAGCTCCAATTTGTGTGTGCGGACTGTTAATATGTTACTGCTGCTTTTATGTTGCTGTTATAGTAATTTTGCTTTAGTGAATTCATTTTTTCGTTATAGTAATTTTACTTTTAGTTACACGATTTTTCCTCCTAGTTACAGTAACTTTGACTTTAGTTACACGATTTTTCCCCCTAGTTACAGTAATTTTGGCTTTAGTTACACGATTTTTCCCCTTAGTTACAGTAATTTTGGCTTTAGTTACACGATTTTTCCTCCTAGTTACAGTAATTTTGGCTTTAGTTACACGATTTTTCCCCCTAGTTACAGTAATTTTGGCTTCAGTTACACGATTTTTCCTCCTAGTTACAATAATTTGTTCATGTATCTAGAACATTGTTTTGTGGATCTTAAATACTATTTTGTGTATCCTAATTCTTTGCACATAATAATTGTTTTTATACACCTTAATAAAGGTATACTATGTTATCTTTTCGAGTAATAGGTTTATCAAAGGCTATTAGCTTAATGTTAGAGCAATGTGCAATGCACATAGGTATGGGTTCAAATCCCATATAGCCTACATAGTACTCTTAGTACGAGTGAAGCTTATTTTTACCTTTGATTTGAAATTAGTTCATAATTTACTCTGTCAAACGACTTTATTCATTCAATGCCCAGTTTTACAAAGTCGGTGTGGGAATCGAACCCACACTTTGTGCATCGCACAATGCTCTACCGTTTGAGCTAACCGACTTCAAATATCACGACTTTTAACTTTATCGAGTTAAAGTCGCTACCAGAAGTACACATCCATAATATCCACCAGCAAGCACAGAAAAGTCTCATGAAGTTGCAGGTGTGGTTACTAGTTCTCACTCAATCTCACTGGAAACTTGAAAGATATAGTCAACACTCAAACAACGGGTTCAGCATCCTTATACATCCTATCCTAAATGAGTCTAATGGGAACACAAAAAGGTAGGAAACCTTATAACAAAATACATTGGTCGTTTATTTCTAGTATATGTGAATCTGCTTCTGTAACTTGGATTTAAATTAGGTTTAGTAGCCTAAATCTTCTCGAGCTAGTAGCTAACGACTGTTGTACATAATTATACATAGATACACATAGGCATACATCAGGTAGATAAATCAGTCGTCTCGATACATAAATTTCCCTCTAGGTACTTGAATTTCCAGTAATTTTCCCTCTAGTTACAATAATTTTCCCTCTAGTTACATGAATTTCCACTCTACTAACAGTAATTTCCCTTCTAGTTACAGTAATTTCTGCTCTAGTTACATGAATTTCCCCTCTAGTTACAGTTATTTTCCTTCTAGTTACATGAATTTTCCCTCTAGTTACAGTAATTTCCCCTCTAGTTACATGAATTTCCCATCTAGTTACAGTTATTTTCCCTCTAGTTACATAAATTTCCCCTCTAGTTACATGAATTTCCCCTCTAGTTACAGTTATTTTCCCTCTAGTAATTATGAATTGTTTCCCCTTTGTGGTTACGCTTATTATGAGTGTAGCTACAGGTTTTATCGTCCTAGTTACATTGTTTTTCCATTTGTGGTTACACTTATTATGAGTCAAGCATCACTTTTCCCTTGTAGTATGTTGAAATAAGCATCACATTTTCTAGTTACACTTTATTTTGTTCTAGTTACATGAATTTCCCCTCTAGTTACATGAATTTCCCCTCTAGTTACAGTAATTTCCCCTCTAGTTACATGAATTTCCCCTCTAGTTACAGTTATTTTCCCTCTAGTAATTATGAATTGTTTCCCCTTTGTGGTTACGCTTATTATGAGTGTAGCTACAGGTTTTATCGTCCTAGTTACATTGTTTTTCCATTTGTGGTTACACTTATTACGAGTCAAGCATCACTTTTCCCTTGTAGTATGTTGAAATAAGCATCACATTTTCTAGTTACACTTTATTTTGTTCTAGTTACATGAATTTCCCCTCTAGTTACATGAATTTCCCCTCTAGTTATAGTAATTTCCCCTCTAGTTACATGAATTTCCCCTCTAGTTACAGTTATTTTCTCTCTAGTTACAGTTATTTTCCCTCTAGTTACATGAATTTCCCATCTAGTTACAGTTATTTTCTTCTAGTAATTATGAATTGTTTCCCCTTTGTGGTTACGCTTATTATGAGTGTAGCTACAGGTTTTATCGTCCTAATTACATTTTTTTTCCCTTTGTGGTTACACTTATTATGAGTCAAGCATCACTTTTCCCTTGTAGTATGTTGAAATAAGCATCACATTTTCTAGTTACATGAATTTCCCCTCTGAATTCTGATTATTTTCCCTCTAGTTACATGAATTTCCCCTCTAGTTACATGAATTTCCCCTCTAGTTACAGTAATTTCCCATCTAGTTACATGAATTTCCCCTCTAGTTACAGTTATTTTCCCTCTAGTTACATGAATTTCCCATCTAGTTACTTGAATTTCCCCTCTAGTTACAGTTTGATTTTCGTCAGAAGTTGCAATCATTAAGGCCTACAAACACTTTGATTGATGAATTCATTCATATGAGTTTGTAGCAGTATAAAACTATAAATAATCATCAAGGTAAGCAAACTGCGTCAAGTTCTCAGCTTATAAGCAAGGTACATTTTTCATAACAATCATCGACAAAAATATGATTTCGCTGTTAAACTGCCGTAACTACTAGGTCTACTACACACACTTCGATTGACAGTTTCATTCATCAAATCGAAACATTATGCAGCAAGGAATCAACAATTTAACACAATTCACGATGTATAAATACTAATACTATGCAATAAAATCAGAAATCGAAGCAATTGCAATCAGAATATTGACAAAAACCCTAGAAATGCAAAAGAGGGGAAAAGTAGTAAAACAGAAAATTTGAAACGTGTAAATGAATTGAGAAAAACCTGAGAAGTAGAAGCTTGAACAGCAAGTCCATTGCCGAGTTTAGCGAGAGAATAATCGGAGACTACGTTGGTTGGTGGGGCGAGAGAGAAGAATTGAAAATAATGTTAACCTGAGCCAGAAGAATTGAAAATAATGTTAAAAAATACACACACTACAAACAACAATTATACTTGTGAATAATATGGTTGAAAATAGTTAGATACGCATACTAGGCCACTACAGATACTGAAATATGTGTTTCAAATACACAAATGAGTGATTCAGATACATAAATATTTATGTATCTAACAATGTGTTGTCCGCATGTGTTGAAGTCAGTGCGAAAATTCACCATTCCTGTAAGCATCGACAATAACGTAGTTCAATATTTCCTCAGCATAGTGCGTCAACCTGCTAACGTTCGATAATTTTAGTTGCTTATGGTAAATAGCAAGAGTGAGCAAATACCAAACTTTGTGGCCTGTTAATCTTGTTCGGAAGAACCCTCTTTGAGAAAGATTACAAGATTTTTGACACGAAGAGAGTGAGAGCCACCTTTGTTTTTTTTAAAGCACTTTTACCTACAACAACCTCAATGAAGGCATTTATACAGCAGAATTTCCTTTAAGTTGAAGGAAATAATGGTCGACAAGATTGATGATTCAAAGGACGATCTGTCATGTTTTCGTTTGCTCAACTATATAACACTGCATACATTTAAATGTAGCTCAGATACATTGCTTTGTGTCTTAGATACACTTTTTTCCACATAACAAAGTACGTTTCGACAAATTACAATACACTTGTTTCATTCATGTTGTGCAGATTATAATTTTAAGAATCAAATTTCAGAAAATTTAAATAAAAGTACAGTGTACAGTAATATAGACACTAGTGTCACGCAATATTACTTATATTGATGGATACATGAAGAAAGTAGTTAGGTACATTAAAAACACAATTACTTACACCAAAAACATGATTAGATACGTTAAATATATATTAAAAATACTACTCCGTACAAAACACTAATGATGTCCGACAATGTTGTTTTTAGGTTGGAAATTAATTGAAGTATTTCTAGTATAGAATGGCTGTTTTTGAAAAGCATTTTACGGGAAATAACATAAGAAGACAACAAGAAAACAAGAAAATGACATATGCATTAGCGAAGTCGAAGATTGGCGACGGCTAAATCATGGTGGCAGGCAAAATTTAAGGTCATTACTAGACAAATGTAGAAGGATGAGTAAAGAGATGCACTATCTATAGTGTTGCTCTGCGCCGTATCCCATGATATTGACGATATGAACTAACAAGTGGCATGGTTTTTCGAAAAGAATAAAGGCGTGGGAGTATAGGTTTAGAAAAAAATATCAAAAAAGTGGAGAGAATGGAGGTTCATGATACACCACTTTGACACATGTTGGACGACAAACTCTACATTGTGGTCGGAGTGCGGGTCAAATCTGTGTTGTCTAGGCTCATCAATTAACTATCAAGAGATGGTGTATCTCGACCACTAATCAATGTATCTTGAATCACATTACAAGTATCCACCACCCACCAACACCACCATACCACCAAAGCCACCAGCCTCTCACTAATATAGCAACAAAAAGTTAACTAAAGATTCAAAACATACCAGCAATGCCATTATTAACCCCATAATCGCTACATCAGTGCTCCCCTATCGACCTCTGCAATCACACCACCAAGTATCGTCAACTTTTTCGGGAACTTAAATAGTTTTGCCCTACAATTATAGACAGTCGTGCATTTATTTTGAAATTCTTGTTCAGATTTTATAAATCAAGAACGAAAGTCACATATATTATTGCGAAGAAAAAATTAAGTGACATACTTGGGCTGAAGATGCACATTGGAACATCGTCATTAAGCCATACTTGGTCAACTCAACTACCTCACCTCCGCGTTTTTCTTAACTCCTACAATTCATTCATCCAAATTAAATTATTCCACTTCGTAATTTCAAATGAAACATCATCAATTTAACAATCAAACTACATTAAAAAAAAATAACGAAATAGAATCAGTGAAACAAGCTGAACTGGTTCAGCAAAGAATCAAACCATAAAATTGAGAAACCCTTCATGTCTAGGATAAAAAAAAAAAGGTTTGACCTCTTTGACTCTACTCAATAATGCCATAAAATAAGCTTATGAATGTCAATGAAATTCAATCAATTGAAAATTTGAGCAACGTTGAGAGTCGTACAGATTTGTAGTGAGACTGAAATGAAGAACCCTAATTTGATGGACAAAATCAACGATGAATGAAATTACCGTATGTCGGCGATTGGATTGTTGTGAGATGTTATTGAGTGGATACCATTAAATTTGGAGCAGGAAACAAAATCCCCAAATTATTAGGGTTGGTCGCTATCGGTGGTGATGAAATTACCCGTGTCATCAGTGGTGGTCGCTCTCGGTGGTGGATGCGGTGGTGGCTGCGGTGGTGGCTGCCGGCGTGGGGTTGTCGTGAAGTAGCCGGCGTCGGAGCATCTGATGGTTATGGTTAGAGTTATACGTGGTAGATAGTTTCATTAGGGTTGGTATGTTAGTGGGGGGTGATTGAATTTGGGGATTAATTTGAGCCCTTTGATTTTGCTCTAATCTGACGGTGAAAGTGGAGTTCGTACGGTTCGTATCATATAGAGAGTTCGTATAGGATCCCAAATCTATATATATATACATATATATATATATATATATATATATATATATATATATATATATATATATATATATATATATATATATATATATATAGAGTCAAGTTATAATGAGTCCCTTATCTTTTTTGAGTCCGTGAGTCCACTGTAACTCTTAATAACGTTTTTTGGAACTGTAATGCTTTGTAAATGTAACTGTAATTTTAACACATACAGTTACATTTACAAAGTATTAAAGTTACAATTACATATAGTTACATTTACAAAGCATTACAGTTTCACAAAACGCTACTAAGAGTTACGTGGACTCACGGACTCAAATTTATTTGTGGACTTAATATAACCTATTTCTATATATATATATATATATATATATATATATATATATATATATATATATATATATATATATATATATATATATAAGTGTCAAGTATTTTATTAATAACTTGAATAATTATATTGAATGTTTGTTACTATGTTAATATTTTAGGTTCCTCTCCAACCCGATGACATACAATGTGGATATTATGTTTGTCGGTTTATGTATGAGATGATAACCCGTTTTATTTAATTAAAACCGCCAAATTTTTATAAAACGATATTTTTGATATAAAAAACGGTTTCGTATATTTTTTTGCGTTGTTTTTTATTATAAACAACGTCCATGGAAACAACGGGTGTATTTTCTATATAAAACGGTTTTCTTGCGTTTTTTTTGCTTAATTTTGTGCTAGTGATGATATCAGTTATAAATGCAAATAACAGATAATATCATAGCAATAGTCTCACAGCATATCAGCAGGATTACGAAGCGATATCAGATCGCTAACAAACATACATATTGTATCATTCACATCATGCAGACTCGATTCACTTCAGAAATTTGTGGTCTTTAGTTTTCAAAGATGGTACGCACTCATTATCATTTAATCAAACAACACATACTGCTTACGAGCCTGACCACTGAGTAGGCCATTGTACTCTAGTCGTTTGCATCTCACTACCATAGTGCAGCGACTTACTCGACTCGTAAACCACGCCGAATACTATAGTACTTGCATCTCATCTTCTAGGGTTCAAAATGATTCGAACTTCAGATACAATCCCGTCAAGTAATCTTTACGCAGGGCAAGAACGAATGCAAGTGTTGCGCCCACTTAGAACGAAACACGGCAAGGAGACAGAACCGCATACAAGACCTAAATCCATAAGGCCGCGGGTGCCCTGTTACCTCTAGCGAAATAGGGAAATTAACCCTAGTCTAATATGCATATACTAATATTCATTTTAAGTGTAGGCTATGCTATTCATAGAGCACCTTAACTATGAATAAAACGACTACTTCCTAGAGACCGACCCAAAAGAGTTGGCATATTCATTATCTTGTACGGCTTAGGCAGTACGACTTAAGGCGTAAAGGCATGGGCAGGATGCTAAGCAATAATTCTGCCGGCTTGAAAACCACACTATTCGATATGGCCAACGCTCAGAGACCGAGATAGTGTTGGTATCCGCACAAGACTATCTTAACCCCACTTCACTTACGATTGACGTTTTCATATCGGAGGCTCAAGCGTTTGACCTGTTCTTTAACTTACTTCGACTTATTATTTATTTGATATTTAATATCACATGTTACTAGACTCTCCTAGTCTCATCGTTCAAACGTTTAAGTATTTTATTTTCGGTTTCATATGATCACATAACATGTTCGTTTATTATTTGAAGTGTTGTTAATTATTAACGTTTTTAAATTTCTATATTGATACGTTTGTTAGTTTGTCAAATTTTATTTAAGTGTTTCTCAAAACACTTTAAGTAATTTACTTATTCATTTTCAATTTTTTTATACTTAGTAAATTTTCAATTATTTACAATATTTCAAATTTTAAAATTTAAAATATCTTTGAATTTTGAGACGTAACTTATTTTACAAGTTTCGTGAATTTTTCACTATTCACGTCTCGGGATTTGAAAAGATAACTTGTTCAACAAGTTACCCCAAATTTCCCTTAAACCAAGTTTTTAAACTTTTGGGACGTTACTTGTTCAACAAGTTTCGTCCCGGTTTACTATTCATGACGGTTACTATTCATCCGTCACTATTCACTTAGTCACTATTCATCTCAATCACTATTCACTTCATTCACTATTCATCGGTCACTATTCATGATTGAGCTTAGTTACTAAGTTAGTAAAATCTCTAAATATTTTCTAAGTCAAAAATCGTAACTTAGTTGCTAAGTAAAATCCTAGTTTCAAAGTCGTTAAGTTCGGTTTATAAAAAGTGAATAAACGACATTTATTTTAAAATGAGACTTAGTTATATTTAGTCATCTATTTACTAAATTTAGCGATTTTCATTTTTAATAAAAGTATCGTGGTTTGTTCATTTTAGTCCGTATGTCCAAGTCCAACAGTCCAAATTTGCAAAGGCAGCAGCACACGATTTAATTCATTTTTATTTTAGCGATTTTTATTTTTAATAAAAGTATCGTGGTTTGTTCATTTTAGTCCGTATGTCCAAGTCCAACAGTCCAAATTTGCAAAGGCAGTAGCACACGATTTAATTCATTTTTATAACGGTTATACTTTTTAATCGGTTTATTATAATTCTTTTATAACGAAATCGATTTATACAAAAATTTAATTCTAATAACTATTAAACTTTAGTGACATAGTGATAATTTCATTTTGATTAAATTTGGTCCATTTTAATTGGTACTGTCGTGTGGTTTATGTGTATGTGTTATAATTCTTTTATTTCTTTTAAATTCTTAATTCAACTTAATAACTACTAATTAAATTATTTTAACAATAAACTAAAAAGTGATAAAAATAATTTTTAACCTAAAAACAGCAAGAATGCCGTGGCCATGTATGTTGTTGTACAATTTTTCATTTTTCGATTTTTATCAGTTTTTAACTTAAAGTCTTTATTTTCTAATTGTTCTAATTACACTAAAACGATTTAAACTAAAATGAAATTTTACTAAAAGTTTCATTTAACTAAAATTTGAGCTAAAACATAAAGTTAAATTTTCTAAATGTTTTTCTAAAAGTGTAAGTTGATTTAAGTGATACTACTAGCATAATTTAACTAATACTTAAACAAAAAACAAAAATTACTAACAAACATAAAATAAAACAAAACCAAAGTGAACAAAAATACATGAACATCACATGAACTTCAAGAACACCAAAACTAAACTTAAGAACACAATTTGCATTTAACAACTTATAATTTATTTTCCTAAATTAATTTTTATAACATAATAACATCCATTTGTTTTTTGAAAGAATTTAGCTCCATTTCATTCATTTGCCAACAAGGGTGTTACAAAGAGTTTAGCTATTCAAAGCATTCACAATGTCCATATTATCCCCAACAGACTGGGAATTCAACATTCGTATACTAACATCACTCTTAATGCTACGTACAATGGACTCAACGGGCATAGAAACATCTTGGAAAATACGTCGGTTCCTTTCGATCCAGATATGGTAAGTAGCTGCCACAATACAACACGAAAACCATTTGGCGCGCCAATGACTAGAACGCTTCAGATGTCTCCCAAATTTGAGCTCATACACCAGACTTCGTACCCTCCTTGTCATCCCTATCCACACTAAAAGCTGCTGCACAATGGTCATAGACACGGGACAACCGAAAAAAATATGAGGATGATCCTCCAAGGCATGATAACACAAAACACATCTGTTGACCAGATGCAAACCCCGTAAGCACAATAAATCCACCGTGGGCAGCTTGTGCAGCACAGCCATAGCACCAATAAACATGTGCTTGGGGACATTTGAAGTACTCCAGATAGTTGATGCCCAAGAGACACGAGAGGACTTACCTCGAAAGAAATCATATGCTTTGGAGACCTTCCCTTTCCAAGATGACAGCAAGTGAGCAGTTGAAGGTCCTGCTAGCTGGAGGAGAGTGTCCCTAACATGAAGTATGTCAGCCCAACCTTCCGCATCTGCGCAAGATGAAGTCATAGTCCATAGAGTAGCATCTCGAATTTTGTATGACTGCAGCCAAGACAACCAAATGCTTGAATGACCAGCTTGCAGAGCGTAAAGATATCTACTAATAAGAGCTTTGTTCCACGACAACAACTCCTTGATACCAAAACCACCCTCCTCCTTAGGCTGGCAAATAGCTCGCCAACTCATAAAAGTGTGCCTCCTACCTCCTTCTTCAATCTGTAGGTACCGGGATCAGACATGGAACCACTCGACGTCTTGCTAAGGGCGTAAAGTTAAAAAGATTAAGTACAAAAAACCTTTAAAAACTGTTTTGGAGCCGCCACTAAATTATGAGGGAAATTTAGAACCCGCCTCCGTGTCCTCATGCTCAAAGACACGTCTTAGAGTTCAAGGCACGTCGACACCCATCCATCTAAGGCTATTATGAAACCAGATTCGGATTCGGGTGAGGGTACTTTTCTAAAGTATAAATCAAAATAATGTTTTTATGAAAGATCTTTTGGAAAAGCCTATCAAAAGATAGCCTCTACTAGACTTGAGAACAATGCAAATAATCATACATGAGCCTAAGTAATTCGCTACGTACAAGTGTGATATGAATGTAAAAAGAATGCAAAAAGAGATTGTTTAAAACCCTCAGTTAAGCATGCTTAACTTGTTAACGAAAACAGTTCAGTTCAATGACGAAATCATTTTAAGTGATTAAGATGCAAGGTGAGGATTTGCTAAAATGCATACAATAAAATAAACGTTCAATTAGCCATTGGTTTATTTTAGAGAGGTCAGTTGTTTATGCGACTTTGGAAAGGTGTTACGAATAGGGTGTGTATTCGAGGTGCATGGCCGCCTTATGAAAAGCAGACTTGCGTACCAAAGTCGGGGTGAGCCTAATGTAGGCCCTTGCTAGTCAAAGAAGTAAAGAAAACCTTAATCCTTGTAAGGATTAAGTATTACCTGTCTCGAATTAGGAAACCGGCAGCGCTTCGCTTCAAAGGGAAGAATTCAACACTAGGAAAATGAAGAATTCAAAGGATGTTTATGCGTGAGGCTTTGAGAGTGTTTTGTGTGAATTGTATTCTGAAATTGTGTGTTGAAACGAATGAATGGAGGGTTGTATTTATAGTGTAGAGCTCGTCAAGAATTAGGAAAGCCAGGGGATAAAACCGGACTTAGGAATCGCAAGGCCTCCTGCGAATGCTTGGGGCAATCGCAAGGACCCTTGCGGCTGCCTGCCCTAATCGCAAGGTCTCTTGCGATTGGTAGGGCGGACATTATCCTTTTATTCCGTATATTTCCAAATTATATTTTAGGATATACGGTATAATTTTGCTTGAGCTCTAAGATACGTCGTTGAGGCTGTGTTTTAGGGTTTGACTAGGTTATCCTGGACCTTGGGAAGCGGGCCAGGCATGGGTTTGGGCTCGGTTCTGGGCCCGAGCCCTGAAAATGTAAGAAGGGTGTATTTTGTAGCATTTTGTGAAATAGGACATTCCGTGAGACTATCCTGGGTGTTTGCCAATCCTAAAAGGTGGTTTTAGAGACTGGGCCTAAATTTAGGGATTTAGGAGGATCGAATTGAACCTTGTTAATGTAAAAGGATCAATTAGACTAAGGTGTTTAAAAAGGGGTGTGCGCATGCCGATTAGGACCTGAACTTGAGACAAGCTAGACTCTAGACCTAAGGACACTAAGAGTGATGACCCATAAGGAAACCTCATTTGCATTTTAAAACATTTAACTCGAATTCGTCATTAGTTAGAACCATTTAAGTTAACATAAAAGCATGGAATAAAAGTCCATTGTTACATCACTGGGTTTTTGGCGGGAGGTACAGATTTGGGTATCTACAGAGCCCCCAGTTTGACTGAGCTCTCAGTCAAACTATACGACAACATCCGGACCAATACAGTCTCGATATCATCAGCGGCGCGGAGTATGTGTCCATGGGTGAGACTAGGACTCCGAACCGGGCTTATCCGGGGAGGGACGAACATGTTTAGGGACATGACGGTCCTTGCATACGTGTAAGGGCATGCCTGCCTGCCTAATGCCTTTGCGTCTTTATTCTTTGTTGCTTGGTCTCGTAAAAGAGTGCGTATGCTTAGTCTCGTAAAAGAGCGTAGATGCTTCATGCTTCGTGCTAGCGCTTGTGTTGGTGCTCATCTCGTGAAGAGTGCTAGAGTCCGCCGGGAATTATCGTCCGAGGAAAATGCTAATGCTTAGTGTATAAGCAAAGGTTGTGTATAGTGCTTCAAACTCGTTCAAGAGTGTGGCGGACTTTAGGTGACGCCTTAACCGAGCGACGTAACGCGAAAAACTGTTAAAATGGGCTAAAAGTGGACTAGAAGTCCATATTTGGCCTTGAAATGAGAAAACAACTGTAACAACCTGGTTTTTAGTCGACTTTAATTACTAAGGCGGAAATTAATTAAATCTTAAACCAGCGTCATTAATTATACATAAACCCAAAATGTTACAACATCGTTCAAAAGTTGAATAAAACAACTCTAAATACGGAATTTTAAAAGAGTATAGTGTTATATATTACAAATCTCTCAAAAACAACTAAAAGTAAGGCATAAAAACATCTCGTGGCCCCGTCCAAAATCCAGCTTCTGGTCCACGGTTATCCTGCACAATAAACTGATGGGGGGTGCCCGCTGAGCGGACAGTGACTAGCTATGCTCATACTTACCCTCGATTTCAATTACTTTGGTTTAATATTATCGCTTTATAAACATAACATTATGATAAAAACATAAACATGCTTATTACATATAGCATGTAAAGACATATAAGTCATAGTAAGCATGCGGTTTAAAGCGATAAATCATATAAGCATGATGTTCAATTATGAAGGCAAATAGCATATAATAGCATAGCAATAGTATCACAATAATTCAATAGCATTACAAGGCGATATCGGATCACAATTAAACATACATATCGTATCATTCACATCATGCAGACTCGATTCAATTCAGAGATTTGTGGTCTTTAATTTTCAAAGATGGTACGCACTCATTCTCAATTAATCATACAACAGACAACACATAAACTGCTTACGAGCCTGACCACTGAGTAGGCCATTGTACTCTAGTCGCTTGCATCTCGCTACCATAGTGCAGCGGCTTACTCGACTCGTAAACCACGCCGAATACTATATTACTTGCATCTCATCGTCTAGTGTTCGAAATGATTCGAACTTCAGTTATAATCCCGTCAAGTGATCTGTACATGTGGCAAGAACGAATGCAAGTGTCGCGCCCACTAAGAACGAAACACGGCAAGGAGACAGAACCGCATATCCAGCCCAAATCCATAAAGCTGATATATGACCCAAATCCATAAAGTCATATAAGACGCAAATCCATAACGCCGATAATAAACCCAAATCCATAAGGTCGCGGGTGCCCTGATACCCCTAGCGAAATAAGGTGAATTACACCCAAGTCTAATATGCATATATGAGTATTCTCGATAAGAGTAGGCTATGCTATTCATAGAGCACCTTACCTCTGAATAAAACGACTATTTCCTAGAGACCGACCCAATAAAGAGTTGGCATATTCATTATCTTGTACGGCTTAGGCAGTACGACTTAAGGCGTAAAGGCATGGGCAGCATGCTAAGCAATAAACCTGCCGGCTTAAACCACACTAACCGGGATGACCAGCGTCAGAGACCGAGATAGTGGTATCCGTATTCAAGACTATCTTACCCCACTTCACGCACGATTGACGTTTTCATAACGGAGGCTCAAGCTTTGACCTTTTATTTAACTTACTCAAGATTTATTATTTATTTGATATTACATATCACATGTTACTAGACTCTCCTAGTCTCAGCGTCAAACGTTTAAGTATTTTATTTGGTTTCGTATCATCACATAACATATTCGTTTATTATTTGAAGTGTTGTTAATTATTAACATTTTTAAGTTTATATTTTGATATGTTTATTAATATGTCAAATTTTATTTATGTGCTTTTCAAAACACTTTAAGTTATTTACTTATTCATTTTCAATTTTCTATACTTAGTAAAATTTTCAATTATTTTCAATATTTCACTATTCACTTTTCACTATTCACTATTCACTATTCACTATTCACTATTCACTATTCACTATTCACCGTATTTTATACGTATTCGTATTTTTATTGTAACACCCCGTGTTAATTTAAGCTAATCATAATTAGGAAATCAATAATTAGACAATCTAGCTCAACTATTTTCTTAACACAACACACTACACTTTCCTAGCACCTAAACAAAAACCATTTTGAATTACTTTGAATTTGAACTTTATTCTTACATATTCAAACTCGATAAATCAAATGATGAATCCTTGACAAATTTCTCAACGACAAATTCCGGCACGCAAATCGAGGTCAATATTGACCCAAAATGCCGAGCCACCTTAGGATGATTTAATCACCTAACCCTTGTCAAATCTACTTACACTTAATCTAAATCTAAACAAAAGTTAGTTAAGGTTTATTCATTTTGATTACTACTAACCAAACATATTATAATATTATCAAGTTACTATCCCTTGTTGATTTAACTAACACTTTAGGTAGAACTCGAAATAATGAGCCTCACTTCTTCAAATCTGATAAACTCTTTGACGTTCGAGTATAATGATTTAAATCGATAACACTCAACTAAAAAAAAAAAAAATATATATATATATTTCGATCAAATAAAATTTTATTTCAAAGTTACGAAGAGCTAGTATCCAATTTTTGTTTTGATTTCGTTTTGACTTTTATTTTCATTTTTATTTTCGATCTTACTCCAAAACATCATTTTAAGACTATATATTTCAACTCGAGACTTTTCGCTTGCGCGTAAATCGAAAAATTCAAAAACGAAAACCGAGGCACACTTTGACTCAAGTGGCCGGCTTCATTGAGCAAGCACATGCCCATGTGTTTCACTTCCTACTTTGTCTATGCTTTAACAACTAGTCCATTCAAGCCACCCTAAGTCAAGGCACCCTACTTAATTACATCATCACTCATTAGCTTTTGTTTTTAATTTAAATGATAATAAAACCAAACCTCAAATGCATTCACACATATTACATATTACAAATTAAAAACACAACAACTTCTACTACTACTATCATACGGTACAAATACAACAACAACATCAAATTTTCTTTTTCTCTAAGTCTTCCTTTTTCTCTCTAAATAAACACATACTCAAAAAAACTTACAAGCTCCTTCATCTTCAACCTTGACTAAACTTTGATGATCTTCATCTTCTTCCTCTAGCTTTTCTTCTTTAAACTTTCATTTCTTGTTTTTTTTTTTTTTTAAATTCACTAGAACACTTGTATTAATCCTACACTAATTATTTTAGTAATCACCTCCTCCTTTAAACTTATAAATGAGCATGAACACAAGTCGAATTAATGAAAAGTTTAAACATCACCTAAACTAAGAACAATGCTACACTTAAATTTTGTTAGTATAGTTTAGCTAGTTAAATAATTTACTAACTTTCGTATTCTCATTTTTATGTACCATCCTAACCAAAGACGAGGAGCAAGGTGGAAGTGTCGACTTGAGCATATTCGACAACATTATCGATCCCGACAATTGCTAGGAGCATTTCATTAACCTAATTTAAGGTGCCTCTCGCACACTATAATTGTTGAGCACTAATTTCTTTGAGTTTATGTTATGTTGCTAAATGATGTTTTGATTTGTATGTATGATGTTTTATGTCACCTAAGTATCACATGTTAAATTAGGAGATAAAAATCGAAAAATAACATTAGTATAACACTAACATGACTCACGGCCTACCCCTTGATTTTTGTTTAATTTTTCGTTTTAATTTTTGTAAATTGCATGCTTAAAATACTTGTAATAAAATGAACATGAAGATATAATTAGTTTATGTTTAGGACTTAAAATGAAATTGTTATGAAATTTGATTGTTTTAAAGTATGTGTGTTCTTGAATGTATTGTTGTTATTCTTGTGTGTAAAATGATTTTTACTTTTGTGTGTTAATGTTTATATATGATTTTTACATATGTTAAATACATAAATGATATTAAGTAAGTTAGTTGTTAAATTAGAAGTATAAAAATCAAAAATCAAAATTTATGAACATATATATAGTCACACGGCATTTTGGTTTTAAATGGACAAATTTTTAGTTTTAATTTTTCTAAATAACATATTATGATTAGTCTAGGTTAATTAAACATACCATAAAAATTTGAGAAAATAAAACGATAATATAAAAATTTGAGTTAAAAATGTTCATATGAAAAATAATTGGATTCATCACATATTCATGGTGTTCTTCACATAAAGGACTAATGTGATTCATAATAAATATAAGTTTTATTTTATTATTGTTTAAAGTCGTTATTGAAAAGTTTAAATAATGAATATATAAGTTAAATAGACTAAATCACTAAATTATAAAAGTTAGAAAAATAAAGTGTCACAAAATCACTATTCATAAATGAAATAAAATATTTAGTGAAAATCGTAACTAGTTAAAGGACTTTAGTATAATTCAAGAAATTAGATTATAAAAACTTTAAGCTAAAAACCGATAAAAAATCGAAAAATGAAAATTTGAACATCACTATGGTTCCTCACGGCATTTCTATTATTTTAGGTTAAAATTTGCTTTTATCACTTTTTAGTTTATTGTTAAAATAATTAAATTAGTAGTTAATAACTTGAATTAAGAAATTAAAAGAAATAAATCAATTTTGACATATATATTAAACTACACGACATTACCTTTTAAAAATAGACCCAATTTAATCAAAATGAATTTATCATTAAGTCACTAAAGTTAACTAGTTGCTAGAGATGAATTTTTATATAAACCGATTTAGTTAGAATTAAAATATGTTAAACCGTTAGAAAAATGTTTAACCATTATAAAAATGAACTAAATCGTGTGTTACTACCTTTGCTTAAATTTGGATTTGGATATACGGACTATTTAAAATGAACTTTGACGATATCACTAAATTTTGAAACCGCTAAAATGTTAATTAAGTATATGACTAAACGTAACCGACTTTTACTTTCAAAATATTATTTCAAATCACTAAGTACAAAACGAACTTAACAACTTTGAAATTAGAATTCTATACTTAGGAAATAAACCTAGTTTTGCACTTGAATAAAATACCTTAAAGAATAAAAATACTAAGTATAAATATGGGACATATACTAAGTATAAGAATACATGTATGTATAAAAATACGAATAAAATACGGAGTATAAAGATACACATACATATAAAAATACGTACAAATACGATGAATAGTAAATACGATGAATAGTAAATACAATGAATAGTAAATACGGTGAATAGTAAAATAATGAATAGTGAAAAATATTTAAAATTTACAAACGGACTCAAAATAAATATTTAAGCTTTCCTACGTATTCTGTTTTACCTGACAAACTGCTATTACAAAAATTTCATTATATAAAGTTTGACGAGACTTTTATGTTTTAGAAATAATTCATGTTACGATTAAATGAGGAAGTAAGAAATTGAGAAAGAGAATCGAACTACCTGAATAAAATACTTGGATTGTTCGCCATGTCGCGACTCTTGAATTCGAAGTTAATGAAGTAGCTGTCTATGGGGACTTGGGCTCCCTCTCAGAGTTGCCCAAGGCGATTAACGATCCTGAGATTTTTAACGGCACGGTATATACAACCTTAGGGATGGGGCATACTTGATATTTCCGTGGGCCCATAGATAGTAATTGGAAAATCCAGCCCCACCCGGGGGTACCCGTCTAAGGTGATAGTCGTATTATTAGGTGACTACTTACTCGAGGGCGAGTATGCTACGATCCTATCTAGAGTGGTGTATGCATACATTAGACAAGGGATTTGGCTGTCCTTATTACCTTAGGTATCTCTAGTATTTCAGACTCGTCCGCTCTGTTCGGCCCTGATTACTCCTGCGCGGACGCTTATAAGGTCTGCATGATTCCGCTTCGCTAACGAAAAATCATTAGTTAACGTATGAAGAATGTATTTCCTTGTCTTGTTTGATTGATTATTGTTTGATGACTTGAACCCATGATTGAGAAATACGACTTATTGCGAATGATTATTTATGAGTGTTGTATGATATGTGAATGGACTTATACTCGTGTTTTGACCCATCATGATTTACTGATGTGCTTTAATTGCCTACCTGTTAACTGTTGTATTTATTTATTTTATACATTGCATATGTTTTAGAACTGCATGTGTCGAAAAAGTGTGCGAGAGAATGATGGAAAATTTGTTGCAGGTACCCCGAGACAAACGCTAATCATGCTGGGGGACGGTTTACCTTTATTTTGTACTCCTTTTTGAGAGAATGTAATCGAATAACTCTGTTATCTTGAAACTCATATTATGTATATGGAGTTTGTAACACGATGACAGCTGGTTTTGTAATATATAGACTTAATTAATTTTCCGCCTTAGTTTAATTAAAGTCACGAAAAACCGGGTTGTTACATTTATACTTCGTATTTTATACGTATTTTTATACGTATTCGTATTTGTATACTTCGTATTTTATACGTATTTTTATACGTATTCGTATTTGTATACTTTGTATTTCATTCGTATTTTTATACTTATACGTATTCCAATACTTGTATGTATTTTTATACTTAGGATATTTTAGGTATTTATACTTAAGATATTTTAGGTATAAAACTAAACCTTTTTATTTTCTAAGTATAAATTTCTAGTTTCAAAGTCGTTAAGTTCGTTTTGTACTTAGTGATTTATGGAAATATTTTAAAAGCCCAGTTTTAAAAACGTTAAGTTCGGTTTGTAAAAAGTGATAATGATATTCATTTTAAAATTCTAGTTTTAAAAATGTTAAGTTCGATTTGTAAAAAGTGATAATGATATTCATTTTAAAATGAGACTTAGTTAATTTTAGTCGTCTATTAACTAAAGTTAGTGATTTTCATTTTAAAATAATAGTATCGTGGATGATTCATTTTAGTCCGTAAGTCCAAGTTCAACAGTCCAATATGCAAAGGCGGTAGCACACGATTTAGTTCATTTTTATAACAGTTACATATTTTTTTATCGGTTTATAATATTTCATTTATAACTAAATCGATTTATACAATATTTCAATTCTAATAACTATTAGATTTTAGTGACTTAGTGATAATTTCATTTTGATCAAATTTAGTCAATTTAATATACAAATGCCGTGTGATATTGTATATGTATAAAAGTGACTTATTTCTTTTAATTTCTTAATTCAATTTATTAACTACTAACTAAATTATTTTAACAATAAACTAAAAAGTGATAAAAACAAATTTTAGACCCTAATAAACCCTAAATGCCGTGGCTAATGGTGATGGTGGTCAAAATTTAACTTTTCAATTTTTATCGGTTTTTAGCTTAAAGTCTTTATATTTTAATTATTCTAATTATACTAAAACGATTTAAACTAAAATGAAATTTGCTAAAAATTTCATTTATATTTATGAATAGTGTTTTTCAACACTTTAATTTTCTAACTTTTTATTCTAAATGATTTATAATGTTTTAAGTTGATTTATATAATAAGACTAACAATATATAAAACAAAAACTAAACATAAACACAAATTATTAACAAACATAAACTAAAACATAATCAAAGTGAACAATAATGATGAACATCAACATGAATATCATATGAACACACATGAAGATCAAAATAAAGTTCAAGAACACCATTTTTGATTTTAACAACTTATAATTTATTTTCCTAATTTAATTTTTTTTTACATGAATACTTCCATTTTATACTAACTTAACACAACATATTATTTACAAAAATTAAAAGTGAAAATATATTAAAAAAAATGGAAATGCCGTGTGTATGTATATATGTGTATAAATTTTCATTTTCGATTTTAATCACTTTAAACTCATTGTTAATATTTCACATAATTTTTATATATGATTACTACTTAAATAAAATATAACTAAACATAAAAATCATATGAACATAAATTAAAAATGCTCAAAATTTATTTAACTAAACATATGAACAATTCACTACACATTTATTATTATCATTATTACTTATTTATTATCATTTTATTATACAACACATAATCATACAAGTGCATACAAGTGATGTTTAACATATTTAACATAAAAATCATACTCATAAAATTATAATAACAAAACAAATTAATTTACAAAGAGGTTAAAATAAGACAAAGCTAGTCACCTTAATCGGCAAGTTTATTGGTTATCCGGATCGACGATGTTATCCAAGTCTAAGTCACCACCCAAGTACCCGTCTTCACCTTCAAAAACCCGTAACAAGTAAGCTTCAAAACCCACTAAAAGACTAAGGAATACTAGAGAAATAGTAAGGTAATATTAGGGTTTTAATTTAGTGTGTTTTTAGGAGGAAAATGAAAGAAAAATAAAGAGGGAAAAGGAGGCAATATCTCGGCCCAAATGAGAGAAAAGGAAGATGAGTTTTACACTTAGAAATAATGAAAAGGATGTTATGAAATTAGGTTAAAAGAAATGTGTTAGATAAGTTTTGTTTTAATTAGAAAATAATGTTTTAATTAATGAAATTAGGGAACAAAATTTATCAAGTGGCTTAGCTAGTATGCAAACTTACTATTTGGAAAAGAAATGTCTAATTTGTGTTTTAAAATGTTTTTCACGAATTTGGTCAGTTTTAAAAAGTCGGGCGTCAAAAGCGATAAAAGTTAAAGTGTGCGCGTTTGATGATTTTTCGAAATATTTCTACCTTTGAATTTTAAGACTAAAATATAAATTTCATTATTCAAAATTTTTTAAAAGTTCTAAAGAAGTCGATAAATTTTACAAAACGAAAGTTTTGCAAAAATTGTGATTTTGAAAGGCAAAAAGGCTAAGATTCAATTTAGGATTTGAAATTAGTATTTGATGGCTAATTATTGAATTAAATTAACACGGGGTGTTACAACAACGAAAATGCCCAAAGCTGGAATCGCAAGCGTCCTTGCGGCTCTTTCCCCAAATCACAAGCGTCCTTGCGATTAGGGTTTTGGGCTTTCTGCTGCTATAAAACACGGTTTACACCGTATACTTACTCCATTTCCCATTTTTACGTTTTTCAATCTCAAAAATCGTCCCTTGCGATTTCTAAGCCGTTTTCGCTCGTTTTTCTTGCTTTACTTCAAAATGGATCAAGGTAACACTCCATTTTACTTGTTTTTATGCATTTTGACGTTGTAAATTGTTAGATCGCTCTTGAAATGTAGAAAAGACGTTTTTAATGAAAAACCGTCTTCTTTTGTCTTGAAATTTGCCGTTTGATTACTAGAGAACGATACCATTCCCTTGTATTATGCTATCCTTGAATGTATGTGTGAAATGTATACGGTTTGAGGCGTTTTTAGACCAATTTCGTATGAAATGGTCCCGACCCAAAAATCGGACCCGGATTTTCGGTCTCGGAATTGCAATTAAACTTCGCCATAGGTTCCCCTTGACTAGTATAGTATGTGTATGGTGTTAGTTTTTGAAAAATGCTAGTAATTGTCCCTTAAATTGAGGTTTAAAGTCGATTAAAACGGAGAACTTAGGTCAAAAATTAGGGGTTTTTGACTGACAAGTCCAAAATGCAATTGGTTGTTCTGGGGTGTAGTTGGAGGTTAATGTAGGGTATAGAAACCATCAAGTTGAAATTTTGATGTGCATAGAGCGGCTTTCAGCCAGATTGTGAATTAGGCCTGAAAGGGCCCGGTATAGGGTGTTCTTTTGAATTGTTGTTACTTCTGCGGTTTGTCTTGTGTCTTCGTCTTGTGCTTATGTTCCTGGAATATTGCAGATGAGGATTGGTCTGGACCTCCTACGACGAGGGCTCGTGCTCGTCGGAGTACTGGTTCTAGTGCTGAGGAGCCTACGACTCCTGGTGGTTCGAATTTGCGTTGTACCTTTAGTGCGAGGGATCCTTCTCCTGGATCCATTAACTTTCCGACCCGGAGGGGTCGTGGGCGAGGCATGGGCAACCGTGGGCGTCCTGGTGGTGCGATTGGTGAGGAGGAGAGAGAGGTTGAGGCCATGGAGGTGGGCGAGTCTTCACAGGCTTCAGGGTCTCGTGCTAGGGGTCGTGCGAGTCATGGTCCGCGTGTTGACCATCCTTTTGCGAAGAATTGGGACGGTCACACCCTATTGGCGGACCGTGAGCGTCATTTGTCACATCGGGCTCTTAGTGGGCTCGAAGTAGGATATATGAGGATGTTTTCCGGTATTTCGTCCGTCATTTGGGCGTATCGAGAGGTTTTGTCTCCTGGGGCGAGGGAGAAGATAGATAGGTGTTTCCTGGGCCCGTTGGTCGAGCGTTGGGTCCAGATTATAGATAGCCGGACCACGGCGAACTTGAGGGTCATCCGGGCGTTTCTTGACAGATATTGGGATACGACCACGACGTTCCATTTGCCGGGGTTCGAAGCAGGCATTACCTTGTCTGCGTATGCTATCATCACGGGTCCGCCCTTTGGCGACCGTGACATGGACTTTAGTTTGGCACCGCCTATTGACGACAGCGCGGTGCTTGCGGCTATTGGAGCTGGTTTGGAGGTGCCTTATCAGGGAAAGGCGCCTAACTCTGTTAAGACGAGCTACATCATGGAGTACTTCGAGGGGAAGACTCAACATGGTCCTGAGGTTTGGAGCGACGAGCAAAATGCTCGTATGTGGCTCTGGTGGTTTGTCAGCTCTGCCTACTTCGGCGAGAAGGGAGAGCGGGCTGCTACTTCGGTGCTTATGTATCTTCTGGACTGGAGTGAGATTGGGGCATATGACTGGGTGTCGCCGGCCTTGGGCTTATGCATCCGTTTCTGCATGGATGCTGTTAGGCCACGGAAGATGGATGGGGGGTCTAGGATTCCCATCGTATCCCCTGGCTTGTTGTTGGAGGTACGTTGTTCTTTGTCTTCAGTTGATTTGCTTAGGGTGTTGATTTCTTGTGCTAATCTTGTTTTATGTTCCTTGTGTAGTGCTGGATCTACAGTCACTTCCCTTTCTTCCTCCCTGAGTCGGCTATTGCCATGGAGAAGAAGTACCCGGCGGTGTGGACTTGGGAATGCGTGCGGTAGTGTCGAATCTGGCCCAGTCGTATGACTTTGTCCGGGTCAAGTTGAACGAGCTGAGAGGTGGTCAGGTATGTATTGAAACCTTCCAAATAGCATGTATTTAGGTGATTTTGCTTGAAAAGGTATTTGACGTGTTTCTTCTTCTTCTTGTAGTTCCGCCCGCGTCCATGGGAGCAGTACACGGGCGTTCCTGAGGGGTTGTGGGTGCGTTTCCGGGAGCGTGACTCCCAGCGGTTGTACTTGGCTACGCCGTATGGGTATGTTTGGTACTTGGGTGAGCGTCTGGCTATTCAGACGAGGTATCCTAACTTCGTCGTGCCTCTTGATCCACCTAAGGTTCTTTTCGAGACGCGCGTCTTGAGTCGGCAGCAGAGGCAGCTGCATCTTGAGGGAGAGTCGGAGAGTCTCCTCCTTCGTCAGCTGGATTACACGGAGTTTGCGTGGGGTAGGTTGGCTAGTGGGCCTATCGAGGTATGCTTTGTTCTTGTTCGTTTGTGCAAAAGTTTTCCCTAGTTTTCAACAAAATTTTCCTAACTTTGTTGTGTTGTGTTTCATGTTGCAGGTGCCTGACGCCGACTTGGCGTTCCAGCCCCCAGACTTCCCTACGACGGTGGAGTGGGATAACGCCGGGACACGGGAGACCTTCCACGTGCCTGAGTATCTGCCGGTGATCACGGATGCAGGGATGGAGAGTTGGGGCGACAAGGTGAAGAAGGTATGGCTTCGTCATTTGTATACTATGTAAGCCCCCAGTTTGACCGAGTTAGTGGCTAACGAAGGGCAAACTTGAGTTCTGGGCTGGGTTTTGTATTAACCCCCTTAATTTGACTATAGTTTAATGAAACTGTAGTCAAAATGGAGTTTCCTTGTTTTTGTTTCCGGTTTGAAAGTGCAAGTTTGAGGTTTACTAAGGCAAAATGGAGCAGAGAAGGCTGCGATGGGAAAGGTTTGAAATTACCCTCGTAGTTTGACTTAATTTGGTGTATAATTAAGACAAAATGTGCTTGAAAATGTCTTGTGCAGGTTGCGAAGGACGTCCATAAGAAGTTGTGGCGGGCAGCCCACCGTTGGAGAATGGCTTGGGCTGAGCAGGCAGCTGTGTAACACTCGGTGTTGTCCGAGGTTATTCGGGCCGGGTTCCCCGTTGAAGTGGTCCATGTGATGAGCTCAAGTGACCTAGTGCTTAAAAGGATTGTAAGTGCTACTCATATCAACAAGATGCATCTTCTTTTCTGGTGGCTCATCTTAAGAACTCTTCAGTTAAGCGTGCTTGCTGGAGAGTAGTCTTAGGATGGGTGACCTCCTGGGAAGTTCTCAGGATGTGCACGAGTGAGGACAAAGTCTTGGAAAGGGCCGTGTTGGTGCAGCGTAGGCGATGTCTGCGACTGGCGAGCTACCGTGAATGACATTTCAGCCTTTGGTTGGGGCCGGGGTGTTACAAATGGTATCAGAGCAACCCGGCGACCGTGTGGTCGAATCCTAGGTACGCACCTAACAGTGTGGTCGAATCCTAGGTACGCACCTAGCTGGGGAGGATTCTGGAATGCTATATTGTAAGTAGCTACGGTATGGCGAGGGCGTTGCGTTCTTCAAGTGGGGGTGTGTAACACTCGGTGTTGTCCGAGGTTATTCGGGCCGGGTTCCCCGTTGAAGTGGTCCATGTGATGAGCTCAAGTGACCTAGTGCTTAAAAGGATTGTAAGTGCTACTCATATCAACAAGATGCATCTTCTTTTCTGGTGGCTCATCTTAAGAACTCTTCAGTTAAGCGTGCTTGCTGGAGAGTAGTCTTAGGATGGGTGACCTCCTGGGAAGTTCTCAGGATGTGCAGTGAGGACAAAGTCTTGTTTGGAAAGGGCCCGTGTTGGTCTGTGGGCGATGTACGCAGCCTGGCGAGCTACCGTGAATGACATTTCGGCCTTTGGTTGGGGCCGGGGTGTTACAAGCTGAGCTTTGTCAAAGTCGGGCGGAGGTGGCTCGGCTTCAGAGGGAGGTCGCAGAGCTTCGTCGTCGTCATCCCTAGTCGTTTCGTGTCTTTGTAGCTTGAACCTGTAGTCTTTGTCGTTGTACTTTCTGTTTCTTCATGTACCTATTTAGTTAGTAGCTAGAAAAAATTTGAAAATGATTCCCGAGTGGGAGACTCTGCTTTGAGAAAAACGTTTTGTAAAATTGTTTTAAAATGTTCATTTTAGATGTTTAAAATTCGAAATGAGCTTTAACGAGTTATAAAATGAAGCGTGTTGTGATCGGATTAGTCATCGTTTTGTGATGGATCCATGTTTAGGGGGTCATTAATTAGGTCCGAACTAGGGAGCCCAATTAGGATGTACGGCCGAATTGTATGCATTCTCGGATTTGGAAAGTCGGAAATATGGAAATTTGGGGATAAAGCCGCCCCTAGGAATCACAACATGTGTTGCGGATGGTACGGGTAATCGCAAGGGGTCTTGCGATTGGCATTTCCAATCGCAAGCCTTCTTGCGGTTTGGACTGCCGGTTTTATCGTCGAATTTTCCTAATTCGCGATTTTGTTTTTCTATATAAAGAGGGGAGGTACGAGGCATAATCCTCATTCAATCTCAACTCTTTTCTTTGCTTGTTTTGTATTCTCTTAAATAACTTAGTATTTTTAAGAATATTTTTTGTATTTTTTGAAAGATGGACCATTTTGATGGTCTTTTGAAGCGGTGGACATCTTCTCTTAATGAGTCGGAGAAAAAGGCGTTGGCTTCGACTGGTGCGGGTGTCTTCATAGGTTTCAGGCAGATGCGCGTCGAGGTGGACTTCCTTGACGCTTGTCTCGATTATTGGGATCCTAGGGTACATGTTTTCAGGTTCCCGGGAGGCGAGATATGTCCGTTGCTAGAAGAGTTTTCGGCTATTGCTGGATGGTCTAACCGTACTACCCTAGTAGCAGTTAGGAGTGAGTTTGGCTACAATGGGAGATTACGACAGTATCTCTCAATGACCAATGCTCATGCGGATGGATTGTTTGAGGGAGGCGTAGTGAACATGCGACGGTTGTGCGAGCGTTACATGAACTTGAGTGACGTGAGCATTTCTGCTCGGTCTAGGAGGAGAGCTCTAGGGTTTTGTTTGCTACATCGGTACTGCTTTGTCGGGTCAATGGAGGATGGTGTGCATGGCCATGCTAGGTATGCACGGGTCATGGAGGAGATGGAGCTGGGTCACGATCCTGCAGCGTTGATTTTAGCTGAGACTATTTTGGGCTTGGACGACCGGCATGCGAATCGTCTAAGCTCGTATCGTGGATGTGCTAGGATCTTGCAGATATGGTTGATGGAGCGTCTTCGTGTCTTAGCTCCACCGGGAGATGAGGTGTATGTTCCTGCTGGGTTGACTACTCGTACTCTTTATTGGGCTATGCCTCGGGAGCGGTCAGTGAACTACTTCCAAGGGTTCGTTCGGGAGAGGACGATAAGGTGGGTCGTGTCGTGGTGGTCCATCCGACACATCACGGCACCGTCGGTTGCAGATGCGGCTAATGGGATAATGTTGTGTGGGTTCGAGCGAGGTGTATGGATCCATCCTCATCGGTTGAGGAGGCAGATTGGTCTAGCACAGGTTATTCCAGCGCAGGACACTCGAATATGCGAGTCGGTTGTTCTGAACGAACGGATGATTGATGCTTGGGTGCGAGGATGGTCTGATCGAGTGACTTGGGCTCGGCCAGCTGGTTCTGAGACTACTCGTGTCTCGGACTTCTATCGGAGGTGGTGTATTTCTTTGGATCCTCAGGATAGGGAGAACATGAGAAGGCGCGAACAGACGAGTCCAAGACCGTCGTTGGCGCATGCTGCGGTGCGTGGAAGACGGGACTACAGCGACCTGGTGAGTTTGAGTGCGGGAGTGTCTTCTTCTAGGCCACTTGGGGAGCGACTCGGACCTAAGGTGACTGTGAAGGATCGTTTGGGTGAAAGGATTGAAGATGAAGAAGGCCCCATTGAGCCCCCAGGATTCGAGAGGGATGTTCTGAATCCAGTGGTTGCTTCGGTTGTTGTTCGTGCAGATGCTTCAAAGGATGAGGATGAAGAGGATTCTCCAAAGCGCCGTAGGAAGGATGCTTAGACCATTGATGTTTTATTCAAAGAATTCTTGTTTATTTATTTAATTGTTCAATGAATAAAATGAGTTTGAAAGCTAGTTTTAAAACTCCTACTTAGAATGTAAACATTTTCAAAATTCATGATTAAATAAAGAAAGTGTTTGCCTATTGTCTCGTCTCTTTTGTTTTGATTATCCTCGACCTTTTTAAGCTTCGGACAGAAAAATTTGTTTTACGTCCTCGACCTTTTTAAGCTTTAGACTTATGCATTTTGTGTTGACTATGCTCTCGACTTTTTTAAGCTTTGAGCGTGTCATTTTGTGAGTGCATCGCCCTCGACCTTAGGCTTCAGGCGTGCGTGCAAAGAAGTTCGGTTGTGCTTTGAAAAGCTGCCTACGTATCTATGTTTTACACAGAATCAAACCGGCGTAGTTCGTGATTTTGGTTGAGCCTCTTGCAAGGCTGCCTACGTATCCGTGTACATGGAATCAAACCAAGAGTAGTTCATCCGTGCATTGTGTTATGTTCGTCATGAAATACATTGCAAAGTTTTGTGGAGCCTAAGGGTAGTATTTCTTAAGCTGGTCGAGGTTGGTTGGAAGGTTGAATTCTTCGCCGTCGAGATCGGTTAGTCTCGCGGCTCCTCCGGGGAGGATCTCTTTAACCAAGTATGGTCCGGCCCAATTAGGTTTGAATTTCCCTCTCGGATCGACCGGTAGTGGGGCCCTTACTGATTTGAGGACCAAGTCGCCCACGTTAATGTTGCGTGGCTTGACTCGTTTGTTGTATGCGCGTTGTAGTCTCGATTGGTACATGCGAACGGTGCTTAGTGAGTGTAAGCGCCTTTCGTCAAGGAGGATGAGTTGTTCATATCGTTCACGTGCCCATTCCGCTTCTGGTATGTCTGCTTCCATTAGAATTCGAAGTGACTGCATTTCAATTTCTACAGGTTGTACAGCTTCCATGCCGTAGGTTAGGAAGTAGGGTGTCATCCCTGTTGGTGTGCGTATTGTGGTTCGATATCCCTATAGGGCGAAGGGAATCTTGTGTGGCCAATCATGGCATGTGTCAATCATCTTTTTGAGAATGGTGACGACGGTTTTGTTCGCAGCTTCTACCGCTCCGTTGGTTTGGGGTCGGTATGGTGACGACTTATGTGTTTGGATGTTGTACTTGGTAAGGATAGGTTCGACTTCTCCTCGGAAATGTGAGCCTTGGTCACTGATCAGCTGATGTTGTTTTGTATAAATCGGGCGACCTCCTTTGTGTCAAGTTTACGGTATGACGCGGCCTCGACCCATTTCGTGAAATAGTCGATCGCTACGAGGATGAAGCAGTGTCCTCCTGCTCCAACCGGGTGTACTTTGCCTATGACGTCAATTCCCCATGTCGAGAATGGCCATGGTGATGTGAGGCTGTATAGGTGGCAATTGTGGCAGTGTTTGACATATTTCGCGCAGTCGGCTTCCATGGTGGTCCAATACCATCCTAGCCTAAGAATTTGTTTGCACAAGGCTCGAGCGTTCATGTGAGGTCTGCACTCGCCATCGTGGACTTGAGATATAATCTCTCGCCCTTTATTGTGATCAACGCACAAGAGTAGTGTACCCTGGGGCGTCTTCTTGAGTAGTTTGTCCGCTTCTAGCACAAACTGTGATGCCAGAAGGCGGAGAGCTCTTCTGCCGCGTTTGTCGGTGTTTGGCGGATATTCTCCGTCTCGCTTGAGGTTGATTATGGCTTGATACCAAGGTTCAGTTTGTTCTTCCTCGGCTTCGATGTCACATATGTACGCGGGTTCATTGTTTCTTTCCACAACGATGGGAATGGTCCGTATTCCCGGGGGGATGTTTAATAGCGATGCCAATTTCGATAGGGCATCTGCGAATTGGTTTTCTTCGCGGGGTAAATGCAAAAACTCTACGCGGTGGAATTTGGCGATAAGCTCTTGAATTTTGTTTTGGTATAGTGCGAGGTTTTCGTTAAGTATCTTCCATGCTCCAGATACTTGGTTGATGATTAGCGAGGAATCTCCGTATACTCGTCGGTTCCTTGCGTTTAGTATGAGTGCGGCCTGTAACCCGTGCAGGCATGCCTCATATTCTGCGGCGTTGTTTGTCACATCAAAGTCTAATTTGATGGAAAGGGGTGTATGTTCACCGTTCGGGGAAATGAGTAGTATTCCTATTCCACAACCTCGGTAATTGGATGAACCGTCGAAATATAATTCCCACTGTTCTTCATTTATGTTGTATATTCCTTCGTCGGGAAATGATGTGGTGTCGATGATGGGTTCTTCGTCGATTGCGTGATCGGCTAGAAAGTCTGAGACCGCTCGTCCCTTGATGGCTTTGAGGGGAACATAGATAATGTCAAACTCGGCTAAGAGTAGGGTGCATCGTGCCATGCGTCCATTTGGCACGGGTTTCTCGAAAAGGTACTTGACGGGATCCATTTTTGAGTAGACCTTTGTTTGATGTGCCAGCATATAGTGACGGAGCTTTTTGGATGCCCATACTAATGCTAAACAACTTTTCTTGACGGGCGCATATCGAGTTTCAAATAGGGTAAATTTTAGGTCCTTTTGTGGCGGTCTTAGGACTGGGGGGTTGGATAACAACTCCTTAACCTTATCGAATGCTTGTTGACATGCTTCATCCCATTCTACATGATCGGTTTTCTTTATTTTCTTGAAGATTAGTTCACATATCATGGTTAGTCTGCTTATGAAGCGGGAGATGTACTGAATTTGACCTAGGAAGCTTCGGATTTCGTCTAGGTTCTTGGGGGGGTGCATTGCCATAATTGCTTTTATCTTCGAGGGGTCGACCTCGATGCCTCTTTGGCTCACCACATGTCCTAACAGTTTGCCGGACTTTACTCCAAATGTACATTTTTGGGGATTGAGGCGCATCTTGTATTGGCGGAGACGTGTGAAGAATTTGCGAAGATTTGTGATGTGGTCGCCCCTTTCCTTGGATTTGACGATCATATCGTCTACGTATACTTCTACCTCCTTGTGCATCATGTCGTGCAGAAGTGTGGTCGTGGTACGTTGGTAAGTCGCACCTGCGTTAATTAAACCAAAAGGCATAACGGTGTAGCAGTAAATGCCCCATGGGGTAATGAATGTTGTCTTGGCCATGTCCTCACGGGCCATCTTGATTTGGTTGTATCCTGCATATCCGTCCATGAAGGATAGAAGTGCGTGATCGGCGGTGTTGTCGACTAGAACGTCTACGTGTGGTAGTGGAAAGTCGTCCTTTGGACTTGCCTTGTTCAGATCACGGAAGTCGACACATACTCGTATCTTGCCGTTTTTCTTTAGAACTGGGACCATGTTTGAGACCCAATCTGAGTACTCGACGACTTGAATGAAGCCGGCTTGTAATTGTTTCTCGATTTCCTCCTTGACCATGAGAGACCATTCGGGTTGTAGTCTCCTTAGCTTTTGTTTGATAGGTTTGAAACCGGGTTTGATGGGGATGTGATGTTCGGCTATGCTCCTGCCGATGCCGGGCATGTCCTTATATGACCATGCAAAGACGTCTTTGAACTCGGTTAGGAGTTGGGTGAAGCTTGTGCGCTCGTCCTCACTCAGTGAAGTACCCAGTTGCAGTTCCCTTGGTTCTTCGGGGGTACCTATGTTAATGGTTACGGTGTCCTCGACGATTGGGTTCAGCGTTGGGTTGTTGATGATGTTTGCAATGTATTCAATTAACGATTGTCCATTTGTTAATTCATTTTTGCTGCACGGATTTGTGTGTTGTATTATTTTATTTGTTTGTTCAAATTTTGTTTGTTGTTCGTTGTTTATTTGTTTGTTTTTAGCTTGAGACGAGACGTAAGCAAACTTATCTGTATTATTCATTAAAGAAGAAACGTTTGACAAACTAGGAGAAGAATTTGGAGCTAGCCCCCCAATATTAAAATTCTAAGCTAAAACTGGGAGATGGGTCAACAGATGACCCGACACTTAGAGAATTGGATCCTAAAAGAATTTCCTCCTCTTCGTCGTCTTTAGTGGTGTTGTTGCTTGAAGCATCCTCACTTGAGTCTTCACCATTCTGCGAGGTTACTTTGTCAAAGAGGGGTCCTTCCCCCGTGACAAATTGGTATTGGCGGCCCTGTGAGTCGGTCCACTTAGTGATCTTGTACCAACCATGTTTTCTGCCCTAGGTTTCTTGATTTTCCCCTGATCGATGAGGTCTTGGATGGCGTGTTTGAGTTTAAGACAGCTTTCCGTGCCGTGTCCCATGCCTCGGTGGTATGCACAGAAGGCGTTGGGATCCCATGATTTTGATTTCTTGTGGTTGGGCGGTTCGCTGATAGGACCGACCGGTCGAAGATATTCCTTTTGGATTAGTTTCTGTAATGCTCTGG
The DNA here is from genome assembly GCA_023091065.1 of Dianthus caryophyllus. Classification (NCBI taxonomy): domain Eukaryota; kingdom Viridiplantae; phylum Streptophyta; class Magnoliopsida; order Caryophyllales; family Caryophyllaceae; genus Dianthus; species Dianthus caryophyllus. Next base: position 17,420,458 of record CM041527.1, on the reverse strand, counting down.
CGTAAGGCATGTAAAGTCTGTCGAAATTCCTTGTGGACTGGTCCGCGGTGTAGATCTCTCGACCCCTTGAGGGATTATCTTGGTAGGTGGAATCGTCGTGACTAGCTGTAAGATCATTCTCGATTTGGATGCCGATTTTGGTAAGGTGCTCGAAATCCCGAATTTTGCAGAAGTGGAAATAGTATCGCCAGGTGGGTTGTAAACTAGAGAAAAACGCAGAGATAAGTTGGTGTTCGTGCGGATGGTTTGGGACTTGAGCGAGTAGTTTTCTCCAACGAGCGAGATACTCGACGAAGTTTTTGTCGTTTTTTTGTCGTAGAGCATTGAGGGTGTCGAGGGAGGCATGATCATTAGTCTTGTTCTTGATACGCCTTTCAAGGCATTTAACTTCGATTTGATACGAAGCCATCAAATTGTTGATGTCTTTAGCGAGTCGATTGATGTGGGCTATCACCTGTCGGTGGGTAGCCAGTCTTCGTCGTCGTCGTCAGTAGACCAAACCGCATTGACTTGGTCATCGGAGGGTGTGATGAGATAAGACCAATCAATGACGGGTATGGAACCCATGAAGATTGCATGGTTAGCCAAAGGGTTATCTTTGTTAGATGGCTTACCATTAGGTGTCGGCTTATCGAGCTTTCCTTGGTCGATAAGGTCTTGAATGGCGTGCTTCAGTTTGAAGCAGTTCTCAGTGTCATGGCCCTTGCCCCTGTGGTAGGCACAGTAAGCATTAGAGTCCCACGACTTAGGCTTCTTGTCTTGAGCGGTTCGATGGTAGGCAGATGGGTTGTAGATAGCTCTTGTCGACCAGTCGCTTGAATGCCTTAGTGTAAGACATGTAAAGTGTGTCAAAATTCCTCCTAGGTTTGAAGGAAGAAGAGGTAGTAGTGGCGAATGACTCCGGATCGCCAAGTGACTCTAGGTTGGCAACGGTGCGATTTTAAATCATTTCTTTGTCGTACGTATTGATTTTGATGAACTGCCTTGATATGCATGGCCAGTGTACTTGGCCATAGTTCCTGTCCTAAGGTCGTCTTCGATCTGGGTGCCGACCTTGGTGAGTTGCTTGAAAGTTTGTATGTTGCTATACCTCATGTAGAACTGGTACACGGGTCGCAAGTTATTGACGAATTTAGGCACCAGTTCGTCCTCTCGCGGACGATTCGGAATTTGTGCACTGAGTTTCTTCCACCTAGTAAGGTACTCGGTGAATCCTTTGTTGTCCCTCTGTGATAGGACCTCTAAGTGCAGACGAAACACAGGTGTCGTCGTTGTCCTTGTACTGATGATCGAACTCGACGGTGATTTGTTCAAACGAAGAAACCCGTTCCGGGTTTAAGGAGTAGAACCAGGTCTTCGGTATGGCTGCGAGAGAGTGTGGGAACAGTGATGGCCAATGCTCCGGATCGACCCCTTTGATACCCATTTGTGACTTGAAGGCCCTGATATGGGTGATCGGACTTTTGTGACCTTGAAAGATCGGGAGGTCACTGAGGGCGAGCTTGCTTGGTAGTGCGTCCTTGATATTTTGAGGATGTTCGTTTTCTTTGTGTATGGAGTAACCCCTGGGAATGCAGGCGTTCCTCCATAGCCTGGAGCTTCTTGACGTGCTTATCCGCCTCGTCCTTAATTTTCAGCTCCATCCTATTGACTTCGGTTTCGTGGTGGGTCATTAGGTGTGCAAGGTCATTGGTTAGTTTGGTAACTTGTTCGCGGAGTGCGTTGACATCTTCGTTGCCGGCCATCTTTCGTTTGTAGGTTCGTTTCTTGTAAGGGAGGACAACTCGGTTCTTAGTGCGGCGGGTATCCAGTTGAGGTTTCCCCTACATTTGCATGGGATGCATCAGCTATTTGACAGACCCGACTGACACATTCATTTTAATGTTCGTTTTTAGCTCATTTCGTTTGAAAAAGACTCTCTTAAGTTTTGGAAAAGAAGGAAGTTTTCGAAAACAAGCTAGGAGTGTTTTTAAGACGAGGATGCGTGCGCGCAGCTCGTCTCGATGTTAAAAGGTTTTGCTTCGCATCCACCTAGCCCGAATGACGATATGTAGTCGTGGGCTAAAGATAGATGCGAGAAGAAAAGGAATCGACTTGGGTTTAGTCAAGTCGAGGATGTTTAAAAAGGATTTAAACCGCGAGGCTTAAAGAATGAAATCCACGAGTTGGGGCCTGAAGACCCTGACTCGGGTTTTTGCTGATTTAGTAAAAGGAAAATTTGAAAAAAAGTTTGTTTCAAAAGCTCGTGATTATTTTGTTTGAAAAGTGTTAGCTGTTAGTTTGTTAGGTTGATTATTTTTGAAAAATTTTAAGGTGACTTTTCGAAAATATGCAAATGAATTTTGAAAAAGACTATATTGTATAGCCTCGCATTCGTACGTATGACTCTTGGTCGTTGGGTCAAGTCTCATACGCCTCCAACTGATTTGAGTACGCTTTGGCAGGTGTTTTTGGCCCTCCGCCCACACAGCATAGCGTGTAGGATACGAAGGAAGCCCTGGGGCGGTCAAACCAGTTTGCTACGGCAAGCCGTGGAGGGGTGAGAGGAAGGTTAGTCCAGTACGTGCCTCGTCGAATGGACGATGCCTGCGTTTGGAACCACCTCTCGGGGTATTTGTGTGTGAATCCGACTAGATTCGACTTTAACGGATATGCTTAACTCATGTATGTTGATTGTTCTCAAGTCGTTCAAGTCTCATTTTTATTTTTAAAAGAAAAAGCTAATTTTAGTTTTAAAAATAAAACCTATCCCCAACGGAGTCGCCAACTGTAGGTACCGGGATCAGACATGGAACCATTCGACGTCTTGCTAAGGGCGTAAAGTTAAAAAGATTAAGTACAAAAAACCTTTAAAAACTGTTTTGGAGCCGCCACTAAATTATGTGGGAAATTTAGAACCCGCCTCCGTGTCCTCATGCTCAAAGACACGTCTTAGAGTTCAAGGCACGTCGACACCCATCCATCTAAGGCTATTGTGAAACCAGATTCGGATTCGGGTGAGGGTACTTTTCTAAAGTATAAATCAAAATAATGTTTTTATGAAAGATTTTTTGGAAAAGCCTATCAAAAGATAGCCTCTACTAGACTTGAGAACAATGCAAATAATCATACATGAGCCTAAGTAATTCGCTACGTACTGTAGATACCCGTATCCGTACCCCCCAAAAACGAACCCGATGATGAAAAGGACTTTCATGCATGCTTTTAAAAGAGTCGAAACGGTACAAAAGTGTCTAAAACGTATTTAGTCATTTTTAGCGTATTAATTTGGATTTGCATAATCATAAAAATGAATGTCACTCTTAGTCATTGTAAGCACGATACAGGAACGTCTTATTAAGCCAAGCCACAAAAACAGCCCAACTAGCTACAAAACGGCCCAAACTTACAAAAACGACCCAAAACGCACACTAACACAACACTCAAAACGGGCCATAACGCGTCCCGTGTCACATTTTCACAAAACAAGACTCCACGACCATAAAATAATATAACCTAATATTATTTTATTTCGAGCCAAAACCGAAAAACACGACAAAAACCGAAGCACGAAAATCAAAATTGAGCCAAAAACTAATTTGGCCCAAAATATCCAAATAAAACATAATCATTACCCCTAATACGTCATTTACCAAAGGCGGCTTAAAACAGCCCACCAAAACAAAAATAAAATCGCCAGTTGACAGGCGATTAAAAATTTAAACGCCTGTCAACAGGCGATTTTCTTTTTGTTTTGTACCAGCCGCCTTTTTGATTTTTCTTAAAAAATATCCACCTCAAACAAAATTAAACGCCAGTGCACAGGCGATTTAATTTTGTGCACCCACACAAACCACCCAAACTCTATAAATACCAACCCCTTTCATTCATTTCTAAACATCGGTTTTTTAACACACATACACTATTCACCAAATCCACTCAAAAATACCGTCTTTACACTTTCGAAAGGTAAACATTTTACCTACGGGCTGGACGTTTGAGACTCGGACAATGGGGTTACATTAACCCCAAACCCGATATTGGCACTAGCGAAGCCGTATTCGTAATACGGTTGTAGCAATTCGGATTCATAATCCGTCTAAACCCCGCCAATATCGCATAAATAAACGACTCATTATCACTAAAGCAAACCGACGTCACTTTTATAATTATGCAAGTCCTCATTCATGCATTAAATAACGACTAGAATCACGGATCCAACACTAAATTGTACCGTTTCATAGAGTCTTTTAGCATGTCAAAACTGAGGGTTTTTCTGTACAAATTCTAATACGAGGTCGGAAAATAACGTCTATAGTAATAATTTAGTCAATAAATTATTATTTAACGTACATTTCCTATAGCAATATGTCATTATTTTAACAATTTACATTATTTATGCATTTTAATCGAGTCATACTTATTCGCACTTGTACGTAGCGTGACTTTTAGCCCAAATATCGAAATTAAGCAAATGTTTTCAAATTAGTAGAGACTACTCTTATGTAGGCTTTTTGATTCTTGTTTTCAAAATACATTTTGTCAAAACTTTGAAAAGTAACCTCGCTCAGAACCCCTTCTCTCGGTTTCAAACCTCGATTGATAGGTATCGACGCACCTTGAAATCGAGACACTCGTGTCTTGTATTTCAAGACGCGTTGAATAGGTACCAAATTCCTTTAATATTTGGTGGCGACTCCGAAAATACATTTTCAAAAAGGATTTTCTACTTTTCTTTTTGGTCACAAATTCATGCAATGATCTCCCCCATTTTTACAAAACTTCGCACCCCTCCCATTTCATTTTTCTGCGAGGCATTCGCTTCCGCCCGCCAAGACGGGCGAGGCTCAAGGCGTCGATAGGTTTTCTCATCTTCCCGGTACCTTCAGCTGGCGACTCCGCTGGGGACGAGCATGATTTTTATTATTTTTGAAAAACTAGTTTTTCTTTTATTTTAAAATCATAAAGAAGTGAAGCTTGAAACTTTGAAAACATTTACGCTTTCGATATTTGGGCAAAAATACGTTGAGTCGAATCCTCCTGATTCAAACCACACCCTTTGAGGAACGGCCCCCAGTAACTCTCGCTTCATAAGCGAGGTAACTCCGGACACACTGTTCTCTCACCTCTCCACGATTACAAGTACGGCATCCGTACAAACGATCGTAACCACTCAAACTCGAACGCTCTAGGGCCCGTCTTGAATTCACACCTAAGACGTGTGTGGTCTTGCGGGTGCCCCTACCTAAACGTTACGGGAATGGCCGGAGGGAACCTTACCCTATAAACCAAAAACCTGTGTTTATATGTACAAGTGTGAAGCTATAGTACCCTCACTATAGTAGTCTTTCAAAAACTTTCTGCATGTGAAAACTTTTCCTAGGCATTATACTTTTAAAATACGTCCATCTTTGAAATTGCTTTTTTCAAACTTTTTTCAAAAAAGGTCATACTTTTTAAAACACGCCGTTAGGCTCTTTGACCTATAGTCATTTGAGTTTAATAAATAAAATGCCACTACATTTAAAACCGACCAAGGATAAACACTATGTCCCAGGTCTTTTTCAAAACGTAAATGAATTATGCGACTGACGTATCGTCATAATACATTTATAGCTAAAGGTTCTTTCACAAAGCAAAAACCCGAATATGTCAATTCGTTTCGGAGATTTTAAACGAAATTAATTTTTAGAACTTTAGGACTAGCTCTAAGTCGGGTGACTCTTTAGTCATCCCGATTTAATCTTTTTCTTTTCAAAAACAAAAACGCGGGCCCGTTCAGATGCGAACCCGTTGATTTACTCTTTAAATCAAGTGACTTATCGTCATTTTTGATTTAAATCCCTGAGTCACACGTAAAGGGCGAACAATTGATCGCTTTTTACCCATTTTTAACATCCTCAGATCGGTTAGCCTATCGCTACTTCGGTCTGATCCTTTTTTATCATAATCCAATGATAAACCCCTGGCAACATACCGCCAAACTGGGTTAATCAGATTATGATCATACAAATTTTCCTACCTCGAAAATAGGGACGTGTTAACACGCCTCTATCTCAAAAGCTTCCCGTGTCTTTTTCAAAAGCTAAAAACACGAGTCAAGTCTTGCACCCACTTTTTACGCTTTCGTGTCTTTCTTTGGTCGTGAATGCGATTTTTCATTGAGTCTTTTTCTTCCCTTTTAGAATCACTAAAGGTTTGAAAACTTTGTCAGGTCCGCTCATTGAAAAACCCTGGATACACGACGAACTAAGAACCGTCACTTAAACCCACCTCCGCCTCCAAAGAAGCGCTCCTACAACAGATCAAAACCAAAACCTGTCATGGCCTTTCAACACGATGAAGGTCTCGGAGGACCACCGCCACCCCCCCCGGAGGTAACTGCCGAACAAGTCCGACAGCTCAATGATAGGATAGCTAGCCTCACTACGACGATCGAGCAAATGGCTATCATGCAAAAGTTTGAAGCGGAGAAAAACGCCGTGCGCCTGGCCGAGGAATCCGAACGGAATGCAAAAAGGATTCGAACCATGGAAGAGCGTCTCACGAACTCAAGGGGTTACTCCATACACCAAGAAAACGAGCACATCCCAAAGAACGTCAGGTCCATGCTACCAGACAAGCTAGCGCTCAGCGATCTTCCCGTCTTCAAGGGTCACGAGAGCCCGCTCGTTCACGTCAAAGCTTTCAAAGCCAAGATGGCCATCATGGGTGTCGAACCCCCTGCATGGGCTACCTTATTCCCTCACTCATTGGACGCGCAACCCAGGGCATGGTTCTATGCTCTAGAGCCACATAAAACGGGTAGTTTCGAGGACATAACGGTTGCGTTCGATCTACAGTATCGGGACAACAATGATATCCAAGTCTCGCTACGTACCTTGGAGGTCCTGACTCAGAGGGACAACAAAGGGTTTACCGAGTACCTGACGCGCTGGAAGAAACTGTGTGCCCAAATACCTAACCGTCCAAGGGACACTGATTTAATCACTAAGTTCATCAACAACCTCACCCCCGCATACCAACAACACCTACGGTACGGAAATTTTGACAACTTCTCAACCCTCAGCGTCGTCGGCGAGCTCATCGAGGACGACCTCCGCAAAGAAAACAGGAATAAGAGTACGGGTCGCGGATATCAAGGAAGCTCATCTCGAGCCACTGCCAAAGTCGAGCCCATCCATGCCATCAACGCACTAGACGCGTTAGAGGCACCACCGGTGTTTACGACACCACCAAGGCCTGCCATGCCTCCGCCAAAAGCATCATACTCACCTCCTGGTCCCAGTTCGATGAAGGCACGACGAAACTTTGACCCGATATACATGACTTACTCAAAGGCACTACAGAAGCTTGTGAGCCGCAATGTACTTCAACTCATAGGACCTACTAGCGAGCCTCCCCCGGACAAGAAGCCAAAGTCGTGGGATCAGAACGCATACTGCGAGTTCCACAGAGGAAAGGGGCATGACACCGAGCAATGCTTTCGCCTGAAGAACATAGTCCAGGACTTGATCGACGACAATACCATCGTGAAGCCCAGCCCAAGCCCTAAACCTTCAAACCAGCTCAATCCTTTACATAATCATGCTGTATTTGTAGGGACACATCCCATCATCGACTGCTCAGATCTGATCGTCTCAAGTGATCACGAAGTCAACGGCATCTGGAATACTTCTGAGGATGAAGCCGACAATGATGACATCCCCATATGTCTCCAAGATGAGCCCTACGAGGAAGAGGCTCAACCCCGTCGCCCGCCAGGCAAGTACGGAGAGTTACGTCACAAGTACCCATTCAGGCTATCGGACAGTGATGACGAAGTAGCCTACCTAACACGTTCTGGACGTCCGTACCAAGCCTCTCTAAAGTTACTTGAACCTCAAAGCCACCCGCCAAGGTTAACTGCTCAAGAGAAGAACAAGGGAATAATTATAGACGAAGATACACCGCCTACTTCGCCTACCTCCAAGAACCTCACTGCGAGCATTGCTCCTACGCCGCCACCAAAGAAAGTGTCATTACGACACTAATCACGTACTGTCTTGCGGTTAACAAGGTAGCATCACCAAGTACTACCCCAGCACCCTTACCCACACCTGAAATCGGAGACACGCTCCATAAACAGCTCAACAAGACGAAAGCAGACATTTCAATCTGGCAGCTCTTAAGGGACTCAATGGGACATCGGAAGCCCTCTACCAAGCATTACAGGTCACCCCAATGACATCGGAAATGTCTCCAGAGAAGCTTATCAGTAAATTACACGCGAATGGCAAGCCAACGCCGTCACCTTCTCGGATAAAGACCTCCCTCTATTCGGTGGCACGCATAACCTACCTCTCTACATCAACGTGGAATGCCACGGCATGACATTACCAGTCGTCCTCATCGACAATGGATCCGCAGTCAATGTCTTGCCCCTTGAGACAGCCAGGAAACTGGGAATTAAGGAAAACGACTTCATCCCGTGTACGGACGGCGTCAGGGCCTACGATGGAACACGTCGCAGCATAAAGGGAACCATCTCCTTCCCCATTATGACGGGACCAGTCATGAGAGAAACCGAATTTCAAATCATCGACATACCCCCTACCTACAACATGCTACTAGGAAGACCTTGGATCCACGCTACCAAGGCCGTCACCTCAACCCTACATCAAAAGGTCAGGATACCTCTTGATGACGAGATCGTCACCATTGACGCCTCGAACTTTCGGGCTACCCTCAAGCAGCAAAAGGCCAATGATAGTACTGCAGAGATAAACGCCGATCCAAATTGAAGCGACATGTGTGGGTTCGACTTCGACTTCAACATCTGTACTCTGACTCGTAGAGAAGAAATCGCTACACTCTACGCCAAGGACGACGATAACAAATGGCCCACCATGGGTCTATCTTACGTACCATGGTCATATGAAGTCTCTCAAGGTTGGGAAGCATACAATGATCGCAAAAGATATCATGACTTCCACATACAACCATACCACATCCTCCCCAGCCACTACTTCGTCAAAGAGGGCACTAGCAAGATTCCTAAGGACACAACTACGTACACCATTGCCGGGATTGAGCTCATTTCCGACATTGTACGGAACAACAACTTCAACCCTACCAACCTGATCATCCCTTACGAAGAAAAGACACACGACGGATGGTCAAAAACCCTCGAATGGACCGACGGACAAGGCCGCACTTTCAAGATCACCACGGGTCAGGGCTACACCTTCGAAGATTCCGACTCCGACGAAGATGAAGACAACACCCCGAACAAAAAGACTGTCTCAAAGTTTAAACTCCCTCGTCGTCATTTCAAATCTCTTACCCCAACCAAGCCCCCGGGCTATATCCCTGATGTAGTCAATCTAGCTAAAGAACTAGAGTCATTAAGGTTATCCAAAGCTCCCTCGTCTGAGCTATCTTCAAATGTAACCGCTTTTGATAACATTAATAACATGAAAGTTTTTGATTACTCTTTGCCTCATTTAAAATCTACATTCTCTAGTGAATACGATAATTTTAAACTAAAGAACATTGCATTATATAGATACATTGCAAGTATTGTCTCAAAACCCGAACAGGACCCCATTATTGAAGACACAACACCCATCAACATAGGCACACCCGAAGAACCTCGAGAACTACAGCTGGGGGCTTCTCTAAGCGCATAAGAAAGGACCACTTATACCCAGCTCCTCACAGAATTCAAAGACGTCTTCGCATGGTCATACAGAGACATGCCCGGCATCGACCGCGAGATAGCTGAACACCGCATCCCGATCAAGCAAGGTAGCAGACCGATCAAGCAGAAGCTCCGACGCATCAAGCCAGAATGGTCCCTCATGGTCAAGGAAGAGATTGAAAAGCAGCTACAAGCTGGGTTCATCCAAGTCATCGAATACTCAGACTGGGTCTCCATTATGGTACCAGTTATGAAGAAAAACCACAAAATACGAGTATGTGCCGACTTCCGGGACCTGAACAAAGCCTGCCCAAAAGATGATTTCCCACTACCTCACATGGACATCCTAATCGACAACACAGCAGACCACGCCTTACTGTCATTCATGGATGGATATGCAGGATACAACCAAATCAAGATGGCAGCAGACGACATGCCAAAAACAACTTTTGTGACCCCCTGGGGAACGTACTGCTACACAGTCATGCCGTTTGGGCTCATAAATGCCGGCGCTACCTACCAACGCACTGCTACCACCTTGCTCCACGACATGATGCATAAGGAGGTCGAGGTATACGTCGACGACATGATCGTAAAATCAAAAGGAAGGGATGACCACGTCACCAACCTCCGGAAATTCTTCACCAGAATCAGGCAATACAAGATGCGATTAAACCCACAGAAATGTACCTTTAGGGTCACGTCAGGCAAGTTGTTAGGCCACATAGTAAGCCAACGCGGGATCGAAATAGACCCGACCAAAATCAAAGCAATAATGGATATGAAACCGCCAAGCAACATCGACGAAATAAGGAGCTTTTTGGGACAAGTCCAGTATATCTCCCGATTTATCAGCAAACTCACCATGATTTGCGAGCCAATCTTCAAGAAGCTGAAGAAAGAAGAGCACACGAAATGGGACGATGACTGCCAACAAGCATTCGACAAAGTCAAAAGCACGCTACAAACCCACTGTTACGGTACCCCCGCTAAAAGACTTGCCACTGTCGCTATACTTAACGACTACGCCAAACGCCATGGGTGCCATGCTCGCCCAAGAAGTCAACAACGAAGAACGGGCCATCTACTACATTAGCAAGAGGTTCCACGATTACGAAACTCGGTATGAACCAGTCGAGAAAAAGCGCCTCGCTTGTCATGCGGGCAACCAAAAACTCAGACACTACCTACTCACTAGCACAACAAGAGTCTACTCCCTAATGGACCCCTCAAATACCTATTTGAAAAACCACCCTAGCGGACTTATGGCCAGGTGGACTCTACTCTCGCCGAGTATGAGCTCAAATACCTCCTACGAAAGTGATCAAGGGAAGAAGCGGTTTGGACTTCCTCAGAAAAATGCTATCATCGAACAACCCATGATCGATACAATGTCATTTCCGGACGATGGGATCTTCGCCATAGAAAGGGAGTACTGGAAATTATACTTCGACGGAGCGTCAAACTACCGCGGCTATGGAGTCGGAATACTCTTAATATCCCCAAGCGGCGATCATACTCCACTCTCAATAAAGCTCGACTTTAGCGTTACAAACAACGCCGCAGAATACGAAGCCTGCATTTACGGCCTGCAAGCCGCCATCGCCCTCAAAATAAAGAACCTACGAGTGCATGGAGATTCATTCCTCATCATAAATCAAGTGACCGGGGCATGGAAGATCATGAGCGAAACCCTCACCAAATACCAAACAAAAGTACAAAAACTCCTAACCAACTTTGACTGCATCGAATTTTACCACCTCCCCAGGGAAGAAAACCAATTTGCCGACGCACTGTCAAAACTCTCATCCCTCCTCAACATGCCACCAGACATGAAGTTACTACCCATCATCGTCGAAAGACGTGACGAACCAGCATACATCCATACCATTGACCTGGACGAAGCCGAGCAGACAGAGCCTTGGTATCAAGCCATAATCAACTACAAAACGGACAACACTTACCCACCCGACACCGATAAACGTGGACAGAGAGCTATCAGACTCCTAGCTTCCCAATTTGTACTAGAAATAGGACAATTGCTCAAGAAAACACCACAAGGAACGCTGCTCATATGTGTCGACTACAAGAAAGGGCAGGAAATCATCACGCAAGTCCATGATGGCGAATGCGGACCCCACATGAACGCTCGAGCACTCTGCAAACAGATTCTACGGCTAGGATGGTACTGGACGACCATGGAAGCAGACTGTATCCAATACGTCAAGCACTGCCACAACTGCCAAATTTTCAGCAACGTCCAACATGTACCACCTTCACCATTATACAGCCTAACCTCACCCTGGCCCTTTTCAACTTGGGGCATCGACGTAATAGGAAAAGTCCACCCCATCGGAGCAGGAGGTCACTGTTTTGTGCTGGTGGCCATCGACTACTTTACTAAATGGGTAGAAGCAGCATCTTTTCGAACCCTCGGCTCCAAAGAAGTCGCCAAATTCATACAGACAAACATTATATGCCGATATGGCATACCCCATGAGTTCATCAGCGATCAAGGCTCGTGACTTTCGGTAGCGAGACTAAGCTATACTCACAAAATACAACATCCAACATCACAAATCCTCGCCATATCGACCCAAACCAATGGAGCCGTTGAAGCAAAGAAACAAGGCGATCGTCACCATACTCGAGAAAATGATCGACAGCTGCAAAGATTGGCCCAACAAGATACCATATGCACTCTGGGGATATCGTACTACCATCCGAACCCCTACAGGCATGACCCCCTATTTTATCACCTATGGCATGGAAGCCGTCCAACCAGTGGAAATAGAAATACAGTCTCTACGCATACTAATGGAAAGAAGCATCCCGGAAGCAGAATGGGCCCGTGAACGGTACGAACAACTCATGCTCCTGGATGAACGCCGACTGCATTCCCTGAGCACCGTACGAATGTACCAAGCCCGACTACAATGGGCATTCAACAAACGAGTTATGCCACGACACATAAAAGTAGGCGATCTCGTGCTAAAGTCGGTCCGAGCACCACTTCCAGTCGACCCACGAGGAAAATTCAAGCCTAACTGGGCTGGACCCTACCTCGTCAAGGAAATCTTCACAGGCGGAGCAGTAAAACTAACCGACTTGGACGGTCAAGAGTTTAACCTAGCAACGAACCTCGACCAGCTCAAGAAATACTATCCCTAAAAGCCCCTTGCAATGTATCTATAAAATACAATTTTATAAAAAGCAATTCATGGACCGGCAGGTCCTTAAACATGCTCATGGACCGGCAGGTCCTTAAACATGCTCATGGACCGACATGTCCTTAAACATGTTCATGGGCCGGCATGCCCCTAAACATGCTCTTTCTCTCCACAAAAATCAAAAGCAATTCATGGACCGACATGTCCTTAAACATGTTCATGGACCGACATGTCCTTAAACATGTTCATGGGCCGGCATGCCCTTAAACGTGCACCCCTCGCAAACACAATTCATGGGCCGGCATGCCCCTAAACGTGCACATTCACCACAAAAAAGCAAACACAACTCATGGGCCGGTATGCCCCTAAACGTACATTTCTCGAACTACGCCGGTTTGATTCCACTTTTCGTGGATACGTAGGCAGCTTTGCAAAAAGCGCAACCGATATTCAACACAAAAATGACACGTCTAAAGCTTAAAAAGGCTAAGGACATAGTCAACACAAAAACGTTCCACAACCTAAGGGTAAAAAGAACGATATTCAACACAAAATGACGCGTCTAAAAGCTTAAAAAGGCCGAGGACATAGTCGACACAAAAACCGTCACATAACCTAATGGGTTAAAATAAGGCAACATTCAACACAAAACGACAAACCCAAAGCTTAAAAAGGTCGAGGGAATAGTCAATACAAAAATTTCCCGAGAACAAAAACCATGCTTGCATTCTAAACCTTTGAAAAGAGATTAGAGCCAAGGAATTTCACACAAAATAACAAGCAAAATGAGGCAGAGTCGTAAATAAAAACCTGATTTTTATTAATCTTAAAAAGAACGGTTACATTTTGGATTTTCCAGACGTAGGAGCATAAACTACACTAACAAACACTACAATATATTACAATACAGATCCCGGCATGTACATCGGGTTTAGGATAGGTAATATATTACATAATACAACATAATATGAACATAATACTAACAAAGCACACATAAACTAACACCAGGTTATTCTCCGAAGCAGACTTGAAACCTTCCAGCTGAATAGGGGGATGTCAACCCTCAACCCCAATGGCGATCCCCAACATTGCCATAACAACCTTGATCACCTGACCCTGGAATATGCCGACGGCCAAACACACTTTCAGCGGCCGAGAGTAGCTCCGGACTCGAACCCTCGCCATCACCACTAATACGTCCAAGACCGGCCGGGTCATGAGCAGACATCTGAGAAAGCTCGTTGAGCTCTAGGGCACGAAGGCGTGACCTCTTGTGGGGGCTCTGCGCAACAGTCCACCTAGCGTAGGCTTGTGATACCTGAGTCGTCCTAGGAGCGCCCGCCATTGGCCACCAGGGGCGCGTAATCCATCCGCTCGCCCAGGCGTCGGCTATATCGCTAGTCAACATAATCATGCCCTGCACCTTAGTGTCCTGACCAGGGATGAACTGTGCCCACCCTATCTGTCGCCTCACTCGCAAAGGATGGATGTAGACACCCATGTCAAACCCGCAAAGGAAGACTCCAGAGGAACAATCAGCAGCTACACTGGCCGTCACGTCAACTATCCCCCACCATATGCAGGCCGGCCCGAATGGCGGAGATGACCTCCAAACTTCGGGAAAGTAATCATCGGGGCCATTTGGTTTGGGTCCAACCACCTAATATAACGATCAGCCATGCCCCTAGCATAATCTGACCCGTCAAAACCAATATCGCCCAGCACACTAAGACGCTCCATCAGCCATACCTGAAGAATAAGGGGACATCCCCGGTACAGGCACTCCCTATTACAAGCACGATCATCCAGGCCCAGGATCGTCTCGGCCAAGATCACGGCAGAGGGGTTGCAACCATACTCCATCTGTTGGACGACAGTGATCAAGCGAGGGTCACCAAGCGCTCCCTCGTACAAGGAATCTGGGAACATGTAGCGGTGGACTAAGCAAAATGCCAGCGCTTTTTTCCTAGCACCAAAAGAGATCGTCTCATTTCCACGGTTCATGAACCGATGGCACAGGCGGTTAAGGTTAATACGGCTTCCAACAAATAGGTCCTCCGTCTCCACCCGGGTCATCTGGAGGTAGTTCTGTACGTGCCTTTTATACCCAGACTCCGGTCTAACGCACACAGGCATGTTAGTTCGCAACCAACCACCAATGGCTCCAAACTCCTCGACCAATGGACAGACCTCCCCGCCAGGAAAGCGGAACACGTGGAAGCTCAAATCCCAATAGTCGAGACACGCATCCAGGAACTCAGGCTCCATTTGAACTTGCCTCAGCCAAAGGAATACCCCGATACCGCAATCTTTCAAGTCCTTCTCCTCGATACCCGACAAGGAGGCACACCAACGACGCAAGTTTCCTTCAAAATTCTCCATAACTCGATTTAATGTTCCGTAAATATTCTGAATATTTTTGGAAAATCGAGAATAGAAGACGAAAGGATGAGTGAAATGAACTAACTTAGCCCTCCTTTTATAGCCGAGATTTGCAAAACGAAACACAACACAAAACTTAAACGCTAGTGAACAAGCGATTAAAATAAATCAAATAAAAACCACAAGACAAAAAACTAATCGCCTGTAAACAGGCGATTAAAATTGAAATCGCCTGTTTACAGGCGATTTTCTTTTTCTTTCTGACAAAATTATTCGATTTTTCTTACAACTCTTACACACCTACGCCCTAAACCTTTAACTTATTACCCTATTTACCCTTTTATCGACCTCAAGCCGACCCTTACGGTCCCGACGCGTCGTCTCGATTTGCGTAATCGGCTCCCGTCTTTCATATTTTTCTTTTTCACAAAACACGATAATCGCACGAAAAATTAAAATAACACAAAATATGAATTTCGCATTCACAATTTTTCGTCTCAAAACGTCGTTTTAGCTCACATTTTTTGCTATGTCAAAAACGTCTTTTTCACGAGTCTGAAGTATTTTTAAAACAGCGTTTTTCAAAACTCCATATTTTTCATTTAATTTGGTCATTAGCAAGTCAGTCTCAATCGAGACATATATATATGCTTTTACGACTAACAACGTTTTGCAGGTACGCTCGGCAAGCGAATACGCAAGGGTTTCAGACCCAGCTACGACGCAGGAATGCATTTTTCGCAACGAGACAAAATAACCAAATTAAAACCATAAACACCCACAAAACCAAAAAAATCAACCCTACACAAATCCTAATACATAAACCGTTACAAACAAATACTAATACTCCTAATACAAGTCCAAAATACACAGGTCCAAGCCTATCATGGATCGTCGCGACGTCAGAGGACAAAGACGCAGGGAATCAATCTCAGCACGTGCCCTATCCAGCTCCCCTGCATACCGACCCTCTAGCTCTGACCGGACCCTCGCCAACTCCTCAGCATGCGCAGCCTCTAGCTCGGCCCGCGATCTCGCCCCCTCACCACGACCGCTTAACTCGGTCGGCCGCCTCCCTCTGAGCCCTGCAAGCGTCAACCACCTTCTCATTCACGACAGCCCGCCACCGGTTTGCCGCCCGCCACAGCCTCCTGTGCCCCTCGGCCGTCACCTGCCACAAACACGCAAAACACATTTAGCTTTCCAATCTGGGGGCTACAATCAAAAACCTGCTTCAACAGAGTTTGACTAACAATTTTACAATAAAATCTTACTCAAACTGGGGGCTACAATCAAAAACCTGCTTCAACAGAGTTTGACTAACGATTTTACAATAAAATCTTACTCAAACTAGGGGGCTATAATCAAAAACCATTTCAACAGAGTTTGACTAATGATTTTACAATAAAATCTTACTCAAACTGGGGGCTATACTACATAATACTCATGCTGTACAAAGAAGAAAGTGAATACCTTTCTCACGCGCGGATCCCACCTCTCAAGACCCGCATCGGTGACCACAGACAGGCAAGGCGGCAGCACGATCGAATGAGAGCAGCCCTCGTGAACAACCAACAGGTCCTCAACGAACGGAGGAGGCTGGAACTCAAGGTCAGGATCACGTCGCTACAAAACAAAAATAGGGTAAATTTTAGGTCCTTTTGTGGCGGTCTTAGGACTGGGGGGTTGGATAACAACTCCTTAACCTTATCGAATGCTTGTTGACATGCTTCATCCCATTCTACATGATCGGTTTTCTTTATTTTCTTGAAGATTAGTTCACATATCATGGTTAGTCTGCTTATGAAGCGGGAGATGTACTGAATTTGACCTAGGAAGCTTCGGATTTCGTCTAGGTTCTTGGGGGGGTGCATTGCCATAATTGCTTTTATCTTCGAGGGGTCGACCTCGATGCCTCTTTGGCTCACCACATGTCCTAACAGTTTGCCGGACTTTACTCCAAATGTACATTTTTGGGGATTGAGGCGCATCTTGTATTGGCGGAGACGTGTGAAGAATTTGCGAAGATTTGTGATGTGGTCGCCCCTTTCCTTGGATTTGACGATCATATCGTCTACGTATACTTCTACCTCCTTCTGCATCATGTCGTGTAGAAGTGTGGTCGCGGTACGCTGGTAAGTCGCACCTGCGTTGATTAAACCAAAAGGCATAACGGTGTAGCAGTAAGTGCCCCATGGGGTAATGAATGTTGTCTTGGCCATGTCTTCACGGGCCATCTTGATTTGGTTGTATCCTGCATATCTGTCCATGAAGGATAGAAGTGCGTGAACGGCGGTGTTGTCGACTAGAACGTCTACGTGTGGTAGTGGAAAGTCGTCCTTTGGACTTGCCTTGTTCAGATCACGGAAGTCGACACATACTCGTATCTTGCCGTTTTTCTTTAGAACTGGGACCATGTTTGAGACCCAATCTGAGTACTCGACGACTTGAATGAAGCCGGCTTGTAATTGTTTCTCGATTTCCTCCTTGACCATGAGAGACCATTCGGGTTGTAGTCTCCTTAGCTTTTGTTTGATAGGTTTGAAACCGGGTTTGATGGGGATGTGATGTTCGGCTATGCTCCTGCCGATGCCGGGCATGTCCTTATATGACCATGCAAAGACGTCTTTGAACTCGGTTAGGAGTTGGGTGAAGCTTGTGCGCTCGTCCTCACTCAGTGAAGTACCCAGTTGCAGTTCCCTTGGTTCTTCGGGGGTTCCTATGTTAATGGTTACTGTGTCCTCGACGATTGGGTTCAGCGTTGGGTTGTTGATGATGTTTGCAATGTATTCAATTAACGATTGTCCATTTGTTAATTCATTTTTGCTGCACGGATTTGTATGTTGTATTATTTTATTTGTTTGTTCAAATTTTGTTTGTTGTTCGTTGTTTATTTGTTTGTTTTTAGCTTGAGACGAGACGTAAGCAAACTTATCTGTATTATTCATTAAAGAAGAAACGTTTGACAAACTAGGAGAAGAGCTGGAGCTAGCCTCCGAAAATAAAAAGTCTAAGCTAAAACTGGGAGATGGGTCAACAGATGACCCGACACTTAGAGAATTGGATCCTAAAAGAATTTCCTCCTCTTCGTCGTCTTTAGTGGTGTTGTTGCTTGAAGCATCCTCACTTGAGTCTTCACCATTCTGCGAGGTTACTTTGTCAAAGAGGGGTCCTTCCCCCGTGACAAATTGGTATTGGCGGCCCTGTGAGTCGGTCCACTTAGTGATCTTGTACCAACCATGTTTTCTGCCCTAGGTTTCTTGATTTTCCCCTGATCGATGAGGTCTTGGATGGCGTGTTTGAGTTTAAGACAGCTTTCCGTGCCGTGTCCCATGCCTCGGTGGTATGCACAGAAGGCGTTGGGATCCCATGATTTTGATTTCTTGTGGTTGGGCGGTTCGCTGATAGGACCAACCGGTCGAAGATATTCCTTTTGGATTAGTTTCTGTAATGCTTTGGCGTAAGGCATGTAAAGTCTGTCGAAATTCCTTGTGGACTGGTCCGCGGTGTAGATCTCTCGACCCCTTGAGGGATTATCTTGGTAGGTGGAATCGTCGTGACTAGCTGTAAGATCATTCTCGATTTGGATGCCGATTTTGGTAAGGTGCTCGAAATCCCGAATTTTGCAGAAGTGGAAATAGTATCGCCAGGTGGGTTGTAAACTAGAGAAAAACGCAGAGATAAGTTGGTGTTCGTGCGGATGGTTTGGGACTTGAGCAAGTAGTTTTCTCCAACGAGCGAGATACTCGACGAAGTTTTCGTCGTTTTTTTGTCGTAGAGCATTGAGGGTGTCGAGGGAGGCATGATCATTAGTCTTGTTCTTGATACGCCTTTCAAGGCATTTAACTTCGATTTGATACGAAGCCATCAAATTGTTGATGTCTTTAGCGAGTCGATTGATGTGGGCTATCACCTCGTCGGTGGGTAGCCAGTCTTCGTCGTCGTCGTCAGTAGACCAAACCGCATTGACTTGGTCATCGGAGGGTGTGATGAGATAAGAGCAATCAATGACGGGTATGGAACCCACAAAGATTGCATGGTTAGCCAAAGGGTTATCTTTGTTAGATGGCTTACCATTAGGTGTCGGCTTATCGAGCTTTCCTTGGTCGATAAGGTCTTGAATGGCGTGCTTCAGTTTGAAGCAGTTCTCAGTGTCATGGCCCTTGCCCCTGTGGTAGGCACAGTAAGCATTAGAGTCCCACGACTTAGGCTTCTTGTCTTCGGGCGGTTCAGTGGTAGGCCCGATGGGTTGTAGATAGCTCTTGTCGACCAGTCGCTTGAATGCCTTAGTGTAAGACATGTAAAGTGTGTCAAAATTCCTCCTAGGTTTGAAGGAATAAGAGGTAGTAGTGGCGAATGACTCCGGATCGCCAAGTGACTCTAGGTTGGCAACGGTGCGATTTTCGTCGCTCTTTGTCGTACGTATTGATTTTGATGAGCTGCCTTGATATGCATGGCCAGTGTACTTGGCCATAGTTCCTGTCCTAAGGTCGTCTTCGATCTGGGTGCCGACCTTGGTGAGTTGCTTGAAAGTTTGTATGTTGCTATATCTCATGTAGAACTGGTACACGGGTCGCAAGTTATTGACGAATTTAGGCACCAGTTCGTCCTCTCGCGGACGATTCGGAATTTGTGCACTGAGTTTCTTCCACCTAGTAAGGTACTCGGTGAATCCTTCGTTGTCCCTCTGTGATAGGACCTCTAGGGTACGGACAGAAACCTGGGTGTCGTCGTTGTCCTTGTACTGATGATCGAACTCGACGGTGATTTGTTCAAACGAAGAAACCCGTTCCGGGTTTAAGGAGTAGAACCAGGTCTTCGGTATGGCTGCGAGAGAGTGTGGGAACAGTGATGGCCAATGCTCCGGATCGACCCCTTTGATACCCATTTGTGACTTGAAGGCCCTGATATGGGTGATCGGACTTTCGTGACCTTGAAAGATCGGGAGGTCACTGAGGGCGAGCTTGCTTGGTAGTGCATCCTTGATATTTTGAGGGATGTTCTCGTTTTCTTTGTGTATGGAGTAACCCCCTGGGGTACCGAGGCGTTCCTCCATAGCCTGGAGCTTCTTGACGTGCTTATCCGCCTCGTCCTTAATTTTCAGCTCCATCCTATTGACTTCGGTTTCGTGGTGGGTCATTAGGTGTGCAAGGTCATTGGTTAGTTTGGTAACTTGTTCGCGGAGTGCGTTGACATCTTCGTTGCCGGCCATCTTTCGTTTGTAGGTTCGTTTCTTGTAAGGGAGGACAACTCGGTTCTTAGTGCGGCGGGTATCCAGTTGAGGTTTCCCCTACATTTGCATGGGATGCATCAGCTATTTGATGTTCTGACTGACACATTCATTTTAATGTTCGTTTTTAGCTCATTTCGTTTGAAAAAGACTCTCTTAAGTTTTGGAAAAGAAGGAAGTTTTCGAAAACAAGCTAGGAGTGTTTTTAAGACGAGGATGCGTGCGCGCAGCTCGTCTCGATGTTAAAAGGTTTTGCTTCGCATCCACCTAGCCCGAATGACGATATGTAGTCGTGGGCTAAAGATAGATGCGAGAAGAAAAGGAATCGACTTGGGTTTAGTCAAGTCGAGGATGTTTAAAAAGGATTTAAACCGCGAGGCTTAAAGAATGAAATCCACGAGTTGGGGCCTGAAGACCCTGACTCGGGTTTTTGCTGATTTAGTAAAAGGAAAATTTGAAAAAAAGTTTGTTTCAAAAGCTCGTGATTATTTTGTTTGAAAAGTGTTAGCTGTTAGTTTGTTAGGTTGATTATTTTTGAAAAATTTTAAGGTGACTTTTCGAAAATATGCAAATGAATTTTGAAAAAGACTATATTGTATAGCCTCGCATTCGTACGTATGACTCTTGGTCGTTGGGTCAAGTCTCATACGCCTCCAACTGATTTGAGTACGCTTTGGCAGGTGTTTTTGGCCCTCCGCCTACACAGCATAGCGTGTAGGATACGAAGGAAGCCCTGGGGCGGTCAAACCAGTTTGCTACGGCAAGCCGTGGAGGGGTGAGAGGAAGGTTAGTCCAGTACGTGCCTCGTCGAATGGACGATGCCTGCGTTTGGAACCACCTCTCGGGGTATTTGTGTGTGAATCCGACTAGATTCGACTCTAACGGATATGCTTAACTCATGTATGTTGATTGTTCTCAAGTCGTTCAAGTCTCATTTTTATTTTTAAAAGAAAAAGCTAATTTTAGTTTTAAAAATAAAACCTATCCCCAACGGAGTCGCCAACTGTAGGTACCGGTATCAGACATGAAACCACTCGACGTCTTGCTAAGGGCGTAAAGATAAAAAGATTAAGTACAAAAAACCTTTAAAAACTGTTTTGGAGCCGCCACTAAATTATGAGGGAAATTTAGAACCCGCCTCCGTGTCCTCATGCTCAAATACACGTCTTAGAGTTCAAGGCACGTCGACACCCATCCATCTAAGGCTATTGTGAAACCAGATTCGGATTCGGGTGAGGGTACTTTTCTAAAGTATAAATCAAAATAATGTTTTTATGAAAGATTTTTTGGAAAAGCCTATCAAAAGATAGCCTCTACTAGACTTGAGAACAATGCAAATAATCATACATGAGCCTAAGTAATTCGCTACGTACTGTAGATACCCGTATCCGTACCCCCCAAAAACGAACCCGATGATGAAAAGGACTTTCATGCATGCTTTTAAAAGAGTCGAAACGGTACAAAAGTGTCTAAAACGTATTTAGTCATTTTTAGCGTATTAATTTGGATTTGCATAATCATAAAAATGAATGTCACTCTTAGTCATTGTAAGCACGATACAGGAACGTCTTATTAAGCCAAGCCACAAAAACAAATTTCAACTAGCTACAAACGGCCCAAACTTACAAAACGACCCAAAACGCACACTAACACAACACTCAAAGCGGGCCAAAGGCCCCGTGTCACATTTTCACAAAACAAGACTCCACGATACCATAAAATAATATAACCTAATATTATTTTATTTCGAGCCAAAACCGAAAAACACGACAAAAACCGAAGCACGAAAATCAAAATTGAGCCAAAAACTAATTTGGCCCAAAATATCCAAATAAAACATAATCATTACCCCTAATACGTCATTTACCAAAGGCGGCTTAAAACAGCCCACCAAAACAAAAATAAAATCGCCAGTTGACAGGCGATTAAAAATTTAAACGCCTGTCAACAGGCGATTTTCTTTTTGTTTTGTACCAGCCGCCTTTTTGATTTTTCTTAAAAAATATCCAACTCAAACAAAATTAAACGCCAGTGCACAGGCGATTTAATTTTGTGCACCCACACAAACCACCCAAACTCTATAAATACCAACCCCTTTCATTCATTTCTAAACATCGGTTTTTTAACACACATACACTATTCACCAAATTCACTCAAAAATACCGTCTTTACACTTTCGAAAGGTAAACATTTTACCTACGGGCTGGACGTTTGAGACTCGGACAATGGGGTTACATTAACCCCAAACCCGATATTGGCACTAGTGAAGCCGTATTCGTAATACGGTTGTAGCAATTCGGATTCATAATCCGTCTAAACCCCGCCAATATCGCATAAATAAACGACTCATTATCACTAAAGCAAACCGACGTCACTTTTATAATTATGCAAGTCCTCATTCATGCATTAAATAACGACTAGAATCACGGATCCAACACTAAATTGTACCGTTTCATAGAGTCTTTTAGCATATTAAAACTGAGGGTTTTTCTGTACAAATTCTAATACGAGGTCGGAAAATAACGTCTATAGTAATAATTTAGTCAATAAATTATTATTTAACGTACATTTCCTATAGCAATATGTCATTATTTTAACAATTTACATTATTTATGCATTTTAATCGAGTCATACTTATTCGCACTTGTACGTAGCGTGACTTTTTAGCCCAAATATCGAAATTAAGCAAATGTTTTCAAATTAGTAGAGACTACTCTTATGTAGGCTTTTTGATTACTGTTTTCAAAATACATTTTGTCAAAACTTTCGAAAAGTAACCTCACTCCGAACCCCTTCTCTGGTTTCAAACCTCAGATTGATAGGTATCGACGCACCTTGAAATCTGAGACACTCGTGTCTTGTATTTCAAGACGCGTTGAATAGGTACCAAATTCCTTTAATATTTGGTGGCGACTCCGAAAATACATTTTCAAAAAGGATTTTCTACTTTTCTTTTTGGTCACAAATTCATGCAATGATCTCCCCCATTTTTACAAAACTGCACCCTCCCATTTCATTTTTCTCATGAGGCGCATTCGCCCGGCGCCAAGACGGCGAGGCTCAAGCGCTGCAGGCGTCGATAGGTTTTCTCATCTTCCCGGTACCTTCAGCTGGCGACTCCGCTGGGGACGAGCATGATTTTTATTATTTTTGAAAAACTAGTTTTTCTTTTATTTTAAAATCATAAAGAAGTGAAGCTTGAAACTTTGAAAACATTTACGCTTTCGATATTTGGGCAAAATACGCTGAGTCGAATCCTCCCGATTCAAACCACACCCTTTGAGGAACGGCCCTCAGAATCCTCGCTCATAAGCGAGGTAACTCCGGACACACTGTTCTCTCACCTCTTCACGATTACAAGTACGGCATCCGTACAAACGATCGTAACCACTCAAACTCGAACGCTCTAGGGCCCGTCTTGAATTCACACCTAAGACGTGTGTGGTCTTGCGGGTGCCCCTACCTAAACGTTACGGGAATGGCCGGAGGGAACCTTACCCTATAAACCAAAAACCCGTGTTTATATGTACAAGTGTGAAGCTATAGTACCCTCACTATAGTAGTCTTTCAAAACCTTTACGCATGTGAAAACTTTTCCTAGGCATTATACTTTTAAAATACGTCCATCTTTGAAATTGCTTTTTCAAACTTTTTCAAAAAGGTCATACTTTTTAAACACGCCGTTAGGCTCTTTGACCTATAGTCATTTGAGTTTAATAAATAAAATGCCACTACATTTAAAACCGACCCAGATAAACACTATGTCCTGTGTCTTTTTCAAAACGTAAATGAATTATGCGACTGACGTATCGTCATAATACATTTATAGCTAAAGGTTCTTTCACAAAGCAAAAACACGAATATGTCAATTCGTTTCGGAGATTTTAAACGAAATTAACTTTTAGAACTTTAGGACTAGCTCTAAGTCGGGTGACTCTTTAGTCATCCCGATTTAATCTTTTTCTTTTCAAAAACAAAAACGCGGGCCCGTTCAGATGCGAACCCGTTGATTTACTCTTTAAATCAAGTGACTTATCGTCATTTTTGATTTAAACCCGTCAGTCACACGTAAAGGGCGAACAATTGATCGCTTTTTACCCATTTTTAACATCCTCAGATCGGTTAGCCTATCGCTACTTCAGTCTGATCCTTTTTTATCATAATCCAATGATAAACCCCTGGCAACATACCGCCAAACTGGGTTAATCAGATTATGATCATACAAATTTTCCTACCTCGAGAATAGGGTCGTGTTACCACGCCTCTATCTCAAAAGCTTCCCGCGCCTTTTTCAAAAGCTAAAAACACGAGTCAAGTCTTGCACCCACTTTTACGCTGCGTGTCTTTCTTTGGTCGTGAATGCGATTTTTCATTGAGTCTTTTTCTTCCCTTTAGAATCACTAAAGGTTTGAAAACTTTGTCGTCCGCTCATTGAAAAACCCTGGATACACGAATTTAACTAAGAACCGTCACTTAAACCCACCTCCGCCTCCAAAGAAGCGCTCCTACAACAAATCAAAACCAAAACCTGTCATGGCCTTTCAACACGATGAAGGTCTCGGAGGACCACCGCCACCCCCCCCGGAGGTAACTGCCGAACAAGTCCGACAGCTCAATGATAGGATAGCTAGCCTCACTACGACGATCGAGCAAATGGCTATCATGCAAAAGTTTGAAGCAGAGAAAGACGCCGTGCGCCTGGCCGAGGAATCCGAACGGAATGCAAAAAGGATTCGAACCATGGAAGAGCGTCTCACGAACTCAAGGGGTTACTCCATACACCAAGAAAACGAGCACATCCCAAAGAACGTCAGGTCCATGCTACCAGACAAGCTTAGCGCCGGCCGATCTTCCCGCCTTCAAGGGTCACGAGCCCGCTGCTCACGCCAAAGCTTTCAAAGCCAAGATGGCCATCATGGGTGTCGAACCCGCATGGGCTACCTTATTCCCTCACTCATTGGACGCCGCAACCCAGGGCATGGTTCTATGCTCTAGAGCCACATAAAGCGGGTAGTTTCGAGGACATAACCCGCTATGCTCGATCTGATGTCGGGACAACAATGATATCCAAGTCTCGCCACGCACTTGGAGGTCCTGACTCAGAGGGACAATGAAGGGTTTACCGAGTACCTGACGCGCTGGAAGAAACTGTGTGCCCAAATACCTAACCGTCCAAGGGACACTAATTTAATCACTAAGTTCATCAACAACCTCACCCAAGATACCAACAACACCTACAGACGGAAATTTTGACAACTTCTCAACCTCGGCGTCGTCGGCGAGCTCATCGAGGACGACCTCCGCAAAGAAAACAGGAATAAGAGTACGGGTCGCGGATATCAAGGAAGCTCATCTCGAGCCACTGCCAAAGACGAGCCCATCCATGCCTTCAACGCACTCGACGCGTTAGAGGCACCACCGGGTTTTACGACACCACCAAAGCCTGCCATGTCTCCGCCAAAAGCATCATACTCACCTCCTGGTCCCAGTTCGATGAAGGCACGCCGAAACTTTGACACAATATTCATGCCTTACTCAAAGGCACTACAGACACTTGTGAGCCGCAATGTACTTCAACTCATAGGACCTACTAGCGAGCCTCCCCCGGACAAGAAGCCAAAGTCGTGGGATCAGAACGCATACTGCGAAGTTCCACAGAGGAAAGTGGCATGACACCGAGCAATGCTTTCGCTGAAGAACATAGTCCAGGACTTGATCGACGACAATACCATCGTGAAGCCCAAACCAAGCCCTAAACCTTCAAACCAAATTTCAATCCTTTACATAATCATGTCAGTATTTGTAGGACACATCCCATCATCGATCGCCAGATCCGATCGTCTCAAGTGATCACGAAGTCAACGGCATCTGGAATACTTCTGAGGATGAAGCCGACAATGATGACATCCCCATATGTCTCCAAGATGAGCCCTACGAGGAAGAGGCTCAACCCCGTCGCCCGCCAGGCAAGTACGGAGAGTTACGTCACAAGTACCCATTCAAAGCATTCGGACAGTGATGACGAAGTAGCCTACCTAACACGTTTTGGACGTCCGTACCAAGCCTCTCTAAAGTTACTTGAACCTCAAAGCCACCCGCCAAGGTTGACTGCTCAAGAGAAGAACAAGGGAATAATCATAGACGAAGATACACCGCCTACTTCGCCTACCTCCGCAACCTCACCTGCGAGCATTGCTCCTACGCCGCCAGCCAACAAAGTGTCATTACCTGACACTAATCCTGTACCTGTCTTGCCAGTTAACAAGGTAGCATCACCAAGTACTACCCCAGCACCCTTACCCACACCTGAAATCGGAGACACGCTCCATAAACAGCTCAACAAGACGAAAGCAGACATTTCAACTGGCGACTCTTAAGGGACTCAATGGGACATCTAAGCCCTCTACCAAGCATTACAGTCACCCCAATGACATCGGAAATGTCTCCGCAGAAGCTTATCAAGAATTACACGCGAATGGCAAGCCAACGCCGTCACCTTCTCGGATAAAGACCTCCCTCTATTCGGTGGCACGCATAACCTACCTCTCTACATCAACGTGGAATGCCACGGCATGACATTACCAGTCGTCCTCATCGACAATGGATCCGCAGTCAATGTCTTGCCCCTTGAGACAGCCAGGAAACTGGGAATTAAGGAAAACGACTTCATCCCGTGGACGGTCGGCGTCGTGGCTCACGATGGAACACGCCGCAAAGATAAAGGGAACCATCTCCTTCCCCATTATGACGGGACCAGTCATGAGAGAAACCGAATTTCAAATCATCGACATACCCCCTACCTACAACATGCTACTAGGAAGACCTTGGATCCACGCTACCAAGGCCGTCACCTCAACCCTACATCAAAAGGTCAGGATACCTCTTGATGACGAGATCGTCACCATTGACGCCTCGGACTTTCGGGCTACCCTCGCAAAGAAAAGGCCAATGATAAGATCACAGAGATAAACGCCGATCCAGCCGACGACATGTGTGGGTTCGACTTCGACTTCAACATCTGTACTCTGACTCGTAGAGAAGAAATCGCTACACTCTACGCCAAGGACGACGATAACAAATGGCCCACCATGGGTCTATCTTACGTACCATGGTCATATGAAGTCTCTCAAGGTTGGGAAGCATACAATGATCGCAAAAGATATCATGACTTCCACATACAACCATACCACATCCTCCCCAGCCACTACTTCGTCAAAGAGGGCACTAGCAAGATTCCTAAGGACACAACTACGTACACCATTGCCGGGATTGAGCTCATTTCCGACATTGTACGGAACAACAACTTCAACCCTACCAACCTGATCATCCCTTACGAAGAAAAGACACACGACGGATGGTCAAAAACCCTCGAATGGACCGACGGACAAGGCCGCACTTTCAAGATCACCACGGTCGTGGCTACACCTTCAAGATTCCGAGCTCGACGAAGATGAAGACAACACCTAACAAAAAGACTGTCTCAAAGTTTAAACTCCCTCGTCGTCATTTCAAATCTCTTACCCCAACCAAGCCCCCGGGCTATATCCCTGATGTAGTCAATCTAGCTAAAGAACTAGAGTCATTAAGGTTATCCAAAGCTCCCTCGTCTGAGCTATCTTCAAATGTAACCGCTTTTGATAACATTAATAACATGAAAGTTTTTGATTACTCTTTGCCTCATTTAAAATCTACATTCTCTAGTGAATACGATAATTTTAAACTAAAGAACATTGCATTATATAGATACATTGCAAGTATTGTCTCAAAACCCGAACAGGACCCCATTATTGAAGACACAACACCCATCAACATAGGCACACCCGAAGAACCTCGAGAACTACAGCTGGGGGCTTCTAAGCGCATAAGAAAGGACCACTTATACCCAGCTCCTCACAGAATTCAAAGACGTCTTCGCATGGTCATACAGAGACATGCCCGGCATCGACCGCGAGATAGCTGAACACCGCATCCCGATCAAGCAAGGTAGCAGACCGATCAAGCAGTAAGCTCGACGCATCAAGCCAGAATGGTCCCTCATGGTCAAGGAAGAGATTGAAAAGCAGCTACAAGCTGGGTTCATCCAAGTCATCGAATACTCAGACTGGGTCTCCATTATGGTACCAGTTATGAAGAAAAACCGCAAAATACGAGTATGTGCCGACTTCCGGGACCTGGACAAAGCCTGCCCAAAAGATGATTTCCCACTACCTCACATGGACATCCTAATCGACAACACAAAGACCACGCCATCGCTATTCATGGATGGATATGCAGGATACAACCAAATCAAGATGGCAGCAGACGACATGCCAAAAACAACTTTTGTGACCCTCTGGGGAACGTACTGCTACACAGTCATGCCGTTTGGGCTCATAAATGCCGGCGCTACCTACCAACGCACTGCTACCACCTTGCTCCACGACATGATGCATAAGGAGGTCGAGGTATACGTCGACGACATGATCGTGAAAATCAAAGGAAGCGGATGACCACGCCACCAACCTCCAAAATTCTTCACCGTAATCGTGCAATACAAGATGCGATTAAACCCACGTAAATGCACCTTTGGGGTCACGTCAGGCAAGTTGTTAGGCCACATAGTAAGCCAACGCGGGATCGAAATAGACCCGACCAAAATCAAAGCAATAATGGATATGAAACCGCCAAGCAACATCGACGAAATAAGGAGCTTTTTGGGACAAGTCCAGTATATCTCCCGATTTATCAGCAAACTCACCATGATTTGCGAGCCAATCTTCAAGAAGCTGAAGAAAGAAGAGCACACGAAATGGAACGATGACTGCCAACAAGCATTCGACAAAGTCAAAAGCCTGCTTACAAACCCACCTGTTCTGGTACCCCTGCTAAAAGACTTGCCACTGTCGCTATACTTAACGACTACGCCAAACGCCATGGGTGCCATGCTCGCCCAAGAAGTCAACAACGAAGAACGGGCCATCTACTACGTTAGCAAGAGGTTCCACGATTACGAAACTCGGTATGAACCAGTCGAGAAAAGCTGCCTCTCGCTTGTCTGGGCAACCAAAAAACTCAGACACTACCTACTCACTAGCACAACAAGAGTCTACTCCCTAATGGACCCCCTCAAATACCTATTTGAAAAACCAGTCCTAAACGGACTTATGGCCAGGTGGACTCTACTCCTCGCCGAGTATGAGCTCAAATACCTCCCTCTGAAAGTGATCAAGGGAAGAGCAGTTTCGGACTTCCTCGCAGAAAATGCTATCATCGAACAACCCATGATCGATACAATGTCATTTCCGGACGATGGGATCTTCGCCATAGAAAGGGAGTACTGGAAATTATACTTCGACGGAGCGTCAAACTACCGCGGCTATGGAGTCGGAATACTCTTAATATCCCCAAGCGGCGATCATACTCCACTCTCAATAAAGCTCGACTTTAGCGTTACAAACAACGCCGCAGAATACGGCTCGTGATTTACTACCGCAAGCCGCCATCGCCTCAAAATAAAGAACCTACGAGTGCATGGAGATTCATTCCTCATCATAAATCAAGTGACCGGGCATGGAAGATCATGAGCGAAACCTCACCAAATACCAAACAAAAGTACAAAAACTCCTAACCAACTTTGATCAGATCGAATTTTACCACCTCCCCAGGGAAGAAACCAGCTTTGCCGACGCGACCGCCAAAACTCTCATCTCTCCTCAACATGCCACCGCATACATGAAGTTACTACCCATCATCGCCGAAAGACATGACGAACCAAAGATACATCCATACCATTGACCTGGACGGCCGAGCGCATGCAGCCTTGGTATCAAGCCATAATCAACTACAAAGCGGACAACACTTACCCACCCGACAATCGATAAACGTGACAGAGCTATCGACTCTAGCTTCCCAATTTGTACTAGAAATAGGACCGCTTGCTCAAGAAAACACCACAAGGAACGCCGCTCATATGTGTCGACTACAAGAAAGCGGCAGAAATCATCACGCAAGTCCATGATGGCGAATCGCGACCCCACATGAACGCCGAGCACTCGCAAACAGATTCTACGGCCAGGATGGTATCGACGACCATGGAAGCAGATCAGATCCAATACGTCAAGCACCGCCACAACCGCCAAATTTTCAAAGAACGCCCAACATGTACCACCTTCACCATTATACACCTAACCTCACCTCGCCCTTTTCAACTTGGGGCATCGACGTAATAGGAAAAGTCCACCCCATCTGAGCAGGAGGTCACCGCTTTTGTCAGGTGGCCATCGACTACTTTACTAAATGGGTAGAAGCAAAGATCTTTTCGAACCCTCGCCCAAAGAAGTCGCCAAATTCATACAGACAAACATTATATGCCGATATGGCATACCCCATGAGTTCATCAATGATCAAGGCTCGTGACTTTCGCGAGACTAAGCTATACTCACAAAATACAACATCCAACATCACAAATCCTCGCCATATCGACCCCAAACCAATGGAGCCATTACAAAGAAACAAGACAAATGGCCACCATACTCGAGAAAATGATCGACAATGCAAAGATTGGCCCAACAAGATACCATATGCACTGCGGGGATATCGTACTACCATCCGAACCCCTACAGCATGACCCCTATTTTCTCACCTATGGCATGGAAGCCGCCCAACCAAAGGGAAATAGAAATACGCCTCTACGCATACTAATGGAAAGTAGCATCCCTGGCGAATGGGCCCGTGAATCCGCATTTAACAACTCATGCTCCTGGATGAACGCCGACTGCATTCTCTGAGCACCGTACGAATGTACCAAGCCCGACTACAACGGGCATTCAACAAACGAGTTAAGCCACGACACATAAAAGTAGGCGATCTCGTGCTAAAGTCAGTCCGAGCATTACTTCCAGTCGACCCACGAGGAAAATTCAAGCCTAACTGGGCTGGACCCTACCTCGTCAAGGAAATCTTCACAGGCAGAGCAGTAAAACTAACCGACTTGGACGGTCAAGAGTTTAACCTAGCAACGAACCTCGACCAGCTCAAGAAATACTATCCCTAAAAGCCCCTTGCAATGTATCTATAAAATACAATTTTATAAAAAGCAATTCATGGACCGGCAGGTCCTTAAACATGCTCATGGACCGGCAGGTCCTTAAACATGCTCATGGACCGACATGTCCTTAAACATGTTCATGGGCCGGCATGCCCCTAAACATGCTCTTTCTCTCCACAAAAATCAAAAGCAATTCATGGACCGACATGTCCTTAAACATGTTCATGGACCGACATGTCTTTAAACATGTTCATGGGCCGGCATGCCCTTAAACGTGCACCCCTCGCAAACACAATTCATGGGCTGGCATGGCCCTAAACCTGCACATTCACCACAAAAAAGCAAACACAACTCATGGGCCGGTATGCCCCTAAACGTACATTTCTCGAACTACGCCGGTTTGATTCCACTTTTCGTGGATACGTAGGCAGCTTTGCAAAAAGCGCAACCGATATTCAACACAAAAATGACACGTCTAAAGCTTAAAAAGGCTAAGGACATAGTCAACACAAAAACGTTCCACAACCTAAGGGTAAAAAGAACGATATTCAACACAAAATGACGCGTCTAAAAGCTTAAAAAGGCCGAGGACATAGTCGACACAAAAACCGTCTCATAACCTAATGGGTTAAAATAAGGCAACATTCAACACAAAACGACAAACCCAAAGCTTAAAAAGGTCGAGGGAATAGTCAATACAAAAATTTCCCGAGAACAAAAACCATGCTTGCATTCTAAACCTTTGAAAAGAGATTAGAGCCAAGGAATTTCACACAAAATAACAAGCAAAATGAGGCAGAGTCGTAAATAAAAACCTGATTTTTATTAATCTTAAAAAGAACGGTTACATTTTGGATTTTCCAGACGTAGGAGCATAAACTACACTAACAAACACTACAATATATTACAATACAGATCCGGCATGTTCATCGGGTTTAGGATAGGTAATATATTACATAATACAACATAATATGAACATAATGCTAACAAAGCACACATAAACTAACACCAGGTTATTCTCCGAAGCAGACTTGAAACCTTCCAGCTGAATAGGGGATGTCAACCTCAACCCCAATGGCGTTCCCCAACACTGCCATAACACCCTTGTTCACCTGACCCTGCAATATGCCGCCGGCCAAACCCACTTTCGGCCGAGAGTAGCTCAGGACTCGAACCCTCGCCATCACCACTAATACGCCCAAGACCTACGTCATGAGCAGACATCCGAGAAAGCTCGTTGAGCTCTAGGGCACGGCGCGTGACCTCTTGTGGGCTCGCGCAACAGTCCCACCTAGCGAGGCTTGTGATACCGAGTCGCCCTAGAGCGCCCGCCATTGGCCACCAGGGGCGTAATCCATCCGCCGCCAGCGTCGGCTATATCGCTAGTCAACATAATCATGCCCTCGCACCTTAGTGTCCCGACCAGGGATGAATCAGGCCCACCCTATCCGTCGCCTCACTCGCAGCGATGGATGTAGACACCCATGTCAAACCCGCAGCGAAGACTCCAGAGAACAATCGCCAGCCTACACCGCCGCCACGCCAACTATCCCCACCATAGTACCGACCAAATGAACGGCCGATGACCTCACAAACTCGGGAAAGTAATCATCAGGACGCTGGCTTGGGTCCAACCACCTAATATAACGATCAGCCATGCCCCTAGCATAATCTGACCCGTCAAAACCAATATCGCCCAGCACACTAAGACGCTCCATCAGCCATACCTGAAGAATAAGGGACATCCTGCATGTGCACTCCCTATTACAAGCACGATCATCCAGGCCCAGGATCGTCTCGGCCAAGATCACGGCAGAGGGGTTGCAACCATACTCCATCTGTTGGACGACAGCGATCGCTTAGGTCACCAAGCGCTCCTCGAACAAGGAATCTGGGAACATCTAGCGGTGGACTAAGCAAAATGCCAGCGCTTTTTTCCTAGCACCAAAAGAGATCGTCTCATTTCCACGGTTCATGAACCGATGGCACTGGCGGTTAAGGTTAATACGGCTTCCAACAAATAGGTCCTTCGTCTCCACCCGGGTCATCTGGAGGTAGTTCTGTACGTGCCTTTTATACCCAGACTCCGGTCTAACGCACACAGGCATGTTAGTTCGCAACCAACCACCAATGGCTCCAAACTCCTCGACCAATGGACAGACCTCCCCGCCAGGAAAGCGGAACACGTGGAAGCTCAAATCCCAATAGTCGAGACACGCATCCAGGAACTCAGGCTCCATTTGAACTTGCCTCAGCCAAAGGAATACCCCGATACCGCAATCTTTCAAGTCCTTCTCCTCGATACCCGACAAGGAGGCACACCAACGACGCAAGTTTCCTTCAAAATTCTCCATAACTCGACGAATGTTCCGTAAATATTCTGAATATTTTTGGAAAATCGAGAATAGAAGACGAAAGGATGAGTGAAATGAACTAACTTAGCCCTCCTTTTATAGCCGAGATTTGCAAAACGAAACACAACACAAAACTTAAACGCTAGTGAACAAGCGATTAAAATAAATCAAATAAAAACCACAAAACAAAAAACTAATCGCCTGTAAACAGGCGATTAAAATTGAAATCGCCTGTTTACAGGCGATTTTCTTTTTCTTTCTGACAAAATTATTCGATTTTTCTTACAACTCTTACACACCTACGCCCTAAACCTTTAACTTTTTACCCTATTTACCCTTTTACCGACCTCAAGCCGACCCTTACGGTCCCGACGCG
Organism: Dianthus caryophyllus; assembly: GCA_023091065.1. NCBI lineage: Eukaryota > Viridiplantae > Streptophyta > Magnoliopsida > Caryophyllales > Caryophyllaceae > Dianthus > Dianthus caryophyllus. Next base: position 17,386,259 of record CM041527.1, on the reverse strand, counting down.
TCGTCTCGATTTGCGTAATCGGCTCCCGTCTTTCATATTTTTCTTTTTCACAAAACACGATAATCGCACGAAAAATTAAAATAACACAAAATATGAAATTCGCATTCACAATTTTTCGTCTCAAAACGTCGTTTTAGCTCACATTTTTTGCTATGCCCGCCACCGGTTTGCCGCCCGCCACAGCCTCCTGTGCCCCTCGGCCGTCACCTGCCACAAACACGCAAAACACATTTAGCTTTCCAACCTGGCGGCTACAATCAAAGTCACCTAGACACGTCATGTCCGACAGCGCCATCAACACAGCCGTCGACGCTCGCTCCCCCTTGTCGCCAAAGTGGGTGGCCGTCAGGAACCACCACACGACAAATGCCTCTCGCTCGGGCCGCCGAGTAGACCCTTCTTCCTCCTCTTCCCTCAAGAAGTCAAGAAACCAAATAGTCCGGTCAAAACGTATGCTCCTCACCTACCTCAAGACTTGACCCCGCCGCCAATCAGCGCACGACTCGTGGGCTATCGATAGGAGGTCGCCACGCCCCACTGGCACGCCGCCATGAGGCGACCAGTGATGACTACCCACGAAGAAGGGGTCACACCAACCTCGTAACCAGGCATGTGGAAGGTGTTGGTCGTATCCCAAAACCTATCCAACAACGCCCGAAGTACAGTGAGGCGCGAGTTCACCCGCTTGCCCCGCACCTCCCTCCATTTCTGCACCAAGGGACCAAAAGCTGTCCCGAGCACTATATCCCGCTCCTCCTGGGTAAGCCTACCCTCAAAGACGTCAAACACCGTCCGGAACCCAGAGAAGGTCCTCATCGAACCTAACGGGAAGCCGACCTTCACTCGGATCGACAAGTGCTCCAAGGGACTCCAAACCAGAGTCACGCCATCCCAGTCCATGGCCACCTGCGACCACAAACGCGGACCGTGAGGATAGTCAGGCCTCGCGCCCAGCTCATCGACCATCCCCATGAAAACCTCTGTCGCGGCCTCAAGACCTGCCGCACCTGCATCCTGGGCCTCACCTCGGCCACCTTCGGCCGCCTCGCCTTTCGGCCTGCGCCGGCCCCAGCCTCATCCTGAACCTGGTCCTGCAACTGGCCCTGGACCTGACCCCCGGCCACAAAAGCAGCCCGCAAAGAATAACAAAGATCAAATCGAGCAAATACAAGAAGAAATGAAGAAGAAGCAGCTGGCAGCAGCCTCGGCATCTTAACCTCGACAGAAATTTCACCATAGCCTCGCCAGAGCCCTCCTCGCCACTCAAGACTCTCCGACTGGCGATCTCGTGAACGACTCCGGACCGAGCACGACCACGCCTCGCAGGACCTCCACAGAGCTCCCTCGCCCAACCTCCTCAACAACACCGGCGACTCACCGTCTCCGCCAAGACTTCTCGCAAAGAAGACGAGCTCGACGCCTCGCCATCGCCGCCTCACCAGGTTACATCCACCTTGGCGCTGCTCGGTTCTTTGGCCGCGACCACGCCTAACCTCGCCCTCCAGAACCGCAGCGCTCAAGGCAACGCTGCGGGCCACGCCCTCGCTGGCTCGGCCGCAAAGACCACGACTGCCTCGCCTCCTCGAGCCACAGCGCCCTCTCCAAAGACCGCCACGCCACGCCGCAAAGACCCCGCAGCCTACGCCGACCTCCACCACGGCCTCCCTGTGAGCCTCAGACGCCTCCACAAAGAAAGCGCCACGCCCACACCCCCGCAAAGAGTCCGAGACGACACTGAGCCCGACCTCGCCACCAACAGGAGACCTCGACGACCCAAAGAAGAAACCACTACCGCTAGTATCACCAGAAGACCGCGTCGCTTCGGGCCGACGGCCTCTCGCAGACTACATGCGAAAAAGCGGTGACTCGACAAAGAACGCCACGACCCGCACCACTAATCGACGGCCAGGGCCACCAGAACAAAGACCACGCCCCAGGCCACTCGCAGAAGGCCCAGACGACGACCGACAAAGACTAGCACCACTAGCGAAAAAGCAGTGAGACTCCACAAAGAATACCGAACTCACTCCCTGGGCGTCGTAGAAACCGGCGCCGAGCAAAGGCTTTCAAGACATCCGATCGAGACTGACCGCTGAACCTCCAAGGGCGCAGTATACCTGGCAGGAGTATGCTCGCCTCGAATAAAGAAAGTCAACTCCACCAATACCCGATCCATGTCACCGAAGTAGGCGCTGAGGTGTAGGATCACCGCACAAGATTCAAAGGCATACTCGGACAACGGCAACAACAAATTACTTAGGAAAGCGTAAGCACGCGAAATAACAGAAACAAGCACTAAGGCCTACGTTATCTGCAGATAAGGCCAAAACAGGCGAAGCACGTAAAATCAAAGTCCATGAGACGATACGATATATACGCCCTACTCGATCAAGTTAAAAAGCAAGCACGCAAAGCGGCAGAGAATTGGCCAAAGCAGTGAAGCGTGCCTTTAACCCGAAAATAGCAGAAAAGGGAAAAACGCTACAGAAAGCCAGAAACCCATATTTGCTGACACAGACCAAACCCATAAATCACAATAAACACGTGCAAAAAAGAATTCCATGCGAAAATGACGTCCCAAACCCCCCGAATGAACAACTTTTACAAAACGCTTACAAACTACAAAAACGGCCTTTTCTTGACCATAACTCAATCCAAAAAGCCCCCACTTCCCACAAAACAACCCCCTAGCCAACACAGACGACACACATTACCATACATTCCATAAACGGGGCACGAAAAGCGAGGAAAAGCGATATTTGGAAGCCTAGCCTAAACTACAAAAACGTTCCAAAAACACCTCCAAACCATACACACTCTACAAAACAAGACCAAAAGTGTACCATACTAGCCATGAAAACACAATACAGAGAATTCGGGCAAGTTTCGGAACCGAAAAATTTCGACCAAAATCGGCCCCTATACCAAAACGCACGAAAATGACGTTTTTTCGAGCCGTTCTTCGCATACAAGCCACCCAAACCTTCACACTAGCATACTACAACATTACCAAAACAACCAAGCCACTCGAGATCGCCCTACGCTACGAAAACAGAGCACAAACCCCGACTTTACCCCCTTTTACACGGTTTTTACCCAAACGAACCGCTTTTCGCGACCATTTCAACAAACCGAACTCACCAACACGATATACTACTAATGGGTAAGCTACACTGAAGTTTTGAGCCATTTTCGAGACATTTTCAAAAATGACCAAAATGCCCCTACACTACAAAACGCACGAAAATCGAGACCACGAGCCGGGTTTTCACACAACGACAACAAGACAAGCAAGGCAAGCACTATACTAGCCATGGCGAACGTTTTCAAGCAAAGACGAGAGCTAAACTCGAATCAGACCAACAAAAATCGACCCTAAACCCTAGAAAACGGTATTTCGAGTTAAAACCGACTCAAACAAACTTCAAAACCCGAAAAACCAAGTGAGTTGAATACGTACCTTGGTCCATGATGAATTGTAGGAGTCGGAAAATCGAATTTTGGTCTAGAAAATCGCCGGATTGAATTTTGGGGTTTTCGATTTTGTTTTTGTTTTGAAAATGAAATAAGCCTCCCCCTTCGTTCTTTCCCGAGTTTTAACCAAAGAACGCCAAACAAAATTCTAATCGCCTGTAAACAGGCGATTATATTTTTGTTCTATGGGTTTCAGCTTTGTTTTGGGCTGTCTCTTCGGCCCAATACGCTTTCAACCTATTTCAAACACAATTGAAACGCAACACAAAAACACGTAGCCTCCTCACGAGACATTAAAATACAAAAACACGTAGCCTCCTTAAGAGACGTTCATAAAAACCTAGCCCTTTTTATGAGGAATACAAAAACACGTAGCCTCCTTAAGAGACGTTCATAAAAACCTAGCCCTTTTTATGAGAAATACAAAAACACGTAGCCTCCTTAAGAGACGTTCATAAAAACCTAGCCCTTTTTATGAGAAATACAAAAACACGTAGCCTCCTCACGAGACGTTCATAAAAACCTAACCTTTTATGAGAAAAACACGTAACCTCCTCAAGAGACGTTCATAAAAACCTAACCTTTTATGAGAAAAACACGTAACCTCCTCACGAGACGTTCATAAAAACCTAACCTTTTATGAGAGATAGAAAAACACGAAACCTCCTCACGAGACGTTCATAAAAACCTAACCTTTTATGAGAAAAACGCGTAGCCTCCTTACGAGACGTTCACCAAAACACCAACCATTCCTATAAACCAAACACGAAAATGCGTAACCTCCTTTACGAGATGTCCGTACCAGCGCAAGCCAGAAGCGCAAGCAAAGCCAAGAGCGCAAGCCAGAAGCGCAAGCAAAGCCAAGAGCGCAAGCCAGAAGCGCAAGCAAAGCAAAGCAAAGGAGCGCAAGCCAGAAGCGCAAGCAAAGCAAAGCAAAGGAGCGCAAGCCAGAAGCGCAAGCAAAGCAAAGCAAAGGAGCGCAAGCCAGAAGCGCAAGCAAAGCAAGGCAAGAAGCACAAGCGGAAACACAAGCAAGGCGCCAGCTGGGACTACTCAGGCCACATGCAGGCCGACATGCCCATAAACATGTAGGACCGTCATGTCCTTAAAAACATGTCGTCCCTCCCCGCATTTCCCGATGCTAAGTCCTCGTCTCTCCCATAAGACACATGCTTAGCGCCGCCAGGTAGTATCGAGACTGTAATGGTCCGGATACTATCTTTAATTTTGACTAACGCTTTGTCCAAGCTCAGTCAAACTGGGGGCTCTGTAGATACCCGTATCCGTACCCCCCAAAAACGAACCCGATGATGAAAAGGACTTTCATGCATGCTTTTAAAAGAGTCGAAACGGTACAAAAGTGTCTAAAACGTATTTAGTTATTTTTAGCGTATTAATTTGGATTTGCATAATCATAAAAATGAATGTCACTCTTAGTCATTGTAAGCACGATACAGGAACGTCTTATTAAGCCAAGCCACAAAAACAGCCCAACTAGCTACAAAACGGCCCAAACTTACAAAAACGACCCAAAACGCACACTAACACAACACTCAAAACGGGCCAAAGTGCGTCCCGTGTCACATTTTCACAAAACAAGACTCCACGATACCATAAAATAATATAACCTAATATTATTTTATTTCGAGCCAAAACCGAAAAACACGACAAAAACCGAAGCACGAAAATCAAAATTGAGCCAAAAACTAATTTGGCCCAAAATATCCAAATAAAACATAATCATTACCCCTAATACGTCATTAACCAAAGGCGGCTTAAAACAGCCCACCAAAACAAAAATAAAATCGCCAGTTGAAAGGCGATTAAAAATTTAAACACCTGTCAACAGGCGATTTTCTTTTTGTTTTGTACCAGCCGCCTTTTTGATTTTTCTTAAAAAATATCCAACTCAAACAAAATTAAACGCCAGTGCACAGGCGATTTAATTTTGTGCACCCACACAAACCACCCAAACTCTATAAATACCAACCCCTTTCATTCATTTCTAAACATCGGTTTTTTAACACACATACACTATTCACCAAATCCATTCAAAAATACCGTCTTTACACTTTCGAAAGGTAAACATTTTACCTACGGGCTGGACGTTTGAGACTCGGACAATGGGGTTACATTAACCCCAAACCCGATATTGGCACTAGCGAAGCCGTATTCGTAATACGGTTGTAGCAATTCGGATTCATAATCCGTCTATACCCCGCCAATATCGCATAAATAAACGACTCATTATCACTAAAGCAAACCGACGTCACTTTTATAATTATGCAAGTCCTCATGCATGCATTAAATAACGACTAGAATCACGGATGCAACACTAAATTGTACCGTTTCATAGAGTCTTTTAGCATGTTAAAACTGGGGGTTTTTCTGTACAAATTCTAATACGAGGTCGGAAAATAACGTCTATAGTAATAATTTAGTCAATAAATTATTATTTAACGTACATTTCCTATAGCAATATGTCATTATTTTAACAATTTACATTATTTATGCATTTTAATGTTGGGGTTAGTGTCCTCCACAGTGAGTGCAATAACATAAATAAATCTCTAAAGGTACACAGGGTACATTTTGTATTTAATCAGTTGATTAACGTTTATCAATAACGGTTGGCTTGCTAGATAAGTTTGACGTTATTGTCATACAGATGGCGGTGATCAACTGGTCCCTAAGAGTCACACCTAAAGGATGTGTTTGAGAGATATGATTATTTGAGAAAATGATCATATTGATGCCTAACTTAATGACTAAACAGTTAGTTAGTGTTGTTGACTAAAAGGTTAGTCAAATGTGACTAAAATGTTAGTCAAGTGAGATGATGTTACTGACTAAAATGTTGGTCAGTGTAATGTTGGCACGGCAATTTAATACTGATTAAATAATATTAGCTAAGACAACTTAAATGTAATTCGTGAATTGAATATAAAATGTTATATTTAATTGTTGTGTATAATGCAAGCTAATTAAATATAAACCGTTATAATTAATTAGTAAATTATAAATATAAGGATATTTATAATATATTATAGTCGGTCCATGCAGATGACACTAGTAATATGAGGTGCATTATATTAATAGCTAAATGATCAAAAGAAAAGTGTCTAGATACCTTTTTAGTCTAGATACAATTTCTTGGTCAATAAGATAGATATTTGAGGAGATTATAATCTCCCCAAACACTACCATCTTGGCCGGCCATTAGGAGAGTTTTAGTAGTATATTTACTTCCTAATTCTACTCTAATTGTTGATCAATTCATTCACTATTTTTACAACACAAAAAGACTTAGAGAAAAAACAAGTTTTCTCCTCTAAAATTCTCTATTTTTCTAGCAATCAAAAGGGCATATCTCACACATATCTTGGGTGTTACAATTAGGAGATACCATATTATTGGTATTGTTCCTAGGCCAAATTTACAAGATTTGAAGGTTAATTCTAATTCTTTTGTTTTATTATGCAATTTCTTTTTATGACCATTAATCTTATAAAAGTCTTCATTATAATCCTGTGAATTTAATGGTCTATATACGGATATAAACCTACAAGTGGTATCAAAGCCTTAGGGCACATGAAATTTTTATAAGGTTTTCATAAAAATCGATTTTGTATAATTTTAAATCAAAAATTTTGTTTTTGGCCTTTGTGCCGTGGGTTTTTTTTTATTTTGTTCCAAATTGATTCATAGATATTTGTTGTTTTAAACTGTTAAAATAATAATATTATGAATATGTTGTTGTTTTGATTTAATAATGATTAAATTAAAATAAAATTGGATTTTGATTTGGATGTTAAAGAACATTCATAATATTAGTTTTGGTATAGATGAACAAATCTATTATGATTAGTTAAATATTATGGTAATTAATTAATCATGATTTAGATATTCTCTTTAAAAGGTTAATTTGAATAATCTAGTTTGTATCAATATTTAATAATGATTAGATGTTGATAGTTTATACCGTTTTTTTTTAGCATGATTAAATTAAAAAGGTTTAATTTGATTTTTAATAAAAAAATAAAAAAATAAAAAAAAAATTTACTGTTCACGTGAATAGTGCCGTGAACAGTAACTTTTATAAAAGAAAATTTTTTTTACTGTTCACGTGAATAGTGCCGTGAACAGTAACTTTTATAAAAATTATTTTTTTTATTTTTTATTTTGTTATATTATAAAGATAATATATTTTGTGTTATTGTGAAGTAGTTCATAATTAATATGATACCTAATATTTTAAAACAGTTTAAAATATCTTGAGATCGATTTTATGTTATACCGATAATATAAATTGATTTGGATTATATTTCGATTAAAAGATATTATGAACAATTAAGGAATTGTTGCATAATTTTAATCATTTAAAAGAGGTGGTTTGGATTAAAATCAATTCGTATGCATTGTTTTTATTTTGTTTAGTTGATGCTCTATTTTGTGATTGAATGGTTTGAATGGTTTAATTTCACGCTTTAATTATGTACAAACGGTTGTAATTTACTAGTGTGACCTTAGAAAGTTGTGTTTTCGTAATGAAGAAAACACAATTTTGGTTGTATTTTGAGATCTCGAATCTCCAATTTTGTAATTTTTAATTTTGGCATATTTTGAATTAGAATGTAAATAGGTTTATTTGTGTAATTCAAAATTGTAATTTTGAGAAGATTCAAGTTGAAAATTCAAGATGGACTCCCACTTAAAGCCCAATATGAAGAATGAAGACAGCTTTAGGGTCCATGGATGGATTCCAAATTGTAATATGTCTTTATTTTCATAGGGATAGGCCACACTAGGTGTTTCTCTTTTGCGTTTTTCCTTTACCGTTTTTATTGCATTCACGTTAGATAGCAGCATCATATTCCGCCTAAACTAAACCAAACCACCTAATATGCATGAAAATGGATCACATAGTTGCATCCTAGATTATAGACATACGGATGTCATTTGTTTAGAGCTATCACCTCAATTTAATCATTCACGATAATGCTAGATATTAGTTCACTTAAAATGAATTAAAATGAGTTGATGGGATCTTCCCCTAAAACTGAAATTGAGAATTAGTCTTTATAAGTCGAACCACTATGAATCCCTTCTTCGTCGGTAGGCATAATATGACCCCTTCTACGTTGGGTAAGTAGTGGCTGTCGACTTAGTTTATCTCAACATTATGGTTCGAGTAATATCTCGAAGGCATGGTGGACTAATAGATAGGATTTACTGAAATCTATCGACCAAGAATTCTAACAGTAGAATTAGCTAAGCAGTTAGCTTATCAATTTAAAGAAATGGAGTCTTGGGATCACTTATATAATTCTCGAGGGAGGTCGATTATATGAGTGCGCGAGTCATTGCATTAAATCGTTATTGCTTACGACTTAAACCTTTAAAACGATGTTTTCTTATCTTTTCTCTTCTTCTTCTTTCTTTTCACAGTTTCGAATACGTTATATACAGATATAACTACTATAACAAATGGCTGTCCGTACAGACGAACCAATGCCAAGTGCCACACTTATGCGCGAATCATGGCTTAGAATTTTCATGGGCAGCATGAATCAGTCTACTCGACTGAAGCATGATGGGTCCAACTTTTCTGATTGGGAGGCCGCATTACGGAATGCTGCCATCGCTGACGGTAAGCTCAAGTGACTGAGCCACCGCCGGCTCTACCACCCCGATGCGTAAGGTCGAAACCTTCGCTTATAACGATTTCATGATGGAAGCGGGTGCGTTACAGAACGTACTCATCTATGCAATGGAACCCAATTTGCAAAGACGTTTCATTACCCAAGGTGCAAACAAGATTTTCACCACCCTAACAAAAGAGTTCTCGAAAGCTCCAAGAATCAAAAGTTACGAGTACACCACTCGTTTCTTTGAAGCTAGACTCCAAAAGGGCCAACCGGTTGGTCCACACCTTCTCGCCATGATCGAGAACGTTGAGAAATTGGAGGAGCTTGGTTGCACGATCGATGAGAAGATCATCATTGATCGAGTGCTCCACTCTCTTCATGATGGGTATGCCCTCTTTAGGGCAAACTATTACATGAATGACATGCAGAAAAGTCTGCATGAATCGCATTCACCTCGCATGCACTGAGAGTGATCTGAAGTTGAGTGGGAGCACGAAGCAAGATGTTCTCATGATTGGGAACAAGAAGGGTAAGGGTAAGGCTCCGGCTAACCTAGCTGTAGGTAAGCCAAAATTCAAGAAGCCAGTGGTTGCTAAGAGTGGGCCTGGTGAGTCTAGCGGTAGCTCACAAGGCAAGGCAAAAGCTAAGCAGAGCATGGAGTACCGCCATTGCCACAAGTCTGGGCATTGAGGCGAATCGCCTCCGTATGCCGAGGACATAAAATCAGCCGCCGCCTCTGTTGGTATGCCTTCTTTTATTCATATGATTGAGATTAACCATGCAAGTTTTGGAACTTGGGTACTTGATAATCGGATGTGGTTCTCATCTCAGGCAATCATTTGGCAGGGCCTAAGAAGCATCGTAACTCTGGCAAGAGGTGATGTAGACTGCGAGTGGGAAATGGAGCAAGAGTTCCGCTGCTTCAAGAGGGACATATGTAATCCATCTCCCAAGTGGATTTGAGTTATTTCTGAATAACTGTTACTATGTACCTAGTTTATCTAAAAACATTATTTCTGTATCCGTTCTTGATAAAGAAGGATTTTCATTTTTAATTAAGAATAATATTTGTATTTTCTCATTGAACGATATGATTTATGGTAAAGTGTTTCCATGAACTAATTTATGTTTTAGATCAAACCACGTAAATCATGCATGTGAGTAACAAGAAAGCAAAGGTTGGTGACAAAGATCAAACGTATTTATGGCATTGCCGAATGGGACACATAAATGAGAAACGCGTGAAAAAGCTCATTGATAATGGGACTATCGCCCCATTTGACTATGAAACTTTTGGCACGTGTGAATCATGTCTTATAGGCAAAATGTCTCGAATTTCCTTCAAAGGTGTTGGAATGCGCGCTGCTGACCTATTAGGACTCATACATGCTGATGTGTGCGGACCTATGTCAATCAACGCTAGAGATGGCTATAGGTATTTTATCACTTTCACGGACGATTTGAGTAGATATGGATATGTCTACTTAATGAAGCATAAAAGTGAGTCCTTTGACAAGTTCAAGGAATTCCAGAATAAGGTTGAAAACCAACTGGATAGAAAGATAAAAGCACTACGTTCAGATCGTGGTGGCGAATATCTTTCAACTGAGTTTGATCGACACCTGAAAGACCGCGGAATAGTATTGCAGTTAACTCCACCTGGAACACCACAACTGAATGGTGTGTCCGAACGCAGGAATCGAACATTACTTGATATGGTTCGATCCATGATGAGTCACACGGTTGTACCCGACTCATTATGGGGCTATGCTCTTTTGTCACCGCTCTTATACTTAATCAAGTCCGACTAAAGCCGCTGACAAGACTCCATACGAGTTATGGAAGGGAACGGTCCCTAACTTGTCCTTTATTCGGGTTTGGGGGTGCGAGGCTTATGTCAAGTGGAGACACGAGGATAAGCTCGGCCCGCGATCGGTCAAGACATACTTTATTGGTTATCCAAAAGGAATGTTTGGTCATTACTTCTATTCGCCAACCGAACAACGCGTTTTTGTTGCGGCTAGTGCGAAGTTCTTAGAGAAAGAGTTTCTCGAAGACAAGAGAGGTAATAGAACCTTCGATCTGTCGGAGATTACTGAACCAACAACCGAGCAACCAATGGAGGAAGCTGTTCCTTCTACGTCTGCTGCGGTTAATGTCCCTTTGGAACCCAGGAGGTCGGGTAGACTCTCCATTCCTCCAGATCGATATATCGGTATAGTCGAGGAGAATGGGAGAGACGACGTTTTACTCCTTGAGAGTAACGAACCCGTAACCTATAAAGATGCCATGACATGTTCCGACTCAAAGCTTTGGCAAGAAGCCATGCAATCCGAGATGGACTCGATGTACGAGAACAATGTATGGGATCTGGTTGACTTACCTGATAAGGCTAGGCCTCTTCAGTGCAAATGGCTTTACAAAATAAAGCGATCTGTAGAAGGACAACCAGATATATACAAGGCACGACTAGTGGCAAAGGGTTTCACTCAAGTGCAAGGGTTGCACTATGATGAGATCTTTGCACCCGTAGTCATGCTTCGTTCCATTCGGATTCTCTTAGCGATCGCCGCATTTCATAACTATGAAATTTGGCAAATGGATGTGAAAACCGCCTTCTTAAACGGTTATTTGGAGGAGGAGTTGTACATGGTACAACCCGAAGGTTACATCGATCCTGAAAATCCTAAGAAAGTTTGCAAGCTTAAGCGTTCCATTTATGGACTTAAGCAAGCTTCACGGAGTTGGAATCATCGCTTCGACCAAGTGATAAAGGAGAATGGATTCACTCGATCGGTCGAGGAACCATGTCTATATATCAAGTCGAGTGGGAGCAAGATTGTCTTCCTAATACTGTACGTCGATGACATACTCTTGATTGGGAATGACATACCTCTCTTAACTTCGGTAAAAGTATGGTTAAAGAACCATTTCCGGATGAAAGATCTGGGTGAGGCACAGCGTATTTTGGGGCTCCGTATCTATAGAGATAGATCACGACGGATGTTATCCCTCAGTCAGGAGTCTTATATAGATAAGATTCTTGAGAGGTTCAGCATGACCAACTCCAAGAAGGGGAACCTTCCAATGATCTCAGGGGTGCACTTGAGTAAAGCTCAAGCACCAAAGACATCGGAAGAGGTCGAGCGCATGAGTCGGATTCCATATGCTTCGGCAATAGGATCGATCATGTATGCCATGATATGCACACGTCCAGACGTGGCATATGCATTGAGTATGACGAGTCGATACCAAGGCAATCCAGGTGAAGCACACTGGATGGCCGTAAAGAACATTCTTAAGTACCTACGGAGGACTAAAGATTGGGTATTGACTTATGGTGGAGACACTGAGCTATCTTGTGACCGATTCTGTGCAGACGCTAGTTTCCAAACGGATCGAGATGACTCGAAATCTCAATCTGGATTCGTTTTTACTCTTAATGGCGCTGCGATCAGCTGGAAAAGCTCCAAACAAACTGTTATAGCAGATTCAACGACTGAATCCGAGTACTATGCTGCTTCAAAGGCTGCGAAGGAAGCTATATGGATGCGTCAGTTCTTACAAGGACTAACTGTAGTTCCTAGTTCGAATGACCCAATCACCATCTATTGTGACAATAGTGGTGCCATCTTCCAAGCGAAGGAGCCTAAGTCCAGCAACAAGTCTCGGCACGTGCAAAGGAAGGCTCACATGATCCGGGATTACGTGGAGTAGAAGGAGATAGTGATTGACAAGATTGCTACGGATGACAATATAGCAGATCCTCTCACTAAGCCGTTGAGACAAGATAAGCATGAAGGGCACGTTAAATCCATGGGAATTAAGCGTGTTCCTGAGTTGTATTAGTTGTTTTGTATGGATTTGACACTTGTATTTCCTAAAACTTCTAATAAAATCATCGTTTTGTTATATATATTGTTTTTCATGAGGGTTGTGCAGACAACGTTGAACACCTCAAAGTGAACTGAATTGCTATATATTTTGTTTTGGTCCGTGGTCGCCTACACGAGCTGATAACTCTGGTAATCATTTTGTGACGTCGATTGATGGTGGGTTCAACAAGCCATAAGTCAAACTGTTGACTGATCGATCACAGATGCGGGTTTACTGAAATCGCGCAGGACATTTTTGTGACGACAACATGGAGTCCTAAATGTTTCAGAACATTAGGTGCCTGGTCGTGGATAGGACATCCATAGTGTTCCTAGAGTCGATTCTTTTGACTATCGACTGTCTCTTGAGATTAAGGCAGATTTTGGGTGACTTTGGTTTCTTTCTCACGGTCGACCGTAACAGGAGGCCAAGCAGATTTTCACTGGGTCATTTCATGCTGCGCTTATATCTGCAGGATTCGAGTTGCGGGAAATATCCAAACTTCTATCGAGTTATAATATTTATACCTCAGGGCCACTCGAGGAGCTGTAACTGAAAATGCATGGCCATGCTCGAATATTGATTCGTTTATCAGTTAAGTTACTCTCTAGTCGGGGAAACCACTCTTGATTCTGATCGCTTGTGAACTACGACCTTTGAAAGTACAGACTTTGCAAATTGGTTTACATTGAGTGGGAGAAATTTATTATGGATATGAGAATCGGTTATCGCACCTACACTTGTACGGACAAGTGGGAGATTGTTGGGGTTAGTGTCCTCCACAGTGAGTGCAATAACATAAATAAATCTCTAAAGGTACACAGGGTACATTTTGTATTTAATCAGTTGATTAACGTTTATCAATAACGGTTGGCTTGCTAGATAAGTTTGACGTTATTGTCATACAGATGGCGGTGATCAACTGGTCCCTAAGAGTCACACCTAAAGGATGTGTTTGAGAGATATGATTATTTGAGAAAATGATCATATTGATGCCTAACTTAATGACTAAACAGTTAGTTAGTGTTGTTGACTAAAAGGTTAGTCAAATGTGACTAAAATGTTAGTCAAGTGAGATGATGTTACTGACTAAAATGTTGGTCGTGTAATGTACGCACGGCAATTTAATACTGATTAAATAATATTAGCTAAGACGAGTTAAATGTAATTCGTGAATTGAATATAAAATGTTATATTTAATTGTTGTGTATAATGCAAGCTAATTAAATATAAACCGTTATAATTAATTAGTAAATTATAAATATAAGGATATTTATAATATATTATAGTCGGTCCATGCAGATGACACTAGTAATATGAGGTGCATTATATTAATAGCTAAATGATCAAAAGAAAAGTGTCTAGATACCTTTTTAGTCTAGATACAATTTCTTGGTCAATAAGATAGATATTTGAGGAGATTATAATCTCCCCAAACACTACCATCTTGGCCGGCCATTAGGAGAGTTTTAGTAGTATATTTACTTCCTAATTCTACTCTAATTGTTGATCAATTCATTCACTATTTTTACAACACAAAAAGACCTAGAGAAAAAACAAGTTTTCTCCTCTAAAATTCTCTATTTTTCTAGCAATCAAAAGGGCATATCTCACACATATCTTGGGTGTTACAATTAGGAGATACCATATTATTGGTATTGTTCTTAGGCCAAATTTACAAGATTTGAAGGTTAATTCTAATTCTTTTGTTTTATTATGCAATTTCTTTTTATGACCATTAATCTTATAAAAGTCTTCATTATAATCCTGTGAATTTAATGGTCTATATACGGATATAAACCTACATTTAATCGAGTCCTACTTATTCGCACTTGTACGTAGCGTGACTTTTTAGCCCAAATATCGAAATTAAGCAAATGTTTTCAAATTAGTAGAGACTACTCTTATGTAGGCTTTTTGATTACTATTTTCAAAATACATTTTGTCAAAACTTTCGAAAAGTAACCTCACTCCGAACCCCTTCTCTGGTTTCAAACCTCAGATTGATAGGTATCGACGCACCTTGAAATCTGAGACACTCGTGTCTTGTATTTCAAGACGCGTTGAATAGGTTCCAAATTCCTTTAATATTTGGTGGCGACTCCGAAAATACATTTTCAAAAAGGATTTTCTACTTTTCTTTTTGGTCACAAATTCATGCAATGATCTCCCCCATTTTTACAAAACTTCGCACCCCTCCCATTTCATTTTCCTGCGAGGCGCATTCCGCCCCGGCGCCCCCGCACGGGGCGAGGTCGGGCGCGCGCAGGGCGTCGATAGGTTTTCTCATTTTCCCGGTACCTTCACGTACAAGTGCGATATGAATGTAAAAAGAATGCAAAAAGAGATTGTTTAAAACCCTCAGTTAAGCATGCTTAACTTGTTAACGAAAACAGTTCAGTTCAATGACGAATTCATTTTAAGTGATTAAGATGCAAGGTGAGGATTTGCAAAAATGCATACAATTAAATAAACGTTCAATTAGCCATTGGTTTATTTTAGAGAGGTCAGTTGTTTATGCGACTTTGGAAAGGTGTTACGAATAGGGTGTGTATTTGAGGTGCATGGCCGCCTTATGAAAAGCAGACTTGCGTACCAAAGTCGGGGTGAGCCTAATGTAGGCCCTTGCTAGTCAAAGAAGTAAAGAAAACCTTAATCCTTGTAAGGATTAAGTATTACCTGTCTCGAATTAGGAAATCGGCAGCGCTTCGCTTCAAAGGGAAGAATTCAACACTAGGAAAATGAAGAATTCAAAGGATGTTTATGCGTGAGGCTTTGAGAGTGTTTTGTGTGAATTGTATTCTGAAATTGTGTGTTGAAACGAATGAATGGAGGGTTGTATTTATAGTGTAGAGCTCGTCAAGAATTAGGAAAGCCAGGGGATAAAACCGGACTTAGGAATCGCAAGGCCTCCTGCGAATGCTTGGGGCAATCGCAAGGACCCTTGCGGCTGCCTGCCCTAATCGCAAGGCCTCTTGCGATTGGTAGGGCGGGCATTATCCTTTTATTCCGTATATTTCCAAATTATATTTTAGGATATATGGTATAATCTTGCTTGAGCTCTAAGATACGTCGTTGAGGCTGTGTTTTAGGGTTTGACTAGGTTATCAAGGACCTTGGGAAGCGGGCCAGGCATGGGTTTGGGCTCGGTTCTGGGCCCGAGCCCTGAAAATGTAAAAAGGGTGTATTTTGTAGCATTTTGTGAAATAGGACATTCCGTGAGACTATCCTGGGTGTTTGCCAATCCTAAAAGGTGGTTTTAGAGATTGGGCCTAAATTTAGGGATTTAGGAGGATCGAATTGAACCTTGTTAATGTAAAATGATCAATTAGACTAAGGTGTTTAAAAAGGGGTGTGCGCATGCCGATTAGGACCTGAACTTGAGACAAGCTAGACTCTAGACCGAAGGACACTAAGAGTGATGACCCATAAGGAAACCTCATTTGCATTTTAAAACATTTAACTCGAATTCGTCATTAGTTAGAACCATTTAAGTTAACATAAAAGCATGCAATAAAAGTCCATTGTTACATCACTGGGTTTTTGGCGGGAGGTACAGATTTGGGTATCTACACAATCCCCCATAAAAAATCTTTACAAAGCTTGTGCAATCGCTTAACAACCCCTTTTGGCAAAATAACAGCAGCACACCAGAAGTTTTCAAGCCCAAACAACATTGATAACATCCATTTTAATCTAACTTAACACAACATATTATTTACAAAAATTAAAAGTGAAAATTTATGAAAAAAAAAATAAGGGATGTCGTGGCCATGTAACATACACACAAGTTTTATTTTCGATTTTTCTTTACTTTAAACTCATTGTTAATATTTAACATAATTTTTATATATAATTATAAAATAACTAATACTTAAATAAGCATAAAAACCATATGAACAATAATTAAAAGTGCTCAAAACTTATTAAACTAAACATATTTTCATATTACTACAACATATCTATTTTAAACATTATTTATTTATTATCATTACTTATACTCCACATAAACATACAAGTGAAAATAAAAGATGTTTAATATATATTTAACATAAAATCATACTTACAAAAATATAATAATAATCAAATTAATTTTAAAAGAGATTAAAACAAGATATAGCTAGTCACCTTATTTGGTAGATTATTGGTTATGGAAATTTCTTCACCCAAAATACCCATATTCTTCACCCAAATACTCCAAGAATATTAGCTCCTAATACCCACTAATTAACTAGAGATTACTAGAGATTATTAGAATAATATTAGAGGTTTATTTTAGAGGTTTTTGGAAGAAAAATGGAAGAAAAATAAATGAGAGAAAAAGAGCTAAGTAGCACGACGACATTTTGAGGAGCAAATGAGGTGATTTTGCTCTTTGAAAGCTTA
The DNA here is from genome assembly GCA_023091065.1 of Dianthus caryophyllus. Taxonomy (NCBI): domain Eukaryota; kingdom Viridiplantae; phylum Streptophyta; class Magnoliopsida; order Caryophyllales; family Caryophyllaceae; genus Dianthus; species Dianthus caryophyllus. Next base: position 17,368,875 of record CM041527.1, on the reverse strand, counting down.
TGAGATAAGTTAGACAAATTTAGGTCAAAATGAATTAAGGAGATAAGGTTTAAGTTTTTAGGAAATAAAGTTTAATTAAATGAAAATAGGAAACATCATCATCACATTAAACCACAACACTATTTGGCTTAAGAAAATGTTCCCCCGATGTTTTAAAATGTTTTCACGAAATACATCTGATTTAAAAAGTCGGGCGTCAAAGACGGTAAAAGTTAAAGTGTGCGCATTTGACGATTTTTCGAAATATCTCTACTTTTGAATTCTAAGATTAAAATATTTTATTTACTACTTTAGAAAAAATTTAAAAGTGACGGAAATGAAAATGGTAGTATTAAAGTAGTAGTATTGTATTTGTATATATGTATTATTATGAAGTATAATCTTTAAATTTTTAATACAAAAATAAAAATGATGATGATAAAATAGATGTGTAAATAAAGTTTGATTTTGTGTAAGAAAAAATGAAAGAGGATAGACTTGAATTTTTGGTGACAAATCAATGGCTCAAATAAATTTTTCGGGCTCGATTTTCATTTTCGAAATTTTCGATTTGCGCGCTCGCGAAAAGTTTAGAAATAAAAGATATGATCTTAAAATAGTGTTTTGAAATAAAATCGAAAATAAAAATAAAAATAATTTTTGAAAGGGCACTAAAAACAAAATCGAGTTTTAATCCTCGAAATTTTGAATAAAAATTTCTTAGGTCGAAATACTTATTTTTTTCGTTGAATTTTTTATATTTAAAGATTTATATTTAGCCGTCAAAAATTTAATCAATTTAAATTAGGTGTGACATATAATTTCGACAATTTAGAAAAAGTTAGTTTAATAGAAATGAAATAGTAATTAGATATTAAGATAATACTCCCTCCATCCCAAATTAATTGTCCCCTTTCTATTTTGGGATGATTTAAGGGATGATAATGAAAATGAGAAAATTTTGAAAATCATTTGTTAAAACATACTAAATATAGGAAGGGGACAATTAATTTGGGAAAAAAATTTGTTGAAAGGGGACAAGTAATTTGGGATGGAGGGAGTATGATTTATTAAAAAAAAATCAAAATGATTACATTTTAACTAAAAGTTTGATGTTAAGTTTACTTTTGAAAACTAAAAAGAAAGTGGAAGAGGATAAGATGTTTGGCCTTGATTTGCGTGTTTGAAATCGATGACTTGAATTTCAAAGACGGGAATGATATAAGGGTCCATTTTTATTCGAAAATCAAAAATGTACGAAATTGAATTTTATGAATAAAAGGTTTTACTTTTATTTTTATGAATAGTAAACATAACTTAACCTTTTTGAAATTTGAAAGGCGACTATAGTTTTGTGTTGATTTTTATAAAATTTTGAATTGTGTTTCTTTTTTAATTCTAAAGATAATACAACATATTTTACTTTTCAAAAATTTTAAATTTGGACTTAAGAAATTTAGTATTATTTGGCGAAAAAAATTCAGACGTATTTTTATTATAAGGAAAAAAGGATGAATTTAATTTAAGGAATTAAATTCTATTATAATATTGTGTTAAAATAACACGGAGTGTTACAGTTTTCGAAGTGAGGGTGTGTGAGTAGCTAAGGAGGAGTTAGGAGGAGTTTGGAGGGGAGTATGTGTGAAAAACTAAGTTAGAAAGTTGAATTTTGGCAGACAAGAATTTCTGGACGAGGAGTAGCACTTTATGCCGACCGGTTTTGATTGAACCGACCGGTTCAATGGTCCAAACCGAACGGTTCCCACCCGAACCGGCCGGTTCTGCTTGATTTTGCTGTGCAGATTTCGTGCTTGCTCGGGACTTATTCTCCACGAAATCCCTTATAACCCCAAGACCCTCTAAACCCTAACTATCATTTTAAAGCTGCTTTTCATTCAATACATCATAATTCTCTCTTCTCTCTCATTAAATCCTCATTAATTCTCTCTTAAACTTCATTCAATTCATTCTCAATCAAACCCTAATCAGCCCTACTTTCATTCCTTGCTAATTCCTTCGGTAATCTTTATCTTTTGTTGTAGTTTTCTGATTATTTTGTTATCATATGTATGTTTTGTTTGTTCTTATGTTGTATGTGTATTGTTTGTGCCCTAATCAAGGAGAAGAGGACTTGGGTGAAGAAGACACCATACTCATCGAAGAGGAAGAAGACTAGGGCTCTTTCCACCATTTGAACAAGGTAACTAGGTGTAGCCTTGATTGTATTTTGACTAGTGTGAGGCCTTGTGGTTGTTTGTGTCATTGGCTATGGTTGTATGATGTAAAGTTGTGACCTTTGCATTATATTGTTTGGTTGATCAGTTATGGGTCGGCCTCATACTAAATTGAGTCTAGTAGCATGTTAGGTTGTTATTTCACATAAAATGATGACTTAAGTATTGTATTATGATTAAAGCTGATATCTTGGTTGAGTTTGAGATCATTTTAAGGTATGCCCTAATGTTGTTGAATGAGCATTGTGATGGTTGAGCATGCTATTGATTGTTTTGATGACATTGTGATGAGTTAGGTTGCGAATTTGATTGTTGGTTTGATCATGAGGTTACTATGGTTTGTATTGACGGTATTGGAGATGGTTTGTATGGTTGACTTGAGTATTATGCTTATGCTTGAGTTAAGTTTGCATGCGTGTTGTGACGATCCGCACTGAAAACCCGGACCGTGACACGTGTACTGTTTGACACGTATGTGAGGAGCTACGACGTCCTGGTTTGGACGGATACCGCCCATAGTCCCCTCGGCTATTCTTGATGCTTAGTTAGAGCTATTATGGGTTCTCAACCATGTTGGTTAGAGACTATGGTTTATATAATGTCGTCACCGTTCTTGTTGCTCGGTGGGATTAGGCCAAATTTAGACTATGAGATTGAGGAACTTCTTGTTGCTGTTCCGCCATAGGGTTGAGTGATTCTTGTTGCTTCACTCGAGGTGATTCTTGTTGCTTCACCTAGTGCTTTGCGCTTACTCTTGCGCTTGTGTTGATTGGCTACGAGTTTGATTGATTGGAGAAGGTTGTTGGTGACGCGTGGTGTGTGTGTGATGTTGAGCCGTGTTGTTGTTGTCATTGAACCGTGTTGATTGTTGTTGTTGTCCCTTGTATTGTCGATTGTTTTGGTACTCTGATTATAGGCCGTAGGCCAGGTGAGCTTGTTTATGTTGTTTATTACATTTATGATGTTGAAATATGACTGGGGAGCACCTAGTTACTCCCCACTGATTGTGGTTGTTGCTTCCTTTTTATAGGTACGCGCGGGCCGGGACGGGATAATGTGTGAGGATACCGTGAGGATGTGACCCGTAGCTTGCCTTGGATGAAATGACTAGCTAGCTTTGCATTGTTTAGACTAGATTAGCTCGTTTCAGTTTTATTTCGTTGTACTGTGTGTTGGGTTTGTGGGGGTATTTATTCCCCGATGTTAGGCCCTGAGGTCTACTCTACTTTACTTTTGTTTTGATTTGCTTAGTCGTTTGTGAGGGACAATTCCGGATAACAGTGTTTCCGCCACCGTGCACTAGTAGAAAAACATTGATTTGCGGCTCATCATTTGAGGCGTTTTTTCAAAATAGCAGCAAATACAGTTTGATGTTTGAACTTTTTTTATTAAAAAAACAAATTTATATGAGGCGTTTTTCAGGAAAACGCCGCAAATAACGCATATGAGGCGTTTTACTTGATAAACGCCGCAAATAAGGATATGTTTTGTTAAAAGAAATTTAAAAGTAATAATAAAAGGAGATTAAAATATACGGAGTAGTGGAGCACCCACCACCTATCTCATCCCTTACTACGCAATATTCACCTACTCTTCTGATCTCTATCATCTAGAACCCTTAACCACCCTCCCAAACCACTAGCCAACGCCATCAGTTAACTGTCGATGAGCTTTTCCATCGCCGCTTCCCGCCCCAATTTCTGGCCCTCGTCGAGGATCTCCTCGAGGAAGTACAACGAGCAATGGAAGATCCAAAAAAAATTGGTGGTGGTTTTCGAAAAATTGGAGTGAATGTTTAAAGCTTACGAGGTACCTTATTGTGTACTGTCTTTACCTCTGATCTTGTTGGAGATGGATCCAGCCTAATATAAATTCCCACATTACATCCCACATCGGTTGTGAGATGAGAGTTGGTCTTGTTTATAAGGTCTTGTTTATAAGGCTAGGGGCTATTCCTCCTATTGCCAATTGGTTTTAGGATGGAACCTCCTAGGCCTTATAAGCGGACTCTCTCATTCTCTCGGGTGTGGCTCAGTGATAAGACACGTTTATACGATGTTAAGACCGAGAATTTAGCCCTCGAGAATCTTATAAAATTGGTTAAACTTTTCTTTCACAAATACACACTTCGTTAAACTTTTCTTTCTATCACTCACTCACCCAATTTACATTGTTATACTCATATCTTTCTCTCATATATTTGAGATCTTGTGGTGGTTGTGTTGGTTTAATGCTCAACTTCATGTGGGAGAAATTACCTCTCTTTTGGTTGTGATGATCTTCATTGTCATGGTGTGTATAATTTTGAGTCACATTTGCACTGTGAGGACATGTTTTCCTTGTAATAGTTAGCTTTCTCTCCGATTTTTACTTGTCCTAGTCGCATTGAGGACAATGCTCGGTTTAAGCGTGGGGGAGAAGCTAGGTTACACCTACCTCTTGGTTTTAGATGTCTTTTATCTAGTTTTATGTCGCATTTCATGCATGATCAACAAAAAAAAAAAAAAATTAAAAAAATTAATAAAAAAAGAGAAAAAAAAAATAGAAAATGAAAAAGAAAAAAAATATCCCCCGATAGGTTGAAAACCCGAAAGGGCGGCCTATGCAAAACTTGGGGGGCCTCGCTTTTGGAAGCCTTAGTATGCAACCATTAGCAACAAAATTGAGGTCAAAAGAGCCTAAAAAAGGGCCATAATTACCCCCTAAGTATGGGGCTAGTACTAATATCCCGTCTATCGAATATTTGGCTTGCTTTGCATTTTGTACGGAGATATAAGGCGAGAAGTGTGAAGGAAGGAAGGGATAGGAGCCACTTGATAAGGCCTTTGGAGTAAGAAGGGCATGATCACGTTGTTTATGGCGCTTATCAAGTGGAGGAGATATAAGGAGCGGGATTAGAGGTGTGCTTTGGATGACAGTGAGGCACACCTCCTCTACGACATGGTTGAAGTGAATTTGGAGTTGGTTTGACGAGGGAGTTATAAGAAGGCTGAAGTGAGATTAGGAACAATATAGACGAGGGAGTCATAAGGAGGAAGATGTGTGAGGGAAGAGTACTATCTTTCGGCTTACTTTACTCGGGATCAGCAAAGATCTAAGCGTGGGGGAGTTGATAAGACACGCTTATACGATGTTAAGATCGAGAATTTAGCCCTCGAGAATCTTATAATTCCCACTTTTTAGATGGATTATGGTGCTTTTGACGTAAATGGGAAACCAAGGCTAAATTACGGTTATAAGAGAAGTCAAAGTCGAAGTCAAGACAAGGTGAACTAAAGCCGACGCAAGGTCAACTTCAAATGGTTATATCTCAAGTTTTAGACCTCCAATGGATGCAAGACCAAGTGGAGATGATAGTTCATTTCGATAGCTTTCCAACGGCAGGTCACACGCTTAATTCCGCCAAGAAACGAGTGAGATATAGCCTTTACAAAATCAGCTTCCAGCAGGTATGCGCCCTAGGCGCCAGAAATTGCGCCCTAGGCGCATAACTCAAAACTGCAGCGTTTCATTTCTTTTTTACGAGTATTCAAGTTGTTTTTGGGGGAAATATTCTCATTATCTCCTACCTTTTTATGCAAGACATCATCTTTATTTTAGAACTCTCTCATTTTTAGTGGTCATTAGGTTATCATTAGCTTTAATTAGCAAGTAATTAGTAGGTAATTAACTTTCTCTTCAAGAATTTGGGGAAATTAAGCCAAATATGGATGGCTAATCTCTTTCTTATTGGTTTGTATTGATTGAAATCATCTAATACATATTGTGAGCCAAAGTTTCTCTCTTTTGATATTATTGTTTAATCTCTCCTTGTTATTAATGTTGTTTATGATTAATTCATTGATTTTTATACGTGATCATCATATGATTAGTGAATTTATCTATTGTTATTAGGTTTTTGCCTCTAGATTGTTGGTAATTATCTATTGTGTGACATTGTTGATGCAATCTTCTCATGGATTTGTGGATTGTTGTGTTGATTAAGGAGGTGATTAGTGAACTTTATGAAGATTAGATTATTTTTATAAGTTCATGCTCTTGTCTATCATTTTTAATGCACAACTCATGTTAAATTTATTCTAGATTGTTATGAATTGCATGATTTTGTAGTAGTTTGTGGAAATGGATGTTTTTCGCATGCTTATTATTGTCGATAGAGAGCAACATTGGTTTAATCGAGTTTTCGGCTATGATCAATGCGATATTATGATGATGGATGTCAATATAAATCAATACCTTTAATTCAACCTTTTTCTATCGTTCTTTTATCGCTTTTACTTGTTTTATTGTTAATCTTCGATCACACATTCAAACACATATCCCCCTTTACGAGTTCTCGCTTGTCTTGTTTCGTTCGTCTAGCTAGTTTAAACGAGTTTTTCGCTCGGTCTTCCCTTGGGTTCGACCCTTAAATACCATATATACTACGTTGTTTTTGCATGATTAGTAAGGTTTATAAATTGTTTAATTTGACCGCTTTATTAACGACGTAAAAGTGCCCGCCACTCAGGCTCGTGAAATTTAACAGATCTGAAAAGAGGTAACATTTGATTTTTCATACTCAATCGAACTAATTTTGATATTAGGGTTTCTATTTTATAGTTTGTTTTTGTATTTTATTTTTGTTTATTTATATCCTGCGATGAATTTAGAGGTGAATAAGAATCAAATTCTGGATTAATACAAGTTTGAGGCAAAACGATGGTTACTAATTTGACTGCCTGTGTTTAATAATCTCGTTATTATTGCAACATCGAGTGATAATTTCGAATGATATCCATATTTTGTTTGTATTTAGTTATTATTAGTGTTTGATGACGAGTTTAGTACCATATCATGGTTTTCGATGTGGATTTGTTGTGGTTACATCTGTCATTACTTTAATTTGTTTGCTTTTCTCTGGTAGTATTGTTGTTATTCTTTGTAATGTTGTATGTATATTGTTGTGTTAATGGGATGGTAATGTTTACCTTCGTTGAGTTTTGTGTTTTGCCTTCATACATCAAAAATTTGCAAAAAGGAAGCTGATAACATAAACAGTACCCAAGATAATGTGGAAAATTTTATGGATTTTGGGTTGAGTTCCACTCTTTTGCTCTCATCTAACAAAATCAATGGTTTTGTATTTTACTTAGTTACTTTATTCATAGTTTTGATACTCCACTGACAGAAAAATATGGATAATCGTTTTCTGATTTTGAGTTGTTTTGACTAAGTTGTTGATTAATGAAAAAAATTATTCATTTCATATAAATGTGTGAATTTTAGGTTTTTCTATTGTGAGTTATTTATTCTGGCCGAGTAAATTTTGGTTCTGAATTGAGTTCATTTGAAGGATTTAAAAATAATTCTCAATGATGGTTTAATCTATAGGTATTGGAATGTGTAAATAATTAACCATCAGAGTATATCTTTAGAAAGGTGAGGCAATGCAAAAATGAAGATGGTGGGAAAATCTCGAAGCTGCAGCATCAATCAGCTTGGTGCATCCCGTGGGAGTTACTACTTATTGTTCTACTGACAGTTTTCGAGCTGATCATATAAGTTTAGTCATCACTAATAATTCTCCTTATATAATGCTTTACAGTGGGCGAGAACGATCGAAGGCGGTGACCGAGGAATTTGTAAGACTGTGGAATACGGGTGCGATCTACAGGTATGGTGAAACACGAATATAGTTAGCAACACCATTTATTACAAATTTAAAATACCTGATGTTTTCTGCTCATTTGTCCATATTCACGTCTCAGATGACAACCACACCTCTTGTTGACTATTTTCCTCAACACATTTCTGGTCACATCTTCCGTCATGAAGCTCTTTGTCAAATAACTCTTTGTCTTGTCATTGATGTCTCATTGTAGCGGTTTTTTTGTTGTTACTACAAATTAAATACTTCCTCCATTCCATTTGATTCTATACATATTCCTTTTTCGGAAATTCCAATCAATTCTATACATTTCTATTTTGGTCCGTACTTTATTAAATTAAAAGACCAATATACCCTTCATTAATACCCCACCCAACCCACTTGCAATGTCCTTTTTTAAAGAATAAAGTAGGGGTAGTTTGGTAATTCTATTGTCTACCCCACTTGATTTTCTTCTACCTTAATTACCGTGTTTTGGTCAAATGTATAGAACCAAACGGAATGGAGGAAGTACTATATTTGTTGTCGTCATTTTTTGTTGTTGTAGTATTGACCTTTGTTAGGTGTCTACGGATGTCGTCCTTACTGTTCATTGGTTAGTACCCTTTCTCGGTTATTACAATGGGTATTGGTGTTGCGAATGGGTTACGTATTGCTACTCAGCTCCTTTACTTGGCGTGATCTGAATGTAATGTTTGGTGGTGTCGATATTGTTGTCTATAGTGTGTAATAATTGTTGCATGTTGTTGATTTTTGTCGCGTGTGTCGTTGCCCCCATTCATGGTTAAACCTGCTGGTGGTTGTTGATGCTACTACCCATAGATGTAATCCACTAGGCTCCTATATAAGCTAGACACTATATTTGATACATACATGTTGATTATCTCTAATAAAAAGGTTATTTATAATTGATGTGGGGAATTTAAATTGTGATAGTTATCTTTTAATTTAATGAGTCCATAATTGCTTTATATTATCGTTATAGCTGTGTAACTTGATAATTATGCTTTAGTATAATTTGTTTTCTTGGATTAAAAATAACTTCGTATTATACTTGTGCTTGAAGGTATTATATTATCCATAAGGATGAAAAAGACTCCAAGCCGCAGAATTCAAGCAAGGAAACAGGAATACTGTGTTAATTTTGTCTTCCGTTTTTATTTTGTTACAAATTTATACATTTGGAGGATTGTGTAAGAGTCCGTGTTTGTTTGAAGTGTGTAGTTATCATGTAGTATGTAATATTGTGAAGTGTATATCATGTCGAAAAGTATATAGTTGCATTTAATTAGTATTAAATAGATTGCATTTTTTAAAATCATGTATGAATGTATAAAGTAAAGGATTAATTGCCAAGAATAATCCGAACTGGTCATTTTATTTCATAAATAATCCGAACTCGAATTAATCCACGAATAATCCCAACTATTCAAGTAACATTCCAATAATGTACTTTGACCAATTTTAACATGCTTTAATCAACAAAAAAAAAGGAGTGAAAAAGTTTTAAATTTTACTTAAAATAAGAGTGAGGCAAAGTTAGAGTCGATTTCACCATTTTTTTTTACGTGTTAGAGTCGATTGAAATTGGCCAAAGTACATTATTGGAATGTTACTTCAATAGTTGGGATTATTCGTGGATTAATTCGAGTTCGGATTATTTATGGAATAAGAGGACCAGTTCGGATTATTCTTGGCAATTAATCCTAAAGTAAATTATTAAAATATATGTTCATTTTTTTTTTTAAAATAATGTAGTTGTTAATGATTTTTTTGGGTTTGAAAAAACCATAATAATTTTTTTTTATTTAGAAATAAGTTATTTGCGGCTTGACCGGCGGCCGGTCGGCCGGCTAAGAGGCATTGGTTGACCGGCCGGCACTAATAAATGGACCAGACCTCTCTTTGGGCCTTTGACTTTCTTTCACTTGGGCCTTGACTCTTGAATTCACCCAAGTCACTCGTATTACTTCACTCCCGAGCTCGCCTTCGCCTCGACTTTTGGTTTTCCGTCATAAATTCCAATTTTCAGCTCAAATGCACGGAAATGCTACAAATTCCTGCAAACCACAGAAAAACACCAAAAACGCTACTCGAGCGAAATGTGAGAACAAAATGGCCCTAAAGGGCGCATTTTGACAATAAAAAGCAGCTCGGGACAGGGGTAAAAACATATAAAAATAACGTATATCAAACTCCCCCAAGCCAGACTCTTGCTCGTCCTCGAGCAAGTGACTCAACTAAAACTAAACACACCATACAAGCATATACAAAAGATGAGAAACAACGATTCAGAGCCGAACATGCAACTGTCACTAATCATGTACAACTTAAACAATCATGAGCAGTCGAAAGTGTTAGGAATAAATTCCCAACTGCAGAAACAAAGTCAATACATACTTATGAAGCCGCATAGAAATGATTTGTGAACCGGCGACCCTAGGATACCAATAATGTAGTGTCCTCACGGGTTTCACTCTTCGCTCATTTAAGAACAAGGTGAGTATATGTGAAATATCTGTAATAATGTAAAGGTAACTCACTCACCATCTCGACTCGTGAAAAACGCCTGCAATCAAATGTGAAAACAATCTCTACAACATAAGTACGCGTCCAACCAAACGAATGACCAGAATACATGCCAAGGACTTACGCGGGAAGGCCAGGGTAAAGGGTGAAAGGTGGTTGCGCCAAGCGCGTTTAGGATAAGTGGAGCTAAAATCGGTAGTTGCATATAACTACTAAATCAACTCACCACAACAATCAACCCAACTCCGTCGACTCGGAGGCGAAATAAACTCAAGCTCAAGATAGAACCTTCGTAAGAAAAGTCGCACAATCACGTCATCCAACCGTATTATGTACAAACCCCAAATGAAATAACATATTTTTTGTGTTTTTTTTCTTTTTCTTTTCTTTTTTTTTTTTTTTTTCTGTTTTGGATTTTTTTTCTTTTTTTTTTTCTTCTTTTTTTTTTTTTTTTAGAAATAAAATGCAAGTAACAAAAAGAACGGGGGTAACGGTAAATGACAGTAGACATAAGCTTCTGACTTGTACTCTTTTCTGCAACCTTAACTCAACGCCTCAAGCGTAAACCAACAAACCAAAGATCAATATGCAACTGTCCCGAAAAGGGTAGGTAAACTGAGTAGGTAAGTGGGTAAATAAAATGTAGTACAAAAACAGGCTTTAAGGCAAAGGCGGGGTGCAAAAAGAGGTAAACCTACAATCTAAAGGGTAAGAAAAATAGGCCATTTAGCTAATGTGGAGCTCATAAAACAAGTATAAAGCTGCCTTTCCTCATGTAATGCCGCTAGCCACCAACCCGACACGATCAGTATTAAGCAGATTGAGTTCACATTTATGCATGTTAATATTACGCCCTGCACGAGGAGAAACTACACACATCCTAACAACAAGGAGACCTGTAACACCCCGTGTTATTTTAACACAATTTGATAAAAGAATTTAATTCCTTAAATTAAATTCATCCTTTTTCCATATAATAAAATGCGACTGAAATTTTTTCGCCAAATAATAATAAATTTTCCTAAGTACAAATTTAAAAATTTTGAAAAATAAAGTTTGTTCTATTATCTTTAGAATTGAAAAAGAAACACCTTTCAAAATTTTATAAAAATCAACACTTATACTTTTCTCGACTTTGAAATTCAAGTCAACAATTTCAAACACGCAAATCAAAAATCAAACAATCAACATCAACATTTTGAAAATCAAACCTCACGTCATTTTTAATCAAAATGTAGTCATTTTGATTATTTTCAATAAATGATTATATATTAATATATAATTACTATTCCTTTTCTATTAAACTAGCTTTTTTCTAAAATGTCGAAATTCTAAGTTATACTTAATTTAAACTGATAAACTTTTTGACGTTTGTTTATAATTATTTAAATCTATAACATTCAACAAAAAAAAATAAGTATTTCGACATAGGAAATTTTTATTCAAAATTTCAAGGATTAAAACTCGATTTTTATATTTAGTACCTTTTGAAAATTAGTTTTATTTTTAATTCCGATTTTATTTCAAAACACTATTTTAAGATCCTATTCCTTATTTTGAAACTTTCTGCGATCGCGCAAATCGAAAATTTCGAGAAACGAAAATCGAGCCCGAAAGTTTGACTTTTGACTTTTGACTCACCTTAGTCAAAGTATTATCCACTTCCATTTTTTTTTCTTACACAAGTCTTACACCTTTATATTTTCATCATCATTTTTATTTTATTTTATATTTAAATTTAAAGTTTATACTTTTAATAAAATATAAATACAAATACGATACTACCTACTTTAATACGACCATTTTCATTTCCGTCACTTTTAAAATTTTTCTAAAGTAGTAAATAAAATATTTTAGTCTTAAATTTATAAAATGAATACTTTTCAGAAAATCGTCAAAACAGCACATTTTAACTTTTATCGCTTTTAACGCCCGACTTTTTAAACCCGATTTATTTCGTAAAAACTTTTTTAAATATCAAGGGGACATTTTCTTACCAAATAGTAATGTGGACTTAATTTGGTTTAATGTGATGATGATGTCTATTTCCTATTTAATTAAACTTTATTTATTAAAACTAAATCTTATCTCCTAAATTACTTAACACCTAATGTATCTACTAACTTACCTCATAAGTTTCAAAGTGCCAAAATCAACTTGCTTTGTGCTCCATAATGTCGTGAGCCTCATCCCTTTTCTCCCTTTTATTTTTCTTCCATTTTATTCCAAAAACTCCTTAAATTAAAACCTTAATATTATTCTAATAAATCCTAAGTAATTCTAGTTATATTAGTGGGTATTAGGAGCTAACTTGCATGGGTTATTTGGATGAATAACTTGGGTATTATGGGTGAAGAAAAATCCGATCTAAAATTTATTTTAGATCCTCGACGATTAACATCCTAATTAAGGTGACTAGTTATATCTCATATTATTCTCTTAGTAAATTAATTTTGTTTTTATTATAATTTTATAATTATGATTCTTGTGTTAAACTATGTTAAACATCATTTATGTGTGATCATATGTTATGTGAAGTATAATAAAATGATAATAAATAAGTATTATTGGTAATAGTTAAAATTGTAGTAATATGATAATATGTTTAGTTAATTTAGTTTTGAGCATTTTTAATTATGATTCATACGATTTTTATGTTTAGTTATGTTTTAGTTATGTTATAATCATATATAAAAATTATGTGAAATATTAACAACGAGTTTAAAGTGATTAAAAATCGAAAACGAAAATATACGTGTGCGTATTATTAGCTACGGCTTTTTCCCATTAATTTTGGTCAAAATTTGACTTTTATCACTTTTTAGTTTAATTGTTAAAATAATTTAATTAGTAGTTAATAAGTTGAATTAAGAAATTAAAAGAAATAAAATCAATTTTGTTTTATATATCACACGACATTCTTGATTTTAAATGGACTAAAATTGACCAAAATGAAATTATCACTAAGTCACTAAAGTTAAATAGTAATTAGAATTGAAATTTTGTATAAATCATTTTGGTTATAAATGAAATATATTAAACCGATAAAAATGAGCAACCATTATAAAAATGAATTAAATCGTGTGCTACTACCTTTGCAAATATTGGACTGTTGAACTTGGACATGCGGACTAAAATGAACCATCCACGACACCATTATTATTAAAAATGAAAATCGCTAAATTTAGTAAATAGATGACTAAATTTAACTAAGTTTCCATTTTAAAATAAATACTTTTATCACTAAATACAAAACGAACTTAACGGCTTTAAAACTAGAAATCTATACTTAGGAAATAAAAGATTTAGTTTTACACCTAAAGTATCTAAGTATAGAAAATTGAAAATGAATAAGTAAATGACTTAAAGTGTTTGAAAAACACTTAAATAAAATTGGACATATTAATAAATATTTCAACATAGAAATTTAAAAACATTAATAATTAACCACACTTCAAATAATAAACGAATGTGTTATGTGATCATATGAAACCTACAATTCAAATAAAACGTTTGACGATGAAACTAGGAGAGTCTAGTAACATGTGATATATAAATATCAAATAAATAATGAATATTGAGTAAGTTAAATAAAAGGTCAAACGCTTGAGCCTCCGATATGAAAACGTCAATCGTAAGTGAAGTGGGATTAAGATAGTCTTGTGCGGATACCACTATCTCGGTCTCTGGCTTGGGTCATACCGAATAGTGTGGTTTAAGCCGGCAGCCTTATTGCTTAGCATCCTGCCCATGCCGTTACGCCTTAAGTCGTATAGCCAAGGCCGTACAAGATAATGAATATGCCAATGCTTTTGTATCAGGCTTTAGGAAATAGTCGTTTTATCCTGAGTTAAGGTGCTCTATGAATAGCATAGCCCATTCTTAAATTGGATACTAGTGTACATGTACTAGACTAGGGCTTTATTCCCCTATTTCGCTAAAGTTACCAGGGCCACCGTGACATTATGTGCTTATGCGCTTTGCGGTTCTGTCTCCTTGCCGTGTTTCGTTCTTAGTGGGCGCGACACTAGCATTCGTTCTTACCCTGCGTAAAGATTACTTGACGAGATTGTATCTGAAGTTCGAACCATTTCGAACACTAGACGATGAGATGCAAGTACTATAGTATTCGGCGTGGTTTACGAGTCGAGTAAGTCGCTGCACTATGGTAGTGAGATGCAAACGACTAGAGTACAAAGGCCTACTCAGTGGTCAGGCTCGTGAGCAGTGTATGTTGTTTGATTAAATGAAAGTGAGTCAAAACCTTTTTAAAAACTAAAGACCACAACTTTCTGAAGTGAATCGAGTCTGCATGATGAGTATGTTACGATATGCATGTTTGTATGCGATCTGATATCGCTTTGTAATCTTGTTGTTATGTTGTGACACTATTGCTATGCTATTATCTGTTAATTGCCTTCATAACTGAATATCATGTTTATATGATTTATCGCTTTAAACCGCATGCTTATTATGACTTATATGTCTTTATATGCTATATGTAATAAGCATGTTTACATTTTTATCATAATGTTATAGTTATAAAGCGATAGTAATAAACCAAAGTAATCGAAACCGAGGGTAAGTATGAGCGTAGCTAGTCACTGTCCGCTCAGCGGGCATCCCCCATCAGTTTATTGTGCAGGATAACCGTGGACCAGGAGCTGGATAATGGAAGGGGCCACGAGACACTTTATTGCTTCACCTTTATTTGTTTTTGAGAGATTTGTAATATATGCAATAATACTCTTTTAAATTCCGTACTTAGAGTTGTTTTATTCAACTCTTGAACGATGTTATAACATTTGGGTTTTTATGTATAATTAATGACGCTGGTTTAAGACTTAATTAATTTCCGCCTTAGTAATTAAAGTCGACTAAAAACCAGGTTATTGATTAATTATCAAAGTCGTCTCATGACCGTGAGTAACTTAATAGTTATTTCATCTAGCGAGAGACACCTGGGCCAGACATTCATATCGTATGTCAGGCTGACTTATAGGATCAAATAATAAATTAGAAATCTTAGCTCGCTAAAATAATAACATAGAACGCTTTAAAGTGTGAGGATGGGTAGAAACCTTAAGGACCGACCGTAAGTTAAGGACTTTTAAATAACGAACTACTGCCCTCAAAATAAAATACACTAACTATCGTATGCTTGCTACTTGCTGATGTGACTGACAAAAACTAACAACTATCCTCGGATATAAAATCTAAGTAATAAATTTAATTCTCGAAGACCGAAGCCTTTAATCAAATACATGACGACAAGACCTCAAACGCAGCAAATGGACGCATCAAGAACCTTACAGCTGATAAGAAGTTCAAGATCTCGAAGATTTCTGTCGCAGGAAGGATTTCTACAACTCCATCTAATTATCCTCTTAACACAAATTTTTATTTGGTTCTCCTTTAAAAATTTTTAACCTCTTTAACCTTTTCTTCTAACTCTCTAATTTCCTAAATCTACAATTCCTAATAACTACTTCTTAAATGAACTTTCATTCCTCTTCCTTAATTTCACAAAATGATTTTTATTTTTGCTTTTCAAAGTCATAAACTCCTCTAAGTTTATTTTTAAAACCTTTAAATTTTATAATTTTTCAACCTCTTAAACATAGTTTCTTTCAAAATTTAAATATCTTCGAAAATTTTATAATTCCTAATTATCTTCTAAAAATTTACTTTCATGTTTCCCTTTGAAAATAGCTCTGAAAACTTATTCAATTAGTTCTAAAATTTTATTTCGTGATTTTAAATACCTTCGAAATTATTTGGTTTTAAATCGTATATCTTTTACCTTATATACTATCAAAGTTAGTTATTTTCAAAATTTTAAACTTATCAATACCTATTTCTGAATTCCCAACCTTCAAAATGAATCTTTATCTTTTCTTCTTAAATTCGATAAATATGTTTAAAATTTTCTTAAGGGTAGGACAAAATATATTGGTTTAAAATCATTGATTTAAAATTATTTAAAATCTTTATTGCAAACCAACTTTTAACTATATATATTTAATTTCAAATAAAATTATATTTTGTTTTATTTTAAAACCCTTATAGTTTTAATTTAAATTAATTCCGTACAAAACCTCTAGGCCCCACCTTTTTGAAAATCTCTTTAAAGTCGATTTTTGAAAATAACAATCTAGCAATATTTCTATATTAAATTCAAAATATTCTAGTTATAAATATAAAATGTTTATATCCTTCAATCTTTCCACCCTATCTAACATTCTTATAATAACTTAAAAATTCAAACATTTGGAAAAGCCTGATTCTACCAAAATAAAATGTCACTATCGAAATCTGTAAAATCTTGATATACTCTCTAACTACCTTGCCTAACTGCGAGTAGTTATCCACTCTATCCAAGTTTCAGGATGAAACTTCTCTTAAGGGGGTAGGTTTGTAACACCCCGTGTTATTTTAACACAATTTGATAAAAGAATTTAATTCCTTAAATTAAATTCATCCTTTTTCCTTATAATAAAATCATTTGAAATTTTTAGCCAAATAATAATAAATTTTCCTAAGTACAAATTTAAAAATTTTGAAAAATAAAGTTTGTTCTATTATCTTTAGAATTGAAAAAGAAACACCTTTCAAAATTTTATAAAAATCAACACTTATACTTTTCTCGACTTTGAAATTCAAGTCAACAATTTCAAACACGCAAATCAAAAATCAAACAATCAACATCAACATTTTGAAAATCAAACCTCACGTCATTTTTAATCAAAATGTAGTCATTTTGATTATTTTCAATAAATGATTATATATTAATATATAATTACTATTCCTTTTCTATTAAACTAGCTTTTTTCTAAAATGTCGAAATTCTAAGTTATACTTAATTTAAACTGATAAACTTTTTAACGTTTGTTTATAATTATTTAAATCTATAACATTCAACAAAAAAAAATAAGTATTTCGACATAGGAAATTTTTATTCAAAATTTCAAGGATTAAAACTCGATTTTTATATTTAGTACCTTTTGAAAATTAGTTTTATTTTTAATTCCGATTTTATTTCAAAACACTATTTTAAGATCCTATTCCTTATTTTGAAACTTTCTGCGATCGCGCAAATCGAAAATTTCGAGAAACGAAAATCGAGCCCGAAAGTTTGACTTTTGACTTTTGACTCACCTTAGTCAAAGTATTATCCACTTCCATTTTTTTTTCTTACACAAGTCTTACACCTTTATATTTTCATCATCATTTTTATTTTATTTTATATTTAAATTTAAAGTTTATACTTTTAATAAAATATAAATACAAATACGATACTACCTACTTTAATACGACCATTTTCATTTCCGTCACTTTTAAAATTTTTCTAAAGTAGTAAATAAAATATTTTAGTCTTAAATTTATAAAATGAATACTTTTCAGAAAATCGTCAAAACAGCACATTTTAACTTTTATCGCTTTTAACGCCCGACTTTTTAAACCCGATTTATTTCGTAAAAACTTTTTAAAATATCAAGGGGACATTTTCTTACCAAATAGTAATGTGGACTTAATTTGGTTTAATGTGATGATGATGTCTATTTCCTATTTAATTAAACTTTATTTATTAAAACTAAATCTTATCTCCTAAATTACTTAACACCTAATGTATCTACTAACTTACCTCATAAGTTTCAAAGTGCCAAAATCAACTTGCTTTGTGCTCCATAATGTCGTGAGCCTCATCCCTTTTCTCCCTTTTATTTTTCTTCCATTTTATTCCAAAAACTCCTTAAATTAAAACCTTAATATTATTCTAATAAATCCTAAGTAATTCTAGTTATATTAGTGGGTATTAGGAGCTAACTTGCATGGGTTATTTGGATGAATAACTTGGGTATTATGGGTGAAGAAAAATCCGATCTAAAATTTATTTTAGATCCTCGACGATTAACATCCTAATTAAGGTGACTAGTTATATCTCATATTATTCTCTTAGTAAATTAATTTCGTTTTTATTATAATTTTATAATTATGATTCTTGTGTTAAACTATGTTAAACATCATTTATGTGTGATCATATGTTATGTGAAGTATAATAAAATGATAATAAATAAGTATTATTGGTAATAGTTAAAATTGTAGTAATATGATAATATGTTTAGTTAATTTAGTTTTGAGCATTTTTAATTATGATTCATACGATTTTTATGTTTAGTTATGTTTTAGTTATGTTATAATCATATATAAAAATTATGTGAAATATTAACAACGAGTTTAAAGTGATTAAAAATCGAAAACGAAAATATACGTGTGCGTATTATTAGCTCTGCTTTTTCCCATTAATTTTGGTCAAATTTTGACTTTTATCACTTTTTAGTTTAATTGTTAAAATAATTTAATTAGTAGTTAATAAGTTGAATTAAGAAATTAAAAGAAATAAAATCAATTTTGTTTTATATATCACACGACATTCTTGATTTTAAATGGACTAAAATTGACCAAAATGAAATTATCACTAAGTCACTAAAGTTAAATAGTAATTAGAATTGAAATTTTGTATAAATCATTTTGGTTATAAATGAAATATATTAAACCGATAAAAATGAGCAACCATTATAAAAATGAATTAAATCGTGCTACTACCTTTGCAAATATTGAATTTGTTGAACTTGGACATGCGGACTAAAATGAACCATCCACGACACCATTATTATTAAAAATGAAAATCGCTAAATTTAGTAAATAGATGACTAAATTTAACTAAGTTTCCATTTTAAAATAAATACTTATATCACTAAATACAAAAGCGAACTTAACGGCTTTAAAACTAGAAATCTATACTTAGGAAATAAAAGATTTAGTTTTACACCTAAAGTATCTAAGTATAGAAAATTGAAAATGAATAAGTAAATGACTTAAAGTGTTTGAAAAACACTTAAATAAAATTTGACATATTAATAAATATTTCAACATAGAAATTTAAAAACATTAATAATTAACCACACTTCAAATAATAAACGAATGTGTTATGTGATCATATGAAACCTACAATTCAAATAAAACGTTTGACGATGAAACTAGGAGAGTCTAGTAACATGTGATATATAAATATCAAATAAATAATGAATATTGAGTAAGTTAAATAAAAGGTCAAACGCTTGAGCCTCCGATATGAAAACGTCAATCGTAAGTGAAGTGGGATTAAGATAGTCTTGTGCGGATACCACTATCTCGGTCTCTGGCTTGGGTCATACCGAATAGTGTGGTTTAAGCCGGCAGCCTTATTGCGTAGCATCCTGCCCATGCCGTTACGCCTTAAGTCGTATAGCCAAGGCCGTACAAGATAATGAATATGCCAATGCTTTTGTATCAGGCTTTAGGAAATAGTCGTTTTATCCTGAGTTAAGGTGCTCTATGAATAGCATAGCCCATTCTTAAATTGGATACTAGTGTACATGTACTAGACTAGGGCTTTATTCCCCTATTTCGCTAAAGTTACCAGGGCCACCGTGACATTATGTGCTTATGCGCTGCTGATTCTGTCTCCTTGCCGTGTTTCGTTCTTAGTGGGGAGCACACTAGCATTCGTTCTTATCCTGCGTAAAGATTACTTGACGAGATTGTATCTGAAGTTCGAACCATTTCGAACACTAGACGATGAGATGCAAGTACTATAGTATTCGGCGTGGTTTACGAGTCGAGTAAGTCGCTGCACTATGGTAGTGAGATGCAAACGACTAGAGTACAAAGGCCTACTCAGTGGTCAGGCTCGTGAGCAGTGTATGTTGTTTGATTAAATGAAAGTGAGTCAAAACCTTTTTAAAAACTAAAGACCACAACTTTCTGAAGTGAATCGAGTCTGCATGATGAGTATGTTACGATATGCATGTTTGTATGCGATCTGATATCGCTTTGTAATCTTGTTGTTATGTTGTGACACTATTGCTATGCTATTATCTGTTAATTGCCTTCATAACTGAATATCATGTTTATATGATTTATCGCTTTAAACCGCATGCTTATTATGACTTATATGTCTTTATATGCTATATGTAATAAGCATGTTTACATTTTTATCATAATGTTATAGTTATAAAGCGATAGTAATAAACCAAAGTAATCGAAACCGAGGGTAAGTATGAGCGTAGCTAGTCACTGTCCGCTCAGCGGGCATCCCCCATCTGTTTATTGTGCAGGATAACCGTGGACCAGGAGCTGGATAATGGAAGGGGCCACGAGACACTTTATTGCTTCACCTTTATTTGTTTTTGAGAGATTTGTAATATATGCAATAATACTCTTTTAAATTCCGTACTTAGAGTTGTTTTATTCAACTCTTGAACGATGTTATAACATTTGGGTTTTTATGTATAATTAATGACGCTGGTTTAAGACTTAATTAATTTCCGCCTTAGTAATTAAAGTCGACTAAAAACCAGGTTGTTCTGATTAATTATCAAAGTTGTCTTGACCGTGAGTAACTTAATAGTTATTTCATCTAGCGAGAGACACCTGGGCCAGACATTCATATCGTATGTCAGGCTGACTTATAGGATCAAATAATAAATTAGAAATCTTAGCTCGCTAAAATAATAACATAGAACGCTTTAAAGTGTGAGGATGGGTAGAAACCTTAAGGACCAAGCCAGTAAGTTAAGGACTTTTAAATAACGAACTACCGCCCTCAAAATAAAATACACTAACTATCCTATGCTTGCTACTTGCTGATGTGACTGACAAAAACTAACAACTATCCTCGGATATAAAAACTAAGTAATAAATCTAATTCTCGAAGACCGAAGCCTTTAATCAAATACATGACGACAAGACCTCAAACGCTGCAAATGGTCGCATCAAGAACCTTACGGTGATAAGAAGTTCAAGATCTCAAGATTTGCAGGAAGGATTTCTACAACTCCATCTAATTATCCTCTTAACACAAATTTTTATTTGGTTCTCCTTTAAAAATTTTTAACCTCTTTAACCTTTTCTTCTAACTCTCTAATTTCCTAAATCTACAATTCCTAATAACTACTTCTTAAATGAACTTTCATTCCTCTTCCTTAATTTCACAAAATGATTTTTATTTTTGCTTTTCAAAGTCATAAACTCCTCTAAGTTTATTTTTAAAACCTTTAAATTTTATAATTTTTCAACCTCTTAAACATAGTTTCTTTCAAAATTTAAATATCTTCGAAAATTTTATAATTCCTAATTATCTTCTAAAAATTTACTTTCATGTTTCCCTTTGAAAATAGCTCTGAAAACTTATTCAATTAGTTCTAAAATTTTATTTCGTGATTTTAAATACCTTCGAAATTATTTGGTTTTAAATCGTATATCTTTTACCTTATATACTATCAAAGTTAGTTATTTTCAAAATTTTAAACTTATCAATACCTATTTCTGAATTCTCAACCTTCAAAATGAATCTTTATCTTTTCTTCTTAAATTCGATAAATATGTTTAAAATTTTCTTAAGGGGGTAGGACAAAATATATTGGTTTAAAATCATTGATTTAAAATTATTTAAAATCTTTATTGCAACCAACTTTTAACTATATATATTTAATTTCAAATAAAATTAAGATTTGTCTCATTTTAAAACCCTTACAATTTTATTTTAAATTAATTCCGTACAAAAATTCTAGGCCCCACCTTTTTTAAAATCTCTTTGAAGTCAATTTCAAAAAGGTTAATCTAGCAATATTTCTGTATTAATTCAAAATATTCTATTTATAAATATAAAATGTTTATATCCTTCAAATCTTTCCACTCCATCTAACATTCTTATAAAGATTCAAAAATTCGAACATTAGGAAAAGTCTTATTCTACCAAAATAAAATGTCACTATCGAAATCTGTAAAATCTTGATATACTCTCTAACTACCTTGCCTAACTGCGAGTAGTTATCCACACTATCCAAGTTTCGGGACGAAACTTTTCTTAAGGGGGTAGGTTTGTAACACCCCGTGTTATTTTAACACAATTTGATAAAAGAATTTAATTTCTTAAATTAAATTCATCCTTTTTCCATATAATAAAATGCGACTGAAATTTTTTCGCCAAATAATAATAAATTTTCCTAAGTACAAATTTAAAAATTTTGAAAAATAAAGTTTGTTCTATTATCTTTAGAATTGAAAAAGAAACACCTTTCAAAATTTTATAAAAATCAACACTTATACTTTTCTCGACTTTGAAATTCAAGTCAACAATTTCAAACACGCAAATCAAAAATCAAACAATCAACATCAACATTTTGAAAATCAAACCTCACGTCATTTTTAATCAAAATGTAGTCATTTTGATTATTTTCAATAAATGATTATATATTAATATATAATTACTATTCCTTTTCTATTAAACTAGCTTTTTTCTAAAATGTCGAAATTCTAAGTTATACTTAATTTAAACTGATAAACTTTTTAACGTTTGTTTATAATTATTTAAATCTATAACATTCAACAAAAAAAAATAAGTATTTCGACATAGGAAATTTTTATTCAAAATTTCAAGGATTAAAACTCGATTTTTATATTTAGTACCTTTTGAAAATTAGTTTTATTTTTAATTCCGATTTTATTTCAAAACACTATTTTAAGATCCTATTCCTTATTTTGAAACTTTCTGCGATCGCGCAAATCGAAAATTTCGAGAAACGAAAATCGAGCAGAAAGTTTGACTTTTGACTTTTGACTCACCTTAGTCAAAGTATTATCCACTTCCATTTTTTTTTCTTACACAAGTCTTACACCTTTATATTTTCATCATCATTTTTATTTTATTTTATATTTAAATTTAAAGTTTATACTTTTAATAAAATATAAATACAAATACGATACTACCTACTTTAATACGACCATTTTCATTTCCGTCACTTTTAAAATTTTTCTAAAGTAGTAAATAAAATATTTTAGTCTTAAATTTATAAAATGAATACTTTTCAGAAAATCGTCAAAACAGCACATTTTAACTTTTATCGCTTTTAACTGAGCTTTTTAAACCCGATTTATTTCGTAAAAACTTTTTAAAATATCAAGGGGACATTTTCTTACCAAATAGTAATGTGGACTTAATTTGGTTTAATGTGATGATGATGTCTATTTCCTATTTAATTAAACTTTATTTATTAAAACTAAATCTTATCTCCTAAATTACTTAACACCTAATGTATCTACTAACTTACCTCATAAGTTTCAAAGTGCCAAAATCAACTTGCTTTGTGCTCCATAATGTCGTGAGCCTCATCCCTTTTCTCCCTTTTATTTTTCTTCCATTTTATACCAAAACTCCTTAAATTAAAACCTTAATATTATTCTAATAAATCCTAAGTAATTCTAGTTATATTAGTGGGTATTAGGAGCTAACTTGCATGGGTTATTTGGATGAATAACTTGGGTATTATGGGTGAAGAAAAATCCGATCTAAAATTTATTTTAGATCCTCGACGATTAACATCCTAATTAAGGTGACTAGTTATATCTCATATTATTCTCTTAGTAAATTAATTTCGTTTTTATTATAATTTTATAATTATGATTCTTGTGTTAAACTATGTTAAACATCATTTATGTGTGATCATATGTTATGTGAAGTATAATAAAATGATAATAAATAAGTATTATTGGTAATAGTTAAAATTGTAGTAATATGATAATATGTTTAGTTAATTTAGTTTTGAGCATTTTTAATTATGATTCATACGATTTTTATGTTTAGTTATGTTTTAGTTATGTTATAATCATATATAAAAATTATGTGAAATATTAACAACGAGTTTAAAGTGATTAAAAATCTAAAGCGAAAATATACGTGTGCGTATTATTAGCTACTGACTTTTTCCCATTAATTTTGGTCAAAATTTGACTTTTATCACTTTTTAGTTTAATTGTTAAAATAATTTAATTAGTAGTTAATAAGTTGAATTAAGAAATTAAAAGAAATAAAATCAATTTTGTTTTATATATCACACGACATTCTTGATTTTAAATGGACTAAAATTGACCAAAATGAAATTATCACTAAGTCACTAAAGTTAAATAGTAATTAGAATTGAAATTTTGTATAAATCATTTTGGTTATAAATGAAATATATTAAACCGATAAAAATGAGCAACCATTATAAAAATGAATTAAATCGTGTGCTACTACCTTTGCAAATATTGGACTGTTGAACTTGGACATGCGGACTAAAATGAACCATCCACGACACCATTATTATTAAAAATGAAAATCGCTAAATTTAGTAAATAGATGACTAAATTTAACTAAGTTTCCATTTTAAAATAAATACTTTTATCACTAAATACAAAACGAACTTAACGGCTTTAAAACTAGAAATCTATACTTAGGAAATAAAAGATTTAGTTTTACACCTAAAGTATCTAAGTATAGAAAATTGAAAATGAATAAGTAAATGACTTAAAGTGTTTGAAAAACACTTAAATAAAATTTGACATATTAATAAATATTTCAACATAGAAATTTAAAAACATTAATAATTAACCACACTTCAAATAATAAACGAATGTGTTATGTGATCATATGAAACCTACAATTCAAATAAAACGTTTGACGATGAAACTAGGAGAGTCTAGTAACATGTGATATATAAATATCAAATAAATAATGAATATTGAGTAAGTTAAATAAAAGGTCAAACGCTTGAGCCTCCGATATGAAAACGTCAATCGTAAGTGAAGTGGGATTAAGATAGTCTTGTGCGGATACCACTATCTCGGTCTCTGGCTTGGGCCATGCCGAATAGTGTGGTTTAAGCCGGCAGCCTTATTGCGTAGCATCCTGCCCATGTCTTGAATTACGCCTTAAGTCGTATAGCCAAGGCCGTACAAGATAATGAATATGCCAATGCTTTTGTATCAGGCTTTAGGAAATAGTCGTTTTATCCTGAGTTAAGGTGCTCTATGAATAGCATAGCCCATTCTTAAATTGGATACTAGTGTACATGTACTAGACTAGGGCTTTATTCCCCTATTTCGCTAAAGTTACCAGGGCCACCGTGACATTATGTGCTTATGCGCTTTGCGGTTCTGTCTCCTTGCCGTGTTTCGTTCTTAGTGGGCGCGACACTAGCATTCGTTCTTATCCTGCGTAAAGATTACTTGACGAGATTGTATCTGAAGTTCGAACCATTTCGAACACTAGACGATGAGATGCAAGTACTATAGTATTCGGCGTGGTTTACGAGTCGAGTAAGTCGCTGCACTATGGTAGTGAGATGCAAACGACTAGAGTACAAAGGCCTACTCAGTGGTCAGGCTCGTGAGCAGTGTATGTTGTTTGATTAAATGAAAGTGAGTCAAAACCTTTTTAAAAACTAAAGACCACAACTTTCTGAAGTGAATCGAGTCTGCATGATGAGTATGTTACGATATGCATGTTTGTATGCGAACTGATATCGCTTTGTAATCTTGTTGTTATGTTGTGACACTATTGCTATGCTATTATCTGTTAATTGCCTTCATAACTGAATATCATGTTTATATGATTTATCGCTTTAAACCGCATGCTTATTATGACTTATATGTCTTTATATGCTATATGTAATAAGCATGTTTACATTTTTATCATAATGTTATAGTTATAAAGCGATAGTAATAAACCAAAGTAATCGAAACCGAGGGTAAGTATGAGCGTAGCTAGTCCTTTGTCATTTCGTGAGCATCCCCCATCAGTTTATTGTGCAGGATAACCGTGGACCAGGAGCTGGATAATGGAAGGGGCCACGAGACACTTTATTGCTTCACCTTTATTTGTTTTTGAGAGATTTGTAATATATGCAATAATACTCTTTTAAATTCCGTACTTAGAGTTGTTTTATTCAACTCTTGAACGATGTTATAACATTTGGGTTTTTATGTATAATTAATGACGCTGGTTTAAGACTTAATTAATTTCCGCCTTAGTAATTAAAGTCGACTAAAAACCAGGTTGTTACAGTTGGTATCAAAGCTGTCTTGCGACCGTGAGTAACTTAATAGTTATTTCATCTAGCGAGAGACACCTGGGCCAGACATTCATATCGTATGTCAGGCTGACTTATAGGATCAAATAATAAATTAGAAATCTTAGCTCGCTAAAATAATAACATAGAACGCTTTAAAGTGTGAGGATGGGTAGAAACCTTAAGGACCGACCGTAAGTTAAGGACTTTTAAATAACGA
The DNA here is from genome assembly GCA_023091065.1 of Dianthus caryophyllus. Taxonomy (NCBI): domain Eukaryota; kingdom Viridiplantae; phylum Streptophyta; class Magnoliopsida; order Caryophyllales; family Caryophyllaceae; genus Dianthus; species Dianthus caryophyllus. The sequence goes on along the minus strand of CM041527.1, from coordinate 17,342,331 downwards.
ACTACTGCCCTCAAAATAAAATACACTAACTATCGTATGCTTGCTACTTGCTGATGTGACTGACAAAAACTAACAACTATCCTCGGATATAAAATCTAAGTAATAAATTTAATTCTCGAAGACCGAAGCCTTTAATCAAATACATGACGACAAGACCTCAAACGCAAAGAAATGGACGATCAAGAACCTTACGGTGATAAGAAGTTCAAGATCTCAAGATTTACATCGCAGGAAGGTCTCCTACAACTCCATCTAATTATCCTCTTAACACAAATTTTTATTTGGTTCTCCTTTAAAAATTTTTAACCTCTTTAACCTTTTCTTCTAACTCTCTAATTTCCTAAATCTACAATTCCTAATAACTACTTCTTAAATGAACTTTCATTCCTCTTCCTTAATTTCACAAAATGATTTTTATTTTTGCTTTTCAAAGTCATAAACTCCTCTAAGTTTATTTTTAAAACCTTTAAATTTTATAATTTTTCAACCTCTTAAACATAGTTTCTTTCAAAATTTAAATATCTTCGAAAATTTTATAATTCCTAATTATCTTCTAAAAATTTACTTTCATGTTTCCCTTTGAAAATAGCTCTGAAAACTTATTCAATTAGTTCTAAAATTTTATTTCGTGATTTTAAATACCTTCGAAATTATTTGGTTTTAAATCGTATATCTTTTACCTTATATACTATCAAAGTTAGTTATTTTCAAAATTTTAAACTTATCAATACCTATTTCTGAATTCTCAACCTTCAAAATGAATCTTTATCTTTTCTTCTTAAATTCGATAAATATGTTTAAAATTTTCTTAAGGGGGTAGGACAAAATATATTGGTTTAAAATCATTGATTTAAAATTATTTAAAATCTTTATGGCAAACCAACTTTTAACTATATATATTTAATTTCAAATAAAATTAAGATTTGTCTCATTTTAAAACCCTTACAATTTTATTTTATATTAATTCTGTACAAAACTTCTAGGCCCCACCTTTTTTAAAATCTCTTTGAAGTCAATTTCAAAAAGGTTAATCTAGCAATATTTCTGTATTAATTCAAAATATTCTATTTATAAATATAAAATGTTTATATCCTTCAAATCTTTCCACTCCATCTAACATTCTTATAAAGATTCAAAAATTCGAACATTAGGAAAAGTCTTATTCTACCAAAATAAAATGTCACTATCGAAATCTGTAAAATCTTGATATACTCTCTAACTACCTTGCCTAACTGCGAGTAGTTATCCACACTATCCAAGTTTCGGGACGAAAATTTTCTTAAGGGGGTAGGTTTGTAACACCCCGTGTTATTTTAACACAATTTGATAAAAGAATTTAATTTCTTAAATTAAATTCATCCTTTTTCCATATAATAAAATGCGACTGAAATTTTTTCGCCAAATAATAATAAATTTTCCTAAGTACAAATTTAAAAATTTTGAAAAATAAAGTTTGTTCTATTATCTTTAGAATTGAAAAAGAAACACCTTTCAAAATTTTATAAAAATCAACACTTATACTTTTCTCGACTTTGAAATTCAAGTCAACAATTTCAAACACGCAAATCAAAAATCAAACAATCAACATCAACATTTTGAAAATCAAACCTCACGTCATTTTTAATCAAAATGTAGTCATTTTGATTATTTTCAATAAATGATTATATATTAATATATAATTACTATTCCTTTTCTATTAAACTAGCTTTTTTCTAAAATGTCGAAATTCTAAGTTATACTTAATTTAAACTGATAAACTTTTTAACGTTTGTTTATAATTATTTAAATCTATAACATTCAACAAAAAAAAATAAGTATTTCGACATAGGAAATTTTTATTCAAAATTTCAAGGATTAAAACTCGATTTTTATATTTAGTACCTTTTGAAAATTAGTTTTATTTTTAATTCCGATTTTATTTCAAAACACTATTTTAAGATCCTATTCCTTATTTTGAAACTTTCTGCGATCGCGCAAATCGAAAATTTCGAGAAACGAAAATCGAGCCCGAAAGTTTGACTTTTGACTTTTGACTCACCTTAGTCAAAGTATTATCCACTTCCATTTTTTTTTCTTACACAAGTCTTACACCTTTATATTTTCATCATCATTTTTATTTTATTTTATATTTAAATTTAAAGTTTATACTTTTAATAAAATATAAATACAAATACGATACTACCTACTTTAATACGACCATTTTCATTTCCGTCACTTTTAAAATTTTTCTAAAGTAGTAAATAAAATATTTTAGTCTTAAATTTATAAAATGAATACTTTTCAGAAAATCGTCAAAACAGCACATTTTAACTTTTATCGCTTTTAACGCCCGACTTTTTAAACCCGATTTATTTCGTAAAAACTTTTTAAAATATCAAGGGGACATTTTCTTACCAAATAGTAATGTGGACTTAATTTGGTTTAATGTGATGATGATGTCTATTTCCTATTTAATTAAACTTTATTTATTAAAACTAAATCTTATCTCCTAAATTACTTAACACCTAATGTATCTACTAACTTACCTCATAAGTTTCAAAGTGCCAAAATCAACTTGCTTTGTGCTCCATAATGTCGTGAGCCTCATCCCTTTTCTCCCTTTTATTTTTCTTCCATTTTATTCCAAAAACTCCTTAAATTAAAACCTTAATATTATTCTAATAAATCCTAAGTAATTCTAGTTATATTAGTGGGTATTAGGAGCTAACTTGCATGGGTTATTTGGATGAATAACTTGGGTATTATGGGTGAAGAATAATTCCGATCTAAAATTTATTTTAGATCCTCGACGATTAACATCCTAATTAAGGTGACTAGTTATATCTCATATTATTCTCTTAGTAAATTAATTTCGTTTTTATTATAATTTTATAATTATGATTCTTGTGTTAAACTATGTTAAACATCATTTATGTGTGATCATATGTTATGTGAAGTATAATAAAATGATAATAAATAAGTATTATTGGTAATAGTTAAAATTGTAGTAATATGATAATATGTTTAGTTAATTTAGTTTTGAGCATTTTTAATTATGATTCATACGATTTTTATGTTTAGTTATGTTTTAGTTATGTTATAATCATATATAAAAATTATGTGAAATATTAACAACGAGTTTAAAGTGATTAAAAATCGAAAACGAAAATATACGTGTGCGTATTATTAGCTACGGCTTTTTCCCATTAATTTTGGTCAAAATTTGACTTTTATCACTTTTTAGTTTAATTGTTAAAATAATTTAATTAGTAGTTAATAAGTTGAATTAAGAAATTAAAAGAAATAAAATCAATTTTGTTTTATATATCACACGACATTCTTGATTTTAAATGGACTAAAATTGACCAAAATGAAATTATCACTAAGTCACTAAAGTTAAATAGTAATTAGAATTGAAATTTTGTATAAATCATTTTGGTTATAAATGAAATATATTAAACCGATAAAAATGAGCAACCATTATAAAAATGAATTAAATCGTGTGCTACTACCTTTGCAAATATTGAATTTGTTGATCTTGGTCATGCGGACTAAAATGAACCTTCCACGACACCATTATTATTAAAAATGAAAATCGCTAAATTTAGTAAATAGATGACTATATTTAACTAAGTTTCCATTTTAAAATAAATACTTTTATCACTAAATACAAAACGAACTTAATTGGCTTTAAAACTAGAAATCTATACTTAGGAAATAAAAGATTTAGTTTTACACCTAAAGTATCTAAGTATAGAAAATTGAAAATGAATAAGTAAATGACTTAAAGTGTTTGAAAAACACTTAAATAAAATGGACATATTAATAAATATTTCAACATAGAAATTTAAAAACATTAATAATTAACCACACTTCAAATAATAAACGAATGTGTTATGTGATCATATGAAACCTACAATTCAAATAAAGCGTTTGTGATGAAACTAGGAGAGTCTAGTAACATGTGATATATAAATATCAAATAAATAATGAATATTGAGTAAGTTAAATAAAAGGTCAAGCGCTTGAGCCTCCGATGTAAACGTCAATCGTAAGTGAAGTGGGATTAAGATAGTCTTGTGCGGATACCACTATCTCGGTCTACGGCCGGGTCATACCGAATAGTGTGGTTTAAGCCGTGACCTTATTGCTTAGCATCCTGCCCATGCCGTTACGCCTTAAGTCGTATAGCCAAGGCCGTACAAGATAATGAATATGCCAATGCTTTTGTATCAGGCTTTAGGAAATAGTCGTTTTATCCTGAGTTAAGGTGCTCTATGAATAGCATAGCCCATTCTTAAATTGGATACTAGTGTACATGTACTAGACTAGGGCTTTATTCCCCTATTTCGCTAAAGTTATCAGGGCCACCGTGACATTATGTGCTTATGCGCTTTGCGGTTCTGTCTCCTTGCCGTGTTTCGTTCTTAGTGGGCGCGACACTAGCATTCGTTCTTATCCTGCGTAAAGATTACTTGACGAGATTGTATCTGAAGTTCGAACCATTTCGAACACTAGACGATGAGATGCAAGTACTATAGTATTCGGCGTGGTTTACGAGTCGAGTAAGTCATTTACTATGGTAGTGAGATGCAAACGACTAGAGTAGAAAGGCCTACTCAGTGGTCAGGGTCGTGAGCAGTGTATGTTGTTTGATTAAATGAAAGTGAGTCAAAACCTTTTTAAAAACTAAAGACCACAACTTTCTGAAGTGAATCGAGTCTGCATGATGAGTATGTTACGATATGCATGTTTGTATGCGATCTGATATCGCTTTGTAATCTTGTTGTTATGTTGTGACACTATTGCTATGCTATTATCTGTTAATTGCCTTCATAACTGAATATCATGTTTATATGATTTATCGCTTTAAACCGCATGCTTATTATGACTTATATGTCTTTATATGCTATATGTAATAAGCATGTTTACATTTTTATCATAATGTTATAGTTATAAAGCGATAGTAATAAACCAAAGTAATCGAAACCGAGGGTAAGTATGAGCGTAGCTAGTCACTGTCCGCTCAGCGGGCATCCCCCATCAGTTTATTGTGCAGGATAACCGTGGATGGGAGAATTTGGATAATGGAAGGGGCCACGAGACACTTTATTGCTTCACCTTTATTTGTTTTTGAGAGATTTGTAATATATGCAATAATACTCTTTTAAATTCCGTACTTAGAGTTGTTTTATTCAACTCTTGAACGATGTTATAACATTTGGGTTTTTATGTATAATTAATGACGCTGGTTTAAGACTTAATTAATTTCCGCCTTAGTAATTAAAGTCGACTAAAAACCAGGTTGTTACAAGACCAGTCATAGATGTCACTGGTCTTGGAGGCTCTAATCCTCACCATATATGTAGCTCACTAATTACCGGCCGAGTCTATGGTTCAACAAAATCATTCTAGCAACTGACTCGTAAGATCAACTCTGTAACGCATGAAGCACATGCTCAATCATGTTAAGTGTAAGAAAAGGACAAACATTAGGCAATTAAATCATCGTCGTTTTGCACGTTTCAACATCTAACTGACTCTATTTTTGAAATTTTTGACATTTTATAATTTTTTTGGATTTTTGAAAATGAGAAAAGGAAATAACACACAAATACAAGAATTAAAAATGAAGCAACCTAATTCCTCCACCAACCCTAAACATCACAATGTCCTCAGTGTGATCAGCAGCAAACAATAACCAACAACCATAACCATAAAACACAACTGGAGGACCTAAATATATAATGGGGAAGGAATAAAACGAGAGTAGGGAGCAGAAAACATACTATACAGAGGGATTCCCCCAAGCCAGCAGATGCTCAGGGGTTAGTGGCCAGCGCGCCACTAAGGAGAGTCATCGGTGTACTCATCAATAGCTGCAAGATCGTCATCCTCCTCATCATCAGCAACCATCCCGGAAGCTGCAGCTCCCGACCCAGACGCGCCCGCGTCTCCAGCATAGGTCGTCTGCTGAGCTCCATACCAACCAGGGCCTCCAGCAGGACCCCCAAAAGCAGGACTCGAGAAGTAGTCAGGACGAATGGTACATTACCCATGAACACCTGGCGCCCCATAGCCTCCATCGGGCCAAGTGTAATAAGAGGGAAACGGACCATCAGAAGAGACAAACCCGCGACTAGCATAATCATCATAAACAGGGAACTGACCCAACCCAACATCCGCATATAAACGGTCGATCCGAGCGTGCGTCGAGCTCATGTCATTTCGGTACTCCTGCCGAAACGAATCAAGATCAGAACGAATACCAGTCATCCCTAAGTCCATCCGATCCATCATCGCAACAACGTCGGGGTGTAGGTCGTAGTATTGCGGAGTGCTCGATGCTGCAGAGACCTGCGGAGGTACCTGTGTAGGTTCCTCAACGCCAGCAGAAGAGGTCTCGGCAGGGTGTGTCTCACGTCGTCCGTAAGTGCGACGAGGCACAGTAGGAGTAGGAGCTCCCTCGTGCGGTAAAGTGTAAAGGGGTTGGTCCGCACGCAGCTCCACCTGAGAGAGGCGTGCAGGAAGCTCAATACTCGGAACCTTGTTGATCATCCAAACACGTTTTCCCACCGAATTAAGAGTGAGCCAGTTCAGAGGAGAATGAAAGTAGTTCGTATCAAGAAGACAGTTACCCGCGATAGCGTCTCGCGGGTTGTCAACAAAGTCGACCGTCCGCATCGCGATTTGGGTGATGAGGCCACCCACAAACACCGGCACATTGGCCGCATAAGCAACAGACATTCGCTTCAGGTGAAGAGCAAGATGGTAAGCGATGTTGATATGGAACTTCTCAGGTTTCTGATGGAGGCACTGACCCAAAATCATAATCTCCTCTGTGCGGACGTTGTGAGGCTCGTTCCTGCTAAAAATCGTCAAGGCCATGAACCTTTGCCAAATGCGGATAGCAGGATGATGTATCTGCACAGAACTCATATGACGCCCCGGCTCGTGGCGCTTTTCAGAAATAGCGCGCCACAGTTCAGTATAATCAAATGTATCAGGGGCCTCAAACGCCCTCCTGTTAGCTAACCCGAATATCTCACCGAGTTGCTTCGTTGTCAACATGATATCATTATTCATAAGTCGAAACCGCAAGACGGGTAGCCCGGAACTAGCTTCTTTTTTAACCTCCAACGAACTCAAGAACTCCCAAGTAAGGCGCGGGTAAGTCATTCGAACCAAACCAAACATAAATTCCATCCCGACGCCCTTAAAAAGCTTCTCCGTTACACCGTCTAAACCTAGGGCTCGTAAAGAATGGCGACAGATAAACCTAGTGGGGATGAGGGACCGAGTCTTCAAGGCGGTAAATTTATCCTTTTGGAGAGTGGAAGTAAATATTACCTGAGGAAAATCGGTATCCGGTGCGATCTCGGGTAGAGCCTCCTGAGCCCGGGTGTTAGGGCGACTCCGTTTCCGGCCTCCTTGAGATGGATCCGCCATGAAATTGAGTAGAGTGAAGTGAGGTTGAGTTTTTAGGGTTTGAGTGAAAGAGAGAAAAGGATGGTCGTGGTTTTAGAGAGAAGTTAGTGTTTGAGAGTGAAATTGTAAATATGAGTGAAAAAGAGGCGGAATCCGTGTATAAAACCTGCTCAAAGGGCCTTAGCCGGTCCGGACCGGCTGCCGCCCGGCCGACCGCACAAAAACGTCAGCATGACGTCATCAATTCTCCCACGAATCAATACCCCTCATCCGGTCCCGACCGGCTGCCGGTCGACCGGCTTAGAGCACCTGTACGCCTTTTTTCCCTTTGTTATCTCAAAATTTCAAACTCAAAAATTTTGGCCTACGGCCCCGGGCTCCGGCCGGCTGCCGATAACCCGGCTCTTGGATCCCGTTTTTCTGCTCTAAAATTTGCTAAGTACGGAATTTCAAACTCAACCTGCACTACTCAAGGAAATTATTAATGCCCTCACTCTCGCCTCACCAAATAAATAACGAAAATGCGAGAAATCAACAGTACAATTAATACAAAAACACACGGGTTACCTCCCGGAAGCGCTGGTTTTAAGTCCCGCTCGACTGTGTTACCTCATCAGTAAGAGGAATCAAGTGGTGCGAGGTAGAGTACCGCGACCAAACCAACAGCAGCACCCTCGTGATATAGCTTCAAACGATGTCCATTAGCTTGAAAACGCTCTCCCACGCCATTTTCAAGCTCAAAGTAACCATACTTACTCGTCGTGGTAATAGTGAACGGTCCTGACCACCGGGACTTCAACTTTCCCGGAAATAAGCGAAGTCGGGAATTATAAAGGAGCACCTTATCACCTACCTTGAATTCACGAGGTAAAATTCGCTGATCATGCCGCTTCTTCGTGCGCTCCTTATAAACCCGCGAGCTTTCATAAGCACTCATCCGAAATTCATCGAGCTCATTCAGCTGAAGTAATCGCTTCTCCCCACACAGAGTCAAGTCGAAATTAAGCTCCTTAACTGCCCACAAAGCTTTGTATTCCAACTCAACGGGGAGATGACACGCCTTCCCGTACACCAACCTGTAAGGTGAAGTTCCAATCCGCGTTTTGAACGCCGTCCTATAAGCCCATAAGGTGTCATCGAGCTTCGAACTCCAGTCCTCGCGCGATTTAGCGACCACCTTCTCAAGAATAGACTTGAGCTCCCTGTTAGAAACTTCAACCTGCCCGCTCGTCTACGGGTGATAAGCGAGAGCAGTACGGTGTTGAACACCATACTTCCGTAGTAGAGAATCGAGATGCTTCTCATGAAAATGAGTCCCTCCATCACTTATAACTGCGCGGGGTACTCCAAATCGAGGAAAAATAATCTTACGGAAAAGATTGATCACCACCTTAGCATCATTAGTAGGAGATGCAACTGCTTCGACCCACTTAGAGACGTAGTCGACAGCAACAAGAATAAATCGGTTCCCATTAGAAGACGGGAACGGGCCTTGGTAATCAATTCCCCAAACATCAAACAGCTCGACCTCCAATATACCTGTTTGAGGCATTTCATGCCTCCGTGAGATGTTCGCGGTTCTTTGGCATGCGTCACAAGATAAGACAAATGCTGCTGCGTCTTTGAACAGAGTAGGCCAATAGAACCCGGACTGCAAAATCTTCGCCGCGGTCTTGGTGGGACCATGATGCCCACCGTAAGGAGAGGAATGACATCCCTCTAGCACTCCGCGGATCTCCCAATCAGGTACACATTTACGGAATAATCCATCGCTACACTCACGGAACAAATGTGGATCATCCCAAAAGAACCTCTTCGCATCATGCCTAAACTTCTTCTTTTGTTGAGAAGTGGCATGCTTGGGTAGTGTGCCCGCAACCACATAATTAGCAAAATCTGCGAACCAAGGCTCACCATGACTAACGGCCATCAATGAGTCATCGGGAAAAGAGTCGTCAATAGGAACGACAACTCCACCCTCATCGAAACGTAGTCGGGATAGATGATCAGCCACCACATTTTCAGCACCCTTTTTGTCGCGGATTTCAAGGTCGAATTCTTAGAGTAGCAGAATCCAGCAAATCAACTTAGGCTTTGCTTCCTTCTTTGCGAAGAGATACTTCAACGCCGCATGGTCCGTATAAACAATCACCTTGGACCCAATAAGATATGATCGAAATTTGTCTAACGCGTAGACAATGGCAAGAAGCTCCTTCTCCGTCGTCGCATAATTCACCTGCGCTTCATCCAAGGTTTTACTAGCATAGTAGATAGCATGTAAGACCTTGTCACGCCTCTGTCCCAACACCGCGCCTATCGCATAATCACTAGCGTCGCACATAATCTCGAACGGCAAGTTTCAATCTGGAGACTGGATAATCGGTGCGGAAATCAAAGCCTGCTGAATCCTGCGAAAAGCCTCAACGCACTCATCAGTAAACAAAAAAGGGGCATCCTTTAGGAGGAGCTGGGTGAGTGGTTTAGCAATCTTTGAGAAGTCCTTGATAAAGCGGCGATAAAACCCCGCATGACCAAGGAAGCTTCGGACCCCTTTCACGTTAACGGGAAGAGGTAGTTGCTCAATCACTTGGATTTTAGCTCTGTCAACCTGGATGCCCCTATCAGACACAACATGACCAAGGACGACACCCTCCTTAACCATAAAATGACACTTCTCCCAGTTCAAAACCAAGTCAACTTCTTCACAACGCTTTAGGACTTTAGACAAATTAAGCAAACAAGACTCAAAATCGGTCCCGTACACACTAAAATCGTCCATAAAGACTTCCATGATAGACTCGATAAACTCAGAAAAAATGCTAATCATACAACGCTGAAAAGTAGCAGGTGCGTTACATAAACCGAACGGCATTCTACGATAAGCAAAAGTCCCGTAAGGACAAGTAAAAGTGGTCTTTTCCTGATCCTCAGGATGAATGGGGATCTGGAAGAAACCTGAATAGCCGTCTAGATAACAAAAATACCTGTGGCATGCTAACCTTTCCAACATCTGATCAATGAATGGAAGTGGGTAATGATCCTTCTTCGTGGCGGCATTCAATCGTCGATAATCAGTACACATCCGCCAACCAGTCACGACTCTAGTGAGAATCAGCTCGTTCTTCTCATTCTTGACCACCGTAGTCCCGCCCTTCTTAGGAACAACCTGGACCGGACTAACCCACCTAGAATTGGATATCGCGTATATGATTCCAGCATCAAGGAGCTTCATCACCTCCTTCTTAACAACCTCTTGCATGTTCGGGTTCAACCGCCGTTGACCCTGAATCACCGGTTTGTGATCATCCTCGAGGTGAATCCTGTGTATACAGAAATCAGGACTAATACCTCTCAAACCACTAAGACTGTACCCCAAAGCCTTCTTGTGCGTTCTCAAAACCTCCAGTAAGGCATGTAACTGGGACTCCGTAAGATCTCTGCTGACGATCACCGGATTCATCTCCTCTTCGTCTAAGAACGCATACTTCAAATGAGTGGGCAACGGCTTTAACTCGGGTTTCTGGACCTCAGGAGCATAAGAGGTCTCAACCGTCTCAGTGGTGTCGAAGTCGCTCCTTTCATCAGCATATAAGAGAGCTTCAATTTCAGCTACTTCCGCATAACACGGACCTGTCTCGTCATCTGCACATTCACTACACATTAAAACTTCCAAAGGATCCTTGGACAAGGATCCCTCGGAGACAAAAGACACCGACTCATCGACAACATCAATAATGTCTAAATAGTAGCAAGACTCTTCTAACATCGGGCTCTTAAGGGCTTGGTTAAGGTTAAATGTGACCTTATCACCCCCTACCTCTAGAGTCAACCTACCATTCTTAACATCTATGACCGCCCCGGCTGTGTGTAGGAATGGTCGTCTTAGGATAATAGGTATCTGGTTATCCTCAGCCATATCCAAAACAATAAAGTCAACTGGGAAAAAGAACTTCCCAACCTTCACGGGGACATCCTCAAGCACTCCTAAGGGTCGCTTGACCGAACGATCGGCCATCTGCAGGGCGACACTAGTACACTTCAACCCTCCCATGTTTAGCTTCTCACAAACGGAATAAGGCATAACGCTCACACTCGCTCCTAAGTCACACAAGGCTTTATCAATAACATGGGTGCCTATGGTGCAAGGAATGGAGAAACTACCCGGGTCCTTCAACTTAGGGGGTGCACTACTCTGTAAAAGGGCACTACACTCACCTGTAAACGCTATAGTTTCAACTTCATTAAAAGAACGCTTCTTCGTAAGAATATCCTTCATAAACTTAGCGTAAGAGGGTACCTGGGTGATAAGCTCAGTGAATGGGACGGTTACCTGCAGATTCTTCACGACCTCCATAAACTTACCGAACTGCGTCTCGGCCTTAGCATTTCTTTGTCGTCCCGGAAACGGGAGTTGAATCTTTATCGGAGGCGTAAGAGTAGTAGTAACATCCTTAGAAGCATCTTGGACCTTAGCCTTAGCATCCTTAGCTTCTCCCTCAACTTTCTTCCCCAAATCAACATCACCCGCAACATTGGGGTCACCAGCCGGTCGGCCGACCGGCTGCCGGTCGACCGGCTCCGGTGACCTGACGTCCTGTTTTTGCGAATTTGCGGCCTCACTCTCGTCCGGATGCTTCGGACCGTCATAATGTGTGCCGCTACGCAGTGTGATCGCATTTGCGGTATCATGAGGTGGGTTCCCTTGCGGTGGAAGTGTCTCGTGCAGCCTCGTAGCCTGCGAACTCGCTAATTGTGCAACCTGCGTTTCCAACATCTTAATAGCTGCGTCCTTAGCTTGATCACTTTTTTGCATCTGCGTCATCATAGTTTCCTGAGTCTTGGCCATCTGCATCATCATGGCCTTTCATTCACTCACACCATGATCAATAGCGGGAGTAGAAGCGGATTGAACTGGTGGTTGTTGTTGATAATGTTGTTGATGGTGGAATGGGGGCCTTTGATTTTGGAAACCCGGCGGTTGGTAGTTCCGTTGTGGCGGAACGTACGTTGGCTGTTGCTGTTGCGGCACCGGAGTAGGATTGAGAACGTTCTGGTGCCGATAAGAAAGCAGAGATCGATCGTATCCCGGCTGATTCTGATACGGCAAGTTAGAACGATAAGAAGTAAAAGCGTTAACTTGCTCTTGCGTACCCATGCACTCATATGCATAATGACCTGCAGCCCCGCAATTATTGCATCCCACGTCGTGTCCCATAACCGCATTAACCTACTGCGCATTAGACGGACCTGCACCACTCAGCTTGTCGACCTTCATCGTTAGAACCGAAATTTGGCTCACTAAAGCATTCATAGAATCCTTCTCGCGATCACTATGAGCCGCGCGAGAATTTCCCCTAGGTCGATCATACTGTGAAGAATGCACTGCCATTTGCTCGATTGTTTGCCATGCCTGGTCGTCATCGACATTATTGGCAAACCGCCCTTCTGCAGCCGAATCCAAAATAGCTCGACTCTCGGCGTACAACCCATTATAAAATGTCATGATTACGAGCCAATCATTCAAACCATGATGAGGGCAGTCACGGATGAGCTTCTTATATCGTTCCCAAGCTTCAGCAAGTGTCTCGTCGTAAGTTTGCTTAAAGCTTTGGATTTGGCTCCGCATTTGATTAGTCCGCTCTGGAGGATAATACTTTTTATAGAATGCAAGAGCTAACCCGTCCCAGTCCGTAATACCTGCAGCTGCCTTATCTAGGTCGGTGATCCATTCACGAGCGCGATCACGTAGTGAGAAAGGGAACAACATTTCCCTAATCTGGTTCTGAGTAATCCCGTTCTGCTTTATCGTCGAACAGTAATCCGTAAAAACCTGCATATGACGACCAGGATCCTCCGTAGGATTGCCTCCAAACTGATTACGCTCCACCAAATTCAGAAAGGCGGGGCGAATCTCGAAGTTGCCCTGCAAAGTTTCGGGCATCTGGAACCCATTAGGAATGGACTCCGTCTTGGGCAAAGAGTGACTCGACAGTTTAGGCATGATCACTAGCGCCTCAGAAACAACACTAGAAGTAGAAGGTGGAGTAATGTCTTCTTCGTAGGACGATGCTTCCGAACTTGATTCTGCGTCCGAAACTTCCACAACCTCTGATGCGTAGATTTCAGTAATCTCCTTAAAGAAGTTACGCGTTCGGCGAAAAGTCCGCTCAGGTTCAGGATCGAAAGGAACTAAACCTGAAGGTGACCTGCGCATAAACAAAAACTACAAGGAGAAATGAGAAACGGTCTCAAGGAACTAAAGTTCCCTGAGACAAAAGAAATAACCTACTAAGTAAACGCGAAATAAAACCGTTTTCCCGGCAACGACGCCAAAATTTGACACAGCTAAGTCGTATCGCTGAAATCAAAGATAAACCCTACGGACTACTTGTTGGAATTGTGTCCCAAACCCAATCGTTTCGTAAGATTAATTACTACTGGTTTAATGTTGAACCTATGTGGTCACACACTTACGGTCGATATTTAACGTTTACGATTATTTCATTTAATGAAATAATTTGGACGATATATTTTTATATTGTTCCGCTAACACGGAAAATATAGTAAATATTGAAAATATGTATGTATGAGATATTATAATATGAAGTGTGTCAATTGTTTGGGAGAGACACATTGCATTGCTATTATATTGACACAAGTGTATGCTGCGTGGCTTTATATTATGCTTTTCCTATTGACTAAGTTTTTAAGTTGACAAAACAAAGGGTGACTACATTTTGTTTCATTTTTCCTTGGACACAAAAAGGGAACATACAGAAATAATAAGGGAGAGCTAATAAATGGTCTAACAAAACTGTGGGAGTCAAAGTAATAGAACAAAAGAATACGGGACAATACGTCTATATTAGTCTCATACATAGTGGGAGAGAAAAGTGTTTTCTCTGTATTTCTAAGTCGTCTCAAGGGTTGAGAACGTTATTTTATTACCGGTGTGGATACACTAGGGACTCTGTATTTTCAGAGTTATATAATATTTTGTACTCTCGCGAAGGTATACATTTCTACCAATTATTTTTGTACCTTTTTAAATGCAATAGATCTTATAAGGACTGTTATTTTGTCTTCCGCTGCGTATATTACATATACTACGGTCCTTTCAATTGGTATCAGAGCAGGAGCTTGCATTTAATTGGTATATTGGATGTTAGATTGTATATTCTTTCTTTTTTTTTATCAGTACAATTATTGGAATTGTTATGATAATTAATATTATGTTATCAATAATTATTATCGAGTTTTTGGAAACTTTTGAGTTATAATTATTGAGTAGTGTAGTGGTTATATAACTGATATAATCACTAATGGTATTAAAAGGTGTTTTTGTAACAAAATCTTGACCATTTAAAATATTGAGTTTTATTGATAAAATATGGTATATTTTGTTAATTGGCTTTTCCATCCAGTAGATAATAAAATTTATTTTTGTTTACAAGGAACGACCTGACAACCAGGGGACTTGTAGTTCAGAAATAAATAATGTATTGTCTATCGTATGAATGATACAAGGGTGAAGCAAAATTACTTAATTTTTACTTATAGTCTGGACTACCCAGAGGGTAAAAGATTAATTAGTTTTCTGTCACTAGGGTGGATAAACTCAACTATACTAATAGGAACGACCTGACTTCCAGGGGACTATGTAGTATAGAGCCAGAATTTATTTTATTGGATAAAATTAGTAAACTTTAATTATGTGTGAGAAACGACTTGACTACCAAGGGGCTCACTCATGTTTTAGAAGTTTAATTTTTCATTTTGATAAAGTCCATATCTTAATGAAGTATAACTGTGTTCATGTTGATATTGTTTTTCATTCTTAATCAGATATTACAATGGCTACAATATCACTGCGGAGCATACTTGATGCTAATAAGTTGGCTGGTAACAATTTTGTGTTGGAGTATGTGTCCTCCACAATAGTGCGATTACTTAATAAACCTCAATTAAGGAATACATGGGGATAATCCTGTATTATTGTCAATTGATTAACGTAAATCAATAACGGTTGGCTGACTAGAGTTTGACGTTATTGTCGTGAGAACGGCGGTAATCAATTGATCCCTTTAAGTCACACCTATAGGAACGTACTCCAAATATTTAAGCTAATTAATTGTATGAGATACGATTATATTAGTAACTTGATAAAATGACTAACGGTTAGTCAGTGTATTGATTTAGAGAGAAATCGAGTTGTGAACTCGGATGATTTAATTTTATATCGATAAAATTATTAAAGGAGATGAGAATTAGTGATTAACTGTTAATTCACTAATCATGTATATTTTACTAATGAGATTAGTAAAAGTACAATTCTTAAATATGTGTAAGTGTACACAGATGTTAAAGAAGAGTTGTGAGTTCAATTTGATAATTTGTACTTTATCATATTAGATGATTAAGTGATAAATTATAAGTATTTGTGGGACAAATATTGAAAACAAATTGGACCCATTATTAGGGCCATATAGCCGTCCAAACCAAGGAGGAAGAGGAGAGAAAAGATTCTCTTTTGTCTTTTACTTTTGTACTACTTTTGCATGCTTGAACATCATCATTAACATGCTTGCAATTTGTCTTTACAAGAAAAGCACTCCACTCTCTCCTCTCACTTGAATAGGCCGGCCCCCTTGAGTGTGTAACACACACTTTGTTTTGTTGTTTGCTCTTATTTAAACACAAGACAAAGAAAGAGAAATGCATGCATTTTCTCTACAACTCTTCTACTCTTTCTCTTACAAAACCTCTCTAATACAATACTCATATTATACTATTTTACTAAGAGTTAGTAATAATATTATCATATATTATTAAGTTAATACTAAGTTATTTCTAGATCAAAATACTTAGTATTTTTGGAGTACTTCTTGGGTGTATCTCAAAGGAGGTTTCCTTGTTTGGAAACTCGGTTTTGGAGGATCATCCTAAGCTTATATTCAACAAACAAAACTAGAAAGGAGTTCTAGTTTTGTGCCCTATTTTCCTTTAAGAGAAAGGTATAAATTTCTAAACTTGTTAACAATGTAAATTTGTACTACATAGATCTTGCTAAATCAAATTAGAGTAATTTGATTTACACTAATATTTGATTAGTGAAAGGGATCCGATCCCTACAAGTGGTATCAGAGACAAGGCTTGTAGTTACAAATTTATTTTGTTATTTTTGGAGTTTTATATATTTATTGAGAATAAATATGATAAAATCCGAAAATAGTGTTAAAAATGGTTTTAACAAGAGATTTTTATTGAATGCAAAGTTTCTGGTCTCATGAAGTTACTGGTCAAATTTCGTAATTTTTGAAATTTGTTTGCTAATTTAAATGATTTTTATACAAAACCGAGTCAAAAAGTGTGTTTTTGGCTAAAATAATTACTATAAATAGTTATAGTTCGAATCTGGTCACGAAATGTTTACACAGTGATATTTCATATTTATACATTTTGCATGTAAATTTTCAAAGTCAGATTTTGAGTTTTGAATATTTTTCCATATTTATGTTTAAAATCGGTATATAATGCATTTTAATGTCCAAAATATAGTAAATGTTGTTTTCTGGACATGAAATTTATACCAATATTTTTATACTTTATGGGGATGCTCTCGTATAAATTTGGGATTTTTCCTCACTGTTTTAGACGGTTTATTGATTTTATGAGATAAAATCGATAAAATCGTATGTTATTTTATATAAAATAATTCGTAAATATTGTCTGACCAAACTTTTCATTTCTGATATTTTGGAAGTGTTCCAGAATATACAAAATTTTGTCAAAATAAAAATGGTTTTATTTTATTTTATTTTGATTTTATAAAGCTTTATTCATAAAAGGGTTATGATTAAAGTACATCTAATTAGCAAATGACCAAGTTTATGAACTAAAATCACCATAAGTTAGTATGAACTAATTTTGGGTGTTCTAAATCAGTTTAGAAGTTTTGGTTCAAGCTTAAAAGGTGTTTTAAGCATTATTGATTAATATGAGATTAATCGATTAAAAATGAGATCGGTTTTAAACGAATTAATGCGATTATTGTTTAGGGCGATTTTGGCATGTTTTTATTTATAAGCTTTACATTATGCATGTTTGGATGAATGTTTATTCTTACTAGTATGGCCATAGTTGTTATATTTTTACCGATATTGCCCGTAATGAATGGGAATATCGTGTGGGTTTGTAATTAAATGCGATCTCGTATCGCCGGTTTGTAATTTAATAGTTTATTTCATTTATAAATGTATAATAGGATTGCTATGTATTCATTTGTAAATCATACTTGTAACTATTTGTAAATCGAATACCGGTGATGGAGATCGACTTGGAGCCTTAGAAGTGTTCTAAAGCTTGCAAGGAGGAGCTTGGATGGGATCCATATGAAGAGGGACCAAAGGAGTTGGTTTCCAATTTGTAACTCCTTGTATTTTAATTACTTTAGGTGGCCATACTAGGTTTATGTTTGTTTGATGCTTGTGTGTTTGCTTATTTTCCGCTCACATGCCAAAATCGCCATGCATGCCACGTTGTCCCACTATGATTGTCGTTTTAGGTCGCCATTCTTAAATTAGTTCACTTATAAAGAATTGAAATGACTAAAAATTGACAAGATCACCCACATTTTAACAAATGAATTGAGATTAAGCCTTTCCAAATGTAGCGGCTATGAACCCCATGTTCGTGAGGACCTCATAGCGTGGAACCTTGTTACCATGGGTAAGTAGTGGGAGGAAGTCCCGTGCTAATTTGGTTTGAACTCAACCGAATAAGAGTTATTTGGGGCTAATCGATGCATTTTATAGAAAATCATCAACCAAGCATTCTAGTGTAGAATTAGTCAAGTGTTGACTTATCGTTTTTATATAAAAGGAAACATAAGATGTCTAATTTTATATGGAAAACGAGTCTTGGAATCATTTATATAATTTCGTGGGAGATCATTATATAAATGGACGTTTGTTTTAAAAGTGTTTTAGCAAATGTCATTAATGAACAATGAATGCTTATATATTTCCTCATATTTATTGTAGAATCGTTTATCATGATGGCATCATCATCATCAACTCCGCGCCCATTTTGGGCAAAGATTCATGGTTGCGAACCGTGATGGATAAGTGTATCCTCAAGGATGACGGTAGCAACTTTCGAATGGGATTCGACAATGAAGAAGCGCCGCGATATCCGACAATGTGCTCAAGCACCTTACCGATCAACCACCCGCCGAACCCACTTCTCGATCCGGGGCGGCACGAGCCGCCTATGATGAGTATGTGAAAGTGGACAATGACGTGAAAAACGTCTTGATTTGGTCCATGTCACCCGCTCTCAAACTCCGATTTGTCACTCAAAAAAGTGCATATGCGATATTCACTCGAGTGACAACCATGTTCTCCAAAGCACCGCAAATTAGGCTTTATGAAGCCGCGGTTGATTTTTCGATGCAAAGCTTGAGAGGAACCAAAAAGTTGGTCCTCATGTGCTCAAAATGATTGAGCAAATAGACACTCTTGAGCGTCAAGAGTGTGCTATACCCAAGGCTCTTGCGATCAACCGCATCCTTCATTCTCTTCCTAACAAGTTTGCTCACTTTCGAGTAAACTACAACATGAATAACATGGATAAGAGTTACCATGAACTTCATGCACTCTTGGTTCAAGCCGAGAGGGATATGGAAGTGAATGAGGTGGAGAAGAAAGATGTTGTCTCCATGAAAATGAAGAACATGAATCTTGGAGTCAAGAAGGGGAAGGTGGCCAAGAAGGCGCCATCTTACATTGGCAAGGGTAAGGGAAAGGCTATTGTGAAAGGTGTTCCACATAAGCCTAAGCCCAAGATCAACAAGGGAAGACCCCTCAAAGACACTTGCAAATATTGCAATGAAGTGGGTCATTGGATGCGCAATTGTCCCAAGTATAAGAAGGATCTGAAAAATGGATGTGCGACATCCAAAGGTATTCCTTCTAATCTCTATATGATTGACATCAATCATGCTTGCATTTTTACATGGGTATTGGATACCGGATGTGGATCTCACCTTTGTAATCATTTGCAGGGGATGAGAAACGTGCGAGCTCTAGCCAAGGGTGATGTAGATCTCCGCATGGGCAATGGAGCTAGAGTAGCGGCCGTTTCTGTGGGAACTTTTGTACTCGCTCTTGCTAGTGGATTAGAGTTGCTTTTGAATAACTGTTATTTTGTACCAACTCTAACGAAAAACATTATCTCCGTCTCCGTTTTAGATGCGGAAGGCTTTTCTTTTGTGATTAAGAACAACCGTTGTACATTTTCATTTAATGAAATAGTTTATGGTGAAGCTATTTCAATTGGAGGTATTTATGTTTTAAATGATGTCAATGATGTTTATCATGTCGAGAACAAGAGGCTCAAAACGAATGAATCAAACAAATCCTACCTTTGGCATTGTCGTTTAGGTCACATAAACGATAGACGCATAAAGAGACTTGTTGAGACCAAGGTTCTCAAACCATTTGATTGCGAATCATATGGTACATGCGAATCTTGCCTTTTAGGCAAGATGACTCGTCAACCCTTTAGCGGTAAAGGGACACGAGCAAGTGAGGTTTTAGGACTCATACATACCGATGTGTGTGGTCCATTAAACATCACCGCTAGAGGAGGATATCATTACTTCATTACTTTTACCGATGACTTAAGTAGATATGGTTATGTCTACTTAATAAGGCATAAAAGTGATGCTTTTGAGAAATTTAAAGAATTTCAAAATGAGGTTGAGAACCAATTAAACAAAAGGATAAAAGCACTACGATCGGATCGTGGTGGCGAATATCTAAGTAATGAGTTTGATTCACATCTTAAGAATTGTGGTATAATATCACAATGGACTCCTCAGGCACACCACAATTGAATGGTGTTGCGAAAGGAGAAACCGAACCTTGCTTGACATGGTTAGGTCTATGATGAGTCAAAGCGAGCTTCATGGATCATTTTGGGGCTTTACCTTTGTTATCTCTTTGTTTTCTCACTAAATCAAGTCCGACTAAAGCGGCCAATAAGACTCCATATGAGATATGGGCGGGAGCAGTTCCCTATTTGTCATTCATGAGAATTTGGGGATGTGAGGCATTCGTCAAGAATAAAGCGGACGATAAACTCGCTCCAAGGTCCGACAAATGTCTATTTGTAGGTTATCCAAAGGAAACTGTGGTTATTACTTCTACAACCCTCACGAGAACAAAGTGTTTGTGGCTCGTGATCTTTTTTCTAGAAAATGAATTTATTTCTAAAAGCAGTGGGAGAAAATTTGAACTTGATGAAGTTCAAGAGCCACAAACCGAGACAGAAAATGAGGAAACCGATTCCTCGTCTTACGACACGGTTATAATCCCTAGGAGGTCGGGAAGAATTAGTCATCAACTTTGACCGTTACCTCGTGAACATCGAGGAGGAGGGTGATTTGTTGTTATTCGAAAGCAGCAGACCCTCGACCTACTGGCGGCTATTAGTAGCTGACTCAGAACAATGGCTTGAGGCCATGAAATCTCAAATGGATTCTATGTCACGAGAACCAAGTTTGGGACTTGGTAGATTTACCTGAAGGAGTGCGACCCTCCGGTGTAAATGGATATTCAAAATCAAACTCGGCATAGATAAACATATTGATGTTTACAAAGCTAGATTGGTGGCAAAGGGCTTTTCACAAGTCCAAGGTATTCATTATGATGAAACCTTTGCACCGGTTGCTATGCTTCGATCCATAAGGATAATCTTAGCGATTGCCGCATTTCATGACTATGAAATATGGCAAATGGATGTAAAAACCGCCTTCTTGAATGGGATTCTAGAAGAGGAAGTGTTTATGACACAACCTGAAGGTTTTGTAGACACATCCAACCCTAAGAAAGTATGCAAGCTTAAGAGATCCATTTATGGTCTTAAGCAAGCATCGAGGAGTTGGAATCATAGATTCGATCATGTTATCAAACAACATGGATTCGCTCGTAGTGCCGAGGAACCTTGTTTGTACATGAAGTTTAGTGGGAGTAAAGTAATTTTCCTTGTTTTGTATGTGGATGACATACTATTGATTGGAAATGATATTCCAAGTTTGAACTCGGTAAAGGTGGAATTGGGAAATCATTTCCAAATGAAGGACTTGGGAGAGGCACAACGCATCTTGGGTATCCGGATCTATAGAGATAGGTCCAGAAGGATACTAGCATTAAGTCAAGAAACTTATATAGATAAGATTCTTGATAGGTTCAATATGAAAGACTCCAAGAGAGGCTTTCTTCCGATGAGTGTAGGAATAACATTGAAGAAATCACAATGTCCTACGACTCCTGCGGAAATTGAACGCATGAAATTGATCCCTTATGCTTCCGCTGTAGGATCAATCATGTATGCTATGATGTGCACTCGTCCTGATGTCGCTTTCGCTTTGAGCATGACGAGCCGGTATCAAGCTAATCCCGGTGAGAGTCACTGGATAGGTGTAAAGAACATCCTTAAGTACTTGAGAAGAACTAAGGATTCGTTTCTAGTATTTGGAGGAGAACTTGAGCTACGTGTAAAGGGTTACACGGATGCAAGTTTCCAAACCGATGGGGATGATCTGAAATCCCAATCCGGCTATGTCTTTATGTTGAATGGAGGAGCTGTTTGTTGGAAGAGCTTCAAACAGTGTCGCTGCGGATTCTCTGACCGGGTGAGTATTTGGCGACATCTCAAGGCTGCTAAAGAAGGTGTATGGATTCGGCAATTCTTGGATGGACTAAGAGTAGTCCCTAGTGCCGTGGATCCAGTCACTGTTTATTGTGATAACAGTGGGGCCATCTTTCAAGCAAAGGAGCCCAAGTTTAGTAACAAGTCTAGACACGTTTTGAGGAAATACCACGTTATTAGAGATAATGTGGAAAGGAAGGAAATAGATATTTGTAAGGTTGGGACAGACGATAATATCGCTGATCCTTTAACCAAGCCTCTTTCGAGGGCTAAGCATGGCCAGCACTTACGCCTCCATGGGGTTGCGACGTATGCCAGATTTCCTTTAGTTTTGTAATATGTAATTGAACGATGTATCTTATTACATATATGAAAATAACATTCATTGTTTTTATCTAAAGTCATTATGAATACATACTTTGTTTATCCGAATATTTGTGTGACAACTTTGAACATATTCAAGTGAACGGTATAAACTCAGTATTTGGTCCCTAGTCTCTCATATGAGGTGACGTCTCCGAGAGACTAGATTGCAAGTCGATCGATGGTGGGTTCAACACCATAGGGTCATATGTGATGGTGATCGTTTGCATAGGCAGGCTGTGAAAACACTGGTCGAGGCGGTGGCGCTTATAAATTCCTTTTCAATGCGATTGAAACCTGGTCGTGGTGGGAATTTCTATAGTATTCCTTTAGTCGATTCTTTGGTGGGCCGATTATGCAGTCGGTGCGGTTTAGAGTGACTTTCATTTTTGTCCTAAGCCATGCAGTGAAAGGGGTTATAAGGGCATCTTTGGGGTCATGGTGATCTGCATTATACTGACAATCGAGTGGAAGGGAAATGTCCACCCTCGTCAGGTAAAACATCTTTGGGCCACTCGAGGAGTAGTCATTTGAAAATGCGTGGCCACGCTCAAGATGAAATCTACGGTAGATTCCCGGTCAGATGACTACTCTCCTTATCGAGAAAAACCACTCATGATTTTTATCTCGGGATGCAAATGCGACACGTAAGACACCTTGCATCGAGTGGGAGATGTGAAACGGACATGAGAATTGGTAATGCACAACTTGTCTCGGACAAGTGGGAGATTGTTGGAGTATGTGTCCTCCACAATAGTGCGATTACTTAATAAACCTCAATTAAGGAATACATGGGGATAATCCTGTATTATTGTCAATTGATTAACGTAAATCAATAACGGTTGGCTGACTAGAGTTTGACGTTATTGTCGTGAGAACGGCGGTAATCAATTGATCCCTTTAAGTCACACCTATAGGAACGTACTCCAAATATTTAAGCTAATTAATTGTATGAGATACGATTATATTAGTAACTTGATAAAATGACTAACGGTTAGTCAGTGTATTGATTTAGAGAGAAATCGAGTTGTGAACTCGGATGATTTAATTTTATATCGATAAAATTATTAAAGGAGATGAGAATTAGTGATTAACTGTTAATTCACTAATCATGTATATTTTACTAATGAGATTAGTAAAAGTACAATTCTTAAATATGTGTAAGTGTACACAGATGTTAAAGAAGAGTTGTGAGTTCAATTTGATAATTTGTACTTTATCATATTAGATGATTAAGTGATAAATTATAAGTATTTGTGGGACAAATATTGAAAACAAATTGGACCCATTATTAGGGCCATATAGCCGTCCAAACCAAGGAGGAAGAGGAGAGAAAAGATTCTCTTTTGTCTTTTACTTTTGTACTACTTTTGCATGCTTGAACATCATCATTAACATGCTTGCAATTTGTCTTTACAAGAAAAGCACTCCACTCTCTCCTCTCACTTGAATAGGCCGGCCCCCTTGAGTGTGTAACACACACTTTGTTTTGTTGTTTGCTCTTATTTAAACACAAGACAAAGAAAGAGAAATGCATGCATTTTCTCTACAACTCTTCTACTCTTTCTCTTACAAAACCTCTCTAATACAATACTCATATTATACTATTTTACTAAGAGTTAGTAATAATATTATCATATATTATTAAGTTAATACTAAGTTATTTCTAGATCAAAATACTTAGTATTTTTGGAGTACTTCTTGGGTGTATCTCAAAGGAGGTTTCCTTGTTTGGAAACTCGGTTTTGGAGGATCATCCTAAGCTTATATTCAACAAACAAAACTAGAAAGGAGTTCTAGTTTTGTGCCCTATTTTCCTTTAAGAGAAAGGTATAAATTTCTAAACTTGTTAACAATGTAAATTTGTACTACATAGATCTTGCTAAATCAAATTAGAGTAATTTGATTTACACTAATATTTGATTAGTGAAAGGGATCCGATCCCTACATTTTGATGATTGGTACCGCAACCTGAGAATCGTGCTTATGCATGAAAAGCTCATCGATGTGATCGATAAGCCTGTTGTAGTAGCCCCCCTAGAGGGAGTAACTGATGCCGGTGCATCAGATGCATATTCAAAGTATTTGGAACAAAGTACTACGGCTCAGTGTGTTATTTTGGCGTCAATGAGTCCTGAACTTCAGAGACAACATGAAATTATGAATCCGTTACAGATCATCGAACATCTGAAGAAGATGTATGGGTCTCAAAGTAGAACAGCTAGATATCAGATATCTAAGTCCCTGTTCAAATCTGAATTGAAACCCAAGGAGCCTGTAGGGATCCATGTTCTAAAGATGATCGATCTTGTAGAACAGCTTGAGAAGCATGGATGCTCGTTAGGCAAAGGGTTGTCGCAAGACTTGATCTTGCAGTCTCTTGATAATACTTATTCACCGTTCATTGTCAATTATAACATGAATAAGATGGATTGTGATCTTCATGAATTGCTCAATTTATTGGTCGATTTTGAACATCAAATCACATCTGGGAAGGTGAAGGTATCTGGATCTGTGAATCTGGTCGGCATGTCTTCCAAGAATAAGTGGAAGGGAAAGAAGCGTGCTAATAAAAATTCACTTGTACCCAAGGATGCTATTAGTAAATCTAAGGGTAAGATGGTGAAAGTTGATCAGACGGATGCTGAATGTTTTTTCTGTCATAAGAAAGGACATTGGAAAAGGAATTGTCCAGAGTTTAAAGCTACTCTGAAGGACAAGAAATCAGGTGAGATACTTGTGAAAAGTGTTTAGATGATTGCTTTAGCAACTATTGATACTACCAAATGGGTATTGGATACCGGTAGTAGTTTTAACATCTGCAATATGTTGCAGGGTCTAAAAATCAATAAGTGGTTGAAGAAAGGAGAAGTGAATCTACAAGTAGGGAATGGAGCTTATGTTGCCGCCCTTGCTGTAGGAGAAATTTCTCTTGTAATGCCTACGGGCAAAACTATGTTGTTAGAAAGTTGTTATTATGTTCCTAAGTTTGTTTCGAACATAATTTCCATATCGTCTTTAGACAAGTGTGGTTTTCGAACAATTTTCTCTGACAATCGTTGTAATATATTTCACTGTAATGAATTATATGCGAGCGGTTATCTACAACAGGGTTTGTATGTCTTACCTGAAGTTACACCTTGTTCTATAATGACTATTTCTGGCCAAAAGAGGAAGAGAAATAATCAGGCAAACCAAAGTTATCTTTGGCATTGTAGGCTTGGTCATATTGGAGAGAAAAGAGTGAACAAGTTGTACAAGATAGGATGTCTTGGACAGTATGATTATAAATCATATGAAACTTGTGAATCTTGTCTCCTAGGAAAGATGACCAAATCTCCTTTTACCGGAAAAGGAGAGAGAGCCAGTGAACTACTTGGACTAATACATAGTGATGTATGTGGACCAATGAAAGTTCAAGCTAAAGATGGATATTCTTACTTTATCACGTTCACTGACGATATGTCCAGATATGGATTTGTGTATCTTATGAGACACAAGTCTGAAGCTTTTGAAAATTTCAAGAGATTTCGCAGTGAAGTGGAAAAGCAGACTGGTAAGAGTATCAAAGCGTTAAGAACTGACCGTGGAGGTGAGTATCATAGTGATGAATTTGTTGATTATTTACGACATGATGGTATTTTGTCTCAGTGGACTTCTCCGGGAACACCACAACATAATGGTGTTTCAGAAAGGAGAAATCGAACCTTATTGGATATGGTACGATCCATGATGGGATTCACTGATCTTCCTATATTTCTATGGGGATATGCTTTGGAAGCAGCTGCGTATGTATTGAATAAAGTTCCCACTAAAGCAGTCAATGGAACTCCATATGAGATATGGAAGGGACGTAAGCCTAACCTAAAACACTTAAGGGTGTGGGGTTGTCCAGCTTATGTCAAACGACTGCAATCAGACAAACTTGAAGCAAAGTCTGATAAGTGTCGATTTATTGGTTATCCTAAAGAAACTATAGGATATTATTTCTATCATCCCTCTGAGCACAAAGTATTTATGGCTAGAAGTGGAACCTTTTTAGAAAGGGAATTCCTTGAAGAAGGAAGTCGTGATGTAGAAATAGATCTTGATGAAATTCAAGATTCTGATGAGTCGACAGTAGCTCAAAAGCATGTGATGCCTGTTGAGTTACCTTTTCTTGACGTTTTGAGGTTGCCACCAAGGATACCAAACTCTAGTGTTGAGGAAAAAGAGCTGTTTACATAACCAGCTCAGGTATCGACGGAACGACAAAGTCAAGAAGTACACCAACCTCTTAAAAGGTCAACTAGGGAGCGTCATCCACCAGATCGATTAAATCTATTGGTACATGATGATGTTCATGCTGATGATATCACTCATTTTGATGACGATCCTAAAGACTTTAAAGAGGCCATGACATGTTCAGATCATGAGAAATGGCTAGAGGCCATGAAATCCGAATTGGAGTCTATGAGAATCAACAAAGTATGGACTTTAGTTGATTGCTCTAAGGACATAAAACCTATTGGATGCAAATGGGTTTTTAAGAAAAAGATTGGAGCAGACGGTAAAGTTGAAACTTATAAAGCTTGTCTTGTTGCTAAGGGGTATAATCAAAAGGAAGGTATTGATTATGAGGAAACTTTTTCTCCAGTAGCAATGCTCAAATCTATTCGGATTCTGTTAGCCATAGCTGCATATTATGATTATGAGATATGGCAGATGGATGTGAAAACAGCTTTTCTAAATGGAGAGCTGAAGGAAGAGGTCTATATGACCCAACCTGAGGGATTCATATCGCCATCGGCTCATGATCAAGTATGTAAGTTGCAGCGGTCCATTTATGGATTGAAGCAAGCTTCTCGTAGTTGGAATATTCGTTTTCACACGACAATCAAAATTTTTGATTTTGTGCGATGTGAAGAGGAGTCATGTGTGTACAAGAAGGTTAGTGGGAGTACAGTAATTTTCCTGATTTTATATGTCGATGACATATTGTTAATAGGAAATGATATACCAGCAATGCAAGAGACGAAGATTTGGCTGTCAGAACAGTTCTCTATGAAGGATTTGGGAGAAGCGGCTTATATTCTCGGAATAAAAATCTATAGAGATAGATCAAAAAGGCTGCTTGGGCTCTCCCAATCTATGTACATTGATACTATCTTGAAGAGGTATCACATGGATAATTCCAAAAAGGGCTATCTTCCTATAGGGAAAGGAATTTCTCTTTCTAGAGAAGATTGTCCTAAGACCCTAGAGGAAAGAGAGCGCATGAGTAGAGTCCCGTATAAAAACGCAGTGGGAGCTATCATGTATACCATGACATGTACAAGGCCTGATGTTGCTTACGCGCTAGGAGTAGCGAGTAGGTTTCAAGGAAATCCAGGCGAGGAACATTCGAAAGTGGTTAAGTCTATCCTCAAGTACTTGCGGAGGACTAAGGACCAATTCCTTATTTATGGAGACTGTGAGCTAAAGTTGTTTGGCTTTACTGATGCTAGTTTTGCATCAGATAAAGATGATAGCAAATCTACCTCTGGTTACGTTTTCACCTTAAATGGTGGTGCAGTGAGTTGGAAGAGTTCCAAACAACAAACTGTAGCTGACTCGGTGACCGAGGCAGAATATATTGCTGCTTGTGGTGCTGCCAAGGAAGCTGTATGGATGAAAAAGTTCTTAACTGAACTTGGTGTTGTTCCGTTAGTTGAGCAAGGAGTTCCTATATTGTGTGATAACACTGGAGCTATTGCCCAAGCTAAAGAGCCAAGAGCACACCAAAAGTCTAAACACGTTCTACGAAAATTTCACTTGATTCGAGAGATAGTGGAACGTGGAGATGTTTTGATCCAAAAGATAGACGGAAAGGAAAACGTCGCGGATCCCTTCACTAAAGCGCTTGGTGCAAAAGAGTTTGACAAGCACAAGTGGAACATGGGATTAAAGTTCATATCTGATTGGCTCTAGGTCAAGTGGTAAATTGTAAGAATTGTACCCTAGAGATCAATATATATGAAGCACGTTGAACACTTGTTGTATAATGTAAATTATTAATGTTGATTAATAAATATGGCGTTTGATCATTATATTGTTAAGGAGTTAATTTTATAATGAGTCCTTGATTAAACTGGTATACTTGACATTATAATGGAGATTATAATAATGAGAGTCAAGTATTATAGAGTTTAGTCTAAAATTGTTCTTGGTCATAGGATTGTTATTATGGGACTATAATAATCCGGAGAGATCAATATATGTATAACAGTATTCTTAGGATGAATATTAATGGATCTCATTCATTAAGTTATATATATAAATGATGCATATGGAGATATGATCATTGAACTGACCAAAAGTGAGATTTTCTAATGGATAATATTACCTATAATCTGTCAATAAGAAAATTCTCTTAAGGAGTAATAGTATATATTTTCCTTTGACCTGAGATCATCATTGTAATTATTAGACTGCTTATTGTGCTTTGATACTGATAGGGCTTAGTCGCACTCGCCTAATAAAAAATAATACCAAACTCAACACTAGTATAGCTAGGGTAAGTCGGGTCAAAATCCACAGGGAGATGGTTGCAATGTTGGTTACTTTTGGTGATTCTAGTCTCGGTTCGAAGGGTTGAGGTTACTAAAGCTATAGCGAAAGAAAGACAAGGGTTTAAACTTAGAGAAAAAGGTCTAGGGAATCGGGTTAGGCAATGGGTAAGTCAAGGCCAAGGATGATGATCGGAATGAGTAGGTATCGCACATGCTAAGGATAACGCTCGGCCTCTCGGTCTTAAGCTCCTCTAGGTCTCGAATGCGGGCTCTCGCAACTTACAAACGAGGGTCCTAATGTTTAGTCTCGCGCCTACCCTAGAACTTGGCTTTCGTTCTTAAGTTCAAGGGTGCTAGATACTCGCTAAAACGTGATCAAGGTATCAACGAGAGCAATCAAGAAAAGACTAAACAAAGCATGACAAAACCTAACTCAACAAGATCATCAAACTCAAGCAAAACAATCACCCATGCTTCACCCTCTCACCCTAGATGATAAAACTACTCACACATAGCGAAATTGATAACAAAAGCAAGAGAGAAAGATGAAGACATGATCAAGAACAATATAAATTGAAATCACAATCAAAAAGGGAGAAGTAGAAAGCAATACCAATCAGAAATTTGCGAGGAGAACAAGATGAATTCAACAACAAAACCAAAATAGATGATCAAAACAACGTACTTGAGTCGGGATTTGAAAGTACAAGATGGAAAATTAGTTTAACCCTAAGTTTTTGATAGAAACTAGTTTAAAGAGTCTAGGAACTACTCTGAAAATTTCGTCCAAAAATAAGATGTTTTGGCCTCTCAAATAGACGATCAATTTTAAGCCAACGAAGAGACACAAGGCTGCCCCGGGCGGGGTGAGGGTGCCCCCGGGCGGGGTGGGTTGGTCCCGGACGGGACAAGAGCTTCCCGTGTTGTTCAGATTTTTCAGCTTTGGTTCTTGACTTGTACTTAGTTTTTTTCTTGCTTCTTTCTCTTCCCAAGGCTACGGGACAAGGCCTACATCGTCCCAAGGAGTAGGGACAAGGTCTACATCGATCACATGAACTTCAAATCCCGTCGCGAGGTCCCGGGACGCCTTCAAAAGCTAAAACGGGGCTCGTGCGCAAGCGAAACGCAACGAGACCAACTCGGAACTTCACGAAACTTTGCGAAACTTCACGAAACCTCTCGAATAGCATCCTAACCTCCAAATATGCGTGTTTACCTGCAAAATAGACACAAAAACGCAGCAGTGCCAAATCGGAGAGAAATAGGAGCTGAAATGCATATAAAAGCACTAGAATCGCAAAGAAACGCTAACGACAGGGGCTATAAATATATATAAATATAGGACACATCAGATACCGGACATTTAGTGTGTAAAAATACTAGATGAATGGTTTATTGGGTATAATTAAGTATCTGTTTAATTAGTGGTGAGTCAAGATGGAATCCATTAGCTCAAGGTAATGAGTTAGAACTCTATGTTGTCATTAATCTTATTGGTTGTAAAAAGACCTTGGCCAAGGCAAAAGAATGGTTTAAGAAAGGAGTTTCTTATAGTCATTTACCAACCATTAATGATTGACATGTAACATAGTGGTCACTTAGTAGGGTTTGACAGATAAACCATACCCTAGAGTGATCCGGAGTTGAAACGATGGAAGGAAATAATACATTAACCTTAGCTCAGCTTCGCCTACATTGGATGTTGATATTCACATTATCCAGTCGTTGAGGAGTGTTGTTAGATGCCAACCTCGATTAGTAGTTAATGCGATTGACTTTGGGTCAAGTGGGAGATTGTTGGAATTGTGTCCCAAACCCAATCGTTTCGTAAGATTAATTACTACTGGTTTAATGTTGAACCTATAAGGTCACACAATTACGGTCGATATTTAACGTTTACGATTATTTCATTTGATGAAATAATTTGGACGATATATTTTTATATTGTTCCGCTAACACGGAAAATATAGTAAATATTGAAAATATGTATGTATGAGATATTATAATATGAAGTGTGTCAATTGTTTTGGAGAGACACATTGCATTGCTATTATATTGACACAAGTGTATGCTGCGTGGCTTTATATTATGCTTTTCCTATTGACTAAGTTTTTAAGTTGACAAAACAAAGGGTGACTACATTTTGTTTCATTTTTCCTTGGACACAAAAAGGGAACATACAGAAATAATAAGGGAGAACTAATAAATGGTCTAACAAAACTGTGGGAGTCAAAGTAATAGAACAAAAGAATACGGGACAATACGTCTATATTAGTCTCATACATAGTGGGAGAGAAAAGTGTTTTCTCTGTATTTCTAAGTCGTCTCAAGGGTTGAGAACGTTATTTTATTACCGGTGTGGATACACTAGGGACTCTGTATTTTCAGAGTTATATAATATTTTGTACTCTCGCGAAGGTATACATTTCTACCAATTATTTTTGTACCTTTTTAAATGCAATAGATCTTATAAGGACTGTTATTTTGTCTTCCGCTGCGTATATTACATATACTACGGTCCATTCACTACTAACAATAGCTAGCGGTAAAAAGGGGTCGAACCACATAGAAACGTAAACTCGCAAGACACTTAGTTACAGGTTATTCCTAAGTATGACAATGTTTGGTTGGAAAACTATAAAACTAAAAGCAAGAATGAAAAGGGGGATAAAACGATAGGTAAAAGGACTAGGGTCTCGGGTTCCTCATGACAATAATCCGGATAATAAAACTTTCACCAAAATAGCAATCAATCAGAATATGCAAGGCGATTAGGGCAAAACACGTTCTCTCGAATCAATGTTACCTTAAGTCAATTTAGCGGGCTCTCGCGACTTATTAAAACAACTTATCAATTACGCGTAGTGGTCTAATACTGATTAGGCTTTCGATCTTAAATCAATATTACCCTAAGTTCAATTAAATCAAGGCGTTCCTAAATTCAATTGATAATTAATCGCGCAGGAAGAAATCGCACAAGCATAAACTAATCAATTGCAACAATTTAACCAAAACACCGGATTAAAGGCATAATTCCCCCTCAACCCTAGTTGGGGGATTAACTACTCATAACTAAGGCAAAAGACATATTAATAATTAAAAAGAGGAAATTAAGAACAATAAACATGAAATTACCAATTGAAAATAAACTTGAGATTGATCCTGAGTACCGACGGTTACAAAGTTTGAAGATGAAATTAAAAAGGGGCTTAAACTTTTCTAGAGAGTAATTTTCTAAAAAGCAGTAAAAAGCAGTAATTAAAAAGATCCCTTAACCTAACTCTCGAAATTCTAATATATAGTATTTCTAAAAATCAAATAAAACTCTAAGGCCGGCCGGCCGGCTGCCGGTCGGCCACCGAATACGCAACCCAAATTTTGGGGCTCAAAATCTCCGCAAAAGTCAACCAATGCCTCTTAGCCGGCCAACCGGCCGCCGGTCAAGGTTGACCGGCCGGCACTAATAAATGGACCGGACCTCTCTTTGGGCCTTTGACTTTCTTTCACTTAGGCCTTGACTCTTGAATTCACCCAAGTCACTCGTATTACTTCACTCCCGAGCTCGCCTTGTAACAACCTGGTTTTTAGTCGACTTTAATTACTAAGGCGGAAATTAATTAAGTCTTAAACCAGCGTCATTAATTATACAATAAAATCCAAAAATTACAAACATCGTTCAAGAGTTGAATAAAACAACTCTAAGTACGGAATTAGAAGAGTATAGATTATATATTACAATCTCTCGAAAACAACTTAAAGTAATGCATAAAAACGTCTCGTGGCCCCGTCCAAAAACCAGCTCCCGGTCCACGATCATCCTGCAAAATAAACTGATGGGGGGATGCATTGGCGGGTGATGACTAGCTATGCTCATACTTACCCTCGATTTCAATTACTTTGGTTTATTACTATCGCTTTATAAACATAACATTATGATAAAAACATAAACATGCTTATTACATATAGCATATAAAGATATATAAGTCATAATAAGCATGCGGTTTAAAGCGATAAATCATATAAGCATGATATTCAATTATGAAGGCAAATAACATATAATAGCATAGCAATAGTATCACAACAATTCAATGGCATTACAAGGCGATATCGGATCGCAATCAAACATACATATCGTAACATTCACATCATGCAGACTCGATTCAATTCAGAAAGTTGTGGTCTTTAGTTTTTAAAGATGGTACACACTCATTCTCAATTAATCATACAACAGACAACACATACTGCTTACGAGCCTGACCACTGAGTAGGCTATTGTACTCTAGTCGCTTGCATCTCACTACCATAGTGCAGCAACTTACTCGACTCGTAAACCACGCCGAATACTATAGTACTTGCATCTCATCTTCTAGTGTTCGAAATGATTCGAACTTCAGATACAATCTCGTCAAGTAATCTTTACGCAGGGTAAGAACGAATGCAAGTGTCGCGCCCACTAAGAACGAAACACGGCAAGGAGACAGAACCGCTATAATCGACCTGAATCCACAAGGTCACGGGTGCCCTGTTAACTTTAGCGAAATAGGGGAATAAAACCCTAGTCTAATATGCATACACTAATATCCACTTTAAGAATATGCTATGCTAATCATAGAGCACCTTAACTCTGGATAAAACGACTATTTCCTAAAGCCTGACCCACTAAGAGTTGGCATATTCATTATCTTGTACGGCAATGGCGTCCGCCACAAAACTATCTTAACCCCACTTCACTTACGATTGACGTTTTCATATCGGAGGCTCAAGCGTTTGACCTTTTATTTAAACTTACTCAATGTTTATTATTTATTTGATATTACATATCACATGTGACTAGACTCTCCTAGTCTCAGCGTCAAACGTTTAAGTATTTGTATTCGGTTTCATATGATCACATAACATATTCGTTTATTATTTGAAGTGTTGTTAATTATTAACATTTTTAAGTTTCTATAACGATATGTTTATTAGTATGTCCAATTTTATTCAAGTGTTTTTTCAAAACACTTTAAGTTATTTACTTATTCATTTTCAATTTTCTATACTTAGTAAAATTTTCAATTATTTTCAATATTTCGAAATTTGCAATTTAGAATAATCTTTAAATTTTGAGACGTTACTTGTTTTACAAATTTCGTAAATTTTTCACTATTCACTTTTCACTATTCATCGTATTTTATACGTATTCGTATTTTTATACTTCGTATTCTATACGTATTTTTTTACGTATTCGTATTTTTATACTTTGTATTCTATACGTATTTTTATAAGTATTCGTATTTTTACACTTCGTATTTTATACGTATTTTTATAAGTATTCTTGTACATTGATATTTTTCCTAAGTATAAAACTTATATTTCTTTTTATTTGCTAAGTATAAATTTCTAGTTTCAAAGTCGTTAAGTTCGTTTTGTACATAGTGATTTTTGGAAATATTTCAAAAGTCTAGTTTTTAAAAACGTTAAGTTCGGTTTGTAAAATGATCAATGATATTTATTTTAAAAATCTAGTTTTAAAAACGTTAAGTTCGATTTGTAAAATGTGATAATGATATTCATTTTAAAATGAGACTTAGTTAAATTTAGTCGTCTATTAACTAAATTTAGCGATTTTCATTTTAAAAATAATAGTATCGTGGATGATTCATTTTAGTCCGTATGTCCAAGTTCAACAGTCCAAATTGCAAAGGCGGTAGCACACGAATTAGTTCATTTTTATAACGGTTACTCATTTTTATCGGTTTAATATATTTCATTTATAACTAAATCGATTTATACAAAATTTCAATTCTAATTACTATTAAACTTTAGTGACTTAGTGATATTTTCATTTTGATCAAATTTAGTCTACTTTACTTAAGAATGTCGTGTAGTATTATAAATATGTCAAAATTAATTTATTTCTTTTAATTTCTTAATTCTAACTTATTAACTAATAATTAAATTATTTTAACAATAAACTAAAAAGTGATAAAAACGATTTTTAACCCAAAATACATGGGAATGCCGTGAGCTAGTCATGGTGGTGTCCAAATTTTCATTTTTCGATTTTAACGGTTTTTAGCTTAAAGTCTTTATAATTTAATTATTCTAATTATACTAAAACGATTTAAACTAAAATGAAATTTTACTAAAAATTTCATTTACATTTATGAATAGTGTTTTTCAACACGTTAATTTTCTAACTTTTTATTCTTAAAGATTTATAATGTTTAAGTTGATTTATAACATAATACTAACAATATATTAAAACAATAGCTAAACATAAACACAAATTATTAACAAACATAAAAGAAAACAAAATCAAAGTGAGCAATAATGATGAACACACATAAAGATAATAAGAACACACATGAACATCAAACTAACTCAAGAACACCATTTTCAATTTTAACAACTTATAATTTATTTTCCTAATTTAATTCTTTTTACATGGTAACATCCATTTTAACCTAACTTAACATAACATATAATTTACAAAAATTAAAAGTGAAAATTTATTTAAAAATGGAGGGAAAACCGTGAGTATGTAAGTGTATGTATAAATTTTCATTTTCGATTTTTATTCACTTTAAACTCATTGTTAATATTTCACATAATTTTTATATATGATTACTACTAAACTAAAACATAACTAAACATAAAAATCATATGAATCATAAGTAAAAATGCTCAAAATTAATTTAACTAAACATATGAACAATTTACTACACATTAACTATTAGCAAAAATACTTATTTATTATCATTTTATTATACTTCACATAACAAACACATACACATAAATGATGTTTAACATATTTTGAACATAAAAATCATACTTATAAAATCATAATAAAAATCAAATTAATTTACAAAGAGGTTAAAATGAGATATAACTAGTCACCTTAAAAAGGATGTTAATCGTCGAGGATCTAAAATAAATTTTAGATCGGAATTTTCTTCACCCATAATACCCATTATCTTCACCCAAATAAACCAAGTAGTTAGCTCCTAATATACCCACTTATTAACTAGAACACTTATGATTTATTAGAAATAATATTAGGGTTTTTATTTAAATGGTTTTTGGATAAAAATGGAAGAAAATGAAAGAAAATAAAAGGGAGAGAATGGAGAGGATGCTCACGACATATGGAGAGCACAACAAGTTAATTTTGCACAAATGAATCTTGTAAGATAAGTTAGTAACTTTAGGTCAAGTGGATTTAGATTTTTAATAAATAAAGTTTAATTAAAGTAATTAGGAACATAAATATCAAAATAGGTTACTAGTGTCAACATTACTATTTGGTGTAGATTTTGTCCCCTAAAAGTTTTTAAAAAGTTTTTATGAGATAAATCTGGTCTTAAAAAGTCGAGCGTTAAAAGCGATAAAAGTTAAAGTGTGCGCGTTTGACGATTTTTCGAAATATCTCTACTTTAAAATTTTAAGACTAAAATATTTTATTTATTACTTTAGAAAAAATTTAAAAGTGACGGAAATGAAAATGGTAATATTAAAGTAGTAGTATTGTATTTGTATTTATGTATTATTATTAAGTATAAAGTTTAAATCTTTAATACAAAATAAAAATGATGATGACAAAATTAAAGTTGTAAGAAAAATTGGTTTTGTGTAAGTAAATGGAAGAAGATAAAATTTGACTTTGGTGTCCAAAAGTCAAAAGTCAAATTTTCGGGCTCGATTTTCATTTCTCGAAATTTTCGATTTGCGCGATCGCGAAAAGTTTCGAAATAAAAGATATGATCTTAAAATAGTGTTTTGAAATAAAATCGGAAATAAAAATAAGATAAATTTTCGAAAGGTACTAAAAACAAAAATTGAGTTTTAATCCTCGAAATTTTGAATAAAAAATTCCTAGGTCGAAATATTTATTTTTTTCGTTGAATGTTATAGATTTAAAGAATTATATTCAAACGTCAAAAAGTTAATCAATTTAAAGTAAGTGTGACTTCAAATTTCGACAATTTAGAAAAAAGCTAGTTTAATAGAAACGAAATAGTGATTTGATATTAAAACTAATGTTTTTATTTTGAAAACGAAAAATGTTCGGAATTGAATTTTATGGATAAAAGGTTTTACTTATATTTTTATGAATAGTAAACATAACTTAACATTTTTGAAATTTGAAAGGCGATATAAATTTTGTATTGATTTTTATAAAATTTTGAAATGTGTTTCTTTTTCAATTCTAAAGATAATACAACATAATTTATTTTTTCAAAATTTTTAAATTTGTACTTAAGAACTTTAGTATTATTTGACGAAAAAATTCAGACGTATTTTTATTATAAGGAAAAAGGATGAATTTAATTTGAGGAATTAAATTTTTTTATCAAATTGTGTTAAAATAACACGGGGTGTCACACGCCTTCGCCTCGACTTTTGGTTTTCCGTCATAAATTCCAATTTTCAGCTCAAATGCACGGAAATGCTACAAATTCCTGCAAACCACAGAAAAACACCAAAAACGCTACTCGAGCGAAATGTGAGAACAAAATGGCCCTAAAGGGCGCATTTTGACAATAAAAAGCAGCTCGGGACGGAGGTAAAAACATATAAAAATAACGTATATCACGGCTCCTTTTAAAAAAAACATGCCGCAAAAAATCATTTATTTGCGGCTCTTTTCAGAAAAAAAAAAACGCTGCTAATAGAGGTTCTTATTTGCGGCGTTTTTTACCTAAACGATGCAAATAAGGTATTTATTTGCTGCGTTTTTACAGGCTGCAAATGAAATTCCTATTTACGGCCCCCCCATTTGCTGCTACACCTAAAACGCCTCAAATAGGCTATTTTTTGGAGCCGCAAATGAATGTTTTTCTACTAGTGGTGGTTTTCATTTTCATTTTCATTTTCTTTTTTAAAACCTATTTTATTTTGTTAAATAATCCGGGTTGTTACAGGAGGCATTCTTTATATTGCTTTCCACCTTATATTTCTACGTTTTTATAGCGTAAGTACATCTTATTCTTGTCACTCTTTACGTCGGAAGTTTCGATGGCCAATAGAAGATCTCAGCGCTATTTGCAAGGTTGAAGTCATTGCTCGTGCCCAAGTTTCCGTACTCCACCTACCTTTTTTTATTACCGGATGCGTTTTCATGTTTGTAACAGTTGTAATCGTCTCTTTTAACAGATGTCAGTGGGGCGGGTCTACGCGGATACCGCCCCGCATCCGCCCCAGTTAGGGTGGAGGTAGGACGTAGTTTAGTGGGTCGTGGAGCGGAGGTAGGAGCGAAAATTGACCTTCGCCACGGGTCGTGGGGCGGAGGTGGATTCAATTTAAACTCCGCCCCGTCCCCGCCCCGCCACCGCCTCCGCCTCGTGCCCGCCCTGTCACCCACCTCGTCCCCGTACTTGTAGTATAATGTTGGTCGTTGCGTGTGTCGGATTAGTTTTTGAATATTTGATAATTTTGAATGTATTCCATTTGTGTTTTAATTTGATGTTAACATTGAATTGATATTTTGTATGTGTTTTTTCTATCTTTCTTGAATTTTTGACGTCGGATATTGTTATTCCATGGGGGGGGTCTGGAGCGGATGGTGGGACGGGTCGGGGGCGGATGGTGGGGCGGGTGGAGGTTTAAACTTTCCTCCGTTAGGGGGGTGGTGGAGGAGGAAGTATCCTCCGCCATGGGTGATGGGGCGGAGGTGGAGGTCAATTTTTATTCGCGGATGCGGAGGTAGGGGACCCTTTCTCCGCCCCGCCCCAATGACATCCCTACTTATATGTGGTTACCGTTGTATTTATATTGTGATTGTACCACCTGACCTTTATGATTGGGAACAGTTATTATTGTAATACAAATATTTTCACTCTTGCCAAAAAAAAAAAAAAAAAAAGGGTTTTTAAAATTGCCCACTGTCTTATTGGGTTTTTCATATCCCTGCGTATATCGTATTCCCAACTGTACCCCTGAGCTTTTTAATTACTCACAACCGTAACTAATTATGCTTAAGCCGTTAAATATCACCGTTAATTGCCAATTAGGATGCGTAATTTGTCTACGTGGAGCGCCTAATTTGCCTACGTGGATGGATTAGTTGTAAATTAGAAGTTGAGTCAATTTATTAACCGTCATTTTTTTCTTTTGATTCAATTGTTTTTTAAAACCCTTTGAAACCCTTTCACCTTCCTTCCTCTGTTCTCTTCATCTCCTTCCTTTTACAATTGAACTTTTGCAATTCATCGTCGTTGCAACATCTTCATCGTTGAACTTTTGCAATCCTTCCTTCCTCTGTTCAATTTCAGGTATGATTTCAGGTATGATTTTGGGTAAATTAAAGAAACTTCGAAGTGCAGGTTGGGAGTAATTAAAAACTTCGAGAATGCAGTTGGGAATACGATATACGTAGAGAATGCAGTTGAGAAAACCGATAAGAAGTGCAATTTGGGAAAACCCAAAAAAAAAAAAAAAAAAAAAAAAAAAATTGTTCCAATGAATGAAGTTGTGATAATGAAAATGTTACGCAATATATCGAAATATAATATACGTCACTCATAAGAAATTATCCAAAAATATCGTATCATAAGCATAATAAGACTGTTACTTGTAGAAAATTTTTGAATTAATTTTCTTGTCCTATAATAGTGCACAAGGAAAATAATTGTAACATAAAATATGTTACCTATTATTATATACTCCCTTCATAGTCCATATTTTCCAATTAGCCCCATATACCTTTTTCGGAATTTTTTTTCAATTAGCTCCATTTCTATTTTTAGTACCATTTTCTCTCACATACCCCACTTTTTCTCACACATACCTAATTTTTCTTAGTTCTCACTCACATCCAAATTTTTTTAATTAAACTATTCTACTTTTTTTTTCACTTTTCTTAAAAAAGGTGAAATTTCTTATGGGGCTAAATCAAAGTATGGAGGGAGTACTCCGTACTACTAGAATATGTTAATACGGACTATAATTTCGTAAGTTATGATTACATAAATTTCTAAAAACTTTTTGTTATTATTTGTTACGGAGTATGGCTTATTATTACTATAATTCTTTAAATATCATTTTTCTTATCTTATTTGTTGTTTTATATCGACATATAAAAATTATTTTTAAACAATATTATGATGAATAAGAATTATTAAACATAAATAAGGATTACTGAACGTAAACTAAGATTGTGGTAAATTAAAAAGCAAAAAAAAATAATAATTTGTCAATTAAAATGCAACGTAACAATAAATTCAAAAAAATGTAAAAAAAAACTAAAAAAGCTTCCAAGGGAGCTCAAACTCGGGTAATGGGGGTGAAAATTGAGCAAAAATCCTCTCCATTTTCTTTCTCTCCATTTCTTGTCCCCAATATTATATATTATTTCTCCTCTACATCCTCATCCATTGCTTTTAATTGTGGCCATTAGATCATTTGTGTAAATAATCCAAACCGTTTAAAAGAAATGGAGAGGGGAAGTAATGGAGAGGATCTAAATTCGTGAAAATGAAGGGGTAAACTACTAAAGCACAAGGAGGCTACGGGTAGAAATCAAACAGCAATTTATTAGTATAACATGTATTACTTTTTGAAAAGCCAAAAAATTGGATACTCTTTGAGCTTGGGCCCTGGTCCACCGCCCCTCTAACCTACCCTCAAAACCGAGCCTGCCGTCACCTGACAATATATCCTTAAAGTTTTTCATGTGGAGAGGTTGATAAACGCTCCTCTTCTATGCGTCTTGTGAGTAAGGAAATCCCATAATGAGAGGCACTAAACGCCTCATAATATGATTTCAAAGTAAGATGTTGAAACCTGGGAAGAGTGTAGCCTGCAGGTTCATTTATAGAAATTATGTTAGAGCAAAACTATGCTACACTAAAATTAGGCTCAACCAAGAAAGACGAAAACGAAAGAGAAAATAATGAAGGCGTGAATTCACATAGTGGCAGATGGTAGCATTTACGAGGTAATGATTCAAATCGTTACAGAAATCAAACAGCAATTTATTAATATAACATATATGGGTTTCCTATGAAGAGTTATTTATACATTGTATACAGTAATTACTTCCCCATATAGTAAGAAAAAAGTTTCACTAGAAAGAGTGTTTGGTCATCCCTTCGTTTTTCACTAGCATACCGGTTGATACTAGCCAACTAGTACCGTGTTGATACTAGTGGAGACTTCACATCTGAAGGGCTTAATATTTCCTTTGAATTCTTAAGAATTTCTTATATTTTACAAACTTATGTTATTATACCATTATTCACTACTAGAAAATACGTGATTGATCCTTGCTATGTTAATTAGTTCAATACTTGCAATTTTATCTTGACTAATTGGGTTTGTACAAAAGTGTTTAGTCTCGCTAAAACCCTTCGGGAGCTATGTAATCTCTCTCATTCATTCATTCATTCATTCATTGTAATCTCTCTCATTCATTCATTCATTCATTATAAAACGCCAACTGTTTTTCATGAGAAACGAGGGTGTGGGACAAGAACAGAACTGAGACCAAAGAGCAAGCAAGATATCCAGGCACAATAACAAACAATGACAAGCAAAAATATTCGTGACATCTTGAGTA
Organism: Dianthus caryophyllus; assembly: GCA_023091065.1. NCBI lineage: Eukaryota > Viridiplantae > Streptophyta > Magnoliopsida > Caryophyllales > Caryophyllaceae > Dianthus > Dianthus caryophyllus. Next base: position 17,300,775 of record CM041527.1, on the reverse strand, counting down.
CAACTAGAGAATAATGTTTTGTAAAATTTTCGAATTTTACGTGTCACTTTACTTAGTTGTATCATATGATACATGACAAACACTGCTGACTCAAATATACCCTTGAAAATCAAAATTTAATCTAACAAGTCAATGTAATAAGGACTTCCAGACAATGCATTGTAAGGTGCTCATACTAACTCACAATGAATAATCATTTAATTTCACAAACGAGGGAATAACATTGTTCCAAACATGTACTCCGTAGCTTATAAAAGGTCTTAAACATATTGAACAGCCAATGTTAGTATAACCGGGAACTTACCACCAAATGCAGCACACGCACCCACCCAGATGAGTAAAGAAGGAACCTGCAACGAGCAGGAACCACAGTAAATACGAGGACAAAAAATAACGTCATAACAAGCTTAGAGAGAATTGTATAATGTATGATTCAAGATATGAACCGATCTTACCCCAACAACAAATGGACGCCACTTTGGTCCTTTCACATGCTTTTGGAAGAAAGGTATCCCTACAATTAAGTATCGATAAATTCCGCTGCAGCCACCACTAAGATTAGAAGGCAAAAGAGTAGAAATCTACCAGTGTTAAAACCATGGGTAGCACTTAAAATTGCTCCAAGTCCAGTGCCAGCCTATACAATAGAAAATGATTCGTTAAGTCCAATCTAAAGAAGCCCAGAGCGTTCAAAGATAACTGTGAGACCATAAAATGCATGTGAACTACTAAAGCTGAGATCAAAGGATTTTATGAGTTCGACAAAGATTGCACATCTGAACATGGTACTAACACTCACAGTCTCTTTACATTATCAATCTCAAAATTTGTTGATAAGCGATTGTCCGAGAACAAAATGCTGATGTAAAAGCTGCTTTTATAAGTATGTGTACAGCTTAACTGCATACTTAGCACACACAAAAACCGACATCCAAGATTCACATCTTCATGTATTTAGAAATTCCAGACGAAGAAGGAGCATGTTTGTAAAAAACATAAAAGGGGTAGGAAGACCAAACTTATGAAGTAAATTATAAGTATCCCCCATCTTAATGCTTCCATCTACATTAAGGCGAGAGGTGACGATTGAATATGATATATAGACACAACGGGAAAGCATAAAAGCAAATTTATACTTATTCATGAAGCGAAGCATTCAGTTTGTCAAGAAGACCAAAACAGATTAGAATCCCTCTAAAGCTAATGATATACTTTATCCATGACTGCTTCCAAAACCGCAGGTCCACAAGAATCAACAGCATTTTACATAATTGGTCCAAAAATAAATGTCGCCACTCACAACTGTGCGAAGGAGCAAAACATATCCACTGTCTAATTTGAACTACAGCACTTTTTTCTGTTTCGATCACAACCAAGATTACTCCTCAATAAACGACCACAAAGACATACGAGAAGTAGAAAAGCTTCTAGAAGTAACGCATGAGCAAATTAATGAGGTGTTATTTACGATAACTAAATTTATTCATGTAAACGCTAAGGAGCTAGGAAAATCAAATTACACGTTGTCATTGTCAGTAGTGGCATCAAGTATTGTCCCAAGAGACACCCGTTCTAGTTCCGCAACTAACCAAAAACCATAAAACTAGGTGGCAGTTCAAACATTATCAAAGGAACTTACACAGTGAGATAATAAAGCATAAGGGACAAGAGAACTCACAACAGCAGATGCATCATGCAAGTCGGGAGCGATGGGCCAGTCACCAGTTTTCTGCATGAACAAACAATAATTCCATTGATGTAGTTCTAAAAACATGTAGAATAGACAGAATCATCCACCCAGAAATAGGATCAAAATACAATCAAACTGACATAGCAACGAAATCCAGTAGTCAACTTATCAAAAAATCCTCCTAATCCCAATTTTGTGAAGCAAGCAATGTGGCGAATTAAACCTGACAAAGTTGACTCCACACAGCCATCCTGACCCTACACCTGTTTATAACTCAACACCCAGATTGACCCAACCCGAACCAAACTTCGCAAAACCCAAAATTATTTGAAAAGACTATTTAGTTACACAATTTATCAACGCCATAACGATTGACACGGAACTAACCCAACACAATGATGACCTAACCTGAAACTGCCCGGCAAGTAATATAAATAGCACAACCATACAATCCACCCACGAACAAATGTAGAGCATAATCAAAGACAATAACAACAAAATCCGGAATCCAACTATTCAAAAGTGCAACAAAATTCTTGGAGACAACTCATCGAACAGTCGGTGTGCATACAAAGAAAGCAGGAAAACATTGACAAACATGCAGCAAAAAGTGAGAATCAAAAGCTGGTTTTGTAGAACGCAAAAAGGAGACCAAGAAGGACAAGGCAGAAAGCAGGAATACCGAAGAAGAGTCGAGGCAACAAAGGCAGCGCGGACAATGAGCAGTGCCTACCCCAGGATTCATGGTGGGAGCATGATACAAATTGCCTGTTCTTAACTTCTCCTCATATACTTCTCGGGTCCCCATCGTTGTTTCTATACTCTTCCTTTCCCAAACTTCTTAAATTTACTTTGGTTTTAGTAGAGCCGGTAATATCCTTGTCAATAATCGACTCGACCTGAAAAGTTGTTTGAAAATCGTTCAAGAATAATCTGCAAAAGAAAAAAAATAAACTGTAACACCCCCATTTAGGCAAGGCGGGTCCCACCTAAATAAGGGCGTTACTAGCCTCGGGTTAACGGGGCTTAAAAAGCAAGTCAAGAGTCACCTAAAGAAAAACTGGACGGGTATATATAAACAAAAAAGGTATAGCTCAAACGACGACATGCAAAGCAAGAAAGTCCGGAACTACTTCGTACAAGACTAAGGCACGTAGGCCCGAAGAAGACTAAAAACAAAAGACGTGACCCAAGGATCCAATAAGTCTAAAGACGCCACAAACAGCGAAGCCCAGCCTCGTGCCCCAGCAAGCAATCATGCAGAACCCGTATGAGTACTTAGGGGTGGGGAAACAAAAGAAAGACACACAAAAACAACCTAGTTAGTCTTCACGACAAACAAAAATGAGCAAGAGAAGAGGAGGATAAAAATAAGTTGACCGACGATCAGAACCAAGGTAAAAAGAAGAATCACGACTCCTAACTCGGACGTTAGGGCAATAATGGGCAGACAAGAACAACCCACTATGTAATCTCCACACAGGGGACATACCATGTCGCCAACAACCCCCACACCTCCTCCAATCTCGACCGTCTCAAACACATGCCTCATAACCACGGCAACACATGCCTCGTAAAACAATATTTAATTTCATAGAAAGTACTTCACGTCATGGCAAGAGAACGTTCTTAAACATTACTTATATATATACTTGACAACACGATAAGGACTAACTCAAATACAACTTTACTAGGGTCTAACGACTCACCTCGTTCTAAACAGTCTTATACTTTCGGGACAACATAATTCTTTCACAACTCCCGGGACATTTTGACCTTAGTATAACTCTTAATTCTCATCCACACACCACAAGGTATATATAAGCACACATAGACGACATACAAGCCATACATGAAATAGGCCACCATTATCACAAACATGCTGTCGTGTTACGATACGGTATAAAAGCCAAATCAGCCATTTGCAAGATTATGCACCTTAAAATAATAAAGCAAGGCATCTTCTCTAATGGCAGCAAACTACTTCCTCGTGTCCATTTTCACCCATGGCCGACCAGACACGAATCCCGTGTCCGTACTGGTGTCGTGTCGTACGGACACGGGTACGGAGGCCTAAACAAGCGAGTCCGAGCAACATAGCCTTAAACCACACCTAAATCATCACGATTCCCAACATAGTGCAATCACGTACACTCTACTGTATTCCACCAATACTACACATCGATTTAAGTGTACAATGTCGAAATATCACAAAATAGAGCACAAGTGGCTATTAATAGTCACAGATAGCAGGAGCCCATACGGTGTTCCCTCAATCCACCTACCTTCATATGGTCTCACCACAATACACCTTTAAATGAACATTTATTGCAAATAGACAAGTCTACAATCCTAACAACGAGCAACAACCACCAACCACTCTAACTCGGCCGTAAGCTCGAGTCTAGGTTCACGATGACAGCACCTATACTACACAGTCAGCACACGAGTTTCAGCTATACACATTCTCACACATTTCGACATCAATACACATACATATGCTCATATAGTACGCACTCCACTCCTTAACACAATACACATAGACACTCAACAAAGACAACAACTTCCCGAGGTCACAACACCTTACTAGGTCATGCCAACACCCTCACTTCAAGTACCATAATCCTCGACAATAAACACTACACACACAAACACAATTACACTACTAGCGACTATTAGACTGTAACACCCCCATTTAGGCAAGGCGGACCCCACGTAAATAAAGGTGTTACAGAGTCGAGGTGAAACCTCAAAACGGTACATGTATAACTTTCCCTATTATAAAACTCAACAACAAAAGAAATAAAACTAGACAGCGATTACAACTCGTCGACATCCAAAAATAATTACAATGTGATTAGCCAAGTCTACAACTGTAGCCCGTAGGCGCGGTACTCCTACTGAGATAAGACTCGTGGCGTAGCACCCGCTATCCTCTCAAGCCAAACTCGACAATACGCTTCTCTCGATCTCGGTATCTACAAGAAGAGGGATTAGTCCGGTTCACATCAAAATATCATAAGGAAATAAGAACGTTAATTAAAGCGTACGACGTCCATAATTACAAAGCATGGCTGTTAAGATGTTACCGTCAACACTATACCAACACCGTCTCACGCCATACTTTCATTCTTATCTAATCGGAATACACCCTTTCATCATACTTTCATAATTTCCATTCCTTAACTTAATCAATTCAAAATCTCGTATTAGTTACATAATAGATCAAACCCATGATCAATTCATGGCCATAGAAGTTTATAAATCATCCATCGACATTGTAAAACCTCATTCACATACTCATTCATATCTCGGCTTTTCATTCACCTTCTCATGACGATTCATATATCATTTCGCCTCCATATATTTCATATACAAACTCAACTTACCAAAACCGACCCCGTTCTCTTATAACCAAGCTTACTCATAACTTAAATACATCTCAAAACCATTGTCACCATATCACATGCACACACATACACAGATTTGTATTCACATACAAACACACACTCACACACATACAAACACTCGCCTATATACATTTACCACGAGCAGGACACACACACACACTCGTTCATAGTCATCCCTACAAACCATACAGAAGCTATACAATATTTCAGTTTAGTTAGTGACCAGCAACCTAGTACTCTTCTTTACACTTCAAAACCACTCACCATGGGTCCAAATACTTCATAACACACTCTTATCTACAGTGGCTCGTAAGCATACCCTCTAGACATGGATTCAGTTACTTTACATGTAAACATGGGATAACGGAGGTCAAATATATCAAACATTGCAATACGACCAGCAGCTATATTACATTCTCACGACACCGAAAGTCCAAGCAATCACAATTCTATATTACACACAAAACAACTTGTGCAACTCTACTTTTACAACGCAATAACAACAAAATTAGCAAGAACACAAGCGTAAACACATGCCGCGATGAAAGCCTAACATAAACTTGACCTGAACTCGGTACATAAGCAGCAGAAGATATAATAGCAACCCAACCCAACAGTAGTAGCTACGACAATGACACAACCAACAGCAGCAACGGTGACAGAAAAGAGCAGCAACGCTGCTGTACAGCAGCTCAGTCGAGGGAACAACAGCACTTATTCACGAGTTAACAGTAAAGACACTCACCCTCACATACACATTCACCATGGAGTAACTCACCCTACATTTCCTAACACATAACACAACTTATCACCTTTAATTTTCAACTAACACAAGTACTCATCATCGACATAGTACCAAATTAAGATTACAATGTCGTATTAGCACTAAACCAATCATAATGAGTGACCTATGGTTACCGTCGGCTGTTCGGGGAATCTACTCGACCACCACTATACTCACACACAACGTATGTCCTCACACACCCACCTTCAATCACACCCTAGTGTTCAAACATGATTCCTAAACAAAGAACTTAGCAACAACTTAAACATATACCCTTTCAAAACAATGAGACGACCAATATCCTCGACTACAACAAAATTAATAACTCACAGTAGCAACATACAGCGTAACAGCAACAGACAGAGCCCCCAAAACAGTAGCAACAGTCACCAAAACTCACGGCAACAGCTCAACATAACACACAACAACAGCGATGGTTTAAAATAACAACCAATAATAGGAAAACGTGGAAAACCCAGGAGTAATAAGGGTATTGCAGCCGCAATGAAAAACCAATCAGTAGCAGCGATTTATTGAGCAACGACCACGAAATATAAAATACACAACATAACAATACTTACTTGCGATTCTACACATCTACAAATCATTCAACACATTCACAACAAGCTACTCTAACACCGGACTAAGTAAGGGAGAGCCGTTACCTCAACGAAAACGCGCCAAGACCCGAAGTTTGAGAGCGGAAATCGTCACCCACCTGGTTTGTAAGCTCACACTCTACGATTAGAGTAAATTACATCAATAACAACACTAAACGAAGCTAATTCACACTTAACATCATGAAATTTGAGTCTAAATCGAAAATCCCCAAATATTAGATCAACTTGAACGAAAATCAAAATTGAAAGAGTAAAACACGAATTATACCTTAAGTTCTCTACTACTTTGGGCTAAGACTCAAGGAAAACGATGAATTAAAGCCTAATTATCGATGAGGAAGGATGAAGAGAGGAGGACGACGAAAACGAAGGAGATGTTTCTCTCTCTCCCTTCCTTGTTTTATTTTTAATTTTAAAAAGCCGGGTGAGTGGTTAGGTCAAGTTTTGGGTCCATTTATTTTACCCACATCGTTTTCTACTAACACGATTTTTAGTAATACATGGACCTCTTTTTGATAAAAAGTTATTCACGTTGGGAGTTATTGGATACACGGCTTATGGTTAGTGACTTTCCATATGCTTATAAGAAGCAGTTATTATTGTCACTAACTCGCTATTACTATAATTTTAGTCCCCTAATGCGGGTTAAATTACTGATTTAATTAGATGTTGTGAAATTGATTATCGTAAATAATTCATTTATAATTTATAGGTGGTGCTGATACGTATACGAGATACGTATACATTAGATTAATTACATTTAAAATATATTGAACTTAGACAATTAATTTAGCTATATTTAGGCTATTGCATTAAGTTAGTTTCCATTTTATTTAGTTAATAAAGGGATTGTGAGGAGTCTTTAGTTTCATGTTTTAATTCTATTATAATTAAGGGTCTTAATTTAGAGTAACTATTAGTCTTAATTAGTTGTTTTAAGGAGGGACTTTTCATTGCCTTCTTGTTTGCTATTTATAGCTATTAGTTATTTTGTAATCATAATGAAGAATTTGATGAAATATAAAAGTTGTTTTCTCTCAAAAAACGTGGGTTTCGTTTATTTGTGAGTTTTCAGATTGTTGCGTACAATCTAAACTAGTGATTTATTAGGACGCGTCTCCTAATTATTACTCGATTCGAACCAATAGGTCTTGGTTAGCCAATCTCGTTCATCAAGTTATAGGTCTAACTTGGTGTCTGCTTATCCTTTACTATTTTATTTTCTTATTATATTTACTTCCGTTGTCGATTCGTATCATTTGGTATCAAAGCTTCGGCTCTTGATTTCCTCAAACCAAGACGATCCAGTGGGGCAAAATTTTGATCCAAACTTACCTCCTATTTTTGATGTTTATGATGAGGATGTTCCATCCAGTTTGGAGCAAATATGTTTGAACAAACATATGCACTTTTTAGAAAATACAAACTACATCTTAGTTAGCACTTCGACTTACAAGGATCCATTAATTGGTGTTGTCTATTCATATGAGCATCACAATGGTTTTTTTCTCAAGGAATCGACTTGTGAGTTACATGAATTTTCCAAAACCATTAATAGTGGTAGTGGATATTTCATGGAATTTATAGTGAGAATCTATTTGGGTATGCAAGAGTGCATTTGGAACCAACAACAATCATCAATGGTCTTTAACCCAGGAATTCGAAAGCAAGCAATTAATATCCTCATACCAGTGTTGGAGTTGGTGTCCTCCACAGTTAGTGCAATAACATAAATAAATCTCTAAAGGTACACAGGGTACATTTCGTATTTAATCAGTTGATTAACGTTTATCGATAACGGTTGGCTTGCTAGATAAGCATGAACTTGCTCGTGGGCCGCAACATACCCCGTAGAATAACCCATATCGTGCCCCATAACAGCATTAACGTGAGCACCCGAAGAACCAACACCGTGCAGCTGGTCAATTTTCGCGATCGGTAGCCAAGTCGACTATGGACGGCACTCATGCTCTCCTTATCACGGTCATTATGCGCGGACCGTGAATTTCCCCGTGGCTTCCCAAATTGGGATGAATGGATCGCCATCTCCTCGATCAAACCCCAAGCTTTGTCGTCATCGACGTTATTAGCAAAACGTCCCTCCGCAGCAGAATCAAGGATAGCCCGGCTCTCGGCATACAACCCGTTGTAGAATGTCATGATCACCAACCAATCGTTCAACCCGTGGTGAGGACAGTCCCGTATCAACTTCTTGTACCGCTCCCACGCTTCAAATGAAAGATTCATCAAACGCTTTGCTTGAAGCCTTGAATTTGACTTCTCATTTGGTTAGTACGGCTCGAGGGTAGAACTTGGAGTAAAAAGCAAGCGGCTAACCCGCCCAATCGCTGATGCCACCGCCTCCTTGTCGAGGTCCGTGATCCATTCACTGCTCGATCCTTCAACGAAAAAGGGAATAGCATTTCCTTATCTCGGTTCTGGTGATCCCTACCGCTTGATCGTCGAACAAGAGTTGGTAAACACTTGCATATGCCGATCAGATCCTCGGTGGGATAACCACCAAATTGAGTCCGCTTCCACCAAACTTAGAAAGGCGGGCGAATCTCAAAGTTGCCCGCAATGTAGCGGGCATCGTGAATCCATTAGGAATGGATTCGGCTAGGCACCGAAAGTGACTAGAAAGTTTAGGCATAGTCACAAAGTGGTGGAGATAATGGAGTAACCGGAGGTGAGTCCTCTTCGTAGGACGATTGCGCTGCACTAGACTCCGAATGCGACGCTTCCTCGATGTCAATATCAACTATTTGAATCGCTTGCTCACGTAGCCTATGTAGTGCTCGTTCAGGTTCGGGCTCAAAGGGAACTAGAGTCAGTGGTGACCTGCGCATAAACAAAACTACACAAAGCGATGAGAAACGGTCTCAAGGAACTAGGTTCCTTGAGACAAGAGAGAAAAAACCTAGCTAACTAAAAAGCAAAACTAAAACTAGCTACCGTCTCCCCGGCAACGGCGCCAAAATTGATGAGGCTAAAGTCGTCACGCCTAATCAAAATAAACCTAACAAACAACTAACAGAAGCTAGTGGTAGCAGGATCGAATCCACAGGGAGAAGGATGTAGTCAAAGGGATGCTTAGTCGAACAAGGTCAATCTCAAAGGTAACAAACGGGTTTATAGGATGAAACTAAACTAAAACAGCAAATAAAAGAGTAATGAAGGTGTATGAGAGGGAGATTAGGGCGTCGGGGTCAAGTGACATCGATTCAAGAACTAACTCAAAAGGGATTATCAATCAATTGAAGTCATGCAAGCGATTAGGTTTTAGGAAACGCTCTCTCGAGTTAATTTTAACCTTAAGCGAATTTAGCGGGCTCTCGCTACGTACTAAATTCGACTTATCAATTACGCGTGAGTCTAGTTTCAATTCGGCTTTCGATCTTAAACTGAAACAACCTAAATTCAATTCAATAAAGGCGTCCCTAAATTCAATTGATAATGAAACGCGTAGGAAGAAATCAACTTGCACAAATTCAATCGATAAAAGCAATTAAAACATGTTCTGAATCAATATCACAATTACCCTAAACCCTAATTGAGAATTAGCTAGACATGATATTAGATACATTCAAAAGTATAGTAGATACATTAAAATTCATATTAGATACATTCAAAAGTATAGTAGATACATTAAAATTCATATAAGATACATTCAAAAGTATAGTAGATACATTAAAATTCATATTAGATACATTTAAAAGTATAGTAGATACATTAAAATTCATATTAGATACATTCAAAAGTATAGTAGATACATTAAAATTTATATTAGATACATTCAAAAGTATAGTAGATACATTAAAATTCATATTAGATACATTCAAAAGTATAGTAGATACATTAAAATTCATATTAGATACATCAGTCACCATAAGCCCTTGATTGCTCACCACCAACAGAAATTACTCCACTACCATAGTAACAGCTTTATAGTTGTAGTAATCATCTCCACATCAGTTTTTTCCCCCCTGAAATTGCAACTTCTGATCTATAAAAATATTTTTTGCTGAAATAGTTTTACTTGTAATCCATCTAACGATGGTAATTTGAAAGATAAAAAAGAAAAAATGACAAAGTAAAAGTGACATACCTAGAAATTAAAGGTTAATTTTTGTCAGGAGAACTGGAAATTAATTATCGTCGGTCATCACCGCAGAAGTAAGTTTGATCAAAAAGTGTTCGGTGATGAAAAAACGACACATGTACAGGAATAATTAAAATCAAGAAGATTATACGACAGAACAAAAAAAATTAGGGTCAATTCGATTTTGGGAGGATGATGATCAATTAAAGAAACAAAGAAATAATTAATTGATAATTTGAGAATTTTCATTGATTGCTTCAAATAAATGAGGACAAAATTAATCAATAGTAGATTAGTTGAAGTAATTGAAAGTGTTGATTTGCAAAGAATAAAAAGAGGGAAATTGAGGAGAGTGAGAAAAAAAGAGGAATGAGGTGGTAAGTATGTGACATAAGGGACAAAGTGCAATCGTAATTTGTAAATAAATAAACAAAATTGTAGCCTTATGATCATGTCTAATCTAATGGTTGTAGATTAGTTCTCACGGTTCTACTGAGTTGATGGTTCTCACATGATCCTAAATCTATATATATATATATATATATATATATATATATATATATATATATATATATATATATATAAACAAGTTCAAACGAGACACCTAAATATTGCGAGACACAAACGAGACACAGCATTTTAGCCTTTTTGGTGAAACTTTAACATAGTTTCATGAAACTTAAAAATTGTGAAACTTTAATGTCGTAAAGTTACATAATTTTGTTAAAGTTTCACAATTTTTGAAGTTTCATAAAACTATGTTAAAGTTTCACAAAAAGGTTAAAATGTCATGGTCTCTGTTTGGTTCTCGCAATATTTAGGTGTCTCGTTTGAACTTGTTTATATATATATATATATATATATATATATATATATATATATTTAGGATCCGGTGAGACCCCTCAACTCGGTGAGACCTCGTGAGACCCCTTCTTAAAAAAGTTTTTATTTTGAAAATTCGGCATAATTGTCTTTATTATCTAATTTATGGTCTAAGAAACATATTTGGGGTTCATAAATACCTTATAAGGTCACGTTATATCGTCGTTAAATGTATTTTATAACTTTGGTGTACCTACGATATCTATTTGTGTATCTAATTTTTTTTGGTGTATCTACTACGTCATTTAATGTATCTGCAGTATCAATTTTGTTTATCTAGTATATTATTCACCCGAGACATAAATATTTTATTAAAATTTTTAATATGTAATTTATATTTTTAACCCAACTAATGGTGAAAACAAATTAAAATAATGGATAGTTTGAGCCTATGCTTTAGGTTTAATCATACTATGTGATTTTCATGGGGTCTCACGAGGTCTCACTGAAGTTAGGGTCTCATAGGATCCTTTATATATATATATATATATATATATATATATATATATATATATATATATATATATATATATATATATATATATATAGGCTCGGGATCTGGTGCGCACCACCTTACCATGCGCACCCTACGCACCATTAAAACAACAGACCTACGAATTCAATCCAAAAGCTCAAACAGCAAACAAATCGAAAAAGCTCTGATTCTCTTCTTCTTCAAACAGCAAACAAATCTCGAATTAAATCCAAAAGGCTCTGATTCAATCTCGAATTCAATCCAAAAAGCTCGAATTGAATCCAAAAACAGGTAATTTATATTAATTAAATTCGCTTTTCGTTTTCAATTAGGGTTTCTGAAATCGAAAATTAGATTTTGGGAAATCGAAAATTAGGGTTTCTGAAATCCAAAAAGCTCTTATTGAATCTCGAATTTAATCCAAAAAGAGATGATTTTATTAATTAAATTATCTATTCGTTTTCAATTAGGGTTTCTGAAATCGAAAAATAGGATTTCTGAAATTGAGAATTAGGATTTTTGAAATGGAAAATTAGTATTTCTGAAATGCAAAAAGTTCTGATTCAAGCTTCGTTCTTTTTAGCAGAAGAAAAATGGAATTGAATGAAGAAAATAGCAAAATTGTAAATATGGATGAAAACAGTATTCAATTTCAAAACAACAATTGTTCAGGTAAGTTTCTGTATTTGTGTATACAGACAAGTAATTAGTGTATTTGTTAATTAAATTTGTGTACATTACTATCAAAGGAAAGTAATTTCCAATCTTTTTGTAATTTGTATTATATTGGAGCTATTATAGACGCAACCAAAAATCTTCCAGCAAACAACAAAGAAGGTAACTTCTTTTCCTTGATATATTCTTATGTGTATCTAATATCTTCATATGTGTATGTAATATCTTCTTATGTGTATCCATTTTCAATATAATTCAGTTCAAGCTTTTCAAGAAGGAGAACAATCACTTGTAAATGAAACACAATATTCTCTACCAAGCAACATGGAAGGTAACTTCTTGTGTATCTGATATGTTTTTGTGTGTATATATTAACTTCTTATGTGTATCTGATATGTTTTTGTGTGTATCTGATATGTTTTCGTGATATAATTCAGTTGAAGCTATTCAAGAAGGAGAACAATTACTTATAGATAAAACACAATATTTTCTACCGAGTAACATGGAAGGTAACTACTTCTTGATATAGTCATATGTGTATATAATATCTTCTTTTGTGTATTTAATAACTTTTTATCTGTATCTATATTTAATAACTTTAATAACTTGATGATTCAGTTGAAGCTAATGAAGAACAAGAACAATCACATATAGACGCAACACAAAATCCTCTAGCACACAACATAGAAGGTAACTTCTTCTTCTCGATATATTCTTATATGTATCTGATATCTTCTTATGTGTATCTAATATATTGTTATGTGTATCCATTTTTAATATATCTTCTTATGGGTAACACAATATTTACAAATATGTATTTTTTTTTAATATAATTCAGTTGAAGCTATTGAAGAAGGAGAACAATCACCTATAGACGAAAACCAAAATTCTCCACTGAGCAACATAGAAGGTAACTTCTTCTGAACAAAATATTCTTATGTGTATCTGATATCTTATTTTGTGTATCTAATACCTTTTTATCTGTATCCATTTTTAGTATATCAATCTAATAATTTTTTTTCTACTGCATATGGATATAATGAACAGATGTTAGTCAACGAATACCTTATTGTCCAGTAGAGTTGAAACCTTGCTTGGGAATGACATTCAAAACATTGGAAGAAGGTATAAGTTTCTATGAGAAATATGCTAAAGAGTGTGGATTTACAATGAGAAGAGATAGGGAAACTTTTAAAAAAGGAGTTTTAAAGTATAAACTATGTGTTTGCAACAAGCAAGGAGAAAGCCAAACTAAGGGTTCTAAAAGAAGAAGATTAATTAGTCGAGTGGGATGCACAGCTAATGTTAAATCTGAAGGAAGGATAGACAATGGGGAATTTGAGATTTATGATTTTGGTGAGGGACACAATCATGTCATGGTTAGTCCAGAAACTATGTCTCATTTGAAAGCTGCTAGAGATTTAAACTTAGTCCATAAGAAAATGATAATGGACAATTCTCGTCTCAATCAAGGACCCGTAAAAACTTTTAGAATGTTCAAGGAATATGTTAAGGGATACAGAAATGTTGGAGCATCATTAGAGGACTTCAAAAATTTCTCAAGAGATGTTAAAATGTATATTAAAGAATATGATGCTCAGATGTTAATAGAGATATTCATGGAGAAAAAAGCAATGTGTCCCTCGTTTTATTTTGATTTTGATGTGGATGAGGATAAAAATCTGAATAAATTGTTCTGGGCAGATCCAATTGGTATTAAAAATTATGCTTTATTTGGAGATTCAAACTCTTTTGATACAACTTTTGATTTCAACAAGTATAGGATGGTTTTTGCCCCTTTTACCGGTGTTGACAATCATAAGAGATGTATAACATTTGCTGCTGCTTTGATTGCTAAGGAAAATGCAGAATCATTTACATGGATATTTGAAAACTTTATAAAAGCTATGGGTGGATGCTATCCAATAACATTGATAACAGATCAATGCCTTGGAATTAAAGCTGGTGTGGAAAATGTTTTTAAGGATAAAACAGAACATAGATATTGTATGTGGCATATAATGAAGAAATTGCCTGACAAGGTTGGTTCAGTAATATCTCGAGATACAGATTTTTTGAAAGAGATAACATCTCTTGTTTGGAGTGATGAAGTTGAGCCTGATGAGTTTGAGGAAAAATGGGTGTTGATATTAGAGTCTTTTGGATTGACTGATAATGAATGGTTAAATCAGATGCTTGAAATGAGAGAATGTTGGATTCCTGCATACTTTAGAGATACTTATCTAGGTGGTATTCAACGAACGACATCTAGATCAGAATCCGAGAATAGTTTTTATGGTAACTTCACTAATCCACACTTATCTCTTGTTGAATTTTGGATGAGATATCAAAGTGCATTAGATGCACAAAGATGGAAGCATTCAAAATTGACGGCTGATACAAAAATCTCAAGGCCTTTCTTAAAAACTCCACTGAAATTAGAGACACATGCTTCTGAGTTTTATACTACTGCTATGTTTTATGAATTTCAAAAGGAGTTAACAGATGCATGTTTCAATTGTGGGATTGGAAATCTTACAAAAGAGAAAGTTGAAGTGGTCGACAGAAAAAACAACGTCTATAAGGTGGAATGTGATGAAGAAAACTTCAAGTGTACTTGCAAGCATTTTGACAGATTCGGTATATTATGTAGACATATATTGTGTGTTATTAAAGATAAAGGATATGAAGAAATACCTCGAAAGTATCTATTGGATAGGTGGGCGAAAATTGCAACATGTAGGCCAATCTTTAATGTTGCAAATACTACGCTGCTGGAAGATTGTTCTTCTCTAAGTTCAAGACAACAACAGATAAATGAATTATGGTCAGAGGTATTTACTTCAGTTTCATTAGTTGAGAACGACGAATGTAGTGAACAAGAGCTGTTACTTATTCTTCGAGACTTTAATGAAAAACATGCTGCTCCTAAGGTTCTTGCAAAATCAAAGAACAAAAAATCCGAAATCGAGATGCTTTTAGGTGCAAAAATACCGACTGAATCGACTGTTTTACCACCGAAACAGTCGAAAAATAAAGGATCTGGTAGAAGAATGATGTCAAATAAAGAAAAAGCAGTCGAGGAACATTCAAAACCATTGAGGAAATGTCGTGCGTGTGGAGAAATGGCTAACCATGACAGTAGAAACTGTCCAACAAGAATATAAGTTTTTGGTTGTATAAGGTAAATTTCTATTTTGTTGTATTTGTAATTCAATTTCTATATTTTGTAACTAAATTTTAAGTTAAATTATTTATTTTTATAACTAAATTTCTATTTATGAACATACAGTTGATAATTATTTATTTTTTTCTTTATATTTACTACACAGATGGAGGCTTACAGTTAAGGAATAACAAGGATGATTGACTAGACAGAAGGATGATTTACTTTTGGATTGCAATAATTTATCAAGAACAATACTTTTGTGTTGGAATTTAGATAATATTGTTAACTATTATCTAAAGTATGAAGATGTTTTTGTAATGTACAAACTGTTTTTAATTTTTGTACAAACTTTTCTATATTTTGTAACTAAATTTTAAGTTAAATTATTTATTTTTATAACTAAATTTCTATTTATGAACATACAGTTGATAATTATTTATTTTTTTCTTTATATTTACTACACAGATGGAGGCTTACAGTTAAGGAATAACAAGGATGATTGACTAGACAGAAGGATGATTTACTTTTGGATTGCAATAATTTATCAAGAACAATACTTTTGTGTTGGAATTTAGATAATATTGTTAACTATTATCTAAAGTATGAAGATGTTTTTGTAATGTACAAACTGTTTTTAATTTTTGTACAAACTTTTTTGAATTTTTTAGGTTGTGCATCTAAGTGTCAGACTTGTGTACCTAATATTTTAAGTTGTGTATTTGAGTAACTGATTTGTGTATCTAAGTGTCACACTTGTGTATCTAATTTACATATTTGTGTATCTAAGCATCAGACTTGTGTATCTAAACGTCAGACTTGTGTACCTAATTTACTTATTTGTGTATCTAAGCATCAGACTTGTGTATCTAAGCGTCAGACTTGTGTACCTAATTTACATATTTGTGTATCTAAGCATCAGACTTGTGTATCTAAGTGTCTGATTTGTGTACCTAATTTACATATTTCAGATCTAAAACATTATTTGTGTATCTAAACTATAAACATAAAAAGTCCTACGTAAATTGAAGATTTGTTTATCTAAAACTATAAACATAAAAAGTCTTAGGTAAACTGAAGATTTGTGTATCTAAAAGATTGTCTTAGCTACACAATATATATATTGGATACACAAATTTGGGCATTGTCTTAGCTACACAATATATATATTGAATACAGAAAATATTGTATACACAAACATATATATTGGATACACAAATATATATATATTGGATACACAAATTTGTGGATTTGATAAACAAATCATTATCTTAGCTACACAAAATATACATATTGGATACACAAAAACAGGTTAAGTACACAAATTACTAATAAACCCACTGTTTTAATTTATATTTTAGTTTAAACTTAATATTTTAGTTTAAATACTTACGTTTTATGTAACTAACCATAGAAAATATGTTACTAATTATAAATATAGCGTATAAACTAACTAAATATAACGTCTATATACGTAATATTAAAGCATTGATATGAACCAATGCAAGATGGTAAATTTTTAAGTGAGCATGAAAGTATGGAAAGTCAATAAAATAAAGTTTAATCATATATTCGACAAAATAATCTTATGGACCTAAATTTAAGATTTGTGTATCTTAAACTATAAATATCAACAATCATTTATCTAGTATAATAAGATATTAAAAATATAATATATAAAGAATGTACTAATAATTCTTGCTAATATCTCATTAATAAAATGTTAGTAAAAAACTAACGTAAAACAAAAAAAAAAATATACTCCTATTGTTTACGGAAAATTAGAGTGTGAAATATAATAAAAATAATAAATAGTTTTACGATTAATAAAAAGACAATAAACATCAAGTTACATATGTTTAAAACTAAAAACCCAAGTTGAAATAAGAATAAACTAGAAATAAAACTCCAAATTCACAAACTAAAAAAGAAAATTACATTAAATAATACAATGATGCTTTTTAATTTCATTTTTTTAAAAGTAAGTTGGACTTTATTACAAATGTGATGATGCTTTTTAATTTCATTTTTTTTAAACTTTATTTAATTAAAATACTTTACTTAAACACCTAACTAAGTAAACTTTCTACAACTTACATGACAAGTTTTGAAGAGCCAAAAATCACTTCTCATCTCCTCCATATGTCGTGACTTCTCCCTCCTTTTTCCTCTCTTTCATTTTTCCATTTTTCCTCCAAAAACCAATTAAAATAAAACCCTAATATTATTTCTAATAATTACTAAGTATTCTAGTTAATTAGTGGGTATATTAGGAGCTAACTTTTTGGATTATTTTGGGTGAAGAACTTGGGTATTATGAGTGAAGACACTTCCGATCTAAAATTTATTTTAGATCCTCGACGATTAACATCCAATTTAAGGTGCCCCCGCACACTAGTTTATTTTCAAGTATTATGATATAGTTTATGTTTGAAATAAATAAATAAATTGTCATAATATATATAGGGTTGAGTTCCCATGAGAAATACCCCTTATATGAGAAATATGAGAAATAATCATAACCATTGATTGTTTTAATCTAAGGGTTGAGATTTATAGTTTTTTGGTGGGGGGAGATTTATTTATTTATTTATTATTATTATTAGTTTTTTTTAATATGAGGGGAGATTTATTTAAATTTTTTTTTTTATGAGGGTGGATTTTTTTTTTTTTTTTTTTTTTTTTTTTTTTTCTTTACGAAGGGGATTTAATTTTTATTTTTATTTTTTTTTTCTTT
Organism: Dianthus caryophyllus; assembly: GCA_023091065.1. NCBI lineage: Eukaryota > Viridiplantae > Streptophyta > Magnoliopsida > Caryophyllales > Caryophyllaceae > Dianthus > Dianthus caryophyllus. The sequence continues at coordinate 17,282,234 of CM041527.1, read as the reverse complement.
ATGAGGGAGGATTTATTTATTTTTTTTTTTTTTCTTTATGAGGGGGGATTTATGTTTTTTGTGTTTTTTTCTTTCATATTTTTTCTTTCATATTTTTCCTTTCTTTTTTTTCTTTTTTTTTTTTCTTTTTTTTTTCTTTTCAATTTTTTTTTTTAATTTTTTTTCCTCTTTTTTTTTGATTTTTTTTTTTACAATTTTTTTTTTCAATTTTTTTTCTAAGCCATTTTTTTTATGATTTTATGTTATTTTTTATCAATTTGATTGTTTTTTTTCTTTTATATTTTTTTTCAATTTTATGTTCTTTTTTTTTTGGCTTATAAAGTCATTTCAATTTTTTACTGAAATGAACCTCATTTGTTACTGAAATGAACCTCGTTTGTAAATGAAATGAATCTCGTATGTAAATGTAATGAACCTCGTATGTAAATGTAATGAATCTCGTATGTAACTGAAACGAACCTCATTTTTTACTGAAATGAACCTCGTATGTAAATGAATGAACCTCGTATGTAAATGAAATGAATCTCGTATGTAAACTTAATGAACCTCGTTTGTAAATGTAATGAACCTCGTATGTAAATGTAATGAACCTCGTATGTAATTGAAATGAACCTCATTTGTTACTGAAATGAAACTCGTATGTAAATGAAATGAACCTCGTATGTAAATGTAATGAACCTCGTATGTAACTGAAATGAACCTCATTTGTTACTGAAATGAACCTCGTATGTAAATGAAATGAACCTCGTATGTAAATGAAATGAATCTCGTATGTAAATGTAAGGAACCTCGTTTATAAATGTAACGAACCTCGTATGTAAATGTAATGAACCTCGTATGTAACTGAAATGAACCTCATTTGTAACTGAAATGAACCTCGTATGTAAATGAATGGAACCTCGTATGTAAATGAAATGAATCTCGTATGTAAATGTAATGAACCTCGTATGTAAATGTAATGAACCTCGTATGTTACTAAAATAATGTACATCCAGTTATAATAAAAATGTATCTCGTATGTTACTTAAATGTAACTAACTTGTTACTAAAATGAAAAAAAAATGAAAAACGAATAAAAATGAAAAAAGTTACAAAAAAAAAAAAAAAACAAGAAAATAAAATTACAAACATTAAAACAACGAAAAAAATCAAAAAAAAAAAATCAAAAAAATCAAAAAAAATCAAAAAGAAAAAAATTGAAAAAACAAAAAAAACAAAAAAAAAACAAAGAAACAAAAAAAATTGAAAAAAAAAAAATGAAATTAAAAATTAAAAAAAAAAATTGAAAAAAAAAAAAAACAAATCTCCCATCACAAAAAAAAAAATAAAAAACAAATCCCCATTCACAAAAAAAAAAAAAAAAAAAAAAAGAAAAAAAGAAAAAAAAACAAATTTAAAAAAAAAAAAACAAATCTCCCCTAAAAAAAAAAAAATCTCCCCTAAAAAAAAAAAAAAAAAAAAAAAATGATTATCAACCCTTAGATTAAAACAATCAATGGTTATGATTATTTCTCATATTTCTCACCTAAGCCCTACTTCTCATATGAACCTAAATCTATATATATATATATATATATATATATATATATATATATATATATATATATATATATATATATATATATAGAGTCAAGTTATAATGAGTCCCTTATCTTTTTTGAGTCCGTGAGTCCACTGTAACTCTTAATAACGTTTTTTGAAACTGTAATGCTTTGTAACTGTAACTGTAATTTTAACACATACAGTTACATTTACAAAGTATTAAAGTTACAATTACATATAGTTACATTTACAAAGCATTACAGTTTCACAAAACGCTACTAAGAGTTACGTGGACTCACGGACTCAAAATTATTTGTGAACTTACTATAACCTATTTCTATATATATATATATATATATATATATATATATATATATATATATATATATATATATATATATATATATATATATATAGGAATAAGATCAAATAAGAACATGGCCTTAGGTAAGAACGGTAAGAACATTCAAAATACATGATGAATACAAATGATGTACATTTTAAATTAATCATTTATATTAGTAATGGAAAATAGAAGACAATTTAATTTTAAATTTATAACGTTATAATCTCTTTATATTGTAGATATATGTCAAAATTTTAAGGTACATTTATACTATACCAAAAGTACATTTTATTTTTAAACTTCGAATATACATATAATTTTGAATATAACTCATTATTTCCAAATGTACATAACATATATTTCTAATGTACCTTACGAAATGTACTTTTTGTGTGTTAGTTAAATGTACCTTATGTATATTTATTATGTACTTTGACTGTTTCTACTGATTCTTTACTAAAGTTAGTGTTAACTTAGGATCTTAACCCTATATATATATATATAGAGTTAAGATCCGGTGAGAACTATAAACTCGGTGAGAACTGTGAGAACTAATAGGGGCCCTTAGATCTAACATCATTGAACGGCTGAGATCAAAAAAATCAATTCATTCATTCTTTCTAACTACACCCATGATTTTACCCCACTGTCAAAACCAGAATAATCAAAGCCCAACTAACCACCGCTAACAACCACAACAATAACTGACACCATCAACTACAATCGTAACTGCCACCATTAACCACCACAGTCAGTACTGTCACCACCACTATTAACCACAACACCCACCGACACCACCACCGTTAACCGCCCCACAACTTACACATGCAATCATCGGGTCGATCTCCGCATTGCCGCTCCCTTACAACGACGTCGACAACCACCGATAAGGCCGCCGTCAACTTCCGATTACTGGTACTGATCTAATCATTGATATGGTGTTTATTTGGATACCATCATCGGTTGCCACTAATGCTTAACTTGACTATTACACACCATTTATGAACCTTTTGATTAAATCATTGATTTCATCTTTCGTAGGAACTTTTGAAGTAAAAACCTTGGCTACTTGGATAGAATTAGTGACGTAAATAATGTTAATTGGATTTTTAGTTTGATTCATTCTACTAGTTAATATTACGTTTATAGTTTGTGAAGATTGGATTACACTTGTAACCATTTTGGGATATTTTATAATTTTATTTAAGTGATGTAAATATTGTTCATCATTTAACTTTCTTTTCTAATTATATATTGTTATTTTGGGTTGTACAATTTCAATCGATCAATTCAATTGTATTATAGTATTAAAATTCATATTAGATACATTCAAAAGTATAGTAGATACATTAAAATTCATATTAGATACATTCAAAAGTATAGTAGATACATTAAAATTCATATAAGATACATTCAAAAGTATAGTAGATACATTAAAATTCATATTAGATACATTTAAAAGTATAGTAGATACATTAAAATTCATATTAGATACATTCAAAAGTATAGTAGATACATTAAAATTTATATTAGATACATTCAAAAGTATAGTAGATACATTAAAATTCATATTAGATACATTCAAAAGTATAGTAGATACATTAAAATTCATATTAGATACATCAGTCACCATAAGCCCTTGATTGCTCACCACCAACAGAAATTACTCCACTACCATAGTAACAGCTTTATAGTTGTAGTAATCATCTCCACATCAGTTTTTTCCCCCCTGAAATTGCAACTTCTGATCTATAAAAATATTTTTTGCTGAAATAGTTTTACTTGTAATCCATCTAACGATGGTAATTTGAAAGATAAAAAAGAAAAAATGACAAAGTAAAAGTGACATACCTAGAAATTAAAGGTTAATTTTTGTCAGGAGAACTGGAAATTAATTATCGTCGGTCATCACCGCAGAAGTAAGTTTGATCAAAAAGTGTTCGGTGATGAAAAAACGACACATGTACAGGAATAATTAAAATCAAGAAGATTATACGACAGAACAAAAAAAATTAGGGTCAATTCGATTTTGGGAGGATGATGATCAATTAAAGAAACAAAGAAATAATTAATTGATAATTTGAGAATTTTCATTGATTGCTTCAAATAAATGAGGACAAAATTAATCAATAGTAGATTAGTTGAAGTAATTGAAAGTGTTGATTTGCAAAGAATAAAAAGAGGGAAATTGAGGAGAGAGAGAAAAAAAGAGGAATGAGGTGGTAAGTATGTGACATAAGGGACAAAGTGCACCGTAGCTGTAAATAAATAAACAAAATTGTAGCCTTATGATCATGTCTAATCTAATGGTTGTAATTAGTTCTCACGGTTCTTACCGAGTTGATGGTTCTCACATGATCCTAAATCTATATATATATATATATATATAAACAAGTTCAAACGAGACACCTAAATATTGCGAGACACAAACGAGACACAGCATTTTAGCCTTTTTGGTGAAACTTTAACATAGTTTCATGAAACTTCAAAAATTGTGAAACTTTAATGTCTTAAAGTTTCACAATTTTGTTAAAGTTTCACAATTTTTGAAGTTTCATAAAACTATGTTAAAGTTTCACAAAAAAGGTTAAAATGCTGTGTCTCGTTTGTGTCTCGCAATATTTAGGTGTCTCGTTTGAACTTGTTTATATATATATATATATATATATATTTAGGATCCGGTGAGACCCCTCAACTCGGTGAGACCTCGTGAGACCCCTTCTTAAAAAAGTTTTTATTTTGAAAATTCGGCATAATTGTCTTTATTATCTAATTTATGGTCTAAGAAACATATTTGGGGTTCATAAATACCTTATAAGGTCACGTTATATCGTCGTTAAATGTATTTTATAACTTTGGTGTACCTACGATATCTATTTGTGTATCTAATTTTTTTTGGTGTATCTACTACGTCATTTAATGTATCTGCAGTATCAATTTTGTTTATCTAGTATATTATTCACCCGAGACATAAATATTTTATTAAAATTTTTAATATGTAATTTATATTTTTAACCCAACTAATGGTGAAAACAAATTAAAATAATGGATAGTGACGAGCCTATGCTTTCGGTTTAATCATACTATGTGATTTTCATGGGGTCTCACGAGGTCTCACCGAGTTAGAAGTCTGGATCTCACTTTATATATATATATATATATATATATATATATATATATATATATATATATATATATATATATATATATATATATATATATAGGCTCGGGATCTGGTGCGCACCACCTTACCATGCGCACCCTACGCACCATTAAAACAACAGACCTACGAATTCAATCCAAAAGCTCAAACAGCAAACAAATCGAAAAAGCTCTGATTCTCTTCTTCTTCAAACAGCAAACAAATCTCGAATTAAATCCAAAAGGCTCGATTCAATCTCAATTCAATCCACAAAGCACGAATTGAATCCAAAAACAGGTAATTTATATTAATTAAATTCGCTTTTCGTTTTCAATTAGGGTTTCTGAAATCGAAAATTAGATTTTGGGAAATCGAAAATTAGGGTTTCTGAAATCCAAAAAGCTCTTATTGAATCTCGAATTTAATCCAAAAAGAGATGATTTTATTAATTAAATTATCTATTCGTTTTCAATTAGGGTTTCTGAAATCGAAAAATAGGATTTCTGAAATTGAGAATTAGGATTTTTGAAATGGAAAATTAGTATTTCTGAAATGCAAAAAGTTCTGATTCAAGCTTCGTTCTTTTTAGCAGAAGAAAAATGGAATTGAATGAAGAAAATAGCAAAATTGTAAATATGGATGAAAACAGTATTCAATTTCAAAACAACAATTGTTCAGGTAAGTTTCTGTATTTGTGTATACAGACAAGTAATTAGTGTATTTGTTAATTAAATTTGTGTACATTACTATCAAAGGAAAGTAATTTCCAATCTTTTTGTAATTTGTATTATATTGGAGCTATTATAGACGCAACCAAAAATCTTCCAGCAAACAACAAAGAAGGTAACTTCTTTTTCTTGATATATTCTTATGTGTATCTAATATCTTCATATGTGTATGTAATATCTTCTTATGTGTATCCATTTTCAATATAATTCAGTTCAAGCTTTTCAAGAAGGAGAACAATCACTTGTAAATGAAACACAATATTCTCTACCAAGCAACATGGAAGGTAACTTCTTGTGTATCTGATATGTTTTTGTGTGTATATATTAACTTCTTATGTGTATCTGATATGTTTTTGTGTGTATCTGATATGTTTTCGTGATATAATTCAGTTGAAGCTATTCAAGAAGGAGAACAATTACTTATAGATAAAACACAATATTTTCTACCGAGTAACATGGAAGGTAACTACTTCTTGATATAGTCATATGTGTATATAATATCTTCTTTTGTGTATTTAATAACTTTTTATCTCAGATCTATTTTTAATAACTTTAATAACTTGATGATTCAGTTGAAGCTAATGAAGAACAAGAACAATCACATATAGACGCAACACAAAATCCTCTAGCACACAACATAGAAGGTAACTTCTTCTTCTCGATATATTCTTATATGTATCTGATATCTTCTTATGTGTATCTAATATATTGTTATGTGTATCCATTTTTAATATATCTTCTTATGGGTAACACAATATTTACAAATATGTATTTTTTTTTAATATAATTCAGTTGAAGCTATTGAAGAAGGAGAACAATCACCTATAGACGAAAACCAAAATTCTCCACCGAGCAACATAGAAGGTAACTTCTTCTGAACAAAATATTCTTATGTGTATCTGATATCTTATTTTGTGTATCTAATACCTTTTTATCTGTATCCATTTTTAGTATATCAATCTAATAATTTTTTTTCTACTGCATATGGATATAATGAACAGATGTTAGTCAACGAATACCTTATTGTCCAGTAGAGTTGAAACCTTGCTTGGGAATGACATTCAAAACATTGGAAGAAGGTATAAGTTTCTATGAGAAATATGCTAAAGAGTGTGGATTTACAATGAGAAGAGATAGGGAAACTTTTAAAAAAGGAGTTTTAAAGTATAAACTATGTGTTTGCAACAAGCAAGGAGAAAGCCAAACTAAGGGTTCTAAAAGAAGAAGATTAATTAGTCGAGTGGGATGCACAGCTAATGTTAAATTCAGAAGGATAGACAATGGGGAATTTGAGATTTATGATTTTGGTGAGGGACACAATCATGTCATGGTTAGTCCAGAAACTATGTCTCATTTGAAAGCTGCTAGAGATTTAAACTTAGTCCATAAGAAAATGATAATGGACAATTCTCGTCTCAATCAAGGACCCGTAAAAACTTTTAGAATGTTCAAGGAATATGTTAAGGGATACAGAAATGTTGGAGCATCATTAGAGGACTTCAAAAATTTCTCAAGAGATGTTAAAATGTTATTAAAGAATATGATGCTCAGATGTTAATAGAGATATTCATGGAGAAAAAAGCAATGTGTCCCTCGTTTTATTTTGATTTTGATGTGGATGAGGATAAAATCAATAAATTGTTCTCGGCGCATCCAATTGGTATTAAAAATTATGCTTTATTTGGAGATTCAAACTCTTTTGATACAACTTTTGATTTCAACAAGTATAGGATGGTTTTGCCCCTTACTAGGTGTTGACAATCATAAGAGATGTATAACATTTGCTGCTGCTTTGATTGCTAAGGAAAATGCAGAATCATTTACATGGATATTTGAAAACTTTATAAAAGCTATGGGTGGATGCTATCCAATAACATTGATAACAGATCAATGCCTTGGAATTAAAGCTGGTGTGGAAAATGTTTTTAAGGATAAAACAGAACATAGATATTGTATGTGGCATATAATGAAGAAATTGCCTGACAAGGTTGGTTCAGTAATATCTCGAGATACAGATTTTTTGAAAGAGATAACATCTCTTGTTTGGAGTGATGAAGTTGAGCCTGATGAGTTTGAGGAAAAATGGGTGTTGATATTAGAGTCTTTTGGATTGACTGATAATGAATGGTTAAATCAGATGCTTGAAATGAGAGAATGTTGGATTCCTGCATACTTTAGAGATACTTATCTAGGTGGTATTCAACGAACGACATCTAGATCAGAATCCGAGAATAGTTTTTATGGTAACTTCACTAATCCACACTTATCTCTTGTTGAATTTTGGATGAGATATCAAAGTGCATTAGATGCACAAAGATGGAAGCATTCAAAATTGACGGCTGATACAAAAATCTCAAGGCCTTTCTTAAAAACTCCACTGAAATTAGAGACACATGCTTCTGAGTTTTATACTACTGCTATGTTTTATGAATTTCAAAAGGAGTTAACAGATGCATGTTTCAATTGTGGGATTGGAAATCTTACAAAAGAGAAAGTCAAGTGGTCGGAGAAAAACTACGTCAATAAGGTGCAATGTGATGAAGAAAACTTCAAGTGTACATGCATGCATTTTGGCAGATACGGTATATTATGTAGACATTTATTGTGTGTTATTAAAGATAAAGGATATGAAGAAATACCACGAAAGTATCTATTGGATAGGTGGCGAAAATTGCAACATGTAGGCCAATCTTTAATGTTGCAAATACTACATTCTTTGGAAGATTGTTCTTCTCTAAGTTCAAGACAACAACAGATAAATGAATTATGGTCAGAGGTATTTACTTCAGTTTCATTAGTTGAGAACGACGAATGTAGTGAACAAGAGCTGTTACTTATTCTTCGAGACTTTAATGAAAAACATGTCGCTTCCTAAGGTTCTTGCAAAATCAAAGAACAAAAAATCCGAAATCGAGATGCTTTTAGGTGCAAAAATACCGACTGAATCGACTGTTTTACCACCGAAACAGTCGAAAAATAAAGGATCTGGTAGAAGAATGATGTCAAATAAAGAAAAAGCAGTCGAGGAACATTCAAAACCATTGAGGAAATGTCGTGCGTGTGGAGAAATGGCTAACCATGACAGTAGAAACTGTCCAACAAGAATATAAGTTTTTGGTTGTATAAGGTAAATTTCTATTTTGTTGTATTTGTAATTCAATTTCTATATTTTGTAACTAAATTTTAAGTTAAATTATTTATTTTTATAACTAAATTTCTATTTATGAACATACAGTTGATAATTATTTATTTTTTCTTTATATTTACTACGACGATGGAGGCTTACAGTTAAGGAATAACAAGGATGATTGACTAGATGTAAGGATGATTTACTTTTGGATTGCAATGATTTATCAAGAACAATACTTTTGTGTTGGAATTTAGATAATATTGTTAACTATTATCTAAAGTATGAAGATGTTTTTGTAATGTACAAACTGTTTTTAATTTTTGTACAAACTTTTCTATATTTTGTAACTAAATTTTAAGTTAAATTATTTATTTTTATAACTAAATTTCTATTTATGAACATACAAATTGATAATTATTTATTTTTTTCTTTATATTTACTACACAGATGGAGGCTTACAGTTAAGGAATAACAAGGATGATTGACTAGACAGAAGGATGATTTACTTTTGGATTGCAATAATTTATCAAGAACAATACTTTTGTGTTGGAATTTAGATAATATTGTTAACTATTATCTAAAGTATGAAGATGTTTTTGTAATGTACAAACTGTTTTTAATTTTTGTACAAACTTTTTTGAATTTTTTAGGTTGTGCATCTAAGTGTCAGACTTGTGTACCTAATATTTTAAGTTGTGTATTTGAGTAACTGATTTGTGTATCTAAGTGTCACACTTGTGTATCTAATTTACATATTTGTGTATCTAAGCATCAGACTTGTGTATCTAAACGTCAGACTTGTGTACCTAATTTACTTATTTGTGTATCTAAGCATCAGACTTGTGTATCTAAGCGTCAGACTTGTGTACCTAATTTACATATTTGTGTATCTAAGCATCAGACTTGTGTATCTAAGTGTCTGATTTGTGTACCTAATTTACATATTTCTGTATCTAAAACATTATTTGTGTATCTAAACTATAAACATAAAAAGTCCTACGTAAATTGAAGATTTGTTTATCTAAAACTATAAACATAAAAAGTCTTAGGTAAACTGAAGATTTGTGTATCTAAAAGATTGTCTTAGCTACACAATATATATATTGGATACACAAATTTGGGCATTGTCTTAGCTACACAATATATATATTGAATACAGAAAATATTGTATACACAAACATATATATTGGATACAGAAATATATATATATTGGATACACAAATTTGTGGATTTGATAAACAAATCATTATCTTAGCTACACAAAATATACATATTGGATACACAAAAACAGGTTAAGTACACAAATTACTAATAAACCCACTGTTTTAATTTATATTTTAGTTTAAACTTAATATTTTAGTTTAAATACTTACGTTTTATGTAACTAACCATAGAAAATATGTTACTAATTATAAATATAGCGTATAAACTAACTAAATATAACGTCTATATACGTAATATTAAAGCATTGATATGAACCAATGCAAGATGGTAAATTTTTAAGTGAGCATGAAAGTATGGAAAGTCAATAAAATAAAGTTTAATCATATATTCGACAAAATAATCTTATGGACCTAAATTTAAGATTTGTGTATCTTAAACTATAAATATCAAAAATCATTTATCTAGTATAATAAGATATTAAAAATATAATATATAAAGAATGTACTAATAATTCTTGCTAATATCTCATTAATAAAATGTTAGTAAAAAACTAACGTAAAACAAAAAAAAAAAAATATACTCCTATTGTTTACGGAAAATTAGAGTGTGAAATATAATAAAAATAATAAATAGTTTTACGATTAATAAAAAGACAATAAACATCAAGTTACATATGTTTAAAACTAAAAACCCAAGTTGAAATAAGAATAAACTAGAAATAAAACTCCAAATTAACAAACTAAAAAAGAAAATTACATTAAATAATACAATGTCTAAAGTGTAACAGTTTCAATCTTATTCTGCTCCCATCTTACTAAGTCAACCATCATATTTGACCTATAATCATTCATTTTTTCAATCATAAAAATAAAAGCAAAAAAATAAAAAAACTAGTAAAAAAAATAATAATCAAAAAAGAAAAATAAAAGTGTCTAATATATAAAAAAATATATATGTTTAAAAAAAAAAGAAAGAGATAATCTACCTCTAGAAAATCATCATCAGCCCATTTACTTTTATCAGAAAATGAGTGTAACCACTTGATCAAATAAGTTCCACAAGAATGCCTTAAAAGAAACATAAATTAATTTAACTAACAAATTTATAAATATATTTATTAAAAATAAATAAATAAAATAGAAATATTACCCGTCTGATTGTCGAGAAATCGGAATAATACAGTACTCAAAAGAAAGAATACTGGATAGACGTGAGAACTGCTTGTCGGCTGCAATAATAGGAATAATAGAAGACATCTGCAAATTCAATTCAAATATTATAAAACAAAAAAAAGAATAAAATTAAATAAACATATCAAAAAGCAATAAAAGAAAAAAATTCAAATATAGACAAACCATTTCAATAACTCGCTCGACTCTTGAATCCTTACGTCTTGGAAGTAAAGAATCAAGTATAAATTTTTTCTTCTCTTTAAAATCAGAAATCACAGCAAACCAATGATCATCTCTCAACATTGGAAAAAAAACCTACAAAAACATACACACATCTTTATATTACATACACAGGTATATATAATTTGTCTACTGGGCAGACAAATCTTTATATTACATACACAGGTATATATAATTTGTCTACTGGGCAGACAAATCTTTATATTACATACACAGGTATATATATTTTGTATACATAAATTTGGGTATTTAAATACATCTCTATACATATACTATTGCATAACTCTGACGACAATAAATTGGATACACATAACTATAACTCGGATACACAAGAAATGAGTTTATGTACACAATACATATACATACACTATTGCATCTACCAGGACTACCGAAGACGCCATTTTTGAACCACCACCTTAATGCTCTCATTTTAAACACATAAATATAATAAATTGATCTGATAACTTAGCTTGCAATACTAGTTTTCTCACCATACACACTGTCGAGATTGAATCACTTTCTTAGTAAGCAATATTATAAATTGGTCTGATTACATAAATGTGCATACGCATTCGTTTGAACAGAGTTGGGTAGGGTAACACAATCCCAAAAAGACATCAACAACACTACTGTACTACCATTGCTACGGATCCATATTCTAAAAATATTAAAAATAAAAACAAACATAAATAACAAAATCAATAAAATAATATGCTAACCTTTTGAACTTTCTTCAGAGTTTTTGGCATATAATCGAACTTGATGTACTGGTTAATCAAACTCTTCTTTGCAGCAAGATCCTTAATTATTGTTGGGAAGTACAAAAGAGTTGGACGATGACAGGTAAAAAAAATACCAACAACATCAATCACTGGTTCAATAATGGCTCGGTTGGGTTTCAAAGTTCTGAGTTGTTCTCGAGTAACTTGAATCCAATTAGTATCAATAATTACTTCACTGAGAAGAAAAAAAAAAAATATTATTAGTAACACATAACACCATGTTAGAAACACATAACACCATGTTAGATACACAAAACAGCATATTAGATACACAAAACATAAATTTGGACACACAAAAGCAAAATTAATACACAAGCTCTTAGATAATAAAGAAATAAATATTAAAAAAAAAAAAAAAAAAAGAGATTAAAGAAGAAAATTACTCTTTATCCTTTGAATCATCAAAAACAAAATTTATCAGCTCATCCACATCAAGGTCTTCAAGATAAACTTCTTTTTTTGCTGATTTTTTAAATTCATGTGCATCATCAAGATCTTCAAGATCTTCTTTTGGTGGATTTTCCGATTCGGATAAATTTTCAGAATTATTTCAATCGCAAAGGAAAAAATAGTAAAAAATAAATAAATAAGATTCATATAATAAAATGTTAAAAACTAAAAAGAATCGTAGATACACAAAAAAATAAAAATACATATAAAATCATGTTAGATACACAAAAAGAATCTTAGATACACAAAAAGAATATTAGATACATAAAAGCAATGTTAATGCACACAAAGAATCATGTTGAAGCTTATTGAAGGAGAACAATTACCTATAGACAAAAACCAAATTTCATCAACAATTACACAAAAGCAAAAATAATAGACAAATGTAGATAATAAACCAACAAATATATTAAGCAAATGCAAAAACAAAAAAGAGATTAAAGAAAATTACTCTTCATCCTTCAAATCAACTTCATCAACAACTTTTTCAGACGAATTTCTCGTTTCAAATGTATCATGATCTTCTTCAACAGCTTTTCCAGTTGAAATTTTCGTTACAACAACATCATCAATTTCTGTATCAACTATTTCTGTTGAATTTCTCATGTCAACATCATCATGAAATTCTTCAGTTCTTTTAGCACTGACAGAAACATTTGCTTCATTATTGGAAGAAGAAATGAATTGAACAGCTTCATTTAAACCACTCAAAGCTTCACCCAATCTTTCATCATCAGCATACAAGGCTACTTTCAATATAGAAGAATGCGAATTTTGAATCACAGCATCATGAGCAACAATCTTGAAATTTTCAAAACAATGATAAAGTTTCTTAGTCGCCTAACTAACTTCTCCGCACTAGCACTCACTCCATCAATCGAACAAGGTTCATGGTTCAACGCCTTGCCATCGTAAGAACAATCAAGAATAAGCCTATCTACAAGGTAACCACGACCAAAAGTATTGGTCAACTTCTTCTCATCTTTCACCCTAAAAGATATCATATCTTTTGACCAAGAAGCCATTGTCTAAAAGTTCGACTAACAAGAGGTATCTTAAATACACACCGATCCAAGTAAATAAAAACAAGAGGCAATATTGGTCCCTTGAACAGAAATTCCTTAGCATTATCAGGATTCCCCAATTTGTTTTGCCATAGGATAACATTTTCAACCAACTTGATTTTTGTGTACTTGCACCAATTCAAATTGGAAACATTATCCAGATTATGCAAACTTTTCAAAATCTTCAAAGTTGGTTGACTACACCGAACACCACCAAGAAAACAACTAACAAGATACACAATAAAATTTCTTTTAAAATTATCACCTCCCTCCTTTTGTTCTTTCATTTTTTCCAAAATGCCTGTAGTCTCAATAATTTTATCACTATTGAATTGAGACTTCCACTCATTCAAAACAACGATAAATGGCTCGACTTATCAAAGAAAGGATGCTTCTATAACTGAATGTTGTCCCATAGGAATACCCAATGCTAAATGAAAATCTATTTCTTCAATAAACAACTTCCCATTCAATAACGAACAGTTAAAAGGATCAAAATTAGAAACAAGCCAATATGCTAATTGACCAGGAACTCTGTTAGTCTTAAGCTGTAACAAGCTCCCAAAACCCAACTCCTTAATCGACAATAACTGTTGTTCAGAAAGACCTTTATTAAGGAAATCATATAACCCGGTTGGAGACATTCTAGTTCTAAGAGATGGAAGTCTGTCAGTTTTCAAACTTATCTTCTGTTTCTTACTAGTCGAAGCACCTTGAGTAAGATTACTCCTTTTACGAGATAAGACATTTGAAAATATATAATGAAATAGAAAAAATACATTACATACAGAAAATATTCAGTGCATATAGATTCAGAAAATATTTAGTGTCTTTACAGTATATAATCTTTAATTTATTGTATCTAAATTTATCTATCTAATCTTTAATTTATTCAATTCAACATGGACGCTACTAGTAAAATACTCTCTATATGTCTAATTATTGTAAGCTAAATAAGAGATGCTAATTACCACGCTTGTAAAGTCTATTATTGTTTTGGGCCCGTCTTAGTAATATCAATTACTAAGCGCCAAAGCCAGTTCACCAGATCAAGTATTATGCTGGTAATTGAATCGGTGAAGTGTGGTGTCAAGTTTAAATGAAACACTTCCTTAGGTAATCGGTGTATTACAATCAAGGCGTTAACTGTAATATACAGAGTATGTTCACACATTATGTTAGTTTACGCCATCAAAATTGATCCTAACTTTGTCCATGAAACCAACAACTTTAGAATTCCACGGCTTTGCATCGCATAACAGTTTAGATTAGTATTTTTGTAATGCGGGTTGATCAACGTAGTTGACACCGTCTTTTAAAAGGAAGCTTAGGCATACATGCTAAATGCATGGTAACCAAGCCAGCAACCACTAAGTCAGTAAAACATGATGCAGCGACGAGCATGTCAAATTAAAATAATCCGATTGTCTTTTGGATAATAATCAGCTAACAAATATACAAATTTGGGTACACAATCCCTAAAAAACATCAACTATACAACTATTATACTAACATTGCCCTCACCAACGTACCACTAACATACCACCACAGCAACACCGTCATTGTAATCCCAACACAAATAATATAAATATACAGAAAACAGAAAGTAGTATTTTACCATTGTCATTACTGTTTTTAGAAGCGGCATTTCTCAGACTTTTACGCTTAATGTTAATATGTTTCTTCATATCTGTAAAAAGAAAATAAACACAAAATATTATCATATTTCAAATAAAATACATGCAGAGAATCAAATTAGTTCAAAATTACTTCAAAATTACATTCAGAGAATCAAATTCGTATAAATTACTTCAAAATTACATGAAAAGAATCAAATTCGTATAAATTACTTCAAAATTAGGGTTCATATAAATTAGTTCAAAATTAGGGTTCATATAAATTAGTTCAAAATTAGGGTTTATATAAATTATTTCAAATTGTAAACACGATTACCATTACATTGAACTCAAATTCGTTATATGTACACAAAAACGAAATCAAAATAAAGAAAACGAAATCAAAAAAAAAAATCAAAATCAAAATCAAATTGAAAACACAAAATAACATCAAATAAAACTCCAAATACTTACACACAGAAATTTACGTCTTCAAAAAAGCAAATACAACACTGTAACTAAAATTCTGAAGTAAAAACAGAGAAAAATATACCTGTTTAACTGTCAAAAGGCCGAAGAAAGACGAAAGAAATTGGAAAGAAAGACGAAAGAAATTGGGAAGAAAGAGAAGAAAGTGAAAATGAAATGACTTGACTTTAATTTCTTTTTTTTTGCCAATTAAATGGAACTTTACTTTTTTTCTTTTTTTTTTGCCATCATGTAGTTCATTGGATTTCATAGATTGTAGTCGAAAACTCGATATCGTTTTGCCATCATGTAGTTCATTGGATTTCATAGATTGTAGTCGAAAACTCGATATCGTTTGTAACATCACATTAATCCTTCTCATTGCCAAAACACAAAAGAAAACTCTAATAAATAGAGAACAAACCCACCAATTAGTGGGAACAAAACTCTCCTTATGAGAGAACTAATTTATTTTAATTATACTAATAATATCGATAATATTGTAGAGAATTTTACGAATTTGAGGGGCTTATTATCATCAAAAGTGATGATAATAGCCCCATAAAAAAGAGAGGGGGCTAGGGTTTTTTTTTTTTTTTTTGCCATCATGTATTAAATGAAACAATTTACTTTTTGAAAAATATCTACGTGTGTCTCTTACGTAAATGTAACAATGTTTATCTCGGTATCTCGAATAATTATTTATACATTAATAAAAGTAAATTGTTACGTAAATGTAACAATGTTTATCTCAGTATCTCTCAATAAAAAAGATACTTTCTAACTTCACTATCTTAGTAATTACGGAGTATATATTATTCTCTCAATAAAAAGATACTTTCTCACTTTACTCTCTTAGTACTTATATATGCATACTTTTACGAATTAGGATCCCTAGCTAGATACACAAAGGGGGTGCGGCCTGACGGGCCACGGCCAACCTGAAAAGTTGACTGCCGGCCAATCGCCACACTTTTTGAAATTTTCAGTTTGTGTATCTATGTATCACATTTGTGTACCTAATTCACAGATTTGTGTATCTAGCTTGGTGTGTACAGTGCGCACCGTAGCATAGTGCGCACGGGATCTTAACCCCTTTTACGACACCAAAAATAAACAGTAAAAAAGTTAAATATTGACGAAGAGATTAGTACTTTGCAAACAAAAAACTGTATTCAATATACACAACTTCATACTTTTCTAACACAAAAGAAATATACCAAAAATATTACTCAAATAAACAACAAAATGTAAACTAAATACGGAGTACAACGGAAGAAATAAAATATTATGAAATAGTCTTGAAAGAGTTTCTACTCCATCGTAGTAGACTGACTATTAATTCCAATCTGTAAGCATCCATTTTATCATTCTGAAAAAAAAAAAAAAATTATAAAACATTTAAAATCATTAAATAATAAATAAATAAAATAAAATTTATTTAATAATACTCCTTAACAACAAACCTCTAAATAATCTTTATCTGTCCAAAACGGACAAACAGACAACGCATCCAACCACCTTAAAACGTAAGATCCGCATGCATACCTTAAAAAATAAAATAAGATAAACAAAATTACTTCAAAAAATAAAAAAGAATAAAATAAAAAGAGATAAAAACAAAATTTATTGAAAAAACAATACATACCCATTTTTTTGTTGAGGAACAGCAGCAAGTATATAATCAAAATTATCAATAACTGAAAATCTTGACATCATACTTTCAGAACATATAATTGGCAACAATGTAGACATCTACAAAATACGGACTAAATGTTATGAAGCAAATTAAAATAAAATAGAAAACACATAAATAACTAAATGTAATTTTGAATAATAACTAACCAGATTACATATAAACTGAATTCGTAGATTTTCAGGTTTTGTAATTGATGAATCCAATATGTAATTCTTTTCCTTCTTCAAATCAGTAATGACTGCAGACCAATGCCCATCAACAAGAATAGGGAAGAACACCTGTAATTTGACGCAACCAAAAATCTTCAAGCAAACAACAAAGAAGGTAACTTCTTCTTCTTTATATATTCTTATTTGTATCTAATATATTCATATGTGTATGTAATATCTTCTTGTGTGTATCCATTTTTAATATAATTCAGTTCAAGCTTTTGAAGAAGGAGAACAATCACTTACTAATGAAGCACAATATTCTCTACCGAGCAACATGGAAGGTGTTTTTGATACACAGATTATTAGGTACACAAAAAACAACCACAGATACACAAAAACAGTATATTAGATACACAAAATACGGATTAGCTGTTTTTGATACAGATTATTAGGTACACAAAAAAAACAGCAGATACACAAATGAAGCATATTAGCTACACAAAATAGGTGTTTTTGGAAGACAGACTATTAGGTACACAAAAATATAACAGCAGATACACAATAAAATAAAGTAGACATATAACTAAGTTTCAAATAAAATAACTAATTAAAAGCAATAAATAAATTATACCTTTTGAACTTTCATCATATCTTTAGGCATATAACTAAGTTTTATGTACTGATTTTTCAACGACTTCCTCAACGGTAAATCTTTAATAATGGATGGCAGATATAGAAGTTCAGGTTTGTCAATAGTAGAATAAATTCCTGCCAAATCAATCACCTAAAACAAAAAACACAAAAAAATAATACAAAAATGAAACAATTAAAAAAGTACAGCATATTATATAAAAACAATTCAATACAATAGTAAAAAATATTATACCATATCCATAACACAATTGCCTGGATTCAATGACTTCAAACCAGCACGAGTAACTTCCATCCATTCAGTACAAATTAACACTTCACTAAAAAATAATGAATAAAAGAAAACCTTTAATTATACAAAAATAAATCAAAAAACTTATTCAGAAACACAATTTTAAAGCAAAATAAATCTTACTTTTCATTTTTGTTATCATCCAAAACGTAACGAACCAACTCTTCATCAGACAAATCAGAAATAAAACGAGACAATGCAAATGAAGAAGAATTCAACCCAGTACTAAACCAAAAAAAAAACTGTTAGTTTATAGTTGACAAACTACAAAATAACATAAAATAAAAAATAAAAAATATATGAACCTTTTTTGTGTTCTAAATTGCTTTGCTTTCTTCAAAACTCCTTCTTTTAGAACATTCAATGCAGAAGACAAAATTGCATAACAATACTTAACCCGCAATTTCTTTGCAACAAAATCAGCTCTTTTTGACTTCTGCAATAGTAACAAAGGTATATATAAATATAAACTAATAAATCTATTAACAAACAAAGCCTAACAACAAATAAAAAGAAAACTCAATTACCTCTATGAGACTAGACATGAAAATACGATTATTTCCTTGATAAATCTCCATCATACGCATTACAAAAACACCATTATCGCTTGAAGAAATAGAAGATGCAATTTTAGGACAAAATTGGTTAATCTTGAAAGTAGAAAGCTCTTTAACCCATTTGAACTTATCAAAAAACTGCCTCCTCAAGAGAGTTACCTAAAATAAGATAAACACACAAAAAAAAAAAAAAAAAAAAAAAAGGATCTTAGGTACATATAACAGCATATTAGATAGAAATAAAAGAAGCTTAGATACACAAAAGATCTTTACATATCAAACAGTAATATTACATTAAAAATAGAACAATAACTAATATACACAAATAATCCACTTACATGCAGATAACATAATCCTAAAAACATAAAACAAAGAATTGGAACAAAAATTACTATCTCACATAAACAATAAAATTAAAAAACAAAAAAATAACTAACCACTTCATCAGCAACTATCAAATGTGGAATAGAATTTGCTGACATAAGATGAATAACTTCTATTTTTTTGTCTTTTGGTTTCACACAAACAAGTACTTGTTGCTGAACAAAAATGCTCAACAAAACAAAATCAACCTCTCCAAATTTCACAGAATCCAAGCATAACTGTAACAAAAACAAAAATAAGAAAGATTTAAATGATAATATTAATTAATGTTATCATAATAGATAAACAAAAAATAAATCAAATGCATAAAAATAATGCTAAAAAAAAAAAAAAAAAAACCTCGTCTGAAGTAGGCAAAAATAGACGATAAGGTGAACTATAAGATCTCAACAACTCATTTCGATTAAGACATTCACACCAACAATTGAGTAAATTTGAAGATACTCTTTCAGTTGAAAACATTGACTTCAAATCACCACATGAAGCAAAGAATGATTTGCTTTCATAAACAAGAGAGCTGCAAAAACAAAAAAAAACCACAAATAACTTATTAGAAACACAAAAACCAAACTTAAATACACAAATAAGTTAAGAAGATACAAAAGAAAAAAAAAAAAAAAAAAAAAACAGATAATTTACGTTTCAGCAACTTGCACAGAAAATACAAAATCTGCAACTTCTTTTTCCGCTACTGTTAACTCAGACAAAATATCAACATTTCGTTGAAGGTACGGAGACTTAAAAACAGCACCAACATCAATAACTCTCTTAGGAATCTGCTTATGATCTTCAATAGGATGTGCTGAGGAAACATGAGAAACAATAGGCTGGGGCAGCAACAAATCATCAGAAGGTGAATCCAATATAATGGGAATTGGATTACATTCTTCAATAGGAGGCAAAGAAGAAATAGGAGAAACTATCGTTGGAGATAACAAACAGTCTTTAGGAGGTGAAGCACGACTTTTAGAATCAAATATATTGTGAATTTCATCACATTGAGGGGTAGAAAAAGAATCAACAGAGAGAACCGGGAAACAAGTAAGAGACAATTCCTTTGAAGAAGGACAACGCAATTTCCTCAAAACAGCAGATGAAGAAATCTTATTTGAAGTATCAACATTTAACACAACATTATCAGTAGAAACAGGAACTTCAGACGGATTAGGAAGAATAACCAACTCTTGTGAACTAACATTCTGGGAAGAATCATCAGAAGAAGATAATAATTTAAAGCTCGGGATATCAGGATCACGTTTCTCTTTTTTTCATTTCTGATTTTTCTTTTTAGGAATAGAAGAAGACGGAATAGGCTGATATGCATCATTTAATGCAAAAAGTGCTTCCAACACTTTCTCATCAGCCCAGAACGTATCATCATCCCAAGCATCTTCAGATTTCATTGAATTTAAATTGCCATCATGAACAACATTACCACTTGATGGCATCTGTTGTACATTACTCAATGGTCCTTGCTGTTTAGTCTCACCATCACCAAGCTTTGATTCCTTAACTACATCATCTATACTCTGTGATGAGTTATAACCTTCCACCATTGCATCAGCAATTGAAACAAGTTTGGAAACAGCAGCAGAATCAGGAAGCTCTTTAACAGCTTCGTTAGCAGCATATTTGAAATCTTGAAAAGAGCTTGCAAGAGATTTAGCAGCTCCAACTAGTTTATCTACACAAAGCCTGGATTTCTTCTTATCATCCTCAAAAGATTCATGTAATTTACTTACATTCAAAACTGGATCTTCAATTGAAAGTTGATTACCAACAACAGTAGATGGATGATCTTTCAAAACTAATCTATCACGAACTTTACCTCGACCAAAAGTTTGAGTTAAGTCTTTTTCCTCCTTAATACGATCAGAAATCAAAGTTTTTGACCATGAAGCCATAGTTGGGAAGGAACGACTAATAAACTTAACTTTGAACTCAACTCGATCAAGGTATATAAATAATAACACCATAATAGGTCCTCTAAACAGATTCTCTTTCACACCTTCTGATTTAGCCTCCTCTTTCTGCCAAGAAATTACACTTTCGACAAGTTTCATCCGAGTAAACTGGCACCAATTAAATTCTGGGATGTCATTAACATTAGACAATGACTTTAAAACCTTAATACTTGCAATACTACTCTTCACTCCACCCAAAAATGTAGAAACAACATACAATATGAAGTTTCTTTTAAATTCATCACCACCATGAATTTGTTCTGTCATTTTGTCAAGAATATCTTTTGTGTCAACTTTTTCTTTTCCCTTCTTATTAAACTGAGACATCCACTTTTCAACAACAACCCGATATTCTTGAGACTTATCAGAAAATCCAGCTTCTACAACAACTTTACTACCCATCGAACACTCCATCGCTAGATGTATATCTACATCTTCAATTTCAAGATCACCATTCATCAAAGAACATTTATATGGATCAAAATTAGAAACTAACCAGTGACATAAAGTCCCAGGTGTAACAACCTGGTTTTTCGTGACTTTAATTAAACTAAGGCGGAAAATTAACTAAGTCTATATATTACAAAACCAGCTGTTAATCGTATTAAAACTCTGAATACATAGTACGAGTTTAGAATAACAGAGTACAAGTTTGATTACATTCTCTCAAAACAGATTACAAAAATAAGGCCTTCAATCCCCTGATAGATCAACGGTCAATACTCGGGGTACCTGCATTAAACTCTCATCATTTTCCCGCACACTCCTTCGAGTTTTCGACACATGCAATTTCTAAAGCAATATGCAGTATGATAATGAATAACAAGGAAAAACAAATAGCAAGTATGCAAATAAAACACGTAAGGAGATCATGATGATTCAATACGGGTATAAACCAATCAAATAACACACCATGCTCACAAATAATCATACTCCACAAATCACATTTCAATACTCAACCAAGTCATTCCGATAATCATCAAACAAACAAGGAAATACACTCAACATGTGATAACAAATGAATCTTCGTTAATAAAGGCTAAGCATGCGGATATAATCCACAGGCGGACAGGGCCGGACGAAATCGGACGTGTCTGACAGGCAAAAGATATCTAAGGTAATAAGGACGGCCTAACCCTTGTCTAATGTATGCATACACTACCTCTCGAGGATCATACTTATTCGCTATTCAAAAGGTATCACCGACGAAAATGTTCGACTATTACCAGAGACGGTACTCCTATTGGGCCGGATTTTCCACCATCGATATATGGCCCCAGGGAAATATCAAGAATGCCCCATCTCTGAGGTTGTATATACCGTGTCGAGTAGCGATCTTAAGATCGTTATTTCGCCTTGGGCAACTCTGATAGGGAGCCCAAGTCCCCATAGACAGCTACCTCGTTAACTTCGAATTTCAAGAGTCGCAACATGGCGAACAATCCTAGTATTTTATTCAAGTACTTGCTTTCTCAATTTCTCATTCTCTCGCTCATAAATAAATAATAATATCGATTTAACTTGTAATATAAACATAACGTCGAACTTGTAAAATGAAATTTTTAGTAATGTTAGCTTCTTCGTAAAACAGAACACATAGAAAAACTTAATTATTTATTTTGAGTCCGCTCGTAACTTTTAAATATTTTTCACTATTCATTATTTTACTATTCAATCGTATTTACTATTCATCGATTTACTATTCATCGTATTTACTATTCATCGTATTTACTATTCATCGAATTACTATTCCTCGTATTTGTACGTATTCGTATTTTCGTATTCCGTATTTGTACGTATTTTTATACTTCGTATTTTATTCGTATTTTATACGTATATGTATTCTTATACTTAGTATTTTATTATTTTATTTTCTTTATACTTAGTATTTTTATTACATTTTTCTTTATACTTAGTATTTATTATTTGACTTTATTTATACTTAGTACTCTTATACATTTTTTTATTACTAATGATATTTTAGAAATAAAACTAAGCTTTTTTTTATTTACTAAGTGTAAAATTCTAGTTTTAAAGTCGTTAGGTTCGTTCTGTATTTAGTGATTTGAGAATTTATTTTAAATGTGAAACTCGATTTTTAACTTAAGTATAAAATCTGATTTCAAATTGTTAAGTTCATTTTGTACTTGGTCAGTTTTAATAACATTTCAAAAGTAACACTCTTGCTAAATTTAGTCGTATACTTAACTAAGATTTTAGCGGTTTCCATTTTTAGTGAGGTTGTCGTAGTTCATTTTAAATAGTCCGTATGTCCATATCCAATTTAAGCAGAGGTAGTAACAATCGACAACATTCATTTTAATACGTGTAACGCTTATTTTTATCGTTGTTGATTCTTTTTATTAACAATTTAATACATAAACAAATATAAACCTAATTACTATTCAATTTTAGGGACTAAGTGATAAATTCATTTTGACCAAAATTGACCCAAAAATAACAAAAATGCCGAGAGCCCCTATTTAATTTAACTATTTATTTCTTTTGTTGTTTTTATAAATAAATCATTACTTTAACTATTTTAATTTCTTAAGTGATAAAAATTAAAAGTGATAAATTCATTTTAGGTCTAAAATAGTCCAAAATGCCGTGGCCTTCTATACTAGGCTATTTATTTTCGTTTTCAAATTTTATCGGTTTTTGACTTAAAGTTTTTATATACTAACTAATCAAATTAATCTAAGGTGAATTAAACTAGTAAACAAAAACGATAAATACTAAAACTTATAAAATTTATAAATCAAAACTTAGTCATATGGTGAAGAACACAATGAAGATGTGATGAACTCTAATGTTTTTAATTTGAACATTATTTAGTCAAATTTTTATATGTTTATATAATTTTCTCAAATTTTTCATACAAGTCTAATTTAACTATACTAATCATAATATGTTATTTAGAAAAATTAAAACTAAAAATTGGTCCATATAAATCAATTTGGCCGTGTATATATATATATGTTCATAAACTTTGATTTTTGATTTTTATACTCCTAATTCAATAACTAATTTATCTTATATTATTTATGTATTTAATCATAAGTAGAAAACATAACAAAAACATTAACACACAAAAATAAAATCATTCAAGCACAAGAATAATAACCAATATTCAAGAACACACATAATACATTTAAACACTTAAAAATTCATAACAAATTTCATTTTAAATCCTAAACAAAAACTAATTATATTTTCATGTTCATTTTATTACAAGTATTTTAAGCATGCAATTTACAAAAATTAAAACGAAAAATTAAACCAAAATAAAGGGTATAGCCGTGGGTTATGGTTATGTTACTCTTATATTATTTTTCGATTTTTGTCTCCTAATTTAACATATGAATACTAGGTGATATAATAAAACAATACATGCATCAAAAACAATAACACATAATCAAATTCGAGGCGCTTTATCATATAAATGTGCTGAAGCACCTTAGGTTAGGTTATTGAGAATTAGCTTAGCAGCTTGTCCTGATCAATGATATGATCGAGTTGACTTAGATCGACTCCACCACCTTGCTCCACGGCTTTGGTTAGGAGAGGTACATAAGAATGAAATAAACAAGTTAGTAAGTTATTTTAAAACTAAACTAGTTAAACTTAAATTTAAAGTTGTAGTATTTTATGTTTAGGTGATGTTTGTATTTTAATTAGTTTGATTCATATTCTTAAATAAATATAAGTATAAAGAGGATGTGATTACTAACATAATTAATGAAGGATTGATTTATGAACTTAAATGATTTAATGAGTAAGAAATAAATGAGTTAAAGGAAGAATAAGAAATATGGAGGGTTAGTGTTCTTGAGGTTGAATAAGAACATGTCTTACTTGTTCTTGAGTTAGGTTTTTATTTAGAGAGAAAAAAGTTAGAAGTTTTTGAGTTGTGTTTGTGTGTTTGTATGTGTTTGTGCGTGTAGTATGTAGTAGTAGTAGTAATTGTTGTGTTTTGTTTTAATTGTAAGTTTAGGTATGAATGCAAATTATTCAACTAGTTAATAAGTGATGATGAATTATACTAGATGTGTAAGATGATGGTAAGTCTTAGGTCTTGTGTAAGACAATTAAGACTTGTACAAGTTATGTCAAAATGGAAGGAGATCAACAAGGACTTTTGAGTCCCAAAAATCTCGGCCCAAATAGGTGCCAAGTGGCTCGGTTGCTTTTTCAAAATTTCGATTTGCGCGTACGTGAAAAGTCTCAAAATGAAATATATAGTCTTGAAATAATGTTTAGAAGTGAGATCGAAAATAAAAATGAAAATACACCTCAAAACGAAGTCAATATAAAAATTGGGTATTAGATTCCTCGTAAGTTTGAAATAAAATTTTATTCGATCGAAATATATATTTTTTTCACTGAATGTTATCGAATTAAATCATTATGATCAAACGTCAAAAAGTTTATCGCTTTGAATAAGTGTGGCTCATTATATCGAGTTTTAGTGAAAGCGCTAGTTAAATCAAAAGGAATAGTAATTTTATATTATTATAGTATGTTTTGTTAGTACTAATCAAAATGATTAAGCTTAAACTACTTTGATTAGATTTGGATTATGAGTAAGTATGATTAAGAAAAGATTAGGTGACTTAATCATATTTAGGTGGCTTGGCCATTTAGTCAACGTTTGACCTCGATTTGCGTGCCAAAATTTGTCGTTGAGAAATTTGTCGTGTGTGCTTCATTTGATTTATCGAGTTTGAGTATGAAAGAATAAAGTTCAAATTCTAAGTAATTCAAAATGGTTTTAGTTTAGGTGCAATATTGATTATAGTGTATTGTTTTAGAAGAATAAGTGAGCGAGGATGATTAATTATTGATTTCCTAATTATAATTAGCTTAATTTAACACGGGGTGTTACAATCCTCCCCCCTTAAAGAAGTTTCGTCCCCGAAACTTAAAGTAATCTGGGTGGTTAAGGTTACCTGTGCTAAACAGCTCTGGGTACTTCTCCTTCATCGACGCTTTGCCTCCCATGTTGCTTGTTCGCCTCTTCCGTCCCTCCAGAGAACCTTCACTAAGGGTATCGACTTACGTCGTAAGAATTTGGTCTCCCTGGCGAGAATTTCCACTGGTTTCTCAGAGTAAAGCATGTTAGGCTCGATGGCGATCACATCGGGCGTAACAATGTGACTTGGGTCACTTCTGTATCTTCTGAGCTGAGATACGTGAAATACATCGTGTACCTTGGATAAGTTTGGCGGTAAGGCGAGTCGGTATGCCACCTCGCCAATTCGTTCAAGTATTTCATAGGGTCCGATGTATTTTGGACTAAGCTTCCCCTTTAGTCCGAAGCGTCTTACCCCTTTCATGGGTGAGACCTTTAAGAAGACTTTATCTCCACTGTTGAACTCAATAGGTCGACGGTGCTCGTTTGCATATTTCTTTTGTCGATCTTGAGCTGCTTGTAGTCGTTCTCGGATGATCTTGATGTGTTCAATCTGATCTTGTATAACCTGGGGTCCAGTACCCACGTTGTCACTAGCGTCATCCCAACACACAGGACTGCGACATTTTCTCCCGTATAGTGCTTCAAAAGGAGCGCAACCTAGACTAGCATGATGGTTATTGTTGTATGAGAATTCAACGAGAGGTAAGCTCTTTTCCCAGTTCACATTGAATTCCATCGTACATGCCCTTAACATGTCTTCCAGTGTCTGGATGGTTCGCTCTGTCTGACCGTCAGTTGCTGGATGAAACGCCGTACTCATTTTCAATTTACTACCCAAAGCCTCTTGCAATTTCTTCCAGAAATGCGATGTAAATCTTGCGTCCCTATCTGATATGATGTCGAGGGGAACGCCATGGAGTCGTATTATTTCCTTCTCGTAAGCTTTGGCCAGTTCTTCCAATCCCCAAGTCTCTTTGATCGGAACGAAGTGAGCTGATTTAGTTAGACGATCCACAATAACCCATATAGCATCCTTGCCACCTGCTGTCCTTGGTAACCCCATGATAAAGTCCATGGATATGGAATCCCACTTCCCTTGAGGAATTTCCAACGGTTGGAGCAGTCCTCCTGGTCTCTGGTGTTCAAATTTTACCTTCTGGCAAATCATACATCTAGCCACGTACTCGGCTATCTCTGCCTTCATCCTTATCCACCAGAAACGTAATTTCAGGTCCTTGTACATCTTGTCTGAGCCAGGATGTACCGAATAGCGGGTACTATGTGCTTCGTCAAGGATTTTGCGTTTCAAGTTCTCATTATCAGGTATGCACCATCTGCCGTTGAAGCGTAGACTTCCATCTGTGTAGATCTCAAACCCTTCTGTTCCCTCTGATGGAATCTTTTCTCTGATTTCTAACAAGGCTGGGTCTTCCCATTGTAGGGCTCGTATGTCATGAAATAAATCTGGTTCTACCACCATTGCATTTAGATCAACGTCATCCGACCGCATTCAATTCCAAGCTCGCCTATTTAGATCCCGAACGATATCCGAGGGAATTTCCCAAATGTTGTTCGTAGTATGTATTGCCTTACTACGGCCAAGGCGTCAAAGAACTACATTAGCCTTTCCCTCGTGGTATAGTAACTCGATTTTGTAATCCTTGATCAATTCTAACCACCTACGTTGTCTCATGTTCAGCTCTTTCTGGGTGAAGATGTATTTCAAGCTCTTATGGTCGGTGTAGAATTTGATGCTGACCCCATAGAGATAATGACGCCAAATCTTTAGTGCAAACACTACCGCAGCAAGTTCTAGGTCGTGAGTTGGGTAATTCCTTTCATGCACTTTAAGTTGTCTGGATGCGTAAGCTATTACTTTCCCTTGTTGCATCAGGACGCAACCCAAACCATTTAATGACGCGTCACTGTACACCTCATATTCATCCCCATCTGTTGGCAAGGCTAAAACCGGTGCTGTAGTAAGCCTTGTCTTAAGTTCTTGGAACGCTTTCTCGCAGTCATCGCTCCATACGAATTTTGATTCCTTTTGTAGTAGTTTGGTCATTGGGCGGGCTATTTTTGAGAAATCGGAAACAAACCTTCTATAATAGCCAGCCAATCCTAGGAAGCTTCTGACTTCCGTGACTGTTTTTGGTGCTATCCATTCTTTCGACAAATTTCAATCTTTGCTGGATCCACCATTACTCCCTCCTTGGAGATTACGTGGCCTAGGAACGCCACTTGGCCTAACCAAAATTCACACTTCGAAAATTTGGCATACCATTTATGGTCTCTCAAGATACTTAGGATAATGTGAAGGTGCTCTGCGTGTTCTTCTTTGTTCTTGGAGTAGATCAGGATGTCGACAATGAACACGACCACGCAGAGGTCGAGGTATTCGTGAATAGTTCTGTTCATTTGATCCATGAACATCGCCGGGCGATTGGTAAGGCGAACGGCATTACTTTGAACTCGTAATGTCCGCACCTTGATCCGGCAGTCTTTTGTATATCCTCTCATGACCGCAATCTGATGGTATCCTGACCTTAGGTCAATCTTGGAGAACACTCCCGCTCCTTTGAGCTGGTCAAAGAGATCGTCTATCCTAGGCAGAGGGTAACGATTCTTGATGGTCACCTTATTTAGTTCCCTGTAGTCAATGCAGAGTCTCATACTTCCGTCCTTCTTCTTTACAAACAGTACCGGTGCACCCCAAGGTGAAACACTTGGTCTTATAAAGCCTAACTCAATCATTTCCTCTAACTGTTTCTTGAGTTCCTGGAGCTCGATGGGTGCCATTCTGTACGGTGCCTTTGATATAGGTGCAGTGCCGGGTATCAGGTCGATAGAGAATTCGACATCTCTTGCAGGAGGCATACCTGGTAACACGTCTGGGAAAACATCGGGGTATTCATTCACGATTGGGATGTCTTCTATGCGTAGTTTGTCCTCGACCTTAGTAATACTGCAAAAATACACCTGGTGCCCCTTCCTCTCCATACTCTGAAGTTTCAGTACAGATACTAACTTCACTCCTCCTTTCCTTTTAAAACTCTGGTATGACACTTCCTTCCCTTGGTTAGTTTTCAAAGTGATTTTCTGGTCGTGGCATTTAAATGTTGCGTTATGACGAGCTAGCCAGTTCATTCCCAGAATTACATCGAACTCGGGAAGGTCAAATAATACAAGATCTGACAGGAAATCTGTGTTGTGAATCGAGATTTTTACGTTATTGTATTTTGAAGAACAAGGAATGTTTTTACCATCTGGTAGTGATATGTTAGTTCTGATTTGTTCAGGATTTGTGAGTTTGGATTGTTTGATAAATTTTGAGGATATAAACGATAAAGATGCTCCGGTATCAAACAAAATGAAAGCAGGTACAGAATTAACCAAGAATTTACCAGTGACGACGTCGACATCGATGATATCATCAGACCCCTCTTCAGACTCGGTCAGGACGTAGACACGTCCCTGAACTCTAACGGCTGGCGGTGGCCCTGCATTTGTTTTAGCAGCATTACCCCTTTTCGGGCATTCATTCGACTTGTGTCCCACTACTTTGCAGTAGCACACCACCGCTCCCCGCCGCAACGCTTCCGGGTGTTGTGGCTGCCGACAGAAACGACATTGACCTGCTTGAATGGCCGGAGCTCCGGGAGGTTGTTGGTTGTTCCTCCCTACGAACCCGGTGGGGTTTGGCTGGTATCTGGTCCGCCTCGCCTTTATTTCGATTGTCCCGATTTTGGAAACCCGGCGATCGAACATCGGTTTGCTGGATGAAACTAGCACTCGTCACGTAAGGCGTAAATGTTTTCCTCTTCTTTTCTCCTCGCTTCTCCTTTTTGGATGGAGGCCCAGATCTGGCGTTGCCTTTTCGTAGGCTTCTGCGAAGTTCTTGCAGTCGAACCCACACATATTGTTCCTCAGGCCATTTTCCATGCCTCTCACGTAACGAGTCGCAAGTTCCTCCTCGTTAGTTATAATCCTAGGAGCGAACTTGGACAGCTCCTGATATTTTTCCGTGTATGCCTGTAGGGACATATCGCCCTGTCTTAGGTTTCTGAACTCCTCTTCCTTGTCCCATTTCAACTCCTCCCCAAAATACTTGTTTTCCAGCAGAGTCTTGAATTCACTCCAGGAGTAGATTCTTAAGGGAAAGGTGGACCTGATTAAACGCCACCAACTGTTGGCCTCTCCCTTGAGGTAGTAGGCCACTACATTCACCCTCTCGTTAGCTGGAGTCTTGCTAAGTTCTAGCAACTTCTCCATTTCTTCAATCCACTCTGTCAAGACTGTGGGGTTGACAGAGCCATGATATGGTTGGGGTCGATGTTTGGAGAATTTTTCAAATGCGGACTGGTTGTTTCCGCCACCTTGATGTTGGTGCACATTTTGTGCAATTTTCGTGATTGCATCCTCGAAGCCTCTCCTTCTCGCCTCTTCTTCTAAGAACGCGTGGTTGAGGTCATCATCTTGAATATTGTTTGCAGCCATTCTGAAAATAAAATAAAATAAGAACAAGGCTGTATAAATTTTGAGTGGTTCAAAGATAGACATCATATAACATGCAAGGTAAAAGACATTTCATTGATAATGTAAAAGGTTTACATCAAAACGTTACAAGCCTCCTAATACATTCTCTATGAAATGAACTAAGGTGAAAACTTAGACATAAGTTCAGCAAAATAACATAAAAGTTTAGATACATTCTCAAGAGATGTGAAATTGAATTGAGAATGACAAAAGATTAGCCCTAAATCCTAGGCAAATTTTGAGTAGCGATGCTCCTCCTCCGCGAAGCTATACTTATACTTAACAGCATAAGTCATGTCGCTCAAACCGAGTTTGAAATCCTCCCAGCTCAGGTAGTACTCACCCTCAAGCATAGCCGGGGAGCGTAGTCGTCTCCACCATGCTTTGGCCTCCTCGTCTAGGCACGCAGCTGCTAGGGAGGTCTTCCATTCCTCTCTCACTGAGTGTTCCAGGAACCTCGCGTTCATACTCCTGATCCATGGGTATAGTGTCCCACTGATTCCCTCAAATGTCTCAGGTTTCCCCTGCATGAATGCTTCGATCACATCTGTATATTCTGGGGATCGGCGGAGATGTTCAGGAATTCGATGCTCCATATACGGAGTTTTAAGTGCCCTTGTCTTCCAGTCGACTTCCGAATTGCTCCGGTCCTGTGATCTCTTCCAGGACTTCAATTGTTGACGTCGCGCGTAGGCCTCGATGGCTTTCTTGCGGGCTTTCTCCTTTGGTGTCCACTCAGAGTACTTCTTACCACACGGTAGTCTCATCTGAAATCAATATAGATAAGGTAATTTAAATGAGATTTAGAAGTACAAATATGTATGTAAAATCTTAAAATAATGAATTAAGAAAAGCACATGGCTAGGTAGTAACATAACGTCTCCATGTATATAAACATATACATGGGTAAAAGATTACATTTCAGAAGAATATAATACATAAGTTCACCAAACGTCACATCCGAATCTAACTTCCATAGCCGTAGAAAAAGAAGACGATATTAAGATCGTTCTTAGGATAGTTAAAAGTCGGTTACATATATTTTTACAAACTGGAGTCAATGACCCTAAATATGATTCGCGACCCTGAAGAGTCTCCCTGATAGGAGATCCCTCTCCCAGACTGGGAGTAGCTCAACTGGCACTGGAGGATAGTCGTGCCTCAATTCTTGGTACATCAAGTTCTCAAGTAGTTCCTCGTGCTCCATCCATCCTGGTGGTTGCATCTCCCTCAGAAGTGGGTCAGGGTGACACATGCGATCCATATATCGATCGTAATCCAGGAGGAGTTGCCATCCTAGTGGTGTCCAAAACTCGTCGTACGGGTGAAAGCTCTCAATCAGCGTCAGGCCTAAGCCAATGCCCCTAGTGTGGTAGGGTCTAGTCGTCGTGATCCCGTTAGCTTCCACGTATTGCTCTATGACGTGGGAATGGTTACATATATATGCATCTCGTGGCATCATCGGTGGGCGTTGTGGCGCGTAGTAACGGAAAGAGCGGAAAGATGACATCCTAAGGGCCTTTGTCAGACTAAAGTTAGCCACAGAGCAAATAGCAAGTAAAAGAATTATAACAATATAAGGCTCTATTGCTCGTCTCACTAGTTTATTATTAATTGATCGGTCCTTAAGATTCTACCCTTTCTCACATTTAAACTGATCTACGTTATTATTTTTAGTGGTCTAGAGATTTCTAATTTATTATTTGATCCTATAAGTCTATGCCTGACATACGATATGAATGTCTGGCCCAGGTGTCGTCTCGCTATGTGAGATAACTTTAAGTCATTCACGGTCGCAAGACAGCTCTGATACCAACTGTAACAACCTGGTTTTTCGTGACTTTAATTAAACTAAGGCGGAAAATTAATTAAGTCTATATATTACAAAACCAGCTGTTAATCGTATTAAAACTCTGAATACATAGTACGAGTTTAGAATAACAGAGTACAAGTTTGATTACATTCTCTCAAAACAGATTACAAAAATAAGGCCTTCAATCCCCTGATAGATCAACGGTCAATACTCGGGGTACCTGCATTAAACTCTCATCATTTTCCCGCACACTCCTTCGAGTTTTCGACACATGCAATTTCTAAAGCAATATGCAGTATGATAATGAATAACAAGGAAAAACAAATAGCAAGTATGCAAATAAAACACGTAAGGAGATCATGATGATTCAATACGGGTATAAACCAATCAAATAACACACCATGCTCACAAATAATCATACTCCACAAATCACATTTCAATACTCAACCAAGTCATTCCGATAATCATCAAACAAACAAGGAAATACACTCAACATGTGATAACAAATGAATCTTCGTTAATAAGGCGGAAGCATGCAGATATAATCCGCGCAGAAGCGGTCAGGGCCGGACGAAATCGGACGTGTCTGACAGGCAAAAGATATCTAAGGTAATAAGGACGGCCTAACCCTTGTCTAATGTATGCATACACTACCTCTCGAGGATCATACTTATTCGCTATTCAAAAGGTATCACCGACGAAAATGTTCGACTATTACCAGAGACGGCAATTTTGGCCAATGGATTTTCCAATTATCGATATATGGGCCCACGGAAATATCAAGAATGCCCCATCTCTCGAGGTTGTATATACTGGTGTCGAGTAGCGATCTTAAGATCGTTATTTCGCTGGCAACTCGATAGGAGCCCAAGTCCCCATAGACAGCTACCTCGTTAACTTCGAATTTCAAGAGTCGCAACATGGCGAACAATCCTAGTATTTTATTCAAGTACTTGCTTTCTCAATTTCTCATTCTCTCGTTCATAAATAAATAATAATACTGACGAACTTGTAATATAAACATAACGTCGAACTTGTAAAATGAAATTTTTTAGTAACAGCAGTTCTTCAGGTAAAACAGAACACATAGAAAAACTTAATTATTTATTTTGAGTCCGTTCGTAACTTTTAAATATTTTTCACTATTCATTATTTTACTATTCACCGTATTTACTATTCATCGTATTTACTATTCATCGTATTTACTATTCATCGTATTTACTATTCATCGTATTTACTATTCCTCGTATTTGTACGTATTCGTATTTTCGTATTCCGTATTTGTACGTATTTTTATACTTCGTATTTTATTCGTATTTTATACGTATATGTATTCTTATACTTAGTATTTTATTATTTTATTTTCTTTATACTTAGTATTTTTATTACATTTTTCTTTATACTTAGTATTTATTATTTGACTTTATTTATACTTAGTACTCTTATACATTTTTTTATTACTAATGATATTTTAGAAATAAAACTAAGCTTTTTTTTATTTACTAAGTGTAAAATTCTAGTTTTAAAGTCGTTAGGTTCGTTCTGTATTTAGTGATTTGAGAATTTATTTTAAATGTGAAACTCGATTTTTAACTTAAGTATAAAATCTGATTTCAAATTGTTAAGTTCATTTTGTACTTGGTCAGTTTTAATAACATTTCAAAAGTAACACTCGGTTAAATTTAGTCGTATACTTAACTAAGATTTTAGCGGTTTCCATTTTTAGTGAGGTTGTCGTAGTTCATTTTAAATAGTCCGTATGTCCATATCCAATTTAAGCAGAGGTAGTAACAATCGACAACATTCATTTTAATACGTGTAACGTTTATTTTTATCGTTTTCGTTGATTCTTTTTATTAACAATTTAATACATAAACAAATATAAACCTAATTACTATTCAATTTTAGGGACTAAGTGATAAATTCATTTTGACCAAAATTGACCCAAAAATAACAAAAATGCCGAGAGCCCCTATTTAATTTAACTATTTATTTCTTTTGTTGTTTTTATAAATAAATCATTACTTTAACTATTTTAATTTCTTAAGTGATAAAAATTAAAAGTGATAAATTCATTTTAGGTCTAAAATAGTCCAAAATGCCGTGGCCTTCTATACTAGGCTATTTATTTTCGTTTTCAAATTTTATCGGTTTTTGACTTAAAGTTTTTATATACTAACTAATCAAATTAATCTAAGGTGAATTAAACTAGTAAACAAAAACGATAAATACTAAAACTTATAAAATTTATAAATCAAAACTTAGTCATATGGTGAAGAACACAATGAAGATGTGATGAACTCTAATGTTTTTAATTTGAACATTATTTAGTCAAATTTTTATATGTTTATATAATTTTCTCAAATTTTTCATACAAGTCTAATTTAACTATACTAATCATAATATGTTATTTAGAAAAATTAAAACTAAAAATTGGTCCATATAAATCAATTTGGCCGTGTATATATATATATGTTCATAAACTTTGATTTTTGATTTTTATACTCCTAATTCAATAACTAATTTATCTTATATTATTTATGTATTTAATCATAAGTAGAAAACATAACAAAAACATTAACACACAAAAATAAAATCATTCAAGCACAAGAATAATAACCAATATTCAAGAACACACATAATACATTTAAACACTTAAAAATTCATAACAAATTTCATTTTAAATCCTAAACAAAAACTAATTATATTTTCATGTTCATTTTATTACAAGTATTTTAAGCATGCAATTTACAAAAATTAAAACGAAAAATTAAACCAAAATAAAGGGTATAGCCGTGGGTTATGGTTATGTTACTCTTATATTATTTTTCGATTTTTGTCTCCTAATTTAACATATGAATACTAGGTGATATAATAAAACAATACATGCATCAAAAACAATAACACATAATCAAATTCGAGGCGCTTATCATATAAATGTGCGGGAAGCACCTTAGGTTAGGTTATTGAGAATTAGCTTAGCAGTTGTCCGGATCAATGATATGATCGAATTGACTTAGATCGACTCCACCACCTTGCTCCTCGTCTTTGGTTAGGAGAGGTACATAAGAATGAAATAAACAAGTTAGTAAGTTATTTTAAAACTAAACTAGTTAAACTTAAATTTAAAGTTGTAGTATTTTATGTTTAGGTGATGTTTGTATTTTAATTAGTTTGATTCATATTCTTAAATAAATATAAGTATAAAGAGGATGTGATTACTAACATAATTAATGAAGGATTGATTTATGAACTTAAATGATTTAATGAGTAAGAAATAAATGAGTTAAAGGAAGAATAAGAAATATGGAGGGTTAGTGTTCTTGAGGTTGAATAAGAACATGTCTTACTTGTTCTTGAGTTAGGTTTTTATTTAGAGAGAAAAAAGTTAGAAGTTTTTGAGTTGTGTTTGTGTGTTTGTATGTGTTTGTGCGTGTAGTATGTAGTAGTAGTAGTAATTGTTGTGTTTTGTTTTAATTGTAAGTTTAGGTATGAATGCAAATTATTCAACTAGTTAATAAGTGATGATGAATTATACTAGATGTGTAAGATGATGGTAAGTCTTAGGTCTTGTGTAAGACAATTAAGACTTGTACAAGTTATGTCAAAATGGAAGGAGATCAACAAGGACTTTTGAGTCCCAAAAATCTCGGCCCAAATAGGTGCCAAGTGGCTCGGTTTTCGTTTTTCAAAATTTCGATTTGCGCGTACGTGAAAAGTCTCAAAATGAAATATATAGTCTTGAAATAATGTTTAGAAGTGAGATCGAAAATAAAAATGAAAATACACCTCAAAACGAAGTCAATATAAAAATTGGGTATTAGATTCCTCGTAAGTTTGAAATAAAATTTTATTCGATCGAAATATATATTTTTTTCACTGAATGTTATCGAATTAAATCATTATGATCAAACGTCAAAAAGTTTATCAGTTTTGAATAAGTGTGGCTCATTATATCGAGTTTTAGTGAAAGCGCTAGTTAAATCAAAAGGAATAGTAATTTTATATTATTATAGTATGTTTTGTTAGTACTAATCAAAATGATTAAGCTTAAACTACTTTGATTAGATTTGGATTATGAGTAAGTATGATTAAGAAAAGATTAGGTGACTTAATCATATTTAGGTGGCTTGGCCATTTAGTCAACGTTTGACCTCGATTTGCGTGCCAAAATTTGTCGTTGAGAAATTTGTCGTGTGTGCTTCATTTGATTTATCGAGTTTGAGTATGAAAGAATAAAGTTCAAATTCTAAGTAATTCAAAATGGTTTTAGTTTAGGTGCAATATTGATTATAGTGTATTGTTTTAGAAGAATAAGTGAGCGAGGATGATTAATTATTGATTTCCTAATTATAATTAGCTTAATTTAACACAGGGTGTTACACCAGGAACCATATCAGTTTGAAGATACAAAAGACTACCAAAACCCATTTCCTTAATATCAGAAAGTTGTTTTTCTGAAGCCTTTTCTTTCAAAAATTTATATAAACCAGAAGGAGACATCCTTGAACGTAAACAAGGGAGAGGAGGTAATTGAGTAGATGGTTTTTTTCTTCTACCTTCATTATCTAGATTTGGACCTTTCCTTTTAGTAGAAAGTTCGGTCAATGATTTGTCCATAATTTCTAAACAGAAACAAATATACAAATCAATTAAACAAAAATGCAAACCCTAATTATAAACTCAGAAAGACAAATCATAGCACAGAAATGCACAAAATAACAGAAATCAAAAAGCAAATCATAGCACAACAATTAGAAACAATCATTATCAATTAAGATACACACATAAGAAAATCAGATACACGAATTTGGACAAAATCAGATACACTAATTCGACAAAATCAGATACACAGAATTAGAAACCCTAATTATGAACTAAGAAACATAAAACATAGCATGAAAATTCCAGAAATCAAAAAAAACAATCATGCGCACGAAATTTGGAAACAATTATTATCAATTAAGATACACAAATTAAAAAATCAGATACACAAATTGGACAAAATCAGATACACAAAATTGGAAACCCTAATTATGAACTCAGAAACAGAAAACATAGCACGGAAATTCAAAAAATTGCCGAAATCAAAACGAAAATCATGAGCACGAAATTTGGAAACAATCAATTGAGATACACAAATAAGAAAATCAGATACACAGAAGAAAATCAATGAACAGTAAATAACGGCGAAAAAATTACCAGGAAGAAGGACGAAACGATTGTTGCTGAATTTGGGAATAAATGAAAGTAAGAATTAAGGAAGAATTAAGTGGAGTTTGAGGAATTTGCCATTGAAAGTGAAGTTGTCTGCAACAACGAGTGGAGTTTCAGTGGAGTGGAAAGTGAACTGGGGTGGTATTAAGTGGGGTGCGTAGGGTGCGTACGGGAAGAGAGGTGCGCACCAGATCCTATTTCTATATATATATATATATATATATATATATATATATATATATATATATATATATATATATATATAGTGGTAGGTTATATAGAGTCCACATATAGAATAGAGTCCTAGAGTCCTAATCTAAGCCCTTAGATTGTGAAGATCAACGGCTGAGATTAAATCTCAAAAAAGGTGTGGGACAGTAGGTCAGACCAAGCGCCAACCTACTGGCAAAATCAACAATTTCATTTTTTTCGTTGGAATTTCATTTTTTGTGGTTGGAATTTCATTTTTTTCGATGGCCGAAATTTGGACTCTAGGACTCTAATTTTTTTGTGGACTCTAATGATCCTATTTCTATATGTGAAAGGTTATAGAGAGTCCAAGTATTGAGTAGAGTCCTAGAGTCTAATTGTGAGCCCTTGGATTAGAATAGAATGGAGGGTGGAGATTAGCTTTCATTAATTAAAAAAAAATAGAAATACAATATTAATTTCAGCCAATAGGAAAATTAATCTCAATTTTCCATTCTCAATGTTGGGCGGCTGATTTTGTGAAACACAAAAAACCCATTCACTTCCCTCCTTCAATGTTCTCTTTCTTCTTCTTCTTCTTTTATTGTTTTTCCAGGTAATTTTGATTCTACAAAAGCCTTCTTTTTTTTTTTTTTTTTTTTTTTTTTTCGTTTTAATCTTCTTCATCCTTCATCTTTAAGTATTTTAATTCAATATAATTTGAAGAGCATTAATAAAAAATTCCGTTGAAATTTTCAAATCTAAATTTAGTTTTTTTCTAATTCAATAATGGGTGATATGGTAGTAGTGAATTTGGATGAAGGTATTTCAAGTAATTTCATTATTTCGTCGTTTGTGATTTTCAGTTTTTTATTTATTTTTTATTTTTTTTATTTTTTTTGTTGCTTTTCTTTGTATTTTGTTTAGAAAAATGTTCAAAGGTCAGATCTTGTTTGAATTTAACTTTTACATTTATTTGTGTTTGTATGTATTTTCATATATTTGTTAGGTGTGATTAATGGAAGTTTGTTACCCATTTCAAGCATCAATCTATGGAAGATGGTGGTGGGAATTCAAGCGGGCGTGGTGTACTTTTAAGGTCAGTGTGTTGAAATTTCAATTTTTTGTGTTAAAATTTTAAAAATTTCTGCTGAAATTCTTTTTTTAATAATTACAGTTATTCACTTTGTAATATCGTTTTTAAATCAAATATTTTTCATGTTTAAAATATCAATCAGTTAAAGATTGAGATTTAATGTTTAATTAACTTTGAAAATTGATTTGATAGTTTTTTTTTTCGGATTTAATACTTTTCATTTCCCTAAACAATTTCAGAACGAGGTTGATGATGTTGAGATGTCGGAAGATAACGTGGTTGATGATGTTGAGACTTCCGAAGCAACGATTAAAGGTGTCGAGCAGTCCAGTTACATCGTAAAAAGATTAATGGAAGATTATTAAATCAAGCTCACAAGTCGTTCATTGTCTCTAATATTAGGTTAATAAATTGGAATTTCTTTTACTAGACCTGAAATTCTAAATTTTGCTGCTGAAATTTTGTAATTGGTATATGTTGTTTCTCTGACAGTGTTATGAAATTGAAATTCTATTCTATAGGCTTGAAATTCTAAATACTGTTGTTGAAATTTCAGAATTGAAATATGTTCTTTGTATTAGTGGCAGTGCATTGAAATTGGAATTCGATTTTTCTAGACTGAAATAATAAATTTTCATATAGAAATTTCAGAATTTGAATGTTGTTTAATCGCTAGAGTTGTATAATAATTAGACTTTTGTACTGTTTGATGTTGTGAATGATGGTTGATGCTGAAAAAATCATACAATTAATGGACTCTAAAGACCAATGTTAACGGATTCCAAAACATAGAGGCAACCCTTAACCAGTTTTAGACAGTATGATGTTTTTTTAGACAGTATAAGTTATCAAAAATTACTCAGTAAGTGTTTAATTTGAAAAAATTAGTAGTAACAGGTGATAGTATTTTTACTTCAGATTGGAATTCTGTAAAAGTTTGTTATAATTCTTTTTTTTATTGTTGAAATTTCATTTACTGTAAGATGTTTTTTTTTTTACAGTAGAAGTTACAAAAAAAATACTCACTAAGTGTTTAATTTTCAAAAATTAGTAGATTATTGAAATCTGAAAGTGATTTTTTAAAAAACTGTTAAAATCTCAAATCCATGTGTTGAAATTCTGAATTGGGTAGCATATTTGAATTAAGGAAGTAAAGTAGAATACAAAAGCGTGAATGTTGAAATTGAAAAATATAAATAATAGATAGATAATTGGAATTTGGTCATCTAAAACAAAAGTACAAACCAATGTAAAAATGAATACAAATTAAGCGGTTCAATATTGACATAGTTTAATAAAGTCGGTGTTTCAAAACGATATTATAAAGCAAAACAAAGCGAGGAGTTCAATGAGCAGTTAAATGGTGACAACGCTTCCTTTAGAGTACTTCTACATCTTCCGCTGTACCTGACGCTGCGCTTTAAGCAACTTTATAAGGTCAGACTTCCTCTTCAGAAATTGGGAGACGTTTTCAAGTGAAACGACACGCTTCAAGTTGACTGAGTAGAAGTAGAGGATAGGTCAACAACACGGGGGGTTGTTAGCTTCTTCATCCTTGAAGCAGCGATGGTGTACCAAGAGTGGAAAGCAACCGCATTCCGTTGCATGTGCATATACAACTCATGAACCTCCTACAAACATAAACGTAAGACAAACAAATTACAGTAATTTAAAAATAGAATTTCAGAATGTAAAAAGAGAATTCCAGTATGTAAAAAGAGAATTCCAGTAAGACAACTAAATTATAGTAGTAATTTAAGAAATTTAACAAAAAAATAAGAATTATAAACACAATTAATGAAATTCCAACAGACGAAAAACGAATTATAACACATAATATGAAATTCCAATTTCAGGAAGAAAATTATAAACACAATTAATGAACATAATTATAAATACGATCAGTTTCTATTGTAACTAAAAAAATGAAATTCTAATAACAAAAAATAGAATCATATTCACATAATCTGACAATCAATTCATAAAAAAAGAATTCTGAAAGTATAATCAGGAATTCTAAGATAGAAAACCAGAATATGACACACATTACCCTAAAATTACAGCATGTCTGTTTATATTTCAAAGTTAACGACTACAAAATAATTTCAAATTTCGAAGTTAATTAAAAATGAAATTTCAATCAGTTATTCCTATGTTGTCATTTATAATCCAAATACAAACTATAGACGAAAAAAGTTTGCATAAGCAAACAAAAATAAGGAAACTACGACTATTAACAAAAAAAATGTCAACAGAAAAATTTAAAATTTCAACACAAATTTTTAAAATTTTAACACAAAAATTTGAAACTTTAATACACTTACCCGAAAATTACAGCGTGTCCATTTAAATTCCACCATCATCTTCCATAGATTGAAGATAGAAATAAATGACCATGATTTAATAAATTTTGATTAATCACACCTAAAAAATATGAAAACACATATTAATGAATGACATTAGAGTAAGAAGTTAATAAAAAAAAGGGTAATTAACAAAAGAAAACCCTAAATATAAAATTCGATAACAATTACCACAAAAATTAAAAACATTAAAAAAAAAAACAAAATACATGAAGAACAAACCCTAAAAATTAAACCTTTAACATAAAAACTTCAACCTAATTTGAAATTAAACAAATAAAAAACTGAAAAAATCAATTAAATTATTAATCTAACCATTTAAACACAACTTGAAAAAAAAAAAATCTAAAAGGAAGAACGACTATTAAAAAAATGAAAACAAGAGAGAATTTTACCTCTACTCGAAATTGATAATCGAACCGAAATCCAAAGGAGAGAATGAAGTAAAACCAAAAATAAATATGAAAAATAGCGAAAACTATGGAGGAGATGAATGAGGGCTAACAATGGAGAGGAAAGGATGAATAAGGAAGAAGAAATGAGAAATTGTAATTGAAGAGAGAAGTGGTTGAAGAGAGAGAATAAAGAAAATTGAAAAGAAAAAAAAAAGTTTAGGGAGATGTGAAATGTCAGATTGTAAATCCTGGGAAAATGAAAAAATAATTTCTTTTTTTTTTTTTTTTTTTTTTTTTTTGAATTTCTTTTTTTTTTTTTTTTAATGTGAAAATTGCATTAAATGATGATTGAATGAGAGCCATTGATCAAATTACATCCTAGGGCTCACATTAGGACTCTAGGACTCTACCTCAACACTAGGACTCTAAAGAACCTAATTCTACTCGCGTTTCTTGGATTTCTTGGATTTCTTCGGTTTCTTGGAAGCAGCAGAGACAAGTGAATCAAGCACATACGTACACCAGTCAAATTGACTCAGGTTTTGTACGTCTTCAACAGCGGAAAGTAACGTCATATCGACACTAGCATTGGACGTGGGGCACAGGAAATACGAAACGCTGAAAAGAACAAACAATTGCTTGAACCAGTCACCACCCTCGGTGTCAGCCATGATGGCTTTCTCAACATGATCTATGGGAATAAGACCATTGGTTCTCGGAACTTTAAACATCCTCCTCCATCGCTGTTTAACTTCCTTCACAGCGTCTGACCTAGCCTCCTTCATACGACCCGTAGCGAGTTGAGGCAAAGGAACAGGGCCAAGAGGTAGCATGAAGCAATCATGAACAT
This sequence comes from Dianthus caryophyllus, assembly GCA_023091065.1. Classification (NCBI taxonomy): domain Eukaryota; kingdom Viridiplantae; phylum Streptophyta; class Magnoliopsida; order Caryophyllales; family Caryophyllaceae; genus Dianthus; species Dianthus caryophyllus. Next base: position 17,239,314 of record CM041527.1, on the reverse strand, counting down.
CATGCTTAGTCACCAAAAACTCTTTCGACTCGGATGCCCTAAACACGTAACTCCCATCATTGAAAGCATCTAGAAAGTGACTAACATAGTTGACTGGGAAGTGGGGGAAAGTAACATGAAAAAGACCACCGAAACCAATGCTCCGAACAGCGGCTTTCTGAGTTTCGTTCAATTTCGCCATCACTTTCAAAAGCTTTCGAGTTCGACACGTTATTTTTTTACTAACATCTCCAGACTCCTCAACCTCATCTCCGGAAGACTCGTCAACCTCATCTCCGGATGACTCGACATCGGAAAGCTCACGGTCAGTACTACTGGATGACATCTGAAAAAGTAAAAACGTTGAGTTAACTTTTGACCAAAGCTTGAGACAGTTAATTTTAACCTTCTGAAAATTAATTTCAACCTTCTAACAATTAATTTCAATCCGCCACAGTTATCATATCTTAAAAAAGAGATTCTAAAAGATAAAAAATCAATTTTAACCTTCTACAAAATTAATTTCAAAAGATAGAGCAAAAACAACAAAAGGGTCAATACAAACTCAAAAAAATGGAGACTATATACTTAATTGATGATTTACTTGATACTTCAAATTAAAAGAGTACTACTTCAAATTAAAACAAAAACAGCAAAAGGGTCAATACAAACTCAACAAAATGGAGACTATATACTTAATTGATGATTTACTTGATACTTCAAATTAAAAGAGTAGTACTTCAAATTAAAAGACTTTATACTTAATTGATGAATGTTTTGTACTGTTAAAGAAAAAATTAAAACTACTATTACAAATGTTAAATACATAAATAAAATAAAAATACCTCGATTACAATATATGGAGAATGATATGCAACACCGAAAATAAGATAAACGAAGGCTCGTAGCAAAAACTCGAAGAAATTTGAAGGATTTCTGGTAGAGCAAGACGAAAAAAATGGTGGATTTCTGGTACAGGAATTCTGGTAGAGGAAGACGAAAAAAAGAATGAAGAATTAGGATAGTCAGGAAGAGAGAGAGAAATGAATTCAAAAGTGAAGGAATGCATGCACAATACCGGTGTAATTTTTTGGGGACTGTAAAATTACGTTTTTTCTTTTTTTTTTCTCTATTTGTTTTTTTTTTTCCCTAATTTGCATTTAATGACAAGTTAGATCTAAGCCATTGATTTAGATGCATCTAACGGCTGAGATTCCGACTTTATGACTTGCTTAGGAGGGTATGACTTGAAATAACCTATCTATATATATATATATATATATATATATATATATATATATATATATATATATATATATATATATATATATATATATATATATATATATAGATTTAGGATCGCATGAGACCCCCCCACTCAATGAGACCCGTGAGACCCCCCTTAGTGCCGTTAGATCTAACATAAATTTGATGGTCAGGTTTATTCTTTAACTCTTAAAGTTGACAGCTTGACACTCCCCAATAAACCACTCACTACAAACACTTTCCCTCCATATTATTTCCTCTTTCATTCTCTTGTCGTTTTGCCTAAATCCCTAATTTTCATTTTTAAATTTTTTCAATTCTTCTTCAATTATTAATCTTTCTTTGTTTCACACTAAATCAGGTATGGTATTGAGATTTTTATTTCGATTTTCTTCTATTAATTAGTTTGGTTTGAGTTTTTCTCGTCTTCAATTTTGTTGATTAATACGATTTCGTTTATAATTTGGCTTTCTCTTCTTTGCTTGGTACTTGTGTTTTTTTTTTAATTTTGTTGATTCATACAATTTATTTTGATTTCTAGGTTTTGCAAAAAAAAAAAAAATCAATTTGTTTCAATTTTATTGTGAATCATGTAATTAACACATTTATTTGATTGATTTTGACATGATTCTTGCTTTAGTGGTTGTTAATTGTAGAATAATGATGAACACTTTGTGGTTGGTCTCTGGAGTTCATTTATCTAGTGTATATTCTTTCATTTTGTTAATTTTTGACAATATTGTTTGATTTTTTAGTGTTTGTTGCTAATTGGACTTTTACGATGGAGAAAAAAGAAGATAAAGGTAATGCAGCACTTTGGGTAAACGTCTTTGATCGATGACAAAGTTTGGAAAATTTTCTATTGATGAAAGAATATTTGGCTTATCTACCTAATGTATTTTGTTGTAAATGGGTGTTGAAAGTCCAAGGAGATTGGAAGTAAAACTTCTTAATGTACTCCGTAATTACATAAGCGAAGGTTGCATTGTGGGAACATGTTTGTGGTCATGTTGACTTTTCATTTATTTGTTTGAATTCGAACTAATTTTCACCACAAATGGTTTATGTTGCCTTTTTATGTAATATTATCGTCTTACTAGTACACATACCCTTGCAGAAATGAAAAAGAAAATAAGCATGCAATGTTTTATTTCTCTTACTCATAAACTGTATCCAATGCTTTAAAGCAGTGTATCTGTTTCTCAATGTAATTGTATCTATTGTTGATATAATATGTATCTGTTGTTCAAAGAAAATGCATCTAGTGTATTATAACAATCTTTCCATTACTCAAAGAAAGTGTATCTAGCGCACTAAAATCATGTATCTATTTCTCAGGGAAATTGTATCCTAATCTTTAAAAAAAATGTATATTTCTGAAAGACATTTTATCAAATAGTCTAAAATAGTGTATCTGTATCTCAATGAAAATGTATCCAAGGTTTAACAATAATGTATCTATTTCATATGTAAAATTTATGTAATACTTATAAACATTCAATCAATTTCTCGAACTATAAACAATGATAAAAAAAACAATGGTTCCTATTTCCAAATGAAGCATGCCAAAAATAGTTTATCTATTGCTTAACCATTGTTTTTTCTTGATACATGAAAAAACGAAGCAAATAAAAATCATATTTCTATTATCTTTAATATTATCTTCAATCTTTTCATTAAAATCTGAAAAAGAAAAACAACAAATAAAATTATATTAGCTTTAGATAATTACAACACAAAATATAATGTAGTATAGAGACCTTACAATGTGTATCTAATGCACAATAATAATGTATCTAATGTGTTATAAAAGTGTAAATATTGTAAGTATGATTTTTAAAATTACCTATCAATAGTTTGTATTGCAACTAATTATCCTCATAAATGGTTCACGCGGCCTTTTATATTACATTTTTTCCCCTTACGTACACACACCTCTATAAAAGTGTTATTTCTCAATGAAAAAATATCTACTGTTCAAAGACAATATATTTACTTATAAAAAAATTGTATTTTATGCTTTAAAAACTATTTCTTATTACTAAAAAAAAATGTATCTGGGTCGCAGGGAAAATGTATTCCAGTCTAAAATACATGTATGTTTCAAAACACTATATCCAATGTTGTAAAAATAGTGTATCTGTTTCTTAATGAAAATGTATCCAAGGCTTAACAACAATGTATCTATTTCTCAAATAAAAGGTATCCAAGACTTTAAAACATGCATTATATTTCTCAAACTATAACCAACGATTAAAAACACTATATCTATTTCCCAATAGAAATGTATCTCATACATACTCAAAGACAATATATTCATTGCTTAATGAAAAATTTCTTGATACATGAAAAATGTAAGCAAACTAAAATAGTGTTTCTATTTCTTTTAAAATTGTCTTCATCTTTGTCTTCAATCTTTTCATCATGACCTAAAATAAAAACAAATAAAATTATAACTTTTAAAGATAATGACAACACACAATGATCGAAAATTACAACAGTGTATCTAAACATTACAACAGTGTATCTAACACATACTGATAGTGTATCTAATGAGTTATAAAATATCTGTGTTGCAAGTATGATTTTTAAAAATACCTTTTAATTGTTATTCATACAATTAGAAATTTTCTAGGCAGTCCTTTTGTTGTCATGAAACTTGAGACACTTGAAAACTTAAATCAAACCACATAAACTATAGCTACACGATAATTACAACATAAATCGTTATAATTTATACCTAATTTTTTAGATGTAGACAAATTAAGATTAACAAGAGAATTCATAATTCTTCATTCGCAATTAGTATAATTTCTTCATCTATAGTTGGTGTAACTTCTTCATTCACATGTGTTATATCATTTTGAGAATCTCCATACAGATACATGAAAGAAGTTTCTTTTGTAATTCATGCATAAAAATCTATGCTTTTTTAATTTATGGTGAACCCTAAATTGCAAAAACAGTAAATAAATTAAACTTCAATTCGTACCTTTGCAGAAATTATGCTAAACTGACGATTTTCTATGAATAATTTCTTTGAGTATTAATGGAATTATGATTTTCAATTTCAATTGTTAGGTTTTTCATTGAGTTTTTTCCAGAAAAAAATTAGGAAAGTAGGAAAGTGGAGAGAGAAGGTGTCTTCAATTGTTGTGCTGACATGTGATTTGTTTCTCAATGGAATTGAAAGAAGAGATAAAAGGTGGGTGCGTGTGAATTTTATTATTCCACACCGTAGATTGTGGTTTGATCTGACGGCAAATAAGAGGGTCTCATTGAGTTAGGGGGTCTCATGGGATCCCACCCCTATATATATATATATATATATATATATATATATATATATATATATATATATATATATATATATATATATATATAGATTTAGGTTCATATGAGAAATAGGGCTTAGGTGAGAAATATGAAAAATAATCATAACCATTGATTGTTTTAATCCAAGGGTTGATATACATTGTTTTATTTTTTTATTTTTATTTTTTTTTATTTTTTTGAGGGGAGATTTGTTTTTTTTTTTTTTTTCTTTTCTTTTTTTTTGTGATGGGAGATTTATTTTCTTTATTTTTTGTTTTTTTTCCTTTTCTTTTTTTTTTTTTTTTGTGAGGGGAGATTTTTTTTTTTTTTTTTTTTTAGGGGAGATTTTTTTTTTTCCTTTTTGTTTTTTATTTTTCAAATTATTTTTTTTTTCATTTCATTTTTTTGGTTTTTCCTTTTTTTTTGTTTCTTTGTTTTTTTTAAATATTTTTTCTTTTTTTTTTTTTTTTTTTTTTTTCAATTTATTTTTTTCAATTTTTTTTTTTTTCGAATTTTTTTTTTTTTTTCAATTTTTTTTTTTGTTTCTTTGTTTTGAAATGAACCTCGTTTGTAAGTTCATTTTAGAATAAGTGAGATACATTTCAATTTACATAGGAGATTCATTACATTTACAAACGAGGTTCATTACATTTACATACGAGATTCATTTCATTTACATACGAGATTCATTTCATTCAAATACGAGATTCATTTCATTTACATACGAGATTCATTTCATTCAAATACGAGGTTCATTACATTTACAAACAAGGTTCATTACATTTACATACGAGATTCATTTCATTTACATACGAGATTCATTTCATTCAAATACGAGGTTCATTACATTTACAAACAAGGTTCATTACATTTACATACGAGATTCATTTCATTTACATACGAGATTCATTTCATTCAAATACGAGGTTCATTACATTTACATACGAGATTCATTTCATTTACATACGAGATTCATTTCATTCAAATACGAGGTTCATTACATTTACAAACAAGGTTCATTACATTTACAAACGAGATTCATTTCATTTACATACGAGGTTCATTTAATTTACATACGAGGTTCATTTCAGTAACAAATGAGGTTCATTTCAGTTACATACGAGGTTCATTTCAGTAACAAATGAGGTTCATTTCAGTTACATACGAGGTTCATTACATTTACAAATGAGGTACATTACGTTTACATACGAGATTCATTTCATTTACATACGAGATTCATTTCATTCAAATACGAGGTTCATTTTATTTACAAACGAGGTTCATTATATTTATATACGAGATTCATTTCATTTACATACGATGTTCATTTCAGTTACATACGAGGTTCATTTCAGTAACAAATGAGGTTCATTTCAGTCACATACGAGGTTCATTACATTTACAAACGAGGTTCATTACATTTACATACGAGATTCATCTCATTTACATACGAGATTCATTTCATTCAAATACGAGGTTCATTACATTTACAAACGAGGTTCATTTCATTAACGAGGTTCATTTCAGTAACAAATGAGGTTCATTACATTTACAAACGAGGTTCATTACATTTACATACGAGATTCATTTCATTTACATACGAGATTCATTTCATGCAAATACGAGGTTCATTACATTTACATACGAGATTCATTTCATTTACATACGAGATTCATTTCATTCAAATACGAGGTTCATTACATTTACAAACAAGGTTCATTACATTTACATACGAGATTCATTTCATTTACATACGAGATTCATTTCATTCAAATACGAGGTTCATTACATTTACAAACAAGGTTCATTACATTTACATACGAGATTCATTTCATTTACATACGAGATTCATTTCATTCAAATACGAGGTTCATTACATTTACATACGAGATTCATTTCATTTACATACGAGATTCATTTCATTCAAATACGAGGTTCATTACATTTAAAAACAAGGTTCATTACATTTACAAACAATGTTCATTACATTTACAAACGAGATTCATTTCATTTACATACGAGGTTCATTTCATTTACATACGAGGTTCATTTCAGTAACAAATGAGGTTCATTTCAGTTACATACGAGGTTCATTAAATTTACAAACGAGGTTCATTACATTTACATACGAGATTCATTTCATTTACATACGAGATTCATTTCATTCAAATACGAGGTTCATTTCATTTACATACGAGGTTCATTATATTTACAAACGAGGTTCATTTCAAAACAAAGAAACAAAAAAAAAAATTGAAAACAAAAAAAAAAAAAAAATTGAAAAAAAAAATTGAAAAAAGAAAAAAAAAAATTGAAAAGAAAAAAATTGAAAAAAAAAAAAATTGAAAAAAAAAAATTGAAAAAAAAAAAAATTGAAAAAAAAAATGAAAGAAAAAATATAAAAGGAAAAGAAAAAAAAAAAAAAAAAAAAAAAAATATCCCCCATCATAAAGAAAAAATAAAGAAAAAAAATAAATCTCCCCTCATAAAGAAAAAATAAACAAAAAAAATAAATCCACCCTCATAAAAAAATAAAAAAATAAATAAATCTTCCCTCACATTAAAAAAAAAAAATTAAAAAAAATTAAATAAATCTTCTCTCACCAAAAAACTATAAATCTCAACCCTTAGATTAAAACAATGAATGGTTATGATTATTTCTCATATTTCTCATATAAGGGGTATTTCTCATGGGAACTCAACCCTATATATTTGTAAAACTGTTGTTCTTTGTAAATGAAACTGTATTTCTCTCTTTAAAAATCTGGTATTAAATTTATTAAATTTACAGTTTCATTTACAAAGAACAACAGTTTCACAAAATATTAATAATAGTTTCGCCAGCGTAGTGAGCGTACCAATATTTATCAACTTAATTGAACTTGACTATATATATATGTAGGTTTATATCCGTATATAGACCTTTTATTCCACAGGATTATAATGAAAAACTTTATAAGATTTTAAAGTCATAAATCAAAATTGCATAACAAATTAAAAGAATAAGAATTAACCTTTTAATCCTCAAGAATTTGGCCTAAGATCAATACCAAAAGTATGGTATCTCCTAATTATCTCACCCAAGATGTGTTCTTGATATGCCCTTGTATTGCTAGAAAATTAAGAGAGAAAACTGATTTTCTTTTCTTTTAGATTTTGTGTTGTGTGAATTATGATCAAAAATTAATCAATCAATTAGTCCATTAAGTTGAGCAAAAACTCCCCTTCATATATTCATTATTTCGGCCCTCTCAATTAATTATGGGGAGTAATTTTTTCTTTCCAAAAATCACTTTCCAAAACCAATCCCTTGTTGACCAAGGAGTCAAAGACCAATTAAATTTCTTTCTTGGAGGTTTCCTTTAACTTTTAATATAATATAATATTACTAGTGTCATATAAATATGATCTACTATAATATATCATTAAATTATTAATATCCTTATATTTATAATTTACTAATTAATTATAACAGTTTATGATTAATTAGCTTATATTATATTCAATAATTAAATATAACATTTTATATTCAATTTACGAATTACATTTAATTCGTTTTAGCTAATATCATTTAATCCTTATTAAATGGCCATATTATTATCACACACTTGACTAACATTTTAGTCAAAAACACCGACTAACCTTTTAGTCTTTTAGTAGGGCATCAATATGATCATTTTCTCAAATAATCATATTTCTCAAACACATCCTTTAGGTGTGACTCTTAGGGACCAGTTGATCACCGCCATCTGTATGACAATAACGTCAAACTTATCTAGCAAGCCAACCGTTATCGATAAACGTTAATCAACTGATTAAATACAAAATGTACCCTGTGTACCTTTTAGAGATTTAATTATGTTATTGCACTAACTGTGGAGGACACTAACTCCAACAATCTCCCACTTGTCCGTACAAGTGTAGGTGCGATAACCGATTCTCATATCCATAATAAATTTCTCCCACTCAATGTAAACCAATTTGCAAAGTCTGTACTTTCAAAGGTCGTAGTTCATGGCGATCAAGATCATGAGTGGTTTCCCTGAGTAGAGAGTAACTTAACTGATAAACGAATCAATATTCGAGCATCGCCATCCATTTTCACTTACAGCTCGTCTAGAGGCCCTGAGAATAAATATTATAACTCGATAGAAGTTTGGATATTTTCCTCAACTCGAATCCTGCAGATGTAAGCGCGACATGAAATGACCGGTGAAAACACCTTGGCGCTTTGTTACGATCGACCGTGAGAAAGAAACCAAAGTCACCCAAAATCTGCCTTAATCTCAAGAGACAGTCGATAGTCAAAAGAATCGACTCTAGGAACACTATGGATGTCCTATCCACGACCAGGCACCTAATGTTCTGAAACATTTAGGACTCCATGTAGTCGTCACAAAAATTGTCCTGCGCAATTTCAGTAAACCCGCATCTGTGATCGATCAGTCAACAGTTTGACTTATGGCTCGTTGAACCCACCATCAATCGACGTCACAAAATAATCGCCAGAGTTATCAGCTCATGTAGGTGATTACGGACCAACACAAATATAATGTTTTCCAGTTCACTTTGTGGTGTTCAAAGTTGTCCGTACAATCCACATGGAAAAACAAAATATATAAAACAAAACGATGATGTTATAAATAGTATATGAAAAAGATACATTTATCCAATCCACGTCAAGTACTACTATAACCAGGAGCACGTTTATTTCTCATGAAGATAACGTGCCCTTCAAGCTTATCATATACCGACGTACATATCTGGACTAGTTGCTAGACTTTAGGCTTTGCAGCCTGGAAGATGGCACCTCTATTATCATAATAGATGGTAATAGTGTCATTCGAACTAGGAATTACAGTTAGTCCTTGTAAGAACTGACGCATCCATACAGCTTCCCTTGCAACTAAATAGCATAGTACTCGGACACAGTCGTAAAATCTACTATGACACTATATTTTGGAACTTTGCGGTGAATCGCACCGCCATAAAGAGTAAAGACGAATCCGAGCTGAGATATCGAGTCATCTCGATTCGTGTGGAAGTTTAGCGTCTGTGCAACTGATTGCGCATAGCCTTATAGCACCTCCATAAGTCAATACCCATTTCAGATGCCACGTCTGCGCACGCGTGAGCACATTATGGCATACATGATCGATCCCTTGCCAAGCATAAGGAACACGACTTGGTCATACTGAATCTCTCAAGAATCTTATCCATACAAGACTCCTGACTGAGGGATAACATCCGTCGTGATCTATCTCTATAGATACGGATCTCCAAAATACGTTGTGCCTCACCCAGATCTTTCATCTGGAATTGGTTCTGTAACCAAACTTTTACCGAAGTTAAGAGAGGTATGTCATTCCCAATCAAGAGTATGTCATCGACGTCTGATGATAGGAAGACAATCTTGCTCCCACTCGACTTGATATATAGACATGGTTCCTCGACCGATCGAGTGAATCCATTCTCCTTTATCACTTGGTCGAAGCGATGATTCCAACTCCATGAAGCTTGCTTAAGTCCATAGATCGAACGCTTAAGCTTGCAAACTTTCTTAGGATTTTTAGGATCAGTGTAACCTTCGGGTTGTACCATGTACAACTCCTCCTCCAAATAACCGTTTAAGAAGGCGGTTTTCACATCCATTTGCCAAATTTCATAGTCATGAAATGCGGCAATCGCTAAGAGTATCCGAATGGAACGAAGCATGACTACGGGTGCAAAGATCTCATCATAGTGCAACCCTTGCACTTGAGTGAAACCCTTTGCCACTAGTCGTGCCTTGTATATATCTGGTTGTCCTTCTACAGATCGCTTTATCTTGTAAAGCCATTTGCACTGAAGAGGCCTAGCCTTATCAGGTAAGTCAACCAGATTCCATACATGGTTCTCGTACATCGAGTCCATCTCGGATTGCATGGCTTCTTGCCAAAGCTTTGAGTCAGAACACGTCATGGCACCTTTATAGGTTACGGGTTTGTTGCTCTCAAGGAGTAAAACGTCGTCTCCCATTCTCCTCGACTATACCGATATATCGATCTGGAGGAATGGAGGGTCTACCCGACCTTCTGGGTTCCAAAGGGACATCAACCGCAGCAGACGTAGAAGGAACATTTTCCTCCATTGGTTGCTCGGTTGTTGGTTCAGGAATCTCCGACAGATCGAAGGTTCTATTACCTCTCTTGTCTTGGAGAAACTCTTTCTCAAGAACGTCGCACTAGCCGTAACAAAAACTTCGGTGTTCGGTGGCGAATAGAAGTAATGACCAAACATTCCTTTTGGATAACCAATAAAGTATGTCTTGACCGATCGCGGGCCGAGCTTATCCACGTGTCAACTACTTGACATAAGCCTCGCACCCCAAACCCGCATAAAGGACAAGTTAGGACTGTTCCTTCCATAACTCGTATGGAGTCTTGTCAATGACTTTAGTCGGACTTGATTAAGTATAAGAGCGGTGACAAAAGAGCATAGCCCCACAATGAGTCGTGTACAATCGTGTGACTCATCATGGATCGAACCATATCAAGTAATGTTCGATTCCTGCGTTCGGACACACCATTCAGTTGTGGTGTTCCGGGTGGAGTTAACTGTAGTACTATCCCGCGATCTTTCAGGTGTCGATCAAACTCAGTTGAAAGATATTCGCCACCACGATCTGAACGTAGTGCTTTTAGCTTTCTAACCAGTTGGTTCTCAACCTTATTCTGGAACTCCTTGAACTTGTCAAAGGACTCACTTTTATGCTTCATTAAGTAGACATATCCATATCTACTCAAATCGTCCGTGAAAGTGATAAAATACCTATAGCCATCTCTAGCGTTGATCGATATAGGTCCACACACATCAGTATGTATGAGTCCTAATAGGTCAGCAGCGCGCATTCCAACACCTTTGAAGGAAATTCGAGACATTTTGCCATAGATAGGTTTGATCTTTGTCACCAACCTTTGCTTTCTTGTTATTCACATGCATTATTTACGTGGTTTGATCTAAAACATATATTAGTTCATGGAAGCGCTTTACCATAAATCACATCGTTTAAAGAGAAAATACATCTATTATTCTTTAAAACGAAAATCCGTCTTTATCAAGTACGGATACAGAAATAATGTTTTAGATAAACTAGGTACATAGTAATGCTTATTGAAATAACTCAAATCCGCTCGAGAGTTTGGATTACATATGTTCCCATCAAAGCAGCAAGAACTCTTGCTCCATTCCCCACTTGCACGATGAGAACCACAACGAGCAAGTACCCAAGTTCCGAAACTTGCATGGTTAATCTCAATCATGTGAATAAAAGAAGACATACCAACTGGAATAACGTGGCCAGCTTTTATGTCCTCAGCATACACGGGACAGTTCCACCTCCAATGCCCAGACTTGTGGCAATGGTGGCACTCCATACTTTGCTTTGCTTTTGCCTTGCCTTGTGAGCTACCGCTAGACTCACCAGGCCCACTCTTCGCAATCACTGGCTTTTAAACTTTGGCTTTCCTACAGTTAGGTTAGCCGGAGCCTTACCCTTGCCCTTGTGCTTGTTGCCTATCATGAGAATATCTTGTTTCATGCTCCCACTCAACTTCAGATCACTCTCGTGCATGCGAGGTGAGCGAAGCTCATCTGAACTTTTCTACATGTCATTCATGTAATAGTTTGCCCTAAAGAGGGCATACCCATCATCAAGAGAGTGGAGCACTCGATCAATGACGATCTTCTCATCGATCTTGCAACCAAGCTCCTCCAGTTTCTCAACGTTCTCGATCATGTTGAGAAGGTGTGGACCAACCGGTTGGCCCTTCTGGAGTCTAGCCTCAAAGAAATGAGTAGTGTACTCGTAACTTTTAATTCTCGGTGCTTTCGAGAATTCTTTGGTGAGGGTGGTGAAAATCTTGTTTGCACCCTGGGTAATGAATCGTCTTTGCAAATTGGATTCCATTGCATAGATGAGTACATTCCGTAACGCACCCGCCTCCATGATGAAATCACTATAAGCTACGACTTCATTTGCCCTGCATCGGAGGTGGTTTTGTCGGCGATGGCTCGATCAAGTACTTGAGCTTACCATCGGCGATGGCGGCATTCGTAATGTCACGGCCTCCCAATCAGAAAATTGGACCCATCACTCTTGATCGAGTAGGTGATTCATGTCATCCATAAAAATTCTAAGCCATGATTCGCGTGTTAGTGTGACACTTGGCATTGGTTAAATCAATACGTCTGACCATTTGTTATAGTAGTTATATTTGTATATAACGAATTCGATACTGTGAAAAGAAAGAGAAGAGAACATCGTTTTATAGGTTTAAGTCGTAAAGTAATAACGGTTTAAAGCAATGACTCGTGCACTCATATAATCGACCTCCCTCGAGAATTATATAAGCTATCCCAAGATTCAATTTCTTTAAATTGATAAGCCAACCTCTTGGCTAATTCTACTGTTAGAATTCTTGGTCGATAGATTTCAGTAAATCCTATCTAATAGTCCACTATAACTACGAGATATTACTCGAACTATAGTGTTGAGGTAAAATAGGTCTACACATACTACTTACCCAACGTAGAAGGGGTCATGTGGAGAGTAAGGTCCTACATGCCTACCGACGAAGAAGGGGCTCATAGCATGTTATTCCTATAAAGACTAATCTCAATTTTAGATTTAGAGGAAGATCCCATCAACTCATTTTAATTCATTTTAAGTGAACTAATATCTAGCATTATCGTGAATGATTAAATTGAGATGATAGCTCTAAACAAATGACATCCGTATGTCTATGAAAAAGAATGCAACTATATGATCCATTTTCATGCATATTAGGTGGTTTGGTTTAGTTTAGGCGGAATATGATGCTACTAACTAAACATGAATGCAATAAGAACGGTAAAGTAAAGCATAAAAGAAAAACACCTAGTGTGGCTAACCCTATGAAAATAAAGACAATTACAAATTGGAATCCATCCATGGACCCTAAGTCGTCTTCATTCTTCATCTTGGGCTTCAAGTGGGAGTCCATCTTGAATCTTCATCTTGAATCTTCTCAAAATTACATATTTGAATTACAAAATAAACCTATTTACATTCTAATTCAAAATATGCCCAAAATTAAAAATATTACAAGATTGGAGATTCGAGATCTCAAAATACAACCAACAATTATGTTTCCTTTCATTACGAAAACATAATCTTCTAAGGCCACACTAGTAAATTACAACCTTTTGTACATAATTAATGCGTATAATTAAACCATTCATCCAAACATTCATTCACAAAAAATAAAGCATCAACTAAACATAAAAACAATGCATACGAATTGATTTTAATCCAAACCACCCTTTTAAAATTGATTATCATTATGCAACAATTCCTTAACTGTTCATAATATCCTAATCAAAAGAATAATCCAAATTAATTTATATTATCGGTATAACATAAATTAAATCTCAAAATATCTTAAACCTTTTTAAAAATTAGGTATCATAATTATTATGAACTGCTTCATAATAACACAAAATATTATCTTTATAATATCACTAAATTTTGGTAAAATCAATAATTTCCAAAAATTAAAATTACCAAAAAAACTCGGCCAACTAAAAAAACGAAATTATTTTTTTTTTTTATTTTGAAAACTCACGGTCTATTAAACAAAAAAAAAAAAAAATTTACTAAAATTAAAATTTTAAATCGGCCAACATAAAGAAAAATGAACTAAACTGTTTTAATTCGATTATGCTAATAATTAGATCGATACTAACTCAATTTTAATCCATATTAAACATTGATTTAAGGTATTCAAACTAACTTTTTAGATTAAACATCTTAAACTGATAGATCTAATGATTAACATCAAGATATGTTCATTAACATACACAAATTTGGTCCTTTTATGTTTTAATTCAATCAGTATTAAATCAAAACTAATACAAATTCATATGTGATCGATTTAACAACTTAAAACATCAATAATTATGAATCAAACGGACCAAAACCAACCAAAATATGCAAGAAACGACACGGCCAAACACAACAAAACTTTCGGCCATATCAAAATTTTAATGAAAATTTACACAAAATCGATTTTTATGAAAACCTTATAAAAATTCATGTGCCCTAAGGCTCTGATACCACTTGTAGGTTTATATCCGTATATAGACCTTTTATTCCACAGGATTATAATGAAAAACTTTATAAGATTTTAAAGTCATAAATCAAAATTGCATAACAAATTAAAAGAATAAGAATTAACCTTTTAATCCTCAAGAATTTGGCCTAAGATCAATACCAAAAGTATGGTATCTCCTAATTATCTCACCCAAGATGTGTTCTTGATATGCCCTTGTATTGCTAGAAAATTAAGAGAGAAAACTGATTTTCTTTTCTTTTAGATTTTGTGTTGTGTGAATTATGATCAAAAATTAATCAATCAATTAGTCCATTAAGTTGAGCAAAAACTCCCCTTCATATATTCATTATTTCGGCCCTCTCAATTAATTATGGGGAGTAATTTTTTCTTTCCAAAAATCACTTTCCAAAACCAATCCCTTGTTGACCAAGGAGTCAAAGACCAATTAGGCTCTTTCTTGGAGGTTTCCTTTAACTTTTAATATAATATAATATTACTAGTGTCATATAAATATGATCTACTATAATATATCATTAAATTATTAATATCCTTATATTTATAATTTACTAATTAATTATAACAGTTTATGATTAATTAGCTTATATTATATTCAATAATTAAATATAACATTTTATATTCAATTTACGAATTACATTTAATTCGTTTTAGCTAATATCATTTAATCCTTATTAAATGGCCATATTATTATCACACACTTGACTAACATTTTAGTCAAAAACACCGACTAACCTTTTAGTCTTTTAGTAGGGCATCAATATGATCATTTTCTCAAATAATCATATTTCTCAAACACATCCTTTAGGTGTGACTCTTAGGGACCAGTTGATCACCGCCATCTGTATGACAATAACGTCAAACTTATCTAGCAAGCCAACCGTTATCGATAAACGTTAATCAACTGATTAAATACAAAATATACCCTGTGTACCTTTTAGAGATTTAATTATGTTATTGCACTAACTGTGGAGGACACTAACTCCAACAATATATATATAAAAATATATATATATATATATATATATATATATATATATATATATATATATATATATATATGTATATAGTCAAGTTATAATGAATCCCTAATCTTTTTTGAGTCCGTGAGTCCACTGTAACTCTTAACAACGTTTTCTGAAACTGTAATGCTTTGTTACTCTGACTGTAATTTTAACACATACAGTTACATTTACAAAGTATTAAAGTTACAATTACATATAGTTACATTTACAAAGCATTACAGTTTCACAAAACGCTACTATGAGTTACGTGGACTCACGGACTCAAATTTATTTGTGGACTTAATATAACCTATTTCTATATATATATATATATATATATTTATATATATATATATATTTATATATATATATATATATATATATATATATATATATATATATATATATATATCGAGTCAAGTTCAATTAAGTTGATAAATATTGGTACGCTCACTACGCTGGCGAAACTATTATTAATATTTTGTGAAACTGTTGTTCTTTGTAAATGAAACTGTAAATTTAATAAATTTAATACCAGATTTTTAAAGAGAGAAATACATTTTCATTTACAAAGAACTACAGTTTTACAAAATTCTAATACTTGATTTACAAATAGTGAGCTGTACTCAATATTTGTCAACTTAATTGATCCTCTTTCTATATATATATATATATATATATATATATATATATATATATATATATATATATACATATACATATATATATATATATATATATATATATATATATATATATATATATATATATATATATATATATATATACATATATATATATATGTATACATATATATATATATATATATATATATATGTATATATATATATATATATATATATATATATATGTATATATATATATATATATATATATATATATATGTATATATATATATATATATATATATATATATATATATATATATATATTTATATATTAAAAGAATGGGGCCACGGCATTTTCTAATAAATTGGGTCAATTTTGATCCAAATGAATTTATCACTAAGTCGTTAAATTTGATTAGTTAATAGGATTAAATTTAATTGTAAAATGAATCATTAATAAAAAGAATCGACGAAACCGATAAAAATAATTTTAAGACATATGTTAAAATGAATGAATTCGAGTGTTACTACCTTTGCGTAAATATGGACTTTGACATACGGACTAACTGAATAAACTACGACAACATCGCTAAAAATGGAAGCCACTAAATTTAGCGAACTATATGACTAAATATAACCGAGTCTTACTTTTAAAATATAATTATTTATCACTAAATACAAAATGAACTTAACAACTTTGAAACTAAAAGTATACTTAAGAAATAAAAATACAATTTGACACTTAGGAGAAATATCTAGATTTTCTAGAAAAACTAAGTGTAGAAAATTAAAAAGGAACTAATAATTAGAAAACCTAGTTACATTAGCTAGCTCATTTATTTTAATCAAATAAAATACTTACACTTGAATCAAATAAATTAGTTACTTTAAGTTATTCGAAATAAAGAATTTTAAAGTGAA
The DNA here is from genome assembly GCA_023091065.1 of Dianthus caryophyllus. Lineage (NCBI taxonomy): Eukaryota > Viridiplantae > Streptophyta > Magnoliopsida > Caryophyllales > Caryophyllaceae > Dianthus > Dianthus caryophyllus. Next base: position 17,222,052 of record CM041527.1, on the reverse strand, counting down.
CTAAGTAACGAGAATTAATATTTAAAAGAAAATGATAAATAGTAAAATGATGAATAGTGAACTAATGAATAGTAACCGTTATGAATAGTAAAATGAATCATGCCGACGGGGATGGTTTTGGTCAACTGGTGTACTCTTTGTCATGCTGCTGCCGAGAATCATGCCCACCTTTTCTTCAGTTGTGCCTACTCAACGTCACTCCTGCTGCTTTTGTTTAAATGCATGGGTTTTCGTAGACGGGCAAGGAGCCTCCGTTTTGAGGTACATTATGCTAAGCACTTACTTCGAAGTAATAAATGGAGGGCACAATGGTGAAGGTACTGAAAAAAATAAAGTATAAAAAATGTGATCGCTAGTCCCTATCGACGCCATACAGCGCCGCCCTCGCCAGGGTGTGGCCGGAAGCGGAATGCGCCTCGCAGGAAAAAGTGCGAAGTTTTGAGAAAAATGGGGGGATCATTGCATGAATTTGTGATCAAAAAGAAAAGTAGAAAATCCTTTTTGAAAGTGTATTTTCGGAGTCGCCACCAAATATTAAAGGAATTTGGAACCTATTCAACGCGTCTTGAAATACAAGACACGAGTGTCTCAGATTTCAAGATGCGTCGATACCTATCTATCTGAGGTTTGAAACCAGAGAAGGGGTTCGGAGTGAGGTTACTTTTCGAAAGTTTTGACAAAGTGTATTTTGAAAACAAAGAATCAAAAAGCCTCACGTAAAAGTAGTCTCTACTAATTTGAAAACATTTGCTTAATTTCGATATTTGGGCTAAAAGTCACGCTACGTACAAGTGCGAATAAGTATGACTCGATTAAAATGCATAAATAATGTAAATTGTCAAAATAATGACATATTGCTATAGGAAATGTACGTTAAATAATAATTTATTGACTAAATTATTACTATAGACGTTATTTTCCAACCTCGTTTTAGAATTTGTACAGGAAAAACCCTCAGTTTTGACATGCTAAAAGACTCTATGAAACGGTACAATTTAGTGTTGGATCCGTGATTCTAGTCGTTATTTAATGCATGAATGAGGACTTGCATAATTATAAAAGTGACTTCGGTTTGCTTTAGTGATAATGGGTCGTTTATTTATGCGATATTGGCGGGGTTTAGACGGATTATGAATCCGAATTGCTACAACCGTATTGCGAATACGGCTTCGCTAGTGCCAATATCGGGTTTGGGGTTAATGTAACCCCATTATCCGAGTCTCAAACGTCCAGCCCGTAGGTAAAATGTTTACCTTTCGAAAATGTAAAGACGGTATTTTTGAGTGGATTTCGTGAATAGTGTATATGTGTTAAAAACCGATATTTGAAAATGAATGAAGTGGGTTGGTATTTATAGAGGTTTGGTGGTTTTTGTGGGATAACAAAATTAAATCGCTTTGTAATCGGGCGTTTAGTTTTGTTTGAGTTGGATATTTTTTAAGAAAAATCAAAAAGGCGGCTGGTATGAAACAAAATAATAATCGCCTGTTAACAGGCGATTAGAAATTTAATCGCCTGTCAACTGGCGATTGTTATTTTGTTTTGGTGGGCTGTTTATGCCGCCATTTGGTTAATGACGTATTTATAGGGTAATGATTATGTTTGTGATGTAATTAACTTAGAGGTTAAGTCGTTTTGTTTTGGTCCGAATTTCGGTTTTCGTGTTTCGGTTTTTGTCGTGTTTTTCGGTTTTGGCCTAAAATAAAATAATATTAGGTTATATTATTTTGTGGTTTTATAGAACCTAGTTTTGTGAAAATGTGACACGGGACGCACTTTGGCCCGTTTTGAGTGTTGTGTTAGTGTGCGTTTTTGGGTCGTTTTTGTAAGTTTGGGCCGTTTTGTAGCTAGTTGAAATTTGTTTTGTGGCTTGGCTTAATAAGACGTTCCTATATTGTGCTCGTGTTACGCTCATAATGACTAAAATTGACATTCATTTTCATGATTATGCAAATCCAAATTAATACGCTAAAAATGACTAATACGTTTTAGACACTTTTGTACCGTTTCGACTCTTTTAAAAGCATGCATGAAAGTCCTTTTCATCATCGGGTTTGTTTTTGGGGGAATGCGGATACGGGTATCTCTGAGCCCAGTTTGACTGAGCTTGGACAAAGCGTTAGTCAAACTTAAAGATAGTATCCGGACCATTACAGTCTCGATACTACCTGGCGGCGCTAAGCATGTGTCTTATGGGAGAGACGAGGACTTAGCGTCGGGAAATGCGGGGAGGGACGACATGTTTTTAAGGACATGACGGTCCTACATGTTAAAGGGCATGTCAGCCTGCATGTGGCCTGAGTACTCCCAGCTGGCGCCTTGCTTGTGTTTCCGTTTGTGCTCCTTGCTTTGCTTGCGCCTCTGGCTTGCGCTCCTTTGCTTTGCTTGCGCTTCTGGCTTGCGCTCCTTTGCTTTGCTTGCGCTCCTTTGCTTTGCTTGCGCTTCTGGCTTGCGCTTCTTTGCTTTGCTTTCCTTGCTGGACGTCTCGTAGAAGAGGTTACGCGTTTTGGGTTTTGGTTTATAAGAGTGGTTTAGATTTTTGTGAACGTCTCGTAAGGAGGCTACGTGTTCTTGTATTTCTCATAAAAAGGGTTAGGTTTTTATGAACGTCTCTTAAGGAGGCTACGCGTTTTCGTATTTTAACGTCTCGTAAGGAGGCTACGCGTTTTTGTATTTCTCATAAAAAGTTAGGTTTTTATGAACGTCTCGTGAGGAGGCTACGTGTTTTTCTCATAAAAAGTTAGGTTTTTATGAACGTCTCGTGAGGAGGCTACGTGTTTTTCTCATAAAAAGTTAGGTTTTTATGAACGTCTCGTGAGGAGTTTACGTGTTTTTCTCATAAAAAGTTAGGTTTTTAAGTTAGGTTTTTATGAACGTCTCGTGAGGAGGCTACATGTTTTTCTCATAAAAAGTTAGGTTTTTATGAACGTCTCGTGAGGAGGCTACGCGTTTTTCTCATAAAAAGTTAGGTTTTTATGAACGTCTCGTGAGGAGGTTACGTGTTTTTCTCATAAAAAGTTAGGTTTTTATGAACGTCTCGTGAGGAGGCTACGCGTTTTTCTCATAAAAAGTTAGGTTTTTATGAACGTCTCGTGAGGAGGTTACGTGTTTTTCTCATAAAAAGTTAGGTTTTTATGAACGTCTCGTGAGGAGGGTACGTGTTTTTCTCATAAAAAGTTAGGTTTTTATGAACGTCTCGTGAGGAGGTTACGCGTTTTTCTCATAAAAAGTTAGGTTTTTATGAACGTCTCGTGAGGAGGTTACGCGTTTTTCTCATAAAAAGTTAGGTTTTTATGAACGTCTCGTGAGGAGGCTACGCGTTTTTCTCATAAAAAGTTAGGTTTTTATGAACGTCTCGTGAGGAGGTTACGTGTTTTTCTCATAAAAAGTTAGGTTTTTATGAACGTCTCGTGAGGAGGTTACGTGTTTATGTATTTCTCATAAAAAGGGCTAGGTTTTTATGAACGTCTCGTGAGGAGGCTACGTGTTTATGTATTTCTCATAAAAAGGGCTAGGTTTTTATGAACGTCTCGTGAGGAGGCTACGTGTTTATGTATTTCTCATAAAAAGGGCTAGGTTTTTATGAACGTCTCGTGAGGAGGCTACGTGTTTTTGGTTTTGGGTTGAAATTGTGTTTGAGATGGGTTGAAGGTGTATTGGGCCGAGGAAAACCAGCCCAAAACAGAAACAGAAACCCAGAAACAAAAAGAAAATCGCCAGTAAACTGGCGATTTTGTTTTTGTTTTGTGAATTTGTATCAAAAACGGAGCAGAGGAGGGGAGGCTAGTTCATTCATCCGAAAACAAAAAAACAAATCGAAAACCTCTAAAACTCGTCTTGGCGATTTTCTTGATCAAAAATCGATTTTCCGACTCCTACAATTCGTCATGGACCAAGGTACGTACTTAACTCACTCGGTTTTTCGTGTTTTGAATTTGGTTTGAGTCGGTTTTAGCTCAAAAAACCGTTTTCTAGGGTTTAGGGTCGATTTTTGTTGGTTTGATTCGAGCTTAGCTCTCGTCTTTGCTTGAAAACGTTCATCATGGCTAGTGTGGTGCTTGTCTAGCTTATCCTGCTGTCGTTGTGTGAAAACCCGGCTTGTGGTCTCGATTTTCGTGCGTCTTGTAGTGTAGGGGCATCTTGGTCATTTTTGAAAACGTCTCGAAAATGGCTCAAAACTTCAGTGTAGCTTACCCATTAGTAGTGTATCGTGTTGGTGAGTTCGGTTTGTTGAAATGGTCGCGAAAGGCGGTTCGTTTGGGTAAAAACCGTGTAGAAGGGGGTAAAATCGGGGCTCGTGCTCTGTTTTTATAGCGTAAGGCGATCCCGAGTGGCTTGGTTATTTTGAAAATGTTGTAGTGTGCTAGTGTGAAGGTTTAGGTGGCTTGTATGCGAAGAACGGCTCGAAAAAACGTCATTTTCGTGCGTTTTGGTATAGGGGCCGATTTTGGGTCGAAATTTTTCGGTTCCGAAACTTGCCCGAATTCTCTGTATTGTGTTTTCATGGCTAGTATGGTACACTTTTGGTCTTGTTTTGTAGGAAATGTGTTGTTTGGAGGTGTTTTGGAGCGTTTTTTGTAGTTTAGGCTAGGTTTCCAAAAGTCGCTTTTCCTCGCTTTTCGTGCCCCGTTCATGGAATGTATGGTAATGTATGTCGTCTGTGTTGGCTAGGGGGTTGTTTTGTGAGAAGTGGGGGCTTTTTGGGTTGAGTTATGGTCAAGTAAGGGTCGTTTTTGTAGTTTGGAGGTGTTTTGTAAAAGCTATTGATCAGTCATTAGGGACATCGTTGCATGAAATTTTTGCATGAGCTTATTGTGATTTATGGGTTGGGTTTGTGTCGACAAATGTGGGTTCGGCTTTACAGAAGCGTTTTCCCTCTTCGCTATTTTTGGTTTAAAAGGCACGCTTCTGCTTTGTTTGGCCAATTCTCTGCCGCTTTGGCGTGCTTGCTCTTAACTTGATCGAGTAGGGCGTATATATCGATATCGTCTCATGGATTTTGGTTTCTGTTAGCTCGCTCCGTTTTGGCCTTATCTGTCAAAAATGGGCCTATGGCTTGCTTTCTTTGCTTTGTCTTGATCTTTCTAGAATGATTTCTTTGTTCTTAGTTTTACGAGTATGCCTTTGAATCTTGTGCAGGTGATCCTAAGCCTTCAGTACCTACTTCCAGTGATATGGATCGGGTATTGGCTGGAGGTGACTTTCTTTGTTCAGAAGCGACACTCTGCCGGGGATACTGCGCCCTTGGAGGTTTCCGATGGTCCGTCTCAGTCGGACTTGCCGAGAGCTTTTCCTCAGACGCCTGGAGCTTCTACGACGCCAGGGAGTGAGTTTCAGGGCGCTGCTGTGGAGTCTCCTGCCTTTTCTGCTAGTGGTGTCGGTGCCGTCGGTGCCGTCAGTGCTTCGTCTGGGCCTTCCGCGAGTGGCCTTGGACATGGTGCGGTTCCCGGTGGTCCCGAGCCGTCAGTTAGTGCTACGGGTCGTGACGTTCTTCTTAGTCGCCGCTTTTTGGCTAATGTAGTGCGCGAGGAGGCCGTCGCTGAGCGGACGCGGTCTTCTGGTGATGCTAGCGGTAGTGGAGCTGCTGCTGGGTCGTCGAGGTCTCCTGTTGGTGGCCGAGGTCAGGCTCAGGGTGTCGTCTCAGAGTCTTTGCAGGGGCGTGGACGTGGCGCTGCTGTGGAGACGTCTGAGGCTCCTGGGGGAGGCCGTGGTGGAGGTCGGGGCGTAGCTGCAGGGTCTTCGCAGGGACGTGGTCGTAGCGGTGCTGGAGGGACGCCTGTGGCCTCGGGAGGGGGCGGTCGCGATGCGGCGGGAGCCAGCGAGGGCGTGGCCCGCAGCGTTGCCGAGGCGCTGCGGCTCTGGAGGGCCAGGTTAGAGGTCGTGGTCGCGGTCGGAGGAACCGAGGCGAAGCGCAAGGTGGATGTGGCTTCTCGTGAGGCGGCGGCCGAGACGTCGAGCTCGTGTCGGCTGCAGAAGGTGGTGGCCGGGGCAGGCGGAGGTTGCCGGTGCTTTTTAGGAGGTTGGAGCAGGGGGAGACCCTGTGGAGGTCACGCGGAGGCGTGGTCGTGCTCGGTCCGGGAGCGTTACGAGGATCCTTCGAGTCGGAGGAGTCTTGAGTGGCGAGAGAAGGATCTTAGACGAGGCGCGCGAGGCCACCGCCGAGTTGAGATTGCCGAGGCCGCCGCGGCCATTCTGGCCTTGCCGCCAGTTCTTCTTTATTCTTCTGCGCCGCTACTTTGTGGCCGAAGGTCGAGTTCGAGGCCAGGCTCGGGAGCGATTCGGGATGAGTTGAGGCCGAAAGCAGGCGAAGCGGCGAAAGCGGAGGCGAGGTCATGCCAGGATGCAAGTCTGGCGGCTCTTGAGGCCGCAGCGGAGGTTTTCATGGGGATGGTCGATGAGTGGGCGCGAGGCTGACTACCCTCATGGTCGCGTTTGTGGTCGCGGTGGCCCTGGTGGGACGGCGTGACTCGGTTTGGAGTCCTCGAGCACTTGTCGATCCGGGTGAAGGTCGGCTTTCGATTAGGCTCGATGAGGACCTTCTGCGGGTTTGGACGGTGTTTGGCGTCTTTGAGGGTAGGCTCGCGGGAGGAGCGGGACATAGTGCTTGGGGCGGCTTTTGGTCCCCAGGTGCGAAGTGGAGGGAGGTGCGGGCAGCGGGTGAACTCGCGCCTCGGCTGTGCCGGGCGTTGTTGGATAGGTTTTGGGATACGACCAACACCTTCCACATGCCTGGTTCTGGTCGGCGTGACTCGCTTTCTCGTGGGCGGTTGTCACGGGGTTGCCTCATGGTGGCCAGCGTGCTTGGTGAGGCGTGGCGACCTCCTATCGATAGCCCACGAGTCGTGCGCCTGATTGGCGACGGGGTTAAGTGCGGGGCGGACGAGGAGCACACGTTCCAGCCTCGTACTATATGGTTTGCGGACTTCTTCGAGGGGAAGAGGAAGAAGAAGGGGTCTACTCGAGCGGCCCGAGCGAGGGCCCTGTGGTTGTGGTGGTGTCTGACAGCCACCCACTTTGGCGACAAGGGGGAGCGAGCGTCGACGGTCGGCTTTGATGGCGCCGCTCGGATATGTCACGCCGAGGTGAGTTTGACCGGTCACTCCGGCTGGGTACATTGATCCGTTACTTGAGGGATGCAGTGCGCCCTGACCGGATCGACGAGAATTCGGATGTGTCGCTTGTGGGTCCTGGTCTTCTGATGGAGGTAAGGCTTGATTTCGCAGCATTTTGTTGTCTCGTTTCTGCTTTTCTTTTGTAACGTATGTTCTGTTTGCTTGCAGGCTTGGTGCTATGCTCACTTCCCTTCTCTTCTTCCGGACACGTTCCAGGTGACGGCTACATACCCGGCTTTCCATGCGTCTGTGACAGTGATCGGAGGGTATTGGCCTGAACTATGACGCGGCTCGTGTGCGCTTCAACGGGATGACGATGGATAAGGTAAGGGTGATTGTGTCTTTGGTCTTTTGTAGCTTGTTTTCGGGTTTGTGTTTGTTTTTGTGGTTTATAATTTGGTTTTGCTTTGTAGTTTGTTCGCGACCCTTGGAGGAGGTTTACGGGCGTTCCCCCCTCGATTGCAGCTCGCTTTGGTCCCCTTGATGGCCGTGGTGTACATCGAGACTTCGGTATGGCTCTTCTTGGTACCTGGGTGGCGTCTGTCTGTGAGGCAGTCGCGGCGGCTTCATCGTACCTGCTCCTCCGCCCTCGGTTTTGTTTGTGGAGACGCCCGACGCTAATGAGCGTCGTGACGTGTATCACGAGGGTGAGTCCGACTCCTTGCTGCGGCGGGATGAAGATTACGTGACTTGGGCACAGCATGCCCTTGCTGACGCTGTGATCGAGGTATGCTTGTTTATCCCTTTTGCTTGTATGTGTTTTGGTTTTAGGAAGCAAAAATTTACCCTATTTTTGTTTCGTAGCGACGTGATCCTGATCTTGAGTTCCAGCCTCCTCCGTTCGTTGAGGACCTGCTGGTTGTTCACGAGGGCTGCTCTCATTCGATCGTGCTGCAGCCTTGTCTCTCTCCGTGGTCACCGATGCGGGCCTTGAGAGTTGGGATCCGCGCGTGAAAAAGGTATTAACCTTCCTCTTTGTACAGCATGAGTATTATGTAGTATATAGCCCCCAGTTTGAATTAGATTTTATTGTAAAATCATTATTCAAACTTTGTTGAAGCAGGTTTTTGATTATAGCCCCCAGTTTGAGTTAGATTTTATTGTAGAATCATTAGTCAAACTCTGTTGAAGCAGGTTTTTGATTGTAGCCCCCAGAAAGCTAAATTGATTTCTCGTATTGCTGCAGGTGACAGCTGAGGTCCACAGGAGGTTGTGGCGGGCGGCAAACCGGTGGCGGGCGGTCGTGAATGAGAAGGTGGTTGATGCCTGCAAGGCCCAGAGGGAGGCGGCCGGCGCTCGACTTGAGTTGTCCAGGCCGGTGAGGAGGAGCGAGATGCGCGTCGAAATGGAGGTCGCGCATGCCGAGGAGTTAGCGAGTCCCGGGCGAGCTAGAGGGTCGATGACTGAGGGAGGCTGGATAGAGCGCGTCTTTGAGATTGATTCCTGCGTCTTTGTCTTCTGGCGTCGTGACCAGTCGTAGTAGGCTTGGACTTGTGTATTTTGGACTTGTATTATAAATATTAGTATTTTTTTGTATTGGTTTATGTATTAGGACTTGTGTGTGGTTGGTTGATTTTTTTGGACTTGTGGGTGTTTATGGGTTCAATTTGGTTATTTTGTCTTGTTGCAAAAATGCATTCCTGTGTCGTAGACGGGTCTGAAATCCTTGCGTATTTGCTTGCCGAGCGTACCTGCAAAACATTGTTAGTCGTAAAAGCATATATATACGTCTCGATTGAGGCTGACTCGCTAATGACCAAATTAAATGTAAAATGAAGAGTTTTTGAAAAATGCTGGTTAGAGAATATTCTAGACTCGTGAAAAAGACGTTTTTGACATAAAAAGTTTGAGCTAAAACGACGTTTTGAGACGAAAATTGTGAATGCGAAAATCAAATCTTGTGTGATTATCGTGTTTTGTGGAAATGAAAAATACGAAAGACGGGAGTCAATCACGCAAATCGAGACGACGCGACGGGACTGTAAATGTCGACCAAGAGGTCGGTAAAAAAGTATGAGGGGGTAATAAGTTAAAAAGTTTGGGCGTAGGTGTGTAAGAAATGTAAGAAATCGAATAATTTTGTCAGAAAAGAAAAAGAAAATCGCCTGTAAACAGGCGATTTCATTTTTAATCGCCTGTTTACAGGCGATTAAATTTTTATTTTGTGATTTTTCTTTGATTTATTTTAATCGCTTGTTCACTAGCGTTTAAGTTTTTGTGTTGTATTTCGTTTTGTAAATCTTGGCTATAAAAGGAGGGGTAAGTTAGTTCATTTCACTCATCCTCTTGTCTTCTATTCTCGATTTTCCAAGAATATTCAGAATATTTACGGAACATTCGTCGAGTTATGGAGAATTTTGAAGGAAACTTGCGCCGTTGGTGTGCGTCCTTATCGGGTGCTGAGAAGAAGCTCTTAAAAGATTGCGGAGTTGGCGTATTTCGTGGGCTAAGGCAGGTTCGAATGGAGTACGAGTTCCTGGACGCTTGTCTTGAGTATTGGGATCCAAGCCTTCATGTGTTCCGCTTTCCTTGCGGAGAGGTTTGTCCCTTAGTCGAGGAGTTTGGGGCCATTGGCGGGTGGACGCGGATTGGCCTGCCTGTGTGTGTTAGGCAGGAACTTAGCTACAAGAGGCAGGTTCAGAATTATCTCCAGATGACCCGTGATGAGGTGGAAGAGTTATTTGTTGGGAACCGTATCAACCTCTATCGTTTGTGTCAATGGTTTAGGAATAATGCAAACGGGCATATCTCTGCTGTGGCTAAGAGAAGGGCTTTGGCTTTTTGCTTGGTTCATTGCTATATGTTCCCGGACTCTGTGTCTGAGGGTTTGTTGGGAGATCCGCGTTTAATTGCTGTTGTGGAGCAGATGGAAATAGGTTGCTGATCATACGCTTTAATTATTTGAGACGATCCTTGGATTGGACGACCGGGCATGTAATAGGGAGCATGCGTACCGAGGGTGTCCATTGATCCTCCAGGTGTGGCTGATGGAGCGTCTAAGTGTGTTGAACGACCTTGGCTTCGATGGCGAATATGTCGCAGGAGGCGTTACCAATCGTTACATGCGATGGTCGGGTCCAGACGAGCGCCCTAATGACTATTTCCCCGAGTTTGTGAGGTCATGCGCCATTCGTTGGTCGGTATCCTGGTGGGGAGTGGTCAGTGTGACGGCGAGCGCAGTAGGTGATGGCCCCTCTGGGGTCCTATTGTGTGGGTTCGAGACGGGGGTTTACATCCATCCCCTGCGGGTGAGGCGACAGATAGGGTATGCACAGTTCATTCCTGGCCAGGACACGAAGGTACAAGACATGGTTGTGTTAAATAACCAGGTGACCGACGAGTGGGTCAGTGGTTGGATCATGCGTCCGAAGCGGCTTGTGGCTGGTACTCCTGGGACGATCCGGGTGTCGAGGGCTTACTCCAAATGGACCGTTGCTGAAAGTGCTGTGGAGAGGGCTCGCCTCCGTGCCATAGAGCTTAACGAGCCTCCGCCGACGTCCGCCTACGACCCGATCCGCTTTGGACGCAATAGTGGTAGGGGTGGCGCTTCGAGCTCGGTGCTTCTCTCGGCGGCTGAATGCGTGTTCGGTCGTCGCCGTATTCCAGGGCCAGGTGCTCCGGATCGTCATGGTAATGTTGGGGGTCGCCGTAGGGGTTGAGGGTTGATGCTTCCTTTATCCAGTTGGAGAGGTCTCAAGTCTGTTTGATGATGATAACCTAGTTTGTGTGTGTTTGTTAGTATTATGTTCATATTATGTTGTATTATGTAATTACATATCCTAAACCCGATGTACATGCCGGGACTCGTATTGTAATATATAGTGTTTGTTAGTGTATTTCTAAGGTCGTAGTTATGCTCCTATGTTTGAAAAATCCAAAATGTAACCGTTCTTTTTAAGATTAATAAAAATCAGGTTTTTTATTTACGACTCTGCCTCATTTTGCTTGTTATTTTGTGTGAAATTCCTTGGCTCTAATCTCTTTTCAAAGGTTTAGAATGCAAGCATGGTTTTTGTTGTTTTAGGAAAAAAAATTTTGTTGACTATTCCCTCGACTTTTTTAAGCTTTGGGTTTGTCGTTTTGTGTTGAATGTCGTTCTTTTCACCCTTAGGTCAAAAGACGAATTTTTGTGTTGACTATGTCCTTGGCCTTTTTAAGCTTTGGACGCGTCATTTTTGTGTTGAATATCGCCTTATGTTAACCTATTGGGTTATGAGACGAATTTTTGTGTTGACTATATCCTTAGCCTTTTTAAGCTTTGGACGCGTCATTTTTGTGTTGAATATCGGTTGTGTTTTTTACAAAGCTGCCTACGTATCCACGAAAAGTGGAATCAAACCGGCGTAGTTCGAGAATGTATGTTTAGGGGCATACCGGCCCATGAGTTGTGTTTGCTTTTTTTGTGGTGAATGTGCACGTTTAGGGGCATGCCGGCCCATGAGCATGTTTAAGGACCTGCCGGTCCATGAATTGCTTTTGATTTTTGTGGAGAGAAAGAGCATGTTTAGGGGCATGCCGGCCCATGAATTGTGTTTTCGATTTTTGTAGAGAGAGAGAGAGAGAGAGCACGTTTAGGGGCATGCCGGCCCATGAGCATGTTTAAGGACCTGCCGGTCCATGAATTGTTTTTTAGAAAATTTCGCATTTTATAGATACATTGCAAGGCATTTTTAAGGGTAATACTTTTTGAGCTGGTCGAGGTTCGTTGCGAGGTTAAACTCTTGACCGTCCAAGTCGGTTAGTTTTGCTGCTCCGCCTGTGTATATCTCTTTGACGAGGTAGGGTCCAGCCCAGTTAGGCTTGAACTTTCCTCGTGGGTCAACTGGAAGTGGTGCTCGGACTGACTTTAGTACGAGATCACCTACTTTTATGTGTCGTGGCTTAACTCGTTTGTTGAATGCTCGTTGTAGTCGGGCTTGGTACATTCGTACGGTACTCAGGGAATGCAGTCGGCGTTCATCCAGGAGCATGAGTTGTTCGTACCGTTCACGGGCCCATTCTGCTTCCGGGATGCTACTTTCCATTAGTATGCGTAGAGACTGTATTTCTATTTCCACTGGTTGGACGGCTTCCATGCCATGGTGAGGAAATAGGGGGTCATGCCTGTAGGGGTTCGAATGGTAGTACGGTATCCCCAGAGTGCGTATGGTATCTTGTTGGGCCAATCTTTGCAGCTGTCGATCATTTTTTCGAGTATGGTGACGACTGTCTTGTTTGCTGCTTCAACGGCTCCATTGGTTTGGGGTCGATAGGGCGAGGATTTGTGATGTTGGATGTTGTATTTTGTGAGTATGGCTTCTGTCTCTCGCTGAAAGTGCGAGCCTTGATCGCTGATGAACTCGTGGGGTATGCCATATCGGCATATAATGTTTGTCTGTATGAATTTGGCGACTTCTTTGGAGCCGAGGGTTCGAAAAGATGCTGCTTCTACCCATTTAGTAAAGTAGTCGATGGCCACCAGCACGAAGCAGTGACCTCCTGCTCCAATGGGGTGGACTTTTCCTATCACGTCGATGCCCCAGGTTGAAAAGGGCCAAGGTGAGGTTAGGCTGTATAGTGGTGAAGGTGGTACATGTTGGACGTTGCTGAAAATTTGGCAATTGTGGCAGTGCTTGACGTATTGGATACAGTCTGCTTCCATGGTCGTCCAATACCATCCTAGCCGTAGAATCTGTTTACAGAGTGCTCGAGCGTTCATGTGGGGTCCGCATTCGCCATCGTGGACTTGCGTGATGATTTCCTGCCCCTTCTTGTAGTCGACACATATGAGCAGTGTCCCTTGTGGTGTCTTCTTGAGTAATTGTCCCATCTCTAGCACAAATTGGGAAGCTAGGAGTCTGATAGCCCTCTGTCCGCGTTTATCGGTGTCGGGTGGGTAGGTGTTGTCTGTTTTGTAGTTGATTATGGCTTGATACCAAGGCTCCGTTTGCTCGGCTTCGTCTAGGTCAATGGTGTGAATGTAGGCTGGTTCGTCACGTCTTTCGACGATGATGGGTAGTAACTTCATGTTTGGTGGCATGTTGAGGAGGGATGAGAGTTTTGACAGTGCGTCGGCAAACTGGTTTTCTTCCCTTGGGAGGTGGTAAAATTCAATGCAGTCGAAGTTGGTTAGGAGTTTTTGTACTTTTGTTTGGTATTTGGTGAGGGTTTCGCTCATGATCTTCCATGCCCCGGTCACTTGATTTATGATGAGGAATGAATCTCCATGCACCCGTAGGTTCTTTATTTTGAGGGCGATGGCTGCTTGCAGGCCGTAAATGCAGGCTTCGTATTCCGCGGCGTTGTTAGTGACACTGAAGTCGAGCTTGATTGAGAGTGGAGTATGATCGCCGTTTGGGGATATTAGGAGTATTCCGACTCCATAGCCGCGGTAGTTTGACGCTCCGTCAGTATAATTGCGGTACTCCTTTTCTATGGCGAAGATCCCATCGTCCGGAAATGACATTGTAACGATCATGGGTTGTTCGATGATTGCATTTTCTGCGAGGAAGTCCGAAACCGCCCTTCCTTTGATTACTTTCAGAGGGAGGTACTTAAGTTCGTACTCGGCGAGAAGCAGAGTCCACCTGGCCATACGTCCGTTCAGGACTGGTTTTTCAAATAGGTATTTGAGAGGGTCCATTAGGGAGTAGACTCTTGTTGTGCTAGTGAGTAGGGTGTGTCTGGGCGTTTTGGTTGCCCGGACCGGCGAGGCGACTTTCTCGGCGGTTCATACCGAAGTTTCGTGTCGTGAAACTTAACTGCGATGTAGTAGATGGCCCGTTTTTCGTTGTTGACTTCTTGGGCGAGCATGGCACCCATGGCGTTTGGCGTAGTCGTCAAGTATAGTGACAGTGGCAAGTCCTTTTGTGGGGGTACCAGAATGGGTGGGTTTGTAAGTAAGCTCTTGACTCTGTCGAACGCTTGTTGGCAGTCATCGTCCCACTTCGTATGCTCTTCCCTCTTCAATTTTTTGAAGATTGGCTCACAAATCATGGTAAGCTGGCGATGAACCGGAGATATATTGGACTTGTCCCAAGAAACTTCTTATTTAAATCGATGTTGCTCGGCGTCTTCATGCTCATTATTGCTTTGATTTTGGTGGGTCTACTTGATCCCTCGGCTTACTATGTGGCCTAGCGGCTTGCACGATGTGACTCAAAGGTGCATTTACGTGGGTTTAATCGCATTTTGTCTTTGTCGATTACGGTGAAGAACTTGCGGAGGTTGGTGACGTGGTCGTCCCTCCCTTTTGACTTTACAATCATGTCGTCGACGTATACCTCAACCTCCTTATGCATCATGTCGTGGAGCAAGGTGGTAGCAGTGCGTTGGTAGGTGGCGCCGGCATTTATGAGCCCAAATGGCATGACCGTGTAGCAGTACGTTCCCCAGGGGGTTACGAAGGTGGTTTTTGGCATGTCGTCTGCTGCCATTTTGATTTGGTTGTATCCAGCGTATCCATCCATGAATGACAGTAAGGCGTGGTCGGCTGTGTTGTCGATTTTGATATCCATGTGAGGTAGTGGGAAATCATCTTTTGGGCAGGCTTTGTTCAGGTCCCGGAAGTCGGCACATACTCGTATTTTGCCGTTTTTCTTCATAACCGGTACCATATTGGAGACCCAGTCTGAGTATTCGATGACTTGGATGAACCCAGCTTGTAGCTGCTTTTCGATCTCTTCTTTGACCATGAGAGACCATTCTGGTTTGATACGTCGGAGCTTCTGCTTGACCGGTTTGCTACCTTGCTTGATCGGGATGCGGTGTTCAGCTATCTCGCGGTCTATGCCGGGCATGTCCTTATATGACCAGGCAAAGACGTCCTTAAACTCTGCGAGGAGCTTGGTATAGGTGGCCCTTTCTTCCGTGCTTAGGGAAGCCCCCAGTTGTAGTTCTTGAGGCTCTTTGGGTGTTCCTATGTTGATGGTCGTTGTGTCTTCGATAATGGGGTCCTGTTCGGGTTTTATGACAATACTTGCAATGTATCTATATAATGCAATTTTATTTAGTTTAAATTTATTGCAATTATTAGAAAAGGTAGAGTTTAAACGAGGCAAAGAGTAACCAAAAACTTTCATGTTATTAATGTTATCAAAAGCGGTTACATTTGAAGATAGCTCAGACGAGGGAGCTTTGGACAACCTTAATGACTCTAGTTCTTTACCTAAGACTTACTACATTAGGAAAATGATCGAGTAACCTAGCCGATTTTTAGAAAATTGGCGATATGATGACGCGGGACCCTAGACTCTAGGTGCAGGTGCTTGAATTGGGACTTCCTGAGTCGCCGGCAGGTTGGATGGCTCCTTCCTCGAGCTTCAGTTGTCGGAGGGCGGCTCGGAAATCTGAGGCCTTTATGGTAATGACTTCGTTATTCTGAGGAAGCTTTACTGCAGTGCAGAGTTGATGTGATGGCTCCGGTAGCGTGAATCCAGGTTCTTCCTAATAACATGTTATATGTCGGAGGGATATTCATGAGCTGGAACTCGGTTCGTGTTTCAACAGAACCTGTCATGATGAGTAATGTTATGATTCCTTCTATCTTTGCGGGACGTGTCCGTAAATGACGCTCTTATGCTGTTGGAGCAAGGGGTGACATCACTTTCCTTTAGTCCTAGTTTGAGGGCAGTTGTTAAGGGCAGGATGTTGATTGCGGAGCCGTTGTCGATGAGGGTGACAGGTAGCACCATATTGCGACACTCTACAGTTATGTAGAGTGCTGGGTTGTGTGGGTCTTGAAAAGGCGGCAGATCGGCGTGGGAGAAAGTTATGGCACCTGGTAGCCAATCCCGAACAATGCGGTCAATGAGTTGTGCTGGAAGGATCTCCTTGGTACCTCGCCATGTTGTGTTATATGAAGGACCGTTCGCTATGGGTGGGGTAATCATATTCTTGATCATGTCTCTATCCTTGCTTTTGCTCGCGCGTTTAGGAGGGAATCCCGGCGGTATTTGTAGATCTAAAGGAAACTGATGCGGACGTTGGGGGTGTGGAGCTTTATCATGGCCGTCGGACGGTCTGAGGGGACGTTGATGAGGGATCTGGGTGGAAATTTCTTTCCTGTCCTCGTGCCCTGGTTTTGTCCTTGTCCTAGCTAGGCGAATGTGATCAATGTTGCTACCGTTGTTGTTGATGCTGTCGAAAAGGACGTTGACCTCGTGATCGCTTGCGGGAGCTAGGAGGGGGTGATTGAGGATGGGATGAGTTCCTACGAAAATGGGGCGAGCAAGGGAGGTGTCCTGCTGGCCTGATGGTTTAGGAGCTATGCTTGGTTTATCGATTGTTTCATTGTCGATCATGTCTTGGATCACGTTCTTCAAGCGAGCTTGATTCTCCGTGTCATGTCCCTTTCCCCTGTGGAACTCGCAGTACGAGTCCTCGTGCCATGATAATGGCTTCTTATCCTCAGGTGGTTCACTGGTGGGTTTGGGAAGGTGGAGAATGCTCTTCTTCACGAGCCTTCCCAATGCCTTTGAGTAGGACATAAAGAGGGGGTCGAACCTTCGTCGCTGTTGCAACGGAAATGGTCCAACTGATGATGACCTGGGTGAGGCAGGAGTGGGCTGTGCTAGGAATACTGGTTGTGCTGCTAGTGCCTTTGAGTTTATAGCTTTAAACGGTCCGATCATTGTTGCGTGGGAGAAGCATTAATCTGGCGACCATGATCTGAAGTTTTGGCCAGTTTGTATTTGTGAATTTCATCCTCCAGGGATCGGATTCTTTTGATGTGTCGAGCAGATTCTTCGGCGAATAGTCTTGTGTTTTTCTCGGTTTCGATCTTTTGCATGGCGGCCAGATGTTCGAACAAAGCGGTGAGATTGGCTACCTTGTGGTCGAGCAAATTTTACGTGTTCGGTGATCGTCATTAGCGGAGGAGGTGGTGGAAAAGCGCTTTCATCATTCGCGAGGTTGAAAGCGGAAATTCATCTTGTGCTTTCATGGCCGGGTGTTCAGGGTTTTTCAATGAGCGGACCTGACAAAGTTTTCAAAACTTTAGTGATTCTAAAAGAGAAGGAAAAGACTCAAATGAAAAATCGCATTCACGACCAAAGGAAGACGCAAAAAGTGTAAAAAGTGGGTGACTTGACTTGACTCGTGTTTTTAGCTTTTAAAAGGACACGGGAAGCTTTTGAGGTAGAGGCGTGTTGACACGTCCCTATTCTCGAGGTAGGAAAATTTGTATGATCATAATCTGGTTGACCCGGTTTGGCGGTATGTTGCCAGGGGTTTAACATTGGATTATGATAAAAAAAGATCAGACCGAAGTAGCGATAGGCTAACCGACCTGAGGATGTTAAAATTGGGTAAAAGGCGATTAATTGTTCGCCTTTTACGTGTGACTCAGGGACTTAAATCAAAAATGACGATAAGTCATTCGATTCAAAGAGTAAATCAACGGGTTCGAATCTGAACGAGCCCGCGTTTTTTGTTTTTGAGAGAAAAAGATTAAATCGGGATGACTAAAGAGTCACTCGACTTAGAGCTAATTCTAACGTTCTAAAAGTTAATTTCATTTAAAATCTCCGAAATGAATTGACATACTCGGGTTTTTGCTTTGTGAAAGACCTTTAGCAATAAATGTATTATGACGATACGTCAGTCGCATAATTCATTTATGTTTTGAAAAAGACCTGGGATATAGTGGTTATCCTAGGTCGGTTTTAAATATAGTGGCATTTTATTTATTAAACTCAAATGACTATAGGTCAAAGAGCCTAACGGCGTGTTTTCAAAAGTATGACCTTTTTTGAAAAAATTTTGAAAAAGCAATTTCAAAGATGGACGTATTTTAAAAGTATAATGCCTAGGAAATGTTTTTGCATGCAGAGGTTTTGAAAGACGACTATAGTGAGGGTACTATAGCTTCACACTTGTACATATAAACACAGGTTTTTGGTTTATAGGGTAAGGTTCCCTCCGGCCATTCCCTTAACGTTTTGGTAGGGGCACCCGCAAGACTACACACGTCTTAGGTGTGAATTCAAGACGGGCCCTAGAGCGTTCGAGTTTGACTGGTTACGATCGTTTGTACGGATGCCGTACTTGTAATCGTGGAGGGGTGAGAGAACAGTGTGTCCGGAGTTACCTCGCTTATGAAGCGAGAGTTACTGGGGGCCGTTCCTCAAAGGGTGTGGTTTGAATCAGGAGGATTCGACTCAACGTATTTTTGCCCAAATATCGAAAGCGTAAATGTTTTCAAAGTTTCAAGCTTCACTTCTTTATGATTTTAAAATAAAAGAAAAAAAAACTAGTTTTTCAAAAATAATAAAAATCATGCTCGTCCCCAGCGGAGTCGCCAGCTGAAGGTACCGGGAAAAATAAAGTATAAAAAATGTGATCGCTAGTCCCTATCGACGCCCTGCGCCCGCCTCGCCAGTGTGGGGCCGGCGAATGCCTCGCAGGAAAAAGTGCGAAGTTTTGAGAAAAATGGGGGGATCATTGCATGAATTTGTGATCAAAAAGAAAAGTAGAAAATCCTTTTTGAAAGTGTATTTTCGGAGTCGCCACCAAATATTAAAGGAATTTGGAACCTGTTCAACGCGTCTTGAAATACAAGACACGAGTGTCTCAGATTTCAAGATGCGTCAATACCTATCTATCTGAGGTTTGAAACCAGAGAAGGGGTTCGGAGTGAGGTTACTTTTCGAAAGTTTTGACAAAGTGTATTTTGAAAACAGCAGTCAAAAAGCCTACGTAAAAAGTAGTCTCTACTAATTTGAAAACATTTGCTTAATTTCGATATTTGGGCTAAAAGTCACGCTACGTGCAAGTGCGAATAACTATGACTCGATTAAAATGCATAAATAATGTAAATTGTCAAAATAATGACATATTGCTATAGGAAATGTACGTTAAATAATAATTTATTGACTAAATTATTACTATAGACGTTATTTTCCAACCTCGTTTTAGAATTTGTACAGGAAAAACCCTCAGTTTTGACATGCTAAAAGACTCTATGAAACAGTACAATTTAGTGTTGGATCCGTGATTCTAGTCGTTATTTAATGCATGAATGAGGACTTGCATAATTATAAAAGTGACGTCGGTTTGCTTTAGTGATAATGGGTCGTTTATTTATGCGATATTGGCGGGGTTTAGACGGATTATGAATCCGAATTGCTACAACCGTATTGCGAATACGGCTTCGCTAGTGCCAATATCGGGTTTGGGGTTAATGTAACCCCATTATCCGAGTCTCAAACGTCCAGCCCGTAGGTAAAATATTTACCTTTCGAAAATGTAAAGACAGTATTTTTGAGTGGATTTCGTGAATAGTGTATATGTGTTAAAAACCGATATTTGAAAATGAATGAAGTGGGTTGGTATTTATAGAGGTTTGGTGGTTTTTGTGGGATAACAAAATTAAATCGCCTGTGCACTGGCGTTTAGTTTTGTTTGAGTTGGATATTTTTTAAGAAAAATCAAAAAGGCGGCTGGTATGAAACAAAATAATAATCGCCTGTTAACAGGCGATTAGAAATTTAATCGCCTGTCAACTGGCGATTGTTATTTTGTTTTGGTGGGCTGTTTATGCCGCCATTTGGTTAATGACGTATTTATAGGGTAATGATTATGTTTGTGATGTAATTAACTTAGAGGTTAAGTCGTTTTGTTTTGGTCCGAATTTCGGTTTTCGTGTTTCGGTTTTTGTCGTGTTTTTCGGTTTTGGCCTAAAATAAAATAATATTAGGTTATATTATTTTGTGGTTTTATAGAGCCTAGTTTTGTGAAAATGTGACACGGGACGCACTTTGGCCCGTTTTGAGTGTTGTGTTAGTGTGCGTTTTTGGGTCGTTTTTGTAAGTTTGGGCCGTTTTGTAGCTAGTTGGGCTGTTTTTGTGGCTTGGCTTAATAAGACGTTCCTATATTGTGCTCGTGTTACGCTCATGATGACTAAAATTGACATTCATTTTCATGATTATGCAAATCCAAATTAATACGCTAAAAATGACTAATACGTTTTAGACACTTTTGTACCATTTCGACTCTTTTAAAAGCATGCATGAAAGTCCTTTTCATCATCGGGTTTGTTTTTGGGGGGTACGGATACGGGTATCTACAAATGGTTGTGTAGTACATTAGTTGCTGCTATCTATCATGTATGGCTGGAGCGCAATCGTCGTATTTTTCAGGATGTGAGTAGGCCTATAGATTGTCTTCTTAAGGTTATTCAATCCGATGTTAGTATACGGATGTTACACTTCTCAAGTGAGGATGAGAGTATAATAGTGAATGCCTTGAATGGGTGTTGATGTAATCTCTCTTTGGATTAATGAATATAAAGCTAACTTCTTCCAAAAAAAAATGAATGAATAGTAACCGTGATGAATAGTAAAATAATGAATAGTGAAAATATTTAAAGTATACGAACGGACTCAAAATAAATATTTAAGTTTTCTATGTGTTTCCGTTTACCTGAAGAACTGATAGAATTAAAAATTTCATTATACAAGTTCGACGATATTGATTAGTATGAACGATCACTTGAGTAATAAGAGAACGAGAAAATGAGAAACAAAGTAAGTGTTAAATACTCGGGTGTCTGCGATGTTAAACGCTATAGGGTCAGGGTTGGTAAGGTAGCCGCATATGGGGACACTATCACACTTGTATGATGCTAGTGGTAATTTAATGACTCTTCTAGTCGTTATTTAACGTGATTTTCGCCCTGGGTAGCGATTCGTTCACGGGCCCATATGAGGTAATTGGAAAATGACCATCCCATCCGAGGGATCTATCGTAGTGTAATAGTCGCACCAATAGGGTGGTGTATGCATACAAAAGACAAGGGACTTATCGTCCTTATTACCTGCTTGATAGCATTTAAAGTCCGTTGATGTGACCGGCACGCCATTGCGCGTTAACGTCTTTATGGGGTTAACGCATGTTTCCGTCCTTACTGGTTTGTTGGCTCATGGTGAGTTTCATCTTAGATTATCCATATTGCGTTGGATATTAGGTAGTTATAATGTACGCTACTTAGTGTTTGATCTGATTTACGAGCTTGAGTAACTAGTGCACTTTGATAGGAAATTATATGGGTGATTGACTATGAAAGTACACGAGCCGCTCTATAGTCAAGACTCGTGAGTTTTATTGATATTGTGATTTGAGAAGGGTCGACTATCCCTCGTGCTACGTGAGATATTGCATGATCGATTGTTCACACATATCTGTTTATTGAATTGATTTCGGCTTATGCAATATCTTGATTGCTACTCCCTCTATTTCATTGAAAAAGCCCCATTGGCTTTTGCACTATTTTTAAGGAGAATGAAAAGTTAAGGGTAATATTGGTAATTTGGTTGAGTGGAGTCCATTTTAGAGAATAAAGTGTACGGTATTTTAGTAAAATGAATATATTAGTAGGGGTAAAAGTGTTATTTTGATTGTATAAAGTTGTCCTAAATAGTATTGGGGCTAAATGAGTGAAATTGCCGAAAAAGGAAAGTGGGGCTAATTGAGTGAAATAGAGGGAGTATGATTTAAGTTTTATATATATACTACGATGTTATATGAATTGAGATGATTTGTTGATTTAATTGCTATGCTAAATGAATTATTTTACGTTACGTTTTATGAACTGCATTGTTGTATGCATATCTGTATTGATTTAATTACGTTGGTCTATGTGATTGCTATATGTTTACCGGTACGGGTTTATGTGGCTTAGCGTGTGCGGGATTAAAAGTCTGATTAATTGCGTAGGTACCCCGAGTGTAGCGGTCCGCACTTCAACCCCGTAGATTTTATATTTCCGCACTTTATTTTCGCAACTTAGGAACTTTTGTAAGTCCTTTGGTCAGTTAGCAACCTTAGTGTTGAATCTTGGCCCAGGACACTTAGTATTTCTTAGGTTAGTAGACGGTTTAGAAAAGTATACGCTATTGTGCGCATTCAATGTCTACTACCAAAAGATGTGTACAAGCAAATTTCCCTCTTTACAGGGAACCAGTCAATGAAAACTTCCTTGTACTCAAGCCTTTGATATTGTTGTTGTCTTGCTTACGATCAATAGTCTTGCTTGAACGTTGCCTTCCGAGACTCGATAATGATGATCACGACTGGGATTTTCGAGCCTCGACCCCGAGTCCCGTGTCCCGAATAAAGTCATGTACTAGTGGGCGATCCCTCACTTAGTCTTGACCCTCAAGTTGCTTACTTACGAAACTCAAGTTGCTTACTTAGTCCCGTGCTAGTCAAGTGTGCGCGTCACGTCCGTAGTGAAATAAGCGGACCGTGACATTTGGTATCAAAGCTCGGTCTCCACGACGAGCCGCTGAGAAACGTGATGACGGCTTCCGGAAAAGAGCCCGCGGGGGGTCAGACAAAGGAAAGACCAAGGAGCGTGTGGCGGCCTTGGAAAAGCTGGTGAATGAAAAGATTTCCAAACTCGAGGACATGATAATCAAGGGACACTCCCTCACGGAGACCCTAGACGAGACCGTACAGGTGCTCGATGCGAAATACGTTGATGTCAGTCAACGTCTCCAATCGGTGGAGAACGCGGTGTCGCCAGACCATGTTGAAGAGATGGCTTACCTCCATCGAAAGATAGAGGAACTCGAAAAGACATGCTCGGATCTACTGAGACTGGCGAACACTAACGGTGGCCTAGGCGGCCCGCGAAAGGTGAAAGCTCCACCCCCTCGTACCTTCGGAGGGACGAGAGACTCCAAGGAGGTGGACAACTTCATATTCGACTTGGAACAATACTTCCGAGTCACTCAGCTCGAAGAAAACCTCAAGGTGGATACGGCTAGTATGTATCTAGTCGATGATGCTAAGTTGTGGTGGCGTACCAAGTACGCGGAAATACAAGCTAACACTCTCACAATCGAAACGTGGGAGGACTTCAAGAGGATCTTCAAGGATCAGTTCTATCCTGAGAATACCGAATTCATGGCCCGACGAAAATTGAAGAATGTCAAGCACACAAGTTCCATTCGAGAATACGTGAAGGCTTACTCGGCTTGTATGCTTGATATCAAGAACATGAGCGAAGAGGACCGTGTGTTCCAATTCATCGATGGGTTAAAAGATTGGGCTCAACGTGAGATCATGCGACAAAGGCATGAGACCCTATCGGCCGCTCTAGCCGCCGCGGAACGACTCGTCGACTATCATGGGGAGCGTGACCCCAATCAAAAGAGAGGACCGTTCGGTGGGAATGTAAATACTCCAGGCAAGAGCGGAGGTGCTGGATCACAAGTCGGGTCGACTTTGTCTGGTAGCCGGTTCCGCCCAGGAGGTGATCAAGGGAAGAGATGGAGGCAACCTAGCTCCAACTCGAGCTACTCTTCGAGAGGGAGTAACTCTGAAGCGTCCACCACGAAGAAGCCCTTTGCTTGTTTCTTATGCAAAGGTCCTCACCGATACTCCGAGTGTCCACTGCAAGGCGAATTTAATGCCATAAAAAAGAACTTATCGAAGATGTCGGTGGAGAATGACCCTGAGGGGAACGATAACCATGCAAATGGGGCCACTGATGAGGGGCAGAGTGATCAAGAAGATCAAGCGAGGATGGGGGCTGTCCACATGATGTACTCGATGGGAAAAGAGAGCAACCAAACTCAACATAAAACGACAGAACTTATGTACGTCGACATGAACATCATGGGGAGAACCACCCGAGCAATGATTGACACCGGGGCTACTCATAACTTTGTTGATCCTCAAGAAGCCAAACGACTTGGGATGAAAATTGATCGTGAAGGGGGCCGTATGAAAGCGGTCAACTCAAATGCTAAGCCGATATCCGGAGTTGCGAGAAATGTGCCGATCAAGATGGGAGATTGGTCAGGCCAACTTGATTTTACCACTGTTCCCATGGACGACTTCAAGCTAGTGCTCAGAATGGATTTCTTGAAGCGTACATCGACAGTGCCCATGCCGCACCTGCAATCCCTCATGATGATGGGGTCTAAACCTTGCTTGGTGAAGGTAGTGAAACCGGAAGATGACAAGAAGAAAGGGCCTCTCCTGTCCGCTATGCAATTAAAGAAGGGAATGAGACATGGAGAGCCCACGTATCTATGCACGATGTCTTTAAAGGAAGATGCCGGAGTGGAGGTCGATCACCCAAAGGTGAAACAATTACTCTCTAACTTTCGAGACATGATGCCTGAGAAATTGCCCGAAAACCTACCGCCGCGACGTTCAGTGGACCATCAAATTGAGTTATTGCCGGGAGCAAAGCCGCCAGCTAGGGGTGCTTATCGAATGGCACCCCCCGAATTAGCAGAGCTTAGGAGACAACTCGACGATCTCCTGAAGTCAGGGTCGATTCGACCGTCCAAAGCTCCTTACGGAGCCCCTGTGTTGTTTCAGAAGAAGCAAGATGGAAGCCTAAGGCTTTGTATTGATTATCGAGCACTGAACAAGGTGACAGTGAGGAACCACTACCCAATTCCGTTGGTGGCGGACTTGTTCGATCAGTTACAAGCTGCAGTCTACTTCACCAAGTTGGATTTGCGGTCAGGTTACCATCAAGTTCGCATTGCCGAAGGAGATGAACCGAAGACTGCCTGCGTCACGCGATATGGATCTTATGAGTGGTTGGTCATGCCCTTTGGGTTGACTAATGCACCAGCCACATTTTGTACTCTTATGAATCATGTCTTCCATGAATACTTGGACAAATTTGTCGTGGTGTACTTGGATGATATCGTGGTGTACAGCAGGACGATCGATGAACATGTTGAACATTTGCGATTAGTGTTCGAGAAGCTAAGGGAGAACCACTTGTTTGTCAAAAGGGAGAAATGTGAATTTGCTCGAGCGGAGGTGAATTTCCTCGGACACATAGTGGGCGCGGGCAAAATCCGAATGGACCCGAAGAAGATCAAGGCAATAAAGGACTGGAAGGCGCCCAAAAATGTTAGTGAGCTTCGATCCTTCTTAGGACTCGCTAACTATTATCGACGATTTATACGGGGATATTCGAAGATTGCTACTCCCCTCACTGAGTTACTGAAGAAAGACTTAATCTGGGAGTGGTCTTGCGAACGGGATAGGGCCTTCGAAGATCTCAAGGCAGCTATAGTTCGAGTACCAGTGCTCGCACTTCCTGATATTTCCAAGCCATTCATAGTCGGGGCAGATGCTTCCGACTATGGTCTTGGCGGTGTCTTTATTACAAGATGGGCATCCGATTGCTTATGAGAGCCGAAAGTTTAGTGGCCCTGAGACGCGATATGCTGCTCAAGAGAAAGAGTTACTTGCCATTGTCCATTGTCTAAGGGGGTGGAGACACTATCTCTTGGGCTCCAAGTTCATTGTTCGGACGGATAATACCGCAGCCTCACACTTCCTGACTCAGCAGAAGATTAATAGCCGACAAGCAAGGTGGCAAGAACTGTTGGCCGAATTTGATGTGGAGTTTACTTATCGACCGGGGGCGTCAAATAAGGTGGCAGATGCTCTGAGCCGAAGATCTGACTTGGCGGCCTTACACACCATCGCTCACTTGTCGTCAACTTTAGTGGCGACGGACATTCGGAAACAAGTTAAGGACCACATTGAAAATGATCCTACCGCACGAACGTTACTGAAGCTAGCTCGTGAAGGAAAAACTCGGCGGTTTTGGATAGAGGACGATCTACTCTTCACCAAGGGGCATCGGTTGTTCGTTCCTAAGGCGGGAGGCCTTCGGAGAAAACTACTAAAAGAGTGCCATGATACTACTTGGGCTGGTCACCCGGGGTGGCATCGTACCTTGAGTTTACTGAAACAAGGATACTTTTGGCCGCAGATGAAGGAGGATACGATGGAATACACGAAGACTTGTCTTGTGTGCCAGCAAGACAAAGTAGAGCGACAGAAGCCGGGGGGATTGTTGAACCCACTCCAAGTCCCAACTCGACCATGGGAGAGCATCTCCATGGACTTCATCAATGGACTACCAAAGGTGGGGGCACTTAGTGCGATTATGGTGATTGTGGACAGGTTTTCAAAGTATGCGACATTCATCGCCATACCGAAGGCTTGTGGGGCAGAAGAGACGGCCGTCTTGTTCTTCAGACACGTGGTGAAGTATTGGGGGCTGCCAGAAAGTATCATCAGTGACCGAGATCCCCGCTTCACTGGCGTGTTTTGGAACGAGTTGTTCAAGCTGTTTGGGTCCAAGTTAAACTTATCTTCGAGCTACCATCCTCAATCGGATGGTCAAACGGAAAGATTCAACAGCATGTTAGAGGAATACTTGAGGCACTTTGTTGGTGCTAACCAGCAAGAGTGGGTGCGACTACTTGATGTTGCACAGTGCATTTTAACTCTCAGAAGAGCTCCTCTACGAATAAGAGCCCTTTTGAGATTGTTTCAGGTCAACAACCATTACTGCCGCACACGATAGCCTTGCAACATGGTGATAGAAGCAAAGGAGCCAATGAATTCATCAAGGAATGGCGCCAAAATGCAGAAATTGCTCGCGCATATTTGGAGAAAGCGTCCCAGCGAATGAAGAAATGGGCCGATCAAAACCGTCAGCCACGAGAATTCAAGGAAGGTGATATGGTGATGGTGAAAATCAACCCGGAACAGATGAGATTCTTAAGGGGCCGAGACAAGCGACTTGTGCGGAAATACGAAGGACCGCTCAAGATCGTCAAACGAATCGGCCGTGCCGCCTACAAGTTGGAGAGCCCAGATTGGATGAAGTGTCACCCTGTGTTTCATGTAAGCAGCTTAAAGCCCTACCATCCGGATCAGGAGGATCCCCGCCGCAACAAGAACCGTCGCGCCAACATCCGCACGAAGATCATGCCGACGACTTCTGAAGATGAATGAAGACCTGTTGAAGACCTTAGTTTGTAAATAGTTTCCTTTTATGTATTTTCTTTTCTTTCATCTTTGTAATGTCTCCGAGGACGGCGACAAAATTAAGTGGGGGAGAATGTAGCGGTCCGCACTTCAACCCCGTAGATTTTATATTTCCGCACTTTATTTTCGCAACTTAGGAACTTTTGTAAGTCCTTTGGTCAGTTAGCAACCTTAGTGTTGAATCTTGGCCCAGGACACTTAGTATTTCTTAGGTTAGTAGACGGTTTAGAAAAGTATACGCTATTGTGCGCATTCAATGTCTACTACCAAAAGATGTGTACAAGCAAATTTCCCTCTTTACAGGGAACCAGTCAATGAAAACTTCCTTGTACTCAAGCCTTTGATATTGTTGTTGTCTTGCTTACGATCAATACTCTTGCTTGAACGTTGCCTTCCGAGACTCGATAATGATGATCACGACTGGGATTTTCGAGCCTCGACCCCGAGTCCCGTGTCCCGAATAAAGTCATGTACTAGTGGGCGATCCCTCACTTAGTCTTGACCCTCAAGTTGCTTACTTACGAAACTCAAGTTGCTTACTTAGTCCCGTGCTAGTCAAGTGTGCGCGTCACGTCCGTAGTGAAATAAGCGGACCGTGACACCGAGGCTTAATTGTCGATCTACACCAGGGGATTGAAGGTCTACTTTTGTATTTCGAGAGATTGTATTTTAATGACCATGTTTATCTATAACTCTGATTATGTATTTTGAGTTGTAATACGATAACATCCGGTTTTGTTATATATATATAAAGTACTTAATTAATTTTTCGCCTTGTTTAATTAAGTCACGAAAAACCGGGTTGTTACATATTAGTAATACTATGTTTAAATTTCCCATATATTTAAATATTTACCTAAAATCTAATTACATTATTAATACTATGTAAATTTTGGAATAACATAATTAATGAAAAAGATCATATTCATATATATACATATATATAATAAAACAACATAAATTACAACATATATAATTCGTTTAAAATAAAATAAAATAAAAACACAAAAAAAAAACGGTTTTTATATATAAACCGTTTTAAATAGTTTATACTATTTAAAATGGTTTATATGTTTAACCGTTTTAAAAAACCATTAAATAAAATGGTTAAATGTTAAAAACCGTTTTTAATAGTGTATTTTAATTTAGATTAATTTTAAGTTCGCGTTGAATTTTTTTTTAATAGGAAGTTTAAACGTTTTTTTTTTCTCTTTTCTCATACTCCATCTTCAACCTATTTCGTATGTTTTATTCTTTCATTAAAAAAAAAAAAAAATCATTCTCTAACTCTATTATTTTCGTTTCAATTCAAAAAAATATCAACACTGCAATTACAACTAAATTATTTTCGTTTCTTTCCTAAGTTCTTGTTACTCTGTTCAAAATTTGCCAAACCCTAATTTATATGGCTTATAAGAGGTTCGTTTTTTTCACTTTTATACCCTAATTTACGTTGTGTAATTCATGTTGTTGATTAATTTCTTTGTTTTGGATGTTGTTCTCATCATTGTTGTTGTTTTATTGCATACTATGTTCGTTGTTACTCGTTTTGATTACTATTGCATGCTATTGATATTGCATATTTGCATACTATGTTCGTTTTTTACGTTTTTTTATTGCATATACTATGTTCGTTTTCTTTTATGTTGTTGTTGTAATTTATATGCTATTATTCACTTGTTTTTAATGTTGCATGTTGTCGTCATTGTTGTTGTTTTTGATGTTGTTGTCGTCATTGTATTGTTGTTGTTATTGTTGTTGTTAATGGTAGTTGTTTAGGGTTTATGAAGAGGGTGGGCATGGAGTAATACGAAATAATACGGAGCAATGTATATTGTATGTTGTGTAATACGGAGTAATACGGAGCTATATGTACGTTGTATGTTGTATAATACGGAGTAATATGGAGCAAGGTAAGGAGTAATGCTATGTTATATGTTGTATGTTGTATGTTGTAGGTTGTATGTTGTATATTATGGAGTAATAAGGCGTAAAACAAGTAATACGGAGTAATTTCAGTTTTGGCAGATTTGTGCACTCGTGGAATAAAATAGTTTTAAAAATTGAAACGATCTAATATTGGGTTGAAAATATTCGAGGATATACTAAGACCTCTATAGTAAGTCTCTGCAAAAAATTAAGTTGAAATTCAAAGGATAAGTTACTGTAAAAAATCTGGACATATCAGTTCGTTCAAAAAAAGACAGTTTAGAGTGATTTCACAAAAACGGCTCTATAGGATGATTTGTTAAGAGTTAGGACTCGTGATTTGGAGGGTATACTCTAGGCTCATAGTTCTACAACTTTTATTTTATAAGAAACCATCAGTTTGGTGCAGAAGTTTGAGAAAATGTTAATCAAAGTGAACCCTTTTTTCTGAAAATTAATTTAGCTGAAAATTGTTACGAGATAAATTTGTATAAGTTAATCATATAAGTTGTTGGGACCAAAATATTCACATGGTCCAAACCCGAATACAAAACAAATAGGCCCAAGTCAAGGAGAGGAGCCCGGTCAAACAAAGTCAAAGTCAAAGGCCCGAGTCAATAATAAGGGTCATGGTCAAAGCGGGTTAAAGAAGGTCCATGTTAGTGAAGAACAAGCAAAGGCCAAAGGAAAGTATGAGAAGCCCATGGAAGAGGTCAAAAGTAGTTGTTACAATATTAAAGGAATAAGTCAAAATCAACCCCTACATTAATGGTAGAAGTCTTCAATGCTGGTGTGAATGTTGTTGTTACAAGAGAGAAACAAGGGAGTAATGGCTAGAATTAAGGAGGGCATTAATTCCCATCAAAAGAGTTGTTGGAGACCAATTTGTGCAACTATATAAGGAGCACTCATTAAAAGGAAAACACAACTACAATCACTCCACAAGAATACCTACTTTTTACTCAAAAACACTCTCTAAATACTTACGTTATTACATCTGTGTCGATCCCCAGAACCACATCTGTACATTCTGTCCAGACTAGTGCGGATCTCCTCTCCTGGCTTGGTGCCCGTGGTTTTTCCCAACTTTCATAGGGTTTTTTCCACGCAAACATATCTTGTGTCGTTACTTGCATTATTTTCGTCTTATTCCTTGTTAAACACGTCTAATTCACTAAATTACAGTACTAAAATATATTAAAGGATAATACTAATAAACCCACCTAATAAATACGAATAGAGTGAGAAAATTACCACGAACAGTTTGGCGCCGTCTGTGGGGATATTAGTTTATTAATCCATCAAAACCCTTTTCATATCTTAAAAAAAAAAAAAAAAAAAAAACGTTCACGTTCAGAACATTTAGAGATGGCAGATCAAAGCGCTGAGATCATCCAAAAACTCCAGCAAGAGTTGGAGCAGGCTAGACAAGCTGCGGAGCAGGCCCAGGCTGAAGCTGCACGCTCAAAGGAGGCAGAGGCTGCGTTGAAAAAACAACTGGACTCTTCCTCTAAGAAAAAAGCCTCAGGATCTCAGATCCAGCCAGGTACTCCATTCTCGGATGTCATCAAACAAATTAACTTTTCTATTTTTTCTGTTGGTTCAGGATCAAAGGGCAACCTTGGAACTTCTGGAGGAATCCCGAACGAAAATGCTGGGGGCAGAGATGGTCAGCCAGAACAGCCAGAAGAGCCAGAAGGGATCACGGCGGCCCAGGTCATGCAGTTCATGGCACAGGAGTTACAGAAAATTTCGGAGTTGGTGCGGAAAGTCCCAGGACTGCCCCCACCAATAGAGCTGGCCAGGCCAGAAAGCTACGCTGATTCGCCCTTCGACAATTGCATAGCAATGGTGGAGATGCCCAAAAAGTATACTCCGCCAAACCTGAAACTCTATGATGGGACAACTGACCCCCAGGAGCATGTTGCACAATATAAACAAAGAATGATCAATGCGGTTATTCCCGTGGAGAAACGTGAAGCCTGTATGTGTAAGACTTTTGGCTCTACCCTGACATGTCCAGCCTTGCAGTGGTACATCAACCTGCCGAACAGGAGTATCAAAACCTTCGCGGATCTGATCAACCTCTTCAATGTTCAGTTCGCCAGCAGCAGAATGTTGGAGAAGCAGACCAGCGATCTATTCAGGATCATTCAGAACGAGGACGAATCCCTCAGAGATTTTCTGTACCGCTTCAACAAAGAAAAAATTTCCATTCCAAGATGTGACATCGTCACAACAATAGAGGCCTTCCGGCAAGGCTTGGTAAGAGATTCTGAACTTTATATTGAACTAACCCGTTACTCTTGTGCGACCTTTGAAGATGTGAAGGCCAAAGCGTTAGCACACATCAGAGTAGAAGAGGATATGATGTTCAGGACAGGGCTCCAGGATAGCAACATGGTTGATGAGGCTAAAGTCGTGGTCACCTAATCAAAATAAACCTAAAGACTACTAACTAGGTAGCTAGCGGCAGTAGGGTCGAGATCCACAGAGAGAAGGAGTAGTCAAGGGTTGCTTAGTCAAACAAGGTCAGTCTCGAGGTAACAAAAGATGGTGTTTTGAGAGGTTAAACTAAAAACGATAAGCAAAAGGAATATAAAATGAATGAGAGGGAGATTAGGGCATCGGGGTAATGTGATATCGATTCAAGAACTTAACTCAAAAGGGATTATCAATCAATTGAAGTCATGCAAGTGATTAGGTTTAGGAAAACGCTCTCTCGAGTCAATTTTAACCTTAAGCAAATTTAGCGGGCTCTCGCTACGTACTAAATTCAACTTATCGATTACGCGTGAGTCTAGTTTCAATTCGGCTTTCGATCTTAAACTGAAACAACCTAAATTCAATTCAATAGAGGCGTCCCTAAATTCAATTGATAATAAAACGCGTAGGAAGAAATCAACTTGCACAAATTCAATCAATAAAAGCAATTATAACATGTTCTGAATCAATATCACAATCACCCTAAACCCTAATTGAGAATTAGCTAGACATGGTAAAGGTAGAAACAAAGCAATTGATAATCGAAGACATAATGAAATAAACAAGAACAATAAGATTAAACCTGGAGTAATTCAAGAATTGCAATGTAAAGATCGAATCTTGCAAGGAAATTGTAATCTAATCTAAGGTTCTTGGAGAGTTTTAAAAGAGAGAGAACTAAAGACTAATCTAAAACTGAAAAGTATATTCCCAGCATAAGTGTCAGACCCTAACTCGAGTCTATTTATAGGCCTTTGAAAATCCGGAGAATAAAGCAGCAGAACCGAGCGGTTCGGGGGGTGAACCGATCGGTTCGGGGTGGGAACCGATCGGTTTGGGCATGAACCGATCGGTTCTAAGCAAGTCAGAGATTTCCAGCAACTTTTGTTCCTTGTGCACGTATCCAGAACCTATAGGTTTGCTCTGAACCTATAGGTTTGACTTCACAAATTGTCATATTGACTCCGAATCGACTCTCGAGCCTCGTCTTGACGTCACGATACTCGTAAATGCTCCACTAACCTCAGGTTTTAGCTCAGGACCGCCAAAACCTGCAAAATACACACGAGGAACGACAGTATCGCAATATAAAGCAAAAAGCTACTGAAACAATAATGAAATCGAGCAAATGCGAGCTAAATGCAACTATAACGGGGGCATAAAAGCTATATAAATGACATACATCAAACTCCCCCAAACCAAACCTTTGCTTGTCCTCAAGCAAACAGCGTCGGAGAAAATCAAAGTATCCAAATTAATAACGCTAGCATCTCAAAGTGGACGACCCATGCACATAAACTTACAACCATAGTCTATTTCACCGAAAATAGAGCACGAGTCTCAACCATTCACACCAACTAGAGCACGAGTCTCAACCATTCACACCAACATCGCAATACTAGCTTCTCACGCTTTCGCAAAAATTAAACTAACGATAATTGGATTCAAGCAAGGCCAACCGCGCATACCACTTTCCATTCCATCCTTTCTTTCCACATCATTCCATTTTTTTACTTTTCTTTTCTTTCTCTTTTCTTTTTTTCTTTCAAATGTGGAGCATCCCTCGTATGTTATACCGTTTATCTTGACGTTCACTCGGTAAAAATCAAGCTCGGGTACACATATTTCTTTAAGGGTTACATCATTGCTCATACTCTCGGTCACAGCCAAATTCATGGCCATTGTGGTTACTCAAATCAATGAGTCCCCTCCGAAAGCATCGAAGCATTGCTCCATCATTATTAGCATCCATCCATTCATTCCTCAAGCCAACATTCCAACTTTTCACAAACTAAATGCCTCGCAAGAATACCAATATCGAAAGTAAAAGAACGAAAAGCAATAAGAATTAAGCAAATACAAGTGGGCTAGTGTTTGAGGCTCGCAATCTATTCATAGGAAACAAACATATAGTGCAAGCTACGACGATGGATTTTCAACTCGGAGATGCTAAAGATCAAAATAACAACACTAATCAAGAACACTAATCAATTCTCCAAACTTGACAATTCGAACCAAAATAAGGTTTGGAATTTTCAAAATTTAAATTTTTAGGGATTTTTTAGAGAAAATGCACACAAAATGAAAAATGCAAAAGAATAAGCGCGAAAGTGCTTTCCTCCCCCAAACCAGAATCACACATTGCCCTCAATGTGGAAAACAGCACAACCACAAGCAGAGAAGGACAAAAAAAAAGAGGGGGGTAGGAAAAGTAAAGCGAGGAAACGAGGGAAAATGAGTAAGAAAGCTCACATTATCAAGTCGGAGCTCCCCCAAACCGAAGCGAAGCATGGAGTGCGGCTACTAATCCACAAATTTGCATCCAATTCAGTCCAGCTATGAGATATTTCGGAGTAGCATGCGAGAAAAACGGGAAGGCCCTTCAGCAGAGGGGGCCGAGC
This sequence comes from Dianthus caryophyllus, assembly GCA_023091065.1. Taxonomy (NCBI): domain Eukaryota; kingdom Viridiplantae; phylum Streptophyta; class Magnoliopsida; order Caryophyllales; family Caryophyllaceae; genus Dianthus; species Dianthus caryophyllus. The sequence goes on along the minus strand of CM041527.1, from coordinate 17,188,319 downwards.
AAGGCCATGGCGAGGCCTGTTCTCAAAAATACTAAGGACGAAGAGTCCTCAAGTACCTGCATGCTAAAACAATTATAAATCCCTCATCCTCACGCGCTCAATAAAGGTCTAAAAAGTCATCAAAAACAAACCAAACCAAAGTACAAAGTACAACAAATTACAAAAAGGTCATCGGGTTGCCTCCCGGAAAGCGCTGGTTTATAATGGTCCCGCACGACCGTCGTCAAACTCGTCAAATCATGTCAAATTGGGCCAAGGACGTTGGCCACTCGCAACTTTCTCACTTGGCGAAACAGCATCCATTCGCCACAAAATTCGATCATCTCGCGGAAGAGCAGTATAGTCCATCACGCACGGTAAGCCATCGCGAAAAGGCTCTCCAAAACAACTTCGTGCGCCGCGCACCGCAGACCGTGGGTCTCCACCTCCATCGCCAGGATCATAGACATCCGCCCTCGTGAGCTTCCGTTCCCCCAAACCAGGATCGTAGCCAACCTACGTAAGACCTGCACAAGACAAAGCAGAAGAAACAACCTCCAAAGTGTCTCCAGTAGAGTGAGACGGAGGGGCAAGGTCAATAGCAAAAACAGGCTCGGGCTGCATAGGGGAACGATGAAGACTAGACTTAGTGTAGGTAAGCTTTTCCCCCCCTACCGAGAACGTCAAGGTTTTGTTCCCCACATCGATTACAGCTCCTGCAGTATGCAGGAAAGGTCTCCCTAGAATGATCGGGATGTGGGGGTCCTCGGGAATGTCTAGGACCACGAAGTCTACGGGTATATGAAACTTCCCTACCTTAACCGGGACGTCCTCAAGGATACCTAAGGGTCTCTGTACTGTCCGGTCAGCCATCTGCAAAGTCATGGAGGTAACTCCTAGCGTAGTCATATTAAGTTTCTGACAGATGGAGTAGGGAATGACACTGACACTAGCCCCAAGATCGCATAAGGCATTCTGCACCACATACTTCCCTATAGAACAAGGGATAGAGAAGGTCCCGGGGTCACTCAGCTTCGGAGGCGAAATACCCTGCAAAAGAGCGCTACCCTCCCCCACAAAAGACACGGTCTCGGTCTCATTTAAGGTGCGCTTCCTAGCAAGGACCTCCTTAAGAAACTTAGCATATGCAGGAATCTGTTTAACCAAATCAATGAAAGGGATATTTACCTGCAGTGCCTTGAGAATCTCAAAGAACTTACTGAGCTGGGGATCTGATGTGTCGTATATATATGTATATTTAGCCCCTGCTTCACATGCTTTACTTCGCGTTTCTCGTACCTTTTTATGCATTTCAGCTCCTATTTCTCTCCCATTTGGCACTGCTGCGTTTTTGTGTCCATTTTGCAGGTACAAGCGCATATTTGGAGGTTAGGATGCTATTCGAGAGGATTCGTGAAGTTTCATAAAGTTTCGTGAAGTTTCGAGGTGATTCGAGTTGATTTCGTCGCGTTTCGCTTGCGCACGAGCCTCGTTTCAATGCATGAAGGTGTCTCGGGACCTTGGCTCGGGATTTGAAGTCTCCATAATCATCCCAAGACTCGTCCCTAATCATGAGCCTCGTGCCTTAGTCTTGGGACAACAAGAAGAACAAAGAAAGCAAAGAAAAACTAAGGAAGAAAAGAGGAAAAATGAGCTTGTAGCCTGAACTCAACGGGATGAGTCCATCCCGGTCGGCACCACCCTATCCCGGACGGGATGCCCTTGGTCCCGGACGGGACACCCTTGTGACCCCTCGTGTGCTTTGATTACTTCGTTTATTTGAAGGCTTAAAACATTATATTTTCGACTACACTTTCTACAGCATTTTTAGAACACTTTTAAGTTTATTCTCAAGAAAACTTAGGGTTTATACTTTTCATCATTTGTAATTTCAAATCCCGACTCGGTAATCGCTAGTTTGATCATCTATTTCGGTTTTGTTGTTGAATTCATCTTGTTCTCCTTGCAAATTTCTGATTGGTATTGCCTTCTACTTCTTCCTTTTTGATTGTGTTTTCAATTCATATTGTTTGTGATCATGTTTTCATCCATTTCAATTGCTTTGATCGTCGTTCCCGTCATGTGTGAGTAGTTTTCTTTCTAGGGAGACAAGGTGAAGCATGGTTGTTTGTTTGGGTTGAGTTTGATGATCTTTTGAGTTAGGTTTTCTGCGCTTGCTTTGTTTAGTCCTTGCTTGATCGTCCTCGTTGATTCCTTGATCACGTGTTAGCGAGTATCTAGCACCCTTGAACTTAAGAACGAAAGCCTAGTTCTAGGGTAGGCGCGAGACTAAACATTAGGACCCTCGTTTGTAAGTTGCGAGAGCCCGCATTCGAGACCTAGAGGAGCTTAAGACCGAGAGGCCGAGCGTTATCCTTAGCATGTGCGATACCTACTCATTCCGATCATCATCCTTAGCCTTGACTTACCCATTGCCTAACCCAACTCCCTAGACCTTTCTCCTATCGCTTTAAACCCTTACCTTTACGCTCTAGTTTTAGTAACCTCAATCACTCGAACCGAGATTAGAATCACCCAAAATAACCAACATTACGACCGTCTCTCTGTGGAATTTGACCCGACTTACCCTAGCTACCCTAGTGTTGAGTTTGGATTATTTTTGATTAGGTGACGCGACTAAGCCTATCAAATTTTGGCGCCGTTGCCGGGGAGACGGCTTTTGTTTTTTGTTGTTATTTGGTTCTTTTCTCATTGTTACTCTCTTGTCTCAAGGAACCTCAATTCCTTGAGGCCGTTACTTACGTCTACTCTAGTGCTTGTGCATGCCCAGGTTATCTCGTACGTCTCAAAAAGGCTTGGCAATTCCATTTGACCCGGAACCGGAGCGTACATTTTTGAGGCGCAAGAACTTATTGAAAGACTTGGAGGCTACTTCCTCTTCTACTCCATCACCAAAGGAAGCTCACATTGAACTCGAGCCTCCAGCTCCTAGAATAATGGTGAAGCTTTCCGATCACTCGATGTAACAACCCGGATTATTTAACAAGATAAAATAAGCTTTAAAAAGGTTTTATAAGACAAAGTGAAAGAGAAATGAAAACCACGGTGGCGGAAACACCGTGAATCCGGTATTGCCACTCACAACGACCTAAAACAAACCAAGCAAATGAAAGTAGACCTCAAGGCCTAACAACGGGGAATAAATACCCCTTACAAATCCAAACCAGAGTACAACGAAATGAAAACATAAGTAAGTCTAATCCATTCTAAGCAAACTCTAAAACTCAAGCTAGTCAACTAGACAAGGCAAGCTACGGGTCTCAATCTCACGGCATCCTCACACATAAGCCCATCCCGCGCGTACCTATAAAAAGGGAAGCAACAACCACAATCAGTGGGGAGTAACTAGGTGCTCCCCAGTCATATTTCAACATCATAAACATAAACAACAGCATATGCAAGCTTACCTGGCCTACGGCCTATAATCAGAGTACCAAATGAACAACAAAGCATAGGACAACAACAACAAACAACTCGGCACCAACAACAACATCACACTCAAGACACACAACAACCTTCTCCAAACCATCCAATTCGTAACCAACAACACAAGCGCAAGAGTAAGCGCAGAGCACTAGGTGAAGCGAACAAGAATCACCTCGAGTGAAGCGAACAAGAATCACTCAAACCCTATGGCGAACAAATGAACAAGAAGTTCCTCAAACTCATTAGTCTAAATTTGGCCAAATTCCACCGAAGCGAACAAGAACGGTGGCGACATATATCAAACCATAGTCTCCAACCATAACAGTCGAGAACCCATAGTCGCTTCTAACTAAGCGAACAAGAATAGCCGAGGGATTATGGGCGGTATCCGTCCAAACTAGGACGTCGTAGCTCCTCACATACGTGCCAGAACAGTACACGCATGCAAACTTAACTCAAGCATAACAATACGATCAAACCAACAACATAAACCGTCTCCAATACCACCAATACAACCCATAGTAACCTCATAATCAACCAACAATACTTCAAGATCATCACAATGTAACTAACAAGATCAATGGCATGCTTTAAACAACAAAAGTGAACTAAACAATAATAGGGCATGCGAACAATGATCATACAATCAACCAAGTTACCAACTTTAACCATAGCTCAACCTTTAAATCATCATTTTATGTGAGATAACAACCTAGCATGATACTAGACCCAAGTTAGTGTGAGGCCGACCCATAACATATTACTTATGATCACAATTCAACCAAAGCAAGCAAATGTCACAACTTTATATTATACAATCACAACCAATGACTCATACCACCAATAAGCCTCACACTTGTCAAAATATAACCAAGGCTACACCTAGTTACCTCGTTTAAGCGATGAGAAAGGTTCTACTCTTCTTCGTCCTCGACAAGGATAGTGTCTTCCTCGTTAGGCTCCTCTTCTCCTTCGATTAGGGCACAAAATAGTACATACAAAACATAAGAACACTCAAAACAAACATATAATAAAATAATAATCAGAAAACTAATATAAACGATAAGAATTTACCGAAAGAATAAGCAAGGAATGAATAAGGTGATGATTAGGGTTGAGAAGGAATGAATTGAATGAGTTTTAATGGTGATTAAATGAGAAATTAATGGAGAATTATGAGAGAGAAGAGAGGGTTTTGTGAGTTGAGATATAGAATGAGGCTAATCTGATGTTATTAGGGCTAGTTTAGTTTAAATAGGATAGGAATTCGTGCCCCTCTCAAATACGGATTAAAGAAAACAAAAACGCGAAAACCAGCTCTGTGCCCGCGGGTTGCTCGCGGTTCGCTCGCGGGTCATGCCGCTCGCTGGCCGCCATGGTCTCGCGGTTCCTGTCTGTTTTTCTTCGGATGGTCTCTTTTCCTTCCCTGCTCGCGCCCAGCTCGCGCCTAGCTCGCCAAAACACTTCTGACCCTCTCATGACCCTCTAATCACCCCCACACTCACTCACACTCTCAAGACTCACCTCGGTTAGCGCAACCAAGACCAAACCTTCTATACTCAAGCTAACGAAACGACTTCCTCGAGCTAAAAATGAGAAAGATCAAGAGAAATGAAAGACCAACATAACGACACTAACGACATGAAATGAGAAATGAGTCGGGGTGTTACAACCACACCACCTAAAAAGAAGTTTCGTCCTCGAAACTTGAGAACAAAGAACTACCTGTGACAAACAAGTGCGGATACCTCTCCTGCATTGAAGCTTCGGTCTCCCATGTCGCCTCTTCATACTTCTCACTCCTCCATAACACTTTTACCAAAGGAACTACCTTGTTCCTCAACCTCTTCTCCTTCCTATCAAGGATACGTACCGGCTTCTCCTCATAAGTCAAGTTAGGCTCTACACCCACAACGTCAGCTTCAACCACATGCGATGGATCGCTTCGGTACCGTCTCAGTTGGGACACATGGAACACATTATGCACCTTGGACAAATTCGGTGGCAAAGCCAATCTGTACGCCACTTCACCAACCCGTTCCAGCACTTCATAAGGTCCAACATACTTAGGACTCAGCTTTCCCTTGATGCCAAACCTCTTCACACCCTTCATAGGAGAAACCTTTAAGAACACCTTGTCTCCCACTTCAAACTCGATTGGTCGACGCTTCAAATCAGCATAAGACTTCTGTCGATCTTGCGCCGCCTTCAGCTTCTCTCGAATGAGTCTCACCTGCTCAATGGACTCTGCACCATCTCGGCCCAAGCACCGTAGCTTCACCACATCATCCCAAAGACATGGGACTCCTACACTTCCTCCCACACAATGCCTCGAACGGAGCCATCTTAATACTAGCTTGAAAACTGTTGTTGTAAGAGAACTCCACCAGAGGCAAGCTCTTCTCCCAACCAACCTGGAACTCTAGTACACAAGCTCTCAACATGTCCTCTAAAGTCTGAATGGTTCTCTCGGTCTGTCCATCCGTAGCAGCATGGAAAGCGGTACTCATCTTCAGCTCACTACCCAATGCTTCCTGTAGCTTCTTCCAAAACTGAGAACAAAATCGGGGATCACGATCGGAAATGATGTCCTTAGGAACCCCATGCAAGCGAACTACTTCCCTTTGATATGCATTGGCTAGCTCTTCCATACTCCAGGTCTCCTTCATAGGAACGAAGTGAGCAACCTTAGTCAAGCGATCAACCACAACCCATATAGCATTCTTACCGGTCGGCGTTCTAGGTAGCCCCATCACAAAGTCCATGGAAATCGAATCCCACTTCCACATCGGAATCTCGAGAGGTTGCAGCAATCCTCCCGGTCTCTGGTGCTCAAACTTAACCTTCTGACACACCAAACACTTACCCACATACTCAGCCACCTCCTTCTTCATGTTAGGCCACCAAAAATGCAGCCTCAAGTCCTTGTACATCTTGTCACCACCGGGATGTACAGAATAAGGGGAACTATGAGCTTCCTTCAGAATCTTCCTCTTCAGGACCTCACAGTTAGGAACGCACCATCTCTTCTTAAACCTCAAACCTCCATCAGCTCCTATCTCAAAGTCTTCAGCACCACCATTCTCCTTGGCCAACCTCCAAGCCTCTAAAACAGGATCCTCGCGCTGCTTCACTCGAATCTCATGGAACAACTCAGGTTCAGCAACCATAGCACCCATGTCGATCCCATGCGGTACTACCTCCAATTCAAGCTTCTGGAACTCGCGGCAAAGATCGTCAGGAAGAACCCAAGCAGCGTTCAACCCATGCCTCACCTTCCTACTCAAAGCGTCTGCAACCACATTCGCCTTCCCTTCATGATACTGCAGCTCGATATTATAATCCTTAATCAGCTCTAGCCACCGCCTTTGCCTCATGTTCAAATCACGTTGAGTAAAAATGTATTTCAAACTCTTGTGATCCGTATAAATCTTACACGAAGCACCATACAAGTAATGCCTCCACAGCTTCAAAGCAAACACCACAGCAGCTAACTCAAGATCGTGCGTAGGGTAGTTCTGCTCATGAACACGCAGCTGCCTCGACGCATAGGCAATCACTTTCCCCTTCTGCATCAGAACACAACCCAAACCCAACTTCGAAGCATCACTGTAGGCGTCGAACTCAACTCCCTCTTCAGGTAGCGTCAACACTGGAGCGGTGGTCAGCCTCTTCTTCAATTCTTGGAACGCAGCTTCACAACCTTCACTCCACACAAACTTGGACTCTTTCTGCAGCAACTGAGTCAAGGGTCTAGCTATCTTTGAGAAGTCCTGTACGAACCTCCTGTAATAGCCAGCTAACCCAAGGAAACTCCGAATCTCATTCACATTCTTCGGACTCTCCCAACCAAGCACAGCCTCAACCTTCGCTGGATCAACCTTCACTCCGTCACCAGATATAACATGACCCAAGAAGGCAACTTCCTTCAGCCAGAACTCACACTTGGAGAACTTCGCGTACCACTTCTGTTTACGCAGCACTTCAAGAATAAGACGCAGATGATTCTCATGTTCAGCCTCGTCCTTCGAATAGATCAATATGTCATCAATAAAGACAACGACACATCGATCCAAATACTCACCAAAAGTACGGTTCATCTGATCCATAAACACTGCAGGAGCATTCGTCAACCCAAACGGCATCACCACGAACTCATAATGCCCATACCTAGATCGAAACGCAGTCTTAGGAATATCCTGCTCACGAACTGGAATCTGATGATAACCCGATCTCAAGTCGATCTTGGAGAACACACTAGCACCCTTCAACTGATCAAACAAGTCCTCGATGCGCGGCAGAGGATACTTGTTCTTGATAGTCACTTTGTTCAGCTCGCGATAGTCTATACACAGACGCATACTCCCGTCCTTCTTCTTAACAAACAACACTGGAGCACCCCATGGAGATACACTTGGTCGAATAAACCCTTTCTCATTCATATCCTCCAACTGCTTCTTCAACTCTTGCAACTCAGCTGGCGCCATACGATACGGAGCCTTAGAGATAGGTCCTGTACCAGGCACTAGATCAATAACGAACTCTACATCACGCTCAGGTGGAATTCCAGGTAACTCTTCAGGAAAAACATCAGCAAAGTCACTAACCACAGGAATGTCCTCTAACTTCAGCTCCTTAGAGACATCCCTCACCATGCACAAGAACACCTGATGACCCTTCCTCCTCAGGTTACTCATCTTCAACGCAGACACCCATCGAACACTAGGCCTCGAAGTAGAGCACCTATGCGAGATCGTGCAACCAGACGGTCCTTTCAGCAAAATCTTCTGATCACGGCAAATGAATCGAGCATCGAACTTCGCCAACCAATCCATACCCAAGATAATATCGAACTCAGAAGCTTTCAAAGCGAACAAGATCAGCTAGCAAGACGGATATCCCAAAGGAAATAGGAACATCCTTGTAAAGAGTAGAGCATGAAATAGTTTCTCCCGTGGGAAGAGAAATAAGTGTATCCACGGAAGTAGAAGAAGTAAGCTTGGCCCTCTCGACCAGTGAAGCAGAAATAAAGGACATAGAAGCACCAGTATCGAACAAAACAAATGCAGGTTCAGAGTTAACAAGAAATGTACCAGTAATGACATCAGGATGAGCCTCAGCCTCGGCGCGACTCATAACGAAGATACGACCCTTCTGAGCAGGAGGGTTAGTCTTTGCGGTCACAGTCGAAGGAACCACAGCAGTAGTAGAACTAGAACCAGCAGCAGCATCAGTAATTTTCGCAGCCTTAGGGCAATCGTTGGACTTATGCCCCAGCTCCTTGCAGTTAAAGCACATGATCGGCCTCCCGTCACAAGTCTTACCCGGATGGTAAGGCTTCCTGCACCTATAGCATAGCATGTTCGGCCTAGATGGAACCTGGGTACGGTTCGCAACCGGTCGAGTCTCGAACCTCCCTTTCTTCGCAGCCTGAAAGGAAGATTGTGGTACAAACGGCCTCTTCACAAACCTGTTTGCAGCAGCAGCGGCCTCTTCAGCCTGAACCGACGCGTATACACTCAAAGCCCTGTCATAAGCCTGCTGGAAGGTAGTAGAGGGCAATCCAGCTAGTGCGGTCGCAACCCTGGGGGTTAAGTTCTTCTCAAATCGACGAATGCGAGCAGCTTCATCGGGAACGACGTGCGGTGCGAAACGAGCCAAGGCGGTGAACTTGTCAGTGTACTCCTGTACTGACATGGTGCCTATGCAGTTAATGAATTCCGCTCCTTACGCCAGCGGAGTGATCAGGGTAAGCGCTTCTTCAACGCCGCGAGAACCTAGCTTGATTGAACCCAACCTGAGCTTGGAGAGTAGCTCTAGATAAGGCCCACCAGTTGTCAGCCTCCATTTTCAGATAGTAGGTGGCAATATCCACCTTTTGCGCCTCCGGGCACCCAGTAGCTACGAAGAGCTTCTCGATTTCTCTCACCCATGACTCAAGCACGACCGGGTCGGCCTTGCCATCATAAGTAGGCGGATGGTGACGATCAAAACGGTCAAAGATCGCCCGATTGTTAACTTGTGCCTCAGTCAAGGCCAGAATGGCATCCTCAAGTCGACGGATCTTGTTGTTGTTCTTGTTGCGCGGCATTTCCATTTCGGGCCATCTGCAACGCAAAAACATAGTTAGTAGTAGCACTTACTAAACATGCCACTTCAGATAACTACTCAAACGCATACAAAAGCAACGCAAACCCCCCCCTATGGTGACTACCCAACACTCCACTCAAGGTTCTAAGTCAAATTCTACTCACTCATCTAGGAGAGTTGGGAGCGTGTTCGCTCTGATACCAACTGTAACAACCCGGATTATTTAACAAGATAAAATAAGCTTTAAAAAGGTTTTATAAGACAAAGTGAAAGAGAAATGAAAACCACGGTGGCGGAAACACCGTGAATCCGGTATTACCACTCACAACGACCTAAAACAAACCAAGCAAATGAAAGTAGACCTCAAGGCCTAACAACGGGGAATAAATACCCCTTACAAATCCAAACCAGAGTACAACGAAATGAAAACATAAGTAAGTCTAATCCATTCTAAGCAAACTCTAAAACTCAAGCTAGTCAACTAGACAAGGCAAGCTACGGGTCTCAATCTCACGGCATCCTCACACATAGGCCCATCCCGCGCGTACCTATAAAAAGGGAAAGCAACAACCACAATCAGTGGGGAGTAACTAGGTGCTCCCCAGTCATATTTCAACATCATAAACATAAACAACAACATATGCAAGCTTACCTGGCCTACGGCCTATAATCGGAGTACCAAATGAACAACAAAGCATAGGACAACAACAACAAACAACTCGGCACCAACAACAACATCACACGGCACACACAACAACCTTCTCCAAACCATCCTATTCGTAACCAACAACACAAGCGCAAGAGTAAGCGCAGAGCACTAGGTGAAGCGAACAAGAATCACCTCGAGTGAAGCGAACAAGAATCACTCAAACCCTATGGCGGAACAGCGAACAAGAAGTTCCTCAAACTCATTAGTCTAAATTTGGCCAAATTCCACCGAGCGAACAAGAACGGTGACGACATATATCAAACCATAGTCTCCAACCATAACAGGCTGAGAACCCATAGTCGCTCTAACTAAGCGAACAAGAATAGCCGAGGGGATTATGGGCGGTATCCGTCCAAACTAGACGTCAGAGCTCCTCACATACGTGCGTAACAAAGACACGCATGCAAACTTAACACAAGCATAACAATACGATCAAACCAACAACATAAACCGTCTCCAATACCACCAATACAACCCATAGTAACCTCATAATCAACCAACAATACTTCAAGATCATCACAATGTAACTAACAAGATCAATGGCATGCTTTAAACAACAAAAGTGAACTAAACAATAATAGGGCATGCGAACAATGATCATACAATCAACCAAGTTACCAACTTTAACCATAGCTCAACCTTTAAATCATCATTTTATGTGAGATAACAACCTAGCATGATACTAGACCCAAGTTAGTGTGAGGCCGACCCATAACATATTACTTATGATCACAATTCAACCAAAGCAAGCAAATGTCACAACTTTATATTATACAATCACAACCAATGACTCATACCACCAATAAGCCTCACACTTGTCAAAATATAACCAAGGCTACACCTAGTTACCTCGTTTAAGCGATGAGAAAGGTTCTACTCTTCTTCGTCCTCGACAAGGATAGTGTCTTCCTCGTTAGGCTCCTCTTCTCCTTCGATTAGGGCACAAAATAGTACATACAAAACATAAGAACACTCAAAACAAACATATAATAAAATAATAATCAGAAAACTAATATAAACGATAAGAATTTACCGAAAGAATAAGCAAGGAATGAATAAGGTGATGATTAGGGTTGAGAAGGAATGAATTGAATGAGTTTTAATGGTGATTAAATGAGAAATTAATGGAGAATTATGAGAGAGAAGAGAGGGTTTTGTGAGTTGAGATATAGAATGAGGCTAATCTGATGTTATTAGGGCTAGTTTAGTTTAAATAGGATAGGAATTCGTGCCCCTCTCAAATACGGATTAAAGAAAACAAAAGCGAAAACCCGACTCTGTGCCGCGGGTTGCTCATGATTCGCTCATGGTCGTAGCGGCTTTGCTTTCATGCGGGCTGCTCGCGGAGTCTCTCGGTTCTGTCTGTTTTCTTCGGATGGTCTCTTTCCTTCCTGCTCGCGCCACCGCGCCTAGCTCGCCAAAACACTTCTGACCCTCTCATGACCCTCTAATCACCCCCACACTCACTCACACTCTCAAGACTCACCTCGGTTAGCGCAACCAAGACCAAACCTTCTATACTCAAGCTAACGAAACGACTTCCTCGAGCTAAAAATGAGAAAGATCAAGAGAAATGAAAGACCAACATAACGACACTAACGACATGAAATGAGAAATGAGTCGGGGTGTTACACTCGAGGCCGACCGCGGCTCAAGTTCCTAGGGCCAATGCCATGCCAACTATTGCGGCGAACAACTTTGAAGTAAAGCCCGCGTTTATAAACCTTATCGAGCGGAGTCAATTTGGAGGGAGTCCCGGTGAGGACCCTAATTTGCACATCCAGAACTTTTGCGATTATTGCTCCACAATCAAACAAACGGGAGTGACGCAAGATCAAATCCGGGAGATGCTCTTCCCATTTTCCCTTCGAGACAAAGCCAAGTTGTGGCTTAATTCCTTGAATCGGGTGGCTCTTGCAATTGTTGATTGGAACTCCCTCGTCTTAGCTTTCTATCAAAAGTACTTCCCTCCGGAGAAGACCGCAATGTTGAGGAGCCAAATCACTAGCTTCCGCCAAAGGGGAGATGAGTCTCTCTTTGATGCATGGGAACGCTACAAGGACTTACAACGCCAATGTCCTCACCATGGCATGGACAAATGGTTTATCGTCATGCAATTCTACAATGGGTTGTACAATGAATCACGCCAAGTCCTTGACTCCGCCGCTAATGGGAGATTCGATAATATTGATGTGGAGGAGGCCATTGATACGATCGAGGCAATGGCGATTCATAATGCGCAATACGGGAGCTCTAGGAATGTGCCTAGGATTGGAGGTAAGACCGATGGTGATATGGTAGCCATGCTCAATGCTAAGATGGATGCTATGACCGCGATGATTATGAGTCAAATGCAAGCGGGTAGTAGTTCCTCGAGTGCTAGTAGACACACGGTAGCGGCTTTGCACACTTCTCACGAAGTACCTTGCAATACTTGTGGCGTTTCCGGTCACACTTCAATGGAATGCCGAGGTATGAACACACAATCTTATCATGTGCATGCTTTACATACTCAAAACAGCCCGTACTCTAACTACTACAATGAAGGCTACAAGAACCATCCGAACTTGAGCTACAAGAGCCAAAATGTCTTGAATCCACCTCCACAACAACAGAATTTCAGCCCACAACAAACACAACACAATACTTCTCAAAATATCAGCTACAATAATGCTCCTAGACCTTACAACCCTCCGGGCTTCCATCGCCCTAATTTTCAACCACCAAATGCTCCACCACCCGTGCAAGCCGCTCCGGTTCCCGACCCGATGAGCGAAATGCGTGCCATGATGATGCAAATGGCCAAGACGCAGGAGACTATGATGGCTCAAATGCAAAAGAGCGATCAAGCGAAGGATGCGGCCATCAAAATGCTCGAGACACAAATGGCTCAACTTGCTTCCTCTAGCTCTCAACGGAAGCCGGGTGCTCTACCATCGCAAGGCACTCAACCGCAACACCATGAGTCGATCAATGCCATCTCCTTGCGAAGTGGCACGAGCTACGACGGTCCACCTATGCCTACATTTGATGTTCCACCCGCTAAGGTGGTAAGTGAGGTAGACCCTTCCCTTTTTCCTAACGGTTTTAGTGCTTTTAGTGATAATGGTGCGGGTACAAGCCAAGGAGCGAGCACGAGTGGAGCCGGGCAAGGGAGTGTGGCCGTGGGGCCCACAAATGGGAAAGCCGTGGAGAACAAAGCCAAGGGGGCCGAGAATGGTGGAGGTGGAGCCAAGGAGATGCAGCAAGCGCCGAGCAAGCCGGTCGAGCCGCCGATTCAAATCAAGTTGCCATTCCCGAGTCGAGTGGTAAAGTCAAAGCTTGATTCTCAATTTGGTAAGTTTATGGAGGTCGTCAAGGATCTAAAGGTAACGGTACCCTTTACTGAACTTGTTACTCAAGTCCCTGCGTATGCTAAATTCTTGAAAGACATCCTCACCCATAAGAGGTCGTTCAGTGAGGTCGAGACTGTGGCTTTCACTGCCGAGTGTAGTGCACTTTTACAAAACCAGTCTCCTCCTAAACTGAAGGACCCGGGTAGTTTCTCCATACCTTGCACAATTGGCACTGTTTCTATTTCTAACGCTTTATGCGATTTGGGTGCAAGTGTAAGCGTTCTGCCTTACTCTGTATGTGAGAAACTCAACATGGGGCCCTTAAAGGTTACGAACATCACTCTCCAGATGGCGGACCGTTCTGTCAAACGCCCCCTCGGTGTTTTGGAGGACGTTCCTGTCAAGGTTGGTAAATTTTTCATCCCTGTCGATTTTGTCGTTCTTGATATGGTCGAAGACTCCCAAATTCCAATTATATTGGGTCGACCTTTCCTGCACACTGCTGGTGCAGTCATTGACGTCAAGAACGGCAAATTGACTTTGGATGTCGGAGGTGATTCGATTACTTTTAACCTTTCTAACGCTTTAAAGCGTCCTATGTTGGAGGAGACTGTCTTTGCTATTGATGTCCTAGATGATTGTGTGGACGAGTACTTACCTCAGGTCCTCGAGAGGGACCCTCTTGAGGCTGTGCTTTGTTGTGCTGATATTGCAGGTACTCTAGGGAGGTTGGACGCGGGTAGAAGTGTAATCAAAGACGATGAGCATGGTGTTGCTGCTGTTGGCCGAATTAAAGCTGAAAATGGCCTAGATGATGTTGGCCAAGCTGTTTTGGATGATGATGACGGATATGATGATGATGAGGACGATGGTAGCGGGATCGTTTATGACGAGACCCACGGTTGGTGGTACTTCCCGTACCCTGCTGCGCCCCCCAGTTTGATGCTGGTTTGGGGGAATGTTTTGCTTGTAAATAAATTGTATGTACTTTGCTTTCTTTTGAGACTTTTTATCGTTTTATCCCCCTTATTTTTAGGTCCCTGGTTGATGTGCTTTAGGACACATTGGGGACAATGTGCCGTTCGGTTTGGGGGGATAAACGCTTTGCTTTTCATTTTGCATTTTCTTTTTCGTTTTTCGCTTTTTCAAAAAATTACAAAAATCCAAAAAAAATCTGAAAAACCCAAAAAAATCACTAAAAATCAGAAAAATTCAACAAAAATACCAAAAATACGTATCCCGTTCGTTGTTTGCGAGCTTGTTTTTACCTTGTTCTTTCCCGACATCCCTTCCCTTGTTTGCTCTGAGCTTTGGCATGATTTATATTGTTTGGAATAGCGCTACGGGGATGTTTGGACGTGCTTGTGGATGATTGGATGCTTGACTTTGTTGGCTTTATCATTCACGGACTTAGCTACTTATATTGTGAGGTTTTTAGCCTCCAGAGGCCGGTTCATCTAACCCGGTCCCCGTGCTTATATTGAGAGTAGTTCTCCTCGTGGGGTGCGTAATATCAACACGCATAAGTGTGGCCCCTATCCCGTGTTTCCCACGATTTTGTCACTTGTTTATGCATATGAGGCTTTAGTTGATTTTCACATGATTCACCTTGTCTTACTTCGATTTATCCTCTCATTTTCTTGATCCTATTACCCTTATACACATGAGTTTGCTAGCTACATTGCCATATAGCCTACCCTAGCCTTGCTAGTTACCGCTTTGCTTACTCTTGTGCTCGTTCTTGGGTTGTGATCATTATTTTGCTTCGACTTGCTGATGTCATATGCTTGGAGAGTTTTGGTGAATATGAGTCGGGATTGCTGTTTCCCCGACCTTCTATGAGGTTTTCCGCAACTTGTTAGTGTGCTTTTGCTCAAGAAAAAAAAGAAACAAAAATCTGAAAAACAAACACAACACAAATCAAAGAAAGAAAAATGTGTGCACAAAAATAAAAGTTGTTGTTGTTTTACATTAGTGAGCACTTGAAATTTGTTGCTATGTTGCGTTGATGTGTAAAGGAGACCGATATGCTGCTTTCGGTCCGTTTTTATGAGAGTTGGGTTCGTTTTGGTTGGACGAGCACTTGAGTAGCATTTGTGGTTTCTAGTGGCTTAGGTCCACGATTCCATAACTATTTGTTCCACCTTATCACCCTTTACCTCTCTATGGCCTTTACACCCTCATTTCCTATGTAAGCCCTCATGTTTGGTTCGTTTTGTGACATTATTCGTGTACGGGAATGCGAGATTTGGTCCACATTCGATTGCGGGCGTGCTTCCACTAGTCGAGTAGGTGAGTGTCATCACATATATCACCTTGTTCATCATGTGTGTTAGAGTGGAAACCGCGAGAGGTCCGTGATTTGATTGCTAGAGAGCCTATGTTTAAGCCATGCTATTCATTCTGCGCCGTCTTGTAATTCTCAGCCGTTAGCTTGCTATTTCCATACGTCCCATGCTGCTTCGGGATCGATTGTCATTACTCATGCTGCTTGCGGTTAGGTGATTGTTGGGGAAGTATTCTTTTGCTCGCTTTGTCCTCTGTTTTCTGTCATGCCTTGTTGCTTGAGGACAGGCAACGGTTCGGTTTGGGGGAGTTTGATGTGTCGTATATATATGTATATTTAGCCCCTGCTTCACATGCTTTACTTCGCGTTTCTCGTACCTTTTTATGCATTTCAGCTCCTATTTCTCTCCGATTTGGCACTGTTGCGTTTTTGTGTCCATTTTGCAGGTACAAGCGCATATTTGGAGGTTAGGATGCTATTCGAGAGGATTCGTGAAGTTTCATAAAGTTTCGTGAAGTTTCGAGGTGATTCGAGTTGATTTCGTCGCGTTTCGCTTGCGCACGAGCCTCGTTTCAATGCATGAAGGTGTCCTGGGACCTTGGCTCGGGATTTGAAGTCTCCATAATCATCCCAAGACTCGTCCCTAATCATGAGCCTCGTGCCTTAGTCTTGGGACAACAAGAAGAAGAAAGAAAGCAAAGAAAAACTAAGGAAGAAAAGAGGAAAAATGAGCTTGTAGCCTGAACTCAACGGGATGAGTCCATCCCGGTCGGGACCACCCTATCTCGGACGGGATGCCCTTGGTCCCGGACGGGACACCCTTGTGACCCCTCGTGTGCTTTGATTACTTCGTCTATTTGAAGGCTTAAAACATTATATTTTCGACTACACTTTCTACAGCATTTTTAGAACACTTTTAAGTTTATTCTCAAGAAAACTTAGGGTTTATACTTTTCATCATTTGTAATTTCAAATCCCGACTCGGTAATCGCTAGTTTGATCATCTATTTCGGTTTTGTTGTTGAATTCATCTTGTTCTCCTTGCAAATTTCTGATTGGTATTGCCTTCTACTTCTTCCTTTTTGATTGTGTTTTCAATTCATATTGTTTGTGATCATGTTTTCATTCATTTCAATTGCTTTGATCGTCGTTCCCGTCATGTGTGAGTAGTTTTCTTTCTAGGGAGATAAGGTGAAGCATGGTTGTTTGTTTGGGTTGAGTTTGATGATCTTTTGAGTTAGGTTTTCTGCGCTTGCTTTGTTTAGTCCTTGCTTGATCGTCCTCGTTGATTCCTTGATCACGTGTTAGCGAGTATCTAGCACCCTTGAACTTAAGAACGAAAGCCTAGTTCTAGGGTAGGCACGAGACTAAACATTAGGACCCTCGTTTGTAAGTTGCGAGAGCCCGCATTCGAGACCTAGAGAAGCTTAAGACCGAGAGGCCGAGCGTTATCCTTAGCATGTGCGATACCTACTCATTCCGATCATCATCCTAAGCCTTGACTTACCCATTGCCTAACCCAACTCCCTAGACCTTTCTCCTATCGCTTTAAACCCTTACCTTTACGCTCTAGTTTTAGTAACCTCAATCACTCGAACCGACATTAGAATCACCCAAAATAACCAACATTACGACCGTCTCTCTGTGGAATTCGACCCGACTTACCCTAGCTACCCTAGTGTTGAGTTTGGATTATTTTTGATTAGGTGACGCGACTAAGCCTATCAGGATCCGTGTTAGCCGGACGTACACGATCCGGAAAGGGAAGCTTGATTTGAATCGGGGGCGACGTATCTTTAACAGCAACATCGCACGGCTTGACCGTGCTGTCGGCCCTACTCTTCTCCTCTTCCTCCGGATGGTTCGGGGCATCATAAACTGTACCACTACGCAACGTAATAGCACATGCCGTATCGGGAGGATGGTTAGGAGGATTACATTGGGGTGGTAGAGTACCCTGCTGACGTGAAGCTTGCGAAGCGGCGAGCTGCGCCACTTGATTCTCTAGCATTTTAATCGCGGCGTCCTTAGCTTGCTCGCTCTTCTGCATTTGTTGCATCATGGTCTCCTGATTCTTGGCCATTTGCAACATCATGGCCTTCATCTCGGCCAAAGGATCGGGTACGGGGGTAGGTTGAGGTGGAGTGTAGGTGGGTTTTTGGTAGTTGGGTGGAGGTGGTTGGTAATTTTTGTGAGGAGGGATGTATGGGGTGTTTTGTGGAGGTGGGGGAGTCGGGTTTAGCACATTTTGGTTACGATAGGAGAGAAGCGATCGATCATAACCGGGTTGATTTTGGTAGGGCAAGTTCTGCGAGTAAGATTGGTAAGCATGAACTTGCTCGTGGGGCGCAGCATACCCCGCGGAATAACCCAAATCGTGCCCCTCAATAGCATTCACGTGGGCACTAGAAGTAACACCCCTATACAGCATATCAATCGTCGTGGTTAGCGCGGCAACCTGACTAGTGAGCGCGCTAATGCTCTCCTTATCACGGTCTTGGTGAGCCGACCGTGAATTACCCCGCGGCTTACCGAACTGAGACGAGTGGATCGCCATCTCCTCAATCAAACCCCATGCCTTATCATCGTCGACGTTGTTAGCAAAACGTCCCTCTGCAGCAGAATCAAGGATAGCCCGGCTCTCGGCATACAACCCGTTATAGAATGTCATGATTACCAACCAACCATTCAACCCGTGATGAGGACAATCGCGGATGAGCTTCTTATACCGCTCCCAAGCTTCAGCTAGTGACTCGTCGAACGTTTGCTTGAAGCCTTGGATTTGACTCCTCATTTGACTAGTACGTTCAGGAGGGTAGAATTTAGAGTAGAACGCAAGAGCTAGCCCACTCCAATCAGTAATACCTGCAGCCTCCTTGTCGAGGTCCGTGATCCATTCACGTGCTCGATCTTTCAGTGAAAAAGGGAACAGCATTTCCCTTATTTGGTTTTGAGTAATCCCGGCCTGCTTGATCGTCGAACAATAATCAGTAAAAATTTGCATATGCCGACCTGGATCCTCGGTGGGATAGCCACCAAACTGGTTCCGCTCCACCAAATTTAGGAAGGCGGGGCGAATCTCAAAGTTGCCCGTAAGAGTAGCGGGCATCGTGAATCCATTCGGAATGGATTCCGGCTTGGGCACCGAGTGACTATAGAGTTTAGGCATAGTCACAGGCGGCGAAGTAGAGATTGGAGAAACTGGAGGTGTGTCCTCTTAGTAGGACGATTGCGCTGCACTGGACTCTGAATGCGACGCTTCTTCGATGTCAAGATCAACAATTTGAATTGCTTGTTTACGTAGCCGATGTAACGCTCGTTCAGGTTCGGGCTCAAATGGAACGAGAGTCCGAGGTGACCTGCGCATAAACAAACTACACGAAACAGTAAGAAACGGTCTCAAGGAACTAGGTTCCTTGAGACAAGAGAGAAAAACCTAGCTAACTACTAAGCAAACTAGAACTAGCTAACCGTCTCCCGGCAACGGCGCCAAAATTGATGAGGCTAAAGTCGTGGTCACCTAATCAAAATAAACCTAAAGACTACTAACTAGGTAGCTAGCGGCAGTAGGGTCGAGATCCACAGAGAGAAGGAGTAGTCAAGGGTTGCTTAGTCAAACAAGGTCAGTCTCGAGGTAACAAAAGATGGTGTTTTGAGAGGTTAAACTAAAAACGATAAGCAAAAGGAATATAAAATGAATGAGAGGGAGATTAGGGCATCAGGGTCATGTGATATCGATTCAAGAACTTAACTCAAAAAGGATTATCAATCAATTGAAGTCATGCAAGTGATTAGGTTTAGGAAAACGCTCTCTCGAGTCAATTTTAACCTTAAGCAAATTTAGCGGGCTCTCGCTACGTACTAAATTCAACTTATCGATTACGCGTGAGTCTAGTTTCAATTCGGCTTTCGATCTTAAACTGAAACAACCTAAATTCAATTCAATAGAGGCGTCCCTAAATTCAATTGATAATAAAACGCGTAGGAAGAAATCAACTTGCACAAATTCAATCAATAAAAGCAATTATAACATGTTCTGAATCAATATCACAATCACCCTAAACCCTAATTGAGAATTAGCTAGACATGGTAAAGGTAGAAACAAAGCAATTGATAATCGAAGACATAATGAAATAAACAAGAACAATAAGATTAAACCTGGAGTAATTCAAGAATTACAATGTAAAGATCGAATCTTGCAAGGAAATTGTAATCTAAACTAAGGTTCTTGGAGAGTTTTACAAGAGAGAGAACTAAACACTAATCTAAAACTGAAAAGTATATTCCCAGCATAAGTGTCAAACCCTAACTCGAGTCTATTTATAGGCCTTTCAAAATCCGGAGAATAAAGCAGCAGAACCGAGAGGTTCGGGGGGTGAACCGATCGGTTCAGGGTGGGAACCGATCGGTTTGGGCATGAACCGATCGGTTCTAAGCAAGTCAGAGATTTCCAGCAACTTTTGTTCCTTGTGCACGTATCCAGAACCTATAGGTTTGCTCTGAACCTATAGGTTTGACTTCACAAATTGTCGTATTGACTCCGAATCGACTCTCGAGCCTCGTCTTGACGTCACGATACTCGTAAATGCTCCACTAACCTCAGGTTTTAGCTCAGGACCGCCAAAACCTGCAAAATACACACGAGGAACGACAGTATCGCAATATAAAGCAAATAGCTACTGAAACAATAATGAAATCGAGCAAATGCGAGCTAAATGCAACTATAACAGGGGCATAAAAGCTATATAAATGACATACATCAATGGTAGTACGCAGGAGTCCAGCCTACAGAGGAAAAGGTTCCAGGACTGCCCCGTACTAGCAGAAAAAGGTACAAACATACAGCGAGCCCTGGAAGGTAAAATGATTCCTGAACCCTGGTAGGTCACTCATCTCTAAACTTTGTCATACGTAATTTATTATTCATATCATAATCATTACTGATTTGAGTTTGAGGGCCGCTGGCAAACGCCAACGGTCGCCCCGACTCCAAATCAGGCCGACAGATCGACAGGACTGGCAGAGCAGACACACAACAAATTTGCAGAATAGACATGCAGAGCATACGAGCACAGCAGATCAGCAAAACAGACTAACAAAACAAATACAAACTTAAGGGCATCAGCCCCAGCACGACTGCAAAAACGGGACAGGGAGTAATGTCCGTTAAGGGAGCCCCAAGGTGTGGTCGCCTAAACTTTCAAACGCATGCATGCTACTTGACAAATTCAGAACAAAATTTGTGCGCACCAAAACAAATGACAAAACAAAAAAGACTCATGACATATCTACAAAACAAAACGAAACAAAACAAAGCCACTACCATCATCTATGGTATCTTGGCAGTTACAAAGACAAAATGATTCCAAAACAATGCATGTCCAAGTAGGGGGCATACCCCCAACAAAATCAAAGTTCCAAGTAACAAATCAAGGTCCCCTGCAGGACTCACAAAGTTAGGCTCCCCAGGATCTCATACTCAGTCCTGGCCGGCAAGATGTGTCTGGATTCTCTCGCACTCAGTCCTGGCCAGGTTATTGTTCTCGTGTTCAGACCAGTCCTGAGCTCCCTCGCACAGACTGGATATCATCATGTCCTGCTCTGCAATGATGACCTGTCCGGCCTGCGCTGACCAACAAGCAAAGGCCAAAGGAAAGTATGGGAAGCCCATGGAAGAGGTCAAAAGTAGTTGTTACAATATTAAGGGAATAAGTCAAAATCAACCCCTACATTAATGGTAGAAGTCTTCAATGCTGGTGTGAATGTTGTTGTTACAAGAGAGAAACAAGGGAGTAATGGCTAGAATTAAGGAGGGCATTAATTCCCATCAAAAGAGTTGTTGGAGACCAATTTGTGCAACTATATAAGGAGCACTCATTAAAAGGAAAACACAACTACAATCACTCCACAAGAATATCTACTTTTTACTCAAAAACACTCTCTAAATACTTACGTTATTCTGTCCTGTGTCGGGCCCCGTAACTTCATCCCAGACGCTCGGCCCGCACTAGTGCGAATCTCCTCTCCTGGCTTGGTGCCCGTGGTTTTTCCCAACTTTCATAGGGTTTTTCCCACGCAAACATATCTTGTGTCGTTACTTGCATTATTTTCGTCTTATTCCTTGTTAAACACGTCTAATTCACTAAATTACAATACTAAAATATATTAAAGGATAATACTAATAAACCCACCTAATAAATACGAATAGAGTGAGAAAATCACCCCGAACATAAGTTAATTAATTAATTCACAAGCATGCATATATTTATTATATATTTTTTGGTTATGATAATTTCAAGGGCTTGAGTGAGAGGAACAAAAGAAACATTGCGAAAAAAGAACATCATCAAACCACCGGTCGCAAAGGTTTCTTGGAGCTCGCCGAGGAACATGTAAGACTTATATATATTTGTATATATACAAAGTTATATATATCTTCTTTATAATATAAATTTATATTGTAAAGCGACATTAGCTTTAATTTATACAAGTATTATATAATAAGCTTACTTGTTCTTTTTTCTATGAATGTGTAGGCAGAATTGAATGAAGATGGCATAATATTGAATCGACATGAAATATGGAGACTAGGTCACACCCCGAAATCCGGCAAATTAGCTGAAGCAACTCAAAGGGTGGTCTCAAACATTGTACGTACTACTCTTTTATTCACATACACCTTAGTCATTATTTATTAATTTTTTTAATTATCATCGTGTTAAATTATAATATTTGAATGTCGTATTTTTTCTATCAATAGGATAAAGTTGTCGACAAGGTCAAAGAAGGGTCATGGAAACCTGAAGGCGGCCGAAAGGACATTCTAGCCGAGGCAATTCAAAAACCTGAGCACGACGGTCGTGTGTTAGGCATGCCAGGCCATGTTGGAGTAACCAAGGTTTTCGGGAGAGCTGCCAGAACACCAACAAAAACAAGTAGCATTAATGATGATATGGTAAACTAATTAAATTGTTAGTTCTTAGTTAATTTAAATGATGACGACGACTATCTATATATATTAATTGAATTGTATATAATGTATTTGTTGCAGGTGAAAATGATGGCCAAGATGATGCAGAAAATAACCAAAGGTGGTACCCTGAATGCCGAGGAACTTAAAGTGATTGATCAACATGCCGGTGACGAGAAAACGGCGGACGATCACACGACGTCTATGGAACAAGACGGTGACGATGAGGTAATTAAATAACTTAAATAAGTTATATTTTTATTGGATATATATTATTTATTAATTAATAAAATGTTATATATACGTAATTAACTAAACTAACACACGTATATATTGAATAAATAAATAAAATTAAGGGCGGCAAGACAAATACCGGGCAACAAGAAGAAGAAGACGGGGTCGATAAAATTGATGAGGTCGATAAAAGTGATGTGGTAATTAAAGTGTTTTTGATGTTGTTGTCGTCATTGTATTGTTGTTGTTGTGTTGTTGTTAATGGATGTTGTGTAATACAAGTAGAACCAACTTAATTCCGGTTTTGGCAGATTTGTGCACTCGTGGAATAAAATAGTTTTAAAAATCGAAACGATCTAATTTTGGTTTGAAATTTTTTGAGGATATACTAAGCCCCCTATAGTAAGTCTCTGTAAAAAAAAATAAGTCTAAATTCAAAGGATAAGTTACTGTAAAAAATCTCGACATATCAATTCGTTCAGAAAAGGCAGTTTAGAGTGATTTCACAAAAACGGCTCTACAGGATGATTTGTTAAGAGTTACGGCTCGTGCTTTGGAGGGTATACTCTAGGCTCATAGTTCTATAACTTGTATTTTATAAGAAACCATCATTTTAGTACAGAAATTTGAGAAAATGTTACTCAAAGTGAACCCTTTTTTCTGAAAATTAATTTAGCTGAAATTTGTTACGAGATAAATTTGTTTAAAATATATTTATTGTTTATTAAATTTATATTGAGTGTTGATTATAATTGGTATGGAATTTGGATGAAGGTAAATGAGGATCGGTCCCGTAAGGGGGAATTCGAAACGCCGACACAGACTATACCGATCTTTGGCACGGTAGCGTTTTAATGTTAAATAACTAATGTTTCTATTACTATAAAATTTCCACTTATATTTTATGTAATTGTAAATAATTAATGTTTAAAAATTTAGGGAGGAGAAAACTTCATTTGCTTACTCAATCACCCAAACCTGCCAGTAGTGCCTAATGAACGTAAGAATAAGGTTGCGGTCGCACTTGCGTACTACCGGGAAACGGTCGAGATAGTGACTGTTCATAGCAGAGCTCTCCTAGATAACCACTTAAAAGTGACGATCAAGAAGGTCTTAAATGACTTTGGAGATGTTCAGCTACCGGTCCCGGTTAGCGATGAGTTGGTAACGGTAGAGAATGTCGTAAATTCCTTTGTCTAGTGGCCTCAGACTCATGTTGCGCCTATTAAATTTGGGGAGCCTTAAGAATAAAGGTGACAAGAAGGTAATCTATTTTATTGACTCCAAATTAATATTTGTTATTTTAATATATACTGAACCTTATCTTGTTAATATATGAAAATTGTGTCTTATTGTTATAGAAAAATAATGTAAATGAGAGGAGGTTGGCGAATGACATGCAAGAAGTCCAACGTCCTACAAGCAAGGACAAACAAAGTATTGAGGTATTTTAACTATCACTCTAATTAATGACATAATAAATTAGTATTATATTTAATATTATCGACATAATTAATACACTTTTGCAGGTGAGTCAATCAGACATAGTGAATTAAGATTCATCCTCAAAGAACATAGCGAAGGCACTTTTTGATGATAATAAGGTTTATTATAGCTAGTTACTACTTTAGCTTAATTATATATATAGTTAATTTAATATACTCCTTACCAAATTTTGACTCCACGTTGTATTTATTATTGACGATTATATTGTTTTTTGTAGGACGTTGCGAGTATCTCGAACGTTAATGTTGCGAGTACCTCGAACGTTAATGTTGCGCCCAAATCGAGTCAGCAGCAGACGGGGATATTATTACCCCCTGAATATACTACAGCTAAATTTATGGAAAAGGTGAGTAGATACACGACAATGACAAGATTGTATGGAGAAGGGTGCACTCGCTTTCAGGATGACAGTATGATTCAGATTACTCTCCCTAAAGAAGTCACAGGAGATGAACTGATTTCATTTATGACTTCCTCCTTACTACTCGATTGGGCTGGCCTTGAAAAAATTGATGCTCAACATATGATCATTCGGATCAAGTGAGTTATTTGATTAATTAGTTTTATTTTAAAAATTACATTTATTTTGTTATGTACGTTATTATTATATAAATGCTTTATTTTTTGTTTGCTGATCGTGTAGGTACTTAGTTGATTACATCGAAAAACATGTTGACATTCCTTCCCACAACTGTGGTTTTATGAGCCCGTACATGTTGTCAATGCATATTGCAAATGTCAAAAAAAAAAAAGAGCGAGTCAATCACATAGCCCAACACCTGATGAAAAGCAAGAAAATAATCTTCGCCCCTTATAATGAAAACGGGTATGTATATATGATTCTATTATTAGAATTAAAAGTTAATGACGATTGGCGATACTGTTGAGTTTATTTCTTATATATGTTTTGTATATGTAGGAGACATTGGGTATTGACGGCATTTTGTGCTGAATTGAAAAGAGTGTATTGGCTAGATTCATATGGTGGACAACCGTCAAAAATATTTAAAGAATTGGTGAATCTGTAAGTTAATTTAAATCACATGCATTGTAGTAATTAAATGACTTTATTATTAATATTTCTATTTTATCGACATTATTTACTCATTATTAACTAATATTTATAATTTTTTTTAGTGCTTTTGTCCAGAGAAGGTATCTTGATCCATTGGCGCAAGTGATGGAAACCGCTACTAGCCCTACATTTATAACCGTGAGCGATGTATGTTAATTATAATTAATCATATCATATATAATATATATATAAAGTGTCAAGTATTTTATTAATAACTTGAATAATTATATTGAATGTTTGTTACTCCCTCCAACTTTTCCATTTAGCCCCATGGGCCCACTTTTCTCCTCACAAAAAGTAAGTCCATGGGGCTAAATGGAAAAGTTAGAGGGAGTACTATGTTAATATTTTAGGTTCCTCTCTAACCCGATGACATACAATGTGGATATTATGTTTGTCGGTTTATGTATGAGATGATAACCCGTAATAAAGCGGGAAAGATGACACAAAAGGTAAGTGTTAAGTTGCATTTTTAACTTTAAGCTCAAAATTAACGGTTTTTTTTTATTATCATTGCTTTATGTACGTATGATCCCTTATATATGGGTTTTTTTTTTTTTTTTTTGTAGTACATGGTTACTAGGAAAAACGCAACAACATACACGAATTCTGAAATCGACGAAATTCGTGATTTATGGGCAAAATTTGTGCTTGATCATCCCTCTGAAGCCGTGGTCTAGCTAATAACGAGCTATTGTAAGTAATAATATATTGTACAAATCGTTTTTTGATTGTGCATGGTGTATGTTGCATGTTATAGATTGAGTTTTGTTGAAAACATGGCTTAATGAGAATGTATTGTTGTGGATATATTATTGTATGTTGTGGATTGTGTTTTGTGCAGCAATAATATTTTGTATCGTCGTTTAGACGGGAAATTATAAATTTCAAAATTATAAAAAAAAAAATAACAAAAAAAAACGGTTTTTTAAAAAAACCGTTTTAAAAAATAAATTAAAACCGCTATTTATAATTATTATAAAAAACGATTTATATAATAAAAACCGTTATTAATTAATAAATTTAAATTAAATATAAATTTATATTTTACTAAAAATAAAACTTTAAATAACGGTTATTTACAATAAAACCGTTTTTTTAATATTACTTTAAATAACGGTTAAATATAAAAAAAACTGTTTTTTAAAATCATTTTCATAAATTTAATATCAATTGATAATTTTAATATTAAGAAATAAAAAAACGGTTTTTAACAAAAAAAACCGTGTTTTAATATATATAATAAAAAATGGTTTTTTAAAAAAACCGTTTTTTAAAATATTAAAAAAACGGTTTTATTGATAAAAACCGTTTTTTTTTTTTATTATTTTAAAAAATGGTTTTTTGATAAAAACCGTTTTATTTAATTAAAACCGCCAAATTTTTATAAAACGATATTTTTGATATAAAAAACGGTTTCGTATATTTTTTTTTTTTGCGTTGTTTATTATTATAAACAACGGCCATGGAAACAACGGGTGTATTTTTTATATAAAACGGTTTTCTTGCGTTTTTTTGCTTAATTTTATGCTAGTGGATGTCCTAACTTATGGTGCCTCGAGATGGGCGTGGTTCCTTTTATTTTGACTGCTGCGAGGTTGACGGGCTTCAGCGGTCGCCATTCATAGGTTCCCTGGTTGGCTCGGCCCTGGAGAAGAGTGGTCCTGGTTTGAAGATCCTTTACAAAAAACGAATCACGTGAGAATAAGACATACGCATTATTATCACGACACAATTACGAAATAGAAATAATATTACGAGATATTTTAGGAATATGAAGAACATTAGTGAATTTGAGATTTTGAAGTGTAAAAGAACCTGTGTTTGCAATGGGGAGAGTAGAACCGTCACCAATAATTAACTCGTCGAAGTCGGTATAAGGAGAGTGAAATGCTAGTGTATCCACGTCGTGAGTGAGGTAATGTGAGGCGCCACTGTCAAGCAAGAAATTCGGGTTTGACTGGGGTTAGCCGTGGTGGGCAAGGTGTGCCTATGGTGGGGTTTGGGTCTGTCGTCCGGTGGTGGTGGGTTAAAGAAATACAATGGTCGAGTAGAGGTTGCGAAACAAAGGACAATAAGTAATGACATGACCCGTTTCGCGTGCATTGACATCGTCCCTTGAATGGACGAGGGTTGGTTGGAGCAGAGGTTTGGTCCGTGGGTTGAGCCATGTGGTTGGGTTGGTTACAGCTAGCATAAGGGGGATGGTTGGGGTGACGACTTTGGTTGGGGTGCCGATAGGCAAGGTGAGCCGAGGGAGTGAAGTGGTTGGTGGTGTTTTGGTGACTAAGAAGAAGTTCATGTTGAAACAGTTTTTTGTGAAGGGCCTCAAAACTAATTGGTGTGTCTCGGGTACGGATGGTATCGATTATTGGTTTATGGAGGTCATAATCTAGAACTCGTAAGACTTTTGATATAAAATCCTCGGGATCAATGGTTTTGCCGATGAGGGCAAGTTGATCCATGCACGCTTTGATGGAGTGTATGTATCCAGTGATGGTTCGATCTAAGGTTTTAATTATCGAATCAAGTTTTTCTTTAAGTTGTTGAATATGGGGTCGTGACGGGTTGGCAAAAATGTTGGCTAGGATATCCCAAGCCTTCTTGGTTGTTTTTGTCGTCACGATGGAAGATTGAAGAGCAGTAGAGATGGTGCCCTTACACCGAGGATGAGACCATCCTGCTTGAAGCACGCCTCATGGGCAGGGTTGGGTTGCTCCTTTTTGTTGGTGTCGACAATGGTAGCAGGAGGAATGGGTTCGGATCCATAAAAAAAAAAAAAAAAAAAAAAAAAAAAAAAAAAAAGGGTAGACTGAGGCCAAAGAGAATATTTGTGAGTTGAAAACGCCAAGTGGTGTAATTGAGGGGTGTTAGTTTGGCGACATGGGTGAGGTTTGGGGTGGTTAGTGGTCTGATCGTAGAGTCAGTGGTGGAAACAATGGTGTCGGTGGTAATGTGAGCAACCACGGCAGAACACTGGTGAGGAAGGAGTTGTTTATTCGTTTGAAGGAGTGGCGTTTGGGGCGGAGAGGGTTTGATCGTTTTTGACTCGTAGATACCATATAAGACTAGGTATTCAGTAGAATTTTCAAGAATTTATACAGGATAAAGTTTAGGTAGGATAAAATCTCTAATTACAAAGATACGATTTTGTGAACTTTCTAATTTACAGTGTAAACACAATTATTTCGATATATTGATTTACATGATTGGGAGGTAAACACCAAACCTTAAACCATAAACCCTAAAGACACATGTTAGAAAATCCAAACCAAAAACTACACAACATTTATAGCCGTTGATCGTATCTGAGAAAGTTACATATATAAACAAAATTGTCCTATTAAGACTCCCAAGTACTTATTCCCTTAAGTTCTTATGCAACAATTTATTGTTTGACATAATCTATAAACATAGATAATCTAAGAAGTTGTTGGATAAATCGGCGTTCTTCGGTACTTCGTCGGAATACCGACATGTAAGGATAACTTGGATAATGATCGAATCGCGCAACCGCTTTCATTTGAGAGTATTTCGACCCTTACTTTTGCCCCGGGTATCACGAAATCCCTTGCAGGTTACGATGATCAACAAACCCTCTCGTTCTTGGCAAATAGAATCGAGAGTATACGAATAGAGTTTTGTGTTTGTTATTCAAAGTCTAGGAATTTCAGATTTTCTATCCATCAATTAATCATGTATAAGGAAGTATATTTATATTCTCATTTCATACCTCATTGAAGAAAATAAAATATTTTCGTAAACAAATCATTTGAGACGCAACTTTTGATATACAACAACCAAATACCCGCCAAAAAAACAAAAGTCCCGGTAAAATTGTCCCAGGGCCGGTCGACCGGCCGCCGGCCCTGAACCGGATCCGAGACCAAACATTTTCGGTGGAAAAAATTGAATAGAAGGGGAAGAGGCTTTACACCAAAAATAAATGGATGTAGGCTAGAATTAAACCCATGACCTCAAGATCACCAATCACAATTTTTACCAACTGTGCTACTTCGCATTCGTTGATTATTAAGTACCTTAATTAAATATATACAATTCCAGCTACTATTTAAAACACCTCATTCCTTCAATTCTTTTACTAAAATTACTTTTAATATATAATTTTGCACTTGTCTCAAAACTGTAAATTTGACCCATGTTCTTAAATAAGTGTGTATACCACACTCCCGAACATAAATAATAGCCGTTCAAATTTACTCGACTTTGACCAATCCCGGCAACACTTAAACGGAAATCTAGCGATTCACTTAAATCATCAACAGAAGTTTTGGTCCATATATGAATAAAAATTATAATCATGTGTAGTTTTGTATAATTCGTCTTTAATATTATTATTTTTATATTAAGCAATCACAGATATTATCGTTAAAATATACGGCTCGACAAACGCAACATAATGTCATGCATTGCAAATTTAACTTGAATTGAGGGGTAATGCTAAACGGAACACGTAAAACCATTGACTAAAAGGTGATCCGATACCAACTCATCCTCCTAACATCAATGACATAGAACGGAGAATCTTAGATCTACCCATTAATCACTACAAATCAAACCACCAAATAACAAAATCCACCATCAAACTAATACTTTTTCAGATCTATAATATCTAATATAAAAATAGTAATATAAATATTAGCGTTCATAACACTAAATGTCAAGCAAAGTAGTCAAACCAAATCAATGGCGGTGGCGGGGACAGAAGGTGACCAAATAGTTACCCCTAGTGCAAGTGGCAATGCTAGTGGGGTCGTCGTACGCATATGAGTACGCGCGTGGGCAAGCTGCCTTAAATATCTTCGAGTAAACCGTCGGCTTGCATGTTTGCGGGCTTCCGAAGCTGCCTGTGCAGCAGTACTTGGGTGAGTTGAAGGCTGAGCACGCGCTCTTGCAGGCTACAACGTTCCCGTGCGCTCCTCTAACTTGGAGCCCCGACGGGCACATTGTGTTCAGGTCGCTGATGCAGCCTGCCGGGGCACACGTCCCCGAGGCTGCCTTGTAGGGGATTATTGAGATTGCCAAGTTGTAGCCATCGACTAGACTCACGTCGTAGAAATCCTGAAACATTGGACATCGGAGTTTATTATTTTAGCATCAATAGATGTATTAAACAAGTAACTTTAAAAAAAAAAAAAAAAAAAAAAAAAAAAAAAAAAAAAAAACATCTATTATGATAGTAAATCAATCGATCAATTATTTCGTATTTAATTAAAATTAAATAAATAAGTAGTATAAATTAATTGAACGAGATTAATATCGGTTGGTATTTTTGGTGATAAGTCGATTAATTACATTTTCGCTAGTTAATCATTTCAAATAAGAAGATTATAATCAAATGATTGAAAACTAAATTTTATTCATATCAACTTTTAATAATTAAAAATAACAATTTTATCCATTAATAAACTCATTTAACCTAAATACCACATCTTTATCATCACAAATAGATCTAATCTAACCAAACTACAATACTAACTTAACTTTTTTACTTTTCTTAAAATTTGTGCAGACCTCAATATAACTATTCTATTAAGATGGAGGAAATATTAATGTAAATCGCTTATTACTCCCTTCATCCTAAAATAAATGTCCTATTCCCATTAAAAAATTTAATAAGTGCACATTTTCTATTTATAATAAGTTTTAATAAGTGATTTTCAAATATTTTTCATTACTATATCTTAATTCCTCCCAAAATAAAAAAAGGGACAGTTATTTTAAGACGGATGGAGTAATCAAAAACGGAGTGACAACTGAGAAGTATCAACAAGTAAACAAATATCTCCTTGGTCGTAAAAGTTAGTGTGATAGAGAAACAGACATTCACGTGGTAATAAAAGAGAATCTATACCATGTTTAGCGACCAAACAAACATGGATTAACTTTCTAGTATGTACTCTTCAATTAGCAACGCAATTTAAGGTCTACAGCTAGCAAGATTCATTGGTAACTACTCTGACTACCTAAAAGTAATTTTTGTACGGACTAACATTTTTCACCGATCCTTTTTTTTACCCATGAATTTTAAATTTATCGTGTATAAATGTAGATTACTTGTTATTTTCCACATTTTCTAAACACAATTTTAAAATTTTTCACCTTATAAACATTTTCTCGAAATTTCCCACTAAAATCTCATTTTCACCATATTAAACATGTATTTTCACGCATGAAAACATTAGATACTCATTTTATTTTTTTTCATATTTTGAGTCTCAATACACGATAAATTTCATTAGTAATGATAAAATTTCGAAAAAATTTAATTACGGAGTACAACTTTCTCTTTTGGACACTATCAATAATTAAGCATTTAATTTTTATTTATTTTTCGATAAATAAGTAAAAATATATTTGTGTGTGTATTTAACTTTAATATTTATTTTATAAAAACATAGTTAACGATATTTAATGCGCAAAATGCGCGTTAGTAAATTTGAAAAAAAAAAAAAAAAAAAAAAAAAAAAAAAAAAAAAAAAAAAAGTAATAAATAGTTTAATAGATGGAGTATATTATAACTTTAAAAGACCGTAAAATGGACGTCCTAATTAAGACAAATATTCTAGCCTAATAAAATTTTAAATTGAAAACCCAAGAATCCCTCCATTGTTGTTTGAAGATGAATTTAATTTGAATTTATACACAGAGTACGAAGTCCTAGTAGTTTGTGGGTTGTACACTTGAATAGGCTATGACAAAGTTCAACTCATGTCTATGGTCCCAAAAAAATTCAACTTGAATACTCTTGCACATCATTTCAAAATCTTTTTTGTCTTTAAATTTCTGTTTGAAAATTTTACTAATTGACTATACAACAAATTAAATTACCCATTTACCCCTCACAAAGAATCCAAAATCAAGATAGAAGGTAATTTGTCAGCACATTTAATACGGAGGACTCCGTATAATTTAATTTTTTAATCCGTTGTAATAATACTCCGTATGTACTTGCAATCTCTCCCATTTTATACGTATTTTCTACCTATTAAATACGGAATATGTGTGAGGAATATGTTATTTTTTTTCGTTATTGTTCAATTGTACTGGATATTTACTAACTTGTACGGTTGTACACTTGTACCCATTTTCACCATTAAGTTTTCATTTCATGCCCTTACTATATTAATTTTTTCTCTCTTTTTCCAACAAATTAAACTTCATTAAAATTCATTTAAAATTAATCAAATCCTTCGTAGAATTGCAAAATTGGCGAAAAATTCATTCAATTATTTTTTGTGTTCAATTTTTTTATATTGTTGAACAATACTTTTTTTTTTTTTTTTTTTAATTTCAAAATGGATTAATGACATGTGAAAGAATAATTGAGAGTACATATTAGAGCCCGAGAAAAAATTACAATTACACAAATAAAAAATAAATGAAGGATTCGGATACCTGGTCCTGACCAAGTGTAATCTCAGCCAAAGTGGCAGGAGGAGCACCACCAGCACCAGCACAAAAGAGAGTGCCACCGCAGTCACCGGTAGCACAGCGGCCACGGCCAGACGAATCAAAGGAGCACCCGTGACGGCCCCATACTCGGCCAGACCACCTGTCGGGGAGGACCAAAGAGTAGCCTTTGTTAGGCAAAAGCTCAAACCCGCCCCGTGCTAGCACTGGCTGACCTGCACTTGGCTGCACCCCCGGCCACACTGGGAAGCTGCATTTGTTCAGAAACAACATTTTTGCTCCCTTCACATTCCCTGTCACCACATACAATCTCGCTTTTATATACTCCCTCTATTTCTTTTTGTTCTTCCCATTTCAATATGGAACAAATATTAAGGTGGAGAGGTTGTGTGGGTGAGATTAAAGTAGAAAAATAATAAAGTAAATTGTGTGGATGAGATTGGTTAAAAGTTGACAAAAATAGAAATGGGAAGAAGATAGTGGAATTTCCTTTTTGGGAAAGTGGGAAGAAGATAGTGGAATGGAGGGAGTATTATTTTTGCTTCACTATTTTTTTGTACTCGTTTCATTTTACCACCGAGATTTTTCCTCCATTTTATTCATTTGTTTACATTTTTGACTTTCGATTTCGAAAATGAACCGTTGTAAGTTTAAAACTAATATCCAATCTAATTATCCTATAACATAATTTTGCTAAAATCAATATTAAATAAATGATTGAAAGCAAGAGTACATGATATGCTAGTCTGTACAACATCTACTAAATTAGCACCTTAAAACCCTTTTTAAACAGGACTATTCTAGTAATGAAAATGACTATTTTACCCTTATTGATCGTTGCATTAATTTTACCAAAAGTTACTGTGCACCGTTTTAAAGTGGAAAATGTGCAAGTAGAAATGTAAAACAATGAACATTATATCTACATACACAGGAATCCATGAGGTTTACGAAGTGAAATGAAAACGATACCAAATATTTTATGGTTACAATGTGAAACAAACTCAATAAATGGACAGCAAATGAACGAAAAAAGGGAATAAAGTTCAAGTTTCGTCTAACCACTTCATACTCGGTCAACTTCAATGTCCCCCATCTCTAAAATAAATCAATTGTACTAATAAATGGTCTCACATTTCACATTATCTGAGGTACAACTTTCAAAACTTCAACCGTAAATAAATGACAATTTGTAAAGATCACTTCAAATCTCAAAAAGCCATTACATTTAGCTTTTAATAGTCACTACAAGTATTAAAAGTCACTACAAATATCAAGGAAAATGAAAGTAATGGAAGAGATGACAATAAAAGTAAACGTACCAGGGAAAAGAGTGGACAGAAAGAATAATAGAAGAGAGAGGAAGAGAGTGGAGTTGGAATCCATTGCTGAGGAAAATAGTTGAGTGAGTGAGTGAGTGAGTGAGTGAGTGAGAGTGAAGTGGTGAGTACTGAGTAGTAGTAACCCTTTCACCTGAATTAGATATTCAAGAGGTGCTTTTATAGAAACATTCACCTAATATTATGGTATCTTAGTAACTCCTCTTTATTTTATGATGTAAATTACCCTCAAAGTACTTCCTCCATTCCGTTTGATTCTATACATTTGACCAAAACACGGTAATTAAGGTAGAAGAAAATCAAGTGGAGTAGACAATAGAATTACCAAACTACCCCTACTTTATTCTTTAAAAAAGGACATTGCAAGTGGGTTGGGTGGGGTATTAATGAAGGGTATATTGGTCTTTTAGTTTAATAAAGTACGGACCAAAATAGAAATGTATAGAATTGATTGGAATTTCCGAAAAAGGAATATGTATAGAATCAAATGGAATGGAGGAAGTAATACGGAGTACTCCGTAGTCGTTGACGTAATTTGCATTTTGTTAGCTTCTAATAATACACAAAAAAGGGTTGGGGTGAACGGCAATAAGTCACTCTTAAGACGGGTTATCCGTCTTAAGTTTAAAACGGGTTAAATATTCATCCACTTGCACACATGAGACAAAACATTTTACTTTTTCCTACACTTTTTACTTTTGTCTTATCCTAACTATTTGATATGTCATAACTTAAGACAGATATACCCGTTTTATATGAGGATTTGTGTTTTTTCTATCCTCGACTCCTCACGCAGTCACGCGTACACATCTAATCAATTCTCAAGTAATTTAATACTTCCTCCATTCCGTTTGGTTCTATACATTTGACCAAAACACGGTAATTAAGGTAGAAGAAAATCAAGTGGGGTAGACAATAGAATTACCAAACTACCCCTACTTTATTCTTTAAAAAAGGACATTGTAAGTGGGTTGAGTGGGGTATTAATGAAGAGTATATTGGTCTTTTAGTTTAATAAAGTACGGACCAAAATAGAAATGTATAGAATTGATTGGAATTTCCGAAAAAGAAATATGTATAGAATCAAATGGAATGGAGGAAGTAGTAAAATTGTCTCAAGCTTTTTATGTAGACCAATAAAATTATCAACTATTCAATTTCATAAATAATCTCAGTGTAATTTGTAGAATGCTTATGAATTTGTCAAATGGAGAAGATACACTATATCATTTCCATTTGTTTTTTTTTTTAGGGTTTTTCTACATGGTAACCTTGTATTTTTCCGAATTTCGCGTGGTAACCCTACTTTCAGAAAGTTATAAATTGTAACCCTTTACTCGATTGATATCTATTAGCATGACTCTGTATTTGTATTCCGTCAATTGTTTCGTTAAGTAGTTGACGGAAAATGGCGTGACGAGTTTGATTTTAAGCTTCTTCTGTATGGTAACCTCGTGTTTTCAAAAAAATCTACATGATAACCTTATTTTTTGTATGGAACACACACGCTTATAAACATACTCATTAAATTAATCTCTCTTTCTCTCATTTTCACTTGATCACATTATAAAATGTCAAATTTCAACCATGAGTGTTCGGAAAACGTTACATCTCCTTTTTTTTGCTTAAAATTTTAGAGGAAATTGTTAGGGAGATGTTTTAAAGACTCATTTACACAAAAACAACGAGAAAATTTATTTGATAGAAATAATTTTGTTTGGGAGTGCCCACTTTCTTCATCTTCTCATATCTACATCGTGAATAACTTAGTATCTCTCCTTGGAACTCGTTCATTAGTTGATTGAGAAACTTTGACCGAATGAGTAAACCTTAATCAAGAAAAGGCAAATGATCGGATACTTCGGCATTGGAAACCTCCAATAATATAATATATAACATCGAGGAGGTGAAAATTGAAATATATAGTTCATTAACATGCCCTCGATCAACTCCCCAAGCATGAGCGTATGAAAAAAAAAATACTACTCCGGTAGAATAATAGAGTGAAAAATGAGGGATTATGGATTAATTTCATGAGTATGTTTTTATGTGTGCGTGTTTTATACAAAATAATAAGGTTACCATGTAGAATTTTTAAAAACACGAGGTTACCATACAGAAAAAACTCAAGATCAAACACGCCACGTCACTTTCCGTTAACTATTTAACGGAATAATTGACGGAATACAAGTTCGAGGTTATGCTAATATGTATGAATAGAGTATATGGTTACCGTAGGGTTATCACGTAGAATCTCGAAAAATACAGGGTCATCATGTAGAAAAACCCTTTTTTTTATTTCCTTTTCGGGACATTTTATTTATTTTTATAATTTATTTTTGTATCTTAAATGTGTGATTTTCATGTTTTTAGCCCCATAATCTTATTTTGTTTCTATTTTCAACCATACGTTACTACTTCCTCTGTCTCGGTGATTTGTTTATGTTTACTTTATACACGTTTATCGATGTGAGGATAGAAGTAGATAAAAAAAATTAATAAAATAATAATATAAGCACAAAGGGGGGTCCTGCTTGCTTAAAATTATCAAATGTAATTGGTTGAGTAGCGGTCCACCTCCCACATGGGTCAACCGTGATTATTTATGGAAAGTGTAAACAAATGACCCGTACACCCCAAAATAAAAAGTGTGAATAAATGACTGGGACGGAGGGAGTAAATTTTTTAAATTTTATCTAAAAATAAAAAAGAGGTGATCAATAAAAATAGGAGAATACGGAGTATACCCTAAATAAATTTTTGAAATTTTATCTATTTGTCCATTGCACCGTCTTCTTCTCACTTTCCAAAAAAGAAAATTTCATCATCTTGTTTTTATTTTTATTTTTGTTAATTTTCAACTAATCTCATCCATACAATCTATTTTATTATGTTTTTTTTATTTTAATTTCAGCCATACATTTTACCTTTTACTAGGTACTCCCTCCTACCCATATCTATTGTCCCTTTTGCCCCAATTTCTTACCCATCAAAATGTCCCTTTTGCTTTTCCCCATGAATTATTTATTATTATCTACCCCCAACTCACCCAACTATTTACCCACTACCCATTACTTTTTATTATTCTATTCAACCCTCTCTCCTATTATCTTACCCCTACCCATTACTTTTTATTATTCTATTCAACCCCATAAATTTTCTACTTTATCCCAAAAGGGACAATAGATATGGGTAGGAGGGAGTATAATTTTTGAGTTATATTGAAATGTAAAGAACGAGAAAGTATAAATGAGGGGCAACTTTAAGAAAAACACAATGAAAGGAAAACGGGAAAATGGGGGAATGGTGGGGGGAACTGAGTGATAATGACAAATGAGTACTCGGGTACTACACTATACTACTCGTACAACACACTACACTAGTAGTAGTACCACTGTAGTGTTTGTAATGCACCAAAATCTCAGTTCTCGAGGACATATATATGCATTTTCTGCACCTCATATTGTTTGTTTCCGTTTTATAATGCCCAGGGCTGACCTATTGGACGTGTTATTAGACTATCCCATTGAAACAATTAGGGGAGGTCATGACCCAATTTAATTGGGTTAAAAAGAGTTAAGTATGGAAATTTGACTCGACTTGAGTCACTGAGTGACTTGAGTTAAGTTGAGTGGGGGAGGGAATATTAATAATTTTTTTTATTTTTTTATTGTAAAGTTGTTTTGTTTTTAGGTAGGAAAGTTGTTATTACTTTGCCTTTTAACTCTTGTGTGTAATTTTCTTGAGCATATATTTTTAAAAGAGTCGCTAGTTTATTAAATTCATTATTTTTTTTAAAAAAAAAAGTATACCAACGGTCATATTTTTTTAATATCTATAAAATGAGACTAATCTTGATACTATTTGGACATCTTCAAAATCATTATATTTTTACCTTCTACTTTTTACTTCTTACAAAACAAAACAAAAAAAAATACATAAACACGCAAATATTATCACAAAAAAAAATTTATGTGAAAAAATATTTAGAAATTGAAAATCTAAATTCCAAAAAATATAAGAAATTAAAATTATTCAATAGAAGTATATAACTTTTGATAAAAAAAATAATTAGATGAATATAAAAGTAGGATATATAAAATGGTGGGGTATGAAAAAAGTGGAAAAAGAGGAGTCATGACCTTGTTTAATGGGAGGATCAAACTTGTGAAAGGTTATGACTTTCAATTAAATGGGTCATGACCCAATTAGACAAATTCTCAATGGGGATAGTCTTAGGTTCTCGGAACAGGGTCCCAAAAAAATAAGAGACCTAATTTGTTAAAACTCATATTGTGTTAAGGGTTAAAAATTAAACTGAAATTATATGTAACAACAAAATGTAGTAGTCTAGTTGGTAAAAATTGTGACTATTATATAAGTCACTAAAGTTCAAGCCTTTTTAGTGCTATTTTAGTTTATTTTTTTAGATGGAACGTATTCAAACAGTTCTGTATAATTTTTCGATAAAAAAATTAGGACTCCATTTTACAAATCAGAACAGGCTTCCGAAATTTTTAGGCCGGCCCTGATAAAGCCTGTTGGTGGGGTCACCAATCTACTCAATTTGTTCCTACGAGTTTTGAAATAACTTTAATTTTGCGTATGTATGTGGATTAGACCTGTCAAACGGGTCGGGCGGGTCGGGTTCGGGTTCGGGTTATACGGGTCGGGTCAATACGGGTTCGGCTCAAATACGGGTCGGGTTGGTTTCGGGTCAAAATACGGGTCAAAAATACGTTTTTCGCGCCTTTTTATTTATTATTTATTTAATTAAAAAAAATCTTTTATTGTTATTTTACATTATGTACATATTTTATTGTACATATGTAATACTAAAGTTGATATATATTCATTCTTGTAATTTATAAAATTAAAATAGTCTATTTATGAATATATTCATAATATTTCAATCATAATTTTCAATATGATTTTGATGTTTCAACTTATAATATTGAGGTTGTAATAATTATTCATATTAATTTATTTTTTTTCATGAAATATTAATTTTGTAGGTTCAAAAAATCTTGTTACACGAAATTACACATGACCCATCGGGTCGAACGGGTCGAGTCGGGTCTTGACCCTAAATTAACGGGTCATTTCGGATCTGGGTCATTTCAGGTCACGGGTCAAATTTTATGGGTCTTGACCCTAACAAAACGGGTCGGATCGGGTCGATTTTTCGGGTCGGGTCGAATTTTGACAGGTCTAATGTGGATGGATTCATACGGGGTTTTGTGTAAATATGTTGAGAATCTTTCTCACTGTTTGCTGTTGGTAATTTAAGTGTAAATTGCCGTTTGTTTAAGTGTAGTCTGGATTTGTGTGAAATGTAGTAACTATACGACATTATAATATGGGTCGGGAGTGCGGAGTGCATGCTCATATAGAAATGATTGTATGTTACGGAACGTTTTCAATAATATAATATTTTGATTACGTGGAATGATGATTTGTACCAAAAGTAAAGTGTTGCATCCTTTCATTAAAGTCGTGTCTTTTCGTAGAAAGGATGTATTGATTCAAGGGATGTGTCCTTTGATCCAAGGAGATGTATCTCTTGATTCAAGGGATATATCCTTGATTCAAGAGTCGTGACTTTTGGCAAAGCGTCGCGCCCCTTCATTCCTTATATAAGGGAGGGTGGTGTTGGAGGAATTCATAATGTAATTCACATACTTTTCCTTGCACATTTCACTACAACAAACCAACACAAAGACTCGAAATATTTCTTTGTTTCAAGAAGCAAAGGGTCGTACTTGTTTTATCCTGCGAGAAATTTCGTGTAACCCAAGGCTTATAAGGGTCGGAATATTCTCTAAGGAAAGCGGTATCCGTGACTCAAGTATTATCCAAGTAGACTATTATTTCGTCGCTACAATTGTAGGGCGATCCAAGTTTATGCTTTACATCGTAAAGTTCCCCAGAAGCCGAAGTAAACAACTACAAACTTAGAGAATATTACCTTATTGTGTTACCATGTCAAGCATCAAAGACATGACGTCAAAGTTTGGAAAACTTGAGAAGTTCGATGGTGTAGAGGCGGTGAATATTACGATGTCTCGTACTTTGAGTCTTGTGGTATCATCCATGAGGTAACTCCTCCGTATTCACCTCAACTTAATGGGGTTGCAGAAAGGAAGAATAGGACACTAAAGGAGATGGTTAATTCCATGTTGTCTTACTCCGGTTTAAGTGATGGATTTTGGGGTGAAGCGGCATTAACCGCTTGCTATTTACTAAATAGGATTCCTAGTAAAAGGAATGTGACAACCCCATTTGAACTTTGGCATAAACGTAAACCAAATTTGAAGCATATTCGAATTTGGGGATGCAGGGCTGTCGTTAGACTACCTGAACCCAAAAGAAAAACTTTGGGTGAAAGATGTGTTAATTGCATATTCATTGGATATGCGGAACACTCTTTGGCATATAGGTTCTACGTGATTGAACCAAATGATTTTGTTGCGGTGAATACCGTAATAGAGTCAAGGGATGCCATTTT
Organism: Dianthus caryophyllus; assembly: GCA_023091065.1. Taxonomy (NCBI): domain Eukaryota; kingdom Viridiplantae; phylum Streptophyta; class Magnoliopsida; order Caryophyllales; family Caryophyllaceae; genus Dianthus; species Dianthus caryophyllus. Next base: position 17,147,405 of record CM041527.1, on the reverse strand, counting down.
TGATGAAAATCGTTTTACGTCTATGCCTAGACCGAAAGACTTAGTGTCTAACAACACTAGGGTAAATGTTGAGATAAATAAATCTTCTCAACAAGCATCACAAGAGCTTCGTAGAAGCAAAAGGACTAGAATAGAAAAGTCCTTTGGTCCTGATTTCCAAACCTACTTAGTTGAAGGTTTGAGAAATGAAGTAAGATGTCAATACTCTTACTGCTTTCTTGTGGATGATGATCCTAAGACGTTTGATGAGGCTATGAAGTCTCAAGACGCTTCTTTTTGGAATGAAGCGGTTAATGATGAGATGGATTCCATCATGAGTTACAACACGTGGATTCTAACAGATCTCCCACGTGGTTGTAAACCTCTAGGTTGTAAATGGATCTTCAAGAAGAAGATGAAAGTCGATGGCTCTATCGATAAGTTTAAGGCTCGATTGGTTATCCAAGGCTTTAGACAGAAGGAGGGTATTGATTGTTTCGATACATATGCTCCGGTTGCTAGAATCACCACTATTAGATTGTTGATTGCTTTGGCAGCAATTCAAAATTTAGTGATCCATCAAATGGATGTCAAGACGGCTTTCTTGAACGGTGATCTAGAAGAAGAGATTTACATGAAACAACCCGAAGGGTTCGTCATGCGAGGCAACGAGCACAAAGTGTGCAAGTTGGTGAAGTCGTTGTATGGGCTAAAACAAGCTCCTAAACAATGGCATAATAAGTTTGATGAAATTGTTTTGTCAAACGGATATGTGCTTAACCAGTCGGATAAGTGTGTATATAGTAAGTTTGATGATTCCGGTAAAGGAGTCATCATCTGTCTATATGTTGATGATATGTTGATATTTGGTACTGACCAAAATCAAGTTGATCTTGCAAAAGCATTTTTATCATCAAGCTTCAATATGAAGGATATGGGGGAGGCGGATGTCATTCTTGGCATACGTATTAAAAGGGAGAAAAATGGAATCTCTTTAACTCAATCTCATTATATTGAGAAAGTGTTGAAAAGGTTCAAGGCGATTGATTTTTCTTCGGTAAGAACCCCTATGGATCCAAATGTGAAACTTATGCCTAATATGGGGGAACCAGTTTCACAGTTAAAGTACTCGCAAGTTATTGGTAGTCTTATGTACGCCATGACGAGTACAAGGCCGGATATCGCTAACGCGGTGGGCAAGCTTAGTAGATACACGAGTAATCCTAGCACTAATCATTGGGCTGCAGTTAATCATGTATTGAAATACTTAAAAGGGACTATGGACTATGGAATGTTCTATAGTGGATATCCTTCGGTTTTAGAAGGATACTCGGATGCAAGTTGGATATCCAACATTGAAGATCATACTTCAACGAGTGGTTGGGTATTCTTACTTGGGGGAGGTGTCATTTCTTGGGCTTCTAAGAAACAAACTTGTATTACAAGTTCGACTATGGAGTCGAAGTTTATTGCCTTGGCATCAGCCGGAAAAGAGGCGGAATGGTTAAGGAATTTGGTATAAGAAATTGCATTATGGCCAAAACCAATATCACCAATGGCTATACATTGTGACAGTGCCGCTACTTTGGCTAAAGCATATAGTCAGGATTATAATGGTAAGTCGCGGCATTTGGGCGTCAGGCATAGCGCGGTCCGTGAACTGATCACTCACGGGGTGATATCGGTTGATTTTGTGAGATCTCAGCATAATCTAGCCGATCACTTGACAAAAGGATTGTCTAGGGACTTGGTTGAAAAGTCGGTTATCGGGATGGGTTTAAAGCCGGTATAAATTTTCGATCGTAGGACACCCAATTTCCCTCTAATACAACGTTAGAGGCAGAATTCAATGTGGAAAGCCTATTCTCGGAGATTGAAGCACATTTTATATATTATCCCGAAGGTATGCGCTTGGACCTGCATGTATGTTAGGTTGAAGATTTTCTTCTTAATGGACCTTTTGGAAAATTGCTTATGCAGGAGCAATATTGAAAAGAGTCCACCTATGTGAGTGCGAAGTTAGGCTGCTTCAAGGGACTTTGGCTTGGTCTCGTATGCGTTCATGAATGGATTGGGACACTAGGCCTATAATAAGTGTCGGTTAATAAATTTTGAGTCCGTCTTAGACTTGTGTGTATTGTATCGTTATGTATTCAATATGAGTTGACAGGGTTCAATCCTAAGAGACACCCCGATGCTCGAATGCGAATGTATATTATACTAATGTGGAAATTCAATCTTCGTGACATTTTCATTTATGCGCAAATTTGGTTCTGTTTGTTGTGTTTAATTACAAGTCAAGGATTACACTTAAATGGGGGAGGAATGTTGGTAATTTAAGTGTAAATTGTCGTTCGTTTAAGTGTAGTCTGGATTTGTGTGAAATGTAGTAACTATACGACATTATAATATGGGTCGGGAGTGCGGAGTGCATGCTCATATAGAAATGATTGTATGTTACGGAACGTTTTCAATAATATAATATTTTGATTACGTTGAATGATGATTTGTACCAAAAGTAAAGTGTTGCATCCTTTCATTAAAGTCGTGTCTTTTCGTAGAAAGGATATATTGGTTCAAGGGATGTGTCCTTTGATCCAAGGAGATGTATCTCTTGATTCAAGGGATATATCCTTGATTCAAGAGTCGTGACTTTTGGCAAAGCGTCGCGCCCCTTCATTCCTTATATAAGGGAGGGTGGTGTTGGAGGAATTCATAATGTAATTCACATACTTTTCCTTGCACATTTCACTACAACAAACCAACACAAAGACTCGAAATATTTCTTTGTTTCTAAGCCTAAGAAGCAAAGGGTCGTACTTGTTTTATCCTGCGAGAAATTTTGTGTAACCCAAGGCTTATAAGGGTCGGAATATTCTCTAAGGAAAGCGGTATCCGTGACTCAAGTATTATCCAAGTAGACTATTATTTCGTCGCTACAATTGTAGGGCGATCCAAGTTTATGCTTTACATCGTAAAGTTCCCAGAAGCCGAAGTAAACAACTACATTTGCCTCGATTATGCCCAAGTTAAACTCACCGTCACCGACTTGGCTTATTGTTACTCGCCCGGGTGGTTTTCGGATTGGACCAAAGGAAAATTTTAGTCGAACTAGTTTTAAAGTCCGTGTAATGCATGACTCTAATAAAAATTATTATATTAATATATTTTAGAGAAAAAGTAAGGAAATTTTTAATGTAAAATCAATATATTATTGTAGAATTTGACATATTGTTAAAAATTTCTCTTTGTTCATATTATACCGATGATATATATTATATTATAAAGGGTTATTAATTTACATATATTCTTTATCAATGTCGTCGTGTTTTATTAAACTATTAGACCAATAGCACAATTATTTTTGCAAAAATTGAGTTGACATAATATGTCTTACATTTAAAAAACTTTAAGTTAAATTTGGAAAAAAGTAGAATGATCTTATTATAACATAATTTTATAGAGTATATTTTGATCACTCATTAACTTATATAACTATTACTAACATCCATATTTATAGTTTGATAACACGCACGGTCAATTTTTTTATAAATTGGTATCACGTTGTTTTTTAGTCATTATAGACTTCAATTAATTAAATTACCTATTATATACTTATCCTTGATTATTTTTAACTTTTTAGTTCTCTTCACTCAAGTCTTACATTTCCAAACGCTTGAAAATCTCATTTTTTTCTTATCACTTTTTAACATCTTTCAAAATTCATAAAATCTAAAACCAACTTCATTCGTTCGTTGAATGACATAATTTCAAGAATCATTTCAATGCCATTGTACATTATTTATTGGAATACTTTTACATATCAGTTACTCCCTCCGTTCCACAACATTAGTCTCATTTCACTTTTAAAAAGTCAAAATTTTAAAACTTTGACCGTAAATAACGTAAAATATATCAATAATCGTTATACAATATTAAGATATATACATTTGTTGTCAAAATATCTTTCACAAAATTTAATTTTCAACAAAAAAAAAATCGTATATAAGCGATGAAAACATGGTCGAAGAGGAGCGTTGGAGACCGCGTAAAGTCAAAGCGGGACTAACAATGTGGAACGGAGGGAGTACTTTGTAACAACCCGGTTTTTCATGACTTAATTAAACTAAGGCGGAAAATTAATTAAATCTAATACATGCCGGATGTTAATTAAATTACATTCAAATGGCATAGGATACAAATATATATTACAATCTCTCAAAGAAAACAAACGAAACATCCTAATCGTCCCGATAATCCTGAGTCTCGAGAATTGCCTGCAACAGAGACAAAAACACAAAAGAGAAGGATCTCCCGCTCAGAGGCGGGAAGTGACTGTTCTAACCAACAACCTCTAAACTAAAGTTTTGGTTTATTTAACCTATGATTAAAAGTAACTTGGCAGCACTAAACGCGTATAACTACTGTAGCCACCTTATGTTAATAAAATTGGACAAATAGCATATAATATCAGTTCTCACATATAGATATTTAAATCTCATACAACATGATAAACAAAACTTAAAACATTTCAAATTATAGAACCCAATATATAAACTTAATTATCATTCTCAATTCATATAACATCGTAATATATATAAAACTTAAATCATAGCAATCAAGATATATGCATAAGTCGTAATCAATTCAATAAACACATAGTCGTGAACAATCATGCAATTCTAAAACATATGTAATATATAAAATAAATAAATAAAACACATTGCAGGTAGACAAGCAAAAACATATAAGGATACATGATGATTCAAAAATAAGCATTTCACAAATCATACAATCGTACACATTCATCAAAAATAATTCTCAACAAGGCATGTCTCACAATCCAGGCTCAAAATCATTCAGACAATAATCAATCAAAACAAGGAAATACATTCAACATCTATTGACTAATGAGTCTTCGTTAGTAAGGCGGAAGCATGCAGACATAATCCGCGCAGTAGCCGGCAGGGCCAACTTCACTTGGACATGACTGCCAGGCTAAAAATACCTAAGGTAATAAGGATGATTCAATCCCTTGTCTAATGTATGCATACACTACCTATCGAGGATCATACGTATTCGCTATTCAAAAGGTATCACCGACGAAAAAGTTCGACTATCACCAGAGACGGGTACCCCCGGATGGGGCTGGCGTTTCCAATTACTATTCTATGGGCCCACGGAAGTATCAAGTATGCCCCATCCCTGAGGTTGATACCACGTGTCAAACAGCAATCTTAAGATCGTTGAATAGCCTTGGGCAACTCTGGGAGGGAGCCCAAGTCCCCATAGACAGCTACCTCGTTAACTTCGAATTTCAAGAGTCGCGACATGGCGAACAATCCAAGTATTTTATCAAGTACTTCATTTTCTCAATTTCTTATTTTCTCGTTCGTTCAAAATAGGTGACAATTCTGGGAATTAATAATATCGTCGAACTTTGTATAATGAAATTTTAGTTCTAGCAGTTCGTCAGGTAAGCAGAACACATAGAAAAACTTAAATATTTATTTTGAGTCCGTTCGTAAATTTTAAATATTTTCACTATTCAATATTTTACTATTCATAACGGTTACTATTCATCATTTTACTATTCATCAATTTCTTTTAAATATTCATTCTCGTTACTTAGTTTACTTTAAAGTTCTTTATTTCGAGTAACTCAAATAGGTTCAAATAATTAATTTATTTTATTCAAGTGTAAGTATTTTATTTGATTACGTTAAAAGATTTAATTTCGTTTAAATTTCAATTTAAGTATGTTTACTATTAGTGACATAAATAATTGAATTTCATTATAAGTCACATTTATTTTTTCCTTTTTATTTAAATTGTACAGTGTTTAGCGATTTAGTAGTTTTAACATTTATTTTAACTTGTAAAATTATCTTGATGATACTTAGCAAAATTTAGTATTTTAAATAAAATCTAATATAATGACATTTAGGAACTATTCATTTAGGTGGCCTAATTTCTGAATTGATTTTATTTATGTAACTTTTACGTAGTCGTATTAGGTGATTTAATAATTCAATCGTGAGATTATTAATATTTAAATTTTAGTAATATTCACTTAAGTTTAATTCACTTAATTATTTATAACTTTAAAAAAATGTCAAAAACTTTATAATTCAAAATCTTAGTTAGGTTTTGTATTTATACATATAAATATATTATTCATAATTTTTATATAACTATACTTAGTAAATTTTTAGTCGACCTTTATATATTACTATGATATTAACAATTTACCTTTTAGTTAATTTTTATTTGTGATTCTAATTTTTAGCTTTATTTAGTAATAGTTTTACTTAGATTCATTTTAAATCTTAAAGTACCCAATTTCTTTTTATTATTTTAATTACATACTTGTTTCATATATTTTAAGTTCATTGTAAACTTTATAGTTTTAATAAAGTAATCTTTATATTAAATGCGATATATAACATTTTATATAACTATTTATCTTAGAAATTTTATACGATTAGCAATTAATTTATATTTTTACCTTTAAATTTATTTAATACTAATTTAAACTTAATACTCTTTTTATTTAACTCTTAATTTTTAGTTGTGTTTTATTTAGACCTTTTTAGTGCCGATAAATATTTTATTTCCATAAATATTTTATATTAGTTTAATTTATTTACTTTAGTTATTTTAGTAATATTTTTAGTCTTATTTTATATTTGTAATACTTATACTTTATATATTTTAATTTACACATAACAAATAATTTTAACCTGATAATATTACAATTAAATTCAATAATAATTCAACAACACATTTTTCACCCAAAACATATTATCACAAAATCATATAAATGTCATATTTCACAAATCAATTCAACATTATATTATAACTAAAATTAACACTCAATTTCATACTATAGCTAATCATACAAAGTTATTAAATAAACTGGTACGGGAGGTATAAGTGCCTAATGCGTACTAGCTCACTTTGAATCACAAATTAATTAGAATAAAACCAAAACGTTAATGTTAGAGATTTTGGAGAAGAATCGAGTCACCTAAATTTGGCTCACGAACAGAGGCCTCCAAATAAAATAAACCGAGACCCGTCCTTAGACCTTATGAGGTCCACTATGTCAGTAGTAAGACCCAACAATTGTAGCGGAGTATTCGTCATAAAACTAGCAGAGAAAGAAAGAAGTGAGACACGAGGTATTGATATGACGAATAAAATGAAACCGAGAGCACTTCATATTAACTGAAAGAGAGCTGAAAACGTAGCTCACCATTGAGAAACTCCGGTGGTCGAAGTCGAAACCGAGCCGACAACAGAGGAGAGAGCACGGCAGACCACAGAGAGAGCAGAGAGGGTCACCGTGAGTGAGGGAGGCTCCGTGGTGACGGTGGCCGTGACAGTGGCAGGCGAGGTGTTTTCCGGCGAGTCAAAGAAAGTGAGTAATGAGATATTGAAATCGGAATATAGAGGATGAATCGATTTAAAAGAACGACAATATAAATTAAATAGTCGAGTTAAATATTAGAAATAAAGTATAGTAAGAGGAACAAGGTGGGTGACTTACGCGGGGTGATCGGAGCTCCGGCGAGGGCGATTTCCGGCGAGTGAAAAGAGGAAGAAAACAGGGGAAAACAGGGGAGAGAGAGAGGGTGGCCCACGGTGGTGCTCATGGTGGCAGCAATCCAAGGGCGGCGACGGTGGTCATGGTTCTCGAGCTTGAGCTCGCCTCTAATGGTGGCTCTTAAATACTCCGGTGAGCAGAGAGTAGCGGCGTCGACATGAGGAACAAGGCTGGTGGCAGAGCACGGTGGTCGGAAAAAGTGGTGGTCACCGTAGTGGTGGTTGTCGTCGTTGTTCTGTTGATGTTGTTATTGTTGTCGTTGCTTGTTGCCGTTGTTCGTTGTTATTTGTTGTTGTTGCCGCTGCTTGTTGTTATCGTTGATGTTGTGTTATTATTATTATTATTATTATTATTATTATTATTATTATTATTATTATTATTATTATGTTGTTGTTGTTGTTGTAGTTGTTTCGGCTGCTGTTGTTGTGTTTGATTATGGAGTTTTAGTTTATTTTGTTTTTGTTTTAATGGGTGATTAAAATAAGAGAGGAGAAGAGGAGTAGAAGGAGGGTTTAAAGATAAGGTTGAATGAAGATGTGTATTAGAGAAGGCAAATAAATATCTCAGCACAAGTAGCATATGTACCGACATAAGAGTACTATATTTGTGGGTCTGTTTGATTTTGTTTGCTCCGTTTTATTTACTCTTATTTATAAATTTTTATATTTTATTAAATTTACTATACTTTAAATTATTTGTTTAAAATTTTAATTCCATTATTCATATTATAAAATTTATAGTTCGAAAATATAAATGTATAAAAGTTGTCAGCTACAAATTGTACTACGGTCTCGTAAAATTTAAACGGTCTGTTCATTTGTAAGATACATTTCAACAAAATTATATTTTATTCAAATAGTAATAATTTTTAAAATAGAATGAATTTTATTAAGTTAAATAAAAGTAATTGAAGTAAAGTTTTAGTTCGACAGGTATTTTAGAAATAAAAATATAATACAAGTTAATATAAGGTTAATAAAGTTTAACTAGAAATATCTTGAGAAAATTTATTTAATCGAAATTTTTCAGCCGCGTTTTTGAAGAAATTGAATAAAAGTTAATTTATATAAATTTTAAATTAAGAATTTTTTTAAAATACTTAATTAGTATTAATAAAAACACGGGGTGTTACATACTTATCTATGCTATACATTATTATTGATGGAATAATAACCTTTCATGAAAAAGTGACTATAATCTTAATCTAATGTCTAACTTATATTAATTTTATCTAACTTACATTGTTCACCGTCGACGTGAGACATCTGATATAGTTCTTATTTTATGTTTTAAAGCTAATGGATCTATTATTAATTGATGTAAATACACATTATCCATACTTATTTGATAATAATTTTTTTTTAATACGAATCTAATTGTAACACCCCGTGTTAATTTAACACAGATTAATTATTTTAACTAAATTTTTAAATTAAAATTTGGGTTTTTCTATGGTGTACACCTGGGATTTTTCGTTTTCTATGTTGTACCCTCACATTTTCTATATTTCATGGTGTGCCCCTAAACATTAAAATTTATCTATGTTATGACCAAATTATTAGTCATCATTGACTTGGTCGTTTATTTAAGCTACTAAACGACTCTTTAATCCAACCGTTTGCTTATTGATCAATTCATGTGCTTATAATAGCATTCAATTACACGTTAACATGTCTAATTATATATTAGATGACTAGAAAATCACGCATAAAGTTATTTAATGATTTATGAAACAAACTTATTTTTCATGTTAAAAAAACGTTATTAAGAGTGACTTTCAAAAACTTCTATTTAATAGGGTCATTTCGCGTTAATTGGTAAGAAAGAAAGTTAAACGAAGGACACTCGGAAGAAAAATAACTAAATGGGGTTTAAGGATGGTTAATTTGGAGAATAAATATGAAGTTTAGGGGTATATTATAGCCAAATTTTAAATTTTAGGGGCATATCATGAGATATCGAAAATGTAAGAGTACAACATAGAAAACGGAAAACCTCGGGAGTACACCATAGAAAAACCCTTAAAATTTATATAATTTAACTTTTATTCCTTTGTTTTGAAAACGTGACTAGAAAATTTCAATCGAATAGAACTTATCAAGATATTTCTAATTAAACCTTCTTGATTTTATATTAATCTGTATATATATATATATATATATATATATATATATATATATATATATATATATATATATATATATATATATATATATATATAGGAATAAGATCAGGTAAGAACAGTCCTTTAGGTAAGAACGGTAAGAACAGTCAAAATACATTATTAATATACATAAGGTACATTTTAAATTTAACGTGCGGGTTAGTCATGAATAATAGTTGATACACATTTTAAAATTTAGAAGGTAAATTGTCATTAAATTGAAAATTTCTTTCAAATTTTAAGGTACATTTTAACTATACTAAAAGTACATTTTAATTTTGAACTTGAAATATACCCAAAAATTTCAAATATAACTCTTAATTTTTAAATGTACCTCATATTTATTTATAATGTACCTCACAAAATGTACTTTATGTGTTAAACGGATGTATTTTACGTATATTTGTAATGTACTTTAACTGTTCTTACCGTTCTTACCAAATGTAGTGTTCTTACCGGAACTCAACCCTATATATATATATATGTATATATATATATATATATATATATATATATATATATATATATATATATATATATATATATATATATACAAACATGTTCAAGAAAGTACTATAAATATTGAAAGTACTCAAGTACAAATGTATGAATTGAAACTCTAACCACAAAATTTGAAATTTCAACAATAGAATTTGAAATTCTAAAATTCCCTAGAATTCCAAAAATTTGAAATTCCAAAAAACCTTGGTATTTCAAATATTTTGGTATTCTAAATTTTTGTGTTAAAATTTCAAATATTTTGGTTAAAGTTGAATGGTACTTGAGTACTTTCCCTATTTAGAGGACTTGATATAACTTACCTCTCTCTCTCTCTCCACACACACACACACACACACACACACACACACACACACACACACACACACACACACACACACACACACACACGAACAACCCCTTACATGAGAATAATATAATAATTAAAATAATAAATTTTAATCATGTTTGAAGGAGGAAAGTGATGTGAGGGCGATTTCCGATGATAATTTTCGTTAGAAATTTTCTTCTTATTCTTCTTCATAATAACAAAAAAAGACAAAAAATAAACACAATACTGATATAGTTATGAACAAATTTACTCTTTTACAGCAGGTTGGTGATGATTTCGTGCTTGAACAAACAAAATTGGGGCCTCGAAGTGATGATACCAGGAAGCAAAAGGCAATCCATGATCTGATTAGTGTTCCTCCGTTGGATTTGGACAATCTAGTTGGGGGAGTGAGTGTGGAGGATATCCCGACTACCTCTTTACCTCCGATTGATGAAGCCACTGAGGGATTGGTGCAATTCACGGCAGAAGAAGTCACTGAGGAGCTGGAATATTGGAAAACGGCGGTGTGTTGCTACGTGTTGGGGGTGAATCCACCTTGGGGAGTAGTTGAGGGCTTATTCGCCGAATTTGGGCTGCTCACCAGGTTGACTCTCTCTCTCATTCTTTTTTTTTTTTTGCTAGAATGTAAGATTTCATTCATATCATTAAACACATACAAGACAAAGTGGTACAAGTCTCTACAATCTAGAAGACCACCACATCAAATCCCTATTACACCACTTCTCTTTATCAATAACACTAATACGATCACTAACAATTTTCCGAACATCACTAGCAACCTTACTTGGGAGTTCCACAACATTGAACAATCTAGCTCGATTCCTCTGGAACCAAATACTATACCAACAGACCAACATACTCACATTCACCACCACTTTCTTACCATAAGACCAGACTCTCTCTCATTCTTACCAAATGGTGTGTTTTTGGTTCGTTTTAAGACTATAGAATGAAGGGTGGCAGTGTTACAATCTGGGCAATATCTCTTTGATAATAAACCCCTAATTGTGAAGGCTTGGGAGCCTGATCTTGAACTTTCTAAACAGGCGGTCAAGACGGTCCCTATCTGGGTGAGATTTTGTGACCTGAACTTGAAATTCTGGGGTCGAGGTTTGGTGAAACTTGCTGGAATTCTGGGGAAATTTATTAAGAGTGATAAGGTAACTGAGGAGAAGACCAGGGTTGGCTATGCTAGGGTGATGATTGAAGTTGAGTTTGGGGGAAACTTACCTGATGTTGTAAAGTTTCTGGATGAAAAGGGTACACTCATAGAGGTTAGGGTGGAGTATGAGTGGCTTCCTGTGGTATGCTTGACGTGCCATGGGATGGGCCATAGAACTGAGAAGTGTAAGAGGGCAGGCAAGCTTGTGTCTGAAGGTACCGGGAAATCGTGCCACCTCTTCTCGACGCCCTGCTGTGGATACCCATATCTGTACCCTCCCAAACAAAACCCTGTGATGTAACACGGACTTTTATTACGCATGCTTTAACGTTGACTTAAACGGTTCTAACTAATGTCGAATTCATTTTGAGTCGTTTTAAATGTTAAAATGTTTAAGGTCGCTTCACATCACACTTAAATAAATGTTCATTTTGTCCATTTGGAGTTTAGCTAGGTCCTTGTCCTGCTTCTTTTGGCATGAGCTTCGCATTCGCACTACAATTAGTCCTTTTACATTAACAAGGTCTAATTCAGCACTCCTAAATTCCTAAATTTAGGCCCGGTAGCTAAAACCGCTATTTAGCCCCCTCTTACACAAAATACGGCTTCACGTCTTACCTTATCTCACAAAAACTACGCAAATACACCTCTTTCATTTTTACGGGTCTCGGGCCCGAAACCGAGCCCAAACCCAGCCTTTGGCCCGCACTCCAAAGCCCTAAGCATCACAAAATATCTCAGAAATATCCTAGAGGTTTTCTTGAGCCACACGTTTGAGATTATCACGAAATCTTTCCAAGATATAATTCAACCGAAACTAGGAAACTACACAAAAAACCCTCCCCTCGAACCGCATAAGCTTATGCGGTTTGGTGAGGCAACCGCATAAGCCTATGCGGTTTCCCCAGGCAACCGCATAAGGCTATGCGGTTCCTAGGCCTGTTTTTATCCCCGATTTCCTAATTTCTCCGAGGTTTTTAGTATATATACACCCCTATACCCCGACCTCAGAAACACAATTCAGAACCAGAATACATCTCTTACACCACAAATTCTCACATCATACACTCTTGCACTCACAAAAGCCTCAAGCACTCAAATCCTTGAGTTCAACACACCATCCCGTGTTGAATTTATCCTCCTTTTTAGTTCAAGAAGCGAAGCTCTGCCCAGATCTGAAGCGTCAGGACAAGGTAGGTACCGATCCACTTGGATCAAAGCTTTTTCTTATTTTCTATGGACTAACAAAGGGGTCTACACTTTAGCGCCCCTCCCGGCTTTGGCACCCAGCGCGCTTGCACTCCAAGTGTTCTATTTACTTCGGGTACACTCCATATCCGATGACACGCCAAAGTCGCATAAGCAACCGACCCTTATAAAATAAACCAATGGACAATTGAACTTTATTTTATTTGCATGCATATTGCACCTTCTTATTTTGCATTAAAATCAACTTAAACAATGAATTCGACCTTTAACTGAACCGTTTTCGTTAACAAGTTAAACATGCTAAACTGAGGGTTTAATCAATCTTTTTGCATCTGCATCTGCATTCTTTTACAAACTTATCGCACTTGTACGTCGCGATAACATTAGCTCAAATATCATCTTACAAGGATTGTTCTAGGTCAGTAGAGGCTATTTTTACATAGGCTTTTCTAAAAGGTTTTCATAAATCATTATTTGAATTAACTCTTTTTCTAAAGTACCTCACTAGAATCCAATCTGGTTTCACAAGCCTTAGATCTAGGGGTGTCGGCGTGCTCCAAAATCTAGGACATGTTTTTAACTTAGAACATGGTAGCAGGTTCCTAATTTCCGCGATAATTAGGTGGCGACTCCATAATAGTTCTTAAAGGTTTTTCCAACTTAATCTTTTTTAACTTTAAAATCCGCCCTTAAGCAAGACGCCGAGTTGGGGTCCCTCCCGGGTTCCACAGTTTGGCGACTCCGCTGGGGACATCTTATTTTTAAAACTTAAAACTAGCTTTTTCTTTTTAAAAATAAAGAGGTGAAACTTGAAAGCCTTGAACAATCCTTGTAAACATATTTGAGCTATGCACATCCGTTTAGAGTCCATTCCTTTTGGAATCTACGCACCCTTTGCACCCTCGAGAGGTGGTTCTCACATGCAGGCTTGTCCACTCGATAAAGCACATGCCGGACTAGCTTTCCTCTCGCCCCTCCAGGGCTTGCCGTAAACGGCTATCTCGACCGCCCCAGTGCTCCCTTCAGAAAACCTATCGCCCCGGCGTAAGGAAATGAAGGGGTTAAGTATCTGCCAAAGCGTACTCGAGGTAGTTGGAGGTGTACCCGACTGACTCATTTTCACCCTTTTTGAGTCATACGTACGAGTTCGAGGCTATGCACTCCATGGTCTTTTTCAAAATAGGCATTTGCATTCATATCTTCGAAAACTCGCTTAAACGTTTCAAAGATAAATGAACCTAACATCTAACAAACTAACACTTTTCAAACAAAACTATCGCGAATTTTTGAAACAAGCTTCTTCAAAACTTCCTTCTTCACTAACAAGCAAAAATCAGAGCAAGGATTAAAACCCGAGCTCGTGGATTTCAATCCTCTAGGTCATGTAGCATAGACTCCGTTTTAACATCCTCGACTCGACTTGCTCGAGCCGAATCCTTCTTCTTTTACACATCTGACTCGAGCTCACCTCGGCAAATCACCGATATCAGTTCGACGGATGCAAAGCAAAATCTTTTAACATCGAGACGAGATGTGCGCACGCATCCTCGCCTCAAAAGCTTCCCTTAGCAAAACTTTTTCGAAAACCTCATTTTTCAAGCTTAAAAGGTCTTTCTAAACAAAGAAATGAGCTAAAATGAATGCCTAAAATGAATGTGAGTCTAGTGGGTCGAGTCGTGTCGCTAATATGCAAAGTGAAATGCAGGCCTCAGCTGGATACTCGCCGCACCAAACAACGTGTAATAATCTCTTACAAGAAATGAACCTACACCCGCAAAATGGCCGGCAACAACGAAGAAGTCACCGCACTCCGTGATCAAGTTGCAAAGCTGACCGCTGACCTTGAGGGCCTTTTGACCCACCATACCGTCGAGGTGGAACGAATGGAACTCAAGATCAAGGAGGAAGCCGATAGGCACGCTAAGAAACTCCAAGCTATGGAGGAGAGGCTCTACGTCTCGAGCACTTACTCTATCCACAAAGAGAATGAGAATGTGCCCACTAGCATTAAGGACGAACTCCCAAACAAGCTCGCCCTTAGTGATCTTCCTATCTTCCAAGGACATGAGAGCCCGATCATTCACATCCGAGCTTTCAAATCCCAAATGGCCATCAAAGGGGTCGACGCTAAGCATTGGCTAACTCTCTTCCCGCACTCTCTAGTAGCAGTGCCCAAGGCATGGTTCTACTCACTCGACCCACAACGGGTCCCTACTTTTGAAGAACTCACAGTCGAGTTCGACTGACAGTATCGAGACAATGAAGACACTCAAGTCTCAATTCGCACCTTAGAAGTCCTCTCTCAAAAGGATAATGAAGGCTTTACCGACTATCTTACTCGTTGGAAGAAGCTGAGCGCACAAATCCCCAACCGTCCCCGCGAGGACGAGCTCGTACCAAAGTTCATAAATAACCTGCGACCCGTGTATCAATTTTACATGAGGTACAGCAACATTCAGAACTTCAAAGAACTAACTAAGGTCGGCACTCAAATCGAAGATGACCTTAGGACCGGCACCATGGCTAAGTACACCGGCCATGCTTATCAGGGAAGCTCCTCTAAGTCCTCCCGCGCGGTCAAGAACGACGAAAATCGTACCGTCGGTAACCTTGATGATGACACCCTTGACGCCTTCGCAACTACCTTCTCGCCGCCTCCTAAGGCCAAGAGAAACTTCGACCCTCTCTTTATGTCTTACTCCAAAGCATTTCAAAGGTTGGTCGAGAAGAATTACCTACAACCGATCGGGCCTACTAGCGAGCCGCCCGAAGACAAGAAGCCTAAATCTTGGAACCCCAATGCCTTTTGTGCATACCACCGAGGCAAGGGGCATGACACCGAGAACTGCTTTAGGCTCAAGAACGCTATCCAAGATCTGATTGACCAAGGAAAGCTCAGCAAACCATCTCAACCCACCAAGCCATCGAATAATGACAACCCACTCGGCAACCACGCCATCTTCGTAGGATCAATTCCCATATTGGATTGGTCTTACCTAATCACACCCTCCGACGACCAAGTCAATGCAGTCTACTGGTCTGATGACGAGGACGACGAATACTGGCTACCCACTGACGAGGTGATAAGCCACATCAATCAACTCGCAAAAGACATCGATCACCTAAAAGCTCTGCATCGCACTGCAGTCGAGCGTTTGGAACACCGTGTCCAAAAGGAACTGAGCAACCCAGTCTCGCTCGACACCCTCGAAGCTTTTCGTCAGAAGGACAACGAAGGCTTCATCAAACACCTTGCACAATGGAGGAAACTACTTTCCCGAGTGCCGGATCACCCGCACGAAGATGAACTCATGTCCACTTTCCTCTTCAGCTTACGACCCGCTTGGCAATACTACTTTCACTTCTGCCACGCTCAGAACTTCGAGCATCTCATCGAAATTGGCACTCGCATTGAAAAGGATCTCACGTCTAGCTACGAAGATCCCGCGTACCGAAGTACCCTTCGAGAACGCACTCTTAAAGGGCGAAAAATACACAACTCGCACGGCTCTACAAGGAACTTTGACAAACTCTATATGCCCTACGCTGTGGCATTACAAAAACTGGTTGAAAAAGACTACCTCACGCCAATCGGACCTATTAATGAGCCACCCATGAGAAAGAAACCAAAATCATGGGACCCTAACGCCTTCTGTGCATACCACCGGGGCATGGGGCATAACACCGAGAGTTGTCTTAAACTCAAACATGCAATCCAAGATCTTATCGATCAAAGAAAAATCAAGAAACCTCGGAGGAAAACCACACCTTCCTTTAGCAACGACGCGATCTACAGCAACTCAAGCAGCACCTCCAGCGGCACAGAAGACGATGAAGAAGAAGAAGAAATTCTTTTAGACTCTAATGCTCTTAGTGTCGGGTCATCTGTCGACCCATCTATCCTAGACTCTAGCTTTAGCTTAGATTTCCTTTTTACGGAGGCTAACTCCAAGCAATTTTCTGATTTGTCGAATAATTCTTTTCAAAATAATGAAATGAATAAATTTGCTTACGTCTTGTCTCAAGCTAATAACAAAATACAAACAAACAAAGATCAACAAACAATCAACAAAACACAAAATACAAAAGACACTAACTCATGCGATGAAAATGAACAAACAAACGAATCATTAAACAAATACATTGCAAACATTGTGCACCCAAAAACACAAGACCCAATCATCGAGGAAACCATGACCATAAATGTGGGAACCCCCGAGGAGCCAAGGGAATTACAACTAGGAGCCTCACTAGATGAACACGAGCGCACCCAATTCACACAACTCCTGAGCGAATTCAAGGACGTATTCGCTTGGTCATACAAAGACATGCCCGGAATCGAACGAAGCATCGCCGAACACCGCATCCCCATCAAACCCGGTTACAAACCCATCAAGCAAAAGCTAAGAAGACTACGTCCCGAATAGTCCCTTATGGTCCCTTATGGTCAAGGAAGAAATCGAAAAACAATTACAAGCCGGTTTCATCCAAGTCATCGAGTATCCTGAATGGGTCTCAAACATGGTCCCAATCCTGAAAAAGAATGGCAAAATTCGAGTATGCGTTGACTTTCGCGACTTGAACAAAGCTAGTCCCAAAGATGACTTTCCATTACCCCATGTGGACGTCCTAGTCGACAACACCGCCGATCACGCCCTTCTATCTTTCATGGACGGCTACGCAGGCTATAACCAAATCAAAATGTCACTCGAAGACATGGCAAAGACGGCCTTCATTACACCGTGGGGCACATACTGCTACACGGTCATGCCTTTCGGCCTAATCAATGCTGGCGCAACATACCAACGCACCGCTACAACCCTTTTACATGACATGATGCACAAAGAAGTCGAAGTTTACGTCGACGATATGATCGTGAAGTCAAAGGAGAGAAGTGGTCATATCACTAACCTCCGCAAGTTCTTCACACGCCTACGACAATACAAAATGCGCCTTAACCCCCAAAAATGTACTTTTGGAGTTAAATCCGGCAAACTACTAGGACATGTAGTGAGCCAAAGAGGCATCGAGGTCGACCCCTCGAAAGTCAAAGCAATCCTTGAAATGCGACCCCCGGAGAACCTCGACGAAATTCGAAGTTTCTTGGGCCAAATCCAATACATCTCGTGCTTCATCAGCAAACTCACCATGATATGTGAACCAGTTTTTAAGAAACTCAAGAAAACCGATCATGTTGAATGGGACGAAGAATGTCAAAAAGCATTTGACAAGGTCAAGGAATTACTAACTAACCCACCAGTTCTACGACCACCCCAAGCGGACTTACCACTATCCTTATACCTCACAACAACACCTACCGCCATGGGCGCCATGCTCGCTCAAGAAATAAACGGCGAAGAACACGCAATCTACTACATCAGCAAGAAATTTCTCGATTATGAAACTCGATATTCACCCGTCGAGAAGAGCTGTCTAGCATTGGTATGGTCATCCAAAAAACTCCGTCACTATATGCTAGCACACCAAACAAGGGTTTACTCCACAATGGACCCCGTAAAATACCTTTTCGAGAAACCTGTGCTTAACGGACGAATGGCCAGATGGACATTGCTCCTAGCCGAATTCGATCTTAAGTACGTACCCCTCAAAGCAATCAAGGGACGAGCAGTCTCCGATTTCCTAGCCGAAAATGCAATCAACGAAAAACCAATCATCGACACAACATCCCTTCCAGACGATGGGATTTACAATATCAACCAAGAACAATGGGAGTTATACTTCGATGGCTCCTCCAACTACCGAGGATGTGGAGTAGGAATACTTCTCATATCCCCGAATGGCGAACACACACCCTTATCCATCAAATTAGATTTTGACGTCACAAACAACGCCGCAGAATACGAAGCATGCTTGCACGGTCTCCAAGCAGCGCTTGTACTCAACGCCCGCAATATAAGAGTCTATGGGGACTCCTCCCTCATAATCAACCAAGTATCCGGAGCATGGAAGATACTCAACGAAAACCTAGCGTTATACCAAAGCAAAATACAAGAGCTCATAAGCGAATTCTATCACGTAGAATTCATACACCTCCCACGCGAAGAAAACCAATTCGCCGACGCGTTATCCAAGCTCGCATCACTAATCAACATACCCCCGGGAATGGAAACGCTCCCCATTGTCGTGGAACGACGGAATGAACCCGCCTACATCTGTGACATTGAAACCGAGGAAGAACAAACCGACCCTTGGTACCAAGCAATCATCAACTACAAAACAAACGGTGAATACCCACCAAACATTGACAAACGGGCCAAACGAGCCCTACGCCTATTATCATCACAATTCGTGCTGGAAATGGGCAAACTACTCAAAAAGACGCCTCAAGGCATACTACTCTTGTGCGTCGATCACAAAAAGGGACACGAGATCATGTCCCACGTACACGATGACGAGTGCGGACCACACATGAACGCACGAGCCATGTGCAAACAAATCATAAGGCTAGGATGGTACTGGACAACCATGGAAGTCGACTGCGCGAAATATGTCAAGCATTGCCATAATTGCCAAATTTTCGCAAACATACAACACATCCCTCCTTCACCGCTATACAGTTTAACCTCGCCATGGCCTTTCTCAACCTGGGGAATCGACGTCATAGGCAAAGTACAACCCGTGGGAGCAGGAGGACACTGCTTCATACTCGTGGCCATCGACTATTTCACCAAATGGGTCGAAGCCGCATCATACCGCACACTAGGCACAAAAGAGGTTGCAAAATTCATACAAAACAACATCATTTGTCGCTACGGTATACCCCACGAATTCATAAGCGACCAAGGCACACACTTCCAAGGAGAGGTCGAACCGCTTCTCCTCAAATACAAGATACAACGACACAAATCATCACCCTACCGACCGCAAACTAACGGCGCGGTCGAGGCAGCAAACAAAACCGTCGTATCAATCCTCAAAAAGATGATCGACACCTGCCACGACTGGCACAACAAAATCCCATTTGCATTATGGGGATACCGTACAACCATTCGCACACCCACAGGCATGACACCCTATTTCCTAACCTACGGGATGGAAGCCGTTCAACCTGTAGAAATCGAGATGCAATCCCTTCGAATTCTCATGGAAGCAGACATTTCTGAGGCCGAATGGGCACGCGAACGATACGAACAACTCATCCTCTTAGACGAAAGACGACTACATTCACTAAGTACAGTCCGAATGTACCAATCTCGCCTGCAACGCGCCTACAACAAACGGGTCAAGCCACGCATCATCAAAGTGGGTGACTTGGTACTCAAATCAGTCCGAGCACCATTACCAGTCGACCCAAGAGGGAAATTCAAACCCAATTGGGCCGGACCGTACTTGGTCAAGGAAATCCTTCCCGGAGGAGCCGTGAAACTAACTGACCTTGACGGTCAGGACTTCCGATTACCAACAAATCTTGATCAACTCAAGAAATACTACCCCTAAACACAAACAAATTTGCAATGTATTTCAAAAACAAAACTCACTCTCGCATGAGTGAACTACGCTCGGTTTGATTCCACGCCCTGTGGATACGTAGGCAGCCTTGCAAAGAGCTCAACCGAATCACACGAACTACGCCGGTTTGATTCTGTATTCAAGGCAGATACGTAGGCAGCTTATCAAAAGCACAACCGAACTTTTTTTAGCACGCATGCCCAAAGCTTAAAAAGGTCAAGGGCGTTGCACTCACAAAAAGACACGCTCAAAGCTTAAAAAAGTCGAGAGCACAGTCAACACAAAACGAATCAACATCCCAGATCCAAAGCTTAAAAAGGTCGAGGATCTTAGACAAAACAACAAACGAATCCAAAGCTTAAAAAAGTCGAGGATTTAAAACAAATACGAATGTTCGAAGCTTAAAAAGGTCGAGAACATTTTAAAGCAAAACAAAAGAAAGCAACGAGACAAGACAAAAGCAAATTAATTCTATTCTATTAATTTATTTAGAATTTTTCGCAATTTAGAAATGAGCTAGGAACAAGCCTCCTTAGCCCTTTATTCAAATCTAAAACATGCATTTAAATGAAGGAACTTTTCTAAACTAAACAAAGCAAACTACTCAAGTCTTTTTCTGACGCTTCGGGTTGACCTCTTCATCTTCAAGAGGCCGATCCGCCACAACTTTCGACCTAAGGACGGGAGTAGATCTCTCAAAACCTGGGGGCTCGATCGGGTCCTCATCCTGCTCAACCGGGGGCTCCTCGATCCTTGACCCTAGACGATCTTTAACAGTCACCTTCGGTCCAAGCCTTTCCCGCGCCGGTCTCGAAGTAGAAGCATCCGCACCAACAGTACAAAGATCACCATAGTCCCTCCTTTCGCGCACCGCCTCATACGTCAAGGAGGGCCTTGGCCCATTCTTTTCCCTCCTCCTTTGATTCTCCCATTCCCGAGGATCATTGGAGCGGTACCACCGTGTATAGAAGTCCGTAACACGGCTAGACTCTATATGCTCCGGAACAGCCCAAGTAACACGGTCCGACCATCCTCGGATCCAAGCATCAATCGCTTGGTTGTTTAGCACAACAACCCCTCCAACCTGAGTATCCTCATATCATTTTTCAAACAAGCCTACCAAACAGGTTTACCGACGGCAATCAAGTTCAAGCTACAACAATCAAGTTCAAAGTCTACACTACAACGACATGTACATAAAGGTTCATAAAATCTTTAATACACAAATTCACTCGGGGTGACGACGCCGATACTCGTCAAACTCACGCCGAATCTGAGCCGTCTCAGCCCGGCTCTGACACAACTGAGCTGCCTGCTCAGCCCAAGCCATCCTCCACCTGTTGGCTATCCGCCATAGCTTCTTATGAGCCTCCTTAGCCACCTGTGATACACAACACAAAAACAGTTCACATTTTTATCCATTTTGCCTTAATTTCACTCAAATTAAGTCAAACTTAGGGGGGAAATTTCAAAACAAACGCAGTCAACCCCACTTTGCCTTAATTTCACTCAAATTAAGCCAAACTCGAGGGGGTAACACAAAAACACGACGCTCACAAGTTTGATCATCGCTATAGATCATACCTCGATCAAACTGGGGGCTCACTCACATATACAAGACAAGTACATACCTTCTTCACCCCGTCATTCACCGCCCATGCCCGCGTCAGTGGTCACCGGCAAGTACGATGGCAAAGTGAAAGTACGACGCACACCAGACTCGTCGTACTCAACGGTGGTAGGGAAGTCACCAGGCTGCTCCGCCATCTCGGGATCAAACTCCTACAAAACAAGTACAAAACACACACGTCAGGGAAATTTTTCGCAAAAATTACCTTACGCACCTCAAAAGAAGCAAGCATACCTCGATCGGCCCACAAGCAAGCCGAGACTCCGCAAACTGGCCGTAGTCTTCCTCAGGACAGAGAAGACTCACTGACTCTCCTTCCCCGTACAACACCACCCGATCCTGAGCGGAAACCCCTCGCTCAAACAGGACCCTCGGCGGATCCCTAGGTACCACCGGAGCCGGCCATCCTGCCTGGTAAACCAAACGCTCTCCAAGGTACCAAACCGATCCATACGGCGTCGCTAGGTACAGGCGCCTGGTCTCTCGCTCTGCAAACCTAGCTCCAATGCCCTCAGGAATATCCCTGTACTGGCCCCACGGGAATGGCACGAACTACAAAGAAAACAGAACACACTCATAAATACAAATACAATACAACCACTTTAAATACACTCTATTTAAAATGGTTCAAGCACAAACCTCATCAAAACGCATCCGGTTCAGACGATCCCGAACATCATCATACGACCAGTTAAACGCAAAGACGGTTACATCGCACCCCAAGCACGCATCACGTACTCCTCACGATCCTCACAAAGACGTGGGGAGCAGAAAAGGAAAGTGGCTAAGAATCCACGACTGCACACACAAGAAACAAAAACACGTTACACGTTACAAAGACAACAAAAACAAACAACAATGCACCTAAGACAAAAACAAAATCAACACGTACCTCCATCAAGAATCCAGGCGAGACTAAGGACAGTCTCGACCCTCGATCCATGACCCGCGGTCTCACGGCATCCATGCAGAAACGAATGCACAAACCCTGAGACGGCGTCACCCAGTCAAACGTCCCAATTGCATTCCAATCCAAGAGATGCATAAGGACCGATGTCGACGCCCGCTCGCCCTTATCGCCGAAGTACACGGCGCTGACAAACCACCACAACCACATACGAGCATTCTGCTCGTCACTCCACTCCGAGGGGCCATACTCGGTCTTCCCCTCAAAATACTCCAGGATATAGCTCGTCTTGAAAGTATAAGGTGGCGCACCCTCACAAATCACCTCCAAACCACCGCCAACCGCGGCAGTCACAACATCGTCCACAACGGACGGCGCAAAATCAAAACTCATGTCGCGGTCTCCAAACGGCACTGGCCATGACAACAGATTTCAGACAAGGTAATGCCTGGCCAAAGCGGGCATATGGAACGCCGTCGTGGTGTCCCAATACACCGCCCAGAAGGCCCCGATCAAGATCAGGTTCGCCGTCTGCTTCTTCCTCGCAATCTCCCTCCAATGGCCGACCAACGGGCCAAAAGCACTACGCAACACCCAAGCTTGCGCCCTCGGCGAAAGCTTCTCCTCAAAAACACACATTACGGACGAAACGCCCGAGAAAGTCCTCATCGAGCCCTTATCCCAACCCATCGTCGCTCGATAGGAAATGTGTCTCTCCGGAGCAAGCAGAAGGTTGTGGCCATCCCAACCCTTCGCGAAGGCCCTGTTCACACGTGATCTTCGTGGCCTAGAGCTACTCGCCCTAGGCACAACCTCCTCGACCTCCTCAGCCTCCTCCTCAGCAACATACATCTTGGCTTCCAGCTCATCCACCAGCTCTTGAGCAAGCTCGTCCTCAGGATCACGCACAGGGACATTTCTCCCACGGCCTCTACCTCGTGACTGACCACGTCTCGTGGGCAGGTCCCGAGGGTCAGCATCCCTCTCACTACGTGTACGCCTCAAGCCACTCGAGCTAGAGGCTCCCTCGGTCCTCGAGCTAGCACTCTTACGAGATCTCGATCTCGTAACACGACTAGAATCTTCCCCTGCAACCAAACACAGCAAATACATACGGCTATAATGCATGCAAGCATACAACTTGGCATACACATACACACAAATAATACGCACATAATACATATACATCCCTCAACACATTACACTATACGCCCTACAGAGCATTTTTAGGCCTAATTCATAATTAAGCCGAAGACCGTTCTCTACACTTCAAAATTACAACTTTATGGTTTCTACGCGCCATAATAGTCCCCAACAACAACCCATTACAAGCAATTGCATTTTGGTCACTCCGATCAAAAACCCCCAATTCGCCTTAATTACTCCGTATAACTACGACTTAAGACGGCGATTTGAAAGCCTTAACTCGACTTTTTCGCAAAACTAACGTTATAGGCATGCGATACTCACTATGGGCATCCTACACCGAAGTTTAATTGAAATTCCGGGTCGGAAATTCCGGGTTCGTTTTCGGGCCCGAAACCTAATTTGGACGTTTTTCACACAAAGACGGTCTAAATCACAATCAATTCACACATACATGCTAGCATGGCATAATGCAACACAATGACGTCAATTTCAAGCATTCAAACGGCAAATTTAAAGCGAAACTCGGGTTTTCATTCAAAACCCGTCTTTTCAACATTTCAAGGCAAAACTAGCTAATTACAACAACAAATAACGTGAAAGCAAGTTAAAATGGAGCATTACCTCGTTCCATAGCAAGGCAACGCAAGAAAAATGAGCAAAAACGGTTGAGAAATCGAAAAATGACGTTTTTTTGAGCAAGAAACCGTGAATGAGTTATGAACCTCACTCACGGCCTCACTCGTGTTTATATAGCCCCCAACAGCCAACTAGGGAAACCGCATAACCTTATGCGGTTTGCCCCATGAACCGCATAAGGCTATGCGGTTCCTGCCCCTGGCTTTTCTCGGGTTTTTCTCGTCTTACGTCTACTTTTCGATCCCTAATTCATCCTAGCTCTAATAAACTCCAAGTACGTCCCGTGCTTGGGTTAAGGCATCACCTACAGTCCACCATACGTGTATATTAAGCATTTAATATACGGTACAGAAGCAGAAGCACGAACGCTCTTCACGAGCATTACATCATTTTCTCCTCCACGGAAGGCGATCATATGCAATTACGACTACACAGACGCTCCTCGGCGAGCCCGAGCACAAGCACCCTGCAATACACACCTAATTCCAAGCATCTCACTCTACATAGACGCTCCTCGGCGAGTTCAAGCACAAGCATTACAGAGACGCTCTTTCACGAGACATACACTAACATCTACACGAACATCCTTATTCACAAGCATATGCACCCTGCACTCTAGTCCCTTTTACATCCAACACATGCAATACGAAGACATTACAAGCACCAGCACCAGCATCAACATCTGACGATACCAAGCACACACAAAGGCACCAACAAACGACAACAAGCACAACGAAGACATTCAGCAGGCCGGCAGGCCCTTATAGCATGCATGGACCGCCAAGTCCTTAAAATGCGCACGCCCCTCCCCGTTTAGCCCGGTTCGAAGTCCTCGTCTCACCCATGGACACATGCTTCGTCTCGCTGACTATATCGAGACTGTAATGGTCCGGATATGGTCGTGGAGTTTGACTAGCGCTCTAGTCCGAGCTCAGTCAAACTGGGGGCTCTGTGGATACCCATATCCGTACCCTCCCAAACAAAACCCTGTGATGTAACACGGACTTTTATTACGCATGCTTTAACGTTGACTTAAACGGTTCTAACTAATGTCGAATTCATTTTGAGTCGTTTTAAATGTTAAAATGTTTAAGGTCGCTTCACATCACACTTAAATAAATGTTCATTTTGTCCATTTGGAGTCTAGCTAGGTCCTTGTCCTGCTTCTTTTGGCATGAGCTTCGCATTCGCACTACAATTAGTCCTTTTACATTAACAAGGTCTAATTCAGCACTCCTAAATTCCTAAATTTAGGCCCGGTAGCTAAAACCGCTATTTAGCCCCCTCTTACACAAAATACGGCTTCACGTCTTACCTTATCTCACAAAAACTACGCAAATACACCTTTTTCATTTTTACGGGTCTCGGGCCCGAAACCGAGCCCAAACCCAGCCTTTGGCCCGCACTCCAAAGCCCTAAGCATCACAAAATATCTCAGAAATATCCTAGAGGTTTTCTTGAGCCACACGTTTGAGATTATCACGAAATCTTTCCAAGATATAATTCAACCGAAACTAGGAAACTACACAAAAAACCCTCCCCTCGAACCGCATAAGCTTATGCGGTTTGGTGAGGCAACCGCATAAGCCTATGCGGTTTCCCCAGGAAACCGCATAAGGCTATGCGGTTCCTAGGCCTGTTTTTATCCCCGATTTCCTAATTTCTCCGAGGTTTTTGGTATATATACACCCCTATACCCCGACCTCAGAAACACAATTCAGAACCAGAATACATCTCTTACACCACAAATTCTCACATCATACACTCTTGCACTCACAAAAGCCTCAAGCACTCAAATCCTTGAGTTCAACACACCATCCCGTGTTGAAATCATCCTCCTTTTTAGTTCAAGAAGCGAAGCTCTGCCCAGATCTGAAGCGTCAGGACAAGGTAGGTACCGATCCACTTGGATCAAAGCTTTTTCTTATTTTCTACGGACTAACAAAGGGGTCTACACTTTAGCGCCCCTCCCGGCCTTGGCACCCAGCACGCTTGCACTCCAAGTGTTCTATTTACTTCGGGTACACTCCATATCCGATGACACGCCAAAGTCGCATAAGCAACCGACCCTTATAAAATAAACCAATGGACAATTGAACTTTATTTTATTTGCATGCATATTGCACCTTCTTATTTTGCATTAAAATCAACTTAAACAATGAATTCGACCTTTAACTGAATCGTTTTCGTTAACAAGTTAAACATGCTAAACTGAGGGTTTAATCAATCTTTTTGCATCTGCATCTGCATTCTTTTACAAACTTATCGCACTTGTACGTAGCGATAACATTAGCTCAAATATCATCTTACAAGGATTTTTCTAGGTCAGTAGAGGCTATTTTTACATAGGCTTTTCTAAACGGTTTTCATAAATCATTATTTGAATTAACTCTTTTTCTAAAGTACCCTCACCCCGAATCCAATGTGGTTTCACAAGTCTTAGATCTAGGGGTGTCGGCGTGCTCCAAAATCTAGGACATGTTTTTAACTTAGAACATGGTAGCAGGTTCCTAATTTCCGCGATAATTAGGTGGCGACTCCATAACAGTTCTTAAAGGTTTTTCCAACTTAATCTTTTTTAACTTTAAAATTCGCCCTTAAGCAAGACGCCGAATTGGGGTCCCTCCCGGGTTCCACACCTGCGCGCGCTCGGCCTCGTGTGATGGGGCGGAATGCACGGCGCGAGAAAAATGCGTATCATATGCATGCGCGCTCGTATGAGGCCTACTCGCTCGAGACTCTTTTGCTATGGGGGAATGTCATTGCATGAAATTGTGACAAAAGAAATATAAAAATCCTTTTGATATGTATTTTCGGAGTCGCCACCAAATATTAAAGGAATTTGGAACCTCTTCAGCGCGTCTTAAAATCATAAGACGCGGGGGTCTCAGATCTCAAGGTGCGTCGATACCTATCCTTCTGAGGTTATTGTGAAACCAGAAAGGATTCAGAGTGATTACTTTTCGAAAGTTTTGACAAAATGTATTATGAAAACTGTAATAAAAAAGCCTACGTAAAAGTAGTCTTTACTAATTTGAAAACAAATGCTTTAATTTCAATATTTGGGCTAATAGGACGCTACGTACAAATGCAAATATGTGACTCGACAAATATGTAAAATGAATGTAAGCCGTCAAAGCTATGACGATTTGCTATAGGAAATATACGTAAGATTAATAATTCATTGTATTTGAATTACTAAATAGACGTTATTCTCCGACTTGTATTCAGTTCTAAGATTTTGTAAAAACCCTCGGTTGTGCATGTTTAAAAGACTAATTGAAACGGTACAATTTAATGTCGAATCCGTGTTTTAGTCGAAATTTAATGCATTAATCGAGAATTTGCATAATGTAAAAGTAGTGTTTAATTTAGTGATTTTGAGTCGTTTATTTATGCGATATTGGCGAGGTTTAGACGAATTTTTCAATTCGAATTACTACAACCGTATTGCGAATACGGGTTCGTTAAAGCCAATATCGAGGTGGGTTAGAGTAACCCTTTTTGTCCAAGTCTCAAACGTCCAATCCGAAGGTAAAGTTTTTTTTTACCATAAAATGCAAAGACGGTTTTTAGAGTGGAAATTTATAAATGCGAGAGGCTTTATGTGTATGTATTAGTATTGTATGTGTTGATTAATTATAAAGATTGATGATGTGAATGAAGAATGTTGTGTGTTTTGTGTCGAATAAGGGCTGCTATTTATAGCAATTGATTCGTGTTTTATGCATGGTTGCTCAGAAAATCGCCAGTAAACCAGCAATTATTACAAAAATCGCCAGTGTGCAGTACAGAGCAAGGAAAATCGCCTGTACACAGGCGATTTTCCAAAAAATTGGGTGTTTTTCAATTGATTTCGTAGCGCCGTATTTAGTATGACATGTTTTCGTAGGTACTTCATGATTGTGTTTGTTTGTTGTTGACTTTAGGGGCCGAGGATCAACTTGAGTCAGTTGATTTCTCGGCTCCGTTTTCGCGTTTCGTGTTTCGGTTTTACGTCGTATTTTTCGATTTTGGCTCGAAATAGAATAATATTGTAATATATTATTTTACGACGTTGTGAAGTTTTGTTTTGTAACAATATGACCCGGGACGCGCTTTGGTCCGTTTCGGGTGCTTGGGCCTTTTTGCGTGTTTTGGGCCGTTTTTGTGTGTTTGGGTCGTTTTTGTGTTCTTGGGCCATTTTTGTGAGGCGTTTTTGTGTCGTGTTTGTGCGTATTGTGTCGATTTATGATTAAAAATGACTAAATTAATATTCATTTTTACGAAGTATGCAAATTCAAATTAATACGTTAAAAATGACTAAAATGTTTTAGACACTTTTGTACCGTTTCGTCTTATTTTTTAAAAACATGCATGAAAAGTCCTTTTCGTCATCGGGTTTGTTTTTGGGGGGTACGGATACGGGTATCTACAGAGCCCCAGTTTGGCTGAGCTTGGACTAAAGCGCTAGTCAAACTTAAAAGATAGTATCCGGACCATCACAGTCTCGATACTACCTGGCGACGCTAAGTATGTGTCTCGGGGAGAGACGAGGATTTAGTGTCGGGAATGCGGGGCGGGACGACATGTTTAAGGACATGACGGTCCTGCATGTTTAAGGGCCTGCTAGCCTGCTGTTGTTTGAATGTCGTCTGATGGCGTTTTGTAACTCGGCCATCTCCTGCGTCTTGAGTGCTTGATGTGTATTTGCTTCTGCGTTTGCGTTTTTTGATTTTCTTTCTTGTAATGAGCGCGGGTGCTTGTGCTTTTGATTCGCGAAAGGAGTCTGCGTTTTTGACTTGCATGAGAAGTGCGTATCTTGTTTATGACTCGTGAAGAGTGCATGTGTTTGAGAAATATGCGTATTTGACTCGTGAGGAGTATACGTTTTTTTGATTTTTGACTCGTGAAGAGTGCATGTGTTTTAAAAATATACGCATTTGACTCGTGAGGAGTATACGTATTTTTGACTCGTAAAGAGTGTATATGTTTTGAAAAGTATACGTATTTGACTCGTGAGGAGTTTACGTATTTTTTGCTTTTTGACTCGTAAAGAGTGTCTGTGTTTGAAAAATATACGTATTTGACTCGTGAGGAGTATACGTATTTGTTTTTTGACTAGTTAAGAGTGTCTGTGTTTTGATTATGTAAACTCGTAAAGAGTGTAGACGTACTTGACTTGTAAAGCGTGTACGTGTTTTTAACTTTTTCTGACTCGTGTGTGTGTTGGTGTTTTTGTTCAAAAACACGGGTGAGGGGGGTTTGTTTCATTCATCCGAAAATTAGAAAAACAAAACACTTCAATTTAAAAACTTGTTCTCGGCGATTTTTCAACCAATTTCATCATTCCGCCTCCTACAATTCGCAATGGATCAAGGTATGCACTCACTCTAGTTGCTTTTTCGTGTTTTGAAGTCGGTTTGAGACGGTTTTAACCCAAAATTCGTTTTTTAGGGTTTATGTTGAACCGCTTTGTTTGATTTGAATTTTGCCATTGTCGTTGCTTGAAATTGATGCTTGAGAGTGCTATGAGGCTTGTCTTGCTATTGTTGGTGATTGCTTGCGAAAAACCCGAGCTTTTGGGGCAGTTTTTCGTGTGATAGAGCAAGGGCATTTTGGTCGTTTTTCGTCTCGAAACACGTTCAAAATTTCAATGTAGGTTACCCAAAGTTGTATTGCAGGCTCACCCACGGAGCGAGTCGACCCGGCCTAGACGGCTGCTACGTCAGCCGAAGACCCCAAGTTTACACCGGAACAGTAAGGTTGATTGAAAAATATTTCAGTTAGCTGAAATCTTATTCGAGCTAGCTGAAATAAAAACTACTTCAGATAGCTTATTAAAAAATACGCTAGCTGATTACATGATTTTTATATTTTTACAATTATACCCTTATAAATTTATGGCAAAATTGTTAAAAACTACTTCTTCCATTTCATTCAAATCTATGGATTTACTTTTTGTACACTATTCAAAAGTGAGGAGAATCCTCGATATATCGTCTAATATATGAAATAAAAAATAGTAATGTAAGATCTTGATTTAATTGCCTTTTCGAGAGCATTATTAATATTCAAATTTCATATTTTTCAGAATTATGTAACTAAAGATATAAACAAAAGAAAACGTGCATCGACGTACGTGCAAAAAGCAAATGTATAGAATTGAATGAAATGGAGGAAGTACCTTATAAAACCACTTTTTTGCAAATAACTACCTTATATAATTTCTTTTGCAAATAACTACCTTTTAACGTTATTTCTATTCAAATTACTACCTTAATGTGACAAATTTGATTTAAATCACTACGAAGTCACTGGAAACCGTCAAAAAATTCAAAATTTCCGACTAATTTGTATTTTTTCTTTTCTTAAATTTGAAAATAACACTTAAAATACCCATTTTACCCTTATTTAACATATCTCTTCTATTTCACCTCTTTTCTTCCTTCATCATCTTTAACTTATTTTTTCCTCTATTAATGGTGTGTTTATTTTCATCTCTTTTCTTTAATCTTTTCTACCCTTTCTTCATCTTCAATTCCTCCCTAATTTTTAGTCATTTTTCCCAATTTTTTCTCCCTTTCTTCATCCTCATTTCCTCTCTAATTCTTAGTCATTTTCCCCAATTTTTTTCACCTTTTTCATCCTAATGATATTTTATCTCTCCTATTATTTTATTTTTAAAATTTATTTACCCCCTTTATCTTCTCTTCCTCCCTACAAAGAAAAGCAACAAATTTAACTCAACCAAAATTTCATAACTCATTAATCTCAAAAATAAAAAAATTAAATTAAAGGCACAATCTTTTACAAATATAAATACTTTCATACCAGCACAACTAAATACAAACATTAATCTGAAAAAATAAGGCAAAAAATCGTACTAAAACAAAAGCCAATTTTTTAATTTAGGTTTTTCAAAACACTCTTTTACATTCAATTAAAATAAACAAACTATACAAAATTTATAATACCTAATACAAGACAAGATTCAAACCTTAAAGATAAGGATTTAGCAAGATATTGTTTATTTAATTGAAGTAAGAAGGAAAAATCATATAATTTTGGCTGAAATTTTAAAGTTTTTTTTTTGGGATGATTTTCATGGGTGTTGAAGAAGTTAGAAAACAAATGAAATCAGAAATGGAAAAATGAAAAGGGTTGGGAAATGTTACTTTGAGGGGCAAAACGGTCAATGTGTATAAATTTTGAGTTAATTGATATTTCCGGTCAAATGGTAGCATTTTGAACACAAAATGACGTTAAAAGATAGTTATTTGCAAAAAAAAATTATATAAGGTACTTATTTGCAAATAAGTGATTTTATAAGGTAGTTTTTAGCAATTTTGCCTAAATTAATATATATATATATATATATATATATATATATATATATATATATATATATATATATATATATATATATATATATATATATAAGAGTTTTTTCGAGCGCTCTTCTTAATTCGAGGAGATTTTAAGCAAATCATAAAATTACATTAGTAAAATAAATTAAATTGTGAAATAATAGTAGTTTGGAAAGAAATAATTATATGAGAAATAATTCCCTTATTTAATTATGAAACATTAGAAAATTTTAAGCAAAGTCTTTGATTATTATGTTTCAAAAAATATATAAGTCGAAATAATATAAAAATAACATCATTAGTTTCGAAACGAAAAATGCTATCAAATGAGTATAAATATCAAAATATTTCATCCAATAAAAAAAAAAACATTTGAAAGATGGATTAAATAATTTACATTGAAAAAAATTAAAAAAATTGGAAAGAAACAATTATATGACACATAATTTACTTTAATTATGATACATTAGATAATTTTTAGGTAAGTCTTCAAACCTTTTTTTTGTATATATATATCATAAACTTTAGCTTGCTCTTCTAAGGTACCGGGTTAAATAGTTTTAGTTTATTATGTTCTAATTATGATTATTGTTTGTGTTATTATTATTTTTTACGTGTATTTGATTTGATAAGTGTATTTAATTTTGAAAAGTTTTATTTCTTAATTATCATGTTTGTTATTTAAACATAGCTTGATTGAATTAATAATGATCTTTTTCCCTTTGTATGTTGCAGATTTATATTTTAAGTTCAAGATTTGAGGTACTCATTGAAGAAACTTGATTACAAAATCAATCAAATATGTAACATGACAGGTAAAAGAGATATACATGATCTATTGCTATATCTTATTTTCATAACAAATCATTATTTATTGCTGTATAATACGGAGTAATATTTATTATTCATCATACTTGATCTTTTAGTTAGTTTCATCCTATTACGTTTTGATTTAATTGTTCATGTCAATTTTGTATTAGAATATCTGAAAATTAAGCATAAAAAGAATCAATATTAATGGTGTATTATAATGATCAAGTAAAGTTTAGTTTGATGAAAAAATTTCAAATTTTTACTATCCCGTTTTAAAGTACTTCTTTTAATTCTTTTATAAATTAGTAATCAAACTATATATTTTATATCTATACACATCTACATAAAAGAGAGTTTTGCTAAGTGTTTGTAGAGTGCCCACATCATAATTTATTAAACACTACAAAAAAACTGTGTCATAGCGATGGACACATCCGTCGCAAAAATACGGAATTCCGTCGCGAAAACAGTAATAGCGACGGAATATCCGTCACAAACGTGTCGACGCAACAATTCGTCGCAAAAAATATTTTGCGACGGAATTTCCGTCGCAAAAAGCGTCAGAGGACCCCTTACAAAGTCAAGATATCTTGACTTTATGCGACGAAATTTCCGTCGCAGGTAAAAAATTTGACTTACGTTTACCATTTGCGACGGAAATTCCGTCGCACAAAGTCAACAGAAGTCAAAATTTATAAAAGGCTTGCGACGGA
Organism: Dianthus caryophyllus; assembly: GCA_023091065.1. Taxonomy (NCBI): domain Eukaryota; kingdom Viridiplantae; phylum Streptophyta; class Magnoliopsida; order Caryophyllales; family Caryophyllaceae; genus Dianthus; species Dianthus caryophyllus. Next base: position 17,113,762 of record CM041527.1, on the reverse strand, counting down.
CTTTCCGTCGCAGGTTGTTTTTTTTTTTTTTCGGCAGCATGTTTTTTCTGCCGTATTCCACACCATTTTGGTGTTTTTATTTGTTACAATTCCGATACAAATGACCCCTGCATTCAAAAAATTACAGTACACCAAAAACCAATTGGACAGCTGGCGTTGTACCTAAATACTGAAAAGTCACCATTCCATAAATTTTCGAACTTAAATAATACAAAGTACGTCCTAACAAGTTCACAACCACAAGTTCGAGAAATCAAACTTACTTAACTACCTACATTCACATAACTAGGTGGGAGGGACAATACTACCGAACCCGTGAGCATCGCCGTGGTCGTCGGAGAAGTCGTCGCGACGAAATGGTGACGGGCCGGGATTACATGATTGATCAAGAGGAGGGAAACCGAACTTCTGTTGCATGAATGTCATCATCATGTTCTGCCTATCTTCAAATTCCTTCAATTTCGCCTTTAAGTGTTGGTTCTCGGCCATAGTCTTCGATACGACGCCGGGAACATAATTAGGCGCGTGACCGGCTCTGCTACTCCTCGTGACATTTGGCGGTTCAAAGAACTGCGTAGCCGTCTCTCCGGTACCATAAACTCTACCTTTTCTGTCGAAGCCTCCCGCGGTTTCAAGGTAGATTTGGTCCTCAGTCAAATCTAGTTTCCCGGCCTCCTTTTCCGCCATTTCTTCATGTAATCGTTCTGAAAACAATACAAATTTCATTAAATACAATGAAATGTATTACTACTAATAATTAGGGCTGAGCAAAATATCCGAATATCCGAAATCCGAAATTTAAAATCCGAAATCCGATCCGAAAATATGGATATCCGATCCGTTTTTTTTAAAAAAACGGATATCCGTATCCGAAAGTTTCGGATATCGGATATCCGATGGATATTTACAATTTTACATTCGGATATCCGATATCCGAAAAATATCCGAAATATTCGGATACGGATATCGGATATCGGATATCCGATATCCAATATCCAAAATTTTACCCAAAAAATTACTACTCAAATACAAAACCCTAAAAACTAAGTGAAAATAAAAAACAAATGCACTAAACAAGTAAACAGCCGTTTTCTTCCTCTTCACTTTCTTCTCTCTCTTCCTCATGAATCCAATCTCTTCCTCCTAAATCAAGACCACCGTCCCACACTCCCACCCCTTAAATGACGACCACCGGCAAGGCTGCAGTCACCGTGTGCACCGTGCACTCCCTTGCACCGTCCCACACTCTCACCCCATAAATCACGACCACTGACTCACGCACTCCGATCCCTTCCACCGTGTCCGACTTAGCCGTCACCTGCCATTGTTGCCGTCACCGCCGCCATCACTGTGTCTATTCCACCGTCGCCGTCATATTTCAGATCCGAAATTGTAATTTTTGTGGTCTATTAAACATTTTAATTATGGTCTATTGAACATTTTAATTTTTTGTATCATATTTGTCAAGTTTTAAAGCTACTGCCTTTTGAGTAGGTACCATTCTTCAAATTTTGATTTTGTAGTGAAAAAGCTTACAAAAAGCTACTTTGGATATCGGATATCCGGGATATCCGATCCGAAAGTTTCGGATATCAAATTTCGGATATCCGAAGGTGTTCGGATCGGATCTCGGATATTAAAAAAGTTGATTTTCGGATACGGATATCCGATCCGAAATGTCAGTTCGGATCGGATATCCGATCCGTGCTCTGGCCTACTAATAATAACAAAACAACTAATACTACTAACTATTACTAATAAATGATACTACTACTCCTAAAAAAGTTTAGACTACTACTAATAATATAACTAATTGTACTACTAATAATTAAAAAAACCAAGTATATTACGTACTGCGATTGTTCGGCACGAGGAGTGATCCATTTTCCCTGCTTGTTCTTTTTCGACAACTCCAACAACTTAAAAGGACTCACATCACCGGTGTCGTCCTTACTCTGCAAGTTAATAATTTAATCATGAATAGATAATGTGTAACAAGTTTTAGTAAATAATAATAATAATAATAATAATAATAATAATAATAATAATAATAATAATAATAATAAAAAAAATAATAATAATTATAATAATAAAAATAATAATAATAATAATAATAATAATAATAATAATAATAATAATAATAATAATTATAATAATAATAATAATAATAATAATAATAATAATAATAATAATAATAATAATAATAATAATAATAATAATAATAATGATAATAATAATATTAATAATAATAATAATAATAATAATAATAATAATAATAATAATAATAATAATGCATAATGTATACTTATATTAAAAAAAAAAAACTAAGACCTACACAAGCATTATCCAACGCTCGAGCTGCACTTTTCCGACCTAAGACGCGCGTCGGTAGTGCTTTTCCCTCTTTCCCTCCCTTGCACCGGTTTTCCGTCGCCTTCTTCGAAATCTCGGAGAATTTCGGTTGTCCTTCTTTCTAGTTAACAACTTTGCAAAACATCCAGGAGTCATCCAAATCGGTGCTTTCTTCTTCCTCGCTGCTCTGAATATCTGATCTCTAAACTTCTTTTTAATGTACAGGTAGTAACATAATTCCAGCTCCTTGAGATCGGTAGCCTTTACCTTATTCTATTCAACAACCATTTAAAAAATAAAGGTTAGAAATAAATTTAACTTTGAAATTAACCTTACAACCAAAAATATATATAAATTAACCTTGAAATGATTCCACATATGCTCTTGACGTTCACGAGGAGTGGTTGACCAGCTTGGATAGAAGCCGTCGTAGTTGGCATGAATGCTGTCGATCATAAACTCCGTCACTTTTGGATGACCAAACCTGCAATTTCATTAATATGCAACTAATGAAAATATATATACAATAAACAAAAATAATATTTATGTCCAAAATTATATAATATGCAACAATTATAACATAATTTCTTACCAAACGCCATCTGATTCTTCGTCGGGGTCCATGATCAATTTACCGTCTTTATCATATTTCGCCGGTTTTTCCTTCTTCTTCTGCGGTCGTGCCTCCTCGTTCTCATCGTCATGACGCTGAGAATTGCTTCCACTTCCTTTTTTCCTAGCCATTTGTACCTAACAACAACACAAATTAAAACACAAGTCAAAACATTCAATTAAAATAACACAAGTTAAAACACATGTTTTAAACACAAGTTAAAGCTTTTTCCTTACAATTTAATATTTATTTGATTCATCGTCACTATGATTATCCGACTCCAAACAACGAAAAAGTGCATTAACACCTTCCTCTTCTTCCTCATCATCATCATCATCATCATCATCATCATCATCATCATCATCATCATCATCTTCTTCTTCTTCTTCTTCTTCCTCTTCTTCTTCTTCATCATCATCACCATCCAATGCCTCTTCTACTTCATCTTCATCATATTCCATCTCATTCTCCACATCCTCTTCTTCCCGCACCCCGTCGTTATCTTCTTCACCCACGTCGTCCGTCTCGGCAATGTCAGTTACATCTTCATCCTCTTCCACTGATTGAGGTTGCGGATAACTGACATTTATATCTTCTTGGTATACAATATCTTCAATGGGGATATCAAAATTCGATCTTGATTTTATCTTAAATACTGAAATTAATCGATTATCTTTCTTTGTGTTAGGATATGAGCGTAACACACTTGTTCCGCTTGGTATGCCAACACAAATGGATCATATGTTGGATACTTTTTGAGCAGTTCACATCTACTAACTTGTATTTCTTATGCACATTCAAGCCTCTAGCTGAGTTGTCTATCCAATCACATTTGAACAAAATCGTTTTATAGCTCCTTTCAGAAGACGTATAGACAATCTCAATCACTTCATTCAGGGTTCCATAAGTCTCAACTCCTTCCGTTGAACTGACATATACCCCATTACTTACTGTAGATTTTGGTATACATCAATCCCTTCCTTGAAAGCTCGAAAACGATATCCATTAATCGCATATCGTCTCCAAGTTCTGACTGAGCGAGAAGGACCTAACGCTAAAACTTTAACTAATGGATCTTCTATCCTGAACACCTATTATGAGACAATTACTGTTTTCATAATTCGTTCATAAATTTAAATACAAAAATTAATAGTCAAAAAAATAAAATTCATACTTGTTTTCCAAACCACTTGGGAAAATCTTTTTCATGTTTCTTCCAAACTTCGTCAGTACAACTGATTTGAGGATACTCATTGAAGATATACTTCTCAAACTCACTGCACATTTCGTATGATTATAGTTAAATATGTTACAATTGCTCGTTCATCGCAATTAATGATAAGTGTTATGTTCAAAAAAAAAAAAAAACTCACATTTCGTATGGTCTTAGTATCTCACAATTTGATAAAATATAGAAATGAGCTTGTTCATACTTTTCCTCTGTCAAGTATCTCTTAACACATTTTCCTGTCGTACTCCTAGAATGGTCTCTAAATATCTCAGGTATAGATTTATCTTCTTGGTCTTTCATGTTGCCAACGTCTAAATCTTTTGCTCTTGTGACCACGTGATCCTCAAAATAAAGGGAGCAAAAGTTTGATATTTCTTCAAGCAGATACGCGTTGGTTATAGACCCTTCAACTCGTGCTTTATTACCAATTTTTTTTTTAATGTGATTAAGAAACCTGCATTTAAGTTACAGGTTTTAATGTTAAATTTATGTCATAGTTTATAGGTGAAACTATTGTTCAAATTCAGTAAAAAAATTCACCTTTCAAAGGGGTACATCCATCGATAGTGAACCGGTCCCCCAACCTTTGCCTCGTAAGGCAGTGAACAGGTAAATGCTCCATGCAATTGAAAAAAGACGGAGGAAATATCTTCTCCAACTTACAAATAATCTCAGCAATGTTTTGCTCCAAAAGAATTACATTCTGAACTTTAAGATTGGAGACACACAAATCTCTGAAGAATTGACTTAACTCAGTTAATGCACTCCACGTATTACACGGCAATAGCTCTTTGAGTGCGACAGGCAGTAAGCGCTCCATAAAAACATGACAATCATGACTCTTCATCGCATGCAATTTCAAGTTCACGTTGTCTACACCCCTGCTCATATCAGAAGCGTAACCATCTGGAAACTTTAGCTGAGAAACCCAATCACACAGAGCTTTTTTTGGACCTTATCGAGAACAAATCTCAACGATTTGGGTCTTGACTTGCAATATTTCTTGAAATCTAACTTACCCTTAGGTCCAAACGCTGTTTTATTTGGGACTTCCATGATTGTGTTTATTAGTTGTTCGAAAAAATTCTTCTCAATGTGCATGACATCCAAATTATGTCGAATCAACATCGTCTTCCAATAAGGAAGTTCCCAGAATATACTGCGCTTCCACCAACCCGCTTTCTTGCCTTTCAATTTTTTCAACTCAAGAGCTGTTGAGCCAACAATTGTTGGCAAATTCCTCACAATGTCCCAAGTTTGTTCTCCGGTCAACCGTGCTAGGGCTGTATCAGTTTCATTTGGTCGATCTTTTCTAAAATCGGAACATTTCCATCAAAAATTGTGATCCATTGGCAACATTTGACGATGACAATCAAACCAACATACTTTCCGACTACTTTCAAGGTAAAAGGACTTAGGCGGGAGCCGGTGACAATAAGGACATGCTAGATGACCCTGAGTGGTCCATCCAAAAAGCATCCCGTAAGCTGGAAAATCGTTAATAGTCCACATCAATGCTGCTCGTAGTTGAAAGTTTTGTTTCTTTGATACATCATAAGTGTACAACCCCGTACTCCATAGTTGTTTCAACTCTTTTATCAACGGTTTCAAATACACATCCATTTTCGACTTAGGATTTTTTGGACCAGGGATTATCAACGTTAGAAAGATAAACTGCTTCTTCATGCACAACCACAGAGGAAGGTTGTACGGAGTCACCATTACAGGCCACGTCGAGTACGGTTTTCCAAACTAACCATAAGGAGAAAACCCATCGCTGCATAGGTCAAGGCGAACATTGCGAGGCTCACTTGCAAATTCAGGATGCTCATTGTCGAAATGTTTCCAGGCTTCACCGTCACTAAGATGTGACATAGTCCCAGTTTCACGGCGACTATCAGAATGCCATGTCATATTACTAGCAATACTTTTGGTAGCTTAAATTCGCTGCAACCTTGGTCCTAACGGAAAATAAGTTAGCACCTTTTTGCCCACTCTTTTGTTGGACGAATTTAGATTAGCCTTATATCTATCTCTACCACAGTTAGGGCACTTCAGAAGGTTTGCATTCTCTTCCCAAAACAACATACATCCAATGGGACAAGCGTCGATCTTTTCACATGGCAATTGAAGAGCTTTAAGCACATTTTTGATCTCATAGAAGTTGCGTGACATGACATTGCGCTTCGAAATCATGTCCCCGATCAACGACGCGATACGGGCCATAACTTCGTGAGCTAAGTTGAACTCGCACTTAAGTGCTACCAGTCTTGAAGCCACTTCTAGAACTGACATTTCACTTCCTTCATACACTGGCAGCTCGGATTTTTTAAACATTTCAAAGAAGGCTACGACTTCTGGGTTTGGAGTCTCTTCAAACTCCTCAACTCCATCACGATTTAAGGCTTCCTCACGAATTTGATCAATCCTATCACGTAACGCATCCTCCACCATATCGTGATACGGATTTTGAGAATTCGATCCACTACCCTCTTCTTCATTAGAGGTTGGAAAAGATTCTCCATGAGCAGTCCAGTAAAAATAATTACTATCGAACCCTCTTAAAGCTAGATGGTTTTTCACTACAAATTCATATAAATATGGTATGTTTTTGCATTTCGAACATGGACACCTAATCTTTTTTGTTGTCTTAAACTCTTCACTCTAGTTAGCAAATTTAAGAAACTCCAAAACTCCTTTAGCGTACTCACTCCTAATTTTTTTTGTTATCATCTAAACGCTCATACATCCATTCTCGCTCCGTTCTCTTCATTTCAATCTAAAAGAATCATGAATAATCACACATATACACAAACAATTAACATTTCACACAAGTAATAGTCAAGTACTCAAAAACAACAAATTAACAACAAATAATCATATACAACGATAACATTTAGTAATAATTGAATTTTTATTAGTCAACTCCACGTTTTGGGTCCTTATCACTCCAACCTAAACCCATCTTTAAACGTCTTCTATCACTAGTAAATACAATTCTTGTTTAACTTAGAATGAAGAAAATTCGGCAGCAATTCCCTTCAGTTCTCCAAATACATTATATAAACGAATAAAATCCGTCTACTTATGTATTCAGAGAACATATAAGAAATTGCCATCGAACTTTCTTCCTTCTAACTTATTCAAGAATTGTATTTACTACCTAAGTGATAGAAAACGTTTAAAGATAGTCCCAAAATGGGGACTATTCAAAAGTTATTCCTAATGAATAACTTTTGTACGGGTACTAAGTCATGAACGATTAAGAAAGTATACAAAATAATAATATTGTTATATATGTATGATACTATTAACAAATAACACTAAATATTAACAAATATTAACAAATATTACCAAATATAACTACTACTAGTAATATTATACTACTACTACTATTATAATACTACTAAAACTATAATAGCATAACTACTAATACTCCCATCACCACAATATAATAACAACACCACAATCCAACAACACAATACAACAACAATAACAAGAACATACACAATACAACAACAATAACACCACCAACATCACAATAAACAAAAACAACAATAACAAGCTCACAATACAACAAGAATAACAACACTAACATCACAATACAAGAACAATAACAACAACATCAAAATACAACAACAACAATGCATCTATCAAAATCACTCAAAACCCTAATTTTAAAATTAATATCAATTGAAAATGAAAACACACACATGGCATCTATCTTAGGTCATAATTCTACTCTAATAATATACAAATAAGAAATAATTTCAATAATTGATTGAAAAACAATCAAAAAATCAAAAAAAAAATCAAAACTAACCTCAAGGTGGTGGTGGTGGCCGGCGGCGGCGGTCGGAAGTGATGCCGGTGGTGGTGGTGTCGTCGTCGTCGCCCTCTATTCTCTCTCTCTTTTTTTTTCCCGTGAAATATCAGATCTGCTGCTGCCACAGCACTTTTTTTTTTCTCTGCGACGGAATTTCCGTCGCAAACACCGTCGCTAAACCTTTGTTTGCGACGGAAATTCCGTCGCACATAGCGTCAGTGATCTCTTTTGTTTTTACTCTAATTTGTTTTCACCTGCGACGGAAAAGCCGTCGCTACAAAACTGTTCGCGACGGATATTCCGTCGCAAATACCGTCACACATAGCGTCAGGGTTCTCTTTTGTTTTTACTATAATTTGTTTACACGTGCGACGGACAATCCGTCGCAAGCCGCCGCTACAAAACCGTCACACATCTTTTGTTTAGTTTGGCGGGTTTACAATTTTTTGGCGCTGAGAAGCTGCGACGTATTACTACGTGTGCGACGGATATTCCGTCGCAACCTTAAATTTTTGCGACGGATTAAAATCCGTCGCAAGAACCGTCGCTATAAGCATTTTTTTTGTAGTGAAATTTGTATATTATTTTTTAATTACTTATTAATAAAGTGAACAATACTTACCATGATTATTTGATAATCTAATACGGAGTTAAAAATAATTATTTGATAATTGAATAAATTCAAAACAATTTATTTTGTATAAATTAAAAGAAAAACTCTTCTAGAAGTACGTTCAATTAAGAGCAATTAACTTTCACTAAAATTTAAAGAACAAAAAAAAAGTAAGCTAAAAAGTACTAAGACCAACGTCTTTCCTATTGTTATAATACTAACATTTAGCCTTTTTCCTAATGTTTTTCAAAACATTTTAGTGCTCTATAAAATTTCAATAAAACTTACTTGAAAACTATTAAGACTCACATAAGGAAAAATAGTATTTTATTTTAATTACCATAAGATAAACTTATATTTTCATATAAATTGAAGAGCTCTTGAGTAACACTTACCATACTTATTTGATAATTTAATTAAAATAATATCTTGATAATCTAATAAAATTCAAAGAAATTAATTTTCAATAAAATTAAAATAAAATCTCTCCTACAAAAGAAATTTAATTTAAAGTAATTATCTTTCTATATAACTTAGGAAAAATTCACAAGAATAATCTCAAATAACACCCATCTTCCATGGATAATCTTAACTCAAAATATTCTCAAAACTTACCTAAAAAAAATTTAGCCAAAAAGATATTAAGACTAACATTTTTCCTAATTTTATAAGACTAAAAAAGTAATCTACAAAATTTCCTTATTTAGTTATCATACACTTTTAGGTATGTCTTAAACCATTTTTATACATAAAAATAGGATCATGTAAGTCCACCCTATCTTTTGGAAAAATACACAAGAATAATCTCAACTAACATTCATCTTCCAAAAATAATCCCAACTCAAAATAATCCAAAAAATTATCTCAACTATTGAAAGTTATTCCAATAATATACTTTTGATTATTCTTGTGAATTTTTCCCTATCTTTTTAAGTTATGCATCTAAATCTAAGATCCAATGGCTTAAACCAAATTTCACTAACTAATCTAAAATTCATGCTTATATATATACATATAAAACAATTAGCTTGATATGTATTTAATAATTTATGATTTATCATTTTCAATGAGTAAGTACCATTAGCTTGATATGAAACTCATGCCTATTATAACTAATATACAATTTATGATTTATATTTTAAGTTCTAGATTTTATGTTCTCATTAAGTAAACTTGATTACAAAACCAATAACAAAACTAATAAATATATAACATGAAAGGTAAAAGAGATATACAAGATTTATTGATTATCATATTTTCAAATAGAGTCATTAATTACCGTTATATGTAAAAAATTTATAATTTATAATGTTTGATCTTTTAGTAGTTTCATCATATTAAGTTTTGATTTAATTGTTTATCTCAATAGTGTAGGAGAGCATCTGAAAATTATGAGAAAAAAAAACTAATCTACATGGCGTAGATGGATGTTGGTAGTTCTTTTTCCAAAATAAAAAAATTAAGGTAATACTATCCATATATTAAAAATAAATTTAGCATAAATAAGGTAGTTTGGACAAAATAATCAAATTTTACATTCAAAAGTATTAAGTCGATAATATACTATTATATTGTTCATATAATTTATATATAAATTTTCATATAAAGCGGTACGATCTTATGATAAGATTACTTCATTTTGAAAATTATTTCTACGTTTTAAAATAGATTTTAGTTACTTTATTTTAGATATCACATGTGAATTGGTTACACGTGAGTCATATGCTAATATTCATATCCCGAGATAAAGTACAAATCATATAAAAATTAGTCATGTATGACAACTTTCATTGAGCAATGCACTTGAGCACACATGCAAATATCAAAATCAAATATGTAGAGCTTCAAATTAGATGACAATTGAATTATCGGCAAATTTCATTGGATTTAGTCAAAATCCGTTGGTTTTAATTTTAAATTGAATAGAAAAATAGTCATAATTATTTGATAATCAAATAAAAATAATCATTTGATAATCTAATAAATTCTATTAAGAGTAATAAGTTTTCTACAAAATTTAAAGAAAGAAAACAAAGATAAAAAAGAATATAAAGAATAACATTTTCCTTAAATTCATATGACTACCCATGATTCTTTTTCCATATATTATTCAAAGTAACTAATTCTCTATAAAATTTCAATAAAAACTTACCATAAATATTAAGACCAATATTGCGGAAATTGAGTTTTTAATATTATTTTCAATAATATACATTTACCTCTTCATATAAATTGAAAATCTCATGGGTAACATTTACCTTAATTATTTGATAATCTAATAAAAATAATATTTCTATAATCTAATAAAATTCGAAGCAATTAATTTTTTTTTCTATAAGATACAAATAAATAAATAAATAAAACTCTCTTAAAAAAAAGTTTAATTCAAAGCTAAGTCTTCTTTAAAACGGTCTCAAATTAATTTATCGTACATAAATGAGAACAAATCATGGTTAAAAGGATATAAAAATATAAAATTAATCAAATAAAGTCACAAACAAGGTTAGTTCAAAAATTTAGGTACAATTAGCAATGAAATACAAATACTATGAAAATAATAACGACAATATGTTAATATAAAAAAACTAAAAACTGTACAAATTTATATGAATATTCTTACATATATATTTCTATATTTCTCAATATTTTGTTATATATTACAATAAACATGATATTATTAACCCTATCTTCATATTTTATTTTATTCTTTTTTTAGTTTTTTATATTTGTACCAACCCAAATTAAAAAAAAAAAAATCATAAATTAATTATTAACCACACATTATTAAAACCCGTGCATCGCACGGGCTTTAAAACTAGTTTATTTATAAAATAAAAAACATGTACGTTTATGTCAATTTCTTTATTATTATTTCAGGTTGCTTTACCAAACAATATAATTAGTTTCAGCTACCTTGTCAATTATTTATTTTCAGTTAGTTTTTCAGTTTCAGCTACCGTCAGTGGCGGACTCAAAAACATAATATTATGGGGTCTATTTTTTTTTTTTTTTTTTTTCTAAAATTTTGCTATGTAAAATATAACAAAATATTATTTATTTAAAATAAAATTGGACAAAATTGACCAAATAATTTACAATACGTTGTCCCGGGACCCATACTTTCCAACATACATCCGTCACTGGCTCGATTTTTAATTTTCAGTTACCTTTTCAGCTTTCGGAGTTTAAGCTATCTCTTCAATTAGTTTTTTCCGACCGAAATTTTTTTCCCCCCTATAGATAAACCCTTCCGTCCCCCTCTAACGAAGAAATCCAGGTAAATGCTCCTCAACACTTTGTTCCCTGAAATTGTTGCTACAAAACATGGTATATGCCTCTGTATTTTGTAAGCCCAGAAATTTCAATTTATATTGCTGCTTGTTTTTGTTAGTGATGCATTATTTTGTGCAAGAACTGCTGCTTTCAAATTTGAGATTGACTACGGAAAAGTTTATTGAGTATTGAACTTGTAAAACTTGGTTATCTTGTGGTTTTTTTTTTTTCAATTCTCCAACATTGAATGTTTATATGATTGTTCAAATTGTTCCCAATACTCAATTTTTGTATAGAATGTAAGAAATTCTATTCAATGGTTGATTCATTGAGGTGTCCGTTAATATGTACACCAGATGTTCGATGATATGCTTGTGTGAACTGATACATGCCTTTTTCCCATGTCGTCTAGCAATCGAAAAGGGCGGTGTTGGGATTTTGATGGTAGAGTATAGGTTTGCTAAATCTATGACCAAGTAAATGTATGCAGCATAAGAATTTCATTCGGCGACAAATTTTTAGCATGTTAAGAATTTCATTCGGCGACAGCTTTTTCATGTTTGACATGTTATTCCTATCAGTTACTTCCTCCGTCTCGTTTATACTTAGATTGTAAGAGCATGCTTGTCAAGTACGAGTATTTTCTTTCAAGCCAACTAAATCGGTTACTCAATATGTATGTTCTTCCCTTAGACAGTGCTGAAAGGAATATAGTTAATGAATTTCAATTAAAACTGATGATTGAAGCCGTTTTTTTTATCTTGTCTGAGAACAGTCACATGGTTTGATTTGTTTCCATGAGTAAAACGTGTTCCCTTAAAATGCTGTGACATCAAACATGCCTGCTTTAATGGTTGCAGGGCTGCTGAATGACGAAGATGATGGTATAAGTGACTGACGTCTATCTGATAACGTTTGCTCTTGTTATTATATATTAACATCAATCCTAAAAGAATACTTAGAGAATAGGAGATAGTTATGAATTCTCTATCTTTTACCTCATCTATCTTATTTCCATTAACTAGCCATCAACCTTGCCTTTACGAAAAACACTCAACAATTCATACTCATTGCTGTTACCCTTCCAACCAATATTCTTTGTTAAAAACCCGGCCTTTGCTAGTTTCTGCTAAGAATCAGTCTGAAGAAGGGCTGGTTCCTGTCGTTGATTTAGTAGACTTGGGTGAGAAAGATTGGTCGTTCCTTGGAGCTGAAAGCATGAACTCCAAAGAAGAGCATGACAGAAAAGTTGATCGAATAATAACCGTTGGAAATGTCGTGGATACTTCAAAGATTTTGGTTTCTATGGGCTCAGACGACTTTGTAAGTAGGTTGATTGAATATTCACCTCGCCAACTTTTGCTAGTTGTTCACGAGTCCTTCCTTTCACTTGCATGCATCAAAGAGATGCATGATGAAGTTAAGTGCTGGCAAGGAGAATTTATCTTTGTTCCAGAAAAATGGGCTCCCTTTGATGTTGTTTTTCTGTACTATTTGCCGGCTTTTCCATTCAAACTCGACGAGACCTTTAAATCACTTGCAAGTCGCTGTGCGCCAGGTAAAAGTTTATGTTGCACATAGGTTGTTAGCCAATGCTTGAATATTTTCTTGGCAATTTCACGGTAATAGATACTCCCTCCATTCTAGCCATTTAGCCCCCTTCCTTTTTTCACCATTTTTAAGAAAAAGTGAAAAAAGTGGGGTAGAGTGAAAAAAAAAAAGTAGAATAGTTTAATTATAAAAAATTGGATGTGAGTGGGAAAAAGTAGGTATGTGTGAGAAAAAGTGGGGTATGTTAGAGAAATTATTACTAAAAAGGGAAATGGGGCTAATTGGAAAAAATTTCCGAAAAAGGTATATGGGGTTAATTGGAAAGAATGGAGGGAGTATATTATTTACTCATGCTTGCGATTAATTACCACTGCAGGTGCCAGAGTGGTGATCAGCCATCTCCAAGGAAGGCTTGGATTAGATCAAGAACGAGAGAAACACCCAGAGAACATTGTGTCAGATTTGCCTGTGAAATCGACATTAGAGTCTGTTGCATCTAATCATTTCTTCGTGATGAAAGAATATATCGATGATCCAAATTATTACCTAGCAGTTTTAGAGTTTAAGCCATAAGTTAGATATTAATTCTGACTCGGTTTAGGATTTAGTACCATGACAGTTTCATGTAAGTAAACATGAACTTCCAGTGTTTTTTGTTTTCTAAGTTCTAAGTTCTTAAATTCTCCACTTTTTTGTTTTTTTGTCAGATAACACAAATCCATTGAAAATATACCCATTAGAAACAATGTTTATTCTTTAACAAAAACACAGTCGTTATAGGGAAATATCATGAAATTGAATTACATCAGTCAAGTACAACGAGATTTTGGTATCCTTTTCCTGAAAGGGTGATCTTCATTACATCCTCAGCCGTGGTAATTGACTTGATATCATCTGATCTCCAGAATGCGTCTTTATTGAGGAAGAAAGCAAACAAGGCTCTTGAGAAACCATTGATTGTCGTTAACCTGTTATGAAACATATCTCTGACAGTTGGCGGACTGTAGTTCAAGCCCTCAATGTTCCAGAACACAACTTCCGGCACCCGATCAAACCCGTGTTTCTGGTAATTCTCCCACACAGCTCTGTAGTTCCATCCCCAACAGTTGTTTGCTCCCTTCCGAAACTCCTTATTTGTAAACACGAACACTCTTTTCACCATTTCTTGTGAGCCGAGCTTCCTGCTTACTCCCATCTGCAGAATTTGATTCAAAATTGCCTCCATGTCCACCCTTTCAGAACAGTTCAGCTGTTTGAACAAATTCAGTTTTGAACAAAGATAGTCTCCGTCAATTTTGTAAAGCTTAGGACATTGGTGAAACCCGTACAGGGATTCCTTCCATGGGCCGTGGCCTAGTTCCGCAATTAGCATTCCCATTGACATGGATATGTTCTTTGTAGTCTCCACCATGTTTTCTGAGACATCACATATAGCAACAGCGTTTCTGAGTTTCCCTTCTTTAGAGAAACATTTAACCATTTCTTTCCATTCCAACTCCTTCTCTTCGGTATTATCATCGTTCAGAGAAGCGATAACACTTTCCGGAGTTGCAGGGAAAATCAAGGTATTCTCCTTCAGAATCATTGACTGTAAAATCTGGTAGTAATTCCTTTTCGATGCATTGTCCTGGAGTTTCATCAACTTCTGGTAGGCCTTCTTCATGAAGACCAAGGTGTAATCCCGAACACGCCCTCGCTCGTCTTCTGTTTTTCCCTGCAATGCCATTCTTAGTGGACCAAGAACCTCCTTTCTCAGCCTATTCCGTACCCGATACACATAATAATCATCCTTAATTCCAATGTAACTTGGGTCGGACTCCCGTGGAAACACCTTCCTTGCAACAGTTTCACATATGAGTGTATGCCTGTCGATCAATGAATCAACAGATGGGCACTCCACCGACGCAGAGCTCAGCAACTCGACATTGCCAGAACTCAGAGACCTGAGATCAGACTTCAAAAGATCTGCAAAAATATCAGAAACTCTCTCATGAAAGAAACGATATGTCGAGTCCTGCACATATCTGCTCACAGCCAGCCGAGCAGTCTCTATCTCATCCACCTTCTTTGAAGGGCCTGACAAATAACGGCATTGTCCTTTGATCAGTCGGTGAAGCACCTCTGGAAAGTCTCTCAGAGACCCGAAACTAGCAAACTCCCTGAGATTACAAGCCAGAGTTAACGGGTGATTTTCGTAAAGCCAAAGGGCACAAACATAAAACCCTTCATTGTTACGCTTCACACCGCCTTTCAGAGTCCTTAGATAGGATATAAGTCTCATTGTTGTTAAAGGGTCATGCTGCCATGACTCTGTCAGCAAGAGTCTAAGTTTCTCCGGTGGTGTTTCCGGGGTTGCCGTAAAGAAGAATCTGGTACATGGGTTTTGTGGCGTGGAATTGTGTGGTGGTTTTGTGGGTGGTAGTGGTGGTGTTGTTTGTGGGATACATTCTCGGAGAATTGGTGGACCAACTAAGAGCATATTAGGTTTAATGGGGTTGATTATTTCTGTAAATCAGTGGTTCTATTTATATTAGATTTCTTCCTTGAGCTCCAAGGAAATCAGTGGTTCTATTAACATTAGTTTCCTTATTTACGGAGTAGTAGTTATTTATGTTTTTGTTTTATTATTACTTTTGCCTATTTTTAGGAATTGTGAATCATATTTTTGATTTTATTTTCAGATAATTAAGGCGGTGGAATATGTCTGTAAGATCTTCCTGTTTATTTTGTGTTTCATACTTGTTAGTTTGGGAAGGTGCTACAGTTAGAGGTATTGTAGCCTTTAGTACACCACCAATAATAATTTGACACATGTTAAGTGGGGCTCTAAATAAAAAATCTGAAAAAATATTTGAAGGGAGTAATTTAAGCGGGTAATTGAATTAGTAATGCGTCAAAAACATACCTCTTGAAATTTATTTATTTTGCGCCAAACACAATTGATTTAGGGCCTGTTCTCTTCACCTTATTTTTTCTGAAGTCTGAAGTCTTAAGTTTTAAAGTTTCAAGTTTTTATAAGTTCTGAAGTTTTCAAGTTTTACGAAGTTGTAAAGTTTTCTGAAGTTTTCTTAAGTTTTCTTAAGTTTTTAAAATTTTGTTAAGTGAGATGGTTTTTTTAGAAAACTTTAATAGTTTTAACATTTTGAAAATTAAAATTAATAAAATTAATAATAATAATAAAATTGAAAATAAAATAATTACCAATATATCAATATAATATATTATTTAAATATTAGTATTTTATTTTATTTTTACTATTTTATTATTAATATTAAATTAATAATATAATTAATAATAATATTTCTAAAATAATAATAATAATTATTATTTTAATTTTAATTTTAATTTTAATCTTACATTTGTGGTGATTTGAGTTTGGTGTGGTCAATGCACTTTGGAGTCCGTCACATAATGTACTTAGCAAGATTTATTTGTATGAAAATAAAACGTGGATTTCATGAAAATATTCATGGCTTAATTAAATCTTGAAAAAGTATATAATAATATCCTTCTTCATTCATTAGATAAAAATCTCATACAATAAAAATAGATACAAATTTTTAGTTACCATATAGATCAGTTTCGTCTAAATTGAAATCTTCATCTTCGAAGATGTTATCCATTCCTTGCACGGAGTTCCATATTTCGGTGGATATGCCATCTCGAACACTATCCATGGCCTCTTTTCGAAGTGTATTAAATAAATCAGAATCAACTCGTTGTTCGATAGTTAAGGCTCCTTGAAAAACCGGTCTCCCCAATGTATGCAAACGACATAGGTTATGAAGGGCGACAACTGAGATAATAATGCCTATTTGATACTTCTCCTTCATCTGAGGCATTGTTTCTAATACCTTCCATCGACTTTTAAGTACCCCAAATGTGCATTCGACTTTTGACCGAAGTGATGAATGTTGATAGTTAAAATGTTCAAATATTCCTTGAGGTCGTTCTCCATTTCTAAATTCCGGCAAATGTTTTCTTAATGACCGATCGCAATATGGAGCCAAGTAACCTGAAGTGTTCGAATATCCGGAATCCACCAAATAATATTTCTCTAATCATGTAAGAAAAATTTATATATATATTAGACACTTCGATTATGCATATATGTAAATACTTATAGTATAGTTTAGTAAAGCTTGTAACAAAAAATAATAATCTAAGTGTATAGTCTTAAAAGTTACCAGAAGGCGGGTGCTGTAATACCCCGTATTTTCGTGTCTCGGGTAAGGTCGATCTTAGAGTTAATGTTGGGTTTTATATCTTGAGGCCAGGCTTAGAAGCGGCTATATTATCTTTGAGATAGGGCTTGAGTTAAATAATGATAATAGTAATAATAATAGTAATAATAGTATCAATAACACAATAGTAAAAATAATAGGTATGGTAATAAGAATCATATAGAATAGACTCAAATAAGGATCAATTAATAACCTAAACTCTCAAATACAAACAAAGGGGGAATTAGGAGAATTAGGTCGTGGAAGTTGACCCTTTTCTGATCAAAACAAAACAAAAAAAAAATAGAGAGAATAAGAGAGTGAAGGGGAGAGCAATCCCTCGACACCACCACCTTCCTAGCAATCACGTCAGCCTCACCACCACCCACACCACCACGCATCGCCCACGCCACCACGCACCGCCCACGCCATCGCAACCACCGTCCTTGAACTGTCCACCACTATTCACGCACCTGTTGCTCGGTTTTCGTCGCTTTTGGCCTTGTTTGGCCGAGTTGTGGTGGTTTTCATCGGGTTTCCAACTCCTAGGTTGATTATTCGAGTGTTTGAAGGTATAATCCGTACTTTAGATCGCTTTAATTCAATTTTCGTTCTAACCCTAAACCTAAAGTTTGGGGCTTTTCGTTATAGATGCAATTGTCAGGTATTAGGATGTCGATTAGTTAGTTTAGAGTAATATTTGATAATAATGTGGTTGTTTGTAGAGTATGGCCTGGTAAAGGATCGATTTTGACGCTATTGAGTTCGAGCTCGCGGTTTCCTCCTCGCAAGGTAAGGGTTCTCCCTTACTTAGTCCGGTGTTTGTATGTTGTGCGTGAATTGATAGTAACGTGTTGTAAAGTAGATTGTATGTACGTGAGTACTGATAGGGATGTTAAAGACGTGTGATATTGTATGGCTAGTACGAGCTGCTGTTGTCATATCATAATTGCCATGGTTGCATCTTACTTTTATTGTCGAACTACTGGTCGGGTGCGCCTGTTATGGATGTTGTTCAGACGGGTTTAGTCGTGTTGTTGCTATCCGACAGCTTGGTGATATTATATTGTGTTTGAGCTTGTTATATTCGGGTTTCAGCCGTGTGTTATGTACCAGTGCTAAGATATGTGTGTGACTCTGTTATAGTCCTTGCTGCTGCTGCTACGACAAAATCTTGCTGCTGTCCACTTTTTATTTGTCGTTTTTCATGCTTGTGGTGTGTATGTGAAGGTTTGGGGTGTTTTATGTGTGTGTGTGTGTTAGTCTAGGGGCAGTCGATGTTGTAAATGAGTTTGGCCACATTCGAGGGCTGTGTTTGTGGTGGTTTGGCCGTGTCTACTACTACTGTGGGCTGCCACGTATGGGCTTCTGTATGTCGTGTAATTTGCTGTATTTGCTGTTGTTTCTGTTGTATATAACCTGTATGGGCTGTTGTATTTGCTGTATGTAATCTGTATGTATATAACCTGTATGTATGGGTTGTTGTATTTGTTGTATGTAATCTGTATGTATATAACCTGTATGTAATCTGTATGTAATCTGTATGTCGTGTAATTTTGTTGTTTCTGTATGTATTTGCTGTGGTTTCTGTTGTTTCTGTTTCTGTTGTATATACTAGGCATTTTTGCATGTTAACTGGTGTTTTGGATGGAATCTCGTGAATGGTTGAGGAAATTTGATCTTTCATTATTGATGATTATACATTATTTCCCACAACTTGATATATGGGTCTACGAGTCAACTGCAAATACACTTGTGTTTTATGTGATGATAGTATATATAAAAATATATACAAATCCGTCATTTAGGTAATTTTAAAATATAAATTAGGTAATTTGTCTAATCTAGTTAAATACACTTGTGTTTTATACATTATTTAAATGATATGGTTTGAGTAGTCGTTGTGCAGTTATTGTATGAAATGTTGTTGAGTAATGCTCAATTTAAAATACCTTTGTATGTGGACTAGGGAAGGCTTGCACGAGTATGTCTTAAGTACGTGAGTGTTTGTGGAATCAATGTTGTGTTTAGACGCGTACCTATTGTGAGGGATAAGTGGTGATGGGAATTTGTTGTGAAATTGTAAGGAACTATGGAATGAGATCGAGGAAGAAAACAAGTCCGTAATGAGAATATGAATTTATACTATTCTATGTGTATAAGTGACAGTGTAGGAAATGCACGCTACTATTGCTACTCGCGGAGACCCATAGGATGGTGTTAAAAGGGCTAGAATTGCATGTGGTTTCTAGCTTGTAAGCATGGCCTGGGATTGATTCGATATATGAGTAAATTCGGTCGATAACGCTGTTTTGGGCTGTGGAACCTTTGGTACTTTTGTCATCGAACTACTCTTGTTATAATGTATTGCAAATGTATGCTATGTTTTAGAAGCGTTCTCTTGCCATGACGTTCTGTACCTTGTGATCATGATGAGGTCTGTGTGGCCCGATGTCATGTGGTCTGTGTGACCTAGTGCGATGAGGTCTGTGTGGCCCGATGTCGCGATACGATGAGGTCTGTGTGGCCCGATGTCGTAATATGATGAGGTCTGTGTGGCCCGATGTCATAGCGTGATGAGGTCTGTGTGGCCCGATGTCACGAGGAGGAGGTGCGGAGCGTTGACGGTATGGTAAGTCCCCTGTGTGGAGGTTACTGTGGCGGGGTTCTTGACTCGTTTACGTGCCTTGATTTCTTGATAATCGTCCGAGTTAGTTACTTGCATTTTCTTAGGATTAAGAATAGAAACGATTGCTAGTTTAATTTACTTACGCGTTGCGGTTTTACTTTAAAGGCTTCTTTTATTTTCCCTTCTCGTTTTATGAGTTGGCTGTTGACTAACTAGGTGGTTGTTGTTTGTCTGTTGGCTTTCCCCCCCTTAGGTACTCGGACGTGTGCTTGCTGATTGTGGGACGCTTGGAGGGAATCATAATAATACTAGTCTTATGTCTGGATTACGCCTTGCAGTAGACGTCTCGTTTTATCTCGCTACTTTACTCAGTTTTGGGGCCTGCGTGCCGTTTTGATATTGTTGCAGTTTTGTGCTTACTCCACTTGTAGCCGAGAGCTACCGTGTTTCCTTTTATATATATCTTGTTTTACACCAGGTCTTCATGCTTTGGAAACAGGTGTTTGCCCATGGACCCATTCAGTTGGGTCCCGTAACACCCTTATTTAGGTGGGGTCCGCCCGGCTTAAATGGGGGTGTTACAGGTGCGGAAATTTATATTCCGGTTTTGTAAGAGAGTCACTCCATACGGTTGTATCATGAGCACTTCCTTCCCACCCAACATTAACAAATGTGATTAACAAGTCAAATGAACATGAAACCATTACATTCCAAGTTTTGGTCCCTTTATGCCCTCGATAAGGCACCCCATTCTTATCATTTATAACCGCATCTATATGGGTTCCATCAATGGCTCCAATACAATCCTAAAACATAATGATAAATATAAGAGATAATATAATTATTAAAAAAATACTATACAATTATATAATTCGATTAGTTTACCTTAAAAAAAGGCCAATACAATGTGTTGTTTACGACTTCCGGAGGCACGTCGTTTAAATCTTGATACGGTGCAATAATCTCGTCAGACAATTTCAAAAAGGCTTTTAGAACTTGTCTAAAGTATTTGCTAATCGTTGACGTGGAGTGTTTAAATGCATCGGCCACATCACGATATGATGCACCTTTAGCCATTATGTATAAGGCAATACCCACTTGCTCGGCCACTGCAATAAATCTTCCGTCTTGTAACAAGTTTTTATCAATCATCACATTCACCAATTGTACAAAAAAATCTCTGTCTACTCGTAGTTGCTCTTGACACAAACGAGGATGTGCCGTTAATAATCGATGAACATATTCACTCCCACTTTCTCCACCTATCCTCATAGGAATTCTTCGTCGTACGGATTGCAACATCCTCATTCTTTGTAAGATGACAACTAATATGCCAAGGACGATGTTTTCCTCCATTCTAAATAAAATAAATTAATATGAGATAATCACAAAACAAGTTCAAATTAAATAATTGTGAGAGCAAAGGTACATAAAAAAACCAAAGATAAAATGAAAACAAAAAAAAAAGGAACTCATAACATGAACATACAAACAACTTGTGAGATACAACCCAAGATACTCAAAACCAATATAATTGCTTGTTAGATAAGCACAAATAATAGTAGTCACATAAGCTCATTAGTCATAAAATATTGTCACATTCAATTCAAAATAGAGTAACACAAGTCTAAATTAAATAGCTAGCATAAATAAAGCTCATAGTTTAGGCTACATAAAAGAAGTTGTAGCTAAATCACGGCATCATCGGGTAATAACATCCTTCCGGAAAGTAGACGGATTCATCCAAATATAAGAGTTTTTGTTCATCATGAGAAAGTGCCAAGAAAAATTCTCCATTATCATCCTCACGTAGAAATTTCATAGCTCTAAGGATATAAGCATGACCTCGGGATTTGACCGCCTCAATAGAATTAAGGGCTTCAGAAATTTTCTCAAATTTGGTCTTTGAGGTAGTTTGGCGTTTATAGTTTGAAGTCAACTCCTTAAAGACACTCATACATTCCTCCCAATCGTCTTCGTGTCTCTTGCTTGACTTACCACTTTCCGAGCATTTTCGCTTCTTAGAACCCGTAGAGTTCAAGACTGATTTCGAGGCCATTCTTGGTGGAGACCTACTTTCTTAATCACCACTCGCATAAGTGTTCATGTCGATATGATCAGTTCCCTCTTCACCACTATCACCTGAACCTTCATCATCATTCAACAGATTAGATGCCAAAGCCGGAGTAGTTGTAACACCCCGTGTTATTTTAACACAATTTGATAAAAGAATTTAATTCCTTAAGGTAGTGTTTGGGAATAGTCATTTGATTTAAAAATTCACATTTCAAATCTTGATTGTGAAATGTGGAATTTGCAAATGACATGGGGTGGAGGTAGAATTTGAAATCACTAAATATAAGCTTGGGTTGGTGTAGGGATGGATTTTGTTCAAATCCAAATCCAAATATTTGTATTTTGCCAAACAAGTCATTTGGATCAAATTCAAAATTTCAAATCAAATCCACCTATCCAAACGCAACATAAATTAAATTCATCCTTTTTCCTTATAATAAAAATACGTCTGAATTTTTTTCGCCAAATAATATTAAAATTTCTTAAGTCCAAATTTAAAAATTTTGAAAAATAAAATTTGTTCTATTATCTTTAGAATTGAAAAAGAAACACCTTTCAAAATTTTTTTAAAAATCAACACAAAATTTATATCGCCTTTCAAATTTCGAAAATGTTAAGTTATGTTTACTATTCACAAAAATAAATGTAAAACCTTTTATTCATAAAATTCAATTTCAAACATTTTTCGTTTTCAAAATAAAAATGGTTAAAAAAGTAA
This sequence comes from Dianthus caryophyllus, assembly GCA_023091065.1. NCBI lineage: Eukaryota > Viridiplantae > Streptophyta > Magnoliopsida > Caryophyllales > Caryophyllaceae > Dianthus > Dianthus caryophyllus. The sequence goes on along the minus strand of CM041527.1, from coordinate 17,090,657 downwards.
TCATTTTGATTTTTATTAATAAATCATATTTCCTTAATATCTAATTACTATTTCATTTCTATTAAACTAGCTTCTTTCTAAATTGTCGAAATTTGAAGTCACACCTAATTTAAATTGATTAACTTTTTGACATTTGATTATAATTCTTTAAATCGATAACATTCAACGAAAAAAATAAGTATTTCGACCTAGGAAACTTTTATTCAAAATTTCGAGGATTAAGATCCGATTTTTGTTTTTATTACTTTTCGAAAATTATTTTTATTTTTATTTCCGATTTTATTTCAAAACACTATTTTAAGATCATATATTTTATTTCGAAACCTTTAGCGATCGCGCAAATCGAAAATTTCGAGAAATGAAAAATCGAGCCCGAAAATTTGACTTTTGACTTTTGGTCATCAAAGTCAAATTTTATCCTCTTTCATTTTTCTTACACATTTACTTACTTTATATTTATCATCATCACTTTTATTTATTTTGTATTTAAATTTAAAGTTTATACCTTTAATAAAAATACTTATACAAATACGATACTACTACTTTAATACTACCATTTTCATTTCCGTCACTTTTAAAATTTTTCTAAAGTAGTAATGTAACAACCTGGTTTTTAGTCGACTTTAATTACTAAGGCGGAAATTAATTAAGTCTTAAACCAGCGTTATTAATTATACAATTAACCCAAATATTACATCATCGTTTAAGAGTTGAATGGAACAACTCTAAATACGGAAGTTAAAAGAGTAAAGTGTTGAATATATTACATATCTCTCAAAAACAACAAAAGTAAAGCGTAAAAACGTCTCGTGGCCCCATCCAAAATCCAGCTCCTGGTCCACGATCGTCCTGCACAATAAACTATTGGGGGGATGCCCGCTGAGCGGACAGTGACTAGCTATGCTCATACTTACCCTCGATTTCAATTACTTTGGTTTAATATTATCGCTTTATAAACATAACATTATGATAAAACATAAACATGCTTAATACAATTAGCATGTAAAGACATATAAGTCATAATAAACATGCAGTTTAAAGCGATAAATCATATAAGCATGATATTCAATTATGAAGGCAAATAGCATATAATAGCATAGCAATAGAGTCACAATAATTCAATAACATTACAAGGCGATATCGGATCGCAATCAAACATACATATCGTATCATTCTCCTCATGCAGACTCGATTCAATTCAGAAAGTTGTGGTCTTTAATTTTCGAAGATGGTACGCACTCATTCTCATTTAATTCAAACAACAAACAACACATACTGCTTACGAGCCTGACCACTGAGTAGGCCCTTGTACTCTGATCGATTGCATCTCACTTCCATAGTGCAGAGGCTTACTCGACTCGTAAACCACGCCGAATACTATAATACTTGCATCTCATCCTCTAGTGTTCGAAATGATTGAACTTGGATACAATCTCGTCAAGTAATCTTTACGCAGGTAAGAACGAATGCTAGTGTCGCGCCACTAAGAACGAAACACCGCAAGGAGACCACCGCTATAATCGCCCAAATCGGCGCATTTACGCCTGTTAACTTTAGCGAAATAGGGAATAAAACCCTAGTCTAGTACATGTACACTAGTATCCAATTTAAGAATGGGCTATGCTAATCATAGAGCACCTTAACTCGGGATAAAACGACTATTTCTAAAGCGACCCATCAAGAGTTGGCATATTCTATTATCTTGTCCGTGATGGCGTAGCGACAAGACTATCTTAACCCCACTTCACTCACGATTGACGTTCCTTTATCTGAGGCCCAAGCTTGACCTTTTATTTAAACATACTCATGATTTATTATTTATTTGATATTACATATCACATGTTTCTAGACTCTCCTAGTCTCATCGTCAAACGTTTTATTTGAATGGTAGGTTTCATATGATCACATAACACATTCGTTTATTATTTGAAGTGTTGTTAATTATTAACATTTTTAAGATTTTAAATTGAAACGTTGATTAGTATGTCCAATTTTATTTATGTGTTTTTCAAACACTTTAGGTTATTTACTTCTTTATTTTAAATTTTCTATACTTAGTAAAATTTTCAATTATTTTCAGTATTTCACTATTCACTTTTCACTATTCACTATTCACTACTCACTATTCACCGTATTTTATACGTATTTTTATACGTATTCGTATTTTTATACTTCGTATTTTATACGTATTTTTATACGTATTCGTATTCCTATACTTGTACGTATTTTTATATTTATACGTATTTTTATACTTAAGATATTTTAAGTATAATACTAAACTTGTTTTTATTTTCTAAGTACAAATTTTTAGTTTCAAAGTCGTTAGGTTCGTTTTGTACTTAGGCGATTTTTGAAAATATTTTAAAGTCTAGTTTTAAAAATGTTAAGTTCGGTTTGTATTTAGTCATTCATGAAAATATTCGGAAATCATAGTTTTAAAAACGTTAAGTTCGGTTTATAAAAGGTGATCAATGATATTTATTTTAAAATGAGACTCGGTTAAATTTAGTCGTCTATTTATTTAAGTTAGTGATAGTATCGTGGATGATTCATTTATAGTCCGTATGTCCAAATTCAATAATCCAATAGCAAAGGTAGTAGCACACGATTTAATTCATTTTTATACGGTTACTCATTTTTTTATCGGTTTAACATAATTCATTTATAATCAAAACGATTTACACAAAAATTCAATTCTAATTACTATTTAACTTTAGTGACTTAGTGAAAATTTCATTTTGGTCAAATTTAGTCCATTTTAAATGGTAATGTCGTGTGATATGATATATGTGTCAAATTGATTTATTTCTTTTAATTTCTTAAATCAATTTATTAACTACTAATTAAATTATTTTAACAATTAAACTAAAAAGTGATAAAAGTAAATTTTGACCAAAATTAATGGAAATGCCGTGAGCTAGTTAGGTGGTTGTTCAAAATTTCATTTTTCGATTTTATCGGTTTTTAGCTTAAAGTCTTTATAATTTAATTATTCTAATTATACTAAAACGATTTAAACTAAAATGAAATTTACTAACATTTCATTTATATTTATGAATAGTGTTTTTCAACACTTTAATTTTCTAACTTTTTAATCTAAAAGATTTATAATGTTTTAAGTTGATTTATATAATAAGACTAACAATATATAAAACAATAACTAAACATAAACACAAATTATTAACAAACATAAATTAAAACAAAATCAAAGTGAATACAAATGATGAACACACATGAAGCTCACATGAACTTTCAAGAACACCAAGAACAAAAATAAAAACACAAATGCACTTTTACTAACTGTAACAACCTGGTTTTTCGTGACTTTAATTAAACTAAGGCGGAAAATTAATTAAGTCTATATATTACAAAACCAGCTGTTATCGTCATAAAACTCTGTATACATAATACGAGTTTAAGATAAAGCAGAGTTATTCGATTACATTCTCTCAAAAGCGTACAAAATAAGTAAGGTAACTCTCCCCAGCATTCAATAGCGTTGGTCTCGGGGTACCTGCGTTTAACCATTATCATTTTCCCGCAACACTCTTTCGACACATGTAATTCTAAAACATGTTAAATACATAATATAAATAAGTAAAAACAAATAGCAAGCGTTTAAACAACACATAAGAGGAATCATGGTGATTCAAACAGGAGCATGCGTCAAATAATATAACCATAAAAACAATCATCGATAATTATTCTCAATTCATAATCATGTAGGCAAATCATTATCATTTCATTCACATTCGGGGTAGTCGACCCTTTTCAATTATTCATATAGCAACATATACTCGCGAGTCTTGACTACAGAGTGGCTTGTGTACTCTCATGGTAAATCACCCATATGACTCGCCATCAAAGTGCACTAGTTACTCAGACTGCATTACATCAGATCAAACACTAAGTAGCGTACGTGATAACTACCTAATATCCAATACAATATGGATAATCTATCATACGTTGTCCTATGAGCCACAACAAGTCAGGATGGAAACATGCAAAACCCTACAAAAGCAAGGCTCAAGGTGAAGAAGTAGGAAACATTCAACGGTCAAGTCATTCAAGCTAAAGATATCAAGTAGGTAATAAGGACAGCCAAATCCCTTGTCTAATGTATGCATACACCACCCTATTGGTGCGACTATTACACTACGACAGATCCCCCGGATGGGAATGGTCATTTTCCAATTACCTCATATGGGCCCGTGAACGAACTCGATTCATAGGGCGAGAGTCACGTTAAATAAAGACTGAGAGAGTCATTAGATTACCACTGGCAATTCATAGGGTGCCAAGTGTCCCCATATGCGGCTACCTTTCTAACGATGGCACAATAGATTCGCAACATGACAGACACCCGAGTACTCACACTTACTTTCTTTATCATTTTCTCGTTTCTTTATTTCACCAGTGACAGTTCATAATAATAGTATCGTCAAACTTGTATAATGAAAATTTAGTCTAAGCATTTCTTCAGGTAAACGGAAGCACATAGAAACTTAAATAATTTATTTGGAGTCCAATCGTAAATTTTAAATATTTTTACTATTCATTATTTTACTATTCATCGTATTTACTATTCATCGTATTTACTATTCACCGTATTTTTATACGTATTCGTATTTTAGTAGTTCGTATTTGTACGTATTTTTATACGTATGCGTATTTTTATACTTCGTATTTTATTCGTATATTTATACTTAGTATTTTATTCGTATACTTATACTTAGTATTTTATTCGTATATTTATACTTAGTATTTTATTTAGATTCTAAACTAAGCTTATTATTTTCTAAGTGTAGAATTCTAGTTTTAAAGTCGTTAAGTTCGTTTTGTACTTAGTGATTTTTGGAAATATTTTAGGAGTCTAGTTCTAAAGTTGTTAAGTTCATTTTACATTTAGCGGTTTTGAAATATATTTTAATCGAACTCGTTAAGTTCATTTTGTATTTAGTGATTTTGAAACATATTTAAATCAAAGTGGTTAAGTTCATTTTTATACTTGGTGATTTAAATGATATTTCAAAAGTAAAACTCGGTTTAGATTTAGTCGTATACTTAGCTAAAATTTAAGTGGTTTCAAATTTTAGCGAGGTTGTCGTAGTTCGTTTTAAATAGTCCGTATAACCACATCCAGTTTAAGCAAAGGTAGTAACACGCGACATTGTTCATTTTTAATACATGTAACGTTTATTTTAATCGGTTTTGTTGATTCTTTTTATTATTGATTCATTATACAACAAAATATAAACCTAATGACTAATCAAATTTAGTGACTAAGTGACAAATTCATTTTGATCAACATTGACCTATTTTAAGTGGTAAAACCGTGAGTTGTATAGTGTGTGTCTATTTATTTCTTTTTTTGTTTTTATTAATAAATCATTACTTTAACTAATTAAATTACTTAAGTGATAAAAATAAAAAGTGACAAGATTATTTTAGGTCAAAATTTCAGCCCAAAACCGTGGCCTTCTATACTTACACAATTTATTTTCGTTTTCAAATTTTATCGGTTGACTTAAAGTTTTTATATACTAATTTATTCAAGTTATTCTAAAGTGACTTAAGTAGTTTACGATTTTCACTAATTATTTTATTTCAATTATGAATAGTGATTTTACTCACTTTAAATTTCTAACTTTTATAATTTAGTGATTTAGTCTATTTAACTTATATATTCATTATTGTGTTTATTCACTAATGGATTAAAACAACATTTAAGTTTAACTTTATAAAATTTATGAATCAAACTAGTTACATAAATGAAGAACACATGAATTTTCAAGAACACTTATGATTTTCTAAAGAACACCATTTTAACTCAAATTTTATATTATCGTTTTATTTTCTCAAATTTTTATAGCAAGTCTAATTTAACTAAACTAATCATAATATGTTATTTAGAAAAATTAAAACTAAAAATTGGTCCATTAAAATAAAAGTGGCCGTGTATATGTATGTATATGTTCTAATTTTTATTTTTGATTTTTATACTTCTAATTCAACAACTAATTTATCTTATATCATTTATATATTTAACTAAGGTGAAAATCATTTACAAAACACTAACAAACATAAATAAAATCATTTCAAACACAAGAATAACAACAATAAATTCAAGAACAAGAATACTTCAAAAACACTTAAATTTCATAACAATTTCATTTTAAATCCTAAACACAAACTAATTATATTTTCATATACATCTTATTCTTAGTATTTTAAGCATTGCAATTTACAAAAATTAAAACGAAAAATTAAGTGAAAAATTTAAGGGTGGCCGTGGGTCTTTTAAATGCTACACAAGCTTTATTTTTTTGATTTTTGCCTTGTAATTAGTCATGCAATTTCTAAGGTGATATACTCATTCATACACACACTCAAACGTAACATATAATCAAGCAAGTGTAAGTGCTTAGCATATATAGTGTGCGGGAGCACCTCAAATTAGATGGTTATCGTCGAGGATCTAAAATAAATTTTAGATCGGATTTTCTTCACCCATAACCCAAGTTCTTCACCCAAAATAATCCAAAAGTTAGCTCCAAAAGACCCACTAATATTACTAGAATACTTAGTAGTTATTAGAAATAATATTAAGGTTTTATTTAATTGGTTTTTGGAGAGAAAACAAAAAAATAAAAGAGAGGAAAAAGGGAGGAGCAAGCTACGACATTATGGAGGGATGCATTTGTGATTTTTGCTCTTCATAACTTGCCTTGTAAGTTGTAGGAAGTTTCCTAAGTTAGTTGTTTAAGTAAAGCATTTTTTGTTATTTAAAGTTTAATTAAAATAAAATAGCATCATCATCAACATCATCACCCATTTAAGTCCACATTACTATTTGGCATTAAAAATGTCTCTTTGTTGTTTTAAAATGTTTTTCACGAAATTAATCAGTTTTAAAAAGTCGGGCGTCAAAAGCGATAAAAGTTAGTGTGTGCGCGTTTGACGATTTTTCGAAATATCTCTACTTTAAAATTTTAAGACTAAAATATTTTATTTACTATTGAAGAAAATATTTAAAAGTTAAGGAACGTCGATAAAATTTTAGGAGCTGAGACGGCGAAAATAGAATAGAAGGTTTCGAGGAATGAAATTTGACCTTTGAAAGAAAAACAGAAAAATGATTTAAGTTCCGTCTGTCTAATAGTTATGAAAACTGTACCATTAAATCCGTCTCGAAAAATTAGGTGGTTTAGGCTTTTGTTTCGTTAAATTCCGAGTCCGTATGACCACTTTTCGGACCTCGAAAGTTAGGCCGCAATTATTTATACGGGTTGCATTATAAGTAAAAGAAAGTTAGTTTGTTTAAACATTAAATTAAAAGCAAGCTAGAAATGATGATGAATTAAAATAGATGTGTAAGTGAATTGACAACTTAGTAAAGCAAAGAAAATGGAAGAGGATAACATGGACCAAAATGGTCAAATAATTCGGCCATCATACAAGACCAAGACCCGATTTTTACGTTTTTGCAATTTTTCGATTTACGACAAGACGCGAAAAGTCTCGAAATGAAAGATATGATCTTAAAATAAGGGTTCGAAGTAAGATCGAAAATAAAAATGAAGAAAAACGTTGAAGGGTGATAAAAATAAAAATTGGCCTTAGGATCCTCGAAACTTTGAAATAAAATCTTATTTGATCGAAACACTTATTTTTTTCGTTGAATGTTATCGAATTAAATCACTATACTCAAACGTCAAAAATTTTATAAGTTTAGAATAGGTATAACTCAATATTTCGACATTTTGCGAAAGTGTTAGTTAAATCAAAAATGAATAGTAATCTTATATTATTATAATATGTTTTGTTAGTATAATCTAAATTGATTAAGCCTTAATCATTCTTTGTCAGATTAGGATTAGGAGTAAGTGAAATTGAAAAAGATTAGGTGATTTAAATCACTCTAAAGTGCTCGGCATTTTTGGGTCAACATTGACCTCGATTTGCGTGCCAAAATTTGTCGTTGAGAAATTTGTCGTATAGTCTTCATTTGATTTATCGAATTCGAATATGTAAAAATAAAGTTCAAATTCGAAGTATAACAAAATGGTTTTAGTTCAGGTGCGAGAAAACTTGAAGTGTATTGTTTTAGGAAAATAGTTGAGCGAGATGGTCTAATTATTGATTTCCCTATTTATGTTTGGCTTAAATTAGTATGGAGTGTTATAAGTTTAGGGAAAAAAAATTCAGTCGCATTTTTTATCATAAGGAAAAAGGATGAATTTAATTTAAGGAATTAAATTCTTTCATAATATTTTGTTATAAAAACACGGGGTGTTACAATCCTACCCCCTTAAGAAAGTTTCGTCCCCGAAACTTGGATAGAGTGGATAACTGCTCGAGGTTTAAACAAGGTAGTTAGAGAGAAAATTGAGATTTTACAAATTTGGATATTAACATTTGATTTTGTTGGAACAAGGCTCTTTGAAAAGTTTGAGTTTTTAATTAAATAGAAGGATGTCGGATAGAGTGAAAATATTGGAGAGCAAAATCGCGTTTGATTTATTAATGAGATATTTAAATAAATATAGAAATGTTACTAGAATGTTATTTTTGAAAATGACGCAAAAGGGATTCACAAAAAGGTAGGGCCTAGAAGTTTTGTACGGAATTAAATTAAATAAAAATAATAAGCATTTTAAGAATTAAATCAATTTATTTAAATTTGAAAATAAGTATTAACCATAAAATAAATTGAAACAAGGAATTTTAACATACAATTAGGATTGTGAATCAAATCAAATTATTGTCCTACCCTCTTAAGAAGTTTTAAACGTATCTACGTAATTTTATTTTCGTTACTTTTAATGATCACGTGTATATGAAATATAGCCTTAGGAAAACGGCATTTAGGGAAATTATGTAAAAGTCGTCGTGATCATAATTAAAATATGAGCTTTATTGAAATTAAGGAAATTCAGGTTATCGTTGAATGATAAATAAAATTTTAGAAAATTATGGATAACCTTGTTGATATAGCCCATTTTCATAAAATTTATTATTATAATGTTATTAGGTGAAACAAAAATGTTATAAATCATATTTAGGATATGATTCGAAATTTATAATAAGGGGTTATATAAAGAGAAAATATGATATATGTATGTATATTTTGACGAGAGATAAATGTAATATAGATAGGACAAGTTCAAAAGCTATTAAAAATATAAAGAAAAGAATTTCAGAAATGAAGGCAATAGACGAAATTTCATCGTATAAGGTTAATAAGTACTTCGTAGAAATTATAATTTAAGAGTTCAAACATTTTATAACAAGGAAGTACGTTTAAGAGGTTGAATAAAAAATTAATGAAATTCCAAAGGAGATATAAAGTTGTTTTTATTTTGAGATTGAAGAGAATAAATGAAAATTAACTTTATGAATTCAATTAGTAAGTACTATAGATAGATTTCAAGATTAGAAATTTTAGAAACTAAAATTAATTGTAAGGGGTCAAAAGAACGAAGTAATCAAGTTCGAAGGTAGAGTATAAAGATTAAGGAGTTTATGAAATTCGAAAACAAAAATGATATAATTTTTACGAGATTAAAGGAAGAGATGAAAATTTATTGAGAAGACAATTATTAAAAATTATTGATTTAGGAAGTTAGAAGTTTTAAAAGGAGTCAATAAGTTTAGAAGGTTGAAAAATAATCGAGCGAGATTAAATATTAGGAATTTGATTAGGAAATCTGAAAATTTATAAACGTTGAAATGATGGTGATCATTAGAGGTCGATTTTGATATAGCTTTAGAAATCTTCAATGCTAAAGAAATTTTCGACGTCTTGAAAATTGTCTTGGATAGCGTGATTCTTGATACGTCTCTTCGCATGCGCTTCTGTTCTTGTCTTCAAATCTTATATTTGCGAGGAAATGAAAAGAGATAAAAATCCATTTTATAAAGTCATTATAGAAGTATAAGTTATGAAAGATTTTATTAAAAAAAAAGAAGAAAATAATTTTAATAGATCGATTAAAATTTTCTTTTTGAATAAGTTAGGAAGGGATGAATATGGATGTTTGAGAAAGTTATAGAGGTCTTCAAATCAATTGATTTTTTCAATGTCCAGAGCGTCGCTTCAGATGGTTCAACTCTTGATGCGTCCATTTGCAAGGGCTTGAGTCCTTGTCGTCTCGTCTTTGATTTATACGTCTCGATTTGAAGTAACGTTAGTATAGAATACTTGTTAGTCAAAAAGATCAGCCACAGAGCACTTAGCAAGTAAAAGAATTATAAAAAGTTAAGATTCTATCGCTTATCTAACTAGTCTTTTATTCTTTGGTCGATCCTTAAGATTCTACCCTTTCTCACAATTTAAAATGATCTAAGTTATTATTTTAGCGGTCTAGAGATTTCTAATTTATTATTTGACCCTATAAGTCTATGCCTGACATACGATATGAATGTCTGGCCCAGGTGTCGTCTCGCTAGATGAGATAACTTTAAGTCACTCACGGTCGCAAGACAGCTTTGATACCAACTGTAACAACCTGGTTTTTCGTGACTTTAATTAAACTAAGGCGGAAAATTAATTAAGTCTATATATTACAAAACCAGCTGTTATCGTCATAAAACTCTGTATACATAATACGAGTTTAAGATAAAGCAGAGTTATTCGATTACATTCTCTCAAAAGCGTACAAAATAAGTAAGGTAACTCTCCCCAGCATTCAATAGCGTTGGTCTCGGGGTACCTGCGTTTAACCATTATCATTTTCCCGCAACACTCTTTCGACACATGTAATTCTAAAACATGTTAAATACATAATATAAATAAGTAAAAACAAATAGCAAGCGTTTAAACAACACATAAGAGGAATCATGGTGATTCAAACAGGAGCATGCGTCAAATAATATAACCATAAAAACAATCATCGATAATTATTCTCAATTCATAATCATGTAGGCAAATCATTATCATTTCATTCACATTCGGGGTAGTCGACCCTTTTCAATTATTCATATAGCAACATATACTCGCGAGTCTTGACTACAGAGTGGCTTGTGTACTCTCATGGTAAATCACCCATATGACTCGCCATCAAAGTGCACTAGTTACTCAGACTCGTACATCAGATCAAACACTAAGTAGCGTACGTGATAACTACCTAATATCCAATACAATATGGATAATCTATCATACGTTGTCCTATGAGCCACAACAAGTCAGGATGGAAACATGCAAAACCCTACAAAAGCAAGGCCTGCGCAGAAGCTGAAGGGCCGGAAACATTCAACGGTCAAGTCATTCAAGCTAAAGATATCAAGTAGGTAATAAGGACAGCCAAATCCCTTGTCTAATGTATGCATACACCACCCTATTGGTGCGACTATTACACTCATTTACAGATCCTGGATGGGAATGGTCATTTTCCAATTACCTCATATGGGCCCGTGAACGAACTCGATTCATAGGGCGAGAGTCACGTTAAATAAAGACTGAGAGAGTCATTAGATTACCACTGGCAATTCATAGGGTGCCAAGTGTCCCCATATGCGGCTACCTTTCTAACGATGGCACAATAGATTCGCAACATGACAGACACCCGAGTACTCACACTTACTTTCTTTATCATTTTCTCGTTTCTTTATTTCACCAGTGACAGTTCATAATAATAGTATCGTCAAACTTGTATAATGAAAATTTAGTCTAAGCATTTCTTCAGGTAAACGGAAGCACATAGAAACTTAAATAATTTATTTGGAGTCCAATCGTAAATTTTAAATATTTTTACTATTCATTATTTTACTATTCATCGTATTTACTATTCATCGTATTTACTATTCACCGTATTTTTATACGTATTCGTATTTTAGTAGTTCGTATTTGTACGTATTTTTATACGTATGCGTATTTTTATACTTCGTATTTTATTCGTATATTTATACTTAGTATTTTATTCGTATACTTATACTTAGTATTTTATTCGTATATTTATACTTAGTATTTTATTTAGATTCTAAACTAAGCTTATTATTTTCTAAGTGTAGAATTCTAGTTTTAAAGTCGTTAAGTTCGTTTTGTACTTAGTGATTTTTGGAAATATTTTAGGAGTCTAGTTCTAAAGTTGTTAAGTTCATTTTGCATTTAGCGGTTTTGAAATATATTTTAATCGAACTCGTTAAGTTCATTTTGTATTTAGTGATTTTGAAACATATTTAAATCAAAGTGGTTAAGTTCATTTTTATACTTGGTGATTTAAATGATATTTCAAAAGTAAAACTCGGTTTAGATTTAGTCGTATACTTAGCTAAAATTTAAGTGGTTTCAAATTTTAGCGAGGTTGTCGTAGTTCGTTTTAAATAGTCCGTATAACCACATCCAGTTTAAGCAAAGGTAGTAACACGCGACATTGTTCATTTTTAATACATGTAACGTTTATTTTAATCGGTTTTGTTGATTCTTTTTATTATTGATTCATTATACAACAAAATATAAACCTAATGACTAATCAAATTTAGTGACTAAGTGACAAATTCATTTTGATCAACATTGACCTATTTTAAGTGGTAAAACCGTGAGTTGTATAGTGTGTGTCTATTTATTTCTTTTTTTGTTTTTATTAATAAATCATTACTTTAACTAATTAAATTACTTAAGTGATAAAAATAAAAAGTGACAAGATTATTTTAGGTCAAAATTTCAGCCCAAAACCGTGGCCTTCTATACTTACACAATTTATTTTCGTTTTCAAATTTTATCGGTTTTCGACTTAAAGTTTTTATATACTAATTTATTCAAGTTATTCTAAAGTGACTTAAGTAGTTTACGATTTTCACTAATTATTTTATTTCAATTATGAATAGTGATTTTACTCACTTTAAATTTCTAACTTTTATAATTTAGTGATTTAGTCTATTTAACTTATATATTCATTATTGTGTTTATTCACTAATGGATTAAAACAACATTTAAGTTTAACTTTATAAAATTTATGAATCAAACTAGTTACATAAATGAAGAACACATGAATTTTTCAAGAACACTTATGATTTTCTAAAGAACACCATTTTAACTCAAATTTTATATTATCGTTTTATTTTCTCAAATTTTTATAGCAAGTCTAATTTAACTAAACTAATCATAATATGTTATTTAGAAAAATTAAAACTAAAAATTGGTCCATTAAAATAAAAGTGGCCGTGTATATGTATGTATATGTTCTAATTTTTATTTTTGATTTTTATACTTCTAATTCAACAACTAATTTATCTTATATCATTTATATATTTAACTAAGGTGAAAATCATTTACAAAACACTAACAAACATAAATAAAATCATTTCAAACACAAGAATAACAACAATAAATTCAAGAACAAGAATACTTCAAAAACACTTAAATTTCATAACAATTTCATTTTAAATCCTAAACACAAACTAATTATATTTTCATATACATCTTATTCTTAGTATTTTAAGCATTGCAATTTACAAAAATTAAAACGAAAAATTAAGTGAAAAATTTAAGGGTGGCCGTGGGTCTTTTAAATGCTACACAAGCTTTATTTTTTTGATTTTTGCCTTGTAATTAGTCATGCAATTTCTAAGGTGATATACTCATTCATACACACACTCAAACGTAACATATAATCAAGCAAGTGTAAGTGCTTAGCATATATAGTGTGGAGGACCCCCGCAAATTAGATGGTTATCGTCGAGGATCTAAAATAAATTTTAGATCGGATTTTCTTCACCCATAACCCAAGTTCTTCACCCAAAATAATCCAAAAGTTAGCTCCAAAAGACCCACTAATATTACTAGAATACTTAGTAGTTATTAGAAATAATATTAAGGTTTTATTTAATTGGTTTTTGGAGAGAAAACAAAAAAATAAAAGAGAGGAAAAAGGGAGGAGCAAGCTACGACATTATGGAGGGATGCATTTGTGATTTTTGCTCTTCATAACTTGCCTTGTAAGTTGTAGGAAGTTTCCTAAGTTAGTTGTTTAAGTAAAGCATTTTTTGTTATTTAAAGTTTAATTAAAATAAAATAGCATCATCATCAACATCATCACCCATTTAAGTCCACATTACTATTTGGCATTAAAAATGTCTCTTTGTTGTTTTAAAATGTTTTTCACTTAAATTAATCAGTTTTAAAAAGTCGGGCGTCAAAAGCGATAAAAGTTAGTGTGTGCGCGTTTGACGATTTTTCGAAATATCTCTACTTTAAAATTTTAAGACTAAAATATTTTATTTACTATTGAAGAAAATATTTAAAAGTTAAGGAACGTCGATAAAATTTTAGGAGCTGAGACGGCGAAAATAGAATAGAAGGTTTCGAGGAATGAAATTTGACCTTTGAAAGAAAAACAGAAAAATGATTTAAGTTCCGTCTGTCTAATAGTTATGAAAACTGTACCATTAAATCCGTCTCGAAAAATTAGGTGGTTTAGGCTTTTGTTTCGTTAAATTCCGAGTCCGTATGACCACTTTTCGGACCTCGAAAGTTAGGCCGCAATTATTTATACGGGTTGCATTATAAGTAAAAGAAAGTTAGTTTGTTTAAACATTAAATTAAAAGCAAGCTAGAAATGATGATGAATTAAAATAGATGTGTAAGTGAATTGACAACTTAGTAAAGCAAAGAAAATGGAAGAGGATAACATGGACCAAAATGGTCAAATAATTCGGCCATCATACAAGACCAAGACCCGATTTTTACGTTTTTGCAATTTTCGATTTACGCCAAGACGAAAAGTCTCGAAATGAAAGATATGATCTTAAAATAAGGGTTCGAAGTAAGATCGAAAATAAAAATGAAGAAAAACGTTGAAGGGTGATAAAAATAAAAATTGGCCTTAGGATCCTCGAAACTTTGAAATAAAATCTTATTTGATCGAAACACTTATTTTTTTCGTTGAATGTTATCGAATTAAATCACTATACTCAAACGTCAAAAATTTTATAAGTTTAGAATAGGTATAACTCAATATTTCGACATTTTGCGAAAGTGTTAGTTAAATCAAAAATGAATAGTAATCTTATATTATTATAATATGTTTTGTTAGTATAATCTAAATTGATTAAGCCTTAATCATTCTTTGTCAGATTAGGATTAGGAGTAAGTGAAATTGAAAAAGATTAGGTGATTTAAATCACTCTAAAGTGCTCGGCATTTTTGGGTCAACATTGACCTCGATTTGCGTGCCAAAATTTGTCGTTGAGAAATTTGTCGTATAGTCTTCATTTGATTTATCGAATTCGAATATGTAAAAATAAAGTTCAAATTCGAAGTATAACAAAATGGTTTTAGTTCAGGTGCGAGAAAACTTGAAGTGTATTGTTTTAGGAAAATAGTTGAGCGAGATGGTCTAATTATTGATTTCCCTATTTATGTTTGGCTTAAATTAGTATGGAGTGTTATAAGTTTAGGGAAAAAAAATTTAGTCGCATTTTTTATCATAAGGAAAAAGGATGAATTTAATTTAAGGAATTAAATTCTTTCATAATATTTTGTTATAAAAACACGGGGTGTTACACTAACCTATAATTTATTTTTCTAATTTAATTTCTATAACATGAACATATCCATTTTAACTAACTTAACACAATATATAATTTACAAAATTTAAAAGTGAAAATTTATAGGGGAAAACCGTGATATATGTACATGAACATATAATTTTTATTTTTCATTTTTAATCACTTTAAACTCATCTTTAATATTTCACATAATTTTTATATATGATTATTATTCAAATAAAACATAACTAAACATAAAAATCATATGAACATAAATTAAAAATGCTCAAAAATAAATTACCTACACATATGAACATATTACTACAATTACACTATTATCATTATTACTTATTTATTATCATTTTATTATACAACACATAACATATAAGTGATGTTTAACATATTTAACATAAAAATCATACTCATAAAATTATAATAACAAAACAAATTAATTTACTAAAAAGATAATATAAGACAAGGCTAGTCACCTCGGTTTAGGATGTTAATCGTCAGGGATCTAAAATAAATTTTAGATCGGATTGGTCTTCACCCAAAACCCATGTTAACCTTGAAAACCCGGTTTGAAAGTTAGCTCCAAATACCCATCTAAAGAACTAAGGAATACTAATGAATTATTAGAAATATTATTAAGGTTTTTATTTAAGTGATTTAGGAGAAAATGAAAGAAAAATATAGAGAGAATAAGGGGGAGGGAGCCACGACCATTTGGAGAGCCAAGAGTGATGTTTATGCTCTTGTGAAAATAATGAGGAAGTGTTAGAATAAAATTAGGTTAAGTAAAGTGTATGATGTAAGTTTGTTTTAATTAGAAATAATGTTTTAATTAAAGAAAAATAGGAAACAAAATGATCATACTAGCTTACTAATGTCAACATCACTATTTAGTGTAGAAAATGTTTATTTTGTGTTTTAAAATGTTTTTCACGAAATTAGTCAGTTTTAAAAAGTCGGGCGTCAAAAGCGATAAAAGTTAAAATGTGCTGTTTTGACGATTTTCTGAAAAGTATTCATTTTATAAATTTAAAACTAAAATGTTTTATTTACTACTTTAGAAAAATATTAAAAATGATGGAAATGAAAATGGTAGTATTAAAGTAGTAGTATTATATTTTATAAGTATTATTATTATTAAGTATAATCTTTAAATTTTAAATACAAAAATAAAAGTGATGATGATAAATTAGATGTGTAAGAGAAATTTAATTTGTGTAAGAATATATGGAAGAGGATAGAAATTTGACTAAGGAAAGTCAAAAGTCAAAAGTCAAAAGTCAAAAGTCAAATTTTCGGGCTCGATTTTCGTTTCTCGAAATTTTTCGATTTGCGCGCACGCGAAAAGTCTCGAAATAAAAGATATGATCTTAAAATAATGTTTTGAAATAAAATCGAAAATAAAAATAAAACTAATTTTCAAAAGGTACTAAATATAAAAATCGAGTTTTAATCCTTGAAATTCTGAATAAAAACTTCCTAGGTCGAAATATTTATTTTTTTCGTTGAATGTTAAAGATTTAAATAATTATAATCAAACGTCAAAAAGTTTGTCAATTTAAATTAAGTATAACTTAGAATTTCGACATTTTAGAAAAAAGCTAATTTAATAGAAAAGGAATAGTAATTATATATTAATATAATATGTTTTATTAAAAATAATCAAAATGATTATATTTTTTTGATGTTTAAATTTTAAATTTTTTTTTGTACGTGAATCATGAAAAAAAAAAAATAAAAAAAAAAAATAAAGTGGCTTGACTTTGATTTGCGTCTTTGAAATTGTTGACCCGAATTTTTAAAGACGGGAAAATTATAAGTGTTCATTTTTATAAGATTTGAAATGTGTTTCTCTTTCAATTCTAAAGATAATAAAACAAACTTTACTTTTCAAAATTTTAGATTTGGACTTAGGAAAATTTATTATTATTTGGCGAAAAAATTCAGACGCATTTTTATTATAAGGAAAAGGATGAATTTAATTTGAGGAATTAAATTCTTTTATCATATTGTGTTAAAATAACACGGGGTGTTACAAACCTACCCCCTTAAGAAAAGTTTCGTCCCGAAACTTGAATAGAGTGGATAACTACTTGCAGTTGGGCAATGCAGTTAGAGAGAATATCAAGATTTTACGAGTTTCGATGATGACATTTTATTTTGGTAGAATAAGACTTTTCAAAAAGTTTGAATTTCTGAATTATTATAAAGGTGTTAGATAGAATGGGAAAAATTGAAAGTTATAATCGTTTTATATTTACAAATGGGATATTTTGAATGAATATAAAAATGTTGCTAGATTGTTATTTTCCAAAATCGACTTCAAAGGGATTTTCAAAAAGGTGGGGCCTAGAAGTTTTGTACGGAATTAATTTAAATTAAAATTATAAGGGTTTTTAAAATAAAACAAATTTTAATTTTATTTGAAGTTAAAGATATTGTTAAAAGTTGACTGAAATAATGATTTTAATTAATTTTATTCAACGATTTTTAAATCATCATATTTTGTCCTACCCCCTTAAGAAAATTTTAAACATATTTATCAAATTTAAGTAGAAAAGATAAAGATTCATTTCAAAGGTTTTAAATTTGGAAAGAGTATTGATAAGTTCAAAAATTTAAAATAATCAAATTGATTGTAAAAGGGGTAAAGAATATACAAGTTAAAACATAGTAATTTCAAGGTATTTACAATCACGGAATAAAACTTTAGAATTAATTGAATAAGTTTTCAGAGATATTTTCAAAGGGAATAATTTAAGTAAATTTTTGAAGATAATTAGGAATTATAAATTACGAAGATTTATAAATTTTAAAAGAGATAGTAAGTTTTAAGAGATTTAAAA
Organism: Dianthus caryophyllus; assembly: GCA_023091065.1. NCBI lineage: Eukaryota > Viridiplantae > Streptophyta > Magnoliopsida > Caryophyllales > Caryophyllaceae > Dianthus > Dianthus caryophyllus. The sequence goes on along the minus strand of CM041527.1, from coordinate 17,072,310 downwards.
TGTAATAAAGTTTGAAGGGTTTTGAGAATCAATCAAAAGAAGTTTATGAATTTGAAAAGCAAAAATGAAATCATTTGGCGAAATTAAGGAAGAGGAATGAAAGTTCATTTGAAAAGTAGTTATTAGGAATTTTAGATTTAGGAAGTTAGAGAATTAGAAGGAAAAGGTTAAAGAGGTTAAAATTTTTAAAAAGAGAACGAAATAAGAATTTTAATTAAAGAGGATAATTAGATGGAGTTGTAGGAATCCTTTCTGCGATAGAGTTCTTCGAGATCTTGAACGTCTCATCGGTTGTAAGGTCCTTGTTGCGTCCATTTGTTGCGTTTGAGGTCTTGTCGTCATGTATTTGATTTAAAGGCTTCGATCTTCGAGAATTAAAATTATACAAAGATTTTATATCCGAGGATAGTTGTTAATTTTAGTTAGTCACATCAGCAAGTAGCAAGCATACGATAGTTAGTGTATTTTATTTTGAGGGAAGTAATTCGTTATTTAAAAGTCCTAAGCCTATGGTCGGTCCTTAAGGTTTCTACCCATCCTCACACTTTAAAGCGATCTAAGTTATTATTTTAGCGATCTAAGATTTCTAATTTATTATTTGATCCTATAAGTCTATGCCTGACATACGATATGAATGTCCGGCCCAGGTGTCTCTCGCTAGATGAAATAACTATTAAGTTATTCACGGTCGCAAGACAGCTCTGATACCAACTGTAACAACCTGGTTTTTAGTCGACTTTAATTACTAAGGCGGAAATTAATTAAGTCTTAAACCAGCGTTATTAATTATACAATTAACCCAAATATTACATCATCGTTTAAGAGTTGAATGGAACAACTCTAAATACGGAAGTTAAAAGAGTAAAGTGTTGAATATATTACATATCTCTCAAAAACAACAAAAGTAAAGCGTAAAAACGTCTCGTGGCCCCATCCAAAATCCAGCTCCTGGTCCACGATCGTCCTGCACAATAAACTATTGGGAGGATGCCCGCTGAGCGGACAGTGACTAGCTATGCTCATACTTACCCTCGATTTCAATTACTTTGGTTTAATATTATCGCTTTATAAACATAACATTATGATAAAACATAAACATGCTTAATACAATTAGCATGTAAAGACATATAAGTCATAATAAACATGCAGTTTAAAGCGATAAATCATATAAGCATGATATTCAATTATGAAGGCAAATAGCATATAATAGCATAGCAATAGAGTCACAATAATTCAATAACATTACAAGGCGATATCGGATCGCAATCAAACATACATATCGTATCATTCTCCTCATGCAGACTCGATTCAATTCAGAAAGTTGTGGTCTTTAATTTTCGAAGATGGTACGCACTCATTCTCATTTAATTCAAACAACAAACAACACATACTGCTTACGAGCCTGACCACTGAGTAGGCCCTTGTACTCTGATCGATTGCATCTCACTTCCATAGTGCAGAGGCTTACTCGACTCGTAAACCACGCCGAATACTATAATACTTGCATCTCATCCTCTAGTGTTCGAAATGATTCGAACTTCAGATACAATCTCGTCAAGTAATCTTTACGCAGGGTAAGAACGAATGCTAGTGTCGCGCCCACTAAGAACGAAACACCGCAAGGAGACCACCGCTATAATCGCCCAAATCGGCACTACGCCTGTTAACTTTAGCGAAATAGGGGAATAAAACCCTAGTCTAGTACATGTACACTAGTATCCAATTTAAGAATGGGCTATGCTAATCATAGAGCACCTTAACTCAGGATAAAACGACTATTTCCTAAAGCCTGACCCATCAAGAGTTGGCATATTCTATTATCTTGTCCGGCAATGGCGACCGCGACAAGACTATCTTAACCCCACTTCACTCACGATTGACGTTCCTTTATCTGAGGCCCAAGCTTGACCTTTTATTTAAACATACTCATGATTTATTATTTATTTGATATTACATATCACATGTTTCTAGACTCTCCTAGTCTCATCGTCAAACGTTTTATTTGAATGGTAGGTTTCATATGATCACATAACACATTCGTTTATTATTTGAAGTGTTGTTAATTATTAACATTTTTAAGATTTTAAATTGAAACGTTGATTAGTATGTCCAATTTTATTTATGTGTTTTTCAAACACTTTAGGTTATTTACTTCTTTATTTTAAATTTTCTATACTTAGTAAAATTTTCAATTATTTTCAGTATTTCACTATTCACTTTTCACTATTCACTATTCACTACTCACTATTCACCGTATTTTATACGTATTTTTATACGTATTCGTATTTTTATACTTCGTATTTTATACGTATTTTTATACGTATTCGTATTCCTATACTTGTACGTATTTTTATATTTATACGTATTTTTATACTTAAGATATTTTAAGTATAATACTAAACTTGTTTTTATTTTCTAAGTACAAATTTTTAGTTTCAAAGTCGTTAGGTTCGTTTTGTACTTAGGCGATTTTTGAAAATATTTTAAAGTCTAGTTTTAAAAATGTTAAGTTCGGTTTGTATTTAGTCATTCATGAAAATATTCGGAAATCATAGTTTTAAAAACGTTAAGTTCGGTTTATAAAAGGTGATCAATGATATTTATTTTAAAATGAGACTCGGTTAAATTTAGTTGTCTATTTATTTAAGTTAGTGATAGTATCGTGGATGATTCATTTATAGTCCGTATGTCCAAATTCAATAATCCAATAGCAAAGGTAGTAGCACACGATTTAATTCATTTTTATACGGTTACTCATTTTTTTATCGGTTTAACATAATTCATTTATAATCAAAACGATTTACACAAAAATTCAATTCTAATTACTATTTAACTTTAGTGACTTAGTGAAAATTTCATTTTGGTCAAATTTAGTCCATTTTAAATGGTAATGTCGTGTGATATGATATATGTGTCAAATTGATTTATTTCTTTTAATTTCTTAAATCAATTTATTAACTACTAATTAAATTATTTTAACAATTAAACTAAAAAGTGATAAAAGTAAATTTTGACCAAAATTAATGGAAATGCCGTGAGCTAGCTAGGTGGTTGTTCAAAATTTCATTTTTCGATTTTATCGGTTTTTAGCTTAAAGTCTTTATAATTTAATTATTCTAATTATACTAAAACGATTTAAACTAAAATGAAATTTACTAACATTTCATTTATATTTATGAATAGTGTTTTTCAACACTTTAATTTTCTAACTTTTTAATCTAAAAGATTTATAATGTTTTAAGTTGATTTATATAATAAGACTAACAATATATAAAACAATAACTAAACATAAACACAAATTATTAACAAACATAAATTAAAACAAAATCAAAGTGAATACAAATGATGAACACACATGAAGCTCACATGAACTTTCAAGAACACCAAGAACAAAAATAAAAACACAAATGCACTTTTACTAACCTATAATTTATTTTTCTAATTTAATTTCTTTAACATGAACATATCCATTTTAACTAACTTAACACAATATATAATTTACAAAATTTAAAAGTGAAAATTTATAAAAAAAATAGGGGAAAACCGTGATATATGTACATGAACATATAATTTTTATTTTTCATTTTTAATCACTTTAAACTCATCTTTAATATTTCACATAATTTTTATATATGATTATTATTCAAATAAAACATAACTAAACATAAAAATCATATGAACATAAATTAAAAATGCTCAAAAATAAATTACCTACACATATGAACATATTACTACAATTACACTATTATCATTATTACTTATTTATTATCATTTTATTATACAACACATAACATATAAGTGATGTTTAACATATTTAACATAAAAATCATACTCATAAAATTATAATAACAAAACAAATTAATTTACTAAAAAGATAATATAAGACAAGGCTAGTCACCTCGGTTTAGGATGTTAATCGTCGGGGATCTAAAATAAATTTTAGATCGGATTGGTCTTCACCCAAAACCCATGTTAACCTTGAAAACCCGGTTTGAAAGTTAGCTCCAAATACCCATCTAAAGAACTAAGGAATACTAATGAATTATTAGAAATATTATTAAGGTTTTTATTTAAGTGATTTAGGAGAAAATGAAAGAAAAATATAGAGAGAATAAGGGGGAGGGAGCCACGACCATTTGGAGAGCCAAGAGTGATGTTTATGCTCTTGTGAAAATAATGAGGAAGTGTTAGAATAAAATTAGGTTAAGTAAAGTGTATGATGTAAGTTTGTTTTAATTAGAAATAATGTTTTAATTAAAGAAAAATAGGAAACAAAATGATCATACTAGCTTACTAATGTCAACATCACTATTTAGTGTAGAAAATGTTTATTTTGTGTTTTAAAATGTTTTTCACGAAATTAGTCAGTTTTAAAAAGTCGGGCGTCAAAAGCGATAAAAGTTAAAATGTGCTGTTTTGACGATTTTCTGAAAAGTATTCATTTTATAAATTTAAAACTAAAATGTTTTATTTACTACTTTAGAAAAATATTAAAAATGATGGAAATGAAAATGGTAGTATTAAAGTAGTAGTATTATATTTTATAAGTATTATTATTATTAAGTATAATCTTTAAATTTTAAATACAAAAATAAAAGTGATGATGATAAATTAGATGTGTAAGAGAAATTTAATTTGTGTAAGAATATATGGAAGAGGATAGAAATTTGACTAAGGAAAGTCAAAAGTCAAAAGTCAAAAGTCAAATTTTCGGGCTCGATTTTCGTTTCTCGAAATTTTTCGATTTGCGCGCACGCGAAAAGTCTCGAAATAAAAGATATGATCTTAAAATAATGTTTTGAAATAAAATCGAAAATAAAAATAAAACTAATTTTCAAAAGGTACTAAATATAAAAATCGAGTTTTAATCCTTGAAATTCTGAATAAAAACTTCCTAGGTCGAAATATTTATTTTTTTCGTTGAATGTTAAAGATTTAAATAATTATAATCAAACGTCAAAAAGTTTGTCAATTTAAATTAAGTATAACTTAGAATTTCGACATTTTAGAAAAAAGCTAATTTAATAGAAAAGGAATAGTAATTATATATTAATATAATATGTTTTATTAAAAATAATCAAAATGATTATATTTTTTTGATGTTTAAATTTTAAATTTTTTTTTGTACGTGAATCATGAAAAAAAAAAAAAAAAAAAAAAAAAATAAAGTGGCTTGACTTTGATTTGCGTCTTTGAAATTGTTGACCCGAATTTTTAAAGACGGGAAAATTATAAGTGTTCATTTTTATAAGATTTGAAATGTGTTTCTCTTTCAATTCTAAAGATAATAAAACAAACTTTACTTTTCAAAATTTTAGATTTGGACTTAGGAAAATTTATTATTATTTGGCGAAAAAATTCAGACGCATTTTTATTATAAGGAAAAGGATGAATTTAATTTGAGGAATTAAATTCTTTTATCATATTGTGTTAAAATAACACGGGGTGTTACAAGTAAATAAAATATTTTAGTCTTAAATTTATAAAATGAATACTTTTCAGAAAATCGCCAAAACAGCACATTTTAACTTTTACCGTTTTTCTTACCCGAATTATTTCGTAACGCATTTTTCGAGAACGAGATATTTTAAAATATCGGGGGGACAAACTATTCACTCAAATAGTTACAAAGACTTTTCTAACCAATAAGAATAAAGATGTTCCCTAATTGTTTTTAATTAAACATTATTTTTATAAAACCTAAACTATCCTTTATAATATATTACTTAACCTAAATGATGCTAACTTCCTCATTTATTTTCAAAGAGCAAATTCATCACCCTTTCTCTCCTTAATGTCGAGCTCCCCTCCTCCATTTTCTCTCTTTTATTTTCTTTATTTTTCTTCCTAAAACATTAAATAAAAACCTATAATATTATCTTAATAATTCCTAAGTGTTCTAAGTTCATTAGTGGGTATATTAGGAGCTAACTTTTGGATTATTTTGGGTGAAGATTATGGGTATTTTGGGGTGAAGAAATTCCGATCTAAAATTTATTTTAGATCCTCGACGATTAACATCCTAATAAGGTGACTAACTATATCTCATATTAGCCTCTTTGAAAATTAATTTGATTTTTATTATAAGTTTTATGAGTATGATTTCTATGTTAAAATATGTTAAACATCATGAATATATGCTTGTATGATATGTGTTGTATAATAAAATGATAATAAATAAGTAATAATGATAATAGTTAATGTGTAGTAAATTGTTCATATGTTTAGTTAAATTAGTTTTGAGCATTTTTGATTATGATTCATATGATTTTTATGTTTAGTTATGTTTTAGTTATGTTGTAATTATATATAAAAATTATGTTAAGTTTTAACAATGAGTTTAAAGTGATTAAAAATCGAAAACGAAAATATGTGTGTGTGTATTGTTCCTCACGGCATCACCCTTCTTTTTTCTTAATTTTTCACTTTTAATTTTTGTAAATAATATGTTTAGTTAAGTTAGTTTAAAATGATTGTTAGTATGTTATAAAAATTAATTTAGAAAAATAAATTATAAGTTATTAAAAATGCATATGTGTTCTTGAGTTTATCTTTGATGTTCATGATGTTCTTAGTTCCTTCATGTTGTGTTCATCTTTATTATTCACTTTGATTATGTTTTATTTTATGTTTATTAATCGTTTGTGTTTATGTTTAGTTATTGTTTTATATTATGTTGTTACAAATACATAAATCAAACTTAAACACTTAGAAAATCTTTTAGGAAATTTAACTTTATATTTTAGCTTAAATTTTAGTCTAATGAAATTTCTAGTAAAGTTTCATTTTAGTTAAAATCATTTTAGTATAATTAGAATAATTAAAATATAAAGACTTTAAGCTAAAAACCGATAAAAATTGAAAAAATGAAAATTTGGAACATCACCTACTTAGCCACGGCATTCTTGATGTTTTTAGGGTTAAATTTGTTTTTATCACTTTTTAGTTTATTGTTTAAATAATTTAATTATTAGTTAATAAGTTAGAATTAAGAAATTAAAAGAAATAAATCAATTTTGACATATATGTAAACCACACGGTTTTATCACTTTAAATGGACTAAATTTGATCAAAATGAAATTATCACTAAGTCATTAAAGTTTAAAAATTAGTAGAATGGAATTTGAGTATAAATCGATTTAGTTATAAATGAAATATAATAAACCGATAAAATGAGTAACCGTTATAAAAATGAATTAAATCGTGTGTTACTGCCTTTGCTATTCTGGACTGTTGGACTTGGACATACGGACTAAAATGAACCATCCACGATACTATAATTATTAAAAATGAAAATCGTTAAAATTAGTATGTAGATGACTAAATTTAACTAAGTCGTATTTTTAAAATAAATGTCTTTATCACTTTTTACAAAACGAACTTAACGTTTTTAAAACTAGATTTTAAACTTAGTAACTAAGTCACAATTTTAGATATTTTAGATATTTTAGATATTTTTAGATATTTTAGATATTTTAGATATTTTTAGATATTTTTAGATATTTTTAAATATCTAGATATTTTCAAACAATCTTGAATAGTGAATAGTGAGAAATGAATAATTGAAAATTTTACTAAGTATAGAAAATTTTAAAATGAATAAGTAAATGACTTAAAGTATTTTGAAAAACACTTAAATAATAATTGGACATATTAATAAACGTATTAATATTGAAACTTAAAAACGTTAATAATTAACAACACTTCAAATAATAAACGAATATGTTATGTGATCATATGAAACCTACAATTCAAATAAAACGTTTGATGCTGAGACTAGGAGAGTCTAGTAACATGTGATATGTAAATATCAAATAAATAATGAATTTTGAGTAAGTTAAATAAAATGTCAAGCTTGGGCCTCAGATAAGGGAACGTCAATCGTGAGTGAAGTGGGGTTAAGATAGTCTTGTAGCGGGCGCCACTATCTCGGCCTTATTGCGATTGTCATCCCGAATAGTGTGGTTCAGCCGGTAGCATTATGTGCTTATGCGCTCTACCCATGCCGTTACGCCTTAAGTCGTATAGCCTGTCCCGTACAAGATAATGAATATGCCAATGCTTTTGTATCAGGCTTTAGGAAATAGTCGTTTTATCCAGAGTTAAGGTGCTCTATGAATAGCATAGCCTACACTTAACGTGGATACTAGTGTACATGTACTAGACTAGGGTTTTATTCCCCTATTTCGCTAAAGTTACCAGGGCCACCGTGACATTATGTGCTTATGCGCTTTGCGGTTCCGTCTCCTTGCCGAGTTTCGTCTTTATTGGACGCGACACTTGCATTCGTTCTTACCCTGCGTAAAGATTACTTGACGAGATTGTATCTGAAGTTCGAATCATTTCGAACACTAGAAGATGAGATGCAAGTACTATAGTATTCAGCGTGGTTTACGAGTCGAGTAAGTTGCTGCACTATGGTAGTAAGATGCAAGCGACTAGAGTACAATAGCCTACTCAGTGGTCAGGCTCGTAAGCAGTATGTGTTGTCTGTTGTATGATTATTTGAGAACGAGTGTGTACCATCTTCGAAAACTAAAGACCACAACTTTCTGAATTGAATCGAGTCTGCATGAGGAGAATGATACGATATGTATGTTTGATTGCGATCCGATATCGCCTTGTAATGCTATTGAATTATTGTGATACTATTGCTAAGCTATTATATGCTATTTGCCCTCATAATTGAATATCATGCTTATATGATTTATCGCTTTAAACGCATGCTTATTATGACTTATATGTCTTTATATGCTATATGTAATAAGCATGTTTATGTTTTTATCATAATGTTATGTTTATAAAGCGATAATATTAAACCAAAGTAATTGAAATCGAGGGTAAGTATGAGCATAGCTAGTCATTTGTCACATTCGTGAGCATCCCCCATCAGTTTATTGTGCAGGATGATCGTGGACCGGGAGCTGGATTTTGGACGGGGCCACGAGACGTTTTATTGCTTTACTTTTAGTTGTTTTTGAGAGATTGTAATATATAACCTATACTCTTCTAAATTCCGTACTTAGAGTTGATTTATTCAACTCTTGAACGATGTTTGTAATATTTGGGTTTTATGTATAATTAATGACGCTGGTTTAAGACTTAGTTAACTTCCGCCTTAGTAATTAAAGTCGACTAAAAACCAGGTTGTTACAGTTGGTATCAGAGCTGTCTTGCGACCGTGAGTAACTTAATAGTTATTTCATCTAGCGAGAGACACCTGGGCCAGACATTCATATCGTATGTCAGGCTGACTTATAGGATCAAATAATAAATTAGAAATCTTAGCTCGCTAAAATAATAACTTAGATCGCTTTAAAGTGTGAGGATGGGTAGAAACCTTAAGGACCGACCATAGGCTAAGGACTTTTAAATAACGAACTACTTCCATCAAAATAAAATATACTAACTATCGTATGCTTGCTACTTGCTGAGGTGACTAACTATAACTAACAACTATTTTTATTGTCTTGTTACTAGTATTGAATTTAGTAATTCATATTTGGTAGTGGTTTGATATTATGAGCAACGATTAAGCGATTCTTGTTTTTGTTTGTGATTTGTTTTTTTTTTTTTTAAAAAGTAAACAAGTTATTCATGAATTGTAAAGCGTTGTTTTTGGGTACGAATGAACAAGTTATTCATGAATCGTAAAGTGTTGTCGTTGGGTACGAAAAAAAAAATGCAGGAAATCCGCAAATTGAATCGAATAACCTTAAGTTTTGACAGAGAAATTGTGTTTTTGTGGCCAAAAAAACAAAAAAAAAAACAAAAAAGACTACCCTAGGGGTTTCGAACTCGTGATGTTTAGCAAATAGGGTAGTCTTTTGTATGACGTTGGTACCACTGGACCAAGTCATATCAGCACGTCTAATATTTCAGTTCATTTCTATTTATTGTTTTTCTGGCACGTTTGCAATTGTTTTCGATTTGGAAGTCGAAAAGTTCTCTTGATTAACTAGTTTTAGGATCTCAATGGTCATTTTTCTTGAATACACACACCAGATTTGATAGTTTGTTTTTAATTTTGGTTTGATAATTGTATTTTTTAATTTTGTTAATTAATAATATATTAGGGTTTGGTGATTTAGGTTTTTTATCAATATAAGCGTTAAAGTTAAAATAAACGTTTATGTTAATCGGGATTGTTGATATAGTTATATAAACGATTGCGTAAAATTGACAGAAATAGAACGATTACATTATTATTCCGAAGGAGCAATTTAAATACTCCTAAAAGACGAATACAGAAAATGGTCGATTAAACGACTAATTGAAAAGAAAAGAAAAGAAAAACATCTAAAAAACAGAAAACCAAATAATCCTAAGTCCTAAAAGTTAAGCCTCTTAACGAGGGATCTTTTTTTAGCGGGTGCGCGTGCCTTGCGTTTGCTTGGCCTAGAAGACGGTGGTGGAATTTCAATAATTTGCACATCATCGTCGGATTCTTCCGTCTTGATAATTAAATCCTCGACCTTTGGTGTAGCCACCATTGATAAATCATCATCAATGGTGACCCAATATTTTTTATTCAAGGCTATAAAAGGGTTATGTATATTATACTCTTCCTCGTACATGGATTGAAGTGATTTGTGGGTGTTTGGAGCGACCCTATTCACGACGTTCCCGACTTTTTCATGACCCACCTCCTTCATCATCTCGCGCATGAACAAGCGAAGGAGCACACTTGATTTCATGTTTTCAATGGATGATGGTGGAGTATTCATTGTAGAAGAAATAAAAAAAAGTTTAAGAATTTAGAGGTTTTAATGTAATTTTTAATAGTGTATGTGATGAATTAGGGTTGATGGGTAGTGCTTTATTTATACACTTTTTTTGGCTCCAAAATTTTCCTCCAACAATATAGTTTTGGCGCCTAATTTGGTGGTGGAGTAATTAGTGGAAGTTTTTTAGATATTTAATATAAATAAATAAATAAAAGATATTAAATTAACCCAAGTAAACTCAAGCTTTAACGGAATTAGGGCATTTAATGGACGGAAATAGGGTAAGTTGACGGATTTAGGGTTTGCTTAGTACACATTAACGGAAAAAGGGTTTATGTTTGGATGGAATTAGGTTATTTAACGGATTTAGGGTTTTAGAATAAATTTTAAATGTTTTTTTTTGAATTTAACATGTTTTGAAATGTTTATACTCCGTAGTACGTATTAGTCGTTTACTTGCATAACGTGACTAAATGTTTATAGTACGTATTAGTCGTTTACTTGCTTAACGTGAGTAAATGTTTATAGTACGTATTAGTCGATAAGTTGCATAACGTGACTAAATGTTTATAGTACGTATTAGTCGTTTACTTGCTTAACGTGAGTAAATGTTTATAGTACGTATTAGTCGATAACTTGCATAACGTGACTAAATGTTTATAGTACGTATCTAGGGTTTATCTAATGAATGAGTCGATAACATGCATAATGTGAGTAATTGTTAATCTACGGTTTTACCATATAAGTAATGTCACTAAATGTTTATCTAATGTATTAGTCGATAACATGTATAATGTGAGTAATTGTTAATCGTACGTATTAGTCGTATTGTTTTTATGAAAAATAACATGAAATGTACATATGATCATTTATATAATACTCAAATGGTTTATCGTAAGTAATACCCGATAACTAAATGGTTTATCGTAAGTAAATTGTAATCAATATAACTAAATGATATTTGTAACTTTTATTTGTCATATGATATATTGGAAAAACATTTTGAAAAAAATAATTAAAAAAAAAAAAATAAAAAAAAAATAAAAACCAAAATCAAACGGCACTTGTCAATTGTGATTTGACTAGGGTTAGGCAAAAATTAATTGCCTTCACCTCCTTTAAATATTTGCTTCACAAATATCTTCATCATTACCCTGTTTTCTTCAACTCCCCTTCAATTTTTTCACAACTACACGGTCATCATCATCTTCCTTGAAATTTCTCTTTCAAACAAAAAAAAAAAAAATGACTGAATCTAATAAAATACTAAAAGAAAGCATTCTTCAGAACATCGACGCTTTGGAGAAGATGTCGACTTTGAAGACTGACATTGAAAATGTGATCACGAAATACGAAAATTATAGGGATGCTTGTTGCAGGCTGGGCTACAACGACAAGGTAGAACAAACAGACAATGAGTTGATCGATCTGCGAAGCAAACTGAAGCGAACAAGCATTCATCTTGAGATTCTGAAGATAGAGAATGGGAAGCTTGTCGCCCTTTTTTAGGATTGTGTTGGTTTAGGGTTTGTGAATGTGAAGGGTCGTCGTATATTTTGGTTAGGGTCGTCTTTTCCAGGTTTAATCTATTATGACTATGAATGTTGTAACTTCATGGTTAATCTATTTTGGTTTAGGGTTTGTCAATTGGAAGCGGTTCTTAAAGTTTAATCTATTTTGGTTAGGCAAAGTATGGTCTTATTTTGGTATTTTCATCGGTTATCTTCTCTGATTTTGGTCTGTAATGTTGTTATTATTAATGGATATTAATCTAATTAACCATGTGCATAACTGGTTTGTCTTCAATTTCATGCTCTTCTGTTTTAGTTTTTTTGATTGATTTACAGGGCGTTAGCAAAATTCATCTCCATGGTTGATTTCGTGCAGTTGAAGAGACATTAATTAAGGGTTTAAAAAAAAAAAAGTAAAACGTGGTTTTTTAAAAAAAAAAAAAAACGAAAAAGACTACCCAAGGGATTCGAACTCCTGACCTTTAAAGTTATGGGTAGTCTTTTGTATGACGTTGGTACCACTGGACCAAGTCATATCAGCACGTCTAATATTTCATTTCATTTCAATTTATTGTATTTTTGGTCTTAATTTCGGTTTTCTATCTTTCATTTTGTATTGTTGCGTAGTATTGTTGTTATATTGTCGTAATGAACTATGATTTAACAAATCAAAAAGTTGTCAATTACAGTAACTCGTCATTAAAAATAAGCAAAGACTCGAACAAAAGTGATTAAACAATTAATTAAAGAAACAAAACTAACGAAACAAATCAGTTTAACATTCTCACAAAGTCATTCCTAAACAAGAGTTACAAACAAAAACAGTAAATGCAAAACTAACGAAACAAATCAATTTCCGACGACGTACGACTTCTTTGGCTCAAGGGACTTTGTGGGAGGTCGCCACCAACTCGTTTTCTCGTACTCTTCTGTTTTGGTTTAGGACCTCTACCGGTACCCCTTTTGTCCACGGGATCTGTTAGTTGTGAATCCAACCGTTGAGGCGCGTTTCTAGCAATGTGTCTCATGTTGCATTCTCGTGGCTGTATCCGTCTTTTTCCGACAACCTTTGAAATACCATTCGCATCCAAGGTCGACCTCACCGTTTCAATACCCACAATACTCTCTAGCTCTTTAACAAAGTCGTCACTAAACTCTTCGTACTTCGCATACGTTTCATCATTGTGCAAAGAAAGTTTCTCAATGTATGCATTTTTAGCCTTCACCTTCATTGCACGCTTCACACTTTCAACTTCGTCGGGATTGTAGTACCCAACGCGAATATGCTCATAACCGCGTATTAAATCTTTCCTCCAACGATCTAAAATGTATTTGTCGGGAATAGATTTAATATTCTCCTTGACTATACATTGGATGATATGTTTGCACAAGATACCCTTGAACTCAAACAATTGACAAGAACATTTAAAGACGCCGAAGTCTTTGTCAAGAGTGACATCATAAGTGCGGAATCCTTCCTTCCAACACGGTTGCACAATTTGCTCTTCGGCTTTATAAACAACATAAGACCCCATCCGCATGACCAAAGAAATAAACGTTCGAATTCCCGCATAAACTTCTTCCTTTACTTCTTTAAACTTCTCGTTTGTGTATAGTTTACTAAAAACCTCCTCTACAACAACTGATTTATCAAACGGTAAAGGACGATCCTTACAAATAAAATTTTGTATTTTCTCATCCTCTACCTTACTTTGTTGAGCGAGGTCAAATTGTGTCATGAAATTTCTAAGCCCCGTCTCAAGGCTTACACGAACTTTAAAGAAACGATTAGACTGCTCACTCCTTTGCGTAGAGGACATACCTGCGCAAAATGTTCCCCTCCAATAAGCTGGCACCCACCGTCTTCTAATATTGTACGACTCCTTAATCCAAGCGTTGTCGTGAACACCGAATTTATCGACCATGACTGTCCAACCCTGTTCAAAATCTTCCTCGCTCAACGTATCGTGGACAACGGCTTTTAAATCAGAACACAATTCCTTCCAAAACCCGTAACGACCCAAATTCTTAACAGCGTTTCTCATCATATGCCAAAGACAAAGTCGATGTTTGGAACCTGGAAATACAGTCTCGATCGCCTTACCAATTGTTTTATCTTGGTCTGAAAGGATGACGGGTGGAGCTTTACCCATGCATTCTAGCCATCTCTCGAAGACCCAAATAAATGTCTCCGTGTCTTCGTTTGTTATCAAGGCCGCGGCAAAGCATATGGAGTTACCGTGGTGGTTCACCCCGATGAAAGGTGAAAACGGTAAACGATACCTGTAAATTTAAATGACGCCATAATTTATTAAAATTACGGTATCAAACACCTAAGCCATTCAAACAGAATTAAAAAAACAACAACAATCATTTAAATTATAACTAAGCAAACGATTGCACAAAATTACCTGTTACATAAGAATGTCGTGTCGTAAGTGACAACGTCCCCAAACACCTTAAACATAGCTCGACATCGCGCATCAGCCCAAAAGACGTTCTGCAGTCGACCATCATTGTCCTTCTTTATTGCATAAAAAAAATCAGGGTTCTCGGTTTTCATTTTAACAAAGTATTCCTCCAACGCAGCAGCGTCACCATTAATTCTTTCTAACCGTCTTTCCAAGTTCACAAGGTTTCGCAAGTCTCGATAATTAAAAGGTAAGTTCTCGTGACCGCCAGCCTCAATAACCATTGCATTGAAATTCTTCGTAATAGGAATGCCAGCACGATCATTAAGCACAATTCGTTCCTTGAAATAATCCGTTATGGTACGTGAACTCACCTTAAAACGGCTGTTAGCTGGATCAAGCTCATGATTATGCTCCAAATGCACAGTTTTAATAACAAACCCGTCATCCTGGATAGTTCCTTCAAAACAAGCTTTACAGCCAGTTACATTCGATTTCTCGCTACGTTTCTGTCCACCTTTTTTACAAGCAAGACGAAGCCTTTCCATCATAAGATAGCGAGGCTCCTTTTTCCCTCCACACTTACGAGTAACACCGGCGTTTCTAAATTCGGCCTTTAGTGAATTCGATCTAGTGAACACTTCGAAACCCTTTCTCAATGCATAACTAATAATAAACTCGGCAAATGAGTCACAATTAGAGAAAACCATACCTACAGTTGGATCAGCAACGACGTCATTAGTATCATTCCCACCTTCCACTGCATTCACGGCCTCCTCAACAGGATTTGGTGATTCCTCGGTCGAGACAACTTCCTCTATAGAATTTTCTACCGGCTCGATTGACCCACCATTACTATTCAATTCAATTTCATTCCCTTCATTTTCATCAAAAAAACCTCCACTCCCTCCGAATTCTTCGTCATAATACTCATTCAAATCAAACCAAACATCATTGTTACCCGACATTGTCGATAGTTTTCGTTTTCTAATTGATAATGATGAAGAACACGATCATTAGGGTTTAGAAAATACCTGTTATTTTTTTTTTTCCCATGGTTTAGGGTTTAAGGATTATCTTTTTTTTTTTTTTTTTTTTTTTTTTGATAAACAAGGATTAAATTAATTTAATTAAAAATATTACAATTATTCAATTAAGGAAACTGAATAATCTTTTGCAATTAGGAGGAGTGATAAAAAAAATTTGCCGCCAAACTAATTCTCTAAAAACCCCCCTAACTCCCGCCTAATGACTTCCTTAATTATTTTTTTTTTTTAATTGCCACGTGTCAGCAGTTCATTGGTTGTGTAACAAATTAATTTGTACACAATGTGTAACCGTATCAGCTTTCGGAGAACAGGCCCTTAGTTGATTATATTTAGGAAACATAAATCATTTAATAGAATCTCTTAACTTTGGAAACACTTACGAAATATTCTTTATTATTTTCAAACTCAATATTTTCTTTAATTATTTAGTTTTAATTTATTAGTTAGTTAACCAAAATATTTAAAAAAACAAAAACTTAAATTATTATTCTTACGAAAATTATTAAAAATAAAAAAATTATTAATTTCCTTCATTTTCTATTATTCTTACGAAAATTATTAAAAAGAAATAAAAAATTAAAAAAAAAAAACTTAAATGATTCGCCCGAAATTTTATTTCAAAACACTTGACCAAATATTCTATAATTTATTTTATTTCAAAACTCAATATTTTCTTCAATTATTTTGTTTTAATTTATTTAGTTAGTTAACCAAAAAATTCTAAAAAAATAAAAAAATATTAGGAGATAAGCGAAATTTATGACTAAATAATATCATCGTAAAAGAGCTAAAAATATAAGTAATTACTAAATTATTTATGGATGTGCTGATATGACTTGGTCCAGTGGTCCGATGTCATACATAAAACTACCGAATTTCCTAGAGGTCAGGGGTTCAATTCCTATCTAGGTAGTTTTTTTTTTAAATGACATGACTAGTAAATTAATAATAATAATATTAATAACGAAAAAAATACAATAATTAATAACGAGTAAATTATTTTTTGATAAATTTTGGTAAATTAAAATTAGAGAACAGTAAAAAAAAATTTCTAGTTCAATTACAAAAAAAATATAATGGAAAATAACTAAACCAAAAAAAAATTTACATTAAATTACAAAAAAAAAAAATGGAAAATAAATTAAGTGGAAAATATAAATTTTTTAAGAAAATAAATTTAGATAATCTTCACAATAAAGAAAATTATGGAAATTATTTTGTTTGAAAACACGTTACTTCCTTAAATTTGTCAACTATTTGCTACAATTATTTTCTTCAATTTAATCTCCTATTTTTACATAATTTCCTAAAATAAATTAATTGAAATAAATAATAACGAAATTATTAGTGGATGTGCTGATATGACTTGGTCTAGTGGTCTAATATCATATATAAAACTACATAGGTCCCTGGAGGTCAGGGGTTCGATTCTTATCTAGGTAGTTTTTTTTTTAAATGGCATGCCTAATAAAGTACTTATAATAATAACGACGAAATGCAATAAAAATAACAAGTAAATTATTTTTTTTATAACTAATAATAATAAACTTTAAAAATCGTATTTCAAAAAAAATTATAAATTAAAAAATCAGTTTAAATTATTTTTTTATGACTAATAATAATCAACTTTAAATTATTTTTTTATAACTAATAATAATAATAAACTTTTAAAGTAATGAAAAATATTTTTCTCACAAATTACAAAAGTTTCTAAAAATCACATAATAAAAAAAAAAGAAGTTTGATATAATTAAAAATGGAAAGAATATTAAAGATTTTATGAGAAATTATAATCAATTTGAATTTCAAATTTCAAATTAAATAATTGGAGGGAAGTTTGAGGAAGTTAATCACTATAATTAACATAATTTTTTTTAATTAAATTCCACGTAGCTTGATGTGATTCGTAGTGTACCGAAAGCCTCGGTACACTAGGTGTAAGTGTAGCCTTTTTGGTTAGTTTGTTACTACTATGCTTTGACTAGTTGCCGACTTAGCATAGGTTTTTTACAACTTTTTAGAGTTGAATTAAACTAAACTAAACTGAATCGAGATACCAAGGTGTAGGATTTTCGACTTCCTCAAAGTCAACCTTAATTGGTTTATTTTTCACCCTTTATTTCTACGCTCATGTGGCGTAAGTATGTCTTGTTCTTGTCACTTTGCAGTTCATATGCATCGATGTAATTTGGGAGATGTTAACTACATGGATAATGTGGATGAAGACACACGTGTCCAGTTTATCGTACTCTAGCAACTCGCTTTGTGGATTTGGCGTTCTACTTTAGTCATTCTATGTTTTATTATGGTCGTTGTAGTTATGTTAAACAATGGGTGTGATTTGAGTTTGGAATGTCTGAATTATATGTAATTGTGTGGATACCCATATCCGTACCCTCCCAAAACAAACACAATGATGTAACGAACTGCTTACATGCATGCTTTAACGTTGACTTAGATGGTTCTAATTATGTCGAATTCATATTAAAGTCGTTTAAAATGTTAAAATGAGTTGAGTCGCTAAACATCACGCTTAAATAAATGTTCATTTTGTCCATTTAGAGACTAGTTTGGTTCGCGTCTCGTTTCATCTCTCATGAGCTTCGACATCGCATTACAATCGGCCCTTTTGCATTAATAAGGCCCAACTCAGCATTCCTAAATTCCTAAATTTAGACCCGGTGGCTAAAACCGCTATTTAGCATCTTCCTACACAAAATACGACCTCACGGGTCATCTCATTTCATAAAATACTACCAAATGCACCTCATTTACATTTTCGGGTCTCGGGCCCAGAACCGGCCCAAACCCGCTTTAGGCCCGCACTCCAAGGCCCTAAGCCCTCACAAGCAGCTCACAAAATATCTAGGAGAGCCCCATACACTATTCTTGACGTCCAAGCCAAAATTATACTGTATCTTTCCGAAATATGTCGAACCGGATTTAGGAAATACGAGTTCAAAATTGAACCCACAAACCGTGACGTTTATTGCGGTTTGTGGGGCAAACCGCATTGCCCTGTGCGGTTTGCTGGTCAAACCGCATAGCCTCATGCGGTTTGCCTGCCTGGTTTTACCCGGATTTTCCTAATTTCTTCGAGGTTTTTAGTATATATACTCCCCTATACCCGACCTCCTAAGAAAGATTTCACAATCATAATTCAATCAGCTCTCAAGTACTCTCCCACAAAAGCCTCAAGCACTCAAATTCTTGAGTTCAACACACAATCCCGTGTTGAATTCCTCCTTTTGGTTCATTCAAGAAGCGAAGCTCTGCCGGATTTGAAGCGCCGAGTCAAGGTAGGTACCGATCCACTTGGATCAAAACTTTTTCTTATTTTTTTATG
The DNA here is from genome assembly GCA_023091065.1 of Dianthus caryophyllus. Lineage (NCBI taxonomy): Eukaryota > Viridiplantae > Streptophyta > Magnoliopsida > Caryophyllales > Caryophyllaceae > Dianthus > Dianthus caryophyllus. The sequence goes on along the minus strand of CM041527.1, from coordinate 17,053,266 downwards.
AACTAACAAAGGGCACGTCCTGACATGAGATTAGACCCCTCGATTATAACGTTGTATGATTAGTATTCGGGTGTCTGCGATGTTGAAGGTTATAGGGTCAGGGTTGGTAAGTGGAATGAAACCTAAGGGGTTAGGATTCACTCAAGAGAACAACTAAAATCGATTTATAAATGATGTGAAAATCTCGGCCAACTAGTGTAGTATTGTGTTTGATTTTTCTGAAATTTGTAAGTTAAATGAAAACATAAAATTAAAAGATAAACTAAATCTAAGCACAAAGCCAAAGATTTAGGGTTTGATTATCCAAGTACTTAGCCACTAGATAATCATAAACTCACTCTTGCACTAAGTTAAGAGAAAACAAGATGAGATAAACTCAAACTTAGGGTTTTTTATATTCAATGAAATCTGAAAATTTACAATGTTGTAAGCTTGGCTTATATATGCCAAGGCTTCTAATCTCAACCCTACATCCTAAGCTTGATCCAAAGGCTCATAGAGGCCCCCAAACAACAACAAAATAACGGCTCATTGAGCCTTACAAATCTGAAAAATTAAAGTAAAACAACAAACTACATAAAGCATAAAGTTTGAAAAGGACAAGTGACTCCATCCTCTCCTTGCATTTAGGCGAGCATCCAAGGGCCATGATGGAGCCTTGGGGTCAAGGTGGGACGGTCCATCCTTCAACAAATTCAGATTTTGTTGGCTAAAAGACAATAAAGCATAAAGCATAAAGTAAGAAAACGACATCTAGTGAAAGAGACTTGTTGCACAAAATAATTGTGTGATTTGTGAGCATTTGTTGGAGCCAGCTCCTAGGCCTCCCTTGAGTTGACTTTTTCGAGCCATGTGAGTCTTATTTATTGGAGGACTAACCCACATAGGTGCACCCAAAAGATCACACTTCAAAAATAGCTTATTTGTTGACTTTTTGTTGCTCTCCTCCTAAACCTCCCTTGACTACCTTAGGTCCTCTAAGTGTGGCTAAATTGACCACTTGATTAGCTTGACTTTGCACTTAGATGGATCCTAGGTTCCAAGGCCTAACCTAGGGTTTGAGTCCATGGACCCAACCCATGGTCTAGCTCCAAGTCTCCCTTGTTTGACTTGACCATTCTTGGTTCAGTAAGGTAGCCGCATATGGGGACACTAGCACCCTCAGTATTGCAAGTGGTAATTTAACGGCTCTCCTAATCGTTATTTAACGTGATTTTCGCCCTGGGTATCGATTCGTTCACGGGCCCATATGAGGTAGTGAAAAATGACCATCCCATCCGGGGATCTGTCGTAGTGTAATAGTCGCACCAATAGGGTGGTGTATGCATACAAAAGACAAGGGACTGATCCTCCTTATTACCTGCTTGATATCTTTAACTTGTCTGACTTGTCTGTTGATGTTTTCGACTGACACGACTAAGTCGTATCGCCAATATCAAAATAAACCTAACAAACAACTAACAGCAGCTAGTGGCAAGCAGGATCGTATCCACAGGGAAACGTAGCAGTAATAAGTTAAAGCTCAGAAAGCAGGTCTAACTCTAGGGTGTGAAAATGGGTTTGTAGATAGCTATAAACTAAAGCAGAAATAGAGCAGATCAACAAAAATCAATAAAGAGGAAGATTAGGGCATCAGGATCATTATGACTGTGATTCAGGAACTCAACTCAAAAGTAAATAACATTCAACTGAAGCTATGCAAGTGGCTAGGTTTAGGAATACGCTCTCTCGAGTCAATATTAACCTTAAGTTCAATTTAGCGGGCTCTCGCAACTTACTAAATTCAACTTATCAAATACGCGTGAGTCTAGTTTCAATTAGGCTTTCGATCTTAAACTGAAACAACCTAAATTCAATTCAATAAAGGCGTCCCTAAATTCAATTGATAGTAAAACACGTAGGAAGAAACCAACTTGCACAATTTCAATCAAAATAGCAATTAAAACATTGTCCTGAATCAACTATCACAAATCACCTTCAAACCCTAATTATAATTTAGCTACTCATAATTAAGGCTAAACAACAATAATCATATGAAGACATAATTAAATGAAATAATTGCAATTGAATAAAAACCTGAAACTTACGGAGTACCGACGGTTACAAAGAAGATCAAATCTTGAAGCTAAACTAAAGTTTGAATGTTTTGTAAAGAGAGAAAGTAAAGCAGTAAACCTAACTTAGAAAACTAATGTAAAATAAAGCATGATGTTTTGTTTTCGAGTCTAGGGTATATATATAAGTCTTTCAACAAACAAACTCGAAAAATAGGAAAATCGAGCGTCGAGCATGGCGTGGTGGCCGTTGGCCGGATCCACTGACCGGCCGGCTTGCTCAGCTCGGGCCAGCTCTACTTCTTGGGCTTCCTTTGGTCTTTGGACCTTTATTACTCTTTTGGGCCATTAATTACTTCGTATCCTCTTAGTCTTTTGGTCCTTGGTCTCGTATTCTCGAGCTCCTGCGCGCGCTCAGGCTTGGTCTTCTTGGCTCAGTTCTCGTGTTGCTCCAATGTCCCGGGTTTTGGCTCAAAACCACCAAAACCTGCAAAATGTAAATGAAAGGCAGCAGTATCGAGAAATATAACAAATAGCTCGTAAACTAGCAATAATCACGAGTAAAAATAAGCTAAATGCGACTGAACCGGGGGCATAAAACGTATATAAATAACATGTATCAAACTCCCCCAAACCAAACCTTTGCTTGTCCTCAAGCAAACATCATCGGAGAAAATCAAAGTGACAGGAACTAATCACGTTAGTATCTCGAAATGGACGACCTATGCACATGAACAATACAACCAAAGTCTATTTCACCGTAAATAGAGCACAAGTCTCAACCATTCACACCACATTATATCACTAGCCTCTAACGCTTACGCAAAAATAAAACTAACGACATTTGAATTCAAGCAAGGCCAACCGTACAAACCACTTTCCATCATCCAATCTTTCCAAATCATTTCCTTTTTCTCTTCTTTTCTTTTCTTTTGTTTCTTTTTTTTTTTTTCTCGTAAATGTGGAGCATCCCTCGTATGTAATACCGTTTAGCTTGACGTTCACTCGGTAAAAATCGCGCTCGGGTACACATATTTCCTTAAGGGTTACATTATTGCTCATACTCTCGGTCGCAACCAAATTCATGGCCACTGTGGTTACTCAAATCAATGAGTCCCCTCCGAGAGCATCGAAGCATTGCTCCAACATAAAATGAATCATTCCAATCATACCTCCAACCAACAAACCAATCATTCCACAAACCAATGCCAAGCTCGAATGTCAAAGTCGAAAGTGAACGAACGAAAAGCGAAAAGAATTAAGCAGATACAAGTGGGTTAGTGTTTGAGACTTGCAATCTAGTAACAGGAAACAAACCAATCGTGCAAGCTAAGACGATAGAAAGTCGACTCGGAGATACTAAAGATCAAAGTAAGTGCACTAATCAATTCCCCAAACTAGATAAAGCAGGACAAAGCAGACCAAAAAGACTCGTATTTTTGTAATTTTTTTCGAATTTTTCGATTTATTTTTTTTTTTTTTTTTTTTTTTTTTTTTTTGGGTTTTTGTATAAATGCACACAAAAATTAAATGCGAATGAACTAATGAACGCGAAAGTGTTTCCCTCCCCCAAACCAAATCACACATTGTCCTCAATGTGGAAAACAGCGTAACCACAAAAGCAGAGGAGGACACATAACATACGGGGAAGGAAAAGTAAAGCGAAAAGGAGGGTAAAGTGGGGTAAAGAATTGTAACACCCCGTGTTTTCATAACACAATTTTATAAAAGAATTTAATTCCTTAGATTAAATTCATCCTTTTTCATTATAATAAAAATGCGACTGAATTTTTTTCGCCAAATAATACAAAATTTTCCTAAGTACAAATTTAAAATTTTGAAAAAATAAAGTTTGTTGTATTATCTTTAGAATTTAAAAAGAAACACATTTCAAAATTTTATAAAAGTCAACACAAAACGTATATCGTCTTTCAAATTTCAAAATGGTCAAGCCTAGTTAACTATTCATAAAGATAAAAGTAAAACCTTTTGTTCATAAAATTCAATTTCGAACACCTTTCGTTTTTAAAATAAAAGTGGACACTTATATTTTTCTCGGCTTTGAAATTCAAGTCAACGATTTCAAACACGCAAGTCAAAGTCAAGCCACCTTATTTTTTTTCAAGATTCAAGTACAAGAACCCTTAACATCAACTTTTGTTCAATTATAATCATTTTGATTTTTTAATTAATAAATCATACTCCCTCCATCCCACCTTTTTCCTCCCATTTCATTTTGGACCGAATATTAAGGAATATTAATAAACAATTGATAAAGTATTTTGAGTGGAAAAAGTATTAATAAAAAATTGTATAAGTTGAAAAAGTGGAATAAATATTAATAAAAAATGGGAGAAGGATGATGCAAGTGGGTAAAATAATAATAAACAATGGATGAAAAAGGAAAGTTTATAAATGGGAGGAAAAAGATGGTATTTCCTTTTTGGGTAAATGGGAGGAAAAAGATGGGATGGAGGGAGTATTATATTAATAACTAATTACTATTCCAATTTGATTTAACTAACACTTTCACTAAAGATCGAAATAATGAGTTACACTAAGCCTAAACTGATAAAATTTTTGACGTTTGAGTATAATGATTTAATTCAATAACATTCAACGAAAAAAATAAGTATTTCGATCAAATAAGATTTTATTTCAAAGTTTCGAGGATCCTAGACCAAATTTTTGTTTGATTACCCTTCAACGTTTTTTCTTCATTTTTATTTTCGATCTTACTTCGAACCACTATTTTAAGATCATATATTTTATTTCGAGACTTTTCATGAGTCAGAAATCGAAAATTTCAAACGAAAATCGAGTCCAAGTGAACTCAAGGAGGCCGAGATTTTTGACCTCTTTGGTCAAGCCTTATCTTCTTCCATTCCTTCTATTTCTCTTCCACTTTGTTCCCCTTTACTAAGTTGTCTAATCCTTATAACAACCTACAAATTCATCATCACTTCTTAGCTTGTTTTTATTTAAAGTTTAAACATTATTATTACTACAAATTACAACTTACAACATACTACAATTACTACTACACACAACTACTACTACACGTTACATTTACAACTACAACACACAAACACAAATAAAAATACTTAACTCTTTTCTCTCTAAATAATTCATATTCAAGAACACAAGTGAGCAATATTCATCTTCTTCCTTGGTTTTCCTTAAAGATCTTCACCTTCTCCATTCTATTTTTCTTCCTTAAGCTTTTATTTCTTGCTCTTTTATTTCCTTAAGCTCTTAAATAAACTCTCCACCACCTATTTTTGTTAATCACTACCTCTTTTAATTAGTATATAATCAAGAACATAAACCAAAATCATTTAAAAACTAAACATCACCTAAATATAAAATACTACTACACTTTAATTTTTAGTTTAACTAGTTTAGTTTTAAAATAAATTACTAACTTGTTATTTTCATTTTTATGTACTACTTCTAACCAAAGACGAGGAGCAAGGTGGAGGCATCGACTTGAGCCAGTTTGACCACATAGTGGATCCGGATAATTGCTAGAAAAATCATACCGAGTTAATTTAAGGTGCCCCCGCACACTAGGTTTTAATTTTGTAAATCGCATGCTTTAAATGTTATGTGTTATATTTATTGTGTTTATGATCACCTAGTAATCATATGTTAAATTAGGAGACAAAAATCGAAAAATAACATTTGAGTAACATACATAAAACCCACGGCCACCCCTTTGTTTTTGGTTAATTTTTCGTTTTAATTTTTGTAAATTGCATGCTTAAAATACTAAGTATATGATGGTTATGAAAATATAATTAGTTTATGTTTAGGACTTAAAATGAATTTGTTATGAAATTTAAATGTTTTAATGTGTTTATGTGTGTTCTTGAATTTTTGTTGTGATTCTTGTGTTTGAATGATTTTTACTTATGTATGTTAATGTTTGTATATGATTTTCACATATGTTAAATATATAAATGATATAAAGTAAGTTAGTTGTTGAATTAGAAGTATAAAAATCAAAAATAAAATTTTGAATAATAATATACATATACACGGCATTTTGGTTTAAAATGGACAAATTTTTAGTTTTAATTTTTCTAAATAACATATTATGATTAGTTTAGTTAAATTAGACTTGTATGAAAAATTTGAGAAAATTATATAAACATATGAAATTTTGACTAAATTATGTTCATATGAAAAATATTAGAAACTCATCACATATTCATGTGTTCATCATTTGTATACCTATTTTGATTCATAATATTTTTAAGTTTTATTTAACTTGTTGTTTAAATACATTAGTGATTAATTGAAATAATGAATATATAAGTTAAATAGACTAAATCCTTAAATTATAAAAGTTAGAAAAATAAAGTGTCACAAAATCACTATTCATAAATGAAATAAAATAATTAGTGAAAATCGTAAACTACTAAATCACTTTAGTATAATTTAAGAAATTAGTATATAAAAACTTTAAGTCAAAAACCGATAAATTAGAAAATGAAAATAAAAAGCTAAGTGAATAAAGAGCCACGGTTTTGGTGCCATTTTTGGACCTAAAATAAATTTGTCACTTTTTATTTTTATCACTTAAGTAATTTAATTAGTTAAAGTAATGATTTATTAATAAAAACAAAAAAAGAAATAAATAGACTAACATGTACAACCCCACGGCATTTCACCTTAATTTTTGGTCAATTTTGGTCAAAATGAATTTATCACTTAGTCACTAAAATTGATTTGTAATTAGGATTATATTAGATTGTAAAATGAATCGTTAATAAAAAGAATCAACGAAACCGATTAAAATAAACGTTACACGTATTAAAATGAACCATCTCGAGTGTTACTACCTATGCTTAAATTTGGATGTGGATATACGGACTATTTAAAATGAACTACGACAACCTCACTAAAAATGGAAACCGCTAAAAATTTAGTTAAGTATATGACTAAATTTAACCGAGTTTTTATTTCTGAAATATTATTTAAAATCACTAAGTACAAAATGAACTTAACAACTTTGAAACTAGATTTTGTACTTAAATTTAAAACGAGTTTTACTTCCAAAATGATTTTTCAAATCACTAAATACAAAACGAACCTAACGACTTTAAAACTAGAATTTTACACTTAGTAAATAAAAAGCTTAGTTTTATATCTAAAAATATCCTAAGTATAAAATTGGTATAAAGTATAAAAATACTAAGTATAAAGAAAATATAACAATAAATACTAAGTATAAAAATACGTACAAATACGAAATACGAAATACGAATACGTATAAAAATACGAGAAATAGTAAATACGATGAATAGTAAATACGATGAATAGTAAATACGATGAATAGTAAATACAATGAATAGTAAAATAATGAATAGTGAAAATATTTAAAATTTACGAACGGACTCAAAATAAATAATTAAGTTTTTCTATGTGCTTCCGTTTACCTGAAGAACTGCTGGAACTAGATTTTCATTATACAAGTTCGACGTTATTAGTTATTATGAACTGTCACTGGAGAAATAAAGGAACGAGAAAATGATAAAGAAAGTAAGTGTGAATACTCGGGTGTCTGCGATGTTAAACGCTATAGGGTCAGGGTTGGTAAGGTAGCCGCATATGGGGACACTATCATCGCTATTTGGTGCTAGTGGTAATCTAATGACTCTCCTAGTCTTTATTTAACGTGATTTTCGCCCTGGGTAGTGATTCGTTCACGGGCCCATATGAGGTAATGTGAAAATAGCCATTCCCATCAGAATGCTGGTCAGAGTGTAATAGTCGTACGATAGGGTAGTGTGTGCATGCAAAAGACAAGGGACTCGATCCTCCTTATTACCTTGATATCTTCAAAGATTTAAAGTCCGTTGATGTGGCCTAAGACGTCGTCGCTGCGTTAACATGCTATTTGTGTTAACGCATGTTTCCATCCTTGCTAGTTTGTTGGCTTATGGTCGTGTTTCATCTTAGATTATCCATGTTGTGTTGGATGTTAGGTAGCTGTATCTTATGCTACTTAGTGTTTGATCTGATGTACGAGTCTGGGTAACTAGTGCACTTTGATGGCGGATCATATGGGTGATTTACCATGAGAGTACACAAGCCACTCTGTAGTCAAGACTCGCGAGTATATGTTGCTATATGAATAATTGAAAAGGGTCTACTACCCCGAATGTGAATGAAGTGATAATGATTTGCCTACATGATTATGAATTGATATGATCTGTTGATTTAATTGCCATGTTAAATGAACTGTTTTATGTTATGCTTTGTGAACTGCATTTGTTGTGTGTATATATGTGTTACTTATTAGGTGCGGGGCTGAAAAAGCTAATTTTTGAGAACAGTCTTAGGTACCCCGAGACTTGATTGTTGATCTACACAAGGGGATTGAAGGCTGTATTCTATATTTTGAGAGAATGTAATCGATTAAACTCTGTTTTATCTATGACTCTTATCATGTATAATGAGTTGTAATACGATGACAGCTGGTTTTGTAATAAATAGACTTAATTAATATTCCGCCTTAGTTTAATTAAAGTCACGAAAAACCAGTGAATTCTGGTTAGTATCGAGTCTTCATGACCGTGAGTAGCTTAAAGTTATCTCATCTAGCGAGACGACACCTGGGCCAGACATACATATTAATATATATGTCAGGCAACAGACTTATAGGATCAAATAATGAATTAGAAATCCTAGACCGCTAAAATAATAATCTTAGAACGCTTTAAAAGAGAGATTGGGTAGAAACATTCAGGACTGACCTACTAATCTTTTTGACTAACAAGTCCCTTATACTAACTTTACAAGAATCAAGACGTAAGAATCAAAGGCAAGACTGAAGCGCATGCAGAGAGACGTATCAAGAATCATGCTATCTGAGGCAGCTTCCAAGACGTCGAAGACTTCTTTCGCTTTAAAAATTCCTACAACCATCTCTAATCGTTCTTTAATTATCACCATCATTGCAACGTTTTTCAACTCTCAGACTTCCTAAATCATAAAACCTCTTGACATTAAATCTCCCCATGATTTTTAGGATTTTCTTTTTACATTCTAAAATCCCCACCATTAAGGAGTCAATCTCGTAAAATTTTTAACTTCTTCAATACTTTTGGTGTTCTAAATCAGTAATCCCTTATAAAGGATTGCATGGACTGATTTTCTTCTCTCTCAACTTCGTAGAATGTTTTCAACCTTACTCTACGATTTCACAAACTTCTTTCTCTTTATTTCAAACCTTCTAACCTTATTTGTACTATTCATAGTACCGAAGGCTAACCCTTGTCAATTCTCAACTCAACTCCATACCACTTGAGGGTGTATCTAAACTCTTATGCTGAACTTTGTGCCTGAACTTCCGACGTAATTCTTATCTTCGAGAAGGAATTATTAACCCTTGTAACTTTTGATGTAAACTCTTCCACATTATTAATGAAATGACTTTTACATGGCAAATTATAATGCGTCTCGCTTGAAACCACTCAAAACTTACGCAGTGTAATATTTTTCAGAATGGCTGCAAACGGTATTCCAGACAATGACCTTAACCAACAATTCCTCGAAGAGGAGGCAAGGAGGAGAGGTTTCGAGGATGCAATAATGAAAATCGCTCAGAATGTCCATCAATATCAGGGTGGCAGTAATAACCAATCCGCGTTTGAGAGGTTCTCAAAACATAGACCTCAACCGTACTGTGCTCACCAACCCTACCGCTCGATCGAATGGATTGAAGAAATGGAGAAGCTGTTGGAGCTCAGTAAGACACCGCCTACAGAGAAGGTGAATGTGGTAGCTTACTACCTGAAGGGAGAGGCCAACAGTTGGTGGCGCTTAATCCGATCCACTTTTCCCCTGAGGATATACAATTGGAGCGAGTTCAAACTGCTGCTAGAGAACAAGTACTTCGGAGAAGAGCTAAGATGGGAGATGGAAGAGAAATTCAGGAACTTAGATCAAGGTGATATGTCTCTGCAGGCATACACCGAGAAATATCAGGAGCTATCTAAGTTTGCTCCTAGAATATTAACAAACGAAGAGGAACTCGCAACCCGTTATGTAAGGGGCATGACTAACGATCTTAGGATAAACATGAGCGGGTTCAACTGTAAGAACTTTGCTGAGGCCTACGAAAAAGCGACAAGTATCTAGGCCTCCATCCAGAAGGGAGTGGCTGAGGAGAAAAAGAAGAATAGGACTCTTACGCCTGCTGTGGCAAGTTCTAGTTTCATCCAGAAGCCGACCTTCCAACAAAGAAATTTCCAGAGGCCGAACTCCCAAAACAACAATTTCAACAAGCCGGTTTACAACCGCAACAACAACAACTCGAACAATGGGAGGCTGACTACAAAAGGTGGAAGAACCCCGCCGCCGATCAGACGATCGGACAATTGCTATTTCACACAAGGCTCTACACCTGGAAAGCGGTGCAGCGGATCCCGATAAATCGCCTGCTTTCTTACGCAATGAAGCGGGGCACAAATCTAACGCATGCCCGAAGAAAGAAGCGATGGGAAGAAAGAACACGGGACCACTACCCGCAGTTAAGGTACAAGGACGTGTTTACGTCTTGTCGGAGATTGACGAAGACACCGAGGATTACCCTGACGTAGACGTCATTACGGGTAAATTTCAACTCAATACCTATCTTGATTTTATTCAATACTGGAGTAACCTTTACTTTAAATTTTAAATACCTTTCGGACCTGTCATACCCATTACAATTTTCCTCTCGTCAAAACACTCTTGCATATATCGTATCTAAACCCTTATTATAAATTCGGAATCATATCCAAAATACGGCTTATAACATTTCCGTTCCATCTAGTAACATTATAATAACAATTTTAAGAAAATGAGCTATATCAACTAGGTTATCCGTAATTCCCTAAAAGTTTATTTAACCATTCAACGATAACCTAAATTTCTTTAATTTCATTTAGTCTCATATTTTCCTTATGATCACTACGACTTTTACCTATTTTTCCCGAAATGCCATTTTTCATAAGGCTATATATCTTATGCATGTGATCAATAAAAATAACAATAATAATATTATGTATATACGTTTAAAAATTCTTAAGGGGGTAGGACTATAATTTGACTATATTAAAGTCCTACTAAAATCTGAAATTTCTTATTTCCATCTATTTTAAGGATAACATTTATTCTCAAAACTAAATAAAGTGTTTTTATTCTTAAAACTCTTGTTATTTTTAATTTAATTTAAATCCGTACAAAACTTCTAGGCCCTACTTTTTTGTGATTTCCTTTCGCGTCATTTTCAAAAATAACATTCTAGTAACTTTTCTCGGTTTATTTAAATATCTCATTAATAAATCAAACGCGATTTTGCTCTCCAATATTTTCACTCTATCCGACGTTTTCTGTATTAATTTGAAAACTCAAACTTTTCAAAGTGTCTTATTCCAACAAAGCTAAATGTTATTACCCAAATTCGTAAAATCTCAATATTCTCTCTAACTGCCTTGTTTTAACCTTGAGCAGTTATCCACTCTTTTCAAGTTTCGGGGACGAAACTTTTCTTAAGGGGGTAGGATTGTAACACCCTGTGTTTTCATAACACAATTTTATAAAAGAATTTAATTCCTTAGATTAAATTCATCCTTTTTCATTATAATAAAAATGCGACTGAATTTTTTTCGCCAAATAATACAAAATTTTCCTAAGTACAAATTTAAAATTTTGAAAAAATAAAGTTTGTTGTATTATCTTTAGAATTTAAAAAGAAACACATTTCAAAATTTTATAAAAGTCAACACAAAACGTATATCGTCTTTCAAATTTCAAAATGGTCAAGCCTAGTTAACTATTCATAAAGATAAAAGTAAAACCTTTTGTTCATAAAATTCAATTTCGAACACCTTTCGTTTTTAAAATAAAAGTGGACACTTATATTTTTCTCGGCTTTGAAATTCAAGTCAACGATTTCAAACACGCAAGTCAAAGTCAAGCCACCTTATTTTTTTTCAAGATTCACGTACAAGAACCCTTAACATCAACTTTTGTTCAATTATAATCATTTTGATTTTTTAATTAATAAATCATATTATATTAATAACTAATTACTATTTCAATTTGATTTAACTAACACTTTCACTAAAGATCGAAATAATGAGTTACACTAAGCCTAAACTGATAAAATTTTTGACGTTTGAGTATAATGATTTAATTCAATAACATTCAACGAAAAAAATAAGTATTTCGATCAAATAAGATTTTATTTCAAAGTTTCGAGGATCCTAGACCAAATTTTTGTTTGATTACCCTTCAACGTTTTTTCTTCATTTTTATTTTCGATCTTACTTCGAACCACTATTTTAAGATCATATATTTTATTTCGAGACTTTTCGCGAGTGCGTAAATCGAAAATTTCAAAAACGAAAATCGAGTCCAAGTGAACTCAAGGAGGCCGAGATTTTTGACCTCTTTGGTCAAGCCTTATCTTCTTCCATTCCTTCTATTTCTCTTCCACTTTGTTCCCCCTTTACTAAGTTGTCTAATCCTTATAACAACCTACAAATTCATCATCACTTCTTAGCTTGTTTTTATTTAAAGTTTAAACATTATTATTACTACAAATTACAACTTACAACATACTACAATTACTACTACACACAACTACTACTACACGTTACATTTACAACTACAACACACAAACACAAATAAAAATACTTAACTCTTTTCTCTCTAAATAATTCATATTCAAGAACACAAGTGAGCAATATTCATCTTCTTCCTTGGTTTTCCTTAAAGATCTTCACCTTCTCCATTCTATTTTTCTTCCTTAAGCTTTTATTTCTTGCTCTTTTATTTCCTTAAGCTCTTAAATAAACTCTCCACCACCTATTTTTGTTAATCACTACCTCTTTTAATTAGTATATAATCAAGAACATAAACCAAAATCATTTAAAAACTAAACATCACCTAAATATAAAATACTACTACACTTTAATTTTTAGTTTAACTAGTTTAGTTTTAAAATAAATTACTAACTTGTTATTTTCATTTTTATGTACTACTTCTAACCAAAGACGAGGAGCAAGGTGGAGGCATCGACTTGAGCCAGTTTGACCACATAGTGGATCCGGATAATTGCTAGAAAAATCATACCGAGTTAATTTAAGGTGCCCCCGCACACTAGGTTTTAATTTTGTAAATCGCATGCTTTAAATGTTATGTGTTATATTTATTGTGTAACAACCTGGTTTTTCGTGACTTTAATTAAACTAAGGCGGAATATTAATTAAGTCTATTTATTACAAAACCAGCTGTCATCGTATTACAACTCATTATACATAATAAGAGTTATAGACAAAACAGAGTCATTCGGTTACAATCTCTCAAAACACAAAAGAAGGCTTTCACAACCCCTGGTGTAGATAGACACTCAAGTCTCGGGACGCCTGCAACAAATCCCATAATTAGTGTTTTCTCCCCCAACACATCTAAACACATCAATAAATCATGTAGTGTAGCAATTATAAACATATGCGATATACATGACAATTAACTAAAGCAGATGGCAAGCAGGCAAGCAAAACACATAAGGAAAATCAGGATGATTCAAACTCGAGTATAAACCAAACAATATATCATGCAACACCTATAACCAATCTTGTTCAATAAATCATTATCATTTCAATCATAATCATATAGGCAATTCATCATCATCTCGATCATCATCGGGGTAGTCGACCCTTTTCAATTATTCAAATAGTAACATATACTCGCGAGCCTTGACTACAGAGTGGCTTGTGTACTCTCATGGTAAATCACCCATATGATCCGCCATCAAAGTGCACTAGTTACTCAGACTCGTACGTCAGATCAAACACTAAGTAGCATAAGATACAGCTACCTAACATCTAACACAACATGGATAATCTAAGATGAAACACGACCATAAGCCAACAAACTAGCAAGGATGGAAACATGCGTTAACACAAATAGCATGTTAACGCGCGACAGCGTGCCGGTCACATCAACGGACATTAAATGTCAAGATATCAGCGGTAATAAGGAGGATCGATCCCTTGTCTTTTGCATGCACACACTACCCTATTAGTACGACTATTACACTCATTGACTGCATTCTGATGGGAATGGCTATTTTCCGTTACCTCATATGGGCCCGTGAACGAATCACTACCCAGGGCGAAAATCACGTTAAATAAAGACTAGGAGAGTCATTAGATTACCACTAGCACCAAATAGCGATGATAGTGTCCCCATATGCGGCTACCTTACCAATCCTGACCCTATAGCGTTTAACATCGCAGACACCCGAGTAATTCACACTTACTTTCTTTATCATTTTCTCATTCTTATATTACTCAAGTGACAGTTCATACTAATTATTATCGGCGAACTTGTATAATGAAAATTTAATTCTAGCAGTTCTTCAGGTAAACGGAATCATATAGAAAAACTTAAATATTTATTTTGAGTCCGTTCGTAAGTTTTAAATATTTTCACTATTCATTGTATTTACTATTCATCGTATTTACTATTCATCGTATTTACTATTCATCGTATTTCGTATTTGTACGTATTTTTATACGTATGCGTATTTTTATACTTAAGTATTTTATTCGTATTTTTATACTTTGTATTTTATTCGTATTTTTATACTTTGTATCTTATTCGTATACTTAGTATTTATTGTTATATTTTCTTTATACTTAGTATTTTTATACTTTATACCAATTTTTATACTTAGGATATTTTTAGGTTTACAAAACCAACTTTTATTTTCTAAGTACGAAATTCTAGTTTTAAAGTCGTTAGGTTCGTTTTGTATTTAGTGATTTTGAAATATTATTTTAAATGAAAAACTCGATTTAAACTTAAGTACAAATTCTAATTTCAAAGTTGTTAAGTTCATTTTGTACTTGGTCATTTTAAATAACATTTCAAAAGTAAAACTCGGTTAAATTTAGTCGTATACTTAACTAAGCTTTTAGCGGTTTCCATTTTTAGCGAGGTTGTCGTAGTTCATTTTAAATAGTCCGTATATCCACATCCACATTTAAGCATAGGTAGTAACACTCGACATTGTTCATTTTAATACGTGTAACGTTTATTTTAATCGGTTTCGTCGATTCTTTTTATTAACGATTCATTTTATAATAAAATATAAAACTAATTACTATTCAATTTTAGTGACTAAGTGATAAATTCATTTTGACCAAAATTGACCCAAAAATACTAGAAATGCCGTAGCCCCTTTTTAATTTTAGTTATCTATTTCTTTTTGTATTCTTATTAATAATTCATTACTTTAATTAATTTAAATTACTTAAGTGATAAAAATATAAAATGACAAATTTATTTTAGGTCCAAAAATGACACCAAAACCGTGGCCCTTTACTAGGTAGCAATTTATTTTCGTTTTCTAATTTTATCGGTTTTCGACTTAAAGTTTTTATTGTCTATTTATTTAGTTTATACTAAAGTGATTTAAACTAAGTTGAAATTTCACTAAATATTTTATTATGATTATGAATAGTGTTTTTACTTACTTTAAATTTCTAACTTTTATATTTTAAAGATTTAGCTTATTTAACTTATATATTTAGCTATGTGTTTATTCACTAATGGATTAAAACAACTTTTAACTTTAACTTTATAAAATTTATGAATCAAAATTAGTCATCTACATGAAGATCACATGAATGTGTGAAGAACATCTATGAGTTTCTAAAGAGCAATTTAAGTCAAATTTTTATATTATCGTTTTATTTTCCCAAATTTTTATAGTAAGTCTAATTTATCTAAGCTAATCATAATATGTTATTTAGAAAAATTAAAACTAAAAATTGGTCCATTTCATTCACTAAAACCGTGTATATGTATATGTGTTTACTAATTTTTATTTTTGATTTTTTTATACTTCTAATTCAACAACTAATTTATTTTATATCATTTATATATTTAATCAAGAGTGAAAAACAACTACTAACATTAACACACAAAGGTAAAATCATTATAACACAAGAATAACACAATACTTCAAGAACACAATAAAACATTTTAACACCTTTAAATTCATAACAAATTCATATTAAGTCCTAAACATAAACTAATTATATTTTCATGTTCATCTTATTAAGAGTATTTTAAGCATGTAATTTACAAAAATTAAAACGAAAAATTAAGTGAAAAATAGGGTGATGGTAGTGAGTTATATACATGTTACATAAATGTTATTTTTCGATTTTTGTCTTCTAATTTAACATATGATTACTAGGTGATAAACAACACAACATATATAACACATAACATTTATAGCATGCGATTACAAAATTAAAACCTAGTGTGCGGGGGCACCTTAGATTAGGTTATGAATGAAAAGATTAGCAGTTGTCGGGATCGACAACATGGTTAAACTGGCTCAAGTCGACTTCACCACCTTGCTCCTCGTCTTTGATTAGGAGAGTACATAAAAATGAAAATAAGAAAGTTAGTAAATTTATTTAAGCTAGGTTAACTAAACTAAAATTTAAAGTGTTGTAACATTTAAATGTTTAAGTGATGTTTTAATATTTTTATGATTTTGATTTATGTTCCTTTTTAATTGTATGTAACAAGAAAGGAGATGAATACTAAATTAACTAGTGAAGAATGAACACAAGTGTTCTAGTAATTTAAAGCAAGAAATTAAAGTTTAAGGAAGAAAAGTAAAGGAGGAAGATGAAGATCAATGTGTTCTTGAGGTTTGGAGATGAAGATATGCTTACAAGTATGTTGAGTAGGTTATTTAGAGAGAAAAATAAGTTGAAGTGTTTTGTTGTTTGTGTGTAAAATGAATTGTAGTAGTAGTGATCAAATGTATACTAGTAACTTGTATACACTTGTGTATTTGTTTTGTATTTGTAATGTATAATCTTTATTTTTATTTAAGCTAAAATAATGATGAAATTAGTAGTGTGTAAGATGGATTAGACATGGTGCAAAAGTAGGAAGAAAATGGAAGAGGATAACTTGACCTTTGGAGGCCAAATATCTCGGCCACTTTGGCCAACTTGGTCCGATTTTTGCGTTTTTGAAATTTTCGATTTACGCGCACGCGAAAAGTCCCGAAATGAAATATATAGTCTTAAAATAATGTTTAGAAGTAAGATCAAAAATTAAAATGAATAAAAACGTAGGAAAGAATCCAAAACAAAAATTGGGTCTAGAATCCTCGAAACTTTGAAATAAAATCTTACCTGACCGAAATACATATTTTTTTTATTGAATGTTATCGAATTAAATCATTATGATCAAACGTCAAAAAGTTTATCAGTTTAGGCTTAGTGTAACTCATTATATCGAGTTTTAGTGAATGTGTTAGTTAAATCAAAATGAAATAGTAATTTGATATTATTATTATATGTTTTGTTAGTAATAATCAAAATGATTAAGCTTAAACTTCTTTAATTAGATTTGGATTATGATTAAGTATATTTAAGAAAGGATTAGGTGACTTAATCACATTTAGGTGGCTTGGCCATTTGGTCAACGTTTGACCTCGATTTGCGTGCCAAAATTTGTCGTTGAGAAAATTGTCGTAGATTCTTTGTTTGATTTATCGAGTTTGAAAATGTAAAAATAAAGTTCAAATTCAAAGTAATTCAAAACGGTTTTAATTTAGGTGCAAAATAACTTGTAGTATAATGTGTTAGGGAAATAAGTGAGCGAGGATGTTTAATTAATGATTTGCGAAATTATAAGGGCTTAATTTAACATGGAGTGTTACATGTTTTGCGAAAAAAAAAAAATCAGTCGCATTTTTATTATAAGGAAAAAGGATGAATTTAATTTAAGGAATCAAATTCTTTCATAATATTTTGCTATAAAAACACGGGGTGTTACAATCCTACCCCCTTAAGAAAAGTTTCGTCCCCGAAACTTGGAAAGAGTGGATAACTGCTCGAGGTTAAACAAGGCAGTTAGAGAGAATATTGAGATTTTACGAATTTGGATAATAACATTTAGCTTTGGTGGGATAAGACTCTTTGAAAAGTTTGAGTTTTATAAATAATATAGCAACATCGGATAGAGTGAAAATACTGGAGAACAAAATTTCGTTTGTTTTATTAATAAGATATTTAAATAAATATAGAAATGTTACTAGAATGTTATTTCTGAAAATGACTTGAAAGAGGTCCACAAAAAGGTAGGGCCTAGAAGTTTGGTACGGATTTAATTGAAATTAAAATAATAAGCGTTTTAAGAATAAAACCGTTTATTTAAATTTCAGAAATAAAATTTAACCTTAAAATAGGCTGAAAATAAAATTTTTTAAAATTAAATTAAGATTGGGGTAAAATCAGAAGATTGTCCTACCCCTTAAGAAGTTTGGACTTATGTACTTAATAATATTTTTATTGTTACTTTTAATGACCACTTAAATAGAATGTATAGTCTTAGGAATAAAACGGCAATTAGGGAAATTAGGTAAAAGTCGTAGTGATCATAAGGTGAATATGAGCTTTAATGAAGTTAAAAGAAATATAGGTTATCGTTGAATGGTTAAATAAAATTTTAGAGAATTATGGATAACCTAGCTGATATAGCTTATTCCCTTAAGAATTAATATTATAATGTTATTAGATGGAACGGAAATGTTATAAGTCGTATTTTGGGTAAAATTCAAAAATTTTAATAGAAAGGGGTTTTATGAAAATCTAACTTAGTAATTATTTGTTCAGGTCTTTGACAGATTGGATCTTGTTAATTACTTTGATGAGATGAAAAACAAGGATGCATTTGTGTTGAATAAAATAAAGGTAGGCGCTGAGTTAACCAGGAATTTACCCGTAATGTTGTCTACGTCAGGGCAGCCCTCGATGTCTTCGTCAAACTCTGACAAGACGTAAACACGTCCTTGTACCTTAACTGCAGGTAGTGGTCCCGTGTCCTTCCTTCCCATCGCTTCTTTCTTCGGGCATGCGTTAGATTTGTGCCCCGCTTCATTGCAGAAGAAACAGACGATTGGGGATCCGTTGCACTGTTTTCCAGGGTGTAGAGCCTTGTGACAGAAATAGCAATTGTCCGATCGTACAATCGGCGGCGGAGTTCTTCCACCTTTTGTAGTCAGCCTCCCATTGTTCGAGTTGTTGTTGTTGCGGTTGTAAACCGGCTTGTTGAAATTGTTGTTTTGGGAGTTCGGCCTCTGGAAATTCCTTTGTTGGAAGGTCGGCCGGATGAAACTAGAACTTGCCACGGAGGCGTAAAAATTCTCCTCTTCATTTTCTCCTCGATCACTCCCTTACGGATGGAGGCCCGGATACTGCCGCTTTGTAGGCCTCAAAGAAAGTTCTTCTGATTGAACCCGCTCATGCTTATCCTAAGGTCGTTAGTCATGCCCCTTACATAACGGGTTGCGAGTTCCTCCTCGTTCGTGAATATTCTAGGAGCAAACTTAGATAGCTCCTGATATTTCTCGGTGTATGCCTGCAGAGACATATCACCTTGATCTAAGTTCCTGAATTTCTCCTCCATCTCCCATCTTAGCTCTTCTCCGAAGTACTTGTTCTCTAGCTGATTTGAACTCGCTCCAATTGTATATCCTCAGGGGAAAAGTGGATCGGATTAAGCGCCACCAGCTGTTGGCCTCTCCCTTCAGGTAGTAAGCTACCACATTCACCTTCTCTGTAGGCGGTGTCTTACTGAGCTCCAACAACTTTTCCATTTCTTCAATCCATTCAGTCAGAACGGTAGGGTTGACCGAGCCTGAGTACGGTAGAGGTCTATGTTTTGAGAACCTCTCAAACGCGGATTGGTTATTTCCGCCACCCTGGTGTTGGTACATGCCTTGAGCAATCTTGGTGATTGCATCTTCAAACCCCTTTCTCCTTGCCTCTTCCTCAAGAAATTGTTGGTTGAGGTCATTGTCAGGAATATCATTTGCTGCCATTCTGAAAAATAATATTTAAATCAAAAGTTATAAAGCTTCCTAATTCCTTCTCAATGAAGTGAACTATGACAGAGGGTTAGCAACCAAGCTCAGAAAATAACATAAGAGTTCAGATATATGTTCAAGGGGTATGGAATTGAGTCTGAGAATTGACAAGGGTTAGCCTTCGGTACTATGAACAGTACGAACAAGGTTAGAAGGTTTGAAATAAAGAGAAAGAAGTTTATGAATTCGTAGAGTGAGGTTGAAACATTTTTACGAAGTTGGGAGAAAAGAAAATCGATTCACAATACTGATTTAGAACATCAAAAGTCTCGAATAAGTTAAAAATTTTACAAGATTGACTCTTTATTAGTAGGGATTTTAGAATGTAAAAAGAAAATCCTAAAAATCATGAGGAGATTAAAGTCAAGAGGTTTTATGATTTTTTTGAAAGTCTGAGAGTTGAAAAGCGTTGCAATGATGGTGATAATTCAAGAACGGTTAGAGATGGTTGTAGGAATGTTTAAAGCTACGTAAGTCTTCGCCGTCTTGGAAACCGCTTGAGATAGCATGATTCTTGATACGCCTCTCTCGCATGCGCCTCACCATGTCTTCGATTCTTACGTCTTGATTCTTGTAAAGTTAGTATAAGGGGCTAGTTAGTCAAACAGGTTAGCCATAGAGCAATTAGCAGGTAAAAGAATTATAAAAAGTTAGGATTCTATCGCTCATCTAACTAGTTTATTATTATTAGGTCGGTCCTTAAGATTCTACCCTTTCTCACATTTTAAAATGATCTAAGTTATTATTTTTGTGACCTATAATTTCTAATATATTATTTGATCCTATAAGTCTATACCTGACATATATATTAATATGTATGTCTGGCCCAGGTGTCGTCTCGCTAGATGAGATAACTTTAAGTCACTCACGGTCGCAAGACAGCTCTGATACCAACTGTAACAACCTGGTTTTTCGTGACTTTAATTAAACTAAGGCGGAATATTAATTAAGTCTATTTATTACAAAACCAGCTGTCATCGTATTACAACTCATTATACATAATAAGAGTTATAGACAAAACAGAGTCATTCGGTTACAATCTCTCAAAACACAAAAGAAGGCTTTCACAACCCCTGGTGTAGATAGACACTCAAGTCTCGGGACGCCTGCAACAAATCCCATAATTAGTGTTTTCTCCCCCAACACATCTAAACACATCAATAAATCATGTAGTGTAGCAATTATAAACATATGCGATATACATGACAATTAACTAAAGCAGATGGCAAGCAGGCAAGCAAAACACATAAGGAAAATCAGGATGATTCAAACTCGAGTATAAACCAAACAATATATCATGCAACACCTATAACCAATCTTGTTCAATAAATCATTATCATTTCAATCATAATCATATAGGCAATTCATCATCATCTCGATCATCATCGGGGTAGTCGACCCTTTTCAATTATTCAAATAGTAACATATACTCGCGAGCCTTGACTACAGAGTGGCTTGTGTACTCTCATGGTAAATCACCCATATGATCCGCCATCAAAGTGCACTAGTTACTCAGACTCGTACGTCAGATCAAACACTAAGTAGCATAAGATACAGCTACCTAACATCTAACACAACATGGATAATCTAAGATGAAACACGACCATAAGCCAACAAACTAGCAAGGATGGAAACATGCGTTAACACAAATAGCATGTTAACGCGCGACAGCGTGCCGGTCACATCAACGGACTTTAAATGCTGAAGATATCAAGCAGGTAATAAGGAGGATCAGTCCCTTGTCTTTTGCATGCACACACTACCCTATTGGTACGACTATTACACTACGACAGATTCCCCGGATGGGAATGGCTATTTTCCGTTACCTCATATGGGCCCGTGAACGAATCACTACCCAGGGCGAAAATCACGTTAAATAAAGACTAGGAGAGTCATTAGATTACCACTAGCACCAAATAGCGATGATAGTGTCCCCATATGCGGCTACCTTACCAATCCTGACCCTATAGCGTTTAACATCGCAGACACCCGAGTAATTCACACTTACTTTCTTTATCATTTTCTCATTCTTATATTACTCAAGTGACAGTTCATACTAATTATTATCGGCGAACTTGTATCAGGAAAATTTAATGCTAGCGGTTCTTGGTAAACTAATCATATTGAAAATCTTAAATATTTATTTTGAGTCCGTTCGTAAGTTTTAAATATTTTCACTATTCATTGTATTTACTATTCATCGTATTTACTATTCATCGTATTTACTATTCATCGTATTTACGTATTTGTACGTATTTTTATACGTATCGTATTTTTATACTTAAGTATTTTATTCGTATTTTTATACTTTGTATTTTATTCGTATTTTTATACTTTGTATCTTATTCGTATACTTAGTATTTATTGCTATATTTTCTTTATACTTAGTATTTTTATACTTTATACCAATTTTTATACTTAGCATATTTTTAGGATTACAAATCCAACTTTTATTTTCTAAGTACTAAATTCTAGTTTTAAAGTCGTTAGGTTCTGCTTTTGTATTTAGTGATTTTGAAATATTATTTTAAATGAAAAACTCGATTTAAACTTAAGTACAAATTCTAATTTCAAAGTTGTTAAGTTCATTTTGTACTTGGTCATTTTAAATAACATTTCAAAAGTAAAACTCGGTTAAATTTAGTCGTATACTTAACTAAGCTTTTAGCGGTTTCCATTTTTAGCGAGGTTGTCGTAGTTCATTTTAAATAGTCCGTATATCCACATCCACATTTAAGCATAGGTAGTAACACTCGACATTGTTCATTTTAATACGTGTAACGTTTATTTTAATCGGTTTCGTCGATTCTTTTTATTAACGATTCATTTTATAATAAAATATAAAACTAATTACTATTCAATTTTAGTGACTAAGTGATAAATTCATTTTGACCAAAATTGACCCAAAAATACTAGAAATGCCGTAGCCCCTTTTTAATTTTAGTTATCTATTTCTTTTTGTATTCTTATTAATAATTCATTACTTTAATTAATTTAAATTACTTAAGTGATAAAAATATAAAATGACAAATTTATTTTAGGTCCAAAAATGACACCAAAACCGTGGCCCTTTACTAGGTAGCAATTTATTTTCGTTTTCTAATTTTATCGGTTTTCGACTTAAAGTTTTTATTGTCTATTTATTTAGTTTATACTAAAGTGATTTAAACTAAGTTGAAATTTCACTAAATATTTTATTATGATTATGAATAGTGTTTTTACTTACTTTAAATTTCTAACTTTTATATTTTAAAGATTTAGCTTATTTAACTTATATATTTAGCTATGTGTTTATTCACTAATGGATTAAAACAACTTTTAACTTTAACTTTATAAAATTTATGAATCAAAATTAGTCATCTACATGAAGATCACATGAATGTGTGAAGAACATCTATGAGTTTCTAAAGAACGAATTTAAGTCAAATTTTTATATTATCGTTTTATTTTCCCAAATTTTTATAGTAAGTCTAATTTATCTAAGCTAATCATAATATGTTATTTAGAAAAATTAAAACTAAAAATTGGTCCATTTCATTCACTAAAACCGTGTATATGTATATGTGTTTACTAATTTTTATTTTTGATTTTTTTTATACTTCTAATTCAACAACTAATTTATTTTATATCATTTATATATTTAATCAAGAGTGAAAAACAACTACTAACATTAACACACAAAGGTAAAATCATTATAACACAAGAATAACACAATACTTCAAGAACACAATAAAACATTTTAACACCTTTAAATTCATAACAAATTCATATTAAGTCCTAAACATAAACTAATTATATTTTCATGTTCATCTTATTAAGAGTATTTTAAGCATGTAATTTACAAAAATTAAAACGAAAAATTAAGTGAAAAATAGGGTGATGGCCGTGAGTTTTATACATGTTACATAAATGTTATTTTTCGATTTTTGTCTTCTAATTTAACATATGATTACTAGGTGATAAACAACACAACATATATAACACATAACATTTATAGCATGCGATTACAAAATTAAAACCTAGTGTGCGGGGGCACCTTAGATTAGGTTATGAATGAAAAGATTAGCAGTTGTCGGGATCGACAACATGGTTAAACTGGCTCAAGTCGACTTCACCACCTTGCTCCTCGTCTTTGATTAGGAGAGTACATAAAAATGAAAATAAGAAAGTTAGTAAATTTATTTAAGCTAGGTTAACTAAACTAAAATTTAAAGTGTTGTAACATTTAAATGTTTAAGTGATGTTTTAATATTTTTATGATTTTGATTTATGTTCCTTTTTAATTGTATGTAACAAGAAAGGAGATGAATACTAAATTAACTAGTGAAGAATGAACACAAGTGTTCTAGTAATTTAAAGCAAGAAATTAAAGTTTAAGGAAGAAAAGTAAAGGAGGAAGATGAAGATCAATGTGTTCTTGAGGTTTGGAGATGAAGATATGCTTACAAGTATGTTGAGTAGGTTATTTAGAGAGAAAAATAAGTTGAAGTGTTTTGTTGTTTGTGTGTAAAATGAATTGTAGTAGTAGTGATCAAATGTATACTAGTAACTTGTATACACTTGTGTATTTGTTTTGTATTTGTAATGTATAATCTTTATTTTTATTTAAGCTAAAATAATGATGAAATTAGTAGTGTGTAAGATGGATTAGACATGGTGCAAAAGTAGGAAGAAAATGGAAGAGGATAACTTGACCTTTGGAGGCCAAATATCTCGGCCACTTTGGCCAACTCGTCCGATTTTTATGCGTTTTTGAAATTTTCGATTTACGCGCACGCGAAAAGTCCCGAAATGAAATATATAGTCTTAAAATAATGTTTAGAAGTAAGATCAAAAATTAAAATGAATAAAAACGTAGGAAAGAATCCAAAACAAAAATTGGGTCTAGAATCCTCGAAACTTTGAAATAAAATCTTACCTGACCGAAATACATATTTTTTTTATTGAATGTTATCGAATTAAATCATTATGATCAAACGTCAAAAAGTTTATCAGTTTAGGCTTAGTGTAACTCATTATATCGAGTTTTAGTGAATGTGTTAGTTAAATCAAAATGAAATAGTAATTTGATATTATTATTATATGTTTTGTTAGTAATAATCAAAATGATTAAGCTTAAACTTCTTTAATTAGATTTGGATTATGATTAAGTATATTTAAGAAAGGATTAGGTGACTTAATCACATTTAGGTGGCTTGGCCATTTGGTCAACGTTTGACCTCGATTTATGCCAAAATTTGTCGTTGAGAAAATTGTCGTAGATTCTTTGTTTGATTTATCGAGTTTGAAAATGTAAAAATAAAGTTCAAATTCAAAGTAATTCAAAACGGTTTTAATTTAGGTGCAAAATAACTTGTAGTATAATGTGTTAGGGAAATAAGTGAGCGAGGATGTTTAATTAATGATTTGCGAAATTATAAGGGCTTAATTTAACATGGAGTGTTACATGTTTTGCGAAAAAAAAAAAATCAGTCGCATTTTTATTATAAGGAAAAAGGATGAATTTAATTTAAGGAATCAAATTCTTTCATAATATTTTGCTATAAAAACACGGGGTGTTACAATCCTACCCCCTTAAGAAAAGTTTCGTCCCCGAAACTTGGAAAGAGTGGATAACTGCTCGAGGTTAAACAAGGCAGTTAGAGAGAATATTGAGATTTTACGAATTTGGATAATAACATTTAGCTTTGGTGGGATAAGACTCTTTGAAAAGTTTGAGTTTTATAAATAATATAGCAACATCGGATAGAGTGAAAATACTGGAGAACAAAATTTCGTTTGTTTTATTAATAAGATATTTAAATAAATATAGAAATGTTACTAGAATGTTATTTCTGAAAATGACTTGAAAGAGGTCCACAAAAAGGTAGGGCCTAGAAGTTTGGTACGGATTTAATTGAAATTAAAATAATAAGCGTTTTAAGAATAAAACCGTTTATTTAAATTTCAGAAATAAAATTTAACCTTAAAATAGGCTGAAAAAATTTTTTTTTTTAAAATTAAATTAAGATTGGGGTAAAATCAGAAGATTGTCCTACCCCCTTAAGAAGTTTCAGACTTATGTACTTAATAATATTTTTATTGTTACTTTTAATGACCACTTAAATAGAATGTATAGTCTTAGGAATAAAACGGCAATTAGGGAAATTAGGTAAAAGTCGTAGTGATCATAAGGTGAATATGAGCTTTAATGAAGTTAAAAGAAATATAGGTTATCGTTGAATGGTTAAATAAAATTTTAGAGAATTATGGATAACCTAGCTGATATAGCTTATTCCCTTAAGAATTAATATTATAATGTTATTAGATGGAACGGAAATGTTATAAGTCGTATTTTGGGTAAAATTCAAAAATTTTAATAGAAAGGGGTTTTATGAAAATCTAACTTAGTAATTATTTGTTCAGTCTTTGTGATTGGATCTTGTTAATTACTTTGATGAGATGAAAAACAAGGATGCATTTGTGTTGAATAAAATAAAGGTAGGCGCTGAGTTAACCAGGAATTTACCCGTAATGTTGTCTACGTCAGGGCAGCCCTCGATGTCTTCGTCAAACTCTGACAAGACGTAAACACGTCCTTGTACCTTAACTGCAGGTAGTGGTCCCGTGTCCTTCCTTCCCATCGCTTCTTTCTTCGGGCATGCGTTAGATTTGTGCCCCGCTTCATTGCAGAAGAAACAGACGATTGGGGATCCGTTGCACTGTTTTCCAGGGTGTAGAGCCTTGTGATGTAAATAGCAATTGTCCGATCGCACAATCGGCATGAGTTCTTCCTCCTTTTGTAGTCAGCCTCCCATTGTTCGAGTTGTTGTTGTTGCGGTTGTAAACCGGCTTGTTGAAATTGTTGTTTTGGGAGTTCGGCCTCTGGAAATTCCTTTGTTGGAAGGTCGGCTTCTGGATGAAACTAGAACTTGCCACAGGAGGCGTAAAAATTCTCCTCTTCATTTTCTCCTCCCACTCCTTCCGGATGGAGGCCCAGATACTGCCGCCAGTAGGCCTCAAAGAAAGTTCTTACAGATTGAACCCGCCATGTTTATCCTAAGGTCGTTAGTCATGCCCCTTACATAATCTGTCATGAGTTCCTCCTCGCTCGTGAATATTCTAGGAGCAAACTTAGATAGCTCCTGATATTTCTCGGTGTATGCCTGCAGAGACATATCACCTTGATCTAAGTTCCTGAATTTCTCCTCCATCTCCCATCTTAGCTCTTCTCCGAAGTACTTGTTCTCTAGCGCCAGCTTTGAACTCGCTTCCAATTGTATATCCTCGGGGAAAAGTGGATCGGATTAAGCGCCACCAAATTGCTGGCCTCTCCCTTCAGGTAGTAAGCTACCACATTCACCTTCTCTGTAGGCGGTGTCTTACTGAGCTCCAACAACTTTTCCATTTCTTCAATCCATTCAGTCAGAACGGTAGGTTGACCGAGCCTGAGTACGGTAGAGGTCTATGTTTTGAGAACCTCTCAAACGCGGATTGGTTATTTCCGCCACCCTGGTGTTGGTACATGCCTTGAGCAATCTTGGTGATTGCATCTTCAAACCCCTTTCTCCTTGCCTCTTCCTCAAGAAATTGGTGGTTGTGGTCGTTGTCGTGAATATCATTTGCGACCATTCGAAAAATAATATTTACATCAAAAGTTATTAAGCTTCCTAATTCCTTCTCAATGAAGTGAACTATGACAGAGGGTTAGCAACCAAGCTCAGAAAATAACATAAGAGTTCAGATATATGTTCAAGGGGTATGGAATTGAGTCTGAGAATTGACAAGGGTTAGCCTTCGGTACTATGAACAAGCATTTAACAAGGTTAGAAGGTTTGAAATAAAGAGAAAGAAGTTTATGAATTCAGAGAGTGAGGTTGAAACATTTTACTTAAGTTGGGAGAAAAGAAAATCAGTTCACAATACTGATTTAGAACATCAAAAGTCTCGAATAAGTTAAAAATTTTACAAGATTGACTCTTTATTAGTAGGGATTTTAGAATGTAAAAAGAAAATCCTAAAAATCATGAGGAGATGATAGTCAAGAGGTCTTATGATTTTTTGAAAGTCCGAGAGTTGAAAAGCGTTGCAATGATGGTGATAATTCAAGAACGGTTAGAGATGGTTGTAGGAATTTTTAAAGCTACGAAGTCTTCGCTGCCTTGGAAACCGCTCAGATAGCATGATTCTTGATACGCCTCTCTCGCATGCGCCTACCATGTCTTCGATTCTTACGTCTTGATTCTTGTAAAGTTAGTATAAGGGGCTAGTTAGTCAAACAGGTTAGCCATAGAGCAATTAGCAGGTAAAAGAATTATAAAAAGTTAGGATTCTATCGCTCATCTAACTAGTTTATTATTATTAGGTCGGTCCTTAAGATTCTACCCTTTCTCACATTTTAAAATGATCTAAGTTATTATTTTTGTGACCTATAATTTCTAATATATTATTTGATCCTATAAGTCTATACCTGACATATATATTAATATGTATGTCTGGCCCAGGTGTCGTCTCGCTAGATGAGATAACTTTAAGTCACTCACGGTCGCAAGACAGCTCTGATAATTAATCAGAATAACCTGGTTTTTCGTGACTTTAATTAAACTAAGGCGGAATATTAATTAAGTCTATTTATTACAAAACCAGCTGTCATCGTATTACAACTCATTATACATAATAAGAGTTATAGACAAAACAGAGTCATTCTAAGCATAATCTCTCAAAACACAAAAGAAGGCTTTCACAACCCTGGTGTAGATAGACACTCAAGTCTCGGGACGCCTGCAACAAATCCCATAATTAGTGTTTTCTCCCCCAACACATCTAAACACATCAATAAATCATGTAGTGTAGCAATTATAAACATATGCGATATACATGACAATTAACTAAAGCAGATGGCAAGCAGGCAAGCAAAACACATAAGGAAAATCAGGATGATTCAAACTCGAGTATAAACCAAACAATATATCATGCAACACCTATAACCAATCTTGTTCAATAAATCATTATCATTTCAATCATAATCATATAGGCAATTCATCATCATCTCGATCATCATCGGGGTAGTCGACCCTTTTCAATTATTCAAATAGTAACATATACTCGCGAGCCTTGACTACAGAGTGGCTTGTGTACTCTCATGGTAAATCACCCATATGATCCGCCATCAAAGTGCACTAGTTACTCAGACTCGTACGTCAGATCAAACACTAAGTAGCATAAGATACAGCTACCTAACATCTAACACAACATGGATAATCTAAGATGAAACACGACCATAAGCCAACAAACTAGCAAGGATGGAAACATGCGTTAACACAAATAGCATGTTAACGCAGCGACAAATAAGGCTTTGGCCACATCAACGGACTTTAAATGTCAAGATATCAAGCGGTAATAAGGAGGATCACCCTTGTCTTTTGCATGCACACACTACCCTATTAGTACGACTATTACACTACGGCTGCATTCTCTGATGGGATTGGCTATTTTCCGTTACCTCATATGGGCCCGTGAACGAATCACTACTCAGGGCGAAAATCACGTTAAATAAAGACTAGGAGAGTCATTAGATTACCACTAGCACCAAATAGCGATGATAGTGTCCCCATATGCGGCTACCTTACCAATCCTGACCCTATAGCGTTTAACATCGCAGACACCCGAGTAATTCACACTTACTTTCTTTATCATTTTCTCATTCTTATATTACTCAAGTGACAGTTCATACTAATTATTATCGGCGAACTTGTATAATGAAAATTTAATTCTAGCAGTTCTTCAGGTAAACGGAATCATATAGAAAAACTTAAATATTTATTTTGAGTCCTGCTCGTAAGTTTTAAATATTTTCACTATTCATTGTATTTACTATTCATCGTATTTACTATTCATCGTATTTACTATTCATCGTATTTCGTATTTGTACGTATTTTTATACGTATGCGTATTTTTATACTTCGTATTTTATTCGTATTTTTATACTTTGTATTTTATTCGTATTTTTATACTTTGTATCTTATTCGTATACTTAGTATTTATTGTTATATTTTCTTTATACTTAGTATTTTTATACTTTATACCAATTTTTATACTTAGGATATTTTTAGGTTTACAAAACCAACTTTTATTTTCTAAGTACGAAATTCTAGTTTTAAAGTCGTTAGGTTCGTTTTGTATTTAGTGATTTTGAAATATTATTTTAAATGAAAACTCGATTTAAACTTAAGTACAAATTCTAATTTCAAAGTTGTTAAGTTCATTTTGTACTTGGTCATTTTAAATAACATTTCAAAAGTAAAACTCGGTTAAATTTAGTCGTATACTTAACTAAGCTTTTAGCGGTTTCCATTTTTAGCGAGGTTGTCGTAGTTCATTTTAAATAGTCCGTATATCCACATCCACATTTAAGCATAGGTAGTAACACTCGACATTGTTCATTTTAATACGTGTAACGTTTATTTTAATCGGTTTCGTCGATTCTTTTTATTAACGATTCATTTTATAATAAAATATAAAACTAATTACTATTCAATTTTAGTGACTAAGTGATAAATTCATTTTGACCAAAATTGACCCAAAAATACTAGAAATGCCGTAGCCCCTTTTTAATTTTAGTTATCTATTTCTTTTTGTATTCTTATTAATAATTCATTACTTTAATTAATTTAAATTACTTAAGTGATAAAAATATAAAATGACAAATTTATTTTAGGTCCAAAAATGACACCAAAACCGTGGCCCTTTACTAGGTAGCAATTTATTTTCGTTTTCTAATTTTATCGGTTTTGCACTTAAAGTTTTTATTGTCTATTTATTTAGTTTATACTAAAGTGATTTAAACTAAGTTGAAATTTCACTAAATATTTTATTATGATTATGAATAGTGTTTTTACTTACTTTAAATTTCTAACTTTTATATTTTAAAGATTTAGCTTATTTAACTTATATATTTAGCTATGTGTTTATTCACTAATGGATTAAAACAACTTTTAACTTTAACTTTATAAAATTTATGAATCAAAATTAGTCATCTACATGAAGATCACATGAATGTGTGAAGAACATCTATGAGTTTCTAAAGAACGAATTTAAGTCAAATTTTTATATTATCGTTTTATTTTCCCAAATTTTTATAGTAAGTCTAATTTATCTAAGCTAATCATAATATGTTATTTAGAAAAATTAAAACTAAAAATTGGTCCATTTCATTCACTAAAACCGTGTATATGTATATGTGTTTACTAATTTTTATTTTTGATTTTTTTTATACTTCTAATTCAACAACTAATTTATTTTATATCATTTATATATTTAATCAAGAGTGAAAAACAACTACTAACATTAACACACAAAGGTAAAATCATTATAACACAAGAATAACACAATACTTCAAGAACACAATAAAACATTTTAACACCTTTAAATTCATAACAAATTCATATTAAGTCCTAAACATAAACTAATTATATTTTCATGTTCATCTTATTAAGAGTATTTTAAGCATGTAATTTACAAAAATTAAAACGAAAAATTAAGTGAAAAATAGGGTGATGGCCGTGAGTTTTATACATGTTACATAAATGTTATTTTTCGATTTTTGTCTTCTAATTTAACATATGATTACTAGGTGATAAACAACACAACATATATAACACATAACATTTATAGCATGCGATTACAAAATTAAAACCTAGTGTGCGGGGGCACCTTAGATTAGGTTATGAATGAAAAGATTAGCAGTTGTCGGGATCGACAACATGGTTAAACTGGCTCAAGTCGACTTCACCACCTTGCTCCTCGTCTTTGATTAGGAGAGTACATAAAAATGAAAATAAGAAAGTTAGTAAATTTATTTAAGCTAGGTTAACTAAACTAAAATTTAAAGTGTTGTAACATTTAAATGTTTAAGTGATGTTTTAATATTTTTATGATTTTGATTTATGTTCCTTTTTAATTGTATGTAACAAGAAAGGAGATGAATACTAAATTAACTAGTGAAGAATGAACACAAGTGTTCTAGTAATTTAAAGCAAGAAATTAAAGTTTAAGGAAGAAAAGTAAAGGAGGAAGATGAAGATCAATGTGTTCTTGAGGTTTGGAGATGAAGATATGCTTACAAGTATGTTGAGTAGGTTATTTAGAGAGAAAAATAAGTTGAAGTGTTTTGTTGTTTGTGTGTAAAATGAATTGTAGTAGTAGTGATCAAATGTATACTAGTAACTTGTATACACTTGTGTATTTGTTTTGTATTTGTAATGTATAATCTTTATTTTTATTTAAGCTAAAATAATGATGAAATTAGTAGTGTGTAAGATGGATTAGACATGGTGCAAAAGTAGGAAGAAAATGGAAGAGGATAACTTGACCTTTGGAGGCCAAATATCTCGCCACTTTGGCCAACTTGGTCCGATTTTATGCGTTTTTGAAATTTTCGATTTACTGACATGAAAAGTCCCAAATGAAATATATAGTCTTAAAATAATGTTTAGAAGTAAGATCAAAAATTAAAATGAATAAAAACGAGGAAAGAATCCAAAACAAAACTTGGGTCTAGAATCCTCAAACTTTGAAATAAAATCTTACCCTAATCTAAATACATATTTTTTTATTGAATGTTATCGAATTAAATCATTATGATCAAACGTCAAAAAGTTTATCAGTTTAGGCTTAGTGTAACTCATTATATCGAGTTTTAGTGAATGTGTTAGTTAAATCAAAATGAAATAGTAATTTGATATTATTATTATATGTTTTGTTAGTAATAATCAAAATGATTAAGCTTAAACTTCTTTAATTAGATTTGGATTATGATTAAGTATATTTAAGAAAGGATTAGGTGACTTAATCACATTTAGGTGGCTTGGCCATTTGGTCAACGTTTGACCTCGATTTGCGTGCCAAAATTTGTCGTTGAGAAAATTGTCGTAGATTCTTTGTTTGATTTATCGAGTTTGAAAATGTAAAAATAAAGTTCAAATTCAAAGTAATTCAAAACGGTTTTAATTTAGGTGCAAAATAACTTGTAGTATAATGTGTTAGGGAAATAAGTGAGCGAGGATGTTTAATTAATGATTTGCGAAATTATAAGGGCTTAATTTAACATGGAGTGTTACATGTTTTGCGAAAAAAAAAAAATCAGTCGCATTTTTATTATAAGGAAAAAGGATGAATTTAATTTAAGGAATCAAATTCTTTCATAATATTTTGCTATAAAAACACGGGGTGTTACATATTGTGTTTATGATCACCTAGTAATCATATGTTAAATTAGGAGACAAAAATCGAAAAATAACATTTGAGTAACATACATAAAACCCACGGCCACCCCTTTGTTTTTGGTTAATTTTTCGTTTTAATTTTTGTAAATTGCATGCTTAAAATACTAAGTATATGATGGTTATGAAAATATAATTAGTTTATGTTTAGGACTTAAAATGAATTTGTTATGAAATTTAAATGTTTTAATGTGTTTATGTGTGTTCTTGAATTTTTGTTGTGATTCTTGTGTTTGAATGATTTTTACTTATGTATGTTAATGTTTGTATATGATTTTCACATATGTTAAATATATAAATGATATAAAGTAAGTTAGTTGTTGAATTAGAAGTATAAAAATCAAAAATAAAATTTTGAATAATAATATACATATACACGGCATTTTGGTTTAAAATGGACAAATTTTTAGTTTTAATTTTTCTAAATAACATATTATGATTAGTTTAGTTAAATTAGACCTGTATGAAAAATTTGAGAAAATTATATAAACATATGAAATTTTGACTAAATTATGTTCATATGAAAAATATTAGAAACTCATCACATATTCATGTGTTCATCATTTGTATACCTATTTTGATTCATAATATTTTTAAGTTTTATTTAACTTGTTGTTTAAATACATTAGTGATTAATTGAAATAATGAATATATAAGTTAAATAGACTAAATCCTTAAATTATAAAAGTTAGAAAAATAAAGTGTCACAAAATCACTATTCATAAATGAAATAAAATAATTAGTGAAAATCGTAAACTAACTAAATCACTTTAGTATAATTTAAGAAATTAGTATATAAAAAATTTAAGTCAAAAACCGATAAATTAGAAAATGAAAATAAAAAGCTAAGTGAATAAAGAGCCACGGTTTTGGTGCCATTTTTGGACCTAAAATAAATTTGTCACTTTTTATTTTTATCACTTAAGTAATTTAATTAGTTAAAGTAATGATTTATTAATAAAAACAAAAAAAGAAATAAATAGACTAACATGTACAACCCCACGGCATTTCACCTTAATTTTTGGTCAATTTTGGTCAAAATGAATTTATCACTTAGTCACTAAAATTGATTTGTAATTAGGATTATATTAGATTGTAAAATGAATCGTTAATAAAAAGAATCAACGAAACCGATTAAAATAAACGTTACACGTATTAAAATGAACCATCTCGAGTGTTACTACCTATGCTTAAATTTGGATGTGGATATACGGACTATTTAAAATGAACTACGACAACCTCACTAAAAATGGAAACCGCTAAAAATTTAGTTAAGTATATGACTAAATTTAACCGAGTTTTTATTTCTGAAATATTATTTAAAATCACTAAGTACAAAATGAACTTAACAACTTTGAAACTAGATTTTGTACTTAAATTTAAAACGAGTTTTACTTCCGAAATGATTTTTCAAATCACTAAATACAAAACGAACCTAACGACTTTAAAACTAGAATTTTACACTTAGTAAATAAAAAGCTTAGTTTTATATCTAAAAATATCCTAAGTATAAAATTGGTATAAAGTATAAAAATATTAAGTATAAAGAAAATATAACAATAAATACTAAGTATAAAAATACGTACAAATACGAAATACGAAATACGAATACGTATAAAAATACGAGAAATAGTAAATACGATGAATAGTAAATACGATGAATAGTAAATACGATGAATAGTAAATACAATGAATAGTAAAATAATGAATAGTGAAAATATTTAAAATTTACGAACGGACTCAAAATAAATAATTAAGTTTTTCTATGTGCTTCCGTTTACCTGAAGAACTGCTGGAACTAGATTTTCATTATACAAGTTCGACGTTATTAGTTATTATGAACTGTCACTGGAGAAATAAAGGAACGAGAAAATGATAAAGAAAGTAAGTGTGAATACTCGGGTGTCTGCGATGTTAAACGCTATAGGGTCAGGGTTGGTAAGGTAGCCGCATATGGGGACACTATCATCGCTATTTGGTGCTAGTGGTAATCTAATGACTCTCCTAGTCTTTATTTAACGTGATTTTCGCCCTGGGTAGTGATTCGTTCACGGGCCCATATGAGGTAACGGAAAATAGCCATTCCCATCCGGGGAATCTGTCGTAGTGTAATAGTCGTACCAATAGGGTAGTGTGTGCATGCAAAAGACAAGGGACTGATCCTCCTTATTACCTGCTTGATATCTTCAGCATTTAAAGTCCGTTGATGTGGCCAGAAGACGTGTCGCGCGTTAACATGCTATTTGTGTTAACGCATGTTTCCATCCTTGCTAGTTTGTTGGCTTATGGTCGTGTTTCATCTTAGATTATCCATGTTGTGTTGGATGTTAGGTAGCTGTATCTTATGCTACTTAGTGTTTGATCTGATGTACGAGTCTGGGTAACTAGTGCACTTTGATGGCGGATCATATGGGTGATTTACCATGAGAGTACACAAGCCACTCTGTAGTCAAGACTCGCGAGTATATGTTGCTATATGAATAATTGAAAAGGGTCGACTACCCCGAATGTGAATGAAGTGATAATGATTTGCCTACATGATTATGAATTGATATGATCTGTTGATTTAATTGCCATGTTAAATGAACTGTTTTATGTTATGCTTTGTGAACTGCATTTGTTGTGTGTATATATGTGTTACTTATTAGGTGCGGGGCTGAAAAAGCTAATTTTTGAGAACAGTCTTAGGTACCCCGAGACTTGATTGTTGATCTACACAAGGGGATTGAAGGCTGTATTCTATATTTTGAGAGAATGTAATCGATTAAACTCTGTTTTATCTATGACTCTTATCATGTATAATGAGTTGTAATACGATGACAGCTGGTTTTGTAATAAATAGACTTAATTAATATTCCGCCTTAGTTTAATTAAAGTCACGAAAAACCGGGTTGTTACAAGAATGCTCACTTGATAAAGTCGGAGCTCCCCCAAACCGAAGTAAAGTGTGGAGTGCGGCTAAAATCCACGTATGGGCGTCCAATTCAGTCCAACATCGAGGTACTTCGGCATAGCTCGCAAGAAGAAGCAAAACGGAGCAGCAGAGCGTGGGGGCCGGTCCAGACCGGCGGCCGGCCGGCCGGCTCCCATGCTTTTTTCTCGTTTTTTCGCGTTTTTTCACCTGTTTTCAAATTTACACGGTCTTGCGAGTCAGAGCGGCCGACCGGTCGACCCGGCATGCATACTGTGAACGTTTTCTTCAAAAATACTAAGGACAAAGTCCAAAAGTACCTGCGCGCTAAAATCATTCATAAAAACCCTCGTCCTCTCGCGCTCAAAATCAAACCAAAAATCATAAAAACAAACCAAACAAAGTACAAGTGCTAATAGAAATACAACGTCATCGGGTTGCCTCCCGGAAGCGCTGGTTTATAGTCCTGCACGACTCTTCACAGCAGCAGAAATCAAGTATACGGAGGCCAAGGACATTGGCCATTTGCAACCACCTCGCTTGTCGTGACGTGGTCAGAATGCAGCAGAATCCTGCCTCCTCGAGGCAGCTCATCGTCAAATATCAGCACGCACGGGATTCCTCCTCGAATCAGCTCACCATATCTCCCCTGTGCTCCGAGCGACTCAATCGGGGGGCTCTCATTCCCATTACTAGCAGCATAAAGGTCAGCCTTCAACGCTTTCCTCTCCCCCAACCCAGTCGTGCAGCTGCTCGGCGACGTACCTGCACAAGGAGAGACAACAGAAAGAACCTCCAAAGTGTCTCCAATAGAGTGAGACGGAGGTATAACATCAATAGTACAAACCGACTCTAACTGCATCGGCGATCTCGGGACACTCGATTGAGTGAAAACCAACTTCTCCCCCCCACTATGAAGGTCATAGTCCCATTACCCACGTCAATGAGCGCTCCCGCGGTATGTAAGAAGGGTCGTCCTAAGATAACCGGGATATGAGAATCCTCGGGTATGTCGAGCACAACGAAGTCTACGGGGATAAAGAACTTTCCAACCCGTACTGGGACGTCTTCTAAAATACCTAGAGGTCGCGTAACTGAACGGTCGGTCATCTGTATTGTAACAACCTGGTTTTTAGTCGACTTTAATTACTAAGGCGGAAATTAATTAAGTCTTAAACCAGCGTCATTAATTATACATAAAACCCAAAAGTTACAACAACGTTCAAGAGTTGAATGAAACAACTCTAAATACGGTAATTTCAAAGAGTAAAGTGTTATATATTACAAATCTCTCAAAATACGACTAAAGGTAAGGCATAACATGTAGCGTGGCCCCGTCCAAAATCCAGCTCCCGGTCCACGATCATCCTGCGCATTAATAAATCGATGGGGGATGCCCACGAGCTGACAAAGGACTAGCTATGCTCATACTTACCCTCGATTTCAATTACTTTGGTTTAATATTATCGCTTTATAAACATAACATTATGATAAAAACATAAACATGCTTAATACATATAGCATATAAAGACATATAAGTCATAATAAGCAGGCGGTTTAAAGCGATAAATCATATAAGCATGATATTCAATTATGAAGGCAAATAGCACATAATAGCATAGCAATAGAGTCACAATAATTCAATAACATTACAAGGCGATATCGAATCGCAATCAAACATACATATCGTATCATTCACATCATGCAGACTCGATTCAATTCAGAAAGTTGTGGTCTTTAGTTTTCGAAGATGGTACGCACTCATTCTCATTTAATCATACAACAAACAACACTTACTGCTTACGAGCCTGACCACTGAGTAGGCCTTTGTACTCTGATCGATTGCATCTCACTTCCATAGTGCAGAGACTTACTCGACTCGTAAACCACGCCGAATACTATATTACTTGCATCTCATCGTCTAGTGTTCGAAATGATTCGAACTTCAGATACAATCCCGTCAAGTAATCTTTACGCAGGGTAAGAACGAATGCTAGTGTCGCGCCCACTAAGAACGAAACACCGCAAGGAGACCACCGCTATAATCGCTTCAAATCGCACGGATGCCCTGTTAACTTTAGCGAAATAGGGGAATAAAACCCTAGTCTAGTACATGTACACTAGTATCCAATTTAAGAATGGGCTATGCTAATCATAGAGCACCTTAACTCAGGATAAAACGACTATTTCCTAAAGCCTGAGACAAAAGCCTTGGCATATTCAATTATCTTGTCCGGCAATGGCGACCGCCACAAGACTGTCTTAGTCCCACTTCACTTACGATTGACGTTTTCATATCTGAGGCTCAAGCGTTTGACCTTTTATTTAACTTACTCAATGTTTAATATTTATTTGATATTACATATCACATGTTACTAGACTCTCCTAGTCTCAGCGTCAAACGTTTAATTTGAATTGTAGGTTTCATATGATCACATAACACGTTCGTTTATTATTTGAAGTGTTGTTAATTATTAACGTTTTCAAGTTCCTAAATTGAAACGTTTATTAGTATGTCCAATTTTATTTATGTGTTTTTCAAACACTTTAGGTTATTTACTTCTTTATTTTAAATTTTCTATACTTAGTAAAATTTTCAATTATTTTCAATATTTCACTATTCACTTTTTACTATTCATAAATCACTATTCACTTGACACTATTCATTGGTCACTATTCATCGTATTTTATACGTATTTTGATACGTATTCGTATTTTTATACTTCGTATTTTATACGTATTTTTATACGTATTCGTATTTTTATACTTCGTATTCTATACGTATTTTTATACTTATACGTATTCCTAACCTTGTACGTATTTTATATTTAAACGTATTTTTATACGTATTCATATATATTAATATATTTCCTAAGTATAAACTAAAATTTCATTTTATTTGCTAAGTACAAAAATTCTAGTTTCAAAGTTGTTAGGTTCGTTTTGTACTTAGTGATTTTTGAAAATATTTCAAAAGTTTAGTTTTAAAAACGTTAAGTTCGGTTTGTATTTAGTGATTTTTGAAAATATCTAAAAGTCTAGTTTCAAAACGTTAAGTTCATTTTGTATTAAGTGATTTGTGAAAATATTTTAAAATGTAAGACTCAGTTAAATTTAGTCGTCTATTTATTTAAGTTAGTGATAGTATCGTGGATGATTCATTTATAGTCCGTATGTCCAAATTCAATAATCCAATAGCAAAGGTAGTATCACACGATTTAATTCATTTTTATAACGGTTAACATACTTTCATCTGTTTATAATAATTCATTTATAATTAAAACGATTTATACAAAAATTCAATTCTAATTACTATTTAACTTTAGTGACTTAGTGATAATTTCATTTTAGTCAAATTTAGTCCATTAAAAATAGAAATGTCGTGTGATATGATATATGTGTCAAAATTGATTTATTTCTTTTAATTTCTTAAATCTAACTTATTAACTAATAATTAAATTATTTTAACAATAAACTAAAAAGTGATAAAAACAAAAATTAACCCTAAAATGGCAAGGATGCCGTGAGCAAGGTAGTAGTGTTCTAAAATTTCATTTTTCGATTTTATCGGTTTTTAGCTTAAAGTCTTTATATTTTAATTATTCTAATTATACTAAAACGATTTAAACTATAATGAAATTTACTAACAATTTCATTTATATTTATGAATAGTGTTTTTCAACACTTTAAATTTCTAACTTTTTAAGCTAAATGATTTATAATGTTTTAGTTGATTTGTAGTATAATACTAAGTGATATATAAAACATTAACTAAACATAAACACAAGTTATTAACAAACATAAATTAAAATGAAATCAAAATGAGTAACAAGGATGAACATCAACATGAATAAATCAAGAACACACATGAAGAACTCAAGAACAACTCAAGAACACTAATTTCGATTTTAATAATTTATAATTTGTTTTCCTAATTTAGTTTTTTTTTCATAGGAACATCTATTTTAACTAACTTAACACTACATATTATTTACAAAAATTAAAAGTGAATATTTAGTAAAAATAAAGGGAAAAACCGTGATATGTATATATGGACATACAATTTTTATTTTTCATTTTTAATCACTTTAAACTCATTTTTAATATTTCACATAATTTTTATATATAACTACTACTCAATTAAAACATAACTAAACATAAAAATCATATGAACATAAATTAAAAATGCTCAAAAATAAATTAACTACACATGTGAATATATTACTACAACTAAACTATTATCATTATTACTTATTTATTATCATTTTATTATACAACACATAATCATACACGTTCATAAAAATGATGTTTAGCATATTTAACATAATTTTCATATTCATAAAATTATAATAACAAAACAAATTAATTTACTAAAAAGATAATATAAGACATAGTTAGTCACCTTAATTAGGATGTTAATCGTCGGGGATCTAAAATAAATTTTAGATCGGATTTTTCTTCACCCAAAATACCCAAGTTTTTCACCCATAAATCCAAGAAGTTAGTTCCTAATATACCCACTAATGAATTAGAATTACTTAGGAATTATTAGAAATATTATTAAGGTTTTTATTTAAGTGATTTAGGAGAAAATGAAAGAAAAATAAAAGAGAGTAAATGGGAGCAAGTCACACGACATTCATGAAGGAAATGAATGTCATTTTTCACTTGTGAAATAAGTTGCATTAATTTAGATATTAAATATAGAATTTTAATTAAATAAAGTTTAATTAAAAGAAATTAGGGAACATCCTAATTCTAATTGGTTAATAAAGTCTCCTTTACTATTTGTGTTAGAAAATGTTTATTTTGTGTTTTTAAATGTTTTTCACGAATTTGATCAGTTTTAAAAAGTCGGGCGTCAAAAGCGATAAAAGTTTAAAATGTGCTGTTTTGGCGATTTTCTGAAAAGTATTCATTTTATAAATTTAAGACTAAAATATTTTATTTACTACTTTAGAAAAATTTTAAAAGTGACGGAAATGAAAATGGTAATATTAAAGTAGTAGGTATTGAAATTGTATTTATATTTTTATTAAAAGTATAAACTTTAAATTTAAATATAAAATAAAATAAAAGTGATGATGAAAAATATAAAGGTGTAAGTAAATAAAGACTTGTGTAAGAAAATATGGAAGAGGATAAAATTTGATTTTTGGTGTCCAAAAGTCAAAAGTCAAATTTTCGGGCTCGATTTTCATTTCTCGAAATTTTCGATTTGCGCGATCGCGAAAGGTTTCGAAATAAAAGATATGATATTAAAATAGTGTTTTAAAATAAAATCGGAATTAAAAATTAAAACTAATTTTCAAAAGGTACTAAATATAAAAATCGAGTTTTAATACTTGAAATTTTGAATAAAAATTTCCTAGGTCGAAATATTTATTTTTTTCGTTGAATGTTATAGATTTAAATAATTATAATCAAACGTCAAAAATTTAATCAAATTAAATTAAGTGTGCCTTATAATTTCGACAATTTAGAAAAAGCTAGTTTAATAGAAAAGGAATAGTAATTATATATTAATATAATATGTTTTATTAAAAATAATCAAAATGATTATATTTTTTTGATGTGTAAGTGTTGTTCACGTGAATTAAAAAAAATTAAAGTGGCTTGACTTTGATTTGCGTGTTTGAAATTGTTGACCCGAATTTCAGAGACGGGAAAAGTATAAGTGTTCATTTTTATAAAATTTTGAAATGTGTTTCTTTTTCAATTCTGAAGATAATAGAACAAACTTTATTTTTCAAAATTTTTAAATTTGTACTTAGAAAAAAATTTAATATTATTTGGCGAAAAATTTCAGTCGCATTTTTATTATATGGAAAAAAAAGGATGAATTTAATTTAAGGAATGAAATTCTTTTATCAAATTGTGTTAAAATAATACGGGGTGTTACATGTATAGACATGGAGGTACACTTAAAAGATGTCATGTTAAGCTTCTTACAGATGGAGTAAGGGATCACACTCACACTAGCTCCTAAATCGCAAAGGGCATTATCAATCGTGTGGGTGCCTATAGCGTAGGGGATAGAAAAACTACCCGGATCCTTCAGCTTACGGGGAGGGTTACCCTGCAGAAAACGACTACATTCCCCCGTAAAAGCGACGGACTCTACCTCACCCAAAGACCGTTTCCTAAACAAGACTTCCTTCATGAACTTAGCATAAGCAGGCATTTCACGAATTAAATCAACAAAAGGAACGTTTACCTGCAAGCTCTTGATGATCTCAAAGAACTTACTGAACTGGGAGTCCTCTTTGGATCGTGCACTCCGTGGGAAGGGTAACCTAATTTGAATTTCCGGACCCTTAACATCACCCGTAGCTTGTCGTTGCCGCTACCGTTTGGCCCTGATCGGCCGCCGGCCGACCGCGCTGCCTGTGGTCGCCTTTTCACCGCAATTGACGTGGTTATCCGCTCCCCATCACCACCACCTCCTCCTCCACTCTGCGGTTCCAGGCACCTTAGGACCATCATAAGCTCGCCCGCTCCATGGCCGAATCGCATTAACATGCTCAAAATTCGTCGGTTGATCGCCTGCGGAGGTAATTGACCCTTTTGACTCGTCGCTGCGGCGTAGCAAGTTGAGCCACTGCGTCTCGAGATGCTTAACTACCGATTTGTCTCCATTTGCATCTTTTGAGTGTCCATCTGCATCTTACGCATGGCCATCATCATGGAGCGATTTCACTAATGGGTCGGGGACGGTGTATGTTGCGATGGAGGGACATAGGGTGGCGTTTGGTAGGTGGGTGGTTGCTGGTGGAAGTTTTTGTGAGGGGGTTGGTAGGGAGTGTTTTGGGGTGGTTGGGTAGTCGGGTTCTGCACATTCTGGCTACGATAAGATAGCAGCGAGCGATCATAACCAGGTTGGTTTTGGTAGGGCAGGTATTGATTATAAGGTTGGTACGCATAAACCTGCTCCTGGGGCGCAGCATGCCCCGCGGAGTAACCCGAATCGAGCCCTGCAACAGCGTTGACGTGAGCACTAGAAGAACCACCTCCGTTCATTTGGCTAATCTGCAATTAAGCGCAAAGAACTTGACTCGTGAGCGCGCTGACGCTCCCCTTATCACGGTCATCATGTGCGGACCGCGAATTCCCCCTAGGCTTCCCGAACTGAGATGAGTGAATAGCCATATCTTCAATCAACCCCCAAGCCTTATCGTCGTCGACGTTATTAGCAAAACGTCCCTCCGCAGCAGAATCAAGAATGGCTCTACTCTCCGCATAAAGACCATTATAAAAAGTCATAATCACGAGCCAATCGTTCAGCCCATGATGAGGACAATCCCGTATCAGCTTCTTATACCTTTCCCAAGCTTCAGCAAAAGTCTCGTCATAAGTTTGTTTGAACCCCTGAATCTGACTGCGCATTTGATTAGTGCGCTCGGGAGGATAAAACTTCGAGTAGAATGCGAGAGCCAAACTCCTCCAATCAGTAATACCGGCGGCTTCTTTGTTTAGATCAGTAATCCACTCGCGGGCTCGATCTTTCAAAGAAAAAGGGAACAGCATCTCCCTTATTTGCTCCTGCGTGATCCCGGCCTGCTTGATAGTCGAACAATAGTCCGTAAAAACCTGCATATGTCGACCAGGATCCTCCGTAGGATAGCCTCCGAACTGATTCCGCTCCACCAAAGTGAGAAAGGCGGGGCGGATCTCAAAGTTGCCCTGCAGAGTAGCGGGCATCGTGAATCCATTAGGTATGGATTCCGTCTTTGGGAGCGAGTGACTAGCTAGTTTAGGCATAGTCACCAACTGTTGAAAAACCGGAGTAACTGGAGGTGTGTCCTCTTCGTAGGACGATTGCGTTGCACTGGACTCCGCAGCAGACGCTTCCTCAATCTCACGTTCGTAGGTCTCAGCGATCTCTTTGAAGAAATTACGCGTCCGGTGGAAAGTACGCTCAGGTTCAGGATCAAATGGGACTAAACCTGTAGGTGACCTGCGCATAAATAACTCAAGAAAACGATGAGAACGGTCTCAAGGAACGAGGTTCCTTGAGACAAAAGAGAAAAACCTGTGACAACTAACAATAACTAAAACTAACAAAGCCGTTTCCCCGGCAACGGCGCCAAAATTGACACGGCTAAGTCGTATCGCCAATATCAAAATAAACCTAACAAACAACTAACAGCAGCTAGTGGCAAGCAGGATCGTATCCACAGGGAAACGTAGCAGTAATAAGTTAAAGTCGGTAAAACAGGTCTAACTCTAGGGTGTGAAAATGGGTTTGTAGATAGCTATAAACTAAAGCAGAAATAGAGCAGATCAACAAAAATCAATAAAGAGGAAGATTAGGGCATCAGGATCATTATGACTGTGATTCAGGAACTCAACTCAAAAGTAAATAACATTCAACTGAAGCTATGCAAGTGGCTAGGTTTAGGAATACGCTCTCTCGAGTCAATATTAACCTTAAGTTCAATTTAGCGGGCTCTCGCAACTTACTAAATTCAACTTATCAAATACGCGTGAGTCTAGTTTCAATTAGGCTTTCGATCTTAAACTGAAACAACCTAAATTCAATTCAATAAAGGCGTCCCTAAATTCAATTGATAGTAAAACACGTAGGAAGAAACCAACTTGCACAATTTCAATCAAAATAGCAATTAAAACATTGTCCTGAATCAACTATCACAAATCACCTTCAAACCCTAATTATAATTTAGCTACTCATAATTAAGGCTAAACAACAATAATCATATGAAGACATAATTAAATGAAATAATTGCAATTGAATAAAAACCTGAAACTTACGGAGTACCGACGGTTACAAAGA
The DNA here is from genome assembly GCA_023091065.1 of Dianthus caryophyllus. Classification (NCBI taxonomy): domain Eukaryota; kingdom Viridiplantae; phylum Streptophyta; class Magnoliopsida; order Caryophyllales; family Caryophyllaceae; genus Dianthus; species Dianthus caryophyllus. The sequence continues at coordinate 17,008,277 of CM041527.1, read as the reverse complement.
AGATCAAATCTTGAAGCTAAACTAAAGTTTGAATGTTTTGTAAAGAGAGAAAGTAAAGCAGTAAACCTAACTTAGAAAACTAATGTAAAATAAAGCATGATGTTTTGTTTTCGAGTCTAGGGTATATATATAAGTCTTTCAACAAACAAACTCGAAAAATAGGAAAATCGAGCGTCAGAGCATGGCAGCCGGCTGGCCGGCCGCCGGTCCACCTGACCGGCCGGCTTGCTCAGCTCGGGCCAGCTCTACTTCTTGGGCTTCCTTTGGTCTTTGGACCTTTATTACTCTTTTGGGCCATTAATTACTTCGTATCCTCTTAGTCTTTTGGTCCTTTGTCTCGTATTCTCGAGCTCCTGCGCGCGCTCAGGCTTGGTCTTCTTGGCTCAGTTCTCGTGTTGCTCCAATGTCCCGGGTTTTGGCTCAAAACCACCAAAACCTGTAAAATGTAAATGAAAGGCAGCAGTATCGAGAAATATAACAAATAGCTCGTAAACTAGCAATAATCACGAGTAAAAATAAGCTAAATGCGACTGAACCGGGGGCATAAAACGTATATAAATAACATGTATCACCGACCCCTTCAGCTACTGCGCGTAACGTCTTTATAGGGTTAACGCATGTTTCCGTCCTTACTGGTTTGTTGGTTCATAGCGGGTTTTATCTTAGATTATCCATATTGCGTTGGATGTTAGGTAGTTATAATGACCTCTACTTAGTGTTTGATCTGATTTACGAGTTTGAGTAACTAGTGCACTTTGATAGGAATTATATGGGTGATTTACTATGAAAGTACACGAGCCGCTCTATAGTCAAGACTCGTGAGTTTTATTGATGTTGTGATTTGAGAAGGGTCGACTATCCCTCATGCTATATGAGGTGTTGCATGATTGTTCACACATATCTGTTTATTGAATTGATTTCGACTAATGCATATATCTTGATTGTTATGATTTAAGTTTTATATATATTACGATGTTATATGAATTGAGATGATATTTAAGTTTATATATCGTGTTCTATAAATTTATATATCTTAAGTTTGTTTATCATGTTGTATGAGATTTAAATATCTATATGTGAGAACTGATATTATATGTTAGTTGTCCAATTTTATTTAAATACTATGGATATGTAGTTATACGCGTTTAGTGCTGCCAAGTTACTTTTAATCATAGGTTAAATAAAACCAAAACTTTGGTTTAGAGGTTGTTGGTCAGAACAGTCACTTCCCGCCTTTGAGCGAGAGTTCTTCCTCTTTTGTGTTTTTGTCTCCGTTGCAGGCAATTCTCGAGACTCGGGGTTATCGGGACGATTATGATGTTGACTTGGGTTTTCTTGAGAGATTGTAATATATTTTATTATTTTGTATCCTATGCCGTTTGAAAGTAATTTAATTAACATCCGGCATGTATTAGACTTAATTAATTTTCCGCCTTAGTTTAATTAAGTATCTACCCACACCTTTTAGATATATGTTTTGAAGCTTTCTTTACACACCATTCATTTCTTATCTCATCCCTTCTTCATCTTCTTCCTTATGCCCTCATTTTGTTTTCCTTCATTAAAATTTAAAACCAACAACAACAATGGCAACAACTCAACAAACATCGATGGAAATAAGGTAGATCCTTTACCATCATCGTTGTTTATGATGATCTACTTTGATTGAAAATTAACTTGAACATTACAATAACGTGATTTTTTTATCAAAGGTGAGATGTTGATCGGGTTTCTTTTATAATAAAGTTAGAGGTTAGATTATAATTGCTGAGATGACAATAGTAAAGGTGTTTCATAGTATGACGCAACTTTATTATAGAATTTGTATAGAAAATTACAGTACTATGTGAAAAACGTACAAGTGATTTCACTCGGATTCAAAATCTCAGATCCTTTCGTCCAAAACCATCATATGTTTAATGCAGAGTGTATGGATATTTTTGGGTCGACTTATATCTCTATGTCTACATAAAATTATAATTTTGTTAAAATTACTGTTTCGGGTGCTAACCTGGGGTCTTGAGGGTGACGTCATGGGGGGCCTCTAGGGTCTAGGTCTGCTCCGTATGCGACCTGCAAGGTGAACTCCGGGTCCGAGAGGTTTGCCCCGGGCGGAGCCTCCGACGCCCTAGTAAGTACCGAAATATATAAAAGCGGTGTTTATGTGATAAATATAATGTAGAGAGATAGTAGAGAGATAGAGTGTGAGAAGGATGAATGAGACTAGACCTGTCAAACGGGTCGGGCGGGTCGGGTTTGGGTTCGGGTTATACGGGTCGGGTCAAAATACGGACCGGGTCAATACGGGTTCGACTCAAATACGGGTCGTGTAACACCCCGTGTTAATTTAATTCATTTATTAGCCATCGAATACTAAATTCAAATTGTAAATCTAATCTTAACTTTGAGCTCTCCCTTTTTCTTACACAAGCCACCCTATTCTTCATTTTACACCTACTTTAAATCATCTTTTTGTTATTTACCTTTAATATCATTTAACAAACCAATTTCCTTGTTTAATTGTATGTAACCCGTATACATTTTTGAGACCTAACTTTTGAGGTCCGAAAAGTGGTCATACGGACTCGGAATTTAACGAAACAAAAGCCTAAACCACTTAATTTTTCGAGACGGATTTAATGGTACAGTTTTCATAACTATTAGACAGACCGAACTAAATTCATCTTTCTGTTTTCTTTCAAAGGTCTAATTTCATTCCTCGAAACCTCCTATTCTATTTTCGCCGTCTTAGCTTTTAAAATTTTATCGACGTTCCTTAACTTTTAAATATTTTCTGGAATAATAAATAAAATATTTTAGTCTTAAAATTTTAAAGTACAGATATTTCGAAAAACTATCAAACGCGCACACTTTAACTTTTATCGCTTTTAACACCCGACTTTTTAAAACTGATTAATTTCATGAAAATCATTATTTCGATCAATCATCTTTAGGAAGCTTCTCAAATTAGTCAGTTATGACAACTTGATTTTTTGACTCATTATTGCAATTTAATTAAACTTTGATTATTTTCTAAAGTAAAACCCTACCTATAATACTTTTAACCTAATTAATTCCTAACATCAACTTCATTATTTCACATATGCAAAATCAACATCAATTGCCCTCCAATTATGCGTGTAACCTTCACCATTTTTCTCCCTTGGATTCTCTTGCATTTACTTCCTAATCAATCAACTTTTTATCAATTATCTTTTATCAATCATCTCTTTATCAATCATCTTTTATTCAATCATCTTTTTATCAATCATCCTTTAATTTCACATGTGCAAAAATCACATTCATTTGCTCCATAATTGCCGAGCCACTTCCTCCATTTGTTCTCTATATTTTTCTTTCATTTTTCCTCCTAAAACTCCTAAATTAAAACCTTAAATATTACTCTAATAATTTACTAGTATTCTAAGCTTAATCTTGGGTATTTGGAGCTCACTTTGTTACGGATTTTTGAAGGAGAAGACGGGTACTTGGGTGAAGCTTTGGACTTAGATAATTAAATCGATCCGGATAACCAATAAGCTTGCCGATTAAGGTGACTAACTATGTCTTATATTATCCTCTTAGTAAATTAATTTGTTTTGTTATTATAATTTTATGAGTATGAAAATTATGTTAAATATGTTAAACATCACATGAATGCACTTGTATGATTATGTGTTGTATAATAAAATGATAATAAGTAAATTATATGTTAAATAGATTATGGTAGTAATATGTTCATTTATGTAGTTAAATTTATTTTGAGCATTTTTAGTTTATGTTCATATGATTTGTATGTTTAGTTATGTTTTATTTGAGTAGTAATCATATATAAAAATTATGTGAAATATTAAAAATGAGTTTAAAGTGATTAAAAATGAAAAAATAAAAATTGTATGTTCATATATATGTCACACGACATTTCCCTAATTTTTTATGAAATTTTTCACTTTTAATTTTTGTAAATTATATGTAGTGTTAAGTTAGTATAAAATAGATGTTCCTATGAAAAAAAAACTAAATTAGGAAAACAAATTATAAATTATTAAAATCGAAATTAGTGTTCTTGAGCTTTATTATGATCTTCATGTGTGTTCTTGAAATATTCATGTTGATGTTCATCATTGTTGTTCATTTTGATTTTGTTTTATTTTATGTTTGTTAATGTTTGTGTTTATGTTTAGTTATTATTTTATATAATGTTAGTACTATAATATAAATCAACTTAAAACATTATAAATCATTAAGTGTAACACCCCGTGTTAATTTAAGCTAATTATAATTAGGAAATCAATAATTAATCATCCTCGCTCATTAAATTCCTAATACAATACACTACAAGTCATTTTCATACCTAAACTAAAACCATTTTGAATTACTTTGAATCTGAACTTTATTCCTTCGTTTTCAAACTCGATAAATCAAATGAAGACTATACTACAAATTTCTCAACGACAAATTTTGGCACGCAAATCAAGGTCAATCTTGACCAAAGTGGCCGAGCCACTTAAAGGATTAAATCGCCTAATCCTTTTTCAATTACACTTACTCCTAATCCTAATCTAACAAAAAATGGTTAAGGCTTAATCAATTTAGGTTATACTAACAAAACATACTATAATAATATAAAATTACTATTCCTTTTGATTTAACTAGCACTTTCACTAAAACTCGATATAATGAGCCACACTTATTCAAAACTGATAAACTTTTTGACGTTTGATCATAATGATTTAATTCGATAACATTCAATAAAAAAAATATGTATTTCGGTCAAGTAAGATTTTATTTCAAAGTTTCGAGGATTCTAGACCCAATTTTTGTTTTGGATTCTTTCCTACGTTTTTATTCATTTTAATTTTTGATCTTACTTCTAAACATTATTTTAAGACTATATATTTCATTTCGGGACTTTTCGCGTCAGAATCGAAAATTTCAAAACGCAAAAATCGGACCAAGTTGGCCAAAGTGGCCGAGATATTTGGCCTCCAAAGGTCAAGTTATCCTCTTCCATTTTCTTCCTACTTTTGCACCATGTCTAATCCATCTTACACACTACTAATTTCATCATTATTTTAGCTTAAATAAAAATAAAGATTATACATTACAAATACAAAACAAATACACAAGTGTATACAAGTTACTAGTATACATTTGATCACTACTACTACAATTCATTTTACACACAAACAACAAAACACTTCAACTTATTTTTCTCTCTAAATAACCTACTCAACATACTTGTAAGCATATCTTCATCTCCAAACCTCAAGAACACATTGATCTTCATCTTCCTCCTTTACTTTTCTTCCTTAATTCATTTCTTTTCTTACTTTAAATTCACTAAGAGCACTAGTGTTAATTCACCATTTATATTTATGAAACACTACATCATTTAACATATAAATGAACATGAACATAAATCAAATCACCTAGAATATAAACATCACCTAAATTAAAAACACTACTACACTTTAAGGTTTTAATTTAGCTAGTTTAGTTATAAAATAAATTACTAACTTGTGTATTTCATTTTTATGTACTCTCCTAATCAAAGACGAGGAGCAAGGTGGTGGAGTCGATCTTAGCCAATTCGATCATATCGTTGACCCGGACAACTGTTGATCGTTTAGCTCATAACCTAACTAAGGTGCTTCCCGCACATTTATATGATAAGCGCCTCGAATTTGATTATGTGTTATTGTTTTTGATGCATGTATTGTTTTATTATATCACCTAGTATTCATATGTTAAATTAGGAGACAAAAATCGAAAAATAATATTTGAGTAACATTTAAATAACCCACGGCTATACCCCTATTTTTGGCTTAATTTTTCGTTTTAATTTTTGTAAATTGCATGCTTAAAATACTTGTAATGAAATGGACATGAAAATATAATTAGTTTATGTTTAGGACTTAAGATGAATTTGTTATGAATTTAAATGTATTTGAAGTATTTATGTGTGTTCTTGAGTTTTTATTGATGTTCATGTGTTTGAATGATTTTACTTATGTATGTTAATATTTGTATATGATTTTCATTTATGCTAAACATATAAAGGATATAAAGTAAATCAGTTATTGAATTAGAAGTATAAAAATCAAAAATCAAAAATCATATACATATATATATATATACACGGCATTTTTGATTTATTTGGACCAATTTTTAGTTTTAATTTTTCTAAATAACATATTATGATTAGTCTAGTTAAATTAGACTTGTAGGAAAAATTTGAGGAAATTATATAAACATATGAAAATTTGACTAAATAATAATCATATGAAAAATAATAGTGTTCTTCATAACCTCATATGTTCTTCATTTTATGACTAAGATTGATTTATAAATTTTTATAAGTTTTAGTATTTAATGTTTTTATTGCTAGTTTAATTCACTTTAGCATAAACTAAATAATTAGTATATAAAGACTTTAAGTTAAAAACCGATAAAATTCGAAAACGAAAATAAATTGTTATGTATGTATGTCCACGGCATTTGGGGTCTTTTTAGACCTAAAATGATTTTTATCACTTTTTAATTTTATCACTTAAGTAATTAAAATAGTTAAAGTAATGATTTATTAATAAAAACAACAAAAGAAATAAATAGCTAAATAAATAGAGGCTCACGGCATTAGGGTTAATTTTGAGTCAATTTTGGTCAAAATGAATTTATCACTTAGTCACTAAATTTGAATAGTAATTAGGTTTACATTTGTTTATGTGTTAAACCGTTAATAAAAAGAATCAACTAAACCGATAAAAATAAACGTTACACGTATTAAAATGAATGTTGTCGAGTGTTACTACCTTTGCTTAAATTGGATATGGACATACGGACTATTTAAAATGAACTACGACAACCTCACTAAAAATGGAAACCGCTAAAATCTTAGTTAAGTATACGACTAAATTTAACCGAGTTTTACTTTTGAAATGTTATTAAAATTGACCAAGTACAAAATGAACTTAACAATTTGAAATTAGATTTTATACTTAAGTTAAAAATCGAGTTTCACATTTAAAATAAATTCTCAAATCGCTAAATACTAAACGAACCTAACGACTTTAAAACTAGAATTTTGTACTTAGATTATATTAAGTTTTACTTCCGAAATCATTTTTCAAATCACTAAATACAAAACGAACCTAACGACTTTAAAACTAAAATTTTACACTTAGTAAATAAAAAGCTTGGTTTCATTTTCTAAAATATCCTTAGTATAACAAAAATGTATAAGGGTATAAAGATACTAAGTATAAATAAAGTCAAATAATAAATACTAAAGTATAAAGAAAATAAAATAAAAATGCTAAGTATAAAGAAAATAAAATAATAAATACTAAGTATAAGAATACATATACGTATAAAATACGAATAAAATACGAAGTATAAAAATACGTACAAATACGGAATACGAAAATACGAATACGTATAAATACGAGGAATAGTAAATACGAGGAATAGTAAATACGATGAATAGTAAATACGATGAATAGTAAATACGGTGAATAGTAAAATAATGAATAGTGAAAATATTTAAAAGTTACGAATGGACTCAAAATAAATAATTAAGTTTTTCTATGTGTTCTGTTTTACCTGAAGAACTGCTGTTACTAAAATTTCATTAAACAAGTTCGACGTTATATTTATATTACAAGTTCGTCATTATTATTATTTATGAACGAGAGAATGAGAATTTGAGAAAGCAAGTACTTGAATAAAATACTAGGATTGTTCGCCATGTTGCGACTCTTGAAATTCGAAGTTAACGAGGTAGCTGTCTATGGGGACTTGGGCTCCCTACCTGAGTTGCCCAAGGCTATTCAACGATCTTAAGATTGCTGTTTGACGTGTGGTATCAACCTCAGGGATGGGGCATACTTGATACTTCCGCGGGCCCATAGAATAGTAATTGGAAACGCCAACCCCATCCGGGGTACCGCCTCTCACAGTGATAGTCGAGCTTTTTCGTCGGTGATACCTTTTGAATAGCGAATACGTATGATCCTCGATAGGTAGTGTATGCATACATTAGACAAGGGGTTGAATCATCCTTATTACCTTAGATATCTTTAAGCCTGGTAGTCACGTCCAAGTTATGTTGGCCCTACCGGCTACTGCGCGGATTATGTCTGCATGCTTCCGCCTTACTAACGAAGACTCATTAGTCAATGGATGTTGAATGTATTTCCTCGTTTGTTTGATGATTATTTGAATGACCTGGTGGAGTACGTATTGTTGAGTATGATTATTTGTGAGCGTAGTATGTTATTGGATTGGTTTACACTCGTATTAAATCATCATGATCTCTTTATGTGTTATTAATTGTATACTTGCTATTTGTTTTCCTTGTTTATTTATTATTCATTAATTATACTGCATATTGCTTTAGAAATTGCATGTATCGAAAGAGTGTGCGGGAAAATGATGAGAATTTAAATGCAGGTACCCCGAGTCTTGACCGTTGATCTATCGAGTGATCAAGGCCTTATTTTGTAATCTTTTGTTGAGAGAAATTGTAATATAAATACTCTGTTCTATCCTAAAACTCGTACTATGTATATAGAGTTTTAATACGATAACAGCTGGTTTTGTAATATATAGACTTAATTAATTTTCCGCCTTAGTTTAATTAAAGTCACGAAAAACCAGGTTGTTACAGTTGGTATCAGAGCTGTCTTGCGACCGTGAATAACTTAAAGTTATCTCATCTAGCGAGACGACACCTGGGCCAGACATTCATATCATATGTCAGGCATAGACTTATAGGATCAAATAATGAATTAGAAATCTCTAGATCGCTAAAATAATAACTTAGATCGTTTTAAAATGTGAGAAGGGTAGAGTCTTAAGGACCGACCAAATAATAATGAACTAGTTAGATGAGCGTTAGAATCTTAACTTTATGATTCTTTACTTGCTATTTGCTCTATGGCTAACTCTAGTTTGACAAAGGCCCTTAGGATGACGTACTACAGTTTCTCCCGTAACAATCTACCACAACGTCCACCGATGATGCCACGAGATGCATATATATGTAACCATTCCCACGTCATCGAGCAATACGTGGAAGCTAATGGGATCTCGACGACCAGACCCTACCACACCAAGGGCATTGGCTTAGGCCTGACGCTGATTGAGAGCTTCCACCGCATTTACGGCTAATTTTGGACACCACTAGGATGGCAACTCCTCCTGGATTACGATCGATATATGGATCGCATGTGTCACCCCGACCCACTTCTGAGGGAGATGCGACCGCCAGGGTGGATGGAGCACGAGGAACTACTTGAGAACCTGATGTATCAAGAATTAAGGCACGACTATCCTCCATTGCCAGTTGAACTACTCCCAGTCTGGGAGAGGGATCTCCTATCAGGGAGACTCTTCAGGGTCGCAAATCATATTTAGGGTCTTTGGACTCCAGTTTGTAAAATATATGTAACCAACTTTAACCATCCTAAGAACGATCTTAATATCGTCTTCTTTTTCCTACGGCTATGGGTGTTATTTCGGATGTGACGTTTTGTGAACTTATGTATTATATTCCTTGAAATGTAATATTTTACCCATGTATATGTTTATATATATGGAGACGTTATGTTACTACCTAGTCATGTGCTTTTCTTAATTCTTTATTTTAAAATTTTACATACATGTTGTACTTCCAAATCTCATTTAAATTACCTTATCTAAATTGATTTCAGATGAGACTACCGTGCGGTAAGAAGTACTCTGAATGGACACCAAAAGAGAAGGCCCGCAAGAAAGCCATCGAGGCTCACGACGACGTCAACAATTGAAGTCTGGAAGAGATCACAGGACTCGAGCAATGCGGAAGTCGATCGGAAGACTAGGGCACTTAAGACTCGTGATATGGAACATCGAATTCCTGATCATCTCCGTCGATCCTCAGAATATACAGATGTGATCGAAGCTTTCATGCAGGGAAAACCTGAGACATTTGAGGGAATCAGTGGGACACTCTACCCATGGATCAGGAGTATGAATGCGAGGTTCCTGGAACACTCCGTTAGAGAGGAATGGAAAACCTCCCTAGCAGCTGCGTGCCTTGACGAGGAGGCCAAGGCATGGTGGAGGCGACTACGCTCCCCAGCTATACTTGAGGGTGAGTACTACCTAAGCTGGGAGGATTTCAAACTTGGTTTGAGCGACATGACTTATGCTGTTAAGTATAAGCATAGCTTCATGGAGGAGGAGCATCGCTACTCAAAATTTGCTTAGGATCTAGGGTTAACCTTTTGTCATTCTCGATTCAATTTCATACCTCTTGAGAATGTATCTAAACTTTTATGTTATTTTGCTGAACTTATGTCTAAGTTTTCACCTTAGTTCATTTCATAGAGAATGTATTAGGAGGCTTGTAACGTTTTGATGTAAACCTTTTACATTATCAATGAAATGTCTTTTACCTTGCATGTTATATGATGTCTATCTTTGAACCACTCAAAATTTATACAGCCTTGTCCTTATTTTATTTTATTTTCAGAATGGATGCAAACAACTTAAACAACATGGGTAACCCGAACTTCGCCCAACATTTTGCTGAAGAAGAAGCAAGGAGGAAAGGGTTCGAAGATGCAATTACAAAAATTGCACAAAATATGCACCAACATCAGGGTGGCGGAAACAATCAGACTGCATTCGAGAAATTCTCCAAACATCGACCTCAACCATATTCTGGCTCTGTCAACCCCACAGTTTTGACAGAGTGGATTGAAGAGATGGAGAAGTTGCTAGAACTTAGCAAGACTCCAGCTAACGAGAGGGTGAACGTGGTGGCCTACTACCTCAAGGGAGAGGCCAACAGTTGGTGGCGTTTAATCAGGTCCACCTTTCCCTTAAGAATCTACAGCTGGACCGAGTTCAGGACCCTGTTAGAGAACAAATACTTTGGGGAAGAATTGAAATGGGACAAGGAAGAGGAGTTCAGAAACCTAAGACAGGGCGATATGTCCCTACAGGCGTACACGGAAAAATATCAAGAGCTGTCCAAGTTCGCTCCTAGGATTATAACTAATGAGGAGGAACTTGCGACTCGTTACGTAAGAGGCATGGAAAACGGCCTGAGGAACAACATGTGCGGGTTCAACTGCAAGAACTTCGCGGAAGCCTATGAAAAGGCAACGCGTATCTGGGCCTCCATTCAAAAAGGAGAAGCTGAGGAGAAAAAGAAGAAGAAGACCTTTACGCCTTCTGTGGCGAGTGCTAGCTTTATCCATAAGCCAATGTTCGTCGCCTTGTTATCGAATCAAGATAACCGCAATAGGAACCAGGCGAGTCTCGGTTCTCCAACCGCAATACCACTCCTTACGCCGCAAAGAATAATTCCCAAATTCCGGACCTCCGACTTTCCAAGCAAATCGATGTCGCTTCCGCAACCTATTCACCCGGGGAAAGCGTTGTAATGGGGAACCCGTGGTGTGCTTCCTGTGCAAAGTTGTGGGGCACAAAGCTAATGAATGTCCTAAGAGGAGTCTTGGCGAAGGCAACACGGACCACCGCCACCGCCGAGTTCAGGGGCGCGCACGTCTGTCGGTCGAGGAAAGTGCTGACGACATTATCGATGTCGACGTCATCACCGGTAAATTTCTGGTTAACTCTGTGCCTGCTTTTATTTTATTCGATACGGGAGCTTCACTATCTTTTATATCCTCAAAATTTATCAAACAATCCAAACTCACAAATCCCGCACAAATTAAAACTAATATATCACTACCAGATGGTAAAAATATTCCTTGTTCGTCAAAATACAATAATGTAAAAATCTCAATCCACAACACAGAATTCCTGTCAGACCTTGTATTGTTTGACCTTCCCGAGTTCGATGTAATTCTGGGGATGAACTGGCTAGCTCGTCATAATGCGACATTTAAATGCCACGACCAGAAGATCACTTTGAAAACTAACCAAGGGAAGGAGGTATCATATCAGAGTTTGAAGAGAAAAAAGGGAGTGAAACTAGTGTCTGTACTGAAGCTTCGGAGTATGGAGAGAAAGGGACACCAGGTGTATTTTTGCAGCATTACTAAGGTCGAGGACAAACTACGCATAGAAGACATCCCAATCGTGAATGAATACCCCGATGTCTTCCCAGACGTGTTACCAGGTATGCCTCCTGCACGAGATGTCGAATTCTCGATCGACCATACTGCAGACCTCACCTATTTCTAAAGCACCATACAGGATGGCTCCTGTCGAACTCCAGGAACTCAAGAAACAGTTGGAGGAGATGATTGAATTGGGATTTATAAGACCGAGTGTTTCACCCTGGGGTGCACCGGTACTCTTTGTAAAGAAAAAGGATGGGAGCATGAGGCTCTGCATCGATTACAGGGAATTGAACAAAGTGACGATCAAGAATCGTTATCCTCTGCCTAGGATAGACGATCTCTTTGACCAGCTCAAAGGAGCAGGAGTTTTCTCCAAGATTGACCTGAGATCAGGATACCATCAGATCGCGGTTCGTAAGGAGGATATACAAAAGACCGCTTTCAGATCAAGATACGGACATTACGAGTTCAAAGTAATGCCGTTCGGCCTTACCAACGCCCCAGCAGTATTTATGGACCAAATGAACAGGACCTTTCACGAGTATCTCGACATCTGCGTTGTTGTATTCATTGACGACATCCTGATCTACTCCAAGGATAGAGAAGAACACGCAGAGCACCTACACATTATCCTAAGTATCTTGAGAGACCATAAATGGTATGCCAAATTTTCAAAGTGTGAATTTTGGTTAGGCCAAGTTGCGTTCCTAGGCCACGTAATCTCCAAGGAGGGAGTAATGGTGGATCCAGCAAAGATTGAAGCTGTCAAAGAATGGATAGCACCAAAAACAGTCACGGAAGTCAGAAGCTTCCTAGGATTGGCTGGCTATTATCGAAGGTTTGTTCCTGATTTCTCAAAGGTAGCCCGCCCAATGACCAAACTATTACAAAAGGAATCAAAGTTCGTATGGAGCGATGACTGCGAGAAAGCGTTCCAAGAACTTAAGACAAGGCTTACTACAGCACCGGTCTTGACCTTGCCAACCGATGGAGACGAGTACGAAGTATACAGTGACGCCTCACTGAATGGTCTGGGTTGCGTTTTGATGCAACAGGGGAAAGTAATAGCATACGCATCCAGACAACTTAAGGTGCATGAAAAGAATTACCCAATTCATGACCTAGAACTTGCCGCGGTTGTGTTTGCACTAAAGATTTGGCGTCATTATCTCTACGGGGTCAGTATTAAGTTCTACACTGATCACAAGAGCTTGAAGTACATCTTCACCCAAAGAGATTTGAACATGAGGCAACGAAGATGGTTAGAATTGATCAAAGATTACAAGATTGAGTTACTTTACCACGAGGGAAAGGCTAATGTAGTTGCCGATGCATTGAGTCGTAAGACAATACACACTCTGAACAACATTTGGGAGATTCCCTCAGACATCGTCCAGGATCTAAAAAGGCTGAGCTTAGACCTGGTACAATCAGACGACACAGACCTAAATGCAATGGTGGTTGAACCAGAGTTATATCATGACATCCGAGTGCTACAATGGGAAGACCCGGCATTGTTGGAAATTAGGGAAAGAATTCCATCAGAAGGAACAGAAGGGTTTGAAGTATACACTGACGGGAGTCTACGTTTCAATGGCAGGTGGTGCATACCTAATAATGAGGACCTGAAACGCAAAATCCTTGACGAAGCACATAGTACCATTACTCGATACATGCTGGCGCAGACAAGATGTATAAGGACCTGAAATTACATTTCTGGTGGATAAGGATGAAGGCAGAGATAGCCGAGTACGTGGCTAGATGTATGATCTGCCAGAAGGTAAAATTTGAACACCAGAGACCAGGAGGACTACTCCAACCGTTGGAAATTCCTCAGGGGAAGTGGGATTCCATATCCATGGACTTTATCATGGGGTTACCAAGGACAGCAGGTGGCAAGGATGCTATATGGGTTATTGTGGATCGTCTAACTAAATCAGCTCACTTTGTCCCGATCAAAGAGACTTGGGGATTGGAAGAACTGGCCAAAGCTTACGAAAAAGAAATAATACGACTCCATGGCGTTCCCCTCGACATCATATCAGATAGGGACGCAAGATTTACATCGCATTTCTGGAAGAAATTGCAAGAGGCTTTGGGTAGTAAATTGAAAATGAGTACGGCATTTCATCCAGCAACTAACGGTCAGACAGAGCGAACTATCCAGACACTGGAAGACATGTTAAGGGCATGCACGATGGAATTCAGCGTGAACTGGGAAAAGAGCTTACCTCTCGTTGAATTCTCATACAACAATAGTCATCACGCTAGCCTGGGTTGTGCTCCTTTTGAAGCACTATACGGGAGAAAATGTCGCAGTCCTGTGTGTTGGGATGACGCTAGTGACAACGTGGGTACTGGACCCCAGGTTATACAAGATCAGATTGAACACATCAAGATCATCCGAGAACGACTACAAGCAGCTCAAGATCGACAGAAGAAATATGCAAACGAGCACCGTCGACCTATTGAGTTCAACAGTGGAGATAAGGTCTTCTTAAAGGTCTCACCCATGAAAGGGGTAAGACGCTTCGGACTAAAGGGGAAGCTTAGTCCAAAGTACATCGGACCCTATGAAATACTTGAACGAATTGGCGAGGTGGCATACCGACTCGCCTTACCGCCAAACTTATCCAAGGTACACGATGTATTTCACGTATCTCAGCTCAGAAGATACAGAAGTGACCCAAGCCACATTGTTACGCCCGATGTAATCGCCATCGAGCCTAACATGCTTTACTCTGAGAAACCAGTGGAAATTCTCGCCAGAGAGACCAAATTTACGACGCAAGTCGATACCCTTAGTGAAGGTTCTCTGGAGGGACGTAAAGGCGAACAAGCAACATGGGAGGCAAGCGTCGATGAAGGAGAAGTACCGAGTCGCTCAAAGACAGGTAACCTTAACCACCTAGTTAACTTTAAGTTTCGGGGACGAAACTTCTTTAAGGGGGGAGGATTGTAACACCCCGTGTTAATTTAAGCTAATTATAATTAGGAAATCAATAATTAATCATCCTCGCTCATTAAATTCCTAATACAATACACTACAAGTCATTTTCATACCTAAACTAAAACCATTTTGAATTACTTTGAATCTGAACTTTATTCCTTCGTTTTCAAACTCGATAAATCAAATGAAGACTATACTACAAATTTCTCAACGACAAATTTTGGCACGCAAATCAAGGTCAATCTTGACCAAAGTGGCCGAGCCACTTAAAGGATTAAATCGCCTAATCCTTTTTCAATTACACTTACTCCTAATCCTAATCTAACAAAAAATGGTTAAGGCTTAATCAATTTAGGTTATACTAACAAAACATACTATAATAATATAAAATTACTATTCCTTTTGATTTAACTAGCACTTTCACTAAAACTCGATATAATGAGCCACACTTATTCAAAACTGATAAACTTTTTGACGTTTGATCATAATGATTTAATTCGATAACATTCAATAAAAAAAATATGTATTTCGGTCAAGTAAGATTTTATTTCAAAGTTTCGAGGATTCTAGACCCAATTTTTGTTTTGGATTCTTTCCTACGTTTTTCTTCATTTTAATTTTTGATCTTACTTCTAAACATTATTTTAAGACTATATATTTCATTTCGGGACTTTTCGCGTGCGCGTAAATCGAAAATTTCAAAAACGCAAAAATCGGACCAAGTTGGCCAAAGTGGCCGAGATATTTGGCCTCCAAAGGTCAAGTTATCCTCTTCCATTTTCTTCCTACTTTTGCACCATGTCTAATCCATCTTACACACTACTAATTTCATCATTATTTTAGCTTAAATAAAAATAAAGATTATACATTACAAATACAAAACAAATACACAAGTGTATACAAGTTACTAGTATACATTTGATCACTACTACTACAATTCATTTTACACACAAACAACAAAACACTTCAACTTATTTTTCTCTCTAAATAACCTACTCAACATACTTGTAAGCATATCTTCATCTCCAAACCTCAAGAACACATTGATCTTCATCTTCCTCCTTTACTTTTCTTCCTTAATTCATTTCTTTTCTTACTTTAAATTCACTAAGAGCACTAGTGTTAATTCACCATTTATATTTATGAAACACTACATCATTTAACATATAAATGAACATGAACATAAATCAAATCACCTAGAATATAAACATCACCTAAATTAAAAACACTACTACACTTTAAGGTTTTAATTTAGCTAGTTTAGTTATAAAATAAATTACTAACTTGTGTATTTCATTTTTATGTACTCTCCTAATCAAAGACGAGGAGCAAGTTGGTGGAGTCGATCTTAGCCAATTCGATCATATCGTTGACCCGGACAACTGTTGATCGTTTAGCTCATAACCTAACTAAGGTGCTTCCCGCACATTTATATGATAAGCGCCTCGAATTTGATTATGTGTTATTGTTTTTGATGCATGTATTGTTTTATTATATCACCTAGTATTCATATGTTAAATTAGGAGACAAAAATCGAAAAATAATATTTGAGTAACATTTAAATAACCCACGGCTATACCCCTATTTTTGGCTTAATTTTTCGTTTTAATTTTTGTAAATTGCATGCTTAAAATACTTGTAATGAAATGGACATGAAAATATAATTAGTTTATGTTTAGGACTTAAGATGAATTTGTTATGAATTTAAATGTATTTGAAGTATTTATGTGTGTTCTTGAGTTTTTATTGATGTTCATGTGTTTGAATGATTTTACTTATGTATGTTAATATTTGTATATGATTTTCATTTATGCTAAACATATAAAGGATATAAAGTAAATCAGTTATTGAATTAGAAGTATAAAAATCAAAAATCAAAAATCATATACATATATATATATATACACGGCATTTTCGATTTATTTGGACCAATTTTAAGTTTTAATTTTTCTAAATAACATATTATGATTAGTCTAGTTAAATTAGACTTGTAGGAAAAATTTGAGGAAATTATATAAACATATGAAAATTTGACTAAATAATAATCATATGAAAAATAATAGTGTTCTTCATAACCTCATATGTTCTTCATTTTATGACTAAGATTGATTTATAAATTTTTATAAGTTTTAGTATTTAATGTTTTTATTGCTAGTTTAATTCACTTTAGCATAAACTAAATAATTAGTATATAAAGACTTTAAGTTAAACCGATAAAATTCGAAAACGAAAATAAATTGTTATGTATGTATGTCCACGGCATTTGGGGTCTTTTTAGACCTAAAATGATTTTTATCACTTTTAATTTTATCACTTAAGTAATTAAAATAGTTAAAGTAATGATTTATTAATAAAAACAACAAAAGAAATAAATAGCTAAATAAATAGAGGCTCACGGCATTAGGGTTAATTTTGAGTCAATTTTGGTCAAAATGAATTTATCACTTAGTCACTAAATTTGAATAGTAATTAGGTTTACATTTGTTTATGTGTTAAACCGTTAATAAAAAGAATCAACTAAACCGATAAAAATAAACGTTACACGTATTAAAATGAATGTTGTCGAGTGTTACTACCTTTGCTTAAATTGGATATGGACATACGGACTATTTAAAATGAACTACGACAACCTCACTAAAAATGGAAACCGCTAAAATCTTAGTTAAGTATACGACTAAATTTAACCGAGTTTTACTTTTGAAATGTTATTAAAATTGACCAAGTACAAAATGAACTTAACAATTTGAAATTAGATTTTATACTTAAGTTAAAAATCGAGTTTCACATTTAAAATAAATTCTCAAATCGCTAAATACTAAACGAACCTAACGACTTTAAAACTAGAATTTTGTACTTAGATTATATTAAGTTTTACTTCCGAAATCATTTTTCAAATCACTAAATACAAAACGAACCTAACGACTTTAAAACTAAAATTTTACATTTAGTAAATAAAAAGCTTGGTTTCATTTTCTAAAATATCCTTAGTATAACAAAAATGTATAAGGGTATAAAGATACTAAGTATAAATAAAGTCAAATAATAAATACTAAAGTATAAAGAAAATAAAATAAAAATGCTAAGTATAAAGAAAATAAAATAATAAATACTAAGTATAAGAATACATATACGTATAAAATACGAATAAAATACGAAGTATAAAAATACGTACAAATACGGAATACGAAAATACGAATACGTATAAATACGAGGAATAGTAAATACGATGAATAGTAAATACGATGAATAGTAAATACGGTGAATAGTAAAATAATGAATAGTGAAAATATTTAAAAGTTACGAATGGACTCAAAATAAATAATTAAGTTTTTCTATGTGTTCTGTTTACGAAGAATTTGTTACTAAAATTTCATTAAACAAGTTCGACGTTATATTTATATTACAAGTTCGTCATTATTATTATTTATGAACGAGAGAATGAGAATTTGAGAAAGCAAGTACTTGAATAAAATACTAGGATTGTTCGCCATGTTGCGACTCTTGAAATTCGAAGTTAACGAGGTAGCTGTCTATGGGGACTTGGGCTCCACTACAGGTTGCCCAGGCTATTCAACGATCTTAAGATTCTTTGTTTGACGTGTGGTATCAACCTCGGGGATGGGGCATACTTGATACTTCAGCGGGCCCATAGAATAGTAATTGGAAGCATGACCCCATCCGGGGGTACCCGTCTCTGGTGATAGTCGAACTTTTTCGTCGGTGATACCTTTTGAATAGCGAATACGTATGATCCTCGATAGGTAGTGTATGCATACATTAGACAAGGGGTTGAATCATCCTTATTACCTTAGATATCTTTAAGCCTGGTAGTCACGTCCAAGTTATGTTGGCCCTCAGAATTTCTTGCGGATTATGTCTGCGATGCTTCCGCCTTACTAACGAAGACTCATTAGTCAATGGATGTTGAATGTATTTCCTCGTTTGTTTGATGATTATTTGAATGACTTTGGTGAGTATCGAGTACGATTTGTTGAGTATGATTATTTGTGAGCGTAGTATGTTATTGGATTGGTTTACACTCGTATTAAATCATCATGATCTCTTTATGTGTTATTAATTGTATACTTGCTATTTGTTTTCCTTGTTTATTTATTATTCATTAATTATACTGCATATTGCTTTAGAAATTGCATGTATCGAAAGAGTGTGCGGGAAAATGATGAGAATTTAAATGCAGGTACCCCGAGTCTTGACCGTTGATCTATCGTGATCAAGGCCTTATTTTGTAATCTTTTGTTGAGAGAAATTGTAATATAAATACTCTGTTCTATCCTAAAACTCGTACTATGTATATAGAGTTTTAATACGATAACAGCTGGTTTTGTAATATATAGACTTAATTAATTTTCCGCCTTAGTTTAATTAAAGTCACGAAAAACCAGGTTGTTACATTAAGATTAAAAAGTTAGAAATTTAAAGTGTTGAAAAACACTATTCATAAAAATAAATGAAATTTTTAGTAAATTTCATTTTAGTTTAAATCGTTTTAGTATAATTAGGACAATTAAAATATAAAGACTTTAAGCTAAAAACCGATAAAATCGAAAAATGAAAATTTTGAACACCACCATGTAACCTCACGGCATTCATGCCATTTTTGACCAAAAATGTATTTTTATCACTTTTTAGTTTATTGTTTAAATAATTTAATTATTAGTTAATAAGTTAGAATTAAGAAATTGAAAGAAATAGATCAATTTTGACATAATTATAATACTACACGACATTACATTTAAAATAGACTAAATTTGATCAAAATGAAAATATCACTAAGTCACTAAAGTTAAATAATAGTTAGAAATGAATTTTTGTATAAATCGATTTAGTTAGAAATGAAATATTATAAACCGATAAAAATATGTAACCGTTATAAAAATGAACTAAATCGTGTGCTACTGCCTTTGCAAATATTGGACTGTTGAACTTGGACTTACGGACTAAAATGAATTCCACGATACTATTGTTTTAAAATGAAAACCGCTAAATTTAGTTAATAGACGACTAAATTCAACTAAGTCTAAATTTAAAAATGAATATCATTATTTCATTTTACAAGTCGAACTTAACGTTTTTAAAACTAGACCTTTAAAATATTTTCAAAAATCGCCTAAGTACAAAACGAACTTAACGACTTTGAAACTAGAATTTATACTTAGGAAATAAAAAGATTTAGTATAAATACACAAAATATCTTAAGTATAAATACCTAAAATATCTTATGTATAAAAATACGTATAAAATACGAAGTATAAAAATACGAATACGTATAAATACGGTGAATAGTAAAATACGATGAATAGTGAAAAGTGAATAGTAAAATATTGAAAATAATTGAAAATTTTACTAAGTATAGAAAATTGAAAATAAGTAAGTAAATGACTTAAAGTGTTTTGAAAAACACTTAAATAAAATTTGACATACTAATAAACATTTCAATATAGAAACTTGAAAACATTAATAATTAACAACGCTTCAAATAATGAACGAACGTGTTATGTGACCATATGAAACCGAATACAAATACTTAAACGTTTGACGCTGAGACTAGGAGAGTCTAGTAACATGTGATATGTAATATCAAATAAATAATAAATCTTGAGTAAGTTTAAATAAAAGGTCAAGCTTGGGCCTCAGATATGAAAACGTCAATCGTGAGTGAAGTGGGGTTAAGATAGTCTTGTGGCGGTCGCCATTGCCGGACAAGATAATTGAATATGCCAAGGCTTTTGTCTCAGGCTTTAGGAAATAGTCGTTTTATCCAGAGTTAAGGTGCTCTATGAATAGCATAGCCCATTCTTAAAGTGGATATTAGTGTATGCATACTAGACTAGGGTTTTATTCCCCTATTTCGCTAAAGTTAACAGGGCATCCGTGCCGATTTGGGCGATTATAGCGGTGGTCTCCTTGCGGTGTTTCGTTCTTAGTGGGCGCGACACTAGCATTCGTTCTTGCCACATGTACAGATCACTTGACGGGATTGTATCTGAAGTTCGAATCATTTCGAACACTAGACGATGAGATGCAAGTAATATAGTATTCGGCGTGGTTTACGAGTCGAGTAAGTCTCTGCACTATGGAAGTGAGATGCAATCGATCAGAGTACAAAGGCCTACTCAGTGGTCAGGCTCGTAAGCAGTATGTGTTGTCTGTTGTATGATTATTTGAGAACGAGTGTGTGTACCACCTTTGAAAATTAAAGACCACAAGTTTCTAAAGTGAATCGAGTCTGCATGATATGAATGATACAATCTTTGTGTTTGTTTGCGATCCGATATCGCCTTGTTATACTATTGAATTATTGTGATACTATTGCTATGCTATTATATGTTATTTGCCTTCATAATTGAGTATCATGCTTATATGATTTATCGCTTTAAACCGCATGCTTATGATGACTTATATGTCTTTACATGCTATATGTATTAAGCATGTTTATGTTTTTATCATAATGTTATGTTTATAAAGCGATAATATTAAACCAAAGTAATTGAAATCGAGGGTAAGTATGAGCATAGCTAGTCACTGTCCGCTCAGCGGGCATCCCCCCATCAGTTTATTGTGCAGGATGATCGTGGACCGAGAGCTGGATTTTGGACGGGGCCACGAGACGTTTTATTTGCTTTGCCTTAGTTTGTTTACGAGAGAGATGTAATATATACAATAATACTCTTTTAAATTTCCGTACTTAGAGTTGTTTTATTCAACTCTCGAACGATGTTATAACATTTGGGTTTTTATGTATAATTAATGACGCTGGTTTAAGACTTAATTAATTTCCGCCTTAGTAATTAAAGTCGACTAAAAATCAGGTTGTTACAGTTGGTATCAGAGCTGACTCGTGACCGTAACATGAATTGCCTAATGCGATTTATGTTTACCTAACGAGAGACACCTGGGCGGGTTAACATATTAATATGCTAAACCGCAAGACTACTAGGATCAAATAATAAATTAGATTTTTCTTTTATTAGATCACTTAA
The DNA here is from genome assembly GCA_023091065.1 of Dianthus caryophyllus. Taxonomy (NCBI): domain Eukaryota; kingdom Viridiplantae; phylum Streptophyta; class Magnoliopsida; order Caryophyllales; family Caryophyllaceae; genus Dianthus; species Dianthus caryophyllus. The sequence continues at coordinate 16,986,243 of CM041527.1, read as the reverse complement.
ATAATAACTTTAAATCGCTTTAAAGTGTGAGGATGGGTAGAATTCTTAAGGACCGACCATAGGCTAAGGACTTTTAAATAACGAACTACTTCCCTCTAAATAAAATACACTAACTATCGTGTGCTTGCTACTTGCTGATGTGACTAACAAGACTAACAACTATCCTCGGATATAAAATCTAAATAATAAACTTGATTACCGGGGATTGAAGCATCGAAGGAAGTACCAAACTACACGGAGTGAAGATACCTAATAAATTCATAACCAATTCCATAAGAATGCACTCCCTATCTTCTAACTTTTACTCTCTTCCCCAAGAGAATGTACTAGATGCATTTCAGTGGAATGAAGTACCTAAACTTCTGTGCTTACTTGCATAACTGCTGTATTGCATTTATTTCGAATAAATTCTATCAATGATAAACATGCCTCCTAACCTACCACAATGCTAATATTTTCTCCACGTCTTAATTCTTGCAGAATGGCTGCACCTCCAATGACTAACGGGGAAAGACAAATTTTGGCTGAGGAATCCTTAATCCGTATAGCTGAGTTAGCCACGGAAAACGCAAACCGCCAACATCATCCAAGCGCGTTTGATCGCATTTCCCATCATCGTCCACCAACATACTCGGGTTCTAATGACCCTATCGACCTCACAAATTGGTTGGAGGAAATGAAGAAACTCATGGATCTGGCTAGAACGCCTCCAGAGGATAGAGTCAACATTGCCGCCTATTACCTAAAGGAAGAGGCAAATGACTGGTGGAACGTGGTCAGGACCAACGAACCTGACATTACGTTCACCTGGTACGAATTTACTGAGAAGATTAAGGGGAAATACTTCGGGTATGAACTCCGGTGTCAGAAAGAAGAACAATTCATAAGTCTCAAGATGGGAGACATGACACTCCAGGAGTACACCGGGAAATTCCAGAAGTTGGCCAAATTCGGGGCTACGGTTGCTCCCAACGAGAGGGCAATGACTCAGAGGTATCTGCGCAATATGTCTAACAGTATGCGTACCTACATGAGCACTGGCACCTACACTACTGTTGCTGCAGCGTATGAAAGCGCGTGTAGTGTGTGGGCATCCTTAGAATTGGAAAAGGCTGAAGAGAAGCAGAAGAAGAAGGTGTTTGCGCCGTCTGTGGCACAGTCGAGCTACATCCAGAAACCGAGCTACCAGCGTCCTAATCAGCAGAGGCCAAATTTCCAGAGGCCTGCGTTCCAAAACAGGTTTCCTGCTGGGAATAATCAGAGAGCAATGGTTGCAGGAAGGGCTCCTCAACCAAGGGCCTTACCGGGGAATTGTCACATGTGTGGCAAGGCATCTCATGAAGGGAAACAGTGTAATGGACAACCAATCACCTGTTACCGTTGTAAGAAAGTAGGGCACAAGGCAAACGTATGTCCTAACCTTTCGAACGCGGCACCTATTATGGGAGTACCACAATCTGTAGTGGTACAGGGTCGAGTATACGTCCTCACTGAAGCCGAGGCAGAGGAGTCACCTGAGGCTGACGTCATCACTGGTATTTTTCTTATAAACTCGGTAAACGCTGTTGTTTTGTTTGACACTGGGGCATCATTGTCCTTTATATCTTCTAAGTTTGTTTCAAAGGCTAATCTCACAAATTCTAAATCAATCAACGCAAATACATCTTTACCAAACGGAAAAATTTTCAATTGCTCCAAAATTTTCAAAGAAACTCCAATCACAATTCATAAAACAATCTTTCCTTCCGACCTTATTCTTTTCGACATGCCGGAGTTCGACGTCATACTTGGTATCGACTGGTTGACTAAATACCATGCCATGTTCGAGTGCCGAGACCGAAAAATTCGCTTGAAACATCCTACGGGAACTAGAGTCACGTATCAGAAGACTTCGCCAATTAAGGGGGCGAAAATCATCTCTGTGCTTCAACTACAACGGTTAGAAAGGAAAGGGCACCAAGTATACCTATGCAGCGTCAATGAAGTAAAGGAAAGTGTGAACATTGGAGCTATTCACGTAGTTCGGGAGTTCCCTGATGTCTTTCCAGATGAGTTGCCGGGCTTGCCACCTGCACGTGATGTTGAATTCTCTATCGACCTTGCGCCAGGCACGGCACCAATCTCAAAGGCACCTTACAGGATGGCACCAGTAGAACTGCAAGAGTTAAAGAAACAACTTGAGGAAATGATTGAAAAGGGTTTCATAAGACCAAGTGTTTCACCTTGGGGAGCACCGGTCCTTTTTGTGAAGAAGAAGGACGGCAGTATGAGACTCTGCATCGACTACAGGGAATTGAACAAAGTAACCATTAAGAACCGCTACCCTTTGCCAAGAATCGACGACCTTTTTGATCAACTGAAAGGAGCGGGGGTGTTCTCTAAGATTGACCTGAGGTCAGGTTACCATCAGATTGCAGTGAGAGAATCAGACATCCAAAAGACTGCTTTCAGAAGCAGATACGGCCATTATGAATTCAAGGTTATGCCTTTCGGGTTGACAAATGCACCAGCAGTGTTCATGGATCAAATGAACAGAACCTTCCACGAATACCTGGACATATGCGTGGTTGTATTCATTGACGACATCCTGATTTATTCCAAGACTGGAGCAGAACACGAGAAACATCTACGTATCATTTTGGGAATACTGAGGAAGTATAAATGGTATGCTAAGCTGTCCAAGTGCGAATTTTGGCTCGAGGAGGTAGCATTCCTAGGTCACGTCATCTCGAAGGATGGAGTGATGGTAGACCCTGCAAAGATCGACGCGGTGAAAGAATGGAAAGCACCCACGAACATAACTGAGATACGCAGCTTCCTGGGTTTGGCTGGATATTACAGAAGGTTTGTTCAGGACTTCTCCAAGGTAGCACGACCGATGACCAAGCTACTACAAAAGGAATCTAAGTTCATATGGGGCGACGAGTGCGAGAAAGCGTTCCAGGAACTTAAGACAAGGCTTACCACGGCACCAGTCTTAGCTCTACCTACGGATGGAGACGAGTATGAAGTCTACAGTGACGCCTCACTGAATGGCCTGGGCTGCGTATTGATGCAACAAGGGAAGGTCATTGCTTATGCGTCAAGGCAGCTAAAGGTTCATGAACGAAACTACCCAACTCATGACCTAGAATTAGCAGCTGTGGTGTTTGCTTTGAAAATCTGGCGTCATTACCTCTACGGGGTAAGTATCAAGTTCTACACGGACCACAAGAGCCTGAAATATATCTTCACACAGAAAGAGCTCAATATGAGACAACGCAGGTGGTTAGAACTGATCAAGGATTACAAGATTGAACTACTGTACCACGAGGGTAAGGCGAACGTCGTTGCCGACGCTCTGAGTAGAAAGACTACGCATACCCTTAGCAACATTTGGGAAATTAATTTGGTATTGTCAGAGACTTCAAGAGAATGAACTTAGAGTTGGTTCAGTCTGACGATGCTGATTTGAACGTAATGATCGCAGAGCCGGAGTTATATCACGAGATTAGGGCTCTACAGTGGGAAGATGAGGAACTCGTGAAGATCAGGAGGGAAATTTCTTCAGGAAACCGAGAAGGGTTTGAGATTAAATCTGACGGGAGTTTAAAATTCAAAGGAAGGTGGTGTGTGCCTGACGTACCAGTGTTAAAGAGAAGGATCCTTGACGAGGCACATAGTACACGATACTCCATACATCCAGGATCCGATAAAATGTATCAAGACTTAAAGCTGAAGTTTTGGTGGGTCCGAATGAAAGCAGAGATTGCTGAATACGTTGCGAAGTGCCTAATCTGCCAAAAGGTAAAATTCGAACATCAGAGGCCAGGGGGCCTACTTCAACCTTTGGACATTCCACTAGGAAAATGGGACTCCATTTCCATGGATTTCATAACGGGATTGCCAAGGACTCACAGAGGAAGTAATGCAATCTGGGTGATAGTGGACCGTTTGACAAAATCGGCCCACTTCCTACCAATCAAAGACACTTGGAGCCTTGAAGAGCTAGCTAAGGCTTATGAGAAGGAGGTGATCCGATTACACGGCGTACCGCTGGATATTATATCGGACAGGGATCCGAGATTCACCTCTCATTTCTGGGAAAAACTTCAAGCAGCATTGGGAAGCCAACTGAAGATGAGCACCGCTTTTCATCCTGCGACCGATGGTCAAACTGAACGAACCATCCAAACGCTCGAAGACATGCTCAGGGCATGTGCCTTGGAATTCAACGAGAATTGGGAGAAAAGTCTACCTTTGATTGAATTCTCCTACAACAATAGCTTTCATGCAAGTTTGGGTTGTGCTCCATTCGAAGCCCTATACGGGAGAAAGTGTCGTAGCCCGGTCTGTTGGGACGATGCTAGTGATAATGTGGGGACTGGCCCACAGGTTATTCAAGACCAGATCGAGCACATCAAAATCATTCGTGAACGACTACAAGCGGCCCAGGACCGCCAGAAGATGTATGCTAACAAACATCGCCGACCTATTGAGTTCAAAGTCGGTGATCATGTTTTCTTGAAAGTATCGCCCATGAAGGGGGTTCGACGTTTCGGATTGAAAGGGAAGCTAAGTCCTAAATACATTGAACCGTACGAGGTACTTGAAAGGATTGGTGAGGTAGCCTATCGCCTAGCGCTACCCCCCAATTTATCCAAGGTTCACAACGTTTTCCACGTTTCTCAACTGAGGAGATACAGGAGTGATCCAACTCATATCATTACTCCTGACGTGATCGCAGTTGAGCCCAACCTGCTATACTCCGAGAAACCAGTGAAGGTTCTAGCGCGAGAAATCAAGGTGTTGAGGCGGAAGACGGTCCCCTTAGTAAAGGTGCTATGGAAAGGTCAATTGACTGAACAAGCAACTTGGGAGACCGAAGCCTCTATGAAGGAGAAATACCCCGAGCTGTTTACCTCAGGTGAAAATCCTATCCTTCATTCAAGTTTCGGGACGAAACTTTTCTAAGGGGGGAGGTTTGTAACACCCCGTGTTAATTTAATTCATTTATTAGCCATCGGATACTAAATTCAAATTGTAAATCTAATCTTAACTTTGAGCTCTCCCTTTTTCTTACACAAGCCACCCTATTCTTCATTTTACACCTACTTTAAATCATCTTTTTGTTATTTACCTTTAATATCATTTAACAAACCAATTTCCTTGTTTAATTGTATGTAACCCGTATACATTTTTGAGACCTAACTTTTGAGGTCCGAAAAGTGGTCATACGGACTCGGAATTTAACGAAACAAAAGCCTAAACCACTTAATTTTTCGAGACGGATTTAATGGTACAGTTTTCATAACTATTAGACAGACCGAACTAAATTCATCTTTCTGTTTTCTTTCAAAGGTCTAATTTCATTCCTCGAAACTTCCTATTCTATTTTCGCCGTCTTAGCTTTTAAAATTTTATCGACGTTCCTTAACTTTTAAATATTTTCTGGAATAATAAATAAAATATTTTAGTCTTAAAATTTTAAAAATCTGATATTTCGAAAAACTATCAAACGCGCACACTTTAACTTTTATCGCTTTTAACACCCGACTTTTTAAAACTGATTAATTTCGTGAAAATCATTATTTCGATCAATCATCTTTAGGAAGCTTCTCAAATTAGTCAGTTATGACAACTTGATTTTTTGACTCATTATTGCAATTTAATTAAACTTTGATTATTTTCTAAAGTAAAACCCTACCTATAATACTTTTAACCTAATTAATTCCTAACATCAACTTCATTATTTCACATATGCAAAATCAACATCAATTGCCCTCCAATTATGCGTGTAACCTTCACCATTTTTCTCCCTTGGATTCTCTTGCATTTACTTCCTAATCAATCAACTTTTTATCAATTATCTTTTATCAATCATCTCTTTATCAATCATCTTTTATTCAATCATCTTTTTATCAATCATCCTTTAATTTCACATGTGCAAAAATCACATTCATTTGCTCCATAATTGCCGAGCCACTTCCTCCATTTGTTCTCTATATTTTTCTTTCATTTTTCCTCCTAAAACTCCTAAATTAAAACCTTAAATATTACTCTAATAATTTACTAGTATTCTAAGCTTAATCTTGGGTATTTGGAGCTCACTTTGTTACGGATTTTTGAAGGAGAAGACGGGTACTTGGGTGAAGCTTTGGACTTAGATAATTTAATCGATCCGGATAACCAATAAGCTTGCCGATTAAGGTGACTAACTATGTCTTATATTATCCTCTTAGTAAATTAATTTGTTTTGTTATTATAATTTTATGAGTATGAAAATTATGTTAAATATGTTAAACATCACATGAATGCACTTGTATGATTATGTGTTGTATAATAAAATGATAATAAGTAAATTATATGTTAAATAGATTATGGTAGTAATATGTTCATTTATGTAGTTAAATTTATTTTGAGCATTTTTAGTTTATGTTCATATGATTTGTATGTTTAGTTATGTTTTATTTGAGTAGTAATCATATATAAAAATTATGTGAAATATTAAAAATGAGTTTAAAGTGATTAAAAATGAAAAAATAAAAATTGTATGTTCATATATATGTCACACGACATTTCCCTAATTTTTTATGAAATTTTTCACTTTTAATTTTTGTAAATTATATGTAGTGTTAAGTTAGTATAAAATAGATGTTCCTATGAAAAAAAAAACTAAATTAGGAAAACAAATTATAAATTATTAAAATCGAAATTAGTTTTCTTGAGCTTTATTATGATCTTCATGTGTGTTCTTGAAATATTCATGTTGATGTTCATCATTGTTGTTCATTTTGATTTTGTTTTATTTTATGTTTGTTAATGTTTGTGTTTATGTTTAGTTATTATTTTATATAATGTTAGTACTATAATATAAATCAACTTAAAACATTATAAATCATTAAGATTAAAAAGTTAGAAATTTAAAGTGTTGAAAAACACTATTCATAAAAATAAATGAAATTTTTAGTAAATTTCATTTTAGTTTAAATCGTTTTAGTATAATTAGGACAATTAAAATATAAAGACTTTAAGCTAAAAACCGATAAAATCGAAAAATGAAAATTTTGAACACCACCATGTAACCTCACGGCATTCATGCCATTTTTGACCAAAAATGTATTTTTATCACTTTTTAGTTTATTGTTTAAATAATTTAATTATTAGTTAATAAGTTAGAATTAAGAAATTGAAAGAAATAGATCAATTTTGACATAATTATAATACTACACGACATTACATTTAAAATAGACTAAATTTGATCAAAATGAAAATATCACTAAGTCACTAAAGTTAAATAATAGTTAGAAATGAATTTTTGTATAAATCGATTTAGTTAGAAATGAAATATTATAAACCGATAAAAATATGTAACCGTTATAAAAATGAACTAAATCGTGTGCTACTGCCTTTGCAAATATTGGACTGTTGAACTTGGACTTACGGACTAAAATGAATTCCACGATACTATTGTTTTAAAATGAAAACCGCTAAATTTAGTTAATAGACGACTAAATTCAACTAAGTCTAAATTTAAAAATGAATATCATTATTTCATTTTACAAGTCGAACTTAACGTTTTTAAAACTAGACCTTTAAAATATTTTCAAAAATCGCCTAAGTACAAAACGAACTTAACGACTTTGAAACTAGAATTTATACTTAGGAAATAAAAAGATTTAGTATAAATACACAAAATATCTTAAGTATAAATACCTAAAATATCTTATGTATAAAAATACGTATAAAATACGAAGTATAAAAATACGAATACGTATAAATACGATGAATAGTAAAATGCGATGAATAGTGAAAAGTGAATAGTAAAACATTGAAAATAATTGAAAATTTTACTAAGTATAGAAAATTGAAAATAAGTAAGTAAATGACTTAAAGTGTTTTGAAAAACACTTAAATAAAATTTGACATACTAATAAACATTTCAATAAAGAAACTTGAAAACATTTATAATTAACAACGCTTCAAATAATGAACGAACGTGTTATGTGACCATATGAAACCGAATACAAATACTTAAACGTTTGACGCTGAGACTAGGAAAGTCTAGTAACATGTGATATGTAATATCAAATAAATAATAAATCTTGAGTAAGTTTAAATAAAAGGTCAAGCTTGGGCCTCAGATATGAAAACGTCAATCGTGAGTGAAGTGGGGTTAAGATAGTCTTGTGGCGGTCGCCATTGCCGGACAAGATAATTGAATATGCCAAGGCTTTTGTCTCAGGCTTTAGGAAATAGTCGTTTTATCCAGGAGTTAAGGTCTTTCTATGAATAGCATAGCCCATTCTTAAAGTGGATATTAGTGTATGCATACTAGACTAGGGTTTTATTCCCCTATTTCGCTAAAGTTAATAGGGCATCCGTGCCGATTTGGGCGATTATAGCGGTGGTCTCCTTGCGGTGTTTCGTTCTTAGTGGGCGCGACACTAGCATTCGTTCTTGCCACATGTACAGATCACTTGACGGGATTGTATCTGAAGTTCGAATCATTTCGAACACTAGACGATGAGATGCAAGTAATATAGTATTCGGCGTGGTTTACGAGTCGAGTAAGTCTCTGCACTATGGAAGTGAGATGCAATCGATCAGAGTACAAAGGCCTACTCAGTGGTCAGGCTCGTAAGCAGTATGTGTTGTCTGTTGTATGATTATTTGAGAACGAGTGTGTGTACCACCTTTGAAAATTAAAGACCACAAGTTTCTAAAGTGAATCGAGTCTGCATGATATGAATGATATAATCTTTGTGTTTGTTTGCGATCCGATATCGCCTTGTTATACTATTGAATTATTGTGATACTATTGCTATGCTATTGTATGTTATTTGCCTTCATAATTGAGTATCATGCTTATATGATTTATCGCTTTAAACTGCATGCTTATGATGACTTATATGTCTTTACATGCTATATGTATTAAGCATGTTTATGTTTTTATCATAATGTTATGTTTATAAAGCGATAATATTAAACCAAAGTAATTGAAATCGAGGGTAAGTATGAGCATAGCTAGTCCTTTGTCATTTCAGTGGCATCCCCATCGATTTATTGTGCAGGATGATCGTGGGCGAGGAAGTTTGGATTTTGGACGGGGCCACGAGACGTTTTATTTGCTTTGCCTTAGATTGTTTACGAGAGAGATGTAATATATACAATAATACTCTTTTAAATTTCCGTACTTAGAGTTGTTTTATTCAACTCTCGAACGATGTTATAACATTTGGGTTTTTATGTATAATTAATGACGCTGGTTTAAGACTTAATTAATTTCCGCCTTAGTAATTAAAGTCGACTAAAAATCAGGTTGTTACAGGTCGGGTCGGTTTCGGGTCAAAATACGGGTCAAAAATACGTTTTTCGCGCCTTTTTATTTATTATTTTTTTAATTAAAAAAATTCTTTTATTGTTATTTTACATTATGTACATATTTTATTGTACATATGTAATACTAAAGTTGATATATATTCATTTTTGTAATTTATAAAATTAAAATAGTCGATTTATGAATATATTCATAATATTTCAATCATAATTTTCATCATCATTTCGATATTTCAACTTATAATATTGAGGTTGTAATAATTATAAATATTAAATTATTTTTTTTTCATGAAATATATATTAATTTTGTAGGTTCAAAAAGTCTTGTTACACGAAATTACACTTGACCCATCGGGTCGAACGGGTCGGGCGGGTCTTGACCCTAAATTAACGGGTCATTTCGGGTCACAGGTCAAATTTTACGGGTCTTAACCCTAAAAAAAGGGTCGGGTCGGGTCGGTTTTTCGGGTCGGGTAGAATTTTGACAGGTCTAAATGAGACCAACCCCCTTACCTTTGCCCCCTAGGGGCTATTTATAGAGACTTGTGAGTCTTTGTTGTTTTGTGCGTCTAATATTTTTCGTACGCTTAGTCGGATATTCGACCCCCAACAATTACCCCCACCGGATTCGCATATCGTTATGCGGGTTCGGTGTCAATGTTGGTGTCGAAGGAAATGTGCGAAACCACTAACCGTGGGCAATATATGTGAACAAGATCACGTCAAATGAGTCTGCTATAAAAGAGGCACCGTGTGAACGTATTTGCCCGTTGGCGGACCAAAAATAGAAACGATCTCAGAGGCTGTACGATTTTCCGGTCGGCAGCCAGTGGCGGCGCGGACAGGGGTGGCGCCGAGCTGAGCGCGTCACGTGAGAAGGAGCTTAGCGGCGTGGCCAGAGGTGATGCTGATCAGAGCACGTCACGGGAGAGAAGGGCTAGTGGCGCGGACAAGGTCACACGGCGCGGTCAGGGTGACGTCGGGCGAACTGCGTCACTGGAGTAAGAGGTCAACGACGCTGATAAGGGGTTAGTGGCATTGATAAAGGGTGACGTTGAGTAGGATGCGTCACTAGAATAGGAAGCTAGGGCCGCGGACAAGGTAATGCGGTGCGGCCTAGGGTGACGCAAGGTAAACTGCGTCATGGGAATAAAGAGGCTAGCGCCCCGGACAAGGTCACGCGGCGCGGCCAGAGGGTGACACAGAGTAAACTACGTCACGGGAATAAAGAGGCTAGTGCCGTAGACAAGGTCAAGTCAATCGGGTTATGGGTCAATTGGGTTACGGGTCAGCCACCGGGTCAGGTCGGGTTGCATCATTTTTCGGGTCGAATCATGTCTCGGGTCATCTCGAGTCGAGTCGGGTTCGATTTCGGGTATTAACATTATCGGGTTATATCGCTTCACAGTTCATCATCGAGTCGAGTCGAATCGGTTTACAAAATTTCCAGGTCGGGTCATTCGGGTCGGCTCTAGTGACATTCCCCATTAAATGAATAATTAACATCCCAAAATTAATTAATTGGCAGATTTTGGACACTAACCTGAAAATTAATCTAATACCAATAGAAAACCACCGTGGCCACCACCCCCATCTGCGGTTGGACTCACCTCACTTCATAACAAAACCAGATCTCTCTCATTCATTTCACCGAACACCTTCTCTCTCTCTCTCCCCTCCTCCTCAAATTCAACCTCACATCTCCCAACAATGTCCGACACTCCCGACACCTCTGTCACCTCCCCCACCGCTGCCGCCACCGCACCGCCGCCGGAGAATGACGTAATCACTCTCCACACACGGCGAGCTCCCTTCGAGCACGGTCTCCTCCCAATCCCCAAGCTCATCTTCTCCGACACCACCGCCGCGCTCTCCTCACTCAAGTCTACCCTCCCCAACCGAGTCGACGCCGCCGCGCTCGCCGAGTCACTCCGAGTCACCTCCGACCACGCTCGCCTGATTCTCGATACGCTCGCCGTCGTCCTTCCGGCCGAAACGGACCCACTCGTGGGCGCTAAACCGGACGATGTCGAGTCGGTCGGCGTTAACGTGTTTGATCTTGTGTTGTTTTTGTATGTACAGAGTTATAAGCGGCTTTTGCCTCGTACTCATAAGGATTCTGCTGCTGTTGCTGATGTTTGGCCCTCTACTTCCGCTTTTGACGGTTATTTGTCCGCTCTTTCGCCTTTGCAGGTACTCTTTTTCGTCATCGATTCCATGCTTGTTTCGTCTTTTCATACTCTGCTTGTTTGATACTTTAGGAATTAGGTTGAAGTTAGATTTGGAAACGGAATAAACTTTGTGTCGATATTTGTGTCGTACTCGACAATCCTACTTGTTATGGCTGAAGATATAACATGAGAGTTGAAAATGGAATCAAATGGAGTGGATTATGCCGTATCTATGTAATATTTTGATTGAAACATTTGGAATATGAAGGTAGAAATTAAATTTTGATACGAAATCAACATTCAGGTGCAGCTTCTGTATTGTATTTATTATGCTTTGTCGACGTGATGTTAGGATACGGCGTATGTAAAACAAATGAAAACTTCTCGAACACGTTAGTTTGCAGTCATCTTAACTTGCAATCAAATAGTTTGCAGTCAGGTTAGGATACGGCGTATTTCAAAAATAGTCGACTTCTGAATTCTGAAAACTTTAGAGGACTTAAAACTTCGGAGTAAATTGCAATTGAGACTACTCAAATTCACTAGAGAAAAACAAATGAAAAGTTAACTTGTGAATGGAATTGATTATACTCCGGCAATGTAATCTGTTGCTCTCCAATGGCCCAATAGATCTCATTCTTGATACATGTGGAACTGATTGTGTCGGAAGTCGTAGCTAATCTGTTGTCAAAGCTGTTATTGAATAAATTGTTTGTTCCGTGTTATTCTATTGGGTTTTTCTATGTTGTACGTCTTTTGGTTCTCTATAATAGGAAAAAAAAAGGACTTTAAATGTTCATACTTCATGGCTACAAGATCAGAAACACTACTATTCTTTTTATAGATCGCCTTTATGAGATCTTCGATTTGGAAAAACAAATCACTAATTACTAAGCTGGTTGGCGAGCGTAGTGGTCAGTAAAAGTTTATTCACTAAAAATACTTTAGTTGTGCATCACCTCCTGACTACGATTTTAGCGAGCATTAACTTTTGTTTTCAAATTGAAGATCCTGTTAAAACGATAATATTAAAAATAACAGTAACAAAGCCTTAGTCATAAAAATTTTGGGGTCGGCTAACATGAAACATCACTTGGAACTTTCTATACATGATAGAATATAAAAAATTTGGAAATTTTGAAGTTTTAAAGACATATCAATTTAAAGAAAAATATTGGTTTTTGAACTCCTAACGATGGTATATGGACTATAAAAGTTGTTTTTGTTAAAAGAAGGGGTACATTGTTGAAAACCGGTTGAAACATAAATAAGCCCTATTCTATTTTCGTTTATCTAGTTTATTATTATTATTATTATTGTTTCGTTGCCTAGTTTTCTGCAATGGCTGAAACTAAAGAGGTTGGCAGTGTGCGTTGTTGTGATGGGTAATCTGAGGATAGTATTGCTAGGACAGCTTTGAGGAGCATGTAAATTAAGATTTGATTGTATTTTGGTGTTAGCTGGGGGTAAATAGGTAACTAAAGGTGTATGAGATGGAATTTAATGAGGTCCAGTCATAGAGCTCGCAATTGTCGAATGTTTCGGTTTAGTGTGGTTACGATTAAGTGTGTTTATGATATTGAGTGTAACACATTTTGATTGAATGCTGATGAGGAGTGGTGTACACATGCATATTTGTTTAGATAAAATTCGTCAGATTATCGTGTTTGTCACTATATATCTCTGTATCTTTATAATTTTACAGTGTTCTGTTCTGCACTCCACTTGCAGCTTGTACGAAGTAACAGTCGCAAGTTCATGCCGTCACAAACAGATGAAGAGGCCCACCAATTATCCTACTTGCAGAAGCACCTAGCCAACATCCTAACTCTTTTAGCTGAACCCATTGAAGGGGAAGGCGATGACTCCATGGTTGGTACTCTTATTTATTAGTAGTTTTTGGAAAATCTAGGACTACACTTTACGTGGAGGCTATCGCATTTCGATTAAATTGGAACATTAAAAAACAAGTAGTTTAAGTGGTGTTTACTTTCTGAAGACAGGTCACGTCATAGATAGTATGTCAACATATGTGCATGTGGATAAAATCTGGGTCTCTAAGCATTTATGATACTATTCGCAGTTAAACTCTTCTTTTGTGGGCCATTCATTTTGCTGTATTTATGGTGGGTGTAACTTCCTTTCTCCTAAACAGGAGCACCGGGGTAGAGAGTATGTCTGTGGAACTGGAATTAATATGTGTAGCTTTCTACTCGGTGCACTGTTTAATGTGTGAGGATTGATATTTCGTCCATTGTAGATAGCAAGGTACTGAGACAGCTCGCAAAAGGTGTGTAAAAATAGCCAGGTTGCTTGGTAGTGTTTATGTTAGTAGGAAATCGTCTCGTAAGAATAGAATACTCTTCTTGATGTATTCTTGATTGCTAAAAGCTGATATATTTGACCATGGCTTGCAAGCATCTTTTCTGTCAGAATCTACTGTCTTTTTGAGAATCAGTTTTATTCTTCTCTCTTCATCTGCTGTCCATGAGTCATTTAATTGCACTATATATGTCGTTTCAGTTTCTCTTGTAACCTCTGCTGAAATGTAATTCACCTTGTTTACCATATGTGGCAGGTATTGTCCATGGAAAGATTTGAGCACCTTGGCTTTCTCATTCAATTCGGTGAAAAGGGAGCCGATCCTGTACCATTGAGCCAAGCGTCACCGTTTTTTGCGAATTCTGACCCTGACATGCCCGCTGCACCTGTTTCTGCGGCACAAGTTCACGACTGGCTTCTGCAGAAAATAGTTGATGCCTTGGAACGGATAGCTGAGAGAGCCACTGCGAAAGAAAATGGCCCATCAAGTGGTACTGAACAAGACGTTGCCATGGCTGATGCCAACACAAGCTCAACTAAGGTCTCGACTAGCGCTAGAGGCTTGACCTTTATAGAAGGGATCTCCAAGTCCTCATATGTGAAGCAAGCAGCTGAAGTCAAAGAAACTTCTCTTAAGGTTTGCTTGTATGCTCTCATTTACTGATTGACTATTTAGAAAAGTTAAAGAGAAGTGTTTCATCATTTGTGTATGGAATACTGAAAAGCTCTGTCGTTCAATCATTGAAGTTTTCGTATCTTAAGAGAAAGCCTAACCGTTATACTTAGAATCGTACCTGAAATAAAAATCACAAAAATACCAAGAAATATGTAGCTATCATAGAGCTAACTTCAGATTCTGGAAGGAGGACATGTCTTTTTTGATCACCTTTGTGAAGTCTTTGTAGCACTGATAAAGCACGACGAATGGTAATTTTGTGAATTAGATATTGGAGTTGCCATAGACCTATATTTTATCTCCAATATTTCACATGACCTGAGATCTTTGACGAGTGAGTGATTTGTTGAATTAGGTTTTTGTTATTCGAATAATTTTTCCGTCAGCGTCCAATTCTTATTTGAAGTAGTTATAACATAGTCGACCTTCTGAATGCAGGTATTGAATTGCCACGAGTCAGTTATTTATGTTTTAGCACCTTTGAAATATGCTACCATATATGGCTGCTCTGATACAACGATAGTTCTCGGTGCTGTGGGAAAGGTAAGGACCAAAATGGATATATTTTTTTAATCAGTTAATTACCTGCCTAATTCTCTTAATATTCTGTAGTACTTTAAATTTCTGGTTGAAAATTCTGAATACGATTAAAGCTCAACAATTGACATTTGTTTTGTCCACAGGCTTTGAGAGTAGAACACTGTGAGCGTGTACATGTTATTGTGGCGGCTAAACGAGTTTGCATTGCCAACTGTCGTGAGTGCAACTTTTATTTAGGCGTCAATCAACGACCTCTGATTGTGGGTGACAATCATAAGCTGCAGGTCTGTCAATAGTCTCTATTGGTTGTTAATTTCATAGATCTGCAAATAGTTGAGTTTGACCCTGCATTAAGCATTTAGTACAAATATTTTATCTCTTCTATTTTGTTTTAAATTTAAATTGCAGTGAACCATAAATGCTTAGATTCTATCTTTTGGCCTTGGCTTAATGTTGATTGTAGTGTAATGATAAAATTTGTGTATTATCTTCTCTTTTGCTGTGGTAAATCTTAGTCCATTCTCTGTTAAGGGCCAATATGGACCTTTTTGTGCTCTTATAAGGTATGGCCTTCGTTGTCAAACCTTCGCTCCGGTTGTTGGCGGAGCCCTCTTTAGATATGTGCTGCAAATATCACTCCCTCAATTCAGTTAATATTTTCCCATTTCATTATTAGTCTGTCCTAAATTCTAAAATGATCGGTTTACTGCAGTTAAAAAGTGAACTTTCCTTATGATCCTTAGACAGGTTACTAACTCTCTACTTAACTCTTGAAGTCAAGGGGCAATAATTAATATTTCATCTGAATAGTAAATATGTCCTCTAGACAAATAGGGACGATAAAAATTGGATGGAAGTAGTACTTGTAATGTACTTTAATTGTTACTTCAACATGTCACCTTCTGTATCAGGACATAATTATATCGGGCTATTGAGATAAGTTGACAAGGTTCCTCTTTTCTGGTGTGGGTAGAGGGTTCTTGTTGGATTTACTTATTCAACATCCAAAACTAATAAAAGACAGTATTTCTTTTCTTTTGCACTAAGCTTGGGGAAAGATTTTGCGAGCTTCCAGTACGAACGATGGAGTCTAATGGTATTAGCATGCTAAAGAGACAAACTTTTAAACCCGGCCTAGCACCTTTTTGTAGTTATTTAGGTAGAATTTTGTCCTGAAGTCGGCTTTAATTTAGTACACCTTTAAGTCTGACCTATAGTTAAAGTGGAGTAATAAATAGATGTTTCTGGTTTGTGTCAAATCCACAAACATTCCGTATCTTGTTTAGCACGTTTTGTAAGGATAAGCTACTCGGGGTATTATTTGTTCCTTCTGTATATTTTGATGCGTCCATGGATGAGGGATGATGTTATTCTTGGCATGTTAAGAAGTGACTTGAATGACTACTTGAAGTTGAGAGAGGGTGATGATGAGATCCAAGAGTGAGTTTTGCTTAAGAGGCATTTGTTAGGAGAGTTCACGTCTTTGTGTTTTGGTAAAGATGGCTCTTGAGGGGTCAAAGTGGAGGCATTGATATTGACCAATGGCCTGAATCCTTGTAAATGAACCTGGAATACAATATAATTGACACATACATTGATTCTCACGTGTATGTAAAACTAAATAGAAACTGAAGATAGGCTAATGCAAACCCTAGTTCTGTAGGTTGGTGCTAGGTAGTGCACGGATTTAATAGGCGGTGATATATACCTGTCAGCTTGTATGACTGGACGAGGAAGCGTGGACGCAGCAAATATGCTTTATCGTTCGCTTACTTAGTATACTTCATCCTATTTTCTAAACCCCATTGTTATCAGGTGAGCTCTAGGTTACCATTGCTTTTGTTCTTAGGGCCTGCTCTCTTCGCCTAACACCTATTAATATAAAAAAAATTGGACCAAAAGTTGGACCATATACGGAGAATTTGTTTGAGTATTGACTAGACTAGACTAGACTAAACGGACCAAATAGTGATCTAGGTTTTAAATGTGTCTGATGTTAGTACAAATCTTATGTTATACGAGTAGATTTGTTTGCATTCTTATTAAATATATATAGATCACTAAGAATATTAAATTGTCCAAATCAGGAGGGAAATATTGTATAATTTGATAATACCTATGCAACATGTCCTACAGATAACTAGGCAAGTGTTTTGAAAAGTAGTTCAGCCCATGGTACCATGGCCCATTTGCATTTGACTTCGTCCAAGATCAAACCAAAGACCAAAATGAGATTAATGCTGAGATGATAGACTCAATTTTTGTCGGTCCGGCATGAACCTAAGTGTGGCGGTCTAATCTAGTCTAGTCCAATGACTCTATTCTTTGGTCCTAACCACTTATTGAACAACGTTATATTGGAGCTCAACATTGCTGTCAGTGAAGATTGCCATCAGAAAATTTCTCTACTCAATTTCCATAATATGAATCCTAAACTAAAGTGGGTTTATCTTTCAGGGCTGCGACAGTATTTGTATAGTCGTTTTTATGTTTAGTCTTGATGTTTGACCTATAATTTTGTTGCAGGTGGTGTTAAATTCATCAGTTGCTGATGTCTTTGTCTTCTTTCATATTTATTCATTGTTAAATCATTGTTCATTCAACGCAAATGTTTGGGTTGTAAGGGTTGTCGTAATTTATGTTCAGGTGGCACCTTATAATACTTTCTACCCGGACTTGGAGGAACATATGAATCAAGTTGGTGTTGATCCAAGTGTTAACAAATGGAATGAACCTTTGCCTCTGGGTGTCGTCGATCCACATGATTCGTTATCTCATCCTGCCGGTGTCTCCGATGTCCAAGCAGAGACGGCTGCGTTACTAGATCCAGATCAGTTCACAAACTTTTTGGTATGTTCTTGGAGGAAGCAATCTATGAACACAGAAAAGGTTATTAATATGCTTGAGAAAACAGGCATTTTCCTCGTGTTATTCTTTCAGTTTATTCCATTAATTTTTTGCATAGATTCCAAATTGGTTTGCTGGTGAAGTGCCTGGACCCACTAAAGACAATCCATTTCCTCTGCCTGAAGCTTACATGGCTTCTCAGGTTAATAAAGTAAGTTGCGGTTCTGCCTTTAACAACTCTGCTCGAATGTCTTTCTTAAAAGTTATACTATGTTATGCCGATGTTTCATGATTTTTGACTGATAATTATCTCTTTACTTTCCAGCATTCAAATTTGGTGGAGGCGAAACAAATTTTGCAGGAAACTCCCCTTGATGAGGCCAAGAAGCGAGAGCTGTCATGTGCACTTCATCTATTATTTAAAGACTGGCTATACTGTAAGGACTAATCTTTTACCCTTTGTTTGGATGCAAGTTGAGGTCAGGTAGTGAGGGGATGAAGGGGACAGGAAGGGGAAAGAAATTCATTTCTGTCCAAATTTTAATGTACGCGCACGTTAGATTTCAAATTTGTCTTGGATGGAGTAGAACAGACCCTTTTGCCATTAATCTCCGTTCGATGCGAACTTGTGTACTACAGCAATATTACGCCTGGTACGTCATAGGCTCCGGCAACTAGCAGCGTCTGGGGTGGTTCGGGAGGATGTACGACGGTCTTAGCCTTGTATTACAACATAGAGGATGTTTCCAGATGACCAAAACAAAAACTGCATCCGAACACCAACATTAGGGCTTGCTAGAATTGATAGTTGCACTCTTTCCCCTCTGAATTCGTTCATCCAAACAAATCCTCAATTTGTTATTGCTACAACCGTGGTTTTCTTTCTCTAGGTTGTGTAGACCATATAAACAATTTCCAACGACTCCGTCTACGTAAACGCATGCATATAGCTATTTCTCATTGCATGCCGCTATATTTAAGTATTTAACCGTGTGTGTTCCTGTTACAGCTTCTGGAAATATACGGCAGCTATATTGCTTGCAAGGCGATCAATGAGATCCAGTTGTGTGAGTTGATGATTGAGATATGTACTGTACGAATCTTTTTATCAATCCCCTTCCTTGGAAGCCTCGTATCTTGTGTCCCCGAATTTAGTTTTCACTGTCTACAACTTGACAGACATGCAGACCTATGATATAGTTTGCAGTGTTTGTCGGTTGGAAATCAGTACTGGAGCATGGTGCAGTTTTTCGCACTGGCTAATCTTACCCTCATTTTTGTGCAAGGACGATAGATAAGGAATTGTAATAGCCTTTTATTTATTTTCGACTTTTTTGTAGGTGCATATAGTAGTTGACATATTCTAGTCCGTTCTAGTTTGGATTTTCTAAATCACACATTTAAGACGCATAAACAGATACCATAGAAGGATTCTATGATAACGTTGAAATACAAAATTTCTTCTACCAATTTTGAGAAGGTTGTCCTCAGATACGAGCTTTACGCTGCAGAAAACTTAGTTATGCAGGTAGAATGGTTGTGATAAAAGTTGTTCTTTCACATCTTCACTCCTACTGAGCAAGGATTTTTGTGATTCCCCATTCTGTTATCAAACAGATTACTAAGGTTTGCAGGAACTTTCTGTGGACAAGGGTGGCTAATGCTTCTGGGAATCCGTTAGTATCTCGGGAATTAATTTTGCCTTGATACGAAAATTGGAGGGCTGGGCTTTAAAGAGCTTTCACTGTGGAATAAGCCAGCCCTTTGTAAGTATGCATCGTTGATAGCTCAAAAGAAAGACCATCGTGAGTTGGGTTTGTGCACGCCGTGTTTATTAAATCAAGTACATGGTGGGAATTTAGAGCGGGCAAACAATGACACGACCCGACATCACAACATGAATCCGATACGAAATTAATGGGTTTGGCCG
Source organism: Dianthus caryophyllus (assembly GCA_023091065.1). Classification (NCBI taxonomy): domain Eukaryota; kingdom Viridiplantae; phylum Streptophyta; class Magnoliopsida; order Caryophyllales; family Caryophyllaceae; genus Dianthus; species Dianthus caryophyllus. The sequence continues at coordinate 16,966,439 of CM041527.1, read as the reverse complement.
TTTGGGTCAAGCCATGATGACTCATTTATATAAGTGAGACAAAACGGTATGACATGAAATTTAATTGGGTTTGGTTCGGGTTGAGTTTTTTAGACACAACCCCCCCCCCCCCCCCCCCCCGCCGGAATTGAATAAACCATTTAATAAATTAATTGTCATTATTTTAATCAAATATTCAAAAAACTTTTCAAACCATTTAATAAATTAAATTGTCATTGTTTTAATCAAATATTGAAAAAACTTTTCAAAGATGGACAAGATACGAGAAGACACAAACGCGACAAAAAAAATTATAGGTTTGGGCTGAGGCATTTACGTACGTGTCAATACGAACACAACACGAAATTTACATAGGTAAGGTCTTGCGTCCAGAAGATCAGAAGTAGTAGTTGATAGTATAATACTCCCCTCCATCTCAAATTAATTGTCCCCTTTCCACTACAATTTTTCCCAAATTAATTGTTGGGTTATTTCATGGGAATAATCTAAACTAACGCCCTCATTCTCATTTTAATCCAAACTAACGATTAACTCAGAATAATCCAAATTATTAAGTCATTTAACATTAATTGAATTATTGGAATGACTACCTATTCATCCGGTTGTATTGATTTGTAACTTACCTCCTCCTTCATTTTATCATAATCAAACCCCATAAAAAAAAATCACCATTAAAACAAAACAAAAGGCCACAAGGAAACACCAGTAAAATATTGATTTGAAACAAATTAATTTATTAAAAAAAAAAATTACAGCTACCATGTCACCATAATTGTGTCCTCGGGCTGACAGTCCTCATCCTCTAGCACCGAGTCACCGACGCTGCCCCCACCCTTTGTCTTCTTCCCCCTCCCCCTGTTCAGCACTCCTACCTTCCCAACAAAACTCACACAGCCACCCTGTCCTCCTTAATCGTATCGCCCCTTCTCCGACGGCAAAAATCAAAGTAGATGAAACTACGGATAAAAAAATGTCAAAAGGAAGAAAAAGTTGCAGATCAAGGGTAAATGAAATTGAAGTATCATAGGTAAGATGAATTCAAACAATGAAAAATGAAATTAGTTTATGAAAAATGAATAAAAGATAAAAGGGTTTTTCTATAAGGTAACCCTGAACTTTTTCAAATCCCACAAGGTAACCCTACAAATTAAAAAACATCTTTGGTAACACTGTACTTAATTAATACCTATCAGCGTGACCCTGAACTTGTATTCTGTCAATTTGTAACAACCTAGTTTTTCGTGACTTTAATTAAACTAAGGCGGAAAATTAATTAAGTCTAAATATTACAAACCAGCTGTTATCGTCTTACAACTCAGTATACATAATACGAGTTTAGAGATAAAACAGAGTATTTAGATTACAAATTCTCTCAAAAGCGTACAAAATAAATAAGGTAAACTCTCCCCAGCATTCGGTGGCGTTGGTCTCGGGGTACCTGCATTAAACTCTCATCATTTTCCCGCACACTCTTTCGACACATGCAGTTCTAAAGCAATATGCAGTATAAATTATGATTAATAAATAAATAAAAACAATTAGCAAGTAGACAGGTAAAGCTCCTAAAGCAATCAAGACTATTCAAACATGAGTATAAAACCAATCACATATTGTGCAACACTCTCAAAGAATCATTCTCAGCATTCGTGTTTCAACACTCATAAACTCAAATCATCAAACCACAATCAATCAACAAGACAAGGAAATACATTCAACATGTGATAACAAATGAATCTTCGTTAGTAAGGCGGAAGCATGCAGACATAATCCGCGCAGTAGCAGTCAGGGCCGAACGAAATCGGACGTAACTGAATATGCTAAAGATATCTAAGGTAATAAGGACGGCCTAATCCCTTGTCTAATGTATGCATACACCACCTATCGAGGATCATACTTATTCGCTAATCAAAAGGTATTCACCAAGAAAATGTTCGACTATCACCAGAGACGGGTACCCCCGGGTGGGGCTGGCGTTTCCAATTACTGTACTATGGGCTCACGGTGATATCCAGTATGCCCCATCCCTGAGGTGGATACCCCGTACCGAATAAAGTCTCAAGACCCTTATAACGCCTTGGGCAACTCTGGGAGGAAGCCCAAGTCCCCATAGACAGCTACCTCGTTAACATCGAATTTCAAGAGTCGCAACATGGCGAACAATCCAAGTATTTTATTCAGGTAGTTCAATTCTCTTTCTCAATTTCTTACTTCCTCATTTAATCGTAACAAGTATTACTTCTAAAACATAACTGTATCGTCAAACTTTATATAATGAGATTTCAGTAATAGTAGTACGTCAGGTAAAACAGAACGCATGGAAAAGCCTAGTTAATTATTTTGAGTCTGTTCGTAAATTTTAAATATTTTTTCACTATTCATTATTTTACTATTCACCGTATTTACTATTCATCGTATTTACTATTCATCGTATTTACTATTCCTCGTACTTTTATACGTATTCGTATTTCTTATTTGTACGTATTTTTATACGTATATGTATTTTTATACTTTGTACTTTATTCGTATTATATACGTGTATGTATCTTATACTTTAACATATATATTTTTATACTTAGTATTCTTATGTTTTTGATTTAAGTACAAATCAAGTTTTATTTCCTAAGTACAAAAATCTAGTTTTAAAGTCGTTAAGTTCGTTTTGTACATAGTGGTTTTAAATAACAATTCGAAGGTAAAACTCGATTTTATTTAGTCATCTACTTAACTAATATTTTAGCGGTTCCCATTTTTAGCGAGGGTGTCGTAGTTCATTTTAAATAGTCCATATGTCCATCTCCAAATTTAAGCATAGGTAGTAACGCTCGACATTATTCATTTTAATACGTGTAACGTTTATTTTTATTGGCTTAGTTGATTCTTTTTATTAACGGTTCATTTTACAATCTAATATAATCCTAATTATTAATCAATTTTAGTGACTAAGTGACAAATTCATTTTGACCAAAATTGACCCATTTTAAGGGTGAAAGCCGTGTGCCTTTATTCATATTAGCTATTTATTTCTTTTGTTGTTTTTATTAATAAAACATTACTTTAACTATTTTAATTACTTAAGTGATAAAAATAAAAAGTGATAAATTCATTTTAGGTCCAAAAAGACCCCTAATGCCGTGGCCTTTTATACTTTAGCAATTTATTTTCGTTTTCTAATTTTATCGGTTTTCGACTTAAAGTTTTTATATACTAATTATTTAGTTTATACTAAAGTGATTTAACTAGTTTAAAATTTTCACTAACATATTATTTTATTTATGAATAGTGTTATTTACTCACTTTAAATTTCTAACTTTTATATTTTGGTGATTTAGTCTATTTAACTTATATGACTATTATTGAAATTTGTCACTAATGATTTTAAACTAAAAATAAAATAAACTTTTAATTATTTTGAATCAAACTAGTCTTTGAAATGAATAACACTTTGAATATGTGAAGAACTTTTATATTTTTCATATGAACCCTAATTAGTCCAATTCTTATATGTTTATATACTTTTCTCAAATTTTTCTTACAAGTCCATTTTAACTAAACTAATCATAATATGTTATTTAGAAAAATTAAAACTCAAAATTAGTCCATTTATTTTAAATAAGCCGTGTGGGTTTATATATATGTTTAACATTTTATTTTTGATTTTTATACTCCTAATTCAACAACTAATTTATCTTATATTATTTATACATTTAAAATGAGTGACAAACATATACAAATATTAACAAGCAAAAGTAAAATCATTGAACACACAAAATAACAACAATACACTTAAGAACACAATGCCTTAAATACAATCAAATTTCATAACAATTTCATATTAAGTCCTAAATTTAAACTAATTATATTTTCATAAACATCTTTTTTATAGTATTTTAAGCATGCAATTAACAAAAATTAAAACGAAAAATTTAGTGAAAAATAAGAGTAATGCCGTGTAGGTTTTAGGTGGGCAATAAATATTGTTTTTCGATTTTTGTCTCCTAATTTAACATGTGAACACTAGGTGATATAAAACATCATACATACAATTCAAAAACAATAAAATCAAGTACGAGGCGCTTATCACATAAGTGTGCGGGAAGCACCTTGATTAGGTTAGTGGAATGAAATCCTAGCAATTATCGGGATCGATAATATGGTCGAATTGGCTCAAGTCGATGGCTCCACCTTGCTCCTCTTCTTTGTAAGATTAGTACATAACAATGAAAACAACTTAAGTTAGTAAGTTATTTAAAGTAAGCTAAACTATACTAAAATCTAAGGTGTAGTATCATTTTTATTCTTTTTGTGATAAGTAGGTCTTAAATAATTTGTTTTATGTTCATGAATAATTGTAAGTAAAAAGAGGAAGTGATTACTAAAATATTTAGTGAAGGATTCATTTATGTGTTTAAAAGATTTAAAACCAAAGAAATAAATAATTTAAAGGAGGGAAGAAATAGAAGTGATGGTGTTCTTCATGTTCTTGATGAAGATGAAGATAGCTTACAAAGTTCTTGAGTTTGAAGATTGCTTACTAAATTTCTAAGTGGTGTTTTATTTAGAGAGGAAAAAGGAAGGTCTTAGGAAAAAAAATATTTTGATGTGTGTTGTGTGTGTTGTGCAAACCGTAAGGTAGTAGTAGTTGTGTAGTATTGTTGTGCTTTGTATTATGAAATGTAATGTAATGTGTGTGAATGTATTTGTGTGTTAGTTGTATAGATCATTGAATTAAGTCAAGCTACTAGATGATGATGGATTAGTAGGGTGGCAAGGAGACTTGACTATGTGGTAAAGTATAGACAAAGGTGGAAGAGAACACATGAGCATGTGCTTAGGGTGGCTTGTGTAAGAGCATAGGAGAAGACTAAAACATGCTTGGTGTTTGTGTGTGTGTGTGTGTTCATACGTACAAAGGTGGTAGTGTAGTAGTGTTTGTGTTTTGTTTGTGTGTAGTACGTATGTAGTAGTAGTTGTAGTTGTTATTGTGCTTTGCTTTGTGTTGTAAGTTAAGTATTATAATGTGAATGCAAAGATCAACAAGTTGTGATAAAGCTTTGATTATAGTCAAGATTAGCATGATGTATGATGATATAGGGTGGCAAGACATTTGACAAGGTAGTAAAATGAGGAAGAAAAAGGAAGCCACCCTTGAGCCTTGCACCTCACTAGCTCGGCTAACATGGGCAAGTTGGGTCGATTTTTATTTCTCAAATTTTTCGATTTACGCGTACGCAAAAAGTCTCGAGTTAAAATATATAGTCTTAAAATAATGTTTTGAAGTAAGATCGAAAATAAAAATGAACATAAGAGTCAAAACGAAATCAAAATAAAAATTGGGTATTAGGTTCTCGTAACTTGACCTAAAATCTTATTTGCTCGAAATATATATTTTTTTGGTTGAAAGTTATCGATTTAAAACATCATACTCAAACGTCAAAACATTTATCAGTTTAGACTTAGTGTGATTCATGATTTCGATATTTATCAAAAGTGTTAGTTAAAATGAAAGGAAATAGTAATTTGATATTAATATAATATGTTTTGTTAGTAACAACTAAAATAGTTTAGTCTTAGTTAGTTGTAGTTGTGCTTGGATTATATGTAAGTAGGTTAGGAAAGAAATTAGGTGACTAAAACTATTCCATGTGGTTCGGCCACTTTGCTAACTTTTTACCTCGATTTACGTGCCGAAATTTGTCGTTGAGAAAATTGTCGTGGATTCTTCGTTTGATTTATCGAGTTTGAATATGAAACAATAAAGTTCAAATTCAAAGTAATTCAAAATGGTTTCAGTTTAGGTGCTAGGAAAGTGTAGTGTGTTGTTTTTGAAAGAAAATAGTTGAGCGAGATTGTCTAATTATTGATTTCCTAATTATGATTAGCTTAAATTAACACGGGGTGTTACAATCCTCCCCCCTTAAAGAAGTTTCGTCCCCGAAACTTAAAGTAATCTAGGTGGTTAAGGTTACCTGTGCTGAACAGCTCTGGGTATTTTTCCTTCATCGATGCCTCGGTTTCCCACGTTGCTTGTTCGGTCTTCTGTCCCCTCCAGAGAACCTTGACTAATGGTATTGATTTGCGTCGTAAGAATTTGGTCTCTCTGGCGAGAATTTCCACTGGTTTCTCCGAGTAAAGCATGTTAGGCTCGATGGCGATCACATCGGGCGTAACAATGTGGCTCGGATCAGACCGATACCTTCGTAGTTGAGATACGTGGAAAACGTTGTGTACCCTTGACAAGTTAGGGGGTAGGGCAAGTCGATACGCTACCTCTCCGATTCGCTCAAGTATCTCGTAGGGTCCAATATATTTAGGGCTTAGTTTCCCTTTTAACCCAAATCGTCTTACCCCTTTCATGGGTGAGACCTTTAAGAAGACCTTATCTCCGCTGTTGAATTCAATAGGTCGACGATGTTCGTTCGCATACTTCTTCTGCCGGTCTTGAGCTGCTTGTAGTCGTTCTCGGATGATCTTGATGTGCTCGATTTGATCTTGTATGACCTGGGGTCCAGTACCCATGTTGTCACTAGCGTCGTCCCAACACACAGGACTGCGACATTTTCTCCCGTATAGTGCTTCAAAAGGAGCACACCCCAGACTAGCGTGATGACTATTGTTGTATGAGAATTCGACGAGAGGTAAGCTCTTTTCCCAATTCACGTTGAATTCCATCGTGCACGCTCTCAACATGTCCTCCAGTGTCTGGATAGTTCGCTCTGTCTGACCGTCAGTTGCTGGATGGAAAGCCGTACTCATCTTTAACTTACTACCCAACGCCTCTTGTAGTTTACCCCAGAAATGTGATGTAAACCTTGTGTCCCTGTCTGATATGATGTCGAGGGGAACGCCATGTAGTCGTATTATTTCCTTCTCGTAAGCTTTGGCTAGTTCTTCCAATCCCCATGTCTCCTTGATTGGAACAAAATGGGCCGCCTTGGTTAGGCGATCCACAATAACCCAAATTGCATCCTTGCCGCTTGATGTTCTCGGTAATCCCATTATAAAGTCCATGGATATGGAATCCCACTTTCCTTGAGGGATTTCCAACGGTTGGAGCAGTCCTCCTGGTCTCTGGTGCTCGAATTTTACTTTCTGGCAAATCATACATCTAGCCACGTACTCGGCGATCTCCGCCTTCATCCTTATCCACCAGAAGCGTAATTTCAGGTCCTTGTACATCTTATCTGAGCCCGGATGTATTGAGTAGCGGGTGCTATGTGCTTCATCGAGGATTTTGCGTTTCAAATCTTCATTGTTAGGTATGCACCATCTACCATTGAAGCGTAGACTTCCATCAGTGTAGATCTCGAACCCTTCTGTTCCCTCTGATGGAATCTTTTCTCTAATCTCTAGCAGAGCAGGGTCTTCTCACTGTAGTACTCGAATGTCATGATATAAATCTGGTTCGACCGCCATTGCATTTAGGTCAGCGTCATCCGATTGTACTAGATCTAAGCTCAGTCTCTTCAGATCCTGGACGATGTCTGAGGGAATTTCCCAAATGTTGTTCAGAGTATGTGTTGCCTTACGACTCAGTGCGTCAGCAACCACATTAGCCTTACCTTCGTGGTATAATAACTCGATCTTGTAATCCTTGATCAGTTCTAACCATCTCCACTGTCTCATGTTCAATTCCTACGGTGAAGATGTATTTCAAGCTCTTGTGGTCTGTGTAGAATTTGATGCTGACCCCGTATAGGTAATGACGCCAAATCTTTAGTGCAAAAACGACCGCAGCAAGCTCTAGGTCGTGAGTTGGGTAATTCCTTTCATGCACTTTAAGTTGTCTGGATGCGTATGCTATCACTTTACCTTGTTGCATCAAAACGCAACCCAAACCATTCAGTGAGGCGTCACTGTATACTTCGTACTCATCTCCATCAGTTGGTAAGGTCAAGACTGGGGCTGTGGTAAGTCTCGTCTTGAGTTCTTGGAATGCCTTCTCGCAGTCATTGCTCCATACGAACTTTGATTCCTTTTGTAGCAGCTTGGTCATTGGGCGGGCTACCTTTGAGAAATCAGGAACAAACCTCCTATAATAACCAGCCAATCCTAGGAAGCTCCTGACTTCAGTGACAGTTTTTTGGTGCTACCCATTCCTTAACAGCCTCAATCTTTGCTGGATCCACCATTACACCTTCTTTGGAAATTACGTGGCCTAGGAATGACACTTGGTCTAGCCAAAATTCACACTTTGAAAATTTAGCATACCATTTATGCTCTCTCAAGATGCCCAGGATAATGTGTAGATGTTCTGCGTGTTCTTCTTTATTCTTGGAGTAGATCAGGATGTCGTCAATGAACACGACCACGCAGATGTCGAGATATTCGTGAAAAGTTCTGTTCATTTGATCCATGAATACGGCTGGGGCGTTAGTAAGACCGAACGGCATTACTTTGAACTCGTAATGTCCGTATCTTGATCTAAAAGCAGTCTTTTGTATATCTTCTTTACGTACGGCGATTTGATGGTATCCTGATCTCAGATCGATCTTGGAGAAAACTCCTGCTCCCTTGAGCTGGTCAAAGAGATCGTCTATCCTAGGCAGAGGATAACGATTCTTGATTGTCACTTTGTTCAGTTCTCTGTAGTCAATGCAAAGCCTCATGCTCCCATCCTTCTTCTTTACAAAAAGTACCGGTGCACCCCAAGGTGAAACACTCGGTCTTATGAACCCTAACTCAATCATTTCCTCCAATTGTTTCTTGAGTTCTTGAAGTTCGACAGGTGCCATTCTGTACGGTGCTTTTGAGATAGGTGCAGTGCCGGGTATGAGGTCGATAGAGAATTCAACATCTCGTGCAGGTGGCATACCTGGTAACACATCCGGGAATACTTCAGGGTATTCGTTTACGATTGGGATGTCCTCGATGCGCAAGGCGTCCTCGACTTTGTTGATGCTGCAAAGATACACTTGGTGTCCCTTTCTCTCCATACTCTGAAGTTTCAATCTGCATACACCGCCACTCCCCCTTTCCTCTTCAAACTCTGATATGACACCTCTTTCCCTTGATTTGTCTTCAGTGAAATTTTCTGATCGTGACATTTGAACGTTGCCTTATGACGAGCTAGCCAGTTCATTCCCAGAATTACATCGAACTCGGGAAGATCAAACAACACTAGATCTGACAGAAAGTCTGTGTTGTGAATTGAAATCTTTACATTGTTATATCTTGAAGAACAAGAAATGTTTTTACCATCAGGTAGTGATATGTTAGCTTTGATTTGCGTAGGATTTGTGAGTTTGGATTGTTTGATAAACTTTGAGGATATAAAAGATAAGGAAGCTCCTGTATCAAATAAAATAAAAGCAGGTACAGAGTTAACCAGGAATTTACCGGTGATGACGTCGACATCGATAATATCATCAGCCCCTTCTTCAGCTTCTGTCAAGACGTATACACGTCCCTGAACCCTAACGGCTGGCGGTGGTCCCGCATTTGCCTTAGCAGAAATACCCCTCTTTGGGCATTCATTCGATTTGTGCCCCACTACCTTACAGAAGTAGCACACCACCGGCTCTCCGTTGCAACGCTTCCCTGGATGGTTCGGTTGTCGACAGAAGTGACAATGACCTGCTTGGACGGTCGGAGCTTTGGGAAGTGGTTGTTGGGTATTCTTTGCAACGTACGGAGTGGTGTTGCGGTTGTAGAACTGGGACTTGCCCTGGTTTCTGCTACGATTGTCTTGATTTTGAAAACCCGGGCGACCAAACATGGGTTTATGGATGAAGCTTGCACTCGTCACAGAAGGCGTAAATGTTTTCTTCTTCCTCCTCTCCTCAGCTTCACCCTTCTGAATGGGTGCCCAGATACACGTTGCCTTTTCGTAGGCTTCAGCAAAGTTCTTACAGCCGAACCCGCTCATGTTTATCCTCAGGGTATTAGTCATGCCTCGTACGTAACGAGTTGCGAGTTTCTCCTCACTAGTCAATATCTTAGGAGCAAACTTGGACAGCTCCTGATATTTTTCTGTGTAAGCTTGTAGGGACATTTCACCCTGGGTTAGATTCCTAAACTCTTCTTCTTTTTCCCACTTCAACTCTTCCCCAAAGTACTTGTTTTCCAACATGGTCTTAAACTCGCTCCAGTTATAGAGCCTTAGGGGGAATTGGGATTTGATCAGGCGCCACCAACTATTTGCTTCTCCTTTCAGGTAGTACGCTACCACGTTCACCATTTCGTTAGGTGGTGTCTTGCTCAGTTCTAGCAACTTTTCCATCTCTTCGATCCACTCTGTCAAGACCGTGGGGTTGACAGAGCCAGAATATGTTTGGGGTCGGTGTTTGGAGAACTTCTCAAATGCGGACTGATTGTTTCCGCCACCTTGATGTTGATACATATTTTGAGCAATTTTTGTAATTGCATCTTCGAATCCTTTCCTCCTCGCTTCTTCCTCAGCAAAATGTTGGGCGAAGTTTGGGTCAGCCATGTTGTTTATGTTGTTTGCATCCATTCTGAAAAATATTAAGCCGTATAAATTTTGAGAAAAGAGGCATATCGTAGAATACAAGGTAAAATACATTTCATTGATAATGTAAAAGGGTTACATCAAAAAGTTACAAAGCCTCCTAATACATTCCCTATGAAATGAACTAAGGTAAGAACTCAGATACAAAGTTCAGCAAAATAACATAATAGTTTAGATACATTCTCAAGAGATATGAAATTGGGTCGAGAATGACAAAAGGTTTGCCCTAGATTCTAAGCAAATTTTGAGTAGTGGTATTCTTTTTCTGAGAAGTTATGTTTATACTTCACAGCATAAGACATGTCGCTCAAACCGAGCTTGAAGTCATCCCAGCTCAGGTAGTATTCACCCTCGCGTACAGCTGGGGATCGTACTCGTAACCACCAAGCCTTGGCCTCTCCATCAAGGCAAACAGCAGCAAATGAGGTTTTCCATTCCTCCGGTACCGAATGTTCTTGGAACTTTGCACTCATGTGCCTGGTCCAAGTGTACAGGGTATCTCTATTTCCCTCAAAGGCGTTTGGATCGCTCCTCATGAATGCCTCGATCGCGTCGGTCTTCCCCGAAGATCGGCGGAGGTGATCAGGAACTCGATGTTCCACATATGAGGTTTCGAGTGCCCTGGTCTTCCAGTCGATTCTTGAATTCTCCAAGTTGTGCATTTTCTTCCACGCCTTTCTTTGCTGACGACGTGCAAATGCTTGGACAGCTCTCTTTCGAGCTTTCTCATCTCGGTCTACTTCGCGAACTCCTTGTCGCGCTGAAGTCATATCTGAAATAAGTGGGGGATATAACTTAGTTGAGGTTTTGAATTCACATATATGTATGCAGAATTTAAAATGAACGAGTTATGAAAAGCACACGACTTGGTAGCAACATAACGTCTCCATATACATATAAGCATATGGGTAAAATATTACATTCGAGGAAATATAATACATAGGTCCACACAACGTTACATCCGAATGAAAATCCATAGCCGTTAAGAAAAGATGACGACATTAAGGTCGTTCTTAAGATAGTTTAAAGTCGATTACATGTTTTTACAAATTGGAGTCAAATGACCCTACATATGATTTGAGACCCTTAGAAGTCTCCCCGAGATGAGATCTCTCTCCCATATGATTGGAGGTATCATGGCATTCTCTGGCATTGGAGGATAGTCGTGTTTATATTCTTGATCCATCAAGTTCTCGAGTAATACGTCATGTTCCATCCACCCTGGTGGTTGCACCTCTCTCAGAAGTGGGTCTGGGTGATACATGCGATCTATATATAGATCGTAATCCAGGAGTAGTCGCCATCCTAGTGGTGCCCAAAACTCGTCGTATGGGTGGAAGCTCTCAATCAGCGTCAGGCCTAAGCCAATGCCCTTTGTGTGGTAGAGATGCGCTCGTCGTGATCCCATTGGCTTCCACGTATTGCTCTATGACATGGGACTGGCCATGTATATATGCATCTAGGGGCATCATCGGTGGGCGTCGTGGTAGATTGTTACGGGAGTAACTGAAGGACGTCATCCTAAGGGCCTTTGTCAGACTAGAGTTAGCCACAGAGCAATTAGCAAGTAGAAGAATTATAAAAGTACGATTCTAACGCTCGCCTAACTAGTTTATTATTATTAGGTCGGTCCTTAAGATTCTACCCCTTCTCACATTTTTAATGATCTAAGTTATTATTTTTAGTGATCTAGAGATTTCTAATTTATTATTTGATCCTATAAGTCTATGCCTGACATACGATATGAATGTCTGGCCCAGGTGTCGTCTCGCTATGTGAGATAACTTTAAGTTATTCACGGTCGCAAGACAGCTTTGATACCAACTGTAACAACCTGGTTTTTCGTGACTTTAATTAAACTAAGGCGAAAAATTAATTAAGTCTAAATATTACAAACCAGCTGTTATCGTCTTACAACTCAGTATACATAATACGAGTTTAGAGATAAAACAGAGTATTTAGATTACAAATTCTCTCAAAAGCGTACAAAATAAATAAGGTAAACTCTCCCCAGCATTCGGTGGCGTTGGTCTCGGGGTACCTGCATTAAACTCTCATCATTTTCCCGCACACTCTTTCGACACATGCAGTTCTAAAGCAATATGCAGTATAAATTATGATTAATAAATAAATAAAAACAATTAGCAAGTAGACAGGTAAAGCTCCTAAAGCAATCAAGACTATTCAAACATGAGTATAAAACCAATCACATATTGTGCAACACTCTCAAAGAATCATTCTCAGCATTCGTGTTTCAACACTCATAAACTCAAATCATCAAACCACAATCAATCAACAAGACAAGGAAATACATTCAACATGTGATAACAAATGAATCTTCGTTAGTAAGGCGGAAGCATGCAGACATAATCCGCGATGCTTGATCGAGGGCGAAACGAAATCGGACGTAACTGAATATGCTAAAGATATCTAAGGTAATAAGGACGGCCTAATCCCTTGTCTAATGTATGCATACACCACCTATCGAGGATCATACTTATTCGCTAATCAAAAGGTATTCACCAAGAAAATGTTCGACTATCACCAGAGGCAGGTACCGGGTGGGCTGGCGTTTCCAATTCTTGTACTATGGGCTCACGGTGATATCCGGTATGCCCCATCCACGAGGTGGATACCGTGCAGAATAAAGTCTCGAAGACCCTTATAACGCCTTGGGCAACTCGGGAGGAAGCCCAAGTCCCCATAAACGATTACCTCGTTAACATCGAATTTCAAGAGTCGCAACATGGCGAACAATCCAAGTATTTTATTCAGGTAGTTCAATTCTCTTTCTCAATTTCTTACTTCCTCATTTAATCGTAACAAGTATTACTTCTAAAACATAACTGTATCGTCAAACTTTATATAATGAGATTTCAGTAATAGTAGTACGTCAGGTAAAGCGAGCATGGAAAAGCCTAGTTAATTATTTTGAGTCTGTTCGTAAATTTTAAATATTTTTCACTATTCATTATTTTACTATTCACCGTATTTACTATTCATCGTATTTACTATTCATCGTATTTACTATTCATCGTATTTACTATTCCTCGTACTTTTATACGTATTCGTATTTCTTATTTGTACGTATTTTTATACGTATATGTATTTTTATACTTTGTACTTTATTCGTATTATATACGTGTATGTATCTTATACTTTAACATATATATTTTTATACTTAGTATTCTTATGTTTTTGATTTAAGTACAAATCAAGTTTTATTTCCTAAGTACAAAAATCTAGTTTTAAAGTCGTTAAGTTCGTTTTGTACATAGTGGTTTTAAATAACAATTCGAAGGTAAAACTCGATTTTATTTAGTCATCTACTTAACTAATATTTTAGCGGTTCCCATTTTTAGCGAGGGTGTCGTAGTTCATTTAAATAGTCCATATGTCCATCTCCAAATTTAAGCATAGGTAGTAACGCTCGACATTATTCATTTTAATACGTGTAACGTTTATTTTTATTGGCTTAGTTGATTCTTTTTATTAACGGTTCATTTTACAATCTAATATAATCCTAATTATTAATCAATTTTAGTGACTAAGTGACAAATTCATTTTGACCAAAATTGACCCATTTTAAGGGTGAAAGCCGTGTGCCTTTATTCATATTAGCTATTTATTTCTTTTGTTGTTTTTATTAATAAAACATTACTTTAACTATTTTAATTACTTAAGTGATAAAAATAAAAAGTGATAAATTCATTTTAGGTCCAAAAAGACCCCTAATGCCGTGGCCTTTTATACTTTAGCAATTTATTTTCGTTTTCTAATTTTATCGGTTTTCGACTTAAAGTTTTTATATACTAATTATTTAGTTTATACTAAAGTGATTTAACTAGTTTAAAATTTTCACTAACATATTATTTTATTTATGAATAGTGTTATTTACTCACTTTAAATTTCTAACTTTTATATTTTGGTGATTTAGTCTATTTAACTTATATGACTATTACTGAAATTTGTCACTAATGATTTTAAACTAAAAATAAAATAAACTTTTAATTATTTTGAATCAAACTAGTCTTTGAAATGAATAACACTTTGAATATGTGAAGAACTTTTATATTTTTCATATGAACCCTAATTAGTCCAATTCTTATATGTTTATATAATTTTCTCAAATTTTTCTTACAAGTCCATTTTAACTAAACTAATCATAATATGTTATTTAGAAAAATTAAAACTCAAAATTAGTCCATTTATTTTAAATAAGCCGTGTGAGTTTATATATATGTTTAACATTTTATTTTTGATTTTTATACTCCTAATTCAACAACTAATTTATCTTATATTATTTATACATTTAAAATGAGTGACAAACATATACAAATATTAACAAGCAAAAGTAAAATCATTGAACACACAAAATAACAACAATACACTTAAGAACACAATGCCTTAAATACAATCAAATTTCATAACAATTTCATATTAAGTCCTAAATTTAAACTAATTATATTTTCATAAACATCTTTTTTATAGTATTTTAAGCATGCAATTAACAAAAATTAAAACGAAAAATTTAGTGAAAAATAAGAGTAATGCCGTGTAGGTTTTAGGTGGGCAATAAATATTGTTTTTCGATTTTTGTCTCCTAATTTAACATGTGAACACTAGGTGATATAAAACATCATACATACAATTCAAAAACAATAAAATCAAGTACGAGGCGCTTATCACATAAGTGTGCGGGAAGCACCTTGATTAGGTTAGTGGAATGAAATCCTAGCAATTATCGGGATCGATAATATGGTCGAATTGGCTCAAGTCGATGGCTCCACCTTGCTCCTCTTCTTTGTAAGATTAGTACATAACAATGAAAACAACTTAAGTTAGTAAGTTATTTAAAGTAAGCTAAACTATACTAAAATCTAAGGTGTAGTATCATTTTTATTCTTTTTGTGATAAGTAGGTCTTAAATAATTTGTTTTATGTTCATGAATAATTGTAAGTAAAAAGAGGAAGTGATTACTAAAATATTTAGTGAAGGATTCATTTATGTGTTTAAAAGATTTAAAACCAAAGAAATAAATAATTTAAAGGAGGGAAGAAATAGAAGTGATGGTGTTCTTCATGTTCTTGATGAGGATGAAGATAGCTTACAAAGTTCTTGAGCTTGAAGATTGCTTATTAAATTTCTAAGTGGTGTTTTATTTAGAGAGGAAAAAGGAAGGTCTTAGGAAAAAAAATATTTTGATGTGTGTTGTGTGTGTTGTGCAAACCGTAAGGTAGTAGTAGTTGTGTAGTATTGTTGTGCTTTGTATTATGAAATGTAATGTAATGTGTGTGAATGTATTTGTGTGTTAGTTGTATAGATCATTGAATTAAGTCAAGCTACTAGATGATGATGGATTAGTAGGGTGGCAAGGAGACTTGACTATGTGGTAAAGTATAGACAAAGGTGGAAGAGAACACATGAGCATGTGCTTAGGGTGGCTTGTGTAAGAGCATAGGAGAAGACTAAAACATGCTTGGTGTTTGTGTGTGTGTGTTCATACGTACAAAGGTGGTAGTGTAGTAGTGTTTGTGTTTTGTTTGTGTGTAGTACGTATGTAGTAGTAGTTGTAGTTGTTATTGTGCTTTGCTTTGTGTTGTAAGTTAAGTATTATAATGTGAATGCAAAGATCAACAAGTTGTGATAAAGCTTTGATTATAGTCAAGATTAGCATGATGTATGATGATATAGGGTGGCAAGACATTTGACAAGGTAGTAAAATGAGGAAGAAAAAGGAAGCCACCCTTGAGCCTTGCACCTCACTAGCTCGGCTAACATGGGCAAGTTGGGTCGATTTTTATTTCTCAAATTTTTCGATTTACGCGTACTCGAAAAGTCTCGAGTTAAAATATATAGTCTTAAAATAATGTTTTGAAGTAAGATCGAAAATAAAAATGAACATAAGAGTCAAAACGAAATCAAAATAAAAATTGGGTATTAGGTTCTCGTAACTTGACCTAAAATCTTATTTGCTCGAAATATATATTTTTTTGGTTGAAAGTTATCGATTTAAAACATCATACTCAAACGTCAAAACATTTATCAGTTTAGACTTAGTGTGATTCATGATTTCGATATTTATCAAAAGTGTTAGTTAAAATGAAAGGAAATAGTAATTTGATATTAATATAATATGTTTTGTTAGTAACAACTAAAATAGTTTAGTCTTAGTTAGTTGTAGTTGTGCTTGGATTATATGTAAGTAGGTTAGGAAAGAAATTAGGTGACTAAAACTATTCCATGTGGTTCGGCCACTTTGCTAACTTTTTACCTCGAATTGCGTGCCGAAATTTGTCGTTGAGAAAATTGTCGTGGATTTGATTTATCGAGTTTGAATATGAAACAATAAAGTTCAAATTCAAAGTAATTCAAAATGGTTTCAGTTTAGGTGCTAGGAAAGTGTAGTGTGTTGTTTTTGAAAGAAAATAGTTGAGCGAGATTGTCTAATTATTGATTTCCTAATTATGATTAGCTTAAATTAACACGGGGTGTTACACAATTTTTCCGTTACATAGTTAACGGGAAGTGTTGTGCTGGATTTAATTTTGTGTTTTTTCTATATGATAACCCTGTGATTTAAAAAAATTCTACATAATAATCTTATATTTGTACATAACGTGGTCATCAAAGCTTATGGGTCCGCAAGTAACCCCAGAAAAAGTGAAGAAAGAAGGAGAGATTTGGAAAAGTAGGGATAAAATGAAAAAGTGAAGAAAGAAGGAGAGATTTGGAAAAAGGCGGTAGAGTAGACATGAAAAATGGAGGTAGAAAGAGAGAGGGATGAAGAATTAGAAAAGAAAAAAGAAAAAAAAAAAAAATGAAAGCAGGTGGTCCACATTATTACCGGCTATAAAACCGGCAATAACAAGTCATCCATGACAAGGTTCGATTAAAGTTAAATGATTCAATAGTTTGGATTATTCTGAGTTAATCGTTAGTTTGGATTAAAAAGAGAATGAGGACGTTAGTTTGGATTATTCTCATGAAATAACCCTTAATTGTTCACTTTCTATTTTTGGTATGTTTTAACAAATGATTTTTAAAATTTTTTCTTTTTCATTATCATCCCAAAATAGAAAGGGGACAATTATTTTGTAATGGAAGGAGTGTAATTAAAGAGAAACGTACTAATACTATTTTTTAGGTTTTTAAGTACAAGCTTACCTTTGATTAGGACAAAAAAAAAAAAAAGAGAAAGAAAAAGAGCAACATGATAAAAATTCTTTTTAGGAAAAAAATATAAGAAAATACTTCCTCTATTTCAAAATAAATGTTCTCTTTTCTATTAAATTTTAGCAGAAAAGGGGATGCTTATTTTGAAATGGAGGGAGTACTTCGTAATTGATAACAATTAACTAGAGCAAAAGGAATATATATATATAAATTCTTCGGTGAGGCCGCCTCACCGTAAGAGACAACCAAGACATAGTTACTTTTGAACAGAGTAGCGGTAAATTGACAGCGACGTATATAATGTAGGAGTATTCAATGAAAATATAGTCAGACATTAACATGTGTTAGATAAATCACGTGATTAACATTATTATCAAATAATATGAAAGATAAAAACATTATAAAATTAAAATAATACGGAGTAATAATTAAATTAGGATTAATGATATTATTGAAATATAGTGTGTCTTATATACTA
Organism: Dianthus caryophyllus; assembly: GCA_023091065.1. Classification (NCBI taxonomy): domain Eukaryota; kingdom Viridiplantae; phylum Streptophyta; class Magnoliopsida; order Caryophyllales; family Caryophyllaceae; genus Dianthus; species Dianthus caryophyllus. The sequence goes on along the minus strand of CM041527.1, from coordinate 16,948,316 downwards.
TGAGGCGAACCTCATAGTAAAATTACACGAATATATTTTACCCCCTTTAACTACTTTATTTATTTATTTATAAAACTATCGATTATACAACGGTCTCACACAACATTGAATAATTTAGCTATTTGGCCAACATTTAACATGCAGGCAAGGGAGCACCACAAAGGCACTTATTATGAGCAAAAGCAGCAGTACCAAACTTCTTCAACCCAGACGGTATAGCACCACACAGCTGGTTTGAGCTCACATTAAACTGTGTAAGACTCGAAAGCGACCCGAGTGACGCGGGAATTTGACCCGTAAAGCGATTGTTAGACAAATCCAACTCTTGTAACTTCTTCAACTGGCCCAAAAATGCCGGAATCGTGCCGCTCAGGCTGTTGGAATCTAATTCGAGTTTTTGAAGATTACTTAGTTTACTGAATGATTGCGGGATGGGTCCGGTTACGCCGGGCTCAGCCGACAAAGACAGGAAGCTGAGGAAGGGCAGATCACCGAACTGAGACGGGAGAGTGCCAGAGAGGCCCCACGACCGACTTATCGTGACGGTAGTGACCCGACCGGGCTCACCCTGGTACTCGAGGTCGCAACCGACGAAGCTCCAGTCAGTGCAGCAGTCTGTGTTATTGTTCCAGTCTGACAGGCGGCCGTTTGGGCCGCCGAAATGATCACGGATTTGGAGAAGAGCAGCCTTGTCTGCCGCGTTGCAAAATAAATCGTCTGCGGCGGTGGAGAAGGTGGCGGCGGCGGCCAAGAAAATGAGGGCAATATAGAACATGTGAAAATAGTTTGGAGCAATTTTGTCCATGTTTTTATGCTTTGTTTTGGTATGTGTTTTGTATGTGTACGTAAAATGGTAAGAGTACTATGAGTTTAAATGGTAACGAAATAGAACGTGGGTTGTGATGATGGGGTAAGAAAGATTAAGAAAGTATTTATAGAATTAGGTAGCCGTCATACATGAAGCCGTTTGTTGACCATTCTTTGTAGTTATTATTAGAAAATACTATGATACTCCGTAGTAAAGATAATACTAGAAATAGCAAATTATAATAAGATAATAAAGATTATCCTAGTTAATATACTATATAATGTAACTTAAACGATTAATAATAATCAAGTTATTCAGTTATCTTACATGGTAGCAGCTTAAAAATCGATCCTCTAAAAGTTCTTTCGCTTGCTACGATCAAATCCGTAAATCGCCAGTCGGAGATGGCAGTGCTATACAATCTCCGGCGTGCATACTTTAAGCGTCGCCCTATTATATAATTATTACTCTAAATTAGGAATTATATTCAGGAATAGATTTCTCCGCCCTCCTCGTTGTTTTTCTCGTCGTATGGTCGTTTCAGTATGGCCTTTTGATTTCGTCCACGCAAATACCGACCACTTTCTCATCTTTATCCTTCGTTGCCTCGACAACCAAATCTGACTCGTTGGTTCGGCAACCGCCATCACACTAAACCTTAGCCATGTCCCATCTTTGCCTTCACAGGTTCGCCCCAACGACCACCCCTGCCTAATGAGCTGGATGGTATGGCTTTGTCGGCTACGACCCGCACGGTCAACCTTTATCATCATAGGATTGAAGAGGCAGGACTAGAGATGACAACGTCACCCTAATCCAGTGGATATCCATCCATCCGAAATTAAATGGATGGGATATGGATGATAATGTTTTCCTTAATTTAGGGTGGGATATGGATATGGATGAATTTAGGGTAGGATATGGATTATAGTTTATTACTCGCTTAACCACCCTGTGGATATCCTTAATTAATATTTATATGTAATTATATAAAATATTGTACTCCCTCCGTTTCGGTGATTTGTTTACGTTTACTTTATACACATTTATCGATGTGAGGAGAGAGGTTGAGAAAAAACTAATAAAATAATAATATAAGTACAAAGGGGGTCCCGTTTGCTTAAAATTATCAAATGTAAGTGGTTGATGGAGTAGGGACCACCTCCCACATAGGTCAAGCATAAACATTTTTGGAAAGTGTAAACAAATGACCCGTACGCCCCAAAATGGAAAGTGTAAACAAATGACCGGGACGGAGGGAGTAGTAATTAATTTGATTGAAAATATAAAACCTTGAAAATTCTTACAAAATACATTGCAAACTCTATTAAAAATCTATTGTAAACGTAATCCTTAGTCCTCGAAGAGTTTAGCACCACTTACTTATATCGCTACTATTTATCGCTACACCGATGTCAAATCTCAAATTTTGTCCTAATTATTTGATATACATCTTGTTAACAAAACTAATTTTTTTGGTTTTTTTTTTTTATTCTTTTCTCATATATGTAGAAGTTGATTAGTTCAGTGACGTACACCTGTTAGTTTTATCGTCCCATTTTTTTTGTTTACGATATATACCAATTAAATTTTTGGCGCGTAAAAATATCCATTTAATTTATCCATCCGGTGGATATGGATATGGATGGATGAAAAAATATTAAATGGATTAGGGTGGGATATGGATGACGATAAATTAAATGGATATGGATATGGATATGGCTTCACCCCATCCATATCCCATCCATTGCCATCTCTAGGCAGGACTTGTGCTTTAATATTTTGTTTAGTCCTTTTTTTTTTTCTTTGCACGGTTAAGTTTGCTTCGACCCTTAAAGTTTGATTGTATTTTATGATCGGTTTCGACCCTCGCCCATCGTTATTTTTAGTAGTATTTTTTTTTTAATTGATTTTTTTTGCTAGATCATGACATGAGCAAGACAGGAGACCCAATTTCAACATCGACAGCATCAATTGGCTCATCTGCAAGTCTGCAACGACATCATGAACTACTTTTTTTTGTCTCCAGTCAAAGCGCCTGCTATCTCCCGTTTTGACTGAGGGGATATATTAGAAAATATTATGATAGAAAATATAATATTAGGAATAGCAAATTATAATATGATAGAATATCAGATGTTCTATAAAGATTATGTTAGCAATATTTTAGAAACGTGTTTTACCTTATTCTCCTAGTTAATCTACTATATAGTGCAACCTAAACGATTAATAATAATCAAGTCATTCAGTTATCTTTGTAGTTACGAAGTACGAACACTATGAAGTATTTGTTTCAACAAGCCTCCCTTATTAATTGTTAGGGATATATTGGTCTTAAATTACTTGTCACATTAAGGACCTGTTCTTTCCAGCTTATTTTCAAAGACATTCGATTCGATTCCCACTTGATTCGATTCGATTCGATCACTCCATTCGATTCGATTCATTCCACTTGATTCGATTCATTTCAAAGACAATGACTATGTATAAAATTGAACTTCATTCGATTCGATTCGATTCGATTCGATTCATTCATTCGATTCGATTATTTCATTTGATTCGATTGATTGATTCAAATTCTAAAAAGTCCGAAAGAACAGGTCCTAAGGTTTTTTTTTTTTCTTTTTTTTTTTTTTTTTTTTTTTTTTTTTTTTTTTTTTTTGTCATTTGTCATTTGTCCAATTTTTTTTTCAGGATCCAATATTCATTTTTGAAATTTTGTTTTCAAAACGTAACTTAAAAAGCGGAAAAACACAGGTAAAGTAGAAACTTTAAATAATACGGAGTAACAAAATTGATAAAAAATATTAGGGATATTCTACATGGTACCCCCATGTTTTTTCGATATCTACGTGGTACCCTTAGTTTTTTTTAAAAATGTTAATGGTGCCCCTGAACTTAACAAAATGTTTACAAAATACCCAAACTACTAAAAACATAGTTTTTAGGGAAATTCTACGGTGTACCCTCCAACTTTTTCATTTTCTACCGTGTACCCCTCTTTTTTTAGCCTTACACAGTGTACCCCTTAACTTCATTAGTAACTATAAACTGTGACCTTATTACAATTTAACGTTAAGTAGGCGCTAATTTTGAACGTTTAAGAGGTGACATGACACCTTTTTTCTGACTTGGAAAATGACCTTATTACAATTTAACACTAACTCCAAATCATTGGGATTTACACGTCATTTTCCAAGTCAGAAAAAAGGTGCCATGTCACCTCTTAAACGTTCAAAATTAGCGCCTACTTAACGTTAAATTGTAATAAGGTCACGGTTTATAGTTACTAATGAAGTTAAGGGGTACACTGTGTAAGGCTAAAAAAAGAGGGGTACACGGTAGAAAATGAAAAAGTTGGAGGGTACACCGTAGAATTTCCCTAGTTTTTAAACAACTCAAATTTGTGAAAAAAATATGTTTATAATTGTGTACAAGGTACTTACATAAATGTCATGCCAAATTATTGCTATAAAAAGAACAAAAAATGCATTAATTAAATATTCAATAAAGGTGATTTAGACCCTTTTGGGTATTTTAAGATGTTTTCATTAAACTCGGGGGTACCGCTGATATTTTTAAAAAATAAAGGGTACCATGTAGAATTTGAAAAAATACAGGGATACCACATAGAATATCCCAAAATATTAACATAAACATATTACTCCTATATTATATTGATGCCGTAGTCTCAAACATTGAAAACATAACACATGTTATGGAAGTAAATAGATTATGTTTGGATTATACTATACATTTCTCATGAATAAACCAACCTATTAGTGATTTTTCATAATCCCTCCGATCCATTAGGATCTTTACATTTACTTTTGGATCGGTTTTTTATACAAGTGGGGTAATAGTATTAAATTTATTAAAATATTATTTGTTTTTATAAGAAAAAGTAGTTGGTAGTTTGATTTGAGATGAAAAAGTAAAGTAAATGTGACTTTTTAGATAAAGTAGAGTTATTAAAAAAAGAAAGGTAAAGAATTGGATGAATCATCCAAAAATAGAAAATGTAAAGATTGGATGAATCAGAGGGAGTATATATACCAACCTATTGATTAAACCCTAAATAAACCAACATTTGCACCCTATCTTCTAATATTATACTATTCCCATTTTTAAGGCCTGTTATCCTCATCTTAAGTTTTTCTCTGCTTTAGAAAACTTCAGATAAGTTCAGGTAACTTCAGAAAACTTCAGATAATTTCAGAAAACTTCAGATTACTTCAGACAACTTCAGAAAACTTCAGAAAATTTCAGATTTCTAAATAAATAAATTAACTAATACTCCCTCCATTCATATCCATTGACATCCAACACCATTTTGACACTATTCATCAAAGTCGATAGTTTTTCAACTTTCTTTCGATGCAACCGAGAAAATATAGTCATATGTGATCTTGTTTGATACGTCTTAATGAGTACAACATCATATCAAATTTTCATAATTTTTTATCATGTAGAATTATAGATATATGCGTCCTAACATTCGCGTTGTCAAACGTGAAAAAGTGAAGGATGTGAATGAATTTGAATAGAGGGAGTAATAATAATACCTAAGTTATATATAACATTAATGTTATTAATAATAGTGATAATAATATTATTAAGAATAATAATTATAATAATATTGATAATAATTTGAATAAAAATAAGACCAATCCAAAACCATTTTATATCAAATCATAAATAAAAAGTAGTTCAAATTAAATATATAGACTGTTAATAAAATTTTCATAAATATTTATCAAATATTAATGAAAATAAATGCTAAAATATATTGGTTGCTATTTTTTTCTAAAAGAAGATAAATTTAGGCGAAACTCGTTAAAAATAAAAAATAAAAAGTAGCAAATATAATAACAATTACAGTTACCATAATAATAAAAATAGTAATAATAATAATAATAATAATAATAATAATAATAATAATAATAATAATAATAATAATAATAATAATAATAATAATAATAATAATAATAATAATAATAATAATAATAATAATAATAATAATAATAATAATAATAATAATAATAATAATAATTAAAATAATAATTATAATAATTATAAAAATAATAATAATTAATATTATTATTATTATAATTTCATATTATTTAAAAAACATTTCAGAAAACTTCAGATAGGTTCAGAAAACTTTAGATAACTTCAGACAACTTCAGAAAACTTCAGAATACTTTAGAAAACTTCAGATAATTTCAGAAAACTTAAGATTGGTTCAGAAAATTTCAGATGAAGAGAACAAGCCCTTAATCTATTATTTCAGGTGTAAAGATCACATGTTTTCTTTCTTCTTCCTCCATAACATCAATAATGTGGTGAAAACATGTGAGTTATAGTTTTTGTTTCACCAAAAACATCCATTTTTAAAAACCCATATAGTACTAGAGCCGTGTCATAAAATTTAAAAGTCATTGCATGATTATGCATGGCGTTTTTAACCATTTATATTTCTCGCTTAATTTATTACTTATTTCTAAGTCACATTAAAAATCATATACTATTTAAACTATTCTTTTCATAACATTAATCTCATTTTACATTTTAAAAGTCAAAGTTTCAAAAGTTTGACCATATATAACTTTAAAAATATACTCATATAAGATTGTTCTATAGTAATAAGATTTTATATTTTTTATCAAAATATATTCGCAAAATTATATTTTTGACCAAAAAAATATAGTCCAAATAGTACATCGAAGACCGCGTGAAAGTGAGGAGACTAACACTGTGACATAGATAGAGAGAGTACAATTAAATTTGAATAAAAACGTAGTTGCTTTTTCTTGTAGCTAATGTACTCACTTTATATTATTAACTTAATTCTTTAATTTTATTTTATTTTACTTCTTAGAATTAATAATTTTGTTTAGAAATAATTAGAATAGACAGAATAAAAGATAGGTCAACAATACAAGGGTCTTTCACCTAGGGGGTGATATTTCTTAGTGACTAGTTCTTTTATAACACTGTTATATGCTTATAGTGATCAATATCAAATGGATAATTTCACAAATGCCCTGAAATCCCCTCCCCCACCCTAAAACGAACATCTATGAATCTATCCAGTTGAGAAGGCAAAGTCTAAAATTAGAGCAGAAATAAACTTACACAACAATTCATTTAATGAGGTCCACATATAAAGTATTGAGTAACTTTATTGACTGTTACTCACATATGTTAAACTAAAGACGGGCTCGGTCACACCCACTAATGGTAGGAGAGAGCTCGATTCATAAGGCCTAGAAGGGCTCCATCCCAAAATCAATTAGCTGTGGAAAGAGTAACCCCTACACTTTATAAACTAACCAACTCTCTTCTCCATCATCAATATGTAGGGGTTACTCCTCATTGGTAATTGGTTTATGTCAAAACTGTTTTATGTAAAAAACTAACCAACTGTTTTATGTCAAAACCCGTTTTATGTCAAAAACTAACCAACTATTTTATGTCAAAACTGTTTAATGTCAAAAGCTAACCAAAACTGTTACACTCCTCATTGGTAATTGATATATTAACCAACTCTCTTCTCCATCATCAATGTCAAAAACTGTTTTATGTCAAAAACTCCTCATTTCCCTTTTTTTTCCTTTCCTTTCTATTTTGTTATCCAAACATACCCTAAAGAAACAAAATACGAAAAAATAAAGTACTTATTTCTCTTACTACATAGATCAACTATTTATTAAAGGACAGGAAATTCAATTTTGGCATAACTAAATGCTAATCATCCATAGTCATAGTACATTCGGATGTATAGGGAAAGTGACTAAAGTTATTAAAAGGATACGATAATTTGCACGCAACTGAGACGCCAATTAAGAAGTAGTGAACGTGTAGTGTGGCACACCGCACACAGGTTGATATCAGTTGTATTCACTGAATTAATTGCATTCATATCATTTCACATCTGGGGGGACGACGTTTCGAGTCCTTTCAACATTTGTGTGTTTGATTTGCCCTCATATCATAACGCACGGGTTTCAATCACCACATACACTACCGTGCTATGTTTTGTGTGTTTATAATTGAATAATTTGCATGCATATTGTGTACGAAATTCCACGATCCAATTTTTGCGTATGTTCATTATAGACTTATGGACATGATAATAATTTGCTGGTATAGCGGTATTGGTTGAGCCGAATATTTGGACAAACATGAAAAAGATCGTACATTGTGTATAATCGTCGACATGGTTTTATATTGGAAATTTAAAACAAACGCTATTTATAGACTACTTTTTTTAGTCTTTTTTTTCCATTTGTTTTCACATAAGTTTGAAATGTTTTTTTTTTTTTTATTAAGGATATATGCTCAACAAATGTAGAAAACAAAAAATTATATTTCAACACTTCACCTCATTCGATGAAAAACTAACACTGTTTTCTCCACAACATTGTCATTTTCCTTATTACTCGTAACTAGCTTTGTAACCTTGTAAGAATTTGTACTAACTTTTTGTAATAATTTGTACTTTGTATGTTTGTGCCAGTATATTTGTACTCCCTCTGATTCAATAGGTTCTTAACGTTTGACCAAAATCCCCTTCACAAAAATGGTCAAACGTTAAGAACCTGTTGAATCGGAGGGAGTAATATTTCATCAGTATCATAAATGTCTTATTTTTTAAATTTTTTTGTTTAATTATAAAATGTTAATCATGTAACAACCCGACTTTTCGTGACTTAATTAAACAAGGCGGAAAATTAATTAAGTACTTTATATTACAAAAACGGATGTTATCGTATTACAACTCAAAATACATAACCAGAGTTATAGATAAACATGGTCATTAAATTAAAATCTCTCGAAATACAAAAGTAGACCTTCATCCCATGGTGCTCATCGTCAATTAACCTCGGGGTACCTACAGTAACTTTCCGTCAGACTCGATTTCAACCCGCACACGCTAAGCCGCATCGACTTACTCGACTTGTAAACCACGCCGAATACTAGACTACTTGCATCTCATCTTCTAGTATTCGAAATGATCCGAACTTCTGTTATAATCCCGTCAAGTGATCTTTACATGTAGCAAAAATGAATGCAAGCGTCGCGCCCACTAAGAACGAAACGCGTCAAGGAGACAAAACCGCGAGATGACAAGCAATTAGGTCGCGATGGCCCTGATACCCCTAGCGAAATAGAGTAATTAACTCTAGTCTAATATGCATATTCTAATATTCACTTTAAGTGTAGGCTATGCTATTCATAGAGTACCTTAACTATGAATAAAGCGACTATTTCCTAGGGATTGACCCAAAAGAGTTGGCCTATTCATTATTTTGTACGGCTTAGGCAGTGCAACTTAAGGCGCAAAGGCATGGGCAGGATGACAAAGCAATAAGGCCGCCGGCTTAATGACCAGATTATTAGGGATGAAAAGCAATTATGCTGAGATAGTGGTATCCGTACAAGACTATCTTAACCCCATTTCACTCACGATTGACGTTTTCATAACAGAGACCCAAGCTTTTGACCCGTTCTTTAACTTACTTACGATTTATTATTTTATTTGATATTTTAATTACATGTTACTAGACTCTCCTAGTCGTATCGTTAAACGTTTAAATGTATTCAGTTTCATATGATCACATAACATGTTCGTCTATTATTTGAAGTGTTGTTGATTATTAACGCTTTTAAGCTTTTAAGTTGATACGTTTATTAATATGTCCATTTTTATTTAAGTGTTTTTCGAAACATTTTAGTTATTTAAATTATTCATTTTCAGTTTTCTATACTTAGGTAAATTTTCAATAATTTACAAGATTTCAAAATTTGAAATTTGAAGTATAATTGAATTTTGAGACGTAACTTGTTTAGCAAGTTTCGTGAAATTTTCACTATTCACGTCTGGGGATTTTAAAAGATAACTTGTTCAACAAGTTACCTGTAATTCTCCTTATAATAAGTTTTTAAACTTTTGGGACGTTACTTGTTTAACAAGTAGTGTCCCGGGTTACTATTCATGACAGTTACTATTCATGATGGTTACTATTCATAATTGAGCTTATTCACTAAGTTACTAAAATATCTAGATATTTTCTAAGTCTAAAATCGTAAACTTAATCGCTAAGTAAATTTCTAATTTCAAAGTTGTTAGGTTCGTTTTATATTTAGCGATATGAAATATTTATTTAAAGCGAGAATCGTTTTAATTTAGTCATCTATTTAAAATTATGACGGTTTCCATTTAGTGACAGTATCGTGGTTTGTTCATTTAGTCCGTACGTCCAAGTCCATCAGTCAAATATTATGCGAAGGCAGTAGCATGCGATAAACTTTATTTTTATAATGGTTACACATTTTAATCGGTTTATTATATTTCTTTTATAACGATTTCGATTTACACTAAAATTCAATTCTAATAACTATTTAATTTTAGTGACATAATGATAAATTCATTTTGATCAAATTAGGTCCATTTTAATTAGAAATGTCTTGTAAATTGTATATTCATTTTAATTCATTTATTTCTTTTAATTTACAATTTTAACTTATAACTAGTTAATTAATTTATTTTAGCCATAAACTAAAAAGTGATAAAAACTATTTTTAACCCTAAAAGAAACCTAAATGCCATGGGGTCCTATGTGGTATACATTTCATTTTCGTCTTTCAATTTTTATCGGTGTTTAGCTTAAAGATTTTATATCCTAATTATTCTAAAATGAATTAACTAAAATGAAATTTTATAAAAAATTTATAAGACTAAAAATATGAGCCGTGTATATTAGTGTCATAACCTAGATTTTTCTAAAAGTCTAAGTTTGTTAAATTATGTTATAAAATCCAAAAAAATATAGTAATTATAAATAAAACAATAATACTAGCATTTTTTATTCTTTTATTCTTTCCTGTGTTTTACAATGTAAGTAATAAGATAAAATAAAAATCTTTACTATAAAAAATTATAATACTAATTCCTGAAAATAGGAAAGAGAGAATTTTTAGTTATAGGACAAGTGGATTCATCCCTAAGAAGTTTCATATATCCACCCTCACCCCAATCTTGTCCCTTAGAATTTTTTAGTAGCCAATAATTTTTTTCAGTCGTATCATCTTTTCCGTAACCAACAACAACAACCTCATGATTGGTTATATTGCTATATCCTCCATCATACACACCGCGGCTATAATATCCAATGCCACGAGAGTCGATATTAATTACTACCGGTTATTGCGCCACAGCTGCCGCATTGACATTATTTGATTCCACTACTTGATAATCTTGTATGGTATATGTAAGTAGCATGGACAGGCATTGGCCTTGTTGGGCTCGGTAAGGGCATGGTTGTTCCAACAATATGCCGTTTGACTTCATATACTCAAAGGCATATAACGCAAAATCGTAAATACAACCTTTACTTCTTGTGGAACCCGGGAACCGCGTCGAGGGACCCAACTCGGCGTCTTGCTTAAGGGCGGATTTTAAAGTTAAAAAAGATTATTAAATTTGAAAAACCTTTAAGAACTGTTTTGGAGTCGCCACCTAATTATCGCGGAAATTAGGAACCTGCTACCATGTTCTAAGTTAAAAACATGTCCTAGATTTTGGAGCACGCCGACACCCCTAGATCTAAGGTTGTGAAACCAGATTGGATTCGGGGTGAGGGTACTTTAGAAAAAGAGTTAATTCAAATAATGATTTATGAAAACCTTTTAGAAAAGCCTATGTAAAAATAGCCTCTACTGACCTAGAACAATCCTTGTAAGGTGATATTTAAGCTAATGTTATCGCTACGTACAAGTGCGATAAGTTTGTAAAAGAATGCAGATTCAGATGCAAAAAGATTGATTAAAACCCTCAGTTTAGCATGTTTAACTTGTTAACAAAAACGGTTCAGTTAAAGGTCGAATTCATTGTTTAAGTTGATTTAATGCAAAATAAGAAGGTGCAAGATGCATGCAAATAAAATAAAGTTCAATTGTCCATTGGTTTATTTTATAAGGTCGGTTGCTTATGCGACTTTGGCGTGTCATCGGATATGGAGTGTACCCGAAGTAAATAGAACACTTGGAGTGCAAGCGCGCTGGGTGCCAAAGACGGGGGGCGCTAGAGTGTAGACCCCTTTGTTAGTCCATTGAAAATAAGAAAAAGCTTTGATCCAAGTGGATCGGTACCTACCTTGTCCTGACGCTTCAGATCTGGGCAGAGCTTCGCTTCTTGAACTTAAAAGAAGGATGAATTCAACACGGGATGGTGTGTAAAACTCAAGGATTTGAGTGCTTGAGGCTTTGTGGGTGTTGAAGTGTGTATGCTGTGATTTCTGGGTGAAAAAGTTATGTTTCGAGGTCTGGTATAGGGGAGTATATATACTAAAAACCTCGGACAAATTAGGAAACCCGGGGATAGAAACAGGCCAGGAAACCGCATAGCTTTATGCGGTTGCCAGGGCAAACCGCATAGGCTTATGCGGTTGCCAACCCAAACCGCATAAGCTTATGCGGTTTGAAGGTGTGGCTTTTAGCGTAGTTTCCTAGTTCCGGTTTGATTATATCTTAGAAAGATTACGGGATAATCCTTGCTTGCTCGCCAAGGAAGAGGCCTGGGATATTTCTGAGATATTTTGATGTTCAGGGCTTTGGAGTGCGGGCCAAAGGCTGGGTTTGGGCTCGGTTTTGGGCCCGAGACCCGTAAAAATGAAAGAGGTGTATTTGCGTAGTTTTTGTGAAATAAGGTAAGACGTGAAGCCGTATTTTGTGTAAGAGGGGACTAAAGGGAAGATTTAGCCACCGGGCCTAAATTTAGGAATTTAGGAATGCGGAATTAGACCTTGTTAATGTAAAAGGACTAATTGTAGTGCAAATGCGAAGCTCATGCCAAATGAAGCAGGACGAGGACCTAGCTAGACTCCAAATGGACAAAATGAACGTTTATTTAAGTGTGATGTGAAGCGACCTAAATGATTTTAACATTATTTAAAACGACTCAAAATGAATTCGACATTAACTAGAACCGTTTAGTTAGCGTTAAAGCATGCGTAATAAAAGTCCGTGTTACATCACAGGGTTTTGTTTGGGAGGGTACGGATATGGGTATCCACAGAGCCCCCAGTTTGACTGAGCTCGGACTAGAGCGATAGTCAAACTCCACGACCATATCCGGACCATTACGCCTCGATACGCCAATGAACGAAGCATGTGTCCATGGGTGAGACGAGGACTTCGAACCGGGCTATGCGGGGCGGGACGTGCGCATTTTAAGGACTTGGCGGTCCGTGCATGCTATAAGGGCTTGCCGGCCTGCTGAATGTCTTCGTCGTGCTTGTTGTCGTTTGTTGGTGCCTTTATATATGCTTGGTATCGTCGGATGTCTGGTGCTGGTGCTTGTAATGTCTTTGTATTGCATGTGTAAAAGGGGCTAAAGTGCAGGGGTGCATGTGCTTGTAAGATGTTTGGGTATGCGTGAGGTGTATAATTGAATAGGGGTGCTTATGTAGGTGTTAGTGTAGGTCTCGTGAAAGAGCGTCCGTGTAATGCTTGTGCTTGAACTCGCCGAGGAGCGTCTATGCTTGGAGTGAAATGCTTGGAGTTAGGTGTATATCGAGAGTGCTTATGCTTGGGCTCGCCGAGGAGTGTCTATGTAGTCGTAATTGCGCATGATTGCTTTCCGTTGAGGAGAAAATGATGTAATGCTCGTGAAGAGCGTTCGTGCTGCTGCTTCTGTACCGTACATTATATGCTTAATATACGCGTATGGCGGACTGTAGGTGACGCCTTAACCCAGGCACGGGACGTACTTGGAGTTGTATTAGGGCCAAGATGAATTAGGAATTCAAAAGTAGGCGTAAAACGAGAAAAAACCGAGAAAAACCACAGGCAGAAACCGCATAGCCTTATGCGGTTCATGGTGCAAACCGCATAAGGCTATGCGGTTTGCCTTAGTGGCTGTAGGGGGCTTATAAAGGCACGAGGACCGTAGCTTGTTTCCTCATTCACCATTTTCGGTTTTTTGCTCATAAAAACACCATTTTTCGATTTCTCAACCGTTTTTGCTCGTTTTTCTTGCGTTGCCTTGCTATGGAACCAGGTAAAGCTCCATTTTAACTTGCTTTTATGTTATTTGTTGTTGTAATTAGCTAGTTTTGCCTTGAAATGTTGAAAAGACGGGTTTTGCATGAAAACCCGAGTTTTGCATGAAATTTGCCGTTTGAATGCTTGGAATTGACGTCATTGTGTTGCATTATGCCATGTGAACGTGTATGTGTGAATTGATTGTGATTTAGACCGTCTTTGTGTGAAAAACGTCCAAATTAGGTTTCGGGCCCGAAAACGAACCCGGATTTTCCGACCCGGAATTTCAATTAAACTTCGGTGTAGGATGCCCATAGCGTGTATAGCATGCCTATAGCGTTAGTTTTGCGAAAATGTCGAGTTAAGGCTTTCAAATCGCCGTCTTAAGTTGTAGTTATACGGAGTAATTAAGGCGAATTGGGGGTTTTTGATCGGAGTGACAAAAATGCAATTGCTTGTAATGGTTTGTTGTTGGGGACTATTATGGCGCATAGAAACCATAAAGTTGTAATTTTGAGGTGTAGAGAACGGTTTTCGGCTTAATTATGAATTAGGCCTAAAAATGCTCTGTAGGCGTTAAGGGATGTATATGTATTATGTGCGTATTATTTGTGTGTATTTGTGTATGTGTATGCCGAGTTGTATGCTTGCATGTATTATAGCTGTATGTATTGGTTGTGTTTGGTTGCAGGAGAGGATTCTAGTCGTGTTACGAGATCGAAATCTCGTAGGAGTGCTAGCTCGAGGACTGAGGGAGCGTCTAGCTCGAGTGGTTTGAGGCGTACGCGCAGTGAGAGGGATGCTGACCCTCGTGACTTACGCACGAGACGTGGTCAGTCACGAGGTAGAGGTCGTGGGAGGAATGTCCCTGTGCCTGATCCTGAGGAGGAGGAGGCGGATGCGCTTGCTTTGGTTGACGAGATAGAGGCCGGGATGGACGTCGAGGAGGAGGCTGAGGAGGCCGAGGAGGCTATGCCTAGAGCGAGTAGCTCTAGGCCGCGAAAGTCGCGTGTGAACAGGGCCTTTGCCAAGGGTTGGGATGGCCATAACCTTCTACTTGCTCCGGAGAGACACGTTTCCTATCGAGTGACGATGGGTTGGCAGAAAGGCTCGATGAGGACTTTCTCGATCGTCTCGTCCGTGATGTGTGCTTTTGAGGAGAAGCTTTCGCCGAGAGCGCAAGCTTGGGTGCTGCGTAGTGCTTCTGGCCCGTTGGTCGGCCATTGGAGGGAGATTGCAAGGAAGAAGCAAACGGCGAACCTGATGTTGATCAGGGCCTTCCTAGACAGGTACTGGGACACCACGACGGCGTTTCATATTCCCGGCTTCGAGGCCGGCATTACCTTGTCTGAGTACGCGGTCATGACGGGGCTGCCGTTCGGGGACCGTGACATGAGTTTTGAGTTTGCGCCGTCCGTTGTGGACGAGGTTGTGACCGCCGCGATTGGCGGTGGTTTGGAGGTGATTTGTGAGGGTGCACCACCTTACACTTTCAAGACGAGCTACATCTTGGAGTACTTTGAGGGGAAGACCGAGCATGGCCCCTCGGAGTGGAGTGACGAGCAGAATGCTCGTATGTGGCTGTGGTGGTTTGTCAGCGCCGTGTACTTCGGCGATAAGGGTGAGCGGGCGTCGACGTCGGTCCTTATGCATCTCCTGGATTGGAATGCAATTGGGACGTTTGACTGGGTGACGCCGTCTTTGGGTTTGTACATTCGTTTCTGCATGGATGCCGTGAGACCACGGGTCATGGATCGAGGGTCCCGACTATCCTTAGTCTCGTCTGGATTCTTGATGGAGGTACGTGTTGATTCTGTTTTTGTTTCAGGTGCATTGTTGTTTGTTTTTTGTTGTCTTTGTAACGTGTTTTTGTTTCTTGCGTGTGCAGTCGTGGATTCTTAGCCATTTTCCTTTCCTGCTCCCCCCGCATGCTACGAGGATCGTGAGAGAGTACCCGGCGGTACGTACTTGGGGTACGTGTAACCGTGCTGCGTTTAACTGGTCGTATGATGAGGTTCGAGTGCGTCTGAACCTTATGGAGTTTAACCAGGTTCGTGTTTGAACTATTTTAAGTAGAGTGTACTTAAAATGATTGCATGTGCTCTTGATGATGTTGTTGTTTTTTGTTTGCAGTTCGAGTCCTTCCCGTGGAGTCAGTATACGGGTATTCCTGAGGGCATTGGAGCTAGGTTTGCAGTGCGTGATACCCAGCGCCTGTACTTGGCGACGCCGTACGGGCCGGTTTGGTACCTTGGGGAGCGTTTGGTTTATCAGGCCGGGTGGCCGGCTCCGGTGGTGCCTAGGGACCCGCCGAGGGTCCTGTTTGAGCGAGGGGTTTCCGCTCAGGATCGGATGGCGTTGTACGGGGAAGGGGAGTCGGTGAGTCTTCTCTGTCCTGGGGAAGACTATGGCCAGTTTGCTCAGTCTCGGCTTGCTTGTGGGCCGATTGAGGTATGCTTGCTTGTTTTGAGGGTGCGTAAGGTGATTTGTGCGAAAAATTTCCCTGATGTGTGCTTTTTGTAGTTGTTTGATCCCGAGATGGCGGAGCAGCCTGGTGACTTTCCTACCACCGTTGAGTATGATGACTCGGGTGTCCGTCGTACCTTTGCTTTGACGACGTACTTGCCGGTGACTACTGACGCGGGCATGGACAGCTGGACGGGCAAGGTGAAGAAGGTATGTATCTTGTCTTTGTATATGTGAGTGAGCCCCCAGTTTGATCGAGGTATGAGTTATAGCGATGATCAAACTTGTGAGAGTCGTGTTTTTGTGTTACCCCCTCGAGTTTGTCTTAATTTGAGTGAAGTTAAGGCAAACTGGAGAAAAATGTGCTTTGTTTTTGAAATTTCCCCCTAAGTTTGACTTAATTTGAGTGAAATTAAGGCAAAATGGAGAAAAATGTGAAGTGTTTCTTGTGTTGTGTATCGCAGGTGGCTAAGGAGGCTCATAAGAAGCTATGGCGGATAGCCAACAGGTGGAGGATGGCTTGGGCTGAGCAGTCGCTTTCGGTTGTGTCGAGCCGGTGAGGCAGCTCGGTCAGCGAGTTTGACGAGTATCGTCGTCGTCATCCGGAGTGAATTTGTGTAATAAAGATTGTATGAACCTTTGTTTACATGTTGTAGCTTGAACTTGAATTTGATTGTAGTTGTGAACCTGTTTGGTAAGCTTGTTTGAAAAATGAATGATTCCCGAGTGGGATGCCTTGATGTTGATATTAGATTGTGAAAATGTTTTTGCAAAAAGTTCATTTTAAATGCGAAATGAGCTTGCATGAATGTCGAAAATGTTTGTGTTTTGACTCGTGGTATGAATCGTGGTTGCTAAAGCGAAATGTAATGTTGCTGCGCGGGGAACAACAAAAGAATGTCGTGGCCTAGTGTATATTGGAGTGTTTAGGAAAGACGAAATTAGGAAAGTTGCGAGAAAACCCGCCCCTTGAACCGCATAGCCTTATGCGGTTTAGGGGTCAAACCGCATAGGCTTATGCGGTTTGGGGTCCAAACCGCATAGGGCTATGCGGTTTGGCGGCGTGGCTGGCAACGCCGTGTTTCCATATTCCGTATTATGTTTTGTATATAAGGAGGGGGGGTGCGTGCTATAATCCTCATTCACAATTGCTTCTTTTCTTTTCTTTTAGTACAAGTTTTTGCTCTCATAAATATATTAGGTATATTCATAAAAGTTTTTTGTAACCAAGAAAATGGTTGAGCATTTTGATGCTCTTTTGAAAAGGTGGACTTCCTCATTAAGTCCGGCGATGAAGAGAGCGGTGTATGACGATGATGCTGGTGTTTTTATTGGCTTTCGCCAAATGAAAGTCGATCTTGACTTCCTGGATGCGTGCTTAGATTATTGGGATCCTAGCTTGCATGTGTTTAGGTTTCCCGGGGGAGAGGTGTGTCCTTTGATGGAGGAGTTTGCGGCCATTGCTGGGTGGTCGGAACGGACTACTCCTGTGGTTGTGAGGCGCGAGCTTTGCTACAACGGGATGCTGCGAAACTTCCTTGGGATGACAAATGCTCATGCTGCAGGTTTGTTTGAGGGAGGCAAGGTAAACATGCTTCTATTGTGTCAACGATACATGAATAAGGTTGATACTAGTATTTCGGATCGTTCTAGGCGGAGGGCCCTTGCTTTTTGTTTGGTTCATCGTTATGCTTTTGCGGGGTCCATGCCAGATGGAGTGTTCGGAAACGCGAGGTATGCTCGTGTTGTCGAAGAGATGGAAATGGGATATGATCCTTCTGCGTTGATCCTAGCGGAGACCATACTGGTTTAGACGACCGTTGTGCTAATCGTCTGAGCTCGTACCGGGGTTGTGCTAGGATTCTCAACATTTGGCTCATGGAGAGGCTAAGTGTGTATAAAGCTCTTCCCCTTGGGAGTGTCTTCAAGGCTGCGGCGACGACGTCGCGAAAGATGGAGTGGGCTAACCCTCGGGAGCGTTCACTCAACTACTATCGAGGGTTTGTGAAGGAGAGCTCCATTCGTTGGTATGTGTCTTGGTGGGGTATTAGGGCGATTACGGCGCCGTCTGTTGCGAATGCGTCGTGTGGTTTGATGTTGTGCGGGTTTGAACGAGGAGTGTGGATTCATCCTCTGCGCTTGAAGAGGCAAATCGGGCTTGCTCAAACCATCCCCGAGCAGGATACTCAGGTTGGAGGGGTTGTTGTCCTGAACAACCAGGTGATTGATGCTTGGATCCGAGGATGGTCGGATCGTGTTACTTGGGCTGTTCCGGAGCATATAGAGTCTAGTCGTGTTACGGACTTCTATACACGGTGGTACCGTTCCAATGATCCTCAGGAACGGGAGAATCAAAGGAGGAGGGAAAAGAATGGGCCAAGGCCCTCCTTGGCGTATGAGGTGGTGCGCGAAAGGAGGGACTATGGTGATCTTTGTGCTGTTAGTGTGGGTGCTTCTACTTCGAGACCGGCGCGGGAAAGGTTTGGACCGAAGGTGACTGTTAAAGATCGTCTAGGGTCAAGGATCGAGGAGCCCCCAGTCGAGCAGGACGAGGATCCGGTCGAGCCCCCAGGTTTTGAGAGATCTATTCCCGTTCTTAGTTCGAAAATTGTGGCGGATCGGCCTCTTGAAGATGAAGGGGCTAATCCGAAGCGTCAGAAGATGGCTTGAGTAATTTGCTTTGTTTTGTTTAGAAAATTTCCTTTATTTAAATACATGTTTTAGATTCGAATAAAGGGCTAAGGAGGCGTGTTCCTAGCTCATTTCTAAATTGTGAAAAATTCTAAATAAAGTAATAAAATAGAATTAATTTGCTTTTGTCTTGTCTCGTTGCTTTCTTTAGTTTTATGTTGAAATGTTCTCGACCTTTTTAAGCTTCGTAAATTCGTACTTATTTTTAAATCGTCGACTTTTTAAGCTTTGGATTTGTCTGTTTGATCTGTCTTGTCCTTAAGTCCTCAACCTTTTTAAGCTTTGGACTTGGATTTTTGTTTTGTTTTGTGTTGACTGTGCTCTCGACTTTTTTAAGCTTTGAGCGTGTCTTTTTGTGAGTGCATCGCCCTTGACCTTTTTAAGCTTTGGGCTTGCGTGCTAGGAAATTCGGTTGTGCTTTTGACGAGCTGCCTACGTATCTGTGTTTCACGGAATCAAACCGGCGTAGTTCGTGTTATTCGGTTGAGCTCTTTGCAAAGCTGCCTACGTATCCACAGTGGGTGGAATCAAACCGAGCGTAGTTCACCCATGCGAGAGTGAGTTTTGTTTTTGAAATACATTGCAAATTTGTTTGTGTTTAGGGGTAGTATTTCTTGAGCTGATCAAGATTTGTTGGTAATCGGAAGTCCTGACCGTCGAGGTCAGTTAGTTTCACGGCTCCTCCGGGAAGGATTTCCTTGACCAAGTACGGTCCGGCCCAATTGGGTTTGAATTTTCCTCTTGGGTCGACTGGTAATGGTGCTCGGACTGATTTGAGTACTAGGTCACCCACTTTGATGTTTCGTGGCTTGACCCGTTTGTTGTAGGCGCGTTGTAGGCGAGATTGGTACATTCGGACTGTACTTAGTGAATGTAACCGTCTTTCGTCTAAAAGGATGAGTTGTTTGTATCGTTCGCGTGCCCATTCGGCTTCAGGAATGTCTGCTTCCATGAGCATTCGAAGGGATTGCACCTCGATCTCTACAGTTGAGCGGCCCATCCCGTAGGTTAGGAAATAGGGTGTCATGCGTGGGTGTGCGGATGGTTGTGCGGTATCCCCATAATGCAAATGGGATTTTGTTGGGCGATCGTGGCGGTGTCGATCATCTTTTGAGGATTGATACTGACGGTTTGTTCTTTGCCTCGACCGCGCCGTTAGTTTGTGGTCGGTAGGGTGATGATTTGTGTCGTTGTATCTTGTATTTGAGGAGAAGTGGTTCGACCTCTCCTTGGAAGTGTGTGCCTTGATCGCTTATGAATTCGTGGGGTATGCCATAGCGACAAATGATGTTGTTTTGTATGAATTTTGCAACTTCTTTTGTGCCTAGTTTGCGGTATGATGCGGCTTCGACCCATTTGGTGAAATAGTCGATGGCCACGAGGATGAAGCAGTGTCCTCCTGCTCCCACGGGTTGAACTTTGCCTATGACGTCAATTCCCCAGGTCGAGAAGGGCCATGGCGAGGTCAAACTGTATAGTGGTGAAGGAGGGATGTGTTGTACGTTTGCAAAAATTTGACAATTATGGCAATGTTTGACATACTTTGCGCAGTCGGCTTCCATGGTTGTCCAGTACCATCCTAGCCTTATTATTTGTTTGCACATGGCTCGTGCGTTCATGTGTGGTCCGCACTCGCCATCGTGTACTTGGGACATGATCTCGTGTCCCTTTTTGTGGTCGACGCACAAGAGTAGTGTGCCTTGCGGTGTCTTTTTGAGTAGTTTGCCCATTTCCATCACGAATTGTGATGATAATAGGCGTAGGGCTCGCTTGGCCCGTTTGTCAATGTTTGGTGGGTATTCGCCGTTTGTTTTGTAGTTGATGATTGCTTGGTACCAAGGGTCGATTTGCTCTTCCTCGGTTTCAATGTCACAGATGTAAGCGGGTTCATTCCGTCGTTTCACGACAATGGGTAGCGTTTCCATTCCCGGGGGTATGTTGATTAGTGACGCGAGTTTGGATAACGCGTCGGCGAATTGGTTTTCTTCGCGTGGGAGGTGTATGAATTCTACGTGATAGAATTCGTTTATGAGCTCTTGTATTTTGTTTTGGTATAATGCCAGGTTTTCATTAAGTATCTTCCATGCTCCGAATACTTGGTTGATTATGAGGGAAGAGTCCCCATAGACTCTTATGTTGCGGGCGTTGAGTACAAGCGCTGCTTGGAGACCGTGCAAGCACGCTTCGTATTCTGCGGCGTTGTTTGTAACGTCAAAATCCAGTTTGATGGATAAGGGGGTGTATTTGCCATTCAGGGATATGAGAAGTATTCCTACTCCACATCCTCGATAGTTGGAGGAGCCGTCGAAGTATAACTCCCATTGTTCTTGGTTGATGTTGTAAATCCCATCGTCTGGAAGGGATGTTGTGTCGATGATTGGCTCTTCGTTGATTGCATTTTCGGCTAGGAAGTCGGAGACTGCTCGTCCCTTGATTGCTTTGAGCGATGCATTTAAGGTCGACCGGCTAGAGCAATGTCCATCTGGCCATTCGTCCGTTAAGCAAAGGTTTCTCGAAAAGGTACTTTACGGGGTCCATTTTGGAATAGACCTTCGTCTGGTGTGCTAGCATATAGTGACGGAGTTTTTTGGATGACCATACCAATGCTAGACAGCTCTTCTCGACGGGTGAATATCGAGTTTCGTAATCGAGAAATTTCTTGCTAATGTAATAGATTGCGTGTTCTTCGCCGTTTATTTCTTGAGCGAGCATGGCGCCCATGGCGGTAGGGGTTGTTGTAAGGTACAAGGATAATGGTAAATCCTTTTGGGGTGGTCGTAGAACTGGCGGGTTGGTTAGCAATTCCTTGACCTTGTCAAATGCTTTTTGACATTCTTCGTCCCATTCAACGTGGTCGGTTTTCTTGAGTTTCTTGAAAACTGGTTCACATATCATGGTGAGTTTGCTGATGAAGCGTGAGATGTATTGGATTTGGCCCAAGAAATTTCGAATTTCGTCGAGGTCCTCCGGGGGTCGCATTTCGAGAATTGCTTTGACTTTCGAGGGGTCGACCTCGATGCCTCTTTGCCTCACTACATGTCCTAGTAGTTTACCGGATTTAACTCCAAAAGTACATTTTTGGGGATTGAGGCGCATTTTGTATTGTCGTAGGCGCGTGAAGAACTTGCGGAGGTTAGTGATATGACCACTTCTCTCCTTTGACTTCGCGATCATATCGTCGACGTAAACTTCAACTTCTTTGTGCATCATGTCATGTAAAAGGGTTGTGGCGGTGCGTTGGTATGTTGCACCAGCGTTGATTAGGCCGAAAGGCATGACCGTGTAGCAGTATGTGCCCCACGGTGTAATGAAGGCCGTCTTTGCCATGTCTTCGAGTGACATTTTGATTTGATTGTAGCCTGCGTAGCCGTCCATGAAGGATAGGAGGGCGTGATCGGCGGTGTTGTCGACTAGGACGTCCACATGGGGTAATGGAAAGTCATCTTTGGGACTAGCTTTGTTCAAGTCGCGAAAGTCAACGCATACTTGAATTTTGCCATTTCTTTTCAAGACTGGGACCATGTTTGAGACCCATTCAGGATACTCGATGACTTGGATGAAGCCGGCTTGTAGTTGTTTTTCGATTTCTTCCTTGACCATAAGGGACCATTCGGGACGTAATCTTCTTAGCTTTTGCTTGATGGGTTTGTAACCGGGTTTAATGGGGATGCGGTGCTCGGCGATGCTTCGTTCGATTCCGGGCATGTCTTTGTACGACCAAGCGAATACGTCCTTGAATTCGCTTAGGAGTTGTGTGAATTG
Source organism: Dianthus caryophyllus (assembly GCA_023091065.1). NCBI lineage: Eukaryota > Viridiplantae > Streptophyta > Magnoliopsida > Caryophyllales > Caryophyllaceae > Dianthus > Dianthus caryophyllus. Next base: position 16,925,539 of record CM041527.1, on the reverse strand, counting down.
GGCGCGCTCGTTTTCGTCTAGTGAGGCTCCTAGTTGTAATTCCCTTGGTTCTTCGGGGGTTCCCACGTTTATGGTTATGGTTTCCTCGATGATAGGGTCTTGTGTTCTTGGAGAGACAATGTTTGCAATGTATTTGTTTAATGATTGATTTGTTTGTTCATTTTCGCATGAGTTAGTGTCGTTTGTATTTTGTGTTTTGTTTGTTGTTTGTTGATTTTTGACTGTTTGTATTTTATTGTTTGTTTTAGCTTGAGACAAGACGTAAGCAAATTTATTTATTTCATTATTTTGAAGAGAATTATTCGACAAATCAGAAAATTGCTTGGAGCTTGCCTCCGTAAAAAGGAAATCTAAACTAAAGCTAGAGTCTAGGATAGATGGGTCGACAGATGACCCGACACTAAGAGCATTAGAGTCTAAAAGAATTTCTTCTTCTTCTTCATCGTCTTCTGTGCCGTTGGAGCTGCTTGAGCTGCTCGAGTTGCTTGAGCTGCTCGAGTTGCTTGAGTTTAAATCACTCTCGTCCTTGTCTTTGAGATTAGTGACATGGTCGAAGAGTGGTCCTTCCCCGGTGATAAGCTGGAAGTGGTGACCTTGTGCATCGGTCCATTTCAGCGTCTTATACCATCCGTTGAGGGTTTTGTCTGTGGCGTCGGCTATGAGTAAGTTAGGATCGAAGTGACGGTCTCGCATGATTGTGGAGACAATCTCTTCGTTTTTGGTGCTCGGTGAGGCCTTGAGTGTGTTGGGCTCGGCCTCACTAGAGAAACAAGCTTCGGATGAATGGATGATGTCTCGAAGGGAGGTATTCCCGTCGACCGTTCCTCCGGGGGTGAAATATGCGTTCAGGTCGAGGATGTAAGGTCGCAGGGTGACCTTGTGGGTTGACCTTCGCCTTTGGATTTCCTTAACCATCTTCTCCTGGTCGTCGTTCTTGGGTTTATAGCCTAAACCCATGGTGAGCCAAAGGCTGTTGTTGCTTTTTGTTTTAAAGGGTTTGTAGGTTTTGATTGGTGTGCGTGTGATGGCGCCGACCTCAAAGTCGAACCCACATAAGTCTTCTGTGGGTTCAGCCACGATTTCCACAGAATTGGGCTCCTTTGGTGTATCGAAAAGGGCTCGGAAGTTTGAGGCATTCAAGGTTATGATCTCCTCGTTGAGAGGGATCTTAACCTTTTGATGTAGAGTAGAAGTTACGGCTTTGGTGGAGTGAATCCACGGGCGCCCCAGGAGTATGTTATAGGAAGGGGTCATGTCGATGACTTGAAACTCGACTTTTCTTTCTATGGGACACTGCGTATGTGAAGAGAAATGGTTCCTTTCACGTGACGTCGGGTTCCGTCGAAAGCTTTGACTCCGTTCATGCTCGGGGTGAAGTCTTTATCGGATAGGCCGAGGCGATGTGCGGTGGCCAATGGTAGAACATTGACTGCAGATCCGTTGTCAACAAGGGACACGGGCAAAGTTTTCTTCATACACTCTACGCTAATGTATAGAGCGAGGTTGTGGTTCGGTCCGAATGCGGGGAGATCATCATTTGAGAAGGTGATGGCTCCCGGTAACCAATCCCTTGTGACGTGGCTGACCATTTGATCTGGAGAGATCTCAGCATCTGCGCATGCTATTTGTAGAGCGCGAATGAATGCGTTCCTATGTTCCGCTGAGAGTCGTAAAAGGGCCCAGATGGAAACATCGGCTTTTGTGCGAGCGAGTTGTTTCTGAAGCTCCTCGTTCGTGTTAGGTGGTGGAATTATTGTAGAGGTGGAGGGCGTACTTGTAGAGGGAATATCCTCTTGGGCTACGGCCTTGCCTTTCTCGGTCGCAGTTGCTTTTCTGGCATGTTCATCCGTGAAGATATTCTGATAAGGACGACCAGAGCGTGTGAGATGTGAAACCTCGTCTTGGTCTTTCTTCTCGGGCTGTTCGCCCTTTTCTTTTTGATCTTTATTTTCGGGCTGCTTGCCCTTCTTCTTCTTCCCCTTCTTGTTCTTTTTGTTTTTATTCGAGGAAGGAGTAGTTGAGAGTTGAGCTACCGTTTTGTTGGTGGGTGGCCACCCTTCGTCTTCGTCATCACTGAACCAGACCCCATTGATTTGGTTGTTGGTGGGTGTGACCAAGTAGGAGCAATCTATGACGGGTGCTGATCCGAGGAAGATTGCAGGGTTGTCATAAATTGTGGGGTTGCTTTGGGCTCCGTTGCCGATTTCAATGAGTTCTTCGAAATTCTCGGCATCGCCGTAATCAAAGTGTCTTTGCCACTCGGGTCATAAGCTACCAAGAAATGTGTACATGAGCTCGTCTTCGTGTGGAGGGTTCAGAACTTGGGCAAGTAGTCCTCTCCAACGGGCGAGATATTGGGTGAAATCTTCCTCGTCCCCTTGGAGTTGAGTGACGAGAGTATGGAGGGAGACATGCTTGTCGGCCTTGGAGCGTTGTTCTAAGCGCGCAACTTCAAGTTGATGCAAGGCCTTCAAGTTGTCAATGTCTTTGGTGAGCTGATTAACACGGTCACGGAGAGTTCTCAGTCTATTGAGGTTAGCCACCTTTGAGGAGCGTTTGAAGCGAGGGGTGATGATGCGATTCATGGTGAGTATTCAGCTGAGGCCTGCATTTCACTTCGGATATTAGGGACACGACTCGACCCACTAGACTCACATTCATTTTTAAGCATTCATTTTAGCTCATTTCTTTGTTTAGAAAGACCTTTTATGTTTTGAAAAGAGGAGGTTTTCGAAAAGGTTTTAGCTAAAGGAAACGTTTGAGGCGAGGATGCGTGCGCACATCTCGTCTCGATGTTAAAAGATTTTGTTTTGCACCCGTCGAACTGATATCGGTAATTTGCCGAGGTGAGCTTGAGTCGGATGTGTAAAAGAAGAAGGATTCGGCTCGAGCAAGTCGAGTCGAGGATGTTAAAACAGAGTCCAGGCCGTGTGACCTAGAGGATTGAAATCCACGAGCTCGGGTTTCAATCCTTGCTCGGGTTTTTGCTTGTTAGTGAAAAAGGAGAATTTTGAGAAAGCTTGTTTCAAAAATTCGCGATAGTTTTGTTTGAAAAGTGTTAGTTTGTTAGATGTTAGGTTCGTTTATCTTTGAAACGTTTAAGCGAGTTTTCGAAGATATGAATGCAAATGCTCGTTTTGAAAAAGACCATGGAGTGCATAGCCTCGAACTTGTACGTATGACTCAAAAGGGGTGAAAATGAGTCAGTCGGGTACACCTCCAACTACCTCGAGTACGCTTTGGCAGATACTTAACCCCTTCATTTCCTTCGCCGGCGATAGGTTTTCGAAGAGAACCGGGGCGGTCGAGATAGCCGTTCACGGCAAGTGGAGGCGAGAGGAAAGTTAGTCCGGCATGTGCTTTATCGAGTGGACAAGCCTGCATGTGGGAACCACCTCTCGAGGGTGCAAAGGGTGCCTAGATTCCAAAAGGAATGGACTCTAAACGAATGTGCATAGCTCAAATATGTATACTTGGATTGTTCAAGGCTTTCAAGTTTCACCTCTTTATTTTTAAAAAGAAAAAGCTAGTTTAAAGTTTTAAAAATAAAATTTCCCCAGCGGAGTCGCCAAACTGTGGAACCCGGGAACCGCGTCGAGGGACCCAACTCGGCGGCTTGCTTTAGGGCGGATTTTAAAGTTAAAAAAGATTATTAAATTTGAAAAACCTTTAAGAACTGTTTTGGAGTCGCCACCTCATTATCGCGGAAATTAGGAACCTGCTACCATGTTCTAAGTTAAAAACATGTCCTAGATTTTGGAGCACGCCGACACCCCTAGGTCTAAGGTTGTGAAACCAGATTGGATTCGTGGTGAGGGTACTTTAGAAAAAGAGTTAATTCAAATAATGATTTATGAAAACCTTTTAGAAAAGCCTATGTAAAAATAGCCTCTACTGACCTAGAACAATCCTTGTAAGGTGATATTTAAGCTAATGTTATCGCTACGTACAAGTGCGATAAGTTTGTAAAAGAATGCAGATGCAGATGCAAAAAGATTGATTAAAACCCTCAGTTTAGCATGTTTAACTTGTTAACGAAAACGGTTCAGTTAAAGGTCGAATTCATTGTTTAAGTTGATTTATTGCAAAATAAGAAGGTGCAAGATGCATGCAAATAAAATAAAGTTCAATTGTCCATTGGTTTATTTTATAAGGTCGGTTGCTTATGCGACTTTGGCGTGTCATCGGATATGGAGTGTACCCGAAGTAAATAGAACACTTGGAGTGCAAGCGCGCTGGGTGCCAAAGACGGGGGGCGCTAGAGTGTAGACCCCTTTGTTAGTCCATTGAAAATAAGAAAAAGCTTTGATCCAAGTGGATCGGTACCTACCTTGTCCTGACGCTTCAGATCTGGGCAGAGCTTCGCTTCTTGAACTTAAAAGGAGGATGAATTCAACACGGGATGGTGTGTTGAACTCAAGGATTTGAGTGCTTGAGGCTTTGTAGGTGTTGAAGTGTGTATGCTGTGATTTCTGGGTGAAAAAGTTATGTTTCGAGGTCTGGTATAGGGGAGTATATATACTAAAAACCTCGGAAAAATTAGGAAACCCGGGGATAGAAACAGGCCAGGAAACCGCATAGGCTTATGCGGTTGCCCACCCAAACCGCATAAGCTTATGCGGTTTGAAGGTGTGGCTTTTAGCGTAGTTTCCTAGTTCCGGTTTGATTATATCTTAGAAAGATTACGGGATAATCCTTGCTTGCTCGCCAAGGAAGAGGCCTGGGATGTTTCTGAGATATTTTGATGTTCAGGGCTTTGGAGTGCGGGCCAAAGGCTGGGTTTGGGCTCGGTTTTGGGCCCGAGACCCGTAAAAATGAAAGAGGTGTGTTTGCGTAGTTTTTGTGAAATAAGGTAAGATGTGAAGCCGTATTTTGTGTAAGAGGGGGCTAAAGGGAAGATTTAGCCACCGGGCCTAAATTTAGGAATTTAGGAATGCTGAATTAGACCTTGTTAATGTAAAAGGACTAATTGTAGTGCAAATGCGAAGCTCATGCCAAATGAAGCAGGACGAGGACCTAGCTAGACTCCAAATGGACAAAATGAACGTTTATTTAAGTGTGATGTGAAGCGACCTAAATCATTTTAACATTTAAAACGACTCAAAATGAATTCGACATTAACTAGAACCGTTTAGTTAGCGTTAAAGCATGCGTAATAAAAGTCCGTGTTACATCACAGGGTTTTTTTTGGGAGGGTACGGATATGGGTATCCACACTTCTAGTATCGCAATCAACAAGATTTTGCTCTGAGAAATCAACCAAATTTCCTGTTTTAATTTTATATATTCCCTCCAAAGCCGCGACTGTTGCGAATGCCCAACAACATCCTACAATAGAAGGTTCAAATATGTGGTGTTTATTCCCTTTTTTTATTCTCCGAATTCATGTTTGTGGTATGTATAAGTCATGAATAAAAATAGAATGAAGTACAAATACTTACTAATATAAAGATTAGAAAAGGTTTGTATTTGTATGAACAGAGACTTTTAAGAATGTTTTAATTCCATTAAATGATTAATTTTTAAAAATATTACTAATATATATTTTTTGTAATGAAAATACTTACTAATATACATTTTGTGTAATAAACATAGTTCATGTTAATTACAATTAAAAGTGTAGATACCCTTATGATTACTTTCAAAAACAACCCCCATGATGAATAGGACTTCGCGTGTCAAAAATATAAAAGTCAAACGAATGCGAATATATGGAATAAAGTGCTGATGAGGCTAAGTCGTAGTCGCCTATCAAAAATAAACCTACGGGAACTACTAACTAGAAGCTAGTGGTAAGTAGGGTCGAGATCCACAGAGAGATGGTGCAATTAAAAGGTCGCTTAGAACTAGGCTATTTCTAAGGGTAACAAAATCAGTGTGTAGGAAGAGAACTAAACTAAGGACAAATAATAAAAAGGAGGTAAAAGTATATGAGAGGGAGATTAGGGTATCGGGTTCAATGTGACATCGATTCAGGAACTCAACTCAAAAGGAAATAACGATCAATTGAAGCTATACAAGTGACTAGGTATGAAAATACGCTCTCTCTTGTCAATATTAACCTTAAGCAAATTTAGCGGGCTCTCGCAATTTACTAAACTCAACTTATCAAATACGTGTAAGTCTAGTTTTAATTCGGTTTTCGTTCGTAAATTAAAACTACCTAAGTTCAATTTAATTAAGGCGTCCCTAAATTCAATTGATAATAAAAAACGCTGTAGATACCCGTATCCGTACCCCCCAAAAACAAACCCGATGATGAAAAGGACTTTCATGCATGCTTTTAAAAGAGTCGAAACGGTACAAAAGTGTCTAAAACGTATTAGTCATTTTTAGCGTATTAATTTGGATTTGCATAATCATGAAAATGAATGTCACTCTTAGTCATTATAAACACAACACGAGCACGAAACAGGAACGTCTTATTAAGCCAAGCCACAAAAACAGCCCAACTAGCTACAAAACGGCCCAAACTTACAAAAACGACCCAAAACGAACACTAACACAACACTCAAAACGGGCCAAAGTGCGTCCCGTGTCACATTTTCACAAAACTAGACTCTACAAAACCGTAAAATAATATACTTTAATATTATTTTATTTCGAGCCAAAACCGAAAAACACGACAAAAACCGAAACACGAAAACCAAAATTGAGCCAAAAACCAATTTGGCCCAAAATATCCAAATAAAACATAATCATCACCTAATCACACAACCAAAACCAAATGGCGGCATAAAACAGCCCACCAAAACAAAAATACAATCGCCAGTTGACAGGCGATTAAAAAGTTAAACGCCTGTCAACAGGCGATTATGTTTTTGTTTTGTAACAGCCGCCTTTTTGGTTTTTCTTAAAAAAAATCCAACCTAAACAAAATTAAAACCGCCTGTACACAGGCGATTTAATTTTGTGCACCCACAAAAACCAGCCATTTTCCTATAAATACCAACCCACTTCACTTCATTTCATATATCGGTTTTACAAAACACATTAACACACTCACAAAATCCACTCAAAAATACCGTCTTTTCACTTTCGAAAGGTAAACATTTTACCTACGCTCTGGGACGTTTTGAGACTCGGACAAAGGGGTACATTAACCCCAACCCGATATTGGCATTAGCGAAGCCGTATTCGTAATACGGTTGTAGTAATTCGGATTCATAATCCGTCTAAACCCCGCCAATATCGCATAAATAAACGACTCATTATCACTAAAGCAAACCGACGTCACTTTTATAATTATGCAAGTCCTCATTCATGCATTAAATAACGACTAGAATCACGGATCCAACACTAAATTGTACCGTTTCATAGAGTCTTTTTAGCATGTCAAAACTGAGGGTTTTCACAAATTCTTAAAGAGTCAAATATGAGGTCGGAGAATAACGTTTATGGTAATAATTTAGTCAATAAATTATTAATTAACGTACATTTCCCATAGAAAAGTCATTATTTTGACGATTTACATTATTTATGCATTTTCATCGAGTCATATATATTCGCACTTGTACGTAGCGTCATTTTAGCCCAAATATCGAAATTAACTAAATGTTTTCAAATTAGTAGAGACTACTTTTACGTAGGCTTTTTGATTTCAGTTTTCAAAACACATTTTTGTCAAAACTTTTGAAAAGTAACCTCACTCCGAATCCCTTCTCTGGTTTCAAACCTCAGATTGATAGATATCGACGCATCTTGAAATCTGAGACACTCGTGTCTTGTATTTCAAGACGCGTAGAATAGGTTCCAAATTCCTATAATATTTGGTGGCGACTCCGAAAATACATTTTCAAAAAGGATTTTTCTACTTTTCTTTTTTGATCACAAATTCATGCAATGATCTCCCCCATTTTCTCAAAAAGCACTTTTTCTGCGAGGCGCATTCCGCTTCGGCGCCAAGACGTGGCGAGGACGGGCGCGCGCAGGGCGTCAATAGGTCACTTTCCCGGTACCTTCAGCTGGCGACTCCGCTGGGGACGAGCATGATTTTTATTATTTTTGAAAAACTAGTTTTTCTTTTATTTTAAAATCATAAAGAAGTGAAGCTTGAAACTTTGAAAACATTTACGCTTTCGATATTTGGGCAAAAGTACGTTGAGTCGAATCCTCCTGATTCAAACCACACCCTTTGAGGAACGGCCCCCAGTAACTCTCGCTTCATAAGCGAGGTAACTCCGGACACCCTGTTCTCTCACCCCTCCACGATTACAAGTACGGCATCCGTACAAACGATCGTAACCAGTCAAACTCGAACGCTCTAGGGCCCGTCTTGAATACACACCTAAGACGTGTGTAGTCTTGCGGGTGCCCCGACCGAAACGTTAAGGGAATGGCCGGAGGGAACCTTACCCTATAAGCCAAAAACCTGTGTTTATATGTACAAGTGTGAAGCTATAGTACCCTCACTATAGTCGTCTTTCAAAACCTTTGCATGCAAAAACATTTCCTAGGCATTATACGTTTAAAATACGTCCATTTTGAAAATTCATTTTTAAACTTTTTTTCAAAAAGGTCATACTTTTTAAAACACGCCATTAGGCTCTTTGACCTATAGTCATTTGAGTTTGATAAATAAAATGCCAGTGCATTTAAAACCGATCCAGGATAATCACTAGATCCCAGATCTTTTTCAAAACGTAAATGAATTATGCGACTGACGTATCGTCATAATACATTGTGGATACCCATATCCGTACCCTCCCAAACAAAACCCTGTGATGTATCACGGACTTTTATTACGCATGCGTTAACGTTGACTTATACGGTTCTAACTAGTGTCAAATTCATTTTGAGTCGTTTTAAATGTTAAAATGTTTAGGTCGCTTCACATCGCTTTAAATAAACGTTCATTTTGTCCATTTGGAGTCTAGCTAGGTCCTTGTCCTGCTTCATTTGGCATGAGCTTCGCATTTGCACTACAATTAGCCCTTTTACATTAACAAGGTCTAATTCAGCATTCCTAAATTCCTAAATTTAAGCCCGGTAGCTAAAACCGCTATTTAGCCCCCTCTTACACAAAATACGGCTTCACGTCTTATCTTATTTCACAAAAACTATGCAAATACACCCTTTTTATTTTTCCGGGTCTCGGGCCCGAAACCGAGCCCAAACCCAGCCTTTGGCCCGCACCCCAAAGCCCCAAGCATCACAAAATATCTCACAAATATCCCAGCACTTTTCTTGAGCTACACGTTCGAGATTATCATGAAATCTTTCAAAGATTTAATGCAACCGAAACTTGGAAAGCAGACCTAAAACCAGACCCCAAAACCGCATGACCTTATGCGGTTTGAGGGGGGAACCGCATAAGCCTATGCGGTTTCCCCAGGCAACCGCATAAGGCTATGCGGTTCCTAGGCCCGTTTTTATCCCCGATTTCCTAATTTCTCTGAGGTTTTAGTATATATATAGCCCTATACCTCGACCTCGAAACACACTTTCAGATCACAATTTCTCCTCACAATTCACAAAAACCCTCACAAAGCCTCAAGCACTCAAATCCTTAAGTTCAACACACCATCCCGTGTTGAATTCATCCTCCTTTTAAGTTCAAGAAGCGAAGCTCTGCCCAGATCTGAAGCGTCAGGACAAGGTAGGTACTGATCCACTTGGATCAAAGCTTTTTCTTATTTTCTATGGACTAACAAAGGGGTCTACACTTTAGCGCCCCCCCCGGCTTTGGCACCCAGCGCGCTTGCAATCCAAGTGTTCTATTCACTTCGGGTACACTCCATATCCGATGACACGCCAAAGTCGCATAAGCAACCGACCTTATAAAATAAACCAATGGACAATTGAATTTTATTTTATTTGCATGCATCTTGCACCCTTCTTATTTTGCATTAAATCAACTTAAACAATGAATTCGACCTTTAACTGAACCGTATTCGTTAACATGTTCAACATGCTAAACTGAGGGTTTTAATCAATCTTTTTGCATCTGCATCTACATTCTTTTACAAACTTATCGCACTTGTACGTAGCGATAACATTAGCTCAAATATCATCTTACAAGGATTGTTCTAGGTCAGTAGAGGCTATTTTTACATAGGTTTTTCTAAAAGGTTTTCATAAATCATTATTTGAATTAACTCTTTTTCTAAAGTACCCTCACCCCGAATCCAATCTGGTTTCACAAGCCTTAGATCTAGGGGTGTCGGCGTGCTCCAAAATCTAGGACATGTTTTTAACTTAGAACATGGTAGCAGGTTCCTATTTTCCGCGATAAATAGGTGGCGACTCCATAACAGTTCTTAAAGGTTTTTCCAACTTAATCTTTTTTAACTTTAAAATCCGCCCTTAAGCAAGACGCCGAGTTGGGTCCTTCCCGGGTTCCACAGTTTGGCGACTCCGCTGGGGAGATCTTATTTTTAAAACCAAAAACTAGCTTTTTCTTTTTAATAATAAAGAGGTGAAACTTGAAAACCTTGAACAATCCAAAGTATACATATTTGAGCTATGCACATTCGTTTAGAGTCCATTCCTTTTGGAATCTAGGCACCCTTTGCACCCTCGAGAGGTGGTTCCGACATGTAGGCTTGTCCACTCGATAAAGCACATGCCGGACTAGCTTTCCTCTCGCCCCTCCACGGCTTGCCGTAAACGGCTATCTCGACCGCCCCAGTGCTCCCTTCAGAAAACCTATCGCCCCGGCGTAAGGAAATGAAGGGGTTAAGTATCTACCAAAGCGTACTCGAGGTAGTTGGAGGTGTACCCGACTGACTCATTTTTCACCCTTTTTGAGTCATACGTACAAGTTCGAGGCTATGCACCCCATGGTCTTTTTTCAAAACAAGCATTTGCATTCATATCTTCGAAAACTCGCTTAAACTTTTCAAAGATAAACGAACCTAACATCTGACAAACTAACACTTTTCAAACAAAACTCTCGCGAATTTTTGAAATAAACCTTTTCAAAATTTCCTTTTCACTAACAAGCAAAAACCCGAGTAAGGAATAAAACCCGAGCTCGTGGATTTCGATCCTCTAGGTCACACGGCCTAGACTCTGTTTTAACATCCTCGACTCGACTTGCGCGAGCCGAATCCTTCTCTTTTTACACATCCGACTCGAGCTCACCTCGGCAAATCACCGTTATCAGTTCGACGGATGCAAAACAAAATCTTTTAACATTGAGACGAGATGTGCGCACGCATCCTTGCCTCAAAAGCTTCCCTTAGCAAAACCTTTTCGAAAATCTCCTTTTTCAAGCTTAAAAGGTCATTTAAAACAAAGAAATGAGCTAAAATGAATGCCTAGAATGAATGTGAGTCTAGTGGGTCGAGTCGTGTCGCTAATATGTAAAGTGAAATGCAGGCCTCAGCTGAATACTCACATGAATCGCATCATCACCCCTTCCTTCAAACGCTCCTCAAAGATGGCTAACCTCAATAGACTGAGGACTCTCCGTGTCCGCATTAATCAGCTCACCAAAGGCATTGACAACTTGAAGGCTTTGCATCAACTTGAAGTTGCACGCTTAGAACAACGCTCCAAGGCCAACAAGCATGTCTCTCTTCATACTCTCATCACCCAACTCCAAAGAGACGAGGAAGATTTCACCCAATATCTCGTCCGTTGGAGGGGACTACTTGCTCGAGTTCTGAACCCTCCACACGAAGACGAACTCATGTATACGTTTCTCGGTAGCTTACGACCCGAGTGGCGAAGACACTTTGATTACGGCGATGCCGAGAATTTCGAAGAACTCATTGAAATCGGCCTCGGAGCCCAAAGCAACCCCACAATTTATGACAACCCTGCAATCTTCCTCGGATCAGCACCCGTCATAGATTGCTCCTACTTGGTCACACCCACCAACAACCAAATCAATGGGGTCTGGTTTAGTGATGACGAAGACGAAGAATGGCCACCCACTAACAACACGGTAGCCCAACTCTCAACTACTCCCTCCTCGAATAAAAACAAAAAGAACAAGAAGGGAAAGAAAAAGAAGGGCAAACAGCCCGAAAACAAAGATCAAAAAGAAAAGGGCGGGCAGCCCGAGAAGGAAAACCAAGACGAGGTTTCACACCTCACAAGCTCTGGTCGTCCTTATCAGAACATCTTCACGGATGAACATGCCAGAAAAGCAACTGCGGCCGAGAAAGGCAAGGCCGTAGCCCAAGAGGATAACCCCTCTACAAGTACACCCTCCACCTCTACAATAATTCCACCACCAAACACGAGTGAGGTGCTTCAGAAGCAACTCGCTCGCACAAAAGCCGATGTTTCCATCTGGGCCCTTTTACGAGACTCGGCGGAACATAGGAATGCATTCATTCTGTAACACCCCGACTTTTCCTAATATTTATTATTTGTCTCATTTATAATCGTAAATTATTTCTCTTGATTCTCTCATTTCTTTTAGCTCGAGAAAATCAGTTCTCTTGTCGCGTGGATAAGCTACTCTGTAGTCGGAACTTAAATACGGAGTAATTTAGCTAAAAACGGTGTAATTTCCTCATACGAACTCCGATTCAGGTGATTCAAAAGGCTAAACTGCGTATTTTTTCGACGCCGTCACAACTGCCAAACTTTCAGGAGCCAGAGTGGACCGCTCCACCCCGGGCCGAGCTGCTCCCTCAACTCGGGTTGGGTTTTAGGCCTTTCTTGGGTTTGCTTTTTGCTCAAGGCATGATCTTATCTCATTCCCTCTTTACCCTAGCTCCAAAATCAGATTTTTCATTCCTAATCTCATCCCTAATCTCATCCTCATTCATCCCTCATAATTCTCCCACAAGAACTCTCTCAAAACTCATCATACTCCATTGTTGATCATCCTTCCTTCCATCTCTTTAGCCCTAAATCTTTCCTCTTCAATTCTCTTTGGAGAGAATTGGAGAGAAAACCCCAAGTTCTGATTTCTCTGACTCAGGTTCACTAAACGGAAGATCGCCGGAGATCCGACCGTCCGATTTTGCCGAAATTTTTTGAGAATGTTCCTGACTCTTGGGGCTACCTTTTCACCGTTCAGTTTTTCATTTGGAGCTCTGGATCGTCTGTTATCGCGTCTGGACAGAAGGGTTGAAAACTGTGCTTTTCTTTAGCTTGTTTGGAAAAGGTAGCTAGGTGTAGCCCTAGTGATATTTTGACATGTATGAGGCCCTAGACGTTGTTTAGGATATTTTGAATGGTTGTATGATGATAAAGTTGCATGCTTTGGTTTGTTTGGTTGTGTCCTAATCGTTGTACTTGAATTGGTGAGTCGGCCTCATACTTTGAGAGTCTAGAAGCATGTCTAGGCTTGTTTGATCATATGATATCGTCGAGTATGTTGTTATATTGCTTAAGGTTACTAACTTGTTAAGTAAATTGACTTGGTTATGAGTTTATGTTGATCACCTTGACTATTACTCCGTATGTAACTATGTTAAAGATACTAAATTGTATTGTGTTGAGTATGAGTATGGAAGTGGTATGCTATGATAATGTTTGACAATGAGATGATAAGTTATGAGTATGTTTATGAGTTGAGAATGGTTTGGCATTGTTGGGTAACGTTGTACGGAGTAGTATTGATTATGCTAGTATTGATCTTGACTTTGTATTGATTTGATTGAGCTTGAGTTGAGTGTGCGTACGTGCACTGTTGGGCACGTGCGTGAGGAGATACAACGTCCATTGTAGGACGGATGCCGCCCTTAGGGGTTCCCATCCGCTTTTGTCACGGATAGGGACTATGGTTTGATTGATATGTCGACACCGTTTTTGTCGCGGTGACACCGTCTTTGTTCGCGGTGGGTTTGGCCAAATTTAGACAGTTTGAGGAGCTTTTGTCGTTCCGCCATAGGGTTGGGACTTTTGTCGTTCCGGGGTGATTCTTGTTGCTTCACCCAGTCCTCCGTACTTACTCTTGCATTGGTTTGATTGATGATTGGATTGACTACTGATTATTTGACTTGAGGTTGACATATTGATGATAATGTTGAGGTTTGTGTATGCTATTGTCGTTGAAATTGTTGTTGTACTTTGAACATAGGCCGTAGGCCAGGTAAGGTACTTGTTGGATTGTCGGTTGTGTTTTATATGTTGAAATATGACTGGGGAGCACCTAGTTACTCCCCACTGATTGTGGCTGTTACTTTCTTTTGTGGCAGGTTTGTGCGGGGACGGGTTAGTGTGAGAAGCCGTGAGGATTGTTGACCCCGTAGCTAGTTGGAGGATAACCTTGATTGACTTTGGATTTAGACTTGATGTTATTTATTTATTTATTTATTTATTTATTTATTTTTATACTTATATCTTTTGGAGTTGGATTGTAAGGGGTATTTATTCCCCATTTGTTAGGCTCAAGGCCTACTCTTTTGTCGTTTGTTTGTCTAGTGAGTGACGACTCGGATTACACGGTGTTTCCGCCACCGTGGTCTTCATTTTATTTTCATTTTCCCTCTAAAATCCTTTTATTTCTTTATTTTATTTTATTGGAAAATCCGGGTTGTTACACATTCGCGCTCTACAAATTGCATGCGCAGACGCTGAGATCTCTCCAGATCAAATGGTCAGCCATGTCACAAGAGATTGGTTACCAGGGGCTATCACCTTCTCGAATGATGATCTCCCCGCATTCGGACCAAACCACAACCTCGCTCTATACATTAGCGTAGAGTGTATGAAGAAAACTTTGCCCGTGTCCCTTGTTGACAACGGATCTGCAGTCAATGTTCTACCATTGGCCACCGCACATCGCCTCGGCCTATCTGATAAAGACTTCACCCCGAGCATGGACGGAGTTAAAGCCTTCGACGGAACCCGACGTTACGTGAAAGGAACCATTTCTCTTCACGTACGCAGTGGTCCCATAGAAAGAAAAGTCGAGTTTCAAGTCATCGACATGACCTATTCTTATAACATACTCCTGGGACGGCCGTGGATTCACTCCACCAAGGCCGTAACTTCTACTCTACATCAAAAGGTTAAGATCCCTCTCAACGAGGAGATCATAACCTTGAATGCCTCAAACTTCCGAGCCCTTTTCGATACACCAAAAGAGCCTAATTCTGCCGAAATTGTGGCCGAACCCGCAGAAGACTTATGTGGTTTCGACTTCGAAGTCGGCGCTATCACACGTACACCAATCAAAACCTACAAACCTTTCAGAACAAAAAACAACAACAGCCTTTGGCTCACCATGGGTCTAGGCTACAAACCCAAGAACGGCGACCACGAGAAGATGGTTAAGGAAATTCAAAGGCGAAAGTCAACTCACAAGGTCACCCTGCGACCTTACATCCTCGACCTGAATGCATACTTCACCCCCGGAGGAATGGTCGACGGGAATACCTCCCTTCGAGACATCATCCATTCATCCGAAGCTTGTTTCTCTAGTGAGGCCGAGCCCAATACACTAAAGGCCTCACCGAGCACCAAAAACGAAGAAATTGTCTCCACGATCATGCGAGACCGTCGCTTCGATCCTAACTTACTTATAGCCGACGCCACAGACAAAACCCTCAACGGATGGTATAAGACGCTGAAATGGACCGATGCACAAGTCACCACTTCCAGCTTATCACCGGTGAAGGACCACTCTTCGACCACGTCACTAACCTCAAAGGCAAGGACGAGAGTGACTCAAGCAACTCAAGCAACTCAAGCAACTCAAGCAGCTCAAGCAGCTCCAGCGGCACAGAAGACGATGAAGAAGAAGAAATTCTTTTAGACTCTAATGCTCTTAGTGTCGGGTCATCTGTCGACGCATCTATCCTAGACTCTAGCTTTAGTTTAGATTTTCTATTTACGGAGGCTAGCTCCAAGCAATTTTCTGATTTGTCGAATAATTCTCTTCAAAATAATGAAATGAATAAATTTGCTTACGCCTTGTCTCAAGCTAAAACAAATAACAAAATACAAACAAACAAAAATCAACAAGCAACAAACAACACACAAAATACAAAAGACACTAACTCATGCGAAAATGAACAAACAAATCAATCATTAAACAAATACATTGCAAACATTGTGCACCCAAAAACACAAGACCCTATCATCGAGGAAACCATAACCATAAACGTGGGGACCCCCGAAGAACCAAGGGAACTACAACTGGGAGCCTCACTAGACGAACACGAACGCACCCTTTTCACACAACTCCTGAGCGAATTCAAGGACGTTTTCGCTTGGTCATACAAAGATATGCCCGGAATCGAACGAAGCATCGCCGAACATCGCATCCCCATTAAACCCGGTTACAAACCCGTCAAGCAAAAGCTAAGAAGACTACGTCCTGAATGGTCACTTATGGTCAAGGAAGAAATCGAAAAACAACTACAAGCCGGTTTCATCCAAGTCATCGAATATCCTGAATGGGTCTCAAACATGGTCCCAGTCCTGAAAAAGAATGCCAAAATTCGAGTATGCGTTGACTTTCGCGACTTGAACAAAGCTAGTCCCAAAGATGACTTTCCATTACCCCATGTGGACGTCCTAGTCGACAACACCGCCGACCACGCCCTCCTATCCTTCATGGACGGCTACGCAGGCTACAATCAAATCAAAATGTCACTCGAAGACATGGCAAAGACGGCCTTCATTACACCGTGGGGGACATACTGCTACACAGTCATGCCCTTCGGCCTAATCAATGCTGGCGCTACATACCAACGCACCGCTACAACCCTTTTACATGACATGATGCACAAAGAAGTCGAAGTTTACGTCGACGATATGATCGTAAAGTCAAAGGAGAGAAGTGGTCACATCACTAACCTCCGCAAGTTCTTCATTCGCCTACGACAATACAAAATGCGCCTCAACCCCCAAAAATGTACTTTTGGAGTTAAATCCGGTAAACTACTAGGACACGTAGTGAGCCAAAGAGGCATCGAGGTCGACCCCTCGAAAGTCAAAGCAATCCTTGAAATGCGACCCCCGGAGAACCTCGACGAAATTCGAAGTTTCTTGGGACAAATCCAATACATCTCGCGCTTCATTAGCAAACTCACCATGATATGTGAACCAGTTTTCAAGAAACTCAAGAAAACCGACCACGTTGAATGGGACGAAGAATGTCAAAAAGCATTTGACAAGGTCAAAGAATTACTAACTAACCCGCCTGTTCTGCGACCACCCCAAGCGGATCTACCGCTATCCCTATACCTTACAACCACATCTACCGCCATGGGCGCCATGCTCGCTCAAGAAATAAACGGCGAAGAACATGCAATCTATTACATCAGCAAGAAATTTCTCGATTACGAAACTCGATATTCACCCGTCGAGAAGAGTTATCTAGCTTTAGTATGGTCATCTAAGAAGCTCCGTCACTATATGCTAGCACACCAGACAAGGGTCTATTCCAAAATGGACCCCGTAAAGTACCTCTTCGAGAAACCTGTGCTTAACGGACGAATGGCCAGATGGACATTGCTCCTAGCCGAATTCGATCTTAAGTACGTACCCCTCAAAGCAATCAAGGGACGAGCAGTCTCCGATTTCCTAGCCGAAAATGCAATCAACGAACAACCAATCATCGACACAACATCCCTTCCAGACGATGGGATTTACAACATCAATCAAGAACAATGGGAGTTATACTTCGATGGCTCCTCCAACTATCGAGGATGTGGAGTAGGAATACTTCTCATATCCCCAAATGGCGAACACACACCCTTATCAATCAAGCTAGACTTCGACGTAACAAACAACGCCGCAGAATACGAAGCATGCTTGCACGGTCTCCAAGCAGCGCTTGTACTCAACGCCCGCAACATAAGAGTCTATGGGGACTCCTCCCTCATAATCAACCAAGTATCCGGAGCATGGAAGATACTTAATGAAAACCTAGCACTATACCAAAACAAAATACAAGAACTCATAAACGAATTCTACCACGTAGAATTCATACACCTTGTTGGTACCAAAAACCCAGGCTGGTCCAGAACCCTGGTCCAGGCCTAGACGGGTACAGGATTCACAGCCAGGACTGAGCGTGCGGTCGATACCGGCCGGTCTGAGACAAAACAAAGGTGCAGGTCAGGAGAGGAAAACCCAAGATGGGCCAAGCCCAACGGAAGAGGTAAACAAACAAAGAAGAAAGCCCAAAGGCCGCAGCAGCAACCCTAGAGAAAGACGTTGTAGAGACCAAGTCAAGGCAGCAGAAATAGGGCCGTGGAAATAGCAACTACTGGAGAGATCAGAGGAAGAGGTTACCTACATTTTGGGGAACGAACGTTGGGCTCAAGACACTATATAAGCAAGAGAACTCAGAAGAAAAAGGGCATTCATCATCACACAACGCAAGCACACAATACTCTACGCAATTCTCAAGCATCCAACCACTTTATATTTTTACGATTATATAGTTTTCTGTACCAGTTGGTCCAGGCTCTGTACCTATTATTTCAGAACTAGTGAAGATCCTCTCCTGGCTTGGCGCCCGTGGTTTTTCCCTTAACATTTAAGGGTTTTTCCCACGTAACATATCGTGTGTTTTGTACCATTTTTGTTATCTTTCGTGCATTTAAAGTCAATCACATAAATCACCACTAAAAGCAACCTAAGGGATAGTACTAGTAGATCCACAATTACATAAACGAACCGTGTGAGAAAATCACCCCGAACAGTTTGGCGCCGTCTGTGGGGATACTAGTTTATTAATCCTACAAAATTTTACAAACCAACGAGATCAACCAACGTGAAAGATGGAAGGTACAAGTGCAGAAGCCATGCTCAAGCTCCAAGAGGAATTGCAACAAGCCAAGCAAGTTGCAGAACAGGCCAAGAAAGCTGCAGAGGATGCCAAGGCTGAGGCTGCAAAGCTGAAGGAGGCTGAGGCTATCCTGAAGAAACAACTGGAGTCCTCAGTCCAGAAAAAAGCCTCAGGATCCAGGATCCCACCAGGTACACCATTTTCTGATGTGATCAAACAACTTGACTTCTCTGCTTTCTCTTCTGCAGGTTCAAAAGGATCAAAAGACGATCCACTCAATGTGGAGGAGAACCCAGAGAACAGTGCTGCAGGTGGAAGTGGAGACCCAAAGACACCAGAGGGAGTTGGTGCAGGCGAGGTCATGCAGTACATGATGATGGAGATGCAGAAACTCTCGGATCTGGTGCGCAAGGTTCCAGGACTTCCACCACCCATAGAGGAGGCAACCCCAGGATGCTACTCAGATTCACCCTTTGATGATTGCATTGCAATGGTGGAGATGCCAAAGAAGTACACAGTGCCCAACTTAAAGCTCTATGATGGGACGTACAGCTGATCCTCTGGAACACGTTGCTCAGTACAGGCAGAGGATGTTCAACGTTCCTATCCCAGCAGAGAAGAGGGAGGCGTGCATGTGCAAAAGCATTGGTTCAACCTTGATCGTCCCTCGGTGGTACATCAACCCGCCAATCAAGACCATCAAGTCGCTCAGAGCCGATCAACCTTTTCAACGTCGATTCGCGATGGCAGATTGTTGGAGAAGCGGACCCGGTGATGCATGCGGGTGGTCCAGAATGAGAACGAGTCTCTAAGGGACTTCCTGCACCGTTTCAACAAGGAGAAAGTGTCCATCCCCAGATGTGACATCGGCACGGCCATTGAGGCCTTCAGGCAAGGTTTGGTTAGAGATTCTGATCTTTATGTTGAACTAACTCGCTACCCTTGTTCTACCTTTGAGGATGTGCAGGCTAAGGCTCTGGCCCAGATCAGGGTAGAAGAGGACCAACAGTTCAGGGCAAGGTATCAGGACCAGGGCAGGGCTGAACGAAAAGTCACCACCCAGAGGCACAGCAACAGCAGGCCTGGTCCATATCAGAGGCCAAGCAGGAGGGAGGCAAACGCCGTGGATGAACAGACTGATGCACCCAGGGTTCCACCTCCAGTTTCAGAGTACTGCTTTTCTGTAGATCTGCCAGGCCTGATCAACAAGTTGGATAAGTTGGGCTCAGCAGTTAGATGGCCAAAAGCAAGCGAGAAGCCCAACCCAAGGAGAGACACTACCAAGTGGTGTGAGTACCATTCTGATATTGGACACACCACAGAGGAATGCATAGCTCTCAGGAGGGAAATAGCTCACCTACTAAAGAATGGCCACCTGAAGGATATCCTGCCCAGAAACAGAAGGAACAGAGGTGAACGAGATGAGCCCAGAGATCTTCCTCCACCACCACCAACCCATGAGGTAAAATTCATCTCTGGTGGATCAGATATTTGTGGACTAACATATTCTGCTACAAAGCGTGTAGCTCTGGAGAACAGGCAACAACCACCAGCAGGACAAACAGGTCCGGTCCAGGAGATCGTGTTTGATGAGTCAGACCTACAAGGAGTGCATGGGCCACACCACGATGGACTGGTAATCAAGGTCCAGATTGGAACCTGCATGGTCAGAAGAGTCCTGGTAGATGGGGGCAGTTCAGTCAACATCATCATGATGGAGGCGCTGGAAGCAATGGGGCTGAAAGAATCTGACGTAACGAAGAAGTCCAGCGTCCTAGTAGGGTTCAGTGGAGAGACAAAGCACAGCTTGGGAGAGATCACCCTACCAACCTATGTGGAAGGAGTCACCTCTTTCGAGAAGTTTTGCGTGATAGACTGCCTGTCCTCATACAACATAATCTGGGCGACCACGGATCCACAACCTCAAGGTGTACCTTCAACGTACCACGGTGCATCAAGATACCAACAAAGTGGGACAAAGAATCTGGTCCGAGGAGAGCAACAACAAGACAGGGAATGTTAGGCGACCACGAAACCTCCTAGTCCGTAAGTCCTCGCATAGCAATTAAAGCGACTGTCAGTGCATTGAGAACCTGTCCCACGCATGGAGACGGATGAAATTGTTTTGGTGAAGAAAGACCTGGCGGGAAGGTTACGGTTGGTTCGACGCTCCGCAGGTAATCGGACTCGCTCTAATTGACTTTACGAGGAAGAAAGAGCATTGTTTTGCCTGGTCCCATTTTGATATGGTGGTATAAGTTACGATGTTATTACGCATAAGTTAAATATTGACCCAACTTTTAAGCACTGAAAGCGAGCGCAGGAAGTTTGCACCAGAACGTAATGAGATTGTGAACCAGGAGGTACAGAAACTGCTAGACATGGACATGATAAAAGAAGTAGTGTACCCAGATTGGTTGGCCAATGTAGTTGTGGTCCAGAGAAAGAATGGCAAGTGGAGAGTATGCGTGGACTATCTGACTGAACAAGGCGTGCCCAAAGATTCATTTCCACTACCACACATAGATGCCATGGTAGACGCCACCGCAGATACGAAGTCTTGACATTCATGGATGCAGCTAGCGGATTCAACCAGATCAGGATGTACCCCCCAGACCAGGAGCATACAGCGTTCATGACCAGCAGAGGAATCTACTGCTACAAAGCTATGCCTTTTGGACTAAAGAATGCAGGTGCAACATATCAAAGGCTAGTAAACATGATGTTCAAGGATCAGATTGGAGATACAATGGAAGTCTACATCGATGATATGGTGGTGAAGTCAAAGAAAGCCGAGGACCACATCCTGGACCTGGAAAGAGCGTTTGAGATTATGGAAAAGTATAACATGAAGTTAAATCCTACTAAATGCACTTTTGGCGTCACTGCAGGGAAATTCTTAGGTTATATGGTGACAAAAAGAGGCATAGAGGCTAGTCCAGAACAGATCTCAGCAATAATCAACTTGCAGTCCCCCGAACTTCGAAAGATGTCCGTAAATTGTTGGAAGAGTAGCGTGGCCGAACAGGTTCATCTCGAGATCTTACGAAAGGTGCAAGCCATTCTATGATCTTACGAGAAAGAACAAGCGATTCAACCGGGGGCGAGCAGGAGAAAGCCTTCCAGGGCCTGAAAGTGTACCTATCGTCAGCTCCACTCCTGTCCAAGCCTGATCCAGGAGAGTCACCGGTCTGTGCACATGCCTGCGAAAGCCTCTGTAAGTGCAGTCTTGGTGAGAGAACCAGATGGACAAGAACATCCTGTGTATTATGTAAGTAAGAGTCTTACGGATCTTTGAGACCAGGTATTACGTATTGGAAAAGTTTGTTTTGGCTTTATGATTGCTTGTACCAAGTTGCGCCCATATTTTGAGGCGCATCATATTATCATTCGTACTAATGTTCTGTAAGATCGGTGTTGTCTAGACGAGAACTTTCGGGGCGTATGTCAAAATGGTCGATAAAGTTGAGCACCTATGATCTATCCTATGAGCCCGCAAAGAATCAAATCTCAAGCATTAGCAGACTTTGTGGTCGACTTCACTCCCACGCTAGAAGCGAGTAACAAAAGAAATCTTCCATATGGACGAAGCTTGGACACTGGGAACTCGGGCGGATGGTTCACCAACATCGAAGTCTTGGACTAGGTGTGGTCTGAAGTCGCCATGTGGGGACAAGATAAGACAGGTGTATCTGTGAGTTGAACTACCAACAATGAAGTGAGTATGAGGCACCGATAAGCGGTGAATGTGTGTCTGGACATGAAGGTTCAGAATCTAAAGGTAAAGATAGACTCTTTGTTGGTCGCAAACCAAATCAATGGTACGTACGCTGCTAAAGATTCTAAGATGATTGCATATCTTGATTTGGTTAAAAATCTTTTTCAAAAGTTTACTAACGTTGAGGTTGAGCAAGTCCCTAGAGATCAGAATGTGCAGGCAGATGCTTTGGCTAACATAGGATCAAAGATTTGAACCTGGTACGGACAAGATACCTATTATACACGTCTTGGAACGGCCAGTCGAAAGTTCAACGATCCCACGTAACGCAGTCCAAGCTACCCAGACCTGGACCAAACCATATTACGAATGGCTGGTCCAGGGCAAATTACCACAGGACAAGGTTGAGGCAAGAGCATTCAGAATCAAGGCGTCCAGATACACAATCATACAGGGTATACTATTCAGAAGGTCCTTTAATGGATCAGACTCATACGCCTAGAACGACCAGGTCAGACAAGATCTTGTCAGAAATACACGATGGACATTGTGGAAATCACACAGGTGGTAGAAGCATGGTTAACAAAATTCTACGCATGGGCTACTACTGGCCCACAATGAAAACAGATAGCATCCAATATGCCACAAAATGTGACGCCTGTCAAAGGCATGGTCCAGAGATACATCAGCCTGCACAGAACCTGCACTCGATATCTGCACCATGGCCATTCATGAAATGGGGCATGGACTTAGTTGGTAAATTACCAATGGCTCCAGGGCAGAAGGTGTTTATGCTAGCAATGACAGACTACTTCTCTAAGTGGATAGAGGCAGATGCATACAAAAACGTCACAGAAAAAGAAGTTATAGCCTTCATAAAGAAGAACATCATCAGCAGGTATGGGATCCCCTCAGAAATAGTATGTGACAATGGACTTGCATTCGTGGGAAACAAGACCAGAGATTTCTGTACAAGGTGGAACATCAACTTGGTGACCTCTCCACCAAGATATCCTCAAGCAAATGGACAAGCTGAATCCAGCAACAAGATTGTGATCAATTGCATCAAGAAGAAGCTGATGGAGAAACAAGGGAGATGGGTTGAAGAGCTGCCACTGGTACTATGGGCAGACAGGACCACGCCAAAGAGAGCAACAGGACAAACTCCATACTCAATGGTTTATGGATGTGAAGCTGTACTACCAATAGAAGTGCACGTTCCAACGGTCAGGTATGAACTCAATACATTTTCTGAAAATAATGAGCTACTGCGGATGTACCGACACAGCCCAGGAGCTCAGGGACTTAGCAGCAGTAAGGTTGGCTGCATACCAACAATCAGTGGCCAGAAGTTACAACAAAAATGTGAGAGTACGAATGTTCAGGACAGGGGATCTGGTCCTGAGAAAAGTATTTCAGAACACAAGGGACAAGGCTGCAGGCAAGTTGGCTGACACTGGAAGGCCCATACCTTATTGATTCAGCAACAGGGAAAGGCTCTTACAGACTACAGACCCTGGAAGGAGACATGATCCCAAGACCTTGGAACACACTCCACCTCAAGCTCTATCACATGTAAAGTGTCCTGGACCAAGACATCTGGTAATCCACAAAACTCAAAACTTTTCCTTTGCAAATTATCCAATGCAATCAGATCGACTGAAGTCGTGAGGGCCGCTATGGCTAACGCCAACTGGCCAAGCCCTGACTCTTTTGTGCAGTGCAAAGCAGATCGTAAATCTGGTCCAGCCGAACCAAAGACAAAGACAAAACCTTGGGCTCCACCAAAGACGATCGCAGAACAACGGACAGGAGTAATGTCCGTTAAGGGAGCCCCAAAGTGTAAGTCGCCTAAATTTTCAAACGCATGCATGCTACTAGACAGATTCACAACAAATTATATGCGCATCATAACAAAAAGCATAACAAAACATAACATAAGCAAAACATAGCATAACGTGGCCTAGCATAACTAGCAAAAAGTTGACAAAAGTCAAACCATGCCTATGCATGGATAACAGAATTCAGAGACAAAGTTCAAACCCAAAGCAAAGTTTAAATACTTACAGACCAAATAAACACAGGGGACATTCCCCCCCTGGCAAATTCAAAGATTGTTCAGAAAAACCAATAACAAAGCCAAAGTTCAATTGATTCATTCATTCGTCGGACTCACCAGTCTTTTCAGCATGCTCCTCTGCAGGATCAGCGAGGGAAGGGCCAGACTCCTCAACACCTGGACCAGAAGCAACTCCAAAGACCGGTCATGCAAATGAGGTGACTTCAGCCTGCTCTGGGACAACTTCATCAGGGAACAATTGTCTAAAGGTGGCAATCTCCGCGGAAAGATCCCAGGCAGCACGAGCCTCAGAACTGGCATTCATCATCTCAATCCTGGTACGAAGTGTGTGGAAGATGCTCAGGTCCCTCACCACTGCATTATGTCTTTTTGCGTCCTCCCTTAGGTCCTCAAGCTCCCTGGTCAGCTCGCCAATATGGTTATCCTGCTGCTGGATCCTCTCGAAATGAATCTTATCCATCTCAGCCAGCTTCCCACACCGGTAGTTCACACTCTCAAGCTCCTTCTTGGCAGTCTCAAGGGAAGAGCGCAGCACCTCATTTTCAAATTTCGACTTTGTTCCTACCACTCACCAAGACGGGCACCGTGGAACCAAGATCGCGGACATAAGTAGCGACTACAGTGTACGTAACGGCGTAAAATCGTAACCATATCAAAAGTATCTGCGAACGAAACAAAAGCCAGGAAAGATACAAACCTGAGCACAATGACCCACCATTTTTGCGCGCCAGGCGTGCGAGCTCAAGTACAAGAGTGCAGAGGCGAATAAAGCAAAGTTCTCACTCAAGGCCCTCCCGAAGAAACATACTCAGATCGACTCGAGAGTGCAGAGTATGGACAAAGACATGATTCATCCGAGGTAACTTCCCTTCTTCCTTTCTTACGCTCAGGCGCCGGGAGATTCGGCGGCTTTAGTGGACCTAGTCTGAACCCCCTCTGGTGCCTTCCTCTTGGAAGACTCAGAGGCAGGGGCCACCAGATTCACGGCAGGCACAAGGCTAACACCAGACTTTGTGGACTCGCGTGCCTGGGTGATCGCAGCAGTGATATCCTCCATAGACAGGAAACCCCTCTTACCAGACCCAGACGCTGCAGACATCATTGGAAATGAGTTACAAAGGTATGGTAAGTAAGGATCCCCCCAAAGTAAAGGGAAAATGTCAGTACCAGTAGTGACGCTGGGCACGGACCCCAGGCCAGACCTGGGAATCTTCAGTGGGGGCAGAGTTGAGTGGCCACTGGCCCCAGCAAGTATAGAGTTCAGTGGGGTCACATGGATGGGAGTCTGGTCAAAATGACCTGTACTGCTCTCACCAGCAACCCCACTCACAGACTTCTCACCCACCTCAGGCACAGCCTCTTCCTCATCCTCAGACTCTCCCTCATCCTCCTCGCTCTCTTCACCGTCACCAGCATGCTGCTCAGGGGCAGGAACCACCTCGACAACGTCATCATCGTCTTCATCGGGACGCATACATCTGGGCCAAGCCCTCTTCGAAGCTGGTAGCCTTAGAAACGCCTCAGTCCTCCTCCTTGACTCAGGGTCGTCGGGGGTAGGAACCCAATCAGAAACTACAAAACAAAGACACAACAAATGTAAACAAAGAAGTACATGCAAGAACGAGATGGACAGGAATTCAAAAGACCAGGGCACATACCAGCCCCCTTCAAAGAGAACTCAGGCGCCTAGACGTTGGGACCCAATGTGTTGCTCTTGATGAACATATAGTAACTAGTCCAATTCCTCTCATCACCCGCATCCAAACGAGTGATAAGAGGTCGGGCACTTATCCTCAGGCGAAACAAAACCCTTTTCTTCTTGTGCATGCGCAGATGATAAGTGTTTCTTATATCGGCTAATCGAATCTCAACCAGTATTTTCGATTACGCAGAATCAACCCCATGAATCAAGCGCCAAACTGACGGCATAACTTGACAGGGTGGAACCTGAACAGTGTTCAAGAACGAATTCATCAATGGACAAAGAGGGAAAGTTGCTCCAAACCTAAAGGACGATTCGAAGATTGCAAACCAGCCAGGACTGACCCAATCCACCCTGACATCAGTGGTGTCTGGGGCCCAGACTTCGGTACTTTCCGGGATCTTTCCCTCCGTTTTTAGCCGTGCCTCAACTCCTTGGGCGAGCAGATTGGGGTAGATATTGACATCTTTGATTATGTCCGTTGCGTGGAAGACGGAGCCGCCATGGGAGAAGGTGACAGCTGGAGAAGGACCAGTATCGTTACGAGCCATGAATGATGGAGGGAAAAAGAAGCTAGGGTTTTCTTTTTGCAAATCGATTTGGGGATTTTTGCTAGGGTTTTCGGTTGCAAAACAAATAGAATCAAAGGAATGGGAGAGTTAGAGAGAGAAGCAAAAACAAAAATTAGGGTATATATAGAAGTTGGATGGTTTTTACAAAAATAAGCGCGCGAAGAGATGTGACAAGACCCATGATGGGACGTGCTCAGCGCATTGAGCGCCAAAACAGGGCGCACTTCCCCACAGAAAACCAACTACCTCATTAATTACAAAGGTCAGATCTCAGGACCAAAGGCACAGCAAAACAGAAGGAGCCTGGGCCGGGCTCATCCCTGGACCAGGATGGAGAACAGAAGCATCTCCTTACCCCCCCAGTTCAGGACTGTAAGGCAAGGAGATGGGGGACAAACTGTTGGCACCAAAAACCCAGGCTGGTCCAGAACCCTGGTCCAGGCCTAGACGGGTACAGGATTCACAGCCAGACGAACGTGCGGTCAAGACCGGCACCAAGATGCAGACAAAACAAAGGTGCAGGTCAGGAGAGGAAAACCCAAGATGGGCCAAGCCCAACGGAAGAGGTAAACAAACAAAGAAGAAAGCCCAAAGGCCGCAGCAGCAGCCCTAGAGAAAGACGTTGTAGAGACCAAGTCAAGGCAGCAGAAATAGGGCCGTGGAAATAGCAACTACTGGAGAGATCAGAGGAAGAGGTTACCTACATTTTGGGGAACGAACGTTGGGCTCAAGACACTATATAAGCAAGAGAACTCAGAAGAAAAAGGGCATTCATCATCACACAACGCAAGCACACAATACTCTACGCAATTCTCAAGCATCCAACCACTTTATATTTTTACGATTATATAGTTTTCTGTACCAGTTGGTCCAGGCTCTGTACCTATTATTTCAGAACTAGTGAAGATCCTCTCCTGGCTTGGCGCCCGTGGTTTTTCCCTTAACATTTAAGGGTTTTTCCCACGTAACATATCGTGCGTTTTGTACCATTTTTGTTATCTTTCGTGCATTTAAAGTCAATCACATAAATCACCACTAAAAGCAACCTAAGGGATAGTACTAGTAGATCCACAATTACATAAACGAACCGTGTGAGAAAATCACCCCGAACACACCTCCCACGCGAAGAAAACCAATTCGCCGACGCGTTATCCAAACTCGCGTCACTAATCAACATACCCCCAGGAATGGAAACGCTCCCCATTGTCGTGGAACGACGGAATGAACCCGCCTACATCTGTGACATTGAAATCGAGGAAGAGCAAACCGATCCTTGGTACCAAGCAATCATCAACTACAAAACAAACGGTGAATACCCACCAAACATTGACAAACGAGCCAAGCGCGCCCTACGCCTGTTATCATCACAATTCGTGATGGAAATGGGTAAACTACTCAAAAAGACCCCCCAAGGCACACTACTCTTGTGTGTCGATCACAAAAAAGGACACGAGATCATATCCCAAGTACACGATGGCGAGTGCGGCCCACACATGAACGCACGAGCCATGTGCAAACAAATCATAAGGCTAGGATGGTACTGGACAACCATGGAAGCCGATCAAGCAAAGTATGTCAAACATTGCCATAATTGCCAAATCTTTGCAAACGTACAACACATCCCTCCTTCACCACTATACAGTTTAACCTCGCCATGGCCTTTCTCCACATGGGGGATTGACGTCATTGGCAAAGTACAACCCGTGGGAGCAGGAGGACACTGCTTCATCCTCGTGGCCAACGGCTATTTCACCAAATGGGTCGGCCGCATCATCTGCGCTAGCACGAAAGAAGTTGCGAAATTCATCCAAAACATCATCATTTGTCGCTCCGGCATAGTCCACGAGTTCATAAGTGACCAAGGCACACACTTCCAAGGAGAGGTGGAACCACTCCTCCTCAAATACAAGATACAACGACACAAATCATCACCCTACCGACCACAAACTAACGGCGCGGTCGAGGCAGCAAACAAAACCGTCGTATCAATCCTCAACAAGATGATCGACACCGCCACGATCGCCCAACAACATCCCATTTGCATTATGGGGATACCGCACAACCATCCGCACACCCACAGGCATGACACCTTATTTCCTAACCTACGGGATGTAAGCCGTTCAACCTGTAGAAATCGAAATGCAATCCCTTCAATTCTCATGGAAGCGGACATTCCTGGTAGAATGGGCGCACGCGAACGATACGAACAACTCATCCTCTTAGGCGAAAGGCGGTTACATTCACTAAATGCGGTCAAGATGTATCAATCTCGCCTACAACGCGCCTACAACAAACGGGTCAAGCCACGAAACATCAAAGTGGGTGACCTAGTACTCAAATCAGTCCGAGCACCATTACTGGTCGACCCAAGAGGGAAATTCAAACCCAATTGGGCGGACCGCATTTGGTCAAGGAAATCCTTCCCGAGGAGCCGTGAAACTAAGCGACCTTGACGGCCAGGACTTAGACACCAACAAATCTTGATCACCAAGAAATACTACCCTAAAACACAAACACTTTTGCAATGTATTTCAAAAACAAAGCGACTCGTATGGGTGAACTACGCTCGGTTTGATTCCACGCACCGTGGATACGAGGCGACTTTACAAAGAGCTCAACCGAATCACACGAACTACTGGGTTTGATTACGTATTTTAAAGCAGATCGTGGCGACTTATCAAAGCACAACCGAACTTTTTAGCACGCATGCCCAAAGCTTAAAGGTCAAGGGCGTTGCACTCACAAAGACACGCTCAAAGCTTAAAAAGTCGAGAGCACAGTCAACACAAAACAAAACACAAATCCAAGTCCAAAGCTTAAAAAGGTCGAGGACTTAAAGACGAAACAAGTCAAACAAACGAATCCAAAGCTTAAAAAGGTCGAGGATTTTAAGACAAAGTATGAATGTTCAAAGCTTAAAAAGGTCGAGAACATTTAAAAACAAACAAAAGAAAGCAACGAGACAAGGCAAAAGCAAATTAATTCTATTTTATTACTTTATTTAGAATTTTTCGCAATTTAGAAATGAGCTAGGAACAAGCCTCCTTAGCCCTTTATTTGAATCTAAAAACATGTATTAAAATAGAGGAAATTTTCTAAACAAAACAAAGCAAACTACTCAAGTCATCTTCTGACGCTTCGGATTAGCCTCTTCATCTTCAAGGGGCCGCTCCGCCACAATCTTCGAACTCAGCACAGGGACAGATCTCTCAAAACCTGGGGGCTCGATCGGATCCTCGTCCTGCTCGACTGGGGCTCCTCGATCCTTGACCCTAGACGATCTCTAACAGTCACCTTCGGTCCAAGCTTTTCCCGCGCCGGTCTCGAAGTAGAAGGATCTGCACTAGCCGCACAAAGATCACCATAGTCCCTCCTTTCACGCACCACCTCATACGCCAAGGAGGGCCCTGGCCCATTCTTTTCCCTCCTCCTTTGATTCTCCCGTTCCTAAGGATCATTGGAACGATACCACCGTGTATAGAAGTCGGTAACACGACTAGACTCTATATGCTCCGGAACAGCCCAAGTAACACGGTCCGACCATCCTCGGATCCAAACATCAATCATTTGGTTGTTCAGCACAACAACCCCTCCAACCTGAATATCCTGCTCAGGAATGGTCTGGGCAAGCCCGATTTGCCTCTTCAAGCGAAGAGGATGAATCCACACTCCTCGTTCAAACCCACACAACATCAACCCACGAGAAGCATTCGCAACAGACGGCGCCGTAACCG
This sequence comes from Dianthus caryophyllus, assembly GCA_023091065.1. Taxonomy (NCBI): domain Eukaryota; kingdom Viridiplantae; phylum Streptophyta; class Magnoliopsida; order Caryophyllales; family Caryophyllaceae; genus Dianthus; species Dianthus caryophyllus. The sequence goes on along the minus strand of CM041527.1, from coordinate 16,895,078 downwards.
CCGTAATACCCCACCAAGACACATACCAACGAATGGAGCTCTCTTTGACAAACCCCCGGTAGTAGTTTAGCGAACGCTCCCGAAGGTCAGCCCACTCCATCTTTCGAGACGTCGTGGCAGCAGCCTTGAAAACACTTCCAAGGGGAAGAGCTTTATACACACTTAGCCTCTCCATGAGCCAAACGTTGAGAATCCTAGCGCAACCCCTGTACAAGCTCAGACGATTAGCATAACGGTCGTCTAAACCCAGTATGGTCTCCGCTAAGATCAACGCAGAAGGATCATATCCCCTTTCCATCTCTTCGACAACACGAGCATACCTCGCGTTTCCGAACACTCCATCTGGCATGGACCCCGCAAAAGCATACCGATGAACCAAACAAAAAGCAAGGGCCCTCCGCCTAGAACGGTCCGAAATACTAGTATCAACTTTATTCATGTATCGTTGACACAAGAGAAGCATGTTTACCTTGCCTCCCTCAAACAAACCTGCAAAGATGAGCATTCGTCATCCCAAGGAAGTTTCGCAACATCCCGTTGTAACAAAGCTCACTCCTTACGACCACAGGAGTAGTCCGTTTCGACCACCCCGCAATGGCCGAGAACTCCTCAACTAAAGGACACACTTCTCCCCCGGGAAACCTAAACACGTGCAAACTAGGATCCCAATAATCTAAGCACACATCAAGGAAGTCTAGATCGACTTTCATTTGGCGAAAGCCAATAAAAACACCCGCACCATCATCATACACCGCCCTCTTCATTGCCGAGCTTAGTGAAGAAGTCCACCTCTTCAAAAGAGCATCAAAATGCTCCTCCATTTTCTCGAATACAAAAAAAAAACTTTTATAAATATACCTAATATATTTATGAGAGCAAAAATCTAAAGCAAAAGAAAAGAAGAGAAGTGTTTGTGAGTGAAGATTATGGCACGCACCCCCTCTCCTTATATAGGAAAACAATGTCCGAAATATGGAAATATAGCGCTACCAGACAGACCAAAAAACCGCATGGCTCTATGCGGTTTGCAACCCAAACCGCATAAGCTTATGCGGTTTAGCCCACGAACCGCATAAGGCTATGCGGTTTCAGGGGCTGGTTTTTCTCATCGTTTCCTAAATTCGTCTTTCCTAAAACACCACAAGCCACACCGCCCTACGACATCCTCTTGTTGTTCCCCACACACCAGCATTACACTTCACTTTAGCATATACGATTCATACCACGAGTCAACACCACAATCTTCAACATTCATGCAAGCTCATTTCGCACTTAAAATGAACTTTTCACAAAAACATTTTCACAATCTAAAATCAAACATCAAATGCATCCCACTCGGGAATCATATCATTTTTTCAAAACAAGCCTACCAAACAGGTTTATCGACGACAATCAAGTTCAAGCTACAACGATCAAGTTCAACGTTCAAGCTACAACGACATGTACATAAAGGTTCATACAATCTTTGTTACACAATTTCACTCGGGATGACGACGACGATACTCGTCAAACTCACGCCGAATCTGCTGCCTCTCGGCTGGCTCGACACAACCGAGCGACTGCTCAAGCCATCCTCCACCTGTTGGCTATCCGCCATAGCTTCTTATGAGCCTTCTTAGCCACCTGTGATACACAATACAAAAACACTTCACATTTCTCTCCGTTTTGCCTTAATTTCACTCAAATTAAGCCAAACTCGAGGGGGTAACACAAAAACATGCATCTCACTAGTTTGATCATCGCTATATTTCATACCTCGATCAAACTGGGGGCTCACTCACATATACAACAAAGATACATACCTTCTTCACCTTGCCCGTCATTTGTCCATGCGCGTCGGTGGTCACGGCAAATCGTTGGCAAAGTGAAAGTCTGACGGCCAGCGCCAGGCTAAATCGTACGTGCTCAACGGTGGTAGGGAAATCACCAGGCTGCTCCGCCATCTCCGGATCAAATTCCTACAAAACAAGTACAAAACACACACGTCAGGGAAATTTTTCGCAAAAATTACCTTACGCACCCTCAAAAGAAGCAAACATACCTCAATCGGCCCACAAGCAAGCCGAGACTCCGCAAAGTGGCTGTAGTCTTCCCCAGGACAGAGAAGACTCACTGACTCTCCTTCCCCGTACAACGCCACCCGATCCTGAGCGGAAACCCCCCCGCTCAAATAGGACCTTTGGCGGGTCCCTAGGCACCACCGGAGTTGGCCACCCTGCCTGAAAGGCCAAGCGCTCCCCAAGATACCAAACCGGCCCGTACGGCGTCGCCAAGTACAGACGCTGGGTCTCTCGCACTGCAAACCGCGCCCCGATGCCTTCAGGAATACCCGCATACTGGCCCCAAGGGAACGGCACGAACTACAAACAAAAACAAAAACAAACACTCATAAATACAAATACAATACAATCATTTTAAGTACATTCTATTTAAAATGGTTCAAGCACAAACCAAACCTGATCAAACTGCATCTGGTTCAGGAGCACCCGAACCTCGTCATACGACCAGTTAAACGCAGCACGGTTGCACGTGCCCCAAGTACGTACCGCCGGGTACTCTCTCACGATCGTCAGAGCATGCGGCGGCAGCAAAAAAGGAAAATGGCTAAGAATCCATGACTGCACACTCAAGGAACAAAAACACGTTACAAAGACGACAAAAACACGAAAACAAACAACAATGCACCCGAAACAAAAACAGAACTAACACGTACCTCCATCAAGAACCCAGGCGAGACTAAGGACAGTCTCGATCCTCGATCCATGACCCGCGGTCTCACGGCATCCATGCAGAAACGAATGCACAAGCCCAAAGACGGCGTCACCCAGTCAAACGTCCCAATTGCACTCCAATCCAAGAGATGCATAAGGACCGATGTCGACGCCCGCTCGCCTTTATCGCCAAAGTACACGGCACTGACAAACCACCATAGCCACATACGAGCATTCTGCTCGTCACTCTACTCTGAGGGGCCATACTCGGTCTTCCCCTCAAAGTACTCCAAGATATAGCTCGTTTTGAAAGAATAAGGTGGAGCACCCTCACAAATCACCTCCAAACCACCGCCGATCGCATCGGTCACAACCTCGTCCACAACGGACGACGCAAACTCAAAGCTCATGTCACGGTCCCCGAACGGCAGCCCCGTAATGACCACACACTCAGACAAGGTAATGCCGGCCTCAAAGCCAGGCATATGGAACGTCGTCGTGGTGTCCCAATACCTGTCTAGGAAGGCCCTGAGCAGCATCAGGTTCGCCGTCTGCTTCTTCTTTGCAATCTCCCTCCAATGGCCGACCAACGGGCCAAAAGCACTACGCAGCACCCAAGTCTGCGCTCCCGGCGCAAGCTTCTCCTCAAAAACACACATTGCGGACGACACGCCCGAGAAAGTCCTCATCGGACCTTTCTGCCAACCCATCGTCGCTCGATAGGAAACGTGTCTCTCCGGGGCAAGTAGAAGGTTATGGCCATCCTGAAATTCTTAGCGAACACCTGTTCGCACGTGATTTTCGCGGCCTAGAGCTACTCGCTCTAGGCGCAACCTCCTCAGCCTCCTCAGCAACATCCATCTCAGCCTCCAGCTCGTCCACAAACTCCTGAGCAAACGCATCCGCCTCCTCCTCCTCAGGATCAGGCACAGGGACATGCCTCCCGCGACCCCTACCTCGTGACTGCCCACGTCTCGTGGACAAATCACGAGGGTCGGCTTCCCTCTCGCTACGTGTACGCCTCAAACCACTCGAACTAGAGGCTCCCTCGGTCCTCGAGCTAGCACTCCTACGGGATTTCGACCTCGTAACGCGACTAGAACCTTCCCCTGCAACCAAACACAACCATTACATACAGCTATATTACATGCAAGCATACAACTTGGCATACACATACGCAAATATACACAAATAATACACACATAATACATATACATTCCCTAAACACATTGCACTATACACTTCACAGAGCATTTTTAGGCCTAATTCACAATTAAGCCGAAAACCGTTCTCTACACTTCAAAATCACAACTTTATGGTTTCTACGCGCCATAATAGACCCCAAAAACAACCCATTACAAGCAATTGCATTTTGGTCATCCCGATCAAAAACCCCTAATTCGCCTTAATTACTCCGTATAACTACGACTTAAGACGGCGATTTGAAAGCCTTAACTCGACTTGTTCGCAAAACTAACGCTATAGGCATGCTATACTCGCTATGGGCATCCTACACCGAAGTTTAATTGAAATTCCGGGTCGGAAAATCCGGGTTCGTTTTCGGGCCCGAAACCTAATTTGGACGTTTTTCACAAAGACGGTCTAAATCACAATCAATTCACACATACACGCTCGCATGGCATAATGCAACACAATGACGTCAATTTCAAGCATTCAAACGGCAAATTTCAAGCAAAACTCGGGATTTCATTCAAAACCCATCTTTTCAACGTTTCAAAGCAAAACTAGCTAATTACAACAACAAATAACGTAAAAGCAAGTTAAAATGGAGCAATACCTCGTTCCATAGCAAGGCAACGCAAGAAAAACAAGCAAAAACGGTTGAGAAATCGAAAAATGGCGTTTTTAGAGTATGAAAATCGAAAATGAGTGAATAAGCTTCACTCACGGCTCACCCGTGTTTTATACACCCTCTACAGCCACTAAGGCAAACCGCATAACCTTATGCGGTTTGCACCACGAACCGCATAAGGCTATGCGGTTCCTGCCCCTGGTTTTTCTTGGATTTTTCTCGTTTTACGCCTACTTTTCGATTCCCAATTCATCCTAGCTCTAATGCAACTCTAAGTACGTCCCATGCTTGGGTCAAGGCGTCACCTACAGTCCGCCATAAGCATTTAATACACTGTACAGAAGCAGAAGCACGAACGCTCTTCACGAGCATTACATCATTTTCTCCTCAACGGAAAGCAATCATATGCAACCACGACTACATAGACACTCCTCGGCGAGCCCAAGCACAAGCACTCTGCAATATACACCTAACTCCAAGCATTTCACTCTACATAGACGCTCCTCGGCAAGTTCAACCACAAGCATTACACGGGCGCTCTTTCACGAGACCTACACCTACATCTACATAAGCACCCCTACACCTACACCTCACGCATACCCAAACATCTTACTAAGTACACATGCAATACGAAGACATTACAAGCACCAGCACCAGTCATCCGACAATACCAAGCATATACAACAGTATAACAAGCACGACGAAGACATCCAGCAGGCCGGCAGGCCCTTATGGCATGCACGGACCGCCAAGTCCTTAAAATGCGCACGCCCCTCCCCGTTTAGCCCGGTTCGAAGTCCTCGTCTCACCCATGGACACATGCTTCGTTCCGCTGACTATATCGAGACTGTAATGGTCCGGATATGGTCGTGGAGTTTGACTAGCGCTCTAGTCCGAGCTCAGTCAAACTGGGGGCTCTGTGGATACCCATATCCGTACCCTCCCAAACAAAACCCTGTGATGTATCACGGACTTTTATTACGCATGCGTTAACGTTGACTTATACGGTTCTAATTAGTGTCGAATTCATTTTGAGTCGTTTTAAATGTTAAAATGTTTAGGTCGCTTCACATCGCTTTAAATAAACGTTCATTTTGTCCATTTGGAGTCTAGCTAGGTCCTTGTCCTGCTTCATTTGGCATGAGCTTCGCATTTGCACTACAATTAGCCCTTTTACATTAACAAGGTCTAATTCAGCATTCCTAAATTCCTAAATTTAGGCCCGGTAGCTAAAACCGCTATTTAGCCCCCTCTTACACAAAATACGGCTTCACGTCTTATCTTATTTCACAAAAAACTATGCAAATACACCCTTTTCATTTTTCCGGGTCTCGGGCCCGAAACCGAGCCCAAACCCAGCCTTTGGCCCGCACCCCAAAGCCCCAAGCATCACAAAATATCTCACAAATATCCCAGCACTTTTCTTGAGCTACACATTCGAGATTATCACGAAATCTTTCAAAGATTTAATGCAACCGAAACTTGGAAAGCAGACCTAAAACCAGACCCCCAAACCGCATGACCTTATGCGGTTTGAGGGGGGAACCGCATAAGCCTATGCGGTTTCCCCAGGCAACCGCATAAGGCTATGCGGTTCCTAGTCCTGTTTTTATCCCCGATTTCCTAATTTCTCCGAGGTTTTTAGTATATATATAGCCCTATACCTCGACCTCGAAACACACTTTCAGATCACAATTTTTCCTCACAATTCACAAAAACCCTCACAAAGCCTCAAGCACTCAAATCCTTGAGTTCAACACACCATCCCGTGTTGAATTCATCCTCCTTTTAAGTTCAAGAAGCGAAGCTCTGCCCAGATCTGAAGCGTCAGGACAAGGTAGGTACTGATCCACTTGGATCAAAGCTTTTTCTTATTTTCTATGGACTAACATAGGGGTCTACACTTTAGCGCCCCCCCCCGGCTTTGGCACCCAGCGCGCTTGCAATCCAAGTGTTCTATTCACTTCGGGTACACTCCATATCCGATGACACGCCAAAGTCGCATAAGCAACCGACCTTATAAAATAAACCAATGGACAATTGAATTTTATTTTATTTGCATGCATCTTGCACCCTTCTTATTTTGCATTAAATCAACTTAAACAATGAATTCGACCTTTAACTGAACCGTATTCGTTAACAAGTTAAACATGCTAAACTGAGGGTTTTAATCAATCTTTTTGCATCTGCATCTACATTCCTTTACAAACTTTTCGCACTTGTACGTAGCGATAACATTAGCTCAAATATCATCTTACAAGGATTGTTCTAGGTCAGTAGAGGCTATTTTTACATAGGCTTTTCTAAAAGGTTTTCATAAATCATTATTTGAATTAACTCTTTTTCTAAAGTACCCTCACCCCGAATCCAATCTGGTTTCACAAGCCTTAGATCTAGGGGTGTCGGCGTGCTCTAAAATCTAGGACATGTTTTTAACTTAGAACATGGTAGCAGGTTCCTATTTTCCGCGATAAATAGGTGGCGACTCCATAACAGTTCTTAAAGGTTTTTCCAACTTAATCTTTTTTAACTTTAAAATCCGCCCTTAAGCAAGACGCCGAGTTGGGTCCCTCCCGGGTTCCACATACAGTTATTGCAAAAAATTTCATAGAGCAAAAACCCGTAAATGTCAATGCATTTCGGAGATTTTAAATGAAATTAACCTTTAGTACGTTAGAATTAGCCCTAAGTCGAGTGACTCTTTAGTCATCCCGATTTAATTTTTTTCTCTCAAAAAACATAAACGCGGGCTCGTTCAGATGCGAACCCGTTGATTTAATTTTTAAATCAAGTGACCTATCGTCATTTTGATTTAATTCCCTGAGTCACACGTAAAAGGCGAACAAGTGATCGCTTTTTACCCAATTTTAACATCCTCAGATCGATTAGCCTATCGCTACTTTGGTTTGATCCTTTTTTATCGTGATGATAAACCCCTAGGAACAGACCGCTAAACTGGGTTAATCGGACTACGATCATAAAATTTTTCCTACCTCGAGATTAGGGACGTGTCAACATGCCCGTACCTCAAAAGCTTCCTGTGTCTTTTTAAGCTAAAAACACGAGTCGAGTCATGCACCCACTTTTTTTTTACTTCCTTGAATACTATTTTTCGTTGAGTCTTTTCTTCCTTTTTAGAGTCACTAAAGGTTTGAAAACTTTGTCAGGTCCACTCATTGAAAAACCCTGGATACACAACAAACCTCCCACTGAACAAAACCTGGATACACGACGAACCAAGAACCGTCACTTAAACTCACCCCCGCCTCCAAAGAAGCGCGCCTACAACAAATCAAAACCAAAACCTGTAATGGCCTTTCAACAAGATGAAGGTTTCGGCGGACCGCCACCACCCCACCCGGAGGTAACTGCCGAGCAAGTCCGACAGCTCAATGACAGGATAGCTAGCCTCACTACGACGATCGAGCAAATGGCTATCATGCAAAAGTTTGAAGCAGAGAAAAACGCCGTACGCCTAGCCGAGGAATCCGAACGGAATGCAAAAAGGATTCGAACCATGGAAGAACGTCTCACGAACTCAAGAGGTTACTCCATACACCAAGAGAACGAGCACATCCCAAAGAACGTCAGGTCCATGCTACCAGACAAGCTAGCACTTAGTGATCTTCCCATCTTCAAAGGTCACGAAAGCCCGCTCGTTCACGTCAAGGCTTTCAAAGCTAAAATGGCCATCATGGGTGTTGAGCCCCCTGCGTGGGCTACCTTATTTCCACACTCATTAGACGCACAGCCCAGGGCATGGTTCTACACTTTAGAGCCACACAAAACGGGTAGTTTCGAAGACATAACGGTTGCGTTTGATCTACAGTATCGGGACAATAATGATATCCAAGTCTCGCTACGTACCTTGGAGGTCCTGACTCAGAGGGACAATGAAGGGTTTACCAAAGTACTGACGCTATTTGGAAGAAGCGTGTGCTCAAATACCTAACCGCCCAAGGGACACCGATCTAATCACTAAGTTCATCAACAACCTCACCCCGCGATACCAACAACACCTACGGTGACGGAATTTTGACAACTTCTCAACCCTCGGCGTCGGCGAGCTCATCGAGGGCGACCTCGTAAAGAAAATAGGAATAAAAGTACAGTCGAGGATATCAAGGAAGCTCATCTCGAGCCACCGCCAAAGTCGAGCCCATCCATGCCATCAACGCACCGACGGCGTTAGAGGCACCACCGGTTTACGACACCACCAAGGCCTGCCGCACCTCCGCCAAAAGCATCATACTCACCTACGGGTCCCAGCTCACTAAAAGCCCGACGAAGCTTTGACCCCATATACATGACCTACTCAAAGGCACTACAGAAGCTTGTGAGCCGCAATGTACTTCAACTCATAGGACCTACTAGCGAACCTCCCCCAGACAAGAAACCAAAGTCATGGGATCAGAACGCATACTGCGAATTTCACAGAGGAAAGGGGCATGATACCGAGCAATGTTTTCCGACGATAACACTATTGTGAAGCCCAGCCCGAGCCCTAAACCTTCGAACCAGCTCAATCCTTTGCATAACCATGCTATATTTACAGGGACACACCCCATCATCGACTGCTCTAAAATGATAGTCTCAGATGATTACGAAGTCAACGGCGTCTGGAATACTTCTGAAGATGAAGCCGACAATGATGACATCCGCATATGTCTCCAAGATGAGCCCTACGAGGAGGAGGCTCAACCCCGTCGTCCGCCAGGCAAGTACGGAGAGCTACGTCACAAGTACCCATTTAGGCTATCAGACAGTGATGACGAAGTAGCCTACCTAACACGCTCTGGACGTCCATACCAAGCTTCTCTAAAGTTACTTGAGCCCCAAAACCCCCTGCCAAGGTTGACTGCTCAAGAGAAGAACAAGGGAATAATCATAGACGAGGATACGCCGCCTACTTCGCCTACCTCTGTGGCCTCACTTCCAAGCTCCGCTCCTGCAAACTTTACTAGTTCACCTGCAAGCATTGCTCCTACCCCCACGTCGCCATCCAGCAAAGTATCATTACCTAACACTAATCCTACACCTGCTCCACCAGCTAATAAAATAGCATCACCAAGCGTCACCCCGTCACCCTTACCCACGCCTGAGATCGGAGACACGCTCCACAAACAGCTCAACAAGACAAAGGCAGACATTTCAATCTGGCAGCTCTTAAGGGACTCAATGGGACATCGTGAAGCCCTTTACCAAGCATTACAGGTCACCCCAATGACATCGGAAATGTCTCCAGAAAAACTTATCAGTAACATAACACGCGAATGGCAGGCTAATGCCGTCACCTTTTCGGATAAAGACCTCCCTCCTTTCGGCGGCACGCACAATCTACCTCTCTACATCAACGTGGAATGCCACGGCATGACATTACCGGTCGTCCTCATCGACAATGGATCCGCAGTCAACGTCCTACCCCTGGAAACAGCAAAAAAACTAAGGATTGAAGAGAACGATTTCATTCCATGTACCGACGGTGTCAGGGATTACGATGGAACACGTCGCATCATAAAGGGAACCGTCTCCTTTCTCATTATGACAGGGCCAGTCATGAGAGAAACCGAATTTCAAATCATTGACATACCCCCAATCTACAACATGCTGTTAGGAAGGCCATGGATCCACGCTACCAAGGCCGTCACCTCAACCCTACATCAAAAGGTCAGGATGCCTTTAGGTGACGAGTTTGTCACCATCGACGCTTCAAACTTTCGTGCTACGCTTAAACAACACAAAGGAAGCAATAGTACTGCAGAAATAAACGCCGATCCAGCCGATGACATATGTGGTTTCGACTTCGACTTCAATATCTGCACCATGACTCGCGAAGAGGAAATCGCTTCGCTCTACGCCAGGGACAACGACAATAAATGGCCCACCATGGGTCTATCTTATGTGCCATGGGCACATGAAGTCTCCCACGGTTGGGAATCGTACAACGATCGCAAGAAGCGTCATGATTTCCACATGCAGCCATACCACATCTTCCCCAGCAACTACTTCGTCAGGGAGGGCACTAGCAGAATTCCCAAAAACGTGTCCACATACACCATCGCCGGAATTGAACTCGTCTCCGACATCATACGCAACTCCAACTTCAACCCCACTGACCTAATCGTTCCTTACGAAGAAAAAACACACGATGGATGGTCAAAAACCCTTGAATGGACCGACGAACAAGGCCGCACTTTCAAGATCACTACCGGCAAAGGCTACACTTTCGAAGATTCTAACTCCGACGAAGATGAAGACAACGCCCTCAACAAAAAGACCGTCGTAGAATTTAAACTTCCCCGTCGTCATTTTAAGTCTTATGCCCCAACTAAACCCCCGGGCTATCTCCCGGATATAATCAATTTAGCTAAAGAACTAGAGTCATTAAGGTTATCCAAAGCTCCCTCGTCTGAGCTATCTTCAAATGTAACCGCTTTTGATAACATTAATAACATGAAAGTTTTTGATTACTCTTTGCCTCATTTAAAATCTACGTATTCCAATGATCACGATAAATTTAAACTAAAAAACATTGCATTATATAGATACATTGCAAGCATTGTCTCAAAACCCGAACAGGACCCCATCATTGAAGACACAACAACCATCGACATAGGCACGCCCGAAGAGCCTCAAGAACTGCAACTGGGGGCTTCCCTAAGCACAGAAGAAAGGGCCATGTATACCAAGCTCCTCGCAGAGTTTAAGGACATCTTTGCCTGGTCATATAAGGACATGCCCGGCATAGACCGCGAGATAGCTGAACACCGCATCCCGATCAAGCAAGGTTCCGCACTACAAGCGAAGCTCCGACGCATCAAGCCAGAATAGTCTCTCATGGTCAAAGAAGATATCGAAAAGCAACTACAAGCTGGATTCATCCGGGTCATTGAATACTCTGATTGGGTCTCCAACATGGTTCCAGTCATGAAGAAGAACGGCAAAATACGAGTATGTGCCGACTTTCGAGACCTAAACAAAGCCTGCCCAAAAGACGATTTCCCACTACCTCACATGGATATCCTGATCGACAACACAGCAGACCACGCCTTACTGTCATTCATGGATGGATATGCAGGATACAACAAAATCAAAATGGCAGCAGACGACATGCCAAAAACCACTTTCGTAACCCCCTGGGGAACTTATTGCTACACAGTCATGCCATTTGGGCTCATAAATGCCGGCGCTACCTACCAACGTACTGCTACCACCTTGCTCCACGACATGATGCATAAGGAGGTCGAGGTATACGTCGACGACATGATCGTAAAATCAAAAGAAAGGGATGACCACGTCATAAACCTTCGGAAATTCTTCACCCGAATCAGGCAGTATAAGATGCGATTGAACCCACAGAAATGCACCTTTGGGGTCACATCAGGCAAGTTGCTGGGTCACATAGTAAGCGGTAGCGGGATCGAAATAGACCCGACCAAAATCAAGGCAATAATGGGTATGAAACCGCCAAGCAACATCGACGAAATAAGGAGCTTTTTGGGACAAGTCCAATATATCTCCCGATTTATCAGCAAACTTACCATGATTTGTGAGCCAATCTTCAAAAAATTGAAGAAAGAGGAGCATACGAAATGGGACGACAATTGTCAACAAGCATTCGACAAAGTCAAGAGCCTGCTCACAAATCCACCCGTTCTGGTACCCCCACAAAAGGACTTGCCCCTATCGCTATACTTAACGACCACGCCAAACGCTATGGGCGCCATGCTCGCCCAAGAAGTCAACAACGAAGAACGGGCCATCTACTACATCAAGAAAAGTTCCACGACACGAAACTCGGTATGAACGGCCGAGAAAAGCGCCTCGCTTGTCCGGGCAACCAAAAAGTCGAGGCACTACCTACTCACTAGCACAACGAGTCTACTCCTAATGGACCCCCTCAAGTACCTATTTGAAAAACCACCCTAAATGGGCGTATGGCGGATGGACTCTACTCTCGCCGAGTATGAACTCAAATACCTCCCTCCGAAAGTGATCAAGGGAAGAAGCGCTCGATTTCCTTGCAGAAAATGCTATCATCGAACAACCCATGATCGATACAATGTCATTCAGGACGATGGGATCTTCGCCATAGAAAGGGAGTACTGGCAATTATACTTTGACGGAGCATCAAATTACCGCGGCTACGGAGTAGGAATACTCTTAATATCCCCAAATGGTGACCATACTCCGCTCTCGATCAAGCTCGATTTTAGCGTCACAAACAACGCCGCAGAATACGAAGCCTGCATTTACGGCCTGCAAGCCGCCATCGCCCTCAAAATAAAGAACCTACGGGTGCATGGAGATTCATTCCTCATCATAAATCAAGTGACCGGGGCATGGAAGATCATGAGCGAAACCCTCACCAAATACCAAACAAAAGTACAAAAACTCCTAACCAACTTCGACAGCATCGAATTTTACCACCTTCTAAGGGAAGAAAACCAGTTTGCCGACGCACTGTCAAAACTCTCATCCCTCCTCAACATGCCACCAGACATGAAGTTACTACCCATCATCGTCGAAAGACGTGACGAACCAGCATACATCCATACCATTGACCTGGACGAGGCCGAGCAGACAGAGCCTTGGTATCAAGCCATAATCAACTACAAAACAGACAACACTTACCCACCCGACACCGATAAACGTGGACAGAGAGCTATCAGACTCCTAGCTTCCCAATTTGTGCTAGAGATGGGACAATTACTCAATAAAACACCATAAGGGACGCTGCTCATATGTGTCGACTACAAAAAGGGGCAGGAAATCGTCACACAAGTCCATGATGGCGAATGCGGACCCCACATGAACGCCCGAGCACTCTGCAAACAGATTCTACGGCTAGGATGGTATTGGACAACCATGGAAGCAGACTGCATCCAATACGTGAAGCACTGCCACAACTGCCAAATTTACAGCAATGTCCAACATGTACCACCTTCACCACTATACAGCCTAACCTCACCCTGGCCCTTTTCAACCAGGGGCATCGACGTAATAGGAAAAGTCCACCCCATCGGAGCAGGAGGTCACTATTTCGTGCTGGTGGCCATCGACTACTTTACTAAATGGGTAGAAGCAGCATCTTTTCGAACCCTCGGCTCCAAAGAAGTCGCCAAGTTCATACAGACAAACATTATATGCCGATATGGCATACCCCATGAGTTCATCAGCGATCAAGGCTCGCACTTTCAGCGCGAGACAGAAGCTATACTCACAAAATACACCATCCAACATCACAAATCCTCGCCCTATCGACCCCAAACCAATGGAGCCGTTGAAGCAGCAAACAAGACGGTCGTCACCATACTCGAGAAAATGATCGACAGTTGCAAAGATTGGCCCAACAAGATACCATATGCATTATGGGGATACCGCACTACCATTCGCACACCCACAGGCATGACCCCCTACTTCCTCACCTATGGCATGGAAGCCGTCCTACCAGTGGAAATAGAAATACAGTCTCTACGTATACTAATGGAAAGTAGCATCCCGGAAGCAGAATGGGCCCGTGAACGATACGAACAACTCATGCTCCTGGATGAACGCCGACTGCATTCCCTAAGTACCGTACGAATGTACCATGCCCGACTACAACGAGCATTCAACAAACGAGTTAAGCCACGAAACATAAAAGTAGGTGATCTCGTACTAAAGTCAGTCCGAGCACCACTTCCAGTCGACCCACGAGGAAAATTCAAGCCTAATCGGTTTGGACCCTACCTCGTCAAGGAAATCTTCACAAAGTGAGCAGTAAAACTAACCGACTTGGACGGTCAAGAGTTTAACCTAGCAACGAACCTCGACCAGCTCAAAAAGTACTACCCTTAAAAATGCCTTGCAATGTATCTATAAAATGCGAAATTTTCTAAAAAATCAATTCATGGACCGGCATGTCCTTAAACATGTTCATGGGCCGGCATGCCCCTAAACATGCTCTTTCTCTCTCTACAAAAATCAAAAACACAATTCATGGGCCGGCATGCCCCTAAACGTGCATCCATCAAACACAATTCATGGACCGACATGTCCTTAAACATGTTCATGGGCCGGCATGCCCCTAAACATGCATCCATCAAACACAATTCATGGGCCGGCATGCCCCTAAACGTGCACATTCACCACAAAAAAGCAAACACAACTCTTGGGCCGGTATGCCCCTAAACGTACATTTCCGAACTACGCCGGTTTAATTCCACTTTTCGTGGATACGTAGGCAGCTTTGCAAAAAGCACAACTGATATTCAACACAAAATTCGTCTCTTAAACCTAAGGGTTAAAAGGACGACATTCAACACAAAATGACGCGTCCAAAGCTTAAAAAGGCCAAGGACATAGTCAACACAAAAATTCGTCTTTTAAACCTGAGGGTTAAAAGGACAACATTCAACACAAAATGACGCATCCAAAGCTTAAAAAAGTCAAGGACATAGTCAACACAAAAATTCGTCTTTTAAACCTGAGGGTAAAAAGAACGACACTCAACACAAAACGACAAACCCAAAGCTTAAAAAAGTCGAGGGAATAGTCAATACAAAAATTTCCTAAAAACCATGCGTGCATCCTAACCTTTGAAAAGAGATTAGAGCCAAGGAATTTCACACAAAATAACAAGCAAAATGAGGCAAAGTCGTAAATAAAAACCTGATTTTTATTGATCTTAAAAAGAACGGTTACATTTTGGATTTTTCAGACGTAGGAGCATAGACTACACTAACAAACACTACAATATATTACAATACAAATCCCGGCATGTACATCGGATTTAGGATAGATAATATAATACATAATACAAAATACTACGAACATAATACTAACGAACCAACAACAAAACCACACCAGTTTCCCTCCCTTCTCAAAAGCCGACTTATAACCTTTCAGCTGAATATGGGACCACCGACCCTCAACCCCTACGGCGACCCACAGCCGAACACACATTCAGAAGTCTGAGGAGGCCCGCTTTAGCTCTAGGGCACGAAGGTACGACATCTTATGAGGGTTCTGTTGGAGTTAGTGTCCTCCACAGTTAGTGCAATAACATAAATAAATCTCTAAAAGGTACACAGGGTACATTTTGTATTTAATCAGTTGATTAACGTTTATCGATAACGGTTGGCTTGCTAGATAAGTTTGACGTTATTGTCATACAGATGGCGGTGATCAACTGGTCCCTAAGAGTCACACCTAAAGGATGTGTTTGAGAAATATGATTATTTAAGAAAATGATCATATTGATGCCCTACTAAAAGACTAAAAGGTTAGTCGGTGTTTTTGACTAAAATGTTAGTCAAGTGTGTGATAATAATATGGCCATTTAATAAGGATTAAATGATATTAGCTAAGACGAATTAAATGTAATTCGTAAATTGAATATAAACTGTTATATTTAATTATTGAATATAATATAAGCTAATTAATCATAAACTGTTATAATTAATTAGAAAATTATAAATATAAGGATATTAATAATTTAATGATATATTATAGTGGATCATTATTATGTGATACTAGTAATATTATATTATATTAAAAGCTAAAGGAAACCTCCAAGAAAGAGCCTAATTGGTCTTTGACTCCTTGGTCAACAAGGAATTGTTTTTGGAAAGTGATTTTTGGAAACAAATATTACTCCCCATACTATAGGAGGGCCGAAATTTTGAGGCTATATTAGGGGGCTTTTGGCTCAACCTAATTACTCAATTAATTGACCATAATTCACAACACAAAATCTCAAGAAAAGAAATAGTTCTTCTCTCTAATTTTCTAGCAAATCAAAGGGCATATCTTAGATTCATCTTGGGTGTTTCTATTAGGAGATACCATACTTTTGGTATTGATCTTAGGCCGATTTACTTGGATTAAAAGGTTAATTCTAAATCTTTATTTTATGCAATTTCTTTTATGACCTTTAAATCTTATAAAGTTTTTCATTATAATCCTGTGAATTTAATGGTCTATATACGGATATAAACCTACAAGTGGTATCAGAGCCTTAGGGCACATGAAATTTTTATAAGGTTTTCATAAAAATCGATTTTGTATAAATTTTAAACAAAAATTTTGAGTGGCCGTGTGTTTTAGGCATGTAGGCCGTGAGTTTTTGTTCTTGTTTTGCTTATTTTGGTCTATTTTGATTCATAATTATCAATGTTTTAAGATGTTAAAACTATAATATATGATTTTGTATAGGTTTTAATTTGATACCGATTGAATTAGAACTAAAAGGACCAAAATTTATGTATGTTAATGAACATATCTTGATGTTAATCATTAGATCTATCAGTTTAAGTTGTTTAATCTAAAAAGTTAGTTTGAATCTCTTAAATCAATGTTTAATACGGATTAAAATTGAGTTAGGAATGATCTAATTATTAGCATAAACGAATTAAAACAGTTTAATTCATGTTTTTTAATTGATTGGCCGAATTAAATTATTTTTGAAAATTTTATTTGTTTTTTTTTGTAATTGGCCGAGAGTTTCAATAAAAAAAAAAAAAAAAAATTATTTTGGTATTTTAATTTGATTTGGCCGAAAGTTTTATTTATTTATGGAAATTTGTTGTTTTTCAATTTTTGGTAATATTTGTTATAAAGATAATGAATATTTTGTAATTATGAAAAGGTTCATAATTTGGATACCAAATATTTTAAAACAGTTTAAAATATTTTATGACCTAATTTGTATTATACTGATAATATAAATTAATTTTGGATTATTCTTTTGATTATAAGATATTATGAACAATTAAGGAATTGTTGCATAATGATAATCTTTTAAAAGAGGTGGTTTGGATATAAATCAATTCGTATGCATTGTTTTTATACTGTTTAGTTGATGCTATATTTTGTGAATGAATGTTTGAATGAATGGTTTATTATACGCATTAATTATGTACAAAAGGTTGTAATTTACTAGTGTGGCCTTAGAAGATTATGTTTTCGTAATGAAAGGAAACATAATTATTGGTTGTAATTATGAGATCTCGAATCTCCAATCTTGTAATATTTTTAATTTTGGCATATTTTGGATTAGAATGTAAATAGGTTTATTTTTGTAATTAAAATATGTAACTTTGAGAAGATTCAAGATTGAAGATTCAAGATGGATTCCCACTAAAGCCCAAGATGAAAAATGAAGACAAGCTTAGGGTCCATGGATGGATTCCAAATTGTATCTTGTTTTTATTTTCATAGGGATAGGCCACACTAGGTGTTTTTCTTTTTGCGTTTTACTTTACCGTTTTATTGCTTTCACGTTAGATAGTAGCATCATATTCCGCCTAAACTAAACCAAACCACCTAATATGCATGAAAATGGATCATATAGTTGCATCTTTTTCATAGACATACGGATGTCATTTGTTTAGAGCTATCACCTCAATTTAATCATTCACGATAATGCTAGATATTAGTTCACTTAAAATGAATTAAAATGAGTTGATGGGATCTTCCTCTAAAATGAAAATTGAGATTAGTCTTTATAGGAAAAGCATGCTATGAGACCCTTCTTCGCTTCGGTAGGCATGTAGGACCTTACTCTCCACATGACCCCTTCTACGTTGGGTAAGTAGTATGCGTTGACCTATTTTACCTCAACACTATAGTTCGAGTAATATCTCGTAGTTATAGTGGACTAATAGATAGGATTTACTGAAATCTATCGACCAAGAATTCTAACAGTAGAATTAGCTAAGAAGTTAGCTTATCAATTTAAAGAAATTGAGTCTTGGGATCATTTATATAATTCTCGAGGGAGGTCGATTATATGAGTGCATAAGTCATTGCTTTAAACCGCTATTGTTTTACGACTTAATCTTTTAAAACCATGATTTCTTATCTTCTCTCTTCTTCTTCTTTCTTTTCACAGTTTCGAATCGTTATATCTGAGATATAACTGCTAATTCAATATGACTGGTCGTATTGAAGGCCCAATGCCAAGTGTCACACTTGAACGTGAATCATGGCTGAGAATTTTTATGGACAGCATGAATCAGTCTACTCGACTGAAGAATCATGGGTCCAATTTTCCTGATTGGGAGGTCTCATTACGCAATGCAGCCATAGCTGACGGCAAGCTCAAGTACTTGACTGAGACACTGCCGGCCGAACCAGCTCCCGATGCAGGAGCAAATGAAGTCGTAGCTTATAGTGATTTCATGATGGAGGCGGGTGCGTTACGGAATGTACTCATCTATGCAATGGAATCCAATTTGCAAAGACGATTCATTACCCAGGGTGCAAACAAGATTTTCACCACCCTAACCAAAGAATTCTCGAAAGCACCGAGAATTAAAAGTTACGAGTACACTACTCATTTCTTTGAGGCTAGACTCCAGAAGGGCCAACCGGTTGGTCCACACCTTCTCGACATGATCGAGAATGTTGAAAAACTGGATGAGCTTGGTTGCAAAATCGATGAGAAGATCGTCATTGATCGAGTGCTCCACTCTCTTCATGATGGGTATGCCCTCTTTAGGGCAAACTATTACATGAATGACATGCAGAAAAGTCTGCATGAGCTGCATTCACTCCTCGTACAGACGGAGAGTGATCTGAAGTTGAGTGGGAGCACGAAACAAGATGTTCTCATGATTGGAAACAAGAAGGGTAAGGGTAAGGGTAAGGCTCCGGCTAACCTAGCTGTAGGTAAGCCAAAATTCAAGAAGCCAGTGGTTGCTAAGAGTGGGCCTGGTGAGTCTAGCGGTAGCTCACAAGGCAAGGCAAAAGCTAAGCAGACCATGGAGTGCCACCATTGCCACAAGCCTGGCCATTGGAGGCGTAACTGTCCCGTGTATGCTGAGGACATAAAAGCAGGCCGCGTCGCTCCTGTTGGTATGTCTTCTTTTATTCATATGATTGAGATTAACCATGCAAGTTTCGGAACTTGGGTACTTGATACTGGATGTGGTTCTCATCTGTGCAATCATTTGCAGGGCCTAAGAAGCATCAGAACTCTGGCAAGAGGTGATGTAGATCTGCGAGTGGGAAATGGAGCAAGAGTTGCTGCAGTTTCAGTAGGGACATATGTAATCCAACTCCCAAGTGGATTTGAGTTATTTCTAAATAACTGTTACTATGTACCTAGTTTATCGAAAAACATTATTTCTGTATCCGTTCTTGATAAAGAAGGATTTTCATTTTTAATAAAGAATAATAGCTGTATTTTCTCTTTAAATGAAATGATTTATGGTAAAGCTGTTTCCATGAACGGAATTTATGTTTTAGATCAAACCACAGAAATCATGCATGTGAGTAACAAGAAAGCAAAGGTTGGTGACAAAGATCAAACGTATTTATGGCATTGCCGAATGGGACACATAAATGAGAAACGCGTAAAAAAAGCTAATTGATAGTGGGACTATCGCCCCATTTGACTATGAAACTTTTGGCACGTGTGAATCATGTCTCATAGGCAAAATGTCTCGAATTTCCTTCAAAGGTGTTGGAATCTTGTTCTTGACCTATTAGGACTCATACATACTGATGTGTGTGGACCTATGTCAATCAACGCTAGAGATGGCTATAGGTATTTTATCACTTTCACGGACGATTTGAGTAGATATGGACATGTCTACTTAATGAAGCATAAAAGTGAGTCCTTTGACAAGTTCAAGGAATTCCAGAATAAGGTTGAGAACCAACTGGATAGAAAGATAAAAGCACTACGTTCGGATCGTGGTGGCGAAGATCTTTCAACTGAGTTTGATCGACACCTGAAAGACCGCGGAATAGTATTACAATTAACTCCACCCGGAACACCACAGCTGAATGGTGTATCCGAACGCAGAAATCGAACATTACTTGACATGGTTCGATCCATGATGAGTCACACGGTTGTACCTGACTCATTATGGGGTTATGCTCTTTTGTCAGCTGCTCTTATACTTAACCGAAGTCCGTCTAAAGCTGTAGACAAGACTCCATATGAGTTATGGAAGGGAACTGTCCCTAACTTGTCCTTTATTCGGGTTTGGGGGTGCGAGGTTTATGTCAAGTGGAGACACGAGGATAAGCTCGGCCCGCGATCGGTCAAGACATACTTTATTGGTTATCCAAAAGGAATGTTTGGTCATTACTTCTATTCGCCAACCGAACAACGAGTTTTTGTTGCGGCTAGTGCGAAGTTCTTAGAGAAAGAGTTTCTCGAAGACAAGAGAGGTAATAGAACCTTCGATCTGTCGGAGATTCCTGAATCAACAACCGAGCAACCGATAGAGGAAACTGTTCCTTCTTCGTCTGCTGCGGTTAATGTCCCTTTGGAACCCAGAAGGTCGGGTAGACTTTCCATTCCTCCAGATAGATACATCGGTATGGTTGAGGAGAATGGGAGAGACGACATTTTACTCCTTGAGAGTAACGAACCCGTAACCTATAAAGGTGCCATGACGTGTTCTGACTCAAAGCTTTGGCAAGAAGCCATGCACTCCGAGATGGACTCGATGTACGAGAAGGATGTATGGGATCTGGTTGACTTACCTGATAAGGCTAGGCCTCTTCAGTGCAAATGGCTTTACAAGATAAAGCGATCTGTAGAAGGACAACCAGATATATACAAGGCACGACTAGTGGCAAAAGGTTTCACTCAAGTGCAAGGGTTGCACTATGATGAGATTTTTGCACCCGTAGTCATGCTTCGTTCCATTCGGATTCTCTTAGCGATCGCCGCATTTCATGACTATGAAATTTGGCAAATGGATGTGAAAACCGCCTTCTTAAACGGTTATTTGGAGGAGGAGTTGTACATGGTACAACCCGAAGGTTACATTGATCCTAAAAATCCTAAGAAAGTTTGCAAGCTTAAGCGTTCCATCTATGGACTTAAGCAAGCTTCACGGAGTTGGAATCATCGCTTCGACCAAGAGAAAAAGGAGAATGGATTCACTCGATCGGTCGAGGAACCATGCCTATATATCAAGTCGAGTGGGAGCAAGATTGTTTTCCTAATCATGCGTCGATGACATACTCTTGATTGGGAATGACATACCTCTCTTAATCGGTAAAAGTATGGTTAAAGAACCATTTCGGATGAAAGATCCGGGTGAGGCACAACGTATTTTGGGGCTCCGTATCTATAGAGATAGATCACGACGGATGTTATCCCTCAGTCAGGAGTCTTATATAGATAAGATTCTTGAGAGGTTCAGCATGACCAACTCCAAGAAGGGGAACCTTCCAATGATCTCAGGGGTGCATTTGAGTAAAGCTCAAGCACCAAAAGCATCGGAAGAGGTCGAGAGCATGAGTCGGATTCCATATGCTTCGTCACTAGGATCGATCATGTATGCCATGATATGCACACGTCGGACGTGGCATATGCATCGAGTATGACGAAGTCGATACCAAGGCAATCCAGGTGAAGCACACTGGATGGCCGTAAAGAACATTCTTAAGTACCTACGGAGGACTAAAGACTGGGTATTGACTTATGGAGGAGACACTGAGCTATGCGCAATCGGTTACGCAGATGCTAGTTTCCAAACGGATCGAGATGACTCAAAGTCTCAATCAGGATTCGTTTTTACTCTTAATGGCGCTGCGGTCAGCTGGAAAAGCTCCAAACAAACAGTTATAGCAGATTCAACAACTGAGTCCGAGTACTATGCTGCTTCCGAAGCTGCAAAGGAAGCTATATGGATGCGTCAGTTCTTACAAGGACTAACTGTAGTTCCAAGTTCGAATGACCCGATCACCATCTATTGCGACAATAGTGGTGCCATCTTCCAGGCAAAGGAGTCAAGTCCAAGAACAAGTCTCAAGACGCGTGCAAAGGAAGGCTCACATGATCCGAGATTACGTGGAGCAGAAGGAGATAGTGATTGACAAGATTGCTACGAATGATAACATAGCAGATCCTCTCACTAAGCCGTTGAGACAAGATAAGCATGAATGGCACGTTAAATCCATGGGAATTAAGCGTGTTCCTGAGTTGTATTAGTTGTTTGTATGGATTTGACACTTGTATTTCCTAAAACTTCTAATAAAATCATCGTTTTGTTACATATATTGTTTTTCATGAGGGTTGTGCACTGCGTTGAACACCTCAAAGTGAATCAATTGCTATATATTTTGTTTTGGTCCGTGGTCGCCTACACGAGCCGATAACTCGCAATCATTTTGTGACGTCGATTGATGGTGGGTTCAACGAGCCATAAGTCAAATCGTTGATCGATCGATCACAGATGCGGGTTTATCAAATCACGCAGACATTTTTGTGACAACTACATGGAGTCCTAAATGTTTGAACATTAGATGCCGGGTCGAGGATAGGACATCCATAGTGTTCCTAGAGTCGATTCTTTTGACTATCGACTGTCCCTTGAGATTAAGGGAGATTCTGGCTGACTTTGGTTTGTTTCTCACGGTCGGTCGTAACAGCGCCAAGCGATTTTCACTGGTCATTTCATGCCGCGCTTACATCTGCAGGATTCGAGTTGAGGGAAATATCCAAACTTCTATCGAGTTATAATATTTATTCTCAGGGCCACTCGAGGAGCTGTAACTAAAAATGCATGGCCATGCTCGAATAATGATTCGTTTATCAGTTAAGTTACTCTCTAATCGGGGAAACCACTCTTGACATCGATCGCCATGAACTACGACCTTTGGAAGTACGGACTTTGCAAATTGGTTTACATTGAGTGGGAGAAATTTATTATGGATACGAGAATCGGTTATCGCACCTACACTTGTACGGACAAGTGGGAGATTGTTGGAGTTAGTGTCCTCCACAGTTAGTGCAATAACATAAATAAATCTCTAAAAGATACACAGGGTACATTTTGTATTTAATCAGTTGATTAACGTTTATCGATAACGGTTGGCTTGCTAGATAAGTTTGACGTTATTGTCATACAGATGGCGGTGATCAACTGGTCCCTAAGAGTCACACCTAAAGGATGTGTTTGAGAAATATGATTATTTTAGAAAATGATCATATTGATGCCCTACTAAAAGACTAAAAGGTTAGTCGGTGTTTTTGACTAAAATGTTAGTCAAGTGTGTGATAATAATATGGCCATTTAATAAGGATTAAATGATATTAGCTAAGACGAATTAAATGTAATTCGTAAATTGAATATAAACTGTTATATTTAATTATTGAATATAATATAAGCTAATTAATCATAAACTGTTATAATTAATTAGAAAATTATAAATATAAGGATATTAATAATTTAATGATATATTATAGTGGATCATTATTATGTGATACTAGTAATATTATATTATATTAAAAGCTAAAGGAAACCTCCAAGAAAGAGCCTAATTGGTCTTTGACTCCTTGGTCAACAAGGAATTGTTTTTGGAAAGTGATTTTTGGAAACAAATATTACTCCCCATACTATAGGAGGGCCGAAATTTTGAGGCTATATTAGGGGGCTTTTGGCTCAACCTAATTACTCAATTAATTGACCATAATTCACAACACAAAATCTCAAGAAAAGAAATAGTTCTTCTCTCTAATTTTCTAGCAAATCAAAGGGCATATCTTAGATTCATCTTGGGTGTTTCTATTAGGAGATACCATACTTTTGGTATTGATCTTAGGCCGATTTACTTGGATTAAAAGGTTAATTCTAAATCTTTATTTTATGCAATTTCTTTTATGACCTTTAAATCTTATAAAGTTTTTCATTATAATCCTGTGAATTTAATGGTCTATATACGGATATAAACCTACAGGTTCTGGGCAACAGTCCACCTAATATAGGCCGGTGATACCCGAATCGTCCTAGGAACACCAGCCACAGGCCACCTAGGGCGCATAATCCAGCCGCTCGCCCAAGCATCAACTATATCACTAGTCAGCATAACCGTTCCCTGCACCATAGTGTCATGACCAGGGATAAACTGTGCCCACCCTGTCTGTCGCCTAACTCGCAGAGGATGGATATGAACGCCCATCTCAAACCCACATAAAAGAACTCCGGAGGGACCATCGCCTACTGCGCTAGCCGTCACGTCAACTATCCCCCACCACGGAACCGACCAACGGATAGCACATGACCTCACAAACTCAGGGAAATACCCTCAACCCCTACGGCGACCCACAGCCGAACACACATTCAGAAGTCTGAGGAGGCCCGCTTTAGCTCTAGGGTACGAAGGTACGACATCTTATGAGGGCTCTGGGCAACAGTCCACCTAGTATAGGCCGGTGATACCCGAATCGTCCTAGGAACACCAGCCACAGGCCACCTAGGGCGCATAATCCAGCCGCTCGCCCAAGCATCAACTATATCACTAGTCAGCATAACCGTCCCCTGCACCATAGTGTCATGACCAGGGATAAACTGTGCCCACCCTGTCTGTCGCCTAACTCGCAGAGGATGGATATAAACGCCCATCTCAAACCCACATAAAAGAACTCCGGAGGGACCATCGCCTACTGCGCTAGCCGTCACGTCAACTATCCCCCACCACGGAACCGACCAACGGATAGCACATGACCTCACAAACTCAGGGAAATACCCTCAACCCCTACGGCGACCCACAGCCGAACACACATTCAGAAGTCTGAGGAGGCCCGCTTTAGCTCTAGGGTACGAAGGTACGACATCTTATGAGGGCTCTGGGCAACAGTCCACCTAGTATAGGCCGGTGATACCCGAATCGTCCTAGGAACACCAGCCACAGGCCACCTAGGGCGCATAATCCAGCCGCTCGCCCAAGCATCAACTATATCACTAGTCAGCATAACCGTCCCCTGCACCATAGTGTCATGACCAGGGATAAACTGTGCCCACCCTGTCTGTCGCCTAACTCGCAGAGGATGGATATAAACGCCCATCTCAAACCCACATAAAAGAACTCCGGAGGGACCATCGCCTACTGCGCTAGCCGTCACGTCAACTATCCCCCACCACGGAACCGACCAACGGATAGCACATGACCTCACAAACTCAGGGAAATAATCACTGGGACGTTCGTCTGGACTCGACCACCGCATATAACGGCTGGTAATACCTCCTGCGACATACTCAACATCAAAGCCGAAGTCGTTCAACACGTTCAGACGCTCCATCAGCCACAACTGGAGGATCAAGGGACATCCTCGGTACGCATGCTCCCTATTGCATGCCCGGTCATCCAATCCAAGGATCGTCTCCGCCAGAATTAAAGCAGAAGGATTGCAACCTATTTCCATCTGCTCCACGACGGCAATTAAACGCGGATCTCCCAACAACCCCTCGGATACAGAGTCCGGGAACATGTAGCAGTGTACCAGGCAAAAGGCCAAAGCCCTCCTCCTGGCCACAGCTGAGATATGCCCATTCTCGCCATTCCTAAACCATTGACACAAGCGATAGAGGTTGACACGACTCCCAACAAACAACTCTTCCACCTCGTCTCGGGTCATCTGGAGGTAGTTCTGAACCGGCCTCTTATAGCCAAACTCCTGCCTGACGCATACCGGCAAGCTAATGCGCACCCACCCACCAATGGCTCCAAACTCCTCAACTAGAGGGCAAACCTCTCCGCAAGGAAAGCGGAACACGTGAAGGCTTGGATCCCAATACTCAAGACAAGCGTCCAGGAACTCGTACTCCATTCGAACCTGCCTTAGCCCATTCGAAATCGTACGCCAACTCCGCAATCTTTCAAAAGCTTCTTTTCGATACCCGACAAAGACGCACACCAACGGCGCAAATTCCCTTCAAAATTCTCCATAATTCGACAAATGTTCCGTAAATATTCTGAATATTTTTGGAAAATCGAGAATGGGAAATGAAAGGATGAGTGAAATGAGTTAACCTAGCCCTCCTTTTATAGCCGAGATTTGCACAAAGAAATACAACACAAAAACTTAAACGCTAGTGAACAAGCGATTAAAATAAATCAAACAAAAACCACAAAACAAAAATGTAATCGTCAGAACAAAGCGACAGTAAAATCGCCGCTTACAGCGATTTTCTTTTTCTTTCTGACAAAATTATTCGATTTCTTACACTTCTTACACTCCTATACCCTAAAATTTTTAACTTATTACCCCTACACTATTTTTACCGAGCCTCCTAGCCGACAAGCGTTTAATTCCCGACGCGTCGTCTCGATTTGCGTAATCGACTCCCGTCTCTCGTATTTTTTTATTTTTTACAAAACACGATAATCACACAAAAATTAAACCCCACACAAAATACGTTTTTCGCATTCACAATTTTCGTCTCAAAACGTCGTTTTAGCTCACATTTTTATAATGTCAAAAGCGTCTTTTTACGAGTCTAAAATATTTTTCTAAACAGCATTTTTCAAAACTCCACATTCGCTTTTAGTTCGGTCATTAGCGAGTCAGTCTCAATCGAGACATATATATATGCTTTTACGACTAACAATGTTTTGCAGGTACGCTAGGCAAGCAAATACGCGAGAATTTCAGACCCGGCTACGACGCAGGAACGCATTTTTCGCAACAAGACAAAATAACCGAATTAAACCCATAAACACCCACGAAACCAGAAAATCAACCCTACACAAAGTCCTGATAAATAAACCGTTACAAACAAAAAATTAATACAAGTCCCAATACATAAACCATTACAAAAAATATACTAATATTCATAATACAAGTCCAATATACACACAAGTCCAAGCCTACTGCGAATGGTCACGGCGCTGTAAGACAGCACGCAAGGAGTCGATCTCAGCACGCGCCCTATCCAGCTCCTCTGCATGCCGACCCTCTAGCTCTGCCCGGACTCTCGCCAGCTCCTCGGTATGCGCAGCCTCCAGCTCGGCCCGCGATCTCGCAACCTCCTCAGCCCTGACCCTCGCTAACTCACGTTGAGCGTCGGCCGCCTCCCTCTGAGCCCTGCAAGCATCAACCACCTTCTCGTTCACGACCGCCCGCCACCGGTTCGCCGCCCGCCACAGCCTCCTGTGCACCTCAGCCGTCACCTGCCACGACACGAGAAATACATTTAGCTATCCAACCTGGGGGCTATAATCAAAAACTGCTTCAACAGAGTTTGACTAATGATTTTATAATCAAATCTTACTCAAACTGGGGGCTATACTCAAAAAACTGCTTCAACAGAGTTTGACTAATGATTTTACAATCAAATCTTACTCAAACTGGGGGCTATACTAAAAAAATGCTTCAACAGAGTTAGAATAATGATTTTACAATAAAATCTTACTCAAACTGGGGGCTATACTCAAAAAATGCTTCAACAGAGTTTGAATAATGATTTTACAATAAAATCTTACTAAAACTGGGGGCTATACTCAAAAAATGTTTCAATAAGAGTTTGACTAATGATTTTACAATAAAATCTTACTCAAACTGGGGGCTATACTACATAATACTCATGCCGTACGAAGAAGAAAGTGAATACCTTTCTCACGCGCGGATCCCACCTCTCCAGGCCCGCATCGGTCACCACGGACATAGACGCAGGCAACACAATCGAATGCTGGCAGCCCTCGTGCACGACCAACAGATCCTCGACGAACGGAGGAGGCTGGAACTCAAGATCAGGATCACGTCGCTACAAAACATAAACAGGGTAAATTTTTGCTTTTAAAAAACCAAAAACGCAAAAAAAGAAAAAAAAAAAAAAACAACAAAACATACCTCGATCACAGCATCAGCAAGGGCATGCTGTGCCCAAGTCACGTAATCCTCAGCCGGCCGTAGCAGGGAATCAGACTCACCCTCATGGTACACGTCACGACGCTCGTTAGCGTCGGGCGTCTCCACAAACAAAACCGAAGGCGGAGGAGCAGGTACGATGAAGCCGCCACGACCCGTCTGCGCAGACAGACGCTCACCCAAATACCAGTACGAGCCATACTGGGTCTCGATATACTGCCGCCGTCCTTCAAGGGGACCAAAGCGAGCTGCAATCGTCGGAGGGACGCCGGTAAACTTCCTCCAAGGGTCGCGAACGAACTACAAAACAAAACCAAATTATAAACCACAAAAACAAATACAAACATAAAAACAAGCTACAAAAGACCAAAGTACAAAACACAAATACCCTTACCTTATCCACGGTCATCCCGTTGAAGCGCACCCGAGCCGCGTCGTAGTTTAGGCCAATACCCTTCCGATCCGCTGTCGCGTAGGCATGGAAAGCCGGATACTACGCCTCAACCTTGAACGTGTCCGGAAGCAGAGAGGGGAAGTGAGCGTAGCACCAAGACTGCAAGCAATCAGAATACAACGTTACAAAAAGAAAGCAAAGACAAGATAACAGGACTCTGCAAAATCAAAACTTACCTCCATCAGAAGACCAGGGCCCACGAGAGACACATCTGAATCCTCGTCAATCCGGTCAGGGCGCACCGCGTCCCTCAGATACCGGATCAACAGACCCAGAGCAGGAGTAACCCAGTCGAAATCAAGGGCGTGACATATGCAGCGTGAGCCATCGGCCGCGGCCGTCGGCCGCTCGCTCCCCTTGTCGCCAAAGTGGGTGGCCGTCGGGAACCACCTGACCACGGTAAGACCCTACGCTTTCGGCGCTCGCTCGAGTAGACCCCATCTTCTTCCTCTTCCCCTCGAAGAAGTCAGCAAACCAAATAGTCTGGGGCTGAAACGTGTGCTCCTCACCTATCCCACACCGAACCACGTCACCAATCAACCGTACCACGCGTGGGCTATCAATAGGAGGACGCTCACGTCCCCAGTCAAGCACACCCTCACCATGAGGCGACCTGACAATCGCCCACGAAGAAGGAGTCACGCCAACCTCGTAACCAGGCATGTGGAAGGTGTTGGTCATATCCCAAAACCTATCCAGCAACGCCCGAAGCACAGTAAGGCGCGAGTTCACCCGCTTACCCCGCACCTCCCTCCACTTCTGCACCAGGGGGCCAAAAGCTGTCCCAAGTACTATGTCCCGCTCCTCCTGCGTGAGCCTCCCGTCAAACACGTCGAACACCGTCCAAACCTGCAGAAGGTCCTCATCGAGCCTAACTGAAACCGACCTTCACTCGGATCGACAAGTGCTCCAAGCGACTCCAAACGAGTCACGCCATCCCGCCAATGGCCACCGCGACCCTGGCGTGGACCATGGGGATAATTAGGCCTCGCCCAGCTCGTCAACCATCCCCATGAAAAGCTCCGTCGCAGCCTCAAGAGCCGCTGTACCTGCGTCTTGGGCATGACCTCACCGCCTCGCCTTCCGCCTCACCTGACGTGGCCCTCACCTCACCTCATCCTCCGCCTGCTCCCGAGCCTGACCCTGGACCTGACCCCCGGCCACAAAGTTTCAAGAAGAATAAAGAAGAACTGGCGGCACAAGAAGAAATGAAGGCGGCGCAGCAGCAGCCTCAGCAATCTCAACCTCGACATTGGCCTCTGCCGCAGTCTCGTCAAGATCCTCATCCTCGTCACTCGAAGACCCCTCCGACTCAGGAAAATCCTCGTAACGGCTCCCCGGACCCCGGACACGACCACGCCTCCGCGTAGCCTCAGTAGGTGCTCCCCCTACTCCAACCTCCTCAAAAACACCGGCAACCTCAGCCTGGTCCCGGTCACCACCCTCGGCAGCAGCACGAGCTCGACGTCGTGGCTCATCACGCCTCACCAGAAGCCTCATCCACCTTGCGCTTCTTCCTCGGGTTCCTCCGACCGCGACCACGGCCTCTAACCTGGCCCCCTCCAGGAGCCGCAGGCACCCTGAACGGCAGCGTAATGCGTACCTGCGAAACCCCTGCAACAACGCCACGACCTCTGCCTCGGCCCCCTCCCGAAGCCACAGGCGTCCTTCCAGCACCGCTACGACCACGTGTGGAACCCGGGATCGGACCCAACTCGGCGTCTTGCTTAAGGGCGGATTTTAAAGTTAAAAAAGATTAAGTTGGAAAAACCTTTAAGAACTGTTATGGAGTCGCCACCTATTTATCGCGGAAAATAGGAACCTGCTACCATGTTCTAAGTTAAAAACATGTCCTAGATTTTGGAGCACGCCGACACCCCTAGATCTAAGGCTTGTGAAACCAGATTGGATTCGGGGTGAGGGTACTTTAGAAAAAGAGTTAATTCAAATAATGATTTATGAAAACCTTTTAGAAAAGCCTATGTAAAAATAGCCTCTACTGACCTAGAACAATCCTTGTAAGATGATATTTGAGCTAATGTTATCGCTACGTACAAGTGCGATAAAGTTGTAAAAAGAATGCAGATGCATATGCAAAAGATTGATTAAAACCCTCAGTTTAGCATGTTTAACTTGTTAACGAATACGGTTCAGTTAAAGGTCGAATTCATTGTTTAAGTTGATTTAAATGCAAAATAAGAAGGTGCAAGATGCATGCAAATAAAATAAAGTTCAATTGTCCATTGGTTTATTTTATAAGGTCGGTTGCTTATGCGACTTTGGCGTGTCATCGGATATGGAGTGTACCCGAAGTAAATAGAACCCTTGGAGTGCAAGCGCGCGGGGTGCCAAAGCCGGGGGGGGGCGCTAAAGTGTAGACCCCTTTGTTAGTCCATAGAAAATAAGAAAAAGCTTTGATCCAAGTGGATCGGTACCTACCTTGTCCTGACGCTTCAGATCTGGGCAGAGCTTCGCTTCTTGAACTTGAAAGGAGGATGAATTCAACACGGGATGGTGTGTTGAACTCAAGGATTTGAGTGCTTGAGGCTTTTTGTGAAAGAGGATTTGTGTGTTGTGAATTGTGTGTGAAATTATGATCTGAAAGTATGATTTGAGGTCGAGGTATAGGGCTGTATATATACTAAAAACCTCGGAGAAATTAGGAAAGCAGGGAATAAAAACAAGCCGAGGAACCGCATAGGCTTATGCGGTTGTTGCAGGCAAACCGCATAAGCTTATGCGGTTTCCCCTCCAAACCGCATAAGGCTGTGCGGTTTGGAGGTGTGGTTCTAGGCCTAATTTCCTAGTTTCGGTTTGACGAAATCTTTGAAAGATTACGTGATAATTTGGACGTGTGGCTCAAGAAAACAGCTAGGATAATCCTGAGATATTTTGTGGTGTTCAGGGCTTTGGAGTGCGGGCCAAAGGCTTGGGTTTGGGCTCGGTTTCGGGCCCGAGACCCGGAAAAATGAAAAGAGTGTATTTGCGTAGTTTTTGTGAAATAAGGTAAGACGTGAGGTTGTATTTTGTGTAAGAGGGGGCTAAATAGCGGTTTTAGCTACCGGGCCTAAATTTAGGAATTTAGGAATGCTGAATTAGACCTTGTTAATGTAAAAGGGCTAATTGTAGTGCAAATGCGAAGCTCATGCCAAATGAAGCAGGACAAGGACCTAGCTAGACTCCAAATGGACAAAATGAACGTTATTTATGTGCGATGTGAAGCGACCTTACTCATTTTAACATTTCAAACGACTCAAAATGAATTCGACATTAGTTAGAGCCGTATAAGTCAACGTTAAAGCATGCGTAATAAAAGTCCGTGATACATCACAGGGTTTTGTTTGGGAGGGTACGGATATGGGTATCCACAGAGCCCCCAGTTTGACTGAGCTCGGACTAGAGCGCTAGTCAAACTCCTCGACCATATCCGGACCATTACAGTCTCGATATGATCAGCGGAACGAAGCATGTGTCCATGGGTGAGACTAGGACTTCGAACCGGGCTAAACGTGGAGGGGCGTGCGCATTTTAAGGACTTGGCGGTCCGTGCATGCTATAAGGGCCTGCCGGCCTGCCGGATGTCTTCGTCGTGCTTGTTGTACTGTTGTATATGTTTGGTATCGTCGGATGCCTGGTGCTGGTGCTTGTAATGTCTTCGTATTGCATGTGTACTTTGTAAGATGTTTGGGTATGCGTGAGGTGTAGGTGTAGGGGTGCTTATGTAGATGTAGGTGTAGGGGTGCTTATGTAGATGTAGGTGTAGGTCTCGTGAAAGAGCGCCCGTGTAATGCTTGTGCTTGAACTCGCCGAGGAGCGTCTATGTAGAGTGAAATGCTTGGAGTTAGGTGTATATTGCGGGGTGCATGTGCTTGGGCTCGCCGAGGAGTGTCTATGTAGTTGTGGTTGCGTATGATTGCCTTCCGTGGAGGAGAAAATGATGTAATGCTCGTGAAGAGCGTTCGTGCTTCTGCTTCTGTACCGTACATTAAATGCTTAATATACGCATATGGTGGACTGTAGGTGACGCCTTGACCCAAGCATGGGACGTACTTGGAGTTGTATTGGGGCTAAAATGAATTAGGAATCGAAAAGTAAGCGTAAAACGAGAAAAACCCGAAAAAAGCCACGGGACCAAACCGCATAAGCTTATGCGGTTCAGGGGACAAACCGCATAAGCTTATGCGGTTTCCCCTGTTGGCTGCTGGGGGCTATATAAGCATGAGCAAACCGTGAGCATGCCTCATAACACATTTACGGTTTTTCAACTCAAAAAACGTCATTTTTCGATTTTTCAACCGTTTTTGCTCATTTTCGTTGCGTTGCTTTGCTATGGAACGAGGTAATGCTCCATTTTAACTTGCTTTTACGTTATTTGTCGTTGTAATTAGCTAGTTTTGCCTTGAAATGTTGAAAAGACGGGTTTTGAATGAAAACCCGAGTTTTGCTTGAAATTTGCCGTTTGAATGCTTGAAATTGACGTCATTGTGTTGCATTATGCCATGTGAACGTGTATGTGTGAATTGATTGTGACTTAGACCGTCTTTGTGTGAAAAACGTCCAAATTAGGTTTCGGGCCCGAAAACGAACCCGGATTTTCCGACCCGGAATTTCAATTAAACTTCGGTGTAGGATGCCCATAGCGAGTATAGCATGCCTATAGCGTTAGTTTTGCGAAAAAGTCGAGTTAAGGCTTTCAAATCGCCGTCTTAAGTCGTAGTTATACGGAGTAATTTAAGGCGAATTGGGGGTTTTTGATCGGAATGACCAAAATGCAATTGCTTGTAATGGGTTGTTGTTGGGGACTATTATGGCGCGTAGAAACCATAAAGTTGTAATTTTGAAATGTAGAGAACGGTTTTCGGCTTAATTGTGAATTAGGCCTAAAAATGCTCTGTAGGGCGTATAGTGCAATGTGTATAAGGAATGTATATGTATTATGTGTATGTGTTATTTGTGTGTACTTGTGTATGTGTATGCCAAGTTGTATACTTGCATGCATTATAGCTGTATGTATTGGTTGTGTTTGTTGCAGGAGAGGGTTCTGATCGTATTACGAGGTCAAGATCTCGTAAGAGTGCTAGCTCGAGGACTGAGGGAGCCTCTGGCTCGAGTAGCGTGAGGCGTACTCGTAGTGAGAGGGATGCTGACCCTCGTGATTTGCCCACGAGGCGTGGTCAGTCACGAGGTAGAGGTCGTGGGAGAAATGTCCCTGTGCGTGATCCTGAGGAGGAGGCGGACGCGTTTGCTCAGGCGTTTGTAGAGGAGTTGGAGGCTGAGATGGATGCTGCTGAGGAGCAGGCTGAGGAGGTTGAGGAGGTTGCGCCTAGGGCAAGTAGTTCTAGGCCGCGGAAATCACGTGTGAACAGGGCTTTCGCGAAGGGTTGGGATGGCCACAACCTTCTGCTTTCTCCGGAGAGACATGTTTCCTATCGAGCGACGATGGGTTGGGATAAGGGCCCGATGAGGACTTTCTCGGGTGTCTCGTCCGCGATGTGTGCTTTTGAGGAGAAGCTTCCGCCGAGGGCGCAAGCTTGGGTGCTGCGTAGTGCTTTCGGCCCGTTGGTTGGCCATTGGAGGGAGATTGCGAGGAAGGAGCAGAGGGCGAACCTGATGTTGATCAGGGCCTTCCTGGACAGGTATTGGGACACCACGACGACGTTCCATATGCCCGGCTTTGAGGCCGGCATTACCTTGTCTGGGTATCTTTGTCATGACGGGGTTCTGGATTTGGGGACCGCGACATGGATTTTGACTTTACGCCGTCCGTTGTGGACGAGGTTGTGACTAATGCGGTTGGCGGTGGTTTGGAGGTGATTTGTCAGGGTGCGCCTCCTTATACTTTCAAGACGAGGTACATCTTGGAGTACTTTGAGGGGAAGACCGAGTATGGCCCCTCGGAGTGGAGTGACGAGCAGAATGCTCGTATGTGGTTGTGGTGGTTTGTGAGCGCCGTGTACTTCGGCGACAAGGGTGAGCGAGCATCGACCTCGGTCCTTATGCATCTCCTGGATTGGGATGCGATTGGGACGTTTGACTGGGTGACGCCGTCTCTGGGCTTGTGTATTCGCTTCTGCATGGATGCCGTGAGACCGCGGGCCATGGATGGAGGTTCGCGACTGTCCTTGGTCGCGCCTGGCTTCTTGATGGAGGTATGTGTTGATTCTGTTTTTGTCTTAGGTGTATTGTTGTTCTTTTGTTTTTTGTTGTCTTTGTAACGTGTCCTTGTTTCTTGTGTGCAGTCGTGGATTCTTAGCCACTTCCCTTTTTTGCTCCCCCCGCATGCTGTGAGGATCGTGAGGGAGTACCCGGCGGTGCGTACTTGGGGTCCGTGTAACCGTGCGGCGTTCAACTGGTCGTATGATGATGTTCGGGATCGTCTGAACCGGATGCGATTTGATGAGGTTTGTGCTTGAACCATTTTAAATAGGGTGTACTTAAAATGATTGTATTTTGTATCTGTATTTGTGAGCGTGTTCTGTTTGTTTTGCAGTTCGTGCCGTTCCTCGGGGCGATCTGAGGGGTATTCCTGAGGGCATTGGGGCTAGGTTTGCAGTGCGAGAGACCCAGCGCCTATACATAGCGACGCCGTATGGATCGGTTTGGTACCTTGGAGAGCGTTTGGTCTTTCAGGTAGGGTGGCCAGCTCCGGTGGTGCCTAAGGATCCGCCGAGGGTCTTGTTTGAGCGAGGGGTTTCTGCTCAGGATCGTGTGGCGTTGTATGGAGAGGGAGAGTCAGTGAGCCTCCTCTGTCCTGGGGAAGACTATGCCCATTTTGCTCAGTCTCGGCTTGCTTGTGGGCCGATTGAGGTATGTGTGCTTCGGTGTTTGGGGGGTGCGTAAGGTAATTTTTGCGAAAAATTTCCCTGACGTTTGCGAAAAATTTCCCTGACGTGTGCGTTTTGTATTTGTTTTGCAGGAGTTTGATCCTGAGATGGCAGAGCAGCCTGATGACTTCCCTACTACTATCGAGTATGATGACTCGGGCGTCCGTCGTACCTTTGTTCTGCCGACGTACTTGCTTATTCTTGTGCAGCGGGCATGGGCAATTTGGGACGAGCAAGGTGAAAAAGGTATGTACTTGTGTGGTTGTATGTATGTGTGTAAGCCCCCAGTTTGATCGAGGTATGAGGTATATCGATGATCAAACTTATGAGAGTCGTTTTTTTGTGTTACCCCCTCCAGTTTGGTTTAATTTGGGTGAAATTAAGGTAAAGTGGGGTTGACTGTGTTTGTTTTGAAATTTCCCCCCTAAGTTTGACTTAATTTGAGTGAAATTAAGGCAAAATGGAGAAAAATGTGAACTGTGTTTGTGTTGTGTTTCACAGGTGGCTAAGGAGGCGCATAAGAAGTTATGGCGTATAGCCAACAGGTGGAGGATGGCTTGGGCTGAGCAGACAGCTCAGTTGTGTCAGAGCCGAGCTGAGACGGCTCAGATTCGGCGTGAGTTTGACGAGTATCGGCGCCGTCACCCAGAGTGAATTTGTGTATTTAAAGATTGTATGAACCTTTATGTACATGTCGTTGTAGCTTGAACTTTGAACTTTGTTGTTGTAGCTTGAACTTCGTAGCTTGAATTTGATTGTCGTCGATAAACCTGTTTGGTAGGCTTGTTTTAAAAAAAATGATATGATTCCCGAGTGGGATGCGTTGATGTGCATTTTAGATTGTGAAAATGTTTTGCAAAAAGTTCATTTTAAATGCGAAATGAGCTTGCATGAATGTCGAAAAATGTTATGCGTTGACTCGTGGTAAGAATCGGAATTGCTAAAGTGAAGCGTGATGTTGGTGTATGGGGAACAACGAAAGAATGTCGTAGCCCAAAGTAGGGTGTAGTGTTTTAGGAAAGACGAAATTAGGAAAATTTTGAGAAAAACCAGCCCCTGAAACCGCATTGGCTTATGCGGTTCGTGGGCTAAACCGCATAAGCTTATGCGGTTTAGACAGCAAACCGCATAGAGTCATGCGGTTTGTTGGTTTGGATGTAGCGCTGTATTTCCATATTTCGGACATTGTTTTCCTATATAAGGAGAGGGGGTGCGTGCCATAATATTCATTCACAACTACTCCTCTTCTCTCTTTTTTTGCTTTAGAATTTTGCTTTCACAAATATATTAGGTATATTTATAAAAGTTTTTTTTTGTGTCCAAGAAAATGGAGGAGCATTTTGATGCTCTTTTGAAGAAGTGGACTTCTTCCTTGAGTTCGGCAATGAAGAAGGCGGTGTATGATGACGGTGCGGGTGTATTTATTGGCTTTCGTCAAATGAAAGTCGATCTAGACTTCCTTGATTCGTGCTTAGATTATTGGGATCCTAGCTTGCATGTTTTTAGGTTTCCCGGGGGAGAGGTGTGCCCTTTGATGGAGGAGTTCTCGGCCATTGCTGGATGGTCGAAGCGGACTACTCCTGTGGTCGTAAGGAGTGAGCTTTGTTACAACGGGATGTTGCGAAACTTCCTTGGGATGACAAACGCTCATGCTGCCGGTTTGTTTGAGGGAGGCAAGGTAAACATGCTTCTCTTGTGTCAACGATATATGAATAGGGCTGATACTAGTATTTCGGACCGTTCTAGGCGGAGGGCCCTTGCTTTTTGTTTGGTTCATCGTTATGCTTTTGCGGGGTCCATGCCAGATGGAGTGTTCGGGAACGCGAGGTATGCTCGTGTTGTCGAAGAGATGGAGAGGGGACATGATCCTTCTGCGTTGATCTTAGCGGAGACCATACTGGGCTTAGACGACCGTTATGCTAATCGTCTGAGCTTGTACAGGGGTTGCGCTAGGATTCTCAACGTTTGGCTCATGGAGAGGCTGAGTGTGTATAAAGCTCTTCCCCTTGGAAGTGTCTTCAAGGCGGCGGGGACGACGTCGCGGAAGATGGAGTGGGCTGATCCTCGGGAGCGTTCGCTAAACTACTACCGGTGGTTTGTGAAGGAGAGCACCATTCGTTGGTACGTGTCTTGGTGGGGTATTACGGTGATTCTGGCGCCGTATTACGAACGCGTCTCGTGGGTTGATGTTGTGCGGGTTTGAAGGAGGAGTGTGGATTCATCCTCTTCGCATGAAGAGGCAAATCGGCCTTGCCCAAACCATACCCGTGCAGGATACACAGGTTGGAGGGGTTGTTGTCCTATACAACCAAATGATCGATGCTTGGATCCGAGGATGGTCTGACCGTGTTACTTGGGTGTCTTAGGAGCATATAGAGTCTAGCCGTGTTACGGACTTCTATACACGGTGGTATCGTTCCAATGATCCTAAGGAACGTGAGAATCAAAGGAGGAGGGAAAAGAATGGGCCAAGGCCCTCCTTGGCGTATGAGGCGGTGCGCGAAAGGAGGGACTATGGTGATCTTTGTATTGTTGGTGCAGGTGTTTCTTCTTCGAGACCGGCGCGGGAAAGGCTTGGACCAAAGGTGACCGTTAAAGATCGCCTAGGGTCAAGGATCGAGGAGCCCCCAGTTGAGCAGGATGAGGATCCGATCGAGCCCCCAGGTTTTGAGAGATCTACTCCCGTTCTCAGGTCGAAAGTTGTGGCGGATCGGCCTCTTGAAGATGAAGAGGTCAACCCGAAGCGTCGGAAAAAGGCTTGAGTAGTTTGTTTTGTTTAGAAAGATTCCTTTATTTAAATACATGTTTTAGATTTGAATAAAGGGCTAAGGAGGCTTGTTCCTAGTTCCTTTCTAAATTGCGAAAAATTCTAAATAAAGTAATAAAATAGAATTAATTTGCTTTTGTCTTGTCTCGTTGTTTTCTCTTTTTTTTTTGTTTTTAAATGTTCTCGACCTTTTTAAGCTTCGAACATTCGTATTAAATCCTCGACCTTTTTAAGCTTTGGACTTGGATTTGTGTTTTGTTTTTAAGTCCTCGACCTTTTTAAGCTTTGGACTTGGATTGTTTTTGTTTTGTGTTGACTGTGCTCTTGACCTTTTTAAGCTTTGAGCGTGTCTTTTTGTGAGTGCAATGCCCTTGACCTTTTTAAGCTTTGGGCATGCGTGCTAGAAAAGTTCGGTTGTAGTTCGTGTGATTCGGTTGAGCTCTTTGCAAAGCTGCCTACGTATCCACGGTGCGTGGAATCAAACCGAGCGTAGTTCACCCATGCGAGAGCGAGTTTTGTCTTGAAATTTTGCAGAAGCGTTTGTGTTTTAAGGGTAGTATCTCTTGAGTTGATCAAGATTTGTTGGTAATCGGAAGTCCTGACCGTCAAGGTCAGTTAGTTTCACGGCTCCTCCGGGAAGGATTTCTTTGACCAAGTACGGTCCGGCCCAAATGGGTTTGAATTTTCCTCTTGGGTCGACTGGTAATGGTGCTCGGACTGATTTGAGTACTAGGTCACCCACTTTGATGTTTCGTGGCTTGACCCGTTTGTTATAGGCGCGTTGTAGGCGAGATTGATACATTCGGACTGTACTTAGTGAATGTAACCGTCTTTCGTCTAAGAGGATGAGTTGTTCGTATCGTTCGCGTGCCCATTCGGCTTCAGGAATGTCTGCTTCCATGAGAATTCGAAGGGATTGCATCTCGATTTCTACAGGTTGGACGGCTTCCATCCCGTAGGTTAGGAAATAGGGTGTCATGCCTGTGGGTGTGCGGATGGTTGTGCGGTATCCCCATAATGCAAATGGGATTTTGTTGGGCGGTCGTGGCGGTGTGTCAATCATCTTTGAGGATTGATATGGCGGTTTGTTCTTTGCCTCGACCGCTACCGTTAGTTTGTGGTCGGTAGGGTGATGATTTGTGTCGTTGTATCTTGTATTTGAGGAGGAGTGGTTCCACCTCTCCTTGGAAGTGTGTGCCTTGGTCGCTGATGAGTTCGTGGGGTATGCCGTAACGACAAATGATGTTGTTTTGTATGAATTTCGCAACTTCTTTTGTGCCTAGCGTACGGTATGATGCGGCTTCGACCCATTTGGTGAAATAGTCGATGGCCACGAGGATGAAGCAGTGTCCTCCTGCTCCTGCGGGTTGTACTTTGCCAATGACGTCAATCCCCCATGTGGAGAAAGGCCATGGCGAGGTTAAACTGTATAGTGGTGAAGGAGGGAGGTGTTGTACGTTTGCAAAGATTTGACAATTATGGCAATGTTTGACATATTTTGCACAGTCGGCTTCCATGGTTGTCCAGTACCATCCTAGCCTTATGATTTGTTTGCACATGGCTCGTGCGTTCATGTGTGGTCCGCACTCGCCATCGTGTACTTGGGACATGATCTCGTGTCCCTTTTTGTGATCGACACATAAGAGTAATGTGCCTTGGGGTGTCTTTTTGAGTAGTTTGCCCATTTCCATCACGAATTGTGATGATAATAGGCGTAGGGCGCGTTTGGCTCGTTTGTCAATGCTTGGTGGGTATTCACCGCTTGTTTTGTAGTTGATGATTGCTTGGTACCAAGGGTCGGTTTGCTCTTCCTCGGTCGCAATGTCACAGATGTAGGCGGGTTCGTTCCGTCGTTCCACGACAATGGGGAGCGTTTCCATCCCCGGGGGTATGTTGATTAGTGACGCGAGTTTGGATAACGCGTCGGCGAATTGGTTTTCTTCGCGTGGGAGGTGTATGAATTCAACGTGATAGAATTCGTTTATGAGCTCTTGTATTTTGCTTTGATATAGTGCCAGGTTTTCATTAAGTATCTTCCATGCTCCGGATACTTGGTTGATTATGAGGGAGGAGTCCCCATAGACTCTTATATTGCGGGCGTTGAGTACAAGCGCTGCTTGGAGACCGTGCAAGCATGCTTCGTATTCCGCGGCGTTGTTTGTGACGTCGAAGTCCAGTTTGATTGATAAAGGTGTGTGTTCGCCATTCGGGGATATGAGAAGTATTCCTACTCCACATCCTCGATAATTGGAGGAGCCGTCGAAGTATAACTCCCATTGTTCTTGGTTGATGTTGTAGATCCCATCGTCTGGAAGGGATGTTGTGTCGATGATTGGTTCTTCGTCGATTGCATTTTCGGCTAGGAAATCGGAGACTGCTCGTCCCTTGATTGCTTTGAGGGGTACGTACTTAAGATCGACCGCCAGGAGCAATGTCCATCCGCCATTCGTCCGTTAGGCACGTGTTTCGAAGAGGTACTTTATGGGGTCCATTTTGGAATAGACCTTCGTTTGGTGTGCTAGCATATAATGACGGAGTTTCTTGGATGACCACACTAAGGCTAGACAACTCTTCTCGACGGGTGAATATCGAGTTTCGTAATCGAGAAATTTCTTGCTTATGTAGTAGATTGCGTGTTCTTCGCCGTTTATTTCTTGAGCGAGCATGGCGCCCATGGCGGTAGGTGTGGTTGTAAGGTATAAGGATAGCGGTAAATCCGCTTGGGGTGGTCGTAGAACTGGTGGGTTAGTTAGCAATTCGTTGACCTTGTCAAATGCTTTTTGACATTCTTCGTCCCATTCAACGTGGTCGGTTTTCTTGAGTTTCTTGAAAATTGGTTCACATATCATGGTGAGTTTGCTAATGAAACGCGAGATGTATTGGATTTGGCCCAAGAAACTTCGAATTTCGTCGAGGTTCTCCGGGGGTCGCATTTCTAGGATTGCTTTGACTTTCGAGGGGTCGACCTCGATGCCTCTTTGGCTTACTACGTGTCCTAGTAGTTTACCGGATTTAACTCCAAAAGTACATTTTTGGGGGTTGAGGCGCATTTTGTATTGTCGTAGGCAAGTGAAGAACTTGCGGAGGTTAGTGATGTGGCCACTTCTCTCCTTTGACTTTACGATCATATCGTCGACGTAAACTTCGACTTCTTTGTGCATCATGTCGTGTAAAAGGGTTGTAGCGGTGCGTTGGTATGTAGCGCCAGCATTGATTAGGCCGAAGGGCATAAGCGTATGTGATATGTCCCCACGGTGTAATGAAGGCCGTTTTTGCCATGTCTTCGAGTGCCATTTTGATTTGATTGTAGCTTTGCATAGCCGCCCATGAAGGATAGGAGGGCGTGGTCGGCGGTGTTGTCGACTAGACGCCCACATGGGGTAATGGAAAGTCATCTTAGGGACTAGCTTTGTTCAAGTCGCGAAAGTCAACGCATACACGAATTTTGCCATTCTTTTTCAGGACCGGGACCATGTTTGAGACCCATTCAGGATACTCGATGACTTGGATGAAACCGGCTTGTAGTTGTTTTTCGATTTCTTCCTTGACCATAAGAGACCATTCGGGACGTAGTCTTCTTAGCTTTTGCTTGATGGGTTTGTAACCGGGTTTGATGGGGATACGGTGCTCGGCGATGCTTCGTTCGATGCCAGGCATGTCTTTGTATGACCAAGCGAATACGTCCTTGAATTCGCTTAGGAGTTGTGTAAATTGGGTGCGCTCGTGTTCGTCTAGTGAGGCTCCTAGTTGTAGTTCCCTTGGTTCTTCGGGGGTTCCCACGTTTATGGTTATGGTTTCCTCGATGATTGGGTCTTGTGTTTTTGGGTGTACAAGGTTTGCAATGTATTTGTTTAATGATTCACTTTCGCATGAGTTAGTGTCTTTTGTATTTTGTGTGTTGTTTGTTGCTTGTTGATTTTTGTTTGTTTGTATTTTGTTATTTTGAGACAAGGCGTAAGCAAATTTATTCATTTCATTATTTTGAAGAGAATTATTCGACAAATCAGAAAATTGCTTGGAGCTAGCCTCCGTAAATAGAAAATCTAAACTAAAGCTAGAGTCTAGGATAAATGGGTCGACAGATGACCCGACACTAAGAGCATTAGAATCTAAAAGAACTTCTTCTTCTTCTTCTTCATCGTCTTCTGTGTCGTTGGAGGTGCTTGAGCTGCTTGAGCTGCTTGAGTTGCTTGAGGTGCTTGAGTTGCTTGAGTTGCGATGTAAATTGCTTCGTTGCTGGAGGAAGGTGTGGTTTTCCTCCGAGGTTTCTTGATTTTTCCTTGATCGATAAGATCTTGGATGGCGTGTTTGAGTTTGAGACAACTCTGAGTGCTATGTCCCATGCCCCGGTGGTATGCATGTATAAGCGTTGGGATCCCATGACTTTGATTTCTTATTCATGGGTGGTTCGTTAATAGGTCCGATGGGTGTGAGGTAGTCCTTTTCGATTAGTTTTTGTAATGCCACAGCGTAGGCCATGTAGAGTTTGTCAAAGTTCCTTGCGGAGCCATGCGAGTTGTGTGTTCTTCGCCCTTTAAGCGTGTGTCCTCGGAGGGTACTTCGGTAGGTGGGATCCTCA
The DNA here is from genome assembly GCA_023091065.1 of Dianthus caryophyllus. Classification (NCBI taxonomy): domain Eukaryota; kingdom Viridiplantae; phylum Streptophyta; class Magnoliopsida; order Caryophyllales; family Caryophyllaceae; genus Dianthus; species Dianthus caryophyllus. Next base: position 16,852,328 of record CM041527.1, on the reverse strand, counting down.
TAGCTAGATGTGAGATCCTTTTCGATGCGAGTGCCAATTTCAATAAGATGCTCGAAGTTCTGAGCGTGGCAGAAGTGAAAGTAGTATCGCCAGGCGGGTCGGAGGCTGAAGAGGAAAGTGGACATGAGTTCATCTTCGTGTGGGTGATTCGGTACTCGGGAAAGTAATTTCCTCCACTGTATAAGATGTTTGACGAAACCTTCGTTGTCTTTCTGACGAAAAGCTTCGAGGGTGTCGAGCGAGACTGGGTTGCTAAGTTCTTTTTGGACACGACGTTCCAAACGTTCGACCGCGAAGCGATGCAGATTTTTTAGGTGATCGATGTCTTTTGCAAGTTGATTGATGTGACTTATCACTTCGTCGGTAGGTAGCCAGTATTCATCGTCTTCGTCATCAGACCAGTAGACTGCATTAACTTGGTCGTCAGAGGGTGTGATTAGGTAGGAGCAGTCTAGAATAGGGATTGACCCCACGAAGATTGCATGGTTTCCAAGCGGGTTTTCGTTGTTTGAAGGCTTGGCGGGTTGAGATGGTTTGCTGAGCTTTCCTTGATCAATTAGATCTTGGATAGCGTTCTTGAGCCTAAAACAGTTCTCGGTGTCATGCCCCTTGCCTCGGTGGTATACACAGAAGGCATTGGGGTTCCAAGATTTAGGCTTCTTGTCTTCGGGCGGCTCGCTAGTAGGCCCGATCGGTTGTAGGTAGTTCTTCTCGACCAACCTTTGAAATTCTTTGGAGTAAGACATAAAGAGAGGGTCGAAGTTTCTCTTGGCCTTAGGAGGCGGCGAGAAGGTAGTTGCGAAGGCGTCGAGGGTGTCATCATCAAGGTTACCGAAGCCAGTGCGATTTTAAATCGTTCTTGGCTGGCGGGAGGACTTAGAGGAGCTCCCTTGATAAGCATGGCCGGTGTACTTAGCCATGGTGCCGGTCCTAAGGTCATCTTCGATTTGAGTGCCGACCTTAGTTAGTTCTTTGAAGTTCTGAATGTTGCTGTACCTCATGTAGAATTGATACACGGGTCGCAGGTTATTTATGAACTTCGGTACAAGCTCGTCCTCGAGGGGACGGTTGGGGATTTGTGCGCTCAGCTTCTTCCAACGAGTAAGATAGTCGGTGAAGCCTTCATTGTCCTTTTGAGATAGGACTTCTAAGGTGCGAATTGAGACTTGAGTGTCTTCATTGTCTCGATACTGTCGATCGAACTCGACTGTGAGTTCTTCAAAAGTAGGGACCCGTTGTGGATCGAGTGAGTAGAACCATGTCTTGGGCACTGCTGCCAGAGAGTGCGGGAAGAGAGTTAGCCAATGCTTGGCGTCGACCCCCTTGATGGCCATTTGGGATTTGAAAGCTCGGATGTGAATGATCGGGCTCTCATGTCCTTGGAAGACAGGAAGGTCACTAAGGGCGAGTTTGTTAGGGAGTTCATCCTTGATGCTAGTAGGCACGTTTTCATTTTCCTTGTGGATGGAGTAAGTGCTCGAGACATAGAGTCTTTCCTCCATGGCTTGGAGTTTCTTGGCGTGCCTATCGGCCTCTTCTTTGATCTTGGCTTCCATTCGTTCCACCTCAGTGGTGTGGGTGGCCAGAAGCCTCTCAAGGTCAGCGGTCAGCTTTGTGACTTGGTCACGGAGTGCGGTAACTTCGTCATTGCCGGCCATTTGGCGGGTGTAGGCTCGTTTCTTGTATGGGATTACTAGGCGGTTCTTAGTACGACGAGTATCCAGCTGAGGCCTGCATTTCACATTGTATATTAGCGACACGACTCGACCCACTAGACTCACATTCATTTTAGGCATTCATTTTAGCTCATTTCGTTGTTTTAAAAGACCTTTTAAGCTTGAAAAAGGAGGTTTTCGAAAAGGTTTTGCTAAGGGAAGCTTTTGAGGCGAGGATGCGTGCGCACATCTCGTCTCGATGTTAAAAGATTTTGCTTTGCATCCGTCGAACTGATATCGGCGACTTGCCGAGGTGAGCTCGAGACGGATGTGTAAAAGAAGAGGATTCGGCTCGAGAGCGATTAGCAAGTCGAGTCGAGGATGTTAAATGTAGAGACTAGGCCGTATGACCTAGGAGATTGAAATCCGCGAGTTCGGGTTTTATTCCTTTGCTCGGGTTTTTGCTTGTTAGTGAAAAAGGAAGTTTTGAAAAAGTTTATTTCAAAAATTCGCGATAGCTTTGTTTGAAAAGTGTTAGTTTGTTAGATGTTAGGTTCATTTATCTTTGAAACGTTTAAGCGAGTTTTCGAAGATATGAATGCATATGCTCGTTTTGAAAAAGACCATGGAGTGCATAGCCTCGAACTTGTACGTATGACTCAAAAAGGGTGAAAATGAGTCAGTCGGGTACACCCCCAACTACCTCGAGTACGCTTTGGCAGATACTTAACCCCTTCATTTCCTTACGCCGGGGCGATAGGTTTTCTGAAGAGAACCTTTGAAGCGGTCGAGATAGCCGTTCTGACAAGCCGTGGAGGGGTGAGAGGAAAGCTAGTCCGGCATGTGCTTTATCGAGTGGACAAGCCTGCATGTGGGAGCCACCTCTCGAGGGTGCAAAGGGTGCCTAGATTCCAAAAGGAATGGACTCTAAACGAATGTGCATAGCTCAAATATGTATACTTGGATTGTTCAAGGCTTTCAAGTTTCACCTCTTTATTTTTAAAAAGAAAAAGCTAGTTTTAAGTTTTAAAAATAAGATCTCCCCAGCGGAGTCGCCAAACTGTGGAACCCGGGATCGGACCCAACCCCGCGTCCTGCTTAAGGGCGGATTTTATAGATAAAAAAGATTAAGTTCGAAAAACCTTTAAGAATCGTATGGAGCCGCCACCTATTTATCGCGGAAAATAGGAACCTGCTACCATGTTCTAAGTTAAAAACATGTCCTAGATTTTGGAGCACGCCGACACCCCTAGATCTAAGGCTTGTGAAACCAGATTGGATTCGGGGTGAGGGTACTTTAGAAAAAGAGTTAATTCAAATAATGATTTATGAAAACCTTTTAGAAAAGCCTATGTAAAAATAGCCTCTACTGACCTAGAACAATCCTTGTAAGATGATATTTGAGCTAATGTTATCGCTACGTACAAGTGCGATAAAGTTGTAAAAAGAATGCAGATGCAGATGCAAAAAGATTGATTAAAACCCTCAGTTTAGCATGTTTAACTTGTTAACGAATACGGTTCAGTTAAAGGTCGAATTCATTGTTTAAGTTGATTTAAATGCAAAATAAGAAGGTGCAAGATGCATGCAAATAAAATAAAGTTCAATTGTCCATTGGTTTATTTTATAAGGTCGGTTGCTTATGCGACTTTGGCGTGTCATCGGATATGGAGTGTACCCGAAGTAAATAGAACACTTGGAGTGCAAGCGCTACTGGGTGCCAAAGCGAGGCGCTAAAGTGTAGACCCCTTTGTTAGTCCATAGAAAATAAGAAAAAGCTTTGATCCAAGTGGATCGGTACCTACCTTGTCCCGACGCCAGATCGGGCGAGCTTGTTCTTGAACTTGAAAGGAGGATGAATTCAACACGGGATGGTGTGTTGAACTCAAGGATTTGAGTGCTTGAGGCTTTTTGTGAAAGAGGATTTGTGTGTTGTGAATTGTGTGTGAAATTATGATCTGAAAGTATGATTTGAGGTCGAGGTATAGAAATTTGTATATATACAAAAAGCCGCGGAGAAAATAGGAAAGCAGGGAATAAAAACAAGCCGAGGAACCGCATAGGCTTATGCGGTTGCCAGGGCAAACCGCATAAGCTTATGCGGTTTCCCCTCCAAACCGCATAAAATTTGTGCGGTTTGGAGGTGTGGTTCTAGGCCTAATTTCCTAGTTTCGGTTTGACGAAATCTTTGAAAGATTACGTGATAATTTGGACGTGTGGCTCAAGAAAACAGCTAGGATAATCCTGAGATATTTTGTGGTGTTCAGGGCTTTGGAGTGCGGGCCAAAGGCTTGGGTTTGGGCTCGGTTTCGGGCCCGAGACCCGGAAAAATGAAAAGGGTGTATTTGCATAGTTTTTGTGAAATAAGGTAAGACGTGAGGTTGTATTGTGTGTAAGAGGGGGCTAAATAGCGGTTTTAGCTCAGGGCCTAAATTTAGGAATTTAGGAATCTTTGAATTAGACCTTGTTAATGTAAAAGGGCTAATTGTAGTGCAAATGCGAAGCTCATGCCAAATGAAGCAGGACAAGGACCTAGCTAGACTCCAAATGGACAAAATGAACGTTATTTATGTGCGATGTGAAGCGACCTTACTCATTTTAACATTTCAAACGACTCAAAATGAATTCGACATTAGTTAGAACCGTATAAGTCAACGTTAAAGCATGCGTAATAAAAGTCCGTGATACATCACAGGGTTTTGTTTGGGAGGGTACGGATATGGGTATCCACACCACGTCCCTGCAAAGACCCTGCAGCTTTGCCCCGTCCTCCACCACGGCCTCCCCTAGGAGCCTCAGACGTCTCCACAGCAGCGCCACGTCCACGCCCCTGCAAAGACTCTGAGACGACACTGAGCACGACCTCGCCACCAACAGGGAGACCTCGGCGACCCAAAGAAGCTCCACTACCGCTAGCATCACCGTAAGACCGCGTCGCTTCAACGGCGGTCTCTCGCCTCTGCACTCATTAGAAAAGCGGTGACTCGGCAAAGAACGCCACGACCCGCAACACTAACTGACGGCTCGGGACCACCAGACAAAGACCATGTCCAAGGCCACTCGCGAAGGCCCAGACGAATCGACAAAGACCGGCACCACTAGCGAAAGGCGGGAGACTCGCGGCGGCGCCACGAAACTCACTCCCTGGCGTCGTAGAAGCTCCAGCGCCTGAGGAAAAGCTCTCGGCATGTCCGGCGAGGCGGACCATCGGAAACCTCGAGCGCGGCGCATACGAAGTAGAGTATGCTCGTCCCTCAGAACGGTAAAGTCAACGCCAGCCAAGACCCGATCCATGTCACTGGAGGTAGGTACTGAAGGCCTAGGATCACCTGCACAAGATTCAAGGGCACACTCAGACAACGGCAATAGCAGATCACTCAAGAAAGCAGAAGCAAGCAGAAACAACGGAAAGCAAGCATTAAGGCCTACATTATCTACGGATAAGGCCAAAACGGTGCAGAAGCACAGAAAATCAAATTCCAAGAGACGTATACGATATATACGTCCTACTCAGTCAAGTCAAGAGCAAGCACGCGCAAAAGCAGCAGAGAACTAGCCAAAACAGCAGAAGACAAGCCTTTTTAACCTAAAAATAGCAGAAAGGTAAAAAACGCTACAGAAGGCCGGAAACCCATATTTTCTGAGACAGACCCAACCCATAAATCACAATAAGCACGTACAAAAAATTTCATGCGAAAGCGATGTCCCAAACGCCTCGACTGAATAGCTTTTACAAAACACTTACAAACTACAAAAACGGCCTTTTCTTGACCATAACTCAACCAAAAAGCCCCCCACTTCCCACAAAACAAGCCCCTAGTCGACACATACGACATACATTACGATATACTCAGCCCTTGAGGCGCGAAAAACAAGGAAAAAACGGTTTTTGTAAGCTTAACCTAAACTACAAAAACGCTCCAAAACACCTCAAAACCATGCATTCTCCTACAAAACAAAGCCAAATATGTACCATGCTAGTCATAACAATGCAATACAGAGAATTCGGGCAAGTTTCGGAACCGAAAATTTCGAGCCAAAAATTAACCCCTATGCCAAAACGCACGAAAATGGCGTTCTTTCGAGCCGTTTTTCACGCACAAGCCACCCAATCCCCCAACACAAGCATATTACAACATTTTCAAAATAACCAAGCCACTCGGGATCGCCTTACGCTACAAAAACAGAGCACAAGCCCCGACTTTACCCCCTCCTACACGGTTTCTTACCCAAACGAACCGTTTTTCGCGACCATTTCAACAAACCGAACTCACCAACACGCTATACCACTAATGGGTAAGCTACACTGAAGTTTTGAGCCATTTTCGAGACGTTTTCAAAAATGACCAAAATGCCCCTACACTACAAAACGCACGGAAATCGAGACCACAAGCCGGGTTTTCACACAACGACAGCAAGACAAGCGAGGCAAGCACCATACCAACCATAGCGAGCGTTTTCAAGCAAGGACGAGGGCTAAAATCGAATCAAACCGACATTTTCGACCTAAACCCTAGAAAACGGTATTTCAAGCTAAAACCGACTCAAACCAAACTCAAAACACGAAAAACCAAGTGAGTTGAGTACGTACCTTGGTCCATGATGAATTGTAGGAGTCAGAAAATCGATTTTTGATCAAGAAAATCGCCAAGACGAGTTTTAAAGGTTTTCGATTTTGTTTTTGTTTTTTACGGATGAAAATGAGCCAACCCCTCTCTCTCCCGTGTTTTAACCAAGAAACACTGAACAAAAATCTAATCGCCTTTGAACAGGCGATTAAAATTTAATTCGCCTGTTTACAGGCGATTATATTTTCGTTTTATGGGTTTCAGTTTTGTTTTGGGCTGTGTTCCTCGGCCCAATACACATTCAACCCATTCCAAACACAATTTCAACCCAAACCAAAAACACGTAGCCTCCTCACGAGACGTTCATAAAAACCTAACCTTTTTATGAGAAAAACACGTAGCCTCCTCACGAGACGTCCATAAAAACCTAACTTTTTATGAGAAAAACGCGTTGCCTCCTCACGAGACGTCCATAAAAACCTAACTTTTTATGAGAAAAACGCGTAACCTCCTTATGAGACGTTCAGAAAAACCAAAAAACGCGTAGCCTCCTCACGAGACGTTCATAAAAACCTAACCCTTTTTATGAGAAAAATCAAAAGCGCGTAACCTCCTTATGAGACGTTCACAAAAACCAAAAAAACACGTAGCCTCCTCACGAGACGTTCATAAAAGCCTAGCCCTTTTATGAGAAATACAAACACACGTAGCCTCCTCACGAGACGTTCATAAAAGCCTAGCCCTTTTATGAGAAATACAAACACACGTAGCCTCCTCACGAGACGTCCATAAAAACCTAACTTTTTATAAGAAAAACCAAAAGCGCGTAGCCTCCTTTAAGAGACGTTCATAAAAGCCTAACCACTTTTATAAGACCAAACCAAAAGCGCGTAGCCTCCTCAAGAGACGTTCATAAAAGCCTAACCACTTTTATAAAACCAAACCAAAAGCGCGTAGCCTCCTTTAAGAGACGTTCATAAAAGCCTAACCACTTTTATAAAACCTTTTTTATGAGAAACACAAAAACACGTAACCTCTTTTACGAGACGTCCGTACCAGCGCGAACCAGAAGCGCAAGCAAAGCACAGCCAGGAGCGCAAGCGAAGCACAAGCAGAAGCGCAAGCAAAGCACAACCAGGAGCGCAAGCCAGAAGCGCAAGCGAAGCACAAGCAGAAGCCCAAGCGAAGACACAAGCAAGGCGCCAGCTGGGAGTACTCAGGCCACATGCAGGCCGACATGCCCTTAAACATGTAGGACCGTCATGTCCTTAAAAACATGTCGTCCCTCCCCGCATTTCCCGACGCTAAGTCCTCGTCTCTCCCATAAGACACATGCTTAGCGCCGCCAGGTAGTATCGAGACTGTAATGGTCCGGATACTATCTTTAAGTTTGACTAACGCTTTGTCCAAGCTCAGTCAAGCGGGGCTCAGATATACCCGTATCCGTACCCCCCAAAAACAAACCCGATGATGAAAAGGACTTTCATGCATGCTTTTAAAAGAGTCGAAACGGTACAAAAGTGTCTAAAACGTATTAGTCATTTTTAGCGTATTAATTTGGATTTGCATAATCATGAAAATGAATGTCACTCTTAGTCATTATAAACACAACACGAGCACAAAACAGGAACGTCTTATTAAGCCAAGCCACAAAAACAGCCCAACTAGCTACAAAACGGCCCAAACTTACAAAAACGACCCAAAACGAACACTAACACAACGCTCAAAACGGGCCAAAGTGCGTCCCGTGTCACATTTTCACAAAACTAGACTCTACAAAACCGTAAAATAATATACTTTAATATTATTTTATTTCGAATAAAGCAGAAAAATACGACAAAAACCGAAACACGAAAACCAAAATTGAGCCAAAAACCAATTTGGCCCAAAATATCCAAATAAAACATAATCATCACCTAATCACACAACCAAAACCAAATGGCGGCATAAAACAGCCCACCAAAACAAAAATACAATCGCCAGTTGACAGGCGATTAAAAAGTTAAACGCCTGTCAACAGGCGATTATGTTTTTGTTTTGTAACAGCCGCCTTTTTGGTTTTTCTTAAAAAAAATCCAACCCAAACAAAATTAAAACCGCCTGTACACAGGCGATTTAATTTTGTGCACCCACAAAAAGCAGCCATTTTCCTATAAATACCAACCCACTTCACTTCATTTCATATATCGGTTTTACAAAACACATTAACACACTCACAAAATCCACTCAAAAATACCGTCTTTTCACTTTCGAAAGGTAAACATTTTACCTACGCTCTGGGACGTTTTGAGACACGGACAAAGGGGTTACATTAACCCCAACCCGATATTGGCATTAGCGAAGCCGTATTAAATGTCTGGTTGTAGTAATTGATTCATAATCCGTCTAAACCCCGCCAATATCGCATAAATAAACGACTCATTATCACTAAAGCAAACCGACGTCACTTTTATAATTATGCAAGTCCTCATTCATGCATTAAATAACGACTAGAATCACGGATCCAACACTAAATTGTACCGTTTCATAGAGTCTTTTTAGCATGTCAAAACTGAGGGTTTTCACAAATTCTTAAAGAGTCAAATATGAGGTCGGAGAATAACGTTTATGGTAATAATTTAGTCAATAAATTATTACTTAACGTACATTTCCCATAGAAAAGTCATTATTTTGACGATTTACATTATTTATGCATTTTCATCGAGTCATATATATTCGCACTTGTACGTAGCGTCATTTTAGCCCAAATATCGAAATTAACTAAATGTTTTCAAATTAGTAGAGACTACTTTTACGTAGGCTTTTTGATTTCAGTTTTCAAAACACATTTTTGTCAAAACTTTTGAAAAGTAACCTCACTCCGAATCCCTTCTCTGGTTTCAAACCTCAGATTGATAGATATCGACGCATCTTGAAATCTGAGTCACTCGTGTCTTGTATTTCAAGACGCGTTGAATAGGTTCCAAATTCCTTTAATATTTGGTGGCGACTTCAAAAATACATTTTCAAAAAGGATTTTTCTACTTTTCTTTTTTGATCACAAATTCATGCAATGATCTCCCCCATTTTCTCAAAATTTCGCACTTTTTCCTGCGAGGCGCATTCCGCTTCCCGGCGCCCCCGCAAGGGGCGAGGACGGGCGCGCGCAGGGCGTCGATAGGTCACTTTCCCGGTACCTTCAAACGCGTAGGAAGAAGTAACCTTGCACAAGTTCAATCAATCAAGCAGTTAAAACATGTTCCCAAATCAAATATCACAAATCACCCTAAACCCTAATAAGGAAATTATCTACTCATAACTAAAGGGAAAACAAAACAATAATAATAATTACACATGATGAATGGAATAAGAACGATTAAAATTAAACCTGAAATAAATCGGAGTACCGACGGTTACAAGGAAAATCAATCTTGGAACTAACTAATTGAGTTTGAGAGTTTATGTAAAGGAGAGAATAAAATTAAGCAGTAAAAGTAAAACCTAAATTAAAACATAAAATAAAGCATAAGAGATAGTAATTCGTCCTAGGAGTATTTATTTCCAACTTCCTTGTTATGACCAGATTTTACACTACCCAGAATTGGCAGTTCTGGATAGACATTGTAAATACGGTACAGAGCAGGAAAAAAGAGCAATAGCTGTTATAGCCCAGAGCAGGTCAGAAGAGGCATGGCAGTTATGGTCAGCAGAGGTCAACTATGACGGTTACAAAGATCATGGGATAATGGAAGATATTATAGCTGAGCAGAAGTGGAGTCAATGGAAGTTATTTAACCGCCAAAGATCATGGAAGTCATGGAGAACATGCCCTAGAAAATAGGAGCTAATTCTCAACTTGCTTAGCCTATATATAGAGGCTCATTTGTACATTTTCAATCATCTTTCACTCGTTTTTAGCATACTTAAGCACTAGAAAATATACTACGATATACTACGGTAAACTACAGTCAGTTCTGTACGAATCGCTACAGAAGTGATCACTTTCACAGTTGTATTCTGTAACCCCAACTCTGATATTAATAAAGGTACTCCTGGCTTGGTAGCCCGCAGTTTTCCCCATCTTCTTCTCGGGGCTTCTGCGTCATCAAATCCCTGTGTCCTTAGTTCTGTCCCATATAGCTCAGTTCTGTTCTGTTCCGCAAATAGTACTAGTTGATCCACTTTTCTCCATTTTCAACCTTGTGAAGTTTTTACCAAAACAAATTGGCGCCCACCGTGGGGCAACTAGTTTATTAATTTGCGTAACTTTTCTCACAAAAAATCTCACAAAAATCACATTTTCCATATTCAAATGGCTGATAGAACTTTGGAGCAATTGTCCAAGGAGTTACAAGATGCGCAATCCAAGATTCAGCAAATCTCAGAAGAGAATGCAAAGCTGAAGAAAACAGAGTCTGTTCTGAAGACTAAGTTAGATTCTTCCAAAGGCAGTACCTCAAAGATCAGACCTGGGGCATCCTTGAGTTCTATAATCAAGAGAATAGACTTCTCTAATCTGGACGAAGATGAGGATCTCGAAGACCAGCTCTTGGGTGGTGAAGAAGAGGAGGAAACTTCCGAGAATGCTGACAAAAGGAAGGGCAAGAAGAAGTTCAACTTCACCCTCATGATGATGCAAGAACTCCAGAAGTTACATGACAAGGTTGCAAAAATCCCGGGAGTTCCAGCACCAATTGAGGAGGCCTCCCAGGAGTGTTATGCAGATTCACCATTCAGTGAGGCCATAACCATGCAGGACATCCCAAAGAAGTTCAGTGTTCCAGGGATGAGACTGTATGACGGTATAGGAGATCCACAGGACCACGTAGCCCAGTACAAGCAGAGGATGTACACGCCCAGCCCAAAGGAGTACAGAGAAGCTTTGCATGTGCAAAGGCTTTGGTTCTACTGGCTGGACCAGCTACGCAATGGTTTGTCAATATTCCTAATGGTACTATTAAATCGTTTGCTAATCTTGTGAATGTGTTTGTTGCCCGGTTGCTAGCGGCAGGAAGTTAGAGAAGCAAACAAGTGATGCATGCACTGTATGCGTAAGAAAGATGAGTCCCTACGAGATTATCTCCAAAGATTCAACAAGGAGAAGATTTCTATCCCCAACTGTGACGTTGCAACCGCTATCCAGGCTTATAGGCAAGGTTTGGTGGTCAATTCTGAGCTTTATCGTGAACTAACCAAGTATCCTTGTGTTACTTTTGAAGATGTGCAGGCAAAGACCTTGGCTCAGATTAGACTTGAAGAGGATGCTTTCGATCGGCGGGGCGATTACGGGTATGAGAAGGTGAACAGGAAGTCCGATAGTGGACGCACCCAGAGCAAAGCGCCATACAAAGAGCCACCCAGAACACAAGTGCATGCCGTCAGTTCTGAGACAGTCAACTCTGATGACTCCCTTGATATCAGCAGTCTCGGTGTGGAGGTTCCACAGTTGATAGCAAAGTTGGAGAGCTTTGGGAATGGTGCAAGATGGCCCAAGAGAAATGATAATCCAAATCCAAACAGAAATCCAAACAAGTACTGTGAGTACCATGGAGACATTGGCAACAGCACAGAAGACTGCTATGCCTTCAAGAAGGAGATATCTTACCAGCTCAGAACTGGACGTCTGAAGGACATCATCAGACCAGTCCAGAGGAATCAGCCCAGAACTGAAAGCGCCAGATCCCAGGATTCCAGGGGACGAGAGTCAGAAAAGCCGCCAAATCCACCACCCTACACACACGAGGTAAAATTTATTAATGGTGGTTCTGATATCTGTGGTTTGACCTATTCTGCAGCCAAGAGGATAGCAAAGCAAGAGAAGATGCAACCCCCAACCAGAGTAGAAAAGAATTGGGAAGTTGTCACTTTTGATCATGAAGATTGTGAAGGCATCCCAATTCTGCACCATGATAGCCTGGTGATCAAGTTGCAGATTGGAAGCACCCTTGTACGCCGAGTTCTGGTTGATGGAGGCAGTTCTGTGAACCTGATCATGTTGGATGCATTGAAGGAAATGGGTATAGGCTAGGACAAGCTGACCAAGAATTCCAATGTTCTGGTTGGATTCAGTGGCGAGACCAAGCACACCTTGGGAGAGATCTCACTTCCAACCTATGCTCAGGGAGTTTCTTCTTTTGAAAAGTTTAATGTTATTGATTCTATGACTTCATATAATGTTTTGTTAGGCAGGCCTTGGATCCACAATCTCAAGGCTGTGGCATCTACTTACCATCAATGTGTGAAGGTCCCAACTCAATGGGGAGTTCTGGTGATAAAGGGTGAGAGGCAGACTGCACAGGAGTGCAACAGAGCAGCCTTGAAGCCTCCAGCCACCAACAAAACGCTCGCATAGCAATTACAGAAACCAGTCAAGTCAGTAGTGGAACCAGAAAAGTCAGGATTGGAGATGGACCAGATCAGTGTAGACCAGACCTGCCCAGAAAAGAAAGTGTTAGTAGGCAGTGATGTACCTTCCAAAGATCGTGTCGATCGATCAATTTCAAGTCTAAGAAATCAAGTTTTGCATGGAGCCACTTTGACATGGTGGAATCGATTCGACGTTATCACACACAAGCTCAACATTGATCCTAAGTACAAACGATTGCACCGTAAACGCAGGAAGTTTCTTGTGGGAGAGAAATGCTATAATCAATGAAGAAGTCCAGAAGTTGCTGGACATGAACATGGTAAGAGAGGTAATGTATCCTGAGGCTAATGTTGTTGTAGTGCAGAAGAAGAATGGAAAGTGGAGAGTCTGAGTAGACTACACAGATCTGAACAAGGCATGTCCCAAGGATCCTTTCCCTCTTCCTCACATTGATGCCATGGTGGACAAGACTGCTGGCCATGAAGTTCTGACTTTCATGGACGCCTCAAGTGGTTTTAACGGATCAAGATGTATCCTCCCGGACCAGGAGGGACCTCCTTCATGACAGGCAAGTGGAATCTCTTTGCTACCGCCATGCCCTTTGGACTCAGAAATGCTGGAGCTACCTACCAAAGGCTAGTCAATATGATGTTCAAAGATCTAATTGGGGAGACAATGGAGGTTTATATCGATGATATGGTGGTAAAGTCCAAAGATGCCAAGGATCACGTGAAGCACCTAGAGCAAGCGTTTGCAATTCTGGACAAGTTCAATATGAAGCTGAATCCAACAAAATGCAACTTTGGAGTGTCTTCTTGAAAGTTCCTAGGCTACTTGGTGACCAGAAGAGGAATTGAAGCAAGTCCAGAACAGATAAAGGCAATCCTAGATCTGGAGCCCCCCAGATCTGTGAAAGATATCCAGAAGTTGTGGGTAGAGTAGCGACTCACGAGCAGGTTCATTTCTAGATCCTCAGAAAGGTGCAAGCCCTTCTATGATATGCTGAAAAAGAACAAAGAATTCGAATGGAGTGAGAAGCACGAGGAAGCGTTCCAGGATCTGAAGAGTTACCTCTCAACTCCACCACTGCTATCTAGACCAGAAGAGGAAGAACCATTAAGTCTGTACCTGTCAGTGACGGAGCATTCAGTAAGTGCAGTTCTGGTCAGGGAAGAAGATGGTTTGCAGTATCCAATATATTACGTGAGTAAAAGCTTGCTAGATGCTGAAACCAGGTATTCCCTTCTGGAAAGGTATGTTCTCGCCTTAATTATGTCAACTACTAAGCTTAGGCCTTATTTTGAGGGTCATCATATTTGTGTTAGAACTAACCTTCCAGTTAAGTCAGTCTTGAGAAAGCCTGAACTGTCTGGGAGAATGGCTAAATGGTCTGTGCAGCTAAGTACATACGACATCAGTTATGAACCCAGAACAGCGATAAAGTCACAAGCCTTGGCGGATTTTGTGGTCGATTTGATCCGACCCTGGAAGAAAGTAGTGCTATGGAGGTGCTAAGACTTACAGGCGTAAAATGGGAGAAGCGGGTGTTGTATGCGATGGAAGCGACTAATGTCGAGAGGTTACAGTCTGGGCATTGTCCTGAAATCGCCACAAGGGGACATACTAGCCCAGGTGTCGGTTGTGAATTTCGTACCACCAACAATGAGGCAGAATACGAGGCTTTAATCGCAGGTTTGATGGTCTGTATTGGTCTTGGTGTCAAGAATTTGGAGGTAAAAAGCGACTCTTTACTTATTGTTAATCAGATTAATGGTTCTTTTGCGGCCAAAGATTCTAAGATGTTGCTTTACCTTGAGAAGGTTAGAACCTTGGTTTTGAAGTTTGACCAGTTTAGAATTGACCAGATCCCCAGAGACCAGAATTCACAGGCAGACTCTCTAGCTAGTCTTGGCTCTAGTTTCAAACCTGCAGACCTGGACAGGATTCCCATAGTACACCTCCTCAGGCCTTCTATAGAGAAGTCTGATCCTGTTCTGAACCTGTTCACCCCCACTCCTGTCGCTTGGACTGCACCTTTTTATTCTTTTCTTAGAGATGGTGTTTTACCCCCAGACAGACTTGAGGCTAGAGCTTTTCGGCTTAAAGCCTCGAGGTATGTCTTGATTGATGATTTTCTGTTCAAGAAGTCTATGTCAGGTCCATATTTGCATTTATGCGGAACCGGCCCGAAGCGAAGCTGATACGGAAGAATTACATGAAGGAGATTGTGGCAACCACAGTCTTTGGGAGAAGTCCGGCGTGAGCTCTGAGATTTGGTTACTTCTGGCCAACTATGAGAAAAGAGGCTGTGGAGTACGCAATCAAATGTGAAGCATGTCAGAAGCGCTCTCCGATGATCCACCAGCCAGCTGAGGTTCTACATCCTATTTCTGCACCGTGGCCTTTTATGAAGTGGGGCATGGACATAGTTGGAAAGCTTCCAATGGCTCCAGGACAGAAGGTGTTTATGTTGGCGATGACAGACTACTTTTCGAAGTGGATTGAAGCTGAAGCATTCAGAAGTGTGACTGAGAAGGAGGTCATCTCATTCATCAAGAGGAACATCATTTGCAGATTTAGAATTCTAAGCCAGATTGTATGTGACAATGGTACACAGTTCGTAGGGAACAAGACTAGGGAGTTCTGTTCAACTTGGAATATTGAACTGCTTACTTCTGTACCAAGATATCCCCAGTGTAATGGTCAGGCAGAATCTAGCAACAAGATTATCATCAAAACCTTGAAGAAGAAGTTGAAGAGGCAGCGAGGAGATGGGCGGAAGAGCTACCTTTAGTTACGTGGGGTGAGAACTACACCAAATAATTCCACAGATGCGGACCCTTTCTCTTTGGTATATGGTTGTGAAGCGGTGATTCCGGAAGTGTCTGCTCCAACAAAGAAGGTATGGTGCGAGCAGTTTAGAAACTAACCTGCATTTGTTATCTTCGGTCTAGATTTTGCGAGAAGAGTTAAGAGATGCGGCCAGGATAAGGTTAGCGACTTACGTGAGAATGTGGCCAGGACTTTCAACAAGCATGTCAAGGCGAGTCTTGAGAGAAGGAGATTTAGTTACGAGGAAAGTATTCGAAAACACAAAGGAAAAGTCTGCAGAAAGCTAGCCCGATGCAGGAAGGACCATACTTGATTGATTCAGTTGTAGGCCAAGGAGCTTATAGACTGGTAACTCTGGAGGAAGAGTTGATTCCTAGAGCATGGAATGCAACCAACCTCAAACTCGATCTATGTTAATACGGTACTTTCGTTTCTGTACTTTCAATTCTGCATTTTCAATTCTGTACTTTTTAGCTTTGTGAATATTTAATTGCAATTTCTATTCAACAAAAGCCATTGAACTCCAATGGTGTAGTTTAACTTTATTTCCAGATTTGCAGATTACAACTTTGGCTCAGAAGTAAATATTTTCTACCTATCACAAATAAAAACAAAGTAAATATAGTATGCTACATATTACAAATAAAGGAGTTTATTATCCTCCAGACATGTTTAGGAGTTCATCCTCCAGTTCTATTCAGGGAGTGTAACCTCCAGTTCTGGGCCTAGTCCCCAGTCTCTAAGGAACTTGTCTTCCAGATTTGAGCTTAGTCCTCAGCCTTGAGCAGCCAGTCCAGCAGTGGAGATCTTCCTCCAGTCCACAGTGCAGCCCGATCTGCGAAGCGGCGATCTGCTTGTGAGGATGCGTCCTCGGATTGACGGACCAGGGCTTAGCCGCCGTTAAGAGAGTCCTATAATATCCCTTAAGGTAAGCCATGATCATGCGTACATAAGTCTGGGGTGTACACCTGCGAGGTTAGTACATTCACAGAACAATAAAAGCAATAGAAGCAACAGAAGCGATAGTAGTTAAGTCCTTGGACCACCAAGGCTGACTAAATACTAAGCAACCGAATCTGTCAGAGCAGACTAGAAAAATGTCTTGCTCTGCAGACTAAGCAAAAGTTCCACAGTAGCAACAGATAGAAGTTCATAGAATAATTACAGACCTGGACATACTAAGTCCAGGCCAGACCACAGATAGAGCAAATTGTTCAATAATTACACAGAAAGTTCATAATTGTTTTTCATTCTTCTTCTTCTTCAGAAGGATTGTCATCAGCCTGGGCATCTTCGCCAGCACCACCATCACCAGCCGCAGAGTTCTCTTCCTGATCAGTGCCAGCTGTTTCCTCTCCTGGAACTGGTACGCCTGGGAAGAGCTGTTTAAATTTCTCCACAGCAGCATCTACATTCCACTCCTCACGCTCGGACTCTAGAGCACGCATCATTTGGATTCTGGTCTGGGCTGTGTAAAACAGCGCCAGATCAGTCTCATGGTTCTGGAGTTGGCCCTCAAGCTCCTGAACACGCGCCTGGAGATTCTCATTCTCTGACCTCAACAAGGCCAGACTCTCCTCAGACTTGGCAGCAGTGGTCTTGGCTTTTTCAGCCACCTCCTTCATGTTGTCCAGAGCTTTCTCCAAGTCTGTGCAAGCCTGCTCTTTCAGAGCAAGCTTGTCCTCCAGCGCAGTCACACGATTCCCAGAAGTGGATAAAATGTGCCCCAAGCTTGATATACAATCAAGAGTCTGCGAATTTTATGGTGTAAGGTACAATAGTGGCAGAATTATCATGAGCATTTGTACTAGAAGTAAGTCAGGTTAATACCTGAAGAGCAGAGTGAGTGGCTCTGAACGCCAGTTCTGTAGTGTCGATCCTAATCAGATCTGGGTCGAATCTTTTTGCTGCTTGTTGGATGATATTCTCCACGCCTGTTGATGGCGTGCTGGACAGAAATGTCCCTGGTAATGACAAACCTTCAATTTCTTCCGCTTTCCTTTTCTTTGATTTCTTGTTTGGTGTGCTTTTCTCTGGTTCAACCTGAGTCCTCCCCTTAGGTTCCTCAATCTTCAGCGCCCTGAATCCTGGAGTAGGAATACCAGTAGGAATGAACTGAGGTTTTATATCTAGACCCCCAGCCAGAATGGCGTCCATCTTCTCTTGAAGAAGAGTAGGATTGAGTCTACCTCTAGTGATTGGCCTAGAAGATTCACCTAGCATAGACCACACATGTTTCAGAATCTCGTATCCAGACCAGACTTAATCAGACTAGACCAGACAGAAAAATAAAGAGACTTACCCTTGATGGCAGAAACCATAGGCACATGCACCTTCACCGCCTTCTTTGCTGGCCTACAAAACGTGGGGAATGTCGTTTTGTTATTCTCTTCAGACCAAGTCCTCTCCTTGAGAGGCAAAGCCATGAACGCAGCAATCCTAGCCTTGGAGTCCTCGCTTGGCACAGGCTGCCAAGAATCCGCTAGAAACACAAAACACAAGAAACCCTCAGACCTACACAGAATAGAAAAGCTAGAAACAGCAGATCTGAGTCAGAAGTGACTAACCTCTCTCACCAATAGGGTAGTCCAAACAGCCGCTGCTCCCAAGAGTATCACTTTTCAGGAAAAGGAAGCCTGTCTTCCAATCCTTGTCATCCCCAAAGATCGTGGTGCTCTACCAGTTGCTCGCCTTTCACGATTACGAAGATGAATCTTCCACTACTGGTCCTTACAGAGTAGACATTCTTCAGATCTTGTACAGTCAATTGTAATCTGAACTTTGTGCAGAGTTTATCAACCAAGCATATGATCTTCCACATGCTTGGCATAAGTTGGCAAGGGGCAAGCTTCATTGAAGAGAGCACCCCACTGATCCAAGAATTACAAGGAATTCTCAGGCCAGCCCTGAAAGGGAACTCATGAATGCAGATCCATCCTGGGGAAGTCCAGGAAACCGTGACATAGTCATCACAAGGAACGAATATCTCAGCAGATTCAGGCACAATATGATGATCTTTGAGATGTTTTATGATTGATTGACTGAGTGTGTTTTTTGTTTCATCATCAAAGCAGTCACCCTTGATGAACTTATGATCACCATACATGATTTCATTGATTTCGAGGATCTCAAGATCAATCACTTTTCCAGCCATGAGTTTTGATTGATTTTGGTTTGATGAAGATGATTGAGATGATAGAGGAAGAAGATAATGAACAGTAGAGGTAAAAAATAAAGTCTGCAAGGTGAAATTCTCGAAAATTACCGAAGGGTCCTATTTATATGCAAAGGTAAAAGAGTTATAGAAGGTTTGGGATTCTACCGTTGGTAGAATTCGAAAATTACTGCAGAAAAAGCCGTTGCTACGGTACAGGATGTCAAATCAGGTTTTAATTCTCTCCTACTTCTGATTTAAACGTTATCCCCTTGAATGTTGTGCACAAGTCTGGCTAGATACAAAGTTGATATTTAAATTTATAGCCGTTGTCTCTACTCTAGTCTGTTCTGTATAGAAGTGTTTGTACAGGATTGTTTCCTCAAGATTGCTGAACACTGCACTTGAGAAAACAAGGGGCATTTGTTATGTCCAGATTTTACACTACCCAGAATTGGCAGTTCTGGATAGACATTGTAAATACGGTACAGAGCAGGAAAAAAAGAGCAATAGCAGTTATAGCCCAGAGCAGGTCAGAAGAGGCATGGCAGTTATGGTCAGCAGAGGTCAACTATGACGGTTACAAAGATCATGGGATAATGGAAGATATTATAGCTGAGCAGAAGTGGAGTCAATGGAAGTTATTTAACTGCCAAAGATCATGGAAGTCATGGAGAACATGCCCTAGAAAATAGGAGCTAATTCTCAGCTTGCTTAGCCTATATATAGAGGCTCATTTGTACATTTTCAATCATCTTTCACTCGTTTTTAGCATACTTAAGCACTAGAAAATATACTACGATATACTACGTGTTACGACCAAAATTATCACCCTCCAGAACAGTCAGTCCTTGGCTGGCTGGGAGCTAAGAAGAACGAAGGAAGAAGATAGGCGAGACAATAATGGTCAACATCAGGTCAGACGTGACGGTTATAGTCCAAGCATCAAGGAGATAGTGAGTATCTACTGAATTGGCAGTTCTGGAATTATTCATAGTCAAAGTCAAGACTGAAGTCTACGCAGGACTGACAAGACAGGACAGACCAGAGCTCAACTGGGTAGTTATATCCTCAGAAGTGGAATAGCAGGTGTGCAGTTGGCAATCCTTGCAGAACAAGACAGAAGTATAGATCATGGGTGGTTATTTAACTACCTAAGATCATGGGTAGTTATTGGCATGCAGTTCTGCGGATCAGAACAGAAGTCATAATGGGAAGTTACAAGTCATGCACAATGGGTAGTTATCCAACTACCTAAGTTCATGAGATAGTGGCCCTAGATTTTAGGAGTTGTATTGTGAGCATTCTACCTATATATAGAGGCTCACTTTGTAACAACCTGGTTTTTCGTCGACTTTAATTACTAAGGCGGAAATTAAATAAAGTCTTAAACCAGCGTTATTAATTATACAAATAACCCAAAATGTTACATCATCGTTTAAGAGTTGAATAGGACAACTCTAAATACGGAAGTTAAAAGAGTAAAGTGTTATATATTACAAGTCTCTCAAAACAACTAAAAGTAAAGCATAAAACACGTCTCGTGGCCCCGTCCAAAATCCAGCTCTCGTCCACGATCGTCCTGCACAATAAACTGATGGGGGGATGCCCGCTGAGCGGACAGTGACTAGCTATGCTCATACTTACCCTCGATTTCAATTACTTTGGTTTAATATTATCGCTTTATAAACATAACATTATGATAAAACATAAACATGCTTATTCAAATAGCATATAAAGACATATAAGTCATAATAAGCATGCGGTTTAAAGCGATAAATCATATTAGCATGGTATTCAATTAGGAAGGCAAATAACAGATAATAGCATAGCAATAGTGTCACAACATACAACAGGATTACAAAGCGATATCAGATCGCATACAAACATATATAATGTATCATAATCATCATACAGACTCGATTCATTTCAGAAAGTTGTGGTCTTTAATTTTCGAAGATGGTACACACTCGTTCTCATTTAATCAGACAACAAACAACACATACTGCTTACGAGCACGACCCTCGAGTAGGCCTTTGTACTCTGATCGATTGCATCTCACTTCCATAGTGCAGAGGCTTACTCGACTCGTAAACCACGCCGAATACTATAATACTTGCATCTCATCCTCTTGTGTTCGAAATGATTCGAACTTCAGATACAATCTCGTCAAGTGATCTTTACATGTGGCAAGAACGAATGCTAGTGTCGCGCCCACTAAAAACGAAACACGGCAAGGAGACTTGAACCGCTATAATCGGCATTAATCGCCACGGTGCCCTGGTAACTTTAGCGAAATAGGGGAATAAAACCCTAGTCTAGTACATGTACACTAGTATCCAATTTAAGAATGGGCTATGCTATTCATAGAGCACCTTAACTCAGGATAAAACGACTATTTCCTAAAGCCTGAGACAAAAGCCTTGGCATATTCATTATCTTGTCCGGCAATGGCGACCGCCACAAGACTATCTTAACCCCACTTCACTCACGATTGACGTTCCCTTATCTGAGGCCCAAGCTTGACCTTTTAAACATACTCATGATTTATTATTTATTTTATATTATATATCACATATTACTAGACTCTCCTAGTCTCAGCGTCAAACGTTTAAGTATTTGTAGGTTTCATATGATCACATAACACGTTCGTTTATTATTTGAAGTGTTGTTAATTATTAACGTTTTCAAGTTTCTAGATTGAAACGTTTATTAGTATGTCCAATTTTATTTATGTTTTTTTCAAACACTTTAGGTTATTTACTTCTTCATTTTAAATTTTCTATACTTAGTAAAATTTTCAATTATTTTCAGTATTTCACTATTCACTTTTTACTATTCACAAATCACTATTTACTTGACACTATTCATTGGTCACTATTCATCGTATTTTATACGTATTTTTATACTTCGTATTTTATACGTATTCGTATTTTATATTTATACGTAGTCATATATATTAATATATTTCCTAAGTATAAACTAAAATTTCATTTTATTTGATAAGTACAAAAATTCTAGTTTCAAAGTCGTTAGGTTCGTTTTGTACTTAGTGATTTTTGAAACTATTTCAGAAGTCTAGTTTTAAAAACGTTAAGTTCGGTTTGTATTTAGTGATTTTTGAAAATATCTAAAAGTCTAGTTTTAAAAACGTTAAGTTCATTTTGTATTTAGTGATTTGTGAAAATATTTTAAAATGTAAGACTCGGTTAAATTTAGTCGTCTATTTATTTAAGTTAGTGATAGTATCGTGGATGATTCATTTATAGTCCGTATGTCCAAATTCAATAATCCAATAGCAAAGGTAGTATCACACGATTTAATTCATTTTTATAACGGTTAACATATTTTCATCGGTTTATCGTATTTCATTTATAACTAAAACAATTTATACAAAAATTCAATTCTAACTACTATTTGACTTTAGTGACTTAGTGATAATTTCATTTTGATCAAATTTAGTCAATTTAAAAAGAGAATGTCGTGTGGTTTAATGTACATGTCAAAATTGATTTATTTCTTTTAATTTCTTAATTCTAACTTATTAACTAATAATTAAATTATTTTAACAATAAACTAAAAAGTGATAAAAACAATTTTAAGCCTAAAAATGAAGGAATGCCGTGAGCAAGTAGGTGATGGTTCTAAATTTTCATTTTTCGATTTTATCGGTTTTTAACTTAAAGTCTTTATATTTTAATTATTCTAATTATACTAAAATGATTTAAACTAAAATGAAATTTACTAACAAATTTCATTTACATTTATGAATAGTGTTTTTCAACACTTTAAATTTCTAACTTTTTATTCTAAATGATTTAGCTAGTTTAAATTATATAGTTAGTAATATATTTACTTGTTAGTTAAATAAAACAATAAATAACAATAATCACAAAAACAATATAAATCAAAATAAGCTACAAATCAAGAATAACATGAACACCATCATGAGTTTTTCAAGAACATCAAAATAACTTCAAGAACACAAATATGCTTATTTTTCATTTGATAATTTATTTTCCTAATTAAATTTTTTTACATGAATACCTCCATTTTATACTAACTTAAACTAACATATTATTTACAAAAATTAAAAGTGAAAATTTAGTAAAACAAATGGGAAATGCCGTGTACATGTAATATGTATGTAAAATTTTCATTTTCGATTTTAATCACTTTAAACTCATTGTTAATATTTCACATAATTTTTATATATGATTATAACATAACTAAAACACAACTAAGCATAAAAATCATATGAACATAAATTAAAAGTGCTCAAAATTAATTTAACTAAATATATGAACATGATACCACAATAATCTATTTAACATATTATTTAGTTATTATCATTTTATTATACAACACATAAACATACAAGTACACTTAGGTGATGTTTAACATATTTAACATAATTTTCATACTCATAAAATTATAATAACAAAACAAGTTAATTTACTAAGAGAATAATATAAGACAAGGCTAGTCACCTTGATCGGCAAAGTTTATTGGTTGTCCGGATCGATAATATTATCTAAGTCTAAATCTTCACCCAAGTACCCGTCTTCACCTTCAAAAATGAACCCGAAATAAGCTTCAAAATGCCCAAGGAATACTAAGAATACTAGTGTAATATTAGAGTAATATATTAGGGTTTTAACTTAGGAGTTTTAGTAGGAAAATGAAAGAAAGTAAAGGGAGCAAATAGGAGGGAGTATTTCGGTTGAAATGAGAAGGGGAAAGGAGAGTGTTTTTCACTTGTGAAATAATAAAACAAGTGGTAATGAATTTGGAAGAGTATTGTGTTGTATAAGTTTTGTTTAATTAGAAAGAAATGTTTTAAGTAATTAGATGATGATGAATTAAAGAGGTGTAAGAGAAGTGATGTTGTAGTATTAGTAGGGTGGCTTGTGTAAGAGAAGTGAAGGGTTGAAAAATTGGTCATGCATGACCATGGGTGAGCCGGCCTAAGGTGCAACAAGTGGGCTCGATTTTCGTTCTCGGAATTTTCGATTTACGCGTACGCGAAAAGTCTTGAAATAAAATATATGATTCTAAAATAATGTTTAGAAATAAGATCGAAAATAAAAATGAAAATAAAACTCAAAACGAAATCAAAACAAAAATCGGGTACTAAATCCTCGTAGTTTTGATTATAAATTTTATTTGATCGAAATACTTATTTTTTTTGTGGAATGTTATTGATTTAAATAATCATACTCAAACGTCAAAAAGTTTATCAGTTTGGACTTAGTGTGACTCATTATTTCGAGTTTTAGTGAAAGTGCTAGTTAAACCAAAATGGAATAGTAATTTGATATTATTATAATATGTTTTGTTAGTAATAATCCAAAATGATTAAGCCTTAACTAATTTGTTAAATTTGGATTATGGGTAAGTATAATTGAAAAAGAATTAGGTGATTTTAACCACCTTGAGTGGCTCGGCCACTTTGGTCAAGATTGACCTCGATTTGCGTGCCGAAATTTGTTGTTGAGAAATTTGTCGTAGATTCATCATTTGATTTATCGAGTTTGAATAAGTAAAAATAAAGTTCAAATTCGAAGTATATCAAAATGGTTTTAATTTAGGTACGAGGAGAACTTGTAGTGTATTGTTTAAGGATTTAAATGAGTAAGATGGTCTAATTATCGATCTACTAATTATAATTAGCTTAATTTAACACGGGGTGTTACAAACCTCCCCCCTTAGAAAAAGTTTCGTCCCGAAACTTGAATGTAGAAAAGAATTTTCACCTGAGTTAAAAAGTTCGGGGTATTTCTCCTTCATTGAGGCCTCGGTCTCCCAAGTTGCTTGCTCGGTCAATTGACCTCTCCATAGTACCTTCACTAAGGGAACCGTCTTCCGTCTCAATACCTTGGTTTCTCGAGCTAGAATCTTCACTGGTCTCTCGGAGTAAAGCAGGTTAGGCTCAACCGCAATTACGTCAGGGGTAATGATGTGACTTGGGTCACTCCTGTATCACCTCAGTTGAGAACCGTGGACCACGTTGTGAACTTTGGATAAGTTGGGGGGTAGCGCTAGGCGATAGGCTACCTCGCCAATCCTTTCAAGTACTTCGTAAGGTCCAACGTACTTAGGACTCAGTTTTCCTTTCAATCCGAAACGTCGAACCCCCTTCATGGGTGATACTTTCAAGAACACATGATTACCAACCTCGAACTTCGATTGGTCGGCGATGCTTGTTGGCATACATCTTACGGCGGTCTTGTGCCGCTGCAGCGTTCTCGAATGATTTTTATGTGTTCAATTTGGTCTTGAATGACCTGTGGTCCGATTCCCACATTATCACTAGCATCGTCCCAACAGATCGGGCTCACGACACTTTCTCCCGCACAAAGGCCTCGAATGGAGCACAACCCAAACTTGCATGGAAACTATTGTTGTAGGAGAATTCAATCAAAGGTAGACTTTTCTCCCAATTCTCGTTGAATTCTAAAGCACATGCCCTGAGCATGTCCTCGACCGTTTGGATAGTTCGCTCAGTTTGACCATCGGTCGCGAGGTGGAAAGCGGTGCTCATCTTGATTGACTTCCCAATCTTTGCTTGGAGCTTGTCCCAAAATGAGAGGTGAACCTCGGATCCCTATCCGAAATAATGTCTAGCGATGCACGTGGTAATCGGATCACCTCCTTCTCATATGCCTTAGCTAACTCTTCAAGGCTCCAGGTGTCTTTGATTGGCAGGAAATGGGCCGATTTTGTTAAGCGGTCCACTATCACCCAGATCGCATTATTTCCCTTGTGAGTTCTCGGTAAGCCCGTTATGAAATCCATGGAAATGGAGTCCCATTTCCCCAATGGAATGTCCAAGGGTTGTAGTAGTCCCCCAGGTCGCTGGTGTTCGAATTTCACCTTCTGAAAGATTAAGCACTTTGCAACGTACTCGGCAATCTCTGCTTTCATTCCTACCCACCAGAACCTCAGTTTTAAGTCTTGGTACATCTTATCGGACCCTGGATGTATGGAGTATCGTGTGCTATGTGCCTCGTCAAGGATCTTTCTCTTTAACACTGGTACGTCGGGCACACACCACCTTTCTTTGAATCTCAAACTCCCGTCAGGTTTAATCTCAAACCCTTCTCGGTTTCCTGAAGGAATTTCCCTTCTGATT
This sequence comes from Dianthus caryophyllus, assembly GCA_023091065.1. Classification (NCBI taxonomy): domain Eukaryota; kingdom Viridiplantae; phylum Streptophyta; class Magnoliopsida; order Caryophyllales; family Caryophyllaceae; genus Dianthus; species Dianthus caryophyllus. Next base: position 16,826,638 of record CM041527.1, on the reverse strand, counting down.
TTCACGAGTTCTTCATCCTCCCATTGTAGAGCTCTAATCTCGTGATATAACTCCGGTTCTGCGATCATTGCGTTCAAATCAGCATCGTCAGACTGAACCAACTCTAAGTTCATTCTCTTGAAGTCTCTGACAATACCAGCCGGAATTTCCCAGATGTTGCTAAGGGTATGCGTAGTCTTTCTACTCAGAGCGTCTGCAACGACGTTCGCCTTACCCTCATGGTACAGCAGTTCAATCTTGTAGTCTTTGATCAGTTCTAGCCATCGGCGTTGTCTCATGTTGAGCTCCTTCTGTGTGAAGATATATTTCAGGCTCTTGTGGTCTGTGTAGAACTTGATACTTACTCCGTAGAGATAATGACGCCAGATTTTTAAAGCAAACACCACAGCTGCTAATTCCAGGTCATGAGTTGGGTAGTTTCGCTCATGAACCTTTAACTGCCTTGATGCGTAAGCAATGACTTTCCCTTGTTGCATCAGTACGCAACCCAGGCCATTCAGTGAGGCGTCACTGTAGACTTCATACTCGTCTCCATCAGTGGGGAGAGCTAAGACCGGCGCTGTGGTAAGCCTTGTCTTGAGTTCTTGGAATGCATTCTCGCACTCGTCGCCCCAAATGAACTTGGAGTCCTTCTGTAGTAACTTGGTCATCGGTCGTGCTACCTTAGAGAAGTCTGGGACGAATCTTCTGTAGTATCCTGCCAAACCTAGGAAGTCACAGATCTCGATTATATTTGTGGGAGCCTTCCATTCTTTCACTGCGTCGATCTTTGCAGGATCTACCATCACTCCGTCCTTCGAGATGACGTGACCCAGGAATGCTACCTTCTCGAGCCAAAATTCGCACTTTGAAAACTTAGCATACCACTTATATTCCCTTAGTATCCCCAAGATGATACGGAGATGTTCCTCGTGTTACGCGATCTTGGAATAAATAAGGATGTCGTCACGAAAACCACCACGCATATGTCCAAGTATTCGTGAAAGGTTCTGTTCATTTGATCCATGAACACTGCTGGTGCATTTGTCAGACCAAAAGGCATGACTTTAAATTCATAGTGACCATATCTGCTTCTGAAAGCAGTCTTCTGGATATCCTGTTCCCTTACCGCAATTTGATGGTAACGACCTTAGATCGATCTTAGAAAACACCCCGCGCTTCTTCAATTGATCAAAGAGATCGTCGATTCTGGGTAAAGGGTAGCGGTTCTTAATGGTTACCTTGTTCAATTCCCTGTAGTCTATGCAGAGTCTCATACTGCCGTCCTTCTTTTTCACAAAGAGGACCGGTGCTCCCCAAGGTGAGACACTTGGTCTTATGAAACCCTTTTCGATCATTTCTTCCAGTTGTTTCTTCAGCTCTTGCAGTTCTACTGGTGCCATCCTGTAAGGTGCCTTTGAGATAGGTGCCGTGCCTGGCGCAAGGTCGATAGAGAATTCAACATCACGTGCAGGAGGCAAGCCTGGCAACTCATCTGGGAAAACATCAGGGAACTCCCGTACTACGTGGATATCTTCAATGTTCACGCTTTCCTTTACTTCGTTGACGCTACATAGGTACACTTGATGCCCTTTTCTTTCTAACCGTTGTAGTTGTAGCACAGAGATGATTTTCGCCCCCTTAATTGGCGATGTCTTACGACACGAATCGTAGTCCCTGTAGGATGCTTCAAGCGAATTTTCCGATCTCGGCACTCGAACAAGGCATGATACTTAGTCAACCAATCGATCCCCAGAATGACGTCGAACTCCGGCATGTCAAAAAGGATAAGGTCGGAAGGGAAGATTGTTTTATGGATTGTGATTGGAGTATCTTTGAAAATTTTGGAGCATTTGAAAATTTTTCCGTTTGGTAAAGAAATATTTGCGTTGATTGATTCGGATTTTGTGAGATTAGCCTTTGAAACAAACTTAGAAGATATAAAGGACAATGATGCCCCAAAGGTCAAACAAAACGATCAAGGTTTCATCGAGTTTATAAGAAAAATACGATGTGGCGTCAGCCTCAGGTGACTCCTCTGCCTCCGCTTCTGTGAGGACATATACTCGGCCTTGTACCACAACAGATTGTGGTACTCCCGCAACAGGTGCCGCGTTTAGGTTGTTGGGGCATACATTTGCTTTATGCCCTATCTGTTTACAACGATAGCAGGTAATTGTTTGGCCATTACACTGTTTCCCCTCATGTTTCGCCTTGTCACACATATGACAATTCCCCGGTAAGGCCCTTGGTTGAGGAGCCCTTCCTGCAACCATTGCTCTCTGATTATTCCCAGCAGGAAGCCTGTTTTGGAACGCAGGCCTCTGGAAATTTGGCCTCTGCTGAATAGGACGCTGGTAGTTCGGCTTCTGGATGAAGCTCGACTGTGATACGGAAGGCACAAACACCTTCTTCTTCTTTTCAGCCTTTTCCAACTCCAGAGAAGCCCATAGGCTACATGCGCATTCATACGCTGCAGCAACGGTATTGTAGGTGTTGGTACTCATGTGGGTACGCATAGTGTTGGACATATTGCGCAGATATCTCTGGGTCATGGCCCTTTCGTTGGGAGCGATCGCAGCCCCAAATTTGGCCAGCTGTTGAAATTTTGCGGTGTATTCTTGGAGTGTCATGTCTCCCATCTTAAGAGCTATGAACTCCTCTTCCTTCTGACAACGGAGCTCATACCAGAAGTACTTCTCCTTGATTTTCGCTGTGAACTCGTACCATGTGAACGTGGCGTCAGGTTCGTTGGTCTTGATCACGTTCCACCAATCATTCGCCCCTCCTTTCAAGTAGTAGGCGGCGATGTTTACCCTATCCTCTGGTGGTGTCCTGCTCAGATCCATCGACTTTTTCATCTCTTCTAGCCAATTCGTGAGATCGATAGGGTCACTTGAACCCGAGTATTCTTGTGGTCGATGGCGTGAAACACGATCATCAAACGCGCTTGGATGATGTTGGCGGTTTGCGTTGTCGTGGCTATTTACGCTAAGCGGATCAAAGATTCTTCTGCCAGGAGGTGTCTTTCCTCGTCTGTCATTGGAGGTGCAGCCATTCTGAAAGAATTAAGACGTGAAGGAATTTATTAGTATTGCGAGAGGTTAGAAGACATGCTTATCATTGATAGCTTTTACTTGAAAGTAAATGCAATAACGGTAGTTATGCAAGTAAGCACAGAAGTTAGGTATTTTATTTCATTGAGATGTAATTTTTAGTTACATCGGTTTTAGGATTTTAAAATGTATCTGGTACATTTTCTTAGGAAGGATATAAAAGTAGGAGAGAGGGAGAATGTATTTTTGTCGAATTGGTTACGAATTTAACAGATGTCCTCGCTCCGTGCCGTCTGGTACTCCTTCGGTGCTTCGATCCTCGGGAATTGAATTATTATTTAGATTTTATATCCGAGGATAGTTGTTAGTTTTTGTCAGTCACTTCAGCAAGTAGCAAGCATACGATAGTTAGTGTATTTTATTTTGAGGGAAGTAGTTAGTTATTTAAAAATCCTTAGCCTATGGTCGGTCCTTAAGGTTTCTACCCATCCTCACACTTTAAAGCGATTTTTAAGTTTATTATTTAAGTGATCTAATAAAGAAAAATCTAATTTATTATTTGATCCTAGTAGTCTTGCAGTTTAACATATTAATATGTTTGTATCGCTTTGTGTGTCTCTCGTTAGGTAAGCATAAATCGCATTAGGCAATTCATGTTACGGTCACGAGTCAGCTTTGATACCAACTGTAACAACCTGGTTTTTCGTCGACTTTAATTACTAAGGCGGAAATTAAATAAAGTCTTAAACCAGCGTTATTAATTATACAAATAACCCAAAATGTTACATCATCGTTTAAGAGTTGAATAGGACAACTCTAAATACGGAAGTTAAAAGAGTAAAGTGTTATATATTACAAGTCTCTCAAAACAACTAAAAGTAAAGCATAAAACACGTCTCGTGGCCCCGTCCAAAATCCAGCTCTCGTCCACGATCGTCCTGCACAATAAACTGATGGGGGGATGCCCGCTGAGCGGACAGTGACTAGCTATGCTCATACTTACCCTCGATTTCAATTACTTTGGTTTAATATTATCGCTTTATAAACATAACATTATGATAAAACATAAACATGCTTATTCAAATAGCATATAAAGACATATAAGTCATAATAAGCATACGGTTTAAAGCGATAAATCATATAAGCATGGTATTCAATTAGGAAGGCAAATAACAGATAATAGCATAGCAATAGTGTCACAACATACAACAGGATTACAAAGCGATATCAGATCGCATACAAACATATATAATGTATCATAATCATCATACAGACTCGATTCATTTCAGAAAGTTGTGGTCTTTAATTTTCGAAGATGGTACACACTCGTTCTCATTTAATCAGACAACAAACAACACATACTACTTACGAGCCTGACCACTGAGTAGGCCTTTGTACTCTGATCGATTGCATCTCACTTCCATAGTGCAGAGGCTTACTCGACTCGTAAACCACGCCGAATACTATAATACTTGCATCTCATCCTCTAGTGTTCGAAATGATTCGAACTTCAGATACAATCTCGTCAAGTGATCTTTACATGTGGCAAGAACGAATGCTAGTGTCGCGCCCACTAAAAACGAAACACGGCAAGGAGACTTGAACCGCTATAATCGGCATTAATCGCCACGGTGCCCTGGTAACTTTAGCGAAATAGGGGAATAAAACCCTAGTCTTGTACATGTACACTAGTATCCAATTTAAGAATGGGCTATGCTATTCATAGAGCACCTTAACTCAGGATAAAACGACTATTTCCTAAAGCCTGAGACAAAAGCCTTGGCATATTCATTATCTTGTCTGGCAATGGCGACCGCCACAAGACTATCTTAACCCCACTTCACTCACGATTGACGTTCCCTTATCTGAGGCCCAAGCTTGACCTTTTAAACATACTCATGATTACTGTGAGATCAGGATGCTAATAAGTACTGGCTGGCTGACTGGATACGCCCTTTGTACATATGCTGTTGACACAGCTCTTTCCACTGCACCTTGGCATTAAGGGGGAAGTTGACGGGTGTGAGCAAGAGAGATGTGAACCGGGGTGTAGCGCGCTTTCCCTCCTTCTCTCACTTCGGAAAGATTATTTATTTGATATTACATATCACATATTACTAGACTCTCCTAGTCTCAGCGTCAAACGTTTAAGTATTTGTAGGTTTCATATGATCACATAACACGTTCGTTTATTATTTGAAGTGTTGTTAATTATTAACGTTTTCAAGTTTCTAGATTGAAACGTTTATTAGTATGTCCAATTTTATTTATGTTTTTTTCAAACACTTTAGGTTATTTACTTCTTCATTTTAAATTTTCTATACTTAGTAAAATTTTCAATTATTTTCAGTATTTCACTATTCACTTTTTACTATTCACAAATCACTATTTACTTGACACTATTCATTGGTCACTATTCATCGTATTTTATACGTATTTTTATACTTCGTATTTTATACGTATTCGTATTTTATATTTATACGTAGTCATATATATTAATATATTTCCTAAGTATAAACTAAAATTTCATTTTATTTGCTAAGTACAAAAATTCTAGTTTCAAAGTCGTTAGGTTCGTTTTGTACTTAGTGATTTTTGAAACTATTTCAAAAGTCTAGTTTTAAAAACGTTAAGTTCGGTTTGTATTTAGTGATTTTTGAAAATATCTAAAAGTCTAGTTTTAAAAACGTTAAGTTCATTTTGTATTTAGTGATTTGTGAAAATATTTTAAAATGTAAGACTCGGTTAAATTTAGTCGTCTATTTATTTAAGTTAGTGATAGTATCGTGGATGATTCATTTATAGTCCGTATGTCCAAATTCAATAATCCAATAGCAAAGGTAGTATCACACGATTTAATTCATTTTTATAACGGTTAACATATTTTCATCGGTTTATCGTATTTCATTTATAACTAAAACAATTTATACAAAAATTCAATTCTAACTACTATTTGACTTTAGTGACTTAGTGATAATTTCATTTTGATCAAATTTAGTCAATTTAAAAAGAGAATGTCGTGTGGTTTAATGTACATGTCAAAATTGATTTATTTCTTTTAATTTCTTAATTCTAACTTATTAACTAATAATTAAATTATTTTAACAATAAACTAAAAAGTGATAAAAACAATTTTAAGCCTAAAAATGAAAGAATGCCGTGAGCAAGTAGGTGATGGTTCTAAATTTTCATTTTTCGATTTTATCGGTTTTTAACTTAAAGTCTTTATATTTTAATTATTCTAATTATACTAAAATGATTTAAACTAAAATGAAATTTACTAACAAATTTCATTTACATTTATGAATAGTATTTTTCAACACTTTAAATTTCTAACTTTTTATTCTAAATGATTTAGCTAGTTTAAATTATATAGTTAGTAATATATTTACTTGTTAGTTAAATAAAACAATAAATAACAATAATCACAAAAACAATATAAATCAAAATAAGCTACAAATCAAGAATAACATGAACACCATCATGAGTTTTTCAAGAACATCAAAATAACTTCAAGAACACAAATATGCTTATTTTTCATTTGATAATTTATTTTCCTAATTAAATTTTTTTACATGAATACCTCCATTTTATACTAACTTAAACTAACATATTATTTACAAAAATTAAAAGTGAAAATTTAGTAAAACAAATGGGAAATGCCGTGTACATGTAATATGTATGTAAAATTTTCATTTTCGATTTTAATCACTTTAAACTCATTGTTAATATTTCACATAATTTTTATATATGATTATAACATAACTAAAACACAACTAAGCATAAAAATCATATGAACATAAATTAAAAGTGCTCAAAATTAATTTAACTAAATATATGAACATGATACCACAATAATCTATTTAACATATTATTTAGTTATTATCATTGTATTATACAACACATAAACATACAAGTACACTTAGGTGATGTTTAACATATTTAACATAATTTTCATACTCATAAAATTATAATAACAAAACAAGTTAATTTACTAAGAGAATAATATAAGACAAGGCTAGTCACCTTGATCGGCAAAGTTTATTGGTTGTCCGGATCGATAATATTATCTAAGTCTAAATCTTCACCCAAGTACCCGTCTTCACCTTCAAAAATGAACCCGAAATAAGCTTCAAAATGCCCAAGGAATACTAAGAATACTAGTGTAATATTAGAGTAATATATTAGGGTTTTAACTTAGGAGTTTTAGTAGGAAAATGAAAGAAAGTAAAGGGAGCAAATAGGAGGGAGTATTTCGGTTGAAATGAGAAGGGGAAAGGAGAGTGTTTTTCACTTGTGAAATAATAAAACAAGTGGTAATGAATTTGGAAGAGTATTGTGTTGTATAAGTTTTGTTTAATTAGAAAGAAATGTTTTAAGTAATTAGATGTGATGATGGATTTAGATGTGTAAGAGAAGTGATGTTGTAGGTGAAATTAGGGTGGCTTGTGTAAGAGAAGTGAAGGGTTGAAAAATTGGTCATGCATGACCATGGGTGAGCCGGCCTAAGGTGCAACATGAGGGCTCGATTTTCGTTCTCGGAATTTTTCGATTTCTGACGTCTGAAAAGTCTCGAAATAAAAGATATGATCTTAAAATAATGTTTAGAAATAAGATCGAAAATAAAAATGAAAATAAAACTCAAAGCGAAATCAAAACAAAAATCGGGTACTAGATCCTCGTAGTTTTGATTATAAATTTTATTTGATCGAAATACTTATTTTTTTTGTGGAATGCTATTGATTTAAATGATCATACTCAAACGTCAAAAAGTTTATCAGTTTGGACTTAGTGTGACTCATTATTTCGAGTTTTAGTGAAAGGGCTAGTTAAACCAAAATGGAATAGTAATTTGATATTATTATAATATGTTTTGTTAGTAATAATCCAAAATGATTAAGCCTTAACTAATTTGTTAAATTTGGATTATGGGTAAGTATAATTGAAAAAGAATTAGGTGATTTTAACCACCTTGAGTGGCTCGGCCACTTTGGTCAAGATTGACCTCGATTTGCGTGCCGAAATTTGTTGTTGAGAAATTTGTTGTAGATTCATCATTTGATTTATCGAGTTTGAATAAGTAAAAATAAAGTTCAAATTCGAAGTATATCAAAATGGTTTTAATTTAGGTACGAGGAGAACTTGTAGTGTATTGTTTAAGGATTTAAATGAGTAAGATGGTCTAATTATCGATCTAATAATTTTAATTAGCTTAATTTAACACGGGGTGTTACACACTTAGTCATTTTGAGGGAGCTTTTTGATAGGTTTTTCCTTAGGTTTTCCTTATACTTTCACATAGAAGTACACATAATCGAGATATTAGCATTATTCGCTAGTCTCTCCGACGAAAGTCATCCTATTGTAATCAAAAGCCTTGTAATCATCATGAGATTAATAAAAGAAGTCCTGGCTTGGTAGCCCGCAGTTTTCCCCATCTTCTTTTCGGGGTTTCTGCGTCATCAATCTCGTTGTCATTAGTTCTGCTCGGAGAAGGCTATGTTCTGCTTGGTTCCGTTAATCTAGTTGTCATCAGTTCTGTTCGGAGTAGACTATGTTCTGTTCTGTTTCACAAACAGTACTAGTTGGCCCATCTTAGCTCTTTTTCACCCTTGTAAAGTTTTTACCAAAACAAATTGGCGCCCACCTTGGGGCATCTAGTTTATTAGTTTGTGAAACTCTCTTCTCAAAAAATACGAAAATCTACAAAAAACACACTCTTGTCACGACCACATGGTTGACAAGACCCTTGAATAACTAGCACAATATTTGGAGAAATCTTGCTCGAGGATTGCCTCAATTCTACAAAAAATTGCACCACGAAAAGAGATTGAGTCAGTTCTGAAATCGGAACAGAACTCCAGCGAGACTAATCTGGCCAGAATTGTCCTTGTCTTTCATCATAAAAAGAAAAGTTTTTTTTTTCCTATCATGATGGGGACAAAGGCTTTGAAGATCAACTCAAAGAGGACTCTCCTAGGAACCAGAAGCTTCTCCTAAGAAAATGAAGGACCCTCCCCTTCGACAATATCGCGGTTTTGAAGGATGTTCCGAAGAAATTCAACGTTCCATCAATTGAAGTTGTGCTATAGAACAGAACATCCTCAAGACCACGTTGCGCAATACAAACAGAGGACGCTCACAGTTCTTATTCCCAAATATTTGAGGGAGACTTGCATGTGCAAAGGCTCCAGTTCAGTAATGTCAGTTCTGAGCAATTCAGGATTGATCTTTTCCGCCGTGTTCTGGACAATTTTCTCTACGCTTGTAGATGGCATGTTTGACAGTGATGTCCTGGGAAGGACCTCCAGTTTGCTCAGCTTTCAACTCCTGGAACCATGGAGTAGGTGTGATAATTCTACTTGGAATGGGTGGAGGTTCCACGTCAGAACTACCAGCTAGAATAGCTTCCGTCGTTTGCTGGAGTAGTGCAGAGTTGAACAAAGAAAAGATCTCAATTTTGAACTATGACAGTTCTGGGACAGTTCGTACTTACAAGCAAGGGTCGTCATACTTGAAGAAGATGCCTTCAACAAACATAATAGCGGAGTTTGTGTCCGAACAGGCCTCACAAGAAAGCTGAAAGTGGTCGTCAGCAGAACAGAACTGGTTCACACCAGAGACAAGAGTGAATACATATCCACTCATCCAGCCCCAAGCTAAGATAAGAGATTTTGAATACTCTCTTGTTTTTTGTTCTGCACTCATAATCTCGAAATTAGCAGTCTTGAGTTCAGTTCTGGACTGATAATCTCGATATTAACAGTCTTGTTCTGGACTAATAGTCTCGATATTAATAGTTTTGTTTTCAATTCTGGATTGATAATTCTAATATTAACGGTCTTGTTATAGATTTTTCAGGATTGATTTCCAAGCTTGAGAGTCTTGTTACAGATGTTTCAGTTTTGGACGCTTGAAGGACAGAACCAGTCCTGCACGGAGGAATACGAACAAGACTGAACAACCACAATCACAAGAGCCAAATCAATCTCCACCTTTTTCTCCTTACACTCATAAAGTTTATTATGCAAATGACGGTTCTAATATTTGTGGTTTGGCTTGTGTTACAGTACCAGAAATGATAACTTAAGAAGAAATGATGTCGTCCCCAACAGAACTAAACAGAACTGGGAACTAGTGACTCTTAATCATGGAGATTGTCAAGGCAGTTCTGAATGATCATGCTTGGTGTCTTGGAAGAGATGAGGATCAACCATGATAAACTCACTAAGAATTTCAACCTGCTTGTGGGATTCTATGGAGAGACCTAGGCCAACATACTTTGGGCAAAATTTCTCTACCTACAAAGGGAGTCCCTTCTCTTAATTATTTCATTGATTTAATTTGATGACGTTGTATATCTTGCTTGGTATGTTTTAATTCATAATATCATGCTTGTGCCTTCGACGTACCACTAATACGTCAAAATGTCAATCAAGTAGGGAATAACGATGATCAACTGAAAGTGGCAGAATACACAAGAGTGCTATGGAGCAGTCTTGGAGCTGTCATTCAGCACATAAATCCAACATGTAGAAATCAAAGAAACAGGTCTCCTTAAATGTCAGACAAGACAGAACAAAGACATCCTCAACCACTCCTGTTCTGGTGAGAAACTACTGGTAGGTGATGTACCGACCAGAATCAGGTATGACCTTGGTAGTTAATCTTTTTACAATCCAAAGTATCCTGTTCTGCGTGGACTCGCTTTGACAGGACTGGTATAAGTCATGTGCTGGTCTGATCGCTCACAAGTCTGACGTTGGCCCAAAGTTCAAGTCTGTACAGTGGAGACGCAAGAGATTTCCTCTAGAAAGGAAATAATTAATGACGAGGTTCAAAAGCTTCTAGACATGGTAAGAGAGGTAATGTATCTTGATTGGTTAACCATTGTGGTAATCATCCGACAAATATGCTATGTTTCAAGTGTTGATTATGTTTATTTAAGATATATAAAGTTTGCACATAAATTCTTTTCATCTACCCAATACTAATGTTGTGCTTGCCAAGATTTCAGGATACAAGTAGCTTACAATTATGGATGCTTTCATCAAGTCCAATCGAATCGAAGTGTATCCTACTCATCAAAAGATGAATTTTATTTTTTGCATAATATATTTTTAATTTGTTACGCCCTACGCTTTGAGAGATGTAGGGGCAACCTACCAAGATGGTAATTAGCACAATGTTGGAGTATTTTTTATTGGGGACACAACCAAGGTGTACACATATGATCTGGTGATGAAGTCCAAGAGTGTCAAAGATCACGTTCGATACTTGCAAGCATCCTTTTGTATTCTTGGAGAGATATAACATGAAGTTCAATCTTGTCAAGCACTCATTTGGCGTTTCACCAAGACAGTTCCAAGGGCACATTGTTGGCAAGAGTGGATCTGAAGTCAGTTCTGTGCAAGTCAGAACTATTATCCAGTGTTGTGCGGATCATACTAATTATCCGGTTCTGATCGATGAAAAGGATAATCTACGATACCTCATATATTGTGCAAGTAAGAACCTCTTGGATGCCGAAATAAGGTACACTCTTTGAGAAATATACATTGTTACTTAATTAATGTACACTACAAAGTTTAATCTTATTTTTAGAAATATCATATTATTGTCTGGACTAACTTTTCAGTCAAGCCAGTCTTGAGAAAGTCTGGGCTGTCCTGGAGAATGGTTATATGGTTTTGTGCAGATCATTATGTATAACATAAGTTGCAGGCCCAAGACTGCCATCAAGTCAAAATCCTTGGCAGATTTTGTGGCGAGTTTCAGTCCTGCTCTGGAAGAAAACTTCAACCTTGAAGTTCTGGTCAAGAAAGAATATTAAAAGCTTAGACCATCTATACTGATAGAGTTGCTAACGTTAAAGGACCAGGATTGAGGCAGTCCTGAAATCGCCACAAGGGGACAGAATAGCCAAGGTTGTAAGTTGTGAAACTTGTTACAGATCCGATTTTCAGCCTTGTCTTGATCTTGTGATCAGTTTTCTCACGTGTTGTTGCTTTCTTTCGATTATCTTTTTAAATTTTGTTAGTGATTAATTATTTTTTACAAATCTGAGTTTTTCTAACGTTTGAAGATGATTAATTTTGCGTGAGGTGTTTTTTTTTTTCAAATTTGCATGCTAACGGCTTTGAGCATGAATCAGTCCTATAGTCTTCAGGACTCTACCGTTGGAGAAATTTCAAATTTTGCAGAGGTAAACCATTGTTACAATGATCAGCCAAGTCAGGTTTGAATTTTTATCAATTCTGGTCTGACGTCTATATATAAGTCTTGATGCTTATCTCTTGAATCTTGACCCTTTTTATTTCCTACCCGTTATATTTTCTGGTTGTTTCTCTTCTGGTCGTTGTGTTCTGGATTATCTTTTCAGAATTGTTTCCTTGAGTTTGCTAAACGTTTCCCTTGAGAAAACTAGGGGCATCTTTTGTGTCTTGAATTTTCATCTTTCAAGACTGTCAGCTCTGAAGTTTTAGCAAGTCACTAAAACTGACAAAGTCAAGATTCGCAAGTCAGCGCTGGTCAAAGCAAGTCAACCCAACAAGTAGTATGAGGGTGATGGATTCATTGGTACGTGGTCGGCATGACATTCACAGAAGTGATTGTTAGAACAGGTTTTGAATTTTCGTTCAGTTCTGATCCCGAATTTTAATCCTGATCTGGTACGTGTCTTGCAGAATTTTTATGTTGTCTTTGTAGCCGTTGCTTTTTGAGTTTATTTTTGCAGGAGTGTTTTTAACCTTGTACCATTGTGATTGAACTCCTGAACAGTCTCATATTGTTATTGCTCAAAGTTGACGAGTTGTTTCAAGAAAGGTTAAAGGTTATAATTTTTATGCGAGCTCACATGTTTTTTGAAAGTATGTGGCAGGTGAAAATTCACTGTGTTAGAGATGACGAAAGAATGTCAAGATAGAGCTTTATGTTGAAGATTGTTGTCCTTGTTTTCTAAACTACAAAGTGGGGCACTGATGACACTAGAAAGTTGTCATTCGCTCCAGAACAGACGTTGTCGTTCGCTCCAGAACAGACGTTGTCGTTCGCTCCAGAACAGACGTTGTCGTTCGCTCCAGAAGAGACACTGTCGTACGCTCCAGAAGAGAAGTTGTCATTCGCTCCAGAACAGAACAGACGTTTTCGTTCGCTCCAGAAGAGACGCTGTCGTTTGCTCCAGAAGAGACGCTGTCGTTCGCTCCAGAAGGGGCGCTATCGTTTGCTCCAGAACAGACGCTCTCGTTTGCCCTAGAGCAGCAGTTGTCATTCGCCCTAGAACAGAAGAAGTCATCTGCTCCAAGACAGAAGATATCGTTTGCTCCAGAATAGAAGTTGTACATATTTGAAACAGTGAAAGAGGTAATTTCGTTATTAAGGAGAGCAAAATCTTAAGGTACGCAATTCATCGCTTGTTGTTATTAATAACAAGTTGGACGTTAAGTTAGTTGTATCAACCTTTATAGCTTTATAGCTTTTTATAGCTTTTTATAAGACATATTTCTTTCTCTCTAACTTGTTTATGTTCGTGAACAAGTTATCTTTCCAGAATTGGTTATTCAAACACCAAGGTATGTCTTATGTATTCTAGATTCTAAAATTATTTTTTGTTCACTAACCTTGAAAACTTTGAACGAGTATGAAATACAGTAAACACTACCCGAAAATTAAGCAAAAAAAACGCAAGAAACCCGTTTCAAATAAAAAATCCAACCGTTGTTTCCATGGCCGTTGTTTATAATCAAAAACAACGCAAAATAAATATACGAAACCGTGTTATATATCAAAAATATCGTCAGCGAAAAATTTGGCGCAAAAGACTAAAAAAAACGGTTTTTAATAAAAAACCGTTATTTAAAATGATTAAAAGAAACGGTTTTTAGTACATAACCGTTTTTTTTAATATTTTAAAAAACGGTTTTTAATAAAAACCGTTTTGTATTATATAAAAAAAAAAACGGTTATTATGCTAAAAACCGTTTTTTATAACTATTAATATTAAAATTATCAATTGATATTAAATTTAAGAAAATGATTTTAGCAAGCGGTTTTTATTAATAGCAGTTATTTAAAATAATATAAAACAAACGGTTTATAACATAATAACCGTTATTTATAATTTTATTTCTAGTAAAATAAGGATTTATATTTGATTTAAATTTATTAATATATAACGGTTTTTATTGAAAAAACCGTTTTGTTTGTTTAATATATTTAAAACGGTTATTGTTTAAAAACCGTTTTTTTTGATTAATTTTTTTTTTTTTTAATAAATTTCAAATTTAATATTTCCCGTCTAAACGACGATACAAAATATTATTGCTGCACAAAACACAATCCACAACATACAATAATATATGCAAAGCAATACATTCCCATTAAGCCAAGTTTTCAACAAAACTCAATTTACAACATTCAACATACACCGTGCACAATACCTCATTATATATTAGCTACACCTCGGGTTCACGGGGATGTCCAAGCACATATTTTGCCCATAAATCACGAATTTCGTCGATTTCAGAATTCGTGTATGTTTTTGCGTTTCTCCTAGTAAATACGTACTACAAAAAAAAAAAGAGCATATATAAGGAATCGGACGTACATAAAGCAATGATAATATAAAAAAAAACCGTTAATTTTTGAGCTTAAAGTTAATAATGCAACTTAACACTTACCTTTTGTGACATCTTTGCCGCTAAATTACGGGTTATCATCTCATACATCATCCGACAAACATAATATCCACATTGTTTGCCATCGGGTTGGCGAGGAACCTAAAATATTAACATAGTAACAAACATTCAATATAATTATTCAAGTTATTAATAAAATACTTGACACTTTATATATATATATATATATATATATATATATTATATGATATGATTAATTATAATTAACATACATCGCTCACGGTTATAAATGTAGGGCTAGTAGCGGTTTCCATGACTTGCGCCAACGGATCAAGAGACCTTCTCATGGCAAAAGCACTAATTAAAAAAGAAGTCAAATATTATTAGTTAATAATGAGTAAACAATGTCGATAAAATAGAAATATTAATAATAAAGTCATTTAATTACTAAAATGCATGTGATTTAAATTAACTTACCGATTCGCCAAATCTTTAAATATGTCTGACGGGGTTCCACCAATTGAATCGTACCAATACACTCTTTTCGTTTCAGTACAAAATGCCGTCAATACCCAATGTTTCCTACATATACAACACATATATGAGAAATAAACTCAACAGTATCGCCAATTCAATCGTCATGAACTTTTAATTCTAATAATAGAATCATATATATACTTACCCGTTTTCATTATAAGGGGCGAACATTATTTTCTTGCTTTTTATCAAGTGTTCGGCCATGTGTTTGACTCGGTCTTCTTCTTCTTGTTGTACAATTTCCATTGACAACATGTACGGGCTCATAAAACCCCAGTTGTGGGAAGGAAGGTCAGCACGTTCGTTGATAAGATCAACTAAGTACCTACACGATCAGCAAACAAAAAATAAAGCATTTATATAATAATAACGTACATAACAAAATAAATGCAATTTTTGAAATAAAACTAATTAATCAAATGACTCACTTCATCCAAAGGATCATATGCTGAGCATCAATTTCCTCAAGGCCAGCCCATTCGAGTAGTAAGGGTGCATCCAAAAATGTAGTAATTTCATATCCTGCGACTTCTTTAGGGATTTTAATAGAGATCATACTGTCATCTTGGAAGCGAGTGCACCCTTCTCCAAACAATCTTGACATTGTTTGGGTTCTACTCACATGTTTCATAAATTTAGCACTAGTATATTCAGGAGGTAGTGATTTCTGCATCTGCTTACTCAATTTGGGCGCAACATTAACGTTCGAGGTACTCGCAACATTAACGTTCGAGTTACTCGCAACGTCCTACAAAAAACAATACAACGTGGAGTCAAAACAAAGGAATTAAATTAACGTCGACCTCGTATCAAGGTGTTATATATGGTGAGAAGATTCAACAAGAATGTCAATGTGAGAGCCCTTGGAGAAGGAGAATTATTTTAAGAGAAATATATTCAAGAATGCAAGAGATGTAGCATCAAACAAGTTTGCTCAAGTTGAAAAAGTCCTTACCTCGTTGACTCCATCATCGGTCAAGGGGCACATGAGTTGGTAACTCTTGAGGGAAAGTTGATTCCAAAGCTTGGAAATCAACAAAACTCAAGCTCTATTTATTTAATTTCAATTAAGTTATTTTACATATCGCTTTACTTTATATTATTCTATCATGAAAAAATCGTTGAATACATCAATGGCTAGTACTAACCAAGTTTTTACATTTTACAGCACTTCTCCAAAATCTCAAAGTATTCTCAATCTTGCTTATTATATATCAAAAGTTTCTTCATAATATTATACCAGGAATCTTGGAGCATATTATCTTGTGTTTACGGTCACGTTGCCGTCCTTGGAGCATATATTACCTTGGAGTATATTATCTTGTGTTTGCGGTCTTGCGCTACACACTTTGAAGAATATTTTCTATTTTCTTGCACTATGCCGCCAACTTTAGAGTTCATCATAATGCTCTTGCAACCTTATCTTGCTGCCTTTGGATTATATAAATATGGAAGCATCTTATTTTGTTCCGATTTGCATCAAGTTCTACCATATATCTTATTCTACTATTTTTGGAGCTTATTCTATGCAATCTTAATATTGGAGTTCTACCCTTCAGTCCTGGGCGGATCTTCTGCACTCTTGAAGCCGTTTTTCCAGTCTTGAGTATAGTTCTCAGTCTTGAGCACGTTTATAGTTTTGAGCTCGTCCTCAGCATCCTTAGAGCTTGCCATCCAGTATTGAGCCTAGTCCTAAGTCTCGAGCATATCGTCAGTCTTGGAGCCTAGACCTCCAGTCATGCAAAAGTGGAGCGAGTCTTCAATGGTATAATCTAACTCTTATTTCTAGTTTTGCAAATTAAATTTCCAATACAGAAAAAAATATTTTTATCTATCACAAATAACTCACTAAAAGCCTAGTATGTCACATATTACAAAAAAAGGAGCTTAACATCCAGTTCTGCTTTGGAGCTCAACCTCCAGTTCTGAGCTTTACCCTCAGCATCTTTGGAGTTACCCCTCCAGTTTTGTACGATTGGAACATGTATCCTGGTCTTGAGCTTAGACCTCAGCATTCTTGCAGCCAGTTCTGCAGTGGAGCCAGTCCTCCAGACAACGGTGCAGCCAGTCCTGCAGTGGAGATCTTCCTCCGATCCCGCAGCGCGGCCCGATCTGAAGCGGCCAGTCTCTTTGTAGAGGATGCGTCCTCGGATTGACGGACCAGGGCTTAGCCGCCGTTAAGAGAGTCCTATAATATCCTTCAAGGTTAGCCATGATCATGCGTACATAAGTCTGGGGTGTACACCTGCGAGGTTAGTACATTCACAGAACAATAGAAGCAATAGGAGCAATAGCGACAATAGTGATTAAGTCCTTGGACCACCAAGGCTAATTACTTAGCAACCGAAGCTATCAGAGCAGACTAGAAAAATGTCTTGCTCTGCAGACTAAGCAAAAGATCCACAGTAGCAACAGAAGTTAAGCCCTTTGGAAGGACATAAGGCACACATACGACGAAGCCCTTTGGAAGGACATAAGGCACACATAAGACGAAGCCCTTTGGAAAGACATAAGGCGCACATACGACGAAGCCCTTTGGAAAGACATAAGGCATACACACGTAAAGCCCTTTGAAAGACAAGGCACAAAGCATTTAACCATCCTCGAGAAAGTTAAACAATAGTTCATACGATGCATTATCAAAAGTCAAACGAAGTATTCTACAGATCAAATCACCGCAAGTTTTGCACAATCTAATGGGTCTCAACTATCCCCAGATTGCACAACATGTGGCTAGCCTTCCTTTTTTAAGGTTAAGGAAAGTTCAAAGCTCGTGTATACTAAGGGAACATCTCTTGTCCAACAAGCCATATCAATGTTCAAACTCTAGTGTTACAAAGCAAGGTATAAGCCCTCGGTAAGCCTCTCGAATATCTATTCGTTGTATGTCTAAATTAAACTTACGATTTACTAGTCATCGCTACCGTGAAGAAGTCACATCAGGTTTTGAATCTCTTATCTTCTGTTTGAATTTCAATTTTCTGAACGTTGGATTTAATTCTGGAACTATAGTGGTGTTCTGACTAGACCTGTAAAGCTAGCCGTTGTGTCTATCCTATTCTGCTCTGAGTTATTTATACAGGATTGTTTCCTCAAGATTGCTGAACGCTGCTCTTGAGAAAACAAGGGGCATTTGTTACGACCAAAATTATCACCCTCCAGAACAGTCAGTCCTGGGCTGGCTGGGAGCTAAGAAGAACGAAGGAAGAAGATAGGCGAGACAATAATGGTCAAGATCAGGTCAGACGTGACGGTTATAGTCCAAGCATCAAGGAGATAGTGAGTATCTACTGAATTGGCAGTTCTGGAATTATTCATAGTCAAAGTCAAGACTGAAGTCTACGCAGGACTGACAAGACAGGACAGACCAGAGCTCAACTGGGTAGTTATCCTCAGAAGTGGAATAGCAGGTGTGCAGTTGGCAATCCTTGCAGAACAAGACAGAAGTATAGATCATGGGTGGTTATTTAACTACCTAAGATCATGGGTAGTTATTGGCATGTAGTTCTGTGGATCAGAACAGAAGTCATAATGGGAAGTTACAAGTCATGCACAATGGGTAGTTATCCAACTACCTCAGTTCATGAGATAGTGGCCCTAGATTTTAGGAGTTGTATTGTGAGCATTCTACCTATATATAGAGGCTCACTTAGTCATTTTGAGGGAGCTTTTTGATAGGTTTTTCCTTTGGTTTTCCTTATACTTTCACATAGAAGTACACATAATCGAGATATTAGCATTATTCGCTAGTCTCTCCGACGAAAGTCATCCTATTGTAATCAAAAGCCTTGTAATCATCATGAGATTAATAAAAGAAGTCCTGGCTTGGTAGCCCGCAGTTTTCCCCATCTTCTTTTCGGGGTTTCTGCATCATCAATCTCGTTGTCATTAGTTCTGCTCAGGGAAGGCTATGTTCTGCTTGGTTCCGTTAATCTAGTTGTCATCAGTTCTGTTCGGAGTAGACTATGTTCTGTTCTGTTTCACAAACTGTACTAGTTGGCCCATCTTAGCTCTTTTTCACCCTTGTAAAGTTTTTACCAAAACACTACGGTAAACTACAGTCAGTTCTGTACGAATCGCTACAGAAGTGATCACTTTCACAGTTGTATTCTGTAACCCCAACTCTGATATTAATAAAAGTACTCCTGGCTTGGTAGCCCGCAGTTTTCCCCATCTTCTTCTCGGGGCTTCTGCGTCATCAAATCCCTGTGTCCTTAGTTCTGTCCCATATAGCTCAGTTCTGTTCTGTTCCGCAAATAGTACTAGTTGATCCACTTTTCTCCATTTTCAACCTTGTGAAGTTTTTACCAAAACATTCCTTAAAACAATTCGGATTAAATCAAACCCGACGCATAAACCACCTCAGCCGGCTGACCAGCTCCTTCAATCTAAAATGTTAGGCCCAATCCTTCATTTGGGCTTTGATTAACTCGTGGCCTTTGATCTTTTTGGTCTTTTATTCGAACTCCCTAGCTTCCGTATAAGCTCGAGCTTGGTCTCGACGCCACGGTACTTAAAATGCTCCACTCGACTCAAGTTTCGGCTCAGGACCGCAAAAAACTGCAAAATATAAACGAGGAACAGCAGTACCGCAATATAAAGCAAATAGCTCAAAAAATAATAACAACCGCGACTAAATACAAGCTAAATGCGACTAAACCGGGAGCATAAAATCTATATAAATAACACGTATCAAGTGCAAATTAGTCATTAAATTTGAATTTTCATTCATTGCATTTAGCAACATGTCGACCCAAAATAATCTAGCGCATCAAGAATATAAATTTTTTTATAAATCTTAGTTTTATGTAAATTAAGATAATTAATAAAAAAAAATATATTGTTTGCAAACGTGTAAAAGACAAATGTAAACAAATGATCGGAACGGAAGGAGGCGTATGTATTATGTGATCTTTACTTACCACATGCACCTTGGCTTTTTACAGAGGTCACAGCCCCTTGTTGTCTCCACTCTATAAAATCTGGCACTTCATTTGATGTGTTGTATCTAAAGATAGATATTGTACTGTAGACATGTTTTTTGAATCAAATTGGATACGGGAACCTGTATAATGTGCTAAAAACTCCCCGGTGGTCAAGTCAGTAAAAGCATTGGGTGCTTGTTTATATGACTTATCAGCACCGTTACTATTAATTTCGTCGATACGTTTCACATTATTTACGAATATGAAGAATCGTTTTTCTTTCTCGGCTTCATTTTCGTATACTCGTCCATGTTGAGCTATCCATTGCTCGAACCGCTCCCTCATTGTCAAGGGATGAGTGATATTATCACAAATATGAAGAGAATTGACATGAAAAATAAGAAAGCAAGCAAAAAAACAAAGGCCAAAGAATATTTGGTGTGTGAGGGCCATTAAAGTGGAATTTAATTATAACTAATTTAGTTTCATATACCAAATAGTTTGTTTATATATATATATATATATATATATATATATATATATATATATATATATATATATATATATATATACTTGCCGTGAGAAATAAATCTTTTCCGTCACATATAGTAAGCACAAGACATATTTTTATGATGAAATTTTACTAGGATTCTCATTAAGAAATATATGTGTAGGATTTGATGATATGTTTTCTCTAGAATTGTATGAAAGTGGAAGGCAATCATTAGTTACAATGTGATCATAAGACTTTTTTAATTATATAGGAGATTAAGAGTAAAAGTTACAGTGTATATCAAAATCCACGATATCTAAAATGTACTAGATTTAGTAATATTTGATCATTTGATCAACATGAACAACAAGTGTGGTACTTTCCAGATAATTTATCATATTACGACATTTTGTTTGCTATATATGATCTAATCATAAAGTCAATAGTACTTCCTTCGTTCCATCGTTTTCTATACATTTACTATTTAATTAGGAAATTCCATCTTATAAACTGCCAGAGCATACATTGTATAAATTGCCAGATAATTCCATCATAAATCGCAATTGATATGACGATTCTTAACATAGCCCTGCATACATGTTTCTACATACATTCCCGTATGCACGAAACATGATCTATCTCAAAACATTGAAACTAATAGATTGTTTTTGGGTCAGTAATGACTAATTTTTAGATAATAGGTCTTTTTAAAACGATTTTCTAACGCACTTGATGAAAATCGCTACGAGAGTACCCTCACCAAGAACCCAACTCGTGTTTCCAAAGAAGTTTAGAGCGATGGGATTCTACGTGCTTGGAATTCTAAGATTCGGGTCATAGAGCTTTAGAAACGTATACAGGTTAACAATTACCACAATATTTAATGGTTTTTATTAATTAATGAAATTAGTTTTCAATAAATTAACTGAAAAATTTTCGTAGAAAATAAATTCAATTAAGTGGAATTAGCTTTCTTTAAAATTTAGGAATAAATGCCAAGAATAATCCAATCTGGCAATGATCTTCCACGAATAATCCCAACTCGAAATAATTTGTAAATAATCCCAACCACAAAAAAATCATTCTAATAATATACTTTCGCCATTTCCAACATGCTTTAACCGGTGAAAAAGAAGGTGAAACCGGTTTAAATAGGAGTGAGATTAACTTAGAATCAGTTTCACCTTTTTTTTTTTTTTTTTGCATGTGTGGACAAGGGATTTTGATCCACGCGATGTTTTATTTCAAAAACATTTTTAATTGAAAAGAGTCGCCACTAAATTTTTAAGGTGGAATTTAGAAACCAATTTTTAGAGAAAATGAGTTCGTGTGAATTTACGTGTTAGGAAGTTTAAAAGAATTTCATTAATTTAACGCCTAACCCCGCCCGTTACAATAACGGTCTCTACTAAATAAAACCATGGCTATTACGAGTACATATGCAGGATGCAAACAGCGTTTTAACCCTAAACAAAATATATCCATTCTAGGTCGTTTAATGCACACATAATTTCGTCGAAGTTGTTGAACAGGGGTTCATTTACTATTCTAGCAAACAAAGGAAAAGAAGCAGAAATACTTACCGACAGCATAAGATAGATTAACAAACGTTAGCGGCAGATAAATAAAAACAATTAACTCGACTAAACTGCATGCGACCATGAGTGACTGACGTGAACAAGCATTCCATACGAATATAAAGAAGCGACAGATAAACTCAACCAAACGTAAAAACCAATAATCAAATACGATTAAATAGACGTGCAAACATACGCGAACTGTAATAAACACGAACAAACGTATAAACTAACATGTGAACTAAGAAAAATCAAATACGACTAAAAAACATACTGATAAGCACAAATATCATGTGATTGACTAATAGTCCACTAACCTTCATATACACGCAGACAAGAACACATTGTAACAAAACAAACATAATTAAACACACCCACTAATAACCCATTCTAAATACATAATTAAGAACATATACAAATGAAAGCGTGAATGAACACATCCAATTAAAGCACATTAACAGCAGACAATATTAATTCTACGAGGAGACACACACGTATAAAATCAAGTATAATTTGAGGGACATGCTGACTTACATAAAGGACATGGATACAACTACAAATAATTAACCGACATACAAGCAAGCATGGAAACGAATGTGCCATAACTAACACGCATGAGCTACCAAGTGAACAACATAGACACTAAGACACAACGTACGAAAGGAAACCAGACTATTCAGTCCTACGTAACTCAAGTTTTGACAAACGGAGCAAAATCGATGTAGCAGGATCCACGTCACGGTTTTGATTAACGAAACATGATTACCATACAAGCGCTAAATAATATAATGAAATTACGAACACTGATCTGGGCATGGATTATAAATCAGGAGAAGCGAAGCAACACAATTTTTGACAGCAAACCAGGTTGTACACGAACAAGGCCTGGCTACACAAGTTTACGAGCTAGGCAAAATTAAACTAACGACAGCTAGCTACACTACGCAAGGAAAAGTGAACACGCATACTAGGTGAACAGAGGGGCACGAAATACACATTACAATCATGCTAAGAAAACAAGCCAAAAACGAATGATAAGAAGAACAACAACTATGATGATGAACAAAAGAGCGACAGAGAGTAATAAAGAACGACAGAGGCTATGAAAAACAATAAAAAAAACGATAAATTAACAAAATAAAAAGAGTATTTTGCACCCTCAACTTACATGTATCGTTGACCAAATATCCGAGTCGTAATCGATTGTAAGATTTTATCCCGAGGGGCCGTCGTCGACGAAAACCAATAATTAATCCGCACTTCGTACCAAAACTGACAGCGATTTTTAAAAGCTCGTATCTCCTTCATTTCTCAACGAAATTTCGAACAAAAAGATGTTTTAGAATCGTGGTACAGCGAACTTTAAGACTAAGTAAACAAATCAGAGAGATTGAGACGTTTACAACACGAAAAACGAGGAAGAACAGGGATAGGCGCTTGCGAAAAGACACTCTGTTTTTCCGTGTGTCTATCTCGTCTTCTCTGAGGCTTTTTCAGGGTTTTTTGTGGCTTGAAGTTATGTGTGTGAGCTGTGTATTTCGTGTCCCTTGAATGCTTGGGGATGGTATGTATATATAGGGGTCGAAGAGTAGGGTTTTAGAGGGAAAAGAGCAGCTATGCCCCTCTCTTCGAGAGCTGCTGTTGGAAGCTCGTTTTAGGGTTTCTTGAGGGGGTTTTCTTGAGGGTTAAGTAAAGTTAGATGGGTCATGAAGGTCAGGTACGGGTTTTTGGTTGTGGGTACAGGTTGGTGTAGGTTTATATCCGTATATAGACCATTAAATTCACAGGATTATAATGAAAAACTTTATAAGATTTAAAGGTCATAAAAGAAATTGCATAAAATAAAGATTTAGAATTAACCTTTTAATCCAAGTAAATCGGCCTAAGATCAATACCAAAAGTATGGTATCTCCTAATAGAAACACCCAAGATGAATCTAAGATATGCCCTTTGATTTGCTAGAAAATTAGAGAGAAGAACTATTTCTTTTCTTGAGATTTTTGTGTTGTGAATTATGATCAATTAATTGAGTAATTAGGTTGAGCCAAAAGCCCCCTAATATAGCCTCAAAATTTCGGCCCTCCTATAGTATGGGGAGTAATATTTGTTTCCAAAAATCACTTTCCAAAAACAATTCCTTGTTGACCAAGGAGTCAAAGACCAATTAGGCTCTTTCTTGGAGGTTTCCTTTAGCTTTTAATATAATATAATATTACTAGTATCACATAATAATGATCCACTATAATATATCATTAAATTATTAATATCCTTATATTTATAATTTTCTAATTAATTATAACAGTTTATGATTAATTAGCTTATATTATATTCAATAATTAAATATAACAGTTTATATTCAATTTACGAATTACATTTAATTCGTCTTAGCTAATATCATTTAATCCTTATTAAATGGCCATATTATTATCACACACTTGACTAACATTTTAGTCAAAAACACCGACTAACCTTTTAGTCTTTTAGTAGGGCATCAATATGATCATTTTCTTAAATAATCATATTTCTCAAACACATCCTTTAGGTGTGACTCTTAGGGACCAGTTGATCACCGCCATCTGTATGACAATAACGTCAAACTTATCTAGCAAGCCAACCGTTATCGATAAACGTTAATCAACTGATTAAATACAAAATGTACCCTGTGTACCTTTTAGAGATTTATTTATGTTATTGCACTAACTGTGGAGGACACTAACTCCAACAATCTCCCACTTGTCCGTACAAGTGTAGGTGCGATAACCGATTCTCGTATCCATAATAAATTTCTCCCACTCAATGTAAACCAATTTGCAAAGTCCGTACTTCCAAAGGTCGTAGTTCACAAGCGATCAGTATCAAGAGTGGTTTCCCCGACTAGAGAGTAACTTAACTGATAAACGAATCAATATTCGAGCATGGCCATGCATTTTCAGTTACAGCTCCTCGAGTGGCCCTGAGAATAAATATTATAACTCGATAGAAGTTTGGATATTTCCCTCAACTCGAATCCTGCAGATGTAAGCGCAGCATGAAATGACCCAGTGAAAATGCAGCAGCGCTGTTACGATCGACCGTGAGAAAGAAACCAAAGTCACCCAAAATCTGCCTTAATCTCAAGAGACAGTCGATAGTCAAAAGAATCGACTCTAGGAACACTATGGATGTCCTATCCACGACCCGGCATCTAATGTTCTGAAACATTTAGGACTCCATGTAGTTGTCACAAAAATGTCCTGCGTGATTTCAGTAAACCCGCATCTGTGATCGATCAGTCAACAGTTTGACTTATGGCTCGTTGAACCCACCATCAATCGACGTCACAAAATGATTGCCAGAGTTATCAGCTCGTGTAGGCGACCACGGACCAAAACAAAATATATAGCAATTCAGTTCACTTTGAGGTGTTCAACGCGGTCTGCACAACCCTCATGAAAAACAATATATGTAACAAAACGATGATTTTATTAGAAGTTTTAGGAAATACAAGTGTCAAATCCATACAAACAACTAATACAACTCAGGAACACGCTTAATTCCCATGGATTTAACGTGCCCTTCATGCTTATCTTGTCTCAACGGCTTAGTGAGAGGATCTGCTATGTTATCATCCGTAGCAATCTTGTCAATCACTATCTCCTTCTGCTCCACGTAATCTCGGATCATGTGAGCCTTCCTTTGCACGTGCCGAGACTTGTTGCTGGACTTCGGCTCCTTTGCCTGGAAGATGGCACCACTATTGTCGCAATAGATGGTGATCGGGTCATTCGAACTTGGAACTACAGTTAGTCCTTGTAAGAACTGACGCATCCATATAGCTTCCTTTGCAGCTTCGGAAGCAGCATAGTACTCGGACTCAGTTGTTGAATCTGCTATAACTGTTTGTTTGGAGCTTTTCCAGCTGACCGCAGCGCCATTAAGAGTAAAAACGAATCCTGATTGAGACTTTGAGTCATCTCGATCCGTTTGGAAACTAGCATCTGCAGAATCGATCAAGGTGCATAGCTCGGTGTCTCCTCCATAAGTCAATACCAGTCTTTAGTCCTCGTAGGTACTTAAGAATGTTTTTACGGCCATCGATTGTGCTTCACCTGGATTGCCTTAGTATCGACTTCGTCATACTCAATGCATATGCCACGTCCGGACGTGTGCATATCATGGCATACATGATCGATCCTATTGCCGAAGCATATGGAATCCGACTCATGCGCTCGACCTCTTCCGATGCTTTTGGTGCTTGAGCTTTACTCAAATGCACCCCTGAGATCATTTGAAGGTTCCCCTTCTTGGAGTTGGTCATGCTGAACCTCTCAAGAATCTTATCTATATAAGACTCCTGACTGAGGGATAACATCCGTCGTGATCTATCTCTATAGATACGGAGCCCCAAAATACGTTGTGCCTCACCCAGATCTTTCATCTGGAAATGGTTCTTTAACCATACTTTTACCGAAGTTAAGAGAGGTATGTCATTCCCAATCAAGAGTATGTCATCGACGTACAGTATTAGGAAAACAATCTTGCTCCCACTCGACTTGATATATAGGCATGGTTCCTCGACCGATCGAGTGAATCCATTCTCCTTTATCACTTGGTCGAAGCGATGATTCCAACTCCG
Organism: Dianthus caryophyllus; assembly: GCA_023091065.1. Lineage (NCBI taxonomy): Eukaryota > Viridiplantae > Streptophyta > Magnoliopsida > Caryophyllales > Caryophyllaceae > Dianthus > Dianthus caryophyllus. The sequence goes on along the minus strand of CM041527.1, from coordinate 16,799,820 downwards.
TGAAGCTTGCTTAAGTCCATAGATGGAACGCTTAAGCTTGCAAACTTTCTTAGGATTTTTAGGATCAATGTAACCTTCGGGTTGTACCATGTACAACTCCTCCTCCAAATAACCGTTTAAGAAGGCGGTTTTCACATCCATTTGCCAAATTTCATAGTCATGAAATGCGGCGATCGCTAAGAGAATCCGAATGGAACGAAGCATGACTACGGGTGCAAAAATCTCATCATAGTGCAACCCTTGCACTTGAGTGAAACCCTTTGCCACTAGTCGTGCCTTGTATATATCTGGTTGTCCTTCTACAGATCGCTTTATCTTGTAAAGCCATTTGCACTGAAGAGGCCTAGCCTTATCAGGTAAGTCAACCAGATCCCATACATCGTTCTCGTACATCGAGTCCATCTCGGATTGCATGGCTTCTTGCCAAAGCTTTGAGTCAGAACACGTCATGGGACCTTTATAGGTTACGGGTTCGTTACTCTCAAGGAGTAAAATGTCGTCTCTCCCATTCTCCTCAACTATACCGATGTATCTATCTGGAGGAATGGAAAGTCTACCCGACCTTCTGGGTTCCAAAGGGTCATTAACCGCAGCAGACGAAGAAGGAACAGTTTCCTCTATCGGTTGCTCGGTTGTTGGTTCAGGAATCTCCGACAGATCGAAGGTTCTATTACCTCTCTTATCTTCTAGAAACTCTTTCTCTAAGAACTTCGCACTAGCCGCAACAAAAACTCGTTGTTCGGTTGGCGAATAGAAGTAATGACCAAACATTCCTTTTGGATAACCAATAAAGTATGTCTTGACCGATCGCGGGCCGAGCTTATCCTCGTGTCTCCACTTGCCTTAAGCCTCGCCCCCGCAAACCCGAATAAAGGACAAGTTAGGGACAGTTCCCTTCCATAACTCATATGGAGTCTTGTCTACAGCTTTAGACGGACTTCGGTTAAGTATAAGAGCAGCTGACAAAAGAGCATAACCCCATAATGAGTCAGGTACAACCGTGTGACTCATCATGGATCGAACCATGTCAAGTAATGTTCGATTTCTGCGTTCGGATACACCATTCAGCTGTGGTGTTCCGGGTGGAGTTAATTGTAATACTATTCCGCGGTCTTCGGTGTCGATCAAACTTCGGTTGAAAGATATTCGCCACCACGATCCGAACGTAGTGCTTTTATCTTTCTATCCAGGTGGTTCTCAACCTTATTCTGGAATTCCTTGAACTTGTCAAAGGACTCACTTTTATGCTTCATTAAGTAGACATGTCCATATCTACTCAAATCGTCCGTGAAAGTGATAAAATACCTATAGCCATCTCTAGCGTTGATTGACATAGGTCCACACACATCAGTATGTATGAGTCCTAATAGGTCAGCAGCGCGCATTCCAACACCTTTGAAGGAAATTCGAGACATTTTGCCTATGAGACATGATTCACACGTGCCAAAAGTTTCATAGTCAAATGGGGCGATAGTCCCACTATCAATTAGCTTTTTCACGCGTTTCTCATTTATGTGTCCCATTCGGCAATGCCATAAATACGTTTGATCTTTGTCACCAACCTTTGCTTTCTTGTTACTCACATGCATGATTTACGTGGTTTGATCTAAAACATAAATTAGTTCATGGAAACTTGACTTTACCATAAATCATTTCATTTAAAGAGAAAAATACAAACTATTATTCTTTATTAAAAATGAAAATCCTTCTTTATCAAGAACGATTATCTGAAATAATGTTTTTCGATAAACTAGGTACATAATGTGATTATTTAGAAATAACTCAAATCCACTTGGGAGTTGGATTACATATGTCCCTATCAAACTGCAAAGAACTCTTGCTCCATTTCCCACTCGCAGATCTACATCACCTCTTGCGAGTTACGATGCTTCTTAGGCCTGCAAATGATTGCCTGAGATGAGAACCACATCGATTATCAAGTACCCAAGTTCAAACTTGCATGGTTAATCTCAATCATATGAATAAAAGAAGACATACCAACAGAGCGACGCGGCTGCTTTTATGTCCTCAAAGATACACGGACGATTCGCCTCCAATGGCCAGGCTTGTGGCAATGGTGGCACTCCATGGTCTGCTTAGCTTTTGCCTTGCCTTGTGAGCTACCGCTAGACTCACCAAGCCTACTCTTAGCAACCACTGGCTTCTTGAATTTTGGCTTACCTACAGCTAGGTTCGCCGGAGCCTTACCCTTACCCTTCTTGTTGCCAATCATGAGAACATCTTGTTTCGTGCTCCCACTCAACTTCAGATCACTCTCGTGCATGCGAGGAGTGAATGCAGCTCATGCAGACTTTTCTGCATGTCATTCATGTAATAGTTTGCCCTAAAGAGGGCATACCCATCATGAAGAGAGTGGAGCACTCGATCAATGACGATCTTCTCATCGATTTTGCAACCAAGCTCATCCAGTTTTTCAACATTCTCGATCATGTCGAGAAGGTGTGGACCAACCGGTTGGCCCTTCTGGAGTCTAGCCTCAAAGAAATGAGTAGTGTACTCGTAACTTTTAATTCTCGGTGCTTTCGAGAATTCTTTGGTTAAGTGGTGAAAATCTTGTTTGCACCTGGGTAATGAATCGTCTTTGCAAATTGGATTCCATTGCATAGATGAGTACATTCCGTAACGCTTTGCCTCCATCATGAAATCACTTTAAGCTACGACTTCATTTGCTCTGCATCGGGAGTGGTTATTGGCGATGGCTCGGTCAAGTACTTGAGCCTGCACAGTCGACTATGGCGGCATTCCGTAATGTCTGACCTCCCAATCGACAAAATTGGACCCATCATTCTTGATCGAGTAGACTGATTCATCTTGTCCATAAAAATTCTCGACCATGATTCACGTTCAAGTGTGACACTTGGCATTGGGCCTTCAATACGACTGACCATTTTGTATTAGCGATTATATACGTATATAACGTATTCAAACTGTGAAAAGAAGAAGAAGAGAGAAGATAAGAAATCATGGTTTTAAAAGATTAAGTCGTAAAACAATAGCGGTTTAAAGCAATGACTTATGCACTCATATAATCGACCTCCCTCGAGAATTATATAAATGATCCCAAGACTCAATTTCTTTAAATTGATAAGCTAACTTCTTAGCTAATTCTCTTTGTTAGAATTCTTGGTCGATAGATTTCAGTAAATCCTATCTATTAGTCCACTATAACTACGAGATATTACTCGAACTATAGTGTTGAGGTAAAATAGGTCAACGCATACTACTTACCCAACGTAGAAGGGGTCATGTGGAGAGTAAGGTCCTACATGCCTACCGACGAAGAAGGGGCTCATAGCATGCTTTACCTATAAAGACTAATCTCAATTTTCATTGTAGAGGAAGATCCCATCAACTCATTTTAATTCATTTTAAGTGAACTAATATCTAGCATTATCGTGAATGATTAAATTGAGGTGATAACTCTAAACAAATGACATCCGTATGTCTATGAAAAAGATGCAACTATATGATCCATTTTCATGCATATTAGGTGGTTTGGTTTAGTTTAGGCGGAATATGATGCTACTATCTAACGTGAAAGCAATAAAACGGTAAAGTAAAACGCAAAAAGAAAAACACCTAGTGTGGCCTATCCCTATGAAAATAAAAACAAGATACAATTTGGAATCCATCCATGGACCCTAAGCTTGTCTTCATTCTTCATCTTGGGCTTTAGTGGGAATCCATCTTGAATCTTCAATCTTGAATCTTCTCAAAATTACATATTTTAATTACAAAAATAAACCTATTTACATTCTAATCCAAAATATGCCAAAATTAAAAATATTACAAGATTGGAGATTCGAGATCTCAAAATTACAACCAATAATTATGTTTCCTTTCATTACGAAAACATAATCTTCTAAGGCCACATTAGTAAATTACAACCTTTTGTACATAATTAATGCGTATAATAAACCATTCATTCAAACATTCATTCACAAAATATAGCATCAACTAAACAATATAAAAACAATGCATACGAATTGATTTATATCCAAACCACCTCTTTTAAAAGATTATCATTATGCAACAATTCCTTAATTGTTCATAATATCTTATAATCAAAAGAATAATCCAAAATTAATTTATATTATCAGTATAATACAAATTAGGTCATAAAATATTTTAAACTGTTTTAAAATATTTGGTATCCAAATTATGAACCTTTTCATAATTACAAAATATTCATTATCTTTATAACAAATATTACCAAAAATTGAAAAACAACAAATTTCCATAAATAAATAAAACTTTCGGCCAAATCAAATTAAAATACCAAAATAATTTATTTTTTTTTTATTGAAACTCTCGGCCAATTACAAAAAAAAAACAAAAAAAATTTTCAAAAATAATTTAATTCTGCCAATCAATTAAAAACATGAATTAAACTGTTTTAATTCGTTTATGCTAATAATTAGATCATTCCTAACTCAATTTTAATCCGTATTAAACATTGATTTAAGAGATTCAAACTAACTTTTTAGATTAAACAACTTAAACTGATAGATCTAATGATTAACATCAAGATATGTTCATTAACATACATAAATTTTGGTCCTTTTAGTTCTAATTCAATCGGTATCAAACTAAAACCTATACAAAATCATATATTATAGTTTTAACATCTTAAAACATTGATAATTATGAATCAAAATAGACCAAAATAAGCAAAACAAGAACAAAAAAACTCACGGCCTACATGCCTAAAACACACGGCCACTCAAAATTTTTGTTTAAAATTTATACAAAATCGATTTTTATGAAAACCTTATAAAAATTTCATGTGCCCTAAGGCTCTGATACCACTTGTAGGTTTATATCCGTATATAGACCATTAAATTCACAGGATTATAATGAAAAACTTTATAAGATTTAAAGGTCATAAAAGAAATTGCATAAAATAAAGATTTAGAATTAACCTTTTAATCCAAGTAAATCGGCCTAAGATCAATACCAAAAGTATGGTATCTCCTAATAGAAACACCCAAGATGAATCTAAGATATGCCCTTTGATTTGCTAGAAAATTAGAGAGAAGAACTATTTCTTTTCTTGAGATTTTTGTGTTGTGAATTATGATCAATTAATTGAGTAATTAGGTTGAGCCAAAAGCCCCCTAATATAGCCTCAAAATTTCGGCCCTCCTATAGTATGAGGAGTAATATTTGTTTCCAAAAATCACTTTCCAAAAACAATTCCTTGTTGACCAAGGAGTCAAAGACCAATTAGGCTCTTTCTTGGAGGTTTCCTTTAGCTTTTAATATAATATAATATTACTAGTATCACATAATAATGATCCACTATAATATATCATTAAATTATTAATATCCTTATATTTATAATTTTCTAATTAATTATAACAGTTTATGATTAATTAGCTTATATTATATTCAATAATTAAATATAACAGTTTATATTCAATTTACGAATTACATTTAATTCGTCTTAGCTAATATCATTTAATCCTTATTAAATGGCCATATTATTATCACACACTTGACTAACATTTTAGTCAAAAACACCGACTAACCTTTTAGTCTTTTAGTAGGGCATCAATATGATCATTTTCTTAAATAATCATATTTCTCAAACACATCCTTTAGGTGTGACTCATAGGGACCAGTTGATCACCGCCATCTGTCTGACAATAACGTCAAACATATCTAGCAAGCCAACCGTTATCGATAAACGTTAATCAACTGATTAAATACAAAATGTACCCTGTGTACCTTTTAGAGATTTATTTATGTTATTGCACTAACTGTGGAGGACACTAACTCCAACAGTTGGTGGCCAGGAAATCGGGTTTTAGCCCAAACTTGGGCTGCCCCAAAACTGAGCACGGGAAGGGGGCTTGGGACGTTTTCTGGGTGAGCTTGGGCTGCTTTTGATGGACGTTTTGGCTGCATTCTGGGCTGGCTATTCGAGGGGAAGGATGGGTAGAAAGGGGCTTTGAAATTCGTGTTGAAACGGGCTCAAAAATCGTTCTTAAAATCGAGCTTAAAACGAGTTATAAAACGTGCTGTTAAGAAAACGAATTCGTCGAATACGATTTATTAAACTGTTTTAAATGCGTGAGAAACGACTTTTCAAGTCAAAATAAATTTGTAAAAGCGACTTTTCAAATCGAAATACTTAAAATGATTTTTCAAATCAAAACATTTTATTTTCAATAAAACAAAACTTGCGACAAATAAAATTTGACTGGGCTTATTAAATCAAAATATCCTTTGAATTAACAAACATCGTGTCGGCAGCGCCCTGCTTACATTGCAATACGAACTCAAATAAATGATACGAAAACACGTTGTCCTATCATCATAGGGTATTTGTCGGGTTTTCTATAAATTTCCATATCGACAGATACGGGTATCTACAGAGCCCCCACTTTGACTAAGGCTTGGACAGGCGAAAGTCAAAGTAGACTCTCGAGTCGATCGAAGACCACAACTTGAGAGCCTCACGGGTCGTTTATGGTCCCTTAGACCTGTGTACAAAGGCTCACCAGCCATAGGAAGAAATCATACCTGGAATCCTGGTTCTGAATGCCTCTACTTTCGGCAGAGCGTGGGTTGAGCCTTATTCTGAGGCGCCTACGTATCTGTTGTGACAGAATCAAACCCGTATCGTAGTTAGGCTCATTGGCTGTAGCTTTCTGCTGCTTCGGCCCAAAACAAATGATATTTGTTTACTCGATTGAGTAAAGCCTATATCTGTATTCTTTTGGAAGTGTCACTTCTTTTAGCTTCTGCTAGTACTTCTTCATCTTGAGGATGTCATCCTGCTGTCGGGGTCTAAGGTGGATGACTTTAGAGCCCCCTGTTGGAGTGTTCCTGCTCAAACTTAATAACAAATCTTAACACATGACTCACATAGTGACTCTGCGACTTTTTGAAATGAAAAGGATGGATCATCGATCCGAGCTGCGTATTTTATTTGAAAATGGGTCCTCGACCTGCTTTTAAAAGGGATGGATCATCGATCCGAACTGAGAATACTAATTTGAAAATGGGTCCTCGCCTTGTTTTAATAAAAAAAAAAAAAATGGGTCATCGCCCTGTTTTAATTTGAAAGTGGGTCATCGCCCTGCTTTTTTAATCAAATTTTTAATTGGACAAAGGGTCTTCGACCTGCTTTTTAATCAAAAGGATGGATCATCGATCCGAACTGAAAATTTCTATTTTGGAAATGGATCATCGATCCGAACTTAAAATCAAAATTTGCGTCCTCGACTCCATATATATACATGATGATTTTCGGCCTACATTATATACATGATGATCTTCGGCCTTATTTAGACCTTGCACACAGGTGCTTCTCCTTATTCTCATTTTCGACATTTTCTTGTGTGACTCATATTTAGACATGTGTTATCACTATATTTTTAATCCACTTGACCCTTAATTTCACGTGTCATAACATAACCAAGTCTAGTGTCTCTGTCTCTAGCTAATCTCCCCTTGACTCTTGATTACAAGGTGATAACCCAAATAACCAAGTCCTTATCTCCTTGTTGACACCTAGTCAAACTCCTAGTTAATCCCAATTTAGCTAGTGTTTAGAAACCCAAATATTTGTCAGACCCATATCAAGCGTGGGTTATCTACCCGATACCCATGAGAAAAAAAAACAAAACAAATCATAAGTGTGCAAGGGTGAATTTTCCTTAATCCCGACTTGTCCAATGTCTGGAAAAGATCGTAATTTCTTTAATTCCAACTTGAAAAGATCGTAGTTTCCTTAATCCGAATTTTGGCAACTTGAGTTGAGGTGTAGCTTCCTTGATCCGAGTTTTGGCAACTTTTCCATATCGACTCTGTGCTATTCTCTATATAAAGGATTCATGAGTCTCCACATATCCCACATAATTCTCGGTCAGTTTTATACTCGTTCGAAATTCCGACTCGAACCCATGAATACTCTAGTAGGAGCCATGAAATCTTGGTCCAAGGATTTTAGGGGCGGAGAGACTCAAAGCCTGACCGACGCAGGGCTCCAGCAAATACTCCCGTTTGTGCAAGTCATTCCCCAAAGGAGTTTTCTGACTGAATGCGTGAAGTTTTGGGACCCTGTTCATCACGTGTTTGCCTTTCCGGAGGGAGAGACATGCCCTTGGCCTGAAGAAATCGCTGCCCTCTGCGGCTGGAAAGTGACGCAGCAGCCTGTCGTTCCCGATTTCAGTCCTGGGTGGGTCGACAAGTACCACGACTTCTTGGGTTTGTCGAACGAGGAGGCTCACAATGTAATTGAAGGAGAAAAGGTAGACTTATGTGGTTTGGCTCACCTTTTTCGACACGCACACGACCCTGCGAGGGCCACCGTCTATCATCGGCGAGTGTTTGGCCTCATCATGCTGCATCTTTATTGCTTCGAAGGGTTTATGGAGATGCCGTCTTGTAATTGTCAAGCTAAATTCATCCGTATCGTAGAGCAGATGGAGGGGAATTGCAACCCGTCTTCAATTATCTTAGCCGAGACCATTCGTGGTTTGGATGTTTTCAAAGCTGACCCGCATGGTCCATTCCGAGGCTCAACCCGTATTCTACAGGTGACGTAACTGGATTTTTCATTGGCTCGTTTTTTGTTTTTTCGTATAGGTTGTGGGGAGGAGCTGCTCATGTTCGTGGATTTAGAAAACCAGAAAATTGTGACAGCACGAAATTGGGAGCGAAAATCAGAAAGTTGTGATAGCTTGTTTTTTCCGTACAGGTCGTGGTGAAGCTGCTCTGTTTTTCGCTTCTTTTCTGATTTTTGTTGGCTCGTTTTTCTCTTCCGTAGGCTGGTAGACTCGTGTTTTATGCTTTTTTTGTGATTTCACTCGGTTTTCTATTGAGAAACTCGGCCTTTCACTCAGCTTTCACTCGTTTTGTGTTCTTTCACTCGGTTTCCTGGATAGTCTCGTTTTTTCTGATTTTTTTTTTTTCAGCTTTCTCGGTTTTCTTTTTTTAGAGCTCGGTTTTTCGGATTCTTCGTAAACTCTCATCACGTTTTAGAGCTGAACCCCCGTACTCTGTTGTTATTTTTTGTGACTCGGTTTCTCAGTCTTTTCTGATTTTCGTAGGCTCTTTTCCTGATTTTGTCTTTGTGACTCGGTTTGTCTGCTGAAACTCGGCTTTTCACTCATTTTTTTGTTTCTTTTCTTGTAGGTGTGGCTTATGGAGAGGCTCGGACTAGTGGATCCGCCAACGAATGCACATGACTATCGAGCAAGGAGTTTTGGTGGTCGGATGCCTCGTTATAGCTTGGGAAAAGGGGCCGGCTACTGGCACCGTATGCTGACTACAGGAGTTGGCTCCCATATTCGTTGGTCTTTGCCGTGGTTGCGCTTATCCTCGTTTACGGGGCTACCGGATGGCGATCCTTCGAGATATGTTATGCTTTTGGGCTTAGAACGACCCGTATATATTTATCCGGATCGTGTGCGGCGACAGTTTGGTCTCCAGCAAACCGTGCCCGCGACTGAGGCTAGCCAAGGGCCCGAGTTCGACATTACTCGAGCTACATGTCAATCTTGGCTTCATGTTTGGAATTGTAGGACTATTTGGCATCTCCTCGAGCCGTGCGCGTCGACATGGGTGTCCCCCTCGTATTTGAAGTGGACTAAAGAAACTTCTGTCGAGGTACGACGAACATTACTTGAAGATGACGCAGCTGATTGGAAGGCGCGTGGTGAAGCGCTAGGGAACCGGAGAGTATACGCGAGACTGAACGAATCTGGTGTGTCTCGTGGTGCTAAAACGAGCCGCTCAAACGTGAGGCTGGACAGGTCTGATGCGACGCAGGGAACTAGTGCGAGACGTTCAAATGTTTGGCAGAGGTTAGACGCAAGTGAAGAAAGTCGTCCAAGAGTTGCCGATAAATTGGGTCCGCGTCTAAACGTGAAGGACCGCTTGGGGCCGCGAGAAGAAAGTGAGGTTCCTCCTAAGAAACGAGCCCGAATGATTATGAGTTAGACGTCGTCTCGTCGACGTTAGGTGCGTGGTTAGCCTAAGGAGCAGGGGTAGAACTACGTGATGATGTTATGCTTATTATTATTAGAAATATTATTAATAAAATACTAGGGTGTTAGAGGTTCTTTATAGTGGTAAGATTAGGTAGTATTAGGATTTATTATTATTGTTATGATTACATACAGCTTCATATTATGGACTATTATTACTTATTAGGGTGGGTTATTATCATTTACGACTACGTATTAGTTGGATTTATTATTATGTGTGCTTTCCTTTTCGAGTTGTGTGATGATGGGCTTTGCCCGTAATGAATAAAAGAAATAAAAAAACAACAGTTACTATTTATTAGAAAAATTCCCGTTTCCACATTTATCAAGTCAACATTATTTCGATTGTACTCTTGTAAAGAGTTGCCTACGTATCTGCTTTTTACACAGAATCAAATCGAATCCGTAGTTCGTACGTTAAACACTTCGTGTGGTGGCAAATGCCAAGCTTTAGACCTACTCTAATACATCGCAATTCAAATATTATTTCATAACATTTGAGAATGAGGACTAAGGATAATATCGCTTCAGTTGATCCAAGTTCGTTGGATTTGAAAAATCGTTGCCATCTAGATCAGTTAGTCTAACTGCACCTCCTGTCGAGATTTTCTTTACCAAGTAAGGACCCGCCCAATTTGGCTTAAATTTTCCTCTCGGGTCTACCGGTAGTAGTGCGCGTACCGATTTTAACACGAGATCTCCCTCCATAATTCCTCGAGGTTTCACCTTTTTATTAAAAGAGCGCTCTATCCTTTTTTGATAGAGTTGAACATTGTATAGTGCATTCAAACGCCGTTCATCGAGCATCACAAGTGAATCATACCGAGCCTGAACCCAGTCCGCTTCTGGGACTTTGCTTTCTAGCAGGATACGCAGGGACGGTATTTCTAATTCAACGGGTTGGACTGCCTCCATCCCGTAAGTTAAGTAGTATGGTGTTGCTCCGGTCGCAGTTCTGATTGATGTTCTGTACCCCCATAGCGCGAAGGGTATTTTATCTGGCCACTCACGGTAGTTGTCTGTCATTTTCTTAAGAATGACCGTAATTGTCTTATTAGCCGCTTCTACCGCGCCATTTGTCTGAGGACGGTAGGGTGACGACTTGTGAAGCCTTATTTTATACTTTTCGAGTAGCTGTGCTGTCTCGGCTTGGAAGTGGGTGCCGTGGTCACTGATCATTTCGGGAGGCACTCCGTATCGACATATAATGTCATTTTGAATGAATTTTGCTACTTGCTTCGCATTTAGCACTTTATAAGACTTGGCTTCTACCCACTTCGTGAAGTAGTCGATTGCCACCAAAATGAAGCAGTGTCCTCCAGTTCCTGAGGGGTTAACCTTCCCGATGATATTGATACCCCACGTTGAGAAGGGCCAAGGCGATATCATTGTGTACAGCATAGAGGGTAGAACATGTTGGACGTTTGCGAATATTTGACAGTTGTGACAGTGACGGACATATCTTCGACAATCCATCTCCATTGTCGTCCAATAATAACCGAGCCTCATGATTTTACGGACTAGCATGTGGGCATTCATGTGTGGCCCACATTCTCCGTCATGGACTTCTTCCATGACTTTTTCTGCCGTGGCTTTGTCAATACACCGCAGAAGCACTCCTTGTGCCGTTTTTTGGTATAACTGCCCATCGTCAGTTGTAACAAATTGGGCTGACAGCAGCCGTAATGCCCGTTTCCCACGTGTGTCTAGGTCTGTGGGGTATTCTCCTGCGTTTTTGTACTTTAAGATTGATGCGTACCAGGGTTCTGTCTCGTTTTCCTCAGCATTGTCAATCACATTAATATATGCGGGTGATGATCTGCGTTGAACACATAATGGCATGCTATCTATGCTGTCGGGCATGTTAATCAGGGCTGCTAATTTTGACAGAGCATCTGCGAACTGGTTTTCCTCCCTCGGGAGGTGGACGTATCGTATCTCGTCGAACAGCTTTTCAAGCTCTTCTATCTTGGTTTGGTAAGGTGCCAAACTACTACTCTTAATTTTCCATGCTCCACTCACTTGATTTATTACCAAGGATGAATCCCCGTGCACTAGTAGCCTTTTTACGCCTAAATTGACAGCACTGTGCAGACCCAACAGGCATGCTTCGTACTCCGCCGCGTTATTAGTAACAGCAAAGTCCAATTTAATGGACACGGGTATATGTTCTCCTTTTGGTGAAATAAGAAGGATACCAATCCCGTAACCCATGTAATTCGATGCTCCATCAAAGTACAAATCCCACGTATCGTCTTCGACGTTCGCGACATTTTCGTCCGGAAATGACCATGTATCCGTGATTTCAGTTTCGTCAATTGGATTATCGGCAAGGAAATCGGCGACAGCTCTTCCTTTTATTACTTTCAGCGGCCTATACTTAAGATCAAACTCTGCTAGCATGAGAGTCCATCTTGACATTCTGCCATTTAGTACCGGTTTTTCAAACAAGTACTTGATCGGGTCCATTTTGGAGTAGATGCTCACACTGTAGCTAAGCATGTAGTGTCTTAACTTCTTTGTGGCCCAAACCAGAGCGAGGCATGTTTTCTCTAGCGTTGTGTATTTTACTTCATACTCCAAGAATTGTTTACTGATGTAGTAAATTGCCCTTTCTTCTTTGTCAACAGTTTGAGCTAACATTGCACCCATTGCGGTATTCGTCACTGTTAGGTACAACGATAATGGCAGGCCAGCCACGGGTGGGCTTAAAACAGGTGGGGAAGACAGCACCTCTTTTATTTTGTCGAACGCAGTTTGACATTGTTGATCCCATGTAACGTGCTCTCCCACTTTGAGCTTCTTGAACATAGGTTCGCAGATCATGGTTAACTTAGCGACGAAACGGCTAATGTACTGTACTCGACCTAGAAAACCTCGAATTTCTTTCTCGGTCTTCGGGTGAGGCATTTCCAAAATGGCTTTGATTTTTGAGGGGTCGACTTCAATGCCACGATGGCTTACGATGTGGCCGAGTAGCTTACCCGAAGTGACTCCGAATGCGCATTTCTGCGGATTTAGCCTCATGTTGTACTTTCTTAGTCTTTCGAAGAATTTCTTTAATGCACTTAAATGACCACTGCGTTCCTTGGATTTCACAATCATGTCATCGACATAAACCTCTACCTCTTTATGCATCATATCATGTAGCAACGTCGTTGCGGTTCGTTGATATGTGGCCCCAGCGTTAATCAATCCAAATGGCATCACCGTATAACAATAAGTTCCCCACTGCGTTGTGAACGCGGTTTTGTGCATATCTTCCTCGGCCATCTTTATCTGGTTGTAACCCGCGTAACCGTCCATGAAGGACAATAATGCGTGATTGGCGGTGTTGTCAACCAAGATATCAATGTGAGGTAATGGGAAATCGTCCTTCGAACTTGCTCTATTTAGATCACGAAAATCAACGCAGACACGCACCTTCCCATCTTTCTTTGGTACGGGTACCACGTTAGCTACCCAATCTGAGTATTCTGAAACTTTGATAAACCCGGCTTTGAATTGCTTGTCAATTTCTTCTTTGACTTTTAGAGACCATTCGGGTCGCAGTCGGCGGAGTTTTTGTTTTACTGGTTTGAAACCTGGTTTGATCGGGATTCTGTGTTCTGCAATTTCCCTGTCAATACCCGGCATGTCTTTGTAAGACCATGCAAATACGTCTTTGAACTCGTTTAGTAGATTGATAAACCCTTGTTTTTCAGCAGGGTCGAGAGTTGTCCCTATTTTCAGCTCTTGTGGCTCGAGAGTGGTTCCCACATTAATTGTTTCAGTATCTTCGACTACTGAGTTTTTCTCATCATATTCCTGTATCCCTTTTAGCAACTGAGGAGATGGTTCTATCTCCTCAATTTCTACCTGTTCATCTTGGTCCTCATTCTCAATGTCATTATTAAAACAATCATTTTCAAAAATTGAATTGCAATGTAAAAGAGACAAGTCGTAAGCAAACTGGTTCATTTTATTATTATTGATTTGAAATTGTGCGAATTGTGCTAACATTTGGGCCAACCGATCGGGTCGATGGGCTGGATAGATGTGGCATCCAAGACAGGCCTCGGAATACCGGAACTAGACGAAGGTACATGAAAAGGAAAGACTGGGGAGGAGGTATTTTCGACACCTAGCTCCTTAGACTTAACACTAAGACTCTTATCATTATCAGGTTCAGACTCAGAATCAGACTCAGAATTTTCTTCTGGCTCGGACATTTCTCCTTCTCCTACGGTCATCTTGAACAGCAGTCCTTTGTTGTCGGTCCATTTGATGGTCTTTCTCCATCCGGACGTAGTCCCTTGCGGATTCACATCTGTGATGAGGGTGGACGGATCGAATCGGTCACTCTTGAGGATCATACTTACCAAGGCTTCGCTCGATGTTTCCGTTTTCTTCTCCTCTCCAAAAAGAAGGCCCATAGCTTTCCCGTCTTCGACTGGGCTACATTCCTTTTTTGTCGTAATTGTGGCCATAATGTCATCCGGAATGTAGTAGCAATCTTGGAATATTTCAATTCCTGGGACCCAACGGTGTATTTTACGGTCGGTGATAGGTTCGGGAAAGTCCAAACATGGTTTGTCTTCTCCGGCTCTTACGAATTGCCCATTAAGCGTCAGTGGGTACGGTTTCAGCTTCGCATCTTGACCCTTACCCTTGTTTAGACCATCTTCATCCTTTGTTGGGTTGTACCCTAGGCCAAACGTGATTCCTTTCGGGATCGTTGGAGGGGGAGTGAAGGTATTCCCCTTCCTAGGATATAAGGACAAACCAAAGTATTTTCCGGTCCTTAGCACTGTTTCACACGCACGGCTTCCGGTGTATAACTCCACGTTTGACTCGTTGACTTGGGATTCGATTGCATTGACGACCTCAAAGCCACCCGTCTCAATGGTGACCTCATTTTGTACCTCGAAAGTCACGTCTCCACCCGTTACGACCATTGGAGTAGCGTTAATGGTTACCACTCCTCCATTGAATGGAATTTTAATCTTTCGGTGAAGGGTTGAAGACACAGCTCTCGCGGCGTGGATCCAAGGTCTTCCAAGCAACATATTAAAAGACGAAACAAGGTCTATAACTTGGAAATTGACCGTCTTTTCATCGCCCGGTATTCACGCTCAAAGTGACGAGCCCAGCTACGCGTCGTATTGTACCATCGAAAGCTCGGACCGTTTGCGTAGTTGGAATAAGATCATTCTTTTCTAAGCCCAGAATATACGCGGTTTTCAAAGGAAGCACATTAACGGCGGACCCATCATCCACTAGCGTCATTGGAAGCCTCTTGTGACGGCATTCTACCGTGATATACATGGCTAAGCAATGTTGAGGTCCAAAAGAAGGCAAGTCCTCATCCGAGTAGGTCACGACATTTGTAAGCCGTGGTTGGTTTGATGAAACCAACGAGATCATATCGTTGGGCGTGGTGGTAGGAGACACAGTCATGTTCATCAAAGATTGTAGCAGAGCTTGCCGATGTTCGAATGAGCTTAGGATAAGCTCCCATATAGAGACATCCGCCTTAGTTTTCTGTAGTTGTTTGATAAGGGGATCCTTTGCGGTCGACACTTCTTCGAGTGCCTTTGTTACCGTAGGTGCACTTGCTTGCGTTGCGTTTTGGGTGTCCCCAAAAATAGATGTGCTTCTCGACTTTTCTACTCGATAAGGACGACCAGACCGAGTTAGGTGATCAGATTCGAGGACATCCTTTCGTAACTGCATGATTTCAGCTTGGGTACGCGGGATGACTGCACCTTCGGTGAGATAAATATCATCCTCGTCGTCCGCCCAAACCCCATTAATTTCACTTCCGCTTTGAGCAAGGTACGGCGTACAATCGATATTAAAATCCCCAATGCGAACATCATTTCTTGCCTTGGGAAAAAGATCAGCACAATCTATATAAACTTTTCCCACAAAAAACCCGGTGAGATAACTAACGGGTTGGATCAAGTGGGACATATCATCATTGTCCCCCATGAACACTGCGTTGGAGTGGTTGCCGAAAGGATTAGTCACATTATTCGGCTTAACCGTAGGGATTGGCAAAGATCCATTTTCGATCATGTCTTGGATCTCGTGCTTAAGGCGAAAACAATTCTCAGTATCGTGTCCTCTTCCTTGATGGAATGCACAATACGCGTTTGGCTTGTACCATTTACCTTGTCGGTCGGCAGGTGGGTCCGGAGTTGGACCAATTGGGCTCAATTTTCCTTGGGCCGAGAGCCTTTGGAGAGCTGCAGCATACGTACACCCAATATCAGTAAATGTTCTTGGCGTACGACGTTGTTGCTCATGAGGTCCCCCAAAACTGATTGCTTGCACATGATTAGCTGAACTGGATGCCCTTGATTTAGAAGAAGAGGGTCCTTGATATCCCTTAGGCTTTTCAGCCTCCGCAGCTCGAACATCGTCTTCAATTTTCATTCCTACTCGGCCAAGGTCTTTGAACGAGCTGAAATTTTGGTATTTGATAGCATCTCGATAGACGGGACGAAGATTCTTGATGAATTTATCTACCATTTCGACCTCTTCGGGCCTTTTTGGCAATTTCACGCTCTCTGCGCGCCATCGGTTAAGGAATTCTGTAAATCCCTCTTTCTCTTTTTGCGTCATTACTTCTAATGTTCGCATAGTGGTTTGAATTTCAGCATTATCAGCAAAATGCTTACAAAACTCCACGGTGAAATCCTCAAAAGTCGGGAAATTTTTGAGCTCGAGACCATAAAACCACTTCCTTGGATGTTCCCCCAAAGATTGAGCAAAAACGTGAGACAACATTTCAGCAGGTACCCCTTTCAAGGCGAGGTATTCTTTGTAGGATCGAATATGTTGCAACGGGTCTTCAGTTCCCTTAAACTTAGGGATGTCGGTAAGCACGAAATTAGTCGGTAGCTTATCTTGAACCGGCGTATACCCACGAGCATTTTCAAAGTGAATGCTTTCCCCATGAGACAATTTCAGTTGCTCCTCTATTAGTTTGAAGCGTTTCTCAAGTTCAGTTAGTGGTGGAGGCGGTGGAGTTTCTATTGTCAGCTTCTTTTCTACGGACTCCAAACGACTCATCATTGCAGCTAGAGTATCATTGAGTTTGCTTAACTGTTCTGCGGTAGTCATGTTTCTTGTTTCGACCGGCCTTTCTACAATAAACCCCCGGACAGAAATTAGTTATTGGAACACCAACCCTGCACACTTAAAACTTGACTGACCCACACGTGAAACACCTAGACGAGACCCACCCTTGTACTTAGACTCGGCAAAAGAGAGCTAACTCGACTCATTCTTACTTGTCTAGCCTAGACACGGACTCTAAAGTGGATTGACTCGAACACCCTACTCTAGACTTGGGTCAGACTCGGAATGTGACCTGGAATTTGAAATCGAGGACGACTAAAAGAAGGTGACATTTGATTAAAAAAAACAGAGATCTTTTTTCAAAAGAGTTAAATAAAACCCGGAAATAAATTAAGATTATTCTAATCCTAAAAGAATAGCATTTCTGCTAGGAAAGGGTCTTTTTTCAAAAGAGCTAAAAAAAAACAGAAATAAGATTATTCTAATCCTAAACGAGTAGCATTTCAGCTAAGAAGCGATTTTTGTTTTAGAAAAAAGAAAAGCATTTCAGCTTGAGTCAAAAAAAAGTTTCAAAGAGATGTTTAAAATTATTCTAATTTTAAAAAGACAGCATTTCAGCTAGGAAAAGGGTTTTCTGAAAATCATTTGAATGAAAAGATGACAGTCTGATAAAAAAAACTTTGGAATTCACAGAGCAATTAGTCACACACAGTTCAAGGATGCAATGCATGAGCTAGACCTTTCTAAGTCTCAAAAGGGGTCCATGCCAATGATTCCACGTTGTTAGGGAACTCACAATCCTCCATAAGTCAGGGACGAAATGGGGGACGGCGGTTGCTAACCTCGGCTGAACCACCTTGGTATTTAAACCAGACACAGTGAACGTCATTTCCCTACTTTGAGGTCGACCCAAAGGGAGAAATGGTTCGAATCCTAACAGTATGATGCATAAATAACATAAAAAGAAAGGGTACTCTAAATAGCCATCATTTTACTTTTCAAGTTTCACTGTCCCCAGCGGAGTCGCCAAATTGTGGACAAGGGATTTTGATCCACGCGATGTTTTATTTCAAAAACATTTTTAATTGAAAAGAGTCGCCACTAAATTTTTAAGGTGGAATTTAGAAACCAATTTTTAGAGAAAATGAGTTCGTGTGAATTTACGTGTTAGGAAGTTTAAAAGAATTTCATTAATTTAACGCCTAACCCCGCCCGTTACAATAACGGTCTCTACTAAATAAAACCATGGCTATTACGAGTACATATGCAGGATGCAAACAGCGTTTTAACCCTAAACAAAATATATCCATTCTAGGTCGTTTAATGCACACATAATTTCGTCGAAGTTGTTGAACAGGGGTTCATTTACTATTCTAGCAAACAAAGGAAAAGAAGCAGAAATACTTACCGACAGCATAAGATAGATTAACAAACGTTAGCGGCAGATAAATAAAAATAATTAACTCGACTAAACTGCATGCGACCATGAGTGACTGACGTGAACAAGCATTCCATACGAATATAAAGAAGCGACAGATAAACTCAACCAAACGTAAAAACCAATAATCAAATACGATTAAATAGACGTGCAAACATATGCGAACTGTAATAAACACGAACAAACGTATAAACTAACATGTGAACTAAGAAAAATCAAATACGACTTAAAAACATACTGATAAGCACAAATATCATGTGATTGACTAATAGTCCACTAACCTTCATATACACGCAGACAAGAACACATTGTAACAAAACAAACATAATTAAACACACCCACTAATAACCCATTCTAAATACATAATTAAGAACATATACAAATGAAAGCGTGAATGAACACATCCAATTAAAGCACATTAACAGCAGACAATATTAATTCTACGAGGAGACACACACGTATAAAATCAAGTATAATTTGAGGGACATGCTGACTTACATAAAGGACATGGATACAACTACAAATAATTAACCGACATACAAGCAAGCATGGAAACGAATGTGCCATAACTAACACGCATGAGCTACCAAGTGAACAACATAGACACTAAGACACAACGTACGAAAGGAAACCAGACTATTCAGTCCTACGTAACTCAAGTTTTGACAAACGGAGCAAAATCAGTAAGCAACAGATCCACGTACAGTTTTGATTAACGAAACATGATTACCATACAAGCGCTAAATAATATAATGAAATTACGAACACTGATCTGGGCATGGATTATAAATCAGGAGAAGCGAAGCAACACAATTTTTGACAGCAAACCAGGTTGTACACGAACAAGGCCTGGCTACACAAGTTTACGAGCTAGGCAAAATTAAACTAACGACAGCTGGCTACACTACGCAAGGAAAAGTGAACACGCATACTAGGTGAACAGAGGGGCACGAAATACACATTACAATCATGCTAAGAAAACAAGCCAAAAACGAATGATAAGAAGAACAACAACTATGATGATGAACAAAAGAGCGACAGAGAGTAATAAAGAACGACAGAGGCTATGAAAAACAATAAAAAAAAACGATAAATTAACAAAATAAAAAGAGTATTTTGCACCCTCAACTTACATGTATCGTTGACCAAATATCCGAGTCGTAATCGATTGTAAGATTTTATCCCGAGGGGCCGTCGTCGACGAAAACCAATAATTAATCCGCACTTCGTACCAAAACTGACAGCGATTTTTAAAAGCTCGTATCTCCTTCGTTTCTCAACGAAATTTCGAACAAAAAGATGTTTTAGAATCGTGGTAAAGCGAACTTTAAGACTAAGTAAACAAATCAGAGAGATTGAGACGTTTACAACACGAAAAACGAGGAAGAACAGGGATAGCTGCACGAAAAGACACTCTGTTTTTCCGTGTGTCTATCTCGTCTTCTCTGAGGCTTTTTCAGGGTTTTTTGTGGCTTGAAGTTATGTGTGTGAGCTGTGTATTTCGTGTCCCTTGAATGCTTGGGGATGGTATGTATATATAGGGGTCGAAGAGTAGGGTTTTAGAGGGAAAAGAGCAGCTATGCCCCTCTCTTCGAGAGCTGCTGTTGGAAGCTCGTTTTAGGGTTTCTTGAGTGGGTTTTCTTGAGGGTTAAGTAAAGTTAGATGGGTCATGAAGGTCAGGTACGGGTTTTTGGTTGTGGGTACAGGTTGGTGGCCAGGAAATCGGGTTTTAGCCCAAACTTGGGCTGCCCCAAAACAGAGCACGGGAAGGGGGCTTGGGACGTTTTCTGGGTGAGCTTGGGCTGCTTTTGATGGACGTTTTGGCTGCATTCTGGGCTGGCTATTCGAGGGGAAGGATGGGTAGAAAGGGGCTTTGAAATTCGTGTTGAAACGGGCTCAAAAATCGTTCTTAAAATCGAGCTTAAAACGAGTTATAAAACGTGCTGTTAAGAAAACGAATTCGTCGAATACGATTTATTAAACTGTTTTAAATGCGTGAGAAACGACTTTTCAAGTCAAAATAAATTTGTAAAAGCGACTTTTCAAATCGAAATACTTAAAATGATTTTTCAAATCAAAACATTTTATTTTCAATAAAACAAAACTTGCGACAAATAAAATTTGACAGGGCTTATTAAATCAAAATATCCTTTGAATTAACAAACATCGTGTCGGCAGCGCCCTGCTTACATTGCAATACGAACTCAAATAAATGATACGAAAACACGTTGTCCTATCATCATAGGGTATTTGTCGAGTTTTCTATAAATTTCCATATCGACAGATACGGGTATCTACAGCATGTTAGAGTCGATTAGAATTAGACAAAGTATGTTATTGGCATGGTTTTTCGATAGTTGGGATTATTCGTGGATTATTTTGATTTGAGATTATTCATGGAAGATGAGTGTTGGTTCTGAATATTCCTGTCAACTATTCCTAAAATTAAAATAAAATAAATACTAAACACTTCAAGTTGGTGTCAAAAGTTGGTAAATTATGTTATATATATATTTTTCATTATACTGTTCTTATAGTATAGATAAAATTTTTTTAATTTGATCAAGTTAGAAAAGAGATTATTTTTCTTATTGAAATTCTAAAATACGAAGTCACATATAAATAACCCTTTATTTACATGATTTCTGTAGGAAAGTGGCGTACCTTAATCAATGCGAAAGCGAAGGATCGTTATGTCAGCGCCTTACCCACAAAACCGTTTCACGGTGGCTATTAGAGTCACCGTATATGTCCACGCTCCAAGACCCGAGCCCCGTAGCAATGGAGAGCTCAAAGTGCCTTTTTGTGTGTTTTTAGATTGTGTTGTGTGTTCTACTGTACGTTAATTTCACAAAGAAATCAACCCGATATATAGTGATTATTACAGCATCTATATTAGGCTATAATAATCAGTAGAATAATTAGAATATATTTTGTATCCTTATTAACTGATAATAAAGATATTATACAGTTATTCACTGCATAAAATATATTGCAATAACTTAATTAGTGTGGTCATAATATCCTCGTAATATTGTCATATTACAACACTCCCACTTGGCCACATAACCAAGGTTGATACTCCCACTTGGCTACACAACCAAGTTCGACACTACTGCCTGGTACATAACCGACTATGTCGAAAATTACAACACACAACTTAATAGAAAACAACTAATAACGTCTCCTACGAGAAATGAGGTGTGCGATTGGTTTTAAGAAACAAGTAGTTATGTTAAGTCTCTATCAAACTAACATAACAATTTCACAATGACGATTCCCTAAATCATTCAAACAACACCGCAGCATACTTTGTCCCTTTGTGCTATAATATGTTACGTAGTTATATACTCAATATAACCGCCGGTCGGGCTTAACATGGTGTAGTTGAATTGATCATTCCTCAGACACTAATGAAAATCTATCTCAACTTGATAGCTTTCCTAATATGGTCCATCGAACCCAATCCTTAAGGTCTATAGGAGTCATACCAAGGTAGCATCATCAAGTCTCAACTTTTTAACACAGCTCTAAGTCGAAGGGGTTCGTGCCACAAAGACGTTACAGTCTATAGGGATCACACAGTGATAGGGTAGGGAAAAATCCATCACTTTTATAACGGTCGAAAAACACACATAGTATGATATATGTATCACAACATAGCTCCCACAGTGATGGGCATGTCACTCTTCTATGTCGTGCGAATACTAAGTTTAGATACTACTCAAATATCTAACCCGAGCCACTAGATTGATATACTCATATCCAATTTGACACTCGATATTCGGTTTTGAGGCTTAGTGTAAAATTAGGGTGTTTTCACACTTCGACTAATAAAAGTCTCATCTTAGACATACTAAGGCGACCACATTACGAACCAACATCTTTTCGCTACTCCACAAGTATAAA
This sequence comes from Dianthus caryophyllus, assembly GCA_023091065.1. Lineage (NCBI taxonomy): Eukaryota > Viridiplantae > Streptophyta > Magnoliopsida > Caryophyllales > Caryophyllaceae > Dianthus > Dianthus caryophyllus. The sequence continues at coordinate 16,777,383 of CM041527.1, read as the reverse complement.
GATGATCCACATATACACACTTAACTAGTGTTCATATGGCTCTGTCTCATCTTGCACGCTACTCAAGCGTCAAGGTGATTACCTGTGTGACTTAGTCAATCATAAAGCCTGGTGACACCTTTTACGTGCCTAAACAAGCAACGTATGTGTTTGAACATTCTAAACTCCATAAGTTTAAAAGCTCTCGAAGAGTACAAACCCTTCAAGTCCATAACATGAATGTGCACTTAACACACTATCTTTTGTGGACTCAACTCAACTTATGAGTTTGAATCACTTCTTTTGAAGACGATCTCTAGTCCTATAACAGACTAGCCAATGCATACTACAAAAGTAGTACATAAGGCTTGCTATATTAGCAAACATAAAATAAGTACAAAAACATATCGTTAGCCATGTACACAATATGTTGCATCACAATATGAATCAGTATTCATATACTTAATATTTTCACCTGCTTTAGACAAGGTCAAAGATAAGGATAAATAAGTCACTAATAAAATAGAAACACAATCTATTTTAATAGTACTCGACATATTAATACAGATATTATTATCCACTTACAAGCCAAACAATATATATATATATATAGGAATAAGATCAGGTAAGAACAGTCCTTTAGGTAAGAATGGTAAGAACAGTCAAAATACATTATTAATATACATAAGGTACATTTTAAATTTAACGTGCGGGTTACTCATGAATAATAGTTGATACGCATTTTAAAATTTAGAAGGTAAATTGTCATTAAATTGAAAATTTCTTTCAACTTTTAAGGTACATTTTAACTATACTAAAAGTACATTTTAATTTTGAACTTGAAATCTACCCAAAAATTTCAAATATAATTATTAATTTTTAAATGTACCTCGTATATATTATAATGTACCTCACAAAATGTACTTTAAGTGTTAAACGAATGTATTTTACGTATATTTATTATGTACTTTAACTGTTCTTACCGTTCTTACCAAAGGTAGTGTTCTTACCGGAACTCAACCCTATATATATATATATATATATATATATATATATAGGAATAAGATCAGATAAGAACAGTCCTTTCGGTAAGAACGGTAAGAACAGTCAAAATACATTATTAATATACATAAGGTACATTTTAAATTTAACATGCGGGTTAGTCATGAATAATAGTTGATACGCATTTTAAAATTTAGAAGGTAAATTGTCATTAAGTTGAAAATTTCTTTCAAATTTTAAGGTACATTTTACCTATACTAAAAGTACATTTTAGTTTTGAACTTGAAATGTACACAAAATTTTCAAATATAACTCTTAATTTTTAAGTGTACCTAATATATATTTATAATGTACCTCACAAAATGTACGTTATGTGTTAAACGAATGTATTTTATGTATATTTATAATGTACTTAAACTGTTCTTACCGTTCTTACCAAAGGTAGTGTTCTTACCGGAACTCAACCCTATATATATATATATATATATATATATATATATATATATATATATATATATATATATATATATATATATATATATATATATATATATATATATATAAGATCTTTCAAGCCGTAAGTTTTGGGAAAGTCATTGAGTCCAGACATTAGCTTTGAGATTTTAACACAAAAATTTGAGATTTTAACACAAAATTTAGAGCTGCAAAATTCAGAATATTTGAGATTTTAACAATGTTAAAATCTCAAATATTCTGGAATTTTGCAGTTTCAAATTTTTGTGTTAAAATCTCAAATTTTTGTGTTAAAATCTCAAAGCGGATTCAGGACTCAATGACTTTCTCTAATAAGTTGGGCTTAAAAGATCTTATCTATATATATATATATATATATATATATATATATATATATATATATATATATATATATATATATATATATAGGGATTATTATAAATAACTACCTTATAAAATACATTTTTCTAAAGTTACTACCTTTTAAAATAAAATTCTAAAATTACTACCTTTTAAAAACAGTTTCATCAAATTTTGCTACCAAAAGACGTTTTTAACGATTAAAAAGTTAACTTTTTTGCTATAGGAAACTTGTGTAGTACATCATTATCACCAAAAACGTTTTCAAACTAAAGGAATTTGGTCGCAAAACATTCGAAACTTCGATTTTATTATCATTAAAAATGGACTTTGGTAGCAAATTTTAAACAAAATGCTTTTAAAAGGTAGTAATTTTTAAACTTTATTTTAAAAGGTAGTAATTTTAGAAAAACATATTTTATAAGGTAGTTATTTTCAATAAACCCATATATATATATATAGAAATAGGATCATTAGAGTCCTAGAGTCCAAATTTCGGCCATCGAAAAAAATGAAATTCTAACCACAAAAAATGAAATTCCAAGGAAAAAAATGTAATTGTTGATTTTGGCTACGGTTGATTGGCCACTGTCTGGACCTAGTCCCACACCTTTTTTGAGATTTAATCTCAGCCGTTGATCTTCATAATCTAATGGCTTAGATTAGGACTCTAGGACTCTATTCTATATGTGGACTCTATATAACCTACCTCTATATATATATATATATATATATATATATATATATATATATATATATATATATATATATATATATAGAAATTAGATCAAATAAGTCCACCCAAAATTGATAAGTCCGTAAGTCTCTATATCAGCCGTTAGATCAAAATAAATCAACGCTCTAGATTTAACCTATTGATTCAATGCATTTATTATAATTTGCTTAAAAAAAAAAAAAATTTAAATTGTATTCCCCAAAAAAAAACGTTCAATCCCTATAATCTCTCCTTTTTCAATTTCTTAAAATAAACCCTTTCTCTCCCCCAATTAATTCAATTTCAGCCCCCCAAACTCTCTCTCCCAAATTCATTCTCTTCAACAACAGCTTGACAATATACGACAGAGCATCAACTTTCGTTGTGAGTATATATGTCCCTTTTTTTTTTAAAACGTTTAACTGATTAATTTCATTAACCTATATAATTCCCCTAATCTCATCTGTTTTGCAGTTTAAAATCATAAGCGACTATGTTGAATCCAAGGAACTGCCCAAAGGCTCTTACAAGCAACCAAACAACGAAGAGTCTGGCTTATTCACAATGATGCACTTAGCCCTATACGAGGGCTCTTCCATTGATGACGGTTCTCTAAACTTAAAGCTCCACTGTCGTTATCTTGTTGTGCATTTGGCTGCAACGCTTTTGTTGGCGGATATCAACAGAGTACGCAACGAACTACTCTAAAAAGTAAAAGACTTCAACGACAACAAGAAAGTCATCGCGCAGAAAGTTGCTGTTGAACGCTACTTGGCTGAGTTACGGGCCAAACATCCTCAAAGATAATTCCTCTGTTACATTTTGCGTCTCGGTTGGGGAATTTTGTCTTACTACTCCTTATTACGTTAATATTTTGCATATGTTATCAAATAATATCCATCAGACTAGTAATCTTTACTCTATTATGTCCTCATTGAACATAATATCATTGTTAGTATTATATTTCATATCGCACTTTATCAAGTTAGCACTACTACAAACAAGTGCAAATTATGCTACCATTATTTGTCACCAAACAGAATAAAATTGTTAACCATTCTTTGTGAAACTATTGCTATTTTAAATTGTTAAAAAATATAATGAAACTGTAAATTAGTGTTAGTGAAACTGTTAAATATTATGAATAAAACTTTTAATGTCTGAACTCTTCCTCGATGATTTTCATCTACTAACAAATTTAATATGCTACAACACCTAATAAGTTGAGCAAAATAAATTAATAAATACGGAGTAATATTTTCGTCAACTACAACTAGTAACAAAGCTAATGTAATACTATACAAGACCAACACTTAAAATTTAAACAATCAAAACATTCAAAAGTAGTTATATTTCACTACACCTTAAGTAAATCTGATTACATCATTTTTAGATTTTGAAACGTTACAAAACTACAAAAAGAGAGGTATGAGCAAACAACGAAGAAAATACTTCATTAAAAATCATTACAAAGATTCAACAATAAATAAAAAACGTAACATATACCCTCAACAATTTTCTACATTATAAACCTCAAAAAATTTCCACAACCCTCCCTGTTAAGAATTGGACTCTACAACATCGTCGCGACTCTCAACAAACTGATTTGGGCAGTTCCGTTTGTCATGGTGCGTCATTTTTTTGCAATTATTACATAGGCGCTTAGGCTTCTTAGCAAGTTCCACAGCTTTTGTCTCATTCGACAACAATCTTTTATCGCTACCCTTGTTCTTCGACTGTTTAGGGGGTAAAATCGACACTTCAGAACGACTCACCAAGCAAATCTTCAAACTCACCAAATGGTCAATAAATAGCTTTCCATCTCGGTCATGAATGAAGCAATTCACGTCTCGCTTGAAATTTTTAAAATCATTGAAGGTAGCCCCAACATTTTGAAACCCTTCAACAAGCTCCTTATACATTTTATACGTCTTCGTAGCTCCAACATTCAACTGCCTAAAATACACAAACAAAAATTTTAAAAAAGAGTTTCATTGCTTAATAAGTTTCATCAATATATCTATACAGTTTCACCTTAATAGAATAACAGTTTGTTGAATACAGTTTCAACTAAACAAAACAACAGTTTTACGTAAATACTTTGACACTGACAATAATTTAAACAAACACTGTCAACATAAGTTCATTAAATGATTTCTTTGATTAATCATTCAGTTTCAGCAGTATAGTTAAACAGTTTCACGAAAATAGACATACAGTTTCTTAAAAACAATTACATGAAATATAAAAACCAGTTTCATCAATATACCATCACAGTTTCATTCAAATCACAAACAGATGACAGCTACAGAAACCGAACATCAATCCCCCTAATAACTTCAATAAAAAAAAAAATTAAAAATTAAAACCAACATCTAAATTACCAAACAAACAAATACAAAGGATCTAAATTACCCACTTCAAGGTCATGAAACTCCTTGCCAACAAAAGGGGTGAATTCCTTCTCAAGTCTTGTACAAAAAACATGCGGCCCAAATTGCTCCTCAACTCCATTAACACCTAAAACAATGGTGAACAAAAGAAAAAAAATTAAAAAACCACTAATAAGATGAAAACAAGAACAATTAACATTTACAATAACACACCAAAAAAAAATTTACAATAACAGATTAAAAAACCCCCAAAATTACCGGAAAAAAATAAAAGTTTCAAAATTTGCAGGAAAAAGCGCTTCGTTTATAAAAACCATCAAAATTTTCGAATTTAAAAAAAAAACCAAAAAAAAAAAAGGTAAACTAACCTCCTTCATAAACAACCTGAGACAATTCCCCAATTATAAAAAAGAAAAAAAAAAAGAAAAGAAAAACGAAAATATAAATAAATTGCAGTTTCACGCAATACACAGGTGAGTTCAATTTTATGAAGAAAATTTTTCAGAAAAATTATACAGAAAAACGAGATGAATGGAATAAGGAAGAAGAAGAGAAGGAAGAGAATCTTATTAATTGAGGGGAAAACCATACGTTTTTTTTTTTGCAAGAATTAAGTTGCTAAATCAGTAATTTAATGTCCTAGGTATATGTTACTTCCTTTTTTAATTATTTTATTTCTTATTAATAATTATAGGCAATTAATTATAGAATCAATCTCAGCCCTAAATAACAATATAATCTAATGGCTTAGAATGAAACTTATGGACTTACTAATATTTAGGGACTTAGTTGAACTACTCTCTCTATATATATATATATATAGAATTAGGATCAAATAAGTTCTCCTATTTTCACTAAGTCCGTAAGTTTTAATCTGAGCCCTTAGATCAAAACAAGATGGAGGGCTGAGATTAAAAGGCAAAACCCTACCTCCCTATCTCATTGTCAGCCACCCTCCCTCTCTCTCTAAACAACTCCCTCTCTCTCTACCCTCTCTCTCTCTCTTTTCATTAATCCCACCACCACCACCACCACTCCACTCACCACCACCGCACCAGAAACCACGCACCAACCACCACTGACGACCACGCACCACCACACCACACACCCACCACCAGCGACGCTCCACCACCGCACCGCACCCACCACCACCAGTCTCTTCCTCCAGACGCCACCACCGCTACATCCTCCAACACCTTCGCCGTCAATCGTCACTATTTTTTCAATTTCATTACTTTTAAGATTTGAATTTAGTTTTTTTTTTTTTTTTTTTTTTTTAAATTCTGTAATTTTTTTTTTTTAGATCTTGTTTTTTCAAATTATTTTGGTGGTATTGGTGGTGTGGTGGTGGCGACGGCGGCCGAGGGCCAAGGTGATTAGGGTGTTTTTTTTTTTTTTTTTTTTAATTTGTACTTCTTTTATTTCCAGATCTATTTGGTGGTGGTGGTATGGTGGTGGTGTGGTGGGGCGCCGACGGCAGGTATTTAAGGTTAGGGTTTTTTTTTTGTTTTGTTTTTTTTTTTCCCTTCAAATATGGTGGACTCTGATTTTTTGGTGGCGGTGGCGGTGGTGGTGGTGGTGACAGGTGAACGGTGGTGGTGGCCGCGGACAAGGGCCCCACTGTTCTTGGTGGCCGCTGGACGAGTATTAAAGTTTCACTCGTATTGAACATCAGTTTTACTCGTAAAGAACAAGAGTTTCACCCGCATTATACAACTGTTACAAATCGTAATATACATCAGTTTTACTCGTAAAGAATAAAATTATATTAATTTAAATTTTTGTAACAATTACAATCTTAAAATACTACAGTTACATTCTTAAAAGTATTAAATTACAAAAAATTATCCTAATATTACATAAATTCAATTTATGTATTAAATATCACTTTTTATTTATTAAAAATCACACTTTAGTCTAAAGTTTCAAAATGAATGGGTTACAGTTACAAACCTAAAGCTGTAAAGTTATATTCGTAAAGTCTGAAATTTAAAAAAAAATGTTTACAAATTACATAAATTTAAATTTATTTAATAAAAATTACAATTTAATTTGAAATTACATTATTAAAATCATTAATATTTGCAACATTTTACAATTTCATTTACAAGTATTACAGTTACGGACTTACGGACTTACCAATATTTGCGAACTTATTTGAACCTGACTCTATATATATATATATATATATATATATATATATATATATATATATATATATATATATATATATATATATATATATATATAGTGAGGATCCTATGAGACCACCTCTTAAAATGAGACCGTCCCGCGAATCTGGACCGTCAGATGAGAGGCGATCTAAGGGCTGAGATGAAGCCACGTCATTAATGAAACCAGCTCAACCTACGCGCGCCAAATGACCTTCCCCCTTCCCCCTTCCTCCTTCCTTCAGTTGAAAAAAAACACTCTCTCTCTAAAACTCTCTCTCTCTTAAACCCCTTCTTCTATCTCTCAAAAAAAACACTTATTTTACTACAGAAATCGAACAAAAGGGACATAAATCGATCGATTATTTCAGGTTTTCAACAATAATGAAGAGGTAAATTACTTCTTTAACAACGTTTTATTACATTACTCTTGTTGTTTTTGTTCGTTTATTTGTTGATTTTTGTTTGTTTTTTTGTTGATTTTGATGTATTATCCTCAATTTTCTTAGTTTTTCGTCTTGATTTTGTAATGAAATTGCGTTTTAACTAGATGTTATTGTAATTTGATGCTTGATTTTTTAATTGCGAAAATTAGGGTTTCAAATTTTTGGTATGTTGATTTCGTTTGATTATGTGTTGATTTTGTTTGTTTTTCTTCGTTTTTCATCTTAATTTTGATGTTTTAATTGCGAAAATTAGGGTTTCAAATTTGTGGTGATTAAATCTAAAATTATGATCAAATCTGAAATTATGTGTTGATTTTGTCTTTTTTTTTGTGGTGACTTTGATGTAGTATCCTCAATCTGCTTTTTTTCTTCGTTTCATTTTATTTTATGTATTTTGATGTGTTATTGTATGAACATAGACGTTTCTTGTTATTATAACACAAATTGTTTGTTATTATAACAGATTATTTTGTTATTATAACACGTTTCTTGTTATTATAACTTAAGGGCATCCGTATCTGATAACTAAACGGCGTCCAATATGTTGTTTTGTATGCCAGGAAATCAAACCCAGTTTCTGCAGAAAAAAGTGCATCTCAAAAGGCCAAGTTACGAAAATTATCAGCACGAACACCTTCAGAATCTGAATCTGAGAAAAGTGAAACACCACCAAGGTCAAATGTCAAGAAAATGCCAACTAAGATGAAGGAGTTTAAACGAAAGATTACAACTGTGAAAAAAGAAATGTAAGCATCTATTTATGTAGTTTTAATAACATTTCTGATTGTTTTAATAACATTTTGTTTTGTTTTAATAACATTTCTGATTGTTTTAATAACATTTGTTTTAATCATATGATAGTTTTCATAACATGTGCTATTGTGTTTTGCTACCTGAATTTGTTATTTATCTGATAGTTTTTGCATTCTTAATTTGTTTCAATAACATTTCAGATAGTTTTAATAACATCTTCTATAATTATTAAGTATATTATTAAGTATTTTACTATGATTTCTGTTACAGACCTGAGTGTTTCACAGCGAAATGTCGATCACAGACATTGGTCGAGATTATTGAAAAACTAAATGAGAAGCAAAAGCAATCAGTAAGAGATATTGGATTTGGTGGACTACTCGAACTCAAAATAAAAACAATTCCAAAAGCCATTCTCCCTTGGCTTATTGATGCCCTCAATGAAAGAACCGGCATTCTCAAAATCTCAAAGGGGAAGGAATTTAAGATCACTAAAGACGACATCTATGATATCTTCTTACTCCCAAGAGTTGGAGAGGATGTTGAAGTAATTCCAACAGGGCATTGCAAAGCAACCCCAAGTGACACCCTCAAGGAGGAATGGCGTGTTAAATTTGGGATTGGTGGCACAAATCAGAGCATAAAACTCAGTGATGTGTCTAGATGCCTTCAACAAACAACTGATGATGGTGATGATTTTAAGAAGATGTTTGTTCTATATTCTATGTCCACATTTCTTTCTCCGACATCAAATCACTGCCTTGACTTCAAGTTATTGAAGGCAGTTGAAGATGTCGAAAAAATCAAAGAATACAATTGGTCAAAGTATGTGTGTGGCTTGATTTTGGGAGGCATTGCATCATTTAAAGATGGTTCGAAATATTTGGGTGGGTGCATTTTAGTGTTGATGCTAACCTATATGCACAGAATGGAATTTAAAGGCGAAGTTGAAAGTACCGAGTTGCCTCTCATCAAACAGTGCGATGAGAAGTTTGTCGAAGAGGGTACACAAAGAGAGAAAGCTAGGATCAATTGGGAAAGGGGTAATGACGAAAACTCTTTACCCCATCTGTCTTAACGAGCCTAACGGTACTATATATTCTTTTTAATGTTTTATTATTATGCTTAGTAATTAATCATTCGACTTTAATTATTATAACAACACAAATCAAAAATTGTTTGTGCAGTGGAGGAAGATAATGTGCCTCGTGCACAACAGATAGAATCAAAGAGAAGGTGATGCTGAGAAGAGGCACATAATCATGGAGCTACCACCAGGCATCGAATCAGATGACGAGTTAAGGAAAAAAGCGATTGATGTAAGTATTGTTAGTGGTTAATACTGTTATTACGATCATACTTTTTTCTGTTTTTGTTATTATAACATTATCTGACTGTTTTTGTAACTGTTAATACTGTTTTTGTATTCATACTGTTATTAAGATCATACTTTTTCTGTTTTTGTACTAAAAATACTGTTAATAATAGTATTGTAGTGTAATTTTCTAACTACATTAATTAATATTAAAAGTAAAATGTAATTTTATTTTTTCTTTTCAATTTAAGGATCTGCATTTAATATTTTTGGAGATGAAAAGAGATTCGGATCTTTTTCATGCTCGAAATGTGAAGAGGATGAACGAATTCAATTCGAAGATAGCTATGAGAGCTAATGGTGGACAAGCTTCAGTCATTTTATCCCCAACCCAGCAGTTCTTCAGGGATCCACTTTATCACTTGTACTTGGATGAAGTGGTTCGAAGAACGAAAGAAACCAGCAGTTTTGCAACTGATGGCATGCCGTCATTCGAAATGTTGGAAGGGCTAATGACGCAGCTGCAAAGAACTTTGAACGAGAGGTATACAAGTCCGGTGGATAAACATGTCACCGAAGAGAACAATGAGAACATGAGTGGGCCAGATGATATCTCAAACAAAATTGTTTCAGAGGTTTTGGTTGATTTGTCAAGAGGTGACTCTGAGCCAAATGACATAATGGATGATATTATGCGGCATGGAACCGATAATCCCCAAAACAACGGCCAACCAAACGGCGCCTTGCTCAACCTCCACCTCAACATGAGATCGACAATTATTTGCATTCACCAATTAAGGAGGATTGGATGCGTGTAGTAAATCCGTGTTATGGGTGTACTTTGGGTGTGGAAGTCAGTTCAGTTCTTTAGTTGCATCCGAGCGGTGATTGAATGTCAAAAGTTAATGGAGTAGGTGGTTGAGCTTAGAAAAGAGACTATTGATTATTGTTTCTTAAACGATGACAATTACTCTATAGCGTAAGTTTCTAGTTTCTATTTCTAAAACTGTAAATTAAATTTGTAAAGCTTATTAGAGTTTCTATATAACCATTTACATTGTTTTTTTAATTAATACACAGGAGAGAGTTGCTACGTCTGGGTTATATCATTTTTGTCAAGGAAAGATCTGTTGTCTCTACGACAAGACCGTTTAATATCTTCTCCGGTCGTTGAATGTTGGGCAATAATGATGAATGAGCTGATACATCAGAAACAAGTGAAGAATGACCCTTCAAGAATATACTTTGGATTGACTCACAACGTACGCTCCTATCATTTTTGGTTTTAATAAATGTAAATGGATTTATTTAATTTATTGTACTGATTTTTGCAGGATCCTTTAGTAAAATTAATGGTCGCAAAGACGCAGAAGAGCGTAGATGACTTACGTGCGTGAGGCAATGAAGCATTCAAAATGTGGAGTGAGTGTTGCAAACATCCTTTGGATTTAGATGCAGATTTGGTGAGTTATAAAAAGACTTCTTAGTTATTAAATCATTCGTTTTTGTTACTATAATGATAATATTTGTTACTAAATCATATGGTTTTGTTATTAAAACACTAATCTTAGTTATCACTGTGTTTATTTTTTCCAGATTTTTATTCCTCTACTGCTACACAGCCATTACTTTTGTATATGTGTTGATTTCAAGACAAAGACGGTCCATTACCTGGACAACAAACCTCATGCCGATTTCAATCGCAGCGATTACTTTTTCATGGCAAATGTTGCGATAAAGTAAAATCATTTTTAAATAATTCATGCATAACTAATTTTATTATCACAGAAATAAAAAATTGTGTCACTTCATGTTTTAGGCTTCAGTGATGGGAATGACTCTAGCGAAAAACAACATTGAAAAGGGTCACGAAGTAGCTGATTATGACTTGAAAATCCCCTTATTCAAATGGAGATCTGAAGAACCAAATAATGATTGTGGTTGTTTCATGATGATGCACATGATGTTCTTTGTGGGGGACACATTCGATGCCGATCTTGCTGGAAAAGAACGTAGAGTCCTCTATCGCGCTGAGATCTTAGCAACACTTGTGCTAAGTGACATGAATGGCTCAAGAAATGAGTTATTAGAGGCAGTTGATTGTTTTAAAAAGAATAAGGCAGAGTTGCTTCCCTTGCTCGTGGAGGAAAGAAAACGTAAGGCCGAAGAGGCTGCGGAACAGATCAAAAAGCGTGAAGCAGAGACACGAGTTCAAGAAGAGAAACAACCCGAAGAGGAGCAGCAAACTGGAGAGCAACAGCAATGTGAAGACGAGCAGCTGGTTGTGAAGCGTAAAGGGAAGAATATAAGCAAGCAGCCAAAGAAGAAGCAACAAAACAAAAAGAAGAATTCTGATAATGTTGCCGATGCTGAGGTAGACGTCGGAACAGTTCCACAAACACCAGTGAACCTGTTTGGCCGATCGAATGAAAATCAATCGCCTTTGTCGGTTCTTGGTAGCCGTGTAAAGGGGACATCGGATGGTATAGGATGTACACTGCATTGTGGTCCCCCCGACATGGACGCTTTTATGATTTCGAACTTTCTTAAAGGAAACACGAAATTGTTGTCTAAAATGTTGCTGACCAGAAAGGAGGCAGCGGATTATGCGTTCTTTGATGATGACTATCTACAACTGAGGTAAACTTTCTACTTGTTATTATAACCTCAATTTTCTGTAACTGTATTCAAAGTCTTTTCTTTTTATAAGTTTTTTCTTTTACTTTTTTATAGTGTTAAATGTATACAAAATTCTTATCTTGTTTTATGTTTTCATTTTCAATTAGTGAACCGCTGGTACTGTATAGAGGTTTCCAAAGTTTAACAAGAGAAGACATGATCTCAATGCTACCGACAATGCATCTTAAAAACAGCGTGGTTGAGTGTTGGGCTCTTCTCTTGAATGACATAGCGCACACTGAAAAAGGCGACGTTAGTTTGTTGTTCTTTGGACTAAAGCATATGGTATGTTTTTATTAAATTTCCACTACAAATATGTTTTTAATTAATATAATAAATTGGAAATGTAGTGATTGTATTTTATGACTTTGATTTGTTGTGTGATTGTATATAGAAAAACATTCTTCAGATGGTTGAGGCGGAAAGTCAGAATGAAGTGGAAATGAATGAGTTGGTTGGAATATGGGATGAATTCATCGAGAAGAATACCATACCTTGCGACTTGAATGCAGATCTTATTTTTATTCCTATTCAGATCCGTTCTCATTACTTTTGTGTCTGTGTGAACTTCAAAGCCAAAAAATAGAGGTTCTCGATAACCAGTCACATGAAAAGTGGGAGACGTGTGAGGTTTACAAAGTCGCAAAGTTGGTGGTAAGTTATGGTAGCTTTACTTTTTATAAATGAAGGTATATTAAATGTGACTTGTAATAAAAAAAAATTCTGAATGTTTGACTGTGTTCAGGCTAATGTATTGAGTGACTACTTGGAAGGAAAGAACAACAGATTTGCAGCCGACGTACCGAAATTTCCAGTGGTGAATGTTGCTTTCAAATGGCAGAAAAAGGAAGCAAATGATGTAGAGTCGGGGTTGTTTCTGTTGATGCATATGATATGCTATGAAGGTGAACTTTACGAGTCAAACATAGGAGCCAAGATTTCTCGACGTGAATATTGTGCAGAATTGGTTCTTTATGATGATGTTGGCTGACATGAATGACTTAAGAGACACACTTTTGGTGAATTTAAAGGAGTTCGAGGTGAAGAAAAAGATTATCGCGCCATATGTCGAAGCAAAAAGAACCCTTGTGAAAAAATTTCAAGCTGCTGAAGCGAAAAAGCAGAAACAAGTTGCTGAAGCGGAAAAGCAGGCACAAGCTGCTGCGACATTGGCTACCGAGATCCCCGTTCTTCGCCAAAAGAAAGGAAAAAAAACAAAGCAGTGAATTGATGATCAATTGTTTGAAAGTATTTTGTAATTAATGATTGTATTAGAGAAATATATTTTGGACACTCAGTACTCAGAATCCGTTTTATGTCTAACGCATTAGTATTATAAAGTGTAGGATGTTTATTATAATAACATTGTTACTATAATGTAAGAGTTGACTTATTTTAATATATTTTGGTCAGACTATTTGTTACTATAACATTGTTATTATAATAAATTTTGGTGAGACTATTTGTAAGTATTTGAAAATCGACACACACAAAAAGAAAATTGTATGTGACTTATAATGAAAATCGACACACACAAAAAGAAAAACAAAATGTGTGACTTATAATGTCAGAAAATCGAAAAGCGCAGCAACAACTGATAAGGTGTTTCTTATTTGGTCCCTGGTTGAATATACGATGTTTTCAAGTACGGATCTATTTTTATTTACTTACACATTTTCTCCTGCGTGTAATTTTTAATACTAACACAAAATTGTCTTATAGAAATTTAAAATACCATTTTGAAACATATCGTCATGAATCACTAAATAGAGTCGAATAACTCACAATTTCTCTGATCCACGTAATTATTACTCCGTAACATTTTACATGTATATCTAATATCAGACAAAAATCAACCTAAAACCCAGCTCAACATAGAAATAAATTTCAACCCAAATTTAACTGTACTTGACGTTGGTCCGACCTGTTATGCAATGGAAGCATTTGAGAAAATGCGTGAAACAATAAAACAACAGACAACTAATTCTAAAACCATGACCAACACTGACCGGAATAAAAATTAATTCATATGACCTGAACCATTATCAGAAAAACATTGAGCAAAGTAACTCACAATCAAAACAAACCACAGTCAAATACTGACACAAATTAACTAATTGAAAGACAAAAGTATTTATACCAAAATTTGTTTATTACAATAACAATGTTACTATAATATAGGGGCCGACTGTTTTTTCTTTTTGGCAGCAGTCTCATCAGCAATACGAGCAGCGCAGTTTCTTCGATCGTGACTTCCCATTTCTTTGCAGTAAGCACATAGCCTCTTCGGCTTCTCTGCTTTTTCGATACATTGAGCCTTTGTAGATATTAATCTTTTTCATTGCCCTTATTATTTGATTTACTCGGTGGAAGAATTGAAATAGTTGATGTAGACGAACATCCAAGTAACATCTCCAGCTCTTGCTCTTTGGTCAGCTCTTGAGCCGCCTTTGGACAAATTCCTGCTCTAAACTGCACAAGAAAACCACAAAACTCTTGCGTATGAATATCAGGCAAGGTTTTCAGCAGCTCAAGATGGCGTGAATTTGGATCAAAGCTTGGCCAAGTGAGTTTGAGGATTAGGGTCGTTATCCTCAACTACATTCCCGTCAGCATCAAACAGAAGCTGTCTGATTGCATTCTTTGTCCAACGACTTAGAATGTACTTTTCCGGTATGCTTTGAAAACGCTTACCCGAGTACACCCAAATGACATGCCTACAAAGAATACCTTTCCTTTCAAAAAGTTTGCATGTGCAGCTTGCGTCCTTAGTTGCGACATTAAATACAACCTGATATGTCTTATTCCGTTCAGCGTCTTCAACATCCGTCCTCTCCTCCTCATTATTCTTTGTAAAGCCTGCAACACTGCAAGAAGATATTGAGGCTTTAACTTCTTCCTGAAATTCATAAAATATAGAATGTGTATACACACGGGAAGCATGCAACTCCAACGGCAAAGGGCTGATCAGAATAGGCAACGCGTGGTCGCTGTCATTATCAGCACACCTTTGAGAGTATCGTTGCTGGTCAAGAGCAGTTTGAAACCTCATCCAAAACTCAACTAGGGTACCAAAATGGTTCTCATACCGCTTGAAGAAAGAATTCTGACTTTCCGACCTTTGGGTCGTTCTCAAAATGCAACCCATGGGTAAATCTCGATGATAAGCAGGGATCCAAAACCGCCTCAGAGAAAACATCGAAGACAACCAAGAGTGATCACCCATCTCAAAATCACTGATAACTTGAGTCCACTTTTGCTCAAAATCTGACGGGTCTAACTCAGCATCCCATACAATAGAATGCAATCTGCTCAAGAAGTCTGTATCACGACAAATAGAGGAACCAACTTTATCGTTTAGTTTCTCCATAATGTGCGGATACAAAAGCGGTGTGAGCTTTTACAAAAACAGATTGCACAGCTTTTTTAATGGCTGGATCTTGGTCTGTGATTATAATCTGAGGTTCTTTTTGGCCCATTGCTTCCAAGAATTTCTCAAAACACCATCTGAACGAATTCTCATCCTCATTTGATAGCAAACAAGCACCAAAAAAGACAGACTTCTTGTGGTGATCTACACCGGTGAAAGGAGTGAATACCATAGAGTATTTATTAGTGCCATAAGTAGGGTCAAAACTAATTGCATCGCCAAAGAGAGAGTAGTTCCTAATTGCTTCAGCATCAGACCAAAACACCCTGGACAAACTTGTCGAATCATCGACATGATACGAGAAGAAAAAACCCCTTTTACTTTCAGACATCATTTGAAAGCGATCGATAAAGAGTTGAGCGTCCTTTTCTCCAATAAAACACTTGATATCTCGCTGGAAATTTTTAAAATCTAATAATGAAGCACCAACATTCGAATAACCATTGACATATTCTTTCCAGATTCTAAAACTTTTCGACGCACCAATATTCAATTTCAAATGATCCACGATCAGCTGCTTGTGGAAAAGGGTAAGATCTCTCGACACCTTTTCAAAATCTCTCTCATTAGCAGAGAAAAGTCGATGGATATGTGACTCATGAAACTCCACTGTGACCAGGCTCCATCAACTAAGCAAAAATTTATAGAAGCCTTACATCCAACCCTTGTAATTTTTACTTTCCTGCGTCTCACTTTTTTCGACTCGACACATGAAGGATCACGAAGTTTCTGAGGATTATCTCTAAAACCTTGACGATTACACACAAGAATCTTATTTTTCAAAACATAACCTTTACGATGTCTGGAAGTGTACAATCGAGGAGTAAAGCCACATGCAAAAGCATAAGCTCTATAGAATGAAACAGCCTCATCAAGTGAAGGAAATACCTTACCAACGGAAGGCATAAACTGACGGTCTACTCTCCTAACCCATTCTTCCCCACCGCGGTGTATGCGACAAAACCAATGGGTACTGGCCTGATTGTTTTGTTGGTGTGAGAGGGACAGATTGTCCTGATTTAGAACCTAAGACAATAAAGAAATAATCAAATTATTATAACATACAACATTGTTATTATAACATGTAACATTGTTATTATAACATACAACATTGTTATTATAACATGTAACATTGTTATTATAACATTTTGTTTCTACGAAAAAGTAGACATTTGTGAAACAATGATTATCACAATTGAATCATTATACAATGGAGAAACATTCATTATAACAACAAAAACAAAAACAAAGAAAACAAAGAAGATGCATTATACAATGGAGAAACATTTGAAAATTACATTCTGAGAATCGATTTTTATGCGTTATTATAACAACAAAAACAATCTAGCAAAGAAGATGCATGCATTAAAATATAAACTCACACTGAAGGAAGCTGAAGAAAACAAATATGATGAATGAATCAAATAGAAAATGCGATTACTAAAAAAAACAACTGAAATTCCACAAAAAAAACAACAAATATAAATTGATTTTACTGGAAAAACGAAAATATTCAAGAAAATTACCAGAAATTGTGTCATCGTTCTGAGGTTGTGAATCAATCATAGTTTCAACTTCAAAGCAGAACCGCAACAATGAAATTACAGATTAAGCGATCAATAAGCAAATGGCGAGAAATTGAGCAATTACAACACTTACAATTCAAAACGAAAATTGATTAAAGATGCGAAAAACAGAGGAAAATCGAGAAGAATAAGCAGCGTAACAAATTCAAAACAAACATGCAACAATGAAATAAAAATTAAACCGATCAATTACACAATAAGTAAACAAATTAAAGTGAAAAATTGATCAATTACAACAATTACAATAGAAATCTGAAATTCAACTAATATGCGAAAAAGCAGAGAAAAATTGATCAATTTCAACACTTACAACAGCTTTCATGAATTATGATTTTGTTCTAATACGAAATTGCTCTAATATGCGAAAAATAGATCAATTACAACACTTACACGTTGAACTACGGTGATTTTGAGATCGAATGTAAATTTTGAGATGAAATTCGGTGAATTTTGGCGACAAATTGAGTAAATTCTCGGTCGAATTAAGCGAGGAGAGAGAGAGTAGATTAGGTCAAATTTTTTGGTGAATTATGATTTTGATTTAGTGAGCGAAGAATGAAAGGCGCCGCGTTAGATTAGAAGAGAGAAATTAGAGAGAGAAAGTAAATTGCTCATTGAAGGTGTGAGATTGATTTTGTGGTATTTATAGGAGTTGGGAGGTGAAGGAAGATCTCATCTAATCTAAGCCGTTGATTTTGTTAGATCGGATGGTCTATAATTACGGGACGGGCTTATTTTAAGGGGATGGTCTCATATGATCCTATTTACATATATATATATATATATATATATATATATATATATATATATATATATATATATATATATATATATATATATATATATATATATATATATAGCTTTATGGAATACAAATATCACCACTTGGAGGACTCATTTTTACATAGATACTTTATCAAGACGACACAATGATTGTTATCTACTACCAATTAAGACAAACTTAATCGATCAATCCATGTATTACTTTTTTCCACATAAACTCATTATTCAGAAAATAACTAAGTCTTCACGTCCATATAATTTAACACATATTTAAATAAATGGACATCAAAATAAAATTTAGAAGAACACTTAGATCAAACTCAACATATGAGAATGTCAATATAGTCTTCTACCTTATCAACTTAGACCATACCTGTAACAACCTGGTTTTTAGTCGACTTTAATTACTAAGACGGAAATTAATTAAGTCTTAAACCAGCGTTATTAATTATACATAAAACCCAAAAGTTACAACATCGTTCAAGAGTTGAATGAAACAACTCTAAATACGGTAATTTAAAGGAGTAGCGTTATATATTACATATCTCTCGAAATACAACAAAAGTAAAGCATAAACACGTCTTGTGGCCCCGTCCAACACTACTACAAATCTGAGCAAAAACAACGGAGCAAAAACAACACAAATTAGCCTTGCCGTTGTTTATAATATTATAAACAACGACAAAAAAATTTCCGTTGTTTAATCTATAGACGCCAAATCTAACTCATAACTAAAAACAACGAAAAAACAATTATAAACAACGGTTAAACTATAAAAAACGGTTATTTACAAAAATGTGTTGTTTTTAGTTAGACTTTAAATAACGGTTTCGTAATTAAAAAAGCGTTATATTTAATTAACATTAAAAAAAACGGTTATTTCATAAAAACCGTTTTTTTTGTATATTAAAAAAAACGGTTTTTACACAGAAAAACCGTTTTAATTAATACTAATATTAAAAAAAAAAATTAATAATTAAAAAAACGGATTTTAGAAAAGCGTTATTTTTAATAAGTTTTTTAATTATTAAAATTTTTAAACAATTTTGTAATATTAAAATTTTTAAACATTTTTGTAATATTAAAATACCTCATATTTTCTTCTTTATATTGAAATGTATTTAATAAAATTGATATTGAATTAAAGAAAGTAGTTAAATTTATTAACAATATTATATATATAATATATATTTTTGAATACCTAATATTTTTGTTATTTATATATAACAAGAAATTTTTTGATAATTTATATAAATTGTATCTAGAAATTTTTGATAATTTATATAAATTGTATTTTGATAATTTATATAAATTGTATTTGGATAATTTATATGTAATTATAGCAATTTCGTAATTTTATTTTTTTTAAAAAAAAATTTGAATTATTTAAAACGGTTTTTTTTTAAAAAACCGTTTTTTTTAATACTTATTTAAAACGGTTTTTTTTTAATAACTTTTTATAACGGTTTTTTATAAAAAAAACCGTTTTTTTTTTTTTGTTTTAAATTTTTTAAAGTTTGGCGCTCATAGGAATATCAAACGTTTTTTTATTTTTGCCTTAGTATATTTATTTTTGCTGCTTCTTATTTTTGAGTCGTATTCATTATCAAACACTCTCTTCTACTTCATTTTTTTTTTCATTCGTATTCTTTACTCTAATTTTATTCGAAACAACCTTTCATTTATATTAGTTTCAATATTGTTCATTGTTTAATTTAAGTTTAAAGTTTACTTTGTTCGAAGTTTGCTAAGCCCTAATTTAAATTCCTTAAAAAGGTTCGTTTTTCATTCGTTTTATTATTCTTCATTCTTTTTATTCCCTAATTTTGTTTTTTTTGTTTGATTTTATTGTATGTATGTTATTGTTGTTGTTCTTGTTGTTGTTGTTACGGTTGTTGTTGTTGTTGTTGTTGAGGTTGCATTGTTGTTGTTGTTGTTGTTGTTGTCGATGTTGATGTTATTGTTGTTGTTTTTTTTTTTTGTTGGTATTGTTAATAGAGTTAAAGAAAGAAGAAGGTGAGGAAGAAGATGAAGTATAAATGAGAAGAGGGAGATGAAAGTGAGGAAGAAGATGAAGTATAATCAAGGTGTATTCAATTTTCATTTTCGTTTGCATAGGTTATATCGTTTAATGTGGATTTTTAGCGATATACTACAAAAAAAAATTTTTTGATAATTTATATAAATTGTATCTAGAAATATTTGATAATTTATATGAATTGTATTTTGATAATTTATGTAAATTGTATTTGGATAATTTATATAAATTGTATTTGGATAATTTATATGTAATTATAACAATTTCGTAATTTTATGTTTTTAAAAAAAAAAATGAATTATTTAAAACGGTTTTTTCAAAAAAACCGTTTTTTTTAATAATTATTAAAAAAAACGGTTTTTTTATAAAAACCGTTTTTTTTAATATTAAAAAAAACGGTTTTTTGTTAAAAACCATTTTTTTTTAATGTTTTTAAAAAACGGTTTTTTGTAAAAAACCGTTTTATTTAATCAAAACCGCCAAATTTTTAAAGAACGATATTTTTGATATAAAAAACGGTTTCGTATATTTTTTTTGCGTTGTTTTTTATTATAAGCAACGGCCATGGAAACAACGGTTGGATTTTTTATATAAAACGGGTTTCTTGCGTTTTTTTTGCTTAATTTTGTGCTAGAGCAAAAACCAGCTCTCGGTCCACGATCTTCCTGCACAGTAAACTATTGGGGGGATGCCCGCTGAGCGGACAGTGACTAGCTATGCTCATACTTACCCTCGATTTCAATTACTTTGGTTTAATATTATCGCTTTATAATTATAACATTATGATAAAACATAAACATGCTTAATACATATAGCATATAAAGACATAAAAGTCATAATAAGCATGCGGTTTAAAGCGATAAATCATATAAGCATGATATTCAGTTATGAAAGCAAGTAACAGATAAAATCATATCAATAGTGTCTCAGCAATTCAATAGCATTACGAGGCGATATCGGATCGCAAACAAACATACAGATTATATCATTCACGTCATGCAGACTCGATTCACTTCAGAAACTTGTGGTCTTTAATTTTCAAAGATGGTATGCACTCATTCTCAATTAATCATACAACAGACAACACATACTGCTTACGAGCCTGACCACTGAGTAGGCCATTGTACTCTAGTCGCTTGCATCTCACTACCATAGTGCAGCGGCTTACTCGACTCGTAAACCACGATGAATACTATAGTACTTGCATCTCATCTTCTAGTGTTCGAAATGATTCGAACTTCAGATACAATCTCGTCAAGTAATCTTTACGCAGGGTAAGAACGAATGCAAGTGTCGCGCCCACTAAGAACGAAACACGGCAAGGAGACAGAACCGCTATAATAGACCTGAATCCACAAGGTCACGGGTGCCCTGTTAACTTTAGCGAAATAGGGGAATTAAACCCTAGTCTAGTATGCATACACTAATATCCACTTTAAGAATAGGCTATGCTAATCATAGAGCACCTTAACTCTGGATAAAACGACTATTTCCTAAAGCCTGACCCACTAAGAGTTGGCATATTCATTATCTTGTACGGCTTTGGCATTGCGACTTAAGGCACAAAGGCATGGGCAGGATGCTAAGCAATAATTCTGCCGGCTGAAACCACACTAATCGATATAGCCAACGCCAGAAGACCGAAATAGTGGTATCCGCCCAAGACTATCTTAACCCCACTTCACTTACGATTGACGTTTTCATATCGGAGGCTCAAGCGTTTGACCTTTCATTTAACTTACTCAAGATTTATTATTTATTTGATATTACATATCACATGTTACTAGACTCTCCTAGTCTCAGCGTCAAACGTTTAAGTATTTTATTCGGTTGGATATGATCACATAACACGTTCGTTTATTATTTGAAGTGTTGTTAATTATTAATGTTTTTAAGTTTCTATATTAATATGGTAATTAATATGTCCAATTTTATTTAGGTGTTTTTCAAAACACTTTAAGTCATTTACTTATTCATTTTCAATCTTCTATACTTAGTAAAATTTTCAATTATTTTCATTGTTTCAAATTTTGAGATTTGAATTATCTTTGAATTTGAGACGTAACTTGTTTTACGAGTTTCGTAAATTTTTTTCACTATTCATTTTTCACTATTCACTTTTCACTATTCACTTGACACTATTCATCGATCACTATTCATCGTATTTTATACGTATTTTTATACTTCGTATTCTATACGTATTTTTATACGTATTCGTATTTTTATACTTCGTATAGAATTCTTATACGTATTCGTATTTTTATACTTCGTATTCTATACGTATTTTTATACGTATTCGTATTTTTATACTTAAGATATTTTAGGTATTTATACTTAAGATATTTTAGGTATTTTAACTAAACCTTATTATTTGCTAAGTATAAATTCTAGTTTCAAAGTCGTTAAGTTCGTTTTGTACTTAGTGATTTTTGGAAATATTTTAAAAGTCTAGTTTTAAAAACGTTAAGTTCGGTTTGTAAAAAGTGATAATGATATTCATTTTAAAATTCTAGTTTTAAAAACGTTAAGTTCGATTTGTAAAATGTGATAATGATATTCATTTTAAAATGAGACTTAGTTGAATTTAGTCGTCTATTAACTAAATTTAGCGATTTACATTTTAAAACAATTGTATCGTGGAATTCATTTTAGTCCGTAAGTCCAAGTTCAACAGTCCAAATGCAAAGGCAGTAGCACACGGTTAGTTCTTTTTTATAACGGTTACATATTTTTATCGGTTTATAATATTTCATTTCTAACTAAATCGATTTATACAAAAATTCATTCCTAACTACTATTTTACTTTAGTGACTTAGTGATAATTTCATTTTGGTCAAATTTAGTCAATTTTAAGTGATGATGCCGTGTGGAAAATATATATGTAAAAATTGATTTATTTTTTTTAATTTCTTAATTCAATTTATTAACTACTAATTAAATTACTTTAACAATAAACTAAAAAGTGATAAAAGCAAATTTTTAACTCTAAACCTTGAAAATGCCGTGAGCACTAAAGTGGTGTTCAAAAATTTCATCTTTCGATTTTATCGGTTTTTAGTTTAAAGTCTTTATATTTTAATTATTCTAATTATACTAAAACGATTTAAACTAAAATGAAATTTACTAAAAATTTCATTTATATTTATGAATAGTGTTTTTCAACACTTTAAATTTCTAACTTTTAATTCTTAAAGGTTTATAATGTTTTAAGTTGATTTATAACATAATACTAACAATACATAAAACAATAACTAAACATAAACACAAAATAGTAACAAACATAAACTAAACAAAAATCAAAATGAACAATAATGATGAACATCAACATGAAGAATATATGAACATACATGAAGATCTAAATAAAGCTTAAGAACACCATTTTTGATTTTAACAACTTATAATTTATTTTCCTAATTTAATTTTTTTTTTTTTACATGAATACCTCCATTTTATACTAACTTAAACCAACATATTATTTACAAAAATTAAAAAAGAAAATTTAGGTAAAAATTAGGGAAATGCCGTGAGCATGCTAACACACACATATATTTTCGTTTTCGATTTTAATCACTCTAAACTCGTTGTTAATATTTCACATAATTTTTATATATGACTACTACTTAAATAAAACCTAACTAAACACAAAAATCATATGAATCATAATTAAAAATGCTCAAAATTAATTAAACTAAACATATGAACAATTTACTACACATTAACTATTATCATTATTACTTATTTATTATCATTTTATTATACAACACATAAACATACAAGTGCATACAAGTGATGTTTAACATATTTTGAACATAAAAATCATACTTATAAAATCATAATAAAAATCAAATTAATTTACAAAGAGGCTAATATGAGATATAGTTAGTCACCTCGATTTGGCAAGCTAGAGGTTATCCGGGTCGACTATATTATCTAGGTTAAGTTCTTCACCCGTATACTCGTCTTCACCTTCAAAAATACACCCGAAATAATAAGCTTCAATACCCACTAAATAGCTAAGGAATTATTAGAGATTATTAGGATAATATTTAAGGTTTTATTTAGTGTGTTTTAGGGTAAAAATGAAAGAAAACAAAGGGAGAATATGGGAGGAGTATCTCGGCTGGTTTTGGGGGCCAAAATGGTTGTGTTTTGCACTTGTGTAATGTGGGAACAAGTTGTAGAATTTAGGTTAAGTTATTTAGATGTTAAAGCTTGATTTTATTTAGAAATATAATGTTTAATTAAACTAAAATGAGTCATATAAATCAAGTGGCACAAGTTGATCTAGTAGGAAGGTTCCTAAAGATTTTTGATCAAAATAAAGTTTTTCACGAAAATAATCAGTTGTAAAAAGTCGGGTGTCAAAAGCGATAAAAGTTAATGTGTGCGCGTTTGACGATTTTTCGAAATATTTCTACTTTTAAATTCTAAGACTAAAATATTTATTTTATTATTCAAAATTTTTTAAAAGTTTTAAAGAAGTCGATAAATTTTACAAAACGAAAGTTTTGCAAAAATTGTGATTTTGAAAGGCAAAAAGGCTAAGATTCGATTTAGGATTTGAAATTTGTATTTGATGGCTAATTATTGAATTAAATTAACACGGGGTGTTACAATACCTGTAACAACCTGGTTTTTAGTCGACTTTAATTACTAAGGCGGAAATTAATTAAGTCTTAAACCAGCGTTATTAATTATACAATAAAAACCCAAATATTATAACATCGTTCAAGAGTTGAATAAAACAACTCTAAGTACGGAAATTCAAAAGAGTAGCGTTATATAAATTACATCTCTCTCGGAACAACTAAGGAAAAGCAATAAAAAAAAGTC
Organism: Dianthus caryophyllus; assembly: GCA_023091065.1. Taxonomy (NCBI): domain Eukaryota; kingdom Viridiplantae; phylum Streptophyta; class Magnoliopsida; order Caryophyllales; family Caryophyllaceae; genus Dianthus; species Dianthus caryophyllus. The sequence continues at coordinate 16,752,426 of CM041527.1, read as the reverse complement.
TCGTGGCTCCATCCAAAACCCAGCTCCTGGTCCACGAACGTCCTGCACAATAAACTGATGGGGGGATGCATTGGCGGTGATGACTAGCTATGCTCATACTTACCCTCGATTTCAATTACTTTGGTTTAATATTATCGCTTTATAAACATATCATTATGATAAAACATAAACATGCTTAATACATATAGCATATAAAGACATATAAGTCATAATAAGCATGCGGTTTAAAGCGATAAATCATATAAGCATTATATTCAAATATGAAGGCAAATAGCATATAATAGCATATCAATAGTATCACAATAATTCAATAGCATTACAAGGCGATATCGGATCGCAATCAAACATACGTGTCTTATCATTCTCCTCATGCAGACTCGATTCAATTCAGAAAGTTGTGGTCTTTAATTTTGAAGATGGTACACACTCGTTCTCAATTAATCATACAACAAACAACACATAACGCTACGAGCACGACCACTGAGTAGGCCTTTGTACTCTGATCGATTGCATCTCACTTCCATAGTGCAGAGGCTTACTCGACTCGTAAACCACGCCGAATACTATAATACTTGCATCTCATCCTCTAGTGTTCGAAATGATTCGAACTTGGATACAATCTCGTCAAGTGATGCGTACATGTGGCAAGAACGAATGCTAGTGTCGCGCCCACTAAGAACGAAACACGGCAAGGAGACTTGAACCGCTATAATCGGCATTAATCGCCACGGTGCCCTGGTAACTTTAGCGAAATAGAGGAATAAAACCCTAGTCTAGTACATGTACACTAGTATCCAATTTAAGAATGGGCTATGCTAATCATAGAGCACCTTAACTCAGGATAAAACGACTATTTCCTAAAGCCTGAGACAAAAGCCTTGGCATATTCATTATCTTGTCCGGCAATGGCGACCGCCACAAGACTATCTTAACCCCACTTCACTCACGATTGACGTTCCTTTATCTGAGGCCCAAGCTTGACCTTTTATTTAACTTACTCAATATTCATTATTTATCTGATATATACATATCACATGTTACTAGACTCTCCTAGTATCAGCGTCAAACGTTTTATTTGAATTGTAGGTTTCATATGATCACATAACACATTCGTTTATTATTTGAAGTGTTGTTAATTATTAATGTTTTTAAATTTCTATATTGAAATGTTTATTAATATGTCCAATTTTATTTAAGCATTTTTCAAACACTTTAAGTCATTTACTTATTCATTTTAAGTTTTCTATACTTAGTAAAATTTTTAAATATATTTTTTTAAAAATTTCACTATTCACCGTATTTTACTATTCATCGTATTTACTATTCTTCGTATTTACTATTCATCGTATTTACTATTCATCGTATTTTATACGTATTTTTATACGTATTCGTATTTTTATACTCCGTATTTTATACGTATTTTTATACGTATCCGTATTCCTATACTTGTACGTATCTTTATACTTATACGTATTCCTATACTTGTACGTATTTTTATACTTAAGATATTTTTGGTATAAAGACTAAATTATTTTTATTTTCTAAGTATAAATTTCTAGTTTTAAAGTCGTTAGGTTCGTTTTGTACTTAGTGATTTATGAAAATATTTCAAAAGTAAAACTCGGTTAAATTTAGTCATCTACTTACTAAATTTAGCGATTTTCATTTTAAAAAAGTAGTATCGTGGATGGTTCATTTTAGTACGTATGTCCAAGTTCATCAGTCCAAAATAGCAAAGGTAGTAATACACGATTTAGTTCATTTTTATAATCGGTTACTCATTTTTATCGGTAAGCATGAATCATTTAACTAAAACGATTTATACAAAAATTCAATTCTAATTACTATTTAACTTTAGTGACTTAGTGATAATTTCATTTTGGTCAAATTTAGTCAATAAAAATTAAAATGTCGTGTAGAACATATATAATACAAAATTGATTCTATTTCTTTTAATTTCTTAATTCTAACTTATTATTTAATAATTAAATTATTTTAACAATAAACTAAAAAGTGATAAAAATAATTTTTGACCCAAAAATAATGAAAATGCCGTGAGCAAGCTATGGTGATGTCCAAGTTTTCATTTTTCCATTTTATCGGATTTTAGCTTAAAGTCTTTATATTTTAATTATTCTAATTATACTAAAATGATTTAAACTAAAATGAAATTTACTAAAAATTTCATTTACATTTATGAATAGTGTTTTTCAACACTTTAAATTTCTAACTTTTTATTCTTAAAGATTTAGTTAGTTTAATTTATATAGTTGTTAATATAATAACTTATTAGTTAATAAAAACAATAAATAACAACAAACATAAAATAATCAAAAATCAAAATAAGCTACTAATCAAGAACAACATGAACATCAACATGAACATCAAGAATACATGAAGAACACCATACTTTATCAAGAACACAAATTTGCATTTTTAACAATTAAACAATTCTTTTTATAATCTAATTTTTTTTCTAACATGATACTAATCATTTTAATACATCTTAACATAACATATTATTTACAAAAATTAAAAGTGAAAATTTATCAAAAATAATAGCTAAAACCGTGAGACATGTATATTGTACATAAATTTTATTTTCGATTTTTCTTTACTTAAACTCATTGTTAATATTTCACATAATTTTTATATATGATTACTACTAAACTAAAACATAAATAAATATAAAAATCATATGAACAAAAATTAAAAGTGCTCAAATTTAATTTAACTAAATATATTAACATGATACTACAATAATCTATTTAACATATTATTTAGTTATTATCATTTTATTATACAACACATAAACATACAAGTGCACTTAGGTGATGTTTAACATATTTAACATAATTTTCATACTCATAAAATTATAATAACAAAACAAATTAATTTACTAAGAGAATAATACAAGACAAAGCTAGTCACCTTAATATGGATGTTAATCGTCGGGGATCTAAAATAAATTTTAGATCGGAATTTCTTCACCCATATACCCCATAAACTTCACCCAAAAGTCTTTGCAAGTTAGCTTCTAAAGACCCACTAATATACTAGAACTACTAAGGAATTATTAAGGAAGTATTATAGGTTTTATTTATGAGGTTTTTGTAAGAAAATGGGAGAAAAATAAAAGAGATAAAGGGAGTAAAACCTACGGTCAAATGGAGGACAATGAAGTTGGTTTTGCTCATAGAAAATATATGAGGATGTTAGTATGCATTTTAGGTAAAGTAGTGTATTAGATAAGTTTGATTTTTTTTTTTTAAAGAAAATAAAGTTTAATTATTTAGTAATTAGGGAACAAAAATCAAGTGGCAAAACTAGAGTGTGCTAAACATTAATTGGCAAAGATATTGTCTCTTGGATGTTTAATATGCTTTTCTGAAGTGTCAGTTATAAAAAGTCGAGGCGATAAAAGTTAATGTGTGTGCGTTTGTGATTTTTCAAAATATTCCTACTTTTAAATTCTAAGACTAAAATATTTTATTTACTATTGAAGAAAATATTTAAAAGTTAAGGAACGTCGATAAAATTTTATGGTGAGGCAGCGAAGTTAGAGTAGTCAGATTCGAGGAATGAAATTTGACCTTTGAAAGAAAACAGAAAAAAGAAATTAGTTCGGACCGTCTAATAGTTATAAAAACTGTACCATTAAATCCGTCTCGAAAAATTAGGTGGTTTAGGCTTTTGTTTCGTTAAATTAGAGTCCAGTATGACCACTTTTAGGACCTCGTAAGTTAGGGTCTAAAAATTTATACGGGTAACATTAAATCAAATGGAAATTTGTTTTGTTTTAATTAGAATATAATGTTTTATTTAAAATCAAATGAATGTGATGATGTATTATTGTGTAAATGAAGAAGTGATGTTGTAGGTGAATATAGGGTGGCTTGACTAAGGAAAGGTGGGCTACAAAGTTGGTCATGGTGACCACAAGTAGCTCGGCTCACATGTGAGCTCATGTGGGCTCGATTTTCGTTTTCGGAAATTTTCGATTTACGCGTACGCGAAAAGTCTTGAAATAAAATATATGATTCTAAAATAATGTTTAAAAGTAAGATTGAAAATAAAAATGAAAATAAAACTCGAAGTGTGATTAAAATAAAAATTGGGTTTTGGCTCCTCGAATTTTGATTATAAATTTACTAGTCCGAAATATATATTTTTTTGGATGAAAGTTAATGATTTAAATAATTAGAATCAAACGTCAAAAAGTTTATCAGTTTAAGTTAAGTATAACTTAGAATTTCGACATTATGTGAAAATGTTAGTTAAATGAAATTGAAATAGTAATTATATATTAATATTTAATTATTTATATAAAAAAAAAAAATCAAAATGGGTACATGCTCATTACAAATGACGTTGGGTTTGTTTTTCATAAAGTTGATGTTGATTGTTTAATTTTTGATTTGCGTGTTTGAAATTGTTACCCGAATTTCAAAGACGGGAAAATCATAACGGTCCATTTTTATTTTGAAAACGAAAAATGTTTGAAATTGGATTTTATGAATAAAAGGTTTTACATTTATTTTTGTGAATAGTAAACATAATTTAACATTTTTGAAATTTGAAAGGCGATATTAATTTTATATTGATTTTTATAAAATTTTGAAATGTGTTTCTTTTTCAATTCTAAAGATAATACAACAAACTTTATTTTTCAAACTTTTTAAATTTGTACTTAGGAAGATTTAATATTATTTGGCGAAAAAAATTCAGTCGCATTTTTTATTATATGGAAAAAGGATGAATTTAATTTAAGGAATTAAATTCTTTTATCAAATTGTGTTAAAATAACACGGGGTGTTACAAACCTACCCCCTTAAGAAAAGTTTCGTCCCGAAACTTGAATAGAGTGGATAACTGCTCGAGGTTAAACAAGACAGTTAGAGAGAAAAAACAATATTTTACAAGTTTTGATAATGACATTTTATTTTGGTAGAATAAGTCTTTTCAAAAAGTTTGAATTTCTGAATTATTATAAAGGTGTTAGATAGAGTGGGAAGATTGTAGGATATAATTGTTTTATATTTACAAATGGAATATTTTGAAGTAATATAGAAATATCGCTAGATTGTTATTTTCCAGAATCGACTTCAAAGGGACTTTAAAAAAGGTGGGGCCTGGAAGTTTTGTACGGAATTAATTTAAATTAAAATTATAAGGGTTTTAAAATAAAACAATTTAAAATTGTATTTGAAATTAAATATAAAGTTTAGAGTTGGTTGAAATAATAATTTTTAAATAATTTAATCAATGATTTTAAACCATCATATTTTTGTCCTACCCCCGTAAGAAATTTTTAGACATATTTACTAAGTTTAAGTAGAGAAGATAAAAATTTATTTTAAAGGTTGAGAATTTGAAAAAGGTATTGATAAGTTGAAGAATTTGAAAATAATCAAATTTGATAGTATATATAATAAAGGGTATACAATTTAAAACAAAATAGTTTCAAAGATATCTAAAATTACGAAATAAAATTTTGGAATTATATGAATAAGTTTAAAAGATATTTTAAAGGGAGAACATGCATGTTATTTATAGAATGTAATAGGAGTTATAATTTTAAGAAGATTAATAAATTTAGGAAAGAGAGTAAGTTTAATAGTTTGAAAAAATAATAAGGTTTCGAGGGTTTTTGAGAATAATTTAAAAGGAGTCTACGAAATTGAAAAGGAAAAGTGAAATCATTTTGCGAGATTAAGGAATATGAATGAAAGTTCATTTGAAAAGTAGTTATTAGAAATTATAGGTTTAGAAAATTAGAGAGTTAGAGGGAAAAGGTTTAAGAGGTTAAAATTTTTAAAAGAGAACTAAATAAAAATTTTAGTTAAAGAGGATAATTAGATGAAGTTGTAGAAATCTTCTCCGCGACAGGATTCTTCGAGGTGTTGAACGTCTTATCAGATGTAAGGTCCTTGCTGCCTCCATTAGTTGCGGTTTAGGTCTTGTCGTCATGTATACGATCAAAGGCTTCGATCTTCGAGTATTAAGTTTGTTACTTAGATTTTATATCCGAGGATAGTTGTTAGTTTTAGTTAGTCACATCAGCAAGTAGCAAGCATACGAGAGTTAGTGTATTTTATTTTGAGGGCAGTAGTTCGTTATTTAAAAGTCCTTAGCCTATGGTCGGTCCTTAAGGTTTCTACCCATCCTCACACTTTAAAGCGATTTTAAGTTTATTATTTAAGTGATCTAATAAAAGAAAAATCAAATTCATTATTTGATCCTAGTAGTCTTGCCTGACATACGATATGAATGTCTGGCCCAGGTGTCTCTCGCTAGATGAAATAACTATTAAGTTACTCACGGTCGCAAAACAGCTTTGATACCAACTGTAACAACCTGGTTTTTAGTCGACTTTAATTACTAAGGCGGAAATTAATTAAGTCTTAAACCAGCGTTATTAATTATACAATAAAAACCCAAATATTATAACATCGTTCAAGAGTTGAATAAAACAACTCTAAGTACGGAAATTCAAAAGAGTAGCGTTATATAAATTACATCTCTCTCGGAACAACTAAGGAAAAGCAATAAAAAAAAGTCTCGTGGCTCCATCCAAAACCCAGCTCCTGGTCCACGAACGTCCTGCACAATAAACTGATGGGGGGATGCATTGAGCGGTGATGACTAGCTATGCTCATACTTACCCTCGATTTCAATTACTTTGGTTTAATATTATCGCTTTATAAACATATCATTATGATAAAACATAAACATGCTTAATACATATAGCATATAAAGACATATAAGTCATAATAAGCATGCGGTTTAAAGCGATAAATCATATAAGCATTATATTCAAATATGAAGGCAAATAGCATATAATAGCATATCAATAGTATCACAATAATTCAATAGCATTACAAGGCGATATCGGATCGCAATCAAACATACGTGTCTTATCATTCTCCTCATGCAGACTCGATTCAATTCAGAAAGTTGTGGTCTTTAATTTTCGAAGATGGTACACACTCGTTCTCAATTAATCATACAACAAACAACACATACTGCTTACGAGCCTGACCACTGAGTAGGCCTTTGTACTCTGATCGATTGCATCTCACTTCCATAGTGCAGAGGCTTACTCGACTCGTAAACCACGCCGAATACTATAATACTTGCATCTCATCCTCTAGTGTTCGAAATGATTCGAACTTCAGATACAATCTCGTCAAGTGATCTGTACATGTGGCAAGAACGAATGCTAGTGTCGCGCCCACTAAGAACGAAACACGGCAAGGAGACTTGAACCGCTATAATCGGCATTAATCGCCACGGTGCCCTGGTAACTTTAGCGAAATAGAGGAATAAAACCCTAGTTTAGTACATGTACACTAGTATCCAATTTAAGAATGGGCTATGCTAATCATAGAGCACCTTAACTCAGGATAAAACGACTATTTCCTAAAGCCTGAGACAAAAGCCTTGGCATATTCATTATCTTGTCCGGCAATGGCGACCGCCACAAGACTATCTTAACCCCACTTCACTCACGATTGACGTTCCTTTATCTGAGGCCCAAGCTTGACCTTTTATTTAACTTACTCAATATTCATTATTTATCTGATATATACATATCACATGTTACTAGACTCTCCTAGTATCAGCGTCAAACGTTTTATTTGAATTGTAGGTTTCATATGATCACATAACACATTCGTTTATTATTTGAAGTGTTGTTAATTATTAATGTTTTTAAATTTCTATATTGAAATGTTTATTAATATGTCCAATTTTATTTAAGCGTTTTTCAAACACTTTAAGTCATTTACTTATTCATTTTAAGTTTTCTATACTTAGTAAAATTTTTAAATATATTTTTTTAAAAATTTCACTATTCACCGTATTTTACTATTCATCGTATTTACTATTCTTCGTATTTACTATTCATCGTATTTACTATTCATCTTATTTTATACGTATTTTTATACGTATTCGTATTTTTATACTCCGTATTTTATACGTATTTTTATACGTATCCGTATTCCTATACTTGTACGTATCTTTATACTTATACGTATTCCTATACTTGTACGTATTTTTATACTTAAGATATTTTTGGTATAAAGACTAAATTATTTTTATTTTCTAAGTATAAATTTCTAGTTTTAAAGTCGTTAGGTTCGTTTTGTACTTAGTGATTTATGAAAATATTTCAAAAGTAAAACTCGGTTAAATTTAGTCATCTACTTACTAAATTTAGCGATTTTCATTTTAAAAAAGTAGTATCGTGGATGGTTCATTTTAGTACGTATGTCCAAGTTCATCAGTCCAAAATAGCAAAGGTAGTAATACACGATTTAGTTCATTTTTATAATCGGTTACTCATTTTTATCGGTAAGCATGAATCATTTAACTAAAACGATTTATACAAAAATTCAATTCTAATTACTATTTAACTTTAGTGACTTAGTGATAATTTCATTTTGGTCAAATTTAGTCAATAAAAATTAAAATGTCGTGTAGAACATATATAATACAAAATTGATTCTATTTCTTTTAATTTCTTAATTCTAACTTATTATTTAATAATTAAATTATTTTAACAATAAACTAAAAAGTGATAAAAATAATTTTTGACCCAAAAATAATGAAAATGCCGTGAGCAAGCTATGGTGATGTCCAAGTTTTCATTTTTCCATTTTATCGGATTTTAGCTTAAAGTCTTTATATTTTAATTATTCTAATTATACTAAAATGATTTAAACTAAAATGAAATTTACTAAAAATTTCATTTACATTTATGAATAGTGTTTTTCAACACTTTAAATTTCTAACTTTTTATTCTTAAAGATTTAGTTAGTTTAATTTATATAGTTGTTAATATAATAACTTATTAGTTAATAAAAACAATAAATAACAACAAACATAAAATAATCAAAAATCAAAATAAGCTACTAATCAAGAACAACATGAACATCAACATGAACATCAAGAATACATGAAGAACACCATACTTTATCAAGAACACAAATTTGCATTTTTAACAATTAAACAATTCTTTTTATAATCTAATTTTTTTTCTAACATGATACTAATCATTTTAATACATCTTAACATAACATATTATTTACAAAAATTAAAAGTGAAAATTTATCAAAAATAATAGCTAAAACCGTGAGACATGTATATTGTACATAAATTTTATTTTCGATTTTTCTTTACTTAAACTCATTGTTAATATTTCACATAATTTTTATATATGATTACTACTAAACTAAAACATAAATAAATATAAAAATCATATGAACAAAAATTAAAAGTGCTCAAATTTAATTTAACTAAATATATTAACATGATACTACAATAATCTATTTAACATATTATTTAGTTATTATCATTTTATTATACAACACATAAACATACAAGTGCACTTAGGTGATGTTTAACATATTTAACATAATTTTCATACTCATAAAATTATAATAACAAAACAAATTAATTTACTAAGAGAATAATACAAGACAAAGCTAGTCACCTTAATATGGATGTTAATCGTCGGGGATCTAAAATAAATTTTAGATCGGAATTTCTTCACCCATATACCCCATAAACTTCACCCAAAAGTCTTTGCAAGTTAGCTTCTAAAGACCCACTAATATACTAGAACTACTAAGGAATTATTAAGGAAGTATTATAGGTTTTATTTATGAGGTTTTTGTAAGAAAATGGGAGAAAAATAAAAGAGATAAAGGGAGTAAAACCTACGGTCAAATGGAGGACAATGAAGTTGGTTTTGCTCATAGAAAATATATGAGGATGTTAGTATGCATTTTAGGTAAAGTAGTGTATTAGATAAGTTTGATTTTTTTTTAAAGAAAATAAAGTTTAATTATTTAGTAATTAGGGAACAAAAATCAAGTGGCAAAACTAGAGTGTGCTAAACATTAATTGGCAAAGATATTGTCTCTTGGATGTTTAATATGCTTTTACGAAATTAATCAGTTATAAAAAGTCGGGCGATAAAAGTTAATGTGTGTGCGTTTGACGATTTTTCAAAATATTCCTACTTTTAAATTCTAAGACTAAAATATTTTATTTACTATTGAAGAAAATATTTAAAAGTTAAGGAACGTCGATAAAATTTTATGAGCTGAGACGGCGAAGTTAGAGTAGTCAGTTTCGAGGAATGAAATTTGACCTTTGAAAGAAAACAGAAAAATGAATTTAGTTCGGTCCGTCTAATAGTTATAAAAACTGTACCATTAAATCCGTCTCGAAAAATTAGGTGGTTTAGGCTTTTGTTTCGTTAAATTCCGAGTCCGTATGACCACTTTTCGGACCTCGTAAGTTAGGGTCTAAAAATTTATACGGGTAACATTAAATCAAATGGAAATTTGTTTTGTTTTAATTAGAATATAATGTTTTATTTAAAATCAAATGAATGTGATGATGTATTATTGTGTAAATGAAGAAGTGATGTTGTAGGTGAATATAGGGTGGCTTGACTAAGGAAAGGTGGGCTACAAAGTTGGTCATGGTGACCACAAGTAGCTCGGCTCACATGTGAGCTCATGTGGGCTCGATTTTCGTTTTCGGAAATTTTCGATTTACGCGTACGCGAAAAGTCTTGAAATAAAATATATGATTCTAAAATAATGTTTAAAAGTAAGATTGAAAATAAAAATGAAAATAAAACTCGAAGTGTGATTAAAATAAAAATTGGGTTTTGGCTCCTCGAATTTTGATTATAAATTTACTAGTCCGAAATATATATTTTTTTGGATGAAAGTTAATGATTTAAATAATTAGAATCAAACGTCAAAAAGTTTATCAGTTTAAGTTAAGTATAACTTAGAATTTCGACATTATGTGAAAATGTTAGTTAAATGAAATTGAAATAGTAATTATATATTAATATTTAATTATTTATATAAAAAAAAAAATCAAAATGGGTACATGCTCATTACAAATGACGTTGGGTTTGTTTTTCATAAAGTTGATGTTGATTGTTTGATTTTTGATTTGCGTGTTTGAAATTGTTGACCCGAATTTCAAAGACGGGAAAATCATAACGGTCCATTTTTATTTTGAAAACGAAAAATGTTTGAAATTGGATTTTATGAATAAAAGGTTTTACATTTATTTTTGTGAATAGTAAACATAATTTAACATTTTTGAAATTTGAAAGGCGATATTAATTTTATATTGATTTTTATAAAATTTTGAAATGTGTTTCTTTTTCAATTCTAAAGATAATACAACAAACTTTATTTTTCAAACTTTTTAAATTTGTACTTAGGAAGATTTAATATTATTTGGCGAAAAAAATTCTGTAACAACCTGGTTTTTCGTGACTTAATTAAACTAAGGCGGAATTATTAATTAAGTACATATATTACAAAACCAGCTGTCATCGTCTTACAACTCAGTATACATAATACGAATTTAGAGCTAAAACAGAGTATTCGATTACAATCTCTCAAAAGGAGTACAAAAGAAGGTAAACCATCCCCAGCATTAAGTAACAGTAGTCCTCGGGGTACCTGCGTTTAACCAATTATCATTTTCCCGCAACACTCTTTCGACACATGCAATTCTAAAACATATGCATTATATAAAGGAAATAAATAAACAAAAACAAATAGCAATTAGGCATGCAACACATAAGGAAAGCATGATGATTCAAACATGAGTATAAATCCATTCACGTAACATAACAACACTCATAGATAATCATTCTCAATAAATTGAACTTGATTCTCAGTAAATCAAGTCATTCAGACAATAATCAATCAAGACAAGGAAATACATTCAAACATGTGATAACAAATGATTGTTCATTAGCGAGGCGGAATCATGCAGACGTAAATTCGCAATAGTAGACAGGGCCAAACAGATTGGACGTGGCTGACACACTAAATCCTAGTGGGCGGGCCAAGCAGTTGGGCGTGGGTCGACATACTAGACGTCCGCGCAATAGCGGTCGGTACGAACAAAGCGGGCGATGTGCGAACAAGCTAAGGATACCTAAAGCGATAAGGATGACCAAATCCTGAGTCTAATGTATGCATACACCACTATAGATAGGATCGTAGCATACTCGCCTCGAGTAAGTAGTCACCTAATAATACGACTATCACCTTAGGCGGGTACCCCGGGTGGCTGGAGTTTCCAATTACTATCTATGGGCCCACGGAAATATCAAGACCGCCTCGTCCACGAGGTTGATACCACGTGTCAAATAACGATTCAGATCGATTAGATAGCCTTGAGCAACTCAGGGAGGGAGCCCAAGTCCCCATATACAGCTACCTCGCTAACTTCGAATTTCAAGAGTCGCGACATGGCGAACAATCCAAGTATTTTATTCAAGTAGCTTATTTTCATATTCTTATTTCCTTGTTTATTCGTATCATGTATTATTTCTAAAACATAAATATAACGTCGAACTTGTGTAATGAAATTTTAGTAACATGATTCTTGGGTAAAACAGAACACATAGAAAAAACTTAATTATTTATTTTGAGTCCGTTCGTAACTTTTAAATATTTTTCACTATTCATTATTTTACTATTCACCGTATTTACTGTTCATCGTATTTACTATTCACCGTATTTACTATTCATTGTATTTTATACGTATTCGTATTTTCGTATTTCGTATTTGTACGTATTTTTATACTTCGTATTTATACGAATTTGTATAATGATATGTATTCTTATACTTAGCATTTATTATTTTATTTCCTTTATACTTAGTATTTTTATTATACTTATACATTTTTTTTTTATACCAAGGATATTTTAGAAAATAAACTAAGCTTTTTATTTACTAAGTGTAAAATTCTGGTTTTAAAGTCGTTAGGTTCGTTTTGTATTTAGTAATTTGAAAAATGATTTCGGAAGTAAAACTTAATATAATCTAAGTACAAAAATCTAGGGTCAAAGTTGTTAAGTTCATTTTGTACTTGGTGATTTTAAATAATATTTTAAAAGTAAAACTCGGTTTTATTTAGTCGTATACTTAACTAACATTTTAGCGGTTTCAAATTTTAGTGACATCGTCAAAGTTCATTTTAAATAGTCCGTATATCCACATCCAAATTTAAGCATAGGTAGTGACACTCGACAATATTCATTTTTAATACATGTAACGTTTATTTTAATCGGTTTTGTTGATTCTTTTTATTATTGATTCATTATACAACAAAATATAAACCTAATGACTAATCAAATTTAGTGACTAAGTGATAAATTCATTTTGACCAAAATTGACCCAAAAATACTAGAAATGCCGTAGCCTTTATTTACATTAAGCTATTTATTTCTTTTTTGTTTTTATTAATAATTCATTACTTTAACAAATTTAATTACTTAAGTGATAAAAATATAAAGTGACAAAATTATTTTAGGTCCAAAAACAATGAAGAGGCCGTAGCCTTTATCTACATTACTCAATTTATTTCCTTTTTCTAATTCGGCGGCTATCGACTTAAACCTATTATATACTAATTATTTAAATTACACTTAAGCGATTTAACTAGTTTACGATTTTCACTAATTATTTTATTTCATTTATGAATAGTGTTTTTATGACACTTTATTTTTCTAACTTTTATAATTTAAGGATTTAGTCTATTTAGCTTATATATTCATTATTTAAACTTTTCAATAATGACTTTAAACAATAATAAAATAAAACTTATATTTATTATGAATCAAGTTAGTCCTTTATGTGAAGAACACCATGAATATGTGATGAATCCAATTATTTTTCATATGAACATTTTTGACTCAAATTCTTATATTATCGTTTTATTTTCTCAAATTTTTATGGTATGTCTAATTAACCTAGACTAATCATAATATGTTATTTAGAAAAATTAAAACTAAAAATTGGTCCAAAAATAAAGGGAAAACCGTGTAGAGTATATATGTTCACTATTTTTATTTTTTTTGATTTTTATACTTCTAATTCAATAACTAATTTACTTTATATCATTTATATATTTAGTCATGAGTGAAAAACATAACTAAACATAATCTAACACAAGTAAAATCATTGTAACACAAGAACAACAACAATACTTCAAGAACACAATAAATACTTTAAAACATTTAATTTTCATAACAAATTCATTTCAAGTCCAAAACATAAACTAATTATATTTTCATATACATATTAGTCTTAGTATTTTAAGCATGCAATTTACAAAAATTAAAACGAAAAATTAAGTGAGAAAAATAAGGGTGGCCGAATGGTTTTTATAAGCTACACCATTTTTATTTTTTTGATTTTTGCCTTGTAATTAATCATGCAATACTATGTGATACACATAACATATAATCAAGCAAGTGTAGATGCTTAGCAATTATAGTGTGCGGGAGCACCTTAGTTAGGTTTATGAGCTAAAAGATCAACAGTTGTCCGGGGCGACTATGTGATCAAATTGGCCAAGATCGACGCCTCCACCTTGCTCCTCGTCTTTGGTTAGAATGGGTACATAAGAATGAAATAAATAAATTAGTAACTTATTTTAGAACTAAACTAGTTATACTAAAATTTAAAGTGTAGTAGTATTTTAGTTTAGGTGATGTTTTAAGTTTTTATGATTTCAATTTATGTTCATATTTATTTGTATGTAAAAAGAGTAAGTGAGTACTAAACATAATTGGTGAGGAGTTTATTTAAGTGTGTTAATTAATTTAAGCAAATAAAATGAGAGATTAAGGAAGGAAAAGAATTAAAGAGGATGAATATTGGATGTGTTCTTGAGCTTGCAAATAAATAAGCTTACTAATGCTCTTGAGTATGAGTTTATTTTAGAGAGAAAAGACTTAGAGAATTTTTGTTGTTTGTGTGTAAAATGAATTGTAGTAGTAGTGATCAAATGTATACTAGTAACTTGTATACACTTGTGTATTTGTTTTGTATTTGTAATGTATAAAGATTAAATTTAAAGGGGCTAAGAAGTGATGATGAATTAGTAGTGTGTAAGGTGGATTAGACAAGTTAGTAAAGGGGGAACAAAGTGGAAGAGAAAGGAAGAAAAAATGGAAGAAGATATGTTGCACTTATTGTCCAAATATCTCGGCCAACATGGAGCCAAGTTGGCTCGGTATTCCTTTTTCAAATTTTTAGATTTCTTGGCATACGTGAAAAGTCCCGAAATGAAATATATAGTCTTAAAACAATGTTTTGAAGTAAGATCGAAAATAAAAATGAAGAAAATCGTTGAAGGGTGATCAAAACAAAAATTGGCCTTAGGATCCTCGAAACTTTGAAATAAAATCTTGTTGGATCGAAATATATATTTTTTTCGTGGAATGTTATCGAATTAAATCATTATGATCAAACGTCCAAAGAGTTTATCAGTTTTGAACAAGTGTGGCTCATTATATCGAGTTTTAGTGAATGTGTTAGTTAAATCAAAATGAAATAGTAATTTGATATTATTATTATATGTTTTGTTAGTATTAATCAAAATGATTAAGCTTAAACTACTTTAATTAGATTTGGATTATGATTAAGTATATTTAAGAAAAGATTAGGTGACTTAATCACATTTAGGTGGCTTGGCCATTTGGTCAACGTTTGACCTCGATTTGCGTGCCAAAATTTGTCGTTGAGAAAATTGTCGTAGATTCTTTGTTTGACTTATCGAGTTTGAAAATGTAAAAATAAAGTTCAAATTCAAAGTAATTCAAAACGGTTTTAATTTAGGTGCAAAATAACTTGTAGTATAATGTGTTAGGGAAATAAGTGAGCGAGGATGTTTAATTAATGATTTGCGCAATTATAAAGGCTTAACTTAACATGGAGTGTTACATGTTTAGCGAAAAAAAAATTCAGTCGCATTTTTATTATAAGGAAAAAGGTTGAATTTAATTTAAGGAATTAAATTCTCTCGTAATATTTGGCTATAAAAACACGGGGTGTTACAATCCTACCCCCTTAAGAAAAGTTTCGTCCCCGAAACTTGTAAAGAGTGGATAACTGCTCGAAGTTAAACAGGGCAGTTGGAGAGAATATTGAGATTTTAAAATTTTGAATGATAGCATTTGGTTTTGTTGGATTGAGACTCTTTGGAAAGTTTGAGTTTTATAAATATTATAGAAACGTCGGATAGAGTGAAAATATTGGGAAACAAAATCGCGTTTGTTTTATTAATGAGGTATTTAATTAAATATGGAAATGTTGCTGGAACGTTATTTTTGAAAATGACTTGAAAGAGGCTCACCAGAAAGGTAGGGCCTAGAAGTTTTGTACGGAATTAAATGAAATTAAAATAATAAGCGTTTTAAAGGTAAAACCGTTTATTTAAATTTCAGAATAAAAATTAACTTTAAAATAGGCTGAAATGAAAAGTTTTAAAATTTAATTAAGGTTGGGGTAAAAATCAAAATATTATCCTACCCCCTTAAAAAAAGTTTCAAACTTATGTACATAATAATATTATTATTGTTACTTTTAATTACCACTTAATTAAGATATATAGCATTCGAGAAATGGCACTCAGGGAAATTATGTAAAAGTCGTAGTGATCATAGAGAAGATATAAGCTTTAGTGAAATAAAGGAAATATAGGTTATCGTTGAATGATTAGACAAAATGTTTGGAGAATTATGGATAACCTTGTTGATATAGCTCATTTCTTGAAACTATTATTATTACAATGTTACTAAATGAGACGAAAATGTTATAAGTCGTATTTTGGGTAAAATTCAAAATTTATAGAAGTAAGGGGTTTTATGAAAATTCAATTTAGTAATTGTTTGTTCAAGTTTTATGAGTGTAGATCGTTTGATGAATTTTGAGGAAATAAGAGATAAAGAAGCTCCTGTATCGAATAAAGTAATTGCTGGTATAATGTTAATTAGAAATTTACCAGTGACGAGGTCAACATCGATAATGTCGCCAGCACCTTCTTCAACTTCTGTCAGGATGTACACGCGTCCCTGAACCTTTACTGCGGGCAGTGGTCCCGCATTTGCCTTACTCCCCGTACTCGTATTTGGGCATTCATTTGACTTATGCCCCGGTATATTGCAGGAAAAGCATACTACTGGTTCTCCATTACACTGTCTCCCCGGGTGATTCGGTTGTCGGCATCTACGACACTGGCCTGGTTGAAAAGACGGAGTCACAGGAGTTTGTTGATTTTTCCTTGCGACGTATGAGGTGGGGTTTCGATTGGGGTATTGGGTCCTGCCCTGGTTTCTGTTTCGGTTGTCTGAACCTTGATAACTCTGGCGATCATAAAGTGGCTTCTGAATGAAGCTAGCACTTGCCACAGGAGGAGTAAAAACCTTCTTTTTCCTTTTCTCCTCGGCTTCTCCTTTCTGGATCGATGCCCAGATACTTGTTGCCTTTTCGTATGCCTCAGCAAAGTTCTTGCAGTTGAACCCGCTCATGTTAATCCTCAGCTCATTAGTCATGCCCCTTACATAACGAGTTGCGAGTTCCTCCTCGTTAGTTAATATTCTAGGAGCAAACTTAGATAGCTCCTGATACCTTTCGGTGTATGCCTGCAGAGACATATCACCTTGATCTAAGTTCCTGAATTTCTCTTCCATCTCCCATTTTAGTTCCTCCCCAAAGTATTTGTTCTCCAATAGAGTCTTGAACTCGCTCCAATTATAGATCCTTAGGGGGAACGTGGATCTGATTAGGCGCCACCAGCTATTGGCCTCCCCTTTCAAGAAGTACGCTACTACATTCACCTTTTCATTAGGTGGCGTCTTGCTTAGTTCCAAAAGCTTCTCCATTTCCTCGATCCATTCCGTCAAGACAGTAGGATTGACGGAGCCTGAGTATGGTTGAGGTCTATGTTTTGAGAACCTCTCAAATGCGGATTGGTTGTTTCCGCCACCCTGATGTTGGTACATGCCTTGAGCAATCTTGGTGATTGCATCTTCGAAGCCTTTTCTTCTTGCCTCCTCTTCGAGAAATTGTTGATTAAGGTCATTGTCTGGAATACCGTTTGCAGCCATTCTGAAAATATTAAACTGTGTGAATTTGGAGTAGCTCTAAAAGAGGCATAACATAGAATACAAGATAGGAGTTGTTTACATAGATTTCGAGTAGCAAAAACATCTAATACATTTCCTAGGAAGATAACTGAAAGTAGAAGGTAGGGATAACGATTCCTAATAGTGTCATACAAAATCACTGAGGTTAGGTAGTTAAAATCTAGAGATTTTACAAAATGTTATCCGTACTAGTAGTTAATAAGGCTAACAGGATCTAGAGCCCATTTGAAGACTCCGCATCGCTGACCTCCTGCTCATCATCATCAAAGGTGTGTCCCTCAGTAATAGCACGGCATGCGAGTCTGAGGCCGCATTTGAAGGAAAACCACCCATGAAACTTTCCTCCTCCAACTGTAGACCCGGTGGCGCATCAAGCCACCAATAAAGAGCTTCGCCTCTGAGGAAACTCTCGGTCAGACGTACTTTCCACTCTTCCTGAACTCCTGCCTCAACGAACTTCGCTTCCATCTCATGTATCCAACTCACGCAAGTGTCGCGGTCTCCTGCGAATTTGGGCGGAGGATTTCCTAAGACTTTCCTGTAGGCCACAACTCTGTCATGGTTACTTCGTCCAAGCTCAGGAGTAACGGAACGCATAGGAATGGCACGGAGAGCACTCTTCTTCCAGTTGATCGAACGATGATTTCCCCCGTCTCCGTACGCTGGTGAATCGCCGGTTGATGACATCTACAAGGGATTTTAAGGAAGGGAGTCAAACAACAAAAATATTGTTCGAACGGAAATAAAATGGCTATTAAGAGAATATAAATTTTTGATCGAACAAAAACTGGAAAAGTTTAAGAATTTTTATTAGTGAAATTTGTTAAGGATTTGGTAGCTGTCCTCACTTCATATAGTTTGGTACTTCTTCAACGTCTCACTCCTCGAGAGTCAAGTTTATTATTTCGATTTTATATCCGAGGATAGTTGTTAGTTTTAGTCAGTCACATCAGCAAGTAGCAAGTATACGATAGTTAGTGTATTTTATTTTAGGGTAGTAGTTCGTTTATTTAAAGAGATTTTAGCGTATGGTCGGTACTTAAAGTTTCTACCCATCCTCACACTTTAAAGTGATCTAAGTTATTTATTTTAGCGATCTAGGATTTCTAATTCATTATTTGATCCTATAAGTCTATGCCTGACATACGATCTGAATGTCTGGCCCAGGTGTCGTCTCGCTATGTGAGATAACTTTAAGTCATTCACGGTCGCAAGACAGCTTTGATACCAACTGTAACAACCTGGTTTTTCGTGACTTAATTAAACTAAGACGGAATTATTAATTAAGTACATATATTACAAAACCAGCTGTCATCGTCTTACAACTCAGTATACATAATACGAATTTAGAGCTAAAACAGAGTATTCGATTACAATCTCTCAAAAGGAGTACAAAAGAAGGTAAACCATCCCCAGCATTAAGTAACAGTAGTCCTCGGGGTACCTGCGTTTAACCAATTATCATTTTCCCGCAACACTCTTTCGACACATGCAATTCTAAAACATATGCATTATATAAAGGAAATAAATAAACAAAAACAAATAGCAATTAGGCATGCAACACATAAGGAAAGCATGATGATTCAAACATGAGTATAAATCCATTCACGTAACATAACAACACTCATAGATAATCATTCTCAATAAATTGTACTTCAATTCTCAGTAAATCAAGTCATTCAGACAATAATCAATCAAGACAAGGAAATACATTCAAACATGTGATAACAAATGATTGTTCATTAGCGAGGCGGAATCATGCAGACGTAAATTCGCAATAGTAGACAGGGCCAAACAGATTGGACGTGGCTGACACACTAAATCCTAGTGGACAGGGCCAAACAGATTGGACGTGGCTGACATACTAGACGTCCGCGCAATAGCGGTCAGGGCCGAACAAAGCGGACGTGTCTGAACAAGCTAAGGATACCTAAAGCGATAAGGACAGCCAAATCCTGAGTCTAATGTATGCATACACCACTATAGATAGGATCGTAGCATACTCGCCCTCGAGTAAGTAGTCACCTAATAATACGACTATCACCTTAGACGGGTACCCCCGGGTGGGGCTGGAGTTTCCAATTACTATCTATGGGCCCACGGAAATATCAAGACCGCCTCATCCCTGAGGTTGATACCACGTGTCAAATAACGATTCAGATCGATTAGATAGCCTTGGGCAACTCTGGTAGGGAGCCCAAGTCCCCATAGACAGCTACCTCGTTTAACTTCGAAATCAAGAGTCGCGACATGGCGAACAATCCAAGTATTTTATTCAAGTAGCTTATTTTCATATTCTTATTTCCTTGTTTATTCGTATCATGTATTATTTCTAAAACATAAATATAACGTCGAACTTGTGTAATGAAATTTTAGTAACAACAGTTCTTCAGGTAAAACAGAACACATAGAAAAAACTTAATTATTTATTTTGAGTCCGTTCGTAACTTTTAAATATTTTTCACTATTCATTATTTTACTATTCACCGTATTTACTGTTCATCGTATTTACTATTCACCGTATTTACTATTCATTGTATTTTATACGTATTCGTATTTTCGTATTTCGTATTTGTACGTATTTTTATACTTCGTATTTATACGTATTTGTATACGTATATGTATTCTTATACTTAGCATTTATTATTTTATTTCCTTTATACTTAGTATTTTTATTATACTTATACATTTTTTTTTTATACCAAGGATATTTTAGAAAATAAACTAAGCTTTTTATTTACTAAGTGTAAAATTCTGGTTTTAAAGTCGTTAGGTTCGTTTTGTATTTAGTGATTTGAAAAATGATTTCGGAAGTAAAACTTAATATAATCTAAGTACAAAAATCTAGGGTCAAAGTTGTTAAGTTCATTTTGTACTTGGTGATTTTAAATAATATTTTAAAAGTAAAACTCGGTTTTATTTAGTCGTATACTTAACTAACATTTTAGCGGTTTCAAATTTTAGTGACATCGTCAAAGTTCATTTTAAATAGTCCGTATATCCACATCCAAATTTAAGCATAGGTAGTGACACTCGACAATATTCATTTTTAATACATGTAACGTTTATTTTAATCGGTTTTGTTGATTCTTTTTATTATTGATTCATTATACAACAAAATATAAACCTAATGACTAATCAAATTTAGTGACTAAGTGATAAATTCATTTTGACCAAAATTGACCCAAAAATACTAGAAATGCCGTAGCCTTTATTTACATTAAGCTATTTATTTCTTTTTTTTGTTTTTATTAATAATTCATTACTTTAACAAATTTAATTACTTAAGTGATAAAAATATAAAGTGACAAAATTATTTTAGGTCCAAAAACAATGAAGAGGCCGTAGCCTTTATCTACATTACTCAATTTATTTCCTTTTTCTAATTTGTCGGTTTTCGACTTAAACTTTTTATATACTAATTATTTAAATTACACTTAAGCGATTTAACTAGTTTACGATTTTCACTAATTATTTTATTTCATTTATGAATAGTGTTTTTATGACACTTTATTTTTCTAACTTTTATAATTTAAGGATTTAGTCTATTTAGCTTATATATTCATTATTTAAACTTTTCAATAATGACTTTAAACAATAATAAAATAAAACTTATATTTATTATGAATCAAGTTAGTCCTTTATGTGAAGAACACCATGAATATGTGATGAATCCAATTATTTTTCATATGAACATTTTTGACTCAAATTCTTATATTATCGTTTTATTTTCTCAAATTTTTATGGTATGTCTAATTAACCTAGACTAATCATAATATGTTATTTAGAAAAATTAAAACTAAAAATTGGTCCAAAAATAAAGGGAAAACCGTGTAGAGTATATATGTTCACTATTTTTATTTTTTTTGATTTTTATACTTCTAATTCAATAACTAATTTACTTTATATCATTTATATATTTAGTCATGAGTGAAAAACATAACTAAACATAATCTAACACAAGTAAAATCATTGTAACACAAGAACAACAACAATACTTCAAGAACACAATAAATACTTTAAAACATTTAATTTTCATAACAAATTCATTTCAAGTCCAAAACATAAACTAATTATATTTTCATATACATATTAGTCTTAGTATTTTAAGCATGCAATTTACAAAAATTAAAACGAAAAATTAAGTGAGAAAAATAAGGGTGGCCGAATGGTTTTTATAAGCTACACCATTTTTATTTTTTTGATTTTTGCCTTGTAATTAATCATGCAATACTATGTGATACACATAACATATAATCAAGCAAGTGTAGATGCTTAGCAATTATAGTGTGCGGGAGCACCTTAGTTAGGTTTATGAGCTAAAAGATCAACAGTTGTCCGGGTCGACTATGTGATCAAATTGGCCAAGATCGACGCCTCCACCTTGCTCCTCGTCTTTGGTTAGAATGGGTACATAAGAATGAAATAAATAAATTAGTAACTTATTTTAGAACTAAACTAGTTATACTAAAATTTAAAGTGTAGTAGTATTTTAGTTTAGGTGATGTTTTAAGTTTTTATGATTTCAATTTATGTTCATATTTATTTGTATGTAAAAAGAGTAAGTGAGTACTAAACATAATTGGTGAGGAGTTTATTTAAGTGTGTTAATTAATTTAAGCAAATAAAATGAGAGATTAAGGAAGGAAAAGAATTAAAGAGGATGAATATTGGATGTGTTCTTGAGCTTGCAAATAAATAAGCTTACTAATGCTCTTGAGTATGAGTTTATTTTAGAGAGAAAAGACTTAGAGAATTTTTGTTGTTTGTGTGTAAAATGAATTGTAGTAGTAGTGATCAAATGTATACTAGTAACTTGTATACACTTGTGTATTTGTTTTGTATTTGTAATGTATAAAGATTAAATTTAAAGGGGCTAAGAAGTGATGATGAATTAGTAGTGTGTAAGGTGGATTAGACAAGTTAGTAAAGGGGGAACAAAGTGGAAGAGAAAGGAAGAAAAAATGGAAGAAGATATGTTGGACTTATTGTCCAAATATCTCGGCCAACATGGAGCCAAGTTGGCTCGATTTTCGTTTTTCAAATTTTCGATTTGCGCGCACGTGAAAAGTCCCGAAATGAAATATATAGTCTTAAAACAATGTTTTGAAGTAAGATCGAAAATAAAAATGAAGAAAATCGTTGAAGGGTGATCAAAACAAAAATTGGCCTTAGGATCCTCGAAACTTTGAAATAAAATCTTGTTGGATCGAAATATATATTTTTTTCGTGGAATGTTATCGAATTAAATCATTATGATCAAACGTCAAAAAGTTTATCAGTTTTGAACAAGTGTGGCTCATTATATCGAGTTTTAGTGAATGTGTTAGTTAAATCAAAATGAAATAGTAATTTGATATTATTATTATATGTTTTGTTAGTATTAATCAAAATGATTAAGCTTAAACTACTTTAATTAGATTTGGATTATGATTAAGTATATTTAAGAAAAGATTAGGTGACTTAATCACATTTAGGTGGCTTGGCCATTTGGTCAACGTTTGACCTCGATTTGCGTGCCAAAATTTGTCGTTGAGAAAATTGTCGTAGATTCTTTGTTTGACTTATCGAGTTTGAAAATGTAAAAATAAAGTTCAAATTCAAAGTAATTCAAAACGGTTTTAATTTAGGTGCAAAATAACTTGTAGTATAATGTGTTAGGGAAATAAGTGAGCGAGGATGTTTAATTAATGATTTGCGCAATTATAAAGGCTTAACTTAACATGGAGTGTTACATGTTTAGCGAAAAAAAAATTCAGTCGCATTTTTATTATAAGGAAAAAGGTTGAATTTAATTTAAGGAATTAAATTCTCTCGTAATATTTGGCTATAAAAACACGGGGTGTTACAAATTCAGTCGCATTTTTTATTATATGGAAAAAGGATGAATTTAATTTAAGGAATTAAATTCTTTTATCAAATTGTGTTAAAATAACACGGGGTGTTACAATACCAGTCACGATGTCCATCATCTCTCATATTAGTCATCCATCTTAAAATTAGGCTACATACTCTTACTAAAAGAGTAGAATAAGAAGACTCGAAAGACGCTAAAATCTCCCACTTTCTTCAGAAGAGCACATTTATCACATAAAGACTAACTTTTTGTTTTAGGTTCTCACTTTACACCAAAGTGAAAAATATTGCTTTTCAGTAAAGAATTAATAGAGAAACTTAACCACTTGGACTATAGGATTGCTCCCACTATCCAAAAACACTTGAAAATGTTACACTATATCATTGGTGTCCATAGTTGTTCTAAAATCTTCCCACTCACCAAGAGATAGCCCTTGTAACTTATACTAGATAATAGTCTATTAAAATTCACAAATACTCTGGAACCAATCCATAAGCGAATCACCACACTGCGGGTAGTACATAACTTAACATATATTAAAATGTAAATGAACCAAATTATCGTTCCAAAAACTAATTTGAAACTAGCACCAACTAGTTTGATATTAACTTAAAACATACACACCGTCGTAAGCAGTGTCCTCTCTAAAAGCTAAGCGAAATACACGAGCAAAGTCAAAATTCCTCTGCGTATGTCATGTTTTCTACTGAACACACACAATTATTGTTCGAAGAAAACGTGTCATTATCTTTGAACTAATCAAAGAAACATTGACAATTGATATTGTGAAAGAGTTCTGACTCTTCGCATCAATTGAGTAACCACTCTTATATGAAAAACTGAACCAACCAATTATTTCATAATAGATGGAAAATAATAGCCAAAAAACCATATTAAAATTATCATCTCTGAAAAGTAAGGTGAAATGGTATCACTTACATCATAAAATATGAACCTCGCAAAAATAACAAAATGGATTAAATAATAAGAGATTCTAGACAACATACAGATGGCAAAATTAAAAATGAATAACAAGCGTAAAATAATTATAAATTCTGTCCAAAACGAGAGAAACATATTCCCCCCCGAAAATTATGGCTAACACATTGCCATAAAAATAACTAAATCGAAAGCTTAAATTAGAATCCAAATTAAAATTGTGGCAAACTAATTACTAAAATTGTAACAACCTGGTTTTTTTGTGACTTTAATTAAACTAAGGCGGAAAATTAATTAAGTCTATATATTACAAAACCAGCTGTTAATGGTAATAAAACTCTAAATACATAGTACGAGTTTAGAATAACAGAGTATAAGTCTGATTACATCCTCTCAAGCGTACAAAATAAAGAAGGTAAACTCTCCCCAGTATTCAATAGCGTTGGTCTCGGGGTACCTGCATTAAACTCTCATCATTTTCCCGCACTCTTTCGACACATGCAATTTCTAAAGCAATATGCAGTATAAATAATGAATAATAAATAAGTAAAAACAATTAGCAAGTGGACAGGTAAAGCACATAAAGAAATCCAGATGATTCAAACATGAGTATAAATCCAATCACAAATCATACAACACTCTCAAACAAGCATTCTCAGCAAGTCGTATTCCAACAATCGTAAACGCAAGCCATCAAACAATACTCAATCAAACAAGACAAGGAAATACATTCAACATGTGATAACAAATGAATCTTCGTTAGTAAGGCGGAAGCATGCAGACATAATCCGCGCGATAGCCATCAGGGCCAACATAACTTGGACGTGACTGACAAGCTAAAGATATCTAAGGTAGTAAGGACGGCCATATCCCTTGTCTAATGTATGCATACACCACTATAGATAGGATCGTAGCATACTCGCTATTCAAATATGTATTCACCTAATAATTCGACTACCACCAGAGACGGGTACCCCCGGTTGGGGCTGGATTTTCCAATTACCGTAGTATGGGCTCACGGAGATATCAATGATGCCCCATCCCTGAGGTTGTATATCCCGCACCGAAATAATACTCTAGAAAAATATTAGATCGCCTTTAGCAACACAGGGAGGGAGCTAAAGTCCCCATAGACGGCTACCTCGTTAACTTCGAATTTCAAGAGTCGCAACATGGCGAACAATCCAAGTATTTTATTCAGGTAATTCAATTCTCTTTCTCAATTTCTTATTCCCCATTTAATCGTAACAAGAATTATTTCTAAAGCATAAATGTATCGTCAAACTTTATATAATGAAATTTTAGTTTCTAACTGTTCTTCAGATAACAGAATACAAAGAAAAGCTTAAATAATTATTTTGAGTCTGTTTATAAAATTTAAATATTTTTCACTATTCATTATTTTACTATTCACCGTATTTACTATTCACCGTATTTACTATTCATCATATTTACTATTCATCATATTATTATATGTATTCGTATTTTAGTATTTCGTATTTGTACGTATTTCTATACTTTGTATTTTATTCATATTATATGCGTATATGTATCTTATACTTTAGCATACATATTTTTATACTTAGTATCCTTATGTTTTTGATATTTGATTTAAGTACAAATCAAGTTTTATTTCCTAAGTATAAGGATCTAGTTTTAAAGTCGTTAAGTTCGTTTTGTACATAGTGGTTTTAAATAACAATTCGAAAGTAAAAACTCGATTTTATTTAGCCATGTATCTAACTAATATTTTAGCGGTTCCCATTTTTAGTGAGGGTGTCGTAGTTCATTTTAATTAGTCCATATGTCCATTTCCAAATTTAAGCATAGGTAGTAACACTCGACGTTATTCATTTTAATTCGTGTAACGTTTATTTCTTTATCGGTTTAGTTAATTCTTTTTTTTATTAACGGTTCATTAAACAATCTAATATAGTCCTAATTACAAAACGAATTTAGTGACTAAGTGATAAATTCATTTTGACCAAAATTGACTAAAATAAAGTGAAATGCCGAGAGGTTATATAGGTTAGTTTATTTTTTTTTTTTTTTTTGTTTTTATTTATAAATCATTACTTTAACTAATTAAATTATTTAAGTGGTAAAAATAAAAAGTGATAAATTCATTTTAGGTCCAAAATATACTCCAAAACCGTGGCCCTTTACACTTGTAGTATTTTATTTTCGTTTTCTAATTTTTCGGTTTTGACTTAAAGTTTTTATATACTAAATCTTTAAATTATACTAAAGTGATTTAACTAGTTTAACATCTTCACTAACATTTTATTATATTTATGAATAGTGTTATTTACTCACTTTAAATTTTTAACTTTTATATTTTGATGATTTAGTCTATTTAACTTATATGACTTTTATTTATATTTTTCACTAATGTCTTTAAACTAGAAATAAAATAACACTTTTAATTATTTGAATTAAATTAGTCTTTTGATTTGAAGAACACTTTGAATATGTAAAGAACTTTTATATTTTTCATATGAACCTTAATTTGTTCAATTTTTATATGTTTATAAAATTTTCTCAAATTTTTCCTACAAGTCCCTTTTTACTAAACTAATCCTAATATGTTATTTAGAAAAATTAAAACTCAAATTTTGTCCATTTAAAATCAAAATGCCGTGAATATGTATTATTATGTTTAAAAATTTTATTTTTGATTTTTTTATTCTTCTAATTCCACAACTAATTTACTTTATATAATTTATACTTTTTATATGAGTGAAAACATATACAAATATTAACATACAAAAATAAAATCATTGTACACACAAAGTAACAACAATACACTCAAGAACACAATACTTTAAATATAATCAAATTTCATAACAATTTCATTTTAAGTCCTAAAGATAAACTAATTATATTTTCATAACCATTTTATTCATAGTATTTTAAGCATGCAATTAACAAAAATTAAAACGAAAAATTTAGTGAAAAATAAAGGGAATGCCGTGTGATGTTAGTGTATTACACTAATGTTATTTTTCGATTTTTGTCTCCTAATTTAACATGTGAAATACTAGGTGATAAAATAAATCATACATGCATCATAAACAATAACAAATAAACAATTTCGAGG
Organism: Dianthus caryophyllus; assembly: GCA_023091065.1. Lineage (NCBI taxonomy): Eukaryota > Viridiplantae > Streptophyta > Magnoliopsida > Caryophyllales > Caryophyllaceae > Dianthus > Dianthus caryophyllus. Next base: position 16,724,537 of record CM041527.1, on the reverse strand, counting down.
CGCTTATCATATAAGTGTGCGGGAAGCACCTTAGGTTAAGTTAGTTGAAATGCTCCTAGCAATTGTCGGGGTCGACGATGTGATCGAATTGGCTCAAGTCGACACTTCCTCCTTGCTCCTCTTCTTTGGTAGATTAGTACATAAAAATATAAATAACAAGTTAGTAATCTATTTTAAAACTAAACTAACCATACTAGCCATTTTTAATGTGTAGTAGTATTTTAGGTTTAGGTGTTGTTTTAAATTCTTTACTACATTGATTTATGTTCATGCTCATTCATAAATTTAAAAAGGAAATGAGTACTAAATATAAATGGTGAGGAATTAATTAAAATGTTCTAGTGAATTTAAACAATACAAAGAAAGTTTAAGGGAAGAAAATGAGGAGGAAGAAAATGGAGTTCATGTGTTCATGAGGATGAACAAGCTTACTATGTTTCTTGAGGATGAGTTTTGATTTAGAGAGAAAAGAAGTTTAAGACTTAGGAAAAAGGAAGTTTGATGTTGTTGTTGTGTGTATGTCGTGTGATTGTGTTGTGTAGTAGTAGTAGTTTTTTTTGTTTGTGTAATGTGTGAATGTATTAGGAGTTTAGTTTTATTATCAATTAAATTAAAAGGCTAAATGTGATGATGATTTAGTAGGGTGGCTTGACTTAGGGTGGCTTGATTTGTTAGATGTGTAAGAGGACTTGACATTGTGGTAAAGTAGAGACAAAGTGGAAGAGAGCACATGAGCATGTGCTTGCTCAAGAAGGCCGGCCTACATGGTCCTTGTGTGCCTCGGTTTTCGTTTTTTTGAAATTTTCGATTTACGCGCACGCGAAAAGTCTTGAAATAAAATGTATCGTCTTAAAATATTGTTTAGAAGTAAGATCGAAATAAAGGTGAAGTTAGTATTCAAAACGAATTCAAAACAAAAATTGGGTACTAGGTTCTTGTAACTTTGACCTAAACCTTATTTGCTCGAAATATATATTTTTTTGGTTGAAAGTTATCGATTTAAATCGTTATACTCAAACGTCAAAACATTTATCAGTTTAGACTTAGTGTGATTCATGATTTCGATATTTATCAAAAGTGTTAGTTAAAATGAAAGGAAATAGTAATTTGATATTAATATAATATGTTTTGTTAGTAACAACTAAAATAGTTTAGTCTTAGTTAGTTGTAGTTGTGCTTGGATTATATGTAAGTAGGTTAGGAAAGAAATTAGGTGACTAAAACCATTCCATGTGGTTCGGCCACTTTGCTAACTTTTTACCTCGATTTGCGTGCCGAAATTTGTCGTTGAGAAAATTGTCGTGGATTCTTCGTTTGATTTATCGAGTTTGAATATGAAAGAATAAAGTTCAAATTCAAAGTAATTCAAAATGGTTTCAGTTTAGGTGCTAGGAAAATGTAGTGTATTGTTTTAGGAAAATAATTGAGTGAGATTGTCTAATTATTAATTTCCTAGTTATGATTAGCTTAAATTAACACGGGGTGTTACAATCCTCCCCCCTTAAAGAAGTTTCGTCCCCGAAACTTAAAGTAATCTAGGTGGTTAAGGTTACCTGTGCTGAACAGCTCTGGGTATTTTTCCTTCATCGATGCCTCGGTCTCCCACGTTGCTTGTTCAGTCTTCTGTCCCCTCCAGAGAACCTTGACAAATGGTATTGATTTGCGTCGTAAGGATTTGGTCTCTCTGGCGAGAATTTCCACTGGTTTCTCCGAGTAAAGCATGTTAGGCTCGATGGCGATCACATCGGGCGTAACAATGTGGCTCGGATCAGACCGATACCTTCGTAGTTGAGATACGTGGAAAACGTTGTGTACCCTTGACAAGTTAGGAGGTAGGGCAAGTCGATACGCTACCTCTCCGATTCGCTCAAGTATCTCGTAGGGTCCAATATATTTAGGGCTTAGTTTCCCTTTTAACCCAAATCGTCTTACCCCTTTCATGGGTGAGACCTTTAAGAAGACCTTGTCTCCGCTGTTGAATTCAATAGGTCGACGATGTTCGTTCGCATACTTCTTCTGCCGGTCTTGAGCTGGTTGTAGTCGTTCTCGGATGATCTTGATGTGCTCGATTTGATCTTGTATGACCTGGGGTCCAGTACCCACGTTGTCACTAGCGTCGTCCCAACACACAGGACTGCGACATTTTCTCCCGTATAGTGCTTCAAAAGGAGCACACCCCAGACTAGCGTGATGACTATTGTTGTATGAGAATTCAACGAGAGGTAAGCTCTTTTCCCAGTTCACGTTGAATTCCATCGTGCACGCTCTTAACATGTCCTCCAGTGTCTGGATAGTTCGCTCTGTCTGACCGTCAGTTGCTGGATGAAAAGCCGTACTCATCTTTAACTTACTACCCAAAGCCTCTTGCAGTTTATTCCAGAAATGTGATGTAAATCTTGCGTCCCTGTCTGATATGATGTCGAGGGGAACGCCATGTAGTCGTACAATTTCCTTCTCGTAAGCTTTGGCTAGTTCTTCCAATCCCCAAGTCTCCTTGATTGGAACAAAATGGGCCGCTTTAGTTAGGCGGTCCACAATAACCCATATTGCATCTTTGCCGCTTGATGTCCTCAGTAATCCCATTATAAAGTCCATGGATATGGAATCCCACTTCCCTTGAGGAATTTCCAACGGTTGGAGCAGTCCTCCTGGTCTCTGGTGCTCGAACTTTACTTTCTGGCAAATCATACATCTGGCTACGTACTCGGCGATCTCCGCCTTCATCCTTATCCACCAGAAGCGTAATTTCAGGTCTTTGTACATCTTATCTGAGCCGGGATGTACTGAGTAGCGGGTGCTATGTGCTTCATCAAGGATTTTGCGTTTCAAATCTTCATTGTTAGGTATACACCATCTACCATTGAAGCGTAGGCTCCCATCAGTGTAGATCTCGAACCCTTCTGTTCCCTCTGATGAAATCTTTTCTCTAATCTCTAGCAGAGCCGGGTCTTCCCACTGTAGTACTCGAATGTCATGATATAATTCTGGTTCGACCGACATTGCATTTAGGTCAGCGTCATCCGATTGAACTAGATCTAAGCTCAGTCTTTTCAGATCCTGGACGATGTCTGAGGGAATTTCCCAAATGTTGTTCAGAGTATGTGTCGCCTTACGACTCAGTGCGTCAGCGACCACATTAGCCTTTCCCTCGTGGTATAATAACTCAATCTTGTAATCCTTGATCAGTTCCAACCATCTTCGCTGCTGTAGATACCCGTATCTGTCGATATGGAAATTTATAGAAAACCCGACAAATACCCAATGATGATAGGACGACGTGTATATCGTGTCATTTATTTGAGTTCGTTTTACGATGTAAGCCGGACGCTGTCGACGCAGTGCTTTTTAATTTAAAGGATGTTTGATTTATTTGGCCTTGTCAAATTTTATTTTTGTCGCAAGTATGTATTTTATTGAAAATAAAATATTTTGATTTGAAAAATCATTTTAAGTATTTCGATTTGAAAAATCGCTTTCACCAATTTAATATTTGACTTGAAAAGTCGTTTCTCGTGCTTTTAAAACAGTTTATTAAATCGTATTCGACGAATTCGTTTTCCTAACAGCATGTTTTGAAGCTCGTTTTAAGCCCTGTTTTGAGAGCGATTTTGAGCCTGTTTAAACACGAATTTCGAGGCCTCTTTCACCCACACTCTCCCTCACACACCCAAGCATACCCAAGCCTTAAAAACGAATTCCTAAACCACCACTAGAAGCCAAAACGAGTCCATACACAGAGCTAATATACAACAGTTCGTAGGCCCCAAACCAGCCCTTGTTTAGCTCAAACCCGGCTCCAATCAGCCCACATCTGACCCATACCCCATCCTAACTTTCCTACCCTTATCACCCCTTCCCCATTCGACTGATCAGCCCAAACACCCAGCCAAGGAGCTCGAAATACAGCAGCCCAGAACCCTCCTACCGCGCTCTGTTTTGAGCAGCCCAAGACCCGACCTTTTAGCTCATCAAACTTGCACCCACGACAAAAGTCTGTACCTGATCCACATACCCACGTACCCTTGCCTTAACCCTCAAGAAAACCCCCCTGAAACCCTAACAATATCCACAAAAGAGCCTTGGACAACAATCCTCGAAGGTAGGCCAAGCTGCTCAAGTTCCTTCAAAAAACCCTACTTCTTTGTCACTATATATACACACCCACCATGAACCTTCATGGGATACGAATTATACAGCATACATACTCCACATCAAGTCATAAAAAGCCCCCAGAAAAACCCTCAAAGAAGTCGAGATAGCTGCTAAAAAACAGAGCAGAATTTTTCTATTTTCATTCAGCCGTCCCCTGGTTTACCTCGTTTTTCGTGTTTCAAACTTCATAATCTCTCTGATTTGTTTACATAATCTTAAAGTTCACTTTACCACGATTCCAAAATATCTTTCGGTTCGAAATTTCGTTGAGAAACGAAGAAGTTACAAGCTTTTGAAAATCGCTGTCAGTTTTGGTTTTGAGCTACGGATTTGTTATTGGTTTTCGTCGACGACGGCCCCTCGGGATAAAATCTTACAATCGATTACGACTCGGATATTTGGTCAACGATACATGTAAGTTGAGGGTGCAAAAATACTCTTTTATTTTGTTAATTTGTCGTTTTTTTATTATTTTATAGCTCTCTGTCGCTCTTTATCGCTTTCTGTCGCTTTGTTATTTATCATCGTAACTGTCACTTTCGTCATTCGTTTTAGATTCATATTTTTCGCATGATGTTGGATATGTATGTGTGGACGTGTTGGGTTCTTATCTATTTAGTATGCATGTTCAATTTCTTTATACACTACGACTCGAGTATTCTACGTTCGTTTGAGTTTGATTTGGTACGTTAGTTTAGTATACAGTTGGGCCTGATTCACGTTTACTGTTTTAACTATCTAAAATTGATTTAGGGTGTCTTTTTCAGATTTATGACTCACGTTTAATTTGTGTTGTAGTTTAATTTTCGTGATTCTTGTTTCATCGTCTAGTATTTGTTTCTTAATTAGTCTCGTTTGATTGTGTAAAATCCGCGTATTACATGAACCTGCCTGCTGTCTTTTTTCCTGTTTCACTCGTTTAATCCTTAATCACGTAGTACGTTGGCGTATGATGCTTGTATAGTTTAGAATCTCATGCTGTCGGCTCTTATTAATGTGTATTAGTCGGATTGGTTTATTTAAGCGTATGTTTGTGTATGTTCTTAATTAATTATTAGTATGAATTATTAGGTGGAATGTTTATTTGTGTTTGTTCGCTGCAATCTGCTTAGGTCTACATGCTTTTTTAATTGTACTTGGTTTCATCCGTGGATTTGTGTTTGTTTGCTACAACTTACATATGCCTGCACGTCTTTTTTTTAGTTGCGTTTGGGTTGTGCGTTTGCTTGTGTTTGTTCAATTGATTCATTATGTTCTTGTGCAGTACTTAGTTGTGTCAACCTTTCCTGCTTGTTTACATTTTGATCATGTGTAATTAGTGATTATCTTTATTTATTATTTTTGTTTGCCGCTAACGTTTGTTGATTTATCTTATGCTGTCGGTAAGTACTTCTGCTTCTTTTCTTTGTTTGTTAGAATAATAAATGAACCCATATGTTAAACAACTTCGACGAAATTATATGTGCATTAAAACGACCTAGAATGGGTGTATTTTGTTTAGGGTTAAAACGCTGTTTGCATATCTGCATGTGTATTCATAATAGCCATGATTTTACTTAGTAGAGACCGTTACTGTAACGGGCGGGGTTAGGCGTTAAATTAATGAAATTATTTTAAACTTCCTAACACGTAAATTCACACGGACTCTTTTTCTCTAAAAAAGTTGGTTTTCTAAATTCCATATAAAATTTAGTGGCGACTCTTTTCAAATTGAAAATGTTTTTGAAATAAAACATCGCGTGGATCAAAATCCCTTGTCCACAATTTGGCGACTCCGCTGGGGACAGTGAAACTTGAAAAGTAAAATGATGGCTATTTAGAGTACCCTTTCTTTTTTATGTTATTTATGCATCATACTGTTAGGACTCGAACCATTTCTCCCTTTGGGTCGACCTCAAAGTAGGGAAATGACGTTCACTGTGTCTGATTTAAATATCAAGGTGGTCCCACCGAGGTTAGCAACCCCCATCTCCCCATTTCGTCCCTGACTTATGGCGGATGCGTGAGTTCCCTAACAACGTGGGATCATTGGCATGGACCCTTTTCGAGACTTAGAATAGTCTAGCTCATGCATTGCATCCTTGAACTGTGTATGACTAAATGCTCTGTGAATTCTAAAGCCTTGTTTTCAGACCTCTTTTAATCAAAACTGTCATCTTTTCAATCGAATATTTTCCAAAAATCTTAGCTGAAATGCTGTCTTTTTAGGATTAGAATAATCTTAAATATCTCTTTTGAAACGATTTTTGACTTAAGCTGAAATGCTTTCCCTCTAAAAATCTTTTCTTAGCTGAAATGCTGTCTTTTTAGGATTAGAATAATCTTAAATATCTCTTTTGAAACGATTTTTGACTTAAGCTGAAATGCTTTCCTTCTAAAATTAGAATAATTTTAGATATTTTCTGAATATTAGCTCTTTTGAAAAAAGATCTTTTCTTGGCTGAAATGCCATCCTCTTAGGATTAGATTAATCTTAAATAATTCCCGATTTTAGCTCTTTTGAAAAAAAAGATCTTTTCTAAGCTGAAATGCTATCCGTTTAGGGTTAGAATAATCTTAAACAATTTTCGATATTAGCTCTTTTGGAAAAAAGATCTCTTCCTAGCTGAAATGCTATTCGTTTAGGGTTAGAAGAATCTTAAACAATTTTCGATATTGCCTCTTTTGAAAAAAGATCTTTTCTAAGCTGAAATGCTTTTCGTTTAGGGTTAGAATAATCTTAAACAATTTTCGATATTGCCTCTTTTGAAAAAAGATCTTTGCTAAGCTGAAATGCTTTTCGTTTAGGGTTAGAATAATCTTAAACAATTTTCGATACTGCCTCTTTTGAAAAAAAAAAAAAGATCTTTTTCTAAGCTGAAATGCTATTCTTTTAGGGTTAGAATAATCTTAACCAATTCTCGACATTAGCTCTTTTGAAAAAAGATCTTTTCCAAGCTGAAACGCTATTCGTTTAGGATTAGAATAATCTTAGACAATTTTCGATATTAGCTCTTTTGAAAAAAGATCTTTTCCAAGCTGAAACGCTATTCGTTTAGGATTAGAACAATCTTAAATAACTTTCCTCTTAGGATTAGAATAATCTTAAATAATTTCTGGGTTTAGCTCTTTTGAAAAAAGATCTCTTCTTAGCTGAAATGCTATTCGTTCAGGATTAGAATAATCTTAACCAATTTTCGACATTAGCTCTTTTGAAAAAGCTCTTTTCTAAGCTGAAATGCACCTCGTTAGGATTAGAACAATCTTAAATAATTTTCGATATTTGCTAAGCTAAAATGCTCCTCGTTAGGATTAGAAAATCCTAAAACTTCTTTTTTTCTTTAAAAGAAAATTATCTTTTGAAAAAAGATCCTTTTATAGCTGAAATGCTATCCGTTTAAGATTAGAACAATCTCGAACAATCTTCGACACTAACTCTTTTGAAAAAAGATCATTTTTAAGCTGAAATACTACCCGTTTGAGATTAGAATAATCTCGAACAGTTCCCAACACTAACTCTTTTGGAAAAAGAATCCTTTCAAGCTGAAATGCTTCCCGTTTAGGATTAGATTAATCCCGAACGATTTTTAACACTACCTCTTTTGAAAAAAGAATAGCTTTTAAGCTGAAATGCTATACGTTTAGGATTAGAATAATCTCTAACGCTTTTGAAATGCTACCCATTTGGGAATAGATTTTTTTTCCAACAAAAACGAAGTTTTCCAAAGGTAAAAAATCTAGCCCTATTGGACTAGAATTTTCGAACCAAGTAAGCTTTTTGGTAGTCGAAGTGCTGCCCATTTCAAACCTCAACTTCAAAAATAAGTTTCTTTCTCAAGTCGCGAGTAAGCATGAAATGCACCGAGTCGAGTCTAGTTGGAGTCTAAGCCCTGTATAGTAAGTCTAGTTATTTAAGCGTCTCACCTAGTTGGGTCACCTAAGCTTATCCTTAGGCCCAAATCATGCATGTCATTTTTTAGTTTTGAGTCAAGGCACAATAATGTCACATCCAGGCTATTTTTAGAAGTCTTAGAAACTTATTGGTCCAAACAAGAGCTAATTACTTCAGGTCCATGTCTAGTGAGTCTAAGTCCCATACTGTGAGTCTCTCTTCAAGTCCATATGTCGCATGCATTTGCATAGTTAGGTCGTAGACCATGTCGTTAAGCTCCGAGTCTTTTCATGATTAATCTGGTCCAGTACACTTGCATCCCGAGTTGTTACAAATAGTGTCGAAACCGTGTCGATTTCTGAACTCGAGTCGCATATTCTCCTCCATAAGTCAAAATCAAGTTGCAAAAGTGGGGTAACTTTCAAACCAAGCATCTGAGTCAACTCCTGAAAGGAGAAAAGTTCAAAGCCGAGGTTGGTGATTATAAGTCAGAATTCGTATTCAAGTCTTATGTCTGAGTTGAGTCTAAGATTCGTTTTTTCCACAATTTTTTCTAACTCCTTCTCGAAATCAATGAAATTGATCTTGTCTCTAATTTGCTTCCATAATCCAACTTATGAAAATGCACAACGCACTCGAAGGGTGTCCCTGGGGTAGAGAAATACGTATTCAATTCTAAATGGTAAGGTGCAACACCAACTCAAAACAAAAACAAAGACGAAAGGGTTTCCGACAACCAAAACAAAAGAGTTTCAATTCCGGTAGTCAACTTGTGGTATACTACTCCTCTGCCTTTGGAGGAGGATCCATTAATTTGGAGCTCCATAGTGGTCATGAATTTGATCGCGACCAAAGGTACGAATATTCATGGATCGCCCTCCGTGTACTCGATCGCGTGCCTAATAAGCAAACGAACTTGTCAGAGGAGTCTGGCGTGATATACATACGACCACATGCGACCGCTCACTGCGACGTCTAGTGAAGTTGGAACAAGCCCAAGCCACAAAGGGCGCGGCATATTCTCAAAAACGCAAATAAAAATACAAAAACACAAGAAATTGAGTGGCAACACTTCGAAGATCAAAGTCAACGTCAAAGGCGAAGCCAAAACGGTCAGAAAGTACCACCAATTCTTTTTTTTTAAGTCGTTCTCAAAACGGCAATGGAGACGTAGTCTTGAAATTCCGAGAATAATTGGCTTATGTAGTTGCACCCAAGCGTTTAGGGTCCACAAGGGATCCGCCAGTACTTCACAAGCTAGAACAAGATACAACATGATACCTTAGGTGAAACCTTCGAGTGTTACACACGAAAAAATGCCATGTTTATGCACATAGATCGAACTACATCGGATTTGATTTCGCCCCACGCGAATATGTAGGCAATCCTTTAGAATAAGGGATACAATCCACCACCACCACCCATCATCTAATTTGTCATCTGGTCAATTTTTTACGGGTCCTTACAAAGTCCAAATGAAGCAACTTCTGTTGAGTCTGTCTTAGTGCTCAATTTAGATTGAGATGAGAATCAATATTCTGTTAAGTAATTGTCCAGTCTAGGAATGATCTTTTTCTTAACGGGAATTGGCAAAGAGGCTTACTTTGACAGTTAGTTCGCATCTCGACAAAGAATTTGCCTAGGGGTAGAACACGATACTATTAACCCACGCCAATTTCAAACCACGCGTCAATCATCCTAAAGGACCCTGCACAGTTACTAGTCTACTCGTCTTCGAAACGTTGTCTTAGGTCGAGTCGGTCATGGTCGAACGTTCAAATGTCAGTTGCTCGTGTCACGTTCTTTTCGCATTCATGTCACATTCGTGTCGTATTTCATGCTAACTTGGCCATGCTTCGTTTTTAAAATATCAAGCATTTCAAGAACCTTTTTGCAAAGTCTGGGTCGATGATCTGAGGTCAAATTTCAAATGCGGTCGATGACCCACTTCAATTTTCAAAATGATGCTTGCGGGCCGATGGCCCATTTCAATTTCTAAATGATGTCTACATTCAGAGTCGATGACTCTTCTTGATTTTTTAAAATGATGTTTACAATGCGGGTCGAGGACCCAATTCAATTTGATGCATGCTAACCAATACCCTACGTCAATTTCCAAGTAATTTTTTAGTCTAGGTTGGACCCGCAATCCAATTTTTAAAAACGATGTTTTTGAACTAGGCCGAATTATTCGAAATGCTCAAAATCCAAAGTTTAGGTCGATGACCAGTTTCGATTTTCAAATGAAATTTGCTATAGGGGTCGATGACCTATTTTCAAATGATGTCTTGCGCTCGGGTCGATGACCCATCCACATTTTCCTTCAAAATCAAGGTCGATGGCCCCAATTTTCAATGACAATTATAGTTTGGGTCGATGACCTATCCACCTTTTCCTTCAAAATCGAGGTCGATGGCCCCAATTTTCAATGACAATTATAGTTCGGGTCGATGACCTATCCTCCTTTTCCTCAAAATACGGGCCGATGGCCCCAGTTTTCAAATGATGAACATAGTTCGGCTCGATGACCCATCCACTTTTCAAAATGCGGGTTGAAGACCCATTTTCAAATGATGTTTATAGTTCGAGTCGATGACTCATCCACTCTTCAAGATGCGGGTTGAAGACCCATTTTCAAATAATGTTTGTTGTTCGAGTCGATGACTCATCCACTTTTCAAAATGCGGGTTGAAGACCCATTTTCAAAAAATGTTTATAGTTCGAGTCGATGACTCATCCACTTTTCAAGATGCGGGTTGAAGACCCATTTTCAAAATATATTTATAGTTCGAGTCGATGACTCATCCACTTTTCAAGATGCGGGTCGACGACCCATTTCTCAAAAGATGTTTACAGTTTCCGGTCGAAGACCCACCACTCTTTAATCTAAAAATATAGGTCGAGGACACAAAAATTTTGAATAGGTCGAGGACATGACGCAAATGTTGGTTTTAGCTCGGGTCGATGACCCATTTCCAGCGCAATATCCATTTTCAAGCAATACTTAAAATTAATATCCTCAGTTCGGATCGATGATCCATCCCTTTTGTTTAAAAAGCTGGTCGAAGACCCATTTTCAAATTAGTATTCTCAGTTCGGATCGATGATCCATCCCTTTTAAAAGCAGGTCGACGACCCATTTCAAAATTAAATTCGCAGCTCGGATCGATGATCCATTCTTTTTATTTCAAAAGTCACAGAGTTCACTGTGTGAGTTGTGTGCTATGATTTGTTGTTAAGATTGAGCAGGAACGCTCCAACCGGGGGCTCTAAAGTCATAAACCTTAGACCCCGACGACAGGATGACATCCTCAAGATGAAGAAGTACTAGCAGAAGCTAAAAGAAGTGACACTTCCAAAAGAATGCAGATATAGGCTTTACTCAATCGAGTAAACAAATATCATTTGTTTTGGGCCGAAGCAGCAGAAAGCTACAGGCCAGCGAGCTCGAACTACGATACGGGTTTGATTCTGTCACAACGGATACGTAGGCGCCTAAGGATAAGGCTCAACCCACGCCCTGATGAAAATAAAGGCATCCATAATCAAGTTTCAGGTATGATTTCTTCTTATGGCTGGTGAGCTTATATACACAGGTCTAAGGGACCATAAACGACCCGTAAGGCTCTCAAGTTGTGATTTACGATCGACTCGAGAGTCTACTTTGACTTTCGCCTGTCCAAGCCTTAGTCAAAGTGGGGGCTCTGTAGATACCCGTATCTGTCGATATGGAAATTTATAGAAAACCCGACAAATACCCAATGATGATAGGACGACGTGTATATCGTGTCATTTATTTGAGTTCGTTTTACGATGTAAGCCGGACGCTGTCGACGCAGTGCTTTTTAATTTAAAGGATGTTTGATTTATTTGGCCCTGTCAAATTTTATTTTTGTCGCAAGTATGTATTTTATTGAAAATAAAATATTTTGATTTGAAAAATCATTTTAAGTATTTCGATTTGAAAAATCGCTTTCACCAATTTAATATTTGACTTGAAAAGTCGTTTCTCGTGCTTTTAAAACAGTTTATTAAATCGTATTCGACGAATTCGTTTTCCTAACAGCATGTTTTGAAGCTCGTTTTAAGCCCTGTTTTGAGAGCGATTTTGAGCCTGTTTAAACACGAATTTCGAGGCCTCTTTCACCCACTCTCCCTCACACACCCAAGCATACCCAAGCCTTAAAAACGAATTCCTAAACCACCACTAGAAGCCAAAACGAGTCCATACACAGAGCTAATATACAATGGTTCAGAGGCCCCAAACCGGCCCTTGTTTAGCTCAAACCCGGCCCAATCGGCCCACATCCGACTCCATACCCCATCCTAACTTTCCTACCCTTATCACCCCTTCCCCATTCGGTGATCAGCCCAAACACCCACCAAGGAGCTCGAAATACAAGAGCCAGAACCCTCCTACTGCGCTCTGTTTTGAGCGACCCAAGACCCGACCTTTTAGCTCATCAAACTTGCACCCACGACAAAAGTGCATGCACTGATCCACATACCCACGTACCCTTGCCTTAACCCTCAAGAAAACCCCCCTGAAACCCTAACAATATCCACAAAAGAGCCTTGGACAACAATCCTCGAAGGTAGGCCAAGCTGCTCAAGTTCCTTCAAAAAACCCTACTTCTTTTTCACTATATATACACACCCACCATGAACCTTCAAGGGATACGAATTATACAGCATACATACTCCACATCAAGTCATAAAAAGCCCCCAGAAAAACCCTCAAAGAAGTCGAGATAGCTGCTAAAAAACAGAGCAAAATTTTTCTGTTTTCATTCAGCCGTCCACTGGTTTACCTCGTTTTTCGTGTTTCAAACTTCATAATCTCTCTGATTTGTTTACATAATCTTAAAGTTCACTTTACCACGATTCCAAAACATCTTTCGGTTCGAAATTTCGTTGAGAAACGAAGAAGTTACAAGCTTTTGAAAATCGCTGTCAGTTTTGGTTTTAAGCTACGGATTTGTTATTGGTTTTCGTCGACGACGGCCCCTCGGGATAAAATCTTACAATCGATTACGACTCGGATATTTGGTCAACGATACATGTAAGTTGAGGGTGCAAAAATACTCTTTTATTTTGTTAATTTGTCGTTTTTTTATTATTTTATAGCTCTCTGTCGCTCTTTATCGCTTTCTGTCGCTTTGTTATTTATCATCGTAACTGTCACTTTCGTCATTCGTTTTAGATTCATATTTTTCGCATGATGTTGGATATGTATGTGTGGACGTGTTGGGTTCTTATCTATTTAGTATGCATGTTCAATTTCTTTATACACTACGACTCGAGTATTCTACGTTCGTTTGAGTTTGATTTGAATGCGTTAGTTTAGTATCTGATTGGGCACGATTCACGTTCTTGTTTTAACTATCTAAAATTGATTTAGGGTGTCTTTTTCAGATTTATGACTCACGTTTAATTTGTGTTGTAGTTTAATTTTCGTGATTCTTGTTTCATCGTCTAGTATTTGTTTCTTAATTAGTCTCGTTTGATTGTGTAAAATCCGCGTATTACATGAACCTGCCTGCTGTGTTTTTTCCTGTTTCACTCGTTTAATCCTTAATCACGTAGTACGTTGGCGTATGATGCTTGTATAGTTTAGAATCTCATGCTGTCGGCTCTTATTAATGTGTATTAGTCGGATTGGTTTATTTAAGCGTATGTTTGTGTATGTTCTTAATTAATTATTAGTATGAATTATTAGGTGGAATGTTTATTTGTGTTTGTTCGCTGCAATCTGCTTAGGTCTACATGCTTTTTTAATTGTACTTGGTTTCATCCGTGGATTTGTGTTTGTTTGCTACAACTTACATATGCCTGCACGTCTTTTTTTTAGTTGCGTTTGGGTTGTGCGTTTGCTTGTGTTTGTTCAATTGATTCATTATGTTCTTGTGCAGTACTTAGTTGTGTCAACCTTTCCTGCTTGTTTACATTTTGATCATGTGTAATTAGTGATTATCTTTATTTATTATTTTTGTTTGCCGCTAACGTTTGTTGATTTATCTTATGCTGTCGGTAAGTACTTCTGCTTCTTTTCTTTGTTTGTTAGAATAATAAATGAACCCATATGTTAAACAACTTCGACGAAATTATATGTGCATTAAAACGACCTAGAATGGGTGTATTTTGTTTAGGGTTAAAACGCTGTTTGCATATCTGCATGTGTATTCATAATAGCCATGATTTTACTTAGTAGAGACCGTTACTGTAACGGGCGGGGTTAGGCGTTAAATTAATGAAATTATTTTAAACTTCCTAACACGTAAATTTACACGGACTCTTTTTCTCTAAAAAAGTTGGTTTTCTAAATTCCATATAAAATTTAGTGGCGACTCTTTTCAAATTGAAAATGTTTTTGAAATAAAACATCGCGTGGATCAAAATCCCTTGTCCACAGCTGCCTCATATTAAATTCCCTCTGGGTAAATATGTACTTCAAGCTCTTGTGATCGGTATAGAATTTGATACTGACTCCATAGAGATAATGACGCCAAATCTTTAGTGCAAACACGACCGCCGCAAGTTCAAGGTCGTGAGTTGGGTAATTCCTTTCATGCACTTTGAGTTGTCTGGATGCGTATGCTATTACTTTCCCTTGTTGCATCAAGACGCAACCCAAACCATTCAGTGATGCGTCACTGTACACTTCATACTCATCACCATCGGTTGGTAAGGTTAAGACTGGTGCTGTTGTAAGCCTCGTCTTAAGCTCTTGGAACGCCTTCTCGCAGTCATCGCTCCATACGAACTTCGATTCCTTTTGTAGCAGTTTGGTCATCGGCCGGGCTACTTTTGAGAAGTCAGGAACAAACCTCCTATAATAGCCAGCCAATCCTAGGAAACTCCTGACTTCAGTGACTGTCTTTGGTGCTACCCATTCTTTAACAGCCTCTATCTTTGCTGGGTCCACCATTATACCTTCCTTGGAGATTACGTGGCCTAGGAACGACACTTGGTCTAGCCAAAATTCACACTTTGAAAATTTAGCATACCATTTATGATCCCTCAGGATGTTCAGGATGATGTGTAAGTGTTCTGCGTGTTCTGCTTTATCCTTGGAGTAGATCAGAATGTCGTCAATGAACACGACAACGCAGATGTCGAGATATTCGTGAAAGGTCCTGTTCATTTGGTCCATAAACACCGCTGGGGCGTTGGTAAGGCCGAACGGCATTACTTTGAACTCGTAATGTCCGTACCTTGATCTGAAAGCAGTCTTTTGTATATCCTCTTTGCGAACCGCAATCTGATGGTATCCTGACCTTAGGTCAATCTTGGAGAAGACTCCCGCTCCTTTGAGCTGGTCAAAGAGATCGTCTATCCTAGGCAGAGGATAACGATTCTTGATTGTCACTTTGTTCAATTCTCTGTAATCGATGCAGAGTCTCATACTCCCATCCTTCTTCTTAACGAAGAGTACCGGTGCACCCCAAGGCGAAACACTCGGTCTTATGAATCCTAACTCAATCATTTCCTCCAACTGTTTCTTGAGTTCCTGGAGCTCAACAGGTGCCATCCTGTATGGTGCCTTTGATATAGGTGCCGTGCCTGGTATAAGGTCAATAGAGAATTCGACGTCTCTTGCAGGAGGCATACCCGGTAATACATCTGGAAATACCTCTGGGTATTCGTTCACGATTGGGATGTCTTCAATGCGCAATTTATCTTCAACTTTGGTAATGTTACAAAAATATACTTGGTGTCCCTTTCTCTCCATACTCTGTAGTTTTAAAACGGACACCAGTTTCACCCCCTTTTTCCTTTTCAAACTCTGATATGATACTTCCTTCCCTTGATTAGTCTTCAGTGTAATTTTCTGATCGAGGCATTTGAACGTTGCATTATGACGAGCCAACCAATTCATACCCAAAATTACATCGAACTCGGGAAGGTCAAACAACACTAGATCTGATGAAAGTCCGTATTTGTGAATTGTAATCTTTACATTGTTATATCTTGAAGAACAAGAAATGTTTTTACCATCAGGTAGTGCTATGTTAGCTTTAATTTGTGTAGGATTTGTGAGTTTGGATTGTTTGATAAACTTTGAGGAAATAAAAGATAAGGAAGCTCCTGTATCGAATAAAATAAAAGCAGGTACAGAGTTAACCAGAAATTTACCGGTGAGAACGTCAACATCGATAACATCATCAGTGCCCTCTTCAGACTCGGTCAGGACGTACACACGTCCTTGAACCCTAACAGCTGGCGGTGGTCCCGCATTTGCTTTGGCAGCCGTACCCTTCTTTGGGCACTCGTTTGACTTGTGCCCCACAACCTTGCAGGAAAAGCACACTACTGGTTCTCCGTTACAACGCTTCCCCGGGTGTATTGGTTGCCTGCAGAAACGGCACTGATTTGCCTGGAATGGCGGAGGTCCGGGAAGTTGTTGATTGTTCCTTGCAACGAAAGCCGTAGGGTTGCGATTGTAGTTCCGAGCCTGCTCGGTTTCGATTACGATTGTCCTGGTTCTGGAAACCCGGGCGACCAAACATGGGTTTATGGATAAAACTGGCACTCGCCACAGGGGGCGTGAACGTCTTCTTCTTCTTCTTCTTCTCCTCAGCTTCCCTCTTCTGGATGGGTGCCCAGATACACGTTGCCTTTTCGTAGGCTTCAGCGAAGTTCTTACAGCCGAACCCGCTCATGTTTATCCTCAGGTTATTGTCCATGCCTCGTACGTAACGAGTTGCGAGTTCCTCCTCGCTAGTCAATATCTTAGGAGCAAACTTGGACTGACTCCCGATATTTTTCTGTGTAAGCTTGTAGGGACATTTCACCCTGGGTTAGATTCCTGAACTCTTCTTCTTTTTCCCACTTCAACTCTTCCCCAAAGTACTTGTTTTCCAACATGGTCTTAAACTCACTCCAGTTATAGAGCCTTAGGGGGAATTGGGCTTTGATCAGGCGCCACCAACTATTTGCCTCTCCCTTCAAATAGTACGCTACTACGTTCACCATTTCGTTCGGTGGTGTCTTGCTTAGTTCTAGTAACTTTTCCATCTCTTCAATCCACTCTGTCAAGACTGTGGGGTTGACAGAGCCCGTATATGGTTGGGGTCGATGTTTGGAAAACCTCTCAAATGCGGACTGATTGTTCCCACCACCTTGGTGTTGATACATATTCTGAGCAATTTTTGTAATTGCATCTTCGAACCCTTTTCTCCTTGCTTCTTCCTCAGCAAAGTGTTGGGCGAAGTTTGGGTCAGCCATGTTGTTTAAGTTGTTTGCATCCATTCTGAAAAAGATTAGACCGAATGAATTTTGAGAAAAGAGGCATATTATAGAGCACAAGGTAAAATACATTTCATTGATAATGTAAAAGGGTTACATCAAAAAGTTACAAAGCCTCCTAATACATTCCCTATGAAATGAACTAAGGTAAGAACTTAGATACAAAGTTCAGCAAAATAACATAGGAGTTTAGAAACATTCTCTAGTGATATGAAATTAGATCGAGAATGCCAAAAAGTTAGCCTGCAGTACTTAGGCGAAGTACGAGTAATGGAACTCTTTCTCCGAGAAGCGGTACTTATACTTAACAGCATAAGACATGTCGCTCAAACCCAGCTTGAAATCCTCCCAACTAATGTAGTATTCGCCCTCGCGTACGGCTGGGGATCGAAGTCGTAGCCACCAAGCTCTGGCCTCCCCGTCAAGGCAGACAACAACAAAGTGGGTCTTCCATTCCTCCGGGACCGAGTATTCTTGGAACTTTGCATTCATGTGCCTGGTCCAAGTGTACAAGGTATCTCTATCTCCCTCAAAGGCGTCGGGGTCACTCCTCATGAATGCCTCGACCGCGTCGGTCTTCCTCGAAGATCGGCGGAGGTGATCAGGAGTTCGATGCTCCACGTATGGAGTTTTGAGTGCCCTGGTCTTCCAGTCAATCCTTGAATTTTCCAAGTTGTGCATTTTCTTCCACGCCTTCCTCTGTTGACGGCGCGCAAATGCCTGGACAGCTCTCTTACGAGCTTTCTCATCTCGGTCTATTTCGCGTACTCCTTGTTGCGCTGAAGTCATATCTGAAATAAGTGGGAGATATAACTTAGGTGAGATTTTGAATTTACATACATGTATGCAGGATTTAAAATGAACGAGCTATGAAAAGCACACGACTTGGTAGCAACATAACGTCTCCATATACATATCAGTATATGGGTAAAATATTACATTCAAGGAAATATAATACATAGGTTCACACAACGTTACATCCGAATGAAAAAAAAATAAATCCATAGCCGTTAAGGAAAGTGACGACATTAAGGTCGTTCTTAAGATAGTTTAAAGTCGATTACATATATTTTACAAATTGGAGTCGAATGACCCTAAATATGATTTGAGACTCTTAAAAGTCTCCCAGAGGTGAGATCTCTCTCCCATATGATTGGAGGTATGATGGCGTCTTCTGGCATTGGAGGATAGTCGTGTTTATATTCTTGATCCATCAAGTTCTCGAGTAATACGTCATGTTCCATCCACCCTGGTGGTTGCACCTCTCTCAGAAGTGGGTCTGGGTGATACATGCGATCTATATATAGGTCGTAATCCAGAAGTAGTCGCCATCCTAGTGGTGCCCAAAACTCGTCGTATGGGTGGAAGCTCTCAATCAGCGTCAGGCCTAAGCCAATGCCCTTTGTGTGGTAGGGTCTGCTCGTCGTGATCCCATTGGCTTCCACGTATTGCTCTATGACATGGGATTGGCCATGTATATATGCATCTAGGGGCATCATCGGTGGGCGTCGTGGTAGATTGTTACGGGAGTAACTGAAGGACGTCATCCTAAGGGCCTTTGTCAGACTAGAGTTAGCCACAGAGCAATTAGCAAGTAGAAGAATTATAAAAGTACGATTCTAACGCTCACCTAACTAGTTTATTATTATTAGGTCGGTCCTTAAGATTCTACCCCTTCTCACATTTTTAATGATCTAAGTTATTATTTTTAGTGATCTAGAGATTTCTAATTTATTATTTGATCCTATAAGTCTATGCCTGACATACGATATGAATGTCTGGCCCAGGTGTCGTCTCGCTATGTGAGATAACTTTAAGTCATTCACGGTCGCAAGACAGCTCTGATACCAACTGTAACAACCTGGTTTTTTTGTGACTTTAATTAAACCAAGGCGGAAAATTAATTAAGTCTATATATTACAAAACCAGCTGTTAATCGTAATAAAACTCTAAATACATAGTACAAGTTTAGAATAACAGAGTATAAGTCTGATTACATCCTCTCAAGCGTACAAAATAAAGAAGGTAAACTCTCCCCAGTATTCAATAGCGTTGGTCTCAAAATTTTGCATTAAACTCTCATCATTTTCCCGCACACTCTTTCGACACATGCAATTTCTAAAGCAATATGCAGTATAAATAATGAATAATAAATAAGTAAAAACAATTAGCAAGTGGACAGGTAAAGCACATAAAGAAATCCAGATGATTCAAACATGAGTATAAATCCAATCACAAATCATACAACACTCTCAAACAAGCATTCTCAGCAAGTCGTATTCCAACAATCGTAAACGCAAGCCATCAAACAATACTCAATCAAACAAGACAAGGAAATACATTCAACATGTGATAACAAATGAATCTTCGTTAGTAAGGCGGAAGCATGCAGACATAATCCGCGCGATAGCCATCAGGGCCAACATAACTTGGACGTGACTGACAAGCTAAAGATATCTAAGGTAGTAAGGACGGCCATATCCCTTGTCTAATGTATGCATACACCACTATAGATAGGATCGTAGCATACTCGCTATTCAAATATGTATTCACCTAATAATTCGACTACCACCAGAGACGGGTACCCCCGGTTGGGGCTGGATTTTCCAATTACCGTAGTATGGGCTCACGGAGATATCAATGATGCCCCATCCCTGAGGTTGTATATCCCGCACCGAAATAATACTCTAGAAAAATATTAGATCGCCTTTAGCAACACAGGGAGGGAGCTAAAATCCCCATAGACGGCTACCTCGTTAACTTCAAATTTCAAGAGTCGCAACATGGCGAACAATCCAAGTATTTTATTCAGGTAATTCAATTCTCTTTCTCAATTTCTTATTCCCCATTTAATCGTAACAAGAATTATTTCGAAAGCATAAATGTATCGTCAAACTTTATATAATGAAATTTTAGTTTCTAACAGTTCTTCAGATAACAGAATACAAAGAAAAGCTTAAATAATTATTTTGAGTCTGTTTATAAAATTTAAATATTTTTCACTATTCATTATTTTACTATTCACCGTATTTACTATTCACCGTATTTACTATTCATCGTATTTACTATTCATCATATTATTATATGTATTCGTATTTTAGTATTTCGTATTTGTACGTATTTCTATACTTTGTATTTTATTCGTATTATATGCGTATATGTATCTTATACTTTAGCATACATATTTTTATACTTAGTATCCTTATGTTTTTGATATTTGATTTAAGTACAAATCAAGTTTTATTTCCTAAGTATAAGGATCTAGTTTTAAAGTCGTTAAGTTCGTTTTGTACATAGTGGTTTTAAATAACAATTCGAAAGTAAAAACTCGATTTTATTTAGCCATGTATCTAACTAATATTTTAGCGGTTCCCATTTTTAGTGAGGGTGTCGTAGTTCATTTTAATTAGTCCATATGTCCATTTCCAAATTTAAGCATAGGTAGTAACACTCGACGTTATTCATTTTAATTCGTGTAACGTTTATTTCTTTATCGGTTTAGTTGATTCTTTTTTTTATTAACGGTTCATTAAACAATCTAATATAGTCCTAATTACAAAACGAATTTAGTGACTAAGTGATAAATTCATTTTGACCAAAATTGACTAAAATAAAGTGAAATGCCGAGAGGTTATATAGGTTAGTTTATTTTTTTTTTTTTTGTTTTTATTTATAAATCATTACTTTAACTAATTAAATTAAAAAGATCGAACGCTCTCTTCTCTCTCTTATGCCATGGCAAAGAAGAAAGGAGGGGGGAAACCTAAAACCCTAAATCAATTACAAATTCATACTAAATCACTCACAAAATCTACATCCCATCTTGAGAATCAATCAGATGAAACTGAAACACATGACACAAACCCTAAATCGACTTCTGTTGAGGAGGGGGAGCTACAGCCTACGATGAATCGCACAGCAATTCCAATTGATCTCAACCAATTGGAGGGTACAGAGGAGCCTCGGATCAATTTACGCCTGGAGAAAGAGGATGTTGAAGACGAAATCAGCTATTGGAAGAATTCTCTGGTATGTTTTATTATGGGTGCGAATCCGCCAACGGAGGTTATCAATGGCTATCTTAAGCGTGCTTGGTCGAGTTATGAGTTTAACAAGGTGTCTTTTTTGCCGAGTGGTGTATTTCTCGTGCACTTTAAATCGGCGGAGAAGATGGCTGCGGTGTTGGGGAAAGGCTATCACCTCTTTGCTGGTAAACCTGTCATTATTAAACCTTGGACTGAAAACTGTTCCTTGAAGAAGGAGGATGTACAAGTGGTTCCTACATGGGTCAGATTACATGGCCTGGATTTGAAGTTTTGGGGCGAAAGATGTATGGCGAAGATAGTGGAACTTGTTGGGACACCATTGAAGCCAGACGCGGCCACAAGCTTGAAGGAGAGGATTGGCTTTGCCAGGTATCTGGTAGAGGTTAAGGTGGGTCAGCCATTGCCTAAGCTGATTCAATTTTATGATGAGTTGGGTGCTATCCAGGAGGTTAGGTTGGAGTTTGAATGGATGCCTACAAAATGTGACAAATGCAAGATGTATGGGCATGATAAGGGGAACTGTCGAAGGCAACTAACCCAGCCCCCACGTAAGGAATGGAGACCAGTGAACAAGGCCGTGATGCCACCTGCACAGCCAGACAAGGGGAAGAAGGTAATGCTATCAACTGGTGCTGCCACTCCAGTTAGGAATAGTTATGATGTGTTGGGGCCTTTGGATGGATTTGATGAGGCTGGCCCCTCTGATCAGCCTGTCACGTTTTTGGATGTTCTGAATTCAGCTATACACAAGTCTGTGACCAAACTGGGACCTAGTACCCAGGTTGGTTATGGATAGTTTCGGCTTCTGGAACATTAGGGGCCTTAACAAGCAGGCTAAGCAGAGTGAAATTTAGAGTTTCATGACCCTTAACAAGGTCTGCTTGTTTGGGTTCCTCGAAACTAGGGTTAAACCTAGTATTAATAATAAAATTATAAGTAAACTACAACAACAGTGGTGTATTGCCACTAATTACAGTCATCATAATGGAGGGAGAATTTGGCTTCTGTGGAAACCAGATGTTGTTCGATTTACAATTGTTAAGGTATCAGCTCAGTTGATACATGGAAGGGTCCTCATACTTGGAACGCAGAAGACTTTCTGGGTTTCTATCTGTTATGGGCTAAATGACAGTAAGGAGAGAGAGTTTCTATGGCAGGATTTACGAGGTGTAGCTACTAGTCAGCCATGGCTGGTGATGGGTGATTTCAACAATGTTTTATTTGGAAATGAGAGAATAGGGGCTCCAGTTCAGAGATATGAGTTGCAAGCTTTTCAACAATGTGTTCAGCAGACTGGTTTGCGAGACTTGAAACAAATTGGTAAATTTTTCACTTGGAATAATAAGCAAGATGGGTGCAACAGAGTGTGGTGTAAGTTGGACAGAGCCATGGTCAATGATGATTGGTGCCTGGAATGGACTGACTCATTTGCGGATTTCAGACCTGAGGGTTTGTTCGATCATTCCCCTTGCATTGTAACTTTGGTGACTAACAGGGAAAGACAAAAGCGTGCTTTTAAGTTCTATAATATGTGGACCAGGGTGGATGACTTCGTCAGAATTGTTCAGCAAGCCTGGGAGAGGACTATAGAGGGGGTGTCTATGTATAGGGTGGTTACCAAGTTGAGAAACATGAAGCCACAGTTTAGAGAGCTAAATTCCAGAAAATTTTCAGAGGTTGAACAGACCTTTGAAGTGACTAAAAGCTGGCTTTATGACATTCAAAAACAGCTGGATGCTAACCCAGGAGATCCGGGTCTTCGAGAATTGGAAAAGGAGGCTTTGAAGGCTATGAAAGAAAATCAGGCTAGGGTACACAGTTTTCTTGCACAGAAAGCCAAGGTGGAGTGGCTTGATGAGGGAGACACCAACACTACTTTCTTCCATGCTAGCTTAAAGATGAGGAGAAGTGCAAACAGAATCTTGAGTATCAAGGATATGGAGGGTACGGTCTGTACTCAGAAGAATACAATAGAGAATGCTTTCCTTAAGTATTATCAGACATTACTGGGGGAATCCAAAGATACAATCCCTGTGATTGAGGAGGTGATTGCTTGTGGTAATATGGTCAGTCAAGAGATGGGTGCACGGCTCCTAGCACCTGTTACTGGAGAGGAGGTTAGAGAGGCAGTCTTTTCTATTCCAGATAACAAATCCCCGGGCCCGGATGGCTACACTAGTGCATTCTATAAGAAGGCATGGCCTATTGTTGGTGGGGATATATGTACTGCAGTCCAAGAGTTCTTCATCAATGGGAGAATATTGACTCAAATTAATGCTACAAATGTGGTTCTCATACCCAAGAAGAGCAACCCTCAAACTGTTCTGGAATTCAGACCCATCGCGTGTTGTAATGTGATTTACAAAATCATTTCTAAAGTGATTTGCGGCCGTTTAGCTTTGATTCTTCCTGAGATTTTGTGTGAGAATCAGAGCGCCTTTAATAGAGGGAGATCAATCTTGGGCAACATACTAATTTGCCAGGACTTGATAAGACTCTATAAGAGGAAGACTTGTTCTCCGAGATGCCTGTTCAAGATCGATTTGAAGAAGGCATATGATACAGTGGAGTGGAAGTTTGTGAGCAGAATGATGACAGCTTTGAAGTTCCCTGCTCAGTTTATAGCACTGGTGATGAGTTGTGTGACTACACCAACTTACACATTCATCCTAAATGGCTCTCATTTTGGTTTTATGAAGGGGAGGAGGGGACTCAGACAGGGTGACCCCCTATCCCCGTTGTTATTCACTATTTGCATGGATTACCTCAGCAGAATATTGAGAAGAGTGGGTAATTGCAAGGAGTTTAAATATCATCCATTGTGCTCTCCTATGAAACTAAATCATCTGTGCTTTGCAGATGATTTAGTGATGTTTTGTAAAGGCCAAGCAAAGTCAATGGAGCTACTCATCCATGGCTTTACTATCTTTTCTCAGACCACAGGTTTGGAAATGAACAAGGGGAAATCTGAGTTCTATGTTAATGGTGTCAGGGAGGAGGTACTTGTGGAATTCAGGAGGTTGACAGGCTTTATGTTGGGGAAATTGCCCTTCAAATATCTTGGAGTACCTGTCTCTACCAAGCGTTTGAGTGTTCTGGACTGTGACATCCTTGTTGACAGGGTTGTAGCAAAGATTAGAGGATGGGGTGCAAGGAAACTTTCTTACATGAGTCGATTAACTTTGGTGAGGTCTGTGTTGCACACGCTACATGTTTATTGGGCTCAGATTTTCATTTTGCCTATAAGTGTGATCAAGAAGGTGGATGAGATTTGCAGGAACTATCTTTGGGAAAGCCACATTCACCATAGTCGAGGCTGCCCTGTAGCCTGGGACTCCATCTGTACTGAAACACGGTCAGGTGGCTTGGGGCTGTTAAACACCAGAATTTGGAACATGGCGGCTGTGGGGAAGCTGGCTTGGTGGGTACACACCAAGGCAGATCATGTTTGGGTACGATGGGTGCACCACATATACATTAAGTGTAACAACCTGGTTTTTAGTCGACTTTCGTTCTCTGAAAAATTGGTCATGCATGACCATGGGTGAGCCGGCCTAAGGTGCAACAAGTGGGCTCGATTTTCGTTCTCGGAATTTTCGATTTACGCGTACGCGAAAAGTCTTGAAATAAAATATATGATTCTAAAATAATGTTTAGAAATAAGATCGAAAATAAAAATGAAAATGAAACTCAAAACGAAATCAAAACAAAAATCGGGTACTAAATCCTCGTAGTTTTGATTATAAATTTTATTTGATCGAAATACTTATTTTTTTTGTGGAATGTTCTTGATTTAAATAATCATACTCAAACGTCAAAAAGTTTATCAGTTTGGACTTAGTGTGACTCATTATTTCGAGTTTTAGTGAAAGTGCTAGTTAAACCAAAATGGAATAGTAATTTGATATTATTATAATATGTTTTGTTAGTAATAATCCAAAATGATTAAGCCTTAACTAATTTGTTAAATTTGGATTATGGGTAAGTATAATTGAAAAAGAATTAGGTGATTTTAATCACCTTGAGTGGCTCGGCCACTTTGGTCAAGATTGACCTCGAATTGCGTGCCGAAATTTGTTGTTGAGAAAATTGTCGTAGATTCATCATTTGATTTATCGAGTTTGAATAAGTAAAAATAAAGTTCAAATTCGAAGTATATCAAAATGGTTTTAATTTAGGTGCGAGGAGAACTTGTAGTGTATTGTTTAAGGATTTAAAAGAGTAAGATGGTCTAATTATCGATCTACTAATTATAATTAGCTTAATTTAACACGGGGTGTTACAAACCTCCCCCCTTAGAAAAAGTTTCGTCCCGAAACTTGAATGTAGAAAAGAATTTTCACCTGAGTCAAAAAGTTCGGGGTATTTCTCCTTCATTGAGGCCTCGGTCTCCCAAGTTGCTTGCTCGGTCAATTGACCTCTCCATAGTACCTTCACTAAGGGAACCGTTTTCCGTCTCAATACCTTGGTTTCTCGAGCTAGAATCTTCACTGGTCTCTCGGAGTAAAGCAGGTTAGGCTCAACCGCAATTACGTCAGGAGTAATGATGTGACTTGGGTCACTCCTGTATCTCCTCAGTTGAGAAACGTGGAACACGTTGTGAACTTTGGATAAGTTGGGGGGTAGCGCTAGGCGATAGGCTACCTCGCCAATCCTTTCAAGTACTTCGTAAGGTCCAACGTACTTAGGACTCAGTTTTCCTTTCAATCCGAAACGTCGAACCCCCTTCATGGGTGATACTTTCAAGAACACATGATTACCAACCTCGAACTCGATTGGTCGACGATGCTTGTTGGCATACATCTTACGGCGGTTTGTGCCGCTAGCAGGCGTTCCCGAATGATTTTTATGTGTTCAATTTGGTCTTGAATGACCTGTGGTCCAGTTCCCACATTATCACTAGCATCGTCCCAACAGACTGGGCTACGACACTTTCTCCCGTACAGTGCCTCGAATGGAGCACAACCCAAACTTGCATGGAAACTATTGTTGTAGGAGAATTCAATCAAAGGTAGACTTTTCTCCCAATTCTCGTTGAATTCTAAAGCACATGCCCTGAGCATGTCCTCGACCGTTGGATAGTTCGCTCGGTTTGACCATCGGTCGCAGGGTGGAAAGCGGTGCTCATCTTGATTGACTTCCCAATCTTTGGAGCTTGTCCCAAAATGAGAGGTGAACCTCGGATCCCTATCAGAAATAATGTCTAGTAATTACGCCGCGTAATCGGATCACCTCCTTCTCATATGCCCTAGCTAACTCTTCAAGGCTCCAGGTGTCTTTGATTGGCGGGGAAATGGGCGATTTTGTTAAGCGGTCCACTATCACCCAGATCGCATTATTTCCCTTGTGAGTTCTCGGTAAGCCCGTTATGAAATCCATGGAAATGGAGTCCCATTTCCCCAATGGAATGTCCAAGGGTTGTAGTAGTCCCCCAGGTCGCTGGTGTTCGAATTTCACCTTCTGAAAGATTAAGCACTTTGCAACGTACTCGGCAATCTCTGCTTTCATTCCTACCCACCAGAACCTCAGTTTTAAGTCTTGGTACATCTTATCGGACCCTGGATGTATGGAGTATCGTGTGCTATGTGCCTCGTCAAGGATCTTTCTCTTTAACACTGGTACGTCGGGCACACACCACCTTTCTTTGAATCTCAAACTCCCGTCAGGTTTAATCTCAAACCCTTCTCGGTTTCCTGAAGGAATTTCCCTTCTGATTTTCACGAGTTCTTCATCCTCCCATTGTAGAGCTCTAATCTCGTGATATAACTCCGGTTCTGCGATCATTGCGTTCAAATCAGCATCGTCAGACTGAACCACCTCTAAGTTCATTCTCTTGAAGTCTCTGACAATACCAGCCGGAATTTCCCAGATGTTGCTAAGGGTATGCGTAGTCTTTCTACTCAGAGCGTCTGCAACGACGTTCGCCTTACCCTCATGGTACGCCAGCTTCAATCTTGTAGTCTTTGATCGATTCTAGCCATCGGCGTTGTCTCATGTTGAGCTCATACGTGTGAAGATATATTTCAGGCTCTTGTGGTGCGTGTAGAACTTGATACTTACTCGTAGAGATAATGACGCCTTGATTTTTAAAGCAAACACCACAATTTGCTAATTCCAGGTCATGAGTTGGGTAGTTTCGCCATGAACCTTTAATCGCCTTGATGCGTAGCAATGACTTTCCCTTGTTGCATCAAGATGCGCAACCCAGGCCATTCAAGGTGGCGCCATCAGAGACTTCATACTCGTCTCCATCAGTGGGGAGAGCTAAGACCGGCGCTGTGGTAAGCCTTGTCTTGAGTTCTTGGAATGCATTCTCGCACTCGTCGCCCCAAATGAACTTGGAGTCCTTCTGTAGTAACTTGGTCATCGGTCGTGCTACCTTAGAGAAGTCTGGGACGAATCTTCTGTAGTATCCTGCCAAACCTAGGAAGCTGCGTATCTCAGTTATATTTGTGGGAGCCTTCCATTCTTTCACTGCGTCGATCTTTGCTGGATCTACCATCACTCCGCCCTTCGAGATGACGCGTGACCCAGAATGCTACCTTCTCGAGCCAAAATTCGCACTTTGAAAACTTAGCATACCACTTATATTCCCTTAGTATCCCCAAGATGATACGGAGATGTTCCTCGTGTTCTGCCCCAGTCTTGGAATAAATAAGGATGTCGTCAATGAAAACCACCACGCATATGTCCAAGTATTCGTGAAAGGTTACATTCATTTGATCCATGAACACTGCTGGTGCATTTGTCAGACCAAAAGGCATGACTTTAAATTCATAGTGACCATATCTGCTTCTGAAAGCAGTCTTCTGGATATCCTGTTCCCTTACCGCAATTTGATGGTAACCTGACCTTACATCGATCTCAGAAAACACCCTGCGCTTCTTCAATTGATCAAAGAGATCGTCGATTCTGGGTAAAGGGTAGCGGTTCTTAATGGTTACCTTGTTCAATTCCCTGTAGTCTATGCAGAGTCTCATACTGCCGTCCTTCTTTTTCACAAAGAGGACCGGTGCCCCCCAAGGTGAGACACTTGGTCTTATGAAACCCTTTTCGATCATTTCTTCCAGTTGTTTCTTCAGCTCTTGCAGTTCTACTGGTGCCATCCTGTAAGGTGCCTTTGAGATAGGTGTCGTGCCTGGCGCAAGGTCGATAGAGAATTCAACATCACGTGCAGGAGGCAAGCCTGGCAACTCATCTGGGAAGACATCAGGGAACTCCCGTACTACGTGGATATCTTCAATGTTCACGCTTTCCTTTACTTCGTTGACGCTACATAGGTACACTTGATGCCCTTTTCTTTCTAACCGTTGTAGTTGTAGCACAGATATGATTTTCGCCCCCTTAATTGGCGATGTTTTCTGATACGTAACCCTAGTTCCCATAGGATGCTTCAAGCGAATCTTTCGGTCTCGGCACTCGAATATTGCATGGTATTTAGTCAACCAATCGATACCCAGTATGACGTCGAACTCCGGCATGTCAAACAGAATAAGGTCGGAAGGAAAGGTTGTTTTATGAATTGTGATTGGAGTTTCTTTGAAAATTTTAGAGCATTTGAAAATTTTACCGTTTGGTAGAGAAATATTTGCGTCGATTGATTCAGAATTTGTGAGATTTGCTTTTGAGGCAAATTTAGAAGATATAAAGGACAATGATGCCCCAAAGTGTCAAATAAAACGATAGCGCCACAGAGTTTATAAGAAAAATACGAAGAATGACGCCGACCTCAGGTGACTCCTGCCTCCGCTCGTGAGGACGTATGCTCGACCTTGTTCCCCGACAGATTGTGGTACTCCCGCAACAGGTGCCGCGTTTAGGTTGTTGGGGCATACATTTGCTTTATGCCCTATCTGTTTACAACGATAGCAGGTAATTGGTTGGCCATTACACTGTTTCCCCTCATGTTTCGCCTTGCCACACATATTGCAATTTCCCGGTAATGCCCTTGGTTGAGGAGCCCTTCCTACAACCATTGCTCTCTGATTATTCCCAGCAGGAAGCCTGTTT
Source organism: Dianthus caryophyllus (assembly GCA_023091065.1). Lineage (NCBI taxonomy): Eukaryota > Viridiplantae > Streptophyta > Magnoliopsida > Caryophyllales > Caryophyllaceae > Dianthus > Dianthus caryophyllus. Next base: position 16,695,209 of record CM041527.1, on the reverse strand, counting down.
TGGAACGCAGGCCTCTGGAAATTTGGCCTCTGCTGTATAGGGATTTGGTAGTTAAACCACGGATGAAGCTCGATTTGTGATACTAAGGCACAAACACCTTCTTCTTCTTTTCAGCCTTTTCCAACTCCAGAGAAGCCCATAGGCTACATGCGCATTCATACGCTGCAGCAACGGTATTGTAGGTGTTGGTACTCATGTGGGTACGCATAGTGTTGGACATATTGCGCAGATATCTCTGGGTCATGGCCCTTTCGTTGGGAGCGATCGCAGCCCCAAATTTGGCCAGCTGTTGAAATTTTGTGGTGTATTCTTGGAGTGTCATGTCTCCCATCTTAAGAGCTATGAACTCCTCTTCCTTCTGACAACGGAGCTCATACCAGAAGTACTTCTCCTTGATTTTCGCTGTGAACTCGTACCATGTGAACGTGGCGTCAGGTTCGTTGGTCTTGATCACGTTCCACCAATCATTCGCCTCACCTTTCAAGTAGTAGGCGGCGATGTTTACCCTATCCTCTGGTGGTGTCCTGCTCAGATCCATCAACTTTTTCATCTCTTCTAGCCAATTCGTGAGATCGATAGGGTCACTTGAACCCGAGTATTCTTGTGGTCGATGACGTGAAACACGATCAAACGCGCTTGGATGATGTTGGCGGTTTGCGTTGTCCGTGGCTATTTCTGCCAAACGGATCAAAGATTCTTCTGCCAGGAGGTGTCTTTCCTCGTCTGTCATTGGAGGTGCAGCCATTCTGAAAGAATTAAGACGTGAAGGAATTTATTAGTATTGCGAGAGGTTAGAAGGCATGCTTATCATTGATAGCTTTTACTTGAAAGTAAAGGCAATAACGGCAGTTATGCAAGTAAGCACAGAAGTTAGGTATTTTATTTCATTGAGATGTAATTTTTGGTTACATCGGTTTTAGAATTTAAAAATATATCTTGTACATTTTCTTGGTATGAATGAAAAGGTAGGAGAGAGGGAATGTATTTTTATGGGATTAATTATGATTTAACAGATGTCCTCGCTCCGTGCCGTCTGGTACTCCTTCAGTGCTTCGATCCTCGGGAATTGAATTATTATTTAGATTTTATATCCGAGGATAGTTGTTAGTTTTTGTCAGTCACTTCAGCAAGTAGCAAGCATACGATAGTTAGTGTATTTTATTTTGAGGGCAGTAGTTCGTTATTTAAAAGTCCTTAGTCTATGGTCAGTCCTTAAGATTTCTACCCATCCTCACACTTTAAAGCGATTTCAAGTTATTATTTAAGTGATCTAATAAAAAGAAAAATCTAATTTATTATTTGATCCTAGTAGTCTTGCAGTTTAACATATTAATATGTTTGTACTGCCCAGGTGTCTCTCGTTAGGTAAGCATAAATCGCATTAGGCAATTTATGTTACGGTCACGAGTCAGCTCTGATACCAACTGTAACAACCTGGTTTTTAGTCGACTTTAATTACTAAGGCGGAAATTAATTAAGTCTTAAACCAGCGTCATTAATTATACATAAACCCAAAGTATTACAACATCGTTCAAGAGTTGAATAAAACAACTCTAAATACGGAATTTAAAAGAGTATGGTGTTATATATTACATATCTCTCGAAATACAGCAAAAGTAAAGTATAAACACGTCTTGTGGCCCCGTCCAAAATCCAGCTCTCGGTCCACGATCTTCCTGCACAATAAACTATTGGGGGGATGCCCGCTGAGCGGACAGTGACTAGCTATGCTCATACTTACCCTCGATTTCAATTACTTTGGTTTAATATTATCGCTTTATAAACATAACATTATGATAAAAACATAAACATGCTTAATACAATTAGCATGTAAAGACATATATGTCATAATAAGCATGCGATTAAAGCGATAAATCATATAAGCATGATATTCAGTTATGAAAGCAAATAACATATAATATCATAGCCATAGTATCACAACATATCAGCAAGATTACAAAGCGATATCAGATCGCATACATACATACATATCGTATTGTTCTCATCATGCAGACTCGATTCACTTCAGAAACTTGTGGTCTTTAATTTTCGAAGATGGTACACACTCGTTCTCATTTAATCAGACAACAAACAACACATACTGCTTACGAGCCTGACCACTGAGTAGGTCTTTGTACTCTGATCGATTGCATCTCACTTCCATAGTGCAGAGACTTACTCGACTCGTAAACCACGCCGAATACTATAATACTTGCATCTCATCCTCTAGTGTTCGAAATGATTCGAACTTCAGATACAATCTCGTCAAGTGATCTTTACATGTGGCAAGAACGAATGCTAGTGTCGCGCCCACTAAGAACGAAACACGGCAAGGAGACTTGAACCGCTATAATCGGCATTAATCGCCACGGTGCCCTGGTAACTTTAGCGAAATAGGGGAATAAAACCCTAGTCTAGTACATGTACACTAGTATCCAATTTAAGAATGGGCTATGCTAATCATAGAGCACCTTAACTCAGGATAAAACGACTATTTCCTAAAGCCTGAGACAAAAGCCTTGGCATATTCATTATCTTGTCCGGCAATGGCGACCGCCACAAGACTATCTTAACCCCACTTCACTCACGATTGACGTTCCCTTATCTGAGGCCCAAGCTTGACCTTTTATTTAAACATACTCATGATTTATTATTTATTTGATATTACATATCACATGTTTCTGGACTCTCCTAGTCTCATCGTCAAACGTTGTATTTGAATGGTAGGTTTCATATGATCACATAACACATTCGTTTATTATTTGAAGTGTTGTTAATTATTAACATTTTTAAGATTTTAAATTGAAACGTTGATTAGTATGTCCAAATTTTATTTAAGTGTTTTTCAAAACACTTTAAGTCATTTACTTCTTCATTTTAAATTTTCTATACTTAGTAAAATTTTCAATTATTTTCAGTATTTCACTATTCACTTTTCACTATTCATCGTATTTTACTATTCATTGTATTTACTATTCATCGTATTTACTATTCACCGTATTTTATACGTATTTTTATACGTATTCGTATTTTTATACTTCGTATTCTATACGTATTTTTATACGTATTCGTATTTTTATACTTCGTATTTTATATGTATTTTTATCCTTATACTTATTATTATTTCTTTTATACTTGAGGTATTTATAAAACTAAATCTTTTATTTCCTAAGTATAGATTTCTAGTTTTAAAGTCGTTAGGTTCGTTTTGTACTTAGGCGATTTTTGAAAATATCTAAAAGTCTAGTTTTAAAAACGTTAAGTTCATTTTGTATTTAGTGATTTGTGAAAATATTTTAAAATGTAAGACTCGGTTAAATTTAGCCGTCTATTTATTTAAGTTAGTGATAGTATCGTGGATGATTCATTTATAGTCCGTATGTCCAAATTCAATAATCCAGTAGCAAAGGTAGTATCACACGATTTAATTCATTTTTATAACGGTTAACATATTTTCATCGGTTTATCGTATTTCATTTATAACTAAAACAATTTATACAAAAATTCAATTCTAATTACTATTTAACTTTAGTGACTTAGTGATAATTTCATTTTGATCAAATTTAGTCATTTAAGTTGAAAATGCCGTGTATATGTATATTGTATTCAAATCAATTTATTTCTTTTAAATTTCTTAATTCTAACTTAATAATTACTAATTAAATTATTTTAACAATTAAACTAAAAAGTGATAAGAACAATTTTGGACCTAAAATAGCCCAAAATGCCGTGGCTAATGTAGTAGTGTTCTAAATTTTTATTTTTTTGATTTTATCGGTTTTTAGCCTAAAGTCTTTATATTTTAATTATTCTAATTATACTAAAATGATTTAAACTAAAATGAAACTTACTAAAAATTTCATTTATATTTATGAATAGTGTTTTTCAACACTTTAATTTTCTAACTTTTTATTCCTTAAGATTTATAATGTTTAAGTTATATATCTAGTATTATAATTACTTATTAGTAAATAAAAACAATAAATAACAACAAATATAAAATAAAATGAAATCAAAGTGTACTAACATGGTGAACATCACATGAACATTTAAAGAACATCAAGAACACAAACATAAACTCAAGAACACATAAAGCATATTTAACATCTTATAATTTATTCTTTTAATTTAATTCTTTTTACATGACTACATCCATTTCATACTAACTTAGCTTAAAATATAATTTACATAAATTAAAAGTGAAATTTTATAAAATAAAAAGGGAAATGCCGAATGGATGTATGTATGTGTATAAATTTTCATTTTCGATTTTAATCACTTTAAACTCATTGTTAATATTTCACATAATGTTTATATATGATTATAACCTAACTAAATCATAACTAAGCATAAAAATCATATGAACATAAATTAAAAGTGCTCAAAATTAATTTAACTAAATATATGAACATGATACTACAATAATCTATTTAACATATTATTTAGTTATTATCATTTTATTATACAACACATAAACATACAAGTACACTTAGGTGATGTTTAACATATTTAACATAATTTTCATACTCATAAAATTATAATAACAAAACAAGTTAATTTACTAAAAGAATAATATAAGACAAGGCTAGTCACCTTGATCGGCAAAGTTTATTGATTTTCCGGATCGACTATGTTATCTAAATCTAAGTCTTCACCCAAGTACCCGTCTTCACCTTCAAAAATAAACCCGAAATAAGCTTCAAAATACCCAAGGAATACTAAGAATACTAGTGTAATATTAGAGTAATATTAGGGTTTGATTTTAGTGTGTTTTAGGAGGAAAAATGAAAGAAAATAAAAGGGAAAAAAGGGAGTAAAGGAGCCGGCTAGAAGAGGAGAGAAAATGAGAGTTTTTGACTTGTGAAAATAATGAAAAAGTTGTGCAATTAGATTAGTATTGTGTAGTATAAGTTTTCTTAGGAAAATAATGTTTTAATGTAATTAAATGATGATGAATTAAAGAGGTGTAAGAGAAGTGATGTTGTAGTATTAGTAGGGTGGCTTGTGTAAGAGAAGTGAAGGGTTGAAAAATTGGTCATGCATGACCATGGGTGAGCCGGCCTAAGGTGCAACAAGTGGGCTCGATTTTCGTTCTCGGAATTTTCGATTTACGCGTACGCGAAAAGTCTTGAAATAAAATATATGATTCTAAAATAATGTTTAGAAATAAGATCGAAAATAAAAATGAAAATAAAACTCAAAACGAAATCAAAACAAAAATCGGGTACTAAATCCTCGTAGTTTTGATTATAAATTTTATTTGATCGAAATACTTATTTTTTTTGTGGAATGTTCTTGATTTAAATAATCATACTCAAACGTCAAAAAGTTTATCAGTTTGGACTTAGTGTGACTCATTATTTCGAGTTTTAGTGAAAGTGCTAGTTAAACCAAAATGGAATAGTAATTTGATATTATTATAATATGTTTTGTTAGTAATAATCCAAAATGATTAAGCCTTAACTAATTTGTTAAATTTGGATTATAGGTAAGTATAATTGAAAAAGAATTAGGTGATTTTAATCACCTTGAGTGGCTCGGCCACTTTGGTCAAGATTGACCTCGAATTGCGTGCCGAAATTTGTTGTTGAGAAAATTGTCGTAGATTCATCATTTGATTTATCGAGTTTGAATAAGTAAAAATAAAGTTCAAATTCGAAGTATATCAAAATGGTTTTAATTTAGGTGCGAGGAGAACTTGTAGTGTATTGTTTAAGGATTTAAAAGAGTAAGATGGTCTAATTATCGATCTACTAATTATAATTAGCTTAATTTAACACGGGGTGTTACAAACCTCCCCCCTTAGAAAAAGTTTCGTCCCGAAACTTGAATGTAGAAAAGAATTTTCACCTGAGTCAAAAAGTTCGGGGTATTTCTCCTTCATTGAGGCCTCGGTCTCCCAAGTTGCTTGCTCGGTCAATTGACCTCTCCATAGTACCTTCACTAAGGGAACCGTTTTCCGTCTCAATACCTTGGTTTCTCGAGCTAGAATCTTCACTGGTCTCTCGGAGTAAAGCAGGTTAGGCTCAACCGCAATTACGTCAGGAGTAATGATGTGACTTGGGTCACTCCTGTATCTCCTCAGTTGAGAAACGTGGAACACGTTGTGAACTTTGGATAAGTTGGGGGGTAGCGCTAGGCGATAGGCTACCTCGCCAATCCTTTCAAGTACTTCGTAAGGTCCAACGTACTTAGGACTCAGTTTTCCTTTCAATCCGAAACGTCGAACCCCCTTCATGGGTGATACTTTCAAGAACACATGATTACCAACCTCGAACTCGATTGGTCGACGATGCTTGTTGGCATACATCTTCTGGCGGTTTTGTGCCGCTTGCAGGCGTTCCCGAATGATTTTTATGTGTTCAATTTGGTCTTGAATGACCTGTGGTCCAGTTCCCACATTATCACTAGCATCGTCCCAACAGACTGGGCTACGACACTTTCTCCCGTACAGTGCCTCGAATGGAGCACAACCCAAACTTGCATGGAAACTATTGTTGTAGGAGAATTCAATCAAAGGTAGACTTTTCTCCCAATTCTCGTTGAATTCTAAAGCACATGCCCTGAGCATGTCCTCGACCGTTTGGATAGTTCGCTCAGTTTGACCATCTGGTCGCAGGTGGAAGCGGTGCTCATCTTGATTGACTTCCCAATGCCGCTTGGAGCTTGTCCCAAAATGAGAGGTGAACCTCGGATCCCTATCCGAAATAATGTCTAGCAGATGCAGCGTGTAATCGGATCACCTCCTTCTCATATGCCTTAGCTAACTCTTCAAGGCTCCAGGTGTCTTTGATTGGCAGGAAATGGGCCGATTTTGTTAAGCGGTCCACTATCACCCAGATCGCATTATTTCCCTTGTGAGTTCTCGGTAAGCCCGTTATGAAATCCATGGAAATGGAGTCCCATTTTCCGATGGAATGTCCAAGGGTTGTAGTAGTCCCAGTGTTGGTGTTCGAATTTCACCTTACGAAAGATTAAGCACTTTGCAACGCACTCGCAATCCGCTTTCATTCCTACCCACCAGAACCTCAGTTTTAAGTCTTGGTACATCTTATCGGACCCTGGATGTATGGAGTATCGTGTGCTATGTGCCTCGTCAAGGATCTTTCTCTTTAACACTGGTACGTCGGGCACACACCACCTTTCTTTGAATCTCAAACTCAGTCAGGTTTAATCTCAGACCCTTCTCGGTTTCCTGAAGGAATTTCTCTTCTGATTTTCACGAGTTCTTCATCCTCCCATTGTAGAGCCCTAATCTCGTGATATAACTCCGGCTCTGCGATCATTGCGTTCAAATCAGCATCGTCAGACTGAACCAACTCTAAGTTCATTCTCTTGAAGTCTCTGACAATACCAGCCGGAATTTCCCAGATGCTGCTAAGGGTATGCGTAGTCTTTCTACTCAGAGCGTCAGCAACGGCGTTCGCCTTACCCTCATGGTACAGCCAGCTCAATCTTGTAGTCTTTGATCGATTCTAGCCATCGGCGTTGTCTCATGTTGAGCTCATACGTGTGAAGATATATTTCGTGCTCTTGTGGTCTGTGTAGAACTTGATACTTACTCCGTAGAGATAATGACGCCAGATTTTTAAAGCAAACACCACAGCTGCTAATTCCAGGTCATGAGTTGGGTAGTTTCGCTCATGAACCTTTAACTGCCTTGATGCGTAAGCAATGACTTTCCCTTGTTGCATCAGTACGCAACCCAGGCCATTCAGTGAGGCGTCACTGTAGACTTCATACTCGTCTCCATCAGTGGGGAGAGCTAAGACCGGCGCTGTGGTAAGCCTTGTCTTGAGTTCTTGGAATGCATTCTCGCACTCGTCGCCCCAAATGAACTTGGAGTCCTTCTGTAGTAACTTGGTCATCGGTCGTGCTACCTTAGAGAAGTCTGGGACGAATCTTCTGTAGTATCCTGCCAAACCTAGGAAGCTGCGTATCTCAGTTATATTTGTGGGAGCCTTCCATTCTTTCACTGCGTCGATCTTTGCAGGATCTACCATCACTCCGTCCTTCGAGATGACGTGACCCAGGAATGCTACCTTCTCGAGCCAAAATTCGCACTTTGAAAACTTAGCATACCACTTATATTCCCTTAGTATCCCCAAGATGATACGGAGATGTTCCTCGTGTTCTGCCCCAGTCTTGGAATAAATAAGGATGTCGTCAATGAAAACCACCACGCATATGTCCAAGTATTCGTGAAAGGTTCTGTTCATTTGATCCATGAACACTGCTGGTGCATTTGTCAGACCAAAAGGCATGACTTTAAATTCATAGTGACCATATCTGCTTCTGAAAGCAGTCTTCTGGATATCCTGTTCCCTTACCGCAATTTGATGGTAACCTGACCTTAGATCGATCTTAGAAAACACCCCTGCGCCCTTCAATTGATCAAAGAGATCGTCGATTCTGGGTAAAGGGTAGCGGTTCTTAATGGTTACCTTGTTCAATTCCCTGTAGTCTATGCAGAGTCTCATACTGCCGTCCTTCTTTTTCACAAAGAGGACCGGTGCCCCCCAAGGTGAGACACTTGGTCTTATGAAACCCTTTTCGATCATTTCTTCCAGTTGTTTCTTCAGCTCTTGCAGTTCTACTGGTGCCATCCTGTAAGGTGCCTTTGAGATAGGTGCCGTGCCTGGCGCAAGGTCGATAGAGAATTCAACATCACGTGCAGGAGGCAAGCCGGGCAACTCATCTGGGAAGACATCAGGAACTCCGTACTACGTGGATATCTTCAATGTTCACGCTTTCCTTTACTTCGTTGACGCTACATAGGTACACTTGATGCCCTTTTCTTTCTAACCGTTGTAGTTGTAGCACAGATATGATTTTCGCCCCCTTAATTGGCGATGTTTTCTGATACGTAACCCTAGTTCCCATAGGATGCTTCAAGCGAATCTTTCGGTCTCAGACTCGAATATTGCATGGTATTTAGTCAACCAATCGATACCCAAGATGACGTCGAACTCCCAGATGTCAAATGTAATAAGGTCGGAAGGAAAGGTTGTTTTATGAATTGTGATTGGAGTTTCTTTGAAAATTTTAGAGCATTTGAAAATTTTACCGTTTGGTAGAGAAATATTTGCGTCGATTGATTGAATTTGTGAGATTTGCTTTTGAGGCAAATTTAGAAGATATAAAGGACAATGATGCCCTGTCAAATAAAACGATCAAGGCCACAGAGTTTATAAGAAAAATACGAATGACGCGGCCTCAGGTGACTCCTCCGCCTCCGCTCGTGAGGACATATACTCGACCTTGTACCACAACAGTTGTGGTACTCCCGCAACAAAGCCGTTTAGGTTGTTGGGGCATACATTTGCTTTATGCCCTATCTGTTTACAACGATAGCAGGTAATTGGTTGGCCATTACACTGTTTCCCCTCATGTTTCGCCTTGCCACACATATTGCAATTTCCCGGTAATGCCCTTGGTTGAGGAGCCCTTCCTACAACCATTGCTCTCTGATTATTCCCAGTGAGAAGCTTTGTTTTGGAACGCAGGCCTCTGGAAATTTGGCCTCTGCTGTATAGGACGCTGGTAGTTCGGCTTCTGGATGAAGCTCGACTGTGATACGGAAGGCACAAACACCTTCTTCTTCTTTTCAGCCTTTTCCAACTCCAGAGAAGCCCATAGGCTACATGCGCATTCATACGCCGCAAAGCGGTATTGTAGGTGTTGGTACTCATGTGGGTACGCATAGTGTTGGACATATTGCGCAGATATCTCTGGGTCATGGCCCTTTCGTTGGGAGCGATCGCAGCCCCAAATTTGGCCAGCTGTTGAAATTTTGTGGTGTATTCTTGGAGTGTCATGTCTCCCATCTTAAGAGCTATGAACTCCTCTTCCTTCTGACAACGGAGCTCATACCCGAAGTACTTCTCCTTGATTTTCGCTGTGAACTCGTACCATGTGAACGTGGCGTCAGGTTCGTTGGTCTTGATCACGTTCCACCAATCATTCGCCTCACCTTTCAAGTAGTAGGCGGCGATATTTACCCTATCCTCTGGTGGTGTCCTGCTCAGATCCATCAACTTTTTCATCTCTTCTAGCCAATTCGTGAGATCGATAGGGTCACTTGAACCCGAGTATTCTTGTGGTCGATGACGTGAAACACGATCAAACGCGCTTGGATGATGTTGGCGGTTTGCGTTGTCCGTGGCTATTTCTGCCAAACGGATCAAAGATTCTTCTGCCAGGAGGTGTCTTTCCTCGTCTGTCATTGGAGGTGCAGCCATTCTGAAAGAATTAAGACGTGAAGGAATTTATTAGTATTGCGAGAGGTTAGAAGGCATGCTTATCATTGATAGCTTTTACTTGAAAGTAAAGGCAATAACGGCAGTTATGCAAGTAAGCACAGAAGTTAGGTATTTTATTTCATTGAGATGTAATTTTTGGTTACATCGGTTTTAGAATTTAAAAATATATCTTGTACATTTTCTTGGTATGAATGAAAAGGTAGGAGAGAGGGAATGTATTTTTATGGGATTAATTATGATTTAACAGATGTCCTCGCTCCGTGCCGTCTGGTACTCCTTCAGTGCTTCGATCCTCGGGAATTGAATTATTATTTAGATTTTATATCCGAGGATAGTTGTTAGTTTTTGTCAGTCACTTCAGCAAGTAGCAAGCATACGATAGTTAGTGTATTTTATTTTGAGGGCAGTAGTTCGTTATTTAAAAGTCCTTAGTCTATGGTCAGTCCTTAAGATTTCTACCCATCCTCACACTTTAAAGCGATTTCAAGTTATTATTTAAGTGATCTAATAAAAAGAAAAATCTAATTTATTATTTGATCCTAGTAGTCTTGCAGTTTAACATATTAATATGTTTGTACTGCCCAGGTGTCTCTCGTTAGGTAAGCATAAATCGCATTAGGCAATTCATGTTACGGTCACGAGTCACTCGATACTAATCAGAATAACCTGGTTTTTAGTCGACTTTAATTACTAAGGCGGAAATTAATTAAGTCTTAAACGGCGTCATTAATTATACATAAACCCAAAGTATTACAACATCGCTCAAGAGTTGAATAAAACAACTCTAAATCACGAATTTAAAAGAGTATGGTGTTATATATTACATATCTCTCGAAATACAAAGAAAAGTAAAGTATAAACACGCCTTGTGGCCCCGCCCAAAATCCAAATTTCTCTACCCACGATCTTCTGCACAGTAAACTGTTGGGGGGGTGCCCGCTGAGCGGACAGTGACTAGCTATGCTCATACTTACCCTCGATTTCAATTACTTTGGTTTAATATTATCGCTTTATAATTATAACATTATGATAAAAATATAAACATGCTTAATACAATAAGCATGTAAAGACATATATGTCATAATAAGCAAGCGATTAAGCGATAAATCATATAAGCATGATATTCGATTATGAAAGCAAATAACATATAATATCATAGCCATAGTATCACAACATATCAAAGAAGATTACAAAGCGATATCGGATCGCATACATACATACATATCGTATTGTTCTCATCATGCACTCGATTCACTTTAAACTTGTGGTCTTTAATTTTCAAGATGGTACACACTCGTTCTCATTTAATCGGACAACAAACAACACATACCGCTACGAGCACGATTGAGTAGGTCTTTGTACTGATCGATTGCATCTCACTTCCATAGTGCGAGAGACTTACTCGACTCGTAAACCACGCCGAATACTATAATACTTGCATCTCATCCTCTAGTGTTCGAAATGATTCGAACTTGAGATACAATCTCGTCAAGTGATCTTTACATGTGGCAAGAACGAATGCTAGTGTCGCGCCCACTAAGAACGAAACTGCAAGGAGACTTGAACCGCTATAATCGGCATTAATCGCCACGGTGCCTGGTAACTTTAGCGAAATAGGGAATAAAACCCTAGTCTAGTACATGTACACTAGTATCCAATTTAAGAATGGGCTATGCTAATCATAGAGCACCTTAACTCAGGATAAAACGACTATTTCCTAAAGCCTGAGACAAAAGCCTTGGCATATTCATTATCTTGTCCCAAGAATGGCGAGCCACAAGACTATCTTAACCCCACTTCACTCACGATTGACGTTCCCTTATCTGAGGCCCAAGCTTGACCTTTTATTTAAACATACTCATGATTTATTATTTATTTGATATTACATATCACATGTTTCTAGACTCTCCTAGTCTCATCGTCAAACGTTTTATTTGAATGGTAGGTTTCATATGATCACATAACACATTCGTTTATTATTTGAAGTGTTGTTAATTATTAACATTTTTAAGATTTTAAATTGAAACGTTGATTAGTATGTCCAAATTTTATTTAAGTGTTTTTCAAAACACTTTAAGTCATTTACTTCTTCATTTTAAATTTTCTATACTTAGTAAAATTTTCAATTATTTTCAGTATTTCACTATTCACTTTTCACTATTCATCGTATTTTACTATTCATTGTATTTACTATTCATCGTATTTACTATTCACCGTATTTTATACGTATTTTTATACGTATTCGTATTTTTATACTTCGTATTCTATACGTATTTTTATACGTATTCGTATTTTTATACTTCGTATTTTATATGTATTTTTATCCTTATACTTATTATTATTTCTTTTATACTTGAGGTATTTATAAAACTAAATCTTTTATTTCCTAAGTATAGATTTCTAGTTTTAAAGTCGTTAGGTTCGTTTTGTACTTAGGCGATTTTTGAAAATATCTAAAAGTCTAGTTTTAAAAACGTTAAGTTCATTTTGTATTTAGTGATTTGTGAAAATATTTTAAAATGTAAGACTCGGTTAAATTTAGCCGTCTATTTATTTAAGTTAGTGATAGTATCGTGGATGATTCATTTATAGTCCGTATGTCCAAATTCAATAATCCAGTAGCAAAGGTAGTATCACACGATTTAATTCATTTTTATAACGGTTAACATATTTTCATCGGTTTATCGTATTTCATTTATAACTAAAACAATTTATACAAAAATTCAATTCTAATTACTATTTAACTTTAGTGACTTAGTGATAATTTCATTTTGATCAAATTTAGTAAAATGCCGTGTATATGTATATTGTATTCAAATCAATTTATTTCTTTTAAATTTCTTAATTCTAACTTAATAATTACTAATTAAATTATTTTAACAATTAAACTAAAAAGTGATAAGAACAATTTTGGACCTAAAATAGCCCAAAATGCCGTGGCTAATGTAGTAGTGTTCTAAATTTTTATTTTTTTGATTTTATCGGTTTTTAGCCTAAAGTCTTTATATTTTAATTATTCTAATTATACTAAAATGATTTAAACTAAAATGAAACTTACTAAAAATTTCATTTATATTTATGAATAGTGTTTTTCAACACTTTAATTTTCTAACTTTTTATTCCTTAAGATTTATAATGTTTAAGTTATATATCTAGTATTATAATTACTTATTAGTAAATAAAAACAATAAATAACAACAAATATAAAATAAAATGAAATCAAAGTGTACTAACATGGTGAACATCACATGAACATTTAAAGAACATCAAGAACACAAACATAAACTCAAGAACACATAAAGCATATTTAACATCTTATAATTTATTCTTTTAATTTAATTCTTTTTACATGACTACATCCATTTCATACTAACTTAGCTTAAAATATAATTTACATAAATTAAAAGTGAAATTTTATAAAATAAAAAGGGAAATGCCGAATGGATGTATGTATGTGTATAAATTTTCATTTTCGATTTTAATCACTTTAAACTCATTGTTAATATTTCACATAATGTTTATATATGATTATAACCTAACTAAATCATAACTAAGCATAAAAATCATACTCCCTCCATTCTTTCCAATTAGCCCCATATACCTTTTTCGGAATTTTTTTCCAATTAGCCCCATTTCCCTTTTTAGTAATAATTTCTCTAACATACCCCACTTTTTCTCACACATACCTACTTTTTCCCACTCACATCCAATTTTTTATAATTAAACTATTCTACTTTTTCTTCACTCTACACCACTTTATTCACTTTTTCTTAAAAATAGTGAAAAAAGGAAGGGGGCTAAATGGAAAGAAGGGAGGGAGTATGAACATAAATTAAAAGTGCTCAAAATTAATTTAACTAAATATATGAACATGATACTACAATAATCTATTTAACATATTATTTAGTTATTATCATTTTATTATACAACACATAAACATACAAGTACACTTAGGTGATGTTTAACATATTTAACATAATTTTCATACTCATAAAATTATAATAACAAAACAAGTTAATTTACTAAAAGAATAATATAAGACAAGGCTAGTCACCTTGATCGGCAAAGTTTATTGATTTTCCGGATCGACTATGTTATCTAAATCTAAGTCTTCACCCAAGTACCCGTCTTCACCTTCAAAAATAAACCCGAAATAAGCTTCAAAATACCCAAGGAATACTAAGAATACTAGTGTAATATTAGAGTAATATTAGGGTTTGATTTTAGTGTGTTTCAGGAGGAAAAATGAAAGAAAATAAAAGGGAAAAAAGGGAGTAAAGGAGCCGGCTAGAAGAGGAGAGAAAATGAGAGTTTTTGACTTGTGAAAATAATGAAAAAGTTGTGCAATTAGATTAGTATTGTGTAGTATAAGTTTTCTTAGGAAAATAATATTTTAATGTAATTAAATGATGATGAATTAAAGAGGTGTAAGAGAAGTGATGTTGTAGTATTAGTAGGGTGGCTTGTGTAAGAGAAGTGAAGGGTTGAAAAATTGGTCATGCATGACCATGGGTGAGCCGGCCTAAGGTGCAACAAGTAGGCTCGATTTTCGTTCTCGGAATTTTCGATTTACGCGTACGCGAAAAGTCTTGAAATAAAATATATGATTCTAAAATAATGTTTAGAAATAAGATCGAAAATAAAAATGAAAATAAAACTCAAAACGAAATCAAAACAAAAATCGGGTACTAAATCCTCGTAGTTTTGATTATAAATTTTATTTGATCGAAATACTTATTTTTTTTGTGGAATGTTCTTGATTTAAATAATCATACTCAAACGTCAAAAAGTTTATCAGTTTGGACTTAGTGTGACTCATTATTTCGAGTTTTAGTGAAAGTGCTAGTTAAACCAAAATGGAATAGTAATTTGATATTATTATAATATGTTTTGTTAGTAATAATCCAAAATGATTAAGCCTTAACTAATTTGTTAAATTTGGATTATGGGTAAGTATAATTGAAAAAGAATTAGGTGATTTTAATCACCTTGAGTGGCTCGGCCACTTTGGTCAAGATTGACCTCGAATTGCGTGCCGAAATTTGTTGTTGAGAAAATTGTCGTAGATTCATCATTTGATTTATCGAGTTTGAATAAGTAAAAATAAAGTTCAAATTCGAAGTATATCAAAATGGTTTTAATTTAGGTGCGAGGAGAACTTGTAGTGTATTGTTTAAGGATTTAAAAGAGTAAGATGGTCTAATTATCGATCTACTAATTATAATTAGCTTAATTTAACACGGGGTGTTACATTAAGGACATGGACTGGATGAATTACACTCCTACATTAAATTCTAGTTGGTGTTGGAGGAAAATTTGTGGAGCAAAAGAAAAACTCAAGACTGGGATGTTCTCTGATGGCTGGTTGAAACACGGTCAGCCCTACACTATTCAGAGTGCATATAAATGGCTACATGGGGAGAGGGAGAAGCAAGGTTGGACAAGTTTCATTTGGTCTCGTTTCAATGTACCACGACACAAGCTGATAGGATGGCTGGCTGTGCAAGACCGTCTAGCCACTCTAGATCGTTTGGTAAGGTTTGGTATCACTACGAATGAGGTATGTTTGCTGTGTATGAAGGAGAAGGAGTCCACTGGGCATTTGTTCTTTAAGTGTGATTATAGTAGACGGTGTGTACAGTGCCTACATAAGGAATTGCAGGTTTCGGATGAAAAAGATGAATGGATGCTGATCTACAAGAAAAGGGCGGCCTCTAAATTTCAACGACAAGTTTTGTTTGCTTTTTTGGTTGGCGTTATATACCATATTTGGATGAGTAGGAATGACTGTCGTGTAAATAATAGAGTTTTACATCCGCAAGTAGTATATAAGCGATTACGAGAGGAGATAAGGGTGAGGATACATAGTCTAGCTACAAACCTCAAGTTGAGTGATAGTACTTGGCTTCTACAGGTCATGTAATTGGCCTAGGAGTCGTAATGGTGATGGTGTATTGTACAAAGTTTATGTTTGGAATTAATGAGATTTACCCTTTTACTGAAAAAAAAAACTAATTAAATTATTTAAGTGGTAAAAATAAAAAGTGATAAATTCATTTTAGGTCCAAAATATACTCCAAAACCGTGGCCCTTTACACTTGTAGTATTTTATTTTCGTTTTCTAATTTTTCGGTTTTGACTTAAAGTTTTTATATACTAAATCTTTAAATTATACTAAAGTGATTTAACTAGTTTAACATCTTCACTAACATTTTATTATATTTATGAATAGTGTTATTTACTCACTTTAAATTTTTAACTTTTATATTTTGATGATTTAGTCTATTTAACTTATATGACTTTTATTTATATTTTTCACTAATGTCTTTAAACTAGAAATAAAATAACACTTTTAATTATTTGAATTAAATTAGTCTTTTGATTTGAAGAACACTTTGAATATGTAAAGAACTTTTATATTTTTCATATGAACCTTAATTAGTTCAATTTTTATATGTTTATAAAATTTTCTCAAATTTTTCCTACAATTCCCTTTTTACTAAACTAATCCTAATATGTTATTTAGAAAAATTAAAACTCAAATTTTGTCCATTTAAAATCAAAATGCCGTGAATATGTATTATTATGTTTAAAAATTTTATTTTTGATTTTTTTATTCTTCTAATTCCACAACTAATTTACTTTATATAATTTATACTTTTTATATGAGTGAAAACATATACAAATATTAACATACAAAAATAAAATCATTGTACACACAAAGTAACAACAATACACTCAAGAACACAATACTTTAAATATAATCAAATTTCATAACAATTTCATTTTAAGTCCTAAACATAAACTAATTATATTTTCATAACCATTTTATTCATAGTATTTTAAGCATGCAATTAACAAAAATTAAAACGAAAAATTTAGTGAAAAATAAAGGGAATGCCGTGTGATGTTAGTGTATTATACTAATGTTATTTTTCGATTTTTGTCTCCTAATTTAACATGTGAAATACTAGGTGATAAAATAAATCATACATGCATCATAAACAATAACAAATAAACAATTTCGAGGCGCTTAACATATAAGTGTGCGGGAAGCACCTTAGGTTAAGTTAGTTGAAATGCTCCTAGCAATTGTCGGGGTCGACGATGTGATCGAATTGGCTCAAGTCGACACTTCCTCCTTGCTCCTCTTCTTTGGTAGATTAGTACATAAAAATATAAATAACAAGTTAGTAATTTATTTTAAAACTAAACTAACCATACTAGCCATTTTTAATGTGTAGTAGTATTTTAGGTTTAGGTGTTGTTTTAAATTCTTTACTACATTGATTTATGTTCATGCTCATTCATAAATTTAAAAAGGAAATGAGTACTAAATATAAATGGTGAGGAATTAATTAAAATGTTCTAGTGAATTTTAAACAATACAAAGAAAGTTTAAGGGAAGAAAATGAGGAGGAAGAAAATGGAGTTCATGTGTTCATGAGGATGAACAAGCTTACTATGTTTCTTGAGGATGAGTTTTGATTTAGAGAGAAAAGAAGTTTAAGACTTAGGAAAAAGGAAGTTTGATGTTGTTGTTGTGTGTATGTCGTGTGATTGTGTTGTGTAGTAGTAGTAGTTTTTTTTGTTTGTGTAATGTGTGAATGTATTAGGAGTTTAGTTTTATTATCAATTAAATTAAAAGGCTAAATGTGATGATGATTTAGTAGGGTGGCTTGACTTAGGGTGGCTTGATTTGTTAGATGTGTAAGAGGACTTGACATTGTGGTAAAGTAGAGACAAAGTGGAAGAGAGCACATGAGCATGTGCTTGCTCAAGAAGGCCGGCCTACATGGTCCTTGTGTGCCTCGGTTTTCGTTTTTGAAATTTTCGATTCTGGCCTTGAAAAGTCTTGAAATAAAATGTATCGTCTTAAAATATTGTTTAGAAGTAAGATCGAAATAAAGGTGAAATTAGTATTCAAAACGAATTCAAAACAAAAATTGGGTACTAGGTTCTTGTAACTTTGACCTAAACCTTATTTGCTCGAAATATATATTTTTTTGGTTGAAAGTTATCGATTTAAATCGTTATACTCAAACGTCAAAACATTTATCAGTTTAGACTTAGTGTGATTCATGATTTCGATATTTATCAAAAGTGTTAGTTAAAATGAAAGGAAATAGTAATTTGATATTAATATAATATGTTTTGTTAGTAACAACTAAAATAGTTTAGTCTTAGTTAGTTGTAGTTGTGCTTGGATTATATGTAAGTAGGTTAGGAAAGAAATTAGGTGACTAAAACCATTCCATGTGGTTCGGCCACTTTGCTAACTTTTTACCTCGATTTGCGTGCCGAAATTTGTCGTTGAGAAAATTGTCGTGGATTCTTCGTTTGATTTATCGAGTTTGAATATGAAAGAATAAAGTTCAAATTCAAAGTAATTCAAAATGGTTTCAGTTTAGGTG
Organism: Dianthus caryophyllus; assembly: GCA_023091065.1. Classification (NCBI taxonomy): domain Eukaryota; kingdom Viridiplantae; phylum Streptophyta; class Magnoliopsida; order Caryophyllales; family Caryophyllaceae; genus Dianthus; species Dianthus caryophyllus. Next base: position 16,676,533 of record CM041527.1, on the reverse strand, counting down.
CTAGGAAAATGTAGTGTGTTGTTTTAGGAAAATAATTGAGTGAGATTGTCTAATTATTAATTTCCTAGTTATGATTAGCTTAAATTAACACGGGGTGTTACAAAAATAATGACATCGCATACGAGAATTGTAGAAAATATTGTATTATGCAACACATTGCATAAATATAATCGAGATGATAAATTTCACCTACAAATGACGAACGTAGGTAGAATCATCTCATTACTACGAACTAGAAAACTGTTTGTCCACCTCTTTTAAGCCCAAAAAATTCAGGGATTAAGCAACTAATGCTTATGGACAAAACCTTTAATTTGTATGGAAATAAAATCACAGCCAATTTCAGCCCGGGACTAACACAAGCCAAACGACACTTATTTTGGCACGTACTTGTAACTAGAGCTGGCAAGCTTGACCCGACCCGAGTGACCCGACCCGAACCCGAGCAAAAACCGACCCGATTGACCCGAAAATATTGTGACCCGAGAACCGACCCGACCCGACCCGATGACGACCCGTAACCCGACATGACCCGATAATCAGTGACCCGAACCCGACCCAGACCCGACCCGATGATGACCCGACCCGATATCGACCCGACAAAATTGACGACCCGATAATTATTAAGCTTAATTTTATTGGATTTAAAGCAAATTATTATTTAGAATGATATATTTGACTTAATAATGAAGTAATTAAATAAAATAACGATCAAAATACTTATTTTAGTGGTTAAAAATTGAAATAATTCGATAAAATGGCGCTGACCCGATAATGACCCGACCCAAACCCGACCCGACCCGATACACTATTTGACCCGATATGACTCGACCCGATGACGACCCGAACCAAACCCGACTCGACCCGAAAGGGCACTTTGACCCGACATGACCCGAACCCGACTTGACCCGACCCGACTTGACCCGACCCAAACCCGACCCGACTGACCCGATTGCCACCTCTACTTGTAACATATCAAGTACGTCACATAATTCTTTAATCAGCACTTCTCATACGGTGTTCGAGAAAAAAAACAACATATCAATGCTTTAATAAAAAAAAATTGTGATAAATGATAAATACGACCAATCGTCACCATAGGGAATGGAAAATATTAGAGTCCTAAAGACACTTTATTTCCATTTAGGTAACAAAAAAAAAAACGGGTGGTGAACATATCTGAAGGTACCGGGAATCGGGATCCGCCACCAAATATTGAAGGAATTTGGAACCTTTTCAGCGCGTCTTAAATCATAAGACGCGGGGGTCTCAGATTTCAAGGCGCGTCGACACCTATCCTTCTGAGGTTATTGTGAAACCAGAGAGGATTCGGAGTGAGGTTACTTTTCGAAAGTTTTGACAAAATGCGTATTGAAAACTGTAATAAAAAAACCTACGTAAAAGTAGTCTTTACTAATTTGAAAACAAATGCTTAATTTCGATATTTGGGCTAAAAATGACGCTACGTACAAGTGCGAATATGTGACTCGGTAAATCTGTGAATAAATAATGTATACTGTCAAAGCTATGACAATTTTGCTATAGGAATTATACGTAAAAATAATAATTCATTGCTTTTGAATTATTAAAATAAACGTTATTTTCCGACTTTGTATTTGATTCTAAGATTTTGTGAAAAACCCTCGGTTTTGCATGTTAAAAAACTAGTTGAAACGGTACAATTTAATTCCGAATCCGTGTTTTTAGTCGTAATTTAATGCATGAATGAGAATTTGCATAATGTAAAAGTGACGTCGGTTTGTTTTAGTGATTTTGAGTCGTTGTTTATGCGATATTGGCGAGGTTTAGACGGATTATGAATCCGAATTACTACAACCGTATTACGAATACGGGTTCGCTAATGCCAATATCGGGTTGGGTTAATGTAACCCTTTGTCCGAGTCTCAAACGTCTAATCCGAAGGTAAAAGTGTTTTACCTTTAAAATGCAGAGACGGTATTTTGAGTGAATTTTTGTAAGTATGAGTGAGAGAGATAGATGAGGATGATAATGAATGAATAATTGATGATGAATAAAATTGAATGTAAGGGGTGTTATTTATAGGGTTTGGCTCGTGTTTGTGCATGACTAAAATAAAAATCGCCTGTATACCAGCGGTTTAGTTTCAGTGTAGCTGTAAACTGAAAGAGAAAGTCAGGTGTCTGACAGAAAAAATAAAAATCGCCTGTGTACAGGCGATTTTAATTTAAATCGCCTGTTCACAGGCGATTTTAATTTTGTTCTGGTGGTGGCTGATTGGACTTGGGCAGCCTTTGTTCATGTGTGACGTATGGGTTTTTGTGTTTTTTTTTGTGTTTGTTACATGTATTTGGGCCAAATTGATTTTTGGTCCAAATTTCAATTTTCGTGCTTCGGTTTTTGTCGTGTTTTTCTGTTTTGGCTCGAATTATTGAGTTAAATTATTTTGCGGTATTGTAGAGTCTTATTTCACAAAAATATGACACGGGACGCACTTTGGCCTGTTTTGAATGTTGGGCTAGTGTGCGTTTCGGGCCGTTTTGTAAATTGGGCCGTTTTGTAGCTTGTTAGGTTGTTTTTGTGAGTCGTTTTAGTAAGACGTTCTTATATTGTGCTTGTATTGTGCTTGAAATGACTAAATTGACATTCATTTTTACGATATATGCAAATTCAAATTAATACATTAAAAATGACTCAAATGTTTTAGACACTTTTGTACCGTTTCGTCTTATTTATAAACATGCATGAAAGTCCTTTTCGTCATTGGGCTTGTTTTTGGGGGGTACGGATAAGGGTATCTACAGAGCCCCCAGTTTGTTTAAGCTTGGACAAAGCGTTAGTCAAACTTAAAAGATAGTATCCGGACCATTACAGTCTCGATACTACCTGGCGGCGCTAAGCATGTGTCTCAGGGGAGAGACGAGGACTTAGTGCCGGGAAATGCGGGGCATGTTTAAGGGCATGCCAGCCTGCGTGTTGTTTGAATGCTTCTTGATGGTGCTTTGCAGTCTAGACGAACTCTGTGTTTTGTGAGTGTGCCTGTAAGTGTACGTGTTTTAGTGTATTCCTTGTAAAAGGGTAAATGACTGACTCGTAAAAGAGGTACATGTTTTTGTGTTTCTCGTAAAAGAGGTACGTGTTTTTGTGTTTGACTCGTAAAAGAGGTACGTGTTTTTGTATTTGACTCGTAAAAGAGGTTAGTGTTTTTGTATTTGACTCGTAAAAGAGGTTAGTGTTTTTGTGAATGACTCGTAAAAGAGGTACGTGTTTTTGTATTTGACTCGTAAAAGAGGTTGGTGTTTTTGTGAACGACTCGTAAAAGAGGTACGTGTTTTCGTATTTGACTCGTAAAAGAGGTTAGTGTTTTTGTGAACGACTCGTTAAAGAGGTTACGTGTTTTGTGTTCGATTAAATGGCATCGTAGTGAAAAGAAAAATGGGTTAAAGGTGTAATGGGCCGACGAATTCAGCCCAAAACAAAGATATAAACCCGTAGATAAAAAGAAAATCGCCAGTAAACTGGCGATTTAGATTTCGTTTGGTTGTTTTTTTTTATAAAACACGGGAGAGAGAAAGGGTGTTCATTTCATCCGAAAATCAAAAATAAAAATCGAAAACCCTTCAACTTCAATCCGGCGATTTTCTTGACCAAAATTCGTTATTCCGACTCCTACAATTCGTCATAGACCAAGGTACGTACTCAACCCACTTGGTTTTTCGTGTTTTGAAGTTAGTTTGAGTCGGTTTTAGCTCGAAAACCCTTTTTTAGGGTTTAGGTCGAACCGTTTGTTTTGCTTTCAACATTTGCCGTCGTCATTGTTTGAAATCGACTTTTGGGAGCCGTATAAGGCCTGCGTTGCTGTTGTTGCTGGCTGTAAGTGAAAACCCGACTCGCCGTCTCGATTTTCGTGCGTTTTGCATAAAAGGGCGTTTTGGTCATTTTCGATTTTGTCTCGAAACTTGCTCAAAATTCCCGTGTAGGTTACCCGTAAGTAGTATAATGCATGGGTGAATTCGTTTCGTTGAAATGTGCGCGAAAAACGGGTCGTTTTGGGTGAAAACCGTGTAAAAGGGGTGTTTTTGGCGTTTGTGCTCTGTTTTTGTCGTGCAAAACGATCCCGAGTGGATCTTTTGTTTTGGAAATGTTGTTGTATGCTAGTGCGGAGGCTTGGGTTACTTGTGTGCGAAAAACGGCTCGAAATACCGTGATTTTCGTGTGTTTTTGTATAGGGGTCGTTTTTTGGGTCGAAATTTTCGGTCCCGAAACTTGCCCAAATTTTCTGTGTTGGATTGTCATGGCTAGCATGGCGCTTGGTTGGTTCTGCTTTGTAGAGAATGCGTTGTTTGGAGGCCAGGTGTTTTGGAGCGTTTTTGCGTAGTTTAGGCTTGGTTTCCTTAAAACCGTTTTCCTCACTTTTCGTGCCTCGTGTACCAAATGTATTGTAATGTATGTTGCATGTGTTGACTAGGGGGTTGTTTCGTGGGAAGTTAGGGCTCTTTTGGCTCAGAAAAGGTCAAGAAAAGGCCGTTTTTGTAGTTTGTAAGCGTTTTGTAAAAGCTATTCAGTTAAGGTGTTGGGGCGCTATTTTCGCGTGAAAATTTTTGTACGTTCTCATTGTGACTTGTATGTTGTGTCTGTCTCAGAAAATATGAATTTCTGGCCTCCTGTAGCGTTTTTGTCATTTCTGTCAATTTTCAGGCTGACTGCTTTCAGCTGTCTTTGCTAATTTTCTGTCGTCTTTGTGCGTGTTTGCTCTCGGACGAGCTGTGTATGACGTATATATTGTATACGAGTCATAAAATGTGCATTTCTATGCTTCTGCTTCGTTTTGGCCTTATCTGTCAAAAATAGGCCTAAAGCTTGTTTTTTGCTGTTTTTGTGTGCTTTTGCTTTCGTAAGTGCCTAGGTAATGTGACTTTTGCATGTGACTTTTGCCGTGCAATCCTTACAGGTTATAAATTTAGATAATCAACTGATTTGTTCATCACAAGTTATATTGGTTTCATACATTGCCAATTTCATTTAAAGAGCAGTTTCTATCCTAGTTCTAACATGTTCTATGTTTATTGGTTCACTCATTTGCAATCAAGATTGAATGGCTTCTTGGCTTAGTGGAACTAAAGAAAGCTCTTGAAAGCTATGGATTTTAATTGTATTATGTATCACTGTAAGAATTGACTGAGGCCGAGCATAGTAAATTTGTATTTTGAAGATGCCATATTGGCACCTTGTGTCCATCGCTCATGTTGGAAGTGGTTGTTGCCTTGTTGGCAAGTTGGTGTAACGCTGCTTCAGGTTTAGGCCTTATTTGAATTGTTTGCAGGTACGTGAAATTTGATGTTAGATACACGAATTTATATCTCAGATTTACAAACACACGTTTGTGTGCCTAGCACCTTGTTATATGTATCTAAGATCAAATTAGATTGATTTCAACAATCATGTGTACATGTTGTGGTTCAATGTAAGTATATATAAATTTGGTGTTCCTAGCACCTTGTTTTATGTATCTAAGATCAATTTGTGTATGTTAATAAAAGGCTATTAGCTTAATGGAAAACCGATGTGTAGTATTGCACATTATGTGGGTTCAAATCCCATATAGCCTATTTGGCTTTGTTGTTTCTATATGTATTCTTGTGTCTTCAGTTGAAAATTTATATACGCTTGTGCTAATTTAATTCGTTCAATAAAATTTTACTATGTATTTCATACAGCCAATATGGGAGTCGAACCCATACTTTGTGCTTTGCACAATGCTCTACCGTTTGAGCTAATTGGCTTTTAAAAAATGATATAGAACAGGCAATTACTATAACACAAGAAGGATGACATCATATAGTAGCAGACAACAGCACGCTGCAGAAAGAAGCATACAGCAGAAGAGAATAGCATGTGGTAGCGAATAGCAGCACGCAACAGCAGATAACAGTGCCCAGAGGACAACAGCACACAGCAGCAGAAAGTAGCGTATAGCAGACAACACGCAGTTACGACAACGTGCAATAGCAAGAAACAATGAGCAGTAGACAACAGTTGCGCGTAACAATGGATTACATGTCCCGAACATCAGCGCGTAGTAGCGGACCACCATCGTGAACTAACGCCAAAAACTATCCACATACAAAACGATCGTCGACATGACCACCATAGATCTACTCAACTTTCACAAATTTAAAAGATGTACAGGCTAATTTTTTTTTAAAAAAAAAAAAACTAACCTCAATAAATAGTTCTCGGGAAATTTCAACTCAAAATCACTCCGAGTAATGGAAAGTAACAGGTACAACGAAGAGTGAGATAAAGCACCGGAAAGTAACAGACTAGGGTCTCTTAAGAGACCTAGTAAAAATACTGTGAAAGTAGACAAAATAGTAAACATATCTATAGTCACCCACCTTTGCAAAGCACCATCGTTTCCAGAACCTGAAGTCGCTTTCCCATTTTCGGTCGTCTTCTCGTTTCCCGCACTAGAATTTCCCCTGGATTTCTTAGTAGAACTCTGATCTTTAACGTCCGAGCCTTTTTCATCTGCTTGAGCAGCACCTGACGTATTTGAACCTAAGACAAATTTGACGAGTCATTAAGCCATGTATTTGAGATTTTACTCTCACTCGCTATTATTTCTTCACTTTAGTCTATTTAATTTCTTAACAAGTTGTAAGTTTCAAACTTGCACCTCTTTAAATAGACCAAAGAGAAGAAATTTTAACTTGCTCATTCAATGTTTAGCAACTTGTGAGTGTCTACAAAGTAATAGTTCCACCAAAAAAGAAATTAAAGTCTTATTCAATTAGGTAAAAAAAACTGTAACTAGGAGGAAAAATCGTATAACTAAAGTCAAAATTACTGTAACTAGAAAATGAATTAACTAAAGCCAAAATTAATTAGGTAAAAAAAAAACTGTAACAAGGGGCAAAAAATCGTGTAACTAACAAGTCTATTTGATCCGCCACTGTCTGCAAATTACACTAATGAGACCACCAAAAAGAACACAACTAGAGGTCATACATCCACAAGACCATACAAAGCATAGCTCAAATCTAATAAACTAACAAGTCTATTTGAGCCAGCAAGATGCTCATAAACAATAAAGTGAGAGATGATAATAAACATTACAGAGATTTTCAGTGAAACTTTGCAATTCTCAAGTAAAAATCAAGTGAGCAATTAAACAAACGGCGAAATACTACTTGGGAACGTATATACTAACAGTAAGAAGCTGATTTGTGCAATCTACTCGCAATTAAGTCGACCATGAATGCAGATATTGAAAGACAAATCGACTCAATTCAAGATAATAAATAACAGATGCACAAATATAACAATATATTAAAGCCAGCCGAATTTGAAGTAGGCTTCTACCAAGCTTCATGGTAACTAGGAATCGTAAAAAATAATTAAGAAAGCAATTAGAAAGAGGTATACATATAACAATATCTGATGCAGGAATCTTTAGCCACTCCTGAATCATCTGCCAGATAATGGAGAAACAAGAATATACATATGAAACACAAATGTTTAAAGCATACACATCATAGGATGTTTCATTTAGACAATAATGAAATTAACAGCACTCACAGAAGCCCAATGTAACCGCAAAGAAGGTGTAAGCACCAAAACTGGCCACGCTTCCTTGACACATGTGGTTACAGTAATTGCCTGCAGAAGCAATACAGCACAATAATGACAGTACCTCAATACCTCAAAGACTCAAAATCTGCACATGATCTTCACAACCACAAAAATACAAAAAATTCAATCAATTTCCAATCTCATCCAATCAACATTTCTAACCACACACAGTTTATCATTAATCAGCTCAATAATCCCTAATTTGAACACAAGTCATAGTAACTTTCATCATAATTCTCACAACAACAATTAGTCATTATAAAAAAAGTCACCTGAATTTGCATTAATTAACTAGATAAATAAGTGAAATAAAACCCAGAAATGTTGAAATTCATATAGTAAAACAATCAAATAAGTAAAGTACAAAAGTGCCCACAAAAAATTCAACTTGAAAACTTGATTAAAAAGGCAAAGACAAAGAGTGCAGCAAAACTGGGGTGGTCAATTCCAATCTAAGCGACTCCGACTAAAAATTCGATGGACGGAGATGGAACAAATGGGAAGCAAGGGAAAAAGAAGGGGTATCGACTCTGACTGAACTCCGGTTGGAGTGGTCGGCTCTGGCGAGGCTTGAGGTGATAAAAAGCGTTGAGGTTTTCCGGCGAGGCTCAAGGCGGCCACCACGCGTGATCTTGTGACAGGTCAAGGCGTAGTCGTGATGCAACGGTGGTTGTTTTCGACGGTGGAGATGACATGAATGATGGATAACGGTGGTCTGTCCGCCATGGATGGTGTCGTCGGCGACAACAACAGGATCTCCGATGAATGTGTTATGTGGCTGTCGTCCGTGGTGGTCGACGTAAGATGTCCGGCAACCGAGAAGGTAGTGGTGGTTGTCAGAGTTTAGGGTTGTGTTAGGGAGTTTAGGCTATCTAATTCTTTTCCTTTTCTTAGCCTTTCCTAATTCCATTCCATTACCTCTTGACAAACCAAACGCCCCCTGAGTGTATTTGGTTGTGTACAAAATTTCTCTCTCCAACTTCCAACCTTATCTTTCTACTTTTTTTTTTTTGGAAAATTTACCCTGAATAATCCATCCTATAAGTGGTATTCCATAAATAAACTATTCTTCATATAATCTCATAATAAACCCAACTATAACATCATTTATCCAAAAATAGACCCACCTTTAAATTAACCTGTTTGTGACCTGCTATATCAAGTCATCTTCATCCTTGAACTTAAATTGAAACATCGACAAATCACACCATTGTCTCGTCTCTCTCTACCATCCCCTTTTACTTCATATCTTGGTCATCATTTTTGTGCCACTATATCTTTCATCAATCGTCACTTAACAAGGCTATGTATTCTCATCTGGAATCAAATTAACATTGCTAGGCAGCCAAATAAGTTTTCACATACCAAGAATTGATATTAACCCATAAATTATGATTTGAGTGACTGAAATTCACAATAGCCCCAAATTTTAGGGTTAAGGCTTATGTGAATTGAAAATTAAGGCAAAAATGGGGTAAAGTAGTATACTATGTGTTGGTTGCAGGTGGTTATGAGGAAGACAGATTTACGTTGAAGTCCCACTAGTGAAGAAATTGACGGTGGCAGTGGGTGGAAGGTGGTGGTGTTCACATTGGTTAGTGGATGGGGTTGTTGGAGGGTGGTGAAAACGAAGTTATTGATGAAGACGTTGGTGGTTTATGAAGGTGGTGAGGTTGGAGGTCGCCTTTAATGAAGGAGAACTGAGGTTGGAGGTCACCTTTAATGAAGGATGAAGGTTGAGTAAAAGATTCAACAATAGCATGATGGGGAGAATTAGAGGATGAAGGTGATAGTTTTCTTTTTTTTACCTGTTGAGCAGGTAACAAGTTAAATAGTCTATTTAAAGACAATATTAAGTATACTTGGGTTTATTGTGGGATTTAATAAAGAACGATTTATTTATGGAATATCATCAATAGGATGGATTATTCCTAGTAAATTTTCCTTTTTTTTTTTTCTTCTTTTTCTTCTCTGAAACCTTCAATTATTTTGACTTTTTAAACTCTACTTTTTTGTTGCCCACTTTAATTTTCTTCAATTATTTTATTTTCTCTTTATACACTACTAATTGTAAGTTTGTCTTTTCATATTGTGCAATGGTTTTTTTATTTTCCTCAAGTTTTAATACGTATTCTAACGATTTTTGGGCTCTGTAATTATTTTGCTCTAATTTATATTGTTTGATATAGATTTTGTGTTCATTATGTTTGAATTAATAATGTTGATTTCTCACGTTTTGTTTTTAGCTTTTGTTCATGAATTGTTTTAATTTTGTTGTTTGATAAAAAAAATTAGATAGAAGCATGATCTACGTGATTATTGTAGTTATTGATATTCCTTTTTTTTTTTTTGTTTTTTTTTTTGTTTTTTTTTTGTGCAATTTCACAATACTCTTCAATTATTAAGCACTTGTGAGTCAAGAAATTACAATAATTGTGGATGAATAAATTGTAGCAAATGTGAATGAAGAAATTATATTTTATTGTCAATAATATTAACCCCAATTCATCCACATCTAAACAATCAGTTATGAATTATAATGATTAAGGATGTAATTGTTGTGAATCTATGATTTAAGTGGTTTGATTATTTAAGTTTACAAGTGTCTTAAATTTCATTACATTAGGGACATAATACCCAGAAAAGCTCTTATTGGTCAAGCAACAATTAACTGGTAATTTTTAAATGTCATACTTACAGTACATACACTTTTGTAATACACTAAATACATAATCAATATGTATTAGATACACTGTCATAATATTTTGATTCATTGTGTGTTGTAATTATATTTGAAAGTTATAATTTTATTTCCTTTTTTTTTTCCCAGATTATGATGAAAAGATTGAAAAGGAAGATAAAGACAATGTTGAAGAAAATAGAAATATCATTTTAATTTGCTTAGGATTTTTATCTATCTAGACATTCTTTATCAAGCAATAGATACATTATTTTTAAGCGTAAGATACATTTACATTAATAAATAGATACACTATTTTTAATTGTTGGTTTAGTGGAAAAATAAATTGAATGTTTTTAAGCATTGAGTATATTTCATTTGAGAAATAGATACATTGTCGTTAAGCGATGGATACATTTCCACTAAGAAATAGATACAATGTCTTAAAGCATTACCTACATGTCTTGGATGAGAAATAATTATGTTTTCAAGATTGGGATACATTTTCACTAAGAAATAGATACATTATTTCAGGGCATTAGATACATTTTTTTAGTAATAAAAACATTGTTTTAAAGCACTGAAAATATTTTTTCTGATTGATGGACACATTTTCTTTGAACAATAGATACGGAGTACATTTTATTGAGAATTAGATACAAAGAAATGAAAACTCAACCAAACACTCCGGCCATCACCACCTCCGGTCACCACCATCTCCGGCCACCACCATACTAATCGGCATACCACGCCGGACTTCATCTATGTTATTACATTGAGAAATTATACTTCCAATCTCTGATAACTTTCAAGACCAATTTAATATCAATTCGTTGACAAAATCTTCAAATATGTCATCGACAAAAGTGTTGCACAACAAAAATCAAACAATATAGTAAGAAATTAAGAAAATGAAAAAAAATAAAAAAAAAAAAAAAAAAAATAAAAACACTTGACCAAGAAAAATATATTTACTGATCAAATAAAATGTATCTATTGTTCAAAGAAAATGTATTTACTAATCAAAGAAAATGTATCTATTGTTCAAAGAAAATGTATTTACTGATTAAAGAAAATGTGTCTTGTGATTTAAAACAATATTTCCTATTACTCAAAGAAAGTGTATCTAACGCTCTAAAACAATATATCTATTTCTTAGTGAAAATGTATCTATTGTTCAAAGAAAATGTGTTTATTTATCACAGAAAATGTATCTTGTACTTTAAAACAATGTTTCCTTTTACTCAAAGAAAGTGTATCTAACGCTTTAAAACAATGTATCTATTCCTCAGTGACAATGTATTCTAGTCTTACAAACATGCTTACTTCTCAAAGATACTATCCAATGCTTTAACCTAGTGTATCTGTTTCTCAATAAAATGTATCTCATGCACAAAACAATGTATCTATTGCTTAATGAAATTTATCTACATACAGGAAAAAAAAAATTAAACGTAATATTTCTTTTTTCTTTAACATTGTCTTCAACTCCGTCTTCAAACTTTTCATCATGACCTAAAAAACAAAATAAATAAAATTATAACTCTCGAAGTTAATCACAACACACATTGTATTAAAACATTACAACAATGTGTAGAAATATTACTACATAGTATCTAATACATTTGATGGTGTATCTGATCGATCTAATGTAAAAAAATATGTATCTATTGCATGTATAATTTTTAAGAATATGTTCATTGTTACTCGTACAATTAGAGCTTTTCTAGGGAGTCCCTATATTGTCATGATATTTGAGACGCTTGAAAACTTAAATCAAACCACTTAAATTATAGCTTCAAAACAATTACAGCCTTAATCATTATAATATATACGTATTGTTTAGATCTAGATGAAAATAGGCTTAACAATGACAATTGATAAGTTCTTCATTAACTAACAATTGGTATAACTTATTCATCTACAATAGATGTAATTTTTTCAATTACAAGTATTATAAAGTTTGGGGATCTAAATATAAACAAAATTAGAAGAATTTATTTTGTAATTTCTTGCAAAAAAAATTAAAGCTTTTTTAAATAATGGTGGAAACCCTAAATTCTAAATTGCATGAAAAATAAGAAAATTTCGTAGCTCGCACAAATTATGGTTAATTGACCATTCTCCATGAATATTTTCATTGATTAGGTAATGAAATTATGAATTTCTAGTTTGATTGTTGGGATTTTTCTAGAGAATTGGAAAAGTAGGAAATATAAGTGAGAAGATTTATTGAATTGTTTTTTCAGAGAATTAGAAAAGGGGAAAAGAGGAGAGAGAAGTGAAACAAGTCTGTCACCATTAGATTGAGTTATAATCTAACGGTAAATAGGCGGGTCTCAAGGGTCTCATTGAGTTGGGGGGTCTCATGGGATCCCAACCCTATATATATATATATATATATATATATATATAGAGATAAGATCTTTTAAGCCCAACTTATTAGAGAAAGTCATTGAGTCCTGAATCCGCTTTGAGATTTTAACACAAAAATTTGAGATTTTAACACAAAAATTCGAGATTGCAAAATTCCAGAAAATTTGAGATTTTAACATTGTTAAAATCTCAAATATTCTGAAATTTTGCAGTTCTAAATTTTTGTGTTAAAATCTCAAATTTTTGTGTTAAAATCCCAAAGCGGATGTCTGGACTCAATGACTTTCCCAAAACTTAGGGCTTGAAAGATCTTATCTATATATATATATTGAGCTTTTAAAAAACCGTTGTATTTTTTTGTGTTTTTAAAAAACCGTTGTATTTGATCAAATACAACGGTTTTTTCTAAATAACCGTTGTATTTGATCAAATACAACGGTTTCGTATATTTTTTTTGCGTTGTTTTTGACTTTTTTCAACGGCCAAGGAAATAACGGTCCTTTTTCTATGGCGTTGTTTTTGCCTTGTTTTGTGGTAGTGATAGTCATGTGTGATCTTGTTTTAATTGTCTTAACGAGGACATTATTAATATCAAAATTTTAAAATTTTCGAGAATACGAATCCAAAGATATGAACGAAACAAAACGAGTATTGATGTACGTGCATAAAGCAAACGTAAAGAATCAAATGGAATGGAGGAAGTATATTTTAAAAGTAAGACACGGTTATATTTAGTCATATAGTTCGCTAAATTTAGTGGCTTCCAATTTTTGCGATGTTGTCGTAGTTTATTCAGTTAGTCCGTATGTCAAAGTCCATATTTACGCAAAGGTAGTAACACTCGAATTCATTCATTTTAACATATGTCTTAAAATTATTATTATCGGTTTCGTCGATTCTTTTTATTAATGATTTATTTTAAAATTAAATTTAATCCTATTAACTAATCAAATTTAATGACTTAGTGATAAATTCATTTGGATCAAAATTGACCCAATTTATTAGAAAATGCCGTGGATATATATATATATATATATATATATATATATATATATATATATATATATATATATATATATATATATATATATATATATATAGAATTAGGACCATTAGAGTCCACAAAAAAATTGGAGTCCTAGAGTCCAAATTTCGGCCATCGAAAAAAATGAAATTCCAACAACAAAAATGAAATTCCAACGAAAAAATGAAATTGTTGATTTTGCTTAGTAGGTTGGCCACATTTCTGGTCTGAAGTAGTCCCACACCTTTTTGAGATTTAATCTCAAATTTGTTGATCATCACAATCTAATGGCTTAGATTAGGACTCAGGACTCTATTCTATATGGACTCTATATAACCTACCTCTATATATATATATATATATATATATATATATATATATATATATATATATATATATATATATAGAGTAAAGTTATATCAAGGCAAAGAATATTATGAGACATTAAGCTTGAGACCATGACATTTTAGCCTTTTTAGTGAAACTTTAACATAGTTTTATGAAACTTCAAAATTGTGAAACTTTAACAAATTTGTGAAACTTTAAGACATTAAAGTTTCACAATTTTTAAGTTTCATGAAACTATGTTAAAGTTTCACCAAAAGGCTAAAATCTGGTCTCTGCTTTGTGTCTGCATAATATTTAGGTGTCTCGTTTGAACTTGTTTCTATATATATATATATATATATATATATATATATATATATATAGAAATAGGATCTTATACATCCTCCCAACAATTATACATCCTACATCCAAATCTCAGCCCTAGGATCTTGATGATCCAATGGCTCAGATTTATAGTTTTTTTTTGTGAGGGAAGATTTATTTATTTTTTATTTATTAATTTTTTTTTTTTAATGTGAGGGGAGATTTATTTATTTAATTTTTTTTTTTATGAGGGTGAATTTATTTTTTTTTGTTTTTTTTCCCCTTTATGAGGGGGGATTTATTTTTTTTTATTTGTTTTTATCTTTATGAGGGGGGATTTATTTTTTTTTTCTTTATGAGGGGGGATTTTTTTTTTTTTTTTTTTGTTTTTTTTTTTCGATTCTTTTTTTTTTTTTTTTTGTTTTTTTTTTTTTTTTTTTTTGTCATTCAATTCTCATCTACCAATTTCTACATTTAATTGTGCTAAATAAAAATATAATTCTCCTCGATCAATTTATGCATCGATTTATGTTGAATTTTCATATCGTCATCGTTCAATTTTATGTTTTTCATCATCATTCATCTTCATCATCAATCAAGCTTTTATGCTCAACGTCATCATTATCGTGATCGCGCAATTTGATGTTCATCGTGATCGTGATCGTTCATCGTCATCTCACTTTGATGTGGTGGAACTACTATGTTCAATTAAGTTATTATTGTGTTCTTGTGTGTTGTACACTAAGTGTTTGATGAAATGTCTCAATGAGTTGCTTGTAATATTATTTTTTTAAATAGAAGTATCACTAATTTAAACTGAAAGTATCATATTATTACACAAGAAGTATCACGATGCTGTTGAATTCATTATGATTTTAATTCTACAATGTTTCATTACTCAATATATATATATGAATTTATTGTAAGAAGTATCAAATGTTAATATAAGAAGTATCACAATATTATGTTAAAAGTAACAAAACATTATGTGGAAGTATCACTTTATTTTATATTATGTCACAATATTATGTTAAAAGTATCACTAATTTACACTAAAAGTTTCACAGTGTTACACTAAAAGTATCACGATGCTGTAAATCTATAGCAAAATATTTATGTCTTACATCCTACAAAAAGTATCACTTACGATAACTGAAAGTATCACTATTTAGAACTAAAAGTATCAAAACAAATCATAGTAACTTTATAACTAATAGTTAGGCCGCGCGCTTTTTTTTTTTTTTTTTTTTTTTTTTTTTTTGGCTCAATCTTGGCCCTCCATTCCTTTGATCTAAGTGTGCTCTTGATTGATTTGTTAAATTTTATGTTCATCGTTAAATTTTATGTTCATCTTCATCGTTCATCATCAAGTGTGCTCTTGATTGATTTGTGTTTGTTTTTGTCAATCAATTCTTGAATATCAACTTTTTTAAGTTATTGTGTGTATCGTCATCGTTCAATTTTATGTTCATCGTCATCTCAAGTTTTTGTGTCAACTAGTCGATTAATTTGTTATAGTTTGTGTTCTTTTTGTGTTGTCCTCCAAGTGTTCGATGAAATGTCTCAATGAAGTGTTTCTTGTTGATTTACGTATAAGTATCATTTATTTACATATGAAGCATCACAATGTTATAAAAGAAGTATCACAAATTAATATTCTGTATAAAATATCATACACTTTAATATAAAGTGTCACAATATTATGTTAAAAGTAACACAACATTATGTGGAAGTATCACTTTATTTTATATTATGTCACAATATTATGTTAAAAGTATCACTAATTTACACTAAAAGTTTCACAGTGTTACACTAAAAGTATCACGATGCTGTAAATCCATAGCAAAATATTTATGTCTTACATCCTACAAAAAGTATCACTTACGATAACTAAAAGTATCACTATTTAGAACTAAAAGTATCAAAACAAATCATAGTAACTGTATAACTAAAAGTATCACTGAGTATAACTAAAAGTATCAGTCAACTGTTGAGTAGGCCGCGTGCTTTTCTTTTTTTTTGGCTCAATCTTGGCCCTCCATTCCTTTGATCTAAGGGCTTAGATTAGGATGTAGGATTTACAAAGATGTTAGGATGTACCGGATCCTATATATATATATATATATATATATATATATATATATATATATATATATATATATATATATATATATATATATATATATATATATAGGGTTGAGTTCCCATGAGAAATACCCCTTATATGAGAAATATGAGAAATAATCATAACCATTCATTGTTTTAATCTAAGGGTTGAGATTTATAGTTTTTTGGTGAGAGAAGATTTATTTAATTTTTTTTATTTTTATTTTTTTAATGTGAGGGGAGATTTATTTATTTATTTATTTTTTTATTAGGGTGGATTTATTTTTTTTGTTTATTTTTTCTTTATGAGGGGAGATTTATTTTTTTTTCTTTATTTTTTCTTTATGTTGGGGGATTTTTTTTTTTTTTTTTTTTTTTATATTTTTTCTTTCATTTTTTTTTCAATTTTTTTTTTTCAAATTTTTTTTTTTTTTTTCAAATTTTTTTTTCAATTTTTTTTTTCTTTTTTCATTTTTTTTTTCAATTTTTTTTTTTTTTTTTTTTTTGTTTTCAATTTTTTTTTTGTTTTTTTTGTTTTGAAATGAACCTCGTATGTAAATGAAATGAACCTCGTATTTGAATGAAATGAATCTCGTATGTAAATGAAATGAATCTCGTATGTGAATGTAATGAACCTCGTTTGTAAATTTAATGAACCTCGTATGTAACTGAAATGAACCTTATTTGTTACTGAAATGAACCTCGTATGTAACTGAATTGAACCTCGTATGTAAATGAAATGAATCTCGTATGTAAATATAATAAACCTCGTTTGTAAATGAAATGAACCTCGTATTTGAATGAAATGAATCTCGTATGTAAATGAAATGAATCTCGTATTTAATGTAATGAACCTCGTTTGTAAATGTAACTGAAAGGCACCTCATTTGTTACTGAAATGAACCTCGTATGTAACTGAAATGAACCTCATTTGTTACTGAAATGAACCTCGTATGTAAATGAAATGAACCTCGTTTGTAAATGTAATGAACCTCGTATTTGAATGAAATGAATCTCGTATATAAATGAGATGAATCTCGTATGTAAATGTAATGAACCTCGTTTGTAAATGTAATGAACCTCGTATGTGACTGAAATGAACCTCATTTGTTACTGAAATGAACCTCGTATGTAACTGAAATGAACATCGTATGTAAATGAAATGAATCTCGTATGTAAATATAATGAACCTCGTTTGTAAATAAAATGAACCTCGTATTTGAATGAAATGAATCTCGTATGTAAATGAAATGAATCTCGTATGTAAACGTAATGAACCTCATTTGTAAATGTAATGAACCTCGTATGTAACTGAAATGAACCTCATTTGTTACTGAAATGAACCTCGGATGTAACTGAAATGAACCTCATTTGTTACTGAAATGAACCTCGTATGTAAATGAAATGAACCTCGTATGTAAATGAAATGAATCTCGTTTGTAAATGTAATGAACCTTGTTTGTAAATGTAATGAACCTCGTATTTGAATGAAATGAATCTCGTATGTAAATGAAATGAATCTCGTATGTAAATGTAATGAACCTCGTATTTGAATGAAATGAATCTCGTATGTAAATGAAATGAATCTCGTATGTAAATGTAATGAACCTTGTTTGTAAATGTAATGAACCTCGTATTTGAATGAAATGAATCTCGTATGTAAATGAAATGAATCTCGTATGTAAATGTAATGAACCTTGTTTGTAAATGTAATGAACCTCGTATTTGAATGAAATGAATCTCGTATGTAAATGAAATGAATCTCGTATGTAAATGTAATGAACCTCGTATTTGAATGAAATGAATCTCGTATGTAAATGAAATGAATCTCGTATGTAAATGTAATGAACCTCGTATTTGAATGAAATAAATCTCGTATGTAAATGAAATGAATCTCGTATGTAAATGTAATGAACCTCGTTTGTAAATGTATTGAACCTCGTTTGTAAATGTAATGAATCTCGTATGTAAATTGAAATGTATCTCACTTATTCTAAAATGAACTTACAAACGAGGTTCATTTCAAAACAAAGAAACAAAAAAAAAATTGAAAAAAAAAAAAATTTGAAAAAAATAAATTGAAAAAAGAAAAAAAAAAAAAAAAAAAATAAAAAGGATAAAATATTTAAAAAAAACAAAGAAACAAAAAATGGAAAAACCTAAAAAATGAAATTAAAAAAAAATATTTTGAAAAATCAAAAACAAAAAACAAAAAGGAAAAAAAAAAAAAAAAATCTCCCCTCACAACAAAAAAAAAAAAAATCTCCCCTCACAAAAAAAAAAAGAAAGGGAAAAAAACCAAAAAAAAAAAAAACCAAAACTCCCATCCCAAAAAAAAAAAAAGAAAAAAAAAAACAACAAATCTCCCCTCAAAAAAATAAAAAAAAATAAAAAAAATAAAATAAAACAATGTATATCAACCCTTGGATTAAAACAATCAATGGTTATGATTATTTCTCATATTTCTCACCTAAGCCCTATTTCTCATATGAACCTAAATCTATATATATATATATATATATATATATATATATATATATATATATATATATATATATATATATATATATATATATATATATATATATATATATATATATTGAGGATCCGGTGAGACCACCCCTTAAAATAAGACAGTCCATAAATGCAGATAGTTAGATCTAAAAATCAACGGCCTAGATATGTCGCGGCTGTTATAATAACACCCTATGTTAATTATAGTAACACATCTAAAATTATGTTATTATAACATAAATGAATATTTGTTATTATAACATAGTTTCAACATTGAGCTAATTTATTTATTTATTTATTTATTTTTTTTTTTAAATTTTAAATATTTTTTTTTTTTTTGGTAAAAAAAAAAAAAAATAAAGAAGATACATTGTTACAGTAATAAGATATTATGTTATTATAACAGAGTGGTCTCATTTTAAGGGGGGGTCTCATTTTAAGGGTGTGGTCTCACCTGATTCAATTCCTATATATATATAAATATATATATAGATATATATATATATATATATATATATAGATATATATATATATATATATATATATATATATATATAGGAATTGAATCAGTGAGACCACTCTTAAAATGAGACCACTTAAAATGAGACCACTCTGTTATAATAACATAATATCTTATTACTGTAACAATGTATCTTCTTTATTGTTTTTTTTTTTTTTTGGTAAAAAAAAATTAAAAAAAAAAAAAGAATTAAAAAAAAAAAAAAATTTAAAAAATTAAAAAATTAGCTCAATGTTGAAACTATGTTATAATAACAAATATTCATTTATGTTATAATAACATAACTTTAGATGTGTTACTATAATAAACATAGGGTGTTATTATAACATGATGACATCTAAGTAGTTGATTTTTAGATCTAACGGTCTGATTTCTTGAGACAGTCTTATTTTAAGGGGTGGTCTCACCGGATCCTCACTGTATATATATATATATATATATATATATATATATATATATATAGTAAAGTTATATCAAAGCAGCAAATATTGCGAGACACTTTTGTGACACACGATGAAACTGTATGACACAGAACTATAACAGATAAACATAGAACTATAACAGATAAACATAGAACTTTAACAGAGAAATTTAAAACTTCAAGAATCGTGAAACTATAACAAAAGTGCCGGCCGGTCCAGACCGACTGCCTGTCGACCGGCCGACACTTTTTGTTATAGTTTCACGATTCTTGAAGTTTCAAATTTCTCTGTTAAAGTTCTTTATTTTTCTGTTATAGTTCTGTGTCATACAGTTTCATCCAGTGTCTCAAAAGTATCTCGCAATATTTAGGTGTCTCGTTTGAACTTGTTAGTTTATAATGATTTCCTTATATATTTTGAGTCCGTGAGTCCCATTTTAGGCCCTTAGATCACAAAAATGGAGGGCTGAGAGTAAATCTCAGGAAAAAAAAAAAAGTGCAAGGCGGTCCAAACCGGCTGCCTGTCAACCGGCCGGTCAACAGTTACAATTCTTACACTAACAGTTTCAAACTCGCATTTTCTGACAGTTTCGTTTTTACAGCACAGTAGTTTCGAATTTTTAAAGTGGGACTCACAGACTTAATTTTTTTTAGGGAATTAGTTTAACCTAATTCAACATATATATGTATATATATATATATATATATATATATATATATATATATATATATATATATATATATATATATATATATATATATATATATATATATATATATATATATATATATATATATATATATATATATAGAAAAGGGATCAAATAAGTTCACCCCAAAATGCTAAGTTCGTAAGTTCTAATCTCAGCCCTTGGATGAGGAAAAAATGGATGGCTAAGATTAAACAATAATTCTTTCTCCTTCAAAACCCTAAAATTCATTCTCTCTCCCTCATTTCTTACTGCCTCATTCTCTCTCTACCTCCATTCTCTCTCTCCCACAACAAATTAAAAGAAAAACTAATTAAAAATTTTTACATCTACCAAAATCACATTGCACCACCAACCACCACCACCACC
The DNA here is from genome assembly GCA_023091065.1 of Dianthus caryophyllus. NCBI lineage: Eukaryota > Viridiplantae > Streptophyta > Magnoliopsida > Caryophyllales > Caryophyllaceae > Dianthus > Dianthus caryophyllus. The sequence goes on along the minus strand of CM041527.1, from coordinate 16,655,548 downwards.
ATTGCATCCACCACCGTAGGAGCCCACCACCACCTTAGCAACCCACCACCACCACCGTTGCATCTACCACCTCCCTCCCTTAACATCGACTGTACCCACCTTGCGCGACCACCACCACCACCAACCACCTCATACCGTTTTACCGCCACCACCAACGGTTGCCGCCGGTGCGCCCTCCACCACCGGATCCACCATCACGACACACCACACCACAATCCACCGCACCCACCATCACCTACCACCGAACCGCCGCACCTAACCACCACAAGGTTTAGTAACTTTTTAGACCTATTTTTTTTATTTTTCAAAATTTTAAATTCTTTATTTAACTCATTTTTGTGGTTATTTTTGAAAAACTTTCATTAGTTTTTTCAGATTTGATTTTTTTGAGAATTTTTTTTCCAGATCTGGGTATTTCAAGGATCGTAGCGGCGGTTGGTGGCGATATTTGGTGGCGGCGACTTGTGGTGGCGGTTGGTTGTGGCGGCTGGTGGTTTCATGGTGGCAGGGTGATTTGGTAGTGAGAGCGGTGGTGGCAGGTGGTGGGGTAGGCGACGTGGTCAGTGAGGGCGGTGGTGGTGGGGTTGGTAAATGAAAGTGGTGGTGATATTATAGAATTAGTTTCATATTTTATAATGTAAAAGTTATATTTTAATTAGTATACAGTTTCATTCGTATTATAATAGAGTTTCACTTGTAAAGAACATGAGTTTCACCCGTACCATACAACAGTTACAATTCGTATTCTACAGCAGTTGCAGTTCGTAAAATAATTAAAATTATATGAATTGAAATTTTGTATACAATTACAATCTTAAAATACTATAGTTACATTCGTAAAACATAAAGTTACATTCGTAAAAGTCTTAAATTGCGTAAATTCAATTTATTTTTTAAATAACATATTTTATTTATTAAAAATCACATTTTAATCTAAAGTTTCAAAATAAATTATTAATAGTTACAATCTTATAACGCTAAAGTTACATTCGCAAAAGTCCGAAATTTGAAAAAATTTATCTTCGAATAACATAAATTCAAATTTATTTATTAAAAATTATATTTTTGTATGAAAATTACAGTTTCATTTACAAGTATTACAGTTACAGTTTCATTTACAAGTATTACAGTTACGGACTTACGGACTTACCAATATTTAGGAACTTATTTGAACTAATCTATATATATATATATATATATATATATATATATATAGAAATAGGTTATATTAAGTCCACCCTAATATGATAAGTCCCTAAGTCCTCCTTTCCACCGTTAGATCAAATTTGATCTATGGCTAACATTAACCTACCTTTCTAACAAAAAAAAAAAATTAAAAAAAAAAAACATTTTATAATGTTCCCTATGCATTTGTCGACTATTCTCTATTCCCAAACACTTTTTCTTCTCTTTCATCACCCCTTTCCCCCTTTCTTCTAACTTTTCATCTTTTTACCTTCTTTATTTTTTAATTCGGCCTTCATCTTCTTCCTTTTCATCCGATTTTTCCGCTTCAATTTTTCTGAACATATTTATCGGCACTTCAATTTTGTCTTCCATTATTCTAATTTCGTCAGCTTTTTTCCATAATCCATTATTTTCGGTAAGTTTTGTTGAAAATTTTGTGTTTGTATTTCTATTTTTCATTTTCCTTTGATTATATTACTTATATAATGTCTTTTTGCGATTTCAAATTTTGTTTATTGATTTAGTTCATCTTGTTTGGGGGGTTTTTTTTTTTTTTTTTTTTTTTCCGCCATCAGAGTTTTTTAATAATTTCAATTGTCTTACACCCCCTATTCAGTAAAATTATTATTAACTTTTTTTTTTTTTCAATAATTTGTTGTGTATGAGTCAAATTAATTTAAAACACTTATGTTATCCTCGATAACCAAACGTTCGTTTAAGTTGAATTTGTGTTCGGTACCTTTACAGTTATTATTAGGTGAAATTTTTCGTCTATAATTATTGTTTTTTATTCAAGTTCAACTAAATTTGTACACGGTTTCGATTTTAATGATTAAAAGTTACAGTTTTTTGGCTTAACAGTTTTAGTGAAATTGAAATACAGCTTGCTTGGTATTTTGTTATAATTCTATTAATCTCAATTCTAATAAATTTGAAATAGGTTGACTTTTAGATTTTTTTTCTATATTTTTTTTATTTCAATTATTAGTTGTACTCATAATGTTTACCCTTTTTTTTTCCTCAGATTGTTGAGTCCGAAGACTCTCCAAATTCCTCTTTTCATGTTAATTGCCGTTGAAGAAGGCTTGTCAATGATGTCGCAGTTTAACGACGCAAAGAAGAAAGTCCTTGGTGCACCGATTTTGGCACACTTGTTAATATTAGTTTTAGACAATTTTGTCAAAAATTACTATAAATTTCAAACTGAATATTTGTTGTATGGTTGATACTATTTTGTTTATCTCGTTTTATTTTCAAACCATGTTTAATTTAATTAGATTTTGCTATGACTAAAGTTCTAGCAAAGAAATTAAATGTAACTTCTGATTTTAACTCGTATGATACATATTACTATTATATTATGTCATTATCATTTTTGTTTGAAACTACCTTTCATAAAATATGAAATTACAAAAACATTTAACATAACTTTAAATATAAACGTATGTCTTATTACTGATCATCAATGTAAATTCAGTGCATAACTTAGTCGTTGATTGTGCTATATATGCGTCTGTCGAATTATTTTTTACAACCGCACTTTATGTAACTCAAAGACACTATAAGTGAAGTTAATAATAATATTATCAGGAACTTTATTGAATAGATTAACAATTCCCACAATTTTCGTAACTGCAATTTATTAAAAATGAAACTGCTAATCTAATAATACATAACTATTACGCTATAAAAACATAAATTAACAAATCCCGCAATTTTTGTAACTGCAATTCATTAATAATGAAACTACTAAGCTAAAAATACATAACTACTACGCTATAAAAATATAATTTAACAATTCTCACAATTTTCGTAACTGCAATTCATTAAAATTGAAACTGCTACGCTATAAAAACATAATTTCAATTATCAAAATTGAAACTTTTTCCAGAATTATTCCCTGTCTTGATTTTCTGTTTTAAATTTGATTTCTAATATCCCTCCGTATTGCAGACCAACAACTTCGATTTAATTATTCTGTCACGCCACTTCTAGCAATTCAGCTTCTTATAGTAGTACAATCTGCAAATCCACTATCTCCAATGATTGCTTTCAATATTGGATAAAAATGTATATAAACCTGCAAATTATTGAAAATTTGTATGAAAATCGCAACGAAGAAGATGAAGAAACTCTAAAAATAACAAATCAAATTAATTCATATTCATCAGGGAATTTAAAAATTCATTCATATTCATTCACAATCACAACTTTGTTTTAAATAATCAAAGTTTATAATCGAAAATTAAATTCACAATATCCCTTCCAAAAAATTAATAAATGTTATATAAATTATTTCTAAAGTTCTAAAGATTTGAATTAAGGCTTTAGAAAAAAAACTTTCACAAATACAAAAATTTGTTTAACGAATAAAAAATCATAATTGGAATAGAAAATTACAATACATCATCCACGAAATTAATCAAACACAAGCAAACACTCACCGTCTTTGAAAGGCACAGTTTGCAATTTCAATCTCCCTTCGTATCATCAAATTTTAATTTTATTTAAACCAAAAAATATTTAAATTAATTGAAATTGTAAATTCATACATGTTGAATATGAAGAAGAGAAAGAAACCAAAAATAGTCACCCGTAAAAAATAAAAAATTGAATGGGGAGGTTGAATGTCAATTGAATTGCTATTGCTGTGTTAGTTGGGAAAATAATTTGTTTTGATACTCTAAATTTTCATCCTAGATAAACGCAAAGCTTGTCCCCTATTTTCTTTTCTTTTTTCCTTTTTTTTTTTTTATTATTATTATTTCCCTTATTAATGTATGAATGATCTCAGCCATTCAATAATCTTAGATCCAATGGTCCTTAAGAGAACTTAGGGACTTAATTATTATAGGGGACTTATTATAACTCTTCTCTATGTATATATATATATATATATATATATATATATATATATATATATATATATATATATATATATATATACACATATGTATATATACATATGTACATATACATATATACATATACATATATATATATATATATATATACATATATACATACATATATATATTTATATATATATATATATTTATATATATAGAAACAAGTTCAACCGAGACACCTAAATATTGCGAGACACAAACGAGACACAGCATTTTAGCCTTTTTGGTGAAACTTTAACATAGTTTCATGAAACTTCAAAAATTGTGAAACTTTAATGTCTTAAAGTTTCACAATTTTGTTAAAGTTTCACAATTTTTGAAGTGTCATAAAACTATGTTAAAGTTTCACAAAAAAGGCTAAAATGCTGTGTCTCGCAATATTTGCTTATTTGCTGTCTTGATATAACTTTACTCTATATATATATATATATATATATATATATATATATATATATATATATATATATAAATGATGTGTCATATATTTACATACGTATAGCCCCTTGTTCACGAGCTTTTCTTAGCGTTTATCGTGCTTTTACTTGCGTTTCAGCTCCTATTTCTTTCCGTTTTGGCCCTGCTGCGTTTTTGCGTCTATTTTGTAGGTAAACGCGCATATTTAGAGCTTAGGATGCTGGTCGGGAAGTTTCGGAAAGTTTCGTGAAGTTTTGAGGTGATTCGAGTTGGTTTCGTTGCGTTTCGCTTGCGTACGAGCCTCGTTTCACTAAATGAAGGTGTCCCGGGACCTTGGCACGGGATTTGAAGCTCTCATATTCATCCTAGACCTCGTCCCTACTCATGAGCCTCGTCCCTTAGCCTTGGGACGACAAAGAAGCAAAAATAAGCTAAGGAAAGAAAGTGCCAAAAAAGGCACCAAAACTGAAACTCACGGGATGATGGTCCCGTAGCTCAAGGAGCTGCTCACCTTGGTGTCCCGAACGGGAGGGCTGTCCCGTAGCCCTTGGACAAGTCTTGACTTTTCGTGTGCATAAAATAAATCGTCTATTTGAAGGAGCAAAACATCATATTTCGTTCCAATCTTTTTCCAGCACTTTTATAACATTTCAAAGTTCATTCTCAAGAATTCTTAGGTTTCATAGCTTTCAACTTTTGTAATTTCAATTCCCGACTCGGTTTTTGTTAGTTTGATCATCTATTTCGGTTTTGTTGCTTGAATTCATCTACTTCTACTTGGAATTTCTGATTGGTATTTGTTATTCTCTTCTCCCTTTTTATTTTAATTTCAATTCCATTTGTTCTTGATCATGTTTTTCTCTATTGTTCTTGCTTTTGTTGTTGATTTCGATATGTGTGAGTAGTTCTTTATCTAGAGTTGAAGGGTGATCATGGGTGAGTAGTCTTGGATGATTTTGGTGATGTTTGATTAGGGTTTTGCTTGTGTCTTTGGTTGTCTTGTGTTTGATTGTGTTTGTTGATCCCTTGGCCAAAGTTTAGCAAGCGTTTTCCACCCTTAAACTTAAGAACGAAAGCCTAGTTTAAGGTAGGGTACGAGACCAACCATTAGGACCCTCTCTTGTAGGTTTATATCGGTATATAGACCTTTAAAATCACAGGATTATAATGAAAAACTTTATATGATTAATGGTCATAAATTGAAATTGCATAACATATATAAAGATTTAGAATTAACCTTTGTAAACCTTGTAAATCGGCCTAAGAACAATACCAAAACTATGGTATCTCCTAATAATCTCACCCAAGATGTGTTTGTGATATGCCTCTTGAATTGCTAGAAAAGTTAGAGAGAAAACTGATTTTCTTTTCTCAAGGTTTTGTGTTGTAGAAGAAGTAGTGAATTAAGGAATGAATAAGAGAATTATATAAGAATAAAATCTCTTCAAAACTCCTCCATTAGGCCGGCCACTATATTGTATTTTGGGGAGATATTATTCTCCTCAAATACATCACTTGTTGACCAAGAAACATAATGTATCGGGTCAGAATGAATCTGGACATTATTCTCTTGGTTATTTTAGCTTATAATATAATGCAATATATTACTAGTGTCATCTGTATGGACCGACTATAATATATTATAAATATCCTTATATTTATAATTTGCTAATTAATTATAACGGTTTATATTAAATTAGCTTGCATTATACACAACAATTAAATATAACACTAGTTTTAACTCTCGTGATACTCACGGTTTTTATGTAGTTTCTTTTTTGGGTATAATGAGGCCAAATAATGTGTTAATCAAAAATTTAAGATAAGAGTTGAACTTGTTTTATTTGACATTGATTTCATACATGAAATTAACGACAATATTATCGGATTATTACTTACTTTTTTACCCCAACAACACATCAGAATCAAAAAATATTCAACACAAACAGTCAACAAATGTCTTAAAAATTAGATATCATAAATACATAACATCGGAGTTGGAATTCCATAATTGTAGGACAAGACTCGAAATTCTTACATACATGTTTCATCTTTCGCACTGTGGTTATTGTTGTTTATCTACGTTGAAAAGGTTTTTCAATACCCCCACCTATGAAATGGTTTACACTAACAATACTTTCACCAATGTCTTCATGACGGATTGTTAGATATCGACATTCATTTTTAATTTAACTTGGAATTGAATATTCAAATGAGGAATACTTATGCAAGTAAATGGAGAATTCGACAAATTCAAGGGCAAACATTTAGCACAGAGTAACAATTATTTTTGGATTGAAAGAAATTGAATACAAAAAGTCAAAAGTGGAGCTTAATATGCTTAAAAAGAAAGGGGATTTGAAAAGTTTACTTGTAAATGCATGGAATCGGAAATGATGACATGAATGTTTTGAAACGGGTGAATATGAAGGTGAAAAGGTCATTTAAATGAGTTTCATTAAAATGGTGGAAATGAATGTGAATAAGTGAAAATGAATTTGTGTAATGGAAGATCAAATGGATGAGCATGTCAAGGTGGAAGCAAATTGGTGAAGGTAGGAAGTAATGCCACGTGGAATTTTATTAAATTTAGAGTCTTAATTAGAGATTTAAGCTACCCTTTTAATAATGTTATATAGATTTTATATTCAATTTACGAATTACATTTAATTCGTTTCAGCTAATATTATTTAATCTGTATTAAATAGCCGGATCACTGTTACACTGACTAACATTTTAGTCAGTAACACCATCACACTGACTAACATTTTAGTCAACAACACTGACTAACCGTTTAGTCATTAAGTAAGGCATCGATATGATCATTTTCTCAAATAATCACGTCTCTCAAACACATCCTTTAGGTGTGACTCTTAGGGACCAGTTGATCACCGCCATCTGTATGACAATAACGTCAAATTTATCTAGCAAGCCAACCGTTATCGATAAACGTTAATCAACTGATTAAATACGAAATGTACCCTGTGTACCTTTAGAGATTTATTCATGTTATTGCACTAACTTTGGAGGACACTAACTCCAACAATCTCCCACTTGTCCGTACAAGTGTAGGTGCGATAACCGATTCTCATATCCATAATAAATTTCTCCCACTCAATGTAAACCAATTTGCAAAGTCCGTACTTTCAAAGGTCGTAGTTCACAAGTGATCAGAATCAAGAGTGGTTTCCCCGACTAGAGAGTAACTTAACTGATAAACGAATCAATATTCGAGCATGGCCATGCATTTTCAGTTACAGCTCCTCGAGTGGCCCTGAGAAAAAGTATTATAACTCGATGGAAGTTGGATATTTTCCTCAACTCGAATCCTGCAGATGTAAGCGCAGCATGAAATGACCCAGTGAAAATCTACTTGGCCTCCTGTTACGGTCGACCGTGAGAAAGAAACCAAAGTCACCCAAAATCTGCCTTAATCTCAAGAGACAGTCGATAGTCAAAAGAATCGACTCTAGGAACACTATGGATGTCCTATCCACGACCCGGCACCTAATGTTCTGAAACATTTAGGACTCCATGTAGTCGTCACAAAAATTGTTCTGCGCGATTTCAGTAAACCCGCATCTGTGATCGATCAGTCAACAGGTTGACTTATGGCTCGTTGAACCCACCATCAATCGACGTGACAAAATAATCGCCTGAGTTATCAGCTCGTGTAGGCGGTCACAGACCAAAACAAAATATAAAGCAATTCAGTTCACTTTGAGGTGTTCAACGTTGTCTGTACAACCCTCATGAAAAACAATATATATCACAAAACGATGATTTTATTAGAAGTTTTAGGAAAATACAAGTGTCAAATCCATACAAACAACTAATACAACTCAGGAACACGCTTAATTCCCATGGAAATAACGTGCCCTTCATGCTTATCTTGTCTCAACGACTTAGTGAGAGGATCTGCCACGTTATCATCCGTAGCAATCTTGTCAATCACTTTCTCCTTCTACTCCACGTAATCTCGGATCATGTGAGCCTTCCTTTGCACGTGCCGAGACTTGTTGCTGGACTTCGGCTCCTTTGCCTGGAAGATGGCACCACTATTGTCGCAATAGATGGTGATCGGGTCATTCGAACTTGGAACTTCTGATTAGTCCTTGTAAGAATCGACGCATCCATATAGCTTCCTTCGCGACCTCACGAAGCAAAGATAGTACTCGGACTCAGTCGTGGAATCTGCTATAACTGTTTGTTTGGAGCTTTTCCAGCTGACCACAGCGCCATTTAGAGTAAAAACGAATCTAGATTGAGACTTGGAGTCATCTCGATCCGTTTGGAAACTAGCATCTGCGTAACCGATTGCGCATAGCTCAGTGTCTCCTCCATAAGTTAATACCCAATCTTTAGTCCTCCGTAGGTACTTAAGAATGTTCTTTACGGGCATCTAGTGTGCTTCACCTGGATTGCCTTGGTATCGGCTCGTCATACTCAATGCATATGCCACGTCCGGACGTGTGCATATCATGGCATACATGATCGATCCTATAGCTGATGCATATAGAATCCGACTCATGCGCTCGACCTCTTCCGATGTCTTTGGTGCTTGAGTTTTACTCATGTGCACCCCTTAGATCATTGGAAGGTTCCCCTTCTTGGAGTTGGTCATGCTGAACGTCTTGTAGGTACCCATATCCGTACCCCCCCAAACAAAACCCTGTGATGTAACACGGACTTTTATTATGCATGTTTTAACGCTGACTTAAACGGTTCTAATAATGTCGAATTCATTTTGAGTCGTTTTGAAATGTTAAAATGATTTAGGTCGCTTCACATCGCACTTAAATAAATGTTCATTTTGTCCTTTTGGAGTCTAGCTTGGTCCTCGTCCTGCTTCATTTGGCATGAGCTTTGCATTTGCATTACAACTAGCCCTTTTACTTTAACAAGGTCTAATTCAGCATTCCTAAATTCCTAAATTTAGGCCTGGTGGCTAATTCCCCCACTTAGCCTCCTCTCACATAAAATATAACCTCACGTCTTACCTTATTTCACAAAATGCTACAAAATACACCATTTTCATATTTTCGGGTCTCGAGCCCAAAACCGAGCCCAAACCCGTCTTTGGCCCTCACTCCAAAGCCCTCAACCTTCTAGAAGATCATACTAGGTCTTCTTAGAGCACAAGCAAAGGATAATAGCCGAATATTTCCAAGATTTAACAATCCGGATTAAGGAAATACGAAATCATAGAATTAAAACCACACTAGCAAGCCGAAACAGCCTATGCGGCTCAGGGTACAAACCGCATAAGGCTATGCGGTTTGCCCCCCAAACCGCATAAGCCTATGCGGCTCCCTGGTGTGGCTTTTAACCCTGTCTTTCCTAATTTCTCTCGGCTATTCTCCTATATAAACCCTCCCTATGCACGACCTATTCTCACAAGTTTTCCACACAAGAAAACCCCTCTTCTTACAACCTCTCTTTATAGGTTTTAGCATCCACATAACTTTTACACACACAATTCACAGCAAAACTCTCCCAAAGCCTCACGAACTCAAATCCTTAAACCATCCCGTGTTGAATTCGTCCTCCTTTTTAGTTCAAGAAGCGAAGCTCTGCCGATCTGAAGCGTCAGGACAAGGTAGGTACCGATCCACTTGGATCAAAGCTTTTTCTTATTTTTTATGGACTAACAAAGGGGACTACACTCTAGCTTAGGCTTTGATGCAGAAGCGCTTGCCGTCCAAGTATTCTTATTACTTCGGGTACACTCCATATCCGATGACACGCCAAAGTCGCATAAGCAACCGACCCTTACAAAATAAACCAATGGACAATTGAACTTTATTTTATTTGCATGCATCTTGCACCTTCTTATTTTGCATTAAATCAACTTAAACAATGAATTCGACCTTTAACTGAACCGTATTCGTTAACAAGTTAAACATGCTAAACTGAGGGTTTTAATCAATCTTTTTGCATCTGCATCTGCATTCTTTTACAATCTTATCGCACTTGTACGTAGCGATAACATTAGCTCAAATATCATCTTACATGGATTGTTCTAGGTCAGTAGAGGCTATTTTTACATAGGCTTTTCTAAAAGGTTTTCATAAATCATTATTTGAATTAACTCTTTTTCTAAAGTACCCTCACCTCGAATCCAATCTGGTTTCACAACCTTAGATCTAGGGGTGTCGGCGTGCTCCAAAATCTAGGACATGTCTTTAGGCTTAGGACATGATAACAGGTTCCTAATTTCCGCGATAATTAGGTGGCGACTCGAAAACAGTTTTAAAAGGTTTTTCTAACTTAATATTTTTAACTTAGTACGCCCTTACGCAAGACGCCGAGTTGGGTCCCTCGTCTCGATCCCGGGTTCCACAGTTTGGCGACTCCGCTGGGGAGATTTTATTTTTAAAACTTAAAACTAGCCTTTTCTTTTTAAAAATAAAGAGGTGAAACTTGAAAGCCTTGAACAATCCATGTATACATATTTGAGCTATGCACATTCGTTTAGAGTCCATTCCTTTTGGAATCTAGGCACCCTTTGCACCCTTGAGAGGTGGTTCCAACACGCAGGCTCGTCCACTTGATAAAGCACGTGCAGGACTAACTTTCCTCTCTCCCCTCCACGGCTTGCCGTAAACGACTATCTCGACCACCCCAATGCTCCCTTTAGAAAACCTATCGCTCCGGCGTAAGGAAATAAAGGGGTTAAGTATCTGCCAAAGCGTACTCGAGGTAGTTGGAGGTGTACCCGACCTGACCCTTTCACCCTTTGAGTCATACGTACAAGTTCGAGGCCATGCACTCCATGGTCCCTTTCAAAATGAGCATTTGCATTCATATCTTCGAAAACTCGCTTAACCTTTTCAAAGATAAATGAACATAACATCTAACAAAGCTAACACCTTTTCAAACAAACCTATCGCGAATTTTTTGAAACAAGCTTTTTCAAAACTTCCTTTTTCACTAACAAGCAAAAACCCGAGCAAGGATTAAAACCTGAGCTCGTGGATTTGATCCTCTAGGTCACACGGCCTAGACTCCGTTTTTAACATCCTCGACTCGACTTGCTCGAGCCGAATCCTTTCTCTTTTACTCATCCGACTCGAGCTCACCTCGGTAAATCACCGATATCAGCTCGACGGGTGCAAAGCAAAACCTTTTAACATCGAGACGAGATGTGCGCACGCATCCTCGCCTCAAAAGCTTCCTTTAGCAAAACCTTTTCGAAAATCTCCTCTTTTCAAACATTAAAGGTCTTTCTAAACAAAGAAATGAGCTAAAAATGAATGTTTAGAATGCTGGTCAGTCTAGTGGGTCGAGTCGTGTCACTAATATACGAAGTGAAATAGAGGCCTCAGCCGGATACTCGCCGTCCTAAGAATCATATAGTCATCCCCTACAAGAAACGAACCTACACCCGCAAAATGGCCGGCAATGATGACGTTAACGCACCCCATGAACGAATCACCAAGCTGACTGACGACCTCGAACGCCTGCGGAATCACCATAAGACCGAGATAAAGCGATTGGAACAACGTATCAAGGACAAGACCGACAGCCTTGTCTCGATCCACACTCTCGAGGCCCTTAGCCAACAGGACAATGAAGGCTTCACCGAGTATCTCTCTCGATGGAAAAAGCTAAGCGCACGAATTCCAGATCGCCCGCATGAGGACGAACTTGTGCCTAAGTTCATAAACAACCTGCGACCCGTGTATCAATTATACATGCAGTACAACAACATCCAAGACTTCGAACAACTCATCAGGGTCGGCGCTCAAATCCAGGACGACATTAGGACTAGTGCCATGGCCAGATACGCCGGCAATACCTACCAAGATAACTCACCAAAATCTCCTCGCGCGGCCAAAAGTGAGGAAAACCGCACCGTGGATAGCTTTGACGCATTCACAACTAAAAAGAGCTTCATGCCTTACACTAAGGCATTCCATAGGTTGGTTGAAAACAACTACTTACAACCAATCGAGCCTACCAACGAGCCACCCGAAGACAGAAAGCCAAAACTTTGGAACCCAAATGCTTACTGTGCATACCACAGAGGCAAAGGCCACGACACAGAAAACTGCTTCAAACTGAAGCACGCCATCCAAGATCTCATCGACCAAGGAAAGCTCGACAAACCGTCTCAACCGTCCAAGTCACCCAACAACGCCAACCCTTTCGTCGACCATACAATCTTCGTGGGATCACCTCCCATCATCAACTGCTCCAACAATATCAAACCGAGCGACAATCAAATCATTGGCGCTTCGTTCAACGATAAAGGAGACGAATGGCCTATGTCCAACCAAGCCACGATCCAAGGTGACGAAAGGATTAATATAACAACCCGGATTTTCCAACAAAATAAAATAAAGAAATAAAAAGGATTTATAAAATAAAAGAAAATAAAAGCGAGCCACGGTGGCTGAAACACCGTGGAATCCGGATCATTACTCACTAACCAACTAAACAACAATAAAAAGATAGGCCTTGAGGCCTAGAAGTGGGGAGTAAATACCCCTTACAAATCCAGCTCCAAAAATGAAAGTAAAATAATAATAATAATAAAACTAAACATCCTAACAAGTCTAGTCAAAAAAATCACTTCAAGGCTAGCTATAGGTCATCCTCACGGCATCCTCACTTGACAAACCCGATCCCGCGCTAACCTGCCACAAAGAATGTAACAGCCACAATCAGTGGGGAGTAACTAGGTGCTCCCCAGTCATATTTCAACGTAACCAAAATAGACAACAATACAACAAACAACCCAAAGGTATAGTAACCATAATGCAACCTCAAGCCAACCAACTCATTAGCTACCAAACTCAACCAACTGTCACCCAACAACCTGTAAACATGTATAACCAATACAAATCGACAATAACTAGTCCACTGACATACAAGCTCAAACTGTCAACAACAAGATGACAGACAACAATCAACAACCTGCAAGGTAAGCACGGAGCACCCCGGATGAAGCAACAAGAATCACCCCGGATGAAGCAACAAGAATCATCCAAACCCTATGGCGGAACAGCAACAAGAAGTTCCTCAAACTCATTAGTCTAAATTTGGCCAAATTCCACCGAGCAACAAGAACGGTGACGACATTATATAAATCATAGTCTCTAACCAACATGGTTGAGAACCCATAGTCGCTCTAACTAAGCAACAAGAATAGCCGAGGGGATCATGGGCGGTATCCGTCCACAAAAGACGTCGTAGCTCCTCACGTACGTGCCAGAATAGTACCCGTACGCACACTCAACTCAAGCAATCAAACAAGTCAATTTAATAACCTGAATCAACTCACAATCAACAATAAACCAATCATCCTTTACTCAAAATCATCACAATGTCCATCATATACACAACTACAACATAATTGACCCCTTTTGTAAGCAATCTCAACACTAACCATAATCAACATGTTAAATACGGAGTAATAACCATAAGAACTCAAGAGTAACCATAATAAACCATTATAATTCCCAAAGTTATCATCTTTCATCAACTTAATAACAATATAACCCAAATTCAAAGTAAACAAACATCCCAAATTGCATTATTAGACATAAGAGTGTGAGACCAACTCAAATAAGACCAAAGACCGCAACTTTACATCTCAAACATCCCAAAGGTAACACCTTTTCACTCATATCAACAATCAAGACATCCTCAATCAATTATATGGTCTCACACAAGTCAAAATATCACTAAGGCTTGTAGATACCCAAATCCGCACCTCCCGCCAAAAACCCAGTGATGTAACAATGGACTTTTATTGCGTGCTTTTACGTTGACTTAAATGGTTCTAACTATGACGAATTCAAGTTAAATGTTTTTAAATGCAAATGAGGTTTCTTTATGGGTCATCACCTTTAGTGTCTTTAGGTCTAGAGTCTAGCTTGTCTCGAGTTCAGGTCCTAATCGGCATGCGCACACCCCTTTTTCAAACACATATCGATCCACCTAAATACCTAAATTTAGGCCTAGCCGCTAAGACTCCCCTTTAGCATTAGCAAATACCCGGGATAGTCTCACGGAATGTCCTATTTCACAAGATTACACAAAATGCACCTTTTTTACATTTTCAGGGCTCGGGCCCAGAACCGAGCCCAAACCCATACCTGGCCCGCATTCCAAGGATCAGGATTGACCAAGTCAAACCCTAAAACAAACCCTAACATCAGCCAAACAACCGTAACTTAGAGCTCAAGCAAGATTATTTCGTATATCCTAAAATATAATTTGGAAATATACGAAAAAGGAGCATCTTGCCCGCCCTATCAATCGCAAGGAGCATTGCGATTGGTAGGGGCTATCGCAAGACCCCTTGCGATTGCCCCAGGCAGCCGCAAGAGGCCTTGCGGCTCCTACGTCCGGTTTTATCCCTAGATTTCCTAAAATCTACCGAACTCTACACTATAAATACGACCCTTCGGTCATTCATTCAACACACAATTTCAGAATACAATTCTCACCCCAAGACACTCTCGAAGCCTCACGCATAAACACCCTTAGAATTCCTCATTTTCCTAGTGTTGAATTCTCCCCTTTGAAGCGAAGCGCTGCCGGTTTCCTAAACTTGAAGACAGGTAGTTTTTCTTTACTTCTTAGACTAGCAAGGGCCTACATTAGGCTCACCCCGACTTTGGTACGCAAGTCTGCTTTTCATAAGGCGGCCATGCACCTCGAATACACACCCTATTCGTAACACCTTTCCAAAGTCGCATAAACAACTGACCTCCTTAAAATAAACCAATGGCTAATTGAACTTTATTTTACTGCATGCATTTTAGCAAATCCTCATCTTGCATCTAAATCACTTAAAATGAATTCGTCATTAAACTGAACTGTTTTCGTTAATAAGTTAAGTATGCTTAACTGAGGGTTTTAAACAATCTCTTTTGCATTATTTTACATCTTTATCGCACTTGTACGTAGCGTATTACTTAGGCTTATGTATCATTCTTTGCATTGTTCTCAAGTCTAGTAGAGGCTATCTTTTGATAGGCTTTTCCAAAAGATCTTTCATAAAAACATTATTTTGATTTATGCTTTAGAAAAGTACCCTCACCCGAATCCGAATCTGGTTTCACAATAACCTTAGACGGATAGGTGTCGACGTGCCTTGAACTCTAAGACGTGTCTTTGAGCATGAGGACACGGAGGCGGGTTCTAAATTTCCCTCATAATTTAGTGGCGGCTCCAAAACAGTTTTAAAAGGTTTTTCTTATTTAGTCTTTTTTAACTTTACGGCCCTAGCAAGACGTCGAGTGGTTCCATGGTCAGATCCCGGTACCTACAGTTGGCGACTCCGCTGGGGACAGGTTTTATTTTTAAAACTAAAACTAGCTTTTTCCTTTTAAAAATAAAAATGAGACTTGAACGACTTGAGAACAATCAACATACATGAGCTAAGCATATCCGTTTAGAGTCGAATCTAGTCGGATTCACACACAAATACCTTGAGAGGTGGTTCCAAACGCAGGCTTGTCCATTCGATAAAGCACGTTCTGGACTAACCTTCCTCTCACCCCTCCACGGCTTGCCGTAGCAAACTGATTTGACCGCCCCAGGGCTTCCTTTGTATCCTACATGTTATACTATGTAGGCGAAGGGCTAAAAGCACCTGCCAAAGCGTACTCAAATCAGTTGGAGGCGTACGAGACCTGACCAAACGACCAAGAGTCATACGTACGAGTGCGAGGCTATACCATATAGTCTTTTTCAAAATTCATGTGCATATTTTCGAAAATTCGCCTTAAAAGTTTTCAAAAATAATCAATCTAACAACTAACAAACTAACACTTTTCAAACAAAATAATCGCAAGTTTTTAAAATAAACACTTTTCAAACTTTCTTTTACAAAATTAGCAAAACCCGAGTCAAGATTTCCAACCTTAACTCGCGGATTTCATCCTTTGAGCCTCACGGCTCAAATCCCTTTTAACATCTTCGGCTTGGCTAGTTTGAGTCGATTCCTTTTTACACATCCATCTTTAACCCATGACAACATACTGTCGCTCGGGCTAAATGGATGCGAAGCAAAACCTTTTAACATCGAGATGAGCTGCGCGTACGCATCCTCATCTCAAAAACACTCCTAGCTTGTCTTTCGAAAACTTCCTTCTTTTAAAAAGAGTCCTTTTCAAAATGAAATGAGCTAAAAACGAACATGTAAATGAACGTGTCAGTCGGGTCTGTCATATAGCTGATGCATCTTATGCACATGTAGGAGAACCTCAACTGGATACCCGCCGCACTAAGAACCGAGTTATCCTCCCTTACAAGAAACGAACCTACAAGCTTAAAAATGGCTAATCGGGATGTAACCGAAGCCGCGAACAAGTCGCCAAGCTAACCAACGACCTTGAGCCTACTCACCCATCACCAAACCAAGTCGATCGAATGGGCGAAAATCAAGGATGAGGCGGATAGACACGCCAAGAAACTCCAGGCTATGGAGGAACGTCTCGGTACTCCGGGAGGTTACTCCATACACAAAGAAAACGAGAACATCCCTCAAAATATTTGGGATGCACTACCAAGCAAGCTCGCCCTCAGTGATCTCCCGATCTTTCAAGGCCATGAAAGCCCGATTACCCACATCAGGGCCTTCAAATCACAAATGGGAATAAAAGGGGTCGACCCGGAGCACTGGCCATCATTGTTCCCACATTCCCTTGCAGCCATACCCAAGACCTGGTTCTATTCTCTAAACCCGGAACGAGTCTCCTCATTTGAACAAATCACCGTAGAGTTCGATCATCAATACAAGGACAACGATTTACACCAGTGTCTCCATCCGTACCCTGGAGGTCCTATCGCAAAAAGACAACGAAGGATTCACCGAGTACCTCACTAGGTGGAAGAAACTCAGTGCACAAATCCCAAATCGTCCGAGAGAAGACGAACTTGTGCCAAAATTTGTCAACAACTTGCGACCCGTGTACCAGTTCTACATGCGGTATAGCAACATACAAACCTTCAAGCAACTTACTAAGGTCGGCACCCAGATCGAAGACGACCTTAGAACTGGGACCATGGCCAAGTATACCGGTCATGCATATCAAGGAAGTTCGTCTAAGACAACACGTACGACAAAGAGCGACGATAACCGTGCCGTCGCCAATCTGGAGTCACTTGGCGATCCAGAATCATATGCAACCTTTACCCCTTCTCCCTTCAAACCCAGGAGGAACTTTGATCAGCTTTACATGTCTTACACCAAGGCATTTAAAAGACTGGTCGACAAGAACTATCTACAACCCATCGGGCCTACCCCCGAACCACCTGAAGATAAGAAGCCTAAACTGTGGGATTCAAATGCTTACTGTGCATACCACAGGGGCAAAGGTCACGACACTGAGAATTGCTTCAAACTGAAGCACGCTATCCAAGACCTTATTGACCAGGGAAAGCTTGACAAGCCGACGGCCAATGGTAAGCCATCCAATAAAGACAACCCCTTGGCTAGCCATGCAATCTTCGTGGACTCTGCACCCCTCATCGACTGCTCCTACCTTATTGCAACCTCCGATGACCAAATCAATGCGATGTGGTCTACTGACGACGAAGACGAGAACTGGTCACCCACCGACGAAATAATAACTCATATTAACCTACTCGCCAAGGACATCAATAATTTGATGGCTTCCTATCAAGCCGAAGTCAAACTATTAGAACGGCGTATTAAGAACAAAGCCAACGATCATGTCTCGCTTAACACCCTTAACGCCCTACGACAGAGAGACGATGAAAACTTCGTCACATATCTCGCTCGATGGAGGAAATTACTTGCTCAAGTCCCAGATCACCCGCACGAAGACCAACTTACATCCACATTCCTCCGTGGTTTGCGACCCACCTGGCGTTATTACTTTCACTTTTGCAACGTCAAAAACTTCGAACATCTCACCAAAATTGGCGTCCGAATCGAGAACGACATGACAGCTAATTACGACGATTCAACCTGTCCAGAGACCTACACTTCAGACCACTCTACAAGGAAGTTCGACAAACTTTACATGCCCTACGCTAGAGCGTTACAAAAGCTAATCGAAAAAGGGTACCTCCACCCAGTCGGTCCTATCAGCGAGCCTCCCGCAAGTAAGAAACCCAAGTCATGGGACCCCGACGCTTTCTGTGCATACCACCGAGGCGTAGGACACAGCACTGAAAGTTGCCTCAAGCTCAAGAATGCCATCCAAGATCTCATTGATCAAAGGAAAATCAAGAAGCCTAAAGCAGGAAACATACGGACCAACATAGACAATCAAGGCCCGAGGGTGACCCCTCTTTGACAAGATAATCTCACAAAATGGTGTAGACTCAAGCAAAGATACTTCAAGCAAATGACGATAATCAAGACGCATTTAAGAGGAGGAAATTCTTTTAGGATCTAATTCTCTAAGTGTCGGGTCACCTGTCGACCCATCTTCTAGTTTTAGCTTAGACTTTCTATTTTCGGAGGCTAGCTCCAGCTCTTCTCCTAGTTTGTCAAACAATTCTTCTTTAATGAATAATACAGATAAGTTTGCTTACGTCTCGTCTCAAGCTAAAAACAAACAAACAAATAATGAACAACAAACAAAATTTAAGACAACACAACACATAAATCCGTGCGATAAAAATAAACTAACTAACAAACAATCGTTACTTAAATACATTGCAAACATCGTAAACAACCCAACACAAAACCCGATCATCGAGGATACCCTAACCATCAACATAGGAACCCCCGAAGAACCAAGGGAACTGCAACTAGGCGCCTCACTAAGTGAGGATGAACGCGCCAACTTCACCCAACTCTTAACCGAGTTCAAAGACGTCTTTGCATGGTCATATAAGGACATGCCCGCATCGATGTGGAGCATAGCCGAACACCACATCCCTATCAAACCCTAAGCCAAACCCATCAAACAAAAACTAAGGAGACTACGACCCGAATGGTCCCTTATGGTCAAGGAAGAAATCGAGAAGCAATTACAAGCCGGCTTCATTCAAGTCGTCGAGTACTCGGATTGGGTCTCAAATATGGTCCCAGTATTGAAGAAAAACGGCAAGATACGAGTATGTGTTGACTTCCGTGATCTAAACAAAGCAAGCCCAAAGGACGACTTCCCGCTGCCACACGTAGACGTCCTAGTAGACAACACCGCTGACCATGCCCTTCTATCCTTTATGGACGGGTATGCAGGATACAACCAAATCAAGATGGCCCGTGAAGACATGGCCAAGACAACATTCATCACACCATGGGGGACGTACTGCTACACCGTCATGCCCTTTGGTCTAATTAACGCGGGTGCGACCTACCAACGTACCGCGACTACGCTCTTACACGATATGATGCACAAGGAGGTCGAAGTGTACGTAGACGACATGATCGTCAAATCCAAAGAAAGAGATGATCATATCACGAACCTCCGCAAGTTCTTCACGCGACTCCGCCAGTACAAGATGCGCCTCAATCCCCAAAAATGTACATTTGGAGTAAAATCCGGCAAACTACTAGGACACGTAGTAAGCCAAAGAGGTATCGAGGTCGACCCCTCGAAAATAAAAGCAATTATGGCAATGCAACCACCCAAGAACCTGGATGAAATTCGAAGTTTCCTGGGTCAAGTCCAATACATCTCTCGCTTCATAAGCAAACTAACCATGGTATGTGAACCAATCTTCAAAAAGCTGAAGAAAATCGACCACGTAGAATGGGACGAAGCGTGTCAGAAAGCGTTTGATAAGGTTAAGGAGTTGTTATCCAACCCCCACCCTACGACCGCAGAAGGACCTACCCTTGTCACTCTACCTCACAACAACGACAACCGCAATGGGCGCCATGCTAGCCCAAGAAGTCAATGGCGAGGAACATCCAATATACTACATCAGTAAGAAGTTTCTCGACTATGAAACTCGATACGCGCCCGTCGAGAAGAGCTGCTTAGCATTAGTATGGGCATCCAAAAAGCTCCGTCACTATATGCTAGCACATCAAACGAAGGTCTACTCAAAAATGGACCCCGTCAAGTACCTCTTCGAGAAACCAGTGCCAAATGGACGCATGGCACGATGGACCCTACTTCTAGCCGAGTTTGATATTGTCTACGTTCCCCTCAAAGCCATCAAAGGACGGGCAGTCTCAGACTTCCTCGCCGACCACGCAATCGACGAAGAAACCATCATCGACACCACCTCATTTCCTGACGAAGGAATTTACAACATCAACGACGAACAATGGGAAATGTACTTCGACGGTTCGTCGAACTACCGAGGCTGTGGAATAGGAATACTACTCATTTCCCCGAACGGTGAACATACACCCCTATCCATCAAATTGGACTTCGATGTAACAAACAACGCCGCAGAATATGAGGCATGCCTGCACGGGCTACAGGCCGCGCTCATACTAAACGCAAGGAACCTACGCGTGTACGGAGATTCCTCGCTAATCATCAACCAAGTGTCTGGAGCATGGAAGATACTTAACGAAAACCTCGCACTATACCAGAGCAAGATTCAAGAACTCATCGCTAAATTCCACCGCGTAGAGTTTTTGCACCTACCTCGCGAGGAAAACCACCCGCAGACGCCTTATCAAAACTAGCGTCACTACTAAACATCCCCCCGGGAATACAGACCATTCCCATCGTCGTAGAACGAAGCAGTGAACCCGCCTACATCTGTGACATCGAAGCCGAGGAAGAACAAACCGAACCTTGGTACCAAGCAATAATCAACTTCAAACGAGACGGAGAATATCCGCCAAATACCGACAAACGTGGCAAAAGAGCTCTCCGACTTCTAGCATCACAATTCGTACTGGAAGTAGATAAGCTACTCAAGAAAACGCCCCAGGGTACATTACTCTTGTGCGTTGATCACAACAAAGGACGAGAAATAATATCCCAAATTCATGACGGTGAATGCGGACCGCACATGAACGCTCGAGCCTTATGTAAACAAATACTTAGGCTAGGATGGTATTGGACCACCATGGAAGCCGACTGCGCAAAATATGTCAAGCATTGCCACAACTGTCAAATATTCGCAAACGTACAACACCTACCCCCTTCACCTTTATCTGACCTCACATCGCTGCGTGGCCATTTTCCACATGGGAATAGACGTCATAGGCAAAGTACACCTTTGGAGCAGAGGACATCGCTTCATCCACGTGGCCATCGACTACTTCACAAAATGGGTCGAAGCCGCATCATACCGTAAGTTAGACACAAAAGAAGTTGCCCGTTTTATACAAAACAATATCATATGCAGATATGGCATACCTCACGAGCTGATCAGCGATCAAGGCTCACATTTCCGAGGAGAAGTTGAACCCATCCTCACCAAATACAATATCCAGGTACACAAGTCATCACCATATCGACCCCAAACCAACGGAGCGGTAGAGGCTGCAAACAAAACCGTCGTCACCATCCTCAAAAAGATGATTGACACATGTCACGATTGGCCACACAAGATTCCCTTCGCCCTATGGGGATATCGAACCACAATACGTACATAATCGACAGGATGACACCCTACTTCCTAACATACGGCATGGAAGCCGTACAACCCGTAGAAATCGAAATGAAATCACTTCGAATTCTGATGGAAGCAAACATACCAGAAGCAGAATGGGCAAGGGAACGATACGAGCAGCTCATTCTCCTAGACGAAAGGCGCTTACACTCACTAAGCACCGTTCGCATGTATCAATCAAGGCTACAACGCGCATACAACAAACGGGTCAGACCACGCAATGTTAAAGTGGGTGATTTGGTCCTCAAATCAGTAAGGGCACCCTTACCAGTTGACCCAAGGGGGAAATTCAAACCTAATTGGGCCGGACCATACTTAGTCAAAGAAATCCTTCCAGGAGGAGCCGCGAGGCTAACCGATCTCGACGGCGAAGAATTCAACTTACCCACCAATCTCGACCAGCTTAAGAAATACTACCCTTAAGCTCCACACGACTTTGCAATGTATTTCAAATGAACAACGCACGGATGAACTACGCCTGGTTTGATTCCACGACCTTGTGGATACGTGAGGCGCTTCAGAAGAGACTCAACCAAAACCACGAACTACGCCGGTTTGATTCTATGAAAAACATAGATACGTAGGCAGCTTCTCAAAGCGCAACCGACCTTCCCCGCACGCACGCCCAAAGCTTAAAAAGGTCAAGGGCAATGCACTTACAAAAGGACACGCTCAAAGCTTAAAAAAGTCAAGAGCACAGTCCACACAAAATGACACGCTCAAAGCTTAAAAAGGTCGAGGGCATAGTCAACACAAAACACCAAGTCTAAAGCTCAAAAAAAGCTAAAGACTAAAATCAAAACCAAAAAATCCAAAGCTTAAAAAGGTTGAGGATAATAAAGTAAACAAAGAGACGAGACAATAGGCAAACACTTTCTTTATTTAATCATTGATTTTGAAAATGTTTACATTTTAAGTGATGAGTTTAAAACTAGCTACCAAACTCACTTTATTCATTGAACAATTAAACACAAATTCTTTGAGTAAAACATTTAAAGCCTAAATCTAAACGTTCTTCCTACGACGCTTTGAAGAATCCTCCTCCTCCGCATCCTTTGAAGCATCCGCACGAACAACCACAGAAGCAATACTCCTCTCGAATCCTGGGGGCTCAACAGGATCCTCTCCGGCTTCACCATCAACCTTCTCGCCCAAACGATCCTGCACGGTCACCCTAGGCCCCAGTCGCTCTCCTAGTGGCCTAGATGAAGACGCTCCTGTACTCGAACCTGCTACGTCACTGTAGTCCCGTCTCCCTCGCATCGCAAAGATGCGCGCCAATAACCCGCCTTGGACCCGCTACCACGCCTCCGCATATTCTCCCTATCTCGAGGATCTAAGGAAATGCACCACCTCCGATAGGAATCCGAGACACGAGTAGTCTCAGAGCCAGCTGGTCGAGCCCAAGTCACTCGATCAGACCATCCTCGTACCCAAGCATCGATCATCTGGTTGTTCAGAACAACCGACTCGCATATCCGAGTATCATGTGCCGGAATAACCTGCGCTAAGCCAATCTGCCTCCTCAACCGATGGGGGTGAATCCATACACCTCGCTCGAACCCACACAACAATATCCCACCAGCCGCATCCGCCTCCGACGGTGCCGTGATGTGTCGAATGGACCACCACGACACAGTCCACCTAATCGTCCTCTCCCGAACAAACACTTGGAAGTAGTTCACCGACCGCTCCCGAGGCATAGTCCAATGAAGAGTACGAGTAGTCAAACCGGCAGGAACGTACACCTCGCCACCAGGTGGAGCAAGAACACGAAGGCGCTCCATCAACCAAATCTGCAGAATCCTAGCACATCCACGATATGAGCTCAGACGATTTGCATGACGGTCATCCAAGCCTAAGATAGTCTCCGCCAAGATCAAAGCTGAAGGATCATGACCCAGTTCCATCTCCTCCATGACCCGTGCATACCAAGCATGGCCATGCACACCATCTTCCATCGATCCTGCAAAACAGTACCGGTGTAATAAGCAAAACCCTAAAGCTCTCCTCCTAGAACGAGCGGAAATGCTCACATCACTCAAGTTCATGTAACGCTCGCACAACCGTCGCATGTTCACTACGCCTCCTTCAAACAAGCCATCAGCTTGAGCATTGGTCATCGAGAGATACTGTCGCAATCTCCCATTATAGCCAAATTCACTCCTAACCGCTACCGGGATAGTACGATTAGACCATCCTGCAATAGCCGAAAATTCCTCTAACAACGGACATACCTCACCTCCCGGGAACCTGAAGACATGCACCCTAGGATCCCAATAATCAAGACAAGCGTCAAGAAAATCCATCTCGACGCGCATCTGCCTAAAACCAATAAAAACACCCGCTCCAGTCGAAGACAACGCCCTCTTCTCCGATTCACTAAGAGAAGACGTCCACCGCTTCAAAAGACCATCAAAATGGTCCATCCTTCAAAAATACAAAAATATTCTTGAAAATACTAAGCTATTTAAGAGAATACAAAATAAGCAAAGAAAAGAGTTGAGTTTGAATGAGGATTATGCCTCGTACCTCTTCTCTTTATATAGGAAACCAAAATCGTGAATTAGGAAAATTCGATGTCCCAGCCGCAAGAAGGCTTGCGATTGGAAGTGCCAATCGCAAGAGCCCTGCGACACCTTCTACCACCGCAATGTGTCATGACTCCTAGGGACGGCGTTATCCCTTAATTCCCATATCTTCGACTTTCCTAATCCTAGCATGCATGTAATTACGACGTACCAACCTAATTGGGCTCCCCAATCCGAGCCTAAATTACAACCAACCCAGCATGGATCCATCAAAAATCATGATTGATCCGATCACAACACGCTTCATTTTAATAGTTCGTTTTAAAGCTCATCTCGAATTTTAAAAAATGAATGTTTTTCAAACACATTTTTAACGAAACATTTTCAAAGCAGAGTCTCCCACTCGGGAATCATTTTCAAATTTTTTCTAGCTACTAATCAAACAGGTACGAGAAGAAATAGAAATACGGACACAACTACAACTATCACAAGTTCAAGAGATAAAGCGACTAAGGATGACGACGACGAAGCTCCTCGTTCTCCGCCCTAAGACGAGCCACCTCCGCCCGGCTCTGACACAGCTCCGCCGCCTGTTCTGCCCAAGCCATCCTCCAGCGATGGGCCGTTCGCCACAATTTCTTGTGGACATCCTTCGCAACCTGCACAAGACATTTTTACTCCATTTTGCCTTAAATATACACTAATTTAAGCCAAACTACGGGGGTAAAATTGAAACCTACTCCATTTTGACTTAATTTAAGGTCCAATTAAGCCAAACTATGGGGGCTAAACCTCAAACTGACCCATATTCTCCATTTTGACTACAGTTTCACCAAACTACAGTCAAACTCAGGGGGCTAAACACAAAACTGGCATGCACTCTAAGTTTGCCCTTCGTTATTCCTACCTCGGTCAAACTGGGGGCTAACATAGATATACAAATGGCAAACACATACCTTCTTCACCCTATCACCCCAACCCTCCATGCCAGCATCCGTAACCACCGGCAGATACTCAGGCACGTGGAAGGTCTCCCGTGTCCCGGCATTGTCCCACTCCGCCGTCGTAGGGAAATCTGGGGGCTGAAACGCCAAGTCAGCGTCAGGCACCTACAACAAGAAACACATGAAATACAACAAAATTAGGGAAAATTTTTAAAATTTTTCAAAAAGATTTTTACCCTACACAAAGGAGCAAGACATACCTCGATGGGTCCACTAGCCAACCTACCCCTCGCAAAATCCGCGTAATCCAGCTGATGAAGAAGAAGATTATCAGACTCTCCCTCAAGATGTTTGTCTCGCCGCCGACTCAAGACTCGCGTCTCGAAAAGAACCTTAGGTGGATCGAGAGGCACGACGGTCGAGATACCTCGCCTGGATCGCCAGACGCCACCCAAGTACCAAACATACCCATACGGCAGAGCCAAGTATAGCCGCTGGGAGTCACGCCCCAAAACGCCGCCATAACCCTCAGAACGCCTGCATCGCTTCCCACTGACGTGACTGAATCAGAACCAAAAGAAGAAACACGTTAGACGCCATTTCAAACAAAATCATTTAAATACATGCTATTTAGAAGGTTTCAACACATACCTGACCACCTCTCAACTCGTTCAGTTGTTCCCGAACGAAGTCGTACGACCAGTCATACCCGATACGGCTGCACGTACCCCATGTCAAGACCGCAGGATATCTCTTCTCCATCGCAATTGCCCCTTCGGGCAGAAAGAAAGGGAAATGACTATAGATCCAGCACTACACAAGAGACACGAACGAAGTTAGCTCAGATAAACAACATTTTGAGTAAGCCAAGCAGAAGACAAAGAGCGATATACCTCCAACAACAAGCCAGGAGATACGATGGGAATCCTAGACCCCCCATCCATCTTCCTAGGCCTCACAGCATCCATGCAGAAACGGATGCACAAACCCAAGGCCGGGGATACCCAATCGTACGCCCCGATCGCACTCCACTCCCGAAGACACATCAACACCGAAGTAGCAGCCCTCTCGCCCTTCTCGCCGAAGTAGACAGAGCTAACAAACCACCAGAGCCACATACGAGCATTCTGCTCGTCACTCCAAGATCCGGGCCCATGCTGAGTTTTCCCCTCGAAGTACTCCATGATATAGCTCGTCTTCAAAGAATTAGGTGCTTTTCCTTGATACGGCACCTCTAAGCCAGCACCAACAGCATCCAGCACCGCCTTATCATCGATAGGTGGCGCGAAGTCAAAATCCATATCACGGTCGCCAAAGGGCAGACCCGTGATGATAGCATACGAAGACAAGGTAATACCCGCCTCGAACCCCGGCAAATGGAACGTCGTGGTCGTATCCCAATACCGGTCAAGGAACGCCCGGATGACCCTCAAGTTCGCCGTAGTCCGACTATCCACGATCTGGATCCAGTGTTTAACCAACGGACCCAGAGTACACCTATCAATCAACTCCTGTGCCCTAGGAGTCAAGACATTCTTATACGCCCAAACAACAGACGTAATGCCCGAAAACGTTCTCATATATCCTATCTCAAGCCCGGTAAGAGCTCTATGAGACAAGTGACGCTCACGGTCCGCCAACAGGGTGTGGCCGTCCCACTTCTTCGCCCAAGGACGGTCAACACGCGGACCATGACTAGCACGACCCCTAGCACGAGACCCTGAAGCCTGTGAAGACTCACCCTCCTCCATGGCCTCTACCTCTCTCTCCTCCTCACCTATAACACCCCCACGATGACCACGAACACCCATGCCGCGTCCACGACCCCTCCGGGTCGGAAACTCGACAACCCCAGGAGAAGGATCCCTCGCGCTAAAAGTACGACGCAAACCTGTACCACCAGGAGTAGTAGGTTCCTCATCCCTAGAACCCGTACTCCGACGAGACTGAGATCTCGTAGAAGGTCCAGACCAATCACCTGTAACATTTTCAAGAAGACAAACATTTACAAGACGCAAGACGAAGACGAAGAAAGCAACAATTCTACAAGAACACCCTATACAGAGCCCTTCTTGGCTTAATTCACAATTTGGCCAAAAACCGCTCTATATCCCCTCAAAATTTCAACTTGATGGTTTCTATGGATTATATTAACCTTCAATTACGTCCCAGAACAATTAATTGCATTTTGGACTTGTCAGTCGAAAACCCCTAATTTTGACCTAAGTTCTCCGTTTTAATCGACCTTAAACCTCAATTTAAGGGACGATTATTAACATTTTTCAAAAACTAATGCCATACACATGCTATACTAGCCAAGGGGAACCTATGGCGAAGTTTAATTGCAATTCCGAGACCGAAAATCCGGGTCCGATTTTTGGGTCGGGACCATTTCCCACGAAATTGGTCCGAAAACACGTCAAACCATGAGCATTTCACACATACATTCAAGAATAGCATCATACAAGGGAATGGTATAGTTCTCTAGTAATCAAGCGGCGAATTTCAAGCTAAAAGACGGTTTTTCACCAAAAACGTCTTTTCTACATTTCAAGAACGATCTAACAATTTACGACATCAAAATGCATAAAAACAAGTAGGATGAAGTGTTACCTTGATCCATTTTGAAGTAAAGCAAGAAAAACGAGCGAAAACGGTCTTGAAATCGCAAGGAAACGGTTTTAAGAGAGAAGGAGTCGAAAATGGTGAAATGAGTTTAGAACTCGGTATTTCCGTGTTTTATAAGGAGAAAAAGCCCAAGACCCTAATCGCAAGGACGCTTGCGATTTATGGGAAGAGCCGCAAGGACGCTTGCGATTCCAGCTTTGGGCATTTTCGTGTTTTTCCTATTTTCAGGCCTGATTTGGACTTCTAGTCTATGTATAGGCCTTTTAGACACTTTCTCACGTTACGTCGCTCGGTTAAGGCGTCACCTAAAGTCCGCCACACTCTTAGACGAGTTGAAACACTATACACAACCTTTGCGTAAGCACTAAACACGAGCATTTTCCTCGGACGATAATTCCCGTGGACGTAAGCACTCTTTACGAGATGAGCACCAACACGAGCACTAGCACGAAGCATGAAACATATACGCTCTTTACGAGACCAAGCACGCGCGCTCTTTTACGAGACAAGCAACAAAGAATAACACGCAAAGGTATTTAGCAAGGCTGTGAAGGCATCCCCGTGACAGTATGCAAGGACCGTCATGTCCCTAAACATGTTCGTCCCTCCCTGATAAGTCTTGTTCGAGTCCTAGTCTCACCCATGGACACATACTCCGTGTCACGACGATGTCGAGATCAGAACGGCCCTGGATAAAGAAATGTAGTTTGACTTTCGCTTTAGTCCTAAGCTCACCAAACCGGGCTCAGATACCCAACCGCACCTCCCGCCAAAAACCCGGTGATGTAACAATGGACTTTTATTGCGTGCTTTACGTTGACTTAAATGGTTCTAACTATGACGAATTCAAGTTAAATGTTTTTAAATGCAAATGAGGTTTCTTTATGGGTCATCACCTTTAGTGTCTTTAGGTCTAGAGTCTAGCTTGTCTCGAGTTCAGGTCCTAATCGGCATGCGCACACCCCTTTTTCAAACACATATCGATCCACCTAAATACCTAAATTTAGGCCTAGCCGCTAAGACTCCCCTTTAGCATTAGCAAATACCCGGGATAGTCTCACGGAATGTCCTATTTCACAAGATTACACAAAATGCACCCTTTTTACATTTTCAGGGCTCGGGCCCAGAACCGAGCCCAAACCCATACCTGGCCCGCATTCCAAGGATCAGGATTGACCAAGTCAAACCCTAAAACAAACCCTAACATCAGCCAAACAACCGTAACTTAGAGCTCAAGCAAGATTATTTCGTATATCCTAAAATATAATTTGGAAATATACGAAAAATGAGCATCTTGCCCGCCCTATCAATCGCAAGGAGCATTGCGATTGGTAGGGGCTATCGCAAGACCCCTTGCGATTGCCCAGCAAATGCATAAGAGGCCTCATGCTCCTACGTCCGCTTTATCCCTAGATTTCCTAAAATCTACCGAACTCTACACTATAAATACGACCCTTCGGTCATTCATTCAACACACAACTTCAGAATACAATTCTCACCCCACGACACTCTCGTAGCCTCACGCATAAACACCCTTAGAATTCCTCATTTTCCTAGTGTTGAATTCTCCCCTTTGAAGCTTACGCTGGCTTCCTAAACTTGAAGACAGTAGTTTTTCTTACTTCTTAGACTAGCAAGGGCCTACATTAGGCTCACCCCGACTTTGGTACGCAAGTCTGCTTTTCATAAGGCGGCCATGCACCTCGAATACACACCCTATTCGTAACACCTTTCCAAAGTCGCATAAACAACTGACCTCCTTAAAATAAACCAATGGCTAATTGAACTTTATTTTACTGCATGCATTTTAGCAAATCCTCATCTTGCATCTAAATCACTTAAAATGAATTCGTCATTAAACTGAACTGTTTTCGTTAATAAGTTAAGTATGCTTAACTGAGGGTTTTAAACAATCTCTTTTGCATTATTTTACATCTTTATCGCACTTGTACGTAGCGTATTACTTAGGCTTATGTATCATTCTTTGCATTGTTCTCAAGTCTAGTAGAGGCTATCTTTTGATAGGCTTTTCCAAAAGATCTTTCATAAAAACATTATTTTGATTTATGCTTTAGAAAAGTACCCTCACCCGAATCCGAATCTGGTTTCACAATAACCTTAGACGGATAGGTGTCGACGTGCCTTGAACTCTAAGACGTGTCTTTGAGCATGAGGACACGGAGGCGGGTTCTAAATTTCCCTCATAATTTAGTGGCGGCTCCAAAACAGTTTTAAAAGGTTTTTCTTATTTAGTCTTTTTTAACTTTACGGCCCTAGCAAGACGTCGAGTGGTTCCATGGTCAGATCCCGGTACCTACAAGGCTACACCTAGTTACCTTTTCCAAACAAGCCAAAGAAAAGCACAGTTTTCACCCCTTCTGTCCAGACGCGATAACAGACGATCCAGAGCGCCAAAAGAAAAACAGAACGGTGAAACGGTAGCCCCAAGAGTCAGGAATATGCTGTCAAAATTTCGGCACAATCGGACGGTCGGATCTCCGGCGATCTTCCGTTTAGTGAACCTGGGTCAGAGAAATCCGAACTTGGGTTTTCTCTCCAATTCCCCCCTTCTGATTATGGCACACATAAATCATTCAATACATAAGTACACCACAATAAACACATATAAAAATATAAAAACTATAAAGAATAAACCTAGCACGAAAGGGATGAAAGGATTACCGTAGGAGAATGATAGGAATGAATTTAGTATGAAAAAGCGATAATCTTTGACTGAAATTAATAGAGGATTTAATGAGGATGAGATTATGAGATTTAGAGAGGATGAAGGAAGATAGAAATCAGATCTTAAGGTTGCTAGGCTAGGAGTTAATAAAATATTTAATGTCTTGATCAAAAAGCTACACAAGAAACCCTAAACCTATCCCGAGCTGGGGGGTTCGGCTCGGCCCAGGGTGGATCGGTTCAAACTGACTCCTGAAAATTTGGCAGTTGCGACGGCGTCGAAAAAATACGCAGTTTAGCCTTTTGAATCACCTGAATCGGAGTTCGTATGAGGAAATTACACCGTTTTTAAGCTAATTACTCCGTTTTTAAGTTCTGACTACAGGGTAGCTTAATCAACGCGACAAGTGAACTGATTTTCTTGAGCTAAAAATGAGAAAATCAAGAGAAATGAATCACGAATATGATTGAGACGAATAATTAATATTAGGAAAAGTCGGGGTGTTACAATCTCACCACCTAAAAAGAAGTTTCGTCCTCGAAACTTGAGAACGAACGAAAGAATACCCCCAAAGGATTAAGAAAACTACCTACTCCTATGGTCCTGAAGACAAGAATCGCTAACTCTACGCACCTCGATAACAAGGGTATAGACACGTTTAACGACGCTTAAGATAACCCGACATCACATATCACCCGAATGATGCTCAACTCACTCGTATAACCCTTTAATACTATTGGTGCATCTTATGCTCGACAATCCTCAAATTAGGCATATTAGCCTCACAAGACCATATCGTTCAACCAAGCATCTTACTCACCAAGTCTAACCAAAACCTCGGACGGGTTTTAACCCAAAAGGCACCATTACCCATGTTACCAAGATAACTAACGCGTAAGCTAATCCCCAAATCAATGTTAATGACAAACCTCATAACCTTAATCATAACGTGATCTAAACTCAAGTCAATATCGCTCCCCATATAGTTCCACATTTTCCACAACGAAATAACCATAAATATGTCATACCATACCATCTCATTCTCAAGTCACACGTATACTAACACGTAGCAATCAAAATGTATCGTTAAAAGCTTACTACTCTCTCCTCCCATTATTACCATACCCAAGTCTATCCACACCTTTCTCGAATGTCACTTCCTTACTGACCTCGAATTCTCTCCTCCCATCAATGAGTTTCCTTGTACTTAACACATACACAAAACCACAAAGATGCACACTGGTCATTCCTACATTATCCTTTAAAGTACAAACCCCAAAGTTTTATCGTGCTCACTATAACCTTTAAGTTTTCCTCAAAGCCGATTATTGCTCACCACAATATCACTTCCCAATTCTCACTAACTCAAGATTGTCACAACTCATGTAGCAACATAACTAAGTCCTAAAAATACTCCCTATGCAGATACTATAATCTCCATAACGTTCACTCACCATAATTTAAATCATCAATCTCAAAGACTAAGAATCCTCAAAAGTTACAACGACCAACCATGTGCATTAGTTAGTAAACCACTCATACTATCAACTACTTATTAAGCAAACTCTATCATCTATGACTCAAATAACAGCGACAGCCTAAGGATCAGATCTCGAGCTAGATAAGGGTGAAGCACCTTACAGCTAGATCCCATGTAACAACCCGGTTTTTAGTTGACTTTAATTACTAAGGCGGAAATTAATTAAGTCTTAAACCAGCGTCATTTATTATACATAAACCCAAATATTACAACCATCGTTCAAGAGTTGAATGAAACAACTCTAAATACGGTACTTTAAAAGAGTAGCGTTAAATATATTACATATCTCTCAAATGCAACAAAAGTAAAGCGTAAAAACGTCTCGTGGCCCCATCCAAAATCCAGCTCCTAGTCCACGAACGTCCTGCACAATAAACTATTGGGGGGATGCCATTGGCGACGGTGACTAGCTATGCTCATACTTACCCTCGATTTCAATTACTTTGGTTTAATATTATCGCTTTATAAACATAACATTATGATAAAACATAAACATGCTTAATACATATAGCATATAGAGACATATAAGTCATAATAAGCATGCGGTTTCAAAGCGATAAATCATATAAGCATGATATTCAATTAGGAAGGCAAATAACAGTTAATGTCATAACAATAGTATCACAATGATTCAACAAGATTACCACGCGATATCGGATCGCAAACAGACATACATATCATATCATTCTCAACATGCAGACTCGATTCATTTCAGAAATTTGTGGTCTTTAGTTTTCGAAGATGGTATACACTCATTCTCATTTAATCATACAACAAACAACACATACTGCTTACGAGCCTGACCACTAAGTAGGCCCTTGTACTCTGATCGATTGCATCTCACTTCCATAGTGCAGAGGCTTACTCGACTCGTAAACCACGCCGAATACTATAATACTTGCATCTCATCCTCTAGTGTTCGAAATGATTCGAACTGATACAATCCGTCAAGTAATCTTCACGCCAGGTAAGAACGAATGCTAGTGTCGCGCCACTAAACGAAACACCGCAAGGAGACCACGCTATAATCGCCAATCGCACGGATGCCTGTTAACTTTAGCGAAATAGGAATAAAACCTAGTCTAGTACATGTACACTAGTATCCAATTTAAGAATGGGCTATGCTAATCATAGAGCACCTTTACTCAGGATAAAGCATTTATTTCCTAAAGCACGAGACAAAGTCTTGGCATATTCAATTATCTTGTCCGGCAATGGCGGCCGCCACAAAGACTATCTTAGTCCTTCACTTCACGATTGACGTTTTCATATCTGAGGCCCAGCTTGACCTTTTATTTAACTTACTCAATATTCATTATTTATTTGATATTACATATCACATGTTACTAGACTCTCCTAGTCTCAACGTCAAACGTTTTATTTGAATGGTAGGTTTCATATGATCACATAACACATTCGTTTATTATTTGAAGTGTTGTTAATTATTAACGTTTTCAATATTTTAAATTGAATCGTTTATTAGTATGTCCAAATTTTATTTAAGTGTTTTTCAAAGCACTTTAAGTTATTTACTTATTCATTTTAAATTTTTTCTATACTTAGTAAAATTTTCACCATTTCAAGATTTCACTATTCACTTTTCACTATTCACTATTCACTATTCACTATTCACTATTCACCGTATTTTATACGTGTTTTTATACGTATTCGTATTTTTATACTTCGTATTCTATACGTATTTTTATACTTATACGTATTCTTATACTTGTACGTATTTCTATATTTATACGTATTTTTATACTTAAGATATTTTAGGTATTTATACTTAAGATATTTTAGAAAATAAACTAAACCCTTTTATTTTCTAAGTATAAATTTCTAAAATATTTTAAGTATAAAAATACGTATAAATATAGAAATACGTACAAGTATAAGAATACGTATAAGTATAAAAATACGTATAGAATACGAAGTATAAAAATACGAATACGTATAAAAACACGTATAAAATACGGTGAATAGTGAATAGTGAATAGTGAATAGTGAAAAGTGAATAGTGAAATACTGAAAATAATTGAAAATTTTACTAAGTATAGAAAAAATTTAAAATGAATAAGTAAATAACTTAAAGTGCTTTAAAAAACACTTAAATAAAATTTGGACATACTAATAAACGATTCAATTTAAAATTTTGAAAACGTTAATAATTAACAACACTTCAAATAATAAACGAATGTGTTATGTGATCATATGAAACCTACCATTCAAATAAAACGTTTGACGTTGAGACTAGGAGAGTCTAGTAACATGTGATATGTAATATCAAATAAATAATGAATATTGAGTAAGTTAAATAAAAGGTCAAGCTTGGGCCTCAGATATGAAAACGTCAATCGTAGTGAAGGGACTAAGATAGTCTTGTGGCGGTCGCCATTGCCGGACAAGATAATTGAATATGCCAAGACTTTTGTCTCAGGCTTTAGGAAATAGTCGTTTTATCCTGAGTAAAGGTGCTCTATGATTAGCATAGCCCATTCTTAAATTGGATACTAGTGTACATGTACTAGACTAGGGTTTTATTCCCCTATTTCGCTAAAGTTAACAGGCATCCGTGTCGATTTGGGGCGATTATAGCGTGGTCTCCTCATGTGTTTCGTTCTTAGTGGCGCGACACTAGCATTCGTTCTACCCTGGCAGAAAGATTACTTGACGGATTGTATCTCAAGTTCAATCATTTCGAACACTAGAGGACGAGATGCAAGTATTATAGTATTCGCGTGGTTTACGAGTCGAGTAAGCCTCGCACTATGGAAGTGAGATGCAATCGATCGAGTACAAGGGCCTACTCAGTGGTCAGGCTCGTAAGCAGTATGTGTTGTTTGTTGTATGATTAAATGAGAATGAGTGTGTACCATCTTCGATAACTAAAGACCACAAATTTCTGAAATGAATCGAGTCTGCATGTTGAGAATGATATGATATGTATGTCTGTTTGCGATCCGATATCGCGTGGTAATCTTGTTGAATCATTATGATACTATTGTTATGACATTAACTGTTATTTGCCTTCCTAATTGAATATCATGCTTATATGATTTATCGCTTTGAAACCGCATGCTTATTATGACTTATATGTCTCTATATGCTATATGTATTAAGCATGTTTATGTTTTATCATAATGTTATGTTTATAAAGCGATAATATTAAACCAAAGTAATTGAAATCGAGGGTAAGTATGAGCATAGCTAGTCACTGTCCGCTCAGCGGGCATCCCCCCAATAGTTTATTGTGCAGGACGTTCGTGGACTAGGAGCTGGATTTTGGATGGGGCCACGAGACGTTTTTACGCTTTACTTTTGTTGCTTTTGAGAGATATGTAATATATTTAACGCAACTCTTTTAAAGTACCGTATTTAGAGTTGTTTCATTCAACTCTTGAACGATGGTTGTAATATTTGGGTTTATGTATAATAAATGACGCTGGTTTAAGACTTAATTAATTTCCGCCTTAGTAATTAAAGTCAACTAAAAACCGGGTTGTTACAGTTGGTATCAGAGCTGTCTTGCGACCGTGAATAACTTAATAGTTATTTCATCTAGCGAGTGACACCTGGGCCGGACATTCATATCGTATGTCAGGCATAGACTTATAGGATCAAATAATAAATTAGAGATCTTAGCTCGCTAAAATAATAATTTAGATCGCTTTAAAGTGTGAGGATGGGTAGAAACCTTAAGGACCGACCTTAGACTAAGGATTTTTAAATAACGAACTACTTCCCTCAAAATAAAATACACTAACTATCGTATGCTTGCTACTTGCTGATGTAACTAACTAAAACTAACAACTATCCTCGGATATAAAATCTAAGTAATAAGTTTAATTCTCGAAGATCGAAGCCTTTATTCAAATACCTGACGACAAGACCTCAAACGCAACAAATGGACGCATCAAGAACCTTACAGCTGATAAGAAGTTCAAGATCTCGAAGATTTCTGGCGCAGGAAGAATTTCTACAACTCTATCTAATTATCCTCTTTAACACAAATTTTATTTCGTTCTCCTTTAATAATTTTAATCTCTTTAACCTTTTCTTCTAACTCTCTAATTTCCTAAATCTATAGTCCCTAATAACTACTTCTCAAACGAACTTTCATTCCTCTTCCTTAATCTCGCAAAATGATTACATTTTTGCTTGTCAATTTCTTAAACTCCTTTTAATTGTAATCTCAAAAACCTTCAAAACTTTATTACATTTTAATCTCTTAAACTCTTACCTCTTTTAAAATTTACAAATCTTCGTAAGTTTATAATTAGTGATTATCTTCTAAAAATAACATTCATGTTTTTCCTTTAAAATATCTTTTAAACTTATTCATTTAATTCTAAAATTTTATTTAGTAATTTTAGATACCTTTGAAATTACTATGTTTTAAATCATATATTCTTTACCTTATATAGTATCGAATTTAATCATTTTTAAAATTTAAACTTATCAATACCTATTTCTGAATTCTCAACTTTTAAAATAAATCTTTAGCTTTTCTCTTGAATTTGATAATTATGTTTAAAATTTTCTTAAGGGGGTAGGACAAAATTTGACGATTTAAAATCATTGATTAAAATTATTTAAAATCATTATTTTCAACCAATTTTAAACTATATCTTTAACTTCAAATAAAATTAAAATTTGTTTTATTTTAAAACCCTTATAATTTTATTTTAAATTAATTCCGTACAAAACTTCCAGGCCCCACCTTTTTGAAAATCCCTTTGAAATCGTTTTCAGAAATAACAATGTAACAATATTTCTACATTAATTCAAAATATTCTATTTGTAAATATAAGACTATTCTAATCTCCAATCTTTCCACTATATCTAACACCTTTTTAGTAATTCAGAAATACAAACATTTTGAAAAGTTTTATTCTACCAAAATAAAATGTTACTATCGAAACTTGTAAAATTTTTATTTTTCTCTCTAACTGCCTTGCCAAACTCGAACAGTTATCCACTCTATTCAAGTTTCGGGATGAAACTTTTCTTAAGGGGGTAGGTTTGTAACACCCTGTATTATTTAAACACAATATGATAAAAGAATTTAATTCCTCAAATTAAATTCATCCTTTTTCCATATAATAAAATGCGACTGAAATTTTTCGCCAAATAATAATAAATTTTCCTAAGTACAAATTTAAAAATTTTGAAAAATAAAGTTTGTTCTATTATCTTCAGAATTGAAAAAGAAATACATTTCAAAATTTTATAAAAATCAACACAAAATTTATATCGCCTTTCAAATTTCAAAAAGGTTAAGTTATATTTACTATTCATAAAAATAAATGTAAAACCTTTTATTCATAAAATTTAATTTCAAACATTTTTCATTTTTGAATAAAAATGAACCCTTATACTTTTCCCGTCTCTAAAATTCGGGTCAACAATTTCAAACACGCAAATCAAAAATCAAACAATCTTATCCTCTTCCTTTTTTCTTTTTAATTTTGGAAAAGCAAACTTAACATCAAAATATAATCATTTTGATTTTTATTTATAAATCAGATTATATTAATATCTAATTACTATTTCATTTTCATTAAACTAGCTTTTTCTAAATTGTCGATATTTGAAGTCACACCTAATTTAAATTGATTAAATTGTTGACGTTTGAATATAAATCTTTAAATCTATAAGATTCAACGAAAAAAATAAGTATTTCGACCTAGGAAATTTTTATTCAAAATTTCGAGGATTAAGATCCGATTTTTAATTTTAATACCTTTTGAAAATTTGTTTTATTTTTATTTCCGATTTTATTTCAAAATACTATTTTAAGATCATATCTTTTATTTCGAGACCTTTCGCGATCGCGCAAATCGAAAATTTCGAGAAATGAAAATCGAGCCCGAAAATTTGACTTTTGACTTTTGGACCAATTAATTCAAAGTCTATCCTCTTCCATTATTACTTACACAAGTCCAATTTTTTCTTACACCTTTAATTTGCCATCATCACTTTTACTTTATTTTTAAATTTAAAGTTTATACTTTTAATAAAAATATAAATACAAATTCAATACTACTACTTTAATATTACCATTTTCATTTCCGTCACTTTTAAAATTTTTCTAAAGTAGTAAATAAAATATTTTAGTCTTAAATTTATAAAATGAATACTTTTCAGAAAAATCACAAACAAAGACATTTTAACTTTTACCGTTTTTCTTACCCGAATTATTTCGTAACGCGTTTTTCGAGAAAGAGATATTTTAAAATATCGGGGGGACAAACTATTCACTCAAATAGTGACAGACTTTTCTAACCAATAAGAATAAAGGTGTTCCCTAATTACCTTTTAATTAAACTTTAAATAACTAAATCATTTATTTAACACCTAAATTTTGATGACTTATGTTCACAAATTACCAAGAGCAAAATGAACTTGTGCACTTCCTCCTTATGTCGTGTACATTGCTCCATTCTCTCCCATTTATTTTTCTCCCATTTCTTTCCAAAATCCTCTAAAATAAAACCCTTAATAATATTCTAATAATTAATAATAGTTCTAAGTAATTAGTGGGTATATTAGAAGCTAATTCCATGGATTATTTTGGGTGTAGTGTATGGGTAATATGGGTGAAGAACATCCGATCTAAAATTTATTTTAGATCCTCGACGATTAACATCCTAATTAAGGTGACTAACTATGTCTTATATTATCCTCTTAGTAAATTAATTTGTTTTGTTATTATGATTTTATGAATATGAAAATTATGTTAAATATGTTAAACATCACATGAGTGCACTTGTATATTTATGTGTTGTATAATAAAATGATAATAACTAAATAATATGTTAAATAGAGTATTGTAGTATTATGTTTATATATTTAGTTAAATTAATTTTGAGCATTTTTAATTTATGTTCATATGATTTTTATGTTTAGTTATGTTTTATTTGAGAAGTAATCATATATAAAAAATTATGTGAAATATTAAAAATGAGTTTAAAGTGATTAAAAATGAAAAATGAAAATTATATGTTCATATATACTTCCCACGGTTTTCCCCATTTTTTTTTTTTAATATACTTTCACTTTTAATTTT
Source organism: Dianthus caryophyllus (assembly GCA_023091065.1). Classification (NCBI taxonomy): domain Eukaryota; kingdom Viridiplantae; phylum Streptophyta; class Magnoliopsida; order Caryophyllales; family Caryophyllaceae; genus Dianthus; species Dianthus caryophyllus. Next base: position 16,616,113 of record CM041527.1, on the reverse strand, counting down.
TGTAAATAATATGTTAGAATAAGTTAGTTAAAATAGATGTATTCATGTTAAAAAAATTAAATTAGGAAAATAAATTATAAGTTGTTAAAATCAAAATTAGTGTTCTTGAGTTTATTGTTGATGTTCATATGTGTTCTTACAATATTCATGTTGAAGTTCATCTTTATTGTTCACTTTGATTATGTTTTATATTATGTTTGTTTATAATTTGTGTTTATGTTTAGTTATTGTTTTATATATTGTTAGTAATATCATATAAATCAACTTAAAACATTATAAATCATTTAGATTAAAAAGTTAGAAATTTAAAGTGTTGAAAAACACTATTCATAATTATAAATGAAATTTTTAGTAAATTTCATTTTAGTTTAAATCGTTTTAAGTATAATTAGAATAATTAAATTATAAAGACTTTAAGCTAAAAACCGTTAAAATCGAAAAATGAAAATTTAGAACATCACCTTATTGCTCACGGCATTTTTCATGTTTTTAGGGTTAAAATTATTTTTATCACTTTTTAGTTTAATTGTTAAAATAATTTAATTAGTAGTTAGTAAATTGGGTTAAAATTATTTTTATCACTTTCTAGTTAAGGTTGACTTGAAGAAAGCTTACGATTCCGTGGAATGGCGTTTTGTGGAGCAGATACTTCACGCTTATCATTTCCCTTCACACTTTGTAAAGCTGGTAATGCAATGTATTACAACTCCGGTCTACTCTTTGGTCTTGAATGGGAATACGTTTGGTTTCTTTAAAGGAGGAAGGGGGCTTCGACAAGGGGATCCTCTATCCCCTTTGATATTTACTCTGTGTATGGATTATTTGAGTCGACTCTTGAAGTTGGCTGGCGATATGGAGGATTTCAGATTCCACTCTCTGTGCAAACCTCTGAAAATTACTCATTTGTGTTTTGCGGACGATTTGGTGATGTTCTGTAAAGGAGAAATGAAATCAATCAAATGGCTGATGTGGGGTTTTGAGGAATTCTCGCTGTGTTCTGGTCTTGAGATGAATGCAACGAAGTCAGAGTACTATGTTAATGGGGTGAATGATTCGGTAAAACAGCAGATTGGACAGATTTATGGTCTAAGTGAAGGAACGTTACCATTTAAATACCTTGGTGTCCCTGTATCGCCAAAGAAACTGTCCGTTTTGGACTGTCATGTCCTGATAGAGAAGATAGTAGCCAAGGTGAGGAGTTTGGGTGCGAGGAAACTCTCTTACATGGGGAGGTTGACATTGGTGAATGCGGTTATCAACACTTTACATCAATATTGGGCTCAAATATTTATCCTACCAGCCACGATCATCAAGAAGGTGGATGCGATTTGTCGGAACTTCCTATGGGAAGGCCATGAACACTACACTAGAGGTTGCCCTGTGGCGTGGGAGGAGGTATGTAAGGAGCAACGCGCAGGAGGGCTCGGGATCAGAGACAACAGGAGGTGGAATATCGCTGCTGTTGGAAAATTGGTCTGGTGGATTCATTCCAAAAGTGATCATCTGTGGGTGAAGTGGATTCACCATGTTTATCTGAGGGGGCAGGATTGGCTTGGGTACAGGCCACCTACAGGTTCGAGTTGGAGCTGGAGGAAGGTGTGCGCAGTGAAGACCAAACTTGCTACAGGTTACACGAATGGACAATGGTCTACAGCAGAATACACGATTAAAGGGGGCTATGAGTGGCTCGGGAACCCATCCCCTCGGCTTCAGTGGACCAAGATTATCTGGTCGAGGTACAATATCCCTAAGCATTCCTTTATTTCGTGGTTGTGTATCAAAGACAGATTGTATACTTTTGCGAGGATGCGAAGGATTGGATGCGCTGCTACTGTTACGTGTGTGCTCTGTCAGGAAAAGGATGAAACGAGAGATCACTTGTTTTTTGAATGCAAGTATAGTCAAAGGTATGTGGACATATTAGTGAATTGGATAGGAGTTGAAGTCGGGTCTGTTGAAGGCTGGAAGTACGCGTTTAATCGACGAAGATTATCAACGTTTCAACGTCAAGTGTGCTTTGCTATGATTTGTGGATTGATTTATACTATATGGAATGCTAGGAACATCTGCTACAAATCTAACATGCTGTTACGACCTGAGTTTTGTTTTCGGCAAGTTCGGGAATGTATAGTTAGTCGAATTAGATATATTGTAAAGGAGCTCAAGCATGCTGATAAAGAGTGGTTGGAGAGTCTAACATGAGGGAATTTTGATATCTCTTAGTAAGTTGTAAAAATGGATTGTTTGGATTAATGATATTTACATATTCTCCAAAAAAAAATTGGATTAAGAAGTTAAAAGAAATAAATCAATTTTTATACATATATAATATCACACGGTTTCACTAATTAAAATGGACCAAATTTAATCTAAATGTAACTATCACTAAGTCACTAAAGTTAAATAGTAATTAGAATTGAATTTTAGTATAAATCGATTTAGTTATAAATGAAATATTATAAACCGATTAAAATATGTAACCGTTATAAAAATGAACTAAATCGTGTGCTACTGCCTTTGCATATTGGACTGTTGAACTTGGACATACGGACTAAAATGAATCATCCACGTTACTATTATTTTAAAAATGAAAATCGCTAAATTTAGTTAATAGACGACTAAATTAACTAAGTCTCATTCTAAAATGAATATCATTATTACTTTTTACAAATTGAACTTAACATTTTTAAAACTAGTATTTTAAAATGAAAATCATTATCACTTTTTACAAACTGAACTTAACGTTTTTAAAACTAGACTTTTAGAATATTTTCAAAAACTCACTAAGTACAAAACGAACTTAACGACTTTGAAACTAGAAATTTATACTTAGGAAATAAAAACAAGTTTAGTATTATACTAAAATATCTTAAGTATAAAAATACGTATAAATATAAAAATACGTACAAGTATAGGAATACGTATAAGTATAAAAATACGTATAAAATACGGAGTATAAAAATACGAATACGTATAAAAATACGTATAAAATACGGTGAATAGTGGATAGTGAATAGTGAATAGTGAATAGTAAAATATTGAAAATAATTGAAAATTTTACTAAGTATAGAAAATTGAAAATGAATGAGTAAATGACTTAAAGTGTTTGAAAAACACTTAAATAAAATTTGACATATTAATAAACATATCAAATTAGAAATCTAAAAACGTTAATAATTAACAACACCTCGAATAATAAACGAACGTGTTATGTGATCATATGAAACCTACAATTCAAATAAAACGTTTGACGCTGAGACTAGGAGAGTCTAGTAACATGAGATATGTAAATATCAAATAAATAATAAACGTTGAGTAAGTTAAATAAAAGGTCAAACGCTTGAGCCTCCGATATGAAAACGTCAATCGTAAGTGAAGTGGGTTTAAGATAGTCTTGTGGCGGTCGCCATTGCCGGACAAGATAATGAATATGCCAAGGCTTTTGTCTCAGGCTTTAGGAAATAGTCGTTTTATCCTGAGTTAAGGTGCTCTATGAATAGCATAGCCCATTCTTAAATTGGATACTAGTGTACATGTACTAGACTAGGGTTTTATTCCCCTATTTCGCTAAAGTTATCAGGGCATCCGTGCCGATTTGGGCGATTATAGCGGTGGTCTCCTTGCCGTGTTTCGTTCTTAGTGGGCGCGACATTAGCATTCGTTCTTGCCCTGCGTAAAGATTACTTGACGAGATTGTATCTGAAGTTCGAATCATTTCGAACACTAGAGGATGAGATGCAAGTATTATAGTATTCGGCGTGGTTTACGAGTCGAGTAAGCCTCTGCACTATGGAAGTGAGATGCAATCGATCAGAGTACAAGGGCCTACTCAGTGGTCAGGCTCGTAAGCAATATGTGTTGTTTGTTGTTTGATTAATTGAGAACGAGTGTGTACCATCTTCGAAAACTAAAGACCACAACTTTCTGAATTGAATCGAGTCTGCATGAGGAGAATGATAAGATATGTTTGTTTGATTGCGATCCGATATCGCCTTGTAATGCCTTTGAATTATTGTGATACTATTGCTATGCTATTATGTGTTATTTGCCTTCATAATTGAATATCATGCTTATATGAGTTATCGCTTTAAACCGCATGCTTATTATGACTTATATGTCTTTATATGCTATATGTATTAAGCATGTTTATGTTTTTATCATAATGTTATGTTTATAAAGCGATAATATTAAACCAAAGTAATTGAAATCGAGGGTAAGTATGAGCATGGCTAGTCACTGTCCGCTCAGCGGGCATCCCCCCATCAGTTTATTGTGCAGGATGATCGTGGACCGGGAGCTGGTTTTTGGACGGGGCCACGAGACGTTTTTATGCTTACTTTTGGATGTTTTACGAGAGATTGTAATATATAACCTATACTCTTTTTATTTCCGTACTTAGAGTTGTTTTATTCAACTCTTAAACGATGTTTGTAACATTTGGGTTTTTATTATATAATTAATGACGCTGGTTTAAGACTTAATTAATTTCCGCCTTAGTAATTAAAGTCGACTAAAAACTGGGTTGTTACATCCCAAGGAATACGATTATAGAAATTTATCAAAGACAAGATTGATGTTAATACATCTAGAGCTTTTACAAAATCAAGAACGTGAATAACTACGGAAAGGAATGGAAAATAATAGAAGATCGATGTCTTACAAGTCGGCTCAAGGCAATAGAATTGAAGTAGCCTCTAGAGGGAAACCTAAGGAATGGAATGACATAAGACCCGAATGACAAGACTAAAAGGTGATCGACTGGGTCATGATATAAAAGTGATGAGTTATGATGAATAAGAAAGAAAAGAAGGAATGAAACGAATTAAGTAAAAATATGACATAATAAATCTTCTGCAAGAAACTGCTCAACAACCACCAATTAGACTAAAGAAATTTTTAAAATGAAACAATGAGAGAAGATAGAAATATTCTTTAAGAGTTCACACATGAAGGCATAAGACTCGTTTCCAACAAAGAACTCAAATTGGTTTCGCTATGATTGAGAGACGAAAAGGTAATTCCCGAAAAGTTTGACAGATATAGAATATGATTAAAAGATACGATTGAAAGGAGAAGTCTCAAAGTTGAGTTTCAAAACGACAGCGAATTTAGAAAAATGAAGCTACTAAAATACCAGGTAGAATAAATAATATTCAAATAAACCAAATGCTCAAATAAGAAAACTTAATAAAGGAAGGTTTATGATAACAAAGAGGTTTTGATCAAAAGTGGGTGCAATAGATAAGTGTAAGTCATTTCAAATTTGATTGAGTAAAAGCCATCAAAATGTATTGACGCGTTTAAAAATGAATGGAAAAGTAAAACAATACTGATTAAAATTTTCCTCAACATAGTTACAAAATAAGAAAGTACAAGAAGGATAAGCAAACCATTATAGCACAAATATACAAAACTAGGTTTTGTTAATAGTACTGACTGAAAACATTCTTGAAATAAAAGAGTTTAGAAATTATTTCAGCACGATGTATTGAAAAAGATGAGGATGAACATAGTAAGAAATTTTATTGGGGAAAAAGAAACTCAAACTGTAACCACGAGCTGATAGTTTTAAAACAACTGTATGATAAGATCAAGAACTAGAAGGATATACCAAGGACAAGTGTAGCTAACAAGCTGAAAGACGTCCCTACGAATACGGTAGGTGACTTAGATTAAGAGCTTCCGCTGCGTGCTCTGATGGTAGGACCATACATTCGCAATTCGGCATCAAGTTTCTTGCTCCAGCTGATCAATCCGTACGAATCAAAGACTTTAAGGGTTAAATTTCTAGATATTTCGAAAGGTCAAATGAAAAAGGGAGATTTTAAATTAGAATACTCAAATGATTAAAGTTGAAGAAACGAATAAATCGAAAAGTTAAAACAAGGAATCGGCAAGGCATAAATAGACTAAATTTTTTGATAAAACAGAACTCTCAAATGAATAACATTAAAAAGCAAGGGTCATACAAGTGTATTAAAACGGAATGCAAAATACTCCCCTTTTTGTCGATATTTAAAAATGAGGGATATCATGATTTGGTAAGAAAATAGAAGTATAAAGGATTTAGTTTAGAATGGTGAGTATGATGAAAGCAAAGAAACCAAGTAGTACATAAGAAAGCAATTATCAGAGTGAAACATTTTGAAATAAAGAAATAAATTTAAAAACAACGATTAAATCAAATCGAAAGCTTTTAAAGACTATTTTAGAGGCAGGACTAGTAAATTTTAAATGTAGAGATTTATCGAGTCGACACCCGACCTCGTATGACTCCATTATCCCTGTACCTGCATCCAAAATAAACATATGTTCTAATGGTGGGAATCCTAAGACCACCATTCACACAACTACTCATATGCACAAATAACGTAGACCCCCTATTGTGTCTACCCCAACACTCACACTCGGTGTTCTAAGTCAAATCCTACTCACTCACCTAAGAGAGTTGGAGCGTATTCGCTTTGATACCAACTGTAACAACCCGGATTTTCCAACAAAATAAAATAAAGAAATAAAAAGGATTTATAAAATAAAAGAAAATAAAAGCGAGCCACGGTGGCTGAAACACCGTGGAATCCGGATCATTACTCACTAACCAACTAAACAACAATAAAAAGATAGGCCTTGAGGCCTAGAAGTGGGGAGTAAATACCCCTTACAAATCCAGCTCCAAAAATGAAAGTAAAATAATAATAATAATAAAACTAAACATCCTAACAAGTCTAGTCAAAAAAATCACTTCAAGGCTAGCTATAGGTCATCCTCACGGCATCCTCACTTGACAAACCCGATCCCGCGCTAACCTGCCACAAAGAATGTAACAGCCACAATCAGTGGGGAGTAACTAGGTGCTCCCCAGTCATATTTCAACGTAACCAAAATAGACATCAATACAACAAACAACCCAAAGGTATAGTAACCATAATGCAACCTCAAGCCAACCAACTCATTAGCTACCAAACTCAACCAACTGTCACCCAACAACCTGTAAACATGTATAACCAATACAAATCGACAATAACTAGTCCACTGACATACAAGCTCAAACTGTCAACAACAAGATGACAGACAACAATCAACAACCTGCAAGGTAAGCACGGAGCACCCCAGATGAAGCATCAAGAATCACCCCGGATGAAGCAACAAGAATCATCCAAACCCTATGGCGGAACAGCAAAAAGAAGTTCCTCAAACTCATTAGTCTAAATTTGGCCAAATTCCACCGACCAACAAGAACGGTGACGACATTATATAAATCATAGTCTCTAACCAACATGGTTGAGAACCCATAGTCGCTCTAACTAAGCAACAAGAATAGCCGAGGGGATCATGGGCGGTATCCGTCCACAAAAGACGTCGTAGCTCCTCACGTACGTGCCTGAACAGTACACGTACGCACACTCAACTCAACCAATCAAACAAGTCAATTCAATAACCTGAATCAACTCACAATCAACAATAAACCAATCATCCTTTACTCAAAATCATCACAATGTCCATCATATACACAACTACAACATAATTGACCCCTTTTGTAAGCAATCTCAACACTAACCATAATCAACATGTTAAATACGGAGTAATAACCATAAGAACTCAAGAGTAACCATAATAAACCATTATAATTCCCAAAGTTTTCATCTTTCATCAACTTAATAACAATATAACCCAAATTCAAAGTAAACAAACGTCCCAAATCGCATTATTAGACATAAGAGTGTGAGACCAACTCAAATAAGACCAAAGACCGCAACTTTACATCTCAAACATCCCAAAGGTAACACCTTTTCATTCATATCAACAATCAAGACATTCTCAATCAATTATATGGTCTCACACAAGTCAAAATATCACTAAGGCTACACCTAGTTACCTTTTCCAAACAAGCCAAAGAAAAGCACAGTTTTCACCCCTTCTGTCCAGACGCGATAACAGACGATCCAGAGCGCCAAATGAAAAACTGAACGGTGAAAAGGTAGCCCCAAGAGTCAGGAACATGCTGTCAAAATTTCGGCAAAATCGGACAGTCGGATCTCTGGCGATCTTCCGTTTAGTGAACCTGGGTCAGAGAAATCCGAACTTGGGTTTTCTCTCCAATTCCCCCCTTCTGATTAGGGCACACATAAATCATTCAATACATAAGTACACCACAATAAACACATATATGAATATAAAAACTATAAAGAATAAACCTAGAACGAAAGGGATGGAAGGATTACCGTAGGAGAATGATAGGAATGAATTTAGGATGAAAAAGCGATAATCTTTGACTAAAATTAATAGAGGATTTAATGAGGATGAGATTATGAGATTTAGAGAGGATGAAGGAAGATAGAAATCAGATCTTAAGGTTGCTAGGCTAGGAGTTAATAAAATATTTAATGTCTTGATCAAAAAGCTACACAAGAAACCCTAAACCTATCCCGAGCTGGGGGGTTCGGCTCGGCCCAGGGTGGACCGGTTCAAAATGACTCCTAAAAATTTGCCAGTTGCGACGGCGTCGAAAAAATACGCAGTTTAGCCTTTTGAATCACCTGAATCGGAGTTCGTATGAGGAAATTACACCGTTTTAAAGCTAATTACTCCGTTTTTAAGTTCTGACTACAGGGTAGCTTAATCAACGCGACAAGTGAACTGATTTTCTTGAGCTAAAAATGAGAAAATCAAGAGAAATGAATCACGAATATGATTGAGACGAATATTTAATATTAGGAAAAGTCGGGGTGTTACAATTAAACCCAAATCATCCAACAAAGATCACCCTCCATACAACCCCACGATCCTCACAGGATCACTTCCTCCCATAGATCACTCAGACTTTGTCATGCCCGAAAACAACCCAACCTCTAACGCAGACATTGGGAATGAATTGACGTGCGAGGATGCGCCTATAAAATGCAAACCATCACGACTTAAAAGGAAGATGGCGAGAACGGAGGCGTTGGCGAACGCAAAGAAGAAGAAATCCTCTTAGGATCTAATCCTTTTGGTGTCGGGACATCTGTCGACCCACCTTCTAGTTTTAGCTTAGACTTTTTATTTTCGAAGGCTAGCTTCAGCTCTTCTCCTGATTTGTCAAACAATTCTTCTTTAATGAATAATACGAATAAGTTTGCTTATGTCTCGTCTCAAGCTAAAAACAAACAAATAAACAATGAACAACAGACAAAAATTAAACAAAACAATCAAACAACACAACATAAAAATCCGTGCGATAAGAATGAACTAACGAATGAACAATCGTTAATTAAACACATTGCAAACATCGTGAGCAACCCAACACAAACCCCTCTTTCCTTAAGCCTTTGAAAACATAAATGGATTAAATAACCCACGGTTACCCTAACCCATTTATCGCATGCTTTTTCACAAAGCACAACCCAAGAATTAGGACACATTCTTGGTGAGTCTCTCAAAGCGAACTCACGCCCCTTGGCCTTTTCGAACCCTTCTAAACAAAATCTTTTCAAACGACTCATTGTCAAACCAGCCTAGTAAGTAGCATCCCTCGCCATACCCAAGAATGGCCAAGCCCAATCCTGTGAATTCTAACATCGGATCGAATGGCTCAAACCATCTCGATCCGCTTCTCCTTTGACAAAATCCATGTGGACGAGCAAGCTCGTCCTCATCACATTTTGACAACTTCGACTCAAATAGCTTAAACGCCATTTCGAGCATCCACCAATAGGATCTTAGCAACACTCCGTTAACATAAACTTCTAGCTTTCTATCACCAAGCATCGTCGAGCATGAAACGTTTTGAAACATTTCTAGCTCAAAATCGGCCGCATGACTCGCGGCCATCACAACCCTTTTATCGCAAAACTCTTTTCAAACCCGAGTATGTCAGCCCATTCTCGAGGAGTTTCACGGCTCAAGGCCTTTTCCTTTTCAGTATAAGCATTTTTCGAAAGTTTTCGCTAGCCCAAAACCTTCTAGGATCAGGCATTCCTCTTTTCGCAAAAACACAAAACCCGAGAATGCGCAAACTCAATCCCGAGGACTTTTGATGTCGGACCAAGTAGCTCCAGCCGCTTCGGTCTAACTCTTCCTTAAGTAAATGCATGAAAACGGGCACTACCGTTTCCATCGCATTTTCGAAGCACCATCGGTTCAAGTAGCTCATCACTACCTTGAATCATCTCTTGCACAGAATCGAAATGCGACAATGCATTTCAACTCGAAACGCCCTTCCACTCTCATCAAAACAAAACCATTTCAAAGACGAGACGAATAAAAGTATGCATTAATCGAGTCTCGACACCATGGGCATCGACGTGTACCCACGACACGTGCATCACGAAGCAACCGACAAGGCGTCCACTCAAGCACCATTGACGATCTAGCGGATCCCCTCAAGCAATTCGAGTCTTTCAAATACGGGTCGAATTTTCTTTAAGCGTCGAGTCGATCTCTGTCAGTCTAGGGCAATCGAGTCTCCGACGTACGACATTCTAACAAATCGATAAAGGAATAAGTTTGCCTACAACCCAGTTTCCCTTTTTACACACTTTTCCCATAAAAGACACAATTTTACACCGATATACATTGCATCCCAGGAGCAGCTATCCTAAGGAGGTCTAGGCCGGGTACGAAGGTCCAAGTAAACAACTAAATCAAAGACACAAAGACAAAGAAGGCTCTCGACGACTAAACACCTAAGGTTCACTAGTCTGCTTGTGGTCTACTACTCCACTGCTTTCGGAGGAGGATCCATTAATTTGGAGCTCCATAGTGATCATGAATTTGATCGCGACCTGAAGTATGAGTATTCTTGGATCGCCCTCCACGTACTCGATCGCGTGCCTAATAAGCAAACGAACTTGTCAGAGGAGCCCGGCGTGATAGACACACGATCACGAGTGACCACCGACCCACAGAGTTTAGCAAGGTCCGAGCTCAAGCCCAAGCCACATAGGGCGTGAGATATTCTCAAACCAAACGGGAATACAAGGAACAAAGATCAAGAACCAAAGTCACCAAAAAGCAAAATCTCAAGACTCCGAAAGCTTAAGAAGTCAAAAGCTTAAGAAGTCAAAAGCTCAAGAAGTCAAAATCCTAGAAGCAAGAGCTTAAGAAGTCAAAAGCTTAGAAATCAATAAGCAAGGGGCCGAAGCCCCAAGGGTAAGAAGTACCGAAGCCCAGAAACAAGTGGCCAAGTCTTTGTAAGTCCAAATTGAAGACTCGACAAAAGCAACAAGCAACCTAGATCGACTGAGGAGAACCCACCCTTAGGATGCAATTATCAAGGTTAAACACATAAACACCCTTTTGGACCGGCGGGTCCTTAAACACGCACCTTTCCACATAAACACCACTTTACCAAAACAAACACATCCCTATCGAACTACGCCGGTTTGATTCCACATTCGTGGATACGTAGGCAGCTTACGCAAAGCACAACCGAACCTAACACTACCTTCCACTCCGTTTTGTCATGAGATTCCACCGAATTTTCATCCTCGACAACTGGGGGCTTTTCAATATTTGACCCTCCACGGTCTTCACAACTCTAGCTTAAGCTCACAACCTCAAACACTCTTCCATCTTGCCATCGGCATTTCAAGCGTTCATTTTTAAAGCTCATTTCGACAACTAAAATGAATCTTTCACAAAAATGATTTTTCAACAAAAACATTTTAATCAAAACATCCCAATCGAGAATCATTTCACTTTCAAACCCGAGCCTACTAACTACGTAGGTCCACGGAAGCATAACACAACACGGAAGCAGAAGACGAAAAAAAACAACTAAAAGTTCAAGCCAAGCTATAACCAACCAACAAACATGTAATGATGGGTTCACACAATCCTTATTATACAAGATCACCACAACTCCTAGGGACGACGACGACGGTACTCGTCAAAGTCATGCTGAACCCGCCCACGCCGTCCTACACCTGTTAAGCTTCTTGTGCACATCCTTGGCAACCTACAACACCCAACAGAGCAACTATATTTTTCTCCATGTTGCCAAACTACGGGGGAAATTTCAAGACCAAACGCCATACTTTTCACTTTGACTCAGTTTTCATACAAAACTTAGTCAAACTCGAGGGGGTAATCCGAAAACTCCTTCTCCTAACACGCTAACACCTTTATCCTAATACAACCCACAACCTTGTTCACATAGTTTGACTATCATTATACATCATAACTCAGTCAAACTGGGGGCTCAGATACACCCATCCTTTACAACGAAAAATGGGATAATTTTTCGCTTTTTTGAAGACACCCTTGCTATAAATACCCACATCAACTTAAGCATCTACGGTTGAGCGACACCTCCAGAACCACTACACGAGCATGCACGCTAAAAGCATAACACTTTCATGTGTGCATCTGAGGATACCAGACTTGGGGTGATCCCTTCTCGACGCCCCGCTCGGGCCCGCCCTCGAAAAATGTGTCATGGGGCGGAATGCACGGCGCGGAAAAATAAATTTTGCAAGAAGCTCGCTCGCGGGAGCTTGCCTTTTTAGTTGCTTTGCTTGGCTTAACTCGTTCGAGCGTTCTTTTGCTTATGGGGGAATGTCATTGCATGTAAATAAAATAAAAAGAAATATAAAAATCCTTTTAAAATGTATTTTTGGAGTCGCCACCAAATATTAAAGGAATTTGGAACCTATTCAACGCATCTTAAAATTATAAGACGCGAGGGTCTCAGATTTCAAGGTGCGTCGATACCCATCCTTCTGAGGCTATTGTGAAACCAGAGAGGATTCGGAGTGAGGTTACCTTTCTAAAGTTTCGACAAAATATGTATTGAAAACTGTAATAAAAAGGCCTACGTAAAAGTAGTCTTTACTAATTTGAAAACAAATGCTTTAATTTCGATATTTGGGCTAATAGGACGCTACGTACAAATGCAAATATGTGACTCGATAAATATGTAAAATAAATGTAAGCCGTTAAGGCTATGATGATTTATTATAGGAAACATACGTGAAATTACTAATTCATTGTATTTGAATTAATAACTGAACGTTATTCTCCGACTAATGTTGAATTCTAAGATTTTATAAAACCCTCGGTTTCGCATGTTTAAGAGACTAGTTGAAACGGTACAGTTAAATGTCGAATCCGTGTTTTAGCCGTAATTTAATGCATGAATCGAGAATTTGCATAATGTAAAAGTGGGTGCTTAATTTAGTGATTTTGAGTCGTTTATTTATGCGATATTGGCGAGGTTTAGACGAATCATTTGATTCGAATTACTACAATCGTATTGCGAATACGGGTTCGTTAATGCCAATATCGGGGTGGGTTAAAGTAACCCTATAAGTCTCAAACGTCCAATCGGAAGGTAAAATTTCTTCACCTTGAAATGCAAAGACGGTTTTTAGAGTGGAAATTTACAAGTGCGAGAGGCTTTATGTGAATTTGAGTATTGAATTGAATTGAATTGATTAGAGAATGTGGTTATGAGTGTGTTAGATGATTGAGTGAAGAATTGATGCTTTTTTGAGTCGAATGAGGGCTGCTATTTACAGCAAATGCTTCGTGTTTTATGCCTAATTGATCAGAAAATCGCCAGTGAACCAAATGATTCTACGTAAAATCGCTGAATGTCGAGGAGGACCGAAAATCGCTGAGGTCCGGCGATTTTATGGTAAATCGCCAGATTCGCGATTTTCTCCTCTTCTCCGACAGTTTGTTGTTGTAGTAATACGTTATCGTAGGAGTGTAAGGCTATGTTTGTGTGCTGCTTGTTTGTCGAGCAATTGGGCTGACTTTTGGGGTTTGATAATGTCAACTTGTATCAAGTTGATCCATCCACTTGATTTCTTTGGCTCGATTTTCGTGTTTCGTGTTTCGGTTTTTCGTCGTGTTTTTCGACCTTGGCTCGAAATAAAATAATATTGTAATATACTATTTTACGACTTTGTGGGATTTTGTTTCGTGAGAATGTGACTCGGGACGTATTTTGGTCCGCTTCGGGTGCTTGGGCCTTCTTGCGTGTTTTGGGCCGTTTTTTGTGTGTGTGGGTCGTTTTTGTATTCTTGGGCCATTTTGTGAGGCGTTTTTGCGTCGTGCTTGTGCGTATTGTGTCGACTTACGATTTAAAATGACTAAATTAATATTCATTTTTACGAAATATGCAAATTCAAATTAATACGTTAAAAATGACTAAAATGTTTTAGACACTTATGTACCGTTTCGTCTTATTTAAAACATGCATGAAAAGTCCTTTTCGTCATCGGGTTTGCTTTTGGGGGGGTACGGATACGGGTATCTACAGAGCCCCCAGTTTGGCTGAGCTTGGACTAAAGCGCTAGTCAAACTTAGAAGATAGTATCCGGACCATTACAGTCTCGATACTACCTGGCGACGCTAAGTATGTGTCTCGGGGAGAGACGAGGACTTAGTGTCGGGAATGCGGGGAGGGACGGCATGTTTAAGGACATGACGGTCCTGCATGTTTAAGGGCTTGCCGGCCTGCTTTTGTTTGGATGTGATTCAATGGCGTTTTGTAGCTAGGCCATCTCCTGCGTCTTGCGTGTCTGCTGCGCGCTTGCTTGTGCATCTGCGTTTTGATTTGAATAAAAGAGTGTATTTGTTTTTGAAAAATACACGTATTTAACTTGTGAGAAATATACGTATTTTGATTTGTAACTCGTAAAGAGCGTATTTGTTTTTGAAAATATACGTATTTAACTCGTGAGGAGTATACGTATCTTTGATTTGTAACTCGTAAAGAGCGTATTTGTTTTTGAAAATATACGTATTTAACTCGTGAGGAGTATACGTATTTTTGATTTGTGACTCGTAAAGAGTGTTTTTGGTTTGAAAAATATAAGTATTGAACTCGTGAGGAGTATACGTATTTTGATTTGTGACTCGTAAAGAGTGTATTTGTTTTTGAAAATATACGTATTTAACTCGTGAGTAGTATACGTATTTTTGATTTGTGACTCGTAAAGAGTGTTTTTGGTTTGAAAAATATACGTATTGAACTCGTGAGGAATATACGTATTTTGATTTGTGACTCGTAAAAAGTGTATTTGTTTTTGAAAAATATACGTATTTAACTTGTGAGAAATATACGTATTTTTGATTTTGTGACTCGTAAAGAGTGTATATGTTCTGAAAATATACGTATTTAACTCGTGAGGAGTATACGTATTTTTGATTTTGTGACTCGTAAAGAGTGTATTTGTTTTGAAAAATATACGTATTTAACTTGTGGGAAATATACGTATTTCGATTTGTAACTCGTAAAGAGCGTATTTGTTTTGAAAAATATACGTATTTAACTCGTGAGGAGTATACGTATATTTGTTTTTGCGGCTCGTAAAGAGTGTATTTGTTTTGAAAAATATACGCATTGAACTTGTGAGGAGTATACGTATTTTTGATTTTGCGACTCGTAAAGAGTGTATTTCTTTTGAAAAATATACGTATTGAACTCGTGAGGAGTATACGCATTATTGATTTTGTGACTCGTAAAGAGTGTATTTGTTTTGAAAAATATACGTATTTAACTCGTGAGGAGTATACGTATTTTTGATTTTGTGACTCGTAAAGAGTGTATTTGTTTTGAAAAATATACGTATTGAACTCGTGAGGAGTATACGTATTTTTGATTTTGTGACTCGTAAAGAGTGTATTTGTTTTGAAAAATATACGTATTTAACTCGTGAGGAGTATACGTATTTTTGATTTTGTGACTCGTAAAGAGTGTATTTGTTTTGAAAAATATACGTATTTAACTCGTGAGGAGTATACGTATTTTGATTTTGTGACTCGTAAAGAGTGTATTTGTTTTGAAAAATATACGTATTTAACTCGTGAGGAGTATACGTATTTTTGATTTTGTGACTCGTAAAGAGTGTATTTGTTTTGAAAAATATACGTATTGAACTCGTGAGGAGTATACGTATTTTTGATTTTGTGACTCGTAAAGAGTGTATTTGTTTTGAAAAATATACGTATTTAACTCGTGAGGAGTACACGTATTTTTGATTTTGTGACTCGTAAAGAGTGTATTTGTTTTGAAAAATATACGTATTTAACTCATGAGGAATATACGTATTTTGATTTGTAACTCGTAAAGAGTGTATTTGTTTTTGAAAAACATACGTATTTAACTCGTGAGGAGTATACGTATTTTGATTTGTAACCCGTACAGAGTGTATATGTGTTGTTATTTTGTAAAATTTGGGCTCTCGGCTCGTAACGAGCATGTGTATTCTCGTGTTTTATCATAATAGCGCATAAAAGAGTGGATTAATAGCGTAATGGACCGTAATAACCAGTCCAAACTAAAAATTGAGCTGTGCCTGACCACTTAATCGCCAGAGGTCTGGCGATTTAGTGTGTGTGTGTGTTTTTTTTGTTCAAAAACACGGGAAGGAGGGAAAGAGTAGAGCAGCCGAAAACAAAACACACAAACACCTCCAAATCGAACAATTCGTTCTCAGCGATTTTTCAACCAAAATTCGTGATTCCGACTCCTACGATTCGCAATGGACCAAGGTATGCACTCAATCAAGTTGCTAATTCGTGTTTTGAAGTCGATTTGAGTCGGTTTTAACTGAAAATTCGTTTTTTTAGGGTTTATGTCGATTTGTTTTGCATGTTTCGAATTTAGCCATTTTTGTCACTTGAAATCGGTGCTTGAGAGTACTATGAGACCTGTCTAGCCATTGTTGGTGATTGTATGTGAAAAACCCGTGCATTAGAAAGTTTTTAGTGTAGAAGGTCAAGGGTATTTTGGTCATTTTTAGTTTTTCGCCCTAACAGGCTCAAAGTTTCAGTGTAGGTTACCCATTAGTAGTATAATGTATGGGTGAATTTGTTTCGTTGAAATTGGCGCGAAAGTCGGGTTTTTTGGGCCAAAAACCGTGTGCCAGGGGGTTTCGTCGGGGTTTTGCTCTGTTTTTTTGTCGTGTAAAACGACACCGATTGGCTTGGTTGTTTTTGAAACGTCGTTGTATGCTAATGATGAGGCTATGGTGTCTTGTGTGCGAAAAACGGTTTGAAAATCTGTAATTTTCGTGTGTTTTTGTGTGAGATATGGTTTTTGGGTCGAAATGTTCGGTTCCGGAACTTGTCGACATTTTCTGTCTTGGGTCATGATGACTTGTATGGTGTATGGCCTGCCCATTTTTGCTGGTCACGCGTCATTTGGAGGTGTTTTGGAGTGTCTTGGAGCGTTTTTGTGTAGTTGAACTAGGTTTCTTGGACTTGTCTTTCTTGCTTTTCGTGCTTCGAGTCTTGGATGTATTGTCATGCAGGCCGCTTGGGTTGGTGAAAGTGTTGGTTCGTGGGAGTTTAGGGTTTCCTTGGTCTAGGAAAGGCTATGAAAAGGCTGTTTTTGTAGCTTGCGTGTGTTTTATAAAAGCTATTCAGTCGAGGTGTTCGGGACATGATTTTTGTACGAAACTTTTTGTGGGTGTTCGTTATGACTGGTATGTCGTATACGTGCCATGCGCCGGGTATTTTTGTGTCTCTGTGCCATTTTAGCCTTATCTGTCAAAAATAAGCCTAAAGCGTATTCTCTGCTGTTTTACTTGGTTTTTTTGTCGTTTTTGTACTTTCTAGCTCCTTGCATTGGTTGCGTATGACGTATATGCCGTATGTGTGTCATAATATACGCATTTCTGTACTCCTATGTTGTTTTGGCCTTATCTGTCAAAAACAGGCCTAAAGCTTGCTTTTTGCTGTTTCATTTGTTTCTTCTTTGCTTTTGCATACCGTTGCTTTTTAGGTTTGCTGTGTATGTCGTGTATTTTGTATGTTTGTCACAAAATATGCATTTTTGGGTCTCTGCTTTGTTTTAGCCCTTTTCCGTCAAAGATAGGCTTCAGGCTTGCTTTTTGCTGTTTTGCTTGATTTTCCTCTGTCTTTGTGCATCCTTGTTCCTTGGATTAAACGTGTATAACGTAGATATCGTCTCTGCGTCATTAAAAATGCATTTCTGTATTTCTTTTCGCCTTTTAGCCCTTTCTGTCAAAGATAGGCCTAAGGCTTGCTTTTCTGTTACCTTTGTGCATGTGCATCCTTCTGTTGGTCATGAACTTGCTTTAATTGAATTGCATTTTTGTATCATCATATGGCTGCGTCGCATAAGATTGTTTCTTGAATCTATGTAGGTGATCCTGAGATCGTGATACCTACGACCAGTGCTATGCAGGATGTCATTGAGAGCATTGATTTTGATCCTACAGGGGAAGAGCGTACGCCGATATCCGAGCTGCGTCATCACTTGGCGACTTCTGAAGGTCCGTCGCAGTCTGATCTATTCAAAACTCCTCCTATTTTGACACCAGGGAACGAGGTACAGGGGGTTGTTCCAGAGTCTCCTATGCCCTCTATTAGCGAGCACAGCACTACCGTGGAGCCGACAGGGCCTTCTGTTGGTGATGCAGGGCGCATTGCGGATACGACCGTGGTTCCTGTGGAGCCGGCTATGGATTTACCTATGCCTTCCGTAGGTGGGAGTGGGGCTACTGTTGAGTTGCCTAGGCCTTCTGTTAGCGGGCTTGGGGCCGCTGTTGAGTCGCCTAGGCCCTCTGTTTGCGAGCGTGAAGTTGGTTCTGTACCTTCGCCAGGTGTTGGGCATGGACGTGGGGTTCCTGAGCCGCTGGTGTCCGCCGGGAAGGGCCGAGGTAGAGGTCGTGGAGGTGGACGTAAGAATGATAGACCTAGTAGGAAGCGTAAGGCAGTCGATGTTGCTAGCAGTGCCGAGGGTGGTGTTCGGACGCGTAGCCGTAGTGCTGCTGAGACCAGTGGTAGTTGTGAGCGAGGTGAGGGTAGCAGTGCTGGCATCTCTGGTGAGGTGAGTTCTGATGAGACTGAGGGGGAAGATGATCCTGTTGTCGACAAGCCGAGGCGTGGTCCACCTTGTCGACTTGAGGATGCTTTTGAGAGTGACCCTGAGTCCGAGGAGGAGCAGGGTGACGAGGAGGCTGTGGCGGGTGGTCTTGATGAGAGGCCGGGTGATGAGGCCGCGGTGTGGGGGTGTTGATCTTTGGATTGGGCTGCTGCCTTGAGATATATTTATAGGTGTGGTTGATGAGTTACGCCTGAGGCCATCATTTCCCCATGGGCCGAGATTGTGGGCAAATGTTGCTAAGGATTGGGACGGTGTGAGTTTAGTTTGGAACCCATTGGAGCATCTTTCTACTCGAGTGAAAGTTGGCTTCAAGTTAGGTATCATGAGGACTTTTTCTGGCTTCCGTACTGTCATGGACGCTTTTAACAAGAAGTTGTCTCCCGAATCGCAGAAAATAATCCTCGGCACGGCTTTTGGTTCGTTGGTGACGAAGTGGCAGGAGGTGCGTAAGAAGAATGTGAATGCGCACCTTTCTGTACTTCGAGCGTTGTTAGATAGGTTCTGGGATACCACTAACACGTTTCATATGCCCGGATACGAGGTTGGTATCACTTTCTCGTCTCTTGCAGTTGTCTCGGGACTCCCCCACGGAGAGGAGGAGATTGAGTGGGACAGAGTGCGTCCTGCTATTTCTAGTGCGACAGTTGTTCGCTTGATTGGAAGCGGCATTAGGTGTGCGAAGGAGGAGCGGAACACATTTCAGCCTCGGACGTCGTGGATCGATGATTACTTCAAGGGCCGTGGGAAGAAGCGGGTGAGCGCGGCGAGTCATGAGCAGAATGCTCGATTGTGGTTATGGTGGTTTCTGTCGGCCACTCATTTTGGAGATAAAGGTGAGCGGGCATCGACTGCTGTTTTAATGGCGCTGAGAGATTTGTCTAGATTGGGTGATTTCGACTGGGTTACTCCTGCCATGGGCGTTTTGATTCGATTTTGTAGGGACGCGGTTCGTCCTGATAAGATCGATGATGGATCTAGACCGTCTTTGGTTGGCCCTGGTTTGCTGATGGAGGTATGATTGCTTTGCTTTCCTCTTTTTGTAATGTTTTATTACTTTGCTGCTGTTACTCTCTCCTTTGGTGACGTATTTTCTGTTTTTATGTAGTCCTGGTGTTATGCTCATTTCCCGTCGTTGCTTCCCGACAAGTTTTCCGTTAAGGCGGAGTATCCGGCTTTCCATGCTTATGCGACGGCAAATAGGAGGGGTATTCGCTTGACTTATGATGCTGCTCGAGTGCGGTTCAACGGGATGACCGTTGATAAGGTAAAAGGAGTCTGTATTCCTTTCATGCTTTTGTGTTGTTGCTTTGATTGTGTTTGCGGATCTTGATTTATTTCTTGTCTCTGTAGTTTGTTCGTAATCCTTTTGCGAATTACGAGAATGTTCCTGCATCGATCGCGACTCGCTTTGCTCTTCGCGATACTCAGAGGTTGTACATTGCGACTCAGTATGATTCGTACTGGTTCTTAGGTGAGCGTCTGTCAGCGCAGACGACTAGGGGTGAGTTTGTTGTGCCTGCGTCTCCTCCTAAAGTCCTCTTTGTTCAGACGCCGGATGCTGATGTTCGCCGCGATGTGTATCGCGAGGGTGAGTCGGATTCTCTCTTGAGGCTGGATGAGGACTATCCGTCGTGGGCGCGTCTTGCTTTGGCGCCTGCTGTCATTGAGGTTTGCTGTTGTTTTTGCGTTTGCTTGTGCATGATATTTGCTTAAAAAGCAAAAATTGATCCTGATTTTTGTATCTTGTAGCCACGTGACTCTGACCTTGAGGTTCAGCCTCCTCCTTTCTACGAGAGCCTGGATTTTGAGCATGATGATGGCTGTCGGCATTGATTGCACTGCCGCAGTGTCTATCTGTGGTGACTGACGCCGGCATGGATAATTGGAGCCCCCGGGTGAAGCAGGTATGACTTATATTCTGTGTTTGTGTTTTTATGTAGTATAGAGCCCCCAGTTTGAGTTAGATTTTGTCCTAAAATCGTTAGTCAAACTTGAAATGGTCGCTGATTATAGCCCCAGTTTGAGTTAGATTTTGTCCTAAAATCGTTAGTCAAACTTGAAATGAAGCTGCTTTTGATTATAGCCCCCAGTTTGAGTTAGATTTTGTCCTAAAATCGTTAGTCAAACTTGAAATGAAGCTGCTTTTGATTATAGCCCCCAGTTTGAGTTAGATTTTGTCCTAAAATCGTTAGTCAAACTTGAAATGAAGCTGCTTTTGATTATAGCCCCCAGTTTGAGCATATGAAGGTCGTATTTGTTTGCAGGTGACTCTGGATGTCCACAAGAATTTGTGGAGGGTAGCTAACCGGTGGCGCGTGGCTTTTAATGATAAAGCGGTCGCGCTTTACAAGGCGCAGAAGTATGCTTCAGAGTCGCAGGCTGCAGTCGCGCAGAGTTAGATAGAGCTAGGGCGGGCCAGGGCTGAGGAGGCACGTCTGCGAGCAGAATTTGAGCTACGGCGGGAGCAGGAGCTAGCTGGTTACCGTGCTCAGATTGATTCGTTGCGCGCGGAGCTCAGTCGTCGAGATCAAGCTAATTGATTTGGGATGTATGCTAGGATCGTAGGCTTATTTTCATGGACTTGTTTTCATTTTGTGGTCGTATTTGTATGTATTTGGATAGGTAGTAGTACACGTGAGGTCCATTTTTTGTGACCGCGGCTTGACGCGATAAGGCCCTGCGACCTCGTGTGCGTGTCTTGGTATTTTTGTATGGTCATACTTGCAGGAGTCGTACGACGTTGATTTGCGTCCATGGTTTGACGTGAGTAGGTTACGTGACCTCGTGCGCGCGTTTTTGATTATGTAGCAGGCGTATTTGTTGACTATGGTAAGCGTCCCTGTTGGCGTAGCTTTCGTGATTAATGATCATGCGTGCGGTGCCGGAAGCTTTATTGGTTATTTTGCCTCGTTTTGTAGTACGACTGCTTGTGTTGTCGTTTTCACTTGAAACCTTCGCGACGTGCTCATCTAGTGTTCCTGCAATTAGATTGTTAGTCGTAAAAAGAACGCAAATCTCGATTGAGATTGGCTTACTTGTAGTAAGCACATGCATACGTAAAATTTTTATAAAACATGCCTTTTGAAGAAAATATTTTGAGTCCGTAAAAGACGCTTTCGACACGCATAGAAATGTTAATTAAAAATGTCGTGCTTGTACGTAGGCTTGCGAAAAATGGCGATTGAATTTTGTGAGACCGTAAAAGGTGTTTTTGACGTTCGTAAAAATGTGAATTAAAAACGTCGTGCTTTAACGTAAACTTGCGAAAAATGACGATTGAATTTTGCGAGACCGTAAAAGGTGTTTTTGACGTTCGTAAAAATGTTAATTAAGAACGTCGTGCTTTTAACGTAAGCTTGCGCAATGAGATGGCTGAATTTTGTGGAGCGTATGAGTAAAACGTTAGTCGAGAGTCGATCACAAGATGATCCAATACGACGTAAAGCCGGGTACCGATCACGTAATCGATAATACGCTGTAAAAATAAAAAGGAACAGCGGTGCGTAGGCTGTAAAAGTCCACTGCAACCCTACGCTGCAAGACGGTGTGCAGTCGTCGCGTCAAATCTGTCGGAAAAGCATAGAAAATCGCCTGTATACCAACGATTCTCACAAAAATCGCCAGAAAACAGGCGATTTAAGTGAAAATCGCCAGTTAACTGGCGATTTTTGTGTAAATCGCCAGTTTTCTGGCGATTTTTGTGCTGTTTTTGGCTTTTTGTTTTGATTTTTTGGTTAATCGCTGGTTCACTAGCGATTATACTTTGTATTGTTGCCTCTTGAAGACGTTGCCTATAAGAAGGATGCTCGTGTTTAGTTCATTCATCCATCTCCTCAATCACACTTCATATTACGTTTTAACTTGCAACTTCATTACTCATATCATAATAGTATTCATAATATCTCGGAGAGCGTTTTTCCTTTTCGTGAGTAATGGAGCATTTGGAGGGACTTGTGAGGATGTGGTGTGCTATGCTATCGGGTATCGAGAAGAGGAACCTTAGGGGCTGTGGTTTGGGCGTATTCCTAGGCTTGAGGCAGGTTCGGATGGAACCGGAGTTCCTGGATGCCTGTCTGCACTACTGGGACTTGGCGTACCACGTATTTCGCTTCCCTGACGGGGAAGTTTGCCCCCTGGTCGAGGAGTTTGCTGCTATTGGAGGTTGGACCCGCTCTGTTACTCCAGTGTGTGTCCGCCAGGAGCTTGGTTATCAGTGAACCATGCAAAACTTCCTCATGATGACGAGGCCCGAGACGGAGGACTTGTTCCTAGATGGACGCTTGAATGTCATCCGACTTTGCCCGGTGATTCATGGATTATGATAATGGGCTCATTGGCCATTGTTGCTCGTAGGGAGAGCCCTGGCCCTTTGTCTTGTGCCTTTGTTTCATGTTCCCGATTCGATTGGGCGGGATGGGGTTTGGCGAGGCTCGTTTGGTCTGCATTGTGCAGCAGATGGAGATGGGGTATAACCCTGCGGCGTTGATCCTAGCGGAGACGATCCTTGGCCTAGATGATCGGGCGTGTAATAGAATGCATGCCTATCGTGGTTGTCCTCTCATTTTGCAGGTGTGGCTTATGGAGCGTCTGAACGTGCTTGGCGCTATCCCTTATGGCGTATCCTATACGGCGGCTGGCGTGACCAGCCGTGGCTTGCGATGGAGAGGTCCTAATAACCGGCCTAATGACTACTTCCCCGCTTTTGTGAGAGCGTCTGCTATCCGTTGGGTTGTGCCATGGTGGGAGGTTACTACGGTGACCGGCAGTGCGGTGGGTGACGGTCCCTCCGGAGTCATGCTATGCGATTTTGATATTGGGGTGTTTATTCACCCGCTGAGGGTGAGAAGGCAAATGGGCTACGCCCAGTTTATCCCAGGGCAGGATACCACGATCCAAGATTTGGTCGTACTTAATAACCAGATCACTGATGCATGGTCGCGAGGATGGGCTCTGCGTCCCCGGTGGCAGGTGGCAGGGATACCGGCCACGGTGAGGGTTTCGAGGTCGTATATCCGGTGGACTACGGCCACAACTACTCGCCAGAGGGCCCGCCTTCGCGCTATAGAGCAAAATGAGCCGCCGCCGACGTCTGCCTTCCACCCAGTGCGTTTTGGCCGTGGAAGTAGGGGAAGTTCGAGTTCTGGCGCATCAGTCACGAGGCGGAGCTTAGTCATCTCGGCTTCATCATGGTTAATGCTCCAGGCCAGGATGGTAGTGATGGTGCTCCTCATATGGGTTGAGTTCTCCTCCCAGTCGAAGAATGTTATCTGAATGCTTGTTGTTAGTTGTTTGTTTGTTTTTGTATTCCCTAAACCCGAAGGTAATGCCGGGATCATGTAATGCTTGTAGGTGTCATGTGTGCTAGTAGCGTAATGTTCGTGCTCCCAATTGCAAAATCCAAATGTAAATGTTTCTCTTTCCAGCATAATAAAACAAAAATCTCTTTTGTGTAACTTGCCTTGTTTCTTTTAAGGTTAAAGACATGTGTGTTTTGTGTTTTGGATCCTGTTATGTTTGCCATACCCTTGAGACGTTTTGAGTATGTGATTTTGTGTTGAATGTCGGCTGTGCTTCGAAAAGCTGCCTACGTATCCATATAAATGGAATCAAGCCGGCGTAGTTCTGAGTTGTATTATTCTGAATGCATGTTTAGGGGCATGCCCGCCCGTAGAATTGTGTTTTGCTTTTATGTGATGGATGTGCACGTTTAAGGGCATGCCGGCCCGAGGAATTGTGTTCAATTACATGTTGTAAATACATTGCAAAATGTTTCATGGGTAGTATTTCTTTAGCTGGTCGAGATTGGTTGCCCGACTGAATTCCTGACCGTCCAGGTCAGTTAGTTTGACCGCTCCTCCTGTGTAGATTTCTTTGACGAGGTAAGGTCCAGCCCAGTTTGGTTTGAACTTTCCTCGTGGGTCAACGGGAAGTGGCGCGCGTACTGACTTCAATACTAGATCTCCCACTTTTTTGTTTCGTGGTCGGACTCGTTTGTTGAATGCTCTCTGTAGTCGCGCTTGATACATTCGTACAATGCTTAAAGAATTTAGCCTGCGTTCGTCCAAGAGCATGAGTTGCTCATAGCGTTCGTGGGCCCATTCTGCTTCCGGGATGTTACTTTCCATTAGTATTCGTAGGGATTTCATCTCGATCTCTACTGGTTGCACGGCTTCCATACCGTAGGTGAGAAAATAAGGCGTCATGCCCGTGGGAGTGCGTATGGTTGTGCGATATCCCCATAGTGCGAAAGGAATCTTGTTGGGCCAGTCCCGGCAACTGTCGATCATTTTCTCCAGGATGGTGATAACAGTTTTGTTGGCTGCTTCCACGGCTCCGTTGGTTTGGGGTCGGTAAGGAGAGGATCTGTGATGTTGTATGCTGTATTTGGCGAGTATGGCTTCCGCCTCGCCTTGAAAATGTGAACCTTGATCGCTTATAAATTCGTGTGGTATGCCGTATCGGCATATGATGTTTGTTTGTATGAATTTGGCAACTTCTTTTGAGCCGAGGGTGCGGAAGGACGCTGCTTCCACCCATTTTGTGAAGTAGTCTATGGCTACTAGCACGAAACAGTGTCCTCCTGCTCCGATTGGATGGATTTTACCTATCACGTCTATACCCCAGGTTGAGAAAGGCCAAGGAGATGTGAGGCTGTATAGGGGTGAAGGGGGTACATGCTGTATGTTGCTGAAAATTTGACAGTTACGGCAGTGCTTGACGTAGCGGATGCAGTCTGCTTCCATGGTTGTCCAATACCAACCTAGTCGTAATATTTGCTAGCATAATGCTCTTGCGTTCATGTGTGGACCACATTCGCCATCGTGCACTTGGGCTATGATTTCCTGCCCTTTCTTGAAGTCCACGCACATGAGTAAGGTACCTTGTGGCGTCTTTTTGAGTAGTTGTCCCATTTCAAGTACGAATTGGGACGCAAGGAATCTGATGGCTCTTTTACCGCGCTTGTCGGTGTCAGGTGGATAGGAGTTGTGTGTTTTGTAGTTGAGTATGGCTTGATACCATGGCTCTGTTTGTTCTGCTTCGTCGATGTCGATGGTGTGGATGTATGCGGGTTCACCACGTCTTTCGACAATAATGGGTAGTGTGTCAACATTTGGCGGCATGTTGAGAAGGGATGAAAGCTTTGATAGTGCGTCGGCAAATTGATTTTCTTCCCTTGGGAGGTGATAAAATTCTATGCAGTCAAATTCTGTAAGGAGTGTTTGTATCTTTGCTTGGTATTTTGCGAGGGTTTCGTTCATGATTTTCCATGCTCCTGTCACTTGATTTATGATTAGGAAGGAATCTCCATGTACCCGTAGGTGCTTTATGTTAAGGGCCATGGCTGCTTGTAAGCCGTAAATGCAGGCCTCGTATTCTGCGGCATTGTTGGTGACGTTAAAGTCGAGTTTGATTGAGATGGGTGTGTGATCACCGTTGGGAGATATTAAGAGTATCCCTACGCCATAACCGCGGTAGTTTGAGGCTCCGTCGAAGTAGAGCTGCCAGTACTCGGTTTCGACTGCGAAGATTCCGTCGTCGGGAAATGACGTCGTGTCAATCTTGGGTTGTTCGATGATGGCATTCTCTGCGAGAAAATATGAAACGGCTTTTCCCTTAATGACTTTCAAAGGCAAGTATTCGAGCTCATATTCTGCTAGCAGTAGCGTCCATCTGGCCATGCGGCCGTTTAGTACTGGTTTTTCAAATAAGTATTTGAGAGGGTCCATTAAGGAGTATACCCTTGTTGTGTGGGCGAGGAGGTAATGTCTGAGTTTTTTAGTGGCCCAAACTAAGGCGAGGCAGCTTTTCTCCACAGGCTCATAGCGAGTCTCGTAATCCTGGAACTTCTTGCTGATGTAGTAGATTGCTCTTTCTTCGTTGTTAACCTCCTGGGCAAGCATGGCGCCCATGGCGTTTGGTGTAGTTGTTAGGTAGAGCGAAAGAGGTAGATCTTTCTGGGGTGGTACTAGAACGGGTGGATTGGTGAGTAGGGTTTTGACTTTGTCGAATGCTTGTTGACAGTTGTCGTCCCATTTTGTGTGTTCTTCCTTTTTTAGCTTTTTGAAAATTGTTTCGCAGACCATTGTGAGCTTGCTAATGAATCGAGAGATGTACTGGACTTGTCCTAAGAAACTCCTGATCTCGTCGATGTTGCTTGGAGGTTTCATTTCCATTATTGCTTTGATTTTGACAGGGTCGATCTCAATTCCACGTTGGCTTACGATGTGACCCAATAACTTGCCTGACGTAACCCCGAAAGTGCATTTCTGTGGGTTGAGGCGCATTTTGTATTGCCTGATCCTGGCGAAGAACTTACGAAGGTTGGCAATGTGATCTTGTCTTTCCTTTGATTTCACGATCATGTCGTCAACATAGACTTCTACTTCTTTATGCATCATGTCATGTAGCAAAGTAGTTGCGGTACGTTGATAAGTGGCGCCGGCGTTAATGAGTCCGAAAGGCATGACAGTATAGCAGTATGTGCCCCAGGGTGTCACAAAGGTGGTCTTAGACATGTCATCTGTTGCCATTTTGATTTGGTTGTAACCCGCATACCCATCCATGAATGACAGTAGCGCGTGGTCGGCCATGTTGTCTACAAGTATGTCCATGTGGGGCAATGGGAAATCATCTTTTGGGCAAGCCTTGTTAAGGTCACGAAAGTCTGCACACACTCGTATCTTTCCGTTTTTCTTCATGACTGGGACCATGTTTGATACCCAATCTGAATATTCGATGACTTGGATGAAGCCTGCTTGTAGTTGCTTTTCGATTTCTTCTTTGACCATGAGAGACCATTCTGGTTTAATGCGGCATAGTTTTTGTTTAACAGGTTTGGCACCTGGTTTGAGTGGGATGCGGTGTTCTGCTATTTCGCGATCAATGCCAGGCATATCCTTGTAGGACCAAGCAAAGACGTCTTTGAATTCTGTGAGTAGTCCGGTGTACGCAGCTTTTTCTTCCATGTTCAAGGAAGCTCCTAGCTGTAGTTTTCGGGGTTCTTCGGGTGTTCCCACATCGATGATTATTGTGTCCTCAATGATGGGGTCCTGCTCAGGTTTTGAAACGATATTTGCAATGTATTTATGTAATGCAATGCTGTTTTGTTTAGCGTTATCACAAGTACTAGAAAGTGCGGTTTTTAAAGGAAAACAAGGCAAGTAGTAACCAGAAACGTTGTTATTATTAGTGTTTTCAAAAGCAGTTACATTTGAAGACAGCTCGGACAGAGGAGCTTTGGACAACCTTAGAGACTCTAACTCTTTATCTATGTCTATCACATCAGGAATGTAGCCCGGGGGCTTAGTCGGGGTGAAAGACTTGAAGTGACGACGCGGGGGCCTAAACTCTATGATGGATTTGTCGTCAGGGTTCTCTCCTTCGCTTTCTCCCGAGTCAGAGTTCTCGAAAGTGTAGCCTTCTCCCGTAGTGATTCTGAAGGTGCGACCTTGATCATCGGTCCACTGAAGAGTCTTTGACCATCCATCGTGTATCTTTTCCTCGTATGGGACGATCAGGTCAGTGGGGTTAATGTTGTGGTTGCGCAGGATGTCGGAGACTAGTTCGATCCCCGCGATAGTGCATGAGAAGAATTCCTTGGGCATTTTGCTCATACCCTCCTTGATGAAGTATTTGCTAGTGAAAATGTGATATGGCTCCATGTGAAAGTCACGACATCTCTTACGGTCTTTGAATGCTTGTTCCCCACGGGTAACTTCGTACGACCACGGTACATAACCTAGACCCATGGTAGGCCATTTGTTGTCATTGTTTTTTACATAGAGTGCAGTAATTTCCTCCTCGCGAGTCAATGTGCAGATGTCAAAATCGAAATCAAAACCACAGGTGATGTCTGGGGTTTCGGTGCTTATTCTTGCAGTGTCATTATCGAGCTTTTGTTGTTGCAGGGAAGCTCGAAAGTTGGATGCATGGATAGTGACGACTTCATCGTCCAGGGGGAGCTTGACTTTTTGGTGCAAGCTTGAAGTGACAGCTTTAGTGGCGTGGATCCAGGGTCTACCTAATAACATGTTGTATGCGGGAGGTATATCGATTATCTGGAATTCAGTTTCCCTTATGACGGGTCCTGTCATGATAGGAAAAGAGATGGTCCCTTTTATGCTGCGGCGGGTACCATCGTAAGCTCTGATGCCGTCTGCACAGGGAATGAAGTCATTTTCCTTGATCCCTAACTTTTTAGCTGTTTCTAGGGGCAGGACGTTGACTGCAGATCCGTTGTCGATGAGGACAACAGGAAGTGTCATGCCGTGGCATTCTACATTAATGTAGAGTGCTAGGTTATAGGTGCCTCCGAATGGCGGGAGGTCTTGGTCGGAGAAGGTGATGGCGCTAGCTTGCCATTCACGAGTAATGTGACTGATGAGCTTTTCAGGTGACATTTCTGTTGTCATAGGAGTGATTTGCAGGGCTCGGTAAAGGGCTCCGCGGTGTTCTAGTGATTCTCTTAGGAGCCGCCAGATTGAGATGTCTGCTTTTGTTTTGTCGAGTTGCTTTTGGAGTGTGTCCCCAATTTCAGGTATAAGTACTGGGGTAGTGCTTGATGACGCTAGGTCTCCCTGTGGTTGACCTGCAGCGGTTACAGGTGGCAGTGTAGTCACAGGAGATAATTGTGCAGTTGTTGGAGGTGGTCGAGCGGTCATAGGAGGTGTAGCCTCGTTGATGACTACCCCCTTGCCCTTGTCCTGGTTATTTGTTTTTGATGGAAATCCTGGGGGTTCAAGCGGACTTAGTGAGGCTCTGTATGGACGGCCGGAGCGGGTTAAGTAGGCTATCTCATCATCACTGTCGGACAGCCAGATTGGGTACTTGTGGGGCACTTTCCCATATATCCCTGTGGGTTTTCGTTCTTCTTCTTCCTTTGGAGGGGACAAGTAGTGATTGTCCTCTTCATCAGAGCTATCCCAGATACCATTGATTTCGTGGTCCTTTGAGACAATCAGGTGAGAACAATCGAGGATGGGGTGTGTACCCACGAAGATGGCACGGGTGTGCAGTGGGTTGAGCTGGTTTGAAGGTTTAGGACCAGGAGTGGGCTTCTCGATGGTGTTGTCATCGATCAGGTCTTGAACTATGTTCTTTAGGCGGAAGCATTGTTCAGTGTCATGTCTGTAACACCCCGTGTTATTTTAACACAATATGTTAAAAGAATTTAATTCCTCAAATTAAATTCATCATTTTTCCATATAATAAAAATGCGACTTAAATTTTTCGCCAAATAATACTAAATTTTACCAAGTACAAATTTCTAAATTTTGAAAAATAAAGTTTGTTGTATTATCTTTAGAATTGAAAAAGAAACACATTTCAAAATTTTATAAAAATCAATACAAAATTTATATCGCCTTTCAAATTTCAAAAAGATTAAGTTATGTTTACTATTCACAAAAATAAATGTAAAACCTTTTATTCATAAAATTCAATTTCAAACATTTTTCGTTTTCAAAATAAAAATGGTTAAAAAGTAATCATTTTGATTTTTATTATTAAATCATATTATATTAAATATCTAATTACTATTTCATTTCTATTAAACTAGCTTTTTTCTAAATTGTCGAAATTTGAAGTCACACCTAATTTAAATTGATTAACTTTTTGACGTTTGAATATAATTCTTTAAATCTATAACATTCAACGAAAAAAAAAAATAAGTATTTCGACCTAGGAAATTTTTATTCAAAATTTCGAGGATTAAGATCCGATTTTTGTTTTTATTACTTTTCGAAAATTATTTTTATTTTTAATTCTGATTTTATTTCAAAACACTATTTTAAGATCATATCCTTTATTTTGAGACTCTCTGCGATCGCGCAAATCGAAAATTTCAAAAACGATAATCGAGCCCGAAAAATAAACCTTTGACTTTCGGACACCAAAGTCAAATTCTATCCTCCTCCATTTTTCTTACACATTACTTACACCATTATATTTATCATCATCACTTTTGTTTTATTTTGTATTTATATTTAAAGTTATACTTAATAATAATATATAAATACAAAATACGATACCACTACTTTAATACTACCATTTTCAATTCTGTCACTTTTAAAAATTTTCTAAAGTAGTAAATGAAATATTTTAGTCTTAAATTTATAAAATGAATATTTTTCAGAAAATCGCCAAAACAGCACATTTAACTTTTACCCTTTTTCTTACCCGAATTATTTCGTAACGCGTTTTTCGAGAATGAGATATTTTAAAATATCGGGGGACAAACTATTCACCAAATAGTAATGGAGACTTTAGTAAACCAATTTGATTCCTTATGTTTCCTAATTACTTTTAATTAAACTTTAAATAACTAAATACTTTACTTAACCTAAACTTTCTAACTTACCTTATAAATTACCAAAGAGCAAAATCAACACTACTTCCCCTCCATTATGTCGTGCACTTCTCTCTCCTTTTCTCCCTTTTATTTTCTTTCATTTTCTACCAAAATCACTTAAATAAAAACCCTAATATTATCTTTAATAATTCCTAAGTGTTCTAAGTTTTTTAGATGGGTTTTAAGAGCTAACTTGCAAGGATTATTTTGGGTAGAAAACATGGGTCATGGGTTAAGAAAATTCCGATCTAAAATTTATTTTAGATCCTCGACGATTAACATCCAAATCAAGGTGACTAACTATGTCTTATATTATTCTCTTAGTAAATTAATTTGTTTTGTTATTATAAATTTATGAGTATGAAAATTATGTTAAAATATGTTAAACATCAAATATGTGTGTTTGTATGTTATGTGGAGTATAATAAAATGATAATAAATAAGTAATATTGATAATAGTTAATGTGTAGTAATTTGTTAATATGTTTAGTTAATTTAATTTTGAGCATTTTTAATTTATGTTCATATGATTTTTATGTTTAGTTATGTTTTAGTTAAGTAGTATTATCATATAAAAATTATGTGAAATATTAACAATGAGTTAAAGTGATTAAAATCGAAAATAAAAATTGTAAGTGTGTATATTTTGGCTCGGCATTTCCCTATTTTTTTTTTTTGAAATTTTCACTTTTGATTTTTGTAAATAATATGTAGTGTTAAGTTAGTTAAAATAGATGTTATCATGTAAAAAAAATTAAATTCGGAAAACAAATTATAAGTTGTCAAATATGCAAAATGTGTTCTTAACTTTGTTGTTGTGTTCTTGATGTTCATATGTGTCTTCATGTGATGTTCATATGTTTAGCATGCTTTGATTTTGTTTGATTTCATGTTTGTTAATAATTTTTGTTTATGTTTAGTTATTAGTTTATATAATATCATTTATATGTTATAAATCAACTTTAAACATTTAGAAAACATTTAGAAAATTTAACTTTATATTTTAACTTAAATTTTAGTCTAATGAAATTTCTAGTAAAGTTTCATTTTAGTTTAAATCGTTTTAGTATAATTAGAATAATTAAAATATAAAGACTTTAAGCTAAAAACCGATAAAATCGAAAAATGAAATTTTAGAACACTACTAAGCTTGCTCACGGCATCCTTGACATTTTAAGGTTAATTTTTGTTTTTATCACTTTTTAGTTTATTGTTAAAATAATTTAATTAGTAGTTAATAAATTGAATTAAGAAATTAAAAGAAATAAATCAATTTTGACATATATAATAAATCACACGACATAACCATTTTAAATTGTCTAAATTTGATCAAAATGAAATTATCACTAAGTCACTAAAGTTTAATAATTATTAGAATTGAAATATTGTATAAATCGATTTAGTTATAAATGAAATATTATAAACCGATAAAAATATGTAACCGTTATAAAAATGAACTAAATCGTGTGCTACCGCCTTTGCATATTAATTTGTTGAACTTGGACATACGGACTAAAATGAATCATCCACGTTACTATTATTTTAAAAATGAAAATCGCTAAATTTAGTTAATAGACGACTAAAATAACTAAGTCTCATTTTAAAATGAATATCATTATCAATTTTTACAAATTGAACTTAACATTTTTAAAACTAGAATTTTAAAATAAATATCATTATCACTTTTTACAAAACGAACTTAACGTTTTTAAAACTAGATTTTTAAACTTAGTAACTAAGTTACAATTTTAGATATTTTTAGATATTTTAGATATTTTTAGATATTTTTAGATATTTTATATATTTTAGATATTTCTAGATATTTTTAGATATTTTTAAATATCTAGATAATTTCAAAAAAATCTTGAATAGTGAATAGTGAGAAATGAATAATTGAAAATTTTACTAAGTATAGAAAATTGAAAATGAATAAGTAAATGGCTTAGTGTTTTGAAAAAAACACTTAAATAAAATTGGATATACTAATAAACATATCATTATAGAAACTTAAAAATGTTAATAATTAACAAACACTTCAAATAATATGAAACCTACCATTCAAATTAAACGTTTGACGATGAGACTAGGAGAGTCTAGTAACATGAGATATGTAAATATCAAATAAATAATAAACGTTAAGTAAGTTAAATAAAAGGTCAAACGCTTGAGCCTCCGATATGAAAACGTCAATCGTAAGTGAAGTGGGTTTAAGATAGTCTTGTAGCGGTCGCCATTGCCGTACAAGATAATGAATATGCCAAGGCTTTTGTCTCAGGCTTTAGGAAATAGTCGTTTTATCCTGAGTTAAGGTGCTCTATTAATAGCATAGCCCATTCTTAAATTGGATACTAGTGTACATGTACTAGACTAGGGTTTTATTCCCCTATTTCGCTAAAGTTATCAGGGCCACCGTGACATTATGTGCTTATGCGCTTTGCGGTTCTGTCTCCTTGCCGTGTTTCGTTCTTAGTGGGCGCGATACTAGCATTCGTTCTTACCCTGCGTAAAGATTACTTGACGAGATTGTATCTGAAGTTCGAATCATTTCGAACACTAGAGGATGAGATGCAAGTATTATAGTATTCGGCGTGGTTTACGAGTCGAGTAAGTCTCTGCACTATGGAAGTGAGATGCAATCGATCAGGGTACAAAGACCTACTCAGTGGTCAGGCTCGTAAGCAGTTTATGTGTTGTTTGTTGTATGATTAAATGAGAATGAGTGTGTACCATCTTCGAAAACTAAAGACCACAACTTTCTGAATTGAATCTAGTCTGCATGATGTGAATGATACGATGTGTATGTCTGATTGCGATCCGATATCGCCTTGTAATGCTATTGAATTATTCTGATACTATTGCTACGCTATTACATGCTATTTGCCTTCATAACTGAATATCATGCTTATATGATTTATCGCTTTAAACCGCATGCTTCTTATGACTTATATGTCTTTATATGCTATATGTAATAAGCATGTTTATATTTTTATCATAATGTTATAATTATAAAGCGATAATATTAAACCAAAGTAATTGAAATCGAGGGTAAGTATGAGCATAGCTAGTCACTGTTCGCTCAGCGGGCATCCCCCCATCAGTTTATTGTGCAGGATGATCGTGGACCGGGAGCTGGTTTTTGGACGGGGCCATGAGACGTTTTTATGCTTACTTTTGGATGTTTTACGAGAGATTGTAATATATAACCTATACTCTTTTTGTTTCCGTACTTAGAGTTGTTTTATTCAACTCTTGAACGATGTTTGTAATATTTGGGTTTTATGTATAATTAATGACGCTGGTTTAAGACTTAATTAATTTCCGCCTTAGCAATTAAAGTCGACTAAAAACCAGGTTGTTACAATGTCCTTTTCCCCTATGGAACTCGCAGTATGCATTCTGATCCCAAGATTTAGGCTTTTTATCCTGAGGAGGCTCGCTAGTAGGTCCCAGGAGTTGAAGCACGTTTCGGCTCACAAGTCTTTGCAGTGCCTTGGAGTAAGTCATGTAGATCGGGTCAAAGTTTCGTCGAGGTTTGGACGAAGTCTGACCAGCAGATGAGTATGGTGCCTTAGTAGGAGGTGCAGTGTATTTCGCTGGTGTGGTATAAGTCGGGGAAGGCGCTAGTTCTTCCAGAGCGTTAATGCAGTGAACTGGTTCAGTTTTAGTGACGGCTCGTGATGAGCTGCCTTGGTAACCTCGGCCTGTAGCCTTGGTTATCTTTTCTTTGCGGAGATCGTCTTCGATTAGTTCACCCACAGCGCTGAGTGAAGAGAAATTGTCGAAGTTGCCGTGCAAAATCTCTGGCGATATGCAGGGGTTAGGTTATTGATGAATTTGGTGATTAGCTCTGTGTCTTTAGGACGGTTGGGTATCTAGGCACTGAGTTTCTTCCAGCGTGTGAGGTATTCAGTGAAGCCTTCATTGTCCTTTTGCGCAAGAACTTCCAGAGTACGTAGCGAGACCTGAGTATCGTTATTGTCATGATAATCGATGATTTAATCGACCGTGATCTCCTTGAAGGTAGTAACCTTGTGTGGGTCCAAAGCATAGAACCAGGCCCTAGGTTGTGCATCCAAGGAATGCGGGAATAGAGTAGCCCAAGCTGAGGGGTCGACGCCCATGACGGCCATTTTAGCCTTGAAATCCTTGATATGAACCAGCGGACTTTCATGACCCTTGAAGATGGGGAGGTCACTGAGTGAGAGCTTGGCCGGTAGCAAGGACTTGACGCTTTTTGGTACGTGTTCAGTTTCCTCATAAATGGAATACCCTTTTGAGTTGGTGAGGCGTTCTTCCATTGAACGAATTCTTTTAGCATTTCGTTCAGCCTCTTTAGCAAGGTACTTGGCATTTTTCTCGGCCTCGAGTTTCTGCATTGTGGCCATTTGTTCGATTGCAGCAGTGAGGCTAAGGATCTTGCTGTTAAGCTGTTGAGCATGTTCTGCGGTAACCACTGACGGGGGAGGGGTTGGGATTCCTCCGACATATTCTTCATTGTTAAGTGCCATGGTTGTTCTGGGCTTTGATCTGTTGTAAGTACGTTTCTTTGGGGGTGGCGGAGGGTTCAGATGACGGTCTTTAGTGCGTCGTGTATCCAGGACTTTTTAGGGGATGAACCTGCAGGGTCTCAAACCTTAGTGCCCTCCAAAAGAAAATAAAAGACCCAAAGAAAAATCACGTGTGTAGTAAAGCAAAAGTAAAAGCGTGGAAAGCGCGTGCAGGACTCGACTCGTGTTTTTAGCTTAAAAAGACACGGGAAGCTTTTGAGGTAAGGATGCGTTGCTGCGTCCCTAATCTCGATGTAAAGAAAAGTTTGTATGATCACGACCTGATTAACCCAAGTTGGCGGTATGTCGCCAGGGGTTTACCGTTAGATCGTGATGTAAAAAGGAATCAAACCGAAGTAGCGATAGGCTAGTCGGTCTGAAGATGTTAAATTGGGCAAAAAGCGGCTATCGTTCGCCTTTTACGTGTGACACAGGGCGTCGAGTTGTAATGACAATAAGTCACCCAGCCTGACATGTAAATCAACGGATTCGTATTTGAACGAGTCCGCGTTTTGTTTAATTTTTGAGAGAGATAGTTCGCTTAAGTCGGGGTGACTAGAAAGTCACTCGACTTAGGGTTATCTCAAAAAAAATGTAAAAGTGTTTGCTTAATTGAAATATCCGAAGTGAATTGACACTTTCGGGTTTTGCTTTGCGAAATGGTTTTTTGCAATAAATGTATTATGACGATACGTCAGTCGTATAATGCATTTATGTTTTGTAAAGGATAGGAAATGTAGTGATTATTTCCGATCGGTTTTGAATATCGTGGTGTAATGTTAGTCAGGTTCAGTTGATTATGGGTCAATGACCCTGACTGTATGCTTAAAAGTATGCCTTTTTGAAAAATGTTTGAAAATGCACTTTCAAAATAGACGTCTTTTGAAAGTGTAATGCTATATGAAAATGTTTTTGCATGCATTTTGTTTGGAAGACGACCATAGCGAGGGTGCTATAGCTTTGGATTTGTACGTGTGGAAGGGTGAGAGATCGACGTGTCCAGAGTATACTCGCTTAGGAAACGAGTTCTTACTTGGGGCCGTCCCTCGAAGGGTGTGGTTATGAATCAGGAGGATTCAACTCAAACGTACTATTGCCCAAATATCGAAAGCAGAAATGTTTTCAAAGTTTCAAGTTTCACTTCTTTATGTTTTTTTTTTAAAATAAAATGAAAAGTTTAGTTTTCAAAATAATTAAAAAAACATGCTCGTCCCCAGCGGAGTCGCCAACTGAGGATATCGGACTTGGGGTGATCCCTTCTCGACGCCCCGCTCGCGCCCGCCCTCGAAAAATGTGTCATGGGGCGGAATGCACGGCGCGGGAAAATAAATTTTGCAAGAAGCTCGCTCGCGGGAGCTTGCCTTTTTAGTTGCTTTGCTTAGCTTAACTCGTTCGAGCGTTCTTTTGCTTATGGGGGAATGTCATTGCATGTAAAAAAGAAATATAAAAATTCTTTTGAAATGTATTTTTGGAGTCGCCACCAAATATTAAAGGAATTTGGAACCTATTCAACGCGTCTTAAAATATAAGACACGGGTGTCTCAGATTTCAAGGTGCGTTGATACCTATCCGTCTGAGGTTATTGTGAAACCAGAGAGGATTCGGAGTGAGGTTACCCTTTTAAAGTCTTGACAAAATGTATATTGAAAACTGTAATAAAAAGGCCTACGTAAAAGTAGTCTTTACTAATTTGAAAACAAATGCTTTAATTTCGATATTTGAGCTAATAGGACGCTACGTACAAATGCAAATATATGACTCGACAAATATGTAAAATGAATGTAAGCCGTCAAAGCTATGACGATTTGCTATAGGAAATATACGTAAAATCACTAATTCATTGTATTTGAATTAATAACTAAACGTTATTTTCCGACTTGTGTTCAATTCTAAGATTTTGTAAAACCCTCGGCTTTGCATGTTTAAAGAGACTAGTTGAAACGGTACAGTTAAATGTCGAATCCGTGTTTTAGTCGTAATTTAATGCATGAATCGAGAATTTGCATAATGTAAAAGTGGGTGCTTAATTTAGTGATTTTGAGTCGTTTGTTTATGCGATATTGGCGGGGTTTGGACGAATCTTTGATTCGAATTACTACAATCGTATTGCGAATACGGGTTCGTTAATGCCAATATCGGGGTGGGTTAAAGTAACCCTATAAGTCTCGAACGTCCAAACGAAAGGTAAAATTTCTTTACCTTGTATTGCAAAGACGGTTTTTAGAGTGGAATTTTATAAGTGCGAGAGGCTTTTTGTGAGTATGATTGATAATTGATAATGAATGTATATGAATGTTGTGTTTTGTATGAGTTAGTTGAAGAATTGATGATTTTTTGAGTCGAATGAGGGCTGCTATTTATAGCAAATGCTTCGTGTTTTATGCCTAATTGATCAGAAAATCGCCAGTGAACCAGCGATTCTACAGAAAATCGCCAGAATGTCAGAGGAGGACCAGAAAATCGCCTGAGGTCTGGCGATTTTATGGTAAATCGCCAGTATTCTGGCGATTTTCTCCTCTTTCTCTGACAGATTTGTTGCGCCGTAATACGTTATCGTAGGAGTATAAGGCTATGTTTGTGTGCTGCTTGTTTGTCGAGCAATCACCGACTTTGGGGTTTGATAATGTCAACTTGTATCAAGTTGATCCATCCACTTGATTTCTTTGGCTCGATTTTCGTGTTTCGTGTTTCGTGTTTCGGTTTTTCGTCGTGTTTTTCGACCTTGGCTCGAAATAAAATAATATTGTAATATATTATTTTACGACTTTGTGGGATTTTGTTTCGTGAGAATGTGACTCGGGACGTATTTTGGTCCGCTTCGGGTGCTTGGGCCTTCTTGCGTGTTTTGGGCCGTTTTTTGTGTGTGTGGGTCGTTTTTGTATTCTTGGGCCATTTTGTGAGGCGTTTTTGCGTCGTGCTTGTGCGTATTGTGTCGACTTACGATTTAAAATGACTAAATTAATATTCATTTTTACGAAATATGCAAATTCAAATTAATACGTTAAAAATGACTAAAATGTTTTAGACACTTATGTACCGTTTTGTCTCTTTTTAAAACATGCATGAAAGTCCTTTTCGTCATCGGGTTTGCTTTTTGGGGGGTACGGTTACGGGTATCTACAGAAACCTTTTTCTTGTTGCACCCAAGAACAACTCCAAATACTACTAGTGATTTAGACTAGAAATCACTAATAGTTACTTGATAATATGTAATATTATTATTACTAACACTTACTAACTCTTAGTAATATTAGTAGTAATATTAAGAGAGAGTTTTGAGAGGTAGAGTAGTAGAATTGCATGCCTCAAATGAATTCTCTAACACCTTATTTTATAAGCTTGAAAAACAAAATGATGTGTGTTTGACACACCTTCATTTTCGGCCAAGCAAAAGAGGAGGAGGAGAAAAGTTTTGCTCTTGATTAGAACAAATGCATGCATTGTTATGATTGTGTTATGGCATGCAACAAAAGCAAAAGCATGCTTGTAATCATAATGTTCTAGCATGCTTGTCTAAAGCATAAGAAAACAAATAGAATAAGACAAGGAGGAATCTTCTCCTCCTTTCTCCCACTATTTGGACGGTCCATAGGACCCTTTGGTGGGTCTATTTTGTTTTCAATATTTGTCCCACAAATATTTATAATTTATCCCTTAAATCATCTAATATAATAAAGTATAAATTAATTATCTCCTCTCTAAAATACATGTACACTTACATATATTAAAATTGCACTATACTAATCTCATTAGTCAATTAGTACACAATTAGTGAATTAATGATTAATCACTAATTCTCGTCTCCTCTATTAATTTTATCGATATAAAATTAATCATTCGAGTTCCTAACTCGATTTCTCTCAAAATTAGCTCACTGACTAACCGTTAGTCGATTTATCAAGTTTCTAATTTAATTGTATCTCATACAATTAATTAGCTTATTTATTTGGAGCACGTTCCTATAGGTGTGACTCAAAGGGATCAATTGATTACCGCCGTCTCACGACAATAACGTCAAACTCTAGTCAGCCAACCGTTATTGATTTACGTTAATCAATTGACAATAATACAGGATTATTATCCCCATGTATTCCTTAATTGATATTTATTAAGTAATCGCACTATTTGTGGAGGACACTTACTCCAACAGATGAGACGACGCGACGGGACCGTAAAAAGTGACCCGGGTCGGTAAAAAAAACGTAGGGGTAGTAAGTTAAAAATAAAATAGGGTGTAGGTGTGTAAGAGTGTAAGAAGTCGCACCAAAGTATCAGAAAACAAAAAGAAAATCGCCTGTAAACAAGCGATTAAAATTTTAATCGCCTGTTTACAGGCGATTTAATATTTGTTTTGTAGGTTTTGTTTGATTTCTTTTTAATCGCTTGTTTACTAGCGGTTATGTTTTCATGTGTACGTTGTTTGCAAATTACGGCTATAAAAGGAGGGCTAGGTTAACTCATTTTACTCATCCTTTCAACTCTCTATTCTCGACATTCCAAAGATATTCAGAATATTACGGAACGTTCGTCGAATTATGGAGAACTTTGAAGGAAACTTGCGTCGTTGGTGTTCGTCCTTTTCGGGTATAGATCGAGAAAAAGAACTTGAAGGATTGTGGCGTTGGCATATTCCTCGGTCTGAGGCAGGTTCGGCCGAAGTCGGAGTTCCTGGATGCTTGTCTCGACTACTGGGACCCGAGCTTCCACGTGTTCCGCTTTCCTGGCGGAGAGGTTTGTCCCCTGGTCGAAGAGTTTGGGGCCATTGGCGGTTGGCTGCGCACTAACATGCCCGTATGTGTTAGGCAAGAGCTAGGGTATAAGAGGCATGTGCAGAACTACCTTCAGATGACCCGTGACGAGACGGAGGAGCTATTTGCTGGGAGCCGTATCAACCTCTATCGTCAGTACCAGCGGTTCATGGACCGTGAGAACAGGACCATTTCTGTCGGGGCTAGGAAGAGGGCGTTGGCCTTCTGCTTGGTACACCGTTACATGTTCCCGGATTCGGTGTATGAGGGAGCGTTCGGCGATCCGCGCTTAATCACCGTCGTTCAGCAGATGGAGTTGGGCCACAATCCCTCTGCCGTGCTGTTGGCCGAGACGATCCTTGGTCCGGATGACCATGAATGCAATAGGAAACATGCGTACCGAGGATGTCCCCTGATCCTTCAGGTGTGGTTGATGGAGCGTCTGAGTGTGCTGGGCGATATTGGCTTTGATGGAACACATGTCGCAGGAGGCGTAACCAACCGTTATATGAGGTGGATGGGTCCTAACGGCCGTCCCAATGATTACTTCCCGGAGTTTGTAAGGTCATCCACCATCCGTTGGACGGTACCGTGGTGGGAGATAGTCTATGTGACGGGGAGCGCAGTAGGTGACGGGCCCTCTGGAGTTCTCCTTTGCGGGTTTGAGATGGGTGTTTACATTCATCTCCTGCGAGTGAGGCGACAGATAGGGTGTGCGCAGTTCATCCTTGGTCAGGACACTAAGGTGCAGGAGATGGTTATTTTGAATTACCAGGTGACTGATGAATGGGTGGGTCGTTGGATCATGCGGACTAGGTGGCATGTGGCTGGTATTCCTGGGACGATCCGGGTGTCAAGGGCCTATACTAAATGGACCGTTGCTCAGAGCGTCCATAAGAGGGCCCGCCTCCGTGCTATAGAGCTCAACAAGCCTCCACCAACGTCCGCCTACGACCCGGTCCGCTTTGGTCGCAACAGCAGTGGTGATGCTTCGAGCTCGGAGCCCCTTTCGGCTGCTGAGTGTGTGTTTGGTCGTCGTCATATACTAAGGCCGGGCGCTCCAGGCCGTCATGGCAGTGTCGGGGATTGTCGTAGGGGTTGAGGGTTTGTGCTCCCCCGCTCAGCTGAAAATTTGAGTCCGCTTGATGATGAAGGGAATCTGGTGTATGTGTTTATTGTTTTGTTGTTGTATTATGTTAATATTTGTGTTGTATTTCACTTTGTCCTAAACCCAATGTACATGCCGGGGCTTGTATTGTAGTACATCGTAGTGTTGTAGTAGTGTTGTAGTATATTGTAGTGTATTTGTACTGTCGTAGTTGTGCTCTTATTTGAAAAATCCAAAAATGTAACCGTTCTTTTAAGATTAATAAAACTAAGGTTTTTGTTTACGACTTTGCCTCATTTTGCTTATTATTCTGTGTGAAATTCCTTGACCTTAACTTTTTTTCAAAGTTTAGGATGTAAGTATGATTCTTGTTTTTAGAAATTTTTGTATTGACTATTCCCTCGACTTTTTTAAGTTTTGGGTTTGTCGTTTATTGTTGAATGTTGTTCCTTTCACCCTTTGGGTTGTGGAATGTTTTTGTGATGACTATATCCTCAGCTTTTTTAAGCTTTATACGTGTTGTTTTGTGTTGAATGTCGCCTCCTTTTAACCCTTCAGGTTACGAGACGATTTTGGTGGTGACTATGTCCTTGACTTTTTTAAGCTTTGGACGCGTCATTTTTGTGTTGAATATCAGTTGTGCTTTTTGCAAAGCTGCCTACGTATCCATGTAACACTACAAAAAAAACAGTCTATTTGCGACGGAACAAATCCGTCGCAAAACACTCAAATCCGTCGCAAAAATGGCTTTTGCGACGGAATTTGCGACGAAAACCGTTCGTCGAGAAAAATGGTCGCAAATTAATTTTTTGCAACGGAATTTTCTGTCGCAAAAAAAATAAAATATAAAAAATAAAAAAAATAATTCTTTTTTTTTTTTACCGTTGTCTCATATAACGTTATCCCGAAATCCTAAACCGCATTATCGAATCCCTTATATAGGTTTCGTCACATTTCATTCAAACATTAACTCACAACAAATCTATATAAACCTTATACAACTTACTTTACTCACCGATGTGGGATATCATCTTTTTTAGTTTGCGACGGATTTTTGCTGATTTGCGACGGATTTCCGTCGCAAAACAGAGAAAAAATTTGCGAGGGAATTTTCCGTCGCAAAAAAAAAAAAAAAAAAAAAAAAAAAAAAAAAATAATTTTTTTTTTTTTGGCGACGGGTAGTTCCTTCGCAAATTTACCTGTTCCGTCGCAAATCTGCAAAAATCCGTCGCAATTTTTTGGCGCCAAATCAATTTTCAGCCCGCCAAAGCAATCCATCGTAAATTACGTTTTCCGTCGCAAATTTTTTTATCTGCGACGGAAATTTTTGTCCGTCGCAAATAGACTGTTTTTTTGTAGTGTAAAATAGAATCAAACCGGCGTAGTTCGGAGTTGCATTTTGTGAATGTACGTTTAGGGGCATACCGGCCCATGAATTTGCTTGTAGGAGGTGCACGTTTAAGGGCATGCCGGCCCAATGATTGCGATTTTTAGAAAGTTTTGTTTGCATTTT
The DNA here is from genome assembly GCA_023091065.1 of Dianthus caryophyllus. Classification (NCBI taxonomy): domain Eukaryota; kingdom Viridiplantae; phylum Streptophyta; class Magnoliopsida; order Caryophyllales; family Caryophyllaceae; genus Dianthus; species Dianthus caryophyllus. The sequence continues at coordinate 16,573,001 of CM041527.1, read as the reverse complement.
ATAGATACATTGCAGGGTGTTTTTTAGCGATAGTATTTCTTGAGTTGATCGAGGTTTGTAGCGAGGTTGAACTCTTGACCGTCAAGGTCGGTTAGTTTGACTGCTCCGCCGGTGTAGATCTCTTTGACGAGGTAGGGTCCAGCCCAGTTAGGCTTGAACTTTCCTTGTGGGTCAACTGGAAGTGGTGCTCGAACTGACTTTAGTACGAGGTCACCCACTTTTATGTTTCGTGGTTTAACTCGTTTGTTGAATGCTCGTTGTAGTCGTGCTTTGTACATTCGTACGGTGTTTAGGGAATTAAGTCGGCGCTCGTCTAGAAGCATGAGTTGCTCATAGCGTTCACGGGCCCATTCTGCTTCTGGAATGCTACTTTCTATTAGTATTCGTAACGATTGCATTTCTATTTCCACAGGTTGTACAGCTTCCGTGCCGTAGGTGAGGAAGTACGGGGTCATGCCTGTAGGTGTACGGATGGTGGTACGGTAACCCCATAGTGCATATGGTATTTTGTTGGGCCAGTCCCGACAAGTGTCAATCATCTTTTCGAGGATGGTGACGACTGTTTTGTTTGCTGCTTCGACGGCGCCATTGGTTTGGGGTCGATAGGGTGAGGATTTGTGATGTTGTATGTGGTATTTTGTGAGTATAGCTTCCTATTCGCCTTGAAAGTGCGAGCCTTGATCGCTGATGAACTCATGGGGTATACCGTATCGACATATGTTGTTTGTCTGTATGAACTTGGCGACTTCCTTTGAGCCGAGGGTGCGAAAAGATGCTGCTTCTACCCATTTTGCAAAATAGTCGATTGCTACTAGTACGAAGCAGTGACCTCCTGCTCCGATTGGGTGGACTTTGTCTATTATGTCGATGCCCCAAGTTCAAATGTTGAAGGTTTGCTATAGCTAGAGCGTAATAGAAGGGCTAAACTTATAAGGAAAGGGTCTAGGAAGTCGGGTTAGGCATGGGATAAGCTAGGCTAAAGGATGATAATCGGGTTGAATAGGGAATCACACTTGCTAAGGATGTAGCCCGTCCTCTCGGTCTTAAGCTTTCTTTAGGTCTCGATAACGGGCTTTCACAACTTACTATCGAGGGTCCTAATGATTGTCTCGCGCCTCTCCTTGAACTAGGATTTCGATCTTAGGTTCAAGGGTGCTAAAAGCTTGCTAAAACTTGGCCAAATGATTAACAAACACAATCAAGCAAAGACAATCAGAACAAGTGCAAAACCTAACTCAAAAAATCATCATATTCAACCAAAACAAACACCCATGTTTCACCCTTCTCCCTAGATTATAGTCTACTCACTCATGGCTAAAACGGTTGATAAAACTCGGGAATAAGATGAACATGACTATAAACGATAGGAATTGAAATTGCAATTGAAATAGAGGGGAAATACAATACCAAAACACAAACACAATCAAAGAGAAATTATGAAATCAAACAACAATTACCACATAGGATTATCAAAGTAGCGTTCCCGTCTCGGGAATTAAAAGTATAAATTATTCGAAGATCAAAGTTTGGGATTTTTGAGAGTGTATTCTAAAAAGGGTCTAAAAACTAGTGAAAAAAGTTGGGGCTCGAATTATGATCAAAAGACAAGATATAACTCGAAACAATTTAGGCATACGAGGGGGTGGAGGTTGTCCCGGCCATCCGGGATGGGTGTTCCGTCCGGGACATGGGTGGCAGCCGGTCCCATGGGTCCGGGACAACTGTCCCGAGTTCTTCAGCAATTTTGGCCTTTTTTTGGTTGATTATCTTCCTTTGTTTGTCGTCCCAAGGCATGGGGACGAGGCGTGGTCCGTCCCAAGGGGTAGGGAAGAGGCCTAAAATGAACATATGAGCTTCTTAGTCCGTCCTTTGGTCTCGGGACAACTTCAAACATCTTGTAATGGCTCGTACTCAACCGAAACGACAAGAAATCAACTCGAAACGTCACATTGCGATCCCGGAAGGCCTTGGCTTCGACCCGTTTCCGAGGGAAAATGGAAACGAAATGCAAATAAAAGCACTCGAAATGACGTAAATCGCTAGCGACTCGGGGTGTAACACCCCAACTTTTCCTAATATTAATTATTCGTCTCAATCATATTCATAATTCATTTCTCTTGATTTTCTCATTTCTTTTAGCTCGAGAAGATCAGTTCTCTTGTCGCGTGGATAAGCTACTCTGTAGTCGGAACTTAAATACGGAGTAATTAGCTTAAAAACGGTGTAATTTCCTCATACGAACTCCGATTCAGGTGATTCAAAAGGCTAAACTGCGTATTTTTTCGACGCCGTTGCAACTGCCAAATTTTCATAAGCCAGTTTGGACCGGTTCACCCTAGACCGAGCCGAAACCCTCATTGCTCGGGTTGGGTTTAGGGTTTTTGGATAGCTTTTTGATCAAGGCACTATAATATCCTATTAACTCCTAATCATAGCAACATTATAATCTGATTTCTCTCTTCCTAACCTCTCCCTAATCTCATCCCCATTCATCCCCCTTAATCCTCTCACAAATCTCTCTCAAATCTCCTAAAAACTCCATTGTTTTCATCCAAGCTTTCATCTCTTGTGCTCTAGCTCTTTCCTAGCCTTTCCCTTAGTGTATGATCTCCTTTTATCTCTTTTATTTTCTGGTTTTATATTATCCTATGTGTTATCATGTTGTGTATTCATTATTTGTATGTTTTGGCTTGGATCATCAAAGGAGAAGGAGACCTTGAAGAAGGAGACACCATATTGGTAGAAGAGGAGGAAGAATAGCAAGGAGTTGATCTTGAAAAGGTAACTAGGTGTAGCCTTAGTGATATTTTGACTTGTGTGAGACCATATAATTGATTGAGGATGTTTTGATTGTTGATATGAATGAAAAGGTGTTACCTTTGGGATGTTTGAGATGTAAAGTTGCGGTCTTTGGTCTTGTTTGAGTTGGTCTCACACTCTTATGTCTAATAATGCGATTTGGGATGTTTGTTTACTTTGAATTTGGGTTATATTGTTATTAAGTTGATGAAAGATGATAACTTTGGGAATTATAATGGTTTATTATGGCTACTCTTGAGTTCTTATGGTTATTACTCCGTATTTAACATGTTGATTATGGTTAGTGTTGAGATTGCTTACAAAAGGGGTCAATTATGTTGTAGTTGTGTATATGATGGACATTGTGATGATTTTGAGTAAAGGATGATTGGTTTATTGTTGATTGTGAGTTGATTCAGGTTATTGAATTGACTTGTTTGATTGCTTGAGTTGAGTGTGCGTACGGGTACTGTTCTGGCACGTACGTGAGGAGCTACGACGTCTTTTGTGGACGGATACCGACCATGATCCCCTCGGCTATTTTTGTTGCTTAGTTAGAGCGACTATGGGTTCTCAACCATGTTGGTTAGAGACTATGGTTTATATAATGTCGTCACCGTTCTTGTTGCTCGGTGGAATTTGGCCAAATTTAGACTAATGAGTTTGAGGAACTTCTTGTTCTTTGTTCGCCATAGGGTTTGGATGATTCTTGTTGCTTCATCCGGGGTGATTCTTGTTGCTTCACCCAGTGCTCCGTGCTTACCTTGCAGGTTGTTGATTGTTGTCTGTCATCTTGTTGTTGACAGTTTGAGCTTGTATGTCAGTGGACTAGTTATTGTCGAGTTGTATTGGTTATACATGTTTACAGGTTGTTGGGTGACTGTTGGTTGAGTTTGGTAGCTAATGAGTTGGCTTGAGGTTGCATTATGGTTACTATACCTTTGGGTTGTTTGTTGTATTGTTGTCTATTTTGGTTACGTTGAAATATGACTGGGGAGCACCTAGTTACTCCCCACTGATTGTGGCTGTTACATTCTTTGTGGCAGGTTAGCGCGGGATCGGGTTTGTCAAGTGAGGATGCCGTGAGGATGACCTATAGCTAGCCTTGAAGTGATTTTTGACTAGACTTATTAGGATGTTTAGTTTTATTATTATTATTTTACTTTCATTTTTGGAGCTGGATTTGTAAGGGGTATTTACTCCCCGCGTCTAGGCCTCAAGGTCTATCTTTTTATCGTTGTTTAGTTGGTTAGTGAGTAATGATCCGGATTCCACGGTGTTTCCGCCACCGTGGCTCGCTTTTATTTTCTTTTATTTTATAAATCCTTTTTATTTCTTTATTTTATTTTGTTGGAAAATCTGGGTTGTTATACGGGGGCTAAAAGTATACGTAAATACTGTAGGATTGTATCGGTATATAGTCCTTTAAAAACACAGGATTATAATGAAAACTTTATATGATTTATAGTCATAAATTGAAATTGCATAACAAAACATAAAGATTTAGAATTAAACTTTTAATCCTTGTATATTGGCCTAAGAACAATACCAAAATTATGGTATCTCCAAATTGAAACACCCAAGATGAGATGAGAAATGCCTATAGGTTTGCTAGAAAAATTAGAGAAGAAAACTGTTTCTTTTCTCTCAAGTAATTGTGTTGTGCGCTATGATGAAAGTGAATTAGGTTAGATGAGATTATGGAGAGTCATTAGGTTAAGTAGAGAGGAAGAAAAGTCCCCTCACCCTAATGATGTTACACGTCCAACTCATGAGTCCATGGGGTGGACTTTTTCCACCTCAAAATTAAAAGCCCAATCTAATTAAAAGGTTTCTCTAAAACACATTTAATTAGTTTCTTTAGCTTTTAACACATAATGTAATTATAATATCCATATATTATAATAAATCATATATATCCATATATTTATAATTTGCTAATTAATTATAACTGTTTAAGAATTAATTAGCCTACATTATACGCAATAATTAAATATAACCTTTTATATTCAATTTACGAATTACAGCTAATTCCTCTCATCTAATATCATATAATCATTATTAAATGATATTCATCATCATATTTGACTAACTCTTAGTCACATTTGACTAACCTTTTAGTCAACAACACTGACTAACCGTTTAGTCATTAAATAAGGCATCGACATGATTATTTTCTCAAATAATCACATCTCTCAAACACATCCTTTAGGTGTGACTCTTAGGGACCAGTTGATCACCACCATCTGTATGACAATAACGTCAAACTTATCTAGCAAGCCAACCGTTATCGATAAACGTTAATCAACTGATTAAATACAAAATGTACCCTGTGTACCTTTAGAGGTTTACATATGTTATTGCACTAATTGTGGAGGACACTATCTCTAACAAATACGACACATCAGTATTCTCGTTTGAATTTGAGAATATGTCACGCCCATTATGGGTTGGGCTTGAGCTTGGACTTTGCTAGACCTTGCGTTCGGTAGCCGCATGTGATCGTTTGTCTATCACGCTGGACTCATCTGTTTATTTCGGTTTGCTTATTAGGCACGCAATTGAATACACGGAGGGCGATCTAGGAATACTCGTACTACTAGTCCTAAAAAAATTGATGATCACTGTGGAGCTCCAAATTAATGGATCCTCCACCAAAAGTAGCGGAGTAGTAAACCACAAGCTGACTACCGGACCTTAGGTGTTTTGTCGTCGGAAGTCCACTTGTTTTTGTGTCTTGTATTGATGTTGTCTTGGACCTTTGTATCCAGTTTAGACCTCCTTCGGATTGTTACTTCTAGGATGCAATGTATGTCGGTGCAGTATGAATTTCGTATAAGAAATGTGAGTAAAACAAAACTGAGTTATAGGCAAACTTATTCCTTTATCGAGTTGTTAAAATGTCGTACGTCAAAGACTCGATTATCCTAGACGTAAAAAGATTGACTCGATGCTTAAAACTCGACCCGTATAGAAAGTACACGAGTTGCTTGATGAGATCCACGAGATCGTCAATGGTTCTTGAGTGGATGCTTTGTCGTTTGCTTTGTGACGCATGTAACACCCCGACTTTTTTTCTTAATTAAATAATTCATTTCGTTAAAAATTCGTATTTTTTTCTAGCGATTTTCTCAATTTTAGCTCGAGAAAATCATTCCTTATGCTTACGTGTCGTCTAGTCGAGTCGAGGTTGCGTTTATCGAGTTGTTTGTCGAGTGTGTGTGAGTGTGTGGGTGAGCTTGGGAGTGTTTAGAAGGTCTTGGGGTGGTCTAGGGGGTTATTGGCGAGCAAGGGGCGAGCTAGGCGCGAGCAGGGGAAGAAAAGGGGTTCATCCGGGAAAACAGACTCAAGGCGCGGACGGCGCGCACTTGGCACGCGGACAACTCTGCACTTTGCGGGTTGTTTGCTCTTTGATCCGTGTCTGATTATAACACTTATTTTTCGTATTTTAGCCCCTCCTAAACCCTAGTTACATCATAATACTCCTAATTCATCTCCCTAAACTATAAACCCTCTTTTCTCTCTCTTGAATCCTCATCTAAACACCCATAATTCTCCATTAAAATTCCTTCAACTTCTCTCCTATCTAACCCTAATTTTTTCCTATTCAATCTCCTTTGGTAATCCTTCGATTCTCTATCGTTTTAGGTTTTGTTTTCTTAGTTTTTACATTATTTTATGTGTTTTATATTGTATGCTTATATTGTATGTGATTTTATGTGTGGTGATCATGGAGAAGGCTAATTCAATAGCGAAGACACCATCTATATTGACGAGGAAGAAGGCTAGATTGATTTTGGTGCTTTAACAAGGTAACTAGGTGTAGCCCTAGTGATATTTTGACATGTATGAGGCCCTAGATGTTATTTAGGTTGTTGTAATTAATTGTATTGTCATAAAGTTGTCAACTTTGGCTTGTAATGTTGTCTCGTGAATGTTTTGTGGTGAATTTTGGTGTCGGCCTCATTCTATTGAGTCAAGAAGCATGTATAGGTTGTTTGTTCACTTGTTTGGCATTAATTATGTTAATATGATAACTAAAGTCGATAACTTGAATTGAGTACTGGTTCCATTGTGAATATATATAAGCTATATTGATAATTACTCCGTATTTAAGTTGTTGTGTGGATACCCACATCCGTACCTCCCACCTAAAACCCAGTGATGTAACAATGGACTTTTATTGCATGCTTTTACGTTGACTTAAACGGTTCTAACTGTGTCGAATTCAAGTTAAATGTTTTTAAATGCAAAATGAGGTTTCTTTACGGGTCATCACTCTTAGGTAAGTGTCCTTAGGATAGTCTAGAGTCTAGTTTGTCTCAAGTCCAGGTCCTAATCGGTATGCGCTTCCTTTTTACAATTTGCAATTGATTGGCCATTTTACATTAACAAGGCCCAATTCAACCTTCCTAAATTCCTTACATTTAGGCCCGGTAGCTAAAACCACTCTTTAGACCCCACAAATACAAAAGACGGCTTCATGGGCCTTCCTATTACAAAATATACAACAAATTACACCTAACTTCTGTTTTTGGGTCTCGGGCCCAAACCGAGCCCAAACGAATCCTTTGCCCATTTCCCTAGGCCCAAGAACTCACCCACATAAACCCTAGAAGATCATACATGGTCTACTTGGAGCACAAGTAAAGAGATAGCAAAGAATATTGTAAATCGGATTAAGGAAATACGAAATCTCTGGAGACTTTGCCCGCCTGAGTATCCGAAACAGGCCTTGCGGCTCATAGGGCAAATCGCAAGGGGCCTTGCGATTACCCTAGCAAATCGCAAGACCTCTTGTTGTTCGCTCAGCGAGCATTTTCCCAGTTTTTCCTAAATATCTTCGGCTATTCTACTATAAATACAACCCTTTGCTCGACCCTTCAACACAAGTTTTCCACACAAGAAGAACACCTCTCCACACAACCTTTCTTCCTAGGTTTTATCACACTCACATATACACACAAAAGCCTCACGAATAAACATCCTTTGAATTCTTCATTTTCTCTTGTTGAATTCTCCCCATTGAAGCGAAGCGCTGCCGGTTTCCTAGATCGAGACAGGTAGGTCTTAATCCTAACATGGATTAAGGTTTTCTTTACTTCTTTGACTTGCAAGGGTCTACATTAGGCTCACCCCGACTTTGGTACACGAGTCTGCTTTTCATAAGGCGACCATGCACCTCGAATACACACACTATTCGTAACACCTTTCCAAAGTCGCATACAACTGACCCCTCCTTAAAATAAATCAATGGACAATTGAGCTTTATTTTATGTATGCATTTAGCAAATCCTCATCTTGCATTTAAATCACTTAAAATGAATTCGTCATTAACTGAACTGTTTTCGTTAACAAGTTAAGTGTGCTTAACTGAGGGTTTTAAACAATCTCTTTTTGCATTTGCATTTGCATTTGCATTTGCATTATTTTTACAACTCATATCGCACTTGTACGTAGCGAATTACTTAGGCTCATGTATCATTCTTTGCATTGTTCTCAAGTCTAGTAGAGGCTATCTTTTGATAGGCTTTTCCAAAAGATCTTTCATAAAACATTATTTGAATTATATTTTAGAAGAGTACCCTCACCCGAATCCGAATCTGGTTTCACAATAGCCTTAGACGGATGGGTGTCAACGTGCCTTGAACTCTAAGACGTGTCTTTGAGCATAAGGACACGGAGGCGGGTTCTAAATTTCCCTCACAATTTAGTGGCGGCTCTGAAGGTACCGGGAAAGAAAGTGACCTATCGACGCCCTGCGCGCGCCCGTCCTCGCCCCGTGCGGGGGCGCCGGGTGGCGGAATGCGCCTCGCAGGAAAAAGTGCGAAGGTTTTGAGAAAATGGGGGAGATCATTGCATGAATTTGTGACCAAAAAAGAAAAGTAGAAAAATCCTTTTTGAAAATGTATTTTCGGAGTCGCCACCAAATATTAAAGGAATTTGGAACCTATTCAACGCGTCTTGAAATACAAGATACGAGTGTCTCAGATTTCAAGGTGCGTCGATACCTATCCGTCTGAGGTTTGAAACCAGAGAAGGGATTCGGAGTGAGGTTACTTTTCAAAAGTTTTGACAAAAAAGTGTTTTTGAAAACTGAAATCAAAAAGCCTTCGTAAAAGTAGTCTCTACTAATTCGAAAACATTTAGTTAATTTCGATATTTGGGCTAAAATGACGCTACGTATAAGTGCGAATATATATGACTCGATGAAAATGCACAAATAATGTAAATCGTCAAAATAATGACTTTTTCTATGGGAAATGTACGTTAAGTAATAATTTATTGACTAAATTATTACCATAAACGTTATTTTCCGTGTAACACCCCGTGTTATTTTAACACAATTTGATAAAAGAATTTAATTCCTTAAATTAAATTCATCATTTTTCATTATAATAAAAATGCGTCTGAATTTTTTTCACCAAATAATACTAAAATTTCTTAAGTCCAATTTTAAAATTTTGAAAAATAAATTTTGTTCTATTATCTTCAGAATTGAAAAAGAAACACATTTCAAATTTTTATAAAAATGAACACTTATACTTTTTCCGTCTCTGAAATTCGGGTCAACAATTTCAAACACGCAAATCAAAAATCAAACCATCTTATCCTCTTCTATTTTTGAAGAGGCAAACTTAACATCAAAGTCTTAATAAAAATATAATCATTTTGATTAATTTAAAAAAATAATATTATATTAATATATAATTACTATTCATTTTTCTATTAAACTAGCTTATTTCTAAAATGTCGAAATTCTAAGTTATACTTAATCAAAACTGATAAACTTTTTGACATTTGATTATAATTCTTTAAATCTATAACAATCCACCAAAAAAAATAAATATTTCGACCTAGGAAAGTTTTATTCAAAATTTTGAGGATTAAGATCCGATTTTTATTTTTAGTACCTTTTGAAAATTAGTCTTATTTTTAATTCCGATTTCATTCCAAAACATTATTTTAGGATCGTATCTTTTATTTCGAGACTATTCGCGTGCGCGCAAATCGAAAATTTCAAAAACGAAAATCGAGCCCGATTATTTTTACAATAGCCGACTTACTTGGACTTTCGACCAAGTTATCTTCTTCCATTTTTCTTACACAAGTCTTACACATTATGTTTATCATCATCACTTTTATTTTAGTTTATATTTAAATTTAAAGTTTATACTTTTAATAAAAATACTTATACAAATACAAAACTACTACTTTAATACTACAATTTTCATTTCCGTCACTTTTAAAATTTTTCTAAAGTAATAAATAAAATATTTTAATCTTAGAATTTAAAAGTAGAGATATTTCAGAAAAATTGTCAAACGCGCAACCTTTAACTTTTATCGCTTTTGACACCCGATTTTTTTAAAACTGACGAATTTCGTGAAAAACATTTTTAAACACAAAATGGACATTTTTAATGCTCTAATAGTAATGTGGACTTAATCAATGATGATGGAGGTGATGATGCTTAATTTAGTTTAATAAAACATTATTTTTCTAATTAAAAACCAACTTTATCTAATTCTTTTAACCTAAATTTTTTTACAACTTATTCCACAAGTTTTAAAGACCAAAATGAGCTCCTAAATGCCCAAAATGTCGTGGCTCATGCATCCCTTTTCTCCCATTATTTTTCTTCCATTTTTCTTCCTAAAACCTCTAAAATAAAACCTTAATAATATTTCTAATAAATCCTAGGTATTCTAAGTTCTTTGGTGAGTTTTAGGAGCTAACTTACTTGGGTAATATGGGTGAATAACTTGGGTATTATGGGTGAAGAAAAATCCGATCTAAAATTTATTTTAGATCCCCGACGTTTAACATCCTAATTAAGGTGACTAACTATGTCTTATATTATCTTTTTAGTAAATTAGTTTGTTTTGTTATTATAATTTTATGAGTATGATTTTTATGTTAAACATGTTAAACATCATGATTGTGTGCTTGTATGTTTAGGTGAAGTATAATAAAATGATAATAAATAAGTTATATTGATAATAGATTAGTTGTAGTAAAATGATACCATGTGTAGTTAATTTATTTTTGAGCATTTTTAATTTATATTCATATGATTTTTATGTTTAGTTATGTTTTAATTGAGTAGTAGTTATATATAAAAATTATGTGAAATATTAAAAATGAGTTTAAAGTGATTAAAAATGAAAAATAAAAATTATATGTTCATGTTTGTATATCTCGGCTTTTCCCTTTATTTTTACTAAATATTCACTTTTAATTTTTGTAAATAATATGTTAGAATAAGTTAGTTAAAAAGGATGCTACCATGCAAAAATAATTAAATTAGGAAAATAAATTATAAGTTGTTAAAATCAAAAAATGGTGTTCTTGAGCTAGTTTATGTGTTCTTGAAATCTTCAAGTTGATGTTCATGTGTGTTCTTCATTTTTACTCTCTTTGATTATGTTTTAGTTTATGCTTGTTAATAATTTGTGTTTATGTTTAATTATTGTTTTATATATTGTTAGTATTATAACATAAATCAACTTAAAACATTATAAATCATTTAGATTAAAAAGTTAGGAATTTAAAGTGTTAAAAAACACTATTCATAAATATAAATGAAATTTTTACTAAATTTCATTTTAGTCTAAATCGTTTTAGTATAATTAGAATAATTAAATTATAAAGACTTTAAGCTAAAAACCGATAAAATCGAAAAAATGAAAATTTAGAACCACCTAGCTCTTGTTCACGGCATTAGGCCATTATTTTGGTTAAATTTTGTTTTTATCACTTTTTAGTTTAATTGTTAAAATAATTTAATTAGTAGTTAATAAGTTAGAATTAAGAAATTAAAAGAAATAAATGAATTGTTGATATATATATAGTCCACTCGGCATTTTCACTTTAAATGGACTAAATTTGACTAAAATGAAATTATCACTAAGTCACTAAAGTTAAATAGTAATTAGAATTGAATTTTTGTATAAATCGTTTTAATTATAAATGAATTATGTTAAACCGATAAAAAAATGAGTAACCGTTATAAAAATGAATTAAATCGTGTGATACTACCTTTGCTATTGGATTATTGAATTTGGACATACGGACTATAAATGAATCATCCACGATACTATCACTAACTTAAATAAATAGACGACTAAATTTAACCGAGTCTTACATTTTAAAATATTTTCACAAATCACTAAATACAAAATGAACTTAACGTTTTTTAAACTAGACTTTTAGATATTTTCAAAAATCACTAAATACAAACCGAACTTAACATTTTTAAAACTAGACTTTTTGAAATATTTTCAAAAATCACTAAGTACAAAACGAACCTAACGACTTTGAAACTAGAATTTATACTTAGGAAATAAAAAGAGTTAGTATAAATACACAAAATGTCTTAAGTATAAATACCTAAAATATCTTAAGTATAAATAACTAAAATATCTTAAGTATAAAAATACGTATAAAATACGAAGTATAGAAATACGAATACGTATAAATACGATGAATAGTTAAATACGATGAATAGTAAATACGATGAATAGTAAAATACGATGAATAGTAAAATACGATGAATAGTAAAAAGTGAATAGTGAAATACTGAAAATAATTGAAAATTTTACTAAGTATAGAAAATTTAAAATGAATAAGTTAAATAACTTAAAGTGTTTGAAAAACACTTAAATAAAATTTGACATATTAATAAACATATCAAATTAGAAGTTTAAAAACGTTAATAATTAACAACACTTCAAATAATAAACGAACGTGTTATGTGATCATATGAAACCTACAAATACTTAAACGTTTGACGATGAGACTAGGAGAGTCTAGAAACATGTGATATGTAATATCAAATAAATAATGAATATTGAGTAAGTTAAATAAAAGGTCAAGCTTGGGCCTCAGATATGAAAACGTCAATCGTAAGTGAAGTGGGACTAAGATAGTCTTGTGGCGGTCGCCATTGCCGGACAAGATAATTGAATATGCCAAGGCTTTTGTCTCAGGCTTTAGGAAATAGTCGTTTTATCCTGAGTTAAGGTGCTCTATGATTAGCATAGCCCATTCTTAAATTGGATACTAGTGTACATGTACTAGACTAGGGTTTTATTCCCCTATTTCGCTAAAGTTAACAGGGCATCCGTGCCGATTTGGGCGATTATAGCGGTGGTCTCCTTGCGGTGTTCCGTTCTTAGTGGGCGCGACACTAGCATTCGTTCTTACCCTGCGTAAAGATTACTTGACGAGATTGTATCTGAAGTTCGAATCATTTCGAACACTAGAGGATGAGATGCAAGTATTATAGTATTCGGCGTGGTTTACGAGTCGAGTAAACCTCTGCACTATGGAAGTGAGATGCAATCGATCAGAGTACAAAGGCCTACTCAGTGGTCAGGCTCGTAAGCAGTATGTGTTGTTTGTTGATTGATTAAATGAGAACGAGTGTGTACCATCTTTGAAAATTAAAGACCACAACTTTCTGAATTGAATCGAGTCTGCATGATGTGAATGTTAGGATATGTATGTTTGATTGCGATCCGATATCGCCTTGTAATGCTATTGAATTATTGTGATACTATTGCTATGCTATTATATGCTATTTGCCTTCATACCTGAATATCATGCTTATATGATTTATCGCTTTAAACCGCATGCTTCTTATGACTTACATGTCTTGATATGCTATATGTATTAAGCATGTTTATGTTTTTATCATAATATTATGTTTATAAAGCGATAATATTAAACCAAAGTAATTGAAATCGAGGGTAAGTATGAGCATAGCTAGTCACTGTCCGCTCAGCGGGCATCCCCCCAATAGTTTATTGTGCAGGACGATCGTGGACCAGGAGCTGGATTTTGGATGGGGCCACGAGACGTTTTTACGCTTTACTTTTGTTGCTTTTGAGAGATATGTAATATATACAACACTTTACTCTTTTAACTTAGTATTGAGTTGTTCCATTCAACTCTTAAACGATGATGTAATATTTGGGTTATTTGTATAATTAATAACGCTGGTTTAAGACTTAATTAATTTCCGCCTTAGTAATTAAAGTCGACTAAAAACCAGGTTATTACAGTTAATTATCGAGTCGTCTTGCGACCGTGAATAACTTAATAGTTATTTCATCTAGCGAGAGACACCTGGGCCGGACATTCATATCGTATGTCAGGCATAGACTAATAGAATCAAATAATAAATTAGATTTTCTTTTATTAGATCACTTAAATAATAATTTGAAATCGCTTTAAAGTGTGAGGATGGGTAGAAACCTTAAGGACGACCCTAGACTAAGGACTTTTAAATAACGAACTACTACCCTCAAAATAAAATACACTAACTATCGTATGCTTGCTACTTGCTGAAGTGACTAACAAAACTAACAACTATCCTCGGATATAAAATCTAAGTAATAAATTTAATTCTCGAAGAACGAAGCCATTAATCGAATACATGACGACAAGACCTCAAACGCAACAAATGGACGCATCAAGAACCTTACAACTGATAAGACGTTCAAGATCTCGAAGATTTCTGTCGCAGGAAGGATTTCTACAACTCCATCTAATTATTCTCTTTAACTAAAATTTTTATTTCGTTCTCTTTTAAAAATTTTAACCTCTTTAACTTTTTCTTCTAACTCTCTAGATTCCTAAATCTATAATTCCTAATAACTACTTCTCAAATGAATTTTCATTCCTATCCCTTAATCTCGTAAAATGATTTCACTCTTGCTTTTCAATTTCATAAACTCCTCTTAATTTGTTCTGAAAACCTTTGAATTTTATAACTTTTCATTCTTCTAAACTTACTATCTCTTTCAAAATTTAAAGATCTTCGAAAGTTTTATAATTCCTCATTATCTTCTAAAATTAATTTCCAAGTTTCCCTTTTAAAATATCTTTGAAACTTGTACGATTATTTCTTAAAATTTTATTTCGTGTTTTTAACGACCTTTGAAATTACTATGTTTTAAAACATATATTCTTTACCTTATATAGTATCGAATTTAACCATTTTCAATATTTTCAACTTATCAATACGATTTCCAAATTCTCAACCTTTAAAATGAATCTTTAGATTTTCTTTTGAACTTGATAAATATGTTTAAAATTTTCTTAAGGGGGTAGGACAAAATATAATGTTTTAAAAGCATTGATTAAAATTATTCAAAATCATTTTTTCAACCAACTTTAAATTATATATTTAATTTCAAATAAAATTATAATTTGTTTTATTTTAAAACCTTTATAATTTTAATTTAAATTAATTCCGTACAAAACTTCTAGGCCCCACCATTTTGAAAATCTCTTTGAAGTCAATTTCAGAAATAATAATTTAGTAATATTTCTATATTAATTCAAAATATTCTATTTATAAATATAAAATGTTTATATCCTCCAAATCTTTCCACTCCATCTAACACCTTTATAAAAATTCAAAAATTCGAACATTATAAAAAAATGTTACTCTACCAAAATAAAATATCATTATCGAAACTTGCAAAATCTTGACATTCTCTCAAACTGCCATGTTTAACCTCGAGCAACTATCCACTCTATTCAAGTTTCGGGACGAAACTTTTCTTAAGGGGGTAGGTTTGTAACACCCCGTGTTATTTTAACACAATTTGATAAAAGAATTTAATTCCTTAAATTAAATTCATCATTTTTCATTATAATAAAAATGCGTCTGAATTTTTTTCACCAAATAATACTAAAATTTCTTAAGTCCAATTTTAAAATTTTGAAAAATAAATTTTGTTCTATTATCTTCAGAATTGAAAAAGAAACACATTTCAAATTTTTATAAAAATGAACACTTATACTTTTTCCGTCTCTGAAATTCGGGTCAACAATTTCAAACACGCAAATCAAAAATCAAACCATCTTATCCTCTTCTATTTTTGAAGAGGCAAACTTAACATCAAAGTCTTAATAAAAATATAATCATTTTGATTAATTTTAAAAAAATAATATTATATTAATATATAATTACTATTCATTTTTCTATTAAACTAGCTTATTTCTAAAATGTCGAAATTCTAAGTTATACTTAATCAAAACTGATAAACTTTTTGACATTTGATTATAATTCTTTAAATCTATAACAATCCACCAAAAAAATAAATATTTCGACCTAGGAAAGTTTTATTCAAAATTTTGAGGATTAAGATCCGATTTTTATTTTTAGTACCTTTTGAAAATTAGTCTTATTTTTAATTCCGATTTCATTCCAAAACATTATTTTAGGATCGTATCTTTTATTTCGAGACTATTCGCGTGCGCGCAAATCGAAAATTTCAAAAACGAAAATCGAGCCCGATTATTTTTACAATAGCCGACTTACTTGGACTTTCGACCAAGTTATCTTCTTCCATTTTTCTTACACAAGTCTTACACATTATGTTTATCATCATCACTTTTATTTTAGTTTATATTTAAATTTAAAGTTTATACTTTTAATAAAAATACTTATACAAATACAAAACTACTACTTTAATACTACAATTTTCATTTCCGTCACTTTTAAAATTTTTCTAAAGTAATAAATAAAATATTTTAATCTTAGAATTTAAAAGTAGAGATATTTCAGAAAAATTGTCAAACGCGCAACCTTTAACTTTTATCGCTTTTGACACCCGATTTTTTTAAACTGCAATTTAATTTCGTGAAAAACATTTTTAAACACAAAATGGACATTTTTAATGCTCTAATAGTAATGTGGACTTAATCAATGATGATGGAGGTGATGATGCTTAATTTAGTTTAATAAAACATTATTTTTCAAATTAAAAACCAACTTTATCTAATTCTTTTAACCTAAATTTTTTTACAACTTATTCCACAAGTTTTAAAGACCAAAATGAGCTCCTAAATGCCCAAAATGTCGTGGCTCATGCATCCCTTTTCTCCCATTATTTTTCTTCCATTTTTCTTCCTAAAACCTCTAAAATAAAACCTTAATAATATTTCTAATAAATCCTAGGTATTCTAAGTTCTTTGGTGAGTTTTAGGAGCTAACTTACTTGGGTAATATGGGTGAATAACTTGGGTATTATGGGTGAAGAAAAATCCGATCTAAAATTTATTTTAGATCCCCGACGTTTAACATCCTAATTAAGGTGACTAACTATGTCTTATATTATCTTTTTAGTAAATTAGTTTGTTTTGTTATTATAATTTTATGAGTATGATTTTTATGTTAAACATGTTAAACATCATGATTGTGTGCTTGTATGTTTAGGTGAAGTATAATAAAATGATAATAAATAAGTTATATTGATAATAGATTAGTTGTAGTAAAATGATACCATGTGTAGTTAATTTATTTTTGAGCATTTTTAATTTATATTCATATGATTTTTATGTTTAGTTATGTTTTAATTGAGTAGTAGTTATATATAAAAATTATGTGAAATATTAAAAATGAGTTTAAAGTGATTAAAAATGAAAAATAAAAATTATATGTTCATGTTTGTATATCTCGGCTTTTCCCTTTATTTTTACTAAATATTCACTTTTAATTTTTGTAAATAATATGTTAGAATAAGTTAGTTAAAAAGGATGCTACCATGCAAAAATAATTAAATTAGGAAAATAAATTATAAGTTGTTAAAATCAAAAAATGGTGTTCTTGAGCTAGTTTATGTGTTCTTGAAATCTTCAAGTTGATGTTCATGTGTGTTCTTCATTTTTACTCTCTTTGATTATGTTTTAGTTTATGCTTGTTAATAATTTGTGTTTATGTTTAATTATTGTTTTATATATTGTTAGTATTATAACATAAATCAACCTAAAACATTATAAATCATTTAGATTAAAAAGTTAGAAATTTAAAGTGTTAAAAAACACTATTCATAAATATAAATGAAATTTTTACTAAATTTCATTTTAGTCTAAATCGTTTTAGTATAATTAGAATAATTAAATTATAAAGACTTTAAGCTAAAAACCGATAAAATCGAAAAAATGAAAATTTAGAACCACCTAGCTCTTGTTCACGGCATTAGGCCATTATTTTGGTTAAATTTTGTTTTTATCACTTTTTAGTTTAATTGTTAAAATAATTTAATTAGTAGTTAATAAGTTAGAATTAAGAAATTAAAAGAAATAAATGAATTGTTGATATATATATAGTCCACTCGGCATTTTCACTTTAAATGGACTAAATTTGACTAAAATGAAATTATCACTAAGTCACTAAAGTTAAATAGTAATTAGAATTGAATTTTTGTATAAATCGTTTTAATTATAAATGAATTATGTTAAACCGATAAAAAAATGAGTAACCGTTATAAAAATGAATTAAATCGTGTGATACTACCTTTGCTATTGGATTATTGAATTTGGACATACGGACTATAAATGAATCATCCACGATACTATCACTAACTTAAATAAATAGACGACTAAATTTAACCGAGTCTTACATTTTAAAATATTTTCACAAATCACTAAATACAAAATGAACTTAACGTTTTTGAAACTAGACTTTTAGATATTTTCAAAAATCACTAAATACAAACCGAACTTAACATTTTTAAAACTAGACTTTTTGAAATATTTTCAAAAATCACTAAGTACAAAACGAACCTAACGACTTTGAAAGTAGAATTTATACTTAGGAAATAAAAAGAGTTAGTATAAATACATAAAATGTCTTAAGCATAAATACCTAAAATATCTTAAGTATAAATAACTAAAATATCTTAAGTATAAAAATACGTATAAAATACGAAGTATAGAAATACGAATACGTATAAATACGATGAATAGTTAAATACGATGAATAGTAAATACGATGAATAGTAAAATACGATGAATAGTAAAATACGATGAATAGTAAAAAGTGAATAGTGAAATACTGAAAATAATTGAAAATTTTACTAAGTATAGAAAATTTAAAATGAATAAGTTAAATAACTTAAAGTGTTTGAAAAACACTTAAATAAAATTTGACATATTAATAAAC
Source organism: Dianthus caryophyllus (assembly GCA_023091065.1). Taxonomy (NCBI): domain Eukaryota; kingdom Viridiplantae; phylum Streptophyta; class Magnoliopsida; order Caryophyllales; family Caryophyllaceae; genus Dianthus; species Dianthus caryophyllus. Next base: position 16,554,238 of record CM041527.1, on the reverse strand, counting down.
ATATCAAATTAGAAGTTTAAAAACGTTAATAATTAACAACACTTCAAATAATAAACGAACGTGTTATGTGATCATATGAAACCTACAAATACTTAAACGTTTGACGATGAGACTAGGAGAGTCTAGAAACATGTGATATGTAATATCAAATAAATAATGAATATTGAGTAAGTTAAATAAAAGGTCAAGCTTGGGCCTCAGATATGAAAACGTCAATCGTAAGTGAAGTGGGACTAAGATAGTCTTGTGGCGGTCGCCATTGCCGGACAAGATAATTGAATATGCCAAGGCTTTTGTCTCAGGCTTTAGGAAATAGTCGTTTTATCCTGAGTTAAGGTGCTCTATGATTAGCATAGCCCATTCTTAAATTGGATACTAGTGTACATGTACTAGACTAGGGTTTTTATTCCCTATTTCGCTAAAGTTAACAGGGCATCCGTGCCGATTTGGGCGATTATAGCGGTGGTCTCCTTGCGGTGTTCCGTTCTTAGTGGGCGCGACACTAGCATTCGTTCTTACCCTGCGTAAAGATTACTTGACGAGATTGTATCTGAAGTTCGAATCATTTCGAACACTAGAGGATGAGATGCAAGTATTATAGTATTCGGCGTGGTTTACGAGTCGAGTAAGTCTCTGCACTATGGAAGTGAGATGCAATCGATCAGAGTACAAAGGCCTACTCAGTGGTCAGGCTCGTAAGCAGTATGTGTTGTTTGTTGATTGATTAAATGAGAACGAGTGTGTACCATCTTTGAAAATTAAAGACCACAACTTTCTGAATTGAATCGAGTCTGCATGATGTGAATGTTACGATATGTATGTTTGATTGCGATCCGATATCGCCTTGTAATGCTATTGAATTATTGTGATACTATTGCTATGCTATTATATGCTATTTGTCTTCATACCTGAATATCATGCTTATATGATTTATCGCTTTAAACCGCATGCTTCTTATGACTTACATGTCTTTATATGCTATATGTATTAAGCATGTTTATGTTTTTATCATAATATTATGTTTATAAAGCGATAATATTAAACCAAAGTAATTGAAATCGAGGGTAAGTAAGAGCATAGCTAGTCACTGTCCGCTCAGCGGGCATCCCCCCAATAGTTTATTGTGCAGGACGATCGTGGACCAGGAGCTGGATTTTGGATGGGGCCACGAGACGTTTTTACGCTTTACTTTTGTTGCTTTTGAGAGATATGTAATATATACAACACTTTACTCTTTTAACTTCCGTATTCAGAGTTGTTCCATTCAACTCTTAAACGATGATGTAATATTTGGGTTATTTGTATAATTAATAACGCTGGTTTAAGACTTAATTAATTTCCGCCTTAGTAATTAAAGTCGACTAAAAACCAGGTTGTTACATTCCGACCTCATATTTGACTCTTTAAGAATTTGTGAAAACCCTCAGTTTTGACATGCTAAAAAGACTATGAAACGGTACAATTTAGTGTTGGATCCGTGATTCTAGTCGTTATTTAATGCATGAATGAGGACTTGCATAATTATAAAAGTGACGCCGGTTTGCTTTAGTGATAATGAGTCGTTTATTTATGCGATATTGGCGGGGTTTAGACGGATTATGAATCCGAATTACTACAACCGTATTACGAATACGGCTTCGCTAATGCCAATATCGGGTTGGGGTTAATGTAACCCCTTTGTCCGAGTCTCAAAATGTCCCAGAGCGTAGGTAAAATGTTTACCTTTCGAAAGTGAAAAGACGGTATTTTTGAGTGGATTTTGTGAGTAGTGTATGTGTTTTGTAAAACCGATGTTTTGAAATGAATGAAGTGGGTTGGTATTTATAGAGGTTGGCTGGTTTTTTGTGGGTGCACAAAACTAAATCGCCTGTATACAGGCGTTTTTAGTTTTGTTTGGGTTGGATTTTTTTAAGAAAAATCAAAAAGCGGTACAAAACAAAAACATAATCGCTGTTGACAAAGGCGTTTAACTTTGTCGCCGTCAGCTGGCGATTGTATTTTTGTTTTGGTGAAATGCTTTATGCCGCCATTTGGTTTTGGTCGTGTGATTAGGTGATGATTATGTTTTATTTGGATATTTTGGGCCAAATTGGATTTTGGCTCAATTCTGGTATTCGTGCTTTGGTTTTTGTCGAGTTTTTCGGTTTTGGCTCGTAATAAAATAAGATAAGGTTATATTATTTTACGGTATCGTAGAGTCTAGTTTTATGAAAATGTGACACGGGGCCTTTTTGGCCCGTTTGAGTGTTGTGTTAGTGTGCGTTTTGGGCCGTTTTGTAAGTTTTGGGCGTTTGTAGCTAGTTGAAATTTGTTTTGTGGCTTGGCTTAATAAGACGTTCCTGTTTCGTGCTCGTGTTGTGCTTATAATGACTAAGAGTGACATACATTTTTATGATTATGCAAGTCCAAATTAATGCGCTAAAAATGACTAATACGTTTTAGACACTTTTATGCAGATTTCGACTCTTTTAAAAGCATGAATGGAAGTCCTTTTCATCATCGGGTTTGTTTTTGGGGGAATGCGGATACGGGTATCTACTGAGCCCCGGTTTGATCGAGCTTGGACAAAGCGTTAGTCAAACTTAAAGATAGTATCCGGACCATTACAGCCTCGATACTACCTGGCGGCGCTAAGCATGTGTCTTATGGGAGAGACGAGGACTTAACGTCGGGAAATGCGGGGAGGGACGACATGTTTTTAAGGACATGATGGTCCTACATGTTTAAGGGCATGTCGGCCTGCATGTGGCATGAGTACTCCCAGCTGGCGCCTTGCTTGTGTCTTTGCTTGGGCTTCTGCTTGTGCTTCGCTTGCGCTTCTAGCTTGCGCTCTTGGTTGTGCTTTGTTTGTGCTTCTGGCTGTGCTTCGCTTGCACTTCTGGCTTGCGCTCTTGGTTGTGCTTTGCTTGCGCTTCTGGCTTGCGCTCTGCTTGCGCCGGCGCGCAGCGTGCCGGCTTGCGCTCCGACTGCGCTCCTGGCTGTGCTTTGCTTGTGCTTCTGGCTTGCGCTCCTGGCTGGGCTTGGTTTATAAGAATGGTTGGCGTTTTTGTGAAGGATTAGGTTTTTTTTGTGAACGCCTCATAAAGAGGTTACGTGTTTTTGTGTTTATCATAAAAAGGGCCAGGTTTTTATGAACGTCTCGTGAGGAGGCTACGTGTTTTTGTGTTTCTCATAAAAAGGGCTAGGTTTTTATGAACGTTTCGTGAGGAGGCTACGTGTTTTTGTGTTTCTCATAAAAAGGGCTAGGTTTTTATGAACGTCTCGTGAGGAGGCTACGTTTTTTTGTGTTTCTCATAAAAAGGGCTAGGTTTTTATGAACGTCCCGTGAGGAGGCTACGCGCTTTTGGTTTGGTTTTATAAAAGTGGTTAGGCTTTCATGAACGTCTCTTAAAGGAGGCTACGCGCTTTTGGTTCGGTTTTATAAAAGTGGTTAGGCTTTTATGAACGTCTCCTTAAAGGAGGCTACGCGCTTTTGGTTTGGTTTTATAAAAGTGGTTTAGGCTTTTATGAACGTCTCTTAAAGGAGGCTACGCGCTTTTCTCATAAAAAGTTAGGTTTTTAAGGACGTCTCGTGAGGAGGCTACGTGTTTTTCTCATAAAAAGTTAGGTTTTTATGGACGTCTCGTGAGGAGGCTACGTGTTTTTGGTTTTGGTTGAAATTGTGTTTGAAATGGGTTGAATGTGTATTGGGCAGAGGAACACAGCCCAAAACAAAACTGAAACCCATAAAACTAAAATATAATCGCCTGTAAACAGGCGAATTAAATTTTAATCGCCTGTTCACAGGCGATTAGATATTTGTTCAGTGTTTCTTGGTTAAAACACGGGAGAGAGAGGGGTTGGCTCATTTTCATCCGTAAAAACAAAACAAAATCGAAACCCTCTAAAACTCGTCTTGGCGATTTTCTTGATCAAAAATCGATTTTCCGACTCCTACAATTCGTCATGGACCAAGGTACGTACTTAACTTACTTGGTTTTTCGTGTTTTGAATTTGGTTTGAGTCGGTTTGAGCTTGAAATACCGTTTTCTAGGGTTTAGGTCGAAAATGGCGGTTTGATTCGATCTTAGCCCTCGTCTTTGCTTGAACTTGATGCTTGGGGGTTATATGGGGCTTGTGTTGCTGCCATTGTTGATTGCTTGTGAAAACCCGACTTGTGGCCTCGATTTTCGTGCGTTTTGGCTAGAAGGGCATTTTGGTCATTTTTGAAAACGTCTCGAAAATGGCTCAAAATTTCGGTGTAGCTTACCCATTAGTAGTATGACGCGTTGGTGAGTTCGTTTTGTTGAAATGGGCGCGAAAAGCGGTTCGTTTGGGTGGAAAACCGTGTAAAAGGGGGTAAAGTCGGGGCTTGTGCTCTGTTTTTGTAGCGTAAGGCGATCCCGAGTGGCTTGGTTATTTTGAAAATGTTGTAGCATGCCTGTGTGGAGGTTTGGGTAGCTTGTGTGCGAAAAATGGCCTGAAAAACCGTGATTTTCGAATGATTTGGTATAAGGGCCGAAATTTTGGTCGAAATTTTTCGGTTCCGAAACTTGCCCGAACTCTCTGTATTGTGTTGTCATGGCTAGTATGGTATATATTTGGTCTTGTTTTGTGGAGAATGCATGGTTTTGAGGTGTTTTGGAGCGTTTTTGTAGTTTAGGTTAAGTTTACAAAAACCGTTTTTTCCTCGTTTTTCGTGCCTCAAATTTGAGTATATCGTAATGTATGTCGTATGTGTTGACTAGGGGGTTGTTTTGTGGGAAGTTGGGGCTTCTTGGTTGAGTTATGGTCAAGAAAAGGCCGTTTTTGTAGTTTGTAAGTGTTTTGTAAAAGCTATTCAGTCGAGGCGTTTGGGACATCGCTTTCGTATAGAATTTTTTTTTTGCACGTGTTTATTGTGATTTATGGGTTGGGTCTGTCTCAGAAAATGTGGGTTTCCGGCTTTCTGTAGCGTTTTTCCCTTTTCTGCTATTTTTGGGTTAAAAAGGCTTGTCTTCTGCTGTTTTGGCTAGTTCTCTGCTTTGCTTTGGCGTGCTTGCTCTTGAATTGGCTTTGTATGGCGGAATTATCTTGTATCGTGTCATAAAATATGCTACGTGCTTCGCCGTTTGGCCCCATCTGTAGATAATGTAGGCCTTAATGCTCGATTTCCGTCGTTTTGCTTATACCTTTCTTGAGTGACTCTTATTGCCGTTGTCTGAGTATGCCCTTGAATCTTGTGCAGGTGATCCTAAGCCTTCAGTACCTACTTCCAGTGACATGGATCGGGTCTTGGCTGGCATTGACTTTACCGTTCTAAGGGACGAGCATACTCTGCTTCGGTATACTGCGCGCTTTGGAGGTTTACGAAGGTCCGTCTCGGTCGGACTTCTTGAGAGCTTTTCCTCAGGCGCTGGAGCCTGCGGCGCTAGGGAGTGAGTTTCAAGGCGCCGTTGTGGAGTCTCTGCCTTTTACGCTAGTGGTGCCGGTCTTTGTCGGTCGTCGTCTGGGCGCCTGCGAGTGGCTTTGGACATGGTCTTTGTTCTGGTGGTCTGAGCCGTCGATTAGTGTTGCGGGTCGTGGCGTTCTTCTTGAGTCGCTGCTTTACCGGTAATGAAGTGCGAGGAGGCCGTCGTTGGCGGACAGTCTTACGGTGATGCTAAGCGGTAGTGGAGCTTCTTTGGGTCGTCGAGGTCTCTGTTGGTGGCGAGGTCAGGCTCAGTGTCGTCTCGAGTCTTGTCGGGCGTGGGCGTGGCGGCTTCGTGGAGACGTCACGAGACTCGCGGGGAGGCCGTGGTGGAGGTCGGGCGAAGGCTGCGGGGTCTTTGCGGGGGCGTGGTCGTAGCGGTCTTTGAAGGGCGCTGTGGCCGGGAGGCGGCGAAGGTCGTGGCGTTATTCGAGGGCTTTGCGGGGGCGTGGCCCGCAGCGTTCTTGAGAGTGCGTCGCGGCTCTGGAGGGCCAGGTTAGAAGCGTAGTGGTCGCGGTCGGAGGAACAGGAAGAAGCGCAAGGTGGATGAGGCTTACGGTGAGGCGTGATGAGCCACGACGTCGAGCTCGTGCTGCTGCCGAGGGTGGTGACCGGGACCAGGCTGAGGTTGCCGGTATTTTTGAGGAGGTTGGAGTAGGGGGAGCACCTGCTGAGGCTACGCGGAGGCGTGGTCGTGTCCGGGGTCCGGGGAGCCGTTACGAGGATTCTCCTGAGTCGGATGGGTCTTTGAGCAACGAGGATGAGGATTACGGCGAGGCGGTGAAATTCTTTGTCGAGGTTGAGATCTTGAAAGCTGCTTCTTCTTCTTCTTCTTTCGCTGCCAGGCCGCCATTCTTCTTTATTCTTCTGCGAAGTGCTTTTTGTGGCCAGTCGGAGTTGAGGCCAGGCTCGGGAAGCGGCGGAGGGTGATCTTGGTGAGGACGTCACGGAGGCCGAGGTGAGGAGTCGGTGGGTCCGGTCGGGGCGGAGTGCTGCTCTTAGAGGCTGCAGCGGAGGTTTTATGGGGATGGTTGTGGTGGGCGTGAGGCCTAACTATCCAGGTCCGCGTTGTGGTCGCGGTGGCCATTGGCGGGATGGCGTGACTACGGTTTGGAGTCGCTTGGAGCACTTGTCGATCCGAGTGAAGGTCGGTTTCCCGTTAGGCTCGATGAGGACCTTCTCTGGGTTTCGGACGGTGTTCGACGTGTTTGACGGGAGGCTCACGCAGGAGGAGCGGGACATAGTACTTGGGACAGCTTTTGGCCCCCTGGTGCAGAAGTGGAGGGAGGTGTGGGGTAAGCGGGTTAACTCGCGCCTTACTGTGCTTCGGGCGTTGCTGGATAGGTTTTGGGATACGACCAACACCTTCCACATGCCTGGTTACGAGGTTGGCGTGACTCCTTCTTCGTGGGCAGTTGTCACGGGGCTGCCTCATGGTGAGGGCGTGCTTGACTGGGGACGTGAGCGTCCTCCTATTGATAGCCTACGCGTGGTACGGTTGATTGGTGAAGGGGTTCGGTGTGGGATAGGTGAGGAGCACACGTTTCAGCCCCGGACTGTTTGGTTTGCCGACTTCTTCGAGGGGAAGAGGAAGAAGAAGGGGTCTACTCGAGCGGCGGCGAGAGGGCATTTGTGGTTGTGGTGGTTCCTGACAGCCACCCACTTTGGCGACAAGGGGGAGCGAGCGTCGACGGCTGTGCTGATGGCTCTGTCAGACATGTCACGTCTTGGTGACTTCGACTGGGTTACTCCTGCTCTGGGTCTGTTTATCCGGTATCTGAGGGACGCGGTGCGCCCTGACCGGATTGATGAGGATTCAGATGTGTCTCTCGTGGGCCCTGGTCTTCTAATGGAGGTAAGTTTTGATTTTGCAGAGTCCTGTTATCTTGTCTTTGCTTTCCTTTAGTAATGTTGTATTCTGATTGTTTGCAGTCTTGGTGCTACGCTCACTTCCCCTCTCTGCTTCCGGACACGTTCAAGGTTGAGGCGCAGTATCCGGCTTTCCATGCCTCTGTGACGGTCGGAAGGGTATTGGCCTAAACTTCACGACGCGGCTCGGAGTGCGCTTCAGCGGGATGACCGTGGATAAGGTAAAGTATTTGTGTTTTGTACTTTGGTCTTTGTAGCTTGTTTTTGGGTTTGTGTTTGTTTTGTGGTTTATAATTTGGTTTTGTTTTGTAGTTCGTTCGCGACCCTTGGAGGAAGTTCTGGCGTCCCTCAAGCGATTGCAGCCGCTTTGGTTCCCTTAATGGACGGTGTATATTGAGACCAGTATGGCTCGTCTTGGTACTTGGGTGGCGTCTGTCTGCGAGCGGGTCGCGGCTGCTTCATCGCACTGCTCCTCCGCCCTCGGTTTTGTTTGTGGAGACGCTGGCGCTTTGTGGCGTCGTGGCGTATATCACGAGGTGAGTCGATTCCTGCTACGGCCGGTGAGGATTACGTGACTTGGGCCTGGCATGCCCTTCTTGTGTGTGATCGAGGTATGTTTTGTTGTTGTTTTTTTTTCTTTTTTTTTTTTCTTTTTTTTTTTGCGTTTTTGGTTTTTTAAAAGCAAAAATTTACCCTGTTTTTGTTTTGTAGCGACGTGATCCTGATCTTGAGTTCCAGCCTCCTCCGTTCGTCGAGGATCTGTTGGTCGTGCCGCAGTGCCGAAGATTCGATTGTGTTGCCTGCGTCTATGTCCGTTGTGACCGATGCGGGTTTGGAGAGGTGGGATCCGCGCGTGAAAAAGGTATTCACTTTCTTTTTCGTACAGCATGAGTATTATGTAGTATAGCCCCCAATTTGAGTAAGATTTTATTGTAAAATCATTAGTTAAACTCTGTTGAAACGGTTTTTGATTGTAGCCCCCAGTTTGAGTAAGATTTTATTGTAAAATCATTAGTCAAACTCTTGTGGAAGCAGTTTTTGATTGTAGCCCCCAGTTTGAGTAAGATTTTATTGTAAAATCATTAGTCAAACTCTTGTGGAAGCAGTTTTTGATTGTAGCCCCCAGGTTGGAAAGCTAAATGTATTTCTCGTGTCGTGGCGGTGGAGGTGCCGAGGAGGCTGTGGCGGGCGGCGAGCCGGTGGAGGGCAGTCGTGAACGAGAAGGTGGTTGATGCTTGCAGGGCTCAGAGGGCGGCCGACGCCGACTTGAGTTAGCGGGTCGGGTGAGGAAGTGCGAGATCGCGGTCGAGTGAAGGCTGCATCTGAGGAGGTGGCGAGGTCGAGCGAGCTAGAGGTCGATGCAGAGGCTGGATAGAGCGCGTCTTGAGATTGATTCCTGCGTCTTTGTCTTCTGGCGTGGCGACCATTCGCAGTAGGCTTTGAACTTGTTGGTTTTATATTTTGGACTTGTATTAATATTTTGTTTGTAACGGTTTATTTATCGGAACTTTGTGTAGGGTTGATTTTCTGGTTTTGTGGGTGTTTATGGGTTTAATTCAGTTATTTTGTCTTGTTGCGAAAAATGCGTTCCTGCGTCGTAGCCGGGTCTGAAATCCTCGCGTATTTGCTTGCCGAGCATACCTGCAAAACATTGTTAGTCGTAAAAGCATATATATATGTCTCGATTGAGACTGACTCGCTAATGACCTAGCTAAAGGCAAATGTGGAGTTTTGAAAAATGCTGTTTAGAAAAATATTTTAGACTCGTAAAAAGATGCTTTTGACATTATAAAAATGTGAGCTAAAATGATATTTTGAGACGAAAATTGTGAATGCGAAAATCATATTTTGTGTTGTGTTTATTTTTTTGTGTGATTATCGTGTTTTGTGAAAAATGAAAAATACGAAAGACGGAAGTCGTTCACGCAAATCGAGACGACGCGACGGGACCGTAAATGTCGACCAAGAGGTCGGTAAATGGTAAATAGGGGGTAATAAGTTAAAAAATTAGGGTATAGGTGTGTAAGAAGTGTAAGAAATCGAATAATTTTGTCAGAAAAGAAATAGAAAATCGCCTGTAAACAGGCGATTTTACTTTTAATCGCCTGTTTACAGGCGATTACAATTTTGTTTTGTGGTTTTTGTTTGATTTCTTTTAATCGCTTGTTCTTTAGCGTTTAAGTTTTTGTGTTGTATTTCGTTTTGCAAATCTCGGTTATAAAAGGAGGGCTAGGTTAACTCATTTCACTCATCCTTTTATTTCCCATTCTCGATTTTCCAAAAATATTCAGAATATTTACGGAACATTTGTCGAATTATGGAGAATTTTGAAGGGAATTTGCGCCGTTGGTGTGCGTCCTTGTCGGGTATCGAGAAGAAGCTTTTGAAAGATTGCGGAGTTGGCGTATTTCGTGGGCTAAGGCAGGTTCGAATGGAGTACGAGTTCCTGGACGCTTGTCTTGAGTATTGGGATCCAAGCCTTCACGTGTTCCGCTTTCCTTGCGGAGAGGTTTGCCCTCTAGTTGAGGAGTTTGGAGCCATTGGTGGGTGGGTGCGCATTAGCTTGCCGGTATGCGTCGAGCGGATTTGGCTATAAGAGGCGAGTTGAACTACCTCCGGATGACCGGGACGAGGTGGAAGAGCTATTTGTTGGGAGCCGTGTCAACTTCCATCGTTTGTGTCAATGGTTTAGTGGATGACGAGAATGGGCATATCTCATCTTGTGGCCAGGAGGAGGGCTTTGGCCTTTGCTTGGTACATCGCTACATGTTCAGGACTCTATATCCGAGGGGTTGTTGGGAGACCCGCGTTTAATTGCCGTTGTGGGCGGATGGAAATAGGTTGTAATCCTGCGCTTTAATTAAGCGGAGACGATCCTTGGATTGGATGACCGGGCATTCAATAGGGAGCATGCGTACCGAGGATGTCTCTTGATCCTCCAGTTGTGGCTGATGGAGCGTCTGAATGTGTTGAACTTCTTCGGCTTCGATGTTGAGTATGTTGCAGGAGGCATCACCAGCCGTTACATGCGGTGGTCGGGTCCAGACGAACGTCCTACTGACTATTTTCCTGAGTTTGTGAGGTCATGTGCTATCCGTTGGTCGGTACCGTGGTGGGGGATAGTTGACGTGACGGCTAGTGCAGTGGGTGATGGTCCTTCCGGAGTTCTCTTATGTGGGTTTGAGATGGGCGTTTATATCCACCCTCTGCGAGTTAGGCGACAAATAGGGTATGCACAGTTCATCCCTGGCCAGGACACGAAGGTACAGGACATGGTTGTGTTGAATAACCAGGTGACTAACGAGTGGGCTGGTGGTTGGATCATGCGCCCTAAGTGGCCTGTAGCTGGTACTGCTGGGACGATCCGGGTATCGAGAGCCTATGTTAAATGGACCGTTGCTCAAAGTGCTCATGAGAGGGCTCGTCTTCGTGCCTTAGAGCTTAACGAGCCTCCGCCGACGTCTGCCTATGACCCGATTCGCTTTGGACGTAACAGAGGTGGGGGTGATGCTTCGAGCTCGGCGCCTCTTTCAGCGGCAGAGTGTGTGTTTGGTCGTCGTCGCATACCAGGGCCGGGTGCTCCAGGTCGTCATGGTAATGTTGGGGATCGCCGCAGGGGTTGAGGGTCGGTGCTTACCCGCTCAGTCGAAAGGTTCGGTGGTTTAAGGGAATCCAGTGGGGTTTTGTTGTTGGTTTGTTAGTATTATGTTCGTATTATTTCGTAGTATGTATTATATTATCTATCCTAAACCCGATGTACATGCCGGGACTTGTATTGTAATATATTGTAGTGTTTGTTAGTGTAGTCTATGCTCCTACGTCTGAAAAATCCAAAATGTAACCGTTCTTTTTAAGATTAATAAAAATCAGGTTTTTATTTACGACTTTGCCTCATTTTGCTTGTTATTCTGTGTGAAATTCCTTGGCTCTAATCTCTTTTCAAAGGTTTTAGAATGCAAGCATGGTTTTTAGGAAATTTTTGTATTGACTATTCCCTCGACTTTTTTAAGCTTTGGGTTCGTCGTTTTGTGTTGAATGTCGTTCTTTTCACCTTTAGGTTTAAAAGACGAATTTTTGTGTTGACTATGTCCTTGACTTTTTTAAGCTTTGGACGTGTCATTTTGTGTTGAGTATCGTCTTTTTACCCTTAGGTTTGCAAGACGAATTTTGTGTTGACTATGTCCTTGACTTTTTTAAGCTTTGGACGTGTCATTTTGTGTTGAATATCGTCCTTTTACCCTTAGGTTTGCAAGACGAATTTTGTGTTGACTATGTCCTTGACTTTTTTAAGCTTTGGACGTGTCATTTTGTGTTGAATATCGTCTTTTTACCCTTAGGTTTGCAAGACGAATTTTGTGTTGACTATGTCCTTAGCCTTTTTAAGCTTTGGACGTGTCATTTTGTGTTGAATATCGGTTGCGCTTTTTGCAAAGCTGCCTACGTATCCACGAAAAATGGAATCAAACCGGCGTAGTTCGGAAGTGTACGTTTAGGGGCATACCGGCCCAAGAGTTGTGTTTGCTTTTTTGTGGTGAATGTGCACGTTTAGGGGCATGCCGGCCCATGAATTGTGTTTGATGGATGCAGGTTTAGGGGCATGCCGGCCCATGAATTGTGTTTGATGGATGTACGTTTAGGGGCATGCCGGCCCATGAATTGTGTTTTTGATTTTTGTAGAGAGAGTGCACGTTTAGGGGCATGCCGGCCCATGAACATGTTTAAGGACATGCCGGTCCATGAACATGTTTAAGGACATGTCGGTCCATGAATTGTTTTTTTTTTAGAAAATTTTACATTTTATAGATACATTGCAAGGCATTTTTAAGGGTAGTACTTCTTGAGCTGGTCGAGGTTTGTTGCGAGGTTAAACTCTTGACCGTCCAAGTCGGTTAGTTTTACTGCTCCGCCCGTGAAGATTTCCTTGACGAGGTAGGGTCCAGCCCAGTTAGGCTTGAATTTTCCTCGTGGGTCGACTGGAAGTGGTGCTCGGACTGACTTTAGTACAAGATCACCTACTTTTATGTTTCGTGGCTTAACTCGTTTGTTGAATGCTCGTTGTAGTCGGGCTTGGTACATTCGTACGGTACTCAGGGAATGCAGTCGGCGTTCGTCCAGGAGCACGAGTTGTTCGTACCGTTCACGGGCCCATTATGCTTCCGGGATGCTACTTTCCAATAGTATACGTAGAGACTGTATTTCTATATCCACTGGTTGGACGGCTTCCATGCCATCGGTGAGGAAGTAGGGGGTCATGCCTGTGGGTGTGCGAATGGTAGTGCGGTATCCCCATAATGCATATGGTATCTTGTTGGGCCAATCTTTGCAACTGTCGATCATTTTCTCGAGTATGGTGACGACCGTCTTGTTTGCTGTTTCAACGGCTCCATTGGTTTGGGGTCGATAGGGCGAGGATTTGTGATGTTGGATGTTGTATTTTGTGAGTATAGCTTCTGTCTCACGCTGAAAGTGCGAGCCTTGATCGCTGATGAACTCATGGGGTATGCCATATCGGCATATAATGTTTGTCTGTATGAACTTGGCGACTTCTTTGGAGCCGAGGGTTCGAAAAGATGCTGCTTCTACCCATTTAGTAAGTAGTCGATGGCCACCAGCACGAAACAGTGACCTCCTGCTCCGATGGGGTGGACTTTTCCTATTACGTCGATGCCCCAGGTTGAAAAGGGTCAGGGTGAGGTTAGGCTGTATAGTGGTGAAGGTGGTACATGTTGGACATTGCTGAAAATTTGGCAGTTGTGGCAGTGCTTGACGTATTGGATGCAGTCTGCTTCCATGGTTGTCCAATACTGATACAGCTCAGTCGTATTGCCAATATCAAAATAAACCTAACAAACAACTAACAGCAGCTAGCGGCAAGCAGGATCGTATCCACAGAGAAACGGAGTAGTTTTAAGTTAAAGCAGGCGAAAACAGGTTCAACTCAAGGTGTGGAAAAGGTTTGTTTTAAGCTAAACTGAAGCAAAAGCAAAGATGAATAGAAATATATAAGAGGAAAGATTAGGGCATCGGGTTCATTGTGACAACGATTCAGGAACTCAAATTTATAAGAAGGAAAAGATAAACTGTGCAAATGACTAGGTTTATAAAACGCTCTCTCGAGTCAATTTTAGCCTTAAGCAAATTTAGCGGGCTCTCGCAACTTACTAAATTCAACTTATCAATCTCACGTAAGTCTAGTTTTAACTCGGCTTTCGATCTTAATTTAAAACTTACTCAGGTTCAATTAAACTTAGACAAGTCGTTGATCAGGCGAACTAATCCTAATTCAATTGGCATAAAACGCGTAGAAAGAAATCAAGTGCACAATCTATTCAACCAGTTTAATCCTAAAACATGTTCCTGAACCAAATATCACAAATTCCCCTAAACCCTAATTATGAAATTAGCTAGACATAATAAAGATCAAAGCAAAATAATAATAAGGAGTAAACATAATGAATGAAAATCAATTGAAATTTAAACCTGGAATTCTTACGGAGTACTGACGGTTACAAAGTAGAGCAATCTTGAAAAGCTAAACTAAAGTTTTGAGTTGAAGAGAGAAAGTAAAATAACAGTAAACTTAAACCTAAGGAAGAACTAAAAAATAAAGCATAAGTTATGATTCACGACCTAAGGGTCTTATTTATAGCTCCTAAGTATTAAATCTCGAATTAAATCAAAAACCGTCAAAATATACAAGCGGTAGCAGTACGGCGGCTGGCAACACGGCACGACCAACAAAGTGGGCCGGCTCTTCTTGGACTTCATTCCTAGCTCAAATCTTGCTTTGGGCCTTTGTTTTATCGTGGCCCTTCTTCCTTTTGGCCTTTTATTCTTCCTCGTAGCCTTAGTCTTTTGGTCTTGGCCCGTGTTCTCGAGTTCCTGTGTGAACTCAAGTTAGGTCCTGTCGTCTCGAATCTCGTAATGCTCCAATGTGCCCCGGGTTTTGGCTCAAAACCACCAAAACCTGCAAAATATAAATAAAAGGCAGCAGTATCGAGAAGTATAACAAATAGCTGCTAAAGTCATAATAAATACGAATAAATACGAGCTAAATGCGACTGAACCGGGGGCATAAAATGAATATAAATAACGTGTATCAAACTCCCCCAAACCAAACCTTTGCTTGTCCTCAAGCAAATAGCGTCGGAGAAAATCAAAGCGACACGAACTAATCACGCTAGTATCTCGAAGTGGACGACCTATGCACATAAACATACAACCAAAGTCTATTTCACCGGAAATAGAGCACAAGTCTCAACCATTCACACCACGTTATACCACTAGCCTCTAACGCTTCCGCAAAGTAAAGGTAACAACAAATCAATTCAAGCAAGGCCAACCGTACAAACCACTTTCCGAACAACCAAAACGTACCACATCATTACCATTAGTTCTCTTTCTTTTTCTTTTCTTTTCTGTATTCTTTTTTTTTTTCTCGCAAACGTGGAGCATCCCTCGTACGTAGTACCGTTTAGCTTGACGTTCACTCGGTAAAAATCGCGCTCGGGTACACATATTTCCTTAAGGGTTACGTCATTGCTCATACTCTCGGTCGCAACCAAATTCATGGCCACTGTGGTTACTCAAATCAATGAGTCCCCTCCAAGAGCATCGGAGCATTTGTAACACCCCGGCCCCGGAGTGTTACAGCATTGCTCCAACATAAATAAAATCTTACCAACCAAACCACTAACCAACAACCAAACGTTCCACAAACCATTGCCAAGCTCGAATGTCAAAGTCGAAAGTAAACAAGCGGAAAACGATAAGAATTAAGCAAATACAAGTGGGCTAGTGTTAAGGCTCGCAATCTATTAACAGGAAACAAACGTATAGCGCAGCTACGACGATAGAAAGTCGACTCGGAGATACTAAAGATCAAAGTAAGCGCACTAATCAAGTCTCCAAACTGGACAAAGCAGACCAAAAAGACTCGTATTTGTGTAATTTTTTTGAATTTTTCAATTTTTTTGGGTTTTTCATAATAAAAGCACACACGAATAAAAAGCGAACGATTTAATGAACGCGATAGTGTTTCCCTCCCCCAAACCAAATCACACATTGTCCTCAATGTGGAAAACAGCACAACCACAAAAGCAGAGGAGGACATATAGCAAACGGGGTACGGAAAACAAAGACGAGAAAAGAGGGTAAAAGGGGTAAAGAGTGCTCACATTATAAAGACGGAGCTCCCCCAAACCGAAGTCAATCATGGAGTGCGGCTAAAATCCCCATATATGCGTCCAATGCAGTCCAACGATGAAGTACTACACGAGAAAAACGAAGCAGAAAAAGCAGACCCAGGGGGCCGGTCCAGACCGGCAGCCGGCCGGCCGGCTGGCACCCCAATTTTCAATTTTTTGCGTTTTTTTTTTCCTCTGTTTCAAATTTCAGCTACGGCTCCGGTCCTGGCCCGGCAGCCGGTTGGCCGGCTGGGAGCCCTTCTCGTGAGCGTTTCTCAAGAATACTAAGGACAAAAGTCCATAAGTACCTGCGCGCTAAAAATCACATAAAAACCCTCGTCCTCACGCGCTCAAAACCAAACCAAATGTCATGAAAAACAAACCAAACAAAGTACAAGTGCTAAATCAAAATACAACGTCATCGGGTTGCCTCCCGGAAGCGCTCGTTTATAGTCCCGCACGACTCTTCAAAGCTCTAGAAATCAAGTATAAGCAGGCCAAGGTCGTTGGCCATTTGCAACAGCTTCACTCGGCGATACAGCAGGTGATCGCCAAAGCACTCCTTCAGCTCGAGGCAGCACAGCGTAGTCCATCATCGTAGGCCCTCGATCACGAAATGGCTCGACTGTGGGCCCTCTGTCCCCATCACTAGCGTCGTAGACGTCAGCCTTCAGCAACTTCCTCTCCCCCAAACCATCCTTGCAGCCAACCTGTGAAGAACCTGCACAAAGGGAAGAGACATGCAAAACCTCCAAAGCGTCTCCAGTAGTGTGAGACGGAGGTACAGAATCAATAGAATAAACTGACTCTAGACGCATGGGTGCTCGCGGGGTATCAGAATGAGTGAAGGTCAACTTCTCACCCCCCACCTTAAAGGCTATCGTCCTATTACCCACGTCGATGACTGCACCAGCAGTGTGCAGGAAAGGTCTCCCCAATATAATGGGAATGTGGGCATCCTCGGGCATATCTAAAACCACAAAGTCTACAGGGATAAAGAACTTTCCTACCTGTACAGAGACGTCGTGTAAGATACCCAAGGGACGCTTAACTGAGCGGTCAGCCATCTGCAAGGTAATGCTAGTGGGTTCTAAGGCTGACAAGCTCATCTTTTGGTAGAGAGAGTAGGGGAGGACACTGACGCTGGCTCCAAGGTCGCATAAGGCGTTCTTAACCTGAAACCTACCTATAGAGCACGGGATAGAGAATGTCCCAGGGTCACTAAGCTTAGGAGGCTTACTACCCTGCAGCCTAGTACTAGCTTCCCCCACAAAGGCTACGGTCGACACGTCGTCTAACGTACGCTTACGAGCTAAAACATCTTTCAAAAACTTAGCGTACGCAGGAATTTGAGTCACAAGGTCAATAAAGGGAACGTTTACCTGAAGGGCCTTGATGACGTCGACGAACTTCCTGAACTTAGCCTCGGGCTCTGCACCTCGTTGGCGACCAGGAAACGGCAGCTTAATTTGAATCGGGGGCGTCGAAGCAGCAGGAATACCAAAATTATCACCCAAATCACTCTTCCTCGCAGCAACAGGCCCAGCCGGTTGGACGACCGGCTGCCGGTCGACCGGCTGAGCCGTTTTTCCCCTCGGATCAGCCACGTTTTCATCCCCCACCTTCTCCTCGTCCTCCAAGTTCACAGGATCACCGTACATTGACCCACTTCTCAATGTAATCGCGCACGCCGTATCGTGCGGAGGTTTTGGTGGATTACCTTGAGGCGGAAGAGTACCCGGCTGTCGTGACGCTTGCGAAGCGGCGAGCTGTGCCACTTGGTTCTCCAACAATTTAATTGTAGCGTCCTTAGCTTGGCCATCCTTCTGCATCTGCTGCATCATCATCTCTTGTGACTTTTGCACGGCCATAGTCACCTGCGACATCTGCATCATCATGGCCTTCATCTCGGCCATAGGATCGGGTACCTGTGCAGTTTGAGGTGGAATGAAGGGTCGTTTTTGATAGTTAGGTGGAGTTGGTTGATTTTTGTAGGGTGGTTGATAAGGATTGTTTTGTGGAGGTGGGGGAGTCGGGTTAAGCACATTATTGTTACGGTAGGATAACAGTGACCGATCGTAACCCGGTTGATTCTGGTACGGCAGGTTTTGATTATAGGATTGATACGCGTAAACCTGCTCCTGGGGCGCAGCATACCCCGTAGTATAACCTGAATCGTGCCCCGCGACAGCATTTACATGGGCACTCGACGAACTCCCCTGCATAGCATCAAACTTTCTATTCAGCTCAGAAAGTTGACTCATCACAGCATTTAAACTCTCATTTCCACGGTCGTTGTGTGCGGACCGTGAATTACCCCTCGGCTTCCCGAACTGAGCCGAATGAACTGCCATTTCCTCGATCAATGTCCACGCCTTATCATCGTCGGTATTATTAGCGAACCGACCTCCAGCAGCTGAGTCAAGAATGGCGCGACTCTCGGCATACAACCCATTATAGAATGTCATAATGATCAACCAATCACCCAAACCGTGATGTGGACACTCACGAATCAACCGTTTGTAACGGTCCCACGCTTCAGCTAATGTCTCATCGAAGCTCTGCTGAAACCCCTGTATCTGACTACGGAGTTGGTTAGTCCGCTCTGGAGGATAGAACTTGCGATAGAATGCAAGAGCTAGACTTGGCCAATCCGTTATACCCGCAGCAATCTTGTCTAAGTCCGTGATCCAATCCCGCGCTCGATCACGTAGTGAGAAAGGGAAGAGCATCTCCCTAATCTGGTTCTGAGTGATCCCGTTCTGCTTAATGGTTGAGCAGTAATCCGTAAAAACCTGCATATGCTTCCCGGGATCCTCCGTAGGATTGCCACCGAATTGATTACGCTCCACCAAAGATAGAAAGGCGGGGGGAATCTCGAAGTTCCCTTGGACCGTGTAAGGTATCGTAAATCCTTGCGGGATCGACTCGGTCTTGGGTAGCGAATGACTATAAAGTTTAGGCATAGTCGCTCGTGGTGGAGAAGAAACTGGAGTAATAGGAGGTGTGTCCTCTTCGTAGGACGATTGTGCAGCACTAGACTCCGAATGCGACGCTTCCTCAAGATCAAAAATAGGAATAGCTTGCTTGCGTAGTCTATGTAACGCGCGCTCCGGTTCAGGCTCAAATGGAACTAAACCTGTAGGTGACCTGCGCATAAACAAAACTAGAAGCAAATAATTAAAAACGGTCTCAAGGAACTAGGTTCCTTGAGACGAGGGAGAAAAACCTGTAACACAACAAAAACTAAAACTAACTAAAGCCGTTTCCCCGGCAACGGCGCCAAAATTGATACAGCTAAGTCGTATTGCCAATATCAAAATAAACCTAACAAACAACTAACAGCAGCTAGCGGCAAGCAGGATCGTATCCACAGAGAAACGGAGTAGTTTTAAGTTAAAGCAGGCGAAAACAGGTTCAACTCAAGGTGTGGAAAAGGTTTGTTTTAAGCTAAACTAAAGCAAAAGCAAAGATGAATAGAAATATATAAGAGGAAAGATTAGGGCATCGGATTCATTGTGACAACGATTCAGGAACTCAAATTTATAAGAAGGAAAAGATAAACTGTGCAAATGACTAGGTTTATAAAACGCTCTCTCGAGTCAATTTTAGCCTTAAGCAAATTTAGCGGGCTCTCGCAACTTACTAAATTCAACTTATCAATCTCACGTAAGTCTAGTTTTAACTCGGCTTTCGATCTTAAATTAAAACTTACTCAGGTTCAATTAAACTTAGACAAGTCGTTGATCAGGCGAACTAATCCTAATTCAATTGGCATAAAACGCATAGAAAGAAATCAAGTGCACAATCTATTCAACCAGTTTAATCCTAAAACATGTTCCTGAACCAAATATCACAAATTCCCCTAAACCCTAATTATGAAATTAGCTAGACATAATAAAGATCAAAGCAAAATAATAATAAGGAGTAAACATAATGAATGAAAATCAATTGAAATTTAAACCTGGAATTCTTACGGAGTACTGACGGTTACAAAGTAGAGCAATCTTGAAAAGCTAAACTAAAGTTTTGAGTTGAAGAGAGAAAGTAAAATAACAGTAAACTTAAACCTAAGGAAGAACTAAAAAATAAAGCATAAGTTATGATTCACGACCTAAGGGTCTTATTTATAGCTCCTAAGTATTAAATCTCGAATTAAATCAAAAACCGTCAAAATATACAAGCCAGCCGGCCTGACACCGGCCTGACCAACAAAGTGGGCCGGCTCTTCTTGGACTTCATTCCTAGCTCAAATCTTGCTTTGGGCCTTTGTTTTATCGTGGCCCTTCTTCCTTTTGGCCTTTTATTCTTCCTCGTAGCCTTAGTCTTTTGGTCTTGGCCCGTGTTCTCGAGTTCCTGTGTGAACTCAAGTTAGGTCTTGTCGTCTCGAATCTCGTAATGCTCCAATGTGCCCCAGGTTTTGGCTCAAAACCACCAAAACCTGCAAAATATAAATAAAATGCAGCAGTATCGAGAAGTATAACAAATAGCTGCTAAAGTCATAATAAATACGAATAAATACGAGCTAAATGCGACTGAACCGGGGGCATAAAATGAATATAAATAACGTGTATCAAATACCATCCTAGCCGTAGAATCTGTTTGCAGAGTGCTCGAGCGTTCATGTGGGGTCCGCATTCGCCATCATGGACTTGTGTGACGATTTCCTGCCCCTTCTTGTAGTCGACGCATATGAGCAGCGTCCCTTGTGGTGTTTTCTTGAGTAATTGTCCCATTTCTAGCACAAATTGGGAAGCTAGGAGTCTGATAGCTCTCTGTCCACGTTTATCAGTATCGGGTGGGAAAGTGTTGTCTGTTTTGTAGTTGATTATGGCTTGATACCAAGGCTGCATGCGCTCGGCCGTCGGTCGATGGTATGGATGTCTGTTGGTTAAATCCACGTCTTTCGACGATGATGGGTAGTAACTTCATGTCTGGTGGCATGTTGAGGAGGGATGAGAGTTTTGACAGTGCGTCGGCAAATTGGTTTTCTTCCCTTGGGAGGTGGTAAAATTCGATGCTGTCAAAGTTGGTTAGGAGTTTTTGTACTTTTGTTTGGTATTTGGTGAGGGTTTCGCTCATGATATTCCATGCCCCGGTCACTTGATTTATGATGAGGAATGAATCTCCATGTACCCGTAGGTTCTTTATTTTGAGGGCGATGGCGGCTTGCAGTAGTAAATGCGAGCCAGATTCTGCGGCGTTGTTTGTGACGCTAAAATCGAGCTTGATCGAGAGCGGAGTATGGTCACCATTTGGGGATATTAAGAGTATTCCTACTCCGTAGCCGCGGTAATTTGATGCTCCGTCAAAGTATAATTGCCAGTACTCCCTTTCTATGGCGAAGATCCCATCGTCCGGAAATGACATTGTATCGATCATGGGTTGTTCGATGATAGCATCTTCTGCAAGGAAGTCGGAAACTGCTCTTCCCTTGATCACTTTCAGAGGGAGGTATTTGAGTTCATACTCGGCGAGGAGTAGAGTCCATCTGGCCATACGCCCGTTTAGGACTGGTTTTTCAAATAGGTACTTGAGGGGGTCCATTAGGGAGTAGACTCTTGTTGTGCTAGTGAGTAGGTAATGCCTGAGATTTTTGGTGGCCCAGACTAGCGAGAGGCAGCTTTTCTCGACTGGTTCATACCGAGTTTCGTAATCGTGGAACTTTTTGCTGATGTAGTAGATGGCCCGTTCTTCGTTGTTGACTTCCTGGGCGAGCATGGCACCCTTAGCGTTTGGCATGGTCGTTAAGTATAGCGATAGGGGCAAGTCCTTTTGTGGGGGTACCAGAACGGGTGGATTTGTGAGCAGGCTCTTGTCTTTGTCGAATGCTTGTTGACAATCGTCGTCCCATTTCGTATGCTCCTCTTTCTTCAATTTTTTGAAGATTGGCTCACAAATCATGGTAAGTTTGCTGATAAATCGGGAGATATATTGGACTTGTCCCAAAAAGCTCCTTATTTCGTCGATGTTGCTTGGCGGTTTCATACCCATTATTGCCTTGATTTTGGTCGGATCTATTTCGATCCCGCGCTGGCTTACTATGTGACCCAGCAACTTGCCTGATGTGACCCCAAAGGTGCATTTCTGTGGGTTTAGTCGCATCTTATACTGCCTAATTCGGGTGAAGAATTTCCGAAGGTTTGTGACGTGGTTGTCCCTTTCCTTTGACTTCACGATCATGTCGTCGACGTATACCTCGACCTCCTTATGCATCATGTCGTGGAGCAAGGTGGTGGGGGTACGTTGGTAGGTAGCGCCGGCATTTATGAGCCCAATTGGCATGACTGTGTAGCAGTACGTCCCTCAGGGGGTTACGAAAGTGGTTTTTGGCATGTCATCTGCTGCCATTTTGATTTGGTTGTATCCTGCATATCCATCCATGAATAGCGATGGCGTGGTCTGCTGTGTTGTCGATTAGGATGTCCATGTGAGGTAGTGGGAAATCGTCTTTTGGGCAGGCTTTGTTTAGGTCCCGGAAGTCGGCACATACTCGTATTTTGCCGTTTTTCTTCATTACCGGCACCATGTTGGAGACCCAATCAGAGTATTCAATGACTCGGATGAATCCAGCTTGTAGTTGCTTTTCGATCTCTTCTTTGACCATGAGAGACCATTCTGGCTTAATGCGTCGGAGCCTCGTTTGTAGTGCGGAACCTTGCTTGATCGGGATGCGGTGTTCAGCTATCTCGCGGTCTATGCCGGGCATGTCCTTATATGACCAGGCAAAGACGTCCTTAAACTCTGCGAGGAGCTTGGTATATGTGGCCCTTTCTTCTGTGCTTAGGGAAGCCCCCAGTTGCAGTTCTTGAGGCTCTTCGGGCGTGCCTATGTCGATGGTTGTTGTGTCTTCAATGATGGGGTCCTGTTCGGGTTTTGAGACAATGCTTGCAATGTATCTATATAATGCAATGTTTTTTAGTGTAAATTTATCGTGATTATTAGAATAAGTAGATTTTAAATGAGGCAAAGAGTAATCAAAAACTTTCATGTTATTAATGTTATCAAAAGCGGTTACATTTGAAGATAGCTCAGACGAGGGAGCTTTGGATAACCTTAATGACTCTAGTTACTTACTGAGACTTACTATAATAGCCGTTTTTAGAAAAATGGCGTCATGACGACGCAGGATTCTAGACTCTAGGTGTAGACGCTTGAATTGGGACTTCCCGAGTCGTCGGTAGATTGGGTGGCTTCTTCTTCGAGCTTCAGTTGTCGGAGGGCGGCTCGGAAATCTGAGGCTTCTATGGTGATGACCTCGTTGTAAAAAGGGATTTTAACCTTTTGGTGGAGAGTTGATGTTATGGCCCCGGTAGCGTGAATCCACGTCCTTCCTAGTAACATATTGTATGCCGGGGGAATGTCCATGAGTTAGAATTGGGTTTTCGTCTCGATGAGTCCTGTCATGATGGGTAGTGATATGACACCTTCTATCTTTGCGAGTGCGAGTAAATGCGCTCTTATGTTGTTGGAGCAAGGGGTGACATCACTTTCCTTTAGTCCTAGCTTGAGGGCAGTTGTTAAGGGCAGGATGTTGATCGCGGAGCCATAGTCGATGAGGGTAACGGGTAATATCATGTTGCGGCACTCTACGGTTATGTAGAGTGCTGGGTTGTGTGGGTCTTGGAAGGATGGCAGGTCTGCGTGGGAGAAAGTTATGGCGCTTGATAGCCAATCCCGGATGATGCGGCTAATGAGTTGTGATGGGAGGATATCTCTGGTGTTACGCCATGTCGTGTCTAAGGAAGGGTCGTTGGTTATAGGTAGGTTAGTCATATCCTTGACTATGCTCTTGCCTCTGCCTTTGCTTGTGCGTTTGGGAGGGAATCCTGGCGGTATTTGTAGCTCTAAAGGAGACTGATACGGATGTTGGGGGTGAGGAGCTTTATTGTGGCCGTCGGACTGTCTGAGGGGATGTTGATGAGGGATCGGGGTGAAGATTCCTTTCCTGTCCTCATGCCTTGGTTCCGTTCTTGTCCTAGCTTGGCGAATGCGATCAATGTCGCTACTGTTGTTGATGCTGTCGAAAAGGACGTTGACCTCGTGATCGCCTGCGGGAGCCAGGAGGGGATGATTGAGGATGGGATGCGTTCCCACGAATATGGGGTGAGAACGGGGCGTGCTATGCTGGACTGTTGATTTAGGAGCTATGCTTGGCTTGTCGATCGTCTCGTTGTCAATCATGTCTTGGATTACATTCTTCAAGCGAGCTTGATTCTCGGTGTCATGTCCGCTTTCCCTGTGGAATTCACGACGCAGTCTTCGTGCCATGATAGTGGTTTCTTATCCTCAGGTGGTTCACTGGTGGGCTTGGGGAGATGCAGAATGTTTTTCTTTACGAGTTTTCCCAATGCCTTTGAGTAGGACATAAAGAAGAGGTCGAACCTTCGTCGCTGTTGTGACGAGAACGGCCCAACTGGTGATGACCTGGGTACAGCAGGAGTGGGTTGTGCTAGGAAGATTGGTTCTTATTCTTTGGTGCCTTCGGGTTTGCAGTGTTAAAGGGTTCAGCCGTGGTCGTGGTTCGAGGAGTATTGCCCTGGCGACCATGATCTGCAGTTTTGGCCAGTTTGTACTTGTGGATTTCATCTTCTAGGGATCGAATCCTCTTGATGTGTCGAGCAGACTCTTCGGCGAATAGTCTAGCGTTTTTATCGGTTTCGATCTTCTGCATGGCGGCCAGATGCTCGAATAGGGCGGCAAGGTTGGCTATCTTGTGGTCAAGCAGCCTTACGTGTTCGGTGATCGTCATTAGCGGAGGAGGTGGTGGAAGGGCAGCTTCGTCACTTGCGAGGTTGAAACGGAAATTCATATTGTGTTTGAGAGCCGGGTGTTGGGGTTTTTCGGTGAGTGGACTGACAAAGTTTTCAAACCTTTAGTGACTCTAAAAGGAAGAAAAGACTCAACGAAAAATCGCATTCAAAGAAGTAAAAGTGGGTGCATGACTCGACTCGTGTTTTTAGCTTAAGCAGGACACAGGGAAGCTTTTTGAGGTAGGGGCATGTTGACACGTCCCTAATCTCGAGGTAGGAAAATTTTTATGATCATAATCCGATTAACCCGGTTTAGCGGTATGTTGCTAGGGGTTTATCGTTACGATAAAAGGATCAAACAAAGTAGCGATAGGCTAGTCGATCTGAGGATGTTAAAATTGGGTAAAAGGCGATCACTTGTTCGCCTTTCACGTATGACTCAGGGAATTAAATCAAAATGACGATAGGTCACTTGATTCAGAATTTAAATCAACGGGTTCGCATCTGAACGGGCCCGCGTTTTTGTTTTTTGAGAGAAAAAGATTAAATCGGGATGACTAAAGAGTCACTCGACTTAGGGCTAATTCTAACGTACTAAAGGTTAATTTCATTTAAAATCTCCGAAATGCATTGACATTTTCGGGTTTTTGCTCTATGAAATTTTTTGCAATAAATGTATTATGACGATACGTCAGTCGCATAATTCATTTACGTTTCAAAAAAGATCTGGGATCTAGTGATTATCCTGAATCGGTTTTAAATGCACTGGCATTTTATTTATCAAACTCAAATGACTATAGGTCAAAGAGCCTAACGGCGTGTTTTAAAAAGTATGACCTTTTTGAAAAAAAAAGTTTAAAAATGAATTTTCAAAATGGACGTATTTTAAACGTATAATGCCTAGGAAATGTTTTTGCATGCAAAGGTTTTGAAAGACGACTATAGTGAGGGTACTATAGCTTCACACTTGTACATATAAACACAGGTTTTTGGCTTATAGGGTAAGGTTCCCTCCAGCCATTCCCTTAACGTTTCGGTAGGGGCACCCGCAAGACTACACACGTCTTAGGTGTGTATTCAAGACGGGCCCTAGAGCGTTCGAGTTTGACTGGTTACGATCGTTTGTACGGATGCCGTACTTGTAATCGTGGAGGGGTGAGAGAACAGTGTGTCCAGAGTTACCTCGCTTAGGAAGCGAGAGTTACTAGGGGCCGTTCCTCAAAGGGTATGGTTTGAATCAGAAGGATTCGACTCAACGTACTTTTGCCCAAATATCGAAAGCGTAAATGTTTTCAAAGTTTCAAGCTTCACTTCATTATGATTTTAAAATAAAAGAAAAACTAGTTTTTCAAAAATAATAAAAATCATGCTCGTCCCCAGCGGAGTCGCCAGCTGAAGGTACCGGGAAGGAAAGTGACCTATCGACGCCCTGCGCGCGCCCGTCCTCGCCCGTCTTGGCGTAGTGGCGGAATGCGCCTCGCAGGAAAAAGTGCGAAGGTTTTGAGAAAATGGGGGAGATCATTGCATGAATTTGTGACCAAAAAAGAAAAGTAGAAAAATCCTTTTTGAAAATGTATTTTCGGAGTCGCCACCAAATATTAAAGGAATTTGGAACCTATTCAACGCGTCTTGAAATACAAGACACGAGTGTCTCAGATTTCAAGGTGCGTCGATACCTATCCGTCTGAGGTTTGAAACCAGAGAAGGGATTCGGAGTGAGGTTACTTTTCAAAAGTTTTGACAAAAAAGTGTTTTTGAAAACTGAAATCAAAAAGCATACGTAAAAGTAGTCTCTACTAATTTGAAAACATTTAGTTAATTTCGATATTTGGGCTAAAATGACGCTACGTATAAGTGCGAATATATATGACTCGATGAAAATGCACAAATAATGTAAATCGTCAAAATAATGACTTTTTCTATGGGAAATGTACGTTAAGTAATAATTTATTGACTAAATTATTACCATAAACGTTATTTTTCGACCTCATATTTGACTCTTTAAGAATTTGTGAAAACCCTCAGTTTTGACATGCTAAAAAGACTCTATGAAACGGTACAATTTAGTGTTGGATCCGTGATTCTAGTCGTTATTTAACGCATGAATGAGGACTTGCATAATTATAAAAGTGACGTCGGTTTGCTTTAGTGATAATGAGTCGTTTATTTATGCGATATTGGCGGGGTTTAGACGGATTATGAATCCGAATTACTACAACCGTAGACATTTAATACGGCTTCGCTAATGCCAATATCGGGTTGGGGTTAATGTAACCCCTTTGTCCGAGTCTCAAAACGTCCCAGAGCGTAGGTAAAATGTTTACCTTTCGAAAGTGAAAAGACGGTATTTTTGAGTGGATTTTGTGAGTAGTGTATGTGTTTTGTAAAACCGATGTTTTGAAATGAATGAAGTGGGTTGGTATTTATAGAGGTTGGCTGGTTTTTTGTGGGTGCACAAAACTAAATCGCCTGTATACAGGCGTTTTTAGTTTTGTTTGGGTTGGATTTTTTTAAGAAAAATCAAAAAGGCGGCTGGTACAAAACAAAAACATAATCGCCTGTTGACAGGCGTTTAACTTTTTAATCGCCTGTCAACTGGCGATTGTATTTTTGTTTTGGTGGGCTGTTTTATGCCGCCATTTGGTTTTGGTCGTGTGATTAGGTGATGATTATGTTTTATTTGGATATTTTGGGCCAAATTGGTTTTTGGCTCAATTTTGGTTTTCGTGCTTTGGTTTTTGTCGTGTTTTTCGATTTTGGCTCGAAATAAAATAATATTAGGTTATATTATTTTACGGTATCGTAGAGTCTAGTTTTGTGAAAATGTGACACGAGACGCACTTTGGCCCGTTTTGAGTGTTGTGTTAGTGTGCGTTTTGGGTCGTTTTTGTAAGTTTTGGACCGTTTTGTAGCTAGTTGGGCTGTTTTTGTGGCTTGGCTTAATAAGACGTTCCTGTTTCGTGCTCGTGTTGTGCTTATAATGACTAAGAGTGACATTCATTTTTATGATTATGCAAGTCCAAATTAATACGCTAAAAATGACTAATACGTTTTAGACACTTTTGTACCGTTTCGACTCTTTTAAAAGCATGAAAGAAAGTCCTTTTCATCATCGGGTTTGTTTTTGGGGGGGTACGGATACGGGTATCTACAGGCTCCAAAACAGTTTTGAAAGGTTTTTCTAACTTAATCTTTTAACTTTTACGCCCTTAGCAAGACGTCGAGTGGTCCCATTAAACCCCGGTACCTACAGTTGGCGACTCCGCTGGGAACAGGTTTTATTTTTAAAACTAAAACTAGCATTTTCTTTTTAAAAATAAAAATGAGACTCGAACAACTTGAGAACAATCATCATATGTAAGCTAAGCATATTCGTTTAGAGCCGAATCCAGTGGATTCACACACAAATACCTCGAGAGGTAGTTGCAAACGCAGGCATCGTCCATTCGACGAGGCACGTTCTGGACTAACTTTCCTCTCACCCCTCCACGGCTTGCCGTAGCGAGTTGGTTTGACCGTCCCAGGGCTTTCTTCGTATCCTACACGTTTTACTGTGTGGGCGAAGGACTAAAAGCATCTGCCAAAGCATATTCAAAACAGTTGGAGGCGTACGAGACTTGACCAAACGAACAAGAGTCATACGTACAAATGCGAGGCTATACACTATAGCCTTTTTGAAAATTCATTTGCATTGCATATCTTCGAAAACTCACTTAAAATTTTCAAAGATATAAATCAACCTAACAAACGGAAGTCGATTTGAAGTAGTGATGGGCTACCCAAACTGAGGATGCTTGAAAATGTGATGAAAACGGTTATGCTTGTTTTCATGCATTTGCTTAAGGAAGAGTTGAATCGAAGTGACTTGAGACCGCTTGGTCCAACCCCAAAAGTCCACTAGATTGAGTTTGCATTTTCCCGAGTTTGTTTGCTTTTGCAAGAAGGAATGCTTGGGCTCAAAAGGCTTTGGGCCAACGAGATATATAAAAGATTTTGAAAATTGCGTATTTCAAAAGAGGTGTTAAATAAGGGTCGTGAGCCGTTCGATTTGCTTTTGTAAGAGTCCACGAGATTGGGTTAACATTCTTGGGTTTGGAAAAAGTTTTGCAATAAATGAGTTATGATGACCGTAAGTCACGTAGTCCATTTATTTTTCGAAAAGTCGCAAGAATGTAGTGATTATTCTTCGATGTTTTGAAAAAGACTGTTTGTCTGGGTCAACCCAACATGAGTATGGATCAATTGGTTTGAAAAAAAAGTTTCTTTTAAAAAAGATGTTATTTCAAAGGTGGTGAGAATAGTGTGAAAACAGCGCATTGTGTTTTGACAAAGATGCTTAGGGAGAATTTTGACTCCGACTCGGTGTAAAAGATGATTTGTAATCGAATCCAATAGGCTCGTGTTAACGGTGTGTCATTGTGAGCCCACCGTGGGATTACGATAAATGTTTTTGGGGTCGACCCGAAATAGCGATAGGTAGTTGAGTCGAGGATATCAAAATGTGATGAAGGCGAGTTTACACGTCCTCATAAATTTTGTCACAAAAGAAAAAGTTTGAGATGGTTATGGACCATCCGATCCTATGTCAAAGTGCACAAGATTGTGCTTGGCCATTCTTGAGTTTTACTTGCTTGTGGAAGATGTTGCCTATTGGGCCGGCTGGGCTATGAGTCGGTTGGTCCAATGAGCTTTGGAAAAGTGTTTGTTTAAAATGGCCGTCGGCCGCGGGTTTGATTTGTAAGACTCACCAAGAATGTGTTTGAATTCTCGGGTTTTGCTTTGAGAAAAAGCATGTGATAAATGGGTTAGGATAACCGTGGGTTATGTAATCCATTTACATTTTCAAAGGCCTCAGGAATGTAGTAGTTATTCCTAGGCGGGTTGAAAATAATGCTTAAGGGTCAAACCAAAATAGTGAAGGGCTATTTGGTTCAACACGAGATTTTCGAAAAGTGTTTTATTTCAAAAATCGACAAAAATGTTTTCGCTATGCTTCTGTAAAAAGATGAAATTTTGAAGAGGTTATTTCAAAAATGAAAAATTTTTGTTTTGAAAGGCTTTTGAAGCGAAAATGCGTGCGCGCTTTTGCGTCGGTGTTCAAATGTTTTTGTTTTGCATCCGTCGAGCCTATATTAACGGTGTGTCGTTAAGGGCTCAAGCTTGGATGTATTGAAAAGGATTCGACTCGAAAGTGGTTAGCACGTCAAGTGGATGATGTTAAAAAAAAAAAAAAAGATTAGGTCGTGTGACCTAAGGAGATAAATCCGCGAACTCGGGTTTTAAACCTTGCTCAGGTTTTGCTTGTTTTGTAAAAGGAAGTTTTTGAAAAACGTTTATTTCAAAAATTGGCGAGAGTTTTGCTTGAAAAGTGTTAGTTTGTTAGTTTGTTAAAGAGTAAATTGACAATTACACCCATGGTTTATTGCCAACTTGAAACTTACATCCACATTGTTTTCGACTTTGTAACTACTACCACCACTATGTTTGGTTCGGTTAATGGTTACTACCATTATTTAGTCCGGACCTAGAAAAACCACTTAAAAAGACTAAAATACCCTTACTTTCATTTGCCCTTATTTTATATCTGAAAATTAGGAGAAATTTTCGAAGATATGCAATGCATGTGTTTTTTGGAAAAAGGCCATAGGGTATAGCCTTGCACTTGTACGTGTGACTCGGGTTTTTAGTTTACATTTCGTACCCCTCCAACTATTCTGAGTACGCTTTGGCAGGTGCTTGATCCTTCTGTTCCATCACGGTAAAATGTGGGGTTTATGGAGGGAGCCCAGGGGCGGTCAGAATAGTCCGCTACGACAAGCAGTGGAGGGGTGAAGAGAAAATTTGTCCAAAACGTGCTTTATCAAATGGAGAAACATGCGTTTGGAACCATTTTTCAAGGGTCGTGTGCTTTTGAATCAACTGGATTCGGCTCTTCAACGAATATGCTTAGCTCAAATATATAAAGTGGGATTGTTCTTAAGAGTTCGAGTTTCACCTCTTCATTTTTAAATGAAAATGCTATTTTTATTTTTAAAAATAAAATCTCCCCAGCAGAGTCGCTAAACTGTGGGTACCGGGGTGCGGAGACCACTCGATGTGTTGCTTAAGGTGTTTTGACGAATAAAGAGGAGGTGCTTATGTTAAAAAGATTAAGTTAGAAAAACCTTTAAAACTGCTTTGGAGTCGCCACCAAATTATGCGGTAATTTGGAACCCGCCTACGTGTCTTGAGCTCTAAGACATGTCTTAGAGTTCAGGACACGTCGACACCCATCCATCTAAGCCTATTGTGATACCAGATTCGGATTCGGGGTGAGGGTACTCTTCTAAAGATTATTTCAATTTGTTTTATGAAAACATTTTAGAAAAACCTATTTTTAAAATAGCCACTACTAGCCTAAGAACAATCCAATAGTGATATTTGAGCTAAAATAAATCGCTACGTACAGGTGTGATAATGTTTGTAAAAAGAATGTATGAATGCATATGCAAAAAAAATTGTTTAAAACCCTCAGTTTAGCATACGTAAACTTGGTAACGAAAACGGTAGAGTTAATGTCGAATTCATTGTTAATTTGATTTAATGCAAGGAGAGGATTGCTAATGCATAAACTTAAAATAAAGTCTGTTTGGTTTATTTTAAGAGGGCTTTGCTTATGCGACTTTGGGGAGGTACAAAACGAATCGAATGCATACGAGTCGCAAGACCGCCTTATGAAAAATGTGCTCGCGAACCAAAGTCGAGTTGGGCACTAATGTAGTTCCTTTGTTAGTCTAAAGAAAAAAAAAACTTGACCCATGTTAGGATCAAGACCTACCTTTCTCGAGCTTCAAAACCAGCAGAGCTTCGCTTCAACAAAAGGGGAGGAATTCAACACGAGATGTGTGTTGAATTCAAATATTTAGTGCGTAGGCTTTTGTGAGCTTGTATGTGTGTAGAGGTGTAAAAAACGCTAGAATTGATGTGTAAAATTGATCAATTGTGTTGAGTATTGAGGGGTATTCAAAGTAGAGATTACGTAGAAATTAGATAAAATCGGGGAAAAACCCGACCTGGAAACCACAAAGCTTGATGCGGTTTTTCCTCTAAACCACAAAGCCTTTTGCGATTTGACCCTCAAACCGCAAGGTCTCTTGCGGTTAGGGGGCTGGGCAAAATTGTGTATTTTTCGTATTTTCCTAAATCTGATTTAACGTATTTTGTAAATATACGGATAATCTCTTGCTTGGACCTCAAGAATACCGAGTGTTAGTCTTCTAGGAGCTACACAAGATATTTTGTGAGGGCTTTGGCCTTGGAATGCGGGCATAACTCGTTTTTGGGCCGAAAACCAAAAAGGTGCATTTTTTTGTGTATTTTGAAAAAAAAGGACCCGCAAGGTCATATTTTGCGAATGAAAATGCTAAATAGCAGTTTTAGCTACCGGGCTTAAATTTAGGAATTTAGGTAAATTGAATTGGTCCTTGTAAATGTAAAAGGGCTAATTAAATTACAAAGGGGGTGCTCATGTCGCTTGAATCGAGACGCGAATCAAGCTAGACTCTTAATGAACCAAAGGACATTTACTTAAGCGTCATGACATATTTCGACATATCTTGACATTTAAACGGCTTAATTAGAATTTGACGTAATCAGTGTTAAAGCATGCTTATTAAAAGTCTGTTACATCACAGGGCTTGCTTTGGGAGAGTACGGATACGGGTATCCATACCAGCAGGTTCTCTACTTCCTGGTTGATGACTTTGTGACCCTCAGGGCATATTTTCGTTTTTTCTCGTAGAATCCAGAGTAGCTAGGATCCACATTAAGCCTGTGCGTCATGTGAATTGGTCTATTCCTGTCATGCCATCATGGGACCAGGAAAAACAATCGATGTTAGCTTTTCAAAAATTGACAGCTTATGTTTAGGTATCACTTGTGCAATTTCATCCTATGAGGATTGTTCGTAATGGATGCTGCACGTAAAGGTTCACCTGATCCAGCTCAAGTTTCTCTCAACTGGTACATCTCCTCAACACGCCTTTTCTATAATTGCTATGCTTTTTGGAAGTACCATGGTCGCTTCAGAGCGTCTTTGTAGCAATCCTTCGCAACTTCTTGGTCACCATGTATATCTCCTGCACCCCCAGGGTGTTTTGAACTTGATGCATTGATGACGAGTTGAGGGTATGGCTCCCATCTCATGGATCCAAGGCCTGCCAAGCATTATATTGTAAGATGATGGGCAGTCAATGACCAAATACCTTACCTGCTTATTGAGGCCTGCTACAAACATTAGGATTGTGATTTCTCCATGTGAATGTGTGGTCTCCCCACTAAAACCCACCAGCGGTACTGCTTTCTTGACAAGATCTTTCTCGTTAAAGTGCATGTCCTTTAAGGAATGCAACATGATCAGGTTGAGTGAGCTTCCTGTGTCCACCAGGACCGGATCCTCTTGACCAGGCAGTTTTCGATGGAGAGAGTTATGATAAGAGCATCATGGTGTTCTTCTGGCGTATCTCCAACGTCGAACGTTGCCGTGGGGAGGCTGTGGCAAGTTACTCTTCCGGAGGATGCTGGTTTCTTCCCCGTGCTAACCTTGGCCCGTCTTTTGGTTGATTAGGTTGTGGCAATTTACTTTGCCGGTCTTGCAGCCTTTTGTTGGGATGTGGTCGAGATACCCTTTTTTCTGGAGGTACTTGACGTCTCTCCTTAAGGTCACACAGTCATTTATGTTGTGCCCAATGTCATCGTGGAATGCACACATTATGCTAGGATCCTTTTTGTTGGAGTCTCTGTTGGTTGGGTTCTTGCAAGGCCACCTGACCCTCTCTCCAAGTTCCTGCATAGACTTGAGCAATCCTTCAGTATTAGTAGTAATTTTTTACTCACTTACCTTCAATGCAAGTTTTCGGCTGCTTCTCCAATCTAACCCTCAAGAAACCTTGTTGACAATGGGTCTATCATATAGCCTCGATCTCTCGTCGATCCGTAAGAGCCTTCGTGGTGGAGCTTTCATTAGTACTTTTGCGTGAAGTTGGATCCTCCTTCACTCGTATTGCCGCCATTCCTTTGGCCAGAACATCTTCGAATGTCAGGCACAAGTACTTTGTCAGGTTCCTGTAAAGATTTGAGTTCTACTGGAGCCCTTTGGCGATAGGCCTCTATAGCGGTGCCAACATCACAGCGGGGGATCGAGATCTTCTCCTTGTTGAACATGTTAAGGAAGTCCCTCGTATGCTCCCCGATTTTCTATACCAGGTTGTACAGGTCGCTGGTCTGCTTTGTAGGCTTCCTACTCGTGAACTGCTGATTAAAAGCGTTAACAAACCCGACAAACGAGGTGATGGATCGGTTTCGGAGACTGACACACCATGTCAGGCCGGTTTCGGTGAGGGTGGAACCAAAGTTCTTGCACATGCATGCCTCTTTCAAGCAGCCTGTGGCTGTCACCGCCATCATCTTCTGCTTGTACTGATTCACGTGGTCATTCGGATTAGAGTACCCTTGATATAGCGTCATGGTGAGACGGTTAAAGTCCTTGGGAACACTGGCCTGAGAGATGTTGTCCATGATGGGCAGATCAACATAACTATCGGTTGTTGCTTTCTCAATTGTCATGGGCATCCCAAGGGTCTTGGCTATCAAGCTTCTGAGCTCCTGGAGTTTCTACCCTTCAAGGCTGCTCATTCCCGTGCTAGCATGAAACCCGACGTTCTAGTTAGAGGGCATCCCTTCTACGTCACATGAGCTTGGGATGCTGACATTCCCCGGGAAAGGGTTCGCCCCTAGTAAGGGTAATGTTATCACAATCAATCCGAGCGCCGCGCCTATCTACCGAGTTTGGATCGAGTATTGTAGTCAAGAAAGATGAGTTCGATCCAAACATGTTGTTGGACTAGATGTTACCTGAATTTGGCTGACAGCTCCCAAGATTGAGATAGGTGTCCACAATGAAGCCCCATAGGTCCTGTGATATGTAGTGTTTTTACGTTTTTAGAACCCACCCCCCCCACCCCCCCCCCCCCCCCCCCCCCCAATTCCGCAAAATGTTGGCATTGCCGCCGTTTTATTTCATTTTGCAGGATTAAGATGATTATGCGGGATTTTGCGGAGCATTTTGTGGAGGCAGCAATGGATTGCACGAGCTTAGTAGTTGATGGAAGAGCTCGGAAGTACTGAACGAGACTTGAAACGAAAGAACTCAAGCTCGAGAAGTGATTTAAAGAAGTGTCGTGTTACGTCACGTCAAACCTATAGGTTTGGTTAAAACCTACCGGGTTCAAATAGGCACCTAAGACGAAATTTGAAGTGAAAAACTGGGAGAATCAGTACTGCAAGCAGAACCGATTTCGGAGAAGAACTGATCGGTTTAGAGCTCAAACCTATTGGTTCTATGTTGAACCTACCGGTTTCAAGGTTCAAACCGACCCTTCAGGTGCAAACCGGCCGATTCGGGTCAAATTTTCAGCCGTGTTGTTCGTCTTGCATGCCTTATGTAAATACTCTGTTTTTAGGTTTTTAAACAAACTTTTTAAGTACGTTATTTCCAATTTTCTCTCTACTTTATTTCTACCATAGTTAGAGGAACAAATGGATTGGAATTACTTTAGATTTCATACTTTCTAGAATCAAGATTCAATCTTTAATTTCATCGCGGTAATCGTAAGCTTTCTGTTCTTCATATTATATTGAACAATTCTTTTTATTTATTGTTTGTTTGCCCTAGTTATGAGTAGTTAGATCTTTTCCTTCGGTTTGGAGGGAATGATGGCTAATAATTGGGGGTTTTGAATTGACTTTGTGATTTGTGATCGATTATCGCTAACCAAATTGCACGCGCTTAATTGTACGATTGATTGATCAAAGGCCAAGATTAATTGATTAACCTAGGAAACCTAACCTAAGTTCGAAAGTCGGATTAAGGTTAGACTTGTGTGCAAACTAGTGAGGTTGACTAATACGTAGCGAGAGTCCGTTATTTTAACCTTAGGATTGATGTTCATTCAAGAGGACTTATCGTATTCCGTTAGCGCGATTGATCGCGAGTTAACTTGATCCTTGATTACCCGGGTGTTGCCTACTATAAACTAAAGATTTTATAGATTACTTGTAAAATCGTACTTATGGGTTGTCGCTAAAGATTTTCTAGATTTTCTAGATTACTAGTGGTAAAGATTTTTTGTGACGGGTGCTGCTTTGGTGGTAGTTACCATGATTGGCGCTATACGAGTGGAGGTTGCAGGGACAACTGAGGACACCATAAAAGAGTACCTTGTGGTGGCTCCTGCTTGTGCACTGCTAGATCCTTGACTGACACTAGACGACATGATTGGGTGATGATGGGAACGTGTTTGGTTACAAAAAAGGATAATTAGGTCTCACGGTGGGCGCCAATTTGTTTTGGTAAGAAATACACCAAAGTCGAAATTTGAATAAGTGGGGTTAAAATGACCGAATTAAATGCCAACTGCGGGTATAAAAAAAAAAACAAAACGAAACGAAAACGAGAAATGCAAAAAGGAGACACGAGAGTTTTTTGGCTACGCAAAAAACCCCGAAGTGGGAAATGACCATGGGAGTAAGCTATAATCCCATCAAATTCCACCATAATCGTAGTGAAACAATTACAAGTAAGGACAAGGGCCTTTTATTCGTAGGATTCAAAGTATGTTTTATATTTTTAGTTGAGTGTTGTAAATGTATTTTCAGAGTATTTGCTGAGTATTGAGTTAGAGTGAATATCGCATGATCCTCAAAATCCTAGCTTTCCCGGCCCCTTACATAGTGTGTCCTTAATCTCCTCCTCTATTTTCTCCTTTTTGTCCTTCTTTTCTTGTCAGTGTTGCTTGTTCTTGTTTGACTTGGTGATCTCCCTTATATTTAGGTCTCAACTTTTGTATGTAACTAGTTGGCGTGCCCGTCCCCGTCCGGGCTATCTATCATTATTATTAAGATTTAACAATAAGTATAAAATGTAATTTTTATATATTTTTTTTCTAGTTTATATATTTACATACCAATTATGATATAATTTTCTATGATATTTAATATGACAAAACTTCTAAAATATAAATACTAAGGCCATGTTTTTTTCGGCTTTTATCGTATTTAATATGATAATTTTCTAAAATCTATGATTTATCATATTTGTTTTTCGTTTATTTGCTAATTATATTTTATAATACTTACATGATACTATTTTTTTTCCTTTAACTTATTTATTAAATCAAATATTATTTGACTTTTTAAAATTCTATGAATTACCATATTTCTTTTGCTCTTTCATTTTATTTTTTTTAATATTTTAAAATATAATAACTTACTTATATTTTTTTCCCTTAACTTGAATATTTAATCCAATATATTTAAGGCAAAATATGTATTCTTCAATTTTGCTATCCTACAATTTTAAGGATTCCAATTGTAGATTTAGTATTATATTTTAGATTACATATGTTAATTATACTACACCATCTTCTTCTTTTTTCTTTTTTTTTTTTTTTTTTTTTTTGGTTAATTACATATATTCTCTTTTTGTTACGTTAAAATGGGGTAATAAAGAAATTGGAATTTTGTCATTAAATCAAATTTTACCCTATCACTATACTAAACATGTTTTTTTTGTTTTTTTTTTCTTAATTAGAAGATGTTCTTATACAAAATTGAGATTAACAATCAAATCAAAACTTAATACTATTAAACTAACTAAAAGATTATGCATTAAGCATTACAAATATTATTATACAACCATATCTAATAACTTGATTTAAAAATAAGATAATCGATAGATATTGTACATCACTTTTACCTTTCATGTTACATATTCTTACCTTTCATGTTACATATTCATTAGTTTTTCTATTGGGTTATAATCAAGTTTGTTCAATAAAAATTTCAAATCTTGAACGTAAAATATAAATCTACAACATACAAAGAAAAAAAATCAGCAGTAATTTAATCAAGCTATGTTTAAGTATCAAACATAGTAATTAAGAAATAAAAATATTCAAATTTTAAACACTCTTATCAAATACACCGTAAAAAATAAATTTAAAACAAATTGTAATCATAATTAAAACATAATAAAGTAAAACTATTTAACATAGTGCGTACCTAAAAAGATCTAGCTAAAGTTTTTGATGTATATATATACAAAAAGGGATGGGGACTTACCTAAAAATTAAATAAGATAATTATGTGTCATATAATTGTTTATTTTGAAATTATTATTTTTCTTCTCAATTAAAAACATCTTTAATTAATTTTTTTTTTTTTTTGGAAAGTTCTAATATAGTAAAGATTTCAATTGTAGATTTAGTTTTATATTTTAAGTTACATATGTTAATATTTTTTCATCTAAAATCCTAGCAATAGTAGAATTATAAATAATACTAATATTAATTTTTTAGACTAATTATATTGTGACAAATGTCGACCATAGAGACCATGGTTTTTGCTTTATATATATATATATATTAGATAGCTTCCCTCTGAATCCCCTGAATTCCTTGACTTTCTGTTAGGGTTTAGGTGAGTGTTCTGGTGAGGTTCCTAGAGAGTCCTTCTCCAAGGTTTCTTTATTTTCTCAGAGTCCTAAGCTTTTCAGGATCCTCCGCTGAGCGTTACTCTTGACTGGGCTAAACTTGGGCTGCGAAAATTGGGCCAAACATTATCTTCGTTACGTAGTATTTGGAGAGAAATAGAAGGGGCATTGACCACTATAAGGGGTTATGGTGGCATTGAGATCATCTGTCTTACTCTTAATTTCTTATGTTCCATTTGATATCTCATTACTTTATACTCCGTATGATAATAAACATTATTAATTATAAAAAACTAATGAATAAATAATTATATAAAAGAATAATTTACTATATAAATTAACGGGACAAAAATGAAACATAAAGGGTAGGACAGAGAATTCCCGCTGGCTATAGTGAGTGCATTGAGCCATTGACGTCGTTTTCATTTACGAAGTCGCATGTGGCAGCTTCTTTTGACTGGCTTAGATTTTTAGATATTAACTAGTTGTTGGACTGTGCGCTAGCGCGCACAGTCCCCCAATGCGGGTTAATTTGTTGGTTGAAGAAATTTTGGCGACATGAAGGTGTTTGTTGGAATAAAAATTGATAAACTAACAAGTATACAATTCGCATTGTTATTTCAATGCGCTTATGAAGTAGTACTCATTCAAAAACGTTTGAAACATTGTTTAGACAGTTCCATATAACGTAACACCAGATACTCAATAGTTCCATGTAACAAGAAATAGGACCCATTTTTTTTTTTGGTTAAATGAATTATGTTGTGTGTAAGCATTGTTTTATAGTGGAATCTGTGTATCTAAACAGAACGACTGGCGAGTTATTATACAGTTTGCCCATGTACTTAAGCATACAAATTGTTGTCCAAGATCAAATTTATACTTTAATAGTTTGTTTATTTTTTATTTATTAATCCGTATTATTTTTTTTTCACATAGTTGTTTTCTGAGCTTCCTACTTATCATGTTTTCTCCCATTAGCATTCTACTTCTCCTGTTTGTACTCGGAATATTACACTTATTTTTATTCTTCGCACTTGTTGTCATAGATAATTCTCTCTTACACGTCCTCTCACTCGAATGCCTATTGGGCTTAAGGAGTGATGAAATTCATACCTGTAATCTCTAGTCTCAAGGCTTTGTAACCATGCTGGAAACCAACTCAACCAAAAGTCTAAACTGATGCTCGGAGTTCCAAGATCGGTTTAATTCTCTCCAACATCCCTGTTCGCCTTTTTCATCCTTCATTTCTCCATTCCTCTCATATTTTCCTCACTATTGTTGTTTTTCATCGTCATCTTATTCATCTTATCTTCCTCTCCTCTTATCATCATCCCCTCATTCGCTCTTGTCTTTCCCTATTTCTCATCCTCTTGTTGTTTTTCCCCAATGTACGTAAGCTTTTGCGCTCTTATAACTTATTTTTATTCCCAAACCATATGAGGTGGGCACTAATTTTTATTATTATTATTATTAATTTTTTTTTTTTAAAAAAGATCATGTTAGTTAGTTTTGTACTATTTCTAAAAATTACTATGATTTAGATACTCATCGTGCCATAGTTTCGATGAATATTTTCATGTGAAATATTATTCGTTAGTTTACTATTTTTATAAAAGCTTTGTCATAATAGTTCTTACTCTTTTTCCTTTCATTGACCTTCTTCTCTAACTTTTCTTCAATCTCCTTTTAATAATTATTAGTGTTGTCATAATACTTCTGAATCCTTTTCCTTTCCTTCATTTTTGTCAGTTTACTATTTTAATGCAATATTTATTGATTGACCTTTATAGTAAGCGCTCGACATTATTTAAAATTTTAAGACCATTGTTTATATTAACTCATAGATATTAATTTGACTTCTTTCGTGGTTATGCAAGAAGCTAATGAACATAAGTTTTCTTCCTCTTTATCCTCTTTCCCTTCATCTACATCCTTCGTCTTTCATTCTTACGCGTATTACTACTCATATTACACTTTCTCCCCCTTTTTTGGCTACTTATCCTCATCTCCCAAGTTTAATTCTGAAACGGAACTCTCCACCTTATATCCTTTTTAGTTTCTCGCCCACCTTTTTTATTACCTTAGTTCCCCCTCTCCTCACATTTTCCTTATTCCTTTTGTTTATATGTTCCTCATTATATTTCTCTTCAAATTTATACTTTAATAGTTTGTTTATTTTTTATTTATTACTCCGTATTATTTTTTTTTTATTTTCACATAGTTGTTTTCTGAGCTTCCCACTTATCATGTTTTCTCCCATTAGCATTCTACTTCTCCTGTTTGTACTCGGAATATTGCTCTTATTTTTATTCTTGGCACTTGTTGTCATAGATAATTCCCTCTCACACGTCCTCTCACTCGAATGCCTATTGGGCTTAAGGGGTGATGAAATTCAAACCTGTAATCTCTAGTCTCAAGGCTTTGTAACCATGCTGGAAACCAACTCAACCAAAAGTCTAAACTGATGGTCAGAGTTCCAAGATCGGTTTAATTCTCTCCAACATCC
This sequence comes from Dianthus caryophyllus, assembly GCA_023091065.1. Classification (NCBI taxonomy): domain Eukaryota; kingdom Viridiplantae; phylum Streptophyta; class Magnoliopsida; order Caryophyllales; family Caryophyllaceae; genus Dianthus; species Dianthus caryophyllus. Next base: position 16,513,965 of record CM041527.1, on the reverse strand, counting down.
CTGTTTCCCTTCTTCATCCTTCATTTCTCCATTCCTCTCATATTTTCCTCACTATTGTTGTTTTTCATCGTCATCTTATTCATCCTATCTTCCTCTCCTCTTATCATCATCCCCTCATTCGCTCTTGTCTTTCCCTATTTCTCATCCTCTTGTTGTTTTTCCCCAATGTATAGTACCTAAGTTTTTGCGCTCTTATAACTTATTTTTATTCCCAAACCATATGAGGTGGGCACTATTTTATTATTATTATTATTATTATTATTATTATTATTATTATTTTTAAAAAAGATCATGTTAGTTAGTTTTGTACTATTTCTAAAAATTACTATGATTTAGATACTCATCGTGCCATAGTTTCGATGAATATTTTCATGTCAAATATTATTCGTTAGTTTACTAATATATAAAACCTTTGTCATAATAGTTCTTACTCTTTTTCCTTTCATTGACCTTCTTCTCTTACTTTTTTCTTCAATCTCCTTTTAATAAATATTAGTGTTGTCATAATACTTCTGAATCCTTTTCCTTTCCTTCCCTTCCCTTCATCTTTGTCAGTTTACTATTTTAATGCAATATTTATTGATTGACCTTTATAATAAGCGCTCGACATTATTTAAAATTTTAAGACCATTGTTTATATTAACTCATAGATATTAATTTGATTTCTTTCGTGGTTATGCAACAAGCTAATGAACATAAGTTTTCTTCATCTTTATCCTCTTTCCCTTTATCTACATCCTCCGTCTTTCATTCTTACGCGTATTACTACTCATATTACACTTTCTCCCTCTTTTTTGGCTACTTATCCTCATCTCCCAAGTTTAATTCTGAAACGGAACTCTCCACCTTATATCCTTTTTAGTTTCTCGCCCACCTTTTTTATTACCTTAGTTCCCCCTCTCCTCACATTTTCCTTGTTCCTTTTGTTTATATGTTCCTCATTATATTTCTCTTCAAATTTATACTTTAATAGTTTGTTTATTTTTATTTATTACTCCCTATTATTTTTTATTTTTTTTCACATAGTTGTTTTCTGAGCTTCCCACTTATCATGTTTTCTCCCATTAGCATTCTACTTCTCCTGTTTGTACTCGGAATATTGCTCTTATTTTTATTCTTGGCACTTGTTGTCATAGATAATTCTCTCTCACACGTCCTCTCACTCGAATGCCTATTGGGCTTAAGGGGTGATGAAATTCAAACCTGTAATCTCTAGTCTCAAGGCTTTAATTTGTAACCATGCTGGAAACCAACTCAACCAAAAGTCTAAACTGATGGTCGGAGTTCCAAGATGGGTTTAATTCTCTCCAACATCCCTGTTTCCCTTTTTCATCCTTTATTTCTCCATTCCTCTCATATTTTCCTCACTATTGTTGTTTTTCATCGTCATCTTATTCATCCTATCTTCCTCTCCTCTTATCATCATCACCTCATTCGCTCTTGTCTTTCCCTATTTCTCATCCTCTTGTTGTTTTTCCCCAATGTACCTATGCTTTTGCGCTCTTATAACTTATTTTTATTCCCAAACCATATGAGGTGGGCACTAATTATTATTATTATTTTTTTTTTTTTTAAAAAAAGATCATGTTAGTTAGTTTTGTACTATTTCTAAAAATTACTATGATTTAGATACTCATCGTGCCATAGTTTCGATGAATATTTTCATGTCAAATATTATTCGTTAGTTGACTATTTTTATAAAACCTTTGTCATAATAGTTCTTACTCTTTTTCCTTTCATTCACCTTCTTCTCTTACTCTTCTTCAATCTCCTTTTAATAAATATTAGTGTTGTCATAATACTTTTTAATCCTTCTCCTTTCATCCATCTTTGTCAGTTAACTATTTTAATGCAATATTTATTGATTGCCCTTTATAATAAGCGTTCGACATTATTTAAAATTTTAAGACCATTGTTGATATTAACTCATAGATATTAATTTGACTTCTTTCGTGGTTATGCAACAAGCTAATGAACATAAGTTTTCTTCCTCTTTATCCTCTTTCCCTTTATCTACATCCTCCGTCTTTCATTCTTACGCGTATTACTACTCATATTACACTTTCTCCCTCTTTTTTGGCTACTTATCCTCATCTCCTAAGTTTAATTCTGAAACGGAACTCTCCACCTTATACCCTTTTTCTTTTCTCGCCCACCTTTTTTATTACCTTAGTTCCCCCTCTCCTCACATTTTCCTTATTCCTTTTGTTTATATGTTCCTCATCATATTTCTCTTCTCCTCGTTTCCTTCGAATAATCATTCCCTTATTACCTCTCGTTTTCTTCTTTTCTCTTCTTCTTTTATTGCTCATTCATTATGTATTATTCGTTGCTCTTTTTTATTCGCCTTTACTCCTCTTGGCTTACCTCCCCTATAACTCTTTTTTTACTCCACAACCATATAAGGTGGACGTTCAAACTGATATCAGTTTTTAAATCATATCAGTTACAGTATTATAATTTTCAAAAGTTACAATAATTTAGATACTCAAGTTGACATAGTGTCTTGATATATTTTTATGTGAAATATTATATTTATTTGTTTATTTTTTTTAGTTGAAATTCTCTAGTTCTCCCCCTCTCATATTGTACTTATTTCCATTTGTTATTTTCAACCTTATCATATTTTCTATTTTCTTCTTCTCCTCTTAATAATAATTGCATTTTGCTCTCTTGGCTTCTTTCCCTTTCTCTTTTTCTTATTTTTCATTTGTTGTGTATTATTCATTACTCTCCGAATTCTACTACACCTCCTAGGCTTTTATGTCTTACCTATCAATCTATCATATAACTATTTTTTATTCCACCACCTTGTAGTATGGACGCTAAAGCCGATATTATTTTTAAATAATCTCAGTCAGTAGAGATAATGCGTAAAAGTTACCTTTATTATTTCTCATCCCCATTATCCTCCTCGTCATCCTTACTACTCTTTACTCGTTTCTCTTCTGCATCTTGTTTCCATAACCGTCATAATAATTTTTCCTCTTTCTACACTTACTCATTTACCCTTTACTTTCATTATCCCGCACAAATTTTTATTCCCTAATTTCATCTGTTTTCTTTCTCAACATAGTATTTACTCATTGTCTCCTCTTACTCCTTCCCCCATTTATTTATCCTCCCTATTATTCATTTCGCCCTCATTTCTTCATTTCTTATCATTTATAATACTCGTGTTCCCTTTATTTCTTGTTTTTTCCTTCCTCATCCTTCGCGCCTAGTTTTTCCATACATTTTCTTTCCATTTCTTTTCTCCTGGCTCCTTCTCAGCTTGACTACCTATTTTCCTCTCATTTCTCACCCATCTGTTCTTTCATCACCACTCATTGTACCCTTTTGTTTCAATTACTCCTTCATCTCTTATTTCCTTATCCCTTAAGTTTTTTTAATTGCCTAATTCCTTAATTTTTACCTTCCTCGACATAATTATTTTCGTATATTCTTTTCATTGCCTTTCCGCCTTCCTATTATTCATAACTCTCTAATTTTAAAAAAGCACATTAATAACATTTTTTATTTATTTATTTATTTTCATATTAATACATAGATAATTTTTTTGTAAAGAAACTAAGGAGGTTTAAACCAGTGCAAAAGAAAAAGTAGTGTTTTGATGAAAAATTAAATTAACTACATGAGCTACTTAGTTAGTCCTCTAATTCGGTCTTTTGTTTGTCTTCTTACTTTGGAACTTAACAAAATTTAAGCTTTTTATCTAATTTCAAATAATTTTTAGTCAAATATTTAAGGACAATAAGATACTCTTTTTTCCCTTTAAATAGATTTTAAACTATTTTAAAAAAAAAATTATGTGAAAAAAATCGTTGACTATCGCATTTTCATATTTTACTTACTTAATCTGTATTGAAAAAAAATATGTGAAGATAATCGTTGACTATCGCATTTTCATATTTTACTTACTTAATTTGGTTTTTTTTGGGTCTCCTTTTATTTTTCTAATTTAGTTGTCTTCGTGTTTGGTGGTGTTGTAACGTAAAGTGTTAGTAGTAGTATAAGTACATAAGGTTAGGCTCTGTTTCTTAACACATTTTATCTAACTTATTTGACCAGCTAATTGGTTTTACCAAAATTTCAGCTACCTGTTTTTACCTAGAAATGTTTGGTAAGGTTGACCGCAGGTTAGGCTCTGTTTCTCAACTAATTAATACAAATGTTTGATAAGGTTAGGCTCTGTTTCTCAACTAATTAATACAAATACTTACAAGCTAACTGGTTACAAGTTTGTTTACTATTATACCCTTATAACTTTATACATAAAATAAAAATGTCTTTTTATGCCAATTAGTTTATTTCAGTTATTATTTCAGCTTGTTTTACCAAACAATATAATTAATTTCAGCTACCTATTTAGCTAGCTTTTCAGTTTCAGTTACCTTTTCAGCTTTCAGCTGCAAGCTAGTTTTCCCAAACAAAGCCTTAATTTGCTGGTAGAGTAATTAGTATCCAACTAAAGGTCTTGTGGGCGCAAGAGTCAAGAAAAATACACGTTGCTTTCGTAGTGCACATATGAATGTATCGCATCGAATATTTTTTTTGTTCCTAGAAAACACTTTCAACCATAGATAAGTTGAATACATACGGAGAGTAACACTTCTGTGTATTTCATTTCTTAATAAACAACAGCATAGATAACTCAATGAGATAATTTAATTTGAGAAAAGTTCAGAGAAAGGTTTGGCCTCAAACGGCTTCCTAAGCAACTCCTTCAACTTCAACTACACAGTTCACGATTTTATACATATGCGGTGAAGAGAATACATGCATAGTTACGCTAGTTTAAATCATGAAAGAATTCACATATCACGTAGCACTCTGGAACATGGACACAATATACAATAGAGACGTAATTTGTTAAAAATCATCGAAAACAAATTGTTGAGAAAAGTGGTTCATAGACTGTTAAATATTTTGTCTCTAAACAGGCACTCCTCCAAAAATTGGGACTCAATCCCATCGTGTTGTTTCTGTACAACAATTGCAATTAGATTTGAAAACTTAATCCAATTAAAATAATGCAATAAGAAATTTCTTGGAAGCCATGTTCTCTGCATTTTCTTGCAGGAGTTTCCTAGAAGCCCACTTTTGAGTGTCAGTCTTCCTGTTTTCTCCTTCCGGCTTGTATACATTCTCGTTGACTGCAACACAGTGACCATAAACAAATTAGCCAGGCGAATAAACGACACATAACCTTGTTCCAGAATTACGTAATAGGCAGACAATTTAGTTAACCATGAAAAACCATTACGGAATAATAACTTCCAATGATCAAACGATTACAACTGCAACAAATATGTGGTAGACCTTTATCATCCAGTTCAAGATCCTCGCCAAAGCGCAGTAGTATTTGTTAAGCAAGTACGGACACTCTCAAGTAATGGTTTAGATTTCGGTAAAACACAGCATTACATCAAATACAAAGGAATTAAATGATAGCCACAAACAACTATTATAGTAACAGTGTTTTCCCAACTGTTATGTACTCTTGGCCCAATTTTAACTCTTCTCGTTACTTTCTATGACCAAAGTTGAGCCCATACCCACACATTTACCTGCTCTTTTCCTGAAGTTACTCCGTGACTCCGTCTTCCTCCATCTTCCCAGAATTTACTCCATTATTTTCCTCAATTATTTTCACTCCTATTCATTTACAAGAAGGCACACCATAAAAGAGATAACCCAAATATTATCTTAAGATTGTTTTAATGCTTTCTCTTTTCTTTCTCTTTCCAAGAAAATAGTGTTACATGTATTCATTTGTTTACATTTTTGTTAATTGTTAATTTGTTATTAGTTAGACGTTGTTAGGTCCTAATTGATTCTAGACTTTAGTTTGAGGCGAAATAAGCAAAACAGAGGGGTAGACTATAAGCTACAGCAAATCAGCAATACTAAGGTGTAGAATAAGATGCACCTGAATATAAAATATAATTACATGCTCTGACTTTCTTTTCCTAAAGCTGATACAGAAACCGAGTATAAATTCCCTGTAATGAATCAGGTTAGCAATGTATCAAGAAATGTTTTTGAAAACAAATTCCCAAACCACTAAGTTTGGAAAAGAAATCAGAAATCACCTGATAAGGCCTTCATCTAAAGGGTCAGAAACACGCTTCAATAGTTAGGCATTCATTACCTTTCCTTTCCATCTCCATTATTGAGCACGTCATAGTACAAATTGACAGCCTAGCCTACGCCGAGTCCCCTCTGCAAAGTCAACATTAGAATATCAAAAAATCCAATTTATAAAGCTGAAACATACTCTACGTAAACATATAATCTCATGCTCAGTAAACATCATATTATAAGCAACACCAGATTTCAAATGATGGAGAGACCCAGTTGTAGACGGTACGACACTTTCATTCATCACATGAGGCTATATTGGCAGACTCATGTCTTGAAGACCGATTGCGTTTGATGAAGGTGGAGCTATCAAAGTTGCCGCAGAATTTGACCTCTGAGAAGATGAGCTAGTGGACTCATCTCCTGTGTTCTCAAAACCTTTTTCAGTATGAAGGGCACCTTCTATATATTCTGTACATCTTTCCGAAAGCATGTCATGAAACTGAGGATTTTCAGTACAGTTAAGGGAGTTTTCATCGGATGACAAAACATCATTCTGAGAATCGGGCGTCTGTAGAAATTGCATGAGGGATGGCCGGGATTTTTGTGTGTTCTTTTGTAAGCTGCGTTTTAAAAATAATGAGGTCACATGATTAGTACTCAATACGTCATTATAATATTTATTTGATTTCCATCATATGGAAAAAACTTAATAACGTTGCAATAGCTAAACAATTCTTACTCGGAATACTGCAATGTTGGCGTAGTCGGGATTACATAAGGTGAAGCATGCACCCTGCTATTGCCAAAATTACTACCGACAGTTGTGTTTTCGTGCTTCCTATCTACTATTTCTTCTGACATTTCATAAGCAGCTTTTTTGACCACAAATCGACGAATAATTTTATACTCTGCCAAAAAAATAGACATATCACAGTTAACATCAAACAGACATATTTTTGAAAAATCAGCAAAGGATGCTACAATTCCCCAACCAAAAGAATTCAAACGTAATAATTGGAACGACAAGAGAGGGTGGCTAATTGTTGAAAAATCAGCAAAGGATGCTAAAATTTGTAGTGTTAATCTTGCACAGGTAGGTAAAGAGAGGAATGACATACCTTCTCGTATCCCAAACACATTTTTACATCCTTCACAGCGGCAGCCTTCAGAGCATCCAACGTTTGCCTGATCAAGTGCAATGATGACTTGATGAGCATCAAACTGGCTATATATGATACGGAGTATACTACTATAACAATTTGAAGCGGGAAAAAAAGCTTAGAACCATGACGATCTAGAAAAAGTAATTCAAAGATGGGAAACCTGATAGCACTCGCAGTATTTCTTGAGACACATCGATTTTTTTGCAGTTACATCCTCGTTTATGTCTTGCTGATGCTGGTGTTGACAGATTCTGTACTTCCTGCAGATTACCATGACCACGATTCTCAAATCTCAAAACCCCAAGCATTCTCGAACCATGTAAATTCTCAGGAAATGGCATTCGTCATTTTCATCATTTAACAACTGAGTAATTTTCATCATTTACGCATCATTTCAATCATAGATCTGGTGTATTTTCATCAGGAAAAAAAAAATAAAATATAAAAACTCAACACGGAAATGAAAAGATGAAATCAATCAGTCAATTAAACAAAAATATACCTGAATGCCATGTTCAAGACAATAAAGCTCCCAGCAAGAATTATCGACTTGAATACCCTGATGTCAATCGAAATGCGCTCTCTCATCGTTTTTGATTCGATTAAAATTCAAATTAAATTGGGGAAGAACAGATGGAAACCCTAAGAGCGTTTATGAAGACGCTCTCTCAAATTTAGCGAGTGAAGAAGTGTTTTGAGATTTAGATTTTCGTCGAGGGTCTGTTACCTCACTTTATACTGATATTTGAGTGAGGTCAATCAAAGATTTTCAACCCACTAATAAAAATATTGTAAAAGACTGAACAACAGAACACAGTGTCAAGCTTGTCCATCTGCTAAAGTTAAAATTGCTCACTATTTTTTATTACAGAAGTCATCATAAATCAATACCATCGTTCATCATCCATGAATTAACATTAACATCAATCAACAAAAGCATCAACACAGTAGCAACGAAACATGTGAAGCCCCAGATACTCAATTCGACTTATCATCCAAAAATTCAATTAGACTTGTCATCGAAAAAGACCCCAGAAAATTTACTCACTTGAAAGCTCAAACTACCAAATTTGGGTGATCAAATTTAAACGAATTAAAGATGAATTGAATAGACAATAATTAATTGGACAACAACAAAACATTGATGAGTTGGGAAAGATCAAAAGGAAAAAATGATAAAAATCAAATTTAAATGAATTAAAGTTAAATTGAATAACCCTAAATAACTGGAAATCGATAAACTAATACGGAGTATTCAAATATAACACTGTGCAATCTCAAAACAAACAAATCATAAGCAAAATTTACCAATATGCGATTCAAAACTCAAATCGAAATTGAACTAACTATAAAAACAAAGATCTGATAACATACCTCAATTCCCACCTGAAATCATTTTCAATATTAAACCTAGATTAAAAAAAAAAAAAAACAAAAAAAAAATCAGAGTGAACATGTGAGAGAAAGTAGGAGGAAGCGTGAATGAAATGGGAAATAGGGAGTAAATGGGAAGAATGATAGGAAGAAGCTCAGCAAAAGGTTTAAATAAGGTAAAAATTGCAAGGGAATATAGTCAGGGACTTCGTAAATTTGAGTTGGAATGAAACTGGAAGCTAACAACAAACACTATCTGGTGAGCAAAATCAGGGAATAGATGACCTGCAACTTGCAAGGCAGCTAAACAGAAGAGCAAGGAAACGTGGCAGCTAAAGTTCCACCCCTAAAAAACCACTGTTACTGCAATAGTAATGCATTCTCTAGGGAGATTGAAGAGGGAGATTAAATACGTGGTGGGAAAAGGGTTAGACGAAGTAGTTATTCTAGAAGCAGAATGGTGGAAGCAGAATGGATGGAGTAGAATGAAAAAGGGCAATGGAGGGTGGAGACTGATGGGAAGGAAATGGAGGGTGGAGATTGGAGGGAAGTGTGCTGTGTAAAAATTACTGTTACTGCAATAGTATAGGTATCCTTCTCTTTTATAGAGTTAGGATTAGGATTGGAGTAATTGTACCAAAGACAACACTGTAGCTGCTATCATGAAGATGTCCCCACTCGCCTGACGCCCACTTGCTGGTCTAGACGCCGTTACTTGAGTCAGTTGAGTGAGCGTCGTGAGTATTGTCGTCGGGATTGATAATAATAAGCATCGTTTCATTTCATGTGTACGATTAGTTAAGACCAAGGTATCCGTTTTAAGCTTAAAATGGGTCGGGTCAACCCATTTTTTTTATTTTTTTTTTTTTAAATTTTTTTTCAAGACCCAAAATTTATTTTTAAAAACTTTTTGTCGGGAAATCGTGTTTATAGGGTAATTGAAAATGGTAACAAAGTAATGTAAAATGGTAACATATTATATTATATTTGTAACATATTATAAAGGCGAAATTGCAAATAACTACTTTTAAAAACCACTTTTTTTTCAAATAACTACCTTTTATAATTTTTTTTTTCAAATCACTACCTTAAAACGTATTTTTATTTTCAAATCAATACCAGTTCTCCGGAAATCTCATTTAACTCAAAAAAATAAGGATGGAAAGTGCTGAAAAGTGAAAGAATCATTGTTTGATTGAATAATATGAGAGAAAAAATTAAAAACAATGGAAGAAATTTTAGGTAAAGAGGTAAAGAGGATGAAATGAAGAGGTTAAGTAAAATAGAAGAAGAAAGGTTAGAAAAGGGTAGAAGGGTAAAATGGGTATTTGACATGGGTGTTTCAAATAAAAGGCAACAAAAATTTTCAAAGTGGTCGGAATTTGATAAAATATGACGTTTTCCGGGGAACTGGTATTGATTTGAAAACAAAAATACGTTTTAAGGTAGTGATTTGAAAAAAAAATTATAAAAGGTAGTTATTTGAAAAAAAGTGGTTTTAAAAGGTAGTTATTTACAATTTCGCCTATTATAAAATATAGAAAATAAAAAATTGTCATAACATTTGTTTATTATGTTACCATAATTGTATAATATGTTACCAAAATAGGTTCGTATTTATAGGGTTATTAAAAATGGTAACAAAGTAATGTAAAATGGTAACATATTATATTATATTTGTAACATATTATAAAACATAGAAAATAAAAAATTGTCATAACATTTGTTTAATATGTTACCATAATTGTATAATATGTTACCAAAATAGGTTAATTATGTTTTAATTTTTTGATAATATGTCACCAATATAATATAGTATGTTACCATTTTTATCAATATTGTTACCATTTAAAATTAATGTTTTATTCGTTATTTGAGTTAAGTTTAGAAAAAAAAAAAAAAAAAAAAAAAAAAAAAAAAAAAAAGAAAAAAAAAAAAAAGGCCAAAATGGGTCATATTTGACCCGTCTTAACTTAAAACTTAAGAAAGACTTGTAAACACAAATTTTTGTGATCTGCAAAATATAATTAACAAACACAAAAATAATGCGAACAAAATAATATTTTATTAATTTGAATTTTTTTGGGTTACAATTTCTCGAACTCCACTGATTCAATTTCCACACTAAACACGAAATTTGACGTAGAACGTTGTAGAGGGTCTTGAAAGACTTGAATCTCCTTGTTCTCGGTTTCTTCTTCAATGTCTCGACTGCACCGTTTTGGGATGCTTGGCGTCGGGATTTAATAAAGAAATGATTTTTCTCTTTGAAAAGAGGTTTTTGTTTTGTGTTTTGTGAGACTTTGAATTTGAGGGAGTTTTAGGGTTTCTGTAACTTGTGTTTGTATTTTGTGAGGTTGCTTCTTTTGTGATTTTTTTCATCCTCTAACAAATGATGAGGGTTTCTGTATTTATAGAAAATGCAAGGGTTTAATCCTCCTTTTTTTGGGCTTTGGGCTTGTGAGCCCGTCATTAGACTTGTGAGTCTATTTTTGTGTCGACTTGTGAGTCGGTTTAATTTTGACTCGGCTTTTTATGAGTCGCTTCATTTAAATGAGTCGGGATTTGACTTTGACTCAAATAAATTATTATTATAGACATTTTTTATGTCTACAAATTTGCCCCCTCGAGACCGTGTTACGTACACGTTAATGTGCTTCAGCGTAACGGGGTCTCGACACAATTCAATCGACGTGAAAGACCATCTCCAATACTAGCAGACACGTGCATGTTTTCTTAAGGTGCCTTTGACTTGGTAAAAGAAAAGAAACTTGATGCTTAAGACTCAATATTATATTTTCATAAGAATCTTTGATGGTTGAGCTTTTAGCAATAGTAATCCCACGTAAATAGCTCCTTTGACCCTTTAAGATAGAGTCCCATGCATTGTCAACTACCTCGCACAGAGTACCCTATAAATTGACATCCAATACGATAAAATTTCAACAAGCACTTCGATCAATAAGGAACGTTCTACCAAGTACGACACGATTTTAAGTGACCCTTCAGCGGTGCACGACAAGATTTCACAAGCCCTTTATGGAGTTCTAGACGATTTCAGGAGCCCATTGTGGAGTTCGGGACAAGGATACTTTTCCCGAGTCAGCTATGGAGTGCGAGACAACGGTTCCACGGAATTCGCGCGCCAACTACAAGGAGGACGTGCTGATGATAGGATGACGCCGTGTCAGGCAGTCTCAACAATAGAGTTCAGGCCAAAGCCGCAAGGCCGAGCCATTTCTACGGAGTCGAGGCGGGCCCTTTATGCAGGGTCGAGATGAACGCTTTCTTTGGAGATCATCCAGACGTTTTTACGAATTATCTATGGCGTGCGAGGCGATATGGCGAGACAACTACGGAAGATGAGTTGATTTCGCGAAATACCTGCCGAGTACGAGCCAATATTGCTTTCACGTAGTGCAAGGCTTTTTTTTTTTTCCTTTTCCTTTTTTTTTTTTTTTTTAGCCCATGACAGAATACAAGGAGACATTAAAAGTCAACTACAGAGGACATTGATGATGTCGAGCTGCTTTGCCGGACGACACTAACGGAGCTTGCCCCCTGTTTATTCGCTGGTCTCGTGACTGTACCCGTGACGATCCTCTTATCGTGCTCGCGTTATCCCGAACTAAGGCTCGTATGGTGTTGCATCTTGCTCGTGTTGCGTTGTGCTCGAATTTTGGCTCGTTGCGCTCGAACTTTGGCTCTAAGGCTGCGTTGCGCTCGAATTTTGGCTCTAAAACTGTGATGCGCTCGACTTCTGCCTCCGTGTGCTTGAATTTTTTTGGCCTTTTGTGTTCCGTTCGAAGAACAATGTCCTCGACTTTTTTTTTATATGCCCGCAGTGTGAACTTGGCTCGAACTTTGGCTCGTTTTGGCATCGCGCTTAGCTCGAACTTTGACTCGTTTTAGAGTCGCGCTTGACTCGACTTTTGGCTCATCGAGCTCGGTCTGGGCTTTTGACTTCGATCGCTTCGAGGCGTGCTTGGGTCACGACTAAGATCGTCTTTCCAGTCGTTGCATCGGAACAACCACAATGGTGCTGCACTTGCTACCGCCACTGTTGCGAACGTTGGTCGAGCTTGGTGCCATTTTATCCGTGGGTTCCGATTTAAAGGGAGAAAAACAATGAGATTTTTTTTATTTGCTTTTTACCAAGTTTATGAACTTGGGTTTGCTGCCACTTCCATTTTGGAGCACTTGTTGTTTTATGTTCCTCTTTTCTCCTTTGCTTGTTCCTGAGCACAAAGTACAAGACTTGACTTGTAATCGTATAACGAAGTACAAGGATTTTTCGTGCTCATACGACGGAATACAAGACCTTTTTTTTTTGTGACTGTATTACGAAATCTCGGTGCTTGGACACTTTGTCCGAAATTATCTTCTTCTTTTTTTTTGTTTTTTTTTTTGTTTTTTGTCGAAGTACAGGTGCTTGAGAGCTTTCTCCCGTAATCGTATGATTTTACGATGAAGTCTCGGTGCTTAATAGCTTTCTCCGCAGACATCGCATTTGCTTATTTGGCCGAAAATTGGTGCTTGAGAGCTTTCTCCAATTTTCTCATAATTCTAGGACGGAGTCTCGGTGCTTGGAAACTTTCTCCGTAGAAATCACATATCCTTATTTCGCCGAAACTTGGTGCTTCAGAGCGTTCTCCAGTTTCGCGTGATTTTTACGATCGAAAGTCGGTGCTTGGAAGCTTTCTCCGAGTTTCCAATTGGACATTTTATGCCCCCTTGCGATGCGAGTTTCATTTAATTTACTCGTCTCAATGTGGCTGGACTCAAGTAAAACTCAAGCTGCCTACGTACTCGTAAAACGAATTTGGCGCTTCACAAGATCAAGCCGACGTAGTTCGAGATTTTTTTTTTTTTTTTTTGGTTTTGCAGTTTATCCTCGTACTTAGGAGTTTGAACTTGCCGTTTTAGCTCGTGCTTAGGAGCGTTTTCGGAGCATTTTATCCTCGTGCTTAGGAGCGTCAATTTGCAGTTTTGACTCGTGCTTAAGAGCGTTTTCGGAGCATTTTATCCTCGTGCTTAGGAGCGTCAAATTGTACTTTAACTCTTGCTAAAGAGCTCGCCTTGCAGTTTTGACTCTTGCTTAGGAACATTTTCCGCAGTTTAAGCTCGTGCTAAAGAGCGTTTTTCCGCAGTTTAAGCTCGTGCGTGGGAGCATTTTTTTTTTTTTGAAGCTTTAATGACGGAGTTCATTTTCTTCTCCGTCGGAAGTATTCTCGTCGGTGGAAGATTGCTCCATTCCTTCGAGCTTGATTTCGGTTGACCACAGTTTCGCCTCTTCTATCGGACAGTAGTCTTTATTGCGCGTTATGGAGATTTTTACGGGCGCGGTACCAGTATCGTCTAAAACCTTCGTGTAATTTTCCATTTCGAGGCTCGAATTCGAACGGCGGAAAAGTTGCCCCCCGCGACGTGCGATGGTGATCTCCATCTCATGAGCTCTTGTCGCCAATTCTTGAAACGACCTCGGTTTAATTCCTTGTAGAATGTAAAGCAAGTCCAAATTCATTCCTCGGATGCACATCTCCACTGCTGAAATTTCTGAAATACGATCTTTACATTCCAAGCTTAGTGTGCGCCAACGATCGATGTAGTCGATGACAGACTCGCCTTTTCGTTGCTTCGTTTTTGTTAACTCGACCATGCTAACTACACGACGAGTATTGCAAAAGCGATTGAGAAACTCGACTTCCATTTGCTCCCAACTGTCAATCGATTGATGGGCCAAGTCAGTGTACCAATCGAACGCGACTCCTTTAAGGCTGCGAACAAACTGTTTCACTAAGAGATCGCCCTCTGTTCCGGCATTGTTGCAAGTCTCGACAAAGTGAGCGACATGTTGTCTTGGATTGCCTTGTCCGTCGAACAATTGAAATTTCGGCGGTTTATATCCAAAAGGGAATTCAAGGCTATCAACTCTTTCCGTGTAGGGCTTTACGTAGCGATGACTACGTTGTGGAGTTCCGCAGAAATGCATTTTGATGGCATTCGAGATCATTTGTTGCACGTCATCCATGGTGAAAGATCCATCGGCGCCATCTTTTTTGCTTTCGAAACTAGCGACATTGGAATGTGTGTCGTCGTCACTTGTTTCGTTGTGCCTTGACGATTCAGGCCTCTTTTCCAATTTCTTTGTCAAGAACGCGATTTGCTTACTTTTCTCCTCGCTATCTTTTTTTAAATTTTCGAGCATAATTTTCATTTGAGCAAATTGTTCCTCGAGCGTTAGCGCCTCTACCACCATTACGGAAGCAGTTGCTGAACACGACGGCTCACATGACGCCTCTAGCACATCTCCACAAGGTGACAACGGCAAAGATTTAGTAGTGTTGTGGCTATCCTCCCCAATCATGGGCTCGAACAAAGGATTTGTATGCACTGTCATCATCCCCAAAGAACAATCGAACAAGGATTCGCAAGACGTGGCAACCCTTTCGATAGCCTTTAGCACCTCTTTCGTAAGCGCAAGAGAATCGAACATGGGCTCCTCTTCATGGGCCTTAGGAGCGACATCAAAGATCGGGCATTCGAACATTGCCTCTCGGTCGTCAAGGGCTTCCAAACCGTCGTTCGGAGTTCTAGCCCCAAATTTACGCGAGCGCGGCCTCGTTGGAACTGACGCAGATCTGAGCCTGACGGCGGCGGCCCCAGGGCGTAGAGAACGAGCGCGACCCCTAGTAGTGATCCCAACGTCGTGGTCATCAACGAAGTCACCAAGCACAATAGAACTCCGCCCTTCGAACTCGGGCCTCGTAGTAACTTTCGTCATTCCTAACATATCGGCGGACATGTTTTGACAGAGCTTTCTCGGGTTTCAAAGTGCGGAAAAAGAGATGAGCGGTAGAAATGGTCCCACCGGGCGTGCCAAATTTGTAAACACAAATTTTTGTGATCTGCAAAATATAATTAACAAACACAAAAATAATGCGAACAAAATAATATTTTATTAATTTGAATTTTTTTGGGTTACAATTTCTCGAACTCCACTGATTCAATTTCCACACTAAACACGAAATTTGACGTACAACGTTGTAGAGGGTCTTGAAAGACTTGAATCTCCTTGTTCTCGGTTTCTTCTTCAATGTCTCGACTGCACCGTTTTGGGATGCTTGGCGTCGGGATTTAATAAAGAAATGATTTTTCTCTTTGAAAAGAGGTTTTTGTTTTGTGTTTTGTGAGACTTTGAATTTGAGGGAGTTTTAGGGTTTCTGTAACTTGTGTTTGTATTTTGTGAGGTTGCTTCTTTTGTGATTTTTTTCATCCTCTAACAAATGATGAGGGTTTCTGTATTTATAGAAAATGCAAGGGTTTAATCCTCCTTTTTTTGGGCTTTGGGCTTGTGAGCCCGTCATTAGACTTGTGAGTCTATTTTTGTGTCGACTTGTGAGTCGGTTTAATTTTGACTCGGCTTTTTATGAGTCGCTTCATTTAAATGAGTCGGGATTTGACTTTGACTCAAATAAATTATTATTATAGACATTTTTTATGTCTACAAGACTAATTGGTTATTATATATCATTAAAATTTGATTACTTTAACTTTTAATGTACTCAATTTGATATTTAAATAATTATTATAAAATCTTTAAAATATGGTTATATCAAATATTATAGAAGTCGTCATTTAATTAAATGTCAATAGTTATATTTTAGTCACAAATAATTCGTCTTAGGTGTGAAATCATTCTTTTTACAATAAATTACCTATTACGCTCATATGATGGCATATTATTGTACTTACAGTTTGAGTTTTTACCGGTTAAAATGTCATATTTCGTTGTCGTGAAGGACAAAGACTAGTAGAGTAGTAGACTACTATGAAGAATGTAAATAGTAAAATAATACTTTCTTTGACTCAATTATTTATTTACTTATCTATTTTATGAATTGATGAAAAATAATGATTTTTTTTATATTGTCATTGTTGATGTAAATATCACGAAAATAATGAAATTACGAAACAGAAATTATATTACAGAAACTGTATATTACATATAATATTACCGACTCCTCAAGCGTGTACGAATACACTGCCCTTAAGACTATTTCGCCCCTACCGAGTGCACAGGGGTGGATTGAACGTCTCAGGGATACTAGAGTCACACTAATATTCGGTTTGCACTATACCATTATTAGCATTAATATGTATCAGTATTTTTGTGGGGAAGTTCTTGAATGAAATTGACAAACATTCATGTCTTCTATTTATAGACAGAAGACCCCTTTTGGCGAACGAATCTACACTGTCAAAATTCGATCAACGCGCCAAAATGGAGATTGTGAAGGGTTGTCATTTAACTGTCAAAAAACAGATAAATATAATCTATTATCACAGATTTTGGATACAAAAAACGAATCGGGCCAAGGCCAAAAAGGTTTGCTTTTTATTGAGAACATTCGCGCAGTCTGAAAGTCTTAAGTCTTTGATTAATATATATATTAGCCCATCAAGACCAACTAGCATAGTGAGCCCATTAACTTTGTTATCCAATAATTAGTAATAATACATTATAAACATAATTTTACTAACATCCTTCACCAATGTGGGATAACATTCCCACATTACATGCTTGGAAATATCCAACAGTCATTTCAATGGCTTCAAATTGATCACTCATAATTTAAAAGGCTAACTGTTTTTGACTATATTGTTTTAAAGAATATTTATATTAAATTTTAGTTTTATACAAACGAAAAAGTTAATTCAAGTTGAACTTAAAATCAAATGTTAACAAATGATTGAAATAAATGTGATAATAGCTTAAGTGATTGTAGTATTTAATAGTAGGTAGCGCTTATAAATTGCCCATAAATTCGTACTCGGTATGTATTATAATGAAAACCAATAACAATAAAACTAACATTTACGTGAAATAAATATGTGCTATTTGACTTATGAGAACCGGCTATACAAAATGCGTCACCCAATATAATAAAAATGCGCTACCCATTTATATTGTCGAGCAAAGCCCAACAGTGCTGAATTCAACCAAACTAAGAAAGAAGAATCTTCGATATAATCAGCTATATGTTTGCTTTTTAGACACTATTTACAGAAAGAAAAAATTTCAATATAACTTTTATTATACCGAGTATATAAATTAAAAAATAGTCTTGTGAATTTTGTTTTAATTGTCATTTAGAGTACATTATTAATAGTCCTTCTGTCTCAGTCATTTATTTATAATTTTGTCCCCCGTCGCAAAAAAAAAAAAAAATCAAACTGTAAACAAATCATTGAAATGGAGGGAGTATAATTTTTTTTATAAATGTAACCCGTAACTAAAGATATAAACAAAAGAAAACGTGCATCAGAGTACGTGCAGAAAGTAAAAGTACAAAATCAAATAAAATGGAAAAAGTATTATCTATTGATTGATAGACATAATGAAATTAGTTATTTTTAAATGAATACAAGTCACTTATCTTACTTTGCATCAGTTTAAATTTGGGTCAAATTGTTCCGAGTCTAGTCAATTTTAGGTCGAATTATTGTGGGTTTGGTTTGGGCTCCGTCAAGTCAATTTGGGTATCTAGTCACTTTTGGGTTATTATTATCGAATTACATTTAAATTTCAGGTTAGTTTTATCAAATCAGATCAATCGGGTTGGATCAGTTTGTTAACTCTAGCCGCCTGTGGGGTTCCTTATATATCAACGCCAACGTTAATTATTATCGGTATTCATTCCTACACTTGAATTAAATGTAGAGCATTAAAACTCTATAAAAGCATATAAACAACAAACACTCCTTTCTACATTTGCCCACAAAGGCCAAAATGCAATCTACAAAACCAAAATGCTCTCTTCTCTTTTTAATATTCACTTGTCTTCTCTTCCTAAACTCTGTACACACCACTCAATCCACAAACCACCTATGCAACCCAAGTGATGAAAAAACCCTCCTACAAATATCATCGCACTTTAACAATTCATCATCCTTCGCCTCATGGCTCAGCCCTGACACGGATTGTTGTGCCACTTGGTCCGGTATCGAATGTGACACCAATGGGCGTGTCACGATGCTCGCCCTCGGCATTGGAGATGACCTTCTCGGAGAATTACCATCGGAAATTGGAAACCTGCCTTTCCTCCAATTCCTCGACTTCTCGGACTTCCCTCACCTCAGCGGTAGTATACCTCAATCGATAACAAAGTTAACCAACCTCAGCCACTTAGACTTCAGCTTAAACAATTTAAGCGGGCCAATACCCGAATTCGTGTCCCAACTCACTCTACTTAATGACATCGACTTATCTGGAAACAGATTTTCTGGCCCAATACCGGCTTCCTTGGGCCGGCTCATTAATCTCGAAAGTGCTAACCTCGGTTCAAACCAACTAACCGGTCCAATCCCTGCTTCCTTGGGCCGAATCAAAACTCTAATTCAGCTATACCTATACAATAACAATTTATCCGGTCCACTCCCTTCGTCTTTCGCATCATTGCCAAACCTAAACGAATTAAGCTTTTTTCAAAACAAACTAACCGGTTCAGTCCCGCCTAGTTTCGGGTCATTTAAAAACCCGGATCTTCAACTCGACTTCTCCTTTAATTCCCTTTCTGGACCCATCTCAACCAGTGTGGGCCAAGCGAATATTACGGCAATCAATCTCTCGAACAACCGGCTCACAGGAGATGCGTCATTTTTGTTCGGGAGTAAGAAGACGGTATTGACCTTGATTAATTTGAGCAACAATCAATTCAAATTCGATTTTTCGAAGGTCGATCTATCACCAGGGATAAAGAATTTGGATATAAGCCACAATATGATATTCGGGTCGCTCCCGAAAAAATTAGGACAACTGCCATTGCAGACAATTGATGTGAGTTTTAATAAACTATGTGGGCAAATTCCTACAGGAAGAAGATTGAACCAATTTAGTGCAGTCAAATTCTCAAACAACAAGTGTTTATGTGGTGTACCATTACCCGCATGCAACTAATATAAGACCGTCTTACCATAACTATGGTAGGTTGTCTTACCGTGAGACCGTGTATCATTTTTAAGGCCCAAAAATCTATGGTTTATTTATTTTTTTGGATAACGCGAATCCGCACCGCTACTCAAGCAAGACTCAGAAACTGGAATACAGATAATACCGCAAACCATACACGCCAGGTTAGCCACCCTTTTTACCAGGGCGACAGACTCGTGATCAATCAATCCATGGCTTTAAAGGAAGGCAAAACATCCAAACCTAATATCAATGTTTCCGAATACTTTTGCTCAGTTTTATATTGTATTTTTTTGGTTTTTATTGTTTTTCTTTTCATATTTGTACCGTCCCGCTAATTGGTCAGTTTGTTAACGAGTTAAGGTCAATATAAGGACCTAAACCAGTGGCGGATCTTCAACGAAATTTGACGGGGGGCCAAAACAAAGGTTTAGTTTAATACAATCTTGTAAACGTAATGTAAGGAGTAGTATTCCTAATCGACTTATGTAACAAAATTTAACTTTTTAGTAAATATTAACACTTTTAGTAAGACATGATCTTGTTACAATAAATATAAAGCAATAACATATTAAGGAGTAGTAATATTACCTTGTTACATTAAAGTAAAAGTCACAATATAGTGAGAAGTAAAATTAAAGAAGCATAAATTTAAGTAGTAAAAAAGCTAATTTTTTTTTATTGGTATTAATTATCTTACTCCCTCTGTCTCAGTCATTTGTTTACACTTTCCTCAAATCTCTCTTTCAAAAAAGTCAAACTGTAAACAAATTACTGGAACGGAGGGAGTATTAAAATAAATCAAAAGGCATAAAGAATGAGGAATAAAATAAGCCCAAAAAAAAAAGATGATATTAGTAAAAATAGGGTGGAGGGGGATTTGAACTCCCAACCTTCCCTATCAAAGTCAAAGCACCAACCACTAGACTATAGCATTCTAATGTTCATTAAGCAGCATGTTTAATATTTGTCTAAAACTTCAGGGGCGGCCTGGCCCACCCCCAAGCCTTCAAAGATCCGCCCCTGACCTAAACTATGTGATTTTTTCCACATAAGGACCTTAACTTTAAGATTTTCCAGTTAAGGCACTATGTTACCATTTTCCGTTAAAGTTCAGTATGATTCACGCCTTCACTAAGTTAAGAGGAATTAGCAAAGAAAAAGAAAAGTTCAAATAGTACTCGCAAGTTAATTTTTAATTAATAATGGTATTTTATTCTATATTTAATTAAGACTCGAATTTAAGAACTGTTTGGTTAACCTCTAAATTCATGGCAATTAGTTTAATACCCGTGCATAAATGTACGAGCATGTATAATAATAGTTGATGGTAAACTGGAATAATGAATTATATAGATAAATTAGTTAAAGTAGCAACAACGACAATAACAACACCCTTAAAGAAGTAAATATGAATGGGTTTTTGATTTGTAAGGGGTGGAAAATAATTTTAAAACTTCTAAATTTCAATGTAATTAGTATGTTTTTCACATGATCAGCCCCGAGACAATATAAACTCAACCCGAGTAAAGATTTTGTTTTTCACAATGTGATATACACCAAATCTTATTTTACCAGATAACTTATTTACTCGACTTATAACTCGTCCATTTAACTAATTTGAGAAGTGCAACTAAATTGTCTACTCTAACTTTATTTGACAAAACTTTTAAAAGTTTGATCAAAGTACACTAAAACTAAAAAATATTTAATCCCTCCCCTTTTTTTTTCTCTAAAAGAAACTGATACAAAAAATAAGTGAAACTTTTAAATAATAAAATGCTAACACGTATTGCAAGTGAACCCACGAAAAAAGGAGGTTCAAGTTTTAAGTAATTGTAATCAGAAGTTTGAAAATAGAAAAAAATTAAAAGAAAATAGGAGAAAAATTTAATAATGTGAAAGTTAATGAAATTATATAAATTACACGAACCCATTACTCGCTACCCGTTATTCAGTTAGATGATGTCTCATAAATTTTCATATATTTAGCCCCGTGTTCGTTAGCGTTTCTTTGCGATTCTTGTGCTTTATATGCGTTTAAGCTCCTATTTCTCTCCGTTTTGGCCCTGCTGCGTTTTTGTGTCTATTTTGTAGGTAAACGCGCTAATTTGGAGTCTAGGATGCTGGTCGGGAAGTTTCGGAAAGTTTCGTGAAGTTTCGTGAAGTTTTGAGGTGATTCGAGTTGGTTTCGTTGCGTACGAGCCTCGTTTCAATGTATGAAGGTGTTCCGGGACCTTGGGTCAGAATTTGAAGCTCTCATAATCATCCTATGACTCGTCCCTACTCCTAAGCCTCGTCCCTTAGCCTTGGGACGACAAATATTGCAAAAGAAACTAAGTAAAAGAAGTGCCAAATTGAAGACAAAAACTGAAAGCCACGGGATGAAGTCATCCCGGTCGGGGTGGTGGTTGTCCCGGTCGGGACAGGTGTCCCAGAGGTCAGGGACAGGTCCCGACTCCTCGTGTGCTTAAAATACTTCGTCTATTTGAAGGCCTAAAACATTATATTTTCGCACGAAATTTTTACAGCATTCTTAGGACTCTCTAAACTAGTTTCTCTCCAAAACTTAGGGTTTAAATAATTTTCCTTCTTGTAATTTCAATTCCCGACTCGAGTACGTTGTTTTGATCATTCTATTTCGGTTTTGTTGCTTGAATTCATCTTCTTCTACTTGGATTTTCTGATTGGTATTGTATTTTACTTCTCTCCTTTCATTATCATTTCAATATATTTCATTGTTGATCATGTTTTTATCTTTCTCCTTTGCTTTTGTTGTTGTTTTCATCATGAGTGAGTAGTCCTTTATCTAGGGAGAAAGGGTGATCATGGGTGAGTAGTCTAGGTTGATTTTGGTGATGTTTTGATGAGGGTTTTGTATGTGACTTTGGTTGTCTTGTCTTGATTGTGTTTGTTGATCCCTTGGCCAAGGTTTAGCAAGCTTTTTCCACCCTTAAACTTAAGACCGAAAGCCTAGTTTAAGGTAGGGCACGAGACTAACCATTAGGACCCTCACTTGTAAGTTGCGAGAGCCCGCATTTGAGACCTAGAGGACGCTTAGGACCGAGAGGCCGAGCCTATTCCTTAGCACATGCGATTCCCGACTCATTTCTGTCACCATCCTTCATCCTAGCTTTCCCTATGTTATCCCCGATTCCCTAGACCTTTCCCTTATAAGTTTAATCCCTTGTCTTTCGCTATAGCTCTAGTAAACCAAACCTTACTTGAATCGAGACTAGAATCGTTAAAAATAACCAACATTGCGACCATCTCCCTGTGGATTTCGACCCCGCCTTACCCTAGCTATCCCTTAGGTTTGTCAGGTTATCTTTGACTAGGCGAGTGTGATGTATGTCATTTATATTGGTTTTATGCCCTCGATATAGTAGCATTTAGCTCGCGTTTACTTGATTTCATTGTTGTTTCAGTAGCTATTTGCTTTATATTGCGATACTGTTGTTCCTCGTGTGTATTTTGCAGGTTTTGGCGGTCCTGAGCTAAAACCTGAGTCAAATGGAGCATTTACGAGTATCGTGACGTCAAGACTAAGCTCGAGAGCGAGTATGGAAGTCATACGATGATTTGGGACGTTAAACCTATAGGTTCAGAGCAAACCTAGAGGTTTTGGATAAGTTAATCAAGAACAAAAGTTGTTGGAATTGCTGGAACCTGTTAGAACCGATCGGTTTGCCTCCCTGAACCGATCGGTTCATCCACGAACCGATAGGTTCTGCTACTTTTATTCTCCGGATTTTCGTGGCCTATAAATAGAATTAGAGTTAGGGTTTTAGACTTATGCTTTTCATTATATTTTCAGCCTTGGTTTGTTAGTTAGTTTCCTCTCTTTTAAAACCTTCAAAAACACTTAGATTAGCTTTAATTACTTTGCAAGATTCGATCTTTTACATTGCAATTCAAGATTACTCCAGGTTTAATTCAATCGTTCTTAATTCTATCATCATGTTTATTTATCATTGCTTTGTTGTGATTTCAATTATGCATAGCTAATTCTCAATTGGGGTTTAGGGTGATTGTGAGATTGATTCAGGACATGTTTTAATTGCTTATATCGATTGAATTCGTGCAAGTTGATTTCTTCCTACGCTTTTCATTATCAATTGAATTTAGGGACGCCTTTATTGAATTGAATTTAGGTTGTTTCAGTTTAAGATCGAAAGCCGAATTGAAACTAGACTCACGCGTAATTGATAAGTTGAATTTAGTACGTAGCGAGAGCCCGCTAAGTTTGCTTAAGGTTAAAATTGACTCGAGAGAGCGTTTTCCTAAACCTAGTCACGTGCATGACTTCAATTGATTGTTAAATCCTTATGAGTTGAGTTCCTGAATCGATGTCACATTGATCCCGATGGCCTAATCTCTCTCTCATTCATATTCTATTCCGTTTTACTTATCGTTCTTAGTTTAGACCTTCAAAACACCGACTTTTGTTACTTTGAGACTGACCTAGACCACTAAGCATCCCTTTGACTACTCCTTCTCTCTGTGGATTCGACCCTACTGCCACTAACTACCTAGTTAGTTGTCTTTAGGTTTATTTTGACTGAGGTGACGCGACTTTAGCCTCATCAATTTTGGCGCCGTTGCCGGGGAGACGGTTAGCTAGTTAGTGTTTTGCTTAGTAGTTGCTAGGTTTTTCTCTCTTGTCTCAAGGAACCTAGTTCCTTGAGACCGTTTCTCATTGTTTCGTGTAGTTGTGTTTATGCGCAGGTCACCTCGGACTCTAGTTCCATTTGAGCCCGAACCTGAGCGAGCCTTACACCGACTACGAAGGGAAGCAATAAAGATCGTTGATTTAGATATCGAGGAAGCGTCGCAAGCGGAGTCTAGTGCAACGCAATCGTCCTACGAAGAGGACACACCTCCAGTTACTCTAATTTCTACTTCGCCGCCTGTGACTATGCCAAAGCTCTATAGTCACTCGTTACCTAAGCCGGAGTCCATCCCGAGTGGATTCACGATGCCCGCCACTCTAACGGGCAACTTTGAGATTCGCCCCGCCTTCCTAAATTTGGTGGAGCGGAATCAATTCGGTGGTTACCCTACGGAGGATCCTGGTCGACACATGCAGACGTTTACGGACTATTGTTCTACGATCAAGCAGGCCGGGATTACTCAAGAGCAGATAAGGGAGATGCTGTTCCCTTTTTCACTAAAAGATCGAGCTCGTGAGTGGATCACGGACCTCGACAAGGAGGCTGCGGGAATTACTGATTGGAGGGGGTTAGCTTTTGCCTTCTACTCAAAGTTTTATCCACCTGAACGTACTAATCAGATGAGGAGTCAAATCCAAGGCTTCAAGCAGACGTTCGACGAGTCACTTGCTGAAGCTTGGGAGCGATATAAGAAGTTGATTAGAGATTGTCCTCACCACGGGCTAAATGATTGGCTTGTGATCATGACATTCTACAACGGGTTGTATGCCGAGAGCCGGGCTATACTTGACTCAGCTGCAGAGGGAATAATAAGGCGTGGGGTTTGATTGAGGAGATGGCGATCCATTCATCTCAATTTGGGAAGCCACGGGGTAACTCACGGTCTGCACACCAAGACCGTGATAAGGAGAGTATTAGCGCGCTCACTAGTCAGGTTGCCGCGCTAACCACGACGATTGATATGCTGCATAGGGGAGTTTCTTCTAGTGCCCACGTGAATGCGGTTATGGGGCACGATATGGGTTATTCTACGGGGTATGCTGCGCCCCACGAGCAAGTTCATGCTTACCAATCTTACTCACAGAACTTGCCCTACCAAAATCAACCGGGTTATGATCGATCGCTTCTCTCCTATCGTAACCAAAACGTGTTGAACCCGACTCCCCCACCTCCACAAAACACACCCTACATTCCCCCTCACAAAAACTACCAACCACCTCCGCCTAACTACCAAAAACCCACCTACACTCCACCTCAACCTACCCCGGGACCCGACCCATTGGCCGAAATGAAGGCCATGATGTTGCAAATGGCCAAGAATCAGGAGACCATGATGCAACAGATGTAGAAGAGCGAGCAAGCCAAGGATGCGGTGATTAAAATGCTCGAGAACCAAGTGGCGCAGCTCGCCGCTTCGCAAGCCTCGCGTCCACCGGGTACCCTGCCGCCCCAAGGTAATCCTCCTAAGCCTCCCCATGATACCGCGTGCGCTATAACTTTGAGAAGCGGTACGTTCTATGATGGCCCTGAGCATTCGAAGGAAGAGGAGAAGGAGGGGAATAGAAACGTGGGTGGATCTGCTGCTACGGGGAAGGATGGTTCGGGTGTTGATGCTAGTGCTCATGTTGCTACTCCCTCACCCCCAATTCAAATCAAGCTCCCGTTTCCCGGTCGTTAGCGCAACGCAGGTAACACAGCTCAACTGAATAAGTTCATAGACGTCCTTAAGGCTTTGCAGGTAAATGTTCCTTTTCTTGATTTGGTTCGACAAATTCCTGCATATGCTAAGTTTTTGAAGGAGGTCCTAGCTAGAAAGAGGACCACAGACGGTGTCGAGACCATAGCGTTCTTGGGGGAGGGTAGTGCCTTTTTGCAGGGTAGTTCACCTCCTAAGCTGAGTGACCCAGGGACCTTCTCTATCCCTTGCTCCATAGGGAAATATGTCGTGCAGAACGCCTTGTGTGACTTGGGGGCTAGTGTCAGTGTTATTCCCTACTCCATATGTCAAAAATTGAACATGACTAAGCTAGGAGTTACCTCCATGACTCTGCCGATGGCAGACCGTAGTGTCCAGAGACCCTTAGGCATCCTAGAGGACGTCCCAGTCAAGATAGGGCAATTCTATATCCTCGTTGACTTCGTTGTCTTAGATATTCCCGAGGACCCACACATTCCTATCATTTTGGGTCGACCTTTTCTGCACACTGCGGGTGCAGTCATCGATGTGGGGAATAAGACCCTGACGTTCTCGGTGGGGGGTGAAAAGCTTACCTACGTTAAGTCGAGTCTTCCTCGCTCCCCTATGCAGCCTGAGTCTGTTGCTGCTATTGACCTTGCCCCTCCGTCTCACTCTACTGGAGACTCTTTGGAGGTTGTTTCTTCTACTTTTTCATGTGCAGGTCCTACGCAGGTTGGCTACGATCCTGGTTTGGGGGAACGAAAGCTTACGAAAGCGGATGTCTATGCTCCTAGCGATGGAGGTGGAGACCCATGGTCTACGGTGCCCGGTGCGCGCAGTTGTTTTGGAGAGCCTTTTCGCGATGGCTTACCGTGCGTGATGGATTATGCTGCTCTTCCGTGGGGAGATCTTGTTTTGCGGCGAACCGATGCAATTTCACCAAGTGAAGCTGCTGCTAGTGGCCAACGTCCTTGGCCTAATTATACATGATGATGAGTTTGACGACGGTCGTGCGGGACCATTATAAACCAGCGCTTTCCGGGAGGCAACCCGATGACTTTGTAATTTGTTGTACTTTACTTTGGTTTGTTTTTGACTTTGACATTTTTAGTTTGCTTTTGAGCGCGTGAGGATGAGGGATTTATAATTGTGTGGATACCCATATCCGTACCCTCCCAAACAAAACCCTGTGATGTAACACGGACTTTTATTACGCATGCTTTAACGTTGACTTAAACGGTTCTAACTAATGTCGAATTCATTTTGAGTCGTTTTAAATGTTAAAATGATCTAGGTCGCTTCACATCGCACTTAAATAACGTTCATTTTGTCCATTTGGAGTCTAGCAAGGTCCTTGCCCTGCTTCTTCTGGCATGAGCTTCGTATTTGCACTACAATTAGCCCTTTTACATTAACAAGGTCTAATTCAGCATTCCTAAATTCCTAAATTTAGGCCCGGTAGCTAAAACCGCTATTTAAGCCTCCTCTTACACAAAATACGGCTTCACGTCTTATCTTATTTCACAAAAACTATGCAAATACACCCTTTTCATTTTTCCGGGTCTCGGGCCCGAAACCGAGCCCAAACCCAGCCTTTGGCCCGCACTCCTGTAACACCCCGTGTTAATTTAAGCTAATTATAATTAGGAAATCAATAATTAAACATCCTCGCTCACTTATTTTCCTAACACATTTTGCTACAAGTTATTTTGCACCTAAATTAAAACCGTTTTGAACTACCTTGAATTTGAACTTTATTTTTACATTTTCAAACTCGATAAATCAAACAAAGAATCTACGACAATTTTCTCAACGAACAAATTTTGGGCACGCAAATCGAGGTCAAACGTTGACTAAATGGCCAAGCCACCTAAATGTGATTAAGTCACCTAATCCTTTCTTAAATATAATTACTCATAATCCAAATCTAATTAAAGTAGCTTAAGCTTAATCATATTGATTATTACTAACAAAACATATAATAATAATATCAAATTACTATTCCACTTTGATTTAACTAACACATTCACTAAAACTCGATATATTGAGTTACACTAAGCCTAAACTGATAAACTTTTTGACGTTTGAGGATAATGATTTATTTCGATAACATTCAACGAAAAAAATATATATTTCGATCAAATAAAATTTTATTTCAAACTTGCGAGGCACCTAGTACCCAATTTTTATATTGATTTCGTTTTGAGGTTTATTTTCATTTTTATTTTCGATCTTACTTCTAAACATTATTTTAAGACTATATATTTCATTTCGAGACTTTTCGCGTGCGCGCAAACCGAAAATTTCAAAAACGAAAATCGAGCCACTTGGACCATGTTTTGGCCGAGAAAATGGGGCTCCTTCTAGCTCACTCTAGTCTCTTCAATTTACTTACACACTTGCCTTACCTTTTCCTACACTCATGCTTCACTTGGGTACAAGCATGCTCTTTACTCCTTACACACCCATCAAGTGCTCTTACAAGCATGCATGACTCTTTCTTACACACCTCTTCACTTGATCATCACTTGGTTGAGTCTTGGTTGCTTCCCTTGTTGGCTCTCCATTCATACACAAGGATACTCTAACTACAAAGCATTTTCACCACACAATGCCAAGCATGCAACTTACTTTACATTACTTAAACTTACAACATAATACAAAACACAACAACTACTACTACTACTACACATTACACGGTCCAAACACAAACACAACACACAAACACAACAAACACTCTAAGTCATTTTCTCTCAAAAAAGAACTCAAACCCAAGAACAAGTAAGCTTGTTCATCTTCATCCTCAACCTTGAAGCTTCCATGATCTTCATCTCCTTCCTTTACTTTTCTTCCTTAAAATCAATTGTTTTCTATCTTTAATTCACTTGAACACCTAAGTTAAATGCTACACCATTTATATTCATTAATCACTACATCTCTTAACTAGTAAATAAACATGAACATGAATCAAAATCAATTAAAATCTCTACACCACCTAAACCTAAACATAAAATACTACTACAACTTTAAATTTTAATTTAGCTAGTTTAGTTGTAAAATAAATTACTAACTTGTTTATTTCATTATTATGTACCCATCCTAACCAAAGACGAGGAGCAAGGTGGTGGAGTCGACTTGAGCCAATTCGATCATATCATCGACCCCGACAATTGCTAGGGTTTTACTCCACTAACCAAATCAAGGTGCTTCCCGCACACTTATGTGATAAGCGCCTCGAATTTGATTTTATGTTATTTTTCCTAAGTGATGTTTTGATTTGTATGTATGATTTTATGTCACCCAAGTATCACATGTTAAATTAGAAGACAAAAATCGAAAAATAAAATATATTGTCCACATATATATCACACGGCATTCACCCCTATTTTTCACTAAATTTTTCGTTTTAATTTTTGTAAATTGCATGTTTAAAATACTTGTAATAAAATGAACATGAAAATATAATTAGTTTATGTTTAGGACTTAAAATGAATTTGTTATGAATTTAAATGTTATAATGTGTTTATGTGTGTTCTTGAACTTTTATGTGTATTCATGTGTTAAATGATTTTATTTATGTGTGTTAATGTTTTGTTATGCTTTCCACTTATGATTAAATACATAAATGATATAAGATAAATTAGTTGTTGAATTAGAAGTATAAAAATCAAAAATCAAAATTTATGAACATATATATATATACACGGCATTTTTAAATAAAATGGACCAATTTTTAGTTTTAATTTTTCTAAATAACATATTATGATTAGTTTAGTTAAATTGGACTTGTAGGAAAAATTTGAGGAAATTATAAAAACATATAAAAGTTTGACTAATCGATGTTCATATGAAAAGTATTAAAGTTCTTCAAATATTCATGTGTTCTTCATTTGTGTGATTAGTTAGATTAATAAATTTTATAAGTTTTAGTTATTTAATGTTTTTAAGTACTAGTTTAAATCACTTTAGAGTAACTTGAATAAATTAGTATATAAAAACTTTAAGTCAAAAACCGATAAAATTAGAAAACGAAAATAGATTGCTAAGTAATAGAAAGCCACGGTTTAGGGTCTAATTTTTGACCTAAAATAAATTTGTCACTTTTTATTTTTATCACTTAAGTAATTAAAATAGTTAAAGTAATGATTTATTAATAAAAACAACAAAAGAAATAAATAGCTAAATAAATAAAGGCTCACGGCATTTGTGTTATTTTTGGGTCAATTTTGGTCAAAATAAATTTATCACTTAGTCACTAAATTTGAATAGTAATTAGGTTTATATTTGTTTATGTATTAAATCGTTAATAAAAAGAATGGACAAAACCGATAAAAATAAACGTTACACGTATTAAAATGAATAATGTTGAGTGTTACTACCTATGCTTAAATTTGGATGTGGACATACGGACTATTTAAAATGAACTACGACAATCTCGCTAAAAATGGAAACCGCTAAAAGATTAGTTAAGTATATGACTAAATAAAACCGAGTTTCACTTTTAAAATGTTATTTAAAATCACCAAGTACAAAATGAACTTAACAACTTTGACCCTAGATTTTGTACTTAGATTATATTGAGTTTTACTTCCGGAATCATTTTTTCAAATCACTAAATACAAAACGAACCTAACGACTTTAAAACTAGATTTTTGTACTTAGAAAATAAAATTTAGTTTTGTATCTAAGAAAACTCCTAAGCATAATAATGTGTGTAAGAATACTAAGTATAAATGAAATATAATAAAAATACTAAGTATAAATGAAATATAATAAAAATACATGAAATATAATAAAAATACTAAGTATAAATGAAATATAATAAAAATACTAAGTATAAAGGAAATATAATAATAAATACTAAGTATAAGAATACGCATACGTATAAAATACGAATAAAATACGAAGTATAAAAATACGTACAAATACGAAATACGAAAATACGAATACGTATAAATACGATGAATAGTAAATACGATGAATAGTAAATACGATGAATAGTAAATACGATGAATAGTAAATACGGTGAATAGTAAAATAATGAATAGTGAAAAATATTTAAAAGTTACGAACGGACTCAAAATAAATAATTAAGTTTTTCTATGTGTTCTGTTTTACGAAAAAGCGTCATTACATTAAAATTTCATTATACAAGTTCGACGTTATATTTATATTACAAGTTTGTCATTATTAATATTTGTGAACGAGTGAATGAGAAGTTAAGAAAACGAGTACTTGAATAAAATACTAGGATTGTTCGCCATGTTGCGACTCTTGAAATTCGAAGTTAACGAGGTAGCTGTCTATGGGGACTTGGGCTCCCTCCCAGAGTTGCCCAAGGCTATTCAACGATCTTAAGATTGCTGTTTGACGTGTGGTATCAACCTCAGGGATGGGGCATACTTGATACTTCCGCGGGCCCACAGAATAGTAATTGGAAACGCCAACCCCATCCGGGGGTACCCGTCTCTAGTGATAGTCGAACTTTTTTCGTCGGTGATACCTTTTGAATAGCGAATACGTATGATCCTCGATAGGTTGTGTATGCATACATTAGACAAGGGATTGAATCGTCCTTATTACCTTAGATATCTTTAGTAGATAATCCAGACACGTCCCGACCGTTCGCTCGCCCCGGCCGCCATCAACTGCGGATTATGTCTGCATGCTTCCGCCTTACTAACGAAGACTCATCAGTTATCACATGTTGAATGCATTTCCTTGTTTGTTTGATGATTATCTGAATGACCTGGCTAAGTATTGGAATGCGATTTATTGAGTATGATTATTTGTGAGCGTGGTGTGTTATTTGATGGTGTTATACTCATGTTGAATCATCATAAATTCCTTATGTGTTTTACTTGCTACTTGCTCTTCATTTTTGTTTATTTATTATTTATATCGCATATTGCTTTAGAATTGCATGTGTCGAAAGAGTGTGCGGGAAAATGATGAGAGTTTAATGCAGGTACCCCGAGTCTTGACCGTTGATCTATCAGGGGATTGAAGGCCTTATTTTGTAACCTATTCTGAGAGAACTTGTAATCTAAATACTCTGTTTTATCTCTAAACTCGTATTATGTATACTGAGTTTGTAAGACGATAACAGCTGGTTTTGTAATATATAGACTTAATTAATTTTCCGCCTTAGTTTAATTAAAGTCACGAAAAACCAGGTTGTTACAGTTGGTATCAAAGCTGTCTTGTGACCGTGAATGACTTAAAGTTATCTCACATAGCGAGACGACACCTGGGCCAGACATTCATATCGTATGTCAGGCGTAGACTGATAGGATAAAATAATAAACTAGGAATCTCTAGATCGCTAAAATAATAACTTAGATCAGTTTAAAATGTGAGAAAGGGTAGAATCTTAAGGACCGACCAAATAATAATGAACTAGTTAGATGAGCGTTAGAATCTTAACTTTATGATTCTTTACTTGCTATCTGCTCTATGGCTAACTCTAGTTTGACAAAGGCCCTTAGGATGACGTCCTTGATTACTCAGTAACAATTTACCACGGCGTCCACCAATGATGCCACCGGATGCATATATAAGTGGCGGTCCCCACGTCATAGAGCAATACGTGGAAGCCAATGGGATCACAACGAGCAGACCCTACCACACAAAGGGCATTGGCATAGGCCTGACGCTGATTGAGAGCTTCCACCCATACGACGAATTTTGGGCACCACTAGGATGGCGACTCCTCCTGGATTACGATCTATATATGGATCGCATGTATCACCCCGACCCACTCCTGAGAGAGGTGCAACCACCAGGGTGGATGGAACACGAGGTGCTACTTGAGAACTTGATGGATCAAGAATATAAACACGACTATCCTCCACCTCCACCAGACGCCATCATACCTCCAATCATATGGGAGAGAGATCTCACCTCTGGGAGACTTCTAAGGGTCGCGAATCATAATTAGGGTCATTCGACTCCAGTTTGTAAAATACTTGTAACCGTATTTTAACTATCCTAAGAACGAGCTTTATGTCGTCACTTTTCCTACGGCTATGGGTTTTATTTTCGAATATGACGTTGTGTGGACTTATGCATTATATTTTCTCAATGTAATATTTTACCCATATATATTTATATATATGGAGACGTTATGTTACAACCTTGTAGTATACATTTCGCAGCGCAACATTTTAAAATTTTTCGTACATATCTGAAAATTTCAATTCTCATTTAAATTTATTCCCCCACTTATTTCAGATATGACTACTTCACGACAGGGGACACGAGGAGTGAACCTGGAGGAAAAGGCTCGTAAAAGAGCTGTCCAGGCTTATGCACGTCGTCAGCAGAGGAAGGCGTGGAAGAAAATGCACAACTTGGAGAATTCAAGGATTGACTGGAAGACCAGGGCACTCAAAACTCCATACGTGGAGCATCGAACTCCTGATCACCACCGCCGATCTTCGAGGAAGACCGACGCGGTCGTGGCATTCATGAGGAGTGACCCCGACGCCTTTGAGGGAGATAGAGATACCTTGTACACTTGGACCAGGCACATGAATGCAAAGTTCCAAGAATATTCGGTCCCGGAGGAATGGAAGACCCACTTTGCTGTTGTCTGCCTTGACGGAGAGGCCAGAGCTTGGTGGCTACGACTTCGATCCCCCGCCATACGCGAGGGCGAATACTACATTAGTTGGGAGGATTTCAAGCTGGGTTTGAGCGACATGTCTTATGCTGTTAAGTATAAGTACCGCTTCTCAGAGAAAGAGTTCCATTACTCGTACTTCGCCTAAGTACTGCAGGCTAACTTTTTGGCATTCTCGATCTAATTTCATATCATTAGAGAATGTATCTGAACTCCTATGTTATTTTGCTGAACTTTGTATCTAAGTTCTTACCTTAGTTCATTTCATAGGGAATGTATTAGGAGGCTTTGTAACTTTTGATGTAACCCTTTTACATTATCAATGAAATGTATTTTACCTTGTGCTCTATAATATGCCTCTTTTCTCAAAATTCATTCGGTCTAATCTTTTTCAGAATGGATGCAAACAACTTAAACAACATGGCTGACCCAAACTTCGCCCAACATTTTGCTGAGGAAGAAGCAAGGAGGAAAGGGTTCGAAGATGCAATTACAAAAATTGCTCAAAATATGTATCAACATCAAGGTGGTGGAAACAATCAGTCCGCATTCGAGAGGTTCTCTAAACATCGACCCCAACCTTATTCTGGCTCTGTCAACCCCACAGTCTTGACAGAGTGGATTGAAGAGATGGAGAAGTTGCTAGATCTTAGCAAGACTCCGGCTAACGAAAGAGTGAACGTGGTGGCCTACTACCTCAAGGGAGAGGCCAACAGTTGGTGGCGTTTAATCAGGTCCACTTTTCCCTTAAGAATCTACACCTGGAGTGAATTCAAGACTCTGTTAGAGAACAAATACTTTGGGGATGAACTGAAATGGGATAAGGAAGAAGAGTTCAGGAACCTGAGCCAGGGCGATATGTCCCTACAAGCGTACACGGAAAAATACCAGGAACTGTCCAAGTTCGCTCCTAGGATTATAACTAACGAGGAGGAACTCGCAATCAGGTACGTAAGAGGTATGACTTACGGCCTGAGGACGAACATGAGCGGTTTCAACTGCAAGAACTTTGCGGAAGCCTACGAAAAGGCAACGTGTATCTGGGCCTCCATCCAAAAAGGAGAAGCTGAGGAGAAAAAAAAAAGAAGAAGACCTTTACGCCTTCTGTGGCGAGTGCTAGCTTTATACATAAGCCAATGTTCGGTCGCCCCGGTTATCAGAATCAAGACACCCGCAACAGGAACCAGGGCAAGTCTCAGTTCTCCAACCGCAATACCACTCCTTACGTCGCAAAGAATAACCAACCACCTCCCGCAGCTCCGGCCGTTCAAGCAGGTCAATGTCGTTTCTGTCGACAGCCACACCACCCGGGGAAGCGTTGCAACGGAGAGCCGGTAGTATGCTACTTCTGTAAAGTAGTGGGACACAAGTCGAATGAATGCCCAAAGAGGGGTAATGCTGCTAAGGCAAACGCGGGACCACCGCCAGCTGTCAGGGTTCAGGGACGTGTGTATGTCCTGACCGAGTCTGAAGAGGGTACGGATGATATTATCGATGTCGACGTCATCACCGGTAAATTTCTAGTTAATTCAATACCTGCTTTTATTCTATTTGATACCGGAGCATCTCTATCTTTTATATCCTCAAAATTTATCAAACAATCCAAACTCACAAACCCCGAACAAATCAGAACTAACATATCACTACCAGATGGTAAAAACATTCCTTGTTCTTCAAGATACAATAATGTGAAAATCTCAATTCACAACACAGACTTCATGTCAGACCTCGTATTGTTTGATCTTCCCGAGTTCGATGTAATTCTGGGAATGAACTGGCTAGCTCGTCATAACGCAACATTTAAATGCCACGACCAGAAAATCACTTTGAAAACTAACCAAGGGAAGGAAGTGTCATACCAGAGTTTTAAAAGGAAAGGAGGAGTGAAGTTAGTATCTGTACTGAAACTTCAGAGTATGGAGAGAAAGGGACACCAGGTGTATTTTTGCAGCATTACTAAGGTCGAGGACACCCTACGCATCGAAGATATCCCAATCGTGAATGAATACCCCGATGTTTTCCCAGACATATTACCAGGTATGCCTCCTGCACGAGATGTTGAATTCTCGATTGACCTCATACCGGGCACGGCACCTATATCAAAGGCACCATACAGAATGGCGCCTGTCGAACTTCAAGAACTCAAGAAACAATTGGAGGAAATGATTGAGTTAGGGTTCATAAGACCGAGTGTTTCACCTTGGGGTGCACCGGTGCTCTTTGTAAAGAAAAAGGATGGGAGCATGAGGCTCTGCATCGATTACAGGGAATTGAACAAAGTGACTATCAAGAATCGTTATCCTCTGCCTAGGATAGACGATCTCTTTGACCAACTTAAGGGAGCAGGAGTTTTCTCCAAGATTGACTTGCGGTCAGGGTACCATCAGATCGCGGTCCGTAAGGAAGATATACAAAAGACTGCATTCAGATCAAGGTACGGACATTACGAATTCAAAGTAATGCCGTTTGGCCTCACCAACGCTCCAGCAGTATTTATGGACCAAATGAACAGGACCTTTCACGAATATCTCGACATCTGTGTTGTCGTGTTCATTGACGACATCCTAATCTACTCCAAGAATAAAGAGGAACACGCAGAACACCTACACATTATCCTGAGTATCTTGAGAGATCATAAGTGGTATGCTAAATTTTCAAAGTGTGAATTTTGGCTAGACCAAGTGGCATTCCTAGGCCACGTAATCTCCAAGGAAGGGGTAATGGTGGATCCAGCCAAGATTGAAGCTGTCAAGGAATGGGTAGCACCAAAAACAGTCACCGAAGTCAGAAGTTTCCTAGGATTGGCCGGCTATTATAGAAGATTTGTTCCTGACTTCTCAAAAATAGCCCGCCCGATGACTAAACTACTACAAAAGGAATCAAAGTTCTTATGGAGCGACGATTGTGAAAAAGCGTTCCAAGAACTTAAGAAAAGGCTTACTACTGCTCCAGTTTTAACCTTGCCAACAGATGGGGATGAATATGAAGTGTACAGTGACGCGTCATTAAATGGTTTGGGTTGCGTGCTTATGCAACAAGGGAAAGTAATAGCGTACGCATCCAGACAACTTAAAGTGCATGAAAGAAATTACCCAACTCACGACCTAGAACTTGCTGCAGTCGTGTTTGCACTGAAGATTTGGCGTCATTATCTCTACGGGGTCAGCATCAAATTCTACACCGACCACAAGAGCTTAAAGTACATCTTTACCCAGAGGGAGTTGAACATGAGGCAGCGTAGATGGTTAGAATTGATCAAGGATTACAAAATCGAGTTATTATACCACGAAGGAAAGGCCAACGTAGTTGCTGACGCACTGAGTCGTAAGGCAATACATACTCTGAACAACATTTGGGAAATACCCTCGGACATTACCCAAGACCTGAAAAGGTTGAGCTTGGATCTGGTACAGTCAGATGACGTTGACCTAAATGCAATGGTGGTAGAACCACACTTATTCCATGACATACGAGCGCTACAGTGGGAAGACCCAGCCTTGTTAGAAATCAGAGAAAAGATTCCATCAGAGGGAACAGAAGGATTTGAGATCTACACTGATGGAAGTCTACGCTTCAACGACAGGTGGTGCATACCTAATAATGAAGACTTGAAACGCAAAATCCTTGACGAAGCACATAGTACCCACTACTCAATACATCCCGGCTCAGATAAGATGTACAAAGACCTGAAATTGCGCTTCTGGTGGATAAGGATGAAGGCGGAGATAGCCGAATATGTGGCTAGATGTATGATTTGCCAGAAGGTAAAATTTGAACACCAGAGACCAGGAGGACTGCTCCAACCGTTGGAAATCCCTCAAGGGAAGTGGGATTCCATATCCATGGATTTTATCATGGGGTTACCAAGGACAGCAGGTGGCAAGGATGCGATATGGGTTATTGTGGATCGTCTAACTAAAGCAGCTCACTTCGTTCCGATCAAGGAGACTTGGGGATTGGAAGAACTGGCCAAAGCTTACGAAAAGGAAATAATACGACTCCATGGCGTTCCCCTCGACATCATATCAGACAGGGACGCAAGATTTACATCGCATTTCTGGAAGAAATTGCAAGAGGCTTTGGGTAGTAAGTTGAAAATGAGTACGGCTTTTCATCCAGCAACTGACGGTCAGACAGAGCGAACTATCCAGACACTGGAAGACATGTTGAGGGCATGCACGATGGAATTCAACGTGAACTGGGAAAAGAGCTTACCTCTCGTTGAATTCTCATACAACAATAGCCATCATGCTAGTCTAGGGTGTGCTTCTTTTGAGGCACTGTATGGCAGGAAGTGTCGCAGTCCGGTTTGTTGGGACGACGCTAGTGATAATGTGGGTACTGGACCCCAGGTTATACAGGATCAGATTGAACACATAAAGATTATTCGAGAACGACTACAAGCAGCTCAAGATCGCCAAAAGAAATATGCAAACGAGCACCGTCGACCTATTGAGTTCAACAGTGGAGATAAGGTCTTCTTAAAGGTCTCACCCATGAAAGGGGTAAGACGCTTCGGACTAAAGGGTAAGCTTAGTCCAAAGTACATCGGACCCTACGAAATACTTGAACGAATTGGCGAGGTGGCATACCGACTCGCCTTACCGCCAAACTTATCCAAAGTGCACGATGTATTTCATGTATCTCAGCTCAGAAGATACAGAAGCGACCCGAGTCACATTGTTACGCCCGATGTGATCGCCATCGAGCCTAACATGCTTTACTCTGAGAAACCAGTGGAAATTCTAGCCAGAGAGACCAAGTTCTTACGACGCAAGTCGATACCCTTAGTCAAGGTTCTCTGGAGGGGACAGAAGACTGAACAAGCAACGTGGGAGACCGAAGCGTCGATGAAGGAAAAATACCCGGAGCTGTTTAGCACAGGTAACCTTAACCACCCAGATTACTTTAAGTTTCGGGGACGAAACTTCTTTAAGGGGGGAGGATTGTAACACCCCGTGTTAATTTAAGCTAATTATAATTAGGAAATCAATAATTAAACATCCTCGCTCACTTATTTTCCTAACACATTTTGCTACAAGTTATTTTGCACCTAAATTAAAACCGTTTTGAACTACCTTGAATTTGAACTTTATTTTTACATTTTCAAACTCGATAAATCAAACAAAGAATCTACGACAATTTTCTCAACGAACAAATTTTGGGCACGCAAATCGAGGTCAAACGTTGACTAAATGGCCAAGCCACCTAAATGTGATTAAGTCACCTAATCCTTTCTTAAATATAATTACTCATAATCCAAATCTAATTAAAGTAGCTTAAGCTTAATCATATTGATTATTACTAACAAAACATATAATAATAATATCAAATTACTATTCCACTTTGATTTAACTAACACATTCACTAAAACTCGATATATTGAGTTACACTAAGCCTAAACTGATAAACTTTTTGACGTTTGAGGATAATGATTTATTTCGATAACATTCAACGAAAAAAATATATATTTCGATCAAATAAAATTTTATTTCAAACTTGCGAGGCACCTAGTACCAAATTTTTATATTGATTTCGTTTTGAGGTTTATTTTCATTTTTATTTTCGATCTTACTTCTAAACATTATTTTAAGACTATATATTTCATTTCGAGACTTTTCGCGTGCGCGCAAACCGAAAATTTCAAAAACGAAAATCGAGCCACTTAGACCATGTTTTGGCCGAGAAAATGGGGCTCCTTCTAGCTCACTCTAATCTCTTCAATTTACTTACACACTTGCCTTACCTTTTCCTACACTCATGCTTCACTTGGGTACAAGCATGCTCTTTACTCCTTACACACCCATCAAGTGCTCTTACAAGCATGCATGACTCTTTCTTACACACCTCTTCACTTGATCATCACTTGGTTGAGTCTTGGTTGCTTCCCTTGTTGGCTCTCCATTCATACACAAGGATACTCTAACTACAAAGCATTTTCACCACACAATGCCAAGCATGCAACTTACTTTACATTACTTAAACTTACAACATAATACAAAACACAACAACAACTACTACTACTACACATTACACGGTCCAAACACAAACACAACACACAAACACAACAAACACTCTAAGTCATTTTCTATCAAAAAAGAACTCAAACCCAAGAACAAGTAAGCTTGTTCATCTTCATCCTCAACCTTGAAGCTTCCATGATCTTCATCTCCTTCCTTTACTTTTCTTCCTTAAAATCAATTGTTTTCTATCTTTAATTCACTTGAACACCTAAGTTAAATGCTACACCATTTATATTCATTAATCACTACATCTCTTAACTAGTAAATAAACATGAACATGAATCAAAATCAATTAAAATCTCTACACCACCTAAACCTAAACATAAAATACTACTACAACTTTAAATTTTAATTTAGCTAGTTTAGTTGTAAAATAAATTACTAACTTGTTTATTTCATTATTATGTACCCATCCTAACCAAAGACGAGGAGCAAGGTGGTGGAGTCGACTTGAGCCAATTCGATCATATCATCGACCAGACAATTGCTAGGGTTTTACTCCACTAACCAAATCAAGGTGCTTCCCGCACACTTATGTGATAAGCGCCTCGAATTTGATTTTATGTTATTTTTCCTAAGTGATGTTTTGATTTGTATGTATGATTTTATGTCACCCAAGTATCACATGTTAAATTAGAAGACAAAAATCGAAAAATAAAATATATTGTCCACATATTTATCACACGGCATTCACCCCTATTTTTCACTAAATTTTTCGTTTTAATTTTTGTAAATTGCATGTTTAAAATACTTGTAATAAAATGAACATGAAAATATAATTAGTTTATGTTTAGGACTTAAAATGAATTTGTTATGAATTTAAATGTTATAATGTGTTTATGTGTGTTCTTGAACTTTTATGTGTATTCATGTGTTAAATGATTTTATTTATGTGTGTTAATGTTTTGTTATGCTTTCCACTTATGATTAAATACATAAATGATATAAGATAAATTAGTTGTTGAATTAGAAGTATAAAAATCAAAAATCAAAATTTATGAACATATATATATATATATATACACGGCATTTTTAAATAAAATGGACCAATTTTTAGTTTTAATTTTTCTAAATAACATATTATGATTAGTTTAGTTAAATTGGACTTGTAGGAAAAATTTGAGGAAATTATAAAAACATATAAAAGTTTGACTAATCGATGTTCATATGAAAAGTATTAAAGTTCTTCAAATATTCATGTGTTCTTCATTTGTGTGATTAGTTAGATTAATAAATTTTATAAGTTTTAGTTATTTAATGTTTTTAAGTACTAGTTTAAATCACTTTAGAGTAACTTGAATAAATTAGTATATAAAAACTTTAAGTCAAAAACCGATAAAATTAGAAAACGAAAATAGATTGCTAAGTAATAGAAAGCCACGGTTTAGGGTCTAATTTTTGACCTAAAATAAATTTGTCACTTTTTATTTTTATCACTTAAGTAATTAAAATAGTTAAAGTAATGATTTATTAATAAAAACAACAAAAGAAATAAATAGCTAAATAAATAAAGGCTCACGGCATTTGTGTTATTTTTGGGTCAATTTTGGTCAAAATAAATTTATCACTTAGTCACTAAATTTGAATAGTAATTAGGTTTATATTTGTTTATGTATTAAATCGTTAATAAAAAGAATGGACAAAACCGATAAAAATAAACGTTACACGTATTAAAATGAATAATGTTGAGTGTTACTACCTATGCTTAAATTTGGATGTGGACATACGGACTATTTAAAATGAACTACGACAACCTCGCTAAAAATGGAAACCGCTAAAAGATTAGTTAAGTATATGACTAAATAAAACCGAGTTTCACTTTTAAAATGTTATTTAAAATCACCAAGTACAAAATGAACTTAACAACTTTGACCCTAGATTTTGTACGTAGATTATATTGAGTTTTACTTCCGGAATCATTTTTTCAAATCACTAAATACAAAACGAACCTAACGACTTTAAAACTAGATTTTTGTACTTAGAAAATAAAATTTAGTTTTGTATCTAAGAAAACTCCTAAGCATAATAATGTGTGTAAGAATACTAAGTATAAATGAAATATAATAAAAATACTAAGTATAAATGAAATATAATAAAAATACTAAGTATAAATGAAATATAATAAAAATACTAAGTATAAATGAAATATAATAAAAATACTAAGTATAAAGGAAATATAATAATAAATACTAAGTATAAGAATACGCATACGTATAAAATACGAATAAAATACGAAGTATAAAAATACGTACAAATACGAAATACGAAAATACGAATACGTATAAATACGATGAATAGTAAATACGATGAATAGTAAATACGATGAATAGTAAATACGATGAATAGTAAATACGGTGAATAGTAAAATAATGAATAGTGAAAAATATTTAAAAGTTACGAACGGACTCAAAATAAATAATTAAGTTTTTCTATGTGTTCTGTTTTACCTGAAAAACTGCTGTTACTAAAATTTCATTATACAAGTTCGACGTTATATTTATATTACAAGTTTGTCATTATTAATATTTGTGAACGAGTGAATGAGAAGTTAAGAAAACGAGTACTTGAATAAAATACTAGGATTGTTCGCCATGTTGCGACTCTTGAAATTCGAAGTTAACGAGGTAGGTCTGCATGGGGACTTGGGCTCCCTCCCGAGTTGCCTTGAGGCTATTCAACGATCTTAAGATTCTTTGTTTGACGTGTGGTATCAACCTCGGGGATGGGGCATACTTGATACTCCGCGGCCCTGAATAGTAATTGGAACGCCGACCCCATCCGGGGTACAGTCTCTAGTGATAGTCGAACTTTTTTCGTCGGTGATACCTTTTGAATAGCGAATACGTATGATCCTCGATAGGTTGTGTATGCATACATTAGACAAGGGATTGAATCGTCCTTATTACCTTAGATATCTTTAGTAGATAATCCAGACACGTCCGACTTCGTTCGGCCCTGGCTGCTACTGCGCGGATTATGTCTGCATGCTTCCGCCTTACTAACGAAGACTCATCCGTTATCACATGTTGAATGCATTTCCTTGTTTGTTTGATGATTATCTGAATGACCTGGCTAAGTATTGGAATGCGATTTATTGAGTATGATTATTTGTGAGCGTGGTGTGTTATTTGATGGTGTTATACTCATGTTGAATCATCATAAATTCCTTATGCGTTTTACTTGCTACTTGCTCTTCATTTTTGTTTATTTATTATTTATATCGCATATTGCTTTAGAATTGCATGTGTCGAAAGAGTGTGCGGGAAAATGATGAGAGTTTAATGCAGGTACCCCGAGTCTTGACCGTTGATCTATCAGGGGATTGAAGGCCTTATTTTGTAACCTATTCTGAGAGAACTTGTAATCTAAATACTCTGTTTTATCTCTAAACTCGTATTATGTATACTGAGTTTGTAAGACGATAACAGCTGGTTTTGTAATATATAGACTTAATTAATTTTCCGCCTTAGTTTAATTAAAGTCACGAAAAACCAGGTTGTTACAACTCCAAAGCCCTAAGCATCACAAAATATCTCAGAAATATCCTAGGGGTTTTCTTGAGCTTCACGTTTGAGATTATCTCGAAATCTTTCAAAGATACAATTCAACCGAAACTAGGAAACTACACAAAAACCACACCCTCGAACCGCATAAGCTTATGCGGTTTGGGGTGGAAACCGCATAAGCCTATGCGGTTTTCCCAGGCAACCGCATAAGGCTATGCAGTTCCTAGGCCTGTTTTATCCCCGATTTCCTAATTTCTCCGAGGTTTTTAGTATATATACACCCATATACCCTCGACCAGAACACACAATTCACACAGCAATTCACAACCAGAATACATCTTTTACACCCCAAATTCTCATCTTACACCCTAAACACATTCACAAAGCCTCACGCACTCAAATCCTTGAGTTCAACACACCATCCCGTGTTGAATTCATCCTCCTTTTTAAGTTCAAGAAGCGAAGCTCTGCCCAGATCTGAAGCGTCAGGACAAGCTAGGTACCGATCCACTTGGATCAAAGCTTTTTCTTATTTTCTATGGACTAACAAAGGGGTCTACACTTTAGCGCCCGGCTTTGGCACCCAGCGCGCTTGCAATCCAGGTGTTCTATTTACTTCGGGTACACTCCATATCCGATGACACGCCAAAGTCGCATAAGCAACCGACCTTATAAAATAAACCAATGGACAATTGAATTTTATTTTATTTGCATGCATCTTGCACCCTTCTTATTTTTCATTAAAATCAACTTAAACAATGAATTCGACCTTTAACTGAACCGTATTCGTTAACAAGTTAAACATGCTAAACTGAGGGTTTTAATCAATCTTTTTGCATTTGCATCTGCATTCTTTTACAACTTTATCGCACTTGTACGTAGCGATAACATTAGCTCAAATATCATCTTACAAGGATTGTTCTAGGTCAGTAGAGGCTATTTTTACATAGGCTTTCCTAAAAGGTTTTCATAAATCATTATTTGAATTAACTCTTTTTCTAAAGTACCTCACTTGAATCCAATCTGGTTTCACAAGCCTTAGATCTAGGGGTGTCGGCGTGCTCCAAAATCTAGGACATGTTTTTAACTTAGAACATGGTAGCA
This sequence comes from Dianthus caryophyllus, assembly GCA_023091065.1. Taxonomy (NCBI): domain Eukaryota; kingdom Viridiplantae; phylum Streptophyta; class Magnoliopsida; order Caryophyllales; family Caryophyllaceae; genus Dianthus; species Dianthus caryophyllus. Next base: position 16,469,761 of record CM041527.1, on the reverse strand, counting down.
GGTTCCTATTTTCCGCGATAAATAGGTGGCGACTCCATAACAGTTCTTAAAGGTTTTTCCAACTTAATCTTTTTTAACTTTAAAATCCGCCCTTAAGCAAGACGCCGAGTTGGGTCCCTCGAACGCGGTTCCCGGGTTCCACAAATTGCTTTAGCATGTAGGTACTCAAGGACTCTTTGTCCTTAGTATTTTTGAGAACAGGCCTTGACATGGCCTTGCTCGGCCCCCTCTGCTTCAGGGCCTTACCTTTTTCTCGCATGCTACTCCGAAGTACTTCATAGCTGGACTGAATTGGATGCAAACTTGTGGATCAGTAGCCGCACTCCATGCTTCGCTTCGGTTTGGAGGAGCTCCAACTTGATAATGTGAGCTTTCTTTACTCCTTTTCCCTCGTTTCCTCGCTTTCATTTTTCCTACCCCCCCCCCCCCCCCCCCCTCTTTTATTTGTTCTTCTTTCTTGTGGTTGTGCTGTTTTCCACATTGAGGGCAATGTGTGATTCTAGTTTGGGGGAGGAAAGCTCTCTCGCGCTTTTCATTTGCTTTTTCCTTTTCTTGGTGTGCATAGGTGTGCATTTTATTTCGAAAAAATCCATAAAAATTTAAATTTTTGAGAATTCCAAACCTTTTTCGGCTTGAATTGTCTAGTTCGGAGAATTGATTAGTGTGCTAATTTTGATCTTTGACATCTCCGAGTTGAAAATCCATCGTCGTGGCTTGCGCTATATGTTTGTTTCCTATTAATAGATTGCGAGCCTCAAACACTAGCCCACTTGTATTTGCTTAATTCTTATCGCTTTTCGTTCGTTTGCTTTCGATTTTGGCATTCAAGTAAGGCATTTGGTTTGTGGAAGTTTGGAAAGTTGGCTTGTGGAATGAAATGGATGGATGCTAATAATGTTGGAGCAATGCTTCGATGCTCTCGGAGGGGACTCATTGATTTGAGTAACCATAATGGCCATGAATTTGGTTGTGACCGAGAGTATGAGCAATGATGTAACCCTTAAGGAAATATGTGTACCCGAGCTCGATCTTTACCGAGTGAATGTCAAGCTAAACGGTATAACATACGAGGGATGCTCCACATTTGAGAGAAAAGAAAAAAAAAAAAGAGAAAGAAAAGAAAAGAAAAAAATGGAATGAAGTGGAAAGAAAGATGGAATGGATGTGGTATGCGCGGTTGGCCTTGCTTGTATTGCAATTATCGTCAGTTTAATTTTTGCGAAAGCATGAGAAGCGAGTAGTATAATGTTGGTGTGAATGGTTGAGACTTGTGCTCTATTTTCGGTGAAATAGACTATGGTTGTAAGTTCATGTGTATAGGTCGTCAACTTTGAGATGCCAGCGTGATAAATCTGGATACTTTGATTTTCTATGACACTGTTTGCTTGAGGACAAGCAAAGGTTTGGTTTGGGGGAGTTTGATGTATGTCATTTATATTGGTTTTATGCCCCCGATATAGTAGCATTTAGCTCGCGTTTACTTGATTTCATTGTTGTTTCAGTAGCTATTCGCTTTATATTGCGATACTGTTGTTCCTCGTGTGTATTTTGCAGGTTTTGGCGGTCTTGAGCTAAAACCTGAGTCAAATGGAGCATTTACGAGTATCGTGACATCAAGACTAAGCTCGAGAGCGAGTATAGAAGTCATACGATGATTTGGGACGTCAAACCTATAGGTTCAGAGCAAACCTATAGGTTCTGGATAAGTGAATCAAGAACAAAAGTTGTTGGAATTGCTGGAACCTGTTAGAACCGATCGGTTCTACGTAAACCGATCGGTTTGCCTCCCTGAACCGATCGGTTCATCCACGAACCGATAGGTTCTGCTGCTTTTATTCTCCGGATTTTCGTGGCCTATAAATAGAATTAGAGTTAGGGTTTTAGACTTATGCTTTTCATTATATTTTCAGCCTTGGTTTGTTAGTTAGTTTCCTCTCTTTTAAAACCTTCAAAAACACTTAGATTAGCTTTAATTACTTTGCAAGATTCGATCTTTTACATTGCAATTCAAGATTACTCCAGGTTTAATTCAATCGTTCTTAATTCTATCATCATGTTTATTTATCATTGCTTTGTTGTGATTTCAATTATGCATAGTTAATTCTCAATTGGGGTTTAGGGTGATTGTGAGATTGATTCAGAACATGTTTTAATTGCTTATATCGATTGAATTCGTGCAAGTTGATTTCTTCCTACGCGTTTCATTATCAATTGAATTTAGGGACGTCTTTATTGAATTGAATTTAGGTTGTTTCAGTTTAAGATCGAAAGCCGAATTGAAACTAGACTCACGCGTAATTGATAAGTTGAATTTAGTACGTAGCGAGAGCCCGCTAAGTTTGCTTAAGGTTAAAATTGACTCGAGAGAGCGTTTTCCTAAACCTAGTCACGTGCATGACTTCAATTGATTGTTAAATCCTTATGAGTTGAGTTCCTGAATCGATGTCACATTGATCCCGATGCCCTAATCTCCCTCTCATTCATATTCTATTCCGTTTTACTTATCGTTCTTAGTTTAGACCTTCAAAACACCGACTTTTGTTACTTTAAGACTGACCTAGACCACTAAGCATCCCTTTGACTACTCCTTCTCTCTGTGGATTCGACCCTACTGCCACTAGCTACCTAGTTAGTTGTCTTTAGGTTTATTTTGACTGAGGTGACGCGACTTTAGCCTCATCAGAGTGCGACTAAGCCTTATCATTAGACTTTTGTTGGTATTATTTTGTGATATTTGGATTAATATCACATGACAAACATAAATAGTTTAGGTTAAGTGTGGAGTATATTTTTATATATTCAAACATCTTATAAAATATTTTACAAATTATATGTTCCTCTCTACGTATATATTTATCGAATATAATTAGAACATTTATAATGAAGAAAGCATTATCATTTAATTGATAAAGTTGTTTGGGTTGAGCCTTTTTGTACTAATTAAATTCAAGTCCAATTTTATGTTATATTTACATGTAAAACGTTAGGCTTTGTCTTTTCAATATTTTTCATACAGATTTTAAACTCATGGATACAATTCATTATAAAGTTAAATGAGAAAACTAAAAATATACTCCCTCCGATTCACCAGATTATTAACGTTTTCCTTATTGGGGTGATTTTCCATTTCTTAACATTTCCCTTTTTGGATAGTTTTTTCTACTCACACATGTTTTATTTATTTATTCTTTGATTAATACTCTTCCCCCACTTGTTTACCCACTTTTTTGGTTTTCTTTAATAATTGTGCTATATTGAAATGTTAAGAATCTGATGAATCGGAGGGAGTAATAACAATGCAAAATCACAAATGGCGACAATTTTAGTGGTTTATATTACTTCCATCATTCCATGTAAGTAAGTTGGATGGAAAATGTTAAAGGAGTGCCTTAACTGAAAAATTTTAAAGTTGAGGTCCTTAAGTGGAATAAATCACATACTCCCTCCATATACTTCCATTTGCATCATTTGCTTTTTCACGTTTGCCAACGCGAATGTTGGGACACAAATATAAAGAGTTTTACGTTTTTAAAAATTATAAAATTTAGATATTCTTATTGTACTCATTAAAACCTATCAAACAAGATCCCACATGACTATATTTTATTTGATACGTTGTGAGAAATTTCGAAAATTACCCACTTGAATGAATAGTGGTTTTTTCTCTCTGATGCAAATGGAAGTGAATGGAGGGAGTAGTTGAGGTCCTTATGTTGACCTTAACTCGTTTGTTAACATTCAACCAAAATTTCCCTCACAAAATGGTTAAACATTAACAATTTGACGAATCCGAGGGAGTAAATCTTATAAGCTAGACGATATGTGCATTACTTCCTGGCCAACTGCATGCCGATGATCCCATTGGCCTTTTAGCAGTTACTGATTTGGCAAGATTTACGATCTAAATCGATTAGTAACTTGAATCCAATGAATAAATGAAATGAGTGTAAGACAATCAAAATTTGATTTAATGCAATGTACATAACTAACTTTTTTTTCTCTTCTAGATGTAAATACGTGAATTTGAATGCATAGCCGGTATAGTATCTAAGATATCACATATTAAGCGGCCTACTTATATATGATTGTCTCGGAAAAAACGTAACAATATATAAATTTTTTTTACCTAAATATGAGTGTAAATTGAGAAATACAAGGGCAAATGGAAATCATAAGCTTAAGTTAGAAGAGGGTTAAAAGGTATTAACGTCAAGAAAGCGGTATCTACTTGTTGCTGATTAGCATTATGACCATGTTCTATCCGCATCACCCCTCAATTCTTCTAGCATTATGACGACGTTATAAATAAAGCTTAAACCATGGTTAGAGGTAGTGACAACAGGAGGCAGCTCAAGTGGTAACTGGTAAGAGCATTTTTGTTAGAAAATAATGGTGGAAAATATAAAATAAACACAACAATATTAATATAAAAATGATTACTTACAACATAGAACCTCGTTTCTTTCCAAATTTTATTTTCAAAGACATTTCAATTTAGTTCATTCCACTTGATTCGATTCGATTCATTCCATTCGATTCGATTCGATTCGATTCATTCGATTCAAAGACACTTCGATTCGATTCAAAGAAAGCTATGCTATTTAATTGAACTTCATTTAGTTCGATTCGATTCGATTCATTCGATTGATTCGATTCATTCATCTCGATTCGATTCGATTATTTCGATTGATTCAATTGATTGATTGATTCAATTTCTAAAAAGTATGGGAAATATATGTGTACTGTACCATTACCTGTTCTTTCGTACTTTTTAGAGCTGAATCAATCGAATCAATCAATCGAATAATCAATCGAATCAAATGAGCTGAAATAATCAATCGAATCGAATGAATCGAACTAAAATGAACTGAATGAAGTTCAATTGAACTGAATGAAGTTCAATTGAACTGAACTGAATTGAAATGTGCTGAAAATAAGCTGGAAAGAACATGTCCATACTCCTTCCGATTCAACAGGTTCTTAACGTTTGACCAAAATCCCCTGTTGAATCGGATTTTGGTGAAGGGGATTTTTGGTGAGGGGGATTTTGGTGAGGGGGATCCATTCCTCCCCCAAGATACGACAACCCGTTAGATTCCTTCGGATGCAGCGAGAGGAATCTCCGAACTTACTCTACTTACCGACATTGACTTATCCCTAAACAAATTTTCAGGCTCAATCCCGGCTTCATTGGGCCGACTCATTAATCTGGAAAGTGCTAATCTCGGATCGAACCAGCTATCCGGCCTGATCCCGGCTTCCTTGGGCCAAATCAAAACTCTAGCCCAACTCTTCCTTTACACAAATAACTTAACCGGTCCACTCCCGTCGTCTCTTGGATCGCTGCCAAACCTAAACATATTAAACATCGCTGACAACCAACTAACCGGTTCACTCCCGCCTAGTTTCGGGTCATTTAAAAACCCTGATCTCGAACTCGACCTTTCATATAACTCCCTTTCCGGACCCTTCCCAACAAGTGTGGGCCAAGTGAATATTACGGTAATTAATCTCTCGAACAACCACCTAACAGGAGACGCGTCATTTTTGTTCGGGAGTAAGAAGACGGTGCTGAACTCCATTGATTTGAGCAACAATCAATTTAAATTTGATTTTTCCGAGGTTGATCTGGCACCCGGGATATATAATTTGGATATAAGCCACAATATGATATGTGGGTCGCTCCCGAAAAAATTAGCAAAACTGCCATTGGACCTACTTGATGTGAGTTTTAATCAACTATGTGGACGAATTCCTACAGGACGAAGATTAAAACAATTTTTTCCAATCAAATTTTCAAACAACAAGTGTTTATGTGGTGCACCTTTACCTAAATGCAATTAACGTGAGACTGTCTTACCATGAGACCAGGATAGATCGCTCATCGTGAGAACCGTGTAACTGTTTTAAGACCCGAAAATAAATCTGTGGCAGAGTATTATATTAGCTGTGCTGGGAATTTTAAAAAGAGCAATGCATCCTAATTTGAATGTTTTGTAATACTTGAGATTAGTTTTGTATTTTATTGGTTCTTCCTTTTTGTTTTCGTATTCGTACCACATCTTATCTGATGGCCGAGCATGCGTTCACCTCCTGGCCAACTGCGCTGCCAATAATCCTGTACCGCGGGACATTCAACACTCACTGATTTGCCAAGATTTACAATCTAGATCGGTGACTTACTTGAATGCAATAGATATGTGTTCAGAATAAGGTATGAGTGCACGGTAAACATTGATCGAAGGCATTGGTACATAGCTTCTTTTTCTTCCAGCAGTAAATACATGAACACGCATAGCCGGTATAATAAATATGCGCTCTTTTATCAGACATTCAGACGACTTAGTTGTATATGATTGTCTCGAAAAGAAAAATAATATGTACAGTTAGTGAAATAAGATTGTATAAACATTGACGTCGGTTCATCCACATAAAAGTATAAATTCATGAATGCAAGCGCAAATGTACTGTATCAAACAATGAGTAATTTCAATAAAAGATTGTGTTAAAACTGTGTATCATTCCCTTGAATCCAAAATTGACTGAAGTCTTAAATACAAAAGAACTAGTTGAACAAAAATCTCCAAAAATTAAGCATTGTTTCTTGATCTACACACTAAAACCTACATCTGTACCATATATCTCAGCACAGCCTTGTGTCTTTTATGTATAGAGCAAGCCTGTGACCGACAAAGTGAGAACAACCGAAAAAAGAAAACGGTTTTCCATCTACGATTACTTGCAACAGCCTCCTTTACCTTGGTCATTGGTCTCAGGACCAGGGACAATAATCTGAGTTCCTTTAAGAAGAGAAGCATTACCAATTGCAGAAGCGTCGCCATTTGCAGAAAGCGTATTTTATGGACTGTGCGGTATATCTCTGTGAGAGCAGTCAAAAACGCGGTCTCTACGTTGGTGGAACTAAGAGCAGATGTTTCCATAAAGAAGAGGTTCTCTCTTTCAGCAAAATCCTTTGCGTCTTCAATTGGAACTGCTCGGAGAGACGCCAAGTCACACTTGTTGCCGATTAGCATTATCACGATGTTCTTATCCGCATGACCCCTCAATTCTTCTAGCCATGTTGCTATGTGATCAAACGATTGGCGCTTGCTCATGTCATACACTAACATCGCTCCAACAGCGCCTCTGTAATATGCACTCGTCACTGCTCGGTACCTGAACAAAGGGATCATATTATAGATTATCGTCACAGAAAAGTGGAAGGAAAGCCTCTGATTTTCGAATCTCACTTTACGTCTTTCCATCCCTCCTTTCTAAAGAGAAACTAAGCACCAAGTATGGGCGAGCCTATAGAGTCTGTCTAACATAGTTTTCCACATTAAACCCGTTGATTTTTAAAAGTCCATGAAATTCAAAAAGAAGGTTCATTACCCCACTGAGAAATGTTTACAGATCCACTGCAGCAAAATACCCGAATCAGGAAAGCAATAATATACTTCCGAATGCATGGACGACAAATCGTGTGAGAGTTTCGTTATAGATGAAAGCAAAGACGCTACCTACAAATGCTAGATTGATCAGTCAAATTCACAGACAAAGAAAGAAATTTCCTCCTCAAATTTAGCATGCAATATCACCCCTATAACTAACGTACATTTATAATGTTATATACTTATATCCCGTTTTCTGCACATATTAACTATTTTAATATCGTCAGTGACCCTTACCATCAACGACCCTTCCCCTTCTGACGTAATTACCGGACAATGATCCATTTACTTCATGGCCATTTTGGAATTGTTAATGACATTCAGACCACTTTAAGTTGCCATAAGCGTGACTTGCAAGTCTTACGAGACACTTAACTTCAACTAATACGCTCTTGGACGTCTCATCTTACAAATTACAATACGCTCTTGCATAGCTCGTTAACAACATACATATCATGCCTCTTATTATCTTTAAATCAAACTACTCAACTTCATAATTCGCAAGTAACCCCAACTAAACAAAAACTTTAATTTACCCTTCCACAAATTAAACTACGTTCGACACACAATGTTGTTAAGCTAGTGATTGATACTATTAATTAAGTCGTTTTGTGGGCCTTGATTCTACAACTTTCCACCAAAAAGCTCACTATAATCTAACATATGAATGCGAAAATGTACGGAACAATACAATTATATTGCAAATTACGCTAGGTCTCAATTTTTAAAATAAGAATTTACGAATCAACGAGAACGAAAGAAAAAAAGTGTGAACCTCTCTTGTCCAGCGGTATCCCATATCTGAGCCTTGACAATCTTCTGATCAATGACGAGCGTTTTTGTCTGAAATTCGACACCAATCGTGGCCTTCGAATCTACGTTAAATTCATTCCTCGCAAATCGAGCTAATAGCTGAGATTTTCCGACAGCAGAATCGCCGATCAACACCACCTTAAACACATAATCAATCTTTTGATTATAATCCCCGTATAGGTTTGACATTCTTCTCTATATTCTATCAATTCTCTTAATCAGTCATCTTTTCGACATCTAGTGACACAAATCTCCCCCAATAAAATCAAATTCAGATAAATCAAAAATTACAAAATTGTGTTAACCTCGTAATAATTTATGCGATTTCAGATGAAAAGTAGTAATCCAAATCAAAAAAATTTAGCAGTGATTGTTGAGATGTTGGAATTGATAGGATTAGGGTTTTGAAAGAAAGTCGAAAATAGAATTTAATTTCAGTATTTGGGGAAGAACGGTGATGATCGTTGAGGAAAGAGGAGAGGTGAGAGAGGTGAGGAGAATGAGACTAACGCCTTAAACAGAAACGCACTAACGACTTTTTGATACTCCCACGGTCCGACTCATTGAAGCGGTTAAATGCAATTTAAATCCAAATAATTTTTACTTAAGATAAAACTCACACTAAGTTAATGTTAGATTAGGGTACAAATTGTAATTAAAATGGTGTAAAAATATGAAACAAATTTACAAAATTCACTAACAAATAGGGGTACTAAAAAATTTAGTAACAATGAATCATAATTATCACTAAAATAGTACAAAAACTATATAATCGAGTACAAATGAGAGGACTTACAATAACTTATAGTAAGTCCTGACTTACACAATAATTAGTGTTTAAATCCTCTCCATTTCTTTACCTCTCCATTTCCCACTAACGGTATAGATCTAATATTAAAACGATCCAACGGCCATGACAGCAAGAAATGGATGACAACTTGATGGAGTAATAATATATAATATTCCCCTATTAAAGAAAAATGGAGAGGATCCTTACCCCGTTAAATGAGGCAATATATTTCGTGTCATAAGCATACAGTATAAACCTAATAATCGAACGATAAACTTTCGAAAGGGAGTGTTGCAAACAAATTTTATATGCAAATCTTACCTCTACGATTTTAGTCTTTTGGGTGGAGCAATAGGAACAACAGATAGAGTAATCAAATATTCTTAAGTAGGATATATTTACTAGTTGAACATGGTACCAATCTATAGGGGTGAGCAAAAAAAACCGATCTGGTTTTTATAACCGAAACCGATCCGAAAAAACCCGAAAATCCGGGTTTTTTTCAAATCCGGTTAGAATCAGAATATCGATTCAAACCGGAGCGGATATGGATATTAAAATTTGTAAATCGGGTAACCGGTTTTGAACCGGTTTTATCAAAACTAAGATTAAAATTTTAAAAATTACTTTAAAAAAATTATCAAAAAATTTAAATTAATTACGTGTACATTGTTTGTGGCGATGTACAATTATACATTGTACTTACTACATACTTAGACAGTAGAGTACTCTACTACTCACTCTGAATTAAGTAATTTCCTACGTCTACTCATCCTTGCCCTCTATTTTTGTACTACCAATTTTATTTTCCCAATTGCCTCTATATCTAGACATTGTTTGAGATTGTGAACTTTTTTTTTTTAACTTTTGTTGTACTATGGACGATTTATAAGAATATTAAAAATCGCAATTTTTTTTTTGTAAATTTGACCAAAAAATCAAATTTAACAATAAAGTGGATATATGGTTAACCGAATTTTGGATACCGAATTTTGGATACCGATTTTTTTCAGATACCGAAAACCGGATAACCGAATTAACCGGGTTGGATATGGAATGACAATTTTACTCTTTTTAAAACCGGGTAACCGAACCGAACTTGAAAATCGGAGCGAGCAACCGGTTTTTCTCACCCCTACCAATCTATCTATATTAATATTATAAAAAAAAATAAAAAAAAATGCCCAAGTCACTTTTTCCTCACGAATATATGCTGGCTGAACATGGTACCAATCTATCTAGTTAATGATATGTTTCTTCATGAATTTCCTAAGGCCATAGCTCACTTCATGCCAGAAGGATTGTATGATCATTGTCCATGCCTTATTAGGCTGGTGATGGCTGATATTATAAGGGCGCCTAGATTCAGGTATTTTAATGTGTGGTGTAACACCCTGACTCGCTCGTTTCATATATTTTATAATTCATCTCATTAATATTCGTATTTCGTTTCATGCGATTTTCTCATTTCTAACTCGAGGAAACCGCTTCTTAAGCTTACGTGTCATGTTAGCGAATCGAGTGCTACGTTTACCGAGGCTAGAATTAGGGTCAGAAGGTTTGGGATGTTGTTTAGTAGGCTTTAGTGTGTGGTGATGGTGCTTGGCGAGGGAGGCGCGAGCACCTAATTAAGCTCGCTTGTGAGTCGCGGGGTGTGAAAGAGGGCGTCCGAGAGAGGCAGAGCAGAAGGCGCGACTGGAAGGCGAGCAAGGGGCGGATCACGCGCGATCGCTCGGCGACCGGGGCGCGGGCCACCGGAACGTGCACCATCCGTGGTGTGCTTAAGCTGGTTTCTTCAACTTTAATACTCCTAATTACACCCTAATTGATCATTATATCATATTTCACTCACCCTAAACATTTAAACCCTCTCTTCTCTCTCATAAATTCTCCCTAATCTCTCACAAATTCTCCATTAAAATACTTTCAAGATTCATGCTTTTTGACCTAATTCTCTTGTAAACCTAGTTCACTCATCTTTCTTTCGGTAATCCTTCGTTTTTTTCCTTATTCTTAGTATAGTTTTGATAGTTTAATTGTTATTCTTTACTATTAGGGTTATTTCTTATATGTTTGTGTATGAATTGTGTGTGTGGTCAAGGGAGAAGGTGAATTTATGGAGGAAGACACCATCTATCAATGATGAAGAAGGTTATGCTTGGTTTTGTGCTAAAAAGGTAATTGGGTGTAGCCCTAACCATATTTTGACTTGTGTGAGACCTTATAATTGATTGAGGATGTTTTGATTGTTGTTGTGAATGCAAAGTTATGACCTTTGACTTGTATGTGAAGTAAAGTTAGATCTTAGGGATGAATTGGAGTCGGTCTCACACTATTGAGTCTAATAACATGTTTTGGGATGTTTGTATGCCTTGGGATTGATTATATAGTTATTAAGGCGATTAAAGATGGTAGCTTTGGGTTAATACGATGAGTTATTGTGGCTATTATTGAGTTTTAAAGTTAAACTAGTTCTGCGCCCCGTGAAAATCACGGGTAGTCTTAATACTTTTCGTGATTTGTATTATTTTTGTAAATATCTAATAAAATATATTTATTGACTCTTTATCTATGTGTCTAGATAGTCAACATCGTTATGCTTGAATTTTCAGCTTGCATATATTTCACTATCTTTTTTTTTTGGGGTCGTTACATATTATTTGATACTTCGTACAATTGTAATATATATTATATGTACCAATTTCAAACCTTTAATTTAAAATAATATAGACTATAGAGAGTGTACCAAATATTACAAATTCTGTTAAAATAATTTTGGGGTAATAATGAAGAATGGGTTATTTCAAAAGTTAAAAAAAAAAAAAACGTAAAACAACTTTCAAATCTATTTTAAATATGCTTAAACTAATTTAAACGGAAAATGAACAAACCAATTAAATCATATATGACATAATAATTTTTCATTGTTTTTCCCCCTAACATGAATGAATAATTAGCTAATTTTCGCCACTATGAATTCTATGATCATCTTAATTTTAGTTATATGAATTAAAAGATAGAGTTAATTAAAGATTTGCCTATTTTTTATTAGTATTTTTATTAGATGATGACTTTAAATATACAATGCATACAAAAAATTAATTAAAATAAAAATAATAAGAATTTGTTAAAAGATTGATAAATGACTTAAAGACGTATTCGAACCACCAAATCACCCAAGCTAATAATATTATATTTTCTATACGAATATATATATGTGTGTGTGTGTAAGTATTCATAGGTACACGCATATTTAAATGGGATACCTCATATTATTGTGTAACATAAATACTAATAATAATCATAAGCATTAAGCCTCGTAGGATTTTAATTCTAAAATACATAAAAATAAATCATAAATAAAATAATCAAAGTCTTTTAACCACCATAATTAATTGTTTTCATACCCATTAAAACACTTGAGTGATACGATAAATTATGTTTACTAATTATATTAATTTTAAATCACAAAATTTTCCAACAAAAATCTCGTATAATATTATTTAAAAAGCCAAAATGCTGAAAATATAAAGAAACTAATATGATGCTTAAGAGAAATTAGATGATAATCTGTATGATACTACTAAAATGGACATTTTGTTTTAGAAAAAATATCAAATATATTTATATAAAATCTAATTAGATGATAGTTCGTATGATGCTATTAATACTAATATAAAGATATAAATTTTTAAAAATATATATTTTTTTGGTAAACGGTAAGTTTATATTAATAATGAAAGCCCAATACAAGTCATTATCCACATACATCAAGCATTTTGCAAAGGAGAATAGAGTAAGCTAGCTTCCTACCTCCTTAAATTGTCTAACCAATTCCTATCCTTACTAGATAAAGACTTAAACTCCAATATACTCAGCCTTAACAAAAGAGAACTTTGCACTTGCTTGAGCTGAACATGAAATTATATAAATTATATATAGCGAATATGAAATTATATAAATTATATGACTTGAGTATAGATTTTAAAATTTTAAGTTAATTTTTTTTTTTAATTTATTATGTTTATATACTCCGTATGAGTAAATTGTGCATTTAAATAGGAATAAGATAGATGGAAATTAAAAGATACTGAGTATATGAAAAGGTGTCATAATGGATCATATTTAATATCATTTTTTATTTTTATTTTTATTTAAAATGTTGTTTTTTAATATGATGACATGTGGCTTAATAAAGAGGGATTTTTTAGCAAATAGTGAGTTGTGGTTGTTTGATGGTGAAATGAAGTTGTTTAACTTGTTTAACTTGCTTTTTAATTATATATATATAGATACTCCCGGTTAAGCATGTTTCACTAGTAGTTAACAATATAATGTTGAGAATGGATAATGAAACGGATAATTATGTTATTGATAAGTTTAAGACGGATATTGTGATGATTTTGGGTAAAAGCCACATAGCGATTCCGGAAAGCCTTGGCTTCGACCCGGCTATCATCCATCCTCCAAAATAGTGCGTTCTCCTACAAAATAGACATAAAAACACAACAGAGACACGCGGAGGAAAATAGGGAGCGAAAAGCACATAAGAGCACTAAAAATGACGATAATCGCTAGTGAACCGGGGGTATAAAGTATATATAAATACGACACATCACTTTGTCTTTCAGATTTGGCATCTCTTTTCCAACCTTCACCACAACCTCACCTTCATTATTGTTAAGAGAATAACAAAGAATCAAGAAGAAAAGGGGGTAATATGAGGGCAGATGAAAATGGGGGTATTTTGGTCTTTTCAAGTCGTTTTTAGGTTTTAATTAAACCTGGTAGTAACTATTAACCGAACCAAGCATAGTTAGGGGTGTGCAAAAAAAACCGAACCGATAAACCGAACCGAAAAACCCGAGAACCGCACGTTTTATAGGTTGATGCCCAACAGATTAAGAAATAATGGTTGGCGCATCAACCAGATTAAAATTAACGGTTTACGGTTCGGTTTAGGTTCGGCATTTTGAGTTAACGGTTAACCGAACCGAACCGTTAAGAGCAAAAATATAAATAAATTATACTTATATATACAAACTAAAACATAAAGTTTAACTTTACAACTTTCATCAATTTCAAATATCAATTATTTATTCTACCGTATTTTTCTAGCACTCAAAAGTAGGGATGGCAATGGATCGGGTTCGGGTCGGGTGGAGCCTCACCCGAATCCATCACCCGACTCCATCCACTCCACCCGAATCCATCATCCATCCGACTTACCTTCACCCGAATCCAATCCACCCGTCATCCATGGGTGAATCGGGTGAATCGGGTGGTCCACTGGATTCTCAAATAACAAAAAATATAAAAAATAAATTTGTCGTTTTTATTTTGGACCGTTAGTATGTTGTTACAGTGCGTCGTAATTAATAACTAACTTACATTTTTTTTTTTTAATTTGACAGAATAAACGGTTCGCGGTGAACCGCATAAAGCAGATTAAAAAGGTGAGCAAGGCAGTATAATGCAGTTCTTAATGGTTCGGTTTAGGTTCGATTTTTCCGAACCGAACCGTGAATCAGTAAAAATTAACGGTTCGATTGCACGGCAGATTAATGAACACCCCTAAGCATAGTGTTAGTAGTTATAAAGTCAAAAACAATGTGGATATAAGTTTGAAAACGCACTAAACCATGGGTGTAATTGTTAATTTACTCCAAAAGATAATATAAATTTGGAAAAAATTCACAAGAATAATCCCAACTGATACCCGTCTTCCAAAAATAATCACAACTCAAAATAATCCCAAAATAATCCCAATTATTGAAAGTTATTGTATATACTTTCGCCAAATTTAACTGGCTCAACTTATAAAAGAAAGTCGAACCGATTTTAAATTTGGATAGAATAAGTGTGATGAAAATTTAAATTTGGTTTAACATTCTTTTGTACCTATTTGAGTCAGTTAAAATTGGCAAAAGTATATTATTGAAATAATTTTCAATAGTTGAGATTATTCTGGATTATTTTGAGTTGCGATTATTTTTGAAAGATAGGTGGTGATAGTTGGGAATTATTGTGATTTTTCCTTTTAGAAATATTGTCAACTAAATTTTAGGAATATTGTCGCTCCAAAATATGCAATGTGAGACCGTTTCACACGAGCCTTATTGAACATTATATGCCCAACTCACTCTGGAGTCAGTCAGGTCACTCAATGACCCAAGTTAAGCCAATTTGTATGATTAAAACCAATTGTCAAATTATTAAGCCAATTTAATTGGGTCATGTGTATTAATTTCTTCAACAGGGTAGTCTATGTTAACCCGTAAATCTTGAACATCATCCATGGCTTCTTATTGTTTGACATTGTAGATTGATTGAATGACGATTGACATTTGACACTGCCACAAAGAAATGACATGCAATTTGTTCAACATTTTGAATATCGTGTCACCGGGAGTCATACTCAAAGCCACGACACAACGTGCAACACCGTAATTGTTTGTACTAGCTTGTGAACAGAAGCCAGCTACCGCTTGCCCATCGAAAAAACATTCATAAATCAAGATCTACTCATTCTAGTGCACATAAGTACATGACCCTTCCAACAGAGTACAGATTCTACATCACAACTCAAAATAATCCAACAATCATTTACACGCCATTTACTGCTTTCCGACTTACTGAAACTTGAGACGGTCAAGGCTTTCTGATACGGTTTTCATCCTCGGCCTCAACTCAGGGTCTGTTTCTGTGCAGTTCAATGCAATATGAAATGTGGCCAGTACCTGTTTTTTCGCATAAACCTCGTGCAGCAATGCTGGATCTATGATCTCCGACAAAGGTCGTTCTTCCTGGAACACCTTCCTTACTAGGCTTTCCAGTCCTTTCCCGTCATTGTCGGGAGCAGCATCCGGCAGCCGGCCTGTCAACATCTCCATAAGCACGATGCCGAACGAGTACACGTCACATTTTTGGGTGAGTTTGCCACCTGACCGTGCTTCGGGTGCTGAATAGGCGACGGAAGATGGGCCTAGGATCTTTGTGCCCACTAGCAGTGAATGGGTTAAGCTGGGCCTTCGTGACTGTGATGCAGATTTAGACGTACCGCTCAGAAGTCGGTTTAGACCGAAACCTGAAATGTAGGAATGCAAGTCCTCATCCAGCAGGACTTTGGACGATTTGATGTTTCCGTGAACGTATTTTTTCGGACTGCACTCATGGATGTGCGTCAGACCTTTCGCCGCTCCCTGAGCAATTTTCAGTCTCGAAGCCCAAGGCAATGGAGGTACGTCGTTGGTAGGCCCACCTAAGAAACAAAAACCCATTTAGTCTAAGGAATTAAAATGTCATACAACATTCAAAATACAAACTCGTATACAGCTTCGACGAGATAAACACCCACATGGATCCAAGACAGCGATTCCCTAATATTCTACTCCGTAATAAGTACACGAAGTATTATTTATTTGTATACTTATTTAATGGTTTAATACGTCCTTTCCTGATCCAGCACGGTCATTTTTCTAATCACACTGCACACAGCATCACGAAATTCACGACTAGCTACACAAATCACCTGTAAACTGAATTCTAAAGCAATCCTTAATTGATCAGGCATTCAGAATGTGACATTCCATTAACGAAGAAGATCTGACAACACGAGTATGACATAGCAAGTTAGATAATTGCGGTGACCTGAAGCAAAAATATATTGCAACATACTCGCATTTGAAAATCAAACAATTTTTCTATCCCAATTACAGTCGGAGGAGGATGAAACCTAAGCAATAAATATGAAACGAGTAGTATGAGAATCAACCAGCACAACTTCTGAATATATTCAAATGGAAACAGATTCATCCACTGAAATACTTATGGTCATAAATCTTGCACGAACTTCATAACATAGTTTCCCGTCCGTAGTAGCTCTATTAGCGAACAACAAACAACTAAAAGCACACTAGAAGGATACTCCATACAAGATAAACAAAACATGCATAAATATCAAGGATTAAACATCAACAAAACATATATCACAGTGTCAAACGGCTAGCAACGACAAACACAAGAAACCCACACATAGAATTCACTAGTAGGGAAAGATACTGTTGAACAAAGTAATTAACTTCAAGCATTCAAAAGGCGCGGACATCATACTAACCATGCAAAGCATTGTACAAGCTTCCATTTCTGATAAAATCCGAAACCAAGAGCTTTTCATCTTGAGCGTAATAATAAGCCCTCAACCTCACAACATTCGGATGTTGAACCTTCCCAATAGCCTCAACTTCGGCCTCAAACTCCCTGTATCGCCACATTGCATCATCAGCCTCACTCAAACGCCTCACCGCCACCACCATAGGCGGCACCAAATTCGACAACGACCCCTTACCCCCACCGCTACCCCCTGCCACCACTCTATACACAATCCCACTTCTACTCTTCCCCACCACGTATGCTGACGCCCTCAACAAATCCTCCAATTCCAACCCAAACTCTTCCTCGTCAATCACCACAAATTTACCCTTTTGCCCCTCGTCCTCGTCCTCGACTCTAACATCCTCCCCTACCATCACCCTCACGTGACTCACCACCTCCCCTTTCCCCAATTTACCCTTTGTAACCCCCAAATACTTCCTCCTCACTCTCACCCACAAAATTACCAAAATAACCCCGCAAACCACCACCACCCCCACCACCACAAACACCCCAATGACGAGCGGTATCGAGCCCGCCTTCCTCCCAACCACGTCCCCGGGCCCCACATTAGGGTTTATAGGATTTTCAAGGCTTGTAGGGTTTTCAGGGTTTAGGGTTTCCGCGCAGGGGTTGCTGAGCGGAAACCCGCAAAGCCCTAGATTCCCGGCGAAAGCGGTGGGGCCTTGATTAAGCAGTGACCCCACCTGAGGAATCTTCCCGGACAAGTTATTATGCCGGAGATCAATACTGACCATCACCGGAAACTCACCAAAACTCACCGGAACTCCGCCGGAAAACCCATTCCACGACAGATTAAGCGTCCCCTGCAACCGAGTCAACTCACTGAGTCCACTTGGCAGAGACCCGTTCAGCAGATTATCCGACAAGTCAAGGAAAGTCAACCCCCTGAGGGACCCGACTTGGGCGGGAACCGGGCCGGAGAGGCGGTTGTGGGCCAGGTCAAGGGCGACAAGTGACGTGGCATTGAAGAGCTGAGGTGGAATGGTGGAGGTGAAGTTGTTGGAGGAGAGAGAGAGGTGAGTCAGCGAGTCGAGTGCACCGAGTTCGGAGGGAATGTAGCCGGAAAGCGAGAGGTTTGAGAGGGAGAGGAAAGTGACACGGTTTTGGGTGCATCGGACACCGAACCAGAGGCATGGAAATGGGTCGGATATGGACCAGCTCGACAGTGACCGGGTCGGGTCGGAGGAGATGGCGGATTTAAGTGCGAGTAATGCCAGACCATCTGAGTTTAATGAAGTCGACAACGAAACGAAATTAAGGAGGAATAAAAATGGGAACAACCTAAAGAGTGAAGTGCAACGAGAAGTTGCAACAAGAAACATAATGAGTTTTTGAGTGAGTTTTGGAGGAGATTTTGAGGCAGTTTTGGTTAACAAGGTATGGTGTGTTAGTGTGTATTGCTGTGGACTGTGGAGTGGTGTCTCGAAGAGTGACAAAATTTGAATTGTTGTTGGTATTATGCACGTTTAAAGAGAGGGGGGCCCTCCACCCCCATTACTCTGTGATTTCAGCTTTTTTTTTTTTAGCCCTTTTTCTTTATTATTTGAATTTTGTAGTGTTCATATGGGATTGTGTTACTTTTTAATTACCTACTTTCAATTTCAATGCTCAAATTAGTTAGATCTCACTGAATATACCTAACCTGAATAATCTAACCCGAACAATTTGACGCAGATCTTATACGACACCTGATCTTTAGACCTGAAGTCGACCCTAAATTCGAATTGATCCGATGAACTATAACCCAACCCGAATGTTTATGCGGCAAACACATTATTATCCATTAATAATTCGATGTTAGGTAACCCGAAAATGACTTGAACTCGAAATAGTCCGACCCGACCCAAACTACACCCGAAAATAGTAAACCCGAAATAAGCCCAACCCAAACTAATCTAAACAGAACCCCAGCCCAATTGACCCGTATGTTAGGTCTAAAATTTGTGATGTTAAATTTCACTTATAGTCGCCTTAAACTTGATTCACCCCACGGGGCGGGGAAGAGGGTAGGGATGGGTACTCCATAGCCATGGCTAGTAGAACTGTTAAAAATTGACCTGATTTAATAAACCGCCTGAAATCAACATGTAAATAACCCGAAATCAACCTGCATTTTTCGACTCGAACCCAAAATTACCCCAACGAAAAAATGGGTTAAAACTCGATTTGTAGCAGGTTAAATGAATTACGTTCTTATATATAAAATGTCATTACCAATTCACATGCAAATTCTTACTTCGGATCAATTTTAAACATTCACACCTAGTAAATGGCGAAAGTGGTGATTAGCCTCTTAACTATTGTGAATTGTGAAACTAAATACCTTAAATTTTAATTGGAGTAATTAACCCTCTTTACTTTCCCTTGATGTGAAATTTAACGCCTAATTTATTTTTCAGTTAACATCAATTAATTTATATGTGATGGGGAATAGTCAGTAGGGTATGTCTGACCGCACCGAATGTCAGGTTAAGGGGCCGCCCGGCCATGGTCACCTGGCTTCCAGGCCATGGTCATCTGGCTTCCAGGCCATGGGAAGATGACCGAATGGGGCCGCCCAGTCTCTCATGGATACACGGCCCCGTAGACACGGCCAGCCGTAGGAGACAGGAGACAACCGTGTCAGAGTCTGTTAATAACTAACCACTACAAGACAACGTTAAAAGGACAATGAGTCAGCTTTACAGCTGTGTGGAACCCGGGAATCGGAGACGAGGGATCCAACTCGGCGTCTTGCTTAAGGGCGCATTAAAGTTAAAAAAGATTAAGTTAGAAAAACCTTTAAGAACTGTTTTGGAGTCGCCACCTAATTATCGCGGAAATTAGGAACCTGCTACCATGTTCTAAGCTAAAAACATGTCCTAGATTTTGGAGCACGCCGACACCCCTAGATCTAAGGCTTGTGAAACCAGATTGGATTCGGGGTGAGGGTACTTTAGAAAAAGAGTTAATTCAATTAATGATTTATGAAAACCTTTTAGAAAAGCCTATGTAAAAATAGCCTCTACTGACTTAAAACAATCCATGTAAGATGATATTTGAGCTAATGTTATCGCTACGTACAAGTGCGATAAAGTTTGTAAAAGAAAGCAGATGCAGATGCAAAAAGATTGATTAAAACCCTCAGTTTAGCATGTTTAACTTGTTAACAGCAGTTGATTAAAGGTCGAATTCATTGTTTAAGTTGATTTTAATGCAAAATAAGAAGGTGCAAGATGCATGCAAATAAAATAAAGTTCAATTGTCCATTGGTTTATTTTATAAAGGTCGGTTGCTTATGCGACTTTGGCGTGTCATCGGATATGGAGTGTACCCGAAGTAAATAGAACACTTGGAGTGCAAGCGCGCTGGGTGCCAAACCCGGGGGGGCGCTAAAGTGTAGACCCCTTTGTTAGTCCATAGAAAATAAGAAAAAGCTTTGATCCAAGTGGATCGGTACCTACCTTGTCCTGACGCTTCAGATCTGGGCAGAGCTTCTTGAACTTAAAGGAGGATGAATTCAACACGGGATGGTGTGTTGAACTCAAGGATTTGAGTGCGTGAGGCTTTGAGAGAGTTTTGTAGTGTGTTTGCTGTGAAAGATGGTTGTGAATTGTGTTTTTCGAGGTCAGGTATAGGGGTGTATATATACTAAAAACCTCGGAGAAATTAGGAAACCCGGGGATAAAAACAAGCCAGGAAACCGCATAGCCTTATGCGGTTGCCCAGGCAAACCGCATAGGCTTATGCGGTTGCCACCTCAAACCGCATAAGACTATGCGGTTTGAAGGTGTGGTTTTTTGCGTAGTTTCCTAGTTCCGGTTTGATTATATCTCGAAAAGATTTAGTATAATCCTTGCTTGTACGTCAAGGAAAAGGCCTAGGATATTTCTGAGATATTTTGATGTTCAGGGCTTTGGAGTGCGGGCCAAAGGCTGGGTTTGGGCTCGGTTTCGGGCCCGAGACCCGAAAAAATGAAAAGGGTGTATTTGCATAGATTTTGTGAGATAAGGTAAGACGTGAGGTTGTATTTTGTGTAAGAGGAGGTTAAAGGGAAGATCTAGCCGCCGGGCCTAAATTTAGGGATTTAGGAATGCTGAATTAGACCTCGTTAATGTAAAAGGGCTAATTGTAGTGCAAATGCGAAGCTCATGCCAAATGAAGCAGGACAAGGACCTAGCTAGACTCCAAATGGACAAAATGAACGTTTATTTAAAGCGATGTAAAGCGACCTTAATCATTTTAACATTTCAAACGACTCAAAATGAATTCGACATTAGTTAGAACCGTTTAAGTCAACGTTAGAGCATGCGTAATAAAAAAAAGTCCGTGATACATCACAGGGTTTTGTGTGGGAGGGTACGGATATGGGTATCCACAGAGCCCCCAGTTTGACTGAGCTCGGACTAGAGCGAAAGTCAAACTCCACGACCATATCCGGACCATTACAGTCTCGATACAGTCAGCGGAACGAAGCATGTGTCCATGGGTGAGACGAGGACTTCGAACCGGGCTAAACGGGGAGGGGCGTACATGTTTAAGGACGTGACGGTCCATGCATGCTATAAGAACTGCCGGCCTGCTGAGTGTCTTCGTCGTGCTTGTTGTACTGTCGTTGTTGGTGCCTTTGTATATGCGTGGTATCGTCGGATGCTTGGTGCTGCTGCTTGTAATGTCTTCGTATTGCATGTTGTTGAAATGTAAAAGGGGCTAAAGTGCAGGGGTGCATGTGCTTGTAAGATGTTTGGGTATGCGTGAGGTGTATAATTGAGTAGGGGTGTTCATGTAGGTGTTGGTGTAGGTCTCGTGAAAGAGCGTCCGTGTAATGCTTGTGCTTGAACCCGCCGAGGAGCGTCTATGTAGAGTGAAACTCTTGGAGTTAGGTGTATATTGCAGAGTGCTAGTGCTTGGGCTCGCCGAGGAGTGTCTATGTAGTTGTAATTGCATATGATTGCCTTCCGTTGAGGAGAAAATGATGTAATGCTCGTGAAGAGCGTTCGTGCTTCTGCTTCTGTACCGTGCATTAAATGCTTAATATACGCGTATGGTGGACTGTAGGTGACGCCTTAACCCAGGCACGGGACGTACTTGGAGTTGTATTAGGGCCAAAATGAGTTAGGAATTCGAAAGTAGGCGTAAAACGAGAAAAAACCCGAGAAAAACCACAGGTAGAAACCGCATAACCTTATGCGGTTCGTGGTGCAAACCGCATAAGGCTATGCGGTTTGCCATGCTGGCTGTAGGGGGCTTATAAAGGCACGAGGATACCGTGACTTTGCCTCATTCATCATTTTCGGTTTCTTGCTCATAAAAACACTAAAATTCGATTTCTCAACCAAATTTG
This sequence comes from Dianthus caryophyllus, assembly GCA_023091065.1. NCBI lineage: Eukaryota > Viridiplantae > Streptophyta > Magnoliopsida > Caryophyllales > Caryophyllaceae > Dianthus > Dianthus caryophyllus. The sequence continues at coordinate 16,447,209 of CM041527.1, read as the reverse complement.
CTCGTTTTTCTTGCGTTGCCTTGCTATGGAACCGGGTAATGCTCCATTTTAACTTGCTTTTGCGTTATTTGTTGTTGTAATTAGCTAATTTTGCCTTGAAATGTTGAAAAGACGGGTTTTGAATGAAAACCCGAGTTTTGCTTGAAATTTGCCGTTTGAATGCTTGAAATTGACGTCATTGTGTTGCATTATGCTATGTGAACGTGTATGTGTGAATTGATTGTGATTTGGACCGTCTTTGTGTGAAAAACGTCCAAATTAGGTTTCGGGCCCGAAAACAAGCCCGGATTTTCCGACCCGAAATTTCAATTAAACTTCGGTGTAGGATGCCCATAGTGTGTATAGCATGTCTATAGCGTTAATTTTGCAAAAATGTCGAGCTAAGGCTTTCAAATCGCCGTCTTAAGTCGTAGTTATACGGAGTAATAAAGGCGAATTGGGGGTTTTTGATCGGGGTGACCAAAATGCAATTGCTTATAATGGTTTGTTGTTGGGGACTATTATGGCGCGTAGAAACCATAAAGTTGTAATTTCGAGGTGTAGAGAACGGTTTTCGGCTTAATTGTGAATTAGGCCTAAAAATGCTCTGTAGGGCGTATAGTGCAATGTGTTAAAGGATGTATATGTATTATGTGCGTATTATTTGTTTGTGTATGTGTATGCCAAGTTGTATGCTTGCATGTATTATAGCTGTATGTATTGGTTGTGTTGGTTGCAGGAGAGGGTTCTGGTCGTATTACGAGATCAAGATCTCGTAAGAGTACTAGCTCGAGGACTGAGGGAGCTTCTAGCTCGAGTAGTTTGAGGCGTTCGCGTAGTGAGAGGGACGCTGACCCTCGGGACCTGCCCACGAGACGTGGTCAGTCACGAGGTAGGGGTCAGGGCCGTGCGAGGCGTGACCCTGTGCCTGATCCTGAGCATGAGCTTGCTCAAGAGCTAGTGGAAGAGCTGGAGGCTGAGATGGATGTTGTTGAGGAGGAGGCCGAGGAGGCTGCGGAGGCTGTGCCTAGGGCGAGTAGCTCTAGGCCGCGAAAGTCACGTGCGAACAGGGCGTTCGCCAAGGGCTGGGATGGCCATGACCTTCTACTTGCTCCGAAGAGACACGTTTCCTATCGGGCGACGATGGGTTGGCGGAAAGGTCCGATGAGGACTTTCTCGGGCGTCTCGTCCATGATGTATGCTTTCGAGAAGAAGCTTTCGGAGGGTGCGCAAGCTCGGGTGTTGCGCAGTGCTTTTGGTCCTCTAGTCGAGCACTGGAGGGCGATCATGAGGTCAAGTCGACGGCGAACCCGATCGTCGATCAGGGCCTTCACTGACAGGTATTGGGATACCACGACGACGTTTCACATGCCCGGCTTTGAGGCCGGTATTACTTTGTCAGGGTACGCGGTGATGACGGGGCTTCCGTTCGGGGACCATGACATGAGTTTTGGATTTGCGCCGTCTATTGAGGACGAGGTGGTGACTGCCGCGATTGGCGGTGGTTTGGAGGTGGAGTACGAGGGTAACCCACCTTATGTGATCAAGACTAGCTTCATCCTGGAGTACTTTGAGGGGAAGACTGAGCGAGGCCCCTCCGAGTGGACTGACGAGCAGAACGCTCGTTTGTGGTTGTGGTGGTTTGTTAGCGCCGTGTACTTCGGCGATAAAGGTGAGAGGGCGACGACAATTGACTGGGTGTCGCCATCCTTGGGCTTGTGCACTCGATTCTGCATGGACGCGGTGAGGCCGCGGGTCATGAATGGAGGATCGAGACTGTCCTTAGTCTCGCCTGGGTTTGTGATGGAGGTATGTATTGATTTTGTTTTTGTTTTAGATGCATTGTTATTCGTCTTTGTTGTCTTGTAATGTGTTTTTGTATGTGCAGTCGTGGATCTTCAGTCACTTTCCTTTTCTGCTGCCTCGCGTCTTTGTAGCGATTCCGCGGTGTATCCGTGATGCGTGGGCCGCGTGCACGTGCAACCGTGCGGCTTTTGACTGGTCGTATGACGAGGTTCGGGTGCTTCTGAACCAGATGCAGTTTGATCAGGTTTGTGTTTGAACCATTTTAAATAGAGTGTACTTAAAATGATTGTATTTATGAGTGTTTGAACCATTTTAAATAGAGTGTACTTAAAATGATTGTGCTTATGAGTGTTTCTTCTTGTTGCAGTTCGTGCCGTTCCCATGGGGCCAGTATGCGGGCATTCCGGAAGGCATCGGGGCGCGGTTTGCATTGCGAGATACTCAGCGTCTGTACTTGGCGACGCCGTATGGGCCGGTTTGGTACCTTGGAGAGCGTTTGGTCTTTCAGGCAGGGTGGCCAGCTCCAGTGGTGCCTAAGGACCCGCCGAGGGTCCTGTTTGAGCGAGGGGTTTCCGCTCAGGATCGGATGGCGTTGAACGGGGAAGGAGAGTCGGTGAGTCTTCTCTGTCCTGGGGAAGATTATGGCCAGTTTGCTCAGTCTCGGCTTGCTTGTGGGCCGATTGAGGTATGCTTGCTTCTTTCTTTTGAGGGTGCGTAAGGTAATTTTTGCGAAAAATTTCCCTGATGTGTGCATGACGTGTGCTTTTTGTAGTTGTTTGATCCCGAGATGGCGGAGCAGCCTGGCGACTTTCCTACCACCGTTGAGTATGACGAGTCGGGTGTCCGTCGTACCTTCACTTTGCCGACGTACTTGCCGGTGACTACTGACGCGGGCATGGACAGCTGGACGGGCAAGGTGAAGAAGGTATGTATCTTTGTCTTTGTATATGTGAGTGAGCCCCCAGTTTGATCGAGGTATGAGTTATAGTGATGATCAAACTTGTGAGAGTCGTGTTTTTGTGTTACCCCCTCGAGTTTGACTTAATTTGAGTGAAATTAAGGCAAAGTGGGGTTGGCTGCTTTTGTAGTTGAAATTTCCCCCCTAAGTTTGACTTAATTTGAATGAAGTTAAGGCAAAATGGAGAAAAATGTGCTTTGTTTTTGAAATTTCCGCCCTAAGTTTGGCTTAATTTGAGTGAAATTAAGGCAAAATGGAGAAAAATGTGAAGTGTGTATGTGTTTTGTATCGCAGGTGGCTAAGGTGGCGCATAAGAAGCTATGGCGGATAGCTAACTGTCGATATGAGAATTTATAGAAAACCCGACAAACACCCAATGATGATAGGACGACGTGTATAACGTGTCATTTATTTGAGTTCGTTTTACGATGTAAGCCGGACGCTGTCGACGCAGTGCTTTTTAATTTAAAGGATATTTGATTTATTTGGCCCTGTCAAATCTTATTTTTTGTCGCAAGTATGTATTTTATTGAAAATAAAATACTTCGATTTGAAAAATCATTTTAAATATTTCGATTTGAAAAGTCGCTTTTACAAATTCATTCTTTTTGACTTGAAAAGTCGTTTCTCATGCTTTTAAAACAGTTTATTAAATCGTATTCGATTTAATTCGCTTTTCTTAACAAAGAAGTTTTATAACTCGTTTTAAGCTCGATTTTAAGAACGATTTTGAGCCCGTTTCAACACGAATTTCAAAGCCTTTTCCCTGCCCATTCTCCCCTTCGAATAACCAGCCCAGCCAAAACACTCATCAAACGCAGCCCAAAGCCTCCATCCCGTGCTCTGTTTTGGAGCAACCCAAAACCCGTCCTTTTGAAATCCAAACTCCTGCCCACGAACAAAACCCGTTACCTGACCCATATGCCCCATTTACCCTTTGCTTAACCTCCAAGAAACGTCACTGAAAAACCCTAAAACCCCCACGAAAAGAGCTTGGAACAGCAGCTCTTGAAAAGGAGAGAGAAGCCGCTCTTTTCCCTCAAAAACCCTACCCTTCTACCCTATATATATACACCATCCACAAGCCTTCAATACACACGAAATATACAGCTCTCACACATAATACAAAGTCCCAAAAAAGCCTCAAAAAGAAGTCGAAAAAGCGGTCAGAAAAACAGAGCATTCCCTTGCGTTTTTCAGTCTGCTATTACCTCTTCTGCTTCGTTTTTCGTATTGTAAACTTCTCAATCTCTCTAATTTGTTTACCTAATCTTAAAGTTCACCTTACCACGATTCTAAAACATCTTTCAGTTCGAAATTTCGTTGAGAAACGAATAAGTTACAAGCTTTTGAAAATTGCTGTCAGTTTTGGTACGAAGTACGGTTTTTATTATTGGTTTTCGTCGACGACGGCCCCTCGGGATAAAATCTTACAATCGATTACGACTCGGATATTTGGTCAACGATACATGTGAGTTGAGGGTGCAAAATACTCTTTTTATTTTGTTAATTTATCGTTTTTTTATTGTCTTTATAGCCTCTGTCGTATTTTTATTCTCTGTCGTTCTGTTGCTTATCATCGTAGTTGTTGTTTTTTATCGTTTGTTTTAGACTTATTCTTTTAGCATGATTATGACTTGTATATGAGAATGTTTCGTGCCCCTTTATACACTTAGTATGCATGTGTAGTTCTCTTGTGTAATATGATTCGCGTAGTGTGGCTTGCTGTCGTTATTTTGATTTAGGATTTGCTTGTTAGCCTACATATAATTGGGTCTCATTCACGTTTGATGGTCAGAAATTTGGTTTATCGCGTTCTTCCAGTTTCGTGACTCGTGTGCGTAGGATAGTTTAGTTTTCATGACTTTGCATTGTCGATTGGTTTTGGTGTCATAACTCATCACGTTAATCAGTGCAGTGCATCTCGTTTCTGTCTGTTGTTGTGTTTTCCTTCTCTATCTCGTTTCTATCTCGTTCATCTCGTTTGTGTATGAACTTGAAATTTCAAGTGTCGTGCTTAAGTGGTCATGTTGCACGTTTGTATTTGTTTGTGTTTAGTCGCTCTTGATTATTTATGCCTTTGCGTAATTCGTGTGCACTCATGCTACTGGTTTCGTATGCAAGGCTCTTGCTGTGTGAATATTGTTTGATTATTAGTTTCACCCCACGTCATCTGCTCATGTTGGTTTCTTTTTAGTTGTATTTAATTATCAGTTTACACGCTCGTTTGTATGTTTGTTCGTGTCTGTTTACTGCGATTTGCACATGTTTGCCCCTTCGTTTAGTGGTACTTAGCTTATGTGTTTGCTTGTTAGTTCATTATAATGTACAGTGCTTAGTAATGTCGATCATCCATGCTTGTTTACGTTTTGTTCATGCTTGTGTTTGTTGCAACCTGTGAATCTCTTGCGCGTTCATGTAGGTTTGTATAGGTCTTCGTATGATGTGTTTGAGAGTTTATGTTATTTGCCCATATTTGTGTGGACTTGTTTATTTCGGTTTGTGCTGGTATGTACTTCCGTTATTTGCGTATTAGATTACCTAGGCACTTGCTTGTACATTGATTACTAGTTGCATCCACTTTATTTGAGTATGTTAGTGTGTCAATTAGTTGCATTTATTTGTGAGTTTATGCGTTTGTTTGTTCGTTCATTCGTATTTGCTTGACTTGTGTAGGTCTGCACTTGTTTGTTAGTTTATTCGTTTGGTTGTGTTTGTCTGTCGCTTTCCTATATGCGTATGGAGTGTTTGTTCATGATAGTCGTTTATACTTGCTCTTATTAGTCATGTTTATTTATTTTCTATTCGTCTGCCGCTAACGTTTGTTAATCTATCTTATGCTGTCGATAAGTATTTCTGCTCATTTTCTTTGTTTGCTAGAATAGTAAATGAACTCATGTTAAATAACTTCGACGAAATTATTTGTGCATTAAACGACATAGAACGGATGTAATTTATTTAGGGTTGAAAATATTTGTTTGCATACCTGCATATGTACTCGTAATAGCCATGGTTTTATTTAGTAGAGACCGTTATTGTAACGGGCGGGGTTAGGCGTTAAATTAATGAAATTCTTTTAAACTTCCTAATACGTAAACTCACACGAACTCATTTTCTCTAAAATTTGGTTTCTAAATTCCATATAAAATTTAGTGGCGACTCTTTTCGAATTAAAAATGTTTTTGAAATAAAACATCGCGTGGATCAAAATCCCTTGTCCACAATTTGGTGACTCCGCTGGGGACAGTGAAACTTGAAAAGTAAAATGATGGCTATTTAGAGTACCCTTTCTCTTTTATGTTATTTATGCATCATACTGTTAGGATTCGAACCATTTCTCCCCTTGGGTCGATTTCAGGGTGGGGAAATGACGTTCACTATGTCTGATTTAAATATCAAGGTGGTTCCGTCGAGGTTAGCAACCGCACTTTCGCCATATAGTTACAAACTTATGGTGGTTGCGTAGGTTACCTAACAGCGCGGGATCATTGGCATGGACCCTTTTCGAGACTTAGAATAGTCTAGGTCATGCATTGCATCCTTGAACTGCGTATGACTAAGTGCTCTGTGATTTCTAAGGCCGCGTTTTCAATCCTTTTTAGTCAAAACCGCATCTTTTCAATCGTATATTTTCCAAAAAAATCTTTCTTTGCTGAAATGCTGTCTTTTTAGGATTAGAATAATCTTGAATACTTTCCAACGCTATCTTTTCCGAAAAACAAAGATTTTTGTCCAAGCTGAAATGCAATTTTCGACTTTAGCTCTTTTGAAAAAAGATCCATTCCTAGCTGAAATGCTGTTCGTTTAGGATTAGAATAATTTTAAACAATTTTCGACTTTAGCTCTTTTGAAAAAAGATCCATTCCTAGCTGAAATGCTGCTCGTTTAGGATTAGAACAATCTTAAAATGTTTTCCGATTAAAAAAAAAAGGGTTTGAATAATCCTGTTTTAGCTCTTTAAAGTTTTTGCAAATCAAACTTTATCTTCCTTCCGTCGTCCTCGATCTCAAATTTCAAGTCTTGCTTTGAGTTTAACCCAAGTCTAGAACAAGGAGTCCGAGTCAGTCCATCCCCGTAGTCCACTTTGGAGTCCATGTGTAGGTTGGAGTCGGGCTGTTTTTTTTTTTTTTTCGGGTCAGGTTATGGTGGTGGGTTTCTTTCAACTATTCACGTGCGCGTCAGTCAAGTTATGAGTGTGCAAAGGGTTTATAAGTCGATGACTGAATGATGTTCGGGATTTTAATGTAGAAAGGCCAGTCGAAACAAGAAGCATGACTACCGCGGAACAGTTAAGCATACTCAATGATACTCTAGCTGCAATGATGAGTCGTTTGGAGTCCGTAGAAAAGAAGCTGACGGTGGAAACTCCACCGCCTCCACCACCAACTGAACTTGAGAAGCGCTTCAAACTAATAGAGGAGCAACTGAAGTTGTCTCATGGGGAAAGCATTCACTTCGAGAATGCTCGTGGCTACACGCCAGTCCAAGATAAGCTACCGACCAATTTTGTGCTTACTGACATCCCTAAGTTTAAGGGAACTGAAGACCCATTGCAACATATCCGATCTTACAAAGAATACCTCGCTTTGAAAGGAGTACCTGCTGAAATGTTGTCCCACGTTTTTGCTCAATCTTTGGGGGAACATCCAAGGAAATGGTTTTATGGTCTCGAACTCAAAAATTTCCCGACTTTTGAGGATATCGCCGTGGAATTTTGTAAGCATTTTGCTGATAATGCTGAAATTCAAACCACTATGCGGACATTGGAAGTAATGACGCAAAAAGAAAAGGAGGGATTTACAGAGTTCCTTAATCGATGGCGCGCAGAGAGCGTGAAATTGCCAAAAAGGCCCGAAGAGGTTGAAATGGTAGATAAGTTCGTTAAGAATCTTCGTCCCGTCTACCGAGATGCTATCAAATACCAAAATTTCAGCTCATTCAAAGACCTTAGCCGAGTAGGGAGGAAAATAGAGGACGATGTCCGAACTGCAGAGGCCGAAAAACCTAAGGGGTATCAAGGGCCCTCTTCCTCTAAGTCAAGGGTATCTAATTCAGCTAATCACGTGCAAGCAATCAGTTTTGGGGGCCCTCGAGAGCAACAACGTCGAGCACCAAGGGCGTTTACTGATATCGGATGCACCTATGCCTCTGCTCTTCAAAGGCTCTCGGCCCAAGGAAAGTTGAGCCTAATTGGTCCAACTCCGGACCCACCTGCTGACCGACAAGGTAAATGGTACAAGCCAAACGCATACTGTGCGTTCCATCAAGGGAGAGGTCACGATACGGAGAATTGTTTCCGCCTTAAGCACGAGATCCAAGACATGATTGAAAATGGATCTTTGCCAATTCCTACGGTCAAACCGAATAATGTGACTAACCCTTTCGGCAACCACTCCAACGCGGTGTTCATGGGAGACAATGATGATATGTCTCACTTAATCCGACCCGTCAATTATCTCACCGGGTTTTTCGTGGGAAAAGTTTACATAGATTGTGCTGATCTTTTTCCCAAAGCAAGAAATGATATTCGCATTGGGGATTTCAACATCGATTGTACACCATATCTTGCTCAAAGCGGAAATGAAATTAATGGGGTTTGGGCAGATGATGAGGATGATATTTATCTCACCGAAGGTGCAGTCATCCCACGTACCCAAGCTGAAATCATGCAGTTACGAAAAGATGTCCTCGAATCTGATCATCTAACTCGGTCCGGACGTCCTTATCGAGTAGAAAAATCGAGAAGCACATCTATTTTTGGGGACACCCAAAACGCAACGCAAGCAAGTACGCCTACTGTAACAAAAGCACTCGAAGAAGTGTCGACCGCAGGGGATCCCCTTATCAAGCAATTATAGAAAACTAAGGCGGATGTCTCTATATGGGAGCTTATTCTAAGCTCGTTCGAACATCGTCAAGCTCTGCTACAATCTTTGATGAACATGACTGTGTCTCCCACCACCACGCCAAACGATATGATCTCGTTGGTTTCATCAAATCAACCACGGCTTACAAATGCCGTGACCTTCTCGGATGAGGACTTGCCTTTTTTCGGACCTCAACATTGCTTAGCCATGTACATCACGGTAGAATGCCGTCACAAGAGGCTTCCAATGACATTAGTGGATGATGGGTCTGCCGTTAATGTGTTTCCATTGAAAACCGCGTATATTTTGGGACTAGAGAAGAATGATCTTATTCCAACTACGCAAACGGTCAGAGCTTTCGACGGTACCATACGACGCGTAGCTGGGCTTGTCACTTTGAGCGTGAATACTGGGGCAGTAGAAAAGACGGTCAATTTCCAGGTTATAGACCTTGTTTCATCCTTTAATATGTTGCTTGGAAGACCTTGGATCCACGCCGCAAGAGCTGTGTCTTCAACCCTTCACCGAAAGATTAAAATTCCATTCAATGGAGGAGTGGTAACCATTAACGCTACTCCAATGGTCGTGACGGGTGGAGATGTGACTTTCAGGTACAAAAAGAGGTCACCATTGAGACGGGAGGCTTTGAGGTCGTCAATGTAATCGAATCCCAAATCAGCGAGTCAAACATGGGGTTATACACCGGAAGCCGTGCGTGTGAAACAATACTAAGGACCGAAAAATACTTTGGTTTGTCTTTGTATCCTAGGAAGGGGAATACCTTCACTCCACCTCCAACGATCCCGAAGGGAATCACGTTCGGCCTTGGGTACAACCCAACAAAGGATGAAGATCGTCTAAGCAAGGGTAAGGGTCAAGATGCGAAGCTGAAACCATACTCACTAACGCTTAATGGGCAATTCGTGAGAGCCGGAGAAGACACACCATGTTTCGACTTTCCCGAACCTATCTATGACCGTAAAATATGCCGTTGGGTCCCGGGAATTGAAATATTCCAAGATTGCTACTATATCCCAGATGACATCATGACAACAATCACGGCCAGGAAGGAATGCAACCCAGTCGAAGACGGGAAAGCTATGGGCCTTCTTTTTGGAGAGGAGAGGAAAATAGAAGCATCGAGCGAAGCTTTGGTGAGTATGATCCTCAAAAGTGACCGATTCGATCCATCCACCCTCATTACAGATGTTAATCCGCAAGAGGCTACGTCCGGATGGAGGAAAACCATCAAATGGACCGACAACAAAGGACTGCTGTTCAAGATGACCGTAGGAGAAGGGGAAATGTCCGAGCCAGAAGAAAATTCCGAGTCTGATTCCGAGTCTGAACCTGATGATGATAAAAGTCTTAGTGCTAAGTCTAAGGAGTTAGGTGTCGAAGATACCCCCTCCCCAGTCTTTCCTTTTCATGTACCTTCCCCTAGTTCCGGTATTCCGAGGCCTGTCTTGGATGCCACATCTATCCAGCCACTGACCCCAGATCAGTTGGCCCAAATGTTAGCACAATTCGCACAATTTCAAATCAATAATAATAAAATGAACCAGTTTGCTTATGACTTGTCTCTTTTACATTGCAATTCAATTTTTGAAAATGAATGTTTTAATAATGACATTGAGAATGAGGACCAAGGTGAACAGGTAGAAAGTGAGGGGTTAGAATTATCTCCTCAGTTGTTAAAAGGGATACAGGAATATGATGAGAAAAACTCGGTAGTCGAAGATACCGAAACAATTAACGTGGGAACCACTCTCGAGCCACAAGAATTGAAAATAGGGACAACTCTCGACCCTGCTGAAAAACAAGGGTTTATCAATCTGCTAAACGAGTTCAAAGACGTATTTGCATGGTCTTACAAAGACATGCCAGGTATTGACAGGGAAATCGCAGAACACAGAATCCCGATCAAACCAGGTTTCAAACCAGTAAAACAAAAACTCCGCCGAATGCGACCCGAATGGTCTCTGAAAGTCAAAGAAGAAATTAACAAGCAATTCAAAGCCGGGTTTATCAAAGTTTCAGAATACTCAGATTGGGTAGCTAACGTAGTGCCAGTGCCAAAGAAGGACGGGAAGGTGCGGGTCTGCGTCGATTTTCGAGATTTAAATAGAGCTAGTCCGAAGGACGATTTCCCATTACCTCACATCGATATCTTGGTTGACAACACCGCCAACCACGCACTATTGTCCTTCATGGACGGTTACGCAGGTTACAACCAGATAAAGATGGCTGAGGAAGATATGCACAAAACCGCATTCACAACGCAGTGAGGAACTTATTGTTATACGGTGATGCCGTTTGGATTGATTAACGCTGGGGCCACATATCAACGAACCGCAACGACGTTGCTACATGATATGATGCATAAAGAGGTAGAGGTTTATGTCGATGACATGATTGTGAAATCCAAGGAACGCAGTGGTCATTTAAGTGCATTAAAAAAATTCTTCGAAAGACTAAGGAAATACAACATGAGGCTAAATCCGCAGAAATGCGCATTCGGAGTCACTTCGGGTAAGCTACTCGGCCACATCGTTAGTCATCGTGGCATTGAAGTCGACCCCTCAAAAATCAAAGCCATTTTGGAGATGCCTCACCCGAAGACCGAGAAAGAAATTCGAGGTTTTCTAGGTCGAGTACAGTACATTAGCCGTTTCGTCGCTAAGTTAACCATGATCTGCGAACCTATATTTAAAAAGCTCAAAGTAGGAGAGCACGTTACATGGGACCAACAATGTCAGGCTGCGTTCGACAAAATAAAAGAGGTGTTGTCTTCCCCACCTGTTTTAAGCCCACCAGTGGCTGGCCTGCCATTGTCATTATACCTAACAGTGACGAATACCGCAATGGGTGCAATGCTAGCTCAAACTGTCGACAAAGAAGAAAGGGCGATTTACTATATTAGTAAGAAATTCTTGGAGTATGAGGTAAAATACACAGTGCTAGAAAAGACGTGCCTCGCTTTGGTTTGGGCCACAAAGAAGTTCAGACACTACATGCTTAGCTACAGTGTAAGCATCTACTCCAAAATGGACCCGATCAAGTACCTGTTTGAAAAGCCGGTACTAAATGGCAGAATGTCAAGATGGACTCTCATGCTAGCAGAGTTTGACCTCAAGTATAAGCCGCTGAAGGTAATAAAAGGAAGAGCTGTCGCCGATTTCCTTGCCGATAATCCAATTGACGAAACTGAAATCACGGATACATGGTCATTTCCAGATGAAAATGTCGCGAGCGTCGAAGACGATACGTGGGATTTGTACTTTGATGGAGCGTCGAACTACATGGGTTACGGGATTGGTATCCTCCTTATTTCACCAAAAGGAGAACATATACCCGTATCCATTAAATTGGACTTTGCTGTCACTAACAACGCAGCAGAGTACGAAGCATGCTTGTTGGGCCTACACAGCGCTGTCAATTTAGGCGTAAAAAGGCTACTAGTGCACGGTGATTCATCCTTGGTAATCAACCAAGTGAGTGGAGCATGGAAAATTAAGAGTAGCAGTTTGGCACCTTACCAAACCAAGATAGAAGAGCTTGAAAAATTGTCCGACGAAGTACGATACGTCCACCTCCCGAGGGAGGAAAACCAATTCGCTGATTCTCTGTCAAAATTAGCAGCCCTAATTAACATTCCCGACAGCATAGATAGCATGCCGTTATGTGTTCAACGCAGATCCTCACCCGCATATGTTAATGTGATAGACGATGCTGAGGAAAACAAGACAGAACCACAGTGCACGCATCAATCTTGGAGTACAAAAACGCAGGAGAATATCCCACAGACCTAGACACACGTGGGAAGCGAGCATTACGGCTGCTGTCAGCCCAATTTGTTACAACTGACGACGGGCAGTTATACAAAAAAACGGCACAAGGAGTGCTTCTGCGATGTATTGATAAGGCCACAGCAGAAAAAGTCATGGAAGAAGTCCATGACGGAGAATGTGGGCCACACATGAATGCTCACATGCTAGTCCGTAAGATCATGAGGCTTGGTTATTATTGGACGACAATGGAGATGGATTGTCGAAGATATGTCCGTCACCGCTACAATCACAAATATTCGCAAACGTCCAACATGTTCCACCCTCTATGCTGTACACAATGACATCGCCTTGGCCTTTCTCAACGTGGGGCATCGATATCATTGGGAAGGTTAACCCCTCAGGAACCGGAGGGCACTGTTTCATTTTGGTGGCAATCGACTACTTCACGAAGTGGGTAGAAGCCAAGTCTTATAAAGTGCTAAATGCGAAGCAAGTAGCAAAATTCATTCAAAATGACATCATCTGTCGATACGGAGTGCCTCATGAAATGATCAGTGACCATGGCACTCATTTCCAAGCCGAGACGGCTCAGCTACTCGATAAATATAAGATAAAGCTTCATAAATCGTCACCCTACCGTCCTCAGACAAATGGCGCGGTAGAAGCGGCTAATAAGACGGTTACAGTCATTCTTAAAAAGATGACAGACAACTACCGTGAGTGGCCTGATAAGATACCCTTCGCGTTATGGGGGTATAGAACATCAATCAGAACTGCGACCGGGGCAACACCATATTACTTAACTTACGGAATGGAGGCAGTCCAACCCGTTGAATTAGAAATACCGTCTCTGAGAATCCTGCTAGAAAGCAAAGTTCCAGAAGCGGACTGGGTCCAGGCTAGGTATGACTCACTTGTGATGCTCGACGAACGACGTTTGAACGCACTATACAATGTTCAGCTCTATCAGAAAAGGATAGAGCGCTCTTTTAATAAAAAGGTGAAGCCTCGAGGAATAACGGAGGGTGATCTCGTGTTAAAATCGGTACGTGCGCTACTACCGGTAGACCCGAGGGGAAAATTTAAGCCAAATTGGGCGGGTCCTTACTTGGTAAAGAAAATCTTGACGGGAGGTGCAGTTCGGCTAACTGATCTAGATGGAAATGATTTCTCGAATCCAACGAACTTGGATCAACTGAAGCGATATTATCCTTAGTCCTCATTCTCAAATGTTATGAAATAATGTTTGAATTGCGATGTATTAGAGTAGGTCTAAAGCTTGGCGTTTGCCACCACACGAAATGTTTAACATACGAACTACGGATTCGATTTGATTCTGCGTAAAAAGCAGATACGTAGGCAACTCTTTACAAGAGTACAATCGAAATAATGTTAACTTGATGAATGTGGAAGCGGGAATTTTTCTAATAAATAGTAAATCCTTTTTATTATTTTATTTCACGGGCGAAGCCCATCACACACAACTCGAAGAGGAAAGCACACATAATAATAATTCTAACTAATACGTAGTTGTAAATAATAATCATAAATCCTAATACGTAGTTGTAAATAACAATAATTAATCCTAATACTACCGTTATAATAATTAATCCTAAAATTACCATTATACTAATAACTCCTAATAATATCCAAATATTTTAATAAATAATATTACTAACAGCAACAAGCATTCCCACGAAGTGTTTGTCAAACTAACCCAATACCCCCAATACCTCGTACCCCTGCTCCTTAAACTGATCACGAAACTAACGGCGGCGAGACGGCGTCTGACCCATAATCATTCGGGCCCGTTTTTTAGGAGGCACTTCGCTTTCTTCTCGTGGCCCCAAGCAGTCCTTCACGTTTAAACGTGGACCTAATCGCTCAGCGATGCTTGGACGATTTTTTTCACCATCACTCAACCTTCGCCACACGTTCGAGCGTCCTGCTCTAGCTCCACGCGCTGCATCAGATTCGTTCAGCCTAGTGTAAAACTTTCGATTCCTTAACGCCTCACCATGCGCTTTCCAATCTGCTGTGTCAGCTTCAAGTAATGTTCGTCGCACCTCGACAGAAGTTTCTTTAGTCCACTTCAAATACGACGGAGATACCCATGTCGACGCGCATGGCTCAAGAAGGTGCCAAACGGTCCTGCAATTCCAAGAATGAAGCCAAGACTGCCATCTAGCTTGAGTGATTGAGAACTCGGGTCCTCGGCTGGCCTCCGTTGTAGGAACGGTTTGTTGGCGACCGAACTGGCGAAGCACACGGTCTGGATAAATATAAACGGGTTGCTTTAAACCCAAGAGAGTCACATATCTCGTACAATCATCATACGGTAGCCCAGTAAATGAAGATAAGCGTAACCAAGGCAGAAACCAACGAATATGGGACCCAGCTCCTGTAGTCAGCATCTCACGCCAATAGCCAACTCCTTTCCCCAAAGTAAACCGATGTGCACGGTTACATAAGCTTCTCACTCGATAGGCATGTGGATCCTTTGGCTTTTCTAGCAGTCCGAGCCTCTCCATGAGCCACACCTGAAACGACATAGAAGTTATGAGACAATAAAAAAAATCACAGACTTGAGGTTCAACGAACCAAACGAAAATCAGCAGCAAGTCCCGATAAATCCTGGTCAGACATAGGTGCTCCATTAAAAGAGCGTGCAGTATTCTCGTCATTGCATACAGGTCCAGTAGAAATATCAGTTCCAGTGACGACAAGCTCAGTGTTTCCTTTGGAATACGATTGTGGTTCTAAATTGCGTCGCACAACATTAACCTCCTGAGATTCTTCGTCATGATTGACATAGGTGAAGTTGGAGATCGGAGAAGAAACCTCCTTTTCTTAGTTGTTCTTTACAGTGATTGGTTGTGAGGTTGTTTTGTTTGAGCATTTGTTGTGGGTATTGCGTAATTCTGATGCTCCGTTGGATGACTTGGTCCACTTCTATGCTTACTGAATTTCTTACGCAATGTATATATATAGTCAAATAATAACGCACCAGCAAACAGACGCCTGAAGAAAACACGCAGCATACGAAATAAAAAGAGACAACAGCAGGACTAAAAAGCTGATGGCTTCGGCTAAGACCTGTAGGATACACGGGATAGAAAGCAACGGAAGGACTAAAAAAAAAGAGAAAACACGAGATAAAAAAGCAACAGTAGGAAACACCTGTAGAATACGAGTCGACCCCGTAAAAGGACCGTCGGGATTAGCCTTCCAAGCATCTAACCCACGGATGGTCTCGGCTAAGATGATCGAAGCCGGATTACGATTTTGTTCCATTTGCTCCACAACGCGAATAAATTTCGCCTGACCATGACACGAGGGACTCTCCAAATACCCTTCGAGACAATAAAGATGCAACATGATAAGGCCGAAAACTCGCCGAAGATAAACGGTAGCTCTAGGAGGGTCGTGTGCGTTTCGAAAGAGATCCGCTAAACCACACAAGTCTACTCTCTCTCCATCAATTACATTACGAGCTTCCCCTTCTGACAGGCCCAAAAAGTCACGGTATTCTCCGACCCATCTAGAACCGAAGTCTGGAACGACAGGCTGCTGCGTCTGTTTCCATCCGCCGAGTACGGTAAACTCCTCAGGCCAAGGGCATATCTCTCCTTCAGGAAAAGCAAACACATGGTGAACCGGGTCCCACAACCTCACACATTCGGTCAGAAAACCTCTTTGGGGGATGATTTTCACATACGAAAGCACTTGATGAAAACCCGCATCGGTTAGAGCCTCAGTTTCTCGGCCCTTAAACTCCTTTGCCCAAGCCTTCACAGCCCCTGTTAGCGCATTCATAATTCCGAGACGATTTTGCACGTGGTTGAATAGCAAGCCGAGAATTATGATGGGCAATATAGGGACTCATGACTCCTTTATATAGTGAATAACGAGGAGACGATTTGGAAATATAGCCAAGTTGGATTAAAGAAACTACGACTTTCCCAAGATTTTTGCTACATTGGAGTTATGGAAACTCGACTCTTCTCGTGAAATCTTGCTACGTTACAATATGGAAAGAGTTGGAGCAATTTGTACGGAAAGATTATAAGCCAATGGAAAGATTATAAGACAATTTGTATGGAAAGAGTTGATTGCTGGATTTGGATAGTTGCTACGTTTTCCCGACAATTTGTAACAATATTTGGACAATTTGGTCTCACCCCTGTAAACTTATAGTGTCCTTTTTCTTTTTCTTTTGTGGGAAATGGGTTGATAACTCACGTTTAATATGGGTCAAACATATTAAAAATTGTCCTACTTGGTTAGTTAGGACTTGAAATAGTGATAACACATGTCCAAGTATAGTTCACGTGTCTAGTGTTGAAAGTGAGTATAAAGAAGACCTTTTGAGTTGTGTAAATGCAAGTCATTATTCTGTCGCTTCCAAAAACGAGTCAAATACCCACCACTCTTGAATCCAAAATATAAGTCGCGGACAAAAAAACTTTTTTTGTTTTTATTTTTGAATAAGCCGAGATCACAAAAATTTTGAAATACGAATCGAGGACGCAAATTTTGATTTTAGCTCGGGTCGATGATGCGTTTCCAAAATAGAATTTTCAGTTCGGACCGACGATCCATCTTTGTGATTAAAAAACAGGGCGAAGACCCATTGTCGATTTAAAATTTTGAAAAAAGCAGGGCAAAGGCCCATTTTCAAATTAACAGTCTCAGTTCGAATCGATGATCCATCCCCTTTGAAAGCAGGTCGATGACCCATTTCAAAATTAAATTCGCAACTCGGATCGACGATCCATTCCTTTTATTTCAAAAGGCGCAGTTTTCACTATGTGAGTTGTGCGCAATGATTTGTTAGTCGTATACTACGTTTTGTTGTTAAGATTGAGCAGGAACGCTCCAACCGGGGGCTCTAAAGTCATCAACCTTAGACCCCGACGACAGGATGATATCCTCGAAATGAAGAAGTACTAGCAGAAGCTAAAAGAAGTGACACTTCCAAAAAGAATGCAGATATAGGCTTTACTCATTTGAGTGAACAAATATCATTTGTTTTGGGCCGAAGCAGCAGAAAGCTACAGGCCAGCGAGCTCGAACTACGATACGGGCTTGATTCTGTCACAACAGATACGTAGGCGCCTGAGGATAAGGCTCAACCCACGCTTCTGCCGAAAATAGAAGCATCCAGAACCAGGTTTTCAGGTATGATCTCTTCTTATGGCTGGTGAGCCTTTGTACACAGGTCTAAGGGACCGTAAACGACCCGCGAGGCTCTCAAGTTGTGATCTACGATCAACTCGAGGGTCTACTTTGACTTTCGCCTGTCCAAGCCTTAGTCAAAGTGGGGGCTCTGTAGATACCCGTATCTGTCGATATGAGAATTTATAGAAAACCCGACAAACACCCAATGATGATAGGACGACGTGTATATCGTGTCATTTATTTGAGTTCGTTTTACGATGTAAGCCGGACGCTGTCGACGCAGTGCTTTTTAATTTAAAGGATATTTGATTTATTTGGCCCTGTCAAATCTTATTTTTTGTCGCAAGTATGTATTTTATTGAAAATAAAATACTTCGATTTGAAAAATCATTTTAAATATTTCGATTTGAAAAGTCGCTTTTACAAATTCATTCTTTTTGACTTGAAAAGTCGTTTCTCATGCTTTTAAAACAGTTTATTAAATCGTATTCGACGAATTCGTTTTCTTAACAGCAAGTTTTATAACTCGTTTTAAGCTCGATTTTAAGAACGATTTTGAGCCCGTTTCAACACGAATTTCAAAGCCTTTTCCCTGCCCATTCTCCCCTTCGAATAACCAGCCCAGGATACAGCCAAAACACTCATCAAACGCAGCCCAAAGCCTCCATCCCGTGCTCTGTTTTGGAGCAACCCAAAACCCGTCCTTTTGAAATCCAAACTCCTGCCCACGAACAAAACCCGTTACCTGACCCATATGCCCCATTTACCCTTTGCTTAACCTCCAAGAAACGTCACTGAAAAACCCTAAAACCCCCACGAAAAGAGCTTGGAACAGCAGCTCTTGAAAAGGAGAGAGAAGCCGCTCTTTTCCCTCAAAAACCCTACCCTTCTACCCTATATATATACACCATCCACAAGCCTTCAATACACACGAAATATACAGCTCTCACACATAATACAAAGTCCCAAAAAAGCCTCAAAAAGAAGTCGAAAAAGCGGTCAGAAAAACAGAGCATTCCCTTGCGTTTTTCAGTCTGCTATTACCTCTTCTGCTTCGTTTTTCGTATTGTAAACTTCTCAATCTCTCTAATTTGTTTACCTAATCTTAAAGTTCACCTTACCACGATTCTAAAACATCTTTCAGTTCGAAATTTCGTTGAGAAACGAATAAGTTACAAGCTTTTGAAAATTGTCGGTTTTGAGTGCAAGTACGGTTTTTATTATTGGTTTTCGTCGACGACGGCCCCTCGGGATAAAAGCTTACAATCGATTACGACTCGGATATTTGGTCAACGATACATGTGAGTTGAGGGTGCAAAATACTCTTTTTATTTTGTTAATTTATCGTTTTTTTATTGTCTTTATAGCCTCTGTCGTATTTTTATTCTCTGTCGTTCTGTTGCTTATCATCGTAGTTGTTGCTTTTTATCGTTTGTTTTAGACTTATTCTTTTAGCATGATTATGACTTGTATATGAGAATGTTTCGTGCCCCTTTATACACTTAGTATGCATGTGTAGTTCTCTTGTGTAATATGATTCGCGTAGTGTGGCTTGCTGTCGTTATTTTGATTTAGGATTTGCTTGTTAGCCTACATATAATTGGGTCTCATTCACGTTTGATGGTCAGAAATTTGGTTTATCGCGTTCTTCCAGTTTCGTGACTCGTGTGCGTAGGATAGTTTAGTTTTCATGACTTTGCATTGTCGATTGGTTTTGGTGTCATAACTCATCACGTTAATCAGTGCAGTGCATCTCGTTTCTGTTTGTTGTTGTGTTTTCCTGCTCTATCTCGTTTCTATCTCGTTCATCTCGTTTGTGTATGAACTTGAAATTTCAAGTCTCGTGCTTAAGTGGTCATGTTGCACGTTTGTATTTGTTTGTGTTTAGTCGCTCTTGATTATTTATGCCTTTGCGTAATTCGTGTGCACTCATGCTACTGGTTTCGTATGCAAGGCTCTTGCTGTGTGAATATTGTTTGATTATTAGTTTCACCCCACGTCATCTGCTCATGTTGGTTTCTTTTTAGTTGTATTTAATTATCGCTTTACGCTCGTTTGTATGTTTGTTAGGTAATACATTTCTTTGCGATTTGCACATGTTTGCCCCTTCGTTTAGTGGTACTTAGCTTATGTGTTTGCTTGTTAGTTCATTATAATGTACAGTGCTTAGTAATGTCGATCATCCATGCTTGTTTACGTTTTGTTCATGCTTGTGTTTGTTGCAACCTGTGAATCTCTTGCGCGTTCATGTAGGTTTGTATAGGTCTTCGTATGATGTGTTTGAGAGTTTATGTTATTTGCCCATATTTGTGTGGACTTGTTTATTTCGGTTTGTGCTGGTATGTACTTCCGTTATTTGCGTATTAGATTACCTAGGCACTTGCTTGTACATTGATTAATAGTTGCATCCACTTTATTTGAGTATGTTAGTGTGTCAATTAGTTGCATTTATTTGTGAGTTTATGCGTTTGTTTGTTCGTTCATTCGTATTTGCTTGACTTGTGTAGGTCTGCACTTGTTTGTTAGTTTATTCGTTTGGTTGTGTTTGTCTGTCGCTTTCCTATATGCGTATGGAGTGTTTGTTCATGATAGTCGTTTATACTTGCTCTTATTAGTCATGTTTATTTATTTTCTATTCGTCTGCCGCTAACGTTTGTTAATCTATCTTATGCTGTCGGTAAGTATTTCTGCTCATTTTCTTTGTTTGCTAGAATAGTAAATGAACTCATGTTAAATAACTTCGACGAAATTATTTGTGCATTAAACGACATAAAACGGATGTAATTTATTTAGGGTTGAAAATATTTGTTTGCATACCTGCATATGTACTCGTAATAGCCATGGTTTTATTTAGTAGAGACCGTTATTGTAACGGGCGGGGTTAGGCGTTAAATTAATGAAATTCTTTTAAACTTCCTAACACGTAAACTCACACGAACTCATTTTCTCTAAAATTTGGTTTCTAAATTCCATATAAAATTTAGTGGCGACTCTTTTCGAATTAAAAATGTTTTTGAAATAAAACATCGCGTGGATCAAAATCCCTTGTCCACACAGGTGGAGGATGGCTTGGGCTGAGCAGGCAGCTCAGTTGTGTCAGAGTCGGGCTGAGACGGCTCAGATTCGACGTGAGTTTGACGAGTATCGTCGTCGTCATCCTGAGTGAACTTGTGTAATAAAGATTGTATGAACCTCTAGTTTACATGTCTTTGTAGCTTGAACTTGAACTTGATTGTTGTTATGAACCTGTTTAGTAAGCTTGTTTGAAAGGTGAACGATTCCCGAGTGGGATGCTTTGATGTTGAATTAGCTTGTGAAAATGTTTTTGCAAAAAGTTCATTTTAAATGCGAAATAAGCTTGCATGAATGTCGAAAATGTTATGTGTTGACTTGTGGTATGAATCGTGGTTACTAAAGCGAAGTGTAGTGTTGCATTCGTCGGTATCAACAAAGAATGCCGTAGCCTAAAGTGGATGTAGTGTTTAGGAAAGACGAAATTAGGAAAGTCGCGAGAAAACCCGCCCCTAGAACCGCATAGCCTTATGCGGTTTAGGGGTCAAACCGCATAGGCTTATGCGGTTTGGGGTGCAAACCGCATAGGGCTATGCGGTTTGGTGGCTTGGCTGGTAACGCTGTGTTTCCATATTTCGTATTATGTTTTCGTATATAAGGAGGGGGGTGCGTGCCATAATCTTCATTCACAATCACTTCTTTTCTTTTCTTTTAGTACAAGTTTTTGCTCTCATAAATATTTTAGGCATATTTACAAAAGTTTTTTTTTTGTATCCAAGAAAATGGTTGAGCATTTTGATGCTCTTTTGAAGAGGTGGACTTCTTCATTAAGTCCGGCGATGAAGAGGGCGGTGTATGATGATGGTGCGGGTGTTTTCATTGGCTTTCGCCAAATGATAGTCGATCTAGACTTCCTGGATGCGTGTTTAGATTATTGGGATCCTAGCTTGCACGTGTTTAGGTTTTCCGGGGGAGAAGTGTGTCCTTTGATGGAGGAGTTTGCGGCCATTGCGGGGTGGTCGAAACGGACTACTCCTGTGGTTGTGAGGAGCGAGCTTTGCTATAACGGGATGTTGCGAAATTTCCTTGGGATGACAAATGCTCATGCTGCAGGTTTGTTTGAAAGAGGTAAGGTGAATATGCTTCTTTTGTGTCAACGGTACATGAATAAGGTAGACACTAGTATTTCGGACCGTTCTAGGCGGAGGGCCCTTGCTTTTTGTTTGGTTCATCGTTATGCTTTTGCGGGGTCCATGCCAGATGGGGTGTTCGGGAGCGCGAGGTATGCTCGTGTTGTCGAAGAGATGGAAAGGGGATATGATCCTTCTGCCTTGATTCTAGCGGAGACCATACTGGGCTTAGACGACCGTTATGCTAATCGTCTGAGCTCGTCTGCAGGGGTTCTTAGGATTCTTAACATTTGGCTCATGGAGAGGTTAAGTGTGTATAAAGCTCTTCCCCTTGGTGGTGTCTTCAAGGCTGCGGCGACGACGTCGCGAAAGATGGAGTGGGCTGACCCTCGGGAGCGTTCACCAAACTACTTCCGGGGGTTCGTGAAGGAGAGTACCATTCGTTGGTATGTGTCATGGTGGCACATTACAGTGATTACGGCGCCGTCTGTTGCGAATGCAGCTTGTGGGTTGATGTTGTGCGGGTTGAACGAGGGGTGTGGATTCATCCTCTTCGCTTGAAGAGGCAAATCGGGCTTGCTCAGACCATCCCTGAGCAGGATACTCAGGTTGGAGGGGTTGTTGTCCTAAACAACCAGATGATCGATGCTTGGATCCGAGGATGGTCGGACCGTGTTACTTGGGCTGTTCCGGAGCACATAGAGTCTACTCGTGTTACAGACTTCTACACGCGGTGGTATCGTTCCAATGATCCTCAGGAACGGGAGCATCAGAGGAGGAGAGAGAAGAGTGGGCCAAGGCCCTCCTTGGCGTATGAGGTGGTGCGCGAAAGGAGGGACTATGGTGATCTTTGCGTTGTTAGTGTGGATGCTTCTACTTCGAGGCCTGCGCGGGAAAGGCTTGGAGCAAGGGTGACCGCTAAGGATCGTCTAGGGTCAAGGATCGAGGAGCCCCCAGTCGAGCAGGACGAGGATCCGATCGAGCCCCCAGGATTTGAGAAGACTGCTCCCGTGATTAGTTCGAAGATTGTGGCGGATCGGCCTCTTGAAGATGAAGAGGCTAATCCGAAGCGACAGAAGACGGCTTAGTTTGTCTTGCTTTGTTTAGAAAAATTTCTTTATTCAAATACATGTTCTAGAGTCGAATAAAGGGTTAAGGAGGCTTGTTCCTAACTCATTTCTAAATTGCGAAAAATTCTAAATAAAGTAATAAAATAGAATTAATTTGCTTTTGCCTTGTCTCGTTGCTTTCTGTTGTTTTGAAATGGAATGTTCTCGACCTTTTTAAGCTTTGGACATTCGTATTTTGTCTTAAAATCCTCGACCTTTTTAAGCTTTGGATTTGTTTGTTTGATTTGTTTGTTCTTAAGCCCTCGACCTTTTTAAGCTTCGGACATTCGTACTTTGTCTTAAAATCCTCAACCTTTTTAAGCTTTGGATTTGTTTGTTTGATTTGTTTGTTCTTAAGCCCTCGACCTTTTTAAGCTTCGGACATTCGTACTTTGTCTTAAAATCCTCGACCTTTTTAAGCTTTGGATTTGTTTGTTTGATTTGTTTGTTCTTAAGCCCTCGACCTTTTTAAGCTTCGGACATTCGTACTTTGTCTTAAAATCCTCGACCTTTTTAAGCTTTGGATTTGTTTGTTTGATTTGTTTGTTCTTAAGCCCTCGACCTTTTTAAGCTTCGGACTTAGATTATTGTTTTGTGTTGACTGTGCTCTCGACCTGTTTAAGCTTTGAGCGTGTCTTTTTGTGAGTGCATCGCCCTTGACCTTTTTAAGCTTTGGGCTTGCGTGCTAGGAAGTTCGGTTGTGCTTTTGACAAGTCGCCACGATCCGCGTTTTACTAATCAAACCGGCGTAGTTCGTGTGATTCGGTTAAGCTCTTTGCGGAGCTGCCTACGTATCCACAGTGCGTGGAATCAAACCGAGCGTAGTTCACTCATGCGAGAGTGAATTTTTTTTTTTTTTTTTTTTGAAATACATTGCAAATTTGTTTGTGTTTAGGGGTAGTATTTCTTGAGTTGATCAAGATTTGTTGGCAATCGGAAGTCCTGACCGTCAAGGTCAGTTAACTTCACGGCTCCTCCAGGGAGGATTTCCTTGACCAAGTACGGTCCGGCCCAATTGGGTTTGAATTTTCCTCTTGGGTCGACTGGTAATGGTGCTCGGACTGATTTGAGTACTAGGTCACCCACTTTGATATTTCGTGGCTTGACCCGTTTGTTGTAGGCGCGTTGTAAGCGAGATTGGTACGTTCGGACTGTACTTAGTGAATGTAACCGTGTTTCGTCTAAGAGGATGAGTTGTTCGTATCGTTCGCGTGCCCATTCGGCTTCAGGAATGTCTGCTTCCATGAGAATTCGAAGGGATTGCATTTCGATTTCCACGGGTTGGACGGCTTCCATCCCGTAGGTTAATGTTGGGGTTAGTGTCCTCCACAGTGAGTGCAATAACATAAATAAATCTCTAAAGGTACACAGGGTACATTTTGTATTTAATCAGTTGATTAACGTTTATCGATAACGGTTGGCTTGCTAGATAAGTTTGACGTTATTGTCATACAGATGACGGTGATCAACTGGTTCCTAAGAGTCACACCTAAAGGATGTGTTTGAGAAATATGATTATTTGAGAAAATGATCATATTGATGCCTTACTTTATGACTAAACGGTTAGTCAGTGTGGTTGACTAAAAGGTTAGTCAAATGTGATGATGTTACTGACTAAAATGTTAGTCAGTATAATGGTGAACCGGCTATTTAATGCTGATTAAATAATTTTAGCTGAGACAAATTAAATGTAATTCGTGAATTAAATATAAAATGTTATATTTAATTATTGTGTATAATGCAAGCTAATTAAATATAAACCGTTATAATTAATTAGTAAATTATAAATATAAGGATATTTATAATATATTATAGTAGGTCTATTCAGATGACACTAGTAATAAAATGCATTATATTATAAGCTAAAATGATCAAGAGAAAAGTGTCCAGATACATTCTGTCCCGATACACTTTGTATCTTGGTCAACAAGTAGAGTATTTGAGGAGAACTAAATCTCCCCAAATAAGGATAGAGTGGCCGGCCATATTGATGGTAGTAGAGTATATTAGTCTTTCCTAATTCTGTTATTATTCTACCCTAATTCACTAATCAATTCATTCCTAATTATTCATCACAACTAAAACACAAAAATTTTGAGAGAAAAATCAGTTTTTCTTCTCTATTTTTCTAGCAAATTCAAGGCATATTTCAACACATCTTGGGTGAGATTATTAGGAGATACCATACTTTTGGTATTGATATTAGGCCAATTTCATTAGGATTAAAGGTTAATTCTATATCTTATTGTCTTATTATGCAATTTCAATTTATGACTTTATATCTTATAAAAGTTTTCATTATAATCCTGTGAATTTAATGGTCTATATACGGATATAAACCTTCAAGTGGTATCAGAGACTTAGGGCACATGAAATTTTTATAAGGTTTTCATAAAAAAAACGGATTTTGTATGATTTTGATCAATTTTGTAATATGGCCGAATTGTTTTTGAGTATAGGCCGAATGTTTTTGTTCAATTTTTGGCTTGATTTGGTCTATTTGATTCATAATTATCAATGTTTTAAGATGTTAAAACTATAATATATGATTTTGAATGAGTTTTAATTTAATACCGATTGAATTAGAACTAAAAGGACCAAATTTGTGTATGTTAATGAACATATCATGTTGTTAATCATTCGATCTTCAAATTTTAAGTTGTTTAATTTAAAAAGTTAAATTGAATCTCTTAAGTCAATGTTTAATTCGAATTAAAATTGAATGAGTATCGATCTAATTATTAGCAAAATCGAATTAAAACAGTTTAATTCAATTTTCATGTTTTGGCCGAGTTGAAATTATTATCTACTTTTGTTTTTTTTTTTTTAAAATTGGCCGAAACTCATAATAAAAAAAAAAAAAAAAAAAAAAAAAATTTAAATCGGCATTTTTGTTTTTTGGCCGAAATTTTTTTTTTTTTTTTTTTTCGGTTTCCTATTTTTTTTGGAAATCTAAATATATTTTTTTTGGTTTATTATAAAGATAATATTTTGTTTAGTTTATTGTGAAGTAGTTCATAATAAATATGATTCCTAATATTTTAAAGTAGTTTAAAATATCTTGAGTTCGAATTTATGTTATACCGATAATATAAATTGATTTGGATTATATTTTGATTAAAAGATATTATGAACAATTAAGGAATTGTTGCATAATTTTAATCATTTATAAAGAGGTGGTTTGGATTTAAATCTTTTTGTATGCATTGATTTTATTATGTTTAGTTGATGCTATATATGTTTGTGAATGAATGTATGAATGAATGGTTTTATTTTACGCATTAATTATGTACAAACGGTTGTAATTTACTAGTGTGGCCTTAGGAAGTTGTGTTTTCGTAATGAAGGAAACACAATTTTGGTTGTATTTTGAGATCTCGAATCTCCAATTTTGTAATATTTTAATTTTGGCATATTTTGAATTAGAATGTAAATAGATTTATTTTGTAATTCAAAAATTGTAATTTTGAGAAGATTCAAGTTGAAGATTCAAGATGGACTCCCACTTAAGCCCAAGATGAAGAATGAAGACAGCTTAGGGTCCATGGATGGATTCCACTTTGTAATTGTCTTTATTTTCATAGGGATAGGCCACACTAGGTATTTTTCATTTTTGCGTTTTTCTTTACCTTTTTTCCGTTGCATTCACGTTAGATAGTAGCATCATATTCCGCCTAAACTAAACCAAACCACCTAATATGCATGAAAATGAATCATATAGTTGTATTCTTTTCATAGACATACGGATGTCACTTGTTTAGAGCTATCACCTCAAATTTAATCATTCACGATAATGCTAGATATTAGTTCACTTAAAATGAATTAAAATGAGTTGATGGGATCTTCCTCTAAAAATGAAATTGAGAATTAGTCTTTATAAGTCGAACCACTATGAATCCCTTCTTCGTCGGTAGACATAATATGACCCCTTCTACGTTGGGTAAGTAGTGGCTGTCGACTTAGTTTATCTCAACATTATGGTTCGAGTAATATCTCGAAGGTATGGTGGACTAATAGATAGGATTTACTGAAATCTATCGACCAAGAATTCTAACAGTAGAATTAGCCAAGAGGTTGGCTTATCAATTTATAGAAATTGAGTCTTGGGATCATTTATATAATTCTCGAGGGAGGTCGATTATATGAGTGTATAAGTCATTGCATTAATATGTTATCGTTTTTGACTTAAATTTTAAAACAATGGTTTCTTATCTTCTCTCTTCTTCTTCTTTCTTTTCACAGTTTCGAATACGTTATATACAGATATAACTACTATAACAAATGGCTGTACGTACTGACGAACCAATGCCAAGTGCCACACTAATGCGCGAATCATGGCTTAGAATTTTCATGGGCAGCATGAATCAGTCTACTCGACTGAAGCATGATGGGTCCAACTTTTCTGATTGGGAGGCCGCATTACGGAATGCCGCCATCGCTGACGGTAAGCTCAAGTACTTGACTGAGCCAGTGCCGTCTATACCAGCTCCCGATGCAGAAGAAGCTGAAACCTTTGCCTATAACGATTTCATGATGGAAGCGGGTGCGTTACAGAACGTACTCATCTATGCAATGGAACCCAATTTGCAAAGACGTTTCATTACCCAAGGTGCAAACAAGATTTTCACCACCCTAACAAAAGAGTTCTCGAAAGCTCCGAGAATCAAAAGTTACGAGTACACCACTCGTTTCTTTGAAGCTAGACTCCAAAAGGGCCAACCGGTTGGTCCACACCTTCTCGCCATGATCGAGAACGTTGAGAAATTGGAGGAGCTTGGTTGCAAGATCGATGAGAAGATCATCATTGATCGAGTGCTCCACTCTTTTCATGATGGGTATGCCCTCTTTAGGGCAAACTATTACATGAATGACATGCAGAAAAGTCTGCATGAACTTCATTCACTCCTCGCATGCATCTGAGAGTGATCTGAAGTTGAGTGGGAGCATGAAACAAGATGTTCTCATGATAGGCAACAAGCAGAAGGGTAGGGGTAAGGCTCCGGCTAACCTAACTGTAGGTAAGCCAAAATTCAAGAAGCCAGTGGTTGCTAAGAGTGGGCCTGGTGAGTCTAGCGGTAGCTCACAAGGCAAGGCAAAAGCTAAGCAGAGCATGGAGTGCCACCATTGCCACAAGTCTGGGCATTGGAGGCGTAACTGTCCCGTGTATGCTGAGGACATAAAATCAGGCCGCGTCGCTCCTGTTGGTATGTCTTCTTTTATTCATATGATTGAGATTAACCATGCAAGTTTCGGAACTTGGGTACTTGATACTGGTTGTGGTTCTCATCTGTGCAATCATTTGCAGGGCCTAAGAAGCATCAGAACTCTGGCAAGAGGTGATGTAGACCTGCGAGTGGGGAATGGAGCAAGAGTTGCTGCCGTTTCAGTAGGGACATATGTAATCCAACTCCCAAGTGGATTTGAGTTATTTCTGAATAACTGTTACTATGTACCTAGTTTATCGAAAAACATTATTTCTGTATCCGTTCTTGATAAAGAAGGATTTTCATTTTTAATAAAGGATAATAGCTGTATTTTCTCTTTGAATGAAATGATTTATGGTAAAGCTGTTTCCATGAACGGAATTTATGTTTTAGATCAAACCACAGAAATCATGCATGTGAGTAACAAGAAAGCAAAGGTTGGTGACAAAGATCAAACCTATCTATGGCATTGCCGTATGGGACACATAAATGAGAAACGCGTGAAAAAGCTCATTGATAATGGGACTATCGCCCCATTTGACTATGAAACTTTTGGCACGTGTGAATCATGTCTTATAGGCAAAATGTCTCGAATTTCCTTCAAAGGTGTTGGAATGCGCTGGCCGACCTATTAGAACTCATACATAATGATGTGTGCGGACCTATGTCAATCAACGCTAGAGATGGCTATAGGTATTTTATCACTTTCACGGACGATTTGAGTAGATATGGACATGTCTACTTAATGAAGCATAAAAGTGAGTCCTTTGACAAGTTCAAGGAATTCCGAATAAGGTTGAGAACCAACCGGATAGAAAGATAAAAGCACTACGCTCGGATCGTGGTGGCGAATATCTTTCAACCGAGTTTGATCGACACCTGAAGACCGCGGAATAGTATTACGCTTAACTCCACCTGGAACACCACAACCGAATGGTGTGTCCGAACGCAGAATCGAACATTACTTGATATGGTTCGATCCATGATGAGTCACACGGTAGTACCCGACTCATTGTGGGGCTATGCTCTTTGTCACCGCTCTTATACTTAACCAAGTCCGTCTAAAGTCAGTAGACAAGACTCCATACGAGTTATGGAAGGGAACGGTCCCTAACTTGTCCTTTATTCGGGTTTGGGGGTGCGAGGCTTATGTCAAGTGGAGACACGAGGATAAGCTCGGCCCACGATCGGTCAAGACATACTTTATTGGTTATCCAAAAGGAATGTTTGGTCATTACTTCTATTCGCCAACCGAACAACGCGTTTTTGTTGCGGCTAGTGCGAAGTTCTTAGAGAAAGAGTTTCTCGAAGACAAGAGAGGTAAATGTAACCTTCGACCGTCTGAGATTATTGAACCAACAACCGGAAAGCAACCAATGGAGGAAGCTGTTCCTTCGTCTGCTGCGGTTAATGTCCCTTTGGAACCCAGGAGGTCGGGTAGAATCTCCATTCCTCCAGACAGATACATCGGTATGGTTGAGGAGAATGGGAGAGACGACGTTTTACTCCTTGAGAGCAACGAACCCGTAACCTATAAAGGTGCCATGACATGTTCCGACTGAAACCTTTGGCAAGAAGCCATGCAATCCGAGATGGACTCGATGTACGAGAACAATGTATGGGATCTGGTTGACTTACCTGATAAGGCTAGGCCTCTTCAGTGCAAATGGCTTTACAAGATAAAGCGATCTGTAGAAGGACAACCAGACATATACGAGGCACGACTAGTTGCAAAGGGTTTCACTCAAGTGCAAGGGTTGCACTATGATGAGATCTTTGCACCCGTAGTCATGCTTCGTTCCATTCGGATTCTCTTAGCGATCGCCGCATTTCATGACTATGAAATTTGGCAAATGGATGTGAAAACCGCCTTCTTAAACGGTTATTTGGAGGAGGAGTTGTACATGGTACAACCCGAAGGTTACATTGATCCTGAAAATCCTAAGAAAGTTTGCAAGCTTAAGCGTTCAATCTATGGACTTAAGCAAGCTTCACGGAGTTGGAATCATCGCTTCGACCAAGTGATAAAGGAGAATGGATTCACTCGATCAGTCGAGGAACCATGCCTATATATTAAGTCGAGTGGGAGCAAGATTGTCTTCCTAATACTGTACGTCGATGACATACTCTTGATTGGGAATGACATACCTCTCTTAACTTCGGTAAAAGTATGGTTAAAGAACCATTTCCAGATGAAAGATCTGGGTGAGGCACAAATAATTTTGGGGCTCCGTATCTATAGAGATAGATCACGACCGATGTTATCCCTCGGTCAGGAGTCTTATATAGATAAGATTCTTGAGAGGTTCAAAGATGACCAACTCCAAGAAGGGAACCTTCCAATGATCTCAGGGGTGCACTTGAGTAAAGCTCAAGCACCAAAGACATCGGAAGAGGTCGAGCGCATGAGTCGGATTCCATATGCATCAGCTATAGGATCGATCATGTATGCCATGATATGCACACGTCCGGACGTGGCATATGAATTGAGTATGACGAGCCGATACCAAGGCAATCCAGGTGAAGCACGCGGTGGATGGCGTTAAGAACAATCTTAAGTACCTACGGAGGACTAAAGATTGGGTATTGACTTTGGAGGAGACATCGAGCTACGCGAATCTGCTACGCAGATGCTAGTTTCCAAACGGATCGAGATGACTCGAAATCTCAATGCGGATTCGTTTTTACTCTTAATGGCGCTTGCGGTCGTGGAAAAGCTCCAAACAAGCGATTATAGCAGATTCAACGATCGAGTCCGAGTACTATGCCGCTCGTGAGGCTGCGA
Organism: Dianthus caryophyllus; assembly: GCA_023091065.1. NCBI lineage: Eukaryota > Viridiplantae > Streptophyta > Magnoliopsida > Caryophyllales > Caryophyllaceae > Dianthus > Dianthus caryophyllus. The sequence continues at coordinate 16,416,387 of CM041527.1, read as the reverse complement.
AGGAAGCTATATGGATGCGTCAGTTCTTACAAGGACTAACTGTAGTTCCTAGTTCGAATGACCCGATCACTATCTATTGTGACAATAGTGGTGCCATCTTCCAAGCAAAGGAGCCTAAGTCCAGCAACAAGTCTTGGCACGTGCAAAGGAAGGCTCACATGATCCGGGATTACGTGGAGCAGAAGGAGATAGTGATTGACAAGATTGCTACGGATGATAACATAGCAGATCCTCTCACTAAGCCGTTGAGACAAGATAAGCATGAAGGGCACGTTACATCCATGGGAATTAAGCGTGTTCCTGAGTTGTATTAGTTGTTTTGTATGGATTTGACACTTGTATTTCCTAAAACTTCTAATAAAATCATCGTTTTGTTATATATATTGTTTTTCATGAGGGTTGTGCAGACAACGTTGAACACCTCAAAGTGAACTGAATTGCTATATATATTGTTTTGGTCCGTGGTCGCCTACACGAGCTGATAACTCTGGCAATCATTTTGTGACTTCGATTGATGGTGGGTTCAACGAGCCATAAGTCAAATTGTTGACTGATCGATCACAGATGCGGGTTTACTGAAATTTCGCAGGACATTTTTGTGACGACAACATGGAGTCCTAAATGTTTCAGAACATTAGGTGCCGGGTCGTGGATAGGACATCCATAGTGTTCCTAGAGTCGATTCTTTTGACTATCGACTGTCTCTTGAGATTAAGGCAGATTTTGGGAGACTTTGGTTTCTTTCTCACGGTCGACCGTAACAGGAGGCCAAGCAGATTTTCACTGGGTCATTTCATGCCGCGCTTACATCTGCAGGATTCGAGTTGAGGGAAATATCCAAACTTCTATCGAGTTATAATATTTATTCTCAGGGCCACTCGAGGAGCTGTAACTGAAAATGCATGGCCATGCTCGAATATTGATTCGTTTATCAGTTAAGTTACTCTCTAGTCGGGGAAACCACTCTTGATTCTGATCGCTTGTGAACTACGACCTTTGAAAGTACGGACTTTGCAAATTGGTTTACATTGAGTGGGAGAAATTTATTATGGATATGAGAATCGGTTATCGCACCTACACTTGTACGGACAAGTGGGACATTGGTGGGTTAGTGTCCTCCGGTGAGTGCAATAACATAAATAAATCTCTAAAGGTACACAGGGTACATTTTGTATTTAATCAGTTGATTAACGTTTATCGATAACGGTTGGCTTGCTAGATAAGTTTGACGTTATTGTCATACAGATGGCGGTGATCAACACACCTAAAGGATGTGTTTGAGAAATATGATTATTTGAGAAAATGATCATATTGATGCCTTACTTTATGACTAAACGGTTAGTCAGTGTGGTTGACTAAAAGGTTAGTCAAATGTGATGATGTTACTGACTAAAATGTTAGTCAGTATAATGGTGAACCGGCTATTTAATGCTGATTAAATAATTTTAGCTGAGACGAATTAAATGTAATTCGTGAATTAAATATAAAATGTTATATTTAATTATTGTGTATAATGCAAGCTAATTAAATATAAACCGTTATAATTAATTAGTAAATTATAAATATAAGGATATTTATAATATATTATAGTAGGTCCATTCAGATGACACTAGTAATAAAATGCATTATATTATAAGCTAAAATGACCAAGAGAAAAGTGTCCAGATACATTCTGTCCCGATACACTTTGTATCTTGGTCAACAAGTAGAGTATTTGAGGAGAACTAAATCTCCCCAAATAAGGATAGAGTGGCCGGCCATATTGATGGTAGTAGAGTATATTAGTCTTTCCTAATTCTATTATTATTCTACCCTAATTCACTAATCAATTCATTCCTAATTATTCATCACAACTAAAACACAAAAATTTTGAGAGAAAAATCAGTTTTTCTTCTCTATTCTTCTAGCAAATTCAAGGGCATATTTCAACACATCTTGGGTGAGATTATTAGGAGATACCATACTTTTGGTATTGATCTTAGGCCAATTTCATTAGGATTAAAGGTTAATTCTATATCTTATTGTCTTATTATGCAATTTCAATTTATGACTTTATATCTTATAAAAGTTTTCATTATAATCCTGTGAATTTAATGGTCTATATACGGATATAAACCTTCAGTTAAGAAGTAGGGTGTCATGCCTGTGGGTGTGCGGATTGTGGTGCGATATCCCCATAATGCGAATGGGATTTTGTTGGGCCAGTCGTGGCAGGTGTCGATCATCTTTTTAAGGATTGATATGACGGTTTTGTTTGCTGCCTCGACCGCGCAGTTAGTTTGTGGTCGATAGGGTGATGATTTATGTCGTTGTATCTTGTATTTAAGAAGAAGTGGCTCGACTTCTCCTTGGATGTGTGTGCCTTGGTCGCTGATAAACTCGTGGGGTATGCCGTAGCGACAAATGATGTTGTTTTGTATGAATTTCGCAACTTCTTTTGTGCCTAGCGTACGGTATGATGCGGCTTCGACCCATTTGGTGAAATAGTCGATGGCCACGAGGATGAAGCAGTGTCCTCCTGCTCCTACGGGTTGAACTTTGCCGATGACGTCGATTCCCCAAGTTGAGAATGGCCATGGCGAGGTTAGGCTGTATAGTGGTGAAGGGGGGATGTGTTGCACATTTGCGAAAATTTGGCAATTATGGCAATGTTTGACATATTTTGCACAATCGGCTTCCATGGTGGTCCAGTACCATCCTAGCCTTATGATTTGTTTGCACATGGCTCGTGCGTTCATGTGTGGTCCGCACTCGCCATCGTGTACTTGGGACATGATTTCGTGTCCCTTTTTGTGGTCAACGCACAAGAGTAGTGTGCCTTGAGGCGTCTTTTTGAGTAGTTTGCCCATTTCCATTACGAATTGTGATGATAATAGGCGTAGGGCTCGCTTGGCTCGTTTGTCAATGTTTGGTGGGTATTCGCCGTTTGTTTTGTAGTTGATGATTGCTTGGTACCAAGGGTCTGTTTGTTCTTCCTCGGTTTCAATGTCACAGATGTAGGCGGGTTCGTTCCGTCGTTCCACGACAATGGGTAGTGTTTCCATCCCCGGGGGTATGTTGATTAGTGACGCGAGTTTGGATAACGCGTCGGCGAATTGATTTTCTTCGCGTGGGAGGTGTATGAATTCTACGTGATAGAATTCGTTTATGAGCTCTTGTATTTTGTTTTGGTATAGTGCTAGGTTTTCATTAAGTATCTTCCTTGCTCCGGATACTTGGTTGATTATAAGGGAGGAGTCCCCATAGACTCTTATATTGCGGGCGTTGAGTACAAGCGCTGCTTGGAGACCGTGCAAGCACGCTTCGTATTCTGCGGCGTTGTTTGTTACGTCAAAATCCAGTTTGATGGATAAGGGGGTGTGTTCGCCATTCGGGGATATGAGAAGTATTCCTACTCCACATCCTCGATAGTTGGAGGAGCCGTCGAAGTATAACTCCCATTGTTCTTGGTTGATATTGTAAATCCCATCGTCTGGAAGGGATGTCGTGTCGATGATTGGCTCTTCGTTGATTGCATTTTCGGCTAGGAAATCAGAGACTGCTCGTCCCTTGATTGCTTTGAGGGGTACATACTTAAGGTCGAATTCTGCTAGAAGCAATGTCCATCTGGCCATTCGTCCGTTAAGCACGGGTTTCTCGAAAAGGTACTTTACGGGGTCCATTTTTGAATAGACCTTCGTTTGGTGTGCTAGCATGTAGTGACGGAGTTTTTTGGACGACCATACCAATGCTAGGCAGCTCTTCTCGACGGGTGAATATCGAGTTTCGTAATCGAGAAATTTCTTGCTTATGTAATAGATTGCGTGTTCTTCGCCGTTTATCTCTTGAGCGAGCATGGCGCCCATGGCGGTAGGGGTTGTTGTGAGGTATAAGGATAGTGGTGAATCCTTTTGGGGTGGTCGTAGAACAGGCGGGTTGGTTAGTAATTCTTTGACCTTGTCAAATGCCTTTTGACATTTTTCGTCCCATTCAACGTGGTCGGTTTTCTTGAGTTTCTTGAAAACTGGTTCACATATCAGGGTGAGTTTGCTAATGAAGCGCGAGATGTATTGGATTTGGCCCAAGAAACTTCGAATTTCGCCGTGGTTCTTCGGGGGTTGCATTTCTAGGATTGCTTTGACTTTAGAGGGGTCGCCCTCGATGCCTCTTTGGCTCACACCGTGACCTAGTAGTTTACCAGACTTGACTCCAAAAGTACATTTTTGGGGATTGAGGCGCATTTTGTATTGTCGTAAGCGAGTGAAGAACTTGCGGAGGTTAGTGATGTGACCACTTCTCTCCTTTGACTTCACGATCATATCGTCGACGTAGACTTCGACTTCTTTGTGCATCATGTCATGTAAAAGGGTTGTGGCGGTGCGTTGGTATGTAGCACCGGCATTGATTAGGCCGAAAGGCATGACTGTGTAGCAGTATGTGCCCCACGGTGTAATGAAGGCCGTTTTTGCCATGTCTTCGCAGGACATTTTGATTTGATTATAGCCTGCGTAGCCGTCCATGAAGGATAGGAGGGCGTGATCACGTGATTGTCGACTAGGACGGCGACATGGGGTAATGGAAAGTCATCTTTGGGACTAGCTTTGTTCAAGTCGCGAAAGTCAACGCATACTCGAATCTTGCCATTCTTTTTCAAGACTGGGACCATGTTTGAGACCCATTCAGGATACTCGATGACTTGGATGAAACCAAACTGCAGTTGTTTCTCGATTTCTTCCTTAACCATAATGGACCACTCGGGGCGTAGTCTCCTTAGCTTTTGTTTGATGGGTTTGTAACCGGGTTTAATGGGGATGCGGTGCTCGGCTATGCTTCGTTCGATTCCGGGCATATCTTTATGCGACCAGTGAATACGCCCTTGAATTCGCCAGAGTTGTGTGAATTGGGCGCTCGCGTTCGTCTCAGTGAGGCACCTAGTTGTAGTTCTCTTGGCTCTTCTGGGTTCCCACGCTTATGGTTATGGTTTCCTCGATGATTGGGTCTTGTGTTTTTGGGTAAACAATGTTTGCAATGTATTTGTTTAATGATTCATTTGTTTGTTCATTTTCATCGCATGGGTTAGTGTCTTTTGTATTTTGCGTTTTGTTTGTTGCTTGTTGATTTTTGTTTGTTTGTATTTTGTTGTTTGTTTTAGCTTGAGACAAGGCGTAAGCAAATTTATTCATTTCATTATTTTGAAGAGAATTATTCGACAAATCGGAAAATTGCTTGGAGCTAGCCTCCGTAAAAAGGAAATCTAAACTAAAGCTAGAGTCTAGGATAGATGGGTCGACAGATGACCCGACACTAAGAGCATTAGAAGCTAAAAGAATCTCTTCTTCTTCTTCGTTGTCTTTGTCGCTGCTTGAGCTGCCTGAGCTGCTTGAGTTGCTTGAGTTGTGATGTAGATTGCGTCGTTGCTGGAGGAGAGTGTGGTTTTCATCCGGGGTTTCTTGATTCTTCCTTGATCGATGAGATCTTGGATGGCATGTTTGAGTTTAAGACAACTCTCAGTGCTATGCCCCATGCCCCGATGGTATGCACAGAAGGCGTTGGGGTCCCATGATTTGGATTTCTTCTTCATGGGCGGTTCATTGATAGGTCCGACCGGTTGAAGGTAATCCTTTTCGACCAATTTTTGTAGTGCTACGGCGGAAGGCATGTAGAGTTTGTCAAAATTCCTTGTATAGTCATTTGAGTTGAGTCTGTTTCGGCTTTTGATCCTGTGAGCATGTTCTCGATAAGCGGGATCCTCGTAGCTAGACGTGAGATCCTTCTCGATGTGAGTGCCAATTTTGACGAGATGTTCAAAATTTCGAGCATTGCAGAAGTGGAAGTAATATCGCCGGGCGGGTCGTAGACTGAAAAGGAAGGTGTGTATGAGCTCGTCCTCGTGTGGGTGGTCCGGCACTCGGGCGAGTAGTTTCCTCCATCGGATGAGATGTTTGAGGAAGCCTTCGTTATCCTTTTGATGAAGAGCTTCGAGGGCATCAAGAGAGGCTGGGTTAGCTAGTTCTTTCTCGATGCGTCGTTCCAAACGTTCGACTTCGGTTTAATGCAAAGCCTTGAGGTGATTGATGTCTTTTGCAAGTTGATTGATGTGGCTTATCACCTCGTCGGTGGGTAACCAGTATTCGTCGTCTTCATTATCACTAGACCAAACCGCATTGATTTGGTCATCAGAGGGCGTGATGAGGTAAGAGCAGTCTAGTATAGGGATTGACCCCACGAAGATTGCATGATTGCCAAGCGGGTTTTCGTTGTTTGAAGGCTTGGTGGGTTGAGATGGTTTGCTAAGCTTTCCTTGATCAATGAGATCTTGGATAGCGTTCTTGAGCCTAAAACAGTTCTCGGTGTCATGCCCCTTGCCTCGGTGGTATGCACAGAAGGCATTGGGGTTCCAAGATTTAGGCTTCTTATCTTCGGGCGGCTCGCTAGTAGGCCCAATCGGTTGTAGGTAGTTTTTCTCGACCAACCTTTGAAATGACTTGGAGTAAGACATGAAGAGAGGGTCAAAGCTTCGCTTGGCCTTGGGAGGCGGCGAGAAGGTAGTTGCAAAGGCGTCGAGGGTGTCATCGTCGAGGTTACCGACGGTGCGATTTTCGTCGTTCTTGACCGCGCGGGAAGACTTAGAGGAGCTCCCTTGATAAGCATGGCCGGTGTATTTAGCCATGGTGTCAGTCCTAAGGTCGTCTTCGATTTGAGTGCCGACCTTAGTTAGTTCTTTGAAGTTCTGAATGTTGCTGTACCTCATGTAGAATTAATACACGGGTCGCAGGTTATTTATGAACTTCGGTACGAGCTCGTCCTCGCGGGGACGGTTGGGGATTTGAGCGCTTAGCTTCTTCCAACGAGTGAGATAGTCGGTGAAGCCTTCATTGTCCTTTTGAGTAGGAGTTCTAGGGTGCGAATTGAGACTTGAGTGTCTTCATTGTCTCGGTACTGTCGGTCGAACTCGACTGTGAGTTCCTCGAAAGTGCGGACCCGCTGTGGGTCGAGTGAGTAGAACCATGTCTTCGGCACTGCCGCAAGGGAGTGCGGGAAGAGAGTGAGCCAATGCTTGGAGTCGACCCCCTTGATGGCCATTTGGGATTTGAAAGCTCGGATGTGAATGATCGGGCTCTCATGTCCTTGAAAGATAGGAAGATCACTAAGGGCGAGCTTGTTTGGGAGCTCGTCCTTAATGCTAGTAGGTACGTTCTCATTCTCCTTGTGGATAGAGTAAGTGCTCGAGACATAGAGCCTCTCCTCCATAGCTTGGAGTTTCTTAGCATGCCTATCAGCTTCCTCCTTAATCTTGAGTTCCATGCGTTCCACCTCGACTGTATGGTGGGTCAAAAGGCCTTCAAGGTCAGCGGTCAGCTTTGCAACTTGGTCACGGAGTGCGTTGACTTCTTCGTTGTTGCCGGCCATTTTGCGGGTGTAGGTTCGTTTCTTGTAGGGGATTATTACACGTTGCTTAGTGCGTCGAGTATCCAGCTGAGGCCTGCATTTCACTTCGTATATTAGGGACACGACTCGACCCACTAGACTCACATTCATTTTTAAGCATTCATTTTTAGCTCATTTCTTTGTTTAGAAAGACCTTTTAATTATGTTTTGAAAAGAGGAGATTTTCGAAAAGGTTTTAACTAAAGGAAGCTTTTGAGACGAGGATGTGTGCGCACATCTCGCCTCGATGTTAAAACGTTTTGCTTTGCATCCGTCGAACTAGTATCGGCAATTTGCCGAGGTGATCGAGCTCGAGTTCGAATGTGTAAAAGAGAAAGGATTCGACTCGAGAGTGGTTAACAAGTCGAGCCGAGGATGTTAAAAGCGGAGTCTAGGCCACATGACCTAGAGGATTGAATTCCACGAGCTCGGGTTCTAATCCTTGCTCGGGTTTTTGCTTGTTAGCGAAAAAGGAGAATTTTGAGACAGCTTGTTTCAAAAATTCGCGATAGTTTTGTTTGAAAAGGTGTTAGATGTTAGGTTCATTTATCTTTGAAAAGTTTAAGCGAGTTTTCGAAGATATGAATGCAAATGCTCGTTTTGAAAAAGACCATGGAGTGCATAGCCTCGAACTTGTACGTATGATTCAAAAAGGGTGAAAAATGAGTCAGTCGGGTACACCTCCAACTACCTCGAGTACGCTTTGGCAGATACTTAACCCCTTCATTTCCTTGCAGGCGATAGGTTTTCTGAAGAGCAAGGCGGTCGAGATAGCCGTTCTGACAAGCCGTGGAGGCGAGAGGAAAGCTAGTCCGGCATGTGCTTTATCGAGTGGACAAGCCTGCATGTGGGAACCACCTCTCGAGGGTGCAAAGGGTGCCTAGATTCCAAAAGGAATGGACTCTAAACGAATGTGCATAGCTCAAATATGTATACTTGGATTGTTCAAGGCTTTCAAGTTTCACCTCTTTATTTTTAAAAAGAAAAAAGCTAGTTTTAAGTTTTAAAAATAAAATCTCCCCAGCGGAGTCGCCAAACTGTGGAACCCGGGAATCGGAGACGAGGGACCCAACTCGGCGTCTTGCTTAAGGGCGCATTAAAGTTAAAAAAGATTAAGTTAGAAAAACCTTTAAGAACTGTTTTGGAGTCGCCACCTAATTATCGCGGAAATTAGGAACCTGCTACCATGTTCTAAGCTAAAAACATGTCCTAGATTTTGGAGCACGCCGACACCCCTAGTTCTAAGGCTTGTGAAACCAGATTGGATTCGGGGTGAGGGTACTTTAGAAAAAGAGTTAATTCAATTAATGATTTATGAAAACCTTTTAGAAAAGCCTATGTAAAAATAGCCTCTACTGACTTAGAACAATCCATGTAAGATGATATTTGAGCTAATGTTATCGCTACGTACAAGTGCGATAAGTTTGTAAAGGAATGCAGATGCAGATGAAAAAAGATTGATTAAAACCCTCAGTTTAGCATGTTTAACTTGTTAACGAAAACGGTTCAGTTAAAGGTCGAATTCATTGTTTAAGTTGATTTTAATGCAAAATAAGAAGGTGCAAGATGCATGCAAATAAAATAAAGTTCAATTGTCCATTGTTTATTTTATAAAGGTAGGTTGCTTATGCGACTTTGGCGTGTCATCGGATATGGAGTGTACCCGAAGTAAATAGAACACTTGGAGTGCAAGCGCGCTGGGTGCCAAAGCCGGGGTGGGGGGGGCTAAAGTGTAGTCCCCTTTGTTAGTCCGTAGAAAATAAGAAAAAGCTTTGATCCAAGTGGATCGGTACCTACCTTGTCCTGACGCTTCAGATCTGGGCAGAGCTTCTCTTCTTGAACTTAAAGGAGGATGAATTCAACACGGGATGGTGTGTTGAACTCAAGGATTTGAGTGCGTGAGGCTTTGAGAGAGTTTTGTAGTGTGTTTGCTATGAAAGATGGTTGTGAATTGTGTTTTTCGAGGTCAGGTATAGGGGTGTTGTGGATACCCATATCCGTACCCTCCCGCACAAAACCCTGTGATGTAACACGGACTTTTATTACGCATGCTTTAACGTTGACTTAAACGGTTCTAACTAATATCGAATTCATTTTGAGTCGTTTTAAATGTTAAAATGATTTAGGTCGCTTCACATCGCATTTAAATAAACGTTCATTTTGTCCATTTGGAGTCTAGCTAGGTCCTTGTCCTGCTTCATTTGGCATGAGTTTCGCATTTGCACTACAATTAGCCCTTTTACATTAACAAGGTCTAATTCAGCATTCCTAAATCCCTAAATTTAGGCCCGGTGGCTAGATTTTCCCCTTAGCCTCCTCTTACACAAAATACGACCTCACGTCTTACCTTATTTCACAAAATCTATGCAAATACACCTTATTCATTTTTCCGGGTCTCGGGCCCGAAACCGAGCCCAAACCCAGCCTTTGGCCCGCACTCCAAAGCCCTGAACATCAAAATATCTCAGAAATATCCTACCCTTTTCCTTGACGTGCAAGTAAGGATTATACTAAATCTTTTCGAGATATAATCAAACCGGAACTAGGAAACTACGCCAAAAACCACACCTTCAAACCGCATAGTCTTATGCGGTTTGGGTTGGCAACCGCATAAGCCTATGCGGTTTGCCTGGGCAACCGCATAAGGCTATGCGGTTTCCTGGCTTGTTTTTATCCCCGGGTTTCCTAATTTCTCCGAGGTTTTTAGTATATATACACCACTATACCTTGACCTCGAAAACACAATTTACACCCAGCTTTCATAGCGAACACACTACAAAACTCTCTCAAAGCCTCAAGCACTCAAATCCTTGAGTTCAACACACCATCCCGTGTTGAATTCATCCTCCTTTTAAGTTCAAGAAGCGAAGCTCTGCCTAGATCTGAAGCGTCAGGACAAGGTAGGTACCGATCCACTTCGATCAAAGCTTTTTCTTATTTTCTATGGACTAACAAAGGGGACTACATTCTAGCGGCCCCCCCCCCCCCACCCCGGCTTTGGCACCCAGCGCGCTTGCACTCCAAGTATTCTATTTACTTCGGGTACACTCCATATCCGATGACACGCCAAAGTCGCATAAGCAACCGACCCTAATAAAATAAACCAATGGACAATTGAACTTTATTTTATTTGCATGCATCTTGCACCTTCTTATTTTGCATTAAAATCAACTTAAACAATGAATTCGACCTTTAACTGGACCGTTTTCGTTAACAAGTTAAACATGCTAAACTGAGGGTTTTAATCAATCTTTTTGCATCTGCATCTGCATTCCTTTACAAACTTATCGCACTTGTACGTAGCGATAACATTAGCTCAAATATCATTTTACATGGATTGTTCTAGGTCAGTAGAGGCTATTTTTACATAGGCTTTTCTAAAAGGTTTTCATAAATCATTAATTGAATTAACTCTTTTCTAAAGTACCCTCACCCCGAATCCAATCTGGTTTCACAAGCCTTAGATCTAGGGGTGTCGGCGTGCTCCAAAATCTATGACATGTCTTTAGGCTTAGGACATGATAACAGGTTCCTAATTTCCGCGATAATTAGGTGGCGACTCCAAAACAGTTTTAAAGGTTTTTGTAAATTAGTCTTTTTAACTTAAAGCGCCCATAAGCAAGACGCCGAGTTGGGTCCCGTCTCGATCCCGGGTTCCACAGTTTGGCGACTCCGCTGGGGAGATTTTACTTTTAAAACTTAAAACTAGCTTTTTCTTTTTAAAAATAAAGAGGTGAAACTTGAAAGCCTTGAACAATCCAAGTATACATAATTGAGCTATGCACATTCGTTTAGAGTCCATTCCTTTTGGAATCTAGGCACCCTTTCACCCTCGAGAGGTGGTTCCCACATGCAGGCTTGTCCACTCGATTAAGCACATGCCGGACTAGCTTTCCTCTCGCCCCTCCACGGCTTGCCGTAAACGGCTATCTCGACCGCCCCAGTGCTCCCTTCAGAAAACCTATCGCTCCGGCGTAAGGAAATGAAGGGGTTAAGTTTCTGCCAAAGCGTACTCGAGGTAGTTGGAGGTGTACCCGACTGACTCATTTTTCACCCCTTTTGAGTCATACGTACAAGTTCGAGGCCATGCACTCCATGGTCCTTTTCAAAACGAGCATTTGCATTCATATCTTCGAAAACTCGCTTAAACTTTTCAAAGATAAATGAACCTAACACCTAACGAAATTAACACCTTTCAAACAAAACTCTCGCGAATTTTTGAAACAAGCTTTTTCAAAATTTTCTTTTTCACTAACAAGCAAAAACCCGAGTAAGGACTAAAACCCGAGCTCGTGGATTTCAATCCTCTAGGTCACACGGCCTAGACTTCACTTTTAACATCCTCGACTCGACTTGCTAACCGCTCTCGAGTCGAATCCATTCTCTTTTACACATCCGGACTCGAGCTCAACTCGGCAAATCACCGATACTAGTTCGACGGGTGCAAAGCAAAATTTTTAACATCGAGACGAGATGTGCACACACATCCTCGTCTCAAAAGCTTCCCTTTAGCCAAAACTCTTCGAAAATCTCCTCTTTCAAGCTTAAAAGGTCTTTCAAAACAATGAAATGAACTAAAAATGAACGCCTAAAATGAACATTGAACCTAGTAGGTCTAACCGAATGCACCTCTGTGGATACCCATATCCGTACCCTCCCGCACAAAACCCTGTGATGTAACATGGACTTTTATTACGCATGCTTTAACGTTGACTTAAACGGTTCTAACTAATGTCGAATTCATTTTTGAGTCGTTTGAAATGTTAAAATGATTTAGGTCACCTCACATCGCATTTAAATAACGTTCATTTTGTCCATTTGGAGTCTAGCTAGGTCCTTGTCCCGCTTCATTTGGCATGAGCTTCGCATTTGCACTACAATTAGCCCTTTTACATTAACAAGGTCTAATTCAGCATTCCTAAATTCCTAAATTTAGGCCCGGTGGCTAAATCTTCCCTTTAGTCCCCTCTTACACAAAATACGGCTACACGTCTTACCTTATTTCACAAAATCTATGCAAATACACCCTTTTCACATTTTCGGGTCTCGGGCCCAAAACCGAGCCCAAACCCACCTTTGGCCCGCACTCCAAAGCCCTCAACAACTCTCTAGAAGATCATACTAGGCCTTCTTGGGGCACAAGCAAGGAGATTACACCGAATATTCCCAAGATTTAGCAATTCGGATTAAGGAAATACGAAATCTCGAAGTTAAAACCACACCAGCAAACCGCATAAGCTTATGCGGCTCATGGTGCAAACCGCATAAGCCTATGCGGTTTGCCCACCAAACTGCATAAGGCTATGCGGTTTCCCAGGCTGGCTTTTTCCCTGCTTTCCTATTTTCTCTCGGCTATTCTCCTATATATACAACCCCTCGCACGACCTATTCTCATAAGTTTTCCACACAAGAAAACCCTCTCTTCTCACAACCTCTCTTCCTAGTTTTAGCACCCACACATGGGTCCCACAAAATATACCGTCTAGCACGGTATACACCTAAATACATCCACAAAAGCCTCAAGCACTCAAATCCTTGGGTTCAACACACCATCCCGTGTTGAATTCATCCTCCTTTTAAGTTCAAGAAGCGAAGCTCGCCAGATCTCAAGCGTCAGGACAAGGTAGGTACCGATCCACTTGGATCAAAGCTTTTTCTTATTTTCTATGGACTAACAAAGGGGTCTACACTCTAGCGCCCCCCCCGGCTTTGGCACCCGAGCGCGCTTGCCTTCCAAGTGTTCTTATTACTTCGGGTACACTCCATATCCGATGACATGCCAAAGTCGCATAAGCAACCGACCTTATAAAATAAACCAATGGACAATTGAACTTTATTTTATTTGCATGCATCTTGCACCCTTTCTGTCTTGCATTAAAATCAACTTAAACAATGAATTCGACCTTTAACTGAACCGTATTCGTTAACAAGTTAAACATGCTAAACTGAGGGTTTTAATCAATCTTTTTGCATCTGCATTCTTTTACAAACTTATCGCACTTGTACGTAGCGATAACATTAGCTCAAATATCATCTTACAAGGATTGTTCTAGGTCAGTAGAGGCTATTTTTACATAGGCTTTTCTAAAAGGTTTTCATAAATCATTATTTGAATTAACTCTTTTTCTAAAGTACCCTCACCCCGAATCCAATCTGGTTTCACAAGCCTTAGATCTAGGGGTGTCGGCGTGCTCCAAAATCTAAGAACATATTTTTAACTTAGAACATGGTAGCAGGTTCCTATTTTCCGCGATAAATAGGTGGCGACTCCATAACAGTTCTTAAAGGTTTTTTTAACTTAATCTTTTTTAACTTTAAAATCCGCCCTTAAGCAAGACGCCGAGTTGGGTCCGATTCCCGGGTTCCACAGTTTGGCGACTCCGCTGGGGAGATTTTATTTTTAAAACTTAAAACTAGCTTTTTTCTTTTTAAAAATAAAGAGGTGAAACTTGAAAGCCTTGAACAATCCAAGTATACATATTTGAGCTATGCACATTCGTTTAGAGTCCATTCCTTTTGGAATCTAGGCACCCTTTGCACCCTCGAGAGGTGGTTCCCACATGCAGGCTTGATCACTCGATAAAGCACATGCCGGACTAGCTTTCCTCTCGCCCCTCCACGGCTTGCCAGAACGGCTATCTCGATCGCCCAAAGGTTCTCTCAGAAACCTATCGCCTGCCAGAAGGAAATGAAGGGGTTAAGTATCTGCCAAAGCGTACTCGAGGTAGTTGGAGGTGTACCCGACTGACTCATTTTTCACCCCTTTTTGAGTCATACGTACAAGTTCGAGGCTATGCACCCCATGGTCTTTTTCAAAACGAGCATTTGCATTCATATCTTCGAAAACTCGCTTAAACCTTTCAAAGATAAACGAACCTAACATCTAACAAACTAACACTTTTCAAACAAAACTCTCGCGAATTTTTGAAATAAACCTTTTCAAAATTTCCTTTTCACTAACAAGCAAAAACCCGAGCAAGGACTAAAACCCGAGCTCGTGGCTTTCAATCCTCTAGGTCATACGGCCTAGACTCCACTTTTAACATCCTCGACTCGACTTGCTAATCGCTCTCGAGTCGAATCCATTCTCTTTTACACATCCGACTCGAGCTCACCTCGGCAAATCGCCGACACTAGTTCGACGGGTGCAAACAAAACTTTTAACATCGAGACGAGATGTGCGCACACATCCTCGTCTCAAAATCTTTCCTTTAGCTAAAACTTTTTTGAAAACCTCCTTTTTCAAGCTTAAAAAGAGTTTTCTTAACAAAGAAATGAGCTAGAATGAACACTTAAAATGAACGTTGGTCTAGTCAAGTCACTAACGTGCAAATTTAACCCACACAAACCAATCCATTCTCAACATCCTCGACTCGACTAGCCAACCGTTCACGAGTCGAATCCTTTCCATGCATCTAGGCTCGAGCCCTTAACGATGAACCGTTAACATGGGCTCGACGAATGCAAATCAAACACATTTCAACGTCGAGACAAGATCCGCACACGCTGCGTTCGCCTCAAAGACTTCTTAGGCACAACATTGCTCCTAAAGCAATACACTCTCATTTTTGAAAAAAGCTCTCTTCAAAAATCTCCTCACTTCTACAAAACAAACAACACACTCTCATTTTTGAAATAAACTCTTTTCAAAATCCTCTCATTTTTACGAAACAAACAACACACTCTCATTTTTGAAATAAACTCTTTTCAAAATCCTCTCATTTTTACGAAGCAAACAACACACTATCATTTTTGGAAATAAACTCTTTTCAAAAAATTTCACACTTTTACAAGACAATCAATGACATTCTCATCTTTGAAACAAACTCTTTTCAAAAATACCCGTGTTTTCTGCAAAACAAGCAAACCCTTTTATTTTGAAATAATCACAACAAACACCTTTCGAGGTTCTGGGTCGAACCAAATAGTCCTCCACTATTTCGATTCAACCCACTAAGCATTCTTCACAAATCACTCGAGAATAATCATTACATTCCCGAATCCTCTCTAGGCACGAATGGAACATGGCCCTCGGCCATCGCAAGCCATTTATCTCAAAGCATTTTCATAAAGCAAAACCCAAGAATCTCATCGCATTCTTGGAGACCTTTTCATTCTGAGCGGCTCGCGGCCCTTCATGTTTTTGAAATAACTTCTTTCAAAATTTCTGAGTCAAATCAGCTAGTCTATACCTAGTTTGATTCGACCCAATCGCAAATCTCTTTCAACCGTATGCGGGAATAGTCACTACATTCCCGAGACCTTTCAAACGCCAATGGCTACATGACTCACGGTCATCGTGACGCCAATTCCTAGCAAAAATTTTTCAAATAAAGCACTTTACAAATCTCTTTGGGCCAAACGACCCAAAATCGAATTCGATCCAAAGAAAAATCATCTTTTACAAGCAAACAAAACCCGAGAATGGCCAAGCCCAATCTCGTGGACTTTTCATCGGACCAAATGATCTTGGCCCAATTCCTCTTAAGCAAAACATGTGGACGCCAGAAACCCGTCCATATCCCACCTCAACATCTTTAACCCAACTAGCTTATCGCTATCATAGGTTCACTCTAAGCAATTCTATCGCAATCTACAACCGGCCCACAACGATATACCGTTAACTTGGGCCAATCGCACTCTTCAAGGTCAAGCCAGAAACGTGTCAACACGTCTCTAGTTCAAACACTTTCCAAACCTTTTGTCAAAGCACGACAAACTACTTTCGCAAAATCCTCATCACGTTTTTTAAATAACCTTTTTCAAAAATCTTTCCTTCAAACCGAATGGCCCATAGTCATGACGGTTTGATCTAGACAAGCAGTCTCTTCAAAACACCCGAGAATAATCACTTTATTCTCGTGACATTCCAAAACATAAATGAACTACATGACTCACGGTCATTGTAAACCATTTATTACCAAGCACGTTCAAATCCGAGAGTCGTGACCCATTCTCGTGGACCTATTCTCAAAAACAAATCTAACGGCTCACGGCCGCTAAACATCTCTTTCAAAATAAACATTCTCGAAATCCATGATTCAAATGGCCTACCGTCATTTTAATCCAAACACCTCTTTTCACAAGACAACAAAACCTAGGAATGAACTAGCATCATCCCGCAAATCCTTCACGGTTAGACCAAGTGGCTCATAGTCGCTTTAATCTAACCCCCTTTCAAACCGAATGTATGAAAACGAGTATAACCGTCTTCATCACATCTTCAAACACCCTTGATTCGGATAGCCTATCGCCACTCCGAATCGATTCACACTTTCACCGACAAGCCACTAACACGAGCTTATTGGATTTGATTTCAAAACGCTTTTTACATCAAGCCAAAATGTGACAACACATTTTTGCTCAACAAAACATCCTGCTTTTCGCCGAAAACAAAACTTTTGCAAAATCGAAGACAAATCTAAGTTTGCATGAGCCAAGTCCCGACGCGAGCATCAACCCCATCCGAGACATGTGCGTCTCGAGCACCCAGCGAAGAATCCATCAAGGCGCCGCCGACGATCTCACGGATCTCCCCAAGAAATTCGAGTCTTTTCAATACGGGTCGAGTTTTTAAACATTGAATCAATCTCTGACAGTCTAGGGCAATCGAGTCTTCGACGTATGACATTTTTAACAAATCGATAAAGGAATAAGTTTGCCTACAACCCAGCTTCTTTTTTACACACTTTTCCCATAAAAAACACAATTCTACACCAACATGCATTGCATCCCAGGAACAACTATCCTAGGGAGATCTAGGCCGGGTACGAAGGTCCAAGTCAACAACTAAATCAAAAACAAAGACAAGAAAGCTTTCGACGACTAAACACCTAAGGTTCACTAGTCTGCTTGTGGTCTACTACTCCGCTGCTTTTGGAGGAGGATCCATTAATTTGGAGCTCCACAGTGGTCATGAATTTGATCGCGACCAAAAGTACGAGTATTCCTGGATCGTCCTCCGCGTACTCGATCGCGTGCCTAATAAGCAAACGAACTTGTCAGAGGAGCCCGCGTGATAGACACACGATCACGAGTGACCACCGAGCTACAAAGTTTAGCAAGGTCCGAGCTCAAGCCCAAGCTACATAGGGCGTAGGATATTCTCAAACCAAACAGGAATACAAGGTACAAAGGTCAAAAACCAAAGTCACCAAAAAGCAAAAGTCTCAAAAGCTCCGGAACAAGGGGCAAAACAACTAAGCAAAAGCTTAAGAAGTCAAAAGCTCAAGAAGTCCAAAAGCTTAAGAAGTCAACAAGCTTAGAAATCAATAAGCGAGGGGCCGAAACCCCAAAGGCAAGAAGTACCGAAGCCCAGAAACGAGTGGCCAGGTCTTTGAAATTCCAAATTAAGACACAACAGAAGTAGTAAGCAACCAGCCTAGATCAACTAAGGAGAACCCACCCTTAGGATGCAATGTATCAAGGTCAAACACAAAAACACCCCTTGGACCGGCGAATACTTAAACACGCACCTTTCCAAATAAACACCTCATGCACGCCCTTAAACGCGCTCTTCGGAACTACGCTAGGTTTGATTCCGTAACCCCGGATACGTAGGCCGCTCTCCCGAGCTCAACCAACCTTTTACAAAAATCCACAAAATATTCCTCGTCCAAAGCTTTCCATGCTAAGGATGTGTCCACAAAAATTCACAAAGCTCAAAGGCAAACTATTTCTTTATCGAGGCGACTAAAACGAATTCGTCAAGGCAAAGTTGTCATAGACTTAGGAGTAGTACTCTGCTTTTTGGTCTAACATCGCTTTGCAGAACAACAAAGATCCCACCTCGCATAAGCAAACACCACCTGGGCTCCACCAACGCACGTGCTCCCGAATATGGCATCCATGCAACCGTCGAGTCTCAAATCACGCATACGATTCGTCTCTATTTTGCAAACTTTTCGGCATTTTAAGCATCGAGTCACACGTCGAGTCAATCCTCTTCCAATTAAACAATTTAGCGACATTTAAACCGCTCCTTTCAAAAACTCTCCAGTCTTCAAAACGCTCCCACGGAACGACGCGCTTTTTCAAACTGACACGAGGCAATGCACCCTCAAATTAGCTAATCACCTTTCAAAATTAACCCAATACTCGAGTTAATATGAAAGCACTTTGCAATTCACTTTTTGCAAACACACCCTTTCGCAAACAAAATGTACCTTTCGAAAATGCATCTCAAATCCTTGAAATGCATCTCGAATCTTCGAAGTCTAAACTTTTCCAAAAGTTAATACATTTTGAGAAACAGCATTCTTCGAAATAAACTCACTCGAGTTAACACATTTTAAGCAAAAGCTCCTTCGAACTACGCCGGTTTGATTCCACATTCGTTGATACGTAGGCAGCTTACGCAAAGTACAACCGAACCTAGCACTACACCCCACTCCGTGTTGAGATTCTATCGAATTCTCATCCTCGACAACTGGGGGCTTTTCAACCTTTGCACTCAAATGACCCTCTACGGTCTTCACAGCTCTAGCTCAAGCTCACAACGTCAAACACTCTTTCATCTTGCATGAAGCCTTACAACCGACATTTCAAATGTTCATTTTTAAAGCTCATTTCGACAACTAAAATGAATCTTTCACAAAAAGATTTTTCAACAAAAACATTTTCATCCAAACATCCCAATCGGGAATCATTTCGTTTTTCAAACCTAGCTTACTAACACTACAGGACCAGCATACGAAATGTAAACAAGGGTTCACACAATCCTTATTACACAAGCATACTAATACAACTAAGGGTGAAGACGACGGTACTCGTCAAAGTCTACTGAACCCGAGCCACCCCAGCACGACCCTGACACAGCTGAATTGCCTGCTCCACCCACGCTACATTATTCTCCATTTTACCTTAATTTCAATCAAATTAAGTCGAACCACGGGGGAAATTTCAAGACCAAACACCATACTCTTCACTTTGACTCAATTTTCATTCAAAACTTAGTCAAGCTCGAGGGGGTAATCCAAAAACTCCTCCTCCTAATGCACATCCTACACTTCACTTTGCCTCATGTTTCAATCAAACTGAGACAAACTCGAGAGGGTAACCCAAAAACACCCTCCCCTAAAGCAAGGACATCCCCCGCCATTTCGACTTAGTTTTCATACAAAACTTAGTCAAACTCGAGGGGGTAACCTAAAAACACCTTCTCCCAAACACATCCTTCCTTACATTTTGACTTAGTTTTCACACAAAACTTAGTCAAACTCAAGGGGGTAATCCAAACACACCTTTATCCTACTGCAACCCATAGCCTTTTACATAGTTTGACTATCGTTATATATCATAACTCAGTCAAACTGGGGGCTCACATACACCGACACCATGACCAAGACAACTGGGGGCTGACGCTTCCTATCAAGAATTAAACCTTTACAAACGAAAAATGGGATAATTTTTCGCATTTTTGAAGACACCCTTGCTATAAATACCCATATCAACATAAGCATCTACGGTTGAGCGACACCTCTAGAACCGCTACAAACATGAACATGCACACTAAAAGCATAACACTTTCATGTGTGCATCAGACAAGCAACACCTGAACGTAGGTCCAAGCACCAAGTACCCTAACATATCCAAGAGACATCCCAAGCACCATACATTCCAAGTCCAAGAGACATGTATCATACGAATCCAAACGAATCACCAGATACCACGTTTCATGGTCGAAGCAGTCGAAAATGAAGATTTCGGAAGGAAAATCGCGAGTTTGAATTTTTCCGGGTTCGAAACCGCGACATGTGCGAATGAGTTCAAGCTTAAAGTCGCCAATTGATAAGAGATTCCCCGGAAGAGTCACTAGTCTACAGGCAATTTCCAGAGCATGTTTTGTTCCACGTTTTCCCCTCATTTTTCTTCATACACGCAAGCCTTCATGGTTAAGGCGTCACCTACAGTCCGCAACAAGCGCTAGCACATACATTACGCGCTATGCCTTGGTTAAGGCGTCACCTACAGTCCGCCATACTCGTGTGCTAAGCATTTAATACACTGCATGTAAGGTAAACACGAACACTCTTCACGAGTCCTTACACCCTCTTACACGTCCCTGTGGAGTATCGCTTCCTCCCATGGAGTCCACACCTATCTGAGACATTTCCTACTGAGTCCAAGACATACCCTTCGACTTCCCCAAAGAAATCACTAACATAAACACCAAGCGTGCCTCAGATCAAAGACATTCAAAGACATCCAAGCAATTACACGAAGCCGTACACTTGAGCACATACACCTTCCTCGGACCATAATCCCGGCGAATATACACCTGCACCCCTAACAACACGAAACACCATCACTCTCCCAAACAACCACAACTACACCTACGCTCCACGGCGAGACCATACATATACACACTTCCCTAGCAAACTAGTACTTCTCTAGCAAACACTACACTAAGCACCTGCGCTCCTCGGCGAGACCCAGTTCAACATCAACAACGGCATCAGCATAAACAACGGCATCAGCATAAGCGATGGCATCAGCATAAGCGAAGGCATCAGCAACGACAACGGCACTACCTTCTCCTCAACGGAAGGCAATCATATGCAACTACGACTACATAGACACTCCTCGGCGAGCCCAAGCACAAGCACTCTACAATATACACCTAACTCCAAGCATTTCACTCTACATAGACGCTCCTCGGCGAGTTCAAGCACAAGCATTACACGGGCGCTCTTTCACGAGACATACACCTACATCTACATAAGCACCCCTACACCTACATCTACATAAGCACCTCCACACCTACGCCTCACGCATACCCAAACATCTTACAAAGTACACATGCAATACGAAGACATTACAAGCACCAGCACCAGGCATCCGATGATACCAAGCATATACAAAGACACCAACAACAACAGTACAACAAGCACGACGAAGTCCTCGTCTCACCCATGGACACATGCTTCGTTCCGCTGACTGTATCGAGACCGTAATGGTCCGGATATGGTCGTGGAGTTTGACTAGCGCTCTAGTCCAAGCTCAGTCAAACTGGGGGCTCTGTGGATACCCATATCCGTACCCTCCCGCACAAAACCCTGTGATGTAACATGGACTTTTATTACGCATGCTTTAACGTTGACTTAAACGGTTCTAACTAATGTCGAATTCATTTTTGAGTCGTTTGAAATGTTAAAATGATTTAGGTCACCTCACATCGCATTTAAATAACGTTCATTTTGTCCATTTGGAGTCTAGCTAGGTCCTTGTCCCGCTTCATTTGGCATGAGCTTCGCATTTGCACTACAATTAGCCCTTTTACATTAACAAGGTCTAATTCAGCATTCCTAAATTCCTAAATTTAGGCCCGGTGGCTAAATCTTCCCTTTAGTCCCCTCTTACACAAAATACGGCTTCACGTCTTACCTTATTTCACAAAATCTATGCAAATACACCCTTTTCACATTTTCGGGTCTCGGGCCCAAAACCGAGCCCAAACCCACCTTTGGCCTGCACTCCAAAGCCCTCAACAACTCTCTAGAAGATCATACTAGGCCTTCTTGGGGCACAAGCAAGGAGATTACACCGAATATTCCCAAGATTTAGCAATTCGGATTAAGGAAATACGAAATCTCGAAGTTAAAACCACACCAGCAAACCGCATAAGCTTATGCGGCTCATGGTGCAAACCGCATAAGCCTATGCGGTTTGCCCACCAAACCGCATAAGGCTATGCGGTTTCCCAGGCTGGCTTTTTCCCTGCTTTCCTATTTTCTCTCGGCTATTCTCCTATATATACAACCCCTCGCACGACCTATTCTCATAAGTTTTCCACACAAGAAAACCCTCACTTCTCATAACCTCTCTTCCTAGTTTTAGCACCCACACATGGGTCCCACAAAATATACCGTCTAGCACGGTATACACCTAAATACATCCACAAAAGCCTCAAGCACTCAAATCCTTGGGTTCAACACACCATCCCGTGTTGAATTCATCCTCCTTTTAAGTTCAAGAAGCGAAGCTCTGCCCAGATCTGAAGCGTCAGGACAAGGTAGGTACCGATCCACTTGTATCAAAGCTTTTTCTTATTTTCTATGGACTAACAAAGGGGTCTACACTCTAGCGCCCCCCCCGGCTTTGGCACCCGAGCGCGCTTGCCTTCCAAGTGTTCTTATTACTTCGGGTACACTCCATATCCGATGACATGCCAAAGTCGCATAAGCAACCGACCTTATAAAATAAACCAATGGACAATTGAAGTTTATTTTATTTGCATGCATCTTGCACCCTTTCTGTCTTGCATTAAAATCAACTTAAACAATGAATTCGACCTTTAACTGAACCGTATTCGTTAACAAGTTAAACATGCTAAACCGAGGGTTTTAATCAATCTTTTTGCATCTCAGATCTGCATTCTTTTACAAACTTATCGCACTTGTACGTAGCGATAACATTAGCTCAAATATCATCTTACAAGGATTGTTCTAGGTCAGTAGAGGCTATTTTTACATAGGCTTTTCTAAAAGGTTTTCATAAATCATTATTTGAATTAACTCTTTTTCTAAAGTACCCTCACTTGAATCCAATCTGGTTTCACAAGCCTTAGATCTAGGGGTGTCGGCGTGCTCCAAAATCTAAGAACATGTTTTTAACTTAGAACATGGTAGCAGGTTCCTATTTTCCGCGATAAATAGGTGGCGACTCCATAACAGTTCTTAAAGGTTTTTTTAACTTAATCTTTTTTAACTTTAAAATCCGCCCTTAAGCAAGACGCCGAGTTGGGTCCGATCCCGGGTTCCACAACCTCACACAAACCAACCCACTTCAACATCCTCAACTCAACTAGCTAACCGCTCTCAAGTCAAACCCCTTTCATCCATCCCTTAACGATGAACCGTTAAATGGGCTCGACAAAGCTAACACCTCTCAACTTCGAGACGAGACGTGCGCACGCGTCCTCGCCTCAAAAGCTTCCTTTAGCTAAAACCTTTTCAAAAACCTCCTTTTTCAAAACATAAAAGGTCTTTCTAAACAAAGGAATGAGCTAAAATGAATGCTTAGAGTGATCATGAGTCTAGTGGGTCGAGTGGTGTCACTAATATACGAAGTGAAATACAGGCCTCAGCTGGATACTCGCCGTACCAAACACCGTGTAATAATCCCCTACAAGAAACGAACTTACACCCGCAGAATGGCCGGCAATGACGAAGTCAACGCACTCCGTGACCAAAGTCACAAAGCTGACTGACGACCTCGAACGCCTACTGAACCACCACAAGACCGAGATGAGGCGTTTGGAGCAACGTATCAAAGACAAGACCGACAAGCACGTCTCCATCCACACTCTCGAGGCCCTTAACCAACAGGACAATGAAGGCTTCCCCGAGTATCTCTCTCGATGGAAAAAGCTAAGCGCACGAATTCCAGATCGTCCGCATGAGGACGAGCTTGTGCCTAAGTTCATAAACAACCTGTGACCCGTGTATCAATTATACATGCGGTACAGCAACATCCAAGACTTCGAACAACTCATCAGGGTCGGCACTCAAATTGAAGACGATCTTAAGACCGGCATGATGGCCAGATACATCGGCCATACCTACCTAGATAACTCACCAAAATCTCCTCGCGCGACCAAGAGTGAGGAAAACTGCACTGTGGATAACTTCGACGCATTTGCAACCAAAGCTTACAGGAGCTTCATGCCTTACACTAAGGCATTCCATAGGTTGGTTGAAAACAACTACCTACAACCAATCGGGCCTACCAACGAGCCGCCCAAAGACAGAAAGCCAAAACTTTGGAACCCAAATGCTTACTGTGCATACCACAGAGGCAAAGGCCACGACACAGAAGACTGCTTCAAACTGAAGCACGCCATCCAAGATCTTATCGACCAAGGAAAGCTCGACAAACCGTCTCAACCGTCCAAGCCGCCCAACGACGACAACCCTTTCGCCGACCACACAATCTTCGTGGGATCACCTCCCATTACGAACTGCTCCAACAATATCAAACCAAGCGACAACCAAATCATTGGCGCTTCGTTCAACGATAAAGGGGACGAATCGCCTATGTCCAACCAAGCCACGATCCAGGGTGACAAAAAGATTAACTCTTTTACCATACAACCCAAACCATCCAACAAAGATTACCCTCCATACAACCATACGATCTTCACAGGACCACTTCCTCCCATAGATCACTCTGACTTTGCCATGCCCGAAAACAACTCAACCCCTAACGCAGACATTGAGGATGAACTGACATACGAGGATGCGCCTATAAAACGCAAGCCATCACAACTTAAAAGGAAGATGGCGGAAACGGAGGCGTTAGCGAACGCAAAGAAGAAGAAATCCTCTTAGGATCTAATCCTTTAGATGTCGGGTCATCTGTCGACCCACCTTCTAGTTTTAGCTTAGACTTTCGAAGGCTAGCTTCAGCTCTTCTCCTGATTTGTCAAACAATTCTTCTTTAATGAATAATACGAATAAGTTTGCTTACGTCTCGTCTCAAGCTAAAAACAAACAAATAAACAATGAACAACAAACAAAAATTAAACAAATCAATCAAACAACACAACATAAAAATCCGTGCGATAAAAATGAACTAACGAATGAACAATCGTTAACTAAATACATTGCAAACATCGTGGGCAACCCAACACAGAACTCACTTTCCCTAATCCTTTGAAAACATAAATGGATTAAATAACCCACGGTTATCCTAACCCATTTATCGCATGCTTTTTCACATAGCATAACCCAAGAATTAGGACACATTCTTGGTGAGTCTTTCAAAGCGAACTCACGGCCCTTGGCCTTTTCGAACCTTTCTAAACAAAATCTTTTCAAACGACTCATTGTCGAACCAGCCCAGTAAGTAGCGTCCCTCGCCGTACCCAAGGATGGCCAAGCCCAATCTTGTGGGTTCTAACATCGGATCGAATGGCTCAAACCACCTCGATCCATTTCTCCTTTGACAAAATCCATGTGGACGAGCAAGCTCGTTCTCATCACATTTTGACACCTTCGACTCAAATAGCTTAAACGCCATTTCGAGCATCCGCCAATAGGATCTTAGCAACACACCGTTAACATAAACTTCTAGCTTTCTATCACCAAACATCGTCGAGCATGAAACGTTTTAAAACATTTCTAGCTCAAAATCGGCCGCATGACTCGCGGTCATCACAACCCTTTTACCGCAAAACTCTTTTCAAACCCGAGGATGTCAGCCCATTCTCGAGGAGTTTCATGGCTCAAGGCTTTTTCTTTCAATATAAGCATTTTTCGAAAGTTTTCACTAGCCCAAAACCTTCTAGGATCAGGCATTCCTCTTTTCGCAAAAGCACAAAACCCGAGAATGCGCAAACTCAATCCCGAGAACTTTTGATGTCAGACCAAGTAGCTCTAGCCGCTTCGGTCTAACTCTTCCTTAAGTAAATGCATGAAAATGGGCACTACCGTCTCCATCGCATTTTCAAAGCACCCTCGATTCAAGTAGCTCATCACTACCTTGAATCATCTCTTGCACAGAGTCGAAATGTGACAACACATTTCAACTCGAAACGCCCTTTCACTTTCATCAAAACAAAATCATTTCAAAGACAAGACGAACCAAAGTATGCGTTAATCGAGTCTCGACACCAAGGGCATCGACGTGTACCCACGGCACGTGCATCACGAAGCAACTGACAAGGCGTCCACTCAAGCACCATCGACGATCTGGCGGATCTCCTCAAGCATTTCGAGTCTTTTAAATATGGGTCGAGTTTTTAAGCATCGAGTCAATCTCCGTCAGTCTAGGATAATCGAGTCTTCGACGTACGACATTTTAACAAATCAATAAGGGAATAAGTTTGCCTACACCCCAGTTGCCTTTTACCCTTTTTATTCACAAAAATTTTGCACCGACATACATTGCATTCTAGGAGTAGCTATCCGAAGGAGGTCTAGGCCGGGTACGAAGGTCCATGTCAACAACTAAGTCAAAGACACAAAGACAAAGAAGACTCTCGACGACTAAACAGCTAAGGTTCACTAGTCTGCTTGTGATCTACTACTCCGCTGCTTTTGGAGGAGGATCCATTAATTTGGAGCTCCACAGTGATCATGAATTTGATCGTGACCAAAAGTATGAGTATTCCTGGATCGCCCTCCGTGTACTCGATCGCGTGCCTAATAAGCAAACGAACTTGTCAGAGGAGTCCGGCGTGATAGACACATGATCACATGCAACCTTCCCACCATAGGGTCTAGCAAAGTCGAAGCTCGAGCCCAAGCCACAAAGGGCCCGACGAATTCTCAAATATAAAAAGGGAATACAATCAAAGGTGAAAACAACGGCAAAAAGGGCAAAGTCAAAAGGAAACAAATCTCAAAGTTTCCAATCAAAAAAGAAACAAGTCTCAAGGTCTTTAAGAAAGGGACAAAAACAACAAAAAGAAAGCCCGAAAGTCAAGTGGCTAAGTGAACAAAGGTCTACTACAAAAATGGACCCAGTCTAAAACCTCTTCAAGGAACCCGTGCCAAAAGGACATATGGCACGGTGGACATTGCTCTGAGCCGAATTTGACACCAAGGAGCCCGTTATCGACACTACATCATTTCCCGACGACAGAATTTACAACATCAATGAAGAAGCAACATACTTCGATGGTTCATCCAATTATCGAGGTTGGAGAATAGGAATACTCCTCTTTTCCCAAACGGCGAACACGAACACCTCCCTCCATCAAATTGGACTTTGATGCGACAAACAAGCGGCCAAGATCAACTAAGGAAAACCTACCTTTAGGATGCAATGTATCAAGGTCAATCACACATGCACCTTTTGGACCAGCGGGTCCTTAAACACGCACCTTCCCACATAAACACCTCCTTACCAAAACAAACACATCCCTTTCGAACTACGCTAGGTTTGATTCCGTACCCACGGATACGTAGGCCGCTCAGTTGAGCTCAACCAACCCTTTTACACAAAACATCCCTATGTCTAAAGCTTCCAAAGTCAAGGACATCCTCACAAAAATCCACAAAAATCCACAAAAATCCAAGGCAAACTGTTTCTTTATCGAGGCGTTAAAAACGACTACGTCGAGACAAAGTTGTGCTAGACTTAGGAGTAGTACTCTGCTTTTTCGTCTAACCTTGTTCATTTTGCAGGAATAACTTCATGCCACTGAAGCAACCATGAGTCGCCAAGCCGGGGGCTTTACCGATGCACGTGTCACAGTCACTTACATCCCTATCAATGTCGAGTCTCGAGTCACGCATACGATTCGTCTTTTGTTTTTCAAACTTTTTGGCATCCCATTGACTCGGATATCGAGTCAATCCTCTTCCAATCAAACAATTTAGCGACATTTAAGCCGCTCCTTTCCAAACCTTTCAGTTCTGGAAACGCTCCCACGAGCCGATACACTAATTTCAAACACGCTTTTTCAAACATGCGTCCACAAAATAGCTAACCAGCTTTCAAAAGTAACCCAACACTCAAAACTTCACTTTTCTAAACACATGCTTTCGCAGAAGCAAAATGTGCCTTTCGAAAATGCATCTCAAGTCCTTGAAACGCATCTCGAATCTTCGAAATTCAAGCTTTTTCCAAAAAAATTTAACTCACCATTCGAGGTAACATACTTTGAGAAAAAGCATTCTTCGAATTTAACTCACTCGAGTTAATACATTTCGAGCGAAAGCTATATCGAACTACGCCGGTTTGATTCCAAATTCGTGGATACGTAGGCAGCTTACGCAAAGCACAACCGAATCTAGCACTACATCCCACTCCGTGTTGTCATGAGATTCCCCCGAATTCTCATCCTCGACAACTGGGGGCTTTTCAACCTTTGAACCCAAATGACCCTCCACGGTCTTCACAACTCTAGCTTAAGCTCACAACGTCAAACACTTTTTCATCTTGCATAAAGCATACAACCGATATTTCAAGCGTTCATTTTTAAAGCTCATTTCGACAACTAAAATGAATCTTTCATTAAATTGATTTTTCAACAAAACATTTTAATCCAAACATCCCAATCGGGAATCATTTCACTTTCAAACCCAAGCCTACTAACAACACAGGTTTAAGACGACAAAAGCAACTAAAAGCCCAAGCCAAACTACAACGAACAGTCATGTAATGAAGGGTTCACACAATCCTTATTACACAAGATCACCTAGACAACTAAGGGTGAAGACGACGGTACTCATCAAAGTCACGCTGAACCCGAGCCATCTCAGCGCAACTCCTACTCCACCCACGCTACATTATTCTCCATTTTGCCTTAATTTCAATCAAATTAAGCCAAACTACGGGGGAAATTTCAAAACCAAACACCATACTCTTCACTTTGACTCAGTTTTCATTCAAAACTTAGTCAAACTCGAGGGGGTTATCCGAAAACACCTTTATCCTAATGCAACCCATAACTTTTTACATAGTTTGACCATCGTTATATACCATAACTCGGTCAAACTGGGGGCTCATATACACTGGGGGCTGACGCTTCCTATCAAAAATCAACGCCTTTACAAATGAAAAATGGGATAATTTTTCGCATTTTCGACAACACCTATACCCACATCAACATCTACGGTTTAGCGACACCTCCAGAACCACTACAAACACGAGCATGCACGCTAAAAGCATAACACTTTCATGTGTGCATCAAACAAAAACCACCCGAACGTAGGTCCAAACACCAAACACCCTAACATGTCCAAGAAGCATCCCAAGCACCACGCATCCAAGCCCGAGAGAGATGAGTATCACATGAATCTGAACGAATCACCAGATACCACGTCTCATGGTCAAAGCAGGCAAAAATGAAGATTTCAGAAGACAATCGCAGAATTCGAATTATTCCGGATTTGAAGCCGCGACATGTGTAAATGAGTTCACGTTTGAAGTCGCCAATTGATAAGAGATTCCCCGGAAGAATCACTAGTCAACAAGGCAATTTCTGAGGCGTGTTTTGTTCCACGTTGTCTCTTCATATTAGGCTCGTCAAGCCCAAGTATTTTTCTTCATGCACGCAAGCTTTCATGGTTAAGGCATCACCTAAAGTCCGCCACATGCGCTAGCACATCCCGCTATGCCTTGGTTAAGGCGTCACCTACAGTCCGCCATACGCGTGTATTAAGCCTTTAATACATGGTACAGAAACAGAAACACGAACACTCTTCGCAAGTCCTTACACCCTCTTACACGTCCCTGTGGAGTATCACTTCCTCCCCATGGAGTCCACACATCTATACAGACATTTCCCGCGAGGTCCAAGACATTTCCTTTGACTTTCCCAGTGAATCACTAGCCTACACCCCTGCGACATTCTCCCCAGTACGCCGTAACAAATACACCTGTACAAAGCATCCTGAACGAGTCATCCTTCAACTTCGGAGCATAAACAACAAACGTCTACATCAGCACATCCAGCAAGTCCAAGCAATTATACAAAGCAGTATACACGAGCACATACATCTTCCTCGGACCATAATTCCCGGCAAATATACACCTGCGCCCCTTACAAGACGAAACACCATCACTCTTCCACAGGATCAAACAACTACAACTGTACCTATGCTCCTCGGCGAGACCATACATATACACCCTTCCCCGGCAGACTAGTACTTCTCCAGCAGATACTACACTAAGCACCCGCGCTCCTCGGCGAGACCTGGCACGACATCAACAACGGCATCAACATCAGCAACAATATCAGCATCAACAACGGCATCAGCGTCAACAACGGCATCAGCGTCAACAACGGCATCAACATCAGCAACGGCATCAGCATCAAAAACGGCATCAGCACAAGCAAACGACATCAACACTACACGGCAACAAAGCATAGAAAAGGCACTCTAGAGGCCGGCAGGCCCTTACAGGTATGTACGGACCGCCACGTCCTTAAAATGTGCACGTCCCTCCCCGCATAGCCCGGTTCGAAGTCCTCGTCTCACCCATGGACACATGCTTCGTTCCGCTGACTATATCGAGACTGTAATGGTCCGGATATGGTCGTGGAGTTTGACTAGCGCTCTAGTCCGAGCTCAGTCAAACTGGGGGCTCTGTGGATACCCATATCCGTACCCTCCCGCACAAAACCCTGTGATGTAACACGGACTTTTATTACGCATGCTTTAACGTTGACTTAAACGGTTCTAACTAATGTCGAATTCATTTTGAGTCGTTTTAAATGTTAAAATGATTTAGGTCGCTTCACATCGCATTTAAAATAAACGTTCATTTAGTCCATTTGGAGTCTAGCTAGGTCCTTGTCCTGCTTCATTTGGCATGAGCTTCGCATTTGCACTACAATTAGCCCTTTTACATTAACAAGGTCTAATTCAGCATTCCTAAATCCCTAAATTTAGGCTCGGTGGCTAGATTTTCCCTTTAGCCTCCTCTTACACAAAATACGACCTCACGTCTTACCTTATTTCACAAAATCTATGCAAATACACCTTATTCATTTTTCCGGGTCTCGGGCCCGAAACCGAACCCAAACCCAGCCTTTGGCCCGCACTCTAAAGCCCTGAACATCAAAATATCTCAGAAATATCCTAGCCTTTTCCTTGACGTGCAAGTAAGGATTATACTAAATCTTTTCGAGATATAATCAAACCGGAACTAGGAAACTACGCCAAAAACCACACCTTCAAACCGCATAGTCTTATGCGGTTTGGGGTGGCAACCGCATAAGCCTATGCGGTTTGCCTGGGCAACCGCATAAGGCTATGCGGTTTCCTGGCTTGTTTTTATCCTCGGGTTTCCTAATTTCTCCGAGGTTTTTAGTATATATACACCCCTATACCTTGACCTCGAAAACACAATTTACACCCAGCTTTCATAGCGAACACACTACAAAACTCTCTCAAAGCCTCAAGCACTCAAATCCTTGAGTTCAACACACCATCCCGTGTTGAATTCATCCTCCTTTTAAGTTCAAGAAGCGAAGCTCTGCCCAGATCTGAAGCGTCAGGACAAGGTAGGTACCGATCCACTTGGATCAAAGCTTTTTCTGATTTTCTATGGACTAACAAAGGGGACTACATTCTAGCGCCCCCCCGGCTTTGGCACCCAGCGCGCTTGCACTCCAAGTGTTCTATTTACTTCGGGTACACTCCATATCCGATGACACGCCAAAGTCGCATAAGCAACCGACCCTAATAAAATAAACCAATGGACAATTGAACTTTATTTTATTTGCATGCATCTTGCACCTTCTTATTTTGCATTAAAATCAACTTAAACAATGAATTCGACCTTTAACTGAATCGTTTTCGTTAACAAGTTAAACATGCTAAACTGAGGGTTTTAATCAATCTTTTTGCATCTGCATCTGAATTTTTTTACAAACTTATCGCACTTGTACGTAGCGATAACATTAGCTCAAATATCATCTTACATGGATTGTTCATAAATCATTAATTGAATTAACTCTTTTCTAAAGTACCCTCACCCCGAATCCAATCTGGTTTCACAAGCCTTAGATCTAGGGGTGTCGGCGTGCTCCAAAATCTAGGACATGTCTTTAGGCTTAGGACATGATAGCAGGTTCCTAATTTCCACGATAATTAGGTGGCGACTCCAAAACAGTTTTAAAGGTTTTTGTAAATTAGTCTTTTTAACTTAAAGCGCCCTTAAGCAACACGCCGAGTTGGGTCCCTCGTCTTCGATCCCGGGTTCCACAGGTGTATATATACTAAAAACCTCGGAGAAATTAGGAAACCCGGGGATAAAAACAAGCCAGGAAACCGCATAGCCTTATGCGGTTGCCCAGGCAAACCGCATAGGCTTATGCGGTTGCCACCTCAAACCGCATAAGACTATGCGGTTTGAAGGTGTGGTTTTTTGCGTAGTTTCCTAGTTCCGGTTTGATTATATCTCGAAAAGATTTAGTATAATCCTTGCTTGTACGTCAAGGAAAAGGCCTAGGATATTTCTGAGATATTTTGATGTTCAGGGCTTTGGAGTGCGGGCCAAAGGCTGGGTTTGGGCTCGGTTTCGGGCCCGAGACCCGGAAAAATGAAAAGGGTGTATTTGCATAGATTTTGTGAAATAAGGTAAGACGTGAGGTTGTATTTTGTGTAAGAGGAGGCTAAAGGGAAGATCTAGCCGCCGAGCCTAAATTTAGGGATTTAGGAATGCTGAATTAGACCTCGTTAATGTAAAAGGGCTAATTGTAGTGCAAATGCGAAGCTCATGCCAAATGAAGCAGGACAAGGACCTAGCTAGACTCCAAATGGACAAAATGAACGTTTATTTAAAGCGATGTAAAGCGACCTTAATCATTTTAACATTTCAAACGACTCAAAATGAATTCGACATTAGTTAGAACCGTTTAAGTCAACGTTAGAGCATGCGTAATAAAAAAAGTCCGTGATACGTCACAGGGTTTTGTGTGGGAGGGTATGGATATGGGTATCCACAAGCTGATACAAACCACAAAAGGACAAGGGTCAACCTTATAAATAAGGGACAATACACGTAGCCGAGGATTCATTCACAAAACACATAAAAAAGGTATTACTTAGATTATTCTCACA
The DNA here is from genome assembly GCA_023091065.1 of Dianthus caryophyllus. Classification (NCBI taxonomy): domain Eukaryota; kingdom Viridiplantae; phylum Streptophyta; class Magnoliopsida; order Caryophyllales; family Caryophyllaceae; genus Dianthus; species Dianthus caryophyllus. Next base: position 16,383,457 of record CM041527.1, on the reverse strand, counting down.
ACTCTCTGACTTCTCTCTTGAATATACGCTGACTTAGGCATCAGAGGGGTTATCCTCGGACACTCCCAAGGCTAGGTTTGTGTACTTGTGCAGGACACACGGTCAGAGGAGGTCAACTGATACCGCAGCCCACAGAATCATATACGAAATCATCTATTAGCTTCGAGTTGTATTTACTTCAAGTATTTGTAGCCCGAAACAATTGGTGCCGTCTGTGGGGAAAAAGACAAAAAGTTATGGCAGACCAAGGAGGAAATCCAAAAAACGTCCGGAAAACAGAACACCACAAAGGGGGCCGCAGGGGGCATGATGTGTCTTATATTTATATATATATTATAGCCCCTGTCGTCTGCGTTTCTTTGCGTTTCTTGTGCTTTTGATTGCGTTTCAGCTCCTATTTCTCTCCGTTTTGGCACTGCTGCGTTTTTGTGTCTATATTGCAGGTAAACGCGCATATTTGGAGTTTAGGAGGCTTGTCGAGAGGTTTCGTAAAGTTTCGTAAAGTTTCGTGAAGTTTGGAGTTGATTCGAGTTGATTTCGTTGCGTTTCGCTTGCGCACGGGCCTCGTTTCGACTAATGAAGGTGTCCCGGGACCTTAGGACGGGATTTGAAACTCGCATGATCATCCTAAGCCTTGTCCCTACCCCTTGGGACGACGTAGGCCGCGTCCCTATGCCTTGGGACGAGAAGAAAGCAAAGAAAAACTAAGGAAGAAAAGGGACCAAAAGAGCATGTGAACTGAAGACCACGGGACAGGTTGGTCCCGGTCGGGATGACCTGTGTCCCGGTCGGGATGGTGGTCCCGGACCCCTGGGACGGGTTGCGACTCCTCGTGTGCTTAAATTACTTCGTCTATTTGAAGGCTTTGTTGATCATATTTTTGCACGAATTTTCTACAGCATTTTCTTTACTCTTTAAATTAGTTCCTCAAGAAAACATAGGGTTTAAATAATTTTCCTTTTGTAATTTCAATTCCCGACTCGGTTTATGTTCGTTTGATCATCTATTTGGTTTTTGTTGTTGAATTCATCTTGTTCTCTTTGCAAATTTCTGATTGGTTTTGGTAACTTCTTCTCTCCCTTGTTTATCATTTCATCCTTTATCATTGTTGATCATGTTTTCATCCATTGTTATTGCTTTTGTTGTTGTTTTCGTCATGTGTGAGTAGTTCTTATTCTAGGGAAGAAGGGGGAATCATGGGTATTTGCTTGGTTTGTTTTTGATGATGTTTTGAGTTAGGTTTTCGCACTCGTTTTGATTGTCTCGTCTTGTATGCGTTTGTTGATCCTTTGGCCAAGGGTTTGTGAGCGTTTGTCACCCTTAAACTTAAGATCGAAAGCCTAGTTTAGGGTAGGACACGAGACCAATCATTAGGACCCTCACTTGTAAGTTGCGAGAGCCCGCATTTGAGACCTAGAGAAGCTTAAGACCGAGAGGCCTAGCTTACCCTTAGCGAGAGCGTTTTCCTACTCATTTCTGTCACCATCCTTCGACCTAGCATTCCCCGTGCCTAACCCGATTCCCTAGACCTTTTCCTTATAAGTTTTAACCCCTTTTCCTCCGCTATAGCTTTAGTAACCTCAACCCCTCGAACCGAAATTAGAATCACTAAAAATAACCAACTTAAGCGACCATCTCCCTGTGGATTTCGACCCGACTTACCCTTGCTACCTAGTAGAGTGAGTTTGGACTTATTTTTGATTAGGTGACGCGACTTAGCCTATCAAATTTTGGCGCCGTTGCCGGGGAGACGGCTTTGTTTTCTGTTGTTTATTTGGTTCTTTTCTCATTGTTACTCTTTTGTCTCAAGGAACCTTAATTCCTTGAGGCCGTTACTTACGGTCTACTCTAGTGTTGTGCATGCCCAGGAACACTCGTACGTCTCAAAAAGGCTTGGCATTTCAGTTTGATCCGGAGCCGGAACGTACCTTCTTAAAACGCAAGAACTTGCTCAAAGACTTGGAAGCTATTTCCCCTTCCACCTCAACCTCAAAGGAAGCTCAAGTTGAACCCGAGCCTACGAAAATGGTGAAGCTTTCTGATCATTCTAGGCCTACCGCCGCTCGAGTTCCGAGGGGCAATGCTATGCCTACCATAGCGGCGAACAACTTCGAGGTGAAACCCGCTTTTATAAACTTGATCGAGCGGAGTCAATTTGGAGGGAGTCCCGGTGAGGACCCTAACCTACACATTCAAAATTTCTGCGATTATTGCTCAACAATAAAGCAGACGCACTACTAGAAAAAACCCCAATAGTGTCGCAGCAATAGTGTCGGTTCTAAATGAAATGACACTAAAAGTTGAAATCAACATATATGGTGTCGGTTTATGGTAGAAACGACACAAAAAGTTAGTGTATTTGTGGCGTTTATTAGAAAAACCGCCACAATAGCTTATTTGGTGGCGGTTTTAAATGAAACCGACGTATTATTTGCCAAAGTGAAATAACATATGGTGGCGGTTTTATATATAACCGACACTATAGATATAACATATGGTGGCGGTTCTGAAGGAAACCGACACTATAGGGAAATTGAATTAATATATAGTGGCGGTTTGTAATAAAACCGACATTATATGTCGAAGAATTGACATATGGTGGCGGTTCTTAAAGAAACCGACACCATAGTCACAGGCCTCACAGCACAAAACAAAACTATCTCCCCTTCACTTTCAACACTTTTCATTTCAATACAAAACACACAAACACACTTTTGGTAGGTCTCACCTCAGCTCCGTCTCAGCTCCTCCACCTCCGTCTCAGCTCCTCCGTCTCAGCTCCGCTCTTCTTCCATTCGAAATTAGGCTCGAGTGGGTTTGTTCTTCTTCTCAACAACCGCACGTCTCCAGGCTCGAGTGGGTTTGTTGTTCTTCTTCTCAATTGAATTAGGGTAAATTTCTGAATTAGGGTTTGTTTGTGTGTTCAATTAATTGATGTTCAATTGAAACATTTTTGATTGAATTAGGGTTTGTATTGTGTGTTCAATTATATGTCAAATTGAATTAGGGTTTTTTTTTTGTTTTTCAATAAATCGTTTTTACAGGTCAAATTAAGTTTTTAATTTTGCCAATTTAGGGGTTTTGTTGATTTTTAGGATTCAACTTCACGTCAGACGAATTATTGTTGTTGTTGTTTGTTGAATGTTGCTAGAAATCGTGGTGGTTGTGATGTAATCGAGAGGGAAAGAGATAAGCGAGGTCGGTATTCAGATCAGAAAAGGCGATAAGTGACAGAGGAGGGGAGCAGAGCGAAGTGACGGTGGCACAGCTCCGATGGTGCTGGTTGAAACTCGAGGGACGGCGGCCAGCAAAGGGACCATGGTGGTTTCCGGCAGATTTAATAGATTATGCTAGTGGTGACGACGACATACGATGGTGCTTCGGTGACGTTTTTAAAAGTTCTGTTGAGAAAATTAGTTACACTTTTAGTATGCCTTCTTCTGTTGAATTTATTCGCGTTATGAACGAATTTTTCGACAATTGAACTTGATTTTGGTGGAAATTACGGTTCGCTTTTGAGCAAGTATAGCTGTTTTTGATTGAATGTTGTTTATTTTTTATGTTAGGTGAGTTCAATGGTGGTTCGCTTTTAGTATCCTGGTAGGTAATTCGTTATTGATTTGCGCGTTTCATTAATTCGTTACATATGAATGATGAGGTTGTTTGTGAGTTGTTGCGCGTTTCATTAATTCGTTATAGTTTGTTGTGAGTCTAAATTAGTTGACAATCTGAGTCGAATTTTTGGATTATTAACTGCATTGTCATGTTTACTTTGTTTCTCTACCTATAGACTATAGTCTGCATATGAGAAATTATATAGCAATGAGGTATCCCGCTTCTTCATGACCCTAAAACGTGTAGCTTCTGCTGGTTGAATTACAGTTAGACAACTTGATTTTGCTAATCTATTGCTCTAATGCAGGTTGCATGGGTAGTAGAAGTTGCTCCTATTCGTGTGTATAAGGTTGCTCTGATGCAGGTTGCATGGAAAATCAGTGGTAAATTTGTGTGAATTTTAGTTGTTGGAAAATCAGTGGTAAATTTTCTGACACTTGTGGCTTTAGAGATACTTGATAGATATTGAACTGTTTGATGTTGGAAAATTTACTTTGTCGTTTATATGTCACAGACAAATACATTGAAGAAGAACAATCTCATTGGTCATTGTGAGCTTGACCTTTTGAAATTTCTTACTGAGGTGAGTCTTATGTCAACTTCTTTGCAGATGACATATATACAAAGTTACGATCACTTTGGATTTTAGAATGTTTTGATGGTAACCTGAAAGCATGGGCCTGCATTTAGAAATGAAATTACAATAGTTTTTATGGTTTTATGCATGCCTTCTTTTTGCGCATAGATATTTCCTTTACATTAATGAAAGGATATCAACAAATAGAGGCATTCTTCCATTTAAATTTGTTTGACACGATGAGTTAAATTTGTTTGACATGGTGAGCATGTAATTATGATTCGTCATTGCAATTGCTAAGTAAAATTGACAGCTAGTACTTAGTCATAGCTGACTTACTATTGGGAGTGCTTTTGCTTTATTATATACCCCTGCTTGCGTGCCTCTTATTGACATCTAATACTTGTATCTTGCTAGGACTATGATGATGATGGCAGGCTTGTTTATTCTGAATTAGTAGTCTTGGTAAGCTAACGTTGTTTTGAAAGGCTTACAGCCTTACATGGTTGTAGAAGTCAAAATACGAAGAAAATGCAGGAAAATGATGGTGGAATAGAAGGGTAGATTTGACAAAATGAGGGTATCAAGTTTCGACTACCCTTTAGGTTGGGGAATAGTAATTCACGTCACTTGGGGTAGTAATATTCACCCGTCACCTCCTTGTTTTCATCATCAAGCAAGCACATTGATGATCGTGTTTGAAGAGGGGTGTGTATTAAGACGAGCCTGTTGGAAGTGATTTAAATAGTAATGTTGCTATTGCAGTATCTAGTTATTACTATTCCTTATACAATTACACCACGTGATTACTTATTGCTATGTTAGTATCTATGTGACACATTGAAGAGGGGTGTGTATTAAGACGAGCCTGTTGACTCTTGTTCTTCCAGAAAATGTTAGCAATTCTATAGAACATAAAAAACTCCTCCGTAATGGACTGTTAACTCTTAACAGTTAACATTACAACTAAAAATAATAAAATGTTTAATGTTTTTTTTAGACCCTATAGGTTAAATAAGATAGCAATTGTGCCTAGCCATAAATGTGGGACTCCCATGGCAATTGGAGTTTATATTGGTCTGAAAATGCGACCATGTCACTCACTTTCTATTTTTCGATTGTAAGGATCTCTTATGGAGCAGGTCATGTATCTCGAGAACATCGGGACGTCTCTGCTTGTATCTAAAAATCAGGTAATTTCATGCTCGATGTGGTTATTGATTTGTCGACTGTTTTTCATTCACGAAGAATAATTTGCCTCAACATACGACTTCTGATTTAATTAACTATATGTAAAATCAGCTTCCTGAGCTGCACCAACTGATGCTCGAGGCTGCAGAAATACTGAACATTGAGCCTCCTGATTTGTACTTCGACAAAGCCCTTCACCGAATGCATACACATTAGCTATCAGCGCTAAAAGGCCTTTTGTTGTCGTTCACACAAGTCTGATTGAACTTCTTACACGCAAAGAGTTGCAGGTATCGACACTGTCTCCTGTCCTCTTTCCATTTCTGGCTACATTTTCAAAATTGTCGTAAAACTCTGTATAAAACTAATATATTTCGTTCGTCGATAGGCTTTTGCTCAAACTCGTGGCTGGTGAACAAGGGAGGCTTTTGCTCGGTATTTGAAGGTCGTGTTGTGCAAAATGATAGTAATGATTTTAAAGAGTTTAACCTGCTCAAACCAGGTTGTTTGTAGGTGTAGCGTAATAGAGATCAGAGCTGGCTTAGTTAATTCAGTCTAACTTGTTTTTGTGATAGTTACACTATTATTTATGTTTATTTGATCTACATTGAGCATTGACGTTTTCTTATCATTTATATTAGTACTTTGGGAGATTGTGGTTATATATGTTTGCATTTTTTTTGTTTGGATATTGTGAATTGATGTTTGTAGGAATTACGAATATAGGCTACGAAATAATTAAATATATTATTTTTTTTAAAAAAAAAAAAATCCCTTGTGGCGGTTGTAAGCAAAAGCGACCTAATAGACAACTTTCATTAGATCTATAGTGGCGGTTTTAACAAAAACACTCATTTTATTTAACCTCTTTGGTGTCGGTTTATAATAAAACCGCCATTGTATGTTTAGTCTATGGTGGCAGTTCTAACTCAAACCGCCATTGTATATGTAGTCTATGGTGGCGTTTTTAACTCTAACCGCCATTGTATGTGTAGTCTATTGTGGCGTTTTTAACTCAAACCGCCATTGTATGTGTAGTCTATGGTGTCGGTTTGTTTACAAACCGCCATTGTATGTGTAGTCTATGGTGTCGGTTTCTTTAAAAACCGCCATTGTATGTGCAGTCTATGGTGTCGGTTTGTTTAAAAACCGCCATTGTATGTTCATTCTATGGTGGCGGTTTTTTGAACCGACACGAATAGTTTATACGTCCCCCATTTATACGTCGTACCAAAACCGCCACAATAGGGTCCTTTGAACCGACACTATTGGGGTTTTTTCCACTAATGACGGGGGTCACTCAAGATCAAATCCGGGAGATGCTCTTCCCATTCTCCCTTCGAGACAAAGCCAAGCTGTGGCTTAACTCATTGAATCGAGTTGCACTTGCTATCACCGATTGGAACTCTCTTGTGCTCGCGTTCTACCAAAAGTACTTCCCACCCGAGAAGACCGCCATGTTAAGGAGCCAAATCACTAGCTTCCGTCAAAGGGGAGACGAGTCTCTCTTTGATGCATGGGAGCGGTATAAGGACCTCCAACGTCAATGCCCTCACCACGGTATGGATAAATGGTTTATTGTCATGCAGTTTTATAACGGTCTTTACAACGAGTCGCGCCAAGTGCTTGACTCCGCGGCAAATGGACGCTTTGACAATATTGATGTGGAGGAGGCTATTGATACGATCGAAGCAATGGCGATTCACAATGCGCAATACGGGAGCTCTAGGAATGTACCTAGGATCGGAGGCAAGAACGATGATGCGGTGGCTATGCTCTCGGCTAAGTTGGATGCGATGACCGCCATGATGATGTGTCAAATGCAAGTGGGTAGTAGTTCTTCAAACGCGGGTGGTCAAACGGTTGCGGCTATGCATATCTCTAGTGATCCGACTTGTGGCTCTTGTGGAGCATCCGGACACTCATCAATGGAATGCCGAGGTATGAACATACAATCTCATCATGTGCATGCTTTACATACTCAAAACAGCCCCTACTCGAACTATTATAACGAAGGCTACAAGAACCATCCGAACTTGTCTTACAAGAGGCAAAACGTCTTGAATCCACCTCCCCAACAACAAAATTTCAGCCCACAACAACCATACAACAATCAACAACAAAATTTCAGCTACAATAATGCTCCAAGACCATATAACCCTCCGGGCTTCAATCGCCCCAATTTTCAACAACCAATTGCTCCACCACCGGTGCAAGCCGCTCCGGTTCCCGATCCTATGAGTGAGATGCGAGCCATGATGATGCAAATGGCTAAAACTCAAGAAACAATGATGGCTCACATTCAAAAGAGCGATCAAGCTAAGGATTCGGCCATAAAGATGCTCGAAACGCAAGTGGCTCAACTTGCGTCTTCTAGCAACACGAGGGCACCCGGAGCGCTTCCGTCTCAGCCCAAGCAACCTCACGAGACTGCCAACGCCATCTCCCTAAGAAGCGGAACAAGCTATGATGGGCCACCTATGCCTAATGTTGATGTACCTCCCGTAAAGGTAAGCAAGGTAAGTCCTAATGTTTCCGCTAACGATTTGAATGTTGAGAATGGTGTTAGTGCAGGGTCTACAGGTGGGGCCGAGCCCAAGGAGGCCGTGAGTGGTGGTGGTGTGCACGTGGGAGTGCAACCAACGGAGCCCGAGAAAGAGGAAGCGACAGCTAAGCCGGTCGAGCCGCCGATTCAAATCAAATTGCCATTCCCGAGCCGAGTGGTACAATCTAAACTCGACTCACAATTCGGTAAGTTCATGGAGGTCGTCAAGGACCTCAAGGTAACGGTACCCTTCACTGAACTTGTTACTCAAGTCCCCGCATATGCTAAGTTTCTCAAAGACATCCTCACCCGCAAACGATCTTTCAATGAGGTCGAGACTGTTGCTTTTACTGCTGAATGCAGCGCACTTTTACAAAACCAGTCTCCTCCTAAATTGAAAGATCCGGGTAGCTTCTCGATCCCTTGCACTATTGGTACTACTTTCATTGATAAAGCTTTGTGTGATTTAGGTGCAAGCGTGAGTGTCATGCCTTATTCGGTATGCGAGAAGCTCAACATGGGCGAGTTGAAAGTAACTAATATCACGCTCCAAATGGCGGATCGTTCTGTCAAACGCCCACTCGGTGTTTTGGGGGACGTTCCCGTCAAGGTTGGTAAGTTTTTCATTCCCGTCGATTTCATTGTTCTTGACATGGCCGAGGACTCCCAAATTCCTATCATATTGGGTCGGCCTTTCTTGCACACTGCTGGTGCAATCATTGACGTCAAGAACGGGAAATTGACGTTGGATATCGGAGGTGATAAAGTTACTTTTAATCTTTCAAATGCTTTAAAACGCCCAATGTTGGAGGAGCATGTCTTTGCGGTTGATGTTCTTGATGATTGTATAGACGAGTACTTACCTCAGGTCCTCGAGAGGGACCCTCTTGCGGCCGTGCTCTGTTGTGATGATGTTGCAGGTACATTAGGGCGATCGGACGCGGGTAAAGATGCACTGCAGGACGCATTGAGCGCAGACGGCGTTGGCTTTGCTGCAAGCCACGCAATTGGAGTTGCTAATGAGGATGGCCGAGCTGTTGATGACGATGGTTGTGACGATGATGAGGAGGATGATGGTAGCGGGATCGTTTATGACGAGACCCACGGTTGGTGGTACTTCCCGTACCCTGCTAAACCCCCCGTTTAAAGCTGGTTTGGGGGAGGCACTTCATTTTGTAAATATCATTGTATGTACTTTGTTCTTTTGAGACTTTTTGCTCGTTTTTCTCCCCTTATTTTATGGTTCCCGTGTTGATGTGCTTTAGGACACATTGGGGACAATGTGTTGTCTGGTTTGGGGGGAGGAACGCTCTGCTTTTCGCTTTGCTTTATTTTTGCACTTTCTTTTTCGTTTTTCAATTTCCAAAAAAAAAAAAAACAATCCAAAAAAACCTGAAAATTTCAGAAAAATCCATAAAATCAGAAAATTTCTCACAAAAATACCAAAAATACGTATCCCGTTCCGTTGTTTTGAGCTAGTTTTTACCTTGACTCTTTCCCGACATCCCTTCCCATGTATGCTTTGAGTTTTGGCATGTTTTATAATGTTTGGATTAGCGCTACGGGGATGTTGAGACACGTTAGCAGATGATGGCGTGCTTTTACTGTTGGCTTTATCATTCATGGACTATAGCTACTTATATTGTGAGGTTTTTAGCCTCCTGCGGCCGGTTCATCTATTCCGGTCCCCGTGCTTTGATTGTGAGTAGTTCTCCTCGTGGGGTGCGTAATATCAACACGCATAAGTGTGGCCTCTATCCCGTGTTTCCCACGATTTTGTCACTTGTTTATGCATATGAGGCTTTAGTTGATTTCTTATGATTCACCTTGTTCATGCGTTGCTTTTATCCTCTCATATTTGATCCTAATTCCCCTACACACATGAGTTTGCTAGATACATTGCCATATAGCCTACCCTAGCCTTGCTAGTTACCGCTTTGCTTACTCTTGTGCTTGTCCTTCGGGTTTTGACCATGCTACGACTTGCTGATGTCGTTGGCTTGAGAGTATTGGTGAATTGGAGTCGGGATTGCTGTTTCCCCGACCCTTTGATGAGGTTTTCCGCAACCACTATGTGAGTGTGCTCTTTTTGCTCAAGAAAAAAAAACAAACAAAAATCAGAAATACAAACACAATGCAAAAAATCAAAGAAAGAAAAATGTGTGCTCAAAAATGAAAGAGTTGTTGTTGTTGCATGAGTGAGCACTTGAAATTTGTTGTCATGTTGCGTGGATGTGTAAAGGAGACCGATATGCTGTTTTCGGTCCGTTTTTCATGAGAGTTGGGTTCCGTTTTGGTTGGATGAGCACTTGAGTAGTATTAGTGGTTTCTAGTGGCTTAGCTCCACGATTCCATAACTATTTGTTCCACCTTATCGCCCTTATCCTCTCTATGGCCTTTACACCCTCATATCCTATGTAAGCCCTCATGTTTGGTTCGTTTTTGTGACATTATTTGTGTACGGGAATACGAGATTTGGTCCACATTAGATTGCGGGCGTGCTTCCACTAGTCGAGTAGGTGAGTGTCATCACATATATCACCTTGTTCATCATTTGAGTAGAGTGGAAACCGCGAGAGGTCCGTGATTTGATTGCTAGAGAGCCTTTGTTTAAGCCATGCTATTCATTCTGCGCCGTCTTGTAATTCTCATCCGTTAGCTTGCTAATTTCCATAGTCCCATGTTGCTTCGGGATTGATTCCCTTGTTTATCATTTCATCCTTTATCATTGTTGATCATGTTTTCATCCATTGTTATTGCTTTTGTTGTTGTTTTCGTCATGTGTGAGTAGTTCTTATTCTAGGGAAGAAGGGGGAATCATAGGTGTTTGCTTGGTTTGTTTTTGATGATGTTTTGAGTTAGGTTTTCGCACTCGTTTTGATTGTCTCGTCTTGTATGCGTTTGTTGATCCTTTGGCCAAGGGTTTGTGAGCGTTTGTCACCCTTAAACTTAAGATCGAAAGCCTAGTTTAGGGTAGGACACGAGACCAATCATTAGGACCCTCACTTGTAAGTTGCGAGAGCCCGCATTTGAGACCTAGAGGAGCTTAAGACCGAGAGGCCTAGCTTACCCTTAGCGAGAGCGTTTTCCTACTCATTTCTGTCACCATCCTTCGACCTAGCATTCCCCGTGCCTAACCCGATTCCCTAGACCTTTTCCTTATAAGTTTTAACCCCTTTTCCTCCGCTATAGCTTTAGTAACCTCAACCCCTCGAACCGAGATTAGAATCACTAAAAATAACCAACTTAAGCGACCATCTCCCTGTGGATTTCGACCCGACTTACCCTTGCTACCTAGTAGAGTGAGTTTGGACTTATTTTTGATTAGGTGACGCGACTTAGCCTATCAGGGCAACCCGGTCCAAGAAGAAGGCTTCACTCTTATTACTCCTGAGTAAAAAAGGATGGTGGATGCTTTCCTCAGGCAGATGAGATCGACACCGCGAGAACCTCGTAAGGAAAACCTCATACCAGAGCCGCGGATCGTGCAAGAACCGCACGTAGAACACCCAGAAAGTTCACAGCCGCGAACACAAGTCACCCCAAGGAATCTGTTTGAAGGGGACGATAATTCGTACACAGAGGAGAATGTAGGAATGCAAATGCTAACGGAGGACGAGACAGCCTCGTACAGACCAGAACCATCAGTTGAAGTAATTTCAAGAATAGAGTGACCACGTCTTACCGCAGCAAGGGGAGGACAAGTGACCATAAAATCCCCCTAGCCGCATCAGTGTTGGAATGTCCATTGCCAAAAATGAAGATGCCGACCGTACAGTATGATGGGAAGACAGACCCAGAGGAACACCTAGCCGCGTATGAGAGCCATATGATGATGTACGATACAACTGACCACGTTTGGTGCAAGGTGCTTCCCACTACCTTGACCGAGCTTGCACAGACCTGGTTTAGGAACCTCCCAACAGGATCAATTACAGGGTATGAAGACATGACAAGATTATTCAGACAACAATATGCTGGAAACCGCCGGAGAGAGAAGATAGCTGCAGAATTACTGAACGTCGTCCAGGGGAAGAATGAAAAGCTGAGAGAATACATGATTCGATTTGACCGTGAGTCACAGCAGGTGAGAGACCTAGACTCAAAAATCGGTGTCCACGCACTAACGTTGGACTAAGAGAAGGAGAGTTGAGAAGCCTCCTGATCCGAAACCCACCCCAGATTTGCTGAAGGCTAGAGAGATGGCCGAGGGTTTCATCAGGGAGGAGCAGTTATGCAAGACGTTCGATAAGAAGCCAGAAAAATTAGAGAAGAAAGAGGAGCAAAGTGGAAGCAAGGAGAAGTGGAGCCAGCGGTCACTTGGAAATCACCCCAGCCGTGGCTATGACAGAAGGACCAGGGACAAGGGGCCACAGTTTGACAGGTTCACCCCTCTCAACAGGCCTAGAGCTGAGATTTATTTGTTAGCTGCGAAGGAGGTGAAATTCAAGACACCGAGCCCATTGACGCTTGGCCCAAACAAGAACAGATACTGCAAGTACCACAGAGTTCAGGGACACGACACCGAAGATTGTCGGTCGCTGAAAGAAGATATTGAACGCCTGATTCAGGAGGGACAACTGAAGAAGTACACCAACGGAAAGAGAGTGATGGATGATGCAGAGAGAGAAAAGGAGAGTCACATGCAGAGCAAACTAAGAATCGGAGAGATACACGTCTTTTCGGGAATGGCAGACTCAACCTTGTCAGGCAGGAAGCGAAAGGCCGACAGAAGGAAAGAAACCTTTGACGGAATCTACTCAACAGACACACAGAATCACGGCCGATACCTACACTGTTTATCAGCCAAGAAGAATACGAACGCTTCAGCTATCCGCACAGTGATCCACTGGTGGTGGCCATTGATATTAACCACCACCTCATTCATCGGTGTATGATTGACACCGGAGCCTGTACCAACCTCCTGTACAAAGAAGTGTTTGGCAAGCTAGGTTTGGACAGGAAAGATTTGACACCGTACGTAGGATCTCTGTACGGTTTCGCTGGGAACGGTATCAAGCCCTTGGGAACGACCACCCTGCCCGTAACAGTGGGGGAAGGTGAGGCCGCCAAAATTGTACAAGCAGACTTCGTAGTTGTCGACGCGCCATCCCCTACAACGCCCTGGTTGGTAGGGTGACCCTTGATGAGACTCACATTGTAGTGTCGGTGAAGGCAATGGCATATGTGACTGACAAGGGGACCGCTGGCAAACTATATGATGATCAGAAAGCCGGCCGCTCCTGCAACTCATTGACCGCGGAAAAAGTGAAGAGTAAATCAGTAGCTGAGGTAAGAACGCCGTTAACTGAAGAAGCAAAAGAAAAGAAAAGACTGAATGTCAGCTCGGGGCCGGGCAGCGAAACCAAAGAGATAGAATTGTCGCCTGGCCGAACGGTTGTAGTCGGTGCGGACTTGGAAGGAGAATCCCAGAAGCAGCTTGTTAACTTCCTTGAGCAGAATAAGGACGTATTCGCATACTCGGCCCCCGAGATGCCAGGAATTGACCCTGAAGTTATAGTTCACAGCCTGAATGTGAACCCGAGCTTCAAGCCGATCAGGCAAAGACTGAGACCCATGAGTGTGGAGAAGGACGCGGCCATTCTGGAGGAGATAAACAAGCTGCTAGAGGCAAAGTTCATAGAAATATGTGACTATCCAGAATGGCTGGCGAACGTAGTAATGGTGAAGAAGGCTTCAGGGGCATGACAGATGTGTGTGGACTTCACCAATCTGAATAAATCCTGCCCCAAAGACTGCTATCCGCTGCCGAGAATTGATCAACTGTGGACTCCACCAGCGGCCACTCAACGCTGAGCTCCTTTGACGCTTTCTCAGGATACCACTAGGTTTACCTGAACGAGAAAGACCGCCAACGGTGTGCTTTTATCACGAGCCACAGCGTCTTCATGTACCGAATGATGCATTTCGGACTGAAGAATGCCGGGGCCACCTATCACCGGTTGGTAGATGTTGTCTTCGCCAAGCAGAAGAGCCGCAACATGGAGGTGTATGTTGACGACGCGATTGTCAAGAGTCGGTCTAACCGGCAACATTTAGAGGATCTCAGAGAGACTTTTCAGTTCACTGCGGGAATACAAGATGAAGCTGAACCCCAAGAAATGCGTCTTCGGCGTCCGATCTGGAAAATTTCTCGGATATTTGGTAAGTTCAAGAGGGATAGACGCCAACCTAGAGAAGGTTAAAGTTATCCTCAATTTACCGTCGCCGTAGAACATCAAGGACATTCAGATTCTGACTGGCAGGATGTCTGCCCTGTCCAGATTCATATCACGGTCAGCAGACAAGTCGACACCTTTCTTCCAGGTGTTGAAAGGAAACAAGAAATTTGAATTGGGGGCAGAGCAGCAGGCCGCATTTGACCAGCTCAAACAGCACCTCATTACTTTGCCAATGTTGGCAAGATCGGTCACAGGGGAAACTCTTGTGTTGTATATAGCAGTAACGACAGAAATAGTGTCAGCGATTATTTTAAGAGAAGAAGGAAAGCAGCAACATCCAATATACTTCATCAGCCACGCGCTGGGACAGTCCGAAAGAAATTATCCAATGATCGAGAAAGCGGCATATGTGGTGGTCCTGGCTACTCGCACTCAAACCCTACTTTGATGCACACCCGGTGGAGGTGAGAACGGATCAACCGCTCGAGAAGGCTCTGGAAAAGTTCGAAAAATCAGGACGGCTACTCAAGTGGGCCATTGAATTGACTGGGTTTGGAATACAATACACCAGTCGCACGGCTATCAAAGCTCAAGCTCTGGCTGACTTCCTGGCCGAGAGTACTCAGCCGGCCGGGGGGCATAAACCAGATGGAGAATGGCAGGTGTACACTAATGGCTCCGCCACCATACACGACTCGGGGGCAGGAGTTGTCATAGTCAGTCCGGAGGGGTACGAATTTGAGCATGCATTGAAATTTGCCTTCTCAGCAACAAACAATGAAGTAGAGTACGAGGCCGTCCTGGCCGGGCTCGAGCTAGCAATCGCAATGGGGGCAGAAAAACTTGTACTTCGGATTGACTCACAATTGGTTGCCAGCCAGCTGCGCGGTGAATATGAAGCTAGGGATGATGGCATGACCCAATACCTCTGTAACACCCTGACTTTTCCCCTTTTATTTAAGTAATTCATTTCGTTAAGTTCGTATTTCATTTCATGCTAAATTCTCATTTTTGGCTCGAGAAAGTCGGTTCACTTGTCACGTGGAATAAGCGAAACCGTAGTCAGAACTTAAAAACGATGTCATTTCCGCATACGAACTCCGATTCAGGCGATTCAAAAGGCTAAACTGCGTATTTTTTTCGACGCCGTCGCAATTGCCAAATTTGCAAGTTGAACCGATCGGTTCAGGTCCGAACCGACCGGTTCTGGCTGTTTTTCCGAATCAGTGAATTCGAGTTTGTTTTAATTGTTTTGCACGAAATCCTTTTAATACCTAAACTCCCCTAAACCCTAAAATCATTCTAAACACTCAGAAACATTAATCTCTCATAATTCTCTCTTCTCTCTCTTCATACCCTCATTAATTCTCATCAAATCATCTCATAAAATCATTCAATTCTTCTCCTAATCAAGCCCTAATCATCCTAATTCATTCCTTTGCTATTCCTTCGGTAATCCTTTCATTGTCTTTTACTTTAGGTTTAGTTTATATTATCTTTACATTATTTTATGTGTTGTATATTGAATGCTTGTATTGTATGTGTTATATGTGATGATTTATCGAACGAGAAGGCGAAATCACCGAGGAGGACACCATACTTGTGGAGGAGGACGAGGAGTAGACCGGATTTGCTTTGAACCAGGTAACTAGGTGTAGCCCTAGTGATATTTTGACATGTATGAGGCCCTAGGTGTTGTTTAGGGTGTTTTCAATGGTTGTATGATGATAAAGTTGCATGCTTTGAGTTGTTTGGTTGTGCCCTAATCATGATACCTGAATTGGTGAGTCGGCCTCATACTTTGTGAGTCTAGAAGTATGTCTAGGCTTGTTTGATCATATGATATCGTTGAGTATGTTGTTATATTGCTTAAAGTTGCTAACTTGTGAGGTAGTATGGTTTGGCTATGAGTAAATAATGATTACTTCGACTATTACTCCGTATATTACAATGTTTATGTTATTGAGTAGTGCATGTATGAGTATGCTATTGAATTGTGAATGGTTTGTCATGGCTGGTGTTGTTAGAGGTTGGATTTTGGTTTGATTTGATCTTGACTTTGTATTGATTTGATTGAGCTTGAGTTGAGTGTGCGTACGTGCACTGTTGGGCACGTGCGTGAGGAGAAACGACGTCCATTGTAGGACGGATACCGCCCTTAGGGGTTCCCATCCGCTTTTGTCACGGTTAGAGACTACGGTTTGATTATATGTCGACACCGTTTTTGTCGCGGTGGCACCGTCTTTGTTCGCGGTGGGTTTGGCCAAATTTAGACTGTTTGAGGAGCTTTTGTCGTTCCTGAAAGGATCTCATCCCATTCACTAATCAAATATTAGTGTAAATCAAATTACACTAATTTGATGCGCAAGATCTATGTGGTTACATAGATACTTTGTTATAAGTTTATAGAAATTTATACCTTTCTAAAAGGGAAATATGGGTACAAAACTAGAACTCCTTTCTAGTTTTGTTTCTTGAGCTATAGTTTAGGATGATCCTCCAAAACAATAGGAAACCTCCTTCTTGTTGCACCCAAGAACTACTCCAAATACTACTAGTGATTTTGATCTAGAAATCACTAATAGTAGCTTGATAATATGTAAAAATAATATTACAACACTTAGTAATATAGCTAATATTGTGTGTGAGTTTTAGAGAGATTTTGGAAGAGTTAGAGAGTAGAGAATGCATGCCATCTTCTCTTTCTATTACTCATCTTATATAAGCAAAAGAGAGAAAAATATTGTGTGAAACACACAATGGGGGCCGGCCTCAAGGGAGAGAAAAGAGGTGAGTGTTGTGCATGCTATTTTTGATAAGAGCAATAACATCATCATGTCATGCATGCATGCATTTTTCTTGTTTAGAACAAAGGCATCATGATGTTTAAAGCATGTAAGACAAAACACAACTAAACAAAATAGAAAAAGACAAGGAGAGAATATTTCCTCTCTTCCTTTCCATTTGGACGATCCATATGGACCCATTTGGGTCTATTTTGTTTTTCAATATTTGTCCCACAAATACTTATAATTTATCACTTGATCATCCAATATGATAAAGTTTAAATTATCAAATTAAAATCTTAACTCTCCTTTAATATATATGTACACTTACATACACATTAAAATTGCACTAATACTAATCTCATTAGTCAATTAGTACACAATTAGTGAATTAACGATTAACACTAATTCTCGTCTCCTCTATTAATTTTTATCGATATAAAATCAAATCACTCGAGTTCACAACTCGATTTCTCTCTAAATTAATTCACTGACTAACCGTTAGTCGATTTATCAAGTTACTAATTTAATCGTATCTCATACAATTAATTAGCTTATTATTTGGAGTACGTTCCTATAGGTGGGACATAAAGGGATCAATTGATTACCGCCGTTCTCACGACAATAACGTCAAACTCTAGTCAGCCAACCGTTACTGATTTACGTTAATCAATTGACAATAATACAGGATTATCCCCATGTATTCCTTAATTGAGATTTATTAAGCAATCGCACTATTGTGGAGGACACATACTCCAACAATCTCCCACTTGTCCGAGACAAGTTGTGCATTACAAATTTTCATGTCCGTTTCGCATCTCCCACTCGATGCAAGGTGTCTTACAGGTCGTACTTGCATCCTGAGATATATATCGTGAGTGGTTTCCTCGATATGGAGAGTAATTTGTCGGCGGGGAATCTACCGTAGATTCTTACCGAGCGTGGCCACGCATTTTCAGCGACTACTCCTCGAGTGGCCCAAAGATATTTTACCCCGACGAGGGTGGACATTTCCCTTCCACTCGATTGTACCGTATGATGCAGATCACCATGACCCCAAAGATGTCCTTATAACCCCCTTTCACGGCATGGTTTAGGACAAAAATGAAAATCACTCGGAAACTGCACCGACTCAGACAATCAGTTCCAGTCAAAGAATCGACTCAAAGGAATACTATAGAATTCCCACCTCGACCAGGTTTCCATCTCATTGAAAAGGAATTCTATAAGCGTCACTGTCCGACAGAGTGTCTCACAGTCTGTCTATACAAACGATCAGTCATCTCATATGACCCTATGGTGTTGAACCCACCATCGATCGACTTGCAATCTAGTCTCTACGAGACGTCACCTCTTATAAGAGACCAGGGACCAAATACTTAGTTTATACCGTTCACTTGAATACGTTCAAATTTGTCACACAAATATTCGGTTAAACAAAGTATGCATTCATAATGACTTAAGATAAAAACAATGAATGTTATTTTCATATATGTAATAGGATACATTATTCAATTACATATTACAAAACTAAAGGAAATCTGGCATACGCCGCAACCCCAGGGAGGCGGTGTGCGCGTCATGCATAGCCCTCGAAAGAGGCTTGGTTAAAGGATCAGCGATATTATCGTCTGTCCCAACTTTACAGATGTCTATTTCCTTCCTTTCCACATTATCTCTAATAACGTGGTATTTTCTCAGAACGTGTCTAGACTTGTTACTAGACTTGGGCTCCTTTGCTTGAAAAATGGCCCCACTATTATCACAATAAATAGTGATCGGATCTGCGGCACTAGGGACTACTTTTAGTCCATCCAAGAATTGCCGAATCCACACAGCTTCTTTAGCAGCTTCAGATGCTGCCAAATACTCAGCTTCCGTTGTAGAATCCGCAGTGACACTCTGTTTCAAGCTCTTCCAACAAACAGCTCCTCCATTCAACATAAAGACATAGCCGGATTGGGATTTTAAATCATCCCCATCGGTTTGGAAACTTGCATCCATGTAACCCTTTACACGTAGCTCAAGTTCTCCTCCAAACACTAGAAACGAATCCTTAGTTCTTCTCAAGTACTTAAGGATGTTCTTCACTTATCCGTTGACTCTCACCGGGATTAGCTTGATAACTCGTCATGCTCAAGGCTTAACGCGACGTCGGACGAGTGCAAATCATAGCAAACATGATTGATCCTACAATGAAGCATAAGGGATCAATTTCATGCGTTCAATTTCCGCAGGAGTCGTAGGACATTGAGATTTCTTCAATGTTATTCCTACACTCATCGGAAGAAAGCCTCTCTTGGAGTCTTTCATACTGAACCTATCAAGAATCTTATCAATATAAGTTTCTTGACTTAATGCTAGTATTCTTTTGGATCTATCTCTATAGATCCGGATACCCAAGATGCGTTGTGCCTCTCCCAAGTCCTTCATTTGGAAATGGTTTCCCAATTCCACCTTTACCGAATTTAGACTTGGAATCTCATTTCCAATCAATAGTATGTCATCCACATACAAAACAAGGAAGGTTACCTTGCTCCCACTAAACTTCATGTACAAATAAGGTTCCTCGGTACTTCGAGCGAATCCATGTTGTTTGATAACATGATCGAATCTATGATTCCAACTCCTTGATGCTTGCTTAAGACCATAAATGGATCTCTTAAGCTTGCATACTTTCTTAGGGTTGGATGTATCTACAAAACCTTCAGGTTGTGTCATAAACACTTCCTCTTCTAGAATCTCATTCAAGAAGGCGGTTTTTACATCCATTTGCCATATCTCATAGTCATGAAATGCCAAGAACCGCTAAGATTATCCTTATGGATCGAAGCATAGCAACCGGTGCAAAGGTTTCATCATAATGAATACCTTGGACTTGTGAAAAGCCCTTTGCCACCAATCTAGCTTTGTAAACATCTATATGTTTATCTATGCCGAGTTTGATTTTGAATATCCATTTACACTGAAGAGGTTTCACTCCTTCGTAAATCTACCAAGTCCCAAACTTGGTTCTCGCATACAGAATCCACTGGATTTCATGGCCTCAAGCCATTGTTCGGAGTTGGGGCTACTTATAGCCGCCTTGTAGGTTGAGGGTTCGTTGCTTTCGAATAACAACAAATCACCCTCCTCCTCGATGTTACCGAGGTAACGGTCAGGTTGATGACTAATTCTTCCTGACCTCCTAGGGATTACAACCGTGTCAGAAGACGATGGAACGGTTTCCTCATCTTCTGCTTCGGTTTGTGGCTCTTGAACTTCATCAAGTTCAAATTTTCTCCCACTCTGTTTTCTAGAAATATATACATCTTCTAGAAAAACAACATCACGAGCCACAAACACTTTGTTCTCGTGAGGGTTGTAGAAGTAATAACCACAGGTTTCCTTAGGATAACCTACAAAAAGACATTTGTCAGACCTTGGAGCGAGTTTATCGTCAGTTTTATTCTTGACGAATGCCTCACAACCCCAGATTCTCATGAATGACAAATAGGGAACCGTTCCCGTCTATATCTCATATGGAGTCTTATTGGCCGCTTTAGTCGGACTTCGATTTAGTGAGAAAACAGCAGATAATAGCGCAAAGCCCCAAAATGATCCAGGAAGCTCACTTTGACTCATCATAGACCGAACCATGTCTAGCAATGTTCGGTTTCTCCTTTCTGCAACACCATTCAACTGTGGTGTTCCCGGAGGAGTCCATTGTGATATTATACCACAATTCTTAAGATGTGAATCAAACTCATTACTTAGATATTCGCCACCACGATCCGATCGTAGTGCTTTTATCCTTTTGTTCAATTGGTTCTCAACCTCATTTTGAAATTCTTTAAATTTCTCAAAAGCATCACTTTTATGCCTTATTAAATAGACATAACCATATCTACTTAAGTCATCGGTAAAAGTAATAAAGTAATGATATCCTCCTCTAGCGGTGATGTTTAATGGACCACACACATCGGTATGTATGAGTCCTAAAACCTCACTTGCTCGTGTCCCTTTACCGCTAAAGGGTTGACGAGTCATCTTGCCCAAGAGGCAAGATTCGCATGTACCATATGATTCATAGTCAAATGGTTTGAGAACCTTGGTCGCAACAAGTCTCTTTATGCGTTTGTCGTTTATGTGACCTAAACGACAATGCCAAAGGTAGGATTTGTTTGATTCATTCGATTTGAGCCTCTTGTTTTCCACATGATAAACATCATTGACATCATTTAAAACATAAATACCTCCAATTGAAATAGCTTCACCATAAACCATTTCATTAAATGAAAAAGTACAACGGTTGTTCTTAATCACAAAAGAAAAGCCTTCCGCATCTAGTACGGAGACGGAGATAATGTTTTTCGTTAGAATTGGTACAAAATAACAGTTATTTAAAAGCAACTCTAAACCACTAGCAAGAGCGAGTACAAAAGTTCCCACGGAAACGGCCGCTACTCTAGCTCCATTGCTCATGCGGAGATCTACATCACCCTTGGCTAGAGCTCGCACGTTTCTCATCCCCTGCAAATGATTACAAAGGTGAGATCCACATCCGGTATCCAATACGCATGTAGAAATGCAAGCATGATTGATGTCTATCATATTGAGATTAGAAGGAAGAATACCTTTGGATGTCGCACATCCATCTTTCAAGTCCTTCTTATATTTGGGACAATTGCGCTTCCAATGTCCCACTTCATTGCAATATTTGCAAGTGTCATTGAGAGGTTTTCCCTTGTTGATCTTGGGCTTAGGCTTATGTGGAACACCTTCCACAATAGCCTTGCCCTTACCCTTGCCTTTGACGGAGGGCGTTTTCTTAGCCACCTTCCCCTTCTTCACTCCTAGGTTCATGTTCTTCATTTTGATGGAGAGAACATCTTTCCTCTCCACCTCATTCACTTCCATATCCCTCTCAGCTTGGACCAAGAGTGCATGAAGTTTATGGTAACTCTTATCCATGTTGTTCATGTTATAGTTTACTCGAAAGTGAGCAAACTTATTAGTAAGAGAATGAAGAATGCGGTTGATCGCAAGAGCCTTGGGTATAGAACACTCTTGACGCTCAAGAGTGTCTATGTACTCAATCATTTTGAGCACATGAGGACCAACTTTTTGGTTCCTCTCAAGCTTTGCATCGAAAAACCGCACCGCGGCTTCATAAAGCCTAATTTTCGGTGCCTTGGAGAACATGGTTGTCACTCGAGTGAATATCTCATATGCACTCTTTTGTGTGACAAATCGGAGTTTGAGAGCGGGTGCCATGGACCAAATCAAGACGTTTTTCACGTCATTGTCCACTTTCACATGCTCATCATAGGCGGCTCTTGCCGCCCCGGATCGAGAAGTGGGTTCGGCGGGTGGTCGATCGGTAAGGTATTTGAGCACATTGTCGGATTGAGCGGCGCCCCTTATCGTCGAATCCCATTCGACAAAGTTACTACCGTCATCCTTGAGGATACACTTATCCATCACGGTTCGCAACCATGAATCTTTGCCCAAAATGGGCGCGGGAGTTGATGATGATGATGCCATTGCGATAAAAGATTCTACAATAAATGTGAGGAAATGTATATAAGCATTCATTTGTTCATTAATGACATTTGCTAAAACGGTTTTAAAACAAATGTCCATTTATAAAATGATCTCCCACGAAATTATATAAATGATTCCAAGACTCGTTTTTCATATAAAATTAGACATCTCATGTTTCCTTTTATATAAAAACGATAAGTCAACACTTGACTAATTCTACACTAGAATTCTTGGTTGATGATTTTCTATAAAATGCATCCATCAGCCCCAAATAACTCTTATTTGGTTGAGTCCAAACCAAATTAGCATGGGACTTCCTCCCACTACTTACCCATGGTAACAAGGTTCCACGTTGCGGAGGTCCTCACGAACATGGGGTTCATAGTCGCTACATTTGGAAAGGCTTAATCTCAATTCATTTGTTAAAATGTGGGTGATCTTGTGAATTTTAGTCATTAAAATTCTTTTATAAGTGAACTAATTAAGGATGGCGACCTAAAATGACAATCATAGTGGGATATCGAGGCATACATGGCGATTTTGGCATGTGCGCGGAAAAAAGCAATCAAACAAGCACAAGCATAAGCAAAAACCTAGTATGGCCACCTAAAAGTAATTAAAATTACAAGGAGTTACAAATTGGAAACCAACTCCTTTGGTCCCTCTTCATATGGGCTTCATCCTAGGCCCCTCCTTGCTAGCTTTAGAACACTTCTAAGGCTCCATCTCGATTCATCGCCGATCTTCGGATTACAAATAGTTACAAGTTTAAATTACAAATGAATACATAGCAATCCTATTATACATTTGTAAATGAAATAAACTATTAAATTACAAACCGGCAATACGAGATCGCATTTAATTACAAACCCACACGATATTCCCTTACATTACGGGTAATATCGGTAAAAATATAACAAACTATGGCCATACTAGTAAGAATAAACATTCATTCAAAAAAAATAAACATTCATCCAAACATGCATAATGAAAAGCTTATAAATAAAAACGTGCCAAAATCGCCCTAAACAATAATCGCATTAAATCGTTTCAAACCGATCTCATTTTTAATCGATTAATCTCATATTAATCAATAATGCTAAAACACCTTTTAAGCTTGAACTAAAACTTCTAAACTGATTTACAACACCCAAAATTAGTTTTCACTAATTCATGGTGATTTTAGTTCACTTTAGTGGTCATTTTGCTAATTACTTTAACTTTAATCATAATATTTTATGAATAAATCATTAAAAAAATACATTATAATATAAAATAAAACCATTTTTATTTTGGAAAAATTTTGTACATTGTGGAACACTTCCAAGATGTCAAAAAGAAAAGCTTGGTCAAAAACTTTTACGTATTATATTTATAACAATAAACATACGATTTCATCGATTTTATCTCATAAAATCAATAAAACGTCCAAAACAGTGAGGTAAAATCCCAAATTTATATGTGAGCATCCTCATAATGTATAAAAATATTGGTATAAATTTCATGTCCAGAAAACAAAGTTTACTATATTTTTTGACATAAAATGCATTATATACCGATTTTAAAAAAATAAATGATTAAATATTCAAAACTCAAAATATGACATTGAAAATTTACATGCAGAAAGTATAAATATGAATGTAAAAATTTTGAGACTAGATTCCAACTATAACTTATTCTTTCAGCCAAAAACTCACTTTTTGACTCGGTTTTGTATAAAAATCATTTTAATTAGCAAACAAATTTCACAAATTACGAAATTTGACCAGTAACTTCATGAGACCAGAAACTTTGCATGCTATAAAAATCTCGTGTTAAAACCATTTTTAACACTATTTTCGGATTTTATCATATTTATTCTCAATAAATATATAAAACTTCAAAAATAACAAAATAAATTTGTAACCACAAGCCTAAGCTCTGATACCACTTGAAAGGATCTCATCCCATTCACTAATCAAATATTAGTGTAAATCAAATTACTCTAATTTGATGAGCAAGATCTATGTGGTTACATAGATACTTTGTTATAAGTTTATAGAAATTTATACCTTTTTAAAAGGGAAATATGGGAACAAAACTAGAACTCCTTTCTAGTTTTGTTTCTTAAGCTATAATTTAGGATGATCCTCCAAAACCGAGTTTCCAAAATAGGAAACCTCCTTGTTGCACCCAAGAACTACTCCAAATACTACTAGTGATTTTGATCTAGAAATCACTAATAGTCGCTTGATAATATGTAAAAATAATATTACTAAGACTTAGTAATATAGCTAATATTGTGTGTGAGTTTTAGAGAGATTTTGGAAGAGTTACAGAGTAGAGAATGCATGCCATCTTCTCTTTCTATTACTCATCTTATATAAGCAAAAGAGAGTTTTAGAGAGATTTTGGAAGAGTTAGAGAGTAGAGAATGCATGCCATCTTCTCTTTCTATTACTCATCTTAGATAAGCAAAAGAGAGAAAAATATTGTGTAAAACACACAATGGGGGCCGGCCTCAAGGGAGAGAAAGAGGTGAGTGTTGTGCATGCTATTTTTGATAAGAGCAATAACATCATCATGTCATGCATGCATGCATTTTTCTTGTTTAGAACAAAGGCATCATGATGTTTAAAGCATGCAAGACAAAACACAACTAAACAAAATAGAAAAAGACAAGGAGAGAATATTTCCTCTCTTCCTTTCCATTTGGACGGTCCATATGGACCCATTTGGGTCTATTTTATTTTTCAATATTTGTCCCACAAATACTTATAATTTATCACTTGATCATCCAATATGATAAAGTTTAAATTATCAAATTAAACTCTTAACTCTCCTTTAATATATATGTACACTTACATACACATTAAAATTGCACTAATACTAATCTCATTAGTCAATTAGTACACAATTAGTGAATTAACGATTAACACTAATTCTCGTCTCCTCTATTAATTTTATCGATATAAAATCAAATCACTCGAGTTCACAACTCGATTTCTCTCTAAATTAATTCACTGACTAACCGTTAGTCGATTTATCAAGTTACTAATTTAATCGTATCTCATACAATTAATTAGCTTCTTATTTGGAGTACGTTCCTATAGGTGTGACATAAAGGGATCAATTGATTACCGCCGTTCTCACGACAATAACGTCAAACTCTAGTCAGCCAACCGTTACTGATTTACGTTAATCAATTGACAATAATACAGGATTATCCCCATGTATTCCTTAATTGAGATTTATTAGGTAATCGCACTATTGTGGAGGACACATACTCCAACAATCTCCCACTTGTCCGAGACAAGTTGTGCATTACAAATTTTCA
Source organism: Dianthus caryophyllus (assembly GCA_023091065.1). Taxonomy (NCBI): domain Eukaryota; kingdom Viridiplantae; phylum Streptophyta; class Magnoliopsida; order Caryophyllales; family Caryophyllaceae; genus Dianthus; species Dianthus caryophyllus. Next base: position 16,357,719 of record CM041527.1, on the reverse strand, counting down.
TGTCCGTTTCGCATCTCCCACTCGAAGCAAGGTGTCTTACAGGTCGTACTTGCATCCTGAGATATATATCATGAGTGGTTTCCTCGATATGAAGAGTAGCTGTCTGACCGGGGAATCTACCGTAGATTCTTACCGAGCGTGGCCACGCATTTTCAGCGACTACTCCTCGAGTGGCCCAAAGATGTTTTACCCCGACGAGGGTGGACATTTCCCTTCCACTCGGTTGTACTGTATGATGCAGATCACCATGACCCCAAAGATGTCCTTATAACCCCCTTTCACGGCATGGTTTAGGACAAAAATGAAAATCACTCGGAAACTGCACCGACTCAAACAATCAGTTCCAGTCAAAGAATCGACTCAAAGGAATACTATAGAATTCCCACCACGACCAGGTTTCAATCTCATTGAAAAGGAATTCTATAAGCGTCACTGTCCGACAGAGTGTCTCACAGTCTGTCTATACAAACGATCAGTCATCTCATATGACCCTATGGTGTTGAACCCACCATCGATCGACTTGCAATCTAGTCTCTACGAGACGTCACCTCTTATAAGAGACCAGGGACCAAATACTTAGTTTATACCGTTCACTTGAATACGTTCAAATTTGTCACACAAATATTCGGATAAACAAAGTATGCATTCATAATGACTTAAGATAAAAACAATGAATGTTATTTTCATATATGTAATAGGATACATTATTCAATTACATATTACAAAACTAAAGGAAATCTGGCATACGCCGCAACCCCAGGGAGGCGGTGTGCGCGTCATGCTTAGCCCTCGAAAGAGGCTTGGTTAAAGGATCAGCGATATTATCGTCTGTCCCAACTTTACAAATGTCTATTTCCTTCCTTTCCACATTATATCTAATAACGTGGTATTTCCTCAAAACGTGTCTAGACTTGTTACTAGACTTGGGCTCCTTTGCTTGAAAAATGGCCCCACTATTATCACAATAAATAGTGATCGGATCTGCGGCACTAGGGACTACTTTTAGTCCATCCAAGAATTGCCGAATCCACACAGCTTCTTTAGCGACTTGAGATCTTTGCCAAATACTCGACTTAGTTGTAGAATCCGCAGTGACACTCTGTTTCAAGCTCTTCCAACAAACAGCTCCTCCATTCAACATAAAGACATAGCCGGATTGGGATTTTAAATCATCCCCATCGGTTTGGAAACTTGCATCCGTGTAACCCTTTACACGTACCTCAAGTTCTCCTCCAAACACTAGAAACGAATCCTTAGTTCTTCTCAAGTACTTAAGGATGTTCTTCACAGCTATCCAGTGACTCTCACCGGGATTAGCTTGATACCGGCTCGTCATGCTCAAGGCGAATGCGACGTCGGGACGAGTGCAAATCATAGCAAACATGATTGATCCTACAGCGGAAGCATAAGGGATCAATTTCATGCGTTCAATTTCCGCAGGAGTCGTAGGACATTGAGATTTCTTCAATGTTATTCCTACACTCATCGGAAGAAAGCCTCTCTTGGAGTCTTTCATACTGAACCTATCAAGAATCTTATCAATATAAGTTTCTTGACTTAATGCTAGTATTCTTTTGGATCTATCTCTATAGATCCGGATACCCAAGATGCGTTGTGCCTCTCCCAAGTCCTTCATTTGGAAATGGTTTCCCAATTCCACCTTTACCGAATTTAGACTTGGAATATCATTTCCAATCAATAGTATGTCATCCACATACAAAACAAGGAAGGTTACCTTGCTCCCACTAAACTTCATGTACAAATAAGGTTCCTCGGTACTTCGAGCGAATCCATGTTGTTTGATAACATGATCGAATCTATGATTCCAACTCCTTGATGCTTGCTTAAGACCATAAATGGATCTCTTAAGCTTGCATACTTTCTTAGGGTTGGATGTATCTACAAAACCTTCAGGTTGTGTCATAAACACTTCCTCTTCTAGAATCTCATTCAAGAAGGCGGTTTTTACATCCATTTGACATATCTCATGGTCATGAAATGCGGCAACCGCTAAGATTATCCTTATGGATCGAAGCATAGCAACCGGTGCAAAGGTTTCATCATAATGAATACCTTGGACTTGTGAAAAGCCCTTTGCCACCAATCTAGCTTTGTAAACATCTATATGTTTATCTATGCCGAGTTTGATTTTGAATATCCATTTACACTGAAGAGGTTTCACTCCTTCAGGTAAATCTACCAAGTCCCAAACTTGGTTCTCGTACATAGAATCCACTTCGGATTTCATGGCCTCAAGCCATTGTTCGGAGTTGGGGCTACTTATAGCCGCCTTGTAGGTTGAGGGTTCGTTGCTTTCGAATAACAACAAATCACCCTCCTCCTCGATGTTACCGAGGTAACGGTCAGGTTGATGACTAATTCTTCCTGACCTCCTAGGGATTACAACCGTGTCAGAAGACGATGGAACGGTTTCCTCATCTTCTGCTTCGGTTTGTGGCTCTTGAACTTCATCAAGTTCAAATTTTCTCCCACTCTGTTTTCTAGAAATATATACATCTTCTAGAAAAACAGCATCACGAGCCACAAACACTTTGTTCTCGTGAGGGTTGTAGAAGTAATAACCACAGGTTTCCTTAGGATAACCTACAAAAAGACATTTGTCAGACCTTGGAGCGAGTTTATCGTCAGTTTTATTCTTGACGAATGCCTCACAACCCCAGATTCTCATGAATGACAAATAGGGAACCGTTCCCGTCCATATCTCATATGGAGTCTTATTGGCCGCTTTAGTCGGACTTCGATTTAGTGAGAAAACAGCAGATAATAGCGTAAAGCCCCAAAATGATCCAGGAAGCTCACTTTGACTCATCATAGACCGAACCATGTCTAGCAATGTTCGGTTTCTCCTTTCTACAACACCATTCAACTGTGGTGTGCCCGGAGGAGTCCATTGTGATATTATACCACAATTCTTAAGATGTGAATCAAACTCATTACTTAGATATTCGCCACCACGATCCGATCGTAGTGCTTTTATCCTTTTGTTCAATTGGTTCTCAACCTCATTTTGAAATTCTTTAAATTTCTCAAAAGCATCACTTTTATGCCTTATTAAATAGACATAACCATATCTACTTAAGTCATCGGTAAAAGTAATAAAGTAATGATATCCTCCTCTAGCGGTGATGTTTAATGGACCACACACATCGGTATGTATGAGTCCTAAAACCTCACTTGCTCGTGTCCCTTTACCGCTAAAGGGTTGACGAGTCATCTTGCCCAAGAGGCAAGATTCGCATGTACCATATGATTCATAGTCAAATGGTTTGAGAACCTTGGTCGCAACAAGTCTCTTTATGCGTTTGTCGTTTATGTGACCTAAACGACAATGCCAAAGGTAGGATTTGTTTGATTCATTCGATTTGAGCCTCTTGTTTTCCACATGATAAACATCATTGACATCATTTAAAACATAAATACCTCCAATTGAAATAGCTTCACCATAAACCATTTCATTAAATGAAAAAGTACAACGGTTGTTCTTAATCACAAAAGAAAAGCCTTCCGCATCTAGTACGGAGACAGAGATAATGTTTTTCGTTAGAATTGGTACAAAATAACAGTTATTTAAAAGCAACTCTAAACCACTAGCAAGAGCGAGTACAAAAGTTCCCACGGAAACGGCCGCTACTCTAGCTCCATTGCTCATGCGGAGATCTACATCACCCTTGGCTAGAGCTCGCACGTTTCTCATCCCCTGCAAATGATTACAAAGGTGAGATCCACATCCGGTATCCAATACGCATGTAGAAATGCAAGCATGATTGATGTCTATCATATAGAGATTAGAAGGAAGAATACCTTTGGATGTCGCACATCCATCTTTCAAGTCCTTCTTATATTTGGGACAATTGCGCTTCCAATGTCCCACTTCATTGCAATATTTGCAAGTGTCATTGAGAGGTTTTCCCTTGTTGATCTTGGGCTTAGGCTTATGTGGAACACCTTCCACAATAGCCTTGCCCTTACCCTTGCCTTTGACGGAGGGCGTTTTCTTAGCCACCTTCCCCTTCTTCACTCCTAGGTTCATGTTCTTCATTTTGATGGAGAGAACATCTTTCCTCTCCACCTCATTCACTTCCATATCCCTCTCGGCTTGGACCAAGAGTGCATGAAGTTTATGGTAACTCTTATCCATGTTGTTCATGTTATAGTTTACTCGAAAGTGAGCAAACTTGTTAGGAAGAGAATGAAGAATGCGGTTGATCGCAAGAGCCTTGGGTATAGAACACTCTTGACGCTCAAGAGTGTCTATGTACTCAATCATTTTGAGCACATGAGGACCAACTTTTTGGTTCCTCTCAAGCTTTGCATCGAAAAACCGCACCACGGCTTCATAAAGCCTAATTTTCGGTGCCTTGGAGAACATGGTTGTCACTCGAGTGAATATCTCATATGCACTCTTTTGTGTGACAAATCGGAGTTTGAGAGCGGGTGCCATGGACCAAATCAAGACGTTTTTTGTAACACTCCCGATTTCTAGCCTCTTTTACATACATAAAATCAACAACTCGCAAGGCCAAAAATCGAGAATGCTACTAATAGTAACTGAGATATTTAAAAATAATAAAACCAAAATAAAAATTCTTAACAAAGTAAATTATAAAAATTACAAAAACCAAATTTATTTATGACGAAATATAGCCGCAAAAGAATAATTAAAGAGTTTATTCAAATGTAATAAAATCAAAGTGCAACGTCTCTCACGATACCCATCCCCGCGATCACATACTAACCTGCAAGTTATTTAAAACACAAAAACAAAGTCAACAAAAACGTTGAGTAAGTACGACCCATATCTAGTAAAAACGATTTTGAAAATCATTTTAGAAAGTCTTTTACTTGCAGTTTTCGAAAACATTAATATTAATATATTACTGAAAAGCAATCAAGAAAATATAAATAAGTTTCAATCACAAGTACTCGATACAGAAAATATTTTAGTCCCATATGAATGAGACTCTTCCGATGGCCATTAACTCTCCGTTTTTTTTCCTCACTGACCAACCAAAAGGTAGGCCCCTGATAGTGGCTAGAATAGTATACTTAAGCGGGTTCCCTCTTTTCAATAAGAGGAGGACTTCACTCGTGATACTATCTTTAAAATAAGAGACCCAATAGTCCCGAATACGCGTATCCCCCAATGAGTACTACAAAGGGGAGGATCTAGAGGTGAGGGCTCGATCAACTGACCCTACATTTGAACTTTATGAATCATCACTATCGATAACAACTCTCATATATAATGCCCATAGAAGGGACGGGATATCATCGGGATAATCAAAATAATTTAAAGTACTTGAGAATGACAGTTCATATATATGAAAATTCGAGATAACAATAAGATGAGAAAATATAAATCAAATCTTTTCAGAATAGCTCAAGAACAATTTGAGTTAAAAGTATTTGTAAGTATAGACTTGATCAAGAGTAAGTCAAATATGAAGAGATTTGAGAAAACAATATAATCAAAATATATTTGTAAGACAATTTAAAATAACATGAATCGTTAAAACTTGAAAATATTAAATTTGATAAACTTACATAAAATTGTATAGAAAAGATAAAACAATTTGAGAAACATTCTTTATAATGTTGAATAACAAATCTTAAAACATTAAATTAAAAGATTAGAATAAAATACTTAATAAGGAGATAAGCAATCGTACTTACCTTGAAATAGCACACAGGTGATCACGTAAAACAAAAGGGTTTAGAATGGCTCCTCCACGAATTCATAATCAAATCGAGCAAGCCCAAGTCCCGGTTTTGTATGTGTAGGATACGATTATAGGGTATACGTGCAACAGTTGTTATATATATACACACACCTAAGGTGCGGTGTCAAACGTTGAGTAAACTACCTAGGTTACTATTATTAATTGTAGATATATTAAAAGTACTTATGATGGAAGTCATGAACTTATATTTATTAATATTTCGTAGCTTTAGGTTTTGGAAACTACTATTTTATAAGTATTTATATTTATATAGGTATACCGTATACATCTCCCAAATATGAGGGGTTTCACCTATTTCTAAATTTCCATAACTTTTATTTTATTACGAAAAGTTACGTAATCTAAGCGTTGAGAAGCCTAAGTACATCTATTATGGTAAGTAAGCAAAAATCTACTTTATTGGGAGGAATCACTTAAATTAAGAAATCTATTGATTTAAGGATGTTAGCCTCACATATATTATATATACAAAATTATAAGTAGATCAGTTAAGAAATAATAGTTAATTAATTTTTTTAACTACGTCGTAACATATATTAGCCGCTAGTAGACTCGCCTAATTTTAGTTTGCACATAATTTAAGTGAAGTCTTAAATAGTAATTTATATATTATATGAATTAGATGTCAGGCTAATTTAATAATTTTAATTTACATACTACTCAATAATTTATAGTATTATTAATTTAAGGTAATAAAAAGTATAAAGCTCTCTAAAATTACTGGGTATTACATTTTTCACGTCATTGTCCACTTTCACATGCTCATCATAGGCGGCTCTTGCCGCCCCGGATCGAGAAGTGGGTTCGGCGGGTGGTCGATCGGTAAGGTATTTGAGCACATTGTCGGATTGAGCGGCGCCCCTTATCGTCGAATCCCATTCGACAAAGTTACTACCGTCATCCTTGAGGATACACTTATCCATCACGGTTCGCAACCATGAATCTTTGCCCAAAATGGGCGCGGGAGTTGATGATGATGATGCCATTGCGATAAAAGATTCTACAATAAATGTGAGGAAATGTATATAAGCATTCATTTGTTCATTAATGACATTTGCTAAAACGGTTTTAAAACAAATGTCCATTTATATAATGATCTCCCACGAAATTATATAAATGATTCCAAGACTCGTTTTTATATAAAATTAGACATCTCATGTTTCCTTTTATATAAAAACGATAAGTCAACACTTGACTAATTCTACACTAGAATGCTTGGTTGATGATTTTCTATAAAATGCATCCATCAACCCCAAATAACGCTTATTTGGTTGAGTCCAAACCAAATTAGCATGGGACTTCCTCCCACTACTTACCCATGGTAACAAGGTTCCACGTTGCGGAGGTCCTCACGAACATGGGGTTCATAGTCGCTACATTTGAAAAGGCTTAATCTCAATTCATTTGTTAAAATGTGGGTGATCTTGTGAATTTTAGTCATTAAAATTCTTTTATAAGTGAACTAATTAAGGATGGCGACCTAAAATGACAATCATAGTGGGATATCGAGGCATGCATGGCGATTTTGGCATGTGTGCGGAAAAAAGCAATCAAACAAGCACAAGCATAAGCATAAGCAAAAACCTAGTATGGCCACCTAAAAGTAATTAAAATTACAAGGAGTTACAAATTGGAAACCAACTCCTTTGGTCCCTCTTCATATGGGCTTCATCCTAGGCCCCTCCTTGCTAGCTTTAGAACACTTCTAAGGCTCCATCTCGATCCATCGCCGATCTTCGGATTACAAATAGTTACAAGTTTAAATTACAAATGAATACATAGCAATCCTATTATACATTTGTAAATGAAATAAACTATTAAATTACAAACCGGCGATACGAGATCGCATTTAATTACAAACCCACACGATATTCCCTTACATTACGGGTAATATCGGTAAAAATATAACAAACTATGGCCATACTAGTAAGAATAAACATTCATTCAAAAAAAATAAACATTCATCCAAACATGCATAATGAAAAGCTTATAAATAAAAACGTGCCAAAATCGCCCTAAACAATAATCGCATTAAATCGTTTCAAACCGATCTCATTTTTAATCGATTAATCTCATATTAATCAATAATGCTAAAACACCTTTTAAGCTTGAACTAAAACTTCTAAACTGATTTACAACACCCAAAATTAGTTTTCACTAATTCATGGTGATTTTAGTTCACTTTAGTGGTCATTTTGCTAATTACTTTAACTTTAATCATAACATTTTATGAATAAAGCATTAAAAAAATACATTATAATATAAAATAAAACCATTTTTATTTTGGAAAAATTTTGTACATTCTGGAACACTTCCAAGATGTCAAAAAGAAAAGCTTGGTCAAAAACTTTTACGTATTATATTTATAACAATAAACATACGATTTCATCGATTTTATCTCATAAAATCAATAAAACGTCCAAAACAGTGAGGTAAAATCCCAAATTTATATGTGAGCATCCTCATAATGTATAAAAATATTGGTATAAATTTCATGTCCAGAAAACAAAGTTTACTATATTTTTTGACATAAAATGCATTATATACCGATTTTAAAAAAATAAATGATTAAATATTCAAAACTCAAAATATGACATTGAAAATTTACATGCAGAAAGTATAAATATGAATGTAAAAATTTCGAGACTAGATTCCAACTATAACTTATTCTTTCAGCCAAAAACTCACTTTTTGACTCGGTTTTGTATAAAAATCATTTTAATTAGCAAACAAATTTCACAAATTTCGAAATTTGACCAGTAACTTCATGAGACCAGAAAATTTGCATGCTATAAAAATCTCGTGTTAAAACCATTTTTAACAGTATTTTCGGATTTTATCATATTTATTCTCAATAAATATATAAAACTTCAAAAATAACAAAATAAATTTGTAACCACAAGCCTAAGCTCTGATACCACTTGAAAGGATCTCATCCCATTCACTAATCAAATATTAGTGTAAATCAAATTACTCTAATTTGATGAGCAAGATCTATGTGGTTACATAGATACTTTGTTATAAGTTTATAGAAATTTATACCTTTCTAAAAGGGAAATATGGGAACAAAACTAGAACTCCTTTCTAGTTTTGTTTCTTGAGCTATACTTTAGGATGATCCTCCAAAACCGAGTCTCCAAAATAGGAAACCTCCTTCTTGTTGCACCCAAGAACTACTCCAAATACTACTAGTGATTTTGATCTAGAAATCACTAATAGTCGCTTGATAATATGTAAAAATAATATTACTAAGACTTAGTAATATAGCTAATATTGTGTGTGAGTTTTAGAGAGATTTTGGAAGAGTTACAGAGTAGAGAATGCATGCCATCTTCTCTTTCTATTACTCATCTTATATAAGCAAAAGAGAGTTTTAGAGAGATTTTGGAAGAGTTAGAGAGTAGAGAATGCATGCCATCTTCTCTTTCTATTACTCATCTTAGATAAGCAAAAGAGAGAAAAATATTGTGTGAAACACACAATGGGGGCCGGCCTCAAGGGAGAGAAAAGAGGTGAGTGTTGTGCATGCTATTTTTGATAAGAGCAATAACATCATCATGTCATGCATGCATAGCCATTTGAGACAGACCAAGCTCCATCAAATAATATAGGCTGTAATCTGTCTTTAACAACACAAATTTTCTTCACATACCAACTAGTGTCCTCCTTAGGCTGAAAATCAGCCCAACCTACACCTTTCATATATACGTGATTCATCCATTGGACCCACAAGCGATCCGCCTTCACGACAAGCCACCAAACCAATTTTCCAACTAGAGCTAGATTCCACCGGCCTCCATGCTTCAAATTCAGACCACCTTCTCGTTTTGGTGAGCACATTTTGTCCCAAGAAACAGTAGGGCATTTGATATATTCAGAAGACCCTCCCCATAAGTAATTCCTGCAAATAGACTCAACTCTTTTCAGCACTCCTTTGGGTAGGATGAACATCGAAGCCCAGTAAGAATGAAGAGTTTGGAGGACAGACTGCACCAAGACTAGACATCCAGCATAGGACAACTTCCTGGCTCCTAGCTGCCGTATTCTCTCCACAATGCGTTCAATTAGGACAGCACAGTCCTTAAACTTCAGTCTCCCTGCAGTTATTGGTACCCCAAGGTACTTGAAGGGCAACTTCCCTTCCACATAACCAGAAACAGATAGTATCTCAGCCTTCAAGGAAGAAGGAACTCCATTAAAATACACATTGGACTTTTGAGGGCTATTCTTCAAGCCTGAAGCCAAAGAGAATGTAGCAAAGGATCTCAACAACACAAGGATGGATGCTACATCACCTTTGCTAAATAGCAAAAGATCATCAGCGAACATGAGTTGGCTGAGCTTCATAGGTTTACACAGAGGATGATAGTTGAATTTAAGATTAGATGTAGCAAACTTAAGGATCCTACTCAAGTACTCCATACAAAGAGTGAAGAGCAATGGAGACATAGGATCCCCTTGCCTTAACCCTCTCTTGCCTTTGAAGAAACCAAATACCTCCCCATTAATAGCCAAAGAAAAAGAAGGAGAGGTTACACATTCCATGATCAAAAGCCTAACAGAAGGTGGAAAACGAAATGCTTCAAGTAATTCATCCACAAAACTCCAACACACAGAGTCATAGGCCTTCATTAGTTCGATCTTGAACATACATCTAGGAGAGCAAGCTTGTCTGTTATAGAGCCTAACCAAGTCCTGACATATCAGAATGTTCTCCATAATGCTTCTATCTCTGATAAAACCTCCTTGGCTCCTACACACCAAATCAGGAAGAACCAATGCCAATCTATTACAAAGGAGCTTAGACACACATTTGTAGAGCACATTACAGCAGGCAATCGGTCTGTATTGAGTCACAGACTGCGGCCTTTTCACCTTAGGAATTAGAGTGATAATAGTGGCGTTGACTTGCTTCAACAGTTTGCCTGATTCAAATACATCAAGAATAGCTGCACACACCTCATTCCCTATCACACTTCAAGCATCCTTGAAGAATGCACTAGAATACCCATCTGGCCCTGGTGCTTTATGGTTAGGGATATCAAAAATAACAGCCCTTATTTCTTCTTTAGTAACTGGCCGAAGCATGATGTTTCTACGCTCATCAGAACAGACACTCCCTTGCTCAATAAGCACCTTATTAACAGGGGAAGTTTGGACCTCAGTACCCAAAAGATGAACATAGTACTCCAAAAAGGCCTACTGTATGGATTGGGGATCCTCCTGAAGTACACCATGCATATCTTTGACAGAGAATACTTGATTACGAGTCTCTCTACTTTTAATCACACTATGAAAGTAGTTAGAATTAACATCCCCTCCTTTGAGCCAGTCTGTTTTAGCTTTTTGAGCCAAAAAACTTGTTGCTGCGTCCTGAAGTTCAGCATATTCTCTAGCAGCCTCCGTCTCCTGAACCCTAAGAGTAGGGTTCCCAAGATCACGGGTCAGTTGACACTGAATGCTCTCCAAACGTTGCTTTGCAATACAGGCATTGTTCTCAATGTTCCCAAACTGATCCTTATTGAATCTTCTGAGATGGACTTTCAACAACTTAAGCTTCCTGACCACACAATACATATGAGTGCCCCTGATCACTATATCCCACCAGTCAATGAGACTAGGAAGAAACAGAGGAGACTTACTCCACATATTGAAGTACTTGAATGGCTTCTTTCCTCCAAGACTCCTATTACTACTCCTAACAACACAAGGACAATGATCAGAAAGACCTTCAGGCAAAAAGTTGGCAAAATAAGTAGACATCGTCAAGGCCCACTCATTGTTAACCATGAACCTATCCAGTCTGCTATAAATTCTATCATCCCCATCTCTTTTATTATTCCATGTAAAATAAGCTCCCATTGCTAGGATATCCATCAGCTTACAAGAATCCACACAGGCTCTGAATTCCTCCATGTCAGTAACACTACTCACCCCACCAAGGCGCTCAGCAGGTGAAAGAACGCTATTAAAATCACCACAGACTGCCCAAGGATCGTTGCAGTGAAGGGCAAAGCGCCCTAGTTGAGACCACAAATCCCTCCTGCCAATCAAATCATTTACAGCATACACCATGGATAAGAAGAAGACTACACCACTGTGAACATCCAACACTTTCATATGGATACACTGAGCTGAGTACTCCAAGAAATCAACAGAAAATAAAGTAGGGTTCCACAGAACCCAAACACGACCACCCTTATGCCACCTATTATTGGTAGAAATACTCCAACCATCGATCATTATATTACTTAGCGTTTGTAGACTCAAGGTTTTAAACCCACCCTATTTTGATGCATAAACCATTTGACCATTCTTTGCTTGGAAGGTTTGTTTAATCCCCTAACATTCCAAAAGCCAACACTAGACATTCCCCACCCGAAGGTGAGGGATATCTCTACTTATCCCAATGCCCTCCCTAGGAGTACTGGAACTGTTAAGCACCTCAAGAAAAGATTTCTGACCAAACTTATGTATAGTATACCCTCCTTCTCCTGTATCTTGCCTAGTCATACGAAGGAGAGGCCTAGCAGGAGAAACAACCTTAGGAGACGGCCCATTAACAGAAACAGGTAACGGGGTAACAATTTGATCCCCCCTACCTGGTTCACCTCCATTACTGGCCCAGTCTGTTGTGCTTTAGGTCTTCAAACTTTTCTTGGAACCTCCTTAACAGTCTTTGGTTTACTAGTCCTCCTACATGTCTCTGTCTTGTGGCCCATCCCATGGCAAGTCAAGCATACCATAGGCAACCATTCATACTCCACTCTGACCTCGACAATGGCACCTTTCTCATCCAGGAACCTAATAGAATCAGGCAAATTTCCCCCAAATTCCACTTCAATCATAACTCTCGCGTAGCCAACTCTAGACTTCTCATCAGTAGGAGAGTCACATTTGATATACTTCCCCAAAATACCTGCAAGTTTCAGCAAGCCCTTCCCCCAAAACTTCAAATGCAAACCACAAAATCTCACCCAAATTGGCACTGTCTTAACCGCCTGTTTAGACAGTTCAAGTTCAGGCTCCCAAGGCTTCACGATGAGGGGTTAATTATCAAAAAGAAACTGACCAGTTTGCAGGACTGCTTCTCTACCCTCCATAGATTTAAAGCAAACTAGAAACACCCCATTAGGGAGAAAAGAGAGAGAGTCCACCTGGTGAGCAGCCCAGATACGACGGATGAATCCCTCAACCACTCCCCAAGGAGGATTCGCCCCCAATACGTAACAACACACCGCCGTCTTCCAAAAATCTAACTCTTCAGCTACCTCTTCAGCTGTGAATTGTACCATCCCTTCGCTATCTTCATCAATTGGAGGTAAGGAAGAAGACGGAATGTCCTCCACACTCACACCTCCAACCAGGTTGTCCAAATCAAGCGGCTGAATTCCAATCAATTCGTGAATTGCTTTTTGCTTCCCAGTATCATTACTTTGAGGCCCCTCCTTAGTTTGTTCAAGAACGAAATCATCACCAACATGTTGTAAAAGCGAGAATTTATTCATAACTACATCGGAATTGTGCTTGTTTTTTGTCTTTTTGTGTTTTTGTGAAGATGAAGAAGAAGAATTAGGTCGATGTTGTGGAGAAATCGCCATCGTCACTAAGTCGCCAAAATCGCCTCTTTTTTAACCCCACGGCATTCTTACCTATCATGTATTATTCTTTACTGGATGACAATGCCGCAATGACTTGTACTGAAGAATACTAACCGGTAGTTGAAGTAGACCCACACATGGTAAATGTATAATAAGCTGAAAGAAATCTTCTCCGATTTAAACCCATTTGTTTCACTAAGATGTTTTTTTTTTTTTTTTTTAGGGAGTGAAAGTATATAAGAAAAAGCAGTACCCATATACATCTCAAGCTTTGATTTTTGACTTATACTTGGTCCTATCTATCAAATTGTTTGCATGTGACCATTTTTTTTATAGAATGTGATCTCATGCAAACAATTGAATATTATTTTCCATTTCTTATGTTCTTCCCATTTATTTTTGGGATATAAATTAAGAAAGGAATAATTAGAGGTGGAAAATAAAGTAAAGTAAAAATGTGAGGTTAAGAAGCCTGTGAGTTTGTGACCCATAAGATATGAGCCAAAAGGAAAATGGACAAAACAAATAAAATGGTCCATAAAAAAAAAGTAGGAAGAATATATGAAATGGAAGGGAGTAGATCATAAAGGGTATTACTGTATCTCAACATGATACCATAGAATCACTTGTAATTTTACAATTTTATTCGTAAAATATACGGAGTAATTTATAAGGTAGTTTTGAAGTAAAAAATAAAGGAAGGAATGAAAGGGGTTTTTATAGGAAGAAAATTGGAGGAATAAGAGAGGCATTAATTTTAGGAACTTTTATAAGATACAAAATTAAAAAAGAAAGCTCTCTTTTTTCTCTCGCCATGGCAAAGAAAAAAGGGGGAAAAAAACCCCTAAATCAATCAATAATCAAAACAATTAATCAATCACTCACACAAAAATCAAATTCCCAGAATTTACAGGACGTTGTGGATGAGCTCGAGGATGGGAACCCTAAATCAAGTGCGATTGAGGAAGGGGAAACCCAGGCCACGAAAGATCGGTCGTCAATTCCGTTGGACCTGAATCAATTGAATGAAGAGAGACCTCCGGCGCCTTCCAGGACTGGTTTGCGTTTGGAAAAAGAGGATGTTGAGGATGAGATCAACTACTGGAGACAGTCTCTGGTATGTTTTATTTTGGGAGCAAATCCTCCACCTGAAGTTATAAATGGATATTTGAAACGTGTTTGGGCTAGCTATGAGTATGATAAAGTGTCTTTTATGCCGAGTGGAGTTTTCTTGGTTCATTTTAAGTCGGATATGAAGATGAAGGAAGTGTTGGGCAAAGATTATCACTTGTTTGATGGTAAGCCTCTCATAGTTAAGCCGTGGGAGGAGAATTGTTCGCTGAAAAAGGAGGACGTGCTTGTGGTGCCTACGTGGGTCCGCCTCCATGGATTAGAGCTGAAGTTTTGGGGGGAAAGATGTATGGCAAAGATTGTGGAGCTAGTTGGGTACCATTGAAACCTGATGCAGCCACAAGTCTGAAGGAGAAACTAGGATTTGCACGGTACCTGGTGGAGGTGAAGGTTGGTGGTGACTTGCCACAGAAGATACAATTCAGTGATGAACTGGAGCAGATTCATGAGGTTCAAGTGGAATATGAATGGAAGCCTACAAAGTGTGATAAGTGTAAAATGTATGGGCATGATAAGGAGAAGTGTAGGAAACAGTTAACCCAACCACCTAAGAGAGTTTGGAAGCCTATTGTGAAGGAGACAACACAGCCTGATAGGAGAGACAAGGGGAAGCAGAGTGTGCATGCTCCAGTGGTTTCAACTCCTATGCGAAATAGTTATACTGTGCTGGAAGGAAGGGAAGAGGCTGTACTGGAGGAAGCTGGACCCTCGAATCAGCCTGTCACTTTTATGGATGTGCTAAATTCTGCTATTTAGAGATCTGTGGCCAAACTGGGACCTAGTACCCAGTCTGGCAATGGATAGTTTGGGATGCTGGAACATTAGGGGTCTGAACAGGCAAGCAAAGCAGAGTGAAATTCAGAGTTTCATTAGCAATCAAAACGCTTGCTTGTTTGGACTCCTTAGCAGAGTGAAATTAAGAGTTTCATAAGTAAAATTCAACAAAATTGGGCTATTGCTACCAACGATAAATACCATAGAGGTGGCAGAATTTGGCTTCTCTGGAAGCCTTCTATAGTTAGTTTTGACATCACGATGATGTCTGCTCAGCTGATATATGGTAAGGTTCATATTCTAGGAACTCTAACAGAGTTTTGGGTCACTGTGTGCTATGGGTTTAATGATAGTAAAGAGAGAGAGGCTCTATGACAGAACATTAGGGCTGTGTCTACTACCCAACCTTGGTGGGTAATGGGGGACTTCAACAATATCCTATATGGTAATGAGAGACTTGGTGCTCCTGTTCATAGGTTTGAATTACAAGCGTTTCAGACATGTGTGCAGGCTGTTGGTCTTCGAGATATGAAACATATTGGTAAATTCTTTACTTGGAATAACAAACAAGATGGCAGGAATAGGGTTTGGTGTAAACTGGATAGGGTGTTGGTGAATGATGATTGGTGTCTGGCCTGGCCTAATTCCTATGTTGAGTTCAAACCTGAAGGTTTGTTCGACCATTCTCCTTGCATTATCAGATTGGATACTAAAGATGGGAGGCATAAGAATTCTTTCAAGTTCTATAATATGTGGACAAGAGTGCCCGAATTTCAGGAATTGGTAGAGCAAATGTGGAACAGGAAGGTGGAAGGAGTGACCATGTTTAGGATAGTATCAAGACTGAGGTTGCTTAAACCACAGTTTAGAGAGCTGAACAGAGCTAAGTTTTCAGAGGTGGAACAAACAAATGAAATAGCCCAACAGTGGCTGTATGACATTCAACAAAAATTAGATGCAAGCCCTGAGGATGAGGAGCTGAGAAGGCTAGAGAGGGAGGCAATCACAGCAGCCCAGGAAAACCAAGAGAGGGTGATTAGCTACCTTGCACAGAAGGCTAAAGTAGAATGGCTGGGAGAAGGGGACTTGAATTCAGCTTTCTTCCATGCTAGTTTGAAGATGAGAAGAAGTGGTAATAGAATATTAAAGATCAAGGATATGAATGGGAAGGAATGTGATACAAAGGCTGAGATTGAAGATGCTTTCCTTTGCTATTATAATACTTTGCTGGGTATGTCCAAGGGTACAACACCGGTTATTGAGGAGGTTATTTCCTGTGGAGCTATGGTCAGTCCAGAAATGGGGGAGAGTCTGCTCACTCAAGTGACGGCAGAGGAAGTCAGAGACGCCTTGTTTTCCATACATGATAATAAAGCACCGGGGCCTGACGGTTATTCTAGTGTGTTCTTCAAGAAAGCCTGGAACACAGTTGGTAGTGATGTATGTAGGGCTATACAGGAATTTTTTGCAAATGGAGAGCTGTTGAAGCAAATTAATGCTACCAATGTGGCTCTAATTCCTAAAACGAACCACCCTCAATCTGTTTTGGAATTCTGGCCAATAGCCTGCTGCACAGTTTTGTATAAAATTATCTCCAAGGTGATCTGTGGAAGGTTGTCTAAGATACTGCCTGAGATTCTTTATGAGAATCAGAGTGGTTTTACAAAGGGTAGATCAATCCTTGGCAACAATCTTATCTGTCAGGATCTGATCAGATTGTATAAGAGGAAGGCTTGTTCCCCACGATGCTTATTCAAGATTGATTTGAAGAAGGCATACGATTCTGTAGAATGGGCTTTTGTGCACAGTATGCTTAAGGCTCTCAGGTTTCCAGCACAATTCATCAAGATGATTATGAGTTGTATGACTACCCCTAGTTACACTTTCATGATCAATGGAGCTCAATTTGGTTTCTTGAAGGGTAAGCGAGGATTAAGACAAGGGGATCTGCTATCCCCATTGCTTTTTACCATTTGCATGGATTATCTTAATAGACTACTACGGAAGATAGGGGAATGCAAGGAGTTCAGGTTCCACCCAATGTGCTCTGAGATGAAACTGAACCATCTTTTCATGGTTTCAACATTTTTTCTCAAACTTCAGGTTTGGAGATGAATAAGGGGAAGTCAGAATTCTTTGCAAATGGGGTTAAGGACGAGGTGATATCTGCATTTAGAAGGAAAACGGGTTTTGTTGAGGGGAGCTTACCCTTCAGATACTTGGGGGTTCCTGTGACTCCAAAGAGGCTAAGTGTCTTGGACTGTGATGTGTTTATTGATAAAATTGTAGCCAAGATGAGAGGTTGGGGGGCTAAAAAGCTCTCGTATATGGGGAGGCTGACTATGGTGAAGGCTGTTTTACACTCAATGCACTTGTACTGGGCACAAATCTTTGTTCTTCCTATAAGTGTCCTTAAGAAGGTCGATAGTATTTGCAGGAATTATCTATGGGAAGGTCATCTTCATCATTGTAAGGGTAGTCCTGTGGCTTGGGATTCCGTTTGCTCTGAAATCAAAGCTGGAGGTTTGGGGATCATGAACAGCAGGAAATGGAACACAGCAGCTGTTGGGAAGTTGGCCTGGTGGGTACACACTAAGGCTGACCATGTTTGGGTTAGATTGGTCCACCACGTCTACATCAAAGGGAATTATTGGCTGGATTATGTTCCTAGTTCTAATTCCAGTTGGTGTTGGAGAAAGATCTGTGGGATCAAGGAAAAGCTGAAAGTAGGGCTGATTGGTGATGGATGGCTGTCTCCAGGTCAGGGGTATTCGATTAAGTTGGCATATAAGTGGCTTCAAGGTGAGTACGAGAAGCAGGGCTGGACCAGGTTTATATGGTCACGTTTCAATGTTCCACGACATAATATCATTGCTTGGCTTGCAATCAAAGGCAGGTTAGCTACCAAGGATAGGTTGAAGAGATTTGGAATTGTGAAGGATGGAGATTGTCTGTTGTGTTTGGATGGTCAGGAGAGTGCTGATCACTTATGGTTCGAGTGTCAATATAGTAGGCCTTGCTTGAGGACGGTACAGCAGCAGTTGGGGCTCCGAAGCTTGAATGACTAGAAGCGGCTTGACAAACAAAGAGGCAAGTCCAAGTTCCGTAGACAAGTTTTATTTGCTTTTGTAGTTGGATTAATTTATCATATTTGGTTCGTAAGGAATGATTGTCGTATAAACAATCGAGTCATACACCCGAAAGTGATGTATAGGAGTTTAAAAGAGGAGGTTAGGATAAGGGTAAATAGAGTGGCTTCAAATCTTACACTAAGCGATCGTACATGGTTTGACCAGATATATGGTAGAGGATGAATACTTGGATGATGTAATTAAGTTGTAAAAAGGAATGTTTGAATTAATGCGATTTACCTTTTACCAAAAAAAAAATTATAAGGTAATGGATTGATACCTTATTACAACATGAACCAGATTATAGGTTCCACAAAGGTAAATTATAACATACACCCACGTGTATGTTACTTCAAACACCCATTGTATTGATTTTACTATTTTACCCCCTCTTGCCTTACATCTCACATTCTACCACACATATGAACTAATTTTTATTTTATTTTTTTTAATTTAATTATTTTTATCATTATTTTTTGCAACTCGCTTATTTTTGAAACTTTTTTTTTGAATAATTATTTTTTTTTTTAAATTTCTCATAAAGCTATTTTGGGTTTTAATTTTCTCGAATTGATTAAACTCATATATTCAAAAAAATGTTACGAAAAGAAAACATCATTAAAATTATATACTTCGTATTCATTTTCTTAAATGAGCACTTTCATTACAAAAAATAAACATATTCATTTTTCACAATCTAAGAATACAACTCATCTTTAGACTTATATATTCATTTTCTAAAAGTTACATGTTGATAAGCAAAATAAAGCATATTCCTTTTTTCACAAGTAACGTATTCACAACCAAATATCTTAAACTATTCAGACGTGTTTTGCCGACTTGTTCCTTCACCAGATGTTTTCGCAATATCTCTTTTCGCTCTCTTAGTTTGGGTCGGTGATCATTTGTTGAATCCCCTTCAGTATCCTTGGAACCACTACTATAAATCATTTTTAAAAAATAAATTAACATTAACAAATGCAGCCTCTAAAATATTCATATTTATATAACATACATATTCATTTTGTACAACATACGTATTCATTTTGTACGACATACATATCCATTTTGATTTTGTACGACATACATATTCATTTTGTACGACATACGTATTCATTTAAAAAACACTATATATTTATTTACAATACACTATAAATTCAGGAAATTCATATTAATTTTTACAATACACTATAAATTCAGAAAATTCATTATGAAAACACCATATATTCATTTTTAAAACACTACATATTCATTTAAAAAACACTATATATTTATTTACAATACACTATAAATTCAGAAAATTCATATTAAATTTTAAATTTTTTAATACAATATATTCATTTTTAAAACACCATATTTATTTCTAAAATATACATATTTATTTCTAAATACAATATTCATATCTAGAACATACATATCCATTTATAAAACATACATATTCATATCTAAAACACAATATATTCATTTCTAAAACACAATATATGCATTTCTAAAACAGTACATACATAATCATTTCGAAAACACTATATATTCAATTCTAAAACACTATATATTCATTTCTAAAACATACATAATTTAAACCAACACATTCAATAACACACATGTAAATTTTAAACAAAAATATATTCATCATGTACGAATTTTAAAAAATATTCATCGTTATATTTGAAAAAATTACAGATTTATAGATTCATATTCAAAGATTTAATATTATGACTTCATTATCGGAAATAATTGTCAATTTATTACTTGTTACTCATAATAATCATATTTGCCCAATTATATTCATAAAACATAATATATTCATAAACCCTAACTTAAAAATCAAATATTTTTCACAATTATAAAATTAAAACATGCTCAGATTCATAACCACAAAGAAATAAAACAAGAATGATAACGAAAATTAGAAAAAAAAAAAAATCGAACTTTCATTAAAAAAACGAAAATCATACAAAAACAACCAAAAAAACAAAATCAAAACTTACCAATTTCGTCTTGTATATGTTTTCATGGAGTATGACAGTAAATAGCTAAAGATTTAATAGAATTTTGATGGTTTTTTGAGTAATTTGAAGGTTGAGAGGAAGAACTTGAATTGGTGAATAAAAATTAGGGTTTTTTCTTTTGGGGGTAATTTTCTTTTGGCGGTAAATGCAGAGCAACTGCCAACTTCCACTTTTTTTTTTTTTTTTTTTTTTAAGAAATAGTATAGGGTAAATATTTTAAGGGTAAATATGTAATTGCATATGCATGGTATAATAACTACATATCCATTAAGATTGACTATATTAGAATGATATTATGATGTTATTTTTCTGATTTTAGGGACGATTCACTAAATTAGTATCCAAATACACTTTTTTTCTATAAAAATACACTTTTTTGTCTGTAAAATACATTTTTTTGTCTACAAATACCTAATTACAATTGGTGAAGCATAATAGTTCTTTTACATTACAATGGCTACATTTAAGTCGCTATTTTCTACGTTATTAATGTTCTTATATGTATTATTTATAATTTCTCAGAAGGTGTACTCAAAATCGAACAAAAAGTTTGAAGGTATTCATCTTAGAATGGTCCACATAGACTCCTCTCACTCGCCAATGTATCAACCTGAACTCACAGATATTGAAAGAGCCAAGAGATTGTTAGACATATCAAAAACAAGGGTGAATTACCTCTCGTTTAATGATACGCGAGGATTTGAATTCATGTCTCGATATCATGAACAAGACCTAAACCTTAAAATGATGAAACAAGGCAGAATATACTTTGTCGAGGTTGGACTTGGAACATTCGATAGTCCAAATCCACCGTTCCACAAAAATTTTCTTGCTGTAGACACTGGAAGTGAAATCATATGGACGCAATGTGAAGGTTGTAATCCAAGATTTCCACAACGATCCTCGCTTTTTCCGATGACAAAATCAAAAACCTATCAACCGATTCCGTGCAATCAATGTCCAAATGGACAGTGCAATCAAGGTCGTTGCACAATATATCAAAAATATGGTGATATGTCGGAAATGAAGGGGATTTTGGCTCGTGAAACATTTCACTTTGTGTCTCCCTCTTCATCCGTAGAAACTATTAATCGACTCGCGTTCGTTTGTGCAACCGAAACAAGAAATGCTAAAGGTATGTTTATGAAAACAACATACGTCACTTTTTATAACATACTCGTATATATGTTCTCCATTGTAATTAAAATAACTCACTGACTATTTGCACAGCCCATAAGGCCGATAGGTTTCACGCGTCTTTAATCTTGATATATACTCGTATATATATAATTTTTTCCTGTTGAAATTATAATTTTATTATTTTTTTTTTTTTCATGTTTTCAAAAATTATATTTTTATATTTCAATCTTTTTCTTTTTATTTTATGTCTTATTTTCGGAGTTAAATTTTTGAAAGGTTGACTTCCTAAGGGAAATGTGTGTTTATTTTTATTTTCGTATTTGTATACGATATTTTTTACGTCTAGAATTGAATTTAATAATTATTTATATACTTAACTTTATACATGATCATAGTTATAAAACTTTAACTTTTAAAAAGTGAATGGTACTAATATTGTGGAACCAAGAGATAATTAATTTCTAATTTATTTTTTTGATTTTTTATACATTTAAGAAAAATGTCATAATCCGTAACATTTTCTATTAAACTACTCCGTACATATAAATATGATACAATTTCATAATTGATTGTAGAATCGTCTCAAAAAATATTAGTATAAGCTTTATATTGCCTTGGTTTTTTACCTTTTTTTGTTTGGTGCAGTACCTCGTTTCTATAATTATGTAACGGGAATATTAGGAATGAGTAGAGGTGAAAGATCATTAGTATCACAACTAGGAACTCGAGGTGCAGAATTCTCGTATTGTCTACAAGATGATAATACTCATGCCGGTACGCCCATGATTCTAAGTTTCGGAGCACGTATACCGAGACCTCGTAACATGCCCTTTACTCCAATACTTACTCCGACGCACAATAAGCTTAAACAACTCTATTATGTGAATCTAACTGGTATCAGTGTAAATGGCAAAAAACTCAACATACCGCAAAATGTGTTTGCTATAAAAGATGGACACATCGGAGGAACCATTTTCGACATAGGGACAAGTACTAGCAACATTATTTCGGACGCATTTGATGTACTAAAAAGTGAAATAATCGATTACGTTGCGTCCAACAACAAGTATTTAAAGAGGTATCTTCCCCCGAATCTATACAGTCTAGAGGCGTGTTGGGAGCCGATGTATGATTCACCTAAGGTTAATTTTCCCACCGTTATGTTCCACTTCGAGAATAACGCAAATTTATTGATTCGACCCGATAAAGTGGTATCGGCATTTCCGTATCGAGGACCTCCGCAACCAGGTTTATATTGTATGACATTTTTACGGTCACCTTACGCGTTGAACTTAATCGGAGCTCTCCATCAAATTAATACACGAGTGATAACCAATGTTCGGACGTCACAGATTTATTTGGCCGAGGCTGATTGCTCTAAGTAGAGCTACATACTACGGAGTAGATGTTTTTTCATTACCTCAATATAGTGACCAATAATAAAAAGTTAATTTTCAATATGTTAACAAAATTCAACTACCCATGAAATTCATGTGTGTTATCTTTGTTCTTTGTTTGTTTTACCCATTTGTGGAGGCAGCCCGCCAAACAGGCCCGTTTCTGAGATTTTTGGGGCCCTAGATAAAATAATAGATTTGGGGCCACTTTAAATTAAATAAATTGTAATAAAAATAATGTGCAAAGTTCGATATTAATTATATTAAAAACATTTTAACGAGTTATTCGAGAACAAAAATCATTGATGATAACATAACACCCTTTTATAACATTTTTTTTCATAGTAACCCTTTTATTTGTTTTTGTTTTTTATAACATAACCCCTTTTAAAACACTTTTACTTCAAAATCATCCCCAACGTTAAAATATGCTACTTAAAAAATGGATATTCACACACATAAATAGATTTTTTTCAAGAGGTTTCGACATATTTTAGTTATTTATGGTTGTATCTTGACGATGATGTAGCTTAAAATGTCTTTGGTTGCCATTTTTAAGTAACAAAATTCGAATTTGGGGGTGATTTTGACCCCTTTTAAGCTTGGGCTCTAGTTCACCGCCACTCCAAACGACCCACAAAATCGGGCCTGCCGCCAAATGAGCACTAGTTTACCCAGCGCGGTCCAACCAGTCTCACGAAAGTAACAGGGAAAGCCTGAGTCACGTTTTTTTAGGCACGGCCCACAGGACTTCTCCTCTTCTATGCTAATATATACGGAGTATTCAACAGGTTGAGCTTGGACCCTGACTTTGCAAGCCCGGCCCGGACCGCCACCCCAACATCTGGTTTTGGGTTGAGCAAATTAGAGCCAGTCCACTGGCCACCTCTATCTGCATCGCATGACATTATATCTAAGAAATTCTCAAAAAGAATTGTAAACAAAAAAGAACTAAGATTTACAACGACTAAAGCTCGTACATAACTGATTGAAAATGAAAAAAATATCAGTAACATTATAATTTATACATTAGAAAAAATTTATGTTCTTAATAAAGTTGGAGTTTATTTTAGAATCAGACATTTAAATACAATATATGATCGTAAAGAAGCAACGACTTATGCAGCTGCATTAATAGCAAAACTGCGAAGCACAACGGTCTCAATAGTAACACCAGGGCCAACACCAAGCAGAACACCATATTCTAACCCTTCACCTGTTGTAGACTTACCTTCCTTCAAAGACTTTTTTCTCATTTCATCCAACACAAATATGACCGTTGCACTCCACATGTTCCCAAATTCACTCAGCACATATCGACTCGTGTCAAGTTTTTGTTCGTGAAGACTGAGTTTATCTTCCATTTTGTTTAGAATCGTCGGTCCTCCTGGGTGAACCACGTAAAAAATAGAGTTCAAATCATATATACCTAAAGCAGCTAAAGCATTAAGTAATGGCTTTTGTATGCTATTTGCGGTGATTTCTGGGAGTTTTCTCGACAAATAGAAGTTTAAACCTGTTTCTCGCAATTGTCCGCCAACCCCCCATTTTGTGTCGGGGATAAGGCTCTGTACAGCCGATACTATCTCAAAAATCGGTCTTTCACCGATAGATTCATCTGCGTTCGCCCCAATTATCATAGCAGCGGCACCATCAGTAAACAACGCTTGTCCAACCATAGAATCCATTTGGGTAGAATTTGATTGTCGAAAACAAATAGTGCTAAACTCAGAGCATACTGCTAGAACACGAGCACGAGGGTCGCTATCTACAATGTACTTCGCTAGTCGCAAAACCGTAGCCCCACCATAGCATCCTTGTTGGTAAAGCATGAATCGTTGGACAGTCGGTTGAAGGTCAAGAAGTTTTAGCAACTCGTAGTCACACCCAGGCATGGCTATACCCGAGACCGTGCAGAATATTATATGAGTGATGTTAGACTTGGGTTGTCCCCACTCTTCTATGGCCTTTAGAGACGCTTCATGACCAAGTTTTGGCACTTCTTCAATGAGTATGTCTTGACGAATGTTGAAGGATGAGGCATTTTGGTCACTTATGTTAGGGTTTTCCTTTAGAAAGTCTTCTGTCAAATGCATGAAACGTTTTCTAATACCGGTTTTCTCACCTGAATTGTAAAAAACACCCATGTAAATCGTGTGGTGTAGATTTCAATATGTGTTTAAGTTATTGGATAAATCGTAGAAATAATCTAAACTGATCCTCTTAATTCATAAATAATTCGAACTCGAATGAATCCACGAATAATCCAACACGTAAAAAATGGTGAATTGACTCTAACTTTACCTCACTCTTATAGCAGGTTAAAATTGGTCAAAGTACATTATTGAAAAGATTTTTTCAATAATTGGGATTATTCGTGGATTAATTCGAGTTTGAATTATTTATACAACAAGATGACCAGTTCGGATTATTCCTACCAATTATTCCTATTTTATTTATAAGTTTTTTGTTTGTTGCTTATATAAAGCACCGTTTAGGCGCAGTGAAACCTGTAGACTCTTACGATTTATAATTGAGAGTGTCAAATATATCATTATTTATTTTATTTTTCCAGAAAAAATAGAGTAATTTTATGGTGTGGTCGTTTCATTTAACGAGACATTATTATTACTTTTCTCACCATATCTATTGTATACCCTCACCCACACGGCCACACGTAACAACCTTGTCTTAATTATTTTACACCTTATTCTATTTTTCACCATTATACGGAGTATCAATTATTACAACCATCATTTTAATGTTACAACATTCATTAGCAAAACTAGCGAAAACAAACATAAATTTAAATATTTTTTGTTGTTCATAGTTTATCGTAACTCGTAAGCATTTGTTTCTGAAATACATTTTTTTTTACAAAAAATCGTTACATTTCACGTACAACAGAATTACATTTGCAACAAGTTACGGTAACTTTACAAGTCAATAATAGATTACATCTGAAACATAATATAATTACTTTTAAGTTGTCTCATACAATAAGACGGATGCACCGTAAAATTTGTAAAAAAAAATATAGGTGCCATGCACCCCTGGCAGCGCACATTGGCAGTTTGGCACCCTCCTAAAATCACCCCGGTTTGGCGTTAATCTTTTACAAATTTTAATTTAGTTTAGCTCAGTTCATTTGTTAAACATTATTTCTACACTGGCCAACAATTTAGATACAATTTTTTTGATGCAGCAATGGTGAGTTCCTATTCATTTTCTATTTATAGGACCAATAAATTAGATGTAGCAATGGTGGGTTTCTAGTATGGGGTTCGTAAATAAGAACTTAGAGCAAGCATAATGGTACGTTTTTATAATTGAGTTCTTCTTTAAGAAAGACTAAAAAAATAAAGTTTTTCCGTCGTGGATGTCCTTGGGTCCTCATAATAAGAATTAAGTTCTTATTTAAGAACCAAGTTCTTGCAATTTTTTTTTTTTAATAAAAAAAAAATAAAATTACAATATAAAGAGACGAAAAAGTTAATGCAATGTAAGAAAAAATTCTCAAGCGTACAGGTTGATAAAAAGTTGACATGGTATACAAGAACTTAATATAAAATTCTAGCATCGCTAATACTCTTATGATATACTCCGTGTTTGTTTTGTCCATTGTAGTGTAAAGTTTGTTGTTTAATCCATATACTTGATACTTGATTCTAAAATCTAAAATAAGAATTAAGTCTTTCAAAGAGTAAAATATAATCATATTTTTATATAATGGATCATTTTTGTACCATCTAAAAAACTGGACAATTTTTGAGCACATGATACATAATTTGTACCATCTAAGACTATTCTCATTAGTGTTTCTCTTTGCCCACATTTTCCTTAGTTTTTACATTAAAATAATACGGAGTATTATTTTTGTTACTACATACCCACTAACAAAACCTAGTTCACATTTATCTCACCCCATCAAGCCTTAGCTTTAGCCTTAGTTAAACCAAATTTTTATGGAATTTTAGTGCACTTCGCTAATCTTTTTTTTTTTTTATCATAACTATTATTTTAAACTCTCTCATGATAATAAATACGAGTAATATTTACAATACTATAAAAAGCGTAAAGAAATTAACACATTTTTTTAATTAAAACTCTCTCATGGTCTTAATAGGTTGGATGACATCAATTTTCTCCATGGAAACAATAGACGGAAAAAGCCAAGTGGATCAAGATCGAATCAATATGAATATTTTAATTGAATGCAAGACAAGACGAAACCAAGCACCCAATATGACAATGCGGAAGCACTTCTGGTGGGAAAAAAAATATACTCTCACGTAGAAATGATGACTTGATTAAAATGTTATAAAAGAGGGTTAATTGGATATAAAAAAAAAATATACTCTCACGTATAAAAGTTGGAAGAGTATTAAAATTAAGGGTTAATTGGATATAACCCTCTTTTATAACATTTTCTTTTGAAATAATCTCCTTTTATATTTTTTTTTTCTACTTAACCCCCTTTTAAGACGATTTTGTTTTTAAATCACCCCCTTATCGGAAAAAGTCACCTTAAAATGAGATATTCCGGCCAAATTCAAATTTTGAATGTTTTTTTCTTTCTTTAATCCCTATTTTACCCTTCCCTATTTCTCTTTAATGCTTATTTCAACTTTAAAACCAATCTATCAAATTTTTTATTCAACTTTTAAAGTTGAAATAAGCATTAAAGAGAAATAGGGAAAGGTAAAATAGGGATTAAAAAAAAAAGAAAAAAACATTCAAAATTTGAATTTGGCCGGAATATCTCATTTTAAGGTGACTTTTCTGATAAGGGGGTGATTTAAAAACAAAATCGTTTTAAAAGAGGGTTAAGTAGAAAAAAAAACATAAAAGGGGTTATTTCAAAAAAAAGTGTTATAAAAGGGGGTTATATCCAATTAACCCTAAAATTAAAGAGAAATAAAAGCCAAACTTTAAATTGGAAAATTTGGAAGTGGAGGAAACAAAAGTTGGGAAATGAGTCAGCAACAATGAAAATGCCAGGAATTGAACACGTAGAAGTGATGACTTGATACCCCATGTTAATGATCACCAGAAAAATGAAAAATGGGAACAATGTGTTTTTCCCTAATGATGACTTGATACCATGTTAATTGAACCAAGAAATAATGTGAATTTCAGTGTATTATACATGGTGTTCATTCAAGGGTTTATATTCTACTCGTAGAAGTGATTACAAGAATAATATATTGAGAATACATACATAAAACGGTAACTTAACATAGTAAAAAGATACGATATCATATACTAACTCCATTTTATATTCACACTACACGTTTATTTTTTTCACACTTGTCAACGTATATTTTACGCATTGAATATGATGAGCTATGTTTATTCAAATGACCTTTTTACCCTATGCCAATTGAACATAGAATAATAGCTTGATAGTGAAGTTATTTCTACATTATTCTTTTTTTTTTTTTAATTGTAAAAAGTAATTATTTTTTTCTCTCTCTTGAGGATGCGTGGGGATATTCCCACTTTTATGCTCCTTATCTTATGTTCAGTGGGCATAAAATAGAAAAACCCTTATTTCAAAAAATATAAAAACTAGATTTTAATTATGTGCTAAGACGAATTAAACAAAATTATATATTTAAGTATTTTCACTTAGATATCGAAAGATAATTGAAAATGAATGGTTAACTGTTAATAGTGTCCAAAAAAAAAACATATCACGGGATATAAATGGAGGGAGTAATACTCTTAACAATTTTCATTTGAAAAAGTTCATCTAAGAACTTTGAATAAAATTCTTTCATTGTTGTACTGTTAAAAGTTTTTGTTTATTGAAATTGTTAAAATATTACACGACAAAAGGAATAACTTCATATAAAGTTCACCATTGCAATTGCTCTAACATGAGATACAATGACCGTACTTATTTAACATACAGTAGGACATTAAACTCAGAATTTCAATTATTATACGAAAAAGAGGATGAAGAAGAACATACAAATAAGCTTGAATTTGTCCTTAAATTGAGTCATATGATCCCCCAAATTAGTAACCCGAAAGTAGAAATTAACAAACTCTTCTTGGGTCATTTGATTGGGAGGGTTTGCAGTGCCAATAGATAGAATCGTGGCTTTATAACTATTTGCTTTTTCGAGAGATTCAGTAATTGATCGCATTTTTGAAAATATTCAAGAAATTAACGTTATTCTCGTGAAGCAATAAAGCACTAGATGAAGGTGGGGTGTTCTTAAGTCGTGAGGTTTATATATAGAGATGGTGGGCGCTCTTCTCAAATTTGTTAAACGTCGCCAAATTTTAAATAAGTCTCCCTTAATTGGAATTGTCCATCGTAACAATCAAATGGGTCAAATTGATGTCTAGTTAAATAAATAAGATGTGAACTAAAGACGGATGTGGGCTATACCCACAAAATGACCGAGATAAAGTTTATTTTATAGGCTTAGAGTAGACCTATTAGTTGGGTCGGTTGGGCAAGTTATGGATTCGATACCCACTAGTTTGAGTAAAATATGGATCAGGTGTTTTTTGGTTCGGACAATATATGGGTCAAGTGTGATATGGGTTCGGGTTAGGTTCAAGTTAAAATACGGGTTAATCAACGTCCTTTTACTTCTATTATATTTTTTGTTTGTTTGGTATCATAATACAGTATATAAAGAAAATAAAGGTTTAGATAATATAATACGCAAAATGAACAAAAAACTAGCTACCATTATATATATATCCATCCACAACGCTCTAATTATATAATACTATATAAATTTTTAAGACGCCTCATGTTGTTACGATCTTTATAGAATTTTTTAGGGAGTGTTAACTACTTAGCGTGTAAATTAGTTAGGACATTAATAATTGGTGAATAATTTGACTAAATAAATTTTCGATCGAGGAATTCGATAGAATACAAACTATTCAAGTATTAATCTTTATGCACTGAAGTTATGATTAATTCTAGTATGAGGCGCCTCATAGTGTGAGACACACCATACTTCAATAATCATTAACTCTTATTTAATTAATTTTCTCTTCTTTTTTATAAGGCTAATTCTTGTGTAAGACGGGACTTACAATAAGTTTATTGTAAGTCCTCTCACACAAGAGGTAGTTTTTTATATTTTTACTTTATTTTTTTTTCTTTTCTTGATTTTTGTGCTTGTGACTTATAATAACTTATTGTAAGTACGGTCTTTCAGGAGAATTACTCTTTTTATAATTTTGTAACTTTTCTTATCTTTCATATTGTTTGACCATTAATGTTTGTCACATGAGTTATCTAAGACGTGTCCGTCTCATGTTTGACCATATTTTCGTTTAAAATTTACAGCTTCTTTTTCAAACTTAATGGAAATACAAATGAAATGTAATTCAATTAATTTTCAAAAGTAACTATGCATTCATTATTTCATAGTATGAGACGGCATCACCGTAAAATTTATAAAATTATTAACTAATAAATTATTAATTCAAATACCATATTTAATGTAAAATTATCCATTAAGATCGATTTATTAGATTTTTTAAGTTTAAAGGTAATTGATTTTGAGCATTATACAAAATAATAATTGATGAAACATTTTAGAAAATGTTTACTCTGAGATAAACAGGTTAACCCGTAACGGGCCGGATTATGACCCACTAATTTTGGATCATTTCGGTTTTAGGGATGTTTTCGGGTTCGGGTCGACAAGGCAGATCAATTTTAGGTTAATTACAGGTCGATTTTGGGTGATTTACTAGGTCGGGTCAGAAATTGACAGGTCTAGCTTAGCACAGAGAGTTGCATCGTAAAACCAATTGTCAATAGGAGGACTAGTCTCTAAACTGTATAAAGTGCAAAATTTTCACAATTGTCAATATGAGGACTAGTCTCTAAACTGTATAAAGTGCAAAACTTTCACATCAATGATTAATATGACTATATGAGACTCGTACATGAAGTTAATAGGAGGCTTATTCACATTTCCCCTCACATATGAGCTCATTAACAAACTTTCTACTAGAGCCCAACAATAGAAGGATTCTTCTCCATGCATGGGATAACCTAAACCGGTCGGATAATTTTATAACATGAGATAACGGGTAACCCATATAATTAGGCGGCATAAATGACCTAGTTTAATTTTTTTAATACGAGCCATTTATTCATAAAATTCAATTTCGGACAATTTTTGATTTTCGAATAAAAATGGACCCTTATATCTTTCTCGTCTTTGAAATTCAATCCGGTCCAAAGGTGGTGACTAAGCCACCTTATCCTCTTCCCTTTTTTTTCCTTCTTATTTTTGAAAAGCAAACTTAACATCAAAACTTTTAGTTAAAATGTAATCATTTTGATTATTTTTAATAAATCATATTATCTTAATATCTAATTACTATTTCAATTCTATTTAACTAACACTTTTGTATATTATCAAAATTATTTGTCACACCTAATTTAAATTGATAAACTTTTTTACAGTTGAACATAATTCTTTAAATCTAAAACATTCAACGAAAAAAAATAAGTATTTCGACCTAGGAAATTTTTATTCAAAATTTCGAGGATTAAAACTCAATTTTTATTTTGGTACCCTTTCGAAAATTATTTTTATTTTTATTTTAGATTTTATTTCAAAACACTATTTTAGGATCATATCTTTCATTTCGGAACATTTCGCGATCGCGCAAATCGAAATTTTCGAGAACGAAAATCGAGCCCGAAAAATGGTGCTTGACCCGTGAGACTTGGACCATAAAGTCCAACTTCTATCCTCTTCCATTTTCTTTACTTACACAAGTCTACTTTTACTTACACACCTAAGTTATCATCATCATCATTTTTAAGTAGCTTATTTAAATTTAAAGTTTATACACTTTTAATTACAAATACATATACTATACAATACTATCACTTTCATTTATCCACACAAACACATAACATACTAAAAATTTTCTCTAAGTCAAATACTCTAAAATACACTAAGTAAGAACACCATCAAGTGTTCTAATACAACATGAAGATCTTCATCTTCCACCTTTCATTTTCTCTTTAAAAAATTCTTTTCTTTGTTTTTAATTTGCTTATCACTTAAATTATTTCTCCACCCTTTTTATTAAATAATCACTTCCTCTTTTACCTTGCAATTATTTAAGAACATAAATCAAATTAAATAGAATCTATACTTTTTCTAAAAATAAAATACTACTACACTTAAAATGTTTAGTTTAGTTTAAGTAAAACTAATTACTAAATTAGTTAAATATTCTTGTATGTACTTGTAACCTAAAGACGAAGAACCAAGTGACGGGTTGGATTTGGTTCTTGGGTGGACAACATCATGGATCCAGACGAGCTTAGGAAATTCGTACCGAGCTAACATAAGGTGCCCCCGCACACTAGTTTATTTTCAAGTATTATGATATAGTTTGTGTTTGAAATAACTAAATAAATTGTTATAATATAGATGTATATTGATTTTGTGCTAAGTTATGATTTATTTGTGCTTGTATGTTTATGTGATGTATAATAAAATGATAATAACTAATAATTTTGTAAATAGAATTGTTATAGTTAAAATTAGAGCATGTTTAGATTATTTATTTTAAGCACTTTAAATTGTTGTTATATATTTATTTATCTTTTTATGAGTTTTAAATTATTATAAGCATGTATGAAATTATGTGAATATGTTAACAATGAGTTTAAAGTAAAGAAAAATTGAAAATAAAAATATGTGCATGTGAATTATTAGCCACGGCATTCCCTAAAATTTTTGATCAATTTTTACTTTTAATTGTTGTAAATAATATATTATGTTAGTTTAGATTAATTAGACTTATTAGCATTTTTTGTGAAATTTAAATAATAAAATGAATTTTTGAGTTTTTGAGTTTTTGATGTTCATATGAAATTAATATGTGTTCTTGTTGATCTTCATGTGTTCTTCACTTTTTATGCATATTTTGATTTATAGTTTTTATAGAGTTTTATATAATTGTTGTTTTAATTCACTAGTAAGTAATTACGGAGTACAATACTAAATATATAAGTTAAACAAGCTAAATCTTTAAAATATAATAGTTAGAAATTTAAAGTGATATAAAACACTATTCATAAATATAATAAAATGTTTAGTGAAAATTTCAACTTAGTTTAAATCACTTTAGTATAACTTAAATAATTAGTATATAAAAACTTTAAGTCAAAAACCGATAAATTAGAAAACCAAAATAAAATACCCTAATTAAATTAAGTGCCACGGTTTTTAGGACCATTTTAGACTTAAAATAAATTTTGTCACTTTTTATATTTATCACTACAATAATTTAATTAGTTAAGTAATGAATTATAATGAAAACCAAAGAAAAAAAAAATATTAAAAGAAAAAGGGCCATGGCATTTTCACTTTAAATGGATCTATTTTGATAAAAATGAACTTATCACTAAGTCATTAAATTTGATTAGTTAATAGGATTAAAGTTAATTGTAAAATGAATCGCTAATAAAAAGAATCGACGAAACCAATAAAAATAATGTTAGACATATATTAAAATGAATAAAATTCGAGTGTTACTACCTTTGCATAAATATGGACTTGGACATACGGACAAATTGAATAAACTACGACGACATCGCTAAAAATGGAACCGTAGAATCGCCATCACTTTTTCTGACAAAGATCTCCCGCCGTTCGGAGGTACACACAATCTGGCGCTCTACATCAACGTAGAATGTCACGGCATGACACTACCTGTCGTCCTCATCGACAACGGGTCTGCAGTCAACGTCCTACCCCTTGAGACAGCTAAAAAGCTAGGGATCAAAGAGAATGACTTCACTCCCTGCGCACACGGCGTCAGAGCCAATGACGGAACCCGCCGCAGCATAAAAGGGACCATCTCCTTTCCTATCATGACAGGACCCGTCATGAGGGAAACTGAATTCCAGATAATCGACGTACCCCCCGCATACGACATGTTATTGGGTAGACCCTGCATCCACGCAACTAAAGCTGTCACTTCAAGCTTGCACCAAAAAGTCAAGCTCCCCCTGGACGACGAGGTCGTCACTATCCATGCCTCGAACTTTTGAGCTTCCTTACAGCAACAAAAGATCGACAATGACTCTGCAAGAATAAGCACTGAAACCCCAGACATCACCTGTGGTTTTGATTTCGACTTCGACATCTGCACACTGACTCGTGAGGAGGAAATCGCCTCGCTCTATGTGAAGGACAACGACAACAAGTGGCCTACCATGGGCCTGTGTTACGTACCATGGTCCTACGAAGTCACACGCGGGCTACAAGCACTCGATGATCATGGGAAATGTCATGACTTTCGCATGGAGCCATACCACATCTTCATTGACAAATATTTCGTCAACGAGGGTGTGGGCAAAATGCCCAAAGACATTTTCCCCTGCACTATCGCTGGGTTTGAACTCATCTCCAACATCCCGCGCAGCCACAACTTTAACCCAACTGACCTAATCGTCCCATACGAGGAGAAGACACACGACGGATGGTCAAAGACTCTTCAGTGGACTGATGAGCAAGGTCGTATCTTTAAAATCACTACTGGGGAAGGCTCCACCTTCGAAAATGCTGACTCCGAAGAGGACGAGGACAAGAACCCTGACAACAAACCTGTCATAAAGTTTAAGCTCCCACGTCGTCATTTCAAGTCTTTCACCCCAACTACGCCCCCGGGCTATATTCCTGATGTGATAGACATAGATAAAGAACTAAAGTCTCTAAGGTTGTCCAAAGCTCCTCCGTCTGAGCTGCCTTCAAATGTAACCACTTTTGAAAACATTAATTAACGTTTCCGGTTATTGCTTGCCTTGTTTTCCTTTAAAATCTGCATTTTCTAATACTTGCGATAACATTAAACAAAACAGCATTGCATTATATAAATACATTGCAAATATCGTTTCAAAACCCGAGCAGGACCCCGTCATTGAAGACACAACAATCATCGATGTGGGAACACCCGAAGAACCCCGAAAATTACAGCTGGGGGCTTCCTTAAGCATGGAAGAAAAAGCTGCATACATTGAACTACTCACAGAATTCAAAGACGTCTTTGCTTGGTCCTACAGGGACATGCCTGGCATTGACAGCGAAATAGCCGAACACCGCATCCCACTCAAACCAGGTGCCAAACCTGTTAAACAAAAACTCCGACGCATTAAACCCGAATGGTCTCTCATGGTCAAAGAAGAAATCGAAAAGCAACTACAAGCAGACTTCATCCAAGTCATCGAATACTCAGATTGGCTGTCAAACATGGTCCCAGTCATGAAGAAAAACGGAAAAATACGAGTATGTGCAGACTTTCGCGACCTAAACAAAGCATGCCCAAAAGATGACTTCCCATTACCCCACATGGACATACTCGTGGACAACATTGCCGACCACGCATTACTGTCATTCATGGACGGATATGCAGGATACAAGCAACCAAATCAAAATGGCAATAGACGACATGTCTAAAACGACCTTTGTGACACCATGGGGCACATACTGCTACACTGTCATGCCCTTCGGGCTCATTAACGCAGGCGCCACCTATCAACGTACCGCAACTACTCTGCTGCACGACATGATGCATAAAGAAGTAGAAGTCTACGTCGACGACATGATTGTGAAATCAAAACGAAGGGAGGATCACATTGCCAACCTTCGTAAATTTTTCATCAGAATCAGGCAATACAAAATGCGACTCATCCCAAAGAAATGTACCTTTGGGGTTACGTCAGGCAAATTACTGGGTCACATCGTGAGCCAACGGGGAATCGAAATCGACCCTGTCAAAATTAAAGCAATAATGAAGATAAAACCTCCAAGCAACATCGACGAAATCAGAAGTTTCTTGGGACAAGTCCAATACATCTCCCGATTCATCAGCAAGCTTACAATGGTCTGCGAACCAATCTTCAAAAAGCTAAAAAAGGAAGAGCACACAAAATGGAACGATAACTGTCAGTAAGCATTCGACAAAGTCAAAACCCTACTCACAAATCCACCCGTTCTGGTACCACCCCAAAAGGACCTACCGCTTTCACTATACCTAACAACTACACCAAACGCCATGGGCGCCATGCTCGCCCAAGAGGTTAACAACGAAGAAAGAGCAATCTACTACATTAGCAAGAAGTTCCAGGATTACGAGACTCGATACGAGCCTGTGGAGAAAAGCTGCCTCGCTTTAGTCTGGGCTACCAAAAAACTCAGACATTACCTCCTCACTCACACAATAAGGGTATACTCCCCAATGGATCCACTCAAGTACTTGTTCGAAAAACCAGTACTAAACGGCCGCATGGCCAGATGGACGCTACTGCTAGCTAAGTATGAGCTCAAATACTTACCTTTGAAAGTCATTAAGGGAAGAGTTGTTTCGGATTTCCTTGCATAAAATGCTATCATTGAACAACCTAAGATTGACACGACGTCATTCCCCGACGACGGAATTTTCGCCGTCAAAACTGAGTACTGGCAACTCTACTTTGACGGAGCCTCAAACTATCACGGCAACGACGTAGGGATACTCCTAATCTCCCCTAACGGCGATCTGTAGATACCCGTATCCGTACCCCCCCAAAAAACAAACCCGATGACGAAAAGGACTTTCATGCATGCTTTTAAAAGAGTCGAAACGGTACAAAAGTGTCTAAAACGTATTTAGTCATTTTTAACGTATTAATTTGAATTTGCATAATCATAAAAATGAATGTCATTTCTTAATCATTATGAGCACAACACGAGCACAATACAGGACCGTCCAATTAAGACAAGCCACAAAAACAGCCCAACTAGCTACAAAACGGCCCAAACTTACAAAAACGACCCAAAACGCACACTAACGCAACACGCAAAACGGGCCAAAGTGCGTCCCGTGTCACATTTTCACAAAATTAGACTCTACAATACCGTAAAATAATATAACCTAATATTATTTTATTTCGAGCCAAAACCGAAAAACACGACAAAAACCGAAATACGAAAACCAAAATTTGGACCAAAACCAATTAAGCCTAAAAATACTTAACCCATATGTATTACACCTCACAAAACACCATCATCACACTAATCCTACGTCATTTAACCAAAGGCGGCTTAGCAGCACACCAAAACAAAAATTAAATCGCTTGTAAACAAAGGACAAAATTAAATCGCTTGCTTACAAAGCGATTATGTTTTTGTCTCACAGCCCTGGTTCTTTTATTTCATTTGGCGGCTGCACTGAAACTTAATCACAGGCTCACTGGCGATTAAGTTTTGTCCATGCACAAAAACGAGCCATTCTCTATAAATACCCACCCTTATATTCATTCTAAAGAATCGGTTTTTTAACACATATACCTCTTTTTCAAAACACACTTCATAATACTTACAAAATCCACTCAAAATACCGTCTTTGTATTTTCGAAAGGTAAACATTTTACCTACGCTTTGGGACGTTTGAGACTCGGACAAAGGGGTTACATTAACCCCAACCCGATATTGGCATTAGCGAAGCCGTATTCGTAATACGGTTGTAGCAATTCGGATTCATAATCCGTCTAAACCTCGCCAATATCGCATAAATAACGACTCAATATCACTAAAGCAAAACCGACGTTACTTTTATAATTATGCAAGTCCTCATTCATGCATTAAATTACGACTAGAATCACGGTTTCGACACTAAATTGTACCGTTTCATTTAGTCTTTTAGCATGTCAAAACTGAGGGTTTTCACAAATTCTTAAAGAGTCAAATACGAGGTCGGAAAATAACGTTTATGGTAATAATTTAGTCAATAAATTATTATTTAACGTACATTTCCTATAGCAATATGTCATTATTTTGACAATTTACATTACTTATGCATTTTAATCGGGTCATATTTATTCACACTTGTACGTAGCGTGACTTTTAGCCCAAATATCGAAATTAAGCAAATGTTTTCAAATTAGTAGAGACTACTTTTATGTAGGCTTTTTTATTTCAGTTTTCAAAAATACATTTTTGTCAAGACTTTTGAAAAGTAACCTCACTCCGAATCCCTTCTCTGGTTTCAAACCTCAGACGGATAGGTATCGACGCACCTTGAAATCTGAGACACTCGTGTCTTGTATTTCAAGACGCGTTGAATAGGTTCCAAATTCCTTTAATATTTGGTGGCGACTCCGAAAAACATATTTCAAAATGATTTTCCTACATTTCTTTTTGATCGCAAATTCATGCAATGATCTCCCCCATTTTTACAAACTTCGCACTTTTCTTCCTGCGAGGCGCATTCCGCCCTGCCAAGACGGCGAGGTCGGCGCAAGTAGGCGTCGATAGGTTTTCCTTCCCTTCCCGGTACCTTCAGCTGGCGACTCCGCTGGGGACGAGCATGATTTTTTATTATTTTTGAAAAACTAGTTTTTCTTTTATTTTAAAAACATAAAGAAGTGAAGCTTGAAACTTTGAAAACTTTACGCTTTCGATATTTGGGCAAAAGTACGTTGAGTCGAATCCTTCTGATTCATAACCATACCCCTCGAGGGACGGCCCCTAGTAAAGCTCGCTTCATAAGCGGGATAACTCTGGACACGTCAGTCTCTCACCCCTCCACGATTACAAGTACGGCATCCGTACAAACGATCGTAACCAGTCAAACTCGAACGCTCTAGGGCCCGTATTGAATTCACACCTAAGACGTGTGTAGTCTTGCGGGTGCCCCTACCTAAACGTTGCGGGAATGGCCGGAGGGAACCTTACCCTATAAACCAAAAACCTGTGTTTATATGTATAAGTGCGAAGCTATAGTACCCTCACTATAGTCGTCTTTCAAAACCATTGCATGCAAAAATATTTCCTAGGCATTATACATTTAAAATACGTCCATTTTGAAAATTCTTTTTTAAACTTTTTTTTTCAAAAGGTCATGCTTTTAAAGTAATACAGTCAGGGTCATTGGCCTATAGTCATTTGAACCTGATAAATAATACGCCGCGACATTTAAAACCGATCGGAAATAATCACTATATTTCCAATCTTTTTCAAAACGTAAATGAATTATGCGACTGACGTATCGTCATAATACATTTATCGCTAAAAACATTTCACAAAAGCAAAAACCCGAGAATGTCAATTCATTTCGGATATTTTAAAACGAAATTAACCCTTTTGTACTTTAGGATTAACTCTAAGTCGAGTGACTCGTTAGTCATCCCGATTTTTAACTTAAACCTTTCTCTCAAAAACAAAAACGCGGGCTCGTTCAGATGCGAACCCGTTGATTTGAATTTTGAATAGAGTGACCTATCGTTATTTTGATTTAATTCCCTGAGTCACACATAAAAGGCGAACAATTGATCGCCTTTTTCCCAATTTTAACATCCTTAGATCGACTAGCCTATCGCTACTTCGGTTTGATCCTTTTTATCGTAATCTAATGATAAACCCCTAGCAACATGCTGTTGGAGCTGGTGTCCTCCACAGTTAGTGTGATTAATTTATTAAATCTCTTACAGGATCACAAAGGATACTTGTATTTAAAATCAGCTGATTAACGTATATCGGTAACGGTTGGCTTGCTAGAAAGTTTGACGTTACTGTCATATAGATGGCGGTGATCAGCTGGTCCTTATCGGTCACACCTATAGGACGATTTTATGAAATGTAATGTGATTACATTGATGCCTTAAATATATCTAAGCAGTTAGAAATTTGGAAATGTATTTGAATAATTATTTAATGTGATTAAATAGATTATTGTTATATTAGTGGGTGAGCTGAATTAAATGTTAAATCAGCTAGATGAGCTGGATTAAGTGTTAATTCACATGTGTATAATAGTTATGAGCTACATTTATATTATAAATATATTTGATATTTATAGTTAAAGTGATGCTATAAGTTATGTTATTTAATCTATTGTATTATACGATAGTCAATTAATTAAATACATATTATACATATTATTTTACATGTAATGTACATTTGAAATATAATAAAAACAAAATACACACAATACACACACACTTGTGTCGTGTGGTATGTATGTATGTATAATGTTTTTATTTGTTTATTTAAGTAAGTAATGGGTAGTTAATACTTGATTAACCACCATTTACCATGACTTAATTAAACTTCCCCACTAACTATTTAACCTCTCCACTAAATACACTTAAAGACTAACTTCTATATTCATAAGATGATCATAGAAAAATTGGTGTTGTGAGTGTGTGTGTGAGCCGAGAAAGAGAAGAGAAAAAGAGAGTTTAATTCTCATATTTTTCACTCATCAAATTTCCAAGTTTACTTTATATATTATTTGTAATATATACCTTGTTTTCTAGCATAAACACAAGGCATTTCATAAGGCGTTTTGGGTGCAACTTATAAGAGATATTCTACGTTGAATATTGTTCTTATAAACGTAATTCGGGTACGTTTTTAGGAAGTTCTTAGGCCTTTCGTCGAAGTTAAGAAAGGTTATTTCTATATTCTTGTAATTCATATTACTATCGTTTTGTATAATCTTGGGCATGTTAATATGATTAACATTTTAGTAGCAATATCGTGTTTCATATTTCTACAAGTGGTATCAGAGCTTAGGCTCAAAATGATTTTAATATGGATTAAAATTGAAAAATATAAAATCGTTTATATTTAAATTCATCTCGGCATTTTCAAATTTTTTTTATTTTCGAAATTTTTGGGTTTAATTTAATTGTTTTAAGTTGTTAGGATGATTAAATTAAATTGATATGCAAATTGTTATATGTAAATATTTTGATAAGATCATTATTTAAGATGTATAACACTCAATTTTGATTTAAATGTGATTAAAATCAAAATAATATGATTATATGATAATTATAAAGTTTATTATATGATAATAAAATTTTGTGACGTAATTTATGAAATTATATCATTGTCAATTTATTTTGCATATATTAAAAGTTTTGAAATTTTTATATATATATATATATATATATATATATATACATGTCGATTTTTTTTATGTTAAATATGATTTAATAAAAATAATTGTTTATATATATATGTGTAAAATTATTTTTGGCCGAAACAAAATAAAAAAAAAAATTGTTTTTGTTATTTTTATTTGTATTGGCCGAAATGTTTTATTATTGAATTAATATGATTGATTCATTTTGTTTGTAATTTGAAAGTCAAATTGATCTTGTTTTGAAATGCCTTATTGGATTGTCATAAAAGTGTTTATGATATATGAGAATATATGATACCATTCATTTTAAAATAGTTTAAAATGATTATTGAATTGATTCATTATATGTGATATGTTGAATTAATTCTTATTTATCAATTTATGTATGACATGATTGATTTTATGTTAATAGGTGAATTTTTATGAAATTTTCACTTAAACATATTTTTAGTAGGTGGTTTGTGTTTTTCATGCATTTGGATGTATGAATTTTTTGTTTTAGTAGATGAATGCGTTTATATTTGATTGCGTTTTATATCTAGTGTGGCCTAAGTTTTTGTTTTAATTGCATTTTCGTAATGATGAAAATGTGATTTTGGGATTTTTCACGTCTCCAACTTGTAATCTTCTTTTATCCTAGATTATATGTAAATAGGTTTTACAATGTAATAGCTAGTGGTTCAAGAAGAGGAGATTGATGGTTTGCCATTCCTTTTGGTGATCCAAGACGGAGTTTTTGGAGCCTTGCTTTTGGAGATAGGGTCCTTTTGAAGGATTCCAATTTGTATTTTATAGGGTCCAATTTGATTGGATTCCGCCTTGTACAGTTTTTGTTAGGCCACACTAGGTTTTATGTGCTTGTTTTATTTATGCTTTTCGTCTTTTTCCGCCTAAAACAAACCACCTAAATCGATGAATATTGATTCATTCCCACGTGTTAGTTAACATATGATGTTTTAAAGTCATCGTTCTTTTAGACTCACCTATATTGTTCACTTAAATGAGTTTTTAATAGATGATGAGATCTCACTCTTTTAAAATTGAGATATAGTCTTTCTAAATCGAATCATTATGAATCCCTTGTTCGTCGGTGGGCATATAGGACCTGTTGTTAAATCCATGTGTACCCCTTCTACCTTGGGTAAGTAGTTGATGTCGATGTTAGTTAAACTCAACATTTGGTTTTCACTAATATGTGAGAATTGAATGGACTACCAATAAATTTGAGAAATTTATGAACCAAGAGTTTTTAAAAGGTTAAAAATTAGTCAAATAGTTGACTTATCGATTTATTGAAATTTGAGTCTTGGAATCATTTATATAATTCTTGAGTGGGATCAATTGTATAAATGCTTTTAGTTTATTTACATGCTTTAAATAGACGCTTTAATTTTGGTGATTGCTTATGTTTGGTTTATCTTCTTATATTGTAGATATATTTGTTGCTTTTTCTGCATCATTATGGCTGATAATAATGCTACCCCCGGCCCTAGTGCCGTCTTGACTAGGGAGTCATGGTTGCGTTCCTTTATGGACCATGTCTCCTACAACCAAAACTACCGTCTCAAGTCAGATGGTAGTAACTTCACCGAATGGGAGGCAGCATTAAAGAATGCTGCTATCGCAGACGGAAAGCTGAAGTATCTCATGGAGCCAATTCCGGCTGAACCTACTGCTAGATCTGGAGCTCAACGAACTGCATACGATGAGTTCGTGAAAGGGGCGGGTGCGATTAAGAACGTACTCATATATGCAATGGATTCCCATTTGCAACGTCGCTTCATTTCTCAAGGTGCAAATCGCATTTTCACCACGCTGACTAATGAATTCTCGCAAGCTCCGAGAATTGTTAGGTATGATGTAGCTGTACGCTTCTTTGAGGCTAAGCTGCAAAGGGGCCAACCTGTTAGCGCCCACATGCTTAATATGATTGAGAATGTGGAGAAGTTAGAAGCTCTTGGTTGCAAGCTTGAAGACTCGATCATTGTTGATCGTATCCTACACTCACTTCATGATGGATTCACTTAGTTTAGGGTGAATTACAACATGAATGACATGAAGAAGAGTCTTCATGAACTTCATTCTCTGCTCGTGCAAGCTGAGAAAGATCTTAATTTGAGTGGGAGTCACAAGAAAGATGTTCTTGTGATGCAGTCTAAGGGAAAGGGAAAGGCACCTGCTGCCTCGAATGCTAAGCGACCTCATTTTAAGAAGAAAGGTCAGCCTAAACCCAAGAGTGGTCCTGGGGAGTCAAGTCACTCAAAAGGCAAGAAGAGCAAAGAAAAGGAGGGAAAATGTCACCATTGCCAACAGTCTGGGCATTGGCGAAGGAATTGTCCTAAGTACCTCGAGGACATAAAAGCTGGACGTGCGACAGCTCAAGGTATGTCATCTAATATTCACATGATAGAAATTAATAATGCGAGTTCCTCTGTTTGGGTATTTGATACTGGATGTGGTTCTCACATTTGTAATCACTTGCAGGGCCTCCGGGACGTAAGACGTCTGGCTAATTAAAGGCGATGTTGATTTACGTGTTGGGAATGGAGCAAAGGTTGCTGCAGTTTCTGTTGGAACTTACATCTTGTTTTTACCTAGTGGTTTGGAACTTTGTTTGGATAATTGTTATTATGTTCCTAGTTTGTCGAAGAACATTATTTCCGTTAACATGTTGGATGTTTATGGTTTTTCATTTATTATTAAGAACAATTGTTGTACTTTTTCTTTAAATGATGTTATTTATGGTCAAGCGTTTTCCATGAATGGTATTTATGTTCTAGATCAAACGCAAGAAATATTTCATGTGAATAATAAAAAGGCAAAATTAGGTGATAAAGATCAAACGTATTTATGGCATTGTCGAATGGGACACATAAATGAAAAACGAGTAAAGAAGCTCATTAAGAATGGGATTATTTCACCATTTGGCTATGAATCATTTGGTACTTGTGAATCATGTCTCATTGGAAAGATGACTCGTATATCCTTTAAAGGTATTGGAATGCGAGCCAGTGACTTACTAGGACTAATACATACCGATGTATGTGGGCCAATGTCTGTCACAGCGCGAGATGGCTATAGATATTTCATCACTTTTACTGATGATTTAAGTAGATATGGGTATGTCTATTTAATGAAACATAAAAGTGAATCTTTTGAGAAATTCAAGGAGTTTCAAAATAAGGTTGAGAACCAATTAGATAGAAAAATAAAGGCATTACGATCAGATCGTGGTGGTGAATATTTATCTAATGAATTTGATCAACACCTAAAGGATTGTGGCATTGTATCACAATTAACTCCACCTGGAACACCACAATTGAATGGTGTGTCCGAACGGAGAAATCGAACCTTGTTAGACATGGTTCGCTCCATGATGAGTCACACGGTTTTACCAGATTCATTGTGGGGGTTTGCTCTAAATTCTGCTGCACT
The DNA here is from genome assembly GCA_023091065.1 of Dianthus caryophyllus. Taxonomy (NCBI): domain Eukaryota; kingdom Viridiplantae; phylum Streptophyta; class Magnoliopsida; order Caryophyllales; family Caryophyllaceae; genus Dianthus; species Dianthus caryophyllus. The sequence goes on along the minus strand of CM041527.1, from coordinate 16,313,408 downwards.
CATTCTAAACCGAAGTCCGACTAAAGCGGCAGACAAAACCCCATATGAGATGTGGAAAGGAAAAGTTCCTGATTTGTCCTTTATTCGAGTTTGGGGATGTGAGGCTTACGTTAAGTGGAGACCTGACGATAAGCTAGGCCCACGATCGGTCAAAACATACTTTGTGGGATATCCAAAAGGAATGTTTGGTCATTACTTTTATTCACCTACTGAACAACGAGTTTTTGTTGCAGCTAGTGCTAAATTCTTAGAGAAAGAGTTTATCACGAATAACCAAAGTAATAGGGTTTTTGAGTTGTCAGAAATCTCGTAACTGCATTAATCGCACATGTGATGGAGGAAGATATTCCTTCAACCTCCACTGCAGTAGCTATTCCTGCGGAACCTAGAAGGTCAAGTCGAGTCTCTTATCCTCCGGATCGATACATTGGTATCGTTGAAGAAGGAAATGGAGATGATTTATTACTTCTTGAAAGTAATGAACCGACTACCTACAAAGGTGCAATGACTAGTTCTGACTCGAAGCTATGGCTTGAAGCCATGCACTCCGAGATAGACTCCATGTACGAGAACGAAGTATGGGATCTGGTTGATTTGCCTGAAAAGGTGAGACCTCTTCAGCGCAAATGGATTTATAAGATAAAACGTTCACTAGGTGGACAACCAGATATCTATAAAGCACGACTTGTTGCAAAAGGTTTCACCCAAGTGCAAGGTTTACACTACGATGATATTTTTGCACCTGTCGTCATGCTTCGATCTATCCGGATTATCTTAGCAATTGCTGCATTTCATGACTATGAAATATGGCAAATGGATGTGAAGACCGCCTTCTTAAATGGTTATTTAGACGAGGAATTGTACATGGTACAACCCGAAGGCTTCACGGATCCAAAATATCCTAAGAAAGTATGCAAACTTAAGCGTTCCATTTATGGACTTAAGCAAGCATCGAGGAGTTGGAATCATCGATTTGACCAAGTGATTAAACAATATGGTTTTAAACGATCAGTCGAGGAACCATGTTTATATGTCAAATCAAGTGGGAGCTATATTGCTTTCCTAGTTTTGTATGTAGATGACATACTGTTAATAGGGAATCACATTCCTATGCTTTCTTCTGTAAAAAGAATGGTTAAAGAATCATTTTGGATGAAAGACTTAGGTGAGGCGCTGAGAATACTCGGTATCCAAATCTATAGAGGTAGATCCAGGAGAATGTTGGCGTTAAGTCAAGAATCTTATATAGATAAAATTCTTGAGAGGTTCAGTATGACGAACTCAATAAGGGGTAATCTTCCGATGGTCCATGGGGTGCATTTAAGTAAGACTCAATCACCTAAATCACCAGAAGAAATAGAGCGCATGAATCGGATTCCGTACGCTTACCGTAGGATCGATTATGTATGCTATGATGTGTACACGCCCGCACGTGGCATTCGTGACTTAGTATGACGAGTCGTTACCAAAAGGATCGGTGAGAGTCAGCTGGATTCTTTGTTAAGAACATCCTTAAGTACTTGAGAAGAACTAAGGGTTGGATGTTAGTATATGGTGGAGACGAAGAGTTATGTGCAAAAGGTTTCACAGATGCTAGTTTCCAAACGGATAGAGATGATTCTAAGTCTCAATCCGGATTCGTTTTTACACTTAATGGTGCGGCAGTGAGTTGGAAAAGTTCCAAACAATCAGTCACAGCAGATTCCACAACAGAATCTGAGTATATTGCAGCTTCCGAGGCGGCTAAAGAGGCAATATGGATGCGTCAGTTCTTACAAGGACTAATGGTAGTTCCTAGTGCGAATGACCCAATCACTGTTTATTGTGATAACGGTGGTGCCATATTCCAAGCTAAAGAGCCTAAATCTAGCAATAAGTCTAGACATGTGTCATTGAAGGCTCATATGATACGAGAGTGCGTGGAGCAAAAGGAGATAGAGATTTGCAAGGTTGTCACGGATGACAACATAGCGGACCCTCTCACGAAGCCATTGTCGTACAATAAACATGTTGAACATGTTGTATCAATGGGACTGAAGAGTGTTCCTGATTTTCATTAGTTTGTTTTTTAGATAATGTATGCATTAAAACTACTACTTTGTAATCATCAAATTATTTCTTTATATATGGTATTTCATGTGGATTGTGTGACAATTTTGAACGCCACTGAGTGAATTGATTTACTTTATATATGTTTTGTCCATAATCACCAAAGTGAGCTGATAACTCTAGGTGATTACATTGTGGGTTGATTGATGGTAGGTTCAATAACCATAAGGACATGTGATGTCTGATCAAACCCATATGCGAGGTATAGAGGATCTGCGAGGGACATAGTGACCACTTAAAATGAAGTCCTAAATGTCGGACATTTTGCCTGGTCGTGGATAGGACGTTCATTGTGTTCCTAGAGTCGATTCTTTTGACTGTCGATCGCTTTCTTGAGATAAGGGCGCTTTGGGTGACTTTGGTTTCTTTCTCGTGGTCGCACTGCAAAAGGAGGCCGAGTAGATTTTTTCGGGTCATTTCATACCGTGCTTTAATCTGCAAGATTCGAGTCAAGGAAAATATCCAATCTTATCGCTTTTAATCTCGGGGCCACTCGAGGAGTAGTAATGGCGAAATGCATGGCCATGCTCGAATGTTGTGAATACATTTGTTTATCGCTTAGTTGCTCTCTAGTCGAGGAAACCACTCTTGATACGATCACTTGATAGATACGACCTTGCGGAGAATGCGACTTTGCAAATTGTCTACCATTGAGTGGGAGATTTATATGGATATGAGAATCGTTAATCACACACAAACACTTGTAAGGACAAGTGGGAGATTGTTGAGCTGGTGTCCTCCACGCTTAGTGTGATTAATTTATTAAATCTCTTACAGGATCACAAAGGATACTTGTATTTAAAATCACCGATTAACGTATATCCAGTAGCAGTTGGCTTGCTAGAAAGTTTGACGTTACTGTCATATAGATGGCGGTGATCAGCTGGTCCTTATCGGTCACACCTATAGGACGATTTTATGAAATGTAATGTGATTACATTGATGCCTTAAATATATCTAAGCAGTTAGAAATTTGGAAATGTATTTGAATAATTATTTAATGTGATTAAATAGATTATTGTTATATTAGTGGGTGAGCTGAATTAAATGTTAAATCAGCTAGATGAGCTGGATTAAGTGTTAATTCACATGTGTATAATAGTTATGAGCTACATTTATATTATAAATATATTTGATATTTATAGTTAAAGTGATGCTATAAGTTATGTTATTTAATCTATTGTATTATACGATAGTCAATTAATTAAATACATATTATACATATTATTTTACATGTAATGTACATTTGAAATATAATAAAAACAAAATACACACAATACACACACACTTGTGTCGTGTGGTATGTATGTATGTATAATGTTTTTATTTGTTTATTTAAGTAAGTAATGGGTAGTTAATACTTGATTAACCACCATTTACCATGACTTAATTAAACTTCCCCACTAACTATTTAACCTCTCCACTAAATACACTTAAAGACTAACTTCTATATTCATAAGATGATCATAGAAAAATTGGTGTTGTGAGTGTGTGTGTGAGCCGAGAAAGAGAAGAGAAAAAGAGAGTTTAATTCTCATATTTTTCACTCATCAAATTTCCAAGTTTACTTTATATATTATTTGTAATATATACCTTGTTTTCTAGCATAAACACAAGGCATTTCATAAGGCGTTTTGGGTGCAACTTATAAGAGATATTCTACGTTGAATATTGTTCTTATAAACGTAATTCGGGTACGTTTTTAGGAAGTTCTTAGGCCTTTCGTCGAAGTTAAGAAAGGTTATTTCTATATTCTTGTAATTCATATTACTATCGTTTTGTATAATCTTGGGCATGTTAATATGATTAACATTTTAGTAGCAATATCGTGTTTCATATTTCTACAATATCGTGTTTCATATTTCTACACATGCCGCTAAACTGGGTTAACCGGATTATGATCATACAAATTTTTCTATCTCGAGAATAGAGACGTGTCAATATGCCTCTACCTCAAAAGCTTCCCGTGTCCTTTTAAAAGCTAAAAACACGAGTCAAGTCGTGCACCCACTTTTTACACTCTTTGCTTTTCTTTGGTCGTGAATGCGATTTTTTTTCATTGAGTCTTTTCTTCCCTTTTAAAATCAGTAAAAGTTCGAAACCTTGTCAGGTTCGCTCACTCAAAAACCCTGAACCCACGGCTCACGAGCGCAAGATGAATTTCCGTTTCAACCTCGCAAGTGATGAAGCTGCCCTTCCACCGCCTCCTCCACTAATGACAATCACCGTACACGTAAGGCTGCTCGACCACAAGATAGCCAACCTCACCGCTTTGTTCGAACACCTGGCCGCCATGCAAAAGATCGAAGCCGAGAAAAACGCTAGACTATTCGCCGAAGAGTCTGCTCGACACATTAAGAGGATTCGATCCCTAGAAGACGAAATTCACATGTACAAACTGGCCAAAACTACAGATCATGGTCTCCAGGGCAATACTTCTTGAACCACAACAATGACTGAACCATTCAACACCGTAAGCTCAAAGGCACTAGCGGCGCAACCAGTATTCCTGGCGCAACCCACTCCTGCTGCACCCAGATCATCACCAGTTGGGCCATTCTCGTCACAACAGCGACGAAGGTTCGACCCCCTCTTTATGTCCTACTCAAAGGCGTTGGGAAAGCTCGTAAAGAAAAACATTTTGCATCTTCCCAAACCCACCAGTGAACCACCTGAGGATAAGAAACCGCTATCATGGCACGAAGACTCGTACTGCGAATTCCACAGGGGGAAGGGGCACGACACCGAGAGCTGTTTCCGTTTGAAGAACGTAATCCAAGACATGATTGACAACGAAACGATCGACAAGCCAAGCATAGCTCCTAAACCAACAGTCCAGCATAGCACACCCCGTTCTCACCCCATCTTCGTAGGAACGCACCCTATCCTCAATTATCCCCTTCCGGCTCCCACGGGCGATCACGAGGTCAACGTCCTTTACGACAGCATCAACAGCAACGGTAGCGACATCGATCACATTCGCCAAGCTAAGACAAAAACCAAACCAAGGCATGAGGACAAGAAAGGAACCTTCACCCAGATCCCTCATCAGCACCCCGTCAGACAGTCCAACGGCCCCGATAAGACTTCTCACCTTCAACATCTGTTTCAAGCCCCAGCGGAACTACTGATACCGCCAGGATTCCCTCCCAAACGCACAAGCAAAGGCAGAGACAAGGGCATAGTCAAAAGTATGACCATCCTACCCATAACGAACTCATCCGGGATTGGCTACCGGGCGCCATAACTTTCTCCCACGCCGACCTACCACCCTTCCAAGATCCACACAATCCAGCACTCTACATAACCGTAGAGTGTCGTGATATGGTACTACCCGTTACCCTCATCGACAACGGCTCGGCAATCAACATCCTGCCCCTAACAACCGCCGTCATGCTAGGAATAAAGGAAAGTGATGTCACCCCTTGCTCCAACAGCATAAGAGCATACGACGGTACATCCCGCAGCATAGAGGGTATCATATCACTACCCGTCATGACAGGGTTTGTTGAAACACAAACCAAGTTCCAACTTATGAATATCCCCCCGGCATACAACATGTTACTAGGAAGGACCTGGATTCACGCTACCGGAGCCGTCACATCTACTCTGTACCAAAAAGTGAAGCTTCCCTTTTACGACGAAGACATTACCATAGAGGCCTCGGACTTTCGGGCCGCTCTCCATCAACTGAAGCTTGAAGAAAACGCCTCCCAATCTACCAACGACCCGGGAAGTCTCAATCCAAGCATCTACACCTAGAGTCTAGGATCCTGCGTCATCATGACGCCAATTTTCTAAAAATCGGCTAGGTTACTCGATCATATTCCTAATGTAGTAAATCTTAGCTAGGAACTAGAGTCATTAAGGTTGTCCAAAGCTCCCTCGTCTGAGCTATCTTCAAATGTAACCGCTTTTGATAACATTTTTTTTTTGCTAAAATGTAAGCTTTCATTAACATTGAAGAGCACATTACATCACCAAAACAACTACATCAGCAGCTTTGTTATCCACCACCGTCTATCTACTTGTCTCCAGTTCTCCGTACTAATACCACTCATTCTATCCTGTACACAAAACTTAATTCGATGAACTATAATTTTCGGTAACTCTACAAAACCAAAAATCCGAGCTGTGTTACGCTGAAACCAAATAAAATACCAAGTTGCAACAATAGCCATGTTAGCTGCTGTACGTTTCGCCCGTGACCAACGTCTACTGCGAATTTCCTCCAACCATGCTTCATCTCCAAACCGCACTCCTAACCAATCCCCTACACCTCGAATAGTTTGCAATGTATATACACAATGATATATCAAGTGATCATGTGTCTCAACCTGTAAACCACACAAACAACAGAAGTGGTCCGCAGCCACCCCGTACATGAAAAGACGATCTTTAAGCAATAAAGCGCGACATTTGAACAACCAAGTAATAAAAGCTTGCTTAGGCAACAGAGCCGTGTTCCAAACTTGTTTATACCACGAGACTCGCTGCCCTCGAGGACTCAGCCATTTGTAGCACTCCTTGACCGAAAAACAGTCATCATGGACCCATTGTTGCGTATCAAAACCCTCTTTCAGTAGCTCCTTCACCCGACACACCTTTCGCCAGTGCCATGAACTATCTACAGTCGGACTATACTCATACCAGTTCTCTCCTCGTAAATATATATGATCAACCCATCGAACCCAGAGCCTATCCGCTTTAACAGCCATCCACCACACCAACTTACCTACAAGAGCAATGTTCCATCTTTCTCCGTCTTTAAGTCCCAAACCACCCTCCTTCTTGGGTAGACAGACACTCCGCCATGCTACAGGAGGTGATCGGTGCCCCTCAACTCCATGATCCCACAGAAAATTTCGGCACAAAGCATTGATACGATTAATCACATACTTTGGCAAGATAAACATAGATGCCCAATAAGAATGTAAAGTCGATAAAACAGATTGAACCAAAACTAACCTCCCGGCATAAGACAGTTTCCTCGCCCCTATACTCCGAATACGGGCCACTACTTTCTCAATGAGTAGCATACAATCAACTTTCCTCAACCGACCAGCCGTTATTGGAACTCCAAGATAAGTAAAAGGCAGACAGCCTTCTGAAAAGCCTGAAACGGCCAGAATATCTGTTCTCACCTCTTCCTTCACTCCATTGAAATAAGCATTCGACTTTCTTGAGTTCACCTGTAACCCAGACGCCCTAGAAAAGGATGCGAACGCTCGCAATAGTATCATTATAGAGCTCACATCACCCTTACAGAAAAGAAGTAGATCATCCGCAAACATCAAGTGCGTCAACTTTAAATGTTTACACAGTGGATGGTAGGTAAACTTCATTCTATCCGTTGCACATTTCAAGATACGACTCAAATACTCCATACATAGAGTGAAAATCAGAGGGGACAGGGGATCCCCCTGTCTCAACCCTTTCCTTCCTGTGAAAAAACCAAAAGTATTACCATTTAAGACTAAGGAATACGTTGAGCTAGTAACACATTCCAACAGCAAAAGTCGAAAGTGAGCAGGGAAATCAAAGGCGGCAAGCAAATCCTCCACAAATCGCCAACTGATAGAATCATACGCCTTCATCAAGTCGATCTTAAACATACATCGAGGAGAGACCGTCTTTCTATTATAAAGCCGAATGAGGTCCTGACAAATGAGAATGTTCTCGACAATACTTCTCCCCTTAATAAACCCAGCTTGATTGACACTTACAACCTCAGGTAGCACTGCCCCTAAACGATTGCACAGGAGCTTAGCAATGCATTTATAGAGCACATTACAGCACGCAATAGGACGAAATTGAGTAACATTAGTAGGCCGATCCGTCTTTGGAATCAAAGTCAAAGTAGCCGCTCCCAGTTGCTTCAGTAGGCGACCCGACTTAAAAAAATCTGTCACCGCATCACTTACCTCATCACCAATAACCTCCCACGCATCTTTGAAAAAGGCACTATTATACCCATCAGGTCCCGGAGATTTCTCCCGAGGAATATCGAATATAGCATTTTTTATCTCAGTTTTAGTCACCGGTCGTAGCAGAATTTCAGCATGTCGCGAAGAACATCGGGGACCAGCCCGCATAATACCCAAATTGACACCATCAGATGAAGCCTCTGTGCCTAAAAGCCCCTTATAAAACTCCAAAAAAGCATCCTGTAGCTGTTGAGGGTCCGTACATAACCTGCCTTTGGAGTCCTCCAACACCAAAACCTGATTCCTTATCATTCTTGTCTTTATAAGGCCATGAAAATAGCGAGAGTTAAAATCTCCGTCCTTCTGCCAAGCCACCTTGGCTTTTTGACTAAGAAGTTGAGCACTAGCATGTTGGAGAGTAGTATACTCCTCACGTGCTGCCTGCTCCTTCCGCATCAACTCCTCATCTCCTGGGTGCTGAACAAGTAAGGACTGCACATATTCCAAGTTCCGCATTGCCAACACAGCACTATTTTCAACATCCGCAAACTGAGTCCTATTAAACTCCTTCAATAAACCCTTGAGGTGCTTCAATTTCTTCACTACACAAAACATCTTTGTGCCTGAAACAGCAACAGACCACCACTGTCTAAGACACGGCAGATAATCTTTAGACTGACTCCACATATTCAAATATTTAAAAGACCGCCGTTGTATAACAGGTACAGTCAAGCTTCGAATTACACATGGTGTATGATCAAAAATCCCTTCCGGAAGAAAGTGAGCTACTATCCCTGTCATCTCATTGTGCCATTCCTGATTAACTAGCATTCTATCCAAACGACTGTAAATTCTACGACTCGGCTCCTGCTTATTGTTCCACGTAAAAAAAGCACCCGCAGCTGGTCCATCTACAAGCCCACACATATCTAGGCAATTATGGAACTCCTCCATCTCAACCTCAGTGGACTGACCACCCAGCCTTTCAGAGCTCGACAAAACACAATTAAAGTCCCCAGAGACGACCCAAGGACCAGTAACCGTATTAGCATATCCCATTAGCTGCAACCACAATGACCTCCTCTCCACCACGTCATTAGAAGCATAGACCATTGTAAGCAGAAAACACTTGTGATAAACCAAATCCTCAACTCTCATATGAATCCCCTGTGCAGAATAACCCAAAAACTCAACATAAAAGATATTAGGATTCCAGACAACCCAAATTCGTCCTCCCTTATGATAAGAGTTATTCGTAGAAATATTCCATCCATCCATTAAAATATGACCTAACGTATTTTGAGACAAGGTTTTAACCTTTGTCTCAAGGAGACCAAATAAACCCAAGCTATGATGATGAGTGAACCATTTGATATGTTTTTGCTTTGAAGGTTTATTCAGTCCCCTTACATTCCAAAATCCCCAACTACTCATCCTCCCCCCGAAGGGTGAGGAGGTATACCACTTGACCCAGCCCCTGCCGTGGGTGTATCCGAGAAATTAAAGCTGTTAAGAGCTTCAAGAAAAGTCTGTTGCCCAAATTTGCTTCTACTAAAGCCCCCATCTGACGCATCCTGCCTGCTCATCCTCAACAAAGGTCGAGCCGGAGTTTGCCCCGTAGTAAACTGTCGTTCCCGTTGCAATACCACTGGAGTGACAACAGGAGTGATTACTGGTCCCCCATTTCCTCCATTCTGCTGAATTGGCACCACAGCCGGCTCCTCTACCTTATCAGCAACTTTCGGCTGCCACACCTTGTTAACCTTCGAAGCCACCTCCCTATTCCTCCTACACTCAGCAGTAAGATGCCCAAATCCCTTACATTGCTGACAAAACACTGGTTTCCAGTCACAATCCACAGCAACTTCAACCAACTGACCACATTCATCCAAAAATTGCACCCTCTCAACCAAACTTTGTCCAAGAGGCACCTCCACCAACACCCTTGCATACCCTATTCGAGTTTTCTCCTCGGTGGCCCTGTCACATTTGAGATACTCTCCAATTAAACCTGCAATCCTAGGTATACTCTTGCCCCAAAACTTTAGAGGTAATTTTATCAATTTCACCCAAACCGGAACCGATTGGACCTCATGTTTCACCATCTCACAATCAATTGACCAATCCTTCACAATTAAAGGTTTATTATCAAAAAGAAAGTGACCTTGTTGCAACACCCTAACTTTCGCTTCCGCAGTAGAAAAACGAACAAGAAAAACACCATTTGAAAAGAAAGATAATTTATCCACCTGATGTCGAGCCCAAATTCGCCTGATAAAGCCTTCCACAACCTCCCATGGAGGATTATCACCCAAGATGAAGCAGTAGACGGAGTTTCGCCAGTAATCCACTTCGTCCTGAACATCCTCCTTCGACAACTGCAAAAGAGCCGGAGGTTCTTCCGGAATCGATTCCAAGCCAGAAGAACGAGGCGCAGATCCTTTTTCACCCTCAAGCTCCCCTGCAACCAACTCGCCCAGATTTAAAGGAGCAATTCCGATAATGTCATTCACCCTCTTTTCCTTACCCTTGTCAAGACTTGAAGGCCCCTGAGGACGCAATACCGGGAAATCTCTATCTTCAGCCAGTACAGCAAACGAATTTCCAGATTTTTTTGTATTTTTTTGATTTTTTTTGATTGATTTTGATAACATTAATAACATGAAAGTTTTTGGTTACTCTTTGCCTCATTTAAAATCTACATATTCTAATGATTGCGATAAATTTAAGCTAAATAACATTGCATTATATAGATACATTGCAAGCATTGTCTCAAGACCCGAACAGGAACCCATCATTGAAGACACAACAACCATCGACATAGGCACGCCCGAAGAGCCTCAAGAACTACAGCTGGGGGCTTCTCTAAGCACAGAAGAAAGGACCACATACACCAAGCTTCTCACAGAATTCAAGGACGTCTTCGCATGGTCATACAAGGACATGCCCGGCATCGACCGTGAGATAGCTGAACACCGCATCCCAATCAAGCAAGGTAGCAAACCGGTCAAGCAGAAACTCCGACGCATCAAGCCAGAATGGTCTCTCATGGTCAAAGAAGAGATCGAAAAGCAACTACAAGCTGGGTTCATCCGAGTCATTGAATATTCTGACTGGGTCTCCAACATGGTCCCGGTTATGAAGAAAAACGGTAAAATACGAGTATGCGCCGACTTTCGAGACCTAAACAATGCCTGTCCAAAAGACGATTTCCCATTACCTCACATGGACATTCTAGTCGACAACACAGCGGCCCACCCCCTACTCTCATTCATGGGTGGGTACGCAGGATACAAACCAAATCAGATGGCAGCAGACGACATGCCAAAAACAACTTTCGTAACCCTGGGGACGATCGCTACACTGGCCATGCCATTCGGGCTCATCAATGCCGGCTACCTACCAACGCACCGCTACAACCCCGCTCCACGACATGATGCATAAGGAGGTTGAGGTATCGTCGGCGACATGATTGTAAAGTCAAAGGAAGGGATGACCACGCCACAAACCTCAGGAAATTCTTTACCGTAATCAGACAAAGACAAAATGCGATTGAACCCACGTAAATGCACCTTCGAGTCACGTCGGGCAAGCTACTAGGCCACATAGTAAGCGTGAGGGATCGAAATAGACCCGACCAAAATCAAAGCTATAATGAGCATGAAGACGCCAAGCAACATCGACGAAATAAGGAGTTTCTTGGGACAAGTCCAATATATCTCCCGATTTATCAGCAAACTCACCATGATTTGCGAACCAATCTTCAAAAAGTTGAAAAAAGAAGAGCATACAAAATGGGACGATGACTGCCAACAAGCATTCGACAAAGTCAAGAGCCTGCTTACAAACCCACCCGTTCTGGTACCCCCACAAAAGGACTTTCCCCTGTCGCTATACTTAACGACTACGCCAAACGCTATGGGTGCCATGCTCGCCCAAGAAGTCAACAACGAAGAACGGGCCATCTACTACATTAGCAAAAAGTTCCACGATTACGAAACTCGGTATGAACCAGTCGAGAAAAGCTGCCTTTCGCTGGTCTGGGCAACCAAAAAGCTCAGACACTACCTACTCACTAGCACTACAAGTGTCTACTCCTTGATGGACCCCCTCAAGTACCTATTTGAAAAACCAGTCCTAAACGAGCGCATGGCCAGGTGGACTCTGCTTCTCGCCGAGTACGAGCTCAAGTACCTCCCTCTGAAAGTGATCAAGGGAAGAGCAGTTTTCGACTTCCTTGTAGAAAACGCCATCGTCGAACAACCCATGATCGACACAATGTCATTTCCTGACGATGGGATCTTTGCCATAGAAAAGGAATACTGGCAATTATACTTTGACGGAGCATCAAACTACCGCGGCTACGGAGTAAGAATACTCTTAATATCCCCAAATGGCGACCATACTCCGCTCTCAATTGAAAAAAAAAAAAATATACAGGTTGCGACGGAAATTCCGTCGCAAGTTAGCTGAAATCCGTCGCAAGTAAATGGGCAAAGTTAATATTGCCGTGGTTTCTGCCTCGGCCAGAAGTTGCTACTGCTTTTTTCAGTCGACCATTGTTGTCATACGACACCTGCATTCAGAAAATGTCGGTTTCCACAACCAAAAACACGACCCAACAAACGATAATAAAGTCGATATATAGATTAATATGTGTAAGTAATAACTTACACATAATCCGCTAAAAAGTTAACAAAATACCTACTAATTATAAAACCGCAATTTTAATTTACATATTATAAATCCGAAATGATAAAAATGTCTAAGTAGGAGGGACTAAAGAACTAAACCCGTGACCGTCGCCGTGATCGTCGGAGAAGTCGTCACGACGAAAAGCGCTCATGCCGGGATTGCAAGTACTCGTCGGAGTTTGCAGGCCGAAGTTTTGTTTCATGAATTCCATCATCATCTTTTGGTTCTCGTCAAGCTCGTGCACTTTGGCCATAAGCACTTTATTTTGGGCTGCGGTTTGACTTACGACGCCGGGAGTATAACTTGGAGCCCCTCTTGACGAGCTGCGGTTGTGCGCTTTAGGCGGTGTGAAGAAATTTGGAGCCTCTTCGCAGGTACCATAAACCCGACCCTTTCTATCAAAACCACCCGCCGACTGTAGGTAGAGTTCGTTCGGGTCGTAGTTATCATCCTCGTGCTCGGCCGTCCTCTCCAAGTAATTTTTCTGAAAATCAATTGAAAATCATTAAATATTGAAAATCAATGTGAAATTAATTGAAAACCATTAAATATTGAATAAACTAAATATATTAAGGACGAGTATATTACCGCAATTTCCTCGGCCCGTGGAGTAATCCATTTTCCTTCTTTGTTTTTCTTCGACATCTCCAACATCTTAAACGGAGTAAAATCTTGGATGCCTTGCTGAAAATCATTGAAGTAATTAAATATAAATTGTTGGTAATATTAAACGATAAATTTAAAATTGAATAGATAATAAAGACATACCGCAGCAGCTTCCAATGCCGCACCACCACTTCTGCGACCCAACACGTGCGTCGGAAGGGCTTTATCATCTTTTCCCCCCTTGCACCTATTCTCCGTCGCCTTTTTTGACCTCTCGGCGAATTCCGGGTCTTTTTCCTTCCTTGTCTTTAAGAAATTAAAGCAAGATTCGGGCATCCCTTTAGGCGGTTTCTTCTTCCTTGCCGCTCGGAAAACGAAATCCCGGAACGGCTTCTTCACGGCAAGGTCATATCCTTCTTCAAGCGCCTATTGATAGAAAACGTTTAAACACAAACAAAAATTGTATTTACCACCTAAGTGATAGAAAACGTTTAAAGACAGTCCCAAAATGGGGACTATTCAAAGGTTATTCCTAATGAATAACTTTTGAACGGGTACTAAGTCATGAATGATTTAAAAAATTTAACAATTAACATTACTATTGTTCGGGGTGATTTTCTCACACGGTTTGATTTAGTGATTGTGGATCTACTAGTACTATCCTTTAGATTTAGCTTTGTGTAGAATGTGATTTCGGGACTAAAATGTATAAAAGACAACGAAAATAGAACAAGACACACGATATGGTTACGTGGGAAAAACCCTTAAATGTTAAGGGAAAAACCACGGGCGCCAAGCCAGGAGAGGATCTTCACTAGTTCTGGAATAGGTAGTACAGAATCTGGACAGAACCAGGGTTGGTTCTGGACAGACTGGTACAGAGTACAACAATATCGTAAATAATTATATGATGAATGAATGCTTGAGAGCTGAGTAAAAATGTTGTATATTGAGTTGTGTGACTTGCGATGAATAATGAATGACCCTTCTCTTCGAGTTCTACTCCTTTTTATAGTGCTCTTGGGTCCAACGTTCTTCTCCCTCTTTGTAGCTAACCTCCCCAACTTTCTCTCCTTGATTGTAGGCAACCTCCTCCTTCTAGTTCTCCAACAGCCCCTATCTTCTTGGCTTGATTTCTGCTCCTTGACTTAGTCTTGCAACGTCCACTTCTAGGGTTGCTGATACATTCTTGGGCTTTGTTCATAATGACTTTCTCCCTTATTGGGCTTGGCCCATCTTGACCTTTCCTCTCCTGGCTTGGACTTTTGTTGCCTGCACGCCCCTGGACTCGCCAGGATCGTGGATCCTGGACTGTCTGCACGGCTGGACTTTGTTTGTAGATCCCGACCACCGGTTTTCTGGTCCCAATAGTTTGTCTCCCATCTCCTTGCCCTTCAGTGCTGAACTGGGGGTGAGGATATGTCTTTGTTGTCCCTCCTGGCCCAGGCGTAGCCCTGGTCCAGGCTTCTTAAGTTTGCTATGCTCTTGGTCCTGGACCTGAGTTTTGTTTTCTCTTTTCCTTGACTTGGGCATATTTGCTTTGTTCAGACTATTGGACCATGTGAATATTTTGGTCCCAACATTTGCCCCCCATTTCCTCAGTCTCCTGGCCTGGCCTGGAAGTGAGGAAATGTATTCCCATGCAGGGGTCCAGGGTAGACCGCTGGTTCAGGATTGACTGTTATTGGTGATCAAGGCTGTATGGCTGTCTTTGGCTAGGACAGAGCGCAGGTTCCTTGGGAGGCTGGTAGTGTGAGTCCTGCAAGGAACCTTGACTTGTTAATTTGGATTGGAATTTTGAATTTGGTGGGGGTATGGCCCCTATTTGGATATGTTTTGTCTTGGGATCATTTTGTCTTTGTAACGGTAAGGACATCATAGATGGTTGTGTGGCTTTGTTTTGTTTTGTGGATGTGTCATGTGTCTTTTTGTTTTGTCATCTGTTTTGGTGCGCACAAAATTTGTTTTGAATTTGTCAAGTAGCATGCATGCGTTTGAAAGTTTAGGCGACCACACCTTGGGGCTCCCTTAACGGACATTACTCCCTGTCCCGTTTTTGTAGTCGTGCTGGGGCTGATGCCCTTATTTTTGTATTTGGTTTGTCGCTTTGTTTTGTTGATCCGGTGTGCTTATGCACTCTACATATGCACTTTCTGCTCTGTAAATGCCTTTCTGTTTGTCTTTGTCGATCTGTCGGCCTGATTTGAAATCGGGAGGCGGCCGTTGGCGTT
Source organism: Dianthus caryophyllus (assembly GCA_023091065.1). Taxonomy (NCBI): domain Eukaryota; kingdom Viridiplantae; phylum Streptophyta; class Magnoliopsida; order Caryophyllales; family Caryophyllaceae; genus Dianthus; species Dianthus caryophyllus. The sequence goes on along the minus strand of CM041527.1, from coordinate 16,297,840 downwards.
TTGCCAGCGACCCTCAAACCTTCAAGTTAGTAATGGTTTTGATATGAGATAAAAATTACATATGACAAAGCTTAGAGATGAGTGACCTACCACGATTTAGGAATCATTTTACCTTTAGAGCTTCTAATTTGTGGACATCCTTACCATCGGGCGGGGAAGGTTTCAGTGGTCTGTCAGAACACTCTGCACTGTGGATCTGTGGTTCGCTTAGTGCAGGCGTGTCCGGTACTATTTCCCCTATAGGCTGGATTCTTTCGTGCTATCCTGTTACTTTCTTGGAGTTGTGTCCTAAACACCATGTCTTCTTCTACCCTGATCTGGGCCAGAGCTTTGGCCTGCACATCTTCAAAGGTAGAACAAGGATAACAGGTTAGTTCAATATAAAGTCTAGAATCTCTTACCAAACCTTGCCTGAAGGCCTCTATTGCTGTGCCGATGTCACATCTCGGAATGGAAATTTTCTCCTTGTTGAAGCGGTACAGAAAATCTCTCAAGGTCTCATCCTCTTCCTGGACAACCCTGTACAGGTCACTTGTCTGCTTGTCCAACTTTCTGCTACTAGCGAACTGGACGTTGAAGATGTTGACCAGGTCAGCAAAGGTCCTGATACTCCTGTTTGGCAGATTGATGAACCATGTCAAGGCTGGACCCGTTAGGGTAGAGCCAAAGCTCTTACACATACAGGCTTCACGTTTCTCCATGGGAATAGCCGCATTGATCATTCTTTGTTTGTATTGTGCAACATGCTCCTGGGGGTCAGTTGTCCCATCATAGAGTTTCAGGTTTGGCGGAGTGTACTTTTTCGGCATCTCCACCATTGCTATGCAATCATCAAAGGGCGAATCAACAGAATCTTTCGGCCTAGCCGACTCTATTGGTGGGCGATCCTGGGACTTTCTGCACCATGTCTGACAACTTTTGGATCTCCTGGACCATGTACAGATGACATCTGCCCGCACCGATCCCTTCCGCCGCCCCGATCGTCATCTTCGTGGTTGCCCCGAAGTTGTTTTGGATCCTGAACCAGAAGAAAAAATAGAAAAGTCAATTTCTTTGATCACATCCGAGAATGGAGTACCTGGTGGGATCCTGGATCCTGAGGCTTTTTTCTGGGCAGAGGTCTCTAGCTGCTTCTTCAGGGCAGCCTCAGCCTCCTTTAGTTTTGCAGCCTCTGCCTTAGCATCCTCTGCTGCCTTCTTGGCCTGTTGGAGTTCCTCCTGGAGTTTCTGCATGGCTTCTGCGCTTGGATCTGCCATCCCTCACGTTGGTTGAATTTGTGCTGGTTTGAGATTTTTGTAGGATTAATAAACTAGTATCCCCACAGGCGGCGCCAATCTGTTCGGGGTGATTTTCTCACACGGTTTGATTTAGTGATTGTGGATCTACTAGTACTATCCTTTAGATTTAGCTTTGTGTAGAATGTGATTTCGGGACTAAAATGTATAAAAGACAACGAAAATAGAACAAGACACACGATATGGTTACGTGGGAAAAACCCTTAAATGTTAAGGGAAAAACCACGGGCGCCAAGCCAGGAGAGGATCTTCACTAGTTCTGGAATAGGTAGTACAGACCGGATGTAACTGTGGTTGGTTCTCGACAGACCGTACAGAGTACAACAATATCGTAAATAATTATATGATGAATGAATGCTTGAGAGCTGAGTAAAAATGTTGTATATTGAGTTGTGTGACTTGCGATGAATAATGAATGACCCTTCTCTTCGAGTTCTACTCCTTTTTATAGTGCTCTTGGGTCCAACGTTCTTCTCCCTCTTTGTAGCTAACCTCCCCAACTTTCTCTCCTTGATTGTAGGCAACCTCCTCCTTCTAGTTCTCCAACAGCCCCTATCTTCTTGGCTTGATTTCTGCTCCTTGACTTAGTCTTGCAACGTCCACTTCTAGGGTTGCTGATACATTCTTGGGCTTTGTTCATAATGACTTTCTCCCTTATTGGGCTTGGCCCATCTTGACCTTTCCTCTCCTGGCTTGGACTTTTGTTCTGTCTGTACGTCCTGGACCTGCTCGTGGATCGTGGATCCTGGACCTGTCTGTACGGCCTGGACCTGTTTGTAGATCCTGGACCAGCCTGGTTTTCTGGTCCCAATAGTTTGTCTCCCATCTCCTTGCCCTTCAGTGCTGAACTGGGGGTGAGGATATGTCTTTGTTGTCCCTCCTGGCCCAGGCGTAGCCCTGGTCCAGGCTTCTTAAGTTTGCTATGCTCTTGGTCCTGGACCTGAGTTTTGTTTTCTCTTTTCCTTGACTTGGGCATATTTGCTTTGTTCAGACTATTGGACCATGTGAATATTTTGGTCCCAACAACTATTATGTATGATACTACCAACAAACAACACTTAATACTTACAAATATCATCAAATACAACAAATACTAGTAATATATTATACTACTACTAATTACTACTTATTAATCATAATATACATTCACTATTATACAAATACTACTAATACTCCAAATTAGACTATTATGTATTACTACTAATTAATATTACGTATTTAACTAGTATTTCTAATAATCACATTACTACATATTACTTCATAATCACATTACTAACAACACTAACAACACTAACAATAATCACATTACTTTATAATTACATTACTAATTAATACTTCATATTACTAACAACACTAACAACACTAACAACAACAACAATCACAATGCAACAACAACAACAACAATCACAATGCAACAACAACAACAACAACTACTAACAACAACAACAACTAACAACAACAACAACAACAACTACTAACAACAACAACAACAACAACAACAACTAACAACAACAACAACAACAACAACAACAACAACAACAACAACAACAACAACAACAACAACAACAATTATTAAATCAAAACCCTAAAACTTCAAATTAATACAAATCGAAAATCAAATCTCACACATAGCTTCTATCCTAGGTCATAATTGTACTCTAACAATATCTAATTAACATATAACTTTAATATTAATTGAAAAAAAACCGAAATAATTAAAAAAATTAGTGTTTTACCTATTTTTGAAGGTTGCCGGTGGTGGACACAGTCGTGGCCGGAGGTTGTAACGGCGGCGGCGGCACCGGCGGCAGGGGAAGGTAACGGCGGTGGTGGGAATAGTGGTTGTAACGGCGGTGGTGGTTGTAACGGCGTGGTCGCCTCTCTCTCTCTTTTTTTTTTTTTTTTGGTTTTTCGATCTGCAGAACTGCGGCTGTAAAGTTGTTTTTATTTTATTTTTTTGCGACGGAAATTCCGTCGCAGACGCTGAAAAATCCATCACACATATAACATTATTATATATTTTAATATTAAATAATTGACGGTTTTTACTAAGTTGCGACGGACAATCCGTCGCACCTATATTATTATTATTTTTTTTAATATTAATTTTTCGACGCGGAAAATTTAATTTCATGTGACGGTGTGTCACTTATTTGCGACGGATTTTCCGTCGCAAATATGTTATTTATTTGGCGGGTTGTTAATTTTTTTTGGCGCCCAGTTTTGTGACGGCTTTTTAACATTTTGCGACGGAATATCCGTCGCAATTATTTTTTTACATCTGGCGGGCTTTTAATTTTTTGGCGCCTCAAATAGTGACGGGTTTTACACTTTTTGCGACGGAATAACCGTCGCAAAAAAATTTGTTGCGACGGAAATTTATCCGTCGCAAATTCCGTCGCAGTGACGCAGTTTTTTTGTAGTGACAGTCATCACCATACTCGAGAAAATGATCGACAGTTGCAAAGATTGGCCCAACAAGATACCATATGCACTCTGGGGATACCGTACTACCATCCGCACCCCTACAGGCATGACCCCTTATTTCCTCACCTACGGCATGGAAGCCGTCCAACCAGTGGAAATAGAAATACAATCACTACGCATACTAATGGAAAGTAGCATCCCAGAAGCAGAATGGCACGTGAACGCTACGAACAACTTATGCTCTTGGACGAACGCCGGCTTCACTCCCTGAGCACCGTACGGATGTACCAAGCACGATTACAACGAGCATTCAACAAGCGAGTCAAGCCACGAAACATAAAAGTAGGTGATCTCGTACTAAAGTCAGTCCGAGCACCGCTTCCAGTCGACCCACGAGGGAAATTCAAGCCTAATTGGGCTGGGCCCTACCTCGTCAAGGAAATCTACACAGGCGGAGCAGTAAAACTAACCGACTTGGACGGTCAAGAGTTTAACCTCGCAACGAACCTCGATCAACTCAAGAAATACTACCCTTAAAAAGCCCTTGCAATGCATCTATAAAATACAATTTTCTAAAAATCAATTCATGGGCCGGCATGCCCTTAAACGTGCACTCTCTTTACAAAAATAAAACAAACACAATTCATGGGCCGGCATGCCCCTAAACATGCACATTCACCACAAAAAAGCAAACACAACTCATGGGCCGGTATGCCCCTAAACATACATTCCTGAACTACGCCGGTTTGATTCCATTTTTCATGGATACGTAGGCAGCTTTGCAAAAAGCGCAACCGATATTCAACACAAAAAATGACGCGTCCAAAGCTTAAAAAGGACAAGGACATAGTCACCACAAAAACTGCCTTATAACCTGAAGGGTTAAAAAGGGCGACATTCAACACATAAATGACGCGTCCAAAGCTTAAAAAAAGTCAAGGACATAGTCACCACAAAAACCGCCTCATGACCTAAAAAGGTTAAAATAAGGCGGCATTCAACACAAAATGACACGTCTAAAGCTTGAGAAAGCTAAGGATATAGTCATCACAAAAACGTTCCATAGCCCAAAAGGTAAAAGGAACAACATTCAACAATAAACGACAAACCCAAAGCTTAAAAAAGTCGAGGGAATAGTCAATACAAAAATTTCCTAAAAACAAAAACCATGCTTGCATTCTAAACCTTTAAAAAGAGATTAGAGCCAAGGAATTTCACACAGAATAACAAGCAAAATGAGGCAAAGTCGTAAATAAAAACCTGATTTTTTATTAATCTTAAAAAGGACGGTTACATTTTGGATTTTTCAAACGTAGGAGCATAAACTAAAACACTACAATATATTACAATACAAGTCCCGGCATGTACATCGGGTTTAGGATAGATAATATAATACATAATATAACATAATATGAACATAATACTAACAAAACACACATAAACAACACCAGGTTCCCTTCCTTCTCAAGCAGACACGAAACTTTTCAGCTGAATAGGGGAGCACCGACCCTCAACCCCTGCGGCGATCCCCAACATTACCATGACGACCTGGAGCACTCGGCACTGGTATGCGACGACGGCCGAACACACACTCCGCCGCTGAGAGAGGCGCCGAGCTCGAAGCATCACCCCCACCACTGTTGCGTCCAAAGCGGATCGGGTTGTAGGCAGACGTCGGCGGAGGCTCGTTAAGCTCTAAGGCACGAAGACGAGCCCTTTCATGAGCACTTTGAGCCACGGTCCATTTAACATAAGCCCTCGATACCCGGATCGTCCCAGGAGTGCCAGCCACAAGCCACTTAGGGCGCATGATCCAACCACCGACCCACTCGTCAGTCACCTGGTTATTTAACACAACCATGTCCTGTACCTTCGTGTCCTGACCAGGAATGAACTGTGCATACCCTATCTGTCGCCTCAATCGCAGGGGATGGATGTAAACGCCCATCTCAAACCCACACAAGAGAAATCCAGAGGGACCATCGCCTACTGCGCTCGTCGTCACACTGACCACTCCCCACCATGGTACCGACCAACGGATAGCACATGACCTCACAAACTCAGGGAAATAGTCATTGGGACGTTCGTCTGGACCCGACCACCGCATATAACGGTTGGTAATGCCTCCTGCGACATACTCACCATCGAAGCCAAAGTCATTCAACACATTCAGACGCTCCATCAACCAGACCTGAAGGATTAGGGGACACCCTCGATACGGGCTCGCCCTATTGCAGACACGATCATCCAGGCCCAGGATCATCTCGGCTAGGATCACGGCGGAAGGGTTACAACCGTACTCCATCTATTGGACGACGGTGATTAAGCGGGGATCACCGAGCGCTCCCTCGTACAAAGAATCAGGGAACATATAACGATGGATTAAGCAGAACGCCAGCACCCTTTTCCTTGCCCCGAAGGAAATCGCCTCATTTTCGCGGTTCATAAACCGCTGGCACAGGCGATTAAGTTTGATGCGACTCCCGGCAAATAACCCCTCCGTCTCGTCAGAGGTCATCTGGAAATAGCTCTCCACATGCCTCTTGGACCCGATTCCCGCCTAACACACACAGGAGAGTTAGTACGCAGCCAACCACCGATGGCCCCAAACTCCTCGACCAGTGGACAAACCTCTCTGCTAGGAAAGCGGAACACGTGGAAACCCAAGTCCCAAAAGTCGAGACACGCATCCAAGAACTCTGGCTCCATTCGAACCTCCCTCAGCCCAGCAAATACCCCCATACCACAATCTCTCAAGTCTTTCCTTTCTATGCCCGTCAAGGACGCACACCAACGGCGCAAGTTTCCTTCAAAATTCTCCATATTTCGACTAACGTTCCGTAAATATTTTGAATATTCTTGGAATATCGAGAATGGGAAGATGAAAGGATGAATATTTTGAACTAACTTAGCCCTCCTTTTATAGCCGAGATTTGCAAAGCAAAGTACAAACACAAAACTTAAACACTAGTACACAAGCGATTAAAATAAATCAAACAAAAACCACAAAACAAAAAAGTAATCGTCAGAACAAAGCGACATTTCTAATCGCCTGTTTACAGGCGATTTAAATTCCCCCCCGACAAAAATTATTCGATTTTCTTACACTCTTACACACCTACACCCTTTACTCTTTAACTTATTAACCCATTTACCCTTCTTACCGACCTATTGGTCAACATCCTACGGTCCCGTCGCGTCGTCTCGATTTGCGTAGTCAGCGCCCGTCTTTCGTATTTTTCATTTTCACAAAACACGATAATCACACAAAAATTAAACTCCACACAAAGCACGACTTTCGCATTCGCAATTTTTCGTCTCAAAACGTCGTCTTAGCTCACATTTTTACAAAATCAAAAGCGTCCTTTTACAAGTCTAAAATATTTTCTAAACAGCATTTTTCAAAACTCTGCATCTGCATTTAGTTTAATCATAAACGAGTCGGTCTCAATCGAGACTCATGCATATGTTTACGACTAACGATATTTGGCAGGTACGCTCGCAAATACGCAAGGATCTCAGGCCCAGCCACAACCTGAGCACGCATTTTTCACGACAAGACAAAATAACCAAAGTTTAGGACGCCGTACGTAGAGCCTTTAGCTATAAGGAAAGCCAAAACAATCACTTATAAACACCTACAAAACACCAAAACCACAAACACAAGTCCAAAAATCACCCATACACAAGTCCTAATACATAAACCGTTACAAACAAATACTAATACTCATAATACAAGTCCAAAATACAAAACCAACAAGTTCAAAGCCTACTGCGACTGGTCACGACGCTCTAAGACCGCACGCAAGGAATCAATCTCAGCACGCGCCCTATCCAGCTCCTCTGCGTGCCGACCCTCTAGCTCGCCTCGGACTCGCTAACTCCTAAGATGCGCAGCCTCCATTTCGCCGCGATCTCAGACCTCCTCACTACGACCCTGGCTAACTCGGCCGAAGGCCGGACGCCTCTTTACGCCTCGCAGGCTTCAACTACCTTCGCTCACGACCGCCACTGGTTCGCCGCCCGCCACAACCTCCTGTGCACGTCAGCCGTCACCTGCAAAAATCCAAAGAAATCCACTTAGCTTTCAAACCTGGGGGCTATGTTCAAAAGCTGCTTCAATAGAGTTTGAATAATGATTTTATAATAAAATCTAACTCAAACTGGGGGCTACAATCAAAGGCTGCTTCAACAAAGTTTGAATTATGATTTTACACTAAAATCTAACTCAAACTGGGGGCTATAATCGAAAGCGACTTCAAGCAGAGTTTGAATAATGATTTTAACCATAAAAATCTAATTCAAACTGGGGCTATACTACATAATACTCCACGAAACTCAAGACGTAGTACCTTCTTCACGCTACGGATCCCAGCTCTCCAGGCCCGCAGACGGTCACCACGGACATACACGCAGTAACACGATCGAATCGGCAACCTCGTGGCACAACCAATGATCCTCGATTTAAGCGGAGGAGGCTGGAACTCAAGGTCAGGATCACGGCGCTACAAAACAGAAATAGAGTAAATTTTTGCTTTTTGAAACCAAAACACATAAACAAAAACGGAACAACAAAGCATACCTCAATCACAGCGTCAGCAAGGGCATGCTGCGCCCAAGTCACGTAATCCTCAGCCGGCCGCAGCAGGGAGTCGGACTCACCCTCGTGATACACGTCACGACGCTCGTTAGCGTCGGGCGTCTCCACAAACAAAACCGAAGGCGGAGGAGCAGGTACGATGAAGCCCCCGCGACCCGTCTGCGCAGACAGACGCTCACCCAAACTCCAGTACGAGCCGTACTGAGTCTCAATGTACAGCCGCCGTCCGTCAAGGGGACCAAAGCGAGCTGCAATCGACGGAGGGACGCCGGTAAAATTCCTCCAAGGGTCGCGAACGAACTGCAAAACAAAACCAAGTTATAAAAAAAAAACACAAACCCTAATACAAACTACGAAAGACCAAAATACAAAACACAAGTGCTATTACCTTATCCATGGTCATCCCGTTAAAAAGCACACGAGCCGCGTCATAGTTCAGGCCAATACCCCTCCGATCCGCTGTCGCGTACGCATGGAAAGCCGGGTACGTAGCCGTCACCTGGAACGTGTTCGGGAGCAGAGAGGGGAAGTGAGCATAGCACCAAGACTGCAAGCAAACAGAACACACGTTATAAAAGAAAAGCAGAAACGAAACAACGAAGCACTACGAAATCAAGCCCTACCTCCATCAGAAGACCAGGGCCCACAAGCGACACATCTAATTTCTCCTTGATCCTGTCAGGACGCACCGCGTCCCTCAAGTATCGGATCAACAACCCCAGAGCAGGGGTCACCCAATCGAAATCGCCCAGGCGTGTCATGTCTGACAGGGCCATCAACACAGCCGTCGACGCTCGCTCCCCCTTGTCGCCGAAGTGGGTGGCCGTCAGGAACCACCACAACCACAGTAAGACCCTCGCTTTCGGCCTTCGCCCGAGTAGACCCCTTCTTCTTCCTCTTCCCCTCGAAGAAGTCGGCAAACCATACAGTCCGGGGCTGAAACGTGTGCTCCTCACCTATCCCGCACCTAACCCCATCACCGATCAACGGCACGACGCGTGGGCTATCAATAGGAGGGCGCTCACGTCCCCAGTCAAGCACACCCTCACCATGAGGCAGCCCCGTGACAACTGCCCACGAAGAAGGGGTCACGCCAACCTCGTAACCAGGCATGTGGAAGGTGTTGGTCGTATCCCAAAACCTATCCAAAGAACGCCCGGCACAAAGAAGACGCGAGTTCACCCGCTTACCCCGCACCTCTCTCCATTTTTGCACCAGGGGACCGAAAGCCGTCCCGAGCACTATGTCCCGCTCCTCCTGTGTAAGCCACTCGTCAAACACGTCGAACACCGTCCGAAACCCAGAGAAGGTCCTCATCGCCCCTAACGGGAAGCCTGTAACAACCCGGATTTTTCAACAAAGTAAAATAAAGAAATAAAAAGGATTTATGAAATAAAAGAAAATAAAAGCGAGCCACGGTGGCGGAAACACCGTGGAATCCGGATCATTACTCACTAAACCAACTAAACAACGATAAAAAGGTAGGCCTTGTGGCCTAGAAGTGGGGAGCAAATACCCCTTACAAATCCAAAACCAAAGTACAATGAAATGAAAACATAAATGGACTAAACCAGTCTAAATAACTCCCAAATGACTAGCTAGACGACTCAACAAAGACAAGCTACGGTCACATCCTCACAATGTCCTTACACATAAGCCCGTCCCGCGCGTACCTATAAAAGAGAGGCAACAACCACAATCAGTGGGGAGTAACTAGGTGCTCCCCAGTCATATTTTAACATAACAAAACGTAAACAACAATGCAACAAGCTCACCTGGCCTACGGCCTAAACCAAAGTATAAATACATGTACGACCAAAACATACAACAATAAAACAACAATATAAACACAAGCACAATCACACGGCACAACCAATGTTGTGACCAAACCGACTGAGCTCACACGACGATCCGTCTTCCAACCAATTGTGAGAGTAAGCGCGGAGAACTGGGTGAAGCAACAAGAATCACCCCGGGTGAAGCAACAAGAATCACCCAAACCCTATGGCGGAACAACAACAAGAAGTTCCTCAAAAATCACAAGTCTAAATTTGGCCAAATTCCACCGAGCAACAAGAACGGTGACGACATAAATAACCATAGTCTCTAACCCTTCTGGTTGAGAACCCATGATAGCTCTAGCTAAACAACAAGAATAGCCGAGGGGACCATGAGCGGTATTCGTCCATCCTAGGACGTTGTATCTCCTCACACATGTGCCAGAACAGTACCCATGTGCAAACTTAACCCAAGCATAACCTGTTAACCTGTCAACCTGTCTCCAATACTCCAACACAACCATACAACCGCAACATCCATACTCACACACACAAGTCACAATATCATCATAACCAACCATACATACGGAGTACAAAATGATCAACATGCTTTATAAGTCATAGATTCAATTAACATGCTCATAATTCATTAATTAGTGATCAACAACGCATAACTCGATTCATTAAAGCATAGTTAACATTTTAGAACATGCCAAGACGTAAACAAGCGACAAACAAACCCACACATGCACACCAACCTCACGGCCAGCTTGCACATACACGGCATACACACACACAAACCCATCTTTATGCCCTAAACTCGATTCTCATGTGACCAATGATCGATTTATATGTTTAACTCATTAAAACATGCATACAAACACTTTTAGACCAAATCAAATTATCATAATTCATAGTTTAACTTTAGGTGATTCACACAAACATCATGATTCAATAACAACAAGCCAAAACAAGAGGAAAAACAAGAGAAAACCAAGACAAGGGCTACGGCCCTCATCCCAACTCTCACGGCATCATCATCACTACTACTCCTATTCGATTTTCAAGATTAACAAGCGTGAATAATGATTAAACTATGAAAAATATGCATTAAGACATGATCACATGACAACCCTAGTATGAGGCCAATGATTCTACATGAAATCATGATCAAACATCAACCAACAACATCACAACAATGTAAACAACAACAACATGACAAGCAAGGCCTCATACATGCTAAAATATACCTAGATCACACCTAGTTACCTTTGTAGAGATCCCAAAAACGTGCTACTCCTCTTCTTCTTCAACTAGGATAGTGTCTCCTTTTTCAAAGCCTTCTTCTCCTTTGATGATCCAAGCCAAAACAAGCAAATAATGAATACATAACAATGCAACACATAAAATAACAAAATAACAGAAAAATAGAAGAGGTAAAAGAGATCCTACACCAAGAGGAAAAGCTAGGAAAGACTTAGGATGAAAGGATTGAAAGCTTGGAAGAGAAACAATGGAGTTTGGATGAGAATGGAGAGAGATTTTGGGAGATGAAGGAGGAATGAATGTGGATGTGATATGAGGGATGAGAGGAGAGATTAGGAGGAGGGAAATCAGAATTATAAGGTTGCTTAGATTAGGAGATCACAAGATATTATAATGTCTTGATAAGAAAGCTAACTAAGAAACCCTAACCCAACCCGTGCAAAGGTGTTTCAGCTCGGCCCGAAGTGGGCCGGTACAAACTAGCTTCTGAAAATTTGGCAGTTGCGACGGCGTCGAAAAAATACGCAGTTTAGCCTTTTGAATCACCTGAATCGGAGTTCGTATGAGGAAATTACACCGTTTTTAGCTAAATTACTCCGTATTTAAGTTCCGACTACAGAGTAGCTTATCCACGCGACAAGAGAACTGATTTTCTCGAGCTAAAAGAAATGAGAGAATCAAGAGAAATAATTTACGAATATAAATGAGACAAATAATAAATATTAGGAAAAGTCGGGGTGATACAATCCTACCCCCTAAAAAGAAGTTTCGTCCTCGAAACTTGAGAACAAAGTGACACCCAAAACAAGTGGAAGAAGTCTACCTCTACGATTTCCATCCTAAGAACAACTAACTCTACTCACCCCCAATAACGAAAGGATAGCTCTCCTAGCCTAGGTCAACTCCACCAAGCCTCACATACCCCAAAGACACTTAACTTGGTCGGACCCAAACACACACGGAAGGGAGCTAGGACGGATTTCCCAAAAGAAGTAGGGACATCCTCGAATAGGAGTGAACATGGAACTGTTTCACCCGTGGAAAGAGTAATGAGAATACGTATGGAAATAAAGGAAGTAAGTTGAGTTTGATCGATCAACGAAGGGGAAATGGATGACAAAGGGGTACCAGTATCACTGTAGCATCCTTGAGTCGGCGGATGCGCTGTAAGTTGTTGTTAGCTTCTCCTCCGTTTCTGGTCATCTGCAACACAAAAGCATAGGTGATAGCGACATTTACTAGACATGCCACTTCAAGTAACTACTCAAACACATACATAAACAACGCAACCTCCTAATGTGTCTACCCCAACGCTCTCAGTCGGTGTTCTAAGTCAAACCTACTCACTCGACTAAGAGAGTTGGGAGCGTATTCGCTCTGATACCAACTGTAACAATCCGGATTTTTCAACAAAGTAAAATAAAGAAATAAAAAGGATTTATGAAATAAAAGAAAATAAAAGCGAGCCACGGTGGCGGAAACACCGTGGAATCCGGATCATTACTCACTAAACCGACTAAACAACGATAAAAAGGTAGGCCTTGAGGCCTAGAAGTGGGGAGCAAATACCCCTTACAAATCCAAAACCAAAGTACAAAGAAATGAAAACATAAATGGACTAAACCAGTCTAAATAACTCCCAAATGACTAGCTAGACGACTCAACAAAGGCAAGCTACGGTCACATCCTCACAATGTCCTTACACATAAGCCCGTCCCGCGCGTACCTATAAAAGAGAGGCAACAACCACAATCAGTGGGGAGTAACTAGGTGCTCCCCAGTCATATTTTAACATAACAAAACGTAAACAACAATGCAACAAGCTCACCTGGCCTACGGCCTAAACCAAAGTATAAATACATGTACGACCAAAACATACAACAATAAAACAACAATATAAACACAAGCACAATCCCACGGCACAACCAATGTTGTGACCAAACCGACTGAGCTCACACGACGATCCATCTTCCAACCAATTGCGAGAGTAAGCGCGGAGAACTGGGTGAAGCAACAAGAATCACCCCGGGTGAAGCAACAAGAATCACCCAAACCCTATGGCGAACAAAGAACAAGAAGTTCCTCAATAATCACAAGTCTAAATTTGGCCAAATTCCACCGAGCAACAAGAACTGATTTACATAAATAACCATAGTCTCTAACCCTTACGGTTGAGAACCCATGATAGCTCTAGCTAAACAACAAGAATAGCCGAGGGACCATGAGCGGTATCCGTCCATCCTAGGACGTTGTATCTCCTCACACATGTGCGAGCAGCACTCCATGTGCAAACTTAACCCAAGCATAACCTGTTAACCTGTCAACCTGTCTCCAATACTCCAACACAACCATACAACCGCAACATCCATACTCACACACACACACAAGTCACAATATCATCATAACCAACCATACATACGGAGTACAAAATGATCAACATGCTTTACAAGTCATAGATTCAATTAACATGCTCATAATTCATTAATTAGTGATCAACAACGCATAACTCGATTCATTAAAGCATAGTTAACATTTTAGAACATGCCAAGACGTAAACAAGCGACAAACAAACCCACACATGCACACCAACCTCACGGCCAGCTTGCACATACACGGCATACACACACACAAACCCATCTTTATGCCCTAAACTCGATTCTCATGTGACCAATGATCGATTTATATGTTTAACTCATTAAAACATGCATACAAACACTTTTAGACCAAATCAAATTATCATAATTCATAGTTTAACTTTAGGTGATTCACACAAACATCATGATTCAATAACAACAAGCCAAAACAAGAGGAAAAACAAGAGAAAACCAAGACAAGGGCTACGGCCCTCATCCCAACTCTCACGGCATCATCATCACTACTACTCCTATTCGATTTTCAAGATTAACAAGCGTGAATAATGATTAAACTATGAAAAATATGCATTAAGACATGATCACATGACAACCCTAGTATGAGGCCAATGATTCTACATGAAATCATGATCAAACATCAACCAACAACATCACAACAATGTAAACAACAACAACATGACAAGCAAGGCCTCATACATTCTAAAATATAACTAGATCACACCTAGTTACCTTTGTAGAGATCCCAAAAACGTGCTACTCCTCTTCTTCTTCAACTAGGATAGTGTCTCCTTCTTCAAAGCCTTCTTCTCCTTTGATGATCCAAGCCAAAACAAGCAAATAATGAATACATAACAATGCAACACATAAAATAACAAAATAACAGAAAAATAGAAGAGGTAAAAGAGATCCTACACCAAGAGGAAAAGCTAGGAAAGACTTAGGATGAAAGGAATGAAAGCTTGGAAGAGAAACAATGGAGTTTGGATGAGAATGGAGAGAGATTTTGGGAGATGAAGGAGGAATGAATGTGGATGTGATATGAGGGATGAGAGGAGAGATTAGGAGGAGGGAAATCAGAATTATAAGGTTGCTTAGATTAGGAGATCACAAGATATTATAATGTCTTGATAAGAAAGCTAACTAAGAAACCCTAACCCAACCCGTGCAAAGGTGTTTCAGCTCGGCCCGAAGTGGGCCGGTCCAAACTAGCTTCTAAAAATTTGGCAGTTGCGACGGCGTCGAAAAAATACGCAGTTTAGCCTTTTGAATCACCTGAATCGGAGTTCGTATGAGGAAATTACACCGTTTTTAGCTAAATTACTCCGTATTTAAGTTCCGACTACAGAGTAGCTTATCCACGCGACAAGAGAACTGATTTTCTCGAGCTAAAAGAAATGAAAGAATCAAGAGAAATAATTTACGATTATAAATGAGACAAATAATTAATATTAGGAAAAGTCGGGGTGTTACAAAGCCGACCTTCACTCGGATCGACAAGTGCTCCAAAGGACTCCAAACCAGAGTCACGCCGTCCCAGTCCTTAGCCACCTGCGACCACAAGCGCGGACCCTGGGGATAGTTAGGCCTCACACCCAGCTCGTCAACCATCCCCATGAAAACCTCCGTCGCAGCCTCAAGAGCCGCCGCATCTCCGTCCTGGGCCCGACCCCCGACCTCTGCCTCAGCCTCTGCCTCGTCCTCAGCCTCATCCTGAACCTGACCCTCGGCCTTGAAACCAAGAAGAAGCAGAGCAAAGAAGCAGAGTAGTAGCAAAGAATACAAGCAGCAGCCGCAACCGCAGCTCTAGTAGCGGCCTCAGCCGCAATCTCGTCAGGAGCCTGCTCCTCGTCACTCGAAGACTCCTATGACTCGGAGGGATCCTCGTAACGGCTCCCTGCACCCCGAGGACGACCACGCCTCCGCGTAACCTCAACAGGGGCTCCCCCTACTCCAACCTCCTCAAAAACACCGGCGACCTCAGCCTCGTCCCGGTCACCACCCTCGGCAGCATCACGAGCTCGACGTCGTGGCCTGCCGCTACCCTCAACACTACTAGAAGCCTCACCAACCTTGCGCTTCGGCCTCGGGTTCCTTCGGTCGCGACCACGACCTCTACCCTGGCCCCCTCCAGGAGCCGCAGCGCCTGGCAACGCTGGTGGTCACGACCCCTCAAAGACCCCGCAAGAAGAAGACCACGACCTCTCGCCTTGGCCCCTCCCGAGCCGCAGCACCTGCGGCAAGACCACGACCACGCCCCTGCGGAGGCCCTGCAGCTGCACCTCGGCCTCTACCACGGCCTCCCCCAAGAGTCTCAGACGTCTTCCACAGCCACGACCGCCGCGCCCGCAAAGACTCGACGCCCTCGAGCCTGACCTCGGCCACCAGCAGGAGACCTAGACGACTCAGCAGCAGCTCTACTACCGCTAGCATCACCAGAAGACCGCGTCCGCTCAGCGACAGTCTCCTCGCGTGCCTCATTAGCTGAAAAAGCAGATGACTCGGCAGCAACGTCACGACCCGCACCACTAACTGACGACTCAAGACCCCCAGGGACAACACCATGCCCCAGACCACTCGTAGAAGGCCCAGACGACGCACTAACAGCGCCGGCACCACTAGTAGAAAAGGCAGGAGACTCCACGGCAGCGCCCTGAAACTCACTCCCTGGTGTCGGGGGAGCCCCTGGCGTCTGAGGAGGAAAAGCCCTCAGCAGGTCCGACTGAGACGGACCATCGGAAACCTCCAAAGGCGCGGGCATACCCGAAGTAGGAGTACGCTCGTCCCTCGGAACGGCAAAGTCAACACCTGCCAAGACCCGGTCCATGGAACTGGAAGTAGGTGTAGAAGGCTGAAGGTACCGGGAAGGGAAGGAAAACCTATCGACGCCTGCAGCGGCATGGCCTCGCCGTCTTGGCCGGTCCGGAATGCGCCTCGCAGGAAAAAGTGCGAAGTTTGTAAAAATGGGGAGATCATTGCATGAATTTGTGACCAAAAAGAAAAGTAGAAAATCCTTTTTGAAAATGTATTTTCGGAGTCGCCACCAAATATTAAAGGAATTTGGAACCTATTCAACGCGTCTTGAAATACAAGACACGAGTGTCTCAGATTTCAAGGTGCGTCGATACCTATCCGTCTGAGGTTTGAAACCAGAGAAGGGATTCGGAGTGAGGTTACTTTTCAAAAGTTTTGACAAAAATGTATTTTTGAAAACTGAAATCAAAAATCCTACATAAAAGTAGTCTCTACTAATTTGAAAACATTTGCTTAATTTCGATATTTGGGCTAAAAGTCACGCTACGTACAAGTGCGAATAAGTATGACTCGATAAAAATGCATAAATAATGTAAATTGTAAAAATAATGACTTTTGCTCTAGGAAATGTACGTTAAATAATAATTTATTGACTAAATTGTTACTATAAACGTTATTTTCCGACCTCGTATTTGACTCTTTAAGAATTTGTGAAAACCCTCAGTTTTGACATGCTAAAAGACTAAATGAAACGGTACAATTTAGTGTCGAAACCGTGATTCTAGTCGTAATTTAATGCATGAATGAGGACTTGCATAATTATAAAAGTAACGTCGGTTTTGCTTTAGTGATATTGAGTCGTTATTTATGCGATATTGGCGAGGTTTAGACGGATTATGAATCCGAATTGCTACAACCGTATTACGAATACGGCTTCGCTAATGCCAATATCGGGTTGGGGTTAATGTAACCCCTTTGTCCGAGTCTCAAACGTCCAAAACGTAGGTAAAATGTTTACCTTTCGAAAATGCAAAGACGGTATTTTTGAGTGGATTTTGTGAATAGTGTATGTGTGTTGAAAAACCAATTCTTTGAAATGAATGAAGGGGGTTGGTATTTATAGGAAAATGGCTCGTTTTTGTGCATGGACAAAACTTAATCGCTTGTGAGCTTGTGATTAAGTTTCAGTGCAGCCGCCAAGTGAAATAAAAGAACCAGGGTTGGGAGAGGAAAACATAATCGCCTGTAAACAGGCGATTTAGATTTTAATCGCCTGTCTACAGGCGATTTTATTTTTGTTTTGGTGTGCTGCTTAAGCCGCCTTTGGCTTAATGACGTTTTTTTATTGTGATGATTACGTTTTGTGATGTAATTTGGTCGTGTGGGTTAAGTAATTTTTGGGCCAAATTAGTTTTTGGTCCAATTTCGATTTTCGTGTTTCGGTTTTTGTCGTGTTTTTCGGTTTTGGCTCGAAATAAAATAATATTAAAGTATATTGTTTTACGGTTTTGTAGAGTTTAATTTTGTGAAAATGTGACACGGGACGCACTTTGGCCCGTTTTGCGTGTTGCGTTAGTGTACGTTTTGGGTCGTTTTTGTAAGTATGGGCCGTTTTGTAGCTAGTTGGGCTGTTTTTGTGGCTTGGCTTAATAAGACGTTCCTGTATCGTGCTCGTGTTGTGCTTAATATGACTAAGAATGACATTCATTTTTACAATTATGCAAATCCAAATTAATACGTTAAGAATGACTAAATACGTTTTAGACACTTTTGTACCGTTTCGACTCTTTTGAAAGCATGCATGAAAGTCCTTTTCGTCATCGGGTTTGTTTTTTGGGGGGTACGGATACGGGTATCTACAGAGCCCCCAGTTTGACTGAGCTCGGACAAAGCGTTAGTCAAACTTAAAGATAGTATCCGGACCATTACAGCCTCGATACTACCTGGCGGCGCTAAGCATGTGTCTTATGGGAGAGACGAGGGCTTAGCGTCGGGAAATGCGGGGAGGGACGACATGTTTTTAAGCACATGACGGTCCTACATGTTTAAGGGCATATCAGCCTGCATGTGGCCTGAGTACTCCTAGCTGGCGCCTTGCTTGTGTCTTCGCTTGGGCTTCTGCTTGCGCTTCCTTGCTTTGCTTCTTCGCTGGACGTCTCGTAGCAGAGGTTACGCGTTTTTGGGGTTGGTTTATAAGAATGGTTGGTGTTTTTGTGAACGTCTCACAAGGAGGTTATGCGTTTTTGTATTTTTCATAAAAATGGTTGGGTTTTTATGAACGTCTCGTGAGGAGGCTACGTGTTTTTGGTTTTTGTGAACGTCTCATAAGGAGGTTACGTGTTTTTGTTTTCTCATAAAAAGGGCTAGGCTTTTATGAACGTCTCGTGAGGAGGCTACGTGTTTTTGTTTTCTCATAAAAAAGGGCTAGCTTTTTATGAACGTCTCGTGAGGAGGCTACGTGTTTTTCTCATAAAAAGGGCTAGGTTTTTGTGAACGTCTCGTGAGGAGCCTACGTGTTTTTGTTTTCTCATTAGGTTTTTATGAACGTCTCGTGAGGAGGCTACGTGTTTTTCTCATAAAATGTTAGGTTTTTATGAACGTCTCTTGAGGAGGCTACGCGTTTTTGTATTTCTCATAAAAAGGGTTAGGTTTTTATGAACGTCTCGTGAGGAGGCTACGTGTTTTTCTCATAAAAAGGGATAGGTTTTTATGAACGTCTCTTGAGGAGGCTACGCGTTTTTGTATTTCTCATAAAAAGGGTTAGGTTTTTATGAACGTCTCGTGACGAGGCTACGTGTTTTTCTCATAAAAGGTCAGGTTTTTATGAACGTCTCGCGAGGAGGATACGTGTTTTTGTATTTCTCATAAAAAGGGCTAGGTTTTTATGAACGTCTCGTGAGGAGGCTACGTGTTTTTCTCATAAAAGGTTAGGTTTCTATGAACGTCTCTTGAGGAGGCTACGCGTTTTTGTATTTCTCATAAAAAGGGTTAGGTTTTTATGAACGTCTCGTGAGGAGGCTACGTGTTTTTCTCATAAAAAGGGCTAGGTTTTTATGAACGTCTCTTGAGGAGGCTACGCGTTTTTGTATTTCTCATAAAAAGGGTTAGGTTTTTATGAACGTCTCGTGAGGAGGCTACGTGTTTTTCTCATAAAAGGTCAGGTTTTTATGAACGTCTCTTGAGGAGGCTACGCGTTTTTGTATTTCTCATAAAAAGGGTTAGGTTTTTATGAACGTCTCGTGAGGAGGCTACGCGTTTTTGTGTTGGATTGAAGACGTGTTTGAAATGGGTTGAAAGTGTATTGGGCCGAGGAAAACCAGCCCAATATAAAACTGCAACCCATAAAGTAAAAATATAATCGCCTGTGAACAGGCGAATTAAAGATGTCGCTTTGTTCTGAGCGATTTGGTTTTTGTTGGCGTTTTTTGGTTAAAACACGGGAAAGGAGAGAGGGGGAGGTTTATTTTATTTTCAAAACAAAAACAAAATCGAAAACCCCCAAAATTCAATCCGGCGATTTTCTAGACCAAATTTCGGTTTTCCGACTCCTACAATTTGTCATGGACCAAGGTACGTACTCAACTCACTTGGTTTTTCGTGTTTTGTAGTTTGTTTGAGTCGGTTTTAGCTCGAAAAACCGTTTTCTAGGGTTTAGGTCGAAAATTATTGATTTGATTCGGATTTAGCCCTCGTCTTTGCTTGAACTAGATGCTTGGGAGTCATATGAGGCTTGTGTTGCTGCCATTGTTGATTGTTTGTGAGAACCCGACTTGTGGCCTCGATTTTCGTGCGTTTTGACTTGGAGGGCATTTTGGTCATTTTTGAAGACGTCTCGAAAGTGGCTCAAAATTTCAGTGTAGCTTACCCATTAGTAGTATGATGTGTTGGTGGGTTCGTTTCGTTGAAATACGTGCGAAAAGCGGTTCGTTTGGGCGAAAAACCGTGTAAAAGGGGGTAAAGTCGGGGCTTGTGCTCTGTTTTTGTAGTGTAAGGCGATCCCGAGTGGCTTGGTTATTTTGAAAATGTTGTAGTATGCTTGTGTGGAGGTTTGGGTGGCTTGTGTGCGAAAAAACGGCTCGAAAAACCGTGATTTTCGTGTGATTTGGTATAGGGGCTGAAATTTTGGTCGAAATTTTCGGTTCCGAAACTTGCCCGAATTCTCTGTATTGCATTGTTATGGCTAGCATGGTATATATTTGGCCATGTTTTGTAGGGCATGTGTTGTTTGGAGGTGTTTTGGGGCGCTTTTTGTAGTTTAGGTTAGGTTCATAAAAACCATTTTTCCTCGCTTTTTGTGTCCCGTGTATGTAATGTATTGGACTGTATGTTGTCCGTATTAGCTAGGGGGTTGTTTTGTGGGCAGTGGGGGGCTTTTTGGTTGAGTTATGGTCAAGAAAAGGCCGTTTTAGTAGTTTGTAAGCGTTTTGTAAAAGCTATTCAGTCGAGGCGTTCGGGACATCGTTTTCGCATGAAATTTTTTGTACGTGCTTATTGTGATTTATGGGTTGGGTCTGTCTCAGGAAACATGAATTTTTGGCTTCCTGTAGCGTTTTTCCCCTTTCTGCTATTTTTAGGTTAAAAGGGCCTGTTTTCTGCTGTTTTGGCCAGTTCTCTGCTGCTTTTGCGCGTGCTTGCTCCTGACTTGACTGTGTAGGACGTATATATCGTATACGTCTTATGGAATTTGATTTTCTGTGCTTCTGCTCCGTTTTGGCCTTATCTGTAGATAATGTAGGCCTTAATGCTTGCTTTCTGTCGTTTTTGCGTGCTTCTGCTTTCCTAAAAGATTTGCTGTTGCCGTTGTCTGAGTATGTCATTGAATCTTGTGTAGGTGATCCTGCGCCTTCAGCACCTACTTCCAGTTCCATGGATCTGGTGTTGGCCTGTGTCAACTTTACTGTTCCGGGGGGCGAGCATACCCCTACTTCGGGTATGCCCGCGCCTTTGGAGGTTTCTGATGGTCCGTCTCAGTCGGACTTGCTGCGAGCTTTTCCTCCTCAGACGCCGGGGGCTCCTCCGACACCAGGGAGTGAGTTTCAGTCTTGGTGCGAGTCTCTCGCCTTTTTCTCGCTAGTGGTGCGGTCTTTGTCGGTCGTCGTCCCAGGTCTTCGCGAGTGGCCTGGGACATGGTGTTTGTTCTGGTGGTCCCGAGCCGTCGATTCGTGTTGCGGTCGTGGCGTTCCGCCGAAGTCACCGCTTTTTCGCCTAATGAGGTACGCGGCGAGATCGCCGAAGCGACGCGTCTTCTGGTGATGCTAGCGGTAGTAGAGCCGCCGAAGTCGTTCAGTCTCCCGCCGTGGCCGAGGTCGCTGCAGGTGTCGTCCCAGAGTCTTTGCAGGGGCGCGGTCGTGGCGCTGCTGTGGAGACGTCTGAGACTCCTGGGGGAAGCCGTGGTAGAGGCCGAGGTGCAGCTGCAGGATCTTTGCAGGGGCGTGGTCGTGGCGCTGCTGCGGGGTCGCCTGCGGCTCCGGGAGGGGGCCATGGCAGAGGTCGTGGTGCTGCTGCGGGGTCTTTGAATGGTCGAGGCCACGGCGTTGCCAGGTGCTCGCGCTCCTGGAGGGGGGCGTGGTAGAGGTCGAGGTGAGACTCGGAGGAACCCGAGGCCGGCGGGCGTGGATGTGGCCACGGTGAGGCGGCAGAGGCCACGTCGTAGAGCTCGTGCTGCTGCAGAGGGTGGTGACCGGGACGAGGCTGAGGTCGCCGGTGTTTTTGAGGAGGTTGGAGCAGGGGGAGCCCCTGTTGAGGTTACGCGGAGGCGTGGTCGCCCTCGGGGACGGAGCCGCTACGAGGATCCTTCTGGGTCGGAGGGGTCTTCGAGTGACGAGGAGCAGTTTCTCGACGAGGCTACCGAGGCCACCGCCGAGGCCGAGATTGTTGAGGCTTCGCCGGCTGCCGCCGCCAGTTGTTGCCGACGCCGCCAGGTTGCCGCTGGCCGCTGGGCCGCTGAGGCCGGGGTCGTTCAGGGCCAGGCTCGGGATCGGGCCGTAAGGCGCAGGCCGAGGCGGCAGAGGCTGAGGCAGAGGCTGAGGGTCAGGCCCAGGACGCAGGTGCGGCAGCTTTTGAGGCTGCGACGGAGGCTTTCATGGGGATGGTTGACGAGTTGGGCGAGAGGCCTAATTATCCCCACGGTCCGCGCTTGTGGTCGCAGGTGGCCAAGGACTGGGATGGCGTGACTCTGGTTTGGAACCCTTTGGAGCACTTGTCGATCCGGGTGAAGGTCGGCTTCCCGTTAGGCTCGATGAGGACCTTCTCTGGGTTTCGGACGGTGTTCGACGCATTTGACGAGAGGCTTACACAGGAGGAGCGGGACACAGTGCTTGGGACGGCTTTCGGTCCCCTGGTGCAGAAATGGAGAGAGGTGCGGGGTATGCGGGTGAACTCGCGTCTTGCTGTGCTTCGGGCGTTGCTGGATAGGTTTTGGGATACGACCAACACCTTCCACATGCCTGGTTACGAGGTTGGCGTGACCCCTTCTTCATGGGCAGTTGTCACGGGGCTGCCTCATGGTGAGGGCGTGCTTGACTGGGGACGTGAGCGTCCTCCTATCGATAGCCCACGCGTCGTGCGATTGATCGGTGACGGGGTTCGGTGCGGGACAGGTGAGGCGCACACGCGTTTGACCAGGCCGTATGGTCGACTTCTTCGAGGAAGAAGAAGAAGGGGTCTACTCGAGCGTGCGCTGAGCAGAGGGCCCGGCTGTGGTTGTGGTGGTTTCTGACGGCCACCCACTTTGGCGATAAGGGGCGGGCCTCGGCAATTTGTCTTTGATGGCTTTGTCGGACATGTCACGTCTAGGCGAGTTCGATTGGGTGACCCCTGCTCTGGGGCTGCTGATCCGGTACCTGAGGGACGCGGTGCGCCCTGACCGGATTGACGAGGATTCAGATGTGTCGCTCGTGGGTCCTGGTCTTCTGATGGAGGTAAGGTTTGATTTCGCAGGGTCTTGTTATCTTGTTTCTGCTTTTCTTTCGTAACGTTGTATTCTGATTGCTTGTAGTTTTGGTGCTACGCTCACTTCCCCTCTCTGCTCCCGAACACGTTTCAGGTGACGGCCACGTACCCGGCTTTCCATGCATACGCGACAGCGGATCGGAGGGGTATTGGCCTGAACTATGACGCGGCTCGTGTACGCTTCAACGGGATGACGATGGATAAGGTAAGGGTGATTATGTTTTGCATTTTGGTTGGTTTTTTTGAAGTTTGTATTAGGGTTTGTGTTTTTTTTTTTTTTTTTTTTTTTTTAACCTGGTTTTGTTTTGCAGTTCGTTCGCGACCCTTGGAGGAATTTTACCGGCCCTCTCATCGGTGCGGCCGCTTTGGTCCCCTCGACGGACGGCAGACATCGAGACTCAAAGACGGCCAGACCGGCATTTGGGTGAGCATCTGTCTGCGCAGACGGGTCGCGGCGGTTTCATCGTACCTGCTCCTCCGCCCTCGGTTTTGTTTGTGGAGACGCCCGACGCTAATGAGCGTTGTGACGTGTATCACGAGGGTGAGTCCGACCGCCGCTGCCGGTGAGGATTACGTGACTTGGGCACAAAGATGCCCTTCTTGTATTGTGATCGAGGTATGATTTGTTGTCCCTTTTTGCTTATGTGTTTTGGTTTCAAAGCAAAAATTTACCCTATTTTTGTTTTGTAGCGCCGTGATCCTCGACCTTGAGTTCGGCCTCCTCCTCCGCTCGTCGAGGATCTGGCCGGTTGTTCACGGTGGTCGCCAACATTCGATCGTCTTAGGCATGTCTGCATGCGTAGTCACCGATGCGGGCCTGGAGAGCTGGGATCCGCGCGTGAAGAAGGTACTTTCTGTCTTTGTTTAATCGTGGAGTATTATGTAGTATAGTATAGCCCCCAGTTTGAATTAGATTTTTATGGTTAAAATCATTATTCAAACTTTGTTTGAAGTCGCGTTCGATCATAGCCCCCAGTTTGAGTTAGATTTTAGTGTAAAATCATAAGTCAAACTTTGTTGAAGTCGCTTTTGATTGTAGCCCCCAGTTTGAGTTAGATTTTATTGTAAAATCATAATTCAAACTCTGTTGAAGCATCTTTAGAACATAGCCCCCGGTTTTGAAAGCTAAGTGGATTTCTGTGGCTTGTGCAGGTGACAGCTGACGTGCACAGGAGGTTGTGGCGGGCGGCGAACTGGTGGCGGGCGGTCGTGAACGAGAAGGTAGTTGAAGCCTGCAGGGGGCAGAAAGAGGCGTCCGACGCTCGACTAGAGTTAGCCAGGTCGTGGCGAGGAGCGCGAGATCGCGAGCCGAGCTGGAGGCTGCGCATGCCGAGGAGTTGGCGAGAGTCCGGGCGGAGCTGGAGGGTCAGTATGCCGAGGAGCTGGCTAGGGCACGGGCTGAGATTGATTCCTTGCGTGTTGTCTTACAACGTCGTGACCAGTCGCAGTAGGCCTAGACTTGTATATTTTGGACTTGTATTATGAGTATTAGTTTTTGTTTGTAATAGTTTATGTATTAGGACTTGTGTATGGTTGGTTTTTTGGACTTGTGGGTGGTTATGGGTATAATTCGGTTATTTTGTCTTGTTGCGGAAAATGCATTCCTGCGTCGTAGCCGGGTCTGAAATCTTTGCGTATTTGCTTGCCGAGCGTACCTGCAAAACAGTGTTAGTCGTAAACATATATACGTGTCTCGATTGAGACTGACTTGTTTGAAAAATAAAAACGTATGCAAAGTTTTGAAAAATGAAATTTAGAAAATAGTTTAGACTCGTAAAAACACGCTTTTGACATCGTAAAAATGTGAGCTAAAACGACGTTTTGAGACGAAAATTGTGAATGCGAAAGTCGTATTTTGTGTTGTGTTTAATTTTTTTGTGTGATTATCGTGTTTTGTAAATACGAAAAATACGAAATACGGGAGCTGATTTCGCAAATCGAGACGACGCGAAGGCACCGTAAAAAACAGGTTCAAGGTCGGTAGAAATAATGTGGAGTAATAAAAGTTAAAAATATAGGGTATAGGTGTGTAAGAAGTGTAAGAAATCGAATAATTTTGTCAGAAAAGAAAAGAAAATCGCCTGTAAACAGGCGATTTTACTTTTAATCGCCTGTTTACAGGCGATTAGGTTTTTGTTTTGTGATTTTTCTTTGATTTATTTTAATCGCTTGTTCACTAGCGTTTAAGTTTTTGTGTTGCATTTCGTTTTGCAAATCTCGGCTATAAAAGGAGGGCTAGGTTAACTCATTTCATTCATCCTTTCATCTTCCCATTCTCGATATTCCAAAAATATTCAATATATTTACGGAACGTTTGTCGAATTATGGAGAATTTTGAAGGGAACTTGCGCCGTTGGTGTGCGTCCTTGTCGGGTATCGAGAAAAGGCTCTTGAAAGATTGCGGAGTTGGCGTATTTCGTGGGCTGAGGCAGGTTCGAATGGAGTACGAGTTCCTGGATGCTTGTCTTGAGTACTGGGACCCGAGCCTGCATGTGTTCCGCTTTCCTTGCGGAGAGGTTTGCCCTCTAGTTGAGGAGTTTGGGGCCATTGGCGGGTGGGTGCGTATTAGCTTGCCTGTATGCGTCAGGCAGGAGCTTGGCTATAAGAGGCAAGTTCAGAACTACCTCCAGATGACCCGTGACGAGGTGGAAGAGCTATTTGTTGGGAGCCGTATCAACCTCTATCGCTTGTGTCAATGGTTTAGGAATAATGAAAACGGGCATATCTCTGCTGTGGCCAGGAGGAGGGCTTTGGCCTTTTGCTTGGTACACTGCTATATGTTCCCGGACTCTGTGTCCGAGGGGTCGTTGGGAGATCCGCGTTTAATTGCCGTTGTGGAGCAGATGGAAATAGGTTGCAATCCTTCTGCTTTAATTCTGGCAAGAGACGATCCTTGGATTGGACGACAGGGCAAGTAATAGGGAGCATGCGTACCGAGGGTGTCCCCTGATCCTCCAGGTGTGGCTGATGGAGCGTCTGAACGTGTTGAATGACCTTGGCTTCGATGGTGAGTATGTCGCAGGAGGCATTACCAACCGTTACATGCGATGGTCGGGTCCAGACGAGCGTCCTAATGACTATTTCCCTGAGTTTGTGAGGTCATGTGCTATTCGTTGGTCGGTATCATGGTGGGGAGTGGTCAGTGTGACGGTGAGTGCAGTAGGCGATGGTCCCTCTGGAGTCCTATTGTGTGGGTTTGAGATGGGAGTTTACATCCACCCCCTGCGGGTGAGGCGACAGATAGGGTATGCACAGTTCATTCCTGGCCAGGACACGAAGGTACAGGACATGGTTGTGTTAAATAACCAGGTGACCGATGAGTGGGTCGGTGGTTGGATCATGCGTCCTAAGTGGCTTGTGGCTGGTACTCCTGGGACGATCCGGGTGTCGAGGGCCTCTGTTAAATGGACCGTTGCTGAAAGTGCTCGGGAGAGGGCTCGCCTCCGTGCTATAGAGCCTAATGAGCCTCCGCCGACGTCTGCCTACGACCCGATCCGCTTTGAACGCAATAGTGGTGGGGGTGATGCTTCGAGCTCGGTGCCTCTCTCGGCGGCTGAGTGCGTGTTTGGTCGTCGTCGTGTTCAAGGGCCAGGTGCTCCGGATCGTCACGGTAATGTTGGGGGTCGCCGTAGAGGTTGAGGGTCGGTGCTCTCTGGTTCAGCTGAAAGTCGTCAAATCCGCCGGATAATGAAGGGAACCTGATGTAGTTTATGTGTATTTTGTTAGTATTATGTTCATATTATGCTGTACTATGTATTATATTGTCTATCCTAAACCCGATGTACATGCCGGGACTTGTATAAATATTGTAATATATATTGTTAGTGTAGTTCATGCTTCTACGTTTGAAAAATCCAAAATGTAACCGTCCTTTTTTAAGATTAATAAAGATCAGGTTTTTATTTACGACTTTGCCTAATTTTGTTTATTATTCTGTGTAAAATTCGTTGGCTCTAATTTCTTTTTCAAAGTTTAGAATGCAAGCATGGTTTTTAGGAAATTTTTTTATTGACTATTCCCTCGACTTTTTTAAGCTTTGGGTTTGTCGTGTATCGTTAAATGTTGTTCCTTTTACCCTTTGGGCTATGGAACGTTTTTGTGATGACTGTGTCCTTGACTTTTTTAAGCTTTGGACGTGTCTTTTTTGTGTTGAATATCGCCTTATTTTAACCTTTTAGGTCATGAGGCGAGTTTTGTGGTGACTATGTCCTTGACTTTTTTAAGCTTTGGACGCGTCATTTTTGTGTTGAATATCGGTTGTGCTTTTTGCAAACCTGCCTACGTATCCATGGAAAATGGAATCAAACCGGCGTAGTTCAGGATGTGCATGTTTAGGGGCATGCCGGCCCATGAGTTGTGTTTGCTTTTTTGTGGTGAATGTGCACGTTTAGGGGCATGCCGGCCCATGAATTGCTTTTGATTTTTGTGGAAAGAAAGAGCATGTTTAAGGGCATGCCGGCCCATGAATTGTGTTTGATGGATGCATGTTTAGGGGCATGCCGGCCCATGAATTGTGTTTGGTGGATGCATGTTTAGGGGCATGCCGGCCCATGAATGATTTTTAGAAAATTGTATTTTATAGATGCATTGGAAGGGTTTTTTAAGGGTAGTATTTCTTGAGTTGGTCGAGGTTCGTTGCGAGGTTAAACTGTTGACCGTCCAAATCGATCAGTTTCACTGCTCCGCCTGTGTAGATTTCCTTGACGAGGTAGGGCCCAGCCCAGTTAGGCTTGAACTTTCCTCGTGGGTCGACTGGAAGTGGTGCTCGGACTGACTTTAGTACGAGATCACCTACTTTTATGTTTCGCGGCCTGACTCGTTTGTTGAATGCTCGTTGTAATCGTGCTTGGTACATTCGTACGGTACTCAGGGAATGAAGTCGGCGTTCGTCCAAGAGCATGAGTTGTTCGTAGCGTTCGCGGGCCCATTCTGCTTCTGGGATGCTACTTTCCATTAGTATGCCTAGTGATTGTATTTCTATTTCCACTGGTTGGACGGCTTCCATGCCGTAGGTGAGGAAATAGGGGGTCATGCCTGTAGGGGTGCGGATGGTAGTACGGTATCCCCAGAGCGCATATGGTATCTTGTTGGGCCAATCTTTGCAACTGTCGATCATTTTCTCGAGTATGGTGACGACTGTCTTGTTTGCTGCTTCAACGGCTCCGTTAGTTTGGGGTCGATAGGGTGAGGATTTGTGATGCTGAATGTTGTATTTTGTGAGCATGGCTTCTGTCTCACGCTGAAAGTGCGATCCTTGGTCGCTGATGAACTCATGGGGTATGCCATATCGGCATATGATGTTTGTCTGGATGAACTTGGCGACTTCTTTGGAGCCGAGGGTTCGAAAAGATGCTGCTTCTACCCATTTTGTGAAGTAGTCGATTGCCACTAGCACGAAACAGTGACCTCCTGCTCCGATGGGGTGGACTTTTCCTATTACGTCGATGCCCCAGGTTGAAAAGGGCCAGGGCGAGGTTAGGCTGTATAGTGGTGAGGGGGGTACATGCTGTACATTGCTGAAAATCTGGCAGTTGTGGCAGTGCTTGATGATGAGGCGTTATTAGTAGGAGTTTAGAAGTCAGTTTTATATATTTTGAGACACTTGGAGGTTTAATTAGTAGCTATTTTGATATATTTTGCATTGCGGTGAATAATTTGTTAATTGTCACTTTTATAATACTTTTATTGATCAAGACGGTTCGTTGCTGTTTCCGCGACGAATATTCACAAAGAAATGAAGAATAAAGAAGTTCAAGAAAGAAAGTACAAGACCAAGTCGAGAAGCTGTTTTGTAAATAAGAAAACTTGTAATTTATTTTAATTTAATTAATCGGATTTAGGAAAGTGTAATTAATTAGGTTTTAGGAAATTGCCTATATAAGGCTTAGCTTTATTTTTATTAGGAAAACGACCATACTTTTACTGCTTCTTTTTATTTATTCTCATAAATCTTTAGAATTAACTTTCATACTTTTTAATCTCAATTCTTAATTTCTAAATTCTTATACTTGATACGATCGATTGAAGCGGCGGTAATTAATCTGTGAGATTTCAATTTCTCTACTTTCTCTTGAGTATTATTCAATTGCTTGTTTTAATTATTGATTTTAATCTTGATTAGAGTGATCAACTAATTAGGGTTATTATTAATTCATATGCTAGATTTGATTATTGGCTCAGTTTGCTTTATTAATCTTATCGTCGTAGCAATTGTGATTGATTTATCGTACTCCGTTTGTCGTAAGTTAATCATAAAAGTAATTGAATTTGTGACTCGAGTATTAACTGCGTTGTTAGTATTAGTCATCTTTATTGATTCTCGTGCTGATTCTTCTATTGACTTGAACTTGATATCGCGTGATTTGGGTTAGTCTTAGAAAGGGTGATTTAGGGCATCCGTTTTGACCTAATTACTGACTTAAGAGAGAATACGTTAGTTGATATAATTGAACTGTATCGGCTTTCACAATAAAGTGCTCAGGATTAATAGATTAATTGTTTTCAATGATCAGTGATTTTATCGTTCGTGGATTTCGTATCGTGTCGAGTATTTCCCCTATTGAATTGCTTAGTTTATTAATTGTTTTTACGTCATAGTAGTTTAGTTTAGGAACTTTATTTAAAATCCCCCTTTAATTCGGTTACTTTTACTCTACATTATCATACACTTTAATTAACTTAGTCATTCTCTGTGGGTTCGACCCTTACTTCCACTATATTGCTAATTTAGTAGTTAGTCGGGTAAGTGATTATAAATTTACTTTGACGGCATACGACTTTAAGCCCGTCAAATTTAGGTATTGGATGCAGTCTGCTTCCATGGTTGCCCAATACCATCCTAGCTTGACGGCGGTTGTTAGGGGCAGGATGTTGATTGCCGAGCCGTTGTCGATGAGGGTAACGAGTAGCACCATATCGCGACACTCTACGGTTATGTAGAGTGCTGGATTGTGTGGATCTTGGAAAGGTGGTAGGTCGGCGTGGGAGAAAGTTATGGCGCCTGGTAGCCAATCCCGGATGACGTGGTCAATGAGTTGTGCTGGCAGGACATTTTCGGTGTTACGCCATGTTGTGTTAAAGGAAAGGTCGTTCGTTATGGGTAGGATGGTTATACTTTTGACTATGCCCTTGTCTCTGCCTTTGCTTGTGTGTTTGGGAGGGAATCCGGGCGGTGTTAGTAGTTCTGCTGGGTCTTGAAACAGGCGTTGGAGGTTAGAACTCTTATCACGGCCGTCGGACCGTCTGAGGGGGTGCTGATGAGGGATCTGGGTGAAGGTTCCTTTCTTGTCCTCATGCCTTGGTTTGGTTTTTGTCTTAGCTTGGCGAATGTGATCGATGTCGCTACCGTTGTTGTTGATGCTGTCGTAAAGGACGTTGACCTCGTGATCGCCCGCGGGAGCCGGAAGGGGATAATTGAGGATAGGGTGCGTTCCTACGAAGATGGGGCGAGAATGGGGTGTGTTATGTTGGTTTAACGGTTTAGGAGCTATGCTTGGTTTATCGATCGTTTCATTGTCAATCATGTCTTGGATTACGTTCTTCAAGCTTGATTTCGGTGTCATGTCCCTTCCCCTGTGGAATTCACAGTACGAGTCTTCGTGCCATGATAGTGGTTTCTTATCCTCAGGTGGTACACTGGTGGGTTTCGGAAGATGCAGAATGTTCTTTTTCACGAGCTTTCCCAATGCTTTTAAGTAGGACATAAAGAGGGGGTCGAACTTCCGTCGTTGCTGTGACGAAAATTGGCCGACTGATGATGATCTGGGTACAGCAGGAGTGGGTTATGCTAGGAGTATTGGTTGTGCTGCTAGTGCCTTTGAGTTGACGGTGTTAAATGGTTCAACTTTCGCCGTGGTTTGAAAAGTATCGCCCTGGGGACCGTTGTCTGTGGTTTTGGCCAGTTTGTATTTGTGAATTTCATCCTCCAGGGACCGGATTCTCTTGATGTGTCGAGCAGACTCTTCGGCGAATAGTCTTGCGTTTTTCTCGGTTTCGATCTTTTGCATGGCGGCCAGATGTTCGAACAAAGCGGTGAGATTGGCTACCTTGTGGTCGAGCAGCCTTACGTGTTCGGTGATCGTCATTAGCGGAGGAGGCGGTGGAAAGGCAGCTTCATCATTTGCGAGGTTGAAACGGAAATTCATCTTGTGTTTGCGAGCCGTGTGTTCAGGGTTTTTCAATGAGTGGACCTGACAAAGTTTTAAGCTTTTAGTGATTCTAAAAGGGAAGAAAAGGCTCAACGAAAAATCACATTCACGACCAAAGACAAGCAAGAAGTGTAAAAAGTGGGTGCAAGACTCGACTCGTGTTTTTAGCTTTTAAAATGACACGGGAATCTTTTGAGGTAGAGGCATATTGACACGTCTCCATTCTCGAGGTAGAAAAAAAAATTGTATGATCATAATCCGATTAACCCGGTTTAGCGGTACGTTGCTGGGGTTTTATCATTAGATTACGATAAAAAGGATCAAACCGAAGTAGCGATAGGCTAGTCGATCTGAGGATGTTAAAATTGGGTAAAAGGCGATCAATTGTTCGCCTTTTATGTGTGACTCAGGGAATTAAATCAAAATGACGACATGTCACTCGATTCAAAGTTGAAATCAACGGGTCCGCATTTGCACGAGCCCGCGTTTTTTGAGAGAAAAAGATCTGGTTAAAATCGGGATGACTAATGAGTCACTCGACTTAGAGCTAATTCTAAAGTACAAAACAGGTTAATTTTGTTTTAAAATATCCGAAATGAATTGACATTCTCGGGTTTTTGCTTTGTGAAATGTTTTTAGCAATAAATGTATTATGACGATACGTCAGTCGCATAATTTATTTACGTTTTGGAAAAGATTGGAAATATAGTGATTATTTCCGATCGGTTTTAAATGTCGCGGCGTATTATTTATCAGGTTCAAATGACTATAGGCCAATGACCCTGACTGTATTACTTTAAAAACACGACCTTTTGAAAAAAAAAAGGTTTTAAGAAATGAATTTTCAAAATGGACGTATTTTAAATGTATAATACCTAGGAAATGTTTTTGCATGCAATGGTTTTGAAAGACGACTATAGTTAGGGTACTATACCTTCACACTTGTACATATAAACACAGGTTTTTGGTTTATAGGGTAAGGTTCCCTCCGGCCATTCCCGTAACGTTTAGGTAGGGGCACCCGCAAGACTACACACGTCTTAGGTGTGAATTCAATACGGGCCCTAGAGCGTTCGAGTTTGACTGGTTACGATCGTTTGTACGGATGCCGTACTTGTAATCGTGGAGGGGTGAGAGAACGACGTGTCCAGAGTTATCCCGCTTATGAAGCGAGCTTTACTAGGGGCCGTTCCTCGAGGGGTGTGGTCATGAATCAGGAGGATTCTACTCAACGTACTTTTGCCCAAATATCGAAAGCGTAAATGTTTTCAAAGTTTCAAGCTTCACTTCTTTATGATTTTAAAATAAAAGAAAAACTAGTTTTTCAAAAATAATAAAAATCATGCTCGTCCCCAGCGGAGTCGCCAGCTGAAGGTACCGGGAAGGGAAGGAAAACCTATCGACGCCAAGGCCTTGGCCTCGCCGTGCGGGGCGCCGGTTGAATGCGCCTCGCAGGAAAAAGTGCGAAGTTTGTAAAAATGGGGAGATCATTGCATGAATTTGTGACAAAAAAGAAAAGTAGAAAATCCTTTTTGAAAATGTATTTTCGGAGTCGCCACCAAATATTAAAGGAATTTGGAACCTATTCAACGCGTCTTGAAATACAAGACACGAGTGTCTCAGATTTCAAGGAGCGTCGATACCTATCCGTCTGAGGTTTGAAACCAAAGAAGGGATTCGGAGTGAGGTTACTTTTCAAAAGTTTTGACAAAAATGTATTTTTGAAAACTGAAATAAAAAAGCCTACATAAAAGTAGTCTCTACTAATTTGAAAACATTTGCTTAATTTCGATATTTGGGCTAAAAGTCACGCTACGTACAAGTGCGAATAAGTATGACTCGATAAAAATCCATAAATAATGTAAATTGTCAAAATAATGACATTTGCTATAGGAAATGTACGTTAAATAATAATTTATTGACTAAATTATTACTATAAACGTTATTTTCCGACCTCGTATTTTGACTCTTAAGATTTTGTGAAAAACCCTCAGTTTTGCATGCTAAAAGACTCTATGAAACGTAATAATTTAGTGTTGGATCCGTGATTCTAGTCGTTATTTAATGCACGAATGAGGACTTGCATAATTATAAAAGTGACGTCGGTTTGCATTAGTGATAATGAGTCGTTTATTTATGCGATATTGGCGGGGTTTAGACGGATTATGAATCCGAATTGCTACAACCGTATTACGAATACGGCTTCGCTAATGCTAATATCGGGTTGGGGTTAATGTAACCCCTTTGTCCGAGTCTCGAACGTCCAAAACGTAGGTAAAATGTTTACCTTTCGAAAATGCAAAGACGGTATTTTTGAGTGGATTTTGTGAATAGTGTATGTGTGTTGAAAAACCGATTCTTTGAAATGAATGAAGGGGGTTGGTATTTATAGGAAAATGGCTCGTTTTTGTGCATTGACAAAACTTAATCGCCTGTGAGCTTGTGATTAAGTTTCAGTGCAGCCGCCAAATGAAATAAAAGAACCAGGGTTGGGAGAGGAAAACATAATCGCCTGTAAACAGGCGATTTAGTCTTTAATCGCCTGTCTACAGGCGATTTTATTTTTGTTTTGGTGTGCTGCTTAAGCCGCCTTTGGCTTAATGACTTTTTTTTTATTGTGATGATTATGTTTTGTGATGTAATTTGGTCGTGTGGGTTAAGTAATTTTTGGGCCAAATTAGTTTTTGATCCAATTTTGATTTTCGTGTTTCGGTTTTTGTCGTGTTTTTCGGTTTTGGCTCGAAATAAAATAATATTAAAGTATATTATTTTACGGTTTTATAGAGTTTAATTTTGTGAAAATGTGACATGGGACGCACTTTGGCCCGTTTTGCGTGTTGCGTTAGTGTGCGTTTTGGGTCGTTTTTGTAAGTATGGGCCGTTTTGTAGCTAGTTGGGCTGTTTTTGTGGCTTGGCTTAATAAGACGTTCCTGTATCGTGCTCGTGTTGTGCTTAATATGACTAAGAATGACATTCATTTTTATGATTATGCAAATCCAAATTAATCCGTTAAAAATGACTAAATACGTTTTAGACACTTTTGTACCGTTTCGACTCTTTTAAAAGCATGCATGAAAGTCCTTTTCGTCATCGGGTTTGTTTTTGGGGGGGTACGGATACGGGTATCTACAAAGGCGCAGGATCACCTGCATAAAATTCAAAGGCATACACAGACAATGCAAGAATAAAGAAATTACTCAGAAAGGTATAATACGTAAGAACGACGCAAAGCAAGCATTAGGCCCAAATACTAGACAGATGGGGCCAAAACAAAGCACAAGCACTGGAAAGCATATCTCATGACACGTATATTGTATATGTGCCCTACACAGCAAGTTCAAGAGCAAGCACGCGCAAAAGCAGCAGAGAACTAGCCAAAACAGCAGAAGACAAGCCTTTTTAATCTAAAAATAGCAGAAAGGGGAAAAACGCTACAGAAAGCCAGAAACCCATATTTTCTGAGACAGACCCAACCCATAAATCACAATAAGCACGTGCAAAAAATTTTATGCGAAAACGATGTCCCGAACACCTCGACTGAATAGCTTTTACAAAACACCTCCAAACTACAAAAACGGCTTTTTCTTGACCATAACTCAACCCAAAAAGCCCCCACTTCCCACAAAACAACCCCCTAGCCAACACAGAAGACATACATTACCATACATTCCATGAACGAGGCACGAAAAGCGAGAAAAAACGGTTTTTATAAGCCTAACCTAAACTACAAAAAACTCTCCAAAACACCTCCAAACAACACATTCCCTACAAAACAAGGCCAAATATGTACCATACTAGCCATGACAACACGATGCGGAGAATTCGGGCAAGTTTCGGAACCGAAAATTTAGACCAAAATTTCGGCCCCTGTACAAAACTACATGAAAATTACGGTTTTTCGAGCCGTTTTTCGCACACAAGCCACCCAAACCTCCACACAAGCATACTACGACATTTTCAAAATAACCAAGCCACTCGGGATCGCCTTACGCTACAAAAACAGAGCACAAGCCCCGACTTTACCCCCTTTTACACGGTTTTTCACCCAAACGTACCGCTTTTCGCACGCATTTCAACAAAACGAACTCACCAACGCATTGTACTACTAATGGGTAAGCTACACTGAACTTTTGAACCATTTTCGAGACGTTTTCAAAAATGATCAAAATGCCCCTACACTACAAAACGCACGAAAATCGAGGCCACGAGTCGGGTTTTCACACACGATCAACAGAGACAGCAGCATAGGCCTTGCACGGCTCCCAAGTACCAAGCTCAAGCAAAGACGAGGGCTCAAAATCGAACCAACACTAGTAGAAAATCCCCCTATAGTGTCGAGGCTATCGTGGCGGTTCTTAAAAAAACGACACCAAAAGTAGGGTGGAAGATCTATAGTGGCGGTTCCAAGTTAAAAATGACACTAAAAATCAATGTGGAAGAGGCTTTTAGTGGCGGTTCTAACAAACAACCGCCACGATAGGTCTATAGTGGCGGTTCTAAAATAAAACCGCCACTAAAAGATGCTTCTTTTTTGTCTCACAAAGACTTTGAGAATAGTTTTTAGTGGCGGTTGTATGTTAAAACCGCCATTAAAAGTATAAGTAACCAAACTTTTAGTGGCGGTTGTAAGATACAACCGCCACTAAAAGGCACGCACTAAAAGTTAGAACCCTAAATATTTCAAAGTGGCTGTGTATCCAAAACACTTCAAATCAAAAACCAGCTCAGCCCTTCTTCTCCTTCTTCTCCGACCTTCTTCTCCGTCGTTCTTCTCTTCTCCTTCGTCCCTCCTTCGTCCGTCCCTCATCTCCTCAGCCCTCATCTCCTCCATTCTAATCAAAAACCAAATTTCAAATTTCTTCTTCTCCTTCTTCTCTCGATCGCCATTGTTTTAAAAATCACTCGTCAAATTTGAGTTCTCCTCCATTCTAATCCATTATTCTGAGTAATTAAAGGTATTATTCCTATTTAATCCTTTCATTTGATTTTCTTCGATTTTAAGTGTCGATTTCATTTGATTTTCTTCGATTTAACTCGATTTATCAGAATGCCACGAGTTTCATTTTATACTCAAATCAGATGCTTGTAAAAATCGATTTGTTTAGTTTCATTTTATACTCAAATCAGATGCTAAAATCGATTTGTTTAGTTTCATTTTATACTCGATTTAACTCGATTCATTTTATACTCAAATCAGATGCTTATTCTAGTTGGTAAAAATCGTATTTTGGGGTTGGCTTTGTTGTCTATGCTTGTACGTATGTGTGTGGTTGTATGACTGTATGTGACTCAAAATAGGTTGGATTTGTTTAGTTTCATTTTGTATGACTGTATGCGACTGCTGGGTTGTTGTTTAGCCGTGAAAAGTTGGCGGCACCGTGTCAGAATCGCTTGTCGGATTATGGCCTGTTGTTGTTGATGTACCCATTATTGTTATGGTTGTCGTTTCGTTACTATTCCCGCTGTCAAGTCTTGTTTGCTGCCGTTATCGTCTTGCTGTCGCTGCTGTAATTAGGGCTGCTGCTGCCCGATTTTTATTCACGACTGATGGCCGTGTTTTGGTGGTGTCGTGAGTTGAATTGATGTTTCGATTATGAGGATTGCCATGTAGAATGAATTGGATGCTTAAACCTTGAGTGACGCCGTGAATTCGCGTGGATGTTTGTAGCACGTTAAACTTGGTGTGTGTATATATATATACTAGCTGTGTCGTGTTATTTCTGCTGCTGTCCATCTTCGAATAGCGTAGTGTGTTGGTTACTGTGCTTGGGCGTGTGTAATCGAGTGTGAATAAAGCATGACCCGTGAATGGGTCGCGTGTGTGTTGTGTGGGTGTGCGTGAGAGGCTGTAGATGTGGGGAGTTAGCAAGCGCGTTATGGCCATCAAATTATGGGGCAGAAAAGCGTGGAACACTAGACAATGCAATGCTAACTTAATCAAAGTTTAAGTTTAAGTTTAAGTTAGTGTAGCATCATTTTGGTTTTCATTTTAATTAATAAATGTTTGTTTTTGGTTATTAGTTACTAGTATGGATCGAAGTTGGATGTATGTACGACAATGTGAAACAGGTAGACCTATTTAATTAATTCCCAACTCATTTCTCAGCAATCCCTTTACATTGATACATGCCCTTGTCTGTTCAGGCGACAGCATTCGGCATGAGAAGCGTTGTTTACGTGCCACACATCAACCTGGATACAGTAGCAGCATTATCCACATTCTGTGATAAGGCCAGCATGGTGAGCAGTGGATGAAATTTTAATGACGATTCATGTTGAGTGGAGTAACATTTATCTAAATCAAATTATATCGGTTATGCTAACGTTTTATCACCTAACGTTAATAATCCAGGGATGCCTTGTAGCGCCAACGCTGTCAATAGGTTCCATACTTCTTCAACAGGCAGCAATCACGGCCTCATTCCACTACAACAATGTCGAGATCGTTGAATCAAGACCAACTGCGAGAGTAAGTCCATGGCATTATTTATGGTCAATGTAAAATTACGTTTTTCACAGCTTTAAGGAAGCGATGTCAGAGTTGGTTTTTTTCGTCTCAAAATCTCACATATCTAAAAGTAGTCTAAAATCTCACAAATGACACGATTTAACATGGATTTGCGTTGAGACTTTTGTGCAATCAACATAAAATTTAAAACTAACCTTGTGAAAGGAAAACAGGATCTTCCCTCGCAAGACGCAGTTCAGATAGCGAACAATTTATCAAATCTCGGCCAGCTCTACAACAAGGAAGACATATCAACTGATGTTGCAGTAAGAAAATACTCAAAAAAATTAAATAAGACTAAACGACAAAATCCAACGATTTCTCTTTTCCTGTTTCTGAAACCTTGCTCGATTTCATTTCAGAATGCACCTTTACATTTTCCTCAGGTATTCCTGACGGTTTCGATCTTTTTTCTTCCTCAAGCTTCCATTGATGGAGCTCCATTGCCTGCACTTATGTGACACTTTCAACTCAAGCTTCCTTTCACTAGTAATTTTTTTTGGTTAGTTTCTGTCACTTACTCTTTGTCTTTCTCTCTCTTTAGCAATAACTGCTTCTTTACACGCTTCGCTGTACATTTGCATGGTTTGCTTAAGCTCAAGCTTCAGCCTTCTCATATCATCTCAGATTCGACTTCTTCCTGCGTTTAATTTACGTACATGATTTTTTTCTCCCTTAAAGTAGGTAAGAATGTCCATTATAAAAGCCGAACTAAAGTTGAAATGTTCTTACACTTAGCTGCGATGAAGCAGTTGAGCTTCTTCCACTTTCCTGTGATATGAATGAAAAGTCACGTAAGGGGCTAAGTTCATTAAT
Organism: Dianthus caryophyllus; assembly: GCA_023091065.1. Classification (NCBI taxonomy): domain Eukaryota; kingdom Viridiplantae; phylum Streptophyta; class Magnoliopsida; order Caryophyllales; family Caryophyllaceae; genus Dianthus; species Dianthus caryophyllus. The sequence goes on along the minus strand of CM041527.1, from coordinate 16,258,929 downwards.
TAGCTCTTAGCGGAAAGCGTACTGATCCGACGAAACTTTGCTCTGATGAACTGGTCGATATCCTTGGCGTGCGAGTTGAATCCATATAGTCGTATAGTGATGAGGAGAAAGGAGGTCGGTACTTGTTCTATCAGAAGAGCTCACAAAGGAGATGTCTGTATCACCGTCTGGAATGTCGCTGAATAATAGCCTTTCATTTATTCTACCTGACCTGATTCGACATTTATCAAATATTTAGCTCATATCATCGACACATAGTTTATTCACTAGTATTCCCCTAGATGTTTCATTCCCCAAGTTACCACATTTATATTAAAATGGACGTTTTATATATATATATGATCATTGGACCCCGGCCCTAAATGTGTATTGAGTGTGATTGTGTTTTCTAATCACAATGATCTTTAGACATAATGTTTTATATATACGATGTAGCTGTGTATTTCGTGTGAATGTGTTTTACACATACATCTTCACGTGACGATATTTTCATTTTGTGTTTCTAGGTGGTTTTGAGAAGATCAACAACGGGAAGTTGCTAAGTTCGATCTCATGGAGTTATCGATTAGAGAAGTGTTTAGTGTATGTATGTTTGCAAATTATTGTTGTGTTTTATATTTATTTGGAGTAAACTTAGAATTTTTATGTTGGATGTGTTGTTGGTTGCATGCACATTTGAAATGAATTTTATATATCGTGTCGTTGTTGGATATATTGTTGTTGGATGTGTTGTTGTTGGCTGGATGTTGTTGTGGGATACAATGTGGTGTATATATATGTGTTGTCGGATGTGGTACGTGCAGGAACGTACTCATATGTCGATCGTCAAATTTAGACGAGGTGGATCGTCAAATTTAGACGAGGTCATGCCGAAATTTTTTCGTATTAAAAAAAAAATTAATAACATACAGTGGCGGTTGTAGCTTAAAACCGCCACTAAAAGTCTAAAATATGACTATTTTGAACAACTTTTAGTGGCGGTTGTAGCTTAAAACCGCCACTAAAGTCTAAAATATGTCTTTATTGAACACCTTTTGGGGGGGGTTGTAAGCAACGCCCCCCACTAAAAGTCTCAAATATGACTATTTTGAACAACTTTTAGTGGGGGTTGTAGCTTAGAACCGCCACTAAAAGCTCACTTTTGGTGGCGGTTCTAAGCTACAACCGCCACTAAAAGTTGTTCATCAGAGCTATATTTTAGACTTTTAGTGGCGGCTGTAGCTTACAACCGCCACCAAAAGTGAGCTTTTAGTGGCGGTTCTAAGCTACAACCGCCACTAAAAGTTGTTCAAAATAGTCATATTTGAGACTTTTAGTGGCGGGTGTAGCTTACAACCGCCACCAAAAGTGAGGCCTTTGGTGGCGATTTTTACAACCGCCACTAAAAGTATACGACCCCCACATAGACGTCGCTTCAAAATCGCCACTAAAAGCCATTTACAACCGCCACTGTAAGGTGTTTTTCTACTAGTGCAAACCGATAAATTCGACCTAAACCCTAGAAAACGGATTTTCGAGCTAAAACCAACTCAAACCAAATTCAAAACACGAAAAACCAAGTGAGTTGAGTACGTACCTTGGTCCATGACGAATCGTAGGAGTCGGAAAATCAATTTTTGATCAAGAAAATCGCCAAGACGAGTTTTAGGAGTTTTTGATTTTGTTTTGTTTTTACGGATGAAAATGAGCCAACCCCTCTCTCTCCCGTGTTTTAACCAAGAAACACCAAACAAAAATCTAATCGCCTGCAAACAGGCGATTAACTTTTAATTCGCCTGTTTACAGGCGATTATATTTTTATTTCATGGGTTTCAGTTTTGTTTTCGGCTGATTTTCCTCGGCCCAATATACTTTCAACCCATTCAAACACGTTTTCAACCCAACACAAAAACACGTAGCCTCCTTACGAGACGTTCATGAAAACCTAACCCTTTTTATGAGAAACACAAAAACACGTAGCCTCCTGTGGATACCCATATCCGTACCCTCCCAAACAAAACCCTGTGATGTAACATGGACTTTTATTACGCATGCTTTAACGTTGACTTAAACGGTTCTAAATAATGTCGAATTCATTTTGAGTCGTTTTGAAATGTTAAAATGAGTAGGTCGCTTCACATCGCACTTAAATAAACGTTCATTTTGTCCATTTGGAGTCTCGCTAGGTCCTTGTCCTGCTTCATTTGGCATGAGCTTTGCATTTGCACTACAATTAGCCCTTTTACATTAACAATGTCTAATTCAGCATTCCTAAATTCCTAAATTTAGGCCCGGTGGTTAGGACTACCCTTTAGCCTCCTCTTACGCAAAATATAGCCTCACGTCTTACCTTATCTCACAAAATCTATGCAAATACACCCTTTTCATTTTTCCGGGTCTCGGGCCCAAAATCGAGCCCAAACCCACCTTTGGCCCGCACTCCAAAGCCCTCAACAACTCTCTAGAAGATCATACTAGGTCTTCTTGGAGCACAAGTAAAGAGATTTGGCCGAATATTTCCAAGATTTGGCAATCCGGATTAAGGAAATACGAAATCTCGAAGTTAAAACCACACCAGCAAACCGCATAAGCTTATGCGGCTCATGGTGCAAACCGCATAAGCCTATGCGGTTTGCCCACCAAACCGCATAGAGCTATGCGGCTCCCTGGTGTGGCTTTTAACCCTGTCTTTCCTAATTTCTCTCGGCTATTCTCCTATATAAACCCCCTATGCACGACCTATTCACACAACTTTTCCACACAAGAAAACCTCTCTTCTCACAACCTCTCTTCCTAGGTTTAGTGCCCACTTGGGTCCCACAAAATATACCGTCTAGCACGGTATACACACATACATTCACAAAAGCCTCAAGCACTCAAATCCTTGAGTTCAACACACCATCCCGTGTTGAATTCATCTTCCTTTTAAGTTCAAGAAGCGAAGCTCTGCCCAGATCTGAAGCGTCAGGACAAGGTAGGTACCGATCCACTTGGATCAAAGCTTTTTCTTATTTTCTATGGACTAACAAAGGGGTCTACACTTTAGCGCCTGGCTTTGGCACCCAGCGCGCTTGCACTCCAAGTGTTCTATTTATTTCGTGTACACTCCATATCCGATGACACGCCAAAGTCGCATAAGCAACCGACCTTATAAAATAAACCAATGGACAATTGAACTTTATTTTATTTGCATGCATCTTGCACCTTCTTATTTTGCATTAAAATCAACTTAAACAATGAATTCGACCTTTAACTGACCCGTATTCGTGAACAAGTTAAACATGCTAAACTGAGGGTTTTAATCAATCTTTTGCATCTCAGATCTGCATTCTTTTACAAACTTATCGCACTTGTACGTAGCGATAACATTAGCTCAAATATCATCTTACAAGGATTGTTCTAGGTCAGTAGAGGCTATTTTTACATAGGCTTTCCTAAAAGGTTTTCATAAATCATTATTTGAATTAACTCTTTTTCTAAAGTACCCTCACCCCGAATCCAATCTGGTTTCATAGCCTTAGATCTAGGAGTGTCGGCGTGCTCCAAAATCTAGGACATGTTTTTAACTTAGAACATGGTAGCAGGTTCCTAATTTCCGCGATAATTAGGTGGCGACTCCATAACAGTTCTTAAAGGTTTTTCCAACTTAATCTTTTTTAACTTTAAAATCCGCCCTTAAGCAAGACGCCGAGTTGGGTCCCTCGACGCGGTTCCCGGGTTCCACAGTTTGGCGACTCCGCTGGGGAGATTTTATTTTTAAAAAAAAAAAAAAAACTTAAAACTAGCTTTTTTTTAAAAAAAATAAAGAGGTGAAACTTGAAAGCCTTGAACAATCCAAGTATACATATTTGAGCTATGCACATTCGTTTAGAGTCCATTCCTTTTGGAATCTAGGCACCCTTTGCACCCTCGAGAGGTGGTTCCCACATGCAGGCTTGTCCACTCGATAAAGCACATGCCGGACTAGCTTTCCTCTCGCCCTCCACACTGCCGTCAGAACGGCTATCTCGATCGCCAAAGGTTCTCCCTTCAGAAAACCTATCGCCCCGGCGTAAGGAAATGAAGGGGTTAAGTATCTGCCAAAGCGTACTCGAGGTAGTTGGAGGTGTACCCGACTGACTCTTTTTCACCCTTTTTGAGTCATACGTACAAGTTCGAGGCTATGCACTCCATAGTCTTTTTCAAAATAAGCATTTGCATTCATATCTTCGAAAACTCGCTTAAACGTTTCAAAGATAAATGAACCTAACATCTAACAAACTAACACTTTTCAAACGAAACTATCGTGAATTTTTGAAACAAGCTTTCTCAAAATTCCCTTTTTCACTAACAAGCAAAAACCCGAGCAAGGATTAAAACCCGAGCTCGTGAATTTATTCCTCTAGGTCACACGGCCTAGACTCCACTTTTAACATCCTCGACTCGACTTGTTAACCACTCTCGAGTCGAATCCATTCTCGTTTACACATCCGAACTCGAGCTCACCTCGGCAAGTCACCGATACTAGTTCGACGGGTGCAAAGCAAAATTTTTAACATCGAGACGAGATGTGCGCACACATCCTCGTCTCAAAAGCTTTCCTTAAGCCAAAACTTTTTGAAAATCTCCTTTTTCAAGCTTAAAAGGTCTTTCAAAACAATGAAATGAGCTAAAATGAACGCCTAAAATGAACATTGAACCTAGTAGGTCTAACTAGATACACGCCACATAACCTAATCCATTCTCAACATTCACGACTCAACTAGCTAACCGCTCTCAAGTCAAACCCCTTTCACCCACCTAGGCTCGAGCCCTTAACGATGAACAGTCAAATGGGCTCGACAAAGCTAACATCTTTAACATCGAGACGAGACGTGCGCACGCGTCCTCGCCTCAAAAGCTTCATTTAGCTAAAACCTTTTCGAAAATCTCCTCTTTTTCAAAACATAAAAGGTCCTTCTAAACAAAGAAATAAGCTAAAAATGAATGCTTAGAGTGATCGTGAGTCTAGTGGGTCGAGTCGTGTCACTAATATACGAAGTGAAATACAGGCCTCAGCTGGATACTCGCCGTACTAATAATCGCATAGTCATCCCCTACAAGAAACGAACCTGCACCCGCAAAATGGCCGGCAATGATGATGTTAACGCACTCCGTGAACAAATCACCAAGCTGACTGACGATCTCGAACGCCTGCTGAATCACCACAAGATCGAGATAAGACGTTTGGAACAACGTATCAAGGACAAGACCGACAAACACGTCTCGATCCACACTCTCGAGGCCCTTGGCCAACAGGACAATGAAGGCTTCACCGAGTATCTCTCTCGATGGAAAAAACTAAGCGCACGAATTCCAGATCGTCCACACGAGGACGAGCTTGTGCCTAAGTTCATAAACAACCTGCGACCCGTGTATCAATTATACATGCGGTACAGCAACATCCAAGACTTCAAACAACTCGTCAGGGTCGGCGCTCAAATCGAGGACGACTTTAGGACTAACGCCATGGTCAGATATACCGGCAATACCCACCAAGATAACTCACCAAAATCTCCTCGCCCGACCAAGAGTAAGGAAAACTGCACTGTGGATAGCTTTGACGCATTTGCAACCAAAAGCTATAGGAACTTCATACCTTACACTAAGGCATTCCATAGGTTGGTTGAAAACAACTACCTACAACCAATCGGGCCTACCAACGAGCCACCCGAAGACAAAAAGCCAAAACTTTGGAACCCGAATGCTTACTGTGCATACCACAGAGGCAAAGGCCACGACATCAAGATCGCTTCAAATCAAGCACGCCATCCAAGATCTCATCGACCAAGGAAAGCTCGACAAACCGTCTCAACCGTCCAAGCCGCCCAACGACGACAACCCTTTCGCCGACCACACAATCTCCGTGGGATCACCTCCCATTATGAACCGCTCCAACAATATCAAACCAAGCGACAATCAAATCATTGGCGCTTCGTTTAACGATAAAGGGGACGAATGGCCTATGCCCAACCAAGCCACGATCCAAGGTGACGAAAAGATTAACTCTTTTGCCATACAACCCAAACCATCCAACAAAAATCACCCTCCATACAACCACACGATCTTCACAGGATCACTTCCTCCCAAAGATCACTCAGACTTTGTCATGCCCGAAAACAATCCAACCCCCAACGCAGACATTGGGGATGAACTGACATACGAAGATGCGCCTATAAAATGCAAACCATCACGACTCAAAAGGAAGATGGCAAGAACGGAGGCGTCGGCAAACGCAAAGAAGAAGAAATCCTCTTAGGATCTACTCCTTTAGGTGTCGGGTCATCTGTCAACCCACCTTCTAGTTTTAGCTTAGACTTTCGAAAGCTAGCTTCAGCTCTTCTCCTGATTTGTCAAACAATTCTTCTTTAATGAATAATACGAATAAGTTTTCTTATGTCTCGTCTCAAGCTAAAAACAAACAAATAAACAATGAACAACAAGCAAAAATTAAACAAATCAATCAAACAACACAACATAAAAATCCGTGCAATAAAAAATGAACTAACGAATGAACAATCGTTAATTAAATACATTGCAAACATCGTGAGCAACCCAACGCAAACCCACTTTCCCTAAATCTTTGAAAACATAAATGGATTAAATAACCCATGGTTATCCTAACCCATTTATCACATGCTTTTTCACAAAGCATAACCCAAGAATGAGGACACATTCTTGGTGAGTCTTTCAAAGCGAACTCACGGCCCTTGGCCTTTTCGAACCTTCCTAAACAAAATCTTTTCAAACGACTCATTGTCGAACCAGCCCAGTAAGTAGCGTCCCTCGCCGTACCCTAGGATGGCCAAGCCCAATCTTGTGGGTCCTAGCACCGGATCGAATGGCTCAAACCACCTCGATCCATTTCTCCTTTGACAAAGTCCACGAGGACGAGCAAAACACATTTTGACACCTTCGACTCAAATAGCTTAAACGCCATTTCGAGCATCCACCAATAGGATCCTAGCAACACACCGTTAACATAAACTTCTAGCTTTCTATTACCAAACATCGTCGAGCATGAAACGTCTTAAAACATTTCTAGCTCAAAATCGGCCGCATGACCCGCGGTCATCACAACCTTTTTATCACAAAACTCGTTTCAAACCCGAGAATGTCATCCCATTCTCGAGGAGTTTCATGGCTCAAGGCCTTTACCTCTCTCAATATAAGCATTTTTTCGAAGGTTTTCACTAGCCCAAAACCTTCTAGGATCAGGCATTCCTCTTTTCGCAAAAGCACAAAACCCGAGAATGTGCAAACCCAATCCCGAGGACTTTTGATGTCGGACCAAGTGGCTTTAGCCGCTTCGTTTAACTCTTCCTTACGTAAATGCAAGAAAACGGGCACTACCGTTTCCATCGCATTTTCAAAGCACCCTCGGTTCAAGTAGTTCGTCACTACCTTGAATCATCTCTTATACAGAGTCAAAACGTGACAACACATTTCAACTCGAAACACCCTCTCACTTTCATCAAAACCGTTTCAAAGACAAGACGAATCAAAGTATGCGTTAATCGAGTCTCGACACCATGGGCATCGACGTGTACCCACGGCACGTCAACTGACAAGGCGTCCACTCAAGCACCATCGGCGATCTGGCAAATCTCCTCAAGCACTTCGAGTCTCTTAAATACGGGTCGAGTTTTTAAGCATCGAGTCAATCTCCGTCAGTCTAGGATAATCGAGTCTTCGACGTACGACACTTTAATAAATCGATAAGGGAATAAGTTTGCCTATAACCCAGTTTCCTTTTACCCTTTTTACTCACATTTCTTATACAAAACCATTTTGCACCGACATACATTGCATCCTAGGAGTAGCTATCCGAAGGAGGTCTAGGCCGGGTACGAAGGTCCAAGTCAATATCAAGTACAAGACAAAAACAAGAAGGTTGTCGACGACTAAACACCTACGGTTCGATAGTCTGCTTGTAGTCTACTACTCCGCTGCGTTTGGAGGAGGATCCATTAATTTGGAGCTCCACAGTGGTCATGAATTTGATCGCGACCAAAAGTATGAGTATTCCTGGATCGCCCTCCGTGTACTCGATCGCGTGCCTAATAAGCAAACGAACTTGTCAGAGGAGTCCGGCGTGATAGACACATGATCACATGCAACCTTCCCACCATAGGGTCTAGCAAAGTCGAAGCTCGAGCCCAAGCCACAAAGGGCCCGACGAATTCTCAAACATAAAAAGGGAATACAATCAAAGGTGAAAACAACGGCAAAAAGGGCAAAGTCAAAAGGAAACAAATCTCAAAGTTTCCAATCAAAAAGGAAACAAGTCTCAAGGTCTTTAAGAAAGGACAAAAACAACAAAAAGAAAGCCCGAAAGTCAAGTGGCTAAGTGAAGAAAGGTCTACTACAAAAATGGACCCAGTCTAAAACCTCTTCAAGGAACCCGTGCCAAAAGGACATATGGCACGGTGGACATTGCTCTGAGCCGAATTTGACACCAAGGAGCCCGTTATCGACACTACATCATTTCCCGACGACAGAATTTACAACATCAATGAAGAAGCGACATACTTCGATGGTTCATCCAATTATCGAGGTTGGAGAATAGGAATACTCCTCTTTTCCCAAATGGCGAACACGAACACCTCCCTCCATCAAATTGGACTTTGATGCGACAAACAAGCGGCCAAGATCAACTAAGGAGAACCTACCTTAAGATGCAATGTATCATGGTCAAACACATAAACACCCTTTTGGACCAGCGGGTCCTTAAACACGCACCTTTCCACATAAACACCTCCTTACCAAAACAAACACATCCTTTTCGAACTACGCTAGGTTTGATTCCGTACCCACGGATACGTAGGCCGCTCACTTGAGCTCAACCAACCCTTTTACACAAAACATCCCTATGTCTAAAGCTTCCAAAGTCAAGGACATCCTCACAAAAATCCACAAAAATCCACAAAAATCCACAAAAATCCAAGGCAAACTGTTTCTTTATCGAGGCGTTAAAACGACCACGTCGAGACGAAGTTGTGCTAGACCTAGGAGTAGTACTCTGCTTTTTCGTCTAACCTTGTTCGTTTTACAGGAATAACAGCATGCCGCTGAAGCAACCATGAGTCACCAAGCCGGGGGCTTTACCGATGCACGTGTCACAGTCACTTACATCCCTATCAATGTCAAGTCTCGAGTCACGCATACGATTCGTCTTTGTTTTTCAAACTTTTCGGCATTTTAAGCATCCCATTGACTCAGATATCGAGTCAACCCTCCTCCCATCAAACAATCTAGCGACATTTAAACCGCTCCTTTCAAAACTTTTCAGTTCTGAAAACGCTCCTACGAGCCGATACACTAATGCGTCCTCAAAATAGCTAACCACCTTTCAAAAGTAACCCAACACTCAAAACTTCACTTTTCCAAACACATGCTTTCGCAGAAGCAAAATGTGCCTTTCAAAAATGCATCTCAAATCCTTGAAATGCATCTCGAGTCATCGAAGTCCAAGCTTTTCCCAAAAATTTAACTCACCACTCGAGTTAACATACTTTGAGAAAAAGCATTCTTCGAATTTAACTCACTCGAGTTAACACATTTTGAGCGAAAGCTCTATCGAACTACGCCGGTTTGATTCCACATTCGTGGATACGTAGGCAGCTTACGCAAAGCACAACCGAATCTAGCACTACATCCCACTCCGTGTTGTCATGAGATTCCACCGAATTCTCATCCTCGACAACTGGGGGCTTTTCAACCTTTGAACTCAAATGACCCTCCACGGTCTTCACAACTCTAGCTTAAGCTCACAACGTCAAACACCCTTTCATCTTGCACGAAGCCTTACAACCGACATTTCAAGCGTTCATTTTTAAAGCTCATTTCGGCAACTAAAATGAATCTTTCACAAAATGATTTTTCAACAAAAACATTTTAATCCAAACATCCCAATCGGGAATCATTTCACTTTCAAACCCAAGCCTACTAACAACACAGGTTTAAGACGACAAAAGCAACTACAAGCCCAAGCCAAGCTACAACGAACAGTCATGTAATGAAGGGTTCACACAATCCTTATTACACAAGATCACCTAGACAACTAAGGGTGAAGACGACAGATTTCATCGAGTCACATCGAACCCGAGCCATCTCAAATAAGAACTCCTACTCCACCCACGCTACATTATTCTCCATTTTGCCTTAATTTCAATCAAATTAAGCCAAACTACGGGGGAAATTTCAAAACCAAACACCATACTCTTCACTTTGACTCAGTTTTTAGGGTTGATGACACTAGGATAGTAATCACCAAACGTCAATCTATTGATCTTGTGAGTGATCTGTACAGGCATGTAAGTATGTAACATGAGCATTATAATTCGAGACCGTAACAGATACTCCCTCAAGTCCAACATGATTTTCTCATTTCATTTTTGGGGTCCATCTTACTATTTGGTGTAGATGGGGTAATCCAAAAACTCCTCCTCCTAATACACATCCCATTATCCTTTGACTCAGTTTTTATCCAAAACTTAGCCAAACTCGAGGGGGTAATCCAAAAACTCCTTCTCCCTAACACACAAACACCCTTATCCTAATACAACCCATAGCCTCTTACATAGTTTGACTATCGTTATACACCATAACTCAGTCAAACTAGGGGCTCACATACACCGACACCATAACTCAGTCAAACTGGGGGCTGACGCTTCCTATCAAGAATCAAACCTTTACAACGAAAAATGGGATAATTTTTCGCATTTTTGCATTTTTGAGGACACCCTTGCCATAAACACACACACCTCCGGTTGAGCGACACCTCCAGAACCGCTACAGACATGAGCATGCACGCTAAAAGCATAACACTTTCATGTGTGCATCAAATAACAAACCACCCGAACATAGGTCCAAACACCCTAACATGTCCAAGAAGCATCCCAAGCACCACGCATCCAAGCCCGAGAGAGATGAGTATCACATGAATCTAAACGAATCACCAGATACCACGTCTCATGGTCAAAGCAGGCGAAAATGAAGATTTCAGAAGACAATCGCAGAATTCGAATTATTCCGGATTTGAAGCCGCGACATGTGTGAATGAGTTCACGTTTGAAGTCGCCGATTGATAAGAGATTCCCCGGAAGAATCACTAGTCAACAAAGCAATTTCTGAGACGTGTTTTGTTCCACGTTGTTGTAGGGATCGGATCCCATTCACTAATCAAATATTAGTGTAAATCAAATTACTCTAATTTGATTTAGCAAGATCTATGTAGTAACAAATTCATTTTGTTATAAGTTTAGAAATGTTATACCTTTCTCAAAGGGAAATATTGGGCACAAAATAAGAACTCCTTTCTTATTTTGTTTCTTGAGCTAACAACATGGATGATCCTCCAAACCCGAGTTTCCATAATAGGAAACCTCCTCTTAGTTGCACCCAAGAACAACTCCAAAACTTACAAGTGATTTTGATCTAGAAATCACTAATAAGCACTTGATAATATGTCAAATATTATTACTAACACTTAGTAATATTAAGAATAATATGAGAGTGAGTTTTAGAGAGAAAATAGTAGTGAGATGGAGAGAAAAATTCATGAATGAATTTCACTCAAGGCCTTCTACTTATAAAGGAAAAATTGGACAAAACAGTAGTGTGTAGAGCACACTATTTTCGGCCAACATGCATCAAGAGTGAGAGGAGAGTTTTCTTGTTAAGTGTTATAGCTTGCATGCTAATGATGGTGTCTAGCATGCATTACAATCAACAACCAAACAAAAGACTAGAAGACAAAAGTAATAAGACAAGAGGGAATCTCATCCTCCTCTTACTCTTATTTGGACGGTCCATTAGGGCTAATAATGGGTCCCTTTTGTTTTCAATATTTGTCCCACAAATACTTAAAATTTATCACTTAAATCATCTAATATGATAAAGTGTAAATTAATTAATCTCCTCTCAAAATATATGTACACTTACACATATTTAAAATGTACTTTTACTAATCTCATTAGTAAAATATACATGATTAGTGAATTAACATTTAATCACTAATTCGCATCTCCTCTAATAATTTTATCGATATAAAATTAAATCGTCCGAGTTCACAACTCGATTTCTCTCTAAATTAATTCACCGACTAACCGTTAGTCAAATTATCAAGTCACTAATCTAATCGTATCTCATACAATTAATTAGCTTTAATATTTGGAGTACGTTCCTATAGGTGTGACTTAAAGGGATCAATTGATTACCGCCGTTCTCACGACAATAACGTCAAACTCTAGCCAGCCAACCGTTATTGAATTACGTTAATCAATTGACAATAATATTGGATTATCCCCATGTATTCCTTAATTGAGATTTATTAAGTAATCGCACTATTGTGGAGGACACTTACTCCAACAATCTCCCACTTGTCCGAGACAAGTTGTGCATTACCAATTCTCATGTCCGTTTCACATCTCCCACTCAATGCAAGGTGTCTTACAGGTCGTACTTGCATTCATAAGATATATATCATGAGTGGTTTCCTCGATAAGGAGAGTAGTCATTCTGACCGGGAATCTACCGTAGATTCTTACCGAGCGTGGCCACGCATTTTGACTACTCCTCGAGTGGCCGAAAGATGTTTTACCCTGACGAGGGTGGACATTTCCTTCCACTCGATCAGATCAGTATAATGCAGATCACCATGACCCCAAAGATGCCCTTATAACCCCTTTCACGGCATGGCTTAGGACAAAAATGAAAGTCACTCTAAACCGCACCGACTGCATAATCCGGCCCACCAAAGAATCGACTAAAGGAATACTATAGAATTCCCACCACGACTGTGTTTCAATCTCATTGAAAAGGAATTTATAAGCGCCACCGCCTCGACAGAGTGTCTCACACCTGTCTATGCAAACGATCACCATCACATATGACCCTATGGTGTTGAACCCACCATCGATCGACTTGCAATCTAGTCTCTCCGAGACGTCACCTCATATGAGAGACTAGGGACCAAATACTTAGTTTATACCGTTCACTTGAATATGTTCAATGTTGTCACACAACTATTCGGATAAACAAAGTATGCATTCAAAATGACTTTAAAGAGTAAATATACTCTAAACAATGAATGTTATTTTCATATATGCAATAGGATACTTTATCCATTACATATCTCAAAAACTAAAGGAAATCAGGCATACGCCTCAACCCCATAGAGGCGGTGTGAGCGTCATGCTTAGCCCTCGAAAGAGGCTTGGTTAAAAGATCAGCGATGTTATCGTCTGTCCCAACCTTACAAATATCTATTTCCTTCATATCCACATTATCTCTTATAACATGGTATTTCCTCAAAACGTGTCTAGACTTATTACTTGACTTGGGCTCCTTTGCATGAAAGATAGCCCCACTATTATCACAATAAATAGTGATTGGATCTTCGGCACTAGGGACTACTCTTAGTCCATACAAGAACTGCCGAATCCATACAGCTTCCTTAGCAGCTTCCGAAGCTGCCAAATATTCAGCTTCTGTTGTAGAATCCGCAGTGACACTTTGCTTGAAAATTTTTCAGCAAATAGCACCCCCATTCAACATAAAGACATAGCCGGATTGGGATTTCAAATCATCCCCATTGGTTTGGAAATTTGCATCCGTGTAACCCTTTACACGCAACTCAAGTTCTCCTCCAAACACTAGAAACGAATCCTTAGTTCTTCTCAAGTACTTAAGGATGTTCTTCACAGCTATCCAGTGATTCTCACCGGGATTAGCTTGATACCGGCTCGTCATGCTCAAAGAGAAAGCGACATCGGGACGAGTGCACATCATAGCATACATGATTGATCTAACAGTGGAAGCAAGAAAGGATCAATTTCATGTGTTCAATTTCCTCAGGAGTCGTAGGACATTGAGATTTCTTCAACGTTATTCCTACACTCATCGGAAGAAAGCCTCTCTTGGAGTCTTTCATATTGAAGTTTGAACCTATCAAGAATCTTATCGATATAAGCTTCTTGACTCAATGCTAGTATCCTCTTGGATCTATCTCTATAGATCCGGATACCCAAGATGAGTTGTGCCTCTCCCAAGTCCTTCATTTGGAAATGGTTTCCCAATTCCACCTTTACCGAATTCAAACTTGGAACATCATTTCCAATTAGTAGTATGTCATCCACATACAAAACAAGGAAGGTTATCTTGCTCCCACTAAACTTCATGTACAAACAAGGTTCCTCGGCACTTCGAGCGAATCCCTTTTGTTTTATAACATGATCGAATCTGTGATTCCAACTCCTTGATGCTTGCTTAAGACCATAAATGGATCTCTTAAGCTTGCATACTTTTTAGGGTTGGATGTATCTTCAAAACCTTCAGGTTGTGTCATATACACTTCCTCTTCTAGAATCCCATTCAAGAAGGCGGTTTTAACATCCATTTGCCATATTTCATAGTCATGAAATGCGGCAACCGCTAAGATTATCCTTATGGACCGAAGCATTGCAACTGGTGCAAAGGTTTCATCATAATGAATACCTTGGACTTATGAAAAGCCCTTCGCCTCCAGTCTAGCTTTGTAAACATCTATATGTTTATCTATGCCGAGTTTGATTTTGAATATCCATTTACACTGAAGGGGTCTCACTCCTTCAGGTAAATCTACCAAGTCCCAAACTTGGTTCTCGTACATAGAATCCATTTCGGATTTCATGGCCTTAAGCCATTGTTCGGAGTTGGGGCTACTAATAGCCGCCTTGTAGGTTGAGGGTTCGTTGCTTTCGAATAACAACAAATCACCCTCCTCCTCGATGTTACCGAGGTAGCGGTCAGGTTGATGACTAACTCTTCCTGACCTCCTAGGGATTACAACCGTGTCAGAAGACGAGGGAACAGTTTCCTCATTTTCTGCGTCGGTTTGTGGCTCTTGAACTTCATCAAGTTCAAATTTTCTCCCACTGCTTTCTAGAAATGTATTCATTTTCTAGAAAAACAGCATCACGAGCCACAAACTCTTTGTTCTCGTGAGGATTGTAGAAGTAATGACCACACGTTTCCTTAGGATAACCTACAAATAGGGAACCTTTCCCGTCCATATCTCATATGGAGTCTTATTGGAGACTTCGATTTAGTGAGAATACGGTATACAATAGCGCAAAGCCCCAAAATGATCCAGGAAGCTCACTTTGACTCATCATAGACCGAACCATATCCCATAAAGTTCGGTTTCTCCTTTCTGCAACACCATTCAACTGTGGTGTGCCTGGAGGAGTCCATTGTGATATTATACCACAATTATTAAGATGTGAATCAAAACTCATTACTTAGATATTCGCCACCACGATCTGATCGTAGTGCTTGTATCTTCTTATCAAATTGGTTCTCAACCTCATTTTGAAATTCTTTAAATTTCTCAAAAGCATCACTTTTATGCCTTATTAAGTAGACATAACCATATCTACTTAAGTTATTGGTAAAAGTAATGAAGTAATGATATCCTCCTCTAGCAGTGATGTTTAATGGACCACATACATCGGTATGTATGAGTCCTAAAACCTCACTTGCTCGTGTCCCTTTACCATTAAAGGGTGCACGAGTCATCTTCCCTAAAAGGCAAGCCTCGCACGTACCATATGATTCGCAATCAAATGATTTGAGAACATTGTTCTCAACAAGTCTCTTTATGCGTCTATCGTTTATATGATCTAAACGACAATGCCAAAGGTAGGATTTGTTTGATTCATTCGTTTTGAGCTTCTTGTTCTCTATATGATAAACATTATTGACATCATTCAAAACATAAATATCTCCAATTGAAATGGCTTCACAATAAACCATTTCATTAGATGAAAAAGTACACCAATTGTGCTTAATCATAAAACAAAAGCCTTCCGCTTCTAACATGGAGACGGAGATAATGTTTTGGTTAGAGTTGGTACAAAATAACAGTTATTCAAGTACAACCCTAAACCACTAGCTAGAGTGAGTACAAAAGTTCCCACGGAAACGGCCGCTACTCTAGCTCCATTGCCCATGCGGAGATCTACATCACCCTTAGCTAGTGCTCGCGTGTTTCTCATCCCCTGTAAGTGACTTCAAAGATGAGACCCACATCCGGTATCCCATACCCATGTGGAAATGCAAGCATGATTTATGTCAATCATATAAAGACTAGAAGGAACAATATCTTTGGATGTCGCACATCCATCATTATTTTCCTTCAAGAATTTAGGACAATTGCGCTTCCAATGTACGGGTTTGGGCTTGGTATTCTCAATAGCGTTCCCCTTACCCTTATCTTCCTTGAACCGAGCTTCATTAGCTCTCTTCCCTTTCTTGACCCAATGTTTATGTTCTTCAATCTCATTGAAAGAACATCTTTTCTCTCATTCTCATTTCCTTTGATGTTCTCTTGGTTGAAGCACATCATCGTCACTCTAGTGAATATCTCATATGCACTTTGTGAGTAACGAAGCGAAATTTGAGAGTAGGTGACATTGACCAAATCAACACATTTTTCAAGTCATTGTCCACCTTTAGGCGCTCATCGTAGGCGGCTCGTGCTGCCACGGTGGCCCTAAGTCCGGGTTCGGCTGGAAGTTGTTCGGTAAGGTATTTAAGCACATTGGCGGATTGAGCGGCGCCCCTTATAGTCGAATCCCATTCGACAAGGTTGCTACCGTCATCTTTTAGGATACATTTATCCATCACGGTTCTCAACCATGAATATTTACCCAAAATGGGTGCGGGAGTTGAGGTTGTCATTGCGATTTCAAATAAATTATTCTACAACAAATATGAGGAAATTAACATTCATTGTACATTAATGACATTTGCTAAAACACTTTTTAAAACAAACGTCCATTTATATAATGATCTCCCACGAAATTATATAAATGATTCCAAGACTCGTTTTTCATATAAAATTAGACATCTCATGTTTCCTTTTATATAAAAACGACAAGTCAACACTTGACTAATTCTACACTAGAATGCTTGGTTGATGATTTTCTTTAAAATGCATCCTTAAGCCCCAAATAACTCTTATTTGGTTGAGTTCAAACCAAATTAGCATGGGACTTCCTCCCACTACTTACCCATGGTAACAAGGTTCCACGTCGCGGAGGTCCTCACGAACATGGGGTTCATAGTCGCTACATTTGGAAAGGCTTAATCTCAATTCATTTTGATAAAAATTGTGGGTGATCTTGTCAATTTTAGTCATAAAATTCTTTATAAGTGAACTAATTTAGGAATCGTGACTTAAATCGACAATCCTAGTGGGATATCGTGGTATGCATGGCGATTTTGGCATGTGTGCGGAAAAATAAGCAAACAAACAAGCATGATAAAGCAAGCATAATTCTAGTATGGCCACCTAAAAGTAATTAAAAATACAAGGAGTTACAAATTGGAAACCAACTCCTTTGGTCCCTCTTCATATGGACTTGATCCAAGCTCCTCCTTGCAAGCTTTAGAACTCTTCTAAGGCTCCATGTCGATCTCCATCGCCGGTCATTGGATTACAAATAGTTACAAGTATGAATTATAAATGAATACATAGCAATCCTATTATACATTTATAAATGAAATAAACTATTTAATTACAAATCGGCGATACGAGATCGCATTTAATTACAAACAACACGATATTCCCTTACATTACGGGCAATATCGGTAAAAATATAACAAACTATGCCCATACTAGTAAGAACAAACATTCATTCAATAATAAACATTCATCCAAACATGCATAATGTAAAGCTTATAAATAAAGACATGCCAAAATCGCCCTAAACAATAATCGCATTAATTCGTTTCAAACCGATCTCATTTTTAATCGATTAATCTTATATTAATCAATAATGCTTAAAACACCTTTTAAGCTTGAACCAAAACTTATAAACTGATTTAGAACACTCAAAATTAGTTTTCACTAATTCATGGTGATTTTAGTTCATAAACATACCGATGTATGTGGTAAAGGGACACGAGCAAGTGAGGTTTTAACTTGCTCGTGGATACCCATATCCGTACCCTCCCAAACAAAACCCTGTGATGTAACATGGACTTTTATTAATGCTTTAACGTTGACTTAAACGGTTCTAAATAATGTCGAATTCATTTTGAGTCGTTTTGAAATGTTAAAATGAGTAGGTCGCTTCACATCGCACTTAAATAAACGTTCATTTTGTCCATTTGGAGTCTCGCTAGGTCCTTGTCCTGCTTCATTTGGCATGAGCTTTGCATTTGCACTACAATTAGCCCTTTTACATTAACAATGTCTAATTCAGCATTCCTAAATTCCTAAATTTAGGCCCGGTGGTTAGGACTACCCTTTAGCCTCCTCTTACGCAAAATATAGCCTCACGTCTTACCTTATCTCACAAAATCTATGCAAATACACCCTTTTCATTTTTCCGGGTCTCGGGCCCAAAACCGAGCCCAAATCCACCTTTGGCCCGCACTCCAAAGCCCTCAACAACTCTCTAGAAGATCATACTAGGTCTTCTTGGAGCACAAGTAAAGAGATTTGGCCGAATATTTCCAAGATTTGGCAATCCGGATTAAGGAAATACGAAATCTCGAAGTTAAAACCACACCAGCGAACCGCATAAGCTTATGCGGCTCATGGTGCAAACCGCATAAGCCTATGCGGTTTGCCCACCAAACCGCATAGAGCTATGCGGCTCCCTGGTGTGGCTTTTAACCCTGTCTTTCCTAATTTCTCTCGGCTATTCTCCTATATAAACCCCCCTATGCACGACCTATTCACACAACTTTTCCACACAAGAAAACCTCTCTTCTCACAACCTCTCTTCCTAGGTTTAGTGCCCACTTGGGTCCCACAAAATATACCGTCTAGCACGGTATACACACATACATTCACAAAAGCCTCAAGCACTCAAATCCTTGAGTTCAACACACCATCCCGTGTTGAATTCATCCTCCTTATAAGTTCAAGAAGCGAAACTCTGCCCAGATCTGATGCGTCAGGACAAGGTAGGTACCGATCCACTTGGATCAAAGCTTTTTCTTATTTTCTATGGACTAACAAAGGGGTCTACACTTTAGCGCCCCGCTTTGGCACCCAAATAGCGCTTGCACTCCAAGTGTTCTATTTACTTCGGGTACACTCCATATCCGATGACACGCCAAAGTCGCATAAGCAACCAACCTTATAAAATAAACCAATGGACAATTGAACTTTATTTTATTTGCATGCATCTTGCACCTTCTTATTTTGCATTAAAATCAACTTAAACAATGAATTCGACCTTTAACTGAACCGTATTCGTTAACAAGTTAAACATGCTAAACTGAGTGTTTTAATCAATCTTTTTGCATCTGCATCTGCATTCTTTTACAAACTTATCGCACTTGTACGTAGCGATAACATTAGCTCCAATATCATCTTACAAGGATTGTTCTAGGTCAGTAGAGGCTATTTTTACATAGGCTTTCCTAAAAGGTTTTCATAAATCATTATTTGAATTAACTCTTTTTCTAAAGTACCCTCACCCCGAATCCAATCTGGTTTCACAAATTTTAGATCTAGGGGTGTCGGCGTGCTCCAAAATCTAGGACATGTTTTTAACTTAGAACATGGTAGCAGGTTCCTAATTTCCGCGATAATTAGGTGGCGACTCCATAACAGTTCTTAAAGGTTTTTCCAACTTAATCTTTTTTAACTTTAAAATCCGCCCTTAAGCAAGACGCCGAGTTGGGTCCCTCGACGCGGTTCCCGGGTTCAACACCTCCTTACGAGACGTTCACAAAAACCTAAACCATTTGTATCAAACCAAAACACAAAAACGCGTAGCCTCCTTATGAGACGTTCACAAAAACCAATCACAAAAACACGTAGCCTCCTTACGAGACGTTCATAAAAACCTAAGCCTTTTTATTAGAAACACAAAAACACGTAGCCTCCTTACGAGACGTTCATAAAAACCTAACCCTTTTTATGAGAAACACAAAAAAACGTAGCCTCCTTACGAGACGTTCATAAAAACCTAACCCTTTTTTATGAGAAACACAAAAACACGTAGCCTCCTTACGAGACGTTCATGAAAACCTAACCCTTTTTATGAGGAGCACAAAAACACGTAGCCTCCTTACGAGACGTTCACAAAAACCTAAACCATTTGTATCAGACCAAAACACAAAAACGCGTAGCCTCCTTATGAGACGTTCACAAAAACCAAACACAAAAACACGTAGCCTCCTTACGAGACGTTCATAAAAACCTAACCCTTTTTATGAGAAACACAAAAACACGTAGCCTCCTTACGAGACGTTCATGAAAACCTAACCCTTTTTATGAGAAACACAAAAACACGTAGCCTCCTTACGAGACGTTCACAAAAACATAAACCATTTGTATCAGACCAAAACACAAAAACGCGTAGCCTCCTTATGAGACGTTCACAAAAACCAAACACAAAAACACGTAGCCTCCTTACGAGACGTTCATAAAAACCTAACCCTTTTTATGAGAAACACAAAAACACGTAGCCTCCTTACGAGACGTTCATAAAAACCTAACCCTTTTTTATGAGAAACACAGAAACACGTAGCCTCCTTACGAGACGTTCATAAAAACCTAACCCTTTTTTATGAGAAACACAGAAACACGTAGCCTCCTTACGAGACGTTCATAAAAACCTAACCCTTTTTTATGAGAAACACAAAAACACGTAGCCTCCTTACGAGACGTTCATAAAAACCTAACCCTTTTTATGAGAAACACAAAAACACGTAGCCTCCTTACGAGACGTTCACAAAAACCTAAACCATTTGTATCAAACCAAAACACAAAAACGCGTAGCCTCCTTATGAGACGTTCACAAAAACAAAACACAAAAACACGTAGCCTCCTTACGAGACGTTCATAAAAACCTAACCCTTTTTATGAGAAACAAAAAAACACGTAGCCTCCTTACGAGACGTTCATAAAAACCTAACCCTTTTTTATGAGAAACACAGAAACACGTAGCCTCCTTACGAGACGTTCATAAAAACCTAACCCTTTTTTATGAGAAACACAAAAACACGTAGCCTCCTTACGAGACGTTCATGAAAACCTAACCCTTTTTATGAGAAACACAAAAACACGTAGCCTCCTTACGACAGTTCACAAAAACCTAAACCATTTGTATCAAACCAAAACACAAAAACGCGTAGCCTCCTTATGAGACGTTCACAAAAACCAAACACAAAAACACGTAGCCTCCTTACGAGACATTCATAAAAACCTAACCCTTTTTATGAGAAACACAAAAACACGTAGCCTCCTTACGAGACGTTCATAAAAACCTAACCCTTTTTATGAGAAACACAAAAACACGTAGCCTCCTTACGAGACGTTCATAAAAACCTAACCCTTTTTTATGAGAAACACAGAAACACGTAGCCTCCTTACGAGACGTTCATAAAAACCTAACCCTCTTTTATGAGAAACACAAAAACACGTAGCCTCCTTACGAGACGTTCATAAAAACCTAACCCGTTTTATGAGAAACACAAAAACACGTAGCCTCCTTACCAGACGTTCACAAAAACACCAACCATTCTTATAAACCAAACCCAAAAACGCGTAACCTCTGCTACGAGACGTCCAGCAAAGAAGCAAAGCAAGGAAGCAAAACAAGGAAGCAAAACAAGGAGCACAAAGCAAAGAAGCACCAGCTGGGAGTACTCGGGCCACATGCAGGCTGACATGCCCTTAAACATGTAGGACCGTCATGTCCTTAAAAACATTTCGCCCCTCCCCGCATTTCCCGACGCTAAGTCCTCGTCTCTCCCATGAGACACATGCTTAGCGCCGCCAGGTAGTATCGAGGCTGTAATGGTCCGGATACTATCTTTAAGTTTGACTAACGCTTTGTCCAAGCTCAGTCAAACTGGGGGCTCTGTAGATACCCGTATCCGTACCCCCCCAAAAAACAAACCCGATGACGAAAAGGACTTTCATGCATGCTTTTAAAAGAGTCGAAACGGTACAAAAGTGTCTAAAACGTATTTAGTCATTTTTAACGTATTAATTTGAATTTGCATAATCATAAAAATGAATGTCATTTCTTAGTCATTATGAGCACAACACGAGCACAATACAGGACCGTCCTATTAAGACAAGCCACAAAAACAAATTTCAACTAGCTACAAAACGGCCCAAACTTACAAAAACGACCCAAAACGCACACTAACGCAACACGCAAAACGGGCCAAAGTGCGTCCCGTGTCACATTTTCACAAAATTAGACTCTACAATACCGTAAAATAATATAACCTAATATTATTTTATTTCGAGCCAAAACCGAAAAACACGACAAAAACCGAAACACGAAAACCAAAATTTGGACCAAAACCAATTAAGCCCAAAAATACTTAACCCATACGTATTACACCTCACAAAACACCATCATCACACTAATCCTACGTCATTTAACCAAAGGCGCTTAGCAAAGACACCAAAACAAAATTAAATCGCTCAGAACAGTAATTAAAAATTAAATCGCCTGTTTACAGGCGATTATGTTTTTGTCTCACAGCCCTGGTTCTTTTATTTCATTTGGCGGCTGCACTGAAACTTAATCACAGGCTCACTGGCGATTAAGTTTTGTCCATGCACAAAAACGAGCCATTCTCTATAAATACCCACCCTTATATTCATTCTAAAGAATCAGTTTTTTAACACATATACCTCTTTTTCAAAACACACTTCGTAATACTTACAAAATCCACTCAAAATACCGCCTTTGCATTTTCGAAAGGTAAACATTTTACCTACGCTTTGGGACGTTTGAGACTCGGACAAAGGGGTTACATTAACCCCAACCCGATATTGGCATTAGCGAAGCCGTATTCGTAATACGGTTGTAGCAATTCGGATTCATAATCCGTCTAAACCTCGCCAATATCGCATAAATAACGACTCAATATCACTAAAGCAAAACCGACGTTACTTTTATAATTATGCAAGTCCTCATTCATGCATTAAATTACGACTAGAATCACGGTTTCGACACTAAATTGTACCGTTTCATTTAGTCTTTTAGCATGTCAAAACTGAGGGTTTTCACAAATTCTTAAAGAGTCAAATACGAGGTCGGAAAATAACGTTTATGGTAATAATTTAGTCAATAAATTATTATTTAACGTACATTTCCTATAGCAATATGTCATTATTTTGACAATTTACATTACTTATGCATTTTAATCGAGTCATATTTATTCGCACTTGTACGTAGCGTGACTTTTAGCCCAAATATCGAAATTAAGCAAATGTTTTCAAATTAGTAGAGACTACTTTTATGTAGGCTTTTTGATTTCAGTTTTCAAAAATACATTTTTGTCAAGACTTTTGAAAAGTAACCTCACTCCGAATCCCTTCTCTGGTTTCCAACCTCAGACGGATAGGTATCGATGCACCTTGAAATCTGAGACACTCGTGTCTTGTATTTCAAGACGCGTTGAATAGGTTCCAAATTCCTTTAATATTTGGTGGCGACTCCGAAAAACATATTTCAAAATGATTTTCCTACATTTCTTTTTGATCGCAAATTCATGCAATGATCTCCCCCATTTTTACAAACTTCGCACTTTTCTTCCTGCGAGGCGCATTCCGCCCCGGCGCCCCCGCACGGGGCGAGGTCGGGCGCGCGCAGGGCGTCGATAGGTTTTCCTTCCCTTCCCGGTACCTTCACGATCATACACCCATTTCAATCAAGCTCGACTTTACAGTCACCAACAATGCCGCAGAATACGAAGCCTGCATTTACGGCCTAAATAACCGTTATAAAAAGTCTTATTTATAACGGTTATTTGTAAATAACTGATGAGGCTAAAGTTGTGTCACCTAATCAAAATAAACCTAAAGACAACTAACTAGGTAGCTAGTGGCAGTAGGGTCGAATCTACAGAGAGACAGAGCAATTATAGGTCGCTTAGCTAAACTTAGGTCGATCTCAAGGGTAGCAAATCAAGGTATGAGATGATGAAACTAAACTAAAAACGATAATAAAAAGGGTAATAAGAATATAAGAGGGAGATTAGGGCGTAGGGATCAATGTGACATCGATTCAGGAACCAACTCAGAAGGAAATATCAATCGATTGAAGTCAAGCAAGTGATTAGGTTTTGGGAAAACGCTCTCTCGAGTCAATTTTAACCTTAAGCAAATTTAGCGGGCTCTCGCAACTTACTAAACTTAACTTATCAAATACGCGTGAGTCTACTTTCAATTCGGCTTTCGATCTTAAACTGAAACAACCTAAATTCAATTCAATAAAGGCGTCCCTAAATTCAATTGATAATAAAACGCGTAGGAAGAAATCAACTTGCACAAATTCAATCAATATAAGCGATTAAAACATGTTCCTGAACCAATTCACAATCACCCTAAACCCTAATTGAGAATTAGCTATGCATAATTGACATCACAACAAAGTAATTGAAATAATAACATATGATGAATGAAATAGCAAATGAATTAAACCTGAGATTAATCTTGAATTGAAGTAAAGATCGATTCTTGCAAAGTAATAAAATCTAAGTCTAAGAGTTTTTGAGAGAGTTTCAAAATAGAGAAACTAACTTCTAATCTAAAGCAGAAGAATATAATGAAAAGCATAAAACAAAACCCTAACTTCGAGTTATATTTATAGGCCCGTGAAAAAACGTAACGCAGGTGAGGAGAACCGAGCGGTTCGGGGCTGAACCGATCGGTTCAGGGGTGGGAACCGAGCGGTTTTAGTGAGTTCAGAAATTTCCAGCAAGTTTTGTTCTTGTGCACTCATCCCGAACCTATAGGTTTGCTCTGAACCTATAGGTTCGACGTCCCAAATCATCGTATTGCCTCCGAATCAACTCTCGGGCTTCGTCTTGACGTCACGATACTCGTAAATGCTCCACTCGACTCAGGTTTCAGCTCAGGACCGCCAGAACCTGCAAAATATAAACGAGGAACAACAGTATCGCAATATAAAGCAGATAGCTTCTAAAATTGCAATGAACTCGACTAAAAGAAAGCTAAATGCAACTAAACCGGGGGCTTATAATCAATATAAATGACATACATCAAACTCCCCCAAACCAAACCTTTGCTTGTCCTCAAGCAAAAAGCGTCGGAGAAAATCAAAGTGGTCCGAATTTATCACGTTCGCATCTCAAAGTGGACGACCTATGCACATAAACTTACAAGCCATAGTCTATTTCACCGAAAATAGAGCACAAGTCTCAACCATTCACGCCAACAAAATATTACTCGCTTCTAACGCTTTCGCAAAAATAAAACTTACGATAAAGGATATTTAAATTCAAGCAAGGCCAACCATTCGAACCACTTTCCGTTCCGTCATTTTTTTCTTTCCACATTTCCTTTTGATTTTTTTTTTTCAAATGTGAAGCATCCCTCGTATGTTATGCCGTTTAGCATGACATTTAATCGTTGAAGATCAAGCTCGGGTAAACATATTTCCTTAAGGGTTACATCATTGCTCATACTCCCGGTCACAACCAAATTCATGGCCATTGTGGTTACTCAAATCAATGAGTCCCCTTCGAAAGCATCGAAGCATTGCTCCAACATTATTAATATCCATCCATTTCATTCCACAAGCCAAACATTCCATACATTCCACAACCAACTTCCTTACTTGAATGCCAATATCGAAAGCAAACGAACGAAAAGCAATAAGAATTAAGCAAATACAAGTGGGCTAGTGTTTGAGACTCGCAATCTATTTATGGGAAACAAACATATAGTGCAAGCTACGACGATGGATTGTCGACTCGGAGATACCAAAGATCAAAATTAGCACACTAATCAATTCTCCAAACTTGACAATTCAGACCAAAATTTTTGAAATTTTCAAATTTTAATTTTTTTGGATTTTTGAATAAATGCACACAAAATGAAAAATGCAAATGAAAAGCGCGAAAGTGCTTTCCTCCCCCAAACCAAAATCACACATTGTCCTCAAACCGAAGCGAAGCATGGAGTGCGACTACTAATCCACAAATTTGCATCCAAATCAGTCCAGCTATAAAGTACTTCGGAGTAGCACGCGAGAAAAAGTAAGGCCGAACAGCAGGGGGACGGCCAGGGCCCTTCTTCAAGGCCTGTTCTCAAAAATACTAAGGACGAAGAGTCCTTAAGTACCTGCGTGCTAAAACAAATAATAAATCCCTCGTCCTCACGCGCTCGATAAAAGAAAACTAATAATGTCAAAGTCAAAAACAAACCAATCCAAAGCAAAGTACAACAAATTACAAAGTGTCATCGGGTTGCCTCCTGGAAAGCGTTGGTTTATAAAGGTCCCGCACGACCGTCCTCAAAGCTCAAATCATGTAAAATTAGGCCAAGGTTGTTGGCCACTCACAACACCTTCACTTGGCGAAATAGCATCCGTTCGCCACAACACTCGACCGTCTCGCGGAGGAGCAGCATAGTCCATCACGCACGGGACTCCGTCTCGAAATGGCTCACCATGACATCCTCGTGCACCGGGTACCACAGACCGTGGGTCTCCACCTCCATCGCTAGGGGCATAGACATCCGCCTTTGTAGCCTTTCGTTCGCCCAAACCAGAATTACAGCCATCCCGTGTAAGACCTGCACAAGAAAAAGTAGAAGAAACAACCTCCAAAGAGTCTCCAGTAGAGCAAGACGGAGGGGCAAGGTCAATAGCTGCAACAGACTCAGGCTGCATAGGGGAGCGAGGGAGACTCGACTTAGTGTAGGTAAGCTTTTCCCCCCTACCGAGAACGTCAGAATCTTATTCCCCACATCGATTACAGCACCTGCAGTATGCAGGAAAGGTCTCCCTAAAATGATCGGGATGTGGGGGTCCTCGGGTATGTCTAGGACCACAAAGTCTATGGGGATATAAAACTTCCCTACCTTAACCGGGACGTCCTCTAGGATACTTAAAGGTCTCTGTACAGTACGGTCAGCCATCTATAAAGTCATGGAGGTAACTCCTAACTTAGTCATATTAAGTTTCTTAAAAATGGAGTAGGGAATGACACTGACACTAGCCCCAAGATCACATAAAGCGTTGTGCACCACATACTTCCCTATAGAACAAGGGATGGAAAAGGTCCCGGGGTCACTCAGCTTTGGAGGTGAACTACCCTGAAAAAGAGCACTACCCTCCCCCACAAAAGACACAGACTCGGTCTTATTAATGGAGCGCTTCCTCGATAGGACTTCGTTAAGAAACTTAGCATATGCAGGAATTTGCTTAACCAAATCAATAAAGGGAAGATTTACCTGCAAAGTTTTGAGAATCTCAAAGAACTTACTGAGCTGGGGGTCCGTGTTAGCCGGACGTAAACGCCCCGGAAAAGGAAGCTGGATTTGAATCTCCGGTGTCTTATCCTTGACATCATCATCCGCGAGCCGCTGTCGCTGAGCAGGCCCTTGATCACACGGCCTGACCGTGTCTGCTGCCCCATCCTTTCCCACGTTCTTTGGATGCCTCGGGCCATCAATAACTGTACCACTACACAGCGTAATAGCACATGCCGTATCGTGAGGAGGGTTAGGAGGATTACCTTGGGGTGGTAGGGTACCCTGCTGACGCGACGCTTGCGAAGCGGCGAGCTGCGCCACTTGATTCTCTAGCATTTTGATCGCCGCATCCTTAGCCT
Source organism: Dianthus caryophyllus (assembly GCA_023091065.1). Classification (NCBI taxonomy): domain Eukaryota; kingdom Viridiplantae; phylum Streptophyta; class Magnoliopsida; order Caryophyllales; family Caryophyllaceae; genus Dianthus; species Dianthus caryophyllus. The sequence goes on along the minus strand of CM041527.1, from coordinate 16,231,314 downwards.
GCCCGTCCTTTTGCATTTGCTGCATCATTATTTCTTTCGACTTTTGCACTGCCAACGTCGATTGCTGCATCTGCATCACCATGGCCTTCATCTCGGCCATAGGATCGGGTCCTTGTGTAACTGGTGGTGGAGGTGTGTAGGGTTGTTTTTGATAATTAGGTGGGGGTGGTTGGAAATTTTTGTGGGGAGGGATGTAGGAGGTGTTTTGTGGAGGTGGGGGAGTCGGGTTCAGCACGTTTTGGTTACGATACGAAAAGAGCGAACGATCGTAACCTGGTTGATTTTGATAGGGCAAGTTCTGTGAGTAGGATTGGTAAGCATGAACAACCCAACTCGTGCCCCATAAAGCATTCACGTGGGCACTAGAAGAAACACCCCTATGCAGCATATCAATCATCGTGGTCAGCGCAGCAACCTGACTAGCGAGCGCGCTAATGCTCTCCTTATCACGGTCTTGGTGTGCAGACCGTGAATTACCCCGTGGTTTACCGAACTGAGACGAGTGGATCGTCATCTCCTCAATCAATCCCCAAGCCTTATCATCATCGACGTTATTAGCAAAACGTCCCTCCGCAGCAGAATCCAGAATAGCACGGCTCTCAGCATATAAGCCGTTGTAGAATGTCATGATCACCAACCAATCATTTTACCCGTGGTGAGGACAATCCCATATGAGCTTCTTGTACCGCTCCCAAGCTTCAGCTAAAGACTCATCAAACGTTTGCTTGAAGCCTTGAATTTGACTCCTCATCTGATTAGTGCGTTCAGGAGGATAAAACTTCGAATAGAACGCGAGAGCCAAACCCCTCCAATCGGTAATACCAGCAGCAGTTTTGTCGAGGTCCGTGATCCACTCACGAGCTCGATCTTTTAACGAGAAAGGGAACAACATTTCCCTTATTTTCTCTTGAGTAATCCCGGCCTGCTAGATCGTAGACCAATAGTCGGTAAACATCTGCATATGCCGACCAGGATAGTCACAGGCGGTGAAGTAGAAGTGGGAGTAACTGGAGGTGTGTCCTCTTCGAAGGATGATTGCGTTGCACTAGACTCCGCTTGCGACGCCTCCTCAAATTCAAGATCAACTATTTGAATTGCTTGCTTACGTAGCCTATGTAATGCTCGCTCGGGTTCGGGCTCAAAGGGAACTAGAGTCTGAGGTAACCTACGCATAAACAAAACTACACGAAGCAATGAGAAACGGTCTCAAGGAACTAGGTTCCTTGAGACAAGAGAGAAAAACCTAACTGAAACTAAGCAAAAACACTATAACTAGCTAACCGTCTCCCCAGCAACGGCGCCAAAATTGATGAGGCTAAAGTCGTGTCACCTAATCAAAATAAACCTAAAGACAACTAACTAGGTAGCTAGTGGCAGTAGGGTTGAATCCACAGAGAGACAGAGCAATTAAAGGTCGCTTAGCTAAACTTAGGTCGATCTCAAGGGTAGCAAATCAAGGTATGAGATGATGAAACCAAAACTAAGAACGATAATAAAAAGGGTAATAAGAATATAAGAGGGAGATTAGGGCGTCGGGATCAATGTGACATCGATTCAGGAACCAACTCAGAAGGAAATATCAATCGATTGAAGTCAAGCAAGTGATTAGGTTTTGGGAAAACGCTCGACTCAATTTTAACCTTAAGCAAATTTAGCGGGCTCTCGCAACTTACTAAACTTAACTTTTCAAATACGCGTGAGTCTAGTTTCAATTCGGCTTTCGATCTTAAACTGAAACAACCTAAATTCAATTCAATAAAGGCGTCCCTAAATTCAATTGATAATAAAACGCGTAGGAAGAAATCAACTTGCACAAATTCAATCAATATAAGCGATTAAAACATGTTCCTGAACCAATTCACAATCACCCTAAATCCTAATTGAGAATTAGCTATGCATAATTGAAATCACAACAAAGTAATTGAAATAATAACACATGATGAATGAAATAGCGAATGAATTAAACATGAGATTAATCTTGAATTGAAGTAAAGATCGATTCTGGCAAAGTAATTAAATCTAAGTCTAAGAGTTTTTGAGAGAGTTTTAAAAGAGAGAAACTAACTTCTAATCTAAAGCAGAAGAATATAATGAAAAGCATAAAACAAAACCCTAACTTCGAGTTATATTTATAGGCCCGTGAAAAACGTGAACAGAGAGAGGAGAAGCGAAGCGGTGGTCGAACCGTCGGTCAGGTAAAGGGAACCGATCGGTTCTGGGGTGAACAGCGGTTTTAGTGAGTTCAAAAATTTCCAGCAAGTTTTGTTCTTGTGCACTCATCCCGAACCTATAGATTTGCTCTGAACCTATAGGTTCGACGTCCCAAATCATCGTATTGCCTCCGAATCAACTCTCGGGTTTCGTGTTGACGTCACGATACTCGTAAATGCTCCACTCGACTCAGGTTTTAGCTCAGGACCGCCAAAACCTGCAAAATATAAATGAGGAACAACAGTATCGCAATATAAAGCAGATAGCTTCTAAAATAGCAATGAACTCGACGAAAAGAAAGCTAAATGCAACTAAACCGGGGGCTTATAATCAATATAAATGACATACTTCAATAACCGTTATAAATAATGGACTTTTTATAACGATTATTTGTAAATAACCGTTATAAATAGTTGACTTTTTAAAACGGTTTTTCTAAATAACCGTTTTAAAAAGCTCTAGTTTTTTTTTTAAAAAAAAATAATAAATTAAATTACTATAATTGCACGACAATTTTCCAAATACAAATTATATAAATTATCCAAATACAATTTTAATAAATTATCGAAATACAATTTATATAAATTATCCAAATACAATTTGTATAAATTTTCCAAATACAATTTTAATAAATTATCCGAATACAATTTATATAAATTATCAAAAACTACAAGAACTCACATACTTAGTTTGCTTCATTTCTCGACCATCATAGTTCAAGCCGTCGGAATCGTCGCCATCGGCGGACCCACGGCCCCATCCTTGCGCCTCCCTCGGCCTCCACCTCACGACCCAAGCCCAACAACAACAATAACTACAACAAGAACGACAACAATTAACAACAACAAGAACAACAACAACAACAACAACAACAACAACAACAACAACAACCACCAGTGGCGGATCTTGGAAAAAAATTGTGGGGGGGCCGATCGAAAATATTGGGATATATATAATTTCTTTTAAGAGTACTGCATGTGAGAGGTAATAATAGTGCAACATTGTATAACAACAATTTGAACTCATGACTTAGCATTCGCAAATTGTACCACTACACAAAACTTTAATACTTCGTATATCGTTGATCTAAATTTAACATCTCTAATAACATGGTTAAATTGTCAATAATCTATCATACTTGACGAGTTGGAGCAATACAAAATTATCAATAACGGGTTGCCGAGTATTAGGTGAATTTTTAAAATTTAATTGACTTGCTTATCACTAATATAGTAATGTTTCACGTTAAAAACTAAAGTCATATTATATTCACATAAATTGAAGCAAACTTTTTGTGCGAATATATTACAATACTTCGTTTTATCTTGTAAAAATTTATTAAAAACTAATTTTATTATCTTTAATTTTTAGTACCCTTAATTATCTTGTAAAAATTAAACAAAAACTTTTATAATCTTTAATTTTATTTGCGATATCCATAAGTGGTACGGAGTAAAAATATTTTTGGAAATTTAAATAGCAAAAACAGGGCGTTGGGGGGAATTGATCCCCTGACCAACCAAACCTAAAAACCCTCTCTAACCACTACACCACTAGCAGTTTCATGAATTACTAAAGCACTTCTGGTAATTATATCAAATGCTAGGGGGGGCCAGGCCCCCATCCAATACAACAAAGAACCGCCATTGACAACAACAACAACAACAACAACAACAACAACTATTTACATAAAATCGATCAAAAAAACGGAATCAAACAACAATATCAATTTAACAATATAAATTAGGGTACAAAAGTGAATAAACATAACTTATGTTCGGGGTGATTTTCTCACACGGTTCGTTTAAGTGATTGTGGATCTACTAGTACTATCCTTTAGGTTGTTCGTAATTTTGGGATTAGAATGTATAAAAGACAACGAAAATAGAACAAGACACACGATATGGTTACGTGGGAAAAACCCTTAAATGTTAAGGGAAAACCACGGGCGCCAAGCCAGGAGATGAATGAATGCTTGAGAGCTGAGTAAAAATGTTGTATGTTGAGTTGAATAATGAATGACCCTCTTCTCTGAATTCTCTTCCTTTTATAGTGTTGTTGGCTCCAACGTTCAATTCCACACTTGTAGGTAACTTCTCCCCTTTTCTTCTCCAGCAGCTCCTACCTTTCAGGCTTCAGTTTAGTTTCTTGACTAAGTCTTGCAATGTCTCTTTTAGGGTTACTGTTGCATTCTTGGGCTTTGCTCCTTGACGCTTATTTCTTTCTGTTGGGCTTGGCCCATCTTGACTTTTCCTCTCCTGACCTGCACCTTTGTTTTGTCTCATGTCTGCATCGGGCCGCATGCGTTCTGGACCTGACTATGGATCCTGTACCCGCCTAGGCCTGGCCAAGGGTTCTGGACCAGCCTGGGTTTTTTGTCCCAACAGTTTGTCCCCCATCTCCTTGCCCTTCAGTCCTGAACTGGGGGGTAAGGAGATGCTTTTGTTCCTTTCCCTGGGCCACGGCTGTGCCTTGTCCAGGCTTCTTCTCGCTGCAAGGCCTGGTCCTGAGTTCTGCACTTTGTAATTAATGTGGTAGTTGCCTTTTCGTGGGGAAGTGCGCCCTATTTTGGCGCTCAATGCACTGCACATCAGTCGTGGGTCACATCAAGTCACTTCGCGCGCTCATTTTTGTAAAAACCATCCAACTTCCTTTTGCTTTCCTATATATACCCTAGTTTTTGTTTCTTTCTCTCTCTATCTTCTTTTCTTTTCGATTTCTTTTGTTTTGCAATCAAGAACCCTAGCAAAATCCCCAAATCAATTTGTAAAATCCCTAGCTTTCTTCCTTCTCTTTCACCTCTGATCATGGCTCGTAACGACACTGGTCCCTCCTCGGCGGTATCTTTCTCCTATGGCAACTCTATCTTTGTTGGGACCAGAAAATCAGGCTGGTCCAGAACCCACGGTCAGGTTCAGGATCTACAATCAGGTCCAGGATCAACAGTCAGCACCAGACTGTACAGACAGAACAAAGGTACAGGTCAGGAGAGGAAAGGAAAGGATAAGATGGGCCAAGCCCAACAAAAAGAAGTGAACACTATGAGCAAAGCCCAGGAATACAGCAGCAACCCTAGAAAAAGAGTCAACAACAACTACCTACATCCTAGGACAAGTGGAGGAAGAGTAGCAGCATTCCACTCAAAACAAGAGAGAAAGAAGGAAACCTAGTCTAATTTGCCACCTAAAAAGGAGGAAAGAAAGCTACAAGCAAGGAAAGTGACGTTGCAAACATTGAAGGCCTCCAAATATATATAAGGAGCAAGAATCAGTTGAAGACCAGAGGAGAATTTACTAACAACAATTCACTCTACAACATCATATTTTTTACTCCACAAGAATACTTATTATTTTATTTACTTGAAAACACTCTAGAAATATTTCCGTAGTTTAGTCCTGTACCAGGCCTGTACCAGCCCTGTATCAGTCCTGTCCCAGTGCTGTAACTTCTGTCCCGTCTGTAACTTCTGGCCCAGAACTACTACAAATTCTCTCCTGGCTTGGTGCCCGTGGTTTTTCCCTTAACTTTTAAGGGTTTTTCCCACGCAAACAAATCTTGTGTCATTGTTCTTTTTAGCATTATTTTTGTTCTACTCATATACAATTACCTTAAAACCTAAATCACATAAAAAAGGATAATACTAATCAACCCACCGAAATAACTCGACCGTGTGAGAAAATCACCCCGAACAGACGTCAATGTCTTCCCAAACTTGCTTGCCCAAGGGGCCGTGGCGAAGCTCAAAAGGGAAGGAAAGATCCCTGAAAGCGCCGAAGTCTGGGCCCCAGACACCAAGGACGTTAGGGTGGACTGGGTGAGCCCCGGCTGGTTCTCGATTATTAAGTCATCCTTCAAGTTTGGTGCAACCTTTCCGCTCTGTCCACTGATGAGTGCTTTCTTGGGCACTGTTCAAGTGCCGCCTTGTCAAGTTATGCCTTCTGTCTGGCGATTGATCCATGGGATCGATTCCCTTTACCGGAGGTATGAGGTTGAGATTCATCTTGCTGATATAAGGAATACTTACCGTTTGCGAATGTACAAGAAAAAGAGGGTTCATTTTCGTTTGAGGGATAGATGCTTGCCTTTCTTGACCCGTTTGGACGTGGGTGATGAGAGTAACTGGACCAGCTACTACATGTTCATCCGGAGCAACACTTTGGGTCCAAATGTCTGGCACCTGAGTTCTCTTTGAAGGGGACTGGTATGTCCTTTGAACTTTTGGATTTCTGTCTGTTTTGTTTTTGCATGTGTTCTTCGCTTAGGTTTGTTGTGGATTTGTTCTGTAGTTTCTGACTGGGTCCCTACCCCTGATGACCCTGAGTCAAGGAGGAGGATTCAGCGCTTCGGATCCGCCACGACAAGAGGACCTGGCCCAGGTGTATGCATCCCGACGATGATGAAGTTGTGGAGGTGGTTCCTGCTCCTGAGCAGCATGGTGGTGACGGTGGAGAGAGTGAGGAAGATGAAGAGAGTCCGGAAATGAAGAGGAGGTTGTGCCGAGGAGGGTGAAAAGTCCGTGGCGGGGTTCTTTGGTGGGGGTGGTGCAGGAATGTTTGACCGCACTCCCATCCATGTAACCAGTTGAACTCTATACTTGCTGGGGCTGATGGTCATTCCCACTTGCCCCCTTTGCGGATTCCTGGCCTAGGCCACAGCTCTGGGCCCAGCGCCGCTACTGGTACTGACATATTCTCTTTGGTTCATGAATTGATACACCTTCCGTTCCTTCGTAATTTGTTTCCTGCGATGTTTCCGACCTGGATCCAAAGAAGAGAACTTTTCTGCCCATGGATGCTATTGCTGCTCGGATTGCTCAGGCCCGTGAGTCCCTGAGAACTGGTAGTAGCTCTGTTCCAGCTGCTAGTCTGGTGGCCCCCTTTTCTGAGTCTTCCAAGAGGAAGGCGCCAGAAGGGGTCCATACCAGGTCTACCAAAATGGTCGCCGAGTCTCCTGAACCTACCCCTGACCAGAAGAAAAGGAAGAAGGGGAAGCTGCCTCAAATGAATCCTGTGCTCTCAATACCACTGCACTTCCAAAGCCAATCTGAGTATGTTTCCTTGGGGAAGTCCCTGAGTGAGAATTTTGCTACACTGTCCCCTGCACCTGCTGCCCTAGAGCCCACACGCCTGGCGCACAAGATGGTGGGCTGTTGTGCTCAGGTTTGTATCTTTTCCTTTGTTTTTGTTTTTGTCCAGAGTTACTTTTGATATGGTCCTGATTTCTGCTCGCTACGCACTGTAGTTGCTACTCATGTCCGCCGCCTTGGTTCTACGGTGCCACTTACGGAAAGTGGTAGAGGTCAGCCGAGGTTGAGAATGATGTACTTCGTTCTTCCCTTGAGACTAGCAAAAAGGAGCTTGAGAGTGTGAGCTTTCGTTGTGAGAGGATGGCCACTTTGAACAAGACCAACTTCGAGAGGATCCAGCAGCAGGATACCCTTATTGCAAAGCTGACCCAGGAGATTGAGGGACTTAGGGCTGAGGTTAGTCAGCATAATGCAGCTTTAGCGGACTCGAGTGTGTTTTATACACTTCGTACCCGTGTCGAAATGATGAATGCCAGCCCTGAGGAACGTGCTGCTTGGGACCTTTCTGCAGAGCTTGCTACCTTCAAACAGATATTTCCTGGGCAGCCTATTCTGGAACAGGTGGAGATTGCCAATTGCTCGGCTGGTCCAGGAGATCTTCTTTGGCCTAACGCCGGGGTTGATGTTGCTGGGGCATCCTGTACTGATCCTGCAGAAGAAAATGCTGAGAGGACAGGTGAATCTAATGACGGTACCAACTGAACTACGTTTATGATGGTTGTTTATGTTTTTTGAACAATATTCTGAATTTGCCAGGGGGAATGTCCCCTGTTGACATTTGGCCTGTAAATATTTGCACTTTGTTTTTGAATTTTGTCTTTGGTTCTGCTATCCATGCATGGGCATGGTCTGACTTTTTAGGGTTTGACCTTTGTCAACCTTTTGCTATTTATGTTATGTTTTGTTATGGTATGTCACATTATGTTATGTTTTTTGTTATGATGCGCATATAATTTGTTGTGAATTTTGTAAAGTAGCATGCATGCGTTTGATAATTTAGGCGACTTACACTTTGGGGCTCCCTTAACGGACATTACTCCATGTCCCGTTGTTGCAGTCGTACTGGGGCTGGAGCCCAAGGTTTTGTCTTTGCCTTTGTTTCTGGGCTGGTCCAGATGTTTGTATTATCTTGTTCAAGACAGAAAGAGGTCAGATCGACCGTTGGCGTTAGCCAACGGCCCTCCGACGCTCAAGTCAGTACAATTGTATAGGATAATTTGTAAAGGAAAAGTTTTGAGTTTTGTGGATTACAAGATGTCTTGGCCCAGGACACTTTACACGTGATAGAGCTTAAGGTGGAGTGTATTCCATGGTCTTGGGATCATGTCTCCTTCCAGAGTCTGTAGTCTGTAGGAACCCTTCCCTACTGCTGAATCAATAAGGTATGGGCCTTCCCAGGTTGGGGCCAGCTTGCCTGCAGCCTTGTTCCTTGTGTTCTGAAATACTTTTCTCAGGACCAGATCTCCAGTCCTGAACATTCGTACCTTCACGTTCTTGTTGTAACTTCTGGCCACTGATTGTTGGTATGCTGCCAACCTTATCGCCGCTAAGTCCTCGAGCTCTGGCCGTGGTCCAGGTCGCCGTCACAGAGTAGTTCATTATTCTCAGAAAATGTATTGAGTCCATACCTGATTGTTGGAACGTGCACTTCTATTGGTAGTACAGCTTCACATCCATAAACCATTGAGTATGGAGTTTGTCCTGTTGCTCTCTTTGGCGTGGTTCTGTCTGCCCATAGTACCAGTGGCAGCTCTTCAACCCATCTCCCTTGTTTCTCCATCAGCTTCTTCTTGATGCAATTGATTACAATCTTGTTACTGGACTCAGCCTGTCCATTTGCTTGAGGATATCTTGGTGCAGAAGTGACCAAGTTGATGTTCCACCTTGCACAGAAATTTCTGGTCTTGTTTCCCACGAACGCAAGTCCATTGTCACATATGATTTACGAGGATCCTGCACTGGCCGATTATATTCTTCTTGATAAAGGCAATTACTTTTTTTCAGAACGCTTTTGTATGCATCTGCCTCTATCCATTTGGAAAAATAATCTGTCATTGCTAGCATGAACACCTTCTGCCCTGGAGCCATTGGTAGTTTGCCAACTAAGTCCATGCCCCATTTCATGAATGGCCATGGTGCTGATATTGAGTGCAGGTTCTGTGCAGGCTGATGTATCTCTGGACCATGCCTTTGACAGGCGTCACATTTTGTGGCATACTGGATGCTATCTGTTTTCATTGTGGGCCAGTAGTATCCCATCCGCAAGATTTTGTTAACCATGCTTCTACCACCTGTGAGGTTTCCACAAAGGTCCATCGTGTATTTACGATAATCGCCCCGACTGGTCGGAGTTCTAGCGGCGCAGTACGGCAGATTGAAGGACCTTCTGAATAGTATGCCTTGTATGATTGTATATCTGGACGCCTTGATTCTGAATGCTCTTGCTTCCATTCTGTCCTGTGGTAGTTTGCCCTGGACCAGCCATTCGTAATATGGTTTGGTCCAGGTCTGGGTAGCTTGGACTGCGTTCTGTAGGACTGGTTGAACTTTCTGGACTGCTGGTTCCAAGATGTGTACAATAGGTATACTGTCCAGCGCACCAGGTTCAAATGCTGATCCTATGTTAGCCAAAGCATCTGCCTGCACATTCTGATCTCTAGGGACTTGCTCAACCTCAACGTTAGTAAACTTTTGAAAAAGATTTTTGACCAAATCAAGATATGCAATCATTTTAGAGTCCTTAGCAGCGTACGTACCGTTGATTTGGTTTGCTACCAGTAAAGAGTCTATTTTTACCTTTAGATTCTGGATCCTCATGTCCAGACACACATTCAGTCCTGCTATTAGTGCCTCATACTCAGCTTCATTGTTGGTAGTCCTGAATTCACAGGATACAGCCTGTACTATCTTGTCCCCCTGTGGTGACTTCAGGACCACACCTAGTCCAGAACCCCTGATATTGGCTGAACCATCTGTCCAGAGTTCCTGTGTCCCAAGTTTACGGTCGGATGGAAGATCTCTTTGTTACTCGCTTCTTCTAGTGTGGGAGTGAAGTCAGCCACAAAGTCTGCCAGAGCTTGGGACTTGATTGCTGTTCTGGGCTCATAGGATAGATCATAGGTGCTCAACTTTACTGACCATTTTGACATACGGCCTGAAAGTTCTGGTCTACATAGCACTGATCTCACAGGGACATTAGTACGAATAATAATATGATGCGCCTCAAAATAAGGGCGCAACTTGGTACAAGCAACTGTTAAAGCCAAAATAAATCCTTCAGGTGACTAGAGATGAATTTTACCTCATGGGTTGGTGGTGGTGGAGGAAGATCTCTGGGCTCATCTCGTTCATCTCTGTTCCTCCTGTTTCTGGGCAGGATATCCTTCAGGTGACCATTCTTTAGCAGATGAGCTACTTCCCTTCTAAGAGCTATGCAGTCCTCTGTGGTGTGCCCAATATCAGAATGGTACTCACACCACTTGGTTGTGTCTCGCCTTGGATTTGGTTTCTCACTCGCTTTTGGCCATCTGACTGCTGAGCTCAACTTGTCCAACTTGTTGATCAGGCCTGGAAGATCTACAGAGAAGCAGTACTCTGAAACTGGAGGTGGAACCTTGGGTGCATCAGTCTGTTCATCCACGGCGTTTGCCTCCCTCCTGGTTGGTCTCTGATATGGACTGGGCCTGCTGTTGTTGTGCCTTTGGGTGGTGACTTTACGTTCACCGCTCGCCCCCGCCCTGGTAACGCGATGCTCGAATCAGCCGGTCTTCCTCTACCTCGATCGAGCTGCAGCCTTAGCCTGTACATCCTCAAAAGTAGAACAAAGGTAGCGAGTTAGTTCAACATAAAGATCAGAATCTCTAACCAAACCTTGCCTGAAGGCCTCAATGGCCGTGCCGATGTCACATCTGGGGATGGACACTTTTTCCTTGTTAAAGCGGTGCAGGAAGTCCCTTAAAGACTCATTCTCGTTCTGGGTGACCCGGTACAGGTCACTGGTTTGCTTTTCCAACAATCTGCTACTGGCGAACTGGATGTTGAAAAGGTTGATCAGCTCCGCAAAGGACTTGATGGTCTTGATTGGCAGGTTGATATACCACTGTAGGGCTGGACCAGTCAAGGTTGAACCAAAACTCTTGCACATGCAGGCCTCCCTCTTTTCTCGCCGATAGAACGTTGAACATCCTCCGCTCGCATCGAGCTACGTGTTCCAGAGGATCAGCTGTCCCATCATAGAGCTTCAGGTTGGGTGCTGAGTACTTCTTTGGCATCTCCACCATTGTAATGCAGTCATCAAAGGGTGAATCAGCATAACTCCCTGGTGCTGCCTCTTCAATGGGTGGTGGGAGTCCTGGAACCTTTCGTACTAACTCTGAGAGTTTCTGCATCTCCATCATCATGAACTGCATGACCTGGCCTGCACTAACTCCCTCTGGTGTCTTTGGTTCACCGCCTCCACCTGCACCGTTGTTCTCTTGGTCTTCCTCCACGTTGAGTGGGTCGATTTTTGTTCCTTTTGACCCTGCAGAAGAGAAAGTAGAGAAGTCAAGTTGTTTGATCACATCAGAAAATGGTGTACCTGGTGGGATCCTGGATCCTGAGGCTTTCTTCTGAGCAGAGGTTTCCAACTGCTTCTTTAGGACTGCCTCAGCCTCCTTTAGCCTTGCAGCCTCTGCCTTGGCCTCCTCTGCAGCCTGCTTGGCTTGTTGTAGTTCTTCCTGGAGTTTGAGCATGGCTTCTGCACTGGGATCTGCCATCTTTCACGTTGGTTGAACTTGTGATGACTTGGAATATTTTGTAGGATTAATAAACTAGTATCCCCACGCACTACGCCTAACTGTCGGGTGATTTTCTCACACGGTTCGTTTAAGTGATTGTGGATCTACTAGTACTATCTTTTAGGTTTAGCTTTATGTTGTTCGTAATTTTGGGATTAGAATGTATAAAAGACAACGAAAATAGAACAAGACACACGATATGGTTACGTGGGAAAAACCCTTAAATGTTAAGGGAAAACCACGGGCGCCAAGCCAGGAGAGGTTATGCACTAGTTCTGGTTCTGAAAGTACAGACTCTGGACCAACTGGTACAGAATACAACAATATCGTAAATAATTATATGATGAATGAATGCTTGAGAGCTGAGTAAAAATGTTGTATGTTGAGTTGAATAATGAATGACCCTCTTCTCTGAATTCTCTTCCTTTTATAGTGTTGTTGGCTCCAACGTTCAATTCCACACTTGTAGGTAACTTCTCCCCTTTTCTTCTCCAGCAGCTCCTACCTTTCAGGCTTCAGTTTAGTTTCTTGACTAAGTCTTGCAACGTCTCTTTTAGGGTTACTGTTGCATTCTTGGGCTTTGCTCCTTGACGCTTATTTCTTTCTGTTGGGCTTGGCCCATCTTGACTTTTCCTCTCCTGACCTGCACCTTTGTTTTGTCTCTGCATCGTCTGCATCGGGCCAGACGCTCGACACGACTATGGATCCTGTACCCGCCTAGGCCTGGCCAAGGGTTCTGGACCAGCCTGGGTTTTTTGTCCCAACAACTTATATTATAGTATGAAAATTAAAGGAATGAATAATATTGAAACGAAATATAGATAATGAGAGAAAAAAAAAAAATAGACAACGAGAGAAAATGAGTCCAAGTACGAATGAAAAATATAGAGTATTAAAAATATAGAGTATGAGAGGAAAAAAAACGTTTAAACTACCCTAACTTTATATTTCAGCGCCAAATTAAATTTTAAATAGATTAATTATAAATTACGGTTTTATTGAAAAACCAAATTAAAAAGTATTATAAATAACGGTTATTTGTAAATATCCGTTATAAAAAGTATTATTTATAACGGTTATTTGTAAATAACCGTTATAAATAATGGAATTTTTATAACGGTTTTTCTAAATAACCATTATAAATAGTTGTAGATACCCGTATCCGTACCCCCCAAAAAACAAACCCGATGACGAAAAGGACTTTCATGCATGCTTTTAAAAGAGTCGAAACGGTACAAAAGTGTCTAAAACGTATTTAGTCATTTTTGACGTATTAATTTGGATTTGCATAATCATAAAAATGAATGTCATTCTTAGTCATATTAAGCACAACACGAGCACGATACAGGAACATCTTATTAAGCCAAGCCACAAAAACAGCCCAACTAGCTACAAAACGGCCCATACTTACAAAAACGACCCAAAACGCACACTAACGCAACACGCAAAACGGGCCAAAGTGCGTCCCGTGTCACATTTTCACAAAATTAAACTCTACAAAACCGTAAAATAATATACTTTGATATTATTTTGTTTCGAGCCAAAACCGAAAAACACGACAAAAACCGGAACACGAAAATCGAAATTGGACCAAAAACTAATTTGGCCCAAAAATTACTTAACCCACACGACCAAATTACATCACAAAACATAATCATCACAATAAAAAACGTCATTAAGCCAAAGGCGGCTTAAGCAACACACCAAAACAAAAATAAAATCGTCAGAACAAAGTGACAAACTAAATCGCCTGTTTACAGGCGATTATGTTTTCCTCTCCCAACCCTGGTTCTTTTATTCCATTTGGCGGCTGCATTGAAACTTAATCACAGGCTCACTGGCGATTAAGTTTTGTCAATGCACAAAAACGAGCCATTTCTTATAAATACCAACCCCTTACCTTCATTTCAAAACATCGGTTTTTCAACACACATACACTATTCACAAAATCCACTCAAAAATACCGTCTTTGCATTTTCGAAAGGTAAACAGTTTACCTACGTTTTGGACGTTTGAGACTCGGACAAAGGGGTTACATTAACCCCAACCCGATATTGGCATTAGCGAAACCGTATTTGTAATACGGTTGTAGCAATTCGGATTCATAATCCGTCTAAACCCCGCCAATATCGCATAAATAACGACTCATTATCACTAAAGCAAACCGACGTCACTTTTATAATTACGCAAGTCCTCATTCATGCATTAAATAACGACTAGAATCACGGATCCAACACTAAATTGTACCGTTTCATAGAGTCTTTTAGCATGCAAAACTGAGGGTTTTTCACAAAATCTTAAGAGTCAAAATACGAGGTCGGAAAATAACGTTTATAGTAATAATTTAGTCAATAAATTATTATTTAACGTACATTTCCTATAGCAAATGTCATTATTTTGACAATTTACATTATTTATGCATTTTAATCGAGTCATATTTATTCGCACTTGTACGTAGCGTGACTTTTAGCCCAAATATCGAAATTAAGCAAATGTTTTCAAATTAGTAGAGACTACTCTTATGTAGGCTTTTTTATTACTGTTTTCAAAATACATTTTGTCAAAACTTTCGAAAAGTAACCTCACTCCGAATCCCTTCTCTGGTTTCAAACCTCAGACGGATAGGTATCGACGCACCTTGAAATCTGAGACACTCGTGTCTTGTATTTCAAGACGTGTTGAATAGGTTCCAAATTCCTTTAATATTTGGTGGCGACTCCGAAAATACATTTCAAAAAGGATTTTTCTACTTTTCTTTTTTGATCACAAACTCATGCAATGATCTCCCCCATTTTTAGCAAACTTCGCACCCCATTTTTCCTGCGAGGCGCATTCCGCACCCTACGCCCCCGCACGGGGCGAGGTCGGGCGCGCGCAGGGCGTCGATAGGTTTTCCTTCCCTTCCCGGTACCTTCAGCTGGCGACTCCGCTGGGGACGAGCATGATTTTTATTATTTTTGAAAAACTAGTTTTTCTTTTATTTTAAAATCATAAAGAAGTGAAGCTTGAAACTTTGAAAACATTTACGCTTTCGATATTTGGGCAAAAGTACGTTGAGTCGAATCCTCTTGATTCATAACCACACCCCTCGAGGAACGTCCCCTAGTAAAGCTCGCTTCATAAGCGGGATAACTCTGGACACGTCGTTCTCTCACCCCTCCACGATTACAAGTACGGCATCCGTACAAACGATCGTAACCAGTCAAACTCGAACGCTCTAGGGCCCGTATTGAATTCACACCTAAGACGTGTGTAGTCTTGCGGGTGCCCCTACCTAAACGTTACGGGAATGGCCGGAGGGAACCTTACCCTATAAACCAAAAACCTGTGTTTATATGTACAAGTGTGAAGCTATAGTACCCTCACTATAGTCGTCTTTCAAAACCATTGCATGCAAAAACATTTCTAGGCATTATACATTTAAAATACGTCCATTTTGAAAATTCATTTCTTAAAACTTTTTTTTCAAAAGGTCACGCTTTTAAAGTAATACAGTCAGGGTCATTGGCCTATAGTCATTTGAACCTGATAAATAATACGCCGCGACATTTAAAACCGATCGGAAATAATCACTATATTTCCAATCTTTTTCAAAACGTAAATGAATTATGCGACTGACGTATCGTCATAATACATTTATTGCTAAAAACATTTCGCAAAGCAAAAACCCGAGAATGTCAATTCATTTCGGATATTTTAAAACGAAATTAACCTATTTTGTACTTTAGAATTAGCTCTAAGTCGAGTGACTCATTAGTCATCCCGATTTTAACCAGATCTTTTTCTCTCAAATAAAACGCGGGCTCGTGCAAATGCGAACCCGTTGATTTAAATTTTGAATCGAGTGACTTATCGTCATTTTGATTTGATTTCCTGAGTCACACATAAAAGGTGAACAATGGATCGCCTTTTACCCAATTTTAACATCCTCAGATCGACTAGCCTATCGCTACTTCGGTTTGATCCTTTTTATCGTAATCTAATGATAAACCCCCAGCAACGTACCGCTACACCGGGTTAA
The DNA here is from genome assembly GCA_023091065.1 of Dianthus caryophyllus. Classification (NCBI taxonomy): domain Eukaryota; kingdom Viridiplantae; phylum Streptophyta; class Magnoliopsida; order Caryophyllales; family Caryophyllaceae; genus Dianthus; species Dianthus caryophyllus. The sequence continues at coordinate 16,215,218 of CM041527.1, read as the reverse complement.
TCGGATAATGATCATACATTTTTTTTTCTACCTCGAGAATGGAGACGTGTCAATATGCCTCTACCTCAAAAGCTCCCCGTGTCATTTTAAAAGCTAAAAACACGAGTCGAGTCTTGCACCCACTTTTTACACTTCTTGCTTGTCTTTGGTCGTGAATGTGATTTTTCGTTGAGTCTTTTCTTCCCTTTTAGAATCACTAAAAGCTTAAAACTTTGTCAGGTCCACCCACTGAACAAAACCTAGATACACACCGAACCAAGAACCGACACTTAAACCCACCTCCGCCTCCAAAGAAGCGCGCCTACAACAAATCAAAGCCAAAACCTGTCATGGCCTTTCAACACGATGAAGGTTTCAGTGGACCGCCACCACCTTCCCCGGAAGTAACTGCCGAGCAAGTCCGACAACTCAATGACAGAATAGCTAGCCTCACCGCAACAATTGAGCAAATGTGTAACAACCCGGATTATTAAACAAGATAAAATAAGCTTTAAAAAGGTTTTATAGGATAAAATGAAAGAGAAATGAAAACCACGGTGGCGGAAACACCGTGAATCCGGAATTGTCACTGAATATTGTAGACCCCAAGGTCTAGCTACGGGGAATAAATACCCCTTACATGTTCCAAAACCGAGAGTACATAAAACGGAACTGAAATGAAACTAATCAAGTCTAGCAACTCCAACAACTAGCTAATCGACTCAACAAAGCAAGCCACGGGTCAATCCTCACGGCATCCTCACACATAAGTCCCGTCCGCGCGTACCTATAAAAAGAAAGCAACAACCACAATCAGTGGGGAGTAACTAGGTGCTCCCCAGTCATATTTCAACATCATAAACATAAATAACAACATATGCAAGCTTACCTGGCCTACGGCCTAAAATCAGAGTACCAAATGAACATCAAAGCATAGGACAACAACAACATACAGCTCGGCACCAACAACAACATCACACGGCACACACAACAACCTTCTCCAAACCATCCAATTCGTAACCAACAATACAAGCGCAAGAGTAAGCGCAGAGCACTAGGTGAAGCGAACAAGAATCACCTCGAGTGAAGCGAACAAGAATCACTCAAACCCTATGGCGGAACAGCGAACAAGAAGTTCCTCAAACTCATTAGTCTAAATTTGGCCAAATTCCACCGAGCGAACAAGAACGGTGACGACATATATCAAACCATAGTCTCTAACCATAACAGGTTGAGAACCCATAGTCGCTCTAACTAAGCGAACAAGAATAGCCGAGGGGATTATGGGCGGTATCCGTCCAACTAGGACGTCGTAGCTCTTCACATACATGCCAGAACAGTACACGCATGCAAACTTAACTCAAGCATAACAATACGATCAAAACCAATCTCCAATACCATCAATACGAACCATAGTAACCTCAATAATCAACCAACAACACTCCAACAACCACTACAACGCAATCGATACAATAATAACATACTATAACCGATTCTAGCATACTAACCAACACTAGGGCATGGAAGCAATGTTCATACATTCAACCAATTCATCATCATTAGTCATAATCCAACCTTTAACTCATCATTTTATGTGAACCAACAACCTAGCATGATACTAGACTCAAGTAGTATGAGGCCAACCCATAACATAGCATCTATGATCATAATTCAACCAATACATTGCAAAGATTACAACTTTTCATCATAACATCACAAACAAGGACTCATACAACACAAAGGCCTCACACTTGTCAAAATACAACCAAGGCTACACCTAGTTACCTCGTTTAAGCGATGAGAAAGGTTCTACTCTTCTTCGTCCTCGACAAAGATAGTGTCTTCCTCGTTAGGCTCCTCTTCTCCTTCGATTAGGGCACAAAATAGTACATACAAAACATAAGAACACTCAAAACAAACATATAATAAAATAATAATCAGAAAACTAATATAAACGATAAGAATTTACCGAAAGAATAAGCAAGGAATGAATAAGGTGATGATTAGGGTTGAGAAGGAATGAATTGAATGAGTTTTTATGGTGATTAAATGAGAAATTAATGGAGAATTATGAGAGAGAAGAGAGGGTTTTTGTGAGTTGAGATATAGAATGAGGCTAATCTGATGTTATTAGGGCTAGTTTAGTTTAAATAGGATAGGAATTCGTGCCCTCTTAAATACTGATTAAAAACAAAATCGCCGAACCGCCAGGAGCGAGCCGCCCGAAGTCCGGAGCGAGCCGCTCCATGCCCGCGGTAGCTCATGGCCTGGCCGCATGTCTCTCGGTTCTTGTCTGCTTTTCTTCTGATGATCTCTATTCCTTCCTGCTCGCGCGCTGCTCGCGCCTAGCTCGCCAAAACCCTTCCGACCTCTCATGACCCTCTAATCACCCCCACACTCACTCACACTCAAGACCCACCTCGGTTAGCGCAACCAAGACCAAACCTATCAAGCTCTAGCTAATGAAACGACCTCCTCAAGCTAAAAATGAGGAAGATCATGAGAAATGAAAGATCAATTAAACGACACTAACGATATGAAATGTGAAATGAGTGGGTGTTACAACCACACCACCTAAAAAGAAGTTTCGTCCTCGAAACTTGAGAACAAGGAACTACCTGTGGAAAACAAGTGCGGATACTTCTCTTGCATTGGAGCTTCGGTCTCCCATGTCGCCTTCAGATCTCTCGCTCCTCCACAACACTTTAACCAAGGGAACCACCTTGTTCCTCAACCTCTTCTCTTCCTATCGAGGATACTTACCGCTTTTCTTCATAGGTCAAGTTAGGCTCTACACCCACCACGCCGCCTTTCAACCACATGCGATGGATCGCTTTGCATCGCCTCGGTTGAGACACATGCAACACATTATGCACCTTGGACAAATTCGGTGGCAAAGCCAATCTGTACGCCACTTCGCCAACCCGTTCCAGCACGTCATAAGGTCCAACATACTTAGCACACAGCTTTCCCTTGATGCCAAACCACTTCACACCCTTCATAGGAGAAACCTTTAAGAACACCTTGTCTCCCACTTCAAACTCGATTGGTCGACGCTTCAAATCAAAGATAAGACTGTCGATCCTGCCGCTTTCGCCTTCTCTCGAATGAGTCTCACCTGCTCAATGGACTCCTGTACCATCTCCGGTCCAAGCACTGAAGCTTCAGTCACATCATCCCTGCACATAGGACTCCTACACTTCCTCCCATACAATGCCTCGATCGGAGCCATCTTAATACTAGCTTGAAAAACTGCTGTTGTAAGAGAACTCCACCAAAGGCAAGCTCTTCTCCCAACCAACCTGGAACTCTAGTACACAAGCTCTCAACATGTCCTCTAAAGTCTGAATGGTTCTCTCGGCCGACCATCCAGTAGCAAAGCATGGAAAGCAAGACTCATCTTCAGCTCACTACCCAATGCTTCCTGTAGCTTCTTCCAAAACTGAGAACAAAATCGGGGATCACGATCGGAAATGATGTCCTTAGGAACCCCATGCAAGCGAACTACTTCCCTTTGATATGCATTAGCTAGCTCTTCCATACTCCAGGTCTCCTTCATAGGAACGAAGTGCGCAACCTTAGTCAAGCGATCAACGACAACCCATATAGCATTCTTACCAGTCGACGTTCTAGGTAACCCCATCACAAAGTCCATGGAGATCGAATCCCACTTCCACATCGGAATCTCGAGAGGTTGCAGTAATCCTCCCGGCCTCTGGTGTTCAAACTTAACCTTCTGACACACCAAACACTTACCAACATACTCAGCCACCTCCTTCTTCATGTTAGGCCACCAAAAATGCAGCCTCAAGTCCTTGTACATCTTATCACCACCAGGATGTACAGAATAAGGGGAACTATGAGCTTCCTTCAGAATCTTCCTCTTCAGGACCTCACAATTAGGAACGCACCATCTCCTCTTAAACCTCAAACCTCCATCAGCTCCAATCTCAAAGTCTTCAGCACCACCATTCTCCTTAGCCAACCTCCAAGCCTCCAAAACAGGATCCTCGCGCTGCTTCACCCGAATTTCGTGGAACAACTCAGGTTCAGCAACCATAGCACCCATGTTGATCCCATGCGGTACTACCTCCAACTCAAGCTTCTTGAATTCACGACAAAGATCGTCAGGAAGTACCCAAGCGGCATTCAACCCATGCCTCACCTTTCTACTCAAAGCATCTGCAACCACATTCGCCTTTCCCTCATGATACTGCAGCTCAATATTATAATCCTTAATCAGCTCTAGCCACCGCCTCTGCCTCATGTTCAAATCACGTTGGGTAAAAATGTATTTCAAACTCTTGTGATCCGTATAAATCTTACACGAAGCACCATACAAGTAATGCCTCCACGCCTTCAAAGCAAACACCACAAAGAGCCTAACTCAAGATCGTGCGTAGGGTAGTTCTCGCCATGAACACGCAAATGCCTCGACGATAGGCAATCACTTTCCCTTCTCGCATCGTAACACAACCCAAACCCAACTTCAAGCATCATCAGACGCCGAACTCAACTCCTCTTCGTAGCGCCAACACCGGAGCGGTGGTCACCTCTTCTTCACCTCGAACGCAGCCTTCACAACCTTCACTCCACACAAACTTGGACTCTTTCAAAGAATCGAGTCAAGGGTCTAGCTATCTTCGAGAAGTCCTGCACGAACCTCCTGTAATAGCCAGCTAACCCACGGAAACTCCGAATCTCATTCACATTCTTCGGACTCTCCCAACCAAGCACAGCCTCCATCTCCGCTGGATCCCCCTTCACCCCGTCACGGATATAACATGACCCAAGAAGGCAACTTCCTTCACCGTAACTCACACTTGGAGAACTTCGCACCACTTCGCCACGCAAAGACTTCAAGAATAAGACGCAGATGATTCTCATGTTCAGCCTCGTCCTTCGAATAGATCAATATGTCATCAATAAAGACAACGACACATCGATCCAAATACTCACCAAAAGTACGGTTCATCTGATCCATGAACACTGCAGGAGCATTTGTCAACCCAAACGGCATCACCACGAACTCATAATGCCCATACCTCGGTCGAAACGCAGTCTTAGGAATATCCTCGCCACGAATCGAATCGATGATACCCCGACCTCAAGTCGATCTTGGAGAACACACTAGCACCCTTCAACTGATCAAACAAGTCCTCGATGCGCGGTAGAGGATACTTGTTCTTGATAGTCACTTTGTTCAGCTCGCGATAGTCTATACACAGACGCATACTCCCGTCCTTCTTCTTAACAAACAACACCGTGCACCCATGGAGATACACTTGGTCGAATAAACCCTTTCAATCATATCCTCCAACCGCTTCTTCAACTCTTGCAACTCACCGGCGCCATAAAGACGGAGCCTTAGAGATAGGTCCTGCACTGCACTAGATCAATAACGAACTCCACGCCACGCTCGGGTGGAATTCCGTGTAACTCTTCAGAAAGACATCAGCAAAGTCACTAACCACGTGAATGTCTTCTAGTTTCACTCCTTAGAGACATCCTTCACCATGCACAAGTACACCTGATGACCCTTCCTCCTCAGGTTACTCATCTTCAACGCAGACACCCATCGCACACTAGGCCTCGAAGTAGTGCACCTATGCGAGATCGTGCACCTGCATCTACTCTTTCAAAGACCTTACGATCACGGCAAATGAATCCGCATCGAACTTCGCCACCAATCCATACCCAAGATAATATCGAACTCCGACAGCCCAAAGCGAACAAGATCAGCTAGCAAGACGGATATCCCAAAGGAAATAGGAACATCCTTGTAAAGAGTAGAGCATGAAATAGTTTCTCCCGTGGGAAGAGAAATAAGTGTATCCACTAAGTAGAAGAAGTAAGCTTGGCCTCTCGACGGTGAAGCGAAAATAAAGGACATAGAAGCACCAAGTACAAAAGAACAAAAGATCGAATGATTATTGGCTTGCGCCTCCATAGCCGAAATAGCATCCTCCACCTCCTGACGCGTCAGAGGTCATTTTGTGCTCCGCTTCGACCATCCGCAACCAAAAACATAGGTAATAGCGGCATTTTCCTAAACATGCCACTTCAAATAACTACTCAAACGCATACAAAACCAACGTAAACCCCTAGTGTGTCTACCCAACGCCTCACTTGTTCTAAGTCAAACCTACTCACTGACTAAGAGAGTTGGGAGCGTATTCGCCTCGATACCAACCGTGAATAACCCTGATTATTAAACAAGATAAAATAAGCTTTAAAAAGGTTTTATAGGATAAAATGAAAGAGAAATGAAAACCACGGTGGCGGAAACACCGTGAATCCGGAATTGTCACTCAATATTGTAGACCCCAAGGTCTAGCTACGGGGAATAAATACCCCTTACATGTGCCAAAACCGAGAGTACATAAAGCGGAACTGAAATGAAACTAATCAAGTCTAGCAACTCCAACAACTAGCTAATCGACTCAACAAAGCAAGCCACGGTCAATCCTCACGGCATCCTCACACATAAGTCCCGTCCGCGCGTACCTATAAAAAGAAAGCAACAACCACAATCAGTGGGGAGTAACTAGGTGCTCCCCAGTCATATTTCAACATCATAAACATAAATAACAACATATGCAAGCTTACCTGGCCTACGGCCTAAAATCAGAGTACCAAATGAACATCAAAGCATAGGACAACAACAACATACAGCTCGGCACCAACAACAACATCACACTCAAGACACACAACAACCTTCTCCAAACCATCCAATTCGTAACCAACAATACAAGCGCAAGAGTAAGCGCAGAGCACTAGGTGAAGCGAACAAGAATCACCTCGAGTGAAGCGAACAAGAATCACTCAAACCCTATGGCGGAACAGCGAACAAGAAGTTCCTCAAACTCATTAGTCTAAATTTGGCCAAATTCCACCGAGCGAACAAGAACGGTGACGACATATATCAAACCATAGTCTCTAACCATAACAGGTTGAGAACCCATAGTCGCTCTAACTAAGCGAACAAGAATAGCCGAGGGGATTATGGGCGGTATCCGTCCAACTAGGACGTCGGAGCTCTTCACATACATGCCGTAACAAAGACACGCATGCAAACTTAACTCAAGCATAACAATACGATCAAAACCAATCTCCAATACCATCAATACGAACCATAGTAACCTCAATAATCAACCAACAACACTCCAACAACCACTACAACGCAATCGATACAATAATAACATACTATAACCGATTCTAGCATACTAACCAACACTAGGGCATGGAAGCAATGTTCATACATTCAACCAATTCATCATCATTAGTCATAATCCAACCTTTAACTCATCATTTTATGTGAACCAACAACCTAGCATGATACTAGACTCAAGTAGTATGAGGCCAACCCATAACATAGCATCTATGATCATAATTCAACCAATACATTGCAAAGATTACAACTTTTCATCATAACATCACAAACAAGGACTCATACAACACAAAGGCCTCACACTTGTCAAAATACAACCAAGGCTACACCTAGTTACCTCGTTTAAGCGATGAGAAAGGTTCTACTCTTCTTCGTCCTCGACAAAGATAGTGTCTTCCTCGTTAGGCTCCTCTTCTCCTTCGATTAGGGCACAAAATAGTACATACAAAACATAAGAACACTCAAAACAAACATATAATAAAATAATAATCAGAAAACTAATATAAACGATAAGAATTTACCGAAAGAATAAGCAAGGAATGAATAAGGTGATGATTAGGGTTGAGAAGGAATGAATTGAATGAGTTTTTATGGTGATTAAATGAGAAATTAATGGAGAATTATGAGAGAGAAGAGAGGGTTTTTGTGAGTTGAGATATAGAATGAGGCTAATCTGATGTTATTAGGGCTAGTTTAGTTTAAATAGGATAGGAATTCGTGCCCCTCTTAAATACGGATTAAAAACAAAATCGCTGAAAACTGCCAGGGAGCGAGCCGCTCCGAGTCTGGAGCGAGCCGCTCCATGCCCGCGGGTAGCTCATGGCCCGCTTCGCGGGTCTCTCGCGGTTCTTGTCTGTTTTTCTTCGGATGATCTCTATTCCTTCCCTGCTCGCGCCTTGCTCGCGCCTAGCTCGCCAAAACCCTTCTGACCCTCTCATGACCCTCTAATCACCCCCACACTCACTCACACTCTCAAGACCCACCTCGGTTAGCGCAACCAAGACCAAACCTATCAAGCTCTAGCTAATGAAACGACCTCCTCAAGCTAAAAATGAGGAAGATCATGAGAAATGAAAGATCAATTAAACGACACGAACGATATGAAATGTGAAATGAGTCGGGGTGTTACAAAATGGCCATCATGCAAAAATTTGAGGCAGATAAGAACGCCGCACGCCTCGCCGAAGAGTCCGAGCGAAATGCTAAAAGGATCCGAACCATGGAGGAACGCCTTACAAACTTAAGGGGTTACTCCATCCACCAAGAGAATGAGCACATCCCAAAGAATGTCAGGTCCATGCTACCCGATAAGCTTGCACTCAGCGATCTTCCCATCTTCAAGGGTCACGAAAGCCCGCTTGTACATGTCAAAGCTTTCAAGGATAAAATGGCCATCATGGGTGTCGAACCCCCCGCATGGGCCACATTATTTCCACATTCGCTGGACGCACAACCCAGGGCATGGTTCTATGCTTTAGAGCCACATAAAACCGGTAGTTTCAAGGACATAACGGTAGCATTCGGTTTACAATACCGGGACAACAATGACATCCAAGTCTCGCTACGTACTTTGGAAGTCCTGACTCAGAGGGACAATGAAGGGTTTACCGAGTATCTAACACGTTGGAAGAAACTCTGTGCTCAAATACCTAACCGCCCAAGGGGCACCGATCTAATCACTAAATTCATCAACAACCTCACCCCCGCATACCAACAACACCTACGGTACGGGAATTTTGACAACTTCTCAACACTCAGCGTTGTCGGCGAGCTCATTGAGGACGATCTCCGCAAAGAAAATAGGAATAAGAGTACGGGTCGCGGATATCAGGGAAGCTCGTCTCGAGCCACTGCCAAAGTCGAGCCCATCCATGCCATCAACGCACTGGACGCGTTGGAGGCACCACCGGTTTTTACGACACCACCAAGGCCTGCCGCACCTCCGCCAAAAGCATCATACTCACCTACGGGTCCCAGCTCACTAAAAGCACGACGAAACTTTGACCCAATATACATGACCTACTCAAAGGCACTACAGAAGCTTGTGAGCCACAATGTACTTCAACTCATAGGACCTACTAGCGAGCCTCCCCCAGACAAGAAGCCGAAGTCATGGGATCAGAACGCATACTGCGAATTTCACAGAGGAAAAGGGCACGACACCGAACAATGTTTTCGCCTAAAGAACTTAGTTCAGGACTTGATCGACGACAATACTATTGTGAAGCCTTGCCCGAGTCCTAAGCCTTCAAACCAGCTGAATCCTTTGCATAACCATGCTATATTCGTAGGGACATACCCCATTATCAACTGCTCTAATCTGATCGTCTCGAATGATTACGAAGTCAACGGCATCTGGAATACTTCTGAGGATGAGGCCGACAATGACGACATCCGCATGTGTCTCCAAAATGAACCCTACGAGGAAGAGGCTCAACCCCGTCGCCCGCCAGGCAAATACGTAGAATTACGTCACAAATACCCAATCAGGCTGTCAGACAGTGATGACGAAGTAGCCAACCTAACACGTTCTGGACGTCCATACCAAGCTTCTCTGAAGTTACTTGAACCTCAAAACCCCCCGCCAAGGTTGACCGCTCAAGAGAAGAACAAGGGAATAATCATAGACGTGGATACGCCGCCTACTTCGCCTACCTCCGCAGCCTCACTTCCAAGCGCCGCTCCTACAAGCTTTACTAGTTTACCTGCAAACATTGCTCCTACCCCCACGCCGCCAGCCAGCAATGTATCATTACCCAACACTAATCCTGCGCCTCCGCCACCAGTTAATAAGGTAGTATCATCGAGCGTTACCCCGGAACCCTTACCTACGCCTGAGATCGGGGACACGCTCCACAAACAACTCAAGAAGACAAAGGCGGACATTTCAATCTGGCAACTCTTAAGAGACTCAATGGGACATCGAGAAGCCCTTTACCAAGCATTACAGGTCACCCCAATGACATCGGAAATGTCTTCAGAAAAGCTTATCAGTAACATTACGCGCGAATGGCAGGCTAACGCCGTCACCTTCTCGGATAAGGACCTCCCTCCATTCGGTAGCACGCACAATCTACCTCTCTACATCAACGTGGAATGCCACGGCATGACGTTGCCAGTCGTCCTCATCGACAACGGATCTGCAGTCAACGTCCTACCTCTGGAAACAGCCAAAAAACTAGGAATTAGGGAGAATGATTTTATCCCATGTACCGATGGTGTCAGGGCCTACGATGGAAAACGTCGCAGCATAAAGGGAACCGTCTCCTTTCTCATTATGACAGGGCCAGTCATGAGAGAAACCGAATTTCAAATCATCGACATACCCCCAACCTACAACATGCTATTGGGAAGGCCATTGATCCACGCTACCAAGGCCGTCACCTCAACCCTACATCAAAAGGTCAGGATACCTTTAGATGACGAGATCGTCACCATCGACGCTTCATACTTTCGGGCTACGCTTAAACAACACAAAGGAAGCAATAGTACCTTTGGAACCCGGGATCGAGACGAGGGACCCAACTCGGCGTCTTGCTTAAGGGCGCGTTTAAAGTTAAAAAAGATTAAGTTAGAAAAACCTTTAAAACTGTTTTGGAGTCGCCACCTAATTATCGCGGAAATTAGGAACCTGCTATCATGTCCTAAGCCTAAAGACATGTCCTAGATTTTGGAGCACGCCGACACCCCTAGATCTAAGGCTTGTGAAACCAGATTGGATTCGGGGTGAGGGTACTTTAGAAAAAGAGTTAATTCAATTAATGATTTATGAAAACCTTTTAGAAAAGCCTATGTAAAAATAGCCTCTACTGACCTAGAACAATCCATGTAAGATGATATTTGAGCTAATGTTATCGCGACGTACAAGTGCGAAAAAGTTTGTAAAAGAATGCAGATGCAAAAAGATTGACTAAAACCCTCAGTTTAGCATGTTTAACTTGTTAACGTAAACGGTTCAGTTAAAGGTCGAATTCATTGTTTAAGTTGATTTTAATGCAAAATAAGAAAGTGCAAGATGCATGCAAATAAAATAAAGTTCAATTGTCCATTGGTTTATTTTATTAGGGTCGGTTGCTTATGCGACTTTGGCGTGTCATCGGATATGGAGTGTACCCGAAGTAAATAGAACACTTGGAGTGCAAGCGCGCTGGGTGCCAAAGCCGGGGCGCTAGAGTGTAGTCCCTTTGTTAGTCCATAGAAAATAAGAAAAAGCTTTGATCCAAGTGGATCGGTACCTACCTTGTCCTGACGCTTCAGATCTGGGCAGAGCTTCGCTTCTTGAACTTAAAAGGAGGATGAATTCAACACGGGATGGTGTGTTGAACTCAAGGATTTGAGTGCGTGAGCCTTTGAGAGAGTTTTGTAGTGTGTTTGCTGTGAAAGCTGGGTGTGCATTGTGTTTTTCGAGGTCAGGTATAGGGGTGTATATATACTAAAAACCTCGGAGAAATTAGGAAATCCGGGGATAAAAACAAGCCAGGAAACCGCATAGCCTTATGCGGTTGCCCAGGCAAACCGCATAGCCTTATGCGGTTGCCACCCCAAACCGCATAAGACTATGCGGTTTGAAGGTGTGGTTTTTTGCGTAGTTTCCTAGTTCCGGTTTGATTATATGTCGAAAAGATTTAGTATAATCCTTACTTGCACGTCAAGGAAAAGGCTAGGATATTTCTGAGATATTTTGATGTTTAGGGCTTTGGAGTGCGGGCCAAAGGCTGGGTTTGGGCTCGGTTTCGGGCCCGAGACCCGGAAAAATGAAAAGGGTGTATTTGCATAGATTTTGTGAAATAAGGTAAGACGTGAGGTTGTATTTTGTGTAAGAGGAGGCTAAAGGAAAGATCTAGCCACCGGGCCTAAATTTAGGGATTTAGGAATGCTGAATTAGACCTTGTTTATGTAAAAGGGCTAATTGTAGTGCAAGTGCAAAGCTCATGCCAAATGAAGCAGGACAAGGACCTCGCTAGACTCCAAATGGACAAAATGAACGTTATTTAAGTGTGATGTGAAGCGACCTTAATCATTTTAACATTTCAAACGACTCAAAATGAATTCGACATTAGTTAGAACCGTTTAAGTCAACGTTAAAGCATGCGTAATAAAAGTCCGTGTTACATCACAGGGTTTTGTTTGGGAGGGTACGGATATGGGTATCCACAGAGCCCCCAGTTTGACTGAGCTCGGACTAGAGCGCTAGTTAAACTCCACGACCATATCCGGACCATTACGCCTCGATACGCCAATCGTGAACGAAGCATGTGTCCATGGGTGAGACGAGGACTTCGAACCGGGCTAAACGGGGAGGGGCGTGCACATTTTAAGGACTTGGCGGTCCGTGCATGCTATAAGGGCCTGCGGGCCTGCTGAGTGTCTTCGTCGTGCTTGTTGTACTGTCGTTGTTGGTGCCTTTGTATATGCTTGGTATCGTCGGATGCCTGGGGCTGCTGCTAGTAATGTCTTCGTATTGCATGTGTTGAAATGTAAAAGGGGCTAAAGTGCAGGGGTGCATGTGCTTGCAAGATGTTTGGGGTATGCGTGAGGTTCATAATTGAGTAGGGGTGTTCATGTAGGCGTTAGTGTAGGTCTCGTGAAAGAGCGTCCGTATAATGCTTGTGCTTGAACTCGCCGAGGAGTGTCTATGCTTGGAGTTAGGTGTATATTGCAGAGTGCTTATGCTTGGGCTCGCCGAGGAGTGTCTATGTAGTTGACGTCATTGTGTTGCATTATGCCATGTGAACATGTATGTGTGAATTGATTATGATTTAGACCGTCTTTGTGTGAAAAACGTCCAAATTAGGTTTCCGACCCGAAAACGAACCCGAATTTTCCGACCCGGAATTTCAATTAAACTTCGGTGTAGGATGCCCATAGTATGTATAGCATGCCTATAGCGTTAGTTTTGCGAAAATGTCGAGCTAAGGCTTTCAAATCGCCGTCTTAAGTCGTAGTTATACGGAGTAATCAAGGCGAATTGGGGGTTTTTGATCGGGATGACCAAAATGCAATTGCTTGTAATGGTTTGTTGTTGGGGACTATTATGGCGCGTAGAAACCATAAAGTTGTAATTTTGAGGTGTAGAGAACGGTTTTCGGCTTAATTATGAATTAGGCCTAAAAATGCTCTGCGGGGCGTATAGTGCAATGTGTTAAGGGATGTATATGTATTATGTGCGTATTATTTGTGTGTATTTGTGTATGTGTATGCCAAGTTTGTATGCTTGCATGTATTATAGCTGTATGTATTGGTTGTTTTTGGTTGCAGGAGAAGGTTCTGGTCGTATTACGAGATCAAGATCTCGTAAGAGTACTAGCTCGAGGACTGAGGGAGCCTCTAGTACGCGTACCGAGAGGGATGCTGACCCTCGGGACCTGCCCACGAGACGTGGCCAGTCACGAGGTAGGGGTCAGGGCCGTGCGAGGCGTGACCCTGTGCCTGATCCTGAGGAGGAGGAGGAGGAGGAGGAGAGGGAAGAATGGGCCAAGGCCCTCCTTGGCGTATGAGGTGGTGCGCGAAAGGAGAGACTATGGTGACCTTTGCGCTGTTAGTGTGGATGTGTCTGCTTCGAGGCCTGCGCGGGAAAGGCTTGGAGCAAGGGTGACCGCTAAGGATTGTCTAGGGTCAAGGATCGAGGAGCCCCCAGTCGAGCAAGACGAGGATCCGATCGAGCCCCCAGGATTTGAGAGGACTGTTCCCGTGATCAGTTCGAAGATTGTGGCGGATCGGGCTCTTGAAGATGAAGAGGCTAATCCGAAGCGACAGAAGATGGCTTAGTTTGTTTTGCTTTGTTTAGAAAATTTTCTTTATTCAAATACATGTTCTAGATTCGAATAAAGGGTTAAGGAGGCTTGTTCCTAACTCATTTCTAAATTGCGAAAAATTCTAAATAAAGTAATAAAATAGAATTAATTTGCTTTTGTCTTGTCTCGTTGCTTTCTTTTGTTTCGCTTTGAAATGTTCTCGACCTTTCTAAGCTTTGAACATTCGTATTTTGTCTTAAAATCCTCGACCTTTTTAAGCTTTGGATTTGTTTGTTTGATTCGTTTGTTCTTAAGCCCTCGACCTTTTTAAGCTTCGGACTTGGATTTCTTTTTTTTTTGTGTTGACTGTGCTCTTGACCTTTTTAAGCGTTGAGCGTGTCTTTTTGTGAGTGCATCGCCCTTGACCTTTTTAAGCTTTGGGCTTGCGTGCTAGGAAATTCGGTTGTGCTTTTGACAAGCTGCCTACGTATCCGCGTCTCACGGAATCAAACCGGCGTAGTTCGTGTGATTCGGTTGAGCTCTTTGCAAAGCTGCCTACGTATCCACAGTGCGTGGAATCAAACCGAGCGTAGTTCACCCATGCAAGAGTGAGAGTTTTTTTTTTTTGTGTTTTGAAATACTTTGCAAATTTGTTTGTGTTTAGGGGTAGTATTTCTTGAGTTGATCAAGATTTGTTGGCAATCGAAAGTCCTGGCCGTCAAGGTCAGTTAACTTCACGGCTCCTCCAGGGAGGATTTCCTTGACCAATTACGGTCCGGCCCAATTGGGTTTGAATTTTCCTCTTGGGTCGACTGGTAATGGTGCTCGGACTGATTTGAGTACTAGGTCACCCACTTTGATATTTCGTGGCTTGACCCGTTTGTTGTAGGCGCGTTGTAAGCGAGATTGGTACATTCGGACTGTACTTAGTGAATGTAACCGTCTTTAGTCTAAAAGGATGAGTTGCTCGTATCGTTCGCGTGCCCATTCGGCTTCATGAATGTCTACTTCCATGAGAATTCGAAGGGATTGCATTTCGATTTCTACGGGTTGAACGGCTTCCATCCCGTAGGTTAAGAGGTAGGGTGTCATGCCTGTGGGTGTGCGGATTGTGGTGCGATATCCCCATAATGCGAATGGGATTTTGTTGGGCCAGTTATGGCAGGTGTCGATCATCTTTTTGAGGATTGACACGACGGTTTGTTCTTTGCCTCGCCGACCGCTACCGTTAGTTTGTGGTCGATAGGGTGATGATTTATGTCGTTGTATCTTGTATTTGAGAATAAGTGGTTCGACTTCTCCTTGAAAGTCACGTGCCTTGGTCATTTGATAAATTAAGTGGGGTATCCGTAGCGACAAATGATGTTGTTTTGTATGAATTTCGCAACTTCTTTTGTGCCTAGCGTGACGGTAGGATCGCGTCGACCCATTTGGTGAAATAGTCGATGGCCACGAGGATGAAGCGGTGTCCTCCCGCTTCCTACGGGTTGAACTTTGCCGATGACGTCAATTCCCAGGTTGAGAAAGGCCATGGCGAGGTTAAGTCGTATAGCGGTGAAGGGGTATGTGTTGCACATTTGCGAAAAATTTGGCAATTATGGCAATGTTTGACATATTTTGCGCAATCGGCTTCCATGGTGGTCCAAAGACCATCCTAGCCTTATGATTTGTTTGCACATGGCTCGTATGCTCATGTGTGGTCCGTGACTGGCCGTCGTGTACTTGGGACATGATTTCGTGTCCCTTTTTGTGGTCGACGCACAAGAGTAGTGTGCCTTGAGGCGTCTTTTTGAGTAGTTTGCCCATTTCCATTACGAATTGTGATGATAATAGGCGTAGGGCTCTTTTGGCTCGTTTGTCAATGTTTCGTGGGTATTCGCCGTTTGTTTTGTAGTTGATGATTGCTTCGTACCAAGGGTCGGTTTGTTCTCCCTCGGTTTTAATGTCACAGATGTAGGCGGGTTCGTTCCGTCGTTCCACGACAATGGGTAGTGTTTCCATCCCCGGGGGTATGTTGATTAGTGACGCGAGCTTGGATAATGCGTCTGCGAATTGATTTTCTTCGCGTGGGAGATGTATGAATTCTACGTGATAGAATTCGCTTATGAGTTGTTGTATTTTGCTTTGGTATAGTGTTAGGTTTTCGTTGAGTATCTTCTATGCTCCGGATACTTGGTTGATTATGAGGGAGGAGTCCCCATAGACTCTTATGTTGCGGGCGTTGAGTACAAGCGCTGCTTGGAGACCGTGCAAGCATGCTTCGTATTCTGCGGCGTTGTTTGTTATGTCAAAATCCAATTTGATGGATAAGGGGGTGTGTTCGCCATTCGGGGATATGAGAAGCATTCCTACTCCACATCCTCGATAGTTGGAGGAGCCGTCGAAGTATAACTCCCATTGTTCTTGGTCGATACTGTAAATCCCATTGTCTGGAAGGGATGTCGTGTCGATGATTGGCTCTTCGTTGATTGCATTTTCGGCTAGGAAATCAGAGACTGCTCGTCCCTTGATTGCTTTGAGGGGTACGTACTTAAGGTCAAATTCGGCTAAGAGCAATGTCCATCTGGCCATTCGTCCGTTAAGTACAGGTTTCTCGAAAAGGTACTTTACGGGGTCCATTTTTGAGCAGACCTTCGTTTGGTGTGCTAGCATGTAGTGACGGAGTTTTTTGAATGACCATACCAATGCTAGACAGCTCTTCTCGACGGGTGAATATCGAGTTTCGTAATCGAGAAATTTCTTGCTTATGTAATAGATTGCATGTTCTTCGCCGTTTATCTCTTGAGCGAGCATGGCGCCCGTGGCGGTAGGGGTTGTTGTGAGGTACAAGGACAGTGGTAGATCCTTTTGGGGTGGTCGCAGAACTGGCGGGTTGGTTAGTAATTCTTTGACCTTGTCAAATGCCTTTTGACATTCCTCGTCCCATTCAAAGTGGTCGGTTTTCTTGAGTTTCTTGAAAACTGGTTCACATATCATGGTGAGTTTGCTAATGAAGCGCGAGATGTATTGGATTTGGCCCAAGAAACTTCGAATTTCGTCGAGGTTCTTCGGGGGTTGCATTTCTAGAATTGCTTTGACTTTCGAGGGGTCAACCTCGATGCCTCTTTGGCTCACTACGTGTCCTAGTAGTTTACCGGATTTGACTCCAAAAGTACATTTTTGGGGGTTGAGGCGCATTTTGTATTGTCGTAGGCGAGTGAAGAACTTACGGAGGTTAGTGATGTAGCCACTTCTCTCCTTTGACTTCACGATCATATCGTCGACGTAGACTTCGACTTCTTTGTGCATCATGTCATGTAAAAGGGTTGTGGCAGTGCGTTGGTATGTAGCACCAGCATTGATTAGGCCGAAGGGCATGACCGTGTAGCAGTATGTGCCCCACGGTGTAATGAAGGCCGTTTTTGCCATGTCCTCGCAGGACATTTTGATTTGATTATAGCCTACGTAGCCGTCCATGAAGGATAAGAGGGCGTGATCGGCGGTGTTGTCGACTAGGACGTCCACATGGGGTAATGGAAAGTCATCTTTGGGACTAGCTTTGTTCAAGTCGCGAAAGTCAACGCATACTCGAATCTTGCCATTCTTTTTCAAGACTGGGACCATGTTTGAGACCCATTCAGGATACTCGATGACTTGGATGAAACCGGCTTGTAGTTGTTTTTCGATTTCTTCCTTAACCATAAGGGACCATTCGGGGCGTAGTCTCCTTAGCTTTTGCTTGATGGGTTTGTAACTGGGTTTAATGGGGATGCGGTGCTCGGCTATGCTTCGTTCGATTCCGGGCATATCTTTGTACGACCAAGCGAATACGTCCTTGAATTCGCTCAGGAGTTGTGTGAATTGGGTGCGCTCGTGTTCGTCTAGTGAGGCACCTAGTTGTAGTTCTCTTGGCTCTTCGGGGGTTCCCACGTTTATGGTTATGGTTTCCTCGATGATTGGGTCTTGTGTTTTTGGGTGAACAACGTTTGCAATGTATTTGTTTAATGATTCATTTGTTTGTTCATTTTCATCGCATGATTAGTGTCTTTTGTATTTTGCGTTTTGTTTGTTGCTTGTTGATTTTTGTTTGTTTGTATTTTGTTGTTTGTTTTAGCTTGAGACAAGACGTAAGCAAATTTATTCATTTCATTATTTTGAAGAGAATTATTCGACAAATCGGAAAATTGCTTGGAGCTAGCCTCCGTAAAAAGGAAATCTAAACTAAAGCTAGAGTCTAGGATAGATGGGTCGACAGATGACCCGACACTAAGAGCATTAGAAGCTAAAAGAATCTCTTCTTCTTCTTCGTCGTCTTCTGTGCCGTTGGAGCTGCTTGAGCTGCTTGAGTTGCTTTAGTTGTGATGTAGATTGCGTCGTTGCTGGAGGAAAGTGTGGTTTTCCTTCGAGGTTTCTTGATTCTTCCTTGATCGATGAGATCTTGGATGGCATGTTTGAGTTTAAGACAACTCCCAGTGCTATGCCCCACGCCCCGATGGTATGCACAGAAGGCGTTGGGGTTCCATGATTTCGATTTCTTCTTCATGGGCGGTTCATTGATAGGTCCGACCGGTTGAATGTAGTCCTTTTCGACCAGTTTTTGTAGTGCTACGGCGTAAGGCATGTAGAGTTTGTCAAAATTCCTTGTGGAGTCGTTCGAGCCGAGTCTGTTTCGGCTTTTGATCCTGTGGGCATGTTCTCGATAAGCGGGATCCTCGTAGCTAGACGTGAGATCCTTCTCGATGTGAGTGCCAATTTCGACAAGATGTTCAAAATTTCGAGCATTGCAGAAGTGGAAGTAATATCGCCAGGCGGGTCGTAGACTGAAAAGGAAGGTGTGTATGAGCTCGTCCTCGTGTGGGTGGTCCGGCACTCGGGCGAGTAGTTTCCTCCATCGGACGAGATGTTTGACGAAGCCTTCGTCATCCTTTTGATGAAGAGCTTCGAGGGCATCAAGAGAGGCTGGGCTGGCTAGTTCTTTCTTGATGCGTCGTTCCAAACGTTCGACTTCGGTTCGATGCAAAGCTTTTAGGTGATTGATGTCTTTTGCAAGTTGATTGATGTGGCTTATCACCTCGTCGGTGGGTAGCCAGTATTCGTCGTCTTCATTATCACTAGACCAAACTGCATTGATTTGGTCATCCGAGGGTGTGATGAGGTAAGAGCAGTCTAGTATAGGGATCGACCCCACGAAGATTGCATGATTGCCAAGCGGGTTTTCGCTGTTTGAAGGCTTAGTGGGTTGAGATGGTTTGCTAAGCTTTCCTTGATCAATGAGATCTTGGATAACGTTTTTGAGCCTAAAGCAGTTCTCGGTGTCATGCCCCTTGCCTCAGTGGTATGCACAGAAGGCGTTGGGGTTCCAAGATTTAGGCTTCCTGTCTTCGGGCGGCTCGCTAGTAGGCCCGATTGGTTGCAGGTAGTTCTTCTCGACCAACCTTTGAAATTCCTTGGAGTAAGACATAAAGAGAGGGTCGAAGTTTCTCTTGGCCTTGGGAGGCGGCGAGAAGGTAGTTGCAAAGGCGTCGAGGGTGTCATCGTCGAGGTTACCGACGGTGCGGTTTTCGTCGTTCTTGACCGTGCGGGAAGACTTAGAGGAGCTCCCTTGATAAGCATGGCCGGTGTATTTAGCCATGGTGCCAGTCCTAAGGTCGTCTTCGATTTGAGTGCCAACCTTAGTCAGTTCTTTGAAGTTCTGAATGTTGCTGTACCTCATGTAGAATTGGTACACGGGTCGCAGGTTATTTATGAACTTTGGTACGAGCTCGTCCTCGCGGGGACGGTTGGGGATTTGAGCACTTAGCTTCTTCCAACGAGTGAGATAGTCGGTGAAGCCTTCGTTGTCCTTTTGAGATAGGACTTCTAGGGTGCAAATTGAGACTTGAGTGTCTTCGTTGTCTCGATACTGTCGGTCGAATTCGACTGTGAGTTCTTCGAAGGTAGGGACCCGCTGTGGGTCGAGTGAGTAGAACCATGTCTTGGGTACTGCTGCTAGAGAGTGCGGGAAGAGAGTGAGCCAATGTTTGGAGTCGACCCCCTTGATGGCCATTTGGGATTTGAAAGCTCGGATGTGAATGATCGGGCTCTCATGTCCTTGAAAGATAGGAAGATCACTAAGGGCGAGCTTGTTTGGGAGCTCATCCTTAATGCTAGTAGGCACGTTCTCATTCTCCTTGTGGATAGAGTAAGTGCTCGAGACATAGAGCCTCTCCTCCATAGCTTGGAGTTTCTTAGCATGCCTATCAGCTTGCTCCTTAATCTTGAGTTCCATGCGTTCCACCTCGACTGTATGGTGGGTCAAAAGGCCCTCAAGGTCAGCGGTCAGCTTTGCAACTTGGTCACGGAGTGCGTTGACTTCTTCGTTGTTGCCGGCCATTTTGCGGGTGTAGGTTCGTTTCTTGTAAGGGATTATTACACGGTGTTTGGTACGGCGAGTATCCAGCTGAGGCCTGCATTTCACTTGGATATTAGGGACACGACTCGACCCACTAGACTTACATTCATTTTTAAGCATTCATTTTAGCTCATTTCTTTGTTTAGAAAGACCTTTTATGTTTTGAAAAGAGGAGATTTTCGAAAAGGTTTTAGCTCAAGGAAGCTTTTGAGATGAGTATGTGTGCGCACATCTCGCCTCGATGTTAAAACGTTTTGCTTTGCACCCGTCGAACTAGTATCGGTGATTTGCCGAGGTGAGCTCGAGTTCGGATGCGTAAAAGAGGGAGGATTCGACTCGAGAGTGGTTAGCAAATCGAGTCGAGGATGTTAAAAGTGGAGTCTAGGCCGTGCGACCTAGAGGATTGTAATCCGCGAGCTCGGGTTTTATTCCTTGCTCGGGTTTTTGCTTGCTAGTGAAAAAGGAGAATTTTGAGAAGGCTTGTTTCGAAAATTCGCGATAGTTTTGTTTGAAAAGCGTTAGTTTGTTAGATGTTAGGTTCATTTATCTTTAAAACGTTTAAGCGAGTTTTCGAAGATATGAATGCAAATGCTTATTTTGAAAAAGACTATGGAGTGCATAGCCTCGAACTTGTACGTATGACTCAAAAAGGGTGAAAATGAGTCAGTCGGGTACACCTCCAACTACCTCGATTACGCTTTGGCAGATACTTAACCCCTTCATTTCCTTACGCCGGGGCGATAGGTTTTCTGAAGGGAGCACTGGGGCGGTCGAGATAGCCGTTTACGGCAAGCCGTGGAGGGGCGAGAGGAAAGCTAGTCCGGCATGTGCTTTATCGAGTGGACAAGCCTGCATGTGGGAACCACCTCTCGAGGGTGCAAAGGGTGCCTAGATTCCAAAAGGAATGGACTCTAAACGAATGTGCATAGCTCCAATATGTATACTTGGATTGTTCAAGGCTTTCAAGTTTCACCTCTTTATTTTTAAAAGAAAAAGCTAGTTTTAGTTTTAAAAAAACAAATCTCCCCAGCGGAGTCGCCAAACTGTGGAACCCGGGATCGAGACGAGGGACCCAACTCGGCGTCTTGCTTAAGGGCGCGTTTAAAGTTAAAAAAGATTAAGTTAGAAAAACCTTTAAAACTGTTTTGGAGTCGCCACCTAATTATCGCGGAAATTAGGAACCTGCTATCATGTCCTAAGCCTAAAGACATGTCCTAAATTTTGGAGCACGCCGACACCCCTAGATCTAAGGCTTGTGAAACCAGATTGGATTCGGGGTGAGGGTACTTTAGAAAAAGAGTTAATTCAATTAATGATTTATGAAAACCTTTTAGAAAAGCCTATGTAAAAATAGCCTCTACTGACCTAGAACAATCCATGTAAGATGATATTTGAGCTAATGTTATCGCTACGTACAAGTGCGAAAAAGTTTGTAAAAGAATGCAGATGCAGATGCAAAAAGATTGATTAAAACCCTCAGTTTAGCATGTTTAACTTGTTAACGAAAGCAGTTGATTAAAGGTCGAATTCATTGTTTAAGTTGATTTTAATGCAAAATAAGAAGGTGCAAGATGCATGCAAATAAAATAAAGTTCAATTGTCCATTGGTTTATTTTATTAGGGTCGGTTGCTTATGCGACTTTGGCGTGTCATCGGATATGGAGTGTACCCGAAGTAAATAGAACACTTGGAGTGCAAGCGTATTTGGGTGCCAAAGCCGGGGCGCTAGAGTGTAGTCCCCTTTGTTAGTCCATAGAAAATAAGAAAAAGCTTTGATCCAAGTGGATCGGTACCTACCTTGTCCTGACGCTTCAGATCTGGGCAGAGCTTCGCTTCTTCAACTTAAAAGGAGGATGAATTCAACACGGGATGGTGTGTTGAACTCAAGGATTTGAGTGCGTGAGCCTTTGAGAGAGTTTTGTAGTGTGTTTGCTGTGAAAGCTGGGTGTGAATTGTGTTTTTCGAGGTCAGGTATAGGGGTGTATATATACTAAAAACCTCGGAGAAATTTGGAAATCCGGGGATAAAAACAAGCCAGGAAACCGCATAGCCTTATGCGGTTGCCCAGGCAAACCGCATAGGCTTATGCGGTTGCCACCCCAAACCGCATAAGACTTTGCGGTTTGAAGGTGTGGTTTTTTGCGTAGTTTCCTAGTTCCGGTTTGATTATATCTCGAAAAGATTTAGTGTAATCCTTACTTGCACGTCAAGGAAAAGGCTAGGATATTTCTGAGATATTTTGATGTTTAGGGCTTTGGAGTGCGTGCCAAAGGCTGGGTTTGGGCTCGGTTTCGGGCCCGAGACCCGGAAAAATGAAAAGGGTGTATTTGCATAGATTTTGTGAAATAAGGTAAGACGTGAGGTTGTATTTTGTGTAAGAGGAGGCTAAAGGAAAGATCTAGCCACCGGGCCTAAATTTAGGGATTTAGGAATGCTGAATTAGACCTTGTTAATGTAAAAGGGCTAATTGTAGTGCAAGTGCAAAGCTCATGCCAAATGAAGCAGGACAAGGACCTCGCTAGACTCCAAATGGACAAAATGAACGTTATTTAAGTGTGATGTGAAGCGACCTTAATCATTTTAACATTTCAAACGGCTCAAAATGAATTCGACATTAGTTAGAACCGTTTAAGTCAACGTTAAAGCATGCGTAATAAAAGTCCGTGTTACATCACAGGGTTTTGTTTGGGAGGGTACGGATATGGGTATCCACAGTACCGCGGAAATAAACGCCGATCCAGCCGATGACATATGTGGTTTCGACTTCGACTTCAGCATCTGTACCATGACGCGTGAAGAGGAAATCGCTATGCTCTACGCCAAGGACAACGACAATAAATGGCCTACCATGGGTCTGTCTTATGTGCCATGGTCATATGAAGTCTCTCAGGGTTGGGAAGCGTACAACGATCGCAAGAAGTACCACGATTTTCACATGCGGCCATACCACATCTTCCCTAGCCACTACTTCGTCAGAGAAGGCACTAGCAGAGTTCCCAAAAACGTATCCACATACACCATCACCGGAATTGAACTCGTCTCCGACATCATACGCAACTCCAACTTCAACCCCACTAACCTAATCGTTCCTTACGAAGAAAAAACACACGACGGATGGTCAAAAACCCTTGAATGGACCGACGAACAAGGCCGCACTTTCAAGATCACTACTGGCCAAGGCTATACCTTCGAAGATTCTGACTCCAACGAAGATGAAGACAACGTCCTCAACAAAAAGACCGTCACGGAATTTAAGCTCCCTCGTCGTCATTTTATGTCTTA
Organism: Dianthus caryophyllus; assembly: GCA_023091065.1. Taxonomy (NCBI): domain Eukaryota; kingdom Viridiplantae; phylum Streptophyta; class Magnoliopsida; order Caryophyllales; family Caryophyllaceae; genus Dianthus; species Dianthus caryophyllus. Next base: position 16,191,682 of record CM041527.1, on the reverse strand, counting down.
TTCCCCAACCAAGCCCCCGGGCTATCTCCCAGATGTAATCAATTTAGCTAAAGAACTAGAGTCGTTAAAGTTGTCCAAAGCTCCCTCGTCTGAGCTATCTTCAAATGTAACCCCTTTTGATAACATTAATAACATGAAAGTTTTTGGTTACTCTTTGCCTCATTTAAAATCTACATTTTCTAATGATTGCGATAAATTTAAACTACAAAACATTGCATTATATAGATACATTGCAAGTATTGTCTCAAAACCAGAACAGGACCCCATTATTGAAGACACAACAACCATCAACATAGGCACGCCCGAAGAACCTCGAGAACTACAGCTGGGGGCTTCACTAAGCACAGGAGAAAGGACCACGTACACCAAGCTCCTCAGAGAATTCAAGGACGTCTTCGCATGGTCGTACAAAGACATTCCCGGCATCGACCGTGAGATAGCTGAACACCGCATCCCGATCAAACAAGGTAGCAAACCGGTCAAGCAGAAGCTCCGACGCATCAAGCCAGAATGGTCTCTCATGGTCAAAGAAGAGATCGAAAAGCAGCTACAAGCTAGATTCATCCGAGTCATCGAATATTCTGACTGGGTCTCCAACATGGTACCGGTCATGAAGAAAAACGGCAAAATCGAGTATGTGCCGACTTCCGGGACCTGAACAAAGCCTGCCCAAAAGACGATTTCCCACTACCTCACATGGACATCCTAACAGACAACACAGCGGACCACGCCCTACTCTCATTCATGGATGGGTATGCAGGATACAACCAAATCAAAATGGCAACATTTACATGCCAAAACCACTTTCAGAACCCTGGGAACATATCGCTACCCAGTCATGCCATTTGGGCTCATCAATGCCGGCGCTACATACCAACGCACTGCTACCACCCTACTACACGACATGATGCACAAAGAAGTCGAAGTATATGTCGACGACATGATCGTGAAGTCAAAAGAAAGGGATGACCACCTCACAAACCTTCGGAAATTCTTTACCCGGATCAGGCAGTATATAATGCGATTAAACCCACAGAAATGCACCTTTGGGGTCACATCAGGCAAGTTCTCGGGTCACATAGTAAGCGGTAGCGGATCGAAATAGACAGACCAAAATCAAAGCAATAATGGGCATGAAAACGCCGGGCAACATCGACGAAATAAGGAGTTTCTTGGGACAAGTCCAATATATCTCCCGATTTATCAGCAAACTCACCATGATTTGCGAGCCTATCTTCAAAAAGTTAAAGAAAGAAGAGCATACGAAATGGGATGACGACTGTCAACAAGCATTCGACAAAGTCAAGAGCCTGCTTACAAATCCACCCGTTCTGGTACCTCCACAAAAGGACTTGCCACTATCGCTATACTTAACGACCACGCCAAACGCTATGGGCGCCATGCTCGCCCAAGAAGTCAACTACGAAGAACGGGCCATCTACTACATTAGCAAAAAAGTTCCACGATTACGAAACTCGGTATGAACCAGTCGAGAAAAGCTGCCTCTCACTGGTCTGGGCAACCAAAAAGCTCAGGCACTACCCACTCACCAGCACAACAAAAGTCTACTCCTTAATGGACCCCCTCAAATACCTATTTGAAAAACCAATCCTAAACGGGCGCATGGCCAGGTGGACTTTGCTTCTCGCCGAGTACGAACTCAAGTACCTCCCTCTGAAAGTAATCAAGGGAAGAGCGCTCGATTTCCTTGCAGAAAATGCTATCGTCGAACAACCCATGATCGATACAATGTCATTTCCGGACGATGGAATCTTTGCCGTAGAAAAGGAATACTGGCAATTATACTTTGATGGAGCATCAAATTACCGCGGCTACGGAGTAGGAATACTCCTAATATCCCCAAATGGTGACCATACACCACTCTCGATCAAACTCGATTTCAAATACATTTAACAACGCCAAGAATCTGGCTTTGCATTTATGGCCTACAAGCAGCAATCGCCCTCAAAATAAGGAAACTCCGCGTACATGGAGATTCATTCCTCATCATAAATCAAGTGACCGGGGCATGGAAGATCATGAGCGAAACCCTCACCAAATACCAAGCAAAAGTACAAAAACTCCTAACCAACTTCGACTGCATTGAATTTTATCACCTCCCAAGGGAAGAAAACCAATTTGCCGACGCACTGTCAAAACTCTCATCCCTCCTAAACATGCCACCAACATGAAATTGCTACCCATCATCGTCGAAAGACGAGACGAACCAGCATACATCCATACCATCGACTTTAGACGGTCGAAGCGCATGCAGCCCTGGTACCAAGCCATAGTCAACTACAAAACAAACAACACTTACCCACCCGACACCGATAAACGTGGTCAGAGAGCCATTAGACTCCTAGCTTCCCAATTCATGTTAGAAATGGGACAATTACTCAAGAAAACACCACAAGGCACGCTCCTCATATGTGCCGACTACAAGAAGGGACAGGAAATCATCACGCAAGTCCATGATGGCGAATGCGGACCTCACATGAACGCTCGAGCACTCTACAAACAGATTCTACGGCTAGGATGGTATTGGACTACCATGGAAGCAGACTGCATCCAATACGTCAAGCACTGCCACAACTGCCAGATTTTCAGCAATGTACAACATGTACCCCCCTAACCACTATACAGCCTAACCTCACCCTGGCCTTTTTCAACTTGGGGCATCGACGTAATAAGAAAGGTCCACCCCATCGGAGCAGGAGGTCACTGTTTCGTACTAGTAGCAATCGACTATTTTACAAAATGGGTGGAAGCAGCATCTTTCTGAACCCTCGGCTCCAAAGATGTCGCCAAGTTCATCCAGACAAACATCATATGCCGATATGGCATACCCCATGAGTTCATCAGTGACCAAGGCTCGCACTTCCAGCGTGAGACAGAAGCCATACTCACAAAATACAACATCCAGCATCACAAATCCTCACCCTATCGACCTCAAACTAATGGAGCCGTTGAAGCAGCAAACAAGACAGTCGTCACCATACTCGAGAAAATGATCGACAATTGCAAAGATTGGCCCAACAAGATACCATATGCGCTCTGGGGATACCGTACTACCATCCGCACCCCTACAGGCATGACCCCCTATTTCCTCACCTACGGCATGGAAGCCGTCCAACCAGTGGAAATAGAAATACAATCACTACGCATACTAATGGAAAGTAGCATCCCAGAAGTAGAATGGGCCCGTGAACGCTACGAACAACTCATGCTCTTGGACGAACGCCGACTTCATTCCCTGAGTACCGTACGAATGTACCAAGCAAGATTACAACGAGCATTCAACAAACAAGTCAGGCCGCGAAACATAAAAGTAGGTGATCTCGTACTAAAGTCAGTCCGAGCACCACTTCCAGTCGACCCACGAGGAAAGTTCAAGCCTAACTGGGCTGGACCCTACCTCGTCAAGGAAATCTACACAGGCGGAGCAGTGAAACTGACCGATTTGGACGGTCAAGAGTTTAACCTCGCAACGAACCTCGACCAACTCAAGAAATACTACCCTTTAAAAAAAAACCCTTGCAATGCATCTATAAAATACAATTTTCTAAAAATCAATTCATGGGCCGACATGCCCCTAAACATGCATCCACCAAACACAATTCATGGGCCGGCATGCCCTTAAACGTGCACATTCCATAAAGCAATTCATGGGCCGGCATGCCCCAAAACATGCATCTATCAAACACAATTCATGGGCCGGCATGCCCTTAAACATGCTTTTTCTCTCCACAAAAATCAAAAGCAATTCATGGGCCGGCATGCCCCTAAACGTGCACATTCACCACAAAAAGCAAACACAACTCATGGGCCGGTATGCCCCTAAACGTACATTTCCCGAACTACGCCGGTTTGATTCCATTTTTCATGGATACGTAGGCAGCTTTGCAAAAAGCGCAACCGATATTCAACACAAAAAAGACACGTCCAAAGCTTAAAAAAGTCAAGGACATAGTCACCACAAAAACCGTCTCGTAACCTAATGGGTTAACATAAGGCGACATTCAACACAAAAAAGACACGTCCAAAGCTTAAAAAAGTCAAGGACATAGTCACCACAAAAACCGTCTCGTAACCTAATGGGTTTACATAAGGCGATATTCAACAATAAACGACAAACCCAAAGCTTAAAAAAGTCGAGGGAATAGTCAATACAAAAATTTCCTAAAAACCATGCTTGCATTCTAAACCTTTAAAAAGAGATTAGAGCCAAGGAATTTCACACAGAATAACAAGCAAAATGAGGCAAAGTCGTAAATAAAAACCTGATTTTTATTAATCTTAAAAAGGACGGTTACATTTTGGATTTTTCAAACGTAGGAGCATAAACTACACTAACAATATATATTACAATACTTATACAAGTCCCGGCATGTACATCGGGTTTAGGATAGATAATATATTACATAATACAACATAATACAACATAATATGAACATAATACTAACAAAATACTCAGAGACTACACTAGGTTCCCTTCATTACCAAGCAGACTCGCAACCTTTCAGCTGAACCAGGGAGCACCGACCCTCAACCCCTACGGCGACCCACAGCCGAACACACATTCAGAAGTCTGAGGAGGCCCGTTTTAGCTCTAGGGCGCGAAGGCACGACCTCTTATGGGGGCTCTGGGCAACGGTCCACCTAGTATAGGCCGGTGATACCCGAATCGTCCTAGGAATACCAGCCACAGGCCACCTGGGGCGCATAATCCAACCGCTCGCCCAAGCGTCGGTTATATCACTAGTCAGCATAAGCGTCCCCTGCACCATAGTGTCGTGACCAGGGATGAACTGTGCCCACCCTATCTGTCGCCTCACTCGCAAAGGATGGATGTAGACACCCATGTCAAACCCGCAAAGGAGGACTCCAGAGGAACCATCAACAGCTGCACTAGCCGTCACGTCAACTATCCCCCACCATGGTACCGACCAGCGAATGGCCGACGACCTCACAAATTCGGGAAAGTAATCGTAAGAACGATGGTTTGGGTCCAACCACCTAATGTAGCGATTAGTCACACCCCGGGCATATTCTGACCCGTCAAAGCCAATATCGCCCAGCACACTCAGACGCTCCATCAGCCACACCTGGAGGATCAGGGGACATCCCCGGTACGGACGCTCCCTATTGCAAGCACGGTCATCCAGGCCCAGAATCGTCTCAGCCAAGATAACGGCGGAAGGGTTACAACCGTACTCCAACTGTTGGACGATGGTGATTAAGCGAGGATCACCAAGCGCTCCCTCATACAAAGAATCAGGAAACATGTAACGGTGGACTAAGCAGAATGCCAACGCCCTTTTCCTAGCACCAAAAGAGATCGTCTCATTTTCGCGGTTCATAAACCGCTGGCACAGGCAGTTGAGTTTGATACGACTCCCAACAAATAGCTCCTCCGTCTCCACACGAGTCATCTGAAGGTAGTTCTGCACATGCCTCTTATACCCAGGCTCCGGTCTAACACACACAGGCATGTTATTTCGCAACCAACCACCAATGGCTCCAAACTCCTCGACCAATGGACAGACCTCCCCGCCAGGAAAGCGGAACACGTGGAAACTCAAGTCCCAATAGTCGAGACACGCATCCAGGAACTCGGGCTCCATTTGAGCTTGCCTCAGCCAAAGGAACGTCCTGATACCGCAATCTTTCAAGTCCTTCTCCTCGATACCCGACAAGGACGCACACCAACGGCGCAAGTTCCCTTCAAAACTCTCTATAATTCGACAAACGTTCCGTAAATATTTTGAATATTTTTGGAATATCGAGAATGGGAAGATGAAAGGATGAACGAAATAAGTTAGCCTATCCCTCCTTTTATAGCCGAGATTTGCAAAACAAAATACAACACAAAAACTTAAACGCTAGTGAACAAGCGATTAAAATAAATCAAAGAAAAATCACAAAACAAAAACCTAATCGCCAGAACAAAGCGATTAAAAGTAAAATCGCCTGTTTACAGGCGATTTTCTTTTCTTTTCTGACAAAATTATTCGATTTCTTACACTTCTTACACACCTATACCCTATATTTTTAACTTTTATTACTCCACATTATTTCTACCGACCTTGAACCTGTTTTTTACGGTCCCGTCAAGGCTGCCTCGATTTGCGAAATCAGCTCCCGTATTTCGTATTTTTCGTATTTACAAAACACGATAATCACACAAAAATTAAGCACAACACAAAATACGACTTTCGCATTCACAATTTTCGTCTCATAACGTCGTTTTAGCTCACATTTTTACGATGTCAAAAGCGTCTTTTTACGAGCCTAAACTATTTTCTAAATTTCATTTTTCAAAACTTTACATACGTTTTTATTTTTCAAACAAGTCAGTCTCAATCGAGACATGTATATATGTTTACGACTAACACTGTTTTGCAGGTACGCTCGGCAAGCAAATACGCAAAGATTTCGGACCCGGCTACGACGCAGGAATGCATTTTCCGCAACAAGACAAAATAACCGAATTATACCCATAAACACCCACAAGTCCAAAAAACCAACCATACACAAGTCCTAATACATAAACCATTACAAACAAAAACTAATACTCATAATACAAGTCCAAAATATACAAGTCCAGGCCTCATCGCGATCGGTCACGTATTGTAAGACAAAGACGCAAGGAATCAATCTCAGCCCGTGCCCTAGCCAGCTGTTGGAGTATGTGTCCTCCACAATAGTGCGATTACTTAATAAATCTCAATTAAGGAATACATGGGGATAATCCTGTATTATTGTCAATTGATTAACGTAAATCAATAACGGTTGCCTGACTAGAGTTTGACGTTATTGTCGTGAGAACGGCGGTAATCAATTGATCCCTTGAAGTCACACCTAAAGGAACGTACTCCAAATATTTAAGCTAATTAATTGTATGAGATACGATTAAATTAGTAACTTGATAAATCGACTAACGGTTAGTCAATGTATTAATTTAGAGAGAAATCGAGTTGTGAACTCGAATGATTTAATTTTATATCGATAAAATTATAAGAGGAGATGAGAATTAGTGATTAAGCGTTAATTCACTGATTATGTATATTTCACTAATGAGATTAGTGAAAGTATATTTTTAATATATGTGTAAGTGTACATGTATATTAAGGAAGAGTTTAATTGATTTACACTTTATTATATTAGATAATTAAATGATAAATTATAAGTATTTGTGGGACAAATATTGAAAACAAAATGGACCCATGAAAGGTCCTTATGGACCGTCCAAATGCAAGGGAGAGGAAGGAAAAGATGCTCTTTTGTCTTTAGCATTTTGTTCTTCAAATGCATGCAAAACATAATCATTGTATTGCATGTAATTGTTCTTCTCTATGCAAAAACTCTTTCTCTCCTCTCTTGGACCCTTTAGGCCCGCCCCCCCCCCCTTGAGTGTGCTCTACACACTTCTTTTTGTGTTTGCTTATAAAAACACAAGGGCATGAGAGATAAAGTATTCATGCAATTATTTTACATCTTGTTAGGCCCAAAATACCCACATGGGTCCAATGGACAAAACAAAGGCCCAAGTCATGGAGAGGAAAATGGCCAACAAAAGTCAAAACCCAGGAGTCGGTTTGGTCAAAGAAAGTCAAAGACAAGAGTCAAGTGGGCCGAGGTTAAACAAGGTCCAAACAGGTGAAGCCCAAGAGAGAAGAAACAAAGAAACGTTGAAGAGTGAACCTGGACAGAAAATGAGTCAAATACCAGCTCAGCTATATTCAAGGGAGTAGTTACTCCACTCAGACGTTACAGGAGAAGAATGTGGAGGGAATTAATGCAGAGCAAGATTCTAGGAGGCCATTAACTACCAAGTTATACCGTTATTGAAGCCTATAAAAGGAGAAAGCATTATCATTTGAAGGGACAGGAAAGAATTACAGAAAATACCATACTTAAACACTCTAAAAACTAAGATTATTACTCGCAATTCTGTATCTCTGGTCTGGAAGTTCTGAACGTTCTGAGCGTTCTGTCCGAAACATAGTACAAATCCTCTCCTGGCTTGGTGCCCGTGGTTTTTCCCTTATTTCTAAGGGTTTTTCCCACGTAAACAATTTCGTGTGTCTTGTCTTTATTTGCGTACTTTCTATTTTCGTTCTTTCCAACACACATAATCAACCTCGATAATCTAAACATACGATTGAAGGATAATACTAATAAACCCAAAATCTAAATACGAATAGAGTGAGAAAATCACCCCGAACAGTTTGGCGCCGTCTGTGGGGATATTAGTTTATTAATCCACAAAAAACTTTCTTTACATCCACAAAAACAACCCTCATACCACTCAGAAAAATCAGAGATGGCAGATCAGAATGCTGAACTTCTCTTGAAGCTCCAGGCAGAACTGGAACAGGCCAAGCAAGCAGCATTGGAAGCCCAACAGGCTGCAGTGAATGCCCAGGCAGAAACCACACGCGCAAAGGAAGCTGAAGCGGAGATGAAAAAGCAATTGGACATAACCTCCAAAGCCAAAGCTTCAAGATCTCGGATCCAACCAGGTACGCCTATCTCTGATGTGATCAAACGAATTGACTTCTCTATTTTCTCTTCTGGTGCAGGATCATCCAGGGCACCTCAGGTAAATGCTGCAGAGGATATCCCAGAGGAGAACGTTGCTGGAGGCAACCCCCCAGAGAACCAGGAACAGCCAGACGATCCTGAGGCGATAACAGCTGCACAGGTGATGCAATACATGATGCATGAGATGGGAAAACTCTCAGAGTTGGTACGCAAAGTTCCAGGACTTCCACCACCTATAGAGACAGCCACACCAGAGTGCTATGCAGACTCCCCCTTCGATGATTGCATAGCAATGGTGGAAATGCCAAAGAAGTTCACTCCGCCAAACCTGAAGCTCTATGATGGGACCTCAGACCCTCAGGAGCACGTGGCTCAAGATCTGGCGGCGATGTTCAATGCAGCCATTCCCATGGATAAACGTGTGAAGCGTGCATGTGCAAGAGTTTTGGTTCCACGTTGACCGGACCAGCCCTGCAGTGGTATATCAACATACCGCCGAAGCATCGGGACCTTCGAGTTGATCAACCTCTTCAACGCGTTCGGATTTGCAGCGGTAGAATCTTTGGAGAAGCGGACCGGCGATGCATGCGGGATCATCCAGGAGGAGGGTGAATCGCTCAGAGATTTCCTGCATCGATTCAACAAAGAGAAAGTGTCTATTCCGCGATGTGACATCGGAACAGCAATCGAGGCCTTCAGGCAAGGTCTGGTAAGGGATTCTACCCTTTATATAGAACTAACCCGTTATCCCTGTTCTACCTTTGAGGATGTGCAGGCCAAGACGTTAGCTCAGATCAGGGTAGAAGAAGACCAGCAGTTCAGATCACGCTACCAGGATAGCGACAGGTCATCACGCAAAGCCCCAGCTCAGCGTGGAAACAATGAGCCACCCGTACTGCAGACCAGGAAAAAGACTAACGCTGTGGAGGAGCAGTTAGAGCAGCCCAGGGTACCACCACCAATATCAGAGTACTGTTTCTCAGTCGACTCTTCAGGACTTCTTTGCAAACTGGACAAGCTGGGAACAGCAGTCAGGTGGCCCAAGGCGAACGAGAAACCAAACCCCAGGAGGGATACAACCAAGTGGTGTGAATATCATGCAGATATAGGCCATACAACGGAAGAATGCATAGCTCTGAGGAGAGAAGTGGCCCATCTGCTCAAAAATGGATACCTAAAGGATATCCTTCCAGGGAATAGACGATCAAAGGAAGAACGCGAACAGCCTAAGGATCAGCCACCCCCCGTAACACATGAGGTAAAATTCATTTCTGGTGGTTCTGATATTTGTGGGCTGACCTATTCTGCTGCCAAGCGTGTAGCCGTGGAGAACAGGCAGAGACCCCCGGCAGGCCAGGCAGAGTCTATCCAGCCCGTTACCTTTGATGAGTCAGATCTGCAAGGAGTGCATGGACCACACCACGATGGGCTAGTGATCAAGCTACAGATTGGAACCTGTTTGGTGAGACGAATTCTGGTGGATGGAGGCAGCTCTGTCAATATCATAATGATGAGTGCGCTGGAAGGAATGGGGCTGAAGGAATCAGATGTTACGAAGAGGTCCAGTGTCTTGGTTGGCTTCAGTGGCGAAACAAAACATAGCTTGGGAGAGATCACGTTGCCAACATACGTAGAAGGGGTGACCTCATTCGAGAAGTATTGTGTGATAGACTCTTTGTCCTCATACAATGTCATATTGGGTCGTCCATGGATCCACAACATCAAGGCGGTACCTTCCACATATCATCAATGCGTCAAAATCCCAACCAAGTGGGGGCGATGTGAAAGAGGCGAGCAGATCGCCAGAGTGTTCTGAGGCGACCCTGAAACCCTCCAGCCCAGGTAAGTCCCTTGCATAGCAATTAAAGCAGCCTGTCAGGAATGTCGAGAATCCTGTCCCCTGCATGGAGACAGATGAAGTGGTTTTAACGCAGGACAGACCTGACAGGAAGGTCCTGATTGGCTCTGATGCTCCAGAGATAATCAGGCCTGCCTTGATTGACTTTCTAAAGAGTAAGGAGCACTGTTTTGCCTGGTCCCATCGTGATATGACCGGATCACCACGATGTTATTTCTCATAAGTTAAATATTGACCCTCGTATCAAGCCTATCGGCGAAGCGCAGAAATTCGCTCGAGCGAAATGAGATCGTGAACGAAGAAGTGCGTTTGCCGACATGGACATGATAAAAGAGGTGATGTATCCTGAATGGCTGGCAAATGTGGTTGTTGTACAGAAGAAGAACGGGAAATGGAGAGTCTGTGTGGACTACACAGATTTGAACAAAGCATGTCCGAAAGATTGTTTTCCTCTGCCCCACATAGATGCCATGGTGGATGCAACTGCGGGACACGAAGTCCTGACCTTTATGGATGCAGCAAGCGGATTTAATCAGATCAGGATGCACCCTCCAGACCAGGAAAACACAGCGTTCATGACCACCAGAGGGACCTACTGCTACAAAGCTATGCCCTTTGGCCTGAAGAATGCAGGTGCAACTTACCAAAGGCTGGTAAACATGATGTTCAAAGATCAGATTGGAGACATCATGGAGGTCTACATCGACGACATGGTGGTCAAGTCAAAGAGAGCTGAGGATCATATCCGTGACCTGACAGTGGCATTCGAGATTCTTGAGAAATATAATATGAAGTTACAGCCTACTAAGTGTACTTTTGGTGTGACCGCAGGAAAGTTCCTAGGGTACATGGTGACAAAAAGAGGGATAGAGGCCAGTCCTGAGCAGATTAAAGCAGTCATGAACTTGGCGTCCCCCCAGAGCCCAAAAGATGTGCAGAAGTTAACAGGCAGAGTAGCGGCTCTGAACAGGTTTATATCCAGATCCTCAGAAAGATGCAGACCATTCTATGATATGCTGAGGAAGAATAAGAAGTTTGCATGGGAAGATGAGCATGAAAAAGCGTTCCAAGAATTGAAAAGCTACTTGTCATCTGCTCAGATTAGCCAAAACCTGAACACAGGGAGCGTGGTCTTTGCACTGTCTGTGACGGAGTTTTCTGTAAGTGCTGTCCTGGTTAGAGAACCTGAAGGGGAGCAGCATCCTGTGTATTACGTAAGTAAAAGTCTGTTAGACGCTGAGACCAGGTACACAGTTATGGAAAAATTTGTTTTAGCACTAACGGTAGCTTGCACAAAGTTACGTCCTTACTTTGAATCTCATCATATTATTGTACGTACTAATGTTCCTATCAAGTCTGTGTTGTCCAAACCAGAACTTTCAGGGAGAATGTCTAAGTGGTCGGTCAAGTTGAGCACATATGACATATCTTATGAGTCCAGGACAGCAATCAAATCCCAAGCATTAGCAGATTTTGTGGCTGATTTCACTCCCACACTACACGAACAGGCTGCAAAAGAAGTCCTACAACTAACAGGGGACATAGGTGTGTGGGAACTCTGGACAGACGGTTCAGCCAATGTCAGGGGGACAGGATTAGGTGTGGTCCTAAAATCGCCACAAGGGGACAAGATAGTCCAGGCAATGTCATGTGAGTTCAGGACTACCAACAACGAGGCTGAGTATGAAGCCTTGATCGCAGGTTTGAACGTATGCCTGGATTTGGGTGTGCGAGATGTAAAGGTAAAGTTAGACTCTTTGTTGGTGACTAACCAGATTAATGGTATGTATGCGGCCAAGGATTCTAAGATGGTAGCTTACCTTGATTTGGTGAGATCAATTTTTGAGAAGTTTAACAGTTTTACTATTGAGCAAGTATCCAGGGATCAGAACGTACAGGCTGATGCTCTGGCCAACATAGGTTCAGCTTTTGAACCACAGACGATGGATAGCATTCCTATCATACATATCCTGGAACTTATACAAAGGTGCAAATACCGCTGTAACACAAGACAAGCGGCTCGTGAGTCGACAAAACCGTATTATGAGTGGTTACTCCACGACAAGTTACCAGATAACAAACTTGAAGCTAGAGCGTTCAAAATCAAAGCCTCTAGATACACGATTATTCAAGGCATATTGTTCAAAAGATCCTTCAATGGACTCTATCTTCGATGTCTGGAACCTGACCAGGCCAGGACTGTCATGTCAGAAATTCACGATGGGCAATGTGGAAACCACACAGGTGGCAGAAGCTTGGCTAACAAAGTCTTACGAATGGGTTACTATTGGCCAACCTTGAAGTTGGATTGTGCACAATACACGCTGAAGTGTGATGCCTGCCAGAAACATGCTCCAGTCATCCATCAGCCTTCACAGGAGTTACACTCCATCTCAGCTCCATGGCCATTTATGAAGTGGGGCATGGACGTAGTTGGGAAACTACCAGTTGCTCCAGGACAGAAGGTCTACATGCTAGCTATGACTGATTACTTCTCAAAGTGGATAGAAGCTGATTCATTCAAAAACGTGACCGAAAAGGAAGTGATGGCTTTCATCAAGAAGAATATCATCAGCAGGTATGGAGTTCCCTCGGAGATTGTGTGCGATAATGGAGCTGCGTTCGTGGGAAACAAGACTAGGGATTATTGCAAACAATGGAACATAAACTTGGTGACCTCGGCACCACGGTATCCACAAGCAAACGGCCAGGCTGAATCAAGCAACAAAGTGGTGATGGCTTGCATAAAGAAAAAGTTGATGGAAAAGCAAGGAAGGTGGGCTGAGGAGCTACCCCTGGTGCTGTGGGCTGACAGAACCACACCAAAGAGGGCAACAGGACAGACACCGTATTCCATGGTCTACGGCTGTGAGGCAGTCCTGCCAGTAGAAGTGCAAGTACCAACTGCCAGGTATGGTCTAAACACAACTACAGAAAATTCAGACTTACTGTGTGATAGTCTTGACACAGTTCAGGAGCTGAGAGACATGGCGACTATAAGGATGGCTGCATACCAGCAGTCTGTGGCTAAGAGTTACAACAAAAATGTCAGACTACGCATGTTCAGGACAGGAGACCTTGTCCTAAGGAAGGTGTTCCAGAACACACGAGACAGGACTGCAGGGAAGCTTGCACCTACATGGGAAGGACCCTATCTGATTGATTCTGTGATAGGAAAGGGTTCATACAGACTGCAGACCCTGGACGGGGAGATGATCCCAAGAGCATGGAATGCACTTCATCTTAAGCTGTACCACATGTGAACTTTCTACTCTGAATGGACAATCCTGGCAAGACACTTATTTCTAACTCTGAATGAATCCCTACTTTTATCAAAGTCATTACTAACTTGAGCGTCGGAGGGCCGTTGGCTAAACGCCAACGGTCAGTCCTGACCCATATCTGTGCTGACAGGCTAGGCAGAGCAGACCTCCAGACCAGACAAGCAGAGCAGATCAACGCGAGCAGTGCAACAAAACAGACTAACAAATTCAAATACAAAGAAAGGCTTCAGCCCCTGAACGACTGCAAAAACGGGACAGGGATGTAGTGTCCGTAAAGAGAACTCCAAGGTGTGGTCGCCTAAACTTTCTAAACGCATGCATGCTACATAACAAAGTCAAAACAAATTTGTGCGCACCAAAACAAACGCAAAACGAACACAAATAACATAAGCAGTCATAACATAACCAAAAGAAAAGTTCACCATGGCTACCCATAGTGAATGTTACGACAAAAGTCTAAGGACCAGAGTAAAATTATTTACAAACCAAAATATGAGGGGCATACCCCCCAGCGAGTTGTCTTTCAAAACGAAACCGGAACAAGTTCAGATATGCAAGTAACAAACTTTAACTTTCAGCCCCTGGGGCTGTCTCACCTTTACCTTCCTCTACTGTTGCCTCCTCAGGTACCACTGCTGCTGTCCCCTGGACCTCCTGCGCTGGTGGAGCCGAAGAAGTCTCCCCTACATCCATGAATTCATCAGGAAACATTCCCTTGAATGTCTCCAGCTCAGTCTCCAGATCCCACTTAGCTCGCTCCTCTGGGAGTGCACTCATCATGTCAATTCTGGTTCTGAGGGTCCAGTAAGCACTTGAGTCATTCACTTCCTGAGCATGCTTAGCCTGCTGCTCCCTCAGCATCTTCAGTTCAGAGGTCAGCTGTGTGTTGACGGTTTCCAAGTCAAGACACCTACCCAGGCTACTCTCAGCTGAGAGCCTATACTTGTCCATGGCCTTCCTAAGGGTCTCCACCTCACCTCTGAAGGTCTCTATCATCTCGTGAGCCATTTTGTGCTGGTTTTCAGCGTTCAGACGACGGGCTTCGAGACTGGGTATGCGACAGCCCAAATTAGCCGCCAGATTCACCAGCTAAGGAAAGAAGAAGTCAAGAGTTAGCATTGGGAAACGTGAAGAGAGTAAGGATAAAAGCACATAGTGGACATTCTGTACCTGGACAGCGCAAGTGGAGAGCTGGCGAGAAAGTGTGATTGGGTCAGAATGGTCCAGCACTGCAGAGTGTCCAGAAACAAAGTCTTCAACCAAGTTTGTTGCGGTAGCAGTGTCAGGGTTCAGGTATTCAGACAGCAAGGGGATATGTAGTTCACCAGTTGGGGAAGCAGGCCTGTTTGTGGAGGCAGGTCTTTCCATTTTTATCTTCTTCTTCGTCTCAAGGCTGAGGCTGGGGGCAGACGTGGGACAGCAGCCACTCTCAGGCCACTTCCTCTTGTCAAGAGCAATAGTTACCCTCTGGCCAGAAAGCTTTAGATCTGCACGTGCCCTGGCAAGCCTGGCATGCACCTCGTCCACAGCAGGGCGAGTGCTGCTAGCAAGCCAAGGGACTGCAAAAAGAAGGACAAAACAATGTAATTACAAGTACAAAACAAATGTTCAAATAAAAACAATAGCATGAATAAAGTTATGATTTGAGTTACCTTTCGTGGACCCAGAACTCCCACCAAGCACAGGTTTGGTAAACTTGATTTGGGGGCGAGCCCTGGTCACCCTCATCTCAGAAAGCGGTGGTGCAGAACTCACAGGCGCAATATGCAAAGGCTCACTATCAGTGACCTCCACACTATCCTCAGCCTCAGATCCCTGATCTCCTATCACAGGGGCCGGCACAGGCTCCTGGCCCAGACAAGTAGGCCATGCCCTTTCATCTTCAGACAGGCTCAGAAAAGCATCAATCCTACTCGCAGAAGCGGCATCGTCAGGATATGAAGCCCAATCAGAAACTGGATGCACAAACAAAGCAAAAATCAGGAACCACAGCAAAAACACAGATCCAAGAGAAAACAAATTAAGAATACAAACAAAATCCTTACTTGCTCCTTTCACAACAAATTCTGGGGCTTCAAACCCAGAACCTATGCTGTCGCTTTTCACGAACATGAAGAATGACGACCAGCCTTTATCATCCCCAGAACCCATCTTAGCAATCAGAGGTGGGCAACCGTCTCTAACCCTCAGAACTATCCTGTTCTTCTTGTGGGTACGAAGATGGTAACAATTGCGCAGATCGCGAAGTTGAAACTCAAGGTGGTGTTTTTTGCAAACAGCGTCTATAGCATGAATTAATTTCCAGGTAGAGGGCATGATCTGACAAGGAGGAACTTGCAAAGTCTTCAGAAATTCCTCCATTAATGGACAGAAAGGTAAAGAGGCTCCAAAACGAAACGCAACTTCATACATCGCGAACCAGCCTGGACAAGTCCAGTCAGCCATGACCACATCTTCAGTGGGGCTCCAGATGACGGCGGTTGCCGGAAGTTTGCCTTCCGCCTTCAGTCGATCGCCAATAAGGTTGTCTAATTGATTTCGTTTCCCGACGGCGTCAGGAATCTCGCCAGGGCCACAAAAATGTGACCATCGTGAGTGATGGAAGATTGAGCCATGGAAAGCTAGGGTTTTGGACGGTTTTTTGGAAAAAATCAGAAGAGAAGATGGAAGTTTATTTGGGAAAGGTTCTCCAATTTTTTGAATGTGCAAAAAAATAAATAAGGGGGTTGGAGTTTAATTGTGGCGCGAATAAATAGGGGGGACAATAGGGCAACTCAAACATCCCATCAAGCCGAAAAAGCAGCAGCCCACGTCATAATGACTGACAGACGCTACAACTTCCCATAAGGGCTGACTTTCAGCCCAGGATGTAGAGAACACCAGGTTCATGCGGGCGGCCAGTCTGATGCAGACAATCCTGGACCTCTGAACGGAAACAAAAATCATTTCCTCAACTTCAGCCCCAGCCTGGCAGTAGAGGAAATGGGGGGCAAACTGTTAGGCCCAAAATACCCACATGGGTCCAATGGACAAAACAAAGGCCCAAGTCATGGAGAGGAAAATGGCCAACAAAAGTCAAAACCCAGGAGTCGGTTTGGTCAAAGAAAGTCAAAGACAAGAGTCAAGTGGGCCGAGGTTAAACAAGGTCCAAACAGGTGAAGCCCAAGAGAGAAGAAACAAAGAAACGTTGAAGAGTGAACCTGGACAGAAAATGAGTCAAGTACCAACTCAGCTATATACAAGGGAGTAGTTACTACACTCAGACGTTACAGGAGAAGAATGTGGAGGGAGTTAATGCAGAGCAAGATTCTAGGAGGCCATTAACTACCAAATTATACCGTTATTGAAGCCTATAAAAGGAGAAAGCATTGTCATTTGAAGGGACAGGAAAGAATTACAGAAAATACCATACTTAAACACTCTAAAAACTAAGATTATTACTCGCAATTCTGTATCTCTGGTCTGGAAGTTCTGAACGTTCTGAGCGTTCTGTCCGAAACATAGTACAAATCCTCTCCTGGCTTGGTGCCCGTGGTTTTTCCCTTATTTTTAAGGGTTTTTCCCACGTAAACAATTTCGTGTGTCTTGTCTTTATTTGCGTACTTTCTATTTTCGTTCTTTCCAACACACATAATCAACCTCGATAATCTAAACATACGATTGAAGGATAATACTAATAAACCCAAAATCTAAATACGAATAGAGTGAGAAAATCACCCCGAACACATCTCTCACCTTTTCTCTCTAAACTAATACTCACATTATTTATAATATTACTAAGAGTTAGTAATAAGTTTATAAAATATTATCAAGTAACACTAAGTGATTTCTAGTCCTAAATCCTTAGTGTTTTTGGAGTGTTCTTGGGTGCATCTTTTAGGAGGTTTCCTACTTTGGAAACTCGGGTTTTGGAGGATCATCCTAAGCTTATACTCAAGAAACAAAACTAGAAAGGAGTTCTAGGTTTGTGCCCTAAATTTCCTTTAAGAGAAAGGTATAAATTTCTAAGCTTGTAACAAAATACTTTTGTTAACTACATAGATCTTGCTAAATCAAATTAGAGTAATTTGATTTACACTAATATTTGATTAGTGCTTGGGATGAGATCCCTACAAGTGGTATCAGAGCCAAGGCTTGTAGTTACAAATTTATTTTGTTGTTTTTGGAGTTTTATATATTTATTGAGAATAAATATGATAAAATCCGAAAATGGTGTTAAAAGTTGTTTTAACGCGAGATTTTTATTGCATGCAAAGCTTCTGGTCTCATGAAGTGACTGGTCAAATTTCGTAATTTTTGAAATTTGTTTGCTAATTAAAATGATTTTTATACAAAACCGAGTCAAAAAAGGAGTTTTTGGCTAAAATAATTACTATAAATAGTTATATTTGGAATCTGGTCACGAAATGTTTACACAGTGATATTTCATATTTATACATTCTGCATGTAAATTTTCAAAGTCAGATTTTGAGTTTTGTATATTTATTCATATTGTTGTTTAAAATCGATATGATATGCATTTTATGTCCAAAAATATAGTAAACGTTGTTTTCTGGACATGAAATTTATACCAATATTTTTACACATTATGAGGATGCTCTCGTATAAATTTGGGATTTTTTCTCACTGTTTTTGACGTTTTCTTGATTTTATGAGATAAAATCGATGAAATCGTATGTTATTTTATATAAAATAATTCGTAAATATTTTCTGACCAAACTTTTCATTTCTGATATTTTGGAAGTGTTCCAAAATATACAAATTTTTGTCAAAATAAAAATAATTTTATTTTATTTTATTTTGATTTTATAAAGCTTTTTTCATAAATAGTTATAATTAAAGCTAGAACTAATTAGCAAATGACCAAGTTTATGAACTAAAATCACCATGAATTAGTGAAAACTAATTTTAAGTGTTCTAAATCAGTTTAGAAGTTTTGGTTCAAGCTTAAAAGGTGTTTTAAGCATTATTGATTAATATGCGATTAATCGATTAAAAATGAGATCGGTTTGAAACGAATTAATGCGATTATTGTTTAGGGCGATTTTGGCATGTTTTTATTTATAAGATTGTCATTATGCATGTTTGGATGGATGTTTATTATTGAATGAATGTTTGTTCTTACTAGTATGGCCATAGTTTGTTATATTTTTACCGATATTGCCCGTAATGAAAGGGAATATCGTGTGGTTTGTAATTAAATGCGATCTCATATCGCCGGTTTGTAATTTTTAATAGTTTATTTCATTTACAAATGTATAATAGGATTGCTATGTATTCATTTGTAATTCATACTTGTAACTATTTGTAAAATCGAAGACCGGCGATGGAGATCGACATGGAGCCTTAGAAGAGTTCTAAAGCTTGCAAGGAGGAGCTTGGATCAAGTCCATATGAAGAGGGACCAAAGGAGTTGGTTTCCAATTTGTAACTCCTTGTATTTGTTTAATTACCTTTAGGTGGCCATACTAGGTTTATGCTTGCTTTATCATGCTTGTTTGTTTGCTTATTTTCCGCACACATGCCAAAATCACCATGCATGCCACGATATCCCACTACGATTGTCGATTTATGTCACGATTCTTAAATTAGTTCACTTATAAAGAATATTAATGACTAAAATTGACAAGATCACCCACATTTTTATCAAAATGAATTGAGATTAAGCCTTTCCAAATGTAGCAACTATGAACCCCATGTTCGTGAGGACCTCCGCGACGTGGAACCTTGTTACCATGGGTAAGTAGTGGGAGGAAGTCCCTTGCTAATTTGGTTTGGACTCAACCGAATAAGAGTTATTTGGGGCTAATCGATGCATTTTAAAGAAAATCATCAACCAAGCATTCTAGTGTAGAATTAGTCAAGTGTTGACTTATCGTTTTTATATAAAAGGAAACATGAGATGTCTAATTTTATATGGAAAACGAGTCTTGGAATCATTTATATAATTTCGTGGGAGATCGTTATATAAATGGACATTTGTTTTAAAACCGTTTTAGCAAATGTTATAAATAAACAATGAATGCTTATATATTTCCTCATATTTGTTGTAGAATCATTTATTTCAAATCGCAATGGCATCATCATCATCAACTCCCGCGCCCATTTTGGGCAAAGATTCATGGTTGCGAACCGTGATGGATAAGTGTATCCTTAAGGATGACGGTAGCAACTTTGTCGAATGGGATTCGACAATGAGGGGCGCCGCCACATCCGACAATGTGCTCAAACACCTTACCGAATCACACCCTGCCGAACCCACATCTCGATCCGGGGCGGCACGAGCCACCTATGATGAGTATGTGAAAGTGGACAATGACGTGAAAAACGTCTTGATTTGGTCCATGGCACCTGCTCTCAAACTCCGTTTTGTCACACAAAAGAGTGCATATGAGATATTCACTCAAGTGACAAACATGTTCTCTAAGGCACCGCAAATAAGGCTTTATGAAGCCGCGGTGCGGTTTTTCGATGCAAAGCTTGAGAGGAACCAAAAAGTTGGTCCTCATGTGCTCAAAATGATTGAGCAAATAGACACTCTTGAGCGTCAAGAGTGTGCTATACCCAAAGCTCTTGCGATTAACCGCATTCTTCACTCTCTTCCTAATAAGTTTGCTCATTTTCGAGTAAACTATAACATGAACAACATGGATAAGAGTTACCATGAACTTCATGCTCTCTTGGTCCCAGCCGAGAGGGATATGGAAGTGAATGAGGTGGAGAGGAAAGATATTCTCTCCATGAAAATGAAGAACATGTCTCTTGGAGTTAAGAAAGGGAAGGTGGCTAAGAAAACGCCATCCGTCAAAGGCAAGGGTAAGGGCAAGGCTATTGTGGAAGGTGTTCCACACAAGTCCAAGCCCAAGGTCAACAAGGGAAAACCTCTCAATGATACTTGCAAGTATTGCAATGAAGTGGGTCATTGGAAGCGCAATTGTCCCAAATATAAGAAGGACTTGAAAGATGGATGTGCGACATCCAAAGGTATTCTTCCTTCTAATCTCTATATGATAGACATCAATCATGCTTGCATTTCTACATGGGTATTGGATACCGGATGTGGATCTCACCTTTGTAATCATTTGCAGGGGATGAGAAACGTGCGAGCTCTAGCCAAGGGTGATGTAGATCTCCGCATGGGCAATGGAGCTAGAGTAGCGGCCGTTTCCGTGGGAACTTTTGTACTCGCTCTTGCTAGCGGATTAGAGTTGCTTTTGAATAACTGTTATTTTGTACCAACTCTAACTAAAAACATTATCTCCGTCTCCGTGTTAGATGCGGAAGGCTTTTGTTTTATGATTAAGAACAACCGTTGTACTTTTTCGTTTAATGAAATGGTTTATGGTGAAGCTATTTCAATTGGAGGTATTTATGTTTTAAATGATGTTAATGATGTTTATCCTGTCGAGAACAAGAGGCTCAAAACGAATGAATCAAACAAATCCTACCTTTGGCATTGTCGTTTAGGTCACATAAACGACAAACGCATAAAGAGACTTGTTGCGACCAAGGTTCTCAAACCATTTCATTATGAATCATATGGTACATGCGAATCTTGCCTCTTAGGCAAGATGACTCGTCAACCCTTTAGTGGTAAAGGGACACGAGCAAGTGAGATTTTAGGACTCATACATACTGATGTGTGTGGTCCATTAAACATCACCGCTAGAGGAGGATATCATTACTTCATTACTTTTACCGATGACTTAAGTAGATATGGTTATGTCTACTTAATAAGGCATAAAAGTGATGCTTTTGAGAAATTTAAAGAATTTCAAAATGAGGTTGAGAACCAATTAAACAAAAGGATGAAAGCACTACGATCGGATCGTGGTGGCGAATATCTAAGTAATGAACTTGATTCACATCTTAAGAATTGTGGTATAATATCACAATGGACTCCTCCGGGCACACCACAATTAAATGGTGTTGCAGAAAGGAGAAACCGAACCTTGCTTGACATGGTTCGGTCTATGATGAGTCAAACTGAGCTTCCTGGATCTTTTTGGGGCTTTGCATTGTTATCTGCTATTTTCTCACTAAATCGAAGTCCGACTAAAGCGGCCAATAAGACTCCATATGAGATATGGACGGGAACGGTTCCCTATTTGTCATTCATGAGAATTTGGGGATGTGAGGCATTCGTCAAGAATAAAACTGACGATAAACTCGCTCCAAGGTCTGACAAATGTCTATTTGTAGGTTATCCTAAGGAAACCTGTGGTTATTACTTCTACAACCCTCACGAGAACAAAGTGTTTGTGGCTCGTGATGCTGTTTTTCTAGAAAAAGAATTTATTTCTAAAAAACAGAGTGGGAGAAAATTTGAACTTGATGAAGTTCAAGAGCCACAAACCGAGACAGAAAATGTTCCCTCGTCTTCTGACACGGTTATAATCCCTAGGAGGTCAGGAAGAATTAGTCATCAACCTGACCGCTACCTCGGTAACATCGAGGAGGAGGGTGATTTGATGTTATTCGAAAGCAACGAACCCTCAACCAACAAGGCGGCTATTAATAGCCCCAACTCCGACCAATGGCTAGAGGCCATGAAATCCGAAATGGATTCTATGTACGAGAACCAAGTTTGGGACTTGGTAGATTTACCTGAAGGAGTAAAACCCCTTCAGTGTAAATGGATATTCAAAATCAAACTCGGCATAGATAAACATATAGATGTTTACAAAGCTAGATTGGTGGCAAAGGGCTTTTCACAAGTCCAAGGGATTCATTATGATGAAACCTTTGCACCGGTTGCAATGCTTCGAACCATAAGGATAATCTTAGCGGTTGCCGCATTTCATGACTATGAAATATGGCAAATGGATGTAAAAACCGCCTTCTTGAATGGGATTCTAGAAGAGGAAGTGTTTATGACACAACCTGAAGGTTTTATAGATACATCCAACCCTAAGAAAGTATGCAAGCTTAAAAGATCCATTTATGGTCTTAAGCAAGCATCGAGGAGTTGGAATCACAGATTCGATCATGTTATCAAACAACATGGATTCGCTCGAAGTGCCGAGGAACCTTGTTTGTACATGAAGTTTAGTGGGAGCAAGGTAACCTTCCTTGTTTTGTATGTGGATGACATACTACTGATTGGAAATGATATTCCAAGTCTGAACTCGGTAAAGGTGGAATTGGGAAACCATTTCCAAATGAAGGACTTGGGAGAGGCACAACGCATCTTGGGTATCCGGATCTATAGAGATAGATCCAAAAGGATACTAGCATTAAGTCAAGAAACCTATATTGATAAGATTCTTGACAGGTTCAATATGAAAGACTCCAAGAGAGGCTTTCTTCCGATGAGTGTATGAATAACATTGAAGAAGTCTCAATGTCCTACGACTCCTGCGGAAATTGAACGCATGAAATTGATCCCTTATGCTTCCGCTGTAGGATCAATCATGTATGCTATGATGTGTAATCGTCCCGATGTCGCTTTCGCCTTGAGCATGACGAGCCGGTATCAAGCTAATCCCGGTGAGAATCACTGGATAGCTGTAAAGAACATCCTTAAGTACTTGAGAAGAACTAAGGATTCGTTTCTAGTGTTTGGAGGAGAACTTGAGCTACGTGTAAAGGGTTACACGGATGCTGTAACACCCCGTGTTAATCTAAGCTAATTATAATTAGGAAATCAATAATTAATCATCCTCGCTCACTTATTTTTCCTAAAACAACACTACAAGTTATTATTGCACCTAAACTAAAACCATTTTGAATTACTTGGAATTTGAACTTTATTTTTACATATTCGAACTCGATAAATCAAACGTAGAATCTACGACAAATTTCTCAACGACAAATTTCGGCACGCAAATCGAGGTCAATGTTGACCCAAAATGGCCGAGCCACTTAGGTGGTTAAATCACCTAATCCTTTTCCAAATTTTCTTACATGTAATCCTAATCTAATTAAAACTAGTTAATGTTAATTATTTTGATTATTACTAACAAACATAATATATTATTATCAAATTACTATTTCATTTTGATTTAACTAACACTTTCACTAAAAATCGAAATAGTGAGTTACACTAAGACTAAACTGATAAACTTTTTGACGTATGAGTATAATGATTTAATTCGATAACATTCAACGAAAAAAATATATATTTCGATCGAATAAAATTTTAATTCAAAGTTGCGAGGAAACTAATACCCAATTTTTCTTTTGATTTCGTTTTGAGTTTTATTTTCATTTTTATTTTCAATCTTACTTCTAAACATTATTTTAAGACTATATATTTCATTTCGAGACTTTTCACGTGCGTGTAAATCGAAAATTTCAAAAACGAAAAATCGGGACTTGGTCTTGTTGTTTGGCCGAGAAAATGGACTTCCTTGGTCCAACTTATCCTCTTCCATTTCCTTCCCTTCTCTTACACAACATACTCCTACATCACTTACTAGCCTAAGACACTTACCATCAAGCATGCTCTCTTTATGACTATTATTTACATTTAAGTTTAATCTTTATTATATACTAAATACATGCAACTTACTACTACATAACATACAAAGCACAACTACTACTACACTACTACAACTACACGGCCAAAACACAACACACAAACACAAAAAACACTCTAACTTGTCTCTCTAAATAAAATCATCTCAAGAACACAAGTAAGCAAAGTTCATATACAACCTCAAGAACTCCTTGAATCTTCATCCTCTTTAATTCTTTTCTTCCTTAAAACTTTCATTTTATTTGCTTAAATTTATTAGCACACCTAAATAAACTCCTCACCATTTATATTTAGTACTCACTTACTCTTATTACATACAATTAATTATGAACATAAATCGAAATCATAAAAAAATTAAAACATCACTTAAACATTTAAATGATACTACACTTTAAATTTTCTTTTTAGTTAGTCTAGCTTAAATAAAATTACTAACTTGTTTATTTCATTTTTATGTACTAATCCTAACCAAAGACGAGGAGCAAGGTGGAGGCGTCGATTTGAGCCAATTCGACAACATCATTGACCCCGACAACTGTTGATCTTTTCACTCTTAAACCTAACTTAAGGTGCCCCCGCACACTAGTTTTAATTTTGGTAAATCGCATGCTATTAAATGTTATGTGTTATATTTGTTGTGTTGTTTATCACCTAGTAATCACATGTTAAATTAGGGGACAAAAATCGAAAAATAACATTAGTGTAACATGTACAATCCACACGGCCTAACCCTAATTTTTCACTTAATTTTTCGTTTTAATTTTTGTAAATTGCATGCTTAAAATACTAGGTATAAGATGTATATGAAAATATAATTAGTTTATGTTTAGGACTTAAAATGAATTTGTTATGAAATTTAAATGTTTTAAAGTGTTTATGTGTGTTCTTGAAATATTGATGCATGTTATTCTTGTGTTTGAAATGATTTTTACTTTTTGTGTGTTAATGTTTGTATATGATTTTCACACATGTTAAATACATAAGTGATGTTAAGTAAATTAGTTATTGAATTAGAAGTATAAAAATCAAAAATCAAAAACTATGAAAACATATATATACACGGCTATTTTGATTTAAATGGACCAATTTTTAGTTTTAATTTTTCTAAATAACATATTATGATGAGTTTAGGTAAATTAGACTTTTAAAAATTTGAGGAAATTATATAAACATATAAAAATTTGACTAATTAATGTTCATATGAAAAATATTAGAGTTCTTCACATATTCATGTGTTCTTCATTTAGATGACTAGTTTGATTCAAAATAATTATAAGTTTTATTTTATTGTTGTTTAAATCCACTAGTAAACAAATACAATACTAATTATATAAGTTAAATAAGCTAAATCTTGATAATGAAAGAGTTAGAAATTTAAGGTGAGTAAAAAACACTATTCATAAATGAAATAAAATATTTAGTAAAAATCGTAAACTAGTTAAATCGCTTAAGTATAATTTAAATAATTAGTATATAAAAACTTTAAGTCAAAAACCGATAAATTAGGAAACGAAAATAAAAATGGACCAAGTATAGAAGGCCATGGTTTTGGGGCCTATTTTAGACCTAAAATGAATTTGTCACTTTTTATTTTTATCACTTAAGTAATTTAATTAGTTAAAGTAATGATTTATTAATAAAAACAAAAAAAAAGAAATAAATAGCCTAACCTAAATAAATCACACGGCATTTATACTATTTTTGGGTCAATTTTGGTCAAAATGAATTTGTCACTTAGTCACTAAATTTGATTTGTAATTAGGATTATATTAGATTGTATAATGAATCGTTAATAAAAGGAATCAACGAAACCGATAAAAATAAACGTTACACGTATTAAAATGAATAATGTCGAGTGTTACTACCTTTGCTAAAATTTGGATATGGACATACGGACTATTTAAAATGAACTACGACAACCTTGCTAAAAATGGAAACCGCTAAAGTTTTAGTTAAGTATACGACTAAATTTAACCGAGTTTTAATTTTGAAACATTATTTAAAATGACCAAGTACAAAATGAACTTAACAACTATGACACTAGAATCTTGTACTTAAATTATATCGAGTTTTACTTCCGAATCATTATTTAAAATCACTAAGTACAAAACGAACCTAACGACTTTGAAACTAAAATTTTATACTTAGTAAATAAAGTTTAGTTTTATATCTAAAATATCCTAAGTATAAAACTTTGTATAAGAGTATAAAAATACTAAGTACAAATAAAATATAACAAATACTAAGTATAGAAAAAGATACTAAGTATAAGAATACATGTACGTATAAAAATACGTATAAATACGAAGTATAAGAATACGCATACGTATAAAAATACGTATAAATACGAAGTATAAGAATACGCATACGTATAAAAATACGTATAAATATGAAGTATAAGAATACGCATACGTATAAAAATACGTATAAATACGAAGTATAAAAATACGTACAAATACGGAATACGAAAATACGAATACGTATAAAAATACGAGGAATAGTAAATACGATGAATAGTAAATACGATGAATAGTAAAATACGGTGAATAGTAAAATAATGAATAGTGAAAATATTTAAAATTTACAAACGAACTCAAAATAAATATTTAGGTGTCTCTATGTGTTCTGTTTATCTGAAGAATTGCTAGAATTACAATTTCATTATACAAAGTTCGACGATATAATTAAGTTACAGAATTGTCATTTTGTTACATTTGAACGAGAAAATAAGAATTGAGAAAACAAGCTACTTGAATAAAATACTAGGATTGTTCGCCATGTTGCGACTCTTGAAATTCGAAGTTAACGAGGTAGCTGTATATGGGGACTTGGGCTCCCTCCCAGAGTTGCCCAAGGCGATTAACGATCTTGAGATTGTTATTCGGTGCGGAGTATCAACCTCAGGGATGGGGCATACTTGATATTACCGTGAGCCCATATATCAGTAATTGGAAACGCCAGCCCCATCCGGGGGTACCCGTCTCTGGTGATAGTCGAACTTTTTCTCGGTGATACCTTTTGAATAGCGAATACATATGATCCTCGATAGGTAGTGTATGCATACATTAGACAAGGGATTGAATCATCCATATTACCTTAGGTATCTTTAGCCTGGCAGTCATGTCCAAGTGAAGTTGGCCCTGCCGGCTACTGCGCGGATTATGTCTGCATGCTTCCGCCTTACTAACGAAGACTCATTTGTTATCACATGTTGAATGTATTTCCTTGTCTTGATTGATTATTGTCTGAATGACATGGTTTCCTAATTATTGAAGTACGACTTATTGAGAATGATTATTGATGAGTGTTGTGCCTTATGTGATTGGATTTATACTCATGTTTGTTTCATCATGAATTTCTTATGTGATTTGCTTGCCTGCTTGCTATTTGTTCTATTTATTTCGTTATGTATATTACACATGTTTAGAGTTGCTATACTACGTGAACTATTGATGTTGCTTAGTACGTGTGGGGGAGAAAACACTAATTACGGGATCAAATGCAGGTACCCCGAGGACTTATGTTTATCAAATGCTGGGGATGGTTTACCTTATTTTGTACTCCGTTGTTTTGGAGAGATTTGTAATCGAATATACACTCTGTTTATCTTAAACTCATATTATGTATATGGAGTTTGTAATACGATGACAGCTGGTTTTGTAATAAATAGACTTAATTAATTTTCCGCCTTAGTTTAATTAAAGTCACCAAAAAACCAGGTTGTTACAGATGCAAGTTTCCAAACCGATGGGGATGATTTGAAATCCCAATCCGGCTATGTCTTTATGTTGAATGGAGGAGCTGTTTGTTGGAAGAGCTTCAAACAGAGTGTCATTGCGGATTCTACAACGGAAGCTGAATATTTGGCGGCATCTGAAGCTGCTAAAGAAGCTGTGTGGATTCGGCAATTCTTGGATAGACTAAGAGTAGTCCCTAGTGCCGTGGATCCTGTCACTGTTTATTGTGATAACAGTGGGGCTATTTTCCAAGCGAAGGAGCCCAAGTCTAGTAACAAGTCTAGACACGTTTTGAGGAAATACCACGTTATTAGAGATAATGTGGAAATGAAGGAAATAGATATTTGTAAGGTTGGGACAGACGATAATATCGCTGATCCTTTAACCAAGCCTCTTTCGAGAGCTAAGCATGACGCGCACACCGCCTCCATGGAGTTGCGGCGTATGCCAGATTTCCTTTAGTTTGTAATATGTAATTGAACGATGTATCCTATTACATATATGAAAATAACATTCATTGTTTTTATATTAAGTCATTATGAATGCATACTTTGTTTATCCGAATATTTGTGTGACAACTTTGAACGTATTCAAGTGAAAGGTATAAACTAAGTATTTGGTCCCTAGTCTCTCACATGAGGTGACGTCTCGGAGAGACTAGATTGCAAGTCGATCGATGGTGGGTTCAACACCATAGGGTCATATGAGATGACTGATCGTTTGCATAGACAGACTGTGAAAACACTCTGTCGGGCAGTGACGCTTATAGAATTCCTTTTCAATGAGATTGAAACCTGGTCGTGGTGGGAATTTCTATAGTATTCCTTTGAGTCAATTCTTTGACTGGAAACTGATTGTCTGAGTCAGTGCAGTTTCCGAGTGACTTTCATTTTTGTCCTAAACCATACCGTGAAAGGGGGTTATAAGGACATCTTTGGGGTCATGGTGATCTGCATTATACAGTACAATCGAGTGGAAGGGAAATGTCCACCCTTGTCGGGGTAAAACATCTTTGGGCCACTCGAGGAGAAGTCGCTGAAAATGCGTGGCCACGCTCGGTAAGAATCTACGGTAGATTCCCCTACGATACCTACTCTCCCTATCGAGGAAACCACTCATGATATATATCTCAGGATGCAAGTACGACCTGTAAGACACCTTGCATTGAGTGGGAGATGTGAAACGGACATGAGAATTGGTAATGCACAACTTGTCTCGGACAAGTGGGAGATTGTTGGAGTATGTGTCCTCCACAATAGTGCGATTACTTAATAAATCTCAATTAAGCAATACATGGGGATAATCCTGTATTATTGTCAATTGATTAACGTAAATCAATAACGGTTGGCTGATTAGAGTTTGACGTTATTGTCGTGAGAACGGCGGTAATCAATTGATCCCTTTAAGTCACACCTAAAGGAACGTACTCCAAATATTTAAGCTAATTAATTGTATGAGATACGATTAAATTAGTAACTTGATAAATCGACTAACGGTTAGTCAATGTATTAATTTAGAAAGAAATCGAGTTGTGAACTCGAATGATTTAATTTTATATCGATAAAATTATAAGAGGAGAAGGGAATTAGTGATTAAGCGTTAATTCACTGATTATGTATATTTCACTAATGAGATTAGTGAAAGTATATTTTTAATATATGTGTAAGTGTACATGTATATTAAGGAAGAGTTTAATTGATTTACACTTTATTATATTAGATAATTAAGTGATAAATTATAAGTATTTGTAGGACAAATATTGAAAACAAAATGGACCCATGAAAGGTCTTTATGGACCGTCCAAATGCAAGGGAGAGGGAGGAAAAGATGCTCTTTTGTCTTTAGCATTTTGCTCTTCAAATGCATGCAAAACATAATCATTGTATTGCATGTAATTGTTCTTCTCTATGCAAAAACTCTTTCTCTCCTCTCTTGGACCCTTTAGGCCGGCCCCCCCCTTGAGTGTGTTCTACACACTTCTTTTTGTGTTTGCTTATAAAAACACAAGGGCATGAGAGAAAAAGCATTCATGCAATTATTTTACATCTCTCACCATTTCTCTCTAAACTAATACTCTCATTATTTATAATATTACTAAGAGTTAGTAATAAGTTTATAAAATATTATCAAGTAATACTAAGTGATTTCTAGTCCTAAATCCTTAGTGTTTTTGGAGTGTTCTTGGGTGCATCTTTTAGGAGGTTTCCTACTTTGGAAACTCGGGTTTTGGAGGATCATCCTAAGCTTATACTCAAGAAACAAAACTAGAAAGGAGTTCTAGTTTTGTGCACTAAATTTCCTTTAAGAGAAAGGTATAAATTTCTAAGCTTGTAACAAAATACTTTTGTTAACTACATAGATCTTGCTAAATCAAATTAGAGTAATTTGATTTACACTAATATTTGATTAGTGCTTGGGATGAGATCCCTACACCAGCTCCTCGGCATACTGACCCTCCAGCTCCGCCCGGACTCTCGCCAACTCCTCGGCATGCGCAGCCTCCAGCTCGGCCCGCGATCTCGCACCCTCCTCAGCCCTGACCCTGGCTAACTCTAGTCGAGCGTCGGACGCCTCTTTCTGCCCCCTGCAGGCCTCAACTACCTTCTCGTTCACGACCACCCGCCACCGGTTCGCCGCCCGCCACAACCTCCTGTGCACGTCAGCTGTCACCTGTACAAGCCACAGAAATCCACTTAGCTTTCAAAACCGGGGGCTATGTTCTAAAGCTGCTTCAACAGAGTTTGAATTATGATTTTACACTAAAATCTAACTCAAACTGGGGGCTACATTCAAAAGCGACTTCGACAAAGTTTGACTTATGATTTTACACTAAAATCTAACTCAAACTGGAGGCTATAATCGAAAAGCGACTTCAAGCAGAGTTTGAATAATGATTTTAACCATAAAAATCTAATTCAAACTGGGGGCTATACTATACTACATAATACTCCACGATTAAACAAAGACAGAAAGTACCTTCTTCACGCGCGGATCCCAGCTCCAGTTCGCATCGGTGACTACAGACAGACAAGCCGGCAGCACGATCGAATGTTGGCAGCCCTCGTGAACAACCAGCAGATCCTCGACGAACGGAGGAGGCTGGAACTCAAGGTCAGGATCACGGCGCTACAAAACAAAAATAGGGTAAATTTTTGCTTTTCGAAACCAAAACACATAAGCAAAAAAGGGACAACAAAGCATACCTCGATCACAAATACAAGAAGGGCATGCTGTGCCCAAGTCACGTAATCCTCAGCCGGCCGCAGCAGGGAGTCGGACTCACCCTCGTGATACACGTCACGACGCTCATTAGCGTCGGGCGTCTCCACAAACAACACCGAGGGCGGAGGAGCAGGTACGATGAAGCCGCCGCGACCCGTCTGCGCAGACAGACGCTCGCCCAAGTGCCAGTACGAGCCGTACTGAGTCTCAATGTACAGCCGCCGTCCGTCAAGGGGACCAAAGCGAGCTGCAATCGACAGAGGGACGCTGGTAAAATTCCTCCAAGGGTCGCGAACGAACTACAAAACAAAACCAAGTTATAAAAAAAAAAACAAACACAAACCCTAATACAAACTACAAAAAAAAACAAAATACAAAACATAATCACCCTTACCTTATCCGTCGTCATCCCGTTGAAGCATACACGAGCCGCGTCATAGTTCAGGCCAATACCCCTCCGATCCGCTGTCGCGTATGCATGGAAAGCCGGCACGTGGCCACACTGAACGTGTTCGGGAGCAGAGAGGGGAAGTGAGCGTAGCACCAAGACTGCAAGCAATCAGAATACAACGTTACGAAAGAAAAGCAGAAACAAGATAACAAGACCCTGCGAAATCAAACCTTACCTCCATCAGAAGGCCAGGACCCACGAGCAACACATCTGAATCCTCGTCAATCCGGTCAGGGCGCACCGCGTCCCTCAGGTACCGGACGCTGAATTTCAGAGCAGGGTCACCCAATCGAACTCGCCTAGACGTGACATGTCCGACAACGCCATCAGCACAGCTGTCGAGGCCCGCTCCCCCTTATCGCCAAAGTGGGTGGCCGTCAGACACCACCACAACCACAGCCGGGCCCTCTGCTCAGCGCACGCTCGAGTAGACCCCTTCTTCTTCTTCCCATCGAAGAAGTCGGAAAATCATACGGCCTGGTCAAACGTGCGCGCTTCACCGTCTCCAAGACCGAACCCCATCACCGATCAACCGCACGACGCTGGCTATCGATAGGAGGACGCCACATCCCCAGCCAAGCACGCCACCATGAGGCGACTCTGCGACACCTGCCCATGAAGAAGGGGTCACGCCAACCTCGTAACCAGGCATGTGGAAGGTGTTGGTCGTATCCCAAAACCTATCAAGCAACGCCCGGAGCACAGTAAGACACGAGTTCACCCGCTTACCCCGCAGCTCTCTCCATTTCCGCACTGGGGACCGAAAGCCGTCCCAAGCACTATGTCCCGCTCCTCCTGTGTAAGCCTCTCGTCAAACGCGTCAAACACCGTCCGAAACCCAGAGAAGGTCCTCATCGAGCCTAACGGGAAGCCGACCTTCACTCGGATCGACAAGTGCTCCAAAGGGTTCCAAACCAGAGTCACGCCATCCCAGTCCTTGGCCACCTGCGACCACAAGCGCGGACCGTGGGGATAATTAGGCCTCTCGCCCAACTCCCCAACCGTCCCCTTGAAAACCTCCGCCGCAGCCTCAAAAGCTGCCGCGACTCGCCCCGGGTTCGACCTCGCCGCCGCTTCACCGCAGCCTCACCGCCGCTCGATCCCGAGCCTGGCCTCAACTCGACCTCGGCCAAATTTCGCAAGAAGAATAAAGAAGAACTCCGAAAGGCCAACAACAACCTCGAAAGAAGAAGAAGAAGAGCCGCAGAAATGCGTAAGGTTCTCAAGAATCTCAACCTCGACAAAGGGTCTCACCATAGCCTCGCCGTGAGCCTCGCCTCGCCACCAAGACCCTCCGACCTGTGGCGATCCTCAGAATGGCTCCCTGACCCCGAGGACGACCACGCCCACAGAACCTCAACAGGGCTCTCGCCCAACCTCCTTAAAAACACCGGCGACCTCAGCCTCGTCCCGGTCACCACCCTCTGCAGCAGCACGAGCTCTACGACGTGGCCTACTGCTGCCCTCACCAGAAGCCACATCCACCTTCCGCCGGCCTCGGGTTCCTCCGAGTCTCACTCGACCTCTACCACGGCCTCCAGAGCCGCAGGCACCCAAGCAACGCCGCGGGCCACGACCCTCAAAGACCTCAAGAAGAAGACCACGACCTCGCTTGGCTCCTCCCTGAGCCGCAGGCGACCAAGAAGAAATAAGAACGACCACGCCGCAAAGATCCTGCACCGCACCTCGGCCTCTACCACGGCCTCCCAGAGTCTCAGACGTCTCCACAGCCGCCACGCCCACGCCCCAAAGAAAGACTACGAGAGGACACCTCGACTGACCTCGCCACCAACAGAGGCCTCGACGATCCAAAGAAGAGCCCACTACCGCTTAGTATCACCAGAAGACCGCGTCTGGCCAATGATACCTCCTCAGACTCATTAAAAAAAGCAGGTGACTCGGCAAAGAACGCCACGACCGCAACACTAATCGACGGCCAGGACCACCAGAACAAAGACCATGTCCCAAGCCACTCGCAGAAGGCCCAGACGACGACGACCGACAAAGACCGCACCACTAGCGGTGCGCAGGAGACTCCACAAAGAAGACCAAACTCACTCCCTGGTGTCGAGGAGCCCCGGCCTGAGGAGGAAAAGCTCGCAGCAAGTCCGACCGAGACGGACCATCTGAACCTCCAGGCGCGCATACCCGGCAGGGTATGCTCGCCTCGAACAAAGAAAGTTGACACCGCCAACACCCGATCCATGGAACTGGAAGTAGGTGCAGAAGGCACAGGATCACCTGCACAAGATTCAAAGACATACTCAGACAACGGCAACAGCAAATCACTTAGGAAAGGTACACGCAAAAACGATGTAGCAAGCATTAAGGCCTACATTATCTACAGATAAGGCCAAACGGAGCGTATACGTAAAATCAAATTCCATAAGACGATACGATATATACGCATTTCACACACTCAAGTCAGAGCAAGCACGCCAAAGCAGCAGAATCGCCAAAACAAAGCAGAAATGTGCCCTTTTAACCTAAAAATAGCAGAAAGGGGAAAAACGCTACAGAAAGCCAAAAATTCATGTTTTCTGAGACAGACCCAACCCATAAATCACAATAAGCACGCATAAAAATTTCATGAAAACGATGTCCCTAACGCCTGATCAATAGCTTTTACAAAACGCTTACAAACTACAAAAACGGCATTTTCTTGACCATAACTCAACCAAAAAGTCCCCCACTGCCCACAAAACAACCCCCTAGCCAATACGGACAACATACAGTCCAATACATTACATACACGGGACACAAAAAGCGAGGAAAAATGGTTTTTATGAACCTAACCTAAACTACAAAAAACGCCCTAAAACACCTCCGAACAACACATGCCCTACAAAACAAGGCCAAATATATACCATGCTAGCCATAACAATGCAATACAGAGAATTCGGGCAAGTTTCGGAACCGAAAATTTCGACCAAGATTTCAGCCCCTATACCAAATCACACGAAAATCACGGTTTTTCGAGCCGTTTTTTCGCACACAAGCCACCCAAACCACCACACAAGCATACTACAACATTTTCAAAATAACCAAGCCACTCGGGATCGCCTTACGCTACAAAAACAGAGCACAAGCCCCGACTTTACCCCCTTTTACACGGTTTTTCACCCAAAGGAACCGCTTTTCGTACATATTTCAACAAAACGAACCCACCAACAATCATACTACTAATGGGTAAGCTACACTGAAATTTTGAGCCATTTTCGAGACGTCTTCAAAAATGACCAAAATGCCCTCCAAATCAAAACGCACGAAAATCGAGGCCACAAGTCGGGTTCTCACAAACAATCAACAATGGCAGCAACACAAGCCTCATATGACTCCCAAGCATCTAGTTCAAGCAAAGACGAGGGCTAAATCCGAATCAAATCAATAATTTTCAACCTAAACCCTAGAAAACGGTTTTTCGAGCTAAAACCGACTCAAACAAACTACAAAACACGAAAAACCAAGTGAGTTGAGTACGTACCTTGGTCCATGACAAATTGTAGGAGTCGGAAAATCGAAATTTGGTCTAGAAAATCGCCGGATTGAATTTTGGGGGTTTTTCGATTTTGTTTTTGTTTTGAAAATAAAATAAACCTCCCCCTCTCTCCTTTCCCGTGTTTTAACCAAAAAACGCCAAACAAAAACCAAATCGCCTGTAAATAGGCGACATCTTTAATTCGTCACAACAAAGCGACATATTTTTACTTTATGGGTTTCAGTTTTATATTGGGCTGGTTTTCCTCGGCCCAATACACTTTCAACCCATCTCAAACACGTTTTCAATCCAACACAAAAACGCGTAGCCTCCTCACGAGACGTTCATAAAAACCTAACCCTTTTTATGAGAAATACAAAAAACGCGTAGCCTCCTCAAGAGACGTTCATAAAAACCTGACCTTTTATGAGAAAAACACGTAGCCTCCTCACGAGACGTTCATAAAAACCTAACCCTTTTTATGAGAAACACAAAAACGCTTAGCCTCCTCAAGAGACGTTCATAAAAACCTAACCTTTTA
This sequence comes from Dianthus caryophyllus, assembly GCA_023091065.1. NCBI lineage: Eukaryota > Viridiplantae > Streptophyta > Magnoliopsida > Caryophyllales > Caryophyllaceae > Dianthus > Dianthus caryophyllus. The sequence continues at coordinate 16,156,081 of CM041527.1, read as the reverse complement.
TGAGAAAAACACGTAGCCTCCTCAAGAGACGTTCATAAAAACCTGACCTTTTATGAGAAAAACACGTAGCCTCCTCACGAGACGTTCATAAAAACCTAACCCTTTTTATGAGAAATACAAAAACGCGTAGCCTCCTCAAGAGACGTTCATAAAAACCTAACCTTTTATGAAAAAAACACGTAGCCTCCTCACGAGACGTTCATAAAAACCTAACCCTTTTTATGAGAAATACAAAAACGCGTAGCCTCCTCAAGAGACGTTCATAAAAACCTAGCCCTTTTTATGAGAAAAACACGTAGCCTCCTCACGAGACGTTCATAAAAACCTAGCCCTTTTTATGAGAAAACAAAAACACGTAGCCTCCTCACGAGACGTTCATAAAAACCTAGCCCTTTTTATGAGAAAAGCACGTAGCCTCCTCACGAGACGTTCATAAAAAACTAGCCCTTTTTATGAGAAAACAAAAACATGTAGCCTCCTCACGAAACGTTCATAAAAGTCTAGCCCTTTTTATGAGAAAACAAAAACACGTAACCTCCTTATGAGACGTTCACAAAAACCAAAAACACGTAGCCTCCTCACGAGACGTTCATAAAAACCCAACCATTTTTATGAAAAATACAAAAACGCGTAACCTCCTTGTGAGACGTTCACAAAAACACCAACCATTCTTATAAACCAAGCCCAAAAACGCGTAACCTCTGCTACGAGACGTCCAGCGAAGAAGCAAAGCAAGGAAGCACAAGCAGAACCCAAGCGAAGACACAAGCAAGGTGCCAGCTGGGAGTACTCAGGCCACATGCAGGCTGACATGCCCTTAAACATGTAGGACCGTCATGTCCTTAAAAACATGTCGTCCCTCCCCGCATTTCCCGACGCTAAGCCCTCGTCTCTCCCATAAGACACATGCTTAGCGCCGCCAGGTAGTATCAAGGCTGTAATGGTCCGGATACTATCTTTAAGTTTGACTAACGCTTTGTCCGAGCTCAGTCAAACTGGGGGCTCTGTAGATACCCGTATCCGTACCCCCCCAAAAACAAACCTGATCACGAAAAGGACTTTCATGCATGCTTTTAAAAGAGTCGAAACGGTACAAAAGTGTCTAAAACGTATTTAGTCATTTTTGGACCAAAAATGGTCAAGGTGGTCAAGGGTGAAGTCGAGGGAGACCATGGGTTAGGGCCATGGGCTCAAACCCAAGCCTAGGCCATGGGTCAAGGGGTCACTAAGGGCTAAGTAAAGTCAATTCTATGGTCAAATCAAGCCAACCTTAGTGATCAAGAAAAGTCAAGAGAAGTCAAGATGGAGAGCAACTACAAAGTCAATACAAGTGCTATTTTTGAATGTGGTCAAGATGGGTGCAACCATGAGAGTTAATCCTCCAATAAAAGAACTCACATGGCTCACAAAAGCTAGCTCAAGGGGGTCCATGGAGCCGGCCTAACAAGTCCCCAAAAATAATCACATTATTTTGTTGTTCATGTCATTTTCATACATGTCGCTTTCTTTACTTTCTACTTTATGCTTTATTGTAAGAGTTTAAATTTCTGAAAATTGGTCACATGGACCGCCCCACCCCACCCCCAAGGCTCACACAAGGGCCCTTGGATGATCATCAACAAAGAAGGGAGAGGATGGAGTCTAATGTCACTATCACCATTATGCTTTATAGTTTGTCTTTACATTATAGAATTTTCAGCTCACATGTGAGCCTAGGAGCCGGTTTTTTGTATTATTTTGGGACTCTTGTGAGCCCTTAGATCCTCCTTGTAATGAATGGTCAAGATTAGAATGAGGGTAATATATAAACCCTCATTCTCACATCAAAATTTTCAGATTTGGCTAATGAAAAGAAACCCTAGAGTTTTTATTGAGTGTTCTTCATTTTCTCATTACTTTGTGTTTGAGTTAGTGAAAGATTAGTTTAGTGGCTTTGTGCTTAAACTAATCAAAACCTAAATCTATTACTTTGTGTGTAGATTTAGTGACTATCCTTTATGTTTTGTTGTTTCACAAAATTTCAGAAAAATATCCCACAAAAACATACACTTTGGCCGAGATTTTCTAGGGTTTGCAAGATCGATTCTTGTTCATCCTTTGAGTGAAACTTGACCCATCTAGTTTCACTCCAAATTGGTCATCAAAGCCTAGGTTTGTTCTTGTTTTTTCGATTTGTTTGTGTTTTCGATTTGTTTTACTTTTCTCGGTTTGCACCCTTGTTCTTCCTCTTCATTTTTCGTTTTCTTTCTTTTCTTTTCCTTGTTTATTTTCCACAAAACTTTCACAAAAAACTCACAAAATTTTCACAAAAATGGAAGGGGATAGAGGGGAGGATAAAAGGCTTTCCGATTTAGAAGAGAAGTTAACTCAACTCACCGGTAATTGTACTTTAATGATGAATGCTCTAAACACTCTCTTGGATCATAACATTGAGGAGCCAAGAAGGGGTGGGGGAGGAAGGGGCCGTGGGATAGGAGGCCGTGGAAGGGGTCGACCACCTCCTCACATGGAAGATCAATTTTGGGATTCGGAGGAGTCCCTTGAAACCCACCCAAGAGACCATGACCGAGATATCAAAGTGGATATACCCGATTTTTATGGTAGCTTGAACCCCGAGGATCTCCTAGATTGGCTTAGGTCGATAGAGAGGATCTTTGAATTTAAGGAGTACCCCGATAAGAAGTGTTTCAAGGTAGCCATCATGAAATTTAAGGGATATGCTTCCCTTTGGTACGAAAATCTCAAGAACCAACGAAACCGAGAGGGTAAGGAACCCATTAAGTCATGGCTCAAGCTCAAGAAGAAACTCAAAGACAAGTTTGTCCCGAAAGATTATACTCAAGACATGTTCCTTAGACTAGCTCAACTCAAACAAGAGACACAACCAATAGAGTCTTACCTTAGGGACTTTGAGCAACTCACATTACAATGTGAGATGAATGAGAAACCCGAGCAAAAGATAGCTAGGTTTGTCGAGGGCCTAAACCCTAGGATAGCCAACCGAGTGAAGATGCACAACTTGTGGTCGTTTGATGAGGCCATTACCATGGCCACACGTGTGGAGAGGCTAGAGAAGGGGAGGGGAGATTCGGCCAAGAGCAACACCAAGGCCCACCCTAACTCGAGCCAAGGAGGGGTGAAGATAGTCGAGCCCAACCCTACCCCAAAACCTTCAAGTGTGATTACAAGTGTTGACAAGGGAAAGGGAATTGACTATGGCCCTAAGAAAACGATTCCACTCAAGAGGTGCTACCAATGTCAAGGGTACGGTCATTTTGCTAAGGAGTGTCCCAACAAAAGAGCTTTGAATACGAGTGAGGTAGTGCATTGGGGAGACGATGAGGTCTTAGTGTGTGAGGAAGAAAAAAAAGAGGAAGTTGTGGGGGATAAGTTGGCCGAAACCCTAGTCCCTCCGGACTCGGGGTTGAGCTTGGTTACTTGGCGAGTGATGCACACTCAAGATTCAAGTGAGAGTATGAATCAAAGGCACCAAATTTTTCGAACCAAATGTACAATCATGGGGAGAGTGTGTAACCTCATTATCGATGGAGGGAGTTGTGTTAATGTTGCATCTAAAACCCTCATTGATAAGCTTGCCCTACCCACTTTGAAACATCCTCATCCTTACAAGCTAAGATGGCTTAATCAAGGGGCCGAGGTAAGAGTTGATAAGCAATGCCAAGTTTCGTTCTCGATTGGACAAGATTACAAGGATGAAATTGTGTGTGAAGTGTTGGACATGGATGCGTGTCATGTGCTACTTGGTAGGCCGTGGGAGTATGAGAAGAATTCTTCCCACCATGGAAGAGACAATACATACTCCTTCAAGTATGGTGAAAAGCTAATCGTTCTAGCCCCCCTACCACCGATGATGGGTTGTAAAACCAATTCTTGCTTGTTCGAATCACTCCATGGAGCAAGCTCTAGCCAAGGGGAAGGGGAGAAGCCGAATGATAGTGTGGGAGAAGAGATGATAAGTTTGAAAATCGAGGGGAACCCTAGTGTAACAAGGAGGGTTCTAGGAGAGGAGCAACAAGAAGGAGATACATCAATCAACCATGAAACAACCAATGTGAACAATGAGAGGGCAAAAATCGATGGCCTAGAGAGGTCAAGTGGATCTTTAAGATGGAGAATCATTGATGGGCTCGATCATGAGCAAGGATGGATGGATGGCATGGTTATGAGTCGGGGGCTCAAAGAAATGCTCGAGGAAGAGTGTGTGGTCAAGCAAACCGTGACCAAGGAAGAAAACATGATCAATTCTTCGAGCCAAAGCAAAGGGGTCCAACCACTTCTACAAACTCTAGCTAAGTGGTGCCCATGGAAGACTAAAACCGTGAAGGCCAAGATCGGGCAAGGGATGAGCCGAGAATCAAGCATGAAATCGAGCAAGGGAGGAAGCAAGAGGATCTCCAAGGACTTGAGGACAAGTCCTTTCCAAGGAGAGGAGATTGGACCAAAAATGGTCAAGGTGGTCAAGGGTGAAGTCGAGGGAGACCATGGGTTAGGGCCATGGGCTCAAACCCAAGCCTAGGCCATGGGTCAAGGGGTCACTAAGGGCTAAGTAAAGTCAATTCTATGGTCAAATCAAGCCAACCTTAGTGATCAAGAAAAGTCAAGAGAAGTCAAGATGGAGAGCAACTACAAAGTCAATACAAGTGCTATTTTTGAATGTGGTCAAGATGGGTGCAACCATGAGAGTTAATCCTCCAATAAAAGAACTCACATGGCTCACAAAAGCTAGCTCAAGGGGGTCCATGGAGCCGGCCTAACAAGTCCCCAAAAACAATCACATTATTTTGTTGTTCATGTCATTTTCATACACGCCGCTTTCTTACTTTCTACTTTACGCTTTATTGTAAGAGTTTAAATTTACGAAAATTGGTCACATGGACCGCCCCACCCCACCCCCAAGGCTCACACAAGGGCCCTTGGATGATCATCAACAAAGAAGGGAGAGGATGGAGTCTAATGTCACTATCACCTTTATGCTTTATAGTTTGTCTTTACATTATAGAATTTTCAGCTCACATGTGAGCCTAGGAGCCGGTTTTTTGTATTATTTTGGGACTCTTGTGAGCCCTTAGATCCTCCTTGTAATGAATGGTCAAGATTAGAATGAGGGTAATATATAAACCCTCATTCTCACATCAAAATTTTCAGATTTGGCTAATGAAAAGAAACCCTAGAGTTTTTATTGAGTGTTCTTCATTTTCTCATTACTTTGTGTTTGAGTTAGTGAAAGATTAGTTTAGTGGCTTTGTGCTTAAACTAATCAAAACCTAAATCTATTACTTTGTGTGTAGATTTAGTGACTATCCTTTATGTTTTGTTGTTTCACAAAATTTCAGAAAAATATCCCACAAAAACATACACTTTGGCCGAGATTTTCTAGGGTTTGCAAGATCGATTCTTGTTCATCCTTTGAGTGAAACTTGACCCATCTAGTTTCACTCCACATTTTTAACGTATTAATTTGGATTTCCATAATCATAAAAATGAATGTCATTCTTAGTCATATTAAGCACAACACGAGCACGATACAGGAACGTCTTATTAAGCCAAGCCACAAAAACAGCCCAACTAGCTACAAAACGGCCCATACATACAAAAACAACCCAAAACGCACACTAACGCAACACGCAAAACGGGCCAAAGTGCGTCCCGTGTCACATTTTCACAAAATTAAACTCTACAAAACCGTAAAATAATATACTTTAATATTATTTTATTTCGAGCCAAAACCGAAAAACACGACAAAAACCGGAACACGAAAATCGAAATTGGACCAAAAACTAATTTGGCCCAAAAATTACTTAACCGACACGACCAAATTACATCACAAAACATAATCATCACAATAAAAAACGTCATTAAGCCAAAGGCGGCTTAAGCAGCACACCAAAACAAAAATAAAATCGTCAGAACAGCGACAAACTAAATCGCTCGCTTAAAGCGATTATGTTTTCCTCTCCCAACCCTGGTTCTTTTATTCCATTTGGCGGCTGCATTGAAACTTAATCACAGGCTCACTGGCGATTAAGTTTTGTCAATGCACAAAAACGAGCCATTTCCTATAAATACCAACCCCTTACCTTCATTTCAAAACATCGGTTTTTCAACACACATACACTATTCACAAAATCCACTCAAAAATACCGTCTTTGCATTTTCGAAAGGTAAACATTTTACCTACGTTTTGGACGTTTGAGACTCGGACAAAGGGGTTACATTAACCCCAACCCGATATTGGCATTAGCGGCCGTATTAAATGTGGTTATAGCAATTCGGATTCATAATCCGTCTAAACCCCGCCAATATCGCATAAATAACGACTCATTATCACTAAAGCAAACCGACGTCACTTTTATAATTATGCAAGTCCTCATTCATGCATTAAATAACGACTAGAATCACGGATCCAACACTAAATTGTACCGTTTCATAGAGTCTTTTAGCATGCAAAACTGAGAGTTTTTCACAAAATCTTAAGAGTCAAAATACGAGGTCGGAAAATAACGTTTATAGTAATAATTTAGTCAATAAATTATTATTTAACGTACATTTGCTATAGCAAATGTCATTATTTTGACAATTTACATTATTTATGCATTTTAATCGAGTCATATTTATTCGCACTTGTACGTAGCGTGACTTTTAGCCCAAATATCGAAATTAAGCAAATGTTTTCAAATTAGTAGAGACTACTCTTATGTACGCTTTTTGATTACTGTTTTCAAAATACATTTTGTCAAAACTTTAGAAAAGTAACCTCACTCCGAATCCCTTCTCTGGTTTCAAACCTCAGACGGATAGGTATCGACGCACCTTGAAATCTGAGACACTCGTGTCTTGTATTTCAAGACGCGTTGAATAGGTTCCAAATTCTTTTAATATTTGGTGGCGACTCCGAAAATACATTTCAAAAAGGATTTTTCTACTTTTCTTTTTTGATCACAAACTTATGCAATGATCTCCCCCATTTTTAGCAAACTTCGCACCCCATTTTTCCTGCGAGGCGCATTCCGCACCCTACGCCCCCGCACAGGGCGAGGTTGATGAGGGTAAAGTCGTGTCTCCTCAATCAAAATAACCTAAGGTCAACTAACTGGGTAGTTAGTGGCAGTAGGGTCGAGATCCACAGGGAGAAGGATGAAGTCAAAGGATTGCTTAGCTAAGAAAGGTCAATCTCGAGGTATGAAAAAGGGATTTGGTTTGAACTATAAACTAAGGGCGGACTAAAATCAAAGGTTCAAAAGATGAATAGGGAGAAATCTAGGGTCACAGGTTCACGATGACTTCAACTAAGGTCGTCACTGAATAAGGATACTAATGGTGGTTTGTGTTAATGGTTTAGGACAAGTCCTCTCGGATCAAAGTCAAACCTAGAGCTCAACTAACGGGCTCTCGCTACGTATTAGCTTCGCTCTACCAACTCTCACACAAGGCTCACCTTAACCCGGCTTTCGATCTTAGGTTTAGGCTTCCTAGGTCAACACAATCGATCGTGGCCTTTGATCAATTGAATGGGGAATTAGGGCATGAGGTTAGATTAACAACCAACAACCAAAAGATAACCAAGAACAGAGATTAAACCTAAGAATCAATCATCGATCCCCATAAAACCCTAGGATGGGAATTAGCTATGCATAATTGGAGATGAATTCAAAGCAATATAAAAACAATGATAAAACATAATGAATGAATGACAATTGAAATTAAACCTGGAGTAATCGGAATTGGAATACAAAAGATCGAAACTTGCAAGATTAATCAAAGCTAAACTAAGGTTTTTGAGAGTTTAAAGAGAGGAAAAGTTATTCTAATTCTAAACTGAAAACAATAATAAAAAGCATAGCCTAAAAACCCTAACTCGACTTATATTTATAGGCCTTCGAAAACTCGTGAAACAGGGCAAGTGAACCGCTCGGTTCGGGGGGTGAACCGATCGGTTCAGGGTGGGAACCGATCGGTTCTGGGGTGAACCGCTCGGTTCTAACTTCCTCTGAAATTTCCAGCAACTTTTCTCTTGTTCCACGTATCCAGAACCTATAGGTTTGCTCTGAACCTATAGGTTTGACGTCCCAAATCATCGTATGACTTCCGAATTGACTCTCGGGCTTCGTCTTAACCACACGATACTCGTAAATGCTCCAAATGACTCAGGTTTCAGCTCAGGACCGCCAAAACCTGTAAAATACACATGAGGAACAACAGTATCGCAATATAAAGCAAATAGCTACTAACATACTAGTGAAATCGAGTAAGTGCGAGCTAAATGCAACTATAACAGGGGCATAAATGCAATATAAATGACATGTATCAAACTCCCCCAAACCAAACCTTTGCTTGTCCTCAAGCAAATAGCGTCGGAGAAAATCAAAGCATAGCTAGTTAATCACGTTAGCATCTCGAAGTGGACGACCTATGCACATAAACCTACAAACCATAGTCTATTTCGCCGAAAATAGAGCACAAGTCTCAACCATTCACACCACATCATAATGCTAGCCTCTAACGCTTTCGCAAAACTTAAACTAACGACAATTGGATTCGAGCAAGGCCAACCGAGTATACCACTTTCCATCATACCATTCTTACCACATCATACCATATTTTCCTTTCTTTTCTTTTCTCTTTTTTTTCTTTTCGCGCAAATGTGGAGCATCCCTCGTATGTTATACCGTTTAGCTTGACGTTCACTCGGTAAAAATCGAGCTCGGGTACACATATTTCCTTAAGGGTTACATCATTGCTCATACTCTCGGTCGCAACCAAATTCATGGCCACTGTGGTTACTCAAATCAATGAGTCCCCTCCGAGAGCATCGAAGCATTGCTCCATCAGTAAATGATCGGTCCAAACAAACCACATTTCAACATTCCATACTTTCCACAACCCAATTGCCTCGCAAGAATACCAGAATCGAAAGTAAAAGGAACGAAAAGCGATAAGAATTAAGCAAATACAAGTGGGCTAGTGTTTGAGACTCGCAATCTATGAACAGGAAACAAACATATAGTGCAAGCTACGACGATAGGAAGTCGACTTGAAGATACTAAAGATCAAAACAGCACACTAATCAATTCTCCAAACTAGGCAATACAAAGCGAAGAAGGTTCGGAAATGCAAAAATTTTTAAAATAAGCACACAAAATGAAAATGCAAAAGAATAAGCGCGAAAGAGCTTTCCTCCCCCAAACCAGAATCACACATTGCCCTCAATGTGGAAAACAGCATAACCACAAGCAGAGAAGGACACAAAAAAGACGGGGGTGGGGAAAGCAAAGTGAGTAAACGAGGGAAAAAGGAGTAAAGAAAGCTCACATTATCAAGTTGGAGCTCCCCCAAACCGAAGCGAAGCATGGCGTGCGGCTTATGATCCACGAATATGCATCCATTTCAGTCCAGCTATAAGGTGCTTCGGAATAGCACGCGAGAAAAAGTAGGCCGAATCAGCAGGGTCCGGCCAAGGCCGTCAGTGAGACCTGTCTCAAAAATACCAAGGACGCAGAGTCCTCAAGTACCTGCATGCTAAATCAACTATAAATCCCTCATCCTCACGCGCTCAACAAAAGTCTAAAATGTCATAGTCAAAAGCAAACAAACCAAAGAAAAGTACAACAAATTACAAAGTCATCGGGTTGCCTCCCGGATAGCGCTGGTTTATAATGGTCCCGCACGACCGTCGTCAAAGCTCGTCAAATCATGTATAATTGGGCCAAGGACGTTGGCCACTAGCAGCAGCTTCACTTGGCGAAATAGCATCCGTTCGCCAAAGAACTCGATCTCCACGAGGAAGGGCAGCATAATCCATCACGCAAGGTATTCCGTCGCGAAATGGCTCTCCAAAACAGCTCCGTGCGCCACGCACCGCAAACCGTGGGTCTCCTCCTACATTGCCCGGATCATAGACAGCCGCCCTTGTGACCTTCCGTTCCCCCAAACCAAAATCAAAGCCACCCTGCGTAATACCTGCACAAGAAACAGCAGAAGAAACACCCTCCAAAGAGTCTCCAATAGAGTGAGACGGAGGGGCAAGGTCAATCACAGCAGCAGACTCAGGCTGCATAGGGGCACGGGGAAGACTAGACTTAGTATAGGTCAACTGCTCACCTCCCACCGAGAACGTAAGTGTCTTATTCCCCACATCGATGACTGCTCCTGCAGTATGCAGGAAAGGTCTCCCTAGAATGATCGGGATGTGGGGGTCCTCAGGAATGTCTAAGACAACAAAATCGACCGGGATATAGAACTTCCCTATCTTGACCGGGACGTCCTCTAGGATACCTAAGGGTCTCTGGACACTACGGTCGGCCATCTGCAGGGTCATAGAGGTGACTCCTAGCTTAGTCATATTAAGTTTCTGACAGATGGAATAGGGAAGGATACTCACACTAGCCCCTAGGTCGCATAAGGCGTTCTGCACGACATATTTCCCTATAGAACAAGGGATGGAAAAGGTCCCGGGGTCACTCAGCTTCGGGGGTAAACTACCCTGCAAAAGAGCACTACCCTCCCCCACAAAAGACACAGTCTCGGTCACATCAATCGAACGCTTCTTAGTTATGACCTCCTTAAGAAACTTAGCATATGCAGGAATCTGTTTAACTAGATCAATGAAAGGAATATTCACCTGCAATTGTTTAAGAATCTCAAAGAACTTACCGAGCTGGGGGTCCACGTTAGCCGGACGTACACGACTCGGAAAAGGAAGCCTGATTTGAATCTCCGGCGCCTTGTCCTTAATAAAGATCATCCACGGTCGCCGTCGCGGTCGACCTCTGCTCACACTACCGACCAGTATGTTCTCCGCATTCTTGTCCTCCTCTTCCGGATGCTTCGGGGCATCGTAAACTGTACCACTACGCAGAGTGATAGCACATGAAGTATCGTGAGGAGGGTTAGGAGGATTACCTTGGGCGGGTAGGGTACCCGGCTGTCGAGACGCTTGCGAAGCGGCGAGGTGCGCCACCTGATTCTCCAACAATTTTATTGCAGCGTCCTTAGCTTGGCCGTCCTTTTGCATCTTCTGCAACATCATCTCTTGTGACTTCTGCACGGCCATCGTCACCTGTGACATTTGCACCATCATGGCCTTCATCTCGGCCATAGGATCGGGTCCCTGTGTAGGTTGAGGTGGTGGTGTGTAGGGTGGTTTTTGGTAGTTAGGTGGAGATGGTTGGAAATTCTTGTGGGGAGGGATGTAGGGTTGATTTTGTGGTGGCTGGGTGGTTGGGTTTAGGACGTTCTGGTTACGGTAGGATAGGAGAGAACGATCGTAACCCGGCTGGTTTTGGTACGGCAGGTTCTGGTTGTAGGATTGATATGCAAAAACCTGCTCCTGGGGCGCAAAGATACCCCGTAGTATAACCCATATCATGCCCTGTGACAGCGTTCACATGAGCACTAGAAGAACCACCTCCCTGCATCATGCTAATCTGCGCAGTCAGCGCAGCAACCTGGCCAGTGAGCGCAGAAATACTCCCCTTATCACGGTCATCATGTGTGGACCGTGAATTCCCTCGCGGCTTCCCAAACTGTGAGGAGTGAACTGCCATCTCCTCTATCAAGCCCCAAGCTTTGTCATCATCGACGTTATTAGCAAAACGTCCCTCAGCAGCCGAATCAAGAATAGCCCGGCTCTCCGCATACAACCCATTGTAGAAGGTCATGATCACCAACCAAGTACTAAGCCCGTGATGAGGACAGTCTCTAATCAGCTTCTTATACCGGTCCCACGCCTCAGCAAGCGACTCGTCGAACGTTTGTTTGAAGCCCTGGATTTGGCTTCTCATCTGATTAGTACGTTCGGGAGGGTAGAACTTAGAGTAGAACGCAAGAGCAAGACCATTCCAATCAGTGATCCCTGCGGCTAACCTGTCAAGGTCCATGATCCACTCACGAGCCCGATCCTTCAGCGAGAAAGGGAATAGCATTTCCCTTATTTGTTCTTGGGTGATCCCGGCTTGCTTTATTGTAGAGCAGTAATCGGTAAACACTTGCATGTGTCGACCGGGATCCTCGGTGGGATAGCCACCAAACTGGTTCCGCTCCACCAAAGTAAGAAAGGCGGGGCGGATTTCAAAGTTGCCCTGCAACGTAGCGGGCATCGTGAATCCATTGGGAATGGATTCCGGTCTAGGAACCGAGTGACTAGAAAGTTTAGGTATAGTCACTGGCGGTGGGGAAACTGGAGATAATGGAGGTGTGTCCTCTTCGTAGGACGATTGCGAAGCACTAGACTCCGAATGCGACGCTTCCTCAAGATCAATAATTCGGATTGCTTGTCACAGAGTCGATGTAACGCCGCCAGGTTCAGGTTCAAAAGGAACTAAACCTCAGAGGTGACCTGCGCATAAACGAAACTACACAAAGCAATGAGAAACGGTCTCAAGGAACTAGGTTCCTTGAGACAAGAAAGAAAAACCTAACAAAAACTAAGCAAACACTAACTAGCTAACCGTCTCCCCGGCAACGGCGCCAAAATTGATGAGGGTAAAGTCGTGTCTCCTCAATCAAAATAACCTAAGGTCAACTAACTGGGTAGTTAGTGGCAGTAGGGTCGAGATCCACAGGGAGAAGGATGAAGTCAAAGGATTGCTTAGCTAAGAAAGGTCAATCTCGAGGTATGAAAAAGGGATTTGGTTTGAACTATAAACTAAGGGCGGACTAAAATCAAAGGTTCAAAAGATGAATAGGGAGAAATCTAGGGTCACAGGTTCACGATGACTTCAACTAAGGTCGTCACTGAATAAGAATACTAATGGTGGTTTGTGTTAATGGTTTAGGACAAGTCCTCTCGGATCAAAGTCAAACCTAGAGCTCAACTAACGGGCTCTCGCTACGTATTAGCTTCGCTCTACCAACTCTCACACAAGGCTCACCTTAACCCGGCTTTCGATCTTAGGTTTAGGCTTCCTAGGTCAACACAATCGATCGTGGCCTTTGATCAATTGAATGGGGAATTAGGGCATGAGGTTAGATTAACAACCAACAACCAAAAGATAACCAAGAACAGAGATTAAACCTAAGAATCAATCATCGATCCCCATAAAACCCTAGGATGGGAATTAGCTATGCATAATTGGAGATGAATTCAAAGCAATATAAAAACAATGATAAAACATAATGAATGAATGACAATTGAAATTAAACCTGGAGTAATCGGAATTGGAATACAAAAGATCGAAACTTGCAAGATTAATCAAAGCTAAACTAAGGTTTTTGAGAGTTTAAAAGAGAGGAAAAGTTATTCTAATTCTAAACTGAAAACAATAATAAAAAGCATAGCCTAAAAACCCTAACTCGACCTATATTTATAGGCCTTCGAAAACTCGTGAAACAGGGCAAGTGAACCGCTCGGTTCGGGGGGTGAACCGATCGGTTCAGGGTGGGAACCGATCGGTTCTGGGGTGAACCGCTCGGTTCTAACTTCCTCTGAAATTTCCAGCAACTTTTCTCTTGTTCCACGTATCCAGAACCTATAGGTTTGCTCTGAACCTATAGGTTTGACGTCCCAAATCATCGTATGACTTCCGAATTGACTCTCGGGCTTCGTCTTAACCACACGATACTCGTAAATGCTCCAAATGACTCAGGTTTCAGCTCAGGACCGCCAAAACCTGTAAAATACACACGAGGAACAACAGTATCGCAATATAAAGCAAATAGCTACTAACATACTAGTGAAATCGAGTAAGTGCGAGCTAAATGCAACTATAACAGGGGCATAAATGCAATATAAATGACATGTATCAGAGGTCGGGCGCGCGCAGGGCGTCGATAGGTTTTCCTTCCCTTCCCGGTACCTTCAATAGTGGACTTTTTAAAACGTTTTTTCTAAATAACCGTTTTAAAAAGCTCTATTTTTTTAAAAAAAAATACTAAATTAAATTACTATAATTGCACGACAATTTTCCAAATACAATTTATTTAAATTATCCAAATACAATTTTAATAAATTATCAAAATACAATTTATATAAATTATCCAAATACAATTTGTATAAATTTTCCAAATACAATTTTAATAAATTATCCAAATACAATTTATATCAAATATAGAGAATGAAAAATATTGAGTATGAGAGAAAAAAAAATGTTTAAACTACCCTAACTTTATATTTCAGCTCCAAATTAAAATTTTGCATAGATTAATTATAAATAACGGTTTTATTGAAAAACCGTTTTAAAAAGTATTATAAATAACGGTTATTTGTAAATAACCGTTATAAAAAGTATTATTTATAACGGTTATTTGTAAATAACCGTTATAAATAATGGACTTTTTATAACGGTTATTTGTAAATAATCGTTTTAAAAAAGTATTTTAAATAACGGTTTTGATAATAAACCGTTATATAAAATATTTTTTTCCCAATTATTAAAATTCGTATAACAAATTTTTGATAACTAATAAAAAACGGTTTCGTATTTAATACCGTTATATTTGATTTCACTAATAAACAACGGTTTTACTTAATTAACCGTTGTATTTGATTTGTTTAATAAAACGGGTATTAATAAAACCTTTTTTTTTAATTAAATAAAACGGTTTATTAGTAATAACGTTTTATTTAAAAAAAACCGTTATTTATAATATTTTTGCGTTGTTTTTAATGAAGAGTTTAATTTGGCGCCCTAACTTTTAATAACACATTTTTTTTTTGTCGTTGTTTATAATATTATAAACAACACAAGTTCCCAATTGTTGTTGTTTTTTTGTCGTTGTATTTGCTCATTTTTGTAGTAGTGATATGAACTTAATTGTCATATTATGTATCTAAAAGAGGATTTTTTTTCTTTTTTAGCCATGAGAGAGTTCAATGCTTTTTAACTCTTAATATATTTGTAAACTATTAGAAGTTGATAATATGTATGTTTTGGAGGATAAAATATTCATAAGATTTTTGTGTTAAGATATTTACTTTTGATAGGGGGACTATGGGTTTAAGTATGAATAAAATTAAAGTTGAATATACTATACTTCAATTTAAAGATCAAATTCGGTCTCATAATAATATGGATAATAACAATCACAAATTTTATTAGTTAAATTTTTTGGTTAATTACAAATTTTACTTTCAGATCGTCTCAAAGCAGAGTAATAAATAAATAAATAGTAGTTTTGAAGAATAGTTGTGTTACTTTTAAATTAAAATATTCTTGGGGATAAGAGTAAAATGAAAAGTAAACAAATGGTCGGAATAGAGGGAGAACATGATAAGCTTGCAACAATAAAACTCGATACAAGAATTCGATTAAAATTTGACAAGAAGCAAAAAAAAAGTAATCTTAAACACTTGTTGTGGTAGCGTTAAAATAAAATATAGGTAGAAAATTGTTATTATTTAGAGTTTA
Organism: Dianthus caryophyllus; assembly: GCA_023091065.1. Taxonomy (NCBI): domain Eukaryota; kingdom Viridiplantae; phylum Streptophyta; class Magnoliopsida; order Caryophyllales; family Caryophyllaceae; genus Dianthus; species Dianthus caryophyllus. The sequence continues at coordinate 16,140,716 of CM041527.1, read as the reverse complement.
TCTAGGAATCAACTTTGTTTAAAACTCAACAGTAAAGTTATTTTACAAACTCTAGAGGATCTCAACTCAAAAAAATTAACATTTTTCATTTACCTTGAATTCAAACATAAACGACCAATTTATAATTTAACAAAAATAAAATAAAATTAAATACCTACTGGCAACTGTTAGGAAAAAAAAAAAAAAACAAGATTCACTCTTTTAAGATATAAACTACAATTATGACGAAAGGTATAAAATGAATTTAAACTATGATTGCACTAGATGGTTGATAAATGAACTCAAATTTCACATAAATAGATGTTCGATCTCTTTTATTATTACTCCCTCTGTTTTAAAAAATGAGTCGTTATCACTTTTTAAGCAACAACCAACAACTTCTCTCTTCGATATCTCCCGAAGTATAAAAGATAAGATAATTAAAATGGTACTCATATTAAAGTATTTTTCGTGATGAATTTAATGGTATAAATTTTATAATTTTTCAACAAGTAACTTTTTGTGAAAACAAAAAACAATAACAAACACTGAAAAACGAAAACGACTTATATTTTTGAATAGAAGTAATATAAAACAAATAAAAATTAGAGTAATTTAAAACCCGTGCATCGCACGGGCTTACATACTAATATATAATATGATCTCAATTATTAATTCAATCCGGAACACATAAGCCACTCGAATATTATTAAATATTCTAACAATTGGATGATGTTTAATCGCCATCTTTTGAATAATTTCCTCGATCCGGCAATAATTAGTATGTAGAACAAAATAAACAAATTGAATAAATAGAGATATTAAATAGTACTCCGTAGAACAAGAAACAAAGACACATACAACACCAATAAGAGGTGCAACAATACAACAGTAATCGTATACAAGAATGTAAAGTAGAAAATATGGAAAATTGCATGAAAAAGTGAAAAACAAGAAAATTTAAAACTCAGAACAAAGCTAGCTTAGTGATTTGTTGTTAAAGAGTAAGTAAAGTAATCAAGGATTAGTGGTAATGGTTCCGGAAATGGTAAGAGTATCAGCGGCGGTGAAAGTACCATGCGGTTGTGGTTCCACAGACCCAGACCCAGAAGTGCCCAATGGCTTCGAGTCTCCGCTAAGTGTAAGTGGGTCTGTAGTACCACTCATCTGTCCAACTCCTTTTACTTTTCCTTTTCCTGAAATCGCTGCAGGGTCATCGACAGCCGCCGCACCAACTGCAGCTACTACTACGGTCGCCACTACCAACCACAACATCATCATCTTCATTGCCATTTCTATACTCACTCACTCACTCACTTGAAATTCCTATGGACTTTGTATTTGATTATTGAGAAGATGAATATTGATAAGATTGAGATGATTTTAAATGGCTTTAAGAAGCGGGTATATATACACTTTCATTCGGTCGGCATTGTATTTATTTAATTTAGATGTGTACGGTGTAAATTATTTGACAGCTTATGCACACCAACTTTTTGGTGATGTTATTGATTTATCCTAAATATAATATGCTTGTTTCGATTCTATAAGGGATTTATAATATGATATTACGCAGATGCTCAACAGCCATAAACTATTGTAGTCATGGTTTTCAGCCAACTCAAAGATGACACTAATTTATTTAGCCCGCGCGAAAACTTATTTTATTTTATATCATTTGTAGGGGATCTCGCAAAGGATTCGTTACATCGTGCTTGCATCGTCAATCAATTCTATTGTTGGTGTACTGTATTAGGTGTATAAATCTTGATAGGGCGAAGAGGTGAATGACGTGCATTATCGATTACTATTTTATTTTGAGATGAGAGGATTCGTAAAAGAAGATCGATTATTATTGATGTTGGTTGTGTTTCTACTTTACACTATAATTCTGTATACAGTAGAAACTAGTTTTAAAGTCCAAGCGATGCACATGTTTTAAATACATGTTTATGTTATATTTTAATTAAACTGTAAATTAAATCCTTTTGGGAAAAATCAATAAATAAAAATTATGATTTGAATTTCACCTTAAACTTAATGATGATGTCATATGTGTATTTTAGTTTTATTAGTATGATTTCGCTGTATGATTTGAATTCTCAAGGGTCTCCAATTATATGAATAAAAATTATGTGTTATGAGAAATAATATTAAATACTAAATTTTCCTAAGATGAATCTTACTACTCCATATTTTTTAGCTAAGTTTTTTATTTCTTTTAAATTTTAATTCTTAGTTTTAATATATTTTAGGTAAGTAAGTTTTTAATAAAATATTATAGAAAGCTATTTATTTTGAATTGAGTTTATTTTTTAGGAGATTTTTCTTTTATTGTAATAGAAACCAATTGATTAGAAGTTTATTAGATTATCAAATAATTATTTTTAACAGAGTATGAAATAATTATGTTAAGTGTTGTTTACTTTAATTAATTAGCTAATTAAAAATAATTTAAAATTATCAATAATAATCTATTTCCTAATTTAATAGGTGATTATGTGAACACTCTAAAACCGCTCGAAAAAAGCCTCTTTTACTTATATATACTAGTTTTAAAGCTCACGCGATGCACGGGTTTTAATATGTGTATTTAATTTTATGATATATCTTTTTCAATGAGTAAGTATTATTTGGATTTGGCACAAATATTAAAAAATAAAAAAATTTAGTGTTATAATTGTATTATTTTTAATATAAAACTGTTAAAATATGAAAATAGGGTTACCGATACTATGTTCATTGTAATATATATCAAAATATTAATGAATGTAGAAATAGATTATTTGACACGGAATAGAAAATTTTTTAAAGGATAACAAAGTAAAAAAAATGATTATAGATAATAAAATAACCCAAAAAAATTTACCTAATGTTCCCTTCATTTAATGATTTTTATCCGTTTTTAACTTTTTAAAATTCAGCTAAGATCTTATAAGTTAATCTCAACTTCTATGAGTGTAACTTTAACCTGTGATTTTTGGATTTTTAGAGCTGATCTTATAGGAGCTGAGCTGAACTTATAAAAGTTGAACTTATAAGAGCTGAACTAATAGAATGTAGCTGAAATTAGTGTTAATTAAAGCTTAGTGAGGCTTATAGGAGCTGAACTAATTAGAGAAACACTTCAACTTATAGGAGTTGAGATGAACATATAAGAGCTGATCTGAATTTTAAAAGCTAAAATTAAGCTGAAAAGAATAGGGCATTTATCTTAAAAAAGATAAATTTAAAAACAAAAAAGTTAATTTTAGATCTTATAAATTCATGTTAACTCTTATAAATTAACTTAAATTCAACAAATTTAGCTCTTATGTATTCAACTTTAATATTTAAAAAAAGAGTACGTCTACTATGAGGCTGCCTCATACAATGGGGCACCAATAATTAGATGTAATACTCCGTGTTAAAATAATAATAAATAAATAATATAATATTATTTTCTTATAATCTTAAAGCGTTACTATTTCCAAATATAATTTATGTAAATTGTTCGGGGTGATTTTCTCACGCGGTTCGTTTAAGTGATTGTGGATCTACTAGTATTATCCTTTAGGTTTAGCTTTATGTTGTTCGTAATTTTGGGATTAGAATGTATAAAAGACAACGAAAATAAAACAAGACACACGATATGGTTACGTGGGAAAAACCCTTAAATGTTAAGGGAAAACCACGGGCGTCAAGCCAGGAGAGGTTATGCACTAGTTCTGGTTCAGGAAGTACAGAGTCTGGACCAACTGGTACAGAATATAACAATATCGTAAATAATTATATGATGAATGAATGCTTGAGAGCTGAGTAAAAATGTTGTATGTTGAGTTGAATAATGAATGACCCTCTTCTCTGAATTCTCTTCCTTTTATAATGTTGTTGGCTCCAACGTTCAATTCCACACTTGTAGGTAACTTCTCCCCCTTTCTTCTCCAGCAGCTCCTACCTTTCAGGCTTCAGTTTAGTTTCTTGACTAAGTTCTGCTCAACTTTACTGACCATTTTGACATACGGCCTGAAAGTTCTGGTCTACATAGCACTGATCTCATAGGGACATTAGTACGAATAATAATATGATGCGCCTCAAAATAAGGGCGCAACTTGGTACAAGCAACTGTTAAAGCCAAAACAAATTTTTCCAATACAGAATACCTGGTCTCAAAGATCCGTAAGACTCTTACTTACATAATACACGTGATGTTGCTTTGTCCATCCGCTCTCTTACCAAGACTGCACTTACAGAGGCTTACATTGCAGGCAGTGCAGGACCGGTGACTCACAGTTACGGTTTAGACAGAGTGGGTGATGATAAGTCCTCCTTTAGGTCTTGGAATGCTTTCTCATCCTCTGTTCCCCAGTTGGACTGCTTGTTCTTTCTCAGAAGATCGTAGAATGGCTTGCACCTTTCAGAAGACCTGGAGATGAATACATTCGATCTTTGCTACTCTTCGGTCGGTTCTGGACATCCTTCGAGTTCTGGGGGGACTGCAAGTTGATTATTGCTGAGATCTGCTCTGGACTAGCCTCTATGCCTCTTTTTGTCACCATATAGCCTAAGAATTTTCCTGCAGTGACACCAAAGGTGCATTTAGTAGGGTTTAGTTTCATATTATACTTTTCCAGAATCTCAAACGCCTTTTCCAAGTCCTGGATGTGATCCTCAGCTTTCTTTGATTTCACCACCATATCATCAATGTAGACCTCCATTGTATCTCCAATCTGGTCCTTGAACATCATGTTCACCAGCCTTTGATATGTTGCACCTGCATTCTTTAGTCCAAAAGGCATAGCCTTGTAGCAATAGATTCCTCTGCTGGTCATGAACGCTGTATGCTCCTGGTCTGGAGGGTGCATCCTGATCTGGTTGAATCCGCTAGCTGCATCCATGAATGTCAGCACCTCATGTCCTGCGGTGGCATCCACCATGGCATCTATGTGTGGTAGTGGAAATGAATCTTTTGGGCACGCCTTGTTCAGGTCTGTATAGTCCACGCATACTCTCCACTTGCCATTCTTTTTCTGGACCACAACTACATTTGCCAACCAATCTGGGTACATTACTTCTTTAATCATGTCCATGTCCAGCAATTTCTGTACCTCCTGGTTCACAATCTCATTACGTTCTGGTGCAAATTTCCTGCGTTTCTGTTTCACAGGCTTAAAACTTGGGTCAATATTTAACTTGTGTGTAATAACATCAGAACTTATACCAGTCATATCAAAATTGGACCAGGCAAAACAATGCTCTTTCTTCCTCAGAAAGTCAATTAGAGCAGGTCGGATTACCTCTGGAGCGTCAGAACCAACCAGAACCTTCCTGTCAGGTCTTTCTTCAGCCAAAACAATTTCATCTGTCTCCATGCGTGGGACAAGATTCTCAACAGACCTGACAAGCTGCTTTAATTGCTATGCGAGGGACTTACCTGGACTAGGAGGTTTCAGGGCTGTCCTGTAACACTCCTGTGCTGTTTGTTGCTCTCCTCTGACCGTTGCTGTTCCCAACTTTGTTGGTATCTTTATGCACTGGTGGTACGTTGAAGGTATAGCCTTGAGGTTGTGGATCCAGGGTCGCCCTAGGATTACGTTGTATTAGGACAGGCAGTCTATCACGCAGAACTTCTCAAAAGAGGTGACTCCTTCCACATAGGTTGGTAGAGTGATTTCTCCCAAGCTGTGCTTTGTCTCTCCACTGAACCCTACCAGGACGCTGGACTTCTTCGTTACATCAGACTCTTTCAGCCCCATAGCTTCCAGCGCCTCCATCATGATGATGTTGACCGAACTGCCTCCATCTACCAGGACCCTTCTGACCATGCAGGTTCCAATCTGGATCTTGATCACCAGTCCATCGTGGTGTGGCCCATGCACTCCTTGTAGGTCTGACTCATCAAACACGACCGGGCCGACTCGCTTGTCCCGGCCGGGTGGTGTTGCTCGCTTTCCAGAGCCACACGCTTCGCAGCAGAATATGTTAGTCCACAAATATCTGATCCACCAGAGATGAATTTTACCTCATGGGTTGGCGGTGGTGGAGGAAGATCTCTGGGCTCATCTCGTTCATCTCTCGCTCTCCTGCTCTGGGCAGGATATCCTTCAGGTGACCATTCTTTAGCAGATGAGCTACATCCCTTCTGAGAGCTATGCAGTCCTCTGTGGTGTGCCCAATATCAGAATGGTACTCACACCACTTGGTTGTGTCTCGCCTTGGATTTGGCTTCTCGCTCGCTTTTGGCCATCTGACTGCTGAGCCCAACTTGTCCAACTTGTTGATCAGGCCTGGAAGATCTACAGAGAAGCAGTACTCTGAAACTGGAGGTGGAACTCTGGGTGCATCAGTCTGTTCATCCAAGGCGTTTGCCTCCTTTCTGGTTGGTCTCTGATATGGACCAGGCCTGCTGTTGTTGTGCCTTTGGGTGGTGACTTTACGCTCACCGCAGTCCCGTAACGTGCTCACTGAGCCGGGTCTTCCTCTACCCTGATTTGGGCTAGAGCCTTAGCCTGCACATCCTCAAAAGTAGAACAAGGGTAGCGAGTTAGTTCAACATAAAGATCTGAATCTCTAACCAAACCTTGCCTGAAGGCCTCAATGGCCGTGCCGATGTCACATCTGGGGATGGACACTTTTTCCTTGTTAAAGCGGTGCAGGAAGTCCCTTAAAGACTCATTCTCGTTCTGGATGACCCGGTACAGGTCACTGGTTTGCTTTTCCAACAATCTGCTACTGGCGAACTGGATGTTGAAAAGGTTGATCAGCTCTGCAAAGGACTTGATGGTCTTGATTGGCAGGTTGATATACCCTTTGTAAATTTGGAGCGATCAAGGTTGAACCAAAGCTTTTGCACATGCAAGCTTCTCTCTTTTCTGCTGGGATAGGAACGTTGAACATCCTCTGCCTGTACTGAGCGACGTGTTCCAGAGGATCTGCTGTCCCATCATAGAGCTTTAGGTTGGGCGCTGTGTACTTCTTTGGCATTTCGACCATTGCAATGCAGTCATCAAAGGGTGAATCAGCATAGCTCCCTGGTGCCGCCTCTTCAATGGGTGGTGGGAGTCCTGGAACCTTTCGTACCAACTCTGAGAGTTTCTGCATCTCCATCATCATGTACTGCATGACCTGGCCTGCACTAACTCCCTCTGGTGTCTTTGGTTCACCGCCTCCACCTGCACCGTTGTTCTCTTGATCTTCCTCCACGTTGAGTGGGTCGACTTTTGTTCCTTTTGACCCTGCAGAAGAGAAAGTAGAGAAGTCAAGTTGTTTGATCACATTAGCAAATGGTGTACCTGGTGGGAACCTGGATCCTGAGGCTTTCTTCTGAACAGAGGCCTCCAGTTGCTTCTTTAGGGCAGTCTCTGCCTACTTCAGTTTTGCTGCCTCAGCTTTGGCATCCTCTGCTGCTTTCTTGGCCTACTGCAATTCCTCCTGGAGTTTGAGCATGGCTTCTGCACTGGGATCTGCCATCTTTCACGTTGGTTGAACTTGTGCTGACTTGGAATATTTTGTAGGATTAATAAACTAGTATCCCCACAGACGGCGCCAAACTGTTCGGGGTGATTTTCTCACGCGGTTCGTTTAAGTGATTGTGGATCTACTAGTATTATCCTTTAGGTTTAGCTTTATGTTGTTCGTAATTTTGGGATTAGAATGTATAAAAGACAACAAAAATAAAACAAGACACACGATATGGTTACGTGGGAAAAACCCTTAAATGTTAAGGGAAAACCACGGGCGCCAAGCCAGGAGAGGTTATGCACTAGTTCTGGTTCAGGAAGTACAGAGTCTGGACCAACTGGTACAGAATATAACAATATCGTAAATAATTATATGATGAATGAATGCTTGAGAGCTGAGTAAAAATGTTGTATGTTGAGTTGAATAATGAATGACCCTCTTCTCTGAATTCTCTTCCTTTTATAGTGTTGTTGGCTCCAACGTTCAATTCCACACTTGTAGGTAACTTCTCCCCCTTTCTTCTCCAACAGCTCCTACCTTTCAGGCTTCAGTTTAGTTTCTTGACTAAGTCTTGCAACGTCTCTTTTAGGGTTACTGTTGCATTCTTGGGCTTTGCTCCTTGACGCTTATTTCTTTCTGTTGGGCTTGGCCCATCTTGACTTTTCCTCTCCTGACCTGCACCTTTGTTTTGTCTGCATGCAGTCTGGCATCGGCCGCACGCTCGACACGACTATGGATCCTGATTCGCCTAGGCCTGGCCAAGGGTTCTGGACCAGCCTGGGTTTCTTGTCCCAACATAAATTAAATAATAACTCTATTAATATTTTTCTACACGCAATGATAGAATATTCATAGCTAGAGCGTTATTAGCTCGATTTTGGTGAAATAAATCCCCACTCGACCGTTAGGATCTCATTTATACATTAGGATAATAATATTTTTCTTATAGAACCATTATAATTTCAATTATAATGATTTTACATTCAACTCTACATTTTACACCTATAAATATTAAAGGGTTTTTCCCAGCTGTACCCCTGTACTATTGGGTTTTCCCAACTGTACCCCTGCGTATATCGTATTCCCAACTGTACCCCTGAGTTTCTTTAATAACTCCAACTGTACCCCTGAATTTCTTTAATTTATCCAAAATCATACCTGAAATCATACCTGAAATTGAACAGAGGAAGGAAGGACTGCAAAAGTTCAACGATGAAGATGTTGCAACGACGATGAACTGCAAAAGTTCAATAGCAAAAGGAAGGAGATGAAGAGAACAGAGGAAGGAAGGTGAAAGGGTTTTAAAAAAAATTGAATCAAAAGAAAGAAATGACGGTTAATAAATTGACTCAACTTCTAATTTACAACTAATCCTTCCACGTAGGCAAATTAGGCGCTCCACGTAGGCAAATTACGCATCCTAATTGGCATTTAACGGTGATAATTGACGGCTTAAGCATAAATAGTTATGGTTGGGAGTAATTAAGGAAACTCAGGGGTACAGTTGGGAATACGATATACGCAGGGATACAGTTGGGAAAACCCAATAGTACAGGGGTACAGTTGGGAAAAACCCAATATTAAAATAGCATTTCTTAAATCTTGTCTTTTTAGCAACAGAAAAATACCTTTAATATCTGTATCGCCCAATTTTTGTACGGTACATTTGATCCATGATTAAATCATTTCTCATTATTTTTTCCAACCAATATTCTTATACGGTTATGTCACTTTACGATAAACTGTATACTTTCTACCGAACCATTTCTCGACCAATCACTTTCTGCCACATGTAAAATCCTCATTGGTTTATGTCACCCTTGTGACACTTGTCACCCAAGCAAGCAAAGAGTGGACAAGTTGTGGATACCCACATCCGTACCTCCCGCCAATAATCCAGTGATGTAACCACGAACTTTACATGCATGCTTTTACGTTAACTTAGACGGTACTAACTGTGTTGAATTCGAGTTAAGTTGTTTAAAATGCAAATTGAGGTTTTATGGGACATCACGCTTAGGTAAGTGTCCTTAGGATAGTCTAGAGTCAAGCTTGTCTCGAGTTCTTCCTAATCGGTATGCGCTTCCCCTTTACAATTTGCAATTGATTGGCCCTTTTACATTAACAAGACCCAATTCAATTCTCCTAAATTCCTAAATTTAGGTCCGGTGGCTAAATCCGCTATTTAGCATCCACAAACACAAAATACGGCCTCACGGGCCTTCTTATTGCAAAATATACGGTGTCGACGTGCCTTGAACTCTAAGACATGTCTTTGAGCTAGGAACACGTAGGCGGATTCAACATTTTCCTCATAATTTAGTGGCGACTCCAAAGCAGTTTTAAAAGGTTTTTCTAACTTAATCTTTTTCAACTTTCAACGCACTTTCAACATATTATCAAGTAACTATTTAGTGATTTCTTGTCTAAATCACTAGTAGTTTTTGGAGTACTTCTTGGGTGCAACAAGAAGAAGGTTTCCTATTTTGGAAACTCGGGTTTTGGAGGATCACCCTAACACTTAAGCTCAAGATACAAATCGAGAAAGGAGTTCTCGTATTTGTGCCCATCTTAACCTCTTTGAAAGGTATAAATTACTATGAACTTGTATGACAAAATATGTTTGTAACTACATAGATCTTGCTCATCAAATTAGAGTAATTTGATTTACACTAATATTGGATTAGTGAAGGGTATGAGAACCCTACACAGAATCCGTCTAAACCTCGCCAATATCGCATAAACAAACGACTCAAAATCGCTAAAGCAAACCGACGTCACTTTTACATTACGCAAATTCTCATTCATGCATTAAATTACGACTAAAACACGAATTCGACATTAAATTGTACCGTTTCATTTAGTCTTTTAAACATGCAAAACCGAGGGTTTTTCACAAAATCTTAGAATTAAATACGAGTCGGAAAATAACGTTTATTTGAGTAATTCAAATACTATGAATTACTATTTTTACGTATATTTCCTATAGCAAAACATCATAGCTTTGACTATATACATTATTTACATGTTTTACCGAGTCATACATATTCGCACTTGTATGTGTAGATACCCGTATCCGTGCCCCCCAAAAACAAACCCGATGATGAAAAGGACTTTCGTGCATGCTTTTAAAAGAGTCGAAACGGTACAAAAGTGTCTAAAACGTATTAGTCATTTTTAGCGTATTAATTTGGATTTGCATAATCATGAAAATGAATGTCAATTTTAGTCATTATGAGCGTAACGCGAGCGCAATATAGGAACGTCTTATTAAGCCAAGCCACAAAAACAGCCCAACTAGCTACAAAACGGCCCAAACTTACAAAAACGACCCAAAAACGCACACTAACACAACACTCAAAACGGGCCAAAGTGCGTCCCGTGTTACTTTTTCACAAAACTAAACTCTACAATACCGTAAAATAATATAACCCAATATTATTTTATTTTAAGCCAAAATCGAAAAACACGACAAAAACCGAAACACGAAAACCGAAATTCGGACCAAAACTGAACAAATACTTAACCCATAAGTAAACAACAAAACATAATCATTACTTAATCAAACGTCCCAAAACTAAAAGGCGGCTAAAACAGCACACCAAAACAAAATACAAATCGCCAGTTGACAAGCGATTAAAAACTTAAACGCCTGTGAACAGGCGATTAAGTTTTTGTTTTGGTGTGCAGCCTTTTTTGTTTTTCCTACAAAATACAGCCCAGATGAAATTAAATTCGCCTGTTCACAGGCGATTAAGTTCTTGTCTACGCATAAACCAGCCAAACTCTATAAATACCCACCCTTACCTCAATACCAAAAACACACATCGGTTTTACAAAACACAAAAATACTCACAAAATCCACTCAAAAATACCGTCTTTTCACTTTCGAAAGGTAAACATTTTACCTACGCTCTGGGACGTTTTGAGACTCGGACAAAGGGGTTACATTAACCCCAACCCGATATTGGCATTAGCGGCCGTATTAAATACGGTTGTAGTAATTCGGATTCATAATCCGTCTAAACCCCGCCAATATCGCATAAATAAACGACTCATTATCACTAAAGCAAACCGACGTCACTTTTATAATTATGCAAGTCCTCATTCATGCATTAAATAAACGACTAGAATCACGGATCCAACACTAAATTGTACCGTTTCATAGAGTCTTTTTAGCATGTCAAAACTGAGGGTTTTTCACAAATTCTTAAAGACTCAAATATGAGGTCGGAAAATAACGTTTATAGTAATAATTTAGTCAATAAATTATTATTTAACGTATATTTCCTATAGTAAAGTCATTATTTTGACTATTTACATTATTTATGCATTTTTATTGAGTCATATATATTCGCACTTGTACGTAGCGTCATTTTAGCCCAAATATCGAAATTAACTAAATGTTTTCAAATTAGTAGAGACTACTTTTACGTAGGCTTTTTGATTTCAGTTTTCAAAAACACATTTTTGTCAAAACTTTTGAAAAGTAACCTCACTCCGAATCCCTTCTCTGGTTTCAAACCTCAGATTGATAGATATCGACGCATCTTGAAATCTGAGACACTCGTGTCTTATATTTTAAGACGCGTTGAATAGGTTCCAAATTCCTTTAATATTTGGTGGCGACTCCGAAAATACATTTTCAAAAAGGATTTTTCTACTTTTCTTTTTTGGTCACAAATTCATGCAATGATCTCCCCCATTTTTACAAAAACATCTTCGCACTTTCTCCTGCGAGGCGCATTCCGCTTCCCGACGCCCCCGCACAGGGCGAGGGCGGGCGCGCGCAGGGCGTCGATAGGTTCTGTCACTTTTCCGGTACCTTCAGCTGGCGACTCCGCTGGGGACGAGCATGATTTTTATTATTTTTGAAAAACTAGTTTTTCTTTTATTTTAAAATCATAAAGAAGTGAAGCTTGAAACTTTGAAAACATTTACGCTTTCGATATTTGGGCAAAAATACGTTGAGTCGAATCCTCCTGATTCAAACCACACCCTTTGAGGAACGGCCCCCAGTAACTCTCGCTTCATAAGCGATGTAACTCCGGACACACTGTTCTCTCACCTCTCCACGATTACAAGAACGGCATCCGTACAAACGATCGTAACCAGTCAAACTCGGACGCTCTAGGGCCCGTCTTGAATTCACACCTAAGACGTGTGTAGTCTTGCGGGTGCCCCTACCTAAACGTTACGGGAATGGCCGGAGGGAACCTTACCCTATAAGCCAAAAACCTGTGTTTATATGTACAAGTGTGAGGCTATAGTACCCTCACTATAGTCGTCTTTCAAAACCATTTCATGCAAAAACATTTCCTAGGCATTATACCTTTAAATTACGTCCATTTTGAAAATTCTTTTTTAAAACTTTTTTCAAAAAGGTCATACTTTTATTTACACGCCGTTAGGCTCTTTGACCTACAGTCATTTGAGTTTGATAAATAAAATGCCAGTGCGTTTAAAACCGATCCAGGATAATCACTAGATCCCCGATCTTTTTCAAAACGTAAATGAATTATGCGACTGACGTATCGTCATAATACATTTATTGCAAAAATTTCATAGAGAAAAAACCCGTAAATGTCAATTCATTTCGGAGATTTTAAATGAAATTAACTTTTAGAACATTAGATTTAGCTTTAAGTCGAGTGACTCTTTAGTCGTCCCGATTTAATCTTTTTCTCTCAAAAACAAAAAACGCGGGCTCACTCATATGTGAACCCGTTGATTTACTCTTTGAATCGAGTGACTTATTGTCATTTTCGATTTAAATCCCTGAGTCACACGTAAAAGGCGAACAATTGGTCGCCTTTTACCCAATTTTAACATCCTCAGATCGATTAGCCTATCGCTACTTCGGTTTGATCCTTTTTATCGTGATGATAAACCCCTAGCAACATACCGCTAAACTGGGTTAATCAGATCATGATCATAAAAATTTTTCAACCTCGAGAATAGAGACGTGTCAATATGCCTCTACCTCAAAAGCTTCCCGTGTCATTTTAAAAGCTAAAAACACGAGTCGAGTCATGCACCCACTTTTTTTACTTCTTTGAATGCGATTTTTGGTTGAGTCTTTTCTTCCTTTTTAGAGTCACTCAAAGGTTTGAGAACTTTGTCAGGTCCACTCACTGAAAAACCCTGAACACCCGGCTCGCAAACACAATATGAACTTCCGTTTCAACCTCGCAAATGACGAAGCTGCCCTTCCACCACCTCCTCCGCTAATGACGATCACCGAACACGTAAGGCTGCTTGACCACAAGATAGCCAACCTCGCCGCCCTATTCGAGCATCTGGCCGCCATGCAGAAGATCGAAACCGATAAAAACTCTAGACTATTCGCTGAAAAGTCTGCTCGACACATCAAGAGGATTCGATCCCTAGAAGATGAAATCCACAAGTACAAACTGGCCAAAACTGCAGATCATGGTCGCCAGGGCAATACTCCTCGAACCACGACCACGGCTGAACCCTTTAACACTGCAAACCCGAAGGCACCAAAGAAGACAACCAATTTTTCTAGCACAACCCACTCTGCTGCACTGTGTCCTCACCCGGGCTGCTTCATCACAACAGCGACGGAGGTTCGACCCCCTCTTTATGTCCTACTCAAAGGCATTGGGAAAGCTCGTAAAGAAAAACATTCTGCATCTCCCCAAGCCCACCAGTGAACCACTTGAGGATAAGAAACCGCTATCATGGCACGAAGGCTCGTACTGTGAATTCCACAGGGGGAAAGGACATGACACTGAGAACTGTTTCCGCTTGAAGAACGTAATCCAAGACATGATTGACAATGAGACGATCGACAAGCCAAGCATAGCTCCTAAACCAACAGTCCAGCATAGCACGCCCCGTTCTCAACCCATTTTCGTGGGAACGCATCCCATCCTCAATCATCCCCTTCTGGCTCCCACAAGCGATCACGAGGTCAACGTCTTTTTCGACAGCATCAACAACGGTAGCGACATTGATCGCATTCGCCAAGCTAGGACAAGGACGGAACCAAGGCATGAGGACAAGAAAGGAATCTTCACCCCGATCCCTCATCAACGTCTCCTCGGACAGCCTGACGGCCACGACAAAACTCCTCACACCCAACATCCGTGTCAGTCTCCTTTAGAGCTACAAATACCACCAGGATTCCCTCCCGAACGCACAAGCAAAGGCAGAAACAAGAGCATAGTCAAGGATATGACTAACCTACCTATAACCAACGACCCTTCCTTAGACACGACATGGCGTAACACCAGAGATGTCTTCCCAGCACAACTCATTAGCCGCATCATCCGGGATTGGCTACCAGGCGCCATAAGTTTCTCCCACGCAGACCTGCCATCCTTCCAAGACCCACACAACCCAGCACTCTACATAACCGTAGAGTGCCGTAACATGATATTACCCGTTACTCTCATCGACAATGGCTCCGCGATCAACATCCTGCCCCTAACAACAGCCCTCAAGCTAGGACTAAAAGAAAGCGATGTCACCCCTTGCTCCAACAACATAAGAGCATACGACGGTACCTCCCGCAGCATAGAAGGTGTCATATCACTACCCATCGTGATAGGACTCATCAAGACAAAAACCCAATTCCAACTCATGGACATTCCCCCGGCGTACAATATGTTACTAGGAAGGACATGGATTCACGCTACCGGGGCCATAACATCAACTCTCCACCAGAAGGTTAAGATCCCTTTTTACAACGAGGTTATCACCATAGAAGCCTCAGATTTCCGAGCCGCCCTCCGACAACTGAAGCTCGAAGAAGAGGCCACCCAATCTACCGACGACTCGGGAGGTCCCAATTCAAGCGCCTACACCTAGAGTCTAGGACCCTGCGTCGTCATGACGCCATTTTTCTAAAAAAAACGGCTATTATAGTAAGTCTCAGTAAGTAACTAGAGTCATTAAGGTTGTCCAAAGCTCCCTCGTCTGAGCTATCTTCAAATGTAACCGCTTTTGATAACATTAATAACATGAAAGTTTTTGGTTACTCTTTGCCTCATTTAAAATCTACTCTTTCTAATGATTGCGATAAACTTAAACTAAATAACATTGCATTATATAGATACATTGCAAGCATTGTTTCAAAACCCGAACAGGAGCCCATCATTGAAGACACAACAACCATCGACATAGGCACGCCCGAAGAGCCTCAACAACTGCAACTGGGGGCTTCCCTAAGCACAGAAGAAAGGGCCACATACACCAAGCTCCTCGCAGAGTTTAAGGACGTCTTTGCCTGGTCATATAAGGACATGCCCGGCATAGACCGCGAGATAGCTAAACACCGCATCCCGATCAAGCAAGGTTCCAGACCCGTCAAACAGAAGCTCCGACGCATCAAACCAGAATGGTCTCTTATGGTCAAAGAAGAGATCGAAAAGCAACTACAAGCTGGATTCATCCGAGTCATTGAATACTCTGATTGGGTCTCCAACATGGTTCCAGTCATGAAGAAGAACGGCAAAATACGAGTATGTGCCGACTTCCGAGACCTAAACAAAGCCTGCCCAAAAGACGATTTCCCGCTACCTCACATGGATATCCTGATCGACAACACAGCAGACCACGCCTTACTGTCATTCATGGATGGATATGCAGGATACAACCAAATCAAAATGGCAGCAGACGACATGCCAAAAACCACTTTCGTAACTCCCTGAGGAACCGATTGCTACACAGTCATGCCATTTGGGCTCATAAATGCCGGCGCTACCTACCAACGTACTGCTACCACCTTGCTCCACGACATGATGCATAAGGAGGTCGAGGTATACGTCGACGACATGATCGTGAAGTCAAAAGGAAAGGGACAACCACGTCACAAACCTTCGGAAGTTCTTCACCCGAATTAGGCAGTATAAGATGCGACTAAACCCACAGAAATGCACCTTTGGGGTCACATCAGGCAAGTTGCTGGGTCACATAGTAAGCCAGCGCGGGATCGAAATAGACCCGACCAAAATCAAGGCAATAATGGGTATGAAACCGCCAAGCAACATCGACGAAATAAGGAGCTTTTTGGGACAAGTCCAATATATCTCCCGATTTATCAGCAAACTCACCATGATTTGTAAGCCAATCTTCAAAAAACTGAAGAAAGAAGAGCATACGAAATGGGACGACGATTGTCAACAAGCATTCGACAAAGTCAAGAGCCTGCTCACAAATCCACCCGTTCTGGTACCCCCACAAAAGGACTTGCCATTGTCGCTATACTTAACGACCACGCCAAACGCTATGGGTGCCATGCTCGCCCAGGAAGTCAACAACGAAGAACGGGCCATCTACTACATCAGCAAAAAGTTTCACGATTACGAAACTCGGTACGAACCAGTCGAGAAAAGCTGCCTCTCGCTAGTCTGGGCAACCAAAAAGCTCAGGCACTACCTACTCACTAGCACAACAAGAGTCTACTCCTTGATGGACCCCCTCAAATACCTTTTTGAAAAACCAGTCCTAAACGGGCGCATGGCCAGGTGGACCCTGCTCCTCGCCGAGTACGAACTCAAGTACCTCCCTCTGAAAGTAATCAAGGGAAAAGCAGTTTCAGACTTCCTTGCAGAAAATGCTATCATCGAACAACCCATGATCGATACAATGTCATTTCCGGACGATGGGATCTTCGCCATAGAAAGGGAGTACTGGCAATTATACTTTGACGGAGCATCAAATTACCGCGGCTACGGAGTAGGAATACTCTTAATATCCCCAAATGGTGACCATACTCCGCTCTCGATCAAGCTCGATTTTAGCGTCACAAACAACGCCGCAGAATACGAAGCCTGCATTTACGGCCTGCAAGCCGCCATCGCCCTCAAAATAAAGAACCTACGGGTGCATGGAGATTCATTCCTCATCATAAATCAAGTGACCGGGGCATGGAAGATCATGAGCGAAACCCTCACCAAATATCAAACAAAAGTACAAAAACTCCTAACCAACTTCGACAGCATCGAATTTTACCACCTCCCAAGGGAAGAAAACCAGTTTGCCGACGCACTGTCAAAACTCTCATCCCTCCTGAACATGCCACCAGACATGAAGTTACTACCCATCATCGACGAAAGACGTGACGAACCAAAGATACATCCATACTATTGACCTGGACGGCCGAAGCGCATGCAGCCTTGGTATCAAGCCATAATCAACTACAAAACAGACAACACTTACCCACCCAAAACCGATAAACGTGGACAGAGAGCTATCAGACTCCTAGCTTCCCAATTTGTGCTAGAAATGGGACAATTACTCAAGAAAACACCACAAGGGACGCTGCTCATATGTGTCGACTACAAGAAAGGGCAGGAAATCGTCACGCAAGTCCACAATGGCGAATGCGGACCCCACATGAACGCTCGAGCACTCTGCAAACAGATTCTACGACTAGGATGGTATTGGACGACCATGGAAGCAGACTCCATCCAATACGTCAAGCACTGCCACAATTGCCAAATTTTCAGCAACGTCCAACATGTACCACCTTGACCACTATACAGCCTAACCTCACCCTGGCCCTTTTCAACCTGGGGCATCGACGTGATAGGAAAAGTCCACCCCATCGGAGTAGGAGGACACTGTTTCGTGCTAGTGGCAATCGACTACTTTACTAAATGGGTAGAAGCAGCATCTTTTCGAACCCTCGGCTCCAAAGAAGTCGCCAAATTCATACAGACAAACATTATATGCCGATATGGCATACCCCATGAGTTCATCAGCGATCAAGGCTCGCACTTTCAGCGCGAGACGGAAGCCATACTCACAAAATACAACATCCAACATCACAAATCCTCGCCCTATCGACCCCAGACCAATGGAGCCGTTAAAGCAGCAAACAAGACGGTCGTCACCATACTCGAGAAGATGATCGACAGTTGCAAAGATTGGCCCAACAAGATACCATATGCATTATGGGGATACCGCACTACCATTCGCACGCCCACAGGCATGACCCCCTATTTCCTCACCTATGGCATGGAAGCCGTCCAACCAGTGGAAATAGAAATACAGTCTCTACGCATACTAATGGAAAGTAGCATCCCTAAGCGTAATGGGCCCGTGAGCATTTAACAACTCATGCTCCTGGATGAACGCCGATCGCATTCCACGAGTACCGCATTTAATGTACCAAGCCCGACTACAACGAGCATTCAACAAACGAGTTAAGCCACGAAACATAAAAGTAGGTGATCTCGTACTAAATTCAGTCCGAGCACCACTTCCAGTCGACCCACGAGGAAAATTCAAGCCTAACTGGGCTGGACCCTACCTCGTCAAGGAAATCTTCACAGGCGGAGCAGTAAAACTAACCGACTTGGACGATCAAGAGTTTAACCTAGCAACGAACCTCGACCAGCTCAAAAAGTACTACCCTTTGTGGAACCCGGGATCGGACCCAACTCGGCGTCTTGCTTAAGGGCGGATTTTAAAGTTAAAAAAGATTAAGTTGGAAAAACCTTTAAGAACTGTTATGGAGTCGCCACCTATTTATCGCGGAAAATAGGAACCTGCTACCATGTTCTAAGCTAAAAACATGTTCTTAGATTTTGGAGCACGCCGACACCCCTAGATCTAAGGCTTGTGAAACCAGATTGGATTCGGGGTGAGGGTACTTTTGAAAAAGAGTTAATTCAAATAATGATTTATGAAAACCTTTTAGAAAAGCCTATGTAAAAATAGTCTCTACTGACCTAGAACAATCCTTGTAAGATGATATTTGAGCTAATGTTATCGCTACGTACAAGTGCGATAAGTTTGTAAAAGAATGCAGATGCAGATGCAAAAAGATTGATTAAAACCCTCAGTTTAGCATGTTTAACTTGTTAACGAATACGGTTCAGTTAAAGGTCGAATTCATTGTTTAAGTTGATTTTAATGCAAGACAGAAAGGGTGCAAGATGCATGCAAATAAAATAAAGTTCAATTGTCCATTGGTTTATTTTAAAAGGTCGGTTGCTTATGCGACTTTGGCGTGTCATCGGATATGGAGTGTACCCGAAGTAATAAGAACACTTGGAAGGCAAGCGCGCTCGGGTGCCAAAGCCGGGGGGGGCGCTAGAGTGTAGACCCCTTTGTTAGTCCATAGAAAATAAGAAAAAGCTTTGATCCAAGTGGATCGGTACCTACCTTGTCCTGACGCTTCAGATCTGGGCAGAGCTTCGCTTCTTGAACTAAAAAGGAGGGTGAATTCAACACGGGATGGTGTGTTGAACTCAAGGATTTGAGTGCGTGAGGCTTTTGTGGAAGAGGATTTGTGTGTTGTGAATTGTGTGTTGAAAGATGTTGTGAAAGGTATGATTTGAGGTCGAGGTATAGGGCTGTATATATACTAAAAACCTCGGAGAAATTAGGAAACTGGGGTATAAAACCAGGCCTGGAAACCGCATAGCCTTATGCGGTTGCTAGGGCAAACCGCATAGCCTTATGCGGTTGCCTCACCAAACCGCATAAGGTCATGCGGTTTGATGGCTTGGTTTTAGGGCTGCTTTCCAAGTTTCGGTTGCATAAAATCTTTGAAAGATACAGTATAATTTCGTGCGTGTGTGCCAAGAAAAGGGCTGAGATATTTCTGAGATATTTTATGATGTGCAGGGCTTTGGAGTGCGGGCCAAAGGCTTGGGTTTGGGCTCGGTTTCGGGCCCGAGACCCGGAAAAATGAAAAAGGGTGTATTTGCATAGATTTGTGAAATAAGCTAAGACGTGAAGCTGTATTTTGTGTGAGAGGGGGCTAAATAGCGGTTTTAGCTACCGGGCCTAAATTTAGGAATTTAGGAATGCTGAATTAGACCTTGTTAATGTAAAAGGGCCAATTGTAGTGCAAATGCGAAGCTCATGCCAAATGAAGCAGGACGAGGACCTAGCTAGACTCCAAATGGACAAAATGAACGTTATTTAAGTGTGATGTGATGCGACCTAAACATTTTAACATTTAAAACGACTCAAAATGAATTCGACATTAGTTAGAACCGTATAAGTCAGCGTTAAACATGCGTAATAAAAGTCCGTGTTACATCACAGGGTTTTTGTTTGGGAGGGTACGGATATGGGTATCCACAGAGCCCCCAGTTTGACTGAGCTCGGACTAGAGCGCTAGTCAAACTCCACGACCATATCCGGACCATTACAGTCTCGATATGATCAGCGGAACGAAGCATGTGTCCATGGGTGAGACGAGGACTTCGAACCGGGCTATGCGGGGAGGGGCGTGCGCATTTTAAGGACTTGGCGGTCCGTGCATGTTATAAGGGCCTGCCGGCCTGCCGGGCGTCTTCGTCGTGCTTGCTGCTAATGCCTTTGCTGATGTTGATGTCGTCGTCTTGTATATGTTGGGTATCGTATAGTGCTGCTGCTTGTAGCGTCTTCGTATGGTCTCGTGAAAGAGCGCATGTACTGCAATGCGTGGGGGCTAAAGTGCAAGGTGCATATGCTCGTAAGATGTTTGGATAAGTGCTAGTGTAGGTCTCGTGAAAGTGCGTCTGTGTAATGCTTGTGCTTGAACTCGCTGAGGAGCGTCTATGTAGAGTGAAATGCTTGGAGTTAGGTGTATATCGCGGAGTGCTTGTGCTTGGGCTCGCCGAGGAGTGTCTATGTAGTTGTAGTTGCATATGGTTGCCTTCCGTGGAGGAGAAAATGATGTAATGCTCGTGAAGAGCGTTCGTGCTTCTGCTTCTGTACCGTATATTAAATGCTTAATATACGCGTATGGCGGGCTGTAA
This sequence comes from Dianthus caryophyllus, assembly GCA_023091065.1. Taxonomy (NCBI): domain Eukaryota; kingdom Viridiplantae; phylum Streptophyta; class Magnoliopsida; order Caryophyllales; family Caryophyllaceae; genus Dianthus; species Dianthus caryophyllus. The sequence goes on along the minus strand of CM041527.1, from coordinate 16,119,567 downwards.
GTGGCGCCCTGACCCAAGCACGGGACGTACTCGGAGTTGTATAGGGGCTAGGATGAGTTAGGAATCGAAAGGTAGCGTAAAACGGGAAAAAACCGAGAAAAGCCAAGGGCTGAAACCGCATAGCCTTATGCGGTTCATGGGGCAAACCGCATAAGGTTATGCGGTTTGCCTTAGTGGCAGTTGGGGGCTATATAACACGAGTGAGGCCGTGAGTTTGCTCATTATACTCATTTACGGTTTCTAACTCAAAAAAACGTCATTTTTCGATTTCTCAACCGATTTTGCTCGTTTTTCTTGCGTTGCTTTGCTATGGAACGAGGTATTGCTCCATTTTAACTTGCTTTTACGTTATTTGTCGTTGTAATTAGCTAGTTTTGCCTTGAAATGTTGAAAAGACGGGTTTTGAATGAAAACCCGAGTTTTGCTTGAAATTGACGTCATTGCGTTGCATTATGCCATGTGAACGTGTATGTGTGAATTGATTGTGATTTAGACCGTCTTTGTGTGAAAAACGTCCAAATTAGGTTTCGGGCCCGAAAATGAACCCGGATTTTCCGACCCGGAATTTCAATTAAACTTCGGTGTAGGGTGCCCATAGCGAGTATAGCATGCCTATAGCGTTAGTTTTGCGAAAAATTCGAGTTAAGGCTTTCAAATCGCCGTCTTAAGTCGTAGTTATACGGAGTAATTAGGGCGAATTGGGGGTTTTTGATCGGAGTGACCAAAATGCAATTGCTTGTAATGGGTTGTTGTTGGGGACTATTATGGCGCGTAGAAACCATAAAGTTGTGATTTTGAAATGTAGAGAACGGTTTTTGGCTTAATTATGAATTAGGCCTAAAAATGCTCTGTAGGGCGTATAGTGCAATGTGTTAAAGGAATGTATATGTATTATGTGCATATTATTTGTGTGTATTTGTGTATGTGTATGTATTATAGCTGTATGTATTGGTTGTGTTTGGTTGCAGGAGAAGGTTCCAGCCGTGTTACGAGATCGAGATCTCGTAAGAGTACTAGTTCGAGGACAGAGGGAGCCTCTAGCTCGAGTAACTCGTAGTGAGAGGGAAGCTGACCCTCGTGATCTGCCCACGAGACGTGGTCAGTCACGGGGTAGGGGCCGTGGGAGAAATGTTCCTGTGCGTGATCCTGAGGACGAGCTTGCTCAAGAGCTGGTGGATGAGCTGGAAGCTGAGATGGAGGTTGCTGAGGAGGAGGTTGAGGAGGTTGCGCCTAGGGCGAGTAGCTCTAGGCCGCGAAAATCACGCGCGACCAGGCCTTTCGCGAAGGGTTGGGATGGCCACAACCTTCTGCTTTGTAACAACCCGGATTTTCCAACAAAATAAAATAAGCTTTTAAAAAGGATTTATAAGAGAAAGTGAATAAAAATGAAAGCCACGGTGGCGGAAACACCGTGAATCCGAGCTGTCACTCACGCAAACAACCTAATCAAATCAAAATGACAAAGTAAGCCTCAAGGCCTAGCAAAATGGGGAATAAATACCCCTTACAAACCCAAGTGAACATAAGTATAAACCGAAACATAAAAGTCTAACAAGTCTAGTGATTGAAACTATCCAAACGAATCCCAAGACTTCACACGAGTAAACCTAGCTACGGGTCTATCCTCACGGCTTCCTCACTTGTCAAACCTGAACTCAGCAAGATAATTGTCGTGAAAAACATGCAACAGCCACAGTCAGTGGGGAGTAACTCAGACGTTCTCCCAGCCATATTACATCACAATAAAGTTAACAAATAGATAAAACAGCTCATAAAATAATAACATGTAATAATCACAAGCTATATAACAATGGTTAACATTACTACGACAATCTCAATACAACTCAACAAGTACCTTACTGCCTACTACCTATGATCAAAGTATAATCAACAACAATCAACAGTAGCAAAGTCCAATGGTCAATATTCAAGCTCAAATTGTCATCAACAAAGTGACATTCAACAACAACAATCGCAAGAGTAAGCACGGAGTACTGGGCGCTACAAAACACCCTGGACCCTACAAAAGATCCTGACCCTATGGTGGCACTACAAAATGCCTCGAACAATAGTCTAAACTTGGCCAAGCACACCCCTACAAAAGAGTGTGGACAACAATAACCACCCCTACAAAAGAGTGGCGCCCCTACAAAAGGACTTTCGATAACCATAGTCTCAGAGCCACTACAAAATGGATGAGAACCCACGACAGGCGGCACCGTCCTACAAAAGACGTTGTAACTCCTCACGTACGTGCCAGAACAGTACCCGTACGCACACTAAACTCAAGCATACAAACAAATCAACCAATTCAATGTCAATACAACATCCTTTAGCCCAATAATGACAATACAATACAATCTCAAGCCAATCTCAATACGGGTTATAATTCTCAAAACAATAACAACTTATACGGAGTAAATATCAACGTAACTTACTAAATCAAAAACAGTCAATTATAAAAACACACTAACCACGAGATAACAAATAAATAAAGCATTTCATTAACAATCATTATTATTGGCACATTATTGTATTATATATATATAATCATATACCCTTAGTAAAGTGCCATATAATTAAATGGTTACCTAGTACTACTGCATGTATACTCAAGTTTTCAGGCACCAAAACACGCATACAAAAACACACACCCACGTACATACTACGTACCCAAACACAGGCACTGTCGATCAAATCTACGCGCACCAAACTAACCCCTGAGACGACTATTGCCTAAAGTCCGAGTAATTAAGCAAACTCGATAGCACATCGCAAGTTCATACACACAAACAAGTAATTGACAGAATCGCAATTGTCACATAACACTACACATAAACTTTAACGTAATGTAATATCGAGTCACGTCATCACCGTTACCTTTTCGCGCTAATCTTCAATTGAGTCGTCCACTACGTACGTGTCAGCGTCAGGGTCGTCCTGGTTCAGTCCTACGATCGATTAGGGTGAAAAACGAGTATAAATACGAGTTACGATATCAACGGCGATCCGAGCGACAAAGACGAAACGGAGTATAACTTACCTTAATGTGAAGAGGATGAAGAGAGGATAATTATGGCGCAAGAACGGAGTAAAACGGTTAAGAAACGGAGAAATAAGGAAGGATTTAAGAGAGGTGTTAATGAAGGCTTTATAGAAGAAGAAGACGAGGACTGCACAGGGTACTAGGTTAGATAGATGAGACGCGAGTATATAATAGATTAGTATAGTTGTTTATCGGTATTAGGAACCTTTAAATATGCAATTTCAATTAAAATTTACTTAAACCGATCTAGGAAATAAATTAGTTAAAATATGATTATAATTCAAAAGGAATATCCAAAATATATTACCCTATTACATATATATGGTTTATAAAACGGTAATACTATTAAAATATTTGGTCGAGATTATAATTTAACAATTTAAAAAGTAAAGTTATTGTACTAATTTATAAAAGTAATTATTTCATAAGTAATTTATTAACGTTTACTATAAAATAGTTTTAAACATATTATTTAAAAGATCATAAATATTATTTAAAACTATTAAATATAAAGTGTTATGAAAAATAAATATAATTTCAAATAAATTATAAATTAAAATATATTTTTAATTTAACTTTAAAAACACGGGGTGTTACAATCTCCCCTACTTAAAAAAAAGTTTCGTCCTCGAAACTTGAAAAAAAAAAAAAAATTGATAAATAAAAGAAGAGGTAAGGAATTATTAAAAACAAAAGAGATAAGAATGATGTTGAGGCTCCAATATCAAAAGAACGAAAGCAAGCACCGAGTTAGCAAGAAATATACTAGTGACAATTTCAGGATGACGATCAGCTTCAGCTCGACTCATGACGAAGATACGACCCTTCTGAGCAGGAGGGTTAGCCTTCGTAGCAACAGTAGAAGGAACCACAGCAGAAGAGGAACCAAAGAAGCAGCGGATGCTATCTTAGGACATTCAATCGACTTGTGTCCTGGCTCCTTGCAGATGAAACAAGTGATAATGGAACCATCGCACATCTTACCCGGATGGTAAGGCTTCCTACATCGATTGCACAGCACGTTCGGCCTACTCGTGAACTGAGGACGATTCCCCGACGGTTGGACTTCAAATCTTCCCCTCTTCTCAGCTTGGAAGGGTTGTTGGGGAACAAAGGGCCTCTTCTCAACGCGACTCCTAGCATCGGCCTCCTCAGCTTGGATCGACGCATAAACGCTCAGAGCTCGGTCATAAGCCTGCTGGAAAGTGGTAGAAGGCATTCCAGCTAGCACGGTCCTAACACCAAAGGACAGGTTCTTCTCGTATCGATTTAACGCGAGCAGCTTCGTCAGGAATAATGTGTGGCGCAAAACGAGCTAGGGCTGTGAACTTGTCAGTGTACTCCTGCACTGACATGGTACCCTGTACAAGATTAATGAATTCTTGCTCCTTCTCCCAGCGGAGCACATCAGGATAGAAGCGCTTCTTCAACGCTTCACAGAACATAGCCCAGTTGAACCCAACCTGAGCCTGGCAGGTAGCTCTAGATAGGGCCCACGGTTGTCGGCCTCCATCTTCGTGTAATAGGTGGCAATATCCACCTTCGTGCCTCGGGCGTGTAGCCACGAACGGCTTCTCGATCTCCTAATCCGGCTCTCGAGCACCACCGGATCTGCCTTGCCATCATAATGGGTGGGTGATGACGGTCAAAGCGATCAAAGACGGACTGGTTGTTCTCACGTGCCTCCGTCAAAGCTAAGATTGCATCCTCAATTCGGCGGAAACGTTGAAGGTCGTTGTTTGCATTCCCGTTCCTGGCCATCTGCAACACAAAAGCATTTTTAATAGCGGCATCCACTACACAAGCCACTTCAAGCAACTACTCAAACACATACAAAAGCAACGTAACCCCCTAAGGTGTCTACCCAACACTCCACTCAAGGTTCTAGGTCAACTTCTACTCACTCATCTAGGAGAGTTGGGAGCGTATTCGCTCTGATACCAACTGTAACAACCCGGATTTTCCAACAAAATAAAATAAGCGTTTAAAAAGGATTTATAAGAGAAAGTGAATAAAAATGAAAGCCACGGTGGCGGAAACACCGTGAATCCGAGCTGTCACTCACGCAAACAACCTAATCAAATCAAAATGACAAAGTAAGCCTCAAGGCCTAGCAAAATGGGGAATAAATACCCCTTACAAACCCAAGTGAACATAAGTATAAACCGAAACATAAAAGTCTAACAAGTCTAGTGATTGAAACTATCCAAACGAATCCCAAGACTTCACACGAGTAAACCTAGCTACGGGTCTATCCTCACGGCTTCCTCACTTGTCAAACCTGAACTCACATACATACCGCCATGAAACATGCAATGACCACGATCGGTGGGGAGTAACTCAGACGTTCTCCCAGCCATATTACATCACAATAAAGTTAACAAATAGATAAAACAGCTCATAAAATAATAACATGTAATAATCACAAGCTATATAACAATGGTTAACATTACTACGACAATCTCAATACAACTCAACAAGTACCTTACCTGGCCTACGGCCTATGATCAAAGTATAATCAACAACAATCAACAGTAGCAAAGTCCAATGGTCAATATTCAAGCTCAAATTGTCATCAACAAAGTGACATTCAACAACAACAATCGCAAGAGTAAGCACGGAGTACTGGGCGCTACAAAACACCCTGGACCCTACAAAAGATCCTGACCCTATGGTGGCACTACAAAATGCCTCGAACAATAGTCTAAACTTGGCCAAGCACACCCCTACAAAAGAGTGTGGACAACAATAACCACCCCTACAAAAGAGTGGCGCTCTACAAAAGGACTTTCGATAACCATAGTCTCAGAGCCACTACAAAATGGATGAGAACCCACGACAGCGGCACCGTCCCTACAAAAGACGCGTTGTAACTCCTCACGTGCGTGCGAGCGATGCCGTACGCACACTAAACTCAAGCATACAAACAAATCAACCAATTCAATGTCAATACAACATCCTTTAGCCCAATAATGACAATACAATACAATCTCAAACCAATCTCAATACGGGTTATAATTCTCAAAACAATATCAACTTATACGGAGTAAATATCAACGTAACTTACTAAATCAAAAACAGTCAATTATAAAAACACACTAACCACGAGATAACAAATAAATAAAGCATTTCATTAACAATCATTATTATTGGCACATTATTGTATTATATATATATAATCATATACCCTTAGTAAAGTGCCATATAATTAAATGGTTACCTAGTACTACTGCATGTATACTCAAGTTTTCAGGCACCAAAACACGCATACAAAAACACACACCCACGTACATACTACGTACCCAAACACAGGCACTGTCGATCAAATCTACGCGCACCAAACTAACCCCTGAGACGACTATTGCCTAAAGTCCGAGTAATTAAGCAAACTCGATAGCACATCGCAAGTTCATACACACAAACAAGTAATTGACAGAATCGCAATTGTCACATAACACTACACATAAACTTTAACGTAATGTAATATCGAGTCACGTCATCACCGTTACCTTTTCGCGCTAGTCTTCGATTGAGTCGTCCACCACGTACGTATCAGCGTTAGGGTCGTCCTGGTTCAGTCCTACGATCGATTAGGGTGCAAAACGAGTATAAATACGAGTTACGATATCAACGGCGATCCGAGCGACAGAGACGAAACGGAGTATAGCTTACCTTAATGTGAAGAGGATGAAGAGACGATAATTATGGCTCAAGAACGGAGTAAAACGGTTAAGAAACGGAGAAATAAGGAAGGATTTAAGAGAGGTGTTAATGAAGGCTTTATAGAAGAAGAAGACGAGGACTGCACAGGGTACTAGGTTAGATAGATGAGACGCGAGTATATAATAGATTAGTATAGTTGTTTATCGGTATTAGGAACCTTTAAATATGCAATTTCAATTAAAATTTACTTAAACCGATCTAGGAAATAAATTAGTTAAAATATGATTATAATTCAAAAGGAATATCCAAAATATATTACCCTATTACATATATATGGTTTATAAAACGGTAATACTATTAAAATATTTGGTCGAGATTATAATTTAACAATTTAAAAAGTAAAGTTATTGTACTAATTTATAAAAGTAATTATTTCATAAGTAATTTATTAACGTTTACTATAAAATAGTTTTAAACATATTATTTAAAAGATCATAAATATTATTTAAAACTATTAAATATAAAGTGTTATGAAAAATAAATATAATTTCAAATAAATTATAAATTAAAATATATTTTTAATTTAACTTTAAAAACACGGGGTGTTACAATCTCCCCTACTTAAAAAAAAGTTTCGTCCTCGAAACTTGAAAAAAAAAAAAAAATTGATAAATAAAAGAAGAGGTAAGGAATTATTAAAAACAAAAGAGATAAGAATGATGTTGAGGCTCCAATATCAAAAGAACGAAAGCAAGCACCGAGTTAGCAAGAAATATACCAGTGACAATTTCAGGATGACGATCAGCTTCAGCTCGACTCATGACGAAGATACGACCCTTCTGAGCAGGAGGGTTAGCCTTCGTAGCAACAGTAGAAGGAACCACAGCAGAAGAGGAACCAGCAGCAGTGACAGTCATCTTAGGACATTCAATCGACTTGTGTCCTGGCTCCTTGCAGATGAAACAAGTGATAATGGAACCATCGCACATCTTACCCGGATGGTAAGGCTTCCTGCATCGATTGCACAGCACGTTCGGCCTACTCGTGAACTGAGGACGATTCCCCGACGGTTGGACTTCAAATCTTCCCCTCTTCTCAGCTTGGAAGGGTTGTTGGGGAACAAAGGGCCTCTTCTCAACGCGACTCCTAGCATCGGCCTCCTCAGCTTGGATCGACGCATAAACGCTCAGAGCTCGGTCATAAGCCTGCTGGAAAGTGGTAGAAGGCATTCCAGCTAGCACGGTCCTAACACCAAAGGCGTGTTCTTTCTCAGATCGATTTAACGCGAGCGGCCGTCGGGGAATAATGTGTGGCGCAAAACGAGCTAGGGCTGTGAACTTGTCAGTGTACTCCTGCACTGACATGGTACCCTGTACAAGATTAATGAATTCTTGCTCCTTCTCCCAGCGGAGCACATCAGGATAGAAGCGCTTCTTCAACGCTTCACAGAACATAGCCCAGTTGAACCCAACCTGAGCCTGCAGGGTAGCTCTAGATAGGGCCCACCAGTTGTCGGCCTCCATCTTCAGGTAATAGGTGGCAATATCCACCTTCTGTGCCTCGGGGCAGCGTGTAGCCACGAACAGCTTCTCGATCTCCCTAATCCAGCTCTCGAGCACCACCGGATCTGCCTTGCCATCATACGTGGGTGGGTGATGACGGTCAAAGCGATCAAAGACGGACTGGTTGTTCTCACGTGCCTCCGTCAAAGCTAAGATTGCATCCTCAATTCGGCGGAAACGTTGAAGGTCGTTGTTTGCATTCCCGTTCCTGGCCATCTGCAACACAAAAGCATTTTTAATAGCGGCATCCACTACACAAGCCACTTCAAGCAACTACTCAAACACATACAAAAGCAACGTAACCCCCTAAGGTGTCTACCCAACACTCCACTCAAGGTTCTAGGTCAACTTCTACTCACTCATCTAGGAGAGTTGGGAGCGTATTCGCTCTGATACCAACTGTAACAACCCGGATTTTCCAACAAAATAAAATAAGCGTTTAAAAAGGATTTATAAGAGAAAGTGAATAAAAATGAAAGCCACGGTGGCGGAAACACCGTGAATCCGAGCTGTCACTCACGCAAACAACCTAATCAAATCAAAATGACAAAGTAAGCCTCAAGGCCTAGCAAAATGGGGAATAAATACCCCTTACAAACCCAAGTGAACATAAGTATAAACCGAAACATAAAAGTCTAACAAGTCTAGTGATTGAAACTATCCAAACGAATCCCAAGACTTCACACGAGTAAACCTAGCTACGGGTCTATCCTCACGGCTTCCTCACTTGTCAAACCTGAACTCACAGATACAGCCATAAAACATGCAACGACCATTAGCCAAGTGGGGAGTAACTCAGACGTTCTCCCAGCCATATTACATCACAATAAAGTTAACAAATAGATAAAACAGCTCATAAAATAATAACATGTAATAATCACAAGCTATATAACAATGGTTAACATTACTACGACAATCTCAATACAACTCAACAAGTACCTTACCTGGCCTACGGCCTATGATCAAAGTATAATCAACAACAATCAACAGTAGCAAAGTCCAATGGTCAATATTCAAGCTCAAATTGTCATCAACAAAGTGACATTCAACAACAACAATCGCAAGAGTAAGCACGGAGTACTGGGCGCTACAAAACACCCTGGACCCTACAAAAGATCCTGACCCTATGGTGGCACTACAAAATGCCTCGAACAATAGTCTAAACTTGGCCAAGCACACCCCTACAAAAGAGTGTGGACAACAATAACCACCCCTACAAAAGAGTGGCGCCCCTACAAAAGGACTTTCGATAACCATAGTCTCAGAGCCACTACAAAATGGATGAGAACCCACGACAGGCGGCACCGTCCTACAAAAGACGTTGTAACTCCTCACGTACGTGCCAGAACAGTACCCGTACGCACACTAAACTCAAGCATACAAACAAATCAACCAATTCAATGTCAATACAACATCCTTTAGCCCAATAATGACAATACAATACAATCTCAAACCAATCTCAATACGGGTTATAATTCTCAAAACAATATCAACTTATACGGAGTAAATATCAACGTAACTTACTAAATCAAAAACAGTCAATTATAAAAACACACTAACCACGAGATAACAAATAAATAAAGCATTTCATTAACAATCATTATTATTGGCACATTATTGTATTATATATATATAATCATATACCCTTAGTAAAGTGCCATATAATTAAATGGTTACCTAGTACTACTGCATGTATACTCAAGTTTTCAGGCACCAAAACACGCATACAAAAACACACACCCACGTACATACTACGTACCCAAACACAGGCACTGTCGATCAAATCTACGCGCACCAAACTAACCCCTGAGACGACTATTGCCTAAAGTCCGAGTAATTAAGCAAACTCGATAGCACATCGCAAGTTCATACACACAAACAAGTAATTGACAGAATCGCAATTGTCACATAACACTACACATAAACTTTAACGTAATGTAATATCGAAGTCACGTCATCACCGTTACCTTTTCGCGCTAGTCTTCGATTGAGTCGTCCACCACGTACGTATCAGCGTTAGGGTCGTCCTGGTTCAGTCCTACGATCGATTAGGGTGCAAAACGAGTATAAATACGAGTTACGATATCAACGGCGATCCGAGCGACAGAGACGAAACGGAGTATAGCTTACCTTAATGTGAAGAGGATGAAGAGACGATAATTATGGCTCAAGAACGGAGTAAAACGGTTAAGAAACGGAGAAATAAGGAAGGATTTAAGAGAGGTGTTAATGAAGGCTTTATAGAAGAAGAAGACGAGGACTGCACAGGGTACTAGGTTAGATAGATGAGACGCGAGTATATAATAGATTAGTATAGTTGTTTATCGGTATTAGGAACCTTTAAATATGCAATTTCAATTAAAATTTACTTAAACCGATCTAGGAAATAAATTAGTTAAAATATGATTATAATTCAAAAGGAATATCCAAAATATATTACCCTATTACATATATATGGTTTATAAAACGGTAATACTATTAAAATATTTGGTCGAGATTATAATTTAACAATTTAAAAAGTAAAGTTATTGTACTAATTTATAAAAGTAATTATTTCATAAGTAATTTATTAACGTTTACTATAAAATAGTTTTAAACATATTATTTAAAAGATCATAAATATTATTTAAAACTATTAAATATAAAGTGTTATGAAAAATAAATATAATTTCAAATAAATTATAAATTAAAATATATTTTTAATTTAACTTTAAAAACACGGGGTGTTACATTTTGAGTTTGCGCCGTCCGTTGTGGACGAGGTTGTGACTGCCGCGGTTGGCGGTGGTTTGGAGGTGATTTGTGAGGGTGCGCCCCCCTATACCTTCAAGACGAGCTATATCTTGGAGTACTTTGAGGGGAAGACCGAGTATGGCCCCTCGGAGTGGAGCGACGAGCAGAATGCTCGTATGTGGTTGTGGTGGTTTGTGAGCGCCGTGTACTTCGGCGACAAGGGTGAGCGGGCATCGACATCGGTCCTTATGCATCTCCTGGATTGGAATGCAATTGGGACGTTTGACTGGGTGACGCCGTCTCTGGGCTTGTGCATTCGTTTCTGCATGGATGCTGTGAGACCGCGGGTCATGGATCGAGGGTCGCGACTGTCCTTAGTCGCGCCTGGCTTCTTGATGGAGGTACGTATTGATTTCGTTTTTGGTGCATTGTTGTTCATTTTTGTTGTCTTTTGTCCTTGTAACATGTTTTTGTCTCTTGTGTGCAGTCGTGGATTCTTAGCCACTTTCCTTTTCTGCTCCCCCCACATGCTGTGCGGATCGTGAGGGAGTACCCGGCGGTACGTACTTGGGGTACGTGTAACCGTGCTGCATTTAATTGGTCGTATGATGATGTTAGGGATCGTCTGAACCGAATGCGATTTGATGAGGTTTGTGCTTGAACCATTTTAAATAGGGTGTACTTAAAATGATTGTATTGTATCTGTATTTGTGAGCGTGTTCGTCTTGTCTTCGTTTGTAGTTCGTGCCATTCCCGTGGGGCCAGTACAGGGATATTCCTGAGGGCATTGGGGCTCGGTTTGCAGTGCGAGAGACCCAGCGCCTATACATAGCGACGCCGTATGGATCGGTTTGGTACCTTGGAGAGCGTTTGGTCTTTCAGGCAGGGTGGCCAGCTCCGGTGGTGCCTAAGGATCCGCCGAGGGTCCTGTTTGAGCGAGGGGTTTCTGCTCAGGATCGTGTGGCGTTGTATGGAGAGGGAGAGTCAGTGAGCCTCCTCTGTCCTGAGGAAGACTATGCCCATTTTGCTGAGTCTCGGCTTGCTTGTGGGCCGATTGAGGTATGTGTGCTTCGGTGTTTGGGGGTGCGTAGGGTAATTTTTGCGAAAAATTTCCCTGACGTGACGTGTGCGTTTTGTATTTGTTTTGCAGGAGTTTGATCCCGAGATGGCAGAGCAGCCTGATGACTTCCCTACTACTATCGAGTATGATGACTCGGGCGTCCGTCGTACCTTTGTTCTGCCGACGTACTTGCCGGTGACTACTGACGCGGCATGGACAAATGGGACGAGCAAGGTGAAGAAGGTATGTACTTGTGTGATTGTATGTGTGTGTATAAGCCCCCAGTTTGATCGAGGTATGAAGTATATCGATGATCAAACTTGTGAGAGTCGTTTTTTGTGTTACCCCCTTCAGTTTGGTTGAAATTAAAGTAAAGTGGGGTGGACTGCGTTTGTTTTGAAATTTCCCCCCTAAGTTTGACTTAATTTGAGTGAAATTAAGGCAAAATGGAGAAAAGTGTGAACTGTGTTTGTGTTGTGTTTCACAGGTGGCGAAGGAGGCGCATAAGAAGCTATGGCGTATAGCCAACAGGTGGAGGATGGCTTGGGTGGCGAGCAATGTGATTGTGTCGAGCCAGTGAGGCAGCTCGGTCGGCGTGAGTTCGACGAGTATAGGCGCCGTCACCCCGAGTGAATTTGTGTATTTAAAGATTGTATGAACCTTTATGTACATGTCGTTGTAGCTTGAACTTTGAACTTTGTTGTAGTAGCTTGAACTTCGTCGGTAAACCTGTTCGGTGGGCTTGGTTGAAGAAATGATATGATTCCCGAGTGCGATGTGTTGATGTTTATTTTAGATTGTGAAAATATTTTGCAAAAAGTTCATTTTAAATGCGAAATGAGCTCGTGTGAATGCGAAAAATGTTATGCGTTGACTCGTGGTAAGAATCGGAATTGCTAAAGTGAAGCGTGATGTTGATGCATGGGGAACAACGAAAGAATGTCGTAGCCCAAAGTACGTTGTAGTGTTTTAGGAAAGACGAAATTAGTAAAATTTTGAGAAAAACCAGCCCCTGAAACCGCATAAGCTTATGCGGTTGCAGGGGAAAACCGCATAGGCTTATGCGGTTTGGTGTGCAAACCGCATAGAGCCATGCGGTTTGCTGGCCTGGCTGTTAGCGCTGTATTTCCATATTTCGGATATTGTTTTCCTATATAAGGAGAGGGGGTGCGTGCCATAATATTCATTCACAATCACTTCTCTTCTTTGTGCTCTTGCTTTGCTTTCACAAATATATTGGGTATATTTATAAAAGTTTTTTTTGTCCAAGAAAATGGAGGAGCATTTTGATGCTCTTTTGAAGAGGTGGACGTCTTCCTTGAGTTCGGGGATGAAGAAGGCGGTGTATGATGATGGTGCGGGTGTATTTATTGGTTTTCGTCAAATGAAAGTCGATGTAGACTTCCTTGATTCATGCTTAGATTATTGGGATCCTAGCTTGCATGTTTTTAGGTTTCCCGGGGGTGATGTAACACACGCGATTTTTACCAATAACAAAAAAATGTAAAATATAGGTTAAAGAAGTCCAAGGTGGCGGAAACACCTTGAAAACGGCGTAGTTAATAAAAACTCAAAAGGCTTAAAAGAAATATAATTTAAGAGTTTACAAAACCAGGGGAATAATACCCTTAAAAATAGAAACTAAAATACCGAAATAAAATAATTTATTAAAAGAGTTCTACTAAATAAATCGTGACGCTCGCTAGCTCACTCTAAAACCCCCGTAGCAGAAAGCAGATCATCAACCTGCCATTTTACAAGAAAATGACAGCCACAGTCAGTGGGGAGTAACTCAGACGTTCTCCCAGCCATATTACATCACAATAAAGTTGACAGATAAATAAAACAGCTAATAAAATAATAATATTAATAATAACCACAAGCTAATAAATGGTTAACAATACTAAGTCAATCTCAATACAACTAAACAAGTACCTTACCTGGCCTACGGCCTATGATCAAAGTATAATCAACCAATGTATCCTCAGCAGCATACCCAAACATTAACACAAGTACCATTACAACATTCTCAAGTCAAGCCATCATAAATCAACTCAATCATCAATCAGTCAAATGCAAGAGTAAGCACGGAGGACTGGGTGAAGCAACAAGAATCACCCCGGAACGACAAAAGTCCCAACCCTATGGCGGAACGACAAAAGCTCCTCAAACAGTCTAAATTTGGCCAAACCCACCGCGAACAAAGATGGTGTCACCGCGACAAAAACGGTGTCGACATATAATCAAACCATAGTCCCTATCCGTGACAAAAGCGGATGGGAACCCCTCAGGGCGGTATCCGTCCCACAATGGACGTTGTATCTCCTCACGCACGTGCCCAACAGTGCACGTACGCACACTCAACTCAAGCTCAATCAAATCAACACAAAGTCAAGGTCAATAGAATATGAACTTAAGCCAAATCTCAACATGTGTTATAATTCTCAAAACAATAACAATTTATACGGAGTAAATATCAACGTAACTTACTTAATCAAAATTTGCAAACAAATCAATATAACTAATCATATACAAATGACGTTACACCACTAATCATCATCAATTCATCATTATTAGTTATCAATATAATAACATATATAATTTATAAGTTAGTTGCTTAACAGAAACTAATCAAGTACCTCAATACATTCCAACCCCCACGTAGCATGCATAAACTCCATATTACATACTTACCTACATACACACTCATACGTTCATTCACAAAAGTCCAGCTCCCTCCACGGACTACAACTACGGAGTACCCAATTTTGACGAAACAGAGCAATTCACCAAATACACACAGCACACGGGTATAATCATTCGAATGAAAATCGACACACGACACAACACGTAAACCTTAAAGTAATATAATATCGAGTAACGTAATCACCGTTACCTTTTTGCGCTAGTCCTCAATTGAGTCGTCTACTACGTACGTGTCAGCGTCAGGGTCGTCCCGGTTCAGTCCTACGGTCGATTAGGGTGAAAAACGAGTATAAATATGAGTTACAATATCGACGGCGAATCCGAGCGATTGAGACGAAACGGAGTATAGCTTACCTTAATGTGGAGAGGATGAAGAGAGGATAATTATGACGCAAGAACGGAGTAAAACGGTTAAGAAACGAAGGAGTAAAGGAAGGTTGAATGAGAGTGTTAATGGAGGCTTTAAAGAAGACGGAAATCGGCATAGCTGCGTAGGGTTTGGTTTTTGCGTGTGATTGTCCGTGTTATTATATACGGAGTACAAGATTAATTAGGTTTCTTGCTCTTGTTGTACACCGAGTATATTATACGGAATATATACATAATATAGCAAGTATTCTACTCCTATTAAATTTAGATTATTTATTGATCTTGGGACACTCCCAAAAATTAATTTTGTTCAAAATTATTCTTAAGCTAGGTTTGGAAAATAAGATGAAAATCTTAAAGTATTTAAATGGATAGAAAATACTAGTACCCATATTATATTAATAATTTATAACTATAGAAAATATTATTAATGTTTACTATTTTACTATTATTTTACTATTTTAATTTAGAAAATAATTATAATTATATTATTCAATAAGGGTAAACTGTTTATAAGTAATTTTTTTTTTATTAACTTTTATAAAATAGTACTAAACATATTTTATTTTAAAAGATCGCAAATATTATATAAAACTATTAAATATACAAGGTATTATGAAAATAAATATAATTTCAAATAAATTTTGTAAATTAGAATATATTTTAATTTAACCTTAAAAACACGGGGTGTTACAATCTCCCCTACTTTAAAAAGTTTCGTCCTCGAAACTTGAACAGAAAGGATGAACGAAAGAAGAGGTAAGGAAAATTTAAAGACGAAAGGAGATAAGAATGATGTTTTTAGGACTTTCGACTTTTTTCTGCCTTCCTTGTCATTTTCTGCAACAAAGAAATTCAGTTAGAACCCATTGGTGCTAGCCACCAAATTTGGGTTTACAGACACAATCAGACTACTCAGATCATACAAGTCCTTAAGATCTACCCATCTCTCAAATTTTAACCCACAAATTCAAAATTCTTTTTTTTAAGAGGGTTTTTAAGTTTCAAAAATTTCTTTAAAAAGGGGTTTTATAAGTATGCGTCGGGAGCGTAAAGCTCTGATACCAACTGTAACACACGCGATTTTTACCAATAATAAAAAAATGTAAAATATAGGTTAAAGAAGTCCAAGGTGGCGGAAACACCTTGAAAACGGCGTAGTTAATAAAAACTCAAAAGGCTTAAAAGAAATATAATTTAAGAGTTTACAAAACCAGGGGAATAATACCCTTAAAAATAGAAACTAAAATACCGAAATAAAATAATTTATTAAAAGAGTTCTACTAAATAAATCGTGACGCTCGCTAGCTCACTCTAAAACCCCCGTAGCAGAAAGCAGATCATCAACCTGCCATTTTACAAGAAAATGACAGCCACAGTCAGTGGGGAGTAACTCAGACGTTCTCCCAGCCATATTACATCACAATAAAGTTGACAGATAAATAAAACAGCCAATAAAATAATAATATTAATAATAACCACAAGCTAATAAATGGTTAACAATACTAAGTCAATCTCAATACAACTCAACAAGTACCTTACCTGGCCTACGGCCTATGATCAAAGTATAATCAACCATGTATCCTCAGCAGCATACCCAAACATTATACAAGTACCATTACAACATTCTCAAGTCAAGCCATCATAAATCAACTCAATCATCAAGCAGTCAAATGCAAGAGTAAGCACGGAGGACTGGGTGAAGCAACAAGAATCACCCCGGAACGACAAAAGTCCCAACCCTATGGCGGAACGACAAAAGCTCCTCAAACAGTCTAAATTTGGCCAAACCCACCGCGAACAAAGACGGTGTCACCGCGACAAAAACGGTGTCGACATATAATCAAACCATAGTCCCTATCCGTGACAAAAGCGGATGGGAACCCCTAAGGGCGGTATCCGTCCCACAATGGACGTTGTATCTCCTCACGCACGTGCCCAACAGTGCACGTACGCACACTCAACTCAAGCTCAATCAAATCAATATAAAGACAAGGTCAATACAATATGAACTTAAGCCAAATCTCAACATGTGTTATAATTCTCAAAACAATAACAATTTATACGGAGTAAATATCAACGTAACTTACTAAATCAAAATTTGCAAACAAATCAATATAACTAATCATATACAAATGACGTTACACCACTAATCATCATCAATTCATCATTATTAGTTATCAATATAATAACATATATAATTTATAAGTTAGTTGCTTAACAGAAACTAATCAAGTACCTCAATACATTCCAACCCCCACGTAGCATGCATAAACTCCATATTACATACTTACCTACATACACACTCATACGTTCATTCACAAAAGTCCAGCTCCCTCCACGGACTACAACTACGGAGTACCCAATTTTGACGAAACAGAGCAATTCACCAAATACACACAGCACACGGGTATAATCATTCGAATGAAAATCGACACACGACACAACACGTAAACCTTAAAGTAATATAATATCGAGTAACGTCATCACCGTTACCTTTTTGCGCTAGTCCTCAATTGAGTCGTCTACTACGTACGTGTCAGCGTCAGGGTCGTCCCAGTTCAGTCCTACGGTCGATTAGGGTGAAAAACGAGTATAAATATGAGTTACAATATCGACGGCGAATCCGAGCGATTGAGACGAAATGGAGTATAGCTTACCTTAATGTGGAGAGGATGAAGAGAGGATAATTATGACGCAAGAACGGAGTAAAACGGTTAAGAAACGAAGGAGTAAAGGAAGGTTGAATGAGAGTGTTAATGGAGGCTTTAAAGAAGACGGAAATCGGCGTAGCTGCGTAGGGTTTGGTTTTTGCGTGTGATTGTCCGTGTTATTATATACGGAGTACAAGATTAATTAGGTTTCTTGCTCTTGTTGTACACCGAGTATATTATACGGAATATATACATAATATAGCAAGTATTCTACTCCTATTAAATTTAGATTATTTATTGATCTTGGGACACTCCCAAAAATTAATTTTGTTCAAAATTATTCTTAAGCTAGGTTTGGAAAATAAGATGAAAATCTTAAAGTATTTAAATGGATAGAAAATACTAGTACCCATATTATATTAATAATTTATAACTATAGAAAATATTATTAATGTTTACTATTTTACTATTATTTTACTATTTTAATTTAGAAAATAATTATAATTATATTATTCAATAAGGGTAAACTGTTTATAAGTAATTTTTTTTTTATTAACTTTTATAAAATAGTACTAAACATATTTTATTTTAAAAGATCGCAAATATTATATAAAACTATTAAATATACAAGGTATTATGAAAATAAATATAATTTCAAATAAATTTTGTAAATTAGAATATATTTTAATTTAACCTTAAAAACACGGGGTGTTACAGGTGAGGTGTGCCCTTTGATGGAGGAGTTCTCGGCCATTGCTGGATGGTCGAAACGGACTACTCCTGTGGTCGTTAGGAGTGAGCTTTGTTATAACGGGATGTTGCGAAACTTCCTTGGGATGACAAACGCTCATGCTGCAGGTTTGTTTGAGGGAGGCAAGGTAAACATGCTTCTCTTGTGTCAACGATATATGAATAAGGCTGATACTAGTATTTCGGACCGTTCTAGGCGGAGGGCCCTTGCTTTTTGTTTGGTTCATCGTTATGCTTTTGCGGGGTCCATGCCAGATGGTGTGTTCGGGAACGCGAGGTATGCTCGTGTTGTCGAAGAGATGGAGAGGGGACATGATCCTTCTGCGTTGATCCTAGCGGAGACTATACTGGGCTTAGGCGGCCAGTTATGCTAATCGCCCGAGCTCGTGCAGGGGTTGCGCTAGGATTCTCAACGCTTGGCTCATGGAGAGGCGGAGTGTGTTTAGAGCTCTTCCCCTTGGAGGTGTCTTCAAGGCGGCGGGGACGACGTCTCGGAAGATGGATCGGGCTAACCCTCGGGAGCGTTCGCTACACTACTACCGGTGGTTTGTGAAGGAGAGCAGCATTCGTTGGTATGTTTCGTGATGGGGCATTACAGAGGTAACGGCACCGTCGGTGGCGGCAGCGGCTCGCGGGTTGATGTTGTCGCGGGTTTGAGCGGGGTGTATGGATTCATCCTCTTCGGCGAAGAGGCAAATCGAACTTCTTGCAGACTATTCCGGATCAGGATACGCAGGTTGGAGGGGTTGTTGTCCTAAACAACCAGATGATTGATGCTTGGATCCGAGGGTGGTCGGATCGTGTTACTTGGGCTGTGCCGGAGCATATAGAGTCTAGCCGTGTTATGGACTTCTATACACGGTGGTACCGTTCCAATGATCCTAAGGAACGTGAGAATCAAAGGAGGAGGGAAAAGAATGGGCCAAGGCCCTCTTTGGCGTATGAGGCGGTGCGCGAAAGAAGGGACTATGGTGATCTTTGTACTGTTGGTGCAGGTGTTTCTTCTTCGAGACCGGCGCGGGAAAGGCTTGGACCGAAAGTGACCGTTAAAGATCGCCTAGGGCCAAGGATTGAGGAGCCCCCAGTTGAGCAGGATGAGGATCCGATCGAGCTAGAGATCTACTCCCGTCCTTAGGTCGAAAGTTGTGGCGGATCGGCCTCTTGAAGATGAAGAGGTCAACCCGAAGCGTCGGAAAAAGACTTGATTTGTTTGTTGTGTTTAGTTTAGAAAGATTCCTTTATTTAAATACATGTTTTAGATTTGAATAAAGGGCTAAGGAGGCTTGTTCCTAGCTCCTTTCTAGATTGCGGAAAATTCTAAATAAAGTAATAAAATAGAATTTATTTGCTTTTGCCTTGTCTCGTTGCTTTCTTTGTTTTGTTTTGAAATGTTCTCGACCTTTTTAAGCTTCGAACACTTGTATTTTGTCTCAAATCCTCGACCTTTTTAAGCTTTGGACTTGCGCGTTTTGAATTGTTTTGTCTTAAATCCTCGACCTTTTTTAAGCTTTGGATTCGTTTGTTTGACTTGTTCCGTCTTTAAGTCCTCGACCTTTTTAAGCTTTGGACTTGGATTCGTGTTTTGTTTTGTGTTGACTGTGCTCTCGACCTTTTTAAGCTTTGAGCGTGTCATTTTGTGAGTGCAAAACCCTCGACCTTTTTAAGCTTTGGGCATGCGTGCTAGAAAAAGTTCGGTTGTGCTTTTGATAAGCTGCCTACGTATCTGCTTTTTGAATACAGAATCAAACTGGCGTAGTTCGTGTGATTCGGTTGAGCTCTTTGCAAAGCTGCCTACGTATCCACAGTGCGTGGAATCAAACCGAGCGTAGTTCACTCATGCGAGAGCGAGTTTTGTCCTTTTTGTGAAGTACATTGCAAATTTGTTTAAGGGTAGTATTTCTTGAGTTGATCAAGGTTTGTTGGTAGTCGGAAGTCTTGACCGTCAAGGTCAGTTAGTTTCACGGCTCCTCCGGGAAGGATTTCCTTGACCAAGTACGGCCCGGCCCAATTGGGTTTGAATTTCCCCCTTGGGTCGACTGGTAATGGTGCTCGGACGGATTTGAGTACTAGGTCACTCACATTAATGTTTCGTGGTTTGACCCGTTTGTTGTAGGCGCGTTGTAGGCGAGATTGATACATTCGGACTGTACTTAGTGAATGTAGTCGTCTTTCGTCTAGGAGAATGAGTTTTTCGTAGCGTTCGCGTGCCCATTCGGCTTCAGGAATGTCTGCTTCCATGAGGATTCGAAGGGATTGCATTTCGATTTGTACGGGTTGAACGGCTTCCATTCCGTAGGTTAGGAAATAGGGTGTCATGCCTGTGGGTGTGCGGATTGTGGTGCGATATCCCCATAATGCAAATGGGATTTTGTGGGGCCAGTCGTGGCAGGTGTCGATCATCTTTTTAAGGATTGATACGACGGTTTTGTTTGCTGCCTCAACTGCGCCGTTGGTTTGCGGTCGATAGGGTGATGACTTGTGTCGTTGTATTTTGTATTTGAGAAGAAGTGGCTCGACTTCTCCTTGAAAGTGCGTGCCTTGGTCACTAATGAACTCGTGTGGTATGCCATAGCGACAAATGATGTTGTTTTGTATGAATTTTGCGACTTCTTTTGTGCCTAGCTTGCGGTACGATGCGGCTTCGACCCATTTGGTGAAATAGTCGATGGCCACGAGGATGAAGCAGTGTCCTCCTGCTCCTACGGGTTGTACTTTGCCGATGACGTCGATGCCCCATGTGGAGAAGGGCCATGGCGAGGTTAAACTGTATAGTGGTGAAGGAGGGATGTGTTGTACGTTTGCGAAGATTTGGCAATTATGACAATGTTTGACATATTTTGCGCAGTCGGCTTCCATGGTTGTCCAATACCATCCTAGCCTTATGATTTGTTTGCACATGGCTCGTGCGTTCATGTGTGGTCCGCACTCGCCATCGTGTACTTGGGACATAATATCGTGTCCCTTTTTGTGATCGACACATAAGAGTAGTGTGCCTTGGGGTGTCTTTTTGAGTAGTTTGCCCATTTCCAGCACGAATTGAGACGATAATAGGCGTAGGGCTCGCTTGGCTCGTTTGTCAATGTTTGGTGGGTATTCACCGTTTGTTTTGTAGTTGATGATTGCTTGGTACCAAGGGTCGGTTTGTTCTTCCTCGGCTTCAATGTCACAGATGTAGGCGGGTTCGTTCCGTCGTTCCACGACAATGGGGAGCGTTTCCATCCCCGGGGGTATGTTGATCAGTGACGCGAGTTTGGATAACGCGTCGGCGAATTGGTTTTCTTCGCGTGGGAGGTGTATGAATTCTACGTGATAGAATTCATTTATGAGTTCTTGTATTTTGCTTTGGTATAGTGCCAGGTTTTCATTAAGTATCTTCCATGCTCCGGATACTTGGTTGATTATGAGGGAGGAGTCCCCATAGACTCTTATATTGCGGGCGTTGAGTACAAGCGCTGCTTGGAGACCGTGCAAGCATGCTTCGTATTCTGCTGCGTTGTTTGTTACGTCGAAGTCCAGTTTAATGGATAAGGGTGTGTGTTCGCCATTTGGGGATATGAGAAGTATTCCTACTCCACATCCTCGATAGTTGGAGGAGCCATCGAAGTATAACTCCCATTGTTCTTGGTTGATGTTGTAAATCCCGTCGTCTGGAAGGGATGTGGTGTCTATGATTGGTTGCTCGGTGATTGCATTTTCGGCTAGGAAATCGGAGACTGCTCGTCCCTTAATTGCTTTGTGGGGTACGTACTTAAGGTCGGTCGGCCAGGAGCAATGTCCATCCGCCATTCGTCCGTTAGGTACAGGTTTCTCGAAGAGGTATTTTACGGGGTCCATTGTGGAATATACCCTTGTTTGATGTGCTAGCATATAGTGGCGGAGTTTTTTGGATGACCATACTAAGGCTAGGCAACTCTTCTCGACGGGTGAGTATCGGGTTTCGTAATCGAGAAACTTCTTGCTGATGTAGTAGATCGCGCGTTCTTCGCCGTTGACTTCTTGAGCGAGCATGGCGCCCATGGCGGTGGGTGTTGTTGTAAGGTATAAGGATAAGGGTAAACCTTCTTGGGGTGGTTGTAGAACCGGCGGGTTAGTTAGCAATTCTTTGACCTTGTCAAATGCTTTTTGACATTCCTCGTCCCATTCAACGTGGTCGGTTTTCTTGAGCTTCTTGAAAACTGGTTCACATATCATGGTGAGTTTCTTTGATGAAGCGTGAGATGTATTGGATTTGGCCTAAGAAACTTGAATCTCGTCGAGGTTCTTCTGGGGTTGCATTTCGAGGATTGCTTTGACTTTCGAGGGTCGACCTCGATGCCTCTTTGGCTCACTACGTGTCCTAGTAGTTTCTGGATTTAACTCCAAAAGTACATTTTGGGGTTGAGGCGCATTTTGTATTGTCGTGGCGAATGAAGAACTTGCGGAGGTTAGTGATGTGACCACTTCTCTCCTTTGATTTTACGATCATATCGTCGACGTAAACCGACTTCTTTGTGCATCATGTCGTGTAAAAAGGGTTGTAGCGGTGCGTTGGTATGTAAGCGCCAAAGATTGATTAGGCCGAAGGGCATAAGCGTAGTGATATGTCCCCACGGTGTAATGAAGGCCGTCTTTGCCATGTCTTCAAGTGACATTTTGATTTGATTGTAGCTGCGTGGCAGTCCATGAAGGATAGGAGGCGTGATCGGCGGTGTTGTCGACTAGGGCGTCCACATGGGGTAATGGAAAGTCATCTTTGGGACTAGCTTTGTTCAAGTCACGAAAGTCAACGCATACTCGAATTTTGCCATTCTTTTTCAGGGTGGGACCATGTTCGAGACCCATTCAGATATTTGATGACTTGGATGAAACCGGCCAGAAGTTGCTTCTCGATTTCTTCCTTGACCATAAGGGACCATTCGGACGTAGTCTTCTTAGCTTTTGCTTGATGGGTTTATGCTTAGGGTTTGATGGGGATGCGGTGCTCGGCGATGCTTCGTTCGATCTGGGCATGTCTTTGTATGACCAAGCGAATCGCCCTTGAATTCGCTTAGGAGTTGTGTAAATTGGGTGCGCTCGTGTTCGTCTAGTGAGGCTCCTAGTTGTAGTTCCCTTGGTTCTTCGGGGGTTCCCACGTTTATGGTTATGGTTTCCTCGATGATAGGGTCTTGTGTTTTGGGAGAAACAATGTTTGCAATGTATTTGTTTAGAGATTGTTCATTTTTATCGCATGAGTTAGTGTCTTTTGATTTGTTTGTTGTTTGTTGATTGTTAGATGTTTGTGCTTTGTTGTTTGTTTTAGCTTGAGACAAGGCGTAAGCAAATTTATTCATTTCATTATTTTGAGAAGAATTATTCGACAATTCAGAAAATTGCTTGGAGCTAGCCTCCGTAAAAAAAAAGTCTAAACTAAAGCTAGAGTCTAGGATAGATGGGTCGACAGATGACCCGACACTTAGAGCATTAGAAGTTAAAAGAATTTCTTCTTCTTCTTCTTCGTCTTCGCTGTTTGAGGAGCTGCTTGAGCTGCTTGAGTTGCTTGAGGTGCTTGAGTTGCTTGGGGTGCTTGAGTTGCTTGGGGTGCTTGCCTCTTTGTTTTTGAGGTTGGTGATGTGGTCGAAAAGTGGTCCTTCACCGGTGATAAGCTGAAAATGGTGGCCTTGTGCATCGGTCCACTTCAGCGTTTTATACCATCCATTAAGGGTTTTATCAGTGGCGTCGGCTATCAGTTGGTTAGGGTCGAAACGTCGATCGCGCATAATAGTGGCGACGATCTCTTCATTTCTGATGCCCGGTGGGGTCCGAGGTGCATTATGCTCGACCTCACTAGAGTAGCAGGCTTCGGATGTGTGGATGAGGTCTCGAAGGGAGGTATTTCCGTCGACTTTTCCTCCTGGGGTGAAATATGCGTCTAAGTCAAGGATGTAAGGTTGTAGGGTAACCTTGTGGGTTGACTTTCGTTTTTGGACTTCTTTGACCATTCGCTCTTGGTCACCGTCCTTGGGTTTGTAGCCTAGGCCCATGGTGAGCCAAAGGCTATTGTTGTTTGTTGTTTTGAAGGGTTTGTAGGTTTTGATTGGTGTACGCGTGATGGCGCCAACTTCGAAGTCGAAACCACATAAGTCTTCTGCGGGTTCAGCCACAATTTCGGCAGAATTGGGCTCTTTTGGTGTATCGAAAAGGGCTCGGAAGTTTGAAGCATTCAAGGTTATGACTTCCTCGTTGAGAGGGATCTTAACCTTTTGATGTAGAGTAGAAGTTACGGCCTTGGTGGAGTGAATCCATGGTCGTCCTAGGAGTATGTTATAGGAAGGGGTCATGTCGATGACTTGAAACTCGACTTTTCTTTCTATGGGACCAGTGCGTATGTGAAGAGAAATGGTTCCCTTCACGTGACGTCGGGTTCCGTCGAAAGCCTTGACTCCGTCCATGCTTGGGGTGAAGTCTTTGTCAGATAGGCGGAGACGGTGTGCGGTGGCCAAATGGTAAAACATTGACTGCAGAGCCGTTATCAACAAGGGACACGGGCAAAGTTTTCTTCATACATTCAACGCTGATGTATAGGGCGAGGTTGTGGTTTGATCCAAATGCGGGGAGATCGTCGTTTGAGAAGGTGATAGCCCCCGGTAACCAATCCCTGGTGACATGGCTGACCATTTGATCTGGGGAGATCTCAGCGTCTGCGCATGCTATTTGTAGAGCGCGGATGAATGCATTCCTATGTTCAGCTGAGTCTCGTAGAAGGGCCCAGATTGAAACATCGGCTTTTGTGCGAGTGAGTTGCTTTTGAAGCACTTCACTCGTGTTTGGTGGTGGGATTGCTGTGGATGTAGAGGGTGTGCTTGTGGAAGGAGCGTCTTCCTGGAGTACGGCCTTGCCTTTCTCAGCCGCAGTTGCTTTCCTGGCATGTTCATCTGTGAAAATATATTGATAAGGACGACCAGAGCGTGTGAGGTGTGAAACCTCGTCTTGGTTTTCCTTCTCGGGCTGCTTGCCCTTTTCTTCTTGATCTTTACTTTCGGACTGCTCGCCCTTTTCTTTTTGACCTTTGCTTTCGGACTGCTTGCCCTTCTTTTTCTTTCCCTTCTTGTTGCTTTTGTTTTTATTCGAGGAAGGAGTGGTCGAGAGTTGAGCTACCGTTTTGTTAGTGGGTGGCCACTCTTCGTCTTCGTCATCACTGAACCAGACCCCATTGATTTGGTTGTTGGTGGGTGTAACCAAGTAGGAGCAATCCATGACGGGTGCTGATCCGAGGAAGATTGCCGGGTTGTCATAGATTGTGGGGTTGCTTTGGGCTCCGAGGGCAATTTCAATGAGTTCTTCGAAATTCTCGGCGTCGCCGTAATCAAAATGTTTTCGCCACTCGGGTCGTAGGCTACCGAGAAATGTGTACATGAGTTCGTCTTCGTGCGGAGGATTCGGAACCCGAGCAAGTAATCCTCTCCAACGGACGAGATATTGGGTGAAATCTTCCTCGTCCCTTTGGAGTTGGGTGACAAGAGTGTGGAGGGAGACATGCTTGTCGGCCTTGGAGCGTTGTTCCAAGCGTGCAACTTCGAATTGATGCAAGGCCTTCAAGTTGTCAATGTTTTTGGTGGTGATCAATGCGGTGTGGAGGGTTTTCAGCTTGTTGAGGCTAGCCATCTTTGAGGAGCGTTTGAAGGAAGGGGTGATGATGCGATTCATGGTGAGTAGTCAGCTGAGGCCTGCATTTCACTTTGCATTAGTGACACGACTCGACCCACTAGACTCACATTTATTTTAGGCATTCATTTTAGCTCATTTCTTTGTTTAGAAAGACCTTTTATGTTTGAAAAGAGGAGATTTTCGAAAAAGGTTTTGCTAGAGGAAGCTTTTGAGGCGAGGATGCGTGCGCGCGTCTCGTCTCGATGTTAAAACGTTTTGCTTTGCATCCGTCGAACTGATATCGGTGATTTGCCGAGGTGAGCTCGAGTCGGATGTGTAAAAGAAGAAGGATTCGGCCCGAGGGCGATTAGCAAGTCGAACCGAGGATGTTAAATGTAGAACCTAGGCCGTATGACCTAGGGGATTGAAATCCACGAGCTCGGGTTTTAATCCTTGCTCGGGTTTTTGCTTGTTAGTGAAAAAGGGAAGTTTTGAAAAAGCTTGTTTCAAAAATTCGCGATAGTTTTGTTTGAAAAGGTGTTAGATGTTAGGTTCATTTATCTTTGAAACTTTTTAGGCGAGTTTTCGAAGATATGAATGCATATGCTTGTTTTGAAAAGGACCATGGAGTGCATGGCCTCGAACTTGTACGTATGACTCAAAAAGGGTGAAAAAAGAGTCAGTCGGGTACACCTCCAACTACCTCGAGTCCGCTTTGGCAGATACTTAACCCCTCTATTTCCTTACGCCGAAGCGATAGGTTTTCTAGAGGGAGCACTGGGGCGGTCGAGATAATCGTTTACGGCAAGCCGTGGAGGGGAGAGAGGAAAGTTAGTCCTGCACGTGCTTTATCGAGTGGACAAGCCTGCGTGTTGGAACCACCTCTCAAGGGTGCAAAGGGTGCCTATATTCCAAAAGGAATGGACTCTAAACGAATGTGCATAGCTCAAATATGTATACTTGGATTGTTCAAGGCTTTCAAATTTCACCTCTTTATTTTTAAAAAGAAAAAGCTAGTTTTTAGTTTTAAAAATAAGATCTCCCAAATGAGTCGCCAAACTGTGGAACAGGGATCGGACCCAACTCGGCGTCTTGCTTAAGGGCGGATTTTAAAGTTAAAAAAGATTAAGTTGGAAAAACCTTTAAGAACTGTTATGGAGTCGCCACCTATTTATCGCGGAAAATAGGAACCTGCTACCATGTTCTAAGCTAAAAACATGTTCTTAGATTTTGGAGCACGCCGACACCCCTAGATCTAAGGCTTGTGAACCAGTTGGATTAGGGTGAGGTACTTTAGAAAAAGAGTTAATTCAAATAATGATTTATGAAAACCTTTTAGAAAAGCCTATGTAAAAATAGCCTCTACTGACCTAGAACAATCCTTGTAAGATGATATTTGAGCTAATGTTATCGCTACGTACAAGTGCGATAAGTTTGTAAAAGAATGCAGATGCAGATGCAAAAAGATTGATTAAAACCCTCAGTTTAGCATGTTTAACTTGTTAACGAATACGGTTCAGTTAAAGGTCGAATTCATTGTTTAAGTTGATTTTAATGCAAGACAGAAAGGGTGCGAGATGCATGCAAATAAAATAAAGTTCAATTGTCCATTGGTTTATTTTATAAGGTCGGTTGCTTATGCGACTTTGGCGTGTTATCGGATATGGAGTGTACCTGAAGTAATAAGAACACTTGGAAGGAAAGCGCGCTCGGGTGCCAAAGCCGGGGGGGGCGCTAGAGTGTAGACCCCTTTGTTAGTCCAATAGAAAATAAGAAAAAGCTTTGATCCAAGTGGATCGGTACCTACCTTGTCCTGACGCTTCAGATCTGGGCAGAGCTTCGCTTCTTGAACTAAAAAGGAGGATGAATTCAACACGGGATGGTGTGTTGAACTCAAGGATTTGAGTGCGTGAGGCTTTTGTGGAAGAGGATTTGTGTGTTGTGAATTGTGTGTTGAAAGATGTTGTGAAGGTCTGATTGAATGTCGAGGTATAGGGCTGTATATATACTAAAAACCTCGGAGAAATTAGGAAACTGGGGTATAAAACCAGGCCTGGAAACCGCATAGCCTTATGCGGTTGCTAGGGCAAACCGCATAGCCTTATGCGGTTGCCTCACCAAACCGCATAAGGTCATGCGGTTTGATGGCTAGTTTCATTCGCTTTCAAGTTTCGGTTGCATAAAATCTTTGAAAGATATGAGTATAATTTAGATGCGTGTGTGCCAAGAAAAGGGTGAGATATTTACGAGATATTTTATGATGTTCAGGGGCTTTGGAGTGCGGGCCAAAGGCTTGGGTTTGGGCTCGGTTTTGGGCCCGAGACCCGGAAAAATGAAAAAGGGTGTATTTGCATAGATTTGTGAAATAAGCTAAGACGTGAAGCTGTATTTTGTGTGAGAGGGGGCTAAATAGCGGGTTTAGCTACCGGGCCTAAATTTAGGAATTTAGGAATGCTGAATTAGACCTTGTTAATGTAAAAGGGCCAATTGTAGTGCAAATGCGAAGCTCATGCCAAATGAAGCAGGACGAGGACCTAGCTAGACTCCAAATGGACAAAATGAACGTTATTTAAGTGTGATGTGATGCGACCTAAACATTTTAACATTTAAAACGACTCAAAATGAATTCGACATTAGTTAGAACCGTATAAGTCAGCGTTAAACATGCGTAATAAAAGTCCGTGTTACATCACAGGGTTTTTGTTTGGGAGGGTACGGATATGGGTATCCACACCCTTAAAAATGCCTTGCAATGTATCTATAAAATACGAAATTTTCTCAAAAGCAATTCATGGACCGACATGTCCTTAAACATGTTCATGGGCCGGCATGCCCCTAAACATGCTCTTTCTCTCCACAAAAATCAAACACAATTCATGGACCGGCATGTCCTTAAACATGCTCATGGACCGGCATGTCCTTAAACATGCTCATGGACCGACATGTCCTTAAACATGTTCATGGGCCGGCATGCCCTTAAACGTGCACCCCTCGCAAACACAATTCATGGGCCGGCATGCCCCTAAACATGCATCCACCAAACACAATTCATGGGCCGGCATGCCCTAGCGTGCACATTCACCACAAAAGCAAACACAATTCCTGGGCGGCATGCCCCTAGCGTGCGCCAGAACTACGCCGGTTTGATTCCATTTTTCGTGGATACGTAGGCAGCTTTGCAAAAAGCGCAACCGATATTCAACACAAAATGACACGTCCAAAGCTTAAAAAAGATAAGGACATAGTCAACACAAAAATTCGTCTTTTAAACCTAAAGGTGAAAAGAACGACATTCAACACAAAACGACAAACCCAAAGCTTAAAAAAGTCGAGGGAATAGTCGATACAAAGATTTCCTAAAAACCATGCTTGCATTCTAAACTTTTGAAAAAAGATTAGGGCCAAGGAATTTCACACAGAATAACAAGCAAAATGAGGCAAAGTCGTAAATAAAAAACCTGACTTTTATTAATCTTAAAAAGAACGGTTACATTTTAGATTTTTCAGACGTAGGAGCATAAACTACACTAACAAACACTACAATATATTACAATACAAGTCCCGGCATGTACATCGGGTTTAGGATAGATAATATATTACATAAATACAACATAATATGAACATAGTACTAACAAAGCACACATAAACTAAAACCAGGTTATTTTCCAAAGCAGACTTAAAACCTTCCAGCTGAATAGGGGAACACCAACCCTCAACCCCTACGGCAACCCACGGCCAAACGCACATTCAGAAGCCTGAGGAGGCCCGCTTTAGCTCTAAGGCGCGAAGCCACGACCTCTTATGAGGGCTCTGGGCAACAGTCCACCTAGTATAGGCCGGTGATACCCGAATCGTCCTAGGAACACCAGCTACAGGCCACCTAGGGCGCGTAACCCAGCCGCTCGCCCAAGCGTCGACTATATCACTAGTCAGCATAACCATCCACTGCACCATAGTGTCATGACCAGGGATAAACTGTGCCCACCCTATCTGTCGCCTCACTCGCAAAGGATGGATGTAGACGCCCATGTCAAACTGTTGATACCCGTATTTGTCGATATGGAAA
Organism: Dianthus caryophyllus; assembly: GCA_023091065.1. Lineage (NCBI taxonomy): Eukaryota > Viridiplantae > Streptophyta > Magnoliopsida > Caryophyllales > Caryophyllaceae > Dianthus > Dianthus caryophyllus. Next base: position 16,089,356 of record CM041527.1, on the reverse strand, counting down.
TTTATAGAAAACCCGACAAACGCCCAATGATGATAGGACAACAGGTATTTCGTGTCATTTATTTGAGTTCGTTTTACGAAGTAAGTCGGGCGCCGTTGACGTAACATTTTATTAATTTAAATGATATTTAAATTAGTGTGTTGACAGGGTAAGTGTATTCTGTCAAAAAGTTTGTTTTATTGAAAATAAAATATTTCGATTTGAAAAATCATTTTAAGTAACTCGATTTGAAAAATCATTTTTACAAATTCAATATTTGACTTGAAAAGTCATTTCTCGTGCTTTTAAAACAGTTTATTAAATCGTATTCGACGAATTCGTTTTCTTAACAGCAAGTTTAAAAGCTCGTTTTAAGCCCAGTTTTAAAGAGCGATTTTGAGCCCGTTTCAACACGAATTTCAAAGCCCTTTCTACCCATCCTTCCCCTCGAATACCCTGACCAAACACAACCATAATCAGACCAAATAATTCACAGAAAGATAGTCCCAAACCCCCATCCCGTGCCCTGTTTTGGGACAGCCCAAATTCGGACCAAGACCCGACTTTTTGGCCATCAAACTCGTGCCCATGAACAAGAGCCCAGACCTGACCTTCATGACTCATTCACCTTTGCTTAACCCTCAAGAAAACCCCCTCCATAACCCTAAAAGAAGTCGTGGGATGATGGCGACCGAAAACAGGGCATAGCTGCTCTTTTACCTTCAAAAAACCCTACTTGTTTGTCCCTATATATACACACCATCCACAAGCCTTCAGGACACACGAAATATACAGCTCACACACATAACTTCAAGTCACAAAGAGCCTCAAACAAAGCCCCCAGAGAAGACGAGATAGACACACGAAAAACAGAGCATCCTTTTCTGATTTTCGTGCAGCTATCCCTGTTCTTCCTCGTTTTTCGTGTTGTAAACTTCTCAATCTCTCTGGTTTGTTTACCTAATCTTAAAGTTCACCTTACCACGATTCTAAAACATCTTTCGGTTCGAAATTTCGTTGAGAAACGAAGGAACTACAAGCTTTTGAAAATCACTGTCAGTTGGGTTCAAAGCTACGGATTTATAAATTGTTTTCGTCGACGACGGCCCCTCGGGATAAAATCTTACAATCGATTACGACTCGGATATTTGGTCAACGATACATGTAAGTTGAGGGTGCAAAAATACTCTTTTTATTTCGTTTAAGTTATTGTTTTATCGTTTTATTGCTCTCTGTCGCTTTTTATTACTCTCTGTTGCTTCATTGTCTGTCGTTGTATTTGTTATGTTCGTTGCTCGTTTTAGATTTGTACTCCTCGCATGATTTCGACATATATGTATAGATAGGTCGTGTCCCTTGTTTGCTTAGTATTCATGCTCGATTTCCTTGTGTAATATGATCGGAATTTCCTCGTTAGTTTGATTAGTTCATTAACTTAGTGTACAGCCAGATTATATTCACGTTTAATTATGTTAGATGTCTGAAGTTGGTCTTTCATATCTTTCCAGTTCTGTGATTCACGTTCTCGCGTTTAGTTTAGTTCCCATTGATCTTGTTCTGTCGTTTATTGGTTTCGTATTTAGTCGCAATAAACATGAAAGAATCGTGCAGTGCCGGGCTTTGTCTGTTGTCTTTTCTGATTTGCTTGTTCAACCTTCAATCGCGTAACTCCTCGGTGTATGAACTTGTGTTACTTGGAATTTCATGTACTGTGCTTATTTAGGTGTCTATGTTTGCTTGAATTTTAATCGTATTTGACTACCTAAGCACTTGCTTGTGTGAATATTAATTGGTTTTTAGTTGCACCCACGTTATTTGCTCATGATTAGTGTGATTATTTAGTTGAGTTTAATTATTAGTTTACACGTTTTTTTAGTATGTTTGTTCGTGTTTGTTTATCACGGTTTGTGGATGTCTGCATATTTACTTAGGGGTATTTGATTAACAATTTGTATGTTTGTTTATGTTTATCTGTACAACAATTTGTTTATGTCCGCATGTTCTTTAGTTGTACTTGATTTTTTTGGTTTATACGTGTGGTTGTGTTTGTCTGTCAATTTTTGGTATTCGTATGGAGTATTTATTTGTGTTAGATTAATTCATGCTGCTTCTTTATTTGCACGTTTTATGTGTAGTGTTGTTGGGCGTAGAAGCTTGTATAGCTTAGGCTCTTGTGCGTTTGATTGCATTTGTGTGTATATTAGTTATTTCTTCGTACTTGTATGTCATTTTTTATTCGCCTGCCGCTAACGTTTGTTAATCTATCTTATGCTGTCGGTAAGTATTTCTGCTTCCTTTCTTTGTTTGCTAGAATAGTAAATGAACCCATGTTAAATAACTTCGACGAAATTATATGTGCATTAAACGACTTAGAAAGGATGTAATTTATTTAGGGTTAAAATATTGTTTGCATATCTGCATGTGTACTCATAATGGCCATGGTTTTACTTAGTAGAGACCGTTTTTATAACGGGCGGGGGTAGGTGTTAAATTAATGAAATTCTTTTAAACTTCCTAACACGTAAACTCACACGAACTCATTTTCTCTAAAACTGGTTTTCTAAATTCCATATAAAATTTAGTGGCGACTCTTTTCAAATGAAAATGTTTTTGAAATAAAACATCGCGTGGATCAAAGTCCCTTGTCCACAATTTGGCGACTCCGCTGGGGACAGTGAAACTTGAAAAGTAAAATGATGGCTATTTAGAGTACCCTTTCTTTTTTTACGTTATTTATGCATCATACTGTTAGGATTCGAACCATTTCTCCCTTTGGGTCGATCTCAAAGTAGGGAAATGACGTTCACTGTGTCTGATTCAAATATCAAGGTGGTTCCACCGAGGTTAGCAACCGCCGTCTCCCCATTTCGTCTCTGACTTATGGAGGATTGTGAGTTCCCTAACAACGTGGAATCATTGGCATGGACCCTTTTTGAGACTTAGAATAGTCTAGGTCATGCATTGCATCCTTGAACTGCGTGTGACTAATTGCTCTGTGAATTCCAAAGCCTTATTTTAATCTTTTTTTTTTTTTTATCAAAACTGTAATCTTTTCAATCGAATATTTTCCAAAAAATTTCTTTTAGCTGAGATGCTGTTTTTTTTTTTTTAAGATTAGAATAATCTTCGATATCTCTTTTGAAACGATTTTTGACTTAAGCTGAAATGCTTTCCTTCTAAAAAATCATTCTTTAAGCTGAAATGCTGTCTTTTTAGGATTAGAATAATCTTAAATATTTTCCAACCCTACCTCATTTGAAAAAGATTTTTGATTCGAGCTAAAATGCTTTCCTTCAAAAAAAAAATAAAAAAAAATCATTCTTTAAGCTGAAATGCTGTCTTTTTAGGATTAGAATAATCTTAAATATTTTCCAACTTTAGCTCTTTTGAAAAAAGATCTCTTTCCAATCGAATATTTTTTCCCCAATAGATTTTTCTAGCTGAAATGCTGTCTTTTTAGGATTAGAATAATCTTAAATATTTTCCAACTTTAGCTCTTTTGAAAAAAGATCTCTTTTCAATCGATTTTTTCCGAAAGTTTTTTTCTAGCTGAAATGCTGTCTTTTTAGGATTAGAATAATCTTAAATATTTTCCAACACTATCTCTTTCGAAAAACAAAGATTTTTGTTTAAGCTGAAACGCTTTCCTTCTAAAATTAGAATAATCTTAGATATTTTCTGAATATTAGCTCTTTTGAAAAAAGATTTTTTCTTGGCTGAAATGCCATCCTCTTAGGATTAGAATAATCTTATATTATTTTCGATTTTAGTCTTTTTGAAAAAAATCTCTTCCTAGCTGAAAGGCTATTCGTTTAGGATTATATTAATCTTAAATAATTTTCTGAATTTTAGCTCTTTTGAAAAAAGATCTCCTCCAAGCTAAAAGGTTATTCGTTTAGGGTTAGAATAATCTTAAACATTTTTTTTTTCTATATTAGCTCTTTTGAAAAAAGATCTTTTCTTGGCTGAAATGCCATCTTCTTAGGATTAGATTAATCTTGTATAATCTTCGATATTAGCTCTTTTTAAAGATATTTTCTAAGATGAAATGCTATTCATTTAGGATTAGAATAATCTTAAAAGATTTCCGATAATAGCTCTTTTGAAAAAAGATCCATTCCTAGCTGAAATGCTATTCATTTAGGATTAGAATAATCTTAAAAGATTTCCGATATTAATTCTTTTGAAAAAAGATCCATTCCTAGCTGAAATGCTATTCGTTTAAGGTTAGAATAATCCTAAACAATTTTAGATATTGTCTCTTTTGAAAAAAAAAAAAAATCCTTTCTAAGCTGAAATGCTATCCGTTTAGGGTTAGAATATTCTTAAACAATTTTCGATATTAGCTCTTTTGAAAAAAGATCTTTTCTTGGCTGAAATGCCATCCTCTTAGGATTAGAATAATCTTAAATAATTTTCGATTCTAGCTCTTTTGAAAAAGATCTCTTCCGAGCTGAAATGCTATTCGTTTAGGGTTAGAATAATCTTAAATAATTTTCGATATTGCCTCTGTTGAAAAAAGATCTCTTCTAAGCTGAAATGCTATTCTTTTAGGGTTAGAATAATCTTAACCAATTTTCGACATTAGCTCTTTTGAAAAAGGGTCTTTTCTTAGCTGAAATTAAAATGCTATTTGTTTAGGATTAGAACAATCTTAAATAATTTTCGATCTTAGCTCTTTTGAAAAAAGATCTTTTCTAAGCTGAAATGCTCCTCGTTAGGATTAGAAAATCCTAAAACTTTTTTTCTTAAAAAAAATTATTATCTTTTGAAAAAAGATCCTTTTATAAGCCGAAATGCTATCCATTTAAGATTAGAATAATCTCGAACAGTTCTTAACACTAACTCTTTTGAAAAAAGATCCTTTTATAGCTGAAGTGCTATCCGTTTAAGATTAGAATAATCTCGAACAGTTTTTAACACTAACTCTTTTGAAAAAAGATCCTTTTATAGCTGAAATGCTTTCCGTTTAAGATTAGAATAATCTCGAACAGTTCCCAACACTAACTCTTTTGAAAAAAAAATCCTTTTCAAGCTGAAATGCTACCCGTTTAGGATTAGATTAATCCCGAACGATTTTTTAACACTACGTCTTTTGAAAAAAGAATAGTTTTTAAGCTGAAATGCTATACGAACGCTTTTGAAATGCTGCCCATTTGGGAAAAGAATTTTTTCCAACCAAAACGAAGTTTTTCAAAGGTAGAATCTAGCCCAAGTTAAACTGAAATTTCGAACACAGTAAGCTTTTTCTTTGTAGTCGAAGTGCTGCCCATTTCAAACCTCAACTTCAAAAATAGGTTTCTTTTTCAAGTCGCGAGTAAGCATGAAATGCATCGAGTCGAGTCTAAGTCGTGTATAGTAAGTCTAGTCCATCTAAAAGTCTTATAGGATTTACCTAGTTGGGTCACCTAGGCCTACTCTTGGGCCCAAGTCATGCATGTCAATTTTTTAGTTTTGAGTCAGGGCACAATAATGTCTCATCCAGACTATTTTTTTTAGAAGTCTTGTATAAACCTTAGAAGCTTATTGGTTCAAACGAGCTAACTACTTCAAGTCCATGTCTAGTTGGGTCTAAGTCCCGTACTATGAGTCAGTCTTCAAGTCCATATGTCGCATGCATTTGCATAGTTAGGTCGTAGACCATGTCGTTACGTTCTGAGTCTTTTCATGATTAATCTGGTCCAGTCCATTTGCATTCCGAGTTGTTACAAATAGTGTCGAAACCGTGTCGATTTCTGAACCTGAGTCGCATATTCTTCTCCTTAAGTCAAAGTCAAGTTGCAAAAGTGGGGTAACTTTCAAACCAAGCATCTGAATAAACTCTTGAAATAAGAAAAGTTCAAAGCCGAGGTTGGTGGTTATAAGTCAGAACTCGTATTCAAGTCTTATGTCTGAGTTGAGTCTAAGATTCGTTTTTCCACATTTATTTCTAACTCCTTCTCAAAATCAATGAAATTGATCTTGTCTCTAATTTGCTTCCATAATCCAACTAATGAAAATGCACAACACACTCGAAGGGTGTCCCTGGGGTAGAAATACGTATTCAATTCTAAGGTGCAACACCAACTCAAGACAAAAACAAAGACAAAAGGGTTTCCGACAACAAAAACAAAAAGGGTTTCAATTCCATTAGTCAACTTGTGGTATACTACTCCTCTGCCTTTGGAGGAGGATCCATTAATTTGGAGCTCCATAGTGGTAAATGAATTTGATCGCGACCAAAGGTACGAATATTCATGGATCGCCCTCCGTGTACTCGATCGCGTGCCTAATAAGCAAACGAACTTGTCAGAGGAGTCTGGCGTGATATACATACGACCACGAAGTTGGAACAAGCCCAAGCCACAAAGGGCGCGGCATATTCTCGAAAACGCAAACAAGAATACAGAAATACAAAAAATTGAGTGGCAACACATCGGAGATCGAAGATCAAAGTCAAAATTAAAGGCGAAGCCAAAACGGTCAGAAAGTACCATCAAAGCTTTTTAAGTCGTTCTCAAAACGGTAATAGAGACATAGTCTAGAATTCCGAGAATCATGGGCTTATGTAGTTGCACCTAAGCGTTTAGGGTCAACAAGAGATCCGCCAGTACTTCACAAGCTAGAACAAGATACAACATGATACCTTAGGTGAAACCTTCGAGTGGTACACACGAAAAAATGCCATGTTTATGCACCTTGATCGAACTACATCGGATTTGATTTCGCCCCACGCGAATATGTAGGCAATCCTTTAGAATAAGGGATACAATCCGCCACCACCCATCATCCAATTTGTCATCTTGTCAATTTTTTACGGGTCTTTACGAAGTCCAAATGAAGCAACTTTTGTTGAGTCTGTCTTAGTGCTCGATTTAGATTAAGATGAGAATCAATGTTCTGATAAGTAATTGTCTAGTCTTGGAATGATCTTGTTCTTAACGGGAATTGGCAAAGATGTTTACTTTGACAGTTAGTTCGCGTCTCGACAAAAGAATTTGCTTAGGGGGAGAACATGATACTATTAACCCACGTCTATTTCAAACCACTCGTCAATCATCCTAAAGGACCCTGCACAGTTACTAGTCTACTCGTCATTGAAACGTCGTCTTAGGTCGAGCCGGTCATGGTCGAACGTTCAAATGTTAGTTGCTCGTGTCACGTTGTTGTCGCATTCATGTCACATTCGTGCCGTATTTCATGCTAACTTGGCCATGCTTCAATTTTAAAATCTCAAACATTTCAAGAACCTTTTTGCAAAGTTTGGTCGATGATCCGAGGTCAAATTTCAAATACGGGCAGATGACCCACTTCAATTTTCAAAATGATGCTTGCGGGCCGATGGCCCATTTTAATTTCTAAATGATGTTTACATTCAGAGTCGATGACTCTTCTTAATTTTTTAAAAAAAAATTGATGTTTGCAAAGCGGGTCAAGGACCTAATACCCCGTGTCAATTTTCAAGTAACTTTTGTAGTCTAGGTTAGACTCGCAATCCAACTTTAAAAACGATGTTTTTAAACTAGGTTAATGGCCGAATTATTCGAAGTGCTTAAAATCCAAAGTTCAGGTCGATGACCTCTTTCGATTTTCAAATGAAATTTACTATGCGGGTCAATGACCTATCCATTTTCCAAAATGCGGGTCGATGACCCATTTTCAAATGATGCCTTCTGCTCGGGTTGATGACCCATCCGCCTTTTCCTCAAAATACGGGCCGATGGCCCCAGTTTTCAAATGATGAACATAGTTCGGGTCGATGACCCATCCACTGAAATCAAAATGCGAGTTGAAAACTCATTTTCAAAAAATGTTTATAGTCGACGACTCATCCACTTTTCAAGATGCGGGTTGAAGACCCATTTTCAAATGATGTTTATAGCTCGAGTCGATGACTCATCCACTTTTCAAGATGCGGGATGAAGACCCATTTTCAAATGATGTTTATAGTTCGAGTCGATGACTCATCCACTTTCCAAAATGCGGGTCGATGACCCATTTTCAAAAGATGTTTACGGTTTTCGGTCGACGACTCATTTTCAAAAGATGTTTACGGTTTCCAGTCGAAGACCCACCACTCTTTAATCTCAAAATATAGGTCGAGGACACAAAATTTTGAATAACTTCTCAGGTCGGGGTCGATGATCCATCTGTCATGTATCTATTTGAAATGCAAATCGAGGACGCAAATGTTGGTTTTAGCTCGGGTCGATGACCCATTTCCAGCGCGATATCTATTTTAGCTCACTACTTAAAGTTCGGATCGATGATCCATCCTTTTGTTTAAAAAGTAGGTCGAAGACCCATTTCCAAATTAATATTCTCAGTTCGGATCGATGATCCATTATCCCTTTGGTTTAAAAAAGCAGGTCGAAGGCCCATTTCCAAATTAGTATTCTCAGTTCGGATCGATAATTCATCCCTTTAGTTTAAAAAGCAGGTCGAAGACCCATTTTCGAATTAAAATTCTCAGTTCAGATCGATGATCCATCCTTTTTGTTTAAAAGTAGGTCGACGACCCATTTTCGAGTAAGATTCGCAGCTCGGATCGATGATTCATCCTTTTTGTTTCAAAAGTCGCAGATTTCACTATGTGAGTCGTGTGCTATGATTTGTTTTTAAGATTGAGCAGGAACGCTCCAACCGGGGGCTCTAAAGTCGTAAACCTTAGACCCCGACGACAGGATGACATCCTCAAAGATGAAGAAGTACTAGCAGAAGCTAAAAGGAGTGATACTCCCAAAAAGAATACAGATATAGGCTTTACTCAATCGAGTAAACAAATATCGTTTGTTTTGGGCCGAAGCAGCAGAAAGCTACAGGCCAGCGAGCTCGAACTACGATACGGGTTTGATTCTGTCACAACGGATACGTAGGCGCCTAAGGATAAGGCTCAACCCACACTTTCACGAAAATAAAGGCATCCAAAAACAAGTTTCAGGTATGATTTCCTCTTATGGCTGGTGAGCGTATATACACAGGTCTAAGGGACCATAAACGACCCGTGAGGCTCTCAAGTTGTGATCTTCGATCAACTCGTGAGTCTACTTTGACTTTCGTCTGTCCAAGCCTTAGTCAAAGTGGGGGCTCTGTTGATACCCGTATCTGTCGATATGGAAATTTATAGAAAACCCGACAAACGCCCAATGATGATAGGACAACAGGTATTTCGTGTCATTTATTTGAGTTCGTTTTACGAAGTAAGTCGGGCGCCGTTGACGTAACATTTTATTAATTTAAATGATATTTAAATTAGTGTGTTGACAGGGTAAGTGTATTCTGTCAAAAAGTTTGTTTTATTGAAAATAAAATATTTCGATTTGAAAAATCATTTTAAGTAACTCGATTTGAAAAATCATTTTTACAAATTCAATATTTGACTTGAAAAGTCATTTCTCGTGCTTTTAAAACAGTTTATTAAATCGTATTCGATTTAATTCGTTTTCTTAACAGCAAGTTTAAAAGCTCGTTTTAAGCCCAGTTTTAAAGAGCGATTTTGAGCCCGTTTCAACACGAATTTCAAAGCCCTTTCTACCCATCCTTCCCCTCGAATACCCTGACCAAACACAACCATAATCAGCCCAAATAATTCACAGAAAGACAGTCCCAAACCCCCATCCCGTGCCCTGTTTTGGGACAGCCCAAATTCGGACCAAGACCCGACTTTTTGGGCATCAAACTCGTGCCCATGAACAAGAGCCCAGACCTGACCTTCATGACTCATTCACCTTTGCTTAACCCTCAAGAAAACCCCCTCCAAAACCCTAAAAGATGTCGTGGACAGTAGCAGCCCGAAAACAGGGCATAGCTGCTCTTTTACCTTCAAAAAACCCTACTTGTTTGTCCCTATATATACACACCATCCACAAGCCTTCAGGACACACGAAATATACAGCTCACACACATAAATTCAGGCCACAAAGAGCCTCAAACAAAGCCCCCAGAGAAGACGAGATAGACACACGAAAAACAGAGCATCCTTTTCTGATTTTCGTGCAGCTATCCCTGTTCTTCCTCGTTTTTCGTGTTGTAAACTTCTCAATCTCTCTGGTTTGTTTACCTAATCTTAAAGTTCACCTTACCATGATTCTAAAACATCTTTCGGTTCGAAATTTCGTTGAGAAACGAAGGAACTACAAGCTTTTGAAAATCGCTGTCAGTTGGGTTCAAAGCTACGGATTTATAAATTGTTTTCGTCGACGACGGCCCCTCGGGATAAAATCTTACAATCGATTACGACTCGGATATTTGGTCAACGATACATGTAAGTTGAGGGTGCAAAAATACTCTTTTTATTTCGTTTAAGTTATTGTTTTATCATTTTATTGCTCTCTGTCGCTTTTTATTACTCTCTGTTGCTTCATTGTCTGTCGTTGTATTTGTTATGTTCGTTGCTCGTTTTAGATTTGTACTCCTCGCATGATTTCGACATATATGTATAGATAGGTCGTGTCCCTTGTTTGCTTAGTATTCATGCTCGATTTCCTTGTGTAATATGATCGGAATTTCCTCGTTAGTTTGATTAGTTCATTAACTTAGTGTACAGCCAGATTATATTCACGTTTAATTATGTTAGATGTCTGAAGTTGGTCTTTCATATCTTTCCAGTTCTGTGATTCACGTTCTCGCGTTTAGTTCAGTTCCCATTGATCTTGTTCTGTCGTTTATTGGTTTCATATTTAGTCGCAATAAACATGAAAGAATCGTGCAGTGCCGGGCTTTGTCTGTTGTCTTTTCTGATTTGCTTGTTCAACCTTCAATCGCGTAACTCCTCGGTGTATGAACTTGTGTTACTTGGAATTTCATGTACTGTGCTTATTTAGGTGTCTATGTTTGCTTGAATTTTAATCGTATTTGACTACCTAAGCACTTGCTTGTGTGAATATTAATTGGTTTTTAGTTGCACCCACGTTATTTGCTCATGATTAGTGTGATTATTTAGTTGAGTTTAATTATTAGTTTACACGTTTTTTTAGTATGTTTGTTCGTGTTTGTTTATCACGGTTTGTGGATGTCTGCATATTTACTTAGGGGTATTTGATTAACAATTTGTATGTTTGTTTATGTTTATCTGCATACAACAATTTGTTTATGTCGCATGTTCTTTAGTTGTACTTGATTTTTTTGGTTTATACGTGTGGTTGTGTTTGTCTGTCAATTTTTGGTATTCGTATGGAGTATTTATTTGTGTTAGATTAATTCATGCTGCTTCTTTATTTGCACGTTTTATGTGTAGTGTTGTTGGGCGTAGAAGCTTGTATAGCTTAGGCTCTTGTGCGTTTGATTGCATTTGTGTGTATATTAGTTATTTCTTCGTACTTGTATGTCATTTTTTATTCGCCTGCCGCTAACGTTTGTTAATCTATCTTATGCTGTCGGTAAGTATTTCTGCTTCCTTTCTTTGTTTGCTAGAATAGTAAATGAACCCATGTTAAATAACTTCGACGAAATTATATGTGCATTAAACGACTTAGAAAGGATGTAATTTATTTAGGGTTAAAATATTGTTTGCATATCTGCATGTGTACTCATAATGGCCATGGTTTTACTTAGTAGAGACCGTTTTTATAACGGGCGGGGTTAGGTGTTAAATTAATGAAATTCTTTTAAACTTCCTAACACGTAAACTCACACGAACTCATTTTCTCTAAAACTAGTTTTCTAAATTCCATATAAAATTTAGTGGCGACTCTTTTCAAATGAAAATGTTTTTGAAATAAAACATCGCGTGGATCAAAATCCCTTGTCCACACAAACCCGCAGAGAAAGACTCCAGAGGGGCCATCGTCAGCTGCACAAGCCGTCACGTCGACTATCCCCCACCACGGTACCGACCAACGGATGGCCGATGACCTCACAAGATCGGGAAAGTAATCGTCAGGACGATGATGTGGGTCCAGCCATCTTATGTAACGATTAGTCACGCCCCCAGCAGAGTGTGACCCTTCAAGGCTAATGTCGCCCAGCACGTTTAGACGCTCCATCAGCCATACCTGAAGGATCAAGGGACACCCTCGGTATGGACGCTCCCTATAGCACGCTCGGTCATCCAGGCCCAGGATCGTCTCAGCCAAAATCACAGCAGAAGGGTTACAACCATACTCCATCTGTTGGACAACTGTGATCAAACGAGGGTCACCAAGCGCTCCCTCATACAACGAGTGGGGGAACATGTAACGGTGGATTAAACAGAATGCCAGCGCCCTTTTCCTAGCACCAAAAGAAATCGTCTCATTATTGCGGTTCATAAACCACTGGCACAGACGATTAAGGTTGATACGGCTCCCAACGAAAAGCTCTTCCACCTCGACACGGGTCATCTGGAGATAGTTGTGCACATGCCTCTTATGCTCTACCTCCTGCCTTACACACACGGGTATGTTAGTCCGCAACCAACCACCAATAGCTCCAAACTCCTCAACCAATGGACAGACCTCTCCACCAGGAAAGCGGAACACGTGAAAACTTATGTCCCAATAGTCGAGACAGGCATCTAAGAACTCGGGCTCCATTTGAACCTGCCTTAGACCCATGAGTGCCCCGAAACCGCAATTTCTCAAGTCCTTCTCCTCCAGCCCCGACAAGGATGAACACCAACGACGCAAGTTCCCTTCAAAATTCGCCATAATTCGACAAACGTTTGAAGGTACCGGGAAAAGCGATAGACCTATCGACGCCCTGCGCGCGCCCGTCCTCGCCCCGTGCGGGGGCGCCGGGAAAGCGGAATGCGCCTCGCAGGAAAAAGGGGTGCGAAGTTTTGAGAAAAATGGGGGAGATCATTGCATGAATTTGTGACCAAAAAGAAAAGTAGAAAATCCTTTTTGAAAGTGTATTTTCGGAGTCGCCACCAAATATTAAAGGAATTTGGAACCTATTCAACGCGTCTTGAAATACAAGACACGAGTGTCTCAGATTTCAAGGTGCGTCGATACCTATCAATCTGAGGTTTGAAACCAGAGAAGGGGTTCGGAGTGAGGTTACTTTTCGAAAGTTTTGACAAAATGAGTTTTGAAAACAGTAATCAAAAAGCCTACATAAGAGTAGTCTCTACTAATTTGAAAACATTTGCTTAATTTCGATATTTGGGCTAAAAGTCACGCTACGTACAAGTGCGAATAAACATGACTCGATTAAAATGCATAAATAATGTAAATTGTCAAAATAATGACATATTGCTATAGGAAATGTACGTTAAATAATAATTTATTGACTAAATTATTACTATAGACGTTATTTTCCGACCTCGTATTAGAATTTGTGAAAAACCCTCAGTTTTGACATGCTAAAAGACTCTATGAAACGGTACAATTTAGTGTTGGATCCGTGAATCTAGTCGTCATTTAATGCATGAATGAGGACTTGCATAATTATAGAAGTGTCGTCGGATTGCTTTAGTGATAATGAGTCGTTTATTTATGCGATATTGGCGGGGTTTAGGCGGATTATGAATCTGAATTGCTACAACCGTATTACGAATACGGCCGCTAGTGCCAATATCGGGTTTGGGGTTAATGTAACCCCATTGTCCGAAGTCTCAAACGTCTAGCCCGTAGGTAAACTGTTTACCTTTCGAAAATGTAAAGACGGTATTTTTGAGTGGATTTTGTGAATAGTGTATGAGTGCTAAAAGCCGGGTATTGAAAATGAATGAAGTGGGTTGGTATTTATAGAGTTTGGCTGGTTTACGTGGGATAGCAAAACTTAATACTTTGTATCTGAGCGTTTAAGTTTGCTTGAGTTAGATATTTTAAAGAAAAATTAAAAAGCGGTGGTACAAAACAAAAAGTAAATCGCCGTAAGCAGCGATTTGATTTTTAATCGCTTTGTCAACCGGCGATTTCATTTTTGTTTTAATTGAAATTTGTTTATGCCGCCATTTGGTTTTGGGGTTTGATTAAGTAATGATTATGTTTTGTTGTTTACTTATGAGCTAAGTCTTTGTTGATTTTGGTCAATTTCGGTTTTAGTGTTTCGGTTTTTGTCGTGTTTTTAGTTTTGGCTTGAAATAAAATAATATTAGGTTATATTATTTTATGGTTTCATAAAACCTAACTTTGTGAAAATGTGACACGGGGGCACTTTGGCCCGCTTTGAGTGTTGTGTTAGTGTGCGTTTTTGGGTCGTTTTTGTAAGTTTGGGCCGTTTGTAGCTAGTTGGGCTGTTTTGTGGCTTGGCTTAATAAGGCGTTCCTATATTGTGCTCGTGTTACGCTCATGATGACTAAAATTGACATTTACTTTCATGATTATGCAAGTCCAAATTAATACGCTAAAAATGACTAATACGTTTTAGACACTTTTGTACCGTTTCGACTCTTTTAAAAGCATGTATGAAAGTCCTTTTCATCATCCGGTTTGTTTTTGGAGTGCGGATACGGGTATCTACAGAGCCCCAGTTTGGTGAGCTCGGACAAAGCGTTAGTCAAACTTAAAGATAGTATCAGGACCATTACGGTCTCGATACTACTGGCGCTAAGCATGTGTCTTATGGGAGAGACGAGGACTTAGCGTCGGGAAATGCGGGGAGGGACGACATGTTTTTAAGGACATGACGGTCCTACATGTTTAAGGGCATGTCAGCCTGCATGTGGCCTGAGTACTCCCAGCTGGCGCCTTTGCTTGTGTTTCCGTTTGTGCTCCTTGCTTTGCTTGCGCTTCTGGCTTGCGCTCCTTTGCTTTGCTTGCGCTTCTGGCTTGCGCTCCTTTGCTTTGCTTGCGCTTCTGGCTTGCGCTCCTTCGCTTTGATTGCGTTTCTGGCTTGCGCTCCTTTGCTTTGCTTGCGCTTCTGGCTTGCGCTCCTTGCTCTGCTTTCCTTGCTGGACGTCTCGTAGAAGAGGTTACGCGTTTTGGTTTCTCATAAAAAGGGCTAGGTTTTTATGAACGTCTCGTGAGGAGGCTACGTGTTTTGTATTTCTCATAAAAAGGGCTAGGTTTTTATGAACGTCTCTTAAGGAGGCTACGCGTTTTTCTCATAAAAGGTTAGGTTTTTATGAACGTCTCGTGAGGAGGCTACGTGTTTTTGTATTTCTCATAAAAAGGTCTAGGTTTTTATGAACGTCTCTTAAGGAGGCTACGCGTTTTTGTATTTTTCATAAAAGGTTAGGTTTTTATGAACGTCTCTTAAGGAGGCTACGTGTTTTTCTCATAAAAAGTTAGGTTTTTATGAACGTCTCTTAAGGAGGCTACGCGTTTTTTGTATTTTTCATAAAAGGTTAGGTTTTTATGAACGTCTCGTGAGGAGGCTACGTGTTTTTGTGTTTTAACGTCTCGTGAGGAGGTTACGTGTTTTTGTTGGTTGGGTTGAAATCGTGTTTAAAATGGGTTGAAAGGTGTATTGGGCCGAGGAAATGGCCCAAAACCAAACAGAAACCCATGAAACAAAAATAAAATCGCCAGTAAACTGGCGATTTCGTTTTTGTTTTGTGAATCTGTATAAAAGTCGGGGAAGAGAAAGGAGGAAGGTTTATTTCGTTTCTAAAATAAAAACTAAATCGATAACCTTAAAAATCAATCCGGCGATTTTCTAGACCAAAATTTGATTTTCCGACTCCTACAATTCATCATGGACCAAGGTACGTATTCAACTCACTTGGTTTTTCGGGTTTTGAAGTTTGTTTGAGTCGGTTTTAACTCGAAATACCGTTTTCTAGGGTTTGGGTCGAAAATGTCGGTTTGATTCGAGTTTAGCTCTCGTCCTTGCTTAAAAACGTTAGCCATGGTTTTTATAGTGCTTGCCTCGCTTGTCTTGCTGTCGTTGCGTGAAAACCCGACTTGTGGCCTCGATTATCGTGCGTTTCGACTCGGAGGGCATTTTGGTCATTTTTGAAAACGTCCCGAAAATGGCTCGAAACTTCGGTGTAGCTTACCCATTAGCAGTGTAACGCGTTGGTGAGCTCGGTTTGTTGAAATGTGCGGGAAAAGTGGTTCGTTTGGGTGGAAAACCGTGTAGAAGGGGGTAAAGTCGGGGTTTTGCTCTGTTTTCGTTACTTAAAACGATCCCGATTGGCTTGGTTGTTTTGGAAGTGTTGTAGTATGCTAGGGTATAGGTTTGGGTGGCTTGTGTGCCAAAAACGGCCTGAAAAACCGTAATTTTTCGTGTGTTTTGGTATAAGGGCCAATTTTGGTCGAAATTTTTCGGTTCCGAAACTTGCCCGAATTCTCTGTATTGTGTTTTCATGGCTAGTATGGTACACTTTTAGTCTTGTTTTGCAGGAAATGTGTGGTTTGGAGGTGTTTTGGAGCGTTTTTTGTAGTTTAGGCTAGGTTTCAAAAAGTCGCTTTTCCTCGCTGCGTGCCAGATTAATGGTATGTATGGTAATGTATGTTGTCTGTGTTGGCTAGGGGGTTGTTTTGTGAGAAGTGGGGGCTTTTTGGGTTGAGTTATGGTCAAGTAAAGGTCGTTTTTGTAGTTTGGAGGTGTTTTGTAAAAGCTATTCAGTCGAGGTGTTCGGGACATCGTTTTCGCATGAAATTTTTTGCATGAGCTTATTGTGATTTATGGGTTGGGTTTGTGTCAGCAAATATGGGTTTCTGGCTTTCTGTAGCGTTTTTCCCTCTTCTGCTATTTTTGGTTTAAAAAGGCCTGCTTTCTGCTGTTTTGGCCAATTCTCTGCTGCTTTTGTGCGTGCTTGCTCTTAACTTGACTGAGTAGGACGTATATATCGTATACGTCTCATGGATTTCGGTTTCCTGTGCTTCTGCTCCGTTTTGGCCTTATCTGTCAAAAATGGGCCTATGGCTTGCTTTTTGCTGCTTTGTCTTGATCTTTCTAGAATGATTTGCTGTTGCCGTTTTCTGAGTATGTCTTTGAATCTTGTGCAGGTGATCCTAGGCCTCCAGCGCCTACTTCCAGTGACATGGATCGGGTTTTGGCCGGCGTTGACTTTCTTGTTATTCAGGCGAGCACACTCCTACTGCGGGGATGCCTGCGCCCTTGGAGGTTTCCGACGGTCCGTCTCAGTCGGACTTGCTGAGAGCTTTTCCTCAGACGCCTGGAGCTTCTACGACGCCAGGGAGTGAGTTTCAGGGCGCCGCTGCGGAGTCTCCGGCCTTTTCTGCTAGTGGTGCTAGTGCTGTTGGTGCGTCGCCTGGGCTTTCTGCTAGTGGCCTGGGACGTGGTGCTGTTTCCGGTGGTCCTGAGCCGCCAGTTAGTGGTGTGGGTCGGGACGTTCTTTGCCGAGTCGCTGCTTTTGGTAATGAGTACGTGAGAGCCGCGTCGTTGGCGGACGCGTCTTACGTGACGCTAGCGGTAGTGGAGCTGCTGCCGGGTCGTCGAGGTCTCCTGTTGGTGGCCGAGGTCAGGCCCAGGGTGTCGTCCCAGAGTCTTTGCAGGGGCGCGGACGTGGCGCTGCTGTGGAGACGTCTGAGGCTCCTGGGGGAGGCCGTGGCGGAGGTCGGGGCGTAGCTGCAGGGTCTCTGCAGGGGCGTGGCCGTGGTCTTTGGAGGGACGCGTGGCTCAGAGGGGCCGAGGCAGAGGTCGTGGTCTTTGCGCAGGCTTCGCAGGACGTGGCCGCAGCGTTGCCAGGGAGCCTGCGCGCTCCTGGAGGTCGAGTTAGGCCGTGGTCGCGGTCGGAGGAACCCGAGGCCGAAGCGTAAGGTGGATGTGGCACGGTGAGGCGGCGGCCGAGGCGTCGAGCTCGTGGTGCTGCCGAGGGCGGTGACCGGGACGAGGCTGAGGTCGCCGGTGTTGCTGAGGAGGTTGGAGTAGGGGGAGCTCCCGTGGAGGTTCCGCGGAGGCGGGGTCGTGCTCGCGGTCCGGAGCCGCACGAGGACACTTCCGAGTCGGAGGAGTCTTCGAGTGACGAGGAGGGGGTTCCTGAGGAGACTGTGGCTGAGGGGGCTGTCGAGGTTGAGGCTGAGGCCGCCGCCAGCCGCCGCAGCGATGCTCGATTCTTCTTTATTCGCCGCGGGGCCGCCTTTGTGGCCGGGTCGATTCGAGGCCATGCTCAGGAGCAGGTTCAGGATGAGCCTGAGGCAGAGGCTGAGGGTGAGGCTGAGGGCGAGGCTGAGGGCGCGGCCCAGGATGCAGGTGCGGCAAGTCTTGAGGCCGCGACCGAGGTTTTCATGGGGATGGTTGACGAGTTGGGCGCGAGGCCTGACTATCCTCACGGTCGCGTTTGTGGTCGCGGTGGCCTTGGGGACGGGCGTGACTCTGGTTTGAGTCCTTGGAGCACTTGTCGTTCCGAGTGAAGGTCGGTTTCCCGTTAGGCTCGATGAGGACCTTCTCTGGGGTTCGGTCGGTGTTCGGCGTCTTTGAGGGTAGGCTCACCCAGCAGGCGCGGGACATAGTGCTTGGGGCGACTTTGGTCCCTTGGTGCGAAGTGGAGGGAGGTGCGGGGCAGCGGGTGAACTCGCGCCTCAGCTGTATAGGGCGTTGTTGGATAGGTTTTGGGATCGACCAACACCTTCCACATGCCTGGTTACGAGGTTGGCGTGACTCTTTCTTCGTGGGCGGTATTCTGGGTGCCTCATGGCGAGGTGTACTTGGTGGGGCGTGGCGACCTCCTATTGATAGCCCACGAGTCGATGCGCTGATTAGCGGCGGGATTAAGTGCGGGAAGGGCGAGGAGCACACGTTTGACCTCGTGCGATATGGTTTCTTGACTTCTTCGAGGAGGAGGAAGAAGAAAGGGTCTACTCGGCGGCCGAGCGAGAGGGTCTACTGTGGTTGTGGTGGTTCTCGACGGCCACCCACTTTGGCGACAAGGGGGAAGCGGCGTCGGCTTTGTGTTGATGGTATTTGTCAGACATGTCACGCCTAGGTGACTTTGACTGGGTGACTCCTGCTCTGGGTCTGTTGATCCGTTACCTGAGGGACGCAGTGCGCCCTGATCGGATTGACGAGGATTCGGATGTGTCGCTTGTGGGCCCTGGTCTTCTGATGGAGGTAAGGTTCGATTTTTGTAGTTTTTGTTGTTTTGTTTACGCTTTTCTTACGTAGCGTGTGTTTTGTTTGCTTGCAGGCTTGGTGCTATGCTCACTTCCCCTCTCTGCT
This sequence comes from Dianthus caryophyllus, assembly GCA_023091065.1. Classification (NCBI taxonomy): domain Eukaryota; kingdom Viridiplantae; phylum Streptophyta; class Magnoliopsida; order Caryophyllales; family Caryophyllaceae; genus Dianthus; species Dianthus caryophyllus. The sequence continues at coordinate 16,070,405 of CM041527.1, read as the reverse complement.
CCCGGATACGTTCAAGGTTGAGGCGCAGTATCCGGCTTTCCATGCCTACGCGACAGCGGATCGGAAAGGTATTGGCCTAAACTACGATGCGGCTCGGGTGCGCTTCAACGGGATGACGATGGATAAGGTAAGGGTGGTCGTGTTTTGTATTTTGGTCTTTTTGTAGCTTGTTTTTGGGTTTGTTTTTGTGGTTTATAATTTGGTTTTGTTTTGTAGTTTGTTCGCGACCCTTGGAGGAATTTCTGGCGTTCCTCAAGCGATTGCGGCCGCTTTGGTCCCCTTGACAGGCGGCGGCTGTACATTGAGACCCAGTACGGCTCGTACTGGTACTTGGGTGAGCGTCTGTCTGCGCAGACGGGTCGCGGCGGCTTCATCGTACCTGCTCCTCCGCCCTCGGTTTTGTTCGTGGAGACGCCCGACGCTAATGAGCGTCGTGACGTGTATCACGAGGGCGAGTCTGACTCCTTGCTGCGGCGGGATGAGGATTACGTGACTTGGGCACAGCATGCCCTTGCTGACGCTGTGATCGAGGTATGCTTGTTTATCCCTTTTGCTTGTATGTGTTTTGGTTTTAGGAAGCAAAAATTTATCCTATTTTTGTTTTGTAGCGACGTGACCCTGACCTTGAGTTCCAGCCTCCTCCGTTCGTTGAGGACCTGCTGGTTGTTCACGAGGGCTGCTCTCATTCGATCGTCTTTGCTTCCCTGCCTGCGGGTCACCGATGCAGGTCTTGAGAGGTGGGATCCGCGCGTGAGAAAGGTATTAACCCTCCTCTTTGTACAGCATGAGTATTATGTAGTATATAGCCCCCAGTTTGAATAAGATTTTATTGTAAAATCATTATTCAAACTCTGTTGAAGCAGGTTTTTGATTATAGCCCCCAGTTTGAGTAAGATTTTAGTGTAAAATCATTAGTCAAACTCTGTTGAAGCAGGTTTTTGATTATAGCCCCCAGTTTGAGTAAGATTTTAGTGTAAAATCTTTAGTCAAACTCTGTTGAAGCAGGTTTTTGATTATAGCCCCCAGTTTGAGTAAGATTTTAGTGTAAAATCATTAGTCAAACTCTGTCGAAGCAGGTTTTTGATTATAGCCCGATTTGATAAGATTTTAGTGTAAAATCATTAGTCAAACTCTGTCGAAGCAGGTTTTTGATTATAGCCCCCAGTTTGAGTAAGATTTTAGTGTAAAATCATTAGTCAAACTCTGTCGAAGCAGGTTTTTGATTATAGCCCCCAGAAAGCTAAATTGATTTCTCGCATTGTTGCAGGTGACAGCTGAGGTCCACAGGAGGCTGTGGCGGGCGGCCAACCGGTGGCGGGCGGTCGTGAACGAGAAAGTTGTTGACGCTTGCAGGGCGCAGAAGGAGACGGCCGAGGCGCGACTTGAGTTAGCCAGGGTCGGTGAGGAGGGGCGAGATCGCGTCGAAATGAGGTCGCATGCCGAGGAGTCGGGCGAGGGTCCGGCCGAGCCGAGGGTCGATGAGGGGAGCTGGATAGGGCACGTGCTGAGATTGATTCCCTGCGTGCTGTCTTGCAGCGTCGTGACCAGTCGTAGTAGGCTTGGACTTGTATATTTCAGACTTGTATTATGAGTATTAGTATTTGTTGGTAACGGTTTATGTATCAGGATTTGTTATGGTTGGTTGGTTTTTTGGACTTGTAGGTGTTTATGGGTATAATTTGGTTATTTTGTCTTGTTGCGAAAATGCATTACTGCATCGTAGCCGGGTCTGAAATCCTTGCGTATTTGCTTGCCGAGCGATTCGCAAAACATTGTTAGTCGTGAAAGCACATATATACGTCTCGATTGAGGTGACTTCGCTAATGACTGAATTAAATGCAAAATGAAGAGTTTTTGAAAAATCTTTGGTTAGGACATATTTTAGACTCGTAAAAGGCGTTTTTGACATAGTAAAAATGCGAGCTAAAGCGGCGTTTGAGGCGAAAATTCGTGAATCACGAAAATCATATTTTGTGTTGTGTTTAATTTTTGTGTGATTATTGTGTTTTGTAAAAAGTGAAAAATCTGAAATACGGGAATCGATCAATAAATCGAGGCGACGTGACGGGACCAATTTTAGTCGGTCATGAGGTCGGTAAAAAGTAATAGGGGTTAATAAGTTAAATATTTTAGGGTATAGGTGTGTAAGAAGTGTAAGAAATCGAATAATTTTGTCAGAAAAGAAAAAGAAAATCGCCTGTAAACAGGCGATTTGATTTTTAATCCTTTGTTCTGTGCGATTAGAATTTTGTTTTGTGGTTTTTGTTTGATTTATTTTAATCGCTTGTTCACCGTTTAAGTTTTTGTGTTGTATTTCGTCTTACAAATTTCGGCTATAAAAGGAGGGCTAAGTTAGTTCATTTCACTCATCCTCTCGTCTTCTATTCTCGATTTTCCAAAAATATTCAGAATATTTACGGAACATTCGTCGAGTTATGGAGAGTTTTGGAGGTAACTTGCGTCGGTGGTGTGCGTCCGTATCGAATTTGGAAGAGGAAGACTTGAAAGATTGCGGTTTGGGGTCCTCCTGGGTCTAGGGCGGCTTGAATGGAGCCCGAGTTCTGGATGCGTGTCTCGACTATTGGGACTTGAGTTTCCACGTTTTCCGTTTTCCTAGTGGGGAGGTCTGTCCGTTGGTCGAGGAATTTGGAGCCATTGGTGGTTGGTTGCGAACTAACATTCCCGTGTGCGTTAGATCGGGGCCTGGATATAAGAGGCACGTGCAGAACTACCTTCAGATGACTCGTGTGGAGACAGAGGAGTTATTTGTTGGGAGTCGTATCAGCCTCTATCGCTTGTGCAAGCGGTTTATGAACCGCGAAAATGAGACGATCTCCTTTGGTGCCGTAAAAGAGGCGTTGGCATTCTGCTTAGTCCACCGTTACATGTTTCCTAATTCTTTGTATGAGGGAGCGCTTGGTGATCCTCGCCTAATCACTGTCGTTCAAGAGATGGAGTATGGCTGTAACCCTTCCGCCGTGATCCTAGCTGAGACGATCCTGGGTCTGGATGTAACACCCCGTGTTATTTTAACACAATTTGATAAAAGAATTTAATTCCTTAAATTAAATTCATCCTTTTTCCTTTATAATAAAAATGCGTCTGATTTTTTTTTTTCGCTAAATAATACTAAAACTTCTTAAGTCCAAATTTAAAAGTTTGAAAAATAAAGTTTGTTGTAAAAGAAACACATTTCAAAATTTTATAAAAATCAACACTTATACTTTTCCCGTCTCTAAAATTCGGGTCAACAATTTCAAAGACGCAAATCAAAGTCAAGCCACTTTATTTTTTTTCATAATTCACGTACAAAAAAAAACTTACATATCAAAAAAAATATAATCATTTTGATTATTATTTAATAAATAATATTATATTAATATATAGTTACTATTCATTTTCTATTAAACTAGCTTATTTCTAAAATGTCGAAATTCTAAGTTATACTTGATTTAAACTGATAAACTTTTTGACGTTTGTTTATAATTATTTAAATCTATAACATTCAACGAAAAAAATAAGTATTTCGACCTAGGAAATTTTTTATTCAAAATTTCGGATTAAAACTCAAATTTTGTTTTTAGTACCTTTTGAAAATTAGTTTTATTTTTATTTCCGATTTTATTTTAAAACACTATTTTAGGATCGTATCTTTTATTTCGAGACTTTTCGCGTGCGCGCAAATCGAAAATTTCAAAAACGAAAATCGAGCCCGATTTTTATTAGGTTAGTCGACTTATTTGACTTTTCCACACTATATCCTCTTCCATTTTTCTTACACAAAATTAAAGTTTACTTACACCTTTATTTTTATCATCATCACTTTTATTTTCTTTATTTAAATTTAAAGTTTATATATAACAATAATAATACATATACAAATATAATACTAATACATTAATACTACCATTTTTCATTTCCGTCACTTTTAAAAATTTTCTAAAGTAATAAATAAAATATTTTAGTCTTAGAATTTAAAAATAGAGATATTTCAAAAAAATTGTCAAACGCGCACACTTTAACTTTTATCGCTTTTGACGCCCGACTTTTTAAACCCGATTTATTTCGTAAAAACTTTTTAAAAATATCAAGGAGACATTTTTAATGCCAAATAGTAATGTGGACTTAAATTGTTGATGATGGAAGTGATGATGCATTATTTTGTTTTAATAAAACATTATTTACTAAATAAAACTAACTTTAATCTAATTCATTTAATCTAATTTTTGTACAACTTGTTCCACAAGTTCTAAGGACCAAAATTAGCTCATTTTATCCCAAAATGTCGTGGCTCATCACCCCATTTTCTCTCTTTTATTTTTTCCATTTTTCTCCCAAAAACAATTAAAATAAAAACCTTAATATTATTCTAATAATTCCTAAGTGTTCTAAGTTCATTAGTGGGTATTAGGAGCTAACCTTCATGGATTATTTGGGTGTAGAACTTGGGTATTATGGGTGAAGAAAAATCCGATCTAAAATTTATTTTAGATCCCGACGATTAACATCCTAATTAAGGTGACTAGCGTTGTCTTGTATTATCCTTTTTAGTAAATTAGTTTGTTTTGTTATTATAATTTTATGAGTATGAAAATTATGTTAAAAATGTTAAACATCATTTATGTGTGCTTATATGTTTATGTGTTGTATAATAAAATGATAATAAATAAGTAATAATGATAATAGTGTATTTGTAGTAATATTGTTCATATGTTAGTTAAATTAATTTTGAGCATTTTAATTTATGTTCACATGATTTCTATGTTTAGTTATGTTTTAATTGAGTAGTAGTTATATATAAAAATTATGTGAAATATTAAAAATGAGTTTAAAGTGATTAAAAATGAAAAATAAAAATTATATGTTCATGTTTGTATATCTCGGCTTTTCCCTTTATTTTTACTAAATATTCACTTTTAATTTTTGTAAATAATATGTAGTGTTAAGTTAGTTAAAAAGGATGCTACCATGCAAAAAGAATTAAATTAGGAAAATAAATTATAAGTTGTTAAAATCAAAATTTGTGTTCTTGAGCTTTAATATGATCTTCATGTGTGTTCATATGTTATTCATGTTGATGTTCATCATTGTTGTTCATTTTGATTTTATTTTAATTTATGTTTGTTAATAATTTATGTTTATGTTTAGTTATTGTTTTTATATATTATTAGTATTATACTATAAATCAACTTAAACATTATAAATCATTTAGATTAAAAAGTTAGAAATTTAAAGTGTTGAAAAACACTATTCATAAATATAAATGAAATTTTTAGTAAATTTCATTTTAGTTTAAACCGTTTTAGTATAATTAGAATAATTAAATTATAAAGACTTTAAGCTAAAAACCGATAAAGTCGAAAAATGAAAATTTGACCACCACCTTGTATAGCTCACGGCATCTAGGCTATTTTTAGGTTAAATTTTGCTTTTATCACTTTTTAGTTTAATTGTTAAAATAATTTAATTAGTAGTTAATAAATTGAATTAAGAAATTAAAAGAAATAGAATTAATTTTGTATTATATATGTTCTACACGACATTTTAATTTTTGTTGACTAAATTTGACCAAAATGAAATTATCACTAAGTCACTAAAGTTAAATAGTAATTAGAATTGAATTTTAGTATAAATCGATTTAGTTATAAATGAAATATAATAAACCGATAAAAATATGTAATCATTATAAAAATGAACTAAATCGTGTGTTACTGCCTTTGCTATTTGGACTGTTGATTTTGGACATACGGACTATAAATGAATCATCCACGATACTATCACTAACTTAAATAAATTGACGACTAAATTTAACCGAGTCTCGTTTTAAAATAAATATCATTGATCACCTTTTATAAACCGAACTTAACGTTTTTAAAACTAGAATTTTAGAATATTTTTCATAAATGACTAAATACAAAATGAACTTAACGTTTTTAAAACTATGATTTTCGAATATTTTCATAAACGACTAAATACAAACCGAACTTAACATTTTTAAAACTAGACTTTAAAATATTTTCAAAAATTGCCTAAGTACAAAACGAACTTAACGTTTTTGAAACTAGAAATCTATACTTAGGAAATAAAAAGGATTTAGTATAAATACACAAAATATCTTAAGTTTAAATACTTAAAATATCTTAAAGTATAAATACCTAAAATATCTTAAGTATAAAAATACGAATACGTATAAAAATACGTATAGAATACGAAGTATAAAAATACGAAATACGTATAAAGACACGTATAAAATACGGTGAATAGTGAATAGTGAATAGTGAATAATGAATAGTGAAAAGTGAATAGTGAAATACTGAAAATAATTGAAAATTTTACTAAGTATAGAAAATTTAAATTAAAGAAGTAAATAACCTAAAGTGTTTGAAAAACACATAAATAAAATTGGACATACTAATAAACATTTCAATTTGGAAACTTGAAAACGTTAATAATTAACAACACTTCAAATAATAAACGAACGTGTTATGTGATCATATGAAACCTACAAATACTTAAACGTTTGACGCTGAGACTAGGAGAGTCTAGTAACATGTGATATGTAAATATCAAATAAATAATAAATCATGAGTATGTTTAAATAAAAGGTCAAGCTTGGGCCTCAGTTATGAAAACGTCAATCGTAAGTGAAGTGGGGTTAAGATAGTCTTGTGCGGATACCACTATCTCGGCCTCTGGCTTGGGTCATATCGAATAGTGTGGTTTAAGCCGGCAGCCTTATTGCTTAGTGCATCCTGCCCATGCCGTTACGCCTTAAGTCGTATAGCCAATGCCGTACAAGATAATGAAAAATTCAACTCTTAGTGGGTCAGGCTTTAGGAAATAGTCGTTTTATCCTGAGTTAAGGTGCTCTATGAATAGCATAGCCTATTCTTAAATTGGATATTAGTGTATGCATACTAGACTAGGGTTTTATTCCCCTATTTCGCTAAAGTTATCAGGGCCACCGTGACATTATGTGCTTATGCGCTTTGCGGTTCTGTCTCCTTGCCGTGTTTCGTTCTTAGTGGGCGCGACACTTGCATTCGCTCTTACCCTGCGTAAAGATTACTTGACGAGATTGTATCTGAAGTTCGAATCATTTCGAACACTAGAGGATGAGATGCAAGTATTATAGTATTCGGCGTGGTTTACGAGTCGAGTAAGCCTCTGCACTATGGAAGTGAGATGCAATCGATCAGAGTACAAGGGCCTACTCAGTGGTCGCTCGTAGCGGTATATGTGTTGTCTGTTATATGATTAAATGAGAATGAGTGTGTACCATCTTGAAAATTAAAGACCACAACTTTCAGATTGAATCAGATGCATGACGAGAATGTTACAATACGTATGTTTGTTGCGATCCGATATCGCTTTGTAATCCATTGTGTATCTATGATACAAATGATATGATATTATCATTATCTCGCTTTCCTAATTGAATAGCATGCCTATATGATTTATCGTTTTAAATCGCATGTTTATTATGACTAATATGTCTTTACATGCTATATGTTTTAAGCATGTTTATCGTTTTATCATACTATTATAGTTATAAAGCGATAGTAATAAACCAAAGTAATTGAAATCGAGGGTAAGTATGAGCATAGCTAGTCATCATCCGCCAATGGGCATCCCCCATAGTTTATTGTGCAGGACGTTCGTGGACCAGGAGCTGGATTTTGGATGGGGCCACGAGACGCTTTTATGCTTTACTTTTATTGTTTTCCGAGAGATATGTAATATATAACGCTACTCTTTTAAATTCCGTATTTAGAGTTGTTTTATTCAACTCTTGAACGATGTTGTAATATTTTGGGTTTATGTATAATTAATGACGCTGGTTTAAGACTTAATTAATTTCCGCCTTAGTAATTAAAGTCGACTAAAAACCAGGTTGTTACAGTTGGTATCAGAGCTGTCTTGTGACCGTAACATGAATTGCCTAATGCGATTTATGCTTACCTAACGAGAGACACCTGGGCCAGACATTCATCTTGTATGTCAGGCATAGACTTATAGGATCAAATAATAAATTAGATTTTTTTTTTATTAGATCACTTAAATAATGACTTGAATTCGCTTTAAAGTGTGAGGATGGGTAGAAACCATAAGGACCGACCATAGGCTTAGTACTTTTAAATAACAACTACTTCCCTTAAAATAAAATACACTAACTATCGTATGCTTGCTACTTGCTGATGTGACTAACTAAAACTAACAACTATCCTCGGATATAAAATCTAAGTAATAAGTTTAATTCTCGAAGAACGAAGCCATTAGTCGAATACATGACGACAAGACCTCAAACGCGGCAAATGGACGCATCGAGAACCTTACAAACTGATGAGACGTTCAAGATTTGGAAGATTGCTGTCGCAGAAAGGATTTCTATAACTTCATCTAATTATCCTCTCTAACTAAAATTTTTATCTCGTTCTATTTTAAAAATTTCAAGCACTTAAACCTTTATTTCTAAATTTATAATTTCTCAAACCTATAATTCCTAATAACTACCTCTCAAATAAACTTTCATTCCTCTTCCTTAATCTCGCAAAATGATTTCACTTTTGCTTTTCAATTTCATAAACTCCTATTTACTTCTTCTGAAAACCTTTGAATTTATAACTCTTCATTCTTCTAAACTTATTATCTCTTTCAAAATTTAAAGATCTTCGAAAATTTTATAATTCCTCTTTACCTTCTAAAATTAATTCTCATTTTCACCTTTAAATATCTCTGAAAGCTTATTCAATTAATTCTAAAATTTTATTTTAATGATTTTAAATACCTTTGAAATTACTATGTTTTAAATCATATATTCTTTACTTTATATAGTATCGAATTTAATCATTTTCAAAATTTTCAACTTATCAATACCTTTTCTAAATTCCCAACCCTTAAAATGAATTTTTCTCTTTTCTCTTGAATTTGATAAATATGTTTAAAATTTTCTTAAGGAGGTAGGACAAAATATGATGATTTAACATCTTTGATTAAAGTTATTTAGAATCTTTATTTCAACCAACTTTAAAATATATCCTTAATTTCAAATAAAATTATAATTTGTTTTATTTTAAAAACCCTTATAATTTTAATTTAAATTAATTCCGTACAAAACTTCTAGGCCCCACCTTTTTGAAAATCCTTTGAACTCGATTTCGAAAATGTTAATCTAGCAATATTTTTATATTAATTCAAAGTATCCCATTTATAAATATAAAACTTTTATATCCTCCAATATTTTCTACTCTATCTAGAACCTTTATAATATTTCAGAAATTCAAACTTTTTGAAAGGTCTTACTCTATCAAAATAAAATGTTATTATCGAAACTTGTAAAATCTTGTTATCTTCTCTAACTGCCTTGTCTAACTGCGAGCAGATATCCATTCTATTCAAGTTTCGGGACGAAACTTTTCTTAAGGGGGTAGGTTTGTAACACCCCGTGTTATTTTAACACAATTTGATAAAAGAATTTAATTCCTTAAATTAAATTCATCCTTTTTCCTTTATAATAAAAATGCGTCTGATTTTTTTTTCGCTAAATAATACTAAAACTTCTTAAGTCCAAATTTAAAAGTTTGAAAAATAAAGTTTGTTGTAAAAGAAACACATTTCAAAATTTTATAAAAATCAACACTTATACTTTTCCCGTCTCTAAAATTCGGGTCAACAATTTCAAAGACGCAAATCAAAGTCAAGCCACTTTATTTTTTTTCATAATTCACGTACAAAAAAAAACTTACATATCAAAAAAAATATAATCATTTTGATTATTATTTAATAAATAATATTATATTAATATATAGTTACTATTCATTTTCTATTAAACTAGCTTATTTCTAAAATGTCGAAATTCTAAGTTATACTTGATTTAAACTGATAAACTTTTTGACGTTTGTTTATAATTATTTAAATCTATAACATTCAACGAAAAAAATAAGTATTTCGACCTAGGAAATTTTTATTCAAAATTTCGGATTAAAACTCAAATTTTGTTTTTAGTACCTTTTGAAAATTAGTTTTATTTTTATTTCCGATTTTATTGTAAAACACTATTTTAGGATCGTATCTTTTATTTCAAGACTTTTCGCGTCTTGTATGAAATCGAAAATTTCAAAACGAAAAATCGAGCAGATTTTTATTAGGTTAGTCGACTTATTTGACTTTTCCACACTATATCCTCTTCCATTTTTCTTACACAAAATTAAAGTTTACTTACACCTTTATTTTTATCATCATCACTTTTATTTTCTTTATTTAAATTTAAAGTTTATATATAACAATAATAATACATATACAAATATAATACTAATACATTAATACTACCATTTTTCATTTCCGTCACTTTTAAAAATTTTCTAAAGTAATAAATAAAATATTTTAGTCTTAGAATTTAAAAATAGAGATATTTCAAAAAAATTGTCAAACGCGCACACTTTAACTTTTATCGCTTTTGACGCCCGACTTTTTAAACCCGATTTATTTCGTAAAAACTTTTTAAAAATATCAAGGAGACATTTTTAATGCCAAATAGTAATGTGGACTTAAATTGTTGATGATGGAAGTGATGATGCATTATTTTGTTTTAATAAAACATTATTTACTAAATAAAACTAACTTTAATCTAATTCATTTAATCTAATTTTTGTACAACTTGTTCCACAAGTTCTAAGGACCAAAATTAGCTCATTTTATCCCAAAATGTCGTGGCTCATCACCCCATTTTCTCTCTTTTATTTTTTCCATTTTTCTCCCAAAAACAATTAAAATAAAAACCTTAATATTATTCTAATAATTCCTAAGTGTTCTAAGTTCATTAGTGGGTATTAGGAGCTAACCTTCATGGATTATTTGGGTGTAGAACTTGGGTATTATGGGTGAAGAAAAATCCGATCTAAAATTTATTTTAGATCCCCGACGATTAACATCCTAATTAAGGTGACTAGCGTTGTCTTGTATTATCCTTTTTAGTAAATTAGTTTGTTTTGTTATTATAATTTTATGAGTATGAAAATTATGTTAAAAATGTTAAACATCATTTATGTGTGCTTATATGTTTATGTGTTGTATAATAAAATGATAATAAATAAGTAATAATGATAATAGTGTATTTGTAGTAATATTGTTCATATGTTAGTTAAATTAATTTTGAGCATTTTAATTTATGTTCACATGATTTCTATGTTTAGTTATGTTTTAATTGAGTAGTAGTTATATATAAAAATTATGTGAAATATTAAAAATGAGTTTAAAGTGATTAAAAATGAAAAATAAAAATTATATGTTCATGTTTGTATATCTCGGCTTTTCCCTTTATTTTTACTAAATATTCACTTTTAATTTTTGTAAATAATATGTAGTGTTAAGTTAGTTAAAAAGGATGCTACCATGCAAAAAGAATTAAATTAGGAAAATAAATTATAAGTTGTTAAAATCAAAATTTGTGTTCTTGAGCTTTAATATGATCTTCATGTGTGTTCATATGTTATTCATGTTGATGTTCATTATTGTTGTTCATTTTGATTTCATTTTAATTTATGTTTGTTAATAATTTATGTTTATGTTTAGTTATTGTTTTTATATATTATTAGTATTATACTATAAATCAACTTAAACATTATAAATCATTTAGATTAAAAAGTTAGAAATTTAAAGTGTTGAAAAACACTATTCATAAATATAAATGAAATTTTTAGTAAATTTCATTTTAGTTTAAACCGTTTTAGTATAATTAGAATAATTAAATTATAAAGACTTTAAGCTAAAAACCGATAAAGTCGAAAAATGAAAATTTGACCACCACCTTGTATAGCTCACGGCATCTAGGCTATTTTTAGGTTAAATTTTGCTTTTATCACTTTTTAGTTTAATTGTTAAAATAATTTAATTAGTAGTTAATAAATTGAATTAAGAAATTAAAAGAAATAGAATTAATTTTGTATTATATATGTTCTACACGACATTTTAATTTTTGTTGACTAAATTTGACCAAAATGAAATTATCACTAAGTCACTAAAGTTAAATAGTAATTAGAATTGAATTTTAGTATAAATCGATTTAGTTATAAATGAAATATAATAAACCGATAAAAATATGTAATCATTATAAAAATGAACTAAATCGTGTGTTACTGCCTTTGCTATTTGGACTGTTGATTTTGGACATACGGACTATAAATGAATCATCCACGATACTATCACTAACTTAAATAAATTGACGACTAAATTTAACCGAGTCTCGTTTTAAAATAAATATCATTGATCACCTTTTATAAACCGAACTTAACGTTTTTAAAACTAGAATTTTAGAATATTTTTCATAAATGACTAAATACAAAATGAACTTAACGTTTTTAAAACTATGATTTTCGAATATTTTCATAAACGACTAAATACAAACCGAACTTAACATTTTTAAAACTAGACTTTAAAATATTTTCAAAAATTGCCTAAGTACAAAACGAACTTAACGTTTTTGAAACTAGAAATCTATACTTAGGAAATAAAAAGGATTTAGTATAAATACACAAAATATCTTAAGTTTAAATACTTAAAATATCTTAAAGTATAAATACCTAAAATATCTTAAGTATAAAAATACGAATACGTATAAAAATACGTATAGAATACGAAGTATAAAAATACGAAATACGTATAAAGACACGTATAAAATACGGTGAATAGTGAATAGTGAATAGTGAATAATGAATAGTGAAAAGTGAATAGTGAAATACTGAAAATAATTGAAAATTTTACTAAGTATAGAAAATTTAAATTAAAGAAGTAAATAACCTAAAGTGTTTGAAAAACACATAAATAAAATTGGACATACTAATAAACATTTCAATTTGGAAACTTGAAAACGTTAATAATTAACAACACTTCAAATAATAAACGAACGTGTTATGTGATCATATGAAACCTACAAATACTTAAACGTTTGACGCTGAGACTAGGAGAGTCTAGTAACATGTGATATGTAAATATCAAATAAATAATAAATCATGAGTATGTTTAAATAAAAGGTCAAGCTTGGGCCTCGATTATGAAAGCGTCAATCGTAAGTGAAGTGGGGTTAAGATAGTCTTGTGCGGATACCACTATCTCTGCCTCTGGCTTGGGTCATAGCGACTAGTGTGGTTTAAGCCGGCTACTTTTTTGCTTAGTGCATCCTGCCCATGCCGTTACGCCTTAAGTCGTATAGCCAATGCCGTACAAGATAATGAAAAATTCAACTCTTAGTGGGTCAGGCTTTAGGAAATAGTCGTTTTATCCTGAGTTAAGGTGCTCTATGAATAGCATAGCCTATTCTTAAATAGGATATTAGAGTATGCATACTAGACCAGGGTTTTATTCCCTATTTCGCTAAAGTTATCGGGGCCACCGTGACATTATGTGCTTATGCGCTTTGATTCTGTCTCCTTGCCGTGTTTAGTTCTTAGTGGGCGCGACACTTGCATTCGCTCTTACCTGCGTAAAGATTACTTGACGAGATTGTATCGAAGTTCGAACCATTTCGAACACTAGAGGATGAGATGCAAGTATTTTAGTATTCGGCGTGGGTGACGAGTCGAGTAAGCCTCTGCACTATGGAAGTGAGATGCAATCGATCAGAGTACAAGGGCCTACTCAGTGGTCAGGCTCGTAGCGGTATGTGTTATGCATTATATGATTAAATGAGAATGAGTGTGTACCATCTTCGAAAATTAAAGACCACAACTTTACAATTGAATCAGTCCGCATGACGAGAATGTTACAATCACGTATGTTTGTTGCGATCCGATATCGCTTTGTAATCATTGTGTATCTATGATACAAATGATATGATATTATCATTATCCGCTTCCTAATTGAATAGCATGCCTATATGATTTATCGTTTTAAATCGCATGTTTATTATGACTAATATGTCTTTACATGCTATATGTTTTAAGCATGTTTATCGTTTTATCATACTATTATAGTTATAAAGCGATAGTAATAAACCAAAGTAATTGAAATCGAGGGTAAGTATGAGCATTGCTAGTCCTTTGTCCGCTTCGGGCATCCCCCCATAGTTTATTGTGCAGGACGTTCGTGGACCAGGAGCTGGATTTTGGATGGGGCCACGAGACGCTTTTATGCTTTACTTTTATTGTTTTCCGAGAGATATGTAATATATAACGCTACTCTTTTAAATTCCGTATTTAGAGTTGTTTTATTCAACTCTTGAACGATGTTGTAATATTTTGGGTTTATGTATAATTAATGACGCTGGTTTAAGACTTAATTAATTTCCGCCTTAGTAATTAAAGTCGACTAAAAACCAGGTTGTTACACTGGATGATCGTGCCTGCAATAGGGCGAGCCCGTATCGAGGGTGTCCCTTAATCCTTCAGGTCTGGTTGATGGAGCGGTTGAGCGTGCTAGGTGATATTGCTGGGTCACATCCTGCTGGGGACGTGACTAGTCGTTACATTAGGTGGCTGGATCCACATCATCGCCCTGACGATTACTTCCCTGGACTTGTGGGGTCATCGACCATTCGTTGGTTGGTACCGTGGTGGGGAATAGTTGATGTGACGGCAAGTGAGGCTGGCGATGGTTCGTCTGGAGTCCTCGCTGCGGATCCGACATGGGTGTTTACATCCATCCCGTGCGAGTGAGGAGACAGATAGGGTGGGCACAGTTCATTCCTGGTCATGACACCAAGGTGCAGGGCATGCTTATGTTGACTAGTGGCATAGCCGATGCCTGGGTGAATGGATGGATTACGCGCCCTAGGTGGCCTGTGGCGGGTACTCCTAGGACGACTCAGGTATCACGAGCCTACGCTAGGTGGACTATTGCGCAGAGCCCCCACAAGAGGTCACGCCTTCGAGCCCTAGAGCTCAACGGGCTTTCTCAGATGTCTGCTTATGACCCGGCCGACCTTGGACGTATCGGTGGTGATGGCGAGGGTTCGAGTCCGGAGCTACTCTCGGCCGAAGAAAGTGTGTTCGGCCGTCGGCATATTCCAGGGTCAGGTGATCAAGGTTGTTATGGCAATGTTGGGGATCGCCATTGGGGTTGAGGGTTGGTGCTCCCTTTATCCAGCTGGAGAGGTCTCGAGTCGGCTTCGGAGAGTAACCTGGTTTTAGTTTATGTGTGCTTTGTTAGTATTATGTTCATATTATGTTGTATTATGTAATATATTACCTATCCTAAACCCGATGTACATGCCGGGACTCGTATTTGTAATATATAGTGTTTGTTAGTGTATTTCTAAGGTCGTAGTTATGCTTCTATGTTTGAAAAATCCAAAATGTAACCGTTCTTTTTAAGATTAATAAAAATCAGGTTTTTATTTACGACTCTGCCTCATTTTGCTTGTTATTTTGTGTGAAATTCCTTGGCTCTAATCTTTTTTCAAAGGTTTAGAATGCAAGCATGGTTTTTGTTGACTATTCCCTCGACTTTTTTAAGCTTTGGGTTTGTCGTTTTGTGTTGAATGTCGTTCTTTTTACCCTTAGGTTAAAAAACGAATTTTTGTGTTGACTATGTCCTTGGCCTTTTTAAGCTTTAGACGCGTCATTTTTGTGTTGAATATCGCCTTATGTTAACCCATTAGGTTATGAGACGGTTTTTGTGTTGACTATATCCTCAGCCTTTTTAAGCTTTGGACGCGTCATTTTTGTGTTGAATATCGCCTTATGTTAACCCATTAGGTTATGAGACGGTTTTTGTGTTGACTATATCCTCAGCCTTTTTAAGCTTTGGACGCGTCATTTTTGTGTTGAATATCGCCTTATGTTAACCCATTAGGTTATGAGACGGTTTTTGTGTTGACTATATCCTCAGCCTTTTTAAGCTTTGGACGCGTCATTTTTGTGTTGAATATCGGTTGCGCTTTTTGCAAAGCTGCCTACGTATCCACGAAAAGTGGAATCAAACCGGCGTAGTTCGAGAATGTATGTTTAAGGGCATACCGGCCCATGAGTTGTGTTTGCTTTTTTGTGGTGAATGTGCACGTTTAGGGGCATGCCGGCCCATGAGCATGTTTAAGGACCTGCCGGTCCATGAATTGTGTTTGGTGGATGCATGTTTAGGGGCATGCCGGCCCATGAATTGTGTTTGCTTATGGAATGTGCACGTTTAAGGGCATGCCGGCCCATGAGCATGTTTAAGGACCTGCCGGTCCATGAATTGTGTTTGATTTTTGTGGAGAGAAAGAGCAGTTTTAGGGGCATGCCGGCCCATGAGCATGTTTAAGGACCTGCCGGTCCATGAGCATGTTTAAGGACCTGCCGGTCCATTGAATTGTTTTTATAAAATTGTATTTTACAGATACATTGCAAGGGGTTTTTAGGGGTAGTATTTCTTGAGTTGATCGAGGTTTGTGGCGAGGTTGAACTCTTGGCCGTCGAGGTCGGTTAGTTTGACTGCTCCGCCCGTGAAGATTTCCTTGACGAGGTAGGGTCCAGCCCAGTTAGGCTTGAATTTTCCTCGTGGGTCGACTGGAAGTGGTGCCCGGACTGATTTTAGTACGAGATCACCTACTTTTATGTGTCGTGGCTTAACTCGTTTGTTGAATGCTCGTTGTAGTCGGGCTTGGTACATTAAATGCGGTGCTCAGGGAATGCAGTCGGCGTTCATCCAGGAGCATGAGTTGTTCGTACCGTTCACGGGCCCATTCTGCTTCTGGGATGCTACTTTCCATTAGTATGCGCAGAGATTGTATTTCTATTTCCACTGGTTGGACGGCTTCCATGCCGTAGGTGAGGAAATAGGGGGTCATGCCCGTAGGGGTTCGGATGGTAGTACGGTATCCCCAGTGCATATGGTATTTTGTTAGGCCAATCTTTGCACCGCCGATCATCTTCTCAAGTATTGTGACGACCGTCTTGTTTGCTGCTTCAACGGCTCCATTGGTTTGGGGTCGATAGGGTGAGGATTTGTGATGTTGGATGTTGTATTTTGTGAGTATGGCTTCGGTCTCGCGTTGAAAGTGCGAACCTTGATCGCTGATGAACTCGTGGGGTATGCCATATCGGCATATGATGTTCGCCTGGATGAACTTGGCGACCTCCTTGGAGCCAAGGGTCCAAAAGACGCCGCTTCTACCCATTTAGTGAAGTAGTCGATGGCTACCAAAGACGTAAGCGGTGACCTCTGCTCAGATGGGGTGGACTTTTCCTATCACGCCGATGCCCCAGGTTGAAAAGGGCCAGGGTGAGGTTAGGTGTATAGTGGTGAAGGTGGTACATGTTGGGCGTTCTTTGAAAATTTGGCGGTTGTGGCGCGTTCGACGTATTGGATACGATGCGCTTCCATGGTCGCCCAATACCATCCTAGCCGTAGGATTTGTTTGCAGAGTGCTCGAGCGTTCATGTGGGGTCCGTGATTCGCCATCATGGACTTGCGTGATGATTTCCTCGCTTCTTGTAGTCGACACATATGAGCGGTGTCCCTTATGGTGTCTTCTTGAGTAGTTGTCCCATCTCTAGCACAAATTGGGAAGCTAGAGTCCGATAGCCCTCTGTCCGCGTTTATCGATTGTCGGGTGGGTAAGTGTCGCCTGTCTTGTAGTTGATTATGGCTTGATACCACGGCTGCATGCGCTTCGGCCGTCCAGGTCAATGGTATGGATGTATGTCGGTTCGCCACGTCTTCGACGATGATGGGTAGTAATTTCATGTTTGGTGGCATGTTCGGGAGGGATGAGAGTTTTGACAAGGCGGCAAGAACCGGTTTTCTTCCCTTGGGAGGTGATAGAACTCAATGCAGTCGAAGTTGGCTAGGAGTTTTTGTACTTTTGCTTGGTATTTGGTGAGGGTTTCGCTCATGATCTTCCATGCCCTCGCTACTTGATTTATGATGAGGAATGAATCTCCATGTACCCGTAGGTTCTTTATCTTGAGAGTGATGGCTGCCTGCAGGCCATAAATGCAGGCCTCGTACTCCGCGGCGTTGTTCGTGACACTGAAGTCAAGCTTGATTGAGAGTGGAGTATGATCGCCGTTTGGGGATATTAGGAGTATTCCGACTCCATAGCCGCGGTAGTTTGACGCTCCATCAAAGTATAATTGCCAGTATTCCTTTTCTACGGCAAAGATTCCTTCGTCAGGTAGAGACGTTGTGTCAATCATGGGATGTTCGACGATGGCGTTTTCCGCAAGGAAGTCGGAAACTGCTCTTCCCTTGATTACTTTCAGGGGGAGATACTTGAGTTCATACTCGGCGAGAAGCAGAGTCCACCTGGCCATGCGTCCGTTCAGGACTGGTTTTTCAAATAGGTATTTGAGGGGGTCCATTAGGGAATAGACTCTTGTTGTGCTAGTGAGGAGGTAGTGCCTGAGCTTTTTGGTTGCCCAGACCAGTGAGAGGCAGCTTTTCTCGACTGGTTCATACCGGGTTTCGTAGTCGTGAAACTTTTTGCTGATGTAGTAGATGGCCCGTTCTTCGTTGTCGACTTCTTGGGCGAGCATGGCACCCATGGCGTTTGGCGTAGTCGTTAAGTATAGTGACAGTGGCAGGTCCTTTTGTGGGGGTACAAGAACAGGTGGGTTTGTGAGCAGGCTTTTGACTTTGTCGAATGCTTGCTGGCAGTCATCGTCCCATTTCGTATGCTCTTCCTTCTTCAACTTTTTGAAGATTGGTTCACAGATCATGGTGAGCTTGCTGATGAACCTGGAGATATATTGGACTTGTCCCAAGAAACTCCTTATTTCGTCGATGTTGCACGGTGTCTTCATGCCCATTATTGCTTTGATTTTGGTCGGGTCTATTTCGATCCCGCGCTGGCTCACTATGTGGCCTAACAATTTGCCTGACGTGACCCCAAAGGTGCATTTCTGTGGGTTTAATCGCATTTTGTACTGCCTGATTCTGGTGAAGAACTTGCGGAGGTTGGTGACGTGGTCGTCCCTTCCTTTTGACTTTACAATCATGTCGTCAACGTATACCTCGACCTCCTTATGCATCATGTCGTGGAGTAAGGTGGTAGCAGTGCGTTGGTAAGTAGCGCCGGCATTTATGAGCCCAAATGGCATGACTGTGTAGCAGTATGTTCCCCAGGGGGTTACGAAGGTGGTTTTTGGCATGTCGTCTGCTGCCATTTTGATTTGGTTGTATCCCGCGTATCCATCCATGAATGACAGTAAGGCGTGGTCTGCTGTGTTGTCGATTAGGATGTCCATGTGGGGTAGTGGGAAATCATCTTTGGGCGAGCTTCGTTCAGTCCCTAAGTCGGCACATACTCGTATTTTGCCGCTTTTTCTTCATAACCAGGCACCATATTGGAGACCCACCGAGTATTCGATGACTTGGATGAACCCGACTTGTAGTCGCCGATCTCTTCCTTGACCATGAGAGACCATTACGCTTGATGCGTCGGAGCTTCTGCTTGACCGGTCTGCTACCTTGCTTGATTGGGATGCGGTGTTCAGCTATCTCGCGGTCTATGCCGGGCATGTCCTTATATGACCAGGCAAAGACGTCCTTAAACTCTGCGAGGAGCTTGGTATAGGTGGCCCTTTCTTCCTGCGGCTAGGAAGCTCCCACCGCAGCTTCTTGAGGCTCTTCGGGCGTGCCTATGTTGATGGTTGTTGTGTCTTCAATAATGGGGTCCTGTTCGGGTTTTGAGACAATACTTGCAATGTATCTATATAATGCAATGTTATTTAGCTTAAATTTATCGCGATTATTAGAAAAAGTAGAGTTTAAACGAGGCAAAGAGTAACCAAAAACTTTCATGTTATTAATGTTATCAAAAACGGTTACATTTGAAGATAGCTCAGACGAGGGAGCTTTGGACAACCTTAATGACTCTAGTTCTGTACTAAGACTTACTACATTATGAAAATGATCGAGTAGCCTAGCCGATTTTTAGAAAATTGGCGTCATGATGACGCGGGACCCTAGACTCTAGGTGCAGGTGCTTGAATTGGGACTTCCCTGGGCACTGGTAGATTGGGTGGCATTTTCTTCAAGCTTCAGCTGATGGAGGGCGGCTCGGAAATCTGAGGCTTCTATGGTGATAACCTCGTTGTAAAGAGGGATTTTAACCTTCTGGTGGAGAGTTGATGTTATGGCCCCGGTAGCGTGAATCCATGTCCTTCCTAGTAACATATTATGCACGGGGATGTCCATGAGTTGGAATTCGGTTTTTGTCTTGATGAATCCTGTCATGATGGGTAATGATATGATTCCTTCTATGCCTCGGGATGTACCGTCGTACGCTCTTATGCTGTTGGAGCAAGGGGTGACATCACTTTCCTTTAGTCCTAGCTTGAGGGCAGTTGTTAGGGGCAGGATATTGATCGCGGAGCCGTTGTCGATGAGGGTAACAGGTAGCACCATATTACGACACTCTACGGTTATGTAGAGTGCTGGGTTGTGTGGATCTTGAAAGGGTGGTAGATCTGCGTGGGAGAAAGTTATGGCACCTGGTAGCCAATCCCGGACAATGCGGTCAATGAGTTGTGCTGGGAGGATATCCTTGGCATCTCGCCATGTTGTGTTATATGAAGGACTATTCGTTATGGGTGGGGTAGTTATATTTTCGATTATGCCCTCGTTCTTGCTTTCGCTTGTGCGTTTAGGAGGGAATCCCGGCGGTATTTACAGATCTAAAGGAGACTGACGCGGACGTTGGGGATGTGGAGCTCTATTGTGGCCGTCGGACTGTCTGAGGGGACGTTGATGGGGGATCTGGTTGGAATTTCCTTTACTGTCTTCGTGCCTTGGTTTCGTTCTTGTCCTAGCTCGGCGAATGTGATCGACGTTGCTACTGTTGTTGTTGATGCTGTCGAAAAGGACGTTGACCTCGTGATCGCTCGCGGGAGCCAGGAGGGGATGATTGAGGATGGGATGAGCTCCTACGAAAATGGGGCGAGCAAGGGAGGTGTCATGCTGGCCTAATGATTTAGGGGCTATGCTTGGCTTATCGATTGTTTCGTTGTCGATCATGTCTTGGATCACGTTCTTCAAGCGGAAACAGTTCTCCGTGTCATGTCCCTTTCCCCTGTGGAATTCGCAGTACGAGTCCTCGTGCCATGATAACGGCTTCTTATCCTCAGGTGGTACAGTGGTGGGTTTGGGAAGATGGAGAATGTTCTTCTTTACGAGTTTTTCTAATGCCTTTGAGTAAGACATAAAGAGGGGATCGAACCTTCGTCGTTGTTGCAACGGAAATAGTCCAACTGATGATGACCTGGGTGAGGCAGGAGTGGGCTGTGCTAGGAATATTGGTCGTGCTGCTAGTGCCTTTGAGTTTAGAGCGTTAAACGGTCCGATCATTCTGCGATGGGAGAAGCATTTGCCTGGCGGTCATGATCTCAAGTTTTGGCCACTTGTATTTGTGAATTTCATCCTCCAGGATCGGATTCTTTTGATGTGTCGAGCGGACTCTTCGCGAATAGTCTTGCGCTTTTCTCGCTTCGATCTTTGCATGGCGGCGATGTTCGAATAAAGCGGTGAGATTGGCTACCTTGTGGTCGAAAGCAAATTTACGTGTTCGGTGATCGCCATTAGTGGAGGAGGTGGTGGAAAGGCGCTTTCATCATTCGCGAGGTTGAAACGGAAATTCATCTTGCGCCATGAGCCGGTGTTCGGGTTTTTCAATGAGTGGACCTGACAAAGTTTTCAAACCTTTAGTGATTCTAAAAGAGAAGGAAAAGACTCAAATGAAAAATCACATTCACGACCAAAGGAAGACACAAAAGCGTAAAAAGTGGGTGACTCGACTTGACTCGTGTTTTTAGCTTTTAAAAGGACACGGGAAGCTTTTTGAGATAGAGGAGTGTTAACACGTCCCTATTCTCGAGGTAAGAAAATTTGTATGATCATAATCAGATTAACCCAATTTGGCGGTATGTTGCCAGGGGTTTATCATTGGATTACGATAAAAAGGATCAGACCGAAATAGCGATAGGCTAACCGACCTGAGGATGTTAAAATTGGGTAAAAGGCGACCAATTGTTCGCCTTTTACGTGTGACTCAGGGTTTTAAATCAAAAATGACGATAAGTCACTCGATTCAAAGAGTAAATCAACGGGTCCGCATCTGAACGAGCCCGCGTTTTTTGTTTTTGAGAGAAAAAAAGATTAAATCGGGATGACTAAAGAGTCACTCGACTTAGAGCTAATTCTAATGTTCTAAAAGTTAATCTCATTTAAAATCTCCGAAATGAATTGACATATTCGGGTTTTTGCTTTGTGAAAGACCTTTTAGCAATAAATGTATTATGACGATACGTCAGTCGCATAATTCATTTACGTTTTGAAAAAGACCTGGGATATAGTGGTTATCCTAGGTCGGTTTTAAATGTAGTGGTATTTTATTTATTAAACTCAAATGACTATAGGTCAAAGAGCCTAACGGCGTGTTTTTAAAAGTATGACCTTTTTTGAAAAAAGTTTGAAAAAGCAATTTCAAAGATGGACGTATTTTAAAAGTATAATGCCTAGGAAGAGTTTTTGCATGCAGAAAGTTTTTGAAAGACTACTATAGTGAGGGTACTATAGCTTCGCACTTGTACATATAAACACAGGTTTTTGGTTTATAGGGTAAGGTTCCCTCCGGTCATTCCCGCGACGTTTAGGTAGGGGCACCCGCAAGACTACACACGCCTTAGGTGTGGCTCCAAGACGGGCCCTAGAGCGCTCGAGTTTGGTAGTTACGATCGTTTGTACGGATGCCGTACTTGTAATCGTGGAGGGGTGAGAGAACAGTGTGTCCGGAGTTACCTCGCTTATGAAGCGAGAGTTACTGGGGGCCGTTCCTCAAAGGGTGTGGTTTGAATCAGGAGGATTCGACTCAACGTATTTTTGCCCAAATATCGAAAGCGTAAATGTTTTCAAAGTTTCAAGCTTCACTTCTTTATGATTTTAAAATAAAAGAAAAACTAGTTTTTCAAAAATAATAAAAATCATGCTCGTCCCCAGCGGAGTCGCCAACTGAAGGTACCGGGAAAAGCGATAGACCTATCGACGCTCAAGGCTACGCCCTCACTGCAAGGCGCCGGGAAAGCGGAATGCGCCTCGCAGGAAAAAGGAGTGCGATGTTTTGAGAAAAATGGGGAGATCATTGCATGAATTTGTGACCAAAAAGAAAAGTAGAAAATCCTTTTTGAAAGTGTATTTTCGGAGTCGCCACCAAATATTAAAGGAATTTGGAACCTATTCAACGCGTCTTGAAATACAAGACACGAGTGTCTCAGATTTCAAGGTGCGTCGATACCTATCAATCTGAGGTTTGAAACCAGAGAAGGGGTTCGGAGTGAGGTTACTTTTCGAAAGTTTTGACAAAATGAGTTTTGAAAACAGTAATCAAAAAGCCTACATAAGAGTAGTCTCTACTAATTTGAAAACATTTGCTTATTTTCGATATTTGGGCTAAAAGTCACGCTACGTACAAGTGCGAATAAACATGACTCGATTAAAATGCATAAATAATGTAAATTGTCAAAATAATGACATATTGCTATAGGAAATGTACGTTAAATAATAATTTATTGACTAAATTATTACTATAGACGTTATTTTCCGACCTCGTATTAGAATTTGTGAAAAACCCTCAGTTTTGACATGCTAAAAGACTCTATGAAACGGTACAATTTAGTGTTGGATCCGTGATTCTAGTCGTTATTTAATGCATGAATGAGGACTTGCATAATTATAAAAGTGACGTCGGTTTGCTTTAGTGATAATGAGTCGTTTATTTATGCGATATTGGCGGGGTTTAGACGGATTATGAATCAATTGCTACAAATCAGACATTTAATACGGCCGCTTAGTGCCAATATCGGGTTTGGGGTTAATGTAACCCCATTGTCCGAGTCTCAAACGTCTAGCCCAGAGGGTAAAATGTTTACCTTTCGAAAATGTAAAGACGGTATTTTTGAGTGGATTTTGTGAATAGTGTATGAGTGCTAAAAACCGGGTATTGAAAATGAATGAAGTGGGTTGGTATTTATAGAGTTTGGCTGGTTTCTGTGGGATAGCAAAACTTAATCGCCTGTATACAGGCGTTTAAGTTTGCTTGAGTTAGATATTTTTAAAGAAAAATTAAAAAGGCGGCTGGTACAAATAAAGTAAATCGCTCAGAACAAAGCGATTTGATTTTTAATCGCCTGTCAACTGGCGATTTCATTTTTGTTTTGGTGGGCTGTTTATGCCGCCATTTGGTTTTGGGGGTTTGATTAAGTAATGATTATGTTTTGTTGTTTACTTATGAGCTAAGTCTTTGTTCAGTTTTGGTCCGAATTTCGGTTTTCGTGTTTCGGTTTTTGTCGTGTTTTTCGGTTTTGGCTTGAAATAAAATAATATTAGGTTATATTATTTTATGGTTTCATAAAACCTAACTTTTTTGAAAATGTGACACGGACGACTTTGGCCCGCTTTGAGTGTTGTGTTAGTGTGCGTTTTTGGGTCGTTTTGTAAGTTTGGGCCGCTTTGTAGCTAGTTGAAATTTGTTTTTGTGGCTTGGCTTAATAAGACGTTCCTATATTGTGCTCGTGTTACGCTCATGATGACTAAAATTGACATTTACTTTCATGATTATGCAAGTCCAAATTAATACGCTAAAAATGACTAATACGTTTTAGACACTTTTGTACCGTTTCGACTCTTTTAAAAGCATGTATGAAAGTCCTTTTCATCATCGGGTTTGTTTTTGGGGGGGGGGGGGGGGGGGGGGGGGACGGATACGGGTATCTACAACGTTCCGTTAATATTTTGAATATCTTTGGAATGCCGAGAATAGAACGTTGAAAGGATGAGTAAAATGAGTTAACCTAGCCCTCCTTTTATAGCCGAGCTTTGCCAAACAAAGTACGACACAAAAACATAGACGCTAGTGAACAGGCGATTTTCTTTTTGTTCCCTGACAAAATTATTCGATTTTCTTACAACTCTTACACACCTACGCCCTAAACCTTTAACTTATTACCCCTATTACCCGTTTACCGACCTCTTGGTCAACATTTACGGTCCCGTAGCGTCGTCTCGATTTGCGTAGTCGGCTCCCGTTTTTCAAATTTTCCACATTTACAAAACACGATAATCACACAAAAATTAAAAAACACGATTTTTGCATTCACAATTTTCGTCTCAAAATGTCGTTTTAGCTCCAATTTTTACAATGTCAAAAGCGTCTTTTTACGAGTCTAAAATACTTTTTAAACAGCATATTTCAAAACTCTGCATTTAGTTTAATCATAAACGAGTCAGTCTCAATCGAGACATGTATGTATGTTTTTACGACTAACGACTTTTTGCAGGTACGCTCGCAAATACGAAAGGATTTCAGGCCCAGCCACAACCTGACCACGCATTTTTCGAGACAAGACGAAATAACCTAAGTTTAGGACGCCGTACCATAAGCAAAGCCCAAACAACCACTTATAAACACCTACAAAACACCAAAACCACAAATAGAAGCCCAAAGTACACAACCGTATGCGCAAGCCCTAATACATAAGCCGTCAAATACAAATACTAATACACATAATACAAGTCCAAAATACATGTACCACGTACGAAGTCCTGAAATACAAAACCGACAAGTTCAAGCCAACTATGACTGGTCACGACGCTCTAGGACAGCACGCAAGGAATCGATCTCGGCACGATAACCAGCCACCTCCTACTCACGCCCAGCTCATCAACCATCCCCATGGACACCTCCGTCACAGCCTCGAGAGCTGCCGCACCTTCATCCTGGGCCTGACCCCCAGCCTGACCCTCAGCCTGGTCCTCAGCCTCGTCCTGAACCTGACCCTCGGCCCAATACACTTTCAACCCATTTCAAACACAATTTCAACTTAAACCACAAAAATAATATACCTCTTTGATAAGTCCCAACAAAAACGCGTAACCTCCTCACGAGACGTTCATAAAAACCTAACTTTTTATGAGAAACACAAAAGCGCGTAGCCTCCTCACGAGACGTTCATAAAAACCTAACTTTTTATGAGAAAAACCAAAAAGCGCGTACGTTCATAAAAACCTAACTTTTTATGAGAAAAACCAAAAAGCGCGTAGCCTCCTCACGAGACGTTCATAAAAACCTAACTTTTTATGAGAAAAACCAAAAAGCGCGTAGCCTCCTCACGAGACGTTCATAAAAACCTAACTTTTTATGAGAAAAACCAAAAAGCGCGTAGCCTCCTCACGAGACGTTCATAAAAACCTAACTTTTTATGAGAAAAACCAAAAGCGCGTAGCCTCCTCACGAGACGTTCATAAAAACCTAGCTTTTTATGAGAAAAACCAAAAAGCGCGCAGCCTCCTCACGAGACGTTCATAAAAACCTAACCTTTTATGAGAAAAACACGTAGCCTCCTCACGAGACGTTAAAAATACAGAAACACGTAACCTCCTCACGAGACGTTCATAAAAACCTAACCTTTTATGAGAAAAACACGTAGCCTCCTCACGAGACGTCCATAAAAACCTAACTTTTTATGAGAAAAGCCAAAAGCGCGTAACCTCCTTTAAGAGACGTTCACAAAAGCCTAAACCACTCTTATAAACCAAGCACAGAAACACGTAACCTCCTTTACGAGACGTCCGTACCAGCGCAAGCCAGAAGCGCAAGCAAAGCACAAGCCGAAGCACAAGCCAGAAGCGCAAGCCAGAAACGCAAGCAAGGCGCCAGCAGGAAATACTCAGGCCACATGCAGGCCGACATGCCCTTAAACATGTAGGACCGTCATGTCCTTAAAAACATGTCGTCCCTCCCCGCATTTCCCGACGCTAAGTCCTCGTCTCTCCCATAAGACACATACTTAGCGCCGCCAGGTAGTATCGAGACTGTAATGGTCCGGATACTATCTTAAAGTTTGACTAACGCTTTGTCCAAGCTCAGTCAAACTGGGGGCTCTGTAGATACCCGTATCCGTACCCCCCAAAAACAAACCCGATGATGAAAAGGACTTTCCTGCATGCTTTTAAAAGAGTCGAAACGGTACAAAAGTGTCTAAAACGTATTAGTCATTTTTAGCGTATTAATTTGGATTTGCATAATCATGAAAATGAATGTCAATTTTAGTCATTATGAGCGTAACGCGAGCGCAATATAGGAACGTCTTATTAAGCCAAGCCACAAAACAAATTTCAACTAGCTACAAAGCGCCCAAACTTACAAAAACGACCCAAAAACGCACACTAACACAACACTCAAAACGGGCCAAAGTGCGTCCCGTGTCACTTTTTCACAAAACTAGACTCTACAATACCGTAAAATAATATAACCCAATATTATTTTATTTTAAGCCAAAATCGAAAAACACGACAAAAACCGAAACACGAAAACCGAAATTCGGACCAAAACTGAACAAATACTTAACCCATAAGTAAACAACAAAACATAATCATTACTTAATCAAACGTCCCAAAACTAAAAGGCGGCTAAAACAGCACACCAAAACAAAATACAAATCGCCAGTTGACAGGCGATTAAAAACTTAAACGCCTGTCAACAGGCGATTAAGTTTTTGTTTTGGTGTGCAGCCTTTTTTGTTTTTCCTACAAAATACAGCCCAGATGAAATTAAATTCGCCTGTTCACAGGCGATTAAGTTCTTGTCTACGCATAAACCAGCCAAACTCTATAAATACCCACCCTTACCTCAATACCAAAAACACACATCGGTTTTACAAAACACAAAAATACTCACAAAATCCACTCAAAAATACCGTCTTTTCACTTTCGAAAGGTAAACATTTTACCTACGCTCTGGGACGTTTTGAGACTCGGACAAAGGGGTTACATTAACCCCAACCCGATATTGGCATTAGCGAAGCCGTATTCGTAATACGGTTGTAGAATTCGGATTCATAATCCTTCTAAACCCCACCAATATCGCATAAATAAACGACTCATTATCACTAAAGCAAACCGACGTCACTTTTATAATTATGCAAGTCCTCATTCATGCATTAAATAAACGACTAGAATCACGGATCCAACACTAAATTGTACCGTTTCATAGAGTCTTTTTAGCATGTCAAAACTGAGGGTTTTTCACAAATTCTTAAAGAGTCAAATATGAGGTCGGAAAATAACGTTTATAGTAATAATTTAGTCAATAAATTATTATTTAACGTATATTTCCTATAGTAAAGTCATTATTTTGACTATTTACATTATTTATGCATTTTTATTGAGTCATATATATTCGCACTTGTACGTAGCGTCATTTTAGCCCAAATATCGAAATTAACTAAATGTTTTCAAATTATTAGAGACTACTTTTACGTAGGCTTTTTGATTTCAGTTTTCAAAAACACATTTTTGTTAAAACTTTTGAAAAGTTACCTCACTCCGAATCCCTTCTCTGGTTTCAAACCTCAGATTGATAGATATCGACGCATCTTGAAATCTGAGACACTCGTGTCTTATATTTTAAGACGCGTTGAATAGGTTCCTAATTCCTTTAATATTTGGTGGCGACTCCGAAAATACATTTTCAAAAAGGATTTTTCTACTTTTCTTTTTTGGTCACAAATTCATGCAATAATCTCCCCCATTTTTACAAAAACATCTTCGCACTTTCTCCTGCGAGGCGCATTCCGCTTCCCGACGCCCCCGCACGGGGTGAGGTCGAGCGCGCGCAGGGCGTCGATAGGTTCTGTCACGTTTCCGGTACCTTCAGTATGTAGCGTCATTTTAGGCCAAATATCGGAATTAAGCATATGTTTTCAAATTAGTAGAGACTAGTTTTACGTAGGCTTTTTTTTATTACAGTTTTCAAAATACATTTTTTTCAAGACTTTCGAAAAGTAACCTTATTCCGAACCCGCTCTCTGGTTTCACAATAACCTCAGACGGATAGGTATCGACGCACCTTGAAATCTGAGACACTCGTGTCTTAAATTTTAAGACGCGTTGAATAGGTTCCAAATTCCTTTAATATTTGGTGGCGACTCCGAAAAATACATTTTCAAAAGGATTTTTCTACATTTCTTTTTGTCACAAATTCATGCAATGACACCACCCCATTTACACTCGAGCGAGCCGGCGGGGGGCCGAGCAGGCAGGGCTCCCTTTCACTCCATGACACGCGCAAAAAGGCAACTTTTTCCCGCAACGCGCATTCCGCACCCCGGCGCCTCAGGCGGCACGAGGCGAGGGCGGTCGCGCACGGGGCGTTGATGTCTCATATATTTACATACTATTAACCCCTTGTTCACGAGCGATTCTTTGCGTTTCCAGTGCTTTTATGTGCATTTTGCCTCCTATTTCTCTCCGTATAGGCCCTGCTGTGTTTTTATGTCTATTTTGTAGGGAAACGCGCTTATTTGGAGTATTAGAGGCTGGTCGGAAAGTTTCGTGAAGTTTCATAAAGTTTCGTGATGTTTCGAGTTGGTTTCGTGCCGTTTCGGTTGCGTACGAGCCACGTTTTAGTGTTTGAAGGTGTCCCGGGACCTTGGGACGGGATTAGAAGCTCACATATTCATCCTAGGCCACGTCCCTACACCTAGGCCTCGTCCCTATACCTTGGGACGACAAAGAAGTGAAATAAAGCTAAGTAAAAGAAGGAGCAAAAAAGACGAACCAAAGATGAAATTTTCTGAACACTACGAGACAGACTTGTCCCGGTCGGGCTGAGGGTGGTCCCGGTCGGGATGGCCATCCCGGACCCTTGGGACGGGTCCCGACTCCTCGTGTGCTTCATTTGATCGTCTATTTTAAAGGGGTTTCGCTTATTGTTTTGCGCTGAACTTTTCACAGCATTTCTAGGACACTTTAAACTTCATTCTCATAAAAACTTAGGGTTCCAAACTTTTTGCATCTTGTACTTTGAATTCCCGACTCGAATACGTTGTTTTGATCATCCTATTTGGTTTTTGTTGCTCTTGTTCTTCATTCTCTCTTGGAATTTTCTGATTTGGTATTGAATTTCTTCTCTTCTTTTCATTGCAATTTCATTTCTTGTTGTTCTTAATCATGTTTTCATTCTTCTCCCTTGCTTTTGTTATTGTTTCCGTTATGTGTGAGTAGTTTCATTATCTAGGGAGAAGGGTGAATCATGGGTGCTTGTTTGGGTCGTTTTTGATGATCTCTTGAGTTAGGTTTTTGCACATGTTTTGGTTGTCTTGTTTGATCGCGCTTGTTGATTCCTTGATCAAGTTTCAGCGAGTTTTTAGCGTCCTTGAACTTAAGAACGAAAGCCTAGTTCTAGGAGAGGCACGAGACCAACCATTAGGACCCTCGATTGTAAGTTGCGAGAGCCCGCATTCGAGACCTAGAGCAAGCTTAAGACCGAGAGGCCGAGCTTTATCCTTAGCATGTGTGATTCCCTACTCATCCCGATTATCATCCCTTGACCTAACTTACCCTTGCCTAACCCGACTTTCTAGACTTTCTCCATATAAGTTAGACCCTTTTCAGTACACTCTAGCTATAGGATCATCCAACAAACGAACCGACCGAGACTAGAATCATTCCATAGGTAACCTACATAAGCAACCATCTCCTTGTGGACTCGACCCCGACTTATCATATCTACCCATAGGTGTTGTCAGGTTTATTTTTGATTAGGTGACGCGATTAAGCCTATCAGGCGTCTAGAGGTAGACATCCCACTGTTGACATTCCCATGATTATCCCCTGAGACCTTCAGTTGGCGACTCCGCTTGGGACATACATGATTTTTATTATTTTTGAAAACTAGCTTTTCTTTTATTTTAAAAACATAAAAAAGTGAAACTTGAAACTTTGAAAACATTTTCGCTTTCGATATTTGGGCTAAATACGTTGAGTCGAATCCTTCTGATTCATAACCACACCCCTCGAGGGACGGCCCCTAGTAACGCTCGCTTCATAAGTGAGATTACTCTGGACACGTCGATCTCTCACCCCTCCACGACTACAAGTACGGCATCCGTACAAACGATCGTAACCAGTCAAGCTCGGACGCTGTAGGACCCGTATTGTATTCATACTTAAACGTGTACAATCTTGCGAATAACCCTAAGCCGAGTGACTCACTAGTCACCCCGACTTAAACGAACCTTTTCTCTCAAAATTAAACAATACACGGGCCCGTTCAAACACGAACCCGTCATTTTATACGTCAGGTCAAATGACTTATCATCATTTTCACTTGATATCCTGTGTCTCACATAAAGAGCGAACAAGTAATCGCTTTTTACTCAATTTAACATCTTCAGATCGACTAGCCTATCGCTACTTCGGTTTGATCCTTTTTTATATCATAGTCCAACGATAAACCCTTAGCAACATACCGCTAACCTAGGTTTAATCTGACTATGATAATACAACCTTTTAACATCGAGATTAGGGACGTGTCAACGCGCCTTTGCCTCAAAAGCTTCCTGTGTCTTTTAAGCTAAAAACACGAGTCGAGTCATGCACCCACTTTTCACACTTTTTCTTTTCTTTGGCGGCGAATGCGTTTTTCCTTTGAGTCTTTTCCATCTTTTCCAAGTCACAAAGGTTTGAAACATTGTCAGGTGCACTCATTGAAAAACCCCGAGTACACAGCTCACAGGCGCAAAATGAATCCCCGTTTCAACCTCGTAAACGATGGAGTTGCCCTTCCACCGCCTCCGCCACTAATGACGATCACTGAACATATGCAACTACTCAACGACAAGATCACCAATCTCACCGCCCTGTTCGAACACCTGGCCGCTACGCAAAAGTTCGAAACCGAGAAGAACGCTAGATTATTCGCCAAGGAATCTGCTCGACACATTAAGAGAATTCGATCCCTGGAAGACGAAATTCACAAATACAAACTGGCCAGGACTACAGACCATGGTCGCCAAAGCAACTCGTCTCGAACCACAACAACGACTGAACCTTTTAATCCTCTCAACTCGGGTACACTAGCGGCATCACCAGCGTTCCTAACACAACCCACACCCACTACACCCAAGTCATCATCTGCTGGGCCATCTTCGTCAAAACAGCGACGAAACTTTGACCCTCTCTTTATGTCTTACTCCGAAGCACAGAAAAAGCTTGTAAAGAAAAACATCCTACAGCTTCCCAACCCCACCAGCATACCGCCTGAAGATAAGAAGCCGCTGTCATGGCACCAAAACTCCTACTGCAAATTCCACAGAGGGAAGGGGCATGACACTGAAAACTGCTTCCGTCTAAAGAACGTAATCCAAGACATGATCGACAACAAGACGATCGACAAACCCAGCGCAGCTCCTAAACTGTCATGTAACACCCGGTGTTCTCCGAGGTAATTCGGGCTGGGTACCCCGTTGAAGAGGTTCATGTGTTGGCTCAAGTGACATAGTGCTTAAAAGGATTGTAAGTACTACTTATATCAACAAGATGCATCTTCTTTTCTGGTGGCTCATCTTAAGAACTCTTCTGTTAAGCGTGCTTGTTGGAGAGTAGTCTTAGGCTGGTTGACCTCCTGGGAAGTTCTCAGGATGCGCACGAGTGAGGACAAAGTGCGCTGGAAAGGACCCGTGTTGGTCTATGGGCGATGTACACAGCCTAGCGAGCTACCGTGAATGACATTTCGGCCTTTAGTTGGGGCCGGGGTGTTACAAATGGTATCAGAGCAACCCGGCGACCGTGTGGTCGAATCCTGTGTCTTGTTGGCCAGGTACGCACCTAGTTGGGGAGGATTCTGGAATGCTATATTGTAAGTAGCGACCAGGCGCAACGAGGACGTTACGTTCTTCAAGTGGGGGTGTGTAACACCCGGTGTTGTCCGAGGTTATTCGGGCTGGGTACACCGTTGAAGAGGTTCATGTATTGGCCCAAGTGACATAGTGCTTAAAAGGATTGTAAGTACTACTCATATCAACAAGATGCATCTTCCTTTCTGGTGGCTTATCTTAAGAACTATTCAGTTAAGCGTGCTTGCTGGAGAGTAGTCTTAGGATAGGTGACCTCCTGGGAAGTTCTCAGGATGCGCACGAGTGAGGACAAAGTGCGCTGGAAAGGACCCGTGTTGGTCTGTGGGCGATGTACGCAGCCTGGCGAGCTGCCATGAATGACATTTCGGCCTTTAGTTGGGGCCGGGGTGTTACAAATGGTATCAGAGCAACCCGGCGACCGAGTGGTCGAATCCTGTGTTTTGTTGGCCAGGTACGCACCTAGTTGGGGAGGATTCTGAAATGCTATATTGTAAGTAGCGACCAGGCGCAACGAGGACGTTACGTTCTTCAAGTGGGGGTGTGTAACACCTGGTGTTGTCCGAGGTTATTCGGGCTGGGTACCCCGTTGAAGAGGTTCATGTGTTGGCCCAAGTGACATAGTGCTTAAAAGGATTGTAAGTACTACTCATATCAACAAGATGCATCTTCTTTTCTGGTGGCTCATCTTAAGAACTATTCAGTTAAGCGTGCTTGCTGGGGAGTAGTCTTAGGATGGGTGACCTCCTGGGAAGTTCTCAGGATGCGCACGAGTGAGGACTAAGGGCGCTGGAAAGGACCCGTGTTGGTCTGTGGGCGATGTACGCAGCCTGGCGAGCTGCCGTGAATGACATTTCGGCATTTAGTTGGGGCCGGGGTGTTACATGTCCATCTAGCATAACACACCCCATGCTCGCACCATCTTCGTAGGAATGCATCCTATCCTCGATTACTCTCATTCGGCTCCCACAGACGGTCACGAAGTCAATGTCATTTGTGACGATATCGACAACAGCGGCGACAGCATCAGACGGATTCGCCAAACCAAGACAAAAGCAAAAGCAAAGCATGAGGACAAGAAAAGGGTCTTTATGCAGATCCCGATTCAGTATCCCATCAGACAGTCCGACAGCAACAATAAGGTTTCACACCTCCGGCGTTCGTGCCAAGCTCCGTTGGAACTACTGGAACCGCCGGGATGCCCGTCTAAACACACAAACAAAAGCAGATACAAGAGCATAGCCGGGGAAGAGACAGCTCCACCTGCTCCATTCGTAACAGGCGGTCCTTTATTTAACACAACCTTGCAAGGCACCAAGGATATACTCCCAAGGCAACTTCCAGAAACAAAACCAAACAATTCAATCTGGCAACTCTTGCAGGATTCACCAATGCATAGTGGGGCCCTACAAATCACTCCGGTGGCAAAACCAATGTCTCCGACACAACTCGTTAGCCACATCATCCGGGATTGGCTACCAAGTGCCATAACTTTCTCTCACGCGGACCTGCCGCCCCTTCAGGATTCACATAATCTAGCACTCTACATAAACGTGGAGTGTCGTGGCATGACACTACCCGTTACCCTCATCGATAATGGGCTCGCAATCAACATTTTACCTCTCACAACGGCCATCAAACTAGGATTAAAGGAAAGTGACTTCACTCCCTGCTCCGACATCATAAGAGCATACGACGGTACCTCTCGCAGCATAAAGAGTATCATCTCACTATCCATCATGATAGAATATGTTGAGGCAGAAACCGAATTCCAGCTCATGGACATTCCCCCGGCATACAACATGTTGCTGGGCAGACCCTAGATTCATGCTACCGGGGCCATCACATCAACTCTGCACCAAAAGGTTAAATTACCCCTGTACGACGAAATCATCACCAAAGAGGCCTCGAACTTTCGAGCCATTCTCCGCCAGCCAAAGTTCGAAGAAAACAACACGAATCTACTAATGACATAAGTGGTTTCGATTCAAGCATCTACGCGTACAGTCTAAGGTCCCGCGTCATCATGACGCCAAGTTTTCTAAACCGGCAAGGTCGTGTAATTACGTTCCCAAAATAGTAGACCTAGTTAAGGAATTAGAATTTGTCATGTTGTCCAAAGCTCCCTCGTCTGAGCTATCTTCAAATGTAGCCGCTTTTTATAACATTAATAACATGAAAGTTTTCAGTTACTCTTTGCCTCGTTTTCCTTTAAAAACTGCATATCCTAATGATTACGATAATTTTAAACAAAACAACATTGCATTATATAGATACATTGCAAACATTGCCACAAAACCCGAACATGACCCCATCATTGAAGACACAACAACCATCAACGTAGGCACGCCTGAAGAACTTCGAGAACTACAACTGGGGGCTTCCCTAAGCACAGAAGAAAAAGCCACATACACCAAGCTCCTCGCAGAATTCAAGGACATCTTTGCATGGTCATACAAGGACATGCCCGGCATCGACCGCGAGATAGCCGAACACCGCATCCCAATCAGACAAGGTGTCAAACCTGTTAAGCAAAAACTACGACTCATCAAGCTTGAGTGGTCTCTCATGGACAAAGACGAGATCGAAAAGCAACTAAAAGCTAGGTTCATCCAAGTAATCGAATACTCCGATTGGGTCTCCAACATGGTCCCGGTTATGAAGAAAAACAGAAAAATACGGGTATGCGCCGACTTTCGTGACCTAAACAAAGCCTACCCAAAAGACGACTTCCCACTGCCTCACTGTTGGAGTATGTGTCCTCCACAATAGTGCGATTACTTAATAAATCTCAATTAAGGAATACGTGGGGATAATCCTGTATTATTGTCAATTGATTAACGTAAATCGATAACGGTTGGCTGACTAGAGTTTGACGTTATTGTCGTGAGAACGGCGGTAATCAATTGATCCCTTTAAGTCACACCTATAGGAACGTACTCCAAATATTTAAGCTAATTAATTGTATGAGATACGATTATATTAGTGACTTGATAATTTGACTAACGGTTAGTCGGTGTATTGATTTAGAGAGAAATCGAGTTGTGAACTCGGACGTTTGAATTTTATATCAATAATATTATTAGAGGAGATGGGAATTAGTGATTAAACGTTAATTCACTAATTGTGTATATTTTACTAATGAGATTAGTAAAAGTACATTTTGATACATGTGTAAATGTACATGTATTTTAGAGAGAGATTAATTAA
This sequence comes from Dianthus caryophyllus, assembly GCA_023091065.1. NCBI lineage: Eukaryota > Viridiplantae > Streptophyta > Magnoliopsida > Caryophyllales > Caryophyllaceae > Dianthus > Dianthus caryophyllus. Next base: position 16,034,595 of record CM041527.1, on the reverse strand, counting down.
TTTATACTTTATCATATTGGATGATTTAAGTGATAAATTATTACAATTTGTGGGACAAAAATTGAAAAACAAATTAGACCCATAAGGGGTCCCTTTGGACCGTCCAAAGTAATGTGGAAGGAGCTTTCACTTTGTTTTTATTTGTTTTGTCATGTTGTGCTTGGAATTGCTTGCATGCAAACACAATCATTCACATGCTAGCAATTTGTCTTAACAAGAAAAAGACACTCCACTCTCTCCTCTCTCTTGCTAAAAGCCGGCCCCCTTGGAGTGTTAAGTACACTTCAATTAGTTTTTGTTTTTGTGAAAAAACACAAGGGTCTTGAGTGAACATAATTCATGCATGCATTCATCCATGTCTCTCATATTTCCTATCAAAACTTTCTCTCTAAAATAAGAAACAAGTTCTTATATTTTACTAAGTGTTAGTATTAATATTATTCACATATTATCAAATATTTGCTAGTGATTTCTAGATCAAAATCTCTAGTACTTTTTGGAGTGTTCTTGGGTGCTAACTAAAGGAGGTTTTCTACATTGAAAACTTGGGTTAAGGAGGATCATCCTAAGCTTTGCTCAAGAAACAAAACTAGAAAGGAGTTCTAGTTTTGTGCCCTAATATCCTTTAAGAGAAAGGTATAAATTTCTAATCTTGTAACAAAATACTTTTGTTAACTACATAGATCTTGCTAAATCAAATTAGAGTAATTTGATTTACACTAATACTTGATTAGTGAATGGGATCCGATCCCTCAAGTGGTATCAGAGCCAAGGCTTGTAGTTACAAATTTATTTTGTTGTTTTTGGAGTTTTATGTATTTATTGAGAATAAATAACATAAAATCCGAAAATAGTGTTAAAATGGTTTTAACACGAGATTTTTATTGCATGCAAAGTTTCTGGTCTCATGAAATTTCTGGTCAAATTTCGTATTTTTTGGAATTTGTTTGCTAATTTAAATGATTTTTATACAAAACCGAGTCAAAAAGTGTGTTTTTGGCTAAAATAATTACTATAAATAGTTATAGTTCGAATCTGGTCACGAAATTTTTACACAGTGATATTTCATATTTATACATTCTGCATGTAAATTTTCAAAGTCATATTTTGAGTTTTGAATATTTATTCATTTTTTTGTTTAAAATCGGTATGGTTTGCATTTTATGTCCAAAAATATAGTAAATGTTGTTTTCTGGACATGAAATTTATATCAATATTTTTACACATTATGAGGATGCTCTCGTATAAATTTGGGATTTTACCTCACTGTTTTGGTCGTTTTCTTGATTTTATGAGTTAAAATCGATGAAATCGTATGTTATTTATTATAAAATAAATTCGTAATTTTTTCTGACCAAATTTTTCTTTTCTGATATTTTGGAAGTGTTCCAGAATATACAAAAATTTTTCAAAATAAAAATAATTTTATTTTATTTTATTTTGATTTTATAAAGCTTTATTCATAAAAAGGTTATGATTAAAGTACTTCTAATTAGCAAATGACCAAGTTTATGAACTAATATCACCTTAAGTTAGTATAAACTAATGTTGGGTGTTCTAAAATCAGTTTAGAAGTTTTAGTTCAAGCTTAAAAGGTGTTTTAAGCATTGTTGATTAATATAAGATTAATCGATTAAAAATGAGATCGGTTTTTAAACAAGTTAATGCGATTATTGTTTAGGGCGATTTTGGCATGTTTTTATTTATAAGCTTTACATTATGCATGTTTGGATGAATGTTTATTATTTGAATGAATGTTTATTCTTACTAGTATGGCCATAGTTTGTTATATTTTTACCGATATTGCCCGTAATGAAAGGGAATATCGTGTGGGTTTCAGATTAAATGCGATCTCGTATCGCCGGTTTGTAATTTTTAATAGTTTATTTCATTTATAAATGTATAATAGGATTGCTATGTATTCATTTGTAAATCATACTTGTAACTATTTGTAAATCGAAGACCGGTGATGGAGATCGACTGAGCCTTAAGAGTTCTAAAGCTTGCAAGGAGGAGCCTTGGATGAGATCCATTATGAAGAGGGACCAAAGGAGTTGGTTTCCAATTTGTAACTCCTTGTATTTTAATTTCTTTAGGTGGCCATACTAGGTTTATGTTTGCTTGATGCTTGTTTGTTTGCTTATTTTCCGCACACATGCCAAAATCGCCATGCATGCCACGATATCCCACTATGATTGTCGATTTAAGTCACGATTCCTAAATTAGTTCACTTATAAAGAATTTTATGACTAAAATTGACAAGATCACCCACATATTTTATCAAAATGAATTGAGATTAAGCCTTTCCAAATTTAGCAACTATGAACCCCATGTTCGTGAGGACCTCCGCGACGTGGAACCTTGTTACCATGGGTAAGTAGTGGGAGGAAGTCCCATGCTAATTTGGTTTGGACTCAACCGAATAAGAGTTATTTGGGGCTAAATGGATGCATTTTAAAGAAAATCATCAACCAAGCATTCTAGTGTAGAATTAGTCAAGTGTTGACTTATCGCTTTTATATAAAAGGAAACATGAGATGTCTAATTTTATATGAAAAACGAGTCTTGGAATCATTTATATAATTTCGTGGGAGATCATTATATAAATGGACATTTGTTTTAAAAATGAGTTTTAGCAAATGTTATAAATAAACAATGAATGCTTATATATTTCCTCATATTTATTGTAGAATCGTTTATCGCAATGGCATCATCATCATCAACTTCCGCGCCCATTTTGGGCAAAGATTCATGGTTGCGAACCGTGATGGATAAGTGTATCCTCAAGGATGACGGTAGCAACTTCGTCGAATGGGATTCGACAATGAAGGGCGCCGCTACATCCGACAATGTGCTCAAGCACCTTACCGATCAACCACCCGCCGAACCCACTTCTCGATCCGGCGCGGCTCGTGCCGCCTATGATGAGTATGTGAAAGTGGACAATGACGTGAAAAACGTCTTAATTTGGTCCATGTCACCCGCTCTTAAACTCCGAATGGTTACTCAAAAGAGTGCATATGCGATATTCACTCGAGTGACAACCATGTTCTCCAAAGCACCGCAAATTAGGCTTTATGAAGCCGCGGTGCGGTTTTTCGATGCAAAGCTTGAGAGGAACCAAGAAGTTGGTCCTCATGTGCTCAAAATGATTGAGCAAATAGACACTCTTGAGCGTCAAGAGTGTGCTATACCCAAGGCTCTTGCGATCAACCGCATCCTCCATTCTCTTCCTAACAAGTTTGCTCACTTTCGAGTAAACTATAACATGAACAACATGGATAAGAGTTATCATGAACTTCATGCACTCTTGGTCCAAGCCGAGAGGGATATGGAAGTGAATGAGGTGGAGAAGAAAGATGTTCTCTCCATGAAAATGAAGAACATGAACTTGGGAGTGAAGAAGGGAAGGTGGCCAAGAAGGGGCCATCTAACATTGGCAAGGGTAAGGAAAGGCTATTGTGGAAGGTGTTCCACATAAGCCTAAGCCCAAGATCAACAAGGGAAGACCCTCAAAGACACTTGCAAATATTGCAATGAAGTGGGTCATTGGATGCGCAATTGTCTCAAGTATAAGAAGGATCTCAAGAATGGATGTGCGACATCCAAAGGTATTCCTTCTAATCTCTATATGATTGACATCAATCATGCTTGCATTTCTACATGGGTATTGGATACCGGATGTGGATCTCACCTTTGTAATCATTTGCAGGATGAGAAAGCGTGCGGCCCTAGCCAAGGGTGATGTAGATCTCGCATGGGCAATGGAGCTAGAGTAGCGTAGTTTCCGTGGGAACTTTTGTACTCGCTCTTGCTAGTGGATTAGAGTTGCCTTTGAATAACTGTTATTTTGTACCAACTCTAACCGAAAACATTATCTCCGTCTCCGTGTTAGATGCGGAAGGCATGTGTGTTGAGATTAAGAACAACCGTTGTACTTTTTCTTTTAATGAAATGGTTTATGGTGAAGCTATTTCAATTGGAGGTATTTATGTTTTAAATGATGTTAATGATGTCTATCATGTTGAGAACAAGAGGCTCAAAACGAATGAATCAAACAAATCCTACCTTTGGCATTGTCGTTTAGGTCACATAAACGAAAGACGCATAAAGAGACTTGTTGAGACCAAGGTTCTCAAACCATTTGATTGCGAATCATATGGTACATGCGAAGCTTGCCTTTTAGGCAAGATGACTCGTCAACCCTTTAGCGGTAAAGGGACACGAGCAAGTGAGGTTTTAGGACTCATACATACCGATGTGTGTGGTCCATTAAACATCACCGCTAGAGGAGGATATCATTACTTCATTACTTTTACCGATGATTTAAGTAGATATGGTTATGTCTACTTAATAAGGCATAAAAGTGATGCTTTTAAGAAATTTAAAGAATTTCAAAATGAGGTTGAGAACCAATTAAACAAAAGGATAAAAGCACTACGATCGGATCGTGGTGGCGAATATCTAAGTAATGAGTTTGATTCACATCTTAAGAATTGTGGTATAATATCACAATGGACTCCTCCGGGCACACCACAATTAAATGGTGTTGCAGAAAGGAGAAACCGAACTTTGCTTGACATGGTTCGGTCTATGATGAATCAAACTGAGCTTCTGGATCATTTTGGGGCTTTGCGCTATTATCTGGGTATTTTCACTAAATCGAAGTCCGACTAAAGCGGCCAATAAGACTCCATATGAGATATGGATGGGAACGGTTCCCTATTTGTCATTCGTCAAGAATAAAACTGACGATAAACTCGCTCCAAGGTCTGACAAATGTCTATTTGTAGGTTATCCTAAGGAAACCTGTGGTTATTACTTCTACAACCCTCACGAGAACAAAGTGTTTGTGGCTCGTGATGCTGTTTTCCTAGAAAATGAATTTATTTCTAAGAAACAGAGTGGGAGAAAATTTGAACTTGATGAAGTTCAAGAGCCACAAACCGAGACAGAAAATGAGGAAACCGTTCCCTCGTCGACTGACACGGTTATAATCCCTAGGAGGTCAGGAAGAGTTAGTCAACAACCTGACCGTTACCTCGGTAACATCGAGGAGGAGGGTGATTTGTTGCTATTCGAAAGCAACGAACCCTCAACCTACAAGGCGGCTATTAGTAGCCCCAACTCCGAACAATGGCTTGAGGCCATGAAATCCGAAATGGATTCTATGTACGAGAACCAAGTTTGGGACTTGGTAGATTTACCTGAAGGAGTGCGACCCCTTCAGTGTAAATGGATATTCAAAATCAAACTCGGCATAGATAAACATATTGATGTTTACAAAGCTAGATTGGTGGCAAAGGGCTTTTCACAAGTCCAAGGTATTCATTATGATGAAACCTTTGCACCGGTTGCTATGCTTCGATCCATAAGGATAATCTTAGCGGTTGCCGCATTTCATAACTATGAAATATGGCAAATGGATGTAAAAACCGCCTTCTTGAATGGGATTCTAGAAGAGGAAGTGTTCATGACACAACCTGAAGGTTTTGTAGACACATCCAACCCTAAGAAAGTATGCAAGCTTAAGAGATCCATTTATGGTCTTAAGCAAGCATCGAGGAGTTGGAATCACGATTCGATCATGTTCTCAAACTACCTGGATACGCCCGTAGTGCCGAGGAACGTTGTTTGTACATGAAGTTTAGTGGGAGTAAAGTAACCTTCCTTGTTTTGTATGTGGATGACATACTACTGATTGGAAATGATGTTCCAAGTCTGAACTCGGTAAAGGTGGAATTGGGAAACCATTTCCAAATGAAGGACTTGGGAGAGGCACAACGCATCTTAGGTATCCGGATCTATAGAGATAGATCCAAAAGGATACTAGCATTAAGTCAAGAAACTTATATTGATAAGATTCTTGATAGGTTCAATATGAAAGACTCCAAGAGAGGCTTTCTTCCGATGAGTGTAGGAATAACATTGAAGAGATCTCAATGTCCTACGACTCCTGCGGAAATTGAGCGCATGAAATTGATCCCTTATGCTTCCGCTGTAGGATCAATCATGTATGCTATGATGTGCACTCGTCCCGATGTCGCTTTCGCCTTGAGCATGACGAGCCGGTATCAAGCTAATCCCGGTGAGAGTCACTGGATAGCTGTGAAGAACATCCTTAAGTACTTGAGAAGAACTAAGGATTCGTTTCTTGTGTTTGGAGGAGAACCTGAGCTACGTGTAAAGGGTTACACGGATGCAAGTTTCCAAACTGATGGGGATGATCTGAAATCCCAATCCGGCTATGTCTTTATGTTGAATGGAGGAGCTGTTTGTTGGAAGAGCTTCAAACAGAGTGTCACCGCGATTCTACGACTAAGTCGAGTATTTGGCAAAGATCTCAAGTCGCTAAAGAAGCCGTGTGGATTCGCAATTCTTGGATGGACTAAGAGTAGTCCCTAGTGCCGTGGATCCCGTGGATCGCTTATTGTGATAACAGTGGGGCTATTTTCCAAGCGAAGGAGCCCAAGTCTAGCAACAAGTCTAGACATCGTTTTGAGGAAATACCACGTTATTAGAGATAATGTGGAAAGGAAGGAAATAGATATTTGTAAGGTTGGGATGACGATAATATCGCCGATCCTTTAACCAAGCCTCTTTCGAGGGCTAAGCATGACGCCACACCGCCTCTATGGGGTTGCGGCGTATGCCAGATTTCCTTTAGTTTCGTAATATGTAATTGAACGATGTATCTTATTACATATATGAAAATAACATTCATTGTTTTATCTTAAAGTCATTATTGAATGCATACTTTGTTTATCCGAATATTTGTGTGACAACTTTGAACATATTCAAGTGAACGGAATAAACTAAGTATTTGGTCCCTAGGCTCTCATATGAGGTGACGTCTCCGAGAGACTAGATTGCAAGTCGATCGATGGTGGGTTCAACACCATTGGGTCATATGTGATGACTGATCGTTTGCATAGACAGACTGTGAAGAACACTCTGTCGGGCAGTGACGCTTATAGAATTCCTTTTCAATGAGATTGAAACCTGGTCGTGGTGGGAATTTCTAAGTATTCCTTTGAGTCGATTCTTTGACTAGAGCTGATTATGCAGTCGGTGCGGTTTAAAGTGACTTTCATTTTGTCCTAAGCCATGCCGTGAAAGGGGGTTATAAGGGCATCTTTGGGGTCATGGTGATCGCATTATACAAAGATAATCGAGTGGAAGGGAAATGTCCACCCTTGTCGGGTTAAAACATCTTTGGGCCACTCGAGGAGTAGTCGCTGAAAATGCGTGGCCACGCTCGGTAAGAATCTACGGTAGATTCCCGGTCAGACAGCTACTCTCCTTATCGAGAAAACCACTCATGATTTTTATCTCAGGATGCAAGTACGACCTGTAAGACACCTTGCATCGAGTGGGAGATGTGAAACGGACATGAGAATTGGTAATGCACAACTTGTCTCGGACAAGTGGGAGATTGTTGGAGTATGTGTCCTCCACAATAGTGCGATTACTTAATAAATCTCAATTAAGGAATACGTGGGGATAATCCTGTATTATTGTCAATTGATTAACGTAAATCGATAACGGTTGGCTGACTAGAGTTTGACGTTATTGTCGTGAGAACGGCGGTAATCAATTGATCCCTTTAAGTCACACCTATAGGAACGTACTCCAAATATTTAAGCTAATTAATTGTATGAGATACGATTATATTAGTGACTTGATAATTTGACTAACGGTTAGTCGGTGTATTGATTTAGAGAGAAATCGAGTTGTGAACTCGGACGTTTGAATTTTATATCAATAATATTATTAGAGGAGATGGGAATTAGTGATTAAACGTTAATTCACTAATTGTGTATATTTTACTAATGAGATTAGTAAAAGTACATTTTGATACATGTGTAAATGTACATGTATTTTAGAGAGGAGATTAATTAATTTATACTTTATCATATTGGATGATTTAAGTGATAAATTATTACAATTTGTGGGACAAAAATTGAAAAACAAATTAGACCCATAAGGGGTCCCTTTGGACCGTCCAAAGTAATGTGGAAGGAGCTTTCACTTTGTTTTTATTTGTTTTGTCATGTTGTGCTTGGAATTGCTTGCATGCATAAACATAATGATTAACATGCTTGCAATTTATCTTCACAAGAAAAGCACTCCACTCACTCCTCTCCCTTGCAATAGGCCGGCCCCCTTGAAGTGTCTAACACACTTCAATTTGTTTTGTTTTTGTGATAAAAACACAAGGGTCTTGAGTGAACATAATTCATTCATGCATTCATCCATCTCTCTCTCATATTTCCTATCAAAACTTTCTCTCTAAAATAAGAAACAAGTTCTTATATTTTACTAAGTGTTAGTATTAATATTATTCACATATTATCAAATATTTGCTAGTGATTTCTAGATCAAAATCTCTAGTACTTTTTGGAGTGTTCTTGGGTGCTAACTAAAGGAGGTTTTCTACATTGAAAACTTGGGTTAAGGAGGATCATCCTAAGCTTTGCTCAAGAAACAAAACTAGAAAGGAGTTCTAGTTTTGTGCCCTAATATCCTTTAAGAGAAAGGTATAAATTTCTAATCTTGTAACAAAATACTTTTGTTAACTACATAGATCTTGCTAAATCAAATTAGAGTAATTTGATTTACACTAATACTTGATTAGTGAATGGGATCCGATCCCTACACTCACTTGGACATTCTAGTTGACAACACAGCTGACCACGCCCTACTTTCGTTCATGGACGGGTATGCAGGCTACTGTAGATACCCGTATCCGTACCCCCCAAAAAAAACCCGATGATGAAAAGGACTTTCATGCATGCTTTTAAAAGAGTCGAAACGGTACAAAAGTGTCTAAAACGTATTAGTCATTTTTAGCGTATTAATTTGGATTTGCATAATCATGAAAATGAATGTCAATTTTTAGTCATCATGAGCGTAACACGAGCACAATATAGGAACGTCTTATTAAGCCAAGCCACAAAAACAGCCCAACTAGCTACAAAACGGCCCAAACTTACAAAAACGACCCAAAAACACACACTAACACAACACTCAAAACGGGCCAAAGTGCGTCCCGTGTCACATTTTCACAAAACAAAACTCCACGATACCATTAAATAATATAACCTAATATTATTTAATTTCGAGCCAAAACCGAAAAATACGACAAAAACCGAAACACGAAAACCGAAATTCGGACAAAAACCAAAGACTTAACCCATAAGTAAACAACCCACAAAACACAATCATCACCTAATCACATACCCAAAACCAAAAGGCGGCTTAAAACAAATTCACCAAAACAAAAATAAAATCGCCCGGTTAATGAGCGATTAAAAATAAAATCGCCTCACAACAGCGATTTTCTTTGTTTTGTACCAAATTACTTTTTGATTTTTCTTTAAAAATATCCAACTCAAACAAACTTAAACGCCTGTATACAGGCGATTTAATTTTGTTATCCCACAAAAACCACCAAAACTCTATAAATACCAACCCACTTCATTCATTTCAAAACACCGGTTTTTTTAACACATATACACTATTCACGAAATCCACTCAAAAATACCGTCTTTACATTTTCGAAAGGTAAACATTTTACCTACGGGCTAGACGTTTGAGACTCGGACAATGGGGTTACATTAACCCCAAACCCGATATTGGCACTAGCGAAGCCGTATTCGTAATACGGTTGTAGCAATTCGGATTCATAATCCATCTAAACCCCGCCAATATCGCATAAATAAACGACTCATTATCACTAAAGCAAACCGACGTCACTTTTATAATTATGCAAGTCCTCATTCATGCATTAAATAACGACTAGAATCACGGATCCAACACTAAATTGTACCGTTTCATAGAGTCTTTTAGCATGTCAAAACTGAGGGTTTTTCACAAATTCTAAATACGAAGTTGGAAAATAACGTCTATAGTGATAATTTATTCAATAATTTATTATTTAAACGTACATTTCCTATAGCAATATGTCATTATTTTGACAATTTACATTATTTATACATTTTAATCGAGTCATACTTATTCGCACTTGTACGTAGCGTGACTTTTAGCCCAAATATCGAAATTAAGCAAATGTTTTCAAATTAGTAGAGACTACTTTTTACGTAGGCTTTTTGATTGCTGTTTTCAAAATACACTTTGTCAAAACTTTCGAAAAGTAACCTCAATCCGAACCCCTTCTCTGGTTTCAAACCTCAGATTGATAGGTATCGATGCATCTTGAAATCTGAGACACTCGTGTCTTGTATTTCAAGACGCGTTGAATAGGTTCCAAATTCCTTTAATATTTGGTGGCGACTCCGAAAATACATTTCAAAAAAGGACTTTTATACCTTTCTTTTTTGATCGCAAATTCATGCAATGATCTCCCCATTTTCACCCCTTTTTTACAAAACTTCGCACTTTTTCCTACGAGGCATTCCGCTTCGCCCCAAGACGGGGCGTAGGGCTGGCGCAGGGCGTCGATAGGTTTTCACCAAGGAATGAATTCCCGGTACCTTCAGCTGGCGACTCCGCTGGGGACAAGCATGATTTTTATTATTTTTGAAAAACTAGTTTTTCTTTTATTTTAAAATCATAAAGAAGTGAAGCTTGAAACTTTGAAAACATTTACGCTTTCGATATTTGGGCAAAAATACGTTGAGTCGAATCCTCCTGATTCCAACCACACCCTTTGAGGAACGGCCCCCAGTAACTCTCGCTTCATGTTTGCGGTAACTCCGACACACTGTTCTCTCACCCCTCCACGATTACAAGTACGGCATCCGTACAAACGATCGTAACCAGTCAAACTCGAACGCTCTAGGGCCCGTCTTGAATTCACACCTAAGACGTGTGTAGTCTTACGGGTGCCCCTACCTAAACGTCGCGGGAATGACCGGAGGGAACCTTACCCTATAAACCAAAAACCTGTGTTTATATGTACAAGTGTGAAGCTATAGTACCCTCACTATAGTAGTCTTTCAAAAACTTCCTGCATGTGAAAACTTTTCCTAGGCATTATACTTTTAAAATACGTCCATCTTTGAAATTGCTTTTTCAAACTTTTTTCAAAAAAGGTCATACTTTTAAAAACACGCCGTTAGGCTCTTTGACCTATAGTCATTTGAGTTTAATAAATAAAATGCCACTACATTTAAAACCGACCTAGGATAACCACTATATCCCAGGTCTTTTTCAAAACGTAAATGAATTATGCGACTGACGTATCGTCATAATACATTTATTGGTAAAGGTCTTTCACAAAGCAAAAACCCGAGTATGTCAATTCATTTCGGAGATTTTAAATGAAATTAACTTTTAGAACATTAGAATTAGCTCTAAGTCGAGTGACTCTTTAGTCATCCCGATTTAATCTTTTTCTCTCAAAAACAAAAAAACGCGGGCTCGTTCAGATGCGAACCCGTTGATTTACTCTTTGAATCAAATGACTTATCGTCATTTTTGATTTAAATCCCTGAGTCACACGTAAAAGGCGAACAATTGATCGCCTTTTACCCAATTTTAACATCCTCAGGTCGATTAGCCTATCGCTACTTCGGTCTGATCCTTTTTTATCATAATCCAATGTTAAACCCCTGGCAACATACCGCCAAACTGGGTCAATCAGATTATGATCATACAAATTTTCCTACCTCGAGAATAGGGACGTGTTAACACGCCTCTACCTCAAAAGCTTCCCGTGTCCTTTTAAAAGCTAAAAACACGAGTCAAGTCAAGTCACCCACTTTTTACGCTTTGTGTCTTCCTTTGGTCGTGAATGCGATTTTTCATTTGAGTCTTTTCCTTCTCTTTTAGAATCACTAAAGTTTTGAAAACTTTGTCAGGTCCGCTCATTGAAAAACCCTGGATACACGACGAACTAAGAACCGTCACTTGAACCCACCTCCGCCTCCAAAGAAGCGCTCCTACAACAGATCAAAACCAAAACCTGTCATGTCCTTTCAACACGATGAGGGTCTCGGAGGACCACCACCACCCCCCCCGGAGGTAACTGCCGAACAAGTCCGACAGCTCAATGATAGGATAGCTAGCCTCACTACGACGATCGAGCAAATGGCTATCATGCAAAAGTTTGAAGCAGAGAAACGCCGCGGCGCTGGTCAAGAATCCGAACGGAATGCAAAAAGGATTCAAACCATGGAAGAGCGTCTCACGAACTCAAGGGGTTACTCCATACACCAAGAAAACGAGCACATCCCAAAGAACGTCAGGTCCATGTTACCAGACAAGCTAGCACTCAGCGATCTTCCCATCTTCAAAGGTCACGAAAGCCCGCTCGTTCACGTCAAGGCTTTCAAAGCTAAAATGGCCATCATGGGTGTCGAACCCCCTGCATGGGCTACCTTATTCCCTCACTCATTAGACGCGCAACCCAGGGCATGGTTCTACGCTTTAGAGCCACACAAAACGGGTAGTTTCGAGGACATAACGGTTGCGTTCGATCTACAGTACCGGGACAACAATGATATCCAAGTCTCGCTACGTACCTTGGAGGTCCTGACTCAGAGAGACAATGAGGGGTTTACCTAGTACCTGACGCGATGGAAGAAACTGTGTGCCCAAATACCTAACCGTCCAAGGGACAGTGACTTAATCACTAAGTTCATCAACAACCTCACCCCCGCATACCAACAACACCTACGGTACGGGAATTTTGACAACTTCTCAACCCTCAGCGTCGTCGGCGAGCTCATCGAGGACGACCTCCGTAAAGAAAATACGAATAAGAACACGGGTCGCGGGTATCAAGGAAGCTCATGTCGAGCCGCTGCCAAAGTCGAGCCCATCCATGCCATCAACGCACTGGACGCGTTAGAGGCACCACCGGTTTTAACGACACTACCAAGGCCTGCCACGCCTTCGCCAAAAGCATCATACTCAACTCCTGGTCCCAGTTCGATGAAGGCACGACGAAACTTTGACCCAATATACATGACTTACTCAAAGGCACTACAGAAGCTTGTGAGCCGCAATGTACTTCAACTCATAGGACCTACTAGCGAGCCTCCCCCGGACAAGAAGCCAAAGTCGTGGGATCAGAACGCATACTGCGAGTTCCACAGAGGAAAGGGGCATGACACCGAGCAATGCGTCCGCCTGAAGAACATAGTTCAGGACTTGATCGACGACAATACCATCGTAAAGCCCAGCCCGAGTCCTAAACCTTCAAACCAGCTCAACCCTCTGCATACCCATGCTATTTTTGCAAGCACACACACCACCATCGACTGCTCTAAACTAATCATCTCAAATGATCACGAAATCAACGGCATCTGGAATACTTCTGAGGATGAAGCCGACAATGATGACATCCGCGTATGTCTCCAAGATGAGCCCTACGACGAAGAGGCTCAACCCCGTCGCCCGCCAGGCAAGTACGGAGAGTTACGTCACAAGTACCCATTCAGACTATCGGACAGTGATGACGAAGTAGCCTACCTAACGCGTTCTGGACGTCCGTACCAAGCTCCTCTAAAGTTACTTGAACCTCAAAGCCACCCGCCAAGGTTGACTGCTCAAGAGAAGAACAAGGGAATAGTCATAGACGAGGATACACCGCCTACTTCGCCTACCTCCGCAACCTCACCTACAAACATTGCTTCTACGCCGTCAGCCAGCAAAGTGTCATTACCTGACACTAATCCTGTACCTGTCTTGCCAGTTAACAAGGTAGCATCACCAAGTGCTACCCCAACACCCTTACCCACGCCTGAAATCGGAGACACGCTCCATAAGCAGCTCAACAAGACAAAAGCAGACATTTCAATCTGGCAGCTCTTAAGGGACTCAATGGGACATCGTGAAGCCCTCTACCAAGCATTACAGGTCACCCCAATGACATCGGAAATGTCTCCAGAGAAGCTTATCAGTAACATCACACGCGAATGGCAGGCCAACGCCGTCACCTTCTCGGATAAAGATCTCCCTCCGTTCGGTGGCACGCATAACCTACCTCTCTACATCAACGTGGAATGCCACGGCATGACATTACCAGTCGTCCTCATCGACAACGGATCCGCAGTCAATGTCTTGCCCCTTGAGACAGCCAGGAAACTGGGAATTAAGGAAAATGACTTTATCCGGGTATGCGGACGGTGTCGGGGCCTCACGATGGAACACGTCGCAAAGATAAAGGGAACCATCTCCTTCCCCATTATGACAGGACCAGTCATGAGAGAAACTGAATTTCAAATCATCGACATACCCCCTACCTACAACATGCTACTAGGTAGACCTTGGATCCACGCTACCAAGGCCATCACCTCAACCCTACATCAAAAGGTCAGGATACCTCTAGATGACGAGATCGTCACCATCGACGCCTCGAACTTTCGGGCTACCCTCAAGCAGCAAAAGACTAATGATAGTACTGCGGAGATAAACGCCGATCCAGCCGACGACATGTGTGGTTTCGACTTCGACTTCAACATCTGTACTCTGACTCGTAGAGAAGAAATCGCTACACTCTACGCCAAGGACGACGATAACAAATGGCCCACCATGGGTCTATCCTACGTACCATGGTCGTACGAAGTCTCTCAAGGTTGGGAAACATACAATGATCGCAAGAAATATCATGACTTCCACATACAACCATACCACATCCTCCCCAGCCACTACTTCGTCAAAGAGGGCACTAACAAGATTCCTAAGGTCACCACCACGTACACCATTGCCGGGATTGAGCTCATTTCCGACATCGTGCGCAACAACAATTTCAACCCTACCAACCTGATCATCCCTTACGAAGAAAAAACACGACGGATGGTCAAAAACCCTCGAATGGACCAGACGAACAAGGCCGCACTTTCAAGATAACTACGGTCGTGGCTACGCCTTGAAGATTCCGACTCGACGAAGACGAAGACAACACCCCAAACCAAAAGACTGTCTTAAAATTTAAACTCCCACGCCGTCATCTCAAGTCTCTTACTCCCAACTAAGCCCTGCTACTTCACTGACATGATCAATTTAGCTAAAGAACTAGAGTCATTAAGGTTGTCCAAAGCTCCTCGTCTGAGCTATCTTCAAATGTAACCGCTTTTGATAACATTAATAACATGAAAGTTTTGTGTTACTCTTTGCCTCATTTAAACTCTACCTTTTCTAATAATTGCGATAAATTCAAACTAAATAAAATTGCATTATATAGATACATTGCAAGTATTGTCTCAAAGCCCGAACAGGACCCCATTATTGAAGACACAACGACCATCAACATAGGAACACCCGAAGAGCCTCAAGAACTACAACTGGGGGCTTCCCTAAGCACAGAAGAAAGGGCCACATATACTAAGCTTCTCACAGAATTCAGGGACGTCTTCGCATGGTCATACAGAGACATGCCCGGCATCGACCGTGAGATAGCTGAACATCGCATCCCAATCAAGCAAGGTAGCAGACCGGTCAAGCAGAAGCTCCGACGCATCAAGCCAGAATGGTCTCTCATGGTCAAAGAAGAGATCGAAAAGCAGCTACAAGCTGGGTTCATCCAAGTCATCGAATACTCAGACTGGGTCTCCAATATGGTGCCGGTTATGAAGAAAAACGGCAAAATACGAGTATGTGCCGACTTCCGGGACCTGAACAAAGCCTGCCCAAAAGATGATTTCCCACTACCCCACATGGACATCCTAATCGACAACACAGCAGACCACGCCTTACTGTCATTCATGGATGGATACGCGGGATACAACCAAATCAAAATGGCAGCAGACGACATGCCAAAAACCACCTTCGTAACCCCCTGGGGAACGTACTGCTACACAGTCATGCCATTTGGGCTCATAAATGCCGGCGCTACCTACCAACGCACTGCTACCACCTTGCTCCACGACATGATGCATAAGGAGGTTGAGGTATACGTCGACGACATGATTGTAAAGTCAAAAGGAAGGGACGACCACGTCACCAACCTCCGCAAGTTATTCACCAGAATCAGGCAGTACAAAATGCGATTAAACCCACAGAAATGCACCTTTGGAGTCACATCAGGCAAGCTGCTAGGCCACATAGTAAGCCAGCGAGGGATCGAAGTAGACCCGACCAAAATCAAAGCAATAATGAGCATGAAGACGCCGAGCAACATCGACGAAATAAGGAGTTTCTTGGGACAAGTCCAATATATCTCCCGGTTCATCAGCAAGCTTACCATGATTTGCGAACCAATCTTCAAAAAATTGAAGAAGGAAGAGCATACGAAGTGGGATGATGACTGCCAACAAACGTTCGACAGAGTCAGAAGCTTACTTACAAACCCACCCATTCTGGTACCCCCACAAAAGGACTTGCCACTGTCGCTATACTTGACGACTACGCCAAATGCCATGGGTGCCATGCTCGCCCAAGAAGTCAACAACGAAGAACGGGCCATCTACTACAACAGCAAGAAATTTCACGATTACGAAACTCGGTATGAACCAGTCGAGAAAAGCTGCCTCTCGCTGGTCTGGGCAACCAAAAAGCTCAGACACTACCTACTCACTAGCACAATGTGGAACCCGGGATCGGACCCAACTCGGCGTCTTGCTTAAGGGCGGATTTTAAAGTTAGAAAAGATTAAGTTGGAAAAACCTTTAAGAACTGTTATGGAGTCGCCACCTATTTATCGCGGAAAATAGGAACCTGCTACCATGTTCTAAGTTAAAAACATGTCCTAGATTTTGGAGCACGCCGACACCCCTAGATCTAAGGCTTGTGAAACCAGATTGGATTCGGGGTGAGGGTACTTTAGAAAAAGAGTTAATTCAAATAATGATTTATGAAAACCTTTTAGAAAAGTCTATGTAAAAATAGCCTCTACTGACCTAGAACAATCCTAGTAAGATGATATTTGAGCTAATGTTATCGCTACGTACAAGTGCGATAAGTTTGTAAAAGAATGCAGATGCAGATGCAAAAAGATTGATTAAAACCCTCAGTTAGCATGTTTAACTTGTTAACGAATACGGTTCAGTTAAAGGTCGAATTCATTGTTTAAGTTGATTTTAATGCAAAATAAGAAGGTGCAAGATGCATGCAAATAAAATAAAGTTCAATTGTCCATTGGTTTATTTTATGAGGTCGGTTGCTTATGCGACTTTGGCGTGTCATCGGATATGGAGTGTACCCGAAGTAATAAGAACACTTGGAAGGCAAGCGCTCGGGTGCCAAAGCCTGGCGCTAGAGTGTAGTCCCCTTTGTTAGTCCATAGAAAATAAGAAAAAGCTTTGATCCAAGTGGATCGGTACCTACCTTGTCCTGACGCTTCAGATCTGGGCAGAGCTTCGCTTCTTGAACTTAAAAGGAGGGTGAATTCAACACGGGATGGTGTGTTGAACTCAAGGATTTGAGTGCGTGAGGCTTTTGTGAATGTATTTAGGTGTATACCGTGCTAGACGGTATATTTTGTGGGACCCATGTGTGGGCACTAAAACTAGGAAGAGAGGTTGTGAGAAGAGAGGTTTTCTTGTGTGGAAAACTTGTGAGAATAGGTCGTGCATAGGGGGGTTTATATAGGAGAATAGCCGAGCGAAAATAGGAAACTCGGGGCTAAAACCAAGCTGTGAAACCGCATAGCCTTATGCGGTTTGGTGGGGTAACCGCATTAGGCTATGCGGTTACCACATATAACCGCATAGTGACATGCGGTTTGACAGGCTGGTTTTAACTTCGAGACTTCGTATTTCCTTAATCCGGTTTGGATAGATACGGTATAATCTTTGACTTGCACGTCAAGAAGGCTGTATGGAGGGCTCTCCAAGATATTTTTGAGGGTTGAGGGCTTTGGAGTGCGGGCCAAAGGCTGGGTTTGGGCTTCGGTTTTGGGCGAGACCGGAAAAATGAAAAGGGTGTATTTTGTAGCATTTTGTGAAATAAGCTAACCCGTGAGGCTATATTTTGTGTAAGAGGAGGCTAAAGGGGAGTTCTAACCACCGGGCCTAAATTTAGGAATTTAGGAATGCTGAATTAGACCTTGTCAATGTAAAAAGGGCTAATTGTAGTGCAAATGCGAAGCTCATGCCAAATGAAGCAGGACAAGGACCTAGCTAGACTCCAAATGGACAAAATGAACGTTATTTAAATGCGATGTGAGGTGACCTAAATCATTTAACATTTCAAACGACTCAAAATGAATTCGACATTAGTTAGAACCGTTTAAGTCAACGTTAAAGCATGCGTAATAAAAGTCCGTGTTACATCACAGGGTTTTGTGCGGGAGGGTACGGATATGGGTATCCACAGAGCCCCCAGTATGACTGAGCTCGGACTAGAGCGCTAGTCAAACTCCACGACCATATCTGGACCATTACAGTCTTGATACAGTCAGTGGAACGAAGCATGTGTCCATGGGTGAGACGAGGACTTCGAACCGGGCTTAGCGGGGAGGGGCGTGCGCATTTTAAGGACTTGGCGGTCCGTGCATGCTATAAGGGCCTGCCGGCCTGCTGAGTGTCTTCGCCGTGCTTGTTGTACTGTCGTTGCCTTCGTATATGCTTGGTATCGTCGGATGCCTGGTGCTGGTGCTTGTAATGTCTTCGTATTGCATGTGTTGAAATGTGAAAGGGGCTAAAGTACGGGGCGCATATGCTTGTAAGGTGTTTGGGTATGCGTGAGGTGTATAATTGAGTAGGGGTGCTTATGTAGGTGCTAGGTGTAGGTGTAGGTGTAGGTCTCGTGAAAGAGCGTCCGTGTAATGCTTGAACTCGCCGGGGAGTGTCTATGTAGAGTGAAATGCTTGGAGTTAGGTGTATATTGCAGAGTGCTTGTGCTTGGGCTCGCCAAGGAGTGTCTATGTAGTCGTAGTTGCATATGATTGCCTTCCGTTGAGGGGAAGGTAGTGCCGTTGTCGTTGCTGATGCCGTTGTTGATGTTGAACTGGGTCTCGCCTAGGAGCGCAGGTGCTTAGTGTAGTATTTGCTAGAGAAGTACTAGTTTGCTAGGGAAGGGTGTATATGTATGGTCCCGCCGAGGAGCGTAGGTGTAGTTGTGGTTGTTTGGGAGAGTGATGGTGTTTCGTCTTGTTAGGGGTGCAGGTGTATATTCGCCGGGATTATGGTCCGAGGAAGGTGTATGTGCTCAAGTGTACGGCTTCGTGTAATTGCTTGGATGTGCTGAATGTGTTGATGCAGACGCTTGGTGTTTATGTTAGTGATTTGCTGGGGAAGTCGAAGGGTATGTCTTGGACTCCGTGGGAAATGTCTGTATAGGTGTGTGGACTCCATGGGGAGGAAGCGATACTCCACAGGGACGTGTAAGAGGGTGTAAGGACTCGTGAAGAGTGTTCGTGTTTACATACATGCAGTGTATTAAATGCTTAGCACACGCAGTATGGCGGGTGTAGGTGACGCTTAACCAAGGCATAGCGCATAATGTATGTGCTAGCGCTTGTGGCGGATCAGGTGACGCCTTAACCAAGGCATAGCTTGCGTGTACGAAGAAAAACGGGGAGAAAACGTGGAACAAAACATGCTCTGGAAATTGCCTGTAGACTAGTGACTCTTCCGGGGAATCCCTTATCAATTGGCGACTTCAAGCGTGAACTCATTCGCACATGCCGCGGTTTCAAATCCGGAAATATTCGAACTCGCGATTTTCCTTTCGAGATCTTCAATTTCGCTTGCTTCGACCATGAAACGTGGTATCATTGCGATTCGTTTGGATTCGTATGATACATGTCTCTTGGACTTGGAATGCATGGTGCTTGGGATGTTTCTTGGATATGTTAGAGTGCTTGGTGCTTGGACCTACGTTCGGGTGTTGCTTGTCTGATGCACACATGAAAGTGTTATGCTTTTAGTGTGCATGTTCATGTTTGTAGCGGTTCTGGAGGTGTCGCTCAACCGGAGGTGCTTATGTTGATGTGGGTATTTATAGCAAGGGTGTCTTCAAAATGCGAAAAATTATCCCGTTTTTCGTTGTAAAGGTTTGATTCTTGATAGGAAGCGTCAGCCCCCAGTTTGACTGAGTTATGGTGTCGGTGTATGTGAGCCCCCAGTTTGACTGAGTTATGGTGTATAACGATAGTCAAACTATGTAAAAGGCTATGGGTTGCATTAGGATGAGGGTGTTTTTGGGTTACCCCCTCGAGTTTGACTAAGTTTTGAATGAAAACTGAGTCAAAGTGGGGTGCAGGATGTGCATTGGTAGGAGGAGTTTTTGGATAACCCCATCGCGTTTGACTTAGTTTTGGGTGAAAGCTGAGTCAAAGTGAAGAGCATGGTGTTTGGATTACCGTCGTCTTCGCCCTTAGTTGTCTAGGTGATCTTGTGTAATAAGGATTGTGTGAACCCTTCATTACATGACTTGTTGTTATAGCTTGGCTTGGGCTTGTAGTTGCTTTCGTCGTCTTTCGCTTCCGTGTTGTAGTGTGCTTCCGTGGACCTGCGTAGTTAGTAGGCTTGGATTTGAAAGTGAAATGATTCCCGATTGGGATGCTTGGATTAAAAAGCTTTTTGTTGAAAAATCATTTTTGTAAAAGATTCATTTTAGTTGTCGAAATGAGCTTTAAAAATGAACGCTTGAAATGTCGGTTGTAAGGTTTCCTGCAAGATGAAAAAGCGTTTTGACGTTGTGAGCTTAAGCTAGAATTGTGAAGACCGTGGAGGGTTACTTGAGTGCGAAGGTTGAAAAGCCCCCAGTTGTCGGTGGAATCTCATGACAACACGGAGTGGGATGTAGTGCTAAATTCGGTTGTGCTTTGCGTAAGCTGCCTACGTATCCACGAATGTGGAATCAAACCGGCGTAGTTCGATAGCGCTTTCGCTCAAAATGTGTTAACTCGAGTGAGTTAAAGTCGAAAAATGCTTCTCAAAAAGTTTTAACTCGAGTGCCGAGTTAAGTTTTTGGCAAAGTTTAGACTTCGAAGATTCGAGATGCCTTTCAAGGATTTGAGGTGCATTTTCGAAAGATACATTTTGTTTGCGAAAGGGTGTGTTTGCAAAAAGTGAATTGCAAAGTGCTTTCATATTAACTCGAGTATTGGGTTAATTTTGAAAGGTGATTACCTAGTTTGAGGGTGCATTGCCTCGTGTAAGTTTGAAAAAGCGCGTCGTTCCGTGGGAGCGTTTTGAAGACTGGAGAGTTTTGAAAGGAGCGGTTTAAATGTCGCTAAATTGTTTGATTGGAAGAGGATTGATTCGACGTATGACTCGATGCTTAAAATGCCGAAAAGTTTGCAAAATAGAGACGAATCGTATGCGTGATTTGAGACTCGACGGTTGCATGGTTACAATATTCGGGAACACGTGCGTTGGTGGAGCCCCCAGTGGTGCTTACTTGTCTGCAGTGGGATCTTTGTTGTTCTGCAAAGCGATGTTAGACCAAAAGGTAGTACTACTCCTAAGTCTATGACAACTTTGCCTTGACGAATTCGTTTTAGTCGCCTCGATAAAGAAATAGTTTGCCTTTGAGTTTTGTGAATTTTTGTGAACACATCCTTAGCATGGAAAGCTTTGGACGGGGAATATTTGTGGATTTTGTAAAAGGTTGGTTGAGCTCGGGAGAGCGGCCTACGTATCCGTGGGTACGGAATCAAACCTAGCGTAGTTCCGAAAGGGATGTGTTTGTTTTGGTAAGGAGGTGTTTTTGTAAAAAGGTGCGTGTTTAAGGACTCGCCGGTCCGAAAAGGGGTGTAAATGTGTTTAACCTTGATAATTGCATCCTAAGGGTGGGTTCTCCTCAGTCGATCTAGGCTGCTTATTGCTTCTGTCGAGTCTTCAATTTGGACTTTCAAAGACTTGGCCACTTGTTTCTGGGCGTCGGTGCTTCTTGCTTTTGGGGCTTCGGCCCCTTGCTTATTGATTTCTAAGCTTTTGACTTCTTAAGCTCTTGCTTCTAGGCTTTTGACTTCTTGAGCTTTTGACTTTTTGAGCTTTTGACTTCTTAAGCTTTTGCTTAGTTGTTTTGCCCCTTGTTCCGGAGCTTTTGAGACGTTTGCTTTTTGGTGACTTTGGTTTTTGATCTTTGTTCCTTGTATTCCCGTTTGGTTTGAGAATATCGTACGCCCTATGTGGCTTGGGCTTGAGCTCGGACCTTGCTAAACTCTGTGGCTCGGTGGTCACTCGTGATCGTGTGTCTATCACGCCGGGCTCCTCTGACAAGTTCGTTTGCTTATTAGGCACGCGATCGAGTACGCGGAGGGCGATCCAAGAATACTCGTACTTTTGGTCGCGATCAAATTCATGACCACTGTGGAGCTCCACATTAATGGATCCTCCTCCGAAAGCAGCGGAGTAGTAGACCACAAGCAGACTAGTGAACCTTAGGTGTTTAGTCGTCGAGAGCCTTTTTTGTCTTTGTGTCTTTGACTTAGTTGTTGACTTGGACCTTCGTACCCGGCCTAGACCTCCTTCGGATAGCTACTCCTAGGATGCAATGTACGTTGGTGGAAAATGTTTTTTGTGAGTAGAAAGGGTAAAAGGAAACCGGGTTGTAGGCAAACTTATTCCCTTATCGATTTGTTAAAATGTCGTACGTCGAAGACTCGATTATCCTAGACTGACAAAGATTGACTCGATGCTTAAAAACTCGACCCGTATTGAAAAGACTCGAATTTCTTGAGGAGATCCGTGAGATCGTCGGTGGTGCCTTGATGGATTCTTCGCTGGGTGCTCGAGATGCACACGTCTCGGATGGGGTTGATGCTCGCGTCGGGACTCGTTTCATGCATACTTAGATTTGTCTTTGATTTTGCAAAAATTTTGTTTTCGGCGAAAAGCAGGATGTTTTGTTGAGCAAAGTGTGTTGTCACATTTTGGCTTGATGTAAAAGGTGTTTCGAGTTGAAATGTGTTGCCACATTTCGACTCTGTGCAAGAGATGATTCAAGGTAGTGATGAGCTACTTGAACCGAGGGTGCTTCGAAAATGCGATGGAAACGGTAGTGCCCGTTTTCATGCATTTACTTAAAGAAGAGTTTGACCGAAGCGGCTAGAGCCACTTGGTCCGACATCAAAAATTCTCGGGATTGAGCTTGCTCATTCCCGGGTTTTGTTCTTTTGCGAAAAGAGGAATGCCTGATCCTAGAAGGTTTTGGGCTAATGAAAACCTTCGAAAAAAATGCTTATGTTGAAAGAGGTATAAAAAAGGAAAGGCCTTGAGCCGTTCGATTTATTTTTTGTGAAATTCCTCGAGAATGGGCTGACATTCTCGGGTTTGAAAAGAGTTTTGTGATAAAAAGGGGTGTGATGACCGCGAGTCATGCGGCTGATTGTGAGTTAGAAATGTTTTATAACGTTCCATGCTCGACGATGTTTGGTGATAGAAAGCTAGAAGTTTATGTTAACGGCATGTTGCTAAGATCCTATTGGTGGATGCTCGAAATGGCGTTTAAGCTATTTGAGTCGGAGGTGTCAAAGTGCGATGAGGACGAGCTTGCTCGTCCACATGGATTCTGCGAAAAGAGAAATGGATCGAGGTGGTTTGAGCCATTCGATCCAATGCTAGGGCCCACAAGACTGGGCTTGACCACTCTTGGGTATGGCGAGGGATGCTGCTTACTGGGCTGGTTCGACAATGAGTCGTTTGAAAAGGTTGTGTTTAGAAAGGTTCGAAAAGGCCAAGGGCCGTGAGTTCGCTTTGAAAGACTCACCAAGAATGTGTCCTAATTCTTGGGTTATGCTTTGTGAAAAAGCATGTGATAAATGGGTTAGGATAACCGTGGGTTATTTAATCCATTTATGTTTTCAAAGGCTTAGGGAAAGTGAGTTTTGTGTTGGGTTGCTCACGATGTTTGCAATGTATTTAATTAACGATTGTTCATTCGTTAGTTCATTTTTATTGCACAGATTTTTATGTTGTGTTGTTGGATTGATTTGTTTGATTTTTGTTTGTTGTTCATTGTTTATTTGTTTGTTTTTAGCTTGAGACTAGAGGTAAGCAAACTTATTCGTATTATTCATTAAAGAAGAATTGTTTGACAAATGAGGAGGAGAGCTGGAGCTAGTCTCCGAAAATAAAAAGTCTAAGCTAAAACTAGAAGGTGGGTCGACAGATGACCCGACACCTAAAGGATTAGATCCTAAGAGGATTTCTTCTTCTTTGCGTTTGCCGACGCCTCCGTTCTCGCCATCTTCCTTTTGAGTCGTGATGGTTTGCATTTTATGGGCGCATCTTCGTATGTCAGTTCATCCCCAATGTCTGCGTTAGGGGTTGGATTGCTTTCGGGCATGACAAAGTCTGAGTGATCTTTGGGAGGAAGTGATCCTGTGAAGATCGTGTGGTTGTATGGAGGGTGATCTTTGTTGGATGGTTTGGGTTGGATGGTAAGAGAGTTAATCTTTTCGTCCCCTTGGATCGTGGTTTGGTTGGACATAGGCCATTCGTCCTTTCTATCGTTGAACGAAGCGCCAATGATTTGATTGTCGCTTGGTTTGATATTGTTGGAGCAGTTCATAATGGGAGGTGATCCCATGAAGATTGTGTGGTCGGCGACAGGGTTGTCGTCGTTGGGTGACTTGGACGGTTGAGACGGTTTGTCGAGCTTTCCTTGGTCGATGAGATCTTGGATGGCGTGCTTCAGTTTGAAGCAGTCTTCGGTGTCGTGGCCTTTGCCTCTGTGGTATGCACAGTAAGCATTCGGGTTCCAAAGTTTTGGCTTTTTGTCTTCGGGCGGCTCGCTAGTAGGCCCGATTGGTTGTAGGTAGTTGTTTTCAACCAACCTATAGAATGCCTTGGTGTAAGGTATGAAGTTCCTGTAACTTTTGGTTGCAAATGCGTCCAAACTGTCCGCAGTGTAGTTTTCCTGACTCTTGGTCGCGCGAGTAGATTTTGGTGAGTTATCTTGGTAGGTATGGCCGGTGTATCTGGCCATCGTGCCAGTCCTAAGATCGTCTTCAATTTGAGCGCCGACCCTGATGAGTTGTTCGAAGTCTTGGATGTTGCTGTACCGCATGTATAATTGATACACGGGTCGCAGGTTGTTTATGAACTTAGGCACAAGTTCGTCCTCATGCGGACGATCTGGAATTTGTTCGCTTAGCTTTTTCCATCGGGAGAGATACTCGGTGAAGCCTTCGTTGTCTTGTTGATTAAGGGCCTCGAGAGTGTGGATAGAGGCCTGTTTGTCGGTCTTGTTCTTTATACGTTGTTCCAAACGCTTTATCTCGGTCTTATGGTGGTTCAGCAGGCGTTCGAGGTCGTCAGTCAGCTTGGTGATTTGTTCACGGAGTGCGTTAACATCATCATTGCCGGCCATTTTTGCGGGTGTGGGTTCGTTTCTTGTAGGGGATGACGAGTATCAAGCTGAGGCCTATATTTCACTTCGTATATTAGTGACACGACTCGACCCACTAGACTCACGATCACTCTAAGCATTCATTTTTAGCTTATTTCTTTGTTTAGAAAGACCTTTTAAGTTTTGAAAATGAGGTTCTCGAAAAGGTTTTAGCTAAAGGATGTTTTTGAGGCGAGGACGTGTGCTCACGTCTCGCCTCGATGATGTTAGCTTTGTCGAGCCCATTTAACAGTTCATCGTTAAGGGCTCGAGCCTAGGTGGGTGAAAGGGGTTTGACTTGAGAGCGGTTAGCTAGTTGAGTTGAGGATGTTGAAGAATGGATTAGGTTGTGTGGCGTGTATCTAGTTAGTCCTACTAGGTTCAATGTTCATTTTAGGCGTTCATTTTTAGCTCATTTCATTGTTTTGAAAGACCTTTTAAGCTTGAAAAAGGAGATTTTCGAAGAGTTTTGGCTAAGGGGAAGCTTTTGAGATGAGGATGTGTGCGCACATCTCGTCTCGATGTTAAAATATTTTGTTTTGCACCCGTCGAACTGATATCGGTAATTTGCCGAGGTGAGCTCGAGTCGGATGTGTAAAAGAGAATGGATTCGACTTCGCGCAAGTCAGTCGAGGATGTTAAAAGCAGTCTAGGTCGTGTGACCTAGAGGATCGAAATCCACGAGCTCGGGTTTTATTCCTTACTCGGGTTTTTGCTTGTTAGTGAAGAAGGAAATTTTGGAAAGGCTTTTTCAAAAATTCGCGAGAGGTTTGTTTGGAAAGCGTTAGTTTGTTAGATGTTAGGTTCGTTTATCTTTGAAAAGTTTAAGCGAGTTTTCGAAGATATGAATGCAAATGCTTGTTTTGAAAAAGACCATGGGGTGCATAGCCTCGAACTTGTACGTATGACTCAAAAAGGGTGGAAAATGAGTCAGTCGGGTACACCTCCAACTACCTCGAGTACGCTTTGGCAGATACTTAACCCCATCATTTCCTTACGAGGCGATAGGTTTTCTGAAGGAGCACGGCGATCGAGATAGCCGTTCTGACAAGCCGTGGAGGGGCGAGAGGAAAGCTAGTCCGCTATGTGCTTTATCGAGTGGACAAGCCTGCATGTGGGAACCACCTCTCGAGGGTGCAAAGGGTGCCTAGATTCCAAAAGGAATGGACTCTAAACGAATGTGCATAGCTCAAATATGTATACTTGGATTGTTAAAGGCTTTCAAGTTTCACCTCTTTATTTTTAAAAAGAAAAAGCTAGTTTTAAGTTTTAAAAATAAGATCTCCCCAGCGGAGTCGCCAAACTGTGGAACCCGGGATCGGACCCAACTCGGCGTCTTGCTTAAGGGCGGATTTTAAAGTTAAAAAAGATTAAGTTGGAAAAACCTTTAAGAACTGTTATGGAGTCGCCACCTATTTATCGCGGAAAATAGGAACCTGCTACCATGTTCTAAGTTAAAAACATGTCCTAGATTTTGGAGCACGCCGACACCCCTAGATCTAAGGCTTGTGAAACCAGATTGGATTCGGGGTGAGGGTACTTTAGAAAAAGAGTTAATTCAAATAATGATTTATGAAAACCTTTTAGAAAAGCCTATGTAAAAATAGCCTCTACTGACCTAGAACAATTCTAGTAAGATGATATTTGAACTAATGTTATCGCTACGTACAAGTGCGATAAGTTTGTAAAAGAATGCAGATGCAGATGCAAAAAGATTGATTAAAACCCTCAGTTAGCATGTTTAACTTGTTAACGAATACGGTTCAGTTAAAGGTCGAATTCATTGTTTAAGTTGATTTTAATGCAAAATAAGAAGGTGCAAGATGCATGCAAATAAAATAAAGTTCAATTGTCCATTGGTTTATTTTATGAGGTCGGTTGCTTATGCGACTTTGGCGTGTCATCGGATATGGAGTGTACCCGAAGTAATAAGAACACTTGGAAGGCAAGCGCGCTCGGGGGCCAAAGCCGGGGGGGGGCGCTAGAGTGTAGTCCCCTTTGTTAGTCCATAGAAAATAAGAAAAAGCTTTGATCCAAGTGGATCGGTACCTACCTTGTCCTGACGCTTCAGATCTGGGCAGAGCTTCGCTTCTTGAACTTAAAAGGAGGATGAATTCAACACGGGATGGTGTGTTGAACTCAAGGATTTGAGTGCGTGAGGCTTTTGTGGATGTATTTAGGTGTATACCGTGCTAGACGGTATATTTTGTGGGACCCATGTGTGGGCACTAAAACTAGGAAGAGAGGTTGTGAGAAGAGAGGGTTTTCTTGTGTGGAAAACTTGTGAGAATAGGTCGTGCATAGGGGTGTATATATAGGAGGATAGCCGAGCGAAAATAGGAAACTCGGGGCTAAAACCAAGCTGTGAAACCGCATAGCCTTATGCGGTTTGGTGGGGTAACCGCATAAGGCTATGCGGTTACCACATATAACCGCATGGTGACATGCGGTTTGACAGGCTGGTTTTAACTTCGTGATTTCGTATTTCCTTAATCCGGTTTGGATAGATACGGCATAATCTTTGACTTGTACGTCAAGAAGGCTGTATGGAGGGCTCTCCAAGATATTTTTGAGGGTTGAGGGCTTTGGAGTGCGGGCCAAAGGCGGGTTTGGGCTCGGTTTTGGGCCCGAGACCCGGAAAAATGAAAAGGGTGTATTTTGTAGCATTTTGTGAAATAAGCTAACCCGTGAGGCTATATTTTGTGTAAGAGGAGGCTAAAGGGGAGTTCTAACCACCGGGCCTAAATTTAGGAATTTAGGAATGCTGAATTAGACCTTGTCAATGTAAAAAGGGCTAATTGTAGTGCAAATGCGAAGCTCATGCCAAATGAAGCAGGACAAGGACCTAGCTAGACTCCAAATGGACAAAATGAACGTTATTTAAATGCGATGTGAGGTGACCTAAATCATTTAACATTTCAAACGACTCAAAATGAATTCGACATTAGTTAGAACCGTTTAAGTCAACGTTAAAGCATGCGTAATAAAAGTCCATGTTACATCACAGGGTTTTGTGCGGGAGGGTACGGATATGGGTATCCACACACAACAAGAGTCTACTCCCTAATGGACCCCCTCAAATACCTATTTGAAAAACCAGTCCTGAACGGACGTATGGCCAGGTGGACTCTGCTTCTCGCCGAGTACGAACTCAAGTACCTCCCTCTGAAAGTAATCAAAGGAAGAGCGGTTTCGGACTTCCTCGCAGAAAATGCAATCATCGAACAACCCATGATCGATACAATGTCATTTCCGGACGATGGGATCTTCGCCATAGAAAGGGAGTACTGGCAATTATACTTCGACGGAGCGTCAAACTACCGCGGCTATGGAGTCGGAATACTCCTAATATCCCCAAACGGCGATCATACTCCACTCTCAATCAAGCTCGACTTCAGTGTCACGAACAACGCCGCAGAATACGAAGCCTGCATTTACGGCCTGCAAGCAGCCATCGCCCTCAAAATAAGGAACCTACGAGTGCATGGAGATTCATTCCTCATCATAAATCAAGTGACCGGGGCATGGAAGATCATGAGCGAAACCCTCACCAAATACCAAACAAAAGTACAAAAACTCCTAACCAACTCCGACTGCATTGAATTTTACCACCTCCCAAGGGAAGAAAACCAGTTTGCCGACGCACTGTCAAAACTCTCATCCCTCCTCAACATGCCGCCAAACATGAAATTACTACCCATCTTCGTCGAAAGACGTGACGAATGATACATGTCATTTATATAGCATTTATGCCCCCGTTATAGTTGCATTTAGCTCACACTTGCTCGATTACATTATTGTTTTAGTAGCTATTTGCTTTATATTGCGATACTGTCGTTCCTCGTTTGTATTTTGCAGGTTTTGGCGGTCCTGAGCTAAAACCTGAGGTTATAGGAGCGTTTACGAGTATCGAGAAGTCAAGACGAGGCTCGAGAGTCGATATGGAGGTCATACGACAATTTGGGAAGTCAAACCTATAGGTTCAGAGCAAACCTATAGGTTCTGGTTACGTGAAACGAAGGCTAAAGTTGCTGTAGTTGCTGCCAATGCTTAAAACCGATCGGTTTAGGGTAGAACCGATCGGTTTGCCCCCAGAACCGATCGGTTTGACCCCGAACCGCTCGGTTCACTTGTCCTGTTTCGCGTATTTTCGTTGGCCTATAAATACAACTCGAGTAGGGTTTTGTCACTTATGCTTTTCATTATATTTCTCTGCTTAGAATTAGAACTTAGTTTTCTCTCTTTTCAAACTCTAAAAACCTTAGGTTTAGATTTAATTTCCTTGCAAGATCGGATCTTTACTTCAATTTAAGATTAATCCAGGTTTAATTCGTTGTTCTTCTTTCATTCATTATGTCTTCTTATTATAATTGTTTTGCTTTAATTTCATCCATGCATAGCTAAATTCTTCATTAGGGTTTAGGGTGATTGTGAATTAGTTCAAGAACATGTTATAATTGCTTTAATCGATTGAATTTGTGCAAGTTGATTTCTTCCTGCGCGTTTCATTATCAATTGAATTTAGGGACGCCTTTATTGAATTGAATTTAGGTTGTTTCAGTTTAAGATCGAAAGCCGAATTGAAACTAGACTTACGCGTATTTGATAAGTTGAATTTAGTAAGTTGCGAGAGCCCGCTAAATTTGCTTAAGGTTGAATTTGACTCGAGAGAGCGTTTTCCTAAAACCTAATCACTTGCATGATTTCAATTGATCGATAATCCCTTTTGAGTTGAGTTCTTGAATCGATGTCACATGACCCCGAATGCCCTAATCTCCCTCTCTTATACCTTTTCATACATTTTGCTCTTTGCTCTTAGTTTAGACCTTTAAACACCCTTTTCATACCTTGAGATTAACCTTTTTAGCTAAGCATTCCCTTGACTACTCCTTCTCTCTGTGGATCTCGACCCTACTGCCACTAGCTACCCAGTTAGTAGTCTTTAGGTTTATTTTGATTGAGGAGACACGACTTTAGCCTCATCAACGAACCAGCATACATCCATACCATTGACCTGGACGAAGCCGAGCAGACAGAGCCTTGGTATCAAGCCATAATCAACTACAAAACAGACAACACTTACCCACCCGACACCGATAAACGCGGACAGAGGGCTATCAGACTCCTAGCTTCCCAATTTGTGCTAGAGATGGGACAATTACTCAAGAAGACACCACAAGGGACACTGCTCATATGTGTCGACTATAAGAAGGGGCAGAAAATCGTCACGCAAGTCCATGATGGCGAATGCGGACCCCACATGAACGCTCGAGCACTCTGCAAACAGATTCTACGATTAGGATGGTATTGGACGACCATGGAAGCAGAATGTATCCAATACGTCAAGCACTGCCACAACTGCCAAATTTTCAGCAACGTCCAACATGTACCACCTTCACCACTATACAGCCTAACCTCACCCTGGCCCTTTTCAACCTGGGGCATCGACGTGATAGGAAAAGTCCACCCCATCGGAGCAGGAGGTCACTGCTTCGTGCTGGTGGCCATCGACTACTTCACTAAATGGGTAGAAGCAGCATCTTTTCGAACCCTCAGCTCCAAAGAAGTCGCCAAGTTCATCCAGACGAACATCATATGCCGATATGGCATACCCCATGAGTTCATCAGCGATCAAGGTTCGCACTTTCAACGCGAGACTAAGCCATACTCACAAAATACAACATCCAAGATCACAAATCCTCACCCTATCGACCCCAAACCAATGGAGCCGTTGAAGCGCAAACAAGGCGATCGTCACCATACTCGAAAATGATCGACGGTGCAAAGATTGGCCCAATAAGATACCATATGCACTGCGGGGATACCGTATTACCATCCGAACCCCTACGGGCATGACCCCTATTTCTCACCTACGGCATGGAAGCCGCCCAACGATGGAAATAGAAATACAATCTCTACGCATACTAATGGAAAGTAGCATCCCGGAAGCAGAATGGGCCCGTGAACGGTACGGACAACTCATGCTCCTGGATGAACGCCGACTGCATTCCCTGAGCACCGTACGAATGTACCAAGCCCGACTACAACGAGCATTCAACAAGCGAGTTAAGCCACGACACATAAAAGTAGGTGATCTCGTACTAAAGTCAGTCCGGGCACCACTTCCAGTCGACCCACGAGGAAAATTCAAGCCTAACTGGGCTGGACCCTACCTCGTCAAAGAAATCTACACGGGCGGAGCAGTCAAACTAACCGACCTCGACGGCCAAGAATTCAACCTCGCCACAAATCTCGATCAACTCAAGAAATACTATCCTTAAAAACCCCTTGCAATGTATCTGTAAAATACAATTTTATAAAAACATTCATGGGCCGGCATGCCCTTAAAAGTGCACATTCCATAAGCAAACACAATTCATGGGCCGGCATGCCCTTAAACGTGCACCCCTCGCAAACACAATTCATGGGCCGGCATGCCCTTAAACATGCACATTCACCACAAAAAAGCAAACACAACTCATGGGCCGGTATGTCCCTAAACATACATTTCTCGAACTACGCCGGTTTGATTCCACTTTTCGTGGATACGTAGGCAGCTTTGCAAAAAGCGCAACCGATATTCAACACAAAAAAATGACGCGTCCAAAGCTTAAAAAGGCTGAGGACATAGTCAACACAAAAACCGTCTCATAACCTAATGGGTTAACATAAGGCGATATTCAACACAAAAATGACGCGTCCAAAGCTTAAAAAGGCTGAGGATATAGTCAACACAAAAACCGTCTCATAACCTAATAGGTTAACATAAGGCGACGTTCAACACAAAACGACAAACCCAAAACTTAAAAAAGTCGAGGGAATAGTCGATACAAAAACTTCCTAAAGACAAAAACCATGCTTGCATTCTAAACTTTGAAAAAAGGATTAGAGCCAAGAAATTTCACACAAAATAACAAGCAAAATGAGGCAGAGTCGTAAATAAAAACCTGATTTTTATTAATCTTAAAAAGAACGGTTACATTTTGGATTTTTCAAACATAGGAGCATAACTACGACCTTAGAAATACACTAACAAACACTATATATTACAATACGAGTCCCGGCATGTACATCGGGTTTAGGATATGTAATATATTACATAATACAACATAATATGAACATAATACTAACAAAGCACACATAAACTAAAACCAGGTTATTCTCCGAAACAGACTTGAGACCTCTCCAGCTGGATAAAGGAAGCATCAACCCTCAACCCCAATGGCGATCCCCAACATTGCCATAACAACCTTGATCACCTGACCCTGGAATATGCCGACGGCCGAACACACTTTCATCGGCCGAGAGTAGCTCCGGACTCGAACCCTCGCCATCACCACCGATACGTCCAAGGTCGGCCGGGTCATGAGCAGACATCTGAGAAAGCCCGTTGAGCTCTAGGGCTCGAAAGCGTGACCTCTTGTGGGGGCTCTGCGCAACAGTCCACCTAGCGTAGGCTCGTGATACCTGAGTCGTCCTAGGAGTGCCCGCCACAGGCCACCTGGGGCGCGTAATCCATCCGCTCGCCCAGGCATCGGCTATGCCACTAGTCAACATAAGCATGCCCTGCACCTTGGTGTCATGACCAGGAATGAACTGTGCCCACCCTATCTGTCTCCTCACTCGCACGGGATGGATGTAAACACCCATGTCAAATCCGCAAAGGAGGACTCCAGACGAACCATCGCCAGCCTCACTTGCCGTCACATCAACTATTCCCCACCACGGTACCAACCAACGGATGGTCGATGACCTCACAAGTCCAGGGAAGTAATCGTCAGGGCGATGATGTGGATCCAGCCACCTAATATAACGACAAGTCACGTCCCCAGCAGGATGTGACCCAGCAATATCACCTAGCACACTCAGCCGCTCCATCAACCAGACCTGAAAGATTAAGGGACACCCTCGATACGGGCTCGCCCTGTGCGCAGCACGATCATCCGCACTCAGGATCGTCTCGGCTAGGATCACGGCGGGCGGTTACAACCATACTCCATCTGTTGGACGACAGTGATTAGGCGAGGATCACCAAGCGCTCCCTCATACAAAGAATTAGGAAACATGTAACGGTGGACTAAGCAGAATGCCAACGCCCTTTTTCTGGCACCAAAGGAGATCGTCTCATTTTCGCGGTTCATAAACCGCTTGCACAAGCGATAAAGGCTGATACGACTCCTAACAAATAACTCCTCTGCACGTGCCTCTTATACCCAGGCCCCGATCTAACGCGCACAGGAATGTTAGTTCGCAACCAACCACCAATGGCTCCAAACTCCTCGACCAACGGACAGACCTCCCCACTAGGAAAACGGAAGACGTGGAAACTCAAGTCCCAATAGTCGAGACACGCATCCAGGAACTCGGGCTCCATTCGAAGCCGCCCTAGACCCAGGAGGACCCCGAAACCGCAATCTTTTAAGTCTTCCTCCTCCAGCCCCGATAAGGACGCACACCAACGGCGCAAGTTTCCTTCAAAACTCCCCATAACTCGACGAATGTTCCGTAAATATTCTAAATATTCTTGGAAAATCGAGAATAGAAGACGAGAGGATGAGTGAAATGAACTAACTTAGCCCCCCTTTTATAGCCGAGATTTGCAAAACGAAATACAACACAAAAACTTAAACGCTAGTGAACAAGCGATTAAAATAAATCAAAGAAAACCACAAAACAAAAATTTAATCGCCTGTAAACAGGCGATTAAAAATCAAATCGCCTGTTTACAGGCGATTTTCTTTTTCCTCCTGACAAAATTATTCGATTTCTTACACTTCTTACACACCTATACCCTAAAATATTTAACTTATTACCCCTTTTATCCTTCATACCGACCTTGGACCTGTTTTTACGGTCCCGTCGCGTCGTCTCGATTTGCGTAATTGACTCCCGTCTTTCATATTTTTTCATTTTCACAAAACACGATAATCACACAAAAATGAAACACAACACAAAATATGATTTTCGCATTCACAATTTTCGTCTCAAAACGTCGTTTTAGCTCAAACTTTTTGCTATGTCAAAAACGTCTTTTTCACGAGTCTAGAATATTTTCTAAACCAGCATTTTTCAAAAACTCTTCATTTCACATTTAAGTCATTTAGCGAGTCAGTCTCAATCGAGACGTATATATATGCTTTTACGACTAACAATGTTTTGCAGGTACGCTCGGCAAGCAAATACGCAAGGATTTCAGACCCGGCTACGACGCAGTAATGCCTTTTCGCAACAAGACAAAATAACCAAATTATACCCATAAACACCTACAAGTCCAAAAAAAAAAAAACAACCATAACAAATCCTGATACATAAACCGTTACCAACAAATACTAATACTCCTAATACAAGTCCAATATACACAAGTCCAAGCCTACTACGACTGGTCACGACGCTGCAAGACAGCACGCAGGGAATCAATCTCAGCACGCGCCCTATCCAGCTCCCTCACGTCGACCTCTAGCTCGCCTCGACCTTCGCCAACTCCTCGGCATGCGCAGCCTCCACTCGACGCGATCTCGCCCTCCTCGGCCACGACCCTGGCTAACTTTCGAAGTCGGCGCCTCGGCCGTCTCTCTCTGCGCCCTGCAAGCGTCAACAACTTTCTCGTTCACGACCGCACGCCACCGGTTTGCCGCCCGCCACAGCCTCCTGTGGCCCTCAGCTGTCACCTGCCACAAAACGAGGAATACTTTTAGCTTTCCAATCTGGGGGCTACACTCAAAAACCTGCTTCAACAGAGTTTGACTAATGATTTTACACTAAAATCCTACTCAAACTAGGGGCTATAATCAAAACCTACTTCAACAGAGTTTGACTAATGATTTTACACTAAAATCTTACTCAAACTGGGGGCTATAATCAAAAACCTGCTTCAACAGAGTTTGAATAATGATTTTACAATAAAATCTAATTCAAACTGGGGGCTATATACTACATAATACTCATGCTGTACAAAGAAGAGGGTTAATACCTTCTTCACGCGCGGATCCCAACTCTCAAGGCCCGCATCGGTGACCACGGACAGGCAAGGCGGCAGCACGATCGAATGAGAGCAGCCCTCGTGAACAACCAGCAGGTCCTCAACGAACGGAGGAGGCTGGAACTCAAGATCAGGATCACGTCGCTACAAAACAAAAATAGGGTAAATTTTTGCTTCCTAAAACCAAAACACATACAAGCAAAAGGGATAAACAAGCATACCTCGATCACAGCGTCAGCAAGGGCATGCTGTGCCCAAGTCACGTAATCCTCATCCCGCCGCAGCAAGGAGTCGGACTCGCCTCGTGATACACGCCACGACGCCATTAGCGTCGGGCGTCTCACTTTAACAAAACCGAGGGCGGAGGAGCAGTACGATAAAGCCGCCGACCTGCGCAGACAGACGCTCACCCAAGTACCAGTACGAGCCGTACTGGGTCTCGATGTACAGCCGCCGTCCGTCAAGGGGACCGAAGCGAGCTGCAATCGTAGGAGGGACGCCGGTAAACTTACTCCAGGGGTCGCGAACGAACTACAAAACAAAACCAAATTATAAACCACAAAAACAAACACAAACCCAAAAACAAGCTACAAAAGACCAAAGTACAAAACACAATCACCCTTACCTTATCCATCGTCATCCCGTTGAAGCGTACACGAGCCGCGTCATAGTTCAGGCCAATACCCCTCCGATCCGCTGTCGCATACGCATGGAAAGCCGGGTATGTAGCCGTCACCTGGAACGTGTCCGGGAGCAGAGAAGGGAAGTGAGCATAGCACCAAGCCTGCAAGCAAACAGAACACACGTTACAGAAGAAAAACAGAGACAAAATAACAAAAAACTACAAAAATCGAACCTTACCTCCATCAGAAGACCAGGGCCCACAAGCGACACATCCGAATCCTCGTCAATCCGATCAGCATGCATCAGATCCTCGTAAGCGGATCAGCGGACCCAGCAGAGTGACCAGTCAAAGTCACCTAGCGCGACATGTCCGACAAATACCATCAACACAAATTGCCGACGCCGCTTCCCCTTGTCGCCAAAGTGGGTGGCCGTCGAAACCACCACAACCACACCTGCCTCGCTTCGGCCGCTCGAGTAGACCCCTTCGTCTTCCTCCTCCCCTCGAAGAAGTCAGCAAACCATATGGTACGAGGCTGAAACGTGTGCTCCTCGTCCTTCCCGCTCTTAACCCCGTCGCCAATCAGGCGCACTGTAACAACCCGGATTATTTAACAAGAAAAAATAAACTTTGAAAAGGTTTTATAAGATAAAATGAAAGGGAAAAGAAAACCACGGTGGCGGAAACACCGTGAATCCGGTATTGTCACTCACAACGACCTAGAAACAAACCAAAGCAAATGAAAGTAGACCTCTGATAAGGCTAAAGTCGTATCACCTTAATCAAAATAAACCTAGCATGCAACTAACAATAGCAAGTAGCAAGTAAGGATCGTATCCACAGAGAAACGGTGTAGTTTTCAGTTAAAGTCGGCAAAACAGGTCAATCTCACGGTATGAAAAGGGTGTTTAGAATAAGCTATAAACTAAGCAGGCAATAAAGCTAATGAATAAAAGTATAATAAGGGAGAGATTAGGGTGTCGGGTTCATATATGACAATGATTCAGGAACGCAAGTTAACAAGACGGAAGAGTTAAACTGTGCAACTTGACTAGGTTTGTAAAACGCTCTCTCGAGTCAATTTTAGCCTTAAGCAAATTTAGCGGGCTCGTGAACTTACTAAATTCAACTTATCTAACTCAAGCGTAAGTCTAGTTTTAACTCGGCTTCGATCTTAAATCAAAACATACTCAGGTTCAATTAAACTCGGATAAAGCGGTGATCAAAGTAAATAATCCTAATTCAATTGATATAAAACGCGTAGAAAGAAGTCAGGTGCACAATTTAAATCAACCAATTTAATCCTAAAACATATTCCTAAATCATATGTCACAAATCACCCTAAACCCTAATGAGGAAATTAGCTACTCATAATAATAATTAAAGCAAAGCAAATTGAATAAGACATAGCAAAAGAATGAAATAAGCAATTAAAATAAACCTGAAAACTTACGAATGCAAGCGGTTACAATTGAATCCAACTTGAAATAAAAGCTAAGCTAAGAGTTTTTGAGAGAAAAGTAAACTAAAACTAGGAAAATAAAAGCATAAACTAAAGATGAGTATAATTTACGACCTAAGGGTCTATTTATAGGTTCCCCAATTATTAAATCTCGAAGTAAAACAAAAATCGCCGAAACACACATGGGTCGGCCGTCAAGCCGCCTGGCAGACCGGCCTGACCACCAAAATGGGCCGGCTCCTTCTTTATTTGATCTTAGCCCAAAACCTTTACTCCTTGACTTTGGGCTTGACTTATTCGTAGCCCTTCATTCAACTTGGGCCCTTTTGCTCGTAATCTTAGTCTTTGGTCTCGCCTTGGTGGTGTTCTCAAGCTCTCGTGATGGCTCGAGCTTGGTCCTGTCGTCTCGATTCTCAAATGCTCCAATCGTCCCGGGTTTTGGCTCAAATCCACCAAAACCTGCAAAATGTAAATGAAATGCAGCAGTAACGAGAAATATAACATATAGCTCCTAAAATCATAATAAGTACGAGTAAATACGAGCTAAATGTGACTGAACCGGGGGCATAAAATGACTATAAATAACATGTATCAAACTCCCCCAAACCAAACCTTTGCTTGTCCTCAAGCAAAAAGCATCAGAGAAAATCAAAGCGACACGAACTAATCACGCTAGTATCTCTAAGTGGACGACCTATGCACATAAACATTACAACCAAAGTCTATTTCACCGAGAATAGAGCACAAGTCTCAACCGTTCACACCACATCGCAATACTAGCCTCTAACGCTTACGCAACAGTAAAGCTAACGACAAATCAATTCAAGCAAGGCCAACCGATCATACCACTTTCCAATCAACCAATCTTTCCAAATCATTCCATTTTTCTTTGCATTCTTTTTCATTTCTTTATTCTTTTTTTTTCTTTTCTCAAAAAAGTGGAGCATCCCTCGTATGTAGTACCGTTTAGCTTGACGTTCACTTGGTAAAAATCGCGCTCGGGTACACATATTTCCTTAAGGGTTACGTCATTGCTCATACTCACGGTCGCAGCCAAATTCATGGCCACTGTGGTTACTCAAATCAATGAGTCCCCTCCGAGAGCATCGAAGCATTGCTCCAACAAATAAAAGATCATTCCACGCAAACCACAAACTAACATACCAACATTCCACAAACCAATGCCAAGCTCGAATGTCAAAGTCGAAAGTAAACAAGCGAAAAGCAGAAAGAATTAAGCAGATACAAGTGGGTTAGTGTTAAGGCTCGCAATCTAGTAACAGGAAACAAACCAATCGTGCAAGCTAAGGCGATAGGAAGTCGACTCAAAGATACTAAAGATCAAAGCAAGCGCACTAATCAATTCTCCAAACTAGATAAAACAGGACAAAGCAGGCAAAAAGGACTCGTATTTTTGTAAATTTTTGAATTTTTTCAATTTTTTTGGGTTTTTGTAATAAATGCACGCGAAATGAAAAATGCAAATGAACTAATGAACGCAAAAGCGTTTCCCTCCCCCAAACCAAATCACACATTGTCCTCAATGTGGAAAACAGCATAACCACAAAAGCAGATGAGGACACATAACATACGGGGTAAGGAAAGTATAAGCGAGAAAGAGGGTAAAAGGGGTAAAGAGGCTCACATTATAAAGTTGGAGCTCCCCCAAACCGAAGTCGATCATGGAGTGGGGCTAAAAATCCCCGTATATGCGTCCAATTCAGTCCAACGTCGAAGTACTTCGGCATAGCACGCAAGAATACGCGAAACGAAGCGGTGAAAGCGGCCAGGGGTGGCGGTGGTCACGGGCCGGCCGGCCGGCTGGACCACATTTTTCAATTTTTTTCGCGTTTTTTCCTCTGTTTCAAATTTCAGCTACGGCTCCGGTCCGGGCCCGGCAGCCGGTAGGCCGGCTGAGAGGCCTTCTCGTGTGCGTTTTCAACATACTAAGGACCTAAAAGTCCATGAATACCTGCGCGCTAAAAATCACAATAAAATACCCTCGTCCTCGCGCGCTCAATAAAACCAAAAGTCATAAAAGCAAACCAAACAAAAGTACAAATGCTAAGTAACTATACAACGTCATCGGGTTGCCTCCCGGAAGCGCTGGTTTATAGTCCCGCACGACTCTTCACAGCTTCAGAAAATCATCAAGTATACGCAGGCCAAGGTCGTTGGCCATTCGCGACAGCTTCACTCGGCGAAATCTCAGTTGTTCGCCATAACACTCCTCCAGCTCGAGGCAATGCAGCATAATCCATCAGCGTAGGGCCTCGATCACGAAATGGCTCGACTGTAGGTCCTCTACTCCCATCACTCGCGTCGTAGACGTCAGCTTTCAGCAGCTTTCTCTCTCCCAAACCATTCTTGCAGCTATCCTGTGAAGAACCTGCAAAAGGAGAAAAGACATGCACACCCTCCATAGTGTCTCCAATAGAGTGAGACGGAGGTACAGAGTCAATAGAACAAACTGACTCTAGACGCATAGGAGACCGCGGGGTATCCGAATGTGTGAATGTGAGCTTCTCACCCCCCACCTTAAAAGCAATGGTCTTACCACCC
Source organism: Dianthus caryophyllus (assembly GCA_023091065.1). Taxonomy (NCBI): domain Eukaryota; kingdom Viridiplantae; phylum Streptophyta; class Magnoliopsida; order Caryophyllales; family Caryophyllaceae; genus Dianthus; species Dianthus caryophyllus. The sequence goes on along the minus strand of CM041527.1, from coordinate 15,994,773 downwards.
ACATCAATAACTGCACCAGCAGTGTGCAGGAAGGGTCTCCCCAGAATAATAGGGATGTGGATATCCTCAGGCATGTCAACCACTACAAAGTCTACAGGGATAAAGAACTTTCCAACCTGTACGGGGACGTCGTGTAGGATGCCTAAAGGGCGCTTAACGGAGCGGTCAGCCATCTGCAAGGAAATGCTAGTGGGTTCTAAGGCTGACAAGTTCATTTTCTGGTAGAGGGAGTAGGGGAGGACACTCACACTAGCTCCTAGGTCACATAATGCATTACGAACCACAAACCGACCTACAGAGCAAGGAATAGAAAATGTCCTGTGGTCGCTAAGCTTAGGAGGCTTACTACCCTCGCAAATGAGTACTAGCTTCCCCCACAAAGGCCACAGTCGACATGTCATCAATCGTACGCTTACGAGCTAAAACATCTTTCAAAAATTTAGCGTACGCAGGAATTTGAGTCACAAGGTCAATAAAAGGAACGTTTACCTGAAGGGCCTTGATGACGTCGACGAACTTCCTGAACTTAGCCTCGGGCTCTGCACCTCGTTGAGGACCAGGAGCGGAGCTTGACTTGAAACGGGGGCGTTGGAGCAGCAGGAATACCAAAATTATCACCCAAAACATTCTTCCTCGACTCTGAGTCCGGTAGGTTGGACGGCCATTGCCGGCCGACCATTGAGACCTCTGGTTACACGTTTTCACCGTATTTTCAGCTTCATTCTTCTCCTCGTCCTCCAAATGCAAAGGGTCACCGTACACAGACCCACTTCTCAATGTAATTGCACACGCCGTATCGTGCGGAGCTCTAGGAGGATTCCCTTGAGGCGGAAGGGTACCCGGTTGTCTTGACGCTTGAGAAGCGGCGAGCTGCGCCACTTGATTCTCCAAATTCTTGATCGCTGCGTCCTTAGCCTGTCCATCTTTTTGCATTTGCTGCAGCATCATCTCTTGCGACTTTTGCACGGACAGCGTTACCTGCGACATCTGCATCATCATGGCCTTTATCTCGGCCATAGGATCGGGTACGGGGGTAGGTTGAGGTGGAATGAAGGGTGGTTTTTGATAGTTAGGGGGAGTTGGTTGATTTTTGTAAGGAGGTTGGTAAGGAGTATTTTGTGGAGGTGGGGGAGTCGGGTTAAGTATATTATTGTTACGGTAGGATAGCAGTGACCGATCGTAACCCGGCTGATTCTGGTACGGCAGGTTTTGATTGTAGGATTGATACGCATAAACCTGCTCCTGGGGTGCAGCATACCCCGTAGTGTAACCTGAATCGTGCCCCATAATAGCGTTAACTTGGGCACTTGACGAAGCACTCCCCTGCATAGCATCAACCTTCCTATTCAGCTCAGAAAGTTGACTCATCACCACACTTATGCTCTCGCTTCCACGGTCGTTGTGTGCGGACCGTGAATTACCCCTAGGCTTACCAAACTGAGCCGTATGGACAGCCATTTCTTCAATCGTTTGCCACGCTTTATCATCATCAGTATTATTGGCAAATCGACCTCCTTGGTGAGTCAAGAATAAGCGCGACTCTGCGTCTGACCCATTAAAGAACGTCATAATATACAGCCATTCGCCCATCCCTTGATGTGGGCACACTCGAATCTACCGTTTGTCACGGTCCCACGCTTCAGCAAATGTTTCATCAAAATGCTGTTGAAATCCTTGAATTTGACTACGGAGTTGGTTAGTCCGCTCTGGAGGATAGAACTTGCGATAGAATGCAAGAGCTAGACTCGGCCAATCCGTTATACCCGCAGCTTCCTTGTTCAAATCAGTGATCCACTCACGAGCGCGGTCACGTAGTGAGAAAGGGAACAGCATTTCCCTAATCTGATTCTGAGTAATCCCGGTCTGCTTGATTGTGGAGCAGTAGTCCGTAAAAACCTGCATGTGTTTCCCGGGATCCTCAGTAGGATTGCCACCGAATTGATTGCGCTCCACCAAAGTAAGAAAGGCGGGGCGAATCTCAAAATTACCCGGGACCGTATTTGGTATTGTGAACCCTTGCGGGATCGCCTCGGGCTTCGGCAACGAGTGACTAGAAAGTTTAGGCATAGTCGCTCGTGGAGGTGATGAACCTGGAGTAATAGGAGGTGTGTCCTCTCCGTAGGACGATTGCGCTGCACTAGACTCCGAATGCGACGCTTCCTCAAGATCAAAATTTGCGATTTGAATCGCTTCCTTGCGACGTCTATGTAATGCGCGCTCAGGTTCAGGCTCAAATGGAACTAAACCTGTAGGTGACCTGCGCATAAACAAAAACTACAAGCAAAAGATGAGAAACGGTCTCAAGGAACTAGGTTCCTTGAGACAAGAGAGAAAAACCTGTAAAGACAAACAAAAACTAAAACTAACTAAGCCGTTTCCCCGGCAACGGCGCCAAAATTGATAAGGCTAAAGTCGTATCACCTTAATCAAAATAAACCTAGCATGCAACTAACAATAGCAAGTAGCAAGTAAGGATCGTATCCACAGAGAAACGGTGTAGTTTTCAGTTAAAGTCGGCAAAACAGGTCAATCTCACGGTATGAAAAGGGTGTTTAGAATAAGCTATAAACTAAGCAGGCAATAAAGCTAATGAATAAAAGTATAATAAGGGAGAGATTAGGGTGTCGGGTTCATATATGACAATGATTCAGGAACGCAAGTTAACAAGACGGAAGAGTTAAACTGTGCAACTTGACTAGGTTTGTAAAACGCTCTCTCGAGTCAATTTTAGCCTTAAGCAAATTTAGCGGGCTCTCGCAACTTACTAAATTCAACTTATCTAACTCGCGTAAGTCTAGTTTTAACTCGGCTTTCGATCTTAAATCAAAACATACTCAGGTTCAATTAAACTCAGATAAAACGGTGATCAGGCGAAATAATCCTAATTCAATTGATATAAAACGCGTAGAAAGAAGTCAGGTGCACAATTTAAATCAACCAATTTAATCCTAAAACATATTCCTAAATCATATGTCACAAATCACCCTAAACCCTAATGAGGAAATTAGCTACTCATAATAATAATTAAAGCAAAGCAAATTGAATAAGACATAGCAAAAGAATGAAATAAGCAATTAAAATAAACCTGAAAACTTACGAGATGCAAGCGATTACAATTGAATCCAACTTGAAATAAAAGCTAAGCTAAGAGTTTTTGAGAGAAAAGTAAACTAAAACTAGGAAAATAAAAGCATAAACTAAAGATGAGTATAATTTACGACCTAAGGGTCTATTTATAGGTTCCCCAATTATTAAATCTCGAAGTAAAACAAAAATCGTCAGAAAACACACATGGGCCGGCCGCAAAGCCTGCACTGGCACGACCACCAAAATGGGCCGGCTCCTTCTTTATTTGATCTTAGCCCAAAACCTTTACTCCTTGACTTTGGGCTTGACTTATTCGTAGCCCTTCATTCAACTTGGGCCCTTTTGCTCGTAATCTTAGTCTTTGGTCTCGGTCTTGGTCCGTGTTCTCAAGCTCTCGTGATGGCTCGAGCTTGGTCCTGTCGTCTCGATTCTCAAATGCTCCAATCGTCCCGGGTTTTGGCTCAAATCCACCAAAACCTGCAAAATGTAAATGAAATGCAGCAGTAACGAGAAATATAACATATAGCTCCTAAAATCATAATAAGTACGAGTAAATACGAGCTAAATGTGACTGAACCGGGGGCATAAAATGACTATAAATAACATGTATCAACCTCCAGGCCTAACAACGGGGAATAAATACCCCTTACAAATCCAAACCAGAGTACAACGAAAATGAAAACATAAATAAGTCTAATCCATGCTAAGCAACTCCCAAAAACTCAAGCTAGTCAACTAAACAAGGCAAGCTACGGGTCTGAATCTCACGGCATCCTCACACACAAGCCCATCCCGCGCGTACCTATAAAAAAAGAAGCAACAACCACAATCAGTGGGGAGTAACTAGGTGCTCCCCAGTCATATTTCAACATCACAAACATAAACAACAACGTGTGCAAGCTTACCTGGCCTACGGCCTATAACCAGAGTACCAACAACCGACAATACAAAGAACAACAACGAGAACCAACTCGGCACACACACAACAACACACGGCACAACCAACATCACCACTCAACCTCCTCCACTCAATCCAATCCGTAACCAACCATCACAAGCGCGAGAGTAAGCGCAGAGCACTAGGTGAAGCGAACAAGAATCACCTCGAGTGAAGCGAACAAGAATCACTCAAACCCTATGGCGGAACAGCGAACAAGAAGTTCCTCAAACTCATAAGTCTAAATTTGGCCAAATTCCACCGAGCGAACAAGAACGGTGACGACATATATCAAACCATAGTCTCCAACCATAACAGGTTGAGAACCCATAGTCGCTCTAACTAAGCGAACAAGAATAGCCGAGGGGATTATGGGCGGCATCCGTCCAAACTAGGACGTCGTAGCTCCTCACATACGTGCCAGAACAGTACACGCATGCAAACTTAACTCAAGCATAACAATACGATCAAACCAACAACATAAACCGTCTCCAATACCACCAATACATACCATAGTAACCTCATAAACAACCAACATTTCTCCAATGATCATCACAACGTAACTCATACGATAATATCATGCTTTAATCAACACAAGAGAACTAGTCAACATTAGGGCATGAGAATAGCGATCATACATGCAACCAATTCGTCATTTTCAATCACAATTCAACCTACAAATCATTATATGATGTGAAACAACGTCCTAGCATGATACTAGACTCAAATTAGTGTGAGGCCGACCCATAACATAATACTTATGATCACATCTCAACCAAAACAAGCAAAGGTCACAACTTTATATTATACAATCACAACCAATGACTCATACCACAACCAAGCCTCACACTTGTCAAAATACAACCAAGGCTACACCTAGTTACCTCGTTCGAGTGATGACAAAGCCTTAGTCCTCCTCCTCTTCAACGAGTATGGTGTCCTCTTCACCTAGCTCCTCTTCTCCTTCGATTAGGGCACAATATAATACATACAAAACATAAGAACACACCATACAAGCATATAATAACATAACAATCAGAAAACTATACTATACAATAAGAATTACCGAAGGAATTAGCAAGAGAAGGAATTAGGGCAGATTAGGGCTTGATTTGAAGAAGAATTGAATGAATTTGTGAGGAGAATTAATGAGAATTTATGAGAGAATGAAGAGAGAGATGAGAGGGCTATGAGGTTTTAATGTATCAGAGAGTTTAAAGTGATTTTAGGGCTAAGGGAAGCTTATATATAAGAGAGATTTCGTGCCAAGCAAATAAAAGAATACGAGTAAACTGATCCGGAGAAACGCAGCAGAACCGATCGGTTCGGGTTCGAACCGCTCGGTTTGACCCTGGAACCGCTCGGTTCCATCAGAACCGGTAGGTTCTAAGGACGGCAGAAGGCTTAGCTTGAAAATTGAATTCCTAACTTAGTTTTTCCACACATACTCTTTCCCACACTCCTCCAAGCACCTCCCTAGCTCATCACACACCCTCACAATAAAAACCACCAAGGTTAGTGACACCCAAAACTCGATGAAACGACCTGTGAACAAGCTAAAGGACTTCCTCGAGCTAAAAATGAGAAAGGCTAGAAGAAATAAAAGACGATATGAACAATATAGAATGCAAAAATGAGTCGGGGTGTTACACGCACGACTCGTGGGCTATCGATAGGAGGTCGCTCACGCCCCCAGTCAAGTACGCCCTCGCCATGAGGTAGCCCCATGACAGCTGCCCACGAAGAAGGGGTCACGCCAACCTCGTAACCAGGCATGTGGAAGGTGTTGGTCGTATCCCAAAACCTATCCAACAACGCCCGAAGTACAGTGAGGCGCGAGTTCACCCGCTTGCCCCGCACCTCCCTCCACTTCTGCACCAGGGGACCGAAAGCTGTCCCGAGCACTATATCCCGCTCCTCCTGGGTGAGCCTACCCTCAAAGACGTCAAACACCGTCCGGAACCCAGAGAAGGTCCTCATCGAGCCTAACGGGAAGCCGACCTTCACTCGGATCGACAAGTGCTCCAAGGGACTCCAAACCAGGGTCACGCCATCCCAGTCCAAGGCCACCTGCGACCACAAGCGCGGACCGTGAGGGTAGTCAGGCCTCGCGCCCAGCTCGTCGACCATCCCCATGAAAACCTCCGTTGCGGCCTCAAGAGCTGCCGCACTTGCATCCTGGGCATGACCCTCGGCCTCTGCCTCAGCCTCAGCCTCTGCCTCAGCCTCCGCATGGCCCCCAGCCTCAACCTCATCCTGAACCTGCTCCTGAGCCTGGCCCTGAACCCGACCCTGGCGGCCCCTGCGGCCAGCAGGAAGAACCTGGCGGCGTCGGCGGCTGGCGGCGGCGGCGCAGCAGCCTCAGCAATCTCAACCTCGACAGTGGCCTCTGCCGCAGTCTCGTCAAGATCCTCATCCTCGTCACTCAAAGACCCCTCCGACTCAGGAGGATCCTCGTAACGGCTCCCCGGACCCCGAGCACGACCACGCCTCCGCGGGACCTCCACAGGGGCTCTCTCGCCCAACCTCTCAAAGAACACCGGCGACCTCAACCTCGTCCGGCCACCACCTGCGCAAAGAAGACGAGCTCGACGTCTCGCCATCGCCGCCTCACCGTGGTTACATCCACCTTGCGCTTCTTTGGCCTCGGGTTCCTCCGACCGCGACCACGGCCCCTAACCTGGCCTCCTCTAGGAGCCACAGGCGCCTCTGGAGCAACGCCGTGGCCACGTCCCTGCGAAGCTCCTGCCGCTGCACCACGACCTCTGCCTCGGCCCCCTCCCGAAGCCACAGGCGTCCCTCCAGCACCGCTACGACCACGTCCCGGCAAGGACCCTGCAGCTACGCCCCGACCTCCACCACGGCCTCCCTCAAGAGCCTTAGACGTCTCCACAGCAGCGCCACGTCCACGCCCCTGCAAAGACTCTGAGACGACACCCTGAGCCTGACCTCGGCCACCAACAGGAGACCTCGACGACCCAGCAGCAGCTCCACTACCGCTAGCATCACCAGAAGACCGCGTCTGCTCAACGACGGTCTCCTCACGTACCACATTAGCTGAAAAAGCAGGCGACTCGTCAGCAACGTCGCGACCCGCAACACTAACGGACGGCTCAGGGCCACCAGAACAAAGACCATGTCCGGCCACTCGCGAAGGCCCAGACGACGACCGACAAAGACCGACACCACTAGCGAAAAGGCAGGAGACTCCACCGCCAAACTCACTGGCGTCGTAGAAGCTCCAGGCGCCCGAGGAAAAGCTCTCAAAGAAGTCCGACCGAGACGGACCATCTGAAACCTCCAAGCGCGCAGTATCCCCGGCAGAGTGTGCTCGCCCCGAATAACAAAGAAAGTCAACTCCAGCCAATACCCGATCCATGTCACTAGAAGTAGGCGCTAGAGGCGTAGGATCACCTGCACAAGATTCAAAGGCATACTCAGAAAACGGCAACAGCAAATCATTCTAGAAAGATCAAGACAAAGCGGCAAAAAGCAAGCCATAGGCCCATTTTTGACAGATAAGGCCAAAACGGAGCAGAAGCACAGGAAACCAAAATCCATGAGACGTATACGATATATACGTCCTACTCAGTCAAGTTAAGAGCAAGCACGCACAAAAGCAGCAGAGAATGGGCCAAAACAGCAGAAAGCAGGCCTTTTTAACCTAAAAATAGCAGAAGAGGGAAAAACGCTACAGAAAGCCAGAAACCCATATCTGCTGACACAGACCCAACCCATAAATCACAATAAGTTTATGCAAAAAATTTCATGCGAAAACGATGTTCCGAACACCTCGACTGAATAACTTTTACAAAACACCTCCAAACTACAAAAACGGCCTTTTCCTGACCATAACTCAACCCAAAAAGCCCCCACTTCTCACAAAACAACCCCCTAGCCAACACAGACGACATACATTACCATACATTCCATTAACGGGGCACGAAAAGCGAGGAAAAGCGACTTTTGGAAACCTAGCCTAAACTACAAAAAACGCTCCAAAACACCTCCAAACAACACATTTCCTGCAAAACAAGACCAAAAGTGTACCATACTAGCCATGAAAACACAATACAGAGAATTCGGGCAAGTTTCGGAACCGAAAAATTTCGACCAAAATCGGCCCCTATACCAAAACGCACGAAAATGACGTTTTTTCGAGCCGTTCTCCGCATACAAGCCACCCAAACCTTCACACTAGCACACTACAACACCTTCAAAATAACCAAGCCACTCGGGATCGCCTTACGCTACAAAAACAGAGCACAAGCCCCGATTTTACCCCCTTCTACACGGTTTTTACCCAAACGAACCGCTTTTCGCGACCATTTCAACAAACCGAACTCACCAACACGATATACTACTAATGGGTAAGCTACGCTGAAGTTTTGAGCCATTTTCGAGACGTTTTCAAAAATGACCAAAATGCCCCTACACTACAAAACGCGCGAAAATCGAGACCACGAGCCGGGTTCTCACACAACGACAGCAAGACAAGCGAGGCAAGCACTATACTAGCCATGGCGAACGTTTTCAAGCCAAGACGAGAGCTAAACTCGAATCAAACCAACAAAAATCGACCAAAACCCTAGAAAACGGTTTTTCAAGTTAAAACCGACTCAAACAAACATCAAAACGCGAAAAACCAAGTAAGTTGGGTACGTACCTTGATCCATGACGAATTGTAGGAGTCGGAAAATCGAAATTCGGTCTAGAAAATCGCCGGATTGAATTTTGGGTGTTTTCGATTTAGTTTTTATTTTTGAAACGAAATAAACCCTCCTCCTTTCTCTTCCCCGACTTTTATACAGATTCACAAAACAAAAACAAAATCGCCAGTTTACTGGCGATTTTATTTTTGTTTCATGGGTTTCTGTTTGGTTTTGGGCCATTTCCTCGGCCCAATACACCTTCCAACCCATTTTTAAACACGATTTCAACCCAACCAACAAAAACACGTAGCCTCCTCACGAGACGTTCATAAAAACCTAACTTTTTATGAGAAAAACACGTAGCCTCCTCACGAGACGTTCATCAAAACCTAACTTTTTATGAGAAAAACACGTAGCCTCCTCACGAGACGTTCATAAAAACCTAACTTTTTATGAGAAAAACACGTAACCTCCTCACGAGACGTTAAAATACAAAAACACGTAACCTCCTTAAGAGACGTTCATAAAAACCTAACTTTTTAAGAGAAAAACACGTAGCCTCCTCACGAGACGTTCATAAAAACCTAACTTTTTATGAGAAAAACACGTAGCCTCCTCACGAGACGTTCATAAAAACCTAACTTTTTCTGAGAAAAACACGTAGCCTCCTCACGAGACGTTCATAAAAACCTAACTTTATGAGAAAAACACGTAACCTCCTCACGAGACGTTCATAAAAACCTAGCCCTTTTTATGAAAAACCAAAAACACGTAGCCTCCTCACGAGACGTTAAAATACAAAAACGCGTAGCCTCCTTAAGAGACGTTCATAAAAACCTTACCCTTTTTATGAGAAATACAAAAACACGTAACCTCCTCACGAGACGTTCATAAAAACCTAGCCCTTTTTATGAAAAACCAAAAACACGTAGCCTCCTCACGAGACGTTAAAATACAAAAACGCGTAGCCTCCTTAAGAGACGTTCACAAAAATCTAAACCACTCTTATAAACCAAACCCCAAAACGCGTAACCTCTTCTACGAGACGTCCAGCAAGGAAAGCAAAGCAAAGGAGCGCAAGCCAGAAGCGCAAGCAAAGCAAAGGAGCGCAAGCCAGAAGCGCAAGCAAAGCAAGGAGCACAAACGGAAACACAAGCAAGGCGCCAGCTGGGAGTACTCAGGCCACATGCAGGCTGACATGCCCTTAAACATGTAGGACCGTCATGTCCTTAAAAACATGTCGTCCCTCCCCGCATTTCCCGACGCTAAGTCCTCGTCTCTCCCATAAGACACATGCTTAGCGCCGCCAGGTAGTATCGAGACTGTAATGGTCCGGATACTATCTTTAAGTTTGACTAACGCTTTGTCCGAGCTCAGTCAAACTGGGGGCTCTGTAGATACCCGTATCCGTACCCCCCAAAAACAAACCCGATGATGAAAAGGACTTTCATGCATGCTTTTAAAAGAGTCGAAACGGTACAAAAGTGTCTAAAACGTATTAGTCATTTTTAGCGTATTAATTTGGATTTGCATAATCATGAAAATGAATGTCAATTTTTAGTCATCATGAGCGTAACACGAGCACAATATAGGAACGTCTTATTAAGCCAAGCCACAAAAACAGCCCAACTAGCTACAAAACGGCCCAAACTTACAAAAACGACCCAAAAACGCACACTAACACAACACTCAAAACGGGCCAAAGTGCGTCCCGTGTCACATTTTCACAAAACAAAACTCCACGATACCATTAAATAATATAACCTAATATTATTTAATTTCGAGCCAAAACCGAAAAATACGACAAAAACCGAAACACGAAAACCGAAATTCGGACAAAAACCAAAGACTTAACCCATAAGTAAACAACCCACAAAACACAATCATCACCTAATCACATACCCAAAACCAAAAGGCGGCTTAAAACAGCCCACCAAAACAAAAATAAAATCGCCAGTTGACAGGCGATTAAAAATAAAATCGCCTGTCAACAGGCGATTTTCTTTTTGTTTTGTACCACCGCTTTTGATTTTTCTTTAAAAATATCCAACTCAAACAAACTTAAACGCTCAGATACAAAGCGATTTAATTTTGTTATCCCACAAAAACCACCAAAACTCTATAAATACCAACCCACTTCATTCATTTCAAAACACCGGTTTTTTTTAACACATATACACTATTCACGAAATCCACTCAAAAATACCGTCTTTATATTTTCGAAAGGTAAACATTTTACCTACGGGCTAGACGTTTGAGACTCGGACAATGGGGTTACATTAACCCCAAACCCGATATTGGCACTAGCGAAGCCGTATTCGTAATACGGTTGTAGCAATTCGGATTCATAATTCGTCTAAACCCCGCCAGTATCGCATAAATAAACGACTCATTATCACTAAAGCAATCCGACGTCACTTTTATAATTATGCAAGTCCTCATTCAGGCATTAAATAACGACTAGAATCACGGATCCAACACTAAATTGTACCGTTTCATAGAGTCTTTTAGCATGTCAAAACTGAGGGTTTTTCACAAATTCTAAATACGAAGTTGGAAAATAACGTCTATAGTGATAATTTATTCAATAATTTATTATTTAAACGTACATTTCCTATAGCAATATGTCATTATTTTGACAATTTACATTATTTATACATTTTAATCGAGTCATACTTATTCGCACTTGTACGTAGCGTGACTTTTAGCCCAAATATCGAAATTAAGCAAATGTTTTCAAATTAGTAGAGACTACTTTTTACGTAGGCTTTTTTATTTCTGTTTTCAAAATACACTTTGTCAAAACTTTCGAAAAGTAACCTCACTCCGAACCCCTTCTCTGGTTTCAAACCTCAGATTGATAGGTATCGACGCATCTTGAAATCTGAGACACTCGTGTCTTGTATTTCAAGACGCGTTGAATAGGTTCCAAATTCCTTTAATATTTGGTGGCGACTCCGAAAATACATTTCAAAAAAGGACTTTTATACCTTTCTTTTTTGATCGCAAATTCATGCAATGATCTCCCCATTTTCACCCCTTTTTTACAAAACTTCGCACTTTTTCCTGCGAGGCGCATTCGCCTTGCGCCCAAGACGGCGAGGGCGGGCGCGCGCAGGGCGTCGATAGGTTTTCACCAAGGAAAGAATTCCCGGTACCTTCAGCTACAACCAGATCAAAATGGCGACAGACGACATGTCAAAAACAACCTTCGTAACCCCCTGGGGAACATACTGCTACACGGTTATGCCGTTCAGACTCATAAACGCCGGCGCTACCTATCAACGCACTGCTACCACCTTACTTCACGACATGATGCACAAAGAGGTTGAAGTATACGTCGACGAGATGATCGTGAAATCAAAGGAGAGGGATGACCACATCACCAACCTCCGGAAATTCTTTACCCGGATCAGGCAATACAAAATGCGATTAAACCCACAAAAATGCACCTTCGGGGTCACATCAGGCAAGCTACTCGGCCACATAGTAAGCTAGCGCGGGATTAAAATAGACCCGACCAAAATGAAAGCAATAATGAGCATGAAACCGCCAAGCAACATCGACGAAATAAGGAGCTTTTTGGGACATGTCCAATATATCTCCCGATTCATCAGCAAACTCACAAAGATTTGTGAGCCAATCTTCAAAAAAATGAAGAGAGAAGAACATACAAAATGGGACGACGACTCTCAACAAGCATTCGACAAAGTCAAAAGCCTGCTCACTAATCCACCCGTTCTGGTACCTCCACAAAAGGATTTGCCACTGTCATTATACTTGACAGCTACGCCAAACGCTATGGGCGCCATGCTCGCCCAGGAAGTCAACAACGAAGAACGGGAGATCTACTACATTAGCTAAAAGTTCCACGACTACAAAACTAGGTACGAACCAGTCGAGAAAAGCTGCCTCTCACTGGTCTGGGCAACCAAAAAGCTCAGGCATTACCTACTCGCGCATACAACGAGAGTATACTCCTTAATGGACCCTCTCAAATACCTATTCGAAAAACCAATCCTAAACCGACGCATGTCCAGATGGACTCTGCTTTTCGCTGAGTACGAACTCAAGTACCTCCCATTGAAAGTCAATAAGGGAAGAGCGGTTTCAAACTTTCTAGCAGAAAATGCTAGCATCGAGTAACCCATGATTGATACAATGTCATTTCCTGACGATGGAATCTTTGCCGTAGAAAAAGAATACTGGCAATTATACTTTGACGGAGCATCAAACTACCGCGGTTACGGAGTAGGAATACTCCTAATATCCCCAAGCGGCGACCATACGCCACTCTCAATCAAGCTCGACTTCAGTGTCACGAACAACGCCGCAGAATACGAAGCGTGTATTTACGGCCTGCAAGCTGCTATTGCACTCAAAATAAAGAACCTTCATGTGCACGGGGATTCCCTTCTCATCATAATTCAAGTGTCGGGCGCATGGAAAATCATGAGTAAGACCCTCACAAAATACCAAGCAAAAGTACAAAAACTCCTAACCATGTTCGACTGCGTCGAATTCTATTACCTCCCGAGAGAAGAAAACCAGTTTGCCGACGCACTGTCAAAGCTGTCATCCCTCCTCAACATGCCTCCCAACATGAAGACGCTACCCATCATTGTTGAAGGACGTGACGAACCAGTATACATTCACACTATTGACATAGACGAAGCCGAAAAACCAGAACCATGGTATCAAGCCATAATCAACTACAAAACGAACAATACCTGCCCACCCAACCCCGACAAACGCTGCGAGCGAGCCATAAGACTCCTAGCATCCCAGTTCGTGCTAAAAATGGGGCAATTACTCAAGAAGACACCACAAGGCACACTACTCATATGTGTCGACTATAAAAAAGGACAGGAAATCATCGCACAAGATCATGATGGCGAATGCAGTCCCCACATGAACACTTGAGCACTCTGCAAACAAATCCTACGGCTAGGATGGTACTGGACAACCATGGAAGCAGACTGCATCCAATATGTCAGGCACAGTCACAACTGCCAAATTTTCAGCAACGTACAACATATACCCCCTTCACCACTATACAGCCTAACCTCACCTTGGCCCTTTTCATCTTGGGGCATCGACGTAATAGGCAAAGTACACCCCGTCGGAGCAGGAGGTCACTGCTTCGTACTGGTAGCAATAGACTACTTTACAAAATGGGTAGAAGCAGCTTCTTTCCGTACCCTCGGCTCCAAAGAAGTCGCCAAATTCATGCAGACAAACATCATATGCCGATACGGCATACCACATGAGTTTATCAGTGATCAAGGCTCTCACTTTCAAGGCGAAACTGAAGCTATACTCGCAAATTACAACATACAACATCACAAATCCTCACCTCCCCCAAACCAATGGCGCCGTTGAAGCAGCAAACAAGACAGTCACCACCATACTCGAGAAGATGATCGACAGTTGCAGAGATTGGCCCTACAAAATACCATATGCACTATGGGGGTACCGTACTACCATCCGCACACCCACAGGCATGACGCCTTATTTCCTCACCTACAGCATGGAAGCCGTCCAACCAGTGGAAATAGAAATACAATCACTACGCATACTAATGGAAAGTAGCATCCCAGAAGCAGAGTGGGCCCGTGAACGCTACGAACAACTCATGCTTCTAGACGAACGTCGACTTCATTCTTTGAGCACCGTACGAATGTACCAAGCACGACTACAACGAGCATTTAACAAACGAGTTAAGCCACAAAACATAAAAGTGGGGGACCTCGTTCTAAAGTCAGTCCGAGCACCACTTTCAATCAACCCACGAGAAAAGTTCAAGCCTAACTGGGCTGGACCTTACCTCGTCAAAGAGATCTACACCGGCAGAGCAGTCAAACTAACTGACCTTGACGGCCAAGAGTTCAACCTCGCCACCAACCTTGATCAACTCAAGAAATACTACCCTTAAAAACACCCTGCAATGTATCTATAAAATGCAAAAATTTTCTAAAAAAAACAAAACGCGCAATCATCGGGCCGGCATGCCCTTAAACGTGCACATTATGCACAAAAAATCAAAAGCATTCCAATGGGCCGGCATGCCCCTAAACGTACAAATGCTATAAGCAAATTCATGGGCCGGCATGCCCTTACACGTACACCTCCTACAAAGCAAATGCTTGGGCCGGTATGCCCGTAAACGTACATTCACAAAATACAACTCCGAACTGCGCCGGTTTGATTCCATTTTACATGGATACGTAGGCAGCTTTGCAAAAAGCACAACCGATATTCAACACAAAAATGACGCGTCCAAAGCTTAAAAAAGTCAAGGACATAGTCACCACAAAATTCGCCTCGTAACCCAAAGGGTTAAAAAGGGCAACATTCAACACAAAACAACACTTCTGAAGCTTAAAAAAGCTAAGGATATAGTCAGCACAAAAACGTTCCACAACCCAAAGGGTAAAAGGAACTACATTCAACAATAAACGACAAACCCAAAGCTTAAAAAAGTCGAGCGAACAGTCAACACAAAATTCCTAAAAACAAGAATCATACTTACGTCCTAAACTTTGAAAAAAGTCAAGGACAAGGAATTTCACACAGAATAATAAGCAAAATGAGGCAAAAATATTAGTGAAAACCTGCAATTTATTAATCTTAAAAGAACGGTTACATTTTGGATTTTTCAAACAGGAGCATGAGCTACAACCTTACAAACACACTACAGTTACAACACATATCTACACTACTACAAACACTAATACAAACCCCGGCATGTACATCGGGTTTAGGATAAACTAAAACAACAACACAATATTAACATAATACGACAACAAAACAAGTAAACACATAAAAACTACACCAGGTTCTCTTCATCATCAAGCGGACCCAAATTTTCAGCTGAGCAGGGGAGCACAAACCCTCAACCCCTACGACGATCCCTAACACTTCCGCGACGAGCTGGAGCACCCGGCCTCGGTATATGGAGGCGGCCAAACGCCGACTCAGCAGCCGAGAGAGGCTCTGAGCTCGAACCCTCGCCACCACTGCTGTTGCGTCAGAAGCGGACCGGGTCATAGGCGGACGTTGGTGGAGGCTTTTTGAGCTCTATGGCGCGGAGGCGTGCCCGTTTATGGGGACTCTGGGTAACGGTCCATTTAGTATAGGCCCTCGACACCCTTATCGTCCCAGGAATACCAGCCACAAGCTACCTGTGCGCGTAATCCAACTACCTGCCCAAGCGTCGGTCACCTCGTTATTCAACATAACCATGTCCTGACCAGGGATGAGCTGCGCACACCCTATCTGTCGCCTCACTCGTAGGGGATGGATATAAACACCCATCTCAAACCCGCAAAGGAGAATTGCAGAGGGACCGTCACCAACTGCGCTCGCCGTCACGGAGACTATCCCCCACCACGGTACCGTCCAATGGATGGCAGACGACCTTACAAACTCGGGGAAATAATCGTCTAGACGATCGTTCGGACCCATCCACCTCAAGTAACGGTTGGATACCCTTCCAGCAGTATGCGTTCCATCGAAGCGGACATCGCCCAGCACACTCAGACGCTCCATCAGCCATACCTGAAGGATCAGGGGACATCCTCGGTCCGAGTGCTCCCTATTGCATGCACGGTCATCCAGGCCAAGGATCGTCTCGGCCAAAATCACGGCAGAGGAATTGAAGCCCAACTCCATCTGCTGAACGACGGTGATTAAGCGAGGATCGCTAAACGCTCCCTTGTACAAAGAGTCGGGGAACATATAACGGTGGACCAAGCAGAACGCCAACGCCCTCTTCCTAGCGACGGCAGAGATGGTCTCATTTCCACGGTTCATAAACCACTGGCAAAGACGATGGAGGTTGATACGGCTCTCAGCAAACAGCTCCTCCGTCTGATCACGGGTCATCTGGAGGTAGTTCTGGACGTGCCTCTTATACCCCAGCTTATCTAGCAATTAATTAATTTCCGCCTTAGTAATTAAAGTCGACTAAAAACTAGGTTGTTACATCATTTGATAGTGTAAGTGTTGTTGATGGTTTCATTTGTGATAGCTTTTGAGATTATCTCCTTATTTGGACCTTCTAATTACCCAAGACCCTAGAAACCCCTATTTTAGTCATCCTTAATCATCTAAGGGAACCCGACAACCCTAGCTTCATACCAATTGTTCACAACTCTATTTGCACCATCTTTTAGTAGTTATTGCTATAGTTAGTGTAGTTTTAGTTAATTTAGTTATTTTTAGTGACAAAACCTCCAACTGATCTTGTTTAGGCTAAACTAGTGACTTAAGCAATCTATCGTGGAAGATACACCATCCCTTGTGACCGACCCTAAATAATACTACTTAATTTAGGTATTACAAATTGTTTTGTTGACTAGGGTATGACGGCAAAAACCCTAAGCATCAAATGGCGCCGTTGCCGGGGAATGGCGTTTTATTTTACATAAGTTGCTTTAATTTCTAGCTTTAGCTTGTTATTTGTTGTAGTGATTAGTTGTGTGCTTCTTTGTAGAGTGGTTAATATCTTGCCTTTCCCCTAGTGTCTAAACAACACTAGGAGTCTAATCATTGTTTGAAGTTTTATGCCTAGAAGAAACGGGACTACTTCCTTGTTAAGTAATTCGAAACCGGAAAGGCTCTTTAGAGCTTTAAGGGCCAACACTCTAGCGAGAATTAGAAACCCCAACCTAACTACAAACAATCAAGAAACAACCTCAAACCACCAAAGCATTCAAAACACAATTGAAACTACAACCAACACCATTGAGAATTTCGAAGACAATCCGTTTTACCAACCAAACCTTCTAATCAGTGCTATTTTTATATGTTTTAGGCCCCCGGTTTAGTTGCATTTAGCTCACGTTTAGTTGAGTTTTATGAGCTATTTGCTATATTTCTCGATACTGCTGCCTTCTATTTACATTTTGCAGGTTTTGGTGGTTTTGAGCCAAAACCCGAGACAATTGGAGCGGATACGAGATTTGAAACGACAAGACCAAGCTCGAGCTTACACGGGAGCTCGGGAAGACGAACATAAGACAAGAGATCAAAGGGGCCACGAATAATTAAGGCCCAAACCAAAAGGATGAAGCCCAAGATGAAGAGAAGAGAGCCGACCCAACATAATGGGTCAGGCCGGTCCAGCCAGGCCGGCAGCCGGCCGGCCGGCTGAGGAGTATTATTTGACGGGTTTTGATTTATTTCGAATTGTTTTAGTTGGGGGACTATATATAAGACTTTTAGGTCGTGTATTATGGATTATCTTTAGTTTTGCTTTTATTTTCACAAGTTGAAAGTTAGGTTTTAGTTTAGTTTACTGCTTTATATTCTCTCTTTCAAACTCAATTAGTTTAGTTGAAGATCGCTCTACTTTGTAACCGTCGGTACTCCGTAAAACTCCAGGTTTATTTTAATTGCTTTATTATTTCAATTGCTATGTCTTATTCTTATTATTGTTATTGTTTCGCCCTTATTATGAGTAGCTAATTTCCTAATTAGGGTTTGAGGGGAATTTGTGCCCTTGGTTCATGAACATGTTTTTGGATTAAACTGGTTGAATAAATTGTGCAACTGAGTTTCTTTCTACGCGTTTTATGCCAATTGAATTAGGATTATTTCGCCTGATCAACGATTTGTCTGAGTTTAATTGAACCTGAGTAAGTTTTAATTGAAGATCGAAAGCCGAGTTAAAACTAGACTTACGCGAGATTGATAAGTTGAATTTAGTAAGTTGCGAGAGCCCGCTAAATTTGCTTAAGGCTAAAATTGACTCGAGAGAGCATTTTTGTAACACCCCGACTTTTCGTAATATTTATTATTTGTCTCATTTATGAATCAATAATGGGTCACATGAGTAATGAGTTGCTTGCATGAAAGTGGACGAGGAGTTGTGTTGACCGTGTGTGTGTATTCTGGCCGTGTGGTGTAGGTGTGTAATGGTTCGTTTGTCGCTTGTTTTGGGTCTTGGTATGTCTTAAAGTGTTGTACAAGCTAAATTGAATCGAGTTACACTTTGTTTGATCACTAAACAATGAATTATAAGCATGTTAATGGAATATATGACTTGTAAAGCATGTTGATCATATTGTACTCCGTAAGTATGGTTGGTTGTGTTGGTAATGATGCTTGTGTATGTATGAGTATGGTTGTTGTGGTCGTATGGTTGTGTTGGAAGTGTTGGAGACAGGTTAACAGGTTAACAGGTTATGCTTGGGTTAAGTTTGCACATCGGTACTGTTCTGGCACATGTGTGAGGAGATACAACGTCCTAGGATGGACGGATACCGCTCATGGTCCCCTCGGCTCTAGCTAGAGCTATCATGGGTTCTCAACCAGAAGGGTTAGAGACTATGGTTATATTTATGTCGTCACCGTTCTTGTTGCTCGGTGGAATTTGGCCAAATTTAGACTTGTGACTATTGAGGAACTTAGCATTCTTTGATCGCCATAGGGTTTGGGTGATTCTTGTTGCTTCACCCGGGGTGATTCTTGTTGCTTCACCCAGTTCTCCGCGCTTACTCTCGCAATTGGTTGGAAGAAGGATCGACTTGTGAGCAGATGGATTGGGTCACAACCTTGGTTGTGCCATGATGTTTTGTTGTATTGTACTGTTGATTCCTTTGTTGTATGTTGTGGTTCATGTTGTTGTATTTTTGTATAGGGCGTAGGCCAGGTGAGCTTGTGTGCATTGTTGTTTGCATTTTGTTATGTTAAAATATGACTGGGGAGCACCTAGTTACTCCCCACTGATTGTGGTTGTTGCTTCTCTTTTTTTTATAGGTATGCGCGTGACGGGAATCGAGTGAGGAAATGCGAGGATATGACCGTGCTTTACCTTAGAAGAGATGTGCTTTTGTTTAGACTCTTTGGATTTTGTACTTTGGTTTTGGTTACGGTTTAGACTTTTCTTTTGGACTTTGGACTTTTGTTTTGGTTTGGTTGTAAGGGGTATTTATTCCCCACTATGTTAGGCCTCAAGGCCTACACTTTACTTTTCGTTTTACGTTAGTAGTTTGTTTGAGTAATGATCCGGGCTATACGGTGTTTCCGCCACCGTGATTTCAGTTTTAAAACCTTTATCTTTTCTAAAACCTTTTTAAATCGTATTTTAGTTCTTTTGAAAAACCCGGGTTGTAACACCCCGTGTTAATTTAATTCATTAATTAGCCATCAATTTCTAATTTCAAAGCCTAAATCAAAACCTAAGCCTTTTAGCCTTCAAAATCACAATTTTTACTAAACTTTTGTTTTGTAAAATTTATCGACTTCTTTAACACTTTTCAAAATTTTTGAATAATGAAATAAATAATTTAGTCTTAGAATTTAAAAGTAGAAATATTTCGAAAAATCGTCAAACGCGCACACATTAACTTTTATCGCTTTTGACGCCCGACTTTTTAAAACTGACCAAATTCGAGGAAAACATTTTAAAACACAAAATGGACATTTTTAATGCATGAATAGTAATGTGGACTTAGTATGTTGATGATGGAGGTGATGATGGATTAAAACATTTAATAAAACATTATTTACTAAATAAAAACCAACTTTAATATCTAATCCTTTTAACCTAATTTCATTACAACTTTTTCATTATTTTCACAAGTGTAAAACTCATCCATTTTGCTTCCATTTTGGCCGGCCACTTACTCTTTTTCTCTCTTTATTTTCTTTCATTTTTCACTTAAAACTTCCTAAATAAAAACCCTAAATATTACTCTAATATTACACTAGTATTCTTGGACATCCTTGGGTATTTGGAGCTTATATTTTACGGGTTTATTTGAAGGTGAAGACGGGTTTGAGGGTGAAGCTTTGGACTTAGATAATTTAGTTGATCCCGATAATCAATAACTTGCCAAATCAAGGTGACTAACTATGTCTTGTATTATCTTTTTAGTAAATTAATTTGTTTTGTTATTCTAATTTTATAATTATGATTTTTATGTTAAATATGTTAAACATCATGTTTATATGCTTGTATGTTTATGTGTTGAATAAATAATGATAATAACTAAATATATAGTTTACTAGTAATGTTATAGTAAAATGATATCATGTTTAGCTAAATTGATTTTGAGCATTTTTAATTATGTTCCATATGATTTTTATGTTTAGTTATGTTTTAATTAAGTAGTAGTGATATATAAAAATATTGTGAAATATTAGAAATGAGTTTAAAGTGATTAAAATCGAAAATGAAAATTATATACACATATTACATATACTCGGCATTTACCCTTTTTTTTAATATATTTTCACTTTTAATTTTTGTAAATTATATGTAGTGTTAAGTTAGTATAAAATAGATATTCCTATGAAAAAAAAAACTAAATTAGGAAAACAAATTATAAATTATTAAAATCGAAATAAGTGTTCTTGAGTTGTTCTTGAGTTCTTCATGTGTGTTCTTGAGTTATTCATGTTATGTTCATCTTTTTACTCATTTTGATCTTATTTTAATTTATGTTTGTTAATAATTTGTGTTTATGTTTAGTTATTGTTTTATATATTGTTAGTCTTATTATATAAATCAACTTAAAACATTATAAATCATTTAGATTAAAAAGTTAGAAAATTAAAGTGTTGAAAAACACTATTCATAAATGTAAATGAAATTGTTAGTAAATTTCATTATAGTTTAAATCGTTTTAGTATAATTAGAATAATTAAAATATAAAGACTTTAAGTTAAAAACCGATAAAATCGAAAAATGAAATTTTGAACATCACCATCATTCTCCACGGCATTTCCTATATTTTTAGGTCAAAAATTGTTTTTATCACTTTTTAGTTTATTGTTAATATAATTTAATTATTAGCTAATAAGTTAGATTTAAGAAATTAAAAGAAATAAATCAATTTTGATATATATATTAAGTCACACGACATATGCATTTTAAATTGACTAAATTTGACTAAAATGAAATTATCACTAAGTCACTAAAGTTAAATAGTAATTAGAATTGAATTTTTGTATAAATCGTTTTAATTATAAATGAATTATTATGAACCGATGAAAATATGTTACTTACGTTATAAAAATGAATTAATTAGGTAATGATACTACCTTTGCTATTGGATTGATGATCTTGGACATACGGACTATAAATGAATCATCCACGATACTATCATTAACTTAAATAAATAGACGACTAAATTTAACCGAGTCTCGTTTTAAAATAAATATCATTGATCACCTTTTATAAACCGAACTTAACGTTTTTGAAACTAGAATTTTAGAGTATTTTCATAAATGACTAAATGCAAAATGAACTTAACATTTTTAAAACTATGATTTTCGAATATTTTCATAAATGACTAAATACAAACCGAACCTAACATTTTTAAAACTAGACTTTAAAATATTTTCAAAAATCGCCTAAGTACAAAACGAACCTAACGACTTTGAAACTAGAAATTTGTACTTAGGAAATAAAAACAAGTTTAGTATTATACTAAAATACCTTAAGTATAAAAATACGTACAAGTATAAGAATACGTATAAGTATAAAAATACAATTAGAATACGAAGTATAAAAATACGAATACGTATAAAAATACGTCTAAAATACGATGAATAGTAAATACGACGAATAGTAAATACAATGAATAGTAAATACGATGAATAGTAAATACAATGAATAGTAAATACGATGAATAGTAAAATACGATGAATAGTGAATAGTGAAATACTGAAAATAATTGAAAATTTTACTAAGTATAGAAAATTTAAATTAAAGAAGTAAATAACCTAAAGTGTTTGAAAAACACATAAATAAAATTGAACATACTAATAAACATTTCAATTTAGAAACTTGAAAACGTTAATAATTAACAACACTTCAAATAATAAACGAACGTGTTATGTGATCATATGAAACCTACCATTCAAATAAAACGTTTGACGCTGAGACTAGGAGAGTCTAGTAACATGTGATATGGAATATCAAATAAATAATAAATCATGAGTATGTTTAAATAAAAGGTCAAGCTTGGGCCTCAGTTATGAAAACGTCAATCGTAAGTGAAGTGGGGTTAAGATAGTCTTGTGCGGATACCACTATCTCGGTCTCTGGCTTGGGTCATATCGAATAGTGTGGTTTAAGCCGGCAGCCTTATTGCTTAGTGCATCCTGCCCATGCCGTTACGCCTTAAGTCGTATAGCCAATGCCGTACAAGATAATGAAAAATTCAACTCTTAGTGGGTCAGGCTTTAGGAAATAGTCGTTTTATCCTGAGTTAAGGTGCTCTATGAATAGCATAGCCTATTCTTAAATTGGATATTAGTGTATGCATACTAGACTAGGGTTTTATTCCCCTATTTCGCTAAAGTTACCAGGGCCACCGTGACATTATGTGCTTATGCGCTTTGCGGTTCTGTCTCCTTGCCGTGTTTCGTTCTTAGTGGGCGCGACACTTGCATTCGTTCTTACCCTGCGTAAAGATTACTTGACGAGATTGTATCTGAAGTTCGAATCATTTCGAACACTAGAGGATGAGATGCAAGTATTATAGTATTCGGCGTGGTTTACGAGTCGAGTAAGCCTCTGCACTATGGAAGTGAGATGCAATCGATCAGAGTACAAAGGCCTACTCAGTGGTCAGGCTCGTAAGCAGTATGTGTTGTGTGTTGTTTGATTAAATGAGAATGAGTGTGTATCATCTTCGAAAACTAAAGACCACAACTTTCTGAATTGAATCGAGTCTGCATGAGGAGAATGATAAGATATGTATGTTTGATTGCGATCCGATATCGCCTTGTAATGCCATTGAATTATTGTGATACTATTGCTATGCTATTATGTGTTATTTGTCTTCATAAATGAATATCATGCTTATATGATTTATCGCTTTAAACCGCATACTTATTATGACTTATATGTCTTTATATGCTATATGTAATAAGCATGTTTATGTTTTTATCATAATGTTATGTTTATAAAGCGATAATATTAAACCAAAGTAATTGAAACCGAGGGTAAGTATGAGCATAGCTAGTCATTTGTCATTTCGTGAGCATCCCCATAGTTTATTGTGCAGACGTTCGTGGACCAGGAGCTGGATTTTGGATGGGGCCACGAGGCGGCTTTGTGCTTTACTTTTATTGTTTTCAGAGATATGTAATATATAACGCTACTCTTTTAACTACCGTATTTAGAGTTGTATTATTCAACTCTCGAGCGAGGATGTAACATTTTGGGTTTATGCATAATTAATGACTCGGTTTAAGACTTAATTAATTTCCGCCTTAGTAATTAAAGTCGACTAAAAACCAGGTTATTCTGATTAGTATCAGTGACTCGTGGCCAGTAACATAAATGGCCTAATGCGATTTATGCTTACCTAACGAGAGACACACAGGCAGACATTCATATTGTATGTCAGGCATAGACTAATAGGATCAAATAATAAATTAGATTTTTCTTTTATTAGATCGCTTAAATAATAAACTTCAAATCGCTTTAAAGTGTGAGGATGGGTAGAAACCTTAAGGACTGACCATAGACTAAGGACTTTTAAATATAACAAACTACTTCCCTCAAAAAAAAATACACTAACTCGCGTATGCTTGCTACTTCTTTGAAGTGGTGATTTAAACTAACAACTATGCTCGGATATAAAATCAAAATAATAATTCAACTCCCGAGGAATGAAGCATCGAAGGAAGTACCAGACGGCACGGAGTGAAGACATCTGTTAAATTCATAAACAATTCCACAAAAATACACTCTCTACTTTCAACCTTTCTTCAATCTTCTTCAGAAAATGTACCAAAAGCATCTCAATGGAATAAAATACCTAACTTCTGTGCTTACTTGCATAATCGCCAAGTTATTGCGCTTTACTTTCAAGTAAAAGCTATCAATGATAAGCATGTCTCCTAACCTCTCGCAATACTAATAAATTCCTTCACGTCTTAATTCTTTGAGAATGGTTTGCACCTCCAATGACCAGACGAGGAAAGACACCTCTGGCGAGAAGAATCTTTGATCCGTTTGGCAGAAATACCCACGGATCACGCAAACCGCCAACATCATCCAAGCGCGTTTGATCGCATTTCCTGTCATCGATCAATCGAGCATACTCGGGTTCTAATGACCCTATCGACCTCACTAATTGGCTAGAAGAGATGAAAAAGGTGATGGACCTTAGCGAGAACACCTCACGGAGGATAGGGTCAACATCATTTGTCTTTTATTTGAAAGAGGAGGCGAATGGCGGTGGAACGTGTCGGGACTAACGAGCACGATACCACGTTCACCTGGTACGGGTCGTTGAGAAGATCAAGGGGCGGTACTTTGGGTATGAGCTCAGGTGTCAGAAAGAGGAGGAATTCATAAGTCTCAAAATGGGAGACATGACTCTCCAGGAATACACTGAGAAATTCCAACAGCTGGCAAAATTCGGGGCTGCGATCGCTCCCAACGATAGGGCCATGACTCAGAGGTACCTGCGCAATATGTCTAACGATCTGCGTACCCACATGAGCAGCAACACCTACGCTACTTTTGCTGCAGCCTACGAGTGTGCGTGCAGGGTATGGGCTTCCTTGGAGTTGGAAAAAGCCGAGGAGAAAAAGAAGAAGAAAGTGTTTGTGCCATCTGTGGCACAGTCGAGCTTCATTCAGAAGCCGAGTTATCAACGCCCGATCCAACAGAGGCAGAATTTTCAGAGGCCTGCGTTCCAAAACAGGGTTCCTGCTGGGAACAACGAGAGAGCCATGGTTGCAGGAAGGGCTCCTCAACCTAGAGCCTTACCGGGAAATTGTCGTATGTGTCACAAGGCACTACATGAGGGTAGGCGATTACAGCGGTCGGTAGATTACCTGCTACAAGTGCAAGAAGGTTGGGCACAAGGCAAACGTATGCCCTAATAATCTGAACACGGCGCCGATTGCGGGTGTACCACAATCTGTTGTGGTACAAGGTCGAGTTTATGTCCTCACAGAAGCTGAGGCAGAGGAATCACTTGAGGCCGACGTCATTACTGGTATATTTCTTGTAAACTCTGTGAACGCTATGGTTTTGTTTGACACTGGGGCATCATTGTCCTTTATATCTTCTAAATTTGTCTCTAAAGCTAATCTCACAAAATTTGAATCAATCAATGCAAACATTTCTCTACCTAATGGTAAAATTCTAAAATGTTCCAAAATATTCAAAGAAACTCCAATCACCATACACAAAACAATTTTTCCTTCCGACCTTATTCTTTTTGTCATCTTGGGAGTTCGACGTCATCCTGGGGATCGATTGGTTGACTAAGTATCATGCCTTGTTCGAGTGCCGAGATCGGAAAATTCGCTTGAAGCATCCTACAGGGACTAGAGTCACATATCAGAAGACTTCGCCGATTAAGGGGGCGAAAATCATCTCTGTGCTACAACTACAAAAGTTGGAGAGAAAAGGTCATCAAGTGTACCTATGCAGCATTAACGAAGTAAAGGAAAGTGCGAACATTGCAGATATTCACATAGTACGGGAATTCCCTGACGTTTTTCCAGACGACTTACCAGGCTTGCCACCTACACGTGACGTTGAATTCTCTATCGACCTTGTGCCAGGCACGGCCCCAATCTCAAAGGCACCCTATAGGATGGCGCGGTAGAACTACAGGAATTAAAGAAACAAGCTGGAAGAAATGATTGAAAAGGGTTTCATACGACCAAGTGTCTCGCCAGGGAGCAGGTTCTCTTCGTGAAAAAAGGATGGCGGTATGAGACTGCATCGACTACGAGGAGTTAAACAAGGTGACCATTAAGAACCGCTACCCTTTACCCGTAATCGGCGATCTCTTTGATCAATTGAAGAAGCGCGGAGTGTTTTCTAAGATCGACTTGAGGTCAGGTTATCATCAGTTGCGGTAAGAGAGCAGGACATCCGTAAGGCGCTTTCAGAAGCAGATATGGTCATTACGAGTTTAAGGTCATGCCGTTCGGTTTGACAAACGCTCCAGCAGTGTTTATGGATCAAATGAACAGGACCTTCCACGAGTATCTGGACATATGTGTGGTTGTGTTCATTGACGATATCCTAATCTACTCAAAGGCGAGGCGTAACACGAGGAGCATCTCCGTATCATCTTGGGGATACTAAGGGAATATAAGTGGTATGCTAAATTCTCCAAGTGCGAATTTTGGCTCGAGAAGGTTGCATTCCTGGGTCACGTCATATCAAAGGACGGAGTCATGGTAGATCCTGCAAAGATCGACGCAGTGAAAGAATGGAAGGCTCCTACAAATATAACTGAAATACGCAGCTTCCTAGGTTTGGCAGGATACTACAGAAGATTCGTCCCAGACTTCTCTAAGGTAGCACGACCGATGACCAAGTTACTACAGAAGGAGTCCAAGTTCATTTGGGGCGACGAGTGCGAGAATGCATTCCAAGAACTCAAGGCAAGGCTTACCACAAAGACAGTCTTAGCTCTCCCCATCGATGGAGACAGTATGAAGTCTCTGATGGCGCCTCCTTTGAATGGCCTGGGATGCGTACTGATGCAACAAGGGAAGGTCATTGCTTATGCGTCAAGGCAGTTAAAGGTTCATGAACGAAACTACCCCACTCATGACCTTGAGTTAGCAGCTGTGGTGTTTGCTTTGAAAATCTGGCGTCATTACCTCTACGGAGTGAGTATCAAGTTCTACACGGACCACAAAAGCCTGAAATATATCTTCACGCAGAAGGAACTCAACATGAGGCAACGCCGGTGGTTAGAACTGATCAAGGACTACAAGATTGAACTATTATATCACGAGGGTAAGGCGAACGTCGTTGCTGACGCTCTGAGTAGAAAGGCTACGCATACCCTTAGTAACATTTGGGAAATTCCGGCTGGTATTGTCAGAGACTTCAAGAGAATGAACTTAGAGTTGGTTCAGTCTGACGATGCTGATTTAAACGCAATGATCGCAGAGCCGGAGTTATATCACGAGATTAGGGCCCTACAATGGGAGGATGAAGAACTCGTGAAAATCAGAAGGGAATTCCTTGAGAAGCGAGAAGGGTTTGAGATTAAACCTGACGGGAGTTTGAGATTCAAAGAAAGGTGGTGTGTGCCTGGCGTACTGTGTTGAAAAGAAAGATCCTCGGCGAGGCACATAGTACCACGATACTCCATACATCCTGGTGCGATAAAATGTACCAAGACTTAAAGCGAAGTTTTGGTGGGTTAGAATGAAGCAGAGATTGCAGAGTATGTTGCAAAGTGTCTAATCTGCCAGAAAGTGAAGTTTGAACATCAGCGACCAGGGGGATTACTACAACCTTTAGAAATTCCATTTGGGAAATGGGACTCCATCTCCATGGACTTCATAACGGGTTTACCGAGGACTCACAAGGGAAATAATGCAATCTGGGTGATAGTGGACCGTTTAACAAAATCAGCCCACTTTCTACCAATCAAGGACACTTGGAGCCTTGAAGAGCTAGCTAAGGCTTATGAGAAGGAGGTGATCCGATTACACGGCGTACCGCTGGATATTATATCGGACAGGGATCCGAGATTCACCTCTCATTTCTGGGAGAAACTACAAGCAGCCTTGGGAAGCCAATTGAAGATGAGCACCGCTTTCCATCCTGCGACCGATGGTCAAACTGAACGAACTATCCAAACGGTCGAAGACATGCTCAGGGCCTGTGCCTTAGAATTCAACGAGAATTGGGAGAAAAGTCTACCTTTGATTGAATTCTCCTACAACAATAGCTTTCATGCAAGCTTAGGTTGTGCCCCATGTGAGGCACTCTACGGGAGGAAGTGTCGTAGCCCAGTCTGTTGGGACGATGCTAGTGATAACGTGGGTACTGGACCAGAGGTTATTCAAGACCAGATTGAACACATCAAAATCATTCGTGAACGACTACCAGCGGCCCAGGACCGTCAGAAGATGTATGCCAACAAGCATCGCCGACCTATTGAATTCGAAGTCGGTGATCATGTCTTCTTGAAAGTATCACCCATGAAGGGGGTTCGACGTTTCGGATTGAAAGGAAAACTGAGTCCTAAGTACGTTAGACCATACGAGGTACTTGAAAGAATTGGCGAGGTAGCATATCGCCTAGCGCTACCCCCCAACCTCTCCAAGGTCCACAACGTGTTCCACGTTTCTCAACTAAGGCGATACAGGAGCGACCCAAGTCACATCATTACTCCTGACGTAATCGCAGTTGAGCCTAACCTGCTCTACTCCGAGAGACCTGTCAAGATACTAGCGCGAGAAACCAAGAGGTTGAGGCGGAAGACGGTTCCCTTAGTAAAGGTGCTATGGAAAGGTCAGTTGACTGAACAAGCAACTTGGGAGACCGAAGCCTCCATGAAGGAGAAATATCCCGAGCTGTTTACCTCAGGTGAAAATCCTATTCTTCATTCAAGTTTCGGGACGAAACTTTTCTAAGGGGGGAGGTTTGTAACACCCCGTGTTAATTTAATTCATTAATTAGCCATCAATTTCTAATTTCAAAGCCTAAATCAAAACCTAAGCCATTTAGCCTTCAAAATCACAATTTTTACTAAACTTTTGTTTTGTAAAATTTATCGACTTCTTTAACACTTTTCAAAATTTTTGAATAATGAAATAAATAATTTAGTCTTAGAATTTAAAAGTAGAAATATTTCGAAAAATCGTCAAACGCGCACACATTAACTTTTATCGCTTTTGGCCTTGAGCTTTAAAACTGACCAAATTCGAGGAAAACATTTTAAAACACAAAATGGACATTTTTAATGCATGAATAGTAATTTGGACTTAGTATGTTGATGATGGAGGTGATGATGGATTAAAACATTTAATTAAACATTATTTACTAAATAAAAACCAACTTTAATATCTAATCCTTTTAACCTAATTTCATTACAACTTTTTCATTATTTTCACAAGTGTAAAACTCATCCATTTTGCTTCCATTTTGGCCGGCCACTTACTCTCTTTTTCTCTCTTTATTTTCTTTCATTTTTCACTTAAAACTTCCTAAATAAAAACCCTAAATATTACTCTAATATTACACTAGTATTCTTGGACATCCTTGGGTATTTGGAGCTTATATTTTACGGGTTTATTTGAAGGTGAAGACGGGTTTGAGGGTGAAGCTTTGGACTTAGATAATTTAGTTGATCCCGATAATCAATAACTTGCCAAATCAAGGTGACTAACTATGTCTTGTATTATCTTTTTAGTAAATTAATTTGTTTTGTTATTCTAATTTTATAATTATGATTTTTATGTTAAATATGTTAAACATCATGTTTATATGCTTGTATGTTTATGTGTTGAATAAATAATGATAATAACTAAATATATAGTTTACTAGTAATGTTATAGTAAAATGATATCATGTTTAGCTAAATTGATTTTGAGCATTTTTAATTATGTTCCATATGATTTTTATGTTTAGTTATGTTTTAATTAAGTAGTAGTGATATATAAAAATATTGTGAAATATTAGAAATGAGTTTAAAGTGATTAAAATCGAAAATGAAAATTATATACACATATTACATATACTCGGCATTTACCCTTTTTTTTAATATATTTTCACTTTTAATTTTTGTAAATTATATGTAGTGTTAAGTTAGTATAAAATAGATATTCCTATGAAAAAAAAACTAAATTAGGAAAACAAATTATAAATTATTAAAATCGAAATAAGTGTTCTTGAGTTGTTCTTGAGTTCTTCATGTGTGTTCTTGAGTTATTCATGTTATGTTCATCTTTTTACTCATTTTGATCTTATTTTAATTTATGTTTGTTAATAATTTGTGTTTATGTTTAGATATTGTTTTATATATTGTTAGTCTTATTATATAAATCAACTTAAAACATTATAAATCATTTAGATTAAAAAGTTAGAAAATTAAAGTGTTGAAAAACACTATTCATAAATGTAAATGAAATTGTTAGTAAATTTCATTATAGTTTAAATCGTTTTAGTATAATTAGAATAATTAAAATATAAAGACTTTAAGTTAAGCAGATAAAATCGAAAAATGAAATTTTGAACATCACCATCATTCTCCACGGCATTTCCTATATTTTTAGGTCAAAAATTGTTTTTATCACTTTTTAGTTTATTGTTAATATAATTTAATTATTAGCTAATAAGTTAGATTTAAGAAATTAAAAGAAATAAATCAATTTTGATATATATATTAAGTCACACGACATATGCATTTTAAATTGACTAAATTTGACTAAAATGAAATTATCACTAAGTCACTAAAGTTAAATAGTAATTAGAATTGAATTTTTGTATAAATCGTTTTAATTATAAATGAATTATTATAAACCGATGAAAATATGTTACTTAGTTATAAAAATGAATTAATTCGTGTGATACTACCTTTGCTATTGGATTGATGATCTTGGACATACAGACTATAAATGAATCATCCACGATACTATCATTAACTTAAATAAATAGACGACTAAATTTAACCGAGTCTCGTTTTAAAATAAATATCATTGATCACCTTTTATAAACCGAACTTAACGTTTTTGAAACTAGAATTTTAGAGTATTTTCATAAATGACTAAATGCAAAATGAACTTAACATTTTTAAAACTATGATTTTCGAATATTTTCATAAATGACTAAATACAAACCGAACCTAACATTTTTAAAACTAGACTTTAAAATATTTTCAAAAATCGCCTAAGTACAAAACGAACCTAACGACTTTGAAACTAGAAATTTGTACTTAGGAAATAAAAACAAGTTTAGTATTATACTAAAATACCTTAAGTATAAAAATACGTACAAGTATAAGAATACGTATAAGTATAAAAATACAATTAGAATACGAAGTATAAAAATACGAATACGTATAAAAATACGTCTAAAATACGATGAATAGTAAATACGACGAATAGTAAATACAATGAATAGTAAATACGATGAATAGTAAATACAATGAATAGTAAATCGATGAATAGTAAAATCGATGAGTAGTGAATAGTGAAATACTGAAAATAATTGAAAATTTTACTAAGTATAGAAAATTTAAATTAAAGAAGTAAATAACCTAAAGTGTTTGAAAAACATATAAATAAAATTGAACATACTAATAAACATTTCAATTTAGAAACTTGAAAACGTTAATAATTAACAACACTTCAAATAATAAGCGAGCGTGTTATGTGATCATATGAAACCTACCATTCAAATAAAGCGTTTGTGTGAGACTAGGAGAGTCTAGTAACATGTGATATGGAATATCAAATAAATAATAAATCATGAGTATGTTTAAATAAAAGGTCAAGCTTGGGCCTCGGTTATGAAGCGTCAATCGTAAGTGAAGTGGGGTTAAGATAGTCTTGTGCGGATACTACTATCTCGGTCTACGGCTTGGGTCATATCGAATAGTGTGGTTTAAGCCTGACCTTATTGCTTAGTGCATCCTGCCCATGCCGTTACGCCTTAAGTCGTATAGCCAATGCCGTACAAGATAATGAAAAATTCAACTCTTAGTGGAGTCAGGCTTTAGGAAATAGTCGTTTTATCCCGAGTTAAGGTGCTCTATGAATAGCATAGCCTATTCTTAAATTGGATATTAGTGTATGCATACTAGACTAGGGTTTTATTCCCTATTTCGCTAAAGTTACCAGGGCCACCGTGACATTATGTGCTTATGCGCTTTGCGATTCTGTCTCCTTGCCGTGTGTTTCGTTCTTAGTGGGCGCGACACTTGCATTCGTTCTTACCTGCGTAAAGATTACTTGACGAGATTGTATCTGACGTTCGAATCATTTCGAACACTAGAGGATGAGATGCAAGTATTATAGTATTCGGCGTGGTTTACGAGTCGAGTAAGCCTCTGCACTATGGAAGTGAGATGCAATCGATCAGAGTACAAAGGCCTACTCAGTGGTCAGGCTCGTAAGCAGTATGTGTTGTGTGTTGTTTGATTAAATGAGAATGAGTGTGTATCATCTTCGAAAACTAAAGACCACAACTTTACAGATTGAATCAGATGCATGAGGAGAATGATAAGATATGTATGTTTGATTGCGATCCGATATCGCCTTGTAATGCCATTGAATTATTGTGATACTATTGCTATGCTATTATGTGTTATTTGTCTTCATAAATGAATATCATGCTTATATGATTTATCGCTTTAAACCGCATGCTTATTATGACTTATATGTCTTTATATGCTATATGTAATAAGCATGTTTATGTTTTTATCATAATGTTATGTTTATAAAGCGATAATATTAAACCAAAGTAATTGAAACCGAGGGTAAGTATGAGCATAGCTAGTCCTTTGTCATTCAATGGGCATCCCCCCATAGTTTATTGTGCAGGACGTTCGTGGACCAGGAGCTGGATTTTGGATGGGGCCACGAGACGCTTTTGTGCTTTACTTTTATTGTTTTCCGAGAGATATGTAATATATAACGCTACTCTTTTAACTACCGTATTTAGAGTTGTATTATTCAACTCTCGAACGAGGATGTAACATTTTGGGTTTATGCATAATTAATGACTCTGGTTTAAGACTTAATTAATTTCCGCCTTAGTAATTAAAGTCGACTAAAAACCAGGTTGTTACACGGGTTGTTACAGTTGGTATCAGAGCGAATACGCTCTCAACTCTACTAGGTGAGCGAGTAGGATTTGACCTAGAACACCGAGTGGAGTGTGGGGTAGACTTAATAGGGGGTTGCGTTGTTTGTCTTTGAGTAGTTGCTTGTAGCGGCATGTATAGTTGTGTGGATACCCATATCCGTACCCTCCCAAACAAAACCCTGTGATGTATCACGGACTTTATTACGCATGCTTTAACGTTGACTTAAACGGTTCTAACTAATGTCGAATTCATTTTTGAGTCGTTTTGAAATGTTAAAATGCTTTAGGTCGCACCACATCACACTTAAATAACGTTCATTTTGTCCATTTGGAGTCTAGCTAGGTCCTTGTCCTGCTTCATTTGGCATGAGCTTCGCATTTGCACTACAATTGGCCCTTTTACATTAACAAGGTCTAATTCAGCATTCTTAAATTCCTAAATTTAGGCCCGGTAGCTAAAACCGCTATTTAGCATCCTCTTACACAAAATACAACCTCACGTCTTAGCTTATTTCACAAATCTATGCAAATACACCCCTTTTCATTTTTCCGGGTCTCGGGCCCAAAACCGAGCCCAAACCCAAGCCTTTGGCCCGCACTCCAAGGCCCTGCACATCATAAAATATCTCAGAAATATCTCAGCTCTTTTCTTGGCACACACGCACGAAATTATACTGTATCTTTCAAAGATTTCATGCAACCGAAACTTGGAAAGCAGCCTTAAAACCACACCCACAAACCGCATGACCTTATGCGGTTTGGGGTGGCAACCGCATAAGCCTAT
Source organism: Dianthus caryophyllus (assembly GCA_023091065.1). Taxonomy (NCBI): domain Eukaryota; kingdom Viridiplantae; phylum Streptophyta; class Magnoliopsida; order Caryophyllales; family Caryophyllaceae; genus Dianthus; species Dianthus caryophyllus. The sequence goes on along the minus strand of CM041527.1, from coordinate 15,960,760 downwards.
GCGGTTTGCCCAGGCAACCGCATAAGGCTATGCGGTTTCCCGGCCTGTTTTTATACCCCGGTTTCCTAATTTCTCCGAGGTTTTTAGTATATATACAGCCCTATACCTCGACCTCAAATCATACTTTCAAATCACAATTCAGAACCAGAATACATCTTTTTCACACACAATTCACACACCACAAATCCTCTCTCACAAAAGCCTCAAGCACTCAAATCCTTGAGTTCAGCACACCATCCCGTGTTGAATTCATCCTCCTTTTTAGTTCAAGAAGCGAAGCTCTGCCCAGATCTGAAGCGTCAGGACAAGGTAGGTACCGATCCACTTGGATCAAAGCTTTTTCTTATTTTCTATGGACTAACAAAGGGGACTACACTCTAGCGCCCCGGCTTTGGCACCGGCGGCGCTTGCCTTCTAAGTGTTCTTATTACTTCCGGTACACTCCATATCCGATGACACGCCAAAGTCGCATAAGCAACCGACCTTTTAAAATAAACCAATGGACAATTGAACTTTATTTTATTTGCATGCATCTTGCACCCTTTCTGTCTTGCATTAAAATCAACTTAAACAATGAATTCGACCTTTAAGCGAACCGTATTCGTTAACAAGTTAAACATGCTAAGCGAGGGTTTTAACCAATCTTTTGCATCTGCATCTGCATTCTTTTACAAACTTATCGCACTTATGCGTAGCGATAACATTAGTTCAAATATCATCTTACAAGGATTGTTCTAGGTCAAGAGAGGCTATTTTTACATAGGCTTTTCTAAAAGGTTTTCATAAATCATTATTTGAATTAACTCTTTTTCTAAAGTACCTCACTTGAATCCAATCTGGTTTCACAAGCCTTAGATCTAGGGGTGTCGGCGTGCTCCAAAATCTAGGACATGTTTTTAGCTTAGAACATGGTAGCGGGTTCCTAATTTCGCGATAATTAGGTGGCGACTCCATACTTGATTCTTAAAGGTTTTTCCAACTTAATCTTTTTAACTTTAAAATCCGCCCTTAAGCAAGGCACGAGTTGGGTCCGATCCCGGGTTCCACAGTTTGGCGACTCCGCTGGGGACATCTTATTTTTAAAACTTAAAACTAGCTTTTTCTTTTTAAAAATAAAGAGGTGAAACTTGAAAGCCTTGAACAATCCTTGTATACATATTTGAGCTATGCACATTCGTTTAGAGTCCATTCCTTTTGGAATCTAGGCACCCTTTACACCCTTGAGAGGTGGTTCCAACACGCAGGCTTGTCCACTCGATAAAGCACGTGCAGGACTAACTTTCCTCTCTCCCCTCCACGGCTTGCCGTAAACGATTATCTCGACCGCCCCAGTGCTCCCTCTAGAAAACCTATCGCTCCGGCGTAAGGAAATAGAGGGGTTAAGTATCTGCCAAAGCGTACTCGAAGTAGTTGGAGGTGTACCCGACTGACTCATTTTCACCCCTTTTGAGTCATACGTACGAGTTCGAGGCTATGCACTCCATGGTCTTTTTCAAAACAAGCACTTGCATTCATATCTTCGAAAACTCGCCTAAACGTTTCAAAGATAAATGAACCTAACATCTAACATCTAACACCTTTTCAAACAAAACTATCACGAATTTTTGAAACAAGCTTTTTCAAAACTTCATTTTCACTAACAAGCAAAAACCCGAGCAAGGATTAAAACCCAAGCTCGAGGATTTCAATCCCCTAGGTCAGACGGCCTAGGTTCTACATTTAACATCCTCGGTTCGACTTGCTAATCACTCTCGAGCCGAATCCTTCTTCTTTTACACATCCGACTCGAGCTCACCTCGGCAAATCACCGATATCAGTTCGACGGATGCAAAGCAAAATCTTTTAACATCGAGACAAGATGTGCGCACGCATCCTCGCCTCAAAAGCTTCCCTTAGCAAAACCTTTTCGAAAACCTCCTTTTTCAAGCTTAAAATGTCTTTCTAAACAAAGAAATGAGCTAAAGTGAATGCTAAAAATGAATGTGAGTCTAGTGGGTCGAGTCGTGTCACTAATGCAAAGTGAAATGCAGGCCTCAGCTGGATACTCGTCGCACTAAGCACCGTGTAATAATCCCATACAAAAAACGCACCTACACCCGCAAAATGGCCGGCAACAACGAAGACGTCACCGCACTCCGTGACCAAGTTGCAAAGCTGACCGCTGACCTCGAACGCCTTTTGACTACCCACACCACCGAAGTGGAACGCATGGAAACCAAGATTAAGGAAGAAGCTGATAGACACGCTAAGAAGCTCCAAGCCATGGAGGAAAGGCTCTATGTCTCGAGTACTTACTCCATCCACAAGGAGAATGAAATCGTACCCGCCAGCATTAAGGATGAGCTCCCTAACAAGCTCGCCCTTAGTGATCTTCCTATCTTTCAAGGACATGAGAGCCCGATCATTCACATCCGAGCTTTCAAGTCCCAAATGGCTATAAAAGGAGTAGATGCCAAACACTGGCTAACTCTTTTCCCGCACTCTCTAGCAGCAGTGCCGAAAACATGGTTCTACTCACTCGACCCGCAACGCATCCCTACTTTCGAAGAACTCACGGTTGAATTCGATCGACAGTACCGAGACAACGAAGACACCCAAGTCTCGATCCGCACCCTAGAAGTCCTATCTCAAAAGGACAACGAAGGCTTCACCGACTACCTCACCCGTTGGAAGAAGCTAAGCGCTCAAATCCCTAACCGTCCCCGCGAGGACGAGCTTGTTCCCAAGTTCATAAACAACCTGCGACCCGTGTATCAATTTTACATGAGGTACAGCAACATCCAGAATTTCAAAGAACTAACTAAGGTCGGCACTCAAATTGAAGATGACCTTAGAACTGGCACCATGGCTAAGTACACCGGCCATGCCTATCAAGGGAGTTCCTCTAAATCCTCCCGCGCAGTCAAGAGCGAAGAGAACCGCACCATTGGTAACCTCGACGACGACAACCTCGACGCATTCGCAACTACCTTCTCATCACCTCCCAAAGCCAAGAGGAACTTTGACCCTCTCTTTATGTCTTACACCAAGGCATTTCAAAGGTTGGTCGAAAAGAACTATCTGCAACCAATCGGGCCTACTAGCGAGCCACCCGAGGACAAAAAGCCTAAGTCTTGGAACCCCAACGCCTTCTGTGCATACCACCGAGGCAAGGGGCATGACACCGAGAATTGCTTTAGGCTTAAGAACGCTATCCAAGATCTCATTGATCAAGGAAAGCTTAGCAAACCATCTCAGCCTACCAAGCCTTCGAACAACGAGAACCCGCTTGGTAATCATGCAATTTTCATGGGATCAGTCCCTATTCTAGACTGTTCCTACCTCATCACGCCTTCTGATGACCAAGTCAATGCAGTCTACTGGTCTAGTGACGAGGAGGACGACGAATATTGGTTCCCCACCGACGAGGTAATAAAGCACGTCAATCAACTTGCAAGAGACATCAATCACCTGAAGGCTTTACATCGGACCGCGGTCGAGCGTCTGGAAAGGCGCGTCGAGAAGGAACTCGCCAACCCAGCCTCACTCGACGACCTCGAGGCCTTCCATCAAAAAGATGGCGAAGCATTCGTCAAACACCTCATCCAATGGAGGAAACTGCTCTCCCGAATCCCAAATCATCCACATGAAAACGAACTCATCAACACTTTCCTCTTCAAAGATGCGCTGGCCTGGCGATATTACTTTCACTTCTGCAACGTTCAGAACTTTGAGCATCTTATCAAAATTGGCACCCGCATTGAAAAGGACCTCACATCAAGCTATGAAGATCCCGCCTACCGAAGCACTCTTCAAGAATGCACCCTCAGGGGACGAAAAAGACACAACAAACACGGCCCTACAAGGATTTTTGACAAACTCTACATGCCTTACGCCGTAGCATTACAAAAACTAATCGTAAAAGATTATCTTACACCGATCGGACCTATCAATGAGCCGCCCATGAATAAGAAATCAAAATCGTGGGACCCCAACGCCTTCTGTGCATACCACCGGGGCATGGGGCATAGCACTCAAAGTTGCCTAAAACTCAAACACGCTATCCAAGACCTCATCGATCAAGGAAAGGTCAAGAAACCACGAATAAAAACCGCGCCTTCCTCCAATGGTGATACAATCTACCTCTCGACCACATCACCAACCTCAAAAACAAAGAGGCAAGCACCCCAAGCAACTCAAGCACCTCAAGCAACTCAAGCAGCTCAAGCAGCTCCTCAAACAGCGAAGACGATGAAGAAGAAGAAGAAATTCCCTTAACTTCTAATGCTCTAAGTGTCGGGTCATCTGTCGACCCATCTATCCTAGACTCTAGCTTTAGTTTAGACTTTCTTTTTACGGAGGCTAGCTCCAAGCAATTTTCTGAATTGTCGAATAATTCTTCTCAAAATAATAAAATGAATAAATTTGCTTACGCCTTGTCTCAAACTAAAACAAACAACAAAGCACAAAAATCTAACAATCAACAAACAACAAACAAATCAAAAGGCACTAACTCATGCGATAAAAATGAACAATCTCTAAACAAATACATTGCAAACATTGTCTCTCCCAAAACACAGGACCCTATCATCGAGGAAACCATAACCATAAACGTGGGAACCCCCGAAGAACCAAGGGAACTACAACTAGGAGCCTCACTAGACGAACACGAGCGCACCCAATTTACACAACTCCTAAGCGAATTCAAGGACGTATTCGCTTGGTCATACAAAGACATGCCCGGCATCGAACGAAGCATCGCCGAACACCGCATCCCCATCAAACCCGGTTACAAACCCATCAAGCAAAAGCTAAGAAGACTACGTCCCGAATGGTCCCTTATGGTCAAGGAAGAAATCGAAAAACAACTACAAGCCGGTTTCATCCAAGTCATCGAGTATCCTGAATGGGTCTCAAACATGGTCCCAGTCCTGAAAAAGAATGGCAAAATTCGAGTATGCGTTGACTTTCGCGACTTGAACAAAGCTAGTCCCAAAGATGACTTTGCATTACCCCATGTGGACGTCCTAGTCGACAACACCGCCGACCACGCCCTCCTATCCTTCATGGACGGCTACGCAGGCTACAATCAAATCAAAATGTCACTGGAAGACATGGCAAAGACGGCCTTCATTACACCGTGGGGGACATACTGCTACACAGTTATGCCCTTCGGCCTAATCAATGCTGGCGCTACATACCAACGCACCGCTACAACCCTTTTACACGACATGATGCACAAAGAAGTCGAAGTTTACGTCGACGATATGATCGTAAAATCAAAGGAGAGAAGTGGTCACATCACTAACCTCCGCAAGTTCTTCATTCGCCTACGACAATACAAAATGCGCCTCAACCCCCAAAAATGTACTTTTGGTGTCAAATCCGGCAAACTACTCGGACACGTAGTGAGCCAAAGAGGCATCGAGGTTGACTCCTCGAAAGTCAAAGCAATCCTCGAAATGCAACCCCCGAAGAACCTCGACGAGATTCGAAGTTTCTTAGGCCAAATCCAATACATCTCACGCTTCATCAGCAAACTCACCATGATATGTGAACCAGTTTTCAAGAAGCTCAAGAAAACCGACCACGTTGAATGGGACGAGGAATGTCAAAAAGCATTTGACAAGGTCAAAGAATTGCTAACTAACCCGCCGGTTCTGCAACCACCCCAAGAAGGTTTACCCTTATCCTTATACCTTACAACAACACCCACCGCCATGGGCGCCATGCTCGCTCAAGAAATAAACGGTGAAGAACACGCAATCTACTATATCAGTAAAAAGTTTCTCGATTACGAAACTCGATACTCACCCGTCGAGAAGAGTTGCCTAGCCTTAGTATGGTCATCCAAAAAACTCCGTCACTATATGCTAGCACATCAAACAAGGGTATATTCCACAATGGATCCCGTAAAATACCTCTTCGAGAAACCTGTACCTAACGGACGAATGGCCAGATGGACATTGCTCCTAGCCGAATTCGACCTTAAGTACGTACCCCTCAAAGCAATTAAGGGACGAGCAGTCTCCGATTTCCTAGCCGAAAATGCAATCACCGAGCAACCAATCATAGACACCACATCCCTTCCAGACGACGGGATTTACAACATCGACCAAGAACAATGGGAATTATACTTCGATGGTTCATCCAACTATCGAGGTTGCGGAGTAGGAATACTTCTCATATCCCCAAATGGCGAACACACACCCTTATCCATTAAACTGGACTTCGACGTAACAAACAATCCAGCAGAATACGAAGCATGCTTGCACTGTCTCCAAGCAGCGCTTGTACTCAACGCCCGCAACATAAGAGTCTATGGGGACTCCTCCCTCATAATCAACCAAGTGTCCGGAGTATGGAAGATACTTAACGAAAACCTAGCATTATACCAAAACAAAATACAAGAGCTCATAAACGAATTCTACCACATAGAATTCATACACCTCCCACGCGAAGAAAACCAATTCGCCGACGCGCTATCCAAACTCGCGTCCCTAATCAACATACCCCCGGGGATGGAAACTCTACCCATTGTCGTGGAAAGACGAAACGAACCCGCATACATCTGTGACATCGAAACCGAGGAAGAACAAACCAACCCTTGGTACCAAGCAATCATCAACTACAAAACAAACGGCGAATACCCGCCAAACACCGACAAACGGGCCAAGCGAGCCCTACGCCTATTATCGTCACAATTCGTGCTGGAAATGGGGAAATTACTCAAAAAGACGCCTCAAGGTACACTCCTCTTGTGCGTCGACCACAAAAAAGGACACGAAATCATGTCCCAAGTACACGATGGCGAGTGCGGACCACACATGAACGCACGAGCCATGTGCAAACAAATCATAAGGCTAGGATGGTATTGGACTACCATGGAAGCCGATTGCACAAAATATGTCAAACATTGTCATAATTGCCAAATCTTCGCGAACGTACAACACATACCACCTTCACCGCTATACAGTTTAACATCACCATGGCCCTTCTCCACGTGGGGCATCGACGTCATCGGCAAAGTACAACCCGTAGGAGCAGGAGGACACTGCTTCATCCTCGTGGCCATCGACTATTTTACCAAATGGGTCGAAGCCGCATCGTACCGCAAGCTAGGCACAAAAGAAGTCGCAAAATTCATACAAAACAACATCATTTGTCGCTATGGCATACCACACGAGTTCATTAGTGACCAAGGCACGCGCTTTCAAGGAGAAGTCGAGCCACTTTTTCTCAAATACAAAATACAACGACACAAGTCATCACCCTATCGACCGCAAACCAACGGCGCAGTTGAGGCAGCAAACAAAACCGTCGTATCAATCCTTAAAAAGATGATCGACACCTGCCACGACTGGCCCCACAAAATCCCATTTGCATTATGGGGATATCGCACCACAATCCGCACACCCACAGGCATGACACCCTATTTCCTAACCTACGGAATGGAAGCCGTTCAACCCGTAGAAATCGAAATGCAATCCCTTCGGATCCTCATGGAAGCAGACATTCCTGAAGCCGAATGGGCACGCGAACGCTACGAACAACTCATTCTCTTAGACGAAAGACGACTACATTCACTAAGTACAGTCCGAATGTATCAATCTCGCCTACAACGCGCCTACAACAAACGGTTCAAACCACGAAACATTAAAGTGGGTGACCTAGTACTTAAATCAGTCCGAGCACCATTACCAGTCGACCCAAGAGGGAAATTCAAATCCAATTGGGCCGGGCCGTACTTGGTCAAAGACATCCTTCCCGGAGGAGCAGTAACGTTAACTGACCTTGACGGTCAAGACTTCCGACTACCAACAAATCTTGATCAACTCAAGAAATACTACCCTTAAACAAATTTGCAATGTACTTCACAAAAAGGACAAAACTCGCTCTCGCATGAGTGAACTACGCCGGTTTGATTCCACGCCTTTGTGGATACGTAAGCGACTTTGCAAAAGCACAACCGAATCACACGAACTACTGCCGGTTTGATTACGTATTCAAACGCAGACACGTGGCGACTTATCAAAGCAGAATCAACCTTCTTAGCACGCATGCCCGAAGCTTAAAAAGGTCAAGGGCGTCGCACTCACAAAAAGACACGCTCAAAGCTTAAAAAGGTCAAGAGCACAGTCAACACAAAAACAAGAATCTGAGTCCGAAGCTTAAAAAGGTCGAGGATTTAAGACAAAACAATTCAAAACGCACAAGTCCAAAGCTTAAAAAGGTAGAGGATTTGAGACAAAATACAAGTGTTCGAAGCTTAAAAAGGTCGAGAACATTTCAAAACAAAACAAAGAAAGCAACGAGACAAGGCAAAAGCAAATAAATTCTATTTTATTACTTTATTTAGAATTCTTCAAAGCTCAGAGATGAGTTAGGAACAAGCCTCCTTAACCCTTTATTCGAATTTAAAAACACGCGTTTGAATAAAGAAATTTTCTAAAGCAAAACAAAAACAAACTACTAGGACGTTTTCCGTCGTTTGGGACTAGCCTCTTCATCCTCAAGAGGTCGATCCGCCACAATCTTCGAGCTAAGAATGGGAGTAGACCTCTCAAAACCTGGGGGCTCGATCGGATCCTCATCCTGCTCGACTGGGGGCTCCTCGATCCTTGGCCCTAGGCGATCTTTATGATCACTTTCGGTCCAAGTCTCTCCGCAGACCGGTCTCAAGTAGAAGCACTGCATCAAGAACACAGAGATCACCATAATCCCTCCTGTCACGCACTACTTCATGCAACAAGGAGGGCTTTGGCCCATTCTTCTCTCTCCTCCTCTGATTCTCCCGTTCACGAGAATCCTTGGAATGACACCAACGCGTATAGAAATCCGTGACACGAGTAGACTCTATATGCTCCGGCACAACCCAAGTAACACGATCCGACCACCCTCGGATCCAAGCATCAATCATCTGGTTGTTTAGGACAACAACCCCTCCAACCTGCGTATCCTGATCCGGAATAGTCTGCGCAAGCCCGATTTGCCTCTTCAAGCGAAGAGGATGTATCCATACACCCCGTTCGAACCCGCACAACATCAACCCGCGAGCCGCATTCGCTACCGACGATGCCGTTACCTCCGTAATACCCCACCACGAAACATACCAACGAATGCTGCTCTCCCTCACAAACCCCCGGTAGTAGTTGAGCGAACGCTCCCGAGGGTTAGCCCAATCCATCTTCCGAGACGTCGTCCCTGCAGCCTTGAAGGCACCACCAAGAGGAAGAGCCTTATACACGCTCAACCTCTCCATGAGCCAAACGTTGAGAATCCTAGCGCAACCCCTGTACGAGCTCAGACGATTAGCATAACGGTCGTCTAAGCCCAGTATAGTCTCCGCTAGGATCAACGCAGAAGGATCATGTCCCCTCTCCATCTCTTCGACAACACGAGCATACCTCGCGTTCCCGAACACACCCCGTCTGGCATGGACCCTGCAAAGGCATAGCGATGAACCAAACAAAAAGCAAGGGCCCTCCGCCTCGAGCGGTCCGAAATACTAGTGTCAGTTCTATTCATATAACGTTGACACAACAGAAGCATATTCACCCTACCTCCCTCGAACAAACCTGCAGCATGAGCATCTGTCATCCCAAGGAAATTTCGCAACATCCCGTTATAACAAAGCTCGCTCCTCACAACCACAGGAGTCGTCCGTTTCGACCACCCCGCAATGGCCGCAAACTCCTCCATCAAAGGACACACCTCCCCCCCGGGAAACCTAAACACATGCAAATTAGGATCCCAATAATCCAAACACGAGTCAAGGATGTCTAAATCAACTTTCATTTGACGAAAGCCAATAAAAACACCCGCACCATCATCATACACCGCCTTCTTCATCCCCGGACTTAATGAGGAAGTCCACCTCTTCAAAAGAGCATCAAAATGCTCCTCTATTTTTTTAGAACACAAAAACTTTTATAAATATACCTAATATATTTATGAGAGCAAAAACCTAAAGCAAAAGCAAAGAAGAGGAGTGATTGTGAATGAAAATTGTGGCACGCACCCCCTCTCCTTATATAGGAAAACAATATCCGAAATATAGAAATACAGCGCTAGCAGCCAGGCCAGCAAACCGCATGGCTCTATGCGGTTTGCACCCCAAACCGCATAAGCCTATGCGGTTTTCCCTTGCAACCGCATAAGCCTATGCGGTTTCAGGGGTTGGTTTTCCTCAAATTTTCCTAATTTCGTCTTTCCTAAAACACTACGACCTACATTGGGCTACGACATTCTTTTGTTGTTCCCACGCACCCGCATTACATTTCGCTTTGGCAACAACGGTTCTTACCACGAGTCAAAACACAAACATTTTCGACATTCATGCAAGCTCATTTCGCATCTAAAATGAACTTTTCACAAGAACGTTTTCACAATCTAAAACAAAACATCAAATGCATCCCACTCGGGAATCATATCATTTTTCAAACAAGACTACCAAACAGGTTTATCGATGACAATCAAGTTCAAGCTACTGCAACAAGTCCAAAGTTCAAGCTGCAACGGCATGTACATAAAGTTTCATACAATCTTTGTTACAGAAAGTCACTCGGGATGACGACGACGATACTCGTCAAACTCACGCCGAATCTGAGCCGTCTCAGCCCGGCTCTGACACAACTGCGCAGCCTGCTCAGCCCAGGCCATCCTCCACCGGTTGGCCACCCTCCACAACTTCTTATGCACCCCCTTCGCCACCTACAAACACAAAAGCACGTTACAATTTTCTCCATTTTGCCTTAATTTCACACAAATTAAGTCAAACTTAGGGGGAAATTCCGACACAAGACCCAGCATTCTCCATTTTGACTTAATTTCACCCAAATCAAGTCAACCTTAGGGGGGAAATTTCAAATTAACAGCGCTCATCTCCATTTTGCCTTAATTTCACTCAAATTAAGCCAAACTCGAGGGGGTAACACAAAAACACGCATCTCACTAGTTTGATCATCGCTATATTCCATACCTCGATCAAACTGGGGGCTCACTCACATACACAACAAACATACATACCTTCTTCACCCTGCCCGTCCAGCTGTCCATGCCCGCGTCAGTGGTCACCGGCAAGTACGTCGGCAAAGTGAAAGTACGACGCACACCCGACTCGTCAGACTAATCGGTGGTAGGAAGTCGCCATTTGCTCGCCATCTCGGGATCAAATTCCTACAAAACAAGTACAAAGCACGCACGTCGGAAATTTTTCGCAAAATTACCTTACGCACCCTCAACAGCATCACACATACCTCAATCGGCCCACAAGCAAGCCGAGACTCATGAAAATTTGTAGTCTTCCCCAGGACAGAGAAGACTCACTGACTCTCCTTCCCCGTACAACGCCACCCGATCCTGAGCGGAAACCCCTCGCTCAAACAGGACCCTCGGCGGATCCCTAGGCACCACCGGAGTTGGCCACCCTGCCTGAAAGGCCAAGCGCTCTCTAAGGTACCAAACCGGCCCATACGGCGTCGCCAAGTACAAGCGCTGGGTCTCTCGCACTGCAAACCTAGCTCTAATGCCCTCAGGAATATCCCTGTACTGGCCCCACGGGAACGGCACGAACTACAAACAAAAACAAAAACAAACACTCATGAATACAATCACTTTAAGTACATTCTATTTAAAATGGTTCAAGCACAAACCTGATCAAACTGCATCTGGTTCAGAAGCACCCGAACATCATCATACGACCAGTTAAACGCAAAGACGGCCAGACGTACCCCAAGTACATACCGCCGGGTACTCTCTCACGATCGTCAGAGCATGCGGGGGCAGCAGAAAAGGGAAGTGGCTAAGAATCCACGACTGCGCACACAAGAAACAAAAACACGTTACAAAGGCAAAGACAACACAAAAATGAACAACAATGCACCCGAAACAAAAACAGAATTAATACGTACCTCCATCAAGAACCCAGGCGAGACTAAGGACAGTCTCGACCCTCGATCCATGACCCGCGGTCTCACGGCATCCATGCAGAAACGAATGCACAAACCAGGGCGGCGTCGCAGGTCGAACGTCCCAATTGCATTCCAATCCAAGAGATGCATAAGGACCGACGTCGACGCCCGCTCGCCTTTATCGCCGGCAAGTACACTACTACCGATTTAACCACCACAGCCACATACGAGCATTCTGCTCGTCACTCCACTCCGAGGGGCCATACTCGGTCTTCCCCTCAAAGTACTCCAAGATATAACTCGTCTTGAAAGTGTAAGGTGGAGCACCCTCACAAATCACCTCCAAACCACCGCCGATCGCATCAGTCACAACCTCGTCCACAATGGACGGCGCAAACTCAAAACTCAAGTCACGATCTCCGAACGGCAGCCCCGTTATGACCGCATACTCAGACAAGGTAATGCCGGCCTCAAAGCCGGGCATATGGAACGTCGTCGTGGTGTCCCAATACCTGTCTAGGAAGGCCCTGATTAACATCAGGTTCGCCGTCTGCTTCTTCCTTGCAATCTCCCTCCAATGGCCGACCAACGGGCCAAAAGCACTACGCAAAGACCCAAGCTGCGCTCCCGCCGCAAGCTTCTCCTCAAAACACACATTACGGACGACACGCCGAGAAAGTCCTCATCGGACCTTTACGCCAACCCATCGCCGCTCGATAGGAAGCGTGTCTCTCGGGGCAAGTAGAAGATTATGACCATCCCGACTCTTAGCGAACGCCTGCTCGCACGTGATTTCGCGGCCTAGAGCTACTCGCTCTAGGCGCAACCTCCTCGACCTCCTCAAGAACATCCATCTCGGCCTCCACTGGCCCACAAACTCCCGAGCGAACGCATCCGCCTCCTCCTCCTCAGGATCGAGCACGAGGACATGCCTCCCACGACCCCTACCTCGTGACTGCCCACGTCTCGTGGACAAATCACGAGGGTCGGCTTCCCTCTCACTACGTGTACGCCTCAAACCACTCGAGCTAGAGGCTCCCTCAGTCCTCGAGCTAGCACTCCTACGGGATTTCGACCTCGTAACGCGACTAGAACTCTCCCCTGCAACCAAACACAACCAATACAGCTATAATACACGCAAGCATACAAACTTGGCATACTTATACAAAAATACACACAAATAATACACACATAATACATATACGTTCTTTGACACATTACACTATACGCCTCACAGAGCATTTTTAGGCCTAATTCACAATTAAGCCGAAAACCATTCTCTATGCTTCAAAATCACAACTTTATGGTTTCTACGCGCCATAATAGTCCCTAACAACAACCCATTACAAGCAATTGCATTTTGGTCATCCCGATCAAAAACCCCTAATTCGCCTTAATTACTCCGTAAAACTACGACTTAAGACGGCGATTTGAAAGCCTTAACTCGACTTTTTTGCAAAACTAACGCTATAGACGTGCTACACTCGCTATGGGCATCCTACACCAAAGTTAATTGAAATTCCGGGTCGGAAAATCCGGGTTCGTTTTCGGGCCCGAAACCTAATTTGGACGTTTTTCACACAAAGACGGTCCAAATCACAATCAATTCACACACACATGCTGGCATGGCATAATGCAACACAATGACGTCAATTTCAAGCATTCAAACGGCAAATTTCAAGCAAAACTCGGGTTTTCATTCAAAACCCGTCTTTTCAACATTTCAAGGCAAAACTAGCTAATTACAACAACAAATAACGTAAAAGCAAGTTAAAATGGAGCATTACCTCGTTCCATAGCAAGACAACGCAACGAAAATGAGCAAAAACGGTTGAGAAATCGAAAAATAACGTTTTTTGAGTTGAAAAACCGTAAATGATGAATGTGGCATGCTCACGGTTTGCTTGTGCTTATATAGCCCCCAGCAGCCAACAGGGGAAACCGCATAGCCTTATGCGGTTTGCCCCATGAACCGCATAAGCCTATGCGGTTCCTACCCTTGGCTTTTCTCGGTTTTTTCTCGTTTTACGCCTACTTTTCGATCCCTAACTCATCCTAGCTCCTATACAACTCCAAGTACGTCCCGTGCTTGGGTTAAGGCATCACCTACAGTCCGCCATACGCGTATACCAAGCATTCAGTGTACGGTACAGAAGCAGAAGCACGAACGCTCTTCACGAGCACTACATCATTTTCCCCTCCACGGGAGGCGATCATATGCAACCACAACTACATAGACACTCCTCGGCGAGCCTAAGCACATGCACTCTGCAATATACACCTAACTACAAGCATAAAACGCTCCTCGGCGAGTTTAAGCACAAGCGTCCTACAAAGCACATCCAAGCATGAACCCATGGCACAAAAACACCCCTGTACAAGCATTACAACCTTTACAAATGCACTCCTACAAGACCATACATCCTACGAATGCACTCTTCACGAGGTCATACATCCAGCCCGGATACACTCACACCCTTGCACTTTAGCCCCCACGCATTGCAGCACATGCGCTCTTTCACGAGACCATACGAAGACGCTACAAGCAGCAGCACTATACGATACCCAACATATACAAGACGACGACATCAACATCAAAGAAAGGCATTAGCAACAAGCACGATTTAAGGCACTCTGCAGGCACAGTTCTTATAATATGCACGGACCGCCAAGTCCTTAAAATGCGCACGTCCCGCCCCGTTTAGCCCGGTTCGAAGTCCTTGTCTCACCCATAGACGCATGCTTCGTTCCGCTGATCATATCGAGACTGTAATGGTCCGGATATGGTCGTGGAGTTTGACTAGCGCTCTAGTCCGAGCTCAGTCAAACTGGGGGCTCTGTGGATACCCATATCCGTACCCACCCAAACAAAACCCTGTGATGTATCACGGACTTTATTACGCATGCTTTAACGTTGACTTAAACGGTTCTAACTAATGTCGAATTCATTTTTGAGTCGTTTTGAAATGTTAAAATGCTTTAGGTCGCACCACATCACACTTAAATAACGTTCATTTTGTCCATTTGGAGTCTAGCTAGGTCCTTGTCCTGCTTCATTTGGCATGAGCTTCGCATTTGCACTACAATTGGCCCTTTTACATTAACAAGGTCTAATTCAGCATTCCTAAATTCCTAAATTTAGGCCTGCTAGCTAAAACCGCTATTTAGCATCCTCTTACACAAAATACAACCTCACGTCTTAGCTTATTTCACAAATCTATGCAAATACACCCCTTTTCATTTTTCCGGGTCTCGGGCCCAAAACCGAGCCCAAACCCAAGCCTTTGGCCCGCACTCCAAGGCCCTGCACATCATAAAATATCTCAGAAATATCTCAGCTCTTTTCTTGGCACACACGCACGAAATTATACTGTATCTTTCAAAGATTTCATGCAACCGAAACTTGGAAAGCAGCCTTAAAACCACACCCACAAACCGCATGACCTTATGCGGTTTGGGGTGGCAACCGCATAAGCCTATGCGGTTTGCCCAGGCAACCGCATAAGGCTATGCGGTTTCCCGGCCTGTTTTTATACCCCGGTTTCCTAATTTCTCCGAGGTTTTTAGTATATATACAGCCCTATACCTCGACCTCAAATCATACTTTCAAATCACAATTCAGAACCAGAATACATCTTTTTCACACACAATTCACACACCACAAATCCTCTCTCACAAAAGCCTCAAGCACTCAAATCCTTGAGTTCAAAGACATCATCAGTGTTGAATTCATCCTCCTTTAGTTCAGAAGCGAAGCTCGCCCAGCTCTGAAGCGTCAGGACAAGGTAGGTACCGATCCACTTGGATCAAAGCTTTTTCTTATTTTCTATGGACTAACAAAGGGGACTACACTCTAGCGCCCCCCCCGGCTTTGGCACCCGAGCGCGCTTGCCTTCCAAGTGTTCTTATTACTTCGGGTACACTCCATATCCGATGACACGCCAAAGTCGCATAAGCAACCGACCTTTTAAAATAAACCAATGGACAATTGAACTTTATTTTATTTGCATGCATCTTGCACCCTTTCTGTCTTGCATTAAAATCAACTTAAACAATGAATTCGACCTTTAACTGAACCGTATTCGTTAACAAGTTAAACATGCTAAACTGAGGGTTTTAACCAATCTTTTTGCATCTGCATCTGCATTCTTTTACAAACTTATCGCACTTGTACGTAGCGATAACATTAGTTCAAATATCATCTTACAAGGATTGTTCTAGGTCAGTAGAGGCTATTTTTACATAGGCTTTTCTAAAAGTTTTTCATAAATCATTATTTGAATTAACTCTTTTTCTAAAGTACCCTCACCCCGAATCCAATCTGGTTTCACAAGCCTTAGATCTAGGGGTGTCGGCGTGCTCCAAAATCTAGGACATGTTTTTAGCTTAGAACATGGTAGCAGGTTCCTAATTTCCGCGATAATTAGGTGGCGACTCCATAACAGTTCTTAAAGGTTTTTCCAACTTAATCTTTTTTAACTTTAAAATCCGCCCTTAAGCAAGACGCCGAGTTGGGTCCGATCCCGGGTTCCACAAGTTGTTGCTGCTGTTAATTATGCAATTGTATTTCAGATGGCCAGAAATGGAAATGCCGCGCAACAGGACCTTCAACGCATCCGCCGAGTCGAGGATGCAATCTTAGCTTTGACGGAGGCACGTGAGAACAATCAGTCCGTCTTTTATCGTTTTAACCGTCATCATCCCCCTACGTATGATGGCAAGGCTGATCCAGTCGTGCTCGAGAGCTAGATTAGGGTGATCGAGAAGCTGTTCGTGGCAACTCGGTGTCCCGAGGCACAGAAGGTGGATATCGCCACCTACTATCTGAAGGTGGAGGCCGACAACTGGTGCGCCGTATCTAGAGCTACTCTCCAGGCTCAGGTTGAGTTCAATTGGGCTATGTTCTGCGAAGCGTTGAAGAAGCGCATCTACCCTGATGAGCACCGCTGGCAGAAGGAGCAAGAGTTCATTAATCTTGTACAGGGTACCATGTCAGTGCAGGAGTACACTGACAAGTTCTCGGCTCTGGCTCGTTTTGCGCCACACATTATCCCCGACGAAGCTGCTCGTATTCGTCGATACGAGAAGAACCTGTCCTTTGGTGTTAGGACTGTACTAGCTGGAATGCCTTCTACCACTTTCCAGCAGGCTTATGACCGAGCTCTGAGCGTGTACGCATCGATCCAGGCTGAAGAGGCTGAAGCTGCTAGGAAAAACAGGTTTGTGAAGAGGTCGTTTGTTCCCCAATCATCTTTCCAGGTAGCAAAGAAGGGTAAGTTCGAGCCACGCCCGTTTGTGAACCGGAACCAGGCCACTGCTAGGCCAAGTATGTTGTGCTACAAATGCAAGAAAGCTTACCACCCAGGTAAGAATTGTGATGGGACGCCGATTACGTGTTACGTCTGCAAGGAGCAGGGGCATAAATCTAATCAGTGTCCTAAGGCTTCGGGTTCTGCTGCTGCTGCTGGGTCTTCATCTGCTGTGGTTCCTGCGAAGACTAACCCGCCTGCTCAGAAGGGGCGAATCTTTGTTATGAGTCGAGCTGAAGCTGAACTACATCCTGATGTTATCACGGGTACATTTCTTGTTAACTCGGTACCTGCTTTTATTCTGTTTGACACGGGTGCTTCTATGTCCTTCATATCGTCTTCCTTGATCGCGAAAGCAAAGCTTACCCCGTCCTCTACCGTGGATACTCTAATATCTCTTCCCACGGGAGAAACTATCGCTTGTTCACTGCTTTTCAAGGACGTTCCTATTTCCTTTGGGACTTCTATCCTGCTAACTGATCTGGTTCGTTTTGAGCTTTCGGAGTTCGACATCATCTTGGGTATGGATTGGTTAGCTAAGTACGACGCTCGTTTCGTGTGCCGTGATCAGAAGATTTTGTTGAAGGGGCCGTCTGGTTGCAAGATCTCTCACAAGTGTGTAGGTTCGAAGCCAAATGTTTGATGGGTATCTGCTTTGAAGATGAACAACATGAGAAGAAAGGGGCATAGGGTGTATCTGTGCATGGTAAAAGATGTATCCAAGGAGTTGAAGCTGGAAGACATTCCTATTGTCCGGGAGTTCGCGGACGTCTTTCCTGAAGAGTTGCCTGGGATTCCACCTGAACGTGATGTGGAGTTCGCAATCAAACTAGTACCAGGTACAGGGCCTATCTCTAAGGCTCCGTATCGAATGGCGCCGGCAGAGTTACAAGAGTTAAAGAAGTAGCTTGAAGAGATGATCGAGAAAGGGTTCATTAGAACGAGTGTGTCGCCGTGGGGTGCTCCAGTGTTGTTCGTAAAGAAGAAAGATGGGAGCATGAGGCTGTGTATCGACTATCGAGAACTGAACAAGGTAACGATTAAGAACAAGTATCCTTTGCCACGCATTGAGGACTTGTTCGACCAGCTGAAGGGGGCGAGTGTGTTCTCGAAGATAGACTTGAGAACGGGTTATCACCAAATTCCAGTTCGTGAACAGGATATTCCCAAGACCGCGTTTCGATCGAGGTATGGGCACTATGAATTCGTGGTGATGCCGTTTGGTTTGACTAATGCTCCTGCGGTGTTTATGGACCAGATGAACAGGACGTTTGGCTAGTACTTGGATCAGTGTGTTACGTTGTTGTTTTCATTGATGACATATTGATTTACTCTCGAGATGAAACTGAGCACGAGAAACATCTGTGAGAATATATCTGTATACATGCCCTTTAATCATCCAGGATTATAATGAAACTTATTCTATATGATTAATAGTCATAAAAGAAATTGCATAAATAAACATAAGATTAAGAAAACAACCTTTAGTCCTTGCTTAATGGCCTAAGATTGAATATCAAGAAGCTTGATATCTCCTAAAACTTGCACCCAAGATTGCTTAAGATATGCCCTTAGTTCTTGCTAGGAAACTTTAGAGAGAAGAAAACTGATTTTCTAAATTTTTGTGTTTGAATTATGATCAATCAATTCGTAAATAAAGATGAGCCAAAACTCCCCTTATATACACTATAAATTTCGGCCTCCATAAAGCTTTTGGGGAGTAATTTTTGCTTTCCAAAAATCACTTTCCAAAAACCAATTCCTTGTTGACCAAGGAGTCAAAGAGCAATAAGGCTCTTTCCTAGAGGTTTCCTTTAGCTTTATAATATAATATAATATTACTAGTGTCATAAATATGATCCACTATAATATATCATTAAATTATTAATATCCTCATATTTATTATTTTCTAATTAATTATAACTGTTTATGATTAATTAGCCTATATTATATTCAATAATTAAATATAACATTTTATATTCAATTTACGAATTACAATTAATTCGTCTTAGCTAATATCATTTAATCCTTATTAAATGGCCGTATTATTATCACACACTTGACTAACATCTTAGTCAAAAACTCCGACTAACTTTTTAGTCTTTTAGTAAGGCATCAATATGATTAATTTATCAAATAATCACATTTCTTAAACACATCCTTTAGGTGTGACTTTTTAGGGACCAGTTGATCACCGCCATCTGTATGACAATAACGTCAAACTTATCTAGCAAGCCAACCGTTATTGATAAACGTTAATCAACTGATTGCATACAAAATGTACCCTGTGTACCTTAAGAGGTTTATTTATGTTATTGCACTAACTGTGGAGGACACTAACTCCAACAACATGTACGTTTAATCTTGGGAGTGTTGCAAAAGCAGAAGTGGTACGCAAAGTTCTCCAAGTGCGAGTTCTGGTTGAAGGAAGTCGCTTTCTTGGGGCATGTGATCTCGGGTGAGGGTGTAAAGGTTGATCCGTCTAAGGTTGAGGCTGTGATGAATTGGGAGAGCCCGAAGAACGTCAATGAGATACGAAGCTTCCTTGCACTTGCTGGCTATTACAGGAGGTTCGTTCAGGACTTCTCAAAGGTACCTAGACCTTTGACTCAGTTGTTGCGTAAAGAGTCGAAGTATGTATGGAGTGAGGCGTGTGAAGCCGCGTTCCAGGAGTTGATGAAGAAGCTGACTACCGCACCGGTGTTAACGTTGCCTGAAGATGGAGTTGAGTTTGACGTCTACAGCGATGCTTCGAAGCTGGGTTTGGGCTGTGTGCTAATGCAGAAGGGTAAAGTGATTGCTTACGCATCGAGACAGTTAAGGGTGCACGAGCAGAATTATCCTACGCATGACTTAGAGCTTGCTGCTGTGGTATTTGCCTTGAAGTTGTGGAGGCATTATCTTTATGGGGCTTCGTGCAAGATCTACACCGATCATAAGTGTAGGGATCTCATCCCATTCACTAATCAAATATTAGTGTAAATCAAATTACTCTAATTTGATTTAGCAAGATCTATGTAGTACAAATTCACTTTGTTACAAGTTTAGAAATGTTATACCTTTCACAAAGGGAAATTTGGGCACAAAACTAGAACTCCTTTCTAGATTTGTTTCTTGAGCTTAAGTTTAGGATGATCCTCCAAAAACCCGAGTTTCCAAAATAGGAAACCTCCTTAAAGATGCACCCAAGAACTTACTCCAAAATACTAAGGATTTTGATCTAGAAATCACTTTGTAACAACCTGGTTTTTAGTCGACTTTAATTACTAAGGCGGAAATTAATTAAGTCTTAAACCAGCGTCATTAATTATACATAAACCCAAATATTACAACCATCGTTCAAGAGTTGAATGGAACAACTCTAAATACGGTACTTTAAAAGAGTAGCGATAAATATATTACATATCTCTCAAAAGCAACAAAAGTAAAGCGTAAAAACGTCTCGTGGCCCCATCCAAAATCCAGCTCCTGGTCCACGAACGTCCTGCACAATAAACTATGGGGGGATGCCCGCTGAGCGGACAGTGACTAGCTATGCTCATACTTACCCTCGATTTCAATTATTTTGGTTTAATATTATCGCTTTATAAACATAACATTATGATAAAACATAAACATGCTTAATACAATTAGCATGTAAAGACATATATGTCATAATAAGCATGCGGTTTAAAGCGATAAATCATATAAGCATGATATTCAGTTATGAAAGCAAATAACATATAATATCATAGCCATAGTATCACAACATATCATCAAGATTACAAAGCGATATCAGATCGCATACATACATACGTGTCGTATTTTTCTCATCATGCAGACTCGATTCACTTCAGAAACTTGTGGTCTTTAATTTTCGAAGATGGTACACACTCGTTCTCATTTAATCAAACAACACACAACACATACTGCTTACGAGCCTGACCACTGAGTAGGCCTTTGTACTCTGATCGATTGCATCTCACTTCCATAGTGCAGAGGCTTACTCGACTCGTAAACCACGCCGAATACTATAATACTTGCATCTCATCCTCTAGTGTTCGAAATGATTCGAACTTCAGATACAATCTCGTCAAGTAATCTTTACGCAGGGTAAGAACGAATGCTAGTGTCGCGCCCACTAAGAACGAAACACGGCAAGGAGAGCGTAACCGTGAGATGACAATCGCAATAAGGTCACGGTGGCCACGATAACTTTAGCGAAATAGGGAATAAAACCCTAGTCTAGTATGCATACACTAATATCCAATTTAAGAGTAGGCTATGCTATTCATAGAGCACCTTAACTCGGGATAAAACGACTATTTCCTAAAGTCGACCCACTAAGAGTTGAATTTTTCATTATCTTGTGCGAACAGGTTATACGACTTAAGGCGTAACGGCATGGGCGGGGATGCACAAAGCATATCTGCGGCTATACCACACTATTCGGGATGACAATCGCAATAAGGCCGAGATAGTGGCGTCCGCTACAAGACTATCTTAACCCCACTTCACTCACGATTGACGTTTTCATATCTGAGGCCCAAGCTTGACCTTTTATTTAACTTACTCAATATTCATTATTTATTTGATATTACATATCCATGTTACTAGACTCTCCTAGTCTCAGCGTCAAACGTTTAAGTATTTGTAGGTTTCATATGATCACATAACACGTTCGTTTATTATTTGAAGTGTTGTTAATTATTAACGTTTTCAGGTTTCTAAATTGAAACGTTTATTAGTATGTCCAATTTTATTTATGTGGTTTTCAAACACTTTAGGCCATTTACTTCTTCATTTTAAATTTTCTATACTTAGTAAAATTTTCAATTATTTTCAGTATTTCACTATTCATCGTATTTTACTATTCATCGTATTTACTATTCATTGTATTTACTATTCATCGTATTTACTATTCATTGTATTTACTATTCATCGTATTTACTATTCACCGTATTTTTATACGTATTCGTATTTTTATACTTCGTATTCTATACGTATTTTTATACTTATACTTATTATTATTTTTTATACTTAAGGTATTTTAGTATAATACAAATCTTGTTTTTATTTCCTAAGTACAAATTTCTAGTTTCAAAGTCATTAGGTTCGTTTTGTACTTAGGCGATTTTTGAAAATATTTTAAAGTCTAGTTTTAAAAATGTTAGGTTCGGTTTGTATTTAGTCATTTATGAAAATATTCGAAAATCATAGTTTTAAAAACGTTAAGTTCATTTTGCATTTAGTCATTTATGAAAATACTCTAAAATTCTAGTTTTAAAAACGTTAAGTTCATTTTATAAAAGGTGATCAGTGATATTTATTTTAAAACGAGACTCGGTTAAATTTAGTCGTCTATTAATTTAAGTTAGTGATAGTATCGTGGATGATTCATTTATAGTCCGTATGTCCAAATTCAACAGTCCAAATAGCAAAGGCAGTAACACACGATTTAGTTCATTTTTATAATGATTACATATTTTTATCGGTTTATTATATTTCATTTATAACTAAATCGATTTATACTAAAATTCAATTCTAATTACTATTTAACTTTAGTGACTTAGTGATAATTTCATTTTAGTCAAATTTAGTCAATTTTAAGTGTATATGTCGTGTGATATAATATATATGTCAAAATTGATTTATTTCTTTTAATTTCTTAATTCTAACTTATTAACTAATAATTAAATTATATTAACAATAAACTAAAAAGTGATAAACACAAAAATTAACCCTAAAATGGCAAGGATGCCGTGAGCATGTATAGTAGGTTCCAAATTTTCATTTTTCGATTTTATCGGTTTTTAGCTTAAAGTCTTTATATTTTAATTATTCTAATTATACTAAAACGATTTAAACTAAAATGAAATTTACTAAAAATTTCATTTATAATTATGAATAGTGTTTTTCAACACTTTAATTTTCTAACTTTTTAATCTTAATGATTTAGCTAGTTTAATTTATATAGTTATTAATATAATTACTTGTTAGTGAATTAAAACAATAAATAATAACAAACACAAAAATAACAAGAATCAAAATGAGCTAAAATGAAGAACACACATGAAGATACATATGAACATCAAGAACACCAAGCATAAACTCAAGAACACATATTTTGATTTTAACAACTTATAATTTATTTTCCTAATTTAATTCTTTTTGCATGGTAGTATCCTTTTTAATTAACTTATTCTAACATATTATTTACAAAAATTAAAAGTGAAAATATATTAAAATAAAAGGGAAAAACCGTGTATATGTTCATGTATGTATATATTTTCATTTTCGATTTTAATCACTTTAAACTCATTTTTAATATTTCACATAATTTTTATATGATAATACTACTATACTAAAACATAACTAAACATAAAAATCATATGAACATAAATTAAAAATGCTTAAAATTAATTTAACTAAACATAGAACAAAATTACTACAATAATCTATTTAGTATATTATTTAGTTATTATCATTTTATTATACAACACCTAAACACACAAGTACATATAAGTGATGTTTAACATATTTAACATAATTTTCATACTCATAAAATTATAATAACAAAACAAATTAATTTACTAAAAAGGATAATACAAGACAACGCTAGTCACCTTAATTAGGATGTTAATCGTCGGGGATCTAAAATAAATTTTAGATCGGATTTTTATTCACCCATAACCCATGTTATTTACCCAAATAATCCATGTAAGTTAGCTCCTAAACCCACTAATATAACTAGTAACACTTAAGGATTTATTAGAATAATATTAAGGGTTTTTATTTAATGGTTTTTGGAAGAAAAATAAAGAAAACAAAAGAGAGAAAATGGAGCTAAGTGGCTCGACATTTTGGAGGCCAAAAGAGTGATTTTTTTTACTTAGAAAATAATGAGGAAGTAGTATGAATTTTAGGTTAAGTTATTTTAGGTTTTGTTTTGTTTTAATTAGAAAAGTAATGTTTAATTAAATTAAATAATGCATCATCAACCTCATCATCAACCAAATAAGTCCACATTACTATTTGGTAAGAAAATGTCCCCTTGATATTTTTAAAAAGTTTTTACGAAATAAATCGGGTTTAAAAAGTCGGGCGTCAAAAGCGATAAAAGTTAAAGGTTGCGCGTTTGACAAATTTTCGAAATATCTCTACTTTAATATTTTAAGACTAAAATATTTTATTTACTACTAAAGAAAATATTTAAAAGTGACGGAAATGAAAATTGTAGTATTAAAGTAGTAGTTCCGTATTTTGTATGTATTTATTATTATTATGTATAAACTTTAAATTTTAAATACAAAAATAAAAGTGATGATGATAAAAATAAAGGTGTAAGTAATTGTGTAAGAAAATGGAAGAGGATAGACTTTGAAAAAGTCCAAGTAAGTCGGCTCACTTTAGAAAAATCGGGCTCGATTTTCGTTTTCGAAATTTTCGATTTGCGCGCTCGCGAAAAGTCTTGAAATAAAAGATACGATCCTAAAATAGTGTTTTAAAATAAAATCGGAAATAAAAATAAAGATAATTTTCAAAAGGTAATAAAAACAAAAATCGGATCTTAATCCTTGAAATTTTGATTAAAATTTTACTAGATCGAAATATTTATTTTTTTGGTTGAATGTTAAAGATTTAAATAATTATAATCAAACGTCAAAAAGTTAATCAATTTAAATTAGGTGTGATTTCAAATATCGACAATTTAGAAAAAAGCTAGTTTAATGAAAATGAAATAGTAATTAGATATTAATATAATATGATTTATAAATAAAAATCAAAATGATTATATTTTTATTAAAAGTTAGATGTGAAGTTTGCTTTTCCAAAATGGAAGAGGATAAGATATTTGATTTTTGATTTGCGTGTTTGAAATTGTTGACCCGAATTTCAGAGACGGGAAAAGTATAAGTGTTCATTTTTTTTAAAAATTTTGAAATGTGTTTCTTTTTCAATTCTGAAGATAATAGAACAAACTTTATTTTTTTCAAAATTGTTAAATTTGGACTTAAGAAAATTTAGTATTATTTGGCGAAAAAAATTCAGTCGCATTTT
Source organism: Dianthus caryophyllus (assembly GCA_023091065.1). Taxonomy (NCBI): domain Eukaryota; kingdom Viridiplantae; phylum Streptophyta; class Magnoliopsida; order Caryophyllales; family Caryophyllaceae; genus Dianthus; species Dianthus caryophyllus. Next base: position 15,935,520 of record CM041527.1, on the reverse strand, counting down.
TATTATATGGAAAAAGGATGAATTTAATTTAAGGAATTAAATTCTTTTATCAATTTGTGTTAAAATAACACGGGGTGTTACACACTTAGTATAGACTTGATAATATGTGATATTATTATTACTAACACTTAGTAATATTATGAGTATTATAAGAACTAGTTTCTTATAGTGTTGGTCTCCCTTAAAACGGGTTACCCGTTTCTTTGGAGAAACGGGTCAAATAGGGGGGAAAAAGACAAAGAACTAGTGGGGGAGAACAACTTTCTCCCCCACTTGTCCTTTGTCTTTTGTGGGGTATTTGACCCGTTTCTTGGTTTAAGACGGGTTACCCGTCTTAAACAAGAATTTGTGTTTCTTATATTAGAGAGAGTTTTGAGAGATGGAGAGATTGTAGAGAAATATGCATGTGTTCTTTCTCTTTCTAAGCCCTTCTTCCTTTTAAAAACAAAAGAGAAAAAGATAGTGTATGTGGTACACTAGGGGGCCGGCTTTTGTGAGTGAGAGAGGAGAGAAGAGCTTGCTTTTTCTTGTTAAGACAAATTACATGCATTTACATCATTATGTTTTGCATGCATATAAAACAAACTATGGAAACAAATCACAAGAGGACAAAAAGGAATATTCATCCCTTCTTCCTCCATTTTGGACGTCCAACGTGACCCATATGGGTCTATTTTGTTTTTTAATATTTGTCCCACAAATACTTATAATTTATCACTTAATTATCTAATATAATAAAGTGTAAATTAATTAAACTCTTCCTTAATATACATGTACACTTACACATATATTAAAATTGTATTTTTACTAATCTCATTAGTAAAATATACATGATTAGTGAATTAAAAGTTAATCACTAATTCTCATCTCCTCAAATAATTTTATCGATATAAAATTCAATCATCCGAGTTCACAACTTGATTTCTCTCTAAATTACTACATTGACTAACCGTTAGTCGATTTATCAAGTTACTAATTTAATCGTATCTCATACAATTAATTAGCTTAAATATTTAGAGTACGTTCCTATAGGTGTGACTTAAAGGGATCAATTGATTACCGCCGTTCTCACGACAATAACGTCAAACTCTAGTCAGCCAACCGTTTTTTATTTACGTTAATCAATTGACAATAATACAGGATTATCCCCATGTATTCCTTAATTGAGATTTATTAAGTAATCGCACTATTGTGGAGGACACATACTCCAACAATCTCCCACTTGTCCGAGACAAGTTGTGCATTACCAATTCTCATGTCCGTTTCACATCTCCCACTCAATGCAAAGTGTCTTACAGGTCGTACTTGCATCCTGAGATATATATCATGAGTGGTTTCCTCGATAAGGAGAGTAGCTGTCTGACCGGGGAATCTACCGTAGATTCTTACCGAGCGTGGCCACGCATTTTCAGCGACTTCTCCTCGAGTGGCCCAAAGATGTTTTACCCCGACAAGGGTGGACATTTCCCTTCCACTCGATTGTACTGTTTAATGCAGATCACCATGACCCCAAAGATGCCCTTATAACCCCCTTTCACGGCATGGTTTAGGACAAAAATGAAAGTCACTTTCGGAGCGCCGACTGCATAATCAGTTCCAGTCAAAGAATCGACTCAAAGGAATACTATAGAATTCCCACCACGACCAAGTTTCAATCTCATTGAAAAGGAATTCTATAAGCGTCACTGCCCGACAGAGTGTTTACACATTCTGTCTATGCAAACGATCAGTCATCTCATATGACCCTATGGTGTTGAACCCACCATCGATCGACTTGCAATCTAGTCTCTCCGAGACGTCACCTCATGTGAGAGACTAGGGACCAAATACTTAGTTTATACCGTTCACTTGAATACGTTCAAAGTTGTCACACAAAAATTCGGATAAACAAAGTATGCATTCATAATGACTTAAGATAAAAACAATGAATGTTATTTTCATATATGTAATCAGATACATCGTTCAATTACATATTACGAAACTAAAGGAAATCTGGCATACGCCGCAACCCCATAGAGGCGGTGTGCGCGTCATGCTTAGCCCTCGAGAGGGGCTTGGTTAGAGGATCAGCGACATTATCGTCTGTCCCAACCTTACAAAGATCAATTTCCTTCCTTTCCACATTATCTCTAATAACGTGGTATTTCCTCAAAACATGTCTAGACTTGTTACTAGACTTGGGCTCTTTTGCTTGAAAGATGGCCCCACTATTATCACAATAAATAGTGATCGGATCTGCGGCACTAGGGACTACTTTTAGTCCATCCAAGAATTGCCGAATCCACACAGCTTCTTTAGCAGCTTCCCAAGCTGCTAAATATTCAGCTTCCGTTGTAGAATCCGCAGTGACACTCTGTTTGAAGCTCTTCCAACAAACAGCTCCTCCATTCAACATAAAGACATAGCCGGATTGGGATTTCAGATCATCCCCATCGGTTTGGAAACTTGCATCCGTGTAACCCTTTACACGTAGCTCAAGTTCTCCTCCAAACACTAGAAACGAATCCTTAGTTCTTCTCAAGTACTTAAGGATGTTCTTCTGACTATCCGGTGACTCTCAGGGATTAGCTTGACCTGGCTCGTCATGCTCAAAGCGAAAGCGACATCGGAGACGAGTGCACATCATAGCATACATGATTGATCCTCCAACGGAAAGCATAAGGGATCAATTTCATGCGTTCAATTTCCGCAGGAGTCGTAGGACATTGAGATTTCTTCAATGTTATTCCTACACTCATCGGAAGAAAGCCTCTCTTGGAGTCTTTCATATTGAACCTATCAAGAATCTTAACGATATAAGTTTCTTGACTTAATGCTAGTATCCTTTTGGATCTATCTCTATAGATCCGGATACCCAAGATGCATTGTGCCTCTCCGAAGTGCTTCATTTGGAAATGGTTTCCCAATTCCTCCTTTACCGAGTTTAGACTTGGAATATCATTTCCAATTAGTAGTATGTCATCCACATACAAAACAAGGAAAGTTACTTTACTCCCACTAAACTTCATGTATAAACAAGGTTCCTCGGTACTACGAGTGAATCCCTTTTGTTTGATAACATGATCGAATCTATGATTCCAACTCCTTGATGCTTGCTTAAGACCATAAATGGATCTCTTAAGCTTGCATACTTTCTTAGGGTTGGATGTATCTACAAAACCTTCAGGTTGTGCCATAAACACTTCCTCTTCTAGAATCCCATTCAAGAAGGCGGTTTTTACATCCATTTGCCATATCTCATAGTCATGAAATACGACAACCGCTAAGATTATCCTTATGGATCGAAGCATAGCAACCGGTGCAAAGGTTTCATCATAATGAATACCTTGGACTTGTGAAAAGCCCTTTGCCACCAATCTAGTTTTGTAAACATCTATATGTTTATCTATGCCGAGTTTGATTTTGAATATCCATTTACACTGAAGGGGTCTCACTCCTTCAGGCAAATCTACCAAGTCCCAAACTTGGTTCTCGTACATAGAATCCATTTCGGATTTCATGGCCTCAAGCCATAGGTCGGAGTTGGGGCTACTACTAGCCGCCTTGTAGGTTGAGGGTTCGTTGCTTTCGAATAACAACAAATCACCCTCCTCCTCGATGTTACCGAGGTAACGGTTAGGTTGATGACTAACTCTTCCTGACCTCCTAGGGACTATTACCGTGTCAGAAGACGAAGGAACAGTTTCCTCATTTTCTGCGTCGGTTTGTGGCTCTTGAACTTCATCAAGTTCAAATTTTCTCCCACTCTGTTTTTTAGAAATAAATTCATTTTCTAGAAAAACAGCATCACGAGCCACAAACACTTTGTTCTCGTGAGAGTTGTAGAAGTAATAACCACAGGTTTCCTTAGGATAACCTACAAATAGACATTTGTCAGACCTTGGAGCGAGTTTATCGTCAGTTTTATTCTTGACGAATGCCTCACAACCCCAGATTCTCATGAATGACAAATAGGGAACGGTTCCCGTCCATATCTCATATGGAGTCTTATTAGCCGCTTTAGTCGGACTTCGATTTAGTGAGAAAATAGCAGATAACAGTGGAAAGCCCCAAAATGATCCAGGAAGCTCACTTTGACTCATCATAGACCGAACCAAGTCAAGCAAAGTTCGGTTTCTCCTTTCTGCAACACCATTCAACTGTGGTGTGCCCGGAGGAGTCCATTGTGATATTATACCACAATTCTTAAGATGTGAATCAAACTCATTACTTAGATATTCGCCACCACGATCCGATCGTAGTGCTTTAATCCTTTTGTTCAATTGGTTCTCAACCTCATTTTGAAATTCTTTAAATTTCTCAAAAGCATCACTTTTATGCCTTATTAAGTAGACATAACCGTATCTACTTAAGCCATCGGTAAAAGTAATGAAGTAATGATATCCTCCTCTAGCGGTGATGTTTAATGGATCACACACATCGGTACGCATGAGTCCTAAAACCTCACTAGCTCGTGTCCCTTTACCAATAAAGGGTGCATGAGTCATCTTGCCTAAAAGGCAAGCCTCGCATGTACCATGTGATTCGCAATCAAATGGTTTGAGAACCTTGGTCTCAACAAGTCTCTTTATGCGTCTATCGTTTATATGACCTAAACGACAATGCCAAAGGTAGGATTTGTTTGATTCATTCGTTTTGAACCTCTTGTTCTCTATATGATAAACATCATTGACATCATTTAAAACATAAATACCTCCAATTGAAATGGCTTCACCATAAACCATTTCATTAAATGAAAAAGTACAACGGTTGTTCTTAATCATGAAACAAAAGCCTTCCGCATCTAACACGGAGACGGAGATAATGTTTTTCGTTAGAGTTGGTACAAAATAACAGTTATTTAAATACAACTCTAAACCACTAGCTAGAGCGAGTACATAGGTTCCCACGGAAACGGCCGCTACTCTAGCTCCATTACCCATGCGGAGATCTACATCACCCTTGGCTAGTGCCCGCACGTTTCTCATCCCTTGCAAGTGATTGCAAAGGTGAGATCCACATCTGGTATCCAATACCCATGTAGAAATGCAAGCATGATTTATGTCAATCATATAAAGACTAGAAGGAACAATATCTTTGGATGTCGCACATCCATCATTCTTTTCCTTCAAGACTTTGGGACAATTGTGCTTCCAACGACCGGGTTTGGGCTTGCTATTCTCAATAGCCTTCCCCTTACCCTTATCTTCCTTGAACCGAGCTTTATAAGCTCTCTTCCCTTTCATAACCCCAATGTTTATGTTCTTCAATCTCATTGAAAGAACATCTTTTCTCTCAATCTCATTCACTTTCATGCTCTCTTGGTTAAAGCACATCGTCGTCACTCTAGTGAATATCTCATATGCACTTTTGTGAGTAACGAAGCGAAGTTTGAGAGTGGGTGACATTGTCCAAATCAACATATTTTTAACGTCATTGTCAACCTTTAGGTGCTCATCGTAGGCGGCTCGTGCCGCCTTTGTGGCCCTAAGTCCGGGTTTGGCGGGAGGTTGTTCGGTAAGGTACTTAAGCACATTGTTGGATTGAGCGGCGCCCCTTATCGTCGAATCCCATTCGACAAAGTTGCTACCGTCATCTTTTAGGATACATTTATCCATCACGGTTCTCAACCATGAAACTTTACCCAAAATGGGTGCGGGAGTTGATGTTGTCATTGCGATTTCAAATAAATAATTCTACAACAAAAATGAGGAAATATATTAACATTCATTATATGATGACATTTGCTAAAACACCTTTTAAAAACAAATGTCCATTTATATAATGATCTCCCACGAAATTATATAAATGATTCCAAGACTCGTTTTTCATATAAAATTAGACATCTCATGTTTCCTTTTATATAAAAACGATAAGTCAACACTTGACTAATTCTACACTAGAATGCTTGGTTGATGATTTTCTATAAAATGCATCGATTAGCCCCAAATAACTCTTATTCGGTTGAGTCCAAACCAAATTAGCAAGGGACTTCCTCCCACTACTTACCCATGGTAACAAGGTTCCACGTCGCGGAGGTCCTCACGAACATGGGGTTCATAGTCGCTAAATTTGGAAAGGCTTAATCTCAATTCATTTTGATAAATAATGTGGGTGATCTTGTCAATTTTAGTCATTAAAATTCTTTATAAGTGAACTAATTTAAGAATCGTGACATAAATCGACAATAGTAGCGGGATATCGTGGCATACATGGCGATTTTGGCATGTGTGCGGAAAATAAGCAATCAAACAAGCATGAGCAAGCAAGCATAAACCTAGTATGACCACCTAAAAGTAATTAAAAATACAAGGAGTTACAAATTGGAAACCAACTCCTTTGGTCCCTCTTCATAAGGACTTCATCCAAACTCCTCCTTGCAAGCTTTAGAACACTTCTAAGGCTCCATGTCGATCTCCATCGCCGGTCTTCGATTTTACAAATAGTTACAAGTATGAATTACAAATGAATACATAGCAAACCTATTATACATTTATAAATGAAATAAACTATTAAATTACAAACCGGCGATACGAGATCGCATTTAATTACAAACCACACGATATTCCCTTTCATTACGGGCAATATCGGTAAAAATATAACAAACTATGGCCATACTAGTAAAAACAAACATTCATTCAATAATAAACATTCATCCAAACATGCAAAAAGAAAAGCTTATATACAAAAACATGCCAAAATCGCCCTAAACAATAATCGCATTAAATCGTTTCTAACCGATCTCATTTTTAACCTATTAATCTCATATTAATCAATAATGCTTAAAACACCTTTTAAGCTTGAACTAAAACTTCTAAACTGATTTAGAACACTCAAAATTAGTTTTCACTAATTCATGGTGATTTTAGTTCATAAACTTGGTCATTTGCTAATTAGTTCTAGCTTTAATCATAACCTTTTATGAATAAAGCTTTATAAAATCAAAATCAAAATAAAATAAAATCATTTTTATTTTCACAAAAATTTGTATATTCTGGAACACATCCAAAATATCAGAAATGAAAATTTTGGTCAGAAAATATTTACGAATTATTTTATATAAAATAACATACGATTTCATCGATTTTATCTCATAAAATCAAGAAAACGTCTAAAACAGTGAGGAAAAATCCCAAATTTATACGAGAGCATCCTTATAATGTATCAAAATATTGGTATAAAGTTCATGTCCAGAAAACAACGTTTACTATATTTTTGGACATAAAATGCATATCATACCGATTTTAAACAAAAAAATGAATAAATATTCAAAACTCAAGATCTGATTCTGAAAATTTACATGTAGAATGTATAAATATGAAATATCTTTGTGTAAAAAAATCGTGACCAGATTCCAACTATAACTATTTATAGTAATTATTTTAGCCAAAAACACACTCTTTGACTCGGTTTTGTATAAAAACCATTTTAATTAGCAAACAAATTGCAAAAATTACGAAATTTGACCAGTAACTTCATGAGACCAGAAACTGTGCATGCAATAAAAATCTCGTATTAAAACCACATTTAACACCATTTTCGAATTTTATCATATTTATTCTCAATAAATATATAAAACTCCAAAAATAACAAAATAATTTTGTAACCACAAGCCTTGTCTTTGATACCACTTGTAGGGATCTCATCCCATTCACTAATCAAATATTAGTGTAAATCAAATTACTCTAATTTGATTTAGCAAGATCTATGTAGTACAAATTCACTTTGTTACAAGTTTAGAAATGTTATACCTTTTACAAAGGGAAATTTGGGCACAAAACTAGAACTCCTTTCTAGATTTGTTTCTTGAGCTTAAGTTTAGGATGATCCTCCAAAAACCCGAGTTTCCAAAATAGGAAACCTCCTTAAAGATGCACCCAAGAACTTACTGCAAAATACTAAGGATTTTGATCTAGAAATCACTTAGTATAGACTTGATAATATGTGATATTATTATTACTAACACTTAGTAATATTATGAGTATTATAAGAACTAGTTTCTTATATTAGAGAGAGTTTTGAGAGATGGAGAGATTGTAGAGAAATATGCATGTGTTCTTTCTCTTTCTAAGCCCTTCTTCCTTTTAAAAACAAAAGAGAAAAAGATAGTGTATGTGGTACACTAGGGGGCCAGCTTTTGTGAGTGAGAGAGGAGAGAAGAGCTTGCTTTTTCTTGTTAAGACAAATTACATGCATTTACATCATTATGTTTTGCATGCATATAAAACAAACTATGGAAACAAATCACAAGAGGACAAGAAGGAATCTTCATCCCTTCTTCCTCCATTTTGGACGTCCAACATGACCCATATGGGTCTATTTTGTTTTTCAATATTTGTCCCACAAATACTTATAATTTATCACTTAATTATCTAATATAATAAAGTGTAAATTAATTAAACTCTTCCTTAATATACATGTACACTTACACATATATTAAAATTGTATTTTTACTAATCTCATTAGTAAAATATACATTATTAGTGAATTAACAGTTAATCACTAATTCTCATCTCCTCAAATAATTTTATCGATATAAAATTCAATCATCCGAGTTCACAACTTGATTTCTCTCTAAATTACTACATTGACTAACCATTAGTCGATTTATCTGTAGATACCCGTATCCGTACCCCCCAAAAACAAACCCGATGATGAAAAGGACTTTCATGCATGCTTTTAAAAGAGTCGAAACGGTACAAAAGTGTCTAAAACGTATTAGTCATTTTTAGCGTATTAATTTGGATTTGCATAATCATGAAAATGAATGTCAATTTTTAGTCATCATGAGCGTAACACGAGCACAATATAGGAACGTCTTATTAAGCCAAGCCACAAAAACAGCCCAACTAGCTACAAAACGGCCCAAACTTACAAAAACGACCCAAAAATGCACACTAACACAACACTCAAAACGGGCCAAAGTGCGTCCCGTGTCACATTTTCACAAAGTTAGGTTTTATGAAACCATAAAATAATATAACCTAATATTATTTTATTTCAAGCCAAAACCGAAAAACACGACAAAAACCGAAACACGAAAACCGAAATTCGGACCAAAACTGAACAAAGACTTAACCCCTAAGTAAACAACAAAACATAATCATTACTTAATCAAAAAATCCAAAAAACCAAAATGGCGGCAAAAACAGCCCACCAAAACAAAAATCTAATCGCCAGTAAACAGGCGATTTTTTCCTCTCCCAACCTTGGTTCTTTTATTTCATTTGGCGGCTGCATTGAAACATAATCGCATGCTCACTGGCGATTAAGTTTTGTCCCTGTACATAAACGAGCCATTTCCCTATAAATACCAACCCCTTACCTTCATTTCAAAACGAATCGGTTTTTAACACATATACACTATTCACGAAATCCACTCAAAAATACCGTCTTTACATTTTCGAAAGGTAAACATTTTACCTACGGGCTGGACGTTTGAGACTCGGATAATGGGGTTACATTAACCCCAAACCCGATATTGGCACTAGCGGCCGTATTAAATACGGTTGTAGCAATTCGGATTCATAATCCGTCTAAACCCCGCCAATATCGCATAAATAAACGACTCATTATCACTAAAGCAAACCGACGTCACTTTTATAATTATGCAAGTCCTCATTCATGCATTAAATAACGACTAGAATCACGGATCCAACACTAAATTGTACCGTTTCATAGAGTCTTTTAGCATGTCAAAACTGAGGGTTTTTCACAAATTCTAAATACGAGGTTGGAAAATAACGTCTATAGTGATAATTTATTCAATAAATTATTATTTAAACGTACATTTCCTATAGCAATATGTCATTATTTTGACAATTTACATTATTTATGCATTTTAATCGAGTCATACTTATTCGCACTTATACGTAGCGTGACTTTTAGCCCAAATATCGAAATAAAGCAAATGTTTTCAAATTAGTAGAGACTACTTTTTACGTAGGCTTTTTGATTGCTGTTTTCAAAATACACTTTGTCAAAACTTTCGAAAAGTAACCTCACTCCGAACCCCTTCTCTGGTTTCAAACCTCAGATAGATAGGTATCGACGCACCTTGAAATCTGAGACACTCGTGTCTTGTATTTCAAGACGCGTTGAATAGGTTCCAAATTCCTTTAATATTTGGTGGCGACTCCGAAAATACATTTTCAAAAAGGATTTTCTACTTTTCTTTTTTGGTCACAAATTCATGCAATGATCTCCCCCATTTTTCTCAAAACTTCGCACTTTTTCCTGCGAGGCGCATTCCGCTTCGGCGCCGCAGTGAGGGCGAGCGTAGCGAGGCGTCGATAGGTTTCTTCCCGGTACCTTCATTATCAAGTTACTAATTTAATCGTATCTCATACAATTAATTAGCTTAAATATTTGGAGTACGTTCCTATAGGTGTGATTTAAAGGGATCAATTGATTACCGCCGTTCTCACGACAATAACGTCAAACTCTAGTCAGCCAACCGTTATTGATTTACGTTAATCAATTGACAATAATACAGGATTATCCCCATGTATTCCTTAATTGAGATTTATTAAGTAATCGCACTATTGTGGAGGACACATACTCCAACAATAAGAGTCTGAAATACATCTTCACGCAGAGAGACTTGAACATGAGACAGAGACGTTGGTTGGAGCTAATTAAGGATTATAACATCGAGCTACAGTACCACGAAGGGAAGGCGAATGTGGTTGCAGATGCGCTGAGCAGAAAGGGGAGACACGGGTTGAATGCTGCATGGGTACTTTAGGATGAGTTGTGCCGTGACTTCCAGAAGCTAGAGTTAGAGGTTGTGCGTCGTGGAGTTGATTTGGGCGCTATGGTAGCTGAACCTGAGTTATATCACGAGATTCGGGTAAGGCAACACGAGGACCTTGTTCTGGAGACTATCCGCGAGGCTAAGGCAGGTGGTGGTGCTGAGAACTTCGAGATTGGTGCTGATGGTGGGTTGAAGTTCAAGGGTAGATGGTGTGTTCCGAACTGCAAGATTCTTAAGGGAAAGATATTGAGGGAAGCTCATAGTTCTCCATACTCTGTACATCCTGGAGGCGATAAGATGTACAAGGATTTGAGGCTGCATTTCTGGTGGCGTAATATGAAGAAGGAGGTGGCTGAGTACGTGGCGAAGTGTGTGGTGTGCCAGAAGGAGAAGTTTGAGCATTAGAGACCTGGAGGTTTGCTGCAACCTCTGGAGATTCCTATGTGGAAGTGGGATTCCATTTCCATGGATTTCGTGATGGCCTTACTTAGGACACCTACGGGTAAGAATGCAGTGTGGGTTGTGGTGGATCGATTGACTAAGGTAGCACACTTCATACCGATGAAGGAGACTAGGAGCATGGAGGAGCTAGCGAATGCATACCAGCGCGAGATTGTACGTCTACATGGGGTACCTAAGGATATTGTTTCGGATCGTGATCCCCGTTTTTGTTCACAGTTCTGGAGGAAGCTACATGAGGCGTTGGGTAGTGAAATGAAGATGAGTACTGCGTTCCATGCTGCCACAGATGGTCAGACTGAGAGGACCATTCAGACTTTAGGGGATATGCTAAGGGCTTGTGCGTTAGAGTTCCATGTTGGTTGGGAAAAGAGTCTACCATTGGTCGAGTTTTCCTACAACAACAGTTACCAGGCGAGTATCAGGATGGCACCGTTCGAGGCATTGTATGGGAGGAAGTGTCGGAGTCGTATGTGTTGGGATGACATTTTTGAGGCTGCTGTGGTTGGACCAGAGATGATACAGGAATCCATCGAACAGGTGAGGGTCATTCGAGAGAAGCTAAAGGCCGCGCAGGATCGACAGAAGTCCTACGCCGACCTGAGACGAAGACCGATCGAGTTTGAGGTAGGTGACAAGGTATTCCTCAAAGTGTCACCGATGAAGGGCGTGAAACCGTTTAGGTTGAAAGGCAAGCTGAGTCCTAAGTTCGTGGGGCCGTATGAGGTGCTTGAGAGGATAGGTGAGGTGGCTTATAGGTTGGCTCTACCACCAAACCTAGAGAAGGTACATGATGTGTTTCATGTGTCCCAGCTGAGGAGGTACCGTAGTGATCCCTCCCATGTGATCGAAGATGTTGAGCTGGAGGTTGAACCGAATCTGACATATGAGGAGAAACCAGTTCGTATCCTTGACCGTAAGGAGAAGAGACTCAGAAACAAGGTGGTTCCACTCGTGAAAGTACTCTAGAGGAGTCAGAAGTATGAGGAAGCTACTTGGGAGACCGAGGCTGCCATGCTCGAGAAGTATCCCTTCCTTTTGCGACAGGTAATTCTATGTTCTCAAGTTTCGAGGACGAAACATCTTTTTAGGGGGTTGGATTGTAACACCCCGACTTTTCCTAATATTTATTATTTGTCTCATTTATATTCGTAAATTATTTCTCTTGATTCTCTCATTTCTTTTAGCTCAAGAAAATCAGTTCTCTTGTCGCGTGGATAAGCTACTCTGTAGTCGGAACTTAAATACGGAGTAATTTAGCTAAAACGGTGTAATTTCCTCATACGAACTCCGATTCAGGTGATTCAAAAGGCTAAACTGCGTATTTTTTCGACGCCGTCGCAACTGTCAAATTTTCAGAAGCTAGTTTGGACCGGCCCACCTTGGACCGAACCGAAACCCCCATTGCTCGGGTAGGGTTTAGGGTTTTGGATGGCTTTTTGATCAAGGCAATTAAATATCCTATTATCTCCTAATCTTAGCAACATGATAATCTGAATTCTCTCTTCCTAATCTCTCCCTTATCTCATCCCCATTCATCCCCTTAATCCTCTCACAAATCTCTCTCAAAAACTCCTAAAACTCCATTGTTTTCATTCAAGCTTTCATCTTTTGTGCTCTAGCTCTTTCCTAGCCTTTCCCTTAGTGTATGATCTTCTTTTCATCCCTTTTATTTTCTGGTTTTATATTATTTTATGTGTTATATTATTGTGTATTCATTATTTGTATGTTTTGGCTTGGATCATCAAAGGAGAAGGAGACTTTGAAGAAGGAGACACCATATTGGTAGAAGAGGAGGAAGAATAGCAAGGAGTTGATCTTGAAAAGGTAACTAGGTGTGATCTAGTTGTGTTTTAACATGTATGAGGCCTATATGTTGTTGATCTTGTATTCTACATTGTTGACCTATATTGTGAGTACAAATTCATGTTGTTTGATTAGGGTTTTGTTATGAAATCATGCTAGATCTAGGGCCTCATACTAGGGTTTGTCATGTTTGTTGGAGTAAGTGTCCTCCACAATAGTGCGATTACTTAATAAATCTCAATTAAGGAATACATGGGGATAATCCTGTATTATTGTCAATTGATTAACGTAAATCAATAACGGTTGGCTGACTAGAGTTTGACGTTATTGTCGTGAGAACGGCGGTAATTAATTGATCCCTTTAAGTCACACCTATAGGAACGTACTCCAAAATAATTAAGCTAATTAATTGTATGAGATACGATTAGATTAGTAACTTGATAAATTGACTAACGGTTAGTCAGTGTATTAATTTAGAGAGAAATCGAGTTGTGAACTCGGATGATTGAATTTTATGTCGATAAAATTATTTGAGGAGATGAGAATTCGTGATTAAACGTTAATTCACTAATCATGTATATTTTACTAATGAGATTAGTAAAAGTACAATTCTTAAATATGTGTAAGTGTACATATATGTTAAGGAAGAGTTGTGAGTTCAATTTGATAATTTGTACTTTATCATATTAGATGATTAAGTGATAAATTATAAGTATTTGTGGGACAAATATTGAAAACAAATTGGACCCATTATAAGGGCCATGAAACCAGTCAAAAGCAAGGGAGAGAGAGAGATAAGATTCTTTTTTGTCTTTAGCATTTGCTTTTCCTTGTGCATGCAAAACACAATCATGAAAATGCATGTCATTTGTCTTAACAAGAAAAGCTAGCTACACTCTCTTTCTCTCCTCCCAAGTGGTCGGCCCCCTCTCTCCTTATGTGTGCCCAACACACTTTGTATTTTATACATGAAAAACAAGGGCCAAAGTTAGAGCATGGATGAATATCTTCTTCACTCTCTAACTCCTCCAACTTCTCTCTAAATACATTAGAAACTAGTTCTAATAAATAATCTCTAAATACTACTAAGAGTTAGTAGTAATAATATTTCACATATTATCAAGTGTATACTAAGTGATTTCTAGATCAAAAATACTTAGTATTTTTGGTGTAGTTCTTGGGTGCTACTAAGAGGAGGTTTCCTATTTTGGAAACTTGGGTTTTGGAGGATCATCCTAAATACTAGCTCAAGAAACAAAACTAGAAAGGAGTTCTAGTTTTGTGCCCTATTTCTTTTAAAGAAAGGTATAAATTTCTAATCTTGTTAACAAAGTGAATTTGTACTACATAGATGTTGCTAAATCAAATTAGAGTAATTTGATTTACACTAATACTTGATTAGTGCATGGGATCCGATCCCTACAAGTGGTATCAGAGACAAGGCTTGTAGTTACAAATTTTATTTTGTTATTTTTGGAGTTTTATGTATTTATTGAGAATAAATATGATAAAATCCGAAAATAGTGTTAAAAATGGTTTTAACACGAGATTTTTATTGCATGCAAATTTTCTGGTCTCATGAAGTTACTGGTCAAATTTCGTTTTTTTTGAAATTTGTTTGCTAATTAAAATGATTTTTATACAAAACCGAGTCAAAAAGTGTGTTTTTGGCTAAAATAATTACTATAAATAGTTATAGTTGGAATCTGGTCACGAAAGTTTTACACAGTGAAACTTGTTATTTATACTTTCTGCATGTAAATTTTCAAAGTCAGATCTTGAGTTTTGATTATTTATTCATTTATTTGATAAAAATCGGTATAAAGTGCATGTTAATGTTGAAAATATAGTAATATTTGTTTTCTGGACATAACTTTTATACCACTGTTTTTATACATTAAAAGGATGCTAAGGTATAAATTTGGGATTTTTCCTCACTGTTTTGGACGTTTTATTGATTTTATGAGATAAAATCGATGAAATCGTATGTTATTTGTTATAAAATAAATTCGTAAATTTTTCTGACCAAACTTTTCTTTTATGATATTTTGGAAGTGTTCCAGAATATAAAAAATTTTGTCAATATAAAATTGGTTTTATTTTAATTTATTTTGATTTTATAAAGCTTTATTCATAAAAAGGTTATGATTAAAGTGCATCTAATTAGCAAATGACCATGTTTGTGAACTAAAATCACCATGAATTAGTGAAAACTAATTATGAGTGTTCTAAATCAGTTTAGAAGTTTTAGTTCAAGCTTAAAAGGTGTTTTAAGCATTATTGATTAATATGAGATTAATCGATTAAAATGAGATCGGTCTTGAAACGTATTAATGCGATTATTGTTTAGGGCGATTTTGGCATGTTTTATTTATAAGCTTTTCATTATGCATGTTTGGATGAATGTTTATTATTGAATGAATGTTTGTTCTTACTAGTATGGCCATAGTTTGTAATATTTCTTCCGATATTACGTAATGAAAGGGAATATTGTGTGGGTTTGTAATTAAATGCGATCTCGCATCGTGGTTTGTAATTTTAATAGTTTATTTCATTTATAAATGTATAATAGGGTTGCTATGTATTCATTTGTAAATTTATACTTGTAACTATTTCAGAAACCGAAGACCGGCAATTTATCGAGATGGAGCCTTAGAAGTGTTCTAAAGCTTGCAAGGAGGAGACTTGGATGAGATCCATGTGAAGAGGGACCAAAGGAGTTGGTTTCAATTTGTAACTCCTTGTATTTTAATTACTTTAGGTGGCCATACTAGGTTTATGCTTATGCTTACTTTTGCTTGTTTGATTGCTTATTTTCCGCACACATGCCAAAATCGCCATGCATGCCACGATATCCCACGTTGATTGTCGTTTTTAGGTCGCCATTCTTAAAATTAGTTCACTTATAAAGAATTTATATGACTAAAAATTGACAAGATCACCCACATTTTAACAAATGAATTGAGATTAAGCCTTTCCAAATGTGGCGACTATGAACCCCATGTTCGCGAGGACCTCATAACGTGGAACCTTGTTACCGTGGGTAAGTAGTGGGAGGAAGTCCCGTGCTAATTTGGTTTGGACTCAACCGAATAAGAGTTATTTGGGGCTAATCGATGCATTTTATAGAAAATCATCAACCAAGCATTCTAGTGTAGAATTAGTCAAGTGTTGACTTGTCGTTTTTATATAAAAGGAAACATGAGATGTCTAATTTTATATGAAAAACGAGTCTTGGAATCATTTATATAATTTCGTGGGAGATCGTTATATAAATGGACATTTGATTTAAAAATGAGTTTTAGCAAATGTCATTAATGTACAATGAATGTTAATTTCCTCATATTTGTTGTAGAATGATTTATTTGAAATCGCAATGACAACTTCAACTCCCGCACCCATTTTGGGTAAATATTCATGGTTGAGAACCATGATGGATAAATGTATCCTAAAAGATGACGGTAGCAACCTTGTCGAATGGGATTCGACTATAAGGGGCGCCGCTCAATCCGACAATGTGCTTAAATACCTTACCGAACAACTTCCAGCCGAACCCGGACTTAGGGCCACCGTGGCGGCACGAGCCGCCTACGATGAGCGCCTAAAGGTGGACAATGACTTGAAAAATGTGTTGATTTGGTCAATGTCACCTACTCTCAAATTTCGCTTCGTTACTCACAAAGTGCATATGAGATATTCACTAGAGTGACGATGATGTGCTTCCACCAAGAGAACATCAAAGTGAATGAGATTGAGAGAAATGATGTTCCTTCAATGAGATTGAAGAACATAAACATTGGGGTCAAGAAAGGGAAGGGAGCTAATGAAGCTCGGTTCAAGGAAGATAAGGGTAAAGGAATGCTATTGAGAATAGCAAGTCCAAACCCGGTCGTTGGAAACGCAATTGTCCCAAATTCTTGAAGGAAACGAATAATGGATGTGCGACATCCAAAGATATTGTTCCTTCTAGTCTTTATATGATTGACATAAATCATGCTTGCATTTCTACATGGGTATGAGATACCGGATGTGGATCTCACCTTTGCAATCACTTGCAAGGGATGAGAAACGTGCGGGCACTAGCCAAGGGTGATGTAGATCTCCGCATGGGTAATGGAGCTAGAGTAGCGGTCGTTTCCGTGGGAACCTATGTACTCGCTCTAGCTAGTGGTTTAGAGTTATATTTGAATAAGCGTTATTTTGTACCAACTCTAACGAAAAACATTATCTCCGTCTCCGTGTTTGATACGGAAGACTAATATGATTAAGGACAATCGATGTCCTTTTTCATTTAATGAAATGGTTTATGGGAAGCCATTTCAATTGGAGGTATTTATCTTTTGAATAATGTCAATGATGTTTATCATATAGAGAACAAGAAGCTCAAAACAAATGAATCAAACAAATCCTACCTTTGGCATTGTCGTTTAGGTCACATAAACGATAGACGCACAAAGAGACTTGTTGAGACCAATGTTCTCAAACCATTTGATTGCGAATCATATGGTACGTGCGATGCTTGCCTTTTTAAGGCAAAATGACTCGTGCACCTTTTAGTGGTAAAGGGACACGAGCAAGTGAGGTTTTTAGGACTTATACACACCGATGTGTGTGGTCCATTAAATATCACCGCTAGAGGAGGATATCATTACATCATTACTTTTACCGATGACTTAAGTAGATATGGTTATGTCTACTTAATAAGGTATAAAAGTGATACTTTTGAGAAATTTAAAGAATTTCAAAATGAGGTTGAGAACCAATTGAATAAGAAGATAAAAGCACTACGATCAGATCGTGGTGGCGAATATCTAATTAATGAGTTTGATTCACATCTTAAGCATTGTGGTAGAGTATCACAATGGACTCCTCCGAGCACACCACAGTTGAGTGGTGTATGATGAGTCAAAAATGAGCTTCCTGGATCGTTTTGGGACTATGCGCTATCGTATGATGTATTCTCACTAAATCGAAGTCTCCAATAAGACTCCATATGAGATATGGACGGGAAAGGTTCCCTATTTGTAGGTTATCCTAAGGAAACGTGTGGTTATTACTTCTACAATCCTCACGAAAACAAAGAGTTTGTGACTCGTGATGCTGTTTTTCTAGAAAATAAATATATTTCTAAGAAACAGAGTGGGAGAAAATTTGAACTTGATGAAGTTCAAGAGCCTGGCAAACCACGTAAAATGAGGAAACCGTTCCTTCGTCTTCTGACACGGCTGTAATCCCTAGGAGGTCAAGAAAAAATTAGTAATCAACCTGACCGCTACCTCGGTTACATCGAGGAGGAGGGTGATTTGTTGTTATTCGAAAACAACGAACCCCAAGAAAAAATTAGTAATCAACCTGACCGCTACCTCGGTTACATCGAGGAGGAGGGTGATTTGTTGTTATTCGAAAACAACGAACCCTCAACCTACAAGGCGGCTATTAGTAGCCACAACTCCGACCAATGGCTTGAGGCCATGAAATCCGAAATGGATTCTATGTACGAGAACCAAGTTTGGGACTTGGCAGATTTACCTGAAGGAGTGAGAGCCCTTCAGTGTAAATGGATATTCAAAATCAAACTCGGCATAGATAAACATATAGATGTTTACAAAGCTATATTGGTGGCAAATGGCTTTTCACAAGTCCAAAGTATTCATTATGATGAAACATTTGCACCAGTAGCTATGCTTCGATCCATAAGGATAATCTTAGCGGTTACCGCATTTCATGACTATGAAATATGCTAAATGGATGTAAAAACCGTCTTCTTGAATGAGATTCTAGAAGAGGAAGTGTACATGACACAACCTGAAGGTTTTGTAGATACATCCAACCCTAAGAAAGAGTGCAAGCTTAAGAGATCCATTTATGGTCTTAAGCAAGCATCGAGGAGTTGGAATCATAGATTCGATCATGTTATCAAACGAAAGGATTCGCTCGTAGTGCCGAGGAACCTTGTTTGTACATGAAGTTTAGTGGGAGTAAAGTAACCTTCCTTGTTTTGTATGTGGATGACATACTACTGATTGGAAATGATGTTCCAAGTCTAAATTCGGTAAAGGTGGAATTGGGAAACCATTTCCAAATGAAGGACTTGGGAGAGGCACAACGCATCTTGGGTATCCGGATCTATAGAGATAGATCCAAGAGGATACTAGCATTGAGTCAAGAAACTTATATCGATAAGATTCTTGATAGGTTCAATATGAAAGACTCTAAGAGAGGCTTTCTTCCGATGAGTGTAGGAATCACATTGAAGAAATCTCAATGTCCTACGACTCCTGCGGAAATTGAACGCATGAAATTGATCGCTTTTGCTTCCGCTGTTGGATCAATCATGTATGCTATGATGTGCACTCGTCCCGATGTCGCTTTCGCTTTGAGCATGACGAGCCGGTATCAAGCTAATCCTGGTGAGAGTCACTGGATAGCTGTAAAGAACATCCTTAAGTACTTGAGAAGAACTAAGGATTCGTTTCTAGAGTTTGGAGGAGAACTTGAGCTGCGTGTAAAGGGTTACACGGATACAAGTTTCCAAACCGATGGGGATAATTTGAAATCCCAATCCGGCTATGTCTTTATGTTGAATGGGGTGCTATTTCTTTGAAAAGTTTCAAGCAAAGTGTCATTGTGGATTCTACAATGTAAGTCAGATATTTAGCAGCTTAGGAAGCCGCTAAGGAAGCTATATGGATTCGGCAGTTCTTGGATGGACTAAGAGTAGTCCCTAGTGCCGCAGATCCAATCACTATTTATTGTGATAATAGTGGGGCTATCTTTCATGCAAAGGAGCCCAAGTCTAGTATCAAGTCTAGACACGTTTTGAGGAAATACCATGTTACACGAGATAATGTGGAAAGAAAGGAAATAGATATGTGTAAGGTTGGGACAGACGATGAGATCGCTGATCCTTTAACCAAGCCTCTTTCGAGGGCTAAGCATGACGCTCACACCGCCTCTATGGGATTGAGGCATATGCCTGATTTCCTTTAGTTTCTGTGATATGTAATGGATAACGTATCCGATTACATATATGAAAATAACATTCATTGTTTAGAGTATATTTACTCTTTTAAGTCATTTTGAATGCATACTCTGTTTATCCGAATAGTTGTCCGACAACTTTGAACATATTCATGTGAACGGCATAAACTTAGTATTTGGTCCCTAGTCTCTCATAAGAGGTGACGTCTCGAAGAGACTAGATTGCAAGTCGTTCGATGGTGGGTTCAACACCATAGGGTCATACGTGATGACTGCTCGTTTGCATAGACAGACTGTGAAACACTCTGTCGGACAGTGACGCTTATAGAATTCTTTTTCAATGAGATTGAAACCTGGTCGTGGTGGGAATTCTATAGTATTCCTTTGAGTCGATTCTTTGTTGGGCTGATTATGCGAGTCGGTGCGGTTCCGAGTGACTTTCATTTTTGTCCTAAGCCATGCCGTGAAAGGGGTTATAAGGGCATCTTTGGGGTCATGGTGATGCATTATCTGACAATCGAGTGGAAGGGAAATGTCCACCCTCGTCAGGGTAAAACATCTTTGGGCCACTCGTGGAGTAGTCGCTGAAAATGCGTGGCCACGCTCGGTAAGAATCTACGGTAGATTCCCCGGTCAGACAGCTACTCTCCTTATCGAGGAAACCACTCATGATATATATCTTATGAATGCAAGTACGACCTGTAAGACACCTTGCATTGAGTGGGAGATGTGAAACGGACATGAGAATTGGTAATGCACAACTTGTCTCGGACAAGTGGGAGATTGTTGGAGTAAGTGTCCTCCACAATAGTGCGATTACTTAATAAATCTCAATTAAGGAATACATGGGGATAATCCTGTATTATTGTCAATTGATTAACGTAAATCAATAACGGTTGGCTGACTAGAGTTTGACGTTATTGTCGTGAGAACGGCGGTAATCAATTGATCCCTTTAAGTCACACCTATAGGAACGTACTCCAAAATAATTAAGCTAATTAATTGTATGAGATACGATTAGATTAGTAACTTGATAAATTGACTAACGGTTAGTCAGTGTATTAATTTAGAGAGAAATCGAGTTGTGAACTCGGATGATTGAATTTTATGTCGATAAAATTATTTGAGGAGATGAGAATTCGTGATTAAACGTTAATTCACTAATCATGTATATTTTACTAATGAGATTAGTAAAAGTACAATTCTTAAATATGTGTAAGTGTACATATATGTTAAGGAAGAGTTGTGAGTTCAATTTGATAATTTGTACTTTATCATATTAGATGATTAAGTGATAAATTATAAGTATTTGTGGGACAAATATTGAAAACAAATTGGACCCATTATAAGGGCCATGAAACCAGTCAAAAGCAAGGGAGAGAGAGAGATAAGATTCTTTTTTGTCTTTAGCATTTGCTTTTCCTTGTGCATGCAAAACACAATCATGAAAATGCATGTCATTTGTCTTAACAAGAAAAGCTAGCTACACTCTCTTTTTCTCCTCCCAAGTGGCCGGCCCCCTCTCTCCTTATGTGTGCCCAACACACTTTGTATTTTATACATGAAAAACAAGGGCCAAAGTTAGAGCATGGATGAATATCTTCTTCACTCTCTAACTCCTCCAACTTCTCTCTAAATACATTAGAAACTAGTTCTAATAAATAATCTCTAAATACTACTAAGAGTTAGTAGTAATAATATTTCACATATTATCAAGTGTATACTAAGTGATTTCTAGATCAAAAATACTTAGTATTTTTGGTGTAGTTCTTGGGTGCTACTAAGAGGAGGTTTCCTATTTTGGAAACTTGGGTTTTGGAGGATCATCCTAAATACTAGCTCAAGAAACAAAACTAGAAAGGAGTTCTAGTTTTGTGCCCTATTTCTTTTAAAGAAAGGTATAAATTTCTAATCTTGTTAACAAAGTGAATTTGTACTACATAGATCTTGCTAAATCAAATTAGAGTAATTTGATTTACACTAATACTTGATTAGTGCATGGGATCCGATCCCTACAATGTTATCATCATTAATTGCATAATACACATAAATTAATGCTAATCATGTTTGTAAAACTTGAAAAAAAAATGATTTGGTGTTGAATGATGATGTTGGCCGTATGTTTGGGTGAGGGCCGACACCCTTGCTCGTTGTTTCCCATGTTTTTCTTCCTTATTTTTGGCTAGTTATGTTGGATTAGGATGTGTGCATGATTCACCTAAAGATAAGCTATGAATTATGATAATTGATTAAGTCTAACAATGTTTCTATGCATGCTTTAATGAGTTAATCACATGAATCAATAATGGGTCACATGAGTAATGAGTTGCTTGCATGAAAATGGACGAGGACTTGTGTTGACCGTGTGTGTGTATTCTGGCCGTGTGGTGTAGGTGTGTGTAATGGTTCGTTTGTCGCTTGTTTTGGGTCTTGGTATGTCTTAAAGTGTTGTACAAGCTAAATTGAATCGAGTTACACTTTGTTTGATCACTAAACAATGAATTATGAGCATGTTAACGGAATATATGACTTGTAAAGCATGTTGATCATATTGTACTCCGTAAGTATGGTTGGTTGTGTTGGTAATGATGTTGTGTATGTATGAGTATGGTTGTTGTGGTCGTATGGTTGTGTTGGAAATGTTGGAGACAGGTTAACAGGTTCTGCTGCGCTTGGGTTAAGTTTGCACATGGGTACTGTTCTGGCACATGTGTGAGGAGATACAACGTCCTAGGATGGACGGATACCGCTCATGGTCCCCTCGGCTATTCTTGTTGTTTAGCTAGAGCTATCATGGGTTCTCAACCAGAGGGTTAGAGACTATGGTTATATTTATGTCGTCACCGTTCTTGTTGCTCGGTGGAATTTGGCCAAATTTAGACTTGTGATTATTGAGGAACTTCTTGTTGCTGTTCTGCCATAGGGTTTGGGTGATTCTTGTTGCTTCACCCGGGGTGATTCTTGTTGCTTCACCCGGGGTGATTCTTGTTGCTTCACCCAGTTCTCCGCGCTTACTCTCGCAATTGGTTGGAAGAAGGATCGACTTGTGAGCAGATGGATTGGGTCACAACCTTGGTTGTGCCGTGATGTTTTGTTGTATTGTACTGTTGATTCCTTTGTTGTATGTTGTGGTTCATGTTGTTGTATTTTTGTATAGGCCGTAGGCCAGGTGAGCTTGTGTGCATTGTTGTTTGCATTTTGTTATGTTAAAATATGACTGGGGAGCACCTAGTTACTCCCCACTGATTGTGGTTGTTGCTTCTCTTTTTTTATAGGTATGCGCGTGACAGGAATCGAGTGAGGAAATGCGAGGATATGACCGTGCTTTACCTTAGAAGAGATGTGCTTTTGTTTAGACTCTTTGGATTTTGTACTTTGGTTTTGGTTTTGGATTTTCTCACACGGTTCGTTCTAAAGATTGTGGATCTACTAGTACTATCCTTTAATTGTGATTGTGATTATTGAGTTGTAACGTAAAGAAAAACAACAAAAAATGGAACAAGACACACGATATGTTACGTGGGAAAAACCCTTAAATGTTAAGGGAAAAACCACGGGCGCCAAGCCAGGAGAGGATCTTCACTAGTTCAGGAATATTAGGTACAGAGTCTGGACCAACTGGTACAGGATACAATAAAGGCGTAAAATAATTATGAAGTGTTTGAATGCTTGAGAATTGCGTAGAATGTTGTGTGCTTGAGTTGTATGATAATGAATGCCCTTTTTCTTCTGAGTTCTCTTGCTTATATAGTGTCTTTGGCTCCAACGTCTCTTCCCTTGGTCGTAGGTAACCTCTCCAACGATTTCTGAAGCTGTTCCTATCTTCATGGCTGAGTTTCAGCATGCTTGACTGGTTTTCTCCAACGTCTCTTTTAGGGTTGCTGCTGCGTCTTTGGGCTTTTCTCTTTGATGTTTACTTCTTTCGTTGGGCTTGGCCCATCTTGACTTTTCCTCTCCTGGCCTGCACCTTTGTTTTGTCTGTCCTGTCTGGTGTCGTCAGACGTTTCGTCCCGACCGTGGATCTCGCACTGCCCAGGCCTGGCCTGTGGTTCGACCACCGGGTTTTTGGTCCCAACAGTTTGTCCCCCATCTCCTTGGCCTCCACCCCGAATCGGGGGTAAGGAGATGCCTCGCCTCTGATCCTGGTTCAGGGTCAACTCGCCCAAGCTCCTGCTTTGTTTCTTTGTGCCTTCGGTCGAGACACGAACTTTGCAATTAATGAAGTAGTTGGGTTTTCGTGGGGAAGTGTGCCCTATTTTGGCGCTCAATGTACTGTGCACGTCATGTCGTGGGTCTTGTCACATCTCTTCGCGCGCTTATTTTTGTAAAAAACCATCCAACCTCTTTTGCCTTCTATATATACCCTAATTTTTTGTTTTGTTTCTCTCTCTATCTCATTTTGCTTTGATTTTATTCGTTGTGCACCTAAGAATTTCCGAAAGATCTCCAAACCGATTCGTCAGGAAACCCTACCGTCCTTCTTTCTTCTTCAACTTCAATCATGGCTTATAATGACGTTGGCCCTTCTAGTGCTGTTCCTTACTCTCACGGTGGTTCCATCTCCTGTCTATCTCTTTTCGTATGTGCTTTTTCGTTTTTTGATTTTTGTTGCGGGTTTGTTTTGCAGTTTCCGATGGGACCCCCGCTTCTGATGACATCGAGTCAGGGAAGAGAGTTAAGACGTTCTTGGAGTTGCCTTCCGGAAAGAGAGATCGGCCCGAGTGTTCGAACCTAGATGACGATTTTGTTGAGGCTGTTCCTTCCCCTGGAGAGGAAGGGCATGTCGGTGAAGACGAAGAGAATGATGACAGGAAAACTTCCCTATCCTTTGAGGCTATCACTGCTGTGATTGATCGGGCTCGGGAGGCTTTGAGGAACGAAGATAGGAAGGCACCAGGGATAATCCTGACCAGACCCATCAAAATAGCTGATGGATCCCCCGCACGTAGCTCCGACCAGGAGAAGAAGATGGTAGGGGAGTTGCCCCAAATAAATCCGGTGCTTTCAATACCTCTGCGTGCTCAAAGTCAATCTGAGTACGTCTCCTTGGGGAAGTCCCTGAGTGAAAGATTTGCCGCGTTGTCCCCTGCACCTGCTGCTTTGGACCCTACACGGCTAGCGCATAAGATGGTGGGCTGTTGCGCCCAGGTTTGTGCCTTTCATGGCTTTAGTTTTGTTCTGACTTGCTTTTGGCATGATTCTGACTTTCCGCTCTGTCATTTGTGTCGTAGTTGTTAAATATGTCGGCTAGCCTTGGCTCTCTTGTGCAGTCTTGGTGGGTGATAGAGTTAAGGCCGAGGCTGAGAACGAAGCACTTCGTTCTTCCCTCAAGATTACCAAATGGGAACTTGAGAGCGAGAGGTACCGCTGTGAGAAGCTGACTGCCATGGACAAGATCCACTTTCGAAGGATCCAGCAGCAGGACAATCTCATTGCCAGGCAGGACAAAGAGCTTGAAGAGTTGAGGGAGGATGCACGTAAACACAATACTGTCATAGCAGACCTGCGTGCGTACTGGACCCAGCGCACTCGAGTGGAGATGATAAATGCTGGTCCAGAGGAACGCGCTACCTGGGACCTGTCTGCTGAGACTGCCATCTTTAAACGGATGTTCCCTGGGGAGGCAATCCTGGAGCGGGCTGAAGTCATCTCAATTTGTGCGTAGATAGGAGGTACCACCGTCCAGTATCGAGGTTAGTCTTTGTCGGTCCATCCAATTGTCCTCTGAGTAAGAACATCTTTGAAAGAACTGGTGAGTCAGTTGGTGGAGACCGTTGAACTCTTGGTCTTGTTGGTATTTTTTGAACAAACTCCTAAATTTGCCGGGGGGGATGTCCCCTGTTATGCTTTGGTCTGTAAGTATTTGCACTTTGTTTGCTTGTTTTGAACTTCTTTTTGTGCTTATGCGCAGGCATAGGCTGACTGTTATGTGTTATGTTATGTCGATAAGACTTTGTTATATGTTATGCTATGTCTTTGTTATGATGCGCATATAGTTTGTTGTGAATTTGTAAAGTAGCATGCATGCGTTTGATAATTTAGGCGACTTACACTTTGGGGCTCCCTTAACGGACATTACTCCCTGTCCCGTTGTTGCGCCGATCGTCTTGAGTGGAGCCCAAGGTTTTGTCTTTGTCTTTGGTTCTGGGCTGGACCAGATTTCTGTTCTGCTTTGTCTGCACAAATAGAGGGTCAGGGCTTGACCGTTGGATAATTTGTAAAGGAAAAGTTTTGAGTTTTGTGGATTACCAGATGTCTTGGTCCAGGACACTTTACATGTGATAGAGCTTGAGGTGGAGTGTGTTCCAAGGTCTTGGGATCATGTCTCCTTCCAGGGTCTGTAGTCTGTAAGAGCCTTTCCACATTCTTGAATCAATAAGGTATGGGCCTTCGAGGTTGGGGCAGCTTGCTGCTGACCACTGTCTTTGTGTTCGAAATACTTTTCTCGGGACCGGATCTCACATCTGAACATTCGTACTCTCACATTCTTGTTGTAACTTCTGGCCACAGATTGTTGGTATGCTGCTAACCTTACTGCTGCTAAGTCTCTGAGCTCTTGGGCTGTATCTAGGCTGTCACAGAGCAGTTCATTATTTTCAAAAAATGTATTGAGTCCATACCTGACTGTTGGAACGTGCACTTCTATTGGTAGTACAGCTTCACATCCGTAAACCATTGAGTATGGAGTTTGTCCTGTTGCTCTCTTTGGCGTGGTCCTGTCTGCCCATAGTACTAGTGGCAGTTCTTCAACCCATCTCCCTTGTTTCTCCATCAGCTTCTTCTTGATGCAATTGATCACAATTTTGTTGCTGGACTCAGCTTGTCCATTTGCTTGAGGATATCTTGGTGGAGAGGTCACCAAGTTGATGATCCACTTTGTACAGAAATCTCTGGTCTTGTTTCCCACGAATGCAAGTCCATTGTCACATACTATCTCTGAAGGAATCCCATACCTGCTGATGATGTTCTTTTTGATGAAAGCGATTACTTCTTTCTCTGTAACATTTTTGTACGCATCTGCCTCTATCCATTTGGAAAAGTAGTCTGTCATTGCAAGCATGAACACTTTCTGTCCTGGAGCCATTGGTAGTTTGCCAACTAAGTCCATGCCCCATTTCATAAATGGCCATGGTGCAGATATTGAGTGCAGGTTCTGTGCAGGTTGATGTATCTCTGGACCATGCCTTTGATAGGCGTCACATTTTGTGGCATACTGGATGCTATCTGTTTTCATCGTGGGCCAGTAGTAGCCCATCCGCAAGATTTTGTTGACCATGCTTCTACCACCTGTGTGGTTTCCACAGTGTCCATCGTGTACTTCGGCGATCTTGTCCTGACCTGGTCAGGCTCTATGCAGCGCAGGTACAGCCCGTTGAAGGATCTTCTGAATAGTACGCCTTGTATGATAGTATACCTGGACGCCTTGATTCTGAATGCTCTTGCCTCAATCTTGTCCTGTGGTAACTTGCCCTGGACTAGCCACTCATAGTACGGTTTGGTCCAGGTCTGGGTTGCTTGGACTGTATTCTGCAGGACTGGCTGCACTTTCTGGACTGCTGGCTCCAGGATGTGTACAATTGGTATACTGTCCAGAGCACGAGGTTCAAATGCTGATCCAATGTTGGCCAAAGCATCTGCCTGTACATTCTGATCTCTAGGGACTTGCTCAACCTCAATGTTAGTAAACTTTGCAAAAAGATTTTTGACTAAATCAAGATATGCAATCATCTTAGAATCTTTAGCAACAGACGTCATCAGTTGATTTGGTTTGCTACCAAAGAAAGAGTCTATTTTACCTTTAGATTACGGACCCTCATGTCTAGACACACATTGATCCGCTATCGATGCCTCATACTCACTTCATTGTTGGTAGTCCTGAACTCACAGGATCTGACTGTCTTATCTTGTCCCCCTGTGGCGACTTCAGGACCACACCTAGTCCAGTACCCCTGATATTGGCTGAGCCATCTGTCCAGAGTTCCCAGGTTTGCTGTTTCTGGTCCAGATGGAAGATTTCCTTTGTCACTTGTTCTTCTAGTGTGGGAGTGAAGTCAGCCACAAAGTCTGCCAGAGCTTGGGACTTGATTGCTGTTCTGGGCTCATAGGATAGGTCATAGGTGCTCAACTTTACTGACCATTTTGACATACGACCTGAAAGTTCTGGTCTAGAGCGATCGATCTCACAGGTACATTAGTACGAATAATAATATGATGCGCCTCAAAATAAGGGCGTAACTTGGTACAAGCAACTGTTAAAGCCAAAACAAATTTTTCCAATACAGAATACCTGGTCTCAGCATCCAGAAGACTCTTACTTACATAATACACCGGATGTTGCTGTCCATCTGGTTCTCTCACCAGGACTGCACTTACAGAGCTTTCTGTTACAGACAGGTACAGGACCAGTGACTCCCCTGGTTCAGGCTTGGATAAGAGTGGGGCTGATGATAGGTATGCTTTCAGGTCCTGGAACGCTCTCTCATGCTCTGTCCCCCAGTTGAACTGTTTGTTCTTTCTCAGAAGATCATAGAATGGCTTGCACCTTTCAGAGGACCTGGAGATGAATCTGTTCAGCGCTGCTACTCTTCCAGTCAGTTTCTGGACATCTTTCGGGTTCTGGGGGGACTGCAAGTTGATTATTGCTGAGATCTGCTCTGGACTAGCCTCTATGCCTCTTTTTGTCACCATATAGCCTAAGAACTTTCCTGCAGTGACACCAAAGGTGCATTTAGTAGGGTTTAATTTCATATTATACTTTTCCAGAATCTCGAACGCCTTTTCCAGGTCCTGGATGTGATCCTCAGCTTTCTTTGATTTCACCACCATATCATCAATGTAGACCTCCATTGTGTCTCCAATCTGGTCCTTGAACATCATGTTCACGAGCCTTTGATATGTTGCACCTGCATTCTTTAGTCCAAACGGCATTGCCTTGTAGCAATATATTCCTCTGCTGGTCATGAACGCTGTATGCTCCTGGTCTGGAGGGTGCATCCTGATCTGGTTGAATCCGCTTGCTGCATCCATGAATGTCAGCACCTCATGTCCTGCAGTGGCATCTACCATAGCATCTATGTGTGGTAGTGGAAATGAGTCCTTTGGGCAGGCCTTGTTCAGGTCCGTATAGTCCACACATACTCTCCACTTGCCATTCTTTTTCTGGACTACAACTACATTTGCCAACCAATCTGGGTACATCACTTCTTTGATCATGTCCATGTCCAGCAATTTCTGTACCTCCTGGTTCACAATCTCATTACGTTCTGGTGCAAACTTCCTGCGTTTCTGTTTCACAGGCTTAAAACTCGGGTCAATATTTAACTTGTGTGTAATAACATCAGAACTTATACCAGTCATATCAAAATGGGACCAGGCAAAACAATGCTCTTTCTTCCTCAGAAAGTCAATTAGAGCAGTCCGATTACCTCTGAGCGTCGTAACCAACCGTAACCTTCTGTCAGGTCTTTCTTCAGCCAAAACAATTTCATCTGTCTCCATGCGTGGGACAGGATTCTCAACATACCTGACAGGCTGCTTTAATTGCTATGCGAGGGACTTACCTGGACTAGGAGGTTTCGTGGTCGCCCAGAACACTCTGCGGCCGCTTGTTGCTCTCCTCTGACCGTTGCTGTCCCCCACTTTGTTGGTATCTTTGTGCACTGATGGTACGTTGAAGGTACAGCCTTGAGGTTGTGGATCC
Organism: Dianthus caryophyllus; assembly: GCA_023091065.1. Classification (NCBI taxonomy): domain Eukaryota; kingdom Viridiplantae; phylum Streptophyta; class Magnoliopsida; order Caryophyllales; family Caryophyllaceae; genus Dianthus; species Dianthus caryophyllus. The sequence continues at coordinate 15,905,839 of CM041527.1, read as the reverse complement.
AGGGTCGCCCTAGAATCACGTTGTATGAAGACAGGCAATCGATGACGCAGAACTTCTCGAAAGAGGTGACTCCTTCCACATAGGTTGGTAGGGTGATCTCTCCCAAGCTGTGCTTTGTCTCCCCACTGAATCCTACCAGGACGCTGGACTTCTTCGTTATGTCAGACTCTTTCAGCCCCATAGCTTCCAGCGCCTCCATCATGATGATGTTGACTGAACTGCCTCCATCTACTAGGACCCGTCTGACCATGCAGGTTCCAATCTGGATCTTGATCACCAGTCCATCGTGGTGTGGCCCATGCACTCCTTGTAGGTCTGACTCATCAAACACAATCTCCTGAAATTTGGACTCGCTTGTCTGTTGGTGGCATTGCCTGTTCTAGAGCCACACGCTGCGTGAGAATATGTTAGTCCACAAATATCTGAACCACCAGAAATAAATTTTACCTCATGTGTTGGCGGTGGTGGTGGAAGATCTCTGGGCTCATCTCTTTCATCTTTGTTCCTCCTGTTCCTGGGCAGGATATCCTTCAGGTGACCATTCTTTAGTAGATGAGCTATCTCCCTTCTGAGGGCTATGCAATCCTCTGTGGTGTGTCCAATATCATAATGGTACTCACACCACTTGGTCGTGTCCCGCCTTGGATTAGGCTTCTCACTTGCTTTTGGCCATCTAACTGCTGAGCCCAACTTGTCCAGCTTGTTGATCAGGCCTGGCAGGTCTACAGAAAAGCAATACTCTGAAACTGGAGGTGGAACTCTGGGTGCGTCAGCCTGTTCATCCACGGCGTTTGCCTCCCTCCTGTTTGGCCTCTGATATGGACCAGGCCTGCTTCTTTGTGCCTGCGGGTGGTGACTTTTCGCTCACCGCTCGGTCCCGATATCGTGCCTCGAATCGCCGGGTCCTCCTCTACCTCGATCCGGGCGAGCCTTAGCCTGCACATCCTCAAAAGTAGAACAAGGGTAGCGAGTTAGTTCAACATAAAGATCGAGAATCTCTAACCAAACCTTGCACAAGGCCTCAATGGTCGCGGCCGATGTCACATCCGGGGATGGACACTTTCTCCTTGTTGAAGCGGTGCAGAAGTCCCCAGAGACTCGCTCGCTCGATGACCGATGCAGATCACCGGTCCGCTTCTCCAACGATGCGCTCTTGGCGAACTGGATGTTGAAAAGGTTGATCAGCTCCGCAAAGGACTTGATGGTCTTGACTGGCAGGTTGATGTACCACGAGGTCAACGTCCTTTTCGACAGCATCAACAACGGTAGCGACATTGATCGCATTCGCCAAGCTAGGACAAGAACGGAACCAAGGCATGAGGACAGGAAAGGAATCTTCACCCCGATCCCTCATCAACATCCCCTCAGACAGTCCGACGGCCACAATAAAGCTCCTCACCCCCAACATCCGTATCAGTCTCCTTTAGAGCTACAAATACCGCCAGGATTCCCTCCCAAACGCACAAGCAAAGGCAGAGACAAGAGCATAGTCAAGGATATGACTAACCTACCTATAACCAACGACCCTTCCTTAGACACGACATGGCATAACACCAGAGATATCCTCCCATCACAACTCATTAGCCGCATTATCCGGGATTGGCTACCAGGCGCCATAACTTTCTCCCACGCAGACCTGCCATCCTTTCAAGACCCACACAACCCAGCACTCTACATAACCATAGAGTGCCGTAACATGATATTACCCGTTACTCTCATCGACAATGGCTCCGCGATCAACATCCTACCCCTAACAACAGCCCTCAAGCTAGGACTAAAAGAAAGCGATGTCACCCCTTGCTCCAACAACATAAGAGCATACGACGGTACCTCCCGCAGCATAGAAGGTGTCATATCACTACCCATCGTGATAGGACTCATCAAGACAAAAACCCAATTCCAACTCATGGACATTCCCCCGGCATACAATATGTTAATAGGAAGGACATGGATTCACGCTACCGGGGCCATAACATCAACTCTCCACCAAAAGGTTAAAATCCCTTTTTACAACGAGGTCATCACCATAGAAGCCTCAGATTTCCGAGCCACCCTCCGACAACTGAAGCTCGAAGAAGAAGCCACCCAATCCACCGACGACTCTGGAGGTCCCAATTCAAGCGTCTACACCTAGAGTCTAGGATCCTGCGTCGTCATGACGCCATTTTTCTAAAAACGGCTATTATAGTAAGTCTCAATGAGAACTAGAGTCATTAAGGTTATCCAAAGCTCCCTCGTCTGAGCTATCTTCAAATGTAACCGCTTTTGATAACATTAATAACATGAAAGTTTTTGATTACTCTTTGCCTCATTTAAAATCTACGTATTCCAATGATCACGACAAATCTAAACTAAAAAACATTGCATTATATAGATACATTGCAAGCATCGTCTCAAAACCCGAACAGGACCCCATCATTGAAGACACAACAACCATCGACATAGGCACGCCCGAAGAGCCTCAAGAACTGCAACTGGGGGCTTCCCTAAGCATAGAAGAAAGGCCCACATTGTAACACCCCGTGTTATTTTAACACAATATGATAAAAGAATTTAATTCCTCAAATTAAATTCATTCTTTTTCCGTAGAATAAAAATGCGACTAAAATTTTTCGCCAAATAATACTAAAATTTCTTAAGTCTAAATTTAAAATTTTGAAAAAATAAAGTTTGTTGTATTCTCTTTAGAATTGAAAAATAAACACATTTCAAAATTTTATAAAAGTCAACACAAAATTTATATCGCCTTTCAAATTTCAAAAATGTTAAGTTATGTTTACTATTCACAAAAATAAATGTAAAACCTTTTATTCATAAAATTCAATTTCAAACATTTTTCGTTTACAAAATAAAAATGGTTAAAAAGTAATCATTTTGATTTTTATTATTAAATCATATTATATTAAATATCTAATTACTATTTCATTTCTATTAAACTAACTTTTTTCTAAATTGTCGAAATTTGAAGTCACACCTAGTTTAAATTAATTAACTTTTTGACGTTTGATTATAATTCTTTAAATCTATAACATTCAACGAAAAAAATAAGGAATTCGACCTAGGAAATTTTTATTCAAAATTTCGAGGATTAGGATCCGATTTTTGTTTTAATACCCTTTCGAAAATTATTTTTATTTTTATTCAGATTTTATTTCAAAACATTATTTTAAGATCATATCTTTTATTTTGAGACTTTCTGCGATCGCGCAAATCGAAAATTTCGAGAAATGAGAATCGAGCCCGAAAAATTGACTTTTGACTTTCCTTAGTCAAAGTTATCCACTTCCATTTTTCTTACACATTACTTACACCATTATATTTATCATCATCACTTTTATTTTATTTTGTAGTTATATTTAAAGTTATACTTAATAATTATACATAAATACAAAATACGATACCACTACTTTAATACTACCATTTTCATTTCCGTCACTTTTAAAATTTTTCTAAAGTAGTAAATAAAATATTTTAGTCTTAAATTTATAAAATGAATACTTTTCAGAAAATCGCCAAAACAGCACATTTTAACTTTTACCGTTTTTCTTACCCGAATTATTTCGTAACGCGTTTTTCGAGAACGAGATATTTTAAAATATCGGGGGGACAAACTATTCACCAAATAGTAAAGAGGACTTATGAGGCTTAAATGTAATGATGATGTTTAATTTGATTTTTAATTAAACTTTATTTAATTAAAAACCATTACTTAACACCTAAAATTTCTAACACATTTGTATACAACTTGTCCTCACAATTTGGAAGAGCAAAACTCAACTCATTTTCATTCATTCATGTCGTGGAGTATGCCCCATTTTCTCTCTTTTGTTTTTCTTTCTTTTTCTTCCAAAATCACTTAAATAAAAACCTTAATAATATTTCTAATAATTCCTAAGTGTATTAGTATAATTAGTGGGTGTTTAGAGCTAACTTGCTTGGTTTATTTGGGTAAAGTTAATGGGTTATGGGTGAAGAAAATTCCGATCTAAAATTTATTTTAGATCCTCGACGATTAACATCCTAAATAAGGTGACTAGCTATATCTTATATTAGTCTCTTAGTAAATTAATTTGTTTTATCATTATGATTTTATGAGTATGATTCTTATGTTAAAATATGTTAAACATCATTTATGTTCACTTGTATGTTATGTGGAGTATAATAAAATGATAATAAATAAGTAATATTGATAATAGTTAAGTTGTAGTATTATGTTCATATGTTTAGTTAATTTAATTTTGGGCATTTTTAATTATGATTCATATGATTTTTATGTTTACTTATGTTTTAGTTATGTTGTAGTTGTATATAAAAAATTATGTGAAATTTTAACAATGAGTTTAAAGTGTTTAAAATCGAAAATGAAAATTATATGTTCATATATACATCACGCGACATTTTCCATTTTTTTTACTAAATATTCACTTTTAATTTTTGTAAATAATATGTTGTGTTAAGTTAGGTTAGAATGGATGTTACCATGTAAAAAGAATTAAATTAGGAAAATAGATTATAAGAAGTTGTCAAATATGCAAAATGTGTTCTTAACTTTGTTGTTGTGTTCTTGATGTTCATATGTGTCTTCATGTGATGTTCATATGTTTAGCATACTTTGATTTTGTTTGATTTCATGTTTGTTAATAATTTTTGTTTATGTTTAGTTATTAGTTTATATAATATCATTTATATGTTATAAATCAACTTTAAACATTTAGAAAACATTTAGAAAATTTAACTTTATATTTTAACTTAAATTTTAGTCTAATGAAATTTCTAGTAAAGTTTCATTTTAGTTTAAATCGTTTTAGTATAATTAGAATAATTAAAATATAAAGACTTTAAGTTAAAAACCGATAAAATCGAAAAATAAAAGTTTGGACACCACCATGTACTTAGCCACGGCATTTAGGCTTCTTTTAGGGTCAAATTTTGTTTTATCACTTTTTAATTTATGTGTTTGAATAATTTGATTATTAATTAATAAGTTAGAATTAAGAAATTAAAAGAAATAAATGAATTTTGAAATATATATTAAACCACTCGACATTTACAATTTAAATTGACTAAATTGGATCAAAATGAAAATATCACTAAGTCACTAAAGTTTAATAGTTATTAGAATTGAAATTATGTATAAATCGATTTAGTTATAAATGAAATATATTAAACCGATAAAAATGGTTAACCGTTATAAAAATGAACTAAATCGTGTGCTACTACCTTTGCAAATATTGGACTGTTGAACTTGGACTTACGGACTTAAATGAATCATCCACGATACTATTATTTTTAAAATGAAAATCGCTAAATTTAGTTAATAGACGACTAAAATAACTAAGTTTCATTTTAGAATGAATATCATTATCACTTTTTACAAATTGAACTTAACGCTTTTAAAACTAGAATATTAAAATAAATATCATTATCACTTTTTACAAAACGAACTTAACGTTTTTAAAACTAGATTTTTAAACTTAGTAACTAAGTTACAATTTTAGATATTTTTAGAAATTTTAGATATTTTAGATATTTTTAGATATTTTAGATATTTTAGATATTTTTAGATATTTTAGATATTTTAGATATTTTAGATATTTTTAGATATTTTTAGATATTTTTAAATATCTAGATATTTTCAAACAATCTTGAATAGTGAATAGTGAGAAATGAATAATTAAAAATTTTACTAAGTATAGAAAATTTTAAAATGAATAAGTAAATGACTTAAAGTGTTTTGAAAAACACTTAAATAAAATTGGACATATTAATAAACGTTTCAATATAGAAACTTAAAAACGTTAATAATTAACAACACTTCAAATAATAAACGAACGTGTTATGTGATCATATGAAACCGAAACTTGTATATTTAAACGTTTGACGATGAGACTAGGAGAGTCTAGTAACATGTGATATGTAAATATCAAATAAATAATGAATATTGAGTAAGTTAAATAAAAGGTCAAGCTTGGGCCTCAGATAAGGGAACGTCAATCGTGAGTGAAGTGGGGTTAAGATAGTCTTGTAGCGGACACCACTATCTCGGCCTTATTGCGATTGTCATCCCGAATAGTGTGGTTAAGCCGGTAGCATTATGTGCTTATGCGCTCTACCCATGCCATTACGCCTTAAGTCGTATAGCGCATTCGCACAAGATAATGAATATGCCAAGGCTTTTGTCTCAGGCTTTAGGAAATAGTCGTTTTTATCTGGAGTTAAGGTGCTCTATGAATAGCATAGCCTACACTTAACGTGGATACTAGTGTACATGTACTAGACTAGGGTTTTATTCCCCTATTTCGCTAAAGTTACCAGGGCCACCGTGACATTATGTGCTTATGCGCTTTGCGGTTCTGTCTCCTTGCCGAGTTTCGTCTTTATTGGACGCGACACTAGCATTCGTTCTTACCACATGTACAGATCACTTGACGAGATTGTATCTGAAGTTCGAATCATTTCGAACACTAGAGGATGAGATGCAAGTACTATAGTATTCGGCGTGGTTTACGAGTCGAGTAAGTCTCTGCACTATGGAAGTGAGATGCAATCGATCAGAGTACAAAGGCCTACTCAGTGGTCAGGCTCGTAAGCAGTATGTGTTGTTTGTTGTTTGATTAAATGAGAACGAGTGTGTACCATCTTCGAAAACTAAAGACCACAACTTTCTGAATTGAATCGAGTCTGCATGATGTGAATGATACGATATGTATGTTTGATTGCGATCCGATATCGCCTTGTAATGCTATTGAATTATTGTGATACTACTGATATGCTATTATATGCTATTTGCCTTCATAATTGAATATCATGCTTATATGATTTATCGCTTTAAACCGCATGCTTATTATGACCTATATGTCTTTATATGCTATATGTAATAAGCATGTTTATGTTTTTATCATAATGTTATGTTTATAAAGCGATAGTAATAAACCAAAGTAATTGAAATCGAGGGTAAGTATGAGCATAGCTAGTCACTGTCCGCTCAGCGGGCATCCCCCCAACAGTTTATTGTGCAGGAAAAGCGTGGACCGGATGCTTGGATTTTGGGACGGGACCAGCTTATATTTTATTGCTTGACCTTAGTTTGTTTTCGAGAGAGATGTAATATATACAACTTTACTCTTTTAAATTCCGTACTTAGAGTTGATTTATTCAACTCTTGAACGATGTTTGTAATATTTGGGTTTTATGTATAATTAATGACGCTGGTTTAAGACTTAATTAATTTCCGCCTTAGTAATTAAAGTCGACTAAAAACCAGGTTGTTACACACATACACCAAGCTCCTCGCAGATTTTAAGGACGTCTTTGCCTGGTCATATAAGGACATGCCCGGCATAGACCGCGAGATAGCTGAACACCGCATCCCGATCAAGCAACGTTCCAGACCCGTCAAACAGAAGCTCCGACGCATCAAACCAGAATGGTCTCTCATGGTCAAAGAAGAGATCGAAAAGCAACTACAAGCTGGATTCATCCGAGTCATTGAATACTCTGATTGGGTCTCCAACATGGTTCCAGTCATGAAAAAGAACGGCAAAATACGAGTATGTGCCGACTTCCGTGACCTAAACAAAGCCTGCCCAAAAGACGATTTCCCACTACCTCACATGGACATCCTAATCGACAACACAGCAGACCACGCCTTACTGTCATTCATGGATGGATATGCAGGATACAACCAAATCAAAATGGCAGCAGACGACATGCCAAAAACCACTTTCGTAACCCCCTGGGGAACATATTGCTACACAGTCATGCCATTTGGGCTCATAAATGCCGGCGCTACCTACCAACGTACCGCCACCACCTTGCTCCACGACATGATGCATAAGGAGGTCGAGGTATACGTCGACGACATGATCGTAAAGTCAAAGGAAAGGGACAACCACGTCACAAACCTTCGGAAGTTCTTCACCCGAATTAGGCAGTATAAGATGCGACTAAACCCACAGAAATGCACCTTTGAGGTCCCATCAGGCAAGTTGCTGGGTCACATAGTAAGCCAGCGCGGGATCGAAATAGATCCAACCAAAATCAAGGCAATAATGGGTATGAAACCGCCAAGCAACATCGACGAAATAAGGAGCTTTTTGGGACAAGTCCAATATATCTCCCGATTTATCAGCAAACTCACCATGATTTGTGAGGCAATCTTCAAAAAATTGAAGAAAGAAGAGCATACGAAATGGGACGACGATTATCAACAAGCATTCGACAAGGTCAAGAGCCTGCTCACAAATCCACCCGTTCTGGTACCCCCACAAAAGGACTTGCCCCTATCGCTATACTTAACGACCACGCCAAACGCTATGGGTGCCATGCTCGCCCGAGAAGTGAACAACGAAGAACGGGCCATCTACTACATCAGCAAAAAGTTCCACGATTACGAAACTCGGTATGAACCAGTCGAGAAAAGCTGCCTCTCGCTTGTCTGGGCAACCAAAAAGCTCAGGCACTACCTACTCACTAGCACAACGAGAGTCTACTCCCTAATGGACCCCCTCAAGTACCGATTTGAAAAACCAGTCCTAAATGGGCGTATGGCCTGATGGACTTTACTCCTCGTCGAGTATGAACTCAAATACCTCCCTCTGAAAGTGATCAAGGGAAGAGCAGTTTCCGACTTCCTTGCAGAAAATGCTATCATCGAACAACCCATGATCGATACAATGTCATTTCCGGACGATGGGATCTTCGCCATAGAAAGGGAGTACTGGCAATTATACTTTGACGGAGCATCAAATTACCGCGGCTACGGAGTAGGAATACTCTTAATATCCTCAAATGGTGACCATACTCAGCTCTCGATCAAGCTCGATTTTAGCGTCACAAACAACGCCGCAGAATACGAAGCCTGCATTTACGTCCTGCAAGCCGCCATCGCCCTCAAAATAAAGAACCTGCGGGTGCATGGAGATTCATTCCTCATCATAAATCAAGTGACCGGGGCATGGAAGATCATGAGCGAAACCCTCACCAAATACCAAACAAAAGTACAAAAACTCCTAACCAACTTCGACAGCATCGAATTTTACCACCTCCCAAGGGAAGAAAACCCGGTTCTTGAAGCCTTGACCGTCAAAACTCTCATCCCTCCTCAACATGCCACCAGACATGAAGTTACTACCCATCATCGTCGAAAGACGTGACGAACCAGCATACATCCATACCATTGACCTGGACGAAGCCGAGCAGACAGAGCCTTGGTATCAAGCCATAATCAACTACAAAACAGACAACACTTACCCACCCGACACCGATAAACGTGGACAGAGAGCTATCAGACTCCTAGCTTCCCAATTTGTGCTAGAGATGGGACAATTACTCAAGAAAACACCACAAGGGACGCTGCTCATATGTGTCGACTACAAGAAGGGGCAGGAAATCGTCACGCAAGTCCACGATGGCGAATGCGGACCCCACATGAACGCTCGAGCACTCTGCAAACAGATTCTACGACTAGGATGGTATTGGACGACCATGGAAGCAGACTGCATCCAATACGTCAAGCACTGCCACAATTGCCAAATTTTCAGCAACGTCCAACATGTACCACCTTCACCACTATACAGCCTAACCTCACCCTGGCCCTTTTCAACGTGGGGCATCGACGTGATAGGAAAAGTCCACCCCATCGGAGCCGGAGGTCACCGCTTCGTGCTGGTGGCCATCGACTACTTTACTAAATGGGTAGAAAGATCTTTCGAACCCTCGGCTCCAAAGAAGTCGCCAAATTCATACAGACAAACATTATATGCCGATATGGCATACCCTATGAGTTCATCAGCGATCAAGGCTCGCACTTTCAGCGCGAGACGGAAGCTATACTCACAAAATACAACATCCAACATCACAAATCCTCGCCCTATCGACCCCAAACCAATGGAGCCGTTGAAGCAAAGAAACAAAGCGGTCGTTACCATACTCGAGAAGATGATCGGCGATTGCAAAGATTGGCCCAACAAGATACCATATGCATTTTGGGGATACCGCGACTACCATTCGCAGACGCCCACGTGCATGACCCCTATTTCCTCACCTATGGCATGGAAGCCGCCCAACCATGGGAATAGAAATACGATCTACGCATACTAATGGAAAGTAGCATCCCGAAGCGAGAATGGGCGTGAGCAGATGCGAGCGGCGCATGCTCTGGGACGAACGCCGATTGCATTCCCTAAGTACCGCATTTAATGTACCAAGCCCGACTACAACGAGCATTCAACAAACGAGTTAAGCCACGAAACATAAAAGTAGGTGATCTCGTACTAAAGTCAGTCCGAGCACCACTTCCAGTCGACCCACGAGGAAAATTCAAGCCTAACTGGGCTGGACCCTACCTCGTCAAGGAAATCTTCACAGGCGGAGCAGGAAAACTAACCGACTTGGACGGTCAAGAGTTTAACCTAGCAACGAACCTCGACCAGCTCAAAAAGTACTACCCTTAAAAATGCCTTGCAATGTATCTATAAAACGCGAAATTTTCTAAACAGCAATTCATGGACCGACATGTCTTTAAACATGTTCATGGACCGACATGTCCTTAAACATGTTCATGGGCCGGCATGCCCCTAAACATGCTCTTTCTCTCTACAAAAATCAAAAACACAATTCATGGGCCGGCATGCCCCTAAACATGCATCCACCAAACACAATTCATGGACCGGCATGCCCCTAAACGTGCACATTCACCACAAAAAAGCAAACACAACTCTTGGGCCGGTATGCCCCTAAACGTACACTTCTGAACTACGCCGGTTTGATTCCATTTTTCGTGGATACGTAGGCAGCTTTGTAAAAATCGCAACCGATATTCAACACAAAATGACACGTCCAAAGCTTAAAAAAGTCAAGGACATAGTCAACACAAAATTCGTCCTGCAAACCTAAGGGTAAAAGGACAACATTCAACACAAAATGACACGTCCAAAGCTTAAAAAAGTCAAGGACATAGTCAACACAAAATTCGTCTTTTAAGCTTAAAGGTAAAAAAGAACGACATTCAACACAATACGACAAACCCGAAGCTTAAAAAAGTCGAGGGAATAGTCAATACAAAGATTTCCTAAAAACCATGCTTGCATTCTAACCTTTGAAAAAAAGATTAGAGCCAAGGAATTTCACACAGAATAACAAGCAAAATGAGGCAAGGTCGTAAATAAAAAACCTGATTTTTATTAATCTTAAAAAGAACGGTTACGTTTTAGATTTTTTCAGACGTAGGAGCATAAACTACACTAACAAACACTACAATATATTACAGTACAAATCCCGGCATGTACATCGGGTTTAGGATAGACAATATAATACATAACACAAAATAGTACGAACATAATACTAACAAACCAGCAACAAAACCACACTAGATTCCCTTAAACCACCGAACCTTTCGACTGAGCGGGTAAGCACCGACCCTCAACCCCTGCGGCGATCCCCAACATTACCATGACGACCTGGAGCACCCGGCCCTGGTATGCGACGACGACCAAACACACACTCCGCCACTGAAAGAGGCGCCGAGCTCGAAGCATCACCCCCACCTCTGTTACGTCCAAAGCGAATCGGGTCATAGGCAGACGTCGGCGGAGTCTCGTTAAGCTCTAAGGCACGAAGACGAGCCCTCTCATGAGCACTTTGAGCAACGGTCCATTTAACATAGGCTCTCGATACCCGGATCGTCCCAGCAGTACCAGCTACAAGCCACTTAGGGCGTATGATCCAACCACCAGCCCACTCGTCAGTCACCTGGTTATTCAACACAACCATGTCCTGTACCTTCGTGTCGTGGCCAAGGATGAACTGTTCATACCCTATTTGTCGCCTAACTCGCAGAGGGTGGATATAAACGCCCATCTCAAACCCACATAAGAGAACTCCGGAGGGACCATCACCTACTGCGCTAGCCGTCACGTCAATTATCCCCCACCACGGAACCGACCAACGGATAGCACATGACCTCACAAACTCAGGGAAGTAGTCACTAGGACGTTCGTCTGGACCCGACCACCGCATGTAACGGCTGGTGATACCCCCTGCGACATACTCAACATCAAAACCGAAGTCGTTCAACACGTTCAGACGCTCCATCAGCCACAACTGGAGAATCAAGGGACATCCTCGGTACGCATGCTCCCTATTGCATGCCCGGTCATCCAATCCAAGGATCGACTCCGCTAGAATTAAAGCAGAAGGATTGCAACCTATTTCCATCTGCTCCACGACGGCAATTAAACGCGGATCTCCCAACAACCCCTCGGATACAGAGTCCGGGAACATGTAGCAGTGTACCAGGCAAAAGGCCAAAGCCCTCCTCCTGGCCACAGCAAAGATATGCCCATTCTCGTCATTCCTAAACCATTGACACAAACGATGGAGGTTGACACGGCTCCCAACAAATAGCTCTTCCACCTCGTCCCGGGTCATCTGGAGGTAGTTCTGAACCTGCCTCTTATAGCCAAACTCCTGCCTGACGCATACCGGCAAGCTAATGCCCACCCACCCACCAATGGCTCCAAACTCCTCAACTAGAGGGCAAACCTCTCCGCAAGGAAAGCGGAACACGTGAAGGCTTGGATCCCAATAGTCAAGACAAGCGTCCAGGAAGTCGTACTCCATTCGAACCTGCCTTAGCCCACGAAATACGCCAACTCCGTAATCTTTCAAAAGCTTCTTCTCGATACCCGACAAGGACGCACACCAACGGCGCAAATTCCCTTCAAAATTCTCCATAATTCGACAAATGTTCCGTAAATATTCTGAAAATCGAGAATGGGAAATGAAAGGATGAGTGAAATGAGCTAACTTAGCCCTCCTTTTATAGCCGAGATTTGCAAGACGAAATACAACACAAAAACTTAAACGCTAGAGAACAAGCGATTAAAATAAATCAAACAAAAACCAAAAAACAAAATTGTAATCGCCTGTAAACAGGCGATTAAAAGTAAAATCGCCTGTTTACAGGCGATTTTCTTTTTCTTTTCTGACAAAATTATTCGATTTCTTACACTTCTTACACACCTATACCCTAAAATTTTTAACTTATTACCCCTACACTATTTTTACCGACCTCCTAGCCGACAAGCATTTACGACCGACGCTGCGTCGTCTCGATTTGCGTAATCGACTCCCGTCTCTCGTATTTTTCATTTTTCACAAAACACGATAATCACACAAAAATTAAACCCCACACAAAATACGATTTTCGCATTCACAATTTTTGTCTCAAAACGTCGTTTTAGCTCACATTTTTATAATATCAAAAGCGACTTTTTACGAGTCTAAAATATTTTTCTAAACAGCATTTTTAAAAACTCCACATTCGCTTTTAGTTCGGTCATTAGCGAGTCAGTCTCAATCGAGACATATATATATGCTTTTACGACTAACAATGTTTTGCAGTGCACGCTTCAAGAAGCAAATACGCGAGGATTTCAGACCCGGCTACGACGCAGGAACGTATTTTTCGCAACAAGACAAAATAACCGAATTAAACCCATAAACACCCACAAAACCAGAAAATCAACCCTACACAAAGTCCCGATAAATAAACCGTTACAAACAAAATATTAATACAAGTCCAAAATATAAAACCAACAAGTTCAAAGCCTACTGCGAATGGTCGCCACGCTGTAAGACAGCACGCAGGGAATCAATCTCAGCACGCGCCCTATCCAACTCCCCTGCGTACCGACCCTCTAGCTCTGCCCGGACTCTCGCCAGCTCCTCGGCATGCGCAGCCTCCAGCCGACGCGATCTCGCACCTCCTCACCACGACCGCTAACCAAGTCGGCGTCGGCGCCTCCTCGAGCCCTGCAAGCATCCACGACCTTCGTTCACGATCGCCCTCCACCGGGTTCGCGCGCCACTGCCTCCTGTGCACCTCAGCCGTCACCTGCCAAGACACGAGAATTACGTTTAGCTTTCCAACCTGGGGGCTATAATCAAAAACCGCTTCAACAGAGTTTTACTAATGATTTTACAATAAAACCTTACTCAAACTGGGGGCTATAATCAAAAACCGTTTCAACAGAGTTTGACTAATGATTTTACAATAAAATCTTACTCAAACTGGGGGCTATACTACATAATACTCATGCTGTACGAAGAAGAAAGTGAATACCTTTTTCACGCGCGGATCCCACCTCTCCAGGCCCGCATCGGTCACCACGGACATAGACGCAGGCAACACAATCGAATCTTTGGCGACCGTGGCACGACCAACAGATCCTCGACGAACGGAGGAGGCTGGAACTCAAGATCAGGATCACGTCGGTACAAAACAAAAACAGGGTAAATTTTTGCTTTTAAAAAAAAAAAAAAAAAAAACAAAAAACAAAAACGCAAAAAAGAAAAAACAACAAAACATACCTCGATCACAGCGTCAGCAAGGGCATGCTGTGCCCAAGTCACGTAATCCTCAGCCGGCCGCAGCAGGGAGTCGGACTCACCCTCATGGTACACGTCACGACGCTCGTTAGCGTCGGGCGTCTCCACAAACAAAACCGAGGGCGGAGGAGCAGGTACGATGAAGCCGCCACGACCCGTCTGCGCAGACAGACGCCTTCGCAAGTACCAAGACGAGCCAGATCGGGTCTCGATCTCTACCGCCGTCCGTCAAGGGGACCAAAGCAAGCTGCAATCGTCGGAGGGACGCCGGTAAACTACCTCCAAGGGTCGCGAACGAATTACAAAACAAAGCCAAATTATAAACCACAAAAACAAACACAAACCCAAAAACAAGCTACAAAAGACCAAAGTACAAAACCCAAATACCCTTACCTTATCCACGGTCATCCCGTTGAAGCGCACCCGAGCCGCATCGTAGTTTATGCCAATACCTTTCCGATCCGCTGTCGCGTAGGCATGGAAAGCCGGATACTGCGCCTCAACCTTGAACCTGTCCGGAAGCAGAGAGGGGAAGTGAGCGTAGCGCCAAGACTGCAAGCAATCAGAATACAACGTTACAAAAGGAAAGCAAAGACAAGATAATAGGACTCTGCGAAATCAAAACTTACCTCCATCAGAAGACCAGGGCCCACAAGAGACACATCTGAATCCTCGTCAATCCGGTCAGGGCGCACCGCGTCCCTCAGATACCGGATCAACAGGCCCAGAGCAGGAGTAACGCAGTCGAAGTCACCAAGACGTGACATGTCTGACAGAGCCATCAGCACAGCCGTCGACGCTCGCTCCCCCTTGTCGCCAAAGTGGGTGGCCGTCAGGAACCACCACAACCACAGCCGGGCCCTCTACTCAGCGCTCGCTCGAGTAGACCCTTTCTTCTTCTTCTTCTTCTTCCCCTCGAAGAAGTCAGCAAACCAAATAGTCCGGGGCTGAAACGTGTGCTCCTCACCTATCCCACACCGAACCCCGTCACCAATCAACCGCACGACGCGTGGACTATCAATAGGAGGGCGCTCACGTCCCCAGTCAAGCACGCCCTCACCATGAGGCAGCCCCGTGACAACTGCCCACGAAGAAGGAGTCACGCCAATCTCGTAACCAGGCATGTGGAAGGTGTTGGTCGTATCTCAAAACCTATCCAGCAACGCCCGAAGCACAGTAAGGCGAGAGTTCACCCCATTACCCCGCACCTCCCTCCACTTCTGCACCAGGGGACCAAAAGCCGTCCCGAGCACTATGTCCCGCTCCTCCTGCGTGAGCCTCCCATCAAACACCGTCCGAAACCCAGAGAAGGTCCTCATCGAGCCTAACGGGAAACCGACCTTCACTCGAATCGACAAGTGCTCCAAGCGACTCCAAACCAGAGTCACGCCATCCCAGTCAATGGCCACCTGCGACCACAAGCGCGGACCATGGGGATAATTAGGCCTCTCGCCTAGCTCGTCAACCATCCCCATGAAAACCTCCGTCGTAGCCTCAAGAGCTGCCGTACCTGCGTCATGGGCCGGACCCTCAGCCTGCCTCGGCCTCGCATGGCCTCGGCCTGCCTCGGCTGCGCATGGCCTCGACCTCGGCATCACCCTCGCGCTGCTCCCGAGCCTGGCCTGAACGACCCGACCTGGCGGCCCCGCGGCGGCGGCCGGCTGACTGGCGGCGTCGGCGGCGGCTGGCGGCGGCGGCGGCCGCGCCTCGGCCGATCTCGACCTCGGCGGCTGACCTCGGTAGCGGTCTCGTCAAGATCCTCATCCTCGTCACTCAAGACTCCTCCAACTCGAAGCGATCCTCGTGACGGCTCCGGACCGAGCACGACCACGCCTCGCGTGACCTCGCTGTGGTCTCCTCGCCCCAACCTCCTCAAAATACGGCAACCTCGGCTTTGGTCCTTGCCACCACCTCGGCGAAGACGAGCTCGGCGCCGTGGCTCATGCCGCCTCACCAGAAGCCTCATCCACCTTGCGCTTCTTCCTCGGGTTCCTCCGACCGCGACCACGGCCTCTAACCTGGCCCCCTCCAGGAGCCGCAGGCACCGCTGGCAACGCTGCGGGCTACGCGTCCTGCAAAGCCCCTGCAACAACGCCACGACCTCTGCCTCGGCCCCCTCCCGAAGCCACAGGCGTCCCTCCAGCACCGCTACGACCACGTCTGTTACACCCCGGCCCCAACCAAAGACCGAAATGTCATTCACGGTAGCTTGCCAGGCTGCGTACATCGCCCACAAACCAACACGGGCCCTTTCCAGCGCATTTTGTCCTCACTCGTGATCATCCTGAGAACTTCCCAGGAGGTCACCCATCCTAAGACTACTCTCCAACAAGCACGCTTAACTGAAGAGTTCTTAAGATGAGCCACCAGAAAAGAAGATGCATCTTGTTGATATGAGTAGCACTTACAATCCTTTTAAGCACTAGGTCACTTGAGCTCATCACATGGACCACATCAACAGGGAACCCGACCCGAATAACCTCGGACAACACCGGGTGTTACACACCCCCACTTGAAGAACGCAACGTCCTCGTTGCGCCTGGTACCTACTTACAATATAGCATTCCAGAATCCTCCCCAGCTAGGTGCGTACCTAGGATTCGACCACACGGCTAGGTGCGTACCTAGGATTCGACCACACGGTCGCCGGGTTGCTCTGATACCATTTGTAACACCCCGGCCCCAACCAAAGACCGAAATGTCATTCACGGTAGCTTGCCAGGCTGCGTACATCGCCCACAAACCAACACGGGCCCTTTCCAGCGCATTTTGTCCTCACTCGTGCGCATCCTGAGAACTTCCCAGGAGGTCACCCATCCTAAGACTACTCTCCAACAAGCACGCTTAACTGAAGAGTTCTTAAGATGAGCCACCAGAAAAGAAGATGCATCTTGTTAATATGAGTAGCACTTACAATCCTTTTAAGCACTAGGTCACTTGAGCTCATCACATGGACCACTTCAACAGGGAACCCGACCCGAATAACCTCGGACAACACCAAGCGTGCTCTGATACCATTTGTAACACCCCGGCCCTAATCAAAGGCCGGAATGTCATTCACGGTAGCTCGCCAGGCTGCGTACATCGCCCACAGACCAACACGGGCCCTTTCCAGCGCACTTTGTCCTCACTCGTGCGCATCCTGAGAACTTCCCAGGAGGTCACCCATCCTAAGACTACTCTCCAGCAAGCACGCTTAACTGAAGAGTTCTTAAGATGAGCCACCAGAAAAGAAGATGCATCTTGTTGATATGAGTAGCACTTACAATCCTTTTAAGCACTAGGTCACTTGAGCTCATCACATGGACCACTTCAACAGGGAACCCGACCCGAATAACCTCGGACAACACCGGGTGTTACAGTTGGTATCAGAGCACTATGCTCCCGACGCACACTTTAAAAACCCCTTTTAAAAAAATTTGAAACTTTGTTTAAAAATTTGAGAGATGGGTAGATCTTAAGGACTTGTATGAGTAGTCTGATTGTGTCTGTTAACCCAAATTTGGTGGCTAGCACCAATGGGTTCTAACCAAACTTCTTTGTTGCAGAAAATGACAAGAATAGCAGAAGAAAGTTGAAGGTCTTAAAAACATCATTCTTTTCTCTTTTCGTTTTCAATTTTTCCTAACCTCTTCTTTTTTTTCGTTTTCAATTTTTCCTAACCTCTTCTTTCTTTTCGTTTTCAATTTTTCCTAACCTCTTCTTTCATTTATCATTTCTTTTCAAGTTTCGAGGACGAAACTTTTTAAAGTAGGGGAGATTGTAACACCCTGTATTTTTTATAATTAAATTAAAATATATTATCAGTTTTAATTTTGTAAAACTAAATTTATTTTTCGTAACACCTTAAATATTTAATAGTTTTATATAATATTTGTGAACCTTTAAATAATATGTTTAGTACTATTTTTATATAAAAGATAATAAATCATTTATGAAATGTTTGCTTTTATAAAACAGCATAATTACTTTATATTTTAAATTAAGTGGTTAAATTATGATTTTCGACCCATTAATTTAGTACTATTATTATTTTATTTTCATTACATATTTAATAGTTTTTAAGCTGGTTTTGAGACCTATTCATTTATAAATACTATATTAAATATTTCTCGGTACTAGAAATTAATAAATTACTTGGAAAACAAATTATTGTATACAAAAATAATACTACTACTTTATAATAGTAAAATAGAAAAAATTAATAGTATTTTCTATGGTTATAAATATTTGTTATCATATGAGTACTAGTATTTCCTAAAATATCAATTTGACTTATTTTATGTATTTTTAACTATTTTGATTAAGATTAGCTTAAAATTAAATTAATTTATTTTTCTTTTTGAGGAAGTATTAGAATTAGAATTTTAATAGGAGTAGGAGTCTTGCTAAACACTCCATATTATATACTCCGTACATAAAACCAAACCAAATCAATTATTCATGTACTCCGTAAAAACCTAGTGTGTTACAGCGACTTCCGCTTCAAATAAAATCCCACCATTAACGCCTCTTCTACCTTCCTTTACTCCTTCGTTTTGTGACGGTTTTCCTCCGTTCTTGCGTCAAAATTATCCTCTCTTTATCCTCTTCACATTAAGGTAAGCTATACTCCGTTTCGTCTCAGTTATTTCCGACCGCCGTCTATTCTGTTGCTTTCAAAACGCCCTATTTATTCTTGTCATCACCTTTTAATGATCATATGAGTGAAGTCGGAGGATCCCAACGCCAACCCGTACAAGATAGGTGACTCAATTGAGGACTAGCGCGAAAAGGTAACGGTGATGACGTTACTCGGTATTACGTTACTCTAAGGCTTGTGTGTCGTGTTATGTGTCGTGTTTAATGCGTGTGATATACCCATTGTCGTGTATAGTTGTGTGTTCGAATCTATCAAGAGTAAGTGAGGATGTTTGTGAAGAGGCTGGACGTTTAATTTGTGAGTGAAAGTATGTATGTATGTGTTAACTGTGAGTTACTCGTATAGTCGTATGTGTCAAATATGTTGTTTGTATGTAATGACTTTGTGTATGTATGTTTGTAAATATAATAAGAATATGTGGAAACATGAGTACATAAAGTGTATTAGTAAAAATAGTTAAATAATTATATTTATATACTACTCTATTGGGAAGTTACGGAGTACATGATTACAGTGATTGTTATTGTGATGATATGATTATAGCATAGTACGTAATTTATTTGGTTGACTTGTTGTATGCTTGAGTTGAGTGTGCGTACGTGCACTGTTGGGCACGTGCGTGAGGAGATACGACGTCTTTTGTAGGACGGATGCCGCCTGTCGTGAGTTCTCAACCGTTTTTGTCGCGGCTCTGAGACTATGGTTTGATTATTATGTCGACACCGTTTTTGTCGCGGTGACACCGTTTTTGTCGCGGTGGGTTTGGCCAAATTTAGACAGTTGAGGAACTTTTGTCGTTCCGCCATAGGGTTGGGACTTTTGTCGTTCCGGGGTGTTTTGTAGCACCCAGTACTCCGTGCTTACTCTTGCGATTGATTGTTGATTGTTGTTGATTGATTGTCACTTTGTTGATGGCATTCAGTTTGTTGATTATTGTATGTCACTTTGTTGATGACAGTTGAGATTGTATATTGATCGTGGTAACGTTGTGCCTTATTATTGTTGGATGTTGTGGATTATACTTTGATCATAGGCCGTAGGCCAGGTAAGGTACTTGTTGAGTTGTATTGAGATTGACATTTTATTAGCTGTTTTATTTATCTGTCAACTTTATTGTGATGTAATATGGCTGGGAGAACGTCTGAGTTACTCCCCACTGACTGTGGCTGTCATTTTCTTGTAAAATGGCAGGTTGATGATCAGGTTTCTGCTTTCGGGGTTTTTGGAGTGAGCTAGCGAGCGTCACTTTTTTATTTAGAAGAACTCTTTTAATAAATTATTTTATTTTGGTACCTTTTGTTTCTACTTTAAAGGGGTATTTATTCCCTGGTTTTGTAAACTCTTAAATTATATTTCTTTAAAGCCTTTTCAGTTTTTAGTAACTACGCGATTTTCAAGGTGTTTCCGCCACCTTTGTTCCGTTTGATCTTTATTTTTGTACTTTTAATTTTTGGTAAAAATCGCGGGTGTTACAACATCCCCGCAAAGACCCTGCAGCTTCGCCCCGACCTCCACCACGGCCTCCCCCAGGAGCCTCAGACGTCTCCACAGCAGCGCCACGTCCACGCCCCTACAAAGACTCTGAGACGACACCCTGAGCCTGACCTCGGCCACCAACAGGAGACCTCGACGACCCAGCAGCAGCTCCACTACCGCTACCATCACCGTAAGACCGGCCCGCTTCAACGACTCGCCTCTCAATGCACCACATTAGAAAAAGTCGGGCGACTAAGAAGAACGCCACGACCGCAACACTAATCGACGGCTCGGGACCACCAGAACAAAGACCATGTCCAAAGCCACTCGCAGAAGGCCCAGACGACGCACTGACAGCACCGGCACCACTAGCAGAAAAGGCAGGAGACTCCACAACGGCGCCCTGAAACTCACTCCCTGGCGTCGTAGAAGCTCCAGGCGTCTGAGGAAAAGCTCTCAGCAAGTCCGACTGAGACGGACCTTTGGAAACATCCAAGGGCGCAGGCATATCTGAAGTAGGAGTATGCTCGTCCCTCAGAACGGTAAAGTCAACGCCAGCCAAGACCCGATCCATGTCACTGGAAGTAGGTACTGAAGGCTTAGGATCACCTGCACAAGATTCAAGGGCATACTCAGACAACGGCAATAGCAGGTCACTCAAAGAAAGCAGAAGCAAGCAAAAACGACGGAAATCGAACATTAGGGCCTACATTATCCACCGATAAGGCCAAAACGGAGCAAAAACGCAGAAAATCAAATTCCATGAGACGTATACGATATATACGTCCTACTCAGTCAAGTCAAGAGCAAACACGCGCAAAAGCAGCAGAGAACTAGCCAAAACAGCAGAAGACAAGCCTTTTTAACCCAAAAATAGCAGAAAAGGGAAAAACGCTACAGAAAGCCTGAAACCCACATTTTCTAAGACAGACCCAACCCATAAATCACGATAAGCACGTCCAAAAAATTTCATACGAAAACGATGTCCCGAACGCCTCGACTGAATAGCTTTTACAAAATACTTACAAACTACAAAAACGGCCTTTTCTTGACCGTAACTCAACCAAAAAGCCCCCACTTCCCGCAAAACAACCCCCTAGCTAACACAAACGACATACATTACCATACATTCCATGAACGGGGCACAAAAGCAAGGAAAAGCGATTTTTGGAAACCTAGCCTAAACTACAAAAAACGCTCCAAAACACCTCCAAACAACACATTTCCTACAAAACAAAGCCAAGTATGTACCATGCTAGCCATAACAATGCAATACAGAGAATTCGGGCAAGTTTCGGAACCGAAAAATTTCGACCAAAATTTCGGCCCTTATACCAAATCATTCGAAAATCACGGTTTTTCAGGCCGTTTTTCGCACACGAGCCACCCAAACCTCCACACAGGCATGCTACAACATTTTGAAAAAAACCAAGCCACTCGGGATCGCCTTACGCTACAAAAACAGAGCACAAGCCCCGATTTTACCCCCTCCTACACGGTTTTTTACCCAAACGAACCGTTTTTCGCGACCATTTCAACAAACCGAACTCATCAACGCGTTATACTACTAATGGGTAAGCTACACTGAAGTTTTGAGCCATTTTCGAGACGTTTTCAAAAATGACCAAAATGCCCCTACACTACAAAACGCACGAAAATCGAGACCACAAGCCGGGTTTTCACACAACGACAGCAAGACAAGCGAGGCAAGCACAATACCAACCATAGCGAGCGTTTTCAAGCAAGGACGAGGGCTAAAATCGAATCAAACCGACATTTTCGACCTAAACCCTAGAAAACGGTATTTCAAGCTAAAACCGACTCAAACCAAACTCAAAACACGAAAAACCAAGTGAGTTGAGTACGTACCTTGGTCCATGATGAATTGTAGGAGTCGGAAAATCGATTTTTAGTCAAGAAAATCGCCAAGACAAGTTTTAAAGGGTTTCGATTTTGTTTTTATTTTCGGATGAAATGAATAAGCCTCCCCTCTCTCTCCCGTGTTTTAACCAAAAAACACCAACCAAAAACCTAATCGCCAGTAAACAGGCGATTAAATTTTAATTCGCCTGTTTACAGGCGATTACATTCTTATCACATGGGTTTCAGTTTTGTTTTGGGCCATTTCCTCGGCCCAATACACATTTAACCTTGCTTCAAACACAATTTCAAAACCAAAAACACGTAGCCTCCTCACGATGCGTCCATAAAAACCTAACTTTTTATGACAAAAACACGTAGCCTCCTCACGAGACGTCCATAAAAACCTAACTTTTTATGAGAAACACAAAAACACGTAGCCTCCTCACGAGACGTCCATAAAAGCCCAACTTTTTATGAGAAATGCGCGTAGCCTCCTCAAGAGACGTTCATAAAAGCCTAACCACTTTTATAAAACCAAACCAAAAGCGCGTAGCCTCCTTAAGAGACGTTCATAAAAGCCTAGCCACTTTTATAAAACCAAACCAAAAGCGCGTAGCCTCCTTAAGAGACGTTCATAAAAGCCTAACCACTTTTATAAAACCAAACCAAAAGCGCGTAGCCTCCTTTAAGAGACGTTCATAAAAGCCTAACCACTTTTATAAAACCAAACCAAAAACGCGTAGCCTCCTTTAAGAGACGTTCATAAAAACCTTGCCCTTTTTATGAGAAACACAAAAACACGTAGCCTCCTCACGAGACGTCCATAAAAACCTAACTTTTTATGGGAAAAGCGCGTAGCCTCCTCGCGAGACGTTCATAAAAACCTAGCCCTTTTTATGAGAAACACAGAAACACGTAACCTCCTTATGAGACGTTCACAAAAACCTATCCCTTCACAAAAACACCAACCACTCTTATAAACCAAACCCTAAAACGCGTAACCTCTACTACGAGACGTCCAGCGAAGAAGCGCAAGCAAAGCACAACCAAAAGCGCAAACCAGAAGCGCAAGCAAAGCACAGCCAGGAGCGCAAGCCAGAAGCGCAAGCAAAGCACAAGCAGAAGCCCAAGCGAAGACACAGGCAGAGCGCCAGCTGGGAGTACTCAGGCCACATGCAGGCCGACATGCCCTTAAACATGTAGGACCGTCATGTCCTTAAAAACATGTCGTCCCTCCCCGCATTTCCCGGCGCTAAGTCCTCGTCTCTCCCATAAGACACATGCTTAGCGCCGCCAGGTAGTATCGAGACTGTAATGGTCCGGATACTATCTTTAAGTTTGACTAACGCTTTGTCCAAGCTCGATCAAGCGGGGGCTCCAGATACCGTATCCGTACCCCCCAAAAACAAACCCGATGATGAAAAGGACTTTCATACATGCTTTTAAAAGAGTCGAAACGGTACAAAAGTGTCTAAAACGTATTTAGTCATTTTTAGCGTATTAATTTGGACTTGCATAATCATAAAAATGAATGTCACTCTTAGTCATTATAAGCACAACACGAGCACGAAACAGGAACGTCTTATTAAGCCAAGCCACAAAAACAGCACAACTAGCTACAAAACGGCCCAAACTTACAAAAACGACCCAAACCCCAACACACAAAACGGGCCAAAGTGCGTCCCGTGTCACATTTTCACAAAATTAGGTTCTATATTACCGCAAAATAATATAATTCAATATTATTGTATTTCGAGCCAAAACCGAAAAACACGACAAAAATCGGAGCACGAAAATCGAAATTGGACCAAAAACCGACTAGGCCCAAATTATACTTAACCCACACGTAAATATCTAAATAAAACATAATCATTACTTAATCATACGTCCAAAACTAAAAGGCGGCTAAAACAGCACACCAAAACAAAATACAAATCGCGGTTGAATGAGCGATTAAAAACTTTGTCGCTTTGTCAGCGAGCGATTAAGTTTTTGTTTTGGTGTGCAGCCTTTTTTGTTTTTCCCTACAAAATACAGCCCAGATGAAATTAAATTCGCCTGTACACAGGCGATTAAGTTTTTGTCTACGCATAAACCAACCAACCTCTATAAATACCAACCCACTTCATTCATTTCAATATATCGGTTTTACAAAACACATACAGTACTCACAAAATCCACTCAAAAATACCGTCTTTTCACTTTCGAAAGGTAAACATTTTACCTACGCTCTGGGACGTTTTGAGACTCGGACAAAGGGGTTACATTAACCCCAACCCGATATTGGCATTAGCGAAGCCGTATTCGTAATACGGTTGTAGTAATTCGGATTCATAATCCGTCTAAATCCCGCCAATATCGCATAAATAAACGACTCATTATCACTAAAGCAAACCGACGTCATTTTTATAATTATGCAAGTCCTCATTCATGCATTAAATAACGACTAGAATCACGGATCCAACACTAAATTGTACCGTTTCATAGAGTCTTTTAGCGTGTCAAAACTGAGGGTTTCACAAATTCTTAAAGAGTCAAATATGAGGTCGGAAAATAACGTTTATAGTAATAATTTAGTCAATAAATTATTATTTAACGTACATTTCCCATAGAAAAGTCATTATTTTGACGATTTACATTATTTATGCATTTTAATCGAGTCATATATATTCGCACTTGTACGTAGCGTCATTTTAGCCCAAATATCGAAATTAACTAAATGTTTTCAAATTAGTAGAGACTACTTTTACGTAGGCTTTTTTATTTCAGTTTTCAAAAACACATTTTTGCCAAAACTTTTGAAAAGTAACCTCACTCCCACTCCCCTCTGCGGTTTCAAACCTCGATTGATAGATATCGACGCATCTTGAAATCTGAGACACTCGTGTCTTGTATTTCAAGACGCGTTGAATAGGTTCCAAATTCCTTTAATATTTGGTGGCGACTCCGAAAATACATTTTCAAAAAGGATTTTTCTACTTTTCTTTTTTGATCACAAATTCATGCAATGATCTCCCCCATTTTCTCAAAACCATCGCACTTTTTCCTGCGAGGCGCATTCCGCTTCCCGGCGCCCCCGCACGGGGCGAGGGCGGGCGCGCGCAGGGCGTCGATAGGTCGCTTTCCCGGTACCTTCAATTATCATCAGTTTTTTCTTTGATTTTATTCTGTAATTCATTTGTGGGTTATTGTTATAATTTCGTTTTGGTAATCTCAGATTGTTACTCCCTCCATTCAAATCCAAAAGCATCATTTGCTTTATTAAGTCAACCTTCATTAAATTTGACTCCTCAAATATATCGTGAAATACAAAAAATTAAAATATGAAAATAATATATTTGAATACATTATAACATAATCTTTCACAAAATTAAATTTTTAACGAGAAATTTCCGTGTATACATAGAGAAATTGACGGTCAAACTACCGTCTCGAAGACCAGCCCAATAGTGAATGATGCTTTTGGATTTGAATGGAGGGAGTATAATTTAGTGAATTTGTGGTGTGAATTTAGTGATTTTGAGTACACTGAATTTGGCGTTGTCATTGCTGTGGTGTGAATTTGTGGTATCGTAATCCACGGTTGTCGTTGCTGTTGCTGCATGTCGTCGTAGAAATTTTGATGTTTTAGGTTTTGTTAAGTATCGTTTATTATAACGCTCTTTTAGGTTTTGTTAATGACGGTTTAAGTGTAACTAATGTTCGTATCTCATTGATTGGATTATGTTTTTGTTGAATTCTCTTGTTGATTTTGTTCATTGATTGTCTTTCGTGATCTGTTCTTATTTAGCTTATGTGAAATTTTTCATGTTGATTCAGTCACTGAAATCTGATTTAAACTTGTTGTAGATTGTTTTTTTATTAATCATGTTGAATTCCTTCTGTTCTGGTTATTACAATTGCATTTCATCTTTAGTTTTTCAGTTATGTTAATTTGGATTTGCAAATTGTTCCTTCATCAATTTGAAATCATTTTCCGCAATTTGAGTTTTATCCTCCACCACTGGTTTATGATTGTTTGAACTGTAATTTTGAGTTTTGTTACCGTGATTCAGTGAATGTATGATGCTGCGTACTCCAAGTTCCACAGCACATCACCCATTGTAGGCCTATCACACCCATAGCCAAACATTTTTCTGCTGCTTCTGCAAACTTTTTCATTGATTCCGGGTTAACTGACCCAACTAAAAGGAAAATTTCATTATAGATTTTACATGGTCGACTATGGGTAGTAGGGAGATCATCTTGGTAATTTGGAAAACATGGGTTAGGCCATTGAATGGAATGCAATATATACGGATCATCTTGGTAATTTGGAGATCATTATATGATTTCTAAGTTGAATAAATAAATATTTTGGATAGGGATTAGTAGATGGAAAATTTCTCGTGGATTACTTTATTAATATTTTAGGACTACGGAGTATTATTTTGTTTAGCCATCTCATTCTTTTACTTGAATTATATATTACTAGTTATCTTTTCAAATGTTTCCTAGTTCCACAACTTTGAGTTCATGCCTCAACAGATTTTCTCAGGTCTTACTCAAAATGGTTTACTCACTATTTGCCTTTTCCCTTTTTTTTCCGCTGACATATATTTTTTTGGCTGCCTTGCTTCACTTACTATTGTGCTATTCATCGTGTATGTATGGCTTTTTGGTTTCATTTAATTAGTGTACATCTTGTCTATTCTCTTTTTTATCTACTATCCTTGTTGTTTCTGTACTTTTTTGGACTCTTTTAGTGTCTGAAGTATTCATAGTAACTTCATCTTAGTCTTTAATATTGGTCTAGAATATTAGTTTCAAACAACTATAACAAGACAATTTCACGCACTTCATTTTATTGTTTCCTCCTCCTTTGAGTGTTAATTAAGCGTTGGTGTACAAGGGTTTTCATTTTAATTAATAAATGTTTGTTTTTGGCTATTAGTTACTAGTATGGATCGAAGTTGGTGTTGGAGTATGTGTCCTCCACAATAGTGCGATTACTTAATAAATCTCAATTAAGGAATACGTGGGGATAATCCTGAATAATTGTCAATTGATTAACGTAAATCAATAACGGTTGGCTGACTAGAGTTTGACGTTATTGTCGTGAGAACGGCGGTGATCAATTGATCCCTTTAAGTCACACCTAAAGGAACGTACTCCAAATATTTAAGCTAATTAATTGTATGAGATACGATTATATTAGTGACTTGATAATTTGACTAACGGTTAGTCAGTGTATTGATTTAGAGAGAAATCGAGTTGTGAACTCGGACGTTTGAATTTTATATCGATAAAATTGTTAGAGGAGATGAGAATTAGTGATTAACTGTTAATTCACTAATCGTGTATATTTTACTAATGAGATTAGTAAAAGTACATTTTTAATATATGTGTAGAGTACATGTATATTAAGGAAGAGTTTAATTAATTTACACTTTATTATATTAGATAATTAAGTGATAAATTATAAGTATTTAATGACAAATATTGAAAACAAAATGGGCCATGAAAGGTACATGTTGACCGACCAAATGAGGAGCAAGAGGAGAAGATTCCTTTTGTTTTTTATTCATTTTGTTTGCTTACTTTTGCATGTGAAAAAAGACCATCATTAGCATGCAATTCATTTCTCTTTTCAAGAGAGAAACTCTTCTCTTTTCTCTTCTCAAGGGGGCCGGCCATTTGGAGGGTATTATACACTTCATTTGTTGCTTGTGCTCATATATAATCAAGTGATAAAGAGAGTAAATGGATGCAACTTTCATTTTTATGCTTTTCTCTCCATCTCTCACATCATATTCTCTCTAAACTAATATTCATATTATACTAATACTAAGAGTTAGTAAGAGTAATAATATTCATATTATCAAGTAAGCTATTAAGTGATTTCTAGTCTAAATCACTTGTAGTTTTTGTAGTAGTTCTTGGGTGCCATCTTTTAGGAGGTTTTCTCTTTGAAAACTTGGGTTTCTTTGGAGGATCATCCAAGCTATATCTCAAGAAACTAAACTAGAAAGGAGTTCTAGTTTAGTGCCCTAATATCCTTTAAAAGAAAGGTATAAATTTCTAAACTTGTTAACAATGTAAATTTGTACTACATAGATCTTGCTAAATCAAATTAGAGTAATTTGATTTACACTAATATTTGATTAGTGAATGGGATCCGATCCCTACAAGTGGTATCAGAGACAAGGCTTGTAGTTACAAATTTATTTTGTTGTTTTTGGAGTTTTATGTATTTATTGAGAATAAATAACATAAAATCCGAAAATAGTGTTAAAAATGGTTTTAACACGAGATTTTTATTGCATGCAAATTTTATGGTCTCATGAAATTTCTGGTCAAATTTCGTAATTTTTGGAATTTGTTTGCTAATTTAAATGATTTTTATACAAAACCGAGTCAAAAAGTGTGTTTTTGGCTAAAATAATTACTATAAATAGTTATAGTTCGAATCTGGTCACGAAATTTTTACACAGTGATATTTCATATTTATAAATTCTGCATGTAAATTTTCAAAGTCAGATTTTGAGTTTTGAATATTTATTCATATTTTTGTTTAAAATCGGTATGGTTTGCATTTTATGTCCAAAAATATAGTAAATGTTGTTTTCTGGACATGAAATTTATACCAATATTTTTACAAATTATGAGGATGCTCTCGTATAAATTTGGGATTTTACCTCACTGTTTTAGATGTTTTCTTGATTTTATGAGTTAAAATCGATGAAATCGTATGTTATTTTATATAAAATAATTCGTAAATATTTTCTGGCCAAACTTTTCTTTTCTGATATTTTGGAAGTGTTCCAGAATATACAAAAATTTTTCAAAATAAAAATAATTTTATTTTATTTTATTTTGATTTTATAAAGCTTTATTCATAAAAGGGTTATGATTAAAGTACTTCTAATTAGCAAATGACCATGTTTATGAACTAAAATCACCAAAAGTTAGTATAAACTAATGTTGGGTGTTCTAAAATCAGTTTAGAAGTTTAGTTCAAGCTTAAAAGGTGTTTTAAGCATTATTGATTAATATAAGATTAATCGGTTAAAAAATGAGATCGGTCTGAAACGATTAAATGCGATTATTGTTTAAGGCGATTTTGGCATGTTTTTATTTATAAGCTTTACATCTTGCTTTTTTGGATGAATGTTTATTGTTGAATGAATGTTTATTTTTACTAGTATGGCCATAGTTTGTTATATTTTTACCGATATTACGTAATGAAAGGGAATATCGTGTGGTTTCAGATTAAATGCGATCTCGTATCGCGGTTTGTAATTTTTAATAGTTTATTTCATTTATAAATGTATAATAGGATTGCTTTGTATTCATTTGTAAATCATACTTCTAACTATTTGTAAATCGAAGACCGGGGATGGAGAACGACTTGGAGCCTTAGAAGAGTTCTAAAGCTTGCAAGGAGGAGCCTTGGATGAGATCCTTTATGAAGAGGGACCAAAGGAGTTGGTTTCAATTTGTAACTCCTTGTATTTTAATTACTTTAGGTGGCCATACTAGGTTTATGTTTGCTTGATGCTTGTTTGTTTGCTTATTTTCCGCACACATGCCAAAATCGCCATGCATGCCACGATATCCCACTATGATTGTCGATTTAAGTCACGATTCCTAAATTAGTTCACTTATAAAGAATTTTATGACTAAAATTGACAAGATCACCCACATATTTTATCAAAATGAATTGAGATTAAGCCTTTCCAAATTTAGCAACTATGAACCCCATGTTCGTGAGGACCTCCGCGACGTGGAACCTTGTTACCATGGGTAAGTAGTGGGAGGAAGTCCCATGCTAATTTGGTTTGGACTCAACCGAATAAGAGTTATTTGGGGCTAATCGATGCATTTTAAAGAAAATCATCAACCAAGCATTCTAGTGTAGAATTAGTCAAGTGTTGACTTATCGCTTTTATATAAAAGGAAACATGAGATGTCTAATTTTATATGAAAAACGAGTCTTGGAATCATTTATATAATTTCGTGGGAGATCATTATATAAATGGACATTTGTTTTAAAACCGTTTTAGCAAATGTTATAAATGAACAATGAATGCTTATATATTTCCTCATATTTATTGTAAAATCGTTTATCATGATGGCATCATCATCATCAACTCCCGCGCCTATTTTGGGCAAAGATTCATGGTTGCGAACCGTGATGGATAAGTGTATCCTCAAGGATGACGGTAGCAACTTCGTCGAATGGGATTCGACAATGAAGGGCGCCGCTACATCCGACAATGTGCTCAAGCACCTTACCGATCAACCACCCGCCGAACCCACTTCTCGATCCGGCGCGGCTCGTGCCGCCTATGATGAGTATGTGAAAGTGGACAATGACGTGAAAAACGTCTTAATTTGGTCCATGTCACCCGCTCTCAAACTCCGAATGGTTACTCAAAAAAGTGCATATGCGATATTCACTCGAGTGACAACCATGTTCTCCAAAGCACCGCAAATTAGGCTTTATGAAGCCGCGGTGCGGTTTTTCGATGCAAAGCTTGAGAGGAACCAAAAAGTTGGTCCTCATGTGCTCAAAATGATTGAGCAAATAGACACTCTTGAGCGTCAAGAGTGTGCTATACCGAAAGCTCTTGCGATTAACCGCATTCTTCATTCTCTTCCTAACAAGTTTGCTCATTTTCGAGTAAACTATAACATGAACAACATGGATAAGAGTTACCATGAACTTCATGCACTCTTGGTCCAAGCCGAGAGGGATATGGAAGTGAATGAGGTGGAGAAGAAAGACGTTCTCTCCATGAAAATGAAGAACATGAACTTGGGAGTGAAGAAGGGGAAGGTGGCCAAGAAGGGGCCATCTAACATTGGCAAGGGTAAGGGAAAGGCTATTGTGGAAGGTGTTCCACATAAGACTAAGCCCAAGATCAACAAGGGAAGACCCCTCAAAGACACTTGCAAATATTGTAATGAGGTGGGTCATTGGATGCTCATGTGTCTCAAGTATAAGAAGGATCTCAAGAATGGATGTGAGACATCCAAAGGTATTCCTTCTAATCTCTATATGATTGACATCAATCATGCTTGCATTTCTACATGGGTATTGGATACCGGATGTGGATCTCACCTTTGTAATCATTTGCAGGGGATGAGAAACGTGCGGGCCCTAGCCAAGGGTGATGTAGATCTCCGCATGGGCAATGGAGCTAGAGTAGCGGCCGTTTCCGTGGGAACTTTTGTACTCGCTCTTGCTAGTGGATTAGAGTTGCTTTTGAATAACTGTTATTTTGTACCAACTCTAACCAAAAACATTATCTTCGTCTCCGTGTTAGATGCGGAAGGCTTTTGTTTTGAGATTAAGAACAACCGTTGTACTTTTTCTTTTAATGAAATGGTTTATGGTGAAGCTATTTCAATTGGAGGTATTTATGTTTTAAATGATGTTAATGATGTCTATCATGTTGAGAACAAGAGGCTCAAAACGAATGAATCAAACAAATCCTACCTTTGGCATTGTCGTTTAGGTCACATAAACGAAAGACGCATAAAGAGACTTGTTGAGACCAAGGTTCTCAAACCATTTGATTGCGAATCATATGGTACATGCGAAGCTTGCCTTTTAGGCAAGATGACTCGTCAACCCTTTAGCGGTAAAGGGACACGAGCAAGTGAGGTTTTAGGACTCATACATACCGATGTGTGGTCTATTAAACATCACCGCTAGAGGAGGATATCATTACTTCATTACTTTTACCGATGATTTAAGTAGATATGGTTATGTCTACTTAATAAGGCATAAAAGTGATGCTTTTGAGAAATTTAAAGAATTTCAAAATGAGGTTGAGAATCAATTAAACAAAAGGATAAAAGCACTACGATCGGATCGTGGTGGCGAATATCTAAGTAATGAGTTTGATTCACATCTTAAGAATTGTGGTATAATATCACAATGGACTCCTCCGGGCACACCACAATTAAATGGTGTTGCAGAAAGGAGAAACCGAACTTTACTTGACATGGTTCGGTCTATGATGAGTCAAACTGAGCTTCCTGGATCATTTTGGGGCTTTGCGCTATTATCTGCTGTATTTTCACTAAATCGAAGTCCGACTAAAGCGGCCAATAAGACTCCATATGAGATATGGATGGGAACGGTTCCCTATTTGTCATTCATGAGAATTTGGGGATGTGAGGCATTCGTCAAGAATAAAACTGACGATAAACTCGCTCCAAGGTCTGACAAATGTCTATTTGTAGGTTATCCTAAGGAAACCTGTGGTTATTACTTCTACAACCCTCACGAGAACAAAGTGTTTGTGGCTCGTGATGCTGTTTTCCTAGGAAATGAATTTATTTCTAAGAAACAGAGTGGGAGAAAATTTGAACTTGATGAAGTTCAAGAGCCACAAACCGAGACAGAAAATGAGAAAACCGTTCCCTCGTAAATGCGACACGGTTATAATCCCTAGGAGGTCGGGAAGAGTTAGTCAACAACCTCGACCGTTACCTCTGAACATCGAGGAGGAGGGTGATTTGTTGTTATTCGAAAGCAACGAACCCTCAACCTACAAGGCGGCTATTAGTAGCTGACTCAGAAAAATGGCTTGAGGCCATGAAATCCGAAATGGATTCTATGTACGAGAACCAAGTTTGGGACTTGGTAGATTTACCTGAAGGAGTGCGACCCCTTCAGTGTAAATGGATATTCAAAATCAAACTCGGCATAGATAAACATATTGATGTTTACAAAGCTAGATTGGTGGCAAAGGGCTTTTCACAAGTCCAAGGTATTCATTATGATGAAACCTTTGCACCGCCTGCGATGCTTCGATCCATAAGGGTAATCTCAGCGGTTCCGCATTTCATGACTATGAAATATGGCAAATGGATGTAAAAACCGCCTTCTTGAATGGGATTCTAGAAGAGGAAGTGTTTATGACACAACCTGAAGGTTTTATAGATACATCCAACCCTAAGAAAGTATGCAAGCTTAAGAGATCCATTTATGGTCTTAAGCAAGCATCGAGGAGTTGGAATCACAGATTCGATCATGTTATCAAACAACATGGTTTCGCTCGTAGTGCCGAGGAACCTTGTTTGTACATGAAGTTTAGTGGGAGTAAAGTAACCTTCCTTGTTTTGTATGTGGATGACATACTACTGATTGGAAATGATATTCCAAGTCTGAACTCGGTAAAGGTGGAATTGGGAAACCATTTCCAAATGAAGGACTTGGGAGAGGCACAACGCATCTTGGGTATCCGGATCTATAGAGATAGATCTAAGAGGATACTAGCATTAAGTCAAGAAACTTATATTGATAAGATTCTTGATAGGTTCAATATGAAAGACTCCAAGAGAGGCTTTCTTAGATGAGTGTAGGAATAACATTGAAGAAATCTCAATGTCCTACGACTCCTGCGAAATTGAACGCATGAAATTGATCCCTTATGCTTCCGCCGTAGGATCAATCATGTATGCTATGATGTGCACTCGTCCGATGTCGCTTTCGCTTTGAGCATGACGAGCCAGATCAAGCTAATCCGGTGAGAGTCAGCTGGATATTGTGAAGAACATCCTTAAGTACTTGAGAAGAACTAAGGATTCGTTTCTAGTGTTTGGAGGAGAACTTGAGCTACGTGTAAAGGGTTACGGATGCAAGTTTCCAAACCGATGGGGATGATCCAAATCCCAATCCGGCTATGTCTTTATGTTGAATGGAGGAGCTGTTTGTTGGAAGAGCTTCAAACAGAGTGTCACCGCGATTCTACGACTAAGTCGAGTATTTGGCAAGATCTCAAGTCGCTAAAGAAGGCGTGTGGATTCGGCAATTCTTGGATGGACTAAGAGTAGTCCCTAGTGCCGTGGATCCCGTCCTTTGTTTATTGTGATAACAGTGGGGCTATTTTCCAAGCGAAGGAGCCCAAGTCTAGCAACAAGTCTAGACATCGTTTGAGGAAATACCACGTTATTAGAGATAATGTGGAGAGGAAGGAAATAGACATTTGTAAGGTTGGGACAGGCGATAACATCACCGATCCTTTAACCAAGCCTCTTTCGAGGGCTAAGCATGACGCAGACACCGCCTCTATGGGGTTGCGGCGTATGCCGATTTCCTTTAGTTTCGTAATATGTAATTGAACGATGTATCTTTTTACATATATGAAAATAACATTCATTGTTTTTATCTTAAGTCATTATGAATGCATACTTTGTTTATCCGAATATTTGTGTGACAATTTTGAACGTATTCAAGTGAACGGCATAAACTAAGTATTTGGTCCCTAGTCTCTCATATGAGGTGACGTCTCCGAGAGACTAGAGTGCAAGTCGATCGATGGTGAGGTTCAACACCATAGGGTCATATGTGATGACTGATCGTTTGCATAGACAGACTGTGAAGAACACTCTGTCGGACAGTGACGCTTATAGAATTCCTTTTCAATGAGATCAAACCTGGTCGTGGTGGGAATTCTATAGTATTCCTTTGAGTCGATTCTTTGACCGAGCCGATTGTCCGAGTCTGCGCGGTTCCGAGTGACTTTCATTTTGTCCTAAGCCATGCCGTGAAAGGGGGTTATAAGGGCATCTTTGGGGTCATGGTGATCTGCATTATACAAAGACAATCGAGTGGAAGGGAAATGTCCACTCGTCAGGTAAAACATCTTTGGGCCACTCGAGGAGTAGTCGGCGAAAATGCGTGGCCACGCGGTAAGAATCTACGGTAGATTCCGGTCAGGCATGACCTACTCTCCTTATCGAGAAAACCACTCATGATTTTTATCTCGGGATGCAAGCACGACTGTAAGACACCTTGCATCGAGTGGGAGATGTCAAACGGACATGAGAATTGGTAATGCACAACTTGTCTCGGACAAGTGGGAGATTGTTGGAGTATGTGTCCTCCACAATAGTGCGATTACTTAATAAATCTCAATTAAGGAATACGTGGGGATAATCCTGAATAATTGTCAATTGATTAACGTAAATCAATAACGGTTGGCTGACTAGAGTTTGACGTTATTGTCGTGAGAACGGCGGTGATCAATTGATCCCTTTAAGTCACACCTAAAGGAACGCATCTAAATATTTAAGCTAATTAATTGTATGAGATACGATTATATTAGTGACTTGATAATTTGACTAACGGTTAGTCAGTGTATTGATTTAGAGAGAAATCGAGTTGTGAACTCGGACGTTTGAATTTTATATCGATAAAATTGTTAGAGGAGATGAGAATTAGTGATTAACTGTTAATTCACTAATCGTGTATATTTTACTAATGAGATTAGTAAAAGTACATTTTTAATATATGTGTAGAGTACATGTATATTAAGGAAGAGTTTAATTAATTTACACTTTATTATATTAGATAATTAAGTGATAAATTATAAGTATTTGTGGGACAAATATTGAAAACAAAATGGACCCATGAAAGGTCCATGTGGACCGTCCAAATGAGGAGCAAGAGGAGAAGATTCCTTTTGTTTTTTATTCATTTTGTTTGCTTACTTTTGCATGTGAAAAAGACCATCATTAGCATGCAATTCATTTCTCTTTTCAAGAGAGAAACTCTTCTCTTTTCTCTTCTCAAGGGGGCCGGCCATTTGGAGGGTATTATACACTTCATTTGTTGCTTGTGCTCATATATAATCAAGTGATAAAGAGAGTAAATGGATGCAACTTTCATTTTTATGCTTTTCTCTCCATCTCTCACATCATATTCTCTCTAAACTAATATTCATATTATACTAATACTAAGAGTTAGTAAGAGTAATAATATTCATATTATCAAGTAAGCTATTAAGTGATTTCTAGTCTAAATCACTTGTAGTTTTTGTAGTAGTTCTTGGGTGCCATCTTTTAGGAGGTTTTCTCTTTGGAAACTTGGGTTTCTTTGGAGGATCATCCAAGCTATATCTCAAAAAACTAAACTAGAAAGGAGTTCTAGTTTAGTGCCCTAATATCCTTTAAAAGAAAGGTATAAATTTCTAAACTTGTTAACAATGTAAATTTGTACTACATAGATCTTGCTAAATCAAATTAGAGTAATTTGATTTACACTAATATTTGATTAGTGAATGGGATCCGATCCCTACAGTTGGATGTATGGAAAGCGTGATTATAATTTTTTGCAAAAGCTTGAT
The DNA here is from genome assembly GCA_023091065.1 of Dianthus caryophyllus. NCBI lineage: Eukaryota > Viridiplantae > Streptophyta > Magnoliopsida > Caryophyllales > Caryophyllaceae > Dianthus > Dianthus caryophyllus. Next base: position 15,869,341 of record CM041527.1, on the reverse strand, counting down.
GAATTTGTTGATCATGCTATTAAACATCAACGACAACAACGATCTTCCGAACTACTCATTTGTCCGTGTAGCGTATGTAACAATCAAAAAAAAGTGATCTCTGGAAATGAAATGCGAAATCATGTAATAATGAAGGGTTTTAAACCAGATTATACGTTGTGGATATGGCACGGAGAAAAAAAGACTAATGTTGATTGTGATACTAGCATCAAGAATCTTGAAAAGCAAGGTTGTCATTTTCAAGTTGATGGTGAGGATTGTAACGTTGTTGAGGCTAATGAGAATATGGAAGACAATGAAACTAATCTACACTATGATGGATTAATGTATGTTGTATACTTTGTATTGATATGATTTTTTGCATAAATGCTAGTGCGCCCAACAACCCGAAGGTTACGAGTGTGGTTATTATGTTATGAAATGGATATATAATATAATCTTTTACTATTCAGCGGGAAATGAGGAAAATTTTCAGAAGGTATAATTATCTTATATATATAAAGTTGATCATTATACTTTAGAGTCCATTTTAATTCATATTCTTACGACACTTTGATTTTACTTTGTGATATCTAGTTTATTGCAGATTTGACTATATCACTTGACGATATCAACGAGATGAAAGAGGTTTGGGCAAACAAATGTATAGAGAACATGTAGTGTTGGTTAGTCATTAATCTATCTCTAACAATTTGCTTGTATAGATGAAAGAGATTTGGGCAACACATTATAATTCTACTAAAGTGACAACCTTGCTTTACACATACATCTTAACGTGACGATATTTTCATTTTGTGTTTCTAGGTGGTTTTGAGAAGATCGATAACGGGATGTTGCTCAATTTGACATTCGATCTCATGGAGTTATGGATTAGAGAAGAAGTGTTGTAGTGTATGTATGTTTGCAAATTATTGTTGTGTTTTATATTTATTTGGAGTAAACTTAGAATTTTTATGTTGGATGTGTTGTTGCTTGCATGCACATTCGAAATGAATTTTTATATCGTGTTAGTTGTTGGATATATATTGTTGTTGGATGTGTTGTTGTTGGATGTTTTAATTGAAACATTTGGTGTATTGTGGGATGTGGTGTGTTGTCGGATGTGATACGTGCAGGAACGTATTCATATGTGGATCGTCAAATTTAGACGAGGTGGATCGTCAAATTTAGACGAGGTCATGCCGAACTTTTTTCATATTAAAAAAAAAATTTAACATACAGTGCCGGTTGTAGCTTAAAACCGCCACTAAAAGTATGAAGTAATGACTCTTTTGAACAACCTATAGTGGCGGTTGCATCTTAAAACCGCCACTAAAAGTCTGAAATATGTCTCTTTTGAACAACCTATAGTGGCAGTTGCGTTTTAAAACCGCCACTAAAAGTTTAAAATATGACTCTTTTGAACAACCTATAGTGGCGGTTTTTATAGGTTGGTTACTTATACTTTTAGTGGCGGTTGTAGCTAACTACCGCCACTAAAAGTTGGAACCGCCACTAAAAGTTGGTTACTTATACTTTTAGTGGCGGTTGTAGCTAACAACCGCCACTAAAAGTCTGAAACATGACTCTTTTGAACAACCTATAGTGGCGGTTGTACCTTAGAACCGCCACTAAAAGTCTGAAATATGACTCTTTTGAACAACCTATAGTGGCGGTTGTAGCTTAGAACCACCACTAAAAAGGGGCTCTTTGGTGGCGGTTTTTACAAAGAACCGCCACGAAAAAGGAGGCCTTTTGGTGGCGGTTTTTTACAACCGCCACCAAAACTATACGACCCCTACATACACGTCACTTCAAAAACGCCACTAAAACCTATTTACAACCGCCACTAAAAGGTGGTTTTCTACTAGTGCTTGAACCTCAACCAAAATACAATCAACCTATAATGGCCACTCTTCGTGATCACAACATCCCAAATCCCAACAACACCGCTTCACCAATCAACTATGGTAACATTGGCCCCAATAACTTTGAAATCCATCCGGCTCAATTGGCTAACATTGAGAGGGATGCCTTCTTCGACAATGTGGATGAAGATGCTCATGCCCATATCCGCCGATTCTTGAGCAAAGTTGGCCTTATGAAGAAGAACGGTGTAACCGATAACACATTGTGACTCATGCTATTCCCCTTCTCTTTGAAGGAAAGGGCGAAAAGGTGGCTAAACAACCACCCTCTCACTACTTTCACTACTTGGGATGCTTTGTCTAAAGCCTTCCTTAGCAAGTTTTTCCCTTCTTCAAAGACCGCTCTCTTAAGGAGCCAAATCACCATGTTCCAACAAGAAGACGGGGAAACTCTAAGGGAAGCTTGAGATAGATACCAAGACCTCCTTGCCAAATGCCCACACCATGCATCTCGGATTGGTATATCTCTAACACATTCTACCAAACCCTTTTGCCTCGGACTAAATAAATGGTTAACGCATCGGCCAGGGGTGGTTTTGACTACCTAGGAGAGGTGGAAGGAAGAGCATTGATAAAGAAGATGGTTGACTCCGAAGCAAACTATGGTACTCGAGGCAATGCCTTGAGAAGAAGCAACAAGTCAAGTGTAGACCCATCTCATGCGGAAACTCAAGCTAGGCTTGATGCTTTGACTAAGAAGTGTGACGAACTTCTAAGAGGGCAATTGAACCAAGCCTCATCTTCTAACCCATGCCAACCTATGCAAGAAGTTTACCAAGGCCCGACTTGCGAAATGTGTGGTGGTATTGGTCATACATTTGACTATTGTGGGAACAATCATCTTGGGACAAGTGATAATGTCCAAGAAGTTAATGTTTTCAACGCTTTTAACAACAATGGGAACAACATGAGGAATGCGTTCTTGAAGAGATTCCAAAGAAAGAAATATGTGCAACCTCTAGTCCAATGGAAAACAACGATTCAAGGCCTCTTATGCTAAGGGAGGAGCTTAGGGGGACATCAATCATACACCCCCTACAAATCCGACCGAGGTTAACTACAAGAGTAGAAGATGAATTCGTGATTGAAGAGATAAGCAAGGAAGAGAAGATAAGGAGAGACCGGAGTAATGAAGACATGGTAATGGTGGAAGACCATTCCATGAAACAAGTCGAGGAAGATGACAACAATGAAAGGTTGTATAAATTCATGAATATGATTAAGAGGATGGAGGAGACCCTTCCTTCACCCACCGAAATTCCACATTATGCCAACTTCCTTGAGGAAGTAATTGCCAAGAGAGGATTTGTTGACGAAGAAGAAATGATTGAAGCAAACAAAGCTTGTGAAGTAATTGAAACTAGTGAAATTCCCGTCAAACTTGATGACCGGGGAAGCTTCTCCATCCCTTGTATGGTAGAAGATCAAAAGGTGGATAGAACTCTTTGTGACTTGGGAGCGGGGGTGAGTGTCATGCCTCTTGCAATTGCGAGGAGGTTGAACATCAAACACTTGGCCCGAGTTCCCTATAAAGTCAAGCTTGCGGACGGAACTTCAAAAGCTCCAATCGGTCTCCTTAAAGACATGATGGTTAAGGTTGGGAAGTTGACTATCTCGGCCGACTTTGTGGTGATGGACATACCCATGGGAAAGCACTCTCATATGATACTCGAGAGGCCATTCTTGGCCACGGGTGGTGTGAAAGTTGATGTGAGGAAGGGTACTTTATCGTTCAAAGTTGGCAAGAATAAAGTTTACTTCAAGTTACCGGGAATATCAAGGAAAGGGGTGATCAAAAATCTATGCGCATTGGAGAGGGATAGGCATGAACTAGGCTCAAATGACCATGATGGAGAGATTGATGCAAGGAAAAATCGTGTTTGGCTAGTTGAGTATGGAAAAGGGAAAGAGACAAGCAGTGCTAATTGTGAATTGGGCGGGTTCAATGCCCCTTCACATAAGTCTCTCTTTACTAACCCCCTTCCTAGCATGAGAATTGAGCTTGTTGATGCCAATGAAAAGAAAGAGCGAAGGAAAAATCGCTCCAAGAGAAGAGATAAAGAAAAGGTTGAGTGTAAGAAAAGAGATCTTGAAATGCTAATCATCAAGAAGTGGGAAGAGGTTCGAAGGGGTTTGCAAGAGCTCTCTAACCTAATTAAAGAGGAGAAAGAAGCTCAATCTATGACCGAATCAAAAGAAAGTGGAAGTGATGATCAAAACTGGGAAGGGCACCTTCAAGGTGATCCCGACCCCAATTAAACTTCTCAAATTGTCGATAAAGGTTTGGTGGAGTCCCTAAATAACCACCATTGTCAATAACATGCATTTAGGAGTAGATAAATTGAAGTTATTTGGATAACATGTGCATTGTGAGACATCATTGCCGTTGGAAAGCGTTATCTTGGGTGTGGAAAACACGTGGTACGTTACTTGGCTCGATTCCCGACTATGAGAGACATGGGAAATATGGGAAACGCAATTTCCGAGGCCAAGTAATAAATTTATTGAGTTAAAAGAATGAAAAGAATGAAGAAACGAGCAAAGGGATGCCCAGACGGTCAGTGCCGTCTGGGGCCCCCTATTACAATGTGAAGACTGAAACTTGGAAAAACCTGAAGAGGTGCTCTCAGACGGTCGGCCGGCAGCTGGCTCACCGTCTGGGAGACCCAATGATAATGAAAATTGTGATAAGGCTAAATCGTCACGCCTCAATCAAAATAAACCTAAGCAAACAACTAACAGAAGCTAGTGGTAAGCAGGATCGTATCCACAGAGAAACGGAGCAGTTATAAGCTAAAGTCGGAGTAAACAGGTCTAACTCAGGTGTGAAAAAGGGTTTGTTTTAATCTATAAACTAAGCACATAATAAAGACAAACATAAATATATAAGGGGAAGGATTAGGGCATCGGGTTCATTATGACAATGATTCAGAAACTCAAGTTCATTAGAAGAAAGCGATAAACTGTGCAAATGATTAGGTTTGGAATACGCTCTCTCGAGTCAATATTAACCTTAAGCAAATTTAGCGGGCTCTCGCAACTTACTAAATTCAACTTATCAATCTCGCGTAAGTCTAGTTTTAACTCGGCTTTCGATCTTAAATTAAAACATACTCAGATTCAATTAAACTCAGACAAATCGTTGATCAGCCGAAAAAAATCCTAATTCAATTGGCATAAAACGCGTAGAAAGAAACTCAATTGCACAATTTATTCAACCAGTTTAATCCTAAAACATGTTCCTGAACCAAGGGCACAAATTCCCCTCAAACCCTAATAAAGAAATTAGCTACTCATAATAAGAATCAAAGCAATAAAATCAATAGAAGTAAGCATGATGAATGAATAATAAAGATTAAGATAAACCTGGATTAAAGTAGAGTACCGGCGGTTACAAAGTAAATCGATCTTGAAACTAACTAATTGAGTTTTGAGAGTATGTAAAAAGAGAGAAAATAACTAAAACAGTAAACTAAACCTAAAACAAGAATGTAAAATAAAGCATAAGACTTAGTTTTTCGTCCAAAGAGTATATATATATGTTTCCTAAAAACCAATGTCGAATTAAATCAAAACGACGGAGTAATGCACGGGAGCCGGCCGGCCGGCCGCCGGTCCACCAGACCGGCCGGTCCCCTGAGCCTGGGCCGGGCCTCCCTCTTCAACTTGGGCTTGAAACCCATCCTTCTTTCTTTGTTTTAGGCCTTGATTATTCGTGGCCCTTTGGTCGTTAGTTCTTTGTTTCGCCTTCCCGAGCTCCCGGGTAGGCTCGAGCTTGGTCTCGTAGTCCCGATACTCAAAGTGCTCCAAATGTCCCGGGTTTTGGCTCAAAACCACCAAAACCTGCAAAAAGTAAATAAAAGGCAGCAGTATCGAGAGATATAACAAATAGCTCATAAACTAGGAATGATCACGAGTAAATGCAAGCTAAATGCGACTAAACCGGGGGCATATAATGTATATAAATAGCACGTATCAAACTCCCCCAAACCAAACCTTTGCTTGTCCTCACGCAAACTACCCAAACATAGCACATAATCACGAGGACAAACTGGTACAGGAAAATGCAACTCAAAGTCTCAAGTATCGTCGCCTCATACAAAAGTGAATCAAATCAATACTAGCTTCCTCTTCAATAAATTGAAGAGTTAGGGAGCAAACTGAACAAACATAAGACGGCGGAACAGAATGGCGCAAACTCCATGCAAAGACTTTCGACCGTATGCATCCACATTAACGCTGAGACTATAAATAATCTCACAAACATCGACACTAGGAAAACTACTTGAACTAAGCACGTCGTCACCCAAAATGTCTCAAAATCACGTCGAGCGAGGTTTCCAAGGGTTGTAATGTTAGGCTCGGGTCAAGAGGGTATAAAGGTGGAGAATGTATTTGGATATGTGGAGCTCAACGGCTTAACAGCTACATCTAAATCAATCAACCACAACCAAACACGACTCTTCCCCAACTCACCATTCAAAATAAACCATAACTCCCGTATAAACATGATAAAACATCGCTTCCTATTAACACTTCCGATCTTTTATTGAATTGAAATAACGTATACACAAACCAACTCTTTCTTTTTCTTTTCTTTTCTTTTCCCTTTTTGTATTTTCAGATTTTTGTTTTTTTTTTTGCTTTTTTTTTCCTTTTTCTTTTGAATAGAATGAACGACATCGGGTGTAACTGTTAAGCATGTAGGAAAGCGCAGTTTTAACGGGAATACTCGCAAAACATCAACCCATAACTCCAACTCCCATAATATATAATCACGGACCAACCCACTTCCTTCCCAACCGAATACTCCGTGATAACATAGAATCCCTAATGCAACTGATCAGCCTGGGTAAGATAAATCTGGAATGTAGCTCAAAGTATATAATGTGGCTCAAAAACAGGCTACAAAGGCTAGAACGGGTTACAAATACGGGACCTAAATCTAAAGGGACAGAAAAGCGGGCCATTTAGCTAATGTGGAGTTAAATTAATATAGTAACCAAAAATCAAGTACCTCTTCGTGCAATGCTCGATCAATCAAGAACAAATAGGCTCAAACAATGACATATTTTCAAGTTTTCATTTCACAAGTACGAGCATGTACAATGTCAAGTGGATGGGTAGTCTAAGAAACGCGCCCCGTCTACGTCACATGTCCCTATGTCAAATTATAAGCAAGTCTACTCAAATCACCTCAAGGATGAAAGGAAAGGGTAAGCACAGCATATCAAATCAACACAATCAAGAGGCTCAACATAGCAACTAAGAGCGTATCTCAAAAGACACCAAAGCTAATCCGGCACAAAAGGTTACTAAGACGACCAAAAAGACTCAAAAGACTCGTATTTTTGTATTTTTTGAATTTGTTAAATGCACACAAAAATGAAAATGCTAACGTAAAACGCGAAAGTGTTTCCCTCCCCCAAACCAGAATCGCACATTGTCCTCAATGTGGAAAACAGCACAACCACAACAGCAGATAAGGACAAATAATAAACGGGGGAAGGAAAGGAAAAACGAGAAAAGAGGGTAAAAGGGGTAAAGAGTGCTCACTTTATAAAGTCGGAGCTCCCCCAAACCAAAGCGAAGCATGGAGTGCGGCTATAAATCCACGTATATGCGTCCAATTCAGTCCAGCAATGAAGTACTTCGGAGTACCACGCAAGAATAAACGAACGAATTGAGAGGCATGGGGCTTGCCCAGACGGCACTACCGACTCCCATGTAATTTTTCTATTTTTTCGCTTTTTTTCTTCTGCTTCAAATTTGAGCTACGGTTTGGCCTGAGTCTCGGCCACGGCCTACTACTGGGATGCGCCCTCGTAGCGCCTTTCTCAAAATACTAAGGACAAAAGTCTCAAGTACTGTAGCGCTAAAATTACACAATAACACCTCGCCCTCGCTACCAATAAGAACCGTAAAATGTCATCAACACAAACCAAACAAAGTACAATAAATTACAACGTCATCGGGTTGCCTTCCGGGAGCGCTAGTTTATAGTCCCGCACGACTCTTCAAAGCTTCAACATCATGTATAATTAGGCCAAGGTCGTTGGCCATTTGGAACAGCTTCACTCGGCGAAACAGCATCCGTTCGCCATAAAATTCCCCCATCTCGAGGCAAAGCAGCATAGTCCGTCACGCAAGGGGCTCCATCCTGGAATGGCTCTCCAAACCTCCCGCATGCTCCCGGCGACTGAACCGTAGGGTGGACTCCTCTGTCGCTAGCGTCGAACAAGTCGGCTTTTAGTAGCTTTCTCTCCCCCAAACCATCCTTGCAGCTATCCTGAAAAGAACCTGCACACGGAGAAGAGACATGCAAAACCTCCAAAGTGTCTCCAGTAGAGTGAGACGGAGGTACAGAATCAATAGAGCAACCCGACTCAAGACGCATGGGTGACCGTGGAGTACTAGACTGCGTGAAAGTGAGCTTTTCACCCCCCACCGTGAATGCTAAGGTCTTATTCCCCACGTCAATAACTGCACCAGCAGTGTGCAGGAAGGGTCTCCCCAAAATAATGGGAATGTGTACATCCTCAGGCATGTCGAGCACTAGAAAGTCCACAGGGATAAAGAACTTTCCAACCTGTACGGGGACTTCTTGCAGAATACCTAAGGGACGCTTAACAGAACGGTCAACCATCTGCAGAGTAATGTGAGTGGGCCCCAAGGTTGTCATATTCATCTTTTGACACATTGAATATGGGATGACACTAACACTCGCTCCTAGGTCACATAAAGCATTTCTGACCACAAACGTACCTATGGAGCAGGGGATGGAAAAGGTCCCGGGATCACTAAGTTTAGGCGGCTTAATACCCTACAACCTAGTGCTAGCCTCCCCCACAAAAAGCAACGGTCGAGACGTCATCTAGCGTACGCTTCCTAGCTAAGACTTCCTTCAAAAATTTAGCGTACGCGGGGATTTGAGTCACAAGGTCAAGGAAACGGACATTTACCTGAAGCTCTTTGATGACATCCACGAACTTCTTAAACTTAGCCTCGACCCCGGCATTTTGTCGACCCGGAAATGGGAGCTTAATTTGAATCGGGGGCGTTGGAGTAGCAACAGGAATACCAGAATTAACAACCGAAACATCTTTCCCTAAGAAGAAGCAGTCCAAATGGCTGATGACCTATCACGCCTTTTTCCTCGGTTCATCATAGGACGTACCGCTTCTCAATGTAATCGCGCATGCTGTATCGTGAGGAGGGTTAGGAGGATTACTTTGTGATGGCAACGAACCCGGTTGACGCGACGCTTGTGATGTGGCTAGTTGAGCCACCTGGTTCTCCAACATCTTTATAGCCTCGTCCTTAGCTTGCCCATCCTTGTGCATCTGCTGCAACATCATTTCTTATGACTTCTGCACGCTCATTGTCACTTGCTGCAGCTGCATCATCATGGCCTTCATCTCGGCCATAGGATCGGGAAACTGTGTGGGTTGTGGTTGTGTATAGACAGGTTTATGGAAATTGGGTGGCTGTTGTTGGAAAGTCTTGTGCGGGGGCGTATAAGGTGGGTTCTGGGGTGGTTGGGTAGTTGGGTTTAGGACGTTTTGGTTACGATATGATAGGAGTGATCGGTCGTAACCCGGCTGATTTTGGTAGGGCAAGTTTTGATTATAGGATTGGTAAGCGTAAACCTGCTCCTGGGGTGCAGCATACCCCGACGAATAACCCGAATCGTGCCCTGTAACCGCATTCACCTGAGCACTTGAAGAACCGCCGCCATTCATAGCATCAAACTTCCTATTTAACTCAGAAAGTTGACTCATAACCGCATTTAAACTCTCATTTCCACGGTCATTATGTGCGGAGCGTGAATTGCCCCGTGGCTTCCCGAACTGGGCCGAATGAACCGCCATTTCCTCAATTGTTTGCCACGCTTTATCATCATCAGTATTATTAGCGAAACGACCTCCCGCGGCCGAATCAAGAATAGCGCGACTCTCAGCATACAACCCGTTGTAAAACATCATAATTACCAACCAATCACCAAGTCCGTGATGCGGACATTCACGGATTAACCGTTTGTAACGGTCCCATGCTTCAGCCAATGTCTCATCAAAGTGTTGCTGGAACCCTTGAATTTGACTACGGAGTTGGTTAGTCCGCTCCGGAGGATAGTACTTGCGATAGAAAGCAAGAGCGAGACTTGGCCAATCCGTAATTCCCGTAGCAATCTTATCAAGATCCTTGATCCAATCCCGCGCACGGTCACGTAGAGAGAAAGGGAATAGCATCTCCCTAATCTGATTTTGAGTGATCCCATTCTGCTTAATTGTCGAGCAGTAATCCGTGAAAACCTGCATGTGTTTCCCGGGATCCTCCGTAGGATTGCCGCCGAACTGATTACGCTCCACCAAAGAAAGAAAGGCGGGGCGAATCTCGAAATTACCTTGGACCGTATTTGGTATCGTGAATCCTTGCGGGATCAACTCGGTCTTAGGTAGCGAGTGACTATATAGTCTCGGCATAGTCACGCGTGGTGGAGAAGAAGTTGGAGTAACTGGAGGTGTGTCCTCTTCGTAGGACGATTGCGCTGCACTAGACTCCGAATGCGACGCTTCCTCGATGTCAAGATCAACGATTTTAATAGCTTGTTTGCGTAGTCTATGTAACGCTCGTTCAGGTTCAGGCTCAAATGGAACTAAACCTGTAGGTGACCTGCGCATAAACGATACTACAAGCAAACAATGAGAAACGGCCTCAAGGAACTAGGTTCCTTGAGACAAGAGAGAAAAACCTGTAACAACTAACAATAACTAAAACTAACAAAGCCGTTTCCCCGGCAACGGCGCCAAAATTGATAAGGCTAAATCGTCACGCCTCAATCAAAATAAACCTAAGCAAACAACTAACAGAAGCTAGTGGTAAGCAGGATCGTATCCACAGAGAAACGGAGCAGTTATAAGCTAAAGTCGGAGTAAACAGGTCTAACTCAGGTGTGAAAAAGGGTTTGTTTTAATCTATAAACTAAGCACATAATAAAGACAAACATAAATATATAAGGGGAAGGATTAGGGCATCGGGTTCATTATGACAATGATTCAGGAACTCAAGTTCATAAGAAAGAAGCGATAAACTGTGCAAATGATTAGGTTTGGAATACGCTCTCTCGAGTCAATATTAACCTTAAGCAAATTTAGCGGGCTCTCGCAACTTACTAAATTCAACTTATCAACCTCGCGTAAGTCTAGTTTTAACTCGGCTTTCGATCTTAAATTAAAACTTACTCAGATTCAATTAAACTCAGACAAATCGTTGATCAGGCGAAAAAAGTCCTAATTCAATTGGCATAAAACGCGTAGAAAGAAACTCAATTGCACAATTTATTCAACCAGTTTAATCCTAAAACATGTTCCTGAACCAAGGGCACAAATTCCCCTCAAACCCTAATAAAGAAATTAGCTACTCATAATAAGAATCAAAGCAATAAAATCAATAGAAGTAAGCATGATGAATGAATAATAAAGATTAAGATAAACCTGGATTAAAGTAGAGTACCGGCGGTTACAAAGTAAATCGATCTTGAAACTAACTAATTGAGTTTTGAGAGTATGTAAAAAGAGAGAAAATAACTAAAACAGTAAACTAAACCTAAAACAAGAATGTAAAATAAAGCATAAGACTTAGTTTTTCGTCCAAAGAGTATATATATATGTTTCCTAAAAACCAATCTCGAATTAAATCAAAACGACGGAGTAACGCACGGAGCCGTACGGCCACGGTCCCACTGCACCGCCGGTCCCCTGAGCCTGGGCCGGGCCTCCCTCTTCAACTTGGGCTTGAAACCCATCCTTCTTTCTTTGTTTTAGGCCTTGATTATTCGTGGCCCTTTGGTCGTTAGTTCTTTGTTTCGCCTTCCCGAGCTCCCGTGTAGGCTCGAGCTTGGTCTCGTAGTCCCGATACTCAAAGTGCTCCAAATGTCCCGGGTTTTGGCTCAAAACCACCAAAACCTGCAAAATGTAAATAAAAGGCAGCAGTATCGAGAGATATAACAAATAGCTCATAAACTAGCAATGATCACGAGTAAATGCAAGCTAAATGCGACTAAACCGGGGGTATATAATGTATATAAATAGCACGTATCAAATTGCGAAAATGGAGTCAAGAGGGGGCCCTCAGACGGTAGGCCGGCAGCCGGCTCACCGTCTGGGAATTACTGAATTAGAGAGGAGAGGTCCCTGAATTAGAGAGGAGAGGTCCCTGGGACGGTAGGCCGGCAGCCGGCTCACCGTCTGGGACCCCTATTGATCACTTTTATTGACTTTTGAAAAGGAGGAGGACTCCCAGACGGGAAACCGGCAGACGGGTTGTTACCGTCTGGCAGCCCCAAATGAATTTCAATTTGGCTACGGCTTTTGTTAATTAAAGGGGAGGGCTCCCAGACGGTCGACCGGCAGACGGTCCGACCCGTCTGGGGACCCCTTTTTACGCCTAAAATCACTCGAAAACCCCCAATTAACCCTAATTCCGTACATCATCAAACACAAATCCTCCTTCTCCTCTCTTAAACCTCCCTTCCTCCATTACCAAACCTTCAACTTTTCCCATCAAATTTCACCCAACTCCATCAAACACCATCAATCATGCCTCCTAAGACAAACAAGAGGGCGAGGAGGGACCATATGGCGGCGGAGCAAGCTTCACTCGTGGCATCCATGGCGTCCGACACGAGTCCGGACTCGGATCATCCGGGTCTTCGCTTTGAAACCGTAATTCAAAAAGGTAAATTTCTTATCTTTAAGTGCCGTCCTATCCATGCTACTCGATTTATCCATAGAAATTCCATGAGGGAATTAGGGATTGATGGGATTACTAAAAGCTTGTTTGTTGGATTGGGAATGGGGGAGATGTATAACATGTGAGGATACCTACCCCCGTCTTACTTGAACAAAAAGACGTCAAAAGTCGCCTATGTGAACTTCTGGCTACTTAATACTCAGTATAACTTTACCTTGAATACTTTTGCGGCTCATTTTGGTCTAGACCCTAGCCTTGATATTAAGACACCGGAAACCTTGACTTGCCAAATTTTTGGACCCAAATTTCCGGGCATACCGATGTTGACGCAGAAAAGCGTCCAGCAAATACCATCCAAAGTGCCCCTATCCGAATTTGGCACAAATTCCTAGGATGGACTGTTTTCTCAAGGCCCGAGGGACATAATGTTAGGGTAGATGAGCTCACGTTGTTGTATTCCTACCTTACTCGGAAGGAAAATGAGTCGTTCAAGTTTAACATCGCCCACCATTTTGCCCTTCAACTACAAAAAATTTTTAATTTTTTGCCAAATGGGAGGGGGTTCCATAGAACCCATAGAACCCCCCCTCCCTACGCCCCTGCCTTTGAGCCTTAGCCTATTCCATTTGGCATAACTACCAAAAGAGCTACATCCCAAAAACACCCTTCCTTGATCAAGATTGGGTCGTAATTTGTAGAGGTATGATAGGTGGTGGAGTCGGGTCTTAGTGATGGATATGCATGTCCATTGGGTCGAAATTTGGTTTGAATTTGGAATTGTATATAAATAAGAGGTTTTTGATATGAAATGAAAAACAAAATACAAAATAAGAAAAAGTTTTGAAAAATCCAAAAAGAAAGTAGTTTGCGTTGTAAATATTCGTGTTAGTAAAAGAAAGAGCAAGCAACACCCCTCATCATCAAAAAGGGGTAGAAAAAGCCGTTGCTATTAGTAAAGAGGTCAAGTGATGTTTTTCCCAAATGAGTCGGGTTTACACATTATTTGCATAAGTTTGGAATTCAAACTTTTTGTTACGATGTCGACGTGGATCATTTATTGTAATAAAGACCTTTAAAAGTTTGTAATGGGTTTTAAATTTTTCCAAGTCAAGTCGGGTTTATACAGAAAAACAATTAATACCTAAATTCCCCGGCAACGACGCCAAAATTTGACGGGCCTAAGTCGTATGCCGCAAATTAACAATTTATAACACTTAAGTCCTAATACTAAACTAAATTAAAGCGGAAGTAAGGGATCGAACCACAGGGAATAAGGCTAATCGAATCAAAGTTAAGTGTAGATTAAATGCGAATACGATGTAATAAAGAAACTAATAACCAAAATGGAGGGTTTTGGGGTTGAATTACTAAACTAATCAAGTTCAAATAATAAAGCAAGCAAAGTGAATAAAAGGAGGTAATCAAAGGTATTAAAGGTCTCAAATCAAGTTAATATCCGCGGTTCAAAGATAATTGATCACAGTTATCCGGTTCAAACTTATATTCTTGACTACCTTATTGTGAATCACAAAATTCCAATTCTCCGTATGTTTAGTTAAATAAAATGTATCCCGTTATTTAACTAACCCTAACTAAAAGACAATCTCACAATCCAGTTAAAGATTTAATCAATTAGTAGCTTTAACGACAAGAGAATCGATAAGGAATAAATAGCACATACAATCCAGTTGTGCTTTAGGTATTATGAAAATTGCTTCTAGGAATAATTATCATGAATCCCATACAATAATTAAACCTATTTTGTTGCTAGCGTTGCGTTAATCAGAATCCAGGTAAATCAAGGAAACTAATGATTACGCGATTAATAAGAAAACTAGTTGCGCACCTAGAAATCAAAATCAATCTCCCATATAATAATTATAACAAAGCAATAATCAATAATCAAGAAAAAAGTACAGAACTTTCAAACTCATAATTAAAAGGGAACCGTTTCAATCACTTGAATTGAGAATAGAGAGTTAGTTACTCATCACCGACGGTTATAAAATTCTCCAAAAGTTTCAATCCTGACTTCTCCAAACTTCAATAAAAAGTCAAACTAGGTCGAAGAATAATAATAGATGATAATAAGACAACTAGGTTAAGTCTAAAGATAAGTAGAATAAGTTTCCTATACATTCAAATAAAAACCGGAAAAGTCGAACAAAACGAGCACCGCGAGCTGAGTTCCCACACCCTGGTCGTCTCTCTCTCGCGGGCCTCTCACGCCTTGTGCGCCTGTCATCCGCGCGTTGCTCGCGCACGTGCCTCTGTCAAATTATGCTTCGTTTCTTCCTTCTCTGCGACCAGTGTGCGACGAATGGCTGCGTGTGGCTTGTCCCTCTTCAATAATCTCTCGTCGTAGCCCCACCCAAACCTTGTCTCGTCTCATGACCTCCGTAGCTATCATCAAGAAACTATAGAATTCCGCAAATTCACGATAGTACATACCCAATCATAATTCTCAAAAACCTCCGCAAAATCACATCAAAACGTCCCGGATTAAGCTCAAAACTACGCTATTAACCTCTACTAAATACAACTCATCAAACTTCCTGGGTTACCACCGCGTCGAGAGGTAGACTTTGGAATCGATCTAGCGCCTGTTACGGACCCGATCTTTAAGACGCCATACCGAATGGGTCCTAAGGAGATAACAGAGTTTAAGAAACAGCTTGAAGAGCTGCTGGATAAGGAGGCATATCGACTATCGTGAGCTGAACAATGTGATGGTGAAAAACCGTTACCCTTTGCCGAGAATTGATGATTTGTTCGACAAGTTGTAGATACCCGTATCCGTACCCCCCAAACAAAAACCTTATGATGAAATGGACTTGTTGCAAAAAGCATGTTTTAACGTAATGTCAAAACGGTACATTTTGTCGAAAACTTTTTAAGTCATTTAATGCATAAAATGAGTTATTTGCATGTCGTGTAAAATGAATATTCGCTTAGTCATTTTATTTAAACCGACCCAACACAAAAACAAGCCTACACAACAAAAACAGGCCCACAAACGAAGGCCCAACAACACACAAATCACAAAAACAACCCTTTTACAAAGACCCACAAGAACACCTAAACACTCCTCCGGAGGCGTAAGATGCTCAAAACCGAGCTCACGTCTAAACACATTTCACAAAAACAAAGCAATACAAGACAAAAACACTTTTTTGGCTCGAGACCCGAAAAAGCCCACAAATACACACGAGCATGCCTCCTAAAGCATAAGACGCCCAAACCGAGCTCACGTCTAAACACTTTTCACAAGAACAAAACAATACAAGACAAAAACAATTTTCGGCCCGAGACCCGAAAAAGACACGAAATACGAAACACGAAACACGAAACACGAAACAGACCCGGAGTAAGTCGGCCAAAACAGATCACCAACACAAACACACTAAGTAATATACCTCATCACATACGAATACACAAATACGTCACAAAACAACAAAAAACACATAAAATAAATCGCCTGTCAACAGGCGATTTAAAAGTAAATCGCCAGTTGACTAGCGATTTACTTTTAAATCGCCAGTTAACAGGCGATTTACTTTATGTTTTCTCTGTTTTGCAGCTCAAATCTCTTTAAATACACCCCTTATTCAATCCTTTACAACCATGATTTTTCACCCGATGAATTGTCATCACTCTTTCTCAATCTACGCCTGACGTACACTCGACTTATACGGGTTCCTAACCCGACCCGGTATTGGCAATAGCGAACCCGTATTCGTAATACGGTTGTAGCAATTCGGATTCAGAATCCGTCTAAACCTCGCCAATATCGCATAAACAACGACTCAATATCACTAAAGCAAAACCGACGTCACTTTTACATTATGCAAATTCTCATTTACGCATTAAACGACTGAACATGATTTCGATAAAACTTGTACTGTCTTCATTAGTCTTAAAAACATGCAAAACTGAGGGTTTTAAACAAACTTTTTACATACACATGAGTCGGAAAAACACTTAAATGATAATTCAAATAATGAATTACCGTTTTTGTGCACATTTCCTATAGTAACCCGTCATAGCTATGAAGTTTACATTCGCTTTTACGCATATTTATCGAGTCATATATCGCACTTGTACGTAGCGGTCTGCATTTACTCAAACATCGAATTATACACTGTTTTCAAGCTAGTAATGGCTACGTTTACGTAGGCTTTTCAATTACAGTTTTTCATAAAACATTTTAACAAACTTTGGGAGAGTACCCTCACCCGAACCCGCTCTGGTTTCACAATTGTCTTAGACGGATAGGTATCGACGCACCTTGAACTCTAAGATTCGCGTCTTCGAGTCCAAGACGCGCCGAACGGGTCCAAATTCCCTCATCATTTGGTGGCGACTCCGAAAAATGGCTTTTTAATGATTTTTCATTATTTCTTTAAAATGCTTTAACAAATTACGCAATGACATCCCCCATAGCTAATCGAGCGAATGACCCGAGAGAGTAGCGCTTTTCCTACGCGCCGCTTCATGACGCGGTAACGCATTTTTCCTGCGAGGCGCATTCCGCCCCGGCACCCCCACACGGGGTGAGGTCGGGCGCGCGCAGGGCGTCGATAGGACACGCGGCGACGCGATATCCGATACCTTCAGTTGGCGACTCTGCTGGGGACGAGCTGTTTTTATTTTTTTTAAGAAAATTAGCTTTTTCTTTTATTTAAAAACACAAGAGGTGAAACTTGAAAACTTGAAAACAGTTTTAACATTCGATGTTTGAGCACATGCAACCGTTTGAGTCGAATCCTCCTGATTCATAACCACACCCCTCGAGGGACGGCCCCTAGTAACGCTCGCTTCATAAGTGAGATAACTCTGGACACGTCGATCTCTCACCCCTCCACGATTACAAGTACGGCATCCGTACAAACGATCGTAACCTGTCAAAATCGGACGCTCTAGGACCCGTATTGAATTCACACCTAAGACGTGTGCAATCTTGCAGATAACCCTACCCAAACGTTGCGAGAATGGCCGGAGGGAACCTTACCCTATAAACCAAAAACCTGTGTTTATATGTAAAAGTGCGTAGCTATAGTACCCTCACTATAGTCGTCTTATAAACAAATGCATGCAAAAACATTTCTTAGGCATTACACATTCAAAAACGTCTTTTTGTAAATACGTTTTCAAAACATTTTTCAAAAGACATACTTTCAAAACATAATGTCAGGTTTGTTAACTTATAGTTAAATGAACCCGATAACCAAAACATCACGACATTCAAAATCACGCGGAAATAATCACTACATTTCCGATCTTTTTACAAAACATAAATGAATTATACGACTGACCTATCGCCATAATACATTTATCGCAAAACATTTTACAAAACAAAACCCGAAAATGTCGACCCATTTCGGATATTTTAAGCAAAGCAAACACCTTTACGTTAGATGTATCTCTAAGCCGAATGACCCGCTAGTCACCCCGACTTAAAACGAACTTTTCTCTCAAAACTAAACAAAAACACGGGTTTGTCCAGACACGAACCCATTTGTTTGCATGTTAAGCCAAATGACCCATCGCCATTTTGACTCGACGTCCCCTATTAATTACTCGTAAAAAACAACATTCGCTTTTTACCCGTTTTTAATCCTCAAATCGACTAGTTTATCGCTACTTCGTTTTGAATCTTTTTCAAAATCACAATCTAACGATGAGCCCTTAAGTAACATACCGCTAACTTGGGCTGACCAGATGTGATCATACAAAATTGTTTACTACATCGAGACTAGAAACGTGTCAACACGGCTCTACCTCAAAAAGCCTCCTGTGTCTAAGGGGGGCAATCATGTTTACAAACTTTTGAAATAACATTTTTCGAAACTCTTTACGCTAAATCGACTGACCTATTAATCATTTGACTCAGTTCATTTTAAACAAAACACGTGAAAATGAGCAATACCGTTTTCACCTCGCATTAACATCCCCGACCTGACCAGCCTATAGCTATCTCGAGTCAGGATCCAAGGCCTTTTGGTGCAATCCAGCAATGAGCCCACGACGACATACTGTTCATATGGGCCCATAGAATTCAAGCAGAAAAACATCTTTTACATCGAGACGGGGAACGTGTCAACGCGTCCCCAACTCAAAAGTCCTCCAGACATTTTGTCAAATCACGACGAGCCGTTTTAACAATATGCACAACAAATTTTTGAAAAAACTCTTTTCAAAATCTTCTTTTACAAAACAAGCAAAAAACCGAGCAAGGAGTAAAACCCGAGCTCGCCGATTCACTCCCCTAGGTCACACGGCCCACGCTCTACATTTAACACCCTCGACTTAACTAGCTAAACGCTCTCAAGTCGAATCCTTTTTCATGCGTCCAGGCTCCAGCCCTTAACAATGAACCGTTAATATGAGCTCGACGGATGCAAAGCAAAACATTTTAAACATCAAGGCAAGATGCGCGCACGCATTCTCGTCTTAAAAACTTCCCTTTAGCTTAAAACTTTTCGAAAACCTCCTTTTTCAAGCTTAAAAGAATTTTCTTAACAAAAATGAGCTAAAATGGACACCTACAATGAATGCATCCTCGACTCAATTAGCTAGACGCTCTTAAGTCGAATCCTTTTTCATGCGTCCAGGCTCGGGCCCTTAACGATGAACCATTAACCTGGGCTCGATAGATACAGAGCAAAATAAACTTTAACGTCGAGACGAGATGCGGGCACGCATTCTCGCCTCAAAAGTCTCCCTAAACATAGCATCGTTCCTAAAAACAACATACCCTCATTTTTTGAAATAAGCTCTTTTCAAAAATCTTCTCACTTTTACAAAACAGGCAACACACTCTCATTTTTGAAATAAACATTTTTCAAAATTTGTACAAACCAACTAACCAATAGCCATTTTGGTTTTAACTAAAACGAGCAATCTTTTCAAAACAAAACCCAGGAATGCCCAAGCGCACTCCCGCAAACTTTTTCTTTGGTCATTTTGACCAAAACATCACTTTTACAATCAAGCAAAACCCGGGAATGCTCAAAAGCTTTCCCGCGGACTTTTCCATCTAGTTTGAACGACAAATAGTCGTGCCGACTAAGCAGTTTCAAAAGCAAAAACGTGAAAGAACCATTCTCACCGCATTTCAAGCATCCCTGGCTCAACTAGCTTATAGCTACCTCGAGCCAGCTCAAAACTTTTTATCACCATCCAACGACAAGCCCTCAACGACATACTGTTAAAACGGGCTAATCAGATTCAATCTCAAAAACACCTTTTACATCGAGCTGAAATGTGTCAACGCATTTTAAGCTCAAAAAGCTTTTACGTTTATCCTCAAAAATAACATTTTTCGTAAAGTCACGAGACGAGTCTAACTATGCGTGAATCGAACCTCGACAGGAAGACACCGACTCATATTCAAGACGCGTGCACCTCAAGCAACCGACGGAGCATCCACCCAAGCATCATCAACGATCCCGCCAATCTAATCAAGCGACCTGCAACTTTTCAATAAGGGTCAAGTCCTAAGCATTGAGTCAGTGTCTGTCAGTCTAGGACAATTGAGTCTTTTACGTACGACATTTTAAACAAATTGATAAAGGAACAAGTTTACCCATAACTCAGCTTCTTTTTCCTACACAAAATTCATTATCCACCAACATACATTGCATCCTAGGAGTAGCCATCCGAAAAGGGGTCTGGACCAGATACGAAGGTCAAGGACAACAACAATACAAGACACAAAAACGAAAGGGCTTCCGACGACTAAACACCTAAGGTCTGGTAGTCAACTTGTGGTCTACTACTCCGCTGCTTTTGGAGGAGGATCCATTAATTTGGAGCTCCACAGTGATCCTGAATTTAATCATGACCAGAAGTACGAGTATTCCTGGATCGCCCTCCGCATACTCGATCGCATGCCTAATAAGCAAACGAACCTGTCAGAGGGGTCTGGCGTGATAGACATACGATCACAAGCGACCACCAAACCGCAAGGTCTAGCAAGGACAAACCATAAGCCCAGGCCACAAAAGGTGTGACATATTCTCAAATGCAAACGAGAATACAAAAAAGGGCAAAAACAAAAAAGGAGAGGAAAAGCAAAAAAACAAAAGGCAAGAATGTCTCGAAGCTCTGAAGCAAGAGACAAAGCAAAAAAAAAAAAAAAAAAAAAAAAAAAAGAGCAAAAAAAGTCTCAAATCTATGAAGCAAGGGACAAAGCAAAAAAAGAGCCTAAAAATAACCCTCTAGCAAGTGACGAAGCAAGCAAAGGCAAGAAGCAACGAAGATCACAAACAAGGAGCAAAGTCTTTGAAAATCCAAGTCGAAGACCTGGCAGTAGCTACAAGCGGCCTAGATCAACTAAGGAGAACCTACCCTTAGGATGCAATGTATCAAGGTCAAACACATAACCCAATTCTTGGACCGGCATGTCCTTAAACGTGCACCTTTTACAAACACAATTCTTGGACCGGCATGTCCTTAAACGTGCACCTTTTACAAACACAACTCTTGGGCCGACATGCCCCTAAACATGCACTTTCAAATACAAAACAAAAACAAACACACTTCATGGGCCGGCATGCCCCTAAACATGCACATTCACCACACAAAAGCAAACACAATTCCTGGACCGGCATGTCCTTAAACATGCACCACCCGAACTACGCTGGTTTGATTCCACAATCGTGGATACGTAGGCCGCTCACCCGAGCTCAACCAACCCTTTACAAAAATCCACAAAACATTCCTCCGTCTGAAGCTCATTAAAGCTAAGGACGTGTACACACCAAAATCACAACCCAAAAAATGAATCGTTCCTTTATCGAGGCGTCTAAAACGAATACGTCGAGGCAAGGTTGTCCTAGACCTAGGAGTAGTACTCTGCTTTTTAGTCTAACTCTGTTTTGCAGGAACAACAACATCGTACCGAAGACAAGCAAACACCACTGGGGGCTCTAACAACGCACGTATTCCCAAATGTGAGATTCATGCAACAGTCGAGTCTCGAGTCACGCATATGATTCGTCTCAATCTTAAAAGCATCTCAAAAACTTGGTTTTCCATCAAAAACTCGGTTCACTCATCAAAGTCCTCGCACTTTGAAAACAACAAGCAGTTTCGACTTCAAAAACGTTTGGCAACATTCTAACCACCCTAATCAAATGTTTTAGTCTAACAAAAAAAAAAAACATTTTCTCGGGCCGGCATGCCCTTAAACATGCATGAGTCAACACGCCCTTCAAACAGCTTGTCAGCATTTTCAAAAGCATTTTTCAAAATTTAACCCAACACTCGAGTTAATACATTTTGAACAAAAGCATTTTCAAAAAAAAAAAAAAAACAAACACTTTGCATTTTCGAACAACTCTTTTTGAAAAATCAATTTCAAAAGCCTTCTTTTCTTGAACACTAACCGCGTAGGTACAATGGAAAAGGCAAAGCAGACAAAGAGCATGACATGAGTAAGCATCCATGACGCCCAAAACGCAGTCATGTGCGACAACTACACACAACAGCCCAAGACACACCCTACCCAGCACTATTGGAAGCACCCTACTCAAAACACCACTGGATACATCCTCTTCCACCACAACCGCCAACGTAACCGCGGCCATTCAAGATTCACAAACACAACGGAACGCATTCTCCTCTCACCTACAAAACAAAGACCAAACACAAATCCCCGTCGAACGGAAGTGCACTTACGATATTCACGACAACTAAACTGACACCCCTACTTGCCTAAGCTAGGAACCCCTTCCTAAGTAGGAAAGCTACATCACAATAACCAACTACAAAACCGACAGTCAACCAAAGCACCATAATACAACATACTCACCCACAAAAACAACAGTTGGCCCATGCACCATAAAAGCGACATACGATTACTCACCCACAAAAACAGGGGGCTAGCACTTCACCTTAGAACACATGCAAACACAAACAAAATAGATGTTCCTCGCAAACATCCCAAAAGCAAAAACAAAAGCCCTACCTCCATAGGTCTACAAATAGATGTTCCTCGCAAATATCCCAAAAACAAAAACAAAAGCATTACCTCCATAGGTCTACCAACAGATGTTCCTCGCGAATATCCCAAAAACCAAAACAAAAGCCTTACCTCTGTAGGTCTACAAACAGATGTCCCTCGCGAACATCCCAAAACAAAAAGAAAAGCCTTACCTCCATAGTTCTATAAACAGATGTTCCTCGCGAACATCCCAAAACAAAAACAAAAGTACTACTTCAATAGGCAGACAAAACAGATGTTCCTCGCAAACATCCCAAAACTTAGCCCTACCTCGATAGCTCTACAAATAGATGTCCCTCGCGAACATCCCAAAACAAAAACAAAGGCCCTACCTCGATAGGTCTAGAAATAGATGTTCCTCGCAAACATCCCAAAACAAAAATAAAAGCCCTACCCCCATAGGTCCACAAACAGATGTCCCTCGCGAACATCCCAAAACAAAAATAAAAGTCTTACTTCAATAGGCAAACAAAAACAAACGTTCCTCACGAACACCCTACAACAACAAAAATAAAAGCAGAACCCCTACTTTAATAGGCCAACAAAAAGATGTTCTCACAAACATCCCAAAACTCCACAATAATAAAACACAAGAAAAAACCCTATCTTAGTAGGCCCGCAACCAGACATCTCTACGCAAAAATCTCACAATCATCATCCAAACAGGACCCTTCGCCCTGGACCGACATGTCCTTAAACATGTACCATGGGCCGGCATGCCCTTAAACGTGCACCCCCTACAAGCAAATTCATGGGCCGGCATGCCCTTAAACGTGCACCACATTCTCACAAACAAATGCATTGGGCCGGTATGCCCCTAAACGTACATTTTCCGAACTACGCCGGTTTGATTCCATTTTTCATGGATACGTAGGAAGCTTTGCAAAAAGCACAACCGATATTCAACACAAAAATGACGCGTCCAAAGCTTAAAAAAGGTCAAGGACATAGTCACCACAAAATTCGTCTCGTTAAAAGGACGACATTCAACACAAAAATGACACGCCCAAAGCTTAAAAAGGTCGAGGGCATAGTCAACACAAAACATTCGTCTAAAAACCCAAATGGTTAAAAAGGACGATATTCAACACAAAAACGACACGCCCAAAGCTTAAACAAGACAAGGGTACAGTCGACACAACATTCAATACAAAACGACACGCATGAAACGTAGACAAGTCAAAGGCATAGTCATCACAAAATTCGCCTCAAAACCCAAAAGGTTAAAATGCGACATTCAACACAAAATGACACGCCCGACACTTAAAAAGTCAAGGGCATAGTCAACACAGAAATCTAACACAAAATCAACTCTAAATCCGAAACTTTAAACAGTCAAGGGTACACAATTGCTTACACAAAATAGCATACGAGGCAAACGAATGCGAAAACCTTCACTTCATTAATAATAAAGAAAGACGATTACGTTTTGGATTTTTCGTCTCAGGAGCATAACCCAAACAACAAATCACAAAAGTAAGAATACAACTCAAATCCACAAGCTACATTCAAAAGCAAAGACACACACACGGCTACTACAAGTTTGACTAAACGTTTTAACATCAAAAACTAACTCAAACTGGGGGCTAATTTTAAACGCAAATATCACGAGTTTGGCTAACGTTTTAACATCAAAAACTAACTCAAACTGGGGGCTAATTTTAAAAGCAAATATCACGAGTTTGACTAACGTTTTAACATCAAAAACTAACTCAAACTGGGGACTAACTTTAAAAGCAAATATCACGAGTTTGACTAACGTTTTAACATCAAAAACTAACTCAAACTGGGGGCTAACTTTTAAAGCAAACATCGCAAGTTTGACTAACGTTTTCACATCAAAAAACTAACTCAAACTAGGGGCTAACTTTAAAAGCAAAACCACAAAGTTTTATCCTCCGCACGGCACAAACATTCACGGTTCAGGCATCCCCTACAGACCGCCGATAACCTTTTTCACACACAAGCACGCAAAATACCAGCGAGATTCAAGCCTTCAAAATACAACACGTAAAAACATTCTCTTCTCACGAGAATACGTCCTAGCATACATCCCAAACAGATATAGGACACAAAACATACAAAGAACAAAAAACACAAACAACCACTTCCCGAGCAGATATACGATAAAAAACATCATACAAAGAACAAAAAACACAAACAACTACCTCCCATGCAGACATACGCCTACAAAATAATAAGCAACCGCAATACAAACCACACATCCCAAACATCACATATAGCAGCACGTACATCCAAGTCTGATGATACGCAGCCTCACACCTACATAACGCCGCTAACAAAAGCACGAAGTAACAACACGAACCGCGGCACCCACGACGAACTAGGAACAAACCCCAGTAAAGCCCGCTAAGCACAATTTCACATTTAGGCATGAGCACGCACATACACTTGAAAAAGCAACAGAACGCGAGCCCCAAGCACATAAAGGCAAATCCCAAACATGAGGTTCAAACGAGAAAACAAGCTCTCTTCACGACAAGACACCTGGCAAAAAGCACTAGCAGGACTAATTCAGAATTAGGTTCAATTCAACCTTCTCCAAAAGACAAGACAAAATACACATCAAATAACACGAACACGACATACATAAACAAACCCAAAACAAAATAGCAAAACCTCAAATCGCCTCACGCAAAAACGGTTTAAACACCTCAAACTGCCTCACGCAAAAAACAATTCAACAGCAACATAAAACGCCTCACGCACGCAAAAACTGGTTCAACAATACCTTAAAACCGCCACATGCAAAATGCTAGGCATCACCTTCAAAACCAACATAAGCATAGACATAAACACAGACATTAGCACTAGCATAATTGCTGAAACAACTAAACTCTCCGACTCGAGAAAAACACACATCTCAAAACATAAACACTAACACTAGACAACAACATCAAGCACAAGACATTCAAACGCAAAGCATAATCGCCAACACTCTTTACAAGCCTAAACGCGTCACCTCTTTTACGAGTGGTACATAAAAATGCTAACCCCTTTTTATGAGTCAAACACAAAAACGCGTCACCCCTTTTACGAGTCGTCCACAAAAACACGTCACCTCTTTCACGAGTCGTTCACAAAACGCGTCACCTCTTTTACGAGTCATCCAAACAAAAAAAAAACGCGTCACCTCTTTTACGAGTCGTCTAAACAAAAAATATAAGCGTCACCTCTTTTACGAGTCGTCCAAACAAAAAATATACGCGTCACCTCTTTTACGAGTCGTTCAAACAAAATATATGCACGTCACCTCTTTTACGAGTCGTCCAAACACAAAAACACGTCACCTCTTTTACGAGTCGTTCATAAAAACCTAACCCTTTTTATGAGTCAAACACAAAAACACGTCACCTCTTTTACGAGTCGTTCATAAAAACCTAACCCTTTTTATGAGTCAAACACAAAAACACGTCACCTCTTTCACGAGTCGTTCACAAAACGCGTCACATCTTTTACGAGTCGTTCATAAAAACCTAACGCGTCACCTCTTTTACGAGTCGTTCATAAAAACCTAACCCTTTTTATGAGTCAAACACAAAAACGCGTCACCTCTTTTACGAGTCGTTCATAAAAGCCTAACCCTTTTTATGAGTCAAGCACAAAAGCACGTAGCCTCTTTTACGAGACGTTCATAAAAACCTAACCCTTTTTATGAGTCAAACACAAAAACACGTAACCTCTTTTACGAGACGTTCATAAAAGTCTAACCCATTTTTATGAGTCAAACACAAAAACACGTAACCTCTTTTACGAGACGTCCACGAAAATAATACCTCTTTTACGAGTCTCAACAAATAAAAATACCACTTTTACGAGTCAAACAAAAAACCTCTTTTACGAGTCATACAAAACAAAAAACCTCTTTTACGAGTCAAACAAAACAATAAAACCTCTTTTACGAGTCAAACAAAACAAAAAAAACCTCTTTTACGAGTCAAACAAAACAAAAAACCTCTCTTACGAGTCAAACAAAACAAAAAAACTCTCTTACGAGTCAAACAAAACAAAAAACCTCTTTTACGAGTCAAACAAAACAAAAAAACCTCTTTACGAGTCCCCACAAAACACTAAACCTCTTTTACGAGTCTCATAAAACAATAACCTCTTTTACGAGTCGTCCACCAAAAACACTAACCACTTTTAAAAGCCAAACACAAAAACGTGTAACCTCTTTTACGAGACGTCCACAAAAACATTAGCCTCCTTTACCAGACAAGCACCAGTAAGAAGCACTCAACGCCAAAGAAAGCACCAAAGATTTAAGCACTCAACGCCAAAGAAAGCACCAAAGAAGAAGCACTCAACGCCAAAGAACCAAAGACCAAAGACCAAAGAAACACCAAACAGAAGCATTCAAGCAACACGCGGGCTGACACGCCCTTAAACATGTAGGACCGCCATGTCCTTAAAAACATGTCGTCCCTCCCCGCATTTCTCGGCACTAAGTCCTCGTCTCTCCCCTGAGACACATACTTAGCGCTGCCAGGTAGTATCGAGACTGTAATGGTCCAGATACTATCTTTAAATTTGACTAACGCTTAGTCCAAACTCAGTCAAACTGGGGGCTCTGTAGATACCCGTATCCGTATCCCCCAAACAAAAACCCTATGATGAAATGGACTTGTTGCAAAAAGCATGTTTTAACGTAATGTCAAAACGGTACATTTTGTCGAAAACATTTTAAGTCATTTAATGCATAAAATGAGTTATTTGCATGTCGTATAAAATGAATATTCGTTTAGTCATTTTATTTAAACCGACCCAACAGAAAAACAAGCCCACACAACAAAAACAGGCCCACAAACGAAGGCCCAACAACACACAAAACACAAAAACAGCCCTTTTACAAAGACCCACAAGAACTCCTAAACACTCCTCCCGAGGCGTAAGACGCTCAAAACCGAGCTCACGTCTAAACACATTTCACAAAAACAAAGCAATACAAGACAAAAACACTTTTTTGGCACGAGACCACAAAAAGCCCACAAATACACACGAGCATGCCTCCCAAAGCGTAAGACGCCCAAACCGAGCTCACGTCTAAACACTTTTCACAAGAACAAAGCAATACAAGACAAAAACAATTTTCAGCCAGAGACCCGAAAAAGACACGAAACACGAAACAGACCCGGAGTAAGTCGGCCAAAACAGATCACCAACACAAACACACTAAGTAATATACCTCATCACATACGAATACACAAATACGTCACAAAACAACAGAAAACACATAAAATAAATCGCCTGTCAACAGGCGATTTAAAAGTAAATCGCCAGTTGACTGGCGATTTACTTTTAAATCGCCTGTTAACAGGCGATTTACTTTATGTTTTGTCTGTTTTTCGGCTCAAATCTCTATAAATACACGCCTTATTCAATCCTTTACAACCATGATTTTTCACCCGATGAATTGTCATCACTCTTTCTCAATCTACGCCTCACGTACACTCGACTTATACGGGTTCCTAACCCGACCCGGTATTGGCAATAGCGAACCCGTAGTCGTAATACGGTTGTAGCAATTCGGATTCAGAATCCGTCTAAACCTCGCCAATATCGAATAAACAACGACTCAATATCACTAAAGCAAAACCGATGTCACTTTTACATTATGCAAATTCTCATTTACGCATTAAACGACTAAACATGATTTCGATAAAACTTGTACTGTCTTCATTAGTCTTAAAAACATGCAAAACTGAGGGTTTTAAACAAACTTTTTACATACACATGAGTCGGAAAAACACTTAAATGATAATTCAAATAATGAATTACCGTTTTTGTGCACATTTCCTATAGTAACCCGTCATAGCTATGACGTTTACATTCGCTTTTACGCATATTTATCGAGTCATATATCGCACTTGTACGTAGCGGTCTGCATTTACTCAAACATCGAATTATACACTGTTTTCAAGCTAGTAATGGCTACGTTTACGTAGGCTTTTCAATTACAGTTTTTCATAAAACATTTTGACAAACTTTTGGAGAGTACCCTCACCCCGAACCCGCTCTGGTTTCACAATTGCCTTAGACGGATAGGTATCGACGCACCTTGAACTCTAAGATTCGCGTCTTCGAGTCCAAGACGCGCCGAACGGGTCCAAATTCCCTCATCATTTGGTGGCGACTCCGAAAAATGGCTTTTTAATGATATTTCAATATTTCTTTAAAATGCTTTAACAAATTACGCAATGACATCCCCCATAACTAATCGAGCGAATGACCCGCGTGAGCAGCGCTTTTCCTACGCGCCGCTCCATGACGCGGTTGATAAGGCTAAATCGTCACGCCTTAATCAAAATAAACCTAATCAAACAACTAACAGAAGCTAGCAGTCAGCAGGATCGTATCCACAGAGAAACAGCGCAGTTATAAGCTAAAGTCGGAGTAAACAGGTCTAACTCAAGTGTGAAAAACGGGTTTGGTTGAACTATAAGCTAAAGCAAAAGGTAAAAATAAGTAGAAATCAATAAAGAGAAGGATTAGGGCATCGGGTTCATTATGACAATGATTCAGGAACTCAAGTTCATAAGAAGGAAGCGATAAACTGTGCAAATGATTAGGGTTGGAATACGCTCTCTCGAGTCAATATTAACCTTAAGCAAATTTAGCGGGCTCTCGCAACTTACTAAATTCAACTTATCAATCTCGCGTAAGTTTAGTTTTAACTCGGCTTTCGATCTTAAATTAAAACTTACTCAGGTTCAATTAAACTCAGACAAATCGTTGATCAGGCGAAATAATAATCCTAATTCAATTGGCATAAAACGCGTAGAAAGAAACTCAATTGCACAATTTATTCAACCTGTTTAATCTAAAAACATGTTTCTGAACCAAGGGCACAAATTCCCCTCAAACCCTAATAGGAGAATTAGCTACTCATACTAGAAATCAAAACAAAGCAATTATAATAATAAGACATAATGAAAGGAATAGAAGCAAATAAAATAAACCTGGAATTAAATACGGAGTACTGACGGTTACAAAGGAAATCGATCTTGAAACTAAATAAAACTGGAGTTTTTAGGGAGAGAATAATAAAGAGCAGTAAAACTAACCTAACTTTTAAAACTAAAATCAAGCATAAACTTCAAGATCCTGTTTTAATTCACGTCCTAAAGTATTTATATAAGTTTCCTAAAACCATATTCGGATTAAATCAAACCCGACGAAATAAGCACATGGGCCGGCCGGCCGGCTGCCGGCCTGACCCAACCGGTCGGTTCCCACAACTCTGGGCCGGCTCTCTTTCTTTGACTCTAAGCCCAAGCTTCTCTTTTGGGCTTTGATCCTCCTCGTGACCTTTAGTCTTTTGGTCTTTTGCTCGTGTTCTCGAGCTCTCGTGATAGCTCGAGCCTAGTCCCGTCGTCTTGATACTAACATGCTCCAAATGCCTCGGGTGTAACACCCGGTGTTGTCCGAGGTTATTCGGGCCGGGTTCCCCGTTGAAGTGGTCCATGTGATGAGCTCAAGTGACCTAGTGCTTAAAAGGATTGTAAGTACTACTCATATCAACAAGATGCATCTTCTTTTCTGGTGGCTCATCTTTAAGAACTTTACAGTTAAGCGTGCTTGCTGGAGAGTAGTCTTAGGATGGGTGACCTCCTGGGAAGTTCTCAGGATGCGAACGAGTGAGGACAAAGTGCGCTGGAAAGGGCCCGTGTTGGTCTGTGGGCGATGTACGCAGCCTGGCGAGCTACCGTGAATGACATTTCGGCCTTAAGTTGGGGCCGGGGTGTTAAAAATGGTATCAGAGCAACCCGGCGACCGTGTGGTCGAATCCTGTGTCTTGTTGGCCAGGTACGCACCTAGCTGGGGAGGATTCTGGAATGCTATATTGTAAGTAGCCACCAGGCGCAACGAGGACGTTGCGTTCTTCAAGTGGGGGTGTGTAACACCCGGTGTTGTCCGAGGTTATTCGGGCGGGGTTCCCCGTTGAAGTGGTCCATGTGATGAGCTCAAGTGACCTAGTGCTTAAAAGGATTGTAAGTACTACTCATATCAACAAGATGCATCTTCTTTTCTGGTGGCTCATCTTTAAGAACTTTACAGTTAAGCGTGCTTGCTGGAGAGTAGTCTTAGGATGGGTGACCTGCTGGGAAGTTCTCAGGATGCGCACGAGTGAGGACAAAGTGCGTTGGAAAGGGCCCGTGTTGGTCTGTGGGCGATGTACGCAGCCTGGCGAGCTACCGTGAATGACATTCCGGCCTTTGGTTGGGGCCGGGGTGTTACATCGGGTTTTGGCTCAAACCACCAAAACCTGCAAAATGCACGTAAAAAGCAACAGTATCGAGAAATATAACAAATAGCTCAAAGAATCATAATAAACTCAACTAAACGTGAGCTAAATGCAACTAAACCGGGGGCATAAAGTCTATAAAAATAACACTGATCAAACTCCCCCAAACCAAACCTTTGCTTGTCCTCAAGCAAACTACCCAAACATAGCACATAATCACGAGGACAAACTAGTACAGGAAAGTGCAACTCAAAGTCTCAAGTATTGTCGCCTCATACAAAAGTGAACCAAATCAATACTAGCTTCCTCTTCAATGAATTGAAGAGTTAGGGAGCAAACTTAACAAACAAAAGACGGCGGAACAAAATAGCGCAAACTCCATGCAAAGACTTTCGACCGTATGCATCCACAATAACGCTGAGACTATAAATAATCTCACGAACATCGACACTAGGAAAACTACTCGAACTAAGCATGTCGTTACCCAAATGTCTCAAAATCACGTCGAGCGAGGTTTCCAAGGGTTATAATGTTAGGCTCA
The DNA here is from genome assembly GCA_023091065.1 of Dianthus caryophyllus. Lineage (NCBI taxonomy): Eukaryota > Viridiplantae > Streptophyta > Magnoliopsida > Caryophyllales > Caryophyllaceae > Dianthus > Dianthus caryophyllus. Next base: position 15,837,866 of record CM041527.1, on the reverse strand, counting down.
GGTCAAGGGGGTAAAAAGGTGGATAAACGTATTTGGATATGTGGAGCTCAACGGCTTAACAGCTGCATCTAAAACAACCAACTCCTCCAATCACGACTCCTTCCTTAACTCACCATGCAAAATAAACCACAACTCCCGTATAAACATGATAAAACATCGCTTCCTACTCAACACTTCCGATCTTTTTATTGAATTGAAATAACATATATACAAACCAACTCTTTCTTTTTGTTTTCTTTTCTTTTCTTTTTGTATTTCTTTTGGATTTTTTTTTGCTTTTTTTTCTTTTGATCTTTTTTGGCTTTTTGAATAAAATGAAACGAGATCGGCAATAACTTTGAAACATGTAGGAAAGCGCAATATTAACGGGAATACTCGCATAACAACAACCCTTAACTCCAACTCACAATATAAGCAAATCACGGACTTAACCCACTTCCTTCCAAACCAAATACTCCGTGATAACATAGGATCCCTAATGCAACTGATCAGCCTGGGTAGGATAATTCTGGAGTGTAGCTCATGAAATATAATGTGGCTCAGAAACACGCAACAAAGGCTAAGACGGGTTACAAATGCGGAACCTAAGTCTAGAGGGTAGAAAAGTAGGCCATTTGGCTAATGTGGAGTTAATATAACATAGTAACCAAAAACAAGTACCTCTTCGTGCAATGCTCGATAAATTAAGAACAAATAAGCTCAAACAATGACATAAATTCAAGTTTTCATTTCACAAGTACGAGCATGTACAATGTCAAGTGGATGGGTAGTCTAAGAAACGCGCCCCGTCTACGTCACGCGTCCTATGTCAAATTATAAGCAAGTCTACTCAAATCATCTCAAGGATGAAAGGAAAGGGTAAGCAAAGCATATCAAATCAACACAATCAAGAGACTCAACATAGCGACTAAGAGCGTATCTCAAAAGACACTAAAGCTAATCCTGCACAAAAGGTTTCTAAGACGACAAAAGACTCAAAAAGACTCGTATTTTTGAATTTTTTAATTTTTTTGGATTTTTTGGATTTTCAAATAAATGCACACAAAACGAAAAATGCAAATGAAAAGCGCGAAAGTGCTTCCCTCCCCCAAACCAGAATCGCACATTGTCCTCAATGTGGAAAACAGCACAACCACAACAGCAGATAAGGACAAATAATAGACGGGGTAGGAAAAATAAAGCGAGGAAAGAGGGTAGTGAAAGCTCACATTATCAAGAAGAAGCTCCCCCAAACCGAAGCGAAGCATGGAGTGCGGCTATAAATCCACGAATATGTGTCCAATTCAGTCAATCTATGTAGTACTTCGGGGTAGCATACGAGAAAAGACAAGGCAAAGCAAAGAGAGGAGGAGAGCAGGACCCAGGCCCAGACGCCGGCACGGCTTAGTGCCACCTGACTCCATTATTTCGATTTTTCTTGCCAAATTTCACTCACGGCTCTGTCCCAGGCCGGCCTGGTAGAGGTGGGGTGCCTCCTCGTGAGCATTCTCAAACATACTAAGGATCAAAAGTCCTTAAGTACCTGCGCGCTAAAATCACAAAATAATACCCTCATCCTCGCGCGCTCAAATAAACGTAAAAGTCATAAAAACAAACCAAACAAAGTACAATAAATTACAACGTCATCGGATTGCCTCCCGGGAGCGCTGGTTTATAGTCCCGCACGACTCTTCAGAGCTTCAGAAATCACGTCGGATTAGGCCAAGGACGTTGGCCACTTGCTACAGCTTCACTCGGCGAAACAGCATCCGATCGCCAAAGAACTCTTCCCTCCCGAGGTAGATCAGCATAGTCCATCACACAGGGGACCCCATCACAAAATGGCTCCCCATATCTCCCGCGTGCTCCCGGCGACTGAACCGTAGGGTCGACTCCTCCGTCGCTAGCATCGAACAAGTCGGCTTTCAACAGCTTTCTCTCCCCCAAACCATCCTTACAGCTATCCTGGAAAGAACCTGCACAAAGAGAAGAGACATGCAAAACCTCCAAAGTGTCTCCAGTAGTGTGAGACGGAGGTATAGAATCAATAGAGCAAACCGACTCTAAACGCATAGGTGACCGCGGGGAAGTAGACTGCGTATAAGTCAACTTTTCACCCCCTACCGTGAATGCTAAGGTCTTGTTTCCCAGGTCTATAACTGCACCAGCAGTGTGCAGAAAGGGTCTCCCCAAAATGATCGGGATGTGGACATCCTCAGGTATATCTAGCACTACAAAGTCTACAAGAATAAATAACTTTCCAACCTGCACAGGGACATCTTGTAGGATACCTAAGGAACGCTTAACAGAACGGTCAGCCATTTGAAAAGTAATGCTAGTGGGTCCCAAAGCTGTCATGTTTATCTTTTGACACATAGAATAGGGGATGACACTAACACTCGCTCCTAGGTCACATAAGGCGTTCTTGACCACAAACTTACCGATGGAGCATGGGATGGAAAAGGTCCCGGGGTCACTAAGCTTAGGGGGTTTACTACCCTGCAACCTAGTACTAGCCTCCCCTACAAAAGCAACAGTGGAGACATCATCTAACGTACGCTTCCTAACTAAGACTTCCTTCAAAAACTTAGCGTACGCGAAATTTGAGTCACAAGGTCAATGAAGGGAACATTTACCTGTAGTGCTTTGATGACATCCACGAACTTCTTAAACTTAGCCTCAGACTCTGCACCTCGTTGTCGACCCGGAAAAGGTAGCTTGATCTGAATCGGGGGCGTTGGAGTAGCAACAGGAGCACCAGAAATAACACCCGAATCATCCTTCCCCGCAACAGCAGGTCCAGCCGGCCGGTCGACCGGCTGCCGGTCGACCGGCTGGACCGTATTTTTCTTTGGATCATCGTAAAATGTGTCGCTCCTCAATGTAATGGCACATGCTGTATCATGGGGAGGATTAGGAGGGTTACCTTGCGACGGTAGGGAGCCCGGTTGACGCGACGCTTGAGAAGTGGTGAGCTGAGCCACTTGAGTCTCCAGCATTTTTATCGCCGCGTCCTTAGCTTGGTCGCTCTTTTGCATTTGGCCCAACATAGCCTCCTGCGTCTTTTGCATACCCAACATCAATTGTTGCATTTGCAACATCATAGCCTTAGTCTCGGCCAAAGGAACGGGTCCCGGGGTAGGAGGTGGTGGAGTATAAGCTGGTTTTTGGTAATTGGGTGGAGGTGGTTGGAAATTTTTGTGAGGGGGGATGTAGGGTTGATTTTGTGGTGGTCGGGTGGTTGGGTTCAGCACGTTTTGGTTACGGTAGGACAAGAGAGAACGATCGTAACCCGGCTGGTTTTGGTAAGGCGAGTTTTGGTTGTAGGATTGATAAGCATAAACTTGCTCGTGGGGCGCAGCAGACCCCGTAGAATAACCCGCATCGTGCCCTGCAACAGCGTTCACATGAGCACTAGAAGACCCACCACCATGCATCATATCGAACTTAGCATTTAGCGCGGCAATCTGACTAGTGAGCGCGCTAATGCTCTCCTTATCACGGTCCTGGTGTGCAGACTGTGAATTTCCCCTCGGCTTCCCAAACTGAGATGAATGGATAGCCATCTTCTCAATCAAGCCCCAAGCTTTATCATCATGGACGTTGTTAGCAAAACGTCTCTCTGCAGCAGAATCCAAAATAGCGCGGCTTTTCGCGTATAACCCGTTGTAAAAGGTCATAATCACGAGCCAATCGTTCAGCCCATGATGAGGACAGTCCCGAATCAGCTTCTTATACCTTTCCCATGCCTCAGCAAGCGACTCGTCATACGTCTGTTTGAAGCCTGAATCTGACTGCGCATTTGATTGGTGCGCTCTGGAGGATAGAACTTCGAATAGAACGCGAGAGCCAAACCCCTCCAATCAGTAATACCTGCAGCCTCCTTGTCGAGGTCCGTGATCCACTCACGAGCTCGATCCTTCAAAGAAAAAGGGAACAGCATTTCCCTTATTTGATTTTGAGTGATCACAGCCTGCTTTATCATCGAACAGTAGTCCGTAAAAACCTGCATATGCCGACCGGGATCCTCGGTGGGATAACCACCAAACTGATTCCGCTCCACCAAGTTTAAGAAGGCAGGGCGAATCTCAAAGTTGCCCGTAAGAGTAGCGGGAATCGTGAATCCATCAAGTATGGACTCCGGCTAAGGTACCGAGTGACTATATAATTTCGGCATAGTCACGAGCTGATGAAAAACTGGAGTAACTGGAGGTGTGTCCTCTTCGTAGGACGATTGTGTTGCACTGGACTCCGCAGCAGACGCTTCTGCACGATCAAGATCAATTAATTTAACTGCTTCCTTACGTAGTCGATGAAATGCTCGCTCAGGTTTAGGCTCAAAAGGAACTAGAGTCCGAGGTGACCTGCGCATAAACAAACTACAAGAAAACGTTGAGAAACGGCCTCAAGGAACTAGGTTCCTTGAGACTAAGGAGAAAAACCTGCAACTAAACAATAACTATAACTAGCAAAGCCGTTTCCCCGGCAACGACGCCAAAATTGATAAGGCTAAATCGTCACGCCTTAATCAAAATAAACCTAATCAAACAACTAACAGAAGCTAGCGGTAAGCAGGATCGTATCCACAGAGAAACAGCGCAGTTATAAGCTAAAGTCGGAGTAAACAGATCTAACTCAAGTGTGAAAAAAGGGTTTGGTTGAACTATAAGCTAAAGCAAAAGGTAAAAATAAGTAGAAATCAATAAAGAGAAGGATTAGGGCATCGGGTTCATTATGACAATGATTCAGGAACTCAAGTTCATAAGAAGGAAGCGATAAACTGTGCAAATGATTAGGTTTGGAATACGCTCTCTCGAGTCAATATTAACCTTAAGCAAATTTAGCGGGCTCTCGCAACTTACTAAATTCAACTTATCAATCTCGCGTAAGTCTAGTTTTAACTCGGCTTTCGATCTTAAATTAAAACTTACTCAGGTTCAATTAAACTCAGACAAATCGTTGATCAGGCGAAATAATAATCCTAATTCAATTGGCATAAAACGCGTAGAAAGAAACTCAATTGCACAATTTATTCAACCAGTTTAATCTAAAAACATGTTCCTGAACCAAGGGCACAAATTCCCCTCAAACCCTAATAGGAGAATTAGCTACTCATACTAGAAATCAAAACAAAGCAATTATAATAATAAGACATAATGAAAGGAATAGAAGCAAATAAAATAAACCTGGAATTAAATACGGAGTAATCGATTTACAAAGGAAATCGATCTTGAAACTAAATAAAACTGGAGTTTTTAGAGAGAGAATAATAAAGAGCAGTAAAACTAACCTAACTTTTAAAACTAAAATCAAGCATAAACTTCAAGATCCTGTTTTAATTCACGTCCTAAAGTATTTATATAAGTTTCCTAAAACCAAATTCGGATTAAATCAAACCCGATTTAAATAAGCATACACTACGGCCGCCGGCCTGACCCAACCGGCCGGTTCCCACAACTCTGGGCCGGCTCTCTTTCTTTGACTCTAAGCCCAAGCTTCTCTTTTGGGCTTTGATCCTCCTCGTGACCTTTAGTCTTTTGGTCTTTTGCTCGTGTTCTCGAGCTCTCGTGATAGCTCGAGCCTAGTCCCGTCGTCTTGATACTAAAATGCTCCAAATGCCTCGGGTTTTGGCTCAAACCACCAAAACCTGCAAAATGCACGTAAAAAGCAACAATATCGAGAAATATAACAAATAGCTCAAAGAATCATAATAAACTCAACTAAACGTGAGCTAAATGCAACTAAACCGGGGGCATAAAGTCTATAAAAATAACACTGATCAGCGGTAACGCATTTTTCCTGCGAGGCGCATTCCGCCCCGGCGCCCCCACACGGGGCGAGGTCGGGCGCGCGCAGGGCGTCGATAGGTATACTCCCGGCGACGCGATGGTACCTTCACTAGTTATGTGGAGCCGAAGTATTTTCGAAGATCAATTTGAGATCCGAACAGTTGAGGGTGAAGGATGCAGACATGCCTAAAACGACGTTCCGAACCCGATATGGCCACTACGAGTTCGTGGTTATGCCTTTTGTGTTAACGAATGCCCCTGCTGTTTTTATGAACCTAATGAACCAAATTCCTAGATAGCTTCGTCGTGGTCTTCATTGATGACATCCTTTTGTATTGAAGGACGCGGAAGGAGCATGCGGAAGACTTGAGATTAGTACTACAAACTTTTTTGGAACCCAGGGTGCGAAGGCCACTCGAAATCTTGCTTAAGGTGATTTGGCGAATAAAGAGGAGGTACTTAAGTTAAAAAGATTAAGTTAGAAAAAACTTTAAAACTGCTTCGGAGTCGCCACCAAATTATGCGGTAATTTGAAACCCGCCTACGTGTCTTGAGCTCTAAGGTACGTCTTAGAGTTCAGGGCACGTCGACACTCATCCGTCCAAGGCTATTGTGAAACCAGATTCGGATTCGGGGTGAGGGTAATCCTAAAGATTAATTCAATTTGTTATATAAAAACCTTTTAGAAAAGCTTATTTTGAAAATAGCCACTACTAGCCTAAGAACAAACCATTGTTGATATTTGAGCTCAAGTAATTCGCTACGTACAAGTGCGCGATATAGTTGTAAAAGAAGTATGAATGCATATGCAAAAAAATTGTTTAAAACCCTCAGTTTAGCATTCTTAAAATTGTTAACGAAAACGGTACAGTTAATGTCGAATTCATTGTTAAGTTGACTTATGTGAGACGAGGATTTCTAATGCATAAACCTAAGATAAAATCTGTTTGGTTTATTTAAAGGGGACGTTGCTTATGCGACTTTGGGAGGATCAAACGAATGGAATGCATTCGAGTTGCAAAATCGCCTTATGAAAAACGGGCTCGCGAACCAAAGCCGAGTTGGGCACTAATGTAGATTCTTTGTAAGTCAAAAGCAAAGAAAAAGACATTGGACCAAGGTAGGACCAAGACATACCTGTCTCAAACTAGAGAACCCGGCAAAGCTTCGCTTGAACAAAAAGGGACGAATTTAACATTATATGTGAAGGATTCAAAAATTTGTGCGCGAGGCTTTTGTGAGTTATGAGTGTGTGTATGCTGTAAAGAAGCGTGAAAATTGATGATGTGAATTCTGTTGGGAGTTGAGGGGTAGTTATAGTATAGCCTCCAAAGCGCAAGGCTACTTGCGGTTTGACCCTTAAACCGCAATGCCTCTTGCGGTTAGGGGGTCAGGCAAGATGTCGTATTTCCTAAATCCGGTTTAACGTATTTTGGAAATATGTTGCGTATACCTGTAGATACCCGTATCCGTACCCCCCAAAAAACAAACCCGATGATGAAAAGGACTTTCATACATGCTTTTAAAAGAGTCGAAACGGTACAAAAGTGTCTAAAACGTATTTAGTCATTTTTAGCGTATTAATTTGGACTTGCATAATCATAAAAATGAATGTCACTCTTAGTCATTATAAGCACAACACGAGCACGATACAGGAACGTCTTATTAAGCCAAGCCACAAAAACAGCCCAACTAGCTACAAAACGGCCCAAACAAACAAAAACGACCCAAAACCCAACACACAAAACGGGCCAAAGTGCGTCCCGTGTCACATTTTCACAAAATTAGGTTCTATAATACCGTAAAATAATATACTTTAATAATATTTTATTTCGAGCCAAAACCGAAAAACACGACAAAAACCGAGCACGAAAACCGAAATTCGGACCAAAACTGAACAAATACTTAACCCATAAGTTAAAACACCTCACAAAAACATAATCATTACTTAATCAAACATCCAAAACCAAAAGGCGGCATAAACAGCCCACCAAAACAAAATAGAAATCGCCTGTGGACAGGCGATTAAGTTTCTAATCGCACATTAGCGATTATAAATTCCTCCCCACACAGCCGCCTTTTCATTTTTCTTACAAAATCCAACCCAAACAAAATATAAAACGCCTGTACACAGGCGATTTATATTTTGTTCACCTTCAAACCAGCCAACCTCTATAAATACCAACCCACTTCATTCATTTCTAAAATCGGTTTTACAAAACACATTAACACACTCACAAAATCCACTCAAAATACCGTCTTTTCATTTTCGAAAGGTAAACATTTTACCTACGTTTGGGACGTTTGAGACTCGGACAAAGGGGTTACATTAACCCCAACCCGATATTGGCATTAGCGAAGCCGTATTCGTAATACGGTTGTAGTAATTCGGATTCATAATCCGTCTAAACCCCGCCAATATCGCATAAATAAACGACTCATTATCACTAAAGCAAACCGACGTCACTTTTATAATTATGCAAGTCCTCATTCATGCATTAAATTACGACTAGAATCACGGATCCAACACTAAATTGTACCGTTTCATAGAGTCTTTTTAGCATGTCAAAACTGAGGGTTTTTACAAATTCTTAAAAAGTCAAAATACGAGGTCGGAAAATAACGTTTATGGTAATAATTTAGTCAATAAATTATTATTTAACGTACATTTCCTATAGCAATATGTCATTATTTTGACAATTTACATTATTTATGCATTTTAATCGAGTCATACTTATTCGCACTTGTACGTAGCGTCATTTTAGCCCAAATATCGAAATTAACTAAATGTTTTCAAATTAGTAGAGACTACTTTTACGTAGGCTTTTTTATTTCAGTTTTCAAAAACACATTTTTGTCAAAACTTTTGAAAAGTAACCTCACTCCGTATCCCTTTTCTGGTTTTAAACCTCAGATTGATAGATATCGACGCATCTTGAAATCTGAGACACTCGTGTCTTGTATTTCAAGATGCGTTGAATAGGTTCCAAATTCCTTTAATATTTGGTGGCGACTCCGAAAATACATTTCAAAAAGGATTTTTCTACTTTTCTTTTTTGACCACAAAACTCATGCAATGATCTCCCCCATTTTTACAAAACTTCGCCCCTTTTTCCTGCGAGCGATTCAAGACCTGGCGCCCAAGACGGGCGAGTGGCGCCAAGTATGAGGCGTCGATAGGTTTTCCCAGAAATTTCCCGGTACCTTCAGCTGGCGACTCCGCTGGGGACGAGCATGATTTTTATTATTTTTGAAAAACTAGTTTTTCTTTTATTTTAAAATCATAAAGAAGTGAAGCTTGAAACTTTGAAAACATTTACGCTTTCGATATTTGGGCAAAATACGCTGAGTCGAATCCTCCCGATTCAAACCACACCCTTTGAGGAACGGCCTCAAGAACTCTCGCTTCATAAGCGAGGTAACTCGACACACCGTTCTCTCACCCTCCACGATTACAAGTACGGCATCCGTACAAACGATCGTGAACTAGTCAAACTCAACGCTCTAGGGCCCGTCTTGAATGCACACCTAAGACGTGTGTAGTCTTGCGGGTGCCCCTACCGAAACGTTAAGGGAATGGCCGGAGGGAACCTTACCCTGTAAACCAAAAACCTGTGTTTATATGTACAAGTGTGAAGCTATAGTACCCTCACTATAGTCGTCTTTCAAAACCATTTTATGCAAAAACTTTTCCTAGGCATCTTACATTTAAAATACGCCCATTTTTGAAAATTCACTTTTAAACTTTTTCAAAAAGGTCATACTTTTAAAAACACGCTGTTAGGCTCTTTGACCCATAGTCATTTGAGTTTGATAAATAAAATACCAGTGCATTTAAAACCGATCCTGGATAATCACTAGATCCCCGATCTTTTTCAAAACGTAAATGAATTATGCGACTGACGTATCGTCATAATACATTTATTGCAAAAAATTTCATAGAGCAAAAACCCGTAAATGTCAATTCATTTCGGAGATTTTAAATGAAATTAACTTTTAGAACATTAGATTTAGCTTTAAGTCGAGTGACTCTTTAGTCGTCCCGATTTAATCTTTTCTCTCAAAAACAAAAAACGCGGGCTCACTCATATGTGAACCCGTTGATTTACTCTTTGAATCGAGTGACTTATTGTCATTTTCGATTTAAATTCCTGAGTCACACGTAAAAGGCGAACAATTGATTGCCTTTTACCCAATTTTAACATCCTCAGATCGGCTAGCCTATCGCTACTTCGGTTTGATCCTTTTTATCGTAATCTAATGATGAACCCCTGGCAACATACCGCCAAACTGGGTTAATCAGATTATGATCATACAAATTTTTCAACCTCGAGAATAGAGACGTGTCAATATGCCTCTACCTCAAAAGCTTCCCGTGTCATTTTAAAAGCTAAAAACACGAGTCGAGTCTTGCACCCACTTTTTGCACTTCTTACCTTTCTTTGGTCGTGAATGCGATTTTTCATTAAGTCTTTTCTTCCTTTTTAGAGTCACTAAAGGTTTGAAAACTTTGTCAGGTTCACCCACTGAAAAACCCTGAACACACGGCTCCCAAGCGCAAGATGAATTTCCGTTTCAACCTCGCCAATGATGAAGCTGCCTTTCCACCGCCTCCTCCTCTAATGACGATCACCGAACATGAAAGGCTGCTCGACCACAAGGTGGCCAATCTCACCGCTTTGTTCGAACATCTGGCCGCCATGCAGAAGGTCGAAACCGAGAAGAACGCAAGGCTCTTCGCCGAAGAGTCTGCTCGACACATCAAGAGAATTCGATCCCTGGAGGACGAAATTCACAAGTACAAACTAGCCAAAACTACAAATCATGGCCGCCAGGGCAATACTTCTCGAACCACAATAACGACTGAACCTTTCAACACCGTCAGCCCAAAGGCATTAGCGGTGCAACCAGTATTCGTAGCGCAACCCACTCCCGCGGCACCCAGATCATCGCCAGTTGGGCCGTTCTCACCACAACAGCGACGGAGGTTCGACCCCCTCTTCATGTCCTACTCAAAGGCATTGGGAAAGCTCGTAAAGAAAAACATTCTGCATCTCCCCAAACCCACCAGTGAACCACCTGAGGATAAGAAACCCCTATCATGGCACGAAGACTCGTACTGTGAATTCCACAGGGGGAAAGGACATGACACTGAGAACTGTTTCCGCTTGAAGAACGTAATCCAAGACATGATTGACAACGAGACGATCGACAAGCCAAGCATAGCTCCTAAACCAACGGTCCAGCATAGCACGCCCCGTTCTCACCCCATTTTCGTAGGAACGCATCCCATCCTCAATCATCCTCTCCTGGCTCCCGCAGGCGATCACGAAGTCAACGTCCTTTGCGACAGCATCAACAACGGTAACGACATCGATCACATCCACCAAGCTAAGTTAAAAACAAAGCCAAGGCATGAGGACAAGGAAGGAAACTTAACTCAGGTCCCTTATCAGCGCCCCCTCAGACAGTCCGACGGCCACAAAAAGGCTGCTCACCTCCAACGTTTATTTCAAGACCCAGCGGAACTACTAATACCGCCAGGATTCCCTCCCAAACTCACAAGCGAAGGCAGAAACAAGGGCATAATCAAGAATATGACTACCGTACCCATAACGAACGACCCTTCCTTAGACACAACATGGCGTAACGCCAAAGATATGTAGGGATCGGATCCCATTCACTAATCAAGTATTAGTGTAAATCAAATTACTCTAATTTGATTTAGCAAGATCTATGTAGTACAAATTTACATTGTTAACAAGTTTAGAAGTTATACCTTTCTTGAAAGGGAAATTTAGGGCACAAAACTAGAACTCCTTTCTAGTTTTGTTTCTTGAGAATAAGCTTAGGATGATCCTCCTTAATAACCTAAGTTTTCAATGTAGAAAACCTCCTTTAGTTAGCACCCAAGAACACTCCAAACAACACTAAGTATTTTGATCTAGAAATACTTAGTATAAGCTTGATAATAAGTTATAATATTATTACTAACTCTTAGTAAAAATAGTATTGAGAGAGTATTCTATATTAGAGAGAATGGTGAGAGATATAAAATGAATTGCATGAAAATGTTATCTCTCACTTGGCCTTGTGTTTTATTAACAAAAATAAAACAAAATGAAGTGTGTTTAGCACACTTGGTGGGCCGGCCAAAGAGAGAGCATGGGAGAGTGGAGAGCTTTTTCTTGTTAAGACAAATCTTTAGCATGTTAATCATTATGTTTCTCCATGCAAAAAGCAATTAAACAAAATGAACAAAAACAAAAAAGGAATCTTCCTTTTGTTTCTCCATTTGGACGGTCCACAAGACCCTCTTATGGGTCCATTTTGTTCATCAAAATTTGTCTCACAAATAGTTGTAATTTATCACTTAATTATCTAATATAATAAAGTGTAAATCAATTAAACTCTTCCTTAATATACATGTACACTTACACATATATTAAAATTGTACTTTTATTAATCTCATTAATAAAATATACACAATTAGTGAATTAACGTTTAATCACTAATTCTCATCTCCACTAATAATTTTATCGATATAAAATTCAATCGTCCGAGTTCACAACTCGATTTCTCTCTAAATTAATACATTGACTAACCGTTAGTCGATTTATCAAGTTACTAATTTAATCGTATCTCATACAATTAATTAGCTTTAATATTTGGAGTACGTTCCTATAGGTGTGACTTAAAGGGATCAATTGATCACCGCCGCTTTCACGACAATAACGTCAAACTCTAGTCAGCCAACCGTTATTGATTTACGTTAATCAATTGACAATAATACAGGATTATCCCCATGTATTCCTTAATTGAGATTTATTAAGTAATCGCACTATTGTGGAGGACACATACTCCAACAATCTCCCACTTGTCCGAGACAAGTTGTGCATTACCAATTCTCATGTCCGTTTCACATCTCCCACTCGATGCAAGGTGTCTTACAGGTCGTACTTGCATCCTGAGATATATATCGTGAGTGGTTTCCTCGATAAGGAGAGTAGCTGTCTGACCGGGAATCTACCGTAGATTCTTACCGAGCGTGGCCACGCATTTTCAGCGACTACTCCTCGAGTGGCCCAAAGATGTTTTACCCCGACAAGGGTGGACATTTCCCTTCCACTCGACAGATCTTGTATAATGCAGATCACCATGACCCCAAAGATGCCCTTATAACCCCCTTTCACGGCATGGTTTAGGACAAAAATGAAAGTCACTCGGAAACTGCACCGACTCAGACAATCAGTTCCAGTCAAAGAATCGACTCAAAGGAATACTATAGAAATTCCCACCACGACCAGGTTTCAATCTCATTGAAAAGGAATTCTATAAGCGTCACTGTCCGACAGAGTGTTTTCACAGTCTGTCTATGCAAACGATCAGTCATCACATATGACCCTATGGTGTTGAACCCACCATCGATCGACTTGCAATCCAGTCTCTACGAGACGTCACCTCTTATAAGAGACCAGGGACCAAATACTTAGTTTATACCGTTCACTTGAATACGTTCAAAGTTGTCACACAAATATTCGGATAAACAAAGTATGCATTCAATAATGACTTAAGATAAAACAATGAATGTTATTTTCATATATGTAATAGGATACATCATTCAATTACATATTACGAAACTAAAGGAAATCCGGCATGCGCTACAACCCCATGGAGGCGGTGTGCGCGTCATGCTTAGCCCTCGAAAGAGGCTTGGTTAAAGGATCAGCGATGTTTTCGTCTGTCCCAACCTTACAAATATCTATTTCCTTCCTCTCCACATTATCTCTAATAACGTGGTATTTCCTCAAAACGTGTCTAGACTTGTTACTAGACTTGGGCTCCTTTGCTTGGAAAATAGCCCCACTGTTATCACAATAAACAGTGACAGGATCCACGGCACTAGGGACTACTCTTAGTCCATCCAAGAATTGCCGAATCCATACAGCTTCTTTAGCAGCTTCAGATGCCGCCAAATATTCAGCTTCCGTTGTAGAATCCGCAGTGACACTCTGTTTGAAGCTCTTCCAACAAACAGCTCCTCCATTCAACATAAAGACATAGCCGGATTGGGATTTCAGATCATCCCCATCGGTTTGAAAACTTGCATCCGTGTAACCCTTTACACGTAGCTCAAGTTCTCCTCCAAACACTAGAAACGAATCCTTAGTTCTTCTCAAGTACTTAAGGATGTTCTTTCTGACTATCCGGTTGACTCTCACCGGGATTAGCTCGATACCGGCTCGTCATGCTCAAAGCGAAAGCGACATCGGGACGAGTGCACATCATAGCATACATGATTGATCCTACAGCGGAAGCATAAGGGATCAATTTCATGCGTTCAATTTCCGCAGGAGTCGTAGGACATTGAGATTTCTTCAATGTTATTCCTACACTCATCGAAAGAAAGCCTCTCTTGGAGTCTTTCATATTGAACCTATCAAGAATCCTATCGATATAAGTTTCTTGACTTAATGCTAGTATCCTTTTGGATCTATCTCTATAGATCCGGATACCCAAGATGCGTTGTGCCTCTCCCAAGTCCTTCATTTGGAAATGGTTTCCCAATTCCACCTTTACCGAGTTTAGACTTGGAATATCATTTCCAATCAGTAGTATGTCATCCACATACAAAACAAGGAAGGTTACTTTACTCCCACTAAACTTCATGTACAAACAAGGTTCCTCGGCACTTCGAGCGAATCCATGTTGTTTGATAACATGATCGAATCTGTGATTCCAACTCCTCGATGCTTGCTTAAGACCATAAATGGATCTCTTAAGCTTGCATACTTTCTTAGGGTTGGATGTATCTACAAAACCTTCAGGTTGTGTCATAAACACTTCCTCTTCTAGAATCCCATTCAAGAAGGCGGTTTTTACATCCATTTGCCATATCTCATAGTCCTGAAATGCGGCAACCGCTAAGATTATCCTTATGGATCGAAGCATAGCAACCGGTGCAAAGGTTTCATCATAATGAATACCTTGGACTTGTGAAAAGCCCTTTGCCACCAATCTAGCTTTGTAAACATCAATATGTTTATCTATGCCGAGTTTGATTTTGAATATCCATTTACACTGAAGGGGTCGCACTCCTTCAGGTAAATCTACCAAGTCCCAAACTTGGTTCTCGTACATAGAATCCATTTCGGATTTCATGGCCTCAAGCCATTGTTCGGAGTTGGGGCTACTTATAGCCGCCTTGTAGGTTGAGGGTTCGTTGCTTTCGAATAACAACAAATCACCCTCTTCCTCGATGTTACCGAGGTAGCGGTCAGGTTGATTACTAATTCTTCCTGACCTCCTAGGGATTATAACCGTGTCAGAAGACGAGGGAACAGTTTCCTCATTTTCTGTCTCGGTTTGTGGCTCTTGAACTTCATCAAGTTCAAATTTTCTCCCACTCTGTTTTTTAGAAATAAATTCATTTTCTAGAAAAACAGCATCACGAGCCACAAACACTTTGTTCTCGTGAGGGTTGTAGAAGTAATAACCACAGGTTTCCTTAGGATAACCTACAAATAGACATTTGTCAGACCTTGGAGCGAGTTTATCGTCAGTTTTATTCTTGACGAATGCCTCACATCCCCAAATTCTCATGAATGACAAATAGGGAACCGTTCCCGTCCATATCTCATATGGAGTCTTATTGGCCGCTTTAGTCGGACTTCGATTTAGTGAGAAAACAGCAGATAACAGTGCAAAGCCCCAAAATGTACCAGGAAGCTCAGTTTGACTCATCATAGACCGAACCATGTTAAGCAAAGTTCGGTTTCTCCTTTCTGCAACACCATTCAATTGTGGTGTGCCCGGAGGAGTCCATTGTGATATTATACCACAATTCTTAAGATGTGAATCAAACTCATTACTTAGATATTCGCCACCACGATCCGATCGTAGTGCTTTTATCCTTTTGTTTAATTGGTTCTCAACCTCATTTTGAAATTCTTTAAATTTCTCAAAAGCATCACTTTTATGCCTTATTAAGTAGACATAACCATATCTACTTAAGTCATCGGTAAAAGTAATGAAGTAATGATATCCTCCTCTAGCGGTGACGTTTAATGGACCACACACATCGGTATGTATGAGTCCTAAAACTTCACTAGCTCGTGTCCCTTTACCACTAAAGGGTTGACGAGTCATCTTGCCTAAGAGGCAAGAT
Source organism: Dianthus caryophyllus (assembly GCA_023091065.1). Taxonomy (NCBI): domain Eukaryota; kingdom Viridiplantae; phylum Streptophyta; class Magnoliopsida; order Caryophyllales; family Caryophyllaceae; genus Dianthus; species Dianthus caryophyllus. The sequence goes on along the minus strand of CM041527.1, from coordinate 15,821,930 downwards.
TCGCATGTACCATATGATTCGTAATCAAATGGTTTGAGAACCTTGGTCGCAACAAGTCTCTTTATGCGTTTGTCATTTATGTGACCTAAACGACAATGCCAAAGGTAGGATTTGTTTGATTCATTCGTTTTGAGCCTCTTGTTCTCGACATGATAAACATCATTAACATCATTTAAAACATAAATACCTCCAATTGAAATAGCTTCACCATAAACTATTTCATTAAATGAAAAAGTACAACGGTTGTTCTTAATCACAAAAGAAAAGCCTTCCGCATCTAAAACGGAGACGGAGACAATGTTTTTCGTTAGAGTTGGTACAAAATAACAGTTATTCAAAAGCAACTCTAATCCACTAGCAAGAGCGAGTACAAAAGTTCCCACTAAAGCGGCCGCTACTCTAGCTCCATTGCCCATGCGAGGAGATCTACATCACCCTTGCCGAGGGCCCGCACGTTTCCCATTCTCTGCAAATGATTACAAAGGTGAGATCCACATCCGGTATCCAATACCCATGTAGAAATGCAAGCATGATTGATGTCTATCATATAGAGATTAGAAGGAAGAATACCTTTGGATGTCGCACATCCATCTTTCAAATCCTTCTTGTACTTGGGACAATTGCGCATCCAATGACCCATTTCATTGCAATATTTGCAAGTGTCTTTGAGGGGTCTTCCCTTGTTGATCTTGGGCTTAGGCTTATGTGGAACACCTTCCACAATAGCCTTTCCCTTACCCTTGCCAATGTTAGATGGCCCCTTCTTGGCCACCTTCCCCTTCTTCACTCCCAAGTTCATGTTCTTCATTTTCATGGAGAGAACATCTTTCTTCTCCACCTCATTCACTTCCATATCCCTCTCGGCTTGGACCAAGAGAGCATGAAGTTCATGGTAACTCTTATCCATGTTGTTCATGTTATAGTTTACTCGAAAGTGAGCAAACTTGTTAGGAAGAGAATGAAGGATGCGGTTGATCGCAAGAGCCTTGGGTATAGCACACTCTTGACGCTCAAGAGTGTCTATTTGCTCAATCATTTTGAGCACATGAGGACCAACTTTTTGGTTCCTCTCAAGCTTTGCATCGAAAAACCGAACCGCGGCTTCATAAAGCCTTATTTGCGGTGCTTTGGAGAACATGGTTGTCACTCGAGTGAATATCGCATATGCACTTTTTTGAGTGACAAATCGGAGTTTGAGAGCGGGTGACATGGACCAAATCAAGACGTTTTTCACGTCATTGTCCACTTTCACATACTCATCATAGGCGGCTCGTGCCGCCCCGGATCGAGAAGTGGGTTCGGCGGGTGGTTGATCGGTAAGGTGCTTGAGCACATTATCGGATGTCGCGGCGCCCTTCATTGTCGAATCCCATTCGACGAAGTTGCTACCGTCATCCTTGAGGATACACTTATCCATCACGGTTCGCAACCATGAATCTTTGCCCAAAATGGGCGCGGGAGTCGATGATGATGATGCCATTGCGATAAATGATTCTACAATAAATATGAGGAAATATATAAGCATCCATTGTTCATTTATAACATTTGCTAAAACACCTTTTAAAACAAATGTCCATTTATATAACGATCTCCCACGAAATTATATAAATGATTCCAAGACTCGTTTTCCATATAAAATTAGACATCTCATGTTTCCTTTTATATAAAAACGATAAGTCAACACTTGACTAATTCTACACTAGAATGCTTGGTTGATGATTTTCTTTAAAATGCATCGATTAGCCCCAAATAACTCTTATTCGGTTGAGTCCAAACCAAATTAGCACGGGACTTCCTCCCACTACTTACCCATGGTAACAAGGTTCCACGTCGCGGAGGTCCTCATGAACATGGGGTTCATAGTTGCTACATTTGAAAAGGCTTAATCTCAATTCATTTGTTAAAATGTGGGTGATCTTGTCAATTTTTAGTCATTTCAATTCTTTATAAGTGAACTAATTTAAGAATGGCGACCTAAAAACGACAATCATAGTGGGATATCGTGGCATGCATGGCGATTTTGGCATGTGTGCGGAAAATAAGCAAACACACAAGCATCAAGCAAACATAAACCTAGTATGGCCACCTAAAGTAATTAAAATACAAGGAGTTACAAATTGGAAACCAACTCCTTTGGTCCCTCTTCATATGGATTCCATCCAAGCTCCTCCTTGCAAGCTTTAGAACACTTCTAAGGCTCCAAGTCGATCTCCATCACCGGTCTTCGATGTACAAATAGTTACAAGTATGATTTACAAATGAATACATAGCAATCCTATTATACATTTATAAATGAAATAAACTATTAAATTACAAACCGGCGATACGAGATCGCATTTAATCTAAACCCACACGATATTCCTTTCATTACGGGCAATATCGGTAAAAATATAACAACTATGGCCATACTAGTAAGAATAAACATTCATTCAACAATAAACATTCATCCAAACATGCATAATGTAAAGCTTATAAATAAAAACATGCCAAAATCGCCCTAAACAATAATCGCATTAATTCGTTTAAAACCGATCTCATTTTTAATCGATTAATCTCATATTAATCAATAATGCTTAAAACACCTTTTAAGCTTGAACCAAAACTTCTAAACTGATTTAGAACACCCAAAATTAGTTCATACTAACTTATGGTAATTTTAGTTCATAAACTTGGTCATTTGCTAATTAGATGTACTTTAATCATAACCCTTTTATGAATAAAGCTTTATAAAATCAAAATAAAATAAAATAAAATTATTTTTATTTTGAAAAAATTTTGTATATTCTGGAACTTTTCCAAAATATCAGAAATGAAAAGTTTGGTCAGAAAATATTTACGAATCATTTTATATAAAATAACATACGATTTTATCGATTTTATCTCATAAAATCAAGAAACCGTCTAAAACAGTGAGGAAAAATCCCAAATTTATACGAGAGCATCCTCATAATGTGTAAAAATATTGGTATAAATTTCATGTCCAGAAAACAACGTTTACTATATTTTTGGACATAAAATGCAAACAATACCGATTTTAAACAAAAATATGAATAAATATTCAAAACTCAAAGTCTGACTTTGAAAATTTAAATGCAGAATGTATAAATATGAAATATCACTGTGTAAAAATTTCGTGACCAGATTCCAACTATAACTTTTTATAGTAATTATTATATCCAAAAACACACTTTTTGACTCGGTTTTGTATAAAAATCATTTAAATTAGCAAACAAATTTCAAAAATTACGAAATTTGACCAGTAACTTCATGAGACCAGAAAATTTGCATGCAATAAAAATCTCGTGTTAAAACCATTTTTAACACTATTTTCGGATTTTATCATATTTATTCTCAATAAATAAATAAAACTCCAAAAATAACAAAATAAATTTTTAACTACAAGCCTTGTCTCTGATACCACTTGTAGGGATCGGATCCCATTCACTAATCAAGTATTAGTGTAAATCAAATTACTCTAATTTGATTTAGCAAGATCTATGTAGTACAAATTTACATTGTTAACAAGTTTAGAAGTTATACCTTTCTTGAAAGGGAAATTTAGGGCACAAAACTAGAACTCCTTTCTAGTTTTGTTTCTTGAGAATAAGCTTAGGATGATCCTCCTTAATAACCTAAGTTTTCAATGTAGAAAACCTCCTTTAGTTAGCACCCAAGAACACTCCAAACAACACTAAGTATTTTGATCTAGAAATACTTAGTATAAGCTTGATAATAAGTTATAATATTATTACTAACTCTTAGTAAGAATAGTATTGAGAGAGTATTCTATATTAGAGAGAATGGTGAGAGATATAAAATGAATTGCATGAAAATGTTATCTCTCACTTGGCCTTGTGTTTTATTAACAAAAATAAAACAAAATGAAGTGTGTTTAGCACACTTGGTGGGCCGGCCAAAGAGAGAGCATGGGAGAGTGGAGAGTTTTTTCTTGTTAAAACAAATCTTTAGCATGTTAATCATTATGTTTCTCCATGCAAAAAGCAATTAAACAAAATGAACAAAAACAAAAAAGGAATCTTCCTTTTGTTTCTCCATTTGGACGGTCCACAAGACCCTCTTATGGGTCCATTTTGTTCATCAAAATTTATCTCACAAATAGTTGTAATTTATCACTTAATTATCTAATATAATAAAGTGTAAATCAATTAAACTCTTCCTTAATATACATGTACACTTACACATATATTAAAATTGTACTTTTATTAATCTCATTAATAAAATATACACAATTAGTGAATTAACGTTTAATCACTAATTCTCATCTCCACTAATAATTTTATCGATATAAAATTCAATCGTCCGAGTTCACAACTCGATTTCTCTCTAAATTAATACATTGACTAACCGTTAGTCGATTTATCAAGTTACTAATTTAATCGTATCTCATACAATTAATTAGCTTTAATATTTGGAGCACGTTCCTATAGGTGTGACTTAAAGGGATCAATTGATCACCGCCGCTTTCACGACAATAACGTCAAACTCTAGTCAGCCAACCGTTATTGATTTACGTTAATCAATTGACAATAATACAGGATTATCCCCATGTATTCCTTAATTGAGATTTATTAAGTAATCGCACTATTGTGGAGGACACATACTCCAACAAGATATCCTCCCAGCACAACTCATTAGCCGCATCATCCGGGATTGGCTACCAGGCGCCATAACTTTCTCCCACGCAGACTTGCCGTCCTTCCAAGATCCACACAACCCAGCACTCTACATAACCGTAGAGTGCCGCAACATGATATTACCCGTTACCCTCATCGACAATGGCTCCGCGATCAACATCCTGCCCCTAACAACTGCCCTCAAGCTAGGACTAAAGGAAAGTGATGTCACCCCTTGCTCCAACAACATAAGAGCGTACGACGGTACCTCGCGCAGCATAGAAGGTGTCATATCACTACCCATCATGACAGGATTCATCGAGACAAAAACCGAATTCCAACTCATGGACATCCCCCCGGCGTACAATATGTTACTAGGAAGGACATGGATTCACGCTACCGGGGCCATAACATCAACTCTCCACCAGAAGGTTAAAATCCCTTTTTACAACGAGGTTATCACCATAGAAGCCTCAGATTTCCGAGCCGCCCTCCGACAACTGAAGCTCGAAGAAGAGGCCACCCAATCTACCGACGACTCGGGAGGTCCCAATTCAAGCGTCTACACCTAGAGTCTAGGATCCTGCGTCGTCATGACGCCATTTTTCTAAAACGGCTATTATAGTAAGTCTCAGTAACTAGAGTCATTAAGGTTGTCCAAAGCTCCCTCGTCTGAGCTATCTTCAAATGTAACCGCTTTTGATAACATTAATAACATGAAAGTTTTTGGTTACTCTTTGCCTCATTTAAAATCTACTCTTTCTAATGATTGCGATAAACTTAAACTAAATAACATTGCATTATATAGATACATTGCAAGCATTGTCTCAAAACCCGAACAGGAGCCCATCATTGAAGACACAACAACCATCGACATAGGCACGCCCGAAGAGCCTCAAGAACTGCAACTGGGGGCTTCCCTAAGCACAGAAGAAAGGGCCACATACACCAAGCTCCTCGCAGAGTTTAAGGACGTCTTTGCCTGGTCATATAAGGACATGCCCGGCATAGACCGCGAGATAGTGACCACCGCCTCCCGATCAAGCAAGGTGCCAGACCCGTCAGACAGAAGCTCCGACGCATCAAGCCAGAATGGCCTCTCATGGTCAAAGAAGAGACCGAAAGGCAACTACAAGCTGGATTCATCCGAGTCATTGAATACTCGATTGGGTCTCCAACATGGTTCGATCATGAAGAAAAAGCGGCAAAATACGAGTATGTGCCGACTTAGGACTCGAACAAAGCACGCCCAAAGGATGATTTCCCACTACCTCCCATGGACATCCTAATTGACAACACAGCGGACCAGGCCTTACTGTCATTCATGGATGGATACGCAGGGTCCAACCAAATCAAAATGGCAGCAGACGACATGCCTAAAACCACTTTCGTAAACCCTGGGGACGATCGTTACAGTCATGCCATTTGGGCTCATAAATGCGGCGCTACCTACCAACGCATCGCCACCACCTTGCTCCACGACATGATGCATAAGGAGGTCGAGGTATACGTCGGCGACATGATGGTGAAGTCAAAGGAAAGGGACAACCACGTCACAAACCTTCGGAAGTTCTTCACCCGAATTAGGCAGTATAAGATGCGACTAAACCCACAGAAATGCACCTTTCGGGTCACATCAGGCAAGTTGCTAGGTCACATAGTAAGCCAGCGCGGGATCGAAATAGACAGACCAAAATCAAGGCAATAATGGGTATGAAACCGCCAAGCAACATCGACGAAATAAGGAGCTTTTGGGACAAGTCCAATATATCTCCGATTTATCAACAAACTCACCATGATTTGTGAGCCAATCTTCAAAAAATTGAAGAAAGAAGAGCATACGAAATGGGACGACGATTGTCAACAAGCATTCGACAGGGTCAAAAGCCTACTCACAAATCCACCCGTTCTGGTACCCCCACAAAAGGACTTGCCCCTATCACTATACTTAACGACCACGCCAAACGCTATGGGTGCCATGCTCGCCCAGGAAGTCAACAACGAAGAACGGGCCATCTACTACATCAGCAAAAAGTTTCACGATTACGAAACTCGGTATGAACCACCGAGAAAGGCGCCTCGCTAGTCTGGGCCACCAAAAAGCTCAGGCACTACCTACTCACTAGCACAACAAAAGTCTACTCCCTGATGGACCCCCTCAAGTACTTATTTGAAAAACCAGTCCTAAATGGGCGTATGGCCAGATGGACTCTTGTGGATACCCATATCCGTACCCTCCCAGCAAAAACCCTGTGATGTAACACGGACTTTTATTACGCATGCTTTAACGTTGACTTATACGGTTCTAATTAATGTCGAATTCATTTTTGAGTCGTTTTAAATGTTAAAATGGTTTAGGTCGCGTCACATCGCACTTAAATAACGTTCATTTTGTCCATTTGGAGTCTAGCTAGGTCCTCGTCCGGCTTCATTTGGTATGAGCTTCGCATTTGCACTACAATTAGCCCCTTTACATTAACAAGGTCTAATTCAGCATTCCTAAAATCCCTAAATTTAGGCCCGGTAGCTAAAACCGCTATTTAGCACCCTCTTACACAAAATACAGCTTCACGTCTTAGCTTATTTCACAAATCTATGCAAATACACCCCTTTTCATTTTTCCGGGTCTCGGGCCCGAAACCGAGCCCAAACCCAAGCCTTTGGCCCGCACTCCAAAGCCCTGAACATCATAAAATATCTCAGGAACATCCTAGCTGTTTTCTTGAGCTTCACGCACGAAATTATACTGTATCTTTCAAAGATTTTATGCAACCGAAACTTGGAAACTACACAAAAACCAGACCCTCAAACCGCATAACCCTATGCGGTTTGGGTAGGCAACCGCATAAGGCTATGCGGTTTGCCCAAGCAACCGCATAAGCCTATGCGGTTCCTTGGCCTGTTTTTATCCCCGGTTTCCTAATTTCTCCGAGGTTTTTAGTATATATACACCCCTATACCCTGACCTCGAAATCACAATTTACAATCAGAATACACCTCTCTCTCTCACACAAATCCCCTTTGCATCCACAAAAGCCTCAAGCACTCAAATCCTTGAGTTCAACACACCATCCCGTGTTGAATTCATCCTCCTTTCTAGTTCAAGAAGCGAAGCTCTGCCCAGATCTGAAGCGTCAGGACAAGGTAGGTACCGATCCACTTGGATCAAAGCTTTTTCTTATTTTCTATGGACTAACAAAGGGGTCTACACTTTAGCGCCCCCCCCGGCTTTGGCACCGAGCGGGCTTGCATTCCAAGTCTTCTTATTACTTCGGGTACACTCCATATCCGATGACACGCCAAAGTCGCATAAGCAACCGACCTTATAAAATAAACCAATGGACAATTGAACTTTATTTTATTTGCATGCATCTTGCACCCTTTCTGTCTTGCATTAAAATCAACTTAAACAATGAATTCGACCTTTAACTGAACCGTATTCGTTAACAAGTTAAACATGCTAAAGTGAGGGTTTTAATCAATCTTTTTGCATCTGCATCTGCATTCTTTTACAAACTTATCGCACTTGTACGTAGCGATAACATTAGCTCAAATATCATCTTACAAGGATTGTTCTAGGTCAGTAGAGGCTATTTTTACATAGGCTTTTCTAAAAGGTTTTCATAAATCATTATTTGAATAACTCTTTTTCTAAAGTACCTCACTTGAATCCAATCTGGTTTCACAAGCCTTAGATCTAGGGGTGTCGGCGTGCTCCAAAATCTAGGACATGTTTTTAACTTAGAACATGGTAGCGAGGTTCCTATTTTCCGCGATAAATAGGTGGCGACTCCATGTGATTCTTAAAGGTTTTTCCAACTTAATCTTTTTAACTTTAAAATCCGCCCTTAAGCAAGACGCCGAGTTGGGTCCGATCCGGGTTCCTGAGTTTGGCGACTCATTGGGACATCTTTTTTTTAAAACCAAAAACTAGCTTTTTCTTTTTAAAAATAAAGAGGTGAAACTTGAAAGCCTTGAACAATCCAAGTATACATATTTGAGCTATGCACATTCGTTTAGAGTCCATTCCCTTTGGAATCTAGGCACCCTTTACACCCTTGAGAGGTGGTTCCAACACGCTTGAGCTTGTCCACTCGATAAAGCACGTGCGGGACTAACTTTCCTCTCTCTCCCTCCACGACTTGCGTAAACGATTATCTCGACCGCCCCAGTGCTCCCTCTAGAAAACCTATCGCTCCGGCGTAAGGAAATAGAGGGGTTAAGTATCTGCCAAAGCGTACTCGAGGTAGTTGGAGGTGTACCCGACTGACCCTTTTCCACCCTTTTTGAGTCATACGTACAAGTTCGAGGCCATGCACTCCATGGTCTTTTTCAAAACAAGCATATGCATTCATATCTTCGAAAACTCGCCTAAACGTTTCAAAGATAAATGAACCTAACATCTGACACCTTTTCAAACAAAACTATCGCGAATTTTTGAAACAAGCTTTTTCAAAACTTTCCTTTTTCACTAACAAGCAAAAACCCGAGCAAGGATTAAAACCCGAGCTCGTGGATTTCAATCCCCTAGGTCATACGGCCTAGTCTCTACATTTAACATCCTCGGTTCGACTTGCTAACCGCTCTTGAGCCGAATCCTTCCTCTTTTACACATCCGACTCGAGCTCACCTCGGCAAATCACCGATATCAGTTCGACGGATGCAAAGCAAAACGTTTTAACATCGAGACGAGATATGCGCACACATCCTCGCCTCAAAAGCTTCCCTTAGCAAAACCTTTTCGAAAACCTCCTTTTTCAAGCTTAAAAGGTCTTTCTAAACAAAGAAATGAGCTAAAATGAATGCCTAAAATGAATGTGAGTCTAGTGGGTCGAGTCGTGTCACTAATGCAAAGTGAAATGCAGGCCTCAGCTGATTACTCACCATGAATCGCATCATCACCCCTTCCTTCAAACGCTCCTCAAAGATGGCTAACCTCAACAAGCTGAAGACCCTCCGTCACCGCATTGATCAGCTCACCAAAAACATTGACAACTTGAAGGCCTTGCATCAGTTCCAAGTTGCACGCTTGGAACAACGCTCCAAGGCCGACAAGCCTGTCTCCCTCCACACTCTCATCACCCAACTCCAAAGGGACGAGGAAGATTTCACCCAATATCTCGTTCGTTGGAGAGGATTACTTGCTCGAGTTAGAATCCTCCGCACGAAGATCGAACTCATGTACGCATTTCTGGTAGCCTACGACCCGAGTGGCGAAAACATTTTGATTACTGGCGACGCCGAGAATTTCAAGAACTCATTGAAATTGCCCTGAGCCCAAAGCAACCCCTGATCTACGACAATCCGTGATCTTCCTCGGACCAGCACCCGTCATGGATTGCTCCTACTTGGTCACACCCACCAACAACCAAATCAATGGGGTCTGGTTCAGTGATGACGAAGACGAAGAGTGGCCACCCACTAACAAAACAGTAGCTCAACTCTCGACTACTCCTTCCTCGGATAAAAACAAAAGCAACAAAAAGGGAAAGAAAAAGAAGGGCAAACAGTCCGAAAGCAAAGATCAAAAAGAAAAGGGCGAGCAGTCCGAAAGTAAAGATCAAGAAGAAAAGGGCAAGCAGCCCGAGAAGGAAAACCAAGACGAGGTTTCACACCTCACACGCTCTGGTCGTCCTTATCAAAATATTTTCACAGATGAACATGCCAGAAAAGCAGCTGCGGCCGAGAAAGGCAAGGCCGTAGTCCAGGAAGACGCTCCTTCCACAAGCACACCCTCTACATCCACAGCAATCCCACCACCAAACACGAGCGAGGTGCTTCAAAAGCAACTCGCTCGCACAAAAGCCGATGTTTCCATCTGGGCCCTTTTACGAGACTCAGCTGAACATAGGAATGCATTCATTCGCGCTCTACAAATAGCATGTGCAGACGCTGAGATCTCTCCAGATCAAATGGTCAGCCATGTCACTAGGGATTGGTTACCGGGGGCTATCACCTTCTCAAACGATGATCTCCCCGCATTTGGACCAAACCACAACCTCGCCCTATACATCAGCGTCGAATGTATGAAGAAAACTTTGCCCGTGTCCCTTGTTGATAACGGCTCTGCAGTCAATGTTTTACCACTGGCCACCGCACATCGTCTCCGCCTATCCGACAAAGACTTCACCCCAAGCATGGACGGAGTCAAAGCTTTCGACGGAACCCGACGTCACGTGAAAGGAACCATTTCTCTTCACATACGCACTGGTCCCATAGAAAGAAAAGTCGAATTTCAAGTCATCGACATGACCCCCTCCTATAACATACTCCTGGGACGACCATGGATTCACTCCACCAAGGCCGTAACTTCTACTCTACATCAAAAGGTTAAGATCCCTCTCAACGAGGAAGTCATAACCTTGAATGCCTCAAACTTCCGAGCCCTTTTCGATACACCAAAAGAGCCCAATTCCGCCGAAATCGTGGCTGAACCCGCAGAAGACTTATGTGGTTTCGACTTCGAAGTTGGCGCCATCACGCGTACACCAATCAAAACCTACAGACCCTTCAAAACAACAAACAATAATAGCCTTTGGCTCACCATGGGCCTAGGCTACAAACCCAAGGACGGTGACCAAGAGCGAATGGTCAAAGAAGTCCAAAAACGAAAGTCAACCCACAAGGTTACCCTACGACCTTACATCCTTGACTTAGACGCATACTTCACCTCAGGAGGAAAAGTCGACGGAAATACCTCCCTCCGAGACCTCATCCACACACCCGAAGCCTGCTACTCTAGTGAGGTCGAGCATAATGCACCTCGGACCTCACCGGGCATCAGAAATGAAGAGATCGTCGCCACTATCATGCGTGATCGACGTTTCGACCCTAACCAACTGATAGCCGACGCCACTGATAAAACCCTTAATGGATGGTATAAAACGCTGAAATGGACCGATGCACAAGGCCAACATTTTCAGCTCATCACCGGCGAAGGACCGCTTTTCGACCACATCACCAACCTCAAAAACAAAGAGGCAAGCAACCCAAGCAACTCAAGCACCCCAAGCAACTCAAGCACCCCAAGCAACTCAAGCACCCCAAGCAACTCAAGCACCCCAAGCAGCTCAAGCAGCTCCTCAAACAGCGAAGACGAAGAAGAAGAAGAAGAAATCCTTTTAACTTCTAATGCTCTAAGTGTCGGGTCACCTGTCGACCCATCTATCCTAGACTCTAGCTTTAGCTTAGACTTTCTTTTTACGGAGGCTAGCTCCAAGCAATTTTCTGAGTTGTCGAATAATTCTTCTCAAAATAATGAAATGAATAAATTTACTTACGCCTTGTCTCAAGCTAAAACAAACAACAAAGCACAAACATCTAACAATCAACAAACAACAAACAAATCAAAAGACACTAACTCATGCGATAAAAATGAACAATCTCTAAACAAATACATTGCAAACATTGTTTCTCCCAAAACACAAGACCCAATCATCGAGGAAACCATAACCATAAACGTGGGAACCCCCGAAGAACCAAGGGAACTACAACTAGGAGCCTCACTAGACGAACACGAGCGCACCCAATTTACACAACTCCTAAGCGAATTCAAGGACGTATTCGCTTGGTCATACAAAGACATGCCCGGCATCGAACGAAGCATCGCCGAGCACCGCATCCCCATCAAACCCGGTTACAAACCAATCAAACAAAAGCTAAGAAGACTACGTCCCGAATGGTCCCTTATGGTCAAGGAAGAAATCGAGAAACAACTACAAGCCGGTTTCATCCAAGTCATCGAGTATCCTGAATGGGTCTCAAACATGGTCCCAATCCTGAAAAAGAATGGCAAAATTCGAGTATGCGTTGACTTTCGCGACTTGAACAAAGCTAGTCCTAAAGATGACTTTCCATTACCCCATGTGGACGTCCTAGTCGACAACACACCGACCACGCCTCCTATCCTTCATGGGCTGACTCACGCAGCTACAATCAAATCAAAATGTCACTTGAAGACATGGCAAAACCGCCTTCATTACTGTAGGGGACATCTCGCATACGCTTATGCCCTTCGGCCTAATCAATGCTGGCGCTACATACCAACGCACCGCTACAACCCTTTTACACGACATGATGCACAAGGATGTCGAAGTTTACGTCGACGATATGATCGCAAAATCAAAGGAGAGAAGTGGTCACATCACTAACCTCCGCAAGTTCTTCACTCGCCTACGGCAATACAAAATGCGCTTAAATCCCCAAAAATGTACTTTTGGAGTCAAATCCGGTAAACTACTAGGACACGTAGTGAGCCAAAGAGGCATCGAGGTCGACCCCTCGAAAGTCAAAGCAATCCTCGAAATGCAACCCCCGAAGAACCTCGACGAGATTCGAAGTTTCTTAGGCCAAATCCAATACATCTCGCGCTTCATCAGCAAACTCACCATGATATGTGAACCAGTTTTCAAGAAGCTCAAGAAAACTGACCACGTTGAATGGGACGAGGAATGTCAAAAAGCATTTGACAAGGTCAAAGAATCGCTAACTAACCCGGGTCCTACACCCACCCCAAGAAGGTTTACCCTTATCCTTATACCTTACAACAACACCCACCGCCATGGGCGCCATGCTCGCTCAAGAAGTAAACGGCGAAGAACGCGCAATCTATTACATCAGCAAGAAGTTTCTCGATTACGAAACTCGATACTCACCCGTCGAGAAGAGTTGCCTAGCCTTAGTATGGTCATCCAAAAAACTCCGTCACTATATGCTAGCACACCAAACAAGAGTATATTCCACAATGGACCCCGTAAAGTACCTCTTCGAGAAACCTGTACCTAACGGACGAATGGCCAGATGGACGTTGCTCTGGCAGTCGACCTTAAATGCGTACCCTCAAAGCAATTAAGGGACGAGCAGTCCCCGATTTCCTAGCCGAAAATGCAATCACCGAGCAACCAATCATAGACACCACATCCCTTCCAGACGATGGGATTTACAACATCGACCAAGAACAATGGGAATTATACTTCGATGGTTCATCCAACTACCGAGGTTGCGGAGTAGGAATACTTCTCATATCCCCGAATGGCGAACACACACCCTTATCCATTAAAGCCGGACTTGACGTAACAAACAATGCGCAGAATCTGAAGCATGCTTGCACGGTCTCCAAGCAGCGCTTGTACTCAACGCCCGCAATATAAGAGTCTATGGGGACTCCTCCCTCATAATCAACCAAGTGTCCGGAGCATGGAAGATACTTAACGAAAACCTAGCACTATACCAAAACAAAATACAAGAACTCATAAACGAATTCTATCACGTAGAATTCATACACCTCCCACGCGAAGAAAACCAATTCGCCGACGCGCTTATCCAAACTCAAGGCCCCTAATCAACATACCCGGGGATGGAAACTCTACCCATTGTCGTGGAAAGGCGAAAGCGAACCCGCATACATCCGTGACATTGAAGCGGGAAGAACAAACCGACCCTTGGTACCAAGCAATCATCAACTACAAAACAAATGGTGAATACCCACCAAACAAACAAACGGGCCAAGCGAGCCCTACGCCTATTATCATCACAATTCGTGCTGGAAATGGGCAAACTACTCAAAAAGACACCCCAAGGCACACTACTCTTATGTGTCGATCACAAGAAAGGACACGAAATCATGTCCCAAGTACACGATGGTGAGTGCGGACCACACATGAACGCACGAGCCATGTGCAAACAAATCATAAGGCTAGGATGGTATTGGACTACCATGGAAGCCGATTGCGCAAAATATGTCAAGCATTGCCATAATTGTCAAATCTTTGCAAACGTACAACACATCCCTCCTTCACCACTATACAGTTTAACCTCACCATGGCCCTTCTCCACATGGGGCATCGACGTCATCGGCAAAGTACAACCCGTAGGAGCAGGAGGACACTGCTTCATCCTCGTGGCCATCGACTATTTCACCAAATGGGTCGAAGCCGCATCGTACCGCAAGCTAGGCACAAAAGAAGTCGCAAAATTCATACAAAACAACATCATTTGTCGCTATGGCATACCACACGAGTTCATTAGTGACCAAGGCACGCACTTTCAAGGAGAGGTCGAGCCACTTCTTCTCAAATACAAAATACAACGACACAAGTCATCACCCTATCGACCACAAACCAACGGCGCAGTTGAGGCAGCAAACAAAACCGTCGTATCAATCCTTAAAAAGATGATCGACACCTGCCACGACTGGCCCCACAAAATCCCATTTGCATTATGGGGATATCGCACCACAATCCGCACACCCACGGGCATGACACCCTATTTCCTAACCTACGGAATGGAAGCCGTTCAACCCGTAGAAATCGAAATGCAATCCCTTCGGATCCTCATGGAAGCAGACATTCCTGAAGCCGAATGGACGCGCGAACGCTACGAACAACTCATTCTCTTAGGCGAAAAGCGACTACATTCACTAAAATGCGGTCAGAATGTATCAATCTACTGCCAGCGCGCCTACAACAAGCGGGTCAAACCACGAAACATTAAAGTGGGTGACCTAGTACTCAATCGATCAGAGCACCATTACCGTCGACCCAAGGGGGAAATTCAAACCCAATTGGGCGGACCGCATTTGGTCAAAGACATCCTTCCGGAGGAAGCGATGCTTAATCGACCTTGGCGGTCAAGACTTCCGACTACCAACAAATCTTGATCAACTCAAGAAATACTACCCTTAAACAAATTTGCAATGTACTTCACAAAGCTTCGCCTCGCATGAGTGAACTACGCTCGGTTTGATTCCACGACTTTGTGGATACGTGAGGCGACTTTGCAAAGAGCTCAACCGAATCACACGAACTACCGGCTTTGATTACGTATTCAAAAAGCGAATCGTGGCAGCTTATCGAAAGCACAACCGAACTTTTTCTAGCACGCATGCCCAAAGCTCAAAAAGGTCAAGGGCGTTGCACTCACAAAATGACACGCTCGAAGCTTAAAAAGGTCAAGAGCACAGTCAACACAAAAACAAAACACAAATCCAAGTCCAAAGCTTAAAAAAAAGTCGAGGATTTAAGAAAAAAAAACAATTCAAAACAAACAAGTCCAAAGCTTAAAAAGGTCGAGGATTAAAGACAAAATACAAGTGTTCGAAGCTTAAAAAGGTCGAGAACATTTAAAAACGAAACAAAGAAAGCAACGAGACAAGGCAAAAGCAAATCAATTCTATTTTATTACTTTATTTAGAATTCTTCAAAGTTCAGAAAGGAGCTAGGAACAAGCCTCCTTAGCCCTTTATTCAAATCTAAAACATGTATTTAAATAAAGGAATCTTTCTAAGCTAAACAAAACAAACTTCTCAAGTCTTTTTCTGACGCTTCGGGTTGACCTCTTCATCTTCGAGGGGCCGATCCGCCACAACTTTCGACCTGAGGACAGGAGTAGATCTCTCAAAACCTGGGGGCTCGATCGGATCCTCATCCTGCTCAACTGGGGGCTCCTCGATCCTTGGCCCTAGGCGATCTTTAACGGTCACCTTCGGTCCAAGCCTTTCCCGCGCCGGTCTCGAAGAAGAAGCACCTGCATCAACAACACAAAGATCACCATAGTCCCTCCTTTCGCGCACCGCCTCATACGCCAAGGAGGGCCTTGGCCCATTCTTTTCCCTCCTCCTTTGATTCTCGCGTTCCTTAGGATCATTGGAACGATACCACCGCGTATAGAAGTCCGTAACACGGCTAGACTCTATATGCTCCGGCACAGACCAAGTAACACGATCCGACCACCCTCGGATCCAAGCATCAATCATCTGGTTGTTTAGAACAACAACCCCTCCAACCTGCGTATCCTGATCCGGGATAGTCTGCGCAAGCCCGATTTGCCTCTTCAAGCGAAGAGGATGAATCCATACACCCCGTTCAAACCCTGACAAAGATCAACCCACGAGGCGCATTTGCCACCGAGCGGTGCGGGTTACCTCCGTAATACCCCACCACGAAACATACCAACGAATGCTGCTCTCCTTTACAAACCACCGGTAGTAGTTTAGCGAACGCTCCCGAGGATCAGCCCAATCCATCTTCCGAGACGTCGTCCCCGCCGCCTTGAAGACACTTCCAAGGGGAAGAGCTCTATACACACTCAGCCTCTCCATGAGCCAAACGTTGAGAATCCTAGCGCTGACCCTGTGCGAGCTCGGACGATCGGCATAGCGGTCGCCTAAGCCCAGGTATAGTCTCCGCTAGGATCAACGCAGAAGGATCATGTCCTCGCTTCCATCTCTTCGACAACACGAGCATACCTCGCGTTCCGAACACACCATCCGGCATGGACCCGCAAAAGCATAACGATGAACCAAACAAAAAGCAAGGGCCCTCCCAGAAGCGGTCAGAAATACTAGTATCGACCTTATTCATATATCGTTGACACAACAAAAGCATATTCACCCTACCTCCTCGAACAAACTGCGGCATGAGCATTTGTCATCCCAAGGAAGTTTCGCAACATCCCATTGTAACAAAGCTCACTCCTCACGACCACAAGAGTAGTCCGTTTCGACCATCCAGCAATGGCCGAGAACTCCTCCATCAAAGGGCACACCTCTCCCCCGGGAAACCTAAAAACATGCAAATTAGGATCCCAATAATCCAAACACGAATCAAGGAAGTCTACATCGACTTTCATTTGACGAAAGCCAATAAATACACCCGCACCATCATCATACACCGCCTTCTTCATCCCCGAACTCAAGGAAGACGTCCACCTCTTCAAAAGAGCATCAAAATGCACCTCCATTTTCTTGGACACAAAAACAAAAAAAACTTTTATAAATATACCTAATATATTTATGAGAGCAAAATCCTAAAGAAAAAGCAAAGAAGAGAAGTCTTTGTGAATGAAGATTATGGCACGCACCCCCTCTCCTTATATAGGAAAACAATGTCCGAAATATGGAAATACGGCACTAACAGCCAGGCCAACAAACCGCATGGCTCTATGCGGTTTGCACACCAAACCGCATAAGCCTATGCGGTTTCCCCTTGCAACCGCATAAGCCTATGCGGTTTCAAGGGCTGGTTTTTCTCAAAATTTTCCTAATTCCGTCCTTCCTAAAACACTACAACCTACTTTGGCTACGACATTTCTTTCGTTGTTCCCCATACACCAACATCACGCTTCACTTTAGCGACTACGATTCTTACCACGAGTCAACGCATAACATTTTTTGCATTCACACGAGCTCATTTCGCATTTAAAATGAACTTTTTGCAAAACATTTTCACAATCTAAAATGAACATCATCGCATCCCACTCGGGAATCATATCATTTCTTCAACCAAGCGCCCCAAACAGGTTTACCGACGAAGTTCAAGCTACAACAAGTTCAAAGTTCAAGCTACAACGACATGTACATAAAGGTTCATACAATCTTTACATACACAAATTCACTCGGGGTGACGACGCCGATACTCGTCAAACTCACGCCGAATCTGAGCCGTCTCAGCTCGGCTCTGACACAACTGCGCTGTCTGCTCAGCCCAAGCCATCCTCCACCTGTTGGCTATACGCCATAGCTTCTTATGCGCCTCCTTAGCCACCTGTGAAACACAACACAAACACAGTTCACACTTTTCTCCATTTTGCCTTAATTTCACTCAAATTAAGTCAAACTTAGGGGGGGAAATTTCAAAACAAACGCAGCCCACCCCAGTTTACCTTAATTTCACCCAAATTAAGCCAAACTGGAGGGGATAACACAAAAAACGACTCTCACAAGTTTGATCATCGATATACTTCATACCTCGATCAAACTGGGGGCTTACACACATACATACAATCACACAAGTACATACCTTCTTCACCTTGCTCGTCCAGCTGTCCATGCCCGCGTCAGTAGTCACCGGCAAGTACGTCGGCAGAACAAAGGTACGACGGACGCCCGAGTCGTCATACTCGATGGTAGTAGGGAAGTCGCCAGGCTGCTCTGCCATCTCGGGATCAAACTCCTGCAAAACAGATACAAAACGCACACGTCAGGGAAATTTTTTGCAAAAATTACCTTACGCACCCCCAAACACCGAAGCACACATACCTCAATAGGCCCACAAGCAAGCCGAGACTCAGCAAAATGGGCATAGTCTTCCTCAGGACAGAGGAGGCTCACTGACTCTCCCTCTCCATACAACGCCACACGATCCTGAGCAGAAACCCCTCGCTCAAACAGGACCCTCGGCGGATCCCTAGGCACCACCGGAGCTGGCCACCCTGCCTGAAAGACCAAGCGCTCTCCAAGATACCAAACCGATCCATACGGCGTCGCTATGTATAGGCGCTGGGTCTCTCGCACCGCAAACCTAGCCCCAATGCCCTCAGGAATATCCCTGTACTGGCCCCACGGGAACGGCACGAACTACAAACAAAGACAAGACAAACACGCTCACAAATACAGATACGATACAATCATTTTAAGTACACTCTATTTAAAATGGTTCAAGCACAAACCTCATCAAATCGCATCCGGTTCAGACGATCCCTAACATCATCATACGACCAATTAAACGCAAAGACGGCCAGACGTACCCAAGCACGCATCACGGGTACTCCCTCACGATCCGCACAGCATGTGGGGGAAGCAGAAAAGGAAAGTGGCTAAGAATCCACGACTGCACACAAGAAACAAAAACATGTTACAAGGACAAAAGACGACAAAAACAAAGCAACAATGCACCTAAGACAAAACAAAATCAATACGTACCTCCATCAAGAAGCCAGGCGCGACTAAGGACAGTCGCGACCCTCGATCCATGACGCGGTCTCACAAAGCATCCATGCGAGCGAATGCACAAGCCCGAGGCGGCGTCGCCCGGTCAACGTCCCAATTGCATTCCAATCCAGGAGATGCATAAGGACCGATGTCGATGCCCGCCGCCTTGTCCGCCAAGTACACGCAAGGCCACAAACCACCACAACCACATACGAGCATTACGCCGTCGCTTCCACTCAGAGGCCATACTCGATCTTCCCTCAAAATACTCCAAGATATAGCTCGTCTTGAAGGTATAGGGTGGCGACCTCACAAATCACCTCCAAACCACCGCCAACCGCGTAGTACAACCTCGCCCACAACGGACGGCGAAACTCAAAATCCATGTCGCGATCCCCAAACGGCACCGGGTTATGACCGCGTGCTCAGACAAGGTAATGCCGGCCTCAAAGCCGGGCATATGGAACGTCGTCGTGGTGTCCCAATACCTATCCATGAAGGCCACGATCAACATCGGGTTCGCCGTCGCTTCTTCCTCGCATCTCCCTCCAATGGCCAACCAACGGGCCAAAAGCACTACGCGACACCCAAGCTTGCGCCCTCGAGCAAGCCTCTCCTCAAAAGCACACATCGCGGACGAGGCGCGAGAAAGTCCTCATCGGGCCCTTGTCCCAACCCATCGCCGCCGATAGGAAACATGTCTCTCCGGAGCAGCAAGAAGGTTGTGACCATCCCAACCCTTCGCGAAAGCCCTGTTCGCGCGTGACTTTCGCGGCCTAGAGCTACTCGCCCTAGGCGCAACCTCCTCGACCTCCCCCTCAGCAACCTCCATCTCAGCTTCCAGCTCATCCACCAGCTCTTGAGCTAGCTCGTCCTCAGGATCACCCACCGGAACATTTCTCCCACGTCCCCTACCTGCGTGATCGACCACGCCTCGTGGAGGCGGATCACGGTCGCTTCCTCTCACTACGTGTGCGCCTTGCCGCCGGTGGAGGCCCCTCGTCCTCGAACTAGCACTCTTACGGGATCTCGATCTCGTGTCTGACTAGAACCTTCTCCTGCAACCAAACACAACCAATACATACAGCTTTAATACATGCAAGCATACAACCTGGCATACTCATATACGCAAGTACACACAAATAATACTCACATAATACATATACATTCCCTTAACACATTACACTATACGCCCTACAGAGCATTTTTAGGCCTAATTCACAATTAAGCCGAAAACCGTTCTCTACATTTCCAAATCACAACTTTATGGTTTCTACACGCCATAATAGTCCCCAACAACAACCCATTACAAGCAATTGCATTTTGGTCACCCCGATCAAAAACCCCCAATTCGCCTTAATTACTCCGTATAACTACGACTTAACACGGCGATTTGAAAGCCTTAACTCGACTTTTTCGCAAAACTAACGTTATAGGCATGCTATACTCGCTATGGGCATCCTACACCGAAGTTTAATTGAAATTCCGGGTCGGAAAATCCGGGTTCGTTTTCGGGCCCGAAACCTAATTTGGACGTTTTTCACACAAAGACGGTCTAAATCACAATCAATTCACACATACACGTTCACAAGGCATAATGCAACACAATGACGTCGATTTCAAGCATTCCAACGGCAAATTTCAAGCAAAACTCGGGTTTTCATTCAAAACCCGTCTTTTCAACATTTCAAGGCAAAACTAGCTAATTACAACAACAAATAACGTAAAAGCAAGTTGAAATGGAGCATTACCTCGTTCCATAGCAAAGCAACGCAAGAAAAACGAGCAAAAACGGTTGAGAAATCGAAAAATGGTGTTTTTATGAGATAGAAACCGAAAATAAGTGAATGACCAACAAACACGGTGTAGCTCGTGTTATATAGCCCCAAACTGCCACTAAGGCAAACCGCATAACCTTATGCGGTTTGCCACATGAACCGCATAAGGCTATGCGGTTCCTACCCCTGGTTTTTCTCGGTTTTTTCTCGTTTTACGTCTACTTTTCGATTCCTAATTCATCCTAGCCCCTATGTAACTTCAAGTACGTCCCGTGCTTGGGTCAAGGCATCGCTCACAACCCGCCATACGCGTATATTAAGCATTTAATGTACGGTACAGAAGCAGAAGCACGAACGCTCTTCACGAGCACTACATCATTTTCTCCACCACGGGAGGCGATCATATGCAACTACAACTACACAGACACTCCTCGGCGAACCCAAGCACATGCACTCTGCAATATACACCTAACTCCAAGCACAAGTACTCTACAACAAGCACTCTACAGCAAGCATTTAACTACGAGCATAAACGCTCCTCGGCGAGTTTAAGCACAAGCGTCCTACAAAGCACATCCAAGCATGAACCCATGGCACAAGAACACCCTTGCACAAGCACTACA
Source organism: Dianthus caryophyllus (assembly GCA_023091065.1). Classification (NCBI taxonomy): domain Eukaryota; kingdom Viridiplantae; phylum Streptophyta; class Magnoliopsida; order Caryophyllales; family Caryophyllaceae; genus Dianthus; species Dianthus caryophyllus. The sequence continues at coordinate 15,800,188 of CM041527.1, read as the reverse complement.
ACCTCTACGAATGCACTCTTCACGAGGCCATACATCCAGCCCAGATACACTCACACCCTTGCACTTTAGCCCCCACGCATTGCAGCACATGCGCTCTTTCACGAGACCATCCGAAGACGCTACAAGCAGCAGCACTATACGATACCCAACATATACAAGACAACGACATCAACATCAGCAAAGGCATTAGCAACAGCACGACGACGGCACTCTGCAGGCCGGCAGGCCCTTATAGCATGCGCGGACCGCCAAGTCCTTAAAATGCGCACGCCCCTCCCCGTTTAGCCCGGTTCGAAGTCCTCGTCTCACCCATGGACACATGCTTCGTTCCGCTGATCAGATCGAGACCGTAATGGTCCTGGATATGGTCGTGGAGTTTGACTAGCGCTCTAGTCCGAGCTCGCCAAACCGGGGGCTCTGTGGATACCCATATCCGTATTCTCCCAAAGAAACCCTGTGATGTAACACGGACTTTTATTACGCATGCTTTAACGTTGACTTATACGGTTCTAACTAATGTCGAATTCATTTTTGAGTCGTTTTAAATGTTAAAATGGTTTAGGTCGCGTCACATCGCACTTAAATAACGTTCATTTTGTCCATTTGGAGTCTAGCTAGGTCCTCGTCCGGCTTCATTTGGTATGAGCTTCGCATTTGCACTACAATTAGCCCCTTTACATTAACAAGGTCTAATTCAGCATTCCTAAAATCCCTAAATTTAGGCCCGGTAGCTAAAACCGCTATTTAGCACCCTCTTACACAAAATACAGCTTCACGTCTTAGCTTATTTCACAAATCTATGCAAATACACCCCTTTTCATTTTTCCGGGTCTCGGGCCCGAAACCGAGCCCAAACCCAAGCCTTTGGCCCGCACTCCAAAGCCCTGAACATCATAAAATATCTCAGGAACATCCTAGCTGTTTTCTTGAGCTTCACGCACGAAATTATACTGTATCTTTCAAAGATTTTATGCAACCGAAACTTGGAAACTACACAAAAACCAGACCCTCAAACCGCATAACCCTATGCGGTTTGGGTAGGCAACCGCATAAGGCTATGCGGTTTTCCCAAGCAACCGCATAAGCCTATGCGGTTCCTTGGCCTGTTTTTATCCCCGGTTTCCTAATTTCTCCGAGGTTTTTAGTATATATACACCCCTATACCCTGACCTCGAAATCACAATTTACAATCAGAATACACCTCTCTCTCTCACACAAATCCCCTTTGCATCCACAAAAGCCTCAAGCACTCAAATCCTTGAGTTCAACACACCATCCCGTGTTGAATTCATCCTCCTTTCTAGTTCAAGAAGCGAAGCACTGCCAGATCTCAAGCCGTGACAAGGTAGGTACCGATCCACTTGGATCAAAGCTTTTTCTTATTTTCTATGGACTAACAAAGGGGTCTACACTTTAGCGCGGCTTTGGCACCGAGCGGGCTTGCATACCAGGTCTTCTTATTACTTCGGCTACACTCCATATCCGATGACACGCCAAAGTCGCATAAGCAACCGACCTTATAAAATAAACCAATGGACAATTGAACTTTATTTTATTTGCATGCATCTTGCACCCTTTACATCTTGCATTAAAATCAACTTAAACAATGAATTCGACCTTTAATCGAACTGTATTCGTTAACAAGTTAAACATGCTAAGCGAGGGTTTTAATCAATCTTTGCATCCAGATCTGCATTCTTTTACAAACTTATCGCACTTGTACGTAGCGATAACATTAGCTCAAATATCATCTTACAAGGATTGTTCTAGGTCAGTAGAGGCTATTTTTACATAGGCTTTTCTAAAAGGTTTTCATAAATCATTATTTGAATTAACTCTTTTTCTAAAGTACCCTCACCCCGAATCCAATCTGGTTTCACAAGCCTTAGATCTAGGGGTGTCGGCGTGCTCCAAAATCTAGGACATGTTTTTAACTTAGAACATGGTAGCAGGTTCCTATTTTCCGCGATAAATAGGTGGCGACTCCATAACAGTTCTTAAAGGTTTTTCCAACTTAATCTTTTTTAACTTTAAAATCCGCCCTTAAGCAAGACGCCGAGTTGGGTCCGATCCCGGGTTCCACAACTCTACTCCTCGCCGAGTATGAACTCAAATACCTCCCTCTGAAAGTAATCAAGGGAAGAGCAGTTTCCGACTTCCTTGCAGAAAACGCTATCATCGAACAACCCATGATCGATACAATGTCATTTCCGGACGATGGGATCTTCGCCATAGAAAGGGAGTACTGGCAATTATACTTTGACGGAGCATCAAATTACCGCGGCTACGGAGTAGGAATACTCTTAATATCCCCAAATGGTGACCATACTCCACTCTCGATCAAGCTCGACTTTAGCGTCACGAACAACGCCGCAGAATCACGGTCGCATTTACGGCCTGCAAGCCGCCATCGCCCTCAAAATAAATAACCTTCGGGTACATGGAGATTCATTCCTCATCATAAATCAAGTGACAGGGGCATGGAAGATCATGAGCGAAACCCTCACCAAATACCAAGCAAAGATACAAAAACTCCTAGCCAACTTCGACTGCATCGAGTTCTATCACCTCCCAAGGGAAGAAAACCAGTTTGCCGACGCACTGTCAAAGCTCTCGTCCCTCCTGAACATGCCACCAGACATGAAATTACTACCCATCATCGTCGAAAGACGTGACGAACCAGCCTACATTCACACCATTGACCTGGACGAAGCCGAGCAAACGGAGCCCTGGTATCAAGCCATAATCAACTACAAAACAGACAACACTTACCCACCCGACACTGATAAACGTGGACAGAGAGCTATCAGACTCCTAACTTCCCAATTTGTGCTAGAACTGGGACAATTACTCAAGAAAACACCGCAAGGGACGCTGCTCATAAGTGTCGACTACAAGAAGGGGCAGGAAATCATCGCACAAGTCCACGACGGTGAATGCGGACCCCATATGAACGCTCGAGCACTCTGCAAACAGATTCTACGGCTCGGATGGTATTGGACAACCATGGAAGCAGACTGCATCCAATACGTCAAGCGCTGCCACAACTGCCAAATTTTCAGCAATGTCCAACATGTACCACCTTCACCATTATACAGCCTAACCACGCCCTAGCCCTTTTCAACCTGGGGCATCGATGTAATAGGAAAAGTCCACCCCATCGGAGCAGGAGGTCACTGTTTCGTGCTAGTGGCGATCGACTACTTTACAAAATGGGTAGAAGCAGCATCTTTTCGAACACTCGGCTCCAAAGAAGTCGCCAAGTTCATACAGACAAACATCATATGCCGATATGGCATACCCCATGAGTTCATCAGCGATCAAGGCTCGCACTTTCAGCGCGAGACAGAAGCCATACTAACAAAATACAACATCCAACATCACAAATCCTCACCCTATAGACCCCAAACCAATGGAGCCGTCGAAGCAGCAAACAAGACAGTCGTCACCATACTTGAGAAGATGATCGACAGTTGCAAAGATTGGCCCAACAAGATACCATACGCATTATGGGGATACCGCACTACTATCCGCACACCTACTGTGCATGACCCTTATTTCCTCACCTACGGCATGGAAGCCGGCCCAACGATGGAAATAGAAATACAAATACCACGCATACTAATGGAAAGTAGCATCCCGGAAGCAGAATGGGCCCGTGAACGGTACGAACAACTCATGCTCTTGGACGAACGCCGACTTCATTCCCTGAGCACCGTACGAATGTACCAGGCCCGACTACAACGAGCATTCAACAAACGAGTTAAGCCACGACACATCAAGAGAATTCGATCCCTGGAGGACGAAATTCACAAGTACAAACTGGCCAAAACTACAGATCATGGCCGCCAGGGCAATACTTCTCGAACCACAACAACGACTGAACCTTTCAACACCGTCAGCCCAAAGGCATTAGCGGTGCCACCAGTATTCCTAGCGCAACCCACTCCCGCGGCACCCAGATCATCGCCAGTTGGGCCGTTCTCACCACAACAGCGACGGAGGTTCGACCCCCTCTTCATGTCCTACTCAAAGGCATTGGGAAAACTCGTAAAGAAAAACATTTTGCATCTCCCCAAACCCACCAGTGAACCACCTGAGGATAAGAAACCCCTATCATGGCACGAAGACTCGTACTGTGAATTCCACAGGGAGAAAGGACATGACACTGAGAACTGTTTCCGCTTGAAGAACGTAATCAAAGACATGATTGACAACGAGACGATCGACAAGCCAAGCATAGCTCCTAAACCAACGGTCCAGCATAGCACGCCCCGTTCTCACCCCATTTTCGTAGGAACGCATCCCATCTTCAATCATCCTCTCCTGGCTCCCGCAGGCGATCACGAAGTCAACGTCGCTGCGACAAAGATCAACAACGGTAACGACATCGATCACATCCACCAAGCTAAGTTAAAAACAAAGCCAAGGCATGAGGACAAGGAAGGAAACTTAACTCAGATCCCTTATCAGCGCCCCCTCAGACAGTCCGACGGCCACAAAAAGGCTGCTCACCTCCAACGTTTATTTCAAGACCCAGCGGAACTACTAATACCGCCAGGATTCCCTCCCAAACTCACAAGCGAAGGCAGAAACAAGGGCATAATCAAGAATGTTACTACCGCATCTACCATAACGACCCATCCTTAGACACAACATGGCGTAACGCCAAAGATATCCTCCCAGCACAACTCATTAGCCGCATCATCCGGGATTGGCTACCAGGCGCCATAACTTTCTCCCACGCAGACTTGCCGTCCTTCCAAGATCCACACAACCCAGCACTCTACATAACCGTAGAGTGCCGCAACATGATATTACCCGTTACCCTCATCGACAATGGCTCCGCGATCAACATCCTGCCCCTAACAACTGCCCTCAAGCTAGGACTAAAGGAATGTGATGTCACCCCTTGCTCCAACAACATAAGAGCGCATTTACGGTACCTCGCGCAGCATAGAAGGTGTCATATCACTACCCATCATGACAGGATTCATCGAGACAAAAACCGAATTACAACTCATGGACATCCCCTCGGCATACAATATGTTACTAGGAAGGACATGGATTCACGCTACCGGGGCCATAACATCAACTCTCCACCAGAAGGTTAAAATCCCTTTTTACAACAAGGTTATCACCATAGAAGCCTCAGATTTCCGAGCCGCCCTCCGACAACTGAAGCTCGAAGAAGAGGCCACCCAATCTACCGACGACTCGGGAGGTCCCAATTCAAGCGTCTACACCTAGAGTCTAGGATCCTGCGTCGTCATGACGCCATTTTTCTAAAACGGCTATTATAGTAAGTCTCAGTAACTAGAGTCATTAAGGTTGTCCAAAGCTCCCTCGTCTGAGCTATCTTCAAATGTAACCGCTTTTGATAACATTAATAACATGAAAGTTTTTGGTTACTCTTTGCCTCATTTAAAATCTACTCTTTCTAATGATTGCGATAAATTTAAACTAAATAACATTGCATTATATAGATACATTGCAAGCATTGTCTCAAACCCAACAGAGCCCATCATTGAAGACACAACAACCATCGACATAGGCACGCTCAAGAGCCTCAAGAATCGCAATCGGGGCTTCCTAAGCCACGTAAGAAAGGGCCACATACACCAAGCTCCTCGCAGAGTTTAAGGACGTCTTTGCCTGGTCATATAAGGACATGCCCGGCATAGACCGCGAGATAGCTGAACACCGCATCCCGATCAAGCAAGGTTCCAGACCCGTCAAACAGAAGCTCCGACGCATCAAGCCAGAATGGTCTCTCATGGTCAAAGAAGAGATCGAAAAGCAACTACAAGCTGGATTCATCCGAGTCATTGAATACTCTGATTGGGTCTCCAACATGGTTCCAGTCATGAAGAAAAACGGCAAAATACGAGTATGTGCCGACTTCCGGGACCTGAACAAAGCCTGCCCAAAGGATGATTTCCCACTACCTCACATGGACATCCTAATTGACAACACAGCAGACCACGCCTTACTGTCATTCATGGATGGATACGCAGGGTACAACCAAATCAAAATGGCAGCAGACGACATGCCAAAAACCACTTTCGTAACCCCCTGGGGGACGTACTGTTACACAGTCATGCCATTTGGGCTCATAAATGCCGGCGCTACCTACCAACGTACCGCCACCACCTTGCTCCACGACATGATGCATAAGGAGGTCGAGGTATACGTCGACGACATGATCGTGAAGTCAAAGGAAAGGGACAACCACGTCACAAACCTTCGGAAGTTCTTCACCCGAATTAGGCAGTATAAGATGCGACTAAACCCACAGAAATGCACCTTTCGGGTCACATCAGGCAAGTTGCTAGGTCACATAGTAAGCCAGCGCGGGATCGAAATAGACCCGACCAAAATCAAGGCAATAATGGGTATGAAACCGCCAAGCAACATCGACGAAATAAGGAGCTTTTTGGGACAAGTCCAATATATCTCCCGATTTATCAGCAAACTCACCATGATTTGTGAGCCAATCTTCAAAAAATTGAAGAAAGAAGAGCATACGAAATGGGACGACGATTGTCAACAAGCATTCGACAGGGTCAAAAGCCTACTCACAAATCCACCCGTTCTGGTACCCCCACAAAAGGACTTGCCCCTATCACTATACTTAACGACCACGCCAAACGCTATGGGTGCCATGCTCGCCCAGGAAGTCAACAACGAAGAACGGGCCATCTACTACATCAGCAAAAAGTTTCACGATTACGAAACTCGGTATGAACCAGTCGAGAAAAGCTGCCTCTCGCTAGTCTGGGCCACCAAAAAGCTCAGGCACTACCTACTCACTAGCACAACAAAAGTCTACTCCCTGATGGACCCCCTCAAGTACTTATTTGAAAAACCAGTCCTAAATGGGCGTATGGCCAGATGGACTCTACTCCTCGCCGAGTATGAACTCAAATACCTCCCTCTGAAAATAATCAAGGGAAGAGCAGTTTCCGACTTCCTTGCAGAAAACGCTATCATCGAACAACCCATGATCGATACAATGTCATTTCCGGACGATGGGATCTTCGCCATAGAAAGGGAGTACTGGCAATTATACTTTGACGGAGCATCAAATTACCGCGGCTACGGAGTAGGAATACTCTTAATATCCCCAAATGGTGACCATACTCCACTCTCGATCAAGCTCGACTTTAGCGTCACGAACAACGCCGCAGAATACGAAGCCTGCATTTACGGCCTCCAAGCCGCCATCGCCCTCAAAATAAAGAACCTTCGGGTACATGGAGATTCATTCCTCATCATAAATCAAGTGACAGGGGCATGGAAGATCATGAGCGAAACCCTCACCAAATACCAAGCAAAGATACAAAAACTTATTGGAGCTAGTGTCCTCCACAGTTAGTGTGATTAATTTTATTAAATCTCTTACAGGATCACAAAGGATACTTGTATTTAAAATCAGCTGATTAACGTATATCGGTAACGGTTGGCTTGCTAGAATGTTTGACGTTACTGTCATATAGATGGCGGTGATCAGCTGGTCCTTATCGGTCACACCTATAGGACGATTTTATGAAATGTAATGTGATTACATTGATGCCTTAATTATATCTAAACAGTTAGAAAGTTGGAAATAAATTAGTGGGTGAGCTGAATTAAATGATTATTCAGCTAGATGAGCTGAATTAAGTGTTGATTCACATGTGTATAATAGTTATGAGCTACATTTATATTATAAATATATTTGATATTTATAGTTAAAATGATGCTATAAGTTATGTTATTTAATTCATTGTATTATACGATAATCAATTAATTAAATACATATTATACATATTATTTTACATGTAATGTACATTTGAAATATACTAAAAACAAAATACACACAACACACACACACACTTCAAGTGTGTCGTGGTATGTATGTATGAATAATGTTTTTAGTTTGTTTATTTTAGTAAGTAATGGGTAGTTAATAGTTGATTAACCACCATTTACCATTACTTAATTAAACTACCCCACTAACTCATAAAACTACCCACTAAAACACATTATATACTAACTAGTTTACTCATAAGATGAGTGAATGAATTTTGGTGTTTTTGGTGTGTGTGTGTCGTGTATGTTGAGAGAAAAAGAGAGATTTTGTCTCATATTTTTCACTACCATATTTCCTAAAAACTCTATATATTAATCGTAATATATTATACTCGTTTTCTAGCATAAACACAAGGCATTTCATAAGGCGTTTTGGGTGCAATCGTTAAGAGATATTCTACGTTGAATATTGGTCTTATAAACGTAATTTGGGTACGTTTTTAGGAGGTTCTTGTAGGGATCGGATCCCATTCACTAATCAAGTATTAGTGTAAATCAAATTACTCTAATTTGATTTAGCAAGATCTATGTAGTACAAATTTACATTGTTAACAAGTTTAGAAATATTATACCTTTCTCAAAGGGGAAATATTGGGCACAAAACTAGAACTCCTTTCTAGTTTTGTTCTTGAGCTAACAATGTGGATGATCCTCCAAACCCGAGTTTCCAAAATAGGAAACCTCCTCTTAGTTGCACCCAAGAACACTCCAAAATCTATTAATGATTTTGATCTAGAAATCAATAATAGAAGTTTGATAATATGTGAATATTATTACTACTAACTCTTAGTAGTATGTAGAAAAATAAATATAAGAACATATTTCTTATAATAGAGAGAGAGGTGGAGAGGAAAAATGAGGAGATTGTATGAATGAATTATACTCTCACTATTTCCTTCTTTTGTACAAATGAAAAGTGTGTTGAACACTCTAAATGGGAGAGAAGGGGGCCGGCCATCTTGGCATAGAAGAGGGGGAAAGTTGTTCCATTTTGAATAGAACAATAGCTTGCTTTTTAATCATGATGCAAAAGCATGCATGTGGAAAACAAAGGCTAAAAGACAAATGAGAATCTTATTCTCCCTCTTCCCTTGCATTTGGACGGTATTAGGGCCCCTATTATGGGTCCAATTTGTTTTCAATATTTGTCCCACAAATACTTATAATTTATCACTTAATCATCTAATATGATAAAGTACAAATTATCAAATTGAACTCACAACACTTCTTTAACATATATGTACACTTACATATATTTAAATGTACTTTTACCAATCTCATTAGTAAAATATACATGATTAGTGAATTAACGATTAATCACTAATTCTCATCTCCTCGATAATTTAATCGATATAAAATTAAATCACTCGAGTTCACAACTCGATTTCTCTCTAAATTAATTCACTGACTAACCGTTAGTCGAATTATCAAGTTACTAATTTAATCGTATCTCATACAATTAATTAGCTTTATCATTTGGAGTACGTTCCTATAGGTGTGACTTAAAGGGATCAATTGATTACCGCCGTTCTCACGACAATAACGTCAAACTCTAGTCAGCCAACCGTTATTGATTTACGTTAATCAATTGACAATAATACAGGATTATCCCCATGTATTCCTTAATTGAGATTTATTAAGTAATCGCACTATTGTGGAGGACACTTACTCCAACAATCTCCCACTTGTCCGAGACAAGTTGTGCATTACCAATTCTCATGTCCGTTTCACATCTCCCACTCGATGCAAGGTGTCTTGCAGGTCGTACTTGCATCCTGAGATATATATCGTGAGTGGTTTCCTCGATAAGGAGAGCAGCTGTCTGACCGGGGAATCTACCGTAGATTCTTACCGAGCGTGGCCACGCATTTTCAGCGACTACTCCTCGAGTGGCCCAAAGATGTTTTACCCTGACGAGGGTGGACATTTTCCTTCCACTCGATTGTACTGTATAATGCAGATCACCATGACCCCAAAGATGCCCTTATAACCCCCTTTCACGGCATGGTTTAGGACAAAAATGAAAGTCACTCGAACCGCACCGACTGCATAATCAGTTCGGTCAAAGAATCGACTAAAGGAATACTATAGAATTCCCACCACGACTGTGTTTCAATCTCATTGAAAAGGAATTCTATAAGCGTCCTTTGTCCGACAGAGTGTATCACAGTCTGTCTATGCAAACGAGCAGTCATCACTATGACCCCATGGTGTTGAACCCACCATCGAACGACTTGCAATCTAGTCTCTTCGAGACGTCACCTCATATGAGAGACTAGGGACCAAATACTTAGTTTATACCGTTCACTTGAATATGTTCAAAGTTGTCACACAACTATTCGAATAAACAAAGTATGCATTCAATAATGACTTAAAAGAGTAAATATACTCTAAACAATGAATGTTATTTTCATATATGTAATAGGATACTTTATCCATTACATATCTTGAAAACTAAAGGAAATCAGGCATACGCCAACCCCATAGAGGCGGTGTGGCGTCATGCTTAGTCCTCGAAAGAGGCTTGGTTAAAGGATCGGCGATCTCATCGTGCATCCTAACCTTACAAATATCTATTTCCTTTCTTTTCACGTTATCTCATATAACATGGTATTTCCTCAAAACGTGTCTAGACTTATTACTAGACTTGGGCTCCTTTACTTGAAAGATGGCCCCACTATTATCACAATAAATAGTGATTGGATTTGCGGCACTAGGGACTACTCTTAGTCCACCCAAGAACTGCTAATCCATACGACTTCTTTAGCGACTTAGAAGTCGCCAAATATTCGACTTACATTGTAGAATCGCGGTGACACTTTGCTTGAAACCCTTTTCAGCAAATAGCACCCCCATAAAGACATAGCCGGATTGGGATTTCAGATAATCCCCATCGGTTTGGAAACTTGCATCCGTGTAACCCTTTACACGTAGCTCAAGTTGACCTCCAAACACTAGAAACGAATCCTTAGTTCTTCTCAAGTACTTAAGGATGTTCTTCACAGCTATCCAGTGATTCTCACCGGGATTAGCTTGATACCGGCTCGTCATGCTCAAAGCGAAAGCGACATTGGGACGAGTGCACATCATAGCATACATGATTGATCTCGCAGCGGAAGCATAAGGGATCAATTTCATGCGTTCAATTTCCGCAGGAGTCGTAGGACATTGAGATTTCTTCAATGTTATTCCTACACTCATAGGAATAAAGCCTCTCTAGGAGTCTTTCATATTGAACCTATCAAGAATCTTATCAATATAAGTTTCTTGACTTAATGCTAGTATCCTTTTAGATCTATCTCTATAGATCCGGATACCCAAGATGCGTTGTGCCTCTCCCAAGTCCTTCATTTGGAAATGGTTTCCCAATTCCACCTTTACCGAATTCAAACTTGGAACATCATTTCCAATTAGTAGTATGTCATCCACATACAAACAAGGAATGTTACTTTACTCCCACTAAACTTCATGTATAAACAAGGTTCCTCGGCACTTCGAGCGAATCCATTTTGTTTTATAACATGATCGAATCTGTGATTCCAACTCCTTGATGCTTGTTTAAGACCATAAATGGATCTCTTAAGCTTGCATACTTTCTTAGGGTTAGATGTATCTACAAAACCTTTAGGTTGTGTCATGTACACTTCCTCTTCTAGAATCTCATTCAAGAAGGCGGTTTTTACACCTATTTACCATATTTCATATTCATGAAATGCGGCAACCGCTAAGATTATCCTTATGGATCGAAGCATAGCAACCGGTGCAAAGCCCTTTGCCACCAATCTAGCTTTGTAAACATCAATATGTTTATCTATGCCGAGTTTGATTTTGAATATCCATTTACACTGAAAGGGTCTCACTCCTTCAGGTAAATCTACCAAGTTCCAAACTTGGTTCTCGTACATAGAATCCATTTCGGATTTCATGGCCTCAAGCCATTGGTCGGAGTTGGGGCTACTAATAGCCGCCTTGTAGGTTGAGGGTTCGTTGCTTTCGAATAACAACAAATCACCCTCCTCCTCGATGTTACCGAGGTAGCGATCAGGTTGATGACTAATTATACCTGACCTCCTAGGGATTCCAACCGTGTTAGAAGATGAGGGATCGGATTTCATGGCCTCAAGCCATTGGTCGGAGTTGGGGCTACTAATAGCCGCCTTGTAGGTTGAGGGTTCGTTGCTTTCGAATAACAACAAATCACCCTCCTCCTCGATGTTACCGAGGTAGCGATCAGGTTGATGACTAATTATACCTGACCTCCTAGGGATTCCAACCGTGTTAGAAGATGAGGGAACCGTTTCCTCATTTTCTGCTTTGCCAGGGCTCTTGAACTCCATTAAGTTCAAATTTTCTCCCACTCTGTCTACTAGAAATGTACTCATTTTCTAGAAAGACAGCATCACGAGCCACAAACTCTTTGTTCTCGTGAGGGTTGTAGAAGTAAAATCCACACGTTTCCTTAGGAAAACCTACAAATTGGGAACCTTTCCCGTTCATATCACATATGGAGCCGCTTTAGTCGGACTTCGATTTAGTGAGAAAACAGCAAACGATAGCGTAAAGCCCCAAATCGATCCAGGAAGCTCACTTTGACTCATCATAGACCGAACCATATCTAGCAAGGTTCGGTTTCTCCTTTCTGCAACACCATTCAACAGTGGTGTGCCTGGAGGAGTCAATTTGTGATACTCTATCACAATTCTTAAGATGTGAATCAAACTCATTACTTAGATATTCGCTACCACGATCCGATCGTAGTGCTTCTATCTTCTTATCCAATTGGTTCTCAACCTCATTTTGAAATTCTTTAAATTTCTCAAAAGCATCACTCTTATACCTTATTAAATAGACATAACCATATCTACTTAAGTCATCGGTAAGAGTAATGATGTAATGATATCCTCCTTTAGCGGTGATGTTTAATGGATCACACACATCAATATGTATGAGTCCTAAAAACTTCACTTGCTCGTGTCCCTTTACCACTAAAGGGTGCACGAGTCATTTTACCTTAAAAGGCAAGCCTCGCACGTACCATATGATTCGCAATCAAATGGTTTGAGAACATTGGTCTCAACAAGTCTCTTTGTGCGTCTATCGTTTATGTGACCTAAACGACAATGCCAAAGGTAGGATTTGTTTGATTCATTCGTTTTGAGCTTCTTGTTCTCTATATGATAAACATCATTGACATTATTTAAAACATGAATACCTCCAATCGAAATGGTTTCACCATAAACCATTTCATTAAATGAAAAAGAACACCGATTATCCTTAATCAAAAAGCCTTCCGTATGAAACACGGAGACGGAGATAATGTTTTTGGTTAGAGTTGGTACAAAATAACGCTTATTCAAAAAAAACAACTCTAAACCACTAGCTAGAGCGAGTACATAGGTTCCCACGGAAACGGCCGCTACTCTAGCTCCATTAACCATGCGGAGATCTACATCACCCTTGGCTAGTGCTCGCACATTTCTCATTCCTTGCAAGTGATTGCAAAGATGAGATCCACATCCGGTATCTCATACCCATGTAGAAATGCAAGCATGATTTATGTCAATCATATAAAGTCTAGAAGGAACAATATCTTTGGATGTCGCACATCCATCATTCTTTTTCCTTCAAGTATTTAGGACAATTGCGCTTCCAACGACCGGGTTTGGGTTTGCTATTCTCAATAGCCTTTCCCTTACCCTTATCTTCCTTGAACCGAGCTTTATAAGCTCCCTTCCCTTTCTTAACCCCAAAGTTTATGTTCTTCAATCTCATTGAAAGAACATCTTTTCTCTCAATCCTCATTCACTTTCGTGCTATCTAGGTCGAAGCACATCGTCGTCACTCTAGTGAATATCTCATATGCACTTTAGTGAGTAACGAAGCGAAGTTTGAGAGAATGTGACATTGACCAAATCAATATATTTTCAACGTCATTGTCAACCTTTAGGTGCTCATCGTAGGCGGCTCGCGCCGCCGCGGTGGCCCTAAGTCCGGGTTCGGTGGGAGGTGGTTCGGTAAAGTTCTTAAGCACATTGTCGGATTGAGCGGCGCCCCTTATAGTAGAATCGCATTCGACAAAGTTGCTACCGTCATCCTTTAGGATACACTTATCCATCACGGTTCTCAACCATGAATATATACCCAAAATGGGTGCGGGAGTTAAAGTTGTCATTGCGATTTCAAATAAATAATTCTACAACAAATATGAGGAAATTAACATTCATTGTACATTAGTGACATTTGCTAAAACTCCTTTTTAAAACAAATGTCCATTTATATAATGATCTCCCACGAAATTATATAAATGATTCCAAGACTCGCTTTTTCATATAAAATTAGACATCTCATGTTTCCTTTTATATAAAAACGATAAGTCAACACTTGACTAATTCTACACTAGAATGCTTGGTTGATGATTTTCATTAAAATACATCCATTAGCCCCAAATAACTCTTATTCGGTTGAGTCCAAACCAAATTAGCACGGGACTTCCTCCCACTACTTACCCATGGTAACAAGGTTCCACGTCGCGGAGGTCCTCACGAACATGGGGTTCATAGTCGCTATATTTGGAAAGGCTTAATCTCAATTCATTTTTGTTAAAATGTGGGTGATCTTGTCAATTTTTAGTCATTTAAATTCTTTATAAGTGAACTAATATAAGAATGGCGACCTAAAAACGACAATCGGAGTGGGATATCTTGGCATGCATGGCGATTTTGGCATGTGTGCGGAAAATATAAGCAAACAAACAAGCAAAACCAAGCAAGCAAGCATAAACCTAGTATGGCCACCTAAAGTAATTAAAATACAAGGAGTTACAAATTGGAAACCAACTCCTTTGGTCCCTCTTCATTATGGATCTCATCCAAGGCTCCTTGCTAGCTTTAGAACACTTCTAAGGCTCCATGTCGATCTCCATCACCGGTCTTCGATTTACAAATAGTTACAAGTATGATTTACAAATGAATACATAGCAATCCTATTATACATTTATAAATGAAATAAACTATTAAATTACAAACCGGCGATACGAGATCGCATTTAATTACAAACCCACACGATATTCCCTTTCATTACGGGCAATATCGGTAAAAATATAACAAACTATGGCCATACTAGTAAGAATAAACATTCATTCAATAATAAACATTCATCCAAACATGCATAATGTAAAGCTTATAAATAAAAACATGCCAAAATCGCCCTAAACAATAATCGCATTAATTCGTTTCAAACCGATCTCATTTTAATCGATTAATCTTATATTAATCAATAATGCTTAAAACACCTTTTAAGCTTGAACTAAAACTTCTAAACTGATTTTAGAACCCCAACATTAGTTTATACTAACTTAAGGTGATATTAGTTCATAAACTTGGTCATTTGCTAATTAGAAGTACTTTAATCATAACCCTTTTATGAATAAAGCTTTATAAAATCAAAATAAAATAAAATAAAATTATTTTTATTTTGAAAAAATTTTGTATATTCTGGAACACTTCCAAAATATCAGAAAAGAAAAGTTTGGTTAGAAAAATTTACAAATTTATTTTATAATAAATAACATACGATTTCATCGATTTTATCTCATAAAATCAAGAAAACGTCTAAAACAGTGAGGAAAAATCCCAAATTTATACGAGAGCATCCTCATAATGAATAAAAATGTTGATATAAATTTCATGTCCAGAAAACAACATTTACTATATTTTTGGACATAAAAGCCATTATACACCGATTTTAAACAAAAATATGAATAAATAATCAAAACTCAAAATCTGACTTTGAAAATTTACATACAGAATGTATAAATATGAAATATCACTGTGTAAAAATTTCGTGACCAGATTCGATCTATAACTATTTATAGAAATTATTTTAGCCAAAAACTCACTTTTTGACTCGGTTTTGTATAAAAATCATTTTAATTAGCAAACAAATTCCAAAAATTACGAAATTTGACCAGTAAGTACATGAGACCAGAAACTTTGCATGCTATAAAAATCTCGTGTTAAAACCATTTTTAACACTATTTTCGGATTTTATGTCATTTATTCTCAATAAATACATAAAACTCCAAAAAATAACAAAATAAATTTGTAACTACAAGCCATGGCTCTGATACCACTTGTAGGGATCGGATCCCATTCACTAATCAAGTATTAGTGTAAATCAAATTACTCTAATTTGATTTAGCAAGATCTATGTAGTACAAATTTACATTGTTAACAAGTTTAGAAATATTATACCTTTCTCAAAGGGGAAATATTGGGCACAAAACTAGAACTCCTTTCTAGTTTTGTTCTTGAGCTAACAATGTGGATGATCCTCCAAACCCGAGTTTCCAAAATAGGAAACCTCCTCTTAGTTGCACCCAAGAACACTCCAAAATCTATTAATGATTTTGATCTAGAAATCAATAATAGAAGTTTGATAATATGTGAATATTATTACTACTAACTCTTAGTAGTATGTAGAAAAATAAATATAAGAACATATTTCTTATAATAGAGAGAGAGGTGGAGAGGAAAAATGAGGAGATTGTATGAATGAATTATACTCTCACTATTTCCTTCTTTTGTACAAATGAAAAGTGTGTTGAACACTCTAAATGGGAGAGAAGGGGGCCGGCCATCTTGGCATAGAAGAGGGGGAAAGTTGTTCCATTTTGAATAGAACAATAGCTTGCTTTTTAATCATGATGCAAAAGCATGCATCGCGAAAACAACGGCTAAAAGACAAACGAGAATCTTATTCTCCTCTTCCCTTGCAGTTGGACGGTATTAGGGCCCCTATTATGGGTCCAATTTGTTTTCAATATTTGTCCCACAAATACTTATAATTTATCACTTAATCATCTAATATGATAAAGTACAAATTATCAAATTGAACTCACAACACTTCTTTAACATATATGTACACTTACATATATTTAAATGTACTTTTACCAATCTCATTAGTAAAATATACATGATTAGTGAATTAACAGTTAATCACTAATTCTCATCTCCTCCAGTAATTTTATCGATATAAAATTAAATCACTCGAGTTCACAACTCGATTTCTCTCTAAATTAATTCACTGACTAACCGTTAGTCGAATTATCAAGTTACTAATTTAATCGTATCTCATACAATTAATTAGCTTTATCATTTGGAGTACGTTCCTATAGGTGTGACTTAAAGGGATCAATTGATTACCGCCGTTCTCACGACAATAACGTCAAACTCTAGTCAGCCAACCGTTATTGATTTACGTTAATCAATTGACAATAATACAGGATTATCCCCATGTATTCCTTAATTGAGATTTATTAAGTAATCGCACTATTGTGGAGGACACTTACTCCAACAGTTCTTAGGCCTTTCTTTGAAGTTTAAGAAAGGTTATTTCTATATTCTTGTTATTCATGTTATTATCATTTTGTATAATCTTGGGCATGTTAATACGATTAACATTTTTAGTAGCAATATCGTGTTTCATATTTCTACAAGTGGTATCAGAGCATTAGGCTCAAAATGATTTTAATATGGATTAAAATTGATAAATAAAATCGTTTATTTATTTAATATACCTCTCGGCATTTTTTTTATGATTTTCGAAATTTTTGTTTTAATTTAATTATTTTAAATTGTTAGAATGATTAAATTAAATTGATATGCAAATTTGTTATATGTAAATATTTTGATATGATCATTATTTAAGATATATAACACTAAATTTTGGTTTAAATATGATTAAAATCAAAATAATATGATTATATGATAATTATAAAGTTTATTATATGATAATAAAATTTGTGACATAATTTATGAAATTATATAAATGTTAATCTATTTTGCATATTTTATATGTTTCGAAATTTTTATATATATATATATATATATATATATACATGTTGATTCTTGTTGTTAAATATGATTTAATAAAAATAATTGTTATATATATATATATATGTAAAATTTTTTTGGGGCCGAGACATTTAAAAAAAAAAAATTTGTTTTCGTTTTTTTTTAAATTGGCTGAAATCAAATTGAATTGTCAAATTGATTTTGTTTTAAAATGCCTTATTCCATTGTCATAAAAATGTTTATGAGATGTGAGTGTATATGATGCCATTTATTTTAAAGTAGTTTAAAATAATTATTGAATTGATTCATTATATATGATATGTTGAATTAATTCTTATTTATCAATATATGTATGACATGATTGATTTTTATGTTAATAGGTGATTTTTTATGAAATTTTCACTTAAACATATTTTTAGTAGGTGGTTTGTGTTTTTCATGCATTTGGATGTATGAAATTTTTTTTGTTTTAGTTGATGAATGCGTTTATATTTGATTGCGTTTTATATCTAGTGTGGCCTAAGTTTCTTTTAATTGCATTTTCGTAATGATGAAAATGTGATTTTGAGATTTTCACATCTCCAACTTGTAATATTCTTTTATCCTAGATTATTTGTAAATAGGATTTACATTGTAATAGCTAGTGGTACAAGAAGAGGAGATTGAAGGTTTGCCATTCCTTTTGGTGATCCAAGACGGAGGTTTTGGAGCCTTGCTTTTGGAGTTAGGGTCCTTTCTTTCAAGGATTCCAATTTGTATTTTACAGGGTCCAATTTGATTGGATTCCGCCTTGTACCGTTTTTGATAGGCCACACTAGGTTTTATGTGCTTGTTTTATTTATGCTTTTCGTCATATTCCGCCTAAAACAAACCACCTGTATAGATGAATATTGATTCATTCCCACGTGTTAGTTAATATAGTTATAACATATGATGTTTTAACCTTTTTAAACATATGATGTTTTAACAAGTCATCGTTCACGTAGACTCACCTAAATTGTTCACTTAAATGAGTTTTTTAATGGATGATGAGATCTCACTCTTTTACTATTAAAATTGAGATATAGTCTTTCTAAATCGAATCATTATGAATCCCTTGTTCGTCGGTGGGCATATAGGACCTGTTGTTAAATCCATGTGTACCCCTTCTACCTTGGGTAAGTAGTTGATGTCAATGTTAGTTGAACTCAACATTTGGTTTTCACTAATATGTGGGAATCGAAATGGACTATTAATAAATTTGAGAAATTTATGAACCAAGAATTTTTAAAGGTTAAAAATTAGTCAAATAGTTGACTTATCGATTTATTGAAATTTGAGTCTTGGAATCATTTATATAATTCTTGAGTGGGATCAATTATATAAATGCTTTTAGTTTATTTACATGTTTTAAATAGACGCTTTAATTTGGTGATTGCTTATGTTTGTTTTATCTTCTTATATTGTAGATATATTTGTTGCTATTTCTGCTTTATTATGGCTGATAATAATGCTACCCCCGGCCCTAGTGCCGTCTTGACTAGGGAGTCATGGTTGCGTTCCTTTATGGACCATGTCTCCTACAACCAAAACTACCGTCTCAAGTCAGATGGTAGTAACTTCACCGAATGGGAGGCGGCATTAAAGAATGCTGCCATCGCAGACGGAAGTCAAGTATCTCATGGAGCCAATTAAATTTGAACCTACTGCTAGATCTGGAGCTCAACGAACTGCATATGATGAGTTTGTTAAAGAAGTGGGTGCGATTAAGAACGTACTCATATATGCAATGGATTCACATTTGCAACGTCGCTTCATTTCCCAAGGTGCAAATCGTATTTTCACCTCGCTGACTAATGAATTCTCGCAAGCTCCGAGAATTGTTAGGTATGATGCAGCTGTACGCTTCTTTGAGGCTGTCGCAAAGGGGCCAACCTGTTAGCGCCCACATGCTTAATATGATTGAGAATGTGGAGAAATTAGACGCTCTTGGTTGCAAGATTGAAGAGTCAATCATTGTTGATCGTATCCTACACTCTTTTCATGATGGATTCACTCAGTTTAGGGTGAATTACAACATGAATGATATGAAGAAGAGTCTTCACGAACTTCATTCTCTGCTCGTGCAAGCTGAGAAAGATCTTAATTTGAGTGGGAGTCACAAGAAAGATGTTCTTGTGATGCAGTCTAAGGGAAAGGGAAAGGCACTCGCCTCGAATGCTAAGCGACCACAGTTCAAGAAGAAAGGTCAGCCTAAACCCAAGAGTGGTCCTGGGGAGTCAAGTCACTCAAAAGGCAAGAAGAGCAAAGAAAAGGAGGGAAAATGTCACCATTGCCAGCAGTCTGGGCATTGGCGAAGGAATTGTCCTAAGTACCTCGAGGACCATAAAAGCTGGACGTGCGACAGCTCAAGGTATGTCATCTAATATTCACATGATAGAAATTAATCATGCGAGTTCCTCTGCTTTGGGTATTTGATAATCGGATGTGGTTCTCACATTTGTAATCACTTGCAGGGCCTCCGGACGTAAGACGTCTGGCTAAAGGCGATGTTGATTTACGTGTCGAATGGAGCAAAGGTTGCTTTGCGGTTTCTGTAGGAACTTACATCTTGTTTTTACCTAGTGGTTTGGAACTTTGTTTGAATAATTGTTATTATGTTCCTAGTTTGTCAAAGAACATTATTTAGATTAACATGTTGGATGTTTATGGTTTTTCATTTATTATTAAGAACAATTGTTGTACTTTTTCTTTAAATGATGTTATTTATGGTCAAGCCGCTTTTCCATGAATGGTATTTATGTTCTAGATCAAACGCAAGAAATATTTCATGTGAATAATAAAAAGGCTAAATTAGGTGATAAAGATCAAACGTATTTATGGCATTGTCGAATGGGACACATAAATGAAAACGAGTAAAGAAACTCATTAAGAATGGGATTATTTCACCATTTGGCTATGAATCATTTGGTACTTGTGAATCATGTCTCATTGGAAAGATGACTCGTATATCCTTTAAAGGTATTGGAATGCGAGCGGTGACTTACTAGGACTAATACATACCGATGTATGTGGACCAATGTCCGTCACAAAGACGAGATGGCTATAGATATTTCATCACTTTTACTGATGATTTAAGTAGATATGGGTATGTCTATTTAATGAAACATAAAAGTGAATCTTTTGAGAAATTCAAGGAGTTTCAAAATAAGGTTGAGAACCAATTAGATAGAAAAATAAAGGCATTACGATCAGATCGTGGTGGTGAATATTTATCTAATGAATTTGATCAACACCTAAAGGATTGTGGCATTGTATCACAATTAACTCCACCTGGAACACCACAATTGAATGGTGTGTCCGAACGGAGAAATCAGACCTTGTTAGACATGGTTCGCTCCATGATGAGTCATACGGTTTTACCAGATTCATTGTGGGGGTTTGCTCTAAATTTTGCTGCACTCATTCTAAACCGAAGTCCGACTAAAGCGGCAGACAAAACCCCATATGAGATGTGGAAAGGAAAAGTTCCTGATTTGTCCTTTATTCGGGTTTGGGGATGTGAGGCTTACGTTAAGTGGAGACCTGACGATAAGCTAGGCCCACGATCGGTCAAAACATACTTTGTGGGATATCCAAAAGGAATGTTTGGTCATTACTTTTATTCACCTGCTGAATAACGAGTTTTTGTTGCAGCTAGTGCTAAATTCTTAGAGAAAGAGTTTATCACGAATAATCAAAGTAATAGGGTTTTTGAGTTGTCAGAAATCTCAGAACCAGACACTGCACATGTGATGGAGGAAGATATTCCTTCAACCTCCACTGCAGTAGCTATTCCTGCAGAACCTAGGAGGTCAAGTCGAGTCTCTTATCCTCCGGATCGATACATTGGTATCGTTGAAGAAGGGAATGGGGATGATTTATTACTTCTTGAAAGTAATGAACCGACTACCTACAAAGGTGCAATGACTAGTTCTGATTCGAAGCTATGGCTTGAAGCCATGCATTCCGAGATAGACTCCATGTACGAGAACGAAGTATGGGATCTGGTTGATTTGCCTGAAAAGGTTAGACCTCTTCAGTGCAAATGGATTTATAAGATAAAACATTCACTAGGTGGACAACCAAATATCTATAAAGCACGACTTGTTGCAAAAGGTTTCACCCAAGTGCAAGGTTTACACTACGATGATATCTTTGCACCTGTCGTCATGCTTCGATCTATCCGGATTATCTTAGCGATTGCTGCATTTCATGATTATGAAATATGGCAAATGGATGTGAAGACCGCCTTCTTAAATGGTTATTTAGACGAGGAATTGTACATGGTACAACCCGAAGGCTTCACGGATCCAAAATCTCCTAAGAAAGTATGCAAACTTAAGCGTTCCATTTATGGACTTAAGCAAGCATCGAGGAGTTGGAATCATAGATTTGACCAAGTGATTAAACAATATGGTTTTAAACGATTAGTTGAGGAACCATGTTTATATGTCAAATCAAGTGGGAGTTATATTGCATTCCTAGTTTTGTATGTCGATGACATACTGTTAATAGGGAATCACATTCCTATGCTTTCTTCTGTAAAAGAATGGTTAAAGAATTATTTTCAGATGAAAGACTTAGGTGAGGCACAGAGAATACTCGGTATTCAAATCTATAGAGATAGATCCAAGAGAATGTTGGCGTTAAGTCAAGAATCTTATATAGATAAAATTCTTGAGAGGTTCAGTATGACGAACTCAAAAAGGGGGTAATCTTCCGATGGTTCATGGGGTGCATTTAAGTAAGACTCAATCACCTAAATCACCAGAAGAAGTAGAACGCATGAATCGAATTCCATACGCCTACCGTAGTAGGATCGATTATGTATGCTATGATGTGTACACGTCCAGACGTGGCATACGCACTTAGTATGACGAGTCGTTACCAAAAGGATCCAGGTGAAAGTCACTGGATTGCTATTAAGAACATCCTTAAGTACTTGAGAAGAACTAAGGGTTGGATGTTAGTATATGGTGGAGACGAAGAGTTATGTGCAAAAGGTTTCACTGATGCTAGTTTCCAAACGGATAGAGATGATTCTAAGTCTCAATCCGGATTCATTTTTACACTTAATGGTGCGGCAGTGAGTTGGAAAAGTTCCAAGCAATCGATCACAGATTCCACAGCGTAATCCGAGTATATTGCAGCTTCCGAGGCAGCTAAAGAGGCAATATGGATGCGTCAGTTCTTACAAGGGCTAATGGTAGTTCCTAGTGCGACTGACCCGATCACTGTTTATTGTGATAACAGTGGTGCCATGTTCCAAGCTAAAGAGCCTAAATCTAGCAATAAGTCTAGACATGTGTTGCGGAAGGCTCATATGATACGAGATTACGTGGAGCAAAAGGAGATAGAGATTTGCAAGGTTGTCACGGATGACAACATAGCGGACCCTCTCACGAAGCCATTGTCGTACAATAAACATGTTGAACATGTTGTATCAATGGGACTGAAGAGTGTTCCTGATTTTCATTAGTTTTTTTTTAGATAATGTATCTGTTAAAACTACTACTTTGTAATCATCAAATTATTTCTGTATATATGGTATTTCATGTGGATTGTGTGACAATATTGAACGCCACTCAGTGAACTGATTTACTTTATATATGTTTTGTCCATAATCACCAAAGTGAGCTGATAACTCTAGGTGATTAGATTGTGGGTTGATTGATGGTAGGTTCAATAAACCATAAGGACATGTGATGTCTGATCAAACACATATGCGAGGTATAGAAGATACTGCGTAGGACATTGTGACCACTTAAATGAAGTCCTAAATGTACAGACATTTTGCCTGGTCGTGGATAGGACGTTCATTGTGTTCCTAGAGTCGATTCTTATGACTGTCGACTGTTTCTTGAGATAAGGGCAGTTTTGGGTGACTTTGGTTTCTTTCTCATGGTCGCACCGTAAAAGGAGGCCGAGTAGTTTTTTTTCTGGGTCATTTCATACTGTGCTTTAATCTGCAAGATTCGAGTTAAGGGAAATATCCAATCTTATCAATTTTATTTAATCTCAGGGCCACTCGAGGAGTAGTAACTGAAATGCATGGCCATGCTCGAATGTTGTGAATACATTTGTATATCAGTTAGTTGCTCTCTAGTCGAGGAAACCACTCTTGATACGATCACTTGATAGATACGACCTTGCGATAGTGCGACTTTGCAAATAGTCTACCATTGAGTGGGAGATTTATATGGATATGAGAATCGTTAATCACACACGGGCACTTGTAGGACAAGTGGGAGATTGTTGGAGCTAGTGTCCTCCACAGTTAGTGTGATTAATTTTATTAAATCTCTTACAGGATCACAAAGGATACTTGTATTTAAAATCAGCTGATTAACGTATATCGGTAACGGTTGGCTTGTTAGAATGTTTGACGTTACTGTCATATAGATGGCGGTGATCAGCTGGTCCTTATCGGTCACACCTATAGGACGATTTTATGAAATGTAATGTGATTACATTGATGCCTTAATTATATCTAAACAGTTAGAAAGTTGGAAATAAATTAGTGGGTGAGCTGAATTAAATGATTATTCAGCTAGATGAGCTGAATTAAGTGTTGATTCACATGTGTATAATAGTTATGAGCTACATTTATATTATAAATATATTTGATATTTATAGTTAAAATGATGCTATAAGTTATGTTATTTAATTCATTGTATTATACGATAATCAATTAATTAAATACATATTATACATATTATTTTACATGTAATGTACATTTGAAATATACTAAAAACAAAATACACACAACACACACACACACTTCAAGTGTGTCGTGTGGTATGTATGTATGAATAATGTTTTTAGTTTGTTTATTTTAGTAAGTAATGGGTAGTTAATAGTTGATTAACCACCATTTACCATTACTTAATTAAACTACCCCACTAACTCATAAAACTACCCACTAAAACACATTATATACTAACTAGTTTACTCATAAGATGAGTGAATGAATTTTGGTGTTTTTGGTGTGTGTGTGTCGTGTATGTTGAGAGAAAAAGAGAGATTTTGTCTCATATTTTTCACTACCATATTTCCTAAAAACTCTATATATTAATCGTAATATATTATACTCGTTTTCTAGCATAAACACAAGGCATTTCATAAGGCGTTTTGGGTGCAATCGTTAAGAGATATTCTACGTTGAATATTGGTCTTATAAACGTAATTTGGGTACGTTTTTAGGAGGTTCTTAGGCCTTTCTTTGAAGTTTAAGAAAGGTTATTTCTATATTCTTGTTATTCATGTTATTATCATTTTGTATAATCTTGGGCATGTTAATACGATTAACATTTTTAGTAGCAATATCGTGTTTCATATTTCTACAAAACTCCTAGCCAACTTCGACTGCATCGAGTTCTATCACCTCCCAAGGGAAGAAAACCAGTTTGCCGACGCACTGTCAAAGCTCTCGTCCCTCCTGAACATGCCACCAGACATGAAATTACTACCCATCATCGTCGAAAGACGTGACGAACCAAATTTACATTCACACCATTGACCTGGACGAAGCCGAGCAAACGGAGCCCTGGTATCAAGCCATAATCAACTACAAAACAGACAACACTTACCCATCCGACACTGATAAACGTGGACAGAGAGCTATCAGACTCCTAGCTTCCCAATTTGTGCTAGAAGTGGGACAATTACTCAAGAAAACACCGCAAGGGACGCTGCTCATATGTGTCGACTACAAGAAGGGGCAGGAAATCATTGCACAAGTCCACGACGGTGAATGCGGACCCCATATGAACGCTCGAGCACTCTGCAAACAGATTCTACGGCTCGGATGGTATTGGACAACCATGGAAGCGATCGCATCCAATACGTCAGCGCCGCCATTAACCGCCAAATTTTCAAAGAACGCCCAACATGTACCACCTTCACCATTATACAGCCTAACCACGCCCTGGCCCTTTTCAACCTGGGGCATCGATGTAATAGGAAAAGTCCACCCCATCGGAGCAGGAGGTCACTGTTTCGTGCTAGTGGCGATCGACTACTTTACAAAATGGGTAGAAGCAGCATCTTCTCGCACACTCCGCCCCAAAGAAGTCGCCAAGTTCATACAGACAAACATCATATGCCGATATGGCATACCCCATGAGTTCATCAGCGATAAAGGCTCGCACTTTCAGCGCGAGACAGAAGCCATACTCACAAAATACAACATCCAACATCACAAATCCTCACCCTATAGCCCCCATACCAATGGAGCCGTCGGCGAAGAACAAGGCGATCGTCACCATACTTGAGAAGATGATCGGCGATTGCAAAGATTGGCCCAACAAGATACCATACGCATTATGGGGATACCGCACTACTATCCGCACACCTACAGGCATGACCCCTTATTTCCTCACCTACGGCATGGAAGCCGTCCAACCAGTGGAAATAGAAATACAGTCACTACGCATACTAATGGAAAGTAGCATCCCGGAAGCAGAATGGGCCCGTGAACGGTACGAACAACTCATGCTCTTGGACGAACGCCGACTTCATTCCCTGAGCACCGTACGAATGTACCAGGCCCGACTACAACGAGCATTCAACAAACGAGTTAAGCCACGACACATAAAAGTAGGTGATCTCGTACTAAAGTCAGTCCGAGCGCCACTTCCAGTCGACCCACGAGGAAAATTCAAGCCTAACTGGGCTGGACCCTACCTTGTCAAGGAAATCTTCACAAAGTGAGGATCAAACTAACCGACCTCGACGGCCAAGAGTTCAACCTCGCCACAAACCTCGATCAACTCAAGAAATACTATCCCTAAAAACCCCTTGCAATGTATCTATAAAATACAATTTACAATTTTATAAAAAAAAAAACAACAACAATTCATGGACCGACATGTCCTTAAACATGTTCATGGGCCGGCATGCCCCTAAACATGCTCTTTCTCTTCACAAAAATCAAAAGCAATTCATGGACCGACATGTCCTTAAACATGTTCATGGGCCGGCATGCCCTTAAACGTGCACCCCTCGCAAACACAATTCATGGGCTGGCATGCCCCTAAACATGCATCCACCAACCACAATTCATGGGCCGGCATGCCCCTAAACGTGCACATTCACCACAAAAAAGCAAACACAATTCTTGGGCCGGTATGCCCCTAAACGTACACTTCCGAACTACGCCGGTTTGATTCCACTTTTCGTGGATACGTAGGCAGCTTTGCAAAAAGCGCAACCGATATTCAACACAAAATGACGCGTCCAAAGCTTAAAAAAGTCAAGGAAACAGTCAACACAAAAATTCGTCTTTTAAACCTGAGGGTAAAAAGAACGACATTCAACACAAAACGACAAACCCAAAGCTTAAAAAAGTGGAGGGAATA
Organism: Dianthus caryophyllus; assembly: GCA_023091065.1. Classification (NCBI taxonomy): domain Eukaryota; kingdom Viridiplantae; phylum Streptophyta; class Magnoliopsida; order Caryophyllales; family Caryophyllaceae; genus Dianthus; species Dianthus caryophyllus. The sequence continues at coordinate 15,773,100 of CM041527.1, read as the reverse complement.
GTCGATACAAAGATTTCCTAAAAACCATGCTTGCATTCTAAACTTTTGAAAAGAGATTAGAGTCAAGGAATTTCACACAGAATAACAAGCAAAATGAGGCAAAGTCGTAAATAAAAACCTGATTTTTATTAATCTTAAAAAGAACGGTTACATTTTAGATTTTTCAGACGTAGGAGCATAAACTACACTAACAAACACTACAATATATTACAGTACAAGTCCCGGCATGTACATCGGGTTTAGGATAGATGATATAATACATAAACACAAAATAATACGAACATAATACTAACAAACCAGCAACAAAACCACACAAGATTCCCTTAAACCACCGAACCTTTCGACTGAGCGGGGAAGCACCAACCCTCAACCCCTGCGGCGATCCCCAACATTACCATGACGACCTGGAGCACCCGGCCCTGGTATGCGACGACGACCAAACACACACTCCGCCGCTGAAAGAGGCGCCGAGCTCGAAGCATCACCCCCACCTCTGTTACGTCCAAAGCGAATCGAGTCATAGGCAAACGTCGGCGGAGGCTCGTTAAGCTCTAAGGCACGAAGACGAGCCCTCTCATGAGCACTTTGAGCAACGGTCCATTTAACATAGGCTCTCGATACCCGGATCGTCCTAGCAGTACCAGCTACAAGCCACTTAGGGCGCATGATCCAACCACCAGCCCACTCGTCAGTCACCTGGTTATTCAACACAACCATGTCCTGTACCTTCGTGTCCTGGCCAGGGATGAACTGTGCATACCCTATTTGTCGCCTAACTCGCAGAGGGTGGATATAAACGCCCATCTCAAACCCACATAAGAGAACTCCGGAGGGACCATCGCCATCGCGCTGGCCGCCACGTCAATTATCCCCACCACTGAACCGACCAGCGGATAGCACAGACCTCACGAACTTCGGGGAAATAGTCACTAGACGCTCGCCTGACCCGACCACCGCATGTAACGGCTGGTGATGCCTCCTGCGACATACTCAACATCGAAGCCGAAGTCGTTCAACACATTCAGACGCTCCATCAGCCACAACTGGAGGATCAAGGGACATCCTCGGTACGCATGCTCCCTGTTGCATGCCCGGTCATCCAATCCAAGGATCGTCTCCGCCAGAATTAAAGCAGAGGGATTGCAACCTATTTCCATCTGCTCCACAACGGCAATCAAACGCGGGTCTCCCAACAACCCCTCGGATATAGAGTCCGGGAACATGTAGCAGTGTACCAAGCAAAAGGCCAAAGCCCTCCTCCTGGCCACAGCAGAGATATGCCCATTCTCGTCATTCCTAAACCATTGACACAAACGATGGAGGTTGACACGGCTCCCAACAAATAGCTCTTCCACCTCGTCCCGGGTCATCTGGAGGTAGTTCTGAACCTGCCTCTTATAGCCAAACTCCTGCCTGACGCATACTGGCAAGCTAATACGCACCCACCCACCAATGGCTCCAAACTCCTCAACTAGAGGGCAAACCTCTCCGCAAGGAAAGCGGAACACGTGAAGGCTTGGATCCCAATACTCAAGACAAGCGTCCAGGAACTCGTACTCCATTCGAACCTGCCTTAGCCCACGAAATACGCCAACTCCGCAATCTTTCAAAAGCTTCTTCTCAATACCCGACAAGGACGCACACCAACGGCGCAAATTCCCTTCAAAATTCTCCATAATTCGACGAATGTTCCGTAAATATTCTGAATATTTTTGGAAAATCGAGAATAGAAGACGAGAGGATAAGTGAAATGAACTAACCTAGCCCTCCTTTTATAGCCAAGATTTGCACAACGAAATACAACACAAAAACTTAAACGCTAGAGAACAAGCGATTAAAATAAATCAAACAAAAACCATAAAACAAAAATGTAATCGTCAGAACAAAGCGACAAATTAAAATCACTCGCTTACAGGCGATTTTCTTTTTCTTTCTGACAAAATTATTCGATTTCTTACACTTCTTACACACCTATACCCTAAAAATTTTTAACTTATTACCCCTACACTATTTTTACCGACCTCCTAGCCGACGTTTACGACCCCGATGCGTCGTCTCGATTTGCGTGATCGACTCCCGTCTTTCGTATTTTTCATTTTTCACAAAACACGATAATCACACAAAAATTAAACCCCACACAAAATACGATTTTCACATTCACAATTTTCGTCTCAAAACGTCGTTTTAGCTCACATTTTTATAATGTCAAAACGTCTTTACGAGTCTAAAATATTTTTCTAAACAAAGATTTTTCAAAACTCCACTTTTGCCTTTAGTTTGGTCATTAGCGAGTCGGGCCTCAATCGAGACATATATATATGCTTTACGACTAACAATGTTTTGCGGTATGCTCATGAGCAAATACGCGAGAATTTCAGACCCGGCTACGACACAGGAATGCATTTTTCGCAACAAGACAAAATAACCAAATCATACCCGTAAACACCCACAAAACCACAGACCAACCATAACACAAGTCCCAATACATAAACCATTACAAAAAAAATATACTAATGTTCATAATACAAGTCCAAGATATATACAAGTCCAAGCTTCATCGCGAATGGTCACCACGTTGTAAGACAAAGACGCAGGAATCAATCTCAAAGACGCGCCTATCCAACTCCCTGCGTCACAGGCCCTCTAGCTCTGCCCGGACTCTCGCCAGCTCCTCGGCATGCGCAGCCTCCAGCTCGGCCCGCGATCTCGCCCTCTCTCACCACGACCTCGCTAACTCAAGTCGGCGCCGCCTCCCTCTGCGCTCGCAAGCATCAACCACCTTCTCGCTCACGATCGCCTCCACCGGTTCGCGCGCCACGGCCTCCTGTGCCCCTCAGCCGTCACCTGCCACAAACACGCAAAATATACTTAGCTTTCCACACTGGGGGCTCCAATTGAAAACAGCTTCAACGGAGTCTGACTAATGATTTTACATTCAAATCTAACTCAAACTGGGGGCTACAATTGAAAACTGCTTCAACGGAGTTTGACTAATGATTTTACATTCAAATCTAACTCAAACTGGGGGCTACAATTGAAAACTGCTTCAACGGAGTTTGACTAATGATTTTACAAATAAAATCTAACTCAAACTAGGGGCTATAATCAAAAAACTGCTTCAACAGAGTTGGAATTATGATTTTACAATAAAATCTAATTCAAACTGGGGGCTATACTACATAATACTCATGCTGTACAAAGAAGAAAGTGAATACCTTTCTCACGCGCGGATCCCACCTCTCAAGGCCCGTGACGGTGACCACGCATGTGCAAGGCAAAGACGATCGAATGAGAGCAGCCCTCGTGAACAACCAACAGATCCTCGACGAACGGAGGAGGCTGGAACTCAAGATCAGGATCACGTCGCTGCAAAACAAAAATAGGGTAAATTTTTGCTTCCTAAAACCAAAAACGCAAAAAAGAAAAATAACAACAAAACATACCTCGATCACAGCATCAGCAAGGGCATGCTGTGCCCAAGTCACGTAATCCTCAGCCGGCCGCAGCAGGGAGTCGGACTCACCCTCATGGTACACGTCACGACGCTCGTTAGCGTCGGGCGTCTCCACAAACAAAACCGAGGGCGGAGGAGCAAGTACGATAAAGCCGCCACGACCCGTCTGCGCAGACAGACGCTCACCCAAGTACCAGTACGAGCCGTACTGGGTCTCGATATACAGCCGCCGTCCGTCAAGGGGACCAAAGCGGCCGCAATCGCTTGAGGGACGCCTGTAAACTTCCTCCAAGGGTCGCGAACGAACTACAAAACAAAACCAAATTATAAACCACAAAGACAAACATAAACCCAAAAACAAGCTACAAAAGACCAGAATACAAAACACAATCACCCTTACCTTATCCATCGTCATCTCGTTGAAGCGCACACGAGCCGCATCATAGTTCAGGCCAATACCCCTCCGATCTACCGTCGCAGACGCATGGAAAGTCGGCACGTGGCCGCCACCGAACGTGTCCGGAGCGAGAGAAGGGAAGTGAGCATAGCACCAAGATCGCAAGCAAATGTAACATGCGTTATAAAAGAAAAGCAGAAACAAAACAACAAAGCACTACGAGATCAAGCCCTACCTCCATCAGAAGACCGGGGCCCACAAGTGACACATCCGACTTCGCCGATCCGGCCAGACGCGACCGCATCCTCAAGTAAGGATCAGCGACCCAAAAGCGTGAGTAACCCAGTCGAAGTCACCGAGACGTGACATGTCTGACAGAGCCATCAGCACAGCCGTCGACGCTCGCTCCCTTGTCGCCAAAGTGGGTGGCCGTCAGGAACCACCACAACCACAAATGCCTCTCGCTCGGGCCGCCGAGTAGACCCCTTCTTCTTCTTCTTCCCCTCGAAGAAGTCAGCAAACCAAATAGTCCGGGGCTGAGACGTGTGCTCCTCACCTATCCCACACCGAACCCCATCACCAATCAACCGCACGACGCGTGGACTATCAATAGGAGGGCGCTCACGTCCCCAGTCAAGCACGCCCTCACCATGAGGCAGCCCCGTGACAACTGCCCACGAAGAAGGAGTCACGCCAACCTCGTAACCAGGCATGTGGAAGGTGTTGGTCGTATCCCAAAACCTATCCAGCAACGCCCGAAGCACAGTAAGGCGCGAGTTCACCCACTTACCCCGCACCTCCCTCCACTTCTGCACCAGGGGACCAAAAGTTGTCCCGAGCACTATGTCCCGCTCCTCCTGCGTGAGCCTCCCGTCAAACACGTCAAACACCGTCCGAAACCCAGAGAAGGTCCTCATCGAGCCTAATGGGAAACCGACCTTCACTCGAATCGACAAGTGCTCCAAGCGACTCCAAACCAGAGTCACGCCATCCCAGTCAATGGCCACCTGCGACCACAAGCGCGGACCATGGGGATAATTAGGCCTCACGCCCACCGGCCAACCATCCCCATGAATACCTCCGCCGCAGCCTCAAGAGCCGCCAGACTGCGTAATGGGCACGACCACCGCTGCCTCAGCCTCCACATGGCCCTTGGCCACAGCCTCACCCTCCACCTGCCCTTGAGCCTGGCCTCAACGACCGGCCACAAAGGCCCCGCAGCAACAAGAAGCTGGCGGAAGCAGCACTGGCAGCAGCCTCAAGAATCTCGACCTCGGCGGCCGGCCGCCAGATTCTCATCAAGAGCCTCCTCCTCGTCACTCGAAGACTCCTCCAACTCGGAAGGATCCTCGTAACGGCTCCCCGGACCCCGAGCACGACCACGCCTCCGCGGGACCTCCATGTGGTCTCCCTCGCCCGACCTCCTCAAAGCACCGTGACCTCGGCTGGTCGGCCACCACCCTCGGCAGAAGAAGACGAGCTCGACGTCGTGGCTCATCGCCGCCTCACCGTAAGCCTCATCCACCTTGCACTTCTTTCTCGGGTTCCTCCGACCGCGACCGCGACCTCTAACCTGGCCCTCCTCCAGAGCGCGGGCACCCCTGAAGCAACGCCGTGGCCACGTCCCTGCGAAGCCCCTGCCGCAGCACCACGACCTCTGCCTCGCCCCCCTCCTGGAGCCACAGGCGTCCCTCCAGCACCGCCACGGCCACGCCCCTGCAAAGACCCTGCAGCTACGCCCCGACCTCCACCACGGCCTCCCAGAGCCTCGTGACGTCTCCACGCAGCCGCCACGCCCACGCCGCAAAGACTACGAGACGACACCTGAGCGACCTCGCCACCAACAGAGAGACCTCGACGACCCAAAGAAGCCAGCTCCACTACCGCTAGCATCACCGTAAGACCGCGTCCGCCAACGACGCCTCCTCACGCATCACACATTAAAAAGAAAGCGACTTCGGCAAAGAACGCCACGACCGCAACACTAACTGACGGCTCGGGACCACCAGGAACAACACCATGTCCAAAGCCACTCGCGAAGGCCCAGACGACGACCGACAAAGATCGCACCACTAGCGTAAAAGGCAGAGACTCCACAACGGCGCTTCGAAACTCACTCCTGGCGTCGTAGAAGCTCTGGCGCCTGAGGAAAAGCTCTCAAAGAAGTCCGACCGAGACGGACCATCGGAAACCTCCAAGGGCGCAGCATACCCGGCAGAGTATGCTCGCCCTCGTAATCCAGAAAGTCAACGCCAGCCAAGACCCGATCCATGTCACTGGAAGTAGGTACTGAAGGCCTAGGATCACCTGCACAAGATTCAAGGGCACACTCAGACAACGGCAGTAGCAGGTCACTCAAAGAAAGCGTATAAGCAAAACGACGGTAATCGAACATTAAGGCCTACATTATCCACCGATAAGGCCAAAACGGAGCAAAAACACAGAAAATCAGATTCCATGAGACGTATACGATATATACGTCCTACTCAGTCAAGTCAAGAGCAACCACGCGCAAAAGCAGCAGAGAACTAGCCAAAACAGCAGAAGACAAGCCTTTTTCTAACCCAAAAATAGCAGAAAAGGGAAAAACGCTACGTAAAACCGTAAACCCACATTTTCCGAGAGCACTCCAACCCATAAATCACAATAAACACGCAAAAATTTTTTACGAAAATAATGTCCCGGACACCTCGACTGAATAGCTTTTACAAAATGCTTACAAACTACAAAAACGGCCTTTTCTTGACCATAACTCAACCAAAAAGCCCCAACTTCCCACAAAACAACCCCCTGGTCAACACATACGACATACATTACGATATACTCAGCCCTTGAGGTGCGAAAAAGGAGGAAAGAAAACGGTCTTTGTAAACTTAACCTAAACTACAAAAACGCTCCAAAACACCTCAAAACCATGCATTCTCCGCAAAACAAGACCAAATATATACCATACTAGCCATAACAATGCAATACAGAGAATTCAGGCAAGTTTCGGAACCGAAAATTTCGAGCCAAAAATTGACCCCTATGCCAAAACGCACGAAAATGGCGTTCTTTCGAGCCGTTTTTCACGCACAAGCCACCCAAACCTCCACACAGGCATATTACAACATTTTCAAAATAACCAAGCCACTCGGGATCGCCTTACGCTACAAAAACAGAGCACAAGCCCCGACTTTACCCCCTTCTACACGGTTTTTTACCCAACCGAACCGTTTTTCGCGACCATTTCGACAAACCGAACTCACCAACGCGTTATACTGCTAATGGGTGAGCTACACTGAAGTTTTGAGCCATTTTCGAGACGTTTTCAAAAATGACCAAAATGCCCCTACATACAAAACGCACGAAAATCGAGACCACAAGCCGGGTTTTCACACAACGACAGCAAGACAAGCGAGGCAAGCACAATACCAACCATAGCGAGCGTTTTCAAGCAAGGACGAAGGCTAAAATCGAATCAAACCGACATTTTCGACCTAAACCCTAGAAAACGGTATTTCAAGCTAAAACCGACTCAAACCAAACTCAAAACACGAAAAACCAAGTGAGTTGAGTACGTACCTTGGTCCATGACGAATTGTAGGAGTCGGAAAATCGAAATTTGGTCTAGAAAATCGCCGGATTGAGTTTTGGGGGTTTTCGATTTAGTTTTTATTTTCGGAACAAAATAAACTCTCCTCCCTTCTCTTCCCCGATTTTTATACAAATTCACAAAACAAAAACAAAATCGCCAGTTTACTGGCGATTTTATTTTTGTCTCTGGGTTTCTGTTTCTGTTTTGGGCTGTTTCATCGGCCCAATACACCTTTCAACCCATTTCAAACACAATTTCAACCCAAACAACAAAAAAACGCGTAGCCTCCTCACGAGACGTTCATAAAAACCTAGCCCTTTTTATGAGAAATACGGAAGCACGTAACCTCCTCACGAGACGTTCATAAAAACCTAACCTTTTATGAGAAAAACGCATAGCCTCCTCACGAGACGTTCATAAAAACCTAGCCCTTTTTATGAGAAATACAGAAGCACGTAACCTCCTCACGAGACGTTCATAAAAACCTAACCTTTTATGAGAAAAACGCGTGGCCTCCTCACGAGACGTTCATAAAAACCTAGCCCTTTTTATGAGAAACACAAAAACACGTAGCCTCCTTACGAGACGTTCATAAAAACCTAGCCCTTTTTATGAGAAATACAGAAACGCGTAGCCTCCTCACGAGACGTTCATAAAAACCTAGCCCTTTTTATGAGAAACACAAAAACACGTAGCCTCCTCACGAGACGTTCATAAAAACCTAGCCCTTTTTATGAGAAACACAAAAACACGTAGCCTCCTTACGAGACGTTCATAAAAACCTAGCCCTTTTTATGAGAAATACAGAAACACGTAACCTCCTCACGAGACGTTCATAAAAACCTAACCTTTTATGAGAAAAACACGTAACCTCCTCACGAGACGTCCATAAAAACCTAGCCCTTTTTATGAGAAATACAGAAGCACGTAACCTCCTCACGAGACGTTCATAAAAACCCAACCTTTTATGAGAAAAACACGTAGCCTCCTTACGAGACGTTCACCAAAACACCAACCATTCTTATAAACCAAGCACGAAAACGCGTAACCTCCTTTACGAGACGTCAGTACCAGCGCAAGCCAGAAGCGCAAGCAAAGCACAGCCAAGAGCGCAAGCCAGAAGCGCAAGCAAAGCACAGCCAAGAGCGCAAGCCAGAAGCGCAAGTGTAACAACCTGGTTTTTAGTCGACTTTAATTACTAAGGCGGAAATTAATTAAGTCTTAAACCAGCGTTATTAATTATACAAATAACCCAAAACATACATCATCGTTTAAGAGTTGAATAAAACAACTCTAAATACGGTAATTAAAAGAGTATAGTGTTATATATTACAAATCTCTCCAAACAACTAAAAGTAAGGCATAAAAACGTCTCGTGGCCCCGTCCAAAAACCAGCTCCCGGTCCACGATCATCCTGCACAATAAACTGATGGGGGGATGCTCATTGAGCTGACAAATGACTAGCTATGCTCATACTTACCCTCGATTTCAATTATTTTGGTTTAATATTATCGCTTTATAAACATAACCTTATAATAAAAATATAAACATGCTTATTACATATAGCATATAAAGACATATAAGTCATAATAAGCATGCGGTTTAAAGCGATAAATCATATAAGCATGATATTCAATTATGAAGGCAAATAACACATAATAGCATAGCAATAGTATCACAATAATTCAATGACATTACAAGGCGATATCGGATCGCAATCAAACATACGTATTGTATTATTCTCATCATGCAGACTCGATTCACTTCAGAAACTTGTGGTCTTTAATTTTCGAAGATGGTACACACTCGTTCTCATTTAATCAAACAACACACAACACATACTGCTTACGAGCGTGACCACTGAGTAGGCCTTTGTACTCTAGTCGTTTGCATCTCACTACCATAGTGCAGCGACTTACTCGACTCGTAAACCACGCCGAATACTATAGTACTTGCATCTCATCTTCTAGTGTTCGAAATGATTCGAACTTCAGATACAATCTCGTCAAGTAATCTTTACGCAGGGTAAGAACGAATGCAAGTGTCGCGCCCACTAAGAACGAAACACGGCAAGGAGACCACCGCTATAATCGCCAAATCCCAAGACGGATGCCCTGATAACTTTAGCGAAATAGGGGAATAAAACCCTAGTCTAGTATGCATACACTAATATCCACTTTAAGAATGGGCTATGCTAATCATAGAGCACCTTAACTCTGGATAAAACGACTATTTCCTAAAGCCTGACCCACTAAGAGTTGAATTTTTCATTATCTTGTACGGCATAGGCAATACGACTTAAGGCGTAAGGCATGGGCAGGATGCTAAGCAATAAAGCTGCCGGCTCAACCACACTAACCGGGATGACCCATGTCAGAGACCGAGATAGTGGTATCCGCTACAAGACTATCTTAACCCCACTTGACTTACGATTGACGTTTTCATATCGGAGGCTCAAGCTTGACCTTTTATTTAACTTACTCAATATTCATTATTTAATTGATATTCCATATCAAATGTTACTAGACTCTCCTAGTCTCAGCGTCAAACGTTTTATTTGAATGGTAGGTTTCATATGATCACATAACACATTCGTTTATTATTTGAAGTGTTGTTAATTATTAACGTTTTCAAGTTTCTAAATTGAAACGTTTATTAGTATGTCCAATTTTATTCATGTGTTTTTCAAACACTTTAGGTTATTTACTTCTTCATTTTAAATTTTCTATACTTAGTAAAATTTTCAATTATTTTCAGTATTTCACTATTCACTTTTTACTATTCATAAATCACTATTCACTTGACACTATTCATTGGTCACTATTCATCGTATTTTATACGTATTCGTATTTTTATACTTCGTATTTTATACGTATTTTTATACTTATACGTATTTTACATTTATACGTATTTTTATACGTATTCATATATATTAATATATTTCCTAAGTATAAACTAAAATTTCATTTTATTTGCTAAGTACAAAAATTCTAGTTTCAAAGTCGTTAGGTTCGTTTTGTACTTAGTGATTTTTGAAAATATTTCAAAAGTCTAGTTTTAAAAACGTTAAGTTCGGTTTGTATTTAGTGATGTTTGAAAATATCTAAAAGTCTAGTTTCAAATACGTTAAGTTCATTTTGTATAAAGTGATAATGATTTTCATTTTAAAATATTAGTTTTAAAAATGTTAAGTTCAATTTGTAAAAAGTGGTAATGATATTTATTTTAAAATGAGACTTAGTTAAATTTAGTCGTCTATTAACTAAATTTAGCGATTTTCATTTTAAAAATAATAGTATCGTGGATGATTCATTTAGGTCCGTAAGTCCAATATCAACAGTCCAAATAGCAAAGGCAGTAACACACGATTTAGTTCATTTTTATACGGTTACTCTTTTTTTATCGGTTTAACATAATTCCTTTATAACTAAAACGATTTATACAAAAATTCAATTCTAATTACTATTTAACTTTAGTGACTTAGTGATAATTTCATTTTGGTCAAATTTAGTCAAATTAAATAGCAATGTCGTGTGGTATATCTATATGTAACAAAATTGGTTTATTTCTTTTAATTTCTTAATTCTTATTATTAACTACTAATTAAATTATTTTAACAATTAAACTAAAAAGTGATAAAAGAAAAATTTAACCTAAAAATGAAGAAGATGCCGTGAGCAAGCTTAGGTAGTCCTAAATTTTCATTTTTTCGATTTTATCGGTTTTTAGCTTAAAGTCTTTATATTTTAATTATTCTAATTATACTAAAACGATTTAAACTAAAATGAAATTTACTAACAATTTCATTTATATTTATGAATAGTGTTTTTCAACACTTTAATTTTCTAACTTTTTAATCTAAATGATTTATAATGTTTTAGTTGATTTATAGTATAATACTAAGTGATATATAAAACAATAACTAAACATAAACATAAATTATTAACAAACATAAAATAAAATAAGATCAAAATGAGCAAGAATGATGAACATCAACATGAATAATCAAAAACACACATGAAGATCATATTAAAGCTCAAGAACACAAATTTTGATTTTAACAACTTATAATTTATTTTCCTAATTTAATTATTTTTGCATGGTAGCATCCATTTTAACTAACTTATTCTAACATATTATTTACAAAAATTAAAAGTGAAAATATATAAAATAAAATTGAAAATGCCGAGTATATTACATATGAACATATAATTTCTATTTTCGATCTTAATCACTTTAAACTCATTGTTAAAATTCCACATAATTTTTATATGATACTACTACTTAATTAAAACATAACTAAACATAAAAATCATATGAAACATAATTAAAATGCTCAAAATAAATTAAACTACACATATGAGTATTTTACTACAATAATCTATTTAACATATTACTTAGTTATTATCATTTTATTATACAACACATAAACACACAAGTACATATAAGTGATGTTTAACATATTTAACATAATTTTCATACTCATAAAACATAATAACAAAACAAATTAATTTACTAAAAAGATAATATAAGACATAGTTAGTCACCTTAATTAGGATGTTAATCGTCGGGGATCTAAAATAAATTTTAGATCGGAATTTCTTCACCCATATTACCCACACACTACACCCAAAATAATCCATGAAATTAGCTCCTAATATATACCCACTAATTACTAGAACACTTATGAAATATTAGAAATAATATTAGTGTTTTATTTTAATTGTTTTTGGAAGAAAAATGGAAGAAAATAAAAGAGAGAAAAGTGAAGAGGGGAGCTCGACATTTTGAGAGCAAAACAAGTGAGTTTTTGACTTAGAAAAATAATGAGGATGTAGAATGAATTTTAGGTTAAGTTATTTTAGGTTTTGTTTTGTTTTAATTAGAAAAGTAATGTTTAATTAAATTAAATAATGCATCATCAACCTCATCATCAACCAAATAAGTCCACTTTACTATTTAGCATTAAAAATGTCTAATTTGTGTTTTAAAATGTTTTCCTCGAATTTGGTCAGTTTTAAAAAGTCGGGCGTCAAAAGCGATAAAAGTTAATGTGTGCGCGTTTGACGAATTTTTTGAAATATTTCTACTTTTAAATTCTAAGACTAAAATATTTTATTTACTATTGAAGAAAATATTTAAAAGTGACGGAAATGAAAAATGGTAGTATTAATGTATTAGTGTCATATTTGTATATGCATTATTATTATTATATATAAACTTTAAATTTAAATAAAGAAAATAAAAGTGATGATGATAATTTAAAGTTGTAAGAAAATGTGTAAGAAAAATGGAAGAGGATAAAGTGTGGAAAAGTCCAAGTAACTCGGCTCAATTAAGAAAAATCGGCTCGATTTTCGTTTTCGAAATTTTCAATTTGCGCGATCGCAGAAAGTTTAAAAATAAAGGATATGATCTTAAAATAGTGTTTTAAAATAAAATCGGAGATAAAAATAAAACTAATTTTCAAAAGGTACAAAATATAAAAATTGAGTTTTAATCCTTGAAATTTTGAATAAAAAGTCCTAGGTCGAAATATTTATTTTTTTGGTTGAATGTTATAGATTTAAAGATTCATATTCAAACGTCAAAAATTTAAGTGATTTAAAATAGGTGTGACTTCAAATTTCGACAATATTCAAAAATGTTAGTTTAAAAGGAAAGGAATAGTAATTAGTTATTATATAATATGATTTATTAAAAATAAATCAAAATGATTATATTTTCATTAATGTGATGTTAAGTTTGCTTTTTAAAATAAAAGAAAGTGGAAGATGATAAGATGGTTTGATTTTTAATTTGCGTGTTTGAAATTGTTGACCCGAATTTCAGAGTCGGGAAAAGTATAAGGGTTCATTTTTATTTGAAAATGAAAAATATTCGAAATTGAATTTTAGGAATAAAAGGTTTTACTTTTATTTTTATGAATAGTAATCAACACTTAACATTTTTTTTTAAATTTAAAAGGCGATATTAATTTTGTGTTGATTTTTATAAAATTTTGAAATGTGTTTCTTTTTCAATTCTAAACATAATACAACAAACTTTATTTTTCAAAATTTTTAAATTTGTACTTAGGAAATTTTAGTATTATTTGGCGAAAAATTTCAGTCGCATTTTTATTATATGGAAAAAGGATGAATTTAATTTGAGGAATTAAATTCTTTTATCAAATTGTGTTAAAATAACACGGGGTGTTACAGCAAGCAAAGCACAGCCAAGAGCGCAAGCCAGAAGCGCAAACGAAGCACAAGCAGAAGCACAAGCAAGGCGCCAGCTGGGAGTACTCAGGCCACATGCAGGCCGACATGCCCTTAAACATGTAGGACCGTCATGTCCTTAAAAACATGTCGTCCCTCCCCGCATTTCCCGACGCTAAGTCCTCGTCTCTCCCATAAGACACATGCTTAGCGCCGCCAGGTAGTATCGAGACTGTAACGGTCCGGATACTATCTTTAAGTTTGACTAACGCTTTGTCCAAGCTCACCAAACTGGGGCTCAGTAGATACCGTATCCGCATTCCCCCAAAAACAAACCCGATGATGAAAAGGACTTTCATACATGCTTTTAAAAGAGTCGAACTGCATAAAAGTGTCTAAAACGTATTTAGTCATTTTTAGCGTATTAATTTGGACTTGCATAATCATAAAAATGAATGTCACTCTTAGTCATTATAAGCACAACACGAGCACGATACAGGAACGTCTTATTAAGCCAAGCCACAAAACAAATTTCAACTAGCAACAAAGCGGCCCAAACTTACAAAAGCGACCCAAAACCCAACACACAAGCGGGCCAAAGTGCGTCCGTATCACATTTTCACAAAATTAGGTTCTATAATACCGTAAAATAATATACTTTAATATTATTTTATTTCGAGCCAAAAGCAGAAAAACACGACAAAAACCGAGCACGAAACCAAATTCGGACCAAAATCGAACAAATACTTAACCCATAAGTTAAAACACCTCACAAAAACATAATCATTACTTAATCAAACATCCAAAACCAAAGGCGTATAAACAAATTTCACCAAAACAAAATAGAAATCGCTGTGGACAAAGCGATTAAGTTTAATCGCTCGTTAACAGCGATTATAAATTCCTCCCACACACCGCTTTTCATTTTTCTTACAAAATCTAACCCAAACAAAATATAAACGCTCAGACACAGGCGATTTATATTTTGTTCACCTTCAAACCAGCCAACCTCTATAAATACCAACCCACTTCATTCATTTCTAAAATCGGTTTTACAAAACACATTAACACACTCACAAAATCCACTCAAAATACTGTCTTTTCATTTTCGAAAGGTAAACATTTTACCTACGTTTGGGACGTTTGAGACTCGGACAAAGGGGTTACATTAACCCCAACCCGATATTGGCATTAGCGTCGTATTCGTAATACGGTTGTAGTAATTCGGATTCATAATCCGTCTAAACCCCGCCAATATCGCATAAATAAACGACTCATTATCACTAAAGCAAACCGACGTCACTTTTATAATTATGCAAGTCCTCATTCATGCATTAAATAACGACTAGAATCACGGATCCAACACTAAATTGTACCGTTTCATAGAGTCTTTTTAGCATGTCAAAACTGAGGGTTTTTACAAATTCTTAAAAAGTCAAAATACGAGGTCGGAAAATAACGTTTATGGTAATAATTTAGTCAATAAATTATTATTTAACGTACATTTCCTATAGCAATATGTCATTATTTTGACAATTTACATTATTTATGCATTTTAATCGAGTCATACTTATTCGCACTTGTACGTAGCGTCATTTTAGCCCAAATATCGAAATTAACTAAATGTTTTCAAATTAGTAGAGACTACTTTTACGTAGGCTTTTTGATTTCAGTTTTCAAAAACACATTTTTGTCAAAACTTTTGAAAAGTAACCTCACTCCGAATCCCTTCTCTGGTTTAAAACCTCAGATTGATAGATATCGACGCATCTTGAAATCTGAGACACTCGTGTCTTGTATTTCAAGACGCGTTGAATAGGTTCCAAATTCCTTTAATATTTGGTGGCGACTCCGAAAATACATTTCAAAAAGGATTTTTCTACTTTTCTTTTTTGACCACAAAACTCATGCAATGATCTCCCCCATTTTTACAAAACTTCGCCCCCTTTTCCTGCGAGGCGCATTCTCCGGCGCCCAAGACTGGCGAGCTTCGAGCAGGGCGTCGATAGGTTTTCCCAGAAATTTCCCGGTACCTTCAATACCTCAAGAATACCGAGTATGATGTTCTAAGAGCTACACAAGATAATTTGTAGGAGCTCTAGGCCTTGGAAGACGGGCTGGGCTCGGTTTTTTGACCGAGACCCAAAAATGTAAAAAGGGTGCATTTGGTTGTATATTTTGAAATAAGAAGACCCGCGAGGCCGTATTGTGCAAATGAAAATTCTAAATAGCGGCTTCAGCTACCGGGCCTAAATTGTAAAGGGGATGCTGATGCCGGTTGAATCAAGGCGCGAATCAAGCTAGGCTCTAAATGAACCAAAGGACATTTCTTTAAGCGCCATGACACATTTTAACTCATTTTGACTGTTAAACGACTTAATTAGAATTCGACATAATCAGTACCGTCTAAGTCAGCATTAAAGCATGCATGTTAAAAAGTCCGTTACATCACAGGGCTTATTTTGGGAGGGTACGTATACGGGTATCCACAGAACTCCTAGTTTGACTGAGCTTGGACTAAAGCGCTAGTCAAAATATACGACAGTATCCAGACCATCATAGTCTCGATACTATCAGCAGAACGGAGCATGTGTTCATGGGTGAGACGGGGACTCCGAACCGGGCTCTCCGGGGTGGGACAACATGTTTAAGGACATGACGGTCCCTGCATATTGCAAGGGCATGTCGGCCCGCTGAACGTCGTTGATGTGCTTGTTACTGTTGTGCTTCTACGTAGTGCTGTTGTAGATGCTTTTGTCGTTGTTGTGCTTGTGTGATTGCTTGGTTTCGCCGAGGAGCGCAGGTGCTTAGTGTGCATCCGCTGGGAAATACTTGTTCGCGAGGGAGTGTTTGCCGTAGTTGTATGGTCTCGTCGAGGAGCTCATATGTAGACGTATAGTGCTTATGCAGATGTTGTTGTAATTGTTGATGCTTCTGTAAATGTGTTTGTAAAATGCTCATGCCTTGTAAGAACTTGGACTTGCTAGGGAGTGCTTGTGTAGGCGCATTTGTATATATTCGCCTTCCGCTAGGGAATACATGAATAATGATGATTTGCTGGGGATGTGCAAGTGTGATAGCGGCCCACTGGGGAAAGTGTGATCCGTAGAGGAATGTAAAGCAATGCGATCCACTAGGGATGTAGAGAGTTGCATGGATACGCTGGAGATGTAGACTGTAATAACCCGCTGGAGATGTAGAATGTTTCGAACTCTGTGAGGAATGTAGGAGTGCCAATGCTTCAAAACTCGTGAAATGGTGTCGTTGCTTCTACGTTGCATACTAAATTTTAATACGTGCGTGGCGAACTGTAGGTGACGCCTTAACCCAAGGCACAGGGCATATAAAGAATTATATTCGGGCCAAAAATGAATTAGGAATCAAAAAATAGGCCCAAAACGAGAAAACAGGAGAAAAAGCCCAAAGGGCAAACCGCAAAGGGAATTGCAGTTACGGAAGCAAACCGCAATGGGCCTTGCGGTTTCCTTCGTGAGCAAAGTGATGTATATAAAGCAAGGAGACCAGCCGTGGGTAGTCATATACCCATTTTACGGTTTCTCTAACTAAAAAACGTCATTTTGCGATTTCTCAACTGATTTCGATCATTCCTTTTGCGTTGCCTTGCTATGGAACACGGTAATGCTCCATTTCAACTTGTTTTTATGCATTTTGGTGTTGTATTTAGCTAGTTTTAGCTAGAAATGTTGAAAAGACGATTTTTGTGAAAAACCGCTTTTGTAGTATGTTATGCTTGCAAGGAAATGGTATTGTTCCTTTGTAGTATGCTATGCTTGGATGTATGTGTGAAATTTATGTGATTTGGGACGTGTTTCGGGGATTTCGTCCAAATTAGGGTCCCGACACAGAAATTGAACTCGGATTTTCGGACACGGAATTTCAATTAAACTTCGGCATAGGCTCTTTATAGTTAGTATAGCATGTATTTAGCATTAAGTTTTGAAAAATGTAAGGATTAGGCCTACAAATCGACGTCTTAAGTCGTAGTTATACGGACTAATTAGGACGAATTGGGGGTTTTTGCCTGGAGGGTTCAAATTGCAATTTCTTGTAAAGAGGTGCTATTTGAGGTTAATATAGAGTATATAAACCATCAAGTTGAAATTTTGACGCTTGTAGAGCGATTTTTGGCATAATTACGAATTAGGCCTAAAAAGGGCTTTATAGGAAGCTATTCGGGTGGTTTGCTGTTTTTGTCCTTGTTTAGGTGTATTGCGAATGTATATGTTTGTTGAACGTTTTTGCAGGAGAGAGCTCATCAATGGCTGCGGAAGTTGCGGCTCCTAGGGCTCGTAGGAGCACGGGGTCCAGGAGCGAGAGGCGTCCGAGTGGGCGTCACTTACGGCGCACTGTGAGTCAGCGAGAGGTTGAACCTAACCCTCGTAACTTGCCGACTCGCCGTGGTACGCCCCGTGGTGGTCATGCGGGTCGTTTCCAGGCTGCTGAGGCTGAGGAGGAGGAGGAGGAGGAGGAGGAGGTGGAGCCTAAGGCTGAGGGTGAGCCTGCGTCTGGCACTAAGGAGACTGAAGCTGCTGCCGGGTCTCGTGGCACTAGAGCTCGCGGGAGTCGTGGGCCTCGTGTTGACCGGTCCTTTGTGAATTATTGGGATGGTCATAACCTGTTGTTGAAGCCTAACCGTCATATTTCTTACCGAGCCACGCTAGGCTTGGAACGAGGTTCGATGAGGACCTTCTCGGGCGTGTCTTCGGTGATGTGGGTGTTCAAGGAGAAGCTGTCTCCTGAGGCAAGGGCGCTGATCCAACATTGTGCCTTCGGACCGTTGCTTTCTCATTGGCAGATAGGATGTAAAGGTTGATTTATTTAGAATTAATTAATAAGTTAATATATTATAGAAGATCACTAATAAATTGATTTATTCAGATAAAATATTTCATTTTTTAAATCTTTGTTAGTAACATACTGAGTATATACATTATCTCATGTTTTATGGTAAGCTCGACAAAATCTATGAAATAAAACCAACACGCATATTCATGAAAACTTGCCTAATTTTGTACATTTATATTTTTAGGTCAGTTTACTTTACACAAAAAAGTCGTTTGTACTCTTAGGGTCCGTTTGGATTGAAGGAATTGGAGGGAAAGGGAGGGGAGGGAAAGAGAGAGGAGCATTTTCCTTTGTTTGGATACAAAATTTGAAAGGATGGGAATGAAGGGGAAGGGGTTTGGAGGGATCCATTTTCCCTCCTCAAAGCCTAATTGGAATCTCTCCAAAATAGGCAAGATTTGGAGGGAAAATGGTATCCAAACACCACCATTTCCCCTCCCCTTCCCTTCCTTCCCCTTCCCTCATTTCCCCTCTCCTCCTTTTCCTTCTTGTTTTGCTATCCAGACACACCCTCTTGGATTGAAGGAATTGGAGGGAAAGGGAGGGGAGAGAAAGGGATGGAAGCATTTTCCTTTGTTTGGTTACGATATGGGGAAGGAAAGGATTAGAAGGAGAGGAAAATTGATGGATTTGATTTCCCTCCTTTCAACTAAAACAAAATCTTTCCAACTTTAGCAAGATTTGGAAGGAAAACTCAACTTTACTCTTGGCACTCACCCTCTCATTAAGCATTTCCATTCTTCTTTCCTTTACTTCTCTCTAACTAATTTTAGCTATTTAAACATCCAAGTTTTGATTTCTCTCCCCTTCCCTCCTTTTCCCTCCTATTTTGCTATCCAGACACACCCTTAGGATGTGTTTGGATAGCAAAATAGGAGGGAAAGGGAGGGGAGGGGAAATGAGGGAAGGGGAAGGAAGGGGAGGGGAGGGGAAATGATGGTGTTTGGATACCATTTTCCCTCCAAATCTTGCCTATTTTGGAGAGATTTCAATTAGGCTTTGAGGAGAGAAAATGGATCCCTCCAAATCCCTTCCTCTCTATTTCCATCTTTCAATTTTTTGTATCCAAACTAAGGAAAATGTTCCCCTCCTTTTCCCTCTAATTCCTTCAATCCAAATGAACCCTTAGGGTCTGTTTGGATTGAAAGAATTTGAGGGAAAGGGAGGGGAGGGAAATGGAGGGGAGCATTTTCCTTTGTTTGGTTACAATATGGGGAAGAAAAGAATTAGAAGGGAAAGAGAATGGAAATATTTAATTTCCCTCATTTCAACTAAAACAAAATCTTTTCAATTTAGCCAAAATTTGGAAGGAAAACTTAGCTTGACTCTCATCTAATTATAAAAAGACAATTATTTACGCTCCCATTAAGCTATTTCCATTCTTCTTGCCTTCACTTCCCTCTCTTTAATTTTAGTCATCCAAACATTTGAGTTTTGATTTTCCTCCCCTTCTTTTCCCTTCCCTCACTCATCTTCAGTTTCTTTTCCCTCCTAAGCTACCTAAACAGATCCTAAGGGTGTGTTTGGATAGCAAAATAGGAGGAAAAGGGAGAGGAGAGAAAATGAGGGAAGAGGAAGGAATGGGAGGGGAGGGAAAATGGTGGTGTTTGGATACCATTTTCCCTCCAAATATTGCCTATTTTGGAGAGATTTTAATTAGGCTTTACGGAGGGAAAATGGATCCCTCCAAATCTTTTCCCCTCCATTTCCATTCTTCCATATTTTATATCCAAATAAAGGAAAATACTCCCCTCCCTTTCCTTCCCCTCCTTTTCCCTCCAATTCCTTCAATCCAAACGGAATATTTTAGTTTCTCCACCTCGTCCTCACATATCACCATTTTCTTCACGCAATAAGGATTTCGATTAATTTAATATTTTTATCTACTCAAAAAGATCGATCTAAAGGCAAATGTTAAAAATTACTCGCAACTTTAGAGTACCTTTGAATGAATATGAGAGGTAGCATTTCCAATTTTCAAATGAGGTCCCAAACAATCACGAGAATGCTAACAATGTGGTATATAAGAACAAAACATGTAATCAACACAACAATATACAATAATAATGATCAGTCATCGGCCCTCGGTTTTAACTATCTGTGAGAACACCTGACTCATCGAAACACCAGACGCATCATCGTCAGTGGCTAATTCCTGTTGTACTGAGGTTACACTGTCTCCGTGAAGTTGCGGATTTGGGGAGAGAGCGCTCCAATCATGTTGGTGCTGTTATCTTCAGGTTCATCTAAGACAACCGGTTCTTGAAGTTGAAGTGTGTACTCCAAGTTCCACAGAACGTCTCCCATTGTAGGCCGGTCAACACCGAAATCAGCCAAGCACTTCTCGGCTGTCTCTCCGAACTTTCTGAGGGACTCGGGTTTTATTTTCCCTGCAAGACTAGGATCTACGATTTGGTCGAGTTGGCCCTTTTTCTGCCACTTCATTGCCCATTCGGCTAAATTGACTCTCTCACGTGGAAGTGTCGGATCTATGACCGGCCTTGCACAAAGCACTTCGAGCAAGACCACCCCGAATGAATACACATCGGATTTCTCAGTCAGTTGTTGTCTGCGGAAATATTCTGGATCAAGGTATCCAAAACTACCCTTAACAGCGGTACTGACGTGCGTCTGATCAATCTCAGGACCCGTCTTTGACAGCCCAAAATCAGCCACTTTTGCCATGAAATTCTCGTCGAGTAATATGTTAGCGGATTTCACATCACGGTGAATCACGGCTTTTGCGTAGCCAGTGTGAAGGTAATGGAGGCCTCTAGCAGCCCCAATACAAATCTCGATTCTTTGCTTCCAACTCAAACTAGAAAGGCCCGAACCATATAAGTGACTCTTGACCGTCCCATTTTCCATATACTCGTAAACCAGAATCATTTCGTTCTTCTCATCACAGTACCCGATCAAAGAAACCAAATGACGGTGTCGAAATTGTGAAAGCAACTCAATTTCAGTTCTGAACTCTGCAAGACCTTGTTGGGAACGAGGATTGCCCCTCTTGACAGCGACTTTTGTACCGTCACCAAGTGTTCCTTTATAAACTTTACCAAACCCGCCTATTCCAATGACCCGGCTCTCGTCAAAGTTGTTCGTGACATCATGAAGTACCGCGAAAGGAATTCTATAACCGAAATTGGAATCAATACTTGTAGTCGTTTGAGAGAATTTACTTCCCGTAGAGTGAGACGTTCCTCCAAGGGAAATCGGAATCCAAGATTTCGAAAGACCTTGACGAGTCAGTTTCCTTTGACTGCTTCTACAAAAGATAAAAAGGAAAACTGCCAGTAAAAGAATACAAAACCCTCCAAAGCAGACACCGACTACCAGTCCTATTTTAACTTTCGAGCTCTTCCTCGGAGGACTGAAGCCGCCCCTTAAATTACTTATTTTCAGAATTTCCAACCCGTTTAAGATGGCGTTCGGGTAAACGCCAATGATAGTCGACGGACCGATACTTATGCGGAGATCACTAGTAGTAGCTAATGGCGTGACAACATCGACAAAATAAGGGACCGCTAAAGCATCAGTCAAAGTGCTAAGATCGAGATCACGAGAAACGATCCAATTGTTCAGGTACACATTAAAAATCAGCTGATTCAAGACACTGCTCACAATATCACAGTAGTGAAACCGAACAAGATACTGAAACTCGGTTTCCACCTTGAACTCCCATGTAACATTAAAATTAGCTGAAGGATTACCTTGCGAATTCATCTCCTTAGCAGTACCGTAGACAGACACCGGAGCACTATCTCTCGTTGCAAGGGCCTTCGCATACCTAACCGCTTTCATATTAGTCTTATTAACAGCAGAAGCTTTTTTAACCAAGAAACGGTCATCAGGAACCCAAGTTCTCCAAAGGGTGTCATTATCGTAATTCACCAACGAACCTCCCACGTTTAGCCTGAAAACCGTCTCTAACGCCTGTGTCGCTAGGCCAGTGTAGCTTCTAACAGGGTTGATTTCGTTAGCGTGGTCAATGATGAGGGAATCCGGGACTAAAACAACTTCTAACGCATTCAAAAACGCGATTGACTCTCCCATTGGTTCGAGGGTGATAACGAGGGTTTTTGACGTGACATTCACAGAATACTCTTTAACTAGAGGCGATTTATGTGGCGTATAATCCGTAAGAAGCACAAACTCCTGAACCCCCACACTGAAATTAGCACGACTCATTTTGTACGTGCCAAAATCAAACGGGAAAAAATACAGACGAATGAAGTATCGCCCTAAGCGACTGACAGGAAGCGTGTAAACCGATTTTCCAACGAAAACTCGAGCAGACTGAAAAAGGGGTGAAGTACGAGAATCTGGCACAAGGTTAGTAGAACTACTACTTCCTAAAATTGTCTGTGGAGTTGAAAGGAAATCTAATGACTTATGATCAGCCATGAAAACACGGTTTCCGACCACAGTGTCGTTCGACAACCCACAATCAATCAGGTAATTGTTTGCAGCAACAAAATCATTCTCAAGAAAAAGGGCGACCAAAACCACTACATATACGCCAAATTTCAGCTCAATTTTACCCATTTTCACCCAAACTTGAAAAAAAAAAAAAAAAAACAATTTCTAGATTATTGCATAACTACACCAAATAATATCCAAAACTAAGAAATTAAAAGCATTGAAGAGCAAATCTAAGTCAAAAAAAAATACAGGGTTTAGAGGAAGTTATAGCAAAATAACTTCTGAAAACAGCAATTTCTTTATTCTTCTTTGTAAATTGGAAAAATTTGATGTATGAATGAATGTAAGTGAGGGTTATATTAACAATAATGCAGGCATTAAATTGAGATTAAATAATGGTTTGAAAAAACAAAATGAACAGCTGATTAAAGTTTTTCTAAACAGTTGAGTAAACTGTTTAATTGCAGTAACATACATTCATACTTCATAGAAAGTGAAAGTAAAAAAAAAAAAAAAAAAAAAAAAAAAAAAAAAAAAAAAAACAGAAATTGAAACTAAAAATTGAAGCTAAAGATTGCGCCTTTTTCTCATATATTAATCCCTGAATATGTGAAATCAGAAATATCAAGATTTCATATTTGACTATTTGCTGCAAAAAAAAAAAAAAAAAAAAAAAAGGTAAATAAATAAATAAATACTTAAAAATAAATTGATGTCAATCTAAGGCTTAAAAAAAAAAAAAAAAAAAAAAAAAAAAAAAAGGAATAAAATAATGATATTTGGAGGCAATCAAGCAAAACGGTGAGGAGGGTGATTGAATGATTGAAAAATACCCACAGAAAATGACAGGCAAAAAGAATTTAATTAATTAAATAGAAGAAAAAAAAAGGTGTAAGATTTGTGGGAATGTTGAGGAAAAATGACAAATTTGTAATGGATATACATATGACATGACAAAGTCAAATAATGTAAGAAAAAGTGGAAAGATTGAAAAGAATGGAAGAAAAGTTGAGAGCAGCAACACAAATTGTAAGCAAAAAGCTTCCACTTTTCAACTATTCATGTTATTGATTGACGATTTGTATCAACTGTGTAGTGTACTGTAGTGCTTTAGTGCAGTGAGAAATATTAATGTGCTAAATTGTGTATTCTTCTTACAATTAGTCAACAACAAGTTGGATGAAGATGGTAGGTCTTTACTCCCTAAGACTACCAAACCTACCTCTTAATTTACCAACACAATGATATTTAAAGTGATAAGTCGAGCTTTGTCACAGTCTGTAGTGCCGTGTTTGAAGTTTGTTCAAGTATAGTGCACTAAACTTGGTATTTATGACACGCTTTTTCTAACAAAAACTTGTGACGTTAGTTTTTAAATGAAGAGACGTCAATATGCCTTTTTGCTAACCAAGAGTCGAGGAAGGATCTATCGGCCAAGTGTAAGTAATATTGTTAATATTATGAACAATCATTTTTGGTTACTAAAGGCGTATCGCAAGACATAAACATCGTTTAAAGATTATATGTAATAACCCTGCTTTTAATCGACTTTAATTACTAAGGCGGAAATTAATTAAGTCTTAAACCAGCGTCATTAATTATACATAAACCCAAAATATAACATCATCGTTCAAGAGTTGAATTAAACAACTCTAAATACGGAAGTTAAAAGATTAAAGTGTTATATATTACAAATCTCTCAAAAACAACTGAAAGTAAAGCAATAAAAACGTCTCGTATTTATCCAAAATCCAAATTTCTACCCACACGATTATCCCGCACAATAAACCGATTTTGGGGGTGTCATTGAATGACAATGATCAATTACGCCATACTTACCCTCGATTTCAATTACTTTGGTTTACTATTATCGCTTTATAACTATAATGTTATGATAAAAACATAAACATGCTTTTTTACAAATAGCATATAAAGACATATAAGTCATAATAAACATGCGGTTTAAAGCGATAAATCATATAAGCATGATATTCAGTTATGAAGGCAATTAACATATAATATCATAACAATAGTATCACAATAATCCAACAGGATTACAACGCGATATCAGATCGCAAACAGACGTACACATAGTATCATTCACATCATGCAGACTCGATTCACTTCAGAAATTTGTGGTCTTTAGTTTTCGAAGATGATACACACTCATTCTCATTTAATCAATCAACAAACAACACATACTGCTTACGAGCCTGACCACTGAGTACGCTATTGTACTCTAGTCGCTTGCATCTCACTACTATAGTGCAGCAACTTACTCGACTCGTAAACCACGCCAAATACTATAGTACTTGCATCTCATCTTCTAGTGTTCGAAATGATTCGAACTTCAGATACAATCTCGTCAAGTAATCTTTACGCAGGGTAAGAACGAATGCAAGTGTCGCGCCCACTAAGAACGAAACACGGCAAGGAAACAGAACCGCAAGATGCACTAAGCATATAATGTCACGGTGGCCCTGGTAACTTTAGCGAAATAAGGGAATAAAACCCTAGTTTAGTATGCATACACTAATATCCACTTTAAGAATATGCTATGCTATTCATAGAGCACCTTAACTCTGGATAAAACGACTATTTCCTAAAGCCTGACCCACTAAGAGTTGGCATATTCATTATCTCAGACTACTGCGCTATACGACTTAAGGCCAGAACGGCACGGGCAGGATGCACTAAGCTATAAGGTCACGGCTTAAACCACACTATTCGACATGACCTGCCGTAGATCGAGATAGTGGTATCCGCACAAGACTATCTTAACCCCACTTCACTTACGATTGACGTTTTCATATCGGAGGCTCAAGCGTTTGACCTTTTATTTAACTTACTCAAGATTCATTATTTATTTGATATTACATATCACATGTTACTAGACTCTCCTAGTCTCAGCGTCAAACGTTTAAGTATTTTATTCGGTTGGAAATGATCACATAACACGTTCGTTTATTATTTGAAGTGTTGTTAATTATTAACGTTTTTAAATTTCTATATTAATACGTTTATTAGTATGTCCAATTTTATTTAAGTGTTTTTCAAACACTTTAAGTCATTTACTTAATCAATTTTAAATTTTCTATACTTAGTAAAATTTTCAATTATTTTCAATATTTCAAAATTTGAGATTTGAATTATCTTTAAATTCTGAGACGTAACTTATTTTACAAGTTTCGTAAATTTTTCACTATTCACTATTCACTATTCACTATTCACTATTCATCGTATTTTATACGTATTTTTATACGTATTCGTACTTTTATACTTCGTATTTTATATGTATTTTTTATATGTATTCGTATTTTTATACTCCGTATTTTATACGTATTTTTATACTTATACGTATTCTTATACTTGTACGTATTTTTATATTTATACGTATTTTTATACTTAAGATATTTTAGGTATAAAACTAAACCATTTTTATTTGCTAAGTATACCTTTCTAGTTTCGAAGTCGTTAAGTTCGTTTTGTATTTAGTGATAATGATATTTATTTTAAAACTGAAACTTAGTTAAATTTAGTCGTCTATTTACTAAATTTAGCGATTTTCATTTTTAATAATAATAGTGTCGTGGATGGTTCATTTTAGTCCGTATGTCCAAGTCCAACAGTCCAATTGCAAAGGTAGTAGCACACGATTTAGTTCATTTTTATAACGGTTAATCATTTTTATCGGTTTAATATATTTCATTTATAACTAAATCGATTTAAACAAAAATTCAATTCTACTAACTATTAAACTTTAGTGACTTAGTGATAAATTCATTTTGATTAAATTTGGTCCATTTAAAGTGTATATGTCATGTGGTTTTATATATATGTCAAAATTGATTTATTTCTTTTAATTTCTTAATTCTATTTATTATCTACTAATTAAATTATTTTAACAATTAAACTAAAAAGTGATAAAAACAAATTTAACCCTAATAATCTTAGGAATGCCGTGACAAATCATGGTGGTGTCCAACTTTTATTTTTTTGATTTTATCGGTTTTTAGCTTAAAGTCTTTATATTTTAATTATTCTAATTATACTAAAACGGTTTAAACTAAAATGAAATTTACTAAAAATTTCATTTATATTTATGAATAGTGTTTTTCAACACTTTAATTTTCTAACTTTTTAATCTTAATGATTTAGCTAGTTTAATTTTATAGTTATTAATATAATTACTTGTTAGTTAAATAAAACAATAAATATAACAAACATAAAAATAATAAGAATCAAAATGAGCTAAAATGAAGAACAACATGAACATCAACATGGAGATTTCAAGAACACCAAAATTAACTCAAGAACACATTTTGCACTTTTAACAACTTATAATTTATTTTTCTAATTTATTTTTTTTACATGACAATATCCATTTTAATCTAACTTAACACCACATATTATTTACAAAAATTAAAAGTGAAAATTTAATGAAAAATAAGGGTAAAACCGTGAGTTTTTAGTTATGTACAAAAATTGTAATTTCGATTTTTCTTTACTTTAAACTCATAGTTAATATTTAACATAATTTTTATATATGATTACTACATAACTAAAATATAATTAAACATAAAAATCATATGAATCATAATTAAAAATGCTCAAGATTAATGTAACTAAACCTATGAACATATTACTACAATAATCTATTTAACATATTATTTACTTATTATCATTATTTATACAACACATCATCATACAAGCACATAATCATGATGCTTAACATATTTAGCATAAGAATCATACTCATAAAACTTATAATAAAAATCAAATTAATTTTCAAAGAGAATAATATGAGAAATAACTAGTCACCTTATTTAGGATGTTAATCGTCGAGGATCTAAAATAAATTTTAGATCGGATTTTTCTTCACCCAAAACCCATGATCTTTACCCAAAAATAATCCAAGAATGTTAGCTACTAATACCCACTAATGAACTTAGATTAATTAGGAATTATTATTAGAAATATTATTAAGGTTTTATTTTAAGTGATTTAGGAAGAAAAAATGAAAGAAATAAATGGGAGCATATGGAAGGAGGGTACACGACCTAATGGAGTAATATAGGTTGATTTGCACTTGTAAACTTATGGTGTAAGTTAACAAATTAAATGATAAATATCAAGTTTTGTTTTTAATGAAAATAATGTTTTATTATAATGAAATTAGGGAACAAAAGTTATATCAAGTGGCTTATTTGTGTGCTCATCACTATTTGGCAAAGAAAATGTGTAATATGTGTTTTAAGATATTTTTCACGAAATTAGTCAGTTTTAAAAAGTCGGGCGTCAAAAGCGATAAAAGTTAAAGTGTGCGCGTTTGATGATTTTTCGAAATATTTCTACTTTTGAATTTTAAGACTAAAATATTTTATTTACTATTGAAGAAAATATTTAAAAGTGATGGAAATGAAAATGGTAGTATTAAAGTAGTAGTATTGAATTTGTATTTATGTATTATTATTAAGTATAAACTTTAAATTTTTAAAACAAAATAAAAATGATGATGAGAAAATTAGATGGGTGTAGATACCCGTATCTGTCGATATGGAAATTTATAGAAAACCCGACAAACACCCAATGATGATAGGACAACATGTATTTCGTGTCATTTATTTGAGTTCGTTTTACGATGTAAGCCGGACGCTGTCGACACAATGCTTTTTAATTTAAAGGATATTTGATAAAAGAAGCCCTGTCAAATTTTATTTGTCGCAAAGTAGTGTTTTATTGAAAATAAAATGTTTTGATTTGAAAAATCATCTTAAATAACTCGATTTGAAAAATCATTTTAAGTTTTTCGATTTGAAAAGTCGCTTTTACAAATATCATTTGTTGACTTGAAAAGTCGTTCCTCGCGCTTTTAAAGCAGTTTATTAAATCGTTTTCGACGAATTCGTTTTCTTAACAGCAAGTTTTAAAGCTCGTTTTAAGCCCGATTTTAAGAGCGATTTTGAGCCCGTTTCAACACGAATTTCGAGGCCTCTTTATACCCACACTCTTTCTCACATACCCCAGCTTGAACCAGCCAAAAACCACGTCCAAAACCAGCCAGAAAATAGCCCAAAGTGCTCGAGATACAGCAGCCCTAAAACCCCTTTTTCGTGCCCTGTTTTGACAGCCCAAAAACGACCCAAAACCCGACTCTTAACTACCTGCCTATGACCCATACTCATCCCCTAACTATCCTACCCATTTACCTTTGCTTAACCCTCAAGAAAACCCCCTCTAAAACCCTAAGACGAGCTTCCAACAGCAGCTCTCGAAGAGAGGGGCATAGCTGCTCTTTTCCTTCTTAAAACCCTACCTTTCAACCTTATAAATACACACTAACCTCAAGCATTCAAGGAGGACGAAATATACAGCAGATACACACAACATCAAGTCACAAAAAGCCATCGAAAAGCCCCCAAAGAAGACGAGATAGCCGCTCTAAAACAGAGCACGATTTTTTCTGATTTTGGTGCAGCTATCACCTCTTCTACCTCGTTTTGCGTGTTAAAAACACCATATTCTCTCTGATTTCTTTACAAAATCTTAAAGTTCGCTTTACCACGATTCCAAAACATCTTTCGGTTCGAAATTTCGTTGAGAAACGAAGAAGTTACAAGCTTTTGAAAATTGCTGTCAGTTTCATTCAAAGTTACGGTTTTTATTATTGGTTTTCGTCGACAACGGCCCCTTGGGATAAAATCTTACAATCATACTGTTATTATGCATCATACTGTTAGGTTTCGAACCATTTCTCCCATTGGGTCGATCTCAAGGTAGGGAAATGACGTTCACTGTGTCTGACTTAAATATCAAGGTGGTCCCGCCGAGGTTAGCAACCGCACTCTCGCCATATAGTTACAAACTTATGGTGGTTGCGTAGGTTACCTAACAACGTGGGATCATTGGCATAATGGACCCTTTTTGAGACTTAGAATAGTCTAGCTCATGCATTGCATCCTTGAACTGCGTATGACTAAATGCTCTGTGTTTTCTAAAGCCACATTTTTAATCATTTTTTAGTCAAAACTGTCCTCTTTTCAATCGAATATTTTCCAAAAATCTTTTCTTAGCTGAAATGCTGTCTTTTTTAGGATTAGAATAATCTTCGATATCTCTTTTGAAACGATTTTTGACTTAAGCTGAAATGCTTTCCTTCTAAGCAATCATTCTTTAAGCTGAAATGCTGTCTTTTTAGGATTAGAATAATCTTAAATATCTTCCAACACTACCTCATTTGAAAAAGATTTTTGATTCGAGCTGAAATGCTTTCCTTCAAAAAAAAAATCATTCCTTAAGCTGAAATGCTGTCTTTTTAGGATTAGAATAATCTTAAATATTTTCCAACACTTTCTTTTCCGAAAAAACAAAGATTTTTGTCCAAGCTGAAACGCTTTTCTTTTAGGATTAGAATAATCTTAAATTATTTCCGATTTTAGCTCTTTTGAAAAAAGATCTTTTCCTAGCAGAAATGCTATTCTTTTAGGATCAGAATAATCTTAAAAGATTTCCGATATTAGCTCTTTTGAAAAAAGATTCATTCCTAGCTGAAACGCTCTCTTTTTTAGGATTAGAATAATCTTAAATTTTTTTCCCACACTATCAAGATCTCTTCCTAGCTGAAAGGCTATTCGTTTAGGATTAGAATAATCTTAAATAATTTTCGATTTTAGCTCTTTTGAAAAAAGATCCATTTCTAGCTGAAATGCTATTCGTGTAGGATTAGAATAATCAAATTTCCGATATAAGCTCTTTTGAAAAAAGATTTATTCCTAGCTGAAATGCTATTCGTTTAGGATTAGAATAATCTTAGACAATTTTCGATATTAGCCCTTTTGAAAAAAAGATCTTTTCCAAGCTGAAACGCTACTCGTTTAGGATTAGAACAATCTTAAATAATTTTCCTCTTAGGGTTAGAATAATCTTAAACAATTTTCGATATTAGCTCTTTTGGAAAAAAGATCTCTTCCTAGCTGAAATGCTATCCGTTTAGGGTTAGAATAATCTTAAACAATTTTCGATATTAGCCCTTTTGAAAAAAGATCTTTTCTAAGCTGAAATGCTATCCGTTTAGGGTTAGAATAATCTTAAACAATTTTCGATATTAGCTCTTTTCAAAAAAGATCTTTTCTAAGCTGAAATGCTATCCGTTTAGGGTTAGAATAATCTTAAACAATTTTCGATATTAGCTCTTTTCAAAAAAGATCTCTTCCTTGCTGAAATGCTATTCGTTTAGGGTTAGAACAATCTTAAATAATTTTCAATATTAGCTCTTTTGAAAAAGATCTTTTCTAAGCTGAAATGCTCCTCGTTAGGATTAGAAAATCCTAAAACTTTTTTTCTTTAAAAGAAAATTATCTTTTGAAAAAAGATCCTTTTATAGCTGAAATGCTATCCGTTTAAGATTAGAACAATCTCGAACAATCTTCGACACTAACTCTTTTGAAAAAAGATCCTTTTTAAGCTGAAATGCTACCCGTTTAAGATTAGAATAATCTCGAACAGTTCCCAACACTAACTTTTTTGAAAAAAGAATCCTTTCAGTGAAATGCTTCCCGTTTAGAATTAGATTAATCCCGAACGATTTTTAACACTACGTCGGTCTTTTGAAAAAAGAATAGTTTTTAAGCTGAAATGCTATACGTTTAGGATTAGAATAATCTCGAACGCTTTTGAAATGCTACCCATTTGGGAATAGATTTTTTTTCCAACCAAAACGAAGTTTTTCAAAGGTAAAATCTAGCCCAAGGTAAACTGAAATTTCGAACCAAATAAGCTTTTTTTGTAGTCGAAGAGCTGCCCATTTCAAACCTCAACTTCGAAAATAAGTTTCTTTTTTAAGTCGTGAGTAAGCATGAAATGCACCGAGTCGAGTCTAGTTAGAATCTAAGCCCTGTATAGTAAGTCTAGTTATTTAAGCGTCTCACCTAGTTAGGTCACCTAAGCTTATTCTTAGGCCCAAATCATGCATGTCATCCTTTAGTTTTGAGTTAAGGCACAATAATGTCACATCCAGGCTATTTTTAGAAGTCTTAGAAACTTATTGATCCAAACAAGAGCTAATTACTTCGGGTCCATGTCTAGTTGAGTCTAAGTCCCATACTGTGAGTCTGTCTTCAAGTCCATATGTCGCATGCATTTGCATAGTTAGGTCGTAGACCATGTCGTTAAGCTCCGAGTCTTTTCATGATTAATCTGGTCCAGTCCATTTGCATCCCGAGTTGTTACAAATAGTGTCGAAACCGTGTCGATTTCTGAACCTGAGTCGCATATTCTTCTCCTTAAGTCAAAGTCAAGTTGCAAAAGTGGGGTAACTTTCGAACCAAGCACCTGAACCTTCTGTTTAATGTTTAGACTAAGATGAGTCAACGACAAACTCGAATTGATTTGTTTTTCGGAATAAATTGAGAATTTATAATTTAAAGTAGCAGATGCATGAACTTTTCCTCCTTATTTAAACTTGAGTTGATTAATTTCATGTCACTACATATTTTAGTTCTCTTTTAAATTTGGATTATGAAGGGATAATAAAGAATAGCACTTGTGTAACGATCTTAACCCCATTGTTGACTAATTAATAGTGTGGTGTGTAAGCCAGTCTTGTGTTTAATTATTTACTTTCGTGGTGACTCCTTTAATGGACCGACAGGGAGATTACTTGACCTCTAAAGAGCGTGATTGACTGTCTTGTGATTCGAGTTCTTAGCCCGAGGGGAACCCAATTTTAGCTATTGGGAGAATGCCTGATGACTTGTCCAGTTGGACGGGATCCATCGGTTGAGGCTTGCTACATGGGTCACTTGACAGATATTTTGAAAAAGAGAATGTTGAAAAAAAAATCAGAAAGAAAGGAAAAAAAAGAAGGAAAAAATAAATATTGTGAGGAGGTATCGAGTACACCTTAGGTAACCGGGAGAATGATCCACGCACTAATGTGGTAATACAAGGTGCCGAAAGTAAACCCCTTCCCTTGAGACCTTAAAATTGGCTGAAACCCATAGTCTAATTGTTGAAGATTTATATTCAAACGTCAAAAATTTAATCAATTTAAATTAGGTGTGAATTATGATTTCAACAATATTCAAAAGTGTTAGTTTAATAGAAATGGAATAGTAATTAGTTATTAATATAATATGATTTATTAAAAATAAATCAAAAAGATTATATTTTCATTAAAAGTGATGTTAAGTTTGCTTTTTCCAAAATTAAAAAGAAAATGGAAGAGGATAAGATTGTTTGATTTTTGATTTGCGTGTTTGAAATTGTTGACCCGAATTTCAGAGACGGGAAAAGTATAAGGGTTCATTTTTATTCGAAAATGAAAAATGTTCGAAATTGAATTTTATGAATAAAAGGTTTTACACATATTTTTATGAATAGTAAACATAACTTAATATTTTTTGAAATTTGAAAGGCGAGATAAATTTTGTATTGATTTTTATAAAATTTTGAAATGTGTTTCTTTTTCAATTCTAAAGATAATACAACAAATTTTATTTTTCAAAATTTTTAAATTTGGACTTAAGAAATTTTAGTATTATTTGGCCAAAAAAATTCAGACGTATTTTTATTATAAAGAAAAATGATGAATTTAATTTAAGGAATTAAATTCTTTTATCAAATTGTGTTAAAATAACACGGGGTGTTACACTATATGAACAAACCTTAAACATGGGGTACCATGTGTAATTTTACAAAGTTCGAGGGTACCATGGGAAATATCCTATATTTTTATATAGCTCACCTTATATTTACACATAATTTTCTTATTATTTTTACAAACGAATTGAACATTTAATTTAATTCGAAAAAAATATGCGGACAAAATTTGATTTAAATAAGATTTGCGGATAAGATTTTCAAAAATTTATGGATAAGATTTTGAAAAATGAAATCGAATGCGACATATTGATAATAAGTAATTGTTAAATATGATCGGTGCTGATGTTGACTACTAAAAATTTAATAAGTTGCTGAAAAAGTTTTGATTATTACTAGTCATAATTTTTTGTTGACTACTCAAAATTTAATATGTTGCTGAAAAAGTTTTGATTATTACTAGTCATAATTTTTTGTAAAATTTCTGATTTTTTTACTTTAATTTTTCTTAATCAAAGATAACAAAGGTAGATTGATTTAATTAAGATGAAATTTGAGTTACTTTTTATAGAGAATTAAAAAAATTTAAAGATAAAGAAGAAATCTATAATCCGACACATGTCGCTTCATTATTTGTAGTGTTAGATTTTTGGATATATATTATTATCAATTACAAAATAAAAACTTAAAAATAAATTATATTTAATTAAATAAAAGAATAAAAAAAAAAAAGTGGAAAATGAGGTTTTAACCTAGCTGAAAAAATGTGGAATTGGGACCTAGGTGGAGAAATAAAGGGGGAGATCTAAATTTTTTATTAATTTTTTAATACATAAGGAAGGTGGAGACCTTGCTCAACACCTCCACTACGTGTGGTCTAAGACTCTAAGGGCAAGTGCAATGGAAAACTTTATAAAAAGTTCTTCACTTGCCATGTAAGCATGTAACAATTTTTAGGTGATAAGAACTATTTATCACAATGAATGAACTTTATATAAAGTTTTTGATAAGGTCCCACGATTATACATCCACTTTTTTAATTATTAATTGTTAAGTTTTATGTATATTTTTTATTTTCTTTACATTTTTTTGGTATTTATAATGTAAATATTGATTATGTGTATCATTTTCTTTTTTCTTTGAATTGCATGGGTATTACTTTTACATGTATATTTATTTATACTCACTCCACATTTACATGCATGGGTATCACTTAAATATTTATGGGTATCACTTTTACATGCATTTTTCAATTCTAATTGTTACTCACTCCAAATTCAATGATTATCCTTGTACAAAGTTTAATCACATTCAATGGAATTTTTATTTTTTTTAAAAAAAAAATTACAACACAAAGCTAATAAAAAAATAAAATGAAAGAGCCATTATACACATATTAATTAAAAAATGACAGGAAAAACTAATTTATTTCAACTATTCCTCCAAATTCCTGCCAAATGTGCTCAACCAGATCAGCTCGAAGTTGGTGGTGGATTTCACGATCACGAATCTCGGCACGTCTTTGAAGAGTAGATCAAAATTCGTCAATTGATCCTTGGTTGTAAGTAATAGATGGACTTTCATCATTATCAACGTTAAAGTTCATAACTTGATCTCTTTCATCCTTAACAATTACATTGTGCAAAATAATGCAGGCATACATGATATCCCTCAAGCTTCCTCTATCCCAAAATCTCGCTGCATTGCGCACGATTGCCCAACGAGCTTGCAATACTCCGAATGCGCGTTCTACGTCTTTTCTTGCCGCTTCTTACATTTTCTTAACTAATTTTCGTTTTGGATCCATAGGAGTCGGGAAACTCTTAACAAAAGTAGCCCACTCAGGGTATATACCATCAACAAGGTTATATCCTTTTGTGTACTCAGTTTCATTAACGGTAAAACGAACTTCAGGAGCATAGCCTTGTACTACATCATTGAATAATGGAGACTGTCTCAAAACATTTATATCATTGTTAGCCCCAGCGATTCCAAAAAACGCATGCCATATCCACAAATCAGACGAAGCAACTGCTTCAAGCATAACTGTAGGAACTCCATGGTCACCTCGAGTGAATTGCCCATGCCATGCAACTGGGCATGCCCTCCACTGCCAATGCATGCAATCTAGGCTGCCTAACATGCCGGGAAATCCATGTCGCAACTTATGCATTTCTAGTACTAGTGGAAAAAACCCCAATAGTGGCGGTTCAAAGGACCCTATTGTGGCGGTTTTGGTACGACGTATAAATGGGGGACGTATAAACTATTCGTGTCGGTTCAAAAAACCGCCACCATAGAATGAACATACAATGGCGGTTTTTAAACAAACCGACACCATAGACTGCACATATAATGGCGGTTTTTAAAGAAACCGACACCATAGACTACACATACAATGGCGGTTTGAGTTAAAAACGCCACCATAGACTACACATACAATGGCGGTTTGAGTTAAAAACGCCACCATAGACTACACATACAATGGCGGTTTGAGTTAAAAATGCCACCAAAGACTACACATACAATGGCGGTTTGAGTTAGAACCGCCACTATAGATTAAACATACAATGGCGGTTTTATTATAAACCGACACCAAAAAGGTTAAATAAAATGACTGTTTTTGTTAAAACCGCCACTATAGATCTAATGAAAGTTGTCTATTGTGTTGGATTTTGTTTTTTTTTTTTAAAAAACATATATTTAATTATTTTGTTGCCAATATTCGTAATTCCTACAAATTGAAATGAAAATCCTAATTTTATTGAATCAATGTGTCACAAGCTTACACATCCTCCAATATGAGGAATAAAATCTCAATACAAGCTCGATATATCTAAGAGTATAAATGATCTCAAACACGGCCTGCACTAAGTTGAAATTCAGGTTTCCTCTCATTGTTCTTCCGCCCTCTCCTGCATCGCCTTTCTTCATCATTGCAGCAAACTCTTGAAAGTCTATACGACCGTCCTATTCGAGTCAAATAATACTCAACAGTCATTCATATTGTTGCTAAAGTTAAAGTATTAATAACATGCGCAACACAATCTACCTTAAGGTATTAATAACATGCGCAATACAATAAAAAGGCTGTGATGACATTATTAGGTCGTAAAAAAGGGCATATCTTCAGGTAGTGAAAAACGCTAAAGACGCTAAAGAGGGCAGTATCAGCTTTGAACTCATATTAAGCTAACAAAGGTGCGGACATTAAAATGCAGAAGGGCGCGTCTAAAATACACCAAAGCATTTTGGCTAGCGACTTATCCAAGTAATAAAGTAGTCACAAATATATGCCATTAATTTCATTAAAGGATTAAAGGTTTTAGAACACTTGTTCAGTTGTTCTCTTACCTTCTTGATGACCAGCAAATGCAGTAGCGACTGAGATGGTCTCATCTATGGCTTCAACAACTGATAAGCAACAAAACACAACAATATTAGTTAATTGATGATTTCATGAAGAAAAACTATCAACATCAACATAAAGTTACGCACTCCGTACAAATTCATCATATCATGATACAAAAATAAAAATAGTTGGTCTCTTGTGAGACAAAACAAATCATACTCGCCAAAAACAAACAAATAAAGAGCACAACTACCAATCATGTGAGAGGTCTAAAGATAATATTCATACAACCAAACCGTCACAAATGAAAATTTGTAAATTGCGTTTCCCTGCACAGATGAGCATTAACACAGCATAAAACTTAACAACAGTACCAGGCATACCACATGTGAAATACGATACATGATACGGAGTACAATTCATAAGCAATCTGATTTAGAGAATCAAGTTATTGGAAACAGCAAAAAAGAATACGCAGTGTGGAAATTATTCCAAGTATGAGCAAAGGAAAGGAAAGCAGGGAAATGATGGTCTGAGATCCTACCGAAGCATGATTTTTTCTCTAGCGCCTTTCAGTCTTCGTCTCTCACATTCAAGATCCCGCATAGCTGCATTAATCTCCAGTTCAAGAGCGGATACCTTCACCCATGCTTACCTGCACATACACACTTTACTCGGTTCTCATTCACTCACACAACCGCAAAGATAACACCTAAACCCTCGACTTACCTGAATCTCTTTGGCAAAGAAGTTTAACAGAAACGATAAAAAGCAGTGCACTCACTGGCCATTTCACGAATTCTAAAACCTCGACTTCTTCTTGCTTAGCTAACAACTCGACGTTCAAAAGCGATTATCAAGACAAACACGTAAATCCACCAAGTACACGTGAAACGCTTAAGCGATTCGATTTACGCACAACTAAAGACATAGCTAAAGAGAGCCAAACAACTCCCCGAAAACATACATTTGCCAACCAAACGTCGTATACTCATCGGATGGTAGAAGGACCAAAGAACCCGACAAAGGTGAAATACGAAACACTAACGAGGGCACTACCAGGCTGCGGCGGCAATCTTTGACGCGGTCTCTTCCGTAATGAAACGTGCGCCCTCGACTACATAGTGACAAAGAAAAGTAGCGAGGTTAAAGATGATTAGGAAGCATAAGCTAACAAGATCAATATGATCCTGTGAAATGTGGAAGAACCCAATTCAAAGTTTCCTCCTTTTTCGATTCCGGAGAAGAACCCTGCATTTATTTTTCAAAATGAAATCTTATTATATAAAGTTTGTATGATTTCATGCTTAATTAAACTGTGTCTTCATATATCATATATGTTAGAAACTTAGAATATGTCATGAATCATATAGGGAGTAATTTGCTGTAAATGTTGCCACTTTCTAATGGTTGCAGGACACCTAATAGTGGTCAGGATCAACTTAAATAAATAAAATTAATCAAAATTTAACTAACAAAACACAATAAGTTTGATTGATTTTAGGGTAAATTTTGATTGATTGCAAAATTATCAAACTTCCCAACTAACTACCACAAAGCAAATTTCAAATTTACACCACAACCGCAAGATAACACCAACAGCAGCCAACGCAGTTGTATTAATCGCTACCTCTCAAATACCTTACCTGCACATACACACTTTACTCGGTTCTCATTCACTCACACCACACAGTCATAAGACACACAATGAAATCAAATCACCCAGCAGAAACAAGACGGACCGCATGGCGATGCAGCAACTCGCGGCAACAATAAGGCGGTGTTAATAATACATGATAGCGGTTAAAGGCAAGACCGGTAGCTTCATTCGTTCACGATCGACCTTTTACAGCTCAATACGGGCTCATTTCACACACGGACACATCGAGACACACACACCTAGGGTAGAGTCATATACACACAGCTACAAAGCACGCACAAAACACAACATACCGGACTAGGTAAGGTTAAGCCTTACCTCGAAGCGAATCTGCAAACTCGAGCTCAAAACCGTCCAAAACGTCAAAATCATCACCTCACGAAAACAAACTCTACAATTCATGAAATAACCATCAATTATTAGTCTAGTACTAGCTAATCAATACTTTGAATCATTGAAATCGACTAAAAAATGAAAAACCCCAAATTTCTAGGTCAAAACGCACGAAAACAAAATCGAAGGGCTGAATACCTTCAATACTCGGGTTATATGGTTGAGACTTGCTAAAAAGACGATGGATTGAAGCCTAAGATTGAGGACGTGGCAGGAATGAAGAGAACGAAGTTAATGACCAACACCCAAACCGAGGACAACAATAAACGACAACGATGACTGATGGTGAACTAGAGCCGAGGACGACGAGTGATGATGATAATGATGATGATGTTGATGGTGATGGTGATGGTGATGAGGAGAAAGGAGATTTGAGGTGGTGGCCGGAACATCGGAATCAATCAATCAATCTATCATAAAGACACGTGACGTTGAGGTGGTGGCCGGAGAAAGGAAGGCAAAACGCCAGACGGTGACGTTGGGGTGGTGGCCGGAGACGTGAGGTTGTTGAGATGGTGGCGTTGTGACGGTGACGTTGAGGTTGTGTGTGTTTCAGGTAGCGAGTGTTTTGTTTGTGGTGTGTTTTGTTTTGAGAGTGATAAAATTAATGGAGGAGCTGAGTGTATTTGTTTTTTTTGTCTACTCTATAGTGTCGGTTTCACTTAGAACCGCCACCGTATGTTTTGTCTATACTCTATAGTGTCGGTTTCACTTAGAACCGCCACCGTATGTTCATTTATTTTGCCAAATAATGTCGGTTTCACTTAGAACCGCCACCATATGTTATAACATATAATGTTGGTTTTACTTAAAACCGCCACCAAAACATCTATTGTGGCGGTTTATTTTACAACCGCCACAAATACTCTACCTTTTTGTGTCGTTTTTAACTTAAACCGACACAATATATCTTCCTTTGAACATTTAGTGTCATTTCTATTAAAACCGACACTATAGCACCGCCACTATAGGGGTTTTTTCCACTAGTGAGTAGACGCTCAACGTCAGTAGCATTTGGTCTCCTAAGATAACACGAGCCAAATACTTGCACAATTTCACGACAAAAATTGACGAGACACTCCCTGACATTCTTGGTGGGAGGTGAGAACTTAACCTACACTAAGTCTAGTCTTCCCCGCTCCCCTATGCAGCCTGAGTCTGTGGCTGCTATTGACCTTGCCCCTCCGTCTCACTCTACTGGAGACACTTTGGAGGTTGTTTCTTCTGTTTTGCCTTGTGCAGGTCCTACGCAGGTTGGCTACGATCCTGGTTTGGGGGAACGGAAGGTCACGAGGGCGGATGTCTATGATCCGGGTGATGGAGGAGGAGACCCACGGTTTGCGGTGCGTGGCGCCTTGATTGTTATGGAGAGCCATTTCGACGGCATACCTTGCGTGATGGATTATCTCGCTCTTCCGCGAGGAGATAGAGTTTTATGGCGAGCAGATGCTATTTCGCCAAGTGAAAGTGTTGCTTGGTGGCCAACCACCTTGGCCTAATTGGGCGTGATTTGAGCTTTGGCGACTGGTCGTGCGGGACCATTATAAACCCGGCCGCTTTCAGGAAGCGGCCGTTGACATTTTGTAATTTGTTGTACTTTACTTTGCTTTGGTTTGTTGGTTTTGGATGACATTTTAGACTTTTCTTTTGAGCGCGTGAGGACGAGGGATTTATAGTTGATTTAGCATGCAGGTACTTGAGGACTCTGCGTCCTTGGTATTTTTGAGACTGGTCTCACTGAAGGCCTTGGCCGGCCCCTGCTACTCGGCCGCACCTTCTCTCGCTTGCTACTCCGAGGCACTACCTAGCTGGACTGAATTGGATGCATATTCGTGGATCATAAGCCGCACTCCATGCTTCGCTTCGGTTTGGGGGAGCTCCGACTTGATAATGTGAGCTTTCTGTACCCCTTTTCCCTTGTCTCCTCGTTTTCATTTTTCTTACCCCCATCTTTTATGTGTCCTTCTCTGCTTGTGGTTATGCTGTTTTCCACATTGAGGGCAATGTGTGATTCTGGTTTGGGGGAGGAAAGCACTTTCGCGCTTATTTATTTGCATTTTCCATTTTGTGTGCTTATTTTAAAAATTTTGACATTTCCAAACCTTTTTCGCTTTGAATTGTCAAGTTTGGAGACTTGATTAGTGTGCTGTTTTGATCTTTAGTATCTCCAAGTCGACTTTCTATTTGTTGGAGTATGTGTCCTCCACAATAGTGCGATTACTTAATAAATCTCAATTAAGGAATACGTGGGGATAATCCTGAATTATTGTCAATTGATTAACGTAAATCAATAACGGTTGGCTGACTAGAGTTTGACGTTATTGTCGTGAGAACGGCGGTAATCAATTGATCCCTTTAAGTCACACCTATAGGAACGTACTCCAAATATTTAAGCTAATTAATTGTATGAGATACGATTAAATTAGTAACTTGATAATTTGACTAACGGTTAGTCGGTGAATTAATTTAGAGAGAAATCGAGTTGAGAACTCGAGTGATTTAATTTTATATCGATAAAATTATTAGAGGAGATTAGAATTAGTGATTAAACGTTAATTCACTAATTATGTATATTTTACTAATGAGATTAGTGAAAGTACATTTTTAATATATGTGTAAGTGTACATGTATATTAAGGAAGAGTTTAATTGATTTACACTTTATTATATTAGATAATTAAGTGATAAATTATATCTATTTGTGAGACAAATTTTGATGAACAAAATGGACCCATAAGTGGGTCTTGTGGACCGTCAAAGAGAAGGGGAAGGAAGGAGCTTCCTTTGTCTTTGTCTTTTTGTTCTTTAGTGTTTTGTTTATGCATGATAAACATCATCATTAGCATGCGTGAAAGAACACTAACCAAGTGAAACTCTTCTCCTCTCCTCACATGCAATGGGCGGCCATTTGGAGTGTGTAATACACTTCATTTGGTTTTTGGTTCTCTTATTTAATCAAGTGATAAAGTGAGAGAATCATTCAAGCAAGTCTTTTTCCTCTTACACTAAACTTTCTCTCTAAAATAAGAAACAAGTTCTTATATTTTACTAAGTGTTAGTATTCATATTATTCACATATTATCATATCATACTAAGTTATTTCTAGATCAAAATACTTAGTATTTTGGTAGTAGTTCTTGGGTGCATCTTTTAGGAGGTTTTCTCTTTGAAAACTTGGGTTTCTTTGGAGGATCATCCTAAGCTATATCTCAAGAAACTAAACTAGAAAGGAGTTCTAGTTTAGTGCCCTAATATCCTTTAAAAGAAAGGTATAAATTTCTAATCTTGTAACAAAATACTTTTGTTAACTACATAGATCTTGCTAAATCAAATTAGAGTAATTTGATTTACACTAATACTTGATTAGTGAATGGGATCCGATCCCTACAAGTGGTATCAAAGCCAAGGCTTGTAGTTACAAATTTATTTTGTTGTTTTTTGGAGTTTTATGTATTTATTGAGAATAAATAACATAAAATCCGAAAATAGTGTTAAAAATGGTTTTAACACGAGATTTTT
Source organism: Dianthus caryophyllus (assembly GCA_023091065.1). Lineage (NCBI taxonomy): Eukaryota > Viridiplantae > Streptophyta > Magnoliopsida > Caryophyllales > Caryophyllaceae > Dianthus > Dianthus caryophyllus. The sequence goes on along the minus strand of CM041527.1, from coordinate 15,730,658 downwards.
ATTTCATGCAAATTTTCTGGTCTCATGAAATTTCTGGTCAAATTTCGTAATTTTTGGAATTTGTTTGCTAATTTAAATGATTTTTATACAAAACCGAGTCAAAAAGTGTGTTTTTGGCTAAAATAATTACTATAAATAGTTATATTTCGAATCTGGTCACGAAATTTTTACACAGTGATATTTCATATTTATACATTCTGCATGTAAATTTTCAAAGTCAGATTTTGAGTTTTGAATATTTATTCATATTTTTGTTTAAAATCGGTATGGTTTGCATTTTATGTCCAAAAATATAGTAAATGTTGTTTTCTGGACATGAAATTTATACCAATATTTTTACACATTATGAGGATGCTCTCGTATAAATTTGGGATTTTACCTCACTGTTTTAGACGTTTTCTTGATTTTATGAGTTAAAATCGATGAAATCGTATGTTATTTTATATAAAATAATTCGTAAATATTTTCTAGCCAAACTTTTCTTTTCTGATATTTTGGAAGTGTTCCAGAATATACAAAAATTTTTCAAAATAAAAATAATTTTATTTTATTTTATTTTGATTTTACAAAGCTTTATTCATAAAAGGGTTATGATTAAAGTACTTCTAATTAGCAAATGACCATGTTTATGAACTAAAATCACCATAAGTTAGTATAAACTAATGTTGGGTGTTCTAAAATCAGTTTAGAAGTTTAGTTCAAGCTTAAAAGGTGTTTTAAGCATTATTGATTAATATAAGATTAATCGGTTAAAAAATGAGATCGGTTTGAAACGATTAAATGCGATTATTGTTTAAGGCGATTTTGGCATGTTTTTTATTTATAAGCTTTACATCTTGCTTTTTTGGATGAATGTTTATTGTTGAATGAATGTTTATTTTTACTAGTATGGCCATAGTTTGTTATATTTTTACCGATATTACAGTAATGAAAGGGAATATCGTGTGGTTTGTAATTAAATGCGATCTCGTATCGCCGGTTTGTAATTTTTAATAGTTTATTTCATTTATAAATGTATAATAGGATTGCTATGTATTTATTTGTAAATCATACTTGTAACTATTTGTAAATCGAAGACCGGTGATGGAGATCGACTTGGAGCCTTAGAAGAGTTCTAAAGCTTGCAAGGAGGAGCCTTGGATGAGATCCATTATGAAGAGGGACCAAAGGAGTTGGTTTCCAATTTGTAACTCCTTGTATTTTAATTACTTTAGGTGGCCATACTAGGTTTATGTTTGCTTGATGCTTGTTTGTTTGCTTATTTTCCGCACACATGCCAAAATCGCCATGCATGCCACGATATCCCACTATGATTGTCGATTTAAGTCACGATTCCTAAATTAGTTCACTTATAAAGAATTTTATGACTAAAATTGACAAGATCACCCACATTTTTTTTATCAAAATGAATTGAGATTAAGCCTTTCCAAATTTAGCAACTATGAACCCCATGTTCGTGAGGACCTCATGACGTGGAACCTTGTTACCATGGGTAAGTAGTGGGAGGAAGTCCCATGCTAATTTGGTTTGGACTCAACCGAATAAGAGTTATTTGGGGCTAATCGATGCATTTTAAAGAAAATCATCAACCAAGCATTCTAGTGTAGAATTAGTCAAGTGTTGACTTATCGTTTTTATATAAAAGGAAACATGAGATGTCTAATTTTATATGAAAAACGAGTCTTGGAATCATTTATATAATTTCGTGGGAGATCATTATATAAATGGACATTTGTTTTAAAACCGTTTTAGCAAATGTTATAAATGAACAATGTATGCTTATATATTTCCTCATATTTATTGTAGAATCGTTTATCGCAATGGCATCATCATCATCAACTTCCGCGCCTATTTTGGGCAAAGATTCATGGTTGCGAACCGTGATGGATAAGTGTATCCTCAAGGATGACGGTAGCAACTTCGTCGAATGGGATTCGACAATGAAGGGCGCCGCTACATCCGACAATGTGCTCAAGCACCTTCGATCAACCACCCGCCGAACCCACTTCTCGATCCGGCGCGGCTCGTGCCGCCTATGATGAGTATGTGAAAGTGGACAATGACGTGAAAAACGTCTTAATTTGGTCCATGTCACCCGCTCTCAAACTCCGAATGGTTACTCAAAAGAGTGCATATGCGATATTCACTCGAGTGACAACCATGTTCTCCAAAGCACCGCAAATTAGGCTTTATGAAGCCGCGGTGCGGTTTTTCGATGCAAAGCTTGAGAGGAACCAAAAAGTTGGTCCTCATGTGCTCAAGATGATTGAGCAAATAGACACTCTTGAGCGTCAAGAGTGTGCTATACCCAAGGCTCTTGCGATCAACCGCATCCTCCATTCTCTTCCTAACAAGTTTGCTCACTTTAGAGTAAACTATAACATGAACAACATGGATAAGAGTTACCATGAACTTCATGCACTCTTGGTCCAAGCCGAGAGGGATATGGAAGTGAATGAGGTGGAGAAGAAAGATGTTCTCTCCATGAAAATGAAGAACATGAACTTGGGAGTGAAGAAGGGGAAGGTGGCCAAGAAGGGGCCATCTAACATTGGCAAGGGTAAGGGAAAGGCTATTGTGGAAGGTGTTCCACATAAGCCTAAGCCCAAGATCAACAAGGGAAGACCCCTCAAAGACACTTGCAAATATTGTAATGAAGTGGGTCATTGGATGCGCAATTGTCTCAAGTACAAGAAGGATTTGAAAGATGGATGTGCGACATCCAAAGGTATTCCTTCTAATCTCTATATGATAGACATCAATCATGCTTGCATTTCTACATGGGTATTAGATACCGGATGTGGATCTCACCTTTGTAATCATTTGCAGGGGATGAGAAACGTGCGGGCCCTAGCCAAGGGTGATGTAGATCTCCGCATGGGCAATGGAGCTAGAGTAGCGGCCGTTTCCGTGGGAACTTTTGTACTCTCTCTTGCTAGTGGTTTAGAGTTGCATTTAAATAACTGTTATTTTGTACCAACTGTAACTAAAAACATTATCTCCGTCTCCGTACTAGATGCGGAAGGCTTTTGTTTTGAGATTAAGAACAACCGTTGTACTTTTTCTTTTAATGAAATGGTTTATGGTGAAGCTATTTCAATTGGAGGTATTTATGTTTTAAATGATGTTAATGATATCTATCATGTTGAGAACAAGAGGCTCAAAACGAATGAATCAAACAAATCCTACCTTTGGCATTGTCGTTTAGGTCACATAAACGAAAGACGCATAAAGAGACTTGTTGAGACCAAGGTTCTCAAACCATTTGATTGCGAATCATATGGTACATGCGAAGCTTGCCTTTTAGGCAAGATGACTCGTCAACCCTTTAGCGGTAAAGGGACACGAGCAAGTGAGGTTTTAGGACTCATACATACCGATGTGTGTGGTCCATTAAACATCACCGCTAGAGGAGGATATCATTACTTCATTACTTTTACCGATGATTTAAGTAGATATGGTTATGTCTACTTAATAAGGCATAAAAGTGATACTTTTGAGAAATTTAAAGAATTTCAAAATAAGGTTGAGAACCAATTAAACAAAAGGATAAAAGCACTACGATCGGATCGTGGTGGCGAATATCTAAGTAATGAGTTTGATTCATATCTTAAGAATTGTGGTATAATATCACAATGGACTCCTCCGGGCACACCACAATTAAATGGTGTTGCAGAAAGGAGAAACCGAACTTTGCTTGACATGGTTCGGTCTATGATGAGTCAAACTGAGCTTCCTGGATCATTTTGGGGCTTTGCGCTATTATCTCTTTGTATTTTCACTAAATCAAGTCCGACTAAAGCGGCCAATAAGACTCCATATGAGATATGCATGGGAGCGGCTCCCTATTTGTCATTCATGAGCACCTGGGGATGTGACGCATTCGTCAAGAATAAAGCTGACGATAAACTCGCTCCAAGGTCCGACAAATGTCTATTTGTAGGTTATCCTAAGGAAACCTCGTGGTTATTACTTCTACAACCCTCACGAGAACAAAGTGTTTGTGGCTCGTGATCTTTGTTTTCCTAGAAAATGAATTTATTTCTAAGAAACAGTGGGAGAAAATTTGAACTTGATGAAGTTCAAGAGCCACAAACGAAAGCAGAAAATGAGGAAACCGCTCTCCTCTAAATCGACACGGTTATAATCCCTAGGAGGACAGGAAGAGTTAGTCAACAACCTGACCGTTACCTCGGTAACATCGAGGAGGAGGGTGATTTGTTGTTATTCGAAAGCAACGAACCGCCAACCTACAAGGCGGCTAGTAGTAGCTGACTCAGAAAAATGGCTTGAGGCCATGAAATCCGAAATGGATTCTATGTACGAGAACCAAGTTTGGGACTTGGTAGATTTACCTGAAGGAGTGCGACCCTTCCGGTGTAAATGGATATTCAAAATCAAACTCGGCATAGATAAACATATTGATGTTTACAAAGCTAGATTGGTGGCAAATGGCTTTTCACAAGTCCAAGGTATTCATTATGATGAAACCTTTGCACGATTGCTATGCTTGATCCATAAGGATAATCTTAGCGGTTCTTAGCATTTCATGACTATGAAATATGGCAAATGGATGTAAAAACCGCCTTCTTGAATGGGATTCTAGAAGAGGAAGTGTTTATGACACAACCTGAAGGTTTTATAGATACATCCAACCCTAAGAAAGTATGCAAGCTTAAGAGATCCATTTATGGTCTTAAGCAAGCATCAAGGAGTTGGAATCACAGATTCGATCATGTTATCAAACAACATGGTTTCGCTCGTAGTGCCGAGGAACCTTGTTTGTACATGAAGTTTAGTGGGAGTAAAGTAACCTTCCTTGTTTTGTATGTGGATGACATACTACTGATTGGAAATGATATTCCAAGTCTGAACTCGGTAAAGGTGGAATTGGGAAACCATTTCCAAATGAAGGACTTGGGAGAGGCACAACGCATCTTGGGTATCCGGATCTATAGAGATAGATCCAAAAGGATACTAGCATTAAGTCAAGAAACTTATATCGATAAGATTCTTGATAGGTTCAATATGAAAGACTCCAAGAGAGGCTTTCTTAGATGAGTGTAGGAATAACATTGAAGAAATCTCAATGTCCTACGACTCTGCGGAAATTGAACGCATGAAATTGATCCCTTATGCTTCCATTGTTGGATCAATCATGTATGCTATGATGTGCACTCGTCACGATGTCGCCGCCTTGAGCATGACGAGCCGTATCAAGCTAATCCCGGTGAGAGTCACTGGATAATTTGTGAAAAACATCCTTAAGTACTTGAGAAGAACTAAGGATTCGTTTCTAGTGTTTGGAGGAGAACTTGAGCTACGTGTAAAGGGTTACACGGATGCAAGTTTCCAAGCGATGGGGATGATCTGAAATCCCAATCCGGCTATGTCTTTATGTTGAATGGAGGAGGCTGTTTGTTGGAAGAGCTTCAAACAGAGTGTCACCGCGGATTCTACGACTAAGTCGAGTATTTGGCGACATCTCAAGTCGCTAAAGAAGCGTGTGGATTCGGCAATTCTTGGATGGACTAAGAGTAGTCCCTAGTGCGCGGATCACATCCTTTGTTTATTGTGATAACGATGGGGCTATTTTCCAAGCAAAGAGCCCAAGTCTAGTAACAAGTCTAGACACGTTTTGAGGAAATACCACGTTATTAGAGATAATGTGGAAAGGAAGGAAATAGATATTTGTAAGGTTGGGATGCACGATAATATCGCCGATCCTTTAACCAAGCCTCTTTCGAGGGCTAAGCATGACGCCGCACACCGCCTCTATGGGGTTGCGGCGTATGCAATTTCCTTTAGTTTCGTAATATGTAATTGAGCGATGTATCTTTTACATATATGAAAATAACATTCATTGTTTTTATCTTAAGTCATTATGAATGCATACTTTGTTTATCCGAATATTTGTGTGACAATTTTGAACGTATTCAAGTGAACGGCATAAACTAAGTATTTGGTCCCTAGTCTCTCATATGAGGTGGCGTCTCAGAGACTAGATTGCAAGTCGATCGATGGTGAGGTTCAACACCATAGGGTCATATGTGATGACTGATCGTTTGCATGTAAGACGCATGTGAGACACTTCGGACAAAGGACGCTTATAGAATTCCTTTTCAATGAGATTGAAACACAGTGGTGGTGGGAATTCTATAGTATTCCTTTGAGTCGATTCTTTGACTGAACCGATTATGCAGTCGGTGCGGTTCCGAGTGACTTTCATTTTTGTCCTAAGCCATGCCGTGAAAGGGGGTAAGAAGGGCATCGTTGGGGGCATGGTGATCTGCATTATACAAGACAATCGTAGTGGAAGGAAATGTCCACCTCGTCAGGGTAAAACATCTTTGGGCCACTCGAGGAGTAGTCGCTGAAAATGCGTGGCCACGCTCGGTAAGAATCTACGGTAGATTCCCGGTCAGACAGCTACTCTCCTTATCGAGAAAACCACTCATGATTTTTATCTCAGGATGCAAGTACGACCTGTAAGACACCTTGCATCGAGTGGGAGATGTGAAACGGACATGAGAATTGGTAATGCACAACTTGTCTCGGACAAGTGGGAGATTGTTGGAGTATGTGTCCTCCACAATAGTGCGATTACTTAATAAATCTCAATTAAGGAATACGTGGGGATAATCCTGAATTATTGTCAATTGATTAACGTAAATCAATAACGGTTGGCTGACTAGAGTTTGACGTTATTGTCGTGAGAACGGCGGTAATCAATTGATCCCTTTAAGTCACACCTATAGGAACGTACTCCAAATATTTAAGCTAATTAATTGTATGAGATACGATTAAATTAGTAACTTGATAATTTGACTAACGGTTAGTCGGTGAATTAATTTAGAGAGAAATCGAGTTGAGAACTCGAGTGATTTAATTTTATATCGATAAAATTATTAGAGGAGATTAGAATTAGTGATTAAACGTTAATTCACTAATTATGTATATTTTACTAATGAGATTAGTGAAAGTACATTTTAATATATGTGTAAGTGTACATGTATATTAAGGAAGAGTTTAATTGATTTACACTTTATTATATTAGATAATTAAGTGATAAATTATATCTATTTGTGAGACAAATTTTGATGAACAAAATGGACCCATAAGTGGGTCTTGTGGACCGTCCAAAAGAGAAGGGGAAGGAAGGAGCTTCCTTTGCTTTGTCTTATTCTTTTTGTTCTTTAGTGTTTTGTTTATGCATGATAAACATCATCATTAGCATGCATGAAAGAACACTAACCAAGTGAAACTCTTCTCCTCTCCTCACATGCAATGGGCCGGCCATTTGGAGTGTGTAATACACTTCATTTGGTTTTTGGTTCTCTTATTTAATCAAGTGATAAAGTGAGAGAATCATTCAAGCAAGTCTTTTTCCTCTTACACTAAACTTTCTCTCTAAAATAAGAAACAAGTTCTTATATTTTACTAAGTGTTAGTATTCATATTATTCACATATTATCATATCATACTAAGTTATTTCTAGATCAAAATACTTAGTATTTTGGTAGTAGTTCTTGGGTGCATCTTTTAGGAGGTTTTCTCTTTGAAAACTTGGGTTTCTTTGGAGGATCATCCTAAGCTATATCTCAAGAAACTAAACTAGAAAGGAGTTCTAGTTTAGTGCCCTAATATCCTTTAAAAGAAAGGTATAAATTTCTAATCTTGTAACAAAATACTTTTGTTAACTACATAGATCTTGCTAAATCAAATTAGAGTAATTTGATTTACACTAATACTTGATTAGTGAATGGGATCCGATCCCTACACTATTGTCGTAACTTGCGCTATATGTTTGTTTCCTGTTCATAGATTGCGAGCATCAAACACTAGCCCACTTGTATTTGCTTAATTCTTATCGCTTTTCGTTCCTTTTACTTTCGATATTTAGTATTCTTGCGAGGCAATTGGCTTGTGGAAAGTTTGGAATGTTGGTTTGCGGAATGTTATGGAATGATTCGTTTATGTTGGAGCGATGCTTCGATGCTCTCGGAGGGGACTCATTGATTTGAGTAACCACAAAGGGCCATGAATTTGGTCATGACCGAGAGTATGAGCAATGATGTAACCCTTAAGGAAATATGTACCCGAGCCGATCTTCACCGAGTGAATGTCAAGCTAAGCGGTGTTACATCTGAGGGATGCTCCACATTTGAGAAAAAGAAAAAAAAAAGAGAAAAGAAAAGAAAGAAAAATGGAATGATGTGGAAAGAATGGTATGATGGAAAGTGGTATGCTCGGTTGGCCTTGCTCGAATCCAATTGTCGTTAGTTTAATATTTAAGTAAAGCGTTAGAAGCTAGTAATTCAATGTTGGTGTGAATGATTGAGACTTGTGCTCTAATTCCGGTGAAATAGACTATGGTTTGTAGGCCTGCGTGCATAGGTCGTCCACTTCGAGATGCTAACGTGATTAACTAGCTATGCTTTGATTTTCTCCGACGCTTTTTGCTTGAGGACAAGCAAAGGTTTGGTTTGGGGGAGTTTGATACATGTCATTTATATAGCTTATATGCCCCCGATACAGTTGCATTTAGCTCACACTCATTCGATTTCATCTGTCTCTCTGTGGATCTCGACCCTACTGCCACTAACTACTAGTTAGTTGACCTTAGGTTATTTTGATTGAGGTGGCACGACTTTAGCCTCATCAATTTTGGCGCCGTTGCCGGGGAGACGGTTAGCTAGTTATAGTTTCGCTAGTTTTTGCTTAGGTTTTTCTCCCTTGTCTCAAGGAACCTAGTTCCTTGAGACCGTTTCTTATCATTTGCTTGTAGTTTTGTTTATGCACAGGTCACCTCGGACTCTTGTCCCATTCGAACCTGAATCTGAACGAGCGTTACATCGACTACGCAAGCAAGCAATTCAAATCGTTGATCTTAATACCGAGGAAGCGTCGTCAAGTGCTACGCAATCGTCCTAAGAAGAGGACACACCTCCATTAACTCCAACTTCTACTCCGCCGCCAGTGACTATGCCTAAACTATACAGTCACTCGATTCCTAAACCGGAGTCCATTCCCAATGGATTCACGATGCCCGCTACTTTACAGGGCAACTTTGAAATCCGCCCCGCCTTTCTCACTTTGGTGGAGCGGAACCAGTTTGGTGGTTATCCCACCGAGGATCCTGGGCGACACATGCAGGTGTTTACGGACTACTGCTCTACGATCAAGCAGGCCGGGATCACCCAAAACCAGATAAGGGAAATGCTGTTCCCTTTTTCATTGAAGGACCGAGCGCGAGAATGGATCACGGACCTCAACAAGGAGGCCGCGGGTATCACTGATTGGAACGGGTTAGCTCTCGCCTTCTACTCCAAGTTTTACCCTCCCGAGCGTACTAACCAAATGAGAAGTCAAATTCAAGGCTTCAAGCAAACGTTCGACGAGTCATTTGCTGAATCTTGGGAGCGATACAAGAAGCTCATCCGAGATTGTCCTCACCACGGGTTAAACGATTGGCTCGTGATCATGACATTTTATAACGGCTTATATGCGGAGAGCCGTGCTATCCTTGATTTAGCTGCAGAAGGACGTTTTGCTAACAACGTCGATGATGACAAAGCTTGGGGTTTGATCGAGGAGATGGCTATGCATTCATCTCAATTCGGGAAGCCACGGGGAAATTCACGGTCGGCTCACCAGGATCGTGATAAGGAGAGCATTAGCGCGCTCACTAGTCAGGTTGCCGCGCTAACCACGACGATTGATATGCTGCATAGGGGTGTTACTTCGGGTGCCCATGTAAATGCTGTTATGGGTCATGATTCAGGTTATACTACGGGGTATGCTGCGCCCCACGAGCAAGTTCATGCTTACCAATCCTACCCACAGAACTTGCCCTACCAGAACCAACCGGGTTACGACCGTTCACTATTATCATATCGTAACCAAAATGTGCTAAACCCGACCCCCCCACCTCCACAAAACCAACCCTACATCCCTCCTCACAAAAACTACCAACCACCTCCACCTAACTACCAAAAACCACCTTACACTCCACCCCAACCTGCAGGACCCGATCCTATGGCCGAGATGAAGGCCATGATGCTGCAAATGGCCAAGTCACAAGAGATGATGATGCAGCAGATGCAGAAGAGCGAGCAAGCCAAGGACGCGGCGATCAAAATGCTCGAAAATCAAGTGGCGCAGCTCGCCGCTTCACAAGCTTCACGTCAGCAGGGTACTCTACCACCCCAAGGTAATCCTCCTAACCCTCCTCCCGATACTGCATATGCTATTACTCTGCGTAGTGGTACAGTTTACGACGCCCCGAGGCAACCGGAGGAGGAGGAGAAGAATGAGGCGAGTAACACGGTCAAGCCGTGTCTTCAGGGGCCACCACAGCGACTGCAACACGCGGATGATGCTGTCAAGGACAAGGCGCCGGAGATTCAAATCAGGCTTCTTTTTCCGGGTCGTGTACGACAGGCTAACACGGACCCCCAGTTCGGTAAGTTCTTTGAGATTCTTAAACAATTGCAGGTGAATATTCCCTTTATTGATTTAGTTAAACAGATTCCTGCATATACTAAGTTTCTTAAGGAGGTCCTTTCTAGGAAGCGCACCATAAACGAGACCGAGACCGTGTCTTTTGTGGGGGAGGGTAGTGCCTTTTTGCAGGGTAGTTTACCCCCGAAGCTAAGTGACCCCGGGACCTTCTCCATCCCTTGTTCTATAGGGAAGTATGTTGTGCAAAATGCCTAATGCGACCTAGGGGCTAGTGTGAGTATCATTCCCTACTCTATCTGCAAGAAATTGAATATGACCAAGTTAGGAGTTACCTCCATGATGTTGCAGATGGCTGACCGTAGTGTCCAGAGACCCTTAGGTATCCTAGAGGACGTCCCGGTTAAGGTAGGGAACTTTTATATCCCTGTTGACTTCGTGGTCCTGGACATCCCTGAAGACCCCCACATCCCGATCATTCTAGGGAGACCTTTTCTGCACACTGCTGGTGCAGTCATAGATGTTGGGAACAAGACCCTGACATTCTCGGTGGGAGGTGAGAAGTTAACCTACACTAAGTCTAGTCTTCCCCGCTCCCCTATGCAGCCTGAGTCTGTGGCTGCTATTGACCTTGCCCCTCCGTCTCACTCTACTGGAGACACTTTGGAGGTTGTTTCTTCTGTTTTGCCTTGTGCAGGTCCTACGCAGGTTGGCTACGATCCTGGTTTGGGGGAACGGAAGGTCACGAGGGCGGATGTCTATGATCCGGGTGATGGAGGAGGAGACCCACGGTTTGCGGTGCGTGGCGCACGCAGTTGTTATGGAGAGCCATTTCGCGACGGCATACCTTGCGTGATGGATTATGCTGCTCTTCCGCGAGGAGATAGAGTTTTATGGCGAACAGATGCTATTTCGCCAAGTGAAAGTGTTGCTAGTGGCCAACCACCTTGGCCTAATTGGACGTGATTTGAGCTTTGACGACGGTCGTGCGGGACCATTATAAACCAGCGCTTTCCGGGAGGCAACCCGTTGACATTTTGTAATTTGTTGTACTTTACTTTGCTTTGGTTTGTTGGTTTTGGATGACATTTTAGACTTTTCTTTTGAGCGCGTGAGGACGAGGGATTTATAGTTGATTTAGCATGCAGGTACTTGAGGACTCTGCGTCCTTGGTATTTTTGAGACTGGTCTCACTGAAGGCCTTGGCCGGCCCCTGCTACTCGGCCGCACCTTCTCTCGCTTGCTACTCCGAGGCACTACCTAGCTGGACTGAATTGGATGCATATTCGTGGATCATAAGCCGCACTCCATGCTTCGCTTCGGTTTGGGGGAGCTCCGACTTGATAATGTGAGCTTTCTGTACCCCTTTTCCCTTGTCTCCTCGTTTTCATTTTTCTTACCCCCATCTTTTATGTGTCCTTCTCTGCTTGTGGTTATGCTGTTTTCCACATTGAGGGCAATGTGTGATTCTGGTTTGGGGGAGGAAAGCACTTTCGCGCTTATTTATTTGCATTTTCCATTTTGTGTGCTTATTTTAAAAATTTTGACATTTCCAAACCTTTTTCGCTTTGAATTGTCAAGTTTGGAGACTTGATTAGTGTGCTGTTTTGATCTTTAGTATCTCCAAGTCGACTTTCTATTGTCGTAACTTGCGCTATATGTTTGTTTCCTGTTCATAGATTGCGAGCCTCAAACACTAGCCCACTTGTATTTGCTTAATTCTTATCGCTTTTCGTTCCTTTTACTTTCGATATTTGGTATTCTTGCGAGGCAATTGGCTTGTGGAAAGTTTGGAATGTTGGTTTGCGGAATGTTATGGAATGATTCGTTTATGTTGGAGCGATGCTTCGATGCTCTCGGAGGGGACTCATTGATTTGAGTAACCACAGTGGCCATGAATTTGGTTGCGACCGAGAGTATGAGCAATGATGTAACCCTTAAGGAAATATGTACCCGAGCGCGATCTTCACCGAGTGAATGTCAAGCTAAACGGTGTTACATACGAGGGATGCTCCACATTTGAGAAAAAGAAAAAAAAAAGAGAAAAGAAAAGAAAGAAAAATGGAATGATGTGGAAAGAATGGTATGATGGAAAGTGGTATGCTCGGTTGGCCTTGCTCGAATCCAATTGTCGTTAGTTTAATTTTTGCGAAAGCGTTAGAAGCTAGTAATTCAATGTTGGTGTGAATGATTGAGACTTGTGCTCTAATTCCGGTGAAATAGACTATGGTTTGTAGGCCTGCGTGCATAGGTCGTCCACTTCGAGATGCTAACGTGATTAACTAGCTATGCTTTGATTTTCTCCGACGCTTTTTGCTTGAGGACAAGCAAAGGTTTGGTTTGGGGGAGTTTGATACATGTCATTTATATAGCTTATATGCCCCCGATACAGTTGCATTTAGCTCACACTCATTCGATTTCATCTGTCTCTCTGTGGATCTCGACCCTACTGCCACTAACTACTAGTTAGTTGACCTTAGGTTATTTTGATTGAGGTGGCACGACTTTAGCCTCATCAATTTTGGCGCCGTTGCCGGGGAGACGGTTAGCTAGTTATAGTTTCTGCTTAGTTTTTGCTTAGGTTTTTCTCCCTTGTCTCAAGGAACCTAGTTCCTTGAGACCGTTTCTTATCATTTGCTTGTAGTTTTGTTTATGCACAGGTCACCTCGGACTCTTGTCCCATTCGAACCTGAATCGGAACGAGCGTTACATCGACTACGCAAGCAAGCAATTCAAATCGTTGATCTTAATACCGAGGAAGCGTCGTCAAGTGCTACGCAATCGTCCTACGAAGAGGACACACCTCCATTAACTCCAACTTCTACTCCGCCGCCAGTGACTATGCCTAAACTATACAGTCACTCGGTTCCTAAACCGGAGTCCATTCCCAATGGATTCACGATGCCCGCTACTTTACAGGGCAACTTTGAAATCCGCCCCGCCTTTCTCACTTTGGTGGAGCGGAACCAGTTTGGTGGTTATCCCACCGAGGATCCTGGGCGACACATGCAGGTGTTTACGGACTACTGCTCTACGATCAAGCAGGCCGGGATCACCCAAAACCAGATAAGGGAAATGCTGTTCCCTTTTTCATTGAAGGACCGAGCGCGAGAATGGATCACGGACCTCAACAAGGAGGCCGCGGGTATCACTGATTGGAACGGGTTAGCTCTCGCCTTCTACTCCAAGTTTTACCCTCCCGAGCCGCATTAACCAAATGAGAAGCCAAATTCAAGGCTTCAAGCAAACGTTCGACGAGTCATTTGCTGAATCTTGGGAGCGATACAAGAAGCTCATCCGAGATTGTCCTCACCACGGGTTAAACGATTGGCTCGTGATCATGACATTTTATAACGGCTTATATGCGGAGAGCCGTGCTATCCTTGATTTAGCTGCAGAAGGACGTTTTGCTAACAACGTCGATGATGACAAAGCTTGGGGTTTGATCGAGGAGATGGCTATGCATTCATCTCAATTCGGGAAGCCACGGGGAAATTCACGGTCGGCTCACCAGGATCGTGATAAGGAGAGCATTAGCGCTCACTAGTCGTTCTTGCGCTAACCACGACGATTGATATCTTTGCATAGGGTGTTACTTGGTGCCCATGTAAATCTTTGTTATGGGTCATGATTCAGGTTATACTACGGGGTATGCTGCGCCTCACGAGCAAGTTCATGCTTACCAATCCTACCCACAGAACTTGCCCTACCAGAACCAACCGGGTTACGACCGTTCACTATTATCATATCGTAACCAAAATGTGCTAAACCCGACCCCCCCACCTCCACAAAACCAACCCTACATCCCTCCTCACAAAAACTACCAACCACCTCCACCTAACTACCAAAAACCACCTTACACTCCACCCCAACCTGCAGGACCCGATCCTATGGCCGAGATGAAGGCCATGATGCTGCAAATGGCCAAGTCACAAGAGATGATGATGCAGCAGATGCAGAAGAGCGAGCAAGCCAAGGACGCGGCGATCAAAATGCTCGAAAATCAAGTGGCGCAGCTCGCCGCTTCACAAGCTTCACGTCAGCAGGGTACTCTACCACCCCAAGGTAATCCTCCTAACCCTCCTCCCGATACTGCATGTGCTATTACTCTGCGTAGTGGTACAGTTTACGACGCCCCGAGGCAACCGGAGGAGGAGGAGAAGAATGGGGCGAGTAACACTGGCCAAGCCGTGTCTTCGTGGGTTACCACAAATGACAAAGAACACGCTGATGATCTTTGTCAAGGACAAGGCGCCGGAGATTCAAATCAGGCTTCCTTTTCCGGGTCGTGTACGACAGGCTAACACGGACCCCCAGTTCGGTAAGTTCTTTGAGATTCTTAAACAATTGCAGGTGAATATTCCCTTTATTGATTTAGTTAAACAGATTCCTGCATATACTAAGTTTCTTAAGGAGGTCCTTTCTAGGAAGCGCACCATAAACGAGACCGAGACCGTGTCTTTTGTGGGGGAGGGTAGTGCCTTTTTGCAGGGTAGTTTACCCCCGAAGCTAAGTGACCCCGGGACCTTCTCCATCCCTTGTTCTATAGGGAAGTATGTTGTGCAAAATGCCTTATGCGACCTAGGGGCTAGTGTGAGTATCATTCCCTACTCTATCTGCAAGAAATTGAATATGACCAAGTTAGGAGTTACCTTCATGATGTTGCAGATGGCTGACCGTAGTGTCCAGAGACCCTTAGGTATCCTAGAGGATGTCCCGGTTAAGGTAGGGAAGTTTTATATCCCTGTTGAATTCGTGGTCCTGGACATCCCTGAAGACCCCCACATCCCGATCATTCTAGGGAGACCTTTTCTGCACACTGCTGGTGCAGTCATAGATGTTGGGAACAAGACCCTGACATTCTCGGTGGGAGGTGAGAAGTTAACCTACACTAAGTCTAGTCTTCCCCGCTCCCCTATGCAGCCTGAGTCTGTAGGTACTTGAGCGCGTGAGGACGAGGGATTTATAGTTGATTTAGCATGTAGGTACTTGAGGACTCTGCGTCCTTGGTATTTTTGAGACTGGTCTCACTGAAGGCCTTGGCCGGCCCCTGCTACTCGGCCGCACCTTCTCTTGCTTGCTACTCCGAGGCACTACCTAGCTGGACTGAATTGGATGCATATTCGCGGATCATAAGCCGCACTCCATGCTTCGCTTCGGTTTGGGGGAGCTCCGACTTGATAATGTGAGCTTTCTGTACCCCTTTTCCCTTGTCTCCTCGTTTTCATTTTTCTTACCCCCATCTTTTATGTGTCCTTCTCTGCTTGTGGTTATGCTGTTTTCCATATTGAGGGCAATGTGTGATTCTGGTTTGGGGGAGGAAAGCACTTTCGCGCTTATTTATTTGCATTTTCCATTTTGTGTGCTTATTTTAAAAATTTTGACATTTCCAAACCTTTTTCGCTTTGAATTGTCAAGTTTGGAGACTTGATTAGTGTGCTGTTTTGATCTTTAGTATCTCCAAGTCGACTTTCTA
Source organism: Dianthus caryophyllus (assembly GCA_023091065.1). Taxonomy (NCBI): domain Eukaryota; kingdom Viridiplantae; phylum Streptophyta; class Magnoliopsida; order Caryophyllales; family Caryophyllaceae; genus Dianthus; species Dianthus caryophyllus. The sequence continues at coordinate 15,714,721 of CM041527.1, read as the reverse complement.
TTGTCGTAACTTGCGCTATATGTTTGTTTCCTGTTCATAGATTGCGAGCCTCAAACACTAGCCCACTTGTATTTGCTTAATTCTTATCGCTTTTCGTTCCTTTTACTTTCGATATTTGGTATTCTTGCGAGGCAATTGGCTTGTGGAAAGTTTGGAATGTTGGTTTGCGGAATGTTATGGAATGATTCATTTATGTTGGAGCGATGCTTCGATGCTCTCGGAGGGGACTCATTGATTTGAGTAACCACAGTGGCCATGAATTTGGTTGCGACCGAGAGTATGAGCAATGATGTAACCCTTAAGGAAATATGTACCCGAGCGCGATCTTCACCGAGTGAATGTCAAGCTAAACGGTGTTACATACGAGGGATGCTCCACATTTGAGAAAAAGAAAAAAAAAAGAGAAAAGAAAAGAAAGAAAAATGGAATGATGTGGAAAGAATGGTATGATGGAAAGTGGTATGCTCGGTTGGCCTTGCTCGAATCCAATTGTCGTTAGTTTAATTTTTGCGAAAGCGTTAGAAGCTAGTAATTCAATGTTGGTGTGAATGATTGAGACTTGTGCTCTAATTCCGGTGAAATAGACTATGGTTTGTAGGCCTGCGTGCATAGGTCGTCCACTTCGAGATGCTAACGTGATTAACTAGCTATGCTTTGATTTTCTCCGACGCTTTTTGCTTGAGGACAAGCAAAGGTTTGGTTTGGGGGAGTTTGATACATGTCATTTATATAGCTTATATGCCCCCGATACAGTTGCATTTAGCTCACACTCATTCGATTTCATTAGTGTTTTAGTAGCTATTTGCTTTATATTGCGATACTGTCGTTCCTCGTGTGTATTTTGCAGGTTTTGGCGGTCCTGAGCTGAAACCTGAGTCATTTGGAGCATTTACGAGTATCGTGAGGTCAAGACGAAGCCCGAGAGTCGATTCGGAGTCAATACGACAAGTTGGGACGTCAAACCTATAGGTTCAGAGCGAAACCTATAGGTTCAGGATGCGTGAAACATGAACAAAGTTGCTGGAAATTTCAGAGTAGCTAAGAACCGCTCGGTTCACCCCAGAACCGATCGGTTCCCACCTTGAACCGATCGGTTCACCCCCGAACCGCTCGGTTCACTTGCCCTTTTCTCCGGATTTTCGAGGGCCTATAAATACAACTCGAGTTAGGGTTTTTCATTTTTGTTTTTGATTATAATTTCAGCCTTAGTTTTAGAATTATTTTTCCTCTCTTTTAAAACTCTCAAAAACCTTAGTTTAGCTTTAATACTTTAGCAAGACTCGATCTTTTTCATTGCAATTCCCGATTACTCCAGGTTTAATTTATTGTTATTCTTTTATCATGTCTTCTTCTCCTTATTATTGTTTTGCTTCAATCTTGATTATGCATAGCTAATTCCCAATTAGGGTTTAGGGTGATTGTGATTTGGATTCAGAACATGTTTTAATCGTCTATATTGATTGAATTTGTGCAATTGATTTCTTCCTGCGCGTTTTATTTATCAATTGAATTTAGGGACGCCTTTATTGAATTGAATTTAGGTTGTTTCAGTTTAAGATCGAAAGCCTAATTGAAACTAGACTCACGCGTAATTGATAAGTTGAATTTAGTACGTAGCGAGAGCCCGCTAAATTTGCTTAAGGTTGAAATTGACTCGAGAGAGCGTTTTCCCAAAACCTAATCATTTGCATGCTTTCAGTTGATTGAATTTCCTTCCGAGTTGAGTTCTTGAATCGATGTCACATGAATCCCGACACCCTAATCTCCCTCTCTTATATCTTTTATATCATTTTACTTGTCGTTTTAGTCTAGTTCTACACAACACCCATCTTTTGCTACCTTGAGACCAACCTTTCTTAACTAAGCGATCCTTTGACTTCATCCCTCTCCCTGTGGATTCGACCCTGCTTACCACTAGCTTCTGTTAGTAGTTTATCTAGGTTTATTTTGATAGGTGACCACGACTTTAGCCTCATCAAGTTGTCTCACCAATTTTTATTTAATCGTCGCAACTATCAGGAGGACATCCATAAGCTAATTGTCGAATCACGGCGGTACATTTTTGAATAGGAGAGAAACCAGTTTTACCTAATGCATCATACCTTAACTTAAAATATTCGAAATGATTTGAGAAAGCTTCTACAATACGGAGAAATAAATCCTTTTGCATCTGAAACCTTTGACGAAACATGTGTGGTGGATAAAGTGGATTGCCAACAAAATAATCATTCGTGAGTCGATCATTAGCATCTTCATGATCGCGAACTATATGTTGTCTTGTTAGCTTTATTGTTTGTCTTTGTTGCGCCATGAGTTTTTCAAACATTTGATCCTTCATATCATCATTTAGCTCATCAACTAAAACTTGAATTGAAATTTCTTCCAAATCACCATCATCATTATTATTATGTAGAGACATTTTTTTTTTAAAAATAGTACTCCCTCCATCCCAAATTAATTGTCCCCTTTCTATTTTGGGATGATTTAAGGGATGATAATGAAAATGAGAAAAATTTGAAAAGCATTTGTTAAAACATACTAAATATAGAAAGGGGACAAGTAATTTGGGAAAAAATTTAGTGGAAAGGGGACAAGTAATTTGGGGTGAAGGGAGTATAATGTTTTAAGAGATATAATAAGAGAGGAATGAGATTCGTGAGAAAAATCATTCAACATCATAATTTATATAAATAAGTATAAGCACTTTATAACGGCTAGTTTTATGGCTATTTTATAAAGCTAGTTTTATAACGGCTAGTTTTAAAACGACTATTTTATAACGGCTAGTTTTAAATTAAATACTGCCAATCTAAAAATAATAATTTAAAAGTACTTTTTATTAAATAAACTACTACAAAAGAAAACTAACACATGCATAACAATACTAAACATTCCATTTAGCTTTGATTTCGGCACACATTTTGCGATGAACCGCTTTAGCCTCCTTCCTATAATTACTAGTGTCAGCATTTAGCAATGCTAAATCTTGTGCCATTGTACGGTTATTAAGGCTGTAACACCCCGTGTTATTTTAACACAATTTGATAAAAGAATTTAATTCCTTAAATTAAATTCATCCTTTTTCCTTATAATAAAAATATGTCTGAATTTTTTTTCGCCAAATAATACTAAAATTTCTTAAGTCCAAATTTAAAAATTTTGAAAAATAAAATTTGTTGTATTATCTTTAGAATTGAAAAAGAAACACATTTCAAAATTTTATAAAAATCAACATAAAATTAATATCGCCTTTAAAATTTCAAAAATGTTAAGTTATGTTTACTATTCATAAAAATAAATGTAGAACCTTTTATTCATAAAATTTAATTTTGAACATTTTTCATTTTCGAATAATAATGAACCCTTATACTTTTTCCGTCTCTGAAATTCGGCTTAACAATTTCAAACACGCAAATCAAAAATCAAACAATCTTATCCTCTTCCCTTTTCTTTTTAAAAGTAAACTTAACATCAACATTTAATGAAAATATAATCATTTTGATTATTTTTAATAAATCATATTTTATTAATAACTAATTACTATTTCATTTCTATTAAACTAGCTTTTTTTCTAAATTGTCGATATTTGAAATCACACCTAATTTAAATTGATTAACTTTTTGACGTTTGAATATAATTCTTTAAATCAATAACATTCAACGAAAAAAATAAGTATTTCGACCTAGGAAATTATTATTCAAAATTTCGAGGATTATGATCCGATTTTTGTTTTTAGTACCTTTCGAAAATTATTTTTATTTTTATTTCCGATTTTATTTTAAAACATTGTTTTAGGATCGTATCATTTATTTCGAGACTTTTCGCGTGCTCACAAATCGAAAATTCGAAAACGAAAATCGAGCCCGATTTTTCTTATTTGAGCCGACTTACTTGGACCTTTAGTCCAAGTATATCCTCTTCCATTTTCTTACACATTTACTTACACCTTTAATTTATCATCATCACTTTTATTTATTTTGTATTTAAATTTAAAGTTTATACCTTTAACAAAAATACTTATACAAATACAATACTACTACTTTAATACTACCATTTTCATTTTCGTCACTTTTAAATATTTTCTCGAGTAGTAAATAAAATATTTTAGTCTTAAAATATTAAAGTAGAGATATTTCGAAAAATCGCCAAAACAGCACATTTTAACTTTTATCGCTTTTGACGCCCGACTTTTTAAAACTGACCAATTTCGTGAAAAACATTTTTCTAAATATCAAGGGAACATTTCTTTGCCCAAATAGTAATTTGCATACTAGTGTGACACTTGATCATTTTTGTTCCCTAATTTCTTTTATTAAAACATTATTTTCATTAAAAATCAAATATCATTTAATACACTACTTGACCTAATTTATTACTAACACTTCCTTCATTAATTCACAAGTGCAAAACACAATCCCTTGGCTCCTCAAAAGGTCGTGTAGTATGCTCCTTTTCTCTCATTTATTTTCTCTCTTTTTTCTTCCAAAAACACTTACAATAAATACTACAATAATAACCTAATAAATCCTTAGTGTTCTAGTATAATTAGTGGGTATTTTAGGAGCTAACTTGCAAGGATTTTTGGGTGAAGTTAATGGGTTTTATGGGTGAAGAAATTTTCGATCTAAAATTTATTTTAGGTCCCCGACGATTAACATCCTTTATAAGGTGACTAACTATATCTCATATTAGCCTCATTGTAAATTAATTTGATTTTTATTATAAGTTTTATGAGTATGATTTTTATGTTAAAATATGTTAAACATCATTTACGTGTGTTTATGTGTTATGTGAAGTATAATAAAATGATAATAAATAAGTAATATTGATAATAGATTAGTTATAGTAATATGATACTAGGTTGAGTTAAATTAGTTTTGAGCATTTTTAATTATGATTCATATGATTTTTATGTTTAATTATGTTTTAGTTAAGTTGTAGTTATATATATAAATTATGTTAAGTTTTAACAATGAGTTTAAAGTGATTAAAAATCGAAAACGAAAATATGTATGTGTGTATTGTTCTTCACGGCATCACCCTTTTATTTTCTTAAATTTTCACTTTTAATTTTTGTAAATAATATGTTATGTTAAGTTAGGTTAATATGGATGTTATTATGTTATGAAAATTAATTTAGGAAAAGAAATGTTTAATTGTTAAAAATGCAATTTGTGTTCATAATATGCATGTTGTTCTCGACTTTATTTTTGATGTTCATGTGTTGTTCTTGGTGTTCTTTAGTTTCTTCATGTGTTTTTCATCTATGTTCACTTGTTGATTTATAATGATTTTATGTTTGTTGTTATTTATTGTTTTATATTACTAGTTAGTAATTATATTTGTAACTATATAATTTAAACTATCTAAATCTTAAAGATTCAAAAGTTAGAAAAATAAAGTATTGAAAAACACTATTCATAAATATAATGAAATTTTTAGTAAGATTTCATTTTAGTTAAAAATCGTTTTAGTATAATTAGAATAATTAAAATATAAAGACTTTAAGCTAAAAACCGACAAAAATCAAAAAGATAAAATTTGAACACTACCATGAAAACCTCACGGCATTAGGCCTTATTTAGGGTCAAATTTTATTTTTATCACTTTTTAGTTTATTGTTAAAATAGTTTGATTATTAATTATTAAGTTAGAATTAAGAAATTAAAAGAAATAAATCAATTTTGAAATATATATTAAACCACACGACATTTACACATTAAATGGACTAAATTTGATCAAAATGAAAATATCACTAAGTCACTAAAGTTTAATAGTTAGTAGAATTGAATTTGAGTATAAATCGATTTAGTTATAAATAAAATATATTAAACCGATTAAAATGAGTAACCGTAATAAAAATAAATTAAATCGTGTGCTACTGCCTTTGCAAATATTGGACTGTTGAACTTGGACAAACGGACTAAAATGAACCATCCATGATACCATTATTTTTTAAAATGAAAATCGCTAAATTTAGTAAATAGACGACTAAATTTAACTAAGTCTCAGTTTAAAATAAATATCATTGATCACTTTTTACAAACCGAACTTAACATTTTTAAAACAAGACTTTTAAAATATTTTCACAAATCACTAAGTACAAAACGAACTTAACGACTTTGAAACTAGATATTTGTACTTAGTAAATAAAAGTTTAGTTATATACCTAAAATATCTTAAGTATAAAAATACGTATAAAATATAAAAATACGTACAATTATAAGAATACGTATAAGTATAAAATACGTAGAAATACGAAGTATAGGAATACGTATAAGTATAAAAATACGTATAGAATACGAAGTATAAAAATACGAATACGTATAAAAATACGTATAAAATACAAAGTATAAAAATACGAATACGTATAAAATACGAGGAATAGTGAATAGTGAATAGTGAAAAATTTACGAAACTTGTAAAACAAGTTACGTCTCAAAATTCAAAGGTATTTCAAATTTCAAAATTTGAAATATTGAAAATAATTGAAAATTTTACTAAGTATAAAAAAATTGAAAATGAATAAGTAAATAACCTAAAGTGTTTTGAAAAACACTTAAATAAAATTTGACATACTAATAAACATTTCAATATAGAAACTTAAAAACGTTAATAATTAACAACACTTCAAATAATAAACGAACGTGTTATGTGATCATATGAAACCGAAAATAAAATACTTAAACGTTTGATGATGAAACTAGGAGAGTCTAGTAACATGTGATATGTAATATCAAATAAATAATGAATCTTGAGTAAGTTAAATAACGGGTCAAACGCTTGAGCCTCCGATATGAAAATGTCAATCGTAAGTGAAGTGGGGTTAAGATAGTCTTGTGCGGATACCACTACCTCGATCTCTGGCTTGGGTCATATCGAATAGTGTGGTTTAAGCCGGCAGCCTTATTGCTTAGTGCATCCTGCCCATGCCGTTACGCCTTAAGTCGTATAGCCAAAGCCGTACAAGATAATGAATATGCCAACTCTTTTGGGTCAGGCTTTAGGAAATAGTCGTTTTATCCAGAGTTAAGGTGCTCTATGAATAGCATAGCCTATTCTTAAAGTGGATATTAGTGTATGCATACTAGACTAGGGTTTTATTCCCCTATTTCGCTAAAGTTACCAGGGCCACCGTGACATTATATGCTTAGTGCATCTTGCGGTTCTGTCTCCTTGCCGTGTTTCGTTCTTAGTGGGCGCGACACTTGCATTCGTTCTTGCCCTGCGTAAAGATTACTTGACGAGATTGTATCTGAAGTTCGAATCATTTCGAACACTAGAAGATGAGATGCAAGTACTATAGTATTCAGCGTTGTTTACGAGTCGAGTAAGTCGCTGCACTATGGTAGTGAGATGCAAGCGACTAGAGTACAATGACCTACTCAGTGGTCAGGCTCGTAAGCAGTATGTGTTGTTTGTTGTTTGATTATTTGAGAATGAGTGTGTTCCATCTTCGAAAACTAAAGACCACAAATTTCTGAAATGAATCGAGTCTGCATGAAGTGAATGATACTATATGTATGTCTGTTTGCGATATGATATCGCGTTGTAATCCTGTTGAATTATGGTGATACTATTGCTATGATATTATATGCTATTTGCCTTCATAACTGAATATCATGCTTATATGATTTATCGCTTTAAACCGAATGCTAATTATGACTTATATGTCTTTATGTTTATGTTTTTATCATAATGTTATAATTATAAAGCGATAATATTAAACCAAAGTAATTGAAATCGAGGGTAAGTATGAGCATAGCTAGTCACTGTCCGCTCAGCGGGCACCCCCCCATCAGTTTATTGTGCAGGATTACCGTGGACCGGGAGCTGGATTTTGGACGGGGCCACGAGACGTTTTATTGCTTACCTTAGTTGTTTTTATGAGAGATGTAATATATTTAACGCTACTCGTTTAGCTTCCCGTACTTAGAGTTGTATTATTCAACTCTTGAACGATGATGTACTATTTTGGGTTTTATTGTATAATTAATAACGCTGGTTTAAGTCTTTAAGACTTAATTAATTTCCGCCTTAGTAATTAAAGTCGACTAAAAACCAGGTTGTTACAGTTGGTATCAAAGCTGTCTTGCGACCGTGAGTAACTTAATAGTTATTTCATATAGCGAGAGACACCTGGGCCAGACATTCATATCGTATGTCAGGCAAAGACTAATAGGATCAAATAATAAATTAGATTTTTCTTTTGTTAGATCACTTAAATAATAAACTTGAAATCGCTTTAAAGTGTGAGGATGGGTAGAAACCTTAAGGACCGACCATGGACTAAGGACTTTTAAATAACGAACTACTTCCCTCAAAATAAAATACACTAACTATCGTATGCTTGCTACTTGCTGATGTGACTAACTAAACTAACAACTATCCTCGGATATAAAATCTAAGTAATAAGTTTAAATCTCGAAGATCGAAGCCTTTAATCAAATACATGACAACAAGACCTCAAACGCAGCAAATGGACGCATCAAGAACCTTACAGCTGATAAGAAGTTCAAGATCTCGAAGATTTCTGTCGCGGAGAAGATTTCTACAACTTCATCTAATTATCCTCTTTAACTAAAATTTTTATTTCGTTCTCTTTTAAAAAAATTTAACCTCTTAAACCTTCTCCTTCTAACTCTCTAATTTTCTAAACCTATAATTTCAAATAACTATTTCTCAAATGAACTTTCATTCCTACTCCTTAATCTCGCAAAATGATTTCATTTTTGGTTGTCAATTTCTTAAACTTCTTTTAATTGATTCTAAAAAAAAAAAAAAAAACCTTCAAACTTTATTACATTTTAACCTCTTAAACTTCTATCTCTTTTAAAATTTATAAATCTTCAAAAATTTATAATTTCGAATTATCTTCTAAAATTAATTTTCATTTTCACCTTTAAAATATCTCTGAAACCCATTCAATTAATTCTTAAAATTTTATCTCATAATTTCAAATATCTTCGAAATTATTTTGTTTCAAATTGTATATTCTTTACCTTATATACTATCAAATTTGATTATTTTCAAATTTTGAACTTACCAATACTTTTTCCAAATCTTAAACTTTTAAAGTGAATTTTAACCTTTTCAATTAACTTCGTAAATATATGTTTAAAAAATTTCTTAAGGGGGTAGGACAATACTACGATGATTTTAAAATCATTGATTAAAGTTTAAAAAGTAAAAGCTTTATTTCAACCAACTTTAAACTATATATTTAATTTCAAATAAAATTATAATTTGTTTTTATTCTAAAACCCTTATAATTTTTATTTAAATTAATTCCGTACAAAACTTCTAGGCCCCACCTTGTTGAAACTCTCTTTGAAGTCGATTTTGGGAAATGACAATCTAGCAATATTTCTATATTAATTCAAAACATCCCATTTGTAAATATAAAACGATTATAGCTTTCAATCTTTGTAGATACCCGTATCCGTACCCCCCCCCCCCCCCCCAAAAAAAAACAAACCCGATGACGAAAAGGACTTTCATGTATGTTTTAAAATGAGACGAAACGGTACATAAGTGCCTAAAACATTTTAGTCATTTTTAACGTATTAATTTTGAATTTGCATACTTCGTAAAAATGAATATTAATTTAGTCATTTTAAATCGTAAGTCGACACAATATACACAAGCACGACACAAAGACGCCTCACAAAATGGCCCAAGAACACAAAAACGACCCAAACACACAAGAACGGCCCAAGACACACAAAAAGGCCCAAACACACGAAGCGGACCAAAACGCGTTCCGAGTCACATTCTTACGAAACAAAATCTCACAAGGTCGTAAAATAATATATTACAATATTATTTTATTTCGAGCCAAAATCGAAAAACACGACGAAAAACCGAAACACGAAACACGAAACAAGAGAATCGAGCCAAGCAAAACAAGTTGACCAAATCAACTTGTACAAGTTGACAATCATACACCTCAAAGTCAACCCAATTTCTCGACAACGCTTACACACCTACGATAACGTGTGCGGCGCTACAAATCTGTCAGAAGAGAGGCTGAAAATCGCCAGAATACTGGCGATTTTCTGTTAAATCGCCAGACCTCTGGCGATTTTCTGCTCCTCCTCTGACATTCTGGCGATTGTTTGATGAATCGCTGGTTCACTGGCGATTTTCTGAGCAACTAGGCATAAAACACGAAGCATTTGCTATAAATAGCAGCTCTTACTCGATCATTTTCAATCATCAAAAACATCAAATCATCATCTAACACATTCATAACAACATCCTCTAATCAATTCAATTCAATACTCAAATTCACATAAAGCCTCTCGCACTTATAAATTTCCACTCTAAAAACCGTCTTTGCATTTCAAGGTAAAGAAATTTTACCTTTCGATTGGACGTTTGAGACTTATAGGGTTACTTTAACCCACCCCGATATTGGCATTAACGAACTCGTATTCGCAATACGATTGTAGTAATTCAAATCAAATGATTCGTCTAAACCCCGCCAATATCGCATAAATGAACGACTCAAAATCACTAAATTAAGCACCCATTTTTACATTATGCAAATTCTCGATTTACGCATTAAATTACGACTAAAACACGGATTCGACATTTAACTGTACCGTTTCATATAGTCTTTTAAACATGCAAAACCGAGGGTTTTACAAAATCTTAGAATTGAACACAAGTCGGAGAATAACGTTTAGTTATTAATTCAAATGCAATGAATTAGTAATTTTACGTATATTTCCTATAGCAAATCGTCATAGCTTTGACGGCTTACATTTATTTTACATATTTATCGAGTCATATATTTGCATTTGTACGTAGCGTCCTATTAGCCCAAATATCGAAATTAAAGCATTTGTTTTCAAATTAGTAAAGACTACTTTTACGTAGGCTTTTTGATTACAGTTTTCATAATACATTTTGTCAAAACTTTCGAAAAGTAACCTCACTCCGAATCCTCTCTGGTTTCATAATAACCTCAGACGGATAGGTATCGACGCACCTTGAAATCTGAGACACCCGTGTCTTATATTTTAAGACGCGTTGAATAGGTTCCAAATAACTTTAATATTTGGTGGCGACTCCAAAAATACATTTCAAAAGGATTTTTACATTTCTTTTTGTCACAATTACATGCAATGACATTCCCCCATTAAGCAAAAGAACGCTCGAGCGAGCTGAGCCAAGCAAATAAGAAGGCAAGCCCCCTGCGAGCGAGCTTCTTGCAAAATTTTTCCCGCGCCGTGCATTCCGCCCCATGACACGAGGGCGGGCGCGAGCGGGGCGTCGAGAAGGGATATCCCCGGTATCCTCAGTTGGCGACTCCGCTGGGGACGAGCATGTTTTTTATTTATTTTGAAAATTAGCTTTTCAATCTATTTTAAAAAAAAACATAAAGAAGTGAAACTTGAAACTTTGAAAACATTTCTGCTTTCGATATTTGGGCAATAGTACGTTTGAGTCGAATCCTTCTGATTCATAACCACACCCTTCGAGGGACGGCCCCAAGTAAGAACTCGTTTCCTAAGCGAGTATACTCTGGACACGTCGATCTCTCACCCTTCCACGATCACAAGTATGGTATCCGTACAAGTGAATCGTAGCAGTCAAACTCGAACGCTCTAGACCCCGTATTGAATCCACACTGATGTGTGTGATCTTGCGGATAACTCTACACAAACGTTGCGGGAATGACCGGAAGGAACCTTACCCTGAAAGCCAAAAACCCGCGTCTATACGTACAAATCCAAAGCTATAGCACCCTCGCTATGGTCGTCTTCTAAACAAATGCATGCAAAAACGTTTCAAAGGCACATTACGTCTGTTTTGAAAATACATTTTCAAACATTTTCCAAAAAGGCATACTTTTTAAGCATACTGTCAGGATCATTGGCCTATAGTCAGCTGAACCTGACAAACAACACATCACGATGTTCAAAACCGATCGGAAATAATCACTACATTTCCTGTCCTTTACAAAACATAAATGCATTATGCGACTGACGTATCGTCATAATACATTTATCGCAAAAACATTTCGCAAAGCAAAACCCGAAAATGTCAATTCATTTCGGATATTTCAATAAGACAAACACCCTTACATTTTTGAGATAGCTCTAAGTCGAGTGACTTGCTAGTCATCCCGACTCAAACAAACTATCTCTCTCGAAAAATGAACAAAACGCGGGCTCGTTCAAACATGAACCCGTTGATTTACTTGTCAGGTCAGGTGATTCATCGTCATTATGGCCCGACATCCTGTGTCACACATAAAAAGCGGACAACAGCCGCTTTTTTACCCAATTTAACATCCTCAGGCCGACTAGCCTATCGCTACTTCGGTTTGATTCTTTTACATCACGATTTAACGATGAGCCCTTGGCAACATACCGCTAACTTGGGCTAATCAGGTCGTGATCATACAAACTTTATTTACTTCGAGGCTGGGGACGCGCCAACGCATCCTTACCTCAAAAGCTTCCCGTGTCTTTTAAGCTAAAAACACGAGTCGAGTCCTGCACACGCTCTTCACACTTTTTACTTTTCTTTACAACAAATGCGATTTTTCTTTGAGTCTTTATTTTCTTTTGGAGGACACTAAGGTTTGAGACTCTGCAGGTTCATCCCCTAAAAAGTCCTGGATACACGACGTACTAAAGACCGTCATATGAACCCTCCGCCACCTCCAAAGAAACGTACCTACATGTAGATACCCAAATCCGCACCTCCCACCAAAAACCCAGTGATGTAACGATGGACTTTTATTGCATGCTTTTATGTTGACTTAAATGGTTCTAATTATGACGAATTCGAGTTAAATGATTTAATATGCAAATGAGGTTTCTTTATGGGTCATCACTTTTAGTGTCCTTAAGTCTAGAGTCTAGTTTGTCGCGAGTTCAGGTCCTAACTGGCATGCGCACACTCTTTTTACACACCTCAAGTCTAATTGATCCTTTTACATTAACAAGGTTTGATTCGATTCACCTAAATCCCTAAATTTAGGCCCAGTCGCTAAAACCATCCTTTAGCGTTAGCAAACCCTTAGGATAGCCTCACGGAATGTCCTATTTCACAAAATACTACAAAATGCACCCTTTTTACATTTTCAGGGCTCGGGCCCAGAACCGAGCCCGAACCCATGCCTGGCCCGTTTTCCAAGGATCAGGATTGACCAAGTCAAACCCTAAAACAAACCCTAGCAACCGTAACTTAGAGCTCAAGCAAGATTATTTCGTATAATCCTAAAAGATATTTGGAAATATACGGAGAAAAGGGTATCTTGCCCGCCCTACCAATCGCAAGGGGCATTGCGATTGGTAGGGGCTATCGCAAGACGTGTTGCGATTGCCCCAGGCAGTCGCAAGGGGTCTTGCGGCTCCCACGTCCGGTTTTATCCCTAGATTTCCTAAAATCTGCCGAACTCTACACTATAAATACAACCCTCCCTTCATTCGACAAACACACAATTTCAGAATACAATTCACAAAAACTCTCTCAAAGCCTCACGCATAAACACCTTTGAATTCTTCATTTTTCTAGTGTTGAATTCTCCCCTTTGAAGCGAAGCGCTGCCAGTTTCCTGATCCGAGACAGGTAATACTTAATCCTACCATGGATTAAGGTCTTTCTTTACTTCTTAGACTAGCAAGGGCCTACATTAGGCTCACCCCGACTTTGGTACGCGAGTCTGCTTTTCATAAGGCGGCCATGCACATCGAATACACACCCTATTCGTAACACCTTTCCAAAGTCGCATAAACAACTGACCTCTCTAAAATAAATCAATGGCTAATTGAACTTTATTTTATTGCATGCATTTAGCAAATCCTCTTATTGCATCTAAATCACTTAAAATGAATTCGTCATTAAATTGAACTGTTTTCGTTAACAAGTTAAGCATGCTTAACTGAGGGTTTTAAACAATCTCTTTTTGCATTATTTTACATCTTTATCGCAATTGTACGTAGCGTATTACTTAGGCTCATGTATCATTATTTGCATTGTTCTCAAGTCTAGTAGAGGCTATCTTTTGATAGGCTTTTCCAAAAGATCTTTCATAAAAACATTATTTTGATTTATGCTTTAGAAAAGTACCCTCACCCGAATCCGAATCTGGTTTCACAATAACCTTAGACGGATAGGTGTCGACGTGCCTTGAACTCTAAGACGTGTCTTTGAGCATGAGGACACGGAGGCGGGTTCTAAATTTCCCTCATAATTTAGTGGCGGCTCCCAACCCGGTTTAAAAAGTTTTTCTTATTTAATCTTTTTTAACTTTACGGCCCTAGCAAGACGTCGAGTGGTTCCATGGACAGATCCCGGTACCTACAGTTGGCGACTCCGCTGGGGATAGGTTTTATTTTTAAAACTAAAACTAGCTTTTTCTTTTTAAAAATAAAAATGAGACTTGAACGACTTGAGAACAATCAACATACATGAGTTAAGCATATCCGTTTAGAGTCGAATCTAGTCGGATTCACACACAAACACCTTGAGAGGTGGTTCCAAACGCAGGCTTGTCCACTCGATAAAGCACGTTCTGGACTAACCTTCCTCTCACCCCTCCACGGCTTGCCGTAGCAATCTGGTTTGACCGCCCCAGGGCTTCATTTGTATCCTACATATTATACTATGTAGGCAAAGGGCTAAAAGCACATGCCAAAGCGTACTCAAATCAGTTGGAGGCGTACGAGACTTGACCAAACGACCAAGAGTCATACGTACAAGTGCGAGGCTATACAATATAGTCCTTTTCAAAATCTGCATATCTTCGAAAACTCACTTAAAATTTTCGAAAATAATCAACCTAACAGACTAACCAGCTAACATCTTTTCAAATAAAATAATCACGAACTTTTGAAATAAAGATCTTTCAAAATTTCCTTTACAAAATTAGCAAAACCCGAGTCAAGGTCTTTGGCCTCAACTTGTGGACTTCACTCTTTAAACCTCACGGTTTGAATCCTGTTTTAACATCCTCGACTTGTCTGAACTCAAGTCGATTCCTTTTTGTGTGCCTACCTTTAGCCCACGACAACATACCGTCATCCGGGCTGAATGGGCGCAAAGCAAAATCTTTTAACATCGAGGTGAGCTGCGCGCACGCATTCTCATCTCAAGAAGACTCCCAGCTTGTTTTCGAAAACTTCCTTCTTTTCCAAAAACTAAAGAGAGTCCTTTTCAAACGAAATGAGCTAAAAACAAACATAAATGAATGTGTCAGTCGGGTCTGTCAAATAGCTGATGCATCCTATGCAAACGTAGGGGAACCCCAACTGGATACCCGCCGCACTAAGAACCGAGCCGTCCTCCCTTACAAGAAACGAACCTACAAGCGGAAAATGGCCGGCAACGAAGACGTTACCGCACTCCGCGAACAAGTTAACAAACTGACCCTTGACCTTGAAAACCTTTTGACCCACCACCAAACTGAAGTCGATCGAATGGAACTGAAAATCAAGGATGAGGTAGATAAGCACGTCAAGAAACTCCAGGCTATGGAAGAACGTCTCGGTACTCCGGGAGATTACTCCATACACAAGGAGAATGAGAGCATCCCCCAGAACATCAGGGATGCACTACCAAGCAAGCTCGCCCTCAGTGACCTCCCAATTTTCCAAGGTCACGAAAGTCCGATTACCCATATCAGGGCTTTCAAATCACAAATGGGCATCAAAGGAGTTGATCCGGAGCACTGGCCATCATTGTTCCCGCATTCCCTCGCAGCCATACCGAAGACCTGGTTCTACTCCCTAAACCCGGAGCGGGTTTCTTCTTTCGAACAAATCACCGTCGAGTTCGATCATCAATACAAGGACAATGATGACACCCAGGTCTCCATCCGTACCCTGGAGGTCCTATCACAAAAGGACAATGAAGGATTCACCGAGTACCTTACTAGGTGGAAGAAGCTTAGTGCACAAATCCCAAATCGCCCAAGGGAGGACGAATTTGTGCCCAAATTCGTCAACAACTTGCGACCCGTGTACCAATTTTACATGCGGTATAGCAACATACAAACTTTCAAGCAACTTACTAAGGTCGGCACCCAGATTGAAGACGACCTCAGAACTGGGACCATGGCCAAGTATACCGGCCATGCATATCAAGGAAGTTCATCTAAATCGACGCGCACTACTAAGAACGACGAGAACCGCGCCGTCGCCAGCCTAGAGTCACTTGGTGATTCGGAATCATGTGCAACCTTCACCCCTTCTCCCTTCAAGCCTAGGAGAAACTTCGATCAACTTTACATGTCTTACACTAAGGCATTCAAAAGACTGGTCGACAAGAACTATCTACAACCCATCGGGCCCACTTCTGAACCACCCGAAGACAAGAAGCCCAAATTGTGGGACTCTAATGCTTACTGTGCCTACCACAGAGGCAAAGGTCACGATACCGAGAACTGCTTCAAGTTAAAACATGCTATCCAAGACCTTATCGACCAAGGAAAGCTCGACAAGCCAACTGCAAATGGTAAACCATCCAACAAAGACAATCCCTTGGCTAGCCATGCAATCTTTGTGGACTCCGCACCCATCATTAATTGCTCCTACCTCATCACACTCACCGACGACCAGATCAACACTATACAAATCGAAGACGATTGGAACGCCTGCTATGGCGAACAAATCAATGGAGTATGGTACTCTAGCAGCGAAAGCGAGGGCGAATGGCCACCACCTAATAAAACTATAGCCCAGATCAACAACACAAGCAATTCTTCCTCTTCTAAGGATAACAAAAAAGGGAGGAACAAGAAGGGAAAGAAGAAGGGCAATAAGCCCCAGGCCAAGGCTAACGTCACTCAACCCGAAACCAAAGACGAAGTCTCACATCTCACTCGTTCTGGGCGGCCTTACCAGAATATCTTCACAGACGCTTATGCCCAAGAAGCCGCCGCCCCAGATAAGGGCAAAGCCGTAGCCCAAGAGGACGTCCCCTCTCAAGGCACATCATCAACCCCAGTGGTACTACCACCAAACACGAGCGAGACACTTCAAAAGCAACTCATTCGCACCAAAGCTGACATCTCAATCTGGGCTCTTCTACGGGACTCTGCTGAGCACCGGAAGGCATTCGTCCGCGCCTTGCAAATAGCAAGCGTAGATGAAGACATTTCACCCGATCAAATGGTCAGTCATGTTACGAGAGATTGGCTCGCTGGAGCCATCACTTTTTCCGATAATGAATTCCCAACATTCGGCGCTAATCACAATTTAGCCCTTTACATTAGCTCCGAATGCAGGAAACGAACTTTGCCCGTGACCTTGATTGACAATGGATCCGCAGTAAATGTTCTACCCCTATCCACCGCACGCCGCCTAGAACTCGACGACGAAGACTTCCAACCAAGCCACGAAGGCGTCAAGGCCTTTGATGGAACTAAACGTAGCGTGAAAGGGACAATCTCCCTCCACGTACGCACAGGCCCTATAGAACGAAAGGTCGATTTCCAAGTAATCGACATGACACCATCTTATAACATGCTCTTAGGGCGCCCATGGATTCACGCTGTACGAGCCGTGACATCCACACTACACCAAAAAGTGAAGCTACCTCTTAACGACAAAGTCATAACTATCAACGCTTCCAACTTCCGCGCTCTTCTCGATTCATCCAAGGAACGTAACGCCGCCGAAATCACGATTGAAGAAAATCAAGAACACTGCAGCTTCGACTTTGAAATAGGAGCAATCACAGCCACGCCAATCCGCACCTACAAACCTTTCGAAACCAAGGATAACCATAGCCTCTGGTCCACCATGGGCCTAGGCTACAAACCAAAGGAAGAAGATTTCGAACAAATGACTAAGGAAGTCAAAAAGCGCAAGTTCGCGCGGAAATTCAACCTCCCAAAATACTCATTTGACATGAGTAGATATTTCATCTCAGGGGGAGGGTACGATCGAGATAACTCCACCAAGCCGCAAGAACACTGTTTCGCTAGTGAAAGCGGGCTTCCCTTTACAAACAAAACTAACGAAGACTTGGTCTCATCCATCCTCCGAGACCGTCGCTTCAATCCCGATGACCTCATCACCGATGTCGCCGATAAAACCTTAAACGGTTGGTATAAAATTACCAAGTGGACCGACTCACAGGGTCACAAATATCAACTTGTTACAGGGGAAGGACCCCTCTTTGACAAAATGACCTCACAAAATGGTGAAGACTCGAGCGAGGATGCTTCAAGCAACAACACCACCGAAGACGACGAAGAGGAGGAAATTCTTCTAGGATCTAATTCTCTAAGTGTCGGGTCATCTATCGACCCATCTTCTAGTTTTAGCTTAGACTTTTTATTTTCGGAGGCTAGCTCTAGCTCTTCTCCTAATTTGTCAAACAATTCTTCTTCTTTAATGAATAATACAGATAAGTTTGCCTATGACTCGTCTCAAGCTAAAAACAAACAACTAAACAATAAACAACAAACAAAACTCGAACGAACGAACAAAACAACACAACAAACAAATCCGTGCAACAAAAATGAATTAACAAATGAACAATCGTTAATCAAATACATCGCAAACATTCTAAACAACCCAACACAGAACCCAATCGTCGAGGAAACCATAACCATTAACATAGGAACCCCCGAAGAACCAAGGAATCAGAATCTAGGCACCTCACTAAGTGAGGATGAGCGCACCAACTTCACCCGGCTCTTAACCGAGTTCAAGGACGTCTTTGCATGGTCATATAAGGACATGCCCGGCATTGACAGAAGCATAGCCGAACACCACATCCCCATCAAACCCGGCTTCAAACCCATCAAACAAAAACTAAGGAGATTACGACCCGAATGGTCCCTTATGGTCAAAGAAGAAATCGAGAAGCAATTACAAGCCGGCTTCATTCAAGTCGTCGAGTACTCGGATTGGGTCTCAAACATGGTCCCAGTGTTGAAGAAAAACGGCAAGATACGAGTATGCGTCGATTTCCGCGATCTAAACAAGGCAAGTCCAAAGGACGACTTCCCACTACCGCACGACGCGTTACGGTTGACAACACCGCCGATCATGCCCTTATATCCTTCATGGACGGGTATGCAGGATACAATCAAATCAAAATGGCCCGTGAAGACATGGCCAAGACGACGTTCATCACACCATGGGGCACATACTGCTACACAGTCATGCCCTTTGGCCTAATCAACGCAGGTGCAACCTACCAACGCACCGCAACCACACTCCTACACGACATGATGCACAAAGAGGTCGAAGTGTACGTAGACGATATGATCGTCAAATCCAAGGAAAAAGATGATCACATCACAAACCTCCGCAAGTTCTTCACACGACTCCGCCAGTACAAGATGCGCCTCAATCCCCAAAAATGTACATTCGGAGTTAAATCCGGCAAGCTACTAGGACACGTAGTAAGCCAAAGGGGCATCGAGGTCGACCCCTCAAAAATAAAAGCAATTATGGCAATGCAACCACCCAAGAACCTGGATGAAATTCGAAGCTTCCTGGGCCAAGTCCAATACATCTCCCGCTTCATAAGCAAACTAAACATGATATGCGAACCAATCTTCAAAAAGCTGAGGAAAACTAACCACGAAGAATGGGACGAAGCGTGTCAGCAAGCATTTGATAAGGTGAAGGAGTTGTTATCCAACCCCCCAGTCTTAAGACCACCACAGAAAGACCTACCCTTATCACTCTACCTCACAACAACATCAACCGCAATGGGCGCCATGCTCGCCCAAGAAGTCGACGGCGAAGAACATCCGATCTACTACATCAGCAAGAAATTTCTCGACTATGAAACTCGGTACGCGCCCGTCGAGAAAAGTTGCCTAGCATTAGTGTGGGCATCCAAAAAGCTCCGTCACTATATGCTGGCACATCAAACGAAGGTCTACTCGAAAATGGACCCCATTAAATATCTTTTCGAGAAACCCGTGCCCAATGGACGCATGGCACGATGGACAATGTAGGGGCTGTTCTTATTTTACCTGAAGGGTTTGAATTAGCCCCGCCCAATCGTATTTCTCCAGAGATAAAAGAAAAGATTGGAAATCTTTCTTTTCAGAGCTACCGTCCCAATAAAAAAAATATTATTGTGATAGGTCCTGTTCCCGGGCAAAAATATAGTGAAATCACCTTCCCTATTCTTTCCCCGGATCCTGCTACTAAAAAAGACACTCACTTCTTGAAATATCCGATATATGTAGGTGGTAACAGAGGAAGGGGTCAGATTTATCCTGACGGAAGCAAGAGTAATAATACAGTTTTAGCCGAGTTCGATATTGTCTACGTTCCCCTCAAAGCCATCAAGGGACGGGCAGTGTCAGACTTCCTCGCCAATCACGCAGTCGACGAAGAACACATCACCGACACCACATCATTCCCCGACGAAGGAATATACAACATAGACGAAGAACAATGGGAAATGTATTTCGACGGTTCATCTAATTACCGAGGATGTGGGATAGGAATACTACTCATTTCCCCGAACGGTGAACATACACCCCTTTCAATCAAATTAGACTTTGATGTGACAAACAACGCCGCAGAATATGAGGCATGCCTGCACGGACTACAGGCCGCGCTCATACTAAACGCAAGGAATCTACGAGTATACGGAGACTCCTCACTAATCATCAACCAAGTATCTGGAGCATGGAAGATACTCAACGAAAACCTAGCATTATACCAAGGCAAAATTCAAGAACTCATCGCCAAATTCCACCGCGTAGAGTTCCTACATTTGCCTCGCGAAGAAAATCAATTCGCAGACGCCCTATCTAAGTTAGCGTCACTACTAAACATCCCCCCAGGAATGCAAACCCTTCCCATTGTCGTGGAACGGAGCCACAAGCCCGCGTACATATGTGACATCGAAGCCGAGGAAGAACAAAATGAACCTTGGTACCAAGCCATAATCAACTTCAAACGAGACGGAGAATATCCGCCAAATCTTCGACAAGCGTGGCAGGCGAGGCTCTTCGACTTCTAGCATCACAATTTATCTTTGGAAGCGGACAAGTTACTCAAGAAAACGCCCCAGGGTACACTACTCACGTGCGTTGACCACAAAAAGGGCGAGAGATTATATCTCAAGTCCACGATGGCAGTCACGGACCTCATATGAACGCCACGAGCCCTATGTAAACCAGTCCACAGGCTAGGATGGTATTGGACCACCATGGAACCCGACTGTGCAAAATATGTCAAACACTGTCACAACTGCCAAATCTTCGCAAACGTGCAACATGTACCCCCTTCTCCTCTATCTGACCTCATCGCCATGGCCATTCTCGACATAGGGAATCGACGTCATAGGAAAAGTACACCGGTTGGAGCGAGGAGGACACCGCTTCATCCTCGTGGCCATCGACTATTTTACTTAAATGGGTCGGCCGGCGTCATACCGTAAACTAGACACAAAGGAGGTCGCTCGCTTCATACAAAACAATATCATATGCAGATACGGCATACCTCATGAGCTGATCAGTGATCAAGGCTCACACTTCCGAGGAGAAGTCGAACCCATCCTCACCAAATATAACATCCAAATACACAAGTCATCACCATACCGACCCCAAACCAACGGAGCGGTAGAAGCTGCAAATAAAACCGTAGTCACCATCCTCAAAAAGATGATTGACACCTGTCACGATTGGCCGCACAAGATTCCCTTCGCCCTATGGGGATATCGAACCACAATACGCACGCCAACCGGGATGACACCCTACTTCCTAACTTATGGCATGGAAGCAGTACAGCCCGTAGAAATCGAAATGCAATCACTTCGGATTCTAATGGAAGCAGACATACCAGAAGCAGAATGGGCACGCGAACGATACGAACAACTTATTCTCCTAGACGAAAGGCGCTTACACTCACTAAGCACCGTTCGCATGTACCAGTCAAGATTACAACGCGCATACAACAAACGAATCAAACCACGCAACGTTAAAGTAGGTGACCTAGTCCTCAAATCAGTTAGGGCCCCGCTACCCGTTGATCCAAGAGGGAAATTCAAACCTAATTGGGCCGGACCGTACTTGGTTAAGGAAATTCTTCCCGGAGGAGCCGCAAGGCTAACCGACCTCGACGGTGAAGAATTCAACTTACCCACCAACCTTGATCAACTTAAGAAATACTACCCTTAGGCTAACTTTGCGATGTATTCAAAAAAAAAAAACACCACGCACGGATGAACTACGCTCGGTTTGATTCCACGCACTGTGGATACGTAGGCAATCTTGCAAAAGATTCAACCAAGCCCACGAACTACGCCGGTTTGATTCTGTGTAAAGCACGGATACGTAGGCAGCCCTTTCAAGGCACAACCGACCTTCTTTGCACGCACGCCTGAAGCTTAAAAAGGTCGAAGGCGATGCACTCACAAAAGGACACGTTCAAAGCTTAAAAAGGTCGAGAACATAGTCCACACAAAATGACACGTTCAAAGCTTAAAAAGGTCGAGAGCATAGTCAACACAAAATGCAAGTCTAAAGCTTAAAAAGGTCGAAGACTCAAAACGAACAAATTGACGGGCTTAAAGTCGTATGCCGTCAAAGTAAATTTATAATCACTTACTCGACTAACTACTAAAATAGCAATATAGTGAAAGTAAGGGTCGAACCCACAGAGAAGGACTAAGCTAATTAATGTGTATGATAATGCAGAGTAAAAGTAACCGAATTAAAGGGGGGATTTTTATTAAAATTCCTAAGCTAAACAACTAGAACGTAAAAACAATTACTCCGTAATAAACTAAGCAAATCAATAGAGAGAAATACTTGACACGAAACGAAATCCACGAACGATAAAATCACTGATCACTGAAAACAATTAAACTATTAATCCTGAGCACTTTATTGTGGAAGTCAATATAGTTCATTTATATTAACTAACGTATTCTCTCGTAAGTCAGTAATTAGGTCAAAACGGATGCCCTAAATTACCCTTTCTAAGACTAACCCAAATCACGCGATATCAAGTTCAAGTCAATAGAAGAATCAGCACGAGAATCAATAAAGATAACTAATACCAACAACGCAGTTGATACTCGAGTCACAAATTCAATTACTTTTATGATTAACTTACGACAAACTGAGTACGATAAATCAATCACAATTGCTACTGCGATTAGATTAATACAGCAAACTGAGCCAATAATCAAATTTAGCATATGAATTAATAATAAACCCTAATTAGTTGATCACTGTAATCAAGATTAAAATCAATAATTAAAACAAGCAATTGAATAATACTCAAGAGAAAGTAGAGAAATTGAAATCTCACAGATTAATTACCGACGCTTCAATCGATCGTATCAAGTTTGAGAATTAGTTACACATGGTCTTGAGAGAAAAATACCCCAAATTATTATTATTATAGAAGTAAAAAGCTAATTAGCACTCCTGTAAAACTAATTAATTGAAAAGCTAAATAATGAATGTCCTCCTAAAACTAAGGAATGAATAATATAATATATAACTAATAAAAGATTACGAAATATAATAAAAGATAGAATACTGCTCTAGGTTTTTTTGTGTAATCATTAGGTCCACCAATTTCCTAAAACTCAAATAACAATAATAATGAGCTGAAGCTTCCAAAACCGCCAAGACTCACAGCCTCTTCCTCATGAGTCACAAGATCGCCCACATGGTACTCGCCATTTGCACAAAACTTCATCCAAGCTTCCTCCAAATTCCGTCTCGCTTCGTCCTCGTCATAATTAACACACTTTCGAACACAATATAACGTCGCAAACTCGAATAATACCAAATCACTCGTAAGTCACAAAATCATCGTAAAATCACATTTAAACCTTCCGAAATGCGCTCAAAACAACGCTCCTAATACCGACTAAATACGACTCATCAAACTCCCCCATGCTTAAGCTTTTGCTCGTCCTCGAGTAAACTCAACGAACGCCATACTAATCAAACCTACACTAGCTCACAAGAAAAACGCAAGGGGCACAATGACAAGATAAGTCGTGCTCTCAACCCATCCTCCAACTCCCTCTAATGGCTCAAGTAGTAGCCATTCACACTCAACTCACACTCTAACATCAACAACTAGTGAAATTTAGGAAACAAATACCCATCGACTCAACGGCAAACGTGACAATGATGACAGAAGCCCAACTACGCCCCTTATTTCTCCATCCTAGCCCGCTCGCTTGTGCTACTAATGTTCTCCCGTGACAAATAGCAAATGTCACACACACATACAACCCACACAAGCGAGCACCTATACGCCTCTACTCCGTACAACAAATCAAAACCCAAACGCATGGGGGGTGCTGCAGCCTTCGCGGCACCGCGACACGCCTCATCGTAGCCACTAACCTACCCTTCCGACCTTCTTTGTCACCCTTCTTATGTCGCCACGCCGGTAAAATAGGAAGTATTAGAGCATTTTTTTTTCCTAAATCTCTCATTTTGCCTAGAGTGCCCGCCCTTGCGGGTTTCACTCTAGCTTTTCACCTCACTTCTACTCTCGTGGCACGCAACTCGATTCTTCATTTTACTCGGTGCGCCCACCCTTGTGGGTTTCACTCCGCCCTCGGCCACATATCCCAATTTTGCCTAGGCGCCCTTTCGGGTTTTCACCTAGCCGGGATTCACTTTATTCGTATTTTTTGTTTTTTTTCTGTTTTTTTTTTTTTTTTTCAAATAAAAGCAAACACAAGCGTACAAATGAAAGAAAATACACATCACAAGTGATTCTCCCCCCACACTTAATTGACACATTGTCCTCAATGTGATGAACTGAAGGACACATAATATGGGAGTAAACTCACAGAACTACCATCTTTTCCTCATTATTTTTCATCCAGCAAAGCTCATACTCCGTAATTCTCAAGCTTGAGCTTACAACAATGAATTCCTCGACTTGATGGCACCGTCATCAAGAAGACGGCAAGAAACCATAATCAAAGCCATCGAACTCAATTTAACGACACCTTCGTAACAACGGTCTTTCAACAATAAAAATCAAAGATGCGAATCATGCTTCCAAGACCCACAATTCACTCACTCTTATCATCCAAGTTCCTCAATTCACTAGTATACTAGCATAGCATTCAGACTACTCGAAGTGGTGTCACGATTGACATCAATTCAACACAGAACACCCATAACACCCAGTAAATATCAAATTATCGCAACACTAACAAATGGGAGTTGCAATAATTCTGACAAATACAACAACACAAACGCACCCATGAACCAGTTCACCAAACCAGACGGATATCAGTATTTGCACACGCTCGATTTCAAGTTTCAGTCAACATTCGTTCCCGCAGCCACAGACAGAAAGTACAGCGACTCAACAACCAAGTTGATAACAATATGTTGATAAATCTCAATGAATAACTCACTAACTTGGCAAAGACGAAGACCGTTGCTGATACTTTCGTGTGGTCAGCATGTCACATACCCAAACATAGTTCAGAGATCGACCTAGAGCAACTAGAACGCAGCACCGCCAAGTATAGACCGACAACGCACCAAAATCGAAGAAAATCGACTCACCAAGTGAAATTTAGGGAGGAGACTGACGAGTACTCACCTGAAACGAGATAAGAGCTTCAAAATCGACCTAAGTGCACCATCAATTCGATCTAAATGCTTGTGAATAAGAACACCCCAATTTCTAGGGTTTTATGTCCCAAAATCGAAATTGCTGCAGATTGGAGTGGGCAATGGGGTTATAGTGGTTGTTCAGGGTGAAGGCGCGGCGTGGTGGGGCGGCCGTCGGCGCCGGTGGAGGGAGGTCGTTGACAGAGGAGGGGTCGGGCTGAGGGCTGCTCGGCTCTTTCGTTCTCACTCTATCTCACTGCTGTTTTTTTTTTTTTTTTTTTTTTTTCGAAGTTGACTGAATGAATACAAAGAAAGAGGAAGTTGCCCGCCAGACCACTTTATAGCCCGCCAAGAGTCGCGTATAAGTTACGCCTCTCTCTGTTTTTTTTTCCGTTTCTCGCGCGCTTCCCACGACTTGTCCGCCTCTTACTCGTGGAAAACTTTCTGTGACTTCATCTCTCCTTTTTTTTTTCTTTTTTTTTTAAATCATGAAAAGCACACACGAATAGAAGGGCTTCGGGTCGTCATTCTTAAGTTCAAATTTCCTGAAACATTTAACAAACCGTCACGAGCACCCATTTAAGAAATAAAAACTAAACTAAAATGCAAAAATAAAACGATAAATCAAGGGTTGCCTCCCCGATAGCGCTTTTGTTTAACGTCGTTCGCTCGACGCTTTTTTTCAAACCTCATTATCCAAATGTTAATTCAAGAGCGGAACAACTCAATGTTCGGAGTAACCTGTCAAACATGCTCGCAAACACACCGTACAAGTGATAATAACAAATAGAAATCAAGTTAAAGCACGTATCATCAAACAAATTATATCCATAAGTCACATCTTTCTCCGGGCTTCTAAACGTAGGCTCTATGTCACAATATGGTTCTATATACGGTGAATAATTTCCATATAAAACCGGGTCATGGAACAAAAATTGACAGGGGACATTAGGTATTAAGAGCACATAATCACCTAACTGAATTTTTAATTGCGCATTCGGTAGTGAGAACGCATCAATTTGCTCAATTATCTCATCCCTTACCTCTTTCTCCTCACATTCCTCCCCCTCTTGCTCATCCTCCACAATCACACTAGACGAATCCTCTAGAATTACATTATCATCCAAATCGGGAGAGGGAGCACAAACACTCGAATCACAATCCTCATCCTCCTCATCATCATCCCAAAAACTGTCATCGCTATCAACATCAGAAATCTTATGGGAATCGCTAACCTCAGGTTTAACGGGAGGGGGTGTATCAAATTCAAGCTCATACTCCGATGCAGATTCATCAAAACTAAACACATGATCATCTCGTGCCTCAAGTCTAGATAAAGCTTCTGCCATTTGTGTAACCTGGCTCTCAAGGTTTTGGATACTAGCCCTAGTATCTTGTTGGATTTGCATCACATTAATCGTAAGGGCTCTAATCATTTCCTCTGTAGACATAGATGAACTAGGTGGGGTGTTCAAGGTTTCTCTAGGCCTTGTTAGAGCTCTCCTATGGGGTGAATTGTACAACTCCCATTGTTCCGTGTCATGAGCTAAATATAGGAAGAAATCCCACTTCTCCTCATAACTTAAGCCATCAATGAACCTCCCTTCGGTCATATTATCCACATGACCTGCAGTTTCCTCATTCAAACCGTTATATATCACATGACAAAGCTCCCAAGTTTGATAAGGATAACGACAACGACTAACATACTCATAGAGCCTATTAAAATACTTAAAGAACAATTCATTCTCGTACTGAGGAAAATACTTGGTAGCCATCGAAACTCTACACTAAGACACAAAAATTAAACTATTGCCTTCCCAAGAATCCGCCAAATTTGACGGCTTAAAGTCGTATGTCAGTCAAAGTAAATTTATAATCACTTACTCGACTAACTACTAAAATAGCAATATAGTGAAAGTAAGGGTCGAACCCACAGAAGGACTAAGCTAATTAATGTGTATGATAATGCAGAGTAAAAATGCTTAGAATTAAAGGGGGGATTTTTATTAAAATTCCTAAGCTAAACAACTAGAACGTAAAAACAATTACTCCGTAATAAACTAAGCAAATCAATAGAGAGAAATACTTGACACGAAACGAAATCCACGAACGATAAAATCACTGATCACTGAAAACAATTAAACTATTAATCCTGAGCACTTTATTGTGGAAGTCAATATAGTTCATTTATATTAACTAACGTATTCTCTCGTAAGTCAGTAATTAGGTCAAAACGGATGCCCTAAATTACCCTTTCTAAGACTAACCCAAATCACGCGATATCAAGTTCAAGTCAATAGAAGAATCAGCACGAGAATCAATAAAGATAACTAATACCAACAACGCAGTTGATACTCGAGTCACAAATTCAATTACTTTTATGATTAACTTACGACAAACTGAGTACGATAAATCAATCACAATTGCTACTGCGATTAGATTAATACAGCAAACTGAGCCAATAATCAAATCTAGCATATGAATTAATAATAAACCCTAATTAGTTGATCACTCTAATCAAGATTAAAATCAATAATTAAAACAAGCAATTGAATAATACTCAAGAGAAAGTAGAGAAATTGAAATCTCACAGATTAATTACCGACGCTTCAATCGATCGTATCAAGTTTGAGAATTAGTTACACATGGTCTTGAGAGAAAAATCCCCCAAATTATTATTATTATAGAAGTAAAAAGCTAATTAGCACTCCTGTAAAACTAATTAATTGAAAAGCTAAATAATGAATGTCCTCCTAAAACTAAGGAATGAATAATATAATATATAACTAATAAAAGATTACGAAATATAATAAAAGATAGAATACTGCTCTAGGTTTTTTTGTGTAATCATTAGGTCCACCAATTTCCTAAAACTCAAATAACAATAATAATGAGCTGGAGCTTCCAAAACTGCCGCACTCAGCAGCCTTTCCCGCGAGTCAGTCGCCCATCGCCCACATGGTACTCGCCATTTGCACAAAACTTCATCCAAGCTTCCTCCAAATTCCGTCTCGCTTCGTCCTCGTCATAATTAACACACTTTCGAACACAATATAACGTCGCAAACTCGAATAATACCAAATCACTCGTAAGTCACAAAATCATCGTAAAATCACATTTAAACCTTCCGAAATGCGCTCAAAACAACGCTCCTAATACCGACTAAATACGACTCATCAAACTCCCCCATGCTTAAGCTTTTGCTCGTCCTCGAGTAAACTCAACGAACGCCATACTAATCAAACCTACACTAGCTCACAAGAAAAACGCAAGGGGCACAATGACAAGATAAGTCGTGCTCTCAACCCATCCTCCAACTCCCTCTAATGGCTCAAGTAGTAGCCATTCACACTCAACTCACACTCTAACATCAACAACTAGTGAAATTTAGGAAACAAATACCCATCGACTCAACGGCAAACGTGACAATGATGACAGAAGCCCAACTACGCCCCTTATTTCTCCATCCTAGCCCGCTCGCTTGTGCTACTAATGTTCTCCCGTGACAAATAGCAAATGTCACACACACATACAACCCACACAAGCGAGCACCTATACGCCTCTACTCCGTACAACAAATCAAAACCCAATCGCATGAGAGGTGCCTGCAGCTTCGTGCACCGCGATTACGCCTCATCGTAGCCACTAACCTACCCTTCCGACCTTCTTTGTCACCCTTCTTATGTCGCCACGCCGGTAAAATAGGAAGTATTAGAGCATTTTTTTTCCTAAATCTCTCATTTTGCCTAGAGTGCCCGCCCTTGCGGGTTTCACTCTAGCTTTTCACCTCACTTCTACTCTCGTGGCACGCAACTCGATTCTTCATTTTACTCGGAGCGCCCACCCTTGTGGGTTTCACTCCGCCCTCGGCCACATATCCCAATTTTGCCTAGGCGCCCTTTCGGGTTTTCACCTAGCCGGGATTCACTTTATTCGTATTTTTTGTTTTTTTTTCTGTTTTTTTTTTTTTTTTTTTTCAAATAAAAGCAAACACAAGCGTACAAATGAAAGAAAATACACATCACAAGTGATTCTCCCCCCACACTTAATTGACACATTGTCCTCAATGTGATGAACTGAAGGACACATAATATGGGAGTAAACTCACAGAACTACCATCTTTTCCTCATTATTTTTCATCCAGCAAAGCTCATACTCCGTAATTCTCAAGCTCGAGCTTACAACAATGAATTCCCTCAACTTGATGGCACCGTCATCAGCAAGACGGTGTAAGAAACCATAATCAAAGCCATCAGAACTCAATTTAACGACACCTTCAGAACAACGGTCTTTCAACAACAAAAATCAGCATGCGAATCATACTTCCAAGACCCACAATTCACTCACTCTTATCATCCAAGTTCCTCAATTCACTAGTATACTAGCATAGCATTCAGACTACTCGAAGTGGTGTCACGATTGACATCAATTCAACACAGAACACCCATAACACCCAGTAAATATCAAATTATCGCAACACTAACAGCGTGGGAGTTGCAATAATTCTGTCAAATACTACAACACAAACGCACCCATGAACCAGTTCACCAAACCAGACGGATATCAGTATTTGCACACGCTCGATTTCAAGTTTCAGTCAACATTCGTTCCCGCAGCCACAGACAGAAAGTACAGCGACTCAACAACCAAGTTGATAACAATATGTTGATAAATCTCAATGAATAACTCACTAACTTGGCAAAGACGAAGACCGTTGCTGATACTTTCGTGTGGTCAGCATGTCACATACCCAAACATAGTTCAGAGATCGACCAAGAGCAACTAGAACGCAGCACCGCCAAGTATAGACCGACAACGCACCAAAATCGAAGAAAATCGACTCACCAAGTGAAATTTAGGGAGGAGACTGACGAGTACTCACCTGAAACGAGATAAGAGCTTCAAAATCGACCTAAGTGCACCATCAATTCGATCTAAAAGCTTGTGAATAAGAACACCCCAATTTCTAGGGTTTTATGTCCCAAAATCGAAATTGCTGCAGATTGGAGTGGGCAATGGGGTTATAGTGGTTGTTCAGGGTGAAGGCGCGGCGTGGTGGGGCGGCCGTCGGCGCCGGTGGAGGGAGGTCGTTGACAGAGGAGGGGTCGGGCTGAGGGCTGCTCGGCTCTTTCGTTCTCACTCTATCTCACTGCTGTTTTTTTTTTTTTTTTTTTTTTTTCGAAGTTGACTGAATGAATACAAAGAAAGGGGAAGTTGCCCGCGCCCAGCCCGCCTATAGCCCGCCAGTAGGTCGCGTATAAGTTCTGCCCTCTCTCTGTTTTTTTTTCCGTTTCTCGCGCGCTTCCCACGACTTGTCCGCCTCTTACTCGCGGAAAACTTTCTGTGACTTCATCTCTCCTTTTTTTTTTCTTTTTTTTTTTAAATCATGAAAAGCACACACGAATAGAAGGGCTTCGGGTCGTCATTCTTAAGTTCAAATTTCCTGAAACATTTAACAAACCGTCACGAGCACCCATTTAAGAAATAAAAACTAAACTAAAATGCAAAAATAAAACGATAAATCAAGGGTTGCCTCCCCGATAGCGCTTTTGTTTAACGTCGTTCGCTCGACGCTTTTTTTCAAACCTCATTATCCAAATGTTAATTCAAGAGCGGAACAACTCAATGTTCGGAGTAACCTGTCAAACATGCTCGCAAACACACCGTACAAGTGATAATAACAAATAGAAATCAAGTTAAAGCACGTATCATCAAACAAATTATATCCATAAGTCACATCTTTCTCCGGGCTTCTAAACGTAGGCTCTATGTCACAATATGGTTCTATATACGGTGAATAATTTCCATATAAAACCGGGTCATGGAACAAAAATTGACAGGGGACATTAGGTATTAAGAGCACATAATCACCTAACTGAATTTTTAATTGCGCATTCGGTAGTGAGAACGCATCAATTTGCTCAATTATCTCATCCCTTACCTCTTTCTCCTCACATTCCTCCCCCTCTTGCTCATCCTCCACAATCACACTAGACGAATCCTCTAGAATTACATTATCATCCAAATCGGGAGAGGGAGCACAAACACTCGAATCACAATCCTCATCCTCCTCATCATCATCCCAAAAACTGTCATCGCTATCAACATCAGAAATCTTATGGGAATCGCTAACCTCAGGTTTAACGCGAGGGGGTGTATCAAATTCAAGCTCATACTCCGATGCAGATTCATCAAAACTAAACACATGATCATCTCGTGCCTCAAGTCTAGATAAAGCTTCTGCCATTTGTGTAACCTGGCTCTCAAGGTTTTGGATACTAGCCCTAGTATCTTGTTGGATTTGCATCACATTAATCGTAAGGGCTCTAATCATTTCCTCTGTAGACATAGATGAACTAGGTGGGGTGTTCAAGGTTTCTCTAGGCCTTGTTAGAGCTCTCCTATGGGGTGAATTGTACAACTCCCATTGTTCCGTGTCATGAGCTAAATATAGGAAGAAATCCCACTTCTCCTCATAACTTAAGCCATCAATGAACCTCCCTTCTGGTCATATTATCCACATGACCTCAGCTTCCTCATTCAAACCGTTATATATCACATGACAAAGCTCCCAAGTTTGATAAGGATAACGACAACGACTAACATACTCATAGAGCCTATTAAAATACTTAAAGAACAATTCATTCTCAGATCGAGGAAAATACTTGGTAGCCATCGAAACTCTACACTAAGACACAAAAATTAAACTATTGCCTTCCCGCAAGAATCAGCGCCAAATTTGACGGCTTAAAGTCGTATGTCGTCAAAGTAAATTTATAATCACTTACTCGACTAACTACTAAAATAGCAATATAGTGAAAGTAAGGGTCGAACCCACGCAGAAGGACTAAGCTAATTAATGTGTATGATAATGCAGAGTAAAAGTAACCGAATTAAAGGGGGATTTTTATTAAAATTCCTAAGCTAAACAACTAGAACGTAAAAACAATTACTCCGTAATAAACTAAGCAAATCAATAGAGAGAAATACTTGACACGAAACGAAATCCACGAACGATAAAATCACTGATCACTGAAAACAATTAAACTATTAATCCTGAGCACTTTATTGTGGAAGTCAATATAGTTCATTTATATTAACTAACGTATTCTCTCGTAAGTCAGTAATTAGGTCAAAACGGATGCCCTAAATTACCCTTTCTAAGACTAACCCAAATCACGCGATATCAAGTTCAAGTCAATAGAAGAATCAAAGACGAGAATCAATAAAGATAACTAATACCAACAACGCAGTTGATACTCGAGTCACAAATTCAATTACTTTTATGATTAACTTACGACAAACTGAGTACGATAAATCAATCACAATTGCTACCGCGATTAGATTAATACAGCAAACTGAGCCAATAATCAAATCTAGCATATGAATTAATAATAAACCCTAATTAGTTGATCACTGTAATCAAGATTAAAATCAATAATTAAAACAAGCAATTGAATAATACTCAAGAGAAAGTAGAGAAATTGAAATCTCACAGATTAATTACCGACGCTTCAATCGATCGTATCAAGTTTGAGAATTAGTTACACATGGTCTTGAGAGAAAAATCCCCCAAATTATTATTATTATAGAAGTAAAAAGCTAATTAGCACTCCTGTAAAACTAATTAATTGAAAAGCTAAATAATGAATGTCCTCCTAAAACTAAGGAATGAATAATATAATATATAACTAATAAAAGATTACGAAATATAATAAAAGATAGAATACTGCTCTAGGTTTTTTTGTGTAATCATTAGGTCCACCAATTTCCTAAAACTCAAATAACAATAATAATGAGCTGGAGCTTCCAAAACTGCCGCACTCAGCAGCCTTTCCCGCGAGTCAGTCGCCCATCGCCCACATGGTACTCGCCATTTGCACAAAACTTCATCCAAGCTTCCTCCAAATTCCGTCTCGCTTCGTCCTCGTCATAATTAACACACTTTCGAACACAATATAACGTCGCAAACTCGAATAATACCAAATCACTCGTAAGTCACAAAATCATCGTAAAATCACATTTAAACCTTCCGAAATGCGCTCAAAACAACGCTCCTAATACCGACTAAATACGACTCATCAAACTCCCCCATGCTTAAGCTTTTGCTCGTCCTCGAGTAAACTCAACGAACGCCATACTAATCAAACCTACACTAGCTCACAAGAAAAACGCAAGGGGCACAATGACAAGATAAGTCGTGCTCTCAACCCATCCTCCAACTCCCTCTAATGGCTCAAGTAGTAGCCATTCACACTCAACTCACACTCTAACATCAACAACTAGTGAAATTTAGGAAACAAATACCCATCGACTCAACGGCAAACGTGACAATGATGACAGAAGCCCAACTACGCCCCTTATTTCTCCATCCTAGCCCGCTCGCTTGTGCTACTAATGTTCTCCCGTGACAAATAGCAAATGTCACACACACATACAACCCACACAAGCGAGCACCTATACGCCTCTACTCCGTACAACAAATCAAAACCCAATCGCATGAGAGGTGCCTGCAGCTTCGTGCACCGCGATTACGCCTCATCGTAGCCACTAACCTACCCTTCCGACCTTCTTTGTCACCCTTCTTATGTCGCCACGCCGGTAAAATAGGAAGTATTAGAGCATTTTTTTTCCTAAATCTCTCATTTTGCCTAGAGTGCCCGCCTCATGTTTCACTCTAGCTTTTCACCTCACTTCTACTCGTGGCACGCAACTCGATTCTTCATTTTACTCTGAGCGCCCACCCTTGGGTTTCACTCCGCCTCTACCACATATCCCAATTTTGCCTAGGCGCCCTTTCGGGTTTTCACCTAGCCGGGATTCACTTTATTCGTATTTTTTGTTTTTTTTTCTGTTTTTTTTTTTTTTTTTTTTTTTCAAATAAAAGCAAACACAAGCGTACAAATGAAAGAAAATACACATCACAAGTGATTCTCCCCCCACACTTAATTGACACATTGTCCTCAATGTGATGAACTGAAGGACACATAATATGGGAGTAAACTCACAGAACTACCATCTTTTCCTCATTATTTTTCATCCAGCAAAGCTCATACTCCGTAATTCTCAAGCTCGAGCTTACAACAATGAATTCCCTCAACTTGATGGCACCGTCATCAGCAAGACGGTGTAAGAAACCATAATCAAAGCCATCAGAACTCAATTTAACGACACCTTCAGAACAACGGTCTTTCAACAACAAAAATCAGCATGCGAATCATGCTTCCAAGACCCACAATTCACTCACTCTTATCATCCAAGTTCCTCAATTCACTAGTATACTAGCATAGCATTCAGACTACTCGAAGTGGTGTCACGATTGACATCAATTCAACACAGAACACCCATAACACCCAAGAAATATCAAATTATCGCAACACTAACGGCGTGGGAGTTGCAATAATTCACAAATACAACAACACAAACGCACTCCATGAACCGCTTCACCAAACCGCATTTGGATATCAAGATTTGCACACGCCGATTTCAAGTTTCGCCAACATTCGTTCCCGCAGCCTACGCATGTAAAGTACAAATGACTCAACAACCAAGTTGATAACAATATGTTGATAAATCTCAATGAATAACTCACTAACTTGGCAAAGACGAAGACCGTTGCTGATACTTTCGTGTGGTCAGCATGTCACATACCCAAACATAGTTCAGAGATCGACCAAGAGCAACTAGAACGCAGCACCGCCAAGTATAGACCGACAACGCACCAAAATCGAAGAAAATCGACTCACCAAGTGAAATTTAGGGAGGAGACTGACGAGTACTCACCTGAAACGAGATAAGAGCTTCAAAATCGACCTAAGTGCACCATCAATTCGATCTAAAAGCTTGTGAATAAGAACACCCCAATTTCTAGGGTTTTATGTCCCAAAATCGAAATTGCTGCAGATTGGAGTGGGCAATGGGGTTATAGTGGTTGTTCAGGGTGAAGGCGCGGCGTGGTGGGGCGGCCGTCGGCGCCGGTGGAGGGAGGTCGTTGACAGAGGAGGGGTCGGGCTGAGGGCTGCTCGGCTCTTTCGTTCTCACTCTATCTCACTGTTGTTTTTTTTTTTTTTTTTTTTTTTTTTTTCGAAGTTGACTGAATGAATACAAAGAAAGGGGAAGTTGCCCGCGCCCAGCCCGCCTATAGCCCGCCAGTAGGTCGCGTATAAGTTCTGCCCTCTCTCTGTTTTTTTTTCCGTTTCTCGCGCGCTTCCCACGACTTGTCCGCCTCTTACTCGCGGAAAACTTTCTGTGACTTCATCTCTCCTTTTTTTTTTTCTTTTTTTTTTTAAATCATGAAAAGCACACACGAAGAGAAGGGCTTCGGGTCGTCATTCTTAAGTTCAAATTTCCTGAAACATTTAACAAACCGTTACAAGCACCCATTAACTAAAAGAAAACTAAACTAAAATGCAAAAATGAAAACATAAAATCAAGGGTTGCCTCCCCGATAGCGCTTTTGTTTAACGTCGTTCGCTCGACGCCTTTCTCAAACCTCATTATCCAAATGTTAATTCACGAGCGAAACAACTTAATGCTCGGAGTAACCTGTCAAACATGCTAGCAAACCCACCGTAAAAGTGATAATAGCAAATAGAAATCAAGTTAAAGCACGTATCATCAAACAAATTATATCCATAAGTCACATCTTTCTCCGGGCTTCTAAACGTAGGCTCTATGTCACAATATGGTTCTATATACGGTGAATAATTTCCATATAAAACCGGGTCATGGAACAAAAATTGACAGGGGACATTAGGTATTAAGAGCACATAATCACCTAACTGAATTTTTAATTGCGCATTCGGTAGTGAGAACGCATCAATTTGCTCAATTATCTCATCCCTTACCTCTTTCTCCTCACATTCCTCCCCCTCTTGCTCATCCTCCACAATCACACTAGACGAATCCTCTAGAATTACATTATCCTCCAAATCGGAGAGGGAGCACAAACACTCGAATCACAATCCTCATCCTCCTCATCATCATCCCAAAAACTGTCATCGCTATCAACATCAGAAATCTTATGGGAATCGCTAACCTCAGGTTTAACGGGAGGGGGTGTATCAAATTCAAGCTCATACTCCGATGCATTCATCAAAACTAAACACATGATCATCTCGTGCCTCAAGTCTAGATAAAGCTTCTGCCATTTGTGTAACCTGGCTCTCAAGGTTTTGGATACTAGCCCTAGTATCTTGTTGGATTTGCATCACATTAATCGTAAGGGCTCTAATCATTTCCTCTGTAGACATAGATGAACTAGGTGGGGTGTTCAAGGTTTCTAGGCCTTGTTAGAGCTCTCCTATGGGGTGAATTGTACAACTCCCATTGTTCCGTGTCATGAGCTAAATATAGGAAGAAATCCCACTTCTCCTCATAACTTAAGCCATCAATGAACCTCCCTTCGGTCATATTATCCACATGACCTGCAGTTTCCTCATTCAAACCGTTATATATCACATGACAAAGCTCCCAAGTTTGATAAGGATAACGACAACGACTAACATACTCATAGAGCCTATTAAAATACTTAAAGAACAATTCATTCTCGTACTGAGGAAAATACTTGGTAGCCATCGAAACTCTACACTAAGACACAAAAATTAAACTATTGCCTTCCCCGGCAACGGCGCCAAATTTGACGGGCTTAAAGTCGTATGCCGTCAAAGTAAATTTATAATCACTTACTCGACTAACTACTAAAATAGCAATATAGTGAAAGTAAGGGTCGAACCCACAGAGAAGGACTAAGCTAATTAATGTGTATGATAATGCAGAGTAAAAGTAACCGAATTAAAGGGGGGATTTTTATTAAAATTCCTAAGCTAAACAACTAGAACGTAAAAACAATTACTCCGTAATAAACTAAGCAAATCAATAGAGAGAAATACTTGACACGAAACGAAATCCACGAACGATAAAATCACTGATCACTGAAAACAATTAAACTATTAATCCTGAGCACTTTATTGTGGAAGTCAATATAGTTCATTTATATTAACTAACGTATTCTCTCGTAAGTCAGTAATTAGGTCAAAACGGATGCCCTAAATTACCCTTTCTAAGACTAACCCAAATCACGCGATATCAAGTTCAAGTCAATAGAAGAATCAGCACGAGAATCAATAAAGATAACTAATACCAACAACGCAGTTGATACTGAGTCACAAATTCAATTACTTTTATGATTAACTTACGACAACCGAGTACGATAAATCAATCACAATTGCTACCGCGATTAGATTAATACAGCAAACTGAGCCAATAATCAAATCTAGCATATGAATTAATAATAAACCCTAATTAGTTGATCACTCTAATCAAGATTAAAATCAATAATTAAAACAAGCAATTGAATAATACTCAAGAGAAAGTAGAGAAATTGAAATCTCACAGATTAATTACCGACGCATCAATCGATCGTATCAAGTTTGAGAATTAGTTACACATGGTCTTGAGAGAAAAATCCCCAAATTATTATTATTATAGAAGTAGCAATCTGATTAGCACACCTGTAAAACTAATTAATTGAAAAGCTAAATAATGAATGTCCTCCTAAATCTAAGGAATGAATAATATAATATATAACTAATAAAAGATTACGAAATATAATAAAAGATAGAATATCGCTCTAGGTTTTTTGTGTAATCATTAGGTCCACCAATTTCCTAAAACTCAAATAACAATAATAATGAGTCGAGTTTCCAAAACCGCCGCAAGACTCAAAGAAATTTCTTCCCGCGAGTCACGCCTATCGCCCACATGGTACTCGCCATTTGCACAAAACTTCATCCAAGCTTCCTCCAAATTCGCCTCGCCGTCCTCGTCATAATTAACACACTTTCGAACACAATATAACGCCGCAAACTCGAATAATGCCAAATCACTCGTAAGTCACAAAATCATCGTGAAAATCACATTTAAACCTTCCAAATGCGCCAAAACAACGCTCCTAATACCGACTAAATACGACTCATCAAACTCCCCCATGCTTAAGCTTTTGCTCGTCCTCGAGTAAACTCAACGAACGCCATACTAATCAAACCTACACTAGCTCACAAGAAAAACGCAAGGGGCACAATGACAAGATAAGTCGTGCTCTCAACCCATCCTCCAACTCCCTCTAATGGCTCAAGTAGTAGCCATTCACACTCAACTCACACTCTAACATCAACAACTAGTGAAATTTAGGAAACAAATACCCATCGACTCAACGGCAAACGTGACAATGATGACAGAAGCCCAACTACGCCCCTTATTTCTCCATCCTAGCCCGCTCGCTTGTGCTACTAATGTTCTCCCGTGACAAATAGCAAATGTCACACACACATACAACCCACACAAGCGAGCACCTATACGCCTCTACTCCGTACAACAAATCAAAACCCAATCGCATGAGAGGTGCCTGCAGCTTCGTGCACCGCGATTACGCCTCATCGTAGCCACTAACCTACCCTTCCGACCTTCTTTGTCACCCTTCTTATGTCGCCACGCCGGTAAAATAGGAAGTATTAGAGCATTTTTTTTTCCTAAATCTCTCATTTTGCCTAGAGTGCCCGCCCTTGCGGGTTTCACTCTAGCTTTTCACCTCACTTCTACTCTCGTGGCACGCAACTCGATTCTTCATTTTACTCGGAGCGCCCACCCTTGTGGGTTTCACTCCGCCCTCGGCCACATATCCCAATTTTGCCTAGGCGCCCTTTCGGGTTTTCACCTAGCCGGGATTCACTTTATTCGTATTTTTTGTTTTTTTTCTGTTTTTTTTTTTTTTTTCAAATAAAAGCAAACACAAGCGTACAAATGAAAGAAAATACACATCACAAGTGATTCTCCCCCCACACTTAATTGACACATTGTCCTCAATGTGATGAACTGAAGGACACATAATATGGGAGTAAACTCACAGAACTACCATCTTTTCCTCATTATTTTTCATCCAGCAAAGCTCATACTCCGTAATTCTCAAGCTCGAGCTTACAACAATGAATTCCCTCAACTTGATGGCACCGTCATCAGCAAGACGGTGTAAGAAACCATAATCAAAGCCATCAGAACTCAATTTAACGACACCTTCAGAACAACGGTCTTTCAACAATAAAAATCAGCATGCGAATCATACTTCCAAGACCCACAATTCACTCACTCTTATCATCCAAGTTCCTCAATTCACTAGTATACTAGCATAGCATTCAGACTACTCGAAGTGGTGTCACGATTGACATCAATTCAACACAGAACACCCATAACACCCAGTAAATATCAAATTATCGCAACACTAACAGCGTGGGAGTTGCAATAATTCTGTCAAATACAACAACACAAACGCACCCATGAACCAGTTCACCAAACCAGACGGATATCAGTATTTGCACACGCTCGATTTCAAGTTTCAGTCAACATTCGTTCCCGCAGCCACAGACAGAAAGTACAGCGACTCAACAACCAAGTTGATAACAATATGTTGATAAATCTCAATGAATAACTCACTAACTTGGCAAAGACGAAGACCGTTGCTGATACTTTCGTGTGGTCAGCATGTCACATACCCAAACATAGTTCAGAGATCGACCAAGAGCAACTAGAACGCAGCACCGCCAAGTATAGACCGACAACGCACCAAAATCGAAGAAAATCGACTCACCAAGTGAAATTTAGGGAGGAGACTGACGAGTACTCACCTGAAACGAGATAAGAGCTTCAAAATCGACCTAAGTGCACCATCAATTCGATCTAAATGCTTGTGAATAAGAACACCCCAATTTCTAGGGTTTTATGTCCCAAAATCGAAATTGCTGCAGATTGGAGTGGGCAATGGGGTTATAGTGGTTGTTCAGGGTGAAGGCGCGGCGTGGTGGGGCGGCCGTCGGCGCCGGTGGAGGGAGGTCGTTGACAGAGGAGGGGTCGGGCTGAGGGCTGCTCGGCTCTTTCGTTCTCACTCTATCTCACTGCTATTTTTTTTTTTTTTTTTTTTTTTCGAAGTTGACTGAATGAATACAAAGAAAGGGGAAGTTGCCCGCGCCCAGCCCGCCTATAGCCCGCCAGTAGGTCGCGTATAAGTTCTGCCCTCTCTCTGTTTTTTTTTCCGTTTCTCGCGCGCTTCCCACGACTTGTCCGCCTCTTACTCGCGGAAAACTTTCTGTGACTTCATCTCTCCTTTTTTTTTTCTTTTTTTTTTAAATCATGAAAAGCACACACGAATAGAAGGGCTTCGGGTCGTCATTCTTAAGTTCAAATTTCCTGAAACATTTAACAAACCGTCACGAGCACCCATTTAAGAAATAAAAACTAAACTAAAATGCAAAAATAAAACGATAAATCAAGGGTTGCCTCCCCGATAGCGCTTTTGTTTAACGTCGTTCGCTCGACGCTTTTTTTCAAACCTCATTATCCAAATGTTAATTCAAGAGCGGAACAACTCAATGTTCTGAGTAACTCATCAAACATGCTCGCAAACACACCGCATAAGTGATAATAACAAATAGAAATCAAGTTAAAGCACGTATCATCAAACAAATTATATCCATAAGTCACATCTTTCTCAAGCTTCTAAACGTAGGCTCTATGTCACAATATGGTTCTATATACGGTGAATAATTTCCATATAAAACCGGTCATGGAAAAAATTGACAGGGACATTAGGTATTAAGAGCACATAATCACCTAATCAATTTTTAATTGCGATTCTAGAGTGAACGCATCAATTTGCTCAATTATCTCATCCCTTACCTCTTTCTCCTCACATTCCTCCCCCTCTTGCTCATCCTCCACAATCACACTAGACGAATCCTCTAGAATTACATTATCATCCAAATCGGGAGAGGGAGCACAAACACTCGAATCACAATCCTCATCCTCCTCATCATCATCCCAAAAACTGTCATCGCTATCAACATCAGAAATCTTATGGGAATCGCTAACCTCAGGTTTAACGGGAGGGGGTGTATCAAATTCAAGCTCATACTCCGATGCAGATTCATCAAAACTAAACACATGATCATCTCGTGCCTCAAGTCTAGATAAAGCTTCTGCCATTTGTGTAACCTGGCTCTCAAGGTTTTGGATACTAGCCCTAGTATCTTGTTGGATTTGCATCACATTAATCGTAAGGGCTCTAATCATTTCCTCTGTAGACATAGATGAACTAGGTGGGGTGTTCAAGGTTTCTCTAGGCCTTGTTAGAGCTCTCCTATGGGGTGAATTGTACAACTCCCATTGTTCCGTGTCATGAGCTAAATATAGGAAGAAATCCCACTTCTCCTCATAACTTAAGCCATCAATGAACCTCCCTTCGGTCATATTATCCACATGACCTGCAGTTTCCTCATTCAAACCGTTATATATCACATGACAAAGCTCCCAAGTTTGATAAGGATAACGACAACGACTAACATACTCATAGAGCCTATTAAAATACTTAAAGAACAATTCATTCTCGTACTGAGGAAAATACTTGGTAGCCATCGAAACTCTACACTAAGACACAAAAATTAAACTATTGCCTTCCCCGGCAACGGCGCCAAATTTGACGGGCTTAAAGTCGTATGCCGTCAAAGTAAATTTATAATCACTTACTCGACTAACTACTAAAATAGCAATATAGTGAAAGTAAGGGTCGAACCCACAGAGAAGGACTAAGCTAATTAATGTGTATGATAATGCAGAGTAAAAGTAACCGAATTAAAGGGGGGATTTTTATTAAAATTCCTAAGCTAAACAACTAGAACGTAAAAACAATTACTCCGTAATAAACTAAGCAAATCAATAGAGAGAAATACTTGACACGAAACGAAATCCACGAACGATAAAATCACTGATCACTGAAAACAATTAAACTATTAATCCTGAGCACTTTATTGTGGAAGTCAATATAGTTCATTTATATTAACTAACGTATTCTCTCGTAAGTCAGTAATTAGGTCAAAACGGATGCCCTAAATTACCCTTTCTAAGACTAACCCAAATCACGCGATATCAAGTTCAAGTCAATAGAAGAATCAAAGACGAGAATCAATAAAGATAATCGATACCAACAACGCAGTTGATACTGAGTCACAAATTCAATTACTTTTATGATTAACTTACGACAAACCGAGTACGATAAATCAATCACAATTGCTCGCGATTAGATTAATACAGCAAACTGAGCCAATAATCAAATCTAGCATATGAATTAATAATAAACCCTAATTAGTTGATCACTCTAATCAAGATTAAAATCAATAATTAAAACAAGCAATTGAATAATACTCAAGAGAAAGTAGAGAAATTCAAATCTCACAGATTAATTACCGACGCTTCAATCGATCGTATCAAGTTTGAGAATTAGTTACACATGGTCTTGAGAGAAAAATCCCCCAAATTATTATTATTATAGAAGTAAAAAGCTAATTAGCACTCCTGTAAAACTAATTAATTGAAAAGCTAAATAATGAATGTCCTCCTAAAACTAAGGAATGAATAATATAATATATAACTAATAAAAGATTACGAAATATAATAAAAGATAGAATACTGCTCTAGGTTTTTTTTGTGTAATCATTAGGTCCACCAATTTCCTAAAACTCAAATAACAATAATAATGAGCTGGAGCTTCCAAACCGCCGCCAAGACTCAAGAAATTCTTCCTCATGAGTCACCGCAAGACGCTTCACATGGTACTCGCCATTTGCACAAAACTTCATCCAAGCATCCTCCAAATTCCGTCTCGCTTCGTCCTCGTCATAATTAACACACTTTCGAACACAATATAACGTCGCAAACTCGAATAATACCAAATCACTCGTAAGTCACAAAATCATCGTAAAATCACATTTAAACCTTCCGAAATGCGCTCAAGCTCCTAATACCGACTAAATACGACTCATCACAAATATATGCAAAATAAGCAAAGAGACGAGACAATAGGCAAACACTTTCTT
Organism: Dianthus caryophyllus; assembly: GCA_023091065.1. Taxonomy (NCBI): domain Eukaryota; kingdom Viridiplantae; phylum Streptophyta; class Magnoliopsida; order Caryophyllales; family Caryophyllaceae; genus Dianthus; species Dianthus caryophyllus. The sequence continues at coordinate 15,671,242 of CM041527.1, read as the reverse complement.
TATTTAGTCATGAATGTTGAAAATGTTTAAATTTTAGATAAAGAGTTTAAAACTAGCTTTCAAACTCATTTTTATTCTTTGAACAATTAAATAAGTAGAATTTCTTTGAATGAAACATTTAAAGTCTAAACCTAAGTACTCTTCCTACGACGCTTCGGAGAATCCTCTTCATCTTTTGAAACGTCTGCACGAACAACTACCGAAGCAATCACTGGGTTCGGAATGCTCCTCTCGAATCCTGGGGGCTCAATAGGGCCTTCTCTATCCGCATCTTCAACCCTCTCACCCAAGCGATCCTGCACAGTCACCTTAGGCCCGAGTCGTTCTTCAAGTGGCCTAGAGGAAGACGCTCCCACGCTCGAGCTCGCCAAATCGCTGTAGTCCCGTCTTCCACGCACCGCCGCATGCGCCAACGACGGTCTTGGGCCCGTCTGTTCGCGTCTTCGCATATTCTCCCTATCCTGAGAATCCAAAGAAATACACCACCTCCGATAGAAGTCCGAGACGCGAGTAGTCTCAGAACCAGCCGGCCGAGCCCAAGTCACTCGGCTAGACCACCCTTGCACCCAAGCATCAATCATCCGGTTGTTCAGAACAACCGACTCGCATAACCGAGTATCCTGCGCTGGAATAACCTGAGCTAGGCCAACCTGCCTCATTAACCGATGTGGGTGGACCCACACGCCTCGCTCAAATCCACACAACATTATCCCGCTAGCCGCATCCGCAACCGATGGTGCCGTGATGTGACGAATGGACCACCACGACACGACCCACCTTATCATCCTCTCCCGAACGAACCCTTGGAAATAATTCGCTGATCGCTCCCGAGGCATAGCCCAATAAAGAGTACGAGTAGTCAACCCAGAAGGAACATACACATCACCTCCCGGTGGAGCCAAGACACGAAGACGCTCCATCAACCATATCTGCAGAATCCTAGCACATCCACGATACGAGCTTAGACGATTCGCATGACGGTCGTCCAAGCCTAGTATAGTTTCAGCTAAGATCAAAGCCGAAGGATCGTGGCCCAGTTCCATCTCCTCCATGACCCGTGCATACCTAGCATGGCCATGCACACCATCTTCCATCGATCCAGCGAAACAGTACCGATGCAGCAAGCAAAACCCTAAAGCTCTCCTCCTAGAGCAAGCAGAAATGCTCACGTCATTCAAATTCATGTAACGCTCGCACAACCGTCGCATGTTCACCACACCCCCTTCGAACAACCCATCCGCATGAGCATTGGTCATTGAGAGATACTGCCGTAATCTCCCATTATAGCCAAACTCACTCCTAACCGCTACTGGGGTAGTACGGTTAGACCATCCTGCTATAGCCGAAAACTCCTCTACCAACGGCATATCTCACCCCGGAACCTGAAAACATGCAGCCTAGGATCCCAATAATCAAGACAAGCGTCAAGAAAGTCAATCTCGACGCGCATCTGCCTAAAACCTATGAAGACACCCGCACCAGTCAAAGACAACGCCCTTTTTTCCGATTCACTAAGGGAAGAAGTCCACCGCTTTAAAAGACCATCAAAATGGTCCATTCTTCAAAAACAACAAAAAATATTCCTAAAAATACTAAGCTATTCAAGGGAATACACAAAAGCAAAGAAAAGAGTTGAGTTTGAATGAGGATTATGCCTCGCACCTCCCCTCTTTATATAGCAACACGAAATCTCGAATTAGGAAAATTCGATGATAAAACCGGCAGTCCAAACCGCAAGAAGGCTTGCGATTGGATGTGCCAATCGCAAGACCCCTTGCGATTACCCGTACCATCCGCAACAGATGTTGCGACTCGTAGGAGCGGCTCTATCTCCAAATTTCCATATCTTCGACTTTCCGAATCCTAGTATACACACAATTACGATGTACATCCTAATTGGGCTCCTTATGTCGGGCCTAATTACAAACAATCACACATAGATCCATCACAAACGATGATCGGTCCAACCATAACACATTTCATTTTATAGTCCGTTTTAAAGCTCATTTCGAATTTTTAACGTCTAAAATGAACTTTTTCAAACGCATTCTCAACAAAACGTTTTTCAAAGCAGAGTCTCCCACTCGGGAATCATTTTCAAATCTTTTCTAGCTACTAACTAAACAGGTACATGAAGAAATAGAAAGTGCGACAAAAACAACTACTAGTTCAAGTAACAAGAAATGAAGCGACTAAGGATGACGACGACGGAGCTCCGCGACCTCCCTCTGAAGCCGAGCCACCTCTGCCCGACTTTGACAAAGCTCACCGCCGCTTCCGCCTAAGCCATCCTCCAAATGATGGGCTGCCCGCCACAACTTCTTGTGGACATCTTTCGCAACCTGCACAAGACATTTTCAAGCACGATTTACTCCATTTTGCCTTAATTATACACTAAATTAAGACAAACTACGGGGGCTAAACCTCGAACTTGAACTTCCAAACCAAAAACAAAAACGAAGACTCCATTTTGACTCGGCCATTAAACTATAGTCAAACTAAGGGGGGTACTACAAAACCCAACCCAAAAGCTCAAGTTTGCCCTTCGTTAACCACTAACTCGGCCAAACTGGGGGCTTACATAGGATATCAATGACGAAGCCATACCTTTTTCACCTTATCACCCCAACTCTCCATCCCTGCGTCCGTAATCGCCGGCAGATACTCAGGTACGCGGAAGGTCTCCCGTGCCCCGGCGTCACCATGCTCCACCGTCAAAGGGAAGTCTGGGGGCTGGAACGCCAAGTCGGCGTCAGGCACTTGCAACATGAAGCACGACACAACAAAGTTAGGACAAAGTTAGGAAAATTTTGTTGAAAAACTAGGGAAATTTTTTGAAAATTTTCACTCTACACAAACGAACAAGACGTACCTCGATGGGTCCACTAGCCAACCTACCCCTCGCAAAATCCGCGTAATCCAGCTGATGAAGAAGGAGATTATCAGACTCTCCCTCAAGATGCAAATTTGTCTCTCGCCGACTCAAGACCCGTCTCGAAAAGAACTTTGGGAGGATCAAGTGGCACGACGAAGTCAGGATACCTCGTCTGGATCGCCAAACGCTCACCCAAGTACCAAACATACCCATACGGCGTAGCCAAGTACAACCGCTGGGAGTCACGCTCCTAAACGCACTCCACAACCCTCAGAACGCCCGGTATCGCTTCCCATGGACGCGGACGGAACTACAAGAAGAAGAAGAAACACGTGAAACGCCTTTTTCAAGCAAAATCATCTAAATACATGCTATTTAGAAAGTTTCAGTACATACCTGACCACCTCTTAACTGGTTCTGCTGCACCCGAACGAAGTCATACGACCGATTCGATACTACCGCACGCATTCCCAAGTCCATACCGCAGGATACTTTCTCTCCATCGTAGCTGCCTCTTCGGGCAGGAAGAAAGGGAAGTGACTGTAGATCCAACACTACACAAGAAACATAAAACAAGTTAGCACAAGTAAACGACATTTTGAGCAAATCAAATGAAGACAAAGAACAGTGTACCTCTAATAACAAGCCAGGAGACACGATGGGAATCCTAGACCCCCCCATCCATCTTCCGTGGCCTAACAGCATCCATGCAGAAACGGATGCACAAGCCCAGGGCCGGGGACACCCAGTCATATGCCCCGATCGCACTCCACCCGTAAGATACATCAACACCGGCAAGAGCCGCTTCTTCTCGCCGGCAAGTAGGCAGAGCCGACAAAACCACCAGCCACATACGAGCATTACGCTTGCCGCCCAAGCCCCAGGACCATGCTGAGTCTTCCCTTCGAAGTACTCCATGATATAGCTCGTCTTAACAGAATTAGGCGCCTTCCCCTGATAAGGCACCTCCAAACCAGCACCAACAGCATCAAGCACCGCCTTATCATCGATAGGCGGCGCAAAAGCAAAGTCCATGTCACGGTCGCCAAAGGGTAGACCCGTGATACTAGCAAACGAAGACAAGGTGATACCTGCCTCAAACCCCGGCAAATGGAACGTCGTGGTCGTGTCCCAATATCTATCAAGGAATGCCCGGATAACCCTCAAGTTCGCCGTGGTCCGGCTATCTATAATCTGGACCCAACGCTTAACCAACGGGCCCAGGAAAGACCTATCTATCCTCTCCCTCGTCCCGGGAGACAAAACTTCTCGATACGCCCAAATGACGGACGAAATACCAGAAAACGTCCTCATATATCCAACCTCGAGCCCGCTAAGAGCCCGATATGACAAATGACGCTCACGGTCCGCCAACAGGGTGTGACCGTCCCAATTTTTCGCGAAAGGACGGTCAACACGCGGACCATGGCTCGCACGACCTCTAGCACGAGACCCTGAAGCCTGTTAAGACTCACCCTCCTCCATGGCCTCTACCTCTCTCTCCTCCTCGCCTATCGCACCACCAGGACGCCCACGGGTGCCCATGCCTCGCCCACGACCCCTCCGGGTCGGAAAACTAATGGATCCAGGAGAAGGATCCCTCGCGCTAAAAGTACGACGCAAACTCGAACCGCCAGGAGTCGTAGGCTCCTCAGCACTAGAACCAGTACTCCGACGAGCACGAGCCCTCGTCGTAGGAGGTCCAGACCAATCCTCATATGCAATATTCCAAGAACATAAACACAAGACAGATCACAGAAGTAACAAAAATTCAAAAGAACACCCTACACAGAGCCCTTTCAGGCTCAATTCACAATTTGGCCGAAAGCCGCTCTATACACATCAAAATTTTAACTTGATGGTCTCTATACCCCACATTAACCTTCAATTACACCCCGGAACAATTAATTGCATTTTGGACTTGTCGATCAAAAACCCCTAATTTTGACCTAAGTTCTCCGTATTAATCGACTTTAAACCTCAATTTAAGGGACGATTACTAGCATTTTTCAAAAACTAACGCCATACACATACTATACTAGCCAAGGGGAACCTATGGCGAAGTTTAATTGTAATTCCGAGACCGAAAATCCGGGTCCGATTTTTGGGTCGAGACCATTTCATACGAAAATGGTCCAAGAACGTCTCAAACCATATACATTTGACACATACATTCAAGAACAACATGATACAAGGGAATGGTATCGTTCTCTAGTGATCAAACGGCGAATTTCAAGACAAAAGACGGTTTTTCATTAAAAACGTCTTTTCTACATTTCAAGGACGATCTAACAATTTACAACATCAAAATACATAAAAACAAGTAAAATGGAGTGTTACCTTGATCCATTTTGAAGTAAAGCAAGAAAAACGAGCGAAAACGGTCTTGAAATCGCAAGGAATCGGTTTTAAGAGAGAAAGAGTCGAAAATGGGAAATGAAGTTAATACACGGTATTTCCGTGTTTTATAATGAGAAAAAGCCCAAAACCCTAATCTCAAGGACGCTTGCGATTTGGGAAAGGAACCGCAAGGACGCTTGCGATTCCAGAGTTGGGCATTTTCGTGTTTTTCCTATTTTCAGGTCTAATTTGGATTTATAATCCACTTATAGCCCTTCTAGACACCTTCTCACGTTACGTCGCTCGGTTAAGGCGTCACCTAAAGTCCGCCACACTCTTAAACGAGTTTGAAGCACTATACACAACCTTTGCGTATACACTAGACATGAGCTTTTTCCTCGGACGATAATTCCCGGCGGACGTAAGCACTCTTTTATGAGATGAGCACCAGCAAAAGCACTAGCACGAAGCATGAAGCACGCACGCTCTTTTACGAGACTAAGCACGCACGCTCTTTTACGAGACAAGCAACAGCAATAGCACGCAAAGGTATTTAGCAAGCGCAGGCAGGCATGCCCTTACGAGTATGCAAGGACCGTCATGTCCCTAAACATGTTTGTCCCTCCCCGGATAAGCCCGGTTCGGAGTCCTAGTCTCACCCATAGACACATACTCCGCGCCGCTGATAGCATCGAGACTGTAACGGTCCGGAGGTTGTCGTGTAGTTTGACTTTCGCTTTAGTCCTAAGCTCAGTCAAACTGAGGGCTCTGTAGATACCCAAATCCGCACCTCCCACCAAAAACCCAGTGATGTAACGATGGACTTTTATTGCATGCTTTTATGTTGACTTAAATGGTTCTAATTATGACGAATTCGAATTAAATGATTTAAAATGCAAATGAGGTTTCTTTATGGGTCATCACTTTTAGTGTCCTTAGGTCTAGAGTCTAGTTTGTCTCGAGTTCAGGTCCTAACTGGCATGCGCACACTCTTTTTACACACCTCAAGTCTAACTGATCCTTTTACATTAACAAGGTTTGATTCGATTCACCTAAATCCCTAAATTTAGGCCCAGTCGCTAAAACCATCCTTTAGCGTTAGCAAACCCTTAGAATAGCCTCACGGAATGTCCTATTTCACAAAATACTACAAAATGCACCCTTTTTACATTTTGTGGCTCGCCCGTAATCGAGCCCGAACCCATGCCTGGCCCGTTTTCCAAGGATCAGGATTGACCAAGTCAAACCCTAAAACAAACCCTAGCAACCGTAACTTAGAGCTCAAGCAAGATTATTTCGTATAATCCTAAAAGATATTTGGAAATATACGGAGAAAAGGGTATCTTGCCCGCCCTACCAATCGCAAGGGGCATTGCGATTGGTAGGGGCTATCGCAAGACGTGTTGCGATTGCCCCAGGCAGTCGCAAGGGGTCTTGCGGCTCCCACGTCCGGTTTTATCCCTAGATTTCCTAAAATCTGCCGAACTCTACACTATAAATACAACCCTCCCTTCATTCGACAAACACACAATTTCAGAATACAATTCACACCTCAAAACTCTCTCAAAGCCTCACGCATAAACACCTTTGAATTCTTCATTTTTCTAGTGTTGAATTCTCCTTTGAAGCGAAGCCGCCAGCTTCACGATCCGAGATCGGTAATACTTAATCCTACCATGGATTAAGGTCTTTCTTTACTTCTTAGACGAGCAAGGGCCTACATTAGGCTCACCCCGAGCTTTGGTACGCAGTCCGCTTTTCATAAGGCGGCCATGCACCTCGAATACACACCCTATTCGTAACACCTTTCCAAAGTCGCATAAACAACTGACCTCTCTAAAATAAATCAATGGCTAATTGAACTTTATTTTATTGCATGCATTTAGCAAATCCTCTTATTGCATCTAAATCACTTAAAATGAATTCGTCATTAAATTGAACTGTTTTCGTTAACAAGTTAAGCATGCTTAACTGAGGGTTTTAAACAATCTCTTTTTGCATTATTTTACATCTTTATCGCAATTGTACGTAGCGTATTACTTAGGCTCATGTATCATTATTTGCATTGTTCTCAAGTCTAGTAGAGGCTATCTTTTGATAGGCTTTTCCAAAAGATCTTTCATAAAAAACATTATTTTGATTTATGCTTTAGAAAAGTACCCTCACCCGAATCCGAATCTGGTTTCACAATAACCTTAGACGGATAGGTGTCGACGTGCCTTGAACTCTAAGACGTGTCTTTGAGCAAGAGGACACGGAGGCGGGTTCTAAATTTCCCTCATAATTTAGTGGCGGCTCTAAAACAGTTTTAAAGGTTTTTCTTATTTAATCTTTTTTAACTTTACGGCCCTAGCAAGACGTCGAGTGGTTCCATGGACAGATCCCGGTACCTACACTACAACAGATCGAAACCAAAAGCTACCATGGCACTCAACAATGAAGAAAATGTCGGAGGAATCCCAACTCCTCCCCCGTCAGTGGTTACCGCAGAACATGTTCAACAGCTCAACAGCAAAATCCTTAGCCTCACTGCTGCAATCGAACAGATGGCCACAATGCAGAAACTCGAGGCCGAGAAAAATGCCAAATACCTTGCTGAAGAGGCGGAACGAAACGCTAAAAGAATCCGTTCAATGGAAGAACGCCTCACTAACTCAAAAGGGTATTCCATTTATGAGGAAACTGAACACGTCCCGAAAAGTGTCAAGTCCTTGCTACCAGCCAAGCTCTCACTCAGCGATCTCCCCATCTTCAAGGGTCATGAAAGTCCGCTGGTTCATATCAAGGATTTCAAGGCTAAAATGGCCGTCATGGGCGTAGATCCCTCAGCCTGGGCTACCCTATTCCCACATTCTTTGGACGCACAACCTAGAGCCTAGTTCTATGCTTTGGACCCACACAAGGTTACTACCTTCAAAGATATCACGGTCCAGTTCGACAATCAGTATCATGACAATAACGATACTCAGGTCTCGCTACGTACTCTGGAAGTTCTTGCACAAAAGGACAATGAAGGTTTCACTGAATACCACGCTGTATTTGGAAGAAGCTTAGTGCCCAGATACCCAACCGTCCTAAGGATACGGAACTGATCACCAAGTTCATCAACAACCTAACCCCTTCATATCAGCAGCATTTGCGTTATGGCAACTTTGACAATTTCTCTTCGCTCAGCGCTGTGGGAGAATTAATTGAAGATGATCTCCGCAAAGAAAAACTAACCAAGGCTACAGGCCGAGGTTACCAGGGCAGCTCATCACGAGCCGTCACTAAAGCTGAACCAGTCCACTGCGTCAACGCCCTGGAAGCACTAGCGGCCTCCCTAACCTACACAACGCCAACAAAATACACTGCGCCCCCTCCTAAGGCATCGTACTCATCTGCCGGGCAGACTTCGTCAAAACCACGACGAAACTTTGACCCAATCTACATGACTTACTCCAAAGCGCTGGAAAGACTTGTGAGCCGAAATGTGCTTCAACTCCTAGGACCTACTAGCGAGCCTCCTCAGGACAAGAAGCCTAAATCATGGGATCAAAATGCCTACTGTGAATTCCACAGAGGAAAGGGACACGACCGAACAATGCTTCACTTTGAAAACCATAGTTCAGGACCTGATCGATGACAATACCATCGAGAAGCCTTCTCCGGGTCCTAAACCCTCAAACCAACTCAACCCCCTGCATACCCACGCCATCTTCGTAGGTACACACCCCATCCTCGACTGTTCTCACCTGATTGTCTCAAGCGACCACGAAATCAATGGTATCTGGGATAGTTCTGATGAGGAAGATAATCGGATAGACAATAATGGCTACCTTTTTTCCCCAGAAGAAGAGGAAGAAGAAAATCAACGGCCCACGGGGATATACGGGAAAGTGCCCCGCAAATACCCGATCAGATTGTCCGACAGCGATGACAAAATAGCCTACTTGACACGCTCCGGTCGTCCGTACAGAGCCTCGCTGAGTTTACTTGAACCCCCGAGTTTTCTGTCAAAAGCAACTAGCCAGGACAAAAACAAGGGTATAGTCATGAACGAGGTAACACCACCACCTGCAACGGCTACGCCACCACCTCCAGTCACTACACCTATTCCCGCAACCACTACACCAATTCAACCACAAACTGACGTCGCATCGTCAAGTGCCACTCTAGCACCCATGCCTGAAATTGGAGACTCTATTCAAAAACAACGCCTCAAGACAAAAGCAGATATCTCAATCTGGCAACTCTTAAGGGAATCGCTAGAACACCGCGGAGCCCTTTACCGAGCCCTTCAAGTCACGCCTATGACGACAGAAATGTCACCTGAAAAACTCATCAGCCACATCACTCGTGAATGGCAAGCCAACGCCATCACTTTCTCTGACAAAGACCTCCCGCCGTTCGGAGGTACGCACAACCTAGCACTCTACATAAACGTAGAATGCCATGGCATGACACTACCCGTCGTCCTCATCGACAATGGATCCGCAGTCAACGTCCTGCCCCTAGAGACAGCTAAAAAGCTAGGAATCGAGGAAAACGACTTCATTCCCTGTGCAGACGGCGTCAAAGCCTACGATGGCACTCGTCGCAGCATAAAGGGAACTATTTCCTTTCCTATCATGACAGGACCCGTCATAAGGGAAACCGAATTCCAGATAATCGACATACCCCCCGCGTACAACATGTTATTGGGTAGACCCTGGATCCATGCGACCAAAGCAGTCACCTCAAGCTTGCACCAAAAGGTTAAGCTTCCCCTGGACGACGAAGTCGTCACCATCCATGCTTCAAACTTCCGAGCTTCCTACGGCGAAGCTCGATAATGACACTGCAAGAATAAGCACCGAAACCCCAGACATCACATGTGGTTTTGATTTCGATTTTGACATCTGCACATTGACTCACGAGGAGGAAATCGCAGCACTCTATGTGAAGGATAACGATAACAAATGGCCAACCATGGGCCTAGGTTATGTACCATGGTCCTACGAAGTCACCCGTGGGGAACAAGCATTCAAAGACCGTAAGAGATGTCGTGACTTTCACATGGAACCATATCACATCTTCACTGACAAATACTTCGTCAAGGAAAGTGTGAATAAAATGCCCAGAGACTTCTTCTCGTGCACCATCGCCGGGATCGAACTCATCTCCGACATCCTACGTAACCACAGCTTTAACCCCACCGACCTGATTGTCCCATTTGAAGAGAAGACACACGACGGATGGTCAAAGACTCTTCAGTGGACCGATGAGCAGGGTCGCACTTTCAAAATCACTACTGGAGAAGGCTACACCTTCGAAAACTCCGACTCTGAAGAAAACGAAGACGAAAACCCTAACAACAAACCTGTCATAGAGTTTAGGCTTCCGCGTCAGCATTTCAAGTCTTTCACCCCAACTAAGCCTCCAGGCTATATTCCTGATGTGATTGACATAGACAAAGAGTTAGAGTCTCTAAGGTTGTCCAAAGCTCCCTTGTCTGAGCTATCTGCAAGTGTAACTGCTTTTGAAAACCATAATAATAGCAACGTTTCTGGTTACTACTTGCCTTATCTTCCTTTAAAATCTGCATTTTCTAATGCTCGCGATAACATTAAACAAAACAACATTGCATTATATAAATACATTGCAAACATCGTTTCAAAACCCGAACAAGACCCTATTATCGAGGATACAACAATCATCGATATAGGAACACCTGAAGAACCTCGAAAACTACAGCTAGGAGCTTCCCTAAGCATGGAGGAAAAAGCTACATACATCGAGCTACTCACAGAATTCAAATACGTCTTCGCTTGGTCCTACAAGGACATGCCTGTTGGGACCAAAATATTCACATGGTCCAATAGTCTAAACAATGCAAATAGGCCCAAGTCAAGGAAAAGAGAAAACAAAACTCAGGTCCAGGACCAAGAGCATAGCAAATTTAATATGCCTGGACCAGGGCTACCCCTGGGTCAGGCCAGAAGACAAAAACATCTCCTCACCACCAGCCCAGGGCTAAAGGGTAAGGAGATGGGGGACAACTGTTAGGACCAGAAATCTTGCTGGCCCAGGGCCTACAGGCGGACCAGAAACCCGGGCCAGGAGAAGAGAGGTCAAGTTAACAAGAGCAACTACTTTTAAGGAAGTGATGGAAAAGGTCAAACTAGCTGTTACCACATTAAAGACGTAAGTTATGAGCATCTCCTACATTGATGGGAATGTCATTAATGCTTGGTCAATATAGTTGTTACAAGGGAGAGAAAGTAGGAAGACCAACTTAACTCACTAGCTAAATTCAAGGGGAGCATTCAAGGCATATGAAGACTATATAAGGAGCACTTTACAACATGAAGAAAGAGGAGAATGGACTCTACAACATCATATTTTTTACTCCACAAGAATACTTATTATTTTTCTTACTTGAAAACACTCTAGAAATATTTCCGTAATTTAATCTCAGACCAGCCCGTTCAGCCTCAGACGCCCCGCCCCAAAGGTCAGTATCTTCTCGTCCCGCCTCAGTAACTTCTGGCCCAGAACTACTACAAATCCTCTCCTGGCTTGGTGCCCGTGGTTTTTCCCTTACCTTTTAAGGTTTTTTCCCACGCAAACATATCTTATGTCGTTACTTGCATTATTTTCATTTTTGTTCCTTGTTAAACACGTTTAATTCACTAAATTACAATACTAAAATACATTAAAGGATAGTACTAATAAACCCAACGAATAATACGAATTGAGTGAGAAAATCACCCCGAACAGTTTGGCGCCGTCTGTGGGGATATTAGTTTATTAATCCACAAAAAACCTTCTTTATATCCAAACAAAACAACCCTCACACCACTCAGAAAAATCAGAAATGGCAGATCAGAACAATGAACTTCTCCAGAAACTCCAGGCAGAGTTGGAACATGCCAAGCAAGCTGTGTTGGATGCCCAGCAAGCTGCAATGGAAGCCCAGGCAGAGACTGCACGCCTGAAGGAAGCCGAGGCTGCGCTAAAGAAGCAATTGGACACATCCTGGAAATCAAAAGCTTCAGGATCTCGGATCCAACCAGGTACTCCTATTTCTGATGTGATCAAGCGAATTAACTTTTCTATTTTCTCCCCTGGTGCAGGATCCAAGAGTACTCCTGAGAGTTCTGGAGGGGTTCCCAACGAAAATGCTACAGGAGGTGGTGGCCCACCAGAACAGCCAGAACAGCCAGAAGAGCCAGAAGGGATCACGGCGGCTCAGGTCATGCAGTTCATGGCACAGGAGTTACAGAAAATTTCGGAGTTGGTGCGGAAAGTCCCAGGACTGCCCCACCAATAGAGCTGGCCAGGCCAGAAAGTTACGCTGATTCGCCCTTTGACGATTGCATAGCAATGGTGGAGATGCCCAAAAAGTATACTCCGCCAAACCTGAAACTCTATGATGGGACAACTGACCCCCAGGAGCATGTTGCACAATATAAACAAAGAATGATCAATGCGGCTATTCCCGTGGAGAAACGTGAAGCCTGTATGTGTAAGAGTTTTGGCTCTACCCTGACAGGTCCAGCCCTGCAGTGGTACATCAACCTGCCGAACAGGAGTATCAAAACCTTCGCGGATCTGATCAACCTCTTCAATGTTGATTCGCGGCCACAGAATGTTGGAGAAGCGGACGGCCCGATGCATGCAGGATCATTGAGCGAGGACGAATCCTCGGAGATTTTCTCAGACCGCTTCAACAAAGAAAAAATTTCCATTCCGAGATGTGACATCGGCACAACAATAGAGGCATTCAGGCAAGGTCTGGTAAGAGATTCTGAACTTTATACTGAACTAACCCGATACCCTTGTGCGACCTTTGAAGATGTGCAGGCCAAAGCGTTAGCACACATCAGAGTAGAAGAGGATATGATGTTCAGGACAGGGCTCCAGGATAGTAACATGGTAGTACGCAGGAGTCCAGCCTACAGAGGAAAAGGTTCCAGGACTGCCCCGTACTAGCAGAAAAAGGTACAAACATACAGCGAGCCCTGGAAGGTGAAATGATTCCTGAACCCTGGTAGGTCACTCATCTCTAAACTTTGTCATACGTAATTTATTATTCATATCAGAATCATTACTAACTTGAGCGTCGGAGGGCCGTTGGCAAAAACGCCAACGGTCAGTCCTGACCCAAATCTGTGTTGACAGGAATGATAGAGCAGACACACAACAGATTCGCAGAATAGACACGCAGAGCATACAAGCGCAGCAGATCAGCAAAACAGACTAACAAAGCAAATGCAAACTCAAAGGCATCAGCCCCTGTACGACTGCAAAAACGGGACAGGGATGTAGTGTCCGTAAAGAGAAGCCCAAGGTGTGGTCGCCTAAACTTTCAAACGCATGCATGCTACTTGACAAATTTAGAACAAAATTTGTGCGCACCAAAACAAATGACAAAACAAAAACGACTCACGACATATTCACAAAACAAAACAAAGCCACTACAACCATCTATGGTATCTTGGCACAAAGACAAAATCAGTTTACAAGTTTACGCATGTCCAAATAGGGGGCATACCCCAAACATACATAATGTTCCAAATTAACAAATCAAACTCCCCTGCAGGACTCACGCAATTAGACTCCCCATGATCTCACGCTCAGTCATGGCCAGCTTGGAGACCATCCTACTCTGCAGTCCTAGTCTGGCGCTCGGCGATCCTGGTTACGGCTCGCCCGGCAAAGAATCCTGGCTCGCTCAGCAATCCTGGCCGAAAATCGCAGAAACCGTGAGCGCATATCAAACTTTTACAAGCTCTGACCCGTGGGAGTCCAATGAAAAACCAATCAAGCATATTGAAACTCAGCACTGTAGACGCGACCTCGCCTCCAAAGACACCAGACAAATTTTGATTTTCGCAGATCGCGAATCGATCCCGAAATGACAACACCTCAATCGGGCGATCTATCCAGGATCGATACCTACCTCAGACTCAAGATGGGAATACATTTCCTCACTTCCAGGCCAGGCCAGGAGACTGAGGAAATGGGGGGCAAATGTTGGGACCAAAATATTCACATGGTCCAATAGTCTAAACAATGCAAATAGGCCTAAGTCAAGGAAAAGAGAAAACAAAACTCAGGTCCAGGACCAAGAGCATAGCAAATTTAATATGCCTGGACCAGGGCTACCCCTGGGTCAGGCCAGAAGACAAAAACATCTCCTCACCACCAGCCCAGGGCTAAAGGGTAAGGAGATGGGGGACAACTGTTAGGACCAGAAATCTTGCTGGCCCAGGGCCTACAGGCGGACCAGAAACCCGGGCCAGGAGAAGAGAGGTCCAGTTAACAAGAGCAACTACTTTTAAGGAAGTGATGGAAAAGGTTAAACTAGCTGTTACCACATTAAAGACGTAAGTTATGAGCATCTCCTACATTGATGGGAATGTCATTAATGCTTGGTCAATATAGTTGTTACAAGGGAGAGAAAGTAGGAAGACCAACTTAACTCACTAGCTAAATTCAAGGGGAGCATTCAAGGCATATGAAGACTATATAAGGAGCACTTTACAACATGAAGAAAGAGGAGAATGGACTCTACAACATCATATTTTTTACTCCACAAGAATACTTATTATTTTTCTTACTTGAAAACACTCTAGAAATATTTCCGTAATTTAATCCTGTACCAGGCCTGTACCAGTCCTGTATCAGTCCTGTCCAAGTGCTGTATCTTCTGTCCCGTCTGTAACTTCTGGCCCAGAACTACTACAAATCCTCTCCTGGCTTGGTGCCCGTGGTTTTTCCCTTAACTTTTAAGGGTTTTTCCCACGCAAACATATCTTGTGTCGTTACTTGCATTATTTTCATTTTTGTTCCTTGTTAAACACGTTTAATTCACTAAATTACAATACTAAAATACATTAAAGGATAGTGTTCGGGGTGATTTTCTCACACGGTTCGATTAAGTGATTATGGGTCTACTAGTATTATCCTTTTAGTCGTATTGAGATTTATGTGATTGAATTTAGTCGTAAAAGAAGATGGCAAAAAACGAAACAAGACACACAATATGTTACGTGGGAAAAACCCTTAAATGTTAAGGGAAAAACCACGGGCGCCAAGCCAGGAGAGGATCTTCACTAGTTCAGGGAAATTAGGTACAGTCCGGACCACCGGCATGTAATACAAAAATGGCGAGAAAAATATAAAGTGCTTAAAAGCTTGTGAATTGCGTAGAGTTTAGTGTGCTTGAGTTGTGTAAAATTCTGATGTCCTTCTCTTCTGAATTCTACTCCTTTTATAGTGTCTTGAGTCCAACGTTCACTTCCCAAAATGTAGGTAACTTCTTCCTCTGATTTCTCCAGTAGTTGCTATTTCTATGGCTTCAGTTTCTGCATGCTTGACTTAGTCTCCCAACGTTTCTTTTAGGGTTGCTGCTGCACCTCTGGGCTTTCCTCTTTGATGTTTAACTCTTTTGTTGGGCTTGGCCCATTCTTGGCTTTTCCTCTCCTGACCTGCACCTTTGTTTTGTCTGCATCGCTGAGCCGGGCCGCATGTCTTAGTCCCGACCGAGGATCTGTGCCGTCAGGCCTGGCCCAGGTTCTGACCACCGGGTTTTTGGTCCCAACAGTTTGTCCCCCATCTCCTTGCCTTTCAGTCCCGAACTGGAGGGTTAGGAGATGCTACTGTCCTTTATCCTGGTCCAGTATCGAGCCTGGCCCAGCCGCTTCGCTCGCCGTGCCTTTGGTCCCGAGACTGAACTTTGTAATTAATGAGGTAGTTGGCTTTTTGTGGGAATTGCGCCTTTTTGGCGCTCTATACATCACAAGACGTCCCATCGTGGGTCTCATCACGTCTCTTCGCGCGTTTATTTTTGTAAAACTACTCAACTTCCTTTTGCTCCCTCTATATATACCTTAGGTTTTTGTTTTTTTCTCTCTCTACCTTATTTTTCTCTGATCTTCCTTTGCTTTGAAACCTAAAACCTGCCGAAAAACCCCAAATCAATTTCGAAAAAGCCCTAGCTTCCTTCTTCCACTTCTCAATCTTCAACCATGGCACGCGATGATGTTGGCCCTTCCACTGCTGTTTCCTACACCCATGGTGACTCCGTCTTTCAGTCTATCTTCTTTCGTATGTGCTTTTTCGTTTTTTCTAACTTTTGTTGCGGTTTTGTTTTGCAGTTTCCGATGACGATGACGATGTTATTGAGGTTGTTCCTTCCCCTGGAGAGGAAGGTCATGTCGGTGAAAGCGAAGAGAAAAATGACAGGGAAACTTCCCCATCCTTCGAGGCTATCACTGATGTGATTGGCAGACTCGAGAGGCCTTGAGGAACGAAGATAGGAAGGCACCAGGGATAATCTTGACCAGATCTATCAAAACAGCTGATGAACCTCCTGCACGTAGCTCCGACCTGGAGAAGAAGATGGTAAGGGAGTTGCCCCAAATAAGTCCTGTGCTTCCAATACCTCTGCGCGCTCAAAGTCAATCTGAGTATGTCTCCTTGGGAGAGTCCCTGAGTGAAAAATTTGCTGCATTGTCCCCTGCACCTGCTGCCTTGGACCCTACACGGCTGGCGCATAAGATGGTGGGCTGCTGCGCCCAGGTTTGTGTTTTTTATGGCTTTAGTTTTGTTCTGACTTTCTTTCGGCATGATTCTGACTTTCCGTTCTGTCATTTGTGTCGTAGTTGTTAAATATGTCGGCTAGCCTTGGCTCTACTGTACCAGTCTTGGTGGGTGATAGAGTTAAGGCAGAGGCTGAGAACGAAGCACTTCGCTCTTCCCTCAAGATTACCAAATGGGAACTTGAGAGCGAGAGGTACCGCTGTGAGAAGCTGACTGCCATGGACAGGATCCACTTTCGAAGGATCCAAGAAATAGACAATCTCATGCGAGCGTGACAAAGAGCTTGAAGAGTTGAGGAGGATGCTCGTAAACACAATCTTGTCATATCGGACTGCGTGCGCATCGGACCCAGCCGCACTCGAGTGGAGATGATAAATCTTTGGTCAGGAGCAGCTACTTGGGACTGTCTGCTGGCGCCCGACTTTAAGCGGATGTTCCCTGGGAGGCAATCCCGAGCGGTGAAGTCATCTCACCAGGCAAATGGGTACAGGGAGGTACCACCGTCCAGGTATCGAGGTTGGTCTTTGTTGGTTCATCCAATGCTGTCCCTACAGAAGAACATGCTGAAAGAAATGGTGAGTCAGTTGGTGGAGACCGTTGAATTCTTGGTCTTGTTATTGGCTTCTGAACAATCTTTGAATTTACCGGGGGGGGATGTCCCCTGTGATATTTGGTCTGTAATTTTTAAACTTTGCTTTTGGTTTGAACTTCGCTCTAAACTTTGTTATCCATGCATAGGCATGGTTTGACTTTTGTCAACTTTTTGTTAGTTTATGCTAGGCCATGTTATGCTATGTTTTGCTTATGTTATGTTTTGTTATGCTTTTTGTTATGATGCGCATATAATTTGTTATGAATTTGTAAAGTAGCATGCATGCGTTTGAAAATTTAGGCGACTTACACTTTGGGGCTCTCTTAACGGACATTACTCCCTGTCCCGTTGGTGCAGTCGTTCTGGGGCTGGAGCCCAAGTTTTGTCTTTGTCTTTGCATTTGTTCTTGGTTCTGGCTGGACGGACTTTTGCTTGTTTTATGCACGCAGAAAGGAGGGTCAGGGCTTGGCCGGTTGGCGTTAATAGCCAACGGCCCTCCGACGCCAAGTCGATCTGATTGTATAGGATAATTTGTAAAGGAAAAGTTTTGAGTTTTGTGGATTACGGATGTCTTGGTCCAGGACACTTTACATGTGATAGAGCTTGAGGTGGAGTGTGTTCCAAGGTCTTGGGATCATGTCTCCTTCCAGTGGTCTGTAGTCCGTAAGAGCCTTTGCACATTCTTTGAATCAATAAGGTATGGGCCTTCCCATGTTGGGGCTAACTTGCTCGCAGCCTTTGTCCCTTGTGTTACGGAATACTTTTCTCGGGACCAGATCCTGTCTGAACATTCGCATTCTCACATTCTTGTTGTAACCGGCCCTTTGATTGTTGGTATCTTTGCCAACCTTACATTGCTAAGTCTCTCGAGCTCTTGGCCGTGTGTCCAGGCTGTCACAGAGTAGTTCATTATTCTCAGAAAATGTATTGAATCCATACCTGATTGTTGAACGCACTTCCACGGGTAGTACTGCTTCACAGCCATAGACCATTGAGTATGGAGTTTGCCCTGTAGCTCTCTTTGGCGTAGTTCTGTCTGCCCATAGTACTAGTGGCAGCTCTTCAACCCATCTCCCTTGTTTCTCCATCAGCTTCTTCTTGATGCAATTGATCACAATCTTGTTGCTGGACTCAGCTTGTCCATTTGCTTGAGGATATCTTGGTGGAGAGGTCACCAAATTGATGTTCCACTTTGTACAGAAATCTCTGGTCTTGTTTCCCACAAATGCAAGTCCATTGTCACATATGATTTCAGAGGGGATTCCATACCTGCTGATGATGTTCTTTTTTATGAACGCTATAACTTCTTTTTCTGTGACGTTTTTGTATGCATCTGCCTCTATCCACTTAGAGAAGTAATCTGTCATTGCTAGCATGAACACCTTCTGTCCTGGAGCCATTGGTAATTTGCCAACTAAGTCCATGCCCCATTTCATGAATGGCCATGGTGCAGATATTGAGTGCAGATTCTGTGCAGGCTGATGTATCTCTGGACCATGCCTTTGACAGGCGTCACATTTTGTGGCGTAGTGGATGCTATCTGTTTTCATTGTGGGCCAGTAGTAGCCCATGCGCAAGATTTTGTTGACCATGCTTCTACCACCTGTGTGGTTTCCACAGTGTCCATCGTGTATTTCTGATAGTACTGTCTTGACTGGTCGAGTTCGAGCGGCAGTGCGGCTTGGATTGAAGGACCTTCAATAATACGCCTTGTATGATAGTATACCCGACGCCTTGATTACGAATGCTCTTGCCTCGACCTTGTCTTGTGGTAACTTGCCTGGATTAGCCACTCATAGTATGGTTTGGTCCAGGTCCTGGTTGTTCGGACTGTGCTCTGCAGATTGGTTGAATTTTACGACTGGCCGTTCCAAGATGTGTATAATAGGTATACCGGCCCGTACCAGGTTCAAATGTCGATCCAATGTTAGCCAAAGCATCCGCCGCATATTCTGATCTCTAGGGACTTGCTCAACCTCAATGTTAGTAGACTTTTGAAAAAGATTTTTAACTAAATCAAGATATGCAATCATCTTAGAATCTTAAGCAGCGTACGTACCGTAGGTTTGGATTGCAACCAACAAAGAGACTATCTTTACCTTTAGATTACGAACCTTCATGTCGGACACATGTTCGATCCCGCTATCGATGCCTCATACTCAGCTTCATTGTTGGTAGTCCTGAACTCACAGGTTTCAGCCTGTACTATCTTGTCCCCCTGTGGCGACTTCAGGACCACACCTAGTCCAAGACTTCGATGTTGGTGAACCATCTGTCTGAGTTCCCGGACCTGCTTTGTTTACGGTCGGATAGAAGATTTCTTTTGTTACCTGCTTTTCTAGTGTGGGAGTGAAGTCAGCCACAAAGTCTGCTAATGCTTGAGATTTGATTGCTGTTCTGGGCTCGTAGGATAGATCATAGGTGCTCAACTTTACTGACCATTTTGACATACGACCTGAAAGTTCTGGTCTAGACAATACTGATCTCACAGGAACATTAGTACAAATGATAATATGATGTGCCTCAAAGTAAGGGCGTAACTTGGTACAAGCAACTGTTAAAGCCAAAACAAATTTTTCCAATACAGAATACCTGGTCTCAAAGATCTAGAAGACTCTTACTTACATAATACACCGGATGTTGCTGTCCATCAGGTTCTCTCACCAGGACTGCACTTACAGAGCTTTCTGTTACAGAGAGGTAGAGGACCAGTGACTCCCCTGGTTCAGGTTTGGATAAAAGTGGGGCTGATGATAGGTACGCCAGGTCTGGAACGCTTTCTCATGCTCGCCCCCCGGTTGAATCGCTTGTTCTTTCTCGGAAGATCATAGAAGGGCTTGCACCTTTCGTAAGATCTGGAGATGAATCTGTTCGGCCGCTACTCTTCCGGTCGGTTCTGGACATCTTTCGAAGTTCGAGGGGACCGCAAGTTGATTATTCTTTGAGATCTGCTTTCTGGACTAGCCTCTATGCCTCTCTTTGTCACCATATAGCCTAAGAACTTTCTCGCGGTGACACCAAAGGTGCATTTAGTAGGATTTAACTTCATATTATCTTTGTTCCGAATCTCAAACGCTCTTTCAGGAGTCCTGGATGTGGTCCTCGGCTTTCTTTGATTTCACCACCATATCATCAATGTAGACCTCCATTGTGTCTCCAATCTGGTCCTTGAACATCATGTTCACCACCTTTGATATGTTGCACTGCATTCTTTAGTCCAAAAGGCATAGCCTTGTAGCAATATATTCCTCTCACTGGTCATGAACGCCAGTATGCTCCTGGTGCAGGAGTGTGCATCCCGATCTGGTTGAATCCGCTAAATGCATCCATGAATGTTAGCACCTCGTATCTGCGGTGGCGTCCACCATGGCATCTATGTGTGGTAGTGGAAATGAATCTTTGGGCACGCCTTGTTCGGATCTGTATAGTCCACGATACTCTCCACTTGCCATTCTTTTCTCGCACCACAACTACATTTGCCAACCAATCTGGGTACATTACTTCTTTGATCATGTCCATGTCCGGCAATTTACGTACCTCCTGGTTCACAATCTCATTACGCTCGGTGCAAACTTCCTGCGCTCGCTTTCACTGTGCTTAAAACTTGGGTCAATATTTAACTTGTGTGTAATAACATCGTAACTTATACGGTCATATCAAAATGGGACCAAGCAAAACAATGCTCTTTTTCCTCGGAAAGTCAATTAGAGCGGTCCGATTACCTCTGAGCATCGTAACCAACCGTAACCTTCTGTCAGGTCTTTCTCCACCAAAACAATTTCATCCGTCTCCATGCGTGGGACAGATTCTCAATGCACTGACAGTCGCTTTAATTGCTATGCGAGGGACTTACCTGGGCCAGAAGGTTTCAGGTCGCTGTAACATTCTGTGCGATCTGGCCGCTCTCCTCTCGATCGTTGTCCGCCCTCACTTCGTTGGGATCTTGATGCACCGTGGTATGTTGAAGGTCTGACCTTGAGGTTGTGGATCCAGGGTCGGCCTAGGATTACGTTGTATGAGGATAGGCAGTCTATTACGCAGAACTTCTCAAAAGAGGTGACTCCTTCCACATAGGTTGGTAGGGTGATCTCTCCTAGGCTGTGCTTTGTTTCTCCACTGAACCCTACCAGGACGCCGACTTCTTCGTTACATCGGACTCTTTCGGCCCCATAGCTTCAGCGCCTCCATCATGATGATGTTGGTGAATCGCCTCCATCTACCAAGACTCTCGACCATGCAGGTTCCATCTGGATCTTGATCACCACCCATCGTGGTGTGGCCCATGCACTCCTTGTAGGTCCGACTCATCAAACACGATTTCTGGATCGACTCGCTTGTCTCCGCCGGTGGTCGTTGCCTGTTCTCCAGAGCTACACGCTTTGCAGCAGAATATGTTAGTCCACAAATATCTGATCCACCAGAGATGAATTTTACCTCACGGGTTGGTGGTGGTGGTGGAAGATCTCTGGGCTCATCTCTTTCATCTTTGTTCCTCCTGTTCCTGGGCAGGATATCCTTCAGGTGGCCATTCTTTAGTAGGTGAGCTATCTCCCTCCTTAGAGCTATGCAGTCCTCTGTGGTATGCCCAATATCATAATGGTACTCACACCACTTGGTCGTGTCCCGCCTTGGATTAGGCTTCTCACTTGCTTTTGGCCATCTAACTGCTGAGCCTAACTTGTCCAGCTTGTTGATCAGGCCTGGCAGGTCTACAGAAAAGCAATACTCAAACCGAGGTGGAACCACTGGTGCATCACCGTTTCATCCACGGCGCTTGCCTCCCTTCGCTTGGCCTCGATACGGACCAGGCCTGGCTGTTCTTTGTGCCTGCGGGTGGTGACTTTTCGCTCACCGCGCCCCGGTCACGATACCTTGCCCTGAATCGCTGGTCCTCTTCTACCCCGACCGGGCGAGCCTTAGCCTGCACATCCTCAAAAGTAGAACAAGGGTAGCGAGTTACTTCAACATAAAGATCGAATCTCTAACCAAACCTTGCTCGAAGGCCTCAATGGTCGCGGCCGATGTCACATCCGGGGATGGACACTTTCTCCTTGTTGAAGCGGTGCAGAAATCCCTTAGAGACTCGCTCGCTCGGATGACCCTGCATGATCACCGGTCCGCTTCTCCAACACCGCCATCGCGAATCGGATGTTGAAAAGGTTGATCACCCGCTGAAGGATTTGATGGTCTTGGTGGCGAGGTTGATGTACCACCGAGGGAAATTTGGACCGATCAAGGTTGAACCAAAGCTTTTGCACATGCAGGCCTCTCTCTTCTCTGCTGGGATAGGAACGTTGAACATCCTTTGCCTGTACTGAGCAACATGTTCCAGAGGATCAGCTGTCCCATCATAGAGCTTTAGGTTGGGCGCTGAGTACTTCTTGGGCATCTCCACCATTGCAATGCAAATCATCAAAGGGTGAATCAAAGATAGCTTCCTGGTGCTACTTCTTCAATGGGTGGTGGAAGTCCTGGAACCTTTCGTACCAACTCCGAGAGTTTCTGCATCTCCATCATCATGTATTCCATGACCTGGCCTGCACTTACTCCCTCTGGTGTCTTTGGTTCACCGCCTCCTCCTGCACCATCGTTCTCTTGATCTTCTTCCACATGGAGTGGATCGCCTTTTGTACCTTTTGACCCTGCAGAAGAGAAGGTAGAGAAGTCAAGTTGTTTGATCACATCAGAAAATGGTGTACCTGGTGGGATCCGGGATCCTGAGGCTTTCTTCTGAGCAGAGGACTCCAGCTGTTTCTTCAGGGCAGCCTCAGTCTCCTTCAGCCTTGCAGCCTCTGCCTTGGCATCCTCTGCTGCTTTCTTGGCCTGCTGCAGTTCCTCCTGGAGCTTGAGCATGGCTTCTGCGCTTGTGCCTTCCATCTCTCACGTTTGGTTGATCTCGTTGGTTTTTAGAAAATTTTGTAGGATTAATAAACTAGTATCCCCACAGACGGCGCCAATCTGTTCGGGGTGATTTTCTCACACGGTTCGATTAAGTGATTATGGGTCTACTAGTATTATCCTTTTAGTCGTATTGAGATTTATGTGATTGAATTTAGTCGTAAAAGAAGATGGCAAAAAACGAAACAAGACACACAATATGTTACGTGGGAAAAACCCTTAAATGTTAAGGGAAAAACCACGGGCGCCAAGCCAGGAGAGGATCTTCACTAGTTCAGGGAAATTAGGTACAGAGTCTGGACCAGCTGGTACAGAATACAAAAATGGCGAGAAAAATATAAAGTGCTTAAAAGCTTGTGAATTGCGTAGAGTTTAGTGTGCTTGAGTTGTGTAAAATTCTGATGTCCTTCTCTTCTGAATTCTACTCCTTTTATAGTGTCTTGAGTCCAACGTTCACTTCCCAAAATGTAGGTAACTTCTTCCTCTGATTTCTCCAGTAGTTGCTATTTCTATGGCTTCAGTTTCTGCATGCTTGACTTAGTCTCCCAACGTTTCTTTTAGGGTTGCTGCTGCACCTCTGGGCTTTCCTCTTTGATGTTTAACTCTTTTGTTGGGCTTGGCCCATTCTTGGCTTTTCCTCTCCTGACCTGCACCTTTGTTTTGTCTGTACTGCTTGGAGCTGGCTGCATGTCTTGGTCCTGACTGAGGATCCTGTACCCGTCTAGGCCTGGCCCAGGGTTCTGGACCAGCCTGGGTTTTTGGTCCCAACAGATAGTACTAATAAACCCAACGAATAATACGAATTGAGTGAGAAAATCACCCCGAACAATGCCTGGCATTGACCGCGAAATAGCCGAACACCGCATCCCACTCAAACCAGGTGCCAAGCCTGTTAAACAAAAACTCCGCCGTATTAAGCCAGAATGGTCTCTCATGGTCAAGGATGAGATCGAAAAGCAACTACAAGCAGGTTTCATCCAAGTCATCGAATACTCAGACTGGGTATCAAACATGGTCCCAGTCATGAAGAAAAATGGAAAAATACGAGTATGCGCAGACTTTCGGGACCTAAACAAGGCTTGCCCTAAAGACGATTTCCCACTGCCTCACATGGACATACTTGTGGACAATACTGCTGATCACGCGTTACTATCGTTCATGGATGGATACGCAGGATACAACCAAATCAAAACGGCGACAGATGACATGTCTAAAACCACCTTTGTAACACCCTGGGGCACATACTGCTACACTGTCATGCCTTTCGGACTCATTAACGCAGGCGCCACCTATCAACGTACCGCCACTACTCTGCTGCACGACATGATGCATAAGGAAGTAGAAGTCTGCGTCGACGATATGATTGTAAAATCAAAGCAAAGGGAGGATCACGTTACCAACCTCCGCAAATTCTTCACCAGAATAAGGCAATACAAAATGCGACTAAACCCACAGAAATGCACTTTTGGGGTTACATCAGGCAAGTTATTGGGTCACATTGTAAGCCAACGTGGAATCGAAATCGACCCTGTCAAAATCAAGGCCATAATGGAGATGAAACCTCAAAGCAACGTTGATGAGATCAGGAGTTTCTTGGGACAAGTCCAATACATCTCTCGATTCATTAGCAAACTCACGATGGTCTGCGAACCAATTTTCAAGAAGCTAAAAAAGGAAGAACACACAAAATGGGACGACAACTGTCAACAAGCATTCGACAAAGTCAAAACCCTACTCACCAATCCACCTGTTCTGGTGCCACCCCAGAAGGATCTACCTCTTTCACTCTATCTAACAACTACACCAAACGCCATGGGCGCCATGCTCGCCCAGGAAGTTAACAACGAAGAAAGAGCAATCTACTACATTAGCAAAAAATTCCAAGATTATGAGACTCGCTACGAACCTGTGGAAAAGAGCTGTCTCGCTCTAGTCTGGGCCACCAAAAAGCTCAGGCACTACCTCCTCGCGCACACAACCAGGGTTTATTCCTTAATGGATCCACTCAAATACTTGTTTGAAAAGCCAGTATTAAACGGCCGTATGGCCAGATGGACACTACTGCTAGCAGAGTATGAACTCAAATACCTGCCTTTGAAAGTTATCAAGGGTAGAGCCGTTTCAGATTTTCTCGCAGAGAATGCTATCATTGAACAACCTAAAGTTGACACAACATCATTCCCTGACGATGGAATTTTCGCTATCGAAACTGAGTACTGGCAACTCTACTTCGATGGAGCCTCAAACTACCGCGGCTACGGCGTAGGAATACTCCTAATATCTCCTAATGGCGATCATACACCCATCTCAATCAAGCTCGACTTTAACGTCACCAACAATGCCGCAGAGTATGAAGCCTGCATCTACGGCTTACAAGCAGCCATGGCCCTCAACATAAAGCACCTGCGAGTGCATGGAGACTCCTTCCTCATCATAAATCAAGTGACAGGAGCATGGAAAATCATGAACGAAACCCTCGCAAAATACCAAGCAAAAGTACAAACACTCCTGACAGAGTTCGACTGCATAGAATTCTATCACCTCCCAAGGGAAGAAAACCAATTTGCCGACGCACTGTCAAAGCTTTCATCCCTTCTCAACATGCCACCAAATGTTGACACACTACCCATTGTCGTCGAGAGACGTGGTGAGCCCGCATACATCCACACCATTGACATCGACGAAGCAGAACAAACAGAGCCATGGTACCAAGCCATACTTGACTACAAAACAAGCAATTCTTATCCTCCCGACACCGACAAACGCGGTAAAAGAGCCATTAGACTCCTTGCCTCCCAGTTCGTACTAGAAATGGGACAGTTACTCAAAAAGACACCCCAAGGCGCTCTACTCATGTGTGTCGATTATAAGAAAGGGCAGGAAATCATTGCCCAAGTACACGATGGCGAATGTGGCCCACACATGAACGCAAGAGCCCTATGCAAGCAAATCTTACGACTAGGATGGTATTGGACGACTATGGAAGCAGACTGCATTCACTATGTCAAACACTGCCATAATTGTCAAATATTCAGTAACGTGCAACACGTACCTCCTTCACCACTATACAGCCTCACGTCTCCATGGCTCTTTTCAACTTGGGGCATTGACGTGATAGGCAAAATCCATCCCATCGGAGCAGGAGGACATTGCTTCGTACTAGTAGCAATCGACTATTTCACAAAGTGGGTAGAAGCGGCGTCTTTTCGCACCCTCGGCTCAAAAGAAGTTGCCAAATTCATACAAACAAACATCATATGCCGATATGGCATACCGCATGAGTTTATAAGCGACCAAGGTTCACATTTTCAAGGCGAAGCAGAAGCCATACTCGCCAAATACAGCATACAACATCACAGATCCTCCCCTTACCGACCCCATACCAACGGAGCCGTGGAAGCAGCAAACAAAACTGTAGTCACCATCCTGGAGAAAATGATCGACAGTTGTCGGGATTGGCCTAACAAAATTCCATTTGCACTATGGGAATATCGCACAACCATATGCACACCCACAGGCATGACGCCTTACTTTCTTACCTACGGTATGGAAGCCGTGCAACCCGTGGAAATCGAAATGAAATCCCTTCGAATACTGATGGAATGTAGCATCCCAGAGGCAGAATGGGCTCGCGAACGCTACGAGCAACTGATGCTCCTGGACGAACGCAGGCTAAATTCCTTAAGCATTGTGCGAATGTACCAAGCACGACTACAAAGAGCATTCAACAAACGAATTCGACCACGAAACATAAAAGTGGGAGATCTAGTGTTGAAATCAAGATGCAGCGCCACTTCTGTTGACCCACGAGGAAAGTTCAAGCCAAACCGCCGCCTTACCTCGTCAAAGAAATCTACACAGGAGGAGCGGTCAAATTAACTGACCTAGACGGTCAAGAGTTCAATCGAGCCACCAATCTCGACCAGCTAAAGAAGTACTATCCATGAAACATTTTGCAATGTATTTATAACATGTAATTAAACACAATTCCACGGGCCGGCATGCCCCTAAACATGCACGCACATCTCAAAAAGCAGAACACAAATCCGAACTACGCCGGCTTGATTCCATTCATATGGATACGTAGGCAGCTTTTTCAAAAGCACAGCCGACATTCAACACAAAATAACATGCCCAAAACATCTCAGGTTAAGGGTATAATCAACAGAGTTCAAAAAAGAGACACGAATCTTTAATTCCAAAACGAAACAGGGCAAGTTTTATACAAAGAACCTTCGTTTTATTAGTAAAAGCAAAGCAGTACAATTTGGATTTTCCTAGTCGGGAGCCTCACCAAACACTACAACCCCTACCAACATTACAAAACCCGGCATGACCTTTGGGCTTTAGGGAATTAAAAACAAAAAAAAGAAAACAACAAGCATAAAAACAGTAACTAGATAACAACACGAGCAGACATTCTTCTTCACGACTGAAAGGAGATCTAAACCCATATGCGGGGCATGACCGCTACCATCCTGGCCCGGAGCGTTAACCATGATGAAACCAAGATGACTGAACTCCGTCTCCATGGACACTGCACTCCCAGAGCTCGAGCTCCCACGACTCCCGCGACCAAAACGTACTGGATCAAAGGCCGACGTCGGCGGTGGCTCATTTTGCTCTATAGCACGAAGGCGGGCCCTCTGGCGAGTAGTTGTGGCCGTAGTCCACCGGATATACGACCTCGAAACCCTCACCGTGGCCGGTATCCCTGCCACCTGCCACCGGGGACGCAGAGCCCATCCTCGCGACCATGCATCAGTGATTTGGTTATTAAGTACGACCAAATCCTGGATCGTGGTATCCTGCCCTGGGATAAACTGGGCATAGCCCATTTGCCTTCTCACCCTCAGGGGGTGAATGAACACTCCAATGTCAAAACCGCATAACATGACCCCGGAAGGACCATCGCCAACTGCACTGCCCGTCACCGAGGTAACCTCCCACCATGGCACAACCCAACGAATAGCCGACGCCCTCACAAAGGTGGAGAAGTAGTCACGAGGACGGCCATTGGGACCCATCCACCTCAGGCCTGGCCGTTACGCTGCCGTAGTGTAGGATACACCGTAAGGGATGGCTCCAAGTACGCTCAAACGTTCCATCAACCAGACCTGCAAAATGAGGGGACAACCACGATAAGCATGCACTCTATTACACGCCCGATCATCTAGGCCTAAGATCGTCTCCGCAAGGATCAGCGCCGCAGGGTTGTACCCCATCTCCATCTGCTGCACGACGCAGACCAAACGCGCCTCGCCAAACCCTATCGCGTCCACTGAATCGGGGAACATGAAACAGTGCACAAGGCAAAGGGCCAGAGCCCTCCTGCGAGCAACAGCGCCAATACTCCCATCATCATAATTCATGAACCTCTGGCAAAGTCGGATGATATTCAAGCGCCCATCTAGGAACAAGTCCTCCGTCTCGGGCCTCGTCATCTTAAGGAAGTTTTGCATGTTCCTTTGATAACCAAGCTCCCCGATTTAACACACACTGGAGTCACAGTGCGGGTCCAACCTCCGATGGCAGCAAATTCCTCGACCAAGGGACAAACTTCCCCGTCAGGGAAGCGAAATACGTGGTAAGCCAGGTCCCAGTAGTACAGACAGGCATCCAAGAACTCAGGCTCCATCCGAACCTGCCTTAAGCCTAGAAATATGCCCAGGCCACAGCCCCTGAGATTCCTTTTCTCGACTCCCGACAGCATAGCACACCATACTCTCACAAGTCCCTCCAAATGCTCCATTACTCACAAAAAGGAAAACGCTCTACAGGATATTATGAATACTTTTATAATACGAGTAATGAAGTTGCAAGTTAAGACGTAATATGAAGTGTGATTGGAGAGATGGATGAATGAACTAACACAAGCATCCTTCTTATAGGCAACGTCTTCAAGAGGCGACGACACAAAGTATAATCGCTAGTAAACCAGCGATTAACCAAAAAATCAAAACAAAAAGGCAGAAAACACCACAAAAATCGCGGAAAACAAAGGCGACATCACAAAATCGCCAGTCGCCTGGCGATTTTCACAATAATCGCCGTTTTTCTGGCGATTTTTGTGAAAATCGTTGGTATTCAGGCGATTTTCCGTTATTTTCCGACATTGATGCGACGACTGCGCACCGTCTTGCAGCCTACGAGTTGCAGAGAAGCCTTTTCACAAATTTCACGACCGCTTTTACATTTTACTGACTATCGGTTCACGTTTGCTACCCGCTTTACGTCAGATTGTGTCATTTTATCATCAATTTTCGATTACTATTTTGCACATACATTTCACAAATTTTAATCGTCACTTTTCGTAAGCTTACGTTAAAGCACGACGTTCTTAATTCACACTTTACGAACGTCAAAAACACCTTTTACGGTCTCACGAAATTTAATCATCCCATTTCGTAAAGCTTACGTTGAAGCACGACGTTCTTAATTTACATTTTTTACGAACGTCGAAAACACCTTTTACGGTCTCACAAAATTCAACTGTCACGTTTAGCAGGCCTACGTACAAGCACGATGTTCTTAATTCACATTTTTACGAGCGTCAAAAGCGTCTTTTACGGACTCAAAATATTTTTCTTCAAAAAGCATATTTTACGAAAAATTTTTACGTATGCATGTGCTTACTACGAGTAGGCCAATCTCAATCGAGATTTATGTTCTTTTTTTTCTACGACTAACCGTTTAATGCAGGAACACCAAATAAGCAAGTCGTGAGGACTTCAAACGCAAACGATAACACGAGCAGTCATACTACAAAACGAAGCAAAATAGCCGACGAGGCTCATTACACAACAAGGACGAGTGAAAACTACGTCATCAAGGACGATTACTATAATCGACGAGTGAACCTGCTGCATAACCAAAGCACACATACAAGACCGCAGAACATACTCGCGTCAAGCTATGACCATAAATCAACGTCATATGATTCCTGCAAAGTACAACCATACAAAATAATCGACGCACACGCACGAGGTCACAGGGCTCTCTCGCGTCAAGCCATGTTCACAAAATTGACCTCGTACAAACTCCTACACATACAACCGAACACAAGTACAACCACAAAATAAGACAAATCCATAAAATAAGCCTACGATCCTAGCATACATCCCAAATCAATTAGCTTGGTCTCTGTGACTAAGCTCCGCGCGCAACGAATCAATCAGAGAACGATAACCAGCTAGCTCCTGCTCACGCTGCAGCTCAAATTCCGCTCGCAGACGTGTCCCCTCAGCCCTGGCCCGCCCTAGCTCTATCTGACTCTGTGCAAGTGCACCCTGCAAGTCGGTCACATACTTCTCAGCCTTGCAAAGCGCGACCGCTTTATCATTCAACGCCACTCGCCAACGGTTGGCCATTCTCCATAAACTCTTGTGGACATCGAGAGTCACCTGCAAACCAATACAGCCTTCATATACTCAAACTGGGGGCTATAATCAAAAGCAGCTTCAACAAAGTTTGATTAACGATTTTAGGACAAAATCTAACTCAGACTGGGGGCTATAATCAAAAGCAGCTTCAACAAAGTTTGATTAACGATTTTAGGACAAAATCTAACTCAAACTGGGGGCTATAATCAAAAGCAGCTTCAACACAGTTTGATTAACGATTTTAGAACAAAATCTAACTCAAACTGGGGGCTATAATCAAAAGCAGCTTCAACAAAGTTTGGCTAACTATTTTACCTCAAAATCTTACCCAAACTGGGGGCTACACAGTACAAAACACGCAAGCATAGAAGATAAGAAGACGAGTCATACCTGCTACACCCGAGGGCTCCAACCATCCATACCAGCATCAGCCACCGCAGATAAGCACGGCTGCAATACGACCGAATGCCGACAACCATCATCATGCTCAAAATCTAGACTCTCATAAAACGGAGGAGGCTGAACCTCAAGATCAGGATCACGCGGCTACGAAACACAAAAATCAGGGTCAATTTTTGCTTTTCAAAACAAGCAATATGCACAAGCTAACGCAAAAGCAACAGCACACCTCAATCACGGCAGGCGCCAAAGCAAGACGCGCCCACGACGGATAATCTTCGTCTTGCCTCAGCAAGGATTCTGATTCACCCTCCCGATATACATCACGACGAATGTCAGCGTCCGACGTCTGAACAAAGAGGACCTTAGGAGGGGATGCAGGCACGACAAACTCGCCCCTAGCCGTCTGTGCTGACAAACGCTCACCTAAAAACCAGTACGAGTCATACTGAGTCGCGATGTACAACCTCTGTGTATCGCGAAGAGCAAAGCGAGCCGCAATCGATGCAGGGACTTCCGTATAATCCGCCCAAGGATTACGAACAAACTACAAAAACAAGAAATGAATCAAGATCTGCAAACACAAGCAAAGCAACAACACAAAACATAAAAGGAATACAGACTCCTTTTACCTTATCAACGGTCATCCCGTTGAACCGCACTCGAGCAGCATCATAAGTCAAACGAATACCCTTCCTATTCGCCGTCGCATAGGCGTGAAAAGAAGGGTACTTCGCCTTCACGGCGAATTTGTCAGGAAGCAGCGACGGGAAATGAGCATAACACCAGGACTATGGAAAAACAGAAAAACACATCACCAAAGGGTGAAATAACAGCAACAAAGCAATAAAACATTACAAAAAGGAGAGAGCAAAGCAATCATACCTCCATCAGCAGACCAGGGCCAACCAAGGACGGTCTAGATCCATCATCGATCTTATCAGGACGAACCGCGTCCCTACAAAATCGAATCAAGATACCCATAGCAGGAGTAACCTAGTCGAAATCACCCAATCTAGACAAATCCCTCAGCGCCATTAAAACAGCAGTCGATGTCCGCTCGCCTTTATCTCCAAAATGAGTTGCCGACAGAAACCACCATAACCACAATCGAGCATTCTGCTCATGACTCGCGCCACTCACCCGTTTCTTCCCACGGCCTTTGAAGTAATCATCGATCCACGACGTCCGAGGCTGAAATGTGTTTCGCTCCTCCTTCGCACATCGAATGCCTCCTCCAATCAAGCGAACTACTGCTGCGCTAGAAATAGCAGGACGCACTCTGTCCCACTTAATCTCCTCCTCTCCGTGGGGGAGTCCCGAGACAACCGCGAGAGACGAGAAAGTGATACCAACCTCGTATCCAGGCATATGGAACGTATTAGTGGTGTCCCAGAACCTATCTAACAACGCTCGAAGTACAGAAAGGTGCGCATTCACATTCTTTTTACGTACCTCCTGCCACTTCGTCACCAACGAACCAAAAGCCGTGCCGAGGATTATTTTCTGCGATTCGGGAGACAACTTCTTGTTAAAAGCGTCCATGACAAGATTTTGCCGGAAAAAGTTCTCATGATACCTAACTTGAAGCCAACTTTCACTCGAGTAGACAGGTGCTCCAATGGGTTCCAAACTAAGCTCACACCGTCCCAATCTTTGGCAACATTTGCCCACAATCTCGGCCCATGGGGAAATGATGGCCTCAGGCGTAGCTCGTCGACCACACCCATAAACATATCCTGCGCGGCAGCCGATCCAGCATCGACACCCCCCTCACCTGCGGCCTCATCACCTACGGCCTCCTCATCAGCACCACCCGCCACGGGCTCCTCGTCACCCGGCTCCTCCTCGGGCTCAGGGTCACTCTCAAAGGCATCCTCGAGGCGACGAGGAGGACCACGCCTCGGCTTATCAACAGCAGGATCATCTCCCTCCTCAGCCTCGTCAGAACTCACCTCTCCTGGAACGCCAGCGCTACTACCCTCACCTCGCTCACAACTACCACCGGCCTCAGCAGCACGACGACAACGCGTCCGAACACCACCCTCGACACTGCTAGCAACATCGGCTACCTTGCGCTTCCTACTAGGTCTATCATTCTTACGTCCATCCCCACGACCTTTACCTCGACCCTTCCCGGCAGACACCAGTGGCTCAGGAACCCCACATCCACGCCCGGCACCTTGTGAAGACCCGGAACCAACTCCACGCTCACCAATGGGAGACCTAGCCCGCTCAGCGGTAACCCCACGTCCACCAGCAGAATGCATAGGTAACTCTATGGTCGGCTCCACAGGAGCTCCAGTCGTCTCTACGGTACGCCCTACATCGCCAACAGAAGGCCCTGTCGGCTCCACGGTAGTGCTATGCTCACTAATAGAAGGCATAGGAGACTCTGGAACAGCCCCCTGTACCTCATTCCCTGGCGTCAAAGCAGAAGGAGTCTTGAACAAATCAGACTGAGACGGACCCTCAGAAGTCGCTAAATGATGACGCAGCTCGGACATTGGAGTACGCTCCTCCCCCGTAGCACTAAAATCAATGCTTTCGATAACGTCCTGCCTGGCACTGGTCGTAGGTATCACGATCTCGCGGTCACCTGCATAAATGCAAGAAACATTCTTAAGCAACGCAACCATATGATATGACAAAATACAATCCAATCAAAGCAAGTTCACGACCAACAAAAGAATGCACATGTACAGTGGCGACAGAAAAACAAGCTTCAGGCCTATCTTTGACAGAAAGGGCTAAAAGAGGAGCAGAAATACAGAGATACATATTTCATGACACAGATATGATGTCTACATTAATACACATTTAATCCAAGGAGCAAGAATGCACAAAGACAGAGAAAAAGTCAAGCAGAACAGCAAAAAGCAAGCTTCAGGCCTATCTTTGACAAGAAAAAGCTAAAACAAAGCAAAGACGCAAAAATGCATGTTTTATGACACATATACGATGTACACGCCACGCACGTTCAAGTTCAAAGAGCAAGGATACGCGAAAGCAAAGGAAAAGCAGGCGAAACAAAAAAAAAAAAAAAAAAAAAAAAAAAAAAAAAAAAATCTTTAGGCCTATTTTTGACAGACGAGGCCAAAACAACGCTGGAGTGCAGAAATGCATAAATTACAACATGAATGCGATATATACGTCATACAAAACCAAAACAAGCAGCTAGAAAGTACAAAAGATGACAAAAGACCAAGCAAAGCAACAGAAAATACGCTTTAGGCTTATTTTTGACAGATAAGGCTAAAACGGCGCAGAAACACAGGAATACCCAGTTCATGACACGTATACGACATACAAGTGATAATGAACACCCACAAAAAGTTTCGTACAAAAATCATGCCCCGAACACGTCGATCAACAAATTTATGTAAACGCACGCAAACTACAAAAACGGCCTCTTCATGGCTTTTTCTTGACCTAGGAGCCCCTAACCTCCCACGAACCAACACTTTAGCCAACCCAGACGGCCCGCATGACAATACACCCAAGACTCGAAACACGAGAAGCAAGAAAGACGAGTTCAAGAGGCCTAGTTCAACTACGCAGAAGCGTTCCAAAACACTCCGAAACACCTCCAAATGACGTGTGATCAGCAAAAATGGGCAGGCCATACACCATACGAGTCATCATGACCCAAGACAAAAATTTTCGACAAGTTTCGGAACCGAAAATTTCTACCCAAGAAACCGTCTCCACGCAAAAACACACGAAAATTACGGATTTTCAAACCATTTTTCACACACAAGACACCCAAAGCCTCATCATTAGCATACAACGACGTTTCAAAAACAACAAGGCCATCCGAAGTCGTTTCACACGTTAAAAACAGAACACAACCACCAAAAAACACCCCTTATACACGGTTTTTCAACCCAAACACCCGACTTTCGCGCCGATTTCAACGAAACAAATTTACCCATGCGTTATACTACTAATGGGTAACCTATATGGAAATTTTGGGCGTATTCCGAGACGAATAACGAAAAATGACCAAAACGCCCTTGACCATATACACGAAAATCAGCCCCACAAAGTCAGGTTTTTCACATACAATCATCAACAATAGCAAGACAAGCTTCTTACTACTCTCAAGTATCGATTTCAAGCAACAATGATAGCAAAATTCGAATCATGCATGACGGTTTAACATAAACCCTAAAAAACGAATTTTCAGTTAAAACCGACTCAAACCGACTTCAAAACACGAATTAGCAACTTGATTGAGTGCATACCTTGGTCCATTGCGAATCGTAGGAGGCGAAATCACGAATTTTGGTTAAAAAATCGCTGAGAACGAGTTTTTTCGATTTGGATGTGTTTGTGTGTTTGTTTTCGGCTGCTCTACTCTTTCTCATTCCCGTGTTTTTGAACAAAATAGCACACACACACACTAAATCGCCAAAGGTCTGGCGATTAAGTGGTCAGGCACGGGTCAATTTTTAGTTTGGGCTGGATATTATTGGGGGCAATTGCGCTATTAATTCACTCTTTTATGCGCTACTATGATAAAACACGAGAATACACCTGCTCGTTACAAGTCGAGAACCTAATTTCACAAAATAATAACACGTATACACTCTTTACGAGCCACAAATCAAAATACGTATACTCCTCACGAGTTAAATACGTATATTTTTCAAAAACGAATACACTCTTTACGAGTTACAAATCAAAATACGTATACTCCTCACGAGCTAAATACGTATAATTTTCAATAACGAATACACTCTTTACGAGTTACAAATCAAAATACGTATACGCCTCACGAGCTAAATACGTATAATTTTCAAAAACGAATACACTCTTTACGAGTTACAAATCAAAATACGTATACTCCTCACGAGTTAAATACGTATATTTTTCAAAACAAATACACTCTTTACGAGTTACAAATCAAAATACGTATACTCCTCACGAGTTAAATACGTATATTTTTCAAAACAAATACACTCTTTACGAGTTACAAATCAAAATACGTATACTCCTCACGAGTTAAATACGTATATTTTTCAAAACAAATACACTCTTCACGAGTTACAAATCAAAATACGTATACTCCTCACGAGTTAAATACGTATATTTTCACAACAAATACACTCTCTACGAGTCACAAATCAAAATACGTATACGCCTCACGAGCTAAATACGTATAATTTTCAAAAACGAATACACTCTTTACGAGTTACAAATCAAAATACGTATACTCCTCACGAGTTAAATACGTATATTTTTCAATAACGAATACACTCTTTACGAGTTACAAATCAAAATACGTATACTCCTCACGAGTTAAATACGTATATTTTTCAAAACAAATACACTCTCTACGAGTCACAAATCAAAATACGTATACGCCTCACGAGCTAAATACGTATAATTTTCGAAAACAAATACACTCTCTACGAGTCACAAATCAAAATACGTATACTCCTCACGAGTTAAATACGTATATTTTTCAAAAACAAATACACTCTCTACGAGTTACAAATCAAAATACGTATACGCCTCACGAGCTACATACGTGTAATTTTCAAAAAAAAACAAATACACTCTCTACGAGTTACAAATCAAAATACGTATACTCCTCACGAGTTAAAATACGTATATTTTTCAAAAGACATACATTCTTCACAAATTCAAAAATCAGAAATACGTATAATTTTCAAAAACAAACACACTCTTTACAAGTTACAAATCAAAATACGTATACTCCTCACGAGTTAAATACGTATATTCTTCAAAAAACAAATACACTCTTTACGAGTTACGGACCAAAATACGTATACTCCTCACGAGTTAAATACGTATAATTTTCAAGCATAGACACTCTTTACGAGTCAAAAATCAAAAATGCATATACTCCTCACAAGTCAAATACGTATATTTTTCAAATGCATACACTTTTTGCAAAAACAAAATACGTATTCCCTACCCAAATCAAGAGCATAGGGACGCAGATCTTTTCGCATATCAAGAATGTAAACACCTATGCCCTCTGCAAAGAAGGAAGTCAAAACACAGGTACACAAGCAAGCGTGCAACAAGCACACAGCAGACGCAGAAGACGACCTAGCCACATCCAAGCAACAGCAGGCTGGCAAGCCCTTAAACATGCAGGACCGTCATGTCCTTAAACATGCCGTCCCTCCCCGCATTCCCGACACTAAGTCCTCGTCTCTCCCCGAGACACATGCTTAGCGTCGCCAGGTAGTATCGAGACTGTGATGGTCCGGATACTATCTTCTAAGTTTGACTAGCGCTTTAGTCCAAGCTCAGCCAAACTGGGGGCTCTGTAGATACCCGTATCCGTACCCCCCCCCCCCCCCCCCCCCCCAAAAAAAACAAACCCGATGACGAAAAGGACTTTCATGCATGTTTTAAAATGAGACGAAACGGTACATAAGTGTCTAAAACATTTTAGTAATTTTTAACGGATTAATTTTGAATTTGCATACTTCGTAAAAATGAATATTAATTTAGTCATTTTAAATCGTAAGTCGACACAATACACACAAGCACGACACAAAGACGCCTCACAAAATGGCCCAAGAACACAAAAACGACCCAAACACACAAGAACGGCCCAAGACACACAAAAAGGCCCAAACACACGAAGCGGACCAAAACGCGTTCCGAGTCACATTCTTACGAAACAAAATCTCACAAGGTCGTAAAATAATATATTACAATATTATTTTATTTCGAGCCAAAATCGAAAAACACGACGAAAAACCGAAACACGAAACACGAAACAAGAGAATCGAGCCAAGCAAAACAAGTTGACCAAATCAACTTGTACAAGTTGACAATCATACACCTCAAAGTCAACCCAATTGCTCGACAAGGCTTACACACCTACGATAACGTGTGCGGCGCTACAAATCTGTCAGAAGAGAAATTTGAAAATCGCGAGAATCGGGCGATTCGTTAAATCGCCAGACCTCTGGCGATTTTCTGCTCCTCCTCTGACATTCTGGCGATTGTTTGATGAATCGCTGGTTCACTGGCGATTTTCTGAGCAACTAGGCATAAAACACGAAGCATTTGCTATTGTGGATACCCATATCCGTACCCTCCCAAACAAAACCCTGTGATGTATCACGGACTTTTATTACGCATGCTTTAACGTTGACTTAAACGGTTCTAACTAATGTCGAATTCATTTTGAGTCGTTTGAAATGTTAAAATGATTAAGGTCGCTTTACATCGCTTTAAATAAACGTTCATTTGGTCCATTTGGAGTCTAGCTAGGTTCTTGTCCCGCTTCATCTGGCATGAGCTTCGCATTTGCACTACAATTAGCCCTTTTACATTCACAAGGTCTAATTCAGCATTCTTAAATTCCTAAATTTAGGCCCGGTGGCTAAATCTTCCCTTTAGCCCTCTCTTACACAAAATACGGCTTCACGTCTTACCTTATTTCACAAAAACTATGCAAATACACCCTTTTCATTTTTCCGGGTCTCGGGCCCGAAACCGAGCCCAAACCCAGCCTTTGGCCCGCACTCCAAAGCCCTGAACATCACAAAATATCTCAGAAATATCCCAGCTGTTTTCTTGAGCTACACGTTTGAGTTTATCACGTAATCTTTCAAAGATATAATTCAACCGAAACTAGGAAACTACGCTAAAGCCACACTTTCGAACCGCATAAGCTTATGCGGTTTGCCCTGGCAACCGCATAAAGCTATGCGGTTTCCTGGCCTGTTTTTATCCCCGGGTTTCGTAATTTCTCCGAGGTTTTTAGTATATATACTCCCCTATACCTCGACCTCAAGATCGCAATTCAGAACCAGAATACATCTTTTCTTCACAACTTACACCTAGCTTTCACATCATACACCACAAAACACTCACAAAGCCTCAAGCACTCAAATCCTTGAGTTCAACACACCATCCCGTGTTGAATTCATCCTCCTTTTAAGTTCAAGAATCGAAGCTCTGCCCAGATCTGAAGCGTCAGGACAAGGTAGGTACCGATCCACTTGGATCAAAGCTTTTTCTTATTTTCTATGGACTAATAAAGGGGTCTACACTTTAGCGCCCCCCCGGCTTTGGCACCCACCGCGCTTGCACTCCAAGTGTTCTATTTACTTCGGGTACACTCCATATCCGATGACACGCCAAAGTCGCATAAGCAACCGACCTTATAAAATAAACCAATGGACAATTAAACTTTATTTTATTTGCGTGCATCTTGCACCTTCTTATTTTGCATTAAATCAACTTAAACAATGAATTCGACCTTTAACTGAACCGTATTCGTTAACAAGTTAAACATGCTAAACTGAGGGTTTTAATCAATCTTTTTGCATCTGCATCTGCATTCTTTTACAAACTTATCGCACTTGTACGTAGCGATAACATTAGCTCAAATATCATCTTACAAGGATTGTTCTAGGTCAGTAGAGGCTATTTTTACGTAGGCTTTTCTAAAAGGTTTTCATAAATCATTATTTGAATTAACTCTTTTTCTAAAGTACCCTCACCCCGAATCCAATCTTGTTTCACAAACCCTGAGATCTAGGGGGGTCGGCGTGCTCCAAAATCTAGGACATGTCTGTAACTTAGAACATGGTAGCGAGTTCCTAATTTCCGCGATAATTAGGTGGCGACTCCATGCTTGATTCTTAAAGGTTTTTCCAACTTAATCTTTTAACTTTAAAATCCTCCCTTAAGCAAGACGCCGAGTTGGGTCCCTCGGCCTTGATTCGGGTTCCACGGTTTGGCGACTCATTGGGAGGTTTTATTTTTAAAAACTTAAAACTAGCTTTTTCTTTTTAAAAATAAAGAGGTGAAACTTGAAAGCCTTGAACAATCCAAGTATACATATTTGAGCTATGCACATTCGTTTAGAGTCCATTCCTTTTGGAATCTAGGCACCCTTTGCACCCTCGAGAGGTGGTTCCCATATGCAGGCTTGTCCACTCGATAAAGCACATGCCGGACTAGCTTTCCTCTCGCCTCCACGGCTTGTCAGAACGGCTATCTCGACCGCCCCAGTGCTCCCTTCAGAAAACCTATCGCCCCGGCGTAAGGAAATGAAGGGGTTAAGTATCTGCCAAAGCGTACTCGAGGTAGTTGGAGGTGTACCCGACTGACTCATTTTCACCGCTGTTGAGTTATACGTACAAGTTCGAGGCTATGCACTCCATGGTCTTTTCCAAAACGAGCATTTGCATTCATATCTTCGAAAACTCGCTTAAACGTTTCAAAGATAAACGAACCTAACATCTAACAAACTAACACTTTTCAAACAAAACTATCGCGAATTTTTGAAACAAGCTTTCTCAAAATTCTCATTTTTCACTAACAAGCAAAAACCCGAGCAAGGATTAAAACCCGAGCTCGTGGACTTCAATCCTCTAGGTCATGTGGCCTAGACTCCACTTTTAACATCCTCGACTCGACTTGCTCGAGCCGAACCCTTCTTCTTTTACACATCCGACTCGAGCTCACCTCGGCAAATCGCCGATACTAGTTCGACGGGCGCAAATGCAACACGTTTTAACATCGAGGCGAGATGTGCGCACACATCCTCGTTTCAAAAGCTTCCTTTAGCTAAAACCTTTTCGAAAATCTCCTCTTTTCAAAACATAAAAGGTCTTTCTAAACAAAGAAATGAGCTAAAATGAATACTTAAAAATGAATGTGAGTCTAGTGGGTCGAGTCGTGTCCCTAACATACGAAGTGAAATGCAGGCCTCAACTGGATACTCGCCGTACCAAACAACGTGTAATAATCCCCTACAAGAAACGAACCTACACCCGCAAAATGGCCGACAACAACGAAGAAGTCAACGCACTCCGTGACCAAGTCGCAAAGCTGACCGCTGACCTTGAGGGCCTTTTGACCCACCATACCGTCGAGGTAGAACGAATGGAACTCAAGATCAAGGAGGAAGCCGATAGGCACGCTAAGAAACTCCAAGCTATGGAGGAGAGGCTCTACGTCTCGAGCACTTACTCTATCCACAAAGAAAATGAGAACGTGTCTACTAGCATTAAGGATGAGCTCCCAAACAAGCTCGCCCTTAGTGATCTTCCTATCTTCCAAGGACATGAGAGCCCGATCATTCACATCCGAGCTTTCAAATCCCAAATGGCCATCAAAGGGGTCGATTCCAAGCATTGGCTCACTCTCTTCCCGCACTCCCTTGCGGCAGTGCCGAAGACATGGTTCTACTCACTGGACCCACAACGGGTCCCCACTTTTGAAGAACTCACAGTCGAGTTCGACCGACAGTACCGAGACAATGAAGACACTCAAGTCTCAATTCGCACCTTAGAAGTCCTATCTCAAAAGGACAATGAAGGCTTCACCGACTATCTTACTCGTTGGAAGAAGCTGAGCGCTCAAATCCCCAACCGTCCCCGCGAGGACGAACTCGTACCGAAGTTCATAAATAACCTGCGACCCGTGTACCAATTCTACATGAGGTACAACAACATTCAGAACTTCAAGGAACTAACTAAGGTCGGCACCCAAATCGAAGATGACCTTAAGACTGGTACAATGGCTAAATACACCGGCCATGCTTATCAGGGGAGCTCCTCTAAATCCTCCCGCGCGGTCAAGAACGACGAAAATCGCACTGTCGGTAACCTTGATGACGACACCCTCGACGCCTATACAACTACCTTCTCACCGCCTCCTAAGGCCAAGAGAAACTTCGACCCTCTCTTTATGTCTTACTCCAAGGCATTTCAAAGGTTGGTCGAGAAAAACTACTTACAACCGATCGGGCCTACTAGCGAGCCGCCCGAAGACAAGAAGCCTAAATCTTGGAACCCCAATGCCTTCTGTGCATACCACCGAGGCAAGGGGCATGATACCGAGAATTGCTTTAGGCTCAAGAACGCTATCCAAGATCTGATTGATCAAGGAAAGCTTAGCAAACCATCTCAACCCACCAAACCTTCAAACAACGAAAACCCACTAGGCAATCAAGCAATCTTCGTGGGGTCAATCCCTATACTAGACTGCTCTTACCTCATCACACCCTCAGACGACCAAATCAATGCCGTTTGGTCTAGTGATGACGAAGACGACGAATACTGGCTACCCACTGACGAGGTGATAAGCCACATCAATCAACTTGCAAAAGACATCAATCACCTAAAGGCTCTACATCGCACCGCAGTCGAGCGTTTGGAACATCGCGTCCAAAAAGAACTTAGCAACCCGGTCTCCCTCGACGCCCTCAAAGCTTTTCGTCAGAAGGACAATGAAGGCTTCGTCAAACATCTTACACAGTGGAGGAAACTACTTTCCCGAGTGCCGGATCACCCACACGAAGACGAACTCATATCCACTTTCCTCTTCAGTTTACGACCCGCCTGGCGATACTACTTTCACTTCTGCCACGCTCAGAACTTCGAACATCTCATCGAAATTGGCACTCGCATCGAAAAGGATCTCACATCTAGCTATGAGGATCCCGCCTACCGAAGTACCCTTCGAGAACGCACTCTTAAAGGACGAAAAATACACAACTCGCATGGCTCTGCAAGGAACTTTGACAGACTCTATATGCCCTACGCTGTGGCATTACAAAAACTAGTCGAAAAAGACTACCTTACACCCATCGGACCTATTAACGAGCCACCCATGAAGAAGAAATCGAAATCATGGGACCCTAACGCCTTCTGTGCATACCACCGGGGCATGGGGCATAGCACCGAGAGTTGTCTTAAACTCAAACATGCCATCCAAGATCTTATCGATCAAGGAAGAATCAAGAAACCTCGAAGGAAAACCACACCTTCCTCCAGCAACGACGCAATCCACATCACAACTCAAACAACTCAAACAACTCAAGCAACTCAAGCAACTCAAGCAGCTCAAGCAGCTCCAGCGGCACAGAAGACGATGATGAAGAAGAAATTCTTTTAGATTCTAATGCTCTTAGTGTCGGGTCATCTGTCGACCCATCTATCCTAGACTCTAGCTTTAGTTTAGATTTCCTTTTTACGGAGGCTAGCTCCAAGCAATTTTCTAATTTGTCGAATAATTCTCTTCAAAATAATGAAATGAATAATTTTGCTTACGTCTTGTCTCAAGCTAAAACAAATCACAAAATACAAACAAACAAAAATCAACAAGCAACAAACAAAACACAAAATACAAAAGACACAAACTCATGCGAAAATGAACAAACAAACCAATCATTAAACAAATACATTGCAAACCTTGTCTCTCCCAAAACACAAGACCCTATCATCGAGGAAACCATAACCATAAACATGGGAACCCCCGAAGAACCAAGGGAACTACAACTAGGAGCCTCACTAGACAAAGACGAGCGCGCCCAATTCACACAACTTCTGAGCGAATTCAAGGACGTATTCGCTTGGTCATACAAAGACATGCCCGGAATCGAACGAAGCATCGCCGAGCACCGCATCCCCATTAAACCCGGTTACAAACCCATCAAGCAAAAGCTAAGAAGACTACGTCCCGAATGGTCCCTTATGGTCAAGGAAGAAATCGAAAAACAACTACAAGTTTCTGCTTTCATCCAAGTCATCGAATATCCTGAATGGGTCTCAAACATGGTCCCAGTCTTGAAAAAGAATGGCAAGATTCGAGTATGCGTTGACTTTCGCGACTTGAACAAAGCTAGTCCCAAAGATGACTTTCCATTACCCCATGTGGACGTCCCAGTCGACAACACCGCCGATCACGCCCTCCTATCCTTCATGGACGGCTACGCAGGCTACAACCAAATCAAAATGTCACTCGAAGACATGGCAAAGACGGCCTTCATTACACCGTGGGGCACATACTGCTACACGGTCATGCCTTTCGGCCTAATCAATGCCGACGCAACATACCAACGCACTGCTACAACCCTTTTACATGACATGATGCACAAAGAAGTCGAAGTTTACGTTGACGATATGATCGTGAAGTCAAAAGAGAGGAGTGGTCATATCACTAACCTCCGCAAGTTCTTCACTCGCCTAAGACAATACAAAATGCGCCTCAATCCCCAAAAATGTACTTTTGGAGTCAAGTCCGGTAAACTACTAGGACATGTGGTGAGCCAAAGAGGCATCGAGGTCGACCCCTCGAAAGTCAAAGCAATTCTAGAAATGCAACCCCCGAAGAACCTCGACGAAATTCGAAGTTTCTTGGGCCAAATCCAATACATCTCGCGCTTCATTAGCAAACTCACCATGATATGTGAACCAGTTTTCAAGAAACTCAAGAAAACCGACCACGTTGAATGGGACGAAGAATGTCAAAAAGCATTCGACAAGGTCAAGGAATTGCTAACCAACCCACCAGTTCTACGACCACCCCAAAAGGATTTACCACTATCCTTATACCTTACAACAACCCCTACCGCCATGGGCGCCATGCTCGCTCAAGAGATAAACGGCGAAGAACACGCAA
Organism: Dianthus caryophyllus; assembly: GCA_023091065.1. Taxonomy (NCBI): domain Eukaryota; kingdom Viridiplantae; phylum Streptophyta; class Magnoliopsida; order Caryophyllales; family Caryophyllaceae; genus Dianthus; species Dianthus caryophyllus. The sequence goes on along the minus strand of CM041527.1, from coordinate 15,626,769 downwards.
TCTACTACATTAGCAAGAAATTTCTCGATTACGAAACTCGATATTCACCCGTCGAGAAGAGCTGTCTAGCATTGGTATGGTCATCCAAAAAACTCCGTCACTATATGCTAGCACACCAGACGAAGGTCTACTCAAAAATGGACCCCGTAAAGTACCTTTTCGAGAAACTCGCTTAACGGACGAATGGCCAGATGGACATTGCTCCTAGCCGAATTCGACCTTAAGTACGTACCCCTCAAAGCAATCAAGGGACGAGCAGTCTCCGATTTCCTAGCTGAAAATGCAATCAACGAAGACCCAATTATCGACACAACATCCCTTCCGCATTTATGGGATTTACAACATCAACCAAGAACAATGGGAGTTATACTTCGACGGCTCCTCCAACTATCGAGGATATGGAGTAGGAATACTTCTCATATCCCCGAATGGCGAACACACCCCCTTATCCATCAAACTGGATTTTGACGTCACAAACAACGCCGCAGAATACGAAGCGTGCTTGCACGGTCTCCAAGCAGCGCTTGTACTCAACGCCCGCAACATAAGAGTCTATGGGGACTCCTCCCTCATAATCAACCAAGTATCCGGAGCATGGAAGATACTTAATGAAAACCTGGCATTATACCAAAACAAAATACAAGAGCTCATAAACGAATTCTATCACGTAGAATTCAGACACCTCCCACGCGAAGAAAACCAATTCGCCGACGCGTTATCCAAACTCGCGTCACTAATCAACATACCCCCGGGAATGGCAACACTACCCATTGTCGTGGAACGACGGAACGAACCCGCCTACATCTGTGACATTGAAACCGAGGAAGAACAAACCGACCCTTGGTACCAAGCAATCATCAACTACAAAACAAACGGTGAATACCCACCAAACATTAACAAACGAGCCAGGCGAGCCCTACGCCTATTATCATCACAATTCGTGATGGAAATGGGCAAACTACTCAAAAAGACGCCTCAAGGTACACTACTCTTGTGCGTCGACCACAAAAAGGTACACGAAATCATGTCCCAAGTACACGATGGCGAGTGCGGACCACACATGAACGCGCGAGCCATGTGCAAACAAATCATAAGGCTAGGATGGTATTGGACAACCATGGAAGCCGACTGCGCAAAATATGTCAAACATTGCCATAATTGTCAAATTTTTGGAAACGTACAACACATCCCTCCTTCACCACTATACAGTTTGACCTCGCCATGGCCTTTCTCAACCTGGGGAATTGACGTCATAGGCAAAGTTCAACCCGTAGGAGCAGGAGGACACTGCTTCATCCTCGTGGCCATCGACTATTTCACCAAATGGGTCGAAGCCGCATCATACCGTATGCTAGGCACAAAAGAGGTTGCAAAATTCATACAAAACAACATCATTTGTCGCTACGGCATACCCCACGAATTCATAAGCGACCAAGGCACACATTTCCAAGGAGAAGTCGAACCACTCCTCCTCAAATACAAGATACAACGACATAAATCATCACCCTACCGACCACAAACTAGTGGCGCGGTCGAGGCAGCAAACAAAACCGTCGTATCAATCCTCAAATAGATGATCGACACCTGCCACGACTGGCCCAACAAAATCCCATTTGCATTATGGGGATACCGCACAACCATCCGCACACCCACGGGCAAGACACCCTATTTCCTAACCTACGTGATGTGTCCTATATTTATATATATTTATAGCCCCCTGTCGTTTGCGTTTCTTCGCGTTTCCCGTGCTTTTATATGCATTTCAGCTCCTATTTCTCTTCGATTTGGCACTGCTGCGTTTTTGTGTCCATTTTGCAGGTACAAGCGCATATTTGGAGGTTAGGATGCTATTCGAGAGGTTTCGTGAAGTTTCGTAAAGTTTCGTGAAGTTTGGAGGTGATTCGAGTTGATTTCGTCGCGTTTCGCTTGCGCACGAGCCTCGTTTCAACGAATGAAGGTGTCCCGGGACCTTGGGACGGGATTTGAAACTCACATGATCATCCTAAGCCTTGTCCCTACCCCTTGGGACGACATTGGCCTTGTCCCTATGCCTTGGGACGAGAAATTTTGCAAAAGAAGCTAAGTACAAGAAAGTGCATTTTGAAGCCATAAGCTGAACACCACGGGATGAGCACCATCCCGGTCGGGATGACCCTGTCCCGGACGGGACACCTGTCCCGGACCCCAGGGACGACTCCGACTCTTCGTTGGCTCAAAATAATTCGTCTATTTCAAAGGCCAAATGATCATATTTTCGACTACTTTTTTTCTGAGCATTCTTAAGAACACTTTAAACTATCTTCTCACAAAAACTTAGGGTTTAAATAATTTTTCTTCTTGCACTTTGAATTCTCGACTCGGAAACGTTGTTTGATCATCCTATTTCGGTATTGTTGTCTTTGTTCTTGCTTTTTCTCTTTGAATTTCTGATTAGGTTTTTATTTATATTCTTCTTAATTGATTATCATTTCATCTTTTATCATTGTTGATCATGTTTATGTCTTTCTCCTTTGCTTTTGTTGTTGATTTCAATATGTGTGAGTAGTTCTTATTCTAGGGAAGTAGGGTGAATCATGGGAGTTTGCTTGGTTTGTTTTTGATGATGTTTTGAGTTAGGTTTTCGCGCTCGTTTTGATTGTCTCGTTTTGTATGCGTTTGTTGATCCTTTGGCCAAGGGTTTGTGAGCGTTTGTCACCCTTAAACTTAAGACCGAAAGCCTAGTTTAGGGTACGTAGGACACGAGACCAATCATTAGGACCCTCACTTGTAAGTTGCGAGAGCCCGCATTTGAGACCTAGAGGAGCTTAAGACCGAGAGGCCTAGCTTACCCTTAGCGAGAGCGATTTCCTACTCATTTCTGTCACCATCCTTTGACCTAGCATTCCCCGTGCCTAACCCGATTCCCTAGACCTTTTCCTTATAAGTTTCAACCCCTTTACCTCCGCTATAGCTTTAGTAACCTCAACCCCTCGAACCGAGATTAGAATCACTAAAAATAACCAACATTAGCAACCACCTCCCTGTGGATTCGACCCAACTTACCCTTGCTACCTAGTAGAGTGAGTTTGGACTTATTTTTGATTAGGAGAGTGCGACCAATCCTGTCAAATTTTGGCGCCGTTGCCGGGGAGACGGCTTTGTTTTTTGTTGTTATTTGGTTCTCTTCTCATTGTTACTTTCTTGTCTCAAGGAACCTCAATTCCTTGAGGCTGTTACTTACGGTCTACTCTAGTGTTGTGTATGCCCAGGAACACTCGTACGTCTCAAAAAGGTTTGGCAATTCAGTTTGACCCGGAACCGGAGCGTACATTTTTGAGGCGCAAGAACCTATTGAAAGACTTGGAGGCTACCTCCTCTTCTACTCCACCACCTAAGGACGTTCACATTGAACTTGTACCTGAGCCGAAGATAATGGTGAAATTATCCGATCATTCTAGGCCAACCGCGGCTCAAGTTCCAACGGGAAATGCTATGCCAACCATAGCGGTGAACAACTTTGAGGTCAAACCCGCATTTATAAACTTGATCGAGCGTACTCAATTTGGAGGGAGTCCCGGTGAAGACCCCAACCTCCACATTCAAAACTTTTGTGACTATTGCTCTACGATAAAGCAAACGGGGGTGACTCAAGATCAAATACGGGAGATGCTCTTCCCATTTTCCCTCCGAGACAAAGCTAAGCTGTGGCTTAACTCATTGAACCGGGTTGCGCATGCTATCACCGATTGGAACTCTCTTGTGTTGGCATTCTATCAAAAGTATTTTCCTCCGGAAAAGACCGCAATGCTACGAAGTCAAATCACAAGCTTCCGCCAACGAGGGGATGAGACTCTATTTGATGCGTGGGAGCGCTACAAAGACCTACAACGTCAATGCCCACATCATGGCATGGACAAGTGGTTTATTGTGATGCAATTCTACAACGGTCTCTACAACGAGTCCCAACATGTGCTAGACTCCGCCGCTAATGGGAGGTTTGATAACATCGACGTTGAGGAGGCTATTGATACGATCGAGGCCATGGCTATCCACAACGCACAATATGGGAGCTCTAGGAATGTGCCTAGGATTGGTAAGACCGATGGTGATATGGTAGCCATGCTCAATGCTAAAATGGATGCTATGACCGCTATGATTATGAGTCAAATGCAAGCGGGTAGTAGTTCCTCGAGTGCTAGTGGGCACACGGTAGCGGCTTTGCACACTTCTCACGATGTACCTTGCAATACATGTGGCGCATCCGGTCACACTTCAATGGAATGCCTAGGTATGAACTCTCAACCTAATCTACACCATGTGCATGCTGTTCAAGCTCAAAACAGCCCCTACTCGAACTACTACAATGAAGGCTACAAAAACCATCCCAATTTGTCATACAAAAGCCAAAACGTCTTGAATCCTCAACCACAACAACCACAATACAATCCTCCACAAAATTTCAGCCCACAATACAACAACCAACGACCCTACAACCCTCCGGGCTTCAATCGCCCTAATTACCAACCACCAAATGCTCCACCACCCGTACAAGCCGCTCCGATCCCCGACCCGATGAGCGAAATGAGGTCAATGATGATGCAAATGGCCAAAACGCAAGAGACAATGATGGCTCAAATGCAAAAGAGCGATCAAGCAAAAGATGCCGCCATTAAAATGCTTGAAACTCAAATGGCTCAACTCGCTTCTTCTAGCTCTCAAAGGAAGCCGGATAACCTTCCATCGCAAGGCACTCAACCGCAACAACATGAATCGATAAATGCAATTTCGTTGAGAAGCGGAACAAGCTACGATGGTCCTCCTATGCCTACTTATGATGTTCCACCCGCTAAAGTGGTAAGTGAGGTAGACCCTTCCCTTTTTGCTAATGATTTTAGTGTGCCTAGTAATGATGTTGCAGGTACGAGCCATGGAGCGAGCACGAGTGGAGCCGGGACAGGTGGTCAGGCCGTGGGCCATGGAGATGCTCAAGGTGGTGGTGTGCACGTGGAGAAGGAGAAGGAAAAGTCCAAGGAGGCGCAGCAAGCTAAAGACAAGCCGGTCGAGCCGCCCATTCAAATCAAACTACCATTCCCGAGCCGAGTGGTAAAATCTAAGCTTGATTCCCAATTTGGTAAGTTCATGGAGGTCGTCAAGGACCTAAAGGTAACGGTACCCTTCACTGAGCTTGTTACACAAGTCCCCGCATATGCTAAATTCCTTAAAGACATACTCACTCGTAAACGATCTTTCAATGAGGTCCAGACTGTTGCTTTTACTGCTGAATGCAGCGCACTTTTACAAAACCAGTCTCCTCCTAAACTGAAGGACCCGGGTAGTTTCTCCATACCTTGCACAATTGGCACTGTTTCTATCTCTAACGCTTTATGTGATTTAGGTGCAAGTGTAAGTGTCCTGCCTTACTCCGTATGCGAGAAACTCAACATGGGGCCCTTAAAGGTTACGAACATCACTCTCCAGATGGCGGACCGTTCTGTTAAACGCCCTTTGGGTGTTCTAGAGGACGTTCCCGTCAAGGTCGGTAAATTTTTCATCCCTGTTGATTTTGTTGTTCTTGACATGGTCGAAGACTCCCAAATTCCTATTATATTGGGCCGACCTTTCCTGCACACTGCTGGTGCAGTCATTGACGTCAAGAACGGCAAATTGACTCTGGATGTCGGAGGTGATTCGATTACTTTTAACCTTTCTAACGCTTTAAAGCGTCCTATGTTGGAGGAGACTGTCTTTGCTATTGATGTCCTAGATGATTGTGTGGACGAGTACTTACCTCAGGTCCTCGAGAGGGACCCTCTTGAGGCCGTGCTTTGTTGTGACATGCTTGCAGGTACCTACGGGAGGAAGGAAGCGGGTAAGGATGCGATCAAAGACGCTGCTGCTGCGCGTGTTGATGGAGTTTGTTATGCTGATTTTGGCCGAGCTGATTTGGGCCGAGTAGATGGAGTAGATGATGATGACGGATATGATGATGATGAGGATGATGGTAGCGGGATCGTTTATGACGAGACCCACGGTTGGTGGTAATTCCCGTACCCTGCTGCGCCCCCAGTTTGATGCTGGTTTGGGGGAATGTTTTGCTTGTAAATAAATTGTATGTACTTTGCTTTCTTTTGAGACTTCTTTTTATCGTTTTTATCCCCCTTATTTTATGGTCCCCGTGTTGATGTGCTTTAGGACACATTGGGGACAATGTGTCGTCTGGTTTGGGGGGAGAAACGCTCTGCTTCGTTTGCCTTTTATTTTTACGCTTTCTTTTTCGTTTTTCATTTTCCAAAAAATCACAAAAATCCAAAAAATCAAAAAAATTTCAGAAAATTCCAAAAAAATCAGAAAATTCTTACAAAATACCAAAAATACGTATCCCGTTCTGTTGTTTGCGAGCTGTTTTTACCTTATTCTTTCCCGACATCCCTTCCCTTGTTTGTTTTGAGCTTTGGCATGATTTATATTGTTTTGGATTGGCGCTACGGGGATGTTGAGACGTGTTTGCAGATGATGGCGTGCTTTTACTGTTGGCTTTATCATTCATGGACTTTAGCTACTTATATTGTGAGGTTTTGAGCCTCCTGCGGCCGGTTCATCATTCCCGGTCCCCGTGCTTATTTTGAGAGTAGTTCTCCTCGTGGGGTGCGTAATATCAACACGCAAAAGTGTGGCCCCTATCCCGTGTTTCCCACTATTTTGTCACTTATTTTGCATATGAGGCTTTAGTTGATTGCATATTATTCACCTTGATCGTGCATTGCTTTTTTCCTCTCATTTTTGATCCAAATACCCCTTAACCACATGAGTTTGCTAGCTACATTGCCAAATAGCCTACTGTGGAACCCGGGAACCGCGTTCGGGGGACCCAACTCGGCGTCTTGCTTAAGGGCGGATTTTAAAGTTAAAAAAGATTAAGTTGGAAAAACCTTTAAGAACTGTTATGGAGTCGCCACCTATTTATCGCGGAAAATAGGAACCTGCTACCATGTTCTAAGTTAAAAACATGTCCTAGATTTTGGAGCACGCCGACACCCCTAGATCTAAGGCTATGAAACCAGATTGGATTCGGGGTGAGGGTACTTTAGAAAAAGAGTTAATTCAAATAATGATTTATGAAAACCTTTTAGAAAAGCCTATGTAAAAATAGCCTCTACTGACCTAGAACAATCCTTGTAAGATGATATCTGAGCTAATGTTATCGCTACGTACAAGTGCGATAAGTTGTAAAAGAATGCAGATGCAGATGCAAAAAGATTGATTAAAACCCTCAGTTTAGCATGTTTAACTTGTTAACGAATACGGTTCAGTTAAAGGTCGAATTCATTGTTTAAGTTGATTTAATGCAAAATAAGAAGGTGCAAGATGCATGCAAATAAAATAAAGTTCAATTGTCCATTGGTTTATTTTATAAGGGTAGGTTGCTTATGCGACTTTGGCGTGTCATCGGATATGGAGTGTACCCGAAGTAAATAGAACACTTGGATTGCAAGCGCGCTGGGTGCCAAAGCCGGGGGGGCGCTAAAGTGTAGAGCCCTACATTAGTCCATAGAAAATAAGAAAAAGCTTTGATCCAAGTGGATCGGTACCTACCTTGTCCTGGCGCTTCAGATCTGGGCAGAGCTTCGCTTCTTGAACTTAAAAGGAGGATGAATTCAACACGGGATGGTGTGTTGAACTCAAGGATTTGAGTGCTTGAGGCTTTTGTGGATGTATTTAGGTGTATACCGTGCTAGACGGTATATTTTGTGGGACCCATGTGTGGGCACTAAAACTAGGAAGAGAGGTTGTGAGAAGAGAGGTTTTCTTGTGTGGAAAAGTTGTGAGAATAGGTCGTGCGAGGGGTTGTATATATAGGAGAATAGCCGAGAGAAAATAGGAAAGCAGGGGAAAAGCTACCGGGAAACCGTGATAGCCTTATGCGGTTTGGTGGGCAAACCGCATAGGCTTATGCGGTTTGCACCATGAGCCGCATAAGCTTATGCGGTTTGCTGGTGTGGTTTTAACTTCGAGATTTCGTATTTCCTTAATCCGAATTGCTAAATCTTGGGAATATTCGGTGTAGTCTCCTTGCTTGTGCCCCAAGAAGGCCTAGTATGATCTTCTAGAGAGTTGTTGAGGGCTTTGGAGTGCGGGCCAAAGGTGGGTTTGGGCTCGGTTTTGGGCCCGAGACCCGAAAATGTGAAAAGGGTGTATTTGCATAGATTTTGTGAAATAAGGTAAGACGTGAAGCCGTATTTTGTGTAAGAGAGGACTAAAGGGAAGATTTAGCCACCGGGCCTAAATTTAGGAATTTAGGAATGCTGAATTAGACCTTGTTAATGTAAAAGGGCTAATTGTAGTGCAAATGCGAAGCTAATGCCAAATGAAGCAGGACAAGGACCTAGCTAGACTCCAAATGGACAAAATGAACGTTTATTTAAGTGTGATGTAAAGCGACCCTAATCATTTTAACATTTCAAACGACTCAAAATGAATTCGACATTAGTTAGAACCGTTTAAGTCAACGTTAAAGCATGCGTAATAAAAGTCCGTGATACATCACAGGGTTTTGTTTGGGAGGGTACGGATATGGGTATCCACAGAGCCCTCAGTTTGACTGAGCTCGGACTAGAGCGCTAGTCAAACTCCACGACCATATCCGGACCATTACAGTCTCGTCTGATCGTGGAATGAAGCATGTGTCCATGGGTGAGACGAGGACTTCGAACCGGGCTAAACGGGGAGGGGCGTGCGCATTTTAAGGACTTGGCGGTCCGTGCTTGCTATAAGGGCCTGCCAGCCTGCCGGATGTCTTCGTCGTGCTTGTTGTACTGTCGTTGATGGTGCCGTTGTATATGCTTGGTATCGTCGGATGCTTGGTGCTGCTGCTTGTAATGTCTTCGTATTGCATGTGTATAAGGGGCTAAGGTGCAGGGGTGCATGTGCTCGCAAGATGTTTGGGTATGCGTGAGGTGTATAATTGAGTAAGGGTGCTCATGTAGGTGTAGGTGTAGGTCTCGTGAAAGAGCGTCCGTGTAATGCTCGTGCTTGAACTCGCCGAGGAGTGTCTATGCAGAGTAGAATGCTTGTAGTTGAGTATATTGTAGAATGCTTGTGCTTGGGCTCGCCGAGGACGGTCTGTGTTACTGCAGTTGATTGCCTTTCGTTGAGGAAAAGGTGATGTAAATGCTCGTTGTCGTGTAGTGCCGTTGTCGTTCTTTGATGCCTTATTTATTCTTTGATGCCGCCGCTTAGGCTGATGCTGTGGTTGATGTTGATGCCATTGCTGATGTTGTACTGGGTCTCGCCGAGGAGCGCAGGTGCTTAGTGTAGTATTCTTTGGAGAAGTACTAGTTCTTTGGGAAGGGTGTATATGTATGGTCTCGCCGAGGAGCGTAGGTGTAGTTGTGGTTGTTTGGGAGAGTGATGGTGTTTCGTCTTGTTAGGGGTGCAGGTGTATATTCGCCGGGATTATGGTCCGAGGAAGGTGTATGTGCTCAAGGGTACGGCTTCGCGTTATTGCTTGGATCTTTGAATGTCTTTGATCTGGGCAGCTTAGTGTTTATGTTAGTGATTTCTTTGGGGAAGTCGAAGGGTATGTCTTGGACTCGTAGAAAATGTCCAGATAGGTGTGTGGACTCCATGGAGGAAGCGATACTCCACAGGGACGTGTAAGAGGGTGTAAGGACTCGTGAAGAGTGTTCGTGTTTCTGCTTCTGTACCGTGTATTAAATGCTTAGTACACGCGTATGGCGGACTGTAGGTGACGCCTTAACCAAGGCATAGCGCATAATGTATGTGCTAGCCCTTGTGGCGATCAGAGGTGACGCCTTAACCATGAAAGCTGCGTGTATGAAGAAAAATGAGGAGAAAACGTGGAACAAAACATGCTCTGAAATTGCACGTAGACTAGTGACTCTTAGGGAATCCCTTATCAATTGGCGACTTCAAGCGTGAACTCATTCGCACATGTTGCGGTTTCAAATCCGGAAATATTCGAACTCGCGATTTTCCTTTCGAGATCTTCAATTTCGCTTGTTTTGACCATGAGACGTGGTATCTGGTGATTCGTTTGGATTCGTATGATACATGTCTCTTGGACTTGGAATGCATGGTGCTTGGGATGTTTCTTGGATATGTTAGGGTACTTGGTGCTTGGACCTACGTTCGGGTGTTGCTTGTCTGATGCACACATGAAAGTGTTATGCTTTTAGTGTGCATGTTCATGTTTGTAGCGGTTCTGGAGGTGTCGCTCAACCGTAGATGCTTATGTTGATGTGGGTATTTATAGCAAGGGTGTCTTCAAAAATGCGAAAAATTATCCCATTTTTCGTTGTAAAGGTTTAATTCTTGATAGGAAGCGTCAGCCCCCAGTTTGACTGAGTTATGGTGTCGGTGTATGTGAGCCCCCAGTTTGACTGAGTTATGGTATATAACGATAGTCAAACTATGTAAAAGGCTATGGGTTGCAGTAGGATAAAGGTGTTTTTGGATTACCCCCTTGAGTTTGACTAAGTTTTGTATGAAAACTGAGTCAAAGTATAGGGCGTGTATCAGGAGGAGGAGTTTTTGGATTACCCCCTCGAGTTTGACTAAGTTTTGAATGAAAACTGAGTCAAAGTGAAGAGTATGGTGTTTGGTTTTGAAATTTCCCCCGTAGTTTGGCTTAATTTGATTGAAATTAAGGCAAAATGGAGAAGAATGTAGCGTGGGCGGAGCAGGCGATTCAGCTGTATCAGGGTCGTGCTGAGGTGGCTTGGGTTCAGTAGACTTTGACGAGTACCGCCGTCTTCACCATTAGTTGTATTAGTATGCTTGTGTAATAAGGATTGTGTGAACCCTTGTTTACATTTCGTATGCTGGTCCTGTAGTGTTAGTAAGCTAGGTTTGAAAAACGAAATGATTCCCGATTGGGATGTTTGGATGAAAATGTTTTTGTTGAAAAATTTTTTTGTGAAAGATTCATTTTAGTTGTCGAAATGAGCTTTAAAAATGAACATTTGAAATGTCGGTTGTAAGGCTTCATGCAAGATGAAAAAGCGTTTTGACGTTGTGAGCTTAAGCTAGAGTTGTGAAGACCGTGGAGGGTCATTTGAGTGCAAAGGTTGAAAAACCCCCAGTTGTCGAGGATGAGAATTCGGTAGAATCTCAACACGGAGTGGGGTGTAGTGCTAGGTTCGGTTGTGCTTTGCGTAAGCTGCCTACGTATCCACGAATGTGGAATCAAACCGGCGTAGTTCGGTAGTGCTTTCGCTCAAAATGTGTTAACTAGAGTGAGTTAAATTCGAAGAATGCTTTTTCTCAAAGTGTGTTAAATTTTGGAAGAAGGTTGGACTTCGAAGATTCGAGATGCATTTCAAAGATTTGAGATGCATTTACGAAAGATACATTTTGCTTGCGAAAGGATGTGTTTGCAAAAAGTGAATTGCAAAGTGCTTTCGTATTAACTCGAGTATCGAGTTAAATTTGAAAGGTGATTACCTAATTAGAGGGTGCCTTGCCTCGTGTGATTTTGAAAAAGCGTGTCGTTCCGTGGGAGCGCTTTGAAAACTGGAGAGTTTTTGAAAGGAGCGGTTTAAATGTCGCTAAATTGTTTGATTGGAAGAGGATTGACTCGACGTGTGACTCGATGCTTAAAATGCCGAAAAGTTTGCAAAATAGAGACGAATCGTATGCGTGATTTGAGACTCGACGGTCGCATGGATGCCATATTCGGGAACACGTGTGTTGGTGGAGCCCCCAGTGGTGCTTGCTTGTCTGCGGTGGGATGCTGTTGTTCCTGTAAAACAGTGTTAGACCAAAAAGCAGAGTACTACTCCTAAGTCTATGACAACTTTGCCTTGACGAATTCGTTTTAGTCGCCTCGATAAAGAAATAGTTTGCCTTTGAGCTTTGTGAATTTTTGTGAACACATCCTTAGCATGGAAAGCTTTGGACGAGGAATATTTTGTGGATTTTTGTAAAAGGTTGGTTGAGCTCGGGAGAGCGGCCTACGTATCCGTGGTTACGGAATCAAACCTAGCGTAGTTCCGAAAGGGGTGTTTAAGGGCGTGCATGAGGTGTTTATGTGGAAAGGTGCGTGTTTGAGGATCCACCGGTCTGGGAGGTGGGTTTGTTTTTGTGGAAAGGTGCGTGTTTAGGGACCCGCCGGTCCAAGGGGTGTTTATGTGTTTGACCTTGATACGTTGCATCCTAAGGGTGAGTTCTCCTTGGTTGATCTAAATTTGGTTGCTTGCTACTTCTGTTGTGTCTTCAATTTGGAATTTCAAAGACCTGGCCACTCGTTTCTGGGCTTCGGTACTTCTTGCCTTTGGGGTTTCGGCCCCTCGCTTATTGATTTCTAAGCTTGTTGACTTCTTAAGCTTTTTGACTTCTTGAGCTTTCGACTTCTTAAGCTTTTGACTTCTTCAGCTTTTGCTTAGTTGTTTTGCCCCTTGTTCCGGAGCTTTTGAGACTCTTGCTTTTTGGTGACTTTGGTTTTTGGCCTTTGTACCTTGTATTCCCGTTTGGTTTGAGAATATCCCACGCCCTGTATGGCTTGGGCTTGAGCTCGGACCTTGCTAAAACCCTGTGGCTCGGTGGTCACTTGTGATCGTGTGTCTATCACGCCGGGCTCCTTTGACAAGTTCGTTTGCTTATTAGGCACGCGATCGAGTACGCGGAGGGCGATCCAGGAATACTCGTACTTTTGGTCGCGATCAAATTCATGACCACTGTGGAGCTCCAAATTAATGGATCCTCCTCCAAAAGCAGCGGAGTAGTAGACCACAAGCAGATTAGTGAACCTTAGGTGTTTAGTCGTCGGAAGCTTTCTTGTCTTCGTGTCCTTGATTTAGTTGTTGACTTGGACCTTCGTACCCGGCCTAGATTTCCCTAGGATAGTTGTTCCTGGGATGCAATGTATGTTGGTGTAGAATTGTGTTTTTTATGGGAAAAGTGTGTAAAAAGGAAGCTGGGTTGTAGGCAAACTTATTCCTTTATCGATTTGTTAAAAATGTCATACGTCGGAGACTCGATTGTCCTAGACTGTCAGAGATTGACTCAATGTTTAAAAACTCGACCCGTATTGAAAAGACTCGAATTTCTTGAGGAGATCCGTGAGACCGTCGGTGGCGCCTTGATGGATTCGTCGCTGGGTGCTCGAGACGCACATGTCTCGGATGGGGTTGATGCTCGCGTCGGGACTTGGCTCATGCATACTTAGATTTGTCTTTGATTTTGCAAAAGTTTTGTTTTCGGCGAAAAGCAAGATGTTTTGTTGAGCAAAATGTGTTGTCACATTTTGGCTCGATGTAAAAAGCGTTTCGAAATCAAATCCGATAAGCTCGTGTTAGTGGCTTGTCGGTGAAAGTGTGAATCGATTCGGAGTGGCGATAGGCTATCCGAATCAAGGGTGTTTGAAGATGTGATGAAGACGGTTATACTCGTTTTCATACATTCGGTTTGAAAGAGGGTTAGATTAAAGCGACTATGAGCCACTTGGTCTAACCGTGAAGGATTTGCGGGATGATGCTAGTTCATTGCTAGGTTTTGTTGTCTTGTGAAAAGAGATGTTTGGATTAAAATGGCGATAGGCCATTTTGAATCATGGATTTCGAAAATGTTTATTTTGCTGGATTTGTTTTCAAGAAAAGGTCCATTCTCGGGTTTGAAAATGTTTGGTAATAAATGGGTTACAATGAGTGCGGGTCATGTAGTTCATTTATGTTTTGGAATGTCACGAGAATAAAGTGATTATTCTCGGGTGTTTTGAGGAGACTGTTTGTCTAGATCAAACCGTCCTGACTATGGGCCATTCGGTTCGAAGGAAGGATTTTTTTCGAAAAAGGTTATTTCAAAAACGTGATGAGGATTTTGTGAAAGTAGTTTGTAAGAGGATTTTGGCCAAGATGGTTATGAATCATTTGGTCTGATGAAAAGTTCGCGAGATTGGGCTTGGCCATTCTTGGGTTTCGTTTGCGTGAAAAAGATGTGAAGGGCCGCGAGCTGCTAAGAATGAAAAAGTCTCCAAGAATGTGTGACGAGATTCTTGGGTTTTGCTTTATGAAAATGTTTCGAGATGAATGGCCTACGACGGCTGAGGGCCATGTATTCCACTCGTGCCTAGAGAGGATTCGGGAATGAAGTGATCATTCCCGAGTGACTTGTGAAGGATGCCTAGTGGGTTGAATCGAAATAGCGGAGAACTATTTGGTTCGACCTAGAACTTCGAAAAGTATTTATTTCGAAGTTGAAAGAATTTTGAAACGTGATTGTTTCAAAATGAAGAAGCTTTGGTTGTTTTGTAGAAAACAAGGGTATTTTTGAAAAGAGCTTGTTTTAAGAATGAGAAAGTCGTTGGTTGTCTTGTAAAAGCGAGAAACTTTTGAAAAGAGCTTAGTTCAAAAATGAGAGTGTTTTGCTTTAGGAGCAATGTTGTGCCTAAGAAGTCTTTGAGGCAAGAACGCGTGTGCGGATCTTGTCTCGACGTTGAAATGTGTTTGATTTGCATTCGTCGAGCCCATGTTAACGGTTCATCGTTAAGGGCTCGAGCCTAGATGCATGGAAAGGATTCGACTCGTGAACGGTTAGCTACTCGAGTCGAGGATGTTGAGAATGGATTGGTTTGTGTGACATGTATCTAGTTAGTCCTATTAGATTCAACGTTCGTTTTAAGCGTTCATTTTTAGCTCATTTTTGTTTAGGAAGACCTTTTAAGCTTGAAAAAGGAGATTTTAGACAAGGTTTGGCTAATAGGAAGCTTTTGAGACGAGGATGCGTGTGCACATCTCGTCTCGATGTTAAAAGGTGTTAGCTTTGTCGAGCCCACCTAACGGTTCATCGTTAAGGGCTCGAGCCTAGATGGGCGAGAAGGATTCGACTCGAGAGCGATTAGCTAGGCGAGTCGAGCGTGTTGAGAATGGATTAGGTTGTGTGGGTTAAATTTGCACGTTAGTGACGTGACTAGACCAACGTTCATTTTAAGTGTTCATTCTAGCTCATTTCTTTGTTAAGAAAACCCTTTTTAAGCTTGAAAAAGGAGGTTTTCGAAAAAGTTTTAGCTAAAGGAAAGCTTTTGAGACGAGGATGTGTGCGCACATCTCGTCTCGATGTTAAAAGGTTTTGCTTTGCACCCATCGAGCTGATATCGGTGATTTGCCGAGGTGAGCTCGAGTTCGGATGTGTAAAAGAGAATGGATTCGACTCGAGAGTGGTTAGCAAGTCGAGTCGAGGATGTTAAATGTAGTGACAAGGCCGTATGACCTAGAAGATTGAAATCCGCGAGCTCGGGTTTTATTCCTTGCTCGGGTTTTTGCTTGTTAGTGAAAAAGGAAATTTTGAAAAAGCTTGTTTCAAAAATTCGCGAGAGTTTTGTTTGAAAAGTGTTAGTTTGTTAGATGCTGGGTTCGTTTATCTTTGAAACGTTTAAGCGAGTTTTCGAAGATATGAATGCAAATGCTCGTTTTGAAAAAGACCATGGAGTGCATAGCCTCGAACTTGTACGTATGACTCAAAAAGGGGTGAAAATGAGTCAGTCGGGTACACCTCCAACTACCTCGAGTACGCTTTGGCAGATACTTAACCCCTTCATTTCCTTACGCCGGGGCGATAGGTTTTCTGAAGGGAGCACTGGGGCGGTCGAGATAGCCGTTTACGGCAAGCCGTGGAGGGGCGAGAGGAAAGCTAGTCCGGCATGTGCTTTATCGAGTGGACGAGCCTGCATGTGGGAACCACCTCTCGAGGGTGCAAAGGGTGCCTAGATTCCAAAAGGAATGGACTCTAAACGAATGTGCATAGCTCAAATATGTATACTTGGATTGTTCAAGGCTTTCAAGTTTCACCTCTTTATTTTTAAAAAGAAAAAGCTAGTTTTTGGTTTTAAAAATAAGATCTCCCCAGCGGAGTCGCCAAACTGTGGAACCCGGGAACCGCGTTCGGGGGACCCAACTCGGCGTCTTGCTTAAGGGCGGATTTTAAAGTTAAAAAAGATTAAGTTGGAAAAACCTTTTGAGAACTGTTATGGAGTCGCCACCTATTTATCGCGGAAAATAGGAACCTGCTACCATGTTCTAAGTTAAAAACATGTCCTAGATTTTGGAGCACGCCGACACCCCTAGATCTAAGGCTATGAAACCAGATTGGATTCGGGGTGAGGGTACTTTAGAAAAAGAGTTAATTCAAATAATGATTTATGAAAACCTTTTAGAAAAGCCTATGTAAAAATAGCCTCTACTGACCTAGAACAATCCTTGTAAGATGATATCTGAGCTAATGTTATCGCTACGTACAAGTGCGATAAGTTGTAAGAGAATGCAGATGCAGATGCAAAAAGATTGATTAAAACCCTCAGTTTAGCATGTTTAACTTGTTAACGAATACGGTTCAGTTAAAGGTCGAATTCATTGTTTAAGTTGATTTAATGCAAAATAAGAAGGTGCAAGATGCATGCAAATAAAATAAAGTTCAATTGTCCATTGGTTTATTTTATAAGGGTCGGTTGCTTATGCGACTTTGGCGTGTCATCGGATATGGAGTGTACCCGAAGTAAATAGAACACTTGGATTGCAAGCTATTTGGGTGCCAAAGCCGAGCTAACGTGTAGACCCCTACATTAGTCCATAGAAAATAAGAAAAAGCTTTGATCCAAGTGGATCGGTACCTACCTTGTCCTGGCGCTTCAGATCTGGGCAGAGCTTTGCTTCTTGAACTTAAAAGGAGGATGAATTCAACACGGGATGGTGTGTTGAACTCAAGGATTTGAGTGCTTGAGGCTTTTGTGGATGTATTTAGGTGTATACCGTGCTAGACGGTATATTTTGTGGGACCCATGTGTGGGCACTAAAACTAGGAAGAGAGGTTGTGAGAAGAGAGGTTTTCTTGTGTGGAAAAGTTGTGAGAATAGGTCGTGCGAGGGGTTGTATATATAGGAGAATAGCCGAGAGAAAATAGGAAAGCAGGGGAAAAAGCCAGCCTGGGAAACCGCATAGCCTTATGCGGTTTGGTGGGCAAACCGCATAGGCTTATGCGGTTTGCACCATGAGCCGCATAAGCTTATGCGGTTTGCTGGTGTGGTTTTAACTTCGAGATTTCGTATTTCCTTAATCCGAATTGCTAAATCTTGGGAATATTCGGTGTAGTCTCCTTGCTTGTGCCCCAAGAAGGCCTAGTATGATCTTCTAGAGAGTTGTTGAGGGCTTTGGAGTGCGGGCCAAAGGTGGGTTTGGGCTCGGTTTTGGGCCCGAGACCCGAAAATGTGAAAAGGGTGTATTTGCATAGATTTTGTGAAATAAGGTAAGACGTGAAGCCGTATTTTGTGTAAGAGGGGACTAAAGGGAAGATTTAGCCACCGGGCCTAAATTTAGGAATTTAGGAATGCTGAATTAGACCTTGTTAATGGAAAAGGGCTAATTGTAGTGCAAATGCGAAGCTAATGCCAAATGAAGCAGGACAAGGACCTAGCTAGACTCCAAATGGACAAAATGAACGTTTATTTAAGTGTGATGTAAAGCGACCCTAATCATTTTAACATTTCAAACGACTCAAAATGAATTCGACATTAGTTAGAACCGTTTAAGTCAACGTTAAAGCATGCGTAATAAAAGTCCGTGATACATCACAGGGTTTTGTTTGGGAGGGTACGGATATGGGTATCCACACCTACCCTAGCCTTGCTAGTGATCGCTTTTGCTTACTCTTGTGCTTGTCCTCGGGTTTTGATCATGCTACGACTTGCTGATGTCGTTTGCTTGGAGAGTTGGTGAATATGTGAGTCGGGATTGCTGTTTCCCCGACCTTTGATGAGGTTTTCCGCAACTATACTAAGTGAGTGTGCTTTTTTTGCTCAAGAAAAAAAAGAAACAAAAATCTGAAAAATCAAACACAACACAAAAATACAAAGAAAAGAAAAATGTGTGCATAAAATGCGAAAGTTGTTGTTGTTTTACATGAGTGAGCACTTGTAATTTGTTGTCATGTTGCGTTGATGTGTAAAGGAGACCGATATGCTGTTTTCGGTCCGTTTATATTGAGAGTTGGGTTCCGTTTTGGTTGGATGAGCACTTGAGTAGTACGAGTGGTTTCTAGTGGCTTAGCTCCACGATTCCATAACTATTTGATCCACCTTATCACCCTTTACCTCTCTATGGCCTTTATACCCTCATTTTCCTATGTAAGCCCTCATGTTTACTTCGTTTTTGTGACATTATTGTGTACGGGAATACGAGATTTGGTCCACATTAGATTGCGGGCGTGCTTCCACTAGTCGAGTAGGTGAGTGTCATCACATATATCACCTTGATCATCATTTGAGTAGAGTGGAACCCGCGAGAGGTCCGTGATTTGATTGCTAGAGAGCCTACGTTTAAGCCATGCTATTCATTCTGCACCGTCTTGTAATTCTCATCCGTTAGCTTGCTATTTCCATACGTCCCATGTTACTTCGGGATCGATTGCCATTTGCTCATGCTACTTGCGGTTTGGTGATTGTTGAGGAAGTTCTCTTATGCTCGCTTTGTCCTTTATTTTCTGTCATGCTTGGTTGCTTGAGGACAAGCAACGGTTCGGTTTGGGGGAGTTTGATGTGTCCTATATTTATATATATTTATAGCCCCCTATCGTTTGCGTTTCTTCGCGTTTCCCGTGCTTTTATATGCATTTCAGCTCCTATTTCTCTCCGATTTGGCACTGCTGCGTTTTTGTGTCCATTTTGCAGGTACAAGCGCATATTTGGAGGTTAGGATGCTATTCGAGACGTTTCGTGAAGTTTCGTGAAGTTTGGAGGTGATTCGAGTTGATTTCGTCGCGTTTCGCTTGCGCACGAGCCTCGTTTCAACGAATGAAGGTGTCCCGGGACATTGGGACGGGATTTGAAACTCACATGATCATCCTAAGCCTTGTCCCTACCCCTTGGGACGACATTGGCCTTGTCCCTATGCCTTAGGACGAGAAATTTTGCAAAAGAAGCTAAGTACAAGAAAGTGCATTTTGAAGCCATAAGCTGAACACCACGGGATGAGCACCATCCCGGTCGGGATGACCTCGTGGGACGGCACACCTGTCCCGGACCCCAGGGACGACTCCGACTCTTCGTTGGCTCAAAATAATTCGTCTATTTCAAAGGCCAAATGATCATATTTTCGACTACTTTTTTTCTGAGCATTCTTAAGAACACTTTAAACTATCTTCTCACAAAAACTTAGGGTTTAAATAATTTTTCTTCTTGCACTTTGAATTCTCGACTCGGAAACGTTGTTTGATCATCCTATTTCGGTATTGTTGTCTTTGTTCTTGCTTTTTCTCTTTGAATTTCTGATTAGGTTTTTATTTATATTCTTCTTAATTGATTATCATTTCATCTTTTATCATTGTTGATCATGTTTATGTCTTTCTCCTTTGCTTTTGTTGTTGATTTCAATATGTGTGAGTAGTTCTTATTCTAGGGAAGTAGGGTGAATCATGGGAGTTTGCTTGGTTTGTTTTTGATGATGTTTTGAGTTAGGTTTTCGCGCTCGTTTTGATTGTCTCGTTTTGTATGCGTTTGTTGATCCTTTGGCCAAGGGTTTGTGAGCGTTTGTCACCCTTAAACTTAAGACCGAAAGCCTAGTTTAGGGTACGTAGGACACGAGACCAATCATTAGGATCCTCACTTGTAAGTTGCGAGAGCCCGCATTTGAGACCTAGAGGAGCTTAAGACCGAGAGGCCTAGCTTACCCTTAGCGAGAGCGATTTCCTACTCATTTCTGTCACCATCCTTTGACCTAGCATTCCCCGTGCCTAACCCGATTCCCTAGACCTTTTCCTTATAAGTTTCAACCCCTTTACCTCCGCTATAGCTTTAGTAACCTCAACCCCTCGAACCGAGATTAGAATCACTAAAAATAACCAACATTAGCAACCATCTCCCTGTGGATTCGACCCAACTTACCCTTGCTACCTAGTAGAGTGAGTTTGGACTTATTTTTGATTAGGAGAGTGCGACCAATCCTGTCACTACGGGATGGAAGCCGTTCAACCTGTAGAAATCGAGATGCAATCCCTTCGAATCCTCATGGAAGCAGACATTCCTGAAGCCGAATGGGCACGCGAACGATACGAACAACTCATCCTTTTAGACGAAAGACGGTTACATTCACTAAGTACAGTCCGAATGTACCAATCTCGCTTACAACGCGCCTACAACAAACGGGTCAAGCCACGAAACATCAAAGTGGGTGACCTAGTACTCAAATCAGTCCGAGCACCATTACCAGTCGACCCAAGAGGAAAATTCAAACCCAATTGGGCCGAACCGTACTTGGTCACGGAAATCCTTCCCGGAGGAGCCGTGAAACTAACTGACCTCGACGGTCAGGACTTCCGATTACCAACAAATCTTGATCAACTCAAGAAATACTACCCCTAAACACAAACAATTTTGCAATGCATTTCAAAACAAAACTCACTCTCGCATGGGTGAACTACGCTCGGTTTGATTCCACGCACTGTGGATACGTAGGGAGCTTTGCAAAGAGCTCAACCGAATCACACGAACTACGCCGGTTTGATTCCGTGAAACGCGGATACGTAGGCAGCTTGTCAAAAGCACGACCGAACTTCCTAGCACGCACACCCAAAGCTTAAAAAGGTCAAGGACGATGCACTCACAAAAGGACACGCTCAAAGCTTAAAAAAGTCGAGAGCACAGTCAACACAAAACAAAACAAAAATCCAAGTCCAAAGCTTAAAAAGGTCGAGGACTTAAGGACAAGACAAATTAAACAAAACAAAAATCCAAATCCAAAGCTTAAAAAGATCGAGGATTTTAAGGCAAAATACGAATGTTCGAAGCTTAAAAAGGTCGAGAACATTTAAAAACAAACAAAAGAAAGCAACGAGACAAGACAAAAGCAAATTAATTCTATTTTATTACTTTATTTAGAATTTTTCGCAATTTAGAAATGAGCTAGGAACAAGCCTCCTTAGCCCTTTATTCAGATCTAAAACATGTATTTAAATAAAGGAAATGTTCTAAACAAAACAAAGCAAACTACTCAAGTCATCTTCTGACGCTTCGGATTAGCCTCTCCATCTTCAAGGGGCCGATCCGCCACAATTTTCGAACTAAGAACAGGAATAGATCTCTCAAATCCTGGGGGCTCGATCGGATCCTCGTCCTGCTCGACTGGGGGCTCCTCGATCCTTGGCCCTAGGCGATCTTTAACAGTCACCCTCGGTCCAAGCCTTTCCCGCGCCGATCTCGAAGTAGAAGCATCTGCACTAACAGCACAAAGATCACCATAGTCCCTCCTTTCGCGCACCACCTCATACGCCAAGGAGGGCCTTGGCCCGTTCTTTTCCCTCCTCCTTAGATTCTCCCGTTCCTGAGGATCATTGGAACGGTACCATCGTGTATAGAAGTCCGTAACACGACTAGACTCTATATGCTCCGGAACAGCCCAAGTAACGCGGTCCGACCATCCTCGGATCCAAGCATCAATCATTTTGTTGTTTAGCACAACCACCCCTCCAGCCTGAGTATCCTGCTCGGGTATGGTCTGAGCAAGCCCGATTGGCCTCTTCAAGCGCAGAGGATCAATCCACACCCCTCGTTCAAACCCGCACAACATCAACTCACGAGACCTACATCCACATGAACACCCCTACTCAATTATACACCTCACGCATACCCAAACATCTTACAAGCACCTGCACCCCTGCACTTTAGCCCCTTATACACATGCAATACGAAGACATTACAAGCAGCAATGGCATCCGACGACACCAAGCATATACAAAGGCACCGACAACGACAGTACAACAAGCACGATTTAAGACATCCAAAGCAGTACAGTTCTTTATAGCATGCACGGACCGTCACGTCCTTAAACATGTACGCCCCTCCCCGTTTAGCCCGGTTCAAAGTCCTCGTCTCACCCATGGACACATACTTCGTTCCGCTGACTATATCGAGACTGTAATGGTCCGGATATGGTCGTGGAGTTTGACTAGCGCTCTAGTCCGAGCTCAGTCAAACTGGGGGCTCTGTGGATACCCATATCCGTACCCTCCCAAACAAAACCCTGTGATGTATCACGGACTTTTATTACGCATGCTTTAACGTTGACTTAAACGGTTCTAACTAATGTCGAATTCATTTTGAGTCGTTTGAAATGTTAAAATGATTAAGGTCGCTTTACATCGCTTTAAATAAACGTTCATTTGGTCCATTTGGAGTCTAGCTAGGTCCTTCTCCCGCTTCATTTTGCATGAGCTTCGCATTTGCACTACAATTAGCCCTTTTACATTCACAAGGTCTAATTCAGCATTCCTAAATTCCTAAATTTAGGCCCGGTGGCTAAATCTTCCCTTTAGCCCTCTCTTACACAAAATACGGCTTCACGTCTTACCTTATTTCACAAAAACAATGCAAATACACCCTTTTCATTTTTCCGGGTCTCGGGCCCGAAACCGAGCCCAAACCCAGCCTTTGGCCCGCACTCCAAAGCCCTGAACATCACAAAATATCTCAGAAATATCCCAGCTGTTTTCTTGAGCTACACGTTTGAGTTTATCACGTAATCTTTCAAAGATATAATTCAACCGAAACTAGGAAACTACGCTAAAGCCACACCTTCGAACCGCATAAGCTTATGCGGTTTGGGTGGGCAACCGCATAAAGCTATGCGGTTTCCTGGCCTGTTTTTATCCCCGGGTTTCCTAATTTCTCCGAGGTTTTTAGTATATATACTCCCCTATACCTCGACCTCAAGATCACAATTCAGAACCAGAATACATCTTTTCTTCACAACTTACACCTAGCTTTCACATCATACACCACAAAACACTCACAAAGCCTCAAGCACTCAAATCCTTGAGTTCAACACACCATCCCGTGTTGAATTCATCCTCCTTTTAAGTTCAAGAATCGAAGCTCGCCAGATCTGAGCGTCGGGACAAGGTAGTGCCGATCCACTTGGATCAAAGCTTTTTCTTATTTTCTATGGACTAATAAAGGGGTCTACACTTTAGCGCCCCCCCGGCTTTGGCACCCACCGCGCTTGCACTCCAAGTGTTCTATTTACTTCGGGTACACTCCATATCCGATGACACGCCAAAGTCGCATAAGCAACCGACCTTATAAAATAAACCAATGGACAATTGAACTTTATTTTATTTGCATGCATCTTGCACCTTCTTATTTTGCATTAAATCAACTTAAACAATGAATTCGACCTTTAACTGAACCGTATTCGTTAACAAGTTAAACATGCTAAACTGAGGGTTTTAATCAATCTTTTTGCATCTGCATCTGCATTCTTTTACAAACTTATCGCACTTGTACGTAGCGATAACAATAGCTCAAATATCATCATCTTACAAGGATTGTTCTAGGTCAGTAGAGGCTATTTTTACATAGGCTTTTCTAAAAGGTTTTCATAAATCATTATTTGAATTAACTCTTTTTCTAAAGTACCCTCACCCCGAATCCAATCTGGTTTCACAGCCTTAGATTTAGGGGTGTCGGCGTGCTCCAAAATCTAGGACATGTTTTTAACTTAGAACATGGTAGCAGGTTCCTAATTTCCGCGATAATTAGGTGGCGACTCCATAACAGTTCGTAAAGGTTTTTCCAACTTAATCTTTTTTAACTTTAAAATCCGCCCTTAAGCAAGACGCCGAGTTGGGTCCCTCGACGCAGTTCCCGGGTTCCACAGCTATAAATAGCAGCTCTTACTCGATCATTTTCAATCATCAAAAACATCAAATCATCATCTAACACATTCATAACAACATCCTCTAATCAATTCAATTCAATACTCAAATTCACATAAAGCCTCTCGCACTTATAAATTTCCACTCTAACAACCGTCTTTGCATTTCAAGGTAAAGAAATTTTACCTTCCGATTGGACGTTTGAGACTTATAGGGTTACTTTAACCCACCCCGATATTGGCATTAACGAACTCGTATTCGCAATACGATTGTAGTAATTCGAATCAAATGATTCGTCTAAACCCCACCAATATCGCATAAATGAACGACTCAAAATCACTAAATTAAGCACCCATTTTTACATTATGCAAATTCTCGATTCATGCATTAAATTACGACTAAAACACGGATTCGACATTTAACTGTACCGTTTCATATAGTCTTTTAAACATGCAAAACCGAGGGTTTTACAAAATCTTAGAATTGAACACAAGTCGGAGAATAACGTTTAGTTATTAATTCAAATGCAATGAATTAGTAATTTTACGTATATTTCCTATAGCAAATCGTCATAGCTCTGACGGCTTACATTTATTTTACATATTTATCCAGTCATATATTTGCATTTGTACGTAGCGTCCTATTAGCCCAAATATCGAAATTAAAGCATTTGTTTTCAAATTAGTAAAGACTACTTTTACGTAGGCTTTTTTATTACAGTTTTCATAATACATTTTGTCAAAACTTTCGAAAAGTAACCTCACTCCAAATCCTCTCTGGTTTCATAATAACCTCAGACGGATAGGTATCGACACACCTTGAAATCTGAGACACCCGTGTCTTATATTTTAAGACGCGTTGAATAGGTTCCAAATTCCTTTAATATTTGGTGGCGCCTCCAAAAATACATTTCAAAAGGATTTTTACATTTCTTTTTGTCACAATTACATGCAATGACATTCCCCCATTAAGCAAAAGAACGCTCGAGCGAGCTGAGCCAAGCAAATAAGAAGGCAAGCCCCCTGCGAGCGAGCTTCTTGCAAAATTTTTCCCGCGCCGTGCATTCCGCCCCATGACACGAGGGCGGGCGCGAGCGGGGCGTCGAGAAGGGATATCCCCGGTATCCTCAATCTTCCCATCCTATCTAACACCTTTATAATAATTCAGAAATTCAAACTTTTTGAAAAGTCTTATTCTACCAAAATAAAATGTTACTATCGAAACTTGTAAAATTTTAAATTGCTCTCTAACTGCCTTGCCTAACTCGAACAACGATCCACTCTATTCAAGTTTCGGGACGAAACTTTTCTTAAGGGGGTAGGTTTGTAACACCCCGTGTTATTTTAACACAATTTGATAAAAGAATTTAATTCCTTAAATTAAATTCATCCTTTTTCCTTATAATAAAAATATGTCTGAATTTTTTTTCGCCAAATAATACTAAAATTTCTTAAGTCCAAATTTAAAAATTTTGAAAAATAAAATTTGTTGTATTATCTTTAGAATTGAAAAAGAAACACATTTCAAAATTTTATAAAAATCAACATAAAATTAATATCGCCTTTAAAATTTCAAAAATGTTAAGTTATGTTTACTATTCATAAAAATAAATGTAGAACCTTTTATTCATAAAATTTAATTTTGAACATTTTTCATTTTCGAATAAAAATGAACCCTTATACTTTTCCCGTCTCTGAAATTCGGGTCAACAATTTCAAACACGCAAATCAAAAATCAAACAATCTTATCCTCTTCCCTTTTCTTTTTAAAAGTAAACTTAACATCAACATTTAATGAAAATATAATCATTTTGATTATTTTTAATAAATCATATTTTATTAATAACTAATTACTATTTCATTTCTATTAAACTAGCTTTTTTTTCTAAATTGTCGATATTTGAAATCACACCTAATTTAAATTGATTAACTTTTTGACGTTTGAATATAATTCTTTAAATCAATAACATTCAACGAAAAAAATAAGTATTTCGACCTAGGAAATTATTATTCAAAATTTCGAGGATTATGATCCGATTTTTGTTTTTAGTACCTTTCGAAAATTATTTTTATTTTTATTTCCGATTTTATTTTAAAACATTGTTTTAGGATCGTATCATTTATTTCGAGACTTTTCGCGTGCGCACAAATCGAAAATTCGAAAACGAAAATCGAGCCCGATTTTTCTTATTTGAGCCGACTTACTTGGACCTTTAGTCCAAGTATATCCTCTTCCATTTTCTTACACATTTACTTACACCTTTAATTTATCATCATCACTTTTATTTATTTTGTATTTAAATTTAAAGTTTATACCTTTAACAAAAATACTTATACAAATACAATACTACTACTTTAATACTACCATTTTCATTTTCGTCACTTTTAAATATTTTCTCGAGTAGTAAATAAAATATTTTAGTCTTAAAATATTAAAGTAGAGATATTTCGAAAAATCGCCAAAACAGCACATTTTAACTTTTATCGCTTTTGACGCCCGACTTTTTAAAACTGACCAATTTCGTGAAAAACATTTTTCTAAATATCAAGGGAATATTTCTTTTCCCAAATAGTAATTTGCATACTAGTGTGACACTTGATCATTTTTGTTCCCTAATTTCTTTTATTAAAACATTATTTTCATTAAAAATGAAATATCATTTAATACACTACTTGACCTAATTTATTACTAACACTTCCTTCATTAATTCACAAGTGCAAAACACAATCCCTTGGCTCCTCAAAATGTCGTGTAGTATGCTCCTTTTCTCTCATTTATTTCCTCTCTTTTTTCTTCCAAAAACACTTACAATAAATACTGTTCGGGGTGATTTTCTCACACGGTTCGTTTATGTAATTGTGGATCTACCAGTACTATCCTTTAGGTTAAGTTTTATGTTGTTCGTGGTTTAGGGATTAGAACGTGTAAAAGATAACGAAAATGGAACAAGACACACGATATGGTTACGTGGGAAAAACCCTTAAATGTTAAGGGAAAACCACGGGCGCCAAGTCAGGAGAGGTTATGCACTAGTTCTGGTTCAGGAAGTACAGAGTCTGGACCAACTGGTACAGAATACAATAAAGGCATAAAATAATAAAGTGTTTAAATGCTTGAGAATTGCGTAGAGTGTTGAGTAATTGAGTTGTGTGACTTGGTGTTGAATGACTTCTGATCTCCCTTCTTCTGGAAATCTACTCCTTTTATAGTGTAGTGGGCTCCAACGTTCTTCTGCCCCTTTGTAGCTAACTTCTCCATCAAATTCTCCAGCGGTTCCTATCTTCAAGGCTTCGTTTTTGTTCTTTGACTAAGTCCTTCAACAACTTCCTCTAGGGTTGCTGCCGAGTCTTTGGGCTTTCTTCTTTGATGTTTACTTCTTTTGTTGGGCTTGGCCCATCTTGACTTTTCCTCTCCTGGCCTGCTGTGGAACCCGGGATCGGACCCAACTCGGCGTCTTGCTTAAGGGCGGATTTTAAAGTTAAAAAAGATTAAGTTGGAAAAACCTTTAAGAACTGTTATGGAGTCGCCACCTATTTATCGCGGAAAATAGGAACCTGCTACCATGTTCTAAGCTAAAAACATGTTCTTAGATTTTGGAGCACGCCGACACCCCTAGATCTAAGGCTTGTGAAACCAGATTGGATTCGGGGTGAGGGTACTTTAGAAAAAGAGTTAATTCAAATAATGATTTATGAAAACCTTTTAGAAAAGCCTATGTAAAAATAGCCTCTACTGACCTAGAACAATCCTTGTAAGATGATATTTGAGCCAATGTTATCGCTACGTACAAGTGCGATAAGTTTGTAAAAGAATGCAGATGCAGATGCAAAAAGATTGATTAAAACCCTCAGTTTAGCATGTTTAACTTGTTAACGAATACGGTTCAGTTAAAGGTCGAATTCATTGTTTAAGTTGATTTTAATGCAAGACAGAAAGGGTGCAAGATGCATGCAAATAAAATAAAGTTCAATTGTCCATTGGTTTATTTTATAAGGTCGGTTGCTTATGCGACTTTGGCGTGTCATCGGATATGGAGTGTACCCGAAGTAATAAGAACACTTGGAAGGCAAGCGCGCTCGGGTGCCAAAGCCGGGGGGGGCGCTAAAGTGTAGACCCCTTTGTTAGTCCATAGAAAATAAGAAAAAGCTTTGATCCAAGTGGATCGGTACCTACCTTGTCCTGACGCTTCAGATCTGGGCAGAGCTTCGCTTCTTGAACTAGAAAGGAGGATGAATTCAACACGGGATGGTGTGTTGAACTCAAGGATTTGAGTGCTTGAGGCTTTTGTGAGAGAGGATTTGTGTGTTGTGAATTGTATGTGAAATTGTGATGTGAAAGTATGATTTGAGGTCGAGGTATAGGGCTGTATATATACTAAAAACCTCGGAGAAATTAGGAAACTGGGGTATAAAACCAGGCCTGGAAACCGCATAGCCTTATGCGGTTGCCAGGGCAAACCGCATAGCCTTATGCGGTTGCCTCACCAAACCGCATAAGGTCATGCGGTTTGATGGCTTGGTTTTAGGGCTGCTTTCCAAGTTTCGGTTGCATAAAATCTTTGAAAGATACAGTATAATTTCGTGCGTGTGTGCCAAGAAAAGGGCTGAGATATTTCTGAGATATTTTATGATGTGCAGGGCTTTGGAGTGCGGGCCAAAGGCTTGGGTTTGGGCTCGGTTTCGGGCCCGAGACCCGGAAAAATGGAAAAGGGTGTATCTGCATAGATTTGTGAAATAAGCTAAGACGTGAAGCTGTATTTTGTGTGAGAGGGTGCTAAATAGCGGTTTTAGCTACCGGGCCTAAATTTAGGGATTTAGGAATGCTGAATTAGACCTTGTTAATGTAAAAGGGCCAATTGTAGTGCAAATGCGAAGCTCATGCCAAATGAAGCAGGACGAGGACCTAGCTAGACTCCAAATGGACAAAATGAACGTTTATTTAAGTGTGATGTGATGCGACCTAAACCATTTTAACATTTAAAACGACTCAAAATGAATTCGACATTAGTTAGAACCGTATAAGTCAGCGTTAAACATGCGTAATAAAAGTCCGTGTTACATCACAGGGTTTTTGTTGGGAGGGTACGGATATGGGTATCCACAGAGCCCCCAGTTTGACTGAGCTCGGACTAGAGCGCTAGTCAAACTCCACGACCATATCCGGACCATTACAGTCTCGATACAGTCAGCGGAACGAAGCATGTGTCCATGGGTGAGACTAGGACTTCGAACCGGGCTAAACGGGGAGGGGCGTACATGTTTAAGGACGTGACGGTCCGTGCATGCTATAAGGGCCTGCCGGCCTGCAGAGTGTCGTCGTCGTGCTTGTTGCTAATGCCTTTGCTGATGTTGATGTCGTCGTTGTATATATGTTGAGTATTGTCGGATGCCTGGTGCTGGTGCTCGTAATGTCTTCGTGTTGCATGTGTAAAGGGGCTAAAGTGCAGTGGTGCTCGTAAGATGTTTGGGTATGCATGAGGTGTATAATTGAATAGGGGTGTTTATGTAGGTGTTTAGTGTAGGTCTCGTGAAAGAGCGTCCGTGTAATGCTTGTGCTAGGGTGCAAGGTGATTGGGTAAGGGTGCATGGATGTAGAGGTGCCTAATCTCGCCTAGGAGCGCATGTGAGGGTTGCAATGCTTGGATGTACGGATGTGTTTCGTGAGGTATTCGTGCTTAAACTCGCCGAGGAGCGTCTATGTAGAGTGAGGTGCTTGGAGTTTGGTGTATATTGCAGAGTGCTTGTGCTTGGGCTCGCCGAGGAGTGTTTTTGTAGTCGTAGTTGCATATGATTGCCTTCTGTTGAGGAGAAAATGATGTAATGCTCGTGAGGAGCGTTCGTGCTTCTGCTTTCGTACCGTACATTAAATGCTTAATATACGCGTATGGCGGGTTGTAAGTGATGTCTTGACCCAAGCATGGGACGTACTTGGAGTTGCATTGGGGCTAAGATGAATTAGGAATCGAAAAGTAGGCGTAAAACGAGAGAAAGCCGAGAAAAGCCAAGGGCTGAAACCGCATAGCCTTATGCGATTCATGGGGTAAACCGCATAAGTTTATGCGGTTTGCCTTAGTGGCAGTTGGGGGCTATATAAGCACGAGAGCACCGTAAGTGAGGTTCATAACTCATTTTCGGTTTCTAACTCAAAAAAACGTCATTTTTCGATTTCTCAACCGTTTTTGCTCGTTTTTCTTGCGTTGCCTTGCTATGGAACGAGGTATTGCTCCATTTGAACTTGCTTTTACGTTATTTGTCGTCGTAATTAGCTAGTTTTGCCTTGAAATGTTGAAAAGACGGGTTTTGAATGAAAACCCGAGTTTTGCTTGAAATTTGCCGTTTGAATGCTTGAAATTGACGTCATTGTGTTGCATTATGCCATGTGAACGTGTATGTGTGAATTGATTGTGATTTAGACCGTCTTTGTGTGAAAACGCCCAATTAGGTTTCGTTCAAAACGAACCCGGATTTTCCGACCCGGAATTTCAATTAAACTTCGGTGTAGGATGCCCATAGCGAGTATAGCATGCCTATAACGTTAGTTTTGCAAAAAAGTCGAGTTAGGGCTTTCAAATCGCCGTCTTAAGTCGTAGTTATACGGAGTAATTAAGGCGAATTGGGGGTTTTTGATCGGGGTGACCAAAATGCAATTGCTTGTAATGGGTTGTTGTTGGGGACTATTATGGCGCGTAGAAACCATAAAGTTGTGATTTTGAAATGTAGAGAACGGTTTTTGGCTTAATTACGAATTAGGCCTGAAAATGCTCTGTAGGGCGTATAGTGTAATGTGTTGAAAGGAATGTATATGTATTATGTGCATATTATTTGTGTGTATTTGTGTATGTGTATGTATTATAGCTGTATGTATTGGTTGTGTTTGGTTGTAGGAGAAGGTTCCAGCCGCGTTACGAGATCGAGATCTCGTAAGAGTGCTAGCTCGAGGACTGAGGGAGCCTCTAGCTCGAGTAGCTTGAGGCGTACACGTAGTGAGAGGGAAGCTGACCCTCGTGACCTGCCCACGAGACGTGGTCAGTCACGAGGTAGGGGCCGTGGGAGACATGTTCCTGTGCGCGATCGTGAGGACGAGCTTGCTCAAGAGCTGGTGGATGAGCTGGAAGCCGAGATGGAGGTTGCTGAGGAGGAGGTTGAGGAGGTTGCGCCTAGGGCGAGTAGCTCTAGGCCGCGAAAGTCACGTGCGAACAGGGCTTTCGCGAAGGGTTGGGATGGCCACAACCTTCTGCTTGCTCCGGAGAGACATGTTTCCTATCGAGCGACGATGGGTTGGGATAGGGGCCCAATGAGGACTTTCTCGGGCGTCTCGTCCGCCATGTGTGCTTTTGAGGAGAAGCTTGCGCCGAGGGCGCAAGCTTGGGTGTTGCGTAGTGCTTTTGGCCCGTTGGTTGGCCATTGGAGGGAGATTGCGAAGAAGAAGGCACGGCGAACCCGATGTTGATCATGGCCTTCATGGATAGGTATTGGGACATCACGACGACGTTCCATATGCCCGCTGAGGCGGCATTACCTTGTCTGAGTATGCGGTCATACCCGGTGCCGTTTGGGGATCGCGACATGGATTTTGAGTTTGCGCCCGTCCGTTGTGGACGAGGTTGTGATCGCCGGTTGGCGGTGGTTCGAGGTGATCTGTGAGGGTGCGCCTCATACCTTCAAGACGAGCTATATCTTGGAGTACTTTGAGGGAAGACCGAGTATGGCCCCTCGGAGGAGCGACGAGCGTAATGCTCGTATGTGGTTGTGGTGGTTTGTGGAGCCGTAGTGTACTGGCCGACAAGGGTGAGCGGGCATCGACATCGGTCCTTATGCATCTCTTGGATTGGAATGCAATTGGGACGTTTGACTGGGTGACGCCGTCTCTGGGCTTGTGCATTCGTTTCTGCATGGATGCTGTGAGACCGCGGGTCATGGATCGAGGGTCGCGACTGTCCTTAGTCGCGCCTGGCTTCTTGATGGAGGTGCGTATTGATTTCGTTTTGTCTTGGGTGCATTGTTGTTCATTTTTGTTGTCTTTTGTCCTTGTAACATGTTTTTGTTTCTTGTGTGCAGTCGTGGATTCTTAGCCACTTTCCTTTTCTGCTTCCTCCACATGCTGTGCGGATCGTGAGGGAGTACCCGGCGGTACGTACTTGGGGTACGTGTAACCGTGCTGCGTTTAATTGGTCGTATGATGATGTTAGGGATCGTCTGAACCGGATGCGATTTGATGAGGTTTGTGCTTGAATCATTTTAAATAGGGTGTACTTAAAATGATTGTATTGTATCTGTATTTGTGAGCGTGTTTGTCTTGTCTTTGTTTGTAGTTCGTGCCGTTCCCGTGGGGCCAGTACAGGGATATTCCTGAGGGCATTGGGGCTAGGTTTGCAGTGCGAGAGACCCAACGCCTATACATAGCGACGCCGTATGGATCGGTTTGGTACCTTGGAGAGCGTTTGGTCTTTCAGGCAGGGTGGCCAGCTCCGGTGGTGCCTAAGGATCCGCCGAGGGTCCTGTTTGAGCGAGGGGTTTCTGCTCAGGATCGTGTGGCGTTGTATGGAGAGGGAGAGTCAGTGAGCCTCCTCTGTCCTGGGGAAGACTATGCCCATTTTGCTGAGTCTCGGCTTGCTTGTGGGCCGATTGAGGTATGTGTGCTTCGGTGTTTGGGGGTGCGTAGGGTAATTTTTGCGAAAAATTTCCCTGACGTGACGTGTGCGTTTTGTATTTGTTTTGCAGGAGTTTGATCCCGAGATGGCAGAGCAGCCTGATGACTTCCCTACTACTATCGAGTATGATGACTCGGGCGTCCGTCGTACCTTTGTTCTGCCGACGTACTTGCCGGTGACTACTGACGCGGGCATGGACAGCTGGACGAGCAAGGTGAAGAAGGTATGTACTTGTGTGATTGTATGTGTGTGTATAAGCCCCCAGTTTGATCGAGGTATGAAGTATATCGATGATCAAACTTGTGAGAGTCGTTTTTTTTGTTATCCCCTCCGGTTTGGCTTAATTTGAGTGAAATTAAGGTAAAGTGGGGTGGACTGCGTTTGTTTTGAAATTTCCCCCCTAAGTTTGACTTAATTTGAGTGAAATTAAGGCAAAATGGAGAAAAGTGTGAACTGTGTTTGTGTTGTGTTTCACAGGTGGCGAAGGAGGCGCATAAGAAGCTATGGCGTATAGCCAACAGGTGGAGGATGGCTTGGGCTGAGCAGACCAGCCAGTGTCGTGAGCCGAGCTGAGACGGCTCAGATTCGGCGTGAGTTCGACGAGTATCGGCGCCGTCACCCCGAGTGAATTTGTGTATTTAAAGATTGTATGAACCTTTATGTACATGTCGTTGTAGCTTGAACTTTGAACTTGTTGCAGTAGCTTGAACTTTGTCGGTAAACCTGTTTGGTGGGCTTGGTTGAAGAAATGATATGATTCCCGAGTGGGATGCATTGATGTTCATTTTAGATTGTGAAAATGTTTTGCAAAAAGTTCATTTTAAATGCGAAATGAGCTCGTGTGAATGCGAAAAATGTTATGCGTTGATTCGTGGTAAGAATCGGAATTGCTAAAGTGAAGCGTGATGTTGGTGTATGGGGAACAACGAGAGAATGTCGTAGCCCAAAGTAGGTTGTAGTGTTTTAGGAAAGACGAAATTAGGAAAATTTTGAGAAAAACCAGCCCCTGAAACCGCATAGGCTTATGCGGTTGCAGTGGTAAACCGCATAGGCTTATGCGGTTTGGTGTGCAAACCGCATAGAGCCATGCGGTTTGTTGGCCTGGCTGCTAGCGCTGTATTTCCATATTTCGGACATTGTTTTCCTATATAAGGGGAGGGGGTGCGTGCCATAATCTTCATTCACAAACACTTCTCTTCTTTGCTTTTGCTTTAGGATTTTGCTTTCACAAATATATTGGGTATATTTATAAAAGTTTTTTTTTTTTTTTTTTTTGTGTTTGTGTTTTTTTTTTTGTTCAAGAAAATGGAGGAGCATTTTGATGCTCTTTTGAAGAGGTGGACGTCTTCCTTGAGTTCGGGGATGAAGAAGGCGGTGTATGATGATGGTGCGGGTATTTTTATTGGCTTTCGTCAAATGAAAGTCGATGTAGACTTCCTTGATTCATGCTTAGATTATTGGGATCCTAGCTTGCATGTTTTTAGGTTTCCCGGGGGAGAGGTGTGCCCTTTGATGGAGGAGTTCTCGGCCATTGCTGGATGGTCGAAACGGACTACTCCTGTGGTCGTTAGGAGTGAGCTTTGTTACAACGGGATGTTGCGAAACTTCCTTGGGATGACAAATGCTCATGCTGCAGGTTTGTTCGAGGGAGGTAGGGTGAATATGCTTCTGTTGTGTCAACGATATATGAATAAGGCTGATACTAGTATTTCGGACCGTTCTAGGCGGAGGGCCCTTGCTTTTTGTTTGGTTCATCGTTATGCTTTTGCGGGGTCCATGCCAGATGGTGTGTTCGGGAACGCGAGGTATGCTCGTGTTGTCGAAGAGATGGAGCGAGGACATGATCCTTCTGCGTTGATCCTAGCGGAGACTATACTGGGCTTAGACGACCGTTATGCTAATCGTCTGAGCTCGTACAGGGGTTGCGCTAGGATTCTCAACGTTTGGCTCATGGAGAGGCTGAGTGTGTATAGAGCTCTTCCCCTTGGAGGTGTCTTCAAGGCGGCGGGGACGACGTCTCGGAAGATGGATTGGGCTGACCCTCGGGAGCGTTCGCAAAACTACTACCGGTGGTTTGTGAAGGAGAGCAGCATTCGTTGGTATGTTTCGTGGTGGGGCATTACGGAGGTAACGGCACCGTCGGTGGCGAACGCGGCTCGCGGGTTGATGTTGTGCGGTTTTGAACGGGGCGTATGGATTCATCCTCTTCGCTTGAAGAGGCAAATCGGGCTTGCGCAGACTATTCCGGATCAGGATACGCAGGTTGGAGGGGTTGTTGTCCTAAACAACCAGATGATTGATGCTTGGATCCGAGGATGGTCGGATCGTGTTACTTGGGCTGTGCCGGAGCATATAGAGTCTAGCCATGTTACGGACTTCTATACGCGGTGGTACCGTTCCAATGATCCTAAGGAACGTGAGAATCAAAGGAGGAGGGAAAAGAATGGGCCAAGGCCCTCCTTGGCGTATGAGGCGGTGCGCGAAAGGAGGGACTATGGTGATCTTTGTACTGTTGGTGCAGGTGCTTCTTCTTCGAGACCGGCGCGGGAAAGGCTTGGACCGAAGGTGACCGTTAAAGATCGCCTAGGGCCAAGGATCGAGGAGCCCCCAGTTGAGCAGGATGAGGATCCGATCGAGCCCTGTGTTTTGAGAGATCTACTCCCGTCCTTAGGTCGAAAGTTGTGGCGGATCGGCCTCTTGAAGATGAAGAGGTCAACCCGAAGCGTCGGAAAAAGACTTGATTAGTTTGTTGTGTTTAGTTTAGAAAGATTCCTTTATTTAAATACATGTTTTAGACTTGAATAAAGGGCTAAGGAGGCTTGTTCCTAGCTCCTTTCTAGATTGCAGAAAATTCTAAATAAAGTAATAAAATAGAATTTATTTGCTTTTGCCTTGTCTCGTTGCTTTCTTTGTTTTGTTTTGAAATGTTCTCGACCTTTTTAAGCTTCGAACACTTGTATTTTGTCTCAAATCCTCGACCTTTTTAAGCCTTGGACTTGTGTGTTTTGAATTGTTTTGTCTTAAATCCTCGACCTTTTTAAGCTTTGGACTTGGATTCGTGTTTTGTTTTGTGTTGACTGTGCTCTTGACCTTTTTAAGCTTTGAGCGTGTCATTTTGTGAGTGCGAAACCTTCGACCTTTTTAAGCTTTGGGCATGCGTGCTAGAAAAAGTTCAGTTGT
The DNA here is from genome assembly GCA_023091065.1 of Dianthus caryophyllus. Classification (NCBI taxonomy): domain Eukaryota; kingdom Viridiplantae; phylum Streptophyta; class Magnoliopsida; order Caryophyllales; family Caryophyllaceae; genus Dianthus; species Dianthus caryophyllus. Next base: position 15,591,308 of record CM041527.1, on the reverse strand, counting down.
GCTTTTGACAAGCTGCCTACGTATCTGCGTTTTGAATACAGAATCAAACCGGCGTAGTTCGTGTGATTCGGTTGAGCTCTTTGCCAAGCTGCCTACGTATCCACAGTGCGTGGAATCAAACCGAGCGTAGTTCACTCATGCGAGAGCGAGTTTTGTCCTTTTTATGAAGTACATTGCAAATTTGTTTAAGGGTAGTATTTCTTGAGTTGATCAAGGTTTGTTGGTAGTCGGAAGTCTTGACCGTCGAGGTCAGTTAGTTTCACGGCTCCTCCGGGAAGGATTTCCTTGACCAAGTACGGCCCGGCCCAATTGGGTTTGAATTTCCCCCTTGGGTCGACTGGTAATGGTGCTCGGACGGATTTGAGTACTAGGTCACCCACTTTAATGTTTCGTGGTTTGACCCGTTTGTTGTAGGCTCGTTGTAGGCGAGATTGATACATCTCTGTGCATTTAGTGAATGTAGTCGTCTTTCGTCTAGGAGGATGAGTTGTTCGTAGCGTTCGCGTGCCCATTCGGCTTCAGGAATGTCTGCTTCCATGAGGATTCGAAGGGATTGCATTTCGATTTCTACGGGTTGAACGGCTTCCATTCCGTAGGTTAGGAAATAGGGTGTCATGCCTGTGGGTGTGCGGATTGTGGTGCGATATCCCCATAATGCAAATGGGATTTTGTGGGGCCAGTCGTGGCAGGTGTCGATCATCTTTTTAAGGATTGATACGACGGTTTTGTTTGCTGCCTTAACTGCGCCGTTGGTTTGCGGTCGATAGGGTGATGACTTGTGTCGTTGTATTTTGTATTTGAGGAGAAGTGGCTCGACTTCTCCTTGAAAGTGTGTGCCTTGGTCACTAATGAACTCGTGTGGTATACCATAGCGACAAATGATGTTGTTTTGTATGAATTTTGCGACTTCTTTTGTGCCTAGCTTGCGGTACGATGCGGCTTCGACCCATTTGGTGAAATAGTCGATGGCCACGAGGATGAAGCAGTGTCCTCCTGCTCCTACGGGTTGTACTTTGCCAATGACGTCAATGCCCCATGTGGAGAAGGGCCATGGCGAGGTTAAACTGTATAGTGGCGAAGGAGGGATGTGTTGTACGTTTGCGAAGATTTGACAGTTATGGCAATGTTTGACATATTTTGCGCAGTCGGCTTCCATGGTTGTCCAATACCATCCTAGCCTTATGATTTGTTTGCACATGGCTCGTGCGTTCATGTGTGGTCCGCACTCGCCATCGTGTACTTGGGACATAATATCGTGTCCCTTTTTGTGATCGACACATAAGAGTAGTGTGCCTTGGGGTGTCTTTTTGAGTAGTTTGCCCATTTCCAACACGAATTGTGATGATAATAGGCGTAGGGCTCGCTTGGCTCGTTTGTCAATGTTTGGTGGGTATTCGCCGTTTGTTTTGTAGTTGATGATTGCTTGGTACCAAGGGTCGGTTTGTTCTTCCTCGGTTTCGATGTCACAGATGTAGGCGGGTTCGTTCCGTCGTTCCACGACAATGGGGAGCGTTTCCATCCCCGGGGGTATGTTGATCAGTGACGCGAGTTTGGATAACGCGTCGGCGAATTGGTTTTCTTCGCGTGGGAGGTGTATGAATTCTCATTGATAGAATTCGCTTTATGAGCTCTTGTATTTTGTTTTGGAATAATGCTAGGTTTTCGTGAAGTATCTTGCATGCTCCGGACACTTGGTTGATTATGAGGGAGGAGTCCCCATAGACTCTTATGTTGCGGGCGTTGAGTACAAGCGCTGCTTGAGACCGTGCAAGCATGCTTCGTGATTCGCTGCGTTGTTTGTTACGTCAAGTCCGGTTTAATGGATAAGGGTGTGTGTTCGCCATTTGGGGATATGAGAAGTATTCCTACTCATGACCTCGATAGTTGGATGAACCATCAAAGTATAATTCCCATTGTTCTTGGTTGATGTTGTAAATCCGAGTGCCTGGAAGGGATGTGGTGTCTATGATTGGTTGCTCGGTGATTGCATTTTCGGCTAGGAAATCGAGACCGCCGTCCCTTGATTGCTTTGAGGGGTACGTACTTAAGGTCGGTCGGCTAGAGCAATGTCCATCTGGCCATTCGTCCGTTAGGTATAGGTTTCTCGAAGAGGTATTTTACGGGGTCCATTGTGGAATATACCCTTGTTTGATGTGCTAGCATATAGTGACGGAGTTTTTTGGATGACCATACTAAGGCTAGGCAACTCATCTCGTCGGGAGAGTATCGAGTTTCAGAATGTCGAAACTTCTTGCTGATGTAGTAGATCGCGCGTTCTTCGCCGTTGACTTCTTGAGCGAGCATGGCGCCCATGGCGGTGGGTGTTGTTGTAAGGTATAAGGATAAGGGTAAACCTTCTTGGGGTGGTCGCAGGACCGGCGGGTTAGTTAGCAATTCTTTGACCTTGTCAAATGCTTTTTGACATTCCTCGTCCCATTCAACGTGGTCGGTTTTCTTGAGCTTCTTGAAAACTGGTTCACATATCATGGTGAGTTTGCTGATGAAGCGTGAGATGTATTGGATTTGGCCTAAGAAACTTCGAATTTCGTCGAGGTTCTTCGGGGGTTGCATTTCGAGGATTGCTTTGACTTTTGAGGGGTCGACCTCGATGCCTCTTTGGCTCACTACATGTCCTAGTAGTTTGCCGGATTTGACTCCAAAAGTACATTTTTGGGGATTGAGGCGCATTTTGTATTGTCGTAGGCGAATGAAGAACTTGCGGAGGTTAGTGATGTGACCACTTCTCTCCTTTGATTTTACGATCATATCGTCGACGTAAACTTCGACTTCTTTGTGCATCATGTCGTGTAAAAGGGTTGTAGCGGTGCGTTGGTATGTAGCGCCAGCATTGATTAGGCCGAAGGGCATAACTGTGTAGCAGTATGTCCCCCACGGTGTAATGAAGGCCGTTTTTGCCATGTCTTCAAGTGACATTTTGATTTGATTGTAGCCTGCGTAGCCGTCCATGAAGGATAGGAGGGCGTGGTCGGCGGTGTTGTCGACTAGGACGTCTACATGGGGTAATGGAAAGTCATCTTTGGGACTGGCTTTGTTCAAGTCGCGAAAGTCAACGCATACTCGAATTTTGCCATTCTTTTTCAGGACCGGGACCATGTTTGAGACCCATTCAGGATATTCGATGACTTGGATGAAACCGGCTTGTAGTTGCTTCTCGATTTCTTCCTTGACCATAAGGGACCATTCGGGACGTAGCCTCCTTAGCTTTTGCTTGATTGGTTTGTAACCCGGTTTGAGGGGGATGCGGTGCTCGGCGATGCTTCGGTCGATGCCGGGCATGTCCTTGTATGACCAAGCGAATACGCCCTTGAATTCGCTTAGGAGTTGTGTAAATTGCGCGCTCGTGTTCGTCTAGTGAGGCTCCTAGTTGTAGTTCCCTTGGTTCTTCGGGGGTTCCCACGTTTATGGTTATGGTTTCCTCGATGATAGGGTCTTGTGTTTTGGGAGAAACAATGTTTGCAATGTATTTGTTTAGAGATTGTTCATTTTTATCGCATGAGTTAGTGTCTTTTGATTTGTTTGTTGTTTGTTGATTGTTAGGTGTTTGTGCTTTGTTGTTTGTTTTAGCTTGAGACAAGGCGTAAGCAAATTTATTCATTTCATTATTTTGAGAAGAATTATTCGACAATTCAGAAAATTGCTTGAGCTAGCCTCCGTAAAAGAAAGTCTAAACTAAAGCTAGAGTTCAGGACAGATGGGTCGACAGGTGACCCGACACTTAGAGCATTAGAAGTTAAAAGAATTTCTTCTTCTTCTTCGTCTTCGCTGTTTGAGGTGATGCTTGAGCTGCTTGAGTTGCTTGAGCTGCTTGAGTTGCTTGGGGTGCTTGAGTTGCTTGGGGTGCTTGCCTCTTTGTTTTGGAGGTTGGTGATCGGGTCGAAAAGTGGTCCTTCACGGTGATAAGTCGAAAATGGTGGCCTTGTGCATCGGTCCACTTCAGCGTTTTATACCATCCATTAAGGGTTTTATCAGTGGCGTCGGCTATCAGTTGGTTAGGGTCGAAACGTCGATCACGCATGATAGTGGCGACGATCTCTTCATTTCTGATGCCCGGTGGGGTCCGAGGTGCATTATGCTCGACCTCACTAGAGTAGCAGGCTTCGGATGTGTGGATGAGGTCTCGAAGGGAGGTATTTCCGTCGACTTTTCCTCCTGGGGTGAAATATGCGTCTAAGTCAAGGATGTAAGGTTGTAGGGTAACCTTGTGGGTTGACTTTCGTTTTTGGACTTCTTTGACCATTCGCTCTTGGTCACCGTCTTTGGGTTTGTAGCCTAGGCCCATGGTGAGCCAAAGGCTATTGTTGTTTGTTGTTTTGAAGGGTTTGTAGGTTTTGATTGGTGTACGCGTGATGGTGCCAACTTCGAAGTCGAAACCACATAAGTCTTCTGCGGGTTCAGCCACAATTTCGGCAGAATTGGGCTCTTTTGGTGTATCGAAAAGGGCTCGGAAGTTTGAAGCATTCAAGGTTATGACTTCCTCGTTGAGAGGGATCTTAACCTTTTGATGTAGAGTAGAAGTTACGGCCTTGGTGGAGTGAATCCATGGTCGTCCCAGGAGTATGTTATAGGAAGGGGTCATGTCGATGACTTGAAACTCGACTTTTCTTTCTATGGGACCAGTGCGTATGTGAAGAGAAATGGTTCCTTTCACGTGACGTCGGGTTCCGTCGAAAGCTTTGACTCCGTCCATGCTTGGGGTGAAGTCTTTGTCGGATAGGCGGAGACGGTGTGCGGTGGCCAACGGTAGAACATTGACTGCAGAGCCGTTATCAACAAGGGACACGGGCAAAGTTTTCTTCATACATTCAACGCTGATGTATAGGGCGAGGTTGTGAGGTGTGAAACCTCGTCTTGGTTTTCCTTCTCGGGCTGCTCGCCCTTTTCTTTTTGAACTTTGTTTTCGGACTGCTCGCCCTTTTCTTTTTGATCTTTGCTTTCGGACTGCTTGCCCTTCTTTTTCTTTCCCTTCTTGTTGCTTTTGTTTTTATTCGAGGAAGGAGTAGTCGAGAGTTGAGCTACCGTTTTGTTAGTGGGTGGCCACTCTTCGTCTTCGTCATCACTGAACCAAACCCCATTGATTTGGTTGTTGGTGGGTGTGACCAAGTAGGAGCAATCCATGACGGGTGCTGATCCGAGGAAGATTGCCGGATTGTCATAGATTGTGGGGTTGCTTTGGGCTCCGAGGGCAATTTCAATGAGTTCTTCGAAATTCTCGGCGTCGCCGTAATCAAAATGTTTTCGCCACTCGGGTCGTAGACTACCGAGAAATGTGTACATGATTTCGTCTTCATGCGGAGGATTCGGAACTCGAGCAAGTAATCCTCTCCAACGGACGAGATATTGGGTGAAATCTTCCTCGTCCCTTTGGAGTTGGGTGATGAGAGTGTGGAGGGAGACAGGCTTGTCGGCCTTGGAGCGTTGTTCCAAGCGTGCAACCTCGAACTGATGCAAGGCCTTCAAGTTGTCAATGTTTTTGGTGAGCTGATCAATGCGGTGACGGAGGGTCTTCAGCTTGTTGAGGTTAGCCATCTTTGAGGAGCGTTTGAAGGAAGGGGTGATGATGCGATTCATGGTGAGTAATCAGCTGAGGCCTGCATTTCACTTTGCATTAGTGGCACGACTCGACCCACTAGACTCACATTCATTTTAGGCATTCATTTTAGCTCATTTCTTTGTTTAGAAAGACCTTTTATGTTTGAAAAGAGGAGGTTTTCGAAAAGGTTTTGCTAAGGGAAGCTTTTGAGGCGAGGATGTGTGCGCACATCTCGTCTCGATGTTAAAACGTTTTGCTTTGCACCCGTCGAACTGATATCGGTGATTTGCCGAGGTGAGCTCGAGTCGGATGTATAAAAGAGGAAGGATTCGGTTCGAGAGTGATTAGCAAGTCGAACCGAGGATGTTAAATGTAGAACCTAGGCCGTATGACCTAGGGGATTGAAATCCACGAGCTCGGGTTTTAATCCTTGCTCGGGTTTTTGCTTGTTAGTGAAAAAGGGAAGTTTTGAAAAAGCTTGTTTCAAAAATTCGCGATAGTTTTGTTTGAAAAGGTGTTAGGTGTTAGGTTCATTTATCTTTGAAACGTTTTAAGCGAGTTTTCGAAGATATGAATGCATATGCTCGTTTTGAAAAAGACCATGGAGTGCATGGCCTCGAACTTGTACGTATGACTCAAAAGGGTGAAAAATGAGTCGGGTACACCTCCTCCAACTACCTCGAGCACGCTTTGGCAGATACTTAACCCTCTATTTCCTTACGAGCGATAGGTTTTCTAGAGGGAGCACCGGGCGGTCGAGATAATCGTTACTGCAAGTCGTGGAGGAGAGAGGAAAGTTAGTCCCGCACGTGCTTTATCGAGTGGACAAGCTCAAGCGTGTTGGAACCACCTCTCAAGGGTGTAAAGGGTGCCTAGATTCCAAAAGGAATGGACTCTAAACGAATGTGCATAGCTCAAATATGTATACTTGGATTGTTCAAGGCTTTCGTTTCACCTCTTTATTTTTAAAAAGAAAAAGCTAGTTTTTGGTTTTAAAATAAGATCTCTCAAATGAGTCGCCAAACTGTGGAACCCGGATCGGACCCAACTCTGCGTCTTGCTTAAGGGCGGATTTTAAAGTTAAAAAGATTAAGTTGGAAAAACCTTTAAGAATCAAGTATGGAGTCGCCACCTATTTATCGCGGAAAATAGGAACTCGCTACCATGTTCTAAGCTAAAAACATGTTCTTAGATTTTGAAGCACGCCGACACCCCTAGATCTAAGGCTTGTGAAACCAGATTGGATTCGGGGTGAGGGTACTTTAGAAAAAGAGTTAATTCAAATAATGATTTATGAAAACCTTTTAGAAAAGCCTATGTAAAAATAGCCTCTACTAACCTAGAACAATCCTTGTAAGATGATATTTGAGCCAATGTTATCGCTACGTACAAGTGCGATAAGTTTGTAAAAGAATGCAGATGCAGATGCAAAAAGATTGATTAAAACCCTCAGTTTAGCATGTTTAACTTGTTAACGAATACGGTTCAGTTAAAGGTCGAATTCATTGTTTAAGTTGATTTTAATGCAAGACAGAAAGGGCGCAAGATGCATGCAAATAAAATAAAGTTCAATTGTCCATTGGTTTATTTTATAAGGTCGGTTGCTTATGCGACTTTGGCGTGTCATCGGATATGGAGTGTACCCGAAGTAATAAGAACACTTGGAAGGCAAGCGCGCTCGGGTGCCAAAGCCGGGGGGGGCGCTAAAGTGTAGACCCCTTTGTTAGTCCATAGAAAATAAGAAAAAGCTTTGATCCAAGTGGATCGGTACCTACCTTGTCCTGACGCTTCAGATCTGGGCAGAGCTTCGCTTCTTGAACTAGAAAGGAGGATGAATTCAACACGGGATGGTGTGTTGAACTCAAGGATTTGAGTGCTTGAGGCTTTTGTGAGAGAGGATTTGTGTGTTGTGAATTGTATGTGAAATTGTGATGTGAAAGTATGATTTGAGGTCGAGGTATAGGGCTGTATATATACTAAAAACCTCGGAGAAATTAGGAAACTGGGGTATAAAACCAGGCCTGGAAACCGCATAGCCTTATGCGGTTGCCAGGGCAAACCGCATAGCCTTATGCGGTTGCCTCACCAAACCGCATAAGGTCATGCGGTTTGATGGCTTGGTTTTAGGGCTGCTTTCCAAGTTTCGGTTGCATAAAATCTTTGAAAGATCGATAATTTCGATGCGTGTGTGCCAAGAAAAGGGCTGAGATATTTCGAGATATTTTATGATGTGCGTGGCTTTGGAGTGCGGGCCAAAGGCTTGGGTTTGGGCTCAGTTTGCCCGAGACAGAAAAATGGAAAAGGGTGTATCTGCATAGATTTGTGAAATAAGCTAAGACGTGAAGCTGTATTTTGTGTGAGAGGGTGCTAAATAGCGGTTTTAGCTACCGGGCCTAAATTTAGGGATTTAGGAATGCTGAATTAGACCTTGTTAATGTAAAAGGGCCAATTGTAGTGCAAATGCGAAGCTCATGCCAAATGAAGCAGGACGAGGACCTAGCTAGACTCCAAATGGACAAAATGAACGTTTATTTAAGTGTGATGTGATGCGACCTAAACCATTTTAACATTTAAAACGACTCAAAATGAATTCGACATTAGTTAGAACCGTATAAGTCAGCGTTAAACATGCGTAATAAAAGTCCGTGTTACATCACAGGGTTTTTGTTGGGAGGGTACGGATATGGGTATCCACACCTGCACCTTTGTTTTGTCTGTCCCGTCTAGTGTGCTCATGACGTTACGGTCTTGGCTGGATCTCAGATTCGTCTAGGCCTGGTCCAGGGTTCTGGACCAGCCTGGGTTTTTGGTCCCAACAGTTTGTCCCCCATCTCCTTGCCCTACAGTCCTGAACTGGGGGGTAAGGAGATGCTTCTGTCCTTGATCCTGGTCCAGGGCTGAACCTGGCCCAGGCTCCATTCTGTTTTGCTGTGCCTTTGGTCCTGAGACCTGAACTTTGTAATTAATGAAGTAGTTGGCTTTTCGTGGGGAAGTGCGCCCTATTTTGGCGCTCAATGCACTGCACATCAGTCATGGGTCACATCAAGTCACTTCGCGCGCTTATTTTTGTAAAAACCATCCAACTTCCTTTTGTCTTCCTATATATACCCTAGTTTTTGTTTCTTTCTCTCTCTATCTCCTTCACTCTGATTTTATTTGTTGTGCACCTAAGAATTTCCGAAAAATCTCCAAACCGATTTGTTAGGAAACCCTAGCGTCCTTTTCTCTTCTTCAACTTTGATCATGGCTTTCAATGACGTTGGCCCTTCTAGTGCTGTTCCTCACTCTCACGGTGGTTCCATCTCCTGTCTATCTCCTTTCGTATGTGCTTTTTCGTTTTTTGACTTTTGTTGCGGGTTTGTTTTGCAGTTTCCGATGGGACCCCCGCTCCTGATGACATCGAGTCAGGGAGGAGAGTTAAGACGTTCTTGGAGTTGCCTTCCGGAAAGAGAGATCGGCCCGAGTGTACGAACCCCGATGACGATGACGATGTTGTTGAGGCTGTTCCTTCCCCTGGAGAGGAAGGGCATGTCGGTGAAGACGAAGAGAATAATGACAGGAAAACTTCCCTATCCTTTGAGGCTATCACTGCTGTGATTGATCGGGCTCGGGAGGCCTTGAGGAACGAAGATAGGAAGGCACCAGGGATAATCTTGACCAGATCCATCAAAACAGCTGATGAATCTCCTGCACGTAGCTCCGACCAGGAGAAGAAGATGGTAAGGGAGTTGCCCCAAATAAATCCGGTGCTTTCAATACCTCTGCGTGCTCAAAGTCAATCTGAGTACGTTTCCTTGGGGAAGTCCCTGAGTGAAAGATTTACTGCATTATCCCCTGCACCTGCTGCCTTGGACCCTACACGGCTAGCGCATAAGATGGTGGGCTGTTGCGCCCAGGTTTGTGCCTTTCGTGGCTTTTAGTTTTGTTCTGACTTGCTCTTCGGCATGATTCTGACTTTCTGCTCTGTCATTTGTGTCGTAGTTGTTAACCATGTCGGCTAGCCTTGGCTCTACTGTGCCAGTCTTGGTGGGTGATAGAGTTAAGGCCGAGGCTGAGAACGAAGCACTTCGTTTTTCCCTCAAGATTACCAAATGGGAACTTGAGAACGAGAGGTACCGTTGTGAGAAGCTGACTACCATGGACAAGATCCACTTCCAAAGGATCCAGCAGCAGGACAATCTCATTGCCAGGCAGAACAAAGAGCTTGAAGAGTTGAGGGAGGATGCACGTAAACACAATGCTGACATAGCAGACCTGCGTGCATACTGGACCCAGCGCACTCGAGTGGAGATGATAAATGCTGGTCCAGAGGAACGCGCTACCTCGGACCTGTCTGCTGAGACTGCCATCTTTAAACGGATGTTCCCTGGGGAGGCAATCCTGGAGCGGGTTGAAGTCATCTCACCAGGCAAATGCGGTACAGGAGGTACCACTGGTCCAGTCTTTGAGGTTGATCTTTGTCGGACCATCCAATGCTGTTCCTACAGAAGAACATGCTGAAAGAACTGGTGAGTCAGTTGGTGGAGACAGTTGAACTCTTGGTCTTGTTGGTATTTTTTGAACAAACTCCTAAATTTGCCAGGGGGGATGTCCCCTGTTATGCTTTCGTCTGTAAGTATTTGCACTTTGTTTGCTTGTTTTTGAACTTTTGGTACTGTACCCATGCACAGGCATGGGCTGACTTTTTAGATCCTGACTTTTGACATCTTTTTGCTATGCTATGTTATGTTACGTTTCGTTATGTTTTGTTATGTTTTGTCTTTGTTATGATGCGCATATAGTTTGTTGTGAATTTGTAAAGTAGCATGCATGCGTTTGATAATTTAGGCGACTTACACTTTGGGGCTCCCTTAACGGACATTACTCCCTGTCCCGTTGTTGCAGTCGTACTGGGGCTGGAGCCCAAGGTTTTGTCTTTGTCTTTGGTTAAATTTGGACCAGATTGCTCGCTTTATGCGCACAAAAAGAGGTCAGGGCTTGACCGTTGGCGTTAATAGCCAACCCTCCGACGCTCAAGTCAGTACAATTGTATAGGATAAATTGTAAAGGAAAAGTTTTGAGTTTTGTACATTACCAGATAAGCTGGTCCAGGGCACTTTACATGTGATAGAGCTTGAGGTGGAGTGTATTCCAAGGTCTTGGGATCATGTCTCCTTCCAGAGTTTGTAGTCTGTAAGAGCCTTTCCCTGTTGCTGAATCAATAAGGTATGGGCCTTCCCAGGTTGGGGCTAACTTGCCTGCAGCCTTGTCCCTTGTGTTCTGAAATACTTTTCTCAGGACCAGATCTCCTGTCCTGAACATTCGTACTCTCACATTCTTGTTGTAACTTCTGGCCACAGATTGTTGGTATGCTGCTAACCTTACTGCTGCTAAGTCTCTGAGCTCTTGGGCTGTATCCAGGCTGTCACAGAGTAGTTCATTATTCTCAGAAAATGTATTGAGTCCATACCTGACTGTTGGAACGTGCACTTCTATTGGTAGTACAGCTTCACATCCATAAACCATTGAGTATGGAGTTTGTCCTGTTGCTCTCTTTGGCGTGGTCCTGTCTGCCCATAGTACTAGTGGCAGCTCTTCAACCCATCTCCCTTGTTTCTCCATCAGCTTCTTCTTGATGCAGTTGATCACAATTTTGTTGCTGGATTCAGCCTGTCCATTCGCTTGAGGATATCTTGGTGCAGAGGTTACCAAGTTGATGTTCCACTTTGTACAGAAATCTCTGGTCTTGTTTCCCACGAATGCAAGTCCATTGTCACACACTATTTCTGAGGGGATCCCATACCTGCTGATGATGTTCTTCTTTATGAAAGCAATTACTTCCTTTTCTGTAACGTTTTTGTAAGCATCTGCCTCTATCCACTTGGAGAAGTAATCTGTCATTGCTAGCATAAACACCTTCTGCCCTGGAGCCATTGGTAATTTGCCAACTAAGTCCATGCCCCATTTCATGAATGGCCATGGCCGATATCGAGCGCGGTCTGCGCGGTTGATGTATACGGACCATGCCTTTGACAAGCGCCACACTTTGTGGCATCTTGGATGCTATCTGCTTTCATTGTGGGCGAGAATACCCCATTCGCAAAATTTTGTTGACCATGCTTCTACCACCTGTGTGGTTTCCACAGTGGTCCATCGTGGTATTTCGATAGTCTTGTCGACTGGTCGAGTTCTAGCGGCCAGTCTGATCCGTTAAAGGACCTTCTGAATAGTATGCCCTGTATGATTGTGTATCTGGATGCCTTGATTCTGAACGCTCTGGCCTCGATCTTGTCCTGTGGTAGCTTATTCTGGACCAACCATTCGAAATATGGTTTTGTCCAGCTCTGAGTTGCCTGGACTGTGTTCTGTAGGACTGGCTGTACTTTCTGGATTGCTGGTTCCAGGACGTGTACAATTGGTATACTGTCCAGCGCACCAGGTTCAAATGCTGATCCAATGTTAGCCAAAGCATCTGCCTGTACGTTCTGATCTCTAGGTTTTTGCTCAACCTCAATGTTAGTAAATTTTGCAAAAAGATTTTTGACTAAATCAAGATATGCAATCATCTTAGAATCTTTAGCAGCGTACGTACCGTTGATTTGGTTTGCTACCAGCAAAGAGTCTAGTTTTACCTTTAGATTCTGGACTTTCATGTCCAGACATACATTCGACCCGCTTATTAGTGCCTCATATTCACTTCATTGTTGGTAGTCCCGAATTCGCAGGATACGACTGTACTATCTTGTCCCCTGTGGCGACTTCAAGACCACACCTAGTCCAAGACTTCGATGTTTCTTTGAACCATCATCCCGAGTTCCCAGTCTGCTTGTTTACGGTCCAGATGGAAGATCTCCTTTGTTACCAGCTCTTCTAGTGTGGGAGTGAAGTCAGCCACAAAGTCTGCTAGAGCTTGAGATTTGATTGCTGTTCTGGGCTCATAGGATAGATCGTAGGTGCTTAACTTTACTGACCATTTTGACATGCGAGCTGAAAGTTCTGGTCTAGACAGTACTGATCTCACAGGGACACTAGTACGAATGATAATATGATGCGCCTCAAAGTATGGGCCTTGATTTAGTGCACAGCGATTAAAGCCAAAACAAATTTTTCCAATACAGAATACCTGGTCTCAGCATCCAGAAGACTCTTACTTACATAATACACCGGATGTTGCTGTCCATCTGGCTCTCTTACCAGGACTGCACTTACAGAGCTTTCTGTTACAGACAGGTACAGGACCAGTGACTCCCCTGGTTCAGGCTTGGATAAAAGTGGGGCTGATGATAGGTAGCTTTCAGGTCCTGGAATGCTTTCGTTTATGTAATTGTGGATCTACTAGTACTATCCTTTAGGTTAAGTTTTATGTTGTTCGTGGTTTAGGGATTAGAACGTGTAAAAGATAACGAAAATGGAACAAGACACACGATATGGTTACGTGGGAAAAACCCTTAAATGTTAAGGGAAAACCACGGGCGCCAAGCCAGGAGAGGTTATGCACTAGTTCTTGTTCAGGAAGTACAGAGTCTGGACCAACTGGTACAGAATACAATAAAGGCGTAAAATAATAAAGTGTTTAAATGCTTGAGAATTGCGTAGAGTGTTGAGTAATTGAGTTGTGTGACTTGGTGTTGAATGACTTCTGATCTCCCTTCTTCTGGAAATCTACTCTTTTTATAGTGTAGTGGGCTCCAACGTTCTTCTGCCCCTTTGTAGCTAACTTCTCCATCAAATTCTCCAGCGGTTCCTATATTCATGGCTTCGTTTTTGTTCTTTGACTAAGTCCTTCAACAACTTCCTCTAGGGTTGCTGCCGAGTCTTTGGGCTTTCTTCTTTGATGTTTACTTCTTTTGTTGGGCTTGGCCCATCTTGACTTTTCCTCTCCTGGCCTGCACCTTTGTTTTGTCTGTCCCGTCTAGTGCTGTCTGTACGTTCTGGTCTTGGCTGTGGATCCTGTACCCGTCTAGGCCTGGTCCAGGGTTCTGGACCAGCCTGGGTTTTTGGTCCCAACAAATACTACAATAATAACCTAATAAATCCTTAGTGTTCTAGTATAATTAGTGGCTATTTTAGGAGCTAACTTGTAAGGATTTTTGGGTGAAGTTAATGGGTTTTATGGGTGAAGAAATTTCCGATCTAAAATTTATTTTAGATCCCCGACGATTAACATCCTTTATAAGGTGACTAACCATATCTCATATTAGCCTCTTTGTAAATTAATTTGATTTTTATTATAAGTTTTATGAGTATGATTTTTATGTTAAAATATGTTAAACATCATTTATGTGTGTTTATGTGTTATGTGAAGTATAATAAAATGATAATAAATAAGTAATATTGATAATAGATTAGTTATAGTAATATGATACTAGGTTGAGTTAAATTAGTTTTGAGCATTTTTAATTATGATTCATATGATTTTTATGTTTAATTATGTTTTAGTTAAGTTGTAGTTATATATATAAATTATGTTAAGTTTTAACAATGAGTTTAAAGTGATTAAAAATCGAAAACGAAAATATGTATGTGTGTATTGTTATTCACGGCATCACCCTTTTATTTTCTTAAATTTTCACTTTTAATTTTTGTAAATAATATGTTATGTTAAGTTAGGTTAATATGGATCTTATTATGTTATGAAAATTAATTTAGGAAATAATATGATTTTAAGAAAAGACACTCATTTCTCTTCTTCAGCTATGGCGAAAAAGAAAAGGGGAGGCAAAACCTACAAACAAAACACTAAATCACGCTCGAATTTTGGATCTAATTCCTCTGCTGCTTCACAAAAATCCAATGGTTCGTCTTTTGCTGCTCTTCAACTGGAGGATGAGACTGATCTGCTTCCTCCGGTGGTAGAAATTCATTTGGACGATGATTCCGCTGATGTTCCATTCCAAGGCCTTGATTTGGAGATGGAGGTTCCGTCTGCGATGGAGGACCCTGTGGGGAAGACATGGACTACGGTCAGCAAGAAAGGTGAGTCCTCGCTGCTCAAGCTCACTATGGATGATGTGGCCCCTAAGATTGAATTTTGGTCCACGGCGATCTATTGTTATATTTTGGGGGCAAACCCACCTGGTGAGGTTGTTAAGGGGTTTGTGAATCGAGTTTGGGGGAAATACAAAGTGGAGAAAATCTCGTTCTTGCCGAATGGTATCTTCTTAGTTAAATTCCCCACAAAGGAGCAAGTGTCTGAGGTTCTCAATGGAGGCTTTTATCTTTTTGATAATAAGCCAGTTATTATTCATGCTTGGTCACCTGAGGTACGTTTAGTGAAGGAGAAGGTTGAGAAGGTGCCGGTGTGGGTTAAGATTCATGGGCTTGATCTGAAATTCTGGGGGGCTGGTTGCCGGAGAAGATAGCTAGCCTGCTTGGTGAGTTTGTGAAGATAGATGGGCCTACTGAGTTGAAGACTCGATTGGGCTATGCTAGGGCGATGGTGGAGCTCAAATTGGGTATTGACTACCCAAAGAAGGTAAAATTCCTAGATGAGAATGGGTTCCTTGTTGAATGTATTGTGGAGTTTGAATGGCTTCCAGTGCAGTGTCATGATTGAAAGGGTTATGGTCATACTGCTGAACATTGTCGAAAGAAGGAAGGACCTAAGAGAGTGTGGGTACCCAAGAAGCCAGCAGTTCCTAAAGAGCCTGCTGTAGAGAAACCTAAGGTTATGGTACAGGTGACTCCTGTCAAAGTCTTGAGTGGAATGTCTGCTGTGGACAGTGTTGTTAGGGTGCCTTCTAAAGGTTCCTTTCTGGATGTGCTCACTGGTGTGGTGCAACCATTGTCTCAGCCTGAAGGGGATACTGTTAACCATCTTTTCTCTAATGGATAGGTGGGGTTTTTGGAATGTCAGAGGCATTAATAGGCCTAATAAACAAGCTGAGATTAGCTGGCTTCTAGCTCAAAATAAAGTTAGTGTGTATGGTCTGTTAGAGACTAAAATAGCTCCTGGTTCTCTGAATAATGTATTACCTATGTTTAGTTCTTCTTGGTCTATTTGCACCAATTCAAGTGCTCATAAAGGGGGTAGAGTGTGGCTGTTATGGAATCCTAATGTGGTTGATATGGTCATACGGTGGGTTGATGCCCAATGCATTGTGGCTGAAGTGACAGACAGAGCTTCTTTGATTGTTACTCAGCTGACTTTGGTGTATGCTTTTAACAAAATTCATGAGAGGTCTCAATTATGGGAGGTACTGTGTAAGTTTAGGGCCTTTAATGGTCCTTGGCTTGTTTGTGGGGACTTCAACAATGTGTTGAGGCCTAATGAAAGGATAGGGGCTGAAGTTTCAGTGATGGAGCTCCAACCTTTTGTTAAGTGTGTTGATCAATGTGGGTTAAATGAGTTGCCCACCCAAGGAGCATTCTTCACTTGGTCTAATAAACAATCTGGATTAGCAAGAGTTTGTAGTAGGATTGACAGGGTTCTGGTCAATGATCATTTTCTTCATGCTTTCCCTACAGCTATTGCTACTTTCTTACCTGAGGGTCTATATGACCATTGTCCTTGTCTCATTAAGCTAAAGTTGGAGGATATTATTAGAGCGCCTAGGTTCAGGTATTTCAATATGTGGAGTATGGATCCCATGTTTTCAGATATTGTTCAGGCTGGCTGGAATATAAGTATTACTGGAGCTGCTATGTATCAAGTTACATCTAAACTGAAGGTGCTGAAATAAGCTCTCAAGGGTATTAACAAAGTCTCTTTCTCTTACATTGAGGGGACGGCTGAGGTTGCTTTG
Organism: Dianthus caryophyllus; assembly: GCA_023091065.1. Taxonomy (NCBI): domain Eukaryota; kingdom Viridiplantae; phylum Streptophyta; class Magnoliopsida; order Caryophyllales; family Caryophyllaceae; genus Dianthus; species Dianthus caryophyllus. The sequence continues at coordinate 15,575,033 of CM041527.1, read as the reverse complement.
CAAACTCTGAGAGACACTCAGATAAAACACCAGCAGAACCCTACTGATGTTACCCTAATTAATCTGGAAATGCAGTTGAGGGAGGCAGCTGCTACCCTCAGTTCTGCGAAATATTCTTTCCTGAAACAGAAGGCTAAAGTGGCTTGGATGAGTATGGGTGACTGTAATACAGCCTTCTTTCATAGCCAAATTAAGGCAAGGCGGATTCAGAACAGAGTCCTTGTGATTAATGATGCTCAAGGAGTGGAAAGGAGTACACAAGCAGAGTTGCAGGAGGCTTTCTCTGATTATTATAGAAGCATTTTGGGGAGCAGTAGGAAGGTGAAGCCAGTCCACCACCCTACTGTACACCTAGGAACTGTTGTCAGTGAGGACCTCTGGCCTGCTCTGGAGACAATTCCTTCCTCAACTGAGACCAGGGATGCTATGTTTAGTATTCCTGATGACAAGGCCCCTGGCCCCGATGGGTATACTAGCAAGTTCTTCAAGGACGCTTGGCATATTGTTGGAGATGATGTATGTTTGGCTGTCAAGGATTTTTTCTTGACAGGAAAGTTACTCAAGCAAGTCAATGCAACTGTGTTGACTCTTATTCCCAAGGTGGCTAATCCCACTTCTGTTACTCAGTTCAGGCCTATTGCATGTTGTAATGTCATATCTAAATGCATCTCCAAAATTCTTTGCAACAAAATTGGTTTGGTCCTCCCTGATTTAATAAGCCCTAATCAAAGTGCTTTTGTTAAAGGGAGGTTAATTGTGGAAAATGTGTTAATTTGCCAAGACTTAGTTAAGTTGTACACTAGGAAGACATGCTCTCCTAGATGTATGCTCAAGATTGATCTGAGGAAAGCGTATGATTCAGTGGAATGGCCTTTTGTGGAGGATATGTTGTTTGCTCTTCATTTCCCTGTGCATTTTATTCAGTTGATTATGGTTTGGGTCAGAAGTCCCTGGTATTCTATGAATTTGAATGGTGAAATGGTTGGTTTTTTTAAAGGGGAAAGAGGTCTAAGGCAAGGGGACCCTTTATCTCCCCTTCTCTTTACTATTTGTATGGAATATCTTTCTAGGATTCTGGTGGTGGTTTCACAATCCGATGGCTTCCGTCATCATCCTCTATGTGGTCGAATGAGATTGAATCATCTTTGCTTTGCTGATGACTTGCTAATGTTTTCCAGAGGTGATGCTCAATCTGTTAAGTTGCTTCTTAGGGGGTTTCTGACTTTTTCCGAAGCTTCTGGTCTGACTATGAATCAAGACAAGTCGGATTTATATTGTAATGGGATACAGCAAGGAGAACTGGATCAGATTCTGAAGTTTTCTGGCTTTAGGAAGGGTTCACTTCCTTTTAAATACCTTGGAGTACCCATCAGTTCCAAAAGAATCTCAGGTACGGATTGTTTTCTGTTGTGTGAACGTATTTGTGCTAGAATACGAGGCTGGGGAGCAAAGAGGCTGTCTTATTCTGGTAGACTCACTTTGGTCAATTCTGTCTTGAATGCTATGCATACATACTGGGCTTCGATCTATGTTTTACCTGTAGCTATCATGAGTAGAGTAGTTGCCATTTGCAGGAACTACCTTTGGGATGGGAGTGAGGAGTATCATAAAGCTCCTCCCATCTCTTGGGATACAGTTTGCTTGGAGAAAAGGAAGGGTGGACTTAATGTCATTGATTGTAGGAAGTGGAACATTGCTGCAGTGGGTAAGTTTGTATGGTGGTTAGCTGTTAAGAAGGACCACTTGTGGGTCAAATGGGTGAATCATATATACTTGAAAGGTTCTGATTGGATGGATTATGAACCTGGTCTGTCTTCAAGCTGGGCTTGGCGACAAATCTGTAAGACAAAAGATATACTGAAGTTGGGTTATGCACAAGAGAATTGGAAATCCTGTGATACGAGTTACACCATCAGAAAGGGTTATGAATGGCTTATTGGACAACATCCTAGGGTTATTTGGGCGCATGATGTCTGGAATAAATTTAATGTCCCTAAGTTGTCCTTTGTTGCCTGGTTAATTAGATGGCAGAGGTTGATGACACTAGATAGGGTCAGTAAGTATGGCCTAGCAACTGATGGGATTTGTTTTATGTGTGGTAATGGGTATGAAACCTGTCATCACTTGTTCTTTGACTGCATTTATAGTGCAGTTTGCTTGAAGCTGCTGGAAACTTGGTTACGTATGAAGATAAATCATCAAGGCCTGTTGGATATCAGTAGGAGGAGGAAGTTTTCTTTGTTTCAGAGGTCTATGGGTATGGCTGCTGTGAATGGGTTGGCCTATCATATTTGGTTCCAACGAAATCAATGCAGGATTGGTAATGTCTTACTTGTGCCCAAAGTTGTGGTTGCACAAGTAAAGGATGCTCTGATGTGTAGATTGGATTCTTTTACTTCTTTGAACCTTAGCTTGAGTGATAAACAGTGGATAGATGAGATGAGAAGGATGTAATGTAGCGTAACTTTGACCCTTTGTGAGCACGTGTTGGTGTAAAATTGGATGTAATGGTCTTATTGAAGTTAATATAACTTACATTTTACCAAAAAAAAAAAAAAAAAAAAAAAAATTAAAAAAAATAAAAATTAATTTAGGAAAAGAAATGTTTAATTGTTAAAAATGCAATTTGTGTTCATAATATGCATGTTGTTCTTGACTTTATTTTTGATGTTCATGGGTTGTTCTTGGTGTTCTTTAGTTTCTTCATGTGTTCTTCATCTTTGTTCACTTGTTGATTTATAATTATTTTATGTTTGTTGTTATTTATTGTTTTACATTACTAGTTAGTAATTATATTAGTAACTATATAATTTAAACTATCTAAATCTTAAAGATTCAAAAGTTAGAAAAATAAAGTGTTGAAAAACACGATTCATAAATTTAATGAAATTTTTAGTAAGATTTCATTTTAGTTAAAAATCGTTTTAGTATAATTAGAATAATTAAAATATAAAGACTTTACGCTAAAAATCGACAAAAATCAAAAAGATAAAATTTGAACACTACCATGAAAACCTCACGGCATTAGGCCTTATTTAGGGTCAAATTTTATTTTTATCACTTTTTAGTTTATTGTTAAAATAGTTTGATTATTAATTATTAAGTTAGAATTAAGAAATTAAAAGAAATAAATCAATTTTGAAATATATATTAAACCACACGACATTTACACATTAAATGGACTAAATTTGATCAAAATGAAAATATCACTAAGTCACTAAAGTTTAATAGTTAGTAGAATTGAATTTGAGTATAAATCGATTTAGTTATAAATGAAATATATTAAACCGATTAAAATGAGTAACCGTTATAAAAATGAATTAAATCGTGTGCTACTGCCTTTGCAAATATTGGACTGTTGAACTTGGACAAACGGACTAAAATGAACCATCCACGATACCATTATTTTTTAAAATGAAAATCGCTAAATTTAGTAAATAGACGACTAAATTTAACTAAGTCTCAGTTTAAAATAAATATCATTGATCACTTTATACAAACCGAACTTAACGTTTTTAAAACAAGACTTTTAAAATATTTTCACAAATCACTAAGTACAAAACGAACTTAACGACTTTGAAACTAGAAATTTGTACTTAGTAAATAAAAGTTTAGTTATATACCTAAAATATCTTAAGTATAAAAATACGTATAAAATATAAAAATACGTACAATTATAAGAATACGTATAAGTATAAAATACGTAGAAATACGAAGTATAGGAATACGTATAAGTATAAAAATACGTATAGAATACGAAGTATAAAAATACAAATACGTATAAAATACAGAGTATAAAAATACGAATACGTATAAAATACGAGGAATAGTGAATAGTGAAAAATTTACGAAACTTGTAAAACAAGTTACGTCTCAAAATTCAAAGATATTTCAAATTTCAAAATTTGAAATATTGAAAATAATTGAAAATTTTACTAAGTATAGAAAAATTGAAAAAGAATAAGTAAATAACCTAAAGTGTTTTGAAAAACACTTAAATAAAATTTGACATACTAATAAACATTTCAATATAGAAACTTAAAAACGTTAATAATTAACAACACTTCAAATAATAAACGAACGTGTTATGTGATCATATGAAACCGAAAATAAAATACTTAAACGTTTGACGATGAAACTAGGAGAGTCTAGTAACATGTGATATGTAATATCAAATAAATAATGAATCTTGAGTAAGTTAAATAACGGGTCAAACGCTTGAGCGTCCGATATGAAAACGTCAATCGTAAGTGAAGTGGGGTTAAGATAGTCTTGTGCGGATACCACTATCTCGATCTCTGGCTTGGGTCATATCGAATAGTGTGGTTTAAGCCGGCAGCCTTATTGCTTAGTGCATCCTGCCCATGCCGTTACGCCTTAAGTCGTATAGCTAAAGCCGTACAAGATAATGAATATGCCAACTCTTTTGGGTCAGGCTTTAGGAAATAGTCGTTTTATCCAGAGTTAAGGTGCTCTATGAATAGCATAGCCTATTCTTAAAGTGGATATTAGTGTATGCATACTAGACTAGGGTTTTATTCCCCTATTTCGCTAAAGTTACCAGGGCCACCGTGACATTATATGCTTAGTGCATCTTGCGGTTCTGTCTCCTTGCCGTGTTTCGTTCTTAGTAGGCGCGACACTTGCATTCGTTCTTGCCCTGCGTAAAGATTACTTGACGAGATTGTATCTGAAGTTCGAATCATTTCGAACACTAGAAGATGAGATGCAAGTACTATAGTATTCGGCGTGGTTTACGAGTCGAGTAAGTCGCTGCACTATGGTAGTGAGATGCAAGAGACTAGAGTACAATGACCTACTCAGTGGTCAGGCTCGTAAGCTGTGACACCCGGTGTTGTCCGAGGTTATTCGGGCCGGGTTCCCCGTTGAAGTGGTCCATGTGATGAGCTCAAGTGACCTAGTGCTTAAAAAGATTGTAAGTGCTACTCATATCAACAAGATGCATCTTCTTTTCTGGTGGCTCATCTTAAGAACTCTTCAGTTAAGCGTGCTTGCTGGAGAGTAGTCTTAGGATGGGTGACCTCCTGGGAAGTTCTCAGGATGTGCACGAGTGAGGACAAAGTGCGCTGTAAAGGACTCGTGTTGGTTTGTGGGCGATGTACGCAGCCTGGCGAGCTACCGTGAATGACATTTCGGCCTTTGGTTGGAGCCGGGGTGTTACAAATGGTATCAGAGCAACCCGGCGACCGTGTGGTCGAATCCTAGGTACGCACCTAGCCGTGTGGTCGAATCCTAGGTACGCACCTAGCTGGGGAGGATTCTGGAATGCTATATTGTAAGTAGCTACCAGGCGCAACGAGGACGTTGCGTTCTTCAAGTGGGGGTGTGTAACACCCGGTGTTGTCCGAGGTTATTCGGGCCGGGTTCCCCGTTGAAGTGGTCCATGTGATGAGCTCAAGTGACCTAGTGCTTAAAAGGATTGTAAGTGCTACTCATATCAACAAGATGCATCTTCTTTTCTGGTGGCTCATCTTAAGAACTCTTCAGTTAAGCGTGCTTGCTGGAGAGTAGTCTTAGGATGGGTGACCTCCTGGGAAGTTCTCAGGATGTGCACGAGTGAGGACAAAGTGCGCTGTAAAGGACCCGTGTTGGTTTGTGGGCGATGTACGCAGCCTGGCGAGCTACCGTGAATGACATTTCGGCCTTTGGTTGGGGCCGGGGTGTTACATAAGCAGTATGTGTTGTTTGTTGTTTGATTATTTGAGAATGAGTGTGTTCCATCTTCGAAAACTAAAGACCACAAATTTCTGAAATGAATCGAGTCTGCATGAAGTGAATGATACTATATGTATGTCTGTTTGCGATATGATATCGCGTTGTAATCCTGTTGAATTATGGTGATACTATTGCTATGATATTATATGCTATTTGCCTTCATAACTGAATATCATGCTTATATGATTTATCGCTTTAAACCGCATGCTAATTATGACTTATATGTCTATATATGCTATTTGTATTAAGCATGTTTATGTTTTTATCATAATGTTATAATTATAAAGCGATAATATTAAACCAAAGTAATTGAAATCGAGGGTAAGTATGAGCATAGCTAGTCACTGTCCGCTCAGCGGGCACCCCCCCCATCAGTTTATTGTGCAGGATTACCGTGGACCGGGAGCTGAATTTTGGACGGGGCCACGAGACGTTTTATTGCTTACCTTAGTTGTTTTTATGAGAGATGTAATATATTTAACGCTACTCGTTTAGCTTCCCGTACTTAGAGTTGTATTATTCAACTCTTGAACAATGATGTACTATTTTGGGTTTTATTGTATAATTAATAACGCTGGTTTAAGACTTAATTAATTTCCGCCTTAGTAATTAAAGTCGACTAAAAACCAGGTTGTTACAAAGGCACTCATTTAGTTCTTTTATTGCTTTGTTTTTTTCTTGTTGAATTTCCTTGTATATGGAGAAATTTTCAACAAATTGATCATGGTCTACCTTTTCTTTGTTTTTCTTCCTAGTCTTAGCTGCTTTTGTACCCATAGGACGTGCAGCTGAGGACTCTTCATCCATGCTAGATGATGAATGCTTTGAACCTGAATGTTCTCCATCTTCTACAGAATTCCACTTAGCATGCTCATTGATTATACTCCAAATATGCATATATTGAAAATTACGTTTTTTGAGCGTATTCCACTCTGCAAGTGTTGCTTCTTTGAGTTGATCGTCTGACCATCCACTATGATACTGGTTGTGAATTCGAGTGTATATCCCATTAAATTCGTTAAGATCACTGCTACATCTATGCCATCGACTCTTAGCTTGGTCAAGTGATCTCACACTTCCAATGTTATTATGTTGATTAAAATATTCTATTACTGTCTTCCAAAATTGACCATCTTTTTTATTTTTTCCAATTTTGCCATCAACAGAAATAGTCAACCAAGCTTTAGCTAGAGCTTTGTCTTCCTCCATAGTCCATGGAAGACGATCTCTTTTACCTTCATCACTTGGTTGATCATCAGTGACAATATTACCTAAGCCATTTTGAGTTAAATTTGTAGGAGTAAGGGGCGATGTGTCGGATATAGAAACACATGGGGTTGCGGCCCCATGCGATATATTTGAAAACAGAAGTGAAATTGGTCTTTGATTACCTACAGTCGGGGTAGTAAACCCGACCATACCATATAATCCCGCAACATTATTTTGAGGCATTTGAAGGTTAAATACATTAGGGTTATTATTAGAGATGGCTCTACGGGCCGTGGACTGGCCCATGGGCGGGCCCGTCGGGCCATAACATTTTTTTGGCCCGTCCATGCCCGCACTTTCGGGCCGGGCCGGGCCCAGGCCCGTTATATTTTTTAGCGCCATGGCCCGCGGGCCGGCCCATGACCCATCGGGCTTGGGCCGGGCCTAGCCCATGGGCAACCACGGGCTCACTTCGAGCCGGCCCATGGGATTGATGTTTTTTTTTTTGCTTTTTTTTTATTATTATTTTAATTTTCTAAATTAATTTGTAAATTGTAATTATTACGGAGTATATTTTAATTTTTTTTTTTTTTAAAAAAAGGTTGTAAGTTGTTACTTGTAAATAAGTAACTTTTAGAATTTCTTTTGAATATGTAAATTCACTTGTAAGTAATTAAATAAAATTAAAATAGTAAATATAAAAAAAAAAAATTAATTGGAAAAGAAATTAATTATAATAAAAAAAATGTCTCAAATAAGATTTAAAAATAATAAAATGAATTTTACAGTTAAAACTAATGTATGTAAAAATGATACGGAGTAGTAAATACAAATTTTTCTAGTATTATAATAAATCTAATATTATAAAAATGATAAATGGGCAAGCCCACGGGTTGGATCTGAAGTGAGCAGGCCATACAGGCCAATTCAACGGGCCGCGGGTCGGGTCGGGCCAAACTTCACTCTTTTTTCTTTTGTGTCCACTACCGTAGTGATGGGCCGAGAAGTAGACCAAGGGATGGCCAGACCACTGGTCTGCATGTCTTTTGGAATTTGAAATTTTGGAAATTGCACATTATTTGGTAAAAAGTATGGGAAATTTTGTAAGTTTGGTACATTTTTTGGAATTTGAAAATGTATATTTGAAATATTTTGTGGGTTTGGTATATTTTGAATATTTTGAGAGGTTGATATATTTAAATTTATATTACTTCTTAAATTTTCTTCTATAGTTGAAATAAATTTAAATTATTTTATTTGATAGTAGTTTTAAGGATAATGACTAAAATAGTACAAATAAGATGGGATAAAATAGGTAATGCATGTGACTTTATATAATACCAATTCAAGTAAAAAAAATAAACAAATAAATAAAGGGAATCATGCATGCACTCTACGTACAATAGGTTAAAAAAGCCTTGTAATTGCAATATAATATTTTCCCCAACAAACCAACAAAAGTAGCAATTAATTGTTTTCCCCAACTAACCTCACCCCCCATGCAGACTTTCTACTTTTTACTGGCAAGAACTTGGTTTGTGCAGTCAAACCAAGTTCTACATGGGTAGAACAATTTTTTTTTTTTTTTTTTTTTTTTGCAATGCTCAAATTTTATTTCATGGGTTCTTCTTGACAAACCCAATAAAAGATCTCCCCCATTGCTAATGCTCTAAGTATTAAGAGTAGTTCTTGTGTAAGACCGTACTTAAATTAATACACAAATTCTTGTTTGAGACGGAAGACCCGTTTCCAGCCTTAAGACGGGTCGGGTATGACCCGTTTTCCTCTTTTTTTTTTTTTTTTTTTTTAATTTTTTTTTTAAGACCCAATTTTTTTTTTAATCTTTTATCGGAAATCGTGTTTATAGGGTAATTAAAAATGGTAACAAAGTAGCCAAAAATGGTAACATATTATATTATATTGGTAACATATTATGAAACCCCAGTTTTCATGGGTTTGTTTTCCATAAAAGATAATGTTGTCGTTTTATACAAACAGGTAACCATTTAGTATAATAATGTTACCATGTTAGCTTTCAGAGTTTGTATTCCTTAAAAGATAATGTTGTCCTTTTATATATACAGGTCACCCTTTACAACAACAATGTTACCATCTCATTTTTCAGCTCAACTGAGGTTTCAATGGGTTTGTTTACCTTGAAAAAAAATGTTGCCCTTTTATACAAAAGGGTCACCCTTTAGAAAAATAATGTTACCATCTTATTTCTCAGCTAAACTAATGTTTCAATGAGTTTTTTGTCCTGCAAAGATAATGTTGTCCTTTAATACAAACAGGTCACCATTTAGTACAACAATGTTACCGTCTTAGCTTTCAGCACAACTTTAATGTTTCCATGGATTTATTTTACTTGAAAGAAAATGTTACCCATTTATGCAAACAGGTCACCCTTTAAAACAACAATGTTACCATCTCCACTTCCAAAAATTAGACCTCATTAGTAATAATATTTCTAAATAATAAAAATAACCACTTTTTCACCCAAAAAACACAATCGTCACTTCCTTCCTCCTCATTCTTTTTGGTCTGGTAAATGCTAATCTAAAATTCAAAAAACACAATCTAAAAAACACAAAACACAATCGTCTCTTCACCCCTCAAAATCCCCCTTTTTCCATAACCACTTTTTCTTCAAACCAAAAAATAAAAATCAAAAACAAATATTAATTAATTAATTTACCAGACCAAAAAAAAAAAAAAAGCGGTATCAAGCTCATGTTTTGCTAGGGTTTTGCCTTCCGTCGAGTGCCGCCATGACCATCACCTTCCTTTAGATCCAAGAATGGCGACAGCCACCGTCAACAGCAACAACAACTTCAACAGCAACAAAAATGGCGAATGAAATAAAACAAACACAACACAACAATGGCGAGGAGAGAAATGAAATGAAATGAAATGAGAAATGGAAGAGAGGGAGAGAAATGAAATGGAAGAGAGAGAGAGAGAGAGGAAAACAAAAAAAACAAAATAAAGAGAGGCGGCAGAGAGGAGGAAAGAGGAGAGGAGAGGAAAGGAGAGGCTCTATTTAAGCAACCCTAAAATGGATCCGACCCGTTTCTCTTGTAAGACGGGTTGACCCGTCTTACAAGAGACTTATTGAAATTAATATAACGTAAGTCATACATGAAAGTTATTAAAAAAAAAAAAAAAAAAAAAAAAAAAAAAAAATTAAAAAAAAAAACTAGGAGTAACCACCCTCATGTGACAAGGTCTTACAATAAATTTATTGTAAGACTTGTCTTACATGAGAATTAGTGAAGTATTAATAGGAACAATAGTTTTTGCTATTTTTATGGACTACTTTACATGTACTGTAATTCGATATTTATTTAACTTGTCGTAAAATGGTAGACGTGTAAGCGGTGTAACTTTACTTTAACAATAATTTGTGAAAAACATTACATATAGATAAAGTTACTTGGGTTTAAATATTACTCATATAGAAGTATGTATTCGTTGAATTTTTTGTTATAAAATGAGCCACGCATATGATAGACGACAAGTTGTATGCACAATTTGTCCAATATTGGTGAAACGTAATTGCTTTTTCATATACGAAATTTACTTTCATAATATATTTTTTCATTTCTTTTTCATGGTTACTCTTTTATTACTCTCATAATATATGATTTTATCTTTTGTTTCTTTAATTTTTTTTAGTCAAATCTTAATCAATTACTTAATTATGAAATTTAACTATTGTTTCGATCAATTAAAAACATATGTGTGAATATGAGAGTAAGTCCTTAACCTTGAACATAGTTAAGATAAAAAATAGTTAGTCATGGTGTATATATTTATACACTTAGTCATGGTGTATATATTTATACACTTGCACAGACTAACAATTCATTCAACACATTCATTTTCTATATAGTTTTCTCTCACTATAACTAACTTTCTCGATCTTCGTTTCTCTCTATAACAAACTATAACTGTAATACCCCGTACTTTCGTGAGTCGGAGCTTTGGGTTATTTTAACCTTAGTGCTAGTTCTAGTCGTACTCGACACGTCTTAGTAAAATATTTTGGGATATCTCGGACATAGAGCGGGTGGGTGCTCATTGGATTCGTAAAATTACGAGGTTTTGAGTAGTGTTATCAGTTTAGCGTTTTAAGGAATAGAAATTTCTCGAGTCGAGTTTATAACGGTTTTAAAGTGTAGTTGACCATGTTGACCTCCCTTAACCTCACTAAATGAGTGTATTTAAGTGTATTTCTATCATCAAAATTTCCCACATCTCATTTACCTTTCTCACTTCTCTCACTACATTATAAGATCAAAGTTACAAATAGAGTTGGCAATTTGGGCCCGCGACCCGTGGGCGGCCCGACCCGGCCCGGCCCAAGACATGTCCGGCCCGGCTCGTGGCCTGTCATCCTCTTGGCCCGGCCCGTGGCCCATCACCACGGGCCGTGGACACAACAAATAAAAAAATGTGAAATTTGGCCCGGCCCGGCCCGTGGCCCGTTGAATTGGCCCGTGGGCCGGCCCGTTAACTAGCCCATGGGCCAACCCGTGGGCAAAGTCCTTTTCTTGATTTTTTTTCCCGTTAGTTTGCATTGTTGATTTGTTAGTTGGTTTTGTTTTTATTTATTTTACTAGTTGGCGTGCCCGGCCCCACCCGGGCTAACTATAATTACATTAAAAATTTAATTTTATATAAATTTGCATTATATTAAATATTTTATATTGGCAAAATATGTATTCTTCAATTTTGCTATCCTACAATTTTAAGGATTCTAATTGTAGATTTATGATTATATTTTAGATTACATATGTTAATTATACTACACCATGTTTTTTTTTTTTTTTTTTTTTTAATTAGCAGATGTTGTTATACAAAATTGAGATTAACAATCAAATCAAAACTTAATACTATTAAACTAACTAAAAGATTACGCATTAAGCATTACAAATATTATTATACAACCATATCTAATAACTTGATTTAAAAATAAGATAATCGATAGATATTGTACATCACTTTTACCTTTCATGTTACATATTCTTACCTTTCATGTTACATATACATTAGTTTTTCTATTGGGTTATAATCAAGTTTGTTCAATAAAAAACTTCAAATCTTGAACGTAAAATATAAATATACAACATACAAAGAAAAAAAAATCAGCAGTAATTTAATCAAGGTATGTTTAAGTATCAAACATAGTAATTAAGAAATAAAAATATTCAAATTTGAAACACTCTTATCAAATACACCGTAAAAAATAAATTTAACACAAATTGTAATCATAATTAAAACATAATAAAGTAAAACTATTTAACATAGTACGTACCTAAAAAGATCTAGCTAAAGTTTTTGATGTATATATATACAAAAAGGGATGAGGACTTACCTAAAAATTAATTAAATAAGGTAATTATGTGTCATATAATTGTTTATTTTGAAATTATTATTTTCTTCTCAATTAAAAACATCTTCAATTATTTTTTTTTTTTTGGAAAGTTCTAATACAGTTAAGATTTCAATTGTAGATTTAGTTTTATATTTTAAGTTACATATGTTAATATTTTATCATCTAAAATCTAGTAATAGTAGAATTATAAATAATACTAATATTAATTTTTTTAGACCAATTATATTGTGACAAATGTCGACCATAGAGACCATGGTTTCTGCTTTATATATATATATTAGATTATTATTCATTTTCTTTATTATTATTTTAATTTTATTTATTTAATTACAAGTGAACTTATATATTCAAATGAAATTTTAAAAATTACTTACTTATTTACAAGTAATAACTTACAAGTGTTACAACTTTAAAAAAAAAAAAATTAACTTAAAATATAAAAATTACAGTGTAGAAATTGATTTAAAAAATTAAAATAAAAAATAACTAAAAAAAACACCAATCCCATGACCCGGCCCGAAGTTAGCCCATGGTTGCCCATGGGCTAGACCCGGCCCGAGCCCGACGGGCCATGGGCCGGCCCATGGGCTATGGCAACAAAAATATATAACGGGCCCGAGCCCGGCCCGGCCCGAAGGCCCAAAAGTGTGGGCATGGACGGGCCACAAAAATGTTGTGGCCCGACGGGCCGGCCCATGGGCCGGCCCGTGGCCCATAGAGCCACCTCTAGTTACAAAGAAGATTTCAGCTGTAACCCTCCATTCAGCCGTGTATATTACCCTTCATTGGTAGATCCGAGTTTTCTTCGTTCCTTCCTCTTTTGCGTGATTTTCGTTGCGTCGGTTTCCTCTCATTCTCCCCTATCTTCTCCTAGCACTTTCTCTTCTAGGTAAACTCTATTTCATGCCCAAGTTATCACCTTTTTAATTAGGGTTTGGTTGAGTTTGGTTTAATTTGTTCTTGTTAGCTTTTATTATAGTTCCTAGAAGTAAGTAGTAGTATTTATTGTTATTTTTGGACATTGTAGAGGAAGAATTCATTGAGGAGCCTTTGTGATTTGAGTTTCTTCATTCTTGAGACGGTTTCTTGTGTGATTCTTCAACTAAGGTAAGGGCTTATCCCTTACTTAGCTTTTGTTGTGTTAGTTAGTATAAATTGTATGAATTGTGTTGTGTTGTGTGATATGTATATTTGAATGTGTTTTACATGTAAGCTTAGGGTGTCTGTGTGTGTGTGGATGGTATAGCTTGATTGTATATATGAAGTGTATGAATTGGGGCCTAAGGCCGCGTTGAAGGTGACGACCTAAGGGGCCATGTGGGGCTGTGTTGGCTGTGAGGCCGTGGTGTCTCGGGGTCATGACCGAGCACCATGTGTGATGATGTGAGGGTGTGAAACACCCTTGTTTGTATGGTTTCCTAGTTACATGTGTAGTAGCTATTTATGTGATGATCATGTGTGCTTCTAGTGTTGTTGGGAGGTCCTTGGAACCGTGTTTGTGATGCATTTGGAAACCATATGTGTGTAGTGTTGGGCCGAGAGGAGCCATTTTTGTTAGGTATTGTGTTTGGGCCGAGAAGGCCATGTTTGGTGTATGGCCCAAGAGGCCTAGCTGACGTAGGGCTGTGAAGTCTTGTGATTGTTATGGTCGTAATGCCGTTGTTTGGTAATCTTGGTTATGTGTGGCTCCGTTGTTTTATTAACCTTGTCATAGTGTAGCGGTGTTGTGTGTGTGAAATGAAATGTTAAGGTTGCCTTAGTGTTATATGGTGTAAGTGTTGGAGGTTGTTATGATATGTATGTTACCCTGAAGGACTCTTAAAGGAGTGCTAATAATCGAGAATTAATTGAGGTATTTACTAGTGTACATGTATTGTAGTGACTTTTGTTCTCGACATATGAGGATTGTTAAGTCGTTTGGATGAGTTGAGGTTCGAGACCATTAAAATAATGATGTTGGCCTATTCTTGTTTTATTGCCTTTGTACGTTGAGTTAGAGACGTTATCTTGCCATGTCGCGAAGCACCTTTTGAAATGATTGGCTATATTGATACGATTTTTGCGGATGATTGTGATGAGGTGGTGTAGGCGTTGGCTGGAGCTAAACGGTAAGACCACCGTGTGGGAGTCACACTATGGGATTCTTAACCCTTATGTGACTTGTATGATGAGCGTCCGAGCTAGTCGTTTACTCTTTCCCGTTTGGTTCTTTCGGGATAGTTGCTTTATATTCTCTATTCTTGGTTTTCTTTTCTCACCCTATATTTTGTTGATTTGAAAGCTAACTAGGTTGTTGTTGGTTGTTTTTTTTGTTGTTGTTTCCTCCACCCCTTAGGTGCTCAGACGTCTGCGTGCTAGTTGTTGGGGCGTCTTGGAGGGTTCGCCGTTTTCCTCTGTTTGATCTAGATATCACTGTGGTTGTCGTTCGCCGTCTACCCTTTTTAGTTTTGGGCTTGTGTGCCTGGTTTTTGTGATTTTAGAGTTTTGTTCTTATCGACATCTTTGTTATATATCCAGTTTTAAGATTACAGGACTCTCGCCGTAAGTCCGTTCGGCCGCGTAACGTCCTTATTTAGGTGGGGCCCGCCTCACCTAAATGAGGGTTTTACAATAACAATCACTTTGGTAAGCTTGAGGTTAATCATCAATGGAGTTTAATACATAGGGTTTCCCATGGTGTCATTCGCACCAGGTTTCGATCCAATTTCACGCTTGATTTTCCATTATTTCTCGTAATTTCATTCGATTCTTCATTTACGCTTCTGGTATTTTATATCCTTTTTTGTTTCATCAGCTTTGGGTTCTACACTTCTACAACATAGTCGTTGTCTTCCTGCTTTAAATCGTTGTTTTCACCTTCATAGATTCTCTGTTTGTGATCTTTGTTTGTATTTCTTCAAATTGATGTGAGAAATTATGTTCCCATTGATTTTTCTGCATTTTCTCTTTTTTTTTCCCCAAATTAATTTTAATTCTTTAACATGTCGATTTCTAATTAATAACTCTACCGCTCAATATTTGATCTATGAACATCATGATGATCCTCTTTACTTCTCTACTTCTGATCAACTGACTTTACAACTTGTTTGTCCTCAATTTAATGTCGAGGATTTCATCAATTGGAAACGTTATATATTTCATACTCTTATTACTAAAAACAAGAAAGGTTTTCTTGATGGGTCTTGCAAGATTTCTGATAAGTCTAATAAGAAATATCATCAGTGGATTAGGGTTGATCTGATATTAAAGAAGATGATTCTTAATTTGATTGTGAAGGAACTTTGTGACACTTTGCAATTTGCCATTAGTGCTAAGTGTTTTTGGGATGAGATTATAAATAGATATGGTCAATCCAATTACATTGAGATCTACAAGTTAAAGAAGAATTTAAGTTCAATGCCACACGCTAATTCTTCACTAATTGAGTGCTACAGCATACTCAAACATACTTGGAAATTGCTTGATGATTTGGATCTCATGCTTGTGTGTACATGTGGTGCATTTGATAGTTGCACATGTTTTATGCTCAAAAGGTTAGTGGGGAGTTACTTGCAAAGTTGATTAACTTTGTGATGGGCCTCAATGATCCTTATGAATCGTTACAATACATGTTCTTTCTTCAAAACAGTTGCCTCCATTAAACAAAGCTCTTGCACTTTATCAGAAAATTGAATCTCAAAAGCATACTCATGAAACTACTGAATTGACTTATGAGGTTACTGTCTTTGCTAGTTCACATAACCTAGGTGATTCTTCTTCTCACAGAAAGGCTAAGTTCACATCTAATGACACTTCGGTGGTGAAAGAATGTCATTATTGTCATCACCTTGGTCACGCTAAAGTTGAATGCTTCAAGCCGAATGAATGTGTTTACTATGGGATGAAAGGTCATGCTAAGGGAAACTACTTCAAAATGAAGTATGACTCTAACTTCAAGAGCAATAGAGGCAAGACTAAACATGGTTCATGTAACAATACTCCCCATGGCAGTTCTTCTTATAGGAGGAGTGCTCACAATGTTGATATTTTGGACACATATACTTCTAATGATCCTTTGTTAGTAAGGATGTGATTTTCAAGAAGATATTGTTTTCATATGAGTTGTTAGTAACGGATGTGTCAAGGGATCTGGCCACTTCTCCTCCTGTTATGGTACCTCTTCTCTGATCTTTATGTTCGTTCCATCAGTGCAAATAACCAACATGCCTCAGTAGTCTAAGGATCTGAACCATTCAGTCACTAATTCTGATCACTCCTTTTACCTCATCACTTGGATATTTTAGTCACTAGTTCTGATCCTTTATCAAAACAAAACTCAAGTACTTTAACTCTGCTTCTGTCTCCTAATCATGGTGATTTTTCAAAGTCCACCATAAATGTTGTTAATTTAGATGTGAGTACTACTCTACAAGGTTCACCCAGAAGATCCACTATGCTTTCATAAATCTGTGATATTGTCTGTGTAAAGGGAAACTACAAACCCCCAATGAAATATCTGATTTTGTTTCTTCCTTGGCATACATTACTCATGCTCTCACAAATTTGATCCTACATATGATGCCTTACTGCATCATATTTTAGCTAAATTTGAGTATGTTTCATATAATCAAGCTAAAGTACAGTTCATAAGGCTTGGGTAGAGGCCATGAATCAAGAGCATCAAGCTCTTGAAAACAATGATATGTATGAGTTAATTGAATTGTCACAAGGAAAGAAAGTTATTGGTTCAAAGTGGGTATTCAAAATAAAACATAAAGCAGATGGTTCAGTTGAAAGGTACAAAGCAAGGCTAGCGGACAAAGGGTATAATCAAGTAAAGGATAGGGATTATAAGTATACATTCTCCCCATTAATGTCACTAAAATTCAACTGGTCAAGCAGGATTTGGGGCTACAGGTTGCTAGGAATCACTACTAGAAAAAACCCCTATAGTGTCTAGGCTATAGTGTCGGTTTTATAAAAAATGACACAAAAAGTAGAAGGAAAGGTTTTTTGTGTCGGTTTATGATACAACAGACACGAAAAATTGAAGTATTTGTGGCGGTTGTGTTGAAGAACCGCCACAATATAGCCTATGATGGCGGTTTTGAATAAAACCGACGTTTAATCTTGGCAAATTGAAGGGACATATGGTGGCGGTTGAACTAGAAACCGACACCAAATATAATTCACTATAACCTTTTAACAAACCAACTTTCCTCAGCTCTTCTTTATCTCTCCTCATATATCCCCAAATACTCCGTATAATTCAGTAAAACCACCCTTTCAACACCATCGTTCATGGCTTTTGCCTTCTGCCTCCCTCTCAACAGTCAACACCACCGATAACCACCGCCTCTTTGTCTCTTTCATGCAAGATTTTTCATCTTTTATTCTCAGATCGATTTATGTTTTTACTTTTCGAATATAGGGTTTTTTGTTTTTCGTTTTTGATAAATCACTTTTGCTAAGGTTGATTTAGCTTTTAATTTCACCAATTTAGGGTTTTTTCGTTTTAAATAGATCGGTTCTACCCAAGTCGAATTAGGTTTCAAATTTGCCGACTTTAAATAGATCTGGTCGACTTTTCCGTTGTTTAATTATCAGATTCGAAGCAATGATTTCGAAAATTAAGAATTTTTTTGGACTTTTGATGTGTTTATTGATTGTTGTTATATAGGACGATGTTAGGGATTGTGGAGAAAAGTCGCGCGAGACTTCGCCAACCTCGGTTGAGTCTCTTAATCCCTCCTTTTTTTTTTTTCGATTATTGCCGTATTTTCATTGCGTTATGCAGTTGTCATTGATGTCTGAAGTTATATTGTTGTTTATTGGTGTTTTTTTTTTCGGATTTACTGCTCTAGTTGCATTTATTCAAGGGTTTTTTGCATTTATTCAAGGGTTGCTGTATAATTGTTGTGGCGCTGTAGGTGTGAACTTGGTGTGTGCTTTGATGTGTTTAGGTGTGTGTGTATGTGTGTGTTGAATCATGAGTACGTTTTGTGTCCCTGTGAGGCCAAGAGAATACGTGAGTGTATTAAGGCTCGTTCTCGTTGCTTTATGTTAGTTGTATTTATGAATTGGGGAAAGTGCGTGCGTATGTGTTTGACCGCGAGTTTGTGTGTGATCGATCGAGTGCGCGACTTGTCTGCTGTTGCTACTCTGCCGGTCCGTATTGCTCTGTTCTTTGTTGTGAAGTCGGTCTCCATTCTTTATTCTGTCGTTCTGGCGTGTACTATCGTGTGTCGTTGTATCTGTTGTGTGTGTGTGTGTTTTGGATGAATGCTTGCGGATACTATGACGTTGACCGTGCATAAATGTGAAAGGGGACAGAAAGTTGGAGTAGGGGTGAGAAGTGTGTAGTTTGGCCATGGACTTATGGTTTTGTTGAATCCTTGTTTCGTCATATATAATGAAGAATGTCCGTGTTTATATCGTTGAGTTATGAGCTAGGGAGTGTTGGAAATGATAAGGAATTTGGAGCAAGAAAGTTGTAACAAATTATGAGGTTTGGAAAGTAAGGTGTTGTTAAAGTATAGTCAAAGATATGTTGAAAGGAAGTGGAACGGTAGGAATGATATAGTTATTACGATAATAAGAATGTATGAAGTAACAGAAATAAGAATGTTACGACAACGAGAATGAATTGTTATATGATGAGACTGTAAATGTGGAAAGTGGAAGCGATATTGTGTATGTTTTGTTACGAGAATATAATTCATTTGATCATGTAAAAAGAAGAAGCCTGTAAGTAAGCCTTGTTCTATTGTTTGTATTATATATAGCAGGGGATGGGAAGAATGCAAAGAAGTGTAAGTATGCCTTGTGTACGTCGAACAAGTCCTAGAGTTCTCGTGTTTCGTTTCCTTGCTGTTAAATCTTAGTTTTTCATTTATGTGTTGTGTGAACCGGACTAACCCTTCTTCCTGTAGGTACCGAGATCGAGAGAAGCGTATAGTCGAGTTTGGCTTGAGGGGATAACGTTGTGTCACGCCAGATTTTTATCTTGCTAGAAGTACCGCGCCTACGGGCTACCGTTGTAGACTTGTTTAATTCACGTTGTAATCTTTTTTTCGATGTCACCTTGTTGTAATTGTTGTTTAGTTTTATTTCTTTTGTCGTTGAGTTCTATATTAGGGAAAGTTATACAGGTATCGTGTTGAGGTTTCACCTCGACTCTGTAACGCCTTTATTTAGGTGAGGTCCGCGTCGCCTAAACGGAGGTGTTACAAAGGTGGTGAAGATGAAGGGGTTGATGACCAGGCTATGAAGGTTGTCGACATTGTTAACACCTTTAGGCTTCAGGTAATATATTAGTATACCAAACCCTTTTCCCTGGTGTTGGTTTGATGTAGTTGCCTTGTTAACTGATGCACTTGCCTTCTACAGGAGCAACCTCCTTTTGACAAGAAGACTTTTGTTGGGTGGGTCAAGAGATACATCAAGAACCTAACACCCCAATTGAGTGAAGAAGAAGCTGCCATTCTAACTTCTGTTTCTGTGTTAACATAACTGTTTCTGATTGCTTTGTAAATTTGTTCAGGACTTGGTGCTCCAGCGGTTTTCAACTGTGTAAGTTTATTGTCTTTTGCGTGGTTTCTGTAGTTCGTGTATTTAATTTCACATGAATAAGATACATTGCACGTTGCTAAACATTATGTTTTCAATAAGGGGTCGCATGTGTGCGAGATTATTAAGGCAGGTTCATTTGGTCGCTGACGTAGTACTTCATTATGATTCTCCGGTCGTAGAGATCAGCAAGGGAAGCAAAGTCAAGTGTGAGCTAGACAAGTCAACTGGCTTAATCAAAGTAATATCTCGTGTTCAACTTATCTTTGTATCGCTCTTTGAACTGTTATATATAATGCACGTTCCTTCCACAGGGTCATTTGAGCTGAAATTTTTGATTTTTTTTTTCTGCTGATCGTATGCTGATCTGTGAGTTGGCAGCTATGCTCTCTGTGTGCTGTTCAGATTTCATTTTCTATATGCTATGCTCTCTGTGTGCTGTACATATTAGTAGTGTTGAGTACTCATTTGGGTTTAATATTATGCTGATGATTAGTTGTGAACAAATGTCCAGTAAGGATGATTCATAATTATACAAGTGCAAAAGTTAGAAAGTTGGTTGCTAATTCTCGTTTTCTTATTCAACAATACATGATGCATTTTCTTGACGATTTTACTGAAAATTTTCTTTACTTCTTTCGACACAGGTCTTACTGTCAGTTTCTTTTGCTACCTCCAGTTTTTTCCGCCACCACATCGTACCAAAGGTAGACGCCTCATGATGTTTTCTTTAGCTACCTCCAATTTTCTTTACTTCTATGTTGTTTTCATTGTTGTTGACACACCGTGCTCTCTTGTCGTTATTTTTTGGTTAATTTACTGTTATGTTTCGTAGAAGAGGCCTTTTTTTTTCGTAAAGTGACTACAAGATTTAAGGCTAAACTATTCGATTTTTCAGATGATATTCAAAATAAGGTGTTTAGCTCACTCAAGTGCGTGCTTCAAGGGGTAAGCCTGATTTGGCAACTAGGTGAGAACGGTGTGCAAATCATGCTGAATGTATGTGTAGCTTCCTGCACGTTAATGTAAATCTAATATAGCGTAGCTGCTGGACTCTCGTGTATATAATTTGTACTAAGATACATATTATTGTCTTGTTGGATGATAAGTTTTTGCCTTCGCTCTAACTTATATTTATGAGGATTGTGTTTGTGGAATGGTTTATTCATGTATGATATTTGTATTATTATATTTATAGAGGTGTTGCCTAAATTTGGTTATTAATATTTAAATTGTCGAAGTTTCAAGCTATTGTGTTGGTTATGGAAACGCCATTATAAGTAGTTATTTACAAGCACTCTATTGTGGCGGCTGTAATAAAAAAGGTCATTATAAGTGACTAAAAATTAACCATATTGTGGCGGTTGTTGGTATAACCGCCACTATAGGTAAGACAAATAGTGGCGGTTCTAGCAACAACCGCCACTATAGGTCTTACCTATGATGGCGATTCTAGCAAAAACCGACACTATAGCTCTTGCCTATGATGGCGGTTCTAGCAAAAACCGACACTATAGCTCTTGCCTATGATGGCGGTTCTAGCAAAAACTGACACTATAGGTCTTACCTATGATGGTGGTTCTAGCAAAAACCGCCACTATAGGTCTTACCTATAATGGCGGTTCTAGCAAAAATATACGACCCCCATATATACGTCTGCCTAGAACCGCCACTATAGGCTATTTACAACCGCCACTATAGGGTTGTTTTCCACTAGTGAATGAGTTTGGGATTATTCCGAATTAGAGGAAGTATAGCTTGGATATTCTGAAACACTTCAACATGGAGGATTATGGAGTTGTTCAATTCCCAATGGTTAAAGGGCTGAAACTTTCTCCTCACATAAGTGAGTTGCTTGTGAACCCAAAAGCATATAGGAGGCTCATTAGAAGGTTATTGTATCTAAATCTGACCAGACCAAATATTTCATATAGCGTGTAACATTTGAGTAAACTCCTCTCTAAACCGCGAAACCACACATGTAGGCTACAATTTATATTGTAAAATACCTTAAAGAGACTGTGAATACAAGTCTATTTTACTCATCAAATTCATCATTTGATATGGTGGCTTATAGTGATGAAGACTGAGGTAAATGTGCTTTTACATTATGTTCATTGAGTGGTTAATGTGTTTTCTTGGGAACTTCTTGGGTTTCTTGGAAAACAATGAAGCAGAAAACAGTTAATATGAGCTCAACTGAGGCATAATATAGTAGTCTGACATATATAATTTCTGAAATAATTTGGGTCACAAATCTGCTTAAAAAATAAAAGATTACTACAATAACTCCTCTACCATTGTAATGTGATAACAAGGTTGCTAAACATATAACTCATAATCAATTTTTCACGAGAGGACTAAGCATCTTGATATAAACTGTCATTATGTTATGGATAAATTTTAAGAGGGCTTGCTGATACAACAACGTATTCATTCTGCTCATCAGCTAGCAAACATTATGACCAAAGCGGGGTCATCAACATAAGTACCTTTCTTGCAAGTTTGGCCTATGTTTCATAGATAGTAGTCAAGCTTAAGGGAAATGTGAATATGAGATTAAATCATTAAGCCTTGTACTTAGTTAAGGTAACAAATACTTAATCATGATGTGTATATATATATATATATATATATATATATATATATATATATATATATATATATATATATATATATATATATATATATATATATATATATATATATATATATATCGAGGCAGGATCAGGTACGAACTCCTTTACAATACGAACCCTACGAACTCCCCTTTCCCACTTCAACTTAACTAAACCCTAAATCAGTACAATAATCAGTGACCAACATATTGATTCATTATATCCAAAGACCATTACCCAAACCCCACCTACCTACACATCACCACCGCGACTCGACGTCGCCGGAGTTCAGACGCCGTGGACCTCGCCGGAGACCGCCGGAGACCACCACCGGGAAACCCACCCCCACTCTTCCTCTATTTTGTTTTCATTCTATCTCTCTATCACTCATTCCATCACTCTTTCTCTTTGTCTTACCGGAAATCGCCCTCTCGCCGGAACCGTCACTGGAACTCGAGGCCATAAGCCACTAACCGAAGTCAATCTCAATGCTTCTTCCTATCTCCTCCACCCTCGAGCTTTTTGTCGCTTCGACCCTCGCCGAAGCCTACCAGTCTCGCCGGAGTTCAATACCACCATGATGCCCCTGTCTTTCTGCCCTACTTGTTCTCTATTTTTGCTCTGTTCCACCTCCGAGCACTGAAGGTTTCGTCGGATTTAACCACCACAGTGAGTCATACCCTTCTCCTCCCTCTTTCTTGTCTTCTGATTGGCTCATTCTTTATCTCACTCACTAATGAGACCACGAGTGGTTCTCCCTCTTTTTTGTTGATGTCGGTGGCGTTCACTAATGGTAGGTGTATGAGTTGGGTGATGCTGTTTTTGTAGTAGGTGGAATGAGACCACGAGTGGTTCTCAAGGGTGAATCGTCACTGAGCTAATCAATCGCTCGATTATTGTTAGAGTAAGTGGTGATGGTGGTTATTTGGTTGGTTGTTAGTTGTAGATACATTGAACATGACTCTAGATACATCAATTCGTACAGCTGATACACAAATTAAAATTAATTTGTGTATGGTGTAACTAGCTGATTGGTCTCTCTCATTATCTCGTTGCTTCATCCATCTAGCCTATGGTGTAATATGTAGTCATTTGCGCAAGAGCTGAATGTCTCTTGGGAAAATTGAGTTCATATTTGTTGAAAGTTTGTACAAAATCACGTAGAAAACGTAGCAAAGATAAACTAGAACAAAAAACAGGCATGCTGTACTGAGTAGATACATTATTTATATTGTCAGTTACATTAAACATTTGAGAGGAAAAAATGTATCTGGATTACAATTTAACGTATCTGGAGTTCAATTTTGTGTATCTGAATTTCTAGTATAGTTGTATTTTTCATCTATGTTGATGTTATACTATGTTGCTTTTGTGACATTGTTGCTGTGCAGATTCGACAAAGAAAAGAATGACGATGGGTAACAAAGCGAGTCAGGAACGAGTATATTATCTGGGCTCTGAAAAATCCAGCGATTTCGGGAGATAGCACAAACTAACCAGGAACGTCAACTATTGTTACCCATGAAAACAATAATCGTTATATGATTATACTTAGGAAGGGGAGACCAATCAATCAGACTTTCTCTTTTAAAGCAAAAAGAGTAGAAGGCCTGATCTAGCTGTTTCGTACTCGTGGTTATCATGTGGACTCGTGTTTCGGACGTCGTTACAGGCTCTGTCGTGTTGAAGAATGAGACCTTAAATCAGAACTCTGAGTGTTCAGATGATGATGCATCTTCCGATGCCAATAGAGAGGAAGGACTAGAGTGTCCCATATGTTGGGAATCCTTCAATCTCGTGGAGAATGTTCCCTATGTGTTATGGTGTGGTCACACTCTCTGCAAGAACTGTCCTCGGTCTACCTTGGGCTGCTCCGAAATTCCCCACCGCGCCCATTCAGCTTCTGTTTTTTGTGTCTTGCCCATGGTGCAATCTACTGTCTCCTAGGATCTATTACAAAGGCGTGCTAAGATTCCCGCGGAAAAATTACTTTATCCTCTGGATGGTGGAGAGTATGAATGGTGAGAGAACAAGGTCTTACACATCTCGCAGTGGGGATTTTCGCCAACCGTGTTCGATAAATGGGAATGGTGGAGCAACTAGCCAGTCTCACGTTAGACATCATACGGAAGTTGCAAGGACAACAGAACCGTCACAGGTGAACCTCAATCTGAGCCTTGCCCAGCGTTACTTTAATAGAGAGAGCTTGAACATGTCATTTCGAAAGTCTCTGGCCTTTGTGGTTCACTTGACCACCAAATTCCCTCTTGTCTTGATATTCCTTCTCGTCACTCTGTATGCTATACCAGCTAGCGCAGCGGTATTAGCCTTGTACATTCTCATCACTGTTCTGTTTGCCTTTCCGTCGTTGCTCGTGCTGTATCTCGCATACCCAAGCTTGGATTGGCTGATTCGAGAAATCATCACTTAAAGTGGTGAACTGCTATCGTTTTTTCTGCGTTGACGGTTTTTATGCTTGGCCTTACCACAAGAAGGTTTGAATTAGCCGACTTAGCCCTTCCGTCAAAATGTGGCTCTCAGTCACATAATGGTTCTGACATGTTCTCCACATGAAACTCATGTGAACTGGTGTGTGCCTGCATTGTGGTTTGGGGTACTGTGCTGAATTATTGTTGACTGTATCCGACAACTTTGTTTTCGTCAGCCCCGTTTGAGGGAAAGCGAGCAACAAAAATTTCTTAGTTTGATCTGTAGAATGGTTCTAGTTACATTAATTTTGGCTTTAGTTACACGATTTCTCCCTCTAGTTACAGTTTTTCTACCTAATTAATTTTGGCTTTAGTGAATTCATTTTTTGGTTACAGTTTTTTGCTTTTAGTTACACGATTTTTCCTCCGAGTTATAGTAATTTTGACTCTAGTACACGATTTTTTTCCTCTAGTTACAGTTTTTTTTACCTAATTAATTTTGGTTTTAGTTAATTAATTTTCTAGTTATAGTAATTTGGGCTTTAGTTACATGATTTTTCCTTCTAATTACAGTTTTTCTACCAAATTCATTTTGGCTTTAGTGAATTCATTTTTTTGTTACAGTTTTTTGATTTTAGTTACACGATTTTTCCTCCTAGTTACAGTAATTTTGACTTTAATTACACGATTTTTTCCTCTAGTAACAATTTTTTTACCTAATTAATTTTGGCTTTAGTTAATTCATTTTCTAGTTACGGTAATTTTGGCTTTAGTTACACGATTTTTCCCTCTAGTTACAGTTTATTTTTTGCTTTTAGTTACACGATTTTTCCTCCTACTTACAGTAATTTTGACTCTAGTTACACGATTTTTTCCTCTAGTTACAGTTTTTTTTACCTAATTACTTTTGGATTTAGTTAATTCATTTTCTAGTTACAGTAATTTTGGTTTAAGTTACACGATTTTTCCCTCTAGTTACATTTTTTTTTTGCTTTTAGTTACACGATTTTTCCTCCTAGTTACACAGTAATTTTGACTTTAGTTACACGATTTTTTCCTCTAGTTACAGTTTTTTTACCTAATTAATTTTGGCTTTAGTTAATTCATTTTATAGTTACAGTAATTTTGACTTTAGTTACACGATTTTTCCCTCTAGTTACAGTTTTTTTTGCTTTTAGTTACACGAATTTTCCTCCTAGTTACAGTAATTTTGACTCTAGTTACACGATTTTTTCCTCTAGTTATAGTTTTTTTTACCTAATTAATTTTGGATTTAGTTAATTCATTTTCTAGTTACAGTAATTTAGGCTTTAGTTACACGATTTTTCCCTCTAGTTACAATTTTTCTACCAAATTCATTTTGACTTTAGTGAATTCATTTTTTGGTCACAGTTTTTTTGCATTTAGTTACACGATTTTTTCCTCTAGTTACAATTTTTTTACCTAATTAATTTTGGCTTTAGTTAATTCATTTTCTAGTTACAGTAATTTTGGCTTTAGTTACATGATTTTTCGCTCTAGTTACATTTTTTTTGCTTTTAGTTACATGATTTTTCCTCCTAGTTACAGTCATTTTGACTTTAGTTACACGATTTTTTCCTCTAGTTACAGTTTTTTTACCTAATTAATTTTGCCTTTAGTTAATTCATTTTCTAGTTACAGTAATTTTGGCTTTAGTGGGGAAATTCATGTAACTAGAACAAAATAAAGTGTAACTAGAAAATGTGATGCTTATTTCAAACATACTACAAAATAAGTAGAAAGTGTAACTAGAACAAAATAACTGTAACTAGAGGGGAAATTCATGTAACTAGATGGGAAATTCATGTAACTAGAGGGGAAATTACTGTAACTAGAGGGGAAATTCATGTAACTAGAGGGGAAATTCATGTAACTCGAGGGGAAATTACTGTAACTAGAACAAAATAAAGTGTAACTAGAAAATTGTATGTATATTTCAACATACTACAAGGGAAAAGTGATGCTTGACTCATAATAAGTGTAACCACAAAGGGAAAACAATGTAACTAGGACGATAAAACCTGTAGCTACACTCATAATAAGCGTAACCACAAAGGGGAAACAATTCATAATTACTAGAGCGAAAATAACTGTAATTAGAGAGGAAATTCATGTAACTAGGGAAAAATTATCAGAACTAGAGGAAAATAACCAGAACTAGAGGAAATTCATGTAACTAGAGGGGAAATTCATGAAACTAGAACAAAATAAAGTGTAACTAGATGGGAAATTCAAGTAACTAGAGGGGAAATTACTGTAGGGGAAATTCATGTAACTAGAGGGAAATTCATGTAACTAGAGGGGGAATTCATGTAATTAGAGGGGAAATTATTGTAACTAGAAGGGAAATTCATGTAACTAGAGGGGAAATTCATGTAACTCGAGGGGAAATTACTGTAATTAGAACAAAATAACCGTAACTAGAGGGGAAATTACTGTAACTAGAGGGGAAATTCATGTAACTAGAGGGAAAACTTATGTAACTAGAGGGGGAAATTCATATAACTAGAGGGGAAATTCATGTAAATAGAGTGGAAATTCATGTAACTAGAACAAAATAAAGTGTAACTAGAAAATGTGATGCTTATTTCAAACATACTACAAAATAAGTAGAAAGTGTAACTAGAACAAAATAACTGTAACTAGAGGAGAAATTCATGTAACTAGATGGGAAATTCATGTAATTAGAGGGGAAATTCATGTAACTCGAGGGGAAATTACTGTAACTAGAACAAAATAAAGTGTAACTAGGAAATTGTATGTATATTTCAACATACTACAAGGGAAAAGTGATGCTTGACTCATAATAAGTGTAACCACAAAGGGAAAAACAATGTAACTAGGACGATAAAACCTGTAGCTTCACTCATAATAAGCGTAACCACAAAGGGGAAACAATTCATAATTACTAGAGCGAAAATAACTGTAATTAGAGAGGAAATTCATGTAACTAGGGGGAAATTACTGTAACTAGAGGGAAAATAACCGTAACTAGAGGGGAAATTCATGTAACTAGAGGGGAAATTCATGAAACTAGAACAAAATAAAGTGTAACTAGATGGGAAATTCAAGTAACTAGAGGGGAAATTACTGTAGGGGAAATTCATGTAACTAGAGGGAAATTCATGTAACTAGAGGGGGAATTCATGTAATTAGAGGGGAAATTATTGTAACTAGAAGGGAAATTCATGTAACTCGAGGGGAATTTCATGTAACTCGAGGGGAAATTACTGTAACTAGAACAAAATAACCGTAACTAGAGGGGAAATTACTGTAACTAGAGGGGAAATTCATGTAACTAGAGGGAAAACTTATGTAACTAGAGGGGGAAATTCATATAACTAGAGGGGAAATTCATGTAAATAGAGTGGAAATTCATGTAAATAGAACAAAATAAAGTGAAACTAGAAAATGTGATGCTTATTTCAACATACTACAAAATAAGTAGAAAGTGTAACTAGAACAAAATAACTGTAACTAGAGGGGAAATTCATGTAACTAGATGAGAAATTCATGTAACTAGAGGGGAAATTACTGTAACTCGAGGGGAAATTACTGTAACTAGAACAAAATAAAGTGTAACTAGAAAATGGTATGCATATTTCAACATACTACAAGGGAAAAGTGATGCTTGACTCATAATAAGTGTAACCACAAAGGGAAAAACAATGTAACTAGGACGATAAAACATGTAGCTACACTCATTATAAGCGTAGCCACAAAGGGGAAACAATTTATAATTACTAGAGGGAAAATAACTGTAACTAGAGGGAAAATTTATGTAACTAGAGGGAAAAGAACTATAACTAGATGGGAAAATAACTGTAACTAGAGGGAAAATAACTGTAACTAGATGGAAAATTCATGTAACTAGATGGAAAATTACTGTAACTAGAGGGAAAATTACTGTAACTAGGGGGAAATTCATGTAACTAGAGGGGGAATTCATGTAACTAGAGGGAAAATTACTGTAACTAGAAGGTAAATTACTGTTAGTAGAGTGGAAATTCATGTAACTAGAGGGAAATTTACTGGAAATTCAAGTACCTAGAGGGAAATTAATGAATAATTGTTGGTACTAGTTTCAACAACGTTTACAAAGCAACTTACATTTTCCATAAATTGTATGATTGTTCGTACTACTTTTCGAAAAACAATGTATGTTATTATATAAGACACAAAATGATATTATCATTTTTTTTGTACACGTGGGAAAATAATGTAACTATGGGCAAAAACAATTATTGTAACTAGATGGGAAATTACGGTAACTAGATGGGAAATTACTGTAACTAGAGCGGAAATTACTGTAACTATAGGGATAATTAATGTAACTGGAAACTAGAAAGGGATTTCTCATCTAGTTACATGAATTTCCCATCTAGTTACGGTTATTATCATAAAAATATTGTAAAAAAAGACATATATTGTAAAAGAGACATAAGGTATTTTGTCGTTTTTCAACTCATGCTTTGGGAACTGTGTTGTGATGTTTAAAGTTGTGTGATCGTATCTTGTAAACAACACAAGGAGAAGACGCTGAGGATGAAGGAGGAATTTTGACACAACTAACAGACAAGGAGGAGCCAACTAACAAGGCAGACATGGACGAGCCTGAGAAATTCGCCAGGTCAAGAGGCAGTCAAAACACCTGCCTTATTTAGAGCTAAGGAGTAGAAGGATAGCACTCTTAGGCTCAAGAAAACCGTTAAAAGTTTAGTTATGCTCCCCAAATGATTCTTAGAAATAAAAAGTCGAGTAGTGACTGGCGTTGGACTTCTCCTAGCGCTGCTGCTATTGCGAGGTTGATTAATTTGCTTCAACAAGCACCCATTTTGAATGAATCCTTTATAATAGGGACTATATCCCCATCGATGACCTTCATTGCAGGATCTAGTGTAACACCCGTGAAAATCACGGGGTTGTTATAAACTTTACTTAAATTAAGTCTATTTTATAATAAATATAATTACCTGTATTTCGTCCTCAGCTGGACTAGCCTATATGAATCTACCTGCATTAAATTGTTGAATGACCCAAATGGAGAACTCACTCATCCAAACCATAATACAACTATCTTTATTTTCAGGGGTGATAATTATTTACGCTTATATTTGAAGTCGGTTAGCTCAAATGGTAGAGCATTATACGATGCACAAAATGTGGGTTCGATTCCCACACCGACTATGAAAAACCAGAAATTGGATGAATAAACTCTTTTAAGTCGATAAATTATGACCTTTTCAAATCAAAGGATAAAATAAGCTTCACATTTTCTCGTATAAGATATATACATTCACCATCACATGAATAAACACATATATCCAAAATGTACATTATCTTTTCGATCTGGAATCGGAAAGAAATAATTCCTTACCTTCTCGAAAAAACCTTTTTAGCTTACATACATGCATACTACCTGCAAATTTACTTGTGAAATATCTGCTCGAATACGCCAAAAAAAAAAAAAGATCAAATACACGAATTACGTTAATGAATACTCATTGCATTTGAAGTAGTACAATGAACATCTTTGTAGTACACTGAACATCAAAATTCAAATATTTAGCTGACTGAAATATTATATACAATATTTGTTATGTACACCTAAAATGCTTTGAAAACACGTGCACTTGATTAATTACATTAAAAATGTCATTGGATACCTAATTATACATAGTGACAACAATGATTATGCTAAATCATTACACTACTTATGTCAGGCTCAACAACAATCAAAAGGACGACAGCACTCAATGGTGGTCATTAACGCACAAGAATGCAGCACTAGATACACAAAATTCAAGTTCAGAAACACAAATTCCAAATTACATATCAATGTATATGGATTTCATATCCACCCGCCACGATCAAATCATTGAACTCCACTACCGACGTAGTGAGATACACAATACAATGCTCCACATACACAATATAGCTCTATAGATACATGAAACGTCTCATTATGTTTTTATGTATCTAGTTAATGGTTTAACGTAACTAACACACACTTCCATGTATCTCCAACTCGCGCAACAATATAATCGAGCAATCTTACTTCACATAAAATTAAAATAAAATTACACCAGAAATAATGGTAATTGATACACACACTACAAACAACAATTGTAGCTGCAAATAGTAACGTTGAAAATACTTACACTGATAAGTGCTTCAAATACAAAAAGGAGTGATTCGGAGACAAATAATTTGCATAAGACGTTGTGTAACAACCTGGTTTTTCGTGACTTTAATTAAACTAAGGCGGAAAATTAATTAAGTCTATATATTACAAAACCAGCTGTCATCGTAATACAAACTCCATATATATAATATGAGTTTAAGATAAACAGAGTTATTCGATTACATTCTCTCAAAAAGGAGTACAAAATAAAGGTAAACCATCCCCAGCATGATTAACGTCTGTCTCGGGGTACCTGCATTAAATTCTCATCATTTTCCCGCACACTCTTTCGACACATGCAATTCTAAAGCAATATGTAGTATAAATAATGAATAATAAATAAGTAAAACAATTAGCAAATAGACAGGTAAAGCATATCAAGAAAATCAGGATGATTCAAACATAAGAATAAATCAAACAATATATCATGCAATACTTATAACCAATCTTGCTCAACAAATCATTATCATTTCATTCATATTCGGGGTAGTCGACCCTTTTCAATTATTCATATAGTAACATAACTCGCGAGTCTTGACTACAGAGCGGCTTGTGTACTCTCATAGTAAAACACCCATATGATTCGCCATCAAAGTGCACTAGTTACTCAGACTCGTACATCAGGTCAAACACTAAGTAGCATACGATACAGCTACCTAACATCCAACACAACATGGAAAATCTAAGATGAAATACGACCATAAGCCAACAAACCAATAAGGATGGAAACATGCAGACCTAATAAGCGTCCGCGCGATAGCATGCCGGTCACATCAACGGACTGAAATCATCAACACTACTCCAGATTCATCGATTGATCATCAAAGTTGTCCTAGATTCGTCAACAACATGAGTTAAATCATCACTAATTCCAGCGAAATCATCGATTGAATGTTATAATCAACAATTGATCATCAAATTCGTGATTGAAATCGACGAATTCTCCAGAAAAATCGACTTGTAGAGCGAGTTTCAGTGAATTGTTCTACGCAGGAGACGACGAATCTCCAGAAAAATTTGTGCAAATTCACCGAAATTGTCATCAACGGTCATTAATATCGACAAAGCTATAGGTAAATTACATTAGTAATCATTCAACTTTTTATTTTTATTGATCTTCGATTATAAATTTTTTTTAACATGAAGCCTAATTAATTTTTTTATGATATGTAGATATGTCGAATCTGGAGAAACAACAACGTCAATTCCTGCATCAAAAGAAGCACTACAAGCTGTCAACATAAAATTGTTACAGTAACAGTCAAAATGTACTAATATTTGTTAAAGTAACAGTCAAATTGAACTGATGTAACAACAATTAAACGTTAAAGTAACAATAGATTATAATATATTGTTTTGGTACGTTACAAAATTAGCTATCGTGTGTGGATATAGTTGTCAACAAAATATTGTTAAAGTGACCTCCAAATTGTACTCATATAACAATTATTAAACATTCAAAAAATATAAAAGTGTAAAATGTTATATTTGTATATTAGAGATTTTGTTATGTTATCAACATCTATAATTGTCAACTAATATTTATCGAAGTAACAATGAAATTGAATTAATGTAACAGAAATTTAATGTTAAAATAACACATTTTATATTTTAATGTATTTGGATGTTACAAAATTAATTGTTACAAATCGTAAATATTAAAGTAACAGAGAACCTATACTAAAGTAACAAGGTTTACCTATTAATGTAAGAATGCTAACATACCAAAGTAACAAACCTTCAAATTAAAGTCTCCAAAAAAAAAAATCCTTCAAATTAAAGTAACATTGAACATATATTAAAGTAACAGAGAACATACATTAAAGTAACAATACTAAAGTGCTACAGTAACAACGCTTGAAAACTAAAGTTGGCTTTCGCATTACAAAGTAATATGGTAACTTTACAACAATATTCATTATTAGTGGATTATTAGGCTTTTGCTTCTAATAGGTTTGATAATACATTAAACAAGACTGCAATTAAAGTAACACTGAAAATATATTACAGTAACACAGAACATATATTACAGTAACAAGACTCAAATGCTAAATTAACATGATGACTTGAAAACTAAATTATGTTTTTACTTCTACTAAGTATATACAATAGACTTGTTCAATTTTTTTTAGCTAAATTTAATACATTAGGTTCATGGCTCTTCTCCATCACTGAATTTCTAATTTCAAGCTAAGAAAAAATTCGACGACGAGAGTTAGGTGTTGTCTTCGCTTGGAATCACGCTTATCAACAGAGCTTTTAACTTTTTACGTGATGTCGCCATTTGTATATGCTGCAAAAAAAGACGACAAACATTCAATAATTAGAAAAGAAAACATCAAATGGTAGAACTTTGGATTAAAAATTTGAAATGCGAATAAAACAAAAAAAATAATTAAATTAGCACTAAAACTGACACAATGTCATAAACAACAACATGAGATACGAATTATGAATGATTAAAATACTCAGATCTATGAAAACCAAACCCTAAGTTTTCAAACAAAATTAAAAGCGTGAATTTTAGTAATGAAATCATCATCTAATTGATAAGAAAACTCAGATCTAGAAAAAAAAAAACGTGTTTAAAAACGAAATTTATTCAAAAATAAATGTTAAAACTCACCGTTGAAGTCGAACAACAAAACAAGCAAAGTCGGACAAGAAATCGTCGAAGAGGCACGTGAAAATTGACTGGAATCGCTGGAGAAG
Source organism: Dianthus caryophyllus (assembly GCA_023091065.1). NCBI lineage: Eukaryota > Viridiplantae > Streptophyta > Magnoliopsida > Caryophyllales > Caryophyllaceae > Dianthus > Dianthus caryophyllus. Next base: position 15,541,175 of record CM041527.1, on the reverse strand, counting down.
ACGAACGAAAAATCCTAGGAAAACGAAGAAGAAAACCGTGAATTAGAGCAGATTATATATTGATGTATTTGTATGTTCATTATTATTTTAATAGAGAAGATCGAAAATAAATCAAAAAGCATGAATTAGGATGAATTTGATGATAAAATTATATGTGAAGTGAAATTGCAGGGAATATTTGAGAAAATATTTTAAAGAGAGAGAAAGAGGTGTTTGATTAATGAATTGAAATTGAAAAGCAGGGGGTGGGGGAGGAGCATGTAAACGTGGCAAGATTTCAGGCATCCAAATAATTTTGATCCAATGGCTATTATTAGGATGCAGGACTCATGAAAATTGGAGGGATTCATAGGATCCTATTTCTATATATATATATATATATATATATATATATATATATATATATATATATATATGTAAATAGGATCCTATGAATCCCTCCAATTTTCATGAGTCCTGCATCCGAATAATAACCATTGGATCTAATTATATTAGAGTGCTGAGATTTTGACACGTGCCCCCTCCCCTTTCTAATTTCAAATACACTTTCCCAGCAAAATAGTTTTTCTCTCTCTCTCTCGTTTCTCTGAAAATTCATTTTCAGTTTCTTTTTTCCCCTCTTTTTCATGTCTCTTTGCATATTTGTTCTCCAATCATATTTTTCCGGCGATCTCATCTAAGTCCGGCGCATATTTATCATTTTTTTACCGATTTATTTTGCTCGCGACGGTGTTTTGCGAGTTCTCCTTCACACATCGACGATTTTTTTGTCCGACTTTGCTTGTTTCGTTGTTCGACTTCAATGGTGAGTTTTTGACATTTATGTTTTGATGAATTTCGTATTTTAATCATATTTTTCCTAGATCTGAGTTTTGTTTATCAATTGAATGATGATTTCACTATAAATCACGATTTTAATTGTACTGTGTTTGAAAACCTAGGGTTTTGATTTTCCTAGATCTGAGTTTTTTTTTATGTATTCATAATTAATTTAATCTGTCGTTTTCTTATGAAATTGTGTCATTTTCAGTGCAAACTTCATTCAGTTTGTTGTTTTATTTGCATTTCGAATTTTTAATCAAAAGTTGTACAGTCTGATGTTGTGTTTTCTAATATATTTGATTTTTGATATATATATATATATATATTTTTTTTTGCAGCATATACACATGGCTAACTCACAAATGAAAGTTAAAAGCTCCGTTGATAAAAGTGATTCCAAGCGAAGACAACACCTAAGAGTCGTCGTCGAATCTCTTTTTTTTCTTTAAATTAGAAATTTAGTGGAGAAGACCAATGAACCTAATGTACCAAATTTTGCTCAAAAAAAGATGAATAAGCTTGTATTATACTTAGTAGAAGCAAAAACAAAATTTAGTATTTGAGTCTTGTTACTGTAATATATGTTTTCTGTTACTGTAATTTATGTTCAGTGTTACTTTAATTGCAGTCTTCTTTAATATAGTATCAAACTTAGTAGAAGCAAAAGTATAATTGTCCTCTTATAATGACTATTGTTGTAAAGTTAGTCACATTACTTTGTAATATGAAACCAAAATTTAGTATTCAAGTTTTGAAAGTTGAAACTTTAGTATTTAAATATTGTTACTTTAATATATTCTCTGTTACTTTAATATATGTTCAATGTTACTTTAATTTGAAGGCTTGTTACTTTAGTATTTTAGCGTTGTTACATTGATAGGTAAACCTTGTTACTTTAGTATTTTAGTCTTGTTACTTTAATATAAGTTATATGTTAGCTTAATATTTGTGATTACGTAACAACTGATTTTGTAACATACAAGTAATATGTTGTTACTTTAACGTTAAACTTCTGTTACATTAATTAGTTTCACTGTTACTTCAACAAATATTAGTTGAAAGTTATAAATGTTGATGACAAAACAAAATCTTCTAATATACAAATACAACATATTACAATTTTATGTTACTTCAACGTTGAATAATTGTTATATAAGTAAAATTTAACGGTTGTTTTAACAATTTTTCGTTGACAACTATATCCATACATGATAACTAATTTTGTAACATAGAAGTACAATATAATATTATATGTTGTTACTTTAATGTTTAATTGTTGTTACATCAGTTCAATTTGACTGTTACTTTAACAGTTTTTTTATTACTTTAAAAAATTGTGGTACATTTGATTGTTACTATAGCAATTTTGTGTTGACAACTTCCACTGCTACCTTTGCTGTAGAAATTGATGTTGTGGATCTCCAGATTCAAAAAATCAACATATCATAAAATTCAATTAAACTTCATGTTTAACAAATTTTATAATTGAAGATCAATAAAATAAAAATATGAATGATTACTAATGCAAATTACTTATAGTTTTGTCGATACTAATCACCGATGATGATAATTTCGACTGAATTTGCACGAATTTCTCTAGAGATTCGTCGTCTCCGGCATAGAAGTATTTGTCGAAACTCGTTGAACAAGTTGATTTTTCTAGAGAATCGTCGATTTCAATCACAGATCTTATGATTAATTGCTTATTATGATATTCAATTGATGATTTCCATTGAATATGTGATGATTTAAGTCTTGTATTTGACGAAATTCGCACGACTAGATGATGGATTAATGATGTCGCGAGATTGAATGATGATTTTGATGTAATTTAGGGTTTTTGTTTGATTAATTTCTGGGATCTTACATGTGTTTGAGTGAGAGAAATAGGTGATGATTTTTTTAGAGAGAGAATGTGGGTGATGGTTATGTACGTGAAGTGAATGAATGAATTTGTGACCCCTATTCAATTTTGATGATATCATCTAATCTTTTAATCTCATCCCTTGATTTTATTAGATCTAACGGCTCTAAGATGGTACGAAGGATGCACCATATATGAGGGATTCATGTGATCCTCTCTGTATATATATATATATATATACACTTGTACAAACTAACAAATCATTTGATACACAATTTCTACTTAGCTTTCTTTCCCTCCAACTAACTTTATCTCAATTTCTCTAAAATAAATTGTAACAATCACTTTGGTAAGCTTGAGGTTAATCATCAATGGAGTTTGATACATGGGGTTTCTCATGGTATCATTCGCACGAGGTTTCGATCCAATTTCATGCTTGGTTTTTCGCTGTTTCCCATAATTTTATGTTTTTTTTTTTTTTTCATAATTTAGGAAAATGGATTACCTGCATTGCTTTGCGTGCTGAGAACTCAACAATTTTGCAACAACTAAACAAGTTTGTATAAATTAAACAGTTAGAAACGATTCTTCATACAACTGAAAACATAATTCTATTTTCGGATGACTAATAAGATGTAAATGAAAAAGTCAATTGTCAATTACAGCCTTACAAATAATCAGGTTTTTCAATTAGGATTATTTTACACAAATAGTCCATACTATTGGTAATCTTCTCAAAATAATCCGAACTATTGTTTTTCTCAAAATAAACCCAACTTTGATAGTTGTTTTCTCAAAATAAACTATATGGAATTATTTGGGTTTATTTTAAGAAAAAAAAACTTTAAGTATAGATTATTTTGAGAAGATAACTATCAAAGTTGAGTTTATTTTGAGATAAACAATAGTTCGGATTATTTTGAGAAAATCAACAATAGTATGGATTATTCTTGTAAAATAATCCTTTCAATTATTGTCTTCTAATTTTTTTTAATCAATTACAACACATTAATACCACCTATTTTTAAATTGCAGCCACGATCATTTTTACGTCAAAAAATAGGTGTTATGACTATTTTACCCCTCAATAATTGATTAATTTTTGATTTTTATTCATTCTTACCATCTACCGTCTCTCTGTACAGGGCCGGCCTATAAGGTGTTCTATTCGGTTCTCAGAATAGGGCCTCTAAAAAATAAAGGCCCAAATTTGTTAAAAATGATAATATGTTAAAGGTTAAAAAGAAAAATGAAACTAAACATAGTAGCAAAATATAGTGGTATAGTTAGGAAGAACTATTACTTTTATACAAGTCACCAAGATTCAAATCTCCTTAGTGACATTTTTTTAAAGGTTTTTAAAATCAAACATATTTAAACAATTCTATATAATTTTTCAGTTAAATAAAATAGGGCTCAATTTTACAAATCAGAACAGGACCTTCAAAATTTATGGGCCGACCCTATCTCTATAGATTCGATTCTGCTTGCTGCTAGCTATTTTGATAGTAGTTTCATATGTTTATATTTGACCTAGGCGATATGACTTAGTTTTATCAATGTTTATCTAATTTTCTCCAAGTTTTAGCTCTTTAATCGAAATGCTAAATTTTGCAAAAATGTATGAAAATGTGATGTGGGAAAAACATGCCATACATATATAATAGTATTACATTATTACAATGTGCAAACAAAGTATGAAAATGTACAAGTTTCCACTGAAATTTCAAATGTGAAGAATAATTTTTATTTTTATTTCTAAAAAAGTTGAAAAACTAACCTAATTTGATAATAGAAAGAAAGCGAAATTTGGGGTTTAATTTTTGTAATAAAAAAAAAAGAATCGACTAAAATTTGTTTTAATTTAATGATAAAAGATTATTACGGCATTTTCGTCCAAAAAAATGATTTTTGTGGAGGAAATTTGAATTTTCCCTTCTTAAGTAGGCGGGAGCTCCATTTTGGCCGCAATATTTGAACGGAGTACAAAATGTGGTTGTAATGAATTAAAAATGTTTTATAAGACTATAAGCTAAAAATTCGTGTCTTTAAAGGGTTGTAATTAACAATTAACCCTAAATGAAATTTGGCACAATTTATTTAAGAAACATTACATAATATTAGAGATTTCAATACTGAAAATATTACCATGTCACGTGATGATTTTTTTTATTCGTCTACACTGTTTAAATAATTTTAAAAAAATTATCTATTTTAGTATACATAACGAGATTTTTATCCTGATAATATCGCAACGGTAAATAATGTTTTTTTTTTTTAATCATGCAAAAGTGTAAAATTAGTTGATTCCCATGGACTCTTGTTCAAGTTCAACAATATCTACAACACAATTTTCAAATGTTAAATGTTTTTAAAGATCATTATAAAAAAATGATTTAAGAGATAGAAAAGTAATTGGAGGACGCAAATTTTCGGAACTTGGGGATCCATGTCATTTATACGCCACGCACATATCTCAAGTACACAGATCCGAAGAAGTGTGAACATTAACTACTTCAGTGTTCAGGGCATGTGAGTTATTCACTATTCAGTTAATCGCTCCACATGATTGTCTCATATTTGTGCGCAATTATTCTCTCCTTATCACGAGATATAAGAGGGTAAATTGTACGGATATGTTTTTTACGAAGTTTAAGTAGAACAATACAATTAATGAAGTTAAATGAGACAACAATAAAATGGTAAACCCGTGCAAATTGCACAAAAATGTAGTTTAAAATAAACATGTTTAAACCCGTGCAAATTGCACAAGAATGTAGTTTAAAATTGCAAATTAAAAAACTTTTTATATTTATTCATTATCTTCGTGTTATTACCTCTATAAATAAAATTGTATAAAGTTCTTCGTACTAAAATCTCTTGACATTTTGTTGAGTAATGTAAATTAAAACCATATTTAAGTATTTAGATTTATATCTGAAAATTTTAAATATGTGAAGTTTTTAAAACCCGTGTAAATTGCACATGTATGTATTAATTATGTAAAGTTAGTGTGAAGTTTTTTAATGAGTTAAATGTGAAGGTTTTTAAACCCGTGTAAAGGGTAGTGGCCGTGGTGTTTCAAACATGTTATATTACAAAGTTTGTTCCACAACATAATTACATATGTTTTTTTTAATATAAACTAATAACAACCTATATAATTAAAATGAGTCAGTTTTATTGTGATGTAAAAACTTAAAGAGTTAAAAAGAGTTACAAATTACTAAAAATACACATAATTTTATATAAACCAAGATATTAAAATTCAACACTAAAGCAAATATTTTAAGAAAAAAAAATACTAATTGGGCCGATTTTGTGACCGACACCGACAACAAAATAGATATTTATTTCATATAATGGGCTTAAAATTGAGTAAAAATATTTATCAGCGAATATTAGAAGCCTCAGCCCAAGATTGTAAAAACCCTACCATTTGGGTTTTCTAAACAAACCCGACACTAAGAGTATAAGATGAACCCTATTCAATCTCTGTTACACTCATAAACCCCCAATTTTCAGATCTAAAACTTCTAATGGCTTGCTTGGGATGGAGGTAATTATTACGGGAGTAATAGAGTTAAAATGAACTAGAAAATGAAGGGAAGGGATGGTAATGGATGATAGAATGGAGAATTATAGTACAAAGTTTGCTCTATTAGGGGGGGAATAATTACTCACCTCCCCCCTCAAGTAATCATTAACCCCATATGGGGTAATTATTCCTCCTCCGACTCCTTTTTTTTCTACCATTAAAATCCACCATCAACCACCTATCTTCTCTAATTTCTTCTTATTTTTTGATCTATTACTCCCGTAATAGTTACCCCCATCCCAAGCAAGCCCTAAGTATAATTAAACACCCCTTTATTTTCTTTGATTTAAATCCCTCATATCTCTACCTCAACCCTAATTTATACCATAACGATCCATTGCTTTTATTGGTCTCAAAATCCCTTGCCAAATACTCTGTAATCATCATCGTTTAATCATTTACTTTCTCTCAATTTTTACCATTTTCGATTAAAATAATCATCATGCTTTAATAATTGAGGTGGTAATAGGATTAGTCGCACTCTCCTAATCAAAAATAGACCGGACAAACACTAACGGGTAGCAAGGGTAAGTCGGGATCGTATCCACAGAGAGATGGTCGTTTATGTTGGTTATTTTGAACGATTCTAATCTCGGTTCGAATGAGGGTTTGGTTACTAAAGCTATAGCGAAAGATAAGGGTAAAAACTATAAGGAAAAGGTCTAGGGAGTCGGGTTAGGCAATGGGTAAGTCAAGGCCAAGGATGATGATCGGAATGAGTAGGTATCGCACATGCTAAGGATAACGCTCGGCCTCTCGGTCTTAAGCTCCTCTAGGTCTCGAATGCGGGCTCTCGCAACTTACTGTTGAGATATAAATTACCGCAAGCGCACGGGTCGGTTGTAGCACTTACGAGTCAGTCTCAGGGAGGTCAGGGATTAAGTACTAGTGTTGTCTCGGATTACAAGTTATCTACGCAATTCATAAACCGATTATAAATCAAATGTAATAACTAGAACTTTGAACTTAAACTGAATAAAAACGCGAATAAAACGATAAAACGATAAATATAAGAAATACTAGGGCGAAGGTATCATAACCAATACGAATCAATTGACGCACTAACTCCGTTAACGACTTATCAAATTGTTTATTGGGGTTCTCTAAAGACGGAATCTGACTCTCGTACACAATCCCGACAAACATAAATTAATTGAATCAATTGGGTTCATACGACAACTCAAAGTCAAAACCCGACTCTCGTACGCGATCTCAACAAAAGAATCATACAACCACAATCAACACAATCAACACAATCAAGCACAACCTCGATCAAAAATCCAATAAGTCGGAGTCAATTTAACAACTAATTCATAATAAGTTCAACCAAACCCTAGCACAAAATTACTACTCAATCATCATGAAATTAAAAGGCGATACAATGATAAAAATTAAAATAAACATAATTAAAATAGCAAGGATAAAGAAGAAGATAAAAACTTAACTTTTAATTGAAATTGAAAGGATGAACATAGGTTGAATTTGAGAGCAAAGTCAGAAAAGCGAGTAAAACCTAAAACTAGAACTGACTAAAAGAACGTACAAGAGAGCATGATCAAAGATGCAGTCAAGTTGTTTTATTTTTTTACTAGGCTTAATTACAAAATTGGGCTTATAATTTATTTTAGCACGAGCCCACTTGCTTGATGTTTAGTAATTCTCGACTCTCTGTTGTAATTTGGACTTGTCTCGAGCTCGTTTTATTTCACGTCGGCATTTTTCAGCACAAAATACTTCGTCCTGCAATAAATATAAAATAATCGTAGTAAACCGTACTAGAAGGAATAATAATATAAAACATAACAAAAATGCCGGAAATATATACAAAATGACGGGGAATAAGTATATAAAATATAGGTAAAATATCGAAATTAATAATAAGTTCAACCAAACCCTAGCACAATAAGTCGGAGTCAATTTAACAACTAATTCATAATAAGTTCAACCAAACCCTAGCACAAAATTACTACTCAATCATCATGAAATTAAAAGGCGATACAATGATAAAAATTAAAATAAACATAATTAAAATAGCAAGGATAAAGAAGAAGATAAAAACTTAACTTTTAATTGAAATTGAAAGGATGAACATAGGTTGAATTTGAGAGCAAAAGCTGTAAAAAGTAGTAGTAAAACCTAAAACTAGAACTGACTAAAAGAACGTACAAGAGAGCATGATCAAAGATGCAGTCAAGTTGTTTTATTTTTTTACTAGGCTTAATTACAAAATTGGGCTTATAATTTATTTTAGCACGAGCCCACTTGCTTGATCTTTAGTAATTCTTGGCTCTCTGTTGTAATTTGGACTTGTCTCGAGCTCGTTTTATTTCATGTCGGCATTTTTCAGCACAAAATACTTCGTCCTGCAATAAATATAAAATAATCGTAGTAAACCGTACTAGAAGGAATAATAATATAAAACATAACAAAAATGCCGGAAATATATACAAAATGACGGGGAATAAGTATATAAAATATAGGTAAAATATCGACTTACCAAACTCCCCCATGCTGAACTTTTGCTCGTCCTCGAGCAACAAAGATCGGAGAAAATCAAAGTGTAGCAAATTTATCACGTTAGTATCTCGGACTTGACGACCTATACACAAAGACTTACCACCATAGTCTATTTCACCAAAGATAGAGCACGGATCACAACCATTCACGCCAACAAAATATTACTCACTTCTCACGCTTTCGCAAAAATAAAACTAACGATAAAGGATATTTAAATTCAAGCAAGGCCAACCATTCGAACCACTTTCCTTTCAACCATTTTCTTTCCACATTTTTTTTTTTTTTTACCTTTTAAATGTGAAGCATCCCTCGTATGTGTAGATACCCGTATCCGTACCCCCCAAAAACAAACCCGATGATGAAAAGGACTTTCATGCATGCTTTTAAAAGAGTCGAAACGGTACAAAAGTGTCTAAAACGTATTAGTCATTTTTAGCGTATTAATTTGGATTTGCATAATCATGAAAATGAATGTCAATTTTTAGTCATTATGAGCGTAACACGAGCACAATATAGGAACGTCTTATTAAGCCAAGCCACAAAAACAGCCCAACTAGCTACAAAACGGCCCAAACTTACAAAAACGACCCAAAAACGCACACTAACGCAACACTCAAAACGGGCCAAAGTGCGTCCCGTGTCACATTTTCACAAAGTTAGGTTTTATGAAACCATAAAATAATATAACCTAATATTATTTTATTTTAAGCCAAAACCGAAAAACACGACAAAAGCAAAACACTAAAACCGAAATTCGGACCAAAGCGAACAAATACTTAACCCTAAGTTAACAAAAACATAATCATTACTTAATCAAAACATCCAAAAACCAAAAGCGGCTAAAAGCGGCACACCAAAATAAAATAAAATCGCGGTTGATGGGCGATTAAAAATTCAATCGCTTGATCAGCTGGCGATTTACTTTGTTTTGTTGTGCGACCTTTTTAAGTTTCCTCCACAAAATATCTTTCGGTTGAAAACTAATTCGCGATTACAGGCGATTATGTTTTACCTACGCTCAAACCACCATTTTCTATAAATACCAACCCACTTCATTCATTTTCAATACGGTTTTTAGCACTTATACACTATTCACAAAATCCATTCAAAAATACCGTCTTTACATTTTGAAAGGTAAACATTTTACCTACGGGCTAGACGTTTGAGACTCGGACAATGGGGTTACATTAACCCCAAACCCGATATTGGCACTAAGCGGCCGTATTCGTAATACGGTTGTAGCAATTGATTCATAATCCGTCTAAACCCGCCAATATCGCATAAATAAACGACTCATTATCACTAAAGCAAACCGACGTCACTTTTATAATTATGCAAGTCCTCATTCATGCATTAAATAACGACTAGAATCACGGATCCAACACTAAATTGTACCGTTTCATAGAGTCTTTTAGCATGTCAAAACTGAGGGTTTTTCACAAATTCTAATACGAGGTCGAAAAATAACGTCTATAGTAATAATTTAGTCAATAAATTATTATTTAACGTACATTTCCTATAGCAATATGTCATTATTTTGACAATTTACATTATTTATGCATTTTAATCGAGTCATGTCTATTCGCACCTGTACGTAGCGTGACTTTTAGCCCAAATATCGAAATTAAGCAAGTGTTTTCAAATTAGTAGAGACTACTCTTATGTAGGCTTTTTGATTACTGTTTTCAAAACTCATTTTGTCAAAACTTTCGAAAAGTAACCTCACTCCGAACCCCTTCTCTGGTTTCAAACCTCAGATTGATAGGTATCGACGCACCTTGAAATCTGAGACACTCGTGTCTTGTATTTCAAGACGCGTTGAATAGGTTCCAAATTCCTTTAATATTTGGTGGCGACTCCGAAAATACATTTTCAAAAAGGATTTTCTACTTTTCTTTTTTGGTCACAAATTCATGCAATGATCTCCCCCATTTTTACAAAACTTCGCACTTTTTCCTGCGAGGCATTCATTCCGCCCGCCAAGACGGCGAGGTCCAAGCGCAGGGCGTCGATAGGTTTTCCCCAAAAGGAAAAGATTTTCCCGGTACCTTCAGCTGGCGACTCCGCTGGGGACGAGCATGATTTTTTTTATTTTAGAAAAACTAGTTTTTCTTTTATTTTAAAATCATAAAGAAGTGAAGCTTGAAACTTTGAAAACATTTACGCTTTCGATATTTGGGCAAAAATACGTTGAGTCGAATCCTCCTGATTCAAACCACACCCTTTGAGGAACGGCCCCCAGTAACTCTCGCTTCATAAGCGAGGTAACTCCGGACACACTGTTCTCTCACCCCTCCACGATTACAAGTACGGCATCCGTACAAACGATCGTAACCAGTCAAACTCGAACGCTCTAGGGCCCGTCTTGAATTCACACCTAAGTCGTGTGTAGTCTTGCGGGTGCCCCTACCTAAACGTCACGGGAATGACCGGAGGGAACCTTATCCTATAAACCAAAAACCTGTGTTTATATGTACAAGTGTGAAGCTATAGTACCCTCACTATAGTAGTCTTTCAAAAACTTTCTGCATGTGAAAACTTTTCCTAGGCATTATACTTTTAAAATACGTCCATCTTGAAATTGCTTTTTCAAACTTTTTTCAAAAAAGGTCATACTTTTAAAAACACGCCGTTAGGCTCTTTGACCTGTAGTCATTTGAGTTTAATAAATAAAATGCCACTACATTTAAAACCGACCTAGGATAACCACTATATCCCAGGTCTTTTTCAAAACGTAAATGAATTATGCGACTGACGTATCGTCATAATACATTTATTGCTAAAGGTCTTTCACAAAGCAAAAACCCAAGTATGTCAATTCATTTCGGAGATTTTAAATGAAATTAACTTTTAGAACGTTAGAATTAGCTCTAAGTCGAGTGACTCTTTAGTCATCCCGATTTAATCTTTTTCTCTCAAAAACGAAAAACGCGGGCTCGTTCAGATGCGGACCCGTTGATTTACTCTTTGAATCAGGTGACTTATCGTCATTTTTGATTTAAAACCCTGAGTCACACGTAGAAGGCGAACAATTGATCACCTTTTACCCAATTTTAACATCCTCAGGTCGGTTAGCCTATCGCTACTTCGGTCTGATCCTTTTTATCGTAATCCAATGATAAACCCCTGGCAACATACCGCCAAATTGGGTTAATCTGATTATGATCATGCAAATTTTTCCTACCTCGAGAACAGGGACGTGTTAACGCGCCTCTATCTCAAAAGCTTCCCGTGTCCTTTTAAAAGCTAAAAACACGAGTCAAGTCGAGTCACCCACTTTTTACGCTTTTGTGTCTTCCTTTGGTCGTGAATGTGATTTTTCATTCGAGTCTTTTCCTTCTATTTTAGAATCACTAAAGATTTGAAAACTTTGTCAGGTCCGCTCATTGAAAAACCCTGGATACGCGACGAACTAAGAACCGTCACTTAAACCCACCTCCGCCTCAAAGAAGCGCTCCTACAACAGATCAAAACCAAAACCTGTCATGGCCTTTCAACACGGCGAAGGTTTGGAGGACCACCACCACCCTCGGAGGTAATCGCTAACAAGTCCGACAACTGACTCAATGATAGGATAGCTAGCCTCACTACGACGATCGAGCAAATGGCTATCATGCAAAAGTTTGAAGCAGAGAAACACGCCGTGCGCTGGCGAGAATCCGAGCGGAGCGAAAGGATTCGAACCATGGAAGAGCGTCTCACAAACTCAAGGGTTACTCCATACACCAAGAAAACGAGCACATCCCAAAGAACGTCGGATCCATGCTACGGACAAGTTAGCACTTAGCGATCTTCCAGTCTTGAAAGGTCACGAAGCCCGCTCGTTCACGTCAAGGCTTTCAAAGCTAAAATGGCCATCATGGGTGTCGAACCCCTGCATGGGCTACCTTATTCCCTCGCTCATTGGACGCCTTGACCCAGGGCATGGTTCTACGCTCTAGAACCACATAAAGCGGGTAGTTTCGAGGACATAACGGTTGCGTTCGATCTACGATGTCGGGACAACAATGACATCCAAGTCTCGCTACGCACCTTGGAGGTCGACTCGAGGGACAATGAGGGGTTTACCAAAGTACCGACGCTATTTGGAAGAAAGCGTGTGCCCAAATACCTAACCGTCCAAGGGACAGAGGCTTAATCACTAAGTTCATCAACAACCTCACCCTCAAGATACCAACAACACCTACGATGCGGAAATTTTGACAACTTCTCGACCACCGGCGTCGTCGGCGAGCTCATCGAGGACGACCTCCGCAAAGAAAACAGGAATAAGAGCACGGGCCTCGGGTATCAAGGAAGCTCATCTCGAACCACTGCCAAAGTCGAGCCCATCCATGCCATCAACGCCTTTGGGCGCGTTAGAGGCACCACCGGTTTACAACACCGCCAAGGCACGCCATGCCTCGCCAAAGCATCATACTCACCTCCTGGTCCCGATTCGATGAAAGCACGACGAAATTTTGACCCAATATACATGACTTACTCAAAGGCGCTACAGAAGCTTGTGAGCCGCAATGTACTTCAACTCATAGGACCTACTAGCGAGCCTCCCCCGGACAAGAATCCAAAGTCGTGGGATCGAGCATCTTGCGAGTTCCACAGAGGAAAGGGGCATGACAGAGCAATGCTTCCGCTGAAGAACATAGTTCAGGACTTGATCGACGACAATACCATCGTAAAGCCCACCGAGTCCTAAACCTTCAAACCGACAACCCTCTGCATACCCATGCTACTTTTGCAAGTACACACCCCATCATCATTGCTTCTAAACTAATCATCTCAAATGATCACGAAATCAACGGCATCTGGAATACTTACGAGGATGAAGCCGACAATGATGACATCGCATATGTCTCCAAGATGAACCCTACGACGAAGAGGCTCAACCCCGCCGCCCGCCAGGCAAGTACGGAGAGTTACGTCACAAGTACCCATTCAGGCTATCAGGCGGTGATGACGAAGTAGCCTACCTAACACGCTCGACGGGCGCGTGCCAAGCTTCTCTAAAGTTACTTGAACCTCAAAGCCACCCGCCAAGGTTGATCGCTCAAGAGAAGAACAAGGGGATAGTCATAAGCGAGGATACGCCGCCTACTTCGCCTACCACTACAACCTCACCTACAAGCTTTGCTCTATGCCGCTTGACCCGGTAAAGTGTCATCACCTAACACTAATCTGCGCCCGGCTCCACGATTGATAAGATAGCATCATCAGCGTTACCGACACCCTTGCCTACGCCTGAGATTGGAGACACGGCTCCAAGCGGCTCAACAAGGCGGCGGACATTTCAATCTGGCGACTCTTAAGGGACTCGATGGGACATCGTGAAGCCCTCTACCAAGCATTACAGTCACCCCAATGGCGTCGGAAATGTCTCGAGAAGCTTATCGGTAACATCACACGCGTGAATGGCGGCTAACGCCGTCACCTTCTCCGATAAAGATCTCCCTCCGTTCGGCGGCACGCATAACCTACCCCTCTACATCAACGTGGAATGTCACGGCATGACATTACCAGTCGTCCTCAACGACAACGGATCCCCAGTCAATGTCTTGCCCCTTGAGACACCAGAAACGGGGATTAAGGAAAATGACTTTATCCGGGTATGCGGACGGTGTCGGGGCCTCACGATGGAACACGTCGCAAAGATAAAGGGAACCATCTCCTTCCCGTTATGACAGGACGATCATGAGAAAAACCGAATTTCAAATCATCGACATACCCCTACCTACAACATGCTACTAGGTAGACCTTGGATCCACGCTACCAAGGCCGTCACCTCAACCACTGCATCAAAGGTCGGGATACCTGCGGATGACGAGATCGTCACCATCGGCGCCTCGAACTTTCGAGCTACCCTCAGCAAAGAAAAGACTAATGATAATCTGCGGGAGATAAACGCCGATCCAGCCGACGACATGTGTGGTTTCGACTTCGACTTCAACATCTGTACTCTGACTCGTAGAGAAGAGATCGCTACACTCTACGCCAAGGACGACGATAACAAGTGGCCCACCATGGGTCTATCCTACGTACCATGGTCGTACGAAGTCTCTCAAGGTTGGGGAGCATACAATGATCGCAAGAAATATCATGACTTCCACATACAACCATACCACATCCTCCCCAGCCACTATTTCGTCAGAGAGGGCACTAACAAGATTCCTAAGGACACCACCACGTACACCATTGCCGGGATTGAGCTCATTTCCGACATCGTGCGCAACAACAACTTCAACCCTACCAACCTGATCATCCCTCACGAAGAAAAAGCACACGACGGATGGTCAAAAACCCTCGAATGGACCGACGAGCAAGGCCGCACTTTCAAGATAACTACGGGTCAGGGCTACGCCTTCGAAGACTCCGATTCCGACGAAGACGAAGACAACGCCCCAAACCAAAAGACTGTCTTAAAATTTAAACTCCCTCGTCGTCATCTCAAGTCTCTTACCCCAACTAAGCCCCCGGGCTACTTCCCTGACATAGTCAATTTAGCTGCAGAACTAGAGTCATTAAGGTTGTCCAAAGCTCCCTCGTCTGAGCTATCTTCAAATGTAACCGCTTTTGATAACATTAATAACATGAAAGTTTTTGGTTACTCTTTGCCTCATTTAAACTCTACTTTTCCTAATAATCGCGATAAATTTAAGCTAAATAACATTGCATTATATAGATACATTGCAAGTATTGTCTCAAAACCCGAACAGGACCCCATTATTGAAGACACAGCGACCATCAACGTAGGAACACGAAGAGGCTCAAGAACTACAACCGGGGCTTCACTGAGCGCAGACGAAAGGGCCACATATACTAAGCTTCACGAGGTCGAGGGCGTCTTCGCATGGTCATACAGAGACATGCGGCATCGGCCGTGAGATAGCTGAACATCGCATCCCGGTCAAGCAAGGGAGCAGACCGGTCAAGCAGAAACTCCGGCGCATCAAGCCAGAATGGTCTCTCATGGTCAAGGAAGCCATCGAAAAGCAGCCACAAGCTGGGTTCATCCAAGTCATCGAATACTCAGCCTGGGTGTCTAATATGGTGCCGGTTTTGAAGAAAAACGGCAAAATACGGTATGTGCCGACTTAGGGACTGAACAAAGCACGCCAAAAGATGATTTCCCACTACCCCACATGGACATCCTAATCGACAACACAGCAGACCACGCCTTACTGTCATTCATGGATGGATACGCGGGATACAACCAAATCAAA
Source organism: Dianthus caryophyllus (assembly GCA_023091065.1). Taxonomy (NCBI): domain Eukaryota; kingdom Viridiplantae; phylum Streptophyta; class Magnoliopsida; order Caryophyllales; family Caryophyllaceae; genus Dianthus; species Dianthus caryophyllus. Next base: position 15,525,157 of record CM041527.1, on the reverse strand, counting down.
ATGGCAGCAGACGACATGCCAAAAACCACCTTCGTAACCCCCTGGGGAACATACTGCTACACAGTCATGCCATTTGGGCTCATAAATGCCGGCGCTACTTACCAACGCACTGCTACCACCTTACTCCACGACATGATGCATAAGGAGGTCGAGGTATACGTTGACGACATGATTGTAAAGTCAAAAGGAAGGGACGACCACGTCACCAACCTCCGCAAGTTCTTCACCAGAATCAGGCAGTACAAAATGCGATTAAACCCACAGAAATGCACCTTTGGGGTCACGTCAGGCAAATTGTTAGGCCACATAGTGAGCCAGCGCGGGATCGAAATAGACCCGACCAAAATCAAAGCAATAATGGGCATGAAGACGCCGAGCAACATCGACGAAATAAGGAGTTTCTTGGGACAAGTCCAATATATCTCCAGGTTCATCAGCAAGCTCACCATGATCTGTGAACCAATCTTCAAAAAGTTGAAGAAGGAAGAGCATACGAAATGGGACGATGACTGCCAGCAAGCATTCGACAAAGTCAAAAGCCTGCTCACAAACCCACCTGTTCTTGTACCCCCACAAAAGGACCTGCCACTGTCACTATACCTAACAACTACACCAAACGCCATGGGTGCCATGCTCGCCCAAGAAGTCAACAACGAAGAACGGGCCATCTACAACATCAGCAAAAAGTTTCACGACTACGAAACCCGGTATGAACCAGTCGAGAAAAGCTGCCTCTCACTGGTCTGGGCAACCAAAAAGCTCAGGCACTACCTCCTCACTAGCACAACAAGAGTCTATTCCCTAATGGACCCCCTCAAATACCTATTTGAAAAACCAGTCCTGAACGGACGCATGGCCAGGTGGACTCTGCTTCTCGCCGAGTACGAACTCAAGTACCTCCCTCTGAAAGTAATCAAAGGAAGAGCGGTTTCAGACTTCCTCGCAGAAAATGCTATCATCGAACAGCCCATGATCGATACAATGTCATTTCCGGACGATGGGATCTTCGCCATAGAAAAGGAGTACTGGCAATTATACTTCGACGGAGCGTCAAACTACCGGGGCTACGGAGTCGGAATACTCCTAATATCCCCAAACGGCGACCATACCCCACTCTCAATCAAGCTCGACTTTAGCGTCACAAACAACGCCGCGGAGTACGAAGCCTGCATTTATGGCCTACAAGCAGCCATTGCCCTCAAGATAAGGAACCTACGAGTGCATGGAGACTCATTCCTCATCATAAATCAAGTGACCGGAGCATGGAGGATCATGAGCGAAACCCTCACCAAATACCAAGCAAAAGTACAAAAACTCCTAGCCAACTTCGACTGCATTGAGTTCTATCACCTCCCAAGGGAAGAAAACCAGTTCGCCGACGCACTGTCAAAACTCTCATCCCTCCTGAACATGCCACCAGACATGAAATTACTACCCATCATCGTCGAAAGACGTGACGAACCAGCATACATCCATGCCATCGACCTAGATGAAGCCGAGCAGACAGAGCCTTGGTATCAAGCCATAATCAACTACAAAACAGACAACACCTACCCACTCGACACCGATAAACGCGGACAAAGGGCTATCAGACTCCTAGCTTCCCAATTTGTGCTAGAGATGGGACAACTACTCAAGAAGACACCACAAGGGACACTGCTCATATGTGTCGACTACAAGAAGGGGCAGGAAATCGTCACGCAAGTCCATGATGGCGAATGCGGACCCCACATGAACGCTCGAGCACTCTGCAAACAAATCCTACGGCTAGGATGGTATTGGACGACCATGGTAGCAGACTGTATCCAATACGTCAAGCATTGCCACAACTGCCAAATTTTCAGCAACGTCCAACATGTACCACCTTCACCACTATACAGCCTAACCTCACCCTGGCCCTTTTCAACCTGGGGCATCGGCGTGATAGGAAAAGTCCACCCCATCGGAGCAGGAGGTGCTTTGTTTACGTCTTTGGTGGCCAGCGACTACTTCACTAAATGGGTAGAAGCAGCGTCTTTTCGGACCCTTGGCTCCAAGGAAGTCGCCAAGTTCATCCAGACGAACATCATATGCCGATATGGCATACCCCACGAGTTCATCAGCGATCAAGGTTCGCACTTTCAACGCGAGACCGAAGCCATACTCACAAAATACAACATCCAGCATCACAAATCCTCACCCTATCGACCCCAAACCAATGGAGCCGTTGAAGTAAAGAAACAAAGCGATCGTCACCATACTCGAAAAAATGATCGGCAATGCAAAGGCGGCCTAACAAAATACCATATGCACTCTGGGGATACCGTACTACCATCCGAACCCCTACGGGCATGACCCCCTATTTCCTCACCTACGGCATGGAAGCCGTCCAACCAGTGGAAATAGAAATACAATCTCTACGCATACTAATGGAAAGTAGCATCCCGGAAGCAGAATGGGCCCGTGAACGGTACGAACAACTCATGCTCCTGGATGAACGCATTGCATTCACGAGCACCGCATTTAATGTACCAAGCCCGACTACAACGAGCATTCAACAAGCGAGTTAAGCCACGACACATAAAAGTAGGTGATCTCGTACTAAAATCAGTCCGGGCACCACTTCCAGTCGACCCACGAGGAAAATTCAAGCCTAAGAAATTTGGACCTTACCTCGACAAGGAAATCATCACAGGCGGAGCAGTCAAACTAACCGACCTCGGCGGCCAAGAGTTCAACCTCGCCACAAACCTCGATCAGCTCAAGAAATACTACCCCTAAAACCCCTTGCAATGTATCCAGAAATACAATTTTATAAAAACAATTCATGGGCGGCAGGTCCTTAAACATGCTCATGGGCGGCATGCCCCTAAACACGCTCTTTCTCTCCACAAAAATCAAGCAATTCATGGACCGGCAGGTCCTTAAACATGCTCATGGGCGGCATGCCCTTAAACGTGCACATTCCATAAGCAAACACAATTCATGGGCGGCATGCCCCTAAACATGCATCCACCAAACACAATTCATGGACCGTGAGGTCCTTAAACATGCTCATGGGCGGCATGCCCCTAAACGTGCACATTCACCACAAAAAGCAAACACAACTCTTGGGCGGTATGCCCTTAAACATACATTCTCGAACTACGCCGGGTTTGATTCCACTTTTCGTGGATCGTGGCGACTTTGTAAAAAGCACAACCGATATCCAACACAAAAATGACGCCTCCAAAGCTTAAAAAGGCTGAGGATATAGTCAACACAAAAACCGTCTCATAACCTAATGGGTTAACATAAGGCGATATTCAACACAAAAATGACGCCTCCAAAGCTTAGAAAGGCTGAGGATATAGTCAACACAAAAACCGTCTCATAACCTAATGGGTTAACATAAGGCGATATTCAACACAAAAATGACGCCTCCAAAGCTTAAAAGGCCGAGAGGATATAGTCAACACAAAAACCGCCTCATAACCTAATGGGTTAACATAAGCGATATTCAACACAAAAATGACGCCACCAAAGCTTAAAGAGGCTGAGGATATAGTCAACACAAAAACCGTCTCATAACCTAATGGGTTAACATAAGGCGATATTCAACACAAAAATGACGCGTCTAAAGCTTAAAAGGCCAAGGACATAGTCAACACAAAAATTCGTTTTTAACCTAAGGGTAAAAAGAACGACATTCAACACAAAACGACAAACCCAAAGCTTAAAAAAGTCGAGGGAATAGTCAACAAAAAAAATGCTAGCATTCTAAACCTTTGAAAAAGATCGAGCCAAGGAATTTCACACAAAATAACAAGCAAAATGAGGCGAGTCGTAAATAAAAACCTGATTTTTATTAATCTTAAAAGAACGGTTACATTTTGGATTTTTCAAACATAGGAGCATAACTACGACCTTAGAAATACACTTACAAACACTAAATATTACAATACGAGTCGGGGCGTGTTCATCGGGTCTAGGATAGGTAATATATTACATAATACAACATAATATGAACATAATACTAACAAAGCACACATAAACTAAAACCAGGTTACTCTCCGAAGCCGACTCAAAACCTTCCAGCTGAATAGGGGAGCACCAACCCTCAACCCCTACTACGACCCCAACATTACCATGACGATCCGGAGCACCGCCCTGGAATACGGCGACGACCGAACACGCATTCAGCCGCCGAGAGAGGCACCGAGCTCGAAGCGCCACCCCTACCACTATTGCGTCCAAAGCGGATCGGGTCGTGGGCGGACGTCGGCGGAGGCTCGTTAAGCTCTATGGCGCGAGACGAGCCTCTCCACAAGACTTTCAAAGAACGGTCCATTTGGAGTAAGCCCTCGACCCCCGGATCGTCCCAGGAGTACCAGCCACAAGCCACTTAGGACGCATGATCCAACCACTGACCCACTCGTCGGTCACCTGGTTATTTAACACAACTATGTCCTGTACCTTCGTGTCCTGGCCAGGAATGAACTGTGCATACCCTATCTGTCGCCTCACCCGCAGGGGATGGATGTAAACCCCCATCTCGAACCCACACAATAGGACCACTAGAGGGCCATCACCTCATCGCGCGCCACACCGACCACTCCCCACCAGGATACCGACCAGCGGATGGCACATGACCTCACAAACTTCGGGAAATAGTCATTAGGGCTCGTGCGGACCCGACCATCGCATGTAACGATTGGTAACGCCTCTGCGACATATTCGCCATCAAAGCCAAGGTCGTTCAACACACTTAGACGCTCCATCGGCCACACTGGAGGATCGCGGACACCCTCGACGCATGTTCCCTATTACATGCCCGGTCGTCCAATCGAAGGATCGTCTCGGCGAATTAAAGCGAGAAGGATTGCAACCTATTTCCATCCGCTCCACAACAAAGAATTAAACGCGGATCTCCCAACAACCCCTCGGACACAGTCAGGAACATATAGCAATGAACCAAGCAAAAAGCCAAAGCCCTTCTCCTAGCCACAGCAGAGATATGCCCGTTTGCATTATTCCTAAACCATTGACACAAACGATAGAGGTTGATACGGTTCCCAACAAATAACTCTTCCACCTCATCACGGGTCATCCGGAGATAATTACGAACACGCCTCTTGTAGCCAAGTTCTGCACGACATACAGCCAGGCCAATCGCGTCCACCCGCCAATGGCCCCAAACTCCTCGACTAAGAGACAAACCTCTCCGCAAGGAAAGCGGAACACGTGAAGGCTTGGATCCCAATACTCAAGACAAGCGTCCAGGAACTCGTACTCCATTCGAACCTGCCTTAGCCCACGAAATACGCCAACTCCGCAATCTTTCAAGAGCTTCTTCGACACCCGATAAGGACGCACACCAACGACGCAAGTTTCCTTCAAAACTCTCCATAACTCGATTTAATGTTAGTAAATATTACGAATATTTTGGAAAATCGAGAATAGAAAACGAGAGGATGAGTGAAATGAACTAACTTAGCCCTCCTTTTATAGCCGAAATTTGCAAGGCGAAATACAACACAAAAACTTAAACGCTGGTGAACAAGCGATTAAAATAAATCAAACAAAAACCCTGCAAAACAAAATTCTAATCGCTTTGTAAGCAGGCGATTAAAAATAAATCGCTGTTCTGAGGCGATTTTCTTCTTTTCTCGACAAAATTATTCGATTTCTTACACTTCTTACACACCTACACCCAAAAATTTTTAACTTATTACCCTACACTATTTTTACCGACCTCCTAATCGGCGTTTACGATCCGTCGCGTCGTCTGGATTTGCGTAATTGACTCCGTCTTCGTATTTTTCAAAACACAATAATCACACAAAAATTTAACCCAACACAAAATATGATTTTCGCATTCACAATTTTAGTCTCAAAGCGTCGTTTTAGCTCAAATTTTGCTATGTCAAAACGTCTTTTCCACGAGTCTAGAATATTTTCTAAACCAAAGATTTTTCAAAAACTCTTCATTTCGCATTTAATTCGGTCATTAGCGAGTCGGTCTCAATCGAGGCGTATAAATATGCTTTCACGACTAACAATGTTTTGCAGTGCGCTCGGCAAGCAAATACGCAAGGATTTCGGACGACTACGACGAGGAATGCATTTTTCAACAAGACAAAATAACCAAATTATACCCATAAACACCTACAAGTCCAAAAACCAACCAACCATAACAAATCTCGATACATAAACCGTTACCAACAAATACTAATACTCATAATACAAGTCTGAAATATACAAGTCCAAGCCTACTACGGTGGTCACAATGACTGCAAGACGACGCAGGAATCAATCTCGGCGTGCCTATCCGGCTCCCTGCATATCGACCCTCGGCTCTGCCGGACCCTACTTGACTCCTCGGCATGCGCAACCTCGGCTCGACGCGATCTCGCCTCCTCACCACGACCCTGGCTAACTCAAGACGCGCCTCAGCCGTCTCCTTCTGCGCCCTGCAGGCGTCAACAACCTTCTCATTCACACCCGCCCCCCATCGGTTGGCGCGCCTGACCTCCTGTGGACCTCACCGCCACCGCAACAATGCGAGAAATCAATTTAGCTTTACGGGGCTATAATCAAAAACTGCTTGACGAGTTTGACTAATGATTTTACACTAAAATCTTACTCAAACTGGGGCTATAATCAAAACCTGCTTGACAGAGTTTGACTAATGATTTTACACTAAAATCTTACTCAAACCGGGGCTATAATCAAAAACACCTTGACAGAGTTTGACTAATGATTTTACACTAAAATCTTACTCAAACTGGGGCTATAATCAAAAACCTGCTGACGAGTTTGACTAATGATTTTACACTAAAATCTTACTCAAACCGGGGCTATAATCAAAAACCTGCTTGACGAGTTTGACTAATGATTTTACACCAAAATCTTACTCAAACTGGGGCTATATACTACATAACACTCATCTTTGTACAAAGAAGAAAGTGAATACCTTTCTCACGCCACGGATCCCACCTCTCAAGACCCGCATCGGTGACCACGCAGGCGAGGAAGGCTGCAAAGACGATCGAATGAGAGCGACCCTCGTGAACAACAGCGAGGTCCTCAGCGAGCGGAGGAGGTGGAACTCAAGGTCGTGGTCACGTCGCTACAAAACAAAAATAGGATAAATTTTTGCTTCCTAAAACCAAAACACATACAAGCAAAGGGATAAACAAGCATACCTCGATCACAAAGCATCGCGAAGGGCATCGTGCCCAAGTCACGTAATCCTCATCCCGCCGCAGCAAGGAGTCGGACTCACCCTCGTGATACACGTCACGACGCTCATTAGCTTCGGGCGTCTCCACGAACAAAACCGAGGGCGGAGGAGCAGGTACGATGAAGCCGCCGCGACCCGTCTGCGCAGACAGACGCTCACCCAAGAACCAGTACGATCCGTACTGGGTCTCAATGTACAGCCGCCGCCTGTCAAGGGGACCAAAGCGAGCTGCAATCGTCGGAGGAACGCCGGTAAAATTCCTCCAAGGGTCGCGAACAAACTACAAAACAAAACCAAATTATAAACCACAAAAACAAGCTACAAAAAGACCAAAATACAAAACACGATCACCCTTACCTTATCCATCGTCATCCCGTTGAAGCGTACACGAGCCGCGTCATAGTTCAGGCCAATACCCCTCCGATCCGCTGTCGCATACGCATGGAAAGCCGGGTATGTAGCCGTCACCTGGAACGTGTCCGGGAGCAGAGAGGGGAAGTGAGCATAGCACCAAGCCTGCAAGCAAACAAAACACACGTTACAGAAGAAAAGCAGAAACAAAACAACAAAAACTACAAAAATCGAACCTTACCTCCATCAGAAGACCAGGTGAAGATACCCGTATCTGTCGATATGGAAACTTATAGAAAACCCGACAAATACCCTATGATGATAGGACAACGTGTTCTCGTATCATTTATTTGAGTTCGTATTACGATGTAAGCAGGGCGCTGTCGACGCAATGTTTGTTAATTCAAAAGAAATTTGATTTAGTAAGCCCTGTCAAATTTTATTTGTCGCAAGTTGTATTTTATTGAAAATAAAATATTCCGATTTGAAAAATCATTTTTAATATTTCGATTTGAAAAGTCGCTTTTACAAATTCATTCTTTTTGACTTGAAAAGTCGTTTCTCACGCTTTTAAAACAGTTTATTAAATCGTATTCGACGAATTCGTTTTCTTAACAGCAAGTTTTATAACTCGTTTTAAGCTCGATTTTAAGGACGATTTTGAGCCCGTTTTAACACGAAATTCAAAGCCTTTTTCTCCCACCTCCTTCCCCACATACCAAGGCTTACACCCAGACCAAAACCAAGCCAAGAGACACGAAATACAGCAGCCCAAAAACTCGTCCAAAGCAACCCAAAATTCCCCACCCCCGTACCCTGTTTTAACAGCACAAAAAACGACCCAAAACCCGACTCCTAACTACCTGTCCATGACCCATACCCATCTCCCAACTATCCTACCCATTTGTCCTTGCTTAACCCTCAAGAAAACACCTTGCAAAACCCTAAGATCAGCCGTGGACAGCAACTCTATGGAAAACGAGAAAGCTGCTCTTTTTCCCTCTAAAAACCCTACCTTTTAACCTTATATATACACACCCTCCACAAGCCTTCATTACGGACGAATTACACAGCTCTTACACACAATTTCAAGTCACAAAAAAGCCTCAAAAAGCCCCAGAGAAGACGAGATAGACACACGAAAAACAGAGCACAACTTTCTGATTTTCGCGCAGCTATCCCTGTTCTCCCTCGCTTTTCGTGTCGTAAACTTCTCAATCTCTCTGATTTGTTTACCTAGTCTTAAAGTTCACATTACCACGATTCTAAAACATCTTTCGGTTCGAAATTTCGTTGAGAAACGAATAAGATACAAGCTTTTGAAAATCATTTGTCGGTTTTAGTGCAATCTGGATTTGTTATTGGTTTTAAATCGGCGACGGCCCCTCGGGATAAAATCTTACAATCGATTACGACTCGGATATTTGGTCAACGATACATGTAAGTTGAGGGTGCAAAAATACTCTTTTTATTTCGTTTAAGTTATTGTTTTATCGTTTTTATTGCTCTCTGTCGCTTTTTATTGTTCTATGTCGCTTCATTGTCTGTCATCGTATTTGTTATGTCTGTTGCTCGTTTTAGATTTGTATTCCTCGCATTGATTGTAACAACCCGGATTTTCAAACAAAATAAAAATACATTTTAAAAAGGTTTTAGTAAGAAAATGAATTAAAAAATGAAAGTCACGGTGGCGGAAACACCGTGAATCCGAGTCATTACTCCCTACTCAACAAATAATAAAAGAAAGTAGGCCTTGAGCCTAGCAAATGGGGAATAAATACCCCTTACAATCCAACTCCAAAAGACATAAGTACCAAAACGATAAATAACAACAAGTCTAAATCCAAAGTCTATCAAAGTTCTCCTCACAACTAGCTACGGGGTCACAATCCTCACGGCTTCTCACACAAACCCGTGCCCGCGCATACCTGCCACAAAACATGTGACAGCCACAGTCAGTGGGGAGTAACTCAGACGTTCTCCCAGCCATATTACATCACAATAAAGTTAACAAGTAAATAAAACAGCTCAATAATAATAACAATAATAATAACCACAAGCCAATAAATGGTTAACAACACTAAATCAATCTCAATACAACTCAACAAGTACCTTACCTGGCCTACGGCCTATGATCAAAGTATAATCAACCAATGTAACCTCAAAGCATACTCAGATAGTAACACAAGAAATAATACAACGATCTCAAGTCAAACAATCATAAGTTATCTCAATCATCAATAGTCAAATGCAAGAGTAAGCACGGAGGACTGGGTGAAGCAACAAGAATCACCGGGCGACAAAAGTCCCAACCCTATGGCGGAACGACAAAAGCTCCTCAAACTGTCTAAATTTGGCCAAACCCACCGCGACAAAAACGGTGTCACCGCGACAAAAACGGTGTCGACATAATAATCAAACCATAGTCCCTATCCGTGACAAAAGCGGATGGGAACCCCTAAGGGCGGCATCCGTCCTACAATGGACGTTGTATCTCCTCACGCACGTGCCCAACAGTGCACGTACGCACACTCAACTCAAGCTCAATCAAATCAATACAAAGTCAAGGTCAATACAATACGAACTCAAGCCAAATCTCAACATGTGTTATAATTCTCGAAACAATAACAATTTATACGGAGTAAATAGTATAACCACAAAATATCAACACAAATCTAACGTAACCTCATCGATATGCAATCTGCCAAACATACTACACCCTCAACCCCTTTATTTTATAATATTCCAACCAGGATAAGTAGCAGCGACAAATCGTATCAAAACAAAAACAACACATTCAAATCATGAAATGCATTAACATGTTACATACTTATACTTATTAAATTAAAACTAACCACTAAATAAATCATAAATCATGCGTAATAAACATGTCATTAAAATAATAAGCAACCTTACTAATTATCAATTATTAATATAAGAACATATAGGTAACGAGTAACCTACCACAAAGTCAATAGCTAAAAAAAAACAATCAAATTCCTCAATACATGCACCCACGTAGCATGTACAAGACACCCATGCTTATATTCATAAGCACTCATACTTTCATCCACAAAACTAAAGTTCACAATTCACAACACAGACTTCAACCACGGAGCGCCCTATTAGACGAAACAGAGCAAGTCACTATAGCACAAGGGCCGGGTACAATCGTACAGTTAAAATCGACACACAACCCGACACCTAAACCTTAGAGTAAGGTAATATCGAGTAACGTCATCACCGTTACCTTTTCGCGCTAGTGTTCAATTGAGTCGTCCACCACGTACGTATCAGCGTCAGGGTCATCCTGGTTTAGTCCTACGATCGATTAGGGTGAAAACGAGTATAAATACGAGTTACGATATCGGCGACGACCCGAGTGACAGAGACGAAACGAAGTATAGCTTACCTTAACGTGAAGAGGATGAAGAGAGGATAATTATGGCGCAAGAACGGAGTAAAACGGCTAAGAAATGAAGAAATAAGGAAGGATTAAAGAAGGTGTTTAATGGAGGGTTTTTTTAGACGAGGGAGACGAAGAAGACCAGGAATGCACGGAGTTGCAGTTTAATTAATTAGGGTTTGTTCTAGGGTTATATATATATACGGAGTACATGAATATTTAATAAGTCTTCTACTCTTATTAAAAGTCTAATACTTTCTTAAAAAGAAAAATAAATTAATTTAACTTTAAGCTAATATGGGTCAAAATAGTTTTAAAATACATAAAATAAGCAAATTTGATATTTTAGAAAATACTAGTACTATACCAAATATTTATTATCATAGAAAATATTATTAATTTTTACTATTTTACTATTATTTACTATTTTTATATTATAAAGTAATAATAATATTATTCTCCAAATAATTAATTAAGTTTTTTAGTATCAAATAGCATTTAAAATATTATATAAATGAAAAGGCTTAAAATTAGCTTTAAAACTATTAAAATATAAGGTATTATGAAAAATAAATAAACTTTTGAATTAAAATATATTTTAATTAAATCTTAAAAACACGGGGTGTTACAATCTCCCCTACTTTTAAAAGTTTCGTCCTCGAAACTTGAGAACAAAAGGATACCCAAAACAAGTGGAAAAAGCCTACCCCTACGATTTCTATTCTAAGGACAACTAACTCTACTCACCCCAATAACGAAAGGATAGCTCTCCTAGCCTATGTCAACTCCACCAAACCACACATACCCCCAAGACATGTGCACACTCGGACAACTAGTACTCACAAGATAAGCAGCTAGGATGGATCTCCCCAAAAAAGTAGGGACATCCAAGAATAGGAATGAACTTGGAACGGTGTTCTCCTGTGGAAGAGTAATAAGAATGTCTATGGAAATAGAAGAAGAATGTTGAGTTTTATCGATCATCAGTGAAGGAAAAAGGAATGACACGGAGGTACTAGTATCACTATAGCATCTTTGAGTCAGCGGATGCGTTGCAAGTTGTTATTGGCTCCTCCTTCGTTTTAGGTCATCTGCAACACAAAAGCATAGGTGATAACGACATTTTGCTAAGCATGCCACTTCAAGAAACTACTCAAACACATACATAAACAACGCAACCTCCTAATGTGTCTACCCAACGCTCTCACTCGGTGTTCTAAGTCAAACCTACTCACTCGACTAAGAGAGTTGGGAGCGTATTCGCTCTGATACCAACTGTAACAACCCGGATTTTCAAACAAAATAAAAATACATTTTAAAAAGGTTTTAGTAAGAAAATGAATTAAAAAATGAAAGTCACGGTGGCGGAAACACCGTGAATCCGAGTCATTACTCCCTACTCAACAAATAATAAAAGAAAGTAGGCCTTGAGCCTAGCAAATGGGGAATAAATACCCCTTACAATCCAACTCCAAAAGACATAAGTACCAAAACGATAAATAACAACAAGTCTAAATCCAAAGTCTATCAAAGTTCTCCTCACAACTAGCTACGGGGTCACAATCCTCACGGCTTCTCACACAAACCTGCGTTCACAAGATACCGCTTACAAAACATGTAGCTGACCACGGTCGATGGGGAGTAACTCAGACGTTCTCCCAGCCATATTACATCACAATAAAGTTAACAAGTAAATAAAACAGCTCAATAATAATAACAATAATAATAACCACAAGCCAATAAATGGTTAACAACACTAAATCAATCTCAATACAACTCAACAAGTATTTTACGGCCTACGGCCTATGATCAAAGTATAATCAACCAATGTAACCTCAAAGCATACTCAGATAGTAACACAAGAAATAATACAACGATCTCAAGTCAAACAATCATAAGTTATCTCAATCATCAATAGTCAAATGCAAGAGTAAGCACGGAGGACTGGGTGAAGCAACAAGAATCACCCCGGAACGACAAAAGTCCCAACCCTATGGCGGAACGACAAAAGCTCCTCAAACTGTCTAAATTTGGCCAAACCCACCGCGACAAAAACGGTGTCACCGCGACAAAAACGGTGTCGACATAATAATCAAACCATAGTCCCTATCCGTGACAAAAGCGGATGGGAACCCCTAAGGGCGGCATCCGTCCTACAATGGACGTTGTATCTCCTCACGCACGTGCCCAACAGTGCACGTACGCACACTCAACTCAAGCTCAATCAAATCAATACAAAGTCAAGGTCAATACAATACGAACTCAAGCCAAATCTCAACATGTGTTATAATTCTCGAAACAATAACAATTTATACGGAGTAAATAGTATAACCACAAAATATCAACACAAATCTAACGTAACCTCATCGATATGCAATCTGCCAAACATACTACACCCTCAACCCCTTTATTTTATAATATTCCAACCAGATAAGTAGCACTGACAAATCGTATCAAAACAAAAACAACACATTCAAATCATGAAATGCATTAACATGTTACATACTTATACTTATTAAATTAAAACTAACCACTAAATAAATCATAAATCATGCGTAATAAACATGTCATTAAAATAATAAGCAACCTTACTAATTATCAATTATTAATATAAGAACATATAGGTAACGAGTAACCTACCACAAAGTCAATAGCTAAAAAAAAACAATCAAATTCCTCAATACATGCACCCACGTAGCATGTACAAGACACCCATGCTTATATTCATAAGCACTCATACTTTCATCCACAAAACTAAAGTTCACAATTCACAACACAGACTTCAACCACGGAGCGCCCTATTAGACGAAACAGAGCAAGTCACTATAGCACAAGGGCCGGGTACAATCGTACAGTTAAAATCGACACACAACCCGACACCTAAACCTTAGAGTAAGGTAATATCGAGTAACGTCATCACCGTTACCTTTTCGCGCTAGTGTTCAATTGAGTCGTCCACCACGTACGTATCGATCGGGGTCATCCTGGTTTAGTCCTACGATCGATTAGGGTGAAAACGAGTATAAATACGAGTTACGATATCGGCGACGACCCGAGTGACAGAGACGAAACGAAGTATAGCTTACCTTAACGTGAAGAGGATGAAGAGAGGATAATTATGGCGCAAGAACGGAGTAAAACGGTTAAGAAATGAAGAAATAAGGAAGGATTAAAGAAGGTGTTTAATGGAGGGTTTTTTTAGACGAGGGAGACGAAGAAGACCAGGAATGCACGGAGTTGCAGTTTAATTAATTAGGGTTTGTTCTAGGGTTATATATATATACGGAGTACATGAATATTTAATAAGTCTTCTACTCTTATTAAAAGTCTAATACTTTCTTAAAAAGAAAAATAAATTAATTTAACTTTAAGCTAATATGGGTCAAAATAGTTTTAAAATACATAAAATAAGCAAATTTGATATTTTAGAAAATACTAGTACTATACCAAATATTTATTATCATAGAAAATATTATTAATTTTTACTATTTTACTATTATTTACTATTTTTATATTATAAAGTAATAATAATATTATTCTCCAAATAATTAATTAAGTTTTTTAGTATCAAATAGCATTTAAAATATTATATAAATGAAAAGGCTTAAAATTAGCTTTAAAACTATTAAAATATAAGGTATTATGAAAAATAAATAAACTTTTGAATTAAAATATATTTTAATTAAATCTTAAAAACACGGGGTGTTACAATCTCCCCTACTTTTAAAAGTTTCGTCCTCGAAACTTGAGAACAAAAGGATACCCAAAACAAGTGGAAAAAGCCTACCCCTACGATTTCTATTCTAAGGACAACTAACTCTACTCACCCCAATAACGAAAGGATAGCTCTCCTAGCCTATGTCAACTCCACCAAACCACACATACCCCCAAGACATGTGCACACTCGGACAACTAGTACTCACAAGATAAGCAGCTAGGATGGATCTCCCCAAAAAAGTAGGGACATCCAAGAATAGGAATGAACTTGGAACGGTGTTCTCCTGTGGAAGAGTAATAAGAATGTCTATGGAAATAGAAGAAGAATGTTGAGTTTTATCGATCATCAGTGAAGGAAAAAGGAATGACACGGAGGTACTAGTATCACTATAGCATCTTTGAGTCAGCGGATGCGTTGCAAGTTGTTATTGGCTCCTCCTTCGTTTTAGGTCATCTGCAACACAAAAGCATAGGTGATAACGACATTTTGCTAAGCATGCCACTTCAAGAAACTACTCAAACACATACATAAACAACGCAACCTCCTAATGTGTCTACCCAACGCTCTCACTCGGTGTTCTAAGTCAAACCTACTCACTCGACTAAGAGAGTTGGGAGCGTATTCGCTCTGATACCAACTGTAACAACCCGGATTTTCAAACAAAATAAAAATACATTTTAAAAAGGTTTTAGTAAGAAAATGAATTAAAAAATGAAAGTCACGGTGGCGGAAACACCGTGAATCCGAGTCATTACTCCCTACTCAACAAATAATAAAAGAAAGTAGGCCTTGAGCCTAGCAAATGGGGAATAAATACCCCTTACAATCCAACTCCAAAAGACATAAGTACCAAAACGATAAATAACAACAAGTCTAAATCCAAAGTCTATCAAAGTTCTCCTCACAACTAGCTACGGGGTCACAATCCTCACGGCTTCTCACACAAACCTGCGTTCACAAGATACCGCTTACAAAACATGTAGCTGACCCGCGGTCGATGGGGAGTAACTCAGACGTTCTCCCAGCCATATTACATCACAATAAAGTTAACAAGTAAATAAAACAGCTCAATAATAATAACAATAATAATAACCACAAGCCAATAAATGGTTAACAACACTAAATCAATCTCAATACAACTCAACAAGTACCTTACCTGGCCTACGGCCTATGATCAAAGTATAATCAACCAATGTAACCTCAAAGCATACTCAGATAGTAACACAAGAAATAATACAACGATCTCAAGTCAAACAATCATAAGTTATCTCAATCATCAATAGTCAAATGCAAGAGTAAGCACGGAGGACTGGGTGAAGCAACAAGAATCACCCCGGAACGACAAAAGTCCCAACCCTATGGCGGAACGACAAAAGCTCCTCAAACTGTCTAAATTTGGCCAAACCCACCGCGACAAAAACGGTGTCACCGCGACAAAAACGGTGTCGACATAATAATCAAACCATAGTCCCTATCCGTGACAAAAGCGGATGGGAACCCCTAAGGGCGGCATCCGTCCTACAATGGACGTTGTATCTCCTCACGCATGTGCCCAACAGTGCACGTACGCACACTCAACTCAAGCTCAATCAAATCAATACAAAGTCAAGGTCAATACAATACGAACTCAAGCCAAATCTCAACATGTGTTATAATTCTCGAAACAATAACAATTTATACGGAGTAAATAGTATAACCACAAAATATCAACACAAATCTAACGTAACCTCATCGATATGCAATCTGCCAAACATACTACACCCTCAACCCCTTTATTTTATAATATTCCAACCAGATAAGTAGCACTGACAAATCGTATCAAAACAAAAACAACACATTCAAATCATGAAATGCATTAACATGTTACATACTTATACTTATTAAATTAAAACTAACCACTAAATAAATCATAAATCATGCGTAATAAACATGTCATTAAAATAATAAGCAACCTTACTAATTATCAATTATTAATATAAGAACATATAGGTAACGAGTAACCTACCACAAAGTCAATAGCTAAAAAAAAACAATCAAATTCCTCAATACATGCACCCACGTAGCATGTACAAGACACCCATGCTTATATTCATAAGCACTCATACTTTCATCCACAAAACTAAAGTTCACAATTCACAACACAGACTTCAACCACGGAGCGCCCTATTAGACGAAACAGAGCAAGTCACTATAGCACAAGGGCCGGGTACAATCGTCTGATTAAAATCGACACACAACCCGACACCTAAACCTTAGAGTAAGGTAATATCGAGTAACGTCATCACCGTTACCTTTTCGCGCTAGTGTTCAATTGAGTCGTCCACCACGTACGTATCAGCGTCAGGGTCGTCCTGGTTTAGTCCTACGATCGATTAGGGTGAAAACGAGTATAAATACGAGTTACGATATCGGCGACGACCCGAGTGACAGAGACGAAACGAAGTATAGCTTACCTTAACGTGAAGAGGATGAAGAGAGGATAATTATGGCGCAAGAACGGAGTAAAACGGTTAAGAAATGAAGAAATAAGGAAGGATTAAAGAAGGTGTTTAATGGAGGGTTTTTTTAGACGAGGGAGACGAAGAAGACCAGGAATGCACGGAGTTGCAGTTTAATTAATTAGGGTTTGTTCTAGGGTTATATATATATACGGAGTACATGAATATTTAATAAGTCTTCTACTCTTATTAAAAGTCTAATACTTTCTTAAAAAGAAAAATAAATTAATTTAACTTTAAGCTAATATGGGTCAAAATAGTTTTAAAATACATAAAATAAGCAAATTTGATATTTTAGAAAATACTAGTACTATACCAAATATTTATTATCATAGAAAATATTATTAATTTTTACTATTTTACTATTATTTACTATTTTTATATTATAAAGTAATAATAATATTATTCTCCAAATAATTAATTAAGTTTTTTAGTATCAAATAGCATTTAAAATATTATATAAATGAAAAGGCTTAAAATTAGCTTTAAAACTATTAAAATATAAGGTATTATGAAAAATAAATAAACTTTTGAATTAAAATATATTTTAATTAAATCTTAAAAACACGGGGTGTTACATTGATTTCGGCATATATGTATAGATAGGTCTTGTCCCTTGTTTGCTTAATATTCATGCTCGATTTTCCTTGTGTAATATGATAGGAATTACCTCGTTAGTTTGGTTAGTTCATTAACTTAGTGTGCAGCCAGATTATATTCACGTTTAATTATGCTAGTTGTCTGAAGTTGGTCTTTGATATTTTTTTCCAGTTCTGTGGTTCATGTTCTTGCATTTAGTTAGTTCCCATTGATCTTGTCCTGTCATTTATTAGTTTCGTCTTTAGTCTCGTTGAACATGAAAGAATCGTGCAGTGTTGGGCATTGTCTGTTGTCTTCCCTGATTTGCTTGTTAACCTATATGCGATTGAGTCTCGTTCATGTTTGTTTGTCAGAAATTTAATTTATTGCGTTCTTCCAGTTTCGTAACTCATGCGCGTAAGATAATTCGGTTTTCATGATCTTGTTTTATCGATTAGTTTCGGTTTCATAACTCATCGCGTTAATCATACAGTTCATCTCTTTTCGGTCTGCTGTTCTCTTTGCTTTATCTGATCAAACTCAGTCGTGTAGTATGCTGTGTAGCTTAGAACCGCATGTGTCGTGTTTAATTATTCATATCACACGTTTGTATTCGCTTGCGTTTAGTCACTCTTGATGATTTATGTCCCTGCGTAATTTGTGAGTATTCATATTACTTGTTTCATCTGCTAAGTCCTTGTTTGCATGTTCACTGGTCGAATTTTAGTTGCAACTGCGTCATTTACATATGTTAGTACTTCCCGTAGTTGTGTTTATTTGAGTTAGTAGCCCGTATGTTTTGTTAGTGGTTGCGTTTAGTTGCACGTTTGGTAGCCCGTATGTATGTTTGTTCATTTGCACGTTTGTTCACATTTATGGGTCATTTGTTAGTGTTAGTCTGCACGTTTTTTTGTTTTAAGCTACACTTTTTTTTTATTAGTTGCATTTACTTGTGAGTTTACATGTTGGTTTGATCGCTTATTCATATTTTGTTTGATTTGCGTAGGTCTGCTTATCAAATTAGCTGTAATTGTTTGTTAACTTACTCGCTTGGTTATGTTAGTCATGTTTGTATTTTAGTCATGATTATTTATTATTTTATTCGTCTGCCGCTAACGTTTGTTAATCTATCTTATGCTGTCGGTGAGTATTTCTGCTCCTTTTCTTTTTTTGCTAGAATAGTAAATGAACCCATGTTAAATAACTTCGACGAAGCTATATGTGCATTAAATGACGTAGAATGGATATATTTTTGTTTAAGGTTAAAACGCTGTTTGCATACCTGCATATGTACTCGTAATAGCCATCGTTTTATTTAGTAGAGACCGTTATTGTAACGGGCGGGGTTAGGCGTTAAATTAATGAAATTCTTTTTAAACTTCCTAACACGTAAACTCACACGAACTCATTTTCTCTAAAATTGGTTTCTAAATTCCACCTTAAAAATTTAGTGGCGACTCTTTTCAAATGAAAATGTTTTTGAAATAAAACATCGCGTGGATCAAAATCCCTTGTCCACAATTTGGCGACTCCGCTGGGGACAGTGAAACTTGAAAAGTAAAATGATGGCTATTTAGAGTACCCCTTTCTTTTTTATGTTACTTATGCATCATCTTTGTTAGGATTCAAACATTTCTCCCCTTGGGTCGATTTCAGTCGGGAAATAGCGTTCACTATGTCTGATTTAAATATCAAGGTGGTTCCGTCGAGGTTAGCAACCGCACTTTCGCCATATAGTTACAAACTTATGGTGGTTGCGTAGGTTACCTAACAGCGCGGGATCATTGGCATGGACCCTTTTCGAGACTTAGAATAGTCTAGTTCATGCATTGCATCCTTGAACTGCGTGTGACTAATTGCTCTGTGACTTCCAAAGCCTTTGTTTTCAATCCTTTTTAGTCAAAACTGTCATCTTTTCAGTCAAATATTTTCCAAAAAGTTTCCTTCTTAGCAGAAATTCTGTCTTTAGGATTAGAATAATTCTGAATATCCCTTTTGAAATGTTTCTTTGACTAAAAAATCCTCTTTTTAGCTGAAGTGCTGTCTCTTTAAGGTTAGAATAATCTTAAACTTTTTTTCGACTTTAGCTCTTTTGAAAAAAGACCTCCTCCAAGCTAAAAGTATATTCATTTAGGATTAGAATAATCTTAAAATACTTTCCGATTTGAAAAAATCCATTCCTAGCTGAAATGCTGTTCGTTTAGGATTAGAATAATCTTAAAATAATTTTCGATTTGAAAAATCTCCTCCAAGCTATCCGTTTAGGGTTAGAATAATCCTGTTTTAGCTCTTTAAAGTTTTTGCAAATCAAACTTCATCTTTCTTCCGTCGTCCTCAATCTCAAATTTCAAGTCTTGTTTTGAGTTTAACCCAAAGTCTAGAATAAGGAGTCCGAGTCAGTCCGTCCCCGTAGTCCACCTTGGAGTCCGTGTGCAGTTTAGACGTGTAGGTTAGAGTCGGGCTAGTTTGTTTTTTTTCGAGTCAGGTCATGGTGTCGGGTTTCTTTCAACTATTCACGTGTGCATCAGTCGAGTTATGAGTGTGCAAGGGTTTATAAGTCGATGACTGAATGATGTTCGGGGTTTTATTGTAGAAAGGCCGGTCGAAACAAGAAACATGACTACCGCAGAACAGTTAAGCAAACTCAATGACACTCTGGCTGCAATGATGAGTCGTTTGGAGTCCGTAGAAAAAAAGCTGACGGTGGAAAACCCACCTCCTCCACCACCAACGGAACTTGAGAAGCGCTTCAAATTAATAGAGGAGCAACTGAAATTGTCTCATGGGGAAAGCATTCACTTCGAGAATGCTCGAGGCTACACGCCTGTCCAAGATAAGCTACCGACCAACTTTGTGCTTACTGACATCCCTAAGTTTAAGGGAACTGAAGATCCATTGCAACATATCCGATCTTACAAAGAATACCTCGCTTTGAAAGGAGTACCCGCTGAAATGTTGTCTCACGTTTTTGCTCAATCTTTGGGGGAACATCCAAGGAAGTGGTTTTATGGTCTCGAGCTCAAGAATTTCCCGACTTTTGAGGATATCACCGTGGAATTTTGTAAGCATTTTGCTGATAATGCTGAAATTCAAACCACTATGCGAACATTAGAAGTAATGACGCAAAAGGAGAAAGAGGGATTTACAGAATTCCTTAACCGATGGCGCGCAGAGAGCGTGAAATTGCCAAAAAGGCCCGAAGAGGTCGAAATGGTAGATAAATTCATCAAGAATCTTCGTCCCGTCTATCGAGATGCTATCAAATACCAAAATTTCAGCTCGTTCAAAGACCTTGGCCGAGTAGGAATGAAAATTGAAGACGATGTTCGAGCTGCGGAGGCTGAAAAGCCTAATGGATATCAAGGACCCTCTTCTTCTAAATCAAGGGCATCCAATTCAGCTAATCAAGTGCAAGCAATCAGTTTTGGGGGCCCTCGAGAGCAACAACGTCGAGCTCCAAGGGCGTTTACTGATATTGGGTGCACATATGCCTCTGCTCTTCAAAGGCTCTCGGCCCAGGGGAAACTGAGCCCAATTGGTCCAACTCCGGATCCACCTGCTGACCGACAAGGTAAATGGTACAAGCCAAACGCGTATTGTGCATTCCATCAAGGGAGAGGACACGATACTGAGAATTGTTTTCGCCTTAAGCACGAGATCCAAGACATGATCGAAAATGGATCTTTGCCAATCCCTACGGTTAAGCCGAATAATGTGACTAATCCTTTCGGCAACCACTCCAACGCAGTGTTCATTGGGGACAATGATGATATGTCTCACTTGATCCAACCCGTTAGTTGTCTCACCGGGTTTTTCGTGGGAAAAGTTTATATAGATTGTGCTGATCTCTTTCCTAAGGCAAGAAATGACGTTCGCATTGGGGATTTTAATATCGATTGTACGCCGTACCTTGCTCAAAGCGGAAGTGAAATTAATGGGGTTTGGGCGGACGATGAGGATGACATTTATCTCACCGAAGGTGCAGTCATCCCGCGTACCCAAGCTGAAATCATGCAGTTACGAAAGGATGTCCTTGAATCTGATCACCTAACTCGGTCTGGTCGTCCTTATCGAGTAGAAAAGTCGAAGAGCACTTCCATTTTTGGGGACACCCAAAACACAACGCAAGCAAGTACGCCTACGGTAACCAAAGCACTCGAAGAAGTGTCGACCGCAAAGGATCCCCTTATCAAGCAACTACAGAAAACCAAGGCGGATGTCTCTATATGGGAGCTTATTCTAAGCTCGTTCGAACATCGTCAAGCTCTACTACAATCTTTGATGAACATGACTGTGTCTCCCACCACCACACCTAACGACATGATCTCGTTGGTTTCATCGAATCAACCACGGCTTACAAATGTCGTGACTTTCTCGGATGAGGACTTGCCTTCTTTTGGACCTCAACATTGTTTAGCCATGTATATCACGGTAGAATGCCGTCGCAAGAGGCTTCCAATGACACTAGTGGATGATGGGTCCGCCGTTAATGTGCTCCCTTTGAAAACCGCGTATATTCTGGGCTTAGAAAAGAATGATCTTATTCCAACTACGCAAACGGTCCGAGCCTTCGATGGTACAATACGTCGCGTGGCTGGGCTCGTCACTTTAAGCGTGAGCACTGGTGCAGTAGAAAAAACGGTCAATTTCCAGGTTATAGACCTTGTTTTGTCCTTTAATATGTTGCTTGGAAGACCTTGGATCCACGCCGCGAGAGCTGTGTCTTCAACCCTTCACCGAAAGATTAAAATTCCATTCAATGGAGGAGTGGTAACCATTAACGCTACTCCAATGGTCGTAACAGGTGGAGATGTGACTTTCGAGGTACAAAATGAGGTCACCATTGAGACGGGTGGCTTTGAGGTCGTCAATGTAGTCGAATCCCAAGTCAATGAGCCAAACGTGGAGTTATACACCGGAAGCCGTGCGTGTGAAACAATACTAAGGACCGGAAAATACTTTGGCTTGTCTTTATATCCTAGGAAGGGGAATACCTTCACTCCACCTCCAACGATCCCGAAAGGAATCACGTTTGGCCTAGGGTACAACCCAACAAAGGATGAAGATTGTCTAAGCAAGGGTAAGGATCAAGATGCGAAGCTGAAACCGTACCCACTGACGCTTAATGGGCAATTCGTGAGAGCCGGAGAAGACAAACCATGTTTGGACTTTCCCGAACCTATCTACGACCGTAAAACACACCGTTGGGTCCCAGGAATTGAAATATTCCAAGATTGTTACTACATTCCGGATGACATTATGGCCACAATTACAACAAAGAAGGAAGGTAGCCCAGTCGAAGACGGGAAAGCTATGGGCCTTCTTTTTGGAGAGGAGAAGAAAACGGAAACATCGAGCGAAGCCTTGGTAAGTATGATCCTCAAGAGTGACCGATTCGATCCATCCACCCTCATTACAGATGTTAACCCGCAAGGGACTACATCCGGATGGAGAAAGACCATCAAATGGACCGACAACAAAGGACTGCTGTTCAAGATGACCGTAGGAGAAGGAGAAATGTCCGAGCCGGAAGAAAATTCTGAGTCTGATTCCGAGTCTGAACCTGATGATGATAAGAGTCTTAGTGTTAAGTCTAAGGAGCTAGGTGTCGAAAATACCCCCTCCCCAGTCTTTCCTTTTCATGTACCTTCGTCTAGTTCCGGTATTCCGAGGCCTGTCTTGGATGCCACATCTATCCAGCCACTGACCCCTGATCAGTTGGCCCAAATGTTAGCACAATTCGCACAATTTCAAATCAATAATAATAAAATGAACCAGTTTGCTTACGACTTGTCTCTTTTACATTGCAATTCAATTTTTGAAAATGATTGTTTTAATAATGACATTGAGAATGAGGACCAAGATAAACAGGTAGAAATTGAGGAGATAGAACCATCTCCTCAGCTGTTAAAAGGAATACAAGAATATGATGAGAAAAGCTCGGTAGTCGAAGATACCGAAACAATTAACGTGGGAACCATTCTTGAGCCACAAGAGCTGAAAATAGGGACAACTCTCGACCCTGCTGAAAAACAAGGGTTTATCAATTTGCTAAACGAGTTCAAAGACGTATTTGCATGGTCTTACAAAGACATGCCGGGTATTGACAGGGAAATCGCAGAGCACAGAATCCCGATTAAACCTGGTTTCAAACCAGTAAAACAAAAACTCCGCCGAATGCGACCAGAATGGTCCCTAAAAGTCAAGGAAGAAATTGACAAGCAGTTCAAAGCCGGGTTTATCAAAGTTTCAGAATACTCAGATTGGGTAGCTAACGTGGTACCCGTACCAAAGAAAGATGGGAAGGTGCGTGTGTGCGTTGATTTTCGTGATCTAAATAGAGCAAGTCCGAAGGACGATTTTCCATTACCTCACATCGATATCTTGGTTGACAACACCGCCAACCACGCATTATTGTCTTTCATGGATGGTTACGCGGGTTACAATCAGATAAAAATGGCCGAGGAAGATATGCACAAAACCGCGTTCACAACGCAGTGGGGAACTTATTGTTATACAGTGATGCCGTTTGGATTGATTAACGCTGGGGCCACATATCAACGAACCGCAACGACATTGCTACATGATATGATGCATAGAGAGGTAGAGGTTTATGTCGATGACATGATTGTGAAATCCAAAGAACGCAGTGGTCATCTGAGTGCATTAAAGAAATTCTTCGAAAGATTAAGAAAGTACAACATGAGGCTAAATCCGCAGAAATGCGCATTCGGGGTTACTTCGGGTAAGCTACTCGGCCACATCGTTAGTCATCGTGGCATTGAAGTCGATCCCTCAAAAATCAAAGCCATTTTGGAGATGCCTCACCCAAAGACCGAGAAAGAAATTCGAGGTTTTCTAGGTCGAGTACAGTACATTAGCCGCTTCGTCGCTAAGTTAACCATGATCTGCGAACCTATATTTAAAAAGCTCAAGGTAGGAGAGCACATTACATGGGATCAACAATGTCAAGCTGCGTTCGACAAAATAAAAGAGGTGTTGTCTTCCCCACCTGTTTTAAGCCCACCAGTGGCTGGGTTGCCATTATCATTGTACCTAACAGTGACGAATACCGCGATGGGTGCAATGTTAGCTCAAACTGTCGACAAAGAAGAAAAGGCGATTTACTATATTAGTAAGAAATTCTTGGAGTATGAGGTAAAGTACACAGTGCTAGAAAAGACGTGCCTCGCTCTAGTTTGGGCCACCAAAAAGTTAAGACACTACATGCTTAGCTACAGTGTAAGCATCTACTCCAAAATGGACCCGATCAAGTACTTGTTTGAAAAACCGGTACTAAATGGCAGAATGTCAAGATGGACTCTCATGCTAGCGGAATTTGATCTTAAGTATAAGCCGCTGAAGGTAATAAAAGGAAGAGCTGTCGCTGATTTCCTCGCCGATAATCCAATTGACGAAACTGAAATCACGGATACATGGTCATTTCCAGACGAAAACGTCGCGAACGTCGAAGACGATACGTGGGATTTGTACTTTGATGGAGCATCGAACTACATGGGTTACGGGATTGGTATCCTCCTTATTTCACCAAAAGGAGAGCATATACCCGTATCCATTAAATTGGACTTTGCTGTTACTAACAACGCTTGGCGAGTCTGAAGCATGCCTTTTAGTGCCGCAGTCTTTGTCAATTTAGGCGTAAAAGGCTATGGTGCGGTGATTCATCCTTGGTAATAAATCAAGTGAGTGGAGCATGGAAAATTAAGAGTAGCAGTTTGGCACCTTACCAAACCAAGATAGAAGAGCTTGAAAAATTGTTCGACGAGATACGATATGTCCACCTCCCGAGGGAGGAAAACCAGTTCGCTGATGCTCTGTCAAAATTAGCAGCCCTAATTAATATTCCCGACAGCATAGATAGTATGCCGTTATGTGTTCAACGCAGATCATCACCCGCATATATTAATGTGATTGACAACGCGGAGGAAAACGAGGCGAGAACCACAGTACGCGTCAATCTTGAAATACAAAAGCGGGGAGAATACCCCACCGACCTAGACACGTGGGAAGCGAGCATTGCGACCACAACCTTGATTTGTCACAACAGATGATGGTCAACTATACAAACGGACGGCACAGGGTGTGCTCTTGCGGTGTGTAGACAAGGCCACGGCAGAAAGAGTCATGGAAGAAGTCCATGACGGAGAATGTGGGCCACACATGAATGCTCACATGCTAGTCCGAAAGGTCATGAGGCTTGGTTATTATTGGACGACAATGGAGATGGATTGTCGAAGATATGTCCGTCACTGTCACAACTGTCAAATATTCGCAAACGTCCAACATGTTCCACCTTCTATGTTGTACACCATGACATCGCCTTGGCCTTTCTCGACGTGGGGAATCGACATCATCGGGAAGGTTAACCCCTCAGGAACTGGAGGGCACTGTTTTATTTTGGTGGCAATCGACTACTTCACGAAGTGGGTAGAAGCCAAGTCTTATAAAGTGCTAAGTGCGAAGCAAGTAGCGAAATTCATTCAAAATGA
Organism: Dianthus caryophyllus; assembly: GCA_023091065.1. Classification (NCBI taxonomy): domain Eukaryota; kingdom Viridiplantae; phylum Streptophyta; class Magnoliopsida; order Caryophyllales; family Caryophyllaceae; genus Dianthus; species Dianthus caryophyllus. Next base: position 15,498,891 of record CM041527.1, on the reverse strand, counting down.
CATTATCTGTCGATACGGAGTGCCTCATGAAATGATCAGTGACCATGGCACCCATTTCCAAGCCGAGACAGCTCAGCTACTCGACAAATATAAGATAAAGCTTCACAAATCATCACCCTACCGTCCTCAGACAAATGGCGCAGTAGAGGCGGCTAATAAGACGGTTACAGTCATTCTTAAGAAGATGACAGACAACTACCGTGAGTGGCCCGATAAGATACCCTTCGCGTTGTGGGGGTACAGAACATCGATCAGAACTGCGACAGGAGCAACACCATATTACTTAACCTACGGGATGGAAGCGGTCCAACCCGTTGAATTAGAAATACCGTCTCTGCGTATCCTACTAGAAAGCAAAGTCCCAGAAGCGGACTGGGTTCAAGCTCGGTACGACTCGCTTGTAATGCTCGATGAACGACGCTTGAATGCACTATACAATGTTCAACTCTATCAGAAAAGGATAGAGCGCTCCTTTAATAAAAAGGTGAAGCCCCGAGGAATCAAGGAGGGTGATCTCGTATTAAAATCAGTGCGTGCGTTACTACCGGTAGACCCGAGAGGAAAGTTTAAGCCAAATTGGGCGGGTCCTTACTTGGTAAAGAAAATCTTGACAGGAGGTGCAGTTAGAATAACTGATCTAGATGGCAACGATTTTTCTAATCCAACGAACTTGGATCAACTAAAGCGATATTATCCTTAGTCCTCATTCTCAAATGTTATGAAATAATATTTGAATTGCGATGTATTAGAATAAGTTTAAAGCTTGGCATTTGCCACCACACGAAATGTTTAACATACGAACTACGGATTCGATTTGATTCTGTGTAAAAAGCAGATACGTAGGCAACTCTTTACAAGGGTACAATCGAAATAGTGTTAACTTGATGACTGTGGAAACGGGAATTTTTTCTAATAAATAGTAATTTTTTATTTATTTTTTTTTTTTTTTCCTTTTTTCCATCACGGGCGAAGCCCATCGCACACAACTAGAAGAGGAAAGCACACATAATATTAATTTTAACTAATACGTAGTTGTAAATAATAATAATAATTCCAACTAATACGTAGTCGTAAATAATAATAATAACGATCCCAACTGACAAATGGTTGTAAATTATAATAAGTTCTAGTAATAGCCTTAGTAGCCTATAATAATAAGTACTAATAATCAAATGATACGTGGGTGTGAACAAATCCCCACAAAACTAACAGCAACACCCTAGTTCTACGGCCTCCCCTGCTCCTTAGGATAACCACGAAGATCCTTGCTACGGGACGACGTCCTACCCATAATCATCCTGGCTCGTTTCTTAGGAGGAACCTCACTGTCTTCTCGCGGCCCCAAGCGGTCCTTCACGTTTAAGCGCGGGCCCAATCGATCGGCAACGCTTGGACGTACTTCTTCCCTTGCATCCAACCTCTGCCAAACATTTGAACGTCTCGCACTAGTCCCCTGCGTCGCGTCAGGCTTGTTCAACCTCGCGTAGAATCTTCGGTTCCTTAACGCTTCGCCACGCGCCTTCCAATCTGCGGCGTCGTCTTCAATTAGTGCTCGTCGCACCTCGACAGAAGCTTCTTTAGTCCACTTCAAATACGACGGAGATACCCATGTCGACGCGCATGGCTCGAGAAGGTGCCACACGGTCCTACAATTCCAAGAATGAAGCCAAGACCGCCATCTAGCTTGAGTGATAGAGAACTCGGGTCCTCGGCTGGCTTCTGTTGTCGGAACGGTTTGCTGACGACCAAACTGGCGAAGCACGCGGTCTGGGTAAATATAAACGGGTCGCTCTAAACCCAAGAGAGCCACGTATCTCATACCATCACCATCCGGTAGCCCTGTAAATGAGGATAAGCGTAACCAAGGCAAAAACCAACGAATATGGGACCCAGCTCCTGTAGTCAGCATCTCGCGCCAATAGCCAACTCCTTTCCCCAAAGTAAACCGATGTGCACGGTTACATAAGCTTCTCACTCGATAGGCATGTGGATCCTTTGGCTTTTCTAGCAGTCCGAGCCTCTCCATAAGCCACACCTGGAACGAGGAAGGGGTTAGGGGGGCAATACGAAATAAAAGAAGGCAGACAAGATCGCTGTGACATCCCAACGCAACAACTTTTTTTAACCTCGAGAATAGAGGGTTTAGTGAAGGGTTTTCTGGGTAATTCTTCATCCAATTTAGCTACTGATTTTAGAGCTTTAAGCTGCGATACAATGGAGGATATAGCCGTATTTAATTCTCAGATAATTTGATTGAATTTTCCGGGTCGTAATTTGATTGAATTTTCTGTGAGATGGGATTCCCTTTTCCTTGGGTTTGACAGAATTCATTCTTTAGTATGCTTTTGCGTAAAAACAATCGCTTATAACCCTAAACAAAAACGCGACGGCAAGACTAACAAGCTCACGGACTTGAGATCAATAAACCAAACGAAAGTCAGCAGCAAACACGGGTCACCCGTAGAAAACGAGCAGAACACGAGCTAAAAAAACACGACAATGAAAATACCCCAGGAGAACATGAGGGAATACTGTAATACTGCAACATGATAGAAACAAAGCAATAAAAGTGGAAGAAGTAGGTGGAGCCAAGGCACGTGAAAACGTAGCAGTTCAAGCAAACAAAAACAAAAAGCACAGCAGTAAGACTGAAAAGCGCAGGTTACCTGTAGAATACGAGTCGAACCCGTAAAAAGACTATCGGGATTAGCCTTACAAGCATCTAACCCGCGGATGGTTTCGGCTAAGATGATCGAAGCCGGATTACGGTTTTGTTCCATTTGCTCCACAATGCGAATAAATTTCGCCTGACCATGACACGAGGGACTCTCCAAATACCCTTCGAGACAATAAAGATGCAACATGATAAGGCCGAAAACTCGCCGAAGATAAACGGTAGCTCTAGGAGGATCGTGTGCGTTTCGAAAAAGATCCGCTAAACCACACAAGTCAACTCTCTCTCCATCAATTACATTACGAGCTTCCCCTTCTGACAGTCCCAAGAAGTCGCGGTATTCTTTGACCCATCCGGAACCGAAATCTGGAACGACGGGCTGCTGTGTCAATTTCCATCCGCCGAGTACGGTAAACTCCTCAGGCCAAGGGCATATCTCTCCTTCAGGAAAAACGAACACATGATGAACGGGGTCCCACAACCTCACACATTCGGTCAGAAATCCTCTTTGGGGGATGATTTTCACATACGAAAGTACTTGCTGAAAACCCGCATCGGTCAGAGCCTCAGTTTCTCGGCCCTTGAACTCCTTTGCCCAAGCCTTCACGGCCCCTGTTAGTGCATTCATGATTTCGAGTTTGAATAGCAAGCCGAGAATTATGATGGGCAATATAGGGACTCATGATTCCTTTATATATGAAATAGCAAGGAGACGGTATAGAAATTTACCAAGTCGGGATTCAGGAATCTACGATTTCCCCAAGATAGTCGTCAAATTAAGATTAAGGAAACTACAAATTTCCAAGGATATTTGATGAGGTGGAGTAAGGAAAATCGAGATTGAGGAAAATAGATTGTCAGGTATTTGTCGTGGATTCGGGATTTTCTCCAGAAATTCGCCAAGCTGGAATTAGGGAAACTCGATTTCTTTCAAGGAAATTTGCTACGCTAAATTATGGAAAGCATACAAGGAAGCGTGGATCCTCCCTTTGCACACTTATGGTTTCTTTTCCTTTTTTATTTTGTGGGTATCGGGTTGATGACCCGCGTTGAATAAGAGTCAAGCACGAGCAAAGTTTTGATTGGGTTTTTGTCGTAGTACATGCTGTTGTTTAGGATTTTTATAGTGCAATTAGGAGTACACACCTTTTGTTTTACACGAGTAAACAGCATTTTTTTTTTTTTTTTTGTATTTTTGGGTTGGGGGCAGTACACGTTTTGGATCTTTTGTTTGGGTTTGGGATTCCAACACATGTCAAACACGTGTCCACGCGAGAGCACACGAGAATATAGGTGTCTAATTACGGGTCAGGCATGTGTCCGTAAGTATAGGTCGATGATCTGTCGTTTCAAAAAATAATAATAATAATAAACCGAGTCAAAGACCCACCACTCGTTAATCTCAAAGTATAAGTCGAGGATACGAAATTTTTTGAAGATCAAAGGCATAAATTTTGAAATGCGAGTCGAGGACGCAAGATTTTAGTTTTTAAGCTCGGGTCGATGACCCATTTCCAAAATAGCTGATCTTTCAAAAAAAGAATTTTCAGTGCGGATCGATGATCTTTCATTTTGATTAAATAGCTCGGGTCGATGATCCATCTTTCAAAAAAAGAGCAGGGCGAAGACCCGTTTTCAAATTAAAATTTTGATAAAAAAAGCAGGGCGAGGACCCACTTTCAAATTAAAATTCTCAGTTCGGATCGATGATCCATCCCCTTTTAAAGCAGGTCGATGACCCATTTTCAAAATCAAATTCGCAGCTCGGATCGACGATCCATTCTTTTTATTTCAAAAGGCGCAGATTTCACTATGTGAATTGTGTGCAATGACTTGTTAGTCGTATGCCATGTTTTGTGTAAGATTGAGCAGGAACGCTCCAACCGGGGGCTCTAAAGTCATCAATCTTAGACCCCGACGACAGGATGACATCCTCGAAATGAAGAAGTACTAGCAGAAGCTAAAAGAAGTGACACTTCCAAAAAGAATGCAGATATAGGCTTTACTCAACCGAGTAAACAAATATCATTTGTTTTGGGCCAAAGCAGCAGAAGGCTACAGGCCAGCGAGCTCGAACTACGATACGGGTTTGATTCTCTCACAACAGATACGTAGGCGCCTGAGGATAAGGCTCAACCCACGCTTTGGCCGAGAATGAAAGCGTCCATGATCAAGTTTCAGGTATGATTTCCTCTTATGGCTGGTGAGCTTATATACACAGGTCTAAGGGACCATAAACGACCCGTGAGGCTCTCAAGTTATGATCGACTCGAGAGTCTACTTTGACTTTCGCCTGTCCAAGCCTTAGTCAAAGTGGGGGCTCTGTAGATACCCGTATCTGTCGATATGGAAACTTATAGAAAACCCGACAAATACCCTATGATGATAGGACAACGTGTTCTCGTATCATTTATTTGAGTTCGTATTACGATGTAAGCAGGGCGCTGTCGACGCAATGTTTGTTAATTCAAAAGAAATTTGATTTAGTAAGCCCTGTCAAATTTTATTTGTCGCAAGTTGTATTTTATTGAAAATAAAATATTCCGATTTGAAAAATCATTTTTAATATTTCGATTTGAAAAGTCGCTTTTACAAATTCATTCTTTTTGACTTGAAAAGTCGTTTCTCACGCTTTTAAAACAGTTTATTAAATCGTATTCGACGAATTCGTTTTCTTAACAGCAAGTTTTATAACTCGTTTTAAGCTCGATTTTAAGGACGATTTTGAGCCCGTTTTAACACGAAATTCAAAGCCTTTTTCTCCCACCTCCTTCCCCACATACCAAGGCTTACACCCAGACCAAAACCAAGCCAAGAGACACGAAATACAGCAGCCCAAAAACTCGTCCAAAGCAACCCAAAATTCCCCACCCCCGTACCCTGTTTTAACAGCACAAAAAACGACCCAAAACCCGACTCCTAACTACCTGTCCATGACCCATACCCATCTCCCAACTATCCTACCCATTTGTCCTTGCTTAACCCTCAAGAAAACACCTTGCAAAACCCTAAGATCAGCCGTGGACAGCAACTCTATGGAAAACGAGAAAGCTGCTCTTTTTCCCTCTAAAAACCCTACCTTTTAACCTTATATATACACACCCTCCACAAGCCTTCATTACGGACGAATTACACAGCTCTTACACATAATTTCAAGTCACAAAAAAGCCTCAAAAAGCCCCAGAGAAGACGAGATAGACACACGAAAAACAGAGCACAACTTTCTGATTTTCGCGCAGCTATCCCTGTTCTCCCTCGCTTTTCGTGTCGTAAACTTCTCAATCTCTCTGATTTGTTTACCTAGTCTTAAAGTTCACATTACCACGATTCTAAAACATCTTTCGGTTCGAAATTTCGTTGAGAAACGAATAAGATACAAGCTTTTGAAAATCGCTGTCAGTTTTGGTACGAAGTACGGATTTGTTATTGGTTTTCGTCGACGACGGCCCCTCGGGATAAAATCTTACAATCGATTACGACTCGGATATTTGGTCAACGATACATGTAAGTTGAGGGTGCAAAAATACTCTTTTTATTTCGTTTAAGTTATTGTTTTATCGTTTTTATTGCTCTCTGTCGCTTTTTATTGTTCTCTGTCGCTTCATTGTCTGTCATCGTATTTGTTATGTCTGTTGCTCGTTTTAGATTTGTATTCCTCGCATTGATTTCGGCATATATGTATAGATAGGTCTTGTCCCTTGTTTGCTTAATATTCATGCTCGATTTTCCTTGTGTAATATGATAGGAATTACCTCGTTAGTTTGGTTAGTTCATTAACTTAGTGTGCAGCCAGATTATATTCACGTTTAATTATGCTAGTTGTCTGAAGTTGGTCTTTCATATTTTTTTCCAGTTCTGTGGTTCATGTTCTTGCATTTAGTTAGTTCCCATTGATCTTGTCCTGTCATTTATTAGTTTCGTCTTTAGTCTCGTTGAACATGAAAGAATCGTGCAGTGTTGGGCATTGTCTGTTGTCTTCCCTGATTTGCTTGTTAACCTATATGCGATTGAGTCTCGTTCATGTTTGTTTGTCAGAAATTTAATTTATTGCGTTCTTCCAGTTTCGTAACTCATGCGCGTAAGATAATTCGGTTTTCATGATCTTGTTTTATCGATTAGTTTCGGTTTCATTACTCATCGCGTTAATCATACAGTTCATCTCTTTTCGGTCTGCTGTTCTCTTTGCTTTATCTGATCAAACTCAGTCGTGTAGTATGCTGTGTAGCTTAGAACCGCATGTGTCGTGTTTAATTATTCATATCACACGTTTGTATTCGCTTGCGTTTAGTCACTCTTGATGATTTATGTCCCTGCGTAATTTGTGAGTATTCATATTACTTGTTTCATCTGCTAAGTCCTTGTTTGCATGTTCACTGGTCGAATTTTAGTTGCAACTGCGTCATTTACATATGTTAGTACTTCCCGTAGTTGTGTTTATTTGAGTTAGTAGCCCGTATGTTTTGTTAGTGGTTGCGTTTAGTTGCACGTTTGGTAGCCCGTATGTATGTTTGTTCATTTGCACGTTTGTTCACATTTATGGGTCATTTGTTAGTGTTAGTGCGCACGTTTTTGTTTTAAGCTACACTTTTTTATTAGTTGCATTTACTTGTGAGTTTACATGTTGGTTTGATCGCTTATTCATATTTTGTTTGATTTGCGTAGGTCTGCTTATCAAATTAGCTGTAATTGTTTGTTAACTTACTCGCTTGGTTATGTTAGTCATGTTTGTATTTTAGTCATGATTATTTATTATTTTATTCGTCTGCCGCTAACGTTTGTTAATCTATCTTATGCTGTCGGTGAGTATTTCTGCTCCTTTTCTTTTTTTGCTAGAATAGTAAATGAACCCATGTTAAATAACTTCGACGAAGCTATATGTGCATTAAATGACGTAGAATGGATATATTTTTGTTTAAGGTTAAAACGCTGTTTGCATACCTGCATATGTACTCGTAATAGCCATCGTTTTATTTAGTAGAGACCATTATTGTAACGGGCGGGGTTAGGCGTTAAATTAATGAAATTCTTTTTAGACTTCCTAACACGTAAACTCACACGAACTCATTTTCTCTAAAATTGGTTTCTAAATTCCACCTTAAAAATTTAGTGGCGACTCTTTTCAAATGAAAATGTTTTTGAAATAAAACATCGCGTGGATCAAAATCCCTTGTCCACACCAGGGCCCACAAGCGATACATCCGAATCCTCGTCAATCCGATCAGGGCGCACTGCGTCCCTCAGGTAACGGATCAACAGACCCAGAGCAGGAGTCACCCAGTCAAAGTCACCTAGGCGTGACATGTCTGACAGCGCCATCAACACAGCCGTCGACGCTCGCTCCCCCTTGTCGCCAAAGTGGGTGGCCGTCAGGAACCACCACAACCACAGCCGGGCCCTCTGCTCAGCGCTCGCTCGAGTAGACCCTTTCTTCTTCCTCCTCCCCTCGAAGAAGTCAGCAAACCATATCGTACGAGGCTGAAACGTGTGCTCCTCGTCCTTCCCGCACTTAACCCCGTCGCCAATCAGGCGCACGACTCGTGGGCTATCAATAGGAGGTCGCTCACGCCCCCAGTCAAGTACACCCTCGCCATGAGGCAGCCCCGTAACAGCTGCCCACGAAGAAAGAGTCACGCCAACCTCGTAACCAGGCATGTGGAAGGTGTTGGTCGTATCCCAAAACCTATCCAACAACGCCCTAAGCACAGTGAGGCGCGAGTTCACCCGCTTGCCCCGCACCTCCCTCCACTTCTGCACCAAGGGACCGAAAGCTGTCCCAAGCACTATGTCCCGCTCCTCCTGGGTAAGCCTACCCTCAAAAACGTCAAACACTGTCCGGAACCCAGAGAAGGTCCTCATCGAGCCTAACGGGAAGCCGACCTTCACTCGGATCGACAAGTGCTCCAAGGGACTCCAAACCAGAGTCACGCCGTCCCAATCCAGGGCCACCAGTGACCCTGGCGCGGCCGTGAGGATAGTCAGGCCTCGCGCCAACTCGTCATCCATCCCCATGAAAACCTCAGTCGCGGCCTCAAGACTTGCCGCACCTGCATCTCGGGCCTCGCCCTCGGCCTCACCCTCGGCCGCTTTCGGCCTGCACCGGCCTCGGCCTCATCCCGAACTCGCTCCCGAGCATGGCCTGAACGACCCCGACCACAAAGGCGGCCCGCGGCGGCGGCGCAAAGCGGCGGCGTCGGCGGCTGGCGGCGGCGGCAGCGGCGACCTCAGCGATCTCAACCTCGACAGCCACCTCAGCCACCGTCTCGCCAGAACCCCTCTCGCCACTCGAAGACTCCTCAGGCTTCGGAAGTGTCCTCGTCGCGGCTCCGGACCGAGCACGACCACGCCTCCGCGGGACCTCCACGGAGCTCCCCCCGCTCCAACCTCCTCAACAACACCGGCGACCTCAGCCTCGTCCCGGTCACCACCCTCGGCGGAACACGAGGCTCGGCGCCTCGGCTTTCTGCGCGCCTGCGCCACATCTACCTTGCGCTTCCGGCCTCGGGTTCCTCGGCCGCGACCACGACCTCTAACCTGGCCCTCCAGAGCGCGGCGCCTGGCAACGCTGCGTCACGCCCTGCGAAGCCCTGCAGCGAAGACCACGACCTCTACCTCGGCCCCTACCGAGCCACGGCGTCCCTCCAAAGACCGCCACGGCCACGCCCTGCAGAGACCTGCAGCCTACGCCCCGACCTCCGCCACGGCCTCCCCCAAGAGCCTCAGGCGTCTCCACAGCAGCGCCACGTCCGCGCCCCTGCAAAGGCTCTGGGACCACACCCTGGGCCTGACGTCGGCCACCAACAGGAGGCCTCGGCGACGGCGGCGGCTCCACTACCGCTTAGCGTCACGGAAAGACCGCGCCCGCTCAGCGGCAGTCTCCTCACGTACTACATTAGTGAAAAAGCGGCGACTTCGGCGAAGAACGACACGACCCACACCACTAACTGGCGGCTCAGGGCCACCCGAAACAGCACCACGTCCCAGGCCACTAGCAGAAAGCCCAGGCGACGCACCACCAGCACCAGCACCACCAGCAGAAAAGGGCGGAGTCTCCGCAGCAGCACACTGGAACTCACTCCCAGGCGTCGTAGAAACCAGTGGCGTCGGAGGAAAAGCTCACAGTAGGCCCGACTGAGACGGACCGCCGGAAACCTCCAAGGGCGCAGGCATCCTCGGCAGTAAGTGTGCTCGCCCCGAACAAAGAAAGTCAACTCCACCAATACCCGATCCATGTCATCGAAGTAGGCGCTGAGGCGTAGGGATCACTGCACAAGATTCAAAGACATACTCAGAAAACGGCAACAGCAAATCATTCTAGAAAGATCAAAGACAAAGCAGCAAAAAGCAAGCCATAGGCCCATTTTTGACAGATAAGGCCAAAATGGAGCAGAAGCACAGGAGGCCAAAATCCATGAGACGTATACGATATATACGTCCTACTCAGTCAAGTTAAGAGCAAGCACGCACAAAAGCAGCAGAGAATTGGCCAAAACAGCAGAAAGCAGGCCTTTTTAAACCAAAAATAGCAGAAGAGGGAAAAACGCTACAAAAAGACAGAAACCCATATTTGCTGACACAAACCCAACCCATAAATCACAATAAGCTCATGCAAAAAATTTCATGCGAAAACGATGTCCCGAACACCTCGACTGAATAGCTTTTACAAAACACCTCCAAACTACAAAAACGGCCTTTTCTTGACCATAACTCAACCCAAAAAGCCCCACTTCCCACAAAACAACCCCCTAGCCAACACAGACGACATACATTACCATACATTCCATGAACGGGGCACGAAAAGCGAGGAAAAGCGACTTTTGGAAACCTAGCCTTTTTTTTTTTATGAGAACCAAAAACACGTAACCTCCTCACGAGACGTTCATAAAAACCTAACTTTTTATGAGAAAAACACGTAGCCTCCTCACGAGACGTTCATAAAAACCTAACTTTTTATGAGAAAAACACGTAGCCTCCTCGCGAGACGTTCATAAAAACCTAACCTTTTATGAGAAAAACACGTAGCCTCCTCACGAGACGTTCATAAAAACCTAGCCCTTTTTATGAGAACCAAAAACACGTAACCTCCTCACGAGACGTTCATAAAAACCTAACCCTTTTTATGAGAAATACAAAAACACGTAACCTCCTCACGAGACGTTCATAAAAACCTAACCTTTTATGAGAAAAACACGTAGCCTCCTTACGAGACGTTCACAAAAATCTAAACCACTCTTATAAACCAAACCCCAAAAACGCGTAACCTCTTCTACGAGACGTCCAGCAAGGAAAGCAAAGGAGCGCAAGCCAGAAGCGCAAGCAAAGCAAAGGAGCACAAGCCAGAAGCGCAAGCAAAGCGAAGGAGCGCAAGCCAGAAGCGCAAGCAAAGCAAGGAGCACAAACGGAAACACAAGCAAGGCGCCAGCTGGGAGTACTCAGGCCACATGCAGGCTGACATGCCCTTAAACATGTAGGACCGTCATGTCCTTAAAAACATGTCGTCCCTCCCCGCATTTCCCGACGCTAAGTCCTCGTCTCTCCCATAAGACACATGCTTAGCGCCGCCAGGTAGTATCGAGACTATAATGGTCCGGATACTATCTTTAAGTTTGATTAACGCTTTGTCCAAGCTCAGTCAAACTGGGGGCTCTGTAGATACCCGTATCCGTACCCCCCAAAAACAAACCCGATGATGAAAAGGACTTTCATGCATGCTTTTAAAAGAGTCGAAACGGTACAAAAGTGTCTAAAACGTATTAGTCATTTTTAGCGTATTAATTTGGATTTGCATAATCATGAAAATGAATGTCAATTTTTAGTCATCATGAGCGTAACACGAGCACAATATAGGAACGTCTTATTAAGCCAAGCCACAAAACATTTCAACTAGCTACAAAACGGCCCAAACTTACAAAAACGACCCAAAAACGCACACTAACGCAACACTCAAAACGGGCCAAAGTGCGTCCCGTGTCACATTTTCACAAAGTTAGGTTTTATGAAACCATAAAATAATATAACCTAATATTATTTTATTTTAAGCCAAAACCGAAAAACACGACAAAAACCGAAACACGAAAACCGAAATTCGGACCAAAACTGAACAAATACTTAACCCCTAAGTTAACAAAAACATAATCATTACTTAATCAAAACATCCAAAAACCAAAAGGCGGCTAAAAAAACGGCACACCAAAATAAAATAAAATCGCCAGTTGACAGGCGATTAAAAATTCAATCGCCAGTCAACTGGCGATTTACTTTTTGTTTTGTTGTGCAGCCTTTTTAAGTTTCCTCCACAAAATATCTTTCAGTTGAAAACTAATTCGCCAGTACACAGGCGATTATGTTTTTACCTACGCTCAAACCAGCCATTTTCTATAAATACCAACCCACTTCATTCATTTTCAATACCCGGTTTTTAGCACTTATACACTATTCACAAAATCCATTCAAAAATACCGTCTTTACATTTTCGAAAGGTAAACATTTTACCTACGGGCTAGCCGTTTGAGACTCGGACAATGGGGTTACATTAACCCCAAACCCGATATTGGCACTAGCGAAGCCGTATTCGTAATACGGTTGTAGCAATTCGGATTCATAATCCGTCTAAACCCCGCCAATATCGCATAAATAAACGACTCATTATCACTAAAGCAAACCGACGTCACTTTTATAATTATGCAAGTCCTCATTCATGCATTAAATAACGACTAGAATCACGGATCCAACACTAAATTGTACCGGTTCATAGAGTCTTTTAGCATGTCAAAACTGAGGGTTTTTCACAAATTCTAATACGAGGTCGGAAAATAACGTCTATAGTAATAATTTAGTCAATAAATTATTATTTAACGTACATTTCCTATAGCAATATGTCATTATTTTGACAATTTACATTATTTATGCATTTTAATCGAGTCATGTCTATGCGCACTTTGTCGTAGCGTGACTTTTAGCCCAAATATCGAAATTAAGCAAGTGTTTTCAAATTAGTAGAGACTACTCTTATGTAGGCTTTTTGATTACTGTTTTCAAAACTCATTTTGTCAAAACTTTCGAAAAGTAACCTCACTCCGAACCCCTTCTCTGGTTTCAAACCTCAGATTGATAGGTATCGACGCACCTTGAAATCTGAGACACTCGTGTCTTGTATTTCAAGACGCGTTGAATAGGTTCCAAATTCCTTTAATATTTGGTGGCGAATCCGAAAATACATTTTCAAAAAGGATTTTCTACTTTTCTTTTTTGGTCACAAATTCATGCAATGATCTCCCCCATTTTTACAAAACTTCGCACTTTTTCCTGCGAGGCGCATTCCGCCCCGGCGCCCCCGCACGGGGCGAGGTCGGGCGAGCGCAGGGCGTCGATAGGTTTTCCCCAAAAGGAAAAGATTTTCCCGGTACCTTCAGTATGTTATACCGTTTAGCATGACATTTAATCGTTAAAGATCAAGCTCGAGTAAACATATTTCCTTAAGGGTTACATCATTGCTCATACTCTCGGTCACAACCAAATTCATGGCCATTGTGGTTACTCAATTCAATGAGTCTCCTCCGAGAGCATCGAAGCATTGCTCCAACATGTATAAATCTTTCCATTCATACCACATTCCAACATACCAAACATTCCACAAACCATTGCCTTACTTGAATACCAATATCGAAAGCAAAAGAACGAAGAGCGATAAGAATTGAGCAAATATATGTGGGTTAGTGTTTGAGATTCGCAATCTATTTCTAGGAAACAAAACCAATCGTGCAAGCTAAGGCAATAGATATTCAATTCAAAGATACTAAAGATCAAAATAAGCATACTAATAATTTCTCCAAGCATGACAAATCAACAATTTTTAAAAGAGTTCAGCATGAAAATTAAAACTGACAAGCTTAGCAAATCCATCAAATTAAGCGAAACTGACAAGTATAGCAGCAATCAACCAACCAAACACGAAAGTATTCCCTCCCCCATGCTTAGACAAGACAATGTCCTCATTGTAATGAAAATATAACAATAATGAAACAAAGGACTAAAATAAATTAAGGGAAGGAAACGAGCTCACCAAGATAGAGTGAAGATAGGCGTTGAGCAGGAAATCACACGCGACAGCAAATAAGAGCGGTAACAGCCCTATGATCGAATCAGAAGCAACTATAGACAGGAAAGGAGCTCTATACAGCAGAGTAGGAACTTGGCAGCCGCAAAATCACTCGTAAATCACCTCACCCATAAGTCACAACAGTTTAATTGACTCGATTCAGCAACAACAAGGTCGACAGCAGCAAGTTACAAACATAACGCCCCAAATAAGGCCTCAACATCAGCGAGTCGAGAAATATGAAATCGATTCAGCCCAAAATTGCAGCCAAATTGAACCCACATATCACCAAGGACTCGATAAAGCAGAAATCGAGTCAATTTCATCCAAAATACCCCTTGATCGAGCCGAAAAAATCAAACGTCACTCAGAAAACCAACAGAACTCCATGAGTGAGTCATATGCAGCCAAAGCAACTCAATGTGCCAAAATAGTATCTCGACATCAGCAAGTCGAGACCATGAACAGTAAATCCGAGCATTACAAACCGCAACTATTGAAATCAAGCCCAGAAATGGGAGAAATAACACATCAAGCCCAGATTGCAATTAAAGAGAATTGAAAATGCATAATTTAAGAATCTCGACCTGTCAATTTGAAGCTTTTCGACCCCAAAAATTGCCCCATTTCCACTGAAATTTTTGAACCCTAATTTTCTGTACAAATCAATTTGGGGGTTTAGGGTTCGCATAGTTGGGGCTAACCTGGTTGCTTTGACGGCCGCAGAGGAGCACGATAGGGGAAGAGCAGAGCAAGGCAGGGGAAGAGCACGGTGGCGGCGCAGGCGGTGGGATGGCCGTGATGGAGGCGGCACCGGTGATGGTGCTGTGAGGGCGTCGAGGGTGACCTGAGAGAGAGACGGTGGTAGGCTCGAGAATTGGAGGCGGTTGACACGGTGGTTGTGCGCATGGATGTGGTGGTGTTGGTGGTTTTGATGAATGGAGGTGAGTGAAAAGGGTTTAGGATGTGGAAGAATGAAGAGAGAAGAAAGGATAATGAATAAATGAAAGCCTGGCTTTTGTTTTAATTTTTCGTGTTCTGATTCTTTGTTGCCCCATGGGTTTGAAATTTTCATACTGTCAGGCATTTTTATCTGTCTCATGCTGAAAATCAACCTTATTTTGCCACAGAATTGCCCTGGAGGGCATGAAAGCCGCCCTGTCATAGTGTGCAGGTCGTGAAAGTCACTTTTAATCCATCCAAAAGCACTCCTTTGAGGTCCCGAGCTCAACTCATAAATTTAAGACATCCAACAAGCTAAGAGCGGAACAATTCAACGCTCTTAAAAGTCGATCAAACAACCTAGCACAAAACTCGAAAAAGTGACAATAGAAGTTAGCGATCAAATGACAAAGTTCGTGAACGATAGAGAATAAAACATGAATCGCAAATTTCTCCGTATCTTTAAGTTCGCATACGACTTCCATGTCAACCTTGAGCTCACTAGATGAATAAGGCACAAAATAATCATCAAAATCAAGAACATCATTATCGCCATGAAAACTAACTTCATCATCGTCAAAACCATTAATCAAAGACTCCTCAAAAGATTCGTCTAGAACATCCGAGCACTCATCCCATTTTACAACAAAACTATCATCAAAGAATTTCTCGATCTCAACCGCATATAACTCCTCTAAAATCTCGTTATCCTCAAAGAAGGGTTCATGAATCAAAATTCCAACACATACATCCTTGTCTTCTTCAAAATTAACATCAAAACTTAAATCATCATCAACATACACATCGAACTTCACACATTCATACTCACTCAAATACATTTTCTCATTAAAATCATCTCCTTGAAAACAATTCGAGTCCAACAAAGCACATTCATCATCAAAATTCACATCAAAATGCACGCATTCATAATCACACAAATGAATTCTCTCATCAAAATCACCATCACTACTATTCAAGCAAATCGACTCCAAAAAGGCACATTCATCATCATCAAATATCATGGTTTCTAACTCACTTCCACTAATCGAAGTAATGACATTAACACTCATATCACTAGAAATAGCATGGTCGGGTGAATCGTAAGCAATGCTTTCAAAAGACGACGAGTCAACATTATCCTTTAAAGCACAAGTGTCCGGTTCTCTCTTTGGTGAAACCCAATTAGAACCGACATAAGTATTAACGTTCGCCATGTTCTCAATTAACGCTCTAGCCTCGTCCGCACTCAATTTATCAAAGGCTCCTCTAGCCGATACAATCACCCAATACCTAGTGGAAGGAAGCAAGTTCTCAAAGAAGATCATAATCGTCAACCTATTAGGAATTCCGTGATGGGGACAAGCTCTCAATAAACCTTTATATCGCTCCCAAGTCTCGCTCAAACTCTCAAAATCATATTGGTAAAAGCTGAAAATTTCACTTCGCCTTATAGCGGTCTTAGAGGGAGGGTAGAATTTATCAAGAAAGGCTTGAACTAAGGCATCCCAAGTACAAAACGTGTTCGGAGGGTGAGAATACAACCATTTCCTAGCACCATCTTTAAGGCTAAAGGGAAAGAGAATTAATTTAACGGTTTCATTGGACATCCCAGCCTTCTTAGTCAAAGCACATTTCTCATAAAAGGTTTCAAGATGGTCAAACGCTTCCTCACACTCTAAACCATGAAAAACATCCTGCTGAACTAAACCAATTAAACCGGGATCAAATTCATACTCTAAGGCTTCTACAACTCCAATATTAATTGGTGAACCAATAAGCCTAAGGTTTGGCCTATTCATCTCAGCAAGTGTAGGCATTATAAGAGTGTACACAACAAAACAAATCTCAAAAGGCAAGCAAGGGAGCACACAAGCTAACAAGTAACAAGTAACCAAGCGTAGTCTAACAAATCTAAGACTCTCCTAATATCAATCCGTTGATCTCCCCAGCAATGGCGCCAAAAACTTGTTGAGTTATAAATTACCGCAAGCGCACGGGTCGGTTGTAGCACTTACGAGTCGGTCTCAGGGAGGTCAGGGATTAAGTACTAGTGTTGTCTCGGATTACAAGTTATCTACGCAATTCATAAACCGATTATAAATCAAATGTAATAACTAGAACTTTGAACTTAAACTGAATAAAAACGCGAATAAAACGATAAAACGATAAATATAAGAAATACTAGGGCGAAGGTATCATAACCAATACGAATCAATTGACGCACTAACTCCGTTAACGACTTATCAAATTGTTTATTGGGGTTCTCTAAAGACGGAATCTGACTCTCGTACACAATCCCGACAAACATAAATTAATTGAATCAATTGGGTTCATACGACAACTCAAAGTCAAAACCCGACTCTCGTACGCGATCTCAACAAAAGAGTCATACAACCACAATCAACACAATCAACACAATCAAGCACAACCTCGATCAAAAATCCAATAAGTCGGAGTCAATTTAACAACTAATTCATAATAAGTTCAACCAAACCCTAGCACAAAATTACTACTCAATCATCATGAAATTAAAAGGCGATACAATGATAAAAATTAAAATAAACATAATTAAAATAGCAAGGATAAAGAAGAAGATAAAAAATTAACTTTTAATTGAAATTGAAAGGATGAACATAGGTTGAATTTGAGAGCAAAAGCTGTAAAAAGCAGTAGTAAAACCTAAAACTAGAACTGACTAAAAGAACGTACAAGAGAGCATGATCAAAGATGCAGTCAAGTTGTTTTATTTTTTTACTAGGCTTAATTACAAAATTGGGCTTATAATTTATTTTAGCACGAGCCCACTTGCTTGATGTTTAGCAATTCTCGGCTCTCTGTTGTAATTTGGACTTGTCTCGAGCTCGTTTTATTTCACGTCGGCATTTTTCAGCACAAAATACTTCGTCCTGCAATAAATATAAAATAATCGTAGTAAACCGTACTAGAAGGAATAATAATATAAAACATAACAAAAATGCCGGAAATATATACAAAATGACGGGGAATAAGTATATAAAATATAGGTAAAATATCGACTTATTACTTACAAACGAGGGTCCTAATGCTTAGTCTCGCGCCTACCCTAGAACTAGGCTTTCGTTCTTAAGTTCAAGGGTGCTAGGTACTCGCTAAAACGTGATCAAGGAATCAACGAGAGCAATCAAGCAAAGACTAAACAAAGCATGACAAAACCTAACTCAACAAGATCATCAAAATCAAGCAAAACCAACACCCATGCTTCACCTTCTCTCCCTAGATAATAAACTACTCACTCATAGCGAAAAAAACAACGAAAACGAAAGAGAAAGATGAAAGCATGATCAAGAACAATATATATTGAAATGACAATAAAAAGGGAGAAGAAATTGATAATACCAATCAGAAATTCAATGAACCAAAGGATGAATTCAACAACGAAAACCAAATAGACGATTAAACTAGAGCAATCCGAGTCGGGAATTCAAAGTACAAGAAAGAAAATTATTTAAACCCTAAGTTTTCTTGAGGAACTAGTTTAAAGAGTTGAGAAAATGCTCAGAAAATTTCGTACGAAAATATCATCATTTAGGCCTTCAAATAGACGATGTATTTTAAGCCAACGAAGAGTCACAAGCCGTCCCAGGGGTCCGGGATGAAGGTCCCGACCGGGACAAGGAGGATTTTGGTCCCAAAGCTACGGGACAACGGTCCCGTGTGATTCAGTTTGCAACCACTTTTTGACACTTCCTTTCCTTAGCTTATTTTTGCTTGTTTATCGTCCCAAGGTGTAGGGACGAGGCCTAGGTCGTCCCAAGGCATAGGGACGAGTTCCAAATTGAGCATAAGAGCTCCAAATTCAGTCCCGAGGTCCCGGAACACCTTCAAACATCAAAACGAGGCCCGTGCGCAAGCGAAACGCAACGAAACCAACTCGAAACTTCACAAAACTTTACGAAACTTCACGAAACCTTCCGGGTAGCATCCTAACCTCCAAATATGCGCTTTTACCTGCAATATAGACACAAAAACGCAGCAGAGCCAAAACGGAGAGAAATAGGAGCCGAAATGCATATAAAAGTACGAGAATCGCAAAGTAAAGCTCGTGAACAAGGGGCTATATATAAGTAAATATATGAGACATCAAACTCCCCCAAACCGAACCGTTGCTTGTCCTCAAGCAACCAAGCATAACAGAAAATAGAGGACAAAGCGAGCAAAAGAAGACTTCTCCCCCAAACAATCACCTTACCGCAAGTAGCATGAGCAAATGGCAATCGATCCCGAAGCAACATGGGACGTATGGAAATAGCAAGCTAACGGATGAGAATTACAAGACGGCGCAGAATGAATAGCATGGCTTAAACAAAGGCTCTCTAGCAATCAAATCACGGACCTCTCGCGGTTTCCACTCTAGCACAAATGATGAACAAGGTGATATATGTGATGACACTCACCTACTCGACTAGTGGAAGCACGCCCGCAATCTAATGTGGACCAAATCTCGCATTCCCGTACACAATAATGTCACAAACACGAGGCAGACATGAGGGCTTACATAGGATAAGAGGTGTGCAAAGGCCAAAGAGAGGGTAAGGGTGATAAGGTGGAACAAATGATTATGGAATCGTGGAGCTAAGCCACTAGAAACCACTCGTACTACTCAAGTGCTCGTCCAACCAAAACGGGACCCAACTCTCAAGGAAAACGGACCGAAAACAGCATATCGGTCTCCTTTACACATCCACGCAACATAAGAATCAAGTACAAGTGCTCACTCATCAACAACAACAACAACTATTATTTTTGTACACACATTTTCTTTCTTTTGTATTTTGTGTTGTGTTTGACTTTTTTTCAGATTTTTGTGTTTGATTTTTTTCTTGAGCAAAGAGCACACTCACAAAGTTGCGGAAAATACCTCATAAAAGGTCGGGAAAACAGCAATCCCGACTCAAATTCACCAACTCTCAACAAGCAAACGACATCAGCAAGTCGCAGCTACGATCAAAACCCGAAGGACAAGCACAAGAGTAAGCAAAAGCGGTAACTAGCATGGCTAGGGTAGGCTATTTGGCAATGTAGCTAGCAAACTCATGTGAATAAGGGTAAAAGGATCATATATGAGAGGATAAAACAAATGTAGGATCAAGGTGAATCAAATGCAATCAACTAAAGCCACATATGCATAAACAAGTGACAAAATCGTGGGAAACACGGGATAGGGGCCACACTTATGCGCGTTAATATTACGTACCCCACGAGGAGAACTACTCACAATAAAGCACGGGGACCGGGATAGATGAACCGGCCTCTGGAGGCTCAAAACCTCACAATAAAAGTAGCTATAGTCCATGAAATGATAAAGCCAACAGAGTAAAAGCACATGCCATCATCCGCAAGCGTCAAAACATCCCCGAAAGTGCTAATCCAACAAGGTAAAAACAAGCTCGCAAACAACGATCGGGATACTTATTTTTGGATTTTTATGTGAAATTTTCTGATTTTTTTTTGGAATTTTTCAGATTTTTCAGATTTTTTTTGGAGTTTTGTGAGTTTTTGAAAAGGCGAAAAACGAAAAAGAAAATGCAAAAATAAAAGCAAAGCGTTGAGCAAAGCGTTTCCTCCCCCTAAACCAAACAACACATTGTCCCCAATGTGTCCAAAAGCACATCAACCAGGGACCTTAATATAAGGGAGAAAAAACGAGTAAAAAGTCTCAAGAAAAATAAAGTACATACATGCTATTTACAAAATGAAACGCCCCCCCCCCCCCAAACCGGCTTCAAACGGGGGGGTTAGCAACGGGTACTAGAAGTACCACCAACCATGGGTCTCGTCGTAGACGAACCCGGTTCCATCATCCTTCTCATCATCACATCCGTCATCAACTCGACTCGAATCAGCATTAGCATGTCCATGCGTGTGGCTTGCAGCAAAGCCAACTCCATCCGCGCTCAAAGCGTCCTTAATCACATCCTTACCCGCGTCCTTCCTCCCTAAGGTACCTGCGATCATATCACAACAGAGCACGGCCTCAAGAGGGTCCCTCTCGAGGACCTGAGGTAAGTACTCGTCTACACAATCATCAAGGACATCAACCGCAAAGACATGCTCCACCAACATTGGGCGTTTTAAAGCATTGGAAAGGTTGAAAGTAACTTTATCACCTCCTATATCCAACGTCAATTTCCCGTTCTTGACGTCTATGATTGCACCAGCAGTGTGCAAGAAAGGCCGACCCAATAAAATAGGAATTTGGGAGTCCTCGGCCATGTCAAGGACGATGAAATCGACGGGAATGAAAAACTTACCCACTTTGACAGGAACGTCCTCCAAAACACCTAGGGGGCATTTGACAGAACGATCCGCCATCTGGAGCGTGATATTAGTTACTTTTAACTCGCCCATGTTGAGCTTCTCGCATACGGAGTAAGGCATAACGCTTACACTTGCACCTAAATCACATAAAGCGTTAGAAATAGCAACGGTACCAATAGTGCAAGGTATGGAGAAACTACCCGGATCCTTTAGCTTAGGAGGAGACTGGTTTTGTAAAAGTGCGCTGCATTCCGCAGTGAAAGCCACGGTCTCGACCTCGCTAAACGACCTCTTACGAGTGAGTATGTCTTTGAGAAATTTAGCGTACGCAGGGACTTGAGTAACAAGTTCAGTAAAGGGCACAGTTACCTTTAAGTCTTTGACTACCTCCATGAACTTACCAAACTAACTATCAAGCTTTGACTTTACCACTCGGCTCGGGAATGGTAATTTGATTTGAATGGGCGGCTCGACAGGCTTGGCTTTCTCCTTCTCCTTGGCCTTGTCATTCTCGGCCTCAACACCCACGGCCACTCCTCCACCACTCACGGCCTGTCCACTTTGAGGGTCCACGACTGCCCCACCATCTTGTGCTCCACTCGTGCTCGCTCCATTGCTCTTTGTACCTACAAAACCATTACTAGAAGCACGCATATCATTAGGGACAAGAGAAGGGTCTACCTCACTTACTACCGTAGGCATTGGTGGACCATCGTAGCTCGTGCCACTTCGCAAGGAAATGGCGTTGACGGTATCATGAGGTTTTGACCCTTGCGAAGGAAGATTACCCGGCTTCCTTTGAGAACTCGAGGAAGCAAGTTGAGCCATTTGCGTTTCAAGCATTTTGATAGCCGCATCCTTCGCTTGATCGCTCTTTTGCATTTGAGTCATCATCGTCTCTTGAGTCTTAGCCATTTGCATCATCATGGCCCTCATTTCGCTCATGGGATCGGGAACCGGAGCGGGAACAATGGGTGGCGGAGCGTTTTGTGATTGAAAATTGGGGCGACTGAAGCCCGGAGGGTTATAAGGTCTTGGAGCATTATTGTAGCTGAAATTTTGAGAAGTATTGTGTTGTGGTTGTTGTGGGCTGAAATTTTGTTGTTGTGGAGGTGGATTCAAAATATTTTGGCTTTTGTATGACAAGTTCGGATGATTTTTGTAGCCTTCATTATAATAGTTAGAGTATGGATTGTTTTGTTGAGATTGAAAAGCTAGGACGGGTGCATACATACCTCGGCATTCATTTGAAGTGTGACCGGAAACGCCACATGTATTGCAAGGCACGTCGTGAGAAGTGTGCATAGCCGCCACCGTGTGTCCACTAGCATTTGAGGAACTACTACCCGCTCGGATTTCGCTCATCATCATTGCGGTCATGGCATCAATCTTAGCCGAAAGCATGGCTACCGCATCGCCATCATTCTTACCTCCGCTTCGAGGGACATTTCTAGAGCTACCGTATTGCGCATTGTGGATTGCCATGGCTTCAATTGTTTCAATGGCCTCCTCCACATCAATATTATCGAACCTCCCATTAGCGGCGGAGTCAAGCACTTGGCGTGACTCGTTGTACAACCCATTATAGAATTGCATCACAATGAACCATTTGTCCATGCCATGATGAGGGCATTGACATTTGAGTTCCTTGTATCGTTCCCATGCTTCAAAGAGACTCTCATCTCCTCTTTGTCTAAAGCTCGTAATTTGACTCCGTAGCATTGCGGTCTTTTCCGATGGGAAGTACTTTTGATAGAATGCAAGCACAAGAGAGTTCCAATCGGTGATCGCAAGGGCTACCCGATTCAAAGAGTTAGGCCACAACTTGGCTCTGTCGCGGAGGGAAAACGGGAAGAGCATCTCCCTAATTTGATCTTGAGTGACCCCCGTTTGCTTTATTGTAGAGCAATAATCACAAAAATTTTGGATGTGCAAGTTAGGGTCCTCACCGGGACTCCCTCCAAATTGAGTGCGCTCTATTAAGTTGATGAACGCGGGCTTGACTTCAAAGTTGTTGGCGGCAATATTGGGCATAGCATTGCCCGTAGGAATTTGATCCGCGGTAGGCCTCGAGTGATCGGAAAGCTTCACCATTTTCTTTATTTCGGGTACAACTTGAGCTTCCGTAGAGGATGAAGTAGAATGGGAAATAGCTTCCAAGTCCTTGAGCAAGTTCCTGCGCTTTAGAAATGTACGCTCCGGCTCCGGGTCAAACTGAATCGCCAAGCCCTTTTGAGACGTACGAGTGTTCCTGGGCATGCAAAAACACTAGAGGAAACTATAAGTAGCGGCCTCAAGGAATTGAGGTTCCTTGAGACAAGAGTAACAATGAGAAAAGAACCAAATAAACAACAAAAAACAAAGCCGTCTCCCCGGCAACGGCGCCAAAATTTGATAAGGCTTAGTCGCGTCACCTAATCAAAAATAGACCGGACAAACACTAACGGGTAGCAAGGGTAAGTCGGGATCGTATCCACAGAGAGATGGTCGTTTATGTTGGTTATTTTGAACGATTCTAATCTCGGTTCGAATGAGGGTTTGGTTACTAAAGCTATAGCGAAAGATAAGGGTAAAAACTATAAGGAAAAGGTTTAGGGAGTCGAGTTAGGCAATGGGTAAGTCAAGGCCAAGGATGATGATCGGAATGAGTAGGTATCGCACATGCTAAGGATAACGCTCGGCCTCTCGGTCTTAAGCTCCTCTAGGTCTCGAATGCGGGCTCTCGCAACTTACAAACGAGGGTCCTAATGCTTAGTCTCGCGCCTACCCTAGAACTAGGCTTTCGTTCTTAAGTTCAAGGGTGCTAGGTACTCGCTAAAACGTGATCAAGGAATCAATGAGAGCAATCAAGCAAAGACTAAACAAAGCATGACAAAACCTAACTCAACAAGATCATCAAAATCAAGCAAAACCAACACCCATGCTTCACCTTCTCTCCCTAGATAATAAACTACTCACTCATAGCGAAAACAACAACGAAAACGAAAGAGAAAGATGAAAGCATGATCAAGAACAATATATATTGAAATGACAATAAAAAGGGAGAAGAAATTGATAATACCAATCAGAAATTCAATGAACCAAAGGATGAATTCAACAACGAAAACCAAATAGACGATTAAACTAGAGCAATCCGAGTCGGGAATTCAAAGTACAAGAAAGAAAATTATTTAAACCCTAAGTTTTCTTGAGGAACTAGTTTAAAGAGTTGAGAAAATGCTCAGAAAATTTCGTACGAAAATATCATCATTTAGGCCTTCAAATAGACGATGTATTTTAAGCCAACGAAGAGTCACAAGCCGTCCCAGGGGTCCGGGATGAAGGTCCCGACCGGGACAAGGAGGATTTTGGTCCCAAAGCTACGGGACAATGGTCCCGTGTGATTCAGTTTGCAACCACTTTTTGACACTTCCTTTCCTTAGCTTATTTTTGCTTGTTTATCGTCCCAAGGTGTAGGGACGAGGCCTAGGTCGTCCCAAGGCATAGGGACAAGTTCCAAATTGAGCATAATAGCTCCAAATTCAGTCCCGAGGTCCCGGAACACCTTCAAACATCAAAACGAGGCCCGTGCGCAAGCGAAACGCAACGAAACCAACTCGAAACTTCACGAAACTTTACGAAACTTCACGAAACCTCCCGAGTAGCATCCTAACCTCCAAATATGCGCTTTTACCTGCAATATAGACACAAAAACGCAGCAGGGCCAAAACGGAGAAAAATAGGAGCCGAAATGAATATAAAAGTACGAGAATCGCAAAGTAAAGCTCGTGAACAAGGGGCTATATATATAAGTAAATATATGAGACATCAGGTGGATTTATAAATAAAAAAAAATAAAAATAAAACAAAGGGGGTGAGTTTTGCCTAAAAGTATTACTGTTGTTAATTTTTCATTTTAGTTTATGTTTTTTTTTTTTATAAACTGATAATGTAGTGTTTATTTTTTAATTTACTAATGTGAAATTTTTTTCATATGAAATTCCTTTATTCATAAGAATTACTCAGATCTTTCTTTCTAATTTTGTTGGGTTTTGATTCAAGTTTGTTGCGTTGTGTACGAAATTCATCGGATGAGGATTATCCAATCTTTGTTGATTTTGAGTGTTTAATCTTTGAATTTGATCAAATGATTGAAACTTTTATGATAAAATAATGTACGATTTTGATGATTTTGTTGTATAAATTTCATCAAATTCTGAAAATTATCTACATGTTTGCTTCAAATATCAGTTTATTTTGATTTTTGTTCAACTTTTTTGGATATTAATTGATCTTTTGAACTTAAAAGATTGAAACTTTTATGATTATAGTTCAAAATTTTGTTCAATTTATCGCATAAAAAAAAAAAAAAAAAAAATAAAACAGGTAAAAAAAATGAATTATGCAAAATAATAAAATTAATGAATTAGTGGACAATATAAATTAGATGAATAAATTACCACATTACAATATAGCGCCACAAATTATTAAATAGCGCCACAAAAAATAAAAACTTTTTCCAACTTTACCCCTCATTATAAGCTTTCTAATTAATTGACTAATTTAATTATTGTCACTAATGAATAATTTAATTATGTTAATAAAATATTTAATTTAAGTATATTTTTCAAACTAAAAGATTTGGAAAGTTCTTAAACTTAAAAATCATTCAATCACATTTGATTAAGTGTAGTCTTTGTCGTCTTTATGCTTATTACTCACTTTTTTCAACCCAAAACCTATATCATGACCGATCGATTTAGCTTAAAAGTAAGTCGTTTTAGAATTATTAAAACCGAGTGTATTGATGAAACGACTTTGGTAATCGATTTCGTCTCCAATTGATTCCTCAACCTATGACATTAAATTATTTTTGTCGATTAATATCAATTAAATAATTAAAATTAATTATATAATTTAACATAAATTAAATAATTAAAAAAAAAAAACCATATTCGAGCAAAAATCATGAAACAATCATGGTCCATTCGCGTAAAATGCTCGAACGAACGATGGTCCATTCACTCGAATGCACCATGGTCCATTCGAGTGAATTACTCGAATGGACCATGGTTAATTCTAGTATTTTACGCGAATGGACCATGGTGCATTAGAGTATTTTACGCGAATGGACCATGGTGCATTCGAGTATTTTACTCGAAATGTACCTATTTAGTGCAATTTCAAAAAAAAATTATTTTAATGAAATATTTTACTTGCTGGAATATTATTGTCGACCAAACCGTCCCCATGATCGGATTCACTATCACCCAAATCGTCACCATGATCGACTTCATCGTCAAAATCCAAATGCTGTCATAGTTTCATAGAAATCTCCAGCTGCTGTAACCGGTGTACCCGACGCTATTACTGTAGTACCCGATTTAATTCAAAGTGTGCTATGATTTTTTTAGTTTTAAAAAAAAAAAAAAAAATCAAATTAGTCAAATTAATCAAAAGGGAAAATTTGTCATATGTGCGGCGTTGTTTAACATATGTGTGGCGCCATATTGTACCTCCCATAAATTATTAGGATATTGAAGTACAAAATACGGAGTATATATTGTATTATGCCCTGCAATATAGAGTTGATTCATTGAAATTAATTAAAAGAGAGAACATGGTGGGCCTCACATGATTGGTCAATAAACAACCACAAGTTGCCACGTGGCTCTGTGGTTGTTGCTTTGTAAGTAGGATAAGGTTACATTAGCAGTTAGAGTTGGCCATTTGTGCGGGCCGGCTCGGCCGGCCAGATGGGCCATGATTTTGATGGCCTGACTCGACCCTTGAAAAGCCAGCTCGGCTCTCACAAGCAATGGGCTAGGGCCGGACCTTAATTTCTATGGCCCGGCCCACCGTGCCCGTCCTTTTTGGAAATTTTATAACCAACGGGTTAGGCTAGGGCCTTAATATTCAAGCCCGGTCCAGCCCAAGCCCGGCCTTTCACCCCAACGGGTCGGTTAAGGGCCTTTGAAATGAATCCCGGCCCTTAGCGGGCCGGCCCGTGGCCACCTCTACTAGTTGTATAGTCGTACAAAGGTTTTATACACCAATTAATGTAAATGCACCATTTATCTTATTTTAAAAATATTCCTCTCTTGAAGGAAGAATTTTAAAAATACTTTGGAGGAAGAATTTTAGTACTTTGGAGGAAAACTAAGTTTGCACAGGAAAAATAGACTTGAAAATTGTATATGATTATTAATATGGAGTACTAATGTATTTTAGGATAATTTGATATTTTTCACTTTTTATAACCACAATTTTAAAAATTCTCACCTTTTGTAATTTTTCTTAAAATTTCCAAAATAATAATTTTCTTAAAAATTCCCACAAAATTGCAAATTTTGCTGAAAATTAGAGAATATTTTTTTAAAATTTTTCGTTACGAGGGTAATCTATTGTGCACCGAGACTCATAACTCAAAAAAAAAACGAGAACTTCATGTTTTCATAAATTAAAATAGACATTTAATATGGTTAAAATGAGGTTTTTCGTGGAAATTTTTGAGAAAATGTTTATAAAGGGTGGAAGTTTTTTTAAAAAAAAAAAATTAGAAAAGGTGAAATTTTTAAAATAGTTTTTAGAAAAGGTGGGAGATAACAATTAATCCTTTATTTTACAATTATTTAATAGATAAAAAGAAGTTAATTAAAATTAATTGTTTTTTTTTCACTTCTTCATATTTCACACCCAAACTAAAATACCAGTTAAAAAAGTAATATTACAGAAAAAATAAAATACAGTATAATAGATTCGTTTTAAATTGATTAAAATCAATGAAATTAATTTAAGTTTCCAAATTGAATATTTTTCTTTATTAAGTAAGTTTTTATTTTTTAATTAAATGAAATAATTATATAAATAAGAAAAAATAGTAAATGTTTAATAGTATTTTATAATGTGTATACAATTAATTTATCCGTTGTAAACTTAAAACGAACAAGTAAATAAGAAAATAAATGATAAATAAAATTAGCAAATGTTTAGTCTTTCCAGTTTAAGTTTTTATATATTTGATCCGCTTTAAGTTTAAACTAATAATACATTTCAATGGAGACTAACTCCCAAAATATATCATAAAATAAATCAATATTAAATCACAGTAATTTAACCTAAACTCGACCGATATCATCAAAGTACACGTTGACAAGTGTCTAATAACAAGATTAAATTACTGCAAAAAAAAAAAATTAATAATAACAAGTTTAAATGTTACTAATGTACATAAATTTGAAAATCCCTAGTAAAGCGTTCCCAAAAAAATAGTAAATGGATTAAAAAATATATTTTATTAATAGAACATCATTCACGCATTAGCATTTACATTTTTCATAATTATGATTAAACAATTAAAAACAAACATTACAATAACAAACCAAGAACAGGTATTGGACTCAATCTATTGTTTGTAGAACATCATTCACGCATTAGGGGAGGAGGATGTAGCTGACGAGATCAGGTATTGGACTCAATCTATTGTTTGTTTCATTCTTGGAGCAAACCCCCCACCTGAGATTATTGGAGGATTCCTAAAGCGAATATGGGCAAAGTATGAGTTTGATAGGGTCTCTCATTTACCGAATGGTCTGTTCATGGTTCATTTTGGAACTATGGAGAAGATGAAGGAGGCTCTAGAACAGGGGTATCAGCTCTTTGATGGAAAGCCAATGATCATAAAGCCTTGGACACCTGAATATAAGATGATCAAGGAGGATGTGAAGGTAGTTCCTACATGGGTGCGCATTCATGGTCTTGATTTGAAATTCTGGGGAGAAGGTTGTGTAGAAATATGAAACACGATATTACTACCAAAAATGTTAATCGTATTAACATGCCCAAGATTATACAAAATGATATTAATATGAATAACAAAAGAATAGAAATAACCTTTCTAAACTTCGACAAACGGCCTAAGAACCTCCTAAAAACGTAACCGAATTACGTTTTAAAACCAATATTCAAAGTAGAATATCTCTTATCAATTGCACCCAAAACGCCTTATGAAATGCCTTGTGTTTATGCTAGAAAACAATGTATAATATATTACGATTAATATATAATGAGTTTATGAAATATGATGAGAGAAAAATATGAGAAAAACTCTCTCTTTTTCTTCTCCTTCTACTCGGCACACTCACACACACACATGCATACAAATTCTCTTCATCTTATAATGAGTAGAGAAGTTAGTATAAGTGTGTTTAGTGGGGAAGTTACATGAGAGTTAGTGGGGAGAAGTTTATTAAGTAATGGTGAGTAAATGTTAATCAACTATTAACTACCCATCACAAAATAAACAAACTAAAACAACATATATACATACACATCACACGACACACTTGAAGTGTGTGTTGTGTGTATTTTGTTTTCTTAGTATTTTAAATGTACATTACATGTAAAATCATATGTATAATACGTATTTAATTAATTGATTATCGTATAATACAATAGATTAAATAATATAACTTATAGCATCATTTTAACTATAAATATCAAATATATTCATAATATAAATGTAGCTCATAACTATTATACACATGTGAATTAACACTTAATTCAGCTCATCTAGCTGAATTAACATTTAATTCAGCTTACTCACTAATTTATTTCCAACTTTCTAACTATTTAGATATAATTAAGGCATCAATGTAATCACATTTCATTTCATAAAATCGTCCTATAGGTGTGACCGATAAGGACCAGCTGATCACCGCCATCTATATGACAGTAACGTCAAACTTTCTAGCAAGCCAACCGTTACCGATATACGTTAATCAGCTGATTTTAAATACAAGTATCCTTTGTGATCCTGTAAGAGATTTAACAAATTAATCACACTAACTGTGGAGGACACTAGCTCCAACAATCTCCCACTTGTCCTACAAGTGCTTGTGTGTGATTAACGATTCTCATATACATATAAATCTCCCACTCAATGGTAGACATATTTGCAAAGTCGTACTTTCGCAAGGTCGTATCTATCAAGTGATCGTATCAAAAGTGGTTTCCTCGACTAGAGAGTAACTAACTGATATACAAATGTATTCACAACATTCGAGCATGGCCATGCATTTCAGTTACTACTCCTCGAGCGGCCCTGAGATTTTTAAAAAAAAAAAAAATTGGATATTTTCCTTGACTCGAATCTTGCAGAGTAAAGCACAGTATGAAATGACCCAGAAAAAATCTACTCGGCCTCCTTTTACGGTGCGACCACGAGAAAGAAACCAAAGTCACCCAAAACTGCCCTTATCTCAAGAAATAGTCGACAGTCAAAAGAATCGACTCTAGGAACACAATGAACGTCCTATCCACGACCAGGCATAATGTCTGTACATTTAGGACTTCATTTAAGTGGTCACTATGTCCTACGCAGTATCCTCTATACCTCGCATATGTGTTTGATCAGACATCACATGTCCTTATGGTTATTGAACCTACCATCAATCAACCCACAATCTAATCACCTAGAGTTATCAGCTCACTTTGGTGATTATGGACAAAACATATATAAAGTAAATCAGTTCACTCAGTGGCGTTCAATATTGTCACACAACCCACATGAAATACGATATATATAAAGAAATAATGTTGATGATTACAAACTTGTAGTTTTAACAGATACATTATCTAAAAACAAACTAATGAAAATCAGGAACACTCTTCAGTCCCATTGATACAACATGTTCAACATGTTTATTGTACGATAAAGACTTCGTGAGAGGGTCCGCTACGTTGTCATCCGTGACAATCTTGCAAATCTCTATCTCCTTTTGCTCCACGTAATCTCGTATCATATGAGCCTTCCGCAACACATGTCTAGACTTATTGCTAGATTTAGGCTCTTTAGCTTGGAATATGGCACCACTGTTATCACAATAAATGTTGATTGGGTCATTCGCACTAGGAACTACCATTAGTCCTTGTAAGAACTGACGCATCCATATTGCCTCTTTAGCTGCCTCGAAAGCTGCAATATACTCAGATTCTGTCGTGGAATCTGCTGTGACTGATTGCTTGGAACTTTTCCAACTCACTGCCGCACCATTAAGTGTAAAAACGAATCCGGATTGAGACTTAGAATCATCTCTATCCGTTTGGAAACTAGCATCTGTGAAACCTTTTGCACATAACTCTTTGTCTCCACCATATACTAACATCCAATCCTTAGTTCTTCTCAAGTACTTAAGGATGTTCTTAACAGCAATCCAGTGACTTTCACCTGGATCCTTTTGGTAACGACTCGTCATACTAAGTGCGAATGCCACGTCTGGACGTGTACACATCATAGCATACATAAT
Organism: Dianthus caryophyllus; assembly: GCA_023091065.1. NCBI lineage: Eukaryota > Viridiplantae > Streptophyta > Magnoliopsida > Caryophyllales > Caryophyllaceae > Dianthus > Dianthus caryophyllus. Next base: position 15,467,597 of record CM041527.1, on the reverse strand, counting down.
CGATCCTACGGCCGAAGCGTATGGAATTCGATTCATGCGCTCTATTTCTTCTGGTGATTTAGGTGATTGAGTCTTACTTAAATGCACCCCATGAACCATCGGAAGATTACCCCTTTTGAGTTCGTCAAACTGAACCTCTCAAGAATTTTATCTATATAAGATTCTTGACTTAACGCCAACATTCTCTTGGATCTATCTCTATAGATTTGAATACCGAGTATTCTCTGTGCCTCACCTAAGTCTTTCATCTGAAAATGATTCTTTAACCATTCTTTCACAGAAGAAAGCATAGGAATGTGATTCCCTATTAACAGTATGTCATCTACATACAAAACTAGGAATGCAACATAGCTCCCACTTGATTTGACATATAAACATGGTTCCTCGACTGATCGTTTGAAACCATATTGTTTAATCACTTGGTCAAATCGATGATTCCAACTCCTCGATGCTTGCTTAAGTCCATAAATGGAACGCTTAAGTTTGCATACTTTCTTAGGATATTTTGGATCCGTGAAGCCTTCGGGTTGTACCATGTACAATTCCTCGTCTAAATAACCATTTAAGAAAGCGGTCTTCACATCCATTTGCCATATTTCATAATCATGAAATGCAGCAATCGCTAAGATAATCCGGATAGATCGAAGCATGACGACAGGTGCAAAGATATCATCGTAGTGTAAACCTTGCACTTGGATGAAACCTTTTGCAACGAGTCGTGCTTTATAGATATCTGGTTGTCCACCTAGTGAACGTTTTATCTTATAAATCCATTTGCACTGAAGAGGTCTAACCTTTTCAGGCAAATCAACCAGATCCCATACTTCGTTCTCGTACATGGAGTCTATCTCGGAGTGCATGGCTTCAAGCCATAGCTTCGAGTCAGAACTAGTCATTGCACCTTTGTAGGTAGTCGGTTCATTACTTACAAGAAGTAATAAATCATCTCCATTTCCTTCTTCAACGATACCAATGTATCGATCCGGAGGATAAGAGATTCGACTTGACCTCCTAGGTTCCGCAGGAATAGCTACTGTAGTGGAGGTTGAAGGAATATCTTCCTCCATTACTTGTGCAGTGTCTGGTTCTGAGATTTCTGACAACTCAAAAACCCTATTACTCTGGTTATTCGTGATAAACTCTTTCTCTAAGAATTTAGCACTAGCTGCAACAAAGACTCGTTGTTCAGCAGGTGAATAAAAGTAATGACCAAACATTCCTTTTGGATATCCCACAAAGTATGTTTTGACCGATCGTGGGCCTAGCTTATCGTCAGGTCTCCACTTAACGTAAGCCTCACATCCCCAAACCCGAATAAAAGACAAATCAGGAACTCTTCCTTTCCACATCTCATATGGGGTTTTGTCTGTCGCTTTAGTCGGACTTCGGTTTAGAATGAGTGCAGCAGAATTTAGAGCAAACCCCCACAATGAATCCGGTAAAACCGTGTGACTCATCATGGAGCGAACCATGTCTAACAAGGTCCGATTTCTCCGTTCGGACACACCATTCAATTGTGGTGTTCCAGGTGGAGTTAATTGTGATACAATGCCACAATCCTTTAGGTGTTGATCAAATTCATTAGATAGATATTCACCACCACGATCTGATCGTAATGCCTTTATTTTTCTATCTAATTGGTTCTCAACCTTATTTTGAAACTCCTTGAATTTCTCAAAAGATTCACTTTTATGTTTCATTAAATAGACATACCCATATCTACTTAAATCATCGATAAAAGTGATGAAATATCTATAGCCATCTCGTCTTTGTGACAGACATTGGTCCACACACATCGGTATGTATTAGTCCTAGTAGGTCACTGGCTCGCATTCCAATACCTTTAAAAGATATACGAGTCATCTTTCCAATGAGACATGATTCACAAGTACCAAATGATTTATAGCCAAATGGTGAAATAATCCCATTCTTAATGAGTTTCTTTACTCGTTTTTCATTTATGTGTCCCATTCAACAATGCCATAAATACGTTTGATCTTTATCACCTAATTTAGCCTTTTTATTATCCACATGATATATTTCTTGCGTTTGATCTAGAACATAAATACCATTCATGGAAAACGCTTGACCATAAACAACATCATTTAAAGAAAAAGTACAACAATTGTTCTTAATAATAAATGAAAAACCATAAACATCCAACATGTTAACGGAAATAATATTCTTTGACAAACTAGGAACATAATAACAATTATTCAAACAAAGTTCCAAACCACTAGGTAAAAACAAGATGTAAGTTCCTACAGAAACAAAGAAGAACCTTTGCTCCATTCCCAACACGTAAATCAACATCGCCTTTAGCCAGACGTCTTACGTCCCGGAGGCCCTGCAAGTGATTACAAATGTGAGAACCACATCCAGTATCAAATACCCAAACAGAGGAACTCGCATGATTAATTTCTATCATCTGAATATTAGATGACATTCCTTGAGCTGTCGCACGTCCAGCTTTTATGTCCTCGAGGTACTTAGGACAATTCCTTCTCCAATGCCCAGACTGCTGGCAATGGTGACATTTTCCCTCTTTTTCTTTGCTCTTCTTGCCTTTTGAGTGACTTGACTCCCCAGGACCACTCTTGGGTTTAGACTGACCTTCCTTCTTGAACTGTGGTCGCTTAGCATTAGAGGCAGCATGTGCCTTTCCCTTTCCCTTAGACTGCATCACAAGAACATCTTTCTTGTGACTCCCACTCAAATTAAGATCTTTCTCAGCTTGCACAAGTTGAGAGTGAAGTTCGTGAAGACTCTTCTTCATATCATTCATGTTGTAATTCACCCTAAACTGAGTGAATCCATCATGAAGGGAGTGTAGGATACGATCAACAATAATTGACTCTTCAATCTTGCAACCAAGAGCGTCTAATTTCTCCACATTCTCAATCATATTAAGCATGTGGGCGCTAACAGGTTGGCCCCTTTGCAGCTTAGCCTCAAAGAAGCGTACAGCTGCATCATACCTAACAATTCTCGGAGCTTGCGAGAATTCATTAGTCAGCGTGGTGAAAATGCGATTTGCACCTTGGGAAATGAAGCGACGTTGCAAATGTGAATCCATTGCATATATGAGTACGTTCTTAATCGCACCCGCCTCTCGCACAAACTCATCATATGCAGTTCGTTGAGCTCCAGATCTAGCGATGAGGTTCAAATTTAATTGGCTCCATGAGATACTTGATTTCGTCTGCGATGGCAGCATTCTTTAATGCCGCCTCCCATTCGGTGAAGTTACTACCATCTGCCTTGAGACAGTAGTTTTGGTTGTAGGAGACATGGTCCATAAAGGAACGCAACCATGACTCCCTAGTCAAGACGGCACTAGGGCCGGGGGTAGCATTATTACCAGCCATAATAAAGCAGAAATAGCAACAAATATATCTACAATATAAGAAGATAAAACAAACATAAGCAATCATCAAATATAATGCGTCTATTTAAAACATGTAAATAAACTAAAATCATTTATATAATTGATCCCACTCAAGAATTATATAAAAGATTCCAAGACTCAAATTTCAATAAATCGATAAGTCAACCTTTTGACTAATTTTTAACTTTTAAAAACTCTTGGTTCATAAATTTCTCAAATTTATTGATAGTCCATTTCAATTCCCACTTCTTAGTGAAAACCAAATGTTGAGTTCAACTAACATCGACATCCACTACTTACCCAAGGTAGAAGGGGTACACATGGATTTAACAACAGGTCCTATATGCCCACCGACGAACAAGGGATTCATAATGATTCGATTTAGAAAGACTATATCTCAATTTTAATAGTTTAAGAGTGAGATCTGATCATCCATTAAAAACTCATTCAAGTGAACTATATAGGTGAGTCTAAGTGAACGATGACTTACTAAAAAAACATCATATGTTAAATCAAATGGTTAAAACATCATTTGTTAAATCAAATGGTTAAAACATCATATGTTATAACTATTCTATCTAACACGTGAGAGTGAATCATTATTCATCTATTTAGGTGGTTTGATTTTAGGCGGAAAATGACGAAAAGCATAAATAAAACAAGCACATAAAACCTAGTGTGGCCTATCAAAAACAGTACAAGTCGGAATCCAATCAAATTGGACCCTATAAGATACAAATTGGAATCCTTTAAAAAGGACCCTATCTCCAAAAGCAAGGCTCCATATACTTCGTCTTGGAGCACCAAAAAGGAATGGCTAATCTTTAATCTCCTCTTCTTTTACCACTAACTATTACATAGTAAATCCTATTTACATATAATCTAGGATAAAAAGAATATTACAAGTTGGAGATATGAAAATCCTAAAATCACATTTCCATCATTACGAAAATGCAATTAAAAAACTAAGGCCACACTAGATATAAAACGCAATCAAATATAAACGCATACATCAACTAAAATAAATTTCATACATCCGAATGCACAAAAACGCAAACCACCTACTAAAAAAATGTTTAAGTGAAAATTTCATAAAAATTCAACCATTAACACAAAAATCAATCATGTCATACATAAATTGATAATCAAAAATTAATTCAACATATCTTATATAATGAATCAATTCAATGATCATTTTAAACTATTTTAAAATGAATGGCATCATATACACTTACATATCATAAACTATTTTATGACAATAAAATTAGGCATTTCAAAAACAAAAACAATTTGACAATTCAAATAAAAAAATGAATTAATCATATTAACTAATTTTAATTGATTTCGGCCAATACAAAAAAAACCAAAAAAAACAATTTTTTTTTTTTAATTGTCTCGGCCAAAAAAATATTTTTACACACATATATATAAACAATTATTTTTATTAAATCATATTTAACAACAAAAATCGACATGTATATATATATATATATATATATATATATATATATATATATATATATATATATATATATATATATATATATATATAAATTTCGAAATATTTGATATATGCAAAATAAATTGACATTAATATAATTTCATAAATTACGTCACAAATTTTATTATCATATAATAAACTTTATAATTATCATATAATCATATTATTTTGATTTTAATCACATTTAAACCAAAATTAAGTGTTATACATCTTAAATTATGATCTCATCAGAAATTTACATCTAACAATTTTGCATATCAATTTAATTTAATCATTCTAACAATTTAAAACAATTAAATTAAACAAAAAAAAAAAATTCGAAAATTAAAAAAAATTAGGAAATGCCGAGAGGTATTAGAAAAATAAACGATTTTATATTTTCAATTTTAATCCATATTAAAATCATTTTGAGCCTAATGCTCTGATACCACTTGTAGAAATATGAAACACGATATTACTACCAAAAATGTTAATCGTATTAACATGCCCAAGATTATACAAAATGATATTAATATGAATAACAAAACAATAGAAATAACCTTTCTAAACTTCGACAAACGGCCTAAGAACCTCCTAAAAACGTACCCGAATTACGTTTTAAAACCAATATTCAAAGTAGAATATCTCTTATCAATTGCACCCAAAACGCCTTATGAAATGCCTTGTGTTTATGCTAGAAAACAATGTATAATATATTACGATTAATATATAATGAGTTTAGGAAATATGATGAGAGAAAAATATGAGAAAAACTCTCTCTTTTTCTTCTCCTTCTACTCGGCACACTCACACACACACATGCATACAAATTCTCTTCATCTTATAATGAGTAGAGAAGTTAGTATAAGTGTGTTTAGTGGGGAAGTTACATGAGAGTTAGTGGGGAGAAGTTTATTAAGTAATGGTGAGTAAATGTTAATCAACTATTAACTACCCATCACAAAATAAACAAACTAAAACAACATATATACATACACATCACACGACACACTTGAAGTGTGTGTTGTGTGTATTTTGTTTTCTTAGTATTTTAAATGTACATTACATGTAAAATCATATGTATAATACGTATTTAATTAATTGATTATCGTATAATACAATAGATTAAATAACATAACTTATAGCATCATTTTAACTATAAATATCAAATATATTCATAATATAAATGTAGCTCATAACTATTATACACATGTGAATTAACACTTAATTCAGCTCATCTAGCTGAATTAACATTTAATTCAGCTTACCCACTAATTTATTTCCAACTTTCTAACTATTTAGATATAATTAAGGCATCAATGTAATCACATTTCATTTCATAAAATCGTCCTATAGGTGTGACCGATAAGGACCAGCTGATCACCGCCATCTATATGACAGTAACGTCAAACTTTCTAGCAAGCCAACCGTTACCGATATACGTTAATCAGCTGATTTTAAATACAAGTATCCTTTGTGATCCTGTAAGAGATTTAACAAATTAATCACACTAACTGTGGAGGACACTAGCTCCAACAGGTTGTTTGAGGAAGATAGTTGAGCTGGTGGGCAGCCCTTTAAAACCGGATGTAGCTACTAGTTTGAAGACAAGATTGGGCTATGTGAGATATTTGGTTGAGGTAGGTATAGGCCAGGATTTACCAGAGACACTGCAATTCTTGGATGAGCAAAGTGCTATTCAGGAGGTGCGTGTGGAGTATGAGTGGAAACCAGTGAAGTGTGGAAAGTGTACTAAGTATGGACATGAAGAGAAGCAATGCAGAAACAAGGTGGTACAACCACCAAAGGTGAATTGGAAGCCTAGGGTTTAGCCTAATGTGGATAAGGGTAAACAGGTGATAATCTTGGGGGGGGGGGGGGGCCTCCTGTGAGTTCCCCTGATGAGAAAAAGAAAGGTGACACATGAAGTTAAGAGATTGAGAGGAAAGTCCATGAGATTGGGTGTAGTTCAAGAGGACAAGACACATTTCTAGAGGTTTTGAATTCTTCAATACAAAGATCTGTTTCCAAAGTGGGAACTAATACCCAGTTTGGGAATGGATAGATTAGGGTTTTGGAACATAAGGGGTCTGAACAAGCTAACCAAACAAAAAGATATCAAGTGGTTCTTACAGAGCCAAGGGGTTAGCTTGTTTGGACTCTTGGAGACTAGGGTAAAACCTAGTGTGAATAGTAGAGTAATGGAGGTGTTTCAAAAAGAATGGTCAGTGGTTACTAATTATGGGTGGCACAATGGTGGCAGGATCTGGTTGTTGTGGAATCCTAAATTGGTTATTGTTCAGGTACATCAGACTTCAGCACAATTCATTCATTGTCTTGTGACAGTGAAAGGGAGTTTGGTGAAAATGTGGTTGACTTTGGTGTATGGCTTCAATGAGGGTGCTGCTAGGGTGCCTTTATGGGAGGGCTTGAAGGATATGAAAATTGATGAATCCTGGATAGTCTTGGGGGATCTCAATAATATTCTTTATCCTTCTGAGAGAATAGGAGCTCAAGTTCAACTATTGATCAGTGTTATTTATATAGATTATATGCCCCCTGTTTAGTCGCATTTAGCTTGCATTTATTCGAGTTCATTATTATTTTAGGAGCTATTTGCTTTATATTGCGGTACTGCTGTTCCTCGTTTATATTTTGTAGGTTTTAGCGGTCTTGAGCTAAAACCTGAGTTGATTGGAGCAATTTCGAGTACCGGCATTACGAGACCAAGCTCGAGCTTATACGAAAGCTCGGGAAACAAATATAAGACGAAAAAGATCAAAAGGCCACGAGAGTTATGAAGCCCAATTGAAGACTTGGGCCTGGGTTGAAGGAAGAAGAGTCGGCCCAACATCTGGGTCAGGCCGGTCCAGCCAGGCCGGCAGCCGGCCGGCCGGCTATGGGTCTTTTATGCGCGATTTTGATTTAATCCCAATTTTTTTGGATGTTTGGCATATATATACTCTTAGGACAGGATTGAAACAACTTATGCTTTATTTTACAGTTGAATTTTAGGTTTAGCTACTGCTTAGTTTTACTCTCTCTTTTTACATAAACTCCCAAACTTAATTAGTCAATCTCAAGATCAATACTTTGCAATTCAAGAATTACTCCAGGTTTAATTCAATCGTTCTTATTTCTTTTATCATGTTTATTATTATTGATTTCTTTGTTTGCCCTTCAATTATGCGTAGCTAATTTTCTTATTAGGGTTTACGGTGATTTGTGAGATTGGTTCAGGAATATGTTTTAATTGCTTAAATTGATTGAACTTGTGCAAGTTGACTTATTCCTACGCGTTTTTATTATCAATTGAATTTAGGGACGCCTTAATTGAATTGAACTCAGGTTGTTTTTAATTTAAGATCGAAAGCCGAATTAAAACTAGACTTACGCGTATTTGATAAGTTAAGTTTAGTAAGTTGCGAGAGCCCGCTAACTTTGCTTAAGGTTAATATTGACTCGAGAGAGCGTATTCTTAAACCTAGTCACTTGCATAGCTTCAATTGATTGTTATTTCCTTTTGAGTTGAGTTCCTGAATTAGTGTCACATTGATCTCGATGCCCTAATCTCCCTCTCATATACTTTTATTACCCTTTTATCCACTGTTCTTAGTTTAGACCTCTTCTTACACACCGATTTGCTACCCTTGAGATTAGCCTAGTTTAGCTAAGCGACCTTTTAATTGCACTGTCTCTCTGTGGATTCGACCCTACTGCCACTAGCTACCAGTTAGTTGTCCTTAGGTTTATATTTGATAGGCGACTACGACTTAGCCTCATCAGATTTTGGCGCCGTTGCCGGGGAGACGTTTTAGTTAGTTAGATTATTTGCTTAGTTTAGGTTTATTTCACTCTTGTCTCAAGGAACACTAGTTCCTTGAGACCGTTCTCACCGTTTTTCCTTGAGTTATTTATGTGCAGGTCACCTTCAGGTTTAGTCCCTTTTGATCCTGAACCTGAGCGTACTTTTCGCCGGTCGCGTAATTTCTTTAATGAGATCGCTGAGGCTTACGAGCCAGAAACTGTGGAAGCTTTGTACGCGGAATTTCGTGCAGAGACATTATCTTACGAAGAGGGCACTACTCCACCTTCTACTTCTACTGTTGTTCTTGAGGCGCCCGTGACTATGCCGAAGCTCTATAGTCACTCCTTGCCCAAGAGGGAGTCCATCCCGAGTGGATTCTAGATGCCCGCTACTGTACAGGGCCACTTTGAGATTCGCCCCGCCTTTCTTAATTTGGTGGAGCGGAATCAGTTTGGTGGAAATCCCACCGAGGATCCTGGTCGACACATGCAGGTTTTCACCGATTATTGTTCGACGATCAAGCAGACCGGGATTACGCAGGATCAAATTAGGGAGATGTTGTTCCCTTTTTCACTACGAGATCGAGCCCGCGAGTGGATTACTGATTTAGGCAAGACTGCTGCGGGAATTACAGACTGGAATGGGTTGGCTCTTGCTTTTTACTCGAAGTACTATCCTCCGGAGCGCACTAATCAAATGCGGAGTCAAATTCAAAGTTTCAAGCAAACTTATGATGAGTCACTTGCTGAAGCTTGGGAAAGATACAAGAAGCTAATCCGTGATTGTCCTCACCACGGTTTGAATGATTGGTTAGTGATCATGACCATTTATAATGGGTTATATGCGGAGAGTCGTTCTATTTTGGATTCTGCGGCTGAGGGGAGATTTGCTAATAATGTGGATGATGACAAAGCATGGGCTTTGAGTGAGGAGATGGCAGTCCACTCATCTCACTTCGGGAAGCCACGGGACAATTCACGGTCTGCACACCAGGACCGCGATAAGGAGAGCTTGAGTGCGATCACTAGTCAGCTTGCTGCGCTGACTACGAAAATTGATATGATGCATGGTGGTGGTTCTTCGAGTGCTCAGGTTAATGCTGTTACAGGGCACGATTCTGGTTACTATTCTCCGGGTTATGCTGCACCCCACGAGCAAGTTCATGCTTACCAATCTTACGAACAGAACTTGCCCTACCAAAATCAGCCGGGTTACGACCGATCACTTCTATCCTATCGTAACCAAAATGTCCTTAACCCAGCTCCGCAACCACCACAAAACCCGCCTTATATGCCCCCCATAAGACTTTCCAACCACAACCCACTTACCAAAAACCACCCTACGTTCCTCCACCACCGATTACCCCGGGACCCGATCCTATGGCCGAGATGAAGGCCATGATGATGCAGATGCAGCAAGCGACGTTGGCCGTGCAGAAGTCGCAAGAGACAATGATGCTACAGATGCAAAAGGACGGGCAAGTAAAGGACGCAGCGATTAAATTATTGGAGAATCAAGTGGCGCAGCATGCCGCTTCACAAGCGTCACGTCAACCGGGTACCCTTTCACCTCAAGGTAATCCTCCTAAACCTCCGAATGACATGGCATGTGCGATTACGTTGAGAAGTGGGCTGATGTATGATGGCCCTAAGCATATGGAGGAAGAGGAGAATGAGAGGGATGAAAACGTGGCTGACCCGAGAGATCAGAGTCAAGGGCCAGCCCACCGGCAGCCGGTTGGCCAACCGGCTGGACCTGCTGCTACGGGGAAAGATGAATCAGGTGATGGTTCGGGTGCTCCTACTACTACTTCTTTGCCCCCGTATGTTCCCAAGCTTCTATTTTCGGGTCGCCAGCGTAATTGAGGGAACGAGGCCCAGCTGCGCAAGTTTAGGGACGTCATCAAGACGCTGCAGGTAAATGTTCCTTTTATCGATTTGGTTAAGCAAATTCCTGCCTATGCTAAATTTTTAAAAGAGGTCTTAGCTCGTAAACGTACCATTGATAATGTTGAAAACATTGCGTTTCTGGGGGAGGGTAGTGCCTTTTTGCAGGGTAGTTCACCCCCAAAGCTGAGTGACCTCGGCATCTTTTCTATCCCTTGTTCTATAAGGAAATATGTGGTCTAGAATGCCTTGTGTGACTTAGAGGCTAGTGTTAGTATTATTCCTTACTCCATATGTCAAAAGCTTAATATGACTAAGTTAGGATATAATTCCATCACCCTACAGATGGCTGACCGCTCACTTCAGCGCCCCTTAGGTATTTTGTATGACGTTCCTGTACGGGTTGGAAAGTTCTTATTCCCGTCGATTTTGTGGTGCTGGACATACCCGAGGACCCCCATATCCCGATTATTCTAGGGAGACCTTTCCTGCATACTGCAGGTGCTGTTATCGATGTGAGGAACAAGACTTTGACGTTCTCGGTGGGGGGGTGAAAAGCTTACATACACGCAGTCTAGTAACCCGCGGTCCCCTATACGTCTCGAGTCGGTTTGTTCCACTAATGCTATACCTCCGTCTCACTCTACTGGAGACACTTTGGAGGTCGTTACTGTTGTCTCCCCGTGTGCAGGTTCTTTACAGGATAGCTGCAAGGTTGGTTTAGGGGAGAGGAAATTGCTGAAAATCGACTTGTTTGATGCTAGTGATGGAGTTGGAAGAGCTACGGAGGAGTCGCTGGGAGCACAAGGGCGTTATAGCGAGCCATTTCGTGACGGAGTCCCCTGTGTGATGGATTTTGATGCTTTGCCGCGAGATCGTAGAGTTTTGTGGCGATCAGATGCTATTTCGCCGAGTGAAGGTGTCGCAAGTGGTCAACGTCCTTGGCCCAATTACACATGATTTTGAGCTTGAAGACGGTCGTGCGGGACCGTAAAAACCAGCGCTTTTGGGAGGCAACCCGATGACGATTGTATTTATTGTACTTTGGTTTGATTAGTTTTGATAACATTTTATGGTTTTTATTGAGCGCGTGAGGATGAGGGCTTTTATATTTGATTTAGCGCGCAGGTACTTAAGGATTTTTCGTCCTTAGTATTTATGAGAAAAAGCTTCGAAGAAGGGCCTAAGTCGGCCCCTAGGCAGCCGGGCCTGGACAGGAGCCGTAGGCCACAATTGAAAGCAGAAGAAAATTGCAAAAAATCGAATCAGGTAGCACCAGTGATGTGTCATATATTTACATACGTATAGCCCCTGTTTTACGAGCTTTACTTCGCGTTTCCCGTGCTTTTACATGCGTTTCGCTTCCTATTTCGCTCCGTTTTGGCTCTGCTGCGTTTTTGTGTTTATTTTGTAGGTTAAAGCAGCTATTCGGAGTTTAGGATGCTATTCGGGAGGTTTCGTGAAGTTTCGTAAAGTTTCGTGAAGTTTCGAGGTGATTCGAGTTGGTTTCGTTGCGTTTCGGTTGCGCACGAGCCTCGTTTCAACAAATGAAGGTGTCCCGGGACCTTGGGACGGGATTTGAAGCTCATATGATCAATGTAGACCTTGTCCCTACCCCTTGGGACGACGTAGGCCTCGTCCCTATGCTTTGGGACGACAAGAAAGCAAAAATAAACTAAGTACAAAAAGAGCCAAAATGAGCACCAAGGCTGAACTCTACGGGACACTATTGTCCCGTTCGGGATGACCCTGGCCCGGTCGGGCGGACCATGGGCCCGGGCGGGCGGACTGTGAGACTCTTCGTTGGCTTTAAATACTTGATCAGTTTGGAGGAGCAAATCATCTCTTTTTCGTCTGAAATTTTTAGAGCACTTCATAGACACTTAGAACTACTTTCCATCAAAAATTTAGGTCTTGAATAATTTTCCTTCTTGTATTTCAATTCCCGTCTCGGTAATCGCTAGTTTGATCATCTATTTCGGTTTTGTTGCTTGAATTCATTCTTTTGCTATTGGATTTTCTGATTGGTATTGCTAATTCCTACCCTCCTTTGTTGTTCATTTCATTATATATTCTTCTTAATCATGTTTTCATTATTCTCCCTTGCTTTGATCGTCGTTATTATCATGTGTGAGTAGTTTATTCATCTAGGGAGAAGGGTAAAGTATGGGTTTTGGTTTTGGTTGTATTTGGTGATCATTAGAGTTAGGTTTTTGCTCTTGCTTTGATTGTCTTTGCTTGAATGTGTTTGTTGAATCCTTGATCACGTTTTAGCAAACCTTTAGCACCCTTGAACTTAAGATCGAGAGACTAGTTCTTGGAGAGGCGCGAGACAATCATTAGGACCCTCAATTGTAATTAGCGAGAGCCCGCTTTTGAGACCTAGAGGTAGCTTAAGACCGAGAGGACGAGCTAAATCCTTAGCAAGTGCGATTACCTACTCTACCCGATCATCATCCTTAGCCTAGACCTTCCCCGTGCCTAACCCGACTTCCTAGACTTCTTCCCTTATCGTTAAACCCTTTATCCTTTTTCTCTAGCTCTAGTAACCAACCAATCACTTGAACCGAGATTAGAATCACCCAAAATAACCAACATAAGCGACCTTCTCCCTGTGGATTCGACCCGACTTACCCTTGCTACCCGTTATAGGACCCTAACCTTCACATCCAAAATTTCTGCGATTATTGCTCGACGATCAAACAAACGGGGGTCACCCAAGATCAAATACGGGAGATGCTCTTCCCGTTTTCCCTCCGAGACAAGGCAAAGTTGTGGTTGAATTCTTTAAATCGTGTTGCGCTTGCTATTGTGGATTGGAACTCCCTCGTGCTTGCATTTTATCAAAAGTAATTCCCTCTGGAGAAGACCGCAATGTTGAGAAGCCAAATCACGAGCTTCCGCCAAAGGGGAGACGAGTCCTTATTTGATGCTTGGGAACGATACAAGGACCTACAACGTCAATGCCCTCACCACGGTATGGATAAATGGTTTATTGTCATGCAGTTTTACAATGGTCTTTACAACGAGTCACGCCAAGTGCTTGACTCCGCGGCAAATGGGAGGTTTGACAATATTTATGTGGAGGAGGCGATTGATACGATCGAAGCTATGGCCATCCATAATGCACAATATGGTAGCTCACGGAATGTTCCTCGAGTCGGTGGTAAGACCGATGGTGATGCGGTGGCCATGCTCAATGCCAAGATGGATGCTATGACCGCGATGATAATGAGTCACATGCAAGCGGGTTCCTCCAACGCTAGTGGTCAAACGGTAGCGGCTATGCATACTTCCAATGACCCGACTTGTGGGTCATGTGGCGTTTCCGGTCATTCTTCCTTAGAATGCCGAGGTATGTACCCTGTTCACGCTTTTCAATCTCACCAAAACAGCCCCTACTCTAACCATTACAATGAAGGCTACAAGAACCATCCGAATTTGAGTTACAAAAGCCAAAATGTCTTAAATCCTTCACCATAACAACCACAACACAATCCCCAACAAAATTTCAGCCCTTACAATAATCAACAACAAAATTTCAGCTACAATAGTGCTCCACGACCATACAACCCTCCGGGCTTTAATCGCCCCAATTTTCAACAACCAAATGCTCCGCCACCGGTGCAAGCCGCTCCGGTTTCCGATCCTATGAGTGAGATGCGAGCCATGATGATGCAAATGGCTAAAACGCAAGAGACAATGATGGCTCACATTCAAAAGAGCGATCAAGCTAAGGATTCGGCCATAAAGATGCTCGAGACGCAAGTGGCTCAACTTGCGTCTTCTAGCAACACGAGGGCACCCGGAGCGCTTCCGTCTCAGCCCAAGCAACCTCACGAGACTGCCAACGCCATCTCCCTAAGAAGCGGAACAAGCTATGATGGGCCACCTATGCCTAATGTTGATGTACCTCCCGTAAAGGTAAGCAAGGTAAGTCCTAATGTTTCCGCTAACGATTTGAATGTTGAGAATGGTGTTAGTGCAGGGTCTACAGGTGGGGCCGAGCCCAAGGAGGCCGTGAGTGGTGGTGGTGTGCACGTGGGAGTGCAACCAACGGAGCCCGAGAAAGAGGAAGCGACAGCTAAGCCGGTCGAGCCGCCGATTCAAATCAAATTGCCATTCCCGAGCCGAGTGGTAAAATCTAAACTCGACTCACAATTCGGTAAGTTCATGGAGGTCGTCAAGGACCTAAAGGTAACTGTACCCTTTACCGAACTCGTTACTCAAGTCCCCGCATATGCTAAATTCCTCAAAGACATACTCACCCGTAAACGATCTTTCAATGAGGTCGAGACTGTTGCTTTTACTGCTGAATGCAGCGCACTTTTACAAAACCAGTCTCCTCCTAAATTGAAAGATCCGGGTAGCTTCTCGATCCCTTGCACTATTGGTACTACTTTCATTGATAAAGCCTTGTGTGATTTAGGTGCAAGTGTGAGTGTCATGCCTTACTCGGTGTGCGAGAAGCTCAACATGGGTGAGTTGAAAGTAACTAATATCACGCTCCAGATGGCGGACTGCTCACAAACGCCCACTCGGTGTTTTGGAGGACGTTCCCGTCAAGGTTGGTAAGTTTTTCATTCCCGTCGATTTCATTGTTCTTGACATGGCCGAGGACTCCCAAATTCCTATTATATTGGGTCGGCCTTTCTTGCACACTGCTGGTGCTATGATAGACGTCAAGAACGGGAAATTGACGTTGGATATCGGAGGTGATAAAGTTACTTTTAATCTTTCAAATGCTTTAAAACGCCCAATGTTGGAGGAGCATGTCTTTGCGGTTGATGTTCTTGATGATTGTATAGACGAGTACTTACCTCAGGTCCTCGAGAGGGACCCTCTTGAGGCCGTGCTCTATTGTGATGATGTTGCAGGTACATTAGGGCGGACGGACGCGGGTAAAGATGCACTGCAGGACGCATTGAGCGCAGACGGAGTTGGCTTTGTCGCAAGCCACGCAATTGGAGTTGCTAATGAAGATGGCCGAGCTGTTGATGACGATGGTTGTGACGATGATGAGAATGACGATGGTAGTGGGGTCGTTTATGACGAGGCCCACGGTTGGTGGTACTTCCCGTACCCTACTGCGCCCCCCGTTTGAAGCTGGTTTGGGGGGACGATTTCATTTGTAAATAAATTGTATGTACTTTATTTCTTTTGAGACTTTTTACTCGTTTTATCCCCCTTATTTTATGGTTCCCGCGTTGATGAGCTGTAGGACACATTGGGGACAATGTTTTGTTTGGTTTGGGGGGAGGAACGCTTTGCTTTTCGCTCTGCTTTTCTTTTTGCATTTTTCTTTTCGTTTTTCTTTTTCTTTTCGTTTTTCTTTTTCCAAAAAAACACAAAAATCCAAAAAAATCTGAAAATTTCAGAAAATCCAAAAAAAATCAGAAAATTCCACAAAAAATACCAAAAATACGTATCCCGAATCGTTGTTTTGAGCTGTTTTTACCTTTTTCTTCCCCGACATCCCTTCCCTTGTTTGCTTTGAGTTTTGGCATGATTTATATTGTTGGATTAGCACTTTCGGGGATGTTTAGACGTGCTTGCAGATGATGGCGTGCTTTTACTTTGTTGGCTTTATCATTCACGGACTATAGCTACTATATTGTGAGGTTTTTTAGCCTCCAGAGGCCGGTTCATCTATCCCGGTCCCCGTGCTTATTGTGAGTAGTTCTCCTCGTGGGGTACGTAATATCAACACGCATAAGTGTGGCCCCTATCCCGTGTTTCCCACGATTTTGTCACTTGTTTATGCATATGAGGCTTTAGTTGATTTTCACATGATTCACCTTTTGTTTATATGCTTTTATCCTCTCATTTTTTATCCTAATACCCCTTATACACATGAGTTTGCTAGCTACATTGCCAAATAGCCTACCCTAGCCTTGCTAGTTACCGCTTTGCTTACTCTTGTGCTTGTCCTACGGGTTGTGATCGTTGCTGCGACTTGCTGATGTCGTGAGCTTGAGAGTGTTGGTGATTATGAGTCAGGATTGCTGTTTCCCCGACCTTTGATGAGGTTTTCCGCAACTTATGTTGGTGTGCTCTTTTTGCTCAAGAAAGAAAGAATACAAAAATCTGAAAAATACAAACACAACACAACACAAAAAAAATCAAAGAAAAAAAAAATGTGTGCACAAAAATGAAGAAGTTGTTGTTGTTGTTGCATGAGTGAGCACTTGAAATTCGTTGTCATGTTGCGTTGATGTGTAAAGGAGACCGATTTGCTGTTTTCGGTCCGTTTTTCATGAGAGTTGGGTTCCGTTTTGGTTGGATGAGCACCTGAGTAGTACGAGTGGTTTCTAGTGGCTTAGCTCCACGATTCCATAACTATTTGATCCACCTTATTACCCTTTACCTCTCTATGGCCTTTACACTCCTCATATCCTTTGTAAGCCCTCATGTTTGGTTAGTTTTTGTGACATTATTCGTGTACGGGAATGCGAGATTCGGTCCACATTAGATTGCGGGCGTGCTTCCACAAGTCGAGTAGGTGAGTGTCATCACATATATCGCCTTGTTCATCATTTGAGTAGAGTGGAAACCGCGAGAGGTCCGTGATTTGATTGCTAGAGAGTCTTTGTTTAAGCCATGCTATTCATTCTGCGCCGTCTTGTAATTCTCATCCGTTAGCTAGCTATTTTCATACGTCCCATGTTGTTTCGGGATTGATTGCCATTTGCTCATGCTACTTGCGGTTTGGTGATTATTTGGGGAAGTCTTCTTATGCTCGCTTTGTCCTCTATTTTCTGTCATGCTTTGTTGCTTGAGGACAAGCAACGGTTCGGTTTGGGGGAGTTTGATGTGTCATATATTTACATACGTATAGCCCCTGTTTTACGAGCTTTACTTCGCGTTTCCCGTGCTTTTACATGCGTTTCGCTTCCTATTTCGCTCCGTTTTGGCTCTGCTGCGTTTTTGTGTTTATTTTGTAGGTTAAAGCAGCTATTCGGAGTTTAGGATGCTATTCGGGAGGTTTCGTGAAGTTTCGTAAAGTTTCGTGAAGTTTCGAGGTGATTCGAGTTGGTTTCGTTGCGTTTCGGTTGCGCACGAGCCTCGTTTCAACAAATGAAGGTGTCCCGGGACCTTGGGACGGGATTTGAAGCTCATATGATCAATGTAGACCTTGTCCCTACCCCTTGGGACGACGTAGGCCTCGTCCCTATGCCTTGGGACGACAAGAAAGCAAAAAGAAACTAAGTACAAAAAGAGCCAAAATGAGCACCAAGCCTGAACTCTACGG
Organism: Dianthus caryophyllus; assembly: GCA_023091065.1. Taxonomy (NCBI): domain Eukaryota; kingdom Viridiplantae; phylum Streptophyta; class Magnoliopsida; order Caryophyllales; family Caryophyllaceae; genus Dianthus; species Dianthus caryophyllus. The sequence goes on along the minus strand of CM041527.1, from coordinate 15,449,783 downwards.
GACACTATTGTCCCGGTCGGGATGACCCTGGCCCGGTCGGGCGGACCATGGGCCCGGGCGGGCGGACTGTGAGACTCTTCGTTGGCTTTAAATACTTGATCAGTTTGGAGGAGCAAATCATCTCTTTTTCGTCTGAAATTTTTAGAGCACTTCATAGACACTTAGAACTACTTTCCATCAAAAATTTAGGTCTTGAATAATTTTCCTTCTTGTATTTCAATTCCCGTCTCGGTAATCGCTAGTTTGATCATCTATTTCGGTTTTGTTGCTTGAATTCATTCTTTTGCTATTGGATTTTCTGATTGGTATTGCTAATTCCTACCCTCTGTAGATACCCAAATCCGCACCTCCCATCAAAAACCCAGTGATGTAACAATGGACTTTTATTGCATGCTTTTATGTTGACTTAAATGGTTCTAATTATGACTAATTCGAGTTAAATGTTTTAAAATGCAAATGAGTTTTCTTTACGGGTCATCACTTTTAGTGTCCTTAGGTTTAGAGTCTAGCTCGTCTCGAGTTCAGGTCCTAACTGGCATGCGCACACTCTTTTTACACACCTCAAGTCTAATTGATCCTTTTACATTAACAAGGTTTGATTCGATTCACCTAAATCCCTAAATTTAGGCCCAGTCGCTAAAACCATCCTTTAGCGTTAGCAAACCCTTAGGATAGCCTCACGGAATGTCCTATTTCACAAAATACTACAAAATACACCCCTTTTTACATTTTCAGGGCTCGGCCCGTAACCGAGCCCGAACCCATGCCTGGCCCGTTTTCCAAGGATCAGGATTGACCAAGTCAAACCCTAAAAACAAACCCTAGCAAACCGTAACTTAGAGCTCAAGCAAGGATATTTCGTATAATCCTAAAAGATATTTGGAAATATACGGAGAAAAGAGCATCTTGCCCGCCCTACCAATCGCAAGGGACATTGCGATTGCAAGTGGCTATCGCAAAGACGTGTTGCGATTGCCTGTGCAAACCGCAAGGGGGTCTTGCGGCTCCCACGTCCGGTTTTATCCCTAGATTTCCTAAAATCTGTCGAACTCTACACTATAAATACAACCCTCCCTTCATTCGACAAACACACAATTTCAGAATACAATTCACAAAACTCTCTCAAAGCCTCACGCATAAACTCCTTTGAATTCTTCATTTTTCTAGTGTTGAATTCTCCCCTTTGAAGCGAAGCGCTGCCAGTTTCCTGATTCGAGACAGGTAATACTTAATCCTACCATGGATTAAGGTCTTTCTTTACTTCTTAGACTAGCAAGGGCCTACATTAGGCTCACCCCGGCTTTAGTACGCGAACCGCTTTTCATAAGGCGGCCATGCACCTCGAATACACACCCTATTCGTAACACCTTTCCAAAGTCGCATAAACAACTGACCTCTCTAAAATAAATCAATGGCTAATTGAACTTTATTTTATTGCATGCATTTAGCAAATCCTCTTATTGCATCTAAATCACTTAAAATGAATTCGTCATTAAATTGAACTGTTTTCGTTAACAAGTTAAGCATGCTTAACTGAGGGTTTTAAACAATCTCTTTTTGCATTATTTTACATTCATATCGCACTTGTACGTAGCGTATTACTTAGGCTCATGTATCATTATTTGCATTATTCTCAAGTCTAGTAGAGGCTATCTTTTGATAGGCTTTTCCAAAAGATCTTTCATAAAAACATTATTTTGATTTATGCTTTAGAAAAGTACCCTCACCCGAATCCGAATCTGGTTTCACAATAACCTTAGACGGATAGGTGTCGACGTGCCTTGAACTCTAAGACGTGTCTTTGAGCATGAGGACACGGAGGCGGGTTCTAAATTTCCCTCATAATTTAGTGGCGGCTCCAAAACAGTTTTAAAGGTTTTTCTTATTTAATCTTTTTAACTTTACGGCCCTAGCAAGACGTCGAGTGGTTCCATGGACAGATCCCGGTACCTACAGTTGGCGACTCCGCTGGGGATAGGTTTTATTTTTAAAACTAAAACTAGCTTTTTCTTTTTAAAAATAAAAATGAGACTTGAACGACTTGAGAACAATCAACATACATGAGTTAAGCATATCCGTTAGAGTCGAATCTAGTCGGATTCACACACAAACACCTTGAGAGGTGGTTCCAAACCTTGCAGCTTGTCCACTCGATAAAGCACGCTCGACTAACCTTCCTCTCACCCTCCACGGCCCAGTAGCAAACTGGTTTGACCGCCCCAGGGCTTCCTTTGTATCCTACATATTATACTATGTAGGCAAAGGGCTAAAAGCACCTGCCAAAGCGTACTCAAATCAGTTGGAGGCGTACGAGACTTGACCAAACGACCAAGAGTCATACGTACAAGTGCGAGGCTATACAATATAGTCCTTTTCAAAATCTGCATATCTTCGAAAACTCACTCAAAATTTTCGAAAATAATCAACCTAACAACTAACCAGCTAACCCTTCTTCAAAACAAAATAATCACGAATTTTGAAACAAACTTTTTTTAAAATTCCTCCTCTTACAAGATTAGCAAAAACCCGAGTCAAAGTCTTCAGACCCCGACTCGTAGATTTCATTCTTTAAGCCTCACTGCTTAAATCTTTTTTTTAACGTTCTCGACTTGACTAAACCCAAGTCGATTCCTTTTACGCATCTATCTTTAGCCTACGACAACATATCGTCACTCGGGCTAAGTAAATGCGAAGCAAAACCTTTTAACATCGAGATGAGCTGCGCGCACGCATTCTCATCTCAAGAACACTCCCAGCTTGTTTTCGAAAACTTCCTTCTTTTCCAAAAATTAAAGAGAGTCCTTTTCAAACGAAATGAGCTAAAAACAAACATAAATGAATGTGTCAGTCGGGTCTGTCAAATAGCTGATGCATCCTATGCAAATGTAGGGGAACCTCAACTGGATACCCGCCGCACTAAGAACCGAGCCGTCCTCCCTTACAAGAAACGAACCTACAAGCGAAAAATGGCCGGCAACGAAGATGTTACCGCACTCCGCGAACAAGTTAACAAACTGACCCTTGACCTTGAAAACCTTTTGACCCACCACCAAACTGAAGTCGATCGAATGGAACTGAAAAATCAAGGATGAGGCAGATAAGCACGTCAAGAAACTCCAGGCTATGGAAGAACGTCTCGGTACTCCGGGAGGTTACTCCATACACAAGGAGAATGAGAGCATCCCCCAGAACATCAGGGATGCACTACCAAGCAAGCTCGCCCTCAGTGACCTCCCAATCTTCCAAGGTCACGAAAGTCCGATTACCCACATCAGGGCTTTCAAATCACAAATGGGCATCAAAGGAGTTGATCCGGAGCACTGGCCATCATTGTTCCCGCATTCCCTCGCAGCCATACCGAAGACCTGGTTCTACTCCCTAAACCCGGAGCGGGTTTCTTCTTTCGAACAAATCACCGTCGAGTTCGATCATCAATACAAGGACAATGATGACACCCAGGTCTCTATCCGTACCCTGGAGGTCCTATCACAAAAAGACAACGAAGGATTCACCGAGTACCTTACTAGGTGGAAGAAGCTTAGTGCACAAATCCCAAATCGTCCAAGGGAGGACGAACTTGTGCCCAAATTCGTCAATAACTTGCGACCCGTGTACCAATTTTACATGCGGTATAGCAACATACAAACTTTCAAGCAACTTACTAAGGTCGGCACCCAGATTGAAGACGACCTCAGAACTGGGACCATGGCCAAGTATACCGGCCATGCATATCAGGGAAGTTCATCTAAATCGACGCGCACTACTAAGAACGACGAGAACCGCACCGTCGCCAGCCTAGAGTCACTTGGTGATTCAGAATCATGTGCAACCTTCACCCCTTCTCCCTTCAAGCCTAGGAGAAACTTCGATCAACTTTACATGTCTTACACTAAGGCATTCAAAAGACTGGTCGACAAGAACTATCTACAACCCATCGGGCCCACTTCTGAACCGCCCGAAGATAAGAAGCCTAAACTGTGGGATTCAAACGCTTACTGTGCATACCACAAGGGCAAAGGTCACGATACCGAGAACTGCTTCAAGTTAAAACATGCTATCCAAGACCTTATCGACCAAGGAAAGCTCGATAAGCCGACCGCCAGCGGTAAGCCATCCAACAAAGACAATCCCTTGGCTAGCCATGCAATCTTTGTGGACTCCGCACCCTTCATCGACTGCTCCTACCTTATCCCAGCCTCCGATGGCCAAATCAATGCGGTTTGGTCCATTGATGATGAAGACGAAAATTGGCTACCCACCGACGAAGTAATAACTCACGTCAACCTACTCGCCAAAGACATCAACAATTTGACGGCTACCTATCAAGCCGAAGTCAAACACCTAGAACGACGCATCAAGAACAAGGTCAATGATCATGTCTCGCTCGACACCCTTAACGCCCTACGATAAAAGGACAACGAAAACTTCGTCACATATCTTGCTCGATGGAGAAAGCTACTCTCTCAAGTCCCGAACCACCCACACGAGGACCAACTTACATCTACGTTCCTCCATAGTTTGCGACCCACCTGGCGTTATTACTTTCACTTTTGCAATATCAGAAACTTCGAACATCTCACCAAGATTGGCGTCCAAATCGAGAAAGACATCACGGCTAATCACGACGATCCCACCTGCCAGGATGGTCTCTCAAAATGCCAAAAGACCTACGCCGTAGACCACCCCACAAGGAAGTTTGACAAACTTTACATGCCCTACGCTAGAGCATTACAAAAGCTAATCGAAAAAGGGTATCTCCAGCCGGTCGGCCCCATCAACGAGCCTCCCACAAGTAAGAAACCCAAGTCATGGGACCCCAACGCCTTCTGTGCATACCACCGAGGCACAGGACATAGCACTGAAAGTTGCCTCAAACTCAAACATGCCATCCAAGATCTCATTGATCAAGGAAAAATCAAAAAGCCTAGGGCAGTGAATATACAAGCCAGCATCGACAATTCTTCTATAAAACACACAACCCACGACAAGCCTCAAGAACAACACCTCAGTGACCTCACAAAATGGTGAAAACCCAAGTGACGACACCTCAAGCAGCAGCACCACCGAAGACGACGAAGAGGAGGAAATTCTTCTAGGATCTAGTTCTCTAAGTGTCGGGTCATCTGTCGACCCATCTTCTAGTTTTAGCTTAGACTTTTTATTTTCGGAGGCTAGCTCCAGCTCTTCTCCTAATTTGTCAAACAATTCTTCTTCTTTAATGAATAATACAGATAAGTTTGCTTATGTCTCGTCTCAAGCTAAAAACAAACAACTAAACAATAAACAACAAACAAAACTCGAACAAACGAACAAAACAACACAACAAACAAATCCGTGCAACAAAAATGAATTAACAAATGAACAATCGTTAACCAAATACATCGCAAACATTTTAAACAACACAACACTGAACCCAGTCGTCGAGGAAACCACAACCATTAACATAGGAACCCCCGAAGAACCAAGGGAACTACAACTAGGCACCTCACTAAGTGAGGATGAGCGCACTAACTTCACCCAGCTCTTAACCGAGTTCAAGGACGTCTTTGCATGGTCATATAAGGACATGCCCGGCATTGACAGAAGCATAGCCGAACACCATATCCCCATCAAACCCGGTTTCAAGCCTATCAAGCAAAAACTGAGAAGACTACGACCCGAATGGTCCCTCATGGTCAAGGAGGAAATCGAGAAGCAATTACAAGCCGGCTTCATTCAAGTCGTCGAGTACTCGGATTGGGTCTCAAACATGGTCCCAGTATTGAAGAAAAACGGCAAGATACGAGTATGTGTCGACTTCCGCGATCTAAACAAAGCAAGCCCAAAAGACGACTTTAATTTCCAGTACCACACGTAGACATTCTAGTTGACAACACCGCCGATCATGCCCTTCTATCCTTCATGGACGGGTATGCAGGATACAATCAAATCAAAATGGCCCGTGAAGACAAGGCCAAGACGACATTCATCACGCCATGGGGCACATACTGCTACACAGTCATGCCTTTTGGCCTAATCAACGCAGGTGCAACCTACCAACGCACCGCGACTACGCTTCTACACGACATGATGCACAAGGAGGTTGAAGTATATGTAGACGATATGATCGTCAAATCCAAGGAAAGAGGCGATCACCTCACAAATCTCCGCAAATTCTTCACACGTCTCCGCCAATACCAGATGCGCCTCAATCCCCAAAAGTGTACATTTGGAGTAAAATCCGGCAAACTACTAGGACACGTAGTAAGCCAAAGAGGCATCGAGGTCGACCCCTCAAAGATAAAAGCAATTATGGCAATGCAACCACCCAAAAACCTAGACGAGATACGAAGCTTCCTAGGTCAAATTCAATATATCTCCCGCTTTATAAGCAGACTAACCATGATATGTGAACCGATCTTCAAGAAACTAAAGAAAACCGATCATGTAGAATGGGATGAAGCATGTCAACAAGCATTCGATAAGGTTAAGGAGTTGTTATCCAACCCCCCAGTCCTAAGACCGCCACAGAAGGACCTACCCTTGTCACTTTACCTCACAACAACGTCAACTGCAATGGGCGCCATGCTCGCCCAAGAAGTCGACGGCGAAGAACATCCGATTTATTACATCAGCAAGAAATTTCTCGATTATGAAACTCGATACGCGCCCGTCGAGAAAAGTTGCTTAACATTAGTGTGGGCATCCAAAAAGCTCCGTCACTATATGCTAGCACATCAAACGAAGGTCTACTCGAAAATGGACCCCATTAAATATCTTTTCGAGAAACCCGTGCCCAATGGACGCATGGCACGATGGACCTCGCTTAGCCGAAGTTCGACATTGTTCACGTTCCTTAAATCCATTAAGGGGCGGCGGTCAGACTTCCTCGCCAATCACGCAGTCGACGAAGAACACATCACCGACACCACATCATTCCCCGACGAAGGAATATACAACATAGATGAAGAACAATGGGAAATGTATTTCGACAGTTCATCAAATTACCGAGGATGCGGGATAGGAATACTACTCATTTCCCCGAATGGCGAACATACGCCCCTTTCAATCAAATTAGACTTTGATGTGACAAACAACGCCGCAGAATATGAGGCATGCCTGCACGGACTACAAAGCGCTCATACTAAACGCAAGGAATCTACGAGTATACGGAGACTCCTCACTAATCATCAACCAAGTATCTGGAGCATGGAAGATACTCAACGAAAACCTCGCATTATACCAAGGCAAAATTCAAGAACTTATCGCCAAATTCCACCGCGTAGAGTTCCTACATTTGCCTCGCGAAGAAAATCAATTCGCAGACGCCCTATCTAAGTTAGCGTCACTACTAAACATACCCCCAGGAATGCAAACCGTTCCCATCGTCGTGGAACGGAGCCACGAGCCCGCATACATATGTGACATCGAAGCCGAGGAAGAACAAAATGAACCTTGGTACCAAGCCATAATCAACCTCAAACGAGACGGAGAATATCCGCCAAATACTGACAAACGTGGCAGACGAGCTCTTCGACTTCTAGCATCACAATTTGTGCTGGAAGCGGACAAGCTACTCAAGAAAACGCCCCAGGGTACACTACTCCTGTGCGTTGACCACAAAAAAGGACGAGAGATTATATCTCAAGTCCACGATGGCGAGTGCGGACCTCATATGAACGCACGAGCCCTATGTAAACAAATCCTCAGGCTAGGATGGTATTGGACCACCATGGAAGCCGACTGTGCAAAATATGTCAAACACGGTCACAACTGCCAAATCTTCGCGAACGTGCAACATGTACCCCCTTCACCTCTATACAGCCTCACATCGCCATGGCCATTCTCGACATAGGGAATCGACGTCATAGGAAAAGTACACCCGGTTGGAGCAGGAGGACACTGCTTCATCCTCGTGGCCATCGACTATTTTACGAAATGGGTCGAAGCCGCGTCATACCGTAAACTAGACACAAAGGAGGTCGCTCGCTTCATACAGAATAATATCATATGCAGATATGGCATACCCCATGAGCTGATCAGTGATCAAGGCTCACACTTCCGAGGAGAAGTCGAACCCATCCTCACCAAATATAACATCCAAATACACAAGTCATCACCATACCGACCCCAAACCAATGGAGCGGTAGAAGCTGCAAATAAAACCGTGGTCACCATCCTCAAAAAGATGATTGACACCTGTCACGATTGGCCGCACAAGATTCCCTTCGCCCTTTGGGGATATCGAACCACAATACGCACACCAACCGGGATGACACCCTACTTCCTAACCTACGGCATGGAAGCAGTACAGCCCGTAGAAATCGAAATGAAATCACTTCGGATTCTGATGGAAGCAGATATACCAGAAGCAGAATGGGCACGCGAACGATACGAACAACTCATTCTCCTAGACGAAAGGCGCTTACACTCACTAAGCACCGTTCGCATGTACCAGTCAAGATTACAACGCGCATACAACAAACGAATCAAGCCACGCAACGTTAAAGTAGGTGACCTAGTCCTCAACCGATTAGGGCCCCGCTACCTGTCGATCCAAGAGGGAAATTCAAACCTAATTGGGCCGGACCATACTTGGTTAAGGAAATCCTTCCCGGAGGAGCCGCAAGGCTAACCGACCTCGACGGTGAAGAATTCAACTTACCCACCAACCTTGATCAGCTTAAGAAATACTACCCCTAGGCTTTAAATAGTTTTGCGATGTATTCAAAAAAAAAAAACACCGCGCACGGATGAACTACGCTCGGTTTGATTCCACGCACTGTGGATACGTAGGCAATCTTGCAAAAGATTCAACTAACCCCACGAACTACGCCGGTTTGATTCTGTGTAAAGCACGGATACGTAGGCAGCCCTTTCAAGGCACAACCGACTTTCTTTGCACGCACGCCTGAAGCTAAAAAAAGTCGAAGGCGATGCACTCACAAAAGGACACGTTCAAAGCTTAAAAAGGTCGAGAACATAGTCCACACAAAATGACACGTTCAAAGCTTAAAAAGGTCGAGAGCATAGTCAACACAAAATGCAAGTCTAAAGCTTAAAAAGGTCGAAGACTCAAAACGAACAAATATATGCAAAATAAGCAAAGAGACGAGACAATAGGCAAACACTTTCTTTATTTAGTCATGAATGTTGAAAATGTTTACATTTTAGATAAAGAGTTTAAAACTAGCTTTCAAACTCATTTTATTCTTTGAACAATTAAATAAGCAGAATTTCTTTGAATAAAACATTTAAAGTCTAAACCTAAGTACTCTTCCTACGACGCTTCGGAGAATCCTCTTCATCTTTTGAAACGTCTGCACGAACAACTACCGAAGCAATCACTGGGTTCGGAATACTCCTCTCGAATCCTGGGGGCTCAATAGGGCCTTCTCTATCCGCATCTTCAACCCTCTCACCCAAGCGATCCTGCACAGTCACCTTAGGCCCGAGTCGTTCTTCAAGTGGCCTAGAGGAAGACGCTCCCACGCTCGAGCTCGCCAAGTCGCTGTAGTCCCGTCTTCCACGCACCGCCGCATGCGCCAACGACGGTCTTGGGCCCGTCTGTTCGCGTCTTCGCATATTCTCCCTATCCTGAGAATCCAAAGAAATACACCACCTCCGATAGAAGTCCGAGACACGAGTAGTCTCAGAACCACGGTGGCCGAGCCCAAGTCACTCGGCTAGACCACCCTTGCACCTGCGTCAATCATCAGGTTGTTGAACAACCGACTCGCATAACCGAGTATCCCGCTATTTGGAATAACCTGAGCTAGGCCAACTCGCCTCATTAACCGATGTGGGTGGATCCACACGCCGCTTCAAATCCACATGACATTATCCCGCTAGCGCGTCATGACCAGATGGTGCCGTGATGTGTCGAATGGACCACCACGACACGACCCACCTTATCATCCTCTCCCGAACGAACCCTTGGAAGTAATTCGCTGATCGCTCCCGAGGCATAGCCCAATAAAGAGTACGAGTAGTCAACCCAGCAGGAACATACACATCACCTCCCGGTGGAGCCAAGACACGAAGACGCTCCATCAGCCAAATCTGCAGAATCCTGGCACATCCACGATACGAGCTTAGACGATTCGCGTGACGGTCGTCCAAGCCTAGTATAGTTTCAGCTAAGATCAAAGCCGAAGGATCGTGGCCCAGCTCCATCTCCTCCATGACCCGTGCATACCTAGCATGGCTATGCACACCATCTTCCATCGATCCAAATAAACAAGACTGATGCAAAGAAGCAAAACCCTAAAGCTCTCCTCCTAGAGCGAGCAGAAATGCTCACGTCATTCAAGTTCATGTAACGCTCGCACAACCGTCGCATGTTCACTACGCCTCCTTCGAACAACTGTCGCAATCTCCCATTATAGCCAAACTCACTCCTAACCGCTACTGGGGTAGTACGGTTAGACCATCCTGCTATAGCCGAAAACTCCTCTAACAACGGGCATATCTCACCCCCCGGGAACCTGAAAACATGCACCCTAGGATCCCAATAATCAAGACACGCGTCAAGAAAATCAATCTCGACGCGCATCTGCCTAAAACCTATGAAGACACCCGCGCCAGTCAAAGACAACGCCCTTTTCTCCGATTCACTGAGGGAAGAAGTCCACCGCTTCAAAAGACCATCAAAATGGTCCATTCTTCAAAAACAACAAAAATATTCTTAAAAATACTACGCTATTTAAGAGAATACACAAAAGCAAAGAAAAGAGTTGAGATTGAATGAGGATTATGCCTCGCACCTCCCCTCTTTATATAGCAACACGAAATCTCGAATTAGGAAAATTCGATGATAAAACCAGCAGTCCAAACCGCAAGAAGGCTTGCGATTGGAAGTGCCAATCGCAAGACCCCTTGCGATTACCTGTAGCATCCGCAACAGATGTTGCGATTCCTAGGAGTGGCTCTATCCCCAAATTTCCATATCTTCGACTTTCCGAATCCTAGTGTACACACAATTACGATGTACATCTTAATTGGGCTCCTTATGTCGGGCCTAATTACAAACAATCACACATGGATCCATCACAAACGATGATCGATCCAACCATAACACATTTCATTTTATAGTCCGTTTTAAAGCTCATTTCGAATTTTTAACGTCTAAAATGAACTTTTTCAAACGTATTCTCAACAAAACGTTTTTCAAAGCAGAGTCTCCCACTCGGGAATCGTTTTTCAAATCTTTTCTAGCTACTAACTAAACAGGTACATGAAGAGACAGAAAGTGCGACAAAAACAACTACTAGTTCAAGTAACAAGAAATGAAGCGACTAAGGATGACGACGGCGGCGAAGCTCGCGACCTCCTCAAGCCGAGCCACCTCTGCCCGACTTTGACAAAGCTCAGCCGCCTGCTCTGCCCAAGCCATCCTCCAGCGATGGGCTGCTCGCCACAACTTTTTGCGGACGTCCTTCGCAACCTGCACAAGACATTTTCAAGCACGTATTACTCCATTTTGCCTTAATTATACACTAAATTAAGACAAACTACGGGGGCTAAACCTCGAACTTGAACTTCCAAACCAAAAACAAGAACGAAGACTCCATTTTGACTCCAGTTTCATTAAACTATAGTCAAACTAAGGGGGGTACTACAAAACCCAACCCAAAAGCTCAAGTTTGCCCTTCGTTAACCACTCGGCCAAACTGGGGGCTTACATAGGATATCAATGACGAAGCCATACCTTTTTCACCTTATCACCCCAACTCTCCATCCCTGCGTCCGTAATCGCCGGCAGATACTCAGGTACGCGGAAGGTCTCCCGTGCCCCGGCGTCACCATGCTCCACCGTCAAAGGGAAGTCTGGGGGCTGGAACGCCAAGTCAGCGTCAGGCACCTGCAACATGAAGCACGACACAACAAAGTTAGGAAAATTTTGTTGGAAAACTAGGGAAAATTTTTGACTTTTTCCCTACACAAGAGCAAGACATACCTCGATGGGTCCACTAGCCAACCTACCCATCGCAAACTCTGCATAATCCAGCTGACGAAGAAGGAGATTATCAGACTCCCCCTCAAGATGCAGCTGCCTTTGCTGCCGACTCAAGACGCGCGTCTCGAAAAGAACCTTAGGTGGATCAAGTGGCACGACGAAGTCAGGATACCTCGTCTGAATTGCCAGACGCTCACCCAAGTACCAAACATACCCATACGGCGTAGCCAAGTACAACCGCTGGGAGTCACGCTCCCGGAAACGCACCCACAACCCCTCAGGAACGTCCGTGTACTGCTCCCATGGACGCGGACGGAACTACAAGAAGAAGAAGAGACACGTGAAACACCTTTTTCAAGCAAAATCATCTAAATACATACTATTTAGAGGGATTCAGTACATACCTGACCACCTCTCAACCGGTTCAGCTGGTCCCGAACGAAGTCGTACGACCAGTCGTACCCGATACGGCTGCACGTACCCCAAGTCCATACTGCAGGATACTTTCTCTCCATCGTAGCTGCCTCTTCGGGCAGAAAGAAAGGGAAGTGACTGTAGATCCAACACTACGCAAGAAACATAAAACAAGTTAGCACAAGTGAACAACATTTTGAGCAGATCAAATGAAGACAAAGAACAACGTACCTCTAATAACAAGCCAGAAGACACGATGGGAATCCTAGACCCCCCATCCATCTTCCGTGGCCTAACAGCATCCATGCAGAAACGGATGCACAAGCCCAGGGCCGGGGACACCCAGTCATATGCCCCGATCGCACTCCAGTCCAGAAGATACATCAACACCGAAGTAGCAGCCCGCTCGCCCTTCTCGCCGAAGTAGGCAGAGCTAACGAACCACCAGAGCCACATACGAGCATTCTGCTCGTCGCTCCAAGCCCCAGGACCATGCTGAGTCTTCCCCTCGAAGTACTCCATGATGTAGCTCGTCTTAACAGAATTAGGCGCCTTCCCCTGATAAGGCACCTCCAAACCAGCACCAACAGCATCAAGCACCGCCTTATCATCGATAGGCGGCGCAAAAGCAAAATCCATGTCACGGTCACCAAAGGTAGACCTGTGATAATAGCATACGAAGACAAAGTGATACCCGCCTCGAACCCCGGCAAATGGAACGTCGTGGTCGTGTCCCAATATCTATCAAGAAACGCCCGGATAACCCTCAAGTTCGCCGTAGTCCGACTATCTATAATCTGAACCCAATGTTCAACCAACGGGCCCAGAGTACACCTATCAATCCTCTCCCTCGCCCCGGGAGTCAAGACATTCTTATACGCCCAAACAACAGACGAAATGCCGGAAAACGTCCTCATATATCCTACTGGAAGCCCAGTAAGAGCCCGATGAGACAAGTGGTGCTCCCGGTCCGCTAACATGGTGTGACCATCCCAATTTTTCGCAAAGGGACGGTCAACACGTGGACCATGACTAGCACGACCCCTAGCACGAGACCCTGAAGCCTGTGAAGACTCACCCTCCTCCATAGCCTCTACCTCTCTCTCCTCCTCGCCTATAGCACCCCCACGATAACCACGGGCACCCATACCTCGTCCACGACCCCTTCGGGTCGGAAATTCGACGGCCCCAGGAGAAGGATCCCTCGCGCTAAAAGTACGACGCAAACTCGAACCGCCAGGAGTCGTAGGCTCCTCAGCACTAGAACCAGTACTCCGACGAGCACGAGCCCTCGTCGTAGGAGGTCCAGACCAATCCTCACCTACAATAAAAACACAAGACAGATCACAGAAGTAACAACAATTCAAAAGAACACCCTACACAGAGCCCTTTCAGGCTCAATTCACAATTTGGCCAACAGCCGCTCTATACACATCAAAATTTCAACTTGATGGTTTCTATACCCCACATTAACCTTCAATTACACCCCGGAATAGTTAATTGCATTTTGGACTTGTCGATCAAAAACCCCTAATTTTGACCTAAGTTCTCCGTATTAATCGACTTTAAACCTCAATTTAAGGGACGATTACTAGCATTTTTCAAAAACTAACGCCATATACATACTATACTAGCCAAGGGGAACCTATGGCGAAGTTTAATTGCAATTCCGAGACCGAAAATCCGGGTCCGATTTTTGGGTCGGGACCATTTCATACGAAAATGGTCCAAGAACGTCTCAAACCATATACATTTCACACATACATTCAAGAACAACATGATACAAGGGAATGGTATCGTTCTCTAGTGATCAAACGGCGAATTTCAAGACAAAAGACGATTTTCATTAAAAACGTCTTTTCTACATTTCAAGGACGATCTAACAATTTACAACATCAAAATACATAAAAACAAGTAAAATGGAGTGTTACCTTGATCCATTTTGAAGTAAAGCAAGAAAAACGAGCGAAAACGATCTAGAAAATCGCAAGGAGCGGTTTTTAGAGAGAAAGAGTCGAAAATGGGAAATGAAGTAGTGAACTCGGTGTTTCCGTGTTTATAATGAGCAAAAAGCCCAAAACCCTAATCGCAAGGACGCTTGCGATTTGGGAAAGGAACCGCAAGGACGCTTGCGATTCCAGAGTTGGGCATTTTCGTGTTTTTCCTATTTTCAGGTCTAATTTGGATTTATAATCCACTTATTGCCCTTCTGGACACCTTCTCACGTTACGTCGCTCGGTTAAGGCGTCACCTAAAGTCCGCCACACTCTTAAACGAGTTTGAAGCACTATACACAACCTTTGCGTATACACTAGACATGAGCATTTTCCTCGGACGATAATTCCCGGCGGACATAAGCACTCTTTTACGAGATGAACACCAGCAAAAGCACTAGCACGAAGCATGAAGCATATACGCTCTTTTTACGAGACTAAGCACGCACGCTCTTTTACGAGACAAGCAACAGCAATAGCACGCAAAGGTATTAGCAGGCAGGCATGCCCTTACGAGTATGCAAGGACCGTCATGTCCCTAAACATGTTTGTCCCTCCCCGGATAAGCCCGGTTCGGAGTCCTAGTCTCACCCATGGACACATACTCCGCGCCGCTGATTGCGTCGAGACTGTAACGGTCCGGATGTTGTCGTGTAGTTTGACTTTCGCTTTAGTCCTAAGCTCAGTCAAACTGGGGGCTCTGTAGATACTCAAATCCGCACCTCCCATCAAAAACCCAGTGATGTAACAATGGACTTTTATTGCATGCTTTTATGTTGACTTAAATGGTTCTAATTATGACGAATTCGAGTTAAATGTTTTAAAATGCAAATGAGTTTTCTTTACGGGTCATCACTTTTAGTGTCCTTAGGTTTAGAGTCTAGCTCGTCTCGAGTTCAGGTCCTAACTGGCATGCGCACACTCTTTTTACACACCTCAAGTCTAATTGATCCTTTTACATTAACAAGGTTTGATTCGATTCACCTAAATCCCTAAATTTAGGCCCAGTCGCTAAAACCATCCTTTAGCGTTAGCAAACCCTTAGGATAGCCTCACGGAATGTCCTATTTCACAAAATACTACAAAATACACCCCTTTTTACATTTTCAGGGCTCGGGCCCAGAACCGAGCCCGAACCCATGCCTGGCCCGTTTTCCAAGGATCAGGATTGACCAAGTCAAACCCTAAAAACAAACCCTAGCAAACCGTAACTTAGAGCTCAAGCAAGGATATTTCGTATAATCCTAAAAGATATTTGGAAATATACGGAGAAAAGAGCATCTTGCCCGCCCTACCAATCGCAAGGGACATTGCGATTGGTAAGGGCTATCGCAAGACGTGTTGCGATTGCCCCAGGCAGCCGCAAGGGGTCTTGCGGCTCCCACGTCCGGTTTTATCCCTAGATTTCCTAAAATCTGCCGAACTCTACACTATAAATACAACCCTCCCTTCATTCGACAAACACACAATTTCAGAATACAATTCACAAAACTCTCTCAAAGCCTCACGCATAAACTCCTTTGAATTCTTCATTTTTCTAGTGTTGAATTCTCCCCTTTGAAGCGAAGCGCTGCCAGTTTCCTGATTCGAGACAGGTAATACTTAATCCTACCATGGATTAAGGTCTTTCTTTACTTCTTAGACTAGCAAGGGCCTACATTAGGCTCACCCCGGCTTTGGTACGCGAGTCTGCTTTTCATAAGGCGGCCATGCACCTCGAATACACACCCTATTCGTAACACCTTTCCAAAGTCGCATAAACAACTGACCTCTCTAAAATAAATCAATGGCTAATTGAACTTTATTTTATTGCATGCATTTAGCAAATCCTCTTATTGCATCTAAATCACTTAAAATGAATTCGTCATTAAATTGAACTGTTTTCGTTAACAAGTTAAGCATGCTTAACTGAGGGTTTTAAACAATCTCTTTTTGCATTATTTTACATTCATATCGCACTTGTACGTAGCGTATTACTTACGCTCATGTATCATTATTTGCATTATTCTCAAGTCTAGTAGAGACTATCTTTTGATAGGCTTTTCCAAAAGATCTTTCATAAAAACATTATTTTGATTTATGCTTTAGAAAAGTACCCTCACCCGAATCCGAATCTGGTTTCACAATAACCTTAGACGGATAGGTGTCGACGTGCCTTGAACTCTAAGACGTGTCTTTGAGCATGAGGACACGGAGGCGGGTTCTAAATTTCCCTCATAATTTAGTGGCGGCTCCAAAACAGTTTTAAAGGTTTTTCTTATTTAATCTTTTTTAACTTTACGGCCCTAGCAAGACGTCGAGTGGTTCCATGGTCAGATCCCGGTACCTACACCCTCCTTTGTTGTTCATTTCATTATATATTCTTCTTAATCATGTTTTCATTATTCTCCCTTGCTTTGATCGTCGTTATTATCATGTGTGAGTAGTTTATTCATCTAGGGAGAAGGGTGAAGTATGGGTTTTGGTTTTGGTTGTATTTGGTGATCATTAGAGTTAGGTTTTTGCTCTTGCTTTGATTGTCTTTGCTTGAATGTGTTTGTTGAATCCTTGATCACGTTTTAGCAAACCTTTAGCACCCTTGAACTTAAGATCGAGAGACTAGTTCTTGGAGAGGCGCGAGACAATCATTAGGACCCTCAATTGTAAGTAGCGAGAGCCCGCTTTTGAGACCTAGAGGTAGCTTAAGACCGAGAGGACGAGCTAAATCCTTAGCAAGTGCGATTACCTACTCTACCCGATCATCATCCTTAGCCTAGACCTTCCCCGTGCCTAACCCGACTTCCTAGACTTCTTCCCTTATCGTTAAACCCTTTATCCTTTTTCTCTAGCTCTAGTAACCAACCAATCACTTGAACCGAGATTAGAATCACCCAAAATAACCAACATAAGCGACCTTCTCCCTGTGGATTCGACCCGACTTACCCTTGCTACCCGTTAGAGTTTGTTCGGTTTATTTTTGATTAGGTGACGCGACTAAGCCTATCAACCAGCCGGCCGGTCGACTGCCGGTCCTTGACCGGCCGGTTCACCCTGCTACTCTGCTTCGTCTTTCTCGCGTGCTACTCCGAAGTACTTCATAGTTGGACTGATTTGGATGCATATTCGTGGATTATTAGCCGCACTCCATGCTTCGCTTCGGTTTGGGGGAGCTCCAACTTAATAATGTGAGCCTTCTTTACTCCTTTACCCTCATTTTCTCGCTTTATTTTCCTACCCCCATATATTGTTTGTCTTTCTCTGCTATTTGTGGTTATGCTGTTTTTCACATTGAGGACAATGTGCAGTTCGGGTTTGGGGGAGGGAAGCTCTTTCGCGCTTTTCATTTGCATTTTTCTTTTTGTGTGCATTTATATAAAAATACAAAAATACGAGTCTTTCGCATTCTTTTTGGTCGTCTTAGAAACCTTTTGTGCAGGATTATCTTTAGTGTCTTTTGAGGTACGCTCTTAGTTGCTTAGTTGAGTATCTTGATTGTGTTGATTTGATATGCTTTGCCTACCCTATCCCATTCATCCTTGAGGTGATTTGAGTAGACTGACTTTTATTTGACATAGGGACATGTGACGTAGACGGGGCGCGTTTCTTAGACCACCCATCCACTTGACATTGTATATACTCGTACTAGTGAAATGGAAACTTGAATTTATGTCATTGTTTGAACCTACTTGTCTTAACTGATCGAGCATTGCACGAAGAGGTACTTGTTTTTGGTTACTGATATTTTGTTAACTCTACATTAGCCAAATGGCCTATTTTTCTTACCCTTTAGACTTAGGTCCCTCATTTGTAGCCCGTCCTACCCTTTGTGGCCTGTTTTTCTTGAGCCACATTATATATATTAAGCTACATTCCAGAATTTATCCTACCCGGGCTGATCAGTTGCATTAGGGATCTTATGTTTTCACGGAGTATTTGGTTGGGAGGGAAGTGGGTCAAGTCCGTGATCGCTTATTTTGTGAGTTGGAGTTATGGGTTGTGTTTTGCGAGTATTCCCGTTAATGCTGCGCTTTCCTACTTGTTTCAAAGTTTTACCGATCTCATTTCAATTCAAAAAGAAAAAAAATCCAGAAAAGAAATTCAAAAGAAAAAGAAGAAAAAAAGAGAAAACAAAACAAAACAAAAATAAAGAGTTGGTTTGTATATACGTTATTTAATTCAATAAAAAGGTCGGAGTATTGAGTAGGAAACGATGTTTTATCATTCTCATGTGGGAGTTGTGGTTCATTTTGATAGACGGTTGAGGAGGAGTTTTGATTGGATGTGGGTGTTGACTTTAGATGCAGTTGTACGCCGTTGAGCTCCACATTTCCAAATGCATTTACCACCTTTTTACCCTCTTAACCCGAGCCTAACATTAAAACCCTTGGAAACCTCGCTCGATGTGATTTTGAGACATTTTGGGTGACGACATGCTTAGTTCGAGTAGTTTTCCTAGTGTCGATATTTGTGAGATTATTTATAGTCTCAGCGTTTTAGTGGATGCATACGGTCGAAAGTCTTTGCATGGAGTTTACGTTATAATGTTCCGCCGTCTTGTATTTGTTCAGTTTGCTCCCTAACTCTTCAATTTATTGAAGAGGAAGCAGGTATTGATATGATTCACTTTTGTATGAGGCGACGATGCTTGTGACTTTGAGTTTGCATTTTCCTGTACTAGTTTGTCCTCGTGATTATGTGTTATGTTTGGGTAGTTTGCTAGAGGACAAGCAAAGGTTTGGTTTGGGGGAGTTTGATCAGTGTTATTTATATAGATTATATGCCCCCGGTTTAGTCGCATTTAGCTTGCATTTATTCGAGTTCATAATTATTTTAAGAGCTATTTGCTTTATATTGCGGTACTGTTGTTCCTCGTTTATATTTTGCAGGTTTTAGCGGTCCTGAGCTAAAACCTAAGTTGATTGGAGCATTTTCGAGAACCGGCATTACGAGACCAAGCTCGAGCTTATACGGAAGCTCGGGAAACAAATATAAGATGAAAAAGATCAAAAGGCCACGAGAGTTATGAAGCCCAATTGAAGACTTGGGCCTGAGTTGAAGGAAGAAGAGCCGGCCCAACATCTGGGTCAGGCCGGTCCAGTCAGGCCGGCAGCCGGCCGGCCGGCTATGGGTCTTTTATGCGCGATTTTGATTTAATCCGAATTGTTTTGGATGTTTGGCATATATATACTCTTAGGACGGGATTGAAACAACTTATGCTTTATTTTACAGTTGAATTTTAGGTTTAGCTACAGCTTAGTTTTATTCTCTCTTTTTACATAAACTCCCAAACTTAATTAGTCAATCTCAAGATCAATACTTTGCAATTCAAGATTTACTCCAGGTTTAATTCAATCGTTCTTATTTCTTTTATCATGTTTATTATTATTGATTGTTTTGTTTGCCCTTTAATTATGCGTAGCTAATTTCCTTATTAGGGTTTAGGGTGATTTGTGAGATTGGTTCAGGAACATGTTTTAATTGCTTAAATTGATTGAACTTGTGCAAGTTGACTTCTTCCTACGCGTTTTTATTATCAATTGAATTTAGGGACGCCTTAGTTGAATTGAACTTAGGTTGTTTTAATTTAAGATCGAAAGCCGAATTAAAACTAGACTTACGCGTATTTGATAAGTTAAGTTTAGTAAGTTGCGAGAGCCCGCTAAATTTGCTGAAGGTTAATATTGACTCGAGAGAGCGTATTCTTAAACGTAGTCACTTGCATAGCTTTAATTGATTGTTATTTCCTTTTGAGTTGAGTTCCTGAATTAGTGTCACATTGATCTCGATGCCCTAATCTCCCTCTCATATACTTTTATTACCCTTTTATCCACTGTTCTTAGTTTAGACCTCTTCTTACACACCGATTTGCTACCCTTGAGATTAGCCTAGTTTAGCTAAGCGACCTTTTAATTGCACTGTCTCTCTGTGGATTCGACCTACTGCCACTAGCTACCAGTTAGTTGTCCTTAGGTTTATTTTTGATAGGCGACTACGACTTAGTTTCATCAACTATTTGAACTTTTGGGGTTCCAAAATTGTCTGAACTATTGTGGGCTGTCTGATTTGAAGAAGACTGGAAATTTTTTCACTTGGTCTAATAAACAAGATGGGGTGAAGAGGGTGATGAGCAAGATTGATAGGGTTGTAGTAAATGATGAATGGGGGAAGCTATTCCCTGATGCTCATGCTGATTTCTTACCTGAGGGGATCTTTGATCACTCACCATGTGTGGTACATCTTCAAGGAAGACATGTTACCCAAAGGAAAGCATTCAAGTTCTTTAATATGTGGACTAGGGACTCTGAATTTCCTTTAATGGTATCTTCTAAGTGGGATAGAAACATAGCTGGTGTGGCTATGTATAGACTAATTTGTAGACTGAAGAGCTTGAAGGGACCTTTAAGAGGATTAAATAGAAGGAAATACTCAGAGGTTGAACAGGCCTATGATATTGCAAGGCTTTGGCTAATGGATCTTCAGATGAAATTACATGGTAACCCAATGGATATGGAATTGAGAAAGATGGAAAAGCATGCAGGGATGGCCTGCAAAGAATTACAGGAGAGGAGAGATAGCTTTCGGAGACATAAGTCAAAATTAAAATGGTTGACTGAGGGGGATTCCCAAATCAATAGTCACAAATTCCCCTAAACCTTAATTAGGAATTTAGCTACTCATAATAAAAATCAAAGCTAAACAATCAATAATAAACATGATGAATAAATAAGAACAATTAAAATAAAACTGAGATGAATCTTGAAATAAAAGCAGAATACCGACGATTACAAGAAATTAAATCCCAACTTAAGATCTAAAGTTTTTTGAGAGAAAAAGAGAATTTCTAAAATAAACCTAAAAACTGTAAAATAAAGCATAAGAGAATAAGTTTCGCCCTAATAGTATTTATATACAAATTACCAAAACAATACGGGTTAAATCAAAATACGGTGTAATATGGCCCTCAGTCGACCGACCGGCCGCCGGCCTGGCTGGACCGGCCGGTCCCAATCAAGTGGGCCAGGCCTTCTTCAAATCCGTTCAAGCTTGTAATCCATTTGGGCCTTGATCCTTCGTGTTCTTAATCGTATCCCGAGCTCCCGTTTGAGCTCGAGCTTGGTCTCGACGTCTCGGCACTCGTGCATGCTCCACCTAACTCGGGTTTTGGCTCAGGACTGCCAAAACCTGCAAAATATAAACGGGAACAGCAGTACCGCAATATAAAGCAAATAGCTCACAAAATAATAACAAACTCAACTAAATGCAAGTTAAATGCGACTAAACCGGGGGCATATAATCTATATAAAAGGCACACATCACGTACCTACGAGAGATTAGACAGGCAAAGCGTTAGCTTCTAAGGACTGGTTGCAATGGTTTCCAGACTCGGGAGTTAAACATATTCCTATTCAGCTGTCGGACCATGCTCCTATTGAATTTTCATCAAATTTAGTGGAATCTAGGATTTTGAGACCCTATAAATTGGAAGCTTTGAATTTGACTTTTGCAGAAGTAGATAATATTGTCCAAGACATTTGGGAAATGACTATAAGAGGAAGTCCTGCTTCTGTGTTGATTAAGAAATTATCTATGGTTAGGAATGCGTTAAAAACTTGGTCCTTGAAAAAAAGAACGAATGGAAGCAGAAATGGTCGGACTTTGATAATGAATTGTCAGACGCATTGGAGGATTGTTTTTTGGGGAAGGGGGAGGAGACTTATGAAGAGGTGCACTACAAGCTCTTAGAATTTACAAAGACAGCATCAACTTATTGGAAGTAGAGAGCAAAATTAAAGTGGAATATTGATGGCGATACGTGTACTAAATTTTTTTTTTTCAATTGGGTCAAGGGAAGGGCGAGCTCTAACTTTATTTATGGTGTAAAAAAGGATGACGGCTCCTGGACGTATGATCAAAAAGAAATAGGAGGTGCTTTCAGAGGGTATTTTAAAGGTATTTTTAGACCTTCAGTAAGTCATCAAGATTTTACAGAGTATAATTCTCGGTATGAGGATCTTTTTATGAATTCTCGGTCAAGACTGAATTCATCAGACGTTGATGTCCTTAAGAAACCATTTACAAGGACAGAGGTAAGATCAGCGGTATTTCAGCTTGGTGCTCTTAAATCGCCAGGACCATATGGGATTCCGGCCGGTTTCTTCCATCACTATTGGCATATTGTTAAGGAAGAGGTGACTAGGGTTGCTCTTACTGCTTTAACAACGGGGAAAATTCCTTCTCAGATTAATAGAACAATGATTGTCCTCATTCCGAAGGTTGATTGTCCTGAAACTGTGAATCATTTACGTCCGATAAGTCTCTGTAATGTGGTAATGAAAATTATTACAAAACGTATTGCTAATCGTCTAAGGAAAGTTATGAATAGTCTTATTGGTGAATTCCAAAATGCCTTTGTCAAAGGGAGGAGTATTAGGGATAATATTATGATTGCGCATGAACTTTTGGGAGCGGTCAATAAGCACAGGAAAGGGAAGTCAAGTCGGATGGCTCTTAAAATAGATATGAGTAAGGCATACGACAGAGTTAATTGGAACTTTATACGGATGGCGCTGGTTAGTATGAAGTTTCCACAGGATTGGATTACTTTGATTATGGAATGTGTTTGTTCGGTTAATTATGAGGTGATGCTTAATGGTAGTCCGGTGGAAAGATTTAGGCCTTTATGTGGCTTGAGACAAGGAGATCTGCTTTCCCCCTATTTATTTGTAATTTGCACGGAAATTCTATCGTAGAATATGATTAATGCACAAGAACTTGGAGGATTGAAGGGCATTAGAATATCAACACAGCGCCAGAAATTTCACATCTCCTTTTTTATGACGATTCCCTTTTCTTTATTCAAGGTAATGCTAATGCAGTTCATTGCCTAAGAGACATTTTGGATGTTTATTGTGAAGCCTCGGGACAAAGAATTAACAAGGAGAAGTCGAGTATAATTTTTAGTCCTAGTAGCTCACTAGAATTCGCAAGGTTTGGGTTAAAAGATTTTGGTGCTAAACCAAGTGTAGGCATGGGCTTTTATTTAGGAGCACCTTCTGCGTTGGGATCTTCAAAAAAACAGACTTTCCAATATATTATTGAACGTATTAAGAAAAGAATTAGTTCTTGGAATAGTATTTTCTTGTCTCCTACTGGTAGACTGACTTTAATTAATTCTATCATGTCTAGCCTTTTGGTGTTCTCTCTATCGGTATTTAAATTACCGGTAAGTGTGGCCAATAAAATTAATTCTTTATTGGCTCATTTTTGGTGGGCGGGATTGAAGGAATCAAGGACTGTACACTGGTGTAGTAAGAATTTCCTATCCATGCCTAAATCGCAAGGGGGTCTAGGTATAAAGAATGTCGTATGTTTTAATCGCAAGGGGGTCTAGGTATTAAGAATGCTGGTAGACTGACTTTAATTAATTTTATCCTGTCTAGCCTTTCGGTGTTCTCTCTATCGGTATTTAAATTACCGGTAAGTGTGGCCAATAAAATTAATTCTTTATTGGCTCATTTTTTGTGGGCGGGATTGAAGGAATCAAGGACTGTACACTGGTGTAGTAAGAATTTCCTGTCCATGCCTAAATCGCAAGGGGGTCTAGGTATTAAGAATGTTGTATGTTTTAATCAGGCGTTACTAGCTAAGCAGGCTTAGAAAGTTTCGGTTCAAAAGGAGACACTTTTAAGTAAGGTTCTTACTGCTAAATATGGAAATCTGGACCCTTCTACTGCAGGATGTTGGAATGATGGGAAATTAGGGGGTTCTTGGATATGGAAGGGCATTGTCTTGGGATGGGAGCTTATTCAGTCAAATCTGGCATGGAAAATTGGTTGGCATTCGGATGTCAAAGTTTGGACGGATAAATGGGTTAATGGGCTAATCCTAGTGCCAAAGATTGGAATTGATCATACTATTATGGCTGACTGGACAGTTAGTTCATTTATGAACGGAGGGTCCTCCTGGAATGAAAACCTTATTAGATTCGTGTTTGATAAGGATTGGAGTGATCGTATTATTTCTATTCCCTTAAGTCTTGAGTCTCCTAAGGATACTTTTTTTTGGATGAAGAATCGTACAGGAATATATGATTCAAAGAGTGGTTATGGGGTATCTTTGGAGCCTTTCTTTTTAAACCATGCCACTAGAATTGACCTATTTCGATCGTCAAAAAACTACAAACCTTTCTATAAGAAACTTTGGACTCTCCCTGGCCCTTCAAAGTGGAAGGTTTTGGTTTGGAAAATACTTAATTCTTGTTTGCCTTTGGGGGAGGAATTTCATTGGGGAAGGAATTTCAGAAGCGGAATTGGAAGGAGAATCGTTTTACTAACTTCTAGCCGTTGTGTAAGAAAGAGGAAATTTTAGAAACATACAACCATCTGTTTAGGGATTGTGAGCTTGTCAGAAGATTGTGGTTGGGAAGTGTACTAAGTATCAGAATTCTGGAAGTGGAGTGTAGTCGATTAGATGAATGGGTAAGTAATTGGCTGATTTTCCTGGGGAAAGAAGGGAAGAAACGGTTGGATGTGTGTCTTTGGAAACAAGTTCATTTTTTGGGTATGTTATGGACAATCTGGATTCTAAGGAACGATGCAAAATTCAACAACACAGCCATTAATCCTTTACATGCTATGTCGCTTTACCATTCTATTACCAAAGATGTACTGATGGCGATATCAAATTCGAAATTCAAGGGGAATAAGCGCAGGGAACGTGATCACATGCTTGGTGAAGAGGATTTGGGTGAATCTCAAGGCAGGTTTGATCTTTCTTTTAATATTGCAGGTGAATCACTGTGTTCGGATACAGGTACAATTTTGGTTGACGCTTCCTGGTTTAAAGATGGAAGGGCGGTAGTCATAAAACTAGAATCAAGGTGAATGCGTATTGAGACGAGGACGGAACAGTTACCTCCACATCCATCATAGCGCATCAAATTGTCTACAAGCGATAAATTCAATTGCAGGACTAGTAGAAAGAAGTCATCTAATTCTAAGTGCCTCATTGACGGTCTATATCTCGATTAATTTCCTGTTTTCTTGGTAGGATATAAAAAATGTAGTTATCCCATTTGTTTCTCTTGCCAAAAAAGAAAAAATCAAAGCTTACGACTCCATCCCAAAATAAGTGTCCCCTTTTCTATTGAATTTCAATAAAACAAGGGACACTTATTTTGAGATTGAGGGAGTAGTACAATGCCCATGCACAAGAGCTGAAAACTATTTGTTTAATGACAAACTTATTACGTAGGACCATGCATGAATAACATGATGCAGTTTGTTTATGTCTACAGTTGAATCTCTATAAATTTTACAAGTAAAATGCAAAATTTCTAAAAATGAAAATTTGCAAATTTTTGTGCAGTTATCACTTATCACACCAACATTGTAGTATAATAGTACTTACATGAGACATTGCGACTGGATCATCTCCATTTACAAGAGATCTCCTAAAATAACAAAGTCGAAAGGTGAGTTGAAGGTTACACCCTCACCACATTTTCGGACTCGTTATTTGAGGAATTAGACACTCCGATAACCGGAGAAGATCCAGATTCGCCAATGATGACACCCTACTAAAAAAATGACCGACCTAGAGTGTTCAATCAACTTCACTAAACAATCGACAATATCGCCTATCTCAAGTCGTTGCCCTTCCCACTTGAAGAAAACGTTGGTAGAGGCCTGTCGAAAGATTTGTCGATAAAAAGTGTCGGGTCAAAATCTTGAATCGATGGTTGAACTTGAGTTGCACTCAACATGAGCAATGGAAGACGGAATTCCCAAAACAGCTCGGTTTTTTGGAGGATTTTCTTTTACCAGCATCGCTTCTACCGGATAATGAGCCCAAGGGCGAAATATCAATCCTGTTCAGCAAGCTGGTCCTGGGAGGCTCGAGAACTACTCTGGGCATTGTTAAGGCCCATTGCATTCCCCAAATCGCCAAAGGTCTCATGTATATTAGGGACCGGAAATGACCATCCATTGTCCACCCCTCCGGTGTTTGGAACCAATATCTGTACAATGAGAAACAAGTAGGGAATAACATTAGTTGTGATTGGATAGACATAGTATTAAATCTCACTAATGACCCCATCAACTGTCGCAGTTTTATATCACTAAATACAGCCAATGTCGCTTCAAATCACGGTAAAATACGGTCACTGTGATCTACAAAACCTTCATTATACGATTGCATTTCGGTGTCACACCCTATATTTAAAACCATGGATAGAATATTAGCTGGGATGAACAGGGATGGGAACAGGAGAGAGAACAAACCAAGGTTGTTTTCTTTCTGAAATTTTCTTATGTCAGGAAGATTTCGATTTGACATAAATAAAGGAGAAATTATCAATCAAACATCCTCAAATTGGAAAAAAATGCATCTTACGATTCTTACCCATAGCCTTCTTCTGACCAGCCTGCAATAAATATTCCTTCGGCAGTGGTGAAAGCCTGCTCCTTCATTCCAGAAAGAATCTGAGTGGCGGCCACCGCGTAAGTAACACCAGTCCAGATTTCACGAGATTGCATGCAGGTCTCGTCTATCTTACCAGTGGGATGCATTCCGTTAACAGCACCCATTCGACCACCCTTAACTTTCATAACATTGTAATCAAATATTTTCTGCAAAGTGCTTTTGATTTTGTGATCATCAAACAGATTAGGCAAGCCTGAAGATGCCGTATACCATTGACCAGCTAGTTGGTCTGCTTGGATAGATTTACTGTTACTACTCGATCCAGAGTCATAGTTAAAATAAGAACCGTTCCACAGCTTCTTTTCGAATGCGACTTTAGCCTTTAAAAATTTCCTCTTACATTTGTCACCGAACACCTGATCACCTAGTTGGAAAGCCATCGCAGCGCCAGCTTGAAGGGCAGCAAGCCACAAACAGCCACAGTAAGCACTGACACCATGGACCGTCCATGTATCGTATGTCTGATCAGGGAATCCATCATTTTCTATGAGACCGTCATTGTCTCGGTCGAACTGCTCCATATACTCTATGGCAGCACGAACCGAAGGCCAGACATCGTTTCCGAACGACATGTCTCCTGTTGCAACAAAATCCCTATACACTTGTAGCACAAACTTGGGGTTTAAATCTTTCCATTTACTGGTGTCATGTATGTTGTATGCATTCATCTCGTGCCACGGGTCATGTGTTCCTAAATCATGGGGGACAGCTCCTCGTACCTTACGGATTCCGGAGTTGCCTTCTGCTAGGTACCTTACTTTTCTGCCATCTTCAGATAAGACGGCTTTTGCAAATTCACGCTGAATGCTTAATTCAATTTTCGGAAATAAATCAAGTAGTGCAAAGGATGCATAGAAGTGCACATCGTAAGTGCACCACATAATGTACTCCACTCCCTCAAGGTACAGAAACCTACCCACATCACTACAATCATCCTGGGTTTCCACCAAAGGACGCCCATTCAAGGTTACACCTGGGTTTCGGCAATCCTGCTCAACAGCATCGGCGTCATCAGAGCAACTTTCACTAATATTTTCCACAACTGAATCATTAGTTCCCAGGTCTGCTGAAGCTGCTATGATATTTGTGTTCTCTTCAGCTTTCAGACGTGCTTTATCACCTACCGAACTTTCAACTGGCATGGAAGAGTCTGCAACAACCACCATGATTGATTTTCAAACCGTGGGATTAAAACAATATTAAGCTACTTTCATCATGTGTTTCATGAAGTAGCAACATAAGCACATAAATTATTTGTGTGAAATAATACCTATCCAAATAGTTCCTCCTGCTACTAGAAAGTACAGTTCATTGAACAGAGTAAACTTATACCTGCAAGAAGAAATAAAATTTAGCTAAGCATATAAATATGGAAAGAATGAACTCACAAGGACACAATCGTCTCTAATGGAAAGGTAATTCAGAAAACAATGACATGTTACAAAGCGGCAGCAAAGATAATGTATTTAATTTTTAATGCAAATGAACACTCAGACAATTGTACAACAGAACTAAGACACAAACTCAGCAAAAAGGAAAAAATGCAAGCTTAACTTCCAAGGACAATTGTTACTCACCATTCTGGTAGACTATCATCCTTGAGAACAGGATCTTGCCAATTTTCAATATCCTCCTCCCATCGCTTATAGTCTGGCAAGAATCACATTATGACATTACCAAGATGATCAAAAACAAAGCATACGATTCATTAGCGACTGGGTACTAAAAAAACAGATAAAGTTCATTGTTATCATACATACTGGTGAGTGCATAATGTGCCAATTCTTCAGCAGACCCTGGCGATGTACCAAAATACCTAGTATATCGCCTGCAATAATTAAACGTGGTAAGAGAGAGCATAAGCAGAGGACTTGCGGAATTAGTTATGAGATATAAACAGAATACACAGCACATATTTGCTATACTTGTAGAGATGAATACTAACTCAAGAGACTTGATTTCACCTGTGATAAGAACTGCCTTTTGAGAATTTTACTTTAGGGGATGACCATGCTACACTGAATGCGACAGTACACTTTCCATGAGGCTCTACCCATGTAGAAGCTGAAACAGCAGCACAAAGTGTTTCGCCGGGTAAAGATGGCATGCTCCGTCCCGCTTCAAAATTATCACGATCGAATTGTCCATCCTTCAAAACAAGCAAAGCAAACACTAAGAAAAAATCATTTATGTACACATAACCCAGTAGCATACTGCACACCACAGGAAGACCTGACTTATATGCTAACTGAGCGGCTTTACGGGCATGTTCCTAAAAAGCTAGTACAGGGGTAAATGCAAGGGTCATAAAAAGCTAAAAAGGCTAAACCACTAGTGTAATGAAAATTTCATCTACATCAATAACATCGATTTAGTACACAGGTACCTGTTTCATTTTTGTCCACATATCCTTGGCTGTGATACGGCTACCCTCCAGACCAAAACACGGCAGAACAGTTACATTTACATTCTGTGTTTCGATGGCAGCAATAGAGAAAGTCACTGGTGGGTTGCCCCTTGCAGTCCTGCACGATCATCAAGTCAAAAGCCTCCTTTCTAAGAACAGTAAACTAGGTACAATTTAATCAACATTTTTAGCTACTTTGTACTGTGACATGTTTCAATGAGATAAGTTCTCAAAAACAGATGCACATTCGTAAAATCCAAAATTTCGCATGTAAAGAAGCTTCATTCAGCTCGTAGTCAGCTCAGGCTATAAGTTGTCTTTGTATCAGATTCAGCCATTATAAATATGACACTCATTCTCTTACAATTCTTGTAAAATTTGCAAAACCAATGATCAATCAATCATATGTAGCCAGTAGAGTTAAGTTACTTGCTTGTGATGTAGAAGGACACCAGAGACTCCGTCTTTGCCTCTACAATTACAAAGCCAACACACAGCATCAGTTGACAGTCGAACAAAAGCATTTGTATAAAGAATCAGAGCAATATCCACTCACATGAATGGTTCGTTCACATGATCTCCAGAAAGATGAGTGACTCCTCCCATTGAATTCTGTCATAGACGTACACAATTGATTGAGAATCTATGCTTATCCAAATAGTGTGTAATAAAACTGTGAATGCATGGCATACTTACAGCCCAAGTCAAGAGAAGGCTGACTTTGGCCCTTTCCTTTCCCGTGTTCACCAACTGCATTAAAACAAAAGTATTACAAAATTAAGAAGACGTCAACTACAATGAACGCACGATCCTGAACTTTAATTGACCTACCGTGTAAACAAAGACAGCTGTAGGAAGGCTGCTATCCATGTAGTTATGTGGTATGAAGGGCGATATTTGCCGGCAAGAAATCTTTAGTTCAGGATCTGGTTCACCTGCATAAGTAATATGTTAAACTTCAGTGAAAAAGTACCTTCTAAGTTCTAAGCATTCAGTTAGTAAAACGAAATAAATGTAGTTACCATCATATATAGTCCATGCCCTTGGAAATAAAGCGTGATAGGATGAATGCTGGCCAGTCAAATTCCAGCCCCAGGAAGATAAACCCTGATAACCACATTTTCTGCAAATATATAGGAAAGGAGCTCAGCTGACTAAATAGGGTCAGACGTAAGGTCCTGCTAGACGACTTTTGTGTTTATGAAGGACAATGACCAGTTGTGACGTCAATATATAGAATCTACTAACCACACTGTAATTTACATTTGAAGTTACTACTAACAATTGGGGATTGAAACACTGCCGCAGTTTAATCATGCAAGAAAACTGTTGTACTGAGTGGAGTCCCAATATAAAGAATGTGAGACTTTTTCTCACATTATGACATGTTTTAAATTTCATCGAGGCACCCTTCCAGGCAGACTGCATAGGTGTATAGGTGTACCTGACACTCCATAGGTGTATCTGACACTCCAAGAGCGTTTACATAGCTTTACTAGGTCACTAAAAGTGTGCAAGCGTCATAGTCACAAAAACAACTAAAAAACAAAACAAAACAAAACAAAACAAAACGAAGATAAAAGCTAAAACGACTAGTAATTGGTTCCTGTACGATCTTGCTGATCAATCATCACAAGGAGTATAAAGTCAATTTGCTCTATTTTTTTACTCCGTAATATAACTTCAAGTTAATCTAAGATTACAAATTATTTTAGGGCCATTCAATCATTAACTCTCATCTAACGGCTAACTCATAGACCATGGCGACCAATAGTCAAATGATAAGGAAAAAAGAAAAAAAAAATGACGTGTTCAATTAGTATTTCACAACCAAGTATTTAACTGCCTCCACAGAATTCAAAGTGATAAAAATCTTTAGGTTAGTTTGTCAACTTACCCTAAACTTTCATGTTGCCCAGGCGCCAAGACAGATGCATACTTTTTATTTACTCCTTCACGAGAAATAAAAATCTGCAATAAAAAAGCAACTATATTAATACTATTGAACTCAATCTTAACAATTAGGGCCGTCTTCCATTAAAAAACCCCGCGAAACTCCTTATGTACTTCTAGGTTTGAGCGAAACTCCTTCACGAGAAGTAACTTTCCCTCTCAAATAGAAAGGACAACTTATATTGAACATCTAGGTTTGAAAGAACATAATATATTAATATCTCATTATTGATTCTTTCAAAAATCCATACTCAACCAACTTCTTCATATTTCAAGAAGTACAGAGCTAAGAAGTGAACTGTGCGATAGTTGTAGCCTAGTTGATTATTTTTTTTCCTGTTTGACAAGGTATCCTGGTAAACACTATCCCTAAAATCTTCATTGCTACAGCCTACAGAACCGAAATGACGCAGCATAGCTCACACCATCCCAGAAACTCGATAAATATACCAATTATTATTGATCACAGTTAAGGAAGAAACAATGGCTAAGTAAAGTCGGCAAACAGAGTCAACAGAAGACAAACAAAAATATTGGATAGAGCTTTACAGAAAATTGATCAGCCATGACTGGAGAAGTGTCACATAAACCGGGAACAATTTGCCAGTGCTTGAACTCTCCCCTGAAACCTCTAGATATACTACCACTCCTGGAACACAAATAAGCAGCAACACAGAAAATTAGCCACAACTAAAAGTACAAAAAGACGGTTTTCATAAATGGGGGCATGATATATATACCCCATCCCTCCAAGTGGTACTCCTTGAGATGCCGAGGGCTTCGTCTTTTCTTTGCTGAAAGGGTCAATCGGAGCTTTCTGTGTCAACGATAACGAGGAGTTAGTAATCAATCAAATTTCATTGAACCACAAACGATACAAACAACCTCAGTTAGACATTAGAAGGAAAGTACCCTTCCATATGACGCCTCTTCCCTGACATACGACCACAAGCGGATTCCAAGCCGAACCTAAATTAATCAATGACGATGTTGAGATCAAATAAATCCATTTCAACGACGATGTCGTAAAAAAGTTAGATGGCCAAAAGTTACCAGCTTTATGGCCTCCATAAAAGTAACACTAAATTCCTTGAGAAGGTTAGCATGGCTGTTTAACCTTCTTCTCCACGCGTGTCGTGGCGGAGCGGCGCTGTCGTAATCCAGCTACACACAAACAAATTGATATCACCGAAATTAAAAACTACTAATAATTTGAACTCCAAATTATACATGAACTGCCAAAATACAATCATAACAAAATGAATAGCTTAATTTCGAAAATCCCAAATGATCATAGCATAATTCAATATCAAAAAGAAACTAATAAATTTCAATCAATAACCATAATTTATAACAATAAATTCAAACGAATAGATATCATCGCAAAAAAAAAAAAAAAAAAAAAAAAAAAAAAAAAAAAAAAAAACTAATAATAATTTGAACTACAAATAATTCATGAATAGCCAAAAATACAATCATAACAAAATCAATAGCTCAATTTTGAAAATCCCATAGCATAATTCAATACCAAAAATAAACCCCTAAATTAATCAAATCAAATCAAAAATTGAAACGAATAATGAAATTGATGATACTCACCAACTGTAGAGTGATTTTACTGACATATTCTTCTGGAGGCCACGAACTCTTTCTACAGTGAAAAATCGTCCCACTCACCATTATTTTTTCTCCCCAATTTTATTTCTCGGAAACCCTAAATTAAAATCGAACAAACTACATTTCCAGCTATATTCAACTCACTTTTCTCAATCACTCATTACTTTTTTTGGCAGAAAACAGCAACTGTTTGGTGTTCAAAAATAGAAAAGTCAGCAACAACCACCTTACCTACCAAAAAAAAAAAGCACAATTAAAACCCTAAATTGGCGACTTTTACACCGTTGAATTTCAATTGAACGTGATTAAATTGTACGGATTGTTGAAATTAGGGATTTGGTCATGAATTTTGATCGCACAATCGTCGATTTTGCCCCTAATTTATTATTGATTTAATTAAATTATTTATTTATTTATTTTTAAAGTAATAAAAAAAAATGGAATGGATGACAAGGATAGATGTGAACTAAAATGCCGCCAAGTGTTGTTCATGACTTTCCGTACTTCTGTTGTTATATAATGCGAAATATTTAATTTTTTAATAATTGCAGTATTTAATTGAGAAAGTAAAGAATTTGAGGACCAAATTTTTTGGTGCATTTTTAAATTACTTTTGAATAAGTGAAGTGTGACATGAGAAAAGTACGATTGGATTTGGTAAAATCAAAGTGTATGGAAATAGTATATCGACTACAGCTTTATAATTCCATAATATTCCCGCATCTTCTATATATATATAAAAAAAAAAAAACTATAATTGTATGAAATAATCAAATACTATTAATGGTAATGATTTTGACATAAAAAAATGAAAAAAAATAATGAAAGTACTGAAGTCAAAAAGAAATGAATGAGGAATTTTCAAAATAGTATTTCTCCTGTGAGCCACAACTCATACAAAATTAACGTGAGACCAAAGTACAAATTGTAGTTAAAAGGGTACAAAATCATGAAACAAATCTACTAAAGTCACTTACAGGGGTACTAAAAAAAATTTAGAAACAAATTGATCGTAATTATCACGTAAATAGTACAAAAGCTATATAAACGGGTACAAATGAGATGGACTTACAATAACTTTATCGTAAGTACTGACTTAAACAAGAATTTATGTTTTCAAAAAATGAAATTTTACTACTCGTAGAATATATCATACTATACATCATCCTTGCAAAACACACAACCGCTTTCCTAATTAAAGGATAGGAAAGCACCCCTTCTCCCGAACTTCTCGAGCATATTAACTTATAACCAGTGTGTTTTGATTTGACTCGTAAAGAGTATATTGTCTTGACTCGTAAAGAGTGTATATGTTTTGGCTCGTAAAGAGTGTATATGATTGGCTCATGTTTTTTAGCGTTCTTGATTATGCTTTACGTTTGAATGTCTTGTGCTTGATGCTGTTGTCTAGTGTTGGTGTTAATGTCTGTGCTTACGTTCGTTTGGTGGTTGTGCTTTAAACATCTTGCATGAGGCGGTTTTAAGGTGTTGTTGAACCTGTTTTCGTGTATGGCAGTGTAAGGTATTGTTGAACCCTTTTTGCGTGATGCAGTTTTGACATGCTGTTAAACCGCTTTTACGTGAGGCAGTTTGAGGTATTGCTAAACCGTTTTTTGCGTGAGGCAGTTTGAGGTGTTGCTAAACCGTTTTTGCGTGAGGCAGTTTGAGGTGGTGCTAAACCGCTTTTGCGTGAGGCAGTTTGAGGTGTTGCTAAACCGTTCTTGTGTGAGGCAATTTGAGGTGTTGTTAAACCGTTTTTGTGTGTGGCAGCTTGAGGTGTTGCTAAACCGTTTTTGTGGCGAGGTGATTTGTTTGTGTCGTAGTGTGATTGTGTGGTGAGTTTGTTTATGTTATGTTGGCTTGTTCTATCAGGTGTAAAATTTGAGCTGAACATAGTTTTGAATTAGTTCTGCTAGTGTTTTTTGCCAGATGTCTTGTCGTGGAGATAGCTTGTTTGTTTGCTTGAACCTCATGTTTGGGATTTGTGTTTGTGCATTTGGTACTCGTGTTCTGATGCTTTTAAAGTGCATGTGCGTGCTCATGTTTCATTGTGAAGTGTGTTTAGCGGTCATTGTCGGGGTTTGTTGTTAGTTTATCGCGGGCGTTAGGCCTTGTGTTGTTGCTTCGTGTTTTTGTTAACGATGTTATGTATGTGTGAGGTTGCGCTTCATCGGGCTTGGATGTATGTGTTGCTATATGTGATGTTCGGGATGTGCGATTTGTATTGTTGTTGTTGCTTAATGTTTTATAGACGTATGTCTGCTCGGAAGGTAGTTGTTTGTGTTTTTTGTTTTTTTTATGATGTTTTGTGTCGTATATTTGCTCGGGATGTGGTTGTTTGTGTTTTTTGTTTTTTGTATGTTTTGTGTCATATATCCGCTTGGGATATGTGACACGGCTAAGTCGTATCGCCAATATCAAAATAAACCTAACAAGACAACTAACAGCAGCTAGTGGCAAGCAGGATCGAATCCACAGGGAAACGTAGCAGTTACAAGTCAAAGTCGGCAATAACAGGTCAACTCAAGGTGTGAAAATGGGTTTGGTTCAGCTATAAACTAAAGTAGATAATAGAGCAGATGAATAAAAAACAATAGGGAGAAGGATTAGGGCATCAGGATCATTATGACAGTGATTCAGGAACTCAAATCAGAAGTAAATAACATTCAATTGAAGCTATGCAAGTGGCTAGGTTTAGGAATACGCTCTCTCGAATCAATATTAACCTTAAGCAAATTTAGCGGGCTCTCGCAACTTACTAAATTCAACTTATCAAATACGCGTGAGTCTAGTTTCAATTAGGCTTTCGATCTTAAACTGAAACAACCTAAATTTAATTCAATAAAGGCGTCCCTAAATTCAATTGATGGTAAAACGCGCAGGAAGAAACCAACTTGCACAAGTTCAATCAAAATAGCAATTAAAACATGCCTGAATCAACTATCACAAATCACCCTAAACCCTAATTATAAATTAGCTAGACATAATCAAGATCAAAGCAATAAAGATAATGGAAAACATGATGAACAAATAATAAAACTTAAAATAAACCTGAATTAAAGAAATGCAGAAGTGATTCTGGCGAATCTTGAAAACTAATCTAAGGAGTTTTAATGTTCAAAGAGAGGAAACTAAAAAGAAGCAGTAAACTAACTAGGAAAATTAAAGCATAAGTTATGTTTCGACCTAAGAGGTCTTATTTATATTTTCCAAAACTTAAATCACGAATTAAAATAAAATCCGGAGAATAATACGTCTGGGTCGTAGTGCGTGAATCGGACCGGCCTGTCCAACGTTTTTGGACCGGCTTGCTTGGCCTTGATCCTTGGCCCATTCACTTAATTTTCTTGCTATTGGGCCTTCATAACTCGTAAGTCTTTCTTCCTTTTGGTCTTTGGCTCGTGTCTTCGAGCTCATGTGTCTTCGGGTTTGGTCTTCTCGGCTCGGTTCTCGTAATGCTCCAATGTCTCGGGTTTTGGCTCAAAACCACCAAAACACAAAATGTAAATGAAAAGCGTGATGTCGAGAAATATAACAAATAGCTCGTAAACTAGCAATAATCACGAGTAAATATAAGCTAAATGCGAGCAGGGGCATAAAGCGATATAAATAACATGTATCAAACTCCCCCAAACCAAACCTTTGCTTGTCCTCAAGCAAACAGCATCGGAGAAAATCAAAGTGACACGAACTAATCACGCTAGTATCTCGAAGTGGGTGACCTATGCACATAGACATACAACCATAGCCTATTTCACTGAAAATAGAGCACAAGTCTCAACCGTTCACACCACATCGTATCACTAGCCTCTAACGCTTACGCAAAAGTAAAACTAACGACAAATCAATTCAAGCGAGGCCAACCGTATGAACCACTAACCATCATCCAATCTTTCCAAATCATTTCCTTTTTCTGTTCTTTCTTTTCTTATCTGCATTCTTTTTTCTTCTTCCGCAAATGTGGAGCATCCCTCGTATGTAGTACCGTTTAGCTTGATGTTCACTCGGTAAAAATCGCGCTCGGGTACACATATTTCCTTAAGGGTTACATTATTACTCATACTCACGGTCGCAACCAAATTCATGGCCACTGTGGTTACTCAAGTCAATGAGTCCCCTCCGAGAGCATCGAAGCATTGCTCCAACATAAAAATGAATCTTTCCAAACAAACCACAAACCAACAAACCAACCGTTCCACAAACCATTGCCAAGCTCGAATGTCAAAGTCGAAAGTAAACGAACGAAAAGCGATAAGAATTAAGCAAATACAAGTGGCTAGTGTTTGAGACTCGCAATCTATTAATAGGAAACAAACATATAGTGCAGCTACGACGATAGAAAGTCGACTCGGAGATACTAAAGATCAAAATTAATGCACTAATCAATTCTCCAAACTGGACAAAGCAGACCAAAAAGACTCGTATTTTTGTGATGTTTTTGAATTTTTCAAATTTTTTGGGTTTTTATATAAATGCACACTAACACTAAAATAAAAATGCAAAGCGCGAAAGTGCTTCCCTCCCCCAAACCAAATCACACATTGTCCTCAATGTGAAAAACAGCATAACCACAAAAGCAGAGGAAGACACATAACATACGGGGTAAGGAAAACAAAGACGAGAAAAGAGGGTAAAAAAAGGGAAAAGAGTGCTCACATTATAAAGTCGGAGCTCCCCCAAACCGAAGTCAATCATGGAGTGCGGCCAAAATCCACATATATGCGTCCAAATCAGTCCAACGTTGAAGTACTTCAGCAGAGCACGCAAGAAGAAACGAAAATGAGCAGCAGAACACTCCAGCCGGTCCAGACCGGCGGCCGGCCGGCCGGCTGGGGTGTATTTTTTCAAATTTTTGCGTCTTTTTCTTCTGCTTCCAATTTCAGCTACGGTCTTGCCTGAGTCAGGTTCTTGGTCGGCCATTGGGATGTCTACTCGTAGCGTCTTCTTCAAAAATACTAAGGACAAAGTCCAAAAGTACCTGCGCGCTAAAATCACATATAAAACCCTCGTCCTCACGCGCTCAAAAGAAAACCATAAAATGTCATCAAACCAAAGTACAAGTGTAAATAAAAATACAACGTCATCGGGTTGCCTCCCGGAAGCGCTGGTTTATAGTCCCGCACGACTCTTTACAGCTTCAAAGATCATGTGTAATTAGGCCAAGGTCGTTGGCCATTAGCGACAGCTTCACTCGGCGAAACAGCAGATGATCGCCAAAGAACTCCTCCAGCTCGAGGTAGTGCAGCATACTCATTCATCGTGGGTCCTCGATCGCGAAATGTCTCTCCAAATCGCCCTTGTGCTCCAAGCGGCTGAACCGTAGGCCCTCTATCACAAGCGTCAAACAAATCGGCTTTAAGCACTTTCCTCTCTCCCAAACCAACCTTGCAGCTATCCTGTAAAGAACCTGCACACGGGGAGACAACAGAAACGACCTCCAAAGTGTCTCCAGTAGAGTGAGACGAAGGTATAACATTAACAGCACAAACCGACTCAAGACGCATGGGTGACCGCGGGGTATCAGAATGAGTAAAAGTGAGCTTTTCACCCCCCACCGTAAAGGCTATCGTCTTATTGCCCACGTCAATAACTGCACCAGCAGTGTGCAGGAAGGGTCTCCCCAAAATGATAGGAATGTGGACATCCTCGGGCATATCAACCACTACAAAGTCTACAGGGATAAAGAACTTTCCAACCTGTACTGGGACGTCTTGTAGGATTCCCAAGGGACGTTTAATCGAACGGTCAGCCATTTGTAAGGTAATGTGAGTGGGTTGCAAAGCTGACAAGCTCATCTTTTGGTAAAGAGAGTAGGGTATGACACTTACACTTGCTCCAAGGTCACACAAAGCATTGCGAACCACAAACCTACCTGTTTTGGTAAAAACTTAACAAGTATGAAAAAACTGAAAAGTGGATCAACTAGTACTAATTGCGGAACAGAACAGAACTGAGCTATATGGGACAGAACTAAGGACGCAGGATTTGATGACGCAGAAGCCCCGAGAATAAGATGGGGAAAACTGCGGGCTACCAAGCCAGGAGTACTTTTATTAATATCAGAGTTGAGATTACAGAATACAACTGTGAAAGGGATCACTTCTGTAGCAATTCGTACAGAACTGACTGTAGTTTACCGTAGTATTTTGTAATATATTTTCTAGTGCTTAAGTATGCTAATGAGAGTAAAAAGATCCTTGAAAATGTACAAATGAGCCTCTATATATAGGCAAAGCTAGCTGCAAGATCGGTTCCTATTTTCTAGGGCATGTTCTCCATGATCTCCATTATTCATGGCGGTTAAATAACCTCCATTGACTCCACTTCTGCTCAGCTGAAATGTCTTCCATCTTCCCATGATCTTTGTAACCGTCATAGTTGACCTCGGCTGACCATAACTGCCGTGCCTGTTCTGACCTCTTCTGGGTTATAACTGCTATTGCTCTTCTTTCCTGCTCTGTACCATATCCTGGACATCTATCCAGAACTGCCAATTCTGGGCTGTGTAAAATCTGGTCATAACAAATGCCCCTTGTTTTCTCAAGTGCGAGTTGACAAACTTGAGGAAACAATCCTGTACAAACAAACCTATACAGAACAGACTAGAAGCAGAGGTACTTGGCTATAGGATTTGAACAAAAATCAAGCACCTGGCGGACTTATGCGCAACATTCAAAGAGATAACGTGAGAATCGAAGTTAGGTGAGATTTAAAACCTGATTTGACTGAACAAAGAGCAACGGCTAACTCGGGCTGTTTGAATTTTACCAACGGTAAAATCCCAATCCCATTCAAACTCTTTTACCTCGATTATAAATAGGAACCTCAGTAATTTCTCGAGAACTTACCTTGCCAAACTTTTGCTTTTACCCTCTACTGTTCATCATCTTCCTCCTTTGTTATTTCAATCATCAAATCAAATCAAATCATCTGTAAATCATGGCTGAACAAGTGATAGATCTTGAGAAACCTGAGATCAATGAGATCATGTTTGGCGATTGTAAATTCATCAAAGGTGATTCCTTTGATGATGAAACCAAGAATACTCTTTCTCAATCAATAATCAAACACTTAAAAGATCATGAAATTGTGCCTTCATCTACATTATCTTTGTTCCCTGTGATGACTATGTCACAGCCTTCTTGGACCTCGCCAGGATGGAGTCTGCATGTATGAGTTCCCTTCGTATCGGTCCGAGGATCCCCGCAACTCATGGTCGAGTGGGGTACTCTCTTCGATGAAGCTTGCGCTGTCAAATAATGCCAAGCATGTGGAAGATTATCTGTTTAGTCGACAAACTTTGCACCAAGCACAGTCGATGCCGATCGTGCAGGATCTCAAA
This sequence comes from Dianthus caryophyllus, assembly GCA_023091065.1. NCBI lineage: Eukaryota > Viridiplantae > Streptophyta > Magnoliopsida > Caryophyllales > Caryophyllaceae > Dianthus > Dianthus caryophyllus. The sequence goes on along the minus strand of CM041527.1, from coordinate 15,409,653 downwards.
ACGTTTATTCCGTGAGGGCCCAAGGTCGTGGGAGATTTATCTTAGGATCGAAGGGCGGAACAACTTAGTGGAGCACCCGGACATTGGAGATGATAAAGACTGGAAGGCGGTTTCCTGTTTCGAAGAGTGACACTCTTGAGAATGACGGTTGTTTGGACTACCCTATTCTTTGAGAGGGTAAGCTACTTACATTTCAATTTTGTTGTTTTTCTAGTCTTTCTATTCTCTTTGGGTTGACGGTTTCTATGTTTATTTCTCTAGGCGGATTCCTGGCTCCCCGAGCACAAATGAGGAGTCTAAGGCCAGGATTGCCGCTTTTATGGCTTTGCCCCTTACAGAGGACTTGGTCCGAGGGGGATAACAAGACGTGTTTTCCTACTTTCGTAGGCCACCGCTGTATGTAAAGGTTCACGTGCCTATGGTTTACGCCATCAAGGGTAAGTTTCTCAACCGCACTTTTGATTAGGTCCGGTCTAGTATGATTTGGATCTGTAGTTCTAAGATGCATGTGGTTCTATGCTAGGTGAATCTTACAGGCCGTTCACTGAGGCGGACTAATCCTACCCTTCTCGAGGAGAAGATGAATGCTATCTTGGTGGGGTCGGATGTGAAACCATTGTTTGTTCCTACGGTATTCCTACTCCAGGATCTAAGGAGTTGAAGGTTGAGGAGCCTAGCGAGGGAAAGGCTCAAGTCAAGCGTAAAGCACACACCGCATAAAAAATCAAAGAAAAGGAAAGCGGAGGAGGTTGAAGGGTTGTCATTCACAGGGGACATTTTCGCCCAAAGACGCCATCAACAGCGTAGAAAAATAATCCAACAAGCGACTAAGAGGGTCAACCCAGAACTGATCAGGGTTGGCACCACGTAATCGGCGTTTAGAGCCACTCACTCGCTCTGCGGTAATAACCTGATATACTTCTAGTACAAATTCTCATGATAATTCTACCACTATTGTACCTTACATCATTACATTTGCGGACTCTTGGCGTATCTCGAAGTTTGGGGCACATAATTTCCACTACGGGGATCGCATGGCTGTATTTGGAGGACCAGGTTGCTCTGAAAGAGCAAGCACCTGAACTTGGAGAGAGCTCTAGATGGAATGAAGGCGTGGTGAAAAAGCCAAGGCTGCCGCTAAGTTCGAGGAGAGTCCGGCCTCGTTGAGGTCGGAGAATGAGAATCTCCAGCGTGTTCGGGAGCTTGAGGGCCAACTCGAGAACCAAGAGATCGATCGGCTTGTTTTACACGGCCCGGACCAGAATTCAAATGATGCGTGCCTCGAGTCCGGCGTGAGGAGTGGGATATTGATCTTTGGTGGAGAAATTTAAACAGCTCTTCCCAGGTGTGCGGTTCAGGAGAGGAGGCTGGCATCGATCAGAAGAGCCCTCTGCCTGGTGATGGTGGTCTTGGCGAAGATGCCCAAGTGATGACAATCCTTCGAAGAAGAAGAAGAATGAAAACAATTACTCTTGTGAACATTTTGTGTAAATTCAAACAATTTGCTATTCAGGTCTGGCCTGGACTTGTATGTCCAGGTCTGTAAATATTCTGTGAACTTACATGCATTGCTCTTGTAGAACTTTTGCTTAGTCCGCAGAGCGAGACATTTTCAAGTCCGCTCTGTCGATTCGGATGCTTAGTATTTAGTCACCTTGGTGATCCAAGGACTTAACTACTATCGTATCTGTTGCTTCTATTGCTTCTATTGTTTTGTGAATGTACTAACCTCGCGGTGTACACCCTGCACTTACGTATGCATGATCATGGCTTACCTTAAGGGATATTATAGGACTCTCTTAACGGCGGTCAAGCCCTGGTCCGTCAATCCGAGGACGCATCCTCACAGCGGGGTGGTGCTCTGCAGGGCCGCACTTGTGGGCTGGAGGAAGATCTCCACCTGCAGGGTTTGCTCAAGGTGAGGACTAAGCTCAAGTCTGGAAGACAAGTTCCAAGAGGCGGGGACCAGGCCCAGGCTGGAGGTTGAACTCCCGAGTAGAACTGGAGGGTGAACCCCTAAACAAATCTGGAGGATAAACTCCTTTATTTGTATTATGTAGCGTACTATATTTACTTTGTTTTTATTTGTGATAGAAAATATTTACTTTTGAACCAAAGATGTAATCTGCAAAACTTGGAAATAAAGTTAAACTATACCATTGAAGTTCAACGGTTTTTATTGAATGAAGATTGCAATACTTACGAAAAACAATTAAAGAGTGCAGAACTGAAATTACAGAATTGAAAGTACAGAATTGAAAATACCGTATTAACAAAGATAGAGTTTGAGGTTGGTTGCATTCCATGCTCTGGGAATCAACTCTCCCTCCAGAGTTACCAGTCTATAGGCTCCTTGGCCTAATCAATCAATCAAGTATGGTCCTTCCCATGGGGCTAGCTTTCCTGCAGACTTTTCCTTCGTGTTTTCAAATACTTTCCTCGAACTAAATCTCCTACTCAAAACTCGGCCTTGACATGCTTGTTGAAAGTCCTGGCCACATTCTGGGTAAGTCGCTAACCTTATCTGTTTGCATCTCTAAGCTCTTACGCAAAATCAAGACTGGAAGATAACAACTGCGGGTTAGCTTCTAAAGCTGCTCGCACCATACCTTCTTTGTTGGGACGGACACGCCTGCTGGAATCACCGCTTCACAACCATACACCAAAGAGAATGGAGTCCGTCTGTGGAATTCTTTGGTGTAGTTCATCACCACGTAACTAAAGGTAGCTCTTACGCCCATCTCCTCGCCTTCTCTTGACTTCTTCTTGAGGTTTTGATGATAATCTTGTTGCTAGATTCTGCTGACCATTACACTTTGGGATATCTCGGTGCAGTAAGCGACTCAATGTTCCAGGTTGCCTGTAATTGCCTAGTCTTGTTCCCTACGACGTGTACCATTGTCACATACGATCGGCTTGGAATTCCAAATCGCAAATGATGTTCCTTTTGATGAATGAGATGACCTCCTTTTACGTTACACTTCGAAAGCTTGACGATCCACTTCGAAAAGTAGTCCGTCATCGCCAACATAAACACTTTACGTCCCGGAGCCATTGGAAGCTTTCCAACTATGTCCATGCCCCATTTCATGAAAGGCCACGGTGCAGAAATAGGATGCGTAACCTCGGTGGCCGGTGGATCATTGGAGAATGCTTTTGACATGCTTCACATTTGCTTGCGTACTCGAGCCTCCTTTCTCATAGTTGGCCGAAGTAACCAAATCGAGAGCTCACGGCCAAACTTCTTCCAAAGACCGTGGTTGCCACAATCTCCTTCGTGTAACTCTTCGAGCAGTTCACGGCGGTAGGTTCGAGCGGCCTATGAGATATGGACTGACATAGATTTCTTGAGCGAACATCATCAATCAAGACATACCTCGAGGCTTTAAGCGAAAAGCTCGGCCTCAAGTGCATGCGGGGTAAAACACCATCTCTAAGAAAAGAATAAAAAGGTGCGATCCAAGAGACAGGAGTGGGGGTAGACGAGGTTCGAGGATCGGACTTCTCTATAGAAGGTCCGAGGAGGTGTCTTATGGGAATCTGTCCAGTCTGCGGGTTTGAAACTAGAGCCAAGACTAGCTAAAGAGTCCGCCTGTGAATTCGGGTCTGGGGATCTGGTCAATCTGAGCTGGTCAAACTTCAAAACCAAGGATCTAACCTTCTACAGGTATAGCAACATCTTAGAATCTTTGGCGCAAAGAACCATTAATCGATTAACAATAAGTAAAGAGTCGCTACCTCCAAAATCTTGACACCAAGACCAATCTGAGACCATCAAACCTCGCAATTAACGCTTCATATTCGCCTCATTATTGGTTGTCTGAAATTCTGGCCCAGCGACACTGGGCTAGTATGTCCCCTTGTGGCGATTTCGGGACAATGCCCAGACCAGAACCTCGACATTATTGCTCCATCGATTATCTGACACCAGTGTTTCTCCTTTTACGCCTGTGTGAGTTTCAACACTTCCATAGCACCACTTTCTTCCAGGGTCGGGTGAAATCGACCACAAAATCGCCAAGGCTTGCGACTTTATTGTCGTTACGGGTTCATAATCGATGTAAATGCGTCTTGTTGCCACGGACCACTTAGCCATTCTCCCAGGCAGTTCGGGCTTTCTCAAGATCGACTTAAGCTGGAAGGTTAGTTCTAACACGGATATGATGACTCTCAAAATAAGGTCTAAGCTTAGTAGTTGACATAATCAATGCAAGAACATACCTCTCGAGAAGAGAATACCTGGTTTCAAAGATCTAGCAAGCACTTACTCACGTAGTATATTGGATCGCAAACCATCTTCTTCCCCGACCAGAATCGCACTTCTTGAATGCTCCGTGGATCGATAGGTATAGACTTAACGGTTCTTTCTCTTCTGGTCTGGACAGCAACGGTGGAGTTGACGGGTAACTCTTGAGATCTGGGCGCTTCCTCGTGCTTCTCACTCCATTGGAATTCTTTGTTCTTCTTGAGCATATCGTAGAAGGGCTTGCACCTTACGAGGACCTAGAAATAAACCTCGTTGAGCTGCTACTCTACTGTCAACTTCGGATATCTTTCACAGATCTGGGGGCTCGGATCTAGGATTGCCTTTATACATTACGGACTTGCTTCAATTCCTCTTCTGGTCACCAAGTAGCCTAGGAACTTTCCAGAAGACACTCCAAAGTTGCACTTTGTGGGATTCAGCTTCATATTGAACTTATCCAGAATTGCAAACGCTTGCTCTAGGTGCTTCACATGATCTTTGGCATCTTTAGACTTTACCACCATATCATCGATATAAACCTCCATTGTGTCCCCAATTAGATCTTTGAACATCATATTGACTAGCCTTTGATAGGTGGCACCAAAGATTTACGAGACCAAAGGGCATAGCGGTGTAGCAATAGATACCACGGTCTGTCATGAAGGAGGTTCCCTCCTGGTCTGGAGGATACATCTTAATCTGGTTAAAACCACTTGAGGCGTCCATGAAAGTCAGAACTTCATGGCCAGCAGTCTTGTCCACCATGGCATCTATGTGAGGAAGAGGGAAAGGATCCTTGGGACATGCCTTGTTCAGATCTGTGTAGTCCACACAGACTCTCCACTTTCCATTCTTCTTCTGCACAACAACCACATTAGCTAACCAGTCAGGATACATTACCTCTCTTACCATGTTCATGTCCAAAGCCTTACGGACTTCTTCATTGATGATAACATTTCTCTCTGGCGCGCAAACTTCCTGCGTTTACGGTGCCTTTGATGCATGCGAGGATCAACGTTGAGCTTGTGCGTGATAACGTCGGATCGATTCGATCATGTCAAAGTGGCTCCATGCAAAACTTGACTTCTTAGACTTCAAGAAACCGATCGGTCGGATCGATCTTGGATGGTACATCACCGCCTACTAACACTTTCTTTTCTGGGCAGGTCTGGTCTACACTGATCTGGTCCATCTCCAATCCTCGACTTTTCTCGGTTCCACTACCGACTTGTCTGGTTTCTGTAATTGCTATGCGAGAGTTTTGTTGGTGGCAGGAGGCTTCAAGGCTGCTCTGTAGCATTCCTGCGCAGTCTGCCTTTCTCCCTTGATCACCAGAACTCCCCATTGAGTTGGGACCTTCACACATTGATGGTAAGTAGACGCCACAGCCTTGAGATTGTGGATCCAAGGCCTGCCTAACAAAACATTATACGAGGTCATAGAATCAATAACATTAAACTTCTCAAAAGAAGAAACTCCCTGGGCATAGGTTGGTAGTGAGATCTCCCCCAAGGTATGCTTGGTCTCTCCACTGAATCCAACCAGAACATTGGAATTCTTGGTCAGCTTATCCTGGCCTATGCCCATTTCCTTCAATGCATCCAACATGATCAGGTTCACGTAATCGCCCCATCAACCAGAACTCGGCGTACAAGGGTGCTTCCAATCTGCAACTTGATCACCAGACTATCATGGTGCAGAACTGGAATGCCTTCACAATCTTCGTGATCAAAGGTGACGACTTCCCAATTCTTCTCTACCCTGGTTGGAGGCTGCATCTTCTCTTGCTTTGCTATCCTCTTGGCCGCAGAATAAGTCAAGCCACAGATATCAGAACCACCATTAATAAATTTTACCTCGTGTGTGTAGGGTGGAGGATTTGGCGGCTTTTCTGACTCTTGTCCCCTGGAGTCCTGGGATCTGGCGCTTTCAGTTCTGGGCTGGTTCCTCTGGACTGGCCTGATGATATCCTTCAGACGTCCAGTTCTGAGCTGGTAGGATATCTCCTTCTTGAAGGCATAGCAGTCTTACGTCTTTGTGGCCAATGTCCCCATGGTACTCCTGATACTTGTTTGGATTGCTGTTTGGATTTGGATTGTCATTCCTCTTGGGCCATCTTGCGGCATTCCCAAAGCTCTCCAACTTTGCTATCAATCGTGGAACCTCGACGCCAAGGCTGGCGATATCGAGGAGTCATCGAATTGACTGTCTCGGGCGGCGGCATGTACTTGTGTTCGGGTGGTCTGTTTGTATGGTGCTGGCCTGCTCTGGATGCGTCCACTATCGGACTTCCTGTTCACCTTCTCGTACCCAGAACTATCCCGCCATCGAAAGCATCTTCTTCAAGTCTAATCTGGGCCAAGGTCTTTGCCTGCACATCTTCAAAAGTAACACAAGGATACTTGGTTAGTTCACGATAAAGCTCGAATTGACCACCAAACCTTGCCTATAAGCCTGGATAGCGGTTGCAACGTCACGGTTGGGGATAGAGATCTTCTCCTTGTTGAATCTCTGGAGATAATCTCGTAGGGACTCATCTTTCTTACGTACAGTGCATGCGGATCACTTGTTTGCTTTTCTAACTTCCCGCCGCTAGCAACCGGGCAACAAAGACATTCACAAGATTAGCAAACGATTTAATAGTACCATTAGGAATATTGACAAACCATTGCAGAGTGGTCCAAACAGAGTAGAACCAAAGCCTTTGCACATGCACGAAGCTTCTGTATTCTTTTGGGCTGGGACCGTGTACATCCTTTGCTTGTCTTGGGCAACGTGGTCTGTGGATCTCCTGTACCATCATACGGTTTCATCCCCTGGAACACTGAACTTCTTTGGGATGTCCCGCATAGTTATGGCCTCATTGAATGGTGAATCTGCATAACACTCTTGGGAAGCCTCCTCGATTGGTCTTTGGAACTCCTGGAATCTTAGCAACTTTGTCATGTAACTTCCGGAGTTCTTGCATCATCATGAGGGTGAAGTTGAACTTCTTCTTGCCCTTCCTCTTGTCGGCATTCTCGGATGATTCTTCTTCATCTTCACCACCAGGAGTTGGTCCTCGAGATCCTCATCTTCGTCCAGTTAGAGAAGTCTATTCTCTTGATTATAGAACTCAAGGATGCCCAGTCCGATCTTTGATGTATCGCCCTTAGCGAGAATCCAACTTAGTCTTGAGCAGGACTCTGTTTCCTTGATCTTGCATTCTCTTCTCGAGATTTGTTGAATCTTAGATTGTGCATCTTGTAACTCCTTGGACAATTCCTCCAAAGTTCTATCACCATTTTGAGTATAGAAAGGGTGATTTTTGTGAGATTTTGTGAGAAAAGATACGCAAATTAATAAACTAGTTGCCCTACGGTGGCGCCAATTTGTTTTGGTAAAAACTTAACAAGTATGAAAAAGCGAAAAGTGGATCAACTAGTACTAATTGCGGAACAGAACAGAACTGAGCTATATGGGACAGAACTAAGGACGAGGATTTGATGACGAAGCCCCGAGAATAAGATGGGGAAAGCTGCGGGCTACCAAGCCAGGAGTACTTTTATTAATATCGAGTTGAGATTACAGAATACAAGCGTGAAAGGGATCACTGTAGCAATTAAATGCAGGCGGCGTAGTTTAGCGTAGTATTTTGTAATATATTTTCTAGTGCTTAAGTATGCTAATGAGAGTAAAAAGATCCTTGAAAATGTACAAATGAGCCTCTATATATAGGCAAAGCTAGCTGCAAGATCGGTTCCTATTTTCTAGGGCATGTTCTCCATGATCTCCATTATTCATGGCGGTTAAATAACCTCCATTGACTCCATACCTTTCGGTGAAATGTCTTCCATCTTCCCATGATCTTTGTAACCGTCATAGTTGACCTCGGCTGACCATAACTGCCGTGCCTGTTCTGACCTCTTCTGGGTTATAACTGCTATTGCTCTTCTTTCCTGCTCTGTACCATATCCTGGACATCTATCCAGAACTGCCAATTCTGGGCTGTGTAAAATCTGGTCATAACACTACCGATGGAGCAGGGGATAGAAAAGGTACCTGGGTCACTAAGCTTAGGAGGCTTACTACCCTGCATCCGAGTGCTAGCCTCCCCCACGAATGCTACGGTCGAGACATCCTCTAACGTACGCTTACGAGCTAAGACCTCCTTCAAAAACTTAGCGTAAGCAGGAATTTGAGTAACAAGGTCAAGGAAGGGAATATTTACCTGAAGTATTTTAATGATGTCGACGAACTTCTTAAACTTGGCCTCGGACTCTTCACGTTGTCGACCCGGAAATGGGAGCTTAATTTGAGGCGGGGGCGTTGGAGTAGCAACAGGAACACCCGAATTAACACCCAAATCATCTTTCCTCGCAGCCAGTCCGGTAGGTTGGCCGACGACGCCGGCCGACCGGCCATACGCTTTGGCCTCGGATCATCATAAAACGTACCGCTCCTCAACGTAATCGCACACGCAGTATCAGGAGGAGGGTTAGGAGGTTGGCCCTGCGATGGCAAGAAACCTGGTTGACGCGCAGCTTGCGAAGTGGCGAGTTGAGCCACTTGATTCTCCAAATTCTTAATTGCTGCGTCCTTGGCTTGCCCATCCTTGTGCATTTGCTGCACCATCGTCTCCTGCGTCTTTTGCATCCCCATCATCAATTGTTGCATTTGCAACATCATGGCCTTAGTTTCGCCAAAGGATCGAGTCCCTCCAGGTTGGGGTGGAATGTAGGGTTGTTTTTGGTAGTTAGGAGGAGGTGGTTGAAAGTTCTTGTGAGGGGGGATGTAGGGAGTATTTTGGGGTGGTTGGGTGGTTGGGTTTAAGACGTTCTGGTTACGATATGAGAGAAGCGAGCGATCGTAACCGGGTTGGTTTTGGTACGGCAGGTTTTGGTTGTAAGATTGATAAGCATAAACCTGCTCCTGGGCGAGCATACCAGTAGAATAACCCAAATCGTGCCCTGCGATAGCATTCACATGGGCACCAGAAGAACCACCACCAGTCATCATACTAATCTGCGCGATCAGTAGCGAACACCGACTAGTGAGCGCAGAATACTCCCCTTATCACGGTCATCATGCGCGGACCGTGAATTACCTCGCGCTTCGGCCGAGCCGAATGAGCGACCATATCCTCAATTAACCCCCAAGCCTTGTCATCGTCGACGTTGTTGGCAAAGCGACCATCTGCAGCAGAATCTAGAATAGCTCTACTCTCCGCATAAAGACCATTATAAAAAGTCATTATTACCAACCAGTCGTTCAACCCGTGGTGAGGACAGTCCCGTATCAACTTCTTGTACCGCTCCCACGCTTCAGCAAAAGACTCATCAAATGTTTGCTTGAAGCCCTGTATCTGACTCCTCATCTGGTTAGTGCGCTCTGGAGGATAAAACTTTGCATAGAACGCCAGAGCTAACCCTCTCCAATCAGTAATACCCGCAGCAAGCTTGTCGAGGTCCGTGATCCACTCACGAGCTCGATCTTTTAAAGAAAAAGGGAACAGCATCTCCCTTATTTGCTCCTGCGTGATCCCTACCGCTTAATAGTAGAACGATGGTCGGTAAACATCCGCATATGCCGATCAGGATCTTCGATTGGGATAACCACCAACCGATTCCGCTCCACCAAATTGAGAAAGCGGGCGAATCTCGAAGTTGCCCTGCAGAGTTGCGGGCATAGTGAATCCATCAGGTATGGACTCCGTTTTAGGAAGCGAGTGACTCGAAAGTTTAGGCATAGTCACTGGCGGTGGAGTTAACGGAGTATGGGGAGGTGTGTCCTCTTCGTAGGACGATTGCGCAGCACTAGATTCGGAGTGCGAAGCTTCCTCAAGATCAAAATTAGCGATTTGAATCGCTTGTTTGCGTAGTCTATGTAGCGCGCGTTGAGTTCGAGCTCAAATGGAACTAAACCTGTAGGTGACCTGCGCATAAACAAAAACTACAAGCAAAAGATCAAAACGGTCTCAAGGAACTAGGTTCCTTGAGACAAGAGAAAAACCTGTAAAACTAACAAAAACTAAAACTAGCTAGCGGTTTCCCGAATAGCGCCAAAAATGACACGGCTAAGTCGTATCGCCAAAATCAAAATAAACCTAACAAGACAACTAACGACTAGTGGCAAGCAGGATCGAATCCACAGGGAAACGTAGCAGTTACAAGTCAAAGTCGGCAATAACAGGTCAACTCAAGGTGTGAAAATGGGTTTGGTTCAGCTATAAACTAAAGTAGATAATAGAGCAGATGAATAAAAAACAATAGGGAGAAGGATTAGGGCATCAGGATCATTATGACAGTGATTCAGGAACTCAAATCAGAAGTAAATAACATTCAATTGAAGCTATGCAAGTGGCTAGGTTTAGGAATACGCTCTCTCGAATCAATATTAACCTTAAGCAAATTTAGCGGGCTCTCGCAACTTACTAAATTCAACTTATCAAATACGCGTGAGTCTAGTTTCAATTAGGCTTTCGATCTTAAACTGAAACAACCTAAATTTAATTCAATAAAGGCGTCCCTAAATTCAATTGATGGTAAAACGCGCAGGAAGAAACCAACTTGCACAAGTTCAATCAAAATAGCAATTAAAACATGCCTGAATCAACTATCACAAATCACCCTAAACCCTAATTATAAATTAGCTAGACATAATCAAGATCAAAGCAATAAAGATAATGGAAAACATGATGAACAAATAATAAAACTTAAAATAAACCTGAATTAAAGAAGTACCGGCGGTTACAAAGCGAATCTTGAAAACTAATCTAAGGAGTTTTAATGTTCAAAGAGAGGAAACTAAAAAGAAGCAGTAAACTAACTAGGAAAATTAAAGCATAAGTTATGTTTCGACCTAAGAGGTCTTATTTATATTTTCCAAAACTTAAATCACGAATTAAAATAAAATCCGGAGAATAATACGTCAGGGCCGGCCGGCCGGCAGCCGGTCCAGACCGGCCTGACCAACGTTTTTGGACCGGCTTGCTTGGCCTTGATCCTTGGCCCATTCACTTAATTTTCTTGCTATTGGGCCTTCATAACTCGTAAGTCTTTCTTCCTTTTGGTCTTTGGCTCGTGTCTTCGAGCTCATGTGTGCGCTCGGGCTTGGTCTTCTCGGCTCGGTTCTCGTAATGCTCCAATGTCTCGGGTTTTGGCTCAAAACCACCAAAACCTGCAAAATGTAAATGAAAGGCAGCAGTATCGAGAAATATAACAAATAGCTCGTAAACTAGCAATAATCACGAGTAAATATAAGCTAAATGCGACTGAACCGGGGGCATAAAACGTATATAAATAACATGTATCAAACTCCCCCAAACCAAACCTTTGCTTGTCCTCAAGCAAACAGCATCGGAGAAAATCAAAGTGACACGAACTAATCACGCTAGTATCTCGAAGTGGGTGACCTATGCACATAGACATACAACCATAGCCTATTTCACCGAAAATAGAGCACAAGTCTCAACCGTTCACACCACATCGTATCACTAGCCTCTAACGCTTACGCAAAAGTAAAACTAACGACAAATCAATTCAAGCGAGGCCAACCGTATGAACCACTAACCATCATCCAATCTTTCCAAATCATTTCCTTTTTCTGTTCTTTCTTTTCTTATCTGCATTCTTTTTTCTTCTTCCGCAAATGTGGAGCATCCCTCGTATGTAGTACCGTTTAGCTTGACGTTCACTCGGTAAAAATCGCGCTCGGGTACACATATTTCCTTAAGGGTTACATTATTGCTCATACTCACGGTCGCAACCAAATTCATGGCCACTGTGGTTACTCAAGTCAATGAGTCCCCTCCGAGAGCATCGAAGCATTGCTCCAACATAAAAATGAATCTTTCCAAACAAACCACAAACCAACAAACCAACCGTTCCACAAACCATTGCCAAGCTCGAATGTCAAAGTCGAAAGTAAACGAACGAAAAGCGATAAGAATTAAGCAAATACAAGTGGGCTAGTGTTTGAGACTCGCAATCTATTAATAGGAAACAAACATATAGTGCAGCTACGACGATAGAAAGTCGACTCGGAGATACTAAAGATCAAAATTAATGCACTAATCAATTCTCCAAACTGGACAAAGCAGACCAAAAAGACTCGTATTTTTGTGATGTTTTTGAATTTTTCAAATTTTTTGGGTTTTTATATAAATGCACACTAACACTAAAATGAAAATGCAAAGCGCGAAAGTGCTTCCCTCCCCCAAACCAAATCACACATTGTCCTCAATGTGAAAAACAGCATAACCACAAAAGCAGAGGAGGACACATAACATACGGGGTAAGGAAAACAAAGACGAGAAAAGAGGGTAAAAAAAGGGAAAAGAGTGCTCACATTATAAAGTCGGAGCTCCCCCAAACCGAAGTCAATCATGGAGTGCGGCCAAAATCCACATATATGCGTCCAAATCAGTCCAACGTTGAAGTACTTCAGCAGAGCACGCAAGAAGAAACGAAAATGAGCAGCAGAACACTCCAGCCGGTCCAGACCGGCGGCCGGCCGGCCGGCTGGGGTGTATTTTTTCAAATTTTTGCGTCTTTTTCTTCTGCTTCAAATTTCAGCTACGGTGCCGGTCTGAGTCCGGTTGCCGGTCGACCGGCTGGGATGTCTACTCGTAGCGTCTTCTTCAAAAATACTAAGGACAAAGTCCAAAAGTACCTGCGCGCTAAAATCACATATAAAACCCTCGTCCTCACGCGCTCAAAAGAAAACCATAAAATGTCATCAAACCAAAGTACAAGTGTAAATAAAAATACAACGTCATCGGGTTGCCTCCCGGAAGCGCTGGTTTATAGTCCCGCACGACTCTTCACAGCTTCAAAGATCATGTGTAATTAGGCCAAGGTCGTTGGCCATTAGCGACAGCTTCACTCGGCGAAACAGCAGATGATCGCCAAAGAACTCCTCCAGCTCGAGGTAGTGCAGCATACTCATTCATCGTGGGTCCTCGATCGCGAAATGTCTCTCCAAATCGCCCTTGTGCTCCAAGCGGCTGAACCGTAGGCCCTCTATCACAAGCGTCAAACAAATCGGCTTTAAGCACTTTCCTCTCTCCCAAACCAACCTTGCAGCTATCCTGTAAAGAACCTGCACACGGAGAGACAACAGAAACGACCTCCAAAGTGTCTCCAGTAGAGTGAGACGAAGGTATAACATTAACAGCACAAACCGACTCAAGACGCATGGGTGACCGCGGGGTATCAGAATGAGTAAAAGTGAGCTTTTCACCCCCCACCGTAAAGGCTATCGTCTTATTGCCCACGTCAATAACTGCACCAGCAGTGTGCAGGAAGGGTCTCCCCAAAATGATAGGAATGTGGACATCCTCGGGCATATCAACCACTACAAAGTCTACAGGGATAAAGAACTTTCCAACCTGTACTGGGACGTCTTGTAGGATTCCCAAGGGACGTTTAATCGAACGGTCAGCCATTTGTAAGGTAATGTGAGTGGGTTGCAAAGCTGACAAGCTCATCTTTTGGTAAAGAGAGTAGGGTATGACACTTACACTTGCTCCAAGGTCACACAAAGCATTGCGAACCACAAACCTACCGATGGAGCAGGGGATAGAAAAGGTACCTGGGTCACTAAGCTTAGGAGGCTTACTACCCTGCAGCCGAGTGCTAGCCTCCCCCACGAATGCTACGGTCGAGACATCCTCTAACGTACGCTTACGAGCTAAGACCTCCTTCAAAAACTTAGCGTAAGCAGGAATTTGAGTAACAAGGTCAAGGAAGGGAACATTTACCTGAAGTGTTTTAATGATGTCGACGAACTTCTTAAACTTGGCCTCGGACTCTTCACGTTGTCGACCCGGAAATGGGAGCTTAATTTGAGGCGGGGGCGTTGGAGTAGCAACAGGAACACCCGAATTAACACCCAAATCATCTTTCCTCGCAGTCCGGTAGGTTAGACGGCCGGCTTGATCGCCGGCCGACCGGCCATACGCTTTGGCCTCGGATCATCATAAAACGTACCGCTCCTCAACGTAATCGCACACGCAGTATCAGGAGGAGGGTTAGGAGGTTGGCCCTGCGATGGCAAGAAACCTGGTTGACGCGCAGCTTGCGAAGTGGCGAGTTGAGCCACTTGATTCTCCAAATTCTTAATTGCTGCGTCCTTGGCTTGCCCATCCTTGTGCATTTGCTGCACCATCGTCTCCTGCGTCTTTTGCATCCCCATCATCAATTGTTGCATTTGCAACATCATGGCCTTAGTTTCGGCCAAAGGATCAGGTCCCTCCGCAGGTTGGGGTGGAATGTAGGGTTGTTTTTGGTAGTTAGGAGGAGGTGGTTGAAAGTTCTTGTGAGGGGGGATGTAGGGAGTATTTTGGGGTGGTTGGGTGGTTGGGTTTAAGACGTTCTGGTTACGATATGAGAGAAGCGAGCGATCGTAACCGGGTTGGTTTTGGTACGGCAGGTTTTGGTTGTAAGATTGATAAGCATAAACCTGCTCCTGGGGCGTAGCATACCCCGTAGAATAACCCAAATCGTGCCCTGCGATAGCATTCACATGGGCACCAGAAGAACCACCACCAGTCATCATACTAATCTGCGCAGTTGATACACTCTATTTATATTCATTTTATGCCCCCGGTTCAGTCACTTTTAGCTCGTATTTATTCGTATTTAGTATGACTTTAGGAGCTATTTGTTATATTTCTCGTTACTGCTGCATTTCATTTATATATTGCAGGTTTTGGTGGTTTTGAGCCAAAACCCGAGACATTGGAGCATTTCGAGAACTGAGCCGAAAAGACCAAGCTCGAGCCATCACGGGAGCTTGAGAAACCGAGCCAAGGACCAAGGACATGAAGGGCCACGAGTTATTATGGCCCAAGAAGTTAAGGATACGTATAATAAAGGCCCAAGTGAAGTTATGGGCTAAGGAAGAAGAGAAGCAAGAGCCGGCCCATTTAAGAGGTCGTGTAGGTGCGGCAGTGGCCGTGGCTACTACCGTTCATGTTTTCTGTCGGTTTTTGATTTATTTCGAGATTTAATTCTTGGAACCTATAAATAAGACTTTAGGACGAAAGTTATAGGTTATGCTTGATTTTTTAGTTTTCTCCTTAGTTTTAGTTTACTGTTGATTTACTTTTCTCTCAAAACTCAAAGTTTTAGTTTAGTTTCAAGTTTTGCTTCCTTGTAATCGCTTGCATCTGTAAGTTTCAAGTTTAATTTTATTGCAATTACTTTCATTCATCATGTCTTCTTCCCTTTATTTTATTGCTTTGATTGTTATTATGAGTAGCTAACTTCATAATTAGGGTTAGGGTGATTTGTGACATATGATTTAGGAACATGTTTTGAGATTAAATTGGTTGATTAAATTGTGCTCTTGTTTTCTTTCTATGCGTTTTATATCAATTGAATTAGGATTATTTCGCCTGATCACCGATTTAACTGAGTTTAATTGAACCTGAGTATGTTTTAATTTAAGATCGAAAGCCGAGTTAAAACTAGACTTACGCGAGTTTGATAAGTTGAATTTAGTAAGTCATGTAGAGCCCGCTAAATTTGCTTAAGGCTAAAATTGACTCGAGAGAGCGTTTTACAAACCTAGACAAGTTGCACAGTTTATCTCTTCCGTCTTATGAACTTGCGTTCCTGAATCGTTGTCATATATGAACCCGACGCCCTAGTCTTTCTCCATATATATTTTCATCTTGTCTTATTATTTGCTTTAGTTTAGCTTAAAACAAACCTTTTACTTTGAGTTGAACACATTACTCCGACTTTAACTCGAGACTACACCGTTTCCCTGTGGATTCGATCCCTACATGCTGCTATCTGCTGTTAGTTGTCATTTAGGTTTATTTTGATTAAGGTGATACGACTTTAGCCTTATCAATTTTGGCGCCGTTGCCGGGGAGACGGCTTAGTTAGTTTTAGTTTTTGTTAGTCTTACAGGTTTTTCTCCTTTGTCTCAAGGAACTTAGTTCCTTGAGACCGTTTCTTATCGTTTTCTTGTAGTTTTGTTTATGCACAGGTCACCTACAGGTTTGATTCCATTTGAGCCTGAACCTGAGCGAGCTTTTCACAGACTACGTAAGGAAGCAAGAAAGTTACTTGATCCTGATTTCGAGGAAGCGTCGCATTCGGAGTCTAGTGCAGCGCAATCGTCCTACGAAGAGGACACACCTCCTATTACTCCAACTTGTTCTCCACCACGCGTGACTATGCCTAAATTATATAGTCACTCGTTGCCGAAGCCCGAGGCGATCCCGCAAGGGTTCACAATACCAAACACGGTCCAAGGGAATTTCGAGATTCGCCCCGCCTTTCTTACTTTGGTGGAGCGCAATCAATTCGGTGGCAATCCTACGGAGGATCCCGGGAAGCACATGCAGGTTTTTACGGACTACTGCTCAACGATTAAGCAGAACGGGATCACTCAAAACCAAATTAGGGAGATGCTCTTCCCTTTCTCGCTACGTGATCGCTCGTGAGTGGATCACCGATTTGAATAAGGAAGCGCGGGTATTACGGATTGGCCAAGTCTAGCTCTTGCCTTCTATCGCAAGTACTATCCACCAGGCGGACTAACCAACTCGTAGTCAAATTCGGGGTTTCAAAGAGCTTTGATGAGGCGTTACCGAGGCGCGGGACCGTTACAAACGGTTAATTCGTGAATGTCCTCATCACGGGTTCGATGGTTGGTTGGTGATAATGACCTTTTATAATGGGTTATATGCTGAGAGTCGCGCTATTCTTGACTCGGCTGCGGGAGGCCGATTTGCTAATAATACCGACGATGATAAGGCGTGGACATTGATCGAGGAGATGGCTATCCATTCATCCCAGTTTGGTAAGCCGAGGGGTAATTCACGGTCCGCACACAACGACCGTGGGAGTGAGGGTATAAGCTGTAATGAGTCAACTTTCTGAGCTGAATAGAAAGTTTGATGCTATGCAGGGGAGTTCGTCGAGTGCCCATGTAAATGCTGTTGCAGGGCACGATTCAGGTTATACTACGGGGTATGCTGCACCCCAGGAGCAGGTTTATGCGTATCAATCCTACAATCAAAACCTGCCGTACCAGAATCAGCCGGGTTACGATCGGTCACTGCTATCCTACCGTAATAATAACGTACTTAACCCGACTCCCCCACCTCCACAAAATACCCCTTACCAACCTCCTTACAAAAATCAACTAACTCCCCCTAACTACCAAAAACCACCCTTCACATCACCCCCTCCTACTCAAATACCCGATCCTATGGCCGAGATGAAGGCCATGATGTTGCAGATGTCGCAGGTGACTATGGCCGTGCAAAAGTCACAAGAGATGATGATGCAACAAATGCAAAAGGATGGGCAAGCTAAGGACGCTGCAATTAAGCTGTTGGAGAATCAAGTGGCTCAATTAGCCGCTTCGCAAGCGTCAAGGCAACCGGGTACACTTCCGCCTCAAGGAAACCCCCCCAAAGCTCCACACGACACGGCGTGTGCAATTACATTGAGAAGTGGGTCCATGTATGGAGACCCCGTGAATTTGGAGGAAGAAGAGAAGGATGAGGGTCAAAACACGTTAAATCCGTGTTCACAGAGTTCACAGCCGATCGACCGTGGTCGATCAGCCAAATTTGGACACTGTAGGCTTGAGGAAGAATGATTCGGGTATTAAATTTGGTGATTCTAGTTCTACTCCAACGCCCCCGTTTCAAGTCAAGCTTCCATTTCCTGGTCGTCAGCGAGGTGCAGAGCCCGAGGCCAAGTTCAAAAAGTTCGTCGACGTCATCAAGGCCCTTCAGGTAAATGTTCCTTTTATTGACCTTGTGACTCAAATTCCTGCGTACGCTAAGTTTTTGAAAGATGTTTTAGCTCGTAAGCGTACGTTAGACGACGTGTCAACCGTGGCCTTTGTGGGGGAAGCTAGTACTAGGCTGCAGGGTAGTAAGCCCCCTAAGCTTAGCGATCCAGGTACTTTCTCTATTCCGTGCTCTATTGGTAGGTTTCAGGTTAGGAATGCTTTATGTGACCTAGGAGCTAGCGTAAGTGTCCTCCCCTACCCCTTGTATCAAAAGATGAGCTTGTCAGCTTTAGAACCCACTAGCATTACCTTGCAGATGGCTGACCGCTCAGTTAAGCGCCCCTTGGGAATCCTACATGACGTCCCTGTACAGGTTGGAAAGTTCTTTATCCCTGTAGACTTCGTAGTAGTCGACATGCCCGAGGATGCCCACATTCCTATCATTTTAGGAAGACCCTTCTTGCACACTGCTGGTGCAGTTATTGACGTGGGTAGCAAGACGATAGCCTTTAAGGTGGGGGGTGAGAAGCTCACGTTTGCACATTCTGATACCCCGCGGTCCCCTATGCGTCTCGAGTCAGTTTGTTCTATTGACTCTGTACCTCCGTCTCACACTACTGGAGACACTTTGGAGGTTTTGCATGTCTCTTCGCTTTTTGCAGGTTCTTCACAGGATTGCTGCAAGGATGGTTTGGGGGAGAGAAAGCTGCTGGAGACTGACGTTTACGACGCTAGTGATGGTGATAGAGGGCCTACAGTTGAGCCATTTCGTGATCGAGGCCCTACGCTGATGGACTATGCTGCATTGCCTCGAGCTGGAGGAGTGCTTTGGCGATCACCTGCTGTATCGCCGAGTGAAGCTGTTGCGAATGGCCAACGACCTTGGCCTGCGTATACTTGATGGTTGTGGAGCTTTGAAGAGTCGTGCGGGACTATAAACCAGCGCTTCCGGGAGGCAACCCGATGACGTTGTATTTTCATTTAGCATTTGTACTTTTGGTTTGCTTGTTTTTATGACTTTTTGCTTTTATTGAACGCGCGAGAACGAGGGTTATTATTTTGTGTTTTTAGCGCGCAGGTACTTATGGACTTTTGGGTCCTTAGTATATTGAAAACGCACACGAGAAGGCCTCCCAGCCGGCCAACCGGCTGCCGGGCCAGGACAGGAGCCGTAGCTGAAATTTGGAAATTGAAGAAAAATCGAAAAAATCACGTCAGGTGGCCTAAGCCGGCCGGCCGGCTGCCGGTCCCAGACCGGCTGGCCACCCCTGTCCCATTTTCATGCTTCGTTTTGTTCCTTCTTGCGTGCTATGCCGAAGTACTTCGTCGTTGGACTGATTTGGACGCATATACGGGGATTTTTAGCCCCACTCC
This sequence comes from Dianthus caryophyllus, assembly GCA_023091065.1. Taxonomy (NCBI): domain Eukaryota; kingdom Viridiplantae; phylum Streptophyta; class Magnoliopsida; order Caryophyllales; family Caryophyllaceae; genus Dianthus; species Dianthus caryophyllus. Next base: position 15,390,287 of record CM041527.1, on the reverse strand, counting down.
ACGCTTCACTTCGGTTTGGGGGAGCTCCTACTCTACATTGTGAGCACTCTTTACCCCATTTTCCCTCGTTTCCTCGTTTTACTTTCCTTCCCTCTTATGATTTATGTCCTCCTCTGCTTTTGTGGTTGTGCTGTTTTCCACATTGAGGACAATGTGTGATTTGGTTTGGGGGAGGGAAACACTTTCGCGTTCATTAGTTCATTTGCATTTTCATTTCCAGTGCATTTATTTTGAAAACCCAAAAATCCAAAAAAAAAAAGAAAAATTTACAAAAATACGAGTCTTTTTGGTCTGCTTTGTCCTGCTTTGTCTAGTTTGGAGAATTGATTTGTACACTTACTTTGATCTTTAGTATCTTTGAGTCGACTTCCTATTGTCGTAGCTTGCACGATTGGTTTGTTTCCTGTTAATAGATTGCGAGCCTCAGCACTAACCCACTTGTATCTGCTTAATTCTTTCTGCTTTTAAACATTTACTTTCGACTTTGACATTCGAGCTTGGCATTGGTTTGAGGAATGTTGGTTTGTTGGTTTGTGGTTTGTTTTGGAAGGATCTTATATATGTTGGAGCAATGCTTCGATGCTCTCGGAGGGGACTCATTGACTTGAGTAACCACAGTGGCCATGAATTTGGCTGCGACCGAGAGTATGAGCAATAACGTAACCCTTAAGGAAATATGTGTACCCGAGCGCGATTTTTACCGAGTGAACGTCAAGCTAAACGGTACTACATACAAGGGATGCTCCACATTTGCGAAAAAAGAATACAGAAAAGAAAAAAAAGAAAAGAGAACAAATGGTAATGATTTGGAAGATTTGGATGATGGAAAGTGGTATGATCGGTTGGCCTTGCTTGAATTGATTTGTCGTTAGTTTTACTATTGCGTAAGTGTTAGAGGCTAGTGATATAATGTGGTGTGAACGGTTGAGACTTGTGCTCTATTTTCGGTGAAATAGACTTTGGTTGTAATGTTTATGTGCATAGGTCGTCCACTTCAAGATACTAGCGTGATTAGTTCGTGTTGTTTTGATTTTCTCCGATGCTTTTTGCTTGAGGACAAGCAAAGGTTTGGGGGAGTTTGATACACTCTATTTATATTCATTTTATGCCCCCGGTTCAGTCACTTTTAGCTCGTATTTATTCGTATTTAGTATGACTTTAGGAGCTATTTGTTATATTTCTCGTTACTGCTGCATTTCATTTATATATTGCAGGTTTTGGTGGTTTTGAGCCAAAACCCGAGACATTGGAGCATTTCGAGAACTGAGCCGAAAAGACCAAGCTCGAGCCATCACGGGAGCTTGAGAAACCGAGCCAAGGACCAAGGACATGAAGGGCCACGAGTTATTATGGCCCAAGAAGTTAAGGATACGTATAATAAAGGCCCAAGTGAAGTTATGGGCTAAGGAAGAAGAGAAGCAAGAGCCGGCCCATTTAAGAGGTCAGGCCGGTGCCAGGCCGGCAGCCGGCCGGCCGGCTGGTTCATGTTTTCTGTCGGTTTTTGATTTATTTCGAGATTTAATTCTTGGAACCTATAAATAAGACTTTAGGACGAAAGTTATAGGTTATGCTTGATTTTTTAGTTTTCTCCTTAGTTTTAGTTTACTGTTGATTTACTTTTCTCTCAAAACTCAAAGTTTTAGTTTAGTTTCAAGTTTTGCTTCCTTGTAATCGTCGGTACTCCGTAAGTTTCAAGTTTAATTTTATTGCAATTACTTTCATTCATCATGTCTTCTTCCCTTTATTTTATTGCTTTGATTGTTATTATGAGTAGCTAACTTCATAATTAGGGTTAGGGTGATTTGTGACATATGATTTAGGAACATGTTTTGAGATTAAATTGGTTGATTAAATTGTGCTCTTGTTTTCTTTCTATGCGTTTTATATCAATTGAATTAGGATTATTTCGCCTGATCACCGATTTAACTGAGTTTAATTGAACCTGAGTATGTTTTAATTTAAGATCGAAAGCCGAGTTAAAACTAGACTTACGCGAGTTTGATAAGTTGAATTTAGTAAGTTGCGAGAGCCCGCTAAATTTGCTTAAGGCTAAAATTGACTCGAGAGAGCGTTTTACAAACCTAGACAAGTTGCACAGTTTATCTCTTCCGTCTTATGAACTTGCGTTCCTGAATCGTTGTCATATATGAACCCGACGCCCTAGTCTTTCTCCATATATATTTTCATCTTGTCTTATTATTTGCTTTAGTTTAGCTTAAAACAAACCTTTTACTTTGAGTTGAACCTGTTACTCCGACTTTAACCTGAGACTACACCGTTTCCCTGTGGATTCGATCCCTACATGCTGCTATCTGCTGTTAGTTGTCATTTAGGTTTATTTTGATTAAGGTGATACGACTTTAGCCTTATCAGCAGTCAGCGCAGCCACCTGACTAGTGAGCGCAGAAATACTCCCCTTATCACGGTCATCATGCGCGGACCGTGAATTACCTCGCGGCTTCCCGAACTGAGCCGAATGAACAGCCATATCCTCAATTAACCCCCAAGCCTTGTCATCGTCGACGTTGTTGGCAAAGCGACCATCTGCAGCAGAATCTAGAATAGCTCTACTCTCCGCATAAAAACCATTATAAAAAGTCATTATTACCAACCAGTCGTTCAACCCGTGGTGAGGACAGTCCCGTATCAACTTCTTGTACCGCTCCCACGCTTCAGCAAAAGACTCATCAAATGTTTGCTTGAAGCCCTCAGATCGACTCCTCATCTGGTTAGTGCGCTCTGGAGGATAAAACTTTGCATAGAACGCCAGAGCTAACCCTCTCCAATCAGTAATACCCGCAGCAAGCTTGTCGAGGTCCGTGATCCACTCACGAGCTCGATCTTTTAAAGAAAAAGGGAACAAAGATCTCCTTATTTGCTCCTGCGTGATCCCGGCCTGCTTAATAGTAGAACAGTAGTCGGTAAACATCTGCATATGCCGACCAGGATCTTCGGTGGGATAACCACCAAACTGATTCCGCTCCACCAAATTGAGAAAGGCGGGGCGAATCTCGAAGTTGCCCTGCAGAGTTGCGGGCATAGTGAATCCATCACGTATGGACTCCGTTTTAGGAAGCGAGTGACTCGAAAGTTTAGGCATAGTCACTGGCGGTGGAGTTAACGGAGTATGGGGAGGTGTGTCCTCTTCGTAGGACGATTGCGCAGCACTATATTCGGAGTGCGACGCTTCCTCAAGATCAAAATTAGCGATTTGAATCGCTTGTTTGCGTAGTCTATGTAGCGCGCGTTCAGGTTCAGGCTCAAATGGAACTAAACCTGTAGGTGACCTGCGCATAAACAAAAACTACAAGCAAAAGATCAAAACGGTCTCAAGGAACTAGGTTCCTTGAGACAAGAGAGAAAAACCTGTAAAACTAACAAAAAACTAAAACTAGCTAAGCAGTTTCCCCGGCAACGGCGCCAAAATTGACACGGCTAAGTCGTATCGCCAATATCAAAATAAACCTAACAAGACAACTAACAGCAGCTAGTGGCAAGCAGGATCGAATCCACAGGGAAACGTAGCAGTTACAAGTCAAAGTCGGCAATAACAGGTCAACTCAAGGTGTGAAAATGGGTTTGGTTTAGCTATAAACTAAAGCAGATAATAGAGCAGATGAATAAAAAACAATAGGGAGAAGGATTAGGGCATCAGGATCATTATGACAGTGATTCAGGAACTCAAATCAGAAGTAAATAACATTCAATTGAAGCTATGCAAGTGGCTAGGTTTAGGAATACGCTCTCTCGAATCAATATTAACCTTAAGCAAATTTAGCGGGCTCTCGCAACTTACTAAATTCAACTTATCAAATACGCGTGAGTCTAGTTTCAATTAGGCTTTCGATCTTAAACTGAAACAACCTAAATTCAATTCAATAAAGGCGTCCCTAAATTCAATTGATGGTAAAACGCGCAGGAAGAAACCAACTTGCACAAGTTCAATCAAAATAGCAATTAAAACATGCCTGAATCAACTATCACAAATCACCCTAAACCCTAATTATAAATTAGCTAGACATAATCAAGATCAAAGCAATAAAGATAATGGAAAACATGATGAACAAATAATAAAACTTAAAATAAACCTGAATTAAAGAAATGCAAAGTGATTTACAAAGCGAATCTTGAAAACTAATCTAAGGAGTTTTAATGTTCAAAGAGAGGAAACTAAAAAGAAGCAGTAAACTAACTAGGAAAATTAAAGCATAAGTTATGTTTCGACCTAAGAGGTCTTATTTATATTTTCCAAAACTTAAATCACGAATTAAAATAAAATCCGGAGAATAATACGTCGTGGCTGGCCGAATGGCTGCAGGCACGACCAACGTTTTTGGACCGGCTTGCTTGGCCTTGATCCTTGGCCCATTCACTTAATTTTCTTGCTATTGGGCCTTCATAACTCGTAAGTCTTTCTTCCTTTTGGTCTTTGGCTCGTGTCTTCGAGCTCATGTGTGCGCTCGGGCTTGGTCTTCTCGGCTCGGTTCTCGTAATGCTCCAATGTCTCGGGTTTTGGCTCAAAACCACCAAAACCTGCAAAATGTAAATGAAAGGCAGCAGTATCGAGAAATATAACAAATAGCTCGTAAACTAGCAATAATCACGAGTAAATATAAGCTAAATGCGACTGAACCGGGGGCATAAAACGTATATAAATAACATGTATCAATATGCTAAGATGCATCCTCATGAGAATGGAATGTTTTTGCGTATTGTATTTTGAAAGCTCGAATCTCGCTGGTATTTCATTTGCTAGTATGTGAAAAGGTTAACGGCTGTCTGTAGGGGACGCCTGAACCGTGAATGTTTGTGCTGTGCGGAGGAAAAACTTTGTGGTTTTGCTTTTAAAGTTAGCCCCCAGTTTAAGTTAGTTTTTGATGTGAAAACGTTAGTCAAACTTGCGATGTTTGCTTTAAAAGTTAGCCCCCAGTTTGAAAATGTTAGTCAAACTTGCGATGTTTGCTTTAAAAGTTAGACGCCAATTTGAGTTAGTTTTTGATGTAAAAACGTTAGTCAAACTTGTAGTAGCTGCGTGTGTGTCTTTGCTTTTGAATGTAGCCCGTGGATTGAACTGTATTTCTACTTTTTGATTTCGCTTTTGTGTTTATTTTGTTGTTGTTTGTGTATTATTTTGTGTTGAAAGGTGTTTTTGATATCTTTTGAGAAAATGTTGTGCCGACTGTGCCCTCTACGAGCGTGTATTTTTTGTGTTCTTTTGTGTTGAAAGTTGTTTTGAGTCTTTGGACTTACGTTTTGTGTTGACTGTGCTTTTCGTCTTATTTAAGCTTCAGGTGTGTCGTTTTTTTGTGTTGACTATGCCTTTGACCTTTTTTAAGTGTCGGGCGTGTCATTTTGTGTTGAATGTCGCCTTTTAAGCTTTTGGATTTTTAGACGAATTTTGCGATGACTATGCCTTTGACTTGTTTAAGTTTCAGACGTGTCTTTTTTGCGTTGACTATGCCTTCGACTTTTTAAGTTTCAGGCGTGTCGTTTTTGCGTTGACTATGCCTTTGACTTTTTAAGTTTCAGGCGTGTCGTTTTTGTGTTTTTCGTTGACTGTGTTTTTGCAAAGTTGTTTACGTATCTATGTTTATGGAATTAAACCGGCGTGGTTCTGGATGTATTTTAGAGGTTTGCTATGTAACACCCCGTGTTTTTATTAATACTAATTAATTATTTTAACTAAATTATTAAATTAAAATTTATATAATGTAACTTTTATTCAATTGTTTTGAAATGCGGCTGAAAAATTTCGATTAAATAAACTTTCTCAAATACATTTCTAATTAAACTTTCTTGATTTTATATTAATCTGTATTATATTTTTATTTCTGAAATACGTGTCGAACTAAAACTTTACTTCAGTTACTTTTATTAAACTTTATAAATTTTCTACATAGTACCCCTGTGTTTTTTAAAAGTCTACGTGGTACCCCTGTACTTTTGTGATTACATGTAGTACCCCTAAATTAACAAAAATTGATTAACCGTAATCCTCCCTCAATTTTCCGTCATAATTGACGTTAATTACTGCCAATGAGGCTGCTTATGTGGCAAAATTTGGTTTCCCTCCAATTTTCATATGAGTCCCCCCCAAAATCTTCTTTATATTGCCCAATTCCCTCCAATTCATTTGTCATCTTTTTTTTTTCTCATCTTTTCTGATTTTTTTTCCTTTCCTCTATCTCTATCATGTCTCATTATTCATATCGAAGGAGTACCCCAATTGAAGGTTTAGAATTTAGAAATCAAGCGTGCAATCGTTGTAGTAATTAAAATTTCGGCGTCAACGAGCAACCCTAGGAAAGCGTACTTCAAGTGTTTGGAATGTAATAATTTTCTAATGTGGTTGACATCAAAGCATGTCATTAGGAGCTCAAAAACAGAAATCAATGAAGTAAATGAGGAGGATGAAATTTCAAGTCGTAATTTATACAATGGTGAAATTATAGGGTTGAAGGAGGAATTTAAGAAACTAGCTTACCATTTCAAATGTATGACTTTGATGTTTGTTGTGGTTGTTGTAATTTTTCACTTTAAAGTTTTATGTAATTCGACTTTCGTTGTCCATTTGTGTTTGTAATGAAAGAACCCGTGTGGTTTGTTGGGACCAGAAAACCAGGCTGGTCCAGGGGCCTCGACAGGTACAGGATCCATGATCAGGTCCACAACGCATACCAAAGACTGACAAGATGCATAAAGCAAAGGTGCAGGTCAGGAGAGGAAAAGTCAAGATGGGCCAAGCCCAACAAAAAGAAGTAAACACCAAAGAACAAAGCCCAAAGACACAACAGCAACCCTAGAAGAGGACGTTGGAAGACTTGGTCAAGGAACAGAAGTAAGGCCTGAAAGATAGGAGCTGCTGGAGAAGAAAGGGGAAGAAGTTACCTACAAGGGTGGAAGTGAACGTTGGGACCTAGGAACACTATAAAAGCAAGAGAATTCAGAAGAGAAGGGGCATCAGTTATCATTAAACGCAAGCACACAACTCTCAAGGCATTTCACAAGCAACTAAACACTCTAAAATTATTTTACGCCTTTATTGTATCCTGTACCACTTGGTCCAGACTCTGTACCTATTATTCCAGAACTAGTGAAGATCCTCTCCTGGCTTGGCGCCCGTGGTTTTCCCTTAACATTTAAGGGTTTTTCCCACGTAACCATATCGTGTGTCTTGTTTTGTTTTCATAGTCTTTCATACTTAATCGATCCTAAATCACAAAAATCATAAAGCTAAACCTAAAGGATAGTACTAGTAGATCCACAATCACTTAAACGAACCGTGTGAGAAAATCACCCCGAACAGATTGGCGCCGTCTGTGGGGATACTAGTTTACTAATCCAACAAAACATCCCAAGTCAGCACAAGTGCAATCAGCGTGAAAGATGGCAGATCCCAGTGCAGAGGCCATGCTCAAACTCCAGGAGGAACTACAACAAGCCAAGCAGGCTGCAGAAGAGGCCAAGGCAGAGGCTGCAAGACTAAAGGAGGCAGAGGCTGTCCTGAAGAAGCAGTTGGAGACCTCTGCTCAGAAGAAGGCCTCAGGATCCAGGATCCCACCAGGTACTCCATTTTCTGATGTGATCAAACAACTTGACTTCTCTACTTTCTCTTCTGCAGGATCAAAAGGAACAAGAGGAGACCCACACAATGTAAAGGAGAATCCAAAAAACAACGCTGCAGGTGGAGATGGTGACCCAAAGACACCAGAGGGAGTTAATGCAGGCCAAGTCATGCAATACATGATGATGGAGATGCAGAAACTCTCAGAGTTGGTACGAAAGGTTCCAGGACTCCCACCACCCATTGAAGAGGCAGCACCAGGGAGTTATGCTGATTCACCCTTTGATGACTGCATTGCAATGGTGGAGATGCCAAAGAAGTACTCAGCGCCCAACCTAAAGCTCTATGATGGGACATCTGATCCTCTGGAACACGTTGCTCAGTACAGGCAGAGGATGTTCAACGTTCCTATCCCAGCAAAGAAGAGGGAGGCCTGCATGTGCAAAAGCTTTGGTTCAACCTTGACTGGTCCAAATTTCTACAGTGGTATATCAACCTGCCAATCAAGACCATCAAGTCCTTTGCGGAGCTGATCAACCTTTTCAACGTCCAGTTCGCCAGTAGCAGATTGTTGGAGAAGCAGACCAGTGACCTGTACCGAGTCATCCAGAACGAGAACGAGTCACTAAGGGACTTCTTGCACCGCTTTAACAAGGAGAAAGTGTCCATCCCGGATGTGACATCAAGACGGCCATCGAGGCCTTCAGGCAAGGTTTGGTTAGAGATTCTGATCTTTATGTTGAACTAACTCGCTACCCTTGTTCTACCTTTGAGGATGTGCAGGCTAAGGCTCGCCCGTGATCGGGTAAAGGAGGACCAGTGATTCAGTGGCACGTTATCAGACCAGGCGGTCAACGCAAAGTCATCACCCACGCAAGACAAAGAACAACAGGATCGGGTCCGTATCGAGGCCGCCAGAAGGAGGCAAACGCCGTGGATGAACAGACCGATGCACCTAGGGTTCCACCTCCGCTCAGAGCATCGCTTCTCTGTAGATCTTCCAGGCCTGATCAACAAGTTGGACAAGTTGGGCTCAGCAGTCAGATGGCCAAAAGCGAGTGAGAAGCCAAATCCAAGGCGAGACACAACCAAGTGGTGTGAGTACCATTCTGATATTGGGCACACCACAGAGGACTGCATAGCTCTCAGGAGGGAAGTAGCTCATCTGCTAAAGAATGGTCACCTGAAGGATATCCTGCCCAGGAACAGGAGGAACAGAGATGAACGAGATGAGCCCAGAGATCTTCCTCCACCACCACCAACCCATGAGGTAAAATTCATCTCTGGTGGTTCAGATATTTGTGGACTAACATATTCTGCTGCGAAGCGTGTGGCTCTGGAAAACAGGCAACAGCCACCAGCAGGACAACCAGGTCCAGCCCAGGAGATTGTGTTCGATGAGTCAGATCTTCAGGGAGTGCATGGGCCTCACCATGATGGTCTAGTGATCAAAGTCCAGATTGGAACCTGCATGGTCAGAAGAGTACTGGTAGATGGAGGCAGTTCAGTCAACATCATCATGATGGAGGCGCTGGAGGCTATGGGGCTGAAAGATTCAGACGTGACAAAGAAGTCCAGCGTCCTGGTAGGGTTCAGCGGTGAAACAAAGCACAGCCTGGGAGAGATCACCCTACCAACCTATGTGGAAGGAATCACCTCTTTCGAAAAGTTCTGTGTAATAGACTGCCTATCCTCATACAACGTGATCCTAGGGCGACCCTGGATCCACAACCTCAAGGCTGTACCTTCAACGTACCACCAGTGCATCAAGATTCCAACAAAGTGGGGGCAAAGAATAAATGAGGAGAATAACGGCTGACAGAGTGTTACAGACGACCACGAAACCTTCTGGCCCAGGTAAGTCCCTCACATAGCCATTAAAGCAGCCTGTCAGGTCTGTTGAGAATCCTGTCCCACGCATGGAGATGCATTTAAATTGTTTTGGCAGAAGAAAGACCTGACAGGAAGGTTCTGGTTGGTTCTGACGCTCCAGAGGTAATCAGACCTGCTCTAATTGACTTTCTGAGGAAGAAAGAGCATTGTTTTGCTTGGTCTCATTTTGATATGACTGGTATAAGTTCTGATGTTATTACGCATAAGTTAAATATTGACCCAAGTTTTAAGCCTGTGAAACAGAAGCGCAGGAAGTTTGCACCAGAACGTAATGAGATTGTGAACCAAGAGGTACAGAAATTGCTGGACATGGACATGATCAAAGAAGTAATGTACTCAGACTGGCTGGCAAACGTAGTTGTGGTCCAGAAAAAGAACGGCAAGTGGAGAGTATGCGTGGACTACACAGACCTAAACAAGGCGTGCCCAAAAGATTCGTTTCCACTACCACACATAGATGCAATGGTGGATGCCACAGCAGGACATGAGGTGCTGACATTCATGGATGCGGCTAGTGGATTCAACCAGATCAGGATGCACCCTCCGGACCAGGAGCATACAGCGTTCATGACCAGCAGGGGAATCTATTGCTACAAGGCTATGCCTTTTGGACTAAAGAATGCAGGTGCAACGTACCAAAGGCTAGTCAACATGATGTTCAAGGACCAAATTGGAGATACTATGGACTTCTACATCGATGATATGGTGGTGAAGTCAAAGAAAGCTGAGGACCACATCCTGGACCTGGAAAAGGCGTTTGAGTTTCTGGAAAAGTATAATATGAAACTAAACCCTACTAAATGCACCTTTGGTGTCACTGCAGGAAAATTCTTAGGCTATATGGTGACAAAGAGAGGCATAGAGGCTAGTCCAGAGCAGATCTCAGCGATAATCAACTTGCAGCCCCCTAACTCGAAGGATGTCCAGAACTGACCTAAGGGTAAAGAATACGAATAGATTCATCTCCAGGTCTTCTGAAAGGTGCAAGCCATTCTATGATCTTCTGAGAAAGAACAAGCAGTTCAACTGGGGGACAGAGCATGAGAAAGCATTCTAGGACCTGAAAGAATATTTGTCATCAGCCCTACTTTTATCCAAACCGTAACTGGGGAGTCATCGGTCCCAGACTGCCTGTGATGAAGCTTCGTAAGCGATCCTGGTGAGAGAACCAGATGGACAGCAACATCCTGTCTATTATGTAAGTAAGAGTCTTCTGGATGCTGAAACCAGGTATTCTGTATTGCAAAAATTTGTTTTGGCTTTAACAGTTGCTTGTACCAAGTTGCGCCCATATTTTGAGGCGCATCATGTTATCATTCGTACTAATGTTCCTGTGAGATCAGTACTATGTAGACCAGAACTTTCAGGTCGTATGTCAAAGTGGTCAGTCAAATTGAGCACCTATGACTTGTCCTATGAGCCCGAGCAATGAATCAAATCCCAAGCATTAGCAGACTTTGTGGCCGACTTCACTCCCACACTAGAGGAGCAGGTAACAAAGGAGATCTTCCATCTGGACCAGAAACAGCAGACCTGGGAACTCTGGACAGATGGTTCAGCCAATGTCAGGGGTACTGGACTAGGTGTGGTCCTGAAATCACCACAGGGGGACAAGATAGTACAGGCTGTATCCTGTGAATTCAGGACTACCAACAATGAAGCTGAGTATGAGGCACTGATAGCAGGACTAAACGTATGTCTGGACATGAGGATCCAGAATCTGAAGGTAAAAATAGATTCTTTACTGGTAGCAAACCAAATCAACGGTACGTACGCTGCTAAGGACTCTAAAATGATTGCATATCTTGATTTGGTCAAAAATCTTTTTCAAAAGTTTACTAACGTTGAGGTTGAGCAAGTCCCTAGAGATCAGAATGTGCAGGCAGATGCTTTGGCTAACATAGGATCAGCATTTGAACCTGGTGTGCTGGACAGTATACCTATTGTACACATCCTGGAACGGCCGATCGAGAAAGTTCGGCCGATCTGCAGAACACAGTCCAAGCTACCCAGACCTGGACCAAACCATATTATGAATGGCTGATCCAGGGCAAACTACCACAGGACAGAATGGAAGCAAGAGCATTTAGAATCAAGGCGTCCAGATATACAATCATACAAGGCATACTATTCAGAAGGTCCTTCAACGGGCTGTACCTGCGCTGCCTAGAACCTGACCAGGTCGGGACAGTACTATCAGAAATACATGATGGACATTGTGGAAATCACACAGGTGGTAGAAGCATGGTTAACAAAATCCTACGAATGGGCTACTACTGGCCCACAATGAAAACAGATAGCATCCAGTATGCCACAAAGTGTGACGCCTGCCAAAGGCATGGTCCAGAGATACATCAACCTGCACAGAACCTGCACACAATTTCAGCACCATGGCCATTCATGAAATGGGGCATGGACTTAGTTGGCAAACTACCAATGGCCCCAGGGCAGAAGGTGTTCATGCTGGTAATGACAGACTACTTCTCCAAGTGGATAGAAGCAGATGCATACAAAAATGTCACAGAAAAAGAAGTGATCGCTTTCATAAAGAGGAACATCATCAGCAGGTATGGGATTCCTTTAGAGATAGTATGTGACAATGTGCTTGCATTCGTGGGAAAAAAGACCAGAGCTTTCTGCACAAAGTGGAACATCAACTTGGTAACATCTGCACCAAGATATCCTCAAGCAAATGGACAGGCTGAGTCCAGCAACAAGATTGTGATCAGTTGCATCAAGAAGAAGCTGATGGAGAAGCAAGGAAGATGGGTTGAAGAATTGCCACTAGTGCTATGGGCAGACAGAACTACACCAAAGAGAGTAACAGGACAAACTCTATACTCAATGGTCTACGGATGTGAAGCTGTACTACCAGTAGAAGTGCACGTCCCAACAATCAGGTATGGGCTGAACATAAATTCTGAGAATAATGAACTATTGCATGACACCGGATCTGACCCAGAGCTCGAGATTTAGCGGAAGAAGGTTAGCAAAGATACCAACAATCTGTGGCCAGAAGCTACAACAAGAATGTGAGGGTACGAATGTTCAGGACTGGAGATCTGGTCCTGAGAAAGGTATTTCAGAACACAAGGGACAAAGCTGCAGGCAAGTTGGCCCCAACCTGGGAAGGTCCATACCTTATTGATTCAGCAGTAGGGAAGGGCTCCTACAGACTACAGACTCTGGAAGGAGACATGATCCCTAGACCCTGGAATATACTCCACCTCAAGCTCTATCACATGTAAAGTGTCCTGGACCAAGACATCTGGAAACCCACATAACTCAAAACTTTTCCTTTACAGATTATCCTATATAACTATACTGACTTGAGCGTCGGAGGGCCGTTGGCTGACACCAACGGTCAGTCCTGACCCTCTTCCTGTGCAGACAAGGCAGAACAGACGTCTGGGCCAGACCAGAACCAAATACAAAAGCAAAAACAAAGCAAAGAAGGGCCCCAGCCCCAGTACGACTGCAACAACGGGACAGGGAGTAATGTCCGTTAAGGGAGCCCCAAAGTGTAAGTCGCCTAAACTATCAAACGCATGCATGCTACTTTACAAATTCACAACAAATTATATGCGCATCATAACAAAGACAAAACATAACAAAACATAACATAACATAGCATAGCAAAAGGATGTCAGAAGTCAGGACCTAAAAAGTCAACCCATGCCTGTGCATGGGCACAGGAGTCAAGACCAAAGTTCTAAACAAAAAACAAGTCTAAGTAATTACAAGCCAAAATATCTACAGGGAACATTCCCCCCCCCGGCAAATTCAAAAATTGTTCAAAAAACACCAACAAATTCAGTTCATTCATCAGACTCACCCGTATGCTCAGCATGATCACCTGCAGGACCAGCATTAGTAGGCCCAGCAGCGTCAACGTTGACAAAAAAAACTGCGAATAGTGACGGAAAAATCCGTCACAAATCAGCCATTTCCGTCACAAAAACAGGTTTTGTGACGGAAAACCCGTCACAAAAAGTACTCGCAAAATATGGTCACAAAAAAAAAAATTGTGACGGATTACCCGTCGCTAACTCATTTGTGACGGACTTGTGACGCCTATTCTGATAGAAAAAATCTGACCATAGTCAAGATTTAGTCAAATTTTGTGACGGGTTATCCGTCACAAAAACTGACTTTTGTGACGGGTAATCCGTCACAAAATCATAAAAGTCAATTTGCAGCTGACACTTGTGTCGGATATTCCGTCACATAAAATGATGTTTGTGACGGGTAATCCGTCACAAAATCTGTTTTTTTGTGACGGATTACCCGTCACAAATGTATTTTTTTTTTTTTTTTTTTTAAGTTTTGCGACGGCTAATCCGTCACATAAAAACGTGTTTTTTTGGCAAAAACCCAGCCGCTGCCGTATGTCCACAATGTCAATACATTGTTTTCTATTTCCTGCACCTGCAATGTGTAACACATTCGTCGACCGCCAAGCGGGATAAAACATGAAAGTCGACCGCCAAGTGGGAATTAATCAACAAACCATAATTTTAAAGTCGACCGCCAAGCGGAATAAAACATACTAACAAGTCAAGATATATACATATTATATATGTTTTTAAGTGCAATGCCGACATAGTTTATCATAATTTTAAAACAATATAAAACATACTAAACTGGGGGGACCTGTTGGGTACCGAATCCGTGACCGTCATCGGCGAAGTCATCCCTAGGACCTGGTGTCGGCCCACTAGAGCACGCCGGGTCAGGAAATGTGAATCCATGATTCGCAGCCATGAACGCCATCATCATGTCGCTTTTCCTCTTTTGCTCAGCAAGTTCTGCTTCTATCGTACTCACTTTATCTTTAAGTTGAGTATTTTCCATTGTCATCTTAGAGACTAAACTTGGTGAGTAAGAGGAAATCGAGTGCCGGGCGATCCTGTTAGCCGGTGGAATGAACAACTCTGGGGCCGCTGCACCAATCCCGAACAAGCGCATCTTTTGGTCAAATCCGCCGGCAGCGTTGTAGTACGCTTGAAAGGGATCTAATGGCGGTTGACCATCAGGAACTGGCTGAGACAATTGTTGTTGATACGCCGCCTAAAATTACAAAACACAAACTTGTAGTTAAATTAAGACGACACTTGTAATACTACAAAAACTGTAAGAGAATAATATAAACATAAAAAAGCTAGTTAAAACAATAATAAGTATTTCAATTCGTTATAATTAATCTAACACTTACGTCAGTTTGGGATGCTCGAGTACAAACCCAATTTCCTTTCTTGTCTTTCTTTGACTTTTCCATGAGCTTGTAGGGTGTCGCCTGATCAACCTACACATAGTATACAAAAAAAAAAAAAAAAACTTAGTTTAGATAAATGCAAATAATCAAATTAAATTAAAAATATACATCAAAACAATATTTATCAAATACTTACTAACTCCTTAAAAGCCACAACTGCGTTCTTTCGGCCGAGAGTGTGTGTCCCACTTGCTTTTCCTTCTTTTTCTCCTGACCTTCTATTCACTTTGTTTGTCTCTGATGCCTTAGCAAAATTCGGGTCATCTTCAGCTCTTCTCTTCAGCTTTTGCCAATGGGTTTCGGATATCCAATTTGGCCTCTTTCTCGCTTTGGCAGCAGCACAAATCGACTGGGTGATCCGCCTCTTGACCCTTTTCTCCCACTCAACTTTCAACGGATACCCAGGCTGATCGGGTCGAACATGACTCTGTAAAAATGATGAACATATACATATTAGAAATAGATAAAGTACTTTTATAGTATATAAACTTCAAGTAGATCATTAAACATTATTATTCAAGTTACCTCAAAATATTTAAACATTTTCTCTCGCTGCTCATGGGTCGTCTCACTCCAATTAGTGACGTACTCGTTGTATGTACGAGTAAACGAACGAGTCACCTGTTCGCTAATCTCTGGATCCTCCCACCTTCAAAACGCAAATGTATACAAATAATGTAGTTAAAACAAAATTATACATATAAATGATAAATGAATTTAATTAAATGCAAACATTTACAACATTACTTACCAGTAGCCTCTAAGACGGGTCTCTGAAAGCACTACCTGGTCCCGTCTAGGCTGAGTCTGAATCTGGGTCTGAGTAACTGAAGATGACCCAGGACCACTCTGAGTGTTGAGCGTAGTCGCATCCTCATCCTCACCCTGAAACTGACTGTCGATGAAATCATCCTCCTCCTCCTCTACTCGATCATCTTCTCCTCTACGACGACTACCACTCCCAATTCTGAACATTTGCTTGGTTCTTTGCATAAGACTCTTTCGTTTATCACTCATTTCTAGCTTGAAATAAGTAAAATTGTTACTTTACAAATATAATGTACACATCAATTGTCGGCAAATACAATCATATAGTTCACGTAAACGATCAATATATAATTCAAACACAAACATATAGTTCACAAAAATAAAAACGAAGCCAACGGCGAAGTTCAAATTCTTTTTATTACAACTTGATTAGAGAAAACGAATATTACAACTAATCATCCTCACTATCATTGTCATCATCAGTACTTGATAATATAATATCATCATCTGAGAAAAGCAAGCCAATTTCTTGCTCTTCATCATCCTCATCTTCATCTTCTGTTTCTTCATTAACTTCATCTTCATCTTCATCTTCATCTTTTCCTTCTTCGTCGTTGAATTTTTCTTCTTCGGTTTCCAATAAAACCACATCTACATCTTCATACCCATCCACATTTTCAAAGTTTTCCTCCAAAATTGGTGAAATTGAATGATCATTCACCACCACAGCTTCTTGGAAAAAAGTTTCTTCAATTGGAGCGTCTACATGTGATCTTGCCTTAATTTTAAAAACCGCGGACCATTGAATACCTTTTTTAGTGGATGGATACGGAGCATACCAGACTTGATCAACTTGATAAGCCAACACGAATGGGTTATGTCCGCGAAGTTTCTTTGTTTGATTAACATCGACAAGTCCGTATATCTTATGGATTGTGAGTCCTTGTGGAGAATTGTCAAACCAGTCACATTTAAACAATGTGACTCTATGGATCCGTTCACCGGTGTAGTAAGCAAGCTCAACTATTTCATTTAGGATTCCATAGTAGTCTAACCCTTCTGTAGTGCTCACGCAAACACCATTACTTAAGGTGGTTTTAGAAATATCAACTCCTTCCTTAAAAGCACGAAATTTATAACCATTGATAGAATATCGCCTCCAAGTTCTCACCCATGTACTAGGACCCATTGCTAGAGCCTTTAGTAAAGGATCTTGCAATCTATAAGCCTACAATATTAATTAAGAATGTATAAATGTATTATTTCAAATTTTTTGATTTTTATATGTATTTTCTTAATTAAAAAGTTTACTTACTTCATTTCTGAACCATTTCGGCCAACTTTTTTCATATTTGCTCCAAACATCGTCTAAGCAAACAGCGTCACCAAATTTATCTTTCACATATGTCTCAAACTCCCTGTTTCAATTCATTAACATAATTTTAGTCATTAATATTTTCTAAAATTTCACAAGTAATAACTTATATAGTTATTATTCAAGGAACTTACTCTTCATAACATTGTAATAGTTTTCCACAATTCCTAAGCACATATAAGTGAGCGTCCTCCAACTCTTTTGAATCCAAATACCTCTCTTTACATTTTCCAGTTGTAGTTCCCAATTCTTCATTAAACAACTCAGGAAGATTTGAATTTCCCCCGTCAGCCGAATTCGAAGCGAGGTCCAAATCTTTAGCTTTGGTGTCTATATGATCTTCGAAATATAAAGAACAGAAATTCGAAATTTCTTCCAACAAATAAGCGTTGCAAATGGAGCCTTCGACTCGAGCTTTGTTAGAGATCTTCCTTTTCAAATGATTAAGAAACCTACATAGGAATTGGTATATTTTGAATTCATAATTACTAATTATACATAAATCACATAACCTAGATGATTGATGTTGAAATGAATATTTCATTAATATTTTACCTCTCAAATGGATACATCCATCGATATTGGACAGGTCCGCCAACTTTCGCTTCATACGGCAAATGAATGGGCAAATGTTCCATAGAGTTGAAGAACGACGGGGGAAATACCTTCTCTAACTTGCACATAATTTCAGGGATGTTTGACTCCAATTGTTCCATAGATTCAGTCTTAATTGTTGATGAACACAAGTCTCGAAAAAATTGGCTTATCTCAGTTATTGCATTCCAGGAACTTGTTGGGAGCAAGTGTTTCAAGGCAACAGGAAGTAAACGCTCCATAAATACATGACAATCATGACTTTTCATGGAATGCAACATCAACTTCACATGATCAACGCACCTACTCAAATCTGAAGCATAACCATCAGGAAATTTCAAAGATCCAACCCATTCGCATAGAGCCTTCTTTTCATCAGTTGTTAAAACAGACCTTGATGATATGGGTCGTTTTAAGCAATGTTCTTGAAAGTCAGCTTTACCCTTAGGTCCAAATGAAGTCTTTCCTGGTACATCCATCACCGTGTTGATAATTTGCTCGAAAACGTTTTTCTCAATGTGCATAACATCTAAATTATGTCGAATCAACAACGTTTTCCAATAAGAAAGTTCCCAAAAAATGCTTTGCTTCCACCACCCTTGCTTTTGATCTTTCAATTTTTTCAATTCTAGAGGAGCAGCTTGAACAATTTTGGGCAAATTATTTACTGATTTCCACACATCGTCACCATTTAATTGGGCACTTGCAATGCGATTTTCATTAGGTCTTTTCTTCAAAAACTGCTTACAATTCTTGCGAAAAGGATGATCGTGCTTCAAAAATTGACGGTGACAATCAAACCAACACACCTTGCCACTACTCTTCAGCCAAAACGACCTGTGATCTTTGTCCAGACAATAAGGACAAGCACGATATCCAGTTGTGCTCCAACCAGAAAGCATGCCATAGGCCGGGAAATCATTGATCGTCCACATTAAGGCAGCCTTTAATTGGAAATTTTGTTTTCTAGAGACATCATACGTGTACACGCCATTTTCCCAGAGTTCTTTCAACTCCTTAATCAACGGCTGAAGGTACACATCCAAATTTCCCTTAGGATTTTTGGGACCTGGAACAATTAACGATAGGAACATAAACTGTCTCTTCATGCACAACCATGGAGGTAAATTGTACGGAGTAAGCATGACCGGCCAACACGAGTAAGATTTCCCAAATTGGCCGTAAGGTGAAAATCCATCCGTACACAAACCCAGCCTGATGTTGCGTGGCTCACTTGCAAATTCTGGATATTGTCTATCAAAATGTTTCCACGCTTCTCCATCACTCGGATGTGCCATTGACCCACTTTCTCTTAATTTGGAGTTCTTATGATGCCAAGTCATCTCCCCATCTATGTGCTTGGTCGTATATAATCGTTGCGCCCTTGGCGCAAATGGAAAGTAAATCATCGTTCTACGAGCTTTTCGCTTCCCACCAGAATCTTTAGGACTCTTGAAACGAGAAGTATGACATTTTGTGCATTCTTCCAAATTGATATTTTCTTCCCAGAATAGCATACACCCATATGCACATACATCAATCTTCTCATGTGGCAGTTGCAGACTCTTTAGCACATTCTTAATCTCGTGAAAGTTACGTGACATTTGATTATTTTTAGGAATCATGTCCCCAATGTACGCCAAAATACTATTCACGCATCTTAGAGATAAGTTATGCTCACATTTAAGTGTTAACAATCTAGCCGCCGCTTGCAACAAACACATATTACTTCCTTCGAATACAGGTTTTTCGGCTTTATTCAACAATTTAAAGAATTCAGCAACTTGGGGGTTTGGAGTTTCATTATGCACTTCTTCATCACAATGATCAGGGTTCAGTTGTTCCTCCATAATTTGATCAATATTATCTCGTAGTGCATTTTCAACCAACTCTCGGTAAGGGTTTTCACTAACTATGGCAACGGTACTTTCTTCTGGGAGAAGCTTTTCACCATGATAAGTCCATGTGTAGTAGTTATCAACAAAACCATTACTGAAAAGATGACTTTGAACGTCCATTTTTCTCTTAAAACTTATGTTCTTGCACTTTTTACATGGACACTTCATTTCACCTAAGTTTTTGTATTCGGTACATTGTTCCGCAAATGCAATAAAATCTTTCACCCCATTTGCAAATGCTACTTTAGGTTTTTTCTTCTCATCTAATCTTTCATACATCCAATCACGTTCCGTCCTTTTCATGTTATTGTATCTACATTTGAATGTGTATTATAATATATTGATCATAAAGAAACACTTACACTAATTACAAAGCAATCCATTCAAAATCAATACAATTACAAAATAATTACAATCAATTTAATTAAGCATAATATTTAGTGAAAATATATGTGTATTGTCGTCATTATTCACCATCTTTGGGTCCTTATCACTCCAACCTAAACCCATTAATGTACATTCCAAGTCACTAGTAGACACACACTTGAAATTTATTATTGAGAAAAAAATTCGGCAGCAATTCCCCTCAGTTCTCCAAATACACGATGTGTAATAAATAATTACTACACATATGAATTTAGAGAACATATAAGGAATTGTCACCAAACTTTTTCCTCAACAATAAATAACAAATGTATGTTTACTTCCTAAGTGACTTGAAATGTACAAAGACAGTCCCAAAATGGGGACTATTCAAAAATTGCTCCTAATGAACAATTTTTGAACGGGTGCTAGGTCAAAAAAAATATTTTTAAACATTTTCCATCAATATGAGATCGTGCATATAATTCATTTGCAAAAACACTAATTTCAGTTTTAAAATTATAACAAATGATATTTGTGACAACATTCAACCAATAACACTAAATCAAATATTTCAACATTATTCATAACAATCACACACTATCATCAAATTCACATAACAATATTTCAATAATTTTCAATTCAACACTAACACTAACATAACACTAAATTCCAATAACATTAACCTAACACTAACAATGGCTTCTATCCTAAATCATTCAACACTAATAGTAACACTACTAACACTAATCTAACACTAACAATGGCTTCTATCCTAAATCATTCAACACTAACACTAACACTAACCTAACACTAACCTAAAACTAACAATGGCTTCTATCCTAAATCATTCAACACTAACACTAACACTAACACTAACACTAACAATGGCCTCTATCCTAAATCATTCAACACTAACACTAACACTAACACTAACACTAACACTAACACTAACACTAACACTAACACTAACACTAACACTAACACTAACACTAACCTAAAACTAACAATGACATCTATCTTAAATCATTCAACACTAACCTAACACATTATACTAATACTAACCATGGTTTCTATCCTAAATCATTAACATAATTTAAATCAAAATCAATTACAAATTAAATAGTAATGAAAAAATTACCTAAATAAATGAGTCAAATTAGTTGAGGGCGGGATTAAGTCGGTGACCGGAGTAGACGGAGATGACCGGAGCAAGAGGAGGTGACCGGAGAGACGGAAAAGGGTAGGGCGATTTTGGGGCGATTTTGGGGGTTAGGGTTCGCGGATGAAAAAAACAAAGGGAAAATAGGGGAGAGAAGGAACGGCCGCTGTTGTTTCTATAATTAAAAATTTTGTGACGGGTAATCCGTCACACGCCCGTCACAAAAATCAATTTTTGTGACGGAATACCCGTCACAATTCACTTAAAATATTTCAGGGATACAGCTGTAAAGGCAAGTTTTTTTTTTTAATTTGTGACGGGTAATCCGTCACAAAAATTGACTTTTGTGACGGAATACCCGTCACAATTCACTTAAAATATTTCAGGGATACAGCTGTAAAGGCAAGTTTTTTTTAATTTGTGACGGGTAATCCGTCACAAAAATTGACTTTTGTGACGGATTACCCGTCACAAGTTAGACTAATTCATTAAAAAAAATGGGGATACAGCTTCAGCAAAGTGTGCGTGTTTTTTCTAATTTGTGACGGGTAATCCGTCACAAAAAGTCATTTTTGGTGACGGAAAACCCGTCACAAAATCTAAATGATTACGTTGCCTTTTTTATTTTGTGACGGTTAATTCGTCGGAAAAGGCCATTTTTGTGACGGGTTGTCCGTCACAAAAAAATTTTTAGGGAAGCGCCAATTTATTTTTTTTGGCGCTAACACATGAGACGAACTTGTGACGGATTACCCGTCACAAAATTTGGCGCGGTAAATTAGTGATGGTTTAGCCGTCAGAAAATTTTTTCCGTCACAAAACCGTCACAATTCCGTCACAAAAAAATAATTTGTGACGGATTTTTTTTCCGTCACAAATTTTCCGTCGCTATTCACAGTTGTTTTTGTAGTGAATAACCCCAGCTCCTTCACCAGCAGAATCCCTTGCACCTGATTGCGCAACTGAAGATACTTCAACCTGTTCCAGAATCGACTCCCCAGGGAACAGCTGCTTGAAGGTAGCAATTTCCGTAGGCAAATCCCAGGTGGCACGAGCTTCAGGACTAGCATTCATCATTTCGATCCGGGTGCGAAGTGTGTAGTATACACTCAGGTCAGCCAGCTCAGCATTGTGCTTCTTGGCACCCTCCAGCAGCCCCTCAAGCTCCTTGTTCAGTTTGGCAATAAGCTCGTCTTGCTGCTGGATCCTCTTGAAGTGGGTTTTGTCCTTGGCAGCCAGCTTCTCACAACGGGAACGGACACCCTCCAGTTCTTTCTTGCTGGTCTCAAGGGAAGAGCGAAGCGCCTCAATCTCAATTTCAGCCTTACCCCTGCCACTCTCTAAGATCGGCACAGTGGAGCCAAGGCTAGCAGACATGGTCAGCAACTACATACAACAGAGCAGAAAGTCAGAACCATACCAAAGGAAACTCTGGACAAAACCAAGACCATAAGAAGAAGTACAGACCTGGGCACAGCAGCCCACCATTTTGTGCGCCAAACGTGTAGGCTCCAGGGCGGCAGGTGCAGGGGACAGAGTAGCAAAGGATTGACTCAGGGACTTCCCCAAGGAAACGTACTCAGATTGGCTTTGAGAGTGTAGAGGTATCGAGAGCACAGGGTTTATTTGAGGCAACAACCCCTTCTTCCTCTTCTTCTGGTCAGGGGTAGGTTTAGGAGATTCAACAGCCACTTTGGTGGACCTGGTGTGAACCCCTTCTGGCGCCTTCCTCTTAGAAGACTCAGAAACTGGGGCCACCAGACTTGCAGCAGGGGTGGAGCTACCACCAGACTTCATAGCTTCACGTGCCTGAGCAATTGTAGCAGCAATAGCCTCCGTGGACAGGAAATTCCTCTTGCTGGATCCAGAAGCTGGGGACATCATGGGAAACAAATTACAAAGGAATGACAAACAAACCAACTTATGGGCCAGAGAGAATGTATCAAGAGATGCTACTGGCTGGCGCGGAGCTTTGGCCAGGTCCAGGAATCTTCAGAGGAGGCAAGGTGGAGTGCCCACCTGCCCCAGCAAGAATGGAACTCAACGGAGTCACATGGATAGGCGTCTGATCAAGTATACCCACACTACTTCCACCGGCAACCTCACCTACAGGTCTCTCACCTTGGACAGGCACAACCTCCTGATCAACTTCATCATCCTCAGTCCTCTCCTCGTCGTCACTCTCGCCGTCTTCATCACCATCTCCATCCCCTTCCTCCTCTGGGGAAGGAACAACTTCAACTACATCATCATCATCATCGTCATCAGGACGCATGCACTTGGGCCAGGCCCTCTTATCAGCAGGCAGCCTTAGGAACGCCTCGATCCTCCTCCTGGACTCAGGGTCGTCAGGAGTGGGGACCCAGTCAGAAACTGCAAACCAAACCCACAACAAAATTAAGCAAAAGGCAGAGATACTCATGCAAAGACAAAATGGACAGAAATTCAAAAGGACACATACCAGTCCCCTTCAAAGAAAACTCAGGCGCCCAGACATTATGGCCCAAGGAGTTGCTCCTAATAAACATGTAATAGCTGGTCCAGTTTCTCTCGTCGCCCACGTCCAGGCGGCCCAAGAGAGGCTGGCACTTGTCCCTCAGACGAAAATGAACCCTCCTCTTCTTATGCATACGCAAGCGGTAAGTATTTCTTATGTCAGCCAACTGGATCTCAACCCCGTATATCCGGCAAAGAGAATCAATCCCATGGATCAATCGCCAAACAGAAGGCATGACCTGACAGGGCGGTACTTGCACAGTACCCAAGAAGGCACTCATCAATGGACAAAGCGGAAAGGAAGCTCCAAAACTGAAAGAAGACTCAAAGATTGAAAACCAACCGGGACTTACCCAGTCCACCCTGACATCTTTAGTGTCAGGGGCCCAAACCTCGGTGCTTTCTGGAATTTTTCCCTCAGCTTTAAGCTTCGCCTCGACCCCTTAGGCGAGCAAGTTCGGGTAGACATTGATGTCTTTAATCAAATCTGTTGCTTGGAAAGTGGAGTCGCCATAAGAGTAAGAGGTCGCTGTGGAAGGACCGGTATCATTACGAGCCATGATCAGAATGGGAGAAGAAGAAAGAAAGCTAGGGTTTTTGCAAATTGATTTGGGGTTTTTCGAAGGATTTTAGGTTACAAAACAAATGAAATCAGAAAAAAGAGCGAGATAGAGAGAGAAAGAAACAAAAAACAAGGGTATATATAGAAGGAACAAAAAGAAGTTGGATGGTTTTTACAAAAATAAGCGCGCGAAGTGACTTGATGTGACCCACGACTGATGTGCAGTGCATTGAGCGCCAAAATAGGGCGCAACTCCCCACGAAAAGGCAACTACCACATTAATTACAAAGTGCAGGACCCAGGACCAGGCGCGACAAAGCGAAGAAGCCTGGACGGACTCACCTGGGCCAGGAAAGAAGAACGGAAGCATCTCCTACCCCTCAGTTCTGAACTGAAGGGAAAGGAGATGGGGGACAAACTGTTGGGACCAGAAACCAGCCGGGTCCAGGGCCTCGGCAGTGCACAGATCCATGATCAGTCCACAACGCATGACCAAAGACCAGACAAAGATGCATAAAGCAAAGGTGCAGGTCAGGAGAGCTAAACCCAAGATGGGCCAAGCCCAACAAAATGAACTAAACACCAAAGAACAAAGCCCAAAGACACAACACAGCAACCCTAGAAGAGCAGGTTGGAAGACTTGGTCAAGGAAACGTAAGTAAGGCCTGAAAGATAGGAGTCTTTGGAGAAGAAAGGGGAAGAAGTTACCTACAAGGGTGGAAGTGAACGTTGGGACCTAGGAACACTATAAAAGCAAGAGAATTCAGAAGAGAAGGGGCATCAGTTATCATTAAACGCAAGCACACAACTCTCAAGGCATTTCACAAGCAACTAAACACTCTAAAATTATTTTACGCCTTTATTGTATCCTGTACCACTTGGTCCAGACTCTGTACCTATTATTCCAGAACTAGTGAAGATCCTCTCCTGGCTTGGCGCCCGTGGTTTTTCCCTTAACATTTAAGGGTTTTTCCCACGTAACCATATCGTGTGTCTTGTTTTGTTTTCATAGTCTTTCATACTTAATCGATCCTAAATCACAAAAATCATAAAGCTAAACCTAAAGGATAGTACTAGTAGATCCACAATCACTTAAACGAACCGTGTGAGAAAATCACCCCGAACATGGTTGTTATGGAATAAATGATGCGTATTTGGACTGCACAATAATTAAAGAGCAAAATATGATTCAAAACAGAGCATGAAGGTTCAGTCATTCCATTGAAAATATGCTTCAAAATAGTACAAATCTAACTGACATAGCAAAATATGCTTCCATTGAAGGTTCAGCCATTCCATTGAAAATATGATTCAAAACAGAGCATGAAGGTTCAGTCATAATCTAACGTTATTATGACGGAAAATTGAGGGAGGGTTACGGTTAATCAATTTTTATTAATTTAGGGGTACCACATGTAATCACAAAAGTACAGGGGTACCACGTAGACTTTTAAAAAACACAAGGGTACTACGTAGAAAAACCCTAAAAATAATTATTAGGTTAATAAAATATAATCTTATTGAAATCTTTCCTTTAAAACATGCAGACCGTTTAAAGATTTATAAGACCGTAATAAAAAAAAGTTGTAACTAATATTTTTATACAACATTTAATTTTAAAATATAAATTTAATTATATAGAAAATAAAAATAGAACTACAACGAAATACATTATACATAATATATTTTATAAATTATAAAGATTTATAAATAAGAGTGAATGAAACAGAGCAAATCGGAAAAACAAACTAAAACTCTATCCTCTTATGTCGGTACACTAATAGTTCTTGTGTGTAGATTTTTTTTTTTATAAAAAAAGTTCCCTGCCTTCTCCAATACACTTGTTCATATCACATGCTTCATCATCTCCCTCTTTTACTCTCCTCCTTTATTCTTATTCCCCTTTAAAATAAAACAAACTCAACTTCAACAACAATAAACAATAACTTCATCATCATCACCATAACAAACCGACAACAACAATGGCAACAATAACAAATACAACATCAACAACAAAGAACAGCAAAACAACAATAACAAAAACGACGACAACAGCAGCAGCCCTACCGGAGCCGCCATGGGAGGTGACCTCGAGCTCGACCTCACCACCATTCCAGACCACCATCGACGCCAAGCTTCACCGGAGCACTACCGTGCTCTGTCATCGCCTCAGCTCTCTATCTCGCTCCTTACTCTCACCGGACCACCACCAAAGTTCCAGCCACTGTCGCCGGAGCCAAAGCCGACAACACCTACGGCCACCATGGCCGTGCTCTTCTCTCGA
Source organism: Dianthus caryophyllus (assembly GCA_023091065.1). NCBI lineage: Eukaryota > Viridiplantae > Streptophyta > Magnoliopsida > Caryophyllales > Caryophyllaceae > Dianthus > Dianthus caryophyllus. Next base: position 15,364,053 of record CM041527.1, on the reverse strand, counting down.
GCTCCCTCTTTTTCCCTCCTCTGTTTTCAGCCCTGTTTTGTCTCAATCTCGCCGGAGCTCTGACCTCCGACCACCGTGGTATGCCCTTCTTCCTTCTCCCTTTTCGTTCTCCTTGCTCCTCCCTCTGTTTTAATTTGTCCTCTTACTTACTCCGTTTGCCTTCGCCGGAAACCGCCCCTGCTCACACCACCATGAGCCACCACCATCGTTTATCTCCCCTGTTTTGCTCGGCCTCTTCTCTGCTCACTCGACCTCCTCTGCTTTCCTCTGTGGTCTGCCTCTAAATGGTGAGTCACCATTTAATTTTCGTTCTCGATCCTTATTTTACTCGGTCAATTAATGGGTTCTCACTCGCCCTTTTTCTCATTGGACTCGACCTCTCTTTCACCGGAATACGTCGAAATCACCAGGGCCTTGACTCGAGCTTGATGCCCCTCACTACTTCAAGATGTCGCTGCCAATATATTTAGGATGAAGTTATGGGTCAACAAAAATGCTGCTATTCTTATTTGGGTTCATTATTTTGATTTTGGGTCCATAAGAAGACGGGTTAGGATCGTTTTTGGAGGCCTCTGTTTGTGAGCCAAATTAGGTGACTCGATTCTTCCTCAAAATCTCTAACATTAACGTTTTGGTTTTATTTTAATTAATTTGTTATTAAAAGTGAGCTAGTATGCATTAGGCACGTATACCTCCCGTTTCATTTTATTTAATAACTTTGTATGATTCGCTATAGTATGAAATTGTGTGTTAATTTGGTTATAATATGTTGTTGAATTGAATTGTGAAATATGATATTTATTTGATTTTGTGATTATATGTTTTGAGTGAAAAATGTGTTGGTGAATTAATGTTGAATTTAATTGTAATATTATCATGTTGAAATTGTATGTTATGTGTAAATTATTGAACATATTAAATATAAGTATCGCAAGTATAAAATAAGATTAAGAATATTATTAACCGAGTTAAGTAAATAAACTAAATAAATATAAAAATATTTATCGTCGTAAAAATAATTGTAGTCACTTAAAAGTTTAAATAAAACACAACTAAAAATGAAGAGTTAAATAAAAAGAGTATTACGTTTAAATTAGTATTAAATCAATTTAAAAGTAAAAATATAAATTAAAAGTTACTCGTATAAAATTTCTAAGATAAATGGGTATATAAAGTGTCATATATCAAATTTAACATGACGAGTACTTTATTTAAAACTCTAAATTTTAAAATGAACTTAAACTAAACTAAATAAGTATTTGGTTAAAATATCAAAAAGGAAATAAAGAACTTGAAATATAAAATAAACCTAAGTAAAGCTAATTTTGAATAAAGTTAAAAATTAGTATCACTAACAAGATTTTTTTAAAATAAAATGAAGTTAGGTGAAATCGCGTAAAAAGAAATATAAGAACTGACGTCATAAATATAAACTAGGATAAAAATAAAGTGTCAAGAATTTACTAAGCTTAAAAATGTAAGGGCCAAAAATATTTTCGAAATTATATGAATAACTTCGTAAGGGCCAAAAATATTAAATTTAAGTGAATATTACTAAAATATAAGTATTAAAAATCTCACGATCAAATGATTAAATCCCCTAATACGACTACGTGAAAGTTACATAAATAAAATCGTATTAAGAAATTAGGCCACCTAAACGAATATTTCCTAAATGTCATTATATTATATTTTATTAAACATACTAAATTTTACTAAGTATCATCAAGATATTTTTACTAGTTAAAATAATTGTTATAACTACTACATCACTAAACACCTTACTATTTAAATAAAAGGAAGAAATAAATGTGAGTTATAATGAGATTGAATTATTTATATTACTAATCACTAATCTATTTCAAATTACTTAAAATTTAAATGAAACCAAATCGAGCTTATAAATAAAATGAATTATTATTAATTACTAAAATATAAAATACTAATACGTATAAGTATAAAAGTGAAATATATAATAATTCAACCTTACCTCATACTAATAAGAGGATACAAAGATATATACATAAATAATACAATAAATGTGATTAGTGCGTGTGTAACGTTTAATTGTTGTATGTTGACTTTAATTAATTCAAAGTTTGACGATGTTTATATTTGAGATTTCACGGTTGATTTGTAAAATAGAATATAAAAATTGAATCGTATGCTAAAAATTAATGTTGAGTGTTATGTGATTTCCGTTAACTGAAGAACTATAATATTTTTATTTAACAAGTTTGACGATGTTATAATTAGTAAGAACTGTCACTTGAGTTATGAATGATAAAAGAAATAATGAATTAATGGTTAAATACTTAAAGTTAACATCCTCGTCACATATTTAGGATAATTGTCGCGCCACCCTTGTGAATTGACCTATTGTTGACTTCACTTTGACCGTCCACTCTAACTTGGGAACCCTTAGACTCTCTGCGGTTGTTTGGGTTGAATCCGATAATGAGTGAGTTATTCCTCATACTCGATATTCCTTCGGCAACTTAGGATTGAGTCAAAAGGCACGGCCTGACATGAGATTGTACCCCTCGATTATAACGTTGTATGATTAGTACTCGGGTGCCTGCCATGTTGTGACTCTTGATTCGATGTTTGTGAGGTAACTGTATATGGGGACTTTAGCTCCCTCCCTGAGTTGCTAAAGGCAATTTAACGATTTTGAAATTGTTATTTGGCACGGTATATACAACCTCAGGGATAGGGCATACTTGATATTTCCGTAGGCCCATATATGGTAATTGGAAAATACCAGCCCCACCCGGGGGTACCCGTCTTTGGTAATAGTCGGATTGTTTTTAGGTGAGTACTTATTTGAACAGCGAGTATGTTACGATCCTAAATAGTAGTGTATGCATACATTAGACAAGGGATGAGGCCGTCCTTATTACCTTAGATATCTCTAGCATTTCAGTCATGTCCATGTTATGATGGCCCTGATTGCTATTGCGCGGATGCTTATCTGCATGATTCCACCTTACTAACGAAGACTCATTAGTTAACGTATGATAGATTATCCATTTTGCGTTGGATATTATGTAGTTATAATATCTGCTACTTAGTCTTTGATCTGATCTACGAGCTTGAGTAACTAGTGCACTTTGATAGGAAATTATATGGGTGATTGACTATGAAAGTACACGAGCCGCTCTATAGTCAAGACTCGTGAGTTTTATTGATATTTTGATTTGAGAAGGGTCGACTATCCCTCGTGCTATATGAGATATTGCATGATTGTTCACACATATCTGTTTATTGAATTGATTTCAGCTTATGCATATCTCTTGATTGCTATGATTTAAGTTTTATATATATATATATTATATTAATTGAGATGATAATTAGGTTTATATATTGTGTTCTATAAATTGAAATGGTTTAAGTTTTGTTTATCATGTCGTATGAGATTTAAATATCTATATGTGAGAACTGATATTATATGTTATTTGTCCAATTTTATTGAAATAAGGTGGATATGTAGTTATACGCGTTTAGTGCTGCCAAGTTACTTTTAATCATAGGTTAAATAAACCAAAACCTTGGTTTAGAGGTTGTTGGTCAGAACAGTCACTTCCCGCCTCTGAGCGGGAGATCCTTCTATTTTGTGTTTTTGTCTCCGTTGCAGGCAATTCTCGAGACTCCGGATAATTGGGACGGTTAGGATGTTGCGTTGGTTTTCTTTGAGAGCGTTCGTGAGGAACATTTGTTTAGGGTGTTCGTGAGGAACATTTGTTTTCGTTTGCCTATTGAAGTAGGGCCTTTGTTTTTGTTGTTGTACTGTGTTTGTGAGGAACATTTGTTTTTGTTGTGTTTCTGTGTGATCTGAGGCGAGGTGCTAGCCTCCTGTTTTGCGAGTTTGAAGATGTAGGTTGCATTATGGTGCTTCGGTTGACAGTCGTTTTTTGTGGTTAGTGATTATGATGTGGTTTCCTCGTTCAGGGAGAGGTTCCCGGCTCAGGCAAGTAGGGGTGTTAATTTAGATCTCGTGAATATCGTAGGTGTGCTTCCGTTTGACTGTGATTTGTATTTTGCCTTTGTTTCGTAGGTGGGAGGCGAATGAGTTAAGTTGTGTTTGTGAAACTTGATTGACTGCGGTTGCATTGGTCATGTGTGGTTGAATATGGTGTGTCTTGTAGTGTTTTGAGTAGGGTGTTTCCAGTAGCGTTGGGTAAAGTGTATCTTGTGCTGTTGTGTGTAGTCGTTGCACTTCTCTGCGTTTTGAGCGTCGTGGATGCTTATTCATGTCATGCTCTTTGTCAGCTTTGCCTTTTGCATTGTACCTGCATGGTTAGTGCTCAAGAAAAGACTATTTCTGAAATGTATTTTTGAGAAAGAGTCGTTTGAAAACGCGAGATGTAAAGTGTTTTTGAAAATGCTTTTGTTCAAAATGTATTAACTCGATTGTTGAGTTAATTTTTGGGAAATACTTTTGAAGAAGCTGACGAGCTGTTTGGAGGACGTGTTGCCTCGTGCATGTTTAAAGGCATGTCGGCTCGTGATAGCGTTTTGAAAGCTGAAAAGTTTTGAAAAGGGCGGTTTGAATGTCGCCAAATTGTTTTTGACGCTAAAATTGCTTGTTGATGGGAAGAGAATCGACTCAATGTGTGAGTCGATGTATATGGATTGCTTGGGATGCCAAAAACTTTGAAAGACAAAGACGAATCATATGCGTGACTCGAGACTCGACGGTTGCCTGAATCTCACATTTGGGAACTTGTGCGTTGTTAGAGCCCCCAGTGGTGTTTGCTTGTCTTCGGTAGGATGCTGTTGTTCCTGCAAAACAGAGTTAGACTAAAAAGCAGAGTATTACTCCTAGGTCTAGGACAACCTTGCCTCGACGTATTCGTTTTAGACGCCTCGATAAAGGGTTGGTTGAGCTCGGGTTGTGATTTTGGTGTGAACACATCCTTAGCTTAATGAGTTTTAGACGGAAGAATATTTTGTGGATTTTTGTAAAGGGTTGGTTGAGCTCGGGTGAGCGGCCTACATATCCACGATTGTGGAATCAAACCAGCGTAGTTCGGGTGTACATGTTTAAGGGCATGCCGACCCAGGAGTTGTGTTTGTTTTTGTTTGGAAGTGCATGTTTAGGGGCATGTCGCCCCGTGAAATGTGTTTGTAAAAGGTGCATGTTTAAGGACATGCCGGTCCGTGAAGTCTGTTTGTAGAAAGGTGCATGTTTAAGGACATGCCGGTCCGTGTAGTGTGTTTGTAAAAAGTTGCACGTTTAAGGACATGTCGGTCCGTAAAATGTGTTTGATCTTGTAGTGAATATGAAAGTGCACGTTTAGGGGCATGCCGGCCCGTGAATTGTTTTGCAAAAAAGGTGCATGTTTAAGGACATGTCGGTCCGTGAAATGTATTATGTGTTTGACCTCCATACATTGCATCCTAAGGATAAGGTCTCCTTGGTTGGTCTAAGTTGCTTGTTGTTTTTGCTGAGACTTTGATTTGGAAATTCAAAGGTCGTGCCACTTATTTGTGGGCTTTTGAGGCTCTTTTATTTTTGCCTTTTGTTTGTTGATTTTTTTGCCTTTTTTCTTTTTTTTTTTTTTTTTTTTTTTTTTTTTTTTCGTTTGTTTTTGAGAACTTGCAATGCCCCCTTTTATTTTGGCATTGGGCTTGAAATTGATTTTTTGCTGGATTTTGCGATTCGGTGTAGTATGTGATTATATATCTGTCGCGCCAGACTCCTTTGACAAGTTCGTTTGCTTATTAGGCACGCGATCGAGTACGCGGAGTGCGATATAAGAATACTCGTACTTCTAGTCGTGATCAAATTCATGATCACTATAGAGCTCCAAATTAATGGATCCTCTTCCAAAAGTAGCGGAGTAGTAGATCACAAGTTGACTACCGAACCCTAGCATTTTGGTCGTCAGGAGCCCAATTTACGTGGTTCGGCCCAATTGAAAAGCCTACATCCACCCCTTCTTCTTATTAATTATTTATCAAGAGCACCTACTCCGGCCTAGCTTACAATAAATAATTAACAAACACTAGAGATCTACTCCGACCTTAGTGTGAAGCTATTCTTTTTCAACTCGAGAAATTAATCTCTAACAAGGTGATTATTTTTCTCGTTACAAGTCTCTCAACAAAATGAAAATACAATTCAATTGTCTAGAGAGACTTATCGTAACTATGCACTTTTAAAGATAAGAATTAAAACAAAAGTACACGTCAAGAAGCTTTCAAAATCAAACAAATATTTTGCAAAATTAATTAAAGAACACGGCCTTGACTCACGGTCAAAAATGTTTTGCAAAAATGTAAAATTCGAAACGTTTGAAAGACTTGGATTATATTAGAAATGTATAAATGATATACTTGGATAATCATTTCACAAAATGAAAACAAGAGTACTTATAGTACTCGTGTAGAGTAATATGATTTACTATAATATTATTTTGTTATTACTTGCAAACCAAGAAGATAATATTGTCAAAATAATATTGTTGTAAAAGATATTCTAAGCTTCCTAATTTAAAGATTGAGTTGAATTATACAATATAGTTAGGAAGATACTTTTTGGATTACTTGTATTCCAAGAACGAACCTAGACACATAAGTCTAGTTGGGAAATACAAGATAATATCCATATTATTTACAGGATAAATCTTTGAAAATATATTATGAAAAACCGAAAATATGAATAGATATCAACCAATTATTTTCGGCCAATATTAAGAGGAGTATGAAATATATTTTCAAATAAAGATATTGTAGGATAAGTTTGGAGGAAGAGAATTATCATAAAAGAATATTTTGAGAGATTACAATATATGGAAAATATTTTGCACATCCTTTACAATTAGGTTTTCACATATTTTAACAAGTAAAATATATTCAAATCTAATTCTAAGATGAGCAAAGATATTCACACACATATTATAACAAAAATATGGGAAACGTTTAACACGGGATAATTCTTTTAGAAAATGTTTAAAAAGATATTTAGAAAACATTTAGATAAAATATTTTATAGTACTAATGTTACTACAACATGCAAGCATGTTATTATAACATTACTACTAAGATTTGAAGTGCATAGCTTCGTTAAGTCACTTTACAAATTTAGTCCTAAAGTCTTGACTTGATACGAAGCTCTTTCTTTCTCATCTTCATCTTCCTCTTTTGTATTTCGGGTCCTACGCATCATAAGCTCAAACAAACGACCAAGTGATATACGATATAGAAATAAATAACTTGACAATATCAAAACTTAAACGCGGAGCCAACAGACATGCTTGTTGGCCTTGGAGCGTTGTTCTAAGCGTGCAACTTCAAGTTGATGCAAGGCAAGTTGTCAATGTCTTTGGTGAGCTGATTAACGCGGACACGTAGAGTTTTCAGTCTATTAAGGTTAGCCGTCTTTGAGGAGCGTTTGGAGGAAGGGGTGATGATGCGATTCATGGCGAGTATTCAGCTGAGGCCTGTATTTCACTTTGCATATTAGCGACACGACTCGACCCACTAGACTCACATTCATTCTAGGCGTTCATTTTAGCTCATTTCGTTGTTTTGAAAGACCTTTTAAGCTTGGAAAAGGAGATTTTCGAAAAGGTTTTGCTATGGGAAGCTTTTGAGGCGAGGATGCGTGCGCACATCTCGTCTCGATGTTAAAAGATTTTGTTTTGCATCCGTCGAACTGATATCGGTGATTTACCGAGGTGAGCTCGAGTCGGATGTGTAAAAAGAGAAGGATTCGGCTCGCGCAAGTCGAGTCGAGGATGTTAAAACGGAGTCTAGGCCGTGTAACCTAGAGGATCGAAATCCACGAGCTCGGGTTTTAGTCCTTGCTCGAGTTTTTGCTTGTTAGTGAAAAAGGAAATTTTGAAAAGGTTTATTTCAAAAAATTCGCGAGAGTTTTGTTTGAAAAGTGTTAGTTTGTTAGATGTTAGGTTCATTTATCTTTGAAACGTTTAAGCGAGTTTTCGAAGATATGAATGCAAATGCTCGTTTTGAAAAAGACCATGGAGTGCATAGCCTCGAACATGCGTATGACTCAAAGGGGTGAAAAATGAGTCGGGTACACCTCCAACTACCTCGAGTACGCTTTGGCAGATACTTAACCCCTTCATTTCCTTACGCCGGGGCGATAGGTTTTCTGAAGGGAGCACTGGGGCGGTCGAGATAGCCGTTTACGGCAAGCCGTGGGGGGGCGAGAGGGAAGCTAGTCCGGCATGTGCTTTATCGAGTGGACAAGCCTGCATGTGGGAACCACCTCTCGAGGGTGCAAAGGGTGCCTAGATTCCAAAAGGAATGGACTCTAAACGAATGTGCATAGCTCAAATATGTATACTTGGATTGTTCAAGGCTTTCAAGTTTCACCTCTTTATTTTTAAAAAGAAAAAGCTAGTTTTAAGTTTTAAAAATAAGATCTCCCCAGCGGAGTCGCCAAACTGTGGAACCCGGGAACCGCGTTCGGGGGACCCAACTCGGCGTCTTGCTTAAGGGCGGATTTTAAAGTTAAAAAAGATTAAGTTGGAAAAACCTTTAAGAACTGTTATGGAGTCGCCACCTATTTATCGCGGAAAATAGGAACCTGCTACCATGTTCTAAGTTAAAAACATGTCCTAGATTTTGGAGCACGCCGACACCCCTAGATCTAAGGCTTGTGAAACCAGATTGGATTCGGGGTGAGGGTACTTTAGAAAAAGAGTTAATTCAAATAATGATTTATGGAAACCTTTTTAGAAAAGCCTATGTAAAAATAGCCTCTACTGACCTAGAACAATCCAAGTAAGATGATATTTGAGCTAATGTTATCGCTACGTACAAGTGCGATAAGGTTTGTAAAAGAATGCAAATGCAGATGCAAAAAGATTGATTAAAACCCTCAGTTTAGCATGTTTAACTTGTTAACGAATACGGTTCAGTTAAAGGTCGAATTCATTGTTTAAGTTGATTTAATGCAAAATAAGAAGGTGCTAGATGCATGCAAATAAAATAAAGTTCAATTGTCCATTGGTTTATTTTATAAGGTCGGTTGCTTATGCGACTTTGGCGTGTCATCGGATATGGAATGTACCCGAAGTAAATAGAACACTTGGATTGCAAGCGCGCTGGGTGCCAAAGCCGGGGGGGCGCTAAAGTGTAGACCCCTTTGTTAGTCCATAGAAAATAAGAAAAAGCTTTGATCCAAGTGGATCGGTACCTACCTTGTCCTGACGCTTCAGATCTGGGCAGAGCTTCGCTTCTTCAACTAAAAAGGAGGATGAATTCAACACGGGATGGTGTGTTGAACTCAAGGATTTGAGTGCTTGAGGCTTTTGTGGATGCAAAAGTGTAAGATGAGAGAATTTGTGGTGTAAAGGATGTATTCTGGTTGTGAATTATTATTCTGAGGTCGGGGTATAGGGGTGTATATATACTAAAAACCTCGGAGAAATTAGGAAATCGGGGATAAAAACAGGCCTAGGAACCGCATAGCCTTATGCGGTTGCCTGGACAAACCGCATAGGCTTATGCGGTTGCCTCACCAAACCGCATAAGCTTATGCGGTTCGGGGGGAGGGTTTTTTGTGTAGTTTCCTAGTTTCGGTTGAATTATATCTTGGAAAGATTTCGTGATAATCTCAAACGTGTGGCTCAAGAAAACTTCTAGGATATTTCTGAGATATTTTGTGGTGCTTAGGGCTTTGGAGCGCGGGCCAAAGGTTGGGTTTGGGCTCGGTTTCGGGCCCGAGACCCGGAAAAATGAAAAGGGTGTATTTGCATAGTTTTTGTGAAATAAGGTAAGACGTGAAGCCGTATTTTGTGTAAGAGGAGGCTAAATAGCGGTTTTAGCTACCGGGCCTAAATTTAGGAATTTAGGAATGCTGAATTAGACCTTGTTAATGTAAAAGGACTAATTGTAGTGCAAATGCGAAGCTCATGCCAAATGAAGCAGGACAAGGACCTAGCTAGACTCCAAATGGACAAAATGAACGTTATTTAAATGCGATGTGAGGTGACCTAAATCATTTTAACATTTCAAACGACTCAAAATGAATTCGACATTAGTTAGAACCGTTTAAGTCAACGTTAAAGCATGCGTAATAAAAGTCCGTGATACATCACAGGGTTTTGTTTGGGAGGGTACGGATATGGGTATCCACACCTTTGCTATAAATCTATTAGCAAGGTTTAGTTCATGTCCAACCCGAAGATATTGAAACGGTATTAAACATGTATTTCAATACTTGCGAGGTACAAAAGATATGAGTTTATTTTTGTAATACCCCGTTTTTTCGTATCCTATTTTCGCCGAGTGTTGGGTTTTTAGTCGAGCTTTATAGTTTAAGATCAAGCTTAGAAAATGTATGTCGCTATGAATTATTTTGAGGTCGGTATAGTAATGGTAATAATGTTTATAAATATAATAGTAATAATAAGAATAATATGTAATGGACCCAAATAAAACAAATCTCTTCCATCCCCTTAATTTTGGGAGTCGACCCAAAATAAAAATCAGAGAGGCTGAGAGCCTCATTGCCCCGTGCTGCTTCTTCCTTTCTTCGCCCACTTTCATCATCCATCACCATCATCCATCATTCATCCTCATCAAACGCCAACGTTATCATCGTTTATCATCATCGATCACGTTCATCAACGTTTCAGCATCATCCTTGTCACTGTTTCATCATCGTCAACATCAAACACCACGGTGTACCAAGTTCATTGCTTTATCATTGTCATGCTTCATTTCTCCTCGAGTTCTAGCCTTAGTGTTCGAGTAAGTGAAGGTATACATCGTATCTAAGTGTTTTAAATTGATTTTCTCGTGTAAACCCTAACCCTAGGATTTGGGGCTTTTTGATTTTGAGGCGTCTATCACGTTTTAAGGTGTCAGTTAGTGGTAATACACTATTGATATTATTGTCGTAATTTGTAGAGTTCGTGGAGTTTCGGAACAGTTTCAGCTTGGTTTCGACCTTGATCTCGGGTTTTCATGGTTTCACCCCGAGGTAAGGGTAAGCCCTTACTTAGTCCTTGTGTATGTTATATTGTGATTATAATTGCGTGAAACGATATAGGGATTTTCAACCTTTGTGTGAGTATGAAATTCATGTATGTATTATGAGTTTGAATGTGTGTTTGGTTATGTGAATGAGCTCCTTGTTTTGGGGTGTGTGTGGACTGTTTTGGGTAGTCGATTTGCTGCAGGTTTAGGCCTTGTTGTCGGGGCTGTCGTGTTGTTGGTATTGGGTTGAACAGGGCAGGTTTGGGTGCGTGTGTGAGAACATTATCTGACCATGTCTTTATGCTTAAATCTTCTTTGTTTGTTGCTACTATTTCAGCCCCAAAAGTAGGCGTATAGGGGATGTAAAATGCAGCCGTAAGGGCTGCCATAAATGGGTTTCTGTGCTATTGTCGTCTTCTTTGTTGAAATTTCTGCTATTTCGCCCCAAAGTGGCGTATATGGGTGTAAAATGCGTAGTGAGAATTCCATAAACGGGTTCCTTCTGTAGACCCTTCCTTTTGTTTATCCTTGTGTACTTTGATAGTGTTGATATTAATGAGCTACCTTAGAAAATTGTTTCGTTGAGATTGTCGTTTTTGGAACGCTTGTAGAAGTGGAAAGCTCTTTGGGAATGTTGTTGTTATGGTTGTGTAGAGATTAGAAATTTGAGCGAATGTATATGGTGGTGGGCTAAACTTAGGCATACGACGGTAGGATTTGGGTTAAGGGTATCGAGACTATTCTTTAATTCTCAACATATTAACTGAATAGATTTTCGTTTCTCTTGCCATGACGTATAGTACTGTCCTTATGTTGAGGCATGTGTTGCCGTTTTATTGAGGCATGTGTTGCCGTTATATTGTGGCATGTGTTGCCGTTATATCGAGGCATGTGTTGCCGTTTACTTGAGGCATGTGTTGCCGTCATGTTGAGGCATGTGTTGCCGTCATGTTGAGGCATGTGTTGCCGCCATGTTGAGGCATGTGTTGCCGTATGTTGAGGCATGTGTTGCCGTGTATGGAGTAAAGGGTTGTGGCGATATGGTAAGTCCCCTGTGTGGAGGTTACACTGGGGGTTCTTCTTGTTTGTGCTTCTTGTTTGCTTCGTCCGAGTTAGAAGTCAAAAACCTTCCCCTTTGATTTAATTTATTCGTCTCGCAAACTTAAATCATTTTCTTCATTTCCTTACCTTTTCAATTTTGAAGGCTAACTAGGTTGTCTTCTGCGTGTCTTTTGTTGTTGTTCCCACCCCTAGGTACTCGGACGCACTCTGTTTGACTGCTTTCTTGGGCTCGAGGTTGGGCTAGGCTTGTTGGAGTCTTAGATTGTCGGATCCTTGGATCATGTGTTTACTTTAGTCTTTATATTTTTCAGGCTTGCGTGCCGTAGTCTTGTACTGAGTCTTAGTTGCATATTTTTCTTTTCTCTCGGATCGCTTGTGTTACCTTCTTGTTTCTTTTTCTTTATATATATTCTCTCTTCCAGGTTGGATTACAGGTGTTTTGCCCATGGACCCGTTCAGTTGGGTCCCGTAACACCGTCATTTAGGTGGGGTCCGCCCGGTCTAAATGGGGGTGTTACAATTTTTTCCTATACTGTCAAAACAGGATTTGGTTGGCTATTCAAATGCAGGTTATTTATCTGATCCTCACTATGGTCGATTACAAATGGGATATGTTTTCACGCACGGAGGTACCGCTATTTCATAGCGATCGATGAAGCAAATTATTGCAGTGACTTCTTCTAATCATTCAAAAATTCTAGCAATTCACGAAGCCAGTCGTGAATGTGTCTGGTTGCGATCTGTAATTCAGCATATACAGGAAAATGTGGTTTATTTTCAGGAAAATTGACACCGACAACTTTATACGAAGATAATGAAGCATGTATAGCACAACTTAAAGAAGGATATATCAAAGGCGATAGAACAAAGCACATCTCTCCGAAATTCTTTTTTCACTCATGATCTTCAGAAGAATGGTGATATTAATGTTATGCAGATTCGGTCATCTGAAAATATAGCAGATATATTCACCAAGGCTCTTCCGACTTGTACATTCAAGAGGCTAGTTTATCAACTTGGTTTGCGTCGTCTCAAAGATTTTCGGTGATGTAATCATGAGGGGGAGTTAATGCTGTACTCTTTTTCATTAACCATGGTTTTTTTCCCATTGGGTTTTTCCTGGTAAGGTTTTAATGAGGCAGCAACCCATTCACATTGTATGATACTGTATATATTATAAATTTTGGTCATTTAAGGGAGAGTGTTATAAATATATTTGTAATATATATAAATATGTAAATGACCATTATGCCCTTGTACATTTCTATAAATACCCCTCATATGTTAATAATATAGATCCATATACCTCCTCCGTTTCGGTGATTTGTTTACATTTACTTTATACACATTTATCGATGTGAGGAGAAATGTAGAGAAAAAACTAATAGAATAATAATATAAGTACAAAGGGGGTCCCGCTCGCTTAAAATTATGAAATGTAATTGGTTAAGGGAGTAGGGGCCCACCTCCCACATGAGTCACTCATAACCATTTATGAAAAATGTAAATAAATGACCCGTAACCCCCTAAATAGAAAGTGTAAACAAATGACCGGGACGGAGGGAGTACTTTTACTCTCATTATCATATATTTATCATTCTCTCTCTTATTACTACTGCGTATTGTATTGTATATTTGTATTATTCCATAGTTTACATCATACTCTAATACATACATTGCATTATATACTAATAGATTAAAGATAATGAAAAATGAGGTGTTGCAATTTTTGGGTTTTTTCCATCTATACCCTCATACTTTTCACTTTTTCAGTTGTACCCCTACGGGTTGCCGTATTCCCAATTGTACCCTTAAACTTATAAACGTAGTCCCAATCGTAACTAAATTAGAGTAAACCGTTAAATTTAGCCGGTAGTTATGTTTCATATAAACTTTTATCCTTGTTTTTTGATCAGTGCTATTTATATAGATTATATGCCCCCGGTTTAGTCGCATTTAGCTGGCATTTAGTCGAGTTTATTATGACTTTATGAGCTATTTGTTATATTTCTCGATACTGCTGCCTTTTATTTACATTTTGCAGGTTTTGGTGGTTTTGAGCCAAAACCCGAGGCATTTGGAGCTAATTCGAGACTCAAGACTACGAGACCAAGCTCGAGCTCGCGCAGGAGCTCGGAGTTCAAATATAAGACCAAAAGACAAGAAGTAACGAGGAAATAAAGGACCAAGGACCAAAGGCCTCGAGGTTAATTAAGGCCCAAAAGTGTATTGGGCTAGAAACAATTGAAGAAGAGGCGCCCAAGTCGAGCAGTGGCGGCCAGTCAGTGGGCCGTAGTGGCCGGCTGCCATGCTCTGACGCGTCGAATTTCCTATTTTCGAGTTTTAATAATTGAGGACTTATATAAATACCTTAGGACGTGAATTTAAACATCATCTTAGTTTTTATGCTTTCTTTTATGCTTTGTTTTAGGTTTTAAGTTCTCTGCTTATTTTATTTCTCTCTTTCACAAAACTCTAAAAACCTTAATAGTTAGTTTCAAGATCGCTCTACTTTGTAACCGTCGGTACTCCGATTTATTCCAGGTTTAATTTAATCGTTGTTTTCATTCATCATGTCTTATTATTATTGTTTTGTTCTTGCTTTAATTATGAGTAGCTAATTTTCTAATTAGGGTTTAGGGTGATTGTGAGATTGGTTCAGGAACATGTTTTAATTGCTTATATTGATTGAACTTGTGCAAGTTAACTTCTTCCTACGCGTTTTATTATCAATTGAATTTAGGGACGCCTTTATTGAATTGAACTTAGGTTGTTTCAGTTTAAGATCGAAAGCCGAATTGAAACAAGACTCACGCGTATTTGATAAGTTAACTTTAGTAAGTTGCGAGAGCCCGCTAAATTTGCTTAAGGTTAATATTGACTCGAGAGAGCGTATTCCTAAACCTAGTCACTTGCATAGCTTCAATTGATTGTTAATTCCTTTTGAGTTGAGTTCCTGAATCGATGTCACATTGATCCCGATTCCCTAATCTCCCTTTTATATATTTTTAGACCATCTTATCTGCTGTTCTTAGTTTAGTATTTTAAAACACCGATTTTATTGTTCTTGAGATTGACCTAGTTTTAGCTAAGCATCCTCTTGACTGCCTGTCTCTCTGTGGATTCGACCCTGCTTACCGCTAGGTTCTGTTAGTTGTTTGTTTAGGTTTTAATTTGATTAGGCGTGACGATTTAGCCTTGTCAATTTTGGCGCCGTTGCCGGGGAGACGGTTTTGCTAGTTATTATCTTTGCTTAGTTTAGGTTTTTCTCTTGTCTCAAGGAACTGTTATGACCAGATTTTACACAGCCCAGAATTGGCAGTTCTGGATAGATGTCCAGGATATGGTACAGAGCAGGAAAGAAGAGCAATAGCAGTTATAACCCAGAAGAGGTCAGAACAGGCACGGCAGTTATGGTCAGCCGAGGTCAACTATGACGGTTACAAAGATCATGGGAAGATGGAAGACATTTCAGCTGAGCAGAAGTGGAGTCAATGGAGGTTATTTAACCGCCATGAATAATGGAGATCATGGAGAACATGCCCTAGAAAATAGGAACCGATCTTGCAGCTAGCTTTGCCTATATATAGAGGCTCATTTGTACATTTTCAAGGATCTTTTTACTCTCATTAGCATACTTAAGCACTAGAAAATATATTACAAAATACTACGGTAAACTACAGTCAGTTCTGTACGAATTGCTACAGAAGTGATCCCTTTCTGATTGTGATACTGTAATCTCAACTCGATATTAATAAAAGTACTCTGGCTTGGTAGCCCGCAGTTTTCCCCATCTTATTCTCGGAGACCTGCGTCATCAAATCCTAGTCCTTAGTTCTGTCCCATATAGCTCAGTTCTGTTCTGTTCCGCAATTAGTACTAGTTGATCCACTTTTCAGCTTTTTCATACTTGTTAAGTTTTACCAAAACAAATTGGCGCCACCGTAGGGCAACTAGTTTATTAATTTGCGTATCTTTTCTCACAAAAATCTCACAAAAATCACCCTTTCTATACTCAAAATGGTGATAGAACTTTGGAGGAATTGTCCAAGGAGTTACAAGATGCACAATCTAAGATTCAACAAATCTCGAGAAGAGAATGCAAGATCAAGGAAGCAGAGTCCTGCTCAAGACTAAGTTGGATTCTGCTAAGGGCGATACATCAAAGATCGGACCGGGGCATCCTTGAGTTCTATAATCAAGAGAATAGACTTCTCTAATGCGGGCGAAGATGAGGATCTCGAGGACCAACTCCTGGGTGGTGAAGATGAAGAAGAATCATCCGAGAATCTTGTGAAGAGGAAGGGAAAGAAGAAGTTTAACTTCACCCTCATGATGATGCAAGAACTCCAGAAGTTACACGACAAAGTTGCTAAGATTCCAGGAGTTCCAGCACCAATCGAGGAGGCTTCCCAAGAATGTTATGCAGATTCACCATTCAGTGAGGCTATCACCATGCAGGACATACCAAAAAAGTTCAGTGTTCCAGGAATGAAGCTGTATGACGGTACAGGAGATCCCCAGGACCACGTTGCCCAGTACAAACAAAGGATGTACACGGTCCCGGTCCCAAAAGAGTACAGAGAAGCCTGCATGTGCAAAGGCTTTGGTTCTACTCTTTGGACCCGACTCTGCAATGGTTTGTCAATATTCCTAATGGTACTATTAAATCGTTTGCTAATCTTGTGAATGTCTTTGTTGCCCGGTTGCTAGCGGCGGGAAGTTAGAAAAAGCAAACAAGTGATGCATGCACTGTATGCGGAAGAAAGATGAGTCCCTACGAGATTATCTCCAGAGATTCAACAAGGAGAAGATCTCTATCCCCAACCGTGACGTTGCAAATCGCTATCCAGGCTTATAGGCAAGGTTTGGTGGTCAATTCCGAGCTTTATCGTGAACTAACCAAGTATCCTTGTGTTACTTTTGAAGATGTGCAGGCAAAGACCTTGGCCCAGATTAGACTTGAAGAAGATGCTTTCGATGGCGGGGATAGTTACGGGTACGAGAAGGTGAGCAGGAAGTCCGATAGTGGACGCATCGAGCGAGGCCAGCACCATCTGAGACCACCCAGAACACAAGTACATGCTTGTCGATTACGAGACAGTCAATTCGATGACTCCTCGATATCGGCCAGATCTTGGCGTCGAGGTTCCACGATTGATAGCAAAGTTGGAGAGCTTTGGGAATGCTTTGCAAGATGGCCCAAGAGGAATGACAATCCAAATCCAAACAGAAATCCAAACAAGTATTGTGAGTACCATGGGGACATTGGCCACAAAGACGTAAGACTGCTATGCCTTCAAGAAGGAGATATCCTACCAGCTCAGAACTGGACGTCTGAAGGATATCATCAGGCCAGTCCAGAGGAACCAGCCCAGAACTGAAAGCGCCAGATCCCAGGACTCCAGGGGACAAGAGTCGAAAAGCGCCAAATCCTCCACCCTACACACACGAGGTAAAATTTATTAATGGTGGTTACGATATCCGTGGCTTGACTTATTCTGCGGCCAAGAGGATAGCAAAGCAAGAGAAGATGCAGCCTCCAACCAGGGTAGAGAAGAATTGGGAAGTCGTCACCTTTGATCACGAAGATTGTGAAGGCATTCGATTACGCACCATGATAGTCACGGTGATCAAGTTGCGATTGGAAGCACCCTTGTACGCCGAGTTACGGTTGATGGGGCGATTACGTGAACCCGATCATGTTGGATGCATTGAAGGAAATGGGTATAGGCCAGGATAAGGTGACCAAGAATTCCAATGTTACGGTTGGATTGATTGGAGAGACCAAGCATACCTTGGGGAGATCTCACTACCAACCTATGCCCAGGAGTTTCTTCTTTTGAGAAGTTTAATGTTATTGATTCTATGACCTCGTATAATGTTTTGTTAAGCGGGCCTTGGATCCACAATCTCAAGGTCTGTGGCGTCTACTTACCATCAATGTGTGAAGGTCCCAACTCAATGGGGAGTTACGGTGATCAAGGGAGAAAGGCAAAGCTGCAGGAGTGCTCTGAGCGACCTTGAAGCCTCCGACCACTAACAAGACTCTCGCATAGCAATTACGAAACCAGTCAAGTCGGTAGTGGAACCAGAAAAGTCGGGATTGGAGATGGACCAGATCAGTGTAGACCAGACCTGCCCAGAAAAGAAAGTGTTAGTAAGCGGTGATGTACCATCGATGATCGAATCGACCGATCGGTTTCTTGAAGTCTAAGAAGTCAAGTTTTGCATGGAGCCACTTTGACATGGTGGAATCGATCCTGACGTTATCACGCACAAGCTCAACGTTGATCCTCGATGCAGACGATTGCACGAAACGCAGGAAGTTTGCGCCCAGGAGAGAAATGTTATCATCGATGAAGAAGTCAGGAAGGCTGCCGGACATGAACATGGTAAGAGAGGTAATGTATCTGTTGGTTAGCTAATGTGGTTGTTGTGCGAGAAGAAGAATGGAAAGTGGAGAGTGCGTGTGGACTACGATCCGAACAAGGCATGTCCCAAGGATCCTTTCCCTCTTCCTCACATAGATGCCATGGTGGACAAGGCTGGCGGCCATGAAGTTACGACTTTCATGGGCGCCTCAGTGGTTTTAACCAGATTAAGATGTATCCTCCAGGACCAGGAGGGAACCTCCTTCATGACAGGCAAGTGGTATCTATTGCTACCGCTATGCCCTTTGGACTCGAAATCTTTGGTGCCACCTATCAAAGGCTAGTCAATATGATGTTCAAAGATCTAATTGGGGACACAATGGAGGTTTATATCGATGATATGGTGGTAAAGTCTAAAGATGCCAAAGATCATGTGAAGCACAGAGCAAGCGTTTGCAGTGCGGATAAGTTCAATATGAAGTGAATCCCACAAAGTGCAACTTTGGAGTGTCTTCTGGAAAGTTCTAGGCTACTTGGTGACCAGAAGAGGAATTGAAGCAAGTCGAGCAGATAAAGGCAATCCTAGATCTGGAGCCCCGGATCTGTGAAAGATATCCAGAAGTTGACGGTAGAGTAGCAGCTCACGAGCAGGTTTATTTCTAGGTCCTCGAGAAGGTGCAAGCCCTTCTACGATATGCTCAAGAAGAACAAAGAATTCCAATGGGTGAGAAGCACGAGGAAGCTGCCCAGATCTCAAGAGTTACTGTCAACTCCACCGTTGCTGTCCAGACCAGAAGAGAAAGAACCGTTAAGTCTATACCTATCGATCCACGGAGCATTCATGAAGTGCGATTACGGTCAGGGAAGAAGATGGTTTGCGATATCCAATATACTACGTGAGTAAGTGCTTGCTAGATCTTTGAAACCAGGTATTCTCTTACGGAGAGGTATGTTCTTGCATTGATTATGTCAACTACTAAGCTTAGACCTTATTTTGAGAGTCATCATATACGTGTTAGAACTAACCTTCGATTAAGTCGATCTTGAGAAAGCACAGGCTATGCGGGAGAATGGCTAAGTGGTGCATGCATTTCGGTACGTACGACATCGATTATGAACCCGGAAGACAATAAAGTCGCAAGCCTTGGCGATTTTGTGGTCGATTTGATCCGACCCTGGAAGAAAGTGGTGCTATGGAAGTGTTGAAACTCACACAGGCGAGAAAAGGAGAAACACTGGTCTTTGTATCTTGATGGAGCGACTAATGTCGAAGGTTACGGTCTGGGCATTGTCCTGAAATCGCCACAAGGGGACATACTAGCCCAGTGTCGGTTGTGAATTTCGTACAACCAATAATGAGGCGGAATATGAGCGTTAATTGCGGGTTTGATGGTACGTATTGGTCTTGGTGTCAAGATTTTGGAGGTAGCGACTCTTTACTTATTGTTAATCAGTTAATGGTTCTTTTGCGGCCAAAGATTCTAAGATGTTGCTTATACAGAAGGTTAGATCCTTGGTTTTGAAGTTTGACCGATTCAGGATTGACCAGATCCCGAGAGACCAGAATTCACAGGCGAGACTCTTTAGCTAGTCTTGGCTCTAGTTTCAAACCTGCAGACACAGCGGGATTCCCATAGTACACCTCCTCGGACCTTCTATAGAGAAGTCGATCCTGTTCAACTTGTCTACCCCCACTCCTGTCTCTTGGGTGCACCTTTTATTCTTTTCTTAGAGATGGTGTTTTACCCCAGACGGACTTGAGGCGAGCTTTTCGGCTTAAAGCCTCGAGGTATGTCTTGATTGATGATGTTACATTCAAGAAATCTATGTCGAGTCCATATCTGCTTTGCACAGGCAGTGAAGCTTGAGCTGATACGGAAGAGTTACGAAGGAGATTGTGGCAACCACAGTCTTTGGAAGAAGTTTAGCGTGAGCTCTCGATTTGGTTACTCGGCCAACTATGAGAAAGGAGGCTGCAGATGCAAGCAAATGTGAAGCATGTCAAAAGCATTCTCCAATGATCCACCCGGCCGGTGAGGTTACGCATCCTATTTACGCACCGTGGCCTTTCATGAAATGGGGCATGGACATAGTTGGAAAGCTTCCAATGGCTCCAGACGAGAAAGTGTTTATGTTGGCGATGACGGACTACTTTTGAAGTGGATTGAAGTGAAGCTTTGAAGTGTAACGAGAAAAGGAGGTCATCTCATTCATCAAAAGGAACATCATTTGCAGATTTGGAATTCCAAGCCGATCGTATGTGACAATGGTACACGATTCGTAGGGAACAAGACTAGGCAATTACGTGCAACCTGGAACATTGAGTCGCTTACTGCACCGAGATATCCCGGTGTAATGGTCGGCGAGAATCTAGCAACAAGATTATCATCAAAACCACGAAGAAGAAGGCGAAGAGAAGGCGAGGAGATGGGCGGAAGAGCTACCTTTAGTTACGTGGTTTGAGAACTACACCAAAGAATTCCACAGGGAGACTCCATTCTCTTTGGTGTATGGTTGTGAAGCGGTGATTCGGCGAAGTGTCTGTCCCAACAGCAAGGTATGGTGCGAGCAGTTTAGAAGCTAACCCGAGTTGTTATCTTCCAGTCTTGATTTTGCGAGAAGAGCTTAGAGATGCGGCCAGGATAAGGTTAGCGACTTACGGCGAGAATGTGGCGAGGACTTTCAACAAGCATGTCAAGGCGAGTTTTGAGTAGGAGATTTAGTTACGAGGAAAGTATTTGAAAACACGAAGGAAAAGTGCAGGAAAGCTAGCCCGATGCAGGAAGGACCATACTTGATTGATTGATTGTAGGCCAAGGAGCCTATAGACTGGTAACTACGGAGGGAGAGTTGATTCCCGAGCATGGAATGCAACCAACCTCAAACTCTATCTTTGTTAATACGGTATTTTCAATTCTGTACTTTCAATTCTGTAATTTCAGTTCTGCACTCTTTAATTGTTTTTCGTAAGTATTGCAATCTTCATTCAATAAAACCGTTGAACTTCAATGGTATAGTTTAACTTTATTTCCAAGTTTTGCAGATTACATCTTTGGTTCAAAAGTAAATATTTTCTATCACAAATAAAAACAAAGTAAATATAAGACGCTACATAATACAAATAAAGGAGTTTATCCTCCAGATTTGTTTAGGGTTCACCCTCGATTCTACTCAGGGAGTTCAACCTCGATTCACGGGCCTGGTCCCGGTCTCTTGGAACTTGTCTTCCAGGACTTGAGCTTAGTCCTCGGCCTTGAGCGGCCGATCTGCGGTGGAGATCTTCCTCCAGTCCACGCAGTCACGGCCCGATCTGCAGAGCGGCGATCTGCTTTGTGAGGATGCGTCCTCGGATTGACGGACCAGGGCTTGTGGCCGTTAAGAGAGTCTATAATATCCCTTAAGGTAAGCCATGATCATGCATACGTAAGTGCAGGGTGTACACTGCGAGGTTAGTACATTCACGTAACAATAGAAGCAATAGAAACAGCAGAATACGATAGTAGTTAAGTCCTTGGATCACCAAGGTGACTAAATACTAAGCATCCGAATCGTGAGCAGACTTGAAAAATGTCTCGCTCTGCCAGACTAAGCAAAAGTTCTACAAGAGCAGCAGACGAAGTTCACAGAATATTTACAGACCTGGACATACAAGTCCAGGCGGACCCTGAATAGCAAATTGTTTGAATTTACACAAAATGTTCACAAGAGTAATTGTTTTTCATTCTTCTTCTTCTTGGAAGGATTGTCATCGACTTGGGCATCTTCGCCAGCACCACCATCACCAGGCCAGAGGGCTCTTCCCGATCGGTGCCAGTGATCTCCTCTCCTGAACCGCACACCTGGGAAGAGCTGTTTAAATTTCTCCACAGCGACATCAATATCCCACTCCTCACGCTCGGACTCGAGAGGCACGCATCATTTGAATTCTGGTCTGGGCCGTGTAAAACAGCGCCGGTCGATCTCTTGGTTACGGAGTTGGCCTCAAGCTCTGAACACGCGCCTGGAGATTCTCATTCTCGACCTCAACGAGGCGGACTCTCCTCGAACTTAGCGGCAAAGCACCGGCTTTTTCGCGCCTTCATTCCATCTAGAGCTCTCTCCAAATGCATGCCAGGCTTGCTCTTTGAGCAACCTGGTCCTCCAAATTGATCATGCGATCCCGAAGTGGAAATTATGTGCCCCAAACTTCGAGATCTGATCAAGAGTCCGCAAATGTAATGATGTAAGGTACAATAGTGGTAGAATTATCATGAGAATTTGTACTAGAAGTATATCGAGGTTATTACTGCCAGAGCGAGTGAGTGGCTCTAAACGCCAGTTCTGTGGTGCCAACCCTGATCAGTTCTGGGTTGACCCTCTTAGTCGCTTGTTGGATTATTTTTCTACGCTTTGTTGATGGCGTCTTTGGCGAAAATGTCCCCGTGTGAATGACAACCCTTCAACCTCCTCCGCTTTCCTTTTCTTTGATTTTTATGCGGTGTGTGCTTTCTTGCTTGACTTGAGCCTTTCCTTGCTAGGCTCCTCAACCTTCAACTCCTTAGATCCTGGGTAGGAATACTGTAGGAACAAACAATGGTTTCACATCTGGACCCCGGCCAAGATAGCATTCATCTTCTCCTCGAGAAGGGTAGGATTAGTGCGCCCCTAGTGAGCGGCTAGAAGATTCACCTAGCATAGAACCACATGCATCTTAGAACTACAGATCCAAATCATACTAGACCCGGACCTAATCAAAAGTGCGGTTGAGAAACTTACCCTTGATGGCGAAACCATAGGCACGTGAACCTTTACGGCCACAGCGGTGGCCTCTGAAAGTAGGAAAACACGTCTTGTTATCCCCTCGGACCAAGTCCTCTACAGAAGGGGCAAAGCCATAAAAGCGGCAATCCTGGCCTTAGACTCCTCATTGTGCTCGGGGAGCCAGGAATCGCTAGAGAAATAAACATAGAAAACCGTCAACCCAAAGACAGAATAGAAAGACTAGAAAAACAACAAAATTGAAGCAGTAGCTTACCCTCTCGGCTGATAGGGTAGTCCAACAAAGTCATTACGAAGAGTGTCACTCTTCG
This sequence comes from Dianthus caryophyllus, assembly GCA_023091065.1. Lineage (NCBI taxonomy): Eukaryota > Viridiplantae > Streptophyta > Magnoliopsida > Caryophyllales > Caryophyllaceae > Dianthus > Dianthus caryophyllus. The sequence goes on along the minus strand of CM041527.1, from coordinate 15,340,589 downwards.
AAGCAGAAACGATCTTCGGTCTTTATCATCTCCAATGTCCGGGTGCTCCACTAAGTTGTTACGGCCCTACGATCAGGAAGATAAATCTCCCACGACCTTGGGCCCTCACGGAATAAGCGTTTTCGGATCCTGCACGATCGGCATCGGCTGTGCTTGGTGCAAAGTTTGTCGACTAAACAGATAATCTTCCACATGCTTGGCATTATTTGACAGGCGCAAGCTTCATCGAAGAGAGTACCCCACTCGACCATGAGTTGCGGGGATCCTCGGACCCGATACGAAGGGAACTCATACATGCGGACCCATCTGGGCGAGGTCGAAGGCTGTGACATAGTCATCACAGGGAACAAAGATAACGGTAGATGAAGGCACAATTTCATGATCTTTTAAGTGTTTGATTATTGATTGAGAAAGAGTATTCTTGGTTTCATCATCAAAGGAATCACCTTTGATGAATTTACAATCGCCAAACATGATCTCATTGATCTCGGGTTTCTCAAGATCTATCACTTGTTCACCATGATTCTGAGATGATTTGATTTGATTTGATGATTGAAATAACAAAGGAGGAAGATGATGAGCAGAGAGGGTAAAAGCAAAAAGTTTGGCAAGGTAAGTTCTCGAGAAATTCTGGAGGCCCTATTTATATGCAAAGGTAAAAGAGTTTAAGTGGGTTTAGGATTTTCTGGTTGGTAAAATTCGAAACAGCCCGAGTTAGCCGTTGCTCTTTGTTCGGTGATCAAATCAGGTTTTAAATCTCACCTAACCGATTCTCACGTTATCTCTTTGAATGTTGCGCATAAGTCTGGCCAGGTGCTTGATTTTTGTTCAAATCCTATAGCCGTTACCTCTGCTCTAGTCTGTTCTGTATAGGTTTGTTTGTACAGGATTGTTTCCTCAAGTTTGCTGAACTCTGCACTTGAGAAAACAAGGGGCATTTGTTATGACCAGATTTTACACAGCCCAGAATTGGCAGTTCTGGATAGATGTCCAGGATATGGTACAGAGCAGGAAAGAAGAGCAATAGCAGTTATAACCCAGAAGAGGTCAGAACAGGCACGGCAGTTATGGTCAGCCGAGGTCAACTATGACGGTTACAAAGATCATGGGAAGATGGAAGACATTTCAGCTGAGCAGAAGTGGAGTCAATGGAGGTTATTTAACCGCCATGAATAATGGAGATCATGGAGAACATGCCCTAGAAAATAGGAACCGATCTTGCAGCTAGCTTTGCCTATATATAGAGGCTCATTTGTACATTTTCAAGGATCTTTTTACTCTCATTAGCATACTTAAGCACTAGAAAATATATTACAAAATACTACGGTAAACTACTGATCGATTCTGTACGAATTGCTACAGTGATCCCTTTCTGATTGTATTATGTAATCTCAACTCTGATATTAATAAAAGTACTCCTGGCTTGGTAGCCCGCAGTTTTCCCCATCTTATTCTCGGGGCTTCTGCGTCATCAAATCCTGCGTCCTTAGTTCTGTCCCATATAGCTCAGTTCTGTTCTGTTCCGCAATTAGTACTAGTTGATCCACTTTTCAGTTTTTTCATACTTGTTAAGTTTTTACCAAAACAGGAACCTAGTTCCTTGAGACCGTTTCTTATTGTTTTCGTGTAGTTTTGTTTATGCGCAGGTCACCTCGGACTCTAGTTCCTTTTGAGCCCGAACCTGAGCGAGCATTACATCGTCTACGAAGGGAAGCGATTAAAATTGTTGATCTTGATATCGAGGAAGCGTCGCAAGCGGAGTCTAGTGCAACGCAATCGTCCTACGGAGAGGACACACCTCCGGTTACTCCAGTTTTTCATCAGCTAGTGACTATGCCGAAGCTATATAGTCACTCGTTACCTAATACGGAGTCCATACCAGATGGATTCCAAATGCCCGCTACTTTGACGGGCAACTTTGAAATTCGCCCCGCCTTCTTAAACTTGGTGGAGCGGAATCAGTTTGGTGGTTATCCCACCGAGGATCCTGGTCGACACATGCAGGTTTTTACGGACTACTGTTCGACGATCAAGCAGGCTGGGATCACTCAAAATCAAATAAGGGAAATGCTGTTCCCTTTTTCATTGAAAGATCGAGCGCGTGAGTGGATCACGGACCTCGACAAGATAGCTGCTGGTATTACTGATTGGAGGGGTTTAGCTCTTGCATTCTATTCGAAGTTTTATCCCCCAGAGCGCACCATTCAGATGCGGAGTCAGATTCATGGTTTCAAGCAAACTTATGACGAGTCGCTTGCTGAGGCGTGGGAAAGGTATAAGAAGCTGATACGGGATTGTCCTCATCATGGGCTGAACGATTGGCTCGTGATTATGACCTTTTTTTTGGTAAAATGTAAATATCATTAAAACCAAACTGTACAACTTACAATTGTAAACACCTCATTTACATACTCCTGTAAACCATGTAGTATCACTCACTTTAAGATTAATATCTAATCTATGTACTCTCATCTTAATTTCATCTCGTAGTCTCCTGTATACGACACTAGGACAAAGTACATATTCGTGTACTCTACATTCATTCCTCGTTTGCCAAATACCATAAATGAGCCCCACTAAAAACGCAAACATCACTTGCTTTTGAAACTTAGAGCCGCGTCTGAATTTGTGGACCATCATCCAGCCCTCTTTGTGAAGAAACGACACACCCAGGTGCGCTTGGACAAGAGCCATACAAGCTCTGCTGTACACACATTCGAAAAATAAATGAGGCACCGACTCCTTCTCAGCCCGACAGAGATAACACATCTCTTCCAACGAAATCCCAAATCTGGACAACCTATCTAGCGTAGCCAGACGCTCCTTAACAGCAAGCCACGCTATCAGATTATGTTTAGGGACATTAAAACGAGACCAGACGAAGTTTGCCCAGCCTTGTTTCTCATACTCCCCCATTAACCATTTATAACCACCTTGAATCGTATAAGTCTGCCCACTCTACTGCCAACCGTCATTACAAGCACCTATCTGCAACTTGTCCTTCATCGAACACACTTTCCTCCAACACCAACTTGTATTAACACTAGGGGAATAGGTTAGCCACGTACCTTCCTTAATATAGATGTGATGAATCCAGCGCACCCATACGTGATCAGCTTTCGTATGAACCCACCACGCCAGCTTCCCCACTGCTGCTTGATTCCACTTTCGGCTATTCAGTAGACCAAGACCTCCAGCTTGTTTTTCAATACAAACGGATTCCCACGCAACCGGACTCCCCCGGCTATGATGGACTTGTCCCTCCCAAAGATAATTCCGACAGATGGAATCGACTTTCTTTATCACACTCACAGGTAAAATGAAGATTTGAGCCCAATATTGATGAAGAGTTTGGAGCACAGCTCTCACCAAGATCAGTCTACCCATGTATGACAGCTTCCTTGCACCCCATCCTCTGATTTTGGACACTATTTTCTCAGTCAATTTCTCACAATCCATCACTGACAGACGTTTGGCGGACACTGGAACACCCAAATACCGGAACGGCAATGTTCCGAGAGCAAATCCTGTCTTCCTCCTGAACGCATTAATCACTTCATCTGAAATCCCATTCGCATAGAACTCCGATTTTCCGTGATTCATCTCCAAACCAGAGGTCTTGGAGAAAATATCAAAGCCATGTAGCAGCAGCTCCATTGATGCCTGTTGACCTTTACAAAACATAACTAAATCATCTGCAAAACACAGATGATTTAGCTTCATTTTAGAACACAGAGAATGAAACTTAAACTCTTTACATCTCCCAATCCGTCTCAAGAGTCTGCTGAGATAATCCATGCACACAGTGAATAACAGAGGAGATAATGGATCACCCTGTCTTAGACCTCTCTTCCCCTTCATAAAACCAAAATGCGTTCCATTAACCACAAAAGTATAAACTGGAGTAGTTACACAACTCATCACCAAGGATGTAAAATGATCAGGAAACCCCAAAGCCTTCAACAGTCTGTTCACAAAAACCCACTCTACAGAGTCATACGCCTTCTTTAAGTCGATTTTGAACAAACATCTAGGTGAGCAAGCCTTTCTCTTGTACAATCTAACCAAATCCTGACAAATAAGTATATTCCCGAGGATTGATCTTTCTTTAGTGAATGCACTCTGGTTTTCGCAAAGTAGGTCAGGTAGTATCTTGGCCAATCTGCTACAAATCACCTTCGAAATGATCTTATATAGCACATTACAACATGCTATTGGTCTGAATTCAAGCACTGATTGAGGATTACTATTCTTGGGAATTAGTACGATATTCGTGGCATTTATCTGCCTCAAAATCCTCCCAGTATCAAAAACCTCCTTCACAGCCTTGCACACGTCTCCCCCAATGATAGCCCAGGCCTGCTTAAAGAAAGCGCTAGAATATCCATCTGGACCAGGTGCCTTGTTATCATCGATAGAAAAAACTGCTGTCTTTACTTCCTCATCTGTCACTGGTACCAATAGGCTAGCACCCATCTCCTGCGAGACCAAGTTCCCACATTGTATTACTTCCTCAACCACTGGCATTGTATCCTTAGAATCACCCAACAATGTTCTGTAGTATCGAAGAAAAGCTTCCTCAATAGTAGCTTGTTCATCACATTGTTGGCCATCCATATCCTTGAGTTTCAATACCCTATTTGTACTTCTTCTCATCTTAAGACTTGCGTGAAAATATGCTGAATTGGAGTCTCCATCCCCTGCCCACTCCACCTTTGCCTTCTGGGACAGATAGCTTTGTACTCTGGCCTGGTTTTCTTTCACAACCGCCAAGGTCTCTCTTTCCAACGCGTTTAGAGTGTGATCGTCTGGTTGGGCATCCAACCTCCTCTGAATATCAAACAACCATTGTAAGGAAATTTCATAAGTTTGTTCCACCTCAGAGAACTTATTCTTGTTCAGCAGCTTAAACTCTTTCTTGAGCTCTTTCATCCGTTTCACTATGCAAAACATTGACACACCCATCATCTCCTTCTCCCATGCTTTCTCCACTATCTTCACAAAATCTGGATCCCTTGCCCACATACTGAAAAACTTGAACGCTTTCCGCTGTTGATTCTCTCGAACGTTCAGGTAGACCATACAAGGGGAGTGATCATACACCCCTTCAGGTTTAAATTCAGCATAAGAATCAGGCCAAGCCAAGCACCAGTCATCATTCACCAAAACTCTGTCCAGTTTGCACCAAACTCTATGAACTCCGTCTTGTTTGTTGTTCCAGGTAAAAAATTTCCCTGTGTGCTTTAAATCACGTAGACCACACTGTTGAATACAATTTTGAAAAGCTACGATCTCAAATCTGTGCACAGGAGCACCAATCCTCTCATTCGCAAAAAGTACATTGTTGAAATCCCCCATCACTACCCACGGCTTAGAGACAGCAATTCTCCCTAACTCCTGCCATAAATCATCCCTCTCCTTGCTATCATTGAACCCGTAACAGACTGTTACCCAAACCTCCACCTGACTGCCCAGAAATCTGGCCAACCCATGAATCATTTGAGCTGAACAAAACACGATATTAAAACTGAGAACAGAAGGCTTCCACAGAAGCCATATTCGACCACCTCTATGAAATCTATAGTTTGTAGCTATGGACCATTGTTGCTGCATTCTACTTAATATTATATTATTATTACTAGGTTTTACCCTAGTTTCTAGGAGCCCAAATAGGCAAGCCCTTTGATTAGACATGAAGCTCAATATCTCAGCTTGTTTGCTTTGCCTATTCAAGCCCCTTACATTCCAAAAGCCTATGTTATCCATTGCCAGACTGGGTGCTAGGTCCCAGTTTGGCGACAGAACGATGAATAGCAGAATTTAACACTTCCATGAATGTGACAGGCTGTGTAGAAGGACCAGCCTCATCAGCCCCTGGCATCCCCTCCAAAACAGCATAACTATTGTGAATAGGAGTAGTTGCTGCTCCTGCAAGTTGCTTCCCTTTATCCTTCTTTGCATTAGGCTCCCCCTCTTTAATCACTGGTTTCCAGACCTTTCGAGGAGGCTGTGTAACCTGCTTTCTGCACTCGTCCTTACCATGACCATACATCAAGCACTTGTCACACTTAACGGGCTTCCACTCATATTCCACCCGAACTTCTTGTACCTGATCCAACTCATCACAGAATTTCACCGTTTGAGGTAACACAGCCCCTACCTTGACCTCCACTAAATACCTAGCAAAGGCAATCCTCTCTTTCAACACAGTACTTGCGTCCGGCTGTAATGGAGTTCCTATCAGCTCCACAATTTTAGCCATACACCTTTCTCCCCAGAATTTCAGATCCAGTCCGTGAAGTCTTACCCAAGTTGGGACAACCAGCACGTCCTCCTTCTTCATCGAACAATTCACAGACCAGGCCTTAACTATGAGAGGCTTCCCATCAAACAGATGGTAACCTTTCATCAATACCTCCTTCATCTTCTCTTCAGTCGGAAAATGCACCAGAAAGACACCATTCGCCATAAATGAGACCTTATCATAGCCATACCTGGTCCAACCTCGCTTCAGATAGCTGATTATGACCTTTTATAACGGTTTATATGCTGAAAGCCGTGCTATACTTGATTCTGCTGCGGAGGGACGTTTTGCTAATAACGTCGATGATGATAAGGCTTGGGGATTGATTGAGGAGATGGCTATCCATTCATCTCAGTTTGGGAAGCCAAGGAGAAATTCACGGTCTGCGCATGATGACCGTGATAAGGAGAGCATTAGCGCGCTCACTAGTCAGATTGCTGCGCTGAATACCAAGATTGATATGATGCATGGTGGCTCTTCTAGTGCTCATGTGAACGCTGTTGCAGGGCACGATTCGGGTTATTCTAAGGGGTACGCTGCACCCCACGAACAGGTTTATGCTTACCAGTCCTATTCTCAGAACCTGCCGTACCAAAACCAGCCGGGTTACGATTGTTCTCTCTTGTCCTACCGTAACCAAAACGTGCTGAACCCAACCACCCTACCACCCCAAAATCAACCTTATATGCCCCCTCACAAAAATTTCCAACCACCTCCACCCAATTACCAAAAACCCACTTACATTGCACCTCAACCTACCCCGGGACCCGATCCTTTGGCCGAGACTAAGGCTATGATGTTGCAAATGCAACAAATGATGATGGGTATGCAGAAGTCGCAAGAAATGATGCTGCAGCAGATTCAAAAGGATGGGCAAGCCAAGGACGCAGCAATAAAGATGTTGGAGAATCAAGTGGCTCAGCTTGCCACTTCACAAGCGTCACGTCCGCCGGGTTCGTTACCGTCACAGGGTACTCCTCCTAATCCTCCCCACGATACAGCATGTGCAATTACATTGAGGAGCGACACTTCCTACGATGATCCGAGGGATCAAAGGTCGCAGCCGGTCGACCGGCAGCCGGTCGTCCCACCGGCTGGGCCTGCTGCTACGGGGAAGGATGGTTCGGGTGTTGTTTCTAGTACTCCTGTTGCTACTCCCTCGCCCCCGATTCAAATCAAGCTTCCCTTTCCGGGTCGTGTACGTCCGGCCAACGTGGACCCCCAGCTCGGTAAGTTCTTTGAGATCCTCAAAGCATTGCAGGTAAATATCCCCTTTATCGATTTGGTTAAACAGATTCCTGCATATGCTAAGTTTCTTAAGGAGGTCATAACTAGGAAGCAGTCTTTGGATGAGGTCGAGTCGGTTGCTTTCACAGGGGAGTGTAGTAGTTTTCTGCAGGGTACCCCTCCCCCTAAGCTGAAGGACCCGGGCAGTTTTTCTATCCTCTGCGCTATAGGCACCCACACTATTAACAATTCCCTTTGTGACTTAGGAGCTAGTGTGAGTGTGATCCCCTACTCCATCTGTAAGAAGCTTAACATGACCACTTTTGGATGTACCACTATGTCTATACAGATGGCTGACCGTTCGGTTAGGAGACCTCTAGGCGTGTTAGAAGACGTCCCTGTAACACCCGGTGTTGTCCGAGGTTATTCGGGCCGGGTTCCCCATTGAAGTGGTCCATGTGATGAGCTCAAGTGACATAGTGCTTAAAAGGATTGTAAATACTACTCATATCAACAAGATGCATCTTCTTTTCTGGTAGCTCATCTTAAGAACTCTTCAGTTAAGCGTGCTTGCTGGAGAGTAGTCTTAGGATGGGTGACCTCCTGGGAAGTTCTCAGGATGCGCACGAGTGAGGACAAAGTGCGCTGGAAAGGGCCCGTGTTTGTCTGTGAGCAATGTAAGCAACCTGGCGAGCTACCGTGAATGACATTTTGGCCTTTAGTTGGGGCCGGGGTGTTACAAATGGTATCAAAGCAACCCGGCGACCGTGTAGTCGAATCCTGTGTCTTGTTGGCCAGGTACGCACCTAGCTGGGGAGGATTCTGGAATGCTGATACACTCTATTTATATTCATTTTATGCCCCCGGTTCAGTCACATTTAGCTTGCATTTAGTCGTATTTATTATGATTTTATAAGCTAAATGTTATACTTCTCGATACTGCTGCGTTTTATTTACATTTTGCAGGTTTTGGTGGTTTTGAGCCAAAACCCGGGACGATTGGAGCATTACGAGATTTGAGACTAAGAGACCGAGCCCGAGCGCGAATAGGAGCTCGAGAACACGAGCCAAGGACCAAAAGAATAAAGAAGGCCACGAATTATCAAAGGCCTACGAGTAAGGATTATAGCCCAAAGGAGATTTGGGCTTGGCATAGAAGAGAAGAGAGCCGGCCCAACAACTGAGGTCAGGCCGGTCCGGCCAGTTTGGCCACACGTACAAAAGGCCATTATTTGACTCGCTTTTGTTATATTTCGAGATTTAATTCTTGGAACCTATAAATAAGACTTTAGGACGAAAGTTATCACTGATGCTTTTATTTTACATTCAAACTTAGGTTTAGTTTTAGTTTCTTTTACTGCTTACTTTCAAGATTGGTTTATTACTCAAGTTTATTACTTTGCACTTCAGGATTCCGTCAGGTTTGCTATTTTCATTATGTTTACTCTATTTAATTGTTTTGCTTGCTTTATTACTATGTCTAGCTAATTTCCTAATTAGGGTTTAGGGGAATTTGTGACATATGATTTAGGAACATGTTTTGAGATTAAACGGTTGATTAAATTGTGCTCTTGATTTCTTTCTACGCTGCTTTATGTCAATTGAATTAGGTTTATTTACTTTGATCACCGATTTAACTGAGTTTAATTGAACCTGAGTATGTTTTAATTTAAGATCGAAAGCCGAGTTAAAACTAGACTTACGCGAGTTAGATGAGTTGAATTTAGTAAGTTGCGAGAGCCCGCTAAATTTGCTTAAGGCTAAAATTGACTCGAGGGAGCGGTCTACAAACCTAGTCGAGTTACGCTTTATCGCTTCCTTCTTATAAATTTGAGTTCCTGAATCGTTGTCACATTGAACCCGATGCCCTAATCTTTCCTCTTATATATTTCTATCCATCTGCTTTACTTTCTGCTTTAGTTTATAGCTTAATCAAACACCTTTTTCACACCTCGAGATTGACCTGCTTTGACCGACTTAACTGTGAACTACACCGTTTCTCTGTGGATACGATCCTGCTTGCCGCTTGCTATTGTTAGTTGCTTGTTAGGTTTATTTTGATATAGGCGATACGACTTAGCCCTTATCAATTTTGGCGCCGTTGCCGGGGAAACGGCTTTGCTAGTTTTAGTTATAGTTAGTGTTTGTTGCAGGTTTTTCTCCTTAGTCTCAAGGAACTTAGTTCCTTGAGGCCGTTTCTCATCGTTTTCTTGTAGTTTATTTATGCGCAGGTCACCTTCAGGTTTAATACCATTTGATCCTGAACCTGAACGTACTTTCCGCCGGACGCGTAATTTCTTCAAAGAGATCGCTGAGACCTACGAACGTGAACTTGAGGAAGCGTCGCAAGCGGAATCTAGTGCAACGCAATCGTCCTACGAAGAGGACACACCTCCTCATACTCCGTTAACACCTCCACCAGTGACCATGCCTAAACTTTCGAGTCACTCGGTGCCTAAACCGGAGTCCATTCCAAGTGGATTCACTATGCCCGCTACGGTGCAGGGCAACTTCGAGATTCGCCCCGCCTTCTTAAATTTGGTGGAGCGGAATCAGTTCGGTGGTTATCCTACCGAAGATCCTGGTCGGCACATGCAAATGTTCACCGACATCGCTCGACGATTAAGCGGTAGGGATTACGCAGAGGAGCAACACGGAAATCTTGTTCCGTTCTCATTGAAAGATCGGGCCCGCGAGTGGATTACTGATCTAAACAAGGAGGACGCCGGTATTACTGATTGGAGTGGGTTGGCTCTAGCATTCTACTCCAAATTCTATCCTCCTGAGCGAACGAACCAAATGAGGAGTCAAATTCAAGGCTTCAAACAAACGTTCGACGAGTCGCCACGAGGCGTGGGGCGGTATAAGAAGGCGATTAGAGTATCTGCCCTCACCACGGTCTTAATACTTGGTTGGTGATTATGACCTTCTACAATGGTCTTTATGCGGAGAGTCGGGCTATTCTTGATTCTGCTGCTGAGGGTCGCTTTGCCAACAATACAGATGATGACAAAGCTTGGGGTTTAATAGAGGAGATGGCGGTTCACTCCGCACAGTTTGGTAAGCCGCGAGGGAATTCACGGTCCGCGCATGACGACCGTGATAAGGGAAGTATTAGTGCGCTGACGAGTCAGGTTGCTGCGCTGACTGCGCAAATTTCTATGATGACAGGTGGTGGTTCTTCTAGTGCTCACGTGAATGCTGTCACAGGGCACGATATGGGTTATACTACGGGGTATGCTGCGCCCCAAGAGCAGGTTTTTGCGTATCAAAACTACAACCAAAACTTGCCCTACCAAAACCAACCTGGTTACGATCGATCACTCTTGTCTTACCGTAACCAGAATGTCCTAAACCCAACCACCCAACCACCACAAAATCAACCTTACATTCCCCCACATAAAAATTTCCAACAAACCCCTCCAAACTACCAAAGACCCCCATATGTCCAACCAGCTCAACCTGCTCCTGTTGTTGATTCGGGTGTGAGTGAACTGAAGGCCATGATGCTGCAGATGGCCAAGTCGCAAGAGATCATGATGCAGCAAATGCAAAAGGACGGGCAAGCTAAAGATGCGGCGATTAAGAATCTAGAGAACCAAGTGGCTCAACTGGCCGCTTCGCAAGCTACGCGTCAACCGGGCACCCTGCCGCCCCAAGGTAACCCTCCCCATGATACCGCATGTGCTATAACTTTGAGGAGCGGTACGTTCTATGATGGCTCTAAGCACTTGGGGGAGGAGGATGATGAAAACGTGGGCGATCAGAGAAAGAGGTCCCAGGCCGGTCGGCCAAGCGGCCGGTCGTCAACCGGCTGGACTGTTCTTCTTGGGACAAGTTGATTTGGGTGTTAATTCTAGTGCTCCAGCTGCTACTCCTTCGCCCCCCATTCAAATAAAGCTCCGCTTTAGGTCGTCCAAGAACTCGATTTACCGCCACCGGTGAGTAAGTTCATAGACGCCCCAAAGACGCCTGCAGTAAATATTCCGTTTATTGATTTAATTCACAAGTTCCCGCTATGCGAAATTTCTTAAGGAAGTCCTAGCTAGGAAGCGGACCATAGATGGGGTTGAGACCATTGCTTTCTTGGGGGAGGGTAGTGCCTTGCTGCAGGGTAGTTCACCTCCTAAGTTGAGCGACCCCGGGACTTTTTCAATCCCCTGTTCAATTGGGAAGTATGTCATTCAGAACGCTCTATGTGACCTTGGGGCTAGTGTCAGTGTCATTCCCTACTCCGTATGCCAGAAACTTAATATGACTAAGTTAGGAGTTACCTCTATGACGCTACAGATGGCCGACCGTACTGTTCAGAGACCTTTAGGTATCCTAGAGGACATCCCGGTCAAGGTAGGGCAGTTTTACATTCCCGTTGATTTGATTGTCCTAGACATTCCCGAGGACCCCCACATCCCGATCATTTTAGGGAGACCTTTCCTGCACACTGCAGGTGCTGTTATAGACGTGGGGAATAAGACGCTGACGTTCTCGGTGGGGGGTGAAAAGCTTACATACACGCAGTCTAGCACCCCGCGGTCTCCCATGCGTCTTGAGTCGGTTTGTTCGATTAATGCTATACCTCCGTCTCACTCTACTGGAGACACTTTGGAGGTCGTTTCTGTTGTCTCCCCGTGTGCAGGTTCTTTACAGGATGGCTGCAAGGTTGGTTTTGGGGAGCGGAAATTGCTTAAAGCCGATCTATTTGACGCTAGTGATGGAGGAGGGCCTTCAGTTCAGTCGCCGGGAGCTAGCGGGCGTTTGGGAGAGCCCTTTAGAGATCGCGGACCCGTGACGATGGTCTATGATGATCTACCTCAAGCTGGAGAAGTTCTTTGGCGAACAAGCTTTGTTCGCCAGTGAAGTGAAGCTGAGCGACGGCCAACGACCTTGGCCTCCGTATACTTGATCTGCGACTTTGAAGAGTCGTGCGGGACTATAAACCAGCGCTTCCGGGAGGCAACCCGATGACGTTGTATTGTGATTTGCATTTGTACCTTTGTTTGATTTCGTTTTGATGACTTTTGGACTTATTTCGAGCGCGCGAGGACGAGGGTATTTTATTGTGATTTTTAGCGCGCAGGTATTCGTGGACTTTTGGGTCCTTATTATGTTGAGAACGCTCTCGAGAAGGCCTCTTAGCCGGCCAACCGACTGCCGGGCCAGGACCGGAGCCGTAGCTGAAATTTGAAACAGAGGAAAAAAACGCAAAAAAATCGAAAATTGGGGTGCCGGTGGCCGGCCAGCCGTCTGGGCCTGACCCCCTTGGTCTGCTCTTCTGTTTTGCGTATTCTTGCATGCTATGCCGAAGTACTTGACGTTGGGTGAATTGGGCCTTGTCTGGGGATTCTAAGCCCACTCCACGCCAGCCGGTTTGGGGAGCTCCTACTCTACATTGTGAGCACTCTTTACCCCATTTTCCCTCGTTTTCTCGTTTTACTTTCCTTCCCTCTTATGATTTATGTCCTCCTCTGCTTTTGTGGTTGTGCTATTTTCCACATTGAGGACAATGTGTGATTTGGTTTGGGGGAGGGAAACACTTTCGCGTTCATTAGTTCATTTGCATTTTCATTTCGTGTGCATTTATTTTGAAAACCCAAACAAATTGAAAAAATTTCAAAAATTATTACAAAAAATACGAGTCTTTTTGGTCTGCTTTGTCCTGCTTTATCTAGTTTGGGGAATTGATTTGTACACTTACTTTGATCTTTAGTATCTCTGAGTCGACTTTCTATTGTCGTAGCTTGCACGATTGGTTTGTTTCCTGTTACTAGATTGCGAGCCTTAACACTAACCCACTTGTATTTGCTTAATTCTTTCTGCTTTTCGCTTGTTTACTTTCGACTTTGACATTCGAGCTTGGCATTGGTTTGTGGATTGTTGGTTTGTTGGTTTGTGGTTTGCTTGGAAGGATCTTATATATGTTGGAGCGATGCTTCGATGCTCTCGGAGGGGACTCATTGACTTGAGTAACCACAGTGGCCATGAATTTGGTTGCGACCGGGAGTATGAGCAATAATGTAACCCTTAAGGAAAAATGTGTACCCGAGCGCGATTTTTACCGAGTGAACGTCAAGCTAAACGGTACTACATACGAGGGATGCTCCACATTTGAGAAAAGAAAAAAAAAAAGAAAAAAAATTATACAGAAAAGAAAAAAGGAAAAAGGAAATGATTTGGAAAGATTGGTTGAATGGAAGTGGTTTGTACGGTTGGCCTTGCTCGAATTGATTTGTCGTTAGTTTTACTTTTGCGTAAGCGTTAGAGGCTAGTATTGCGATGTGGTGTGAACGGTTGAGACTTGTGCTCTATTTTTGGCGAAATAGGCTATGGTTGTATGTTTATGTGCATAGGTCGTCCACTTCGAGATACTAGCGTGATTAGTTCCTGTCACCTTGATTTTCTCCGATGCTATTTGCTTGAGGACAAGCAAAGGTTTGGTTTGGGGGAGTTTGATACACTCTATTTATATTCATTTTATGCCCCCGGTTCAGTCACATTTAGCTTGCATTTAGTCGTATTTATTATGATTTTATAAGCTAAATGTTATACTTCTCGATACTGCTGCGTTTTATTTACATTTTGCAGGTTTTGGTGGTTTTGAGCCAAAACCCGGGACGATTGGAGCATTACGAGATTTGAGACTAAGAGACCGAGCCCGAGCGCGAATAGGAGCTCGAGAACACGAGCCAAGGACCAAAAGAATAAAGAAGGCCACGAATTATCAAAGGCCTACGAGTAAGGATTATAGCCCAAAGGAGATTTGGGCTTGGCATAGAAGAGAAGAGAGCCGGCCCAACAACTGAGGTCAGGCCGGTCCGGCCAGGCCGGCTGCCGGCCGGCCGGCTGAAGGCCATTATTTGACGGTTTTTGTTATATTTCGAGATTTAATTCTTGGAACCTATAAATAAGACTTTAGGACGAAAGTTATCACTGATGCTTTTATTTTACATTCAAACTTAGGTTTAGTTTTAGTTTCTTTTACTGCTTACTTTCAAGATTGGTTTATTACTCAAGTTTATTACTTTGCACTTCAGGATTCCGTCAGGTTTGCTATTTTCATTATGTTTACTCTATTTAATTGTTTTGCTTGCTTTATTACTATGTCTAGCTAATTTCCTAATTAGGGTTTAGGGGAATTTGTGACATATGATTTAGGAACATGTTTTGAGATTAAACTGGTTGATTAAATTGTGCTCTTGATTTCTTTCTACGCGTTTTATGTCAATTGAATTAGGTTTATTTCGCCTGATCACCGATTTAACTGAGTTTAATTGAACCTGAGTATGTTTTAATTTAAGATCGAAAGCCGAGTTAAAACTAGACTTACGCGAGTTAGATGAGTTGAATTTAGTAAGTTGCGAGAGCCCGCTAAATTTGCTTAAGGCTAAAATTGACTCGAGAGAGCGTTTTACAAACCTAGTCGAGTTGCACAGTTTATCGCTTCCTTCTTATAAATTTGAGTTCCTGAATCGTTGTCACATTGAACCCGATGCCCTAATCTTTCCTCTTATATATTTCTATCCATCTGCTTTACTTTCTGCTTTAGTTTATAGCTTAATCAAACACCTTTTTCACACCTCGAGATTGACCTGCTTTGACCGACTTAACTGTGAACTACACCGTTTCTCTGTGGATACGATCCTGCTTGCCGCTTGCTATTGTTAGTTGCTTGTTAGGTTTATTTTGATATAGGCGATACGACTTAGCCCTTATCAAATGCTATATTGTAAGTAGCTACCAGGCGCAACGAGGACGTTGCGTTCTTCAAGTGGGGGTGTGTAACACCCGGTGTTGTCCGAGGTTATTCGGGCCGGGTACCCCGTTGAAGAGGTTCATGTGTTGGCTCAAGTGACATAGTGCTTAAAAGGATTGTAAATACTACTCATATCAACAAGATGCATCTTCTTTTCTGGTAGCTCATCTTAAGAACTCTTCAGTTAAGCGTGCTTGCTGGAGAGTAGTCTTAGGATGGGTGACCTCCTGGGAAGTTCTCAGGATGCGCACGAGTGAGGACAAAGTGCGCTGGAAAGGGCCCGTGTTGGTCTGTGAGCGATGTAAGCAACCTGGCGAGCTACCGTGAATGACATTTCGGCCTTTAGTTGGGGCCGGGGTGTTACAGTCCCGGTACGGGTTGGAAAGTTCTTTATCCCCGTAGACTTCGTTGTGCTTGACATACCAGAGGATTCTCATATCTCGGTCATCTTGGGGAGACCCTTTTTACACACCGCGGGTGCGCTTATAGATGTGGGCAATGGGACACTGACTTTCGCGGTAGGGGGTGAGAAGTTAGTTTTTACTCAGTCGAGTACCCCGAGATCGCCTATGCAGTTAGAGTCGGTTTGTGCTATTGATGTTATACCTCCGTCTTACTCTACTGGAGACACTTTGGAGGTCTTTTTTGTTGTCTCTCCTTGTGCACGTTCGTCGAAGAACAGCTGCAGGATTGGTTTGGGGGAGAGGACGTTGCTAACTACCGACTTGTTGGATGCTAGTATTGGCGATAGAGGACCCACGATCGAGTCGCCCGGAGCACGGGGGAGATATGGCGAGCTGTTTAGAGAAGGAATCCCTTGTGTGCCGATTCTTGATGATGCTCTGCCTCGAGCAGGTAGAATCTTGCTGCATACCGACCGCATTTCGCCGAGTGAGGCGGTCGCGAATGGCCAACGTCCTTGGCCTAATCTGACAAGATTTTGAAGCCCTGAAGAGTCGTGCGGGACTATAAACCAGCGCTTACGGGAGGCAACCCGATGACTGTGGAACCCGGGAAACGCGTCGAGGGACCCAACTCGGCGTCTTGCTTAAGGGCGGATTTTAAAGTTAAAAAAGATTAAGTTAAAAAAACCTTTAAGAACTGTTATGGAGTCGCCACCTAATTATCGCGGAAATTAGGAACCTGCTATCATGTTCTAAGTTAAAAACATGTCCTAGATTTTGGAGCACGCCGACACCCCTAGATCTAAGGCTTGTGAAACCAGATTGGATTCGGGGTGAGGGTACTTTAGAAAAAGAGTTAATTCAATTAATGATTTATGAAAACCTTTTAGAAAAGCCTATGTAAAAATAGCCTCTACTGACCTAGAACAATCCTTGTAAGATGATATTTGAGCTAAAGTTATCGCTACGTACAAGTGCGATAAGTTTGTAAAAGAATGCAGATGCAGATGCAAAAAGATTGATTAAAACCCTCAGTTTAGCATGTTTAACTTGTTAACGAATACGGTTCAGTTAAAGGTCGAATTCATTGTTTAAGTTGATTTTAATGCAAAATAAGAAGGTGCAAGATGCATGCAAATAAAATAAAGTTCAATTGTCCATTGGTTTATTTTATAAGGTCGGTTGCTTATGCGACTTTGGCGTGTCATCGGATATGGAGTGTACCCGAAGTAAATAGAACACTTGGAGTGCAAGCGCGCTGGGTGCCAAAGCCGGGGGGGGGGGGGCGCTAAAGTGTAGACCCCTTTGTTAGTCCATAGAAAATAAGAAAAAGCTTTGATCCAAGTGGATCGGTACCTACCTTGTCCTGGCTTGGATCTGGCGAGCCGCTTCTTGAACTTAAAAGGAGGATGAATTCAACACGGGATGGTGTGTTGAACTCAAGGATTTGAGTGCTTGAGGCTTTGTGGTGTATGATGTGGAAGCTGGTTGTAAGTTGTGAAGAAAAGATGTATTCTGGTTGTAAAATTGTGTGTTTCGAGGTCAGGTATAGGGGGGTATATATACTAAAAACCTTGGAGAAATAGGAAATCCGGGGATAGAACCAGGCCTAGAAACCGCATAGCCTTATGCGGTTGCCAGGGCAAACCGCATAGGCTTATGCGGTTGCCTCCCCAAACCGCATAAGCTTATGCGGTTTGAGGGTGTGGTTTTAGCCTAATTTCCTAGTTTCGGTTTGATTATATCTTTGAAAGATTACGAGATAATCTTGAGCTTGCGTGCCAAGAAAAGAGCTGGGATATTTCTGAGATATTTTGTGATGTTCAGGGCTTTGGAGTGCGGGCCAAAGGTGGGTTTGGCTTAGTTTGAACTGAGACCCGGAAAAATGAAAAGGGTGTATTTGCATAGTTTTTGTGAAATAAGGTAAGACGTGAAGCCGTATTTTGTGTAAGAGGGGGCTAAAGGGGAGATTTTAGCCACCGGGCCTAAATTTAGGAATTTAGGAATGCTGATAGACCTTGTTAATGTAAAAGGGCTAATTGTAGTGCAAATGCGAAGCTTATGCCAGATGAAGCAGGACAAGGACCTAGCTAGACTCCAAATGGACAAAATGAACGCTTATTTAAAGCGATGTAAAGCGACCTAAATCAATTTAACATTTAAAACGACTCAAAATGAATTCGACATTAGTTAGAACCGTTTAAGTCAACGTTAAAGCATGCGTAATAAAAGTCCGTGATACATCACAGGGTTTTGTTTGGGAGGGTACGGATATGGGTATCCACAGAGCCCCGGTTTGATCGAGCTCGGACTAGAGCGCTAGTCAAACTCCACGACCATATCAGGACCATTACGGTCTCGTCTGATCGGTGAACGAAGCATGTGTCCATGGGTGAGGCGAGGACTTGAGCAGGGCTAAGCGGGGAGGCGTGCACATTTTAAGGACTTGGCGGTCCGTGCATCTTTGTAAGAACTGCCGACTCTTTGGATGTCTTCGTCGTGCTTGTTGTACTGCCGTTGTTGGTGCCTTTGTATATGCTTGGTGTCGTCGGATGCCATTGCTGCTTGTAATGTCTTCGTATTGCATGTGCGAAAGGGGCTAAAGTGCAGGGGTGCATGTGCTTGTAAGATGTTTGGGTATGCGTGAGGTGTATAACTGAGTAGGGGTGTTCATGTAGATGTAGGTCTCGTGAAAGAGCGTCCGTGTAATGCTTGAACTCGCTGAGGAGTGTCTATGTAGAGTGAAATGCCTGGAGTTAGGTGTATATTGCAGAGTGCTTGTGCTTGGGCTCGCCGAGGAGTGTCTATGTAGTCGTAGTTGCGTATGATTGCCTTCCGTTGAGGAGAAAATGATGTAATGCTCGTGAAGAGCGTTAGGTATACAACTACATGCAGTACATTAAATGCTTAATATACGCGTATGGCGGACTGTAGGTGACGCCTTAACCCAAGCACGGGACATACTTGGAGTTGTATTAAGGCCAAGATGAATTTGGAATTCAAAAGTAGGCGTAAAACGAGAAAAAACCGAGAAAAACAAAGGGCAGGAACCGCATAGCCTTATGCGGTTCGTGGTGCAAACCGCATAAGGTTATGCGGTTTGCCTTAGTGGCTGTAGGGGCTGTATAAAGCTCGAGGAATGTCGTGAGACCGCGGGTCATGGATCGAGGGTCGAGACTGTCCTTAGTCTCGTCTGGATTCTTGATGGAGGTACGTGTTGATTCTGTTTTTGTTTTAGGTGCACTGTTGTTTTTTTGTGTCTTTGTCTTTGTAACGTGTTGTCTTTGTATCGTGTTTTTGTTTTTTGTGTGTGCAGTCGTGGATTCTTAGCCATTTTCCTTTTCTGCTGCCTCGCGTCTTTGTAGCGATTCCGCGGGTATATCCGTGGTGCGTGCCAGAATGCGATGTAACCGTCTTTGCGTTTAACTGGTCGTATGACGAGGTTCGGGATCGTCTGAACCGGATGCAGTTTGATCAGGTTTGTGCTTGAACCATTTTAAATAGCGTGTACTTAAAATGATTGTATTTATGAGTGTTTGTTTTTGATTTTGTAGTTCATGCCGTTCCCGTGGGGCCAGTATGCGGGCATTCCTAAAGGCATCGGGGCGCGGTTTGCATTGCGAGAGACCCAGCGTCTGTACTTAGCGACGCCGTACGGGCCGGTTTGGTATCTTGGGGAGCGTTTGGTCTTTCAGGCAGGGTGGCCAGCTCCGGTGGTGCCTAGGGACCCGCCGAGGGTCCTGTTTAAGCGAGGGGTTTCCGCTCAGGATCGGATGGCGTTGTACGGGGAAGGAGAGTCGGTGAGTCTTCTCTGTCCTGGGGAAGACTATGGCCAGTTTGCTCAGTCTCGGCTTGCTTGTGGGCCGATTGAGGTATGCTTGCTTCATTTGAGGGTGCGTAAGGTAATTTTTGCGAAAAATTTCCCTGACGTGTGCGTTTTGAACTTGTTTTGTAGGAATTTGATCCCGAGATGGCGGAGCAGCCTGGTGACTTTCCTACCTGCCGATTGAAATCTGACGAGTCGGGTGTCGTCGTACCTTCACTTTAAGACGTACTTGCGGTGACCAGCGACGGGCATGGGCAATTTGGGCGGGCAGGGTGAAAAGGTATGTATCTTTGTCGTTGTATATGTGAGTGAGCCCCCCAATTTGATCGAGGTATGAGACATGGCGATGATCAAACTAGTGAGATGCGTGTTTTTGTGTTACCCCCTCGAGTTTGACTTAATTTGAGTGAAATTAAGGCAAAGTGGGGTTGACTGCTGCTGTTTTGATCCCCCCGAAGTTTGGCTTAATTTGAGTGAAATTAAGGCAAAATGGAGAGAATGTGCTTTGTTTTTTGAAATTTCCCCCTAAGTTTGGCTTAATTTGAGTGAAATTAAGGCAAAATGGAGAAAAATGTGAAATGTTTTTGTGTTGTGTATCACAGGTGGCTAAGGAGGCTCATAAGAAGCTATGACGGATAGCCAACAGATGGAGGGTGGCTTGGGTGACGAGCACTTTCGGTTGTGTCGGCCGAGAAATTTGAGGCAGCCTTGGTCGTAGCGAGTTCGACGAGTATCGTCGTCGTCATCCTGAGTGAACTTGTGTAATAAAGGTTGTATGAACCTTTGTGTACATGTCGTTGTAGCTTGAACTTTGAACTTGATTGTAGTGGTGAACCTGTTCGGTAAGCTTGTTTGAAAAATGAAATGATTCCCGAGTGGGATGCATTGATGTTGATTTTAGATTGTGAAAATGCGTGTGCAAAAAGTTCATTTTAAATGCGAAATGAGCTTGCATGAATGTCGAAAATGTTTGTGTTGACTCGTGGTATGAATCGTATTTGCTAAAGTGAAGTGTAATGTTGCTGCATGGGGAACAACAAGAGAATCTCGTAGGGTAGTGTAGATTGTGGTGTTTTAGGAAAGACGAAATTAGGAAAGTTGCGAAAAAAACCCGCCCCTTGAACCGCATAGCCTTATGCGGTTGAGGGGTCAAACCGCATAGGCTTATGCGGTTTGGGGTGCAAACCGCATAGGTCTATGCGGTTTGGCGGTGTGGCTGGTAATGCTGAGTTTCCATATTCCGTAATGTGTTTTGTATATAAGGAGGGGGGGTGCGTGCCATAATCCTCATTCACAATTACTTCTTTTCTTTTCTTTTAGTACAAGTTTTTGCTCTCATAAATATATTAGGTATATTTATAAAAGTTTTTTTGTATTCAAGAAAATGGTGGAGCATTTTGATGCTCTTTTGAAGAGGTGGACTTCCTCACTAAGTCCGGCGATGAAGAAGGCGGTGTATGACGATGGTGCGGGTGTTTTTATTGGCTTTCGCCAAATGAAAGTCGATCTTGACTTCCTGGATGCGTGCTTAGATTATTGGGATCCTAGCTTGCGTGTGTTTAGGTTTCCCGGGGGAGAGGTGTGTCCTTTGATAGAGGAGTTTGCGGCTATTGCGGGGTGGTCGAAACGGACTACTCCTGTGGATGTAAGGAGTGAGCTTTGCTACAACGGGATGTTGCGAAACTTCCTTGGGATGACAAATGCTCAGGCTGCAGGTTTGTTTGAGGGAGGCAAGGTAAACATGCTTCTCTTGTGTCAACGATACATGAATAAAGTTGATACTAGTATTTCGGACCGTTCTAGGCGGAGAGCCCTTGCTTTTTGTTTGGTTCATCGGTATGCTTTTGCGGGGTCCATGCCAGATGGAGTGTTCGGAAACGCGAGGTATGCTCGTGTTGTCGAAGAGATGGAAAGGGGATATGATCATTCTGCGTTGATCCTAGCGGAGACCATCTCGGGCTTAGGCGGCCAGTTGTGCTAATCGTGCGAGCTCGTGCGAGGGTTGCGCTAGGATTCTCAACATTTGGCTCATGGAGAGGCTAAGTGTGTATAAAGCTCTCCCTTGGTGGTATCTTCAGGCTGCGGCGACAACGTCGTCGCGAAAGATGGAATGGGTGACCGGGAGGCGTTCGCTAAACTACTAGGGGTTCGTGAAGGAGAGCTCCATTCGTTGGTATGTGTCTTGGTGGGGTATTACGGCGATTACTGGCGCCTGCATTGCGAATGCGGCTCGTGGGTTGATGTTGTGTGGGTTTGAGCAGGGGTGTGGATTCATCCTCTGCACTTGAAGAGGCAAATCGGGCTTGCTCGGACCATACAGGCGGGATACTCAGTTTGGAGGGGTTGTTGTGCTAAACAACCAAATGATCGATGCTTGGATCCGAGGATGGTCGGACCGTGTTACTTGGGTCATTCGGAGCATATAGAGTGCAGTCGTGTTCACGGACTTCTATACACGATGGTGCAGTTCGATGATCCTCGAGCAGGAGAATCAAAGGAGGAGGAAAAGAATGGGCGAGGCCCTCCTTGGCGTATGAGGTGGTGCTTGAAAGGAGGGACTATGGTGATCTTTGTCTTTGTTGATGTGGATGCTTCTACTTGAGGCCGTGCGGGAAAGGTTTGGGCCAGAAGGTATTTGTTAAAGATTGCCTAGGGCCAAGGATCGAGGAGCCCCCAGTCGAGCAGGACGAGGATCCGATCGAGCCCCCAGGTTTTGAGAGATCTATTCCCGTTCTTAGTTCGAAAATTGTGGCGGATCGGCCCCTTGAAGATGAAGAGGCTAATCCGAAGCGTCAGAAGATGACTTGAGTAGTTTGCTTTGTTTTGTTTAGAAAATTTCCTTTATTTAAATACATGTTTTGAATAAAGGGCTAAGGAGGCTTGTCCCTAGCTCATTTCTAAATCGCGAAAAATTCTAAATAAAGTAATAAAATAGAATTAATTTGCTTTTGTCTTGTCTCGTTGCTTTCTTTTGTTTGTTTTTAAATGTTCTCGACCTTTTTAAGCTTCGAACATTCGTATTTTGCCTTAAAATCCTCGACCTTTTTAAGCTTTGGATTTGTCTGTTTGATTTGTTCTGTCCTTAAGTCCTCGACCTTTTTAAGCTTTGGACTTGGATTTTTGTTTTGTTTTGTTTTGGTTTGACTGTGCTCTCGACCTTTTTAAGCTTTGAGCGTGTCTTTTTGTGAGTGCATCGCCCTTGACCTTTTTAAGCTTTGGGCGTGCGTGCTAGGAAGTTCGGTTGTGCTTTTGACAAGCTGCTTACGTATCCGCGTTTCACGGAATCAAACCGGCGTAGTTCGTGTGATTCGGTTGAGCTCTTTGCAAAGCTGCCTACGTATCCACAGTGCGTGGAATCAAACCGAGCGTAGTTCACCCATGCGAGAGTGAGTTTTGTTTTGAAATGCATTGCAAAATTGTTTGTGTTTTATGGGTAGTATTTCTTGAGTTGATCAAGATTTGTTGGTAATCGGAAGTCCTGACCGTCAAGGTCAGTTAACTTCACGGCTCCTCCAGGGAGGATTTCCTTGACCAAATGCAGTGCAGCCCAATTGGGTTTGAATTTTCCTCTTGGGTCATTGGTAATGGTGCTCGGGTGATTGAGTACTAGGTCACCCACTTTGATGTTTCTTGGCTTGACCCGCTTTGTTGTAGGCGTTGTAAACGAGATTGATACATTCTGATCGCATTTAGTGAATGTAACCGTCTTTCGCCTAAAAGGATGAGTTGTTCGTATCGTTCGCGTGCCATTCGGCCAGGAATGTCCGCTTCCATGAGAATTGAAGGGATTGCATCTCGATTTCTGAGTTGAACGGCTTCCATCCCGTAGGTTAGGAAATAGGGTGTCATGCCTGTGGGTGTGCGGATGGTTGTGCGGTATCCCCATAATGCAAATGGGATTTTGTTGGGCCAGTCGTGGCAGGTGTCGATCATCTTTTTGAGGATTGATACGACGGTTTTGTTTGCTGCCTCAACCGCGCCGTTAGTTTGTGGTCGGTAGGGTGATGATTTATGTCGTTGTATCTTGTATTTGAGGAGAAGTGGTTCGACCTCTCCTTGGAAATGTGTGCCTTGGTCGCTTATGAACTCGTGGGGTATGCCGTAGCGACAAATGATGTTGTTTTGTATGAATTTTGCAACCTCTTTTGTGCCTAGCGTACGGTATGATGCGGTTTCGACCCATTTGGTGAAATAGTCGATGGCCACGAGGATGAAGCAGTGTCCTCCTGCTCCTACGGGTTGAACTTTGCCGATGACGTCAATTCCCCAGGTTGAGAAAGGCCATGGCGAGGTCAAACTGTATAGTGGTGAAGGAGGGATGTGTTGTACGTTTGCAAAAATTTGGCAATTATGGCAATGTTTGACATACTTTGCGCAGTCGGCTTCCATGGTTGTCCAGTACCATCCTAGCCTTATGATTTGTTTGCACATGGCTCGTGCGTTCATGTGTGGTCCGCACTCGCCATCGTGTACTTGGGACATGATCTCGTGTCCCTTTTTGTGATCGACGCACAAGAGTAGTATGCCTTGAGGCGTCTTTTTGAGTAGTTTGCCCATTTTCATCACGAATTGTGATGATAATAGGCGTAGGGCTCGCTTGGCCCGTTTGTCGGTGTTTGGTGGGTATTCACCGTTTGTTTTGTAGTTGATGATTGCTTGGTACCAAGGGTCGGTTTGTTCTTCCTCGGTTTCAATGTCACAGATATAGGCGGGTTCGTTCCGTCGTTCCACGACAATGGGTAGCGTTGCCATTCCCGGGGGTATGTTGATTAGTGACGCGAGTTTGGATAACGCGTCGGCGAATTGATTTTCTTCGCGAGGAAGGTGTATGAATTCTACGTGATAGAATTCGTTTATGAGCTCTTGTATTTTGTTTTGGTATAATGCCAGGTTTTCATTAAGTATCTTCCATGCTCCGGATACTTGGTTGATTATGAGGGAGGAGTCCCCATAGACTCTTATGTTGTGGGCGTTGAGTACAAGCGCTGCTTGGAGACCGTGCAAGCACGCTTCGTATTCCGCGGCGTTGTTTGTTACGTCAAAATCCAGTTTGATGGATAAGGGGGTGTGTTCGCCATTCGGGGATATGAGAAGTATTCCTGCTCCACATCCTCGATAGTTGAAGGAGCCGTCGAAGTATAACTCCCATTGTTCTTGGTTGATGTTGTAAATCCCATCGTCTGGAAGGGATGTTGTGTCGATAATTGGTTGTTCGTTGATTGCGTTTTCAGCTAGGAAATCGGAGACTGCTCGTCCCTTGATTGCTTTGAGGGGTACGTACTTAAGGTCGGTCGGCTAGGAGCAATGTCCATCGGCCATTAAATGCATTAAGCCGCAGGTTTCGCGAAAAGGTATTTTACGGGGTGCATTTTTGAGTAGACCTTCGTTTGGTGTGCTAGCATATAGTGGCGGAGTTTTTGGATGACCATACCAATGCTAGACAGCTCTTCTCGACGGTGAATATCGAAGTTCAGAATCGAGAAATTTCTTGCTAATATAGTAGATTGCGTGTTCTTCGCCGATTATCTCTTGTGCGAGCATGGCGCCCATGGCGGTAGGGGTTGTTGTAAGGGATATGGATAGGGGTAAATCCTTTTGGGGTGGACGTAGAACTGGTGGGTTAGTTAGCAATTCCTTGACCTTGTCAAATGCTTTTTGACATTCTTCGTCCCATTCAACGTGGTCGGTTTTCTTGAGTTTCTTGAAAACTGGTTCACATATCATGGTGAGTTTGCTAATGAAGCGCGAGATGTATTGGATTTGGCCCAAGAAACTTCGAATTTCGTCGAGGTTCTTCGGGGGTTGCATTTCTAGAATTGCTTTGACTTTCGAGGGGTCGACCTCGATGCCTCTTTGGCTCACTACATGTCCTAGTAGTTTACCGGACTTGACTCCAAAAGTACATTTTTGGGGATTGAGGCGCATTTTGTATTGTCGTAGGCGCGTGAAGAACTTGCGGAGGTTAGTGATGTGACCACTTCTCTCTTTTGACTTCACGATCATATCGTCGACGTAGACTTCGACTTCTTTGTGCATCATGTCATGTAAAAGGGTTGTGGCGGTGCGTTGGTATGTTGCGCCGGCATTGATTAGGCCGAAAGGCATGACCGTGTAGCAGTATGTGCCCCACGGTGTAATGAAGGCCGTCTTTGCCATGTCTTCTAGTGACATTTTGATTTGGTTGTAGCCTGCGTAGCCGTCCATGAAGGATAGGAGGGCGTGATCGGCGGTGTTGTCGACTAGGACGTCCACATGGGGTAATGGAAAGTCATCTTTGGGACTAGCTTTGTTCAAGTCGCGAAAGTCAACGCATACTCGAATTTTGCCATTCTTTTTCAAGACTGGGACCATGTTTGAGACCCATTCAGGATATTCGATGACTTGGATGAAATCGGCTTGTAGTTGTTTTTCGATTTCTTCCTTGACCATAAGGGATCATTCGGGACGTAGTCTTCTCAGCTTTTGCTTGATGGGTTTATGCTTAGGGTTTAATGGGGATGCGGTGCTCGGCGATGCTTCGTTCGATTCCGGGCATGTCTTTGTATGACCAAGCGAATACGTCCTTGAATTCGCTCAGAAGTTGTGTGAATTGGGCGCGCTCGTCTTTGTCTAGTGAGGCACCTAGTTGTAGTTCCCTTGGTTCTTCGGGGGTTCCCACGTTTATGGTTATGGTTTCCTCGATGATAGGGTCTTGTGTTTTGGGAGAGACAAGGTTTGCAATGTATTTGTTTAATGATTGATTTGTTTGTTCATTTTCGCATGAGTTAGTGTCTTTTGTATTTTGTGTTTTGTTTGTTACTTGTTGATTTTTGTTTGTTTGTATTTTGTTATTTGTTTTAGCTTGAGACAAGACGTAAGCAAATTTATTCATTTCATTATTTTGAAGAGAATTATTCGACAAATCAGAAAATTGCTTGGAGCTAGCCTCCGTAAAAAGGAAATCTAAACTAAAGTTAGAGTCTAGGATAGATGGGTCGACAGATGACCCGACACTAAGAGCATTAGAATCTAGAAGAATTTCTTCTTCTTCTTCATCGTCTGCTGTGCCGCTGGAGCTGCTTGAGCTGCTTGAGTTGCTTGAGTTGTGATGTAGATTGCGTCGTTGCTGGAGGAAAGTGTGGTTTTCCTTCGAGGTTTCTTGATTCTTCCTTGATCGATGAGATCTTGGATGGCATGTTTGAGTTTGAGACAAATCTCGGTGCTATGCCCCATGCCCCGGTGGTATGCACAGAAGGCGTTGGGGTCCCATGACTTTGATTTCTTTCTCATGGGTGGCTCGTTAATAGGTCCGACGGGTGTAAGGTAGTCTTTTTCGACTAGTTTTTGTACTGCCACAGCGTAGGGCATATAGAGTTTGTCAAAGTTCCTTGCAGAGCCATGCGAGTTGTGTATTTTTCGTCCTTTAAGAGTGCGTTTTTGAAGAGTATTTCGGTAGGCGGGATCCTCGTAGCTAGATGTGAGATCCTTTTCGATGCGAGTGCCAATTTCGATGAGATGTTCGAAGTTCTGAGCGTGGCAGAAGTGAAAGTAGTATCGCCAGGCGGGTCGTAAGCTGAAGAGGAAAGTGGATATGAGTTCGTGTTCGTGTGGGTGATCCGGCACTCGGGAAAGTAGTTTCCTCCACTGTGTAAGATGTTTGATGAAGCCTTCGTTGTCCTTCTGACGAAAAGCTTCGAGGGTGTCGAGCGAGACTGGGTTGCTAAGTTCTTTTTGGACGCGACGTTCCAAACGCTCGACTGCGGTGCGATGTAGAGCCTTTAGGTGGTTGATGTCTTTTGCAAGTTGATTGATGTGGCCTATCACTTCGTCAGTGGGTAGCCAGTATTCGTCGTCTTCATTATCACTAGACCAAACGGCATTGATTTGGTCGTCTGAGGGTGTGATGAGGTAAGAGCAGTCTAGTATAGGGATTGACCCCACGAAGATTGCATGATTGCCTAGTGGGTTTTCGTTGTTTGAAGGCTTGGTGGGTTGAGATGGTTTGCTAAGCTTTCCTTGATCAATCAGATCTTGGATAGCGTTCTTGAGCCTAAAGCAATTCTCGGTGTAATGCCCCTTGCCTCGGTGGTATGCACAGAAGGCATTGGGGTTCCAAGATTTAGGCTTCTTGTCTTCGGGCGGCTCGCTAGTAGGCCCAATCGGTTGCAGGTAGTTTTTCTCGACCAACCTTTGAAATGCCTTGGAGTAAGACATAAAGAGAGGGTCGAAGTTTCTCTTGGCCTTAGGAGGCGGTGAGAAGGTAGTTGCAAAGGCGTCAAGGGTGTCGTCATCAAGGTTACCGACGGTGCGATTTTCGTCGTTCTTGACTGCGCGGGAGGACTTAGAGGAGCTCCCCTGATAAGCATGGCCGGTGTATTTAGCCATGGTGCCAGTCCTAAGGTCATCTTCGATTTGAGTGCCGACCTTAGTTAGTTCCTTGAAGTTCTGAATGTTGTTGTACCTCATGTAGAATTGGTACACGGGTCGCAGGTTATTTATGAATTTCGGTCAGTTCGTCCTCGCGGGGACGGTTGGGGATTTGAGCGCTCAGCTTCTTCCAACGAGTAAGATAATCGGTGAAGCCTTCATTGTCCTTTTGAGATAGGACTTCTAAGGTGCGAATTGAGACTTGAGTGTCTTCATTGTCTCGGTACTGTCGGTCGAACTCGACTGTGAGTTCTTCAAAAGTGGGGACCCGTTGTGGGTCGAGTGAGTAGAACCATGTCTTGACCTGCCGCATGAGGAGTCTTGGGAAGAGAGTGAGCCAATGCTTGGAATCGACCCCTTTGATGGCCATTTGGGATTTGAAAGCTCGGATGTGAATGATCGGGCTCTCATGTCCTTGCAAAATAGGAAGATCACTAAGGGCGAGCTTGTTTGGGAGCTCGTCCTTAATGCTAGTAGGTACGTTCTCATTCTCCTTGTGAATAGAGTAAGTGCTCGAGACATAGAGCCTCTCCTCCATGGCTTGGAGTTTCTTAGCGTGCCTATCGGCTTCCTCCTTGATCTTGAGTTCCATTCGTTCCACCTCGACGGTATGGTGGGTCAAAAGGCCCTCAAGGTCAGCGGTCAGCTTTGCGACTTGGTCACGGAGTGCGTTGACTTCTTCGTTGTTGCCGGCCATTTTGCGGGTGTAGGTTCGTTTCTTGTAGGGGATTATTACACGTTGTTTGGTACGGCGAGTATCCAGCTGAGGCCTGCATTTCACTTCGTATGTTAGGGACACGACTCGACCCACTAGACTCACATTCATTTTTAAGCATTCATTTTAGCTCATTTCTTTGTTTAGAAAGACCTTTTATGTTTTGAAAAGAGGAGATTTTCGAAAAGGTTTTAGCTAAAGGAAGCTTTTGAGACGAGGATGTGTGCGCACATCTCGCCTCGATGTTAAAAATTTTGCTTTGCATCCGTCGAACTGATATCGGTAATTTGCCGAGGTGAGCTCGAGTCGGATGTGTAAAAGAAGAAGGATTCGGCTCGAGCAAGTCGAGTCGAGGATGTTAAAAGTGGAGTCTAGGCCGTATGACCTAGAAGATTGAATTCCACGAGCTTGGGTTCTAGTCCTTGCTCGGGTTTTTGCTTGTTAGTGAAAAAGGAATATTTTGAGAAAGCTTGTTCCAAAAATTCGCGATAGTTTTGTTTGAAAAGTGTTAGTTTGTTAGATGTTAGGTTCGTTTATTTTTGAAACGTTTAAGCTAGTTTTCGAAGATATGAATGCAAATGCTCGTTTTGAAACAGACCATGGAGTGCATAGCCTCGAACTTGCACGTATGACTCAAAAGGGGTGAAAATGAGTCAGTCGGGTACACCTCCAACTACCTCGAGTACGCTTTGGTAGATACTTAACCCCTTCATTTCCTTACGCCGGGGCGATAGGTTTTCTGAAGGGAGCACTGGGGCGGTCGAGATAGCCGTTTACGGCAAGCCGTGGAGGGGCGAGAGGGAAGCTAGTCCGGCATGTGCTTTATCGAGTGGACAAGCCTGCATGTGGGAACCACCTCTCGAGGGTGCAAAGGGTGCCTAGATTCCAAAAGGAATGGACTCTAAACGAATGTGCATAGCTCAAATATGTATACTTGGATTGTTCAAGGCTTTCAAGTTTCACCTCTTTATTTTTAAAAAGAAAAAGCTAGTTTTAAGTTTTAAAAATAAAATCTCCCCAGCAGAGTCGCCAAACTGTGGAACCCGGGAACCGCGTCGAGGGACCCAACTCGGCGTCTTGCTTAAGGGCGGATTTTAAAGTTAAAAAAGATTAAGTTAAAAAAACCTTTAAGAACTGTTATGGAGTCACCACCTAATTATCGCGGAAATTAGGAACCTGCTATCATGTTCTAAGTTAAAAACATGTCCTAGATTTTGGAGCACGCCGACACCACTAGATCTAAGGCTTCTGAAACCAGATTGAATTCGGGGTGAGGGTACTTTAGAAAAAGAGTTAATTCAATTAATGATTTATGAAAACCTTTTAGAAAAGCCTATGTAAAAATAGCCTCTACTGACCTAGAACAATCCTTGTAAGATGATATTTGAGCTAAAGTTATCGCTACGTACAAGTGCGATAAGTTTGTAAAATAATGCAGATGCAGATGCAAAAAGATTGATTAAAACCTTCAGTTTAGCATGTTTAACTTGTTAACGAATACGGTTCAGTTAAAGGTCGAATTCATTGTTTAAGTTGATTTTAATGCAAAATAAGAAGGTGCAAGATGCATGCAAATAAAATAAAGTTCAATTGTCCATTGGTTTATTTTATAAGGTCGGTTGCTTATGCGACTTTGGCGTGTCATCGGATATGGAGTGTACCCGAAGTAAATAGAACACTTGGAGTGCAAGCGCGCTGGGTGCCAAAGCCGGGGGGCGCTAAAGTGTAGACCCCTTTGTTAGTCCATAGAAAATAAGAAAAAGTTTTGATCCAAGTGGATCGGTACCTACCTTGTCCTGACGCTTCAGATCTGGGCAGAGATTCGCTTCTTGAACTTAAAAGGAGGATGAATTCAACACGGGATGGTGTGTTGAACTCAAGGATTTCAGTGCTTGAGGCTTTGTGGTGTATGATGTGGAAGCTGGTTGTAAGTTGTGAAGAAAAGATGTATTCTGGTTGTAAAATTGTGTGTTTCGAGGTCAGGTATAGGGGGGTATATATACTAAAAACCTCGGAGAAATAGGAAATCCGGGGATAGAACCAGGCCTAGAAACCGCATAGCCTTATGCGGTTGCCTCCCCAAACCGCATAAGCTTATGCGGTTTGAGGGTGTGGTTTTAGCCTAGTTTCCTAGTTTCGGTTTGATTATATCTTTGAAAGATTACGAGATAATCTTGAGCTTGCGTGCCAAGAAAAGAGCTGGGATATTTCTGAGATATTTTGTGATGTTCAGGGCTTTGGAGTGCGGGCCAAAGGCTGGGTTTGGGCTCGGTTTCGGGCCTGAGATCCGGAAAAATGAAAAGGGTGTATTTGCATAGTTTTTGTGAAATAAGGTAAGACGTGAAGCCGTATTTTGTGTAAGAGGGGGCTAAAGGGGAGATTTTAGCCACCGGGCCTAAATTTAGGAATTTAGGAATGCTGATAGACCTTGTTAATGTAAAAGGGCTAATTGTAGTGCAAATGCGAAGCTTATGCCAGATGAAGCAGGACAAGGACCTAGCTAGACTCCAAATGGACAAAATGAACGTTTATTTAAAGCGTTGTAAAGCGACCTAAATCATTTTAACATTTAAAACGACTCAAAATGAATTCGACATTAGTTCGAACCGTTTAAGTCAACGTTAAAGCATGCGTAATAAAAGTCCGTGATACATCACAGGGTTTTGTTTGGGAGGGTACGGATATGGGTATCCACAATGACGTTGTATTTTTATTGTACTTTGCTTTGGTTTGGTTTGTTTTGATGACATTTTTCGTTTTATTGAGCGCGTGAGGATGAGGGATTTATAAACTGTTTTAGCGCGCAGGTACTTAAGGACTTTTGATCCTTAGTATTTTTGAGAAAACGCTCACGAGGAGACATGCCAGCCGGCCTACCGGCTGCCGGGCCTGGACCGGGGCCGTAGCCCAAATTTGAAGCAGAGGAAAAAGAAGCAAAAAAAAAAAAAAAATGAAAAATTGCACCCAGTAGTGGCGTGGCCAGTCTGGGCCATTTGGTGTGCTCTATTTGCTCCGTTTCGTTTCTTCTCGCGTGATAATCCGAAGTACTACATAGCTGGACTGATTTGGACGCATATTCGTGGATTATTAGCCGCACTCCATGCTTCACTTCGGTTTGGGGGAGCTCCGACTTCATAAATGTGAGCTTTCATTTCCCTCTTTCTCTCGTTTTACTTTCCTACCCCGTTCATTATTTGTCCTTATCTGCTACTTGTGGTTGTGCTGTTTTCCACATTGAGGACAATGTGCGATTCTGGTTTGGGGGAGGGAAGCACTTTCGCGCTTTTCTTCTGCATTTTTATTTTGTGTTTATTTTGTGTGCATTAAAAATCCAAAAAAATTAAAAAATTTAATACGAGTCTTTTTGGTTTGAATTGTCAAGTTTGGAGAGTTGATTAGTGTGCTAATTTTGATCTTTAGTATCTCCGAGTTGAATATCTATCGTCGTAGCTTGCACTATATGTTTGTTTCCTATTAATAGACTGCGAGTCTCAAACGCTAACCCACTTGTATTTGCTTAATTCTTATCGCTCTTCGTTTGTTTACTTTCGATATTGGCATTCAAGTAAGGCAATTGGTTAGTGGAATGTTTGGAATGTTGGTTTGTGTTATGAATGGATGGATGCTAATAATGTTGGAGCAATGCTTCGATGCTTTCGGTGGGGACTCATTGAATTGAGTAACCACAATGGCCATGAATTTGGTTGTCACCGAGAGTATGAGCAATGATGTAACCCTTAAGGAAATATGTTTACCCGAGCACGATCTTTAACGATTATATGTCAAGCTAAACGGTATAACATACGAGGGATGCTCCACATTTAGAAAAAAAAAAAAGAAAAAAAAAAAAAAGAGAAAAGAAAAGATGAGAAGAAGTGGAATGTGGAAAGAAAGGTGCAACGGAAAGTGGATGAATGGTTGGCCTTGCTTGAATTCAATTATCGTAAGTTTTATTTTTGCGAAAGCGTGAGAGGCTAGTAGTATGACGTTGGTGTGAATGGTTGAGACTTGTGCTCTATTTTCGGTGAAATAGACTATGGTTTGTAAGTTTATGTATGTAGGTCGTCAACTT
Organism: Dianthus caryophyllus; assembly: GCA_023091065.1. NCBI lineage: Eukaryota > Viridiplantae > Streptophyta > Magnoliopsida > Caryophyllales > Caryophyllaceae > Dianthus > Dianthus caryophyllus. Next base: position 15,307,885 of record CM041527.1, on the reverse strand, counting down.
TGAGATACTAACGTGATAAGTTCGTGTCACTTTGATTTTCTCCGACGCTTTTTGCTTGAGGACAAGCAAAGGTTTGGTTTGGGGGAGTTTGATCAGTGCTATTTATATAGATTATATGTCCCCGGTTTAGTCGCATTTAGCTGGCATTTAGTCGAGTTTATTATGACTTTATGAGCTATTTGTTATATTTCTCGATACTGCTGCATTTTATTTACATTTTGCAGGTTTTGGTGGTTTTGAGCCAAAACCCGAGGCATTTGGAGCTAATTCGAGACTTAAGACTACGAGACCAAGCTCGAGCTCGCGCAGGAGCTCGGAGTTCAAATATAAGACCAAAAGACAAGAAGTAACGAGGAAATAAAGGACCAAGGACCAAAGGCCTCGAGGTTAATTAAGGCCCAAAAGTGTATTGGGCTAGAAACAATTGAAGAAGAGCTGGCCCAAGCTGAGCAGGCCGGCCGGTCAGGTGGACCGGCGGCCGGCCGGCCGGCTGCCATGCTCTGACGCGTCGAATTTCCTATTTTCGAGTTTTAATAATTGAGGACTTATATAAATACCTTAGGACGTGAATTTAAACATCATCTTAGTTTTTATGCTTTTTTTTATGCTTTGTTTTAGGTTTTAAGTTCTCTGCTTATTTTATTTCTCTCTTTCACAAAACTCTAAAAACCTTAATAGTTAGTTTCAAGATCGCTCTACTTTGTAACCGTCGGTACTCCGATTTATTCCAGGTTTAATTTAATCGTTGTTTTCATTCATCATGTCTTATTATTATTGTTTTGTTCTTGCTTTAATTATGAGTAGCTAATTTTCTAATTAGGGTTTAGGGTGATTGTGAGATTGGTTCAGGAACATGTTTTAATTGCTTATATTGATTGAACTTGTGCAAGTTGACTTCTTCCTACGCGTTTTATTATCAATTGAATTTAGGGACGCCTTTATTGAATTGAACTTAGGTGGTTTCAGTTTAAGATCGAAAGCCGAATTGAAACTAGACTCACGCGTATTTGATAAGTTAAGTTTAGTAAGTTGCGAGAGCCCGCTAAATTTGCTTAAGGTTAATATTGGTTCGAGAGAGCGTATTCCTAAACCTAGTCACTTGCATAGCTTCAATTGATTGTTAATTCCTTTTGAGTTGAGTTCCTGAATCGATGTCACATTGATCTCGATGCCCTAATCTCCCTTTTATATATTTTTAGACCATCTTATCTGCTGTTCTTAGTTTAGTCTTTTAAAACATCGATTGTATTGTTCTTGAGATTGACCTAGTTTTAGCTAAGCATCCTCTTGACTGCCTGTCTCTCTGTGGATTCGACCCTGCTTACCGCTAGCTTCTGTTAGTTGTTTGTTTAGGTTTTATTTTGATTATGCGTGACGATTTAGCCTTGTCATTTTTTGTAACACCCCGTGTTAATTTAAGCTAATTATAATTAGGAAATCAATATTTAGTCAACCTCACTCACTTACTTCCTAATACAATACGCTACAAGTTATTATCGCACCTAAACTAAAACCATTTTGAATTACTTTGAATTTGAACTTTATTTTTACATATTCGAACTCGATAAATCAAATGATGAATCGACGACAAATTTCTCAACAACAATTTTCGGCACGCAAATCGAGGTCAATCTTGACCAAGGTGGCCGAGCCACCTAAGGTGATTAAATCACCTAATTCTCTTCCAAATATACTTACATATAATCCAAGGCCAACTAAAACTAGTTAAGACTTAATCATTTTGGTTATTACTAACAAAACATATTATATTAATACCAAATTACTATTTCGTTTTGATTTAACTAACACTTTCGCTAAATATCGAAATAATGAATCACACTAAGTCTAAACTGATAAACTTTTTGACGGTTGATTATATTTATTTAAATCAACAACATTCAACGAAAAAAAATATATATTTCGACCAAACGAATTTTTATTCCAAGTTCGAGGGTTTAGACCCAATTTTTGTTTTGATCACCTCTCGAAGCTTATTTTCATTTTTATTTTCGATCTTATTTCGAAACATCATTTTAAGATCATACATTTTATTTCGAGACTTTTCGCGTGCGCGTAAATCGAAAATTTCAAAAATAAAAACCGAACCCTATTTTGACTAGGGTGGCCGGCTCCTTTGGAGCTCACATGCTCCATGTGTTTTCTCTTCCATTTTGTCTCCACTTTACTAACAAGTCCAATCTCTTACACTCCTACTAATTACATCATCACACTTAGCCTATTTTAATTTAAAGATTTTACTTACTAAATACACAACAATTACATACTACACATTACTAGTATGCATTTTATTTTACTACTACACACTTTCATTTACACACAACATCAAACCTTTACTAACTCTTTTCTCTCTAATAAAACACCACTCAAGAACTCTTGTAAGCAATCTTCATCCTCATCAAGAACATGAAGAACACCATCACTTCCATTTCTTTCCTTCTTTAAATTATTTATTTCTTTATCTTTAAATCTTTTAAGCACATAAATAAATCCTCCACCAATTATTCTAGTAATCACATCCTCTTTGTACATATATTTATTTAAGAATATAAACCAAATTACTTAAAATACAAACATCACCTAAACATAAAATACTACTACACTTTAAATTTTAGTTTAGTTAGTTTAGTTTTAAAATAAATTACTAACTTTCTTATTTTCATTTCTATGTACTAATCTTAACCAAAGACGAGGAGCAAGGTGGAGGCATCGACTTGAGCCAATTCGACCATATCGTGGACCCCGACAATTGCTAGGCTTTCGTTTCGTTAATCTAATTAAGGTGCTTCTCGCACACTATAAATGATAAGCGCCTAGTAATTGATTATATGTTATTTTTCCTAAGTGATGTTTTGATTTGTATGTATGATTTTATGTCACCCAAGTATCACATGTTAAATTAGAAGACAAAAATCGAAAAATAGAATTTGTTGTTCACTATATAAACCCACGGCATCACCCTTATTTTTCACTAAATTTTTCGTTTTAATTTTTGTAAATTGCATGCTTAAAATACTTGTGATAAGATGAACATGAAAATATAATTAGTTTATGTTTTGGACTAAAAATGAATTTGTTATGAAATATAAATGTTTTTAAAGTGTTTATATGTTCTTGAAGTATTGTTGTTATAATTGTGTGAAATGATTTACTTTTATGTATTAATATTTGTATATGATTTTCACTTATGATAAATACATAAATAATATAAAAGAAATTAGTTATTGAATTAGAAGTATAATAATCAAAAATAAAATTTTGAACATATATATATATATATATATATATATATATATACACGGTTTCCCTAAATAAAATGGACCAAATTTTAGTTTTAATTTTTCTAAATGACTTATTATGATTAGTTTAGGTAAATTAGACTTGTATGAAAAATTTGAGAAAATTATATAAACATATAAAAATTTAACTAATTGATGTTCATATGAAAAATATTAGAGTTCTTCATTTCTTCAAGTGTTCTTCATTTTTGTAACTAGTTTGATTCATAGTTTTTGTAAAGTTTTACTTAAATGTTGTTTTAATCCACTAGTGAATAAATGGCCTACTAATTACATAAGTTAAATAAGCTAAAATCTTTATAATGAAAAAGTTAGAAATTTAAAGTGAGTAAAAACACTATTCATAAATGAAATAAAATATTTAGTGAAAATCGTAAACTAGTTAAATCACTTTAATATAATTTAGATAATTAGTATATAAAAACTTTAAGTCAAAACCGATAAATTAGAAAACGAAAATAAAAATGGGTGAGTATAGAAGGGCCACGGCCTTAGGCTTCTTTTTGGTCCAAAATTGATTTTGTCACTTTTTATTTTTATCACTTAGATAAATTAATTAGTTAAAGTAGTGAATTATTAATAAAAACAAAAAAAGAAATAAATGGCTAACTTAATAAAACCACATGGCATTTATACCTTTATTGGGTCATTTTTGATCAAAATGAATTTACCACTTAGTCACTAAATTTGATTTGTATTTAGGATTATATTAGATGGTATAATGAATTGTTAATAAAAAGAATCAACGAAACCGATTAAAATAAACGTTACATGTTTTAAAATGAACAAATTCGAGTGTTACTACCTTTGCTTAAATTTGGATGTGGACATACGGACTATTTAAAATGAACTACGACACCCTCGCTAAAAATGGAAACCGCTAAAGTTTAGTTAAGTATATGACTAAATTTAACCGAGTTTTACTTTTGAAATATTAATTAAAATCACTAAGTACAAAATGAACTTAACAACTTCGAAACTAGAATTTTGTACTTAAATTTAAACCGAGTTTTACTTTCGAAATAATTTTTCAAATCACTAAATACAAAACGAACTTAACGACTTTAAAACTAGAATTTTGTACTTAGAAAATAAAAGTTGATTTTGTAACCTAAAAAATATCCTAAGTATAAAAAAATTGTGTAAAGTATAAAATATACTAAGTATAAAAAAATATATATAATCATAAATACTAAGTATAAAAAAAATATATATATAATCATAAATACTAAGTATAGAAAAGATACTAAGTATAAGAATACATGTACGTATAAAAATACGTACAAACGTATAAAAATACGATGAATAGTAAATACGATGAATAGTAAATACGGTGAATAGTAAAATAATTAATAGTGAAAATATTCAAAATTTACACACGGACTCAAAATAAATAATTAAGTGTTTCTATGTATTCTGTTTATCTGAAGAACTGCTAGAACTAATATTTCATTATACAAAGTTCGACGATATAATTAAGTTTCAGAAGTGTCACTTATTACGATTGAGCGAAGAAATAAGAATTTGAGAAAATGAACTACTTGAATAAAATACTTGGATTGTTCGCCATGTCGCGACTCTTGAAATTCGATGTTAATGAGGTAGCTGTATATGGGGACTTGGGCTCCCTCTCAGAGTTGCCCAAGGCGAAATAACGATCTTAAGATTGCTACTCGACACGGTATATACAACCTCAGAGATGGGGCATCCTTGATATTTCCGTGGGCCCATATATTAGTAATTGGAAACGCCAGCCCCATCCGGGGGTACCCGTCTCTGGTGATAGTCGAACTTTTTCGTCGGTGATACCTTTTGAATAGCGAATACGTATGATCCTCGATAGGTAGTGTATGCATACATTAGACAAGGGATTGAATCGTCCTTATTACCTTAGATATCTTTAGTCTGTCAGCCATGTCCAAGTTATGTTGGCCCTGATCGCTACTGCGCGGATTATGTCTGCATGCTTCCGCCTTACTAACGAAAACTCATTAGTCAATGGATGTTGAATGTATTTCCTTGTTTTGATTGATTATTATCTGAGTGACTTGAATTCTTGAGTATTGAAGTACGACTTGTTGAGAATAATCGTTTATAAGTGTTGTGCGATATGTTATTTGATTTATACTCATGTTCGAATCATCCTGATTTCCTTATATGCCTTACTTGCCTACTTGCTCTTTATTTTACTTATTTATTATCTATATTGCATATCGTTTTAGAATTGCATGTGTCGAAAGAGTGTGCGAGAAAATGATGAGAATTTAACGCAGGTACCCCGAGACCAACGCTATTGAATGCTGGGGAGAGTTACCTTATTTATTTTGTACTTTTGAGAGAATGTAACTAAACATGTACTCTGTTTATCCTTGAACTCGTATCATGTATATTGAGTTTGTAAGACGATAACAGCTGGTTTGTAATATATAGACTTAATTAATTTTCCGCCTTAGTTTAATTAAAGTCACGAAAAATCAGGTTGTTACATTTTTTCAGTTTTTTCCTCCATCTTTTCGCATTAAATATCCTACTCTACCCTCCATTATAAGAAACAAGATGTTTAATACGAAAAGATTGAAGGAAAAAACTAAATAAAAAAGGGTGAAAATTCATACGGAGTATAAAACAAAACTAACGGCTAAATTTAACGGATTATTCAATTTTGGTTATGGTTGGGACTAATTTCATAAGTTTAAGGGTATAACTGGAAATACGCCAAATGCAGGGGTACAACTGAAAAAAGTGAAAAGTACGAGAATATAGATAGAAAAAACCCATACACGGAGTATAAAAAGAGAAAATGTCATTACGGTAAAAGGTGGAAGAGCCATTGTGCATACTCTTAAGTAGACCTGTCAAAATTCGACCCGACCCGAAAAACCGACCCGACCCGACCCTTTTTTTAGGGTCAAGACCCGTAAAATTTGACCCGTGACCCGAAATGACCCGAACCCGAAATGACCCGTTAATTTAGGGTCAAGACCCGCCCGACCAGTTCGACCCGATGGGTCAAGTGTAATTTCGTGTAGCAAGACTTTTTGAACCTACAAAATTAATATTTCATGAAAAAAATAATTTAATACGGAGTATTAATAATTATTACAACCTCAATATTATAAGTTGAAATATCAAAATGATGATGAAAATTATGATTGAAATATTATGAATATATTCATAAATAGACTATTTTAATTTTATAAATTACAAGAATGAATATATATTATCCAAGTGCCTCCCGCCAAGTCGGAAATTGTTTCAAAGCTGCGATGGCAGGAATGCGAGTCCTGGATACCCGCCATCCTACGGATGACTTACCCAAGACACGCCACGTCTTGTATGATTGCAGTCGCAGTCTTGAACCAACCCCTCGTTACCAAAAAAAAAACTTTAGTATTACATATGTACAATAAAATATGTACATAATGTAAAATAATAAATAAAAAGGCGCGAAAATTGTATTTTTGACCCGTATTTTGACCCGAAACCGACCCGTATTTTGACCCGAACCCGAACCCGACCCGCCTGACCCGTTTGACAGGTCTACTCTTAAGGTCATGTCGTGTCTCATGTGTACCCAAGTACGCTTATCATCACGTACTCTTCCGACGACCTATGGACACCAGAGCTTCAAGACTCTCCTATGTTCCTCTAACTGCCACGTGTTCCATCACCACAACCACCCAAAATAAAATTACTGCCAAACCCTTCATCACACACCCTCACTCACACTCACCCAATTTATTTCTAATTATTATATTATTTTATTTTCCAACATTTCTCTCCCCTAAACTGAATTTTAATTTTTAACATTAAAAATTAAAAATATTATTTTCCGCCATGGATGCAGCAGCAGCAGCAGCAGCAGCAGCAGCAGCAGCATCAGCTTCACACTTCACCTGCTGCAATCCTCGGCAACTTCCTTCGTACAATTTCGCGAATTTTAACGCTGTTTTTCGACGGAGTAGTTTTCGTCGGAGGAGAAATGTTGTTTTCGCTGTTGCTACGCCGCCCAAGGTTTCCGATTCTTCGCCGAAATTGAAGACGGCTGTTAACGGAAGTTCTTCTCCTAGATTATCGACAGTAAGTGTACTTGCGTTTTCCCTGAATTTTGTGAGTTTGTTTGGTTCATTGATCATGTTGTTGTTGTTGTTGTTGTTGTTGTTGTTGAATGTGATGAGACGATGAGTGATGCTAGTGATTTGAACGTTGATTATGTTGTTGTTGTTGAATGTATTACAAAAAGGATGTTATTTACGAATTCATTTAGCGTATTTAAGTTGATTATGCTGTCTTTAAAACTTGGTGAACGTTACGAGTATTTTGATTGTTGATGTTTCTCAGAAAGCAAGTTTATTCGTGTTTTAGCTTAAACTTACGAGTTAATAATCTTTTGTTTAGTTGATTATGCTGTGATATGTGTGAATGACGAATGATGCTAGTAATTTTATGCTGTATTGTTGTGCTGAGAGTAAAATTTATTCCTGTTTTAATTAGCTGATGTTATTGTTATACGTCAATTTCGTTATGCTGCTGAATGTGGTGAATGATCGAGTAAATTGATCTTGTATGTATTTGCTGAAATGTAGGAGTTCATTTGGTCGTGTTAGTTTGATTCTGTTGTTATATGTGGTGAAAGTTGCGAGTAAATTAATGTTCGGCAATAGTAAGTTTATTACTGTTTTCGCTGAAATTTACAAGTTCCGTTTTGTTGTGATAATATGACTATGTTATTTGATGTTATGCAAACGTTATGTTTATCTGCGTGTCATAGTTAATTTGTTTGATGTTATGCAAACAGTGAGTTTATCTATGTCTTCTCTGGAATTCAAGAGTTCCTTTGGTATATGTTTATTGGATTACACTTTTAAATGTGGTAAATGATGCGAGTAAATTGATACTTTGTAGAGAGTTGGGGACATGTCGGATGAAATAAAGAGAGTGAGAGCGCAAATGGAGGAGAATGAAGAGGTGGCTATACTTATGAGAGGGTTGCGAGGGCAAAATATGTCGGACTCTCAGTTCGCGGCTGACGATGTGCAACTTCGGTTGGTCGAGGTTTGTTGCTTTATTTATTGAAATTAATTTATGTTTTACGTACAACAAAGTGTGGCTCCGAATTGTTGTTGTTACCGCAGTTTATTTACTACAAATTGCAGTGAGGTGTTGATTATACCTCGAAATTATGCTCGAACTTTACAGGCAATTCCTTTTAAGATACAATACTGATTTATACGCATCAAAACAATTTCGAGATGGATGAAATTGATGCAGCCCATGCAGGAATGATGTATATAAGAAGTACTAGTTGGCATAAATGCGTAATAGTCATAAGCTAGTGGTCCATATTCTTGAGCAATCTTTCCGTGTGAGAGAGCTAAGCTTCACGAACCACTCCGATACTTGATTGTTGGTCTCCTTGGCAACATGCGGATGTATGTTGAGAGTCAACTAATAACATGTTCTTACTACGCGTATAATTTAAGTACAAGTCCTCGAAGAAAAAGTGGGCCATACGCCCTTAAAGCATGAATTGGCCTTCTTGTTAGGTTCATTAGCAGAAGAAAGTATGGTTGACTAGTTTTCTTGATTAATATGCTAATGTATGAATTATGGTCTTATGGATTATGATTTACGGTATTCATTACATGACTTGTACTCCGTAATAAGTTAATTTATTATGGAGAAGATCAAGATCGGTTTTGTAGTTTGATAGTGAAAGAGGGCCACTAGGAACTAGGAAGTAGGAAGGACATGGATCACGTCTCCTTATTGTGATTAAATAGCTGAAGCCATGAAAATCCATTTCTTGCTTACTTGAAGTCGGGTTGACAATCATTTCTGAATCATTCATATGTTATCATTCAGGTGGATGAAAGCAGCGAGTTTCTGCCACTGGTGTATGATCCTGAAATCATATCTGCATATTGGGGGAAACGTCCTCGTGCTGTTGTAACACGGATATTCCAGTTGCTTTCTGTTGCCGGAGGTTTTCTCTCATCTCTTGCATGGGATGTGATTAACAAAAAAGTCAAAGAGGTAGCAGCAAGTTTTTACCATTTCAGAATTTCCCACCTACTGACCTACTAAATAGTCATGTGCTGTATGCCTGTAGTCTGCCTCCCGTTTCAAAATAATTGTTGGTTCGAACAATTTCGCAAAAATTAATGAATCACTAACAAAGTAACAATGATTATCAGTATTAATAACAAGAGTAATGGCCTATGAAAATAAATCATTTTTAAAACATAAAGAGAAAAATAAATAAATCAGTTTTTAAGAAAAATTCATTGATCAATTTCACTATATAAATTAACATCGTCAATTATTTTTCTATAATACTCCCTAGGAAATTTAAGTAGATGATAGCTTCGAGAAATGTAAAAAGACAATTATTTTGAGAAAAATAGAATTATCTAACGTGTCAGATATTATGAAACGGAAGAGTTATTAGGTTGCAGTCTGGACATATGCTGGAATAGTGTTTTTTTGAATTGCAAGTACCATTTTCAGATCATTTCCAAATATATATCATGTTTCAGTAATTATGTCTCTTCCCTCTTCATGTATTCTATAGATTAAGCTTAATCTTACTTCCTATTTTTTCTCCTCAGAATGAAGTTGCTCGAGCGATTGAATTAAGGGAGATAGTGACTTCCTTGGGACCTGCATATATTAAACTAGGACAGGCACTAAGCATCAGACCAGATATATTGTCGCCAAGTGCTATGGTTGAACTCCAGAAGCTTTGTGATAAGGTAATTTGAGTTGCTTCGGTGTCTTACTGTATGTTCCCGCACCACCACATGTACCATGTAAGCCACCCCCGACGGGGGCTGCGGTTGCCAAGTGTTGTGCTTTGTTTTTTTTTTTTTTTTTTTTTTTTATTCTTTTTGGTTCTAGGTGGGATTTGAGCCTGGGACCTCACACTTTGTTGCACAGTTAACCCAAATTCCACCTGGGCAACCACCACTTGGTTGATAACTCAGTTGATAACTTGATAGGGTTTATGTATTGCGCTTTCATTTTTATACGTCCTATATGATTGTCCCCTTGAAAGACTTCCCAGTTCCTACTCTTAACTATGTCATGACTAGAGTTTTGCATATGCTTAGGATAATGTGATGGAAAATGTCTTCTTCTGGTCAGCCTTGGATTGGTGTTGATAGGTGGAGTTATGCCTGAAAATCATCCCAAAAGGAATGTGGTTTTAAGGAAACGTCATGTTAAACGTCCATAAATGGAGGTGAGAAACCCACTTTATAGGCACAAAGGGTTCCATCCTAAAACTAATTGACGATAGGAGGAGTAACCCCTAGACTTTATAAAGCAGACAATTCACATTTCCATAGTTGATGTGAGGCATCACATGTGGGTTATTTTAAGGGATTATTCGTACTACCTCCACACATGTGACTCCTTCAACAAAGCCTTGTATGGGAGTCCGGCATGTTTGTCATTTGAACATGAGTGACCTGATCATGGGCTGTCTGGATAATAAAAGTAGTTGATGTAGAGGATGTCTTATTTGCTACATTTCAGAAAAGATATTTTACCACCAGATCCACAACGTTGATTTTCTCAGTTTTTAAAGCTTCTAAATGCTTTTTCTGTGGTCATTATATGTTTCTGATGGTTTTAGCCTAACAATATTCGAAGGTGCCTTCTTTTCCGGATGATGTCGCAATGGCTCTACTTGAGGAGGAACTGGGTAAACCTTGGCAGGAAATTTATTCTGAGCTTTCCCCTTCTCCAATTGCTGCCGGTAATTTTTATACAAGTTGTTAATTTAAAAAAAAAAAAAAAGCTGTTTACTTAACCGTAGGAGTCCTATGATTGTGTGTTTATTGGTTTGTGAAATGCTGTGCCAGCATCCCTTGGACAGGTTTATAAAGGTCGATTGAAAGAAAATGGGGATCTGGTTGCTGTCAAAGTGCAGAGGCCTTTTGTTTTGGAGACCGTGACAGTTGATTTATTTGTCATTAGAAACTTGGGACTATTTCTTCGTAAGTTCCCTCAGGTGATGTCTCTGTTCCACTTTTAGAAGGCAATTAAATTACTGTCTTCAAGTTTGTTATGTCAAGGTTGCATAGTCCGGAAATAAGGATGAACTACTGGCATGTATCGAATATTTACATGTAGTTTTTAATTATGGTTTCTGAGTTCTTTTCGTCGCTGGAGGGAGCATATTATTCCAGCGGCAATCTGAAAATGCAATGTGCAATTGAAATTCATGACTGGTTTAAGTAACGTAGGTCATTAACTGGAATTATTTTGCTTTAAAATCAAAGTAGGTACTTGTTCCTGTGAACTCTTGTGATTTAATATTTCTGTTAGTGTCCTGATTGTTCTTTTTATCTGACTCTTTGTAAATAGTTTAACCAACATAGTAAAGCATTTTCCTTGGAGATCTCAGATCTCTGTTCCAACAAATTTGTATGCCAAACCTGTTCTAGAAAAACGACATTTTGTGATCTTGATCCCATTAATGTCCTTAAATATAAAGTGTTCTGTCCGCACATGTAATTATCTACTTAAAGTCCTTACTCCTTAGTTCATTAGTTGCTTTTCCGAGGAAACAATCAATCTGTTGTTTGAGGAGGTGCTTAGCTTTTCTTTCTCTTTATTCTGGTTTGTGGCTCAAAGCAAGAAGACACACTCGCTGATAAAACAAACGAAAAGATAGACCTTCTCTTCAACTTTTTGCTTATCCTATAGAAATAGGGATCAGGAGGCTTGACTTCCTGTATTATCCTTCTTACTAATCTGTGACTTTTGACGTATGTGGTTATCGTGATACTATATAGCTTTCTTAATTTATGTGTCAGTCTGTCTTACTCTTAATCACGGTTACCGGATTCATTTTGAATACGCTCAACGACTTACGATTTCTCTTATACAATACGTGCTAACTGTATGTTTAGAAAGCCACAAGATAGAATTTACATTTAGCAATTCGCTACTAGTGGGGTACACGAGCCAATTTGGTAACACTGCTCTTTATGTCTGTCGTGTGCTTGCGAGTGAAACAGGTTCTCTCGTGTTTCTTCGCTTTCATATTACTCCTGTCTTTTTGTTCATGATGTTTGGTGTTCATAAAGCAATGAGATTCTCCTGATTTATTCGCCGCAGTCTCTTTGTTCTCTTTTGTCACTCTCTGGGGCATTAGAGAAGAGCCCAACTTAAATCAAGTGTTTAGCTACCCTTTGGATGCTAAAACCATCGCCAACATCAAAGATATATGTATTTTATTACCTTTACTTTAAAGAATTGCCCTGGTAATCTGTAGCTTGAAAGACATCTAAATCTTGGTCTAGTTTCTTGTCAACTTGCAGTCAACGTATGGCATTTTATTTGGTACTCTGTGGTTCTTTACACGACCAACCTTCCTTTTATAACAGCTAGAGCTCATCCGTCATTTTACATTATACCATCTGGATATCATTAGCGGTCTATCATAAATGTAAGACCACCTACAGTATTTTCTAACCCATGACTTTTGTGTTTCCTAGATCCAAAATGCTGCTAATTGTGTACTGCAATACAAGATAATTTTATTACCTATAAGCTCATGATAATTGAGATGTAGTCATGTGGAACAATTCCTCTTGTGGTGATCTTGTTACAACAGCAGGTGATACTCTTTGGTTTCTTCTAACATGTCAATACATTATACTTCAGGTCTCTGTGGATGTGGTGGGTTTGGTCGACGAATGGGCTGCTCGCTTCTTTGAAGAGCTAGATTATGTTAATGAAGGTGAAAATGGAATTCTGTTTGCCGAGATGATGAGAAAGGACCTTCCTCAGGTTATTCAGATCTTTTCCCTATTGATCTCATTGTTTTTAATTGTGATATCTTTTTGTGATGGTACCTACATCACTACCTTCTGCATTGTTGAGCTTCTTTTGTGACAGGCCTCGTAGGCCAGCGCCTACGGCGCCTCACTATTACTGTCTGTTTTCTTGTATGTGAAGTTCTTATGAAGTTGTCAACATAGTTGCTGCGGGTTCTGTTAAATGTCATTTGCATAAAAATTAATGTCCTAATGTGCAGCGTGATTAGTTATTGGTCCTTGTAATATACTTTTAATTTTACATAAAGTGGTAAGTGTGAAAAACTTAGTCTTATACCAAGAAAACATTAAAGATTACCATTGTGATGATGTGGAGGGAATCACAAAAAAACTTGGACAATCATATTCTATTGCATGCGTGAAGTCAAGAAAACACAAGATTCTTTTGAGAAATACAATTTTTGTGCCTCCTTTCGAGCATTCCTTGTAATTCATTGCTTTTATGCTTAACATTTCGTTGATCTTCCTTGCCAAATTAATAATACTATTTACTGGCACTTCCAGGTGATTGTACCGAAAACCTACGAGAAATATACTTCAAGAAAGGTTCTTACAACCCAGTGGATCGATGGTGAGAAACTATCACAAAGCAAGGAAGGTGATGTTGGTGAATTGGTTAGTGTCGGGGTTATATGCTATCTGAAGCAGGTATACTAAGTCTATCTTTACTACCTCACGTATTACTATTACTCTGATTAATCATGATTATCATTTATTGCGAACTAAATTTGTGTGCGTCACATTGCCTATGGGACATATTAAAACGTATTGTTATATCGAAACACCTTTTGGGTGAAGAAATTGTTTGTAGCGTGCTTTAAATTCTGTCAAGTAAATTCGCAACATCCTGTATCCCGCGTTCCAAGAAGGTTATCATATTAATATGGGAGCAGAAAAGAGAGATTAAAAGAATACTCCATGTCTAAGCACCTAGAATGCTCCACAACTCTGAATGGATAATGAAAACCATAAGTTTTGAATCACTCTCGTCTACTCCTCAGGATGGCTATTTTTCTGCCTTTTTATTTTATTTTATTTGTTAGCATGTAGGCTTTAGGAGTTGCCCGTTGCAATAATACTTCTAACATGTTTAATCATGGAGGTTGTTTTTTTTTTCTTTTTTTTCCTTCAGTGCAAGAAGAGGCACACGGCCATTAACACTAATTTTACTACCAATTGTCATTTAAGCCCGAAAGGATAATGTCTATGTATTAAGGATTGTCATTGGTGAAATTACATTTTGAAAGCTACACAATAGAGGTTACGCGGCCAAATTATTTACAAAGAATTAGGGTGTAGATTCGTTTTGTTGGCCTTTCTCTTGTTCTTTGTGTTACATGCAGCTGTGATTTATTGGAGTTGGAACTTTTATGTTTACTTGTGGAATATTATGCAGTTGCTTGATACTGGTTTTTTCCACGCTGATCCTCACCCTGGAAATATGATTCGAACTCCTGATGGGAAATTGGCAATACTTGATTTTGGTAATATTTTTGTTCATATTATTGCATTTTAAGTGCATACGTCATATTCTTATGTGTACTATGTGGCCTCTTCTCAACCTTATTCTTTAGTATATATGTTTTTGTTTGGAGCCAAATAATAGTGTCCTTATAATCACGAAGCACTCTGTCTCAAAAAATTAAGAGTACCTGAAACTGTTTCTTGTTTGAGTGGAGTATGTCCGTTTCTTTTATGACTTACCACACTACATCTCTTAAACATGTTTGGAAAAGCTTATATCTTCATGTGTTGTAGTTGGTGCATGCTTAGGTCTTACGGAGTATCATCTAAGTCACATAGGAGTCTGAATACCATACTATTTGTAGTGGTCGTCCAATAAGCAAACGAAATCATAAAAATCATTCCTGACTTCGTAACGATAATGAACTGGATAATGTGTCTGTAGATGTTGGATATGCTTTTTCTTGCCTTAAAAAAATTGTGATTGCTGCTACATGTTTGATGTTGGGGGGATTATTGAGTGTCTTACAGTAGATTTCTGCTGCCACAGGGCTGGTTACGAAACTAACCGATGATCAGAAGTATGGGATGATTGAAGCAATAGCTCATCTGATTCATCGAGATTATGATGCTATTGTAAAGGACTTTGTCAAGTTGGGTTTTATACCAGATGGTGTTAATTTAGACCCCATTTTGCCAGTTCTTGCCAAAGTTTTTGACCAAGCACTTGAAGGAGGTGGGGCAAAAAACATTAATTTTCAAGAGCTTGCATCAGATTTGGCACAGATAACATTTGATTATCCCTTCAGAATACCCCCTTATTTTGCTCTGATAATTCGAGCAATAGGGGTATTGGAAGGCATTGCATTGGTTGGAGATCCTGAATTTGCAATTGTTGATGAAGCCTACCCATATATCGCTCAGGTATGCTGTTGCGTGGTTGAACAGTTATTCCTTGGTTCTGGTCATTAAAACTCCACAATGTTTGAACGTTCTAAGGCCCATGGGTTTTATATCGTCCCCGAATGCTAGTTTAGACCGTAATATTGCTGGAGTGTTATGTCTAAACATGCCACCGCAATCATCTTTCCGAAGTAGTAATGCTATCTTACACAGGACGTAGATTACGGGCATTAATGTGCTATTTTTTTCTCCTCTCCATGTTCTGGGTTTTCTTCTTGCTCTTATTTTCCATTTTATGTTGAGTTTGATACATAATTTTCATTTTACATGTGTTTCTATCCTGTAGAGGCTCTTGACTGATGAATCTCCACGTCTAAGGACAGCTCTTCGCTACACCATATATGGGAAATCTGGAGTTTTTGATGCCGAGAGATTTATCGATGTCATGCAAGCTTTCGAGACTTTTATTACTGCAGCCAAAAGTGGAGGGGGAGAGAATTTGAATGGTAGAATGGCTGAGCTTGGCATTCTTCAGGGCCAAAAGAGCAACGGGTTTCCTGTTATTTCTTCAAGTACATCAAATTCTGAGCAGCAACTTCAGACAAGAGCAGCTTTAGCATTCTTGCTATCCGACAAAGGAAACTTTTTCCGTGAATTTCTTTTGGATGAGGTAAATTTAGTTCCTGATTCTTCATACCTCTAAATCTCTAATCAGCCCAAAATAACAGTGGACCTATCAAAGCGCTCGAAAGATCAATTATATAGTAGATATGACTTGCATGAAATGTTTTCCATGAGAAGTTAACGCGTGATTATGACTATGTTATATCTCAAAACACGCAAGTAATACTTCTAGAATCGAGAACCTTGGACGATTGGTAGAATTGAACTCATCACCCACTATTCTTTAATTTTTCGCACATTACCGCCCGTGAATATACTTCTAGCTTACCCTTCCTCAGTCTCGTGTATTTGCCGAAGCAATACTCAATCAGGGACTCATTTATCTGAACTGAATTACTCCCTCCATCCCAAAATAAATGTCCCCTTCCTTTTAAATTTTTTCCCAAAATAAGTGTCCCCTTTCTATTTATGGTAAGTTTTAACAAAGGATTTTTAAAATTATTTCATTTTCATGACCATCTCATAAATCCTCCCAAAATAGAAAGGGGACACTTATTTTGGATGGAGGGAGTATTATTATTTTTTCTCGTAATTTATCCTTTGGCAAGTAGATTGAGTAATTGCCAATCTCACTTTATGCCTTAATTCGAGACTTCCCAAAACTGCTTTTTTGTGGAACATCATACAATATTAGATTAGTTGGATTAGGGCATTGGCCTAATTCTTTCTACAATGGTTTTTGTCTCCCATCAGTGTATAAATTCACTTATTAATATGTATCTTTATATGTCCTAAGTGTTGTATTCTTCCATTAGTAATGTTAGCTAAGTCGTGCTACTACCGCCATATTTGTGTACCGTTGTAACCTGTATTTTCCTTTAAAATCAATCTTATGTTGGAAGGATTTCGGCTAGCCTTCTTGGAGGAAAAAGAAATTAACTCAAGGGATTAGCGTTATTACGTATACTACCTCCATTTCACCATTTTCTTCACTTGCCTTAAAATAAAATATCATGGCTTTCTACTTGTTTCTAAAGCTCCTTTTTTTTTTTTTTTTTTTTTTTTTTTTTTTCACAGTTTTTATTTACCAAGTTTCAATCTTTTAATGTTATTTTTGTCACTAGCTATTTCCTTTTCAATTGTTAAATATTATTCCTTAGTAATTGTGGCAAAATGAAATGAAAAGAACACTTTGGAACGGAGAGAGTACCACTTATATGGTACGAGTGCATGTGATTTAATATATTGCTGCAACTCTATGTCTGTGAATCAAGAATTGTAAATTGTGATGTGTCAATTGTCAATTGCGAATTATGAACTTTGAACTCTGAACTGCGTCGATGTTTGCTTATCTTGTCGTGGTTTATATGTAGATTGTGAAAGGTATTGATGCTGTGTCGAGGGAGCAGCTGGTAAAAGTGATGGCTGTCCTTGGAATAGGTAATGGTTCTCCGATAATGAGCCTAGTTCCTGCATTTGGGCCCATTAGGCCTGCGGCGCTACTACCTTCCGTTACTGAAGAGGACAAAATTATTCTGAACAATGTACAACAAATAGCTGAGTTTCTTACAGCAGGATCCTCCGTATCACGAAAGCCATATGAGGTATGAATTCAGATATTGATTCAGGAGTAAATTTATGTGAGTCATACTTTTTCTTCTAGCTTGAAGTACGGCTGATATAGTTCCAGACTATAGCCTATAAGTGTCGGACCGAACATAGCATTTGGAGTATCAAACAGTGCCATTTTGTGAAAAAGCTCCATATATTTAGTCTAAAATGAAGTATATAGGTGTTGTGTTGATGTCGAAGTGTCGAACGTTTTCCACGGGACAAGGCATCAAAGTAAATTGTTGAAGTAATGTAGGTCTTGACTTTCATTATCGATTTTCGTTGCTCAAAACTCAAGTCGGAGCATGTAGAGCTCAATTTCCATTCTATTAGTTTTGAGTGAAATTTGTCCATCTAGTTGGTGCATATTGTTGCTTAATGAGTTATCGCCATCTACATCAGTATATCACGGTAGTAATCTAGTAGAAGGCTAGTTCTCTTGTTTAAGTAGGTTCTTTACGTTCTTCAAAAATGTGCCGTTTGTTTTTTTATTGACAATATGTAGTGAATATTCATGACAACGGGGAAGTTCATAAATGAATATATGGCTGTAGCATTCATTTATCTAGCTTTGCCTGTTAGCAAGAGCAAGAGAAGTTGGTTCACGCTTATTTTTCATTCCTAATTGTCAGGGGTTAGACATATCTCGAGTCACACGAGATCTACTTCCGCTGTTGCCTGGTATCTCAGTTACAATATTGCCGGATATTGTCCGCCGCTTAAGTTCAAGAGTGATGGCGCGTTTTGTTCGTGATATAATGTTGTGATCAGGTGTTTGTTGGCTCCAATCCAAATGTATTATCCCATATCATACATATATGCTCATACTAACTACTAAGTGTATAGTGATTACAGTAAAGAACGGCAAAATCAGCTTAATGTTAGATGTGTTCTTAGTTTCTCGAGTAAAAATATCGTTTGACAAATGGAAATGTAATTTTGTTTTGGGTATATTTAAGAGAGAACTTCACTGATAATTGTAAATCGTACATTTATGTTCATCAGTGTGAAATTCACTCATCCTTGTACGTCTTTTACTCAATCATGAATGACAAGACTGGTCTTCCCGGTGTTAAAAACCGGGAATTTAGCCATCGAGAATATGTAAATTCCCACTTTTTAGATGATTATTGTGCTTTTGACGTAAATGGAAAATCGGACTAAATTACCCTTTTTAAGCAAAGTTCAGGTCAAGTAATGTTAAGGTCAACCAAAGCCTATGCAAGGTCAACGTTGAAAGGTTATATCTCAATTTTAGAGCTTAAATTGATGCGAGACCAAGTGCAGATGATATTTCGTCTTAATATTTTTCCAACGACAAGTCACACGTTAAATTACGCCAAAAAATGAGTAAGATATGAGTATATGACCTTTACAAAACCGTCTTTCTGTTCATATGTGCCTAGGGCGCATGGGTGACACGGGACCGACGCAATTGCACCGCATTTTCGTACACGCCCTTGTTTTCCTCAAGTTTTGAATTCAAAACTACAACGTTTTGGCTATAATTTTTCAATACTTTTAGCGTATTTAAGTTGATTATGCTGTTGTTAAAACTTGGTGAACTAAACCTAGTTGTTACTAGCGTTAAGTTAATCAACAATCCAGTTCAATTAACAAAACTAACAATTACGCGATTAATAAGACGACTAGTTGCGCACCTTGGAATCAAAAATCAATATCGCAAATAATAATTATAACCAAGCAATAATCAATAATCAAGAATAAAGTAATGAACTTTCAAAATCACAATTATAAATCAAACCGTTTAGTTGCTTGAATCAAGATGAGAAGTCTAGCCTTCCATAGTTTTATTGAGCAAAATAGATAATTAGGTATAAAACTAAATAATGAAAAAGAAGCAGTAGAAAGTTGTTTTAACAGTCCCTAATAAAACTAAAGCAAACCCTATATATAAGCAATTTCCTAAAACTAGTTAATTACAATAAAATAAAGAGTAAATTCATGACTTATACCTACTTTATAACCACATTTCATAACTTATACCTACATAATTTTTTCTTCATAACTTATACCTAGTTTACTATTTTTATTCATAATCAATACCATTAATGAATTCCGACCAAAAAAAACACAAACTTCCCGATTTGCCCTTGTTTACTGACATCCGTATTTCTCCCAAATACAACCCCCAAATACATACCCCTAACAAAATTACTCTTAAAACACAACCCAAGTAAACTAAACCCCAAAAAAAATTACTGTCAAAATAAACCCCCAAATTAAATCCCCCATCTCAATTTCCTCATGTTTCCCTAATTTTTGTTGAAATTTTTCTCTCCAAATCATCGACTTTGCTTGTAATTGCCATCTCCTTCAAGATTACAGCAGGTATTTACTTTCATTGAAGTTTAATTTCAGTTTGAACTCAAAATCCCCCATCTTAATTGAACTCAAAATTGATTTCATTGAAGTTTAATTTCAGTTTAATTTTTGTAGCGATTTCTTCTCCAATAACAACTGATTAATTATATCCCTTTGCCAATCAGTTTGTTCTTCATCCACCCACTTGAAAAAGCGACAAAATCGGAACTTGCAAGTTAAGAACCTCCTCCCAGGATTGTCAGTGGTCCACGACTTAAACAACGTCGCAGGAACGCTACAATTACATTTAATTGGATTTCGGGATGACGACGAAGTACTAATACTCGAGATTTCTGCAAAAAAAAATTACAACCCTAATTAGGCAGGGTAACGAATTTTCTCAAAGGAAAAAAAAAGAAGAAGAGTAAATTAAAGTATAGAATCGACAAATAATTAAACAAATTTAAAATTTAAAGAAAAAAAAAATTGAGGGAAAAATTTAATGGGACAAAAAAAAATTACCTGGAGAGAGGGTGACAAAGTAGTGAGCAGGAACGAAAAAAAAGAGAAGTGAGGATTTTTATTTTGAATGAAAGGATAGGGTGGGTTTATAACATTAAAGTAAGAGGGGTAAAATAGGAATTTCATTAATTAATTAAGGGGGGATTCAAATATTCCGACAATAACGGTCGTTTTTTTGGTCGGAATTCATTAATGGTATTGATTATGAATGAAAATAGTAAACTAGGTATAAGTTATGAAGAAAAAATTATGTAGGTATAAGTTATGAAATGTGGTTATAAAGTAGGTATAAGTCATGAATTTACTCTAAAATAAATTACAAGTCTTCTTATTTCCAATACAGCTCCTTGGCTCGGTCTTCTTTATTCTTTTTTCTCGGACTTTATTATTCTTCGGGTCCTCAAGTATCATAAAAGCGACAATTCACATTTATTAAACTCAACACAAAATATACCGAAATCATTATTAAATTAACCTCCAAGTGTCTCAAAATTATATAAAACCGACTCCTAAACCCCTACTAATAGCGGTCCGTCATGAACGTTACGAGTATTTTGATTGATGTTGCTCAGAAAGCAAGTTTATTCGTGTTTTAGCTTAAACTTACGAGTTAATAATCTTTTGTTTAGTTGATAATGCTGTGATATGTGTGAATGACGAATGACGCTAGTAATTTTATGCTGTATTGTTGTGCTGAGAGTAAAATTTATTCCTGTTTTAATTAGCTGATGTTATTGTTATACGTCAATTTCGTTATGCTGCTGAATGTGGTGAATGATCGAGTAAATTGATCTTCTATGTATTTGCTGAAATGTTGGAGTTCATTTGGTTGTGTTAGTTTGTTTATGTTCTTATAGGGTAGAGATCCTTTGGAGTAACTCTACCGTAGAGTTACTCCATTTTCTTCACATTACTTGCGTAGAATAAAAAAAAAATTATTCACTAATTTTATGTAGGGTATCTTTTGGTTCGGATTTGGCGGCGAAGCCGCCGGAACATCCTAGCGGCACCGTAAAATTGTACCCTAAACCCTTTTTTGGGAAAAAAAATCAATGAGGAACGCATGTGAGGGTATTTGTATAATAGAAATATCAAAATTGAATAAATTTATTATGATTATCTAGTTCAGAAACCGAAACTCTACGGTGTAGAGTTATAAAGTAACTCTAGAGGATCCTCACACGTTATATGTGGTGCATGTTGCGAGTGAAGTAATGTTCGGCAATAGTAAGTGTTAGAATCATGTAACAGCCTGGCCAAATCAGAGTGGAAGAGAGCGAGTCCACTTTACAAGTCCAAGGGCAATCCACATTTTCCAAAACCAATTAGCAATGAGAGGAGGACCTTTGGACATTATAAAGCTCACACTATTCTCTTCCACAATCAATGTGGAACTTTTACATGTGGGCAATACTCCAACGCTCCCCCTCACTTGGAGAGTTGAAACTGTGAAATGCGTGGCCGCTCGGATGGATTGACTGAATAATGGCCGCTCGGATGGATTGACTGAATAATCATCTGGTGTACAGTTTAGCTCACAGTGCAAGAAAAGCCTGATATAGACATAAGGGTGACTTGACATTTACCTTATGGTCAGGCGAGACATTAAGAGACTAAGGAATTGAAAATGCACATCTAGCTCGTTTACACACTTGTTTCGGATAAGCGAGAGATTGTTAAGAATATTAGGTGTCCGTCAACAATTGTGCATGTAGAAGTCATGGACCAAATATGAGATTATGATAATCGGATAAATTGAGTGGTCATAATGTCTTGCTAGAGGCCGCTTATGATTTGAATATTTACAATATTCTACCAGTTTAATCCGGTCCAATTGGGTCACACAATGGTACCCTAATGGATTTCTATACAGTTAATTGACATAATTAGATTAGTGCATTGACCACTCGGGTTAGACTCGATAACTTGTGTTTATACCGTAATCTATTGTAGATTAGTAAGCGGTCTCGTGATGCGTGCCACACTCACGCATGCATGACAAGTGGCTCATAAGTGTGCATGCATTGGTCACTTGTGCATGCAATGTGATTGACCCCTTTTGTGCATGCCTTTTTATTGGTCTTTTGATAATGATTATGTTACAAATAATCTTAATAAAATGGCTGATTTTTACTACAAGTTTTAAGCATAAAAACAAACACAAAAATCCGCACAAAAGAGAGGAGAGAAAGAGAGGTGAAAACCCGGTTTTGCTCCATACTTTCCACAAGCTTAGAGCTTGATTCTAAACACACAAGTTCCATTATTCGTTTACGGTTCTAGTAAACCAAGAAAGAAGAAATCCAAGGGTACTAGTGGACTTCAATTGAGGAGCAACATTTGGGACTCTTGGGTTAATCTCGACATACCGATGGAAATCACGCTACGAGGTAGCGTATAATATTTTAACCAGAGTTTGTTTGCTTATGATTCGATATTGTTTTAGTGTCTAATCTATTCTGCCTTAATATTAGACACACCTTGGCAAATTCTTATTTAAGAAGGCATTATCCGTCTTGAGTTTATAATTTTTTTTTTTATTTTTTTATTTTTTTATTTTTTGGTAGAAAGGTAAGCCATTTCATTAATCTTGAATACCAAAACATACATCATTTTGTGTTTACATACACACACTCATCATACATCAAAGGAAAGGAAACTTAGTACTTCAAGCTATGTAGCCAAAGTCTATCTTTCTCTCCTACATTCAAGTCTCCAAAACTATCAAGTTTCCTTAGGATCAACTTCTTAACCTGAGTTTGTACTTGCTGAGGATGTAGCAGCATCCCTTCAAGACGACATAAGTTCCTTTGCCTCCATATTGTGTAAACCAGACAATTTAGCACACTACTACCAAGGAGAGCCTGTAGCTTGCTGATATGCCTACATCTCTTCTGAAACACATCCGGAGTTTGCACTGAAATCTTCAGCCCCATCCATTCTGTTAGTCCCTGTAAACACCTCTTGCTATAGACAAAATCAAAGAATAAATGAGCACAAGACTCAGAGTGATCAGCACACAAGAAACAGCTGTTGTCATTGCAAATCCCAAAGACCAGCAGCCTGTCCTTTGTCCACAGCCTGTTGTTATACATCAACCAAGCTATGAATGAGACCTTAGGGATATTAAACCTGTTCCAAACTCCTACAGCCCATATAACCTTTGGAGCCTCACCTAGTAACCAGTTATACCCTGATTTGACAGTATACTGGCCCTGGTTCAGCCACTTCCCAGCTGCATACCCAGCCTTGACAACCTCCTTCACCTTGCATATTTGTCTCCATGACCAGCTAGAATAAAGAGGGGGGTGTATTCCATCCAATTTTCACCTTTAAGATAAATGTGATTGATCCATTTAACCCAAAGATGATCTTTCTTCTCAGAAATCCACCAAACATACTTTGCTATAGTAGCAAAATTCCATTTCTGACAATGTTGGATCCCTAATCCACCAACTTGCTTGCTTGTGCACACTTGCTCCCATGATACCAAAGGAGCTCTGTGGTACTCCTCATGGCCATCCCACAAGTAGTTCCTACAGATAGCCATTATCCTGCTTATAACACCACAAGGAAGTAGGAAAATGGAAGCCCAATAAGAGTGAAGACTTGTTAGCACATCCTTCACGAATACCAGTCTACCAGCATAACTCAGCCTCTTTGCCCCCCAACTTCTAATTCTATCACAGATCCTTTCACACAAAACAAAATAATCCTTCTTTGACAATTTCTTAGAGCTTATAGGTACTCCAAGATATTTAAATGGTAGTGATCCAAGCTTAAATATGACACGTTTTGGGATTATTATTTTTTTCAAGACCCAATTTTTTTTTAGTTATGTCTAAAAGCGGAAAAACACATACTCCCTCCATTCAAATCCACTCCCCGAATTTTACTATTTGACACTATTCATATTCTTAGAGAATACTCGATATTGTAAATGATATATAAATGAAAATATAGTCAGTGTGATCTTCTTTTATTCGTCTTCTTAAATAGAACATTAATATTAAATTTCTATAATTTTTTATATGTATTGTAAAACTATAGATATATCGTTACAAAATTCATCTCGGCAAATACGAAGTGACATTATGGTGGGAGTGGATTTGAATGGAGGGAGTATAAGATAGGGTATTTCAAAATGGTAACAAAATAGACAATAATGGTAACATATTATACTTTATTTGTGACATATTATGAAGTATAGGGAACAAAAAGTTGTCACATCATTTATGTAATATAATACCATTGATGGGGGATAGTCAGTAGGGTATATTGACCGTCTAAAAGTCGTATGCCGCAAATTAAATATTTATTCACTTAAATCCTATGTACTAAACAAGTAGTAAAATGGAAGTAAGGGTCGGTCCTCAGGGAAGAAGACTAACTGAAATAGAGTGAAGTGTAAATAATGCAATAATATAGGAAAGGCAGATAACAGTAACAGATTTGGAGGGTGTTTTGGTTTAATAAGAACTAAACTAGCTAAATCTAAAAGCAGGAATAATAACAAAGGATGTGTGAAAACAGTTATGAGAAAGGTCTCGATTCAAACAGAAATCCACGAACGATAATATATCCGATCACAGAAAATAATCAACTGACTTCACCTGAGCACTTTACTGTGACAATCAATGTAGTTCAATTACACTAACTATCAATTTTTCTCTTAACTTAGCAATTAGGTCAAAACTGATGCCCTAATTACCCTTTCTATGATTAACTCGAGTCACGCGAAACAAGTTCAAATCAAAAGAAGAAATAGAACGAGAAACAGTAAAGGTAACTAATACTAACAACGCAGTTAATACTCGAGTTACAAATTCAATCCCTTTTATGGCCAACTCACGACAAACTGAGTACGATAAATTGAACACAATTGCTGTCGCGAAATGATTAATAAAGCAAACGGAGCTAATAATCAATTCTAGCAGATAAATTAACAACAATCCTAATTAGTCGTACGCACTAATCAAAATTAGGGTTAATCAACAATTATAATAAGGGATAAAATAATACTCACGAGAAAATCAAGAGATTAACAATCTCACGGTTGAATTATCGTCGCTTTAATCGTATTGAATCAAGAAATAAAAGTTTAGCTACGCATAATCTCCTAATTCAATTCCCCAAGTTTTTGAAAGAAAAACCAGACTAGAAACTAATGAAAGATGATAAAACAACTAGGTTAAATCTAGGTTTAAGTAATAATAAGTTTCCTAAAACAAAACAAATAAAATCCGGAAAATATAATTAAACGAAACATGGAAACTGCTTTGTCCGCGGGCCAGTCGCGGTCCGGTCGCGGGGCGGTCGCGGGTTGGTCGCGGGTCTCTCGCGGCTTGCTCACGGCTTCTCCTCTGCCGTTTTCTGTTGTTTTGCTTCCTCCTCCGCGACCCGTATGCGAGCTATGGTCGCGAATGCTAGCTCCTCTTCAATACTTCCTCCGTAGTTCCTCCTAAAACTCGTCTCGTGCTCGTGCTCTCTGTAACCACCTTCAACACGCACTAAAACGCCATAAATCCATGCTAGTCCACGATCAAACCTTAGTCAACAAAACGCCATGAAATCACCTGAAAACGCCCTATATCAGTCCTAAAACTCCACTACATACTAGCCTATACTAAACACGACTCATCAAACTCCCCCACGCTTAAGCTTTTGCTCGTCCTCGAGTAAACTCAAGGAACGCCGTACACTTCAAACCTACACTAGCTCTCAAGAAACGTGGTGGCTCCAAATCAAAACAAGTCGCTTTCAAAACTCCAACCTCCAACTCCCTCGAATGGCTTGAGTAGTAGCCATTTGCACTCAACTCGCAATATAATGACAAAAATCCTCGAAATCTAGGAAATGCATACCCATCGACCTAACGACAATCAAGTAAGAATGATGACAAGCTCAGCTACGCCCCTTATTTCTCCATCCTAGCCCGGCTTACTTGTGCTACTAACGTTCTCCTGTGACAAAAGACGTATGTCACACCCGCATACAACCCACACAAGCAAGCTCCTAAACGCCTCTACTCCGGAAATAAGACAAACCCAATCGCAAGAGAGGTGCCTACGACTCCGTGCACCGCGATTACTCCACACCGTAGCCACTAACCTACACTTCCGTCCTTCTTTGTCACCCTTCTTATGTCGCCACGCCGGTAAAATTGGAAGTATTAGAACAATTTTTTTTTCCTAAATCTCTCATTTTGCCTAGAGTGCCCGCCCTTGCGGGTTTCACTCTAGCTTATTACCTCACTTCTTACTCTCGTGGCACGCAACTCGTTTCTTCATTTTACTCGGAGCGCCCACCCTTGTGGGTTTCACTCCGCCCTCGGCCACATATCCCAATTTTGCCTAGGCACCCTTTCGGGTTTTCACCTAGCCGGGATTCACTTTATTTCTATTTTTGTTCTTTTTTTTTTTTTTTTTTCAAACATAACCAAAAGCAATAGAAAAGTTATACAAATATATACAACACGGTTGGATTCCCTCCCCCACGCTTAAACCGAACAATGTCCTCATTGTGAGTCTGGACATAGAAAGAAAAAGGAGGAGAGAAAGCATACCGAATCAAGTAGAAGGGACCGAAGCCTTGCTGAAGCACGGCGACCGGGACCTCTGAACACGCTCACCGGCCTGGCGTCTCTCGCTTGATTGCGCTGCGCAATTTCATCATAAAAGGTCTGAGGAGGAGGATGATATGCCTCGGGATGCAGCTGCGTGTACATGTCACCAACCGCGCGTTGTAGCGCCAACGCCTCAAGGTTCTGATCCCGAATAAAGCCCATCTCATCACGTAGCTCCTCCATGTTATCCTCCATGGTGGCCCTCCAGTACTGGTCACTCATGGAGGCGCGAGGCTGACTCGGCTCACCCTCCTCGGGAGCGCCCTGCTCCTCATCTGCAGCCTCTTCCTCATCATCATCAGCCGCAGCAGCAGCGCGGCCAGCTACAGCAATGCGCACCATCTCAGGGGGGATCCGGCAGTATATATAAGTCACGCTTCGTAGGGCCAATCGGGAGAGCCTGCCCTTCAGGGCGGGGAAGGCGAAGGTAGGGGATCTTCTCCCGTGTCCCAAGCATATAAGCATAAGCCTGGCCCCTTGCAAGTGGGGCGGTAGTGCGCATAGTTCGCAAGACGGGCAAAGTAAGCTGTGTCGATCCTGGAACCGGCTCCTCTGCGCTCAAATTCACACCTTGACTAAGAGCGATCAAGGTGATCATACCCCCTAAAGCAATCTTCCCCGTCTCAACACGGCGGGTCTCCGCACAACTGTACAAAAACTTGTATATCCAATCGACAGTAGCAGGGTCCTCGGGGTTCATATCGTAAAGCAACTGTAGCCCCTCGCGGCCTATATGAGTAGACTCACCCTTTCCCAAGAATACCATAGAGAGGACCCGATAAATCAAACGAAGACCGGGATGAGGGATGCGAGTGGGCTTCTCCGAGCCCACCTGAATGGGTCGGTCCGTGATAGTACTCCAAAATTCATACAACTCCCGGGCCTCAAGTTCCACCCCAACGAGCATATCCTCGCGGAACTCGACCCCAAACACCTCTGCTAACGCCGCATACGACATCCGATACTCCTTGTTGAACATTCGAAAAGAAATGACTTGAGGATTATCGTTAACAGGAGAAAGCAAGGTGGAGAGAAACTCTAAAGTAAGACGCGCATATGTGGGGGCGTGGCGGTCAATGAAATGTGGTAACCCTGCACGTGTGAGGAGACCCTCCACAGCCTCCAACAAACCAAGCTGTACCAAAGTTGGCCTATGAAAGAACTTCGTGACAAGAATGTCACGCTTAGGCATGGTAAGTCGCTTCCAAATAACTTGCTCCCCCGAGCTCAACTCACATCCCATGAATTCAAGTGCGGAACGGCCCCTCTTAAGAGGGCGGGAAGTGGATGTCGAGGCCTTAGAGGCGGCCTTAGGAGGGGCAGTTTTCTTAGCTCTCGTGTTAGCCATCCGAATCAAAATTCAATACACGACGAGTCCAAAAGCAACCACAATCTTAGCAAAAGTGAATCGTCAACAAGGAAACAATCACACAACCCAAATTTGAATCTACGCCGAGTACAACCACCCAACAGCAACCACAACAAGTAATCACAACAAGCAACTCAAAAGCACAATCCCAACTCAAAAAGGACAATAGTAATGAGTGGAATCGAAGAGAAAAGGGTTACCACGAGTTGAGGCCTAGGGTATACTGCAACCACACCGAAATCAAGCATCCAAGCAATTAGAAGAAAGAAATCGAGGCAAACTTACTTGAAATAAAGGTAGAATGTGATTAATCGACCCAAAACCGAAGTACAAAGCAAAACCCTCAAATTTGAGAGAAATTAGGGTTTGCTCAAGTATGACCGGAGCTCCGGTGGTGGCCACGGCAAGAGGGCCGGCAAAGGGGAGTTCCGGCGTGGTGGTAGTGGTGGTGTCAGCGGTGGTGGGTGGTGGCGCGTCGTCGTCGCTCTCACTCGTCTCCCTCACTTTCTTGTTTGCTCTTTTGTTGTTGTTGTTGTTTTTTTTTTTTTTTTTTTTAGTTTTGGGTTGGAAGTGAAGGAGAGAGGGGAAGAGATGAAATAAATAAAAAGAAGCGGGTTGCCGCGCGTCCGATCGCTTCGCCATGTCTCCGCGAAGACGATTCTGTTTTTTTGTTTTTTTTTTTCTTCGCGGCTCACCCGCGGCCCGTTCGCGGGTCCCTCGCGGATGTGTCTTCTGCCTTTTTTTTTTTTTTTTTTTTTTTTTTTTTTTTGTTTTTTTGGAAATCCACACAAGTACAAGGGTCTCCGGGTCTTATTTCTCGAGCTTTATTCCTGAAACACTAACAAACTGTCACGAGCACCCATTAAAGAAATAAACTAAACTGAAAATGCATAAATGAAAACAGTAAATCAAGGGTTGCCTCCCCGATAGCGCTTTTGTTTAACGTCGTTTGCTCGACGAAATGATATGATCTCAATCCTCGTAGATAGGCTCGTGGAGATCCAGCAGCTCCACGACTTCAGTGTCTTTGAAACCTTCATAATAAAGCTTTAGACGCTGTCCGTTCACCTTTAAAACCTTCCCCGTTTGGTGGCTTTTAATCTCGATAGCCCCATGTGGAGAAACCTTAGTGACCACGAACGGACCAATCCACCGGGACCGCAGCTTGCCCGGGAATAAGTGGAGACGCGATTGATACAAGAGGACTTGTTGACCCACTTCAAAAGTCTTCCTCGTGATCATTTTGTCGTGCCACGCCTTAGTCTTGTCCTTGTAGATTGCTGCATTCTCATACGAGTCAAGTCGAATCTCCTCCAACTCTTGCAATTGGAGCTTCCTGTAAGTCCTGGCTTCGTCGAGTTGCATATTGAAGCTCTTCACCGCCCAACAAGCCTTGTGTTCTAGCTCCATGGGCAAGTGACACGGCTTACCAAAGACAAGTCGATAAGGTGACATACCAATGGGCGTTTTATACGCAGTCCGATACGCCCACAACGCATCGTCTAGTCTCAAACTCCAATCCTTCCGCGTAGGATTCACTGTCTTCTCTAGAATCGATTTAATCTCTCTATTGGACACTTCAGCTTGTCCATTCGTCTGCGGGTGGTATGCAGTAGAAATGCGATGGATGACGCCGTATTTCTTCACAAGAGCCTCAATGGTACGGTTACAGAAGTGCGTACCTCTATCACTAATCAACGCTCTAGGAAATCCAAAGCGAACGAAGACATGAGTCTTGAGGAATGTCGCCACAACCTTAGCGTCATCAGTTTTGGTGGGAATTGCTTCCACCCATTTAGATACATAATCCACTGCTAACAAGATGTAGAGATAACCATGAGACTGAGGAAATGGACCTATGAAGTCGATACCCCACACGTCGAAAATCTCATAATAAAGCATAGGATTCTGCGGCATCTCCTGCTTCTTTGATATAGCTCCAACCCGTTGACACTTATCGCATGATTTGCAGAAGAGGTGAGAATCATGAAATAGCGTGGGCCACCAGAAACCACAATCTAGCACCTTCCTTGCAGTTCTCTTGGCACCGAAATGACCCCCGCACGCATAAGAATGACAATGAG
This sequence comes from Dianthus caryophyllus, assembly GCA_023091065.1. NCBI lineage: Eukaryota > Viridiplantae > Streptophyta > Magnoliopsida > Caryophyllales > Caryophyllaceae > Dianthus > Dianthus caryophyllus. Next base: position 15,277,190 of record CM041527.1, on the reverse strand, counting down.
CTAAGACCGATCCAATTTCTGACTCCGGCAAACACCGTCTAATGATCTGATCCGAACCGTGCTTCCACAAATATGGATCATCCCAAATGTAGTACTTCGCATCGCTCTTAATCTTGTCCTTTTGGGACTTCGAGAAACCTGGAGGAAAACGCCCAGAAACCAAATAATTAACAATGTTAGCATACCATGGCCCTCCGGTCTCAATAGCGAATAGAGTCTCATCGGGAAAAATGCCTCTGATAGGCTCTTGGTCACCCTTCTTCTCATCGTCATGCACTAACGGACTCAGATGATCGGCTACCACGTTCTCGGCCCCTTTCTTGTATTTCACTTCCAAGTCAAATTCACTCAAAAGTAGGATCCACCGTATCAAACGAGGCTTAGCCTCGTTCTTCGACATCAAGTAGCGCAAAGCGGCGTGATCCGAGTACACAATCACCTTTGTACCGAGCAAATAAGACCGGAACTTCTCCAATGCAAACACCACAGCAAGTAATTCTTTCTCTGTCGTAGTGTAATTCTTCTGCGCCTCATTTAGAGTCATTGACGCATAATGAATCATATGAGAAAGTCGCCCAACTCTTTGGCCTAGAACCGCACCCAACGCGTAGTCACTCGCGTCACACATAATCTCGAAAGGGAGCGACCAATCTGGAGCCTGAATAATAGGAGCTGTGACTAACCGCTTCTTCAAGTCATCAAACGCCTCCTTGCATCCATCATTGAACACAAACTCGCTCTCCTTTTGTAGTAGCTTGCAAAGTGGCGAAGCTATCTTCGAGAAATCCTTGATAAACCTGCGATAAAAACCTGCATGACCAAGAAAAGAACGAACTTCGCGCACACTAGTAGGGTAGGGTAAAGATTGAATTGTATCTACCTTAGCTTTATCAACCTCAATACCGCGCGAAGACATCACATGCCCCAAGACTATCCCTTGTTCTACCATGAAATGGCATTTTTCAGAGTTCAAAACAAGGTTAGTTTCTACACATCGTTGTAGAATAAGGGATTGGTGGTGTAGACAAGCATCAAAAGAGTCACCATGAACGGTGAAATCATCCATAAAAACCTCAATAAAATTCTTAACGTATTCAGAAAATATGCTCACCATACACCGCTGAAATGTACCGGGCGCATTGCAGAGCCCAAAGGGCATGCGCCTATAAGAAACGTGCCGAAAGGACACGTGAATGTAGTCTTCTCCTGATCTTCAGGAGCAATGGCCACTTGAAAGTAGCCCGAATAACCATCAAGAAAGCAGTAGAAGGCCTTACCAGCTAACCTCTCCAACATTTGATCAATGAATGGAAGAGGAAAATGATCCTTACGAGTCACGGCATTCAACCGACGATAATTAATACATACCCTCCAACCATTCTGGACTCGCGTAGGAACTAGTACTCCTTGATTCTTCACAACAGTAATGCCCGACTTCTTTGGAACCACTTGAGTCGGACTCACCCATTTACTGTCGGAAATTGGGTAGATCATTCCCACTTGCAGCAGCTTGATCACTTCCTTCTTCACCACCTCCATCATTGGAGGATTCAACCGTCTTTGGGGTTGTCTTACCGGCTTAGCACCCTCTTCAAGCAAGATGCGGTGCATACAAGTAGATGGGCTAATACCTTTGATGTCGGCAATCGTCCATCCTATAGCAGTCTTGTGCTCAGACAACACCTTGACAAGCTTCTCTTCTTGTTCCATAGTGAGCTTACTAGAGATGATGACCGACAACATATCTCCCTCACCTAGGAATGCATACTTCAAATGCGCAGGCAATGGCTTTAGCTCCACAGCAGGTGTCTGCACAATAGATGGTAACAACTTTTCTACAGGAAGGGTTAGTGGTGCCGTACCATAGGAGACAGGGCTCTACTCATTCATTGTCAGCTCCGACATCACATCCTGCACGTTAGTATGCAAACTAATATCCATACCATCCATATCACGATCATTTTCAAGCACAGTTTTCAAAGCATCCGAATTACTCACACTAAACACATCCTCAACAGGACCATCAATAACATCAACAAAATTCACAGCATGCACATCAGGGGGATACTTCATAGAATCATAGATGTTAAACTTGACAACTTGACCATCTGACTCCATAGTAAGAGAACCACTAGACACATCAATTTTAGTACTAGCAGTTTTCAAGAAGGGTCGCCCTAACAGAATAGGGGTAGCATGCTTATCGTGTTCCATTTCTAAAACATAGAAATCTGCAGGAAAAATCAAGTTATCAACCATGACAAGCACATCCTCAACAACACCCTTAGGGTAAGCATTAGAATGATCAGCTAACTGTATCACAACTCCAGTTTCTACCAAAGCTCCTAGTTTCATAGATTTATAAAGTGAATAAGGCAACACATTAATAGACGCACCCAAATCAAGCATAGCGCGTTCAATTCTAGTATCACCCAAGGTACAAGGGATAGTAAACATACCGGGATCGCCACACTTGGGTGGTAACTTACGCTGAAACATGGCACTTACGTGCTCACTAACCTTTACCTTTTGAGCTCCCTTCAATCTTTGTTGTCTCTTGACCGTGCACAATTCTTTGAGGAACTTAGCATACTTAGGTACGCTCTTCAAGAGATCAAGTAAAGGGATATTCACCTCGCACTTACGAAAGGTCTCGTAAATGTCCTTATCATTCTCAATCCGGCGAGTAGACTTTAGAGCTTCGGGAAACGGAACTTCCACCTCTGGAACCGGTGGCGGCGCATCATCCGTCACCTCCACATGCAGCAGATGAATCATCGCTTGTCTCAACAACTGCTTCCTCTTCCTCATGTAGAGTAGCCTTCTTCGACTTAGCCTTCGGCTTCTTAGCTTCAACTAGTTGCCTACCATTCCTCAAGGATACCGCACTCAGATTGGGCTTTGGGTTTTCCATTGTTTGACTTGGTAGAGATTTCGAGTCTCTAGCTTCTAACCGGCTAATCGCAGTAGCCATTTGACCCATTTAAGTCTCGAGATTCCGAATGCTATTCTTGGTCTCCTGTTGATTCTGCGTGACGCTCATAGCTAGTGCGTGAATCATCTCCTCCGTGGACATAGATGAACTCGGATTTGGTTGCGGTGGAGCTTGTGAGTGTGGAGGCGGGTGTTGAGGACGAGGCATAAATTGTCCTCGTGGTGGACCGGCTTGGTTCCCTTGAGCATATGATGGGTTTCCTTGATTGTTTCCCCATCGAAAGGCCGGATTAGCCCTCCATCCCGCATTGAAAGTATTGGAATAAGGGTCCCACTTCCTTTGTCCCGGCTCCATATACCCCACAGCATTCACCTCTTCACAAGGTGATTCCTCCCTCATTTGTGGGCAATTCTCACTATGGTGTGATTCGGAAGAGCAAATGCCACAAGCCATCACCGCTGTCTTACCTATGACCATGTCCTTGACTAAAGATGCCAAGCTATCAACCTTCTCCTCAAGTAAAGCGTTACTTGAGCCGACTGCATTGACCCCTCGTCGTGGGGTCTTCCTGTCAAAGTCCCTTGAGCTATCAGCAAGCTCTGTGATCAACGCTATCGCATCATTCGGGTTTTTATTAGCAATACCTCCTCCACTAGCCGCGTGGAGCATTCGAGCATCATCGTTACTCAAACCACCAGTGAAGTACATGACCAGATCATAATCCTTATACCCGTGGTAAGGACAAGTGCCACATAACTTCTTGAAACGTTCCCAATACTCGTACATACTTTCGCCGTCTCGTTGTTCGGCGTTGCTTATCTCTTTCTTCAATTGTGAGGAATGAGAGGCGGGAAAGTACTTTTCTAGAAACCCCCGCTTCATCTTTATCCACGTGTCAATGCTAACCGTGGGTAATATTAGAGCCAATCCCTTGCAGCGTCCTTCAGTGAGAACGGGAAAGCCCTGAGCTTCAGTTGCTCATCAGTAACTCCACCTGGTTTCATGCTGGAACAGACAATGTGAAAATCCGACAAATGCTTGTTCGGATCCTCGCCGTTCAACCCATGGAATGTGGGTAACAAGTGAATGAGTCCGGAGTTCAACTCAAAGTTAACACCAGCCGCGAGAGGTGGGATGGTGATGTACAATGGTTGATTAGTGAGATTCGGAGCTGTGAGTTCTTTAATCGATCTAGCAGCCATCTCGTCACTCTCGTCTGAAATATCCGAAATGTCCGAGGCGTATTCAGGTACGTCTACCTCAGGATCCTGCACGACAATGATTTGACCGCTTGTGTTCCTCCTAAACCTGAAAAGTGTTCTTTCAATCTCTGAGACAAATGGCTCGATTTCCAGGTTAGACGAACGAGTATTATGCATACACCTACACTAAACAAAGAAAACAATTAACGCCTAGTTCCCCGGCAACGGCGCCAAATTTGACGGTCTAAAAGTCGTATGCCGCAAATTAAATATTTATTCACTTCAATCCTATGTACTAAACAAGTAGTAAAATGGAAATAAGGGTCGGTCCTCAGGGAAGAAGACTAACTGAAATAGAGTGAAGTGTAAATAATGCAATAATATAGGAAAGGCAGATAACAGTAACAGATTTGGGGGGTGTTTTGGAATAAGAACTAAACTAGCTAAATATAAAAGCAGGAATAATAACAAAGGATGTGTGAAAACAGTTATGAGAAAGGTCTCGATTCAAACAGAAATCCACGAACGATAATATATCCGATCACATAAAATAATCAACTGACTTCACCTGAGCACTTTACTATGACAATCAATGTAGTTCAATTACACTAACTATCAATTTCTCTCTTAACTTAGCAATTAGGTCTAAACTGATGCCCTAATTACCCTTTCTATGATTAACTCGAGTCACGCGAAACAAGTTCAAATCAAAAGAAGAAATAGAACGAGAAACAGTAAAGGTAACTAATACTAACAACGCAGTTAATACTCGAGTTACAAATTCAATCCCTTTTATGGCCAACTCACGACAAACTGAGTACGATAAATTGAACACAATTGCTGTCGCGAAATGATTAATAAAGCAAACGGAGCTAATAATCAATTCTAGCAGATAAATTAACAACAATCCTAATTAGTCGTACGCACTAATCAAAATTAGGGTTAATCAACAATTATAATAAGGGATAAAATAATACTCACGAGAAAATCAAGAGATTAACAATCTCACGGTTGAATTATCGTCGCTTTAATCGTATTGAATCAAGAAATAAAAGTTTAGCTACGCATAATCTCCTAATTCAATTCCCCAAGTTTTTGAAAGAAAAACCAGACTAGAAACTAATGAAAGATGATAAAACAACTAGGTTAAATCTAGGTTTAAGTAATAATAAGTTTCCTAAAACAAAACAAATAAAATCCGGAAAATATAATTAAACGAAACATGGAAACTGCTTTGTCCGCGGGCCAGTCGCGGTCCGGTCGCGGGGCGGTCGCGGGTTGGTCGCGGGTCTCTCGCGGCTTGCTCGCGGCTTCTCCTCTGCCGTTTTCTGCTGTTTTGCTTCCTCCTCCGCGACCCGTATGCGAGCTATGGTCGCGAATGCTTGCTCCTCTTCAATACTTCCTCCGTAGTTCCTCCTAAAACTCGTCTCGTGCTCGTGCTCTCTGTAACCACCTTCAACACGCACTAAAACGCCATAAATCCATGCTAGTCCTCGATCAAACCTTAGTCAACAAAACGCCATGAAATCACCTGAAAACGCCCTATATCAGTCCTAAAACTCCACTACTAGCCTATACTTAACACGACTCATCATATATCTAACTGCACCGCAGGTCAAGATAAGAGGCCGCCCGGCCACGGTCACCTGGCTTCCAGGCCATGGGAAGATGACTGACCGGGGCCGCTGTAACAACCCGGATTTTCCAAATAAAAATAAAATACGTTTTAAAAAGGTTTTATGGAAGAAAATGAAATAAAAGTAACCACGGTGGCGGAATCACCGTGTAATCCGAGTCATTACTCACTAACAACCTAGTAACGATAAAAGAGTAGGCCTTGAGGCCTAATAAACGGGGAGTAAATACCCCTTACAATCTTTAATCCAAAATGAATGTATAAAAACAATAAAGTCTAATCTAAAGCAAGTCTAAACATAATGAAGTCCGATCAATAATTTTGCTACGGGGTCATTATTCCTCACAGCTCCTCACACAAACCTGCCCCGCGTATACCTGCCACAAAAATGTAACAGCCACAATCAGTGGAGAGTAACTAGGTGCTCCCCAGTCATATTTCAACAAAATAAACTCAACAAGTACCTTACCTGGCCTACCGTCTAAGATCGAAGTACAACCGACATCAATCAACATCAACAGAGTACAACAATCAATATACAATAACAAGCTGTCATCAACAAAGTGACATACAACAACAACAATATGAATGCCATCAACAAAGTGACAATCATCAATCAACAATATGAATGCCATCAACAAAGTGACAATCATCAATCAACAATCAACAATCAATCGCAAGAGTAAGCACGGAGTACTGGGCGCTACAAAACACCCCGGACCCTACAAAAGATCCAGACCTTATGGCGGCACTACAAAATACCTCAATTCATTAGTCTAAGTTTGGCCAAACCCACCCCTACAAAAGAGTGTCGACATTCAAATAACCACCCCTACAAAAGAGTGGCGCCCCTACAAAAGAGCTTTCAATAACCATAGTCTCAGAGCCACTACAAAATGGATGAGAACCAGGGACGAAGCCAGAAATGAAATTCTACCAGGGCTCAAATATAAAAGCTACAAAAATTAAATACTACAAACGATTTTTTCAAATTATTTGAGATTGTGTATATTTTTACTAGTTGTGAATTCCACAAGAATATATCATTTCAAGTTCGTACTAGCACAAAAATAGTTGTTTCTATGATATTTTATTTATTTGAAGAAAATAGAGTATCAACATTACTTTATGTTAATTATTTTTATAAAACATTACTTGACATATAAGACGATTTCGGAATAAGTTTATCACAAGACGTCTCATTTATGAGTTGGTATGAGACGGTTGCAAAAGGTACTTAGAACTTTTTAATTATTTTAAAATGATAAGGTAAAATTAGAATTACGAAATGATAAGAAAAATAATGCATTGATTACAATAAATATTATAAAGATAATAGTGTGATGTGGATAGAATTAACAAGAAATGACTATGAATATAAAAAAATTAAAAAATATGCTTTAAAGAATTGGAAAAGGAAAAAGAGAAGAAGTAAATAAATTGAAAGAAAGAAAGAGAAGAAGTAAATAAATTGAAAGAAAGAAAGAGAACAACTTTATGATAACACAATCAAATACAACAACCTAATCATCACCTAGGGCCTCATACACGTCGAAATATAGCTAGGGCTACACCTAGTTACCATTTCCAAGCAAAAGATAGATTAGCCTTGCTCCTCGTCGATGTATATCGCGCCCACGTCGTGGAACTCGCCTCCTCCTTTGATCACCACACACAAAATCACATACAATATAAGCATACAATATAAAACACATAAAATAATATAAAAACTAATAAAACTATACTAAGAACGAAGCAAAAGCGAAGGATTACCGAAAGAGATTGAATAGAGAGAAAATTAGGGTTTGATGGAGAAGAGATTAATGATCTTTAATGGAGTTTGGAGACGAAGTTAATGTGTAATTAGGAGAGAGAAGAGAGGGTTTAGTTTAGGGTTAGATGAATGAGGGAATAATGAGAGATTAGGGCAAAATAAGGCTTAAGAATATAAGAAAACCGAGCCCTAATCAAATACGAAGAAAACAAGAAAAAACCGGAAAACAAGCTGGAGCGGACCGCTCCCTGACCAGAGCGGGTCGCTCCCTGTCCGCGCCCTGCTCGCGCCTTTGGTCTGTTTTTCTCGGATGACTTTCTTCTTCCTGCGAACACCCTGGCTCGCCCCTAGGTCGCCAAAAACCCTCTGACGAGCTCTAAGACAACCTAAACACTCCCAAGCTCTTCTACACACTCACACACTCGACCAACGCCTCGACAAACACAACCACGACCTCGCTCAAGACACGTACGCTAAGAAAATGGCTTTCTCGAGCTAAACATGAGAAAATCCCTTGAAACGAAATATGAATATTAATAAAATGAATTCTTTAAACAAGGGAAAAAAAAAGTCGGGGTGTTACAGCCGCCCGGTCCTTCATGGATACACGGCCTCGTAGACACGGCCAGCCGCAGGAGACAGGGGACAACCGTGTCAGAGTCTGTTAATTCCTAACCACTACAAGACAACGTTAAAGGACAATGAGTTAGCTTTATAGCTGACACAAATCACTAAAGGACAAGACTCAACCTTATAAATAAGAGACAATACACTCAGCCGAGGATTCATTCACAAAACACACAAAAAAGGTATTACTTAGACTATTCTTACAACTCTCTGACTTCTCTCTTGAATATACGCTGACTTAGGCATCGGAGGGGTTATCCTCGGACACACCCGAGGCTAGGTTTGTGTACTTGCACTACTACAAATATGACAAAAGAGGACGGTTGAGGCGTCCTCTTAAATCAAAGAGGACGGTTCTAAATAAAGTCAAAACGTCCTGAAAAATAATCTAAGAGGACGGTTTCACAAACACACCGTCCTTATATGTGAAATTAAGCGCGCAAAAGGTAAACTAAAGAGGACGATTCCAGACTTAAACCGTCCTCTTACGTATATCTTCCAGCACGGTTTGCTGACGAAACCGTCCTCTTAGATAGATCTTTTAGGACGGTTAATTTAGACAACCGTCTTCTTAGGGATTGCATAGTATGATTTTGTACACATTTTCAAGAGGCCTTTAAGGACGGTTTTAATGTAAAACCGTCCTCTTAGATACATCTTTTAGGACGGTTCATTTTTACAACTGTCTTCTTAGGGCTAGCATACTATGATTTTGAACACATTTTCAAGAGGCCTTTAAGGACGGTTTTGGTGTATAACCGTCCTCTTTGTACACACTTTTTTTTTTTTTTTTTTTTTTTTTTTTTTTTTTTTATATAAATTTTCATCCGTTTTTTTACCCGCTGTATACAGCATACTAATAACACCTGCATTTATACCAAATGAGCAAATATACAAGGAACACAACCACCAATATATACCACATCCTCAAAAAACATCAACGCACGTGCGTATAATGCATCCCTACGTCATTGTTAGCCTACCTACATATTCTCAAAACATGCCAACATATATGATTTTTTCCCAAAACATCGCCAACATAATATATAAGCAAATACTTTAAATAATTTGAACAAATTCTAATCTTCTGTATTTGGCTAATATGTCAAGACAAACTTGGCCCACATATCTCTCACCTCTTCAATGTCTAATGCCGAGTATGATGGTGGAGCTTTAATCCTAAACTGCAAAAAGTTAAAATTAGAGTGTTAAGATACGTCCTAGCTTAATCGTCTAAAATTTTACAAGTTAAAAGTAGAGTGTTAAGATACCTTTGGGATAATTGTACAGTAGCTTCCTCTTACCAACTCCAACATATAACGGCAAACGTAATATCCGCATAAGAGAGTGCATAAAAGTTGTCTAGAGCACTAAAAAAATGTCATAAATTAGAACAAGTACACAAATTATACTCGAAATGATGACAAAGATGTAACTAAGAGATATGAGTGCTTCATCGCACCAATGAACGAGTTCCTCGGGACCTAGATACATTGTTAAAGTATCCTCATCGCTGTCATGATGAATTATATGCTTCTCAATGCTTATAGAAATCATCGTTTTACTAAGTTTCAATGTACGAGCTTCAGATGATAACTCTAACAAAGTAGTGGTCGTCAACTTTTGTTTGTACTCCCGAGTCATTTCAACACCAGCACGGTAATAATTTTTGGGATTAGACTGACTTTTGGGGAGTACTTCTTTTTTTCTTCTTAATTTTCATGTTTCAAAATAATTTAATTAGCATAAGTTAATAACAGTTAATGATGAATATTACAAGAATACATGCATTTTGATATATATACAAATAGTTAGTACGAAAAAAAATATAATTACCTTCATTGGTGGATCAGACGGACCTTTTCTTTGTACTTTTTCTTGATTCTTATTCTTTAGTTTCACAAAATTATTTAAATTAGTATAAGTTAAGTAACAAATAATGATAATATAAATAAATATTTTGATATATACAAATAGACAAATAGTTACCTTAATTGGTGGATCATGAATATGACTTTGTGGCCATGGAACAAATGACCCCTTAGCCTGAATCAAAACACTCATGTCACCAACAGGCATATGTAACTTAGCTTTTTCTGACTCATGATAAACTTATACGATGGAGACCTTTTTGAAGCCCTCACGTAGTGAATTACCATGAATCGCTACGAATTCCTCCGATCTAGGAACGTAGACTTTACAGAAGGCTACCATCTTTGTTTCATTTTCTGGCAACGAAAGTAGGCAATCTTTTCAGGCCTTCACATTAAAATTGAAGAAGGTTTTAATACTACTAATTACGATATAGTTCTATAATTAGCTCTTAGCTTAAATTAAAAAAAAAAAAAGTTACTACAAACCTGCAATGATGGAGAAATTTGATTCTTTGAAGTAATAATCGGCACGTGGAGCACCTCTTGAACGGGTTGCTCCTCGACACGTGGTTTCTTAGATGACTTCTGAACGATAGGCGTTTGGACAAGTGCCTCCTGAACGGGTTGCTCCTCAACACGTAATTTCTCGGATGGCTTCTGAACGAGAGGCATTTGGACAAGTGGCTCCTCGACGGGTAGCTTCTGGATGAATAGGTCATCGCGAGGTACCGCCTCACTTGCGAACCTCTGTAACTCTTCAGAACCTGGCTTCTCACTCGTTTGCCAATAATGCATAACCATTGCCTTCATTTTAGCCATATTATTCAGTTGCGATTCCATGTCATTTATCTGCATGTAATAAGACAAATTTAATATGAACTAAATTTAATTTAAAGTTATTTAAATAAACTAATTTTAGCTAGATAATAACTATTTTTAATGCACTCATAATTCACATATATACCTTGTCGATCAACTCTCGTCGCGTCGGTTGTTTTAGACCCTTGCCGAAATACTTAGTTATACCTATACTCTGAGGAACTACTCATACACGCCCAGGATGTTCAGTGTAACAACCCGGATTATTGGACAATATAAAATAAGCTTTAAAAAGGTTTTAAAAGAGAAAATGGAAATAAAAATGAAAACCACGGTGGCGGAAACACCGTGAATCCGGAATTGTCACTCAAAAACGACTAAAAACAAAACAAAACAAAGTAAAGTAGAGTAGACCTCAAGGTCTAACGACGGGGAATAAATACCTCTTACATATCCAAACCAAAGTACAATGAAATGAAAACGGAAACGAGCTAATCCAGTCTAAACAACTCCAATCTAACTAGCTAGTCAACTCAATCAGGGCAAGCTACGGTGACAACCTCACGGCATCCTCACACATTAGCCCGACCCGCGCGTACCTATAAAAAAAGAAAGCAACAACCACAATCAGTGAGGAGTAACTAGGTGCTCCCCAGTCGTATTTCAACATCATAAACATAATAAACAACATACACAAGCTTACCTGGCCTACGGCCTATAATCAGAGTACCAAAACAAGTGATAAAAGAAAGGACAATAACAACAACCAACTCGGCACAACAACAACAACCACATGGCTCAACACCACACACACCAAGCGACACCAACAGCCTTTTCTAATCAATCAAACGCGTAACCAACCAACACAAGCGCAAGAGTAAGCGCAGAGCACTAGGTGAAGCAACAAGAATCACCTCGAGTGAAGCAACAAGAATCACTCAACCTTATGGCGGAACAGCAACAAGAAGTTCCTCAATCTCATAGTCTAAATTTGGCAAAATCCCACCGAGCAACAAGAGCGGTGACGACATTATACAAACCATAGTCTCTAACCAACATGGTTGAGAACCCATAATAGCTCTAACTAAGCAACAAGAATAGCCGAGGGGACTATGGGCGATATCCGTCCAAACTAGGACGTCGTAGCTCCTCACATACGTGCCAAACAGTACACGCATGCAAACTTAACTCAATCATAAGAACAATATCAATCCAAACCACACAATCCCGTCTCCAATACCAATCATACTTCGAAATGACCTCATGATCAACCAACATTATCATAATGACAATCGTAATGACAATAAACCATCACTAGCATACTTAAACATCATAATGCTCATTCAACAACACTAGGGCATGCTACAATGATCAATGATTCAACAAAGACATCCACTTTACCATTGTACAACAAACTTATCATCATTCTATGTGAGGAAAAAAACCTAAACATGCTTCTAGACCAATAGAGTATGAGGCCGACTCAAAATAAGCATAGATGATCACAACAACATCCATTCAAGCCAAAGTCATAACCTTTTTAACATACAATCATATTCAAAGACTCGAAACAATCACAAGGCCTCATACTAGTCAAAATACCACCGAGGCTACACCTAGTTACCTTGTTCAAGTGAGGAGAATCGCCTTAGTCTCCTTCTTCTTCCACGAGAATGGTATCCTCTTCTCCTAGCTCTTCTTCTCCTTCGATTAGGCCATAAGGAACACATATAAAACATAAGAACACACAAAATACATATCTAATAACAAAATAATCAGAAAACTATAACAATTGATAAGGATTACCGAAGGAATTAGCAAGGAAAGGATTTAGGGCTTATTAGGGTTGAATAGGATTGAATTGAATGAGTTTATGTGGTAATTTAATGAGAGATTAATGAGAGAATTATGAGAGAGAAGAGTGGTTTTCAATGAAAGGGATGAATAGCAGCTTTAAAATGATCCTAGGGTTAGGAGGGATTAGAATAATAAAAGGGTTTCGTAGGAATTAAGTCCTGAGCATAACACGAAATCTGCACATAAAAGCAGACAGAACCGGCTGGTTCGGGTGGGAACCGGTCGGTTTGACCAGTGAACCGGTCGGTTCCAAGAGAGCCGGTCGGTTTGGAGGGTTCAAACCTCGTCAGAATTTCTAAGCTTCGTAAATCAACTTTCTAACTTAGTTTTTCACACATACTCTTCTCCAAACTCCTCTTTAGCTACTCACACACTCTCACTTCGAAAACCACCTAGGTTAGAGCCACCACGACCCGTCAAAACGACACGTGATCAAGCTAAATGACTTTCTCGAGCCAAAAATGAGAAAGACCAAGGGAAATGTAAGACGGATTAGATGACATGAATAATATAAAATGTGAAATGAGTCGGGGTGTTACATTCAGGCTTACCAACCGCCTTTGCAAGTATGTCAACTCGTCCTCCGGGCTCAAAGTCACCTGATTGAACATCTTTTTCCAATTGTTCCTAAATGAAGACTAAATATGTTACCCAAGCAACTTCTCTAATTGAAACTCTTAAATATGTTACCCATGTTTCCATCAAATGAAGACTTTTCAATTAAATTTTACACTCAATATGCAAATTTGAGAGAGAACAAATTAGAGGTGATTCAAAATGGAATACAACAAGTCTTTAGAACAAAATAGACGGAAAATAAGGCCATCGTACAGACTTTGTAATTTTACACTCAATAAGCAACGTTGACTTTTCAATCATAACTTTAGTTGCATCAAATGAAGACTTTTCAATTAAATTGAAACAGGCCAACAGAAGTAATATTCACCTTTGTAATTAAAACGAAATTGAAACAAAAAGCAGAGGAACACAAATAAATAATAACTACAAGAAACGAAACGAACCAAACGAAACAGGCCAAGCAACAGTACCGTAATTGAAACGATAAGTAAGATGACATCAGTGGGAAAGGGAAACGAAATCAGGTCACAAATTGAGACAATTTAAACAAAATTAGGTCACAAACCTCGTCAATGTAAACGAAGAAGCAGAGACCGGGATTGAAAGGAGACCAACGCGGAAAAGATAAAGCTATACACGGGATGAAATGGCAGTTGTAGTTGTGGCGACGACTGGTTGTAGTTATGGCGACGACGACAATGGCCGGTGGCAGTGCTTGGACGGACGATGCACGCTGGTGGGCGGTTGCACGGTGGTGGGTTCGTCGGTGGTGGGTGCACGGTGGTGGCCGAAATTTTGGTTAGGTGGTGGGTGCACGGTGGTGGTTTCGTCAAAAGAGGCGGTTGTGACGGAGGTTTTGAACCTTGTGATGGTGGTTGTTGAATTGAAGAAGAGAACGAAGAGAACAAAGAGAACTGTAGGGTTTTTTAATTTTGGCATTGAATGTTTCTTTTTTTTTTTTTTTAAATTGGGATAACCTAAGAGGACGGTTTAGCATTATAACCGTGCTCTTTGTTAAACCTAGGAGGACGGTTTATTCTTATAACCGTGCTCTTTTTTGAACTTAAGAGGACGGTTTAATTTTCAAACCGTCCTCTTTTGTTTAACTTCCAATATTTTCCATCCCCTCTAAAAAGAGCACGGTTAGTCAACATAAACGTCATCTTTGATTATATTTTTAAATACGGTTTTCACTGTAACCGTCCTCTTTAAATGAATCAAGTTTGCGCCAAAATTTTGGACATAATTTAGGACGGTTCCGCTTTTTCTTGTTCTCTTAGCTTCGTCCTCTAAGTCCAAATTTGTAGTAGTGTAGTGCAGGACACACGGTCAGAGGAGGTCAAGTGATACCGCAGGCCACAGAATTACATACGAAATCATCTATTAGCTTCGAGTTGTATTTACTTTAAGTATTTGTTACCCGAAACAATTGGCGCTGTCTGTGGGGTGTAGGTTTATATCGGTAAATAGACCTTTTAAATCACAGGATTATAATGAAAAACTTTATAAGATTTAAAGTCATAAAATAAAATTGCAAAACAAGGTAATAAGATTCAAGAATTAACCTTTTAATCCTTTGAATTGGCCTAAGAATAATACCAAAATAATGGTATCTCCTAATTATCTTACCCAAGATGTTTCAAGAAATGCCCTTAGAATTGCTAGAGAAATTTTTAAGAGAGAAAACTGCTTTTCTTTCAAGTTATGTGTTGTAGTTTGGATGAATGAATAAATTGGAGTAAGATGAGAATTAGGGTGTCATTAGGTTAAGTAGAGAGGAAGAAAACAACCTCTCCTTTTAACCTAATCTACACGTCCAAACCAAGTGAAGAAGTGGACTTTTCACTTCTAAATTTTCAAGCCCAAAACTCATTAAAAGGTTTAACCCATTTAATTAGTATTATGTAGCTTTTAATATATAATGTAATTTATAATATCCATATATTATAATTAATCATAAATATCCTTATATTTATAATTTGCTAATTTATTATAACTGTTTAAAATTAATTAGCCTACATTATACGCAATAATTAAATATAACCTTTTATATTCAATTTACGAATTACTGCTAATTCCTCTCATCTAATATCATTTAATCATTATTAAATAATACATTTGACTAACCTCTTAGTCATATCCGACTGACCTTTCAGTCCACAACACTAACTAACTATGTAGTCATTAAATAAGGCATCGATATGATTATTTTCTCAAATAATCATATCTCTCAAACACATCCTTTAGGTGTGACTCTTAGGGACCAGTTGATCACCGCCATCTGTATGACAATAACGTCAAACTTATCTAGCAAGCCAACCATTATCGATAAACGTTAATCAACTGATTAAATACAAAATGTATCCTGTGTACCTTTAGAGATTTATTTATGTTATTGCACTAACTGTGGAGGACACTAACTCCAACAATCTCCCACTTGTCCGTACAAGTGTATGTGCGATAACCGATTCTCATATCCATAATAATAATAATTTCTCCCACTCAATGTAAACCAATTTGCAAAGTCCGTACTTTCAAAGGTCGTAGTTCACAAGTGATCAGCATCAAGAGTGGTTTCCCCGACTAGAGAGTAACTTAACTAATAAACGAATCAATATTCGAGCATGGCCATGCATTTTCAGTTACAGCTCCTCGAGTGGCCCTGAGAAAAGTATTATAACTCGATAGAAGTTGGATATTTTCCGCAACTCGAATCCTGCAGATGTAAGCGCAGCATGAAATGACCCAGTGAAAATCTACTTGGCCTCCTGTTACGGTCGACCGTGAGACAGAAACCAAAGTCACCCAAAATCTGCCTTAATCTCAAGAGACAGTCGATAGTCAAAAGAATCGACTCTAGGAACACTATGGATGTCCTATCCACGACCCGGCACCTAATGTTCTGAAACATTTAGGACTCCATGTAGTCGTCACAAAAATTGTCCTGCGCGATTTCAGTAAACCCGCATCTGTGATCGATCAGTCAACAGTTTGACTTATGGCTCGTTGAACCCACCATCAAGCGACGTCACAAAATGATTGCCAGAGTTATCAGCTCATGTAGGCGATCACGGACCAGAACACAATATAAAGCAATTCAGTTCACTTTGAGGTGTTCAACGTTGTCTGTACAACCCTCATGAAAAACAATATATAAAACAAAACGATGATTTTATTAGAAGTTTTAGGAAAAACAAGTGTTAAATCCATACAAACAACTAATACAACTCAGGAACACGCTTAATTCCCATGGATTTAACGTGCCATTCATGCTTATCATGTCTCAACGGCTTAGTGAGAGGATCTGCTATGTTATTATCCGTAGCAATCTTGTCAATCACTATCTCCTTCTGCTCCACGTAATCTCGGATCATGTGAGCCTTCCTTTGCACGTGCCGAGACTTGTTGCTGGACTTCGGCTCCTTCGCTTGGAAGATGGCACTACTATTGTCGCAATAGATGGTGATCGGGTCATTCGAACTAGGAACTACAGTTAGTCCTTGTAAGAACTGACGCATCCATATAGCTTCCTTCGACCTCTGAGCGACATAGTACTCGGACTTCGATCGTGGAATCGCTATAATCGTTTGTTTGGAGCTTTTCCGGTGAATGGCGCCATTTAGAGTAAAAACGAATCCAGATTGAGATTTCGAGTCATCTCGATCCGTTTGGAAACTAGCATCTGCGTAACCGATTGCGCATAGCTCAGTGTCTCCTCCATAAGTCAATACCCAATCTTTAGTCCTCCGTAGGTACTTAAGAATGTTCTTTATGGCCATCCAGTGTGCTTCACCTGGATTGCCTTGGTATCGGCTCGTCATACTCAATGCATATGCCACGTCCGGACGTGTGCATATCATGGCATACATGATCGATCCTATAGCTGATGCATATGGAATCCGACTCATGCGCTCGACCTCTTCCGATGTCTTTGGTGCTTGAGCTTTACTCAAATGCACTCCAGAGATCATTGGAAGGTTCCCCTTCTTGGAGTTGGTCATGCTGAACCTCTCAAGAATCTTATCTATATAAGACTCCTGACTGAGGGATAACATCCGTCGTGATCTATCTCTATAGATACGGAGCCCCAAAATACGTTGTGCCTCACCCAGATCTTTCATCTGGAAATGGTTCTTTAACCATACTTTTACCGAAGTTAAGAGAGGTATGTCATTCCCAATCAAGAGTATGTCATCGACGTACAGTATTAGGAAGACAATCTTGCTCCCACTCGACTTGATATATAGGCATGGTTCCTCGACTGATCGAGCGAATCCATTCTCCTTTATCACTTGGTCGAAGCGATGATTCCAACTCCGTGAAGCTTGCTTAAGTCCATAGATGGAACGCTTAAGCTTGCAAACCTTCTTAGGATCTTTAGGATCGATGTAACCTTCGGGTTGTACCATGTACAACTCCTCCTCCAAATAACCGTTTAAGAAGGCGGTTTTCACATCCATTTGCCAAATTTCATAGTCATGAAATGCGGCGATCGCTAAGAGAATCCGAATGGAACGAAGCATGACTACGGGTGCAAAAATCTCATCATAGTGCAACCCTTGCACTTGAGTGAAACCCTTTGCCACTAGTCGTGCTTTGTATATGTCTGGTTGTCCTTCTACTGATCGCTTTATCTTGTAAAGCCATTTGCACTGAAGAGGCCTAGCCTTATCAGGTAAGTCAACCAGATCCCATATATCGTTCTCGTACATAGAGTCCATCTCGGATTGCATGGCTTCTTGCCATAGCTTTGAGTCGGAACATGTCATGGCACCTTTATAGGTTACGGGTTCGTTACTCTCAAGGAGTAAAACGTCGTCTCTCCTATTCTCCTCAACCATACCGATGTATCTATCTGGAGGAATGGAGAGTCTACCCGACCTTGTGGGTTCCAAGGGAATATTAACCGCAGCACACGAAGAAGGAACAGTTTCCTCCATTGGTTGCTCGGTTGTTGGTTCAGGAATCTCCGACAGATCGAAGGTTCTATTACTTCTCTTGTCCTCGAGAAACTCTTTCTCTAAGAACTTCGCACTAGCCGTAACAAAAACTCGGTGTTCGGTAGGCGAATAGAAGTAATGACCAAACATTCCTTTTGGATAACCAATAAAGTATGTCTTGACCGATCGCGGGCCGAGCTTATCCTCGTGTCTCCACTTGACATAAGCCTCGCACCCCCAAACCCGAATAAAGGACAAGTTAGGGACCGTTCCCTTCCATAACTCGTATGGAGTCTTGTCAATGACTTTAGTCGGACTTCTAAGTATAAGAGCGGTGACAAAAGAGCATAGCCCCACAATGAGTCAGGTACAACCGTGTGACTCATCATGGATCGAACCATATCAAGTAATGTTCGATTCCTGCGTTCGGACACACCATTCAGTGTGGTGTTCCAGGTGGGAGTAACTGTAGTACTATCCCCGCGTCTTTCAGGTGTCGATCAAACTCAGTTGAAAGATATTCGCCACCACGATCTGAACGTAGTGCTTTTATCTTTCTATCCAGTTGGTTCTCAACCTTATTCTGGAATTCCTTGAACTTGTCGAAGGACTCACTTTTATGCTTCATTAAGTAGACATAACCATATCTACTCAAATCGTCCGTGAAAGTGATAAAATACCTATAGCCATCTCTAGCGTTGATTGACGTAGGTCCGCACACATCAGTATGTATGAGTCCTAATAGGTCAGCAGCGCGCATTCCAACACCTTTGAAGGAAATCCGAGACATTTTGCCTATAAGACATGATTCACACGTGCCAAAAGTTTCATAGTCAAACGGGGCAATAGTCCCATTATCAATGAGATTTTTCACGCGTTTCTCATTTATGTGTCCCATACGGCAATGCCATAGATAGGTTTGATCTTTGTCACCAACCTTTGCTTTCTTGTTACTCACATGCATGATTTCTGTGGTTTGATCTAAAGCATAAATTCCGTTCATGGAAACAGCTTTACCACAAATCATTTCATTCAAAGAGAAAATACAGCTATTATCCTTTATTAAAAATGAAAATCCTTCTTTATCAAGAACGGATACAGAAATAATGTTTTTCGATAAACTAGGTACATAGTAACAGTTATTCAGAAATAACTCAAATCCACTCGGGAGTTGGATTACATATGTTCCTACTGAAACGGCAGCAACTCTTGCTCCATTCCCCACTCGCAGGTCTACATCACCTCTTGCCAGAGTTTTGATGCTTCTTAGGCCCTGCAAATGATTGCACAGATGAGAACCACAACCAGTATCAAGTACCCAAGTTCCGAAACTTGCATGGTTAATCTCAATCATATGAATAAAAGAAGACATACCAACAGGAACGACGCGGCCTGCCTTAATGTCCTCAGCATACACGGGACAGTTACGCCTCCAATGCCCAGACTTGTGGTAATGGTGGCACTCCATGGTCTGCTTCGCTTTTGCCTTGCCTTGTGAGCTACCAATAGACTCACCAGGCCCACTCTTAGCAACCACTGGCTTCTTGAATTTTGGCTTACCTACAGCTAGGTTAGCCGGAGCCTTACCCTTACCCTTCTTGTTGCCAATCATGAGAACATCTTGTTTCATGCTCCCACTCAACTTCAGATCACTCTCCGTCTGTACGAGGAGTGAATGTAGTTCATGCAGACTTTTCTGCATGTCGTTCATGTAATAGTTTGCCCTAAAGAGGGCATACCCATCATGAAGAGAGTGGAGCACTCGATCAATGATGATCTTCTCATCGATCTTGCAACCAAGCTCCTCCAATTTCTCAACGTTCTCGATCATGGCGAGAAGGTGTGGACCAACCGGTTGGCCCTTCTGGAGTCTAGCTTCAAAGAAACGAGTGGTATACTCGTAACTCTTGATTCTCGGTGCTTTCGAGAATTCTTTGGTTAGGGTGGTGAAAATCTTGTTTGCACCTTGGGTAATGAATCGTCTTTGCAAATTGGATTCCATTGCATAGATGAGTACGTTCTGTATCGCACCCGCCTCCATCATGAAATCATTGTAAAAATAGAGTTCATTTGCTCCTGCATCGGGAGCTGGTTTTGTCGGCAGTGGCTCAGTCAAGTACTTGAGCTTGCCGTCAGCTATGGCAGCATTCCGTAATGCGGCCTCCCAATCAGAGAAGTTGGACCCATCACTCTTCAGTCGAGTAGACTGATTCATGCTGTCCATAAACATTCTTAGCCATGATTCGCGAGCTAGTGTGGCACTTGGCATTGGTTCGACAGTACGTACAGCCATTTGTTATAGTAGTTATATCTGTATATAACGTATTCAAAACTGTGAAAAGAAAGAAGAAGAAGAGAGAAGATAAGAAATCATGGTTTTTAAATATTTAAGTCGTAAAGCAATAACGATTTAATGCAATGACTCGTGCACTCATATAACCGACCTCCCTCGAGAATTATATAAGCGATACCAAGACTCAATTTCTTTAAATTGATAAGCCAACCTCTTGGCTAATTCTACTGTTAGAATTCTTAGTCGATAGATTTCAGTAAATGCTATCTATTAGTCCACTATAACTACGAGATATTACTCGAACTATAGTGTTGAGGTAAAATAGGTCAACACATACTACTTACCCAACGTAGAAGGGGTCATGTGGAGAGTAAGGTCCTACATGCCTACCGACGAAGAATGGGCTCATAGCATGCTTTTCCTATACCATTCAATAAAAATAATACGTCCTTATAAACAAGTTTTTGGACCACAATTCTATAAGATTTTATGGATGAGATTTTAGATAAGATAAAATTTTGGACCGCAAATCTATGTGGACTGCAATTCTATAAGAGTTTGAATTATGAACCTTTTTCTTTACTGTATCGTTTTGTCATGTCGTAGTTTTTATTGTACCGTTTAATCAAGTCATTGTCTTGTATCGTTTAGTGAACTCAATAGTCAATAATTTACTCGGTTGAATGTATCGTTTTGTCAAGTCATTCTATTGAACCGTGAAGTAAGAAGTTTTTATTGTATCGTTATGTCAAGTCATTGCCTATTAAATATTGTGTTGTCGCTATTGAAATAAGAAGTTGAATAATAGAAGTTACGATATAGATATTAGACATAATACATTATACCGGCTAAAGTGATAAATGAAAACACGACTTTAGCAAACATTAAACTGACGAAATTGATAAATTAAACCGATTAAATCGACTAAAGTGATAATTTAACAAACAAAATTAAACATTTTTACCCCACGACTAAATTTTTCAAGCAAATCAAACTTCATCTTCTCTAGTTGGGGGGGGGGGGGGGGTAACGATGGTGTTTGAAGCAAACTTTGAAGCATATCCCAGTCATTCTTCCTCTGTTGTAAATCTTGATCCTTTCTCTTCCTTTCTTCTCTTTTATTTTTTAATTCTATCTGCTGCAAAGCTACCTCGGCATTCTTCTTCTTTATTTCTAACTTCTCCATTTCAAGTTCTTGATCACGGTTGGACAGTTGTTCCAGCCTCTGAAATTTTTTGTTCATTTCTTCGTACTCAGCATTAACTTTTTTATTCCCTTTTGTTCTTTTAGCAGCTTTTCTACCCTCTGGAGTCTGGACGTTGGATAGAATCAGTATGACTTTCAATAGATTTAGGGGAAGAATAATTACCATCTTCAAGTCTAACTCTTTTACCACTACTATTACTATCAACATCAGGGGAGGACTCAATAACGACACTCAGTTTAGAAGCGGCTGATGCATATGGTCCTATCGTAACCATCCACTTTCGATAACCTTTCAACATGTCCTAACCATGGAACAAGTTGAACTTCGTTTTTGGTGAATACAAAATTTGCGCCTCAGCTATAACTTTTTCTTCATTCCACCCACTCATTCTTCTAGCAGATAGCCTGTGATAACAACCAGCCCATCTCATGACTATTGTCGCTATTCTTCTAAACCGATTATCAAGCATTCTTTCTTTGCGAGGTCGTAAACAATGATTTGCACTTCTAGCCAAATCATATTGTTCTTTCACACGGGCCCACATTCTGTCGATTTTCTGTCTACTCCTGACAATTGAATCTTCAGACACTTTTATGTACGACGCAATAAGTGCCTGATCTTCTTCTATTGAAAAATTAGCCCGACTATTAAATTCGTCGTTCACATCCAACGGATTCTGGTTGGCATTGTCCTCACTACCATCAACGTCGGTATCCCCGGTGGCATTAAAATTAAGAGAGGTTGGATTATTTTGTGTGGAAAATACAGGAGAAATATCTCCAGATTCAAGTGACAAATTAATAATTGGTGAATTTTGGAGTGTTATCGAAGTATGTGCTAAATAATTAGAAAATGTTGAATTTGGTAGATGAAAAAATGCATTTGTTGAACGAAAATCGATATTTCTTGGACGACTTTGAAAAGGTTGAGTAGAATAAGATTGTTGGTGATATATTGATCGATTATTTTGTTGGGTAGTACTATTACGCAAATTAGTAATATCTGCTGCAGTATTTTGAGTATCTTTTACATTAAGATCAAATTGATCGTAATTATAATCAATATTACTATACTCATTATTTCTACTCATTATTATAATATAATTTTTTTTTGGTGATTAATTTTTTTTGGGTTATTTTGGAAAATAATACTTGAGTTGTGAATAAATTTAATGTTAAGGGATATGAATATATAGGGTAGAGAAAGATTAGAGTCGTTAGAAAAATGTCGTTGAATCACTTGAATAAAATTTAGAATTGCAACTTCAATTCCAAGTTGCATTGGAACTTGATTAAAAATTAATAAAAAAAATAAAAAAGTATGTAACTTTTTTCATCCCTTGCAAATACCCCAACCCCACCCCCCAATACATAGTCTGCAAAAAATTTGACAAACCCACCGATTTTTGAGTTTTCTTCTACCTTCGTGCAGACGAAATTTTTGACCAACTTCGTCTTCTTCTTTGATTTTGTTGAACGCTGCAGCTACTTTTTTTCACCTTCGTCTTCGTCTACTTTCTTCGTCTTCGTCAATTTCCACTCGCTGTGGATGGTCGGTAGTAATTGTGGCATATACTCCGTATTAGATATGACTAATTAAAAGAAGTGTGTGATGTGACTTGTAAGAAACTTAGTTACTGTTTATTTTTGGAACATCGATCATTAAATTAAGAATGAATTGGTGATGAACAATACAACATATTTCTCATATTTATCTACTTTCCCCCCTAATTAATCGCACTTTTGTGTATGAGATAATTTTATTATAGTTATTAAAGAATCGTTTTATTTGTACTTAATTATACAATTTCGTTCTTTTTTACCATTTTTAGTATTAATTGTGGTACTATAGTTTCATACCTTTTTTATTAGTGTTTGTCGTGATTAAAATTTTTAGTAACCTTATTAATGACTTACTGACTTTAGTAGATATATTTCATGTTTTTGTACTTTTTAACTGTAATTTATACTTTGATCACATAAATTTATTTGAGACCGGCACACGCTAAAATAGTGTAAGACTAACGACCAAAAAGAAAAAATTTAAACAAAAATAAAATTATAATTCAGAAAATAACTAACTTTGTGAGAGCCTCACGATAACGTTATCGTGAGACCGTCTAACACAAGTTTTTGTGTTAATTTACATGTCAACCTATCAAAAAATTAAAAATCTAATAATAACATCATTTATTCTTGGAGCATCATTCAATGATTTTAAAGTAATTTCTAAAAAAAAAAAAGATTTTGATTGTTGAGAAATCAAACGGTCTTAGATTTGGTTTGATAGTAGAAATTGACGTTATATTTTTGCCTTCCATGAATTTTATCTTACTTTATACAAAAAAAAAATTAATTTTATCTTACTCGATTACCTAGCAAGGTTTTATAACGTTACAATAATGGTTGGAAAAAATATCGACAGTACTATGGGTTGTACGCTGAGAAATTGTGAACTGTGATCAATCAATCCATCATTACTCATATATTTATGACCATGTGAAATTTCATAGTAGACCTTTGTACAATTCTATCTAGGGGTGTGCACGTTTCGGTCCGGACCTGAATATTGGATTAGACCGTATTTACCGGGTTTCGTTCCGGTCCGATCTTTGGTCCGTTCCGGTCTAAAGCCCGATTTTTTCCGGTCCGGACCGGTTAGGACCGAAAAGACCAATATAGTATCAATGTTTCACATTAACTACTGTTTCAATAAGATTAGTTACAAAAGTTGATTAGATTTTTCTTATGTAACACTACTACACTAAAAAAAAGTACATATTATTTTTATTTTCATTGTTAAAATATTAATCATAAGTTAAGAAAAATAAAAAATGTTACATCATTAAGGTCAATTTTTCATCTAACCGGTCTGGTCCGGTTAATGACCGGAATTTTACGGTCCGATAGTTATTAATCCGGTCCGGTTTTAGGTCCATTAAAAATTTAACAATCCGGTTCCGGTCTAACACGGTTTCGGTCCATTCCGGTGCGGTCTTAGACCGATGAACACCCCTTTCTATCGATCTAGAAAAATACTCCATCCATTAAACTTCACATTACCACTTTCTTTTTTCACATTTGTCAACGCTATTTTTGTGGATTAAATATCGTTAGCTACGTTTTTTCAAAAAATATGAAATTAAGATTTTAATTAGGTACTCGTATAGAAGAATCAAAAAAGATCCCACATAAATATATTTTCACTTATATATCAAGAAATATTTGAACTTAAATGGTTAGTGATGAATAGTGGCAAAAATGGATAAATGTAGTGTGAAGTTGAAGGGAAGGAGTACTACTGCGTACTTCGTACGAAGTACTAATTTCTTTTCATTTACTTCATCCATTTCAATAAGTTTTAGACATTTGAATTTTACACGTATATCGATGCATTTTTTTTTGTTCATATCGTTAGCTTCATAAATTTAAAAATGATAAAAAATTGATATTAATAATGTTCTAAAAAAGACAATTCATACAATATTTCATTTGACTATTATTTTTTTATTTTATATATATAATGAATTATATTTTAAATTCTCGTCAATTATAGGGTTTAGGGTTAATGGGTGAGGTTCCTCTCCATTTCCTCCAAAGTAATGACGTTCATTTCTTATAACCGATTTAGATTGAATCTTGTTATAATCTAAGAGTTATAACTATCTGATGAAAATAATATTTTAATAGACGAGATAAAATAACATATTCCCCCTGTCTCAATCATTTGTTTACACTTTTCTCAAATCTCTATCACAAAAACATGAAAGCGTAAACAGTTAACTGAAACAAATGGAGTAATAACACGTAAAAAAATAATCCGTAAAATTTACTCGTATCTTATTTTACATCCCATGAATTTTGCGTATGACTTTGTACTTTTAGTATGTTAAACCATTCACTTGTGAAAAAATAAAAAATTCATGTGACTCAATATATTGGTCATGTGAGAAGAGTGATATGACAAGACTTAAAAATAAAGGGATGTGCTGTTTGCAGTCGGCTAATTACTTCGTGCAGTCGACTTTTCTTTTCACTAATTACACTTAACGACTATTACTATCAATTATTATGTTTTGAATAATAGTTTTGAAAATTTTGAAAGTTTTACGAAAAACCGTGTAATTTAAAACCCGTTATTGGTGAATAATAATAGTGTATTTAATAATAGAAAGTTTTAAATTACGACACTCGAAAAACGATTAAATTTTTATAGAAATCGAGAATCGTTGAATGAAAAAAAAAAAGACGAGTAAGGGACTAGGCGAAGTGACCCTTGGGCTTGGCCACGGAGACGGCATGGTGACCCTTGGGCTTACCCACGGCATAGGCGTCGAGCCCCTTGGGGTACTGCATGGTCTAGGCATGGAGTCCCTTGGGGTACTTCCTGGTCAAGGCGTGGAGTCCCTTGGGGTACTCCATGGTCTAGGCGTGTAGCCCCTTGGGGTACTCCATGGTCTAGGCGTGGAGTCCCTTGGGGCACCTACGTTTTTTGTTTTTTTTTTTTTTTTTTTTTTTTTTTTGTAATTTTTTTTGTAATTTTTTTTGTGTTATTGTTATTATTATTATTTTGTGTGACTTTTAAATAATAATTTTTTTTTGTTATTGTTTGTTATTATTATTATTATTATTATTATTATTATTATTATTATTATTATTATTATTATTATTATTATTATTATTATTATTATTATTATTATTATTTTCATTAAACATTCACCTAAATGTAACTGTGGATACCCGTATCCGTACTTCCCACCAAAAACCCAGTGATGTAACCATGGACTTTTACATGCATGCTTTTACGTTGACTTAAACGGTACTAACTGTGTCGAATTCAAGTTGAGTCGTTTTAAAATGCAAAATGAGGTCACTAGTGTCATCACGCTTAATAAATGTCTTTTGGTTCACTTAGAGTCTAGCTTGTCTCGAGTCTAGGTCCAAATCGGCATGGCGCACCCTTTTTACAAAACACAATGCAATTGGCCCTTTTACACTAACAAAGCCCAATTCAACTCTCCTAGATTCCTAAATTTAGGCCTGGTTGCTAAAACAACCTTTTAGTACTTGCAAACACAAAATACGGCTTCACGAGCCTTCACATTTCAAAATACACTACAAAATGCACCTTTTTACAATTCCGGGTCCGGGGCCCAAAACCGAGCCCAATGCATTCTTGGCCCGCTTCCCAAGGCCCAAGAACTCACACCCATAGCTTCTAAAAGATCATATATGGTTTTCTTGGAGTCCAAGCAAGAAGATATTGCCGAATATTTCCAAGATATGGCAAACCGGATTAAGGAAATACGAAGATAGGAAACTTTGCCCGCCTGCCAAATCGTATGAAGCCATGCGATTCCCTTTCCAAATTGGCTTAGGTCTTGCGATTTACCTTCCAAATCGCATGATCTCTTGCGATTCCCTCAGCTGGCGAAATCTCCTGTTTTCCTAATTCGCTACGGCAATTCTACTATATATACACCCTTACCTCGAGCACTTTTCATAAGTTTTCCACACAAGAAAAACACAACTTCTCAAGCATGGTTTCACACCATTAAAGCCCAACACATGGGTTTTACACACACACACACACATACACACAAAAACTCCACAAAAGCCTCACGCATACACACTTGAATTCCTCACACATCTCGTGTTAAATTCTTTCCTTTAGAAGCGAAGCGCTGCCGGATTTCTAGCTTGAGAGAGGAAGTTCTTAATCCTAACTTGGATTAAGGTTCTTTCTTTACTTCTTTAGACTAACAAAGGGTCTACATTCTAGTACCCACCCAACTTTGGTACGCAAGTCTACTTTGCATAAGGCGTCCATGCACCTCGAATACACACCCTATTCGTAACACCTCTCCAAAGTCGCATAGCAACTGACCCCCCTTATAATAAACCAATAAATGGACTTTATTTTAAGTTTATGCATCTAGCAAATCCTCATCTTGCATTTAATCAACTTAACAATGAATTCGACACTAGCATAACCGTTTTCGTTAACAAGTTTAACATGCTTAACTGAGGGTTTTAAACAATCTTTTGCATATGCATCCATACATCTTTTACAAATTAAATCGCACTTGTACGTAGCGAATTACTTATGCTCACACATCTTTTGCATTGTTCTCAAGTTAGTAGAGGTTATTTTTAAATAGGCTTTTCCAAAAGGTTTTTCATAAAACATTAATTGAATCAATCTTTAGAAAAGTACCCTCACCCGAATCTAGTTTCACAACAGCCTTAGACGGATAGGTGTCGAAGTGCCTTGAACTCTAAGACGTGTCTTTGAGTTCGAGACACGAAGGCGGGTTTTAAATTTCCCTCATAATTTAGTGGCGACTCCAAAGCAGTTTTAAAAGGTTTTTCCAACTTAATCTTTTTCAACTTTTTAACGTCCTTAAGCAAGACGTCGAGTGGTCCCCTAAACCCCGGTACCCACAGCAACGACAACAAAATTTACAGATTTAATGAAAATATCAAAGTTTTAAAAATTGTAATTGAAAACGTTATAAATAATATTACTAACACAAAAAAAAATTATGAAAATCGCTAAGTGTAATTAGTGAAAAGAAAAGTCAACTGTGCAAAGTAATAAGTCGACTGCAAATGGCAAAAATAAAGTGTTACTTTAGCTATTGATTATAAATTTATACATGTTGATGCTTGATAAGGTACGACTGTTAAAATTTAATTATTAATACGGAGTATATTGTAATTTATTAATATATTTTTCCATATAAATTAATAATAAATTATAAAACTGAACTAGTAAATATCTTAAATATGGAGTAAATGGATCACCAACCAATCTTTTTCCAATTTTCATAATTTATTTTTATATTGGAAAGACAAATTTCCATAATTTGAATACTATGAATTTTTCAAATTATATAGGAGTATGCACACTACTTACCGTAGTTAGGGGTGTGCATTAACGGTTACGGTAACCGAACCGTTAAGGATAACGGTTAACCGTGAAAACGGTTATGCCAAAACCGTAACCATTACCTACCGTTAAGAAACGGTTATTAACGGTTCGGTTAACCATTATAACGGTACGGTTAACCGGTTAACCGTTAACCACTATGTTACATTTTTCTTTTAATTCTACAAATTCTCAAAAAAAAAATACTAGCTACGTAAAAACATGAGAAAATATTGAACGGTTATAATAAATTGGCCAAATTTAAGATGTCCATGTTTCATCGAGTACAATTTAACAACAAAGCATTCAAACATTTTCAAACATTTACATAAAAAATTTCCGATTATATAATAAAAAACCATAAAATAACCAAAGTCCAACTATTATCGAATTTATTGATTTGTAAATGCTTGATTGTAACTTGTGAAAAATTAACATTGTATTCCAAAAAATTGAAGAGGATGAATGTGATATTGTAGATGGTTTAAGTTTTTTCAAAAGTTGTAAGAAAAGTAACTTTAGAAGAATAAAGGCTATACAAGTTACTCACTCCATTTTTATTTATTTTTTTTTTTTTTTTTTTTAAATTTTTAAAATTTTTAAATTTTCTTAACGGTTAATCGGTTAACCGTTATCACCAAAAATGCTAACCGTTATCAGATCAGTTAACCGCTATTTTTAGCAGATGCAGTTAACTGCACTGCTAATTTTTAACGGTACGGTTAACCGAACCGATAAAAGGCACGGTTATCGGTTAAACGGTTCGGTTATTTCGGTTCGGTTTTTTATGCACACCCCTAACCGTAGTAGCCATAATTAAGGCTATGAAAAAGAATTTAAATAAAAAAAACACTTTATGACGGAGTAGGAAAATAGAGGGAAGCTACACGACTTTACATGGTACAATAGTAGCAAAACTTTAAAATTGGCTTTTAATTGAGCACAACTGCGCAAATGCACAACATTACTCATCAATTCAAATAAATCTTTCACCTTTTACATTACATTACATACTAAATGGAAGTCACCAACCAAACTCTTTCCATTTTCCATAATTTATTTTTTACTTTTTTCTAATAAAAAAGTCCAAATTCCTTAATTTGTTTATTCTGAATTTTCCAAAACACAAGTAACACTCTTGCCGGAATGTCAACCGCAAACGAAGGATGACCTTTATCGAAAGAGGTTTTATCAAAACACAATTATCATCACTTTCCCATAAATTTTACCTCTCTTCCCTCTTTATCAGTCTCTTTTAGCAAGCTACAAAAGCAACCAAAAAACTTCTTTCACTCAACCAAAAAAACCTATCGTACTAGAAAACAAAAATATGGAAGCCAACCAACAACTTTACGTAGTGACGATCGGTGAAGGTCGAAGTTATGATTTGCATAGAATAGAAGAACCACGATCAAGTGTACCCCAATCACTTCCCCGACCTTTGTTACAAATTCGTACACCACAATATCCAGATTTCATAAGTTTTGCCGCGGTAGGCTCTCGCATTTTCATGCTCAGCGGTTCTGCCCAGAACCGTCGTCGTCAATTTGCCACTACTAACCAGGTTTTACCTTTGACATCAATACGTCGACATGTCAACCTGGTCCATCCATGAATGCATGCAAAAATTCCCATCACTTGATCACTCTCGGCAATAAATTATTTGCCCTGTCGAATTTATTAATTTCCGAGAATATGACGTTGAAGGCAGTCCTCGTTTCGAAATGTTAAATACAGACAATCTTCATCACGACTGGACTAGCCTTACTCTTCCAACTACTCTGATCTTGATGTTTCGAGAGCAGATGACCGCCAACTCGCATGAGCAACATCAGATGATTTTATCTTTGCCAGCGCGGCTGACTCGGGTACTTGGGCTTTTAACATGAACAACTTAGAGTTGATTCGCGTGAGTCCACACGGGTTACCCTTCTCTGGTTGTGCCGTGAAAGTACCCAATGTTTATGGGGCTTGTTGCGGGTACTCGATGAGATCTGGAAGGTTGTGTGCTTATCGATTTCAACTTGGTCACATCGGTCTTGTGATCGATGAATTTGGAATCGATGATTCAGATAGGCTACCCTCGTTGTCGCCCTCTCTTGAATCCTGCGACTCTTCTTTGCCGGTGGTTTTCAATGACGGTCGGGTGTATTTCGTCAATGGCGGGGTTGATGAGGCTGAAACGTACGATTCTCCGGCTGGAAATCAATACGTACAAATTTATGTCCATAGATTTAATCAACGACAAATCCTAAGGAGATGTAACCATATGAGGAGGGACGACGGCGAGGCGGGAAAAGATCTTAAATTAACAGCATTATGGAGCCGGTCATTTTTTGGAGGTCTAGCGTTTGACCCTTATGTTCAAGTTGCCGCCGCCTTTGCTATATGATGTCGGTTTAAGTCGTTATTAGTTTTAAGATTGTAGGTGGAATTGTTTGTTTGTAACGTTATAATTATGTCGTATCGTACTCAGTAAAGGTTTGTAACGTTATAATTATGCTTGGAAAAATATTGAGCAGTAGTCACATGACAATGTACAATCTACAATTATGCTTGGAAGAAATACTGAGGAGTGAGGAGTATTTCGTGTCGTGTAGTGAGATATTGTGAAGTGTGATTCATCCAATCATCATTACTCACATGACTACACTACCAGAAAAATAATCATTACTCACATGACTATTTTGTTAATAAATTTTTTTCCATGAGTGTAGTTTTTAGTGTCATACGGTACTTTATAATAGCGTCTCACAATTATTTAATACTCCGCATGACACAAAATACAACGCACCATAAATTTATTATGAGACCATTTCATATAAGTATTTTTCTTTGTATAATTATAATTATAATTATAATTATAATTATATAATCTATTTGTATTTACTTTTTTGGATTAAATAAACACTTCTTCATTCACATGTCAAAAGAAAAGAGAAGAACTAAATGGTTGAGAAGAAAGTATATATGTTACAAATTTGGCAAATTCTAAAATACAACGGATGTAAGAGTACGACGAGACTATAAATGACTAAAATCTGACCATTTTAATGTATAATATGTTTATATTAACGTTTAAAGTAATCACTTCAAGAGTTCAAGGACTCAAAAATTGCTCACATTAAGCGTTAAAATAGTCTATCTAAATGTTACAGTGGTCACATTTAGTTACTAATAGTCCCTCGTACGAGTGAATCCGTCTTACAATAAACTTCCTCTACAAATTTAGGGTCAAATGACTATCTTATGTAATGAATTTCTATACTAAATGAAAATATAATTTTATCATATTTAAAAAACTTATACTCTCTAATTCCGATATATTTTTCCAAATTTTGTTGCTCGTGAAGGACTACGTCAATTGACCACCTTTATCTCTATTAACATTTGACTTTTTTTTTTTTTTGATAGAAAATACGGAGTATATTTTTTTGAATTATACTCCATATATGTCAATGGCTAATGTAAAAATATATCTTAACAACACCTTGATTCATGAGGTGTCTTGAATTAATCCGTCAAGGGGGTTAATTGCACAATTGCTCAAAGTTATGAGTGGTTAATTACCACTTTCGCTGGTATAAAACTATATGGAATATTTAACAACAACTAGTGGTGCGACCCGTGAAATTCACGAGTCATTAGGAGTATTTTTTTTATGTTATTTTTGGACGGTTTTTATTGCTTGTGTTTTCTGGTGGCGCTCATGCTTAGCAGTCTGTTTATAGTGTAAACAATTTTTTGAAAGGTTATACATCATGTTGAAAAACATTGCTTCTTCTCATTATTGAGTGTGTCTAAAATGGAAAGAATACATGAAAACGGATTTGGGGAACAGGTCTTATAGTTTGAATTCAGCCGGAGGAAGCGCTTCAACATACTATTTGTCAAAGGGGTTTACTACTTTTGGTGCAGCGTGCAACAACAGCAACGGAACCGCTGGCAGTAACACCAATGTAGCGGCAACAACAGGGGCAGTAACAACAGTAGCAACGGAGTAACAACAACAACAGCGTTAAGGGACTGCAGTAGCAGCGCACAGAGGTAGTAGCAGCATGCAGGAACAACATCATCACACATCCAGCGACAGCAGCGCACAAGGGCAACAATGCAACGATATCAACCTGTGACAGTTAGGCATGTTAGCCTGCAAATTACTTTGAACCTCAGTTACAACAACTAATTAGGGGACATTCCTTTTTACCTCAGGAAATTTACTTAAACGTGAGGAGACACCGGTTGGGCCAAAAAGGTTCAACTCTTGAAGTTTACGATTCAATGTGGAGAAATCTTATTAGCTGATGATTTAATTATCAAACAACAAAACAGCCATATATTTGAAATTAAATAAACCAACTATAGGGAGAACAACACAATGGCAGTGACAACAACTGCATCTCACACCATTAACGATAGCAACAACAATGACAACGACAACAACACATACGGTAACTACAGCAGCAAGTGTTCTATATCCTGTAACACATAACATTACCTTTATCATGCGCAAGAGCTATTATTTTTTTTTTGTTCGGGTGTCTCTCAGAATGGAGAGAGCTATATGTTCACTTAAGAATATTTATTTGCACGTGCATCAAATTAATTTCAAAAAATCGCAGATTTTCAAAAACTGAGACATTAACTTCAACTTCAGTAGATGATCCCACGTGTTATGTTTTAGGCTCGTTAGTAAAACGTTACCTTTATCTCGTGGATTCACTCTCATTGACCAAAATACAAAAATTATGATGTAGTGAAATGTTACCTTTATCTCGTGGATTTACTCGCAATTTTCTCGGTTATTTTTGGCTTCGCTGG
The DNA here is from genome assembly GCA_023091065.1 of Dianthus caryophyllus. Lineage (NCBI taxonomy): Eukaryota > Viridiplantae > Streptophyta > Magnoliopsida > Caryophyllales > Caryophyllaceae > Dianthus > Dianthus caryophyllus. Next base: position 15,243,696 of record CM041527.1, on the reverse strand, counting down.
TTATCACTGTAAACAATGACCTTGTTATAAGAAAATTTATTTGCAGTCCAACTTTGTCACTTCAAACCGTGTCTTCAGTTGTGATTTGCCACTTTTTCCTAGACGCAACTGCAAATCAAAGATTTTCATTTGATAAATTACTGATATATAGAAAAAAAAACATTATTCAACATTATATCGTACAACAATACCTTCCTTTCATGGAGTCGCTCTCATTTTCCTCATCTTTTTATGGGGCTCATTGGTTGTGCCTGTAAAGCACAACCACCAGGTTGAACTTGGCAAGTTGGCAGGCACAGGTACACTCGGGGCACAACGTTATTGTCTCACTTGAAATGCAAATAAGGACACACAACATGCCGGGGTTGACGATGCTCGAAACTGAGAGTACGATCATCACTCTGTATGTTTCTGAGATAAGGCACCCAATTCATTTATTTGTAATTTTCAAAATCAGAATCTAATGAACTTAACACGGACATCAAAAGTTGTAAAAACCAATTTAGTGTCTGTAATAGAATATAGAGGATGACATCAACAGTCGCACAACATTTAGAAATTTCACGATTCATGTTGACGAAACACTCAGAATACTTGTGTGTTTGACAGAAGGCGTTACGGTCAGTAAGACCTTATTAAGCAGCACCATGCTAATGAACTCATAACATAAAAGTTCATAATATAGAAAAAAAAATAAAGTGCATTAGACAAAAGGACTTACTAAGAGCTTTTATCCAACGACAACCACCATCTTCAAGAATCTTCGTAGGAGGAAAAACCTCCTCGGCTTCACCACTTCTATACCCCAACAGTAGCGAATTTGAAATAGGTAGGCATTTTATTACTCGAGTTAGGACTCAAAAGAAAGTCTTCAGAATCTGTAGGAAAACTGACACTCATCTTAAAATGGGAAATACTCTTAGTTGCGTCTTGTGCCAATGAAGTGAGTACACCTCTGCACAATTCGCGGTCTGTTTATTTACAGGAGTAGTAACATGAGCAACTCAAAGCAATGCAACACAAGTATACTAAAATCCCCAGGGAACCAAAACATACAATAATACGGAGTAGTAAGTTAAAGGTCAACACTTTCAAATGAGGGTTAAGAGTTTAAAAGTTAAAAGCGGTAATTAACTGACCAGGCCAGTGATATTATGGACCACATCTCTATTGGAATGACCATTTTCCAGAATCAACCATTGTCCAGATAGAGCACTTCTAACATAGTAGAAGAATCTAATCGTTGTACCCCTGTAAGAAGGTGGTATACTGCTTGGCAAAATAGTTCGAACAATATCTGCGAACACACATTCCCCATGAACAAAATGCAAGCATAATATGAGGTAGTAATTTAAACATATAGCTACTAAAACTACTCGTAATAAGTTATTTAGCTACTAAAACTACTTGTAATAAGTTTGAATCAAAACGTCATATTCTCCTTTTTACGTAACGGGGAAAGTATTTTAGCTTATTAAATTTAGCGAAAGTCCGTTCGAACTTAATCAAAATATTCTAAAAATTGAGAAAAAGAAATTAAGAATCATCAAAAGAACAAATAATGATGTCAATTTACAAATACCTACAAAAATTGGTGAGATTTGGGACATGATTGCGTTTGATTGATTGTGTGTACACGACCCTCACCCAGAAATTACTCATTCTGAGATTAATTCAGTCTATCACAAACCAAAACGTACCTGACAGGTATAGCAAATATGGCAACCACGGCGAGCAAAAATAATTGACGGAGATGGTACCGATGTGAGGCAGAGTACGACATAGGCTCAACCACGATGACGGTAAACGCTGAATAATTGCCCCCTTGTTGAGGTGTGAGTCGAATGAAACCGTAAATTTAATTGGAAGTTGGGAATTTATTGCAGACAGATTGATTGAACGCCTTCTCAAATTCTCGAACTGTGGAACGTATGCAGGGAGATAGGAGATAGGTGGAAGTCAAATGAACGCATGATGTGAGGACTGAGGAGGAGAGGAATACTTGTAGAAAATTAAAATTACATGGATGTAATGGCCAAAGAGATAGTTACAACATACAAATTTTTGTTATCAGGATCTTTGGAAAGAAATCTGCAGCCAACATAGAGTACAACAGCATGGAATCCATTTGGATTGTCTATAAATAAGAAATGTCCACCCTGCGATCGAAAATAGCAAAATGCATATCTTAATACTTCTGTACTAAGCTAGTCAACTCATGCTCATAATTCATATAACGAATATGGAATGAGCGAGAGACGAAAAGAGAAACCTTATAATTTCACAGCGGACTTCCATCTGTTTACGTGCTTCTAGATCCCCTTGGTAGCTCATCCAATCCTCATAACCATAACGAAACGTAGTAGGCACCTTTGGTAGCTAATGGTACACCTAATCTGAAGAGAAAACATAAAAAGAATAAAAATATGTTATTTACTTTGTACCCCGTAACAGTTTTCACTCTATCAAAGGAGATGGTATGATCACCTGTCAAAAATTTCGACTCCTCTTCAGTTAGGGCACCTTACCTATTCAATTTAAAGTTTTCAATCGTCTATGAAGACCAAATTTGATTCAGTTTTACGCTGAGGATGTGGCCCAATAATATAGCCTCGTCACAAAAATTCCAAATACACCAACGACACAATCCTAAACAAATACGAGTACAAGTGAATGAAATTGATCGTACACCCAAAAGTACCATGTCTCATAGAATACATATATTTACATAGTGAACTAAAAAAAACCACAAATTAAAAAGGGAGTACCTAAGCAATCAATGATGAATTGATGACGGCGGATTGGAATTTGATCAGGTTCGAGAGCATGGGATGATAATGGAGGCCACTTTAGTGTGAGGTACAATAACACGGAGTGGTGAGCGCGATGTCTGATTCTTGGCCACCTTGTCCTACTGTTAAGATTCGCTTCAAAACAAACACTAAAGAGCAATTTTCCATGCGTTATTACATTACTTCCAAACGATCATATATATAACAAATATACAAAAAATTCAGAGGTTATAACTAAAGGTATACAAAACTATATAAAAATAATGAAAGTATTTACATAATTTATTGTACGTGGTATTGTGCAAAACTATATAAAAATAATGAAAGTATTGAACAGATTATAACTAAAGGTATACAAGGACCACTGCCGCCGCAACATGCCTAAAAAGCATGGGAAACCCTAAAAATGCTATGCAACACAAACACACTAACCCAATGCATAACACGATTGAGAAAAATCAAACGTGAAGGTCATAAGAAGATACCCGCTCAATATGCATTGGCCATGTAGTCCTTGTACACGGTAGGCATGGTTGCGTTCCTGTTCTGAAACAAAGAATTCCTAACAGGTGGAGCATGCTCAAGCACATTTATACACCAATAGCTGCCATCTAGTACTTTTAAAGCATCATTGACAGCCCGATCTGTGTCTCGTAGTGATGGAGCACAACGTGTGATTGTGTGAATGTTTCAGCTGATCCTTTATCATCCCCTTCTTTGAAAATGCCAGGAAGAGTATAGTATCTGACGATGTAAATATCAACATTGTCGGCCATGTTAAATGCACATCGCTAAGCACCCAAACGCACCTTCTTTTTGGTCAACACCTCTACTCCACTCCCGATCATAAATGTCATGGAGATTGTCTTTATAACAAATTAAGACCTGAATAATAGAAATATAACAATATAAACAAATAATGGGGTAAACTTTTAAAAAAAATGATGATACCTGTGTACACAACAATAGCACAAGAAATTTTAAAAACCAAAATAGCTAAAAAGAAAAGATTACTTAAACTAATACACTGCATTAGCGACAGAGGAATAATCTCTAAGGTGTTGAAGGCGTTGTTCAGCTGCGTCGTGGGCACCGCCTGAGATCTTCAAATGCAGCTTGCTGTAGCGCTCTGACCAAGCAGAATCAGCATCTCAGGCAATAAAACTTGGCACACTATTAAGCTTATGAAATTGTCTGACGACAAACTATTGGGATACATTCCGTTAGTGATAAAGAACCTGTCTCATTTGACAGAGTTGCAGATGAGCGTAAACCTGTTCTCGGGAACAATCCCTTCAGCAACGCATGCTTTGGAGCTTACAAATTGCTTTGAGTTATTACTTATTAGTGTGTGGATGAACTCGTTTTATATTACAATATGAGCAGCAGACCCACTGACCTGGCCATAGAGTTGATATTGATGTCTTTGATTTCATAATGTGCATTATTGAGCGTCGAAATTATAGAACACTCGATATTCCCCACACCTGAAATGCACAATAATGTACATAATTAAGTTTGCAATTTTTTTGGAGATTCCAACGACACTTTGATGGTCTTATATTGCCTTGAACTTCTCATTACATAACTCAAACTTAGATTAAGAGTAATGACCGTCCATAACCCTAAGAAATGTACAATGATGGATATCGGAAATAATTAAATAAATTTGAACTTTAAGTTTCCGTAAATTTATTGAGGATTAAAGAGTAAGGACCCTGAAAAAGAGAGATCAGTCATCAAATTCCTTTTCATCTTTCAATTACCCTTTATTATAAATTCTAGTATGATGCGGTGTAACTAACATTTCAGATCCACTTGTTTGGTATGTAAGCAAAGTTATCAAGTACTTTGAAAAGGAAAAACGGGTAGCAGAAATACCTTGTGTAAGCACATCTCAGGCGAGCGTGTCACGTGTTCTGATTTCAGTTTAAAGTAATAGTGAAGTTCCGGGTGGTGCGCTATCATTAAAACATTAGTCAATTTAACGTCGATTTTAGAAATTAATCATACAGAATAAAGCATTAACTTATACAAAGGAGCCAAGCAGATTTTGATGGACCAGAGAGAAATTAGGATCCTCTTACGGGGTAATCATCTATCGGGCTCATGCGTAGATCATCCTCAACATTTGAATAGTGGATGTTTTATTTCTTAATTGGTTACTCTGTCGCTACGTATAACCTGAAGGAATTAAAGTTGGGTAGCACCTCTTAGTTTAGTCGTAATCATCAGGATTCATTTAAGAGGAATAAAATCGATTGTTACTTATGGTATCCTAAGCCTCATCCGGTCAGTCTATGGGAGGGTAAGTAAGATGTACCCAACACGAATATTCAAAGGTAAACCGACAATTAAAAGACTGTTTCTTGATGACAATTAAAAGTTTGCAGTCGTCTAAAAAGATCAATTTTGATTCAGTTTACGATCGGAACGTGGGGCAATATAACCTCAACATGAATATTCAAACATAAACCGACAAAGGCATGAGCCCAAACAATTACCGATTACTGAAGTTGATTGTGCACCCAGAAAAACTCAATTCAATTTAAAGAATATTCAAACGCACACCAACAAAGACATAAATATTTACCTACGCAATCAATAACAATGACAGGTTGAAAGTCGATTGAAGTTAGCGAGCATGTATGGACCAATAGCAGAGGCCGATTGAGTGTGAAGAAAAGCAACACGGAGTCGTGACGCGTCCCTGAAACGTTTCGGCACGCATGCTCAAATAAAGGAAACGTAATATGAAATTAAATCATAGTAGAATTATGATTCAAAGTTTGAGAGTGAGAAAGTTGGAAGCTTACTTCTGATTTTTCCGTCATTTTTGTTGTTGCTTACGACTGCAAGTGTGAATTGATTGAAGAACCAATTGAATTGGGAGGGCATAGCTGATTGCAAAATATTTAAATACTCAACTTTTCATCTTTATGGAGTATGGACGTTGGTGGTATATGAAGTGAAAGGAGATGAAGATGAAAAGTCACTATTACGCTCAAAATTTGTTCTTCAAAGTCAGACGTGGCAAGGTTAGCTGAGGTGGCACAATAAGACGGATTTGAGGGCTTAATTTTGTGTGATGTTGAAAAATAGATTCTCTTTTAATAGGATATATAGATAATACAATCAATAGTTGGTTTTCCAATAATAAACCAATCTTTAAATAATCCCACAATAAACCAATCTATTTACAACCTCTTCCAATATTACACCCAACAACCGGTTACATGCTAAAAGCAATCCTTGATTGTTAAAGGAAAAGCAACATTGCATAACTTGCATTGTAGGAATGCCACCTAAGCGTTTTTAATTAGTTGTCTTTCCATGTAAAATGTGTTTGATTAATGATATTAAACTCATTAAGCCATTAACTACATGTAGTGAAATAATCATACTCCCTCCTACCCATATCTATTGTCCCTTTTGCCCCAATTTCTTACCCATCAAAATGTCCCTTTTGCTTTTCCCCATGAATTATTTATTATTATCTACCCCCAACTCACCCAACTATTTACCCACTACCCATTACTTTTTATTATTCTATTCAACCCTCTCTCCTATTATCTTACCCCTACCCATTACTTTTTATTATTCTATTCAACCCCATAAATTTTCTACTTTATCCCAAAAGGGACAATAGATATGGGTAGGAGGGAGTATGTGATATTTTAAAGTCAATAATTTAGTAGTTCAATTAATCTTATTTTTTTTTTGGGGAAAATGTAAGTCTATTTCATTTCAATAACCAAATACAAAACATTTTCAATACAGTCAAGGCCACTCTAACTAACTTAACCCAATACGAGTAAGCCAATCAGAAGTGGTATGCACCAATTCAACTTTCACTAAAATACAGAAACGCAACTTTAAACACCTTTTCAACCGAGCTAAAAGAATGTCAGGAAGCGCAAGACACCCCTCTATCCAAGCTTGGTTACGTTCCAGCCACACCAAATAGTGAAGGGCATGAAACATAGCGACAATACACCGTCTCCTGCACTTCTCTGTCAAATGCAATACATCCATCAGGTCATCCATAGTTCTGATCAAGGATAACCCACTCCATTGCAACATTCTACCCAAAACTAATTGAGTATATGTACAGCTCCAAAAAACGTGCTCATGAGTCTCTGGCTCTAAGCCACACATAGGACACAGACTGTCACAAACACCCCACGTAGCCAGTTTAGCCTTCACATTCAAAGCCTCTCTAGCAATCATCCAACTAATGAATCGATGCTTGGGCACAGACCAAGCATTCCACACATACTTATACCAGTGTACAGGAGGATACAATGTCCTACACAAGTTATAACCACTCTTAACTGAATAACCCCTAGGATCCAACAACCAATCCCCATTGTCATACCCAACAACCATTTTCACCTTAGCTTTGCAAATCATTTTCCAACCTCAAGAGACATCTCCCTTTACTTCATAATCAGACCAGTTAGTATTTTGTAAGTAGATGTGATTGACCCACTGAACCCATAACTTATCAGGTTGTGTATAAATCCACCATACTAGCTTGCCAACGATAGCCCAATTCCAACTGATGCTGTACTTCACTCCCAACCCTCATTCAGTCTTAGGGGCACACAGCTTTTCCCAACTGACAGGAGGTGTCCTCGAGTTGTCCACAGACCCTGCCCACAGAAAATTCCTGCAGATAGCGTTAATCTTATGTAAAACTCCTTTAGGTAACACGAAAACACCCATCCAATAAGTATACACAGTTGTAAGCACTGAATTAACCAATGCCAATCTCCCCGCATAAGATAAGTGTCTTGTACCAAAGCCTCTAACTCTATTCACCAATTTATCCACCAACACATTACAATCCTTCTTTGAGAGCCTCCCAGCAGTGATAGGGACCCCCAAGTATATGAAGGGCAATCTACCCTCCTTCACACCTGCAATCTGCAAAATATCTGCTTTCACACCATGTGGGACACCATTTAAGTAAGCATCTGTCTTGGAAGGACTCATACGCAACCCTGAGGCTGCAGAAAAAGTAGCAAAAGATCTCAAGAGCACCATTATAGACCTCACATCCCCTTTGCTAAATAGAAGCAAATCATCTGCAAACATTAAGTGGGATAATTTCAATTTCTTACACATTGGATGATACTTGAATCCCATGGTCTCAGTAGTAAAAGTAAGCACCCTACTAAGGTATTCCATGGCAATTGTAAAAAGTAGAGGAGATAAGGGATCACCCTGTCTTAATCCTTTTCCACCCTTAAAAAATCCAAAATTGGACCCGTTAAGCACCAAGGAGTAGCTAGCAGAGCTCACACACTCCATCACCAAATGAATAAACTTATCTGGGAAATTCAAAGCATGCATCATTTGAGCCAAAAAATCCCAGCTCACGGAATCATAGGCTTTTTGTAGATCAACTTTCATGAGAAACCTAGGAGAAACAGTCCTCCTGTTGTACAATCTCACAATATCCTGACAAATGAGTATATTCTCCACAATGTGCCTTCCCTGAACTAAACCCCCTTGAGTAGGAGAAACAATGTCCTTCAACACACCAGCTACCCTATTACACAAAACCTTGGTAATACAATTATACACGACATTGCAGCAGGAAATAGGCCTAAACTGAGTAACACTTGTAGGCCTCTCACACTTAGGAATCAAGGTGATGAGGGTGTGATTCATCTGTTTGAGTAACTATCCATTCTGAAAGAAATCAGAAACTGCAGAGCAGACATCTTCACCTACAATACTCCAAGCATCTCTAAAGAAGCCACTAGAATACCCATCAGGGCCTGCAGCTTTGTGTTTAGGAATAGAAAACATAGCATCCTTAATCTCCTTAGAAGAAACAGGAGCTAAGATATGCGCAGCATGATCCTCACTACACAAATTGAGGCGTCTGACAACCTCAATATTCACTGGAACAGTCGCAACTGGAGTCCCTAATAATTGCTCATAGAAGCCAAGAAAAGCAGCTTGCACACTATCAAGGTCCACACAAAGTTTTCCCTTCACATCCTCAACTTGCATCACTCTACTCTGACTGTGTTTACTCTTAAATTAATTAATCTTATTTTATTACAATTTAGAAATGTAAAGATATTAATTCAAGAAAATGATAGAACAAATGACATTTTAACAATATTAAGTTTTGAGAAAACCTAATAGACATATAATTATAACAAACGACGAACAAATGTGTTTCAAGGTTCATAATAGTACTTAAACATATTAAACATTTAATAATTTGTAGAGAAATACTCTAACTATAAAACCACTTAATTCGGCAAATAATTTCTTAAAATATAGTGTAGATCCCATAAGAGTTAACACTATTTAATTTTTATTTTTTTTTAATTAATATTTATGTACCACAGTCCTTCATACAACCTTTCTCATTCTCGTCAACTCGAACGACAATTTCCATTGGCCAACTACACCAACCTAGTCAATTCAACATACCTGAAACCCAAATCACAAAAAGCATCAACGATTTGTCATAGTTTAAGATCCAAAACTATAATTCTACTATAGATACAGCTCATCAAACTGAAAATTTTCAATATGAAATCTCTAAGATTAAATCAATCACTTTGTAGTACTCAATATTAAGGACAACATCAACAAAGCCTTAGAACAACAATCAACTGATATTGTCAGGTAACATGAATCATCCCCGGAAACTGTTGTAAACTACACTCAAACTATGTCCAGAAACTTCTTGTGCTAACACAAAAGTTGTCTAAAAAATAAAAGGTGGATTCTTTAACAAAACTCAATTTCCAATTTTCTATAGAGTATGTCTATGGTGAGGCTGCCTCACACCATAAGACATCATTAATTAGTCTATTGTACTTATAGTACACTCTCAAACACCTAATAATTCTCATCTCACTGTTATTATACCCTCTCACCCAAAATAAATCACCTACCTCCACTACAAACGCTTCAGACCACCGTCTTCCACCCCGATCTTGCTTGCTCCAACTCTTTTCCTCACCGAAATCAATTGCTGAAACCCGACAACTCATTCGAATATCAATTTCGATTCGACCACTGCACTTTTATTACCAACGACATACATGCAACCATTAATTTCCCCAAAATCACCATTAACATCGTTATCTTGCACTAACCACCTTGATGAGCGCCTAGACCCCATGATTACGATCTTCCCCTCACCAATGACAGCCTACAGGTTTTTTTTACGTACCTTGAAATTTCACATTTATTTTCCCCTTATAATCATAACACTCTTAAAAAAAATTCGTAACTGAAATTTTCATAGTAATCTTGCAAATGTAACTGAACTATTATTGAAAAGTAACTATTTTTATCACTATAAGTTAATATAAAAAAAATTCAGAAGTATATTTAACGCTACATTTGAAGTATAATAAGGTTACTTTTGATTAATTTGCTGCAAAATAAAAAGGTTGCTTTTAATCAATACTATACCTCGTTAATGATAAAATGAAAGGAAAAGATGACAAGAAGAAAGTTGAAAAAATTGGTATGATATGGATGTTCAGTTGTTGATGTTGGAAAAACGAAAGGTTTGATGTCGGTAATGGTTATAAAGAAGTATAGAGCGGACTCACAGGAGTGAGAAATTGGGTTTGATTCATAGATATAGAGTTTAATTGATTTAGTATGGGTAATTTTTAATTTGAATGAGTTCCTAATTGTGGCTGGAAATTTGTAAGGATGATGATGATGATGATGTTGATTGTTGAGTGTGAGGGTGGTGGTTGTGGCGGTGAGCCGGTGAGTAGTGTGGAATATTGGGGAAGTTGTTGCTGTAATTGTTGTATTATAATATTTGGGGGTAGTAATTTTAATAATGATGTGGCATTAATAGATTGTCTCATACCATGAGACAACCTTATTATAGAATTTGACTTTTCTATAACTATTTTTAACTTACAAATCTCAGCTAAAATTATAATGACTCACATATACCGATCAAAGGAGCAAAACTTAAATATGACTATATTATTAATTACAATGTAATTATAATTATAATGCTTAAAATGCAAAATTAGAAATTACCATCACCAGTAACAAAATTTTAATGGCACAATTTGCTTAGAAAGTGAAAACTTCCCAAATAAGGCAGACAGTAATGCAACACACACATTAAATGGCCAATTTTATTCAATTAAAATTCCCAAACTCTTAATTTTAGTATATTAAAATTAAAAAAATCTCTCTCCTTTCTCTCTCTGCCATGGCGAAAAAGAAAGGAGGAAGACCTCGAGTTACAATACAATCCAACTCAAAAAAATCTGATTCACTCTCTCAATCACGACCAGGTATTAGTGATACACATCATACTCAAGTCTCGACGGTCGCTTCTGTGACGAATGAAGTGGCGGTGGAGGTCGCTATGGATAGATCTGCTATTCCTATGGATCTGAATCGAATGGATATGGAACGGCCTCCAAGTCCAGTGGTGCAGCCAAGTAAAATCAGTCGTCTTCGATTGGAGAAGGAAGATGTTGAAGAGGAAGTGAATTACTGGAGGCGTTCGCTGGTGTGTTTCATATTGGGTGCAGACCCCCCTCCTGAGGTAATTTCTGGCTATCTCCGACGTGTATGGGCTGATTATGAGTACGATAAGATCTCTTTTATGCCAAATGGGGTCTTCCTGGTACATTTTACCTCAGATGATAAGATGAAGGAGGTGTTGGAGAAGGGGTATCACTTGTTTGCTGGGAAACCATTAATTGTGAAGCCCTGGACAGAGAATTGTAAGTTGATGAAGGATGATGTGAAGGAAGTTCCCACATGGGTCAGGTTGTATGGATTGGAACTGAAATTTTGGGGGGAGAGGTGTATGTCAAAAATCATGGAATTGGTTGGTACACCTTTGAAGCCTGATGCAGCGATGAGTCTTAAGAGTAGGCTGGGATATGCAAGATATTTGGTGGAGGTTCAGGTGGGGAAGGAACTTCCATCACAAATTCAATTCTATGATGAGATGGATCAACTTCAGGAGATACGAGTGGAGTATGAATGGAAGCCCATCAAATGTGAGCAATGCAAGATGTACGGCCATGAGAAGGAGAAGTGCAGAAGACAGGTTACACAACCTCCTAAGAAGGTGTGGAGACCAGTGACAAAGGAAGCTCCTAAGGTTGTGGATAAAGGCAAAAGGGTTTTGGACCCTGTAGCCACCACCCCAATCAAGAATAGCTATGAGTTACTAGTGGGTTTGAATGGAGAGGATGTAGGTCCTTCCAACAGACCTGTTACGTTTGTGGAGGTGTTGAATTCAGCAATACAGAAGTCTGTCACTAAACTGGGACCTAGTACCCAGGTTGGTGATGGATAGTTTTGGTGTGTGGAACATTAGGGGCTTTAACAAGCAGGCTAAGCAGGCTGAGATACTGCATTTTCTTGGTATTCAGCAAGTTAGCTTGTTTGGGCTCCTTGAAACTAGGGTGAAACCTAGTAACAATGTTAAAATTATTAGTAAAAAAATTCAGAATTGGGCTCTTGCTACTAATTATAGCCACCATAATGGTGGGAGGATTTGGTTACTTTGGAAGCGTACAATAGTTCAAGTTACTGTAATCAAGGTGAACGCTCAAATGATTCGTGGAAGATGTGTGATCCTAGGGTCACAAAAAATGTTCTGGGTAACCATATGCTATGGATACAATGATAGTAAAGATAGACAGATGCTATGGGAAGATTTAGGGCAGCTTAACCCTTTTGGTCCGTGGGTTGTCCTGGGTGATTTCAATAACATCTTGTATGGCAATGAAAGGCTAGGGGCTCCTGTACATAGATTTGAGTTACAGGGCTTTCAGGAGTGTGTCTATAAATGTGGCTTAAGGGATATAAAGCAGATAGGGAAGTTTTTTACATGGAACAACAAACAAGATGGTGATAAGAGGGTCTGGTGCAAACTGGATAGAGTTCTCGTAAATGATGATTGGTGTTGTGAATGGCCTGCCTCTTTTGCTGACTTCAAGGCTGAGGGTCTCTTTGATCATTCACCATGTGTGGTCAGAATGGGAGCTGTGAATACCCAGTTGAGAGCATCCTTCAAATTCTTCAATATGTGGACGCGATTGGCTGACTTTGAGGATATTGTGGATCAAGGATGGAAGAAGGAAATAGCAGGGGTGACAATGTACAAAATTGTCATGAAACTCAGATACTTAAAACCAGTATTCAGAGAGCTGAACAGGAAGAGGTTCTCTGATGTAGAACAGACTAGTGAGATTGCCACACAATGGCTTTATGAGCTACAGCGACAGATAGATGGAAACCCTGCTGATATGAGATTGAGGGATCTAGAGAAGGAGGCTATTAGCGCGGTAAAGGAAAACCAAGCTCGAGTACGAAGCTTTCTAGCTCAAAAAGCAAAGATGGAATGGATAGGTGAAGGGGACCTGAACACGGCATACTTTCATGCTAACTTGAAGATGAGAAGGAGTGTTAATAGAGTTCTGAAACTTAAAGACATGGCTGGTCAGCTATGTGAGACTCCAACAGATATTGAAAAGGCCTTTTTACAGTTTTATGAATCATTGCTTGGGAGCTCTAAGCCAACAACAGCAGTTTGTGAGGAGATAGTCAAAGAAGGCACCATTGTTACTCAGGAAATGAGTAACAGACTCATGAGGCCTGTCCAAAATGAGGAAATTAGAGAAGCTTTGTTTTCTATTCCTGTCAACAAAGCACCTGGGCCTGACGGGTACTCAAGTGCTTTTTATAAGAAAGCGTGGAATATTGTGGGAGGAGAGGTGTGCACAGCAGTAAAGGATTTCTTCACCAATGGTCAGATGTTGAGGCAGATCAATGCCACCTTGGTAACCCTCATACCTAAAACTACTAACCCTCAGTCTGTCATGGAATTCAGACCAATAGCATGCTGCAACGTGTTATACAAAATTATTTCTAAGGTGTTGTGTGGAAGACTTGCAGAACTACTACCACAAATCTTGTGTGAGAATCAAAGTGCTTTTACAAAAGGAAGGTCCATACTTGGAAACATCCTGATTTGTCAAGACCTTGTGAGACGTTATAAACGTAAGTCTTGCTCCCCAAGGTGTATCTTTAAGATAGACCTGAAAAAGGCTTATGACTCGGTGGAATGGGTGTTTGTAGAAGAGCTTTTAAAGTATTTAGGGTTTCCTGCACATTTCATAGACTTGCTGATGAGTTGTGTCCAGACCCCTACTTATTCTTTCCTGATGATAAATGGTCAACAATTTGGTTTCTTGAAGGGAAAGAGGGGTCTAAGACAAGGGGACCCCCTTTCTCCTCTTCTTTTTACTCTATGTATGGATTACCTTAGTAGAACACTTAAGCGTATTGGCAGATGCAAGGGCTTCAAATTTCATCCTATGTGTAACTCAGTGCAACTGAATCATCTCTGCTTTGCAGATGATTTAGTTTTGTTTTGTAAAGGTCAGCTCCCATCAATGCAGTTACTTTTGAGGGGTTTTGATATTTTTTCCATGGCCTCTGGGCTGGAGAGGAACAACAGCAAGTATGAATTCTATGCTAATGGGGTTAAGAAGGAGGTGATTGATGAGTTTAGACGACAAACTGGTTTTAAGCTTGGGGAGTTACCCTTCAGATATCTTGGAGTACCTGTTTCTCCAAAAAGGCTCTCTGTTTTAGAATGTGAAACTCTAATTGATAAGATTGTGAGTAAGATGAAAGGATGGGGGGCTAGGAAGTTGTCCTACATGGGGAGACTGACTCTGGTCAAAGCAGTCTTGAACACACTCCACTTGTACTGGGCACAGATTTTTATACTACCTGTGGCAGTGATGAAAAGGGTGGATAGTATTTGCAGAAATTATTTGTGGGAAGGTCAGGTGCACCACAGCAAGGGATGTCCCATGGCATGGGAGGATGTTTGCCATGATAAGGAGGCAGGCGGGCTAGGGATAACCTACAACAAGACATGGAACCAAGCCGCAATTGGTAAACTAGCATGGTGGATTCATACAAAAGCTGATCACGTGTGGGTTAGATGGGTACACCATGTGTACCTCAAGAGCTCTGAATGGCTGGATTATCAGCCCTCGTTAAACTCAAGCTGGTGTTGGAGGAAAATATGTTCCGTGAAAGAAACGATAAAAGAGGGGCTGCTGAATGATGGCTGGATCACGCAGTACAGTGTGAAGGCTGTGTACGAGTGGCTTCAAGGGGAATAGGAAAAGCAAAGCTGGGCTGTAATGGTGTGGTCAAGATACAACATTCCTCGACACATGATGATAGCGTGGTTAGCAGCAAAACGGAGGCTGGGAACCATGGACAATTTGGTCGGTCGAATTGCAAATGACAAGGTATGTTTTCTTTGTCAGATGGATGATGAGGATGAGCAGCATCTTTTCTTTGAATGTGTGGTGAGTAGGCTGTGGATACAACGAATTCATACGTTTGTTGGTATGCGTGGAGATAGACTGGCAGACTGGAGATTACTGTGCAAGTCCAGGAAGGGGTCGAAATTTCAACGTCAAATTTATCTTGCGTTCGTAGTAGGTGCAATTTACTATATTTGGCAGAGTAGGAATGAAAGTCGAATTTATAATCGTATTGCTAGACAGGATATAATGTTTAGACATCTTTGTGAGGAGATTAGATATCGAGCAAATTGTATAGCTTCGAACTTAAAGTATAGTGATCGAACGTGGTTTGATAACTTGTATAGACGATAGGTCTTCTACTAAAAGTAGGGTGTACAAAAACAGTTTTGATATTAATGATATTTACCTATTACCAAAAAAAAAAAAATTCCCAAACTCAGCCAAAGTTTACATCTTTTTGCAATTGATAGTCAAAACAGCAATTTCACAATTCAAAAACATACACCATAATCACACAACACATGCAAGAAATTGAAAAACAATAAATTTAACAGTAATTGAATATAAATTTTGAAAATTTTCAAAAATTAGTAATTTATTCAACCCAAAATTTCACACCTATTTGAAATTGAAAACCAAACATTGGTTGTTAGTAAACACTCGTGTAATACACGGTTATTCCAAAAATATTGTTTGTTGAATGTTCCTACTTGTCTGAATATTTTATTATGAATAAACGATTATTTACTTGATTTGAAATCGTAATCACTTCTAAATTTGTATTAAAATAATTGTAGAATTTTCACGTGACCATAAAACTATACTTTTAAGCAGATTTTAAAATGACAAAGAATTTACCTTTAATTTAAATTTATCATAAAGGAACAACAACTCATCTAAATTAGGAATTGAAGCTTAAAAAAATACCATAAAACACAACTAATACCATAAAACATAGATTTTGCGGGCTCTCGCAACTTACTAAACCTAACTCGTCAAATACGCGTAAGTCTAGTTTCAATTAGGCTTTCGATCTTAAATCAAAACTACCAAGATTCAATTCAATTTAGGCGTCCCTAAGTTCAATTGATATTATAAACGGGTAGGAAGAAATCAACTTGCACAAGTTCAATCAATTAAATCAATTAAAACATGTTCCCAAATCAATAATCACAAATCACCCTAAACCCTAATTAGAAAATTAGCTATGCATAATTGAACTAAAGCAAAATAATAATTATTAAACATGATAAAAGAAAAGCAATTGAAATTAAACCTGAAATTAATCTTGAACTAAAGTAAAGATCCAATCTTCCAACTAAACTAATTATTGAGAGTTTTAATGAGAGAAGAAACTAAGTCTAAAACTAAAGTTGTAAAAATAAAGCATAAATTTCAGTCTAGGTCGAAAATAGGTATTTATACCACTTTCCAAAGATTAACTCGGAAAAGAATCAAAAACCGACGTGAATTAACACCCCAGCCGGTCGGCCGGCCACCGGCCAGACCAGACCGGCCGGCACATCACTTTGGGTCGGGCCTGCTTCAATTCATTTGGGCCATGTTTGTTGTATGGGTCTTTGATCCATTTCGTCTTAACTCGTATCCCGAGCTTCCGTATAAGCTCGAGCTTGGTCTTCTGCCCTCGGTACTCGTACGTGCTCCACTCGACTCGGGTTTTGGCTCAGAACCGCCAAAACCTGCAAAATATAAACGAAAACAGCAGTACCGCAATAAAAAGCAAATAGATCATAAAACAATAATAGTCTCGACTAAAAGTAAGCTAAATGCAACTAAACCGGGGGCATATAATCTATATAAAATGCACACATCAAACTCCCCCAAACCAAACCTTTGCTTGTCCTCAAGCAAACTACCCAAGTATAGCACATTCACGAGGACAAACTAGTACAGAAAATCACAACTCAAAGTCACCAGCATCGTCGTCTCATACAAAAGTGAATCAAATCAATACTTGCTTCCTCTTCAATAAATTAAAGAGTTAGGGAGTGAACTGAACAAATAAAAGACGGCGGAACATTATAACGTAAACTCCATGCAAAGACTTTCGACCGTATGCATCCACTAAAACGCTGAGACTATAAATAATCTCACAAACATCGACACTAGGAAAGCTACTAGAACTAAGCATGTCGTCACCCAAAATGTCTCAAAATCACATCGAGCGAGATTTCCAAGGGTTGTAATGTTAGGCTCTGGTTAAGAGAGTAAAAAGGTGGTAAACGTATTGGGAAATGTGGAGCTCAACGGCGTACAGCTGCATCTAAAATCAACACTCACATCCCAACAGAAGTCCTCCTCAACCACATATCAAAATCAATCTCAATTCCCGCATAAGAATGATAAAACATCGCTTCCAACTTAACACTTCCGATCTTTTTATTGAATTACTCAACATATGTACAAACCAACTCTTTCTTTTGTTTTCTCTTTTTCTTTCCCTTTTTTTTTTCTTTTCGACATATTGTGTTTTTTTTTTTTTTTGAAATGAAATAAGATCGGGTAAAACTTGAATTCCATAGGAAAGAACAAAATTAACGGGAATACTCACATAACATCAACCCTTAACTCCAACTCACATAATAAAAAACCACGGACTTAACCCACTTCCTTCCCAACCGAATACTTCGTGAAAACATGAAATCCCTAATGCAACTGATCAGCCCGGGTAGGATAATTCTGGAATGTAGCTCAATATATAACGTGACTCAAGAAAAATAGGCTACAAAGGTTAGGACGGACTACAAAATGAGGGACCTGAGTCTAAAGGGTAGAAAAGTAGGCCATTTGGCTATGTGGAGTTAAAATAATATCAGTAACCCAAATCAAGTACCTCTTCGTGCAATGCTCGATCATTTAAGAACAAGAAGGCTCAAACAATGACATAGATTCAAGTTTTCATTTCACTAGTACGAGTATATACAATGTCAAGTGGATGGGTAGTCTAAGAAACGCGCCCCGTCTACGTCACATGTCCCTATGTCAAATATAAGTCAGTCTAATCAAATCACCTCAAGGATGAAAGGAAAGGGTAGGCAAAGCATATCAAATCAACACAATCAAGAGACTCAATTAAGCGACTAAGAGCGTATCTCAAAAGACATTAAAGCTAATCCTGCACAAAAGGTTTCTAAGACGACCAAAAAGACTCAAAGACTCGTATTTTTTGTATTTTATTTTATTTTATTTTATTTTTTTTTGATTTTTATGAATAATGCACACGAAAATAAAAATGCAACTAAAGAGTGCGAATGTCGCTTCCTCCCCCAAACCAGAATCACACATTGCCCTCAATGTGGAAAACAGCATAATCACAAGTAGCAGAAAAGAGGACGTATAATAAATAAGGTAGGGAATTAAAGAGAGAAAAAGAGGGAAAAAGAGTAAAGAAGGCTCACATTGTCACGAAGAAGCTCCCCCAAACTGAAGCGAAACAAGGAGTGTGGCTAAGAATCCACGAACGATAAGCAATATATCCTTGCTATGAAGTACTTCGGAAAAATATACGTCAAAAGGGTGAAATGTAATAGCAGAGAGGGGAAGGGGGACCGGCCGGTCGGCCGGCTGGGACCCCAATTTTCGATTTTTTCGTGTTTTTCTGCGTTTTTTCAAATCTGGGCTACGGCCCCGGTCCAAGCCTGGCAGCCGGGAGGCCGACTCTAACCTCCTACGAAACTCCATCTCAAAAATTCTAAGTACCAAGATCGTGAAGTACCCTGCACGCTAAATCAAATTATGAGACCCTTATCCTCACACGCTCAATAAAAGCTAAAAATGTCAACAAACAAAGCAAACCAAAGTACAATTATTACAAACGTCATCGGGTTGCCTCCCGAAAGAGCTGGTTTTTACGGTCTAGCACGACCGTCTTCAAATCTCAAGTCAAATCATCATAAGCTTGCCAAGGTCGCTGGTTACTCGCAACCCGTTCACTTGTCGTAACTGCATCGGGTCTCCATAGAACACTACCTTCTCGAGGTAGATTATCAAAGCTCAGCACGAACGGGACTCCATCTCGGAACGGCTCACCATATCTCCCTCGTGCTCCAGGCGACTCAACCGTGGGGCATGCATTTCCATCGCTAGTATCGAATAGGTCGGCTTCCAACAGCTTTCTCTCCCCCAAACCAGTCATGCAGCTGTTCATCGACGAACCTGTACAGGGAGAGACAACAGGAAAGACCTCCAAAGTGTTTCCAATGGAGTGAGACGGAGGTATAACATCAATAGCACAAACCGACTCTAATTGCATAGGCGACCGCGGGGTACTCGACTGCGTATAAGACAACTTTTCACCCCTCACCGAGAACGTTAAAGTCTTATTACCCACATCAATAACAGCACCCGCAGTATGTAGGAAAGTCCAGCACTACAAAATCTACGGGGGTAAAGAACTTTCCTACCCGTACCGGAACGTCTTCTAGGATACCTAGAGGGTGTTAGACTGAACGATTGGCCATTTGTAGTTGAATAGAAGTGCAACCCAAATTAGTCATATTAAGCTTTTGACACAAACAGAATAAGGGATGACACTAACACTAGCACTGAGATCACATAATGCATTATCAACAGTATAATTTTCAATAGAACAAGAGATGGAAAATGTCCCGGGGTCACTAAGCTTGGGGGGTGAACGACCGTGAAGAAACGCACTACCCGCCCCCAGAAAAGCTACAGTCTCAACATCATCAATGGACCGCTTCCTAGTCAAGACTTTTTTCATAAACTCAGCATAAGCAGGAATTTCTCTAATTAAATCAATAAAAGGAACGTTTACCTGCAAACCTTTAACGATCTCAAAGAACTTACTAAAGTGGGAATCCACCTTAGCTTGACGCACACATCCCTGAAAAGGAAGCTTGATTTGAATTTCCTGCGTCTTGTCCTCAGAAACATCTCCCGTAACTCGTTACCGTGACTGCTGCTCAGTTGGCCGGTCCCAGACCGGCTGGCTCGTCTTCCTCGTATTTTCTGCCTCGGTTGTCGTCCCGTCTTCTTCCCCATCACCTACAGCAGCTTCTTCCCTCGACTCATCTGACCCGGGCATCACAGGACCATCACAGACTCTTCCACTACGCAACTGGATCGCATTCACATGCTCGACATTCTTCGGTTGGTCGCCCTGCGGAGGTAGTTGCCCCTTTTGACGGGTTGCCTGCGATGTAGCGCGATTTAGGCAACCTGCGATTTAGCGCGATTTAGGTCAAGGGATGATGATCGGAATGAGTAGGAAATCACACATGCTAGGGATAAAGCTCGGCCTCTCGGTCTTAAGCTTCCTTTAGGTCTCGAATGCGGGCTCTCGCTACTTACAAACGAGGGTCCTAATGGTTAGTCTCGTGCCCCTCCTAGAACTAGGCTTTCGTTCTTAAGTTCAAGGATGCTAAAAACTCGCTGAAACTTGATCAAGGAATCAACAAGCACAATCAAACAAGACAACCAAAACATGTGCAAAAACCTAACTCAAGAGATTATCAAAAACGACCCAAACAAGCACCCATGATTCACCCTTCTCCCTAGATAATGAAACTACACTCACACATGATAATTACGATAACAAAAGCAAGGGAGAAGAATGAAAACATGATTAAGAATGACAAGAAATGAAATGACAATCAAAAGGGAGAAGAAATACAATACCAAAATCAGAAAAATCAAAGGAGAAATGGATGAACAAAGCCAACGATTACCAAATAGATGATCAAAACAACGTAATTCGAGTCGGGAATTGAAAGTACAAAATTTGAAAAGTACGAAACCTAAGGTTTTTAGAGAACAAAGTTTAGAGAGTGCCTAAAATGCTGTAAAAAGTTCAGAGGAAAAATATAAGCGAAACCCCTTTAAAATAGACGATCAATTCAAGCACACGAGGAGTCGGGACCCGTCCCTAGGCTCCGGGATGACCATCCCGACCGGGACCACCACCATCTCGACTGGGAGAAGTCTGTCCCGTAGTGTTCAGAAAAATTTCAGCTTTGCTCCTCTTTTTGGCACTTCTTTTACTTAGCTTTATTTTGCTTGTTTGTCGTTCTAAGGTATAGGGACGAGGCCTAGGTGTAGGGACGAGGTCTAGGATGATTTTGTCAGCTTCAAATCCCGTCCCATGGTCCCGGGACGCCTCCAAACATTGAAACGTGGCTCGTACGCAACCGAAACTGCACGAAACCAACTCGAAACACTTCAAAACTTCACGAAACTTTACGAAACTTCAAGAAACCTCCCGACCAGCATCCTATACTCCAAATAAGCGCGTTTACCTACAAAATAGACATAAAAATGCAGCAAAGCCAAAACGGAGAGAAATAGGAAGCGAAATGCAAGTAAAAGCTCGGGAAATGCAAAGAATCGCTCGTGAACAAGGGGGCTATAAGTATATAAATAAAGGACACATCATAGAGAAGAGCAGTTTTCTCCAGAGGGAAGAACTTATTATAGAACGCTAGGATCAAAGAACCCCAATCTGTAACCCCTGCGGCGTTTCTATCAAGAGCAGTAAACCATCGCTTAGCTTGATCCCGTAGAGAAAAGGGAAAAAACATCTCAGGCAACTGAGCCTGCGTGATACCCGTCGTCTTCATCGTAGAACAGTAGTCACAAAAAGTAACAATGTGACTATGCGGGTCTTCAGTAGGCGCACCCCCAAACTGCTAGTTGCGTTGCACGAAATTCCTCGTACAAGTATTCCACAGTCTCTGGATCTTTTGCTTCAGCGAGTTCCTTGAAGAATTTGCGTGTTCTGCGAAAAGTACGCTCAGGTTCAGAATCAAACGGGAGTAATTCCTGAGATGACCTGCGCATAAGAAAACTACAAGGAAACTGTATGCAACGGTCTCAAGGAACTAGTGTTCCTTGAGACTAGAGAAATAACCTAAACTAAGCAAAAAAACACTAGCCTAACCGTTTCCCCGGCAACGGCGCCAAAACTTGATGGGGCTAAGTCGTATCACCTCAATCAAAAATAAACCTACAAAACAACTAACTAGTAGCTAGCAGCAAACAAGATCGAATCCACATGGAAACGGTGTAGTTAAAGGATTGCTAAGTCAAACTAGGCTATCTCAAGGGTAATAATTGGTGTTTAGGAATAAAGACTGATGAGGCTAAAGTCGTGGTCACCTATCAAAATAAACCTAAAGTCAACTAACTAGGTAGCTAGTGGCAGTAGGGTCGAATCCACAGGGAGAAGGAGTAGTCAAAAGGATGCTTAGTGATCTAGGTTAGTCTCAAAGTAACAAAAGTCGATGGTTTTGAAAGTCTAAACTAAGAACGATAAGCAAAAAGGTATGAAAAGAGTATGAGAGGGAGATTAGGGCATCGAGATCAATGTGACATAGATTCAGGAACTCAACTCAGAAGGAAGTACAATCAATTGAAGTCATGCAAGTGATTAGGTTTAGGAAAACGCTCTCTCGAGTCAATTTTAACCTTAAGCAAGTTTAGCGGGCTCTCGCAACTTACTAAATTCGACTTATCAATTACCGTGAGTCTAGTTTCAATTCGGCTTTCGATCTTAAACTGAAACAACCTAAATTCAATTCAATAAAGGCGTCCCTAAATTCAATTGATAATGAAACGCGTAGGAAGAAATCAAACTGCACAAATTCAATCGATATATGCAATTAAAACATGTCCTGAATCAATCTCACAATCACCCTAAACCCTAATTGAGAATTAGCTAGACATGATAAAGGTTGAAACAAAACAATTATAATAAGAAGACATAATGAACGAATAACAATCAATTAAACCTGGAGTAATCGGGAATTGCAACGTGAAAGATCGAATCTTGCTAGTAATTTTAAAGCTAAACCTAGGAGTTTTTGAGAGTTCTTTTGAGAGAAAGCTAATTCTTTTAAAAGCAGTAAAGGTAAATGAAAAGATAAACTAAACCTTAACTTCAAGTTGTATTTATAGGCCAACGAAAATCCGGATAAAAAGACCAGCAGAACCGAGCGGTTCGTGGGTGAACCGATCGGTTCAGGGGGTGGAACCGATCGGTTCCCATCTAAACCGATCGGTTCTAAGCATGTCAGCAACTTCCAGCGAGTTTTAGCCTTGATTCATGTATCCTGAACCTATAGGTTTGCTCTGAACCTATAGGTTTGACGTCCCAAGTTGTCATATTGACTCCGAATCAACTCTCGGGCTTCGAAGACACGATACTCGTAAATGCTCCACTAACCCCAGGTTTTAGCTCAGGACCGCCAAAACCTGCAAAATATGAATAAAGAGCAACAGTATCGCAATATAAAGCAAATAGCTCCTAAAATAACAATGAAATTGAATAAACGCGAGCTAAATGTGACTGAACTGGGGGCATATAAGCTATATAAATAACATACATCAAACTCCCCCAAACCAAACCTTTGCTTGTCCTCAGGCAAACAGTGTCGAAGAAAATCAAAGTGTAGCTAATTTATCACGTTGGCATCTCAAAGTTGACGACCCATACACATGATCTTACAAACCATAGTCTATTTCACCAAAAATAGAGCACAAGTCTCAACCATTCACACCAACATCGTATTACCAGCTTCTCACGCTTTCACAAAAAATAAAACTTACGATAATTGAATTCAAGCAAGGCCAACCATTCGAACCACTTTCCATTCCACCTTTCTTTCCACATCAATCCATTTTTTTTCTTTTCCTTTCTTTCCCTTTTTTTTTTCCTTCTTTCAAATGTGGAGCATCCCTCGTATGTTATACCGTTTAGCTTGACATTCATTCGGCAAAGATCGCGCTCGGGTACACATATTTCCTTAAGGGTTACATCATTGCTCATACTCCCGGTCACAGCCAAATTCATGGCCATTGTGGTTACTCAAATCAATGAGTCCCCTCCGAAAGCATCGAAGCATTGCTCCAACATTATTAGCATCCATCCATTCAAACCACATACTGTTGGGGTTAGTGTCCTCCACAGTAAGTGCAATAACATAAATAAATCTCTAAAGGTACAAAGGGTACATTTTGTATTTAATCAGTTGATTAACGTTTATCAATAACGGTTGGCTTGCTAGATAAGTTTGACGTTATTGTCATACAGATGGCGGTGATCAACTGGTCCCTAAGAGTCACACCTAAAGGATGTGTTTGAGAAATATGATTATTTGAGGAAATGATCATATTGATGCCTTACTAAATAACTAAACAGTTAGTTAGTGTTGTTGACTAAAAGGTTAGTCAAATGTGACTAAAATGTTAGTCAAAGTGTGATGATATTACTGACTAAAATGTTGGTCAGTGTAATGTTGGTACGGCAATTTAATACTGATTAAATAATTTTAGCTGAGGCGAATTAAATATAATTCGTGAATTGAATATAAAATGTTATATTTAATTGTCATATATAATGCAAGCTAATTAAATATAAACCGTTATAATTAATTAGTAAATTATGAATATAAGGATATTTATAATATATTATAGTCGGTCCATACAGATGACACTAGTAATAAATTGCATTATATTATAAGCTAAAATGACTACGAGAAAAGTGTCTAGGTTCATTATGTCCCGATACACTTTGTTTCTTAGTCAACAAGTAGAGTATTTGAGGAGAACTTAATCTCCCCAAATAAACCCTAAAGGCCGGCCAACTTAGGAGAGATTAGGAGTATATTAGTTTTCTATTTCTACTCTAATTTTTCCTTAATTTTGATGATCACAATTACAACACAAAATCTCAAGAAAAGAAAAATAGTTTTCTCTCTAAAATTTCTAGCAATTCAAGGGCATATCAAGAACACATCTTGGGTGAGATAATTAGGAGATACCATAATTTTGGTATTGATCTTAGGCCAATTCATAAGGATTAAGAGGTTAATTCTTATTCTTTTACTATATTTTGCAATTTCTATTTATGACTATTAATCTTATAAAGTTTTTCATTATAATCCTGTGGATTTTAAGGTCTATATACGGATATAAACCTACAAGTGGTATCAGAGCCTTAGGGCACATGAAATTTTTATAAGGTTTTCATAAAAAAATTGAATTTCGTATGTTTATTAATATATTTGGCCGTGAGTTTGTTAATTGTTTAAGTCAACTTTTATCAACTTGAATTAATTGAATTGATTTTGGTTTTGTTGATTTTGCCGTAAAAGTTTGTGAATTGCTTAAGTCAACTTTTGTCAACCTTAATTAATTGGACATGTTGTTTTTGTTGATTTTGCCGTAAAAGTTTGTGAATTGCTTAAGTCAACTTTTGTCAACCTTAATTAATTGGACATGTTGTTTTTGTTGATTTGCCGTATGAGTTTGATAATTTTTGGCTTAATTTGGTCTATATGATTCATATTTATCAATGTTTTAAGATGTTAAAACTATAATATATGAATTTGTATAAGTTTTGATTTAATACCGATTGAATTAAAACCTAAAAGGATCAAATTTTTGTATGTTTATGAACATATGAGTTTGTTAATCATTAGATCTATATGTTTAAGTTGTTTAATTTAAAAGGTTAAATTGTATTTCTTAAGTCAATGTTTAATACGGATTAAAATTGAGTTAGTATTGATCTAATAATTAGCATAATCGAATTAAATCAGTTTAATTCATTTTAATGTTGTTGGCCGAATTAGAAATTGTTTTTGGTAAATTTTTTTTATTAATTTTAATTATGGCCGTGTACTTCCAAATTAAAAAAAAAAAAAAATAAAAAAAAAATTCGGATTTTATTTTATGTTGGCCGAAAGTTTTGGTAGTTTTTATTTTTGGAAATTTATATTTTGTTATATTATAAAGATAATATATTTTGTGTTATTGTGAAGCAGTTCATAATAATAATGATACCTAATATTTTAAAGAGGTTTAAGATATCTTAAGATCTAATTTATGTTATAATGATAATATAAATTGATTTTGGATTATATTTTTGATTAAAAGATATTATGAACAATTAAGGAATTGTTGCATAATTTTAATCATTTAAAGGGTGGTTTGGATTTAATCAATTGAATGCATTGGTTTTATTTATGTTTAGTTGATGCTTTTTTGTGAATGAATGGTTTGAATGGTTTAATTTCACGCATTAATTATTGTACAAACGGTTGTAATTTACTAGTGTGGCCTTAGAAGATTGTGTTTTCGTAATGAAGGAAACACAATTTTGGTTGTATTTTGAGATCTCGAATCTCCAATTTTGTAATATTTTTAATTTTGGCATATTTTGAATTAGAATGTAAATAGGTTTATTTTGTAATTCAAAAATTGTAATTTTGAGAAGATTCAAGTTGAAGATTCAAGATGGACTCCCACTTTAAAGCCCAAGATGAAGAATGAAGACAGCTTAGGGTCCATGAATGGATTCCACTTTGTAATTGTCTTTATTTTCATAGGGATAGGCCACACTAGGTGTTTTTCTTTTTGCGTTTTATTTTACCGTTTTTATTGCATTCACGATAGTTAGTAGCATCATATTCCGCCTAAACTAAACCAAACCACCTAATATGCATGAAAATGGATCATATAGTTGCATCCTAGATTATAGACATACGGATGTCATTTGTTTAGAGCTATCACCTCAATTTAATCATTCACGATAATGCTAGATATTAGTTCACTTAAAATGAATTAAAATGAGTTGATGGGATCTTCCTCTAAAACTGAAATTGAGAATTAGTCTTTATAAGTCGAACCACTATGAATCCCTTCTTCGTCGGTAGGCATAATATGACCCCTTCTACGTTGGGTAAGTAGTGGCTGTCGACTTAGTTTATCTCAACATCGTGGTTCGAGTAATATCTCGAAGGTATGGTGGACTAATAGATAGGATTTACTGAAATCTATCGACCAAGAATTCTAACAGTAGAATTAGCTAAGCAGTTGGCTTATCAATTTATAGAAATTGAGTCTTGGGATCGCTTATGTAATTCTCGAGGAAGGTCGATTATATAAGTGCACGAGTCATTGCATTAAATCGTTATTGTTTTATGACTTAAACTTTTAAAACCATGATTTCTTATCTTTTCTCTTCTTCTTCTTTCTTTTCACAGTTTCGAATACGTTATATACAGATATAACTACTATAACAAATGGCTGTCCGTACAGACGAACCAATGCCGAGTGCCACACTAATGCGAGAATCATGGCTTAGAATTTTAATGGGCACCATGAATCAGTCAACTCGACTGAAAAGTGATGGGTCCAATTTTTCTGATTGGGAGGCCGCATTTCGGAATGCTGCCATTGCTGACGGTAAGCTCAAGTACTTGACTAAGCCACCGCCGGCTCTACCAGCTCCCGATGCAGAAGAAGCTGAAACTTTTGCTTACAACGATTTCATGATGGAAGCGGGTGCGTTACAGAACGTACTCATCTATGCAATGGAACCCAATTTGCAAAGACGTTTCATTACCCAAGGTGCAAACAAGGTTTTCACCACCCTTACTAAGGAATTCTCGAAAGCTCCGAGAATTATGAGTTACGAGTATACTACTCGTTTCTTTGAAGCTAGACTCCAAAAGGGCCAACCGGTTGGTCCACACCTTCTCGCCATGATCGAGAACGTTGAGAAATTGGAGGAGCTTGGTTGCACGATCGATGAGAAGATCATCATTGATCGAGTGCTTATTCTCTTCATGATGGGTATGCCCTCTTTAGGGCAAACTATTACATGAATGACATGCGAGAAAAGTGCGCATGAACTACATTCACTCCTCGCATGCAGGAGAGTGATGCGAAGTTGAGTGGGAGCACGAAGCAAGATGTTCTCATGATTGGGAACAAGAAGGCTAAGGGTAAGACTCCGGCTAACCTAACTGTAGGGAAGCCGAAATTCAAGAAGCCGATGGTTACTAAGAGTGGGCCTGGGGAGTCTAGCAGTAGCTCACAAGGCAAGGCAAAAGCAAAGCAGAGCATGGAGTGCCACCATTGCCACAAGTCTGGGCATTGGAGGCGTAACTGTCCGTGTATCTTTGAGGACATAAAATCAGGCCGCGTCGGCTCTGTTGGTATGTCTTCTTTTATTCATATGATTGAGATTAACCATGCAAGTTTGAACTTGGGTGCCAATCTTGGTTGTGGTTCTCATCTGTCCAATCATTTGCAGGGCCTAAGAAGCATCAGAACCCTGGCAAGAGGTGATGTAGACCTACGAGTGGGGAATGGAGCAAGAGTTGCTGCCGTTTCAGTAGGGACATATGTAATCCAACTCCCAAGTGGATTTGAGTTATTTACGAATAAGCATTACTATGTACCTAGTTTATCTAAAAACATTATTTCTGTATCCGTTCTTGATAAAGAAGGATTTTCATTTTCAATTAAGAATAATAGTGTATTTTCTCATTGAGCGATATGATTTATGGTAAAAATTTGTTTCCATGAGCGGAATTTATGTTTTAGATCAAACCACGTAAATCATGCATGTGAGTAACAAGAAAGCAAAGGTTGGTGACAAAGATCAAAGCGTATTTATGGCATTGCCGTATGGGACACATAAATGAGATCTGGCGTGAAAAAGCTCATTGATAATGGGACAATAGCCCCATTTGACTATGAAACTTTTTGGCGCGTGCGAATCATGTCTTATAGGCAAAATGTCTCAATTTCCTTCAAAGGTGTTGGAATGCATTCTGGCGACCTATTAGGACTCATACATCTTGATGTGTGCGGACCTATGTCAATCAACGCTAGAGGCGGCTATAGGTATTTTATCACTTTCACGGACGATTTGAGTAGATATGGACATGTGTACTTAATGAAGCATAAAAGTGAGTCCTTTGACAAGTTCAAGGGATTCCAGAATAAGGTTGAGAACCAACTGGATAGAAAGATAAAAGCACTACGTTCAGATCGTGGTGGCGAATAACATTCAAAAGAGTTTGATCGACACTGAAAGACCGCGGGATAGTATTACGATTAACTCCACAGGAACACCACAACCGAATGGTGTGTCCGAACGAGAATCGAACATTACTTGATATGGTTCGATCCATGATGAGTCACGGTAGTACGACTCATTGTGGGGCTATGCTCTTTGTCATTTGCTCTTATACTTAACCGAAGTCCGTCTAAAGCTGTAGACAAGACTCCATACGAGTTATGGAAGGGAACGGTCCCTAACTTGTCCTTTATTCGGGTTTGGGGGTGCGAGGCTTATGTCAAGTGGAGACACGAGGATAAGCTCGGCCCGCGATCGGTCAAGACATACTTTGTTGGTTATCCAAAAGGAATGTTTGGTCATTACTTCTATTCGCCAACCGAACAACGCGTTTTTGTTGCGGCTAGTGCGAAGTTCTTAGAGAAAGAGTTTCTCGAAGACAAGAGAGGTAATAGAACCTTCGATCTGTCGGAGATTCCTGAACCAACAACCGAGCAACCAATGGAGGAAGCTGTTCCTTCTACGTCTGCTGCGGTTAATGTCCCTTTGGAACCCAGGAGGTCGGGTAGAATCTCCATTCCTCCAGATCGATATATCGGTATAGTCGAGGAGAATGGGAGAGACGACGTTTTACTCCTTGAGTGTAACGAACCCGTAACCTATAAAGGTGCCATGACGTGTTCTGACTCAAAGCTATGGCAAGAAGCCATGCAATCCGAGATGGACTCGATGTACGAGAACCATGTATGGGATCTGGTTGACTTACCTGATAAGGCTAGGCCTCTTCAGTGCAAACGGCTTTACAAGATAAAGCGATCTGTAGAAGGACAACCAGATATATACAAGGCACGACTAGTGGCAAAGGGTTTCACTCAAGTGCAAGGGTTGCACTATGATGAGATATTTGCACCCGTAATCATGCTTCGTTCCATTCGGATTCTCTTAGCGATCGTCGCATTTCATGACTATGAAATTTGGCAAATGGATGTGAAAACCGCCTTCTTAAACGGTTATTTGGAGGAGGAGTTGTACATGGTACAGCCCGAAGGTTACATTGATCCTGAAAATCCTAAGAAAGTTTGCAAGCTTAAGCGTTCCATCTATGGACTTAAGCAAGCTTCACGGAGTTGGAATCATCGCTTCGACCAAGTGATAAAGGAGAATGGATTCACTCGATCGGTCGAGGAACCATGCCTATATATCAAGTCGAGTGGAAGCAAGATTGTCTTCCTAATACTGTACGTCGATGACATACTCTTGATTGGGAATGACATACCTCTCTTAACTTCGGTAAAAGTATGGTTAAAGAACCATTTCCGGATGAAAGATCTGGGTGAGGCACAGCGTATTTCGGGGCTCCGTATCTATAGAGATAGAGCACGACGGATGTTATCCCTCAGTCAGGAGTCTTATATAGATAAGATTCTTGAGAGGTTCAGCATGACCAACTCCAAGAAGGGGAATCTTCCAATGATCTCAGGGGTGCACTTGAGTAAAGATCAAGCACCAAAGACATCGGAAGAGGTCGAGCGCATGAGTCGGATTCCATATGCATCAGCTATAGGATCGATCATGTATGCCATGATATGCACACGTCCAGACGTGGCATATGCATTGAGTATGAAGAGCCGATACCAAGGCAATCCAGGTGAAGCACCTTTGGATGGCGTAAGAACATTCTTAAGTACCTACGGAGGACTAAAGATTGGGTATTGACTTATGGAGGAGACACCGAGCTATCTTGCGATCGGTTCTGTGAGATGCTAGTTTCCAAGCGGATCGAGATGACTCGAAGTCTCAATCTGGATTCGTTTTACTCTTAATGGCGCCGATCAGTGGAAAAGTTCCAAACAAGCTGTTATAGCGATTCAACGGCCGAGTCAGTCTTATCTTTGCTTCAGAGGCTGCGAAGGAAGCTATATGGATGCGTCAGTTCTTACAAGGACTAACTGTAGTTCCTAGTTCGAATGACCCGATCACCATCTATTGTGACAATAGTGGTGCCATCTTCCAAGCCAAGGAGCCTAAGTCCAGCAACAAGTCTCGGCACGTGCAAAGGAAGGCTCACATGATCCGGGATTACGTGGAGCAGAAGGAGATAGTGATTGACAAGATTGCTACGGATGATAACATAGAAGATCCTTTCACTAAGCCGTTGAGACAAGATAAGCATGAAGGGCACGTTAAATCCATGGGAATTAAGCGTGTTCCTGAGTTGTATTAGTTGTGTGTATGGATTTGACACTTGTATTTCCTAAAACTTCTAATAAAATCATCGTTTTGTTATATATATTGTTTTTCATGAGGGTTGTGCAGACAACATTGAACACCTCAAAGTGAACTGAATTGCTATATATTTTGTTTTGGTCCGTGATCGCCTACACGAGCTGATAACTCTGGCAATCATTTTGTGACGTCGATTGATGGTGGGTTCAACGAGCCATAAGTCAAACTGTTGGTGATCGATCACGCAGATGCGGGTTTCTTGAAATCGCGAGGACAAATTTTGTGGCGACTACATGGAGTCTAAATGTTTCGAACATTAGGTCTTAGGGTCGTGGATAGGACATCCATAGTGTTCCTAGAGTCGATTCTTTTGACTATCATTGTCTCTTGAGATTAAAGCGATTTTGGGTGACTTTGGTTTCTTTCTCACGGTCGACCGTAACAGGAGGCCAAGCAGATTTTCACTGGGTCATTTCATGCTGCGCTTACATCTGCAGGATTCGAGTTGAGGGAAATATCCAAACTTCTATAGTGTTATAATATTTATTCTCAGGGCCACTCGAGGAGCTGTAACTGAAAATGCATGGCCATGCTCGAATATTGATTCGTTTATCAGTTAAGTTACTCTCTAGTCGGGGAAACCACTCTTGATACTGATCGCTTGTGAACTACGACCTTTGAAAGTACAGACTTTGCAAATTGGTTTACATTGAGTGGGAGAAATTTATTATGGATATGAGAATCGGTTATCGCACCTACACTTGTACGGACAAGTGGGAGATTGTTGGGGTTAGTGTCCTCCACAGTAAATGCAATAACATAAATAAATCTCTAAAGGTACACAGGGTACATTTTGTATTTAATCAGTTGATTAACGTTTATCAATAACGGTTGGCTTGCTAGATAAGTTTGACGTTATTGTCATACAGATGGCGGTGATCAACTGGTCCCTAAGAGTCACACCTAAAGGATGTGTTTGAGAAATATGATTATTTGAGGAAATGATCATATTGATGCCTTACTAAATAACTAAACAGTTAGTTAGTGTTGTTGACTAAAAGGTTAGTCAAATGTGACTAAAATGTTAGTCAAAGTGTGATGATATTACTGACTAAAATGTTGGTCAGTGTAATGTTGGTACGGCAATTTAATACTGATTAAATAATTTTAGCTGAGGCGAATTAAATATAATTCGTGAATTGAATATAAAATGTTATATTTAATTGTCATATATAATGCAAGCTAATTAAATATAAACCGTTATAATTAATTAGTAAATTATGAATATAAGGATATTTATAATATATTATAGTCGGTCCATACAGATGACACTAGTAATAAATTGCATTATATTATAAGCTAAAATGACTACGAGAAAAGTGTCTAGGTTCATTATGTCCCGATACACTTTGTTTCTTAGTCAACAAGTAGAGTATTTGAGGAGAACTTAATCTCCCCAAATAAACCCTAAAGGCCGGCCAACTTAGGAGAGATTAGGAGTATATTAGTTTTCTATTTCTACTCTAATTTTTCCTTAATTTTGATGATCACAATTACAACACAAAATCTCAAGAAAAGAAAAATAGTTTTCTCTCTAAAATTTCTAGCAATTCAAGGGCATATCAAGAACACATCTTGGGTGAGATAATTTGGAGATACCATAATTTTGGTATTGATCTTAGGCCAATTCATAAGGATTAAGAGGTTAATTCTTATTCTTTTACTATATTTTGCAATTTCTATTTATGACTATTAATCTTATAAAGTTTTTCATTATAATCCTGTGGATTTTAAGGTCTATATACGGATATAAACCTACACATACCATCTTTCCAAACATTCAACAAACCAAATGCCTCGCAAGAATACCAATATCGAAAGTAAACAAACGAAAAGCGATAAGAATTAAGCAAATACAAGTGGGCTGGCGTTTGAGGCTCGCAATCTATTAACAGGAAACAAACATATAGCACAAGCTACGACGATAGATTTTCAACTCGGAGATGCCAAAGATCAAAATAAGCACACTAATCAATCTCCAAACTTGACAATTCAACCCAAATTTTTGTGATTTTATGAATTTTTGAAATAATGCACACAAAGAAAAGGAAAAAGCAAATGAAAAGCGCGAAAGTGCTTTCCTCCCCCAAACCAGAATCACACATTACCCTCAATGTGGAAAACAGCACAACCACAAGCAAGGAAGGACAAGTAAAAGACGGGGGTAGGGAAAAGTAAAGCGAGGAAACGAGGGAAAGGGAGTAAGAAAGCTCACATTATCAAGTCGGAGCTCCCCCAAACCGAAGAAAAGCATGGAGTGCGGCTTATGATCCACGAATATGCGTCCATTTCAGTCCAGCTATGAAGTACTTCGGAGCAGCACGCGAGAGAAGGTGGGGCCGAACAGCAGGGGCCGGCCAAAGCCTACGTAGAGGCTTGCTCAAAAATACTAAGGACAAAGAGTCCTTAAGTACCTGCGTGCTAAAGCAGTAATAAATCCCTCGTCCTCACGCGCTCAACAAAAGTCTAAAAATGTCATCAAAAGCAAACAAACCAAAACAAAGTATAACTTATTACAAAATGCCATCATGGTTGCCTCCCGGATAGCGCTGGTTTATAATGGTCCCGCACGACCGTCGTCAAACTCATCATCAAGTCCAATTAGGCCAAGGACGTTGGCCACTATCAACACCTTCACTTGGCGAAATAGCATCTGTTCGCCATAAAACTCGACCGTCCCGAGGAAGAGCAGCATAGTCCATCACGCAGGGGACTCCATCGCGAAATGGCTCGCCATAACGCCCTCGTGCTCCCGGCGACTCAACCGTAGGGTGGACTCCTCCGTCGCTAGCATCGAACAAGTCGGCTTTCAGCAGCTTTGTCTCCCCCAAACCATCCTTGCAGCCATCCTGAAAAGAACCTGCACACGGAGAGACAGCAGAAACGACCTCTAAAGTGTCTCCAATAGAGTGAGACGGAGGTATAGAATCAATAACAGAAACCGACTCTAGCTGCATAGGGGACCGCGGGGTGCTAGACTGTGTGTATGTGAGCTTCTCACCCCCCACCAAGAACGACAAGG
Organism: Dianthus caryophyllus; assembly: GCA_023091065.1. Taxonomy (NCBI): domain Eukaryota; kingdom Viridiplantae; phylum Streptophyta; class Magnoliopsida; order Caryophyllales; family Caryophyllaceae; genus Dianthus; species Dianthus caryophyllus. Next base: position 15,209,409 of record CM041527.1, on the reverse strand, counting down.
TCTTATTCCCCACATCGATTACAGCACCTGCAGTGTGCAGGAAAGGTCTCCCTAAAATGATCGGGATGTGGGGGTCCTCGGGTATGTCTAGGACAACGAAGTCGACCGGGATATAAAACTTCCCTACCTTAATCGGGACGTCCTCTAGGATACCTAAAGGTCTCTGAACGGTACGATCGGCCATCTGTAAAGTCATGGAGGTAACTCCTAGCTTAGTCATATTAAGTTTCTGACAAATGGAGTAGGGAATGACGCTGACACTAGCCCCCAAGTCACACAAGGCGTTCTGCACGACATATTTCCCTATAGAGCAAGGGATGGAAAAGGTCCCGGGGTCACTCAGCTTAGGAGGTGAACTACCCTGCAAAAGAGCACTACCCTCCCCTACAAAGGACACAGACTCGATTTCATTAATCGAACGCTTCCTAGATATGACCTCTTTAAGGAACTTAGCATACGCAGGAATCTGTTTAACCAAATCAATGAATGAAATATTTACCTGCAGTGCTTTGAGGATCTCAAAGAACTTACCGAGCTGGGGGTCCACATTGGCCGGGCGTACACGACCCGGAAAAGGAAGCTTGATTTGAATCGGGGGCGAGGGAGTAGCAACAGGAGCACCCGAATTAACACCCGAACCATCCTTCCCCGTAGCAGCAGGTCCATCCACGTTTCTACCCCCCTCCTTCTCCTCTACCTCCAAACGCTTGGGGCCATTGACGGTCCTAAGTCGTATGCCGCAAATTAACAATTTATAACACTTAAATCCTAATACTAAACAAATAGTAAAGCGGAAGTAAGGGGTCGAACCACAGGGAATAAGGCTAATCGAATTCAAGCTAAGCGCAGATGAAAGCAAATATAAAGTAACAGAGTGACAGATAACTAATAAAAGGGGGGGTTTTTGTTGAATTACTAAACTAATAAACTAGCATACTAAAGCAAAAGCAGAGAATAAAAGGAATGGAATAAAATATATAAAAAAGGATCTCGATTCAAGTTAATATCCGCGGTTTAGAGTTAATCGATCACGGTTATCCGGTTCTAGTTTATACTCTTGACTACCTTATCGTGAATCATACAATTCTAATTCTCCTTATGTTTAGCTAATTAAAACGTATCTCGTTCTTAACTAACCCTAACCAAAAGACAACCTTAACGTATCCCGTTCAAGATTTAATCAGTTAGCAGCTTTAACGACAAGAGAATCGATAAGGAACAAATAGCACATACAATCCAGTTGTACTTTAGATGTTATGAAAATCGCTCCTAGGAATAAAAATCAACGTATCCCGTTCAACAATTAAACCTAGTCGTTACTAACGTTAAGTTAATCAACGTATCCCGTTCAACTAACAAAACATGCCCCCCAAACCTTCAAAGCTGTACCCCAATCGACAACTATAGGCTACTTCCATAATACCCGGCCAATTCAGTAACAAAAGTCAGCGAAAAACAGCAGCACGGGAGTGGCAATGATGCTGTCAGTTTCAGCAGCCCAAAACGCACTCACAACCAAACTCATCAAACCCGACAAAAATCAAAATATGCACCAGTCAGAGGTCGAGTCCCATCCAAAAGTCGTAGCAACAACAACAAATAGAGAGCAAGAAGCACAGAAAATCAAATTCCATGAGACGTATACGATATATACGTCCTACTCAGTCAAGTCAAGAGCAAGCACGCGCAAATGCAGCAGAGAACTAGCCAAAAGGGAGAAAGCAGGCCTTTTTAACCCAAAAATAGCAGAAAAGGGAAAAACGCTACAGAAAGCCAGAAACCCACATTTTCTGAGACAGACCCAACCCATAAATCACAATAAACACGTGCAAAAAATTTTATACGAAAGCGATGTCCCAAACGCCTCAACTGAATAGCTTTTACAAAACACTTACAAAATACAAAAACGGCCTTTTCTTGACCATAACTCAACCAAAAGCTGACTTCCCACAAAACAACCCCTAGTCAACACATCTGACGTACATTCACGATATACTTAGCCCTTGGTAGCGCGAAAAAGCGAGCGGTCTTTGTAAACTTAACCTAAACTACAAAGCGGCTCCAAAACACCTCAAAACCATGCATTCTCCACAAAACAAGACCAAATATATACCATACTAGCCATGACAACACAATACAAGAGAGTTAGACAAGTTTGGGCAGAAAAATTTAGACCAAAATTTCGGCCCTTATACCAAAGCATTCAAAAATCACGGTTTCAGGCCGTTTTTACTTTAAGCCACCCAAACCTCCACAGGCATGCTACAACATTTTCAAAAAAACCAAGCCACTCGGGATCGACTTACGCTACAAAAGCGAGCCTGAAGCCAGGCTTTACCCCTCCTACACGCGGTTTTACCCAAGCGAACCGTTTTTCCACGACCATTTCAACAAACCGAACTCACCAACGCGTTATACTACTAATGGGTAAGCTACCGAAGTTTTGAGCCATTTTAGACGTTTTCAAAAATGACCAAAATGCCCCTACACTACAAAGCATACGAAAATCGAGACCACAAGCCGGGTTTTCACTGGCAACGACAAGACAAGCGAGGCAAGCACAATACCAACCATAGCGGCGTTTTCAAGCAGGGCGAGGGCTAAAATCGAATCAAGCGAGCATTTCGACCTAAACCTAGAAAGCGGTATTTCAAGCTAAAGCGACTCAAACCAAACTCAAAACCACGAAAAACCAAGTGAGTTAGTGCGTACCTTGGTCCATGATGAATTGTAGGAGTCGGAAAATCGATTTTGATCAAGAAAATCGCCAAGGCGAGTTTTGAAGGTTTCGATTTTGTTTTGTTTTTCACGGATGAAAATGAGCCAACTCTCTCTCAGTGTTTTAACCAAAAACACCAAACAAAAACCTAATCGCTGATAAGCAGCGATTAAATTTTAAGTCGCTTTGTTCTGACGATTACATTATCACATGGGTTTTGATTTTGTTTTGGGCCATTTCCTCATTGATACACATTTAACCTTGCTTCAAACACAATTTCAAAACCAAAAACACGTAGCCTCCTCACGAGACGTTCATAAAAACCCAACTTTTTATGAGAAAAACACGTAGCCTCCTCACGAGACGTTCATAAAAACCCAACTTTTTATGAGAAAATCACGTAGCCTCTTCACGAGACGTTCATAAAAACCCAACTTTTTATGAGAAAAACACGTAGCCTCCTCATAAAAAGTTGGGTTTTTATGAACGTCTCGTGAGGAGGCTACGTGATTTTCTCATAAAAAGTTGGGTTTTTATGAACGTCTCGTGAGGAGGCTACGTGTTTTTCTCATAAAAAGTTGGGTTTTTATGAACGTCTCGTGAGGAGGCTACGTGTTTTTGGTTTTGAAATTGTGTTTGAAGCAAGGTTAAATGTGTATTGGGCCGAGGAAATGGCCCAAAACAAAACTGAAACCCATGTGATAAAAATGTAATCGCCTGTAAACAGGCGAATTAAAATTTAATCGCCTGTTTACTGGCGATTAGGTTTTTGTTTGGTGTTTTTTGGTTAAAACACGGGAGAGAGAGAGTTGGCTCATTTTCATCCGTAAAAAACAAAAACAAAATCGAAAACCTTCAAAACTCGTCTTGGCGATTTTCTTGATCAAAATCGATTTTCCGACTCCTACAATTCATCATGGACCAAGGTACGTACTCAACTCACTTGGTTTTTCGTGTTTTGAGTTTGGTTTGAGTCGGTTTTAGCTTGAAATACCGTTTTCTAGGGTTTAGGTCGAAAATGTCGGTTTGATTCGATTTTAGCCTCGTCCTGCTGGCCGCTATGGTTGGTATTGTGCTTGCCTCGCTTGTCTTGTAGTTGTGTGAAAACCCGGCTTGTGGTCTCGATTTTCGTGGCGTTTGTAGTGTAGGGCATTTTGGTCATTTTTGAAAACGTCTCGAAAATGGCTCAAAACTTCAGTGTAGCTTACCCATTAGTAGTATAGCGGCGTTGGTGAGTTCGGTTTGTTGAAATGGTCGTGAAAGCGGTTCGTTTGGGTAAAAACCGTGTAGGAGGGGTAAAGTGGTCAGGCTCGCTTTTTGTAGCGTAAGTCGATCCCGAGTGGCTTGGTTTTTTGAAAATGTTGTAGCATGCCTGTGTGGAGGTTTGGGTGGCTGTGTAAAAACGGCGCAAAAACCGTGATTTTTGAATGCTTTGGTATAAGGGCCGAAATTTTGGTGAAATTTTTGCCCAAACTTGCGAACTCTCTTGTATTGTGTTGTCATGGCTAGTATGGTATATATTTGGTCTTGTTTTGTGGAGAATGCATGGTTTTGAGGTGTTTTGGAGCGTTTTGTAGTTTAGGTTAAGTTTACAAAGGCCGTTTTCCTCGTTTTCGCTACAAGGGCTAAGTATATCGTAATGTACGTCGTATGTTGACTAGGGGTTGTTTTGTGGGAAGTTGGGGCTTTGGTTGAGTTATGGTCAAGAAAGGCCGTTTTGTATTTTGTAAGTGTTTTGTAAAAGCTATTCAGTTGAGGCGTTTGGGACATCGCTTTCGTATAAAATTTTTTGCACGTGTTTATTGTGATTTATGGGTTGGGTCTGTCTCAGAAAATGTGGGTTTACGGCTTTCAGGCGTTTTCCTTTGCTATTTTTGGGTTAAAAGGCCCGCTTCTCCCTTTTGGCTAGTTCTGCATTGCGGCTTGCTCTTGACTTGACTGAGTAGGACGTATATATCGTATACGTCTCATGGAATTTGATTTTCTGTGCTTCTGCTCCGTTTTGGCCTTATCGGTGGATAATGCAGGCCTTAATGCTCGATTTCATTGTTTTGCTTGATTACGCTTTCTTGAGTGATTTCTTTGTTGTCGTGCCTGCAGTATGCTTTTGAATCTTGTGTAGGTGATCCTAAGCCTTGATACCTACTTCGGTGACATGGATCGGGTCTTGGTGGTGTTGACTTTACTATTACGAGGACGAGCATACTCTGCCGGGTATGCTGCGCCCTTGGAGGTTTCAGATGGTCAGTCTCGGTCGGACTTCTTGAGAGCTTTCCTCAGGCGCTGGAGCTTCTACGCCAGGAGTGAGTTTGGTAGCGGATTGTGGAGTCTCACGCCTTTTACGCTAGTGGTCTTTGGTCTTTGTCGGTCGTTATGCGGGCCCTCTGCGAGTGGCTTTGGACATGGTCTTTGTTCTGGTGGTCTGGCCGTCGATTAGTGTCGCGGAGTCGTGGCGTTCTTCTTAGAGTCACTGCTTTTGGCTAATGTAGTGCGGCGAGGAGGCGAGTCGTTGGCGGACCAGCGGTCTTACGGTGATACCGGTAGTGGAGCTTCTTCTTTGGGTCGTCGAGTCTCTGTTGGTGGCGGGAGTCGGGCTCAGTGTCTCTCGAGTCTTTGCGGTAGCGGGCGTGGCGGCTGCTTTGTGGAGGCGTCTGAGGCTCTGGGAGGCCGTGGTGACCCCATAGCGGGACCACCACCCAGCGGCATGTTGCCACGAAGCGGAACCAGTCTTTGCATACGGTGGCGGCAGCATCTTTGTTAGGTGGTGGTCCGCTTATGAGTCACCCGCGGCCTCCCGAGAGCCTCAGGCGTCTCGCGGCGCGTAGCGTCGCGCCTACAGACTCTGAGGACACCCTGAGCTGACCTCGGCCTGACGGAGACCTCGGCGACCCGGCGGCGGCTCCGCATTTGGTATCACCAGAGGCGTCGCGTCAGCGGCGATCTCTCGCGCTATTGGCTGAAAGCGGTGACCGGCGACAGCGTCGCGACGCGACAGCGGCGACCAGCGAGCGACACCGTAATCTGAAGCGCTGAGGCCAGGCGGCAGCTGGCGACACGGCACTAGCGAAAGCGAGGAGACTGGCGGCGTACGAACTCCCTGGCGTCGTAAAGCTCGGCGTCTGAAAGCTACCGGCAAGTCGGCGGCAGCCGAAACCTCGAGGCGCGGCGTGCGAGTAGGAGTATGCTCGTCCTGAATGTAAAGTCAGCGCCGACCAGACGATCCATGTCGCTGGAAGTAGATGCTGAAGGCTTAGGATCACCTACGCAGATTCAAAGCATGCTCAGGCGACGGCAACGACAAATCACTGAAGCGAATCAGCAAAGCGTGAATCGAGCATTAGGCTGCATTATCAGATAAAACAAGCGAAGCGGCGAAAATCAAATTCCATGGGGCGTATCACGATATATCGTCCTGCTCGATCAAGTCGAGAGCAAGCGCGCCGTCGTGAGAACTAGCCAAAGGGAAGCGGGCCTTTTAACCCAAAAATAGCGAGAAAGAGCGCTACGAAAGCGAAACCCACATTTTACGAGACGGTTGACCCGACCCGTAAATCCTGATAAACACGTGCAAAAAATTTTTATCTGGCGATGTCCCAAGCGCCTCAGTTGAATAGCTTTACAAAACACTTACAAAATACAAAAGCGGCCTTTTCTTGACCATAACTCAACCAAAAGCTGACTTCCCACAAAACAACCCCTAGTCAACACATCGGCGTACATTCACGATATACTTAGCCCTTGGTAGCGAAAAAGCGAGGAAAAAGCGGTCTTTGTAAACTTAACCTAAACTACAAACACGCTCCAAAACACCTCACAACCATGCATTCTCCACAAAACAAGACCAAATATATACCATACTATCCATGCCAACACAATACAAGAGAGTTCGGGCAAGTTCCGGGACCGAAAAATTTCGACCAAACTTTCGACCCTTATACCAAAGCATCCAAATAGCACGGTTTTTCAGGCCGTTTTTCTCACACAAGCCACCCAAACCTCCACACAGGCATGCTACAACATTTTCAAAAAGACCAAGCCACTCGGGATCGACTTACGCTACAAAAAGCGAGCCTGGCCAGGCTTTACCCTCCTACCTGCGGTTTTTACCCAAGCGAGCCGTTTTCACGACCATTTCAACAAACCGAACTCACCAGCGTTATACTACTAATGGGTAAGCTTCTTGAAGTTTTGAGCCATTTCGAGGCGTTTTCAAAAATGACCAAAATGCCCTACACTACAAAGCATACGAAAATCGAGACCACAAGCGGGTTTTCACACAGCGGCGACAAGACAAGCGAGGCAAGCACAATACCAACCATAGCGGCGTTTTCAAGCAGGGCGAGGGCTAAAATCGAATCAAGCGAGCATTTTCGACCTAAACCTAGAAAGCGGTATTTCAAGCTAAAGCGAGCTCAAACCAAACTCAAAACACGAAAAACCAAGTGAGTTGAGTCGTACCTTGGTCCATGATGAATTGTAGGAGTCGGAAAATCGATTTTGATCAAGAAAATCGCCAAGGCGAGTTTTGAAGGTTTCGATTTTGTTTTTGTTTTTCACGGATGAAAATGAGCCAACTCTCTCTCAGTGTTTTAACCAAAAACACCAAACAAAAACCTAATCGCCGATAAGCAGCGATTAAATTTTAATTCGCTTTGTTCTGACGATTACATTATCACATGGGTTTTGATTTTGTTTTGGGCCATTTCCTCGACCCGATACACATTTAACCTTGCTTGAACACAATTTCAAAACCAAAAACACGTAGCCTCCTCACGAGGCGTTCATAAAAACCCAACTTTATGAGAAAAACACGTAGCCTCCTCACGAGGCGTTCATAAAAACCCAACTTTTATGAGAAAATCACGTAGCCTCTTCACGAGGCGTTCATAAAACCCAACTTTTTATGAGAAAAACCGTAGCCTAGCCTCCTCATAAAAAGTTGGGTTTTTATGAACGTCTCGTGAGGAGGCTACGTGATTTTCTCATAAAAAGTTGGGTTTTTATGAACGTCTCGTGAGGAGGCTACGTGTTTTTCTCATAAAAAGTTGGGTTTTATGAGCGTCGTGAGGAGGCTACGTGTTTTTGGTTTTGAAATTGTGTTTGAATGTTAAATGTGTATTGGGCCGAGGAAATGGCCCAAAACAAAACTGAAACCCATGTGATAAAAATGTAATCGCCTGTAAACAGGCGTATTATAATTATATCGGCTGTTTACTGGCGACAAGGTTTTTGATTGGTGTTTTTTGGATAAAACACGGGAGAGAGAGAGTTGGCTCAAATTCATCCCTAAAATACAGAAACAAAATCGAACACCTTCAAAACTCGTCTTGGCGATTTTCTTGATCAAAATCGATTTACCGACTCCTACAATTCATCATGGACCAAGGTACGTACACAACTCACTTGGTTTTTCGTGTTTTGAGTTTGGTTTGAGTCGCTTTTAGCTGAAATACCGCTTTCTAGGGTTTAGGTCGAAAATGTCGGTTTGATTCGATTTTAGCCCTCGCCCTGCTTGAAAACGCCGCTATGGTTGGTATTGTGCTTGCCTCTTTGTCTTATTGTGAAAAAACCGGCTTGTGGTCTCGATTTCGTGCGTTTTGTAGTGTAGGGGCATTTTGGTCATTTTGAGCGTCTCGAAAATGGCTCAAAACTTCAGTGTAGCTTACCCATTAGTAGTATAACGCGTTGGTGAGTTCGGTTTGTTGAAATGGTCGTGAAAAACGGTTCGTTTGGGTAAAAAACCGTGTAGGAGGGGGTAAAGTCGGGGCTTGTGCTCTGTTTTTGTAGCGTAAGTCGATCCCGAGTGGCTTGGTTTTTTTGAAAATGTTGTAGCATGCCTGTGTGGAGGTTTGGGTGGCTTGTGTGCGAAAAACGGCCTGAAAAACCGTGATTTTTGAATGCTTTGGTATAAGGGCCGAAATTTTGGTCGAAATTTTTCGGTTCCGAAACTTGCCCGAACTCTCTTGTATTGTGTTGTCATGGCTAGTATGGTATATATTTGGTCTTGTTTTGTGGAGAATGCATGGTTTTGAGGTGTTTTGGAGCGTTTTTGTAGTTTAGGTTAAGTTTACAAAGACCGTTTTTTCCTCGTTTTTCGCGCCTCAAGGGCTAAGTATATCGTAATGTACGTCGTATGTGTTGACTAGGGGGTTGTTTTGTGGGAAGTTGGGGCTTTTTGGTTGAGTTATGGTCAAGAAAAGGCCGTTTTTGTATTTTGTAAGTGTTTTGTAAAAGCTATTCAGTTGAGGCGTTTGGGACATCGCTTTCGTATAAAATTTTTTGCACGTGTTTATTGTGATTTATGGGTTGGGTCTGTCTCAGAAAATGTGGGTTTCTGGCTTTCTGTAGCGTTTTTCCCTTTTCTGCTATTTTTGGGTTAAAAAGGCCTGCTTTCTCCCTTTTGGCTAGTTCTCTGCTGCATTTGCGCGTGCTTGCTCTTGACTTGACTGAGTAGGACGTATATATCGTATACGTCTCATGGAATTTGATTTTACGGCTTCGCCCGCTTTGGCCTTATCGATTGGATAATGCAGCCTTAATGCTCGATTCCATTGTTTTTGCTTGATTACGCTTTCTTGAGTGATTTCTTGTATTGTCAAATGCCTGAGTATGCTTTTTGAATCTTGTGTAGGTGATCCTAAGCCTTCAGTACCTACTTCCAGTGACATGGATCGGGTCTTGGCTGGTGTTGACTTTACTATTCTGAGGGACGAGCATACTCCTACTTCGGGTATGCCTGCGCCCTTGGAGGTTTCCGATGGTCCGTCTCAGTCGGACTTGCTGAGAGCTTTTCCTCAGACGCCTGGAGCTTCTACGACGCCAGGGAGTGAGTTTCAGGGCGCCGTTGTGGAGTCTCCTGCCTTTTCTGCTAGTGGTGCTGGTGCTGTCAGTGCGTCGTCTGGGCCCTCTGCGAGTGGCTTTGGACATGGTCTTTGTTCTGGTGGTCTGGCCGTCGGTTAGTGTCGCGGTCGTGGCGTTCTTCTTGAGAGTCACGCTTTTGACTAATGTAGTGCGCGAGGAGACCGTCGTTGAGCGGACGCGGTCTTCTGGTGATACCAGCGGTAGTGGAGCTGCTGCTGGGTCGTCGAGGTCTCCTGTTGGTGGCCGAGGTCAGGCTCAGGGTGTCCTCTCAGAGTCTTTGCAGGGGCGCGGACGTGGCGCTGCTGTGGAGACGTCTGAGGCTCCTGGGGGAGGCCGTGGTGGAGGTCGAGGCGTAGTTGCAGGGTCTTTGCAGGGACGTGGTCGTAGCGGTCTTTGGAGGACGCTGTGGCTTGAGGGGCCGAGGCGCAGGTCGTGGCGTTGCTGAGGGGGCCAGCAGGGGCGTGGCCCGCAGCGTTGCCGAGGTGCTGCGGCTCTGGAGGGCCAGGTTAGAGCGCGTGGTCGCGGTCGGAGGAACGAGGAAGAAGCGCAAGGTGGATGAGGCTTACGGTGAGGCGGGATGAGCCACGACGTCGAGCTCGTGCTGCTGTCGAGGGTGGTGACCGGGACCATGCTGAGGTTGCCGGTGTTTTTGAGGAGGTTGGAGCAGGGGGAGACCCTGTGGAGGTCACGCGGAGGCGTGGTCGTGCCCGGGGTCCGGGGAGCCGGTACGTGGATCCTTCTGATTTGGAGGAGTCTTCGAGTGACGAGAGGAGGCTCTTGACGAGATCGGGCGGCAGGGCCGCCGAGTTGAGATCGCCGAGGCCGCCGACGCCGCCATTTCTTCGCCGCGGGCCGCTGCCGTGGCGGTCGGTTCAGGGCCAGGCTCAGGAGCAGGTGGAGGGTGAGGCTGAGGCCGAGGGCCATGTGGAGGCTGAGGCAGAGGCTGAGGTCGTGCCCATGACGCAGTGCAGCCTCTTGAGGCTGCGACGGAGGTTTTCATGGGGATGGTTGACGAGCTGGGTTAGAGGCCTAATTATCCCCATGGTCCGCGCTTGTGGTCGCAGGTGGCCATTGACTGGGATGGCGTGACTCTGGTTTGGAGTCGCTTGGAGCATTTGTCGATTTGAGTGAAGGTCGGTTTCCCGTTAGGCTCGAGGAGGACAGCCTGCAGGTTTCTGACGGTGTTTGGCGTGTTTGACGGGAGGCTCACGCGGGAGGAGCGGGACATAGTGCTCGGGGCGACTTTTGGTCCCAGTGCGAAGTGGAGGGAGGTGCGGGGGTAGCGGGTGAACTCGCGCCTTCGCGTGCCGGGCGTTCTTTGGATAGGTTTTGGGATCGACCAACACCTTCCACATGTACCTGGTTCTGAGTTGGCGTGACTCCTTCATCGTGGCGATTGTCCGAAATTTGCCTCATGGTGAGGCGTGCTTGGCGGGGGCGTGGCGCCCTCCTATTGATAGTCCGCAGCGTCGTGCGGTTGATTGGTGACGAGGTTCGGTGTGGGATAGGTGAGAGCACACGCGTTTGACCGGACTATTTGGTTTGTTGATTTCTTGAGGAAGAAGAAGAAGAAGAAGGGTCTACTCGGCGGCGAGCGAGGGCATTTGTGGTTGTGGTGGTTCCTGACGGCTACCCACTTTGGCGACAAGGGGGAGCGAGCGTCGACGGCTGTGCTGATGGCTCTGTCAGACATGTCACGTCTTGGTGACTTCGACTGGGTTACTCCTGCTCTGGGTCTGTTGATCCGGTATCTGAGGGACGCGGTGCGCCCTGACCGGATTGACGAGGATTCAGATGTGTCTCTTGTGGGCCCTGGTCTTCTGATGGAGGTAAGTTTTGACTTCGCAGAGTCCTGTTATCTTGTCTTTGCTTTCCTTTTGTAACGTTGTATTCTGATTGTTTGCAGTCTTGGTGCTACGCTCACTTCCCCTCTCTGCTCCCGGACACGTTCAAGGTTGAGGCGCAGTATCCGGCTTTCCATGCCTACGCGACAGCGGATCGGAAAGGTATTGGCCTAAACTATGATGCGGCTCGGGTGCGCTTCAACGGGATGACCGTGGATAAGGTAAGGGTATTTGTGTTTTGTACTTTGGTCTTTTGTAGCTTGTTTTTGGGTTTGTGTTTGTTTTTGTGGTTTATAATTAGGTTTTGTTTTGTAGTTCGTTCGCGACCCTTGGAGGAAGTTTACCGGTGTCCCTCCGACGACTGCAGCTCGCTTTGGTCCCCTTGACGGACGGCGGCTGTATATCGAGACCCAGTACGGCTCGTACTGGTACTTGGGTGAGCGTCTGTCTGCGCAGACGGGTCGTGGCGGCTTCATTGTACCTGCTCCTCCGCCCTCGGTTTTGTTTGTGGAGACGCCTGATGCTAACGAGCGTCGTGACGTGTACCATGAGGGTGAGTCCGACTCCCTGCTGCGGCCGGCTGAGGATTACGTGACTTGGGCACAGCATGCCCTTGCTGACGCTGTGATCGAGGTATGTTTTGTTGTTGTTTTTATTTTTTGCGTTTTTGGTTTTTAAAAGCAAAAATTTACCCTGTTTTTGTTTTGTAGCGACGTGATCCTGATCTTGAGTTCCAGCCTCCTCCGTTCGTCGAGGATCTGTTAGTCGTGCCACGGTGCCAAAGATTCGATTGTGTTGCCTGCGTCTATGTCCGTGGTGACCGATGCGGGCCTGGAGAGGTGGGATCCGCGCGTGAGAAAGGTATTCACTTTCTTCTTCGTACAGCATGAGTATTATGTAGTATAGCCCCCAGTTTGAGTAAGATTTTAGTGTAAAATCATTACTCAAACACTGTTGAAACGGTTTTTGATCGTAGCCCCCAGTTTGAGTAAGATTTTATTATAAAATCATTAGTCAAACTCTTGTGGAAGCAGTTGTTGATTGTAACCCCCAGGTTGGAAAGCTAAATGTATTTCTCGTGTCGTGGCAGGTGACGGCTGAGGTGCACAGGAGGCTGTGGCGGGCGGCGAACCGGTGGAGGGCGGTCGTGTACGAGAAGGTGGTGGATGCTTGCAGGGCTCAGAGGGAGGCGGCCGATGCTCGACTTGAGTTAGCGAGGGCGTGGCGAGGAGGCGCGAGATCGCGGCCGAGTGGAGATCTAGCATACCGAGGAGCTGGCGAGAGTCCGGGCAGAGCTAGAGGGTCGGCACGCAGAGGAGCTGGATAGGCGCGTCTTTGGGATAGACTCATGCGTCAGAACACCCTACCCCAACCAAAGGCCGAAATGTCATTCACGGTAGCTCGCCAGGCTGCGTACATCGCTCACAGACCAACACAGGCCCTTTCCAGCGCACTTTGTCCTCACTCGTGCGCATCCTGGAAACTTCCCAGGAGGTCACCCATCCCAAGACTACTCTCCAGCAAGCACGCTTAACCAAAGAGTTCTTAAGATGAGCCACCAGAAAAGAAGATGCATCTTGTTGATATGAGTAGTACTTACAATCCTTTTAAGCACTATGTCACTTGAGCTCATCACATGGACCACTTCAAGGGGGAACCCGGCCCGAATAACCTCGGAGAACACCGGGTGTTACATTTTGTAACACCCCGGCCCCAACTAAAGGCCGAAATGTCATTCACGGTAGCTCGCCAGGCTGCGTACGTCGCCCACAAACCAACACGGGTCCTTTCTAGCGCACTTTGTCCTCACTTATGCACATCCTGAGAACTTCCCAGGAGGTCACCCATCCCAAGACTACTCTCCAGCAAGCACGCTTAACTAAAGAGTTCTTAAGATGAGCCACCAGAAAAGAAGATGCATCTTGTTGATATGAGTAGTACTTACAATCCTTTTAAGCACTATGTCACTTGAGCCAACATATGAACCTCTTGGCGGGGTGCCGGCAGAATAACCTCGGACAACAAGATTGTTACACTCCCCCACTTGAAGAACGCAACGTCCTCGTTGCGCCTGGTCGCTACTTACAATATAGCATTCCAGAATCCTCCCCAGCTAGGTGCGTACCTGGCCAACAAGACACAGGATTCGACCACACGGTCGCCGGGTTGCTCTGATACCATTTGTAACACCCCGGCCCCAACTAAAGGCCGAAATGTCATTCACGGTAGCTCGCCAGGCTGCGTACGTCGCCCACAAACCAACACGGGTCCTTTCTAGCGCACTTTGTCCTCACTTATGCACATCCTGAGAACTTCCCAGGAGGTCACCCATCCCAAGACTACTCTCCAGCAAGCACGCTTAACTAAAGAGTTCTTAAGATGAGCCACCAGAAAAGAAGATGCATCTTGTTGATATGAGTAGTACTTACAATCCTTTTAAGCACTATGTCACTTGAGCCAACATATGAACCTCTTGGCGGGGTGCGGCCGAATAACCTCGGACAACAAGATTGTTACACTTTGTCTTCTGTGTAGTGACCATTCGCGATGAAGCTTGGACTTGTGTGTATATTGGACTTGTATTATGAATATTAGTATATTTTTTGTAATGGTTTATGTATTGGGACTTTGTGTAGGGTTGATTTTCTGGTTTTGTGGGTGTTTATGGGTTTAATTCGGTTATTTTGTCTTGTTGTGAAAAATGCGTTCCTGCGTCGTAGCCGGGTCTGAAATCCTTGCGTATTTGCTTGCCGAGCGTACCTGCAAAACATTGTTAGTCGTAAAAGCATATATATATATGTCTCGATTGAGACTGACTCGCTAGTGACCAAACTAAAAGCAAATGTGGAGTTTTGAGAAATGCTGTTTAGAAAAATATTTTAGACTCGTAAAAAGACGTTTTTGACATTATAAGAATGTGAGCTAAAACGACGTTTTGAGACGAAAATTGTGAATGCGAAAATCGTATTTTGTGTGGGGTTTAATTTTTGTGTGATTATCGTGTTTTGTGAAAAATGAAAAATACGAGAGACGGGAGTCGATTACGCAAATCGAGACGACGCGTCGGGGTGGTAAACGTCGGCTAGGAGGTCGGTAAAAATAGTGTAGGGGTAATAAGTTAAAAAATTTTAGGGTATAGGTGTGTAAGAAGTGTAAGAAATCGAATAATTTTGTCAGAAATAAAAAGAAAATCGCCTGTAAACAGGCGATTTTACTCTTAATCGCCTGTTTACAGGCGATCACAATTTTGTTTTGTGGTTTTTGTTTGATTTATTTTAATCGCTTGTTCACTAGCGCTTAAGTTTTTGTGTTGTATTTCGTTGTGCAAATCTTGGCTATAAAAGGAGGGCTAGGTTAACTCATTTCACTCATCCTTTCATTTCCCATTCTCGATTTTCCAAAAATATTCAGAATATTTACGGAACATTTGTCGAATTATGGAGAATTTTGAAGGGAACTTGCGCCGTTGGTGTGCGTCTTTGTCGGGTATCGAGGAGAAAGAGTTGAGAGATTGCGGTTTCGGGGCACTCATGGGTCTGAGGGAGGTTCGAATGGAGCCCGAGTTCCTGGATGCTTGTCTTGACTATTGGGACCTGAGTTTCCACGTGTTACGCTTTCCTGGCGGAGGGGTCTGTCCATTGGTCGAGGAGTTTGGAGCTATTGGTGGCTAAGGGAATCTGGTGTTTGTTTTATTGTGTTGTTGTTAGTATTATGTTCATATTATGTTGTATTTTATTATGTTCGTATTACGTCTATCCTAAACCCGATGTACATGCCGGGATTTGTATAAGTATTGTAATATATTGTAGTGTTGTTAGTGTATCTCTAAGGTTGTAGTTATGCTCCTACTTTTGAAAAATCCAAAATGTAACCGTTCTTTTTAAGATTAATAAAAATCAGGTTTTTTATTTACGACTTTGCCTCATTTTGCTTATTATTCTGTGTGAAACTCCTTGGCTCTAATTCTTTTTTCAAAGTTTAGAATGTAAGTATGGTTTTTAGGAAATTTTTGTATTGACTATTCCCTCGACTTTTTTAAGCTTTGGGTTTGTCGTTTTGTGTTGAATGTCGTTCTTTTCACCTTCAGGTTTAAAAGACGAATTTTTGTATTGACTATGTCCTTGACTTTTTTTAAGCTTTGGACGTGTCATTTTGTGTTGAGTATCGTCTTTTTACCCTTAGGTTTGCAAGACGAATTTTGTGGCGACTATGTCCTTGACTTTTTTAAGCTTTGGACGTGTCATTTTGTGTTGAATATCGTCTTTTTACCCTTAGGTTTAAAAGACGAATTTCTGTGTTGACTATGTCCTTGACTTTTTTAAGCTTTGGACGTGTCATTTTGTGTTGAATATCGTCTTTTTACCCTTAGGTTTAAAAGACGAATTTCTGTGTTGACTATGTCCTTGACTTTTTTAAGCTTTGGACGTGTCATTTTGTGTTGAATATCGGTTGCGCTTTTTGCAAAGCTGCCTACGTATCCACGAAAAATGGAATCAAACCGGCGTAGTTCGGAAGTGTACGTTTAGGGGCATACTGGCCCAAAAGTTGTGTTTGCTTTTTTGTGGTGAATGTGCACGTTTAGGGGCATGCCGGCCCATGAATTGTGTTTGATGGATGCATGTTTAGGGGCATGCCGGCCCATGAATTGCTTTTGATTTTTGTGGAGAGAAAGAGCATGTCTAGGGGCATGCCGGTCCATGAATTGTGTTTGATGGATGCTTGTTTAGGGGCATACCGGCCCATGAACATGTTTAGGGACATGTCGGTCCATGAATTGCTTTTTAGAAAATTTCGCATTTTATAGATACATTGCAAGGCATTTTTTAAGGGTAGTATTTCTTGAGCTGGTCGAGGTTCGTTGCGAGGTTAAACTCTTGACCGTCCAAGTCGGTTAGTTTCTTGCTCACTTTGTGAAGATTTCCTTGACGAGGTAGGGTCCAGCCCAGTTAGGCTTGAATTTTCCTCGTGGGTCGACTGGAAGTGGTGCTCGGACTGACTTTAGTACGAGATCACCTACTTTTATGTTTCGTGGCTTAACTCGTTTGTTGAATGCTCTTTGTAGTCGGGCTTGGTACATTCGTACGGTACTCAGGGAATGCAGTCGGCGTTCATCCAGGAGCATGAGTTGTTAAATGCAGTTCACGGGCCCATTCTGCCTCCGGGATGCTACTTTCCATTAGTATGCGTAGAGACTGTATTTCTATTTCCACCGGTTGGACGGCTTCCATGCCATAGGTGAGGAAATAGGGTCATGCACGTGGCGTGCGAATGGTAGTGCGGTATCCCCATAATGCATATGGTATCTTGTTGGGCCAATCTTTGCAACTGTCGATCATTTTCTCGAGTATGGTGACGACTGTCTTGTTTGCTGCTTCAACGGCTCAATTGGTTTGGGGTCGATAGGGCGAGGATTTGTGATGTTGGATGTTGTATTTTGTGAGTATAGCTTAGTCTCATGGCTGAAAGTGCGAGCCTTGATCGCTGATGAACTCATGGGGTATGCCATACCGGCATATAATGTTTGTCTGTATGAATTTGGCGACTTCTTTGGAGCCGAGGGTTCGAAAAGATGCTGCTTCTACCCATTTAGTAAAGTAGTCAATGGCCACCAGCACGAAGCAGTGACCTCTTACTCCGATGGGGTGGACATTTCCTATCACGTCGATGCCCCAGGTTGAAAAGGGCCAGGGTGAGGTTAGGCTGTATAGTGGTGAAGGTGGTACATGCTGGACGTTGCTGAAAATTTGGCAATTGTGGCAGTGCTTGACGTATTGGATGCAGTCTGCTTCCATGGTTGTCCAATACCATCCTAGTCGTAGAATCTGTTTGCAGAGTGCTCGAGCGTTCATGTGGGGTCCGCATTCGCCATCATGGACTTGCGTGACGATTTCCTGCCCCTTCTTGTAGTCGACACATATGAGCAGCGTCCCTTGTGGTGTTTTATTGAGTAATTGTCCCATTTCTAGCACAAATTGGGAAGCTAGGAGTCTGATAGCTCTCTGTCCACGTTTATCGGTGTTGGGTGGGTAAGTGTTGTCTGTTTTGTAGTTGATTATGGCTTGATACCAAGGCTCTGTCTGCTCGGCCTCGTCCAGGTCAATGGTATGGATGTATGCTGGTTCGTCACGTCTTTCGACGATGATGGGTAGTAACTTCATGTCTGGTGGCATGTTGAGGAGGGATGAGAGTTTTGACAGTGCGTCGGCAAACTGGTTTTCTTCCCTTGGGAGGTGGTAGAATTCGATGCTG
This sequence comes from Dianthus caryophyllus, assembly GCA_023091065.1. Taxonomy (NCBI): domain Eukaryota; kingdom Viridiplantae; phylum Streptophyta; class Magnoliopsida; order Caryophyllales; family Caryophyllaceae; genus Dianthus; species Dianthus caryophyllus. Next base: position 15,191,736 of record CM041527.1, on the reverse strand, counting down.
TCGAAGTTGGTCAGGAGTTTTTGTACTTTTGTTTGGTATTTGGTGAGGGTTTCACTCATGATCTTCCATGCCCCGGTCACTTGGTTTATGATGAGGAATGAATCTCCATGCACCCGTAGGTTCTTTATTTTGAGGGCGATGGCGGCTTGGCGGTAGTAAATGCACGACCGTGATGCGGCGTTGTTCGTGACGCTAAAATCGAGCTTGATTGAGAGCGGAGTATGGTCACCATTTGGGGATATTAAGAGTATTCCTACTCCGTAGCCGCGGTAGTTTGATGCTCCGTCAAAGTATAATTGCCAGTATTCCTTTTCTATGGCAAAGATTCCATCGTCAGGGAATGACATTGTATCGATCATGGGTTGTTCGATGATAGCGTTTTCTGCAAGGAAGTCGGAAACTGCTCTTCCTTTGATCACTTTCAGAGGGAGGTATTTGAGTTCATACTCGGCGAGGAGTAGAGTCCATCTGGCCATACGCCCATTTAGGACTGGTTTTTCAAATAGGTACTTGAGGGGGTCCATCAGAGAGTAGACTCTTGTTGTGCTAGTGAGTAGGTAGTGCCTGAGCTTTTTGGTGGCCCAGACTAGCGAGAGGCAGCTTTTCTCGACTGGTTCATACCGAGTTTCGTAATCGTGGAATTTTTTGCTGATGTAGTAGATGGCCCGTTCTTCGTTGTTGACTTCTTGGGCGAACATGGCACCCATTGCGTTTGGCGTGGTTGTTAAGTATAGCGATAGGGGCAAGTCTTTTTGTGGGGGTACCAGAACGGGTGGATTTGTGAGCAGGCTCTTGACCTTGTCGAATGCTTGTTGACAATCGTCGTCCCATTTCGTATGCTCTTCTTTCTTCAATTTTTTTAAAGATTGGCTCACAAATCATGGTGAGTTTGCTGATAAATCGGGAGATATATTGGACTTGTCCCAAAAAGCTCCTTATTTCGTCGATGTTGCTTGGCGGTTTCATACCCATTATTGCCTTGATTTTGGTCGGATCTATTTCGATCCCGCGCTGGCTTACTATGTGACCCAGCAACTTGCCTGAGGTGACCCCAAAGGTGCATTTCTGTGGGTTTAGTCGCATCTTATACTGCCTGATTCGGGTGAAGAACTTCCGAAGGTTTGTGAGGTGGTTGTCCCTTTCCTTTGACTTCACGATCATGTCGTCGACGTATATCTCGACCTCCTTATGCATCATGTCATGGAGCAAGGTGGTGGCGGTACGTTGGTAGGTAGCGCCGGTATTTATGAGCCCAAATGGCATGACTGTGTAGCAGTATGTTCCCCAGGGGGTTACGAAAGTGGTTTTTGGCATGTCGTCTGCTGCCATTTTGATTTGGTTGTATCCTGCATATCCATCGATGAATGACAGTATGGCGTGGTCTGCTGTGTTGTCGATTAGGATGTCCATGTGAGGTAGTGGGAAATCGTCTTTTGGGCAGGCTTTGTTTAGGTCCCGGAAGTCGGCACATACTCGTATTTTGCCGTTCTTCTTCATGACTGGAACCATGTTGGAGACCCAATCAGAGTATTCAATGACTCGGATGAATCCAGCTTGTAGTTGCTTTTCGATCTCTTCTTTGACCATGAGAGACCATTCTGGCTTGATGTGTCGGAGCTTCTGTTTGACGGGTCTGGAACCTTGCTTGATCGGGATGCGGTGTTCAGCTATCTCGCGGTCTATGCCGGGCATGTCCTTATATGACTAGGCAAAGACGTCCTTAAACTCTGCGAGGAGCTTGGTGTATGTGGCCCTTTCTTCTGTGCTTAGGGAAGCCCCCAGTTGCAGTTCTTGAGGCTCTTCGGGCGTGCCTATGTCGATGGTTGTTGTGTCTTCAATGATGGGGTCATGTTCGGGTTTTGAGGCAATGCTTGCAATGTATCTATATAATGCAATGTTTTTTAGTTTAGATTTATCGTGATCATTAGAATGCGTAGATTTTAAATGAGGCAAAGAGTAATCAAAAACTTTCATGTTATTAATGTTATCAAAAGCGGTTACATTTGAAGATAGCTCAGACGAGGGAGCTTTGGACAACCTTAATGACTCTAGTTCTTTAGCTAAATTGATTATATCGGGGAGATAGCCCGGGGGCTTAGTTGGGGCATAAGACTTAAAATGACGACGGGGAAGTTTAAATTCTACGACGGTCTTTTTGTTGAGGGCGTTGTCTTCATCTTCGTCGGAGTTAGAATCTTCGAAGGTGTAGCCTTGGCCGGTAGTAATCTTGAAAGTGCGGCCTTGTTCGTCGGTCCATTCAAAGGTTTTTGACCATCCATCGTGTGTTTTTCTTCGTAAGGAGCGATTAGGTCGATGGGGTTGAAGTTGGAGTTGCGTATGATGTCGGAGACAAGTTCATGTCCGGCGTTGGGGTATGTGGACTCGTTCTTGGGGATTCTGCTAGTGCCCTCCTTGACGAAGTAGTTGCTGGGGAAGATGTGGTATGGCTGCATGTGGAAATCATGACGCTTTTTGCGATCGTTGTACGATTCCCAACCGTGGGAGACTTCGTGTGCCCATGGCACATAAGATAGACCCATGGTGGGCCATTTATTGTCGATGACCCTGGCGTGAAGCGGCGATTTCCTCTTCGCGAGTCATGGTGCAGATCTTTGAAGTCGAAGTCGAAACCACACATGTCATCGGCTGGATCGGCGTTTATTTCTGCAGTACTATTGCTTCCTTTGTGTTGTTTAAGCGTAGCACGAAAGTTTGAAGCGTCGATGGTGATAATCTCGTCACCTAAAGGCATCCTGACCTTTTGATGTAGGGTTGAGGTGACGGCCTTGGTAGCGTGGATCCATGGCCTTCCTAATAGCATGTTGTAGGTTGGGGGTATGTCAATGATTTGAAATTCGGTTTCTCTCATGACTGGCCCTGTCATAATGGGAAAGGAGACGGTTCCCTTTATGCTGCGACGTGTTCCATCGTAAGCCCTGACACCATCGGTACATGGGATGAAATCATTCTCTTCAATCCTTAGTTTTTTGGCTGTTTCCAGGGGCAGGACGTTGACTGCGGATCCATTGTCGATGATGACGACTGGCAATGTCATGCCGTGACATTCCACGTTGATGTAGAGAGGTAGATTGTGCGTGCCACCGAATGGAGGGAGGTCCTTATCCGAGAAGGTGACGGCGTTAGCCTGCCATTCGCGCGTTATGTTGCTGATGAGCTTTGACCATGAGAGACCATTCTGGCTTGATGCGTCGGAGCTTCTGTTTGACGGGTCTGGAACCTTGCTTGTTCGGGATGCGGTGTTCAGCTATCTCGCGGTCTATGCCGGGCATGTCCTTATATGACTAGGCAAAGACGTCCTTAAACTCTGCGAGGAGCTTGGTGTATGTGGCCCTTTCTTCTGTGCTTAGGGAAGCCCCCAGTTGCAGTTCTTGAGGCTCTTCGGGCGTGCCTATGTCGATGGTTGTTGTGTCTTCAATGATGGGGTCATGTTCGGGTTTTGAGGCAATGCTTGCAATGTATCTATATAATGCAATGTTTTTTAGTTTAGATTTATCGTGATCATTAGAATGCGTAGATTTTAAATGAGGCAAAGAGTAATCAAAAACTTTCATGTTATTAATGTTATCAAAAGCGGTTACATTTGAAGATAGCTCAGACGAGGGAGCTTTGGACAACCTTAATGACTCTAGTTCTTTAGCTAAATTGATTATATTCTGGGAGATAGCCCGGGGGCTTAGTTGGGGCATAAGACTTAAAATGACGGCGGGAAGGTTAAATTCTACGACGGTCTTTTTGTTGAGGGCGTTGTCTTCATCTTCGTCGGAGTTAGAATCTTCGAAGGTGTAGCCTTGGCCGGTAGTAATCTTGAAAGTGCGGCCTTGTTCGTCGGTCCATTCAAGGGTTTTTGACCATCCATCGTGTGTTTTTTCTTCGTGAGAGCGATTAGGTCGATGGGGTTGAAGTTGGAGTTGCGTATGATGTCGGAGACAAGTTCAATTCCGGCGATGGTGTATGTGGACACGTTCTTGGGGATTACGCTAGTGCCCTCCTCGACGGCGAAGTAGTTCTTGGGGAAGATGTGGTATGGCTGCATGTGGAAATCATGACGCTTTTTGCGATCGTTGTACGATTCCCAACCGTGGGAGACTTCGTGTGCCCATGGCACATAAGATAGACCCATGGTGGGCTATTTATTGTCGTTGTCCCTGGCGTAGAGCGAAGCGATTTCCTCTTCGCGAGTCATGGTGCAGATACTGAAGTCGAAGTCGAAACCACACATGTCATCGGCTGGATCGGCGTTTATTTCTGCAGTACTATTGCTTCCTTTGTGTTGTTTAAGCGTAGCACGAAAGTTTGAAGCGTCGATGGTGATAATCTCGTCACCTAAAGGCATCCTGACCTTTTGATGTAGGGTTGAGGTGACGGCCTTGGTAGCGTGGATCCATGGCCTTCCTAATAACATGTTGTAGGTTGGGGGTATGTCAACGATTTGAAATTCGGTTTCTCTCATGACTGGCCCTGTCATAATGGGAAAGGAGACGGTTCCCTTTATGCTGCGACGTGTTCCATCGTAAGCCCTGACACCATCGGTACATGGGATGAAATCATTCTCTTCAATCCTTAGTTTTTTGGCTGTTTCCAGGGGCAGGACGTTGACTGCGGATCCATTGTCGATGAGGACGACTGGCAATGTCATGCCGTGACATTCCACGTTGATGTAGAGAGGTAGATTGTGCGTGCCACCGAATGGAGGGAGGTCCTTATCCGAGAAGGTGACGGCGTTAGCCTGCCATTCGCGCGTTATGTTGCTGATGAGCTTTGACCATGAGAGACCATTCTGGCTTGATGCGTCGGAGCTTCTGTTTGACGGGTCTGGAACCTTGCTTGATCGGGATGCGGTGTTCAGCTATCTCGCGGTCTATGCCGGGCATGTCCTTATATGACTAGGCAAAGACGTCCTTAAACTCTGCGAGGAGCTTGGTGTATGTGGCCCTTTCTTCTGTGCTTAGGGAAGCCCCCAGTTGCAGTTCTTGAGGCTCTTCGGGCGTGCCTATGTCGATGGTTGTTGTGTCTTCAATGATGGGGTCATGTTCGGGTTTTGAGGCAATGCTTGCAATGTATCTATATAATGCAATGTTTTTTAGTTTAGATTTATCGTGATCATTAGAATGCGTAGATTTTAAATGAGGCAAAGAGTAATCAAAAACTTTCATGTTATTAATGTTATCAAAAGCGGTTACATTTGAAGATAGCTCAGACGAGGGAGCTTTGGACAACCTTAATGACTCTAGTTCTTTAGCTAAATTGATTATATCTGGGAGATAGCCCGGGGGCTTAGTTGGGGCATAAGACTTAAAATGACGACGGGGAAGTTTAAATTCTACGACGGTCTTTTTGTTGAGGGCGTTGTCTTCATCTTCGTCGGAGTTAGAATCTTCGAAGGTGTAGCCTTGGCCGGTAGTAATCTTGAAAGTGCGGCCTTGTTCGTCGGTCCATTCAAGGGTTTTTGACCATCCATCGTGTGTTTTTTCTTCGTAAGGAACGATTAGGTCAGTGGGGTTGAAGTTGGAGTTGCGTATGATGTCGGAGACAAGTTCAATTCCGGCGATGGTGTATGTGGACACGTTCTTGGGGATTCTGCTAGTGCCCTCCTTGACGAAGTAGTTGCTGGGGAAGATGTGGTATGGCTGCATGTGGAAATCATGACGCTTTTTGCGATCGTTGTACGATTCCCAACCGTGGGAGACTTCGTGTGCCCATGGCACATAAGATAGACCCATGGTGGGCCATTTATTGTCGTTGTCCCTGGCGTAGAGCGAAGCGATTTCCTCTTCGCGAGTCATGGTGCAGATACTGAAGTCGAAGTCGAAACCACACATGTCATCGGCTGGATCGGCGTTTATTTCTGCAGTACTATTGCTTCCTTTGTGTTGTTTAAGCGTAGCACGAAAGTTTGAAGCGTCGATGGTGATAATCTCGTCACCTAAAGGCATCCTGACCTTTTGATGTAGGGTTGAGGTGACGGCCTTGGTAGCGTGGATCCATGGCCTTCCTAATAGCATGTTGTAGGTTGGGGGTATGTCAATGATTTGAAATTCGGTTTCTCATGATGGCCCCTGTCATAATGGGAAAGGAGACGGTTCCCTTTATGCTGCGACGTGTTCCATCGTAAGCCCTGACACCATCGGTACATGGGATGAAATCATTCTCTTCAATCCTTAGTTTTTGGGTCATTTCGAGGCGGGGCGTTGACTGCGGATCTATTGTCGATGATGACGACTGGCAATGTCATGCCGTGACATTCCACGTTGATGTAGAGAGGTAGATTGTGCGTGCCACCGAATGGAGGGAGGTCCTTATCCGAGAAGGTGACGGCGTTAGCCTGCCATTCGCGCGTTATGTTGCTGATGAGCTTTGACCATGAGAGACCATTCTGGCTTGATGCGTCTGAGCTCGTTTGGCAGTCTGGAACCTTGCTTGTTCGGGATGCGGTGTTCAGCTATCTCGCGGTCTATGCCGGGCATGTCCTTATATGACTAGGCAAAGACGTCCTTAAACTCTGCGAGGAGCTTGGTGTATGTGGCCCTTTCTTCTGTGCTTAGGGAAGCCCCCAGTTGCAGTTCTTGAGGCTCTTCGGGCGTGCCTATGTCGATGGTTGTTGTGTCTTCAATGATGGGGTCATGTTCGGGTTTTGAGGCAATGCTTGCAATGTATCTATATAATGCAATGTTTTTTAGTTTAGATTTATCGTGATCATTAGAATGCGTAGATTTTAAATGAGGCAAAGAGTAATCAAAAACTTTCATGTTATTAATGTTATCAAAAGCGGTTACATTTGAAGATAGCTCAGACGAGGGAGCTTTGGACAACCTTAATGACTCTAGTTCTTTAGCTAAATTGATTATATCTGGGAGATAGCCCGGGGGCTTAGTTGGGGCATAAGACTTAAAATGACGACGGGGAAGTTTAAATTCTACGACGGTCTTTTTGTTGAGGGCGTTGTCTTCATCTTCGTCGGAGTTAGAATCTTCGAAGGTGTAGCCTTGGCCGGTAGTAATCTTGAAAGTGCGGCCTTGTTCGTCGGTCCATTCAAGGGTTTTTGACCATCCATCGTGTGTTTTTTCTTCGTAAGGAACGATTAGGTCAGTGGGGTTGAAGTTGGAGTTGCGTATGATGTCGGAGACAAGTTCAATTCCGGCGATGGTGTATGTGGACACGTTCTTGGGGATTCTGCTAGTGCCCTCCTTGACGAAGTAGTTGCTGGGGAAGATGTGGTATGGCTGCATGTGGAAATCATGACGCTTTTTGCGATCGTTGTACGATTCCCAACCGTGGGAGACTTCGTGTGCCCATGGCACATAAGATAGACCCATGGTGGGCTATTTATTGTCGTTGTCCCTGGCGTAGAGCGAAGCGATTTCCTCTTCGCGAGTCATGGTGCAGATACTGAAGTCGAAGTCGAAACCACACATGTCATCGGCTGGATCGGCGTTTATTTCTGCAGTACTATTGCTTCCTTTGTGTTGTTTAAGCGTAGCACGAAAGTTTGAAGCGTCGATGGTGATAATCTCGTCACCTAAAGGCATCCTGACCTTTTGATGTAGGGTTGAGGTGACGGCCTTGGTAGCGTGGATCCATGGCCTTCCTAATAACATGTTGTAGGTTGGGGGTATGTCAACGATTTGAAATTCGGTTTCTCATGACCGCCTGTCATAATGGGAAAGGAGACGGTTCCCTTTATGCTGCGACGTGTTCCATCGTAAGCCCTGACACCATCGGTACATGGGATGAAATCATTCTCTTCAATCCTTAGTTTTTTGGCTGTTTCCAGGGGCAGGACGTTGACTGCGGATCCATTGTCGATGAGGACGACTGGCAATGTCATGCCGTGACATTCCACGTTGATGTAGAGAGGTAGATTGTGCGTGCCACCGAATGGAGGGAGGTCCTTATCCGAGAAGGTGACGGCGTTAGCCTGCCATTCGCGCGTTATGTTGCTGATGAGCTTTGACCATGAGAGACCATTCTGGCTTGATGCGTCGGAGCTTCTGTTTGACGGGTCTGGAACCTTGCTTGATCGGGATGCGGTGTTCAGCTATCTCGCGGTCTATGCCGGGCATGTCCTTATATGACTAGGCAAAGACGTCCTTAAACTCTGCGAGGAGCTTGGTGTATGTGGCCCTTTCTTCTGTGCTTAGGAAGCCCGATTGCAGTTCTTGAGGCTCTTCGGGCGTGCCTATGTCGATGGTTGTTGTGTCTTCAATGATGGGGTCATGTTCGGGTTTTGAGGCAATGCTTGCAATGTATCTATATAATGCAATGTTTTTTAGTTTAGATTTATCGTGATCATTAGAATCGTAGATTTTAAATGAGGCAAAGAGTAATCAAAAACTTTCATGTTATTAATGTTATCAAAAGCGGTTACATTTGAAGATAGCTCAGACGAGGGAGCTTTGGACAACCTTAATGACTCTAGTTCTTTAGCTAAATTGATTATATCCGGGAGATAGCCCGGGGGTTTAGTTGGGGCATAAGACTTAAAATGACGACGGGGAAGTTTAAATTCTACGACGGTCTTTTTGTTGAGGGCGTTGTCTTCATCTTCGTCGGAGTTAGAATCTTCGAAGGTGTAGCCTTGGCCGGTAGTAATCTTGAAAGTGCGGCCTTGTTCGTCGGTCCATTCAAGGGTTTTTGACCATCCATCGTGTGTTTTTTCTTCGTAAGGAACGATTAGGTCAGTGGGGTTGAAGTTGGAGGTGCGTATGATGTCGGAGACAAGTTCAATTCGGCGATGGTGTATGTGGACACGTTCTTGGGGATTACGCTAGTGCCCTCCTTGGCGAAGTAGTTCTTTGGGAAGATGTGGTATGGTGCATGTGGAAATCATGGCGCTTTTTGCGATCGTTATGCGATTCCCAACCGTGGGAGACCGTGTGCCCATGGCACATAAGATAGACCCATGGTGGGCCATTTATTGTCGTTGTCCCTGGCGTAGAGCGAAGCGATTTCCTCTTCGCGAGTCATGGTGCAGATACTGAAGTCGAAGTCGAAACCACACATGTCATCGGCTGGATCGGCGTTTATTTCTGCAGTACTATTGCTTCCTTTGTGTTGTTTAAGCGTAGCACGAAAGTTTGAAGCGTCGATGGTGATAATCTCGTCACCTAAAGGCATCCTGACCTTTTGATGTAGGGTTGAGGTGACGGCCTTGGTAGCGTGGATCCATGGCCTTCCTAATAGCATGTTGTAGGTTGGGGGTATGTCAATGATTTGAAGTCGGTTTCTCTCATGATCGCCTGTCATAATGGGAAAGAGGCGGTTCCCTTTATCTTTGCGGCGTGTTCCATCGTAAGCCACGACACCATCGGTACATGGGATGAAATCATTCTCTTCAATCCTTAGTTTTTGGTTGTTTCGAGGCGGGGCGTTGACTGCGTATCCATTGTCGATGATGACGCCTGGCAATGTCATGCCGTGACATTCCACGTTGATGTAGAGAGGTAGATTGAGCGTGCCACCGAATGCAGGGAGGGCCTTATCCGAGAAGGAGGCGGCGTTAGCCTGCCATTCGCAGCGTTATGTTCTTTGATGAGCTTTGACCATGAGAGACCATTACGGCTTGATGCGTCGGAGCTTACGTTTGTAGTGCGGAACCTTGCTTGTTCGGGATGCGGTGTTCAGCTATCTCGCGGTCTATGCCGGGCATGTCCTTATATGACTAGGCAAAGACGTCCTTAAACTCTGCGAGGAGCTTGGTGTATGTGGCCCTTTCTTACGTGGCTAGGAAGCCCCCGATTGCGATTCTTGAGGCTCTTCGGGCGTGCCTATGTCGATGGTTGTTGTGTCTTCAATGATGGGGTCATGTTCGGGTTTTGAGGCAATGCTTGCAATGTATCTATATAATGCAATGTTTTTTAGTTTAGATTTATCGTGATCATTAGAATGCGTAGATTTTAAATGAGGCAAAGAGTAATCAAAAACTTTCATGTTATTAATGTTATCAAAAGCGGTTACATTTGAAGATAGCTCAGACGAGGGAGCTTTGGACAACCTTAATGACTCTAGTTCTTTAGCTAAATTGATTATATCTGGGAGATAGCAGGGGCTTAGTTGGGGCATAAGACTTAAAATGACGACGGGAAGTTTAAATTCTCTGACGGTCTTTTTGTTGAGGGCGTTGTCTTCATCTTCGTCGGAGTTAGAATCTTCGAAGGTGTAGCCTTGGCCGGTAGTAATCTTGAAAGTGCGGCCTTGTTCGTCGGTCCATTCAAGGGTTTTTGACCATCCATCGTGTGTTTTTTCTTCATAAGGAACGATTAGGTCGGTGGGGTTGAAGTTGGAGTTGCGTATGATGCTCGGAGACAAGTTCAATTCGGCGATGGTGTATGTGGACACGTTCTTGGGGATTACGCTAGTGCCCTCCTTGTGAAGTAGTTCTTTGGGGAAGATGTGGTATGGTGCATGTGGAAATCATGGCGCTTTGCGATCGTTATGCGATTCCCAACCGTGGGAGACCGTGTGCCCATGGCACATAAGATAGACCCATGGTGGGCTATTTATTGTCGTTGTCCCTGGCGTGAAGCGGCGATTTTCTCTTCGCGAGTCATGGTGCGGATCTTTGAAGTCGAAGTCGAAACCACACATGTCATCAATTTGGATCGGCGTTTATTCTGCGATACTATTGCTTCCTTTGTGTTGTTTAAGCGTAGCACGAAAGTTTGAAGCGTCGATGGTGATAATCTCGTCACCTAAAGGCATCCTGACCTTTTGATGTAGGGTTGAGGTGACGGCCTTGGTAGCGTGGATCCATGGCCTTCCTAATAACATGTTGTAGGTTGGGGGTATGTCAACGATTTGAAATTCGGTTTCTCTCATGACTGGCCCTGTCATAATGGGAAAGGAGACGGTTCCCTTTATGCTGCGACGTGTTCCATCGTAAGCCCTGACACCATCGGTACATGGGATGAAATCATTCTCTTCAATCCTTAGTTTTTGGTCATTTCGAGGCGGGGCGTTGACTGCGGATCCATTGTCGATGAGGACGGTAGCAATGTCATGCCGTGACATTCCACGTTGATGTAGAGAGGTAGATTGTGCGTGCCACCGAATGGAGGGAGGTCCTTATCCGAGAAGGTGACGGCGTTAGCCTGCCATTCGCGCGTTATGTTGCTGATGAGCTTTGACCATGAGAGACCATTCTGGCTTGATGCGTCGGAGCACGTTTGACAGTGCGGAACCTTGCTTGATGGGGATGCGGTGACCAGCTATCTCGCGGTCTGTGCGGGGGATGTCCTTATATGACTAGGCAAAGACGTCCTTAAACTCTGCGAGGAGCTTGGTGTATGTGGCCCTTTCTTCTGTGCTTAGGGAAGCCCCCAGTTGCAGTTCTTGAGGCTCTTCGGGCGTGCCTATGTCGATGGTTGTTGTGTCTTCAATGATGGGGTCATGTTCGGGTTTTGAGGCAATGCTTGCAATGTATCTATATAATGCAATGTTATTTAGTTTAGATTTATCGTGATCATTAGAATGCGTAGATTTTAAATGAGGCAAAGAGTAATCAAAAACTTTCATGTTATTAATGTTATCAAAAGCGGTTACATTTGAAGATAGCTCAGACGAGGGAGCTTTGGACAACCTTAATGACTCTAGTTCTTTAGCTAAATTGATTATATCCGGGAGATAGCCCGGGGGCTTAGTTGGGGCATAAGACTTAAAATGACGACGGGGAAGTTTAAATTCTACGACGGTCTTTTTGTTGAGGGCGTTGTCTTCATCTTCGTCGGAGTTAGAATCTTCGAAGGTGTAGCCTTGGCCGGTAGTAATCTTGAAAGTGCGGCCTTGTTCGTCGGTCCATTCAAGGGTTTTTGACCATCCATCGTGTGTTTTTTCTTCGTAAGGAACGATTAGGTCAGTGGGGTTGAAGTTGGAGTTGCGTATGATGTCGGAGACAAGTTCAATTCCGGCGATGGTGTATGTGGACACGTTCTTGGGGATTCTGCTAGTGCCCTCCTTGACGAAGTAGTTGCTGGGGAAGATGTGGTATGGCTGCATGTGGAAATCATGACGCTTTTTGCGATCGTTGTACGATTCCCAACCGTGGGAGACTTCGTGTGCCCATGGCACATAAGATAGACCCATGGTGGGCCATTTATTGTCGTTGTCCCTGGCGTGAAGCGGCGATTTCCTCTTCGCGAGTCATGGTGCAGATCAAGTCGAAGTCGAAACCACACATGTCATCTACCGGATCGGCGTTTATTTCAAAGACTACTCGCTTCCTTTGTGTTGTTTAAGCGTAGCACGAAAGTTTGAAGCGTCGATGGTGATAATCTCGTCACCTAAAGGCATCCTGACCTTTTGATGTAGGGTTGAGGTGACGGCCTTGGTAGCGTGGATCCATGGCCTTCCTAATAGCATGTTGTAGGTTGGGGGTATGTCAACGATTTGAAATTCGGTTTCTCTCATGACTGGCCCTGTCATAATGGGAAAGGAGACGGGTCCCTTTATCTTTGCGGCGTGTTCCATCGTAAGCCACGACACCATCCTGCACATGGGATGAAATCATTCTCTTCAATCCTTAGTTTTTTGGCTGTTTCCAGGGGCAGGACGTTGACTGCGGATCCATTGTCGATGAGGACGACTGGCAATGTCATGCCGTGACATTCCACGCTGATGTAGAGAGGTAGATTGTGCGTGCCACCGAATGGAGGGAGGTCCTTATCCGAGAAGGTGACGGCGTTAGCCTGCCATTCGCGCGTTATGTTCTTTGATGAGCTTTTACGGAGACATTTCAGATGTCATTGGGGTGACTGTAATGCTTGGTAAAGGGCTTCACGATGTCCCATCGAGTCCCTTAAGAGTCGCCAGTTGAAATGTCCGCCTTTGTTTTGTTGGTTTGTTTGTGAGCGTGTCTCCGATCTCAGGCGTGGGTAAGGGTGAAGGGGTGACGCTTGGCGATGCTATTTTACCAGCCGGTGGAGCAGACGCGGGATTAGCGTTAGGTAATGATACTTTGCTGGATGGCGGCGTAGGGGTAGGAGCAATGCTTGCAGGTGAACTAGTAAAGCTTGTAGGAGCGACGCTTGAAAGTGAGGCCGCAGAGGTAGGCGAAGTGGGCGGTGTATCCTCGTCTATGATTATTCCCTTGTTCTTCTCTTGAGCAGTCAACCTTGGCAGGGGGTTCTGGGGCTCAAGTAACTTTAGAGAAGCTTGGTATGGACGTCCAGAACGTGTTAGGTAGGCTACTTCGTCATCACTGTCTGATAGCCTAAAGGGGTACTTGTGACGTAGCTCTCCGTACTTGCCTGGCGGACGACGGGGTTGAGTCTCCTCCTCGTAGGGCTCATCTTGGAGACATATGCAGATGTCATCATTGTCGGCGTCATCTTCAGAAGTATTCCAGATGCCGTTGACTTCGTAATCATCTGAGACTATCATTTTAGAGCAGTCGATGATGGGGTGTGTTCCTGTAAATATAGCATGGTTATGCAAAGGATTGAGCTGGTTCGAAGGTTTAGGGCTCGGGCTGGGCTTCACAATAGTATTGCCGTCGATCAGATCTTGGACTATGTTTTTTAGGCGGAAACATTGCTCGGTAACATGTCCCTTTCCCCTGTGAAACTCGCAGTATGCGCTCTGATCCCATGACTTCGGTTTCTTGTCTGGGGGAGGCTCGCTAGTAGGTCCTATGAGTTGAAGTACATTGCGGCTCACAAGCTTCTGTAGTGCCTTTGAGTAGGTCATGTATATGGGGTCAAAGCTTCGTCGGGCTTTTAGTGAGCTGGGACCCGTAGGTGAGTATGATGCTTTTGGCGGAGGTGCGGCAGGCCTTGGTGGTGTCGTGAAAACCGGTGGTGCCTCTAACGCGTCCAGTGCGTTGATGGCATGGATGGGCTCGACTTTGGCAGTGGCTCGAGATGAGCTTCCTTGATATCCTCGACCTGTACTTTTATTCCTATTTTCTTTACGGAGGTCGTCCTCGATGAGCTCGCCGACGACGTTGAGGGTTGAGAAGTTGTCAAAATTCCCGTACCGTAGGTGTTGTTGGTATGCGGGGGTGAGGTTGTTGATGAACTTAGTGATTAGATCAGTGTCCCTTGGACGGTTAGGTATTTGAGCACACAGTTTCTTCCAGCGCGTCAGGTACTCGGTAAACCCTTCATTGTCTTGGATATCATTATTGTCCCGATACTGTAGATCAAACGCAACCGTTATGTCCTCGAAACTACCCGTTTTGTGTGGCTCTAAAGCGTAGAACCATGCCCTGGGCTGCGCGTCTAATGAGTGTGGAAATAAGGTAGCCCACGCAGGGGGCTCAACACCCATGATGGCCATTTTAGCTTTGAAAGCCTTGACGTGAACGAGCGGGCTTTCGTGACCTTTGAAGATGGGAAGATCACTGAGTGCTAGCTTGTCTGGTAGCATGGACCTGACGTTCTTTGGGATGTGCTCGTTCTCTTGGTGTATGGAGTAACCTCTTGAGTTCGTGAGACGTTCTTCCACGGTTCGAATCCTTTTTGCATTCCGTTCGGATTCCTCGGCTAGGCGTACGGCGTTTTTCTCCGCTTCAAACTTTTGCATGATAGCCATTTGCTCGATCGTCGTAGTGAGGCTAGCTATCCTATCATTGAGCTGTCGGACTTGTTCGGCAGTTACCTCCGGGGGAGGTGGTGGTGGTCCTCCGAAACCTTCATCTTGTTGAAAGGCCATTACAGGTTTTGGTTTTGATTTGTTGTAGGCGCGCTTCTTTGGAGGCGGAGATGGGTTTAAGTGACGGTTCTTGGTTCGTCGTGTATCCAGGTTTTGTTCAATGGGAGGTTTGTTGTGTATCCAGGGTTTTTCAATGAGTGGACCTGACAAAGTTTTCAAACCTTTAGTGACTCTAAAAAGGAAGAAAAGACTCAACGAAAAATCGCATTCAAAGAAGTAAAAAAGTGGGTGCATGACTCGACTCGTGTTTTTAGCTTAAAAAGACACAGGAAGCTTTTGAGGTAGGGGCATGTTGACACGTCCCTAATCTCGAGGTAGGAAAATTTTATGATCATAATCTGATTAACCCAGTTTAGCGGTATGTTGCCAGGGGTTTATCATTACGATAAAAAGGATCAAACCGAAGTAGCGATAGGCTAGTCGATCTGAGGATGTTAAAATTGGGTAAAAGGCGATTACTTGTTCGCCTTTCACGTGTGACTCAGGGAATTAAATCAAAATGACGATAGGTCACTTGATTCAAAAATTAAATCAACGGGTTCGCATCTGAACGGGCCCGCGTTTTTGTTTTTTTTGAGAGAAAAAGGTTAAATCGGGATGACTAAAGAGTCACTCGACTTAGAGCTAATTCTAATGTACTAAAGGTTAATTTCATTTAAAATCTCCGAAATGCATTGACATTGTCGGGTTTTTGCTCTATGAAATTTTTTGCAATAAATGTATTATGACGATACGTCAGTCGCATAATTCATTTACGTTTTGAAAAAGATCGGGGATCTAGTGATTATCCTGGATCGGTTTTAAATGCACTGGCATTTTATTTATCAAACTCAAATGACTATGGGTCAAAGAGCCTAACGGCGTGTTTTTAAAAGTATGACCTTTTTGAAAAAAGTTTAAAAGTGAATTTTCAAAAATGGACGTATTTTAAATGTAAAATGCCTAGGAAATGTTTTTGCATGAAAGGTTTTGAAAGACGACTATAGTGAGGGTACTATAGCTTCGCACTTGTACATATAAACACAGGTTTTTGGCTTATAGGGTAAGGTTCCCACCGGCCATTCCCTTAACGTTTCGGTAGGGGCACCCGCAAGACTACACACGTCTTAGGTGTGCATTCAAGACGGGCCCTAGAGTGTTCGAGTTTGACTGGTTACGATCGTTTGTACGGATGCCGTACTTGTAATCGTGGAGGGGTGAGAGAACAGTGTGTCCGGAGTTACCTCGCTTATGAAGCGAGAGTTACTGGGGGCCGTTCCTCAAAGGGTGTGGTTTGAATCAGGAGGATTCGACTCAACGTATTTTTGCCCAAATATCGAAAGCGTAAATGTTTTCAAAGTTTCAAGCTTCACTTCTTTATGATTTTAAAATAAAAGAAAAACTAGTTTTTCAAAAATAATAAAAATCATGCTCGTCCCCAGCGGAGTCGCCAGCTGAAGGTACCGGGAAATGCGACCTATCGACGCCATGCGCGCGCCCGTCCTCGCCCCGTGCGGGGGCGCCGGGAAAGCGGAATGCGCCTCGCAGGAAAAAGTGCGAAGTTTTGAGAAAATGGGGGAGATCATTGCATGAATTTGTGGTCAAAAAAGAAAAGTAGAAAAATCCTTTTTGAAAATGTATTTTCGGAGTCGCCACCAAATATTAAAGGAATTTGGAACCTATTCAACGCGTCTTGAAATACAAGACACGAGTGTCTCAGATTTCAAGATGCGTCGATATTTATCAATCTGAGGTTTGAAACCAGAGAAGGGATTCGGAGTGAGGTTACTTTTCGAAAGT
Source organism: Dianthus caryophyllus (assembly GCA_023091065.1). Lineage (NCBI taxonomy): Eukaryota > Viridiplantae > Streptophyta > Magnoliopsida > Caryophyllales > Caryophyllaceae > Dianthus > Dianthus caryophyllus. The sequence goes on along the minus strand of CM041527.1, from coordinate 15,175,290 downwards.
TTTGGCAAAAATGTGTTTTTGAAAACTGAAATCAAAAAGCCTACGTAAAAGTAGTCTCTACTAATTTGAAAACATTTAGTTAATTTCAATATTTGGGCTAAAATGACGCTACGTACAAGTGCGAATATATATGACTCGATTAAAATGCATAAATAATGTAAATCGTCAAAATAATGACTTTTCTATGGGAAATGTACGTTAAATAATAATTTATTGACTAAATTATTACTATAAACGTTATTTTCCGACCTCATATTTGACTCTTTAAGAATTTGTGAAAACCCTCAGTTTTGACATGCTAAAAGACTCTATGAAACGGTACAATTTAGTGTTGGATCCGTGATTCTAGTCGTTATTTAATGCATGAATGAGGACTTGCATAATTATTAAAGTGACGTCGGTTTGCTTTAGTGATAATGAGTCGTTTATTTATGCGATATTGGCGGGGTTTAGACGGATTATGAATCCGAATTACCACAACTGTTTTACGAATACGGCTTCGCTAATGCCAATATCGGGTTGGGGTTAATGTAACCCCTTTGTCTGAGTCTCAAACGTCCCAAACGTAGGTAAAATGTTTACCTTTCGGAAATGGAAAGACGGTATTTTGAGTGGATTTTGTGAGTGTGTTAATGTGTTTTGTAAAACCGATATATTGAAATGAATGAAGTGGGTTGGTATTTATAGAGGTTGGCTGGTTTTTTGTGGGTGCACAAAACTAAATCGCCTGTGTACAGGCGTTTTTAATTTTGTTTGGGTTGGATTTTTTTAAGAAAAATCAAAAAGCGTTATTACAAAACAAAAACATAATCGCTGTTAATGAGCGTTTAACTGTCGCTTTGTCAACTGGCGATTGTATTTTTGTTTTGGTGTGCTGTTTTATGCCGCCATTTGGTTTTGGTTGTGTGATTAGGTGATGATTATGTTTTATTTGGATATTTTGGGCCAAATTGGTTTTTGGCTCAATTTTGGTTTTCGTGTTTCGGTTTTTGTCGTGTTTTTCGGTTTTGGCTCGAAATAAAATAATATTAAAGTATATTATTTTACGGTTTTGTAGAGTCTAGTTTTGTGAAAATGTGGCACGGGACGCACTTTGGCCCGTTTTGTGTGTTGGGTTTTGGGTCGTTTTTGTAAGTTTGGGCCGTTTTGTAGCTAGTTGGGCTGTTTTTGTGGCTTGGCTTAATAAGACGTTCCTGTATCGTGCTCGTGTTGTGCTTATAATGACTAAGAGTGACATTCATTTTTTATGATTATGCAAATCCAAATTAATACGCTAAAAATGACTAATACGTTTTAGACACTTTTGTACCGTTTCGACTCTTTTAAAAGCATGCATGAAAGTCCTTTTCATCATCGGGTTTGTTTTTGGGGGGTACGGATACGGGTATCTACAATTAGCTAAACATAAGGAGAATTAGAATTGTATGATTCACGATAAGGTAGTCAAGAGTATAAGCTAGAACCGGATAACCGTGATCGATTAACTCTAAACCGTGGATTTTATCTTGAACCGAGATCCTTTTAACATCTTATTTTCCTTTCCTTTGTACTCTCTGCGTTTGATTCATTGTTTGCTAGGCTATTAGTTTCATAATTCAACAAAACCCCCCCTTTTTATTAGTTATCTGTCACTCTGTTACTTTGTATTTGCTTTCATCTGCGCTTAGCTTGATTTCGATTAGCCTTATTCCCTGTGGTTCGACCCCTTACTTCCGCTTTACTATTTGTTTAGTATTAGGATTTAAGTGTTATAAATTGTTAATTTGCGGCATACGACTTAGGACCGTCAAATTTTGGCGCCGCTGCCGGGGAATTGTTTAGGCATTGATTGTTTTCATTGTTTTAGTGTAGTTGTATGCATAATACTCGTTCTACTAACCTGAACCTCGAGCCTTTTGACTCAGAGATTGAAAGAACACTTTTCAGGTTTAGGAGGAACGCAAGTGGTCAAGTCGTCGCCGTGCAGGATCCCGAGGTAGACGTACCTGAATACGCCTCGGACATTTCGGATATTTCAGACGAAAGCGACGAGATGGCCGCTCAAACTATTAAGCAACTTACAGCTCCGGACCTTCGACAACAACCTTTATGCATCACAATCCCGCCTCTTGCGGAAAATGTGAACTTTGAGTTGAAGTCCGGGCTTATTCACTTGTTACCCACATTTCATGGGTTGAGTGGTGAGGATCCGAACAAACATCTATCGGATTTTCACATCGTCTGCTCGAGTATGAAGCCTGTTGGTGTGACTGATGAGCAGTTGAAGCTAAGAGCATTCCCGTTCTCACTTAAGGACGCTGCAAGGGATTGTCTCTATTATCTACCTACGGGTAGTATCGACACTTGGCTAAAGATGAAAAAGGCATTCCTTGAGAAGTATTTCCCTGCCTCTCGAGCATCTCAACTGAAGAAGGAAATTTCGAATGTTGAGCAACGTGATGGGGAAACGATGTATGAGTACTTCGAGCGGTTCAAGAAGTTGTGTGGTATGTGCCCGTATCATGGGTATGAAGAGCAAGACATCATCATGTACTTCTGTGGAGGGCTCAGTAAAGAGGATGCTCGTATGGTTCATGCAGCGAGTGGAGGTGGGATCACCAATAAGAATCCCACGGATGCAATGGCTCTAATCACCGAGCTTGCTGAGAGCTCACGAGACTTTGACAAAAAGACCCCACGAAGAGGGGTTAATGCTGTTGGCTCAAGTAATGATTTGCTTGAGGAGAAGGTTGATAGCTTGACGAATCTAGTCAAGGACTTGGTCATAGGCAAGAAATCGGTGATGGCTTGTGGCATTTGCTCTTCCGAGTCGCACAATAGTGAGATTTGCCCACAAATGAGGGAGGATACGCTTTATGAAGAGGTGAATGCTGCGGGATATATGGAGCCGGGCCAAAGGAGATGGGATCCTTATTCCAATACTTTCAATGCAGGATGGAAGGCTAACCCGGCCTTCCGATGGGGAAATACGCAAGGAAATCCCTCTCACATTCAAGGTAATCCCTCTCACGTTCAAGGTAATCCGTCATATGCTCAAGGGAACCACGGCGGTCCACCACGAGGACAATACATGAATCGTCCTCAAAATCCGCCCCCGAACTCACACTCACAAGCGCCGCCGAGTCCGCAAATGTCTACTGATGAGATGATTCGAGCTTTGGTAGCCAACCAAGGTAACTTTCAAGCTAGTGTGGCTCAAAACCAATTGGAGACTAAGAATAGCATCAAGAATTTGGAGACACAAATTGGGCAAATGGCCACTACTCTTAGTCGATTGGAAGCGAGGGATTCGACTGTGTTGCCTAGTCAAACGGTGGCAAACCCTAAGCCAAATGTGAGTGCCGTGTCTTTGCGAAATGGAAGGCAATTGGAAGAGGTCGAGAAGGCAAAGAGGAAACCCAAGGAGGCTAAGATCAACGAGGAAGAAGAAGAGATAGTGATCGTGGAAGATGATCAAGCTACATTGAGCAAGGAGAAGGAGTCGGTTCCTTCACCTTCATTGCCCGTCGAGACGGAGGTACCTTTTCCCGATGCACTAAGGAGGAAACATCATTTCGAGCACGACAAGGATATCTACGAGGTATTTCAAAAGTGCGAGGTAAACATTCCCCTTCTTAATCTTCTTAAGAGTATTCCTAAGTATGCTAAGTTTTTAAAAGAACTTTGTACGATCAAAAGGAATAACAAGCTAAAAGGGGCTAAGAAGGTAAAGGTGAGTGAACATGTTTCCGCTGTTTTTCAAAGAAAACTTCCTCCAAAATGCAATGATCCGGGCATGTTTACTATTCCTTGTACCATCGGTGACACTAAATTCGACAGAGCTATGTTAGATTTAGGTGCGTCGATAAATGTGCTTCCTTACTCTTTGTATCAATCTGTGAAACTAGGACCTTTGCATGCTACTAGTGTTATTATTCAACTTGCGGATAGGTCTAATGTGTATCCCAAAGGAGTTGTTGAGGATGTCCTAGTTTTGGTTGATGGTTTGATATTCCCTGCTGATTTCTATGTGCTTGATATGGAGCATGATACTCATGCGGCCCCGATCCTCTTAGGTAGACCGTTCTTGAAAACTGCGAGTACTAAAATTGATGTGTCTACTGGTTCTTTGACTATGGAGTCTAATGGTCATGTGGTTAGCTTTAGTATCTATGATGCTATGAAGTATCCTGTTGATCATCATGCTGTTAATTTTGTTGATATCACTGACCCTCTTACGCAAGATTGTTTCAATCTTAGCGGGTGTGATGAGTTGCAGGTCGCTTTGGACAATAGTCTTGATGGGAAGGAGGTAGAATATGCTGTTTCTACTAACTTGCAGGAAGTTGTGGCTGAGCTGAACGATTATGGGAGACCTCTGTATGTTTCTCCACCATTCCCACTAACCCTTCCTACAGAGAAATTGTCACCATCTGTTGTGCAGGCACCTGTAGTTGAGCTCAAGGCTCTACCGGAGCACTTGAAGTACATGTTCCTAGGTGAGGGAGACACTCTTCCCGTCATTATCTCCAGTAAGCTCACCGAGGAACAGGAGAAGCGATTGAAAGACGTTCTCGTGGAGAACAAGCTAGCGATTGGATGGACTATTGCCGACATCAAAGGCATAAGTCCAAGCACATGTATGCACCAGATCCTTCTTGAGGAGAATTCTAAGCCGGTGAGACAACCACAGCGTCGACTGAACCCACCTATGATGGAGGTGGTAAAGAAAGAGGTTCTCAAGTTACTCCAAGTCGGAATGATTTATCCTATCTCGGATAGCCAATGGGTAAGCCCTACCCAAGTTGTTCCTAAGAAGTCCGGGGTGACAGTGGTTGAGAATGACAAAGGTGAGCTTGTGCCTACTAGAGTACAGAATGGATGGCGCGTTTGTATCGATTATCGCCGTTTGAATACGGTGACGCGGAAAGATCATTTTCCCCTCCCCTTTATCGATCAAATGCTTGAACGACTTGCAGGTAAAGCTTACTATTGTTTCTTAGATGGCTACCCGGGCTACTTTCAAGTAGCCATTGCCCCCGAAGATCAAGAGAAGACCACCTTCACTTGTCCTTTTGGCACTTTTGCGTACCGACGCATGCCTTTCGGACTTTGTAATGCACCGGCTACCTTCCAAAGGTGTATGATGAGCATCTTTTCAGAGTATGTTGAGCGCTTCATTGAAGTGTTCATGGATGATTTTACGGTGCATGGTGATTCTTTTGACAGATGTTTGCACCACTTGTCTCTTGTTCTTAAACGTTGCATTGACACTAACCTTGTTTTGAATAGTGAAAAATGTCATTTTATGGTTGAACAGGGTATTGTTCTAGGACATGTGGTGTCGTCTAGAGGTATTGAGGTGGATAAGGCAAAGATCGATACTATTTCGTCTTTGCCCTATCCTACTAACGTCCGTGAAGTTCGATCTTTTCTTGGTCATGCAGGTTTTTACCGCAGGTTCATTAAAGATTTTTCAAAGATCGCTTCACCCTTGTGCAAGCTGCTGCAGAAGGATACGGATTTCCACGTCGACAAGGCTTGCAAGGAAGCCTTTGATGCTTTGAAGAGTCGGCTTACCTCGGCCCCGATCATTCAAGCTCCGGATTGGTCTCTTCCATTTGAGATCATGTGTGACGCCAGTGACTACGCATTGGGAGCTGTGTTGGGCCAACGAGTAGGGAGAGTCTCTCATGTCATTCACTATGCCTCGATGACGTTGAATGAGGCCCAACGAAACTACACCACGACCGAGAAAGAGCTCCTAGCGGTTGTCTTTGCGCTAGAGAAATTCCGATCATATTTGCTAGGTACGAAGGTTGTAGTCTTTTCTGATCATGCGGCGTTGCGATACTTGATGTCGAAAAAGGAAGCGAAGCCGAGGTTGATTCGTTGGATTCTGTTATTGAGTGAATTTGACATTGAGGTAAAGGACAAGAAAGGTGCGGAGAACGTGGTTGCCGATCACTTGAGTAGGCTAGTGGATGTGGATGCTGCTCCTCACACACTCGTTCCGGTTAGAGGCGTATTTCCTGATGAGACGTTATGGGCTATTAAAGCTATCGAGCCGTGGTATGCAAACTTGGTGAATTTCCTTTGCTCATCGAGATTCCCCTCTGGTTTTTCTAAGTCCCAAAAAGACAAGCTCAAGAGTGATGCTAAGTACTATGTGTGGGATGAGCCGTACTGGTGGAAGCACTGTTCTGATCAAATCATTCGAAGATGTGTGCCCAAGAATGAGATGACTTCAATCCTCACTTTCTGTCATGCTCATGCCTGCGGAGGGCATTTTGGTGCAAAACGAACGGCGAGAAAGGTACTTGATTGTGGGTTCTATTAGCCTACTTTGTTTCGAGATGCTCATGTTTTCTGTCAAACTTGTGATAATTGCCAACGAGTTGGTAATATTTCTCGTCGCCACGAGATGCCGCAGGCCTACACGCTTAATTGTGAGATATTTGATGTTTGGGGAATCGACTTTATGGGTCCTTTTCCGAGTTCACATGGGTATGAATACATTCTGCTTGCTGTTGATTACGTGTCTAAGTGGGTCGAGGCGATCCCCACTAAGACCGACGACGCGAAGGTGGTTGATAAGTATATCAAAGCGAAAATTTTTGCGCGATTTGGAATGCCCAAGGTAATGATTAGCGATCGTGGAACTCATTTCGTGAATAAGACGATTGGTGCTTTACTCACGAAGTACCACGTGACTCACAAAGTTTCGACCGCTTATCATCCTCAAACCAACGGTCAAGCCGAGGTGTCGAATCGAGAAGTGAAGTCGATTCTTGAGAAGACGGTGAATCCGAACCGCAAGGATTGGAGTGAGCGGCTAGATGATGCATTGTGGGCGTATCGCACGGCCTACAAAACCCCTATAGGTATGTCTCCTTACCGCTTAGTTTTCGGAAAGTCATGTCATCTTCCGGTTGAGCTAGAGCATAAGGCATATTGGGCGATCAAAAGCTTCAATATGCACTTGGATGAAGCGGGATTGCATAGGAAATTACAGTTGCAGGAGCTCGAGGAATTGCGGCTCGAGTCGTATGAGAACGCAGCTACGTACAAGGAGAGAACTAAGGCGTGGCACGACAAGATGATCGTGAGAAAGGACTTTAAAGTCGGTCAAAAAGTCCTCTTGTATCAATCTCGCTTACGTCTCTTTCCAGGTAAGCTGAAGTCCCGTTGGGTCGGTCCATATACCGTGATCCATGTGTATGCTCATGGTGCAGTCGAGATCAAGGAAATAAGTACGAGCAAAGTTTTCAAAGTCAATGGGCAGCGCTTAAAGCCCTATTATGAAGGTGCAGATATTGAAGCCGTAGAGTCGATGGCACTCTACGATCCGATTTACGAAGACTAAGCTCGTATCCTTTCGTCGAGCGAACGACGTTAAACAACAGCGCTGTCGGGGAGGCAACCCTTGATTTCTCGTTTTATTTCTGCGTTTTCGTTTAGTTTTTATTTCTTAAATGGGTGCTCGTGACGGTTTGTTAATTGTTGCAGGATTTCTGAATTTTTGGGTTTTGCAATTTCATCGAGTTTGGGTCGAATTTTTTTGGTTATAATCGAGTTTCTCGAGCCTCTACGATGATCCTTGCATTAATTTTGTGAGTCGAGGAGCCTCAAAAAACTGTTCCAACATCTTGGACTATCAGATTTTGCTCATATTGATGGTTGGTATTTGCCTTCTCCGCAAATATGTTCTTCAAGAGTGCTGTCTGAAAATTCAAAGCGAACCTGGACTACTATTGTTTCAGCAAGCATCAAAGGTTGATTGCAGCTCACAGAAGTGCAGTTCATATCAAGGGAGATGTTGTTTAGCCTCCTTATCAAAAAAAAAAAAAAAAAAAAAAGAAAAAAAAAAAAAAAACGTTAGAACAGAAACCACGAACAGGCCGCGAGGGCCCCGCGCACGCCCCGCGACCACCCCACCTGCAGCCCTCCTTATTACTCCTTCCTCTCTCTTTCCCCTTTCAAACTAAACCACAAAAAAAAAAAAAAAAAAAAAAAAAAAAAAAAAAAAAAAAAATACGAGAGAGAGAGGAGAACACCGGAGCAGACCCCACACCACCACCTACCCACCACCTGCTCACCACCGCCTTGCTCACACCACCACCACCGACGCCAATCACCGTGGCCATCGCCGGAGCTCCGGTCACATTTTTGCAAACCCTAATTTCTCCAAATTTGGGGGTTTTTGATTTGTACTTCGATTTTGGGTCAAGTCTCTGCATTCTATCCTTATTTCACGTAAGTTTGCCTCGATTTCTCACTTCTAATTGCTTGGATGAGTGATTTCGGTGTGGTTTCGGTGTACCCTAACCCTAAATTCGTGGTAACCCTTTTACTCTTCGATTCCACTCTTTGATTTTGTTCGTTTTGAGTTCGGCTTGTGCTTCAAGTGTGTTTCAAGGAGTTGAGATTGCTTGTTGGGGTTGATTTTGTGATTTGAACCGCTTTTTGAGTTGCTTTTGGGTGGTTTAACGGTGGTCTTGCTTGGTTTTGTCTGGTTTTTGCTTGAATTCTTGATTTGTGTGGTTCTACTTGCTGGAAATTCGCATTTGCGCACATTGCGGTTGCTTTGGGCTCGTTGTGTATTGAATTTTGAGTCGAATGGGTAAAACACGAGCTAAGAAAGCCGCTCCCAAGGATACTACGGCCGCGCCTCGGGCCTTGACATCCTCTTCCCGTCCTCCAAAGCGGCCCCGTAACGATTACATGGGATGCAACTTGAGCTCGGAGAAGCAAATAATTTGGAAGCGACTTACCATGCCTAAGCGTGGCATTCTTGTCACGAAATTCTTTCATATGCCGACCTTGGTGAAGCTTGGATTGTTGGAGGCTGTGGAGGGCCTCCTTACGCGCGCAGGGCTCCCGCATTTTGTTGACAGACATGCTCCCACGTATAAGCGTCTTACTTTAGAGTTTCTCTCCACCTTGCTCTCTCCTGTTGATGATAATCCTCAAGTCATTTCCTTTCGTCTGCTCAACCGGGAGTATAGGATGTCGTATGCGGCGTTAGCAGAGGTGTTTGGGGTCGAGTTCCGTGAGGATATGCTCGTTGGGGAGGAACTTGAGACCCGGGAGCTGTATGCATTTTTGAGTACTATCACGGACCGACCCATTCAAACGGGCTCGGAGAAGCCCACTCGCATCCCTCATCCCGGTCTTCGTTTGATTTACCGGGTCCTATCTATGGGATTTTTGGGGAAGGGTGAATCTACTCATATCCAACGCGAGGGGCTACAATTGCTTTACGATATGAACCCCGAGGACCCTGCTCCTGTTGATTGGATATTCAAGTTTTTGAACAGTTGTGCGGAGACCCGCCGTGTAACGACAGGGAAGATTGCTTTAGGGGGAATGATCACCTTGATCGCTCTTAGTCAAGGTGTAATTTTGAGCGCCGAGGAGCCGGTTCCAGGGTCGACACAGCTCACTTTGCCTGTCTTGCGCACTATGCGCACTGTCGTCCCAACTGCGAGGGGTGACGCTTATGTTTACCTGCTCGGGACCTCGGAAAAGGTCCCCTACCTTCGCCTTCCCCGCCCTGAGGGGCAGGCTATTCCGATTGGGCCCACGAAGCGTGCCTTATATATACCGCCGGATCCCCCTGAGATGGTGCGCATTGCTACGGCTGCTGCTGCGTCGGATGATGATGAGGAAGAAGCTGCGGAAGAGGAGCAGGGCGCTCCTGAAGAGGGTGAACCGAGTCAGCCTCGAGCCTCCATGAGTGACCAATACTGGAGAGCCACTATGGAGGACAACATGGAGGAGCTGCGTGATGAGATGGGCTTTATTCGTGACCAGAACCTTGAGGCGTTGGCGCTGCAATGCTCGGTTGGTGCCATGTACACGCAGCTGCATCCCGAGGTATATCATCCTCCTCTTCAAGCCGTTTTTGATGAGATTGCGCAGCGCAATCAAGCGAGAGAAGCTCGCGCTGCAGAGCGTGTTCGTAGGTCCCGAAGTCGCTCGTGCTTTAGCGCGTGCTTCGGGTCCCCCTCTACTTAATTCGGTATGTATTCTCTCCTCCTTTTTCTTTGTATGTCCTGTCTCACAATGAGGACATTGTTCGGTTTAAGCGTGGGGGAGGGAATTCAACCGTGTTGTATATATTTGTGTACCTTTCTGTTGCATTTGTTTATGTTTGAAAAAAAAAAAAAAAAAAAAAAAGAAAAACAGAAAAAATGAAAAAGAAATAAAGTGAATCCCGCTAGGTGAAAACCCGAAAGGGCGCCTAGGCAAAATTGGGATATGTGGCCGAGGGCGCAGTGAAACCGCAAGGGCGGCACTCCGAGTAAAATGAAGAATCGAGATGCGAGCCACGAGAGTTAGAGTGAGGTGAATAAAGCTAGAGTGAAACCCGCAAGGGCGGGCACTCTAGGCAAAATGAGAGATTTAGGAAAAATAAAATGTTCTAATACTTCCAATATTACCGGCGTGGCGACATAAGAAGGGTGACAAAGAAGGACGGAAGGGTAGGATAGTGGCTACGGTGTGAAGTAATCGCGGTGCACGGCGTAGTAGGCACCTCTCTTGCGATTGGGTTTGACTTATTTCCGGAGTAGAGACGTTTAGGATGCTTGCATGTGTGGGTTGTATGTGTGTGTGACATACGTCTTTTGTCACAGGAGAACGTTAGTAGCACAAGTAAGCTGGGCTAGGATGGAGAAATAAGGGGCGTAGTTGGGCTTCTGTCATCATCGTTACGTTTGTCGCTAGGTCTATGGGTATGTGTTTCCTAGATTTCGCTGTTTTTTGTTGTTTTGATGCGAGTTTGAGTGAAAATGGCTACTACTCAAGCCATTCGAGGGAGTTAGAGGTTGGAATTTTGAGTGTGACTTGCGTTGATTTGAATCCACCACGTTTCTTGAGAGGTAGTGTAGGTTTGGAGTGGATGGCGTCCCTTGAGTTTACTCGAGGACGAGCAAAAGCTTAAGCGTGGGGGAATTTGATGAGTCGTATTTAGTAGGTATTAGGAGCTTTGGTTTTATCTCGTTTCGGAAGGATTTAAGGTGATTTTACGATGATTTTGTGACTTACGAGTGATGTGGTATTATGCGAGTTTGTGACGTTAAATCGTGCTTGGAAGCGTACTAAGACGAGAATGGAACGAGTCGGGATCAAGAACAGACCAGAAGCAAACCTGCGAGCAACCTGCGACTGACGAGCGAGAGCTGAAGAGAAGAAGAAGCAGGCAGAACACAACCCGCGAGCAACCCGCGAGCAGACCGCGAGCGGCCCGCGAGCAACGTGTTTCCGTGGGCTTTATTTTCCCGCTTTATTTTGTTGGGCTTTAAAACCGTCATAGGTTACTTAGCTTGAGGGTTTCCTTATAAGAGGGAAAACCATTCATTTTCAGAATCACTTTTTTTCATTTTCATCCTTCATTACATTTTCATTTCCTTCACTTTCATTTTCTTAGCTTAGAATTTTAGATCTAGTTTTAGTTTTCTTTGTTTCGGAAACTCGGGGGATTGAAGATCGAACTCATTCCTTTTGTAACCGTCGGTATGAGTAACTAATCTCCCTTTTCTCGGTTTAAGTAATTGAAACGGTTGGTTTTAATTGTGAGTTTGAAAGTGCTAGTCTTTGTTTTGATTATTGATTATTGCTCGGTTTTGAATTATACTTGCGTGATTGATTTGTGATTGCTAGGTGTACAACTAGTCGTCTGATTCATTGCGTATTTGTTAGTTTTGTTAGTTGAACGGTTTACGTTGATTAACTTAACGCTAGTAACGACTAGGTTTAATTATTGAACGGTTTACGTTGATTTTTATTCCTAGGAGCGATTTTCATAACATCTAAAGTACAACTGGATTGTATGTGCTATTTGTTCCTTATCGATTCTCTTGTCATTAAAGCTGCTGACTGATTAAATCTTGAACGGGATACGTTGAGATTGTCTTTTGGTTAGGGTTAGTTAAGAACGGTTTACGTTTTAATTAGCTAAACATAAGGAGAATTAGAATTGTATGATTCACGATAAGGTAGTCAAGAGTATAAGCTAGAACCGGATAACCGTGATCGATTAACTCTAAACCGTGGATTTTATCTTGAACCGAGATCCTTTTAACATCTTATTTTCCTTTCCTTTGTACTCTCTGCGTTTGATTCATTGTTTGCTAGGCTATTAGTTTCATAATTCAACAAAACCCCCCCTTTTTATTAGTTATCTGTCACTCTGTTACTTTGTATTTGCTTTCATCTGCGCTTAGCTTGATTTCGATTAGCCTTATTCCCTGTGGTTCGACCCCTTACTTCCGCTTTACTATTTGTTTAGTATTAGGATTTAAGTGTTATAAATTGTTAATTTGCGGCATACGACTTAGGACCGTCAGTCCGTGATCCACTCACGAGCTCGATCTTTTAGTGAAAAAGGGAACAGCATTTCCCTTATCTGGTTCTGGGTAATCCCGGCCGGCTTTATTGTCGAGCAATAGTCAGTAAAAACCTGCATGTGTCGACCAGGATCCTCCGTTGGGTAACCACCAAACTGATTGCGCTCCACCAAATTGAGAAAGGCGGGGCGAATCTCAAAGTTGCCCTGTAAAGTAGCGGGCATCGTGAATCCATTAGGAATGGATTCCGGCTTAGGCACCGAGTGACTGTAGAGTTTGGGCATAGTCACAGGCGGTGGGGATAATGGAGTAACCGGAGGTGTGTCCTCTTCGTAGGACGATTGCGTTGCACTTGACTCCGCTTGCGACGCTTCCTCGATATCTAAATCAACGATCTTTATTGCTTCCCTTCGTAGTCGGTGTAAGGCACGCTCAGGTTCGGGCTCAAATGGAACTAGAGTCCGAGGTGACCTGCGCATAAACACAACTACACGAAACAATGAGAAACGGTCTCAAGGAACTAGGTTCCTTGAGACAAGAGAGAAAAACCTAAACTAAGCAAAAACACAATAACTAGCTAACCGTCTCCCCAGTAACGGCGCCAAAATTGATGAGGCTAAAGTCGTGGTCACCTATCAAAATAAACCTAAAGTCAACTAACTAGGTAGCTAGTGGCAGTAGGGTCGAATCCACAGGGAGAAGGAGTAGTCAAAAGGATGCTTAGTGATCTAGGTTAGTCTCAAAGTAACAAAAGTCGATGGTTTTGAAAGTCTAAACTAAGAACGATAAGCAAAAAGGTATGAAAAGAGTATGAGAGGGAGATTAGGGCATCGGGATCAATGTGACATCGATTCAGGAACTCAACTCAGAAGGAAGTACAATCAATTGAAGTCATGCAAGTGATTAGGTTTAGGAAAACGCTCTCTCGAGTCAATTTTAACCTTAAGCAAGTTTAGCGGGCTCTCGCAACTTACTAAATTCGACTTATCAATTACCGTGAGTCTAGTTTCAATTCGGCGTTCGATCTTAAACTGAAACAACCTAAATTCAATTCAATAAAGGCGTCCCTAAATTCAATTGATAATGAAACGCGTAGGAAGAAATCAAACTGCACAAATTCAATCGATATATGCAATTAAAACATGTCCTGAATCAATCTCACAATCACCCTAAACCCTAATTGAGAATTAGCTAGACATGATAAAGGTTGAAACAAAACAATTATAATAAGAAGACATAATGAACGAATAACAATCAATTAAACCTGGAGTAATCGGGAATTGCAACGTGAAAGATCGAATCTTGCTAGTAATTTTAAAGCTAAACCTAGGAGTTTTTGAGAGTTCTTTTGAGAGAAAGCTAATTCTTTTAAAAGCAGTAAAGGTAAATGAAAAGATAAACTAAACCCTAACTTCAAGTTGTATTTATAGGCCAACGAAAATCCGGAAAAAAAGACCAGCAGAACCGAGCGGTTCGTGGGTGAACCGATCGGTTCAGGGGGTGGAACCGATCGGTTCCCATCTAAACCGATCGGTTCTAAGCATGTCAGCAACTTCCAGCGAGTTTTAGCCTTGATTCATGTATCCTGAACCTATAGGTTTGCTCTGAACCTATAGGTTTGACGTCCCAAGTTGTCATATTGACTCCGAATCAACTCTCTAGCTTCGTCTTGACGTCACGATACTCGTAAATGCTCCACTAACCCCAGGTTTTAGCTCAGGACCGCCAAAACCTGCAAAATATGAATAAAGAGCAACAGTATCGCAATATAAAGCAAATAGCTCCTAAAATAACAATGAAATCGAATAAACGCGAGCTAAATGCGACTGAACTGGGGGCATATAAGCTATATAAATAACATACATCAAAGACTAAACTAAGAACGAATAATAAAAAGGAGTAAAATATATGGGAGAAAGATTAGGGCATCGGGTTCAATGTGACATTAATTCGGGAACTCAACTCAATAAAAAATAATAATCTAATGAAGCTATGCAAGTGACTAGGTATAGTAATACGCTCTCTCGAGTCAATATTAACCTTAAGCAGATTTAGCGGGCTCTCGCAACTTATTAAACCTAACTCGTCAAATACGCGTAAATCTAGTTTCAATTAGGCTTTCGATCTTAAATCAAAACTACCAAGATTCAATTCAATTTAGGCGTCCCTAAGTTCAATTGATATTATAAACGCGTAGGAAGAAATCAATTTGCACAAGTTCAATCAATTAAAACAATTAAAACATGTTCCCAAATCAATAATCACAAATCACCCTAAACCCTAATTAGAAAATTAGCTATGCATAATTAGAACTAACGCAAAATAATAATTATTAAACATGATAAAAGAAAAGCAATTGAAATTAAACTTGAAATTAATCTTGAATTAAAGTAAAGATCCAATCTTCCAACTAAACTAATTATTGAGAGTTTTAATGAGAGAAGAAACTAAGTCTAAACCTAAAGCTGTAAAAATAGAGCATAAATTTCAGTCTAGGTCGAAAATAGGTATTTATACAACTTTCCAAAGATTAACTCGGACAAGAATCAAAAACCGACGTGAATTAACACCCCAGCCGGCCGGCCGACACATCACTGTGGGCCGGGCCTGCTTCAATTCATTTGGGCCTTGTTTGTTGTATGGGTCTTTGATCCATTTCGTCTTAACTCGTATCCCGAGCTTCCGTATAAGCTCGAGCTTGGTCTTGTGGCCTCGGTACTCGTACGTAGGGGTGAGCAAAAATAACCGAACCGATAAACCGAACCGAAAAAACCGAGAACCGCACGTTTTATAGGTTCGGTGAACCGAACTGTTAAGACATAATGGTTCGGTGCACCGAACCGTTAAAATTAACGGTTAATGGTTCGGTTTAGGTTCGGCATTTTGAGTTAACGGTTAACCGAACCGAACCGTTAAGTGCAAAAATATAAATAAATTATACTTATATATACAAACTAAAGCATAAAGCTTAACTTTATAACTTTCATCAAACATCGAATATCAATTGTGCATTCTACCTTATTTATCTAACACTCAAAAACATCATTTTTGTAAAATAAAATCTCATATGCACCACTCTCGCTTCAATTTTAACATATTTATTACTTTGTTAGTGTTCAATACGCATCTTTGAATTATAACATTGATAAATTTTCTATTTACTATAATTTAGTTGATAATGGTACATTAGATGAGGTATTTGTAATTGTCGTTTCTATTTTGGACCGTTAAAGTGCGTCGTAATCGATAATTAACCTAAAAGAAAAAAAGTTTTGACAGAGTAAATGGTTCGCGGTGAACCGCATAACCGAACCGTTAAAAACGTGAACCGAACCGTAAAGTAACCGTTCGTAATGGTTCGGTTTAGGTTCGGATTTTTCCCGAACCGAACCGTGCACGAACCGTAAAAATTAATGGTTCGGTGCACCGAACCGTTAATGAACACTCCTACTCGTACGTGCTCCACTCGACTTGGGTTTTGGCTTAGGACCGCCAAAACCTTCAAAATATAAACGGAAACAGTAGTACCGCAATAAAAAGCAAATATCTCCTAAAACAATAATAGTCTCGACTAAAAGTAAGCTAAATGCAACTAAACCGGGGGCATATAATATATATAAAATGCAAACATCACCCATGTATCGTAGGTTGAACCTCAAAATCTGACGAAACAGTGGTAGGCATAATGACCTCGACATTTGCGGCGGGAATGATATCTGGATCATTTTGAAGATTATTTATTATTGTTGTTGAATGAAATAAAAAGCATGTTAATAATGTATGTAGAATGTGGAAGGGACAAATAGAAAGATGGTGAGAAATCAAAATCAAGCCTCTCCCAGCAATAATGTGTTTCCCAGGTCCGTATGAATTGTGCTCCAACAATTCCACAAATTATTCCAAATCTATATTCCACCTCTATACTTAATTTCACCACAAATTCATTTTAAAAATAAATTAATTTAACATGATTTAAATAAATAGATGCTTGTGTACCTTTCATTCATCTTATTTGTCAGAAACTATTATATTCATATTTAGACTCAAATTAACAGATGAAAATAGGGTATTTTACCTCGTTGCGCGCTACGATCGTCATCTAACTCCATTATAATACTTATGTGAGATGATAACTTTTATAAACAAGAAGCTTACTGCAAAAAAAAAAAAAAAAAAAAAAAAAAAAAAAAAAAAAAAAAAATTTAAAAAAATTAATGGTTACAAATTCACAATTAATAAATGTTAACCTAGACATAATTTTGTTAATGTACAAAAAATTACAAGAACAATACTATAGACAATATAATGTGCACATCAATAATTATTTCAACACAAATCACCCAAAATTAAAACCCTAAAAAACCTCTCTTCTCTTTCTTCCTATGGCGAAAAAGCGTGGAGGGAAAGCTAAATCAATTCGATCTATTAAACATATTCGTGCTTCAATTTCTTCGACTTCTAACTCTTTTGATGCTTTGATTGGATCTGCTCGTCTATCACCCCAGGATATTGTTGATCCTCAGGTGGTGGATATCAATCTTGATGAGGAATCAGCCTCGGAGGAGCCGGTGACTGCACTTAATTTGGAGGAGGAAGTTCCATCAGCTATGGTGGATGATGATTCTACACCATGGGTATCGGTTGGCAGAAAGGGTGAGTCCTCGTTACTTCAGCTCACGTTAGATGGGTGGATATGTTTGTAAAATGGGTAGATGAGCAATGCATAGTGGCTGATGTGGTTGATAGATCATCACAGAAGGGTGTTCAATTAACTATGGTTTATGCTTTTAGCAGAATTCATAAAAGGATGAAGCTTTGGGATGTGCTCATTCAGTTCAGGAATCACACTCTGGTCCCTGGGTTGTGTGTGGCGACTTTAACAATGTTCTAAATACTAATGAGAGGTTGGGAGTGGAAGTCTCAATGCAAGAGATTGTGCCTTTTTTGGACTGTGTCAGAAGGTGTGGGCTGAATGAGGCCACTACTCAGGGGGCCTTTTTCACTTGGTCCAACAAGCAATCTGGAGAACATAGGGTGTGCAGCAGAATTGATAGGGTTTTGGTGAACGATAATTTCATTCATGAGTTTCCTAATGCCATTGCAACTTTTCTGCCTGAGGGTCTCTACGATCACTGTCCCTGCCTTATAAAGATGAGGGCGGCTGATTCCTATAGGGCACCTAGGTTCAGATATTTCAACATGTGGAGCCTTGCTCTTGAGTTTTTGGATGTGGTTACGTCTGTTTGGAATACAAGGGTCTCTGGTTGCTTGATGTATCAGGTCCTCACTAAGTTGAAGCTTCTAAAGCAGCCACTTAAAGAGATAAATCGAGGCTCGTTCTCTAATGTTGAAGGTACAGCAGAGGTCGCTATGAAGGCGCTCAGGGAAGCACAGCTTAAGCTTCATAGTGATCCTACTAACAGAAGCCTTATTCTTCTGGAACAGCAACTTAGCGACTCAGCTAGGCTACTTCTAGCAGCTAAGTTGTCTTTCCAAAGGCAGAAAGCTAAAATTGAATGGGTTGGACAGGGAGACGCTAATACATCTTACTTTCACAGTCAAATTAAGTCTAGGAGGATGCATAACAGGGTGATCAATGTCAAGGATGTGAATGGTACTACCCATGACACATCCGCTGGTATCCAGTCTGCTTTCACCGAGTATTATTTGACAATTTTGGGTAGTAGCAGCAGGGTGAAACCGGTACATGTTCAGACTGTTAGACAGGGAGTTGTGGTGAATCAAATGGACTGGCCTCTGCTTCTTTCTATACCTTCTCTTGAGGAGGTGAAGGCATCCATTTTTGATATTCTAGATGATAAAGCTCCTGGGCCAGATGGCTTTTCTAGCAAGTTCTTCAAGGATTCTTGGCAAATTATTGGAGAAGATATTTGTAGGGCTGCTCAGGACTTCTTCTGTTCTGGTAAGTTGCTCAAGCAGATAAATGCAACCAGTCTGTCACTTATCCCAAAGGTTTCTTGCCCTATTTCAGTGACTGAGTATCGACCAATAGCGTGTTGCAGCATCATTTCCAAGTGTATTGCTAAGCTTCTCTGTAATAGACTGGGGTTGGTGTTGCCCAAGATAATTAGCCCCAATCAGAGTGCTTTTGTGAAGGGTCGTCAAATTGTTGAGAATGTTTTGGTTTGTCAGGACCTAGTTAAATTATATACTAGGAAAGCTTGCTCCCCGCGCTGTCTCCTCAAGATTGATCTTAGAAAAGCCTATGACTCGGTTGAGTGGCAGTTTGTTGAGGGTATGCTAATGGGCTGAACTTTCCAGACCACTTTGTACATCTGATTATGACCTTTGTTAAGAGCCCATGCTACTCTTTCTCTATCAATGGTGAGAGTTTTGGCTTTTTCAAAGGTGATAGAGGTCTAAGGCAAGGTGACCCGCTTTCTCCCTTGCTTTTCACTATCTGTATGGAATATTTGTCAAGAATTCTGAAGGTTATCTCCAGCAAAGCGGGCTTCCATCATCATCCTTTATGTGGGAGGATGAGACTAAATCATCTATGCTTTGTCGATGATCTTCTTATGTTCTCACGAGGGGATGTTACATCCATCAGGCTTCTGATTAGTGGTTTCCTTACTTTCTCTGAGGCCTTTGGTCTGAGCATGAATCAGGCGAAATTTGAGCTTTATTGTAATGGTATTGCGCAGCCAGTGCTAGCTTCAATCCTCAAGATTTGGGTTTCAAGCAGGGCTCCCTTCCTTTTAAGTATTTGGGGGTTCCTATCAGTTCAAAACGATTGAGCACAAGGGATTGCTTTGTACTGTGTGAGAAAATCTGCGCTAGGATCAGAGGATGGGTTGCAAGGAAATTATCTTATATGGGTCGCTTAACCCTGGTGAACTCTGTCCTTAATACGATGCATAATTATTGGGCATCAATTTTTGTGTTGCCTTCTACTGTGCTTAGTAAGGTTATTGCTATTTGTCGAAACTACCTCTGGGATGGCAGCGAGGAGTATCACAAAGCTCCTCTGGTAGCTTGGGAGAAAGTCTGTTCCGATAAGAAGCAAGGAGGTTTGGGGGTGATTCAGTGTCAACAATGGAACGTCGCAGCTATTGGAAAGTTTGTATGGTGGCTTGTTGATAAGAAAGATCATCTTTGGGTCAAGTGGGTTCATCACATCTATATGAAAGGAGGTTCTTGGATGGATCATATTCCATCTTCTTCCTCTAGTTGGTCTTGGCGACAAATTTGTAAGGTAAGAGACATGCTCAGACCTGGCTTCAGTAATAATCGATGGTGCTCTCCTGATGGTCTGTACACTATCAGCAGGGGGTACTCTTGGCTACGAGTGGCGCAACCTGCAGTGACGTGGGCTCATGGGGTTTGGTGTCGCTATAATATTCCTCGGTGGTCTTTCATTGTCTGGTTAGTACATTTGAACAAACTCCTTACCTTGGATAGGCTTGCAAAGTTTAGAATCATAACGGATGGCCTCTGTTTTCTTTGTGGTGTGGAGCAAGAATCCATTGCTCACTTGTTTTTTGAGTGTATCTACAGCAAAGCTTGTTTGGATTTGCTGGGTAATTGGTTGGGCTTTTCGGCCAGTAGTAAAACATGGCAGAGAGTGGTCTGCAGAAGAAGCTTGTCCAAATTTCAAAGGAGTGTAGGGATGGCTGCCATCAATGGTGTTATATATAGCTTATGGATGACTCAAAATCATTGTCGTTTTGAAGGTGTGCTTCCTTTCCCTGATTCTCTGGTCTGTCAAGTGAAAACCAGCCTTCTGCTGAGATTGGAGTCCCTTAATCTGGGCTGTTTAAGGAGACTGGATATTTTATGGCTTGTGAAGTTACGAGGCTATTAATTCCCTAGCTTACTCTTTTCCCTTGAGTATTTGATGTTATTGTATGCAAAATGGCTTGTCTTTGGTATTTTTGATCAATATATATCTTACCTTTTACCAAAAAAAAAAAAAAAAAAAAAAAAAAAAAAAAAAAAAAAACCCAAAATTGATAACTTAGATTAATCTTAGATTCTTAGTACATAACAAATGTTAGTGACAAAATCTTATACAATTTAAAGTATGTGATCAATATAAACCCTAAATATTACAATTAATTTCAAAAATAAAATAAAAAAAGAGGGTAATATAAGAACCCTAAATTATGCAATTAATTTAAAAAAATCACATTACATTATAAATATACCAAATCAATATCAAAATACCCTTTTACCCAAATTAATTAAGAGCTTTAGAATTGATTATAAACCCTAGATTGATGGTTGTAGAAGTGGGACAATATATAAGTTGAGCGTTAATTTGTGAGTTCTAGGAAAAGGGTATAAAGGAAGGAGTAATAAGGATGAATAATTTGGGCTCTAGAATGTTTTGTGAGTGATGAGAATCTTTGCCTTATTATTTCTTTTCTTTTTTTAATTAGTAAAAAGTTGTTCCTACTACATTTGGCGCAATGTCACATATTTTGGCGCCTACAATTTTTATTAATTATCTATAGAAATTATTTCATGACATAAAATTTAGTCAATCATGACTCGTGCGTACTACGTACGTAACTTCTAATTATTTGTATGTCGGTCAAAAATAAAATTGTAAAATCAAAAACGATTGAATTATTTAAATATATATCTGATCAATGACAAGAAATCATAGAGGCAGATCCAGGATTTAGATATGTTTGGGGCTAAATTTTTTCGTAATACACAAAATATTGTTTTTAGTTAACTCGTAATGATATTCGATGTCATTATCTGAAATAATAATAGAGGTACGGTATATATTAATCCATATAAATTTCGTGATACAGATATAAAAAAATATAACATAAAAATCTCAAAAGAAGATTTTTATTAAAAATATAATTTAGGTTTTTTTTTTAAAAAAAAAAAATAAAATAAATAAAAATGTTCGCGCAAATTTTAGAGATTATTATACGTTGTATGTGTACATTTATGTGAATATACATATACTTTGAAGCTATAATGATGAGCTCAAAATAAATAAAAATACTCCATATTTGTTAAATGTTCTTCATTTTTGTGACATTAGTAAAACAGCTTTTTGGCGGCAGTCCAAAATTAGGCGAAATAGAGTAAATAGAGAAAGATAACAAAATACAAAAATTTGGGCATAATGGGTTTCGAACTCAGGCAAATCAGATAACAAAAGACCAATTATTCTACCACTAGGCCACTCGCAATTACAATTCTTAAGCATATTGAATAAATTTGTATTTTTTTCAGAAACTACTTGGGCTTTAGCCCAAGCTGCCTTAAGCTGGATCCGCCCCTGAGAAATCATAAGTTCAAGACTATATGTATGAGTGTATTATTCACTATACGCGTATGGTGAACTGTACTTGAAACACAGTTGAGGATTTTATTTAAATCAAGCCAAATTTTAACCGTTTTTACACACCCAACGAATACATATGAACTCAATTGTAGACTTTCTAATTGAAAAAATTGATCAGAGTTAAAAGAGACGTGCTTTCCTGTAATGAGCTAATGATACTCTGAATTGGTTCTTCGTAACAATGAAATGAATGATAGGTATTTTAATGAGAATTTAAATGAATTACATTATATATGACTTGAGTCGACTCCTTACAACTGATATTATCTACGGAGTTACAAACATTATAAATTATAATTTGCGCGCTTAGATATATAAACATTTGCCTAGAAACGCTTTTATTTATACTGAATGTACGAAACATGATCGTCTTGGTTCATAGATACATTAATACATATAAGGCGATAAGGCAGCATACGCGGTACATGCGTTGATTTATAATATCGTAAAATTGGTATATGAGATGTGTTTAAGAAAATGTTGCAGATCTAGTGGTTGTACTTTTATATTTGATATATATTTTTTTTTTCTTTGTGATTGACGATATTAAACAATACAAAGTCAATAAGACCGAAATATTGATACGTAAGACTATTTTATAAAATGGAGCATATTAAATAACTTAACTCAAAGCTAAAATATGATGTAATTCAATAAATACGTCTTTAAAAATCTAAGGGAATATTTAGGTCTAAAACTAGAAGTTTTGACTTTTGAACATGGGATAATATGAGCTGTATAATTTCAAGTCTTTGTGTGATTCGATAGGATATATCATCTTTATCTTCGATTTTATTATTCCTAAGTTCCTAACTATAAATCTCAAATGAAAAAAAAAATGAAATAGTTTGTTTATTTTGTGTAATCTAATGTAAATTGGTATATTTATATTTAATTATATTCTATTTTCATGTTTTATATGGAGTAGTAAATATGTTTTACATAAAATATTTTCAGACAAGATTTTTTTGAATGTCACGTGAATTTTAGCTTTTATACACTTTCGATCATATACTCATAAGTCATATCCCAATATCGTAATAAACCAACATGCACTGCGCATCAATGTCCTTAACTTTTTATAATATTTTATGCTAGTATGTCTCTCGAGTTATAACAGTGTGTGTTATTTTGGAGTTAAGCCCCGATTTCTTAAATAAATAACCATTAATTTAAGAGACAAAAAGCACTACATGGACACATTTAGGGAAAGCAAACGCCACGGTAATTTACCTTGTGCCATGGAAATTAAGGCATTAATGCATGTAGTGGGCCCATACATACACACACAAAAGTGAGTGGCATTATTGCTTTTTTGCCCGTAGCATAAGGCACACCCCACATATAACACTAGTACACTACTAACACTATTACTCCCTCCATTCATTACCAAAGTGCAAGTATTGGTTTTGCACAAGTTTTAAGACATAATAAAAAAAATGATTAAAAGTACAAGTTTAACAAAAGAGAGAAATTGCAAGTGGGATGATAAATTGGATTACAAAACTAATTAATACATTAAACCAGAAAAAAAAATTCTGCTTTCCCCCCAAAAACAATGACTTACACATATTTAAAAATTTCCCCCCAAAAAACATCTACTCATTTTCACACTCCCCATAAATGTCTATCATCTCACACAAGTTGTCATTTTTTTACCTGCAAATACACGTACAACTCTCCAAAAACAGAGAAATTGCAAGTGAGCTGCTACTTAAGCAAAGGAAAAACAAAGAGTGAAAAGCTACTGACGGGCTAAAAGTCGTATGCCGCAAATTAAATATTTATTCACTTAAATCCTATATACTAAACAAATAGTAAAGCGGAAGTAAGGGGTCGAACCACAGGGAATAAGGTCAACTAAATCAAAGCTAAGCGCAGATGAAAAGCAAAAACAGAATAACAAGTAACTAGTAACCAAAGGGGGGTTTTTGTTGTTGAATTACTAAACTAATCGAACAAGATTAAATAGGAAAACAAAGAGAATAAAAGGGATGAAATATAAGATATTAAAAGGATCTCAATTCAAGTTAATATCCGCGGTTTAGAGTTAATCGATCACGGTTATCCGGTCCTAGTTTATACTCTTGACTACCTTATCGTGATTCATGCAATTCTAATCCTCCTTATGTTTAGCTAATTAAAACGTATCCCGTTCTTAACTAACCCTAACCAAAAAACAGCCTCAACGTATCCCATTCAAGATTTAATCAGTTAGCAGCTTTAATGACAAGAGAATCGATAAGGAACAAATAGCACATACAATCCAGTTGTACTTTAGATGTTATGAAAATCGCTCCAAGGAATAAAAATCAACGTATCCCGTTCAACAATTAAACGTAGTTGTTACTAGGGTTAAGTTAATCAACGTATCCCGTTCAATTAACAAAACTAACAATTACGCAGTTAATCAGACGACTAGTTGTACACCTAGCAATCACAAATCAATCACGCGAATAATAATTCAAACCGAGCAATAATCAATAGCCAAGAATAAAGACTAGAACTTTCAAACTCACAATTAAAATCCAACCGTTTCAATCACTTGAACCGAGAATAGAGAATTAGTTACTCATGACCGACAGTTACAATAATCTCCAAAAGTTTCAATCTTGAATCTCCAAAAACTTGAATGAAAACTAAAAGTAGATCTAAAACTAATGATAGATGATAATGATGATAATCCTCTAATAAAACTAGGTTAAATCTAATATATAATAGCCTAAATTAAGTAAAGTATATTTTAAGGTAAAATAGAAAACAATCCGGATTTCCAAAAATTATAACACACGCGACCAACTGGCTCGCGCGTAGCTCGCGTGTAGCTCGAATGTAGCTCAATTTTAGCACAGATTTGGTCGCGCCTTGCTCGCGTGCTGCTCGCGTGTAGCTCGCGCGTACATCATCAGAAATTTCTGGTTTCCCTTGCATCTTACGCGCGACCAACATACAACCCCAGAGCTTGCGTGTAGCTTGCGCCTATACTTCAAAACTCCGCCTTCTCATGGCTTCCGTTCCACAAGCTAACTCGACACATATACTACCATTTGGACCATAAAATACCTGTAAAAACAACTCAAATAACACATACTAAACTCATCTCATCAAATTCCCCCACGCTTGAACTTTTCATCGTCCTCGATGGAAATGAAGGACGCATTACCCCCGAACCAACACTAGCTCATAAGAACGCGGCGGATACAAATCAAAACTAACCTTGCTCAAAACTCCAACCTCCAACTCCCTCTAATGGCTCGAGTGTTAGCCATTCGCACTCAACTCACATTATAATATCGACAACTAGTGAGATTTAGGAACCAAATACCCATCGACTAAATGACATACCAATGAAAACGTGATGACAAAAGCCTTGCTACGCCTCTTATTTCTCCCGTGACAAAAAGCACATGTCACACACGCATACAACCCACACAAGCGAGCTCCTAAACGCCTCTACTCCGTACAACAAATCAAAATCCAATCGCAAGAGATGGTGCCTACGACTCCGTGCACCGCGATTACTTCACACCGTAGCCTCTAACCTACTCTTCCGTCCTTCTTTGTCACCCTTCTTATGTCGCCACGCCGGTAAAATAGGAAGTAGTAAAACTTTTTTTCCTAAATCTCTCATTTTGCCTAGAGTGCCCGCCCTTGCGGGTTTCACTCTAGCTTTTCACCTCACTTCTACGCTCGTGGCACGCATCTCGATTCTTCATTTTACTCGGAGTGCCGCCATGCAGATCACTCCGCCTCTACCACATATCCCAATTTTGCCTAGCGCTCTTTCGGTTTTCACCTAGCCGGATTCATTTTTTAGTTTTTTTTTTTTTTTTTTTTTTTTTTTTTTTGTTTTTTTTTTCTTTTTTCTTTTTTTACTTTTTGTTTTTTTTTTCATAAACTAAGTACAACTAGTGACAGAATGAACTATATATACAAATCATATGATACTAATTCCCTCCCCCACGCTTAAACTGAGCGTTGTCCCTAATGCGAAATGGAATACAAAATAAAAGGAAGAGAGAATTATACCGATATCTAGGTGGTCTGGTACCCGAAACACGTCCCAAAACAGGAGCGTGGATTCTTGCGGGCACGCGAATGTTCTCTAGCAGCACGTTCCACGCGACGGGTCTCGATACCCACAAATATCTCATCCGGTGGGGGAATGTACTCTTTAGGATGCACCTTAGCCTGCATTTCATTGTTGGCCAATTGCAACGCCATTAAGCCCAGAAACTGATCACTATTATGACCGAACCCGTCGCGAATTTCATCCATGTGATCGCGCATCTCCGTACGTAGCTGCGCAAACTGCTCCTCTACTTTTGCTGAGAGCTCCTCAATCGTCATTCCACCTCGAGGTGGAGCAGAGCTACTTGCCCCGGCGTCACCCATCTCCTCGTCATTGGCAGCTACGTTAATAGCCACTATCGCGGTCTCGTCAGCTACCCCCTTTTGTTTGTTGACAACTCCGAGCAAGTCGTTTGCATCCTTAGGAATGAACAAATCAGCATTAGTCGGCCCGTCGGGAATCATAACTCCCTCCGGACGTGGGAGGCGTAGGTAAGGCACCTTAGAATCTGTGCCTAAGAGTAAGGCATATCAACCCACAGAAGTACGGATCGGCGCGAGAATCTTCATGTGTTGCAGGGCCGCAATATTCATCTTAGGCTCCCCTGCAACCTTGGCCTCGCCACTCAAGTCAAGACCCAAGTGAAGAGCCAGCAATGTAACCATACCACCAACCGAAATTTTGCCCGCCTTAGCGTCGGCACAGTTACAACAACTGTTCACAAAGTCATCTACCCAAGGAGGTACACCGCTGCCCCCGGGACTCATTGCCCATAAACGACTCAAATCAGTCCGGCTCAAGTTAGTTGGTTCTCCTAACCCTGAAAAGGTCATGGCAAGTACACGGTGGATCACGCGAAATCCCGGATAAGGGATACGCGAAGTCTTTTCAGTCACAGGTCGAATCGTCAGATGAGTTAGGTCAGTCCAAAATTGTGCCAAAACAGAGTCGTCAGGCTCCTCCCAGTCATTCTCCTTGCTTCCTACTTCCACTCCGAATGCTGCTGCTATCTCCTCCCTTGTCATAGAGTACGGCTTATTGAGGAGTTGAAAGTGGGCAACCAAGGGGGCCTCATCCTTATTCACCTCCAGCGTAGCCAAAAATTCAAGAGTGAGACGCTTATACGTGGCGGCGCACTTATCAAAGAACCTGATAAGCCCCACCTTCTTCAAGAAAGCCTCCACAACACTCAACAAACCCAACCGGGCTAACGTTTCTCGATCAAGGAACCGCGTAACAAGGATGTCACGCTTAGGCATAATCAGATTCTGCCACCGAAGCTCCTCCCCCTCAGTCAACTCACAACCTAAATAATCAACATCGGTTCTAGGTCGTTTTTTAGAAGCAGCTCCCTTACCACCTCGACTAGGGGCCTTACCTTTAGGTGTCGGGGCTACAGGGACTCCGGTTTTCTTAGCCTTCTCCTTTGCCATGCTCATAGCATATGCAAACCACAGCAACTAACAATCACAGCAATTAACAATAACAAAGAACTCGCCAAAGAATAACACAACAAAGACCGCACCACAAAGACTCGACAAGAATAACACCACACAAATGTATATATCCCACGACAACTACCACTGCAATCCCGCGTCACACAGCAACACACCGCACACTCACACTAGCCCAAATCGACCTCAATCACAGTAGGTTTGAAATTAGACTGAAATTCGAAGCGAAATCAATCAAAACTTACCAGAGTATGTTTAGAGGCAGCGTGGGGGCGACAAACGTCCAATTTTGAACCGAAAACGAGCCCAAATTGACACTAAAACCGTGACTTACTGAAAAATCCCCCAAATTGTAGAGTAGTGAAACCCTAATTCGAAAATTAGCTCAATAGCAGAGAAGCACGTCGTCGATGAGCACTGAGGAATTCAAGAAAATCGTGATTTGATGGTGTTTAAGAGGGGATTTCGTGAGAGAGATGGAGTATCAATGGGGGTTATAAAGAGAGATTAGAGTTAGGGATGAAAGGTAAGAGAAGGAATCAATGGAGGGGTAAAATAAAAAGGGAAAGCTGCTTTTTTATTTTTATTTTTTTCGTGTCTTTTTTTTTTTTTTAGGTTAGTTTTTGAGTTGGTTGAATGTAGCTCGTGTGTAAGTCGTGTGCACCTCGCGTATAAGGTGTCAGAAACTTCTGTTTTCATACATTCGACCAACATTCGACCCCCCCGCGAGTAGAAGGACTCACGCCCTCGTGAGAAACACAACCTCCGCAGCCTATTGAGTTCCTGAAACATGTAACAAACCGTCACGAGCACCCATTTAAGAAACTAAAATTAAACTAAAAATGCAAAAATAAAAATAAAAATAAAAAGCAATAAATCAAGGGTTGCCTCCCCGATAGCGCTTTTGTTTAACGTCGTTCGCTCGACGAAAGGATACGACTTAGTCCTCATAAATTGGGTCGTAGAGTTCCATGCGCTCCACGGCTTCAATATCCTCACCGTCATAGTAGGGCTTCAGTCTGTGCCCGTTCACCTTAAAGATCTTACTAGTACCCGGTTCCTTTATCTCAACCGCGCCATGAGCGTATACATTGACGACAACAAAAGGACCGACCCACTTTGATTTCAACTTACCCGGAAAGAGACGTAGGCGAGATTGATATAAGAGGACCTTTTGACCAACTTTAAAGTCCTTCCTTAGAATCATTTTATCGTGCCATGCCTTTGTCCTTTCCTTGTAAGTAGCCGCATTCTCATACGACTCAAGCCTCAGTTCCTCCAATTCTTGCAACTGAAGCTTCCGATGCACTCCCGCTTCATTCAAGTTCATATTGAAGCTCTTTATCGCCCAATATGCCTTATGCTCTAGCTCAACCGGAAGATGACATGACTTCCCAAATACTAAGCGATAAGGAGACATACCTATAGGAGTTTTGTTGGCCGTGCGATACGCCCACAATGCGTCATCAAGTCGTTCACTCCAATCCTTACGATCCGGATTGACTGTCTTCTCCAAAATTGACTTCACTTCCCGATTAGAAACCTCGGCTTGACCGTTGGTTTTAGGGTGATATGCGGTCGAAACTTTATGAGTCACATGATACTTCTTAAGCAAAGCACCAATCGTCTTATTCACGAAATGAGTTCCTCGATCGCTTATCATCACCTTCGGCATTCCAAATCGCGCAAAAATGTTTGCTTTGATAAACGTAGCAACCACCTTAGCGTCGTCGGTCTTAGTGGGGATCGCCTCGACCCACTTAGACACATAGTCAACGGCAAGCAGAATGTACTCATACCCATAAGAACTAGGGAAAGGACCCATGAAGTCAATTCCCCAAACATCGAATATCTCACAGTTAAGCATGTACGTCTGTGGCATCTCGTGGCGGCGGGAAATATTACCGACTCGTTGGCACTTACCACAAACTTGACAAAAACCATGAGCATCTCGAAACAAAGTAGGCCAATAAAATCCACAGTCAATTACCTTTCTCGCCGTTCGTTTGGCACCAAAGTGTCCTCCGCACGCATGAGAATGACAGAAAGTAAGGATCGAAGTCATCTCATTTTTGGGCACACATCGTCGAATGATTCGGTCGGAACAATGCTTCCACAAGTAGGGCTCATCCCACACATAATACTTAGCATCACTCTTGAGCTTATCTTTCTGTGACTTTAAAACCAGAGGGAAATCTCGACGAGCAAAGGAAATTCACCAAGTTAGCATACCATGGCTCTACGGCTTTAATAGCCCATGATGTCTCGTCAGGAAATTCGCCTCTAACCGGTACATGTGCATGAGGAGCAGCAGCCACATCCACTAGCCTGCTCAAGTGATCGGCAACCACATTCTCTGCACCCTTCTTGTCTTTTACCTCAATGTCAAATTCACTCAATAACAAGATCCAACGAATCAACCTCGGCTTCGCTTCCTTCTTCGACATCAAGTATCGCAACGCCGCATGATCAGAAAAGACTACAACCTTCGTACCTAGCAAATATGATCGGAATTTCTCTAGCGCAAAGACAACCGCTAGAAGCTCTTTCTCGGTAGTGGTGTAGTTTCGTTGGGCTTCATTTAACGTCATCGAGGCATAGTGAATGACATGAGAGACTCTCCCGACACGTTGACCCAACACAGCTCCCAATGCATAGTCACTTGCATCACACATAATCTCAAATGGAAGAGACCAATCCGGAGCTTGAATGATCGGGGCCGAAGTAAGCCTATTCTTCAATTCGTCAAAGGCTTCCTTGCAAGCCTTGTCTATATGAAAGTCCGTATCCTTCTGCAGCAGCTTGCACAAGGGTGAAGCGATCTTTGAGAAGTCTTTAATGAACCTGCGGTAAAAACCTGCATGACCAAGAAAAGATCGAACTTCACGGACGTTAGTAGGATAGGGCAAAGACGAAATAGTATCGATCTTTGCCTTATCCACCTCAATACCTCTAGACGACACCACATGTCCTAGAACAATACCCTGTTCAACCATAAAATGACATTTTTCACTATTCAAAACAAGGTTAGTGTCAATGCAACGTTTAAGAACAAGAGACAAGTGGTGCAAACATCTGTCAAAAGAATCACCATGCACCGTAAAATCATCCATGAACACTTCAATGAAGTGCTCAACATACTCTGAAAAGATGCTCATCATACACCTTTGGATGGTAGCCGGTGCATTACAAAGTCCGAAAGGCATGCGTCGGTACGCAAAAGTGCCAAAAGGACAAGTGAAGGTGGTCTTCTCTTGATCTTCGGGGGCAATGGCTACTTGAAAGTAGCCCGAGTAGCCATCTAAGAAACAATAGTAAGCTTTACCTGCAAGTCGTTCAAGCATTTGATCGATAAAGGGGAGGGGAAAATGATCTTTCCGTGTCACCGTATTCAAACGGCGATAATCGATGCAAACGCGCCATCCATTCTGTACTCTAGTAGGCACAAGCTCACCTTTGTCATTCTCAACCACTGTCACCCCGGACTTCTTAGGAACAACTTGGGTAGGGCTTACCCATTGGCTATCCGAGATAGGATAAATCATTCCGACTTGGAGTAACTTGAGAACCTCTTTCTTTACCACCTCCATCATAGGTGGGTTCAGTCGACGCTGTGGTTGTCTCACCGGCTTAGAATTCTCCTCAAGAAGGATCTGGTGCATACATGTGCTTGGACTTATGCCTTTGATGTCGGCAATAGTCCATCCAATCGCTAGCTTGTTCTCCACGAGAACGTCTTTCAATCGCTTCTCCTGTTCCTCGGTGAGCTTACTGGAGATAATCACGGGAAGAGTGTCTCCCTCACCTAGGAACATGTACTTCAAGTGCTCCGGTAGAGCCTTGAGCTCAACTACAGGTGCCTGCACAACAGATGGTAACAATGTCTCTGTAGGAAGGGTTAGTGGCAATGGTGGAGAAACATATAAAGGTCTCCCATAATCGTTCAGCTCAGCCACAACTTCCTGCAAGTTAGTTGAAACAGCATATTCTACCTCCTTCCCATCAAGACTATTGTCCAAAGCGACCTGCAACTCATCACACCCGCTAAGATTAAAACAATCTTGCGTAAGAGGGTCAGTGATATCAATAAAATTCACAGCATGATGATCAACAGGATACTTCATAGCATCATAAATACTAAAGCTAACCACATGACCATTAGACTCCATAGTCAAAGACCCTGTAGACACATCAATTTTTGTACTTGCAATTTTCAAAAACGGTCTACCTAGAAGGATCGGGGCCGCATGAGAGTCATGCTCCATATCAAGCACATAAAAGTCAGCAGGAAATATCAAACCATCAACCAAAACTAGGACATCCTCAACAACTCTTTTAGGATACACATTAGACCTATCCGCAAGTTGAATAATAACACTAGTAGCATGCAAAGGTCCTAATTTCATAGATTGATATAAAGAGTAAGGAAGCACATTGATCGACGCACCTAAATCTAACATAGCTCTATCAAATTTATTGTCACCGATAGTACAAGGAATAGTAAACATGCCCGGATCATTACATTTCGGAGGAAGTTTTCTTTGAAAAACAGCAGACACATGTTCACTCACCTTTACCTCCTTAGCCCCTTTAAGCTTGTTATTCCTCTTAATCGTACAAAGTTCTTTTAAAAACTTAGCATACTTGGGAATACTCTTAAGAAGATTGAGAAGGGGAATGTTTACCTCGCACTTTTGAAATACCTCGTAGATATCCTTGTCGTGCTCGAAGTGATGCTTCCTCCTTAGTGCATCGGGAAAAGGTACCTCCGTCTCGACGGGCAATGAAGGTGAAAGAAACGACTCCTTCTCCTTGCTCAATGTAGCTTGGTCACCTTCCACGATCACTATCTCCTCTTCCTCCTCATTGATCTTGGCTTCCTTGGACTTCCTCTTGACCTTCTCTACCTCTTCCAATTGCCTTCCATTTCTCAAAGACACGGCACTCACATTCTTCGGGTTTGTCACCGTTTGACTAGGCAACACAGTCGAATCTCTAGCTTCCAACCGGCTAATAGCAGTAGCCATTTGACTCATTTGAGTCTCAAGACTCCGGATGCTATTCTTGGTCTCCTGTTGGTTTTGTGTAACGCTCATAGTTAAGGCACGGATCATGTCCTCGGTGGACATAGAAGAACTCGGATTTGGTTGCGGTGGAGCTTGTGAGTGTGGAGGCGGGTGTTGAGGACGAGGCATAAATTGTCCTCGTGGTGGACCGGCTTGGTGCCCTTGAGCATAAGATGGGTTCCCTTGGTTGTGAGAGGGGTTTCCTTGAGTATTTCCCCATCTAAAGGCCGGATTAGCCCTCCATCCCGCATTGAAAGTATTGGAATAAGGGTCCCACTTTCTTTGTCCCGGCTCCATATAACCCACAGCATTCACCTCTTCATAAGGTGATTCCTCCCCCATTTGTGGGCAATTCTCACTATAATGCGACTCGGAAGAGCAAATGCCACAAGCCATCACCGCTTTCTTACCTATGACCATGTCCTTGACTAAAGATGCCAAGCTATCAACCTTCTCCTCAAGCAAAGCGTTACTTGAGCTTATCACGGGTATGTACGAGTACTGGGAACGTTTCAAGAAGTTATGCGGCACTTGTCCTTATCACGGGTATAAGAATTATGATCTCGTCATGTACTTCACTGGTGGCTTAAGTAAAGATGATGCTCGTATGCTCCATGCGGCTAGTGGAGGAGGTATTGCTAATAAAAACCAGGATGATGCTATACGGTTGATCACTGAGCTTGCTGAGAGCTCGAGAGATTTTGACAGGAAGGCCTCACGACGAGGAGTCAATGCAGTTGGCTCAAGTAACGCTTTGCTTGAGGAGAAGGTTGATAGCTTGGCATCTTTAGTCAAGGACATGGTCATAGGTAAGAAAGCGGCGATGGCTTGTGGCATTTGCTCATCCGAGTCACATTATAGTGAGAATTGCCCACAAACGGGGGAGCTTTCCTACAGTTAGGTTAGCCGGAGCCTTACCCTTACCCTTGCTCTTGTTGCCTATCATGAGAACATCTTGTTTCATTCTCCCACTCAACTTTAGATCACTCTCCGTCTGTACGAGGAGTGAGTGAAGCTCATGCAGACTTTTCTGCATGTCATTCATGTAATAGTTTGCCCTAAAGAGGGCATAGCCATCATGAAGGGAGTGGAGCACTCGATCAATGATGATCTTCTCATCGATCTTGCAACCAAGCTCCTCCAGTTTCTCAACATTCTCGATCATGTCGAGAAGGTGTGGACCAACCGGTTGGCCCTTCTGGAGTTTCGCTTCAAAGAAGCGAGTGGTATACTCGTAACTCTTGATTCTCGGTGCTTTCGAGAACTCTTTAGTTAGGGTGGTGAAAATCTTGTTTGCACCTTGGGTTATGAACCGTCTTTGCAAATTTGATTCCATTGAATACATGAGTACGTTCTGTATCGCACCCGCCTCCATCATGAAATCACTATAAACATAGACTTCATCTGCTCCTGCATCGGGAGCTGGTTTAGTCGGTAGTGGCTCAGTCAAGTACTTGAGCTTACCGTCAGCGATGGCGGCATTCCGTAATGCGGCCTCCCAATCAGAAAAATTGGACCCATCACTCTTCAGTCGAGTTGACTGATTCATGTTGCCCATAAAAATTCTAAGCCATGATTCGCGAGCTAGTGTGGCACTTGGCATTAGTTCGTCAGTACGTACAGCCATTTGTTATAGTAGTTATATCTGTATATAACGAATTCGAAACTGTGAAAAGAAAGAAGAAGAGAGAAGATAAGAAATCATGGTTTTAAAGGTTTAAGTCGAAAAGCAATAACGTTTTAATGCAATGACACGTGCACTCATATAATCGACCTCCCTCGAGAATTATATAAGCGATCCCAAGACTCAATTTCTTTAAATTGATAAGCCAACCTTTTGGCTAATTCTACTGTTAGAATTCTTGGTCGATAGATTTCAGTAAATCATATCTATTAGTCCATCATAACTACGAGATATTACTCGAACTATAATGTTGAGGTAAAATAGATCAACACGTACTACTTATCCAACGTAGAAGGGGTCATGTGGAGAGTAAGGTCCTACATGCCTACCGACGAAGAAGGGGCTCATAGCAGCTTTTCCTATAAAGACTAATCTCAATTTTAAATAGAGGAAGGTCCCATCATCTCATTTTAATTCATTTTAAGTGAACAAATAACTAGCATTTCGTGAATGATTAATTTGAGATGATAGCCCTAAACGAGTGACATCCGGATGTCCATGATATGATGCAACTATATGATCCATATTCATGCATATTAGGTGGTTTGGTTTATTTTAGGCGGAATATGATGCTACTAACTAACGTGTGAATGCAATGAAAAACGGTAAAAGAAAACGCAAAAACGAAAAACACCTAGTGTGGCCTATCCTATGAAAATAAAGACAAAATACAAATTGGAATCCATCCATGGACCCTAAAAATTGTCTTCATTCTTCATCTTGGGCTTTAAGTGGGAGTTGGGCTCTCCATCTTGAATCTTCATCTTGAACCTTCTCAAATTACATTTTGAATTACAAAATAAATCTATTTACATTCTAATTCAAAATATGCCAAAAATAATGAAATTACAAGATGGGAGATTCGAGATCTCAAAATACAACCAAAATTATGTTTCCTTCATTAAGAAAACACAATTTTCTAAGGCCACACTAGTAAATTATAACCTTTTGTACAAAATTAATGCGTAAAAATAAACCATTCATAATATTCATTTACAAAATATCGCATCAACTAAACAAAATAAAAATCAATGCATACAATTGATTATATATCCAAACCACCTCTTTTAAATGATTATAATTATGCAACAATTCCTTAATTGTTCATAAAACATAATCAAAAATAATCCAAAATTTATATTATCAGTATAACATAAATTAGGTCACAAAATATTTTAAACTGCTTTAAAATATTTGGTTTCAAATATTATGAACCTTTTCATAATTACATAATATTCATTATCTTTATAACAAATATTACCAAAAACTTATAATTTCCAAAAATTGAAATTTTCGGCCAAAATTAAACAAATTAATCCGAATTTTTTTTTTTTTAATTTTTAAGAAACTCACGGCCAATCATTAAAAAAAAATAAAAAATTTACCAAATTTAAAATATAATTCGGCCTTTATCAAAAAGTTGAATCAAACTGTTTTAATTCAATTATGCTAATAATTAGATCGATACTGACTCAATTTTAATCCGTATTAAACATTGACTTAAGAGATTCAAAATAACTTTTTAAATTAAACATCTTAAATTATAGATCTAATGATTAACAACTTTATATGTTCATTAACATACAAAAATTTGGTCCTTTAATGGTTTAATTCAATTGGTATTAAATCAAAACTTATACAAATTCATATGTGATAGTTTTAACATCTTAAAACATCGAAAATTATGAATCAAAAACACCAAAACAAGCCATAAATTAAACAAAAACTCACGGCACAAACCCCAAAAAAAATCGGCCATCTTTAAATTTGTTTAACATAAAAGCAGGCCGCGTAGCTCCTGTTGGTATGTCTTCTTTTATTCATATGATTGAGATTAACCATGCAAGTTTCGGAACTTGGGTACTTGATACTGGTTGTGGTTCTCATCTGTGCAATCATTTGCAGGGCCTAAGAAACATCAAAACTCTGGGAAGAGGTGATGTAGACCTGCGAGTGGGGAATGGAGCAAGAGTTGTTGCCGTTTCAGTAGGAACATATGTAATCCAACTCCCGAGCAGATTTGAGTTATTTCTGAATAACTGTTACTATGTACCTAGTTTATCCAAAAACATTATTTCTTGTATCCGTACTTGATAAAGACGGATTTTCATTTTTAATAAAGAATAATAGCTGTATTTTCTCTTTGAACGAAATGATTTATGGTAAAGCGATTTCCATGAACGGAATTTATGTTTTAGATCAAACCACAGAAATTATGCATGTGAATAACAAGAAAGCAAAGGTTGGTGACAAAGATCAAACCTATCTATGGCATTGCCGTATGGGACACATAAATGAGAAACGCGTGAAAAGGCTCATTGATAATGGGACAATTGCCCCATTTGACTATGAAACTTTTGGCACATGTGAATCATGTCTTATAGGCAAAATGTGTCGTTTCCTTCAAAGGTGTTGGAATGCGCGCTGCGGACCTATTAGGACTCATACATACTGATGTGTGTGGACCTATGTCAATCAACGCTAGAGATGGCTATAGGTATTTTATCACTTTCACGGACGATTTGAGTAGATATGGACATGTCTACTTAATGAAGCGTAAAAGTGAGTCCTTTGACAAGTTCAAGGAATTCCAGAATAAGGTTGAGAACCAACTGGATAGAAAGATAAAAGCACTACGTTCAGATCGTGGTGGCGAATATCTTTCAACTGAGTTTGATCGACACCTGAAAGACCGCGGGATAGTACTACAATTAACTCCACCCGGAACACCACAACTGAATGGTGTGTCCGAACGCAGAAATCGAACATTACTTGATATGGTTCGATCCATGATGAGTCACACGGTTGTACCTGACTCATTATGGGGCTATGCTCTTTGTCACCGCTCTTATACTTAGCAGAAGTCCGTCTAAAGGTGACAAGACTCCATACGAGTTATGGAAGGGAACGGTCCCTAACTTGTCCTTTATTCGGGTTTGGGGGTGCGAGGCTTATGTCAAGTGGAGACACGAGGATAAGCTCGGCCCGCGATCGGTCAAGACATACTTTATTGGTTATCCAAAAGGAATATTTGGTCATTACTTCTATTCGCCTACCGAACACCGAGTTTTTGTTGCGGCTAGTGCGAAGTTCTTAGAGAAAGAGTTTCTCGAAGACAAGAGAAGTAATAGAACCTTCGATCTATCGGAGATTCCTGAACCAACAACCGAGCAACCAATGGAGGAAACTGTTCCTTCTTCATCTTCTGCGGTTAATATTCCCTTGGAACCCAGGAGATCGGGTAGACTCTCCATTCCTCCAGATAGATACATCGATATGGTTGAGGAGAATGGGAGAGACGACGTTTTACTCCTTGAGAGTAACGAACCTGTAACCTATAAAGGTGCCATGACATGTTCTGACTCAAAGCTATGGCAAGAAGCCATGCAATCCGAGATGGACTCTATGTATGAGAACGATGTATGGGATCTGGTTGACTTACCTGATAAGGTCCGGCCTTTTCAGTGCAAATGGCTTTATAAACTAAAGCGATCTGTAGAAGGACAACCAGATATATACAAAGCTCGACTAGTGGCAAAGGGTTTCACTCAAGTGTAAGGGTTGCACTATGATGAGATTTTTGCACCCGTAGTCATGCTTCGTTCCATTCGGATTGTCTTAGCGATTGCCGCATTTCATGACTATGGAATTTGGCAAATGGATGTGAAAACCGCCTTCTTAAACGGTTATTTGGAGGAGGAGTTGTACATGGTACAACCCGAAGGTTACACAGATCCTGAAAATCCTAAGAAGGTTTGCAAGCTTAAGCGTTCCATCTATGGACTTAAGCAAGGTTCACGGAGTTGGAATCATCGCTTCGACCAAGTGATAAAAGAGAATGGATTCACTCGATCGGTCGAGGAACCATGTCTATATATCAAGTCAAGTGGGAGCAAGATTGTCTTACTAATACTGTATGTCGATGACATACTTTTGATTGGGAATGACATACCTCTCTTAACTTCGGTAAAAGTTTGGTTAAAGAACCATTTCCAGATGAAAGATATGGGTGAGGCACAACGAATTTTGGGGCTCCATATCTATAGAGATAGATCACGACGGAGGTTATCCCTCAGTCAGGAGTCTTATATAGATAAGATTCTTGAGAGGTTCAGCATGACCAACTCCAAGAAGGGGAACCTTCCAATGATCTCTGGAGTGCAATTGAGTAAAGATCAAGCACCAAAGACATCGGAAGAGGTCGAGCGCATGAGTCGAATTCCATATGCATCAGCTATAGGATCGATCATGTATGCCATGATATGCACACGTCCGGACGTGACATATGCATTGAGTATGACGAGCCGATACCAAGGCAATCCAGGTGAAGCACACTGGATGGCTGTAAAGAACATTCTTAAGTACCTACGGAGGACTAAAGATTGGGTATTGACTTATGGAGGAGACACTGAGCTATGCGCAATCGGTTACGCAGATGCTAGTTTCCAAACGGATCGAGATGACTCGAAGTCTCAATTAGGATTCGTTTTTACTCTTAATGGCGCTGCGGTCAGCTGGAAAAGCTCCAAACAAACTGTTATAGCAGATTCCACGACTGAGTCCGAGTACTATGCTGCTTTAGAGGCTACAAAAGAAGCTATATGGATGCGTCAGTTCTTACAAGGACTAACTGTAGTTCCAAGTTCGAATGACCCGATCACCATCTATTGCGACAATAGTGGTGCCATCTTCCAAGCGAAGGAGCCGAAGTCCAGCAACAAGTCTCGGCACGTGCAGAAAAAGGCTCACATGATCCGAGATTACGTGCAGCAGAAGGAGATAGTGATTGACAAGATTGCTACGGATGATAATGTAGCAGATCCTCTCACTAAACCGTTGAGATATGATAAGCATGAATGGCACGTTAAATCCATGGAAATTAAGCGTGTTCCTGAGTTGTATTAGTTGTTTGTATGGATTAACACGTGTATTTTTCCTAAAACTTCTAATAAAATCATCGTTTTGTTTTATATATTGTTTTTCATGAGGGTTGTGCAGACAACGTTGAACACCTCAAAGTGAACTGGATGGCTTTATATTTTTGTTTTGGTCCGTGATCGCCTACACGAGCTGATAACTTAGGCGATTATTTTGTGACGTCGATTGATGGTGGGTTCAACGAGCCATAAGTCAAACTGTTGACTGATCGATCACAGATGCGGGTTTACTGAAATCGCGCAGGACAATTTTTTGTGACGGCTACATGGAGTCCTAAATGTTTCAGAACATTACGTGCCGGGTGTAG
This sequence comes from Dianthus caryophyllus, assembly GCA_023091065.1. Lineage (NCBI taxonomy): Eukaryota > Viridiplantae > Streptophyta > Magnoliopsida > Caryophyllales > Caryophyllaceae > Dianthus > Dianthus caryophyllus. Next base: position 15,136,103 of record CM041527.1, on the reverse strand, counting down.
GTACCGGGATCGGACATGGAACCACTCGACGTCTTGCTAAGGGCGTAAAGTTAAAAAGATTAAGTACAAAAAAACCTTTAAAAACTGTTTTGGAGCCGCCACTAAATTATGAGGGAAATTTAGAACCCGCCTCCGTGTCCTCTTGCTCAAAGACACGTCTTAGAGTTCAAGGCACGTCGACACCCATCCGTCTAAGGCTATTGTGAAACCAGATTCGGATTCGGGTGAGGGTACTTTTCTAAAGCATAAATCAAAATAATGTTTTTATGAAAGATCTTTTGGAAAAGCCTATCAAAAGATAGCCTCTACTAGACTTGAGAACAATGCAAAGAATGATACATGAGCCTAAGTAATTCGCTATGTACAAGTGCGATATAAATGTAAAAAGAATGCAAAAGAGATTGTTTAAAACCCTCAGTTAAGCATGCTGTCTCGAATTAGGAAACCGGCAGCGCTTCGCTTCAAAGGGAAGAATTCAACACTAGGAAAATGAAGAATTCTAAGGATGTTTATGCGTGAGGCTTTTGAGAGAGTTTTTTGTGAATTGTATTCTGAAATTGTGTCTAATCGAATGAATGAAGGGTCGTATTTATAGTGAAGAGCTCGTCAAGAATTAGGAAAGCCAGGGGATAAAACCGGACCTATGAATCGCAAGGACCCTTGCGAATGCTTGGGGCAATCGCAAGGACTCTTGCGGCTGCCTGCCCTAATCGCAAGGACTCTTGCGATTGGTAGGGCGGGCATTATCCTTTATTCCGTATATTTCCAAATTATATTTTAGGATATACGGGATAATCTTACTTGAGCTCTAAGATACGTCGTTGTGGCTGTGTTTTAGGGTTTGACTTAGGTTATCCTGGACCTTGGGAAGCGGGCCAGGCATGGGTTTGGGCTCGGTTCTGGGCCCGAGCCCTGAAAATGTAAAAGGGGTGTATTTTGTAGTATTTTGTGAAATAGGACATTCCGTAAGGCTATCCTAGGTGTTTGCCAGTCCTAAAATGTGGTTTTAGCGACTGGGCCTAAATTGAAGGATTTAGGTGAATCGAATTGAATCCTGTTAATGTAAAAGAATCAATTAGACTATGTGTTTGAAAAGGGGTGTGCGCATGCCGATTAGGACCTAAACTTGAGACAAGCTAGACTCTAGACCAAAGGACACTAAGAGTGATGACCCATAAAGAAACCTCATTTGCATTTTAAATCATTCAACTCGAATTCGTCATAGTTAGAACCATTTAAGTCAACATAAAGACATGCAATAAAAGTCCATTGTTACATCACTGGGTTTTTGGCGGGAGGTACAGATTTGGGTATCTACAGAGCCCCCAGTTTGACTGAGCTTAGGACTAAAGCGAAAGTCAAACTTTACGACAACATCCGGACCATTACAGTCTCGATATCATCAGCGGCGCGGAGTATGTGTCCATGGGTGAGACGAGGACTCCGAACCGGGCTTATCCGGGGAGGGACGAACATGTTTAGGGACATGACGGTCCTTGCATACGTGTAAGGGCATGCCTGCCTGCCTAATACCTTTGCGTGTTATTGCTGTTGCTTGGTCTCGTGAAAGAGCGCGTATGCTTAGTCTCGTAAAAGAGCGTAGATGCTTCGTGCTAGCGCTTTTGTTGGTGCTCATCTCGTAAAGAGTGCTACGATCCGCCGGGAATTATCGTCCGAGGAAAATGCTAATGCTTAGTGTATACGCAAAGGTTGTGTATGATGCTTCAAACTCGTTCAAGAGTGTGGCGGACTTTAGGTGACGCCATAACCGAGCGACGTAACGTGAAAAACTGTTAAAATGGGCTAAAAGTGGACTAGAAGTCCATATTTGGCCTTGAAATGAGAAAACAACGAAAATGCCCAAAGCTGGAATCGCAAGCGTCCTTGCGGTTCTTCCCCCAAATCGCAAGCGTCCTTGCGATTAGGGTCTTGGGCTTTCTGCTGCTATAAAACACGGCTTACACCGTATACTTACTCCATTTCCCATTTTTACGTTTTTCAATCTCAAAAATCGTCCCTTGCGATTTCTAAGCCGTTTTCGCTCGTTCTTCTTCCTTTACTTCAAAATGGATCAAGGTAACACTCCATTTTACTTGTCTTTATGCACTTTGATGTTGTAAATCGCTAGATCGTTCTTGAAATGTAGAAAAGACGCTTTTAATGAAAAACCGTCCTTTGTCTTGAAATTTGCCGTTTGATTACTAGAGAACAATACCATTCCCTTGTATTATGCTATCCTTGAATGTATGTGTGAAATGTATATGGTTTGAGGCGTTTTTTGACCAATTTCGTATGAAATGGTCCCGACCCAAAAATCGGACCCGGATTTTCGGTCTCGGAATTACAATTAAACTTCGCCATAGGTTCCCCTTGACTAGTATAATATGTGTATGGTGTTAGTTTTTGAAAAATGCTAGTAATCGGTCTTTAAATTGAGGTTTAAAGTCGATTAAAACGGAGAACTTAGGTCAAAATTGGGGGTTTTTGATCGGTAAGTCCAAAATGTAATTGGTTGTTATGGGGTGTAATTGAAGGTTAATGTAGGGTATAGAAACCATCAAGTTGAAATTTTGATGTGTATAGAGCGGCTTTTGGCCAAATTGTGAATTGAGCCTGAAAGGGCTCTGTATAGGGTGTTCTTATTAGGTTGTTGTTACTTCTGTGCCTTCGTCTTGTGTCTTGTAGATGTTTATTTTCTTGAAATGTTGCAGATGAGGATTGGTCTGGACCTCCTACGACGAGGGCTCGTGCTCGTCGGAGTACTGGTTCTAGCGCTGAGGAGCCTACTACTCCTGGCGGTTCGAGTTTACGTCGTGCTTTTAGTGCGAGGGATCCTGTTCCTGGATCCGTCGACTTTTCGACCCGAAGGGGTCGCGGGCGAGGCATGGGCACCCGTGGGCGTCCTGGTGGTGCGATCGGTGAGGAGGAGAGAGAGGTAGAGGCCATGGAGGTGGGCGAGTCTTCACAGGCTTCAGGGTCTCGTGCTAGGGGTCGTGCGAGTCATGGTCAGCGTGTTGACCGTCCCTTTGCGAAAAATTGGGATGGTCACACCCTGTTGGCGGACCGTGAGCGTCATTTGTCTCATCGGGCTCTTTCTGGGCTCGAGGTAGGATATAGTTTTCTGGTATTTCGTCCGTCATTTGGGCGTATCGAAATGTCCTATCCCCCGGGGCGAGGGAGAAGATAGATAGGTGTGTTTTGGGCCCGTTGGTCGAGCGTTGGGTCCAGATTATAGATAGCCGGACCACGGCGAATTTGAGGGTCGTCCGAGCGTTCCTTGACCGATTCTGGAATACGACCACGACGTTCCATTCTTGGGGTTCGGCGGGCATTACTTTGTCTGCGTATGCTATTATCACGGGTCTGCCCTTTGGCGACCGTGACATGGACTTCAGCCTGGCGCCGCCTATTGACGACAGCGCGGTGCTTGCGGCTATTGGAGCTGGTTTGGAGGTGCCTTATCAGGGGAAGGCGCCTAATTCTGTTAAGACGAGCTACATCATGGAGTACTTCGAGGGGAAGACTCAACATGGTCCTGGGGCTTGGAGCGACGAGCAGAATGCTCGTATGTGGCTCTGGTGGTTTGTTAGCTCTGCCTACTTTGGCGAGAAGGGAGAGCGGGCTGCTACTTCGGTGCTTATGTATCTTTTGGACTGGAGGGTAATCGGGGCATACGATTGGGTGTCCCCGGCCCTGGGCTTATGCATCCGTTTTTTGCATGGATGCCGTGAGACCATGGAAGATGGATGGGGGATCTAGGATTCCTCTAGTGTCCCCTGGTTTGTTGATGGAGGTACGTTGTTCTTGCCTTTAGTTGATTTGCTCAGATTTGTTGTATACTTATGCTAACTTGTTTTATGTTTCTTGTATAGTGCTAGATCTACAGTCACTTCCCCTTCTTCCTGCCCGAAGAGGCGGTTACTATGGAGAAGAAGTACCCTGCGGTGTGGACTTGGGGTACATGCAGCCGTATTGGGTACGACTGGTCGTATGACTTCGTTCGGGTTAAACTGAACGAGTTGAGAGGTGGTCAGGTATGTATTGAAACCTTCCAAATAGCATGTATTTAGATGATTTTGCTTGAAAAGGAGTTTGATGTGTTTTTTGTAGTTCACTTGCCAGTGGGAGCGATACAGGCGTTCCTGAGGGGTTGTGGGTGCGTTTCCGGGAGCGTGACTCCCAGCGGTTGTACTTGGCTACGCCGTATAGGTATGTTTGGTACTTGGGTGAGCGTCTAGCTATTCATCAGCTGTATCTAGAGGGGGAGTCTGATAATCTCCTCCTTCATCAGCTGGATTACGCCGAGTTCGCGAGAGGTAGGCTGGCTGGTGGGCCTATCGAGGTATGTCTTGTTCTTGTCTGTTCGTGTAGAGTAAAAGTTGTGAAAAATTTTCCTAATTCAACAAAATTTTCCTAACTTTGTTGTTGTGTATCATGTTTGTAGGTGCCGGACGCTGACTTGGCGTTCCAGCCCCCAGACTTCCTACGACGGTGGAGTGGGATAACGCCGGGACACGGGAGACCTTCCACATGCCTGAGTATCTGCCAGTGATCACGGATGCAAGGATGGAGAGTTGGGGTGACAAGGTGAAGAAGGTATGGTTTCGTCATTTGTATAGTATGTAAGCCCCCAGTTTGACCGAGTTAATGGTTAACGAAGGGCAAACTTGAGTTCTTGGCTAGGTTTTGTATTACTCCCCTTAGTTTGACTATAGTTTAAAGAAACTGTGGCCAAAATGGAGTTCGTTGGGTTTGAAAGTGCAAGTTTGAGGTTTAGCCCCCGTAGTTTGTCTTGATTTGTGTGAAATTAAGGCAAAATGGAGTAAAATGTGTTTGAAAATGTCTTGTGCAGGTTGCGAAGGATGTCCATAAGAAGTTATGGCGGATGACCCATCATTTGGAGGATGGCCTGGTGGCGAGCGGTGAGCTTTGTCAAAGTCGGGCGGAGGTGGCTCGGCTTCAGAGGGAGGTCGCAGAGCTTCGTCGTCGTCATCCCTAGTCACTTTCTGTCTTTGTAGCTTGAACTTTGTCATTGTACTTTCTATTTCTTCATGTACCTGTTTAGTTAGTAGCTGAAAAAAATTGAAAATGATTCCCAAGTGGGAGACTCTGTTTTGAAAAGTGTTTTTTTTTTTTTGAAAAAAGTTGTTTGTTTAAAATGTTCATTTTTAGACGTTTGAAAATTCGAAATGAGCTTTAAAACGAACTACGAAATGAAGTGTATTTTGAATCGGACTAATCATCATTCGTGATGGATCCATGCTTAATTGGGTCTGAATTAGGGAGCCCAATGGGATGGTACGTCCGAATTGCATGTATCTTCGGATTTGGAAAGTCGAAAATATGGAAATTTGGGGATAAAGCCGCCCCTGGGAATCGCAACACGTGTTGCGGATGGAACGGGTAATCGCAAGGGATCTTGCGATTGGCACCTCCAATCGCAAGGCCTCTTGCGGCTTGGACTGCCGGTTTTATCGTCGAACTTTCCTAATTCGCGATTTTGTTTTCCTATATAAAGAGGGGAGGTACGAGGCATAATCCTCATTCAAACTCAACTCTTTCTTTTGCTTGTTTTTGTATTCTCTTAAATAGCTTAGTATTTTTAAGAATATTTTTTGTGTTTTTGAAAGATGGACCATTTTGATGGCCTTTTGAAGCGGTGGACGTCTTCTCTTAGCGACTCGGAGAAGAGGGCGTTGGCTTTGACTGGTGCGGGTGTCTTCATAGGTTTTAGGCAGATGCGCGTTGAGATTGACTTTCTTGACGCTTGTCTTGATTATTGGGATCCTAGGTTGCATGTTTTCAGGTTCCTGGGAGGTGAAATATGTCCGTTGCTAGAAGAGTTTTCGGCTATTGCTGGATGGTCTAACCGTACTACCCCAGTAGTGGTTAGGAGTGAGTTTGGTTATAATGGGAGATTGCGACAGTATCTCTCAATGACTAATGCTCAAGCTGAATGTTTGTTCGAGGGTGGTGTAGTGAACATGCGACGTTTGTGCGAGCGTTACATGAACTTGGGTGACGTGAGCATTTCTGCTCGGTCTAGGAGGAGAGCTCTAGGGTTTTGCTTGCTATACCGATATTGTTTCGCTGGGTCGATGGAGGACGGTGTGCATGGCCATGCTAGGTATGCACGGGTCATGGAGGAGATGGAACTGGGCCATGATCCTTCGGCTTTGATCCTAGCTGAGACTATATTAGGCTTGGACGACCGACATGCGAACCGTCTAAGCTCGTATCGTGGATGTGCTAGGATCCTGCAGATATGGTTGATGGAGCGTCTTCGTGTCTTGGCTCCACCGGGAGGTGAGTTATATGTTCCTGCTGGGTTGACTACTCGTACTCTTTTTTGGGCTATGCCTCGGGAGCGATCGGTGAATTACTTCCAAGGGTTCGTTCGGGAGAGGACGATAAGGTGGGTCGTGTCGTGGTGGTCCATTCGACACATTACGGCACCGTCGGTTACGGATGCAGCTAACGGGATAATGTTGTGTGGGTTCGAGCGAGGTGTATGGATCCATCCTCATCGGTTGAGGAGGCAGATTGGTCTAGCACAGGTTATCCCGGCGCAAGACACTCGGATATGCGAGTCGGTTGTTCTGAACAACCGGGTGATTGATGCCTGGGTGCGAGGATGGTCTGATCGAGTGACTTGGACTCGACCAGCTGGTTCTGAGACTACTCGTGTCTCGGACTTCTATCGGAGGTGGTGTATTTCTTTAGATCCTCATTATAGGGAGAACATGCGGAGGCGCGAACAGACGGGTCCAAGACCGTCGTTGGCGCATGCTGCGGTGCGTGGAAGACGGGACTATAGCCATCTGGTGAGTTCGAGCGCGGGAGCGTCTTCTTCTAGGCCTCTTGGGGAGCGACTCGGACCTAGGGTAACTGCGGCGGGATAAATGCGGGCGAGAGGATTGAAGCTATGGATGAGGAAGGCCCTATTGAGCCCCCAGGATTCGAGGGGAGTGCTCCAAATCCGGTGATTGCTTCGGTTGTCGTTCGTGCGGATGTCCGGAAGGACGGAGATGAAGAGGATTCTCCAAAGCGTCGCAAGAAGGATGCTTAGACTTAGACTTAAAGCATAGATGTTTTATTCAAAGAATTTTCTATTTATTTAAATTGTTCAATGAATAAAATGAGTTCAAAAGCTAGTCTTAAACTCTTACTTAGTCAAAATGTAAACATTTTCAAAATTCATGACTAAATAAAGAAAGTGTTTGCCTACTGTCTCGTCTCTTTATGTTTTATTTATCCTCGACCTTTTTAAGCTTTGGACATATGTTTTTTTGTTTTAAGTCCTCGACCTTTTTAAGCTTTAGACTTATGCGTTTTGTGTTGACTATGCCCTCGACTTTTTTAAGCTTTGAGCGTGTCATTATTGTGTGGACTGTGCTCTCGACATTGTTAAGTTTTGAGCGTGTCCTTTTGTGAGTGCATTGCCCTTGACCTTTTTAAGCTTCGAGCATGCGTGCAGAGAAGTTCGGTTGTGCTTTGGAAAGCTGCCTACGTATCTATGTCTTCATAGAATCAAACCGGCGTAGTTCGTGATTTTGGTTGAGCCTTTTGCAAGGCTGCCTACGTATCCGTGCATATGGAATCAAACCAAGCGTAGTTCATCCGTGCGTTGTGTTATGTTCGTTATGGAATACATTGCAAAGTTTTGTAGAGCCTAAGGGTAGTATTTCTTAAGCTGATCGAGGTTGGTTGGTAGATTGAATTCTTCGCCGTCGAGATCGGTTAATCTCGCGGCTCCTCCGGGAAGGATTTTTTTAACCAGGTATGGTCCGGCCCAATTAGGCTTGAATTTCCCTCTTGGATCGACCGGTAGTGGAGCCCTTACTGATTTGAGGACCAAGTCACCCACGTTAACATTACGTGGCTTGACTCGCTTGTTGTATGCGCGCTGTAGTCTTGATTGGTACATGCGAACGGTGCTTAGTGAGTGTAAGCGCCTTTCGTCTAGGAGGATGAGTTGTTCATACCGTTCGCGTGCCCATTCTGCTTCTGGTATGTCTGCTTCCATTAGAATTCGAAGTGACTGTATTTCGATTTCTACAGGTTGTACGGCTTCCATGCCGTAGGTCAGGAAGTAGGGTGTCATCCCTGTTGGTGTGCGTATTGTGGTTCGATATCCCCACAAAGCGAAGGGAATCTTGTGTGGCCAGTCATGGCCTGTGTCGATCATCTTTTTTAGGATGGTGACTACGGTTTTGTTTGCGGCTTCTACCGCTCCGTTGGTTTGGGGTCGGTATGGTGATAACTTATGTGTTTGGATGTTATATTTGGTGAGGATAGGTTCGACTTCTCCTCGAAAATGTGAGCCTTGGTCGCTGATCAGTTCGTGGGGTATACCATATCTACATATGATATTGTTTTGTATAAAACGGGCGACCTCTTTTGTATCAAGTTTACGGTATGACGCGTCCTCGACCCATTTCGTGAAATAGTCGATGGCTACGAGGATGAAGCAGTGTCCTCCTGCTCCAACCGGGTGTACTTTGCCTATGACGTCGATTCCCCATGTCGAGAATGGCCATGGTGATGTGAGGCTGTATAGGGGTGAAGGGGGTACGTGTTGCACATTCGCGAAGATCTGCCAATTGTGGCAATGTTTGACATATTTTGCACAGTCGGCTTCCATGGTGGTCCAATACCATCCTAGCCTAAGAATTTGTTTGCATAAGGCTCGAGCGTTCATGTGCGGTCCGCACTCGCCGTCGTGGACTTGAGATATAATCCCTTGTCCTTTATTGTGATCAACGCACAAGAGTAATGTACCCTGGGGCGTTTTCTTGAGCAGTTTGTCCGCTTCCAGCACAAATTGTGATGCTAGGAGGCGGAGAGCTCTTCTGCCGCGTTTGTCGGTGTTTGGCGGATATTCTCCGTCTCGCTTGAGATTGATTATGGCTTGGTACCAAGGTTCAGTTTGTTCTTCCTCGGCTTCGATGTCACATATGTATGCAGGTTCGTTGCTTCGTTCCACAACGATGGGAATGGTCTGTATTCCCGGGGGGATGTTTAGTAGTGATGCCAATTTAGATAGGGCATCCGCGAATTGGTTTTCTTCGCGGGGTAAATGCAAGAACTCTACGCGGTGGAATTTGGCGATAAGCTCTTGAATTTTGTTTTGGTATAGTGCGAGGTTTTCATTAAGTATCTTCCATGCTCCAGATACTTGATTGATGATTAGCGAGGAATCTCCGTATACTCGTAGGTTCCTTGCGTTTAGTATGAGTGCGGCCTGTAACCCGTGCAGGCATGCCTCATATTCTGCGGCGTTGTTTGTCACATCAAAGTCCAATTTGATGGAGAGGGGTGTATGTTCACCGTTCGGGGAAATGAGCAGTATTCCTATTCCACATCCTCGGTAGTTGGATGAACCGTCGAAATATAATTCCCACTGTTCTTCGTTTATGTTGTATATTCCTTCGTCGGGAAATGATGTGGTGTCAATGATGGGTTTTTCGTCGATCGCATGGTCGGCCAAAAAGTCTGAGACCGCTCGTCCCTTGATGGCTTTGAGGGGAACGTAGACAATGTCGAACTCGGCTAGGAGTAGGGTCCATCGCGCCATGCGTCCATTTGGCACTGGTTTCTCGAAGAGGTACTTGACGGGGTCCATTTTTGAGTAGACCTTTGTTTGATGTGCCAGCATATAGTGACGGAGCTTTTTGGATGCCCACACTAATACTAAGCAACTTTTCTCGACGGGCGCGTACCAAGTTTCATAGTCGAGAAACTTCTTGCTGATGTAGTAGATCGGATGTTCTTCGCCGTTGACTTCCTGGGCGAGCATGGCGCCCATCGCGGTTGATGTTGTTGTGAGGTAGAGTGACAAGGGTAGGTCCTTTTGTGGCGGTCTTAGGACTGGGGGGTTGGATAACAACTCCTTAACCTTATCAAATGCGTTTTGACATGCTTCATCCCATTCTACGTGGTCAGTTTTCTTCAGTTTTTTGAAGATCGGTTCACATATCATGGTTAGTTTGCTTATGAAGCGGGAGATGTACTGAATCTGACCTAGGAAGCTTCGTATTTCGTCTAGGTTCTTGGTTGGTTGCATTGCCATAATTGCTTTTATCTTTGAGGGGTCGACTTCGATGCTTCTTTGGCTTACCACATGTCCTAGCAGTTTGTCGGACTTTACTCCAAATGTACATTTTTGGGGATTGAGGCGCATCTTGTATTGGCGGAGACGTGTGAAGAATTTGCGAAGATTTGTGATGTGGTCGCCTCTTTTCTTGGATTTGACGATCATATCATCTACATATACTTCTACCTCCTTGTGCATCATATCGTGTAGAAGCGTGGTCGCGGTACGCTGGTAAGTCGCACCTGCGTTGATTAATCCAAAAGGCATAACGGTATAGCAGTAGGTGCCCCATGGAGTGACGAATGTTGTTTTGGCCATGTCCTCACGGGCCATTTTGATTTGGTTGTATCCTGCATATCCATCCATGAAGGATAGAAGTGCGTGATCAGCAGTGTTGTCGATTAGAACGTCTACGTGCGGTAGTGGAAAGTCGTCCTTTGGACTTGCCTTGTTTAGATCGCGGAAGTCGACACATACTCGTATCTTGCCGTTTTTCTTTAGAACTGAGACCATGTTTGAGACCCAATCTGAGTACTCGACGACTTGAATGAAGCCGGCTTGTAATTGTTTCTCGATTTCCTCCTTGACCATGAGGGACCATTCGGGTCGTAGTCTTCTCAGTTTTTGTTTGATAGGCTTGAAACCGGGTTTGATGGGGATATGATGTTCGGCTATGCTCCTGTCGATGCCGGGCATGTCCTTGTATGACCATGCAAAGACGTCCTTGAACTCGGTTAGGAGTTGGGTGAAGTTTGTGCGCTCGTCCTCGCTCAGTGAAGTGCCTAGTTGCAATTCCCTTGGTTCTTCGGGGGTTCCTATGTTAATTATTACGGTATCCTCGATGATTGGGTTCTGTGTTGGGTTGTTGATGATGTTTGCAATGTATTTAATTAACGATCGTTCGTTTGTTAATTCATTTTTGTTGCACGGATTTGTTTGTTGTGTTGTCTTATTCGTTTGTTCAAATTTTGTTTGTTGTTCGTTGTTCATTTGTTTTTTTTTAGCTTGAGACGAGACGTAAGCAAACTTATCTGTATTATTCATTAAAGGAGAAATGTTTGACAAACTAGGAGAAGAGCTGGAGCTAGCCTCCGAAAATAAAAAGTCTAAGCTAAAACTGGAAGATGGGTCGACAGATGACCCGACACTTAGAGAATTAGATCCTAAAAGAATTTCCTCCTCTTCGTCGTCTTCGGTAGTATTGTTGCTTGAAGTATCCTCACTTGAGTCTTCATCATTCTGCGAGGTTACTTTGTCAAAGAGGGGTCCTTCCCCTGTGACAAATTGGTATCGGTGGCCCTGTGAGTCGGTCCATTTGGTGATCATGTACCAACCATCTTTTCTGCCCTAGGTTTCTTGATTTTCCCCTGGTCGATCAGGTCTTGGATTGCGTGTTTGAGTTTAAGACAGCTTTCCGTGTCGTGTCCCATGCCTCGGTGGTATGCACAGAAGGCGTTGGGATCCCATGATTTTGATTTCTTGTGGTCGGGCGGTTCGGTGATAGGGCCGACTGGTCGAAGATACTCCTTCTGGATTAGTTTCTGTAATGCTTTGGCGTAGGGCATGTAAAGTTTGTCAAAATTCCTTGCGGACTGGTCCGCGGTGTAGATCTCTCGACCTCTTGAGGGATTATCTTGGTAGGTGGAATCGTCGTAACTAGCTGTAAGATCATTCTCGATTTGGATGCCGATTTTGGTAAGGTGCTCGAAATCTCGAATTTTGCAGAAGTGGAAATAGTATCGCCAGATGGGTTGCAAACTGGAGAGAAACGTAGAGATAAGTTGTTGTTCGTGTGGACGGTTTGGGACTTGAGCGAGTAGTTTTCTCCAACGAGCGAGATACTCGACGAAGTTTTCGTCGTTTCTTTGTCGTAGAGCATTGAGGGTGTCGAGGGAGGCATGATCATTAGTCTTGTTCTTGATACGCCTTTCAAGGCATTTAACTTCGATCTGATACGAGGCCATCAAATTGTTGATGTCCTTAGCGAGTCGATTGATGTGGGCTATCACCTCGTCGGTGGGTAGCCAATCTTCATCGTCGTCGTGAGTAGACCAAACGGCGTTGACCTGGTCGTCGGTAGGCATGATGAGATAGGAGCAATCAATGACGGGTATGGAACCCACGAAGATTGCATGGTTAGCTAAAGGGTTATCTTTGTTAGATGGCTTACCATTAGCAGTTGGCTTATCGAGCTTTCCTTGGTCGATAAGGTCTTGAATGGCGTGCTTTAATTTAAAGCAGTTCTCAGTGTCGTGGCCCTTACCCCTGTGGTAGGCACAGTAAGCATTAGAGTCCCACGATTTAGGCTTCTTGTCTTCGGGCGGTTCAGTGGTAGGCCCGATGGGTTGTAAATAGTTCTTGTCGACCAATCGTTTCAATGCCTTAGTGTAAGACATGTAAAGTGTGTCGAAACTCCTCCTAGGTTTGAAGGGAGCAGAGGTATTAGTGGCGAATGACTCTGAATCGCCGAGTGACTCTAGGTTAGCAACGGTACGATTCTCATCACTCTTGGTCGTACGTGTTGATTTAGATGAGCTGCCTTGATATGCGTGGCCAGTGTACTTGGCCATGGTCCCCGTCCTAAGGTCGTCTTCGATGTGCCGACCTTGGTGAGTTGCTTAAAGGTTTGTATGTTGCTATACCTCATGTAAAACTGGTACACGGGTCGCAAGTTATTGACAAATTTAGGCACAAGTTCGTCCTCTCGCGGACGATTCGGAATTTGTGCACTGAGCTTCTTCCACCTAGTAAGGTACTCGGTGAATCCTTCGTTGTCCCTCTGTGACAGGACTTCTAGGGTGCGGATGGAAACCTGGGTGTCGTCGTTGTCCTTATACTGATGATCGAACTCGACAGTGATTTGTTCAAATGAAGAAACCCGCTCCGGGTTTAGGGAGTAGAACCAGGTTTTCGGTATGGCTGCGAGCGAGTGTGGGAATAGTGATGGCCAATGTTCTGGATCGACCCCTTTGATACCCATTTGCGACTTGAAGGCCCTGATATGGGTGATTGGGCTTTCGTGACCTTGAAAGATCGGGAGGTCACTGAGGGCGAGCTTGCTTGGTAGTGCATCCCTGATATTTTGGGGGATGTTCTCGTTTTCTTTGTGTATGGAGTAACCTCCGGGGGTACCGAGGCGTTCCTCCATAGCCTGGAGCTTCTTGACGTGCTTATCCGTCTCGTCCTTAATTTTCAGCTCCATTCTATTGACTTCAGTTTGGTGGTGGGCCATCAGGTGTTCAAGGTCGTTGGTTAGTTTGGTAACTTGTTCGCGGAGTGCGTTGACATCTTCGTTGCCGGCCATCTTTCGTTTGTAGGTTCGTTTCTTGTAAGGGAGGACAACTCGGTTCTTAGTGCGGCGGGTATCCGGTTGAGGTTCCCCTACATTTGCATAGGATGCATCAGCTATTTGACAGACCCGACTGACACATTCATTTTATGTTCGTTTTTAGCTCATTTCGTTTGAAAAAGACTCTTTTAAGTTTTGAAAAAGAGAGGGAAGTTTTTGAAAACAAGCTAGGAGTGGGCTTGAGGCGAGAATGCGTGCGCGCAGCTCACCTCGATGTTAAAAGATTTTGCATCCGTTTAGCCCGAGCGACGGTATGTTGTCATGGGCTAAAGATGGATGCGTAAAAAGGAGTCGACTCAAGTTTAAATCAAGTCGAAGATGTTAAAAAAAAGATTTGAGCCGCGGGGCTCAAAGAATGAAGTCCACGAATCTAGGTTAAAAACCTTGATTCGGGTTTTGCTAAATTTGCAAAAGAAAGGAAAGTTTGAAGAAAAGGGTTTATTTCAAAAACTTGCGATTATTTTGTTTGAAAAGTGTTAGCTTGTTAGTTTGTTAGGTTGTTTATTTTGAAAATCTAAGGTGACTTTTCGAAAACATGCAAATGAATTTTGGAAAAGACCATATTGTATAGCCTCGCATTCGTACGTATGACTCTTGGTCGTTTGGTCAAGTCTCGTACACCTCCAACTGATTTGAGTACGCTTTGGCAGGTGCTTTTAGCCCTCCGCCTGCACAGTATAACGTGCAGGATACGAAGGAAGCCCTGGGGCGGTCAAACCAGTTTGCTACGGCAAGCCGTGGAGGGGTGAGAGGAAGGTTAGTCCAGTACGTGCCTCGTCGAATGGACGATGCCTGCGTTTGGAACCACCTCTCGGGGTATTGGTGTGTGAATCCGACTAGATTCGACTCTAACGGATATGCTTAACTCATGTATGTTGATTGTTTTCAAGTCGTTCAAGTCTCATTTTTATTTTTAAAAAGAAAATTTTAGTTTTTTAAAAATAAAACCTATCCCCAGTGGAGTCGCCAACTGTAGGTACCGGGATCGGACATGGAACCACTCGACGTCTTGCTAAGGGCGTAAAGTTAAAAAGATTAAGTACAAAAAAACCTTTAAAAACTGTTTTGGAGCCGCCACTAAATTATGAGGGAAATTTAGAACCCGCCTCCGTGTCCTCATGCTCAAAGACACGTCTTAGAGTTCAAGGCACGTCGACACCCATCCGTCTAAGGCTATTGTGAAACCAGATTCGGATTCGGGTGAGGGTACTTTTCTAAAGCATAAATCAAAATAATGTTTTTATGAAAGATCTTTTGGAAAAGCCTATCAAAAGATAGCCTCTACTAGACTTGAGAACAATGCAAAGAATGATACATGAGCCTAAGTAATTCGCTACGTACAAGTGCGATATAAATGTAAAAAGAATGCAAAAGAGATTGTTTAAAACCCTCAGTTAAGCATGCTGTCTCGAATTAGGAAACCGGCAGCGCTTCGCTTCAAAGGGAAGAATTCAACACTAGGAAAATGAAGAATTCTAAGGATGTTTATGCGTGAGGCTTTTGAGAGAGTTTTTTGTGAATTGTATTCTGAAATTGTGTCTAATCGAATGAATGAAGGGTCGTATTTATAGTGAAGAGCTCGTCAAGAATTAGGAAAGCCAGGGGATAAAACCGGACCTATGAATCGCAAGGACCCTTGCGAATGCTTGGGGCAATCGCAAGGACTCTTGCGGCTGCCTGCCCTAATCGCAAGGACTCTTGCGATTGGTAGGGCGGGCATTATCCTTTATTCCGTATATTTCCAAATTATATTTTAGGATATACGGGATAATCTTACTTGAGCTCTAAGATACGTCGTTGTGGCTGTGTTTTAGGGTTTGACTTAGGTTATCCTGGACCTTGGGAAGCGGGCCAGGCATGGGTTTGGGCTCGGTTACGGGCGAGCCACAAAATGTAAAAAGGGTGTATTTTGTAGTATTTTGTGAAATAGGACATTCCGTAAGGCTATCCTAGGTGTTTGCCAGTCCTAAAATGTGGTTTTAGCGACTGGGCCTAAATTGAAGGATTTAGGTGAATCGAATTGAATCCTGTTAATGTAAAAGAATCAATTAGACTATGTGTTTGAAAAGGGGTGTGCGCATGCCGATTAGGACCTAAACTTGAGACAAGCTAGACTCTAGACCTAAGGACACTAAGAGTGATGACCCATAAAGAAACCTCATTTGCATTTTAAATCATTTAACTCGAATTCGTCATAGTTAGAACCATTTAAGTCAACATAAAGACATGCAATAAAAGTCTATTGTTACATCACTGGGTTTTTGGCGGGAGGTACAGATTTGGGTATTTACACCGGGTCGTGGATAGTAGGGGTGAGCAAAAAATCCGATTATCCGAACCGATCCTCCGAACCGATCCGATATTCGATTCGAATCCGATCCGAAAATTTGGATATCCGATCCGATATTTGTTTCGGATCGGATATCCGTATCCGAAATTTTCGGATATCGGATCGGATACGGATATTGGTCTCAAAATAATCGGATATCCGATCCGATCCGATTTGGGAAAGTTCCATCTCTTAATTTCGTATGAACTGGGCTTGGGCTATTTTAAGCTTGTAATAAATGGGCTTTGTGCCCTTATATTCCAAATTTCCTATTTTTCCACAGGTTTTCTACTTCTCTTCACCAGCCATCCTTCTTACTTTTAACCTAATTTTTTTTTTTTTTGGTCATCCTTTTCTCTCTCATTCAAAACTAACCATTAAAATTTCCAGAAAAATTCAATGATTCAACTTACATATGTTTTTCTTCAATATTTTGGCTTCATTCATTGTTAACATCTTTTATACACCTTTATCTCTATCATCTTTTGGTTTCATTAGATATTCAAACTCTCTCAAAACTAGATCTGAACAAGTATCTCTTGAAAGTCCTACAAAAATCGGAGGTCATTTAACCTATTTTGAGAGATAGAAATGGCGCCGATGACAAGGAATAAAGCGCAAAGTTTGTAGGAGTTGTAGCTTGAGATTGAATCAAATTTATGTTTGCTTGATAGTTAAAATATGCAGTCAATATTAAATTAAATGTAATTGTAGTTTTGTAAGCAGTCAATATTAAATTAAATGTAATTGTAGTTTTGTAATTAGGGATTTACTATCTTGGGTAAGTGGTGTTTATTTTATGTTTTTTGAACTAAATAAATGAAAGTTAAAACCACAATTTTCCAGTTTAATTGTATTGAAAATTTTGAAATTAAAAGGAATATTTTAAAGATATCGGATATTTGGATATCCGATCCGAAATTTTCGGATATTTTCGGATAAATAAAATCGGATATCCGAAGCTGTTCGGATCGGATATCGGATAGTAAAAATATGGAAATTCAATTCGGATATCCGATCCGAAAATACCAATCGGATCGGATATCCGATCCGTGCTCAGCCCTAGTGGATAGGACATCCATAGTGTTCCTAGAGTCGATTCTTTTGACTATCGACTGTCTCTTGAGATTAAGGCAGATTTTGGGTGACTTTGGTTTTTTCTCACGGTCGACCGTAACAATAGGCCAAGTAGATTTTCACTGGGTCATTTCATGCTGCGCTTACATCTGCAGGATTCGAGTTGAGGAAAATATCGCACTTCTATCGAGTTATAATACTTTTCTCAGGGCCACTCGAGGAGCTGTAACTGAATATGCATGGCCATGCTCGAATAATGATTCGTTTATCAGTTAAGTTACTCTCTAGTCGGGGACAAACACCAAAAACATTCGGCATTCTTTAAATTTGTTTAAAAAATATACAAAATCGATTTTTTATGAAAACCATATAAAATTCATATGCCCTAAGTCTCTGATACCACTTATAGGATTATATCGGTATATAGTCCTTTAAAATCACAGGATTATAATGAAAATTTTATAAGATTTATAGTCATAAAATGAAATTGTATAACAAAGTATAAAGATTTAAGAATTAACCTTTTAATCCTTTGAATTTGGCCTAAGAACAATACCAAAAGTATGGTATCTCCTAATTGAAACACCCAAGATGTTTTGAGAAATACCCTTTGAGATTTGCTAGAAAATTAGAGAAGAAAACAACTTTTCTCTCTAGATTTTAGTGTTGTGTGCTAGGATGATTAATGAATTAGGTTAGATGAGAATTAGGGTGTGATTAGGTTAAGTAGAGAGGAATCAAACTCCCCTACCCCTTATACAAGTCACACGTCCAAACTCATGAGGAGTGGACTTTTCCACTTCTAAATTTAAAAGCCCAAATTCTAATTAAAAGTTTATCAAAACCCAATTAATTAGTATTCTTTAGCTTTTAATGTATAATGTAATTATAATATCCATATATTATATTTAATCATAAATATCCGTATATTTATAATTTACTAATTAATTATAACTGTTTGAAATTAATTAGCCTACATTATACGCAATAATTAAATATAACCTTTTATATTCAATTTACGAATTACAGCTAATTCCTCTCATCTAATATCATTTAATCATTATTAAATAATATTCATTATCACATTTGACTAAATCTTAGTCACATTTGACTAACCTTTTAGTCAACAACACCGACTAACCGTTTAGTCATTAACTTAGGCATCGATATGATTATTTTCTAAAATAATCACATCTCTCAAACACATCCTTTAGGTGTGACTCTTAGGGACCAGTTGATCACCGCCATCTGTATGACAATAACGTCAAACTTATCTAGCAAGTCAACCGTTATCGATAAACGTTAATCAACTCATTAAATACAAAATGTACCCTGTGTACCTAAAGAGATTTAATTATGTTATTGCACTAACTGTGGAGGACACTAACTCCAACAGGTTTATCACAAAAGTAATGTTCATGTGTGCGGTATGTTGGCCTATATATTCGGAGGATGGGGAGTTGCTTTTTGATGGGAAAATTGGGATGTTCCCTTTCACAAAGCAAGTACCAGAAGCTAGAGGTAGTAGAAATCGACCAAGGGGAACATTGGAGACCAAGCCAATTGACTCTATTACTAAACAAGTGATAAGGGAATGCATTATAGAACAACTCATACCGGCTATTAAGAGTAAATGGCCCGAAGGTGCAAGTAAACACATATTCATTCAACAAGACAACGCAAGGCCTCATATTAACAACAATGATCAAGAGTTTTTGGCTGCTGCAAGCTCAGATGGTTTCCACATTGAATTCCTTTTTCAACCTCCTAATTCACCCGACTTAAACTGTAACGATTTAGGGTATTTTAGGGCGTTGCAATCATTACAATCGAAACAAGCATCAAAATCAGTTGATGAACTATGCAATTCAGTCATGGAAGCGTTTGTTTGTTATAGTCATACGAAACTCAACAATATTTTCCTAACGCTACAGTCGGTTATGGTTGAAATAATGAAAGTGAAGGGGCATAATAACTTTGCAATCCCCCACATGAAAAAGGGTCATCTTGCAGCCCTTGGCATATTACCAAGGAACTTAGAGGTTAGTGAAGACCTTGTTAGAGAATGTATTGACTATTTACAAGGAATAGGTCAAACACAAGGTTTAGAAAACTTGATGGGTGAATTAAGATACAATTTCGAAGAACAAGTACTTTAGTAAATGTAAAAACTGTTTTGGAATGTTTAATGTTTTGAAATTTGTTTAGAGTGTAAACATTTCTATCCTAAGAATTGTTTAACTTGTAATCAAATTACGCAATTATATGTAATGTAATGCAAGTACTTTAGTAAATGTAATGAAACAATGTTATGTGTTTAACATTTCAGTTTTAGTTATGAAGTTTGGTTAGTAATGTATTGAACATACAACTGCTCTCAAACCATTAAGGAGTCTCATCATTGAGCAAACACTAACATGAAAGTCAGTAACATAAACTCTCAGGCCTATTTGGCCTCATCATCGAGTCATGTAAAGTAGAATTACCTCCTACAAACACACCCAATAAAGGTGGACCATGCTTTGTCCTTTAAATAACAGTAATGATCAAGGCAACAACAATTACACCAAATAAAGGTACAACATGCTATTAAGACTCATTACTGCTATCATGAACAAGCACACACACCATTCATTGGTAGACCATGTGGTGGCTATACTACTTTAATTATTTGGCCACTTACCTTAACATTATATTTTTATCAATACTAATAGCTCTCAAAACATTAAGAGTGATTCATCACTAAGCTTTTTCAATTAATGTATCCTCTCAGTCTATTTGGGACCTTCATTGAGGATTTACATAATTCAGGCTTCTAAAACAGACAGAATTCAGCCACTAAAAACAGACAAAACCTACGTACACAAATGGGATTTAGAGAATTCATTGACACAACTGAGGACATACAAACAGACATATTGAAATGAACTTAGAATACAAACAGACATACATACAGAATACAACCTTCAAAAACCTCATTACCACAGACCTGACCTTGAAAATGTAATTCATTGAGGATTTAGAGAATTTGATAATGGCCACAATTGAACTGAGGACAAACAAAACAAAAATCATACAAAACAGACAGAACACAGACTTCATAGACACAACTGAGGACATACAAACAGACATACAGAAATGAACTGAGAATACACAGACCTACGTACACAGAGAAATTGAGAATACAAACAGAAATTAACTGACATTGAGAATACACAGACAAATTGAGAATACACAGACAAATTGAGAATACATGGACTCATTTAATCGAGAATACTTACGAAATGAGCGAGAATCTGTAGTAATGCGAGAGACACAAAACTACGTACACAGACACAAACCTTGAAGCAAACATAAGGAAACTGAAGAATACAAACATAACAACTGATACCCAATAATGCAGCAGACTCTCCCTATTTTGATGTATTTTAAATAACACAGAGAACATACAGAAAATAACACAGAGAAAATAATGCAGAAAATAACATAGAGAAATGAACTGATGAATTTTAAATAACACACAGAAAATAACGCAGAAAACATAACTGATCAAAATTTTAAATAACACAGAGAAGAATTGGGCAAAAATACAGAAACTGAAAACGTACAAGTGAGGACATAGAATTTTTATGATTTCACAAACTGAACAAACATACAGACACTGAACAAATAATAATTGAACAAACTATACAGAAACGGAAATTGAACAAATTGGCAGAAATAGACATAACCCTAAACGCAGAAAACATAACAACTGATCAAAATTTAAAAAAACACAGACAAATCTGAAAAACATTAACGATTAAATTTAAGTTCAAGAGCGAGAAATAGACCTCCCTATTTTGATGAATTTTTTCTCCGAGCCAAGAATCTCTCCTCGTATTCTCGCATTCGAATCAGACTAGGTGTTTCCGGTTCCGCCTCAGACTTCTCTTCGTCACGCAGCAGACTCTCAATATACAATTTATCTCTTTTGTTTCTTTGGTTTTTGATGAACCTTTTGACATAGTTGTCGAATTTCATGTCACTTGCTGATTTAGGCACAGACTTCACTTCTTCAGCCGTAGTAACACTTCCACCAGCAGCAGAATCAACATCGCACTCCGTCTTTCGAACAGGACTCTCCAACTCCTCTGGATCTAGGGAGTCTGGGACCACAATATCAAAATCAGGATCTAGCGAGTCTGGGACGACAACATCGAAATCAATTGAGGATGGAACCACAATATCATCATCAATTGATTGAGGGATTGTTTCCTCAACTTCTTCGTCTTCTTCATCTGAAGTACCTTGATTATACCAAGCAAGTACACATTGCAAACACTCTTTGGAACAATTCGAATGAAATTTATCCATAGAGATTGAAAAAGAAAAAGGTTGAGAATGAAATTTAGGAAAGAGACGGAAAGAGAAGAGAGGAAAGAGACGGCAGAAATGAGGAAAGAGAAGAGAGGAAAGCAACGAAAATTTCTAGGGTTTCTTTCGAGATAATTGATGGATTCATTTAGGTGGGTGGAATGAATGAGAAATGGGGTGGGTGGAATGAATGAATACGAATTGTTTTTGGGTGAGGGATTAATTTGGGCCAGGTTTTGTTTGTTTTGGGGTGAGTAAAATTTTTGGAGGGAATGGTTAATTAGTGTGTTTGGGTTAGTGAGTAATTTGTAGGTTGAGTTAAATTAATTTTTATTTAGGGGGTGTTTTGAGGGTGTTTTGATGTGGGCCAACTTGTCAAATAAGGAAAGTGGTAGTTTGGTTTTGAATGGATGAAAATGGTATAGTGTCGATTTGGAGTTGAATGGAGGGAGTATATGAAAAGCACAACTAGTGTGTACTACAAAAAGCACTATCACTCTAATTCTGCACAAGTCTATAACATATTGAAAAACTTGCCTATATAAATGGTCAACTTGAGTCCTGACACGACAACAACTTTGATCAAACCTACGGAGTAATTGATTTGACAAATCCATCTGTTGGGACTAAAAACCCAGGCTGGTCCAGAACCCTTGGCCAGGCCTAGACGGGTACAGGATCCACAGTCAGGTCCGACGTCTGGCCCGGCACCAGGCGATGCAGAGCGGAACAAAGGTGCAGTCGGAGAGAGAAAACCCAAAATGGGCCGAGCCCAACAAAAAGGAAGTCATTATAAAGCAAGCCCAGAAATACGAAACCCTAGAAATGGACGTTGCAAGACTAAGTCAAGAAACTAAACTGAAGCCTGAAAGGTAGGAGCTGCTGGAGAAGAAAGGGGGAGAAGTTACCTACAAGTATGGAATTGAACGTTGGACCCTAACAGCACTATAAAAGGAGTAGAACTTAGAAGAAAGAAGCATTCATTATTATCAGAAGACACACAACTCAAGCACATCATTCTCTACGCAATTCACAAGCAACTAAACACTTTATAATTATTTTACGATATTGTTGTATTACTGCCCGGTTAGTCCGGACTGCACTTCTGAACCGTAACTAGTGCATAACCTCTCCTGGCTTGGCGCCCGTGGTTTTCCCTTAACATTTAAGGGTTTTTCCCACGTAACCATATCGTGTGTCTTATTCCATTTTCATTGTTTTTCTTTACGTTACAACTCAATAATCACAATCACAATTAAAGGATAGTACTAGTAGATCCACATACACTAAAACGAACCGTGTGAGAAAATCACCCCGAACAGATTGGCGCCGTCTGTGGGGATACTAGTTTATTAATCCTACAAAATATTCCAAGTCAGCACGAGTTCAACCAACGTGAAAGATGGCAGATCCCAGTGCAGAAGCCATGCTCAAACTCCAGGAGGAACTACAACGGGCCAAGGCAGAGGCTGCAAGGCTGAAGGAGGCGAGACCGCCTAAAGAAGCGATTGGAGGCCTGCATGCAAGAAAGCCTCGGGATCCAGGATCCCACCAGTACACCATTTTACGACGTGATCAAACAACTTGACTTCTACTTTCTCTTCTGCAGGGTCAAAGGTACAAAAGGCGATCCACTCCATGTAGAGGAAGATCAAGAGAACAACGGTGCAGTGGAAGCGGTGAACCAAAGACACCAGAGGAGTAAGTGCGAGCCAGGTCATGGAATACATGATGATGGAGATGCAGAAACTCTCGAGTTGGGTACGAAAGGTTCGGGACTTCCACCACCCATCAAGAGGCAAAGACCAGGGAGCTATCTTTGATTCACCCTTTGATCGCTGCATTGCAATGGTCGAGATGCCAAAGAAGTACTCGACCCAACCTAAAGCTCTATGATGGGACACAGATCCTCCGGAACATGTTGCACAAGACAGCAGAGGATGTTCAATGTTCCTATCCCAAACAGAAAAGAGAGGCTTGCATGTGCAAAAGCTTTGGTTCAACCTTGGTGGTCCGACCCTCCGTGGTATATCAACACGCCCATCAAGACCATCAAGTCGCTGCAGCCGATCAACCTTTTTCAACATCCGGTTCGCGATGGCAGATTGTTGGAGAAGCGGACCGGTGATCTGCATGCGGGTCATCGAGCGAGAACGAGTCTCTAAGGGACTTCTGCACCGCTTCAACAAGGAGAAAGTGTCCATCCCGGATGTGACATCGGCACGACGGCCATTGAGGCCTTGAGGCAAGGTTTGGTTAGATTCGATCTTTATGTTGAACTAACTCGCTACCCTTGTTCTACTTTCGAGGATGTGCAGGCTAAGGCTCGCCCGCATCGAGGTAGAGGAGGACCCGGCTGATTCAGGCACGTTACGGGACCAGGCGGTGAACGTAAAGTCACCACCCAAAGGCACAACAACAACAGGCCTGGTCCATATCAGAGACCAACCAGGAGGGAGGCAAACGCCGTGGATGAACAAACTGATGCACCCAGGGTTCCACCTCCAGTTTCAGAGTACTGCTTCTCTGTTGATCTTCCAGGCCTGATCAACAAGTTGGACAAGTTGGGCTCAGCAGTCAGATGGCCAAAAGCGAGTGAGAAGCCAAATCCAAGGCGAGACACAACCAAGCGAGTACCATTCCGATATTGGGCACACCACGAGGATCGCATAGCTCTCAGGAGGGAAGTAGCTCATCTGCTAAAGAATGGTCACTTGAAGGATATCCTGCCCAGGAACAGGAGGAACAGAGATGAACGAGATGAGCCCAGAGATCTTCCTCCACCACCACCAACCCACGAGGTAAAATTCATCTCTGGTGGATCAGATATTTGTGGACTAACATATTCTGCTGCAAAGCGTGTAGCTCTGGAGAAACGCAACAGCGGCCACCAGGACAAGCGTGTCGATCCAGGAGATTGTGTTTGATGAGTCAGACCTACAAGGAGTGCATGGGCCACACCACGATGGACTGGTAATCAAGATCCAGATTGGAACCTGCATGGTCAGAAGGGTCCTGGTAGATGGAGGCAGTTCAGTCAACATCATCATGATGGAGGCGCTGGAAGCTATGGGGCTGAAAGAGTCTGATGTAACGAAGAAGTCCAGCGTCCTGGTAGGGTTCAGTGGAGAGATAAAGCACAGCTTGGGAGAGATCACCCTACCGACCTATGTGGAAGGAGTCACCTCTTTCGAGAAGTTCTGCGTGATAGGCGCCTCGCCCTTATACAACGTAATCCTAGGCGACCTTGGATCCACAACCTCAAGGTCAGACCTTCAACGTACCACGGTGCATAAAGATACCAGCAAAGTGGGGGCGACAGCGGTCGGAGGAGAGCAACAAGCGGCCGCAGAGTGTTACGGGGCGACCACGAAACCTCCTAGTCCGTAAGTCCTCGTGATAGCAATTAAAGCGACTGTCAGTGCTGTTGAGAATCTGTCCCACGCATGGAGACGGATGAAATTGTTTTGGTCAAGAAAGACCTGACAGAAGGTTACGGTTGGTTCTGACGCTCCAGAGGTAATCGGACTCGCTCTAATTGACTTTACGAGGAAGAAAGAGCATTGTTTTGCCTGGTCCCATTTTGATATGATGGTATAAGTTACGATGTTATTACACACAAGTTAAATATTGACCCAAGTTTTAAGCCTGTGAAACAGAAACGCAGGAAGTTTGCACCAGAACGTAATGAGATTGTGAACCAGGAGGTACAGAAGTTGCTGGACATGGACATGATTAAAGAAGTAATGTACCCAGATTGGTTGGCAAATGTAGTTGTGGTCCATATAAAGAATGGCAAGTGGAGAGTATGCGTGGACTATACAGACCTGAACAAGGCGTGCCCAAAAGATTCATTTCCACTACCACACATAGATGCCATGGTGGATGCCACCGCAGATACGAGGTCTTGACATTCATGGATGCGGTAATGGATTCAACCAGATCGGGATGCACCCTCCGCACCAGGAGCATCTGGCGTTCATGACCGCCAGAGGAATATATTGCTACAAGGCTATGCCTTTTGGACTAAAGAATGCAGGTGCAACATATCAAAGGCTGGTGAACATGATGTTCAAGGACCAGATTGGAGATACAATGGAGGTCTACATTGATGATATGGTGGTGAAATCAAAGAAAGCTGAGGATCACATCCAGGACCTGGAAAAGGCGTTTGAGATTCTGGAAAAATATAATATGAAACTAAACCCTACTAAATGCACCTTTGGTGTCACTGCAGGAAAGTTCTTAGGCTATATGGTGACAAAAAGAGGCATAGAGGCTAGTCCAGAGCAGATCTCAGCAATAATCAACTTGCAGTCCCCCCAGAACCCGAAAGATGTCCGTAAACTCGACCGGAAGAGTAGCAAATAGCAATGTATTCATCTCCGTGTCTTACGAAAGGTGCAAGCCATTCTATGATCTTCCGAGAAAGAACAAGCGATTCGGCGGGGACAGAGCATGAGAAAGCTTTCCAAGACCTAAAAGCGTACTTATCATCAGCCCCACTCCTGTCTAAACCTGAACCAGGGGAGTCACTGGTCCTGTACCTGTCTGTAACAGAAGCCTCTGTAAGTGCAGTCTTGGTAAGAGAGCGGATGGACAAAGAACATCCTGTGTATTATGTAAGTAAGAGTCTTACGGATCTTTGAGACCAGGGTAATGTATTGGAAAAATTTGTTTTGGCTTTAACGATTGCTTGTACCAAGTTGCGCCCTTATTTTGAGGCGCATCATATTATTATTCGTACTAATGTCCCTGTGAGATCAGTGTTATGTAGACCAGAACTTTCAGGTCGTATGTCAAAATGGTCGATGAAAGTTGAGCACCTATGATCTATCCTATGAGCCCAGAACAGCAATCAAGTCCCAAGCTCTGGCAGACTTTGTGGCTGACTTCACTCCCACACTACAAGAGCAGGTAACAAAAGAGATCTTCCATCTGGACCAGAAACAGCAGACCTGGGAACTCTGGACAGATGGTTCAGCCAATATCAGGGGTTCTGGACTAGGTGTGGTCTTGAAGTCACCACAGGGGGACAAGATAGTACAGGCTGTATCCTGTGAATTCAGGACTACCAACAATGAAGCTGAGTATGAGGCACTAATAGCAGGACTGAATGTGTGTCTGGACATGAGGATCCAGAATCTAAAGGTAAAAATAGACTCTTTACTGGTAGCAAACCAAATCAACGGTACGTACGCTGCTAAGGACTCTAAAATGATTGCATATCTTGATTTGGTCAAAAATCTTTTTCAAAAGTTTACTAACGTTGAGGTTGAGCAAGTCCCTAGAGATCAGAATGTGCAGGCAGACGCTTTGGCTAACATAGGATCAGCATTTGAACCTGGTACGCTGGACAGTGTACCTATTGTACACATCTTGGAACCGGCCGATCCGTAAAGTTCAACGATCCCTACGAGCCTTGATCCAAGCTACGACCTGGACCAAACCATATTACGAATGGTTGGTCCAGGCAAACTACCGCAGACGAGAATGGAAAGCAAGAGCATTGAGAATCAAGGCGTCGGATATACAATCATACAAGGCATACTATTCGAAGGTCCTTCAATGGGTCAGACTGCGGCTGCAGAACGACCAGGTCGACAAAGATTATCGAGAGATACACGATGGACACTGTGGAAACCACACAGGTGGTAGAAGCATGGTCAACAAAATCCTGCGGATGGGATACTACTGGCCCACAATGAAAACAGATAGCATCCAGTATGCCACAAACTGTGACGCCTGTCAAAGGCATGGTCCAGAGATACATCACCGCACGAGAACTGCGACTCAATATCAGCACCATGGCCGTTCATGAAATGGGGCATGGACTTAGTTGGCAAACTACCAATGGCTCCAGGGCAGAAGGTGTTCATGCTAGCAATGACAGATTATTTCTCCAAATGGATAGAGGCAGATGCATACAAAAACGTTACAGAAAAAGAAGTAATTGCCTTTATCCAGAAAAATATAATCAGCAGGTATGGGATCCCCTCAGAAATCATATGTGACAATGGACTTGCATTCGTGGGAAACAAGACCAGAGATTTCTGTACAAAGTGGAATATCAACTTGGTCACCTCTGCACCAAGATATCCTCAAGCAAATGGACAGGCTGAGTCCAGTAACAAGATTGTAATCAATTGCATCAAGAAGAAGCTGATGGAGAAACAGGGGAGATGGGTTGAAGAGCTGCCACTGGTACTATGGGCAGACAGGACCACGCCAAAGAGAGCAACAGGACAAACTCCATACTCGATGGTTTATGGATGTGAAGCTGTACTACCAATAGAAGTGCACGTTCAACGATCGGTATGGACTCAATACATTTTCTGAGAATAATGAACTACTCTGTGACAGCCTGGATACAGCCCAAGAGCTCAGAGACTTAGCAGCAGTAAGGTTAGCAGCATACCAACAATCTGTGGCCAGAAGTTACAACAAGAATGTGAGAGTACGAATGTTCAGGACAGGAGATCTGGTCCTGAGAAAAGTATTTCAGAACAAAAGGAACAAGGCTGCAGGCAAGTTCGCCCCAACCTGGGAAGGTCCATACCTTATTGATTCAGCAGTAGGGAAGGGCTCCTACAGACTACAGACCCTGGAAGGAGACATGATCCCAAGACCCTGGAATACACTCCACCTCAAGCTCTATCACATGTAAAGTGTCCTGGACCAAGACATCTGGTAATCCACAAAACTCAAAACTTTTCCTTTACAAATTATCCTATACAATCAGATCGACTTGAAGCGTCGGAGGTCGCTATTAACGCCAACGGCCGCCCCGACTCTTTCTGTGCAGACAAAACAATGCAAACATCTGGACCAGCCCAGAAACAAAGGCAAAGACAAAACCTTGGGCTCCAGCCCCAGCACGACTGCAACAACGGGACAGGGAGTAATGTCCGTTAAGGGAGCCCCAAAGTGTAAGTCGCCTAAATTATCAAACGCATGCATGCTACTTTACAAAATTCACAACAAATTATATGCGCATCATAACAAAAAACATAACATAATGTGACATACCATAACAAAACATAGCATGGCATAAAATAGCAAAAGGTTGACAAAGGTCAAACCCTAAAAAGTCAGACCATGCCCATGCATGGATAGCAGAACCAAAGACAAAGTTCAAAAACAAAGTGCAAATACTTACAGGCCAAAAATCAACAGGGGACATTCCCCCTGGCAAATTCAGAATATTGTTCAGAAAACATAAACAACCATCATAAACAAGTTCAGTTGGTACCATCATCAGATTCACCTGTCCTCTCAACGTTTTCTTAGCGGGATCGTACGAGATGCCCCAAAGAGCATCAACCCCGCGTTAGGCCCAAGAAGATCCCCTGGACCAGCCGAGCAACAAGTAACTTCCACTGCTTCGAATAGCCGCCCAGAAATATCTGTTTGAAGGTAGCAAGCTCTGCAGAAAGGTCCCAGCAAAGACGCTCTTCGTATCGGCATTCATCATTTCGACACGGGTACGAAGTGTATAAAATACACTCGAGTCCACCAAAGCCGCATTATGCTGACTAACCTCGGCCCTGAGTCCCTCAATCTCCTGGGTCAGCTTTGCAATAAGGGTATCCTGCATCTGGACCCTCTCGAAGCTGGTCTTGTGCAGAGTGGCCATCCTCTCACAACGAAGGCTCACACTCTCAAGCTCCTTTTTGCTAGTCTCAAGGGAAGAACGAAGTACATCATTCTCAACCTCAGCCTGACCTCTACCACTTTCCAGAAGTGGCACCGTGGGACCAAGACTGGCATACGAGTAGGAACTACAGGTGCAGACCAAAACAGAAAATCAGGACCATATCAAAAGTAACTCTGAACAAAAACGAAAACCAAGGAAAAGATACAAACCTGAGCACAACAGCCCACCATTTTGTGCGCCAGGCGTGTGGGATCTAGGGCAGCAGGTGCAGAGGACAGTGTAGCAAAATTCTCACTCAGGGACTTCCCCAAGGAAACATACTCAGATTAGCTTTGGGAGTGCAGTGGTATTGAAAGCACAGGGTTCATTTGAGGCAGCTTCCCCTTCTTCCTTTTACGGTCAGGTAGGTTCGTGAGACTCGTGACCATTTTCGAAGACCTGGTATGGACCCCTTCTGGCGCCTTCCTCTTGGAAGACTCAGAAAAGGGGGCCTGGACTAGCGGCTGAGCAGAGCTACTACCGCCAGGGACTCACGGGCCTGGGCAATCCGAGCAGCAATAGCATCCATGGGCAGAAAAGTTTTCTTCTTTGGATCCAGAGGCTGGAAACATCGCAGGAAACAGATTACGAAGGAACGGAAGGTGTATCAATTCATGAACCAGAGAGAATATGTCAGTACCAGTAGCAGCGCTAGGCCCAGAGCTGTGGCCTAGGCCAGGAATCCGCAAAGGGGGCAAGTGGGAATGGCCACCAGCCCCAGCAAGTATAGAGTTCAAAGGGGTTACATGAATGGGAGTCTGGTCAAACATACCTGTACCACCCCCACCAGCAACCCCGCTTACAGACTTTTCACCCTCCTCGGGCACAACCTCCTCTTCATTTCCAGACTCCTCTTCATCTTCCTCACTCTCTCCACCGTCACCACCATGCTGCTCAGGATCAGGAACCACCTCCACAACTTCATCATCGTCAGGATGCATACACCTGGGCCAGGTCCTCTTGTCAGCAGGCAGATCTAGGAACGCCTGAATCCTCCTCCTTGACTCAGGGTCATCAGGGGTAGGGACCCAGTCAGAAACTACAAAACAAATCCACAACAAGCCTAAGCAAAAAACACATGCAAGAACAAAATGCATGTAAATCCAAAAGTTCAAAGGACATACCAGTCCCCTTCAAAGAGAACTCAGGTGCGGACATTTGGACCCAAAGTATTGCTCGGATGAACATGTAGTATTGGTCGATTACTCTCATCACCCACATCCAAACGGGTCAAGAGAGGCAAGCATCTATCCCTCAAACGAAAGTGAACCCTCTTTTTCTTGTACATTCGCAAGCGGTAAGTATTCCTTATATCAGCAAGATGAATCTCAACCCCATACCTCCGGCAAAGGGAATCGATCCCATGGATCAATCGCCAGACGGAAGGCATGACTTGACAAGGCGGCACTTGAACAGTGCCCAAGAAAGCGCTCATCAGTGGACAGAGCGGAAAGGTTGCACCAAACTTGAAGAATGACTCAAAAATCGAGAACCAGCCAGGGCTCACCCAATCCACCCTAACGTCCTTAGTGTCTGGGGCCCAGACCTCGGCGCTTTCAGGGATCTTTCCTTCTCTTTTTAGCTTCGCCACGGCCCCTTGAGCAAGCAAGTTTGGGAAGATGTTGACGTCCTTAATCAAGTCCGTCGCTTGAAAGATAGAATTGCCATAGGAGAAAGACACCGTCGAGGAAGGGCCAGTATCGTTACGAGCCATGGTCAGAGGTGAAAGAGAAGAAAGAAAGCTAGGGATTTTACAAATTGATTTGGGGATTTTTTGGCTAGGGTTCTTGATTGCAAAACAAAAGAAATCGAGAAGAAAAGAAGATAGAGAGAGAAAGAAACAAAAATTAGGGTATATATAGGAAACAAAAGGAAGATGGATGGTTTTTACAAAAATAAGCGCGCGAAGTGACTTGATGTGACCCACGACTGATGTGCAGTGCATTGAGCGCCAAAATAGGGCGCACTTCCCCACGAAAAGGCAACTACCACATTAATTACAAAGTACAGGTCCCAGGACCAAAGGCACAGCAGAACAGGAAGGACCTGGACAAGGCACAGCCCTGGTCCAGGGAAAGGAACAAAAGCATCTCCTTACCCCCCAGTTCAGGACTAAAGGGCAAGGAGATGGGGGACAAACTGTTGGGACTAAAAACCCAGGCTGGTCCAGAACCCTTGGCCAGGCCTAGGCGAATCTGACAGATCCACAAGCGTTCAGAACGCATACCAAGACTGCAGATGCATGAACAAAGGTGCAGTCGGAGAGAAAACCCAAAAATGGGCCGAGCCCAACAAAAGGAAGTCATTATAAAGCAAGCCCGTAAATCCGAAACCCTAGATATGGACGTTGCAAGACTAAGTCAAGAAACTAAACTGAAGCCTGAAAGGTAGGAGCTGCTGGAGAAGAAAGGGGGAGAAGTTACCTACAAGTATGGAATTGAACGTTGGACCCTAACAGCACTATAAAAGGAGTAGAACTTAGAAGAAAGAGGCATTCATTATTATCAGAAGACACACAACTCAAGCACATCATTCTCTACGCAATTCACAAGCAACTAAACACTTTATAATTATTTTACGATATTGTTGTATGCATGCAGGTTGGTCCAGACTCTGTACTTCCTGAACCAGAACTAGTGCATAACCTCTCCTGGCTTGGCGCCCGTGGTTTTCCCTTAACATTTAAGGGTTTTTCCCACGTAACCATATCGTGTGTCTTATTCCATTTTCATTGCTTTTCTTTACGTTACAACTCAATAATCACAATCACAATTAAAGGATAGTACTAGTAGATCCACATACACTAAAACGAACCGTGTGAGAAAATCACCCCGAACACCATCCATATTACCAAAATGGAAGCAGTGTGAATCTGACCTGACCCGAAATCGACCCGATAACAACTTTAACCCGACCCGAAACCTACCCGATAACAACTTCAACCCGACCCGAAACCGACCCGAGAACAACTTCAACCCGACCCGAACTCGACCCGCTAACGACCCGAACCCGATTGACCCGAAAAATCTATCTAAATTACCCGACCCGAACCCGACCCGAACCCGACCCGGACGTAATAACAACCCGATACGACCCGACCATATGGCGACCCAAACCCGACCCGTGTGCATTTTTTACCGGATATGACCCGAACCCGATATAACCCGACCCAATAAAACCCGACCCGAGTGACCCGATTGTCAGCTCTATCTAGAACAGGCAACCAAACTCCCTCTAAAATTTGGATTTTGTAGTCGATTTTCTTTTGATTTTGTTTTGGTTTAAATAGTGAGCGATATATGAGACCAAGTAGCATATTGACCTTCCGTAATTAACCACCACAAGCACAACTATAATTTTGATGATCAGACAAACTCTCAATATCTCAGATCTACTTTCTTCTTGTTAATCATCATCAGAATTAATGGAATTCATCAAATTCCTTCGATTTTTTCTCATCACCCTTTTTCTTCTTCACCAATTTCAGGTCTTTTTTCTCACCCAATTTTATCTTTCATCTGTCTTCTTATTTCAATTTTAATTTTTTTTAGTGTGATTTATCGGATAATTAATTTTTCTGTTTAATTTTGTAGGTTGAATGCAGTAATGATGATTCCTCATCTGTGCTCTTCATCGACAGTAATTCCCATCAATTTCTACGCAAAAACGTCGAGGTTTGCTGCTTTTTTTTTCTTCATCGTTTTAGGGTTTTTTTTTTTTCTCTTGTTGTTTTGTGCTGCAAAATCGTCATCTTTGATTGGTTTGATTATAAGTTTGTTACTAGTTTAGGTGAATTGTTGACTTGTTTTCTGCCAGTTTTAACATTTACTAGCGATTTGTTCGGGCTTAAGTTCATCAAAAGGGTTTGATTTGATGATGATTAAGTGTGATTCTAGTGAATCAAATCAGCTTACATCAAAGTTTGTGTCCTCGTATGCCGAGAAAGTGGTTTTGCTCAAATTATGCAGTGTATTAGCTCGTGTGTTTGGTGATTTGTTGACTTGTTTTGCATCAGACCATCAGTTTTAACAGTCATTAGTAATTTGCGAGTTAATATCAATGGATGAGCTTCAGATTTAATGACCTTTAGAATTAGTTTTAAGTAAATGAAGACATGAAGTTGGGTTTGGTCGAAAGTTTGCGTCTTGCTGATGATGAGAAAGTGGTTTCCTCATAACCCGTCAGTGGCAAATCTAGAACTTCCCTATAGGGGGTTCGAATTTGCGAATTTTTTTTTTACAACGAAAACTTATTTTTTCTCTAGATTTTTTTTTTTCATATGTGAATTGTGATAATTTTAAATTAACATGAATAGAAAAATAGTTACAGAGTAATATGGAGTATAACCTATGATATATTATATACAAATTGTATCTTCAATCACTAGTCTAGTTACTAACCAGTGCATATTTATTAAGATACTTATTTCTGGATCTCAGGGGGTTCAAGTGCACCCCTTGAACCCCCTCTCCAACCGCCCCTGTAACCCGTCATTTGATTCCCCTCAATTACTATCTCGAGGAAGCCCATTGCTTGATAAATCCAACAATGAGAAAATGAAAAAAATGCAAATTTTTTAGGATTTTGTTTATGTTGGACAATGTTTTTTTTTCAATTGAAGCCTTGAAGGATGAAATCCATTTGGATTCTGCTGAAGTAGGCGACATCGGTCTTGTAGATTTTAAATTATTATGAGCTTCATACCGGGTTGAGCCAAATGTTTGAAGGATACTTGCTAGGAGTTCTTAAAAAATAAAAATTTAAACTCATTATATGTCAAATCCTAAGGTTAAAAGTAGCGGGATGGGACACTATACTTTGATTTGATTCGGTCTATGTTTTACAGCGTAACGACTGTCTATAATTCACAACTAGATGTGACAACCAAGTGATTTAGGTGAGGTTGATCTGGGTTGAATTAGTTTAGATCGGGTGTGTAGGGTGCATTCTGCACGTCATGTCTGGTTGCATCATATGGATTATGATAAATTTTGGGCGTGCTGTTATCAATTATCTCAATACTTCGATATGAGTTACATCGTCAATCATTTTTGAGTAGAAGGCACTCAGATCGGATGATTTCCAAAGTTAGTGGTAATGGGGCTGGTAACTGGTACATCATGACAACCAAGTTTGATTTGTGTCGCTGAGATTACAAATATAAAGGGTTTCTTTATTTTCTACATAGTTTTAATTTCAACACATTAGTAGTTCCCGCTGACATCGTTTGGGTCTTTTTTAGGTGTGATCAATTTGATCTGGTGAATATCAGGTGAATCAATGTTCAAGAGGGGTTTGGGTCAGGTTAGGTCATATTTGGGTTGTGATACTTGGGTTGAGCTCATTGAGTTAAAGTGGTCAGGTCAATATAGACACGCGAGACGATGACAATTGAACCATGGTCTTGGGTTGAGTTCATTGAGATAAATTATTTGGGTCAGATCAAGGGTTAATTGCCAAACACCACCTTTAAAAAACGCATTTTGTTAAACACCACCTTTAAAAAAAAAAAAACTTGTTAATTATCACCTTTAAAAAATAATTTTTGTCAAACACCACCTTTTGGTCGGAGTTGACTAAATTCCGACGTTGACTTACCGGAATTAACATTTTTTTTTCTTCATTTTCATCTTTTTACTTCCCTCAAATTCGAATTATCATCCTTCAAACCCAAAATACACCATCTCAAACCAAAAATTTAACCACTAAAACTAAGAAATTCGTCTTTTCAACTTAAAAAAAGTGCTCCGGTGACCAAAAATGTCGGAATTTAGTTGACCTAAGTCAAACTCAGGCCAAAAGGTGGTGTTTGACAAAAAATATTTTTTAAAGGTGGTAATTGACAAGTTTTTTTTTTTTAAAGGTGGTGTTTGACAAAATGCGTTTTTTTAAAGGTGGTGTTTGGCAATTAATCCTCAGATCAATGTAGACATGTGAGACCATGATAATTGAGATCTAGTCACTGGCATGAGAGGGCATTTTCTTGTCTTGCTTTTTCTTTTCCTTTTACAAGAAAGAGATTTTTGTTTTAATTTTTTTACTATTTTTTCCCTCACAATCGTTCATTTCGAAGATTATTGTTTTATTTGAAAGTGAAAATCTTAAGGTCAGCTAGCAGAAGTTAGTTCCACCGGAATACATTTCTCATTTTGGCTGTTGTGGCACAAGTTTAGCCGGAGAAAGTATGATACAAACTAGTGACATATTTGCTTATGTAGGAGTACACCGTTAACTACCCTGTCCTGCTCCCATTTGTTTTCTATATGTGACGATATTTTCAGCAGCAGTTTGTATGTTAAAGTTAGTGTTTGTTCCTCTGATCTGTGATGTTGCATCAGCTGGCATTGACCCTATTTTTTTGTTATTTTAGATTACTTCAATGTCAATCAAGGAAGTGGGTGCAGTGGTCTCAGTCTTGCTTGGTCTTGCACCAGCAGATATTTCAGCAGCTAGTTCCGCCAAGGTTTGTCAAACTACCATCCAGTACTATAAACTTAGGTCTTGATTGTTTTATGCGAGCTTTAAATATGACTTTGCTTGTGTATGTGCAGTTAAATGAACTCCTATTGCCTAATCCCTTTGATAGGCCTCGCCATGTTTTCTTGTTTGAAATTGGACTTTCTCAAGGTTAGTGTAGCACATATTGCTTATTGTTCAAGCCTCAAGATATCATAATTGCATAACTGATGTCGTATCTCTTCTAGATTCTGAAGCGATGGCTTATGCCAATAGAGCCGACTTTACTAGTGGCATCAAGAGTAAAGTGATTGGCAGTGATGCTGTTGCTGCAATTGAACTTCCAGGTACTTTTGGTTGCCAGTACATTATTATTGTATGGCACATTGACTCAAACTCACTTTTAGAACTGTAACGAGATCACAATGATTTTTCTAACAATTTTTCTTTTTCAGATCTGGAGACAGTTGCGTATTACTCACTGGATGGATTAGCTGAGGCTATATCTGACGAACAAATAAGTGATTTCGTAAGTATCAACTCTTTTTATTTTATCGACACAGCAGTTTAAATTTTTTCTCACCCTTTTTATAGTCTTGCATGATTCACTTTTCTTGGGGTTGCTGTATTATCAGGCAACCAGGATTGGCGGAAACTTCGAATCCTCTAATGGAGAATTGAGCATCCATTTGCCCAGTGGGTCAGAATTGAATCTTCTCATGTCCAAGGTTTTCTTTGACTTTTTTTTCTTTTTTTTGTTACTGTGTTGTTTATTTACTCCTTAGTTCCGCTGTCCTCTTGGGACTGGGAAATACTGGTCGTTTTTTACATGTCACATGTATGTTAAAAGCTTGATTTTATTTGGCAGAAAGCTGACAGGAAGTTTGTCAGTGGTCTGATTTACCTACTTGATAACATCAGAGATTTTGTGGAGGGGAAGCGAGAGTCGTCTGAAAGCAGTTCTAATGTTGCCGAACTCGTGGAAGCATATTTTGATGGCATTAAGGTACGGAGTACTTTATTTTGTTAACCTTTTTTTTCATCTCATAAGATGGTATAGAATGTAATGTACAACCTACGACTAAGTGTTCATTATATCCAAACTTGTACATGTTTTGGTCTGCTAGTGGACTATTTGATTCCTACATCCTTGATTTTAGATTTTACATTTATGTCTACAAATTTATTGAATTCTAGTGATGACTTGCTTCAATTAGACTGTAATGTTACTGCAAAAGTGCAACTTGTTAAAGAGGACGACGTTTCCTCTCGAGAATAATTATGGATAATTTGGAGATAAATAAAGGCTTTTGTTGTTATTTCTTCATCCTTCTTCATTTCCTTTTCAGTAACCCACTTCTTAATTTGTGAAATTTTTTCTTATTATTGAATTTGTGAAATCTTTGGAGCCAAAAATTCGATTTTTTTCCTTTGGCTTTATATTATGTTCAATAAAGAGAAAATGACATACAAAATTGGACAAGCGTCTTTTTATTGTCGAATATTAAGTCATTTGAATATTAGATTTAAAGGTTGGTATAATCAAACAGTGGCTCTATGTCATTGACAATTTGACGTAAGAGTACAAACTAAGGATGCATAGATCTACTCCTTGAGGCTAATGGGCTAATATTATTGTTGTTTTTCTAAACTTTATTCTTGACGTTTTGTACGTCTCAGCACTTGCTTATATTATGGGGTCGGTGTTCTCACGTGACACTTAAAAATTTGACACACAGCTGCCAACAAGCTGATGATTGATCTCTAATTTCTTGTTTTGTCACTCACAGGCTTTTCAGGAAGAGTATGGTTCAGGCGAAATTACCCAGCAAGGCATGGAGCTTCTTCTGACTTTGGTATCTCGACTGTTTGACTCCCTACAAGCAATGCACAGAGGTAAGTACTGCCTTATATTTTCTGTGCCTGTAATAAATTACTTCTGCGTAAAATTGACCATTCCGGAAAACCTAGGCGCATGTTGTGACTTGTGAGTAAGCAATTGATATTGAATTTTGTTTTTTAATCCAAAATGGTTGGATTATATTTGCCATGATACTGTTGTGATTGTTTATTTTCTTTTTGAATACTGTAAATAAGAAATCTGGTAATGCAACATCTATCGCGAGCAAAATTACTTCAGACTCTAAGTGAGGAATATACTGTAGACATAATCAAAATGTACACTTTCTACTATGCGCAGGCGAAGCTGTGGCCGTGCTTCTCTTCAACAAAGCTCACTCTTCACAATCTCAAAGGATGCTAGACGTGACAGTTTCTCCTGCAAGGCCTGCTGCTCGTTTCATGGAGGAAGTGAAACAGTCTTCGAATTCAACTACTGCGGAGGAAGTGAGACTGGTTAGACTTACTGTTGCATGGGCCACCGGAATTCTTCTTCTCATTGCAGCGTACATTGGGGTGAGTCTACTTTCTGTACAAAAAACACTTATCGATCATATTTTCCTCGTAATTATCATTCTTTTACTTCATAGCGAGAACCTTTAATGCACTGTAGTGTTTTTGTCGCTGTCACTCTCTCACTTGAAAGAGATGTTAGTCACTTCTTGTGGAGCAGTATCTTGTCGATGCAATTTTTACATCGGGTTTTCCAGGATACGTTACTTTATTTTAATATCTCTATCGAGTCTATTCCACCTTGAAATTCATTTTATCTTGTATCTATTCAGGCGTATCTTCTCCTTTACATGCCGGTGACCAAGGACACACTT
The DNA here is from genome assembly GCA_023091065.1 of Dianthus caryophyllus. Taxonomy (NCBI): domain Eukaryota; kingdom Viridiplantae; phylum Streptophyta; class Magnoliopsida; order Caryophyllales; family Caryophyllaceae; genus Dianthus; species Dianthus caryophyllus. Next base: position 15,098,018 of record CM041527.1, on the reverse strand, counting down.
TTGTACTCTAATGTGAAGCTCGATTGATTGTCGGGATGACTGTCAATTGTGTATATATCCATGGTTAGGGAGATCAAACGTATAGCTGAAATCAACGAGCTATCGACTATCTTCTTCCTCGGTCGCTCAATCATGTAATTTTAAACACCCTTGTTGCTTCAAGTATTCATGCTAGAGATTCTTTTGGTGACGATTCCGGGGTGTTCGCCGGTCCACAATAAAGTTAAGCTCGTTACTTAATCTTTTCAACGAAGCACATTTATAATTTCGCGGTATTTTTTGTAGTACATTTATGTTTTGAGGATTGTTTATTCTATGATGTGGAGTTGCTGGTGAACTACTGTCGATTTGGTTTGTGTCTAGTTTTGTTTGGCCTTATTGTCTTTTATATTGTGTATTCTCTTCTCTTCGCTTCACTCATTTAACTTCATAGAGATAATTGCACATAAAGTATACTCGTATGAAATTGAAAAACTGAAATTCTTCTCAACTTAAGTCCAAAACCGAGTTTGGCATCTTCTTCTTCGGCACAAGAGTAAGTAGAGTGGTATTAACTTGTTTCAGCATTTTACACTTTTTAAAGAAGTTTTGAATAGCGTCACAAAAATCACCTTGTATTGCATCCCAGTTCGATATAAAAAACTTGGAGTTAAACCCATCATGACCAGCAGACCAGGGCTCTTTCTCGAGTCAATACCACGCAAAGCCCCAATGATTTCCGCCTTAGAAACAGGAACAATAAGGAATGATCCCAAAGAATCAGAGAGTCAAGGGCCGTTCCCAACCACAGTCTAATCTAGGGGTAATTGTAACACCCCGACTTTTTCCCTTTTATATAAATAATTCAATTCGTCAAATTCATAATTCATTTGTCTTGATTTTCTCATTTTTGGCTCGAGAAATAAGCGAAACCGTAGTCGGAACTTAAAAACGATGTCATTTCCTCATACGGACTCCGATTCAGGTGATTCCAAAGGCTAAACTGCGTATTTTTTCGACGCCGTCGCAACTGCCAAATTTTCAAGTTGAACCGACCGGTTCAGGTCCGAACCGGCCGGTTCTGGCTGTTTTTCCGGATCAGTCAATTCTTATTTGTTTTAATTGTTTTTCACGAAATCCCTCTTATATTTAAACTCCCCTTAACCCTAATATCATTCATTCACTGCTTTTCATCCTCAACATCATTATTCTCTCTTCTCTCTCTTCATTCTCTCATTAATCCTCATTAAATCGTCACATAAATTCATTCGATTCATCCTCTAATCAAACCCTAATCATCTCCTCATCTTTTCTCTTCAATTCTCTTTAGTAAATTCTTCATCTTTAAGTTTATTTTGTAGGTTTTATTATTATATGTGTTTATTGTGTTGTTCTTATGTATTGTATGATTTATGTGTGCCCTAATCAAAAGGAGAGAGTTGGAAGGAGAACCGCAATTTCGGACTTTCCAGTCCCAGGTTCTCTAAACTGAAGATCGCCGGAGATCCGACCGTCCGATTTTGCCGAACTTTTGTGAGCATGTTCCTGACTCTTGGGGCTACCTTTTCACCGTTCAGTTTTTCATTCGAAGCTCTGGATCGTCTGTTATCGCATCTGGACAGAAGTGTTGAAAACTGTGCTTTTCTTTGGCTTGTTTGGAAAAGGTAACTAGGTGTAGCCCTAGTGATATTTTGACATGTATGAGGCCCTATTTGTTGTCTAGGATGTTTTGAATGATTGTATGATGATAAAGTTGCATGCTTTGGTTGTTTGGTTGTGCCCTAATCATTATACTTGAACTTGTCAGTCGGCCTCATACTTGTGTGAGTCTAGAAGCATGTCTAGGCTTACTTGATCATTGAATATTGTTGAGTGTGTGGTTATAATGATTAAAGATGTTAACTTGATATGTTGAAAGGGCTAGGTTTTGAGTTTATGTGGTTAACTTGATATGTTAACTTGATATGTGGTTATAATCATTATTACTCTGTTTATAACTATGTTAAAGATACTAAATTGTATTGTATTGAGTATGAGTATGGAAGTGGCATGCTATGATAATGTTTGATATTGAGATGATTGTTTTGACATTGAATTTGAGTTGGTTTGATTGAGCTTGAGTTGAGTGTGCGTACGTGCACTGTTGGGCACGTGCGTGAGGAGATACGACGTCCATTGTAGGACGGATGCCGCCCTTAGGGGTTCCCATCCGCTTTTGTCACGGATAGGGACTATGGTTTGATTATATGTCGACACCGTTTTTGTCGCGGTGGCACCGTCTTTGTTCGCGGTGGGTTTGGCCAAATTTAGACTGTTTGAGGAGCTTTTGTCGTTCCGCCATAGGGTTGGGACTTTTGCACTACTACAAATCTGGGCAAAAACAACGGAGCAAAAACAACACAAATTGCTATATTCGTTGTTTATAATATTATAAACAACGCAATTAAAATTTCCGTTGTAAAAATTATAGGCGCCAAATCAAACTCATCACTAAAAACAACGAAAAAATCATTAAAAACAACGGGGGTATTATAAAAAACGGTTTTTTTTATTAAAAATGTGTTGTTTTTGAGTTAGACTTTAAATAACGGTTTCGTAGTGAAAAACCGTTATTTTTGAGAAAAAATTAAAAAAAACTGTTTTTTGGAAATAACCGTTTCTTTTAGTCCATTAAAAATAACGGTTTTTTCAATAAAAACCGTTATTTTTGACCAAAATACAAAATTACGTAATTTTTTTTTTTAATCAAAACTGAATTTTTTGTAACGGTTGTTTTTAAAAAACCGTTGTTTTTAATAATTATTTGTAACGGTTTTTTAAAAAAAACCGTTATTTTTAATAATTATTTGTAACGGTTTTTAATAAAAAAAAAAACCGTTGTTTATAGTGTATTTCAGAGTAATTTTAAGTTGGCGCTGATTTTTTTTTAATAGGCAGTTTAAACGTTTTTTTCTCTTTACCACTCTCATACTCCATCTTCAACCTTCGTATGTTTGCTCTTTCATCAAAAATAAAATAAAATAAATTCATTCTTGTACTCAATTATTTTTGTTCCAATTCCATATATATCAACACTATAATTATATTCAATTACTTCACGAATTAGTTTTCTTCATTCATAAGTTCTTGTTACCCAAATCGAAATTTGCCAAAACCCTAATTTATATGGCTTATATAAGAGGTTAGTTTTTTTCACTTTTATACCCTAATTTACGTTGTTTAATTCATGTTGTTGTTGTTGTTGTTGTTGTTGTTGTTGTTGTTGTTGTTGTTGTTGTTGTTGTTGTTGTTGTTGTTGTTGTTGTTGTTGTTATTATTGTTGTTCTTGTTGTTGTTACGTTTTTGTTTTTGTTGTTGTTGTTGTTGTTGTTGTTGTTGTTGTTGTTGTTGTTGTTGTTGTTTTTGTTGTTGTTGTTGTTTTTATGCCTTTCGTTTTTTTGTTTGATTTTATTGTATGTATGTTGTTGTTGTTGTTGTTGTTGTTGTTGTTGTTGTTGTTGTTGTTCTTCTTCTTCTTCTTCTTCTTCTTCTTCTTCTTCTTCTTCTTGTTGTTGTTGAGCACTTGTTGTTGTTATGTTGTTGAGGTGGTTGTTGTTGTTGTTATGTTGTCGAGGTGGTTGTTGTTGTTGTTTGAGGGTTAGGGTGAGGGGTGGGGCACGGTGCATGGACACGGTGGGGACAAGGGTGGGGCTGGTGGGGCACGGTGAAATTTGGGTGGGGCACGGGGGGGCACGGTGGTGTAGATTGAGGATGTGGCCGTTGTCGTTGGTGTTACGTATGTTCGTTGTAGTTGCATTGTATTTGTTGTTGCATTGTAGTTGTAGTTGTAGATGTTGTAATAATACTTAGTAATACCTGAGTAATAATAATGAGATGTTTGAAATTTGAGGGTTCACGTTATTGTTGTTGTTATGGGGTGAGGGTGGTCGCCGAGGAATACGTCGTAAATATGTATGTATGTAAATTAAAAATGGGCTTGTTGTTGTTGTTGTTGTTGTTGTTTGTAAATATGTATGTATGTAAATAAAGTATATATGTATATATGTATATATGTATATATGTAAATACGTATATGTATGTGTATGTGTATGTGTATGTGTATGTGTATGTGTATGTGTACTACGTATATATGTATGTATGTATGTATGTATGTATGTATGTATGTATGTAAATATGTATGTTTGGTAATATAAAGTATATATATGTTTGTAAATATGTATGTATGTAAATATGTATGTTTGGGAATATGTAAATACTAGTTTGCATGCCCGGCCCCGCCCGGGCTAACTATATTTACATTAAAATTTCATTTTATATAAATTTGTATTATATTAAATACTTATCCAGTTTATACATTTACTATTTATGACATATTAGCATTATATTAAATACTTGTCCAATTTATACATTTACTATTTATGACATACTATGAAAAATATTATCTTGATATAAAATTAATGATATTAAATCAATTAGTTCTTCTTGGTGTTTTATTTCAAATATAAACTCACAAATACTAAATTTTTCCTAATGTGAGTCATAATACTTTTAGATAAGTTTTTTATTTAAATATCATAGAGAAATAGTTGTCTTAAATAACATTAAGAATTAAATACTAAATTTTTCTAATGTATCATAACTAATTTAATTTTCATTAAAAAATATATTACTTTCAAAAATTTATTTATTTTATTTTTCACACCTTCCAAATATAATGTATGTATTTTTTCCAATTTTAATTTGGAAATATAGAGTGTTTGTTACAATATTTGATTATATATTTTTAAGGTAATTTGCTTATGTTTAAGGTAATTTTTTTAAATGCTTTACTAAAAAAAAATTAATTTATTTTAGAATCCTAATAATATTAAAATATCCAATTATATTAAGATTAATAAGTTTTATTATATATTAATATAATAACTTAGATTATATATATTAAAATAATATTTTTTTATCAACCAATTATATTAGGACAAATGTCGACCATAGAGACCATGGTTTCTGCTTTATATATATATATTAGATGTATGTTTGGTAATATGTAAATTAAGTATATATATGTATGTATGTATGTATGTAAATATGTATGTATGTATGTAAATATGTATGTTTGGTAATATGAAGTAGTAATACGGAGTTGTTGATGGACGATATTTAGTATTGGAGGTTTGTTTGCGTCGTAAAACTTTAAAAGGGCCAAAACACCCTTTTAGAGGCATTTTTTTGAAAAATTATTCGGACGTCAATGCCCCTTTGGGGCATGCCCATTGCGTAGATCTCGAAAAGTTAAGCAGTTTGAAAAAAAAAAATTGCCCCAATCGGACACTCTGGCACGAAGTTATGGCCGTTTGAAGTTTTGACAAACGATAACCTCCTACCAACTTTGACGGCCCCTTCCTTGGTCACCGCCAGTCAGAATACAAATCCGTTTTCACCTACAAAAAGATCCCGCTGCACTCTACCTTACTTAGGTGTTCAAAGGACGGTGGGTCCGTCGATAGCGTTGGTTCCGACGGCTTGAACTACGATGGTTAGATTAAACTTTTAAGTTTCTATTTTATTATTACGCACTAAGATAATTATATATTTTTTTCTTTTTGTAGTATATCGCTAAAAATCCACCTGGAACATCATATATGGCGCAAGAAATCGACGAGGAACGAGATATGCGGGGAAAATTTGTATTTAGCTATATAAAGAGGCAAGTATCTTAGCTTTTGTAAACGATTTGTTGTTGTTTTTATAATACTACGTAACCTATGCAAACGAAATCGTAGTATTATAAAAATATATATTATTATTGTTGAATGAGTACGGATTGAATTTTTTGCAGGAATAATCAAGGTGGATTCAATTTTCATTTTCTAGAAATTTCGTAATCTGATAATTTATATTGTATTTTTTAATTTGCAGAAGTTGTATTTTGATAATTTATATTGTATTTTGATAATTTATATAAATTGTATTTATATAAATTGCATTTGGATAATTTAAATGTAATTATAGCAATTTCGTAATTTTTTTTTTTTTTAAAAAAAAAAAATTCAATTTTTTATAACGGTTTTTTTAAAAAACCGTTTTTTTAAATAATTATTAAAAAAAACGGTTTTTTAAAAAAACCGTTTTTGTTAATAATTATTTAAAACGGTTTTTTTAAAAAACCGTTTTTTAATATTAAAAAAAACGGTTTTTTGTTAAAAACCGTTTTTTTTTAATGTTTTTAAAAAACGGTTTTTTGTAAAAAAAACCGTTTTATTTAATCAAAACCGCCAAATTTTTATAAAACGATATTTTTGATATAAAAAACGGTTTCGTATATTTTTTTTTGCGTTGTTTTTGATTATAAACAATGGCCATGGAAACAACGGTTGTATTTTTTTATATAAAACGGGTTTCTTGCGTTTTTTTTGCTTAATTTTGTGCTAGTGTTGTCGTTCCGGGGTGATTCTTGTTGCTTCACCCAGTCCTCCGTGCTTACTCTTGCTTTGGTTTGATTGATGATCGGATTGACTATTGATTATTTGACTTGAGGTTGTTATATTAATGCTAATGTTTATGTTTGAGCACGCTATTGTTGTTGCATTTGTTGTTGTACTTGAACATAGGCCGTAGGCCAGGTAAGGTACTTGTTGGGTTGTCGGTTATGTTTTATATGTTGAAATATGACTGGGGAACACCTAGTTACTCCCCACTGATTGTGGCTGTTACTTTCTTTTGTGGCAGGTTTGTGCGGGGACGGGTTTGTGTGAGAAGCCGTGAGGATTGTTGACCCCGTAGCTAGCTTTGAGGAGAACTTTGATAGACTTTGGATTTAGACTTGTTGTTATTTATTATTTTCATACTTATGTCTTTTGGAGTTGGATTGTAAGGGGTATTTATTCCCCATTTGTTAGGCTCAAGACCTACTGTCTTTTGTTATTTGTTTGAGTAGGGAGTAATGACTCGGATTCACGGTGTTTCCGCCACCGTGGCTTTCATTTTTATTCACTTTCTTTTATAAATCCTTTTTAAAAGTTTATTTTATTTTGTTGGAAAATCCGGGTTGTTACATAATACTAGGGATGCTGTACCAAGAAGGGATTCGTAATAACTCACAAAAGCGGAAGCAATTGAGTCATTTTCTATGTTGTACCCTTATCTTTTCTATATTTTATGGTGTGCCCCTTAGCTTCAAAATTTGTCTATGTTTTTTTTTTTTTTTTGGTGACGAGGGGTTTAGTCCCCCCGGGCCCAGGCATTCCAGCGTCACCACCTGGACCATGTAAACCACCCCAGAAGGGGCCGCCGTAAAACCGAATGCGTTTGCCCACCCAGGGAGTCGAACCCAGGACCTCGCAATTCCTGCCATTGCAGGCTCTGAGGCACCCCTGGACTCCGCTTGGGCTGGAGGCATGTTATGACCAAATTATTTAACCAAATTATTAGTCATCATTGACTTGGTCGTTTATTAAGCTACTAAGTTATGCTTATTAACCAATTTATTTGCTTATAATAGCATTCAATTACAAGCTAACATGACTAATTATATATTAGATGATTAAAAAATCACGCATAAAGTTATTTAACAATTTATGAAACAAACGTTATTTTTCATGTTAAAAAAGCGTTCACTACCCGAAAATTAAGCAAAAAAAACGCAAGAAACCCGTTTCAAATAAAAAATCCAACCGTTGTTTCCATGGCCGTTGTTTATAATCAAAAACAACGCAAAAAAAATATACGAAACCGTCTTATATATCAAAAATATCGCTACTAAAAATTTGGCATAAAGACTAAAAAAGCGGTTTTTAACAAAAACCGTTATTTAAAATGATTAAAAAAGCGGTTTTAGTACAAAACCGTATTTTTTAATATTTTAAATAACCGTCTTTAACAAAAACCGTTTTTTATTATATAAAAAAAAAACGGTTATTATGCTAAAAACCGGTTTTTATAACTATTAATATTAAAATTATCAATTGATATTAAATTTAAGAAAATGATTTTAGCAAACGGTTTTTTATTTATACCCGTTATTTAAAATAATATAAAGAAAACGGTTTATAACATAATAACCGTTATTTATAATTTTATTTCTAGTAAAATAAGGATTTATATTTGATTTAAATTTATTAATATTTAACGGTTTTTATTGAAAAAACCGTTTTGTTTGTTTAATATTTTTAAAACGGTTATTGTATAAAAACCGTTTTTTTTGATTAATTTTTTTTTTTTTTATAAATTTCAAATTTAATATTTCCCGTCTAAACGACGATACAAAATATTATTGCTGCACAAAACACAATCCACAACATACAATAATATATGCAAAGCAATACATTCCAATTAAGCCAAGTTTTCAACAAAACTCAATTTACAACATTCAACATACACCGTGCACAATACCTCATTATATATTAGCTACACCTCGGGTTCACGGGGATGTTCAAGCACATATTTTGCCCATAAATCACGAATTTAAATCGATTTGAGTCGTGTATGTTTTTGCGTTTCTCCTAGTAAATACGTACTACAAAAAAAAACAGAGCATATATAAGGAATCGGACGTACATAAAGCAATGATAATATAAAAAAAAACCATTAATTTTTGAGCTTAAAGTTAATAATGCAACTTAACACTTACCTTTTGTGACATCTTTGCCGCTAAATTACGGGTTATCATCTCATACATCATCCGACAAACATAATATCCACATTGTTTGCCATCGGGTTGGCGAGAAACCTAAAATATTAACATAGTAACAAACATTCAATATAATTATTCAAGTTATTAATAAAATACTCGACACTTTATATATATATATATATATATATATATATATATATTATATATGATATGATTAATTATAATTAACATACATCGCTCACGGTTATAAATGTAGGGCTAGTAGCGGTTTCCATGACTTGCGCCAACGGATCAAGAGACCTTCTCATGGCAAAAGCACTAATTAAAAAAGAAGTCAAATATTAGTTAATAATGACTAAACAATGTCGATAAAATAGAAATATTAATAATAAAGTCATTTAATTACTAAAATGCATGTGATTTAAATTAACTTACCGATTCGCCAAATCTTTAAATATGTCTGACGGGGTTCTACCAATTGAATCGTACCAATACACTCTTTTCGTTTCAGTACATACAACATACAACCTACAACATACAACGTGCAACATATAACATAGCATTACTCCGTATTACAACATACAACTCATTACTCCGTATTAATTACTTCGCATTACACAACTCATTACTCCGCATTACTCCGTATTACAACATATTACATAACATTACTCCGTATTACAACATACAACTCATTACTCCGTATTACTATAACATTACTCCGTATTACTCATTACTCGTTGGTTTATTTTTTTTACATATAATAACTTAAGCATGTAAAAAACGTGAATTACTCCCCATTACTCCATACATTGCTCCATATTACTCCGTATAATACAACATACAACGTACATATAGCTTCGTATTACTCTGTATTACACAACATACAATAACTTAAGCAAGTAAAAAACGTGAATTACACCTCATTACTCCGTATTACTCCGTAAAAGCATATCAATAGCATGCAACAATAACCTAAGCAACAACATTACTCCACATTACTCCGTATTACTCCACATTACTCCGTATTACTCCCCATTACTCCGTATTACTCCGTAATTAAACAATACTTAAACAAACAACCTAAGCAACAACAACAACCTCGCGGCCACATTACAAAAACAACAACAACAACAACAACAACAACGTATGTGTGTGTGTATGTAAGTATGTATGTTGGTATGAATGTTGGTATGAATGTATGTGTGTGTGTGTGTGCATGCCAAAGAAATTCAACAACATACTTTGACAACAACAACATACTTTACATATATACACACATACACACGGCCCTCAAACGCAACAATAACATACTTTGACAACAACAACATACTTTAAACAACAAGAACAACGAAATAATACAACAACAACAATGTACATAAAAACATAAAAACAAAGAAATTCAACAACAACATCAATTAAACAATGTAAATTAGGGTATAAAAGTGAAAAACGAACCTCTTATAAGCTATATAAATTAGGGTTTAGGCATATGTCGAACAGAGTACGAATAAATTAGGGTTTATGCAAAACTAAAACGAAAAATATAATTGTATTGAAAGAGTAGTAGTATAGATTGAAGAGCATGCACGTTTTTTTTTTTTTTTTTTTTTTTTTGATTTGAAAGAGCAGATGTTGATATGAAGAAGAAGAATGAAACTAAAGAAAATAAGAAAAAACCTTTTAAACTTCCTACGTATTAAAGAAAATATTAAGCGCGAACTTTAATTTACTCTAAATTATACTTTTAAAAACGGTTTATATGAATAAACCGTTGTTTTTATTGCTTTTTAAAAACGGTTAATTATATAAACCGTTTTCAAAAATAACACTATTTAAAACGGTTTATACAACAAAACCGTTTCTTTTATTGCTTTTTTTTTTGTTTAAAACGATTTTTGTAAATTTAAATATATGGGAAATAGTATAGTGTTAGCTTAATTAAGAAAATATAAGCAAATAAATTATTTAGTATAAATATATATATGAGGAAAGAATTATATGAGTATACAAGAATTAGAATAATTGAATTTAGGTAAAATTAGTATTAATATAAGGAAAGAGATCATTATATATATTAAGCTATTATAAACTAGGAAATAATTATATTTACAATTAAAAAATATAAGGATATATATTGTTTATAATATATACGTTACTATATATATATATATATATATATATATATATATATATATATATATATATATATATATAAGAATTATAATTAGAATTAGAATAAGTATAAGAATTAGTATAAGAATTATAATTAGAATTAGAATAAGTTAAAAAAAAAAAAAAAACATCAAATAAAACGGTTTTTAACTGAAAACCGTTTTATTTGGTAGTTTTTTACATATTATTACTCGTTGGTTTTTTTTACATATAATAACTTAAGCATGTACGAGACGACCTTTATACAAATTAAAGGTATAAAATAATTTCTAATTTACATACTCAATTTGTATAATTGTTGGATTATTTAATAATTATTTTAGTAATTGGCCATCAATTGAAATTATATTGTAATAATAATAATAATAATAATCGATCTCCAATTAATTTACATCGTTTATTAGTAAAAAAAAAGTACGATACATACAATAATAATCCAAGAATTAAAAACTACAACGAAAACACAAATTAAACAACTCAAGATCGAAGACGTTTCTTGGATGGACCGGTAGTATCTTCATTGATCCATATTCCTTCGTCATGGTCGTCTCGTACAGGTGAATTTTATACTAAATTTATACTTCTCCAGGTGAATTTTAACGTAAGGTAAACTCAGATACTTTATGTTAATACACCTCTCACAAGGACACGGAATCATAGAAGAACCTTTAGTTTCCATATGAGTCGATACGATATCGGAAAATTCACTAATAGGCCTCATACTCTGGATCACCCTTTTTTGCGTTGATCATCCAAGTTCGAGTCGTCGTCATAATAATTTTTTAATTCCTACAAAAATATATATTTGACACATTCAAATTAGATTTTTACAGATTAATTAAATATATATATATATGTACGTGGAGAAAATACACTCATATATATACGGTCGTCAAATTAAATTAAATTAAATTAAAGCTAGATATATAGGGTCGTAATAAATTAAACACATGCATACATACACACATAATCAAAGATTCACACAATAAATTAAACTTAAGCATACACACACAATAATATATATAAACGGTCGTCGTACAAAATCAAAGGGTATGTACGTAGAATTTAGACAAACAATTAAAAATAGTTTTTAATTATGGTACACGATATGAAATATTTGTTAAACAAATTCATTTTTCTCAAAATATTATTGTAACCAACTACATTAGGCGGCGTCCTCTAGGAAGGTATAACCTCGCTATCAAAGAAAAATACTTGGCGTGGCGAAGTTTGAACTCCTCCCAAAGAATGAAATAGTCGCCCGTCTGACTCTGGATCGCACTCGAACCCACCATGCGTGGACTTCACCTCTAAGGCGTTGGCGATTACAAAAAGAAGTCTTAAATACTTACGGAAGAGCAAGTTTCTCAAACTTTGCCTCAATTTCTATCACCCAAGGCTCACGGCGTGTCGGCATCAACCCCATCAATGGAACTAGGGTTGCTTACGATAAACGACCAGTAGTATTCTCGCCTTTTGAGGACCATCTACGAGGCGATCAGTACTCGGCGTTCGACAAATGGTGTCTCGAGTGCCACCGTCTTCCAATCAGTCACAAAGTACTTGTGTTCACTTATCATACGCTTTATTCGAAGTGACTGACGTCGTTTGTATGCCTCAAAACCTTTTAAGCCATCTTTTTCTTCTTTCGTCCACTCGGAGAATTTCTTATGGCGAGGAAAATCCATCTTACATACAACTAACAACATATTTACATACATACATATTTAATTTACATATATATACATACATATTTAATTTACATATATACATATTTAATTTAATTTATTTACATCGCTACATACATATTTACATACATATACATATTTACATACATACATAAATATTTACAAACAACAACAACAACATATATATTTACATTTTAATTTAACCCGTATAAACATTTGAGGTCTAACTTACAAGGTCCGAAAAGTAGTCATACGGACTCGGAATTTAACGAAATAAAAGCCTAAACCACCTAATTTTTCGAGACGGATTTAATGAGACAGTTTTCATAACCATTGGACATACCGAACTAAATTTATTTCTCTGTTTTCTTTCAAAGATCAAATACACATATACGTGTACTTCAACAATAACCATAACCATACAACATATACATACATATACATACAATACACATATACGTACTACAACAATAACCATAACCATGACCATAACCATACAACATATACATACATATACATACAACATATACAATAACCATAATTAACCATACAACAATAACCATATATGCATAACCATACATACACCACAACAACAACAACAACAACAATAATACAATGACACATATACGTACTACACATACACATATACATACATATACGTATATACAAATAAACAATCAATAATCAATAACCATAACAACAATCAATATAATATAACATATATACGAATACACAATTATATAATAAGAAAAAAAACGAACCTTTTCGAGTATGATCGATATTATTGATGAATATAATAAAGGGAGAAATTGAAAGTTGATCGAAATTTTTTTAGGAAATATTGATAGATAAACCGTGAAAATGAATTCAAATGAGTTTGAATTAAATTATAAACCTTATAACGGCTAATTGTAAGTAAATTAAAGGGAAGATAGAGACAAAAAAACGTTTAAACTCCCCATTAAAAAAAAATCAGCGCTAACTTAAAATTAGAAAAAAAAATATTAAAAAAAACGGTTATTATGTTAATAACCGTTTTTAATAATTAAAAAAACGGTTAATAGATTAATAACCGTTTTTTATAATTAAAAATGGTATCAATAATTAAAATGGTTATTTAAAACGGTTTATATAGAATAACCGTTTTTTTTGTTTTTCAAAACGGTTATTAGCTTAAAACCGTTTTTTTAAATTAGCTTTTAAAAATAAATTTGAATTCAGACTTTATTTATTTGAGGTGGTTGTACAATAATTACTATTACAAATTACAAGGCCTAAAATAACGTATATATCTATAGAAGCTAAGACTAATATATATAACGTATTTATGTAAAAAATAATAAATATAAAATTATGTTATAGATGAAAAGACTAAATATAGTAATGATTCTATATTTATTATTTTTTACTATTTATTTATATTTTTAGGTTGTTATTATTCAATAATTACAACTACATACAATAATTTATAATAAGGTTTAATTTATATATATATACAAAATATTGTAGAATGTTATTTAAAATTAAACCATGCGTTGATATATAAATAATAAAAATATTAGGTATTAAAATTTAACTACTTTCTTTAATTCGATGATATCACTTTAATTTAATACATTTCAATATAAATAAGAAAATATAAAGTATTTTAAAATTACAAAACCTTTAAAAATATTACAAAACCTTAAAAAATATTACAAAACCTTAAAAAACCTTTAAAATTAATTTATAATAAGTGATTTTAATAACAAAGAATTAAAGAATATTATGAGTATATTTATTTAAAAAGAATTAGTATTAAATTAGTATTGGATTATATTATTATGTTTAAAAACAAATTAGAATACATAAATATTTTGAGTATAGTTATTTAAAACGAATTAGTATTGAATTATTTCGTTTTTTTTGGTTTTTAATTAAAAAAAACGGTTTATAGTTATAATGTTATTTATAAGTTCACATTAAAAACAACAAATGAATATAGGAACCGTTTTATTTAATTAAAACAAAAAAAACGGTTTTTATCTTTAAAAACCGTTTTGTATAATAAACAAATAAAACGGTTTATAGCTAATAACCGTTTTTTTTAATTTTAATTAAATATAACGGTTTTATTATTACGAAACCGTTATTTAAAGTCTAACTAAAAACAACACATTTTAATAAAAACCGTTATTAATAGACTTTCCGTTGTTTTTAATGATTTTTTCGTTGTTTTTAGTGATGAGTTTGATTTGGCGCCTATAATTTTTACAACGGAAATTTTAATTGCGTTGTTTATAATATTATAAACAACGGAAAAACTAATTTGTGTTGTTTTTGCTCCGTTGTTTTTGCTCAGATTTGTAGTAGTGGTTATTAAGAGTGGCTTTTGAAAACTTCTATGTAATAGGGTCATTTGGCGTTAATTGGTAAGATATTAAGTTAAACGAAAGACACTCGAAAGGAAAATAGTTAAAGGGGGTTTAATGATGGTTAATCTAGAGAATAGACGTGAAGTTCAGACGTACATTATTGTAAACAAATTTTGAAATTTAGGGGCACACCATAAAATATAGAAAATGTAAGGGTACAATATGGAAAACAGAAAATCTCAAAGGTACACCATAGAAAAACCCTTTTTTATTTAATGCCAAATAAGTAACCCTATACGAACATAGATAACAATTTAATTGTATATTTACACGTAATTTAGGTTAATAACCATATAATTTCTAGAATCAAACCCCAAAATTTGAACTTGGTATGAATTTGTTGTGGTACACTCGTATACTACCCTAGAAAAATGTGGTAAAATGTCACGGATATCTTGATAAAGGGCCTAAATCAATCAATAAAACCCAGAATTCAAATACAACAATTTTACTCAGCCAATCACGTAATTATTTAATTTCATTTCAAGTGGCAAAGTTTGAATAAAATAGAAGAATTTTTTTAAAAGAAAAAAAAAAAGTTCATCAACTCAAACGTTATACGAAAAACTTTATTAATTAGGTTCATGAAAAGTAACCCTTGTTCAAAGGGTACATAAAATGTATGCAAAGAGCGTTGTATGCTTGTGAATCACATTAATTAAAAAAAGAAAATAGAAAATATTTGAGGTGAAAATTTAATTTTGCATGTGATTTTACTTAATAAAAAAAATTATTCATCACTTATTTGACGTATATAGTTTTCATAGTTGAACTTATCTTAGGCTCCTATCTACTTACACCACCTCAACAATTGCATGATCTATCATCACCAACGTAAATTTGAATAAAAACAAAAACATACATGCATAAATCATAATTTTATAAGCTCCAATCATTAAATATTGACTAAGTTATTTTAAATCTTTGTGCAGCGATATATTTCTTATATATATATATATACACGTAATTTTACTTGTAGTTTAGCATAGTTGTAGATACAAATATACAATTAGAAATTAAAATTCGGTCAAGGGGGCTGTTAATAGGATTGTACGAGGTGACGAATGCTATCTTAAGTGAATTCGCCATCTCTGAGTCCTATTTCTCTAACCTCAAATAATCTCTTTAATTTTCGAAAAATTCTTATTAATGTAGAAAAAGATTTTACATCATTCTACACTTTTCTACAAAATATTTTTTCCCTATCGATCATCACTTGTAACTTCAATTCGTATTTACTTAATTTATCATAAAATTACTCAAAAATTCACCTCATACACACACAAACAAAAAAAATCACCCTCACAAGAATGCTAAATTAAGACAAAACCATAGTTTTTACCTCAAATATCAAAGTATCAATAGATATATATAGTCATATATAGAAGTTGCTTGGTAGATACTTCTATATTTTAACACTATAGGAGAAGAGGTGGTGGACGTACAAAAATACACATGCAAACATGAAAAACACAAATGCATGTCAACAAATTGTCCTTATTATAGGAGTTTTACCAAAGGGTTATTTTTACGTTTAAAGTTATCGTACCAAACAAAAACTTTGCAAATTATTTGGAGTTATTATTGGCTCTATATATTTAAAGTCATATGGAGAAAGAAGAGAACTACTTAGTACGTTTTTTGCAAAGAAAATTTTACTTTGTTATTATTGTTTTTATTTTGTAATAAATTATGTTGTTTATCGGGTGTCGTGTGTATCCTCGTTTTGTTCAGGAATCCGCTGAAAAAGGTGGGAGTTTTGGAACAAATTTAGATTGCTCTTCTCAAAATCATCCCATATATTTTCAGCATGCTAGACAATCTGAGCCTTACGAGCAGGTAATTAATTTTATTATCTCTTATTATTGTAGTTTTACGTATCCATCATGTTAACCATATGATTATATACGTGTAATAATTATTTACAAATAATATCAAACGTTGCAATTTCATTGACAATTATATAAAATGTGTATTAGTCGCGGATAATATACCGCTAGTGCCTAGTACATAACATCATATAAAAAAACTGAAAAAAATAAATAAATTATAGATTTGGAATTAGAATTAGTTAAATTATATTACGTGTAATAGTAATTTGACCAGTTGTTTTTCTTTGTTTTATTATGTTAAAATTCATGTTATTTTTCTAACTTTTGAACAGCAACAGAAGTGGCAACAACATCACCAACAGCAGCTGATGTTTGAAACAAACCACAGCAATGTAATGCCTTCAGAAATGCCAGCAGTTGACAGAACTCTCAGCTTTGCAGATGTCATGCAGTTTGCTGATTTCGGCCCGAAATTATCGCTTAATTACTCTCAAATTCATCAAAATAATCATACCGAAAACATTATTAATACTACTGATAACAACAACAACAACAACAACAACAACAACAACAACAACAACAACAACAACAACAACATAATCAGTAGAAATGAACAGGACAACATCACCACAGGTGTTGTTGATCCTGTTTATTTCCTCAAGTTTCCGGTCCTGAGTAACAACGACAACAATTTTGAGGGCGGTTTTGGAGGCGGGTTGGAGGATATACGAGGCAGGGAATTCAGCTTTAGTCACCACGAGAATGAGCAAGACGGCGGTGCCTGTGGAAGCGACTACAATAACCCTGTTCAACTCGAGTTTTTGGGTGACGCTGCTGCTGCTGCTGATGCTAGTGGTGGTAATAATAATACTACAGATGAGAATGTCGTTGATATTAGCCGAGATAGGTTTGGTGGCGCGGAGGATGCAGTGGCCGGGGGAGGAGGTATGCTTGTAGGCAAGAGCGGGAGCAGCAGCAAGAGGAAGAGGCCGAGGACTGTGAAGACGACTGAGGAAGTTGAAAGCCAACGAATGACTCATATTGCAGTCGAGAGGAATCGGAGGAAGCAAATGAATGAGCATCTTAGGGTTTTAAGGTCACTCATGCCTAGCTCTTATGTCCAAAGGGTACTTTACTCGATTCTCTGAATTCTTATGATTTGTTTGACGTTTGTCCTGTCACGTAAAATTTAGGGACGACCCGACGACCCGATGACCTGTTAATTGGTTCTATTCGATTTGACCCGTTTGTTCATTACTATCTAAAATGAATATATATGTCAAATAATCTTATACACTAGCTAGTATATAACACGATTATCTTAATTCCTATAATTCGTTCAACTTAAATGTGTTACCTGAAATGGAAAGTGGCATCAATAAAAAATAAAGTACAAGACCACAAGGTCGTATGCCAGAGTTTTCTAGAATGAAACCGTTTCATGAGTGAAACGACCAATAGAATTTATCACCACCTCATTTATTATTTATTATGAGAATTAAATGAGGTCCTGACAAATTCTATTCACTGTTTCACCTATGAAACGGTTTCATATTAGAATTTGCCCAGCATCATGTGTTAGCTACGACTACTACAGAGTAATTAATTGCGTCATTAACTTGTGTAGGGAGATCAAGCATCAATAATAGGAGGTGCAATCGAGTTCGTAAGGGAACTCGAGCAACTCCTACAATGCCTCGAGTCCCAAAAAAGGCGAAGGCTCTACGGGGACCAACCAGGTCCAGGTCCAGGGCCCGCACGACCACCATCACCCTCGACAATGGGACTAGTCGCCCCACAACAACCTCAACACCAACACCCCCTCGGCTTTCCACCATCGACAGCATCAAATCAAAGTCAAGACGGTGAACAACAACTACACGCAGCCATGGACCCGTTAGACCCTATAGGCGGAGGAAACGGTTTGTTGCTACAAGAGGATTGCGCAGAGAGTAAATCGTGCATCGCGGATGTCGAGGTTAAGGTGTTGGGGTTTGATGCTCTGATCAAAATCTTGTCTCGTCGACGACACGGTCAGTTGCTTAAGGCCATTGCTGCTCTGGAGGATTTGCAGCTCACCATTCTTCATACCAACATCACTACTATTGAGCAAACTGTCCTCTACTCTTTCAATGTTAAGGTAATTTATTGTTTTACATGTCAACATGTTTTTTTTTTTTTTTTTTTCGTTTGACGTCTCGTAATAAATTAGTGTCTGATTTGCTTGATCTAAAAATTGTTCTTCATTATAGTAAAATAATGATCAAATTTTTATTTTTTTTTGCGACGAGGGGAATAATCCCCGGCCCCAGGCATTTCAGCGTCACCACCTGAACCATGTAAACCACCCCAGTGAATATAATCAAAAAAATATAATATGTATCCCGCTACTCCTTAGGCCCTTAAAAAGAAAAAAAATTCACAAAATTATCCTTATTAGTTTGCTACCCCGATAAAAAGTTGATAGATCTGCCCTGGACTTTCATGCGATCTTATTTAAAGTGTATAATTTTTAATGTTGTTATACTCCGTAAATAGGATTGGAAAATAAATTGTCGACCGAATTATTATTATCTGATTTTATGTACGTATATAGAATTTCCCGGTGAGAGTAATTTGATATTATAATTTTTGTTTGAAAACTAGAAAGAATAAATAATTGGACAATCAATATTATGTATACTGAAATCATTTTTTTGGTTTGTAGGTGGCAAGTGAAACAAGATTTACAGCAGAGGATATAGCGGGCTCTGTTCAACAAATATTTACTTTTATACATGCTAATACAGATATTATTTAATATTATTCATATAATTAGAAATGTCATATTGTTACTGTGGGATTTTAATATGTATTTAGTCGGTACATGTTAGAAAATTCACCATTTCTACTTTATCTTTATTTATTACTATTTCATTATTATTAGATGTTGTAACACTATAGTAAAAGATTTACTAGGTATTTTGTAAGATCGTACTTATTTACACTAGATATTATTGGACTTGGAAATTTAATTAGCATTTATTTGTTTGAAACTTAAATTGAACTACGGAGTGTTGTCAACTTAATTAAGAGTATTTTTCCTTACAACCATTGTTTTGCTTCTTTTTGTTCATGAGAGTGTCTAAATTTTGGTACGAGTACAATTAGTTGCTTCCTTAAATTGTTGCCTGAAATTGTTATTAATCAAAAGAAAAACATAACGATAAAGATTTATGTTAATTTTAGTAGCGATGAGCTTCGTACAACATGCTGTTTCCTTCAATGGTTGCTTAAATCGTTATTTGTCAAAGTTAACAATAGAAAATAACAATTATAGTGAAGTTTAAAATTTACAGTTGCAATTTTAGTTTGTCAAAGTTAATTGTTCTTTCGTGAGAGCTAAAATACATATATATACTATCTACGGAGTAAGAATTTGATCCTAAACTATCAGACTGTTAAGATGTGATAATGCTACCATACGGAGTACATAATATGAACACTTTAACTAAAAATATCACTTGAAGAAATCATCCTCCATATAAATTCGATAGAAATAATAGTCCACCTTGAAAGGTGTCTAATTTCATTTTTCAATTGAATAGATTAACCTTCTTAATTAATTTCAATGTAAGTGCCTATATAATATATGTAACATACAATTCAAATGTTCAATCTTTGAGAATAAATTATACTCCCTCCATCCCAAATTAATTGTCCCCTTTTTATTTTGGGATGATTTAAGGGATGGTAATGAAAATGAGAAAATTTTGAAAATCATTTGTTAAAACATACTCGCTAAATATACAAAGGGGACAATTAATTTGGGAAAAATTTTAGTTGAAAGGGGACAAGTAATTTGAGATGGAGAGAGTACAAAATTATATACGACTTCATATTCTCGGTAATATAATTAGTTAAAATCATAGTTTATGAAAATAATTGAAGAAATTTTTTTTTATCTTTAATCATTGAATTGATAAATGAGCCACATCCCATACATTAAAATGAGACAAAAACAAGAGATGGCCAAACCAATTAAGATATGAATAGAGGGAGCCAAATTTGTAGGGATGGAATTTAATGCAAAGGACCTTATAAATGGGTTGCCAATTGGCTAAAAAAAGAGTCAAAGTTCAGTGGTATACATGTTTCCAATCATGGAGTTTAAAAAAGTCAACGTGTCCCCCGTACAACATGTATAAGCCAAATCAAGGGTTGACTTGTAACAAAAATTGTTTTTGTTTAATCAATTGCTACACATCTAAATGTTTTGTTTTCCTTGTTACGTTTTGAGGTGATAACTTGTGGTCATCTACTCCATCGTCTCGTATAGCCACAATAGATCTTTGCTTCTCATTTCTTAAATTATACGGAGTATCTATATTTGAAGATTGTTACTCCCCCATTCTAATTATTTGTTATCTATTTTATTTTTGGGTGCATTACTCGTTTTTTAACCTTTCATTTTTATGAAACTTTTATCATACAAATGGACTAACTAGTCCTTCCACTTCATCATTTAAATTCTCTTCATCAATATCTCTACCCCGATACTATCCAAGGGGCATATGTGTCTTTTGTGGACTTTTCTTGGTCTTTGTGCCAAAATAAAAGATAAACAAATGATTGGAACAGAGTGAGTACATATTAGGATCGTCTTTAAAAAAAAATTAATATAGTTTGTTCGGGGTGATTTTCTCACACGGTTCGTTTAAGTGATTGTGGATCTACTAGTACTATCCTTTAGGTTTAGCTTTATGTTGTTCGTAATTTTGGGATTAGAATGTATAAAAGACCACGAAAATAGAACAAGACACACGATATGGTTACGTGGGAAAAACCCTTAAATGTTAAGGGAAAAACCACGGGCGCCAAGCCAAGAGAGGATCTTCACTAGTTCTGAAATAATGGGTACAGTGTCTGGACCAACTGGTACAGAATACAATATAGGCGTAAAATAAAAGAGTGTTGAATTGCTTGTGGATTGTGTTGAGTATTGAGTAAAAATGAGTGGTGTGTCTTCTGATGTCTCCCTCTTCTGAATTCTCTTGCTTTTATAGTGTCCTTAGGGTCCAACGTTCCTTTCCTTCTTTGTAGCTAACCTCTTCCCTTTTCTTCTCCAGCAGCTCCTAATTCTCTAGCTTCAGTTTCTGTATGCTTGACTTAGTCTTCCAACGACTTCCTCTAGGGTTGCTGTCGAGTCTTTGGGCTTTCTTCTTTGATGTTTAATTCTTTTGTTGGGCTTGGCCCATCTTGGCTTTTCCTCTCCTGACCTTTGTTTTGTCTGTCCCGCCTTTGTCAGACGTTCCGGCCTTGGCCGTGGATCCCAGACTGCCTAGGCCTGGCCCAGTGGTTCTGACCACTGGGTTTTTGGTCCCAACAGTTTGTCCCCATCTCCTTGCCTTACAGTCCGAGCTGGGGGTAAGGAGATGCTTCGCCTTGATCCTGGTCCAGTATCAACCTGGCCCAGCTCCTTCGCTTTGTGCGCCTTTGGTCCCGAGACCTGAACTTTGTAATTAATGAAGTAGTTGGCTTTTAGGTGGGAAGTGCGCCTATTTTGGCGCCAATGTATCAAGACGTCATGTCGTGGGTCGATCACGTCTCTTGGCGCTTATTTTTGTAAAAAACCATCCAAAAAATTCTTGTCCCACGATATATACCCTAGTTTCTGTTTTGTTTCCCTCTCTAACTCATTTTGCTTTGATTTCTTTGTTTTGAACCCTGAATACCTCCAAAAATCCCCAAATCGATTTGAAAGAAAACCCTAGCTTCCTTTTCCTTCCTTCTATCTGACCATGTGGCTAGAAACGAGGTCGGTCCTTCCCCTGCCATTACCTACTCCCATGGCGGCTCCATCTTTCATGCGACGGACACAATCAAAGATGTTAACATCTACCCCAACTGCCGCCAAGGAGTCGAGGCGGTAAAACGGAGGGAAAGATCCGGAGAGTACCGGAAGTCTGGGCCCTGCACACCACCGATGTCGTGGTGGATTGGGTCGATCTGGTGGTTTTCAATCTTCGAATCGTCCTTTAGGTTTGGAGCAACTTTTCCTCTTTGTCCATTGATGAGTTCGTTCTTGAACACTGTTCAGGTTCCACCCTGTCAAGTTATGCCGTCTGTTTGGCGCTTGATTCATAGGGTTGATTCTCTGTGTCGGAAATACGGGGTTGAGATTCAGTTAGCCGATATAAGAAACACTTATCATCTGCGCATGCACAAGAAGAAAAGGGTTTTGTTTCGTCTGAGGGATAAGTGCCAGCCTCTTATCACTCGTTTGGATGCGGGTGATGAGAGGAATTGGACTAGTTACTATATGTTCATCAAGAGCAACACATTGGGTCCCAACGTCTGGGCGCCTGAGTTCTCTTTGAAGGGGACTGGTATGTGCCCTGGACTCTTGAATTCCTGTCCATCTCGTTCTTGCATGCACTTCTTTGTTTAAATTTGTTGTGTCTTTGTTTTGTAGTTTCTGATTGGGTCCCTACCCCCGACGACCCTGAGTCAAGGAGGAGGACTGAGGCGTTCCTAAGGCTACCTTCTTCGAAGAGGGCTTGGCCCAGGTGTATGCGTCCCGATGAAGACGATGATGACGTTGTCGAGGTGGTTCTCGCCTCGAGCGACATCTTTGGTGATGGTGAAGAGAGCGAGGAGGATGAGGAGGAGTCTGAAGATGAGGAAGAGGCTGTGCCTGAGGAGGGTGAAAAGTCTGTGAGTGGGGTTGCTGGTGAGAGTAGTACAGGTCACTTTGACCAAACTCCCATCCATGTGACCCCGCTGAACTCTATACTTGCTGGGGCCAGTGGCCACTCAACTCTGCCCCCACTGAAAATTCCTAGGTCTGGTCTGAGGTCTGCGCCCTGTGTTGCTACCGGTACTGATTCTTTCTCTCTGGTTCATGAGTTTATTTGCTTGGTATTTTTTCGTAACTTGTTTCCAATGATGTCTCCAGCGTCTGGATCCAGCAAGAAGACTTTTTTATCCATGGAGGATATCACTGCTGCGATTACCCAGGCACGTGAGGCTACGAAGTCTGGTGGTAGTCTTGTCCCTGCTGTGAGTCTGGTGGCCCCTGCCTCCGAGTCTTCCAAGAGGAAGGGACCAGAGGGGGTCCAGACTAGGTCCGTCAAAGTCGTTGCTGAATCTCCTGAACCCGCCCCTGAGCAGAAGAAAAGGAAGAAAGGGAAGTTACCTCAGATGAATCCTGTGCTGTCCATACCTCTGCATTCTCAGAGTCAGTCTGAGTATGTCTCTTTGGGGAAGTCTTTGAGTGAAAGCTTTGCTTCTTTGTCCTCTGCACCAGCTGTCCTGGACCCTGCACGCCTGGTGCACAAGATGGTGGGCTGTTGTGCTCAGGTTTGTATCCTTCTTATATCTTTGTTTTTGTTCAGAGTTGTTTTTGATATGACTTTGATTTTGTGCTCTGTATCTGTAGCTGCTGGTCATGTCTGCCAATCTTGGTTCCACGGTGCCGATTTTGGAGAGTGGCAGGAGCAAAGCTGAGGCTGAGAATGAGGTGCTTCGGTCTTCCCTTGAGATCGCCAGGAAGGAGCTCGAGAGTGTGAACTACCGGTGTGGGAAGCTGGCTGAGATGGATAAGATTCATTTCAAGAGGATCCAGCAGCAGGATAACCACATTGGTGAACTGACCAGGGAGCTTGAGGACCTAAGGGAGGACGCCAAAAGACATAATGCAGTGGTGAGGGACCTGAGCATCTTCCACACACTTCGCACAGATTGAGATGATGAATGCGATTCACGAGGCTCGTCTTTGCTGGGATCTTTCCGCGGAGATCGCCACCTTTAAACAATTGTTCCCTGATGAAGTTGTCCCAGAGCAGGCTGAGGTCACTTGCATACTGAGTCTTTGGAGTTACTTCAGTCCAGGTGTTGGGCGATTGGTGGAGATTATGAATCGTGTCAAGAGATCAGTCCTTCCCACGACCTGACGCAGAGGAACATCTTTGAAAAAGACTGGTGAGTCCGACGAATGAATGAATCAATTGAACTTTGGCTTCTTTATTGGTTTTTTGAACAATCTTTGAATTTGCCGGGGGGGAATGTCCCCTGTGTTTATTTGGACTCTAAATATTTAGACTTTGTTTTTTGGTTTGAACTTTGTTCCTGACTTCTGCTATCCATGCATAGGCATGGTTTGACTTTTGTCAACTTTTTGCTGGTTATGCTAGGTCACGTTATGCTATGTTTTGCTTATGTTATGTTTTGTTAT
The DNA here is from genome assembly GCA_023091065.1 of Dianthus caryophyllus. NCBI lineage: Eukaryota > Viridiplantae > Streptophyta > Magnoliopsida > Caryophyllales > Caryophyllaceae > Dianthus > Dianthus caryophyllus. The sequence goes on along the minus strand of CM041527.1, from coordinate 15,073,089 downwards.
GTCTTTTGTTATGATGCGCATATAATTTGTTATGAATCTGTCTAGTAGCATGCATGCGTTTGATAATTTAGGCGACTTACACTTTGGGGCTCCCCTAACGGACATTATTCCCTGTCCCGTTGGTGCAGTCGTTCTGGGGCTGGAGCCCAAGTTTTTGTCTTTGTCTTTGGTTCTGGGCTGGACCAGATTTACGCTCGCTTTACGCACAAAAAGAGGTCAGGGCTTGACCGTTGGCGTTAATAGCGGCCCTCCGACGCTTCAAGTCGAGACAATTGTATAGGATAAATTGTAAAGGAAAAGTTTTGAGTTTTGTACATTACGGATAAGTGGTCAGGTGCACTTTACATGTGATAGAGCTTGAGGTGGAGTGTATTCCAAGGTCTTGGGATCATGTCTCCTTCCAGAGTTTGTAGTCTGTAAGAGCCTTTCCCTGTTGCTGAATCAATAAGGTATGGGCCTTCCCAGGTTGGGGCTAACTTGCCTGCAGCCTTGTCCCTTGTGTTCTGAAATACTTTTCTCAGGACCAGATCTCCTGTCCTGAACATTCGGACTCTCACATTCTTGTTGTAACTTCTGGCCACAGATTGTTGGTATGCTGCTAACCTTACTGCTGCTAAGTCTCTGAGCTCTTGGGCTGTATCCAGGCTGTCACAGAGCAGTTCATTATTTTCAGAAAATGTATTGAGTCCATACCTGACTGTGTAGATACCCGTATCCGTACCCCCCAAAAACAAACCCGATGATGAAAAGGACTTTCGTACATGCTTTTAAAAGAATCGAAACGGTACAAAAGTGTCTAAAACGTATTAGTCATTTTTAGCGTATTAATTTGGACTTGCATAATCATGAAAGTAAATGTCAATTTTAGTCATCATGAGCGTAACACGAGCACAATATAGGAACGTCTTATTAAGCCAAGCCACAAAACAAATTTCAACTAGCTACAAAGCGGCCAAACTTACAAAACGACCCTAAAACGCGCACACTAACACGACACTCAAAGCGGGCCAAAGTGCGTCCGTGTCACATTTTCAAAAAGTTTGGTTTTATGAACCCTTAAAATATTATAACCTATTATTAATTTATTTCAGGCCAAATCCGTCAAACACGACAAAAACCGAAACACGAAAACCGAAATTCGGACCAAAACTGAACAAATACTTAACCCTTAAGTAAACCACAAAACATAATCATTACCTAATCAAACCGCCAAAACCAAACGGCGGCATAAGCAGCCCACCAAAACAAAAAACAAATCGCCAGTTGACAGGCGATTAAAAACTTAAACGCCTGTCAACAGGCGATTAAGTTTTTGTTTTGTACCAGCCGCCTTTTTAATTTTTCTTTAAAAATATCTAACTCAAGCAAACTTAAACGCCTGTACACAGGCGATTAAGTTTTGCTATCCCACAGAAACCAGCCAAACTCTATAAATACCAACCCCCTTCATTCATTTTCAAATACCCGGTTTTTAGCACTTACACACTATTCACGAAATCCACTCAAAAATACCGTCTTTACATTTTCGAAAGGTAAACATTTTACCTACGGGCTGGACGTTTGAGACTCGGATAATGGGGTTACATTAACCCCAAACCCGATATTGGCACTAGCGAAGCCGTATTCGTAATACGGTTGTAGCAATACGGATTCATAATCCGTCTAAACCCCGCCAATATCGCATAAATAAACGACTCATTATCACTAAAGCAAACCGACGTCACTTTTATAATTACGCAAGTCCTCATTCATGCATTAAATAACGACTAGAATCACGGATCCAACACTAAATTGTACCGTTTCATAGAGTCTTTTAGCATGTCAAAACTGAGGGTTTTTCACAAATTCTAATACGAGATTGGAAAATAACGTCTATAGTAATAATTTAGTCAATAAATTATTATTTAACGTACATTTCCTATAGCAATATGTCATTATTTTGACAATTTACATTATTTATGCATTTTAATCGAGTCATACTTATTCGCACTTGTACGTAGCGTCATTTTAGCCCAAATATCGAAATTAAGCAAATGTTTTCAAATTAGTAGAGACTACTCTTATGTAGGCTTTTTGATTCTGATTTTCAAAACTTATTTTGTCAAGACTTTCGAAAAGTAACCTAATTCGTAGTTCTGCTGCAGGTTTCAAACCTCAGATTGATAGGTATCGACGCACCTTGAAATCCGAGACACTCGTGTCTTGTATTTCAAGACGCGTTGAATAGGTTCCAAATTCCTTTAATATTTGGTGGCGACTCCGAAAATACACTTTCAAAAAGGATTTTCTACTTTTCTTTTGGTCACAAATTCATGCAATGATCTCCCCATTTTCCTCAAAACTTGACTTTTTCCTGCGAGGCGCATTCTCGCCTGGCCCAAGACGGCGAGGTCTGGCGCGCAGGCGTCGATAGGTCTATCACTTTCCGGTACCTTGATTGGCGACTCACTGGGACGAGCATGATTTTTATTATTTTTGAAAAACTTTTTTTCTTTTATTTTAAAATCATAAAGAAGTGAAGCTTGAAACTTTGAAAACATTTACGCTTTCGATATTTGGGCAAAAATACGTTGAGTCGAATCCTCTGATTCAAACCACACCCTTTGAGGAACGGCCCCGGTAACTCTCGCCATAAGCGAGGTAACTCGGACACCGTTCTCTCACCCTCCACGATTACAAGTACGGCATCCGTACAAACGATCGTAACAGTCAAACTCGAACGCTCTAGGGCCCGTCTTGAATGCACACCTAAGACGTGTGTAGTCTTGCGGGTGCCCTACCCAAACGTCATGGGAATGACCAGGAGGGAACCTTACCCTATAAACCAAAAACCTGTGTTTATATGTACAAGTGCTGAAGCTATAGTACCCTCACTATAGTAGTCTTTCAAAAAAAAAAAGCTACGCATGCAAAAACTCCTCCTAGGCATTATACTTTTAAAAATACGTCCATCTTTGAAATTGCTTTTTCAAACTTTTTCAAAAAGGTCATACTTTTAAAAACACGCCGTTAGGCTCTTTGACCCATAGACATTTGAGTTTAATAAAATGCCGCTACATTTAAAACCGGCCTAGGATAACCACTATATCCCAGGTCTTGTTCAAAACGTAAATGAATTATGCGATCGACGTATCGTCATAATACATTTATTGCTAAAAGGTCTTTCACAAAGCAAAAACCGAATATGTCAATTCATTTCGGAGATTTTAAATGAAATTAACTTTTAGAACATTAGATTTAGCTTTAAGTCGAGTGACTCTCTAGTCGACCCGATTTAATCTTTTTCTCTCAAAAACAAAAAACGCGGGCTCGTTCACATGCGGACCGTTGATTTACTCTTTGAATCGAGTGACTTATTGTCATTTTCGATTTAGATCCCTGAGTCACACGTAAAAGGCGAACAATTGATCACCTTTTACCCAATTTTAACATCCTCAGGTCGACTAGCCTATCGCTACTTCGGTCTGATCCTTTTTATCATAATCCAATGATAAACCCCTGGCAACATACCGCCAAACTGGGTTAATCTGATTATGATCATACAAATTTTCCTACCTCGAGAATAGGGACGTGTCAACGCGCCTCTATCTCAAAAGCTTCCCGTGTCCTTTTAAAAGCTAAAAACACGAGTCAAGTCACCCACTTTTTACGCTTTTGTGTCTCCCTTTGGTCGTGAATGTGATTTTTCATTCGAGTCTTTTCCTTCTATTTTAGAATCACTAAAGATTTGAAAACTTTGTCAGGTCCACTCATTGAAAAACCCCGAACACCGGCCAAGCACAAGATGAATTTCCGTTTCAACCTCGCGAATGATGAAACTGCCTTTTCACCACCTCCTCCACTAATGACGATCACCGAACACGTAAGGCTGCTCGACCACAAGGTAGCCAATCTCACCGCTTTATTCGAACACCTGGCCGCCATGCAAAAGATCGAAACCGAGAAGAACGCAAGACTATTCGCCGAAGAATCCGCTCGACACATCAAAAGAATCCGATCCCTGGAGGATGAAATTCACAAATACAAGCTAGCCAAAACTTCAGATCATGGCCGCCAGGCAAATGCTTCTCCCACTGCAACAATGACTGGACCGTTTAACGCTATAAACTCAAAGGCACTAGCGGCACGACCAATATTCCTAGCACAGCCCACTCCTGCCTCACCCAGGTCATCATCAGTTGGACTATTTCCGTTGCAACAACGACGAAGGTTCGATCCCCTCTTCATGTCTTACTCAAAGGCATTAGAAAAACTTCGTAAAGAAGAACATTCTCCATCTTCCCAAACCCACCACTGTACCACCTGAGGATAAGAAGCCGTTATCATGGCACGAGGACTCATACTGCGAATTCCACAGGGGAAAGGGACATGACACGAGAATCAAGCTCGCTTGAAGAACGTGATCCAAGACATGATCGATAACGAAACAATCGATAAGCCAAGCACAACCCCTAAATCATCAGGCCAGCATGACACCTCCCTTGCTCGCCCCATTTTCGTAGGAGCTCATCCCATCCTCAATCATCCCCTCCTGGCTCCCGCGAGCGATCACGAGGTCAACGTCCTTTTCGACAGCATCAACAACAACAGTGGCAACGTCGATCACATTCGCCGAGCTAGGACGAGAACAAAACCAAGACACGAGGACCGGAAGGAAATTTTCACCCAAATCCTCATCAACGTCCGCATCAGTCTCCCTTAAACCTACAAATACCGCCGGGATTCCCTCCCAAACGCACAAGCAAAGAAGAGAGCATAGTCAAGGATATGACTAACCTACCCATAACCAACAACCTTTCCTTTAACACAACATGGCAAGATACCAAGGAGATCCTCCCAGCGCAACTCATTGACCGCATTGTCCGGGATTGGCTACCAGGTGCCATAACTTTCTCCCACGCAGACCTACCACCCTTTCAAGATCCACACAACCCAGCACTCTACATAACCGTAGAGTGTCGTAATATGGTACTACCTGTTACCCTCATCGACAACGGCTCCGCGATCAATATCCTGCCCCTAACGACTGCCCTCAAGTTAGGACTAAAGGAAAGTGATGTCACCCCTTGCTCTAACAGCATACGAGCGTACGACGGTACATCCCGCGGCATAGAAGGAATCATATCATTACCCATCATGACAGGATTCATCAAGACAAGAACCGAATTCCAACTCATGGACATCCCCCCGGCATACAATATGTTACTAGGAAGGACATGGATTCACGCTACCGGGGCCATAACATCAACTCTCCACCAGAAGGTTAAAATCCCTTTTTACAACGAGTTTATCACCATAGAAGCCTCAGATTTCCGAGCCGCCCTTCATCAGCTGAAGCTTGAAGAAGATGCCACCCAATCCACCAGTGCCCAGGGAAGCCCCAATTCAAGCACCTGCACCTAGAGTCTAGGGTCCTGCGTCATCATGACGCCAATTTTCTAAAAATCGGCTAGGTTACTCGATCATTTTCCTAATATAGTAATTCAAATGTAACCGCTTTTGATAACATTAATAACATGAAAGTTTTTGGTTACTCTTTGCCTCATTTAAACTCTACTTTTCTTAATAATCGCGATAAATCTAAACTAAATAAAATTGCATTATATAGATACATTGCAAGTATTGTCTCAAAACCCGAACAGGACCCAATTATTAAAGACACAACAACCATCAACATAGGAACGCCCGAAGAGCCTCAAGAACTACAGCTGGGGGCTTCCCTAAGCACGGAAGAAAGGGCCACCTATACCAAGCTCCTCGCAGAGTTTAAGGACGTCTTTGCCTGGTCATATAAGGACATGTCCGGCATAGACCGCGAGATAGCTGAACACCGCATCCCGATCAAACAAGGTAGCAGACCGGTCAAGCAGAAGCTCCGACGCATCAAGCCAGAATGGTCTCTCATGGTCAAGGAAGAGATCGAGAAGCGACTTCTGGTGGTTTCATCCAAGTCATCGAATACTCGGTGGGTCTCCAATATGGTGCCGGTTATGAAGAAAAACGGCAAAATACGAGTATGTGCCGACTTCCGGGACCTGAACAAAGCCTGCCCAAAAGATGATTTCCCACTACCCCACATGGACATCCTAATCGACAACACAGCAGACCACGCCTTACTGTCATTTATGGATGGATACGCGGGATACAACCAAATCAAAATGGCAGCAGACGACATGCCAAAAACCACCTTCGTAACCCCCTGGGGAACATACTGCTACACAGTCATGCCGTTCGGGCTCATAAATGCCGGCGCTACTTACCAACGCACTGCTACCACCTTACTCCACGACATGATGCATAAGGAGGTTGAGGTATACGTCGACGACATGATCGTAAAATCAAAAGAAAGGGATGACCACATCACAAATCTTCGGAAGTTCTTCACCCGAATCAGGCAGTACAAGATGCGATTGAACCCACAGAAATGCACCTTTGGGGTCACGTCAGGCAAATTGTTAGGCCACATAGTAAGCCAGCGCGGGATCGAAATAGACCCGACCAAAATCAAAGCAATAATGGGCATGAAGACAGGTGCAACATCGGCGAAATAAGGAGTTTCTTGGGACAAGTCCAATACATCTCCAGGTTCATCAAAGCTCACCATGATCGTGAACCAATCTTCAAAAAGTTGAAGAAGGAGGAACATACGAAGTGGGACGATGATCGCCCGGCAAGCATTCGACAAAGTCAAAGCACGCCACAAACCCAGCTGTTCTTGTACCCCCACAAAGAGACTTGCCCCTGTCACTATACTTAACGACTACGTCAAACGCCATGGGTGCCATGCTCGCCCAAGAAGTCAACAACGAAGAACGGGCCATCTACTACATCAGCAAAAAGTTTCACGACTACGAAACCGGTATGAACGGTCGAGAAAGGCGCCTCTCACCGGTCCGGGCAACCAAAAAGCTCGAGCACTACCTCCTCACTAGCACAACAAGAGTCTACTCCCTAATGGACCCCTCAAATACTGTTTGAAAAACCGATCTGAGCGGACGCATGGCCAGGTGGACTACGCTTCTCACCGTCACGAACTCAAGTACCTCCCTCCGAAAGTAATCAAAGGAAGAGCGGTTTGGACTTCCTCGCAGAAAATGCTATCATCGAGCGACCCATGATCGATACAATGTCATTTCCGGACGATGGGATCTTCGCCATAGAAAAGGAGTAATCGGCAATTATACTTGACGGGCGTCAAACTACGGGGCTATGGGTCGGAATACTCCTAATATCCCCAAACGGCGATCATACTCCACTCTCAATCAAGCTCGACTTGATGTCACGAACAAGGCCGCGAGTACGAGGCTGCATTTATTCTGCAGCGACCATCACTCTCAAGATAAAGAACCTACGGTACATGGAGATTCATTCCTCATCATAAATCAAGTGACAGGGCATGGAAGATCATGAGCGAAACCCTCACCAAATACCAAGCAAAAGTACAAAAACTCCTAGCTAACTTCGATCGCATTGAGTTCTATCACCTCCCAAGGGAAGAAAACCGGTCTCTTGCCGACGACCTTGTCAAAACTCTCATCCCTCCTAAACATGCCACGGACATGAAGTTACTACCCATCATCGTCGAAGAGCGTGACGAACCAAAGATACATCCATACCATTGACCTGGACGGCCGAAGCGCATGAGCCTTGGTATCAAGCTATAATCAACTACAAAGCAGACAACACCTACCCACCCGAGCAATCGATAAACGTGGGCGAGAGGGCTATCAGGCTCCTAGCTTCCCAATTTGTGCTAGAGATGGGACAACTACTCAAGAAGACACCACAAGGGACACTACTCATATGTGTCGACTACAAGAAGCGAGGAAATCGCCACGCAAGTCCATGATGGCGAATCACGGACCCCACATGAACGCCGAGCACTCTGCAAACAAATCCTACGGCTAGGCTGGTATTGGACGACCATGGTTGCGGACTGTATCCAATACGTCAAGCATTGCCACAACTGCCAAATTTTCAGCAACGTCCAACATGTACCACCTTCACCACTATACAGCCTAACCTCACCTGGCCCTTTTCAACCTGGGGCATCGACGTGATAGGAAAAGTCCACCCCATCGGAGCAGGAGGTCACTGTTTCGTGCTGGTGGCCATCGACTACTTCACTAAATGGGTAGAAGCAGCGTCTTTTCGGACCCTTGGCTCCAAGGAAGTCGCCAAGTTCATCCAGACGAACATCATATGCCGATATGGCATACCCCACGAGTTCATCAGCGATCAAGGTTCACACTTTCAACGCGAGACCGAAGCCATACTCACAAAATACAACATCCAGCATCACAAATCCTCACCCTATCGACCCCAAACCAATGGAGCCGTTGAAGCAGCAAACAAGACGGTCGTCACCATACTTGAGAAGATGATCGACAGCTGCAAAGATTGGCCTAACAAAATACCATATGCACTCTGGGGATACCGTACTACCATCCGAACCCCTACGGGCATGACCCCCTACTTTCTCACCTACGGCATGGAAGCCGTCCAACCAGTGGAAATAGAAATACAATCTCTGCGCATACTAATGGAAAGTAGCATCCCAGAAGCAGAATGGGCCCGTGAGCGGTACGAACAACTCATGCTCCTGGATGAACGCCGACTACATTCCCTGAGCACCGTACGAATGTACCAAGCCCGACTACAACGAGCATTCAACAAACGAGTTAAGCCACGACACATAAAAGTAGGTGATCTCGTACTAAAGTCAGTCCGAGCACCACTTCCAGTCGACCCACGAGGAAAATTCAAGCCTAACTGGGCTGGACCTTACCTCGTCAAGGAAATCTTCACAGGCGGAGCAGTTAAACTAACCGACCTCGACGGCCAAGAGTTCAACCTCGCCACAAACCTCGATCAACTCAAGAAATACTACCCCTAAAAACCGCTTGCAATGTATCTGTAGAATACAAATTTTATAGAAACAATTCATGGACCGGCAGGTCCTTAAACATGCTCATGGACCGGCAGGTCCTTAAACATGCTCATGGACCGGCAGGTCCTTAAACATGCTCATGGACTGGCAGGTCCTTAAACATGCTCATGGGCCGGCATGCCCCTAAAACTGCTTTTTCTTTCCACAAAAATCAAACACAATTCATGGACCGGCAGGTCCTTAAACATGCTCATGGGCCGGCATGCCCCTAAAACTGCTCTTTCTCTCTACAAAAATCAAAAACACAACTCATGGGCCGGCATGCCCCTAAACATGCATCCACCAAACACAATTCATGGACCGGCAAGTCCTTAAACATGCTCATGGGCCGGCATGCCCCTAAACGTGCACATTCACCACAAAAAGCAAACACAACTCTTGGGCCGGTATGCCCTTAAACATACATTCTCGAACTACGCCGGTTTGATTCCACTTTTCGTGGATACGTAGGCAGCTTTGCAAAAAGCGCAACCGATATTCAACACAAAAATGACACGTCCAAAGCTTAAAAAGGCCAAGGACATAGTCAACACAAAAATTCGTCTTTTAGACCTGAAGGGTTAAAAGGACGATATTCAACACAAAAATGACGCGTCTAAAGCTTAAAAAGGCCAAGGACATAGTCAACACAAAAATTCGTCTTTTAGACCTGAAGGGTTAAAAGGACGATATTCAACACAAAAATGACGCGTCTAAAGCTTAAAAAGGCCAAGGACATAGTCAACACAAAAATTGCTTTTTAACCTAAGGGTAAAAGAACGACATTCAACACAAAACGACAAACCCAAAGCTTAAAAAAGGTCGAGGGAATAGTCAACAATAAATGCTTGCTTTCTAAACCTTTGAAAAAAGATTAGAACCAAGGAATTTCACACAAAATAACAAACAAAATGAGGCTGAGACGTAAATAAAAACCTCGATTTTTATTAATCTTAAAAAGAAACGGTTACATTTTGGATTTTTCAAACATAGGAGCATAACTACGACCTTAGAAATACACTAACAAACACTATATATTACAATACGAGTCCCGGCATGTACATCGGGTTTAGGATAGGTAATATATTACATAATACAACATAATATGAACATAATACTAACAAAGCACACATGAACTAAAACCAGGTTACTCTCCGAAGCCGACTCGAAACCCTCCAACTGAATAGGGGAGCACCAACCCTCAACCCCTACGAAAACCCCCAACATTGCCATAACGACCTTGATCACCTGACCCTGGAATATGACGACGGCCGAACACACTTTCATCGGCCGAGAGTAGCTCCGGACTCGAACCCTCGCCATCACCACCGATACGTCCAAGGTCGGCCGGGTCATAAACAGACATCTGAGAAAGCCCGTTGAGCTCTAGGGCTCGAAGGCGTGACCTCTTGTGGGGACTCTGCGCAATAGTCCACCTAGTATAGGCTCGTGATACCTGAGTCGTCCTAGGAGTACCCGCCACAGGCCACCTAGGGCGCGTAATCCATCCGCACACCCAGGCATCCGCCATGCCACTAGTCAACATAAGCATGCCCTGCACCTTGGTGTCATGACCAGGAATGAACTGTGCCCACCCTATCTGTCTCCTCACTCGCAAGGGATGGATGTAAACACCCATGTCTAATCCGCAAAGGAGGACTCCAGACGAACCATCGCCAGCCTCGCTCGCCGTCACATCAACTATTCCCCACCACGGTACCAACCAACGAATGGTCGACGACCCCACAAGTCCAGGGAAGTAATCGTCGGGGCGATGATGTGGATCCAGCCACCTAATATAACGACTAGCCACGTCCCCAGGGATGTGACCCGAATATCACCTAGCACGCTCAACCGCTCCATCAACGGCACTGAAGCGATTAAGGACACCCTCGACACGGCTCGCCCTATTGCAGTACACGATCATTCGGACCAGGATCGTCTCGGCTAGGATCAAGGCGGAAGGGTTCTGACCATACTCCATCTCTTGAGCAGCGGTGATTAGGCGAGATCACCAAGCGCTCCCTCATACAAAGAATTAGGAAACATGTAGCGGTGGACTAAGCTAATGCCAACGCCTCTTTTACGGCACCAAAGGAGATCGTCTCATTTTCGCGGTTCATAAACCGCTTGCACAAGCGATAGAGGCTGATACGACTCCCAACAAATAACTCCTCTGTCTCCACACGAGTCATCTGAAGGTAGTTCTGCACGTGCCTCTTATATCCAGGCCCCGATCTAACGCACACGGGAATGTTAGTTCGCAACCAACCACCAATGGCTCCAAATTCCTCAACCAACGGACAGACCTCCCCACTAGGAAAACGGAAAACGTGGAAGCTCAAGTCCCAATAGTCGAGACACGCATCCAGGAACTCGGGCTCCATTCGAAGCCGCCCTAGACCCAGGAGGACCCAAAAACCGCAATCTTTCAAGTCTTCCTCTTCCAGCCCCGATAAGGACGCACACCAACGACGCAAGTTTCCTTCAAAACTCTCCATAACTCGACGAATGTTCCGTAAATATTCTGAATATTTTTGGAAAATCGAGAATAGAAGACGAGAGGATGAGTGAAATGAACTAACTTAGCCCTCCTTTTATAGCCGAGATTTGCAAGACGAAATGCAACACAAAAACTTAAACGCTAGTGAACAAGCGATTAAAATAAATCAAACAAAAACCACAAAACAAAATTCTAATCGCCTGTAAACAGGCGATTAAAAATCAAATCGCCTGTTTACAGGCGATTTTCTTTTTCTTTTCTGACAAAATTATTCGATTTCTTACACTTCTTACACACCTATACCCAAAATATTTAACTTATTAACCCCTATTACCTTTTACCGACCTCATGACCGACTAAAATCGGTCCCGTCGCGTCGTCTCGATTTGCGTGATCAATTCCCGTATTTCGTATTTTTCATTTTTTACAAAACACAATAATCACACAAAAATTAAACACAACACAAAAAATGATTTTCACATTCACAATTTTCGTCTCAAAACGTCGTTTTAGCTCGCATTTTTACTATGTCAAAAAACGTCTTTTTACGAGTCTAAAATATGTCCTAACCAACATTTTTCAAAAACTCTTCATTTTGCATTTAATTCAGTCATTAGCGAGTCAGTCTCAATCGAGACACATATATATGCTTTCACGACTAACGATGTTTTGCAGGTACGCTCGGCAAGCAAATACGCAAGGATTTCAGACCCGGCTACGACGCAGGAATGCATTTTTGCAACAAGACAAAATAACCCAATTAAACCCATAAACACCTACAAGTCCAAAAAACCAACCAACCATAACAAGTCCTAATACATAAACCAATACAAACAGAAAATAATATTCATAATACAAAGTCCAAAATATACAAAGTCCAAGCCTACTACGACTGGTCACGACGCTGCAAGACAAAGACGCAGGAATCAATCTCAAAGACGTGCCTATCCAGCTCCTCAGATATCGACCCTCGGCTCTGCGGGACCTCGCCGCTTGACTCCTCGGCATGCGCAGCCTCCAGCTCGGCCCGCGATCTCGCCCCCTCCTCAGCCCTGACCCTGGCTAACTCAAGTCGCGCCTCGGCCGTCTCCTTCTGCGCCCTGCAAGCGTCAACAACCTTCTCGTTCACGACCGCCCGCCACCGGTTTGCCGCCCGCCAGAGCCTCCTGTGGACCTCACCGCCACCGCAACAATGCGACAAATCAATTTAGCTTTCTGGGGGCTATAATCAAAAACCTGCTTCAACAGAGTTTGACTAATGATTTTACACTAAAATCTTACTCAAACTGGGGGCTATAATCAAAAACCTGCTTCAACAGAGTTTGACTAATGATTTTACACTAAAATCTTACTCAAACTGGGGGCTATAATCAAAAACCTGCTTCAACAGAGTTTGACTAATGATTTTACAATAAAATCTTATTCAAACTGGGGGCTATATACTACATAATACTCATGCTGTACAAAGAGGAGGGTTAATACCTTTCTCACGCGCGGGTCCCACCTCTCAAAACCCGCATCGGTGACCACAGACAGGGAAGGCGGCAGCACGATCGAATGAGAGCAGCCCTCGTGAACAACCAGCAGGTCCTCAACGAACGGAGGAGGCTGGAACTCAAGGTCAGGGTCACGTCGCTACAAAACAAAAATAGGATAAATTTTTGCTTCCTAAAACCAAAATACATACAAGCAAAAGGGATAAACAAGCATACCTCGATCACAGCGTCAGCAAGGGCATGCTGTGCCCAAGTCACGTAATCCTCATCCCGCCGCAGCAAGGAGTCGGACTCACCCTCGTGATACACGTCACGACGCTCATTAGCGTCGGGCGTCTCCACGAACAAAACCGAGGGCGGAGGAGCAGGTACGATGAAGCCGCCGCGACCCGTCTGCGCAGACAGACGCTCTCCCAAGTACCAGTACGAGCCGTACTGGGTCTCGATGTACAGCCGCCGTCCGTCAAGGGGACCAAAGCGAGCTGCAATCGTCGGAGGAACGCCGGTAAAATTCCTCCAAGGGTCGCGAACAAACTACAAAACAAAACCAAATTATAAACCACAAAAACAAACACAAACCCAAAAACAAAGCTACAAAAAGACCAAAATACAAAACACGACCGCCCTTACCTTATCCATCGTCATCCCGTTGAAGCGTACACGAGCCGCGTCATAGTTCAGGCCAATACCCCTCCGATCCGCCGTCGCATACGCATGGAAAGCCGGGTATGTAGCCGTCACCTTGAACGTGTCCGGGAGCAGAGAGGGGAAGTGAGCATAGCACCAAGCCTGCGAGCAAACAAGACACACGTTACAGAAGAAAAGCAAAAACAAAACAACGAAAACCACAAAAGTCGAACCCTACCTCCATCAAGACCCGGGGCCCTGGCGACACATCCATTCTCGTCAACTGATCGGGCGCGCTGCGTCCCTCAGGTAACGGATCAGCGGACCAGAGCAGAGTCACCTACCAAAGTCACCTAGGCGTGACATGTCCGACCAGCGCCATCAACACGGTAGTCGGCCGCTCCCCACTTATCGCCAAAGTGGGTGGCCGTCGGGAACCACCACAACCACAACCGCCTCGCTCGGCGCTCGCTCGAGTAGACCTCTCTTCTTCCTCCTCCTCGAAGAAGTCAAGAAACCATATCGTGACGAGGTCAAACGTGTGCTCCTCGTCCTTCCCGCACCTAATCCGTCGCCAATCGGCGCCGCGACTCGTGGGCTATCGATAGGAGGTCGACTCACGCCCCGATCAAGTACACCCGCCATGAGGCGACCAGAATACCGCTGTTGCCCACGAAGAAAGAGTCACGCCAACCTCGTAACCAGGCATGTGGAAGGTGTTGGTCGTATCCCAAAACCTATCCAACAACGCCCTAAGTGCGGAGGCGCGAGTTCACCCGCTTGCCCTGCACCTCCCTCCACTTCTGGACCAAGGGGCCGAAGGCTGTCCCAAGCACTATGTCCCGTTCCTCCTGGGTGAGCCTACCCTCAAACACGTCAAACACCGTCCGAAACCCAGAGAAGGTCCTCATCGAGCCTAATCTGAGCCGACCTTCACCCGGATCGACAAGTGCTCCAAGCGACTAAACCGAGTCACGCCGTCGACCCAGGGCCACCTGCGACCACAAGCGCGGACCGTGAGGGTAGTCAGGCCTCGCGCCCAGCTCGTCAACCATCCCCATGAAAACCTCGGTCGCAGCCTCCAGACTTGCCGCACCTGCATCCTGGGCCGCACCCTCAGCCTCGCCCTCAGCCTCGCCCTCAGCCGCACCCTCAGCCTCGCCCTCAGCCTCGCCCTCAGCCTCACCCTCAGCCTCTACCTCAGCCTCAGGATCATCCTGAACCTGCTCCTGAGCATGGCCCTGGCCCGACCCCGGCCACTGGCGGCCGCGATGGCAGCGACCTGGCCCGAGCATCGTCGGCGGCCTGGCGGCGGCGGCCGCGGCAGCCTCAGCAGTCTCAACCTCGACAGCAACCTCAGCCACAGTCTCGTCAGAAGCCCCCTCCTCGTCACTCGAAGACTCCTCCGACTCGGGAGTGTCCTCGTAACGGCTCCGGACCGAGCACGCCCACCCCCCCGCGGACCCGCCCCGGGAGCACCCCCCTCTCCAACCTCCTCAGCAACACCGGCGACCTCAGCCACGTCCCGGTCACCCCCCTCGGCAGCAACACGAGCTCGACGCCTCGGCCTGCTGCTGCCCTCACCAGAAGCCACATCCACCTTGCGCTTCTTCGGCCTCGGGTTCCTCCGACCGCGACCACGACCTCTGCCTCGGCCCCCTCTAGGAGCCACAGGCGTCCCTCCAGCACCGCCACGACCACGCCCCTGCGAAGACCCCGCAGCTACGCTCCGACCTCCACCACGGCCTCCCCCAGGAGCCTCAGACGTCTCCCCAGCAGCGCCACGTCCACGCCTCGAAAGACTGCGGGAGGACACTGGGCACGACCTCGCCACCAACAGGAGACCTCGGCGACCCAAAGAAGCTCCACTCCCGCTAGCGTCACCAGAAGACCGCGTCCGCTCAACGACGGCCTCCTCACGCACCACATTAGCTGAAAAAGCAGGCGATTCGGCAGCAACGTCACGACCCACACCACTAACTGGCGGCTCAGGACCACCACGAGCAAGACCACGTCCCAGGCCACTAAAGAGAACCCAGGCGACGCACCAACAAAGACTAGCACCACTAGCGAAAAGGTCGGAGACTCCACACCAAGACTCAAGCTCACTCCCTGGCGTCGTAGAAGCTCCAGGCGTCTGAGGAAAAGCTCTCAGCAAGTCCGACTGAGACGGACCCTCAGAAGCCTCCAAAGGCGCAGGCATACCTGAAGTAGGAGTATGCTCGTCCCTCGGAACAGTAAAGTCAACGCCGGCCAAAACCCGATCCATGTCACTGGAAGTAGGCGCTGGTGGCCTAGGATCACCTGCACAAGATTCAAAGTCATACTCGTAAAACTAAGCAAAGAAATCATTCTAGAAAGATCAAGACAAAGCAGCAAAAAGCAAGCCATAGGCCCATTTTTTGACAGATAAGGCCAAAACGGAGCAGAAGCACAGGAAACCAAAATCCAGGAGACGTATACGATATGTACGTCCTACTCAGTCAAGTTAAGAGCAAGCACGCACAAAAGCAGCAGAGAATTGGCCAAAACAGCAGAAAGCAGGCCTTTTTAAACCAAAAATAGCGTAAGAGGGAAAACGCTACGTAAAGCGAAACCCACATTTGCTGACACAAGCCCAACCCATAAATCACAATAAGCTCATGCAAAAAATTTCATGCGAAAACGATGTCCCGAACACCTCGACTGAATAGCTTTTACGAAACACCTCCAAACTACAAAAACGACCTTTACTTGACCATAACTCAACCCAAAAAGCCCCCACTTCTCACAAAACAACCCCCTAGCCAACACAGACAACATACATTACCTTACATTCCATTAACGGGGCACGAAAAGCGAGGAAAAGCGACTTTTGGAAACCTAGCCTAAACTACAAAAAACGCTCCAAAACACCTCCAAACAACACATTTCCTACAAAACAAGACCAAAAGTGTACCATACTAGCCATGAAAACACAATACAAAGAATTCGGGCAAGTTTCGGAACCGAAAAATTTCGACCAAAATCGGCCCTTATACCAAAACACACGAAAATTACGGTTTTTCAGGCCGTTTTTCGCACACAAGCCACCCAAACCTATACCCTAGCATACTACAACACTTCCAAAACAACCAAGCCAATCGGGATCGTTTTAAGTAACGAAAACAGAGCACAAGCCCCGACTTAACCCGCTTTCATACGGTTTCACCCCAAACGAACCGTTTTTCGCATGAATTTCAACGAACCGAGCTCACCAACGCGTTATACTGCTAATGGGTAAGCTACACTGAAGTTTTGAGCCATTTTCGAGACGTTTTCAAAAATGACCAAAATACCCCCCGAGTCAAAACGCACGAAAATCGAGGCCACAAGTCGGGTTTTCACGCAACGACAGCAAGACAAGCGAGACGAGCACTATACTAGCCATGACGAACATTTTCAAGCCAAGACAAGAGCTAAACTCGAATCAAACCGACATTTTCGACCCAAACCCTAGAAAACGGTATTTCGAGTTAAAACCGACTCAAACCAAATTCAAAACACGAAAAACCAAGTGAGTTGAGTACGTACCTTGATCCATGACGAATTGTAGGAGTCGGAAAATCGATTTTTGATCAAGAAAATCGCCAAGACGAGTTTTAGAGGTTTTCGATTTAGTTTTTATTTTTCGGATAAAATAAACCAAACCTCTCTCTTTTCCCGTGTTTTAAACAAAAAACGCCAAACAAATTTCTAATCGCCTGTTTACAGGCGATTATATTTTTGTTCTATGGGTTTCAGCTTTGTTTTGGGCTGTTTTCCTCGGCCCATTACACTTTCAACCCGTTTCAAACACAATTTCAACCCAATACCAAAAACACGTAACCTCCTCACGAGACGTTCATAAAAACCTAACCTTTTATGAGAAAAACACGTAACCTCCTCACGAGACGTTCATAAAAACCTAACCTTTTATGAGAAAAACACGTAGCCTCCTCAGGAGACGTTCAAATCCAAAAACACGTAACCTCCTCACGAGACGTTCATAAAAACCTAACCTTTTATGAGAAAAACACGTAACCTCCTCACGAGACGTTCAAATCCAAAAACACGTAACCTCCTCACGAGACGTTCATAAAAACCCAACCTTTTATGAAAAATACAAAAACACGTAACCTCCTCACGAGACGTTCATAAAAACCTAACCTTTTATGAGAAAAACACGTAGCCTCCTCACGAGACGTTCAAATCCAAAAACACGTAACCTCCTCACGAGACGTTCATAAAAACCTAACCTTTTATGAGAAAAACACGTAACCTCCTCACGAGACGTTCATAAAAACCTAACCTTTTATGAGAAAGACACGTAGCCTCCTCACGAGACGTTCATAAAAACCTAACCTTTTATGAGAAAAACACGTAACCTCCTCACGAGACGTTCATAAAAACCTAACCTTTTATGAGAAAAACACGTAACCTCCTCACGAGACGTTCATAAAAACCTAACCTTTTATGAGAAAAACACGTAGCCTCCTCACGAGACGTTCAAATCCAAAAACACGTAACCTCCTCACGAGACGTTCATAAAAACCTAACCTTTTATGAGAAAAACACGTAGCCTCCTCACGAGACGTTCATAAAAACCCAACCCTTTTTATGAGAAATACAGAAACGCGTAACCTCTGCTATGAGACGACCAACAAGAAGCGCAAGCAAAACAAAGGAGCGCAAGCCAGAAGCGCAAGCAAAACAAAGGAGCGCAAGCCAGAAGCGCAAGCAAAGCAAAGGAGCGCAAGCCAGAAGCGCAAGCAAAACAAAGGAGCGCAAGCCAGAAGCGCAAGCAAAGCAAAGGAGCGCAAGCCAGAAGCGCAAGCAAAGCAAAGGAGCGCAAGCCGGCTTAAGCAAAACAAAGGAGCGCAAGCCGGCGCAAGCAAAGCAAAGGAGCGCAAGCCGGCGCAAGCAAAGCAAAGGAGCGCAAGCCGTGGCGCAAAGCAAAGCAAAGGAGCGCAAGCCGGCGCAAGCAAACAAAGGAGCGCAAGCCGGCGCAAGCAAAGCAAAGGAGCGCAAGCCGGCCGCAAAGCAAAGGAGCGCAAGCCGCGCAAAGCAAAGCAAAGGAGCGCAAGCCAGAAGCGCAAGCAAAACAAAGGAGCGCAAGCCAGAAGCGCAAGCAAAGCAAGGAGCACAAACGGAAACACAAGCAAGGCGCCAGCTGGGAGTACTCAGGCCACATGCAGGCTGACATGCCCTTAAACATGTAGGACCGTCATGTCCTTAAAAACATGTCGGCCCTCCTCGCATTTCCCGACGCTAAGTCCTCGTCTCTCCCATAAGACACATGCTTAGCGCTTGGTAGTATCGAGACTGTAATGGTCCGGATACTATCTTTAAGTTTGACTAACGCTTTGTCCGAGCTCAGTCAAACTGGGGGCTCTGTAGATACCCGTATCCGTACCCCCCAAAAACAAACCCGATGATGAAAAGGACTTTCGTACATGCTTTTAAAAGAATCGAAACGGTACAAAAGTGTCTAAAACGTATTAGTCATTTTTAGCGTATTAATTTGGACTTGCATAATCATGAAAGTAAATGTCAATTTTAGTCATCATGAGCGTAACACGAGCACAATATAGGAACGTCTTATTAAGCCAAGCCACATAAACAAATTTCAACTAGCTACAACACGGCCCAAACTTACAAATACGACCCTAAAACGCACACTAACACGACACTCAAAACGGGCCAAAGTGCGTCCCGTGTCACATTTTCAAAAAGTTAGGTTTTATGAAACCATAAAATAATATAACCTAATATTATTTTATTTCAGGCCAAAACCGAAAAACACGACAAAAACCGAAACACGAAAACCGAAATTGGACCAAAATCGAACAAATACTTAACCCTTAAGTAAACCACAAAACATAATCATTACCTAATCAAACCGCCAAAACCAAACGGCGGGATAAGCAGCCCACCAAAACAAAAAACAAATCGCCAGGTGGCAGGCGATTAAAAACTTAAACGCTCACAACAGCGATTAAGTTTTGTTTTGTACCACCGCCTTTTTAATTTTTCTTTAAAAATATCTAACTCAAGCAAACTTATACGCCTGTACACAGGCGATTAAGTTTTGCTATCCCACAGAAACCAGCCAAACTCTATAAATACCAACCCCCTTCATTCATTTTCAAATACCCGGTTTTTAGCACTTACACACTATTCACGAAATCCACTCAAAAATACCGTCTTTACATTTTCGAAAGGTGAACATTTTACCTACTGGGCGTTTGAAACTTCGGATAATGGGGTTACATTAACCCCAAACCCGAGATATTGGCACTAGCGGCCGTATTAAATACGGTTGTAGCCATTCGGATTCATAATCCGTCTAAACCCCGCCAATATCGCATAAATAAACGACTCATTATCACTAAAGCAAACCGACGTCACTTTTATAATTACGCAAGTCCTCATTCATGCATTAAATAACGACTAGAATCACGGATCCAACACTAAATTGTACCGCTTCATAGAGTCTTTTAGCATGTCAAAACTGAGGGTTTTTCACAAATTCTAATACGAGATTGGAAAATAACGTCTATAGTAATAATTTAGTCAATAAATTATTATTTAACGTACATTTCCTATAGCAATATGTCATTATTTTGACAATTTACATTATTTATGCATTTTAATCGAGTCATACTTATTCGCACTTGTACGTAGCGTCATTTTAGCCCAAATATCGAAATTAAGCAAATGTTTTCAAATTAGTAGAGACTACTCTTATGTAGGCTTTTTGATTACGGTTTTCAAAACTTATTTTGTCAAGACTTTCGAAAAGTAACCTCACTCCGAATCCCTTCTCTGGTTTCAAACCTCAGATTGATAGGTATCGACGCACCTTGAAATCCGAGACACTCGTGTCTTGTATTTCAAGACGCGTTGAATAGGTTCCAAATTCCTTTAATATTTGGTGGCGACTCCGAAAATACACTTTCAAAAAGGATTTTCTACTTTTCTTTTTGGTCACAAATTCATGCAATGATCTCCCCCATTTTCCTCAAAACTTCGCACTTTTTCCTGCGAGGCGCATTCCGGCCCGGCGCCCCCGCACGGGGCGAGGTCGGGCGCGCGCAGGGCGTCGATAGGTCTATCACTTTCCCGGTACCTTCAGACTGTTGGAACGTGCACTTCTATTGGTAGTACAGCTTCACATCCATAAACCATTGAGTATGGAGTTTGTCCTGTTGCTCTCTTAGGCGTGGTCCTGTCTGCCCATAGTACTAGTGGCAGTTCTTCAACCCATCTCCCTTGTTTCTCCATCAGCTTCTTCTTGATGCAATTGATCACAATTTTGTTGCTGGACTCAGCTTGTCCATTTGCTTGAGGATATCTTGGTGGAGAGGTCACCAAGTTGATGTTCCACTTTGTACAGAAATCTCTGGTCTTGTTTCCCACGAATGCAAGTCCATTGTCACATACTATTTCTGAGGGGATCCCATACCTGCTGATGATGTTCTTCTTTATGAAAGCAATTACTTCCTTTTCTGTAACCTTTTTGTAAGCATCTGCCTCTATCCATTTGGAAAAATAATCATCATTGCAAGCATGAACACCTTACGCCTGGAGCCATTGGCGGTTGCCAACTAAGTCCATGCCCCATTTCATGAATGGCCATGGTGCTGATATGGAGTGCAGGTTCTGTGCAGGTTGATGTATCTCTGGACCATGCCTTTGACAAGCGTCACACTTTGTGGCATACTGGATGCTATCTGTTTTCATTGTGGGCCAGTAATACCCCATTCGCAAAATTTTGTTGACCATGCTCCTACCACCTGTGTGGTTTCCACAGTGTCCGTCGTGTATTTACGATAGTCTTGTCGGACCTGGTCGGGTTACAAGCGGCCAGTCTGATCGGATTAAAGGACCTTACGAATAGCATGCCTGTATGATTGTGTATCCGACGCCTTGATTACAAGCGCTCGGCCTCGATCTTGTCTGTGGTAGCTTATTACGGACGACCATTCGTAATATGGTTTGGTCCAGCTCACGAGTTACCTGGGCGTGTTCTCGTAGGGTGGCCGTACTTTACGGATTCTTTGGTTCCAGGACGTGTACAATTGGTATACTGTCCAGCGCACCAGGTTCAAATGCTGATCCAATGTTAGCCAAAGCATCCGCCTGCACATTCTGATCTGTAGGGACTTGCTCAACCTCAATGTTAGTAAACTTTGCAAAAAGATTTTTGACTAAATCAAGATATGCAATCATCTTAGAATCTTTAGCGGCGTCACGTCAGATTGATTTGGTTTGCTACCAAAGAAAGAGTCTTGCTTTTCCTTTAGATTCTGGACATTCATGTCCAGACATACATTCAGTCCTGCTATAAGTGCCTCATATTCAGCTTCATTGTTGGTAGTCCTGAATTCACATGATACAGCCTGTACTATCTTGTCCCCCTGTGGCGACTTCAAGACCACACCTAGTCCTGCACTCGATGTTGGTGAACCATCCGTCCCGAGTTCCTGTGTCTGCTGTTTACGGTCGGATGGAAGATCTCCTTTGTTACTGCTCTTCTAGTGTGGGAGTGAAGTCGACCACAAAGTCTCGCTAGAGCTTGAGATTTGATTCTTTGCGGGCTCATAGGATAGATCGTAGGTGCTCAATTTTATCGACCATTTTGACATGCGGCACGAAAGTTCGATCTAGGCGATCGGGTCTCCGGCATCCGTAAGACTCTTACTTATATAATACACCGGATGTTCTTTGTCCCATCCGCTCTCACCAGGATCGCACTTACAGGAGCTTTACATTCTGAGGCAGTGTGGGACCATGACTCCTGGTTGGGCTTGGATAAAAGTGGGGTGATGATAGGTATGCTTTCGTGTCCTGGAATGCTTTCTCATGCTCTGTCCCCGGTTAAGCTGTTTGTTCTTTCTCGAGAAGATCATAGAATGGCTTGCACCTTTGAGAGGACACGGAGATGAATACATTATTTGCTACTCTTCCGGTCGGTTCTGGACAGCATTCGGGTTCTGGGGGGACTGCAAGTTGATTATTGGTGAGATCTGCTCTGGACTAGCCTCTATGCCTCTTTTTGTCACCATATAGCCTAAGAACTTTCTGCGGTGACACCAAAGGTGAATTTAGTAGGGTTTAACTTTATATTATACTTTTCCGTAATCTCAACGCCTTTTCCAGGTCCTGGATGTGATCCTCGGCTTTCTTTGATTTCACCACCATATCATCAATGTAGACCTCCATTGTGTCTCAATCTGGTCCTTGAACATCATGTTCACTGACCTTTGATATGTTGCACTGCATTCTTTAGTCCAAAAGGCATAGCCTTGTAGCAATATATTCCTCTGCGGTCATGAGCGTATGCTCCTGGTCCGGAGGGTGCGTCTGATCTGGTTGAATCCGCTAATTGCATCCATGAATGTCAAGACTTCGCCGTATCTGCGGTGGCGTCCACCATGGCATCTATGTGTGGTAGTGGAAATGAATCTTTTGGGCACGCCTTGTTCAGGTCTGTATAGTCCACGCATACTCTCCACTTGCCATTCTTTTTCTGGACTACAACTACATTTGCCAACCAATCTGGGTACATCACTTCTTTGATCATGTCCATGTCCAGCAATTTCTGTACCTCCTGGTTCACAATCTCATTACGTTCTGGTGCAAACTTCCTGCGTTTCTGTTTCACAGGCTTAAAACTTGGGTCAATATTTAACTTGTGTGTAATAACATCAGAACTTATACCAGTCATATCAAAATGGGACCAGGCAAAACAATGCTCTTTCTTCCTCAGAAAGTCAATTAGAGCAGGTCTGATTACCTCTGGAGCGTCAGAACCAACCAGAACCTTCCTGTCAGGTCTTTCTTCAGCCAAAACAATTTCATCTGTCTCCATGCGTGGGACAGGATTCTCAACAGACCTGACAGGCTGCTTTAATTGCTATGCGAGGGACTTACCTGGACTAGGAGGTTTGGTATCTCTGTAACACTCTGTCTTTGTTTGTTGCTCTCCTCTGACCGTCGCTGTCCCCCACTTTGTTGGTATCTTTATGCACTGGTGGTAGGGGTGTGCAAAAAAAACCGAACCGAAAAACCGAACCGAAAAAACCGAGAACCGCAAGTTTTATAGGTTCGGTGAACCGAACCGTTTCCTCTTAACGGTTCTTCGAACCGAACCGTTAATATTAACGGTTTTCGGTTCGGTTTCGGTTCGGTATTTTTTATTATCGGTTCACCGAACCGAACCGATAAAATTAAAAAAAAAAAAAAAAAAAAAAAAAAAAAAATAATAATAATAATAAAAACTAAAAAGGAGAGTAGGATACCACAAACTTACGACACACAACTCCCACTCTCCCAGACCAAATTGTCTTCTTCCCCAAAACCCTAAATTTATTCCAAATTCCAAATTCCCCATTTTCTTAACACAATCAACAACCCGTCTTCACCTTTCACTCCTCAAGCTTTCAATTCAACTGCTTAAGTTTTGACGTTATAAGTTTTCTTCAGGTAATTTTCATTTTTTTTTTGTATAATAATTGATATGTTTAAAATTGAATTGTTTGTTGTGGTAAACTGGTAATTTTGTGGGTAATTGGGTACTATAATTGATCTAAGTACTCTTATCGATCTAAGTATTCATGATAATTGATTTGTATTGTGTTTTTAGTTTGGATCTTCTTCTGTGTCTGTGACTTGTCTGATACAACTTTCTGTTGGTCTGTAATTGATACAACTTAGCTTTTTCAGTTTCAGAACAGTGTTTTCGGATTACTTTCTGTTGGTCTGTGATTTGTATTGATGTTTCTCTGCGACTGGTCGACTGGTGTGTACTGTGTAACTGTGTATATCTTTTTTGGGTTTTTATTTGAAACCTGCCAATGTTTTTTTTCTCGAGTCTGCATTTGCTCTTTGCTACTGATAATTTTAAAACAGCTTTTACCTTGTATGGTTCTCGGTGTGTTAAAATACATTTTATTGATGTATTGTTTTTGTAGGTTAAATGGAGAGTTTTGTTAACGATAACATTGAAAGCGGTGATAGTGACTCGTTAGTTGAATTGGAAATGCCTGAGAAGAAAAGGAAAAGGTCTAAAACAACTTCATCTACACCCTCAACCAATGTAAGTGGATCAAAAATTAGACAAAAGAGGTCTCTATATTTTGATCATTTTGAAGCCTCTAAGGTGCAAAATAAGTTAAGTTGCAAGTATTGTGCCATTCTTATCACTCATACGTCTGAAAATGGAACAACGGCTTTAAAAACTCATCTTTCAAGGTGTAAAAAGTATCCTGCAAACATTGACAAAAAACAGAAACTCATTGAATTTGAGAGTAAAACCTTTGTGAGTGATAATGGCACTACTGAAGTTGTTAGTGTACCTAAGTTGTGGCAATATGATCATAAAGATAGTAGGAAAAAGTGTGCTAAGATGATCATTGTTGATGAATTACCTTTTGCACATGTTGAGGGTGAAGGATTTCGTGAGTTCTGCATGTCTTTGAATCCGCAATTTATTCCTCCGTCTCGCACTACTGTCACCAGAGATTGTTATGCTCTTTATATTGATGAGAGGGTAAAGTTGAAAGATTTCTTTAGTAAATTGTCTTCTAGGGTATGTCTTACCACTGATACTTGGACTTCTGGCCAAAATCTATGTTACATGGCTTTGACTGCTCACTTTATTGATGACAATTGGAGTTTACATAAAAGAATCATTAACTTTTGCCCTATTGCCGGTCATTCTGGTGAATTCCTTGGTAGGTCTATTGAACAATGTTTGGTAGAATGGAATTTAAAAAGGGTCTTAACTTGTACGGTGGATAATGCTAGTGCTAATGATGTGGCGATTCAATACTTGAAAAGAAGAGTTAACTTTTGGAAAGGAAGTGTGTTAGATGGTAAGTATATGCATATGAGATGCGCTGCACACATACTTAATTTGGTTGTAAAAGATGGTCTTAAAGAGCTTAATATGTCCATTCTTCGAATTCGTAATGCTGTTAGATTCGTGAGGTCTTCACCTGCTAGAGGTACATCATTCAAAGATTCCAAAAAAGAAGTGAACATCACTTGTAAAGGTCTTGTGTCTTTAGATGTTGAAACTAGGTGGAATTCCACCTACTTGATGCTACAATCCGCTTTGAAATATAAAGAGGCATTTGACAATATGAAAAGCAAAGGGGGTGTCTATGTTAGGCACTTGTCTAAACAAAATGGTGTACCGGATGATAGTGATTGGGAGGCCGTGAGAACATTCTTACCATTTCTTGAAATTTTTTATCATGCTACTTTAAAGGTTTCGGGTAGTCTTCACTTGACAAGCAATGTTTATGTGCCGGAAATTGTTGGTGTTGGTAATCTTATAGCTTCTTATTGTGAACATGAGGATGGAAACATTAGATCCATGGCCTCTAAAATGAAGGTGAAGTATGATAAGTATTGGGCGGATATTGATAGTCTTAACATTCTATTGTTTATTGCCGCTATTCTTGATCCAAGACAAAAGTGGGTGTTTGTTGAGTTCATTGTTAAAGATACTTTTGATGAAGAGAACGCTAATGCGTTGTTAATGACAATAAAGAAATGTCTTAAGTCTTTGTTTGAAAGTTATGATACGTCTTCCTCATCAAAGGGGAGTGAAGAAGTTTCATCTAGTTCTACTTCACCATTATCTATGAATGTCAACGAGGGAGCTAAAAAAATGGATGCTCAACAACTTTTGATGAGTAGATTTCAAAAAGAAAAAGGAACTTCCACACTTGTTGAAAGGAAAACCGAGCTAGATAAATATCTTAATGATGTGGCAGAAGACTATGACTCTAGGTTTGATTTATTGGGGTGGTGGAAAGATAGTTCACTAAGAAGATATCCTACACTCGCCAAGATGGCGAAAGATGTGCTTGCTATGCCCGTATCCACCGTTGCTTCTGAGTCGGCATTTAGCACTGGGGGTCGTGTTTTGGATTCGTTTCGCACCTCATTAACCCCAAGAATGGTTGAGGCTTTAATTTGTTGTCAAGATTGGCTTCGTAAGTCTCATGGTCCTCTTATGATAGAGGAAAATCTACTTGAATTGGAAGCTTTGGAAGAAGGTACTTATTTAAGTTTTTGAATTTTCATTTTATATGTTTTATTTTCTTTTGTATTAGTTACGACTGAAAAAAATATAATGTATTGATCATTTCTTTTATCGAATTTTAGAACTCGAAGACTTGACGATTGAACAACCTCAAATCGTGATTGATGAGACGCTAGTGGAGTAGTGGCTATGGATGAAGAAATATGAAGACTGTGAAGTGTGAACAACCTTAGTATGAAGATTGAAGACATGTAGTGTTGCTGACTTGCTGCTTGCTTGCTACTGGACTTATTTTTATGCTTTTTTCTTTTAGACTTTGCTTGGGACTTTTTCATTGTTTTGTAAGATTGTTTGCTTCTGACATTTATTTTCTTTGTTAGTTTTGTGTATTACTCTATTGTTCAACGCAGGTTTTCATTGTGTGACATTGTATTAGTCATGATTAATATATTGTTTTTCATTAAACCGTAAGTATTTTTAAATGTATCATAATCGTCGATTAGATAAAAAAATGTTATTTTAAATTTTAAATGGTGCGAGGTGAACCGTAGAAATGAATATTATTACGTTAAATGATTTTTAAAAATATAAAATAACAAAAAATGTCTACAATTTTTATTTGAATAAACGGTTTTCGGTTAACCGAGTAACCGAACCGTTAACAAAGGGAACCGAACCGAAAAGAACCGTTTTAAACGGTTCGGTTTAGGTTCGCCTTTTGGCCGAACCGAACCGTACACTAACCGATAACATTAACGGTTCGGTGCACCGAACCGTTAATGAACACCCCTAACTGGTGGTACGTTGAAGGTACAGCCTTGAGGTTGTGGATCCAGGGTCGGCCTAGGATTACGTTGTTTGAGGACAGGCAGTCTATCACGCAGAACTTCTCGAAAGAGGTGACTCCTTCCACATAGGTTGGTAGGGTGATCTCTCCCAAGCTGTGCTTTGTCTCTCTCGAACCCTACCAGACGCCTTGGACTTCTTCGTTACATCGGACTCTTTCGGCCCCATAGCTTCTAGCGCCTCCATCATGATGATGTTGGTGAATCGCCTCCATCTACCAGGACTCTTACGACCATGCGAGGTTCCAACGGATCTTGATTACCAGTCCATCGTGGTGTGGCCCATGCACTCCTTGTAGGTCTGACTCATCAAACACAATCTCCTGGGCTGGACCTGCTTGTCCTGCTGGTGGCTGTTGCCTGTTCTCCAGAGCTACACGCTTTGCAGCAGAATATGTTAGTCCACAAATATCTGATCCACCAGAGATGAATTTTACCTCATGGGTTGGTGGTGGTGGTGGAAGATCTCTGGGCTCATCTCGTTCATCTCTGTTCCTCCTGTTCCTGGGCAGGATATCCTTCAGGTGACCATTCTTCAGCAGATGAGCTACTTCCCTCCTGAGAGCTATGCAGTCCTCTGTGGTGTGCCCGATATCAGAATGGTACTCACACCACTTGGTTGTGTCTCGCCTTGGATTTGGCTTCTCACTCGCTTTTGGCCATCTGACTGCTGAGCCCAACTTGTCCAACTTGTTGATCAGGCCTGGAAGATCTACAGAGAAGCAGTACTCTGAAACTGGAGGTGGAACTCTGGGTGCATCGGTCTGTTCATCCACAGCGTTTGCCTCCCTCCTGTTTGGCCTCTGATATGGACCAGGCCTGTTGTTGCTGTGCCTCTGGGTGGTGACTTTTCGTTCAACCACGCCTGGTCACGATATCGTGCCTGAATCGCTGGTCCTCCTCTACCTCGACCGGGCGAGCCTTAGCCTGCACATCCTCAAAAGTAGAACAAGGGTAGCGAGTTAGTTCAACATAAAGATCAGAATCTCTAACCAAACCTTGCCTGAAGGCCTCAATGGCCGTGCCGATGTCACATCTGGGGATGGACACTTTCTCCTTGTTGAAGCGGTGCAGGAAGTCCGCCAGAGACTCGTTCGCTACGGATGACCCAGATGCAGATCAGTCCGCTTCTCCAGCGATGCTCTTGTGGCCCGGATGTTGAAAAGGTTGATCACCCGCAAAGCGACTTGATGGTCTTGGCCGGCAGGTTGATGTACCACCGAGGGCTGGACGGTCAAGGTTGAACCAAAGCTTTGCACATGCAGCCTCTCTCTCTCTTTGGGATAGGAGCGTTGAACATCCTCTGCACATCTTTGTGCAACATGTTCGAGAGGATCTGTCCCATCATAGAGCTTTAGGTTGAGTCTTGAGTACTTCTTTGGCATCTCTACCATTGCAATCTGATCGTCAAAGGGTGAATCAAAGATAGCTCCCTGGTCGCCTCTTGAATGGGTGGTGGAAGTCCTGGAACCTTTCGTACCAACTCGAGAGTTTCTGCATCTCCATCATCATGTATTCCATGACCTGGCCTCGCACTTACTCCCTCTGGTGTCTTTGGTTCACCGCCTCCTCTGCACCATTGTTCTCTTGATCTTCCTCCACATGGAGTGGATCGCCTTTGTACCTTTTGACCTGCAGAAGAGAAAGTAGAAGTCAAGTTGTTTGATCACATCGTAAAATGGTGTACCTGGTGGGATCCTGGATCCTCGAGGCTTTCTTCGCGTGCAGGCTTCCAATCGCTTCCTTAGGGCGCCTCTGCCTCCTTCGCTTTGCCGCCTCGGCCTTGGCATCCTCTCGCCGCTTGGCCTGGCCTGCAATTCCTCCTGGAGTTTGAGCATAGCTTCGTGACCGATCCGCCATCTTTCACGTTGGTTGAACTTGTCTTTGACTTGGAATATTTTGTAGGATTAATAAACTAGTATCCCCACGCAGCGCCAAACTGTTGGGGTGATTTTCTCACGGTTCGTTTAAGTGATTGTGGATCTACTAGTACTATCCTTTAGGTTTAGCTTTATGTTGTTCGTAATTTTGGGATTAGAATGTATAAAAGACCACGAAAATAGAACAAGACACACGATATGGTTACGTGGGAAAAACCCTTAAATGTTAAGGGAAAAACCACGGGCGCCAAGCCAGGAGAGGATCTTCACTAGTTCTGAAATAATGGAGTACGATTGTGCGGACCAACCTGCACGAATACAATATAGGCGTAAAATAAAAGAGTGTTGAATTGCTTGTGGATTGTGTTGAGTATTGAGTAAAAATGAGTGGTGTGTCTTCTGATGTCTCCCTCTTCTGAATTCTCTTGCTTTTATAGTGTCCTTAGGGTCCAACGTTCCTTTCCTTCTTTGTAGCTAACCTCTTCCCTTTTCTTCTCCAGCAGCTCCTAATTCTCTGGCTTCAGTTTCTGTATGCTTGACTTAGTCTTCCAACGACTTCCTCTAGGGTTACTGTCGAGTCTTTGGGCTTTCTTCTTTGATGTTTAATTCTTTTGTTGGGCTTGGCCCATCTTGGCTTTTCCTCTCCTGACCTTTGTTTTGTCTGTCCCGTCTGGTGCTGTCTGTACGTTCCGGTCTTGGCTGTGGATCCTGTACCCGTCTAGGCCTGGCCCAGGGTTCTGGACCAGCCTGGGTTTTTGGTCCCAACATAGTTTGGCCCAAAATATATCAAAGGTCCAATATACTGTACAAACCAAAATATGGCTCAAGCAAAGAAAAAGAGTAAACAAAAAGCCCAAGTAGATTGAAGCTAAACCGGCTCAAGTGGAAACCAACTAGCCCTAACTAAAGAGTCAAACAATAGCCACTATATCTAAGGGAAAGTTCAGAAAAATTAGCAGCACTCCACTCAAAAAGAGACGTTATGGATGAGATGAAATAAGGAGAGCAAATCAAAACAACTTGGTAAAATCTAAGGGAAGACGTTGCAAGCCCAAGAAGACTATAATTATACAGTAGAAAAAACACATCAACAACAACTTTTTTGCGATGGTTGCTGCCTCTACGAATCTATTTTTCCGTTGACCCCGTGCCAGGTCGCGCTATGGAAGTCTCAGCAGGGTGTTCATTCGTCTGATTGATTGCGTGCGATGCTTATCTCGGGGTTGGGTCAGACTATGAACGGAAGGACTTACCGTAGTGTGTTAGGCAATCGGTTGGGTGTTCCGCTTTTCACGGTTTCAAGGCCATGTCTTGCCTTCTCTCGAGTGTTCGCTGCTGATGTTTTTGGTGAGCATACGGTTTCTTATACTGATATTGTAGGTGTTAAGCTCGACATAACCTTATCCGTGACACTTTATTAGACATCTGCCGCATGGCTGACATTTCGGCCGGTAAGGAGGTTGATATCGATCTGGTTGATGGACAGGGCGAATCACTTTGTCCTGCGGACTTCCAACTTTATTCTTGGGATAGGGGACGAGATGTTTGTGTTGACCTAATCAGTTCTTCCCCCTTGACGCAGACTGGATTGGCTGAGTTTGTGTCCAGTCGGGTGTTGTCGATGCTGCTCAACGTAAGTATTCTATGTACAGGGATTTATGCGCAATTGTTGGTTATGGTTTCCTACCCTTCTCTTTCTCTATGCTTGGGGAGCTTGATTCGGATGTTATAGCCTTGGTCAAGCGGATTCTGAAATTCTCTGCATCCCTAATCTAGGGGCTAGTTTGGCCGCATATATTTTTTCTAGACTTAGGACCTGTTCTTTCCAGCTTATTTTCAGCTCATTTTAGTTCAGTTCAACTCACTTCAATTCAAGATAGCCTATCTGGGCCAAGATTCACTCACTTCACTTGATTCGATTGATTCCAAAGACAACTATATTATTTAATTGAACTTCATTAAGTTCAGGAGGAGGAGTAGTAGTAGTAGTAGTAGTAGTAGTAGTAGTAGTAGTAGACCCTTCTCCTTCTCTATGCTTGGGGAGCTTGATTCGGATGTTATAGCCTTGGTCAAGCGGATTCTGAAATTCTCTGCATCCCTAATCTAGGGGCTCGTTTGGCCGCATATATTTTTTCTAGACTTAGGACCTGTTCTTTCCAGCTTATTTTCAGCTCATTTTAGTTCAGTTCAACTCACTTCAATTCTGCCTGGCCTATCTGGGCCAGTCACCACTTCACTTCACTCGCCTATCAAAGACAACTATATTATTTAATTGAACTTCATTAAGTTCAGTAGTAGTAGTAGTAGTAGTAATAATTAATAACAACAACAACAACAACAACAACAACAACAACAACAACAACAACAACAACAACAACAACAACAAAATTAGGCGATTGTGTCTCTATTGATCTTCGATCGTCATGCGCCGGGGACGGCCGGGCTGACCACCATGGTCTAGAGCGGTTTGATCTACTCGCCAATCAACACCAATTGTACAAGATGAAGCTGAGGTTCTTCACAAATTTTTGCCTTCTCCTCTTACTCTTGGCGATTTTCTGGTAACTTCAAACCCTTTAGCTAATTCATCAAGCTCGTCAGTTTCTATGGCTCATGCGGCTTCTAGGGTTCATCCCCCTTCTTCGTCTGTTGTTAATGGTGTTGTCCCTACACCTAAAGTCAATGAAACAGTGGTCGAGAACAAGCAAAAGTTCAGTTAAATTTTGAAGGCTTTTTATAAAGGGATGTAATTAGACTTCATTCCAAGGGTTTCTAAGGATGCTATTATTGAAGTCACTATCTCATTATTGGAAGGCTTGGCCACCTTACAGCAGGAAGTGAAGGCCTTGTAGAAGAAATCCAAAGAAATGTGTGAACTTCGACCAGGAGACAGCCAACCTGAGGAGAGAGATGAACGCCCAGCTGCAGTCCGTAGCGTCTGTAGCCCTGAAGCGCTAGAGCAGGGGAGTTGCACAGGAGGCAGCAGTTCTCCTAGACATGGAGGGTGTCGTCCACAACACGCCCGAGCCCCGAGGACACCACGCATCCCAGTTAACTTTGCTGCGGACGACCTCAACATGCAGTACGTCCCTGATGTGCACCAGAACCCGCAGAGACCCCTAGAGGTGCATCAGACCCTAGAGACGACCAGTCGTGCAGAGGATCCAGCAGGAACCACCTGTCGTAGAGCAGAACCCGCCAGCAGTGCTGCCGAACACCCAGCGCCTAGGTAATGCACTTCCTCCTCATGTTCCAACTCAGGCTAACTACTCCCTTTTGCAGGACAACATCCTTGAAAGGAAGCTGAGCTTGACGTACGAGCAGTGGCAGAACAAAGCTGCCCCAAACAGACGACCACAGCAGAACATTCGAAGAAGTGAAATCCTATCTTGCTGAGCCTCCACCGCTATAAAAACCAACGCAAGGGGAAGATCTCTTGTTGTACTTGTCTGTATCCGAAAGCGCCATCAGTGCACTTGGATCAAAGCTTTTTCTTATTTTTTTATGGACTAACAAAGGGGACTACACACTCTAGCCCCCCCCCCCCCTTTGGCTTTGGCACCGAGCCCGCTTGCCGCCAAGTGGTCTTATTACTTCGGGTACACACCAAATCCGATGACACCGCCAAACTCGCATAAGCAACCGACCCTTTAAAATAAACCAATGGACAATTGAACTTTATTTTAATTGTGTGCATCTTGCACCTTCTTATTTATGCAGTAAAACAACTTAACAATGAATTCGACATTTAACTGAACCGTTCATTAACAAGTTAAGCATGCTAAACTGAGGGTTTTAAACAATCTTTTTGCATATGAATTTGCACTCTTTTACAATCTTTTTCGCACTTGTACGTAGAGATTACATTAGCTCAAATATCATTAAACACGGATTGTTCAAAGATCAGTAGAGGCTATTTTTTTTAATATGTTTTTTTAAAAGGTTTTCATAATACATTAATTGAATGAATCTCTAGGAAAAGTACCCTCACCTCGAATCCGTCTGGTTTCTCAAACCTAGATTTAGGGGTGTCGGCGTGCTCCGAAATCTAGGACGTGTTCTACAGCTTAGGACATGTTAGCAGGTTCCTAGTTACCGCGTTAATTAGGTGGCGACTCCGACACAGTTTTAAAAGTTTTTCTAACTTAATATTTTTAACTTCAAGCGCTCGTATGCAAGACGTCGAGTTGGGTCCCCGCACCCCGGGTTCCACAATTTGGCGACTCCGTTGGGGAATATTTTATTTTTAAAACTAAAAACTAGCGTTTTTTTTTTTTTTTAAAAATAAAGTGGTGAGACTTGAACGCCTAAGAATAATCCAATTTTACATATTTGAGCTATGCATATTCGTTTGTTCGAGTCGGATCCAATTGGAATCCGAACACACACCCCCTCGAGAGGTGGTTCCAATACGCAGGCTTGTCCATTCGATAAAGCACGTACAGGAGTAACATTCTTCCCACCTTTCCACGGCTTGCCGTAAAAGACTATTTCGACCGCCCCAGTGCTCCCTTTAGAAAACCGCACGTTACGACGTGAGGAAATAAAGGGGTTAAGTATCTGTCAAAGCGTACTCGAAATACTTGGAGGTGTACCTACCCTAAGCCAAAATCCCTTGGGTCATACGTACAAGTGCGTGGCTATACACACTGTGGCCTTTTTCAAACGAGCATGTGCATTCATATCTTCGAAAACTCACCTAAACTTTTCAAAGATATAAACGAACCTAAAAACTAACAAGCTAACGCTTTTAAACAAAACTATCGCTGATTTTTTTTGAAATAAACGTTTTTCAAGACCTCCTTTTACAAAATAAGCAAAAATCCGAGCAAGGATTAAAACCCGAGCTCACGGATTCAATCCCTCTAGGTCACACGGCCTAGGCTCCACATTTAACATATTCGACTCGACTTGTTATCCGCTCTCGAGTCGAATCTTTTTCTTTTACACATCCGAACTAGAGCCCACCTTGGCACACCACTGACATCGGTTCGACGGATGCAAAACAAAAACATTTTAACATCGAGACAAGATGCGCGCACGCATTCTCGTCTCAAAAGCCTTCCTTTAGCTTAAAACCTGTAGAAAACCCTCCTTTTTCAAGCTTAAAAGAGTTTTTTTTTTAAAATGAAATGAGCTAAAATAAACACCTAAAATAAATGCATCCTCGACTCAGCTAGCTAAACGCTCTCAAGTCGAATCCTTTTCATGCATCTAGGCTCGAGCTCTCAACGATGAACCGTTAACATGGGCTCGACAGATGCAATGCAAACACATTTTAACATCGAGACGAGATGCGCGCATGCATTCTCGCCTCAAAAGCTTCCTATGCACAACATCGTTCTTAAAGCAACACACTCTCAATTTTTGAAATAAGAAATAAGCCCTTTTAAAAAATCTTCTAATTTTTTTTTACAAAACAAGCAAAACACTCTCATTTTTGAAAAAAGCACTTTTCGAAAATATCCGTGTTTTTACAAAACAAGCAAAACTCTTTCATTTTGAAATAATCGCGTTTCAAAATTTCCTCAACTTCGAAATAAACACTTTTCAAAATTCCGGGTCAAACCAAATAGTCTTTCACTATTTCGATTTGACCCACTAAGCATTCTTTACATATCACTCGGAATAATCATCACATTCCCGAATCTTTTCAAAGCACAAATGGGCTACATGGCCCTTGGCCATCATAACCCATTTATCTCAAAGCATTTTCATAAAGCAAAACCCGAGAATCTCGTCGTATTCTTGGAGACTTCTCATTCTAAGCAGCCCGCGGCCATTCACATTTTGAAATAGCATTTTTCAAAATTTCCGTGTCAAGTCAACTAGTCTATATCTAGTTCGATTCAACCCAATCGCAAATCTCTTCAACCGTCCGGGAATAATCACTACATTCCCGAGACCTCTCAAAAACGTCAATGGGCTACATGTCTCGCGGTCATCGTATGCCAATTTCTAGCAAAATGCTTTCACAAGCCCAAACCCAAGAATTACCTAATATTCTTGTTGGACTTTATGCGGCCCCGGGCTTTCTCAACTTTTCAAATAAAGCACTTTGCGAATCTCATTAGGCCAACCAACCCAAAGTCGGCGCGATTCAATAAACATCATCTTTTACAAGCAAGCAAAACCCGAGAATGGCTAAGCCCAATCTCGTAGTCTTTTCATTGGTTCGAATGGCCCATAACCATTTCGACCCGATTCCTCTCAACCAAAAAGCATGTGGACGTACAAACCTGTCCACATCCTACCTTAGCATCTTTGATCCGATCGACTAGCTTATCGCTATCACGGATTCACTCCAAACAATTCCATAACAATCTCACGATAGGCCCATAATGACACGCGTTAGTTTGGGCCCTTTGGATTCAATCAAAACTCTTTAAACATCGAGTCAGAAACGTGTCAACGAGTGTAACACCCCGTGTTATTTTAACACAATATTATAAAAGAATTTAATTCCTTAAATTAAATTCATCCTTTTTTCTTATAATAAAAATGCGTCTGAAATTTTTTTCGCCAAATAATACTAAATTTTCTAAGTACATATTTAAAAATTTTGAAAAATAAAATATGTTGTATTATCTTTAGAATTCAAAAGAAACACAATTCAAAATTTTATAAAAATCAATACAAAATTTATATCGCCTTTCAAATTTCAAAAAGGTTAAGTTATGTTTACTATTCATAAAAATAAATGTAAAACCTTTTATTCATAAAATTTAATTTCGAACATTTTTTCGTTTTCAAAATAAAAATGGACCCTTCTACTTTTCTCGGCTTTGAAATTCAAGTCAACGATTTCAAACACGCAAATCAAGATCAAGCCATCTTATCCTCTTCCATTTTTACTTACACAAATCCAATTTTTCTTACAAATTTAAATGTATCATCATCATTTTTATTTTTGTATTAAAAATTTAAAGTTTGTACTTAATAATAATACATACATACAAATACGATACTACTACTTTAATATCACCATTTTCATTTCCGTCACTTTTAAATTTTTTCTAAAGTAGTAAATAAAATATTTTAGTCTTAAAATTTTAAAGTAGAAATATTTCGAAAAATCGTCAAACGCGCACACTTTAACTTTTACCGTTTTTGACGCCCGACTTTTTAAGCCCGATTTTTAAACGAAATATTTCGGGAACATCGAGGGGTCAATTTCTATGTCCAAATAGTAATGTAGTCTTAATTGGTTTAATGTGATGATGATGTTTTCTATTTCTTTTAATTAAACTTTATTTAATCAAAAACCTTACTTAACACCTAATTCATTTTCTATCTTATCCTACAAACTTTACAAGTACAAAATCAACACTCTTGGCTCTCCAAAATGCTGTAGCTATGCTCTCCTTATTCTCCCTTTATTTTTCTTTCTTTTTCTTCCAAAAACAAACCAAATAAAAACCTTAATATTATTCTAATATTTCCTTAGTATTACTAGTTAATTAGTGGGTATTAGGAGCTAACTTGCATGGATTATTTGGGTGAAAAGCTTGGGTATTTTGGGTGAAGAAATTTTCCGATCTAAAATTTATTTTAGATCCCCGACGATTAACATCCAATTTAAGGTGACTAGCTATATCTTATATTAGTCTCCTTTAAAATTAATTTGATTTTTATTACTGTATAACTTTATAAGTATGATTTTTATGTGAAAATATGTTAAACATCACTTGTGTACACTTGAATGTTTATGTGATGTACAAATAATGATAATAACTAAATAATCGTTTTACTAGAAATGTGTAGTAATATGATAATATGTTTAGTTAATTTGTTTTCAGCATTTTTAATTATCGCTCATATGATTTTTATGTGTATTTATGTTTTAATTATGTAGTAGTAACATGTAAAAATTATGTTAAATATTAACAATGAGTTTAAAGTGATTAAAAATCGAAAATAAAATTTATGTGTATGTGTAGCTTTCTCACGGCATTTCCTCTTTTTTTTTAATATATTTTCACTTTTAATTTTTGTAAATAATATTTTGTTTTAAGTTAGATTAAATTAATTAGATGTTATCATGTTAAAAAAAATTAATTTAGGAAAATAAATTATAAGTTGTTAAAATTGCAATTGTGTTCTTAACTTTATGTTTGTGTTCTTGGTGTTCATATGTTTGTTCTTGTGATGTTCATCATTCTTGTGCATTTTGATTTCGTTTTATTTTATGTTAGTTATTAATTTTTGTTTATGTTTAGTTATTAGTTTATATATTGTTATTAATATGTTGTAAATCAACATACACTTTTAGAAAAACTTTTAGAAAATTTAACTTTATATTTTAGGTCAAATTTTTAGTTAAATGAAATTTGTAGTAAAATTTCATTTTAGTTTAAATCGTTTTAGTATAATTAGAATAATTAGAATATAAAAACTTTAAGCTAAAAACCGATAAAAATTGAAAAACGAAAAAAATGAATACTACTACATTAGCCACGGCATTAGGCTTCTTTTTGGGGTTAAAATTTGTTTTTATCACTTTTTAGTTTATTGTTAAAATAATTTAATTAGTAGTTAATAAGTTGAATTAAGAATTTAAAAAGAAATAAAAGAATTATAATACATATACATACCACACGACATTACCAATTAAAATGGACCAAATTTAATCAAAATGAAAATATCACTAAGTCAGTAAAGTTTAATAGTTAGTAGAATTGAAATTGGGTATAAATCGATTTAGTTATAATTGAAATATTATAAACCGATAAAAAGAGTAGCCGTTATAAAAATGAATTAAATGGGTGCTCTTTGCCTTTGCAAATTGAATTTGTTTGGACTTGGACATACGGACTAAAATGAACCATCCACGACACTATTATTATAAAAAATGATAATCGCTAAATTTAGTAAGTAGATGACTAAATTTAACTAGATCGCATTTTTAAAATAAATATCATTATCACTTTTTACAAACCAAACTTAGCGACTTCAAAACTAGATTTTTAAACTTAGCAACTAAATTATGATTTTAGACTTAGAAAATATTTAGATATTTTACAACCTAGTAACTAAGTTAAATCATGAATAGTTGCTGAGATGAATAATGTAGATGAATAGTGACTGAAGTGAATAGTGACCGATGAATAGTGACTGTGATAAATAGTGACAAGTGAATAGTGATTGATGAATCGTAACCTAAATGAATAGTGTCGATGAATAGTAAACCGGGACGAAACTTGTTAAGCAAGTAACGTCCCAAATTTCAAGACGGTGAATAGTACCCGGGACGAAACTTGTTAAACAAGTAATGTCCCAAAACTTATTTTAATGGAATTTGAGGTAACTTGTTGAACAAGTTATCTTTTCAAATCCCGAGACGTGAATAGTGAAAAATTCACTAAACTTGTAAACAAGTTACGTCTCAAAATTCAAAGATATTTCAAATTTCAAAATTTGAAATATTGTAAATAATTGAAAATTTACTAAGTATAGAAAATTGAAAATGAATAATGTTGGGACCAAAAACCCAGGCTGGTCCAGAACCCTGGGCCAGGCCTAGACGGGTGCAGGATCCACAGTCCGGACTTAACGTCTGAGATGACACCAGACAGGACAGACAAAACAAAGGTGCAGGCCAGGAGAGGAAAAGTCAAGATGGGCCAAGCCCAACAAAAAGAGTCAAACATCAAAAAGGAAAGCCCAAGGACGCAGCAGTAACCCTAAAAGAGACGTTGGAAGACTTGGTCAAGAAACAAAACTGAAGCCTAAGAGATAGGAGCTGCTGGAGAAGAAAGGGGGAGAAGTTACCTACAAAGGAGGAGCCGAACGTTGGACCCAAGGGCATTATAAAAGGAGCAGAATTCAGAGGGATCATTCATTCATTATCATACAACGCAAGCACACAATACTCTACGCAATTCTCAAGCATCCAACCACTTTATATTTTTTACGATAATATAGTTTTCTGTACCAGTTGGTCCAGGCTCTGTACCCATTATTTCAGAACTAGTGAAGATCCTCTCCTGGCTTGGCGCCCGTGGTTTTTCCCTTAACATTTAAGGGTTTTTCCCACGTAACATATCGTGTGTCTTGTTCCATTTTTCATTGTTTTTCTTTACGTTACAACTCAATAATCACAATCACAATTAAAGGATAGTACTAGTAAACCCAAAATCATTTAATCGAACCGTGTGAGAAAATCACCCCGAACAGTTTGGCGCCGTCTGTGGGGATACTAGTTTATTAATCCTACAAAATATTCCAAGTCAGCACGAGTTCAACCAACGTGAAAGATGGCAGATCCCAGTGCAGAAGCTATGCTCAAACTCCAGGAGGAATTGCGGCCAGGCCAAGCGGCGAGAGGATGCCAAGGCTGAAGCAACAAGACTGAAGGAGGCTGAGGCTGCCCTGAAGAAGCAGTTGGAGGCCTCTGCACAGAAAAAAGCCTCAGGATCCAGGATCCCACCAGGTACACCATTTTCTGATGTAATCAAACAACTTGACTTCTCTACTTTCTCTTCTGCAGGGTCAAAAGGTACAAAAGGCGATCCACTCCATGAGGAGAAAGATCAAGAGAACAATGGCGCAGGAGGAGGCGGGGAACCAAAGACACGAGAGGAGTAAGTGCGAGCCAGGTCATGGAATACATGATGATGGAGATGCGAAACTCTCGAAGTTAGTACGAAAGGTTCCAGGACTTCCACCACCCATTGAAGAAGCGACACCAGGAGCTATCTTTGATTCACCCTTTGACGACTGCATTGCAATGGTGGAGATGCCAAAGAAGGACTCAGCACCCAACCTAAAGCTCTATGATGGGACAGCAGATCCTCCAGAACATGTTGCACAGTACAGGCAGATGATGTTCAACGTCCCTATCCCTGAGAGAAGAGAGGCCTGCATGTGCAAAAGCTTTGGTTCAACCTTGGTGGTCCACCCTCGGTGGTACATCAACCCGCCGGTCAAGACCATCAAGTCGCTGCGGGTGATCAACCTTTTTCAACATCCGATTCGCGATGGCAGATTGTTGGAGAAGCGGACCCGGTGACTCTGCATGCGGGTCATCCGAGCGAACGAGTCTCTAAGGGACTTCCTGCACCGCTTCAACAAGGAGAAAGTGTCCATCCCCATATGTGACATCGGCACGGCCATTGAGGCCTTCAGGCAAGGTTTGGTTAGAGATTCTGATCTTTATATTGAACTAACTCGCTACCCTTATTCTACTTTTGAGGATGTGCAGGCTAAGGCTCTGGCCCAGATCAGGGTAGAGGAGGACCAGTGATTCAGTGGCACGATATCGAGGACGAGCGGTGAGCGAAAAGTCACCACCCAAAGGCACAGCAACAACAGGCCTGGTCCATATCAGAGGCCAAACAGGAGGGAAGCAAACGCTGTGGATGAACAGACCGATGCACCCAGAGTTCCACCTCCGCCAGAGCATCGCTTCTGCAGAGACCTTCCAGGACTGACCCACAAGAGGGACAAGCTAGGACCAGCAGTCAGATGGCCAAACGCGAGTGAGAAGCCAAATCCAAGGCGAGACACAACCAAGTGGTGTGAGTACCATTCTGATATTGGGCACACCACAGAGGACTGCATAGCTCTCAGGAGGGAAGTAGCTCATCTGCTAAAGAATGGTCACTT
This sequence comes from Dianthus caryophyllus, assembly GCA_023091065.1. Classification (NCBI taxonomy): domain Eukaryota; kingdom Viridiplantae; phylum Streptophyta; class Magnoliopsida; order Caryophyllales; family Caryophyllaceae; genus Dianthus; species Dianthus caryophyllus. The sequence continues at coordinate 15,032,142 of CM041527.1, read as the reverse complement.
GAAGGATATCCTGCCCAGGAACAGGAGGAACAGAGATGAACGAGATGAGCCCAGAGATCTTCCACCACCACCACCAACCCATGAGGTAAAATTCATCTCTGGTGGATCAGATATTTGTGGACTAACATATTCTGCTGCAAAGCGTGTAGCTCTGGAGAACAGTGCGACCACCGGCGGAGACAAGCGAGTCGGCCAGGAGATTGTGTTTGATGAGTCAGACCTACAAGGAGTGCATGGGCCACACCACGATGGACTGGTGATCAAGATCCAGATTGGAACCTGCATGGTCAGAAGGATCCTGGTAGATGGAGGCAGTTCAGTCAACATCATCATGATGGAGGCGCTGGAAGCTATGGGGCTGAAAGAGTCTGATGTAACGAAGAAGTCGGCGTCTGGTAGGGTTGATGGAAAGACAAAGCACAGCTTGGGAGAGATCACCCTGCCAACCTATGTGGAAGGAGTCACCTCTTTCGAAAAGTTCTGCGTAATAGACTGCCTATCCTCATACAACGTGATCCTAGGGCGACCCTGGATCCACAACCTCAAGGCTGTACCTTCAATGTACCACCAGTGCATCAAGATCCCAACTAAGTGGGGACAAAGCGATCGAGAGAAGCGGCCAGAGCGCAGAGATATTCTGAAACGACCACGAAACCTTCGCCCGTAAGTCCCTCGCATAACAATTAAAGCAGCCTGTCAGGTCTGTTGAGAATCCTGTCCCACGCATGGAGACAGATGAAATTGTTTTGGCTGAAGAAAGACCTGACAGGAAGGTTCTGGTTGGTTCTAACGCTCCAGAGGTAATCAGACCTGCTCTAATTGACTTTCTGAGGAAGAAAGAGCATTGTTTCGCTTGGTCCCATTTTGATATGACTGGTATAAGTTCTGATGTTATTACACACAAGTTAAATATTGACCCAAGTTTTAAGCTGTGAAAGCGTAAGCGAGGAAGTTTGCACCAGAACGTAATGAGATTGTGAACCAGGAAGTACAGAAACTGCTGGACATGGACATGATCAAAGAAGTGATGTACCCAGATTGGTTGGCAAATGTAGTTGTAGTCCAGAAAAAGAATGGCAAGTGGAGAGTATGCGTGGACTATACGGACCTGAACAAGGCCTGCCCAAAGGATTCATTTCCACTACCACACATAGATGCTATGGTAGATGCCACTGCAGGACATGAGGTGCTGACATTCATGGATGCAGCTAGCGGATTCAATCAGATCAGGATGCACCCTCCAGACCAGGAGCATACAGCGTTCATGACCAGCAGAGGAATATATTGCTACAAGGCAATGCCTTTTGGACTAAAGAATGCAGGTGCAACATATCAAAGGCTGGTGAACATGATGTTCAAGGACCAGATTGGAGACACAATGGAGGTCTACATTGATGATATGGTGGTGAAATCAAAGAAAGATGAGGATCACATCAAGGACCTGGAAAAGGCGTTCGAGATTCTAAAAGTATAATATGAAGTTAAACCCTACTAAATGCACTTTTGGCGTCACTGCAGGAAAATTCTTAGGTTACATGGTGACAAAAAGAGGCATAGAGGCTAGTCCAGAGCAGATCTCAGCAATAATCAACTTGCAGTCCCCCAGAACCCGAAAGATGTCCAGAAACTGACTGGAAGAGTAGCAGCGCTGAACAGATTCATCTCCAGGTCTTCTGAAAGGTGCAAGCCATTCTATGATCTTCTGAGAAAGAACAGCGATTCAAGCGGGGGCGAGCATGAGAAAGCATTCCAGGACCTGAAGCATACCTATCATCAGCCCCACTTTTATCCAAGCCTGAACCAGGGGAGTCACTGGTCCTGCATACCTATCCGTAACGAAAGCTTCGTGGCGCGATCTGGTGAGAGAGCGGATGGACAAAGAACATCCGGTGTATTATGTAAGTAAGAGTCTTCTGGATGCTGAGACCCGGTATTCTGTATTGGAAAAATTTGTTTTGGCTTTAACAGTTGCTTGTACCAAGTTACGCCCTTATTTTGAGGCGCATCATATTATTATTCGTACTAATGTTCCTGTGAGATCAGTACTGTCTAGACCAGAACTTTCAGGTCGTATGTCAAAATGGTCAGTAAAGTTGAGCACCTATGATCTATCCTATGAGCCCAGAACAGCAATCAAGTCCCAAGCTCTGGCAGACTTTGTGGCTGACTTCACTCCCACACTAGAAGAACAAGTGACAAATGAAATCTTCCATCTGGACCAGAAACAGCAAACCTGGGGACTCTGGACAGATGGCTCAGCCAATATCAGGGGTACTGGACTAGGTGTGGTCCTGAAGTCGCCACAGGGGGACAAGATAGTACAGGCTGTATCCTGTGAGTTCAGGACTACCAACAATGAAGCTGAGTATGAGGCACTGATAGCAGGACTGAATGTGTGTCTAGACATGAGGGTCCAGAATCTAAAGGTAAAAATAGACTCTTTGCTGGTAGCAAACCAAATCAACGGTACGTACGCTGCTAAAGATTCTAAGATGATTGCATATCTTGATTTAGTCAAAAATCTTTTTGCAAAGTTTACTAACATTGAGGTTGAGCAAGTCCCTAGAGATCCTGGAGCGGCGATCCGAGAAAGTGCGGCCGATCTGCGAGAATCTGATCAAGCAACCCAGACCTGGACCAAACCGTACTATGAGTGGCTAGTCCAGGGCAAGTTACCACAGGACAAGATTGAGGCAAGAGCATTCAGAATCAAGGCGTCCAGGTATACTATCATACAAGGCCTACTATTCAGAAGGTCCTTGGCCAGTGTACTGCTGCATAGAGCACGACCAGGTCAGGCGATCTTGTCAGAAGTACACGATGGACACTGTGGAAACCACACAGGTGGTAGAAGCATGGTCAACAAAATCTTGCGGATGGGCTACTACTGGCCCACAATGAAAACAGATAGCATCCAGTATGCCACAAAGTGTGACGCCTGTCAAAGGCGTGGTCCAGAGATACATCAACCTGCACAGAACCTGCTCAATATCTGCACCATGGCCATTTATGAAATGGGGCATGGACTTAGTTGGCAAACTACCAATGGCTCCAGGACAGAAAGTGTTCATGCTTGCAATGACAGACTACTTCTCCAAGTGGATAGAGGCAGATGCTTACAAAAATGTCACGAGAAAGGAAGTAATTGCTTTCATAAAGAAGAACATCATCGGCGGGTATGGGATCCTCGGAAATAGTATGTGACAATGGACTTGCATTCGTGGGAAACAAGACCGTAGATTTACGTACAAAGTGGAACATCAACTTGGTGACCTCTCCACCAAGATATCCTCAAGCAAATGGACAAGCCGAGTCCAAAGAACAAAATTGTGATCAATTGCATCAAGAAGAAGGCGATGGAGAAACAAGGGAGATGGGTTGAAGAAGCGCCACTAGTACTATGGGCGCACAGGACCACGCCTAAGAGAAGCAGGACAAACTCCATACTCAATGGTTTATGGATGTGAAGGTGTACTACCAATAGAAGTGCACGTTCCAACGATCGGTATGGACTCAATACATTTTACGAAAATAATGAACTACTGTGACGGCTGGACACGGCCAGGAGCTCGAGGACTTAGCGGCGATAAGGTTGGCGGCATACCAGCGATCGGTGGCGAAGTTACAACAAGAATGTGAGAATCACGGATGTTGGGGCGGAGATGCGGTCACGAGAAAGGTATTTCAGAACACAAAAGACAAGGCTGCAGGCAAGTTAGCCCCAACCTGGGAAGGCCCATACCTTATTGATTCAGCAACAGGGAAAGGCTCTTACAGACTACAAACTCTGGAAGGAGACATGATCCCAAGACCTTGGAACACACTCCACCTCAAGCTCTATCACATGTAAAGTGTCCTGGACCAAGATATCTGGTAATCCACAAAACTCAAAACTTTTCCTTTACAAATTATCCAATGCAACTGTACTGACTTGAGCGTCGGAGGGCCGTTGGCTAACGCCAACGGTCAAGCCCTGACCCTATTTTTGTGCAGACAAAGCAGAACAGAAATCTGGTCCAGCCCAGAACCAAAGACAAATGCAAAGACAAAGACAAAATCTTGGGCTCCAGCCCCAGTACGACTGCAACAACGGGACAGGGAGTAATGTCCGTTAAGGGAGCCCCAAAGTGTAAGTCGCCTAAATTATCAAACGCATGCATGCTACTAGACAGATTCACAACAAATTATATGCGCATCATAACAAAAAGCATAACAGAACATAACATAAGCAAAACATAACCTAACATAGCTTAGCATATAGCACAGGGATGGACAGCACAGGATTCATCGGATTCATCCGAGTATGTTTCCCTGGGGAAGACCTTGAGTGAGAACTTTCTCATTACGTCCTCTGCACTCTTGTACTTGAGCACCTGCGCTGGCGCACAAAATGGTGAAATTTGTTGTGCTCAGGTTTGTATCTTTTCCTGGCTTTTGTTTTTGTTCGTAGATACTTTGATATGGTTACGATTTTACGCCGTTCGTACCTGTAGCTGCTACTCATGTCTGCCAGTCTTGGTTCCACGGTGCCCGTCTTGGAGAGTGGTAGGAACAAAGCCGAGGCTGAAAATGAGGTGCTGCGCTCTTCCCTCGAGATTGCCAAGAAGGAGCTTGAGAGTGTGAATCATCACTGCGAAAAGATGGCTGCTTTGGACAAGGCGAACTTCAAAAGGATCAGGCAGCAGGATAAACACATTGGTGAGTTGACCAAGGAGCTGGAGGATCTGAGGGAGGCGGTCAAAGGACATAATGCAGTGGTGAGGGACCTGAGTATCTTCCACACACTTCGTACCAGGATCGAGATGATGAATGCCAGTTCTGAAGCCCGCGCTGGCTGGGATCTTTCCGCGGAGATTACCACCTTCAAACAATTGTTCCCTGATGAAGCTGTCCCAGAGCAGGCTGAGGTCACTTCGGCTGTACAGCCTGGTGCTGGAGTAACCTCTGGTCCAAGCGTTGGGGCTGATGAGACTGGTCCTTCCCGTGTTGATCCTACAGAAGAGCATGCTGAGAAGACCGGTGAGTCCGAAGACCGGTGAGTCCGATGAATGAATCAATTAAACTCTGATTTTGTTGTTGGTTTTTGAACGAACATTAAATTTTGCCAGGGGGGAATGTCCCCTGTGTTTATTTGGCCTGTAAGTATTTAAACTTTGTCTTTTTGGTTTGAACTTCGTTTCTGAGTTCTGTTCTGACATTTGCATCCATGTGCTGGCATGGGTGGCTTGGTTCTGACTCTTTTGCTATATGCTAAGCTATGTTAGGTTATGTTTTGCTTATGTTATGTTCTGTTATGCTTTTTGTTATGATGCGCATATAATTTGTTGTGAATCTGTCTAGTAGCATGCATGCGTTTGATAATTTAGGCGACTTACACTTTGGGGCTCCCTTAACGGACATTACTCCCTGTCCCGTTGTTGCAGTCGTACTGGGGCTGGAGCCCAAGATTTTGTCTTTGTCTTTGCATTTGTCTTTGGTTCTGGGCTGGACCAGATTTCTGTTCTGCTTTGTCTGCACAAAAATAGGGTCAGGGCTTGACCGTTGGCGTTAATAGCGACCTCCGACGCCAAGTCGATCTGATTGCATTGGATAATTTGTAAAGGAAAAGTTTTGAGTTTTGTGGATTACGGATATCTTGGTCGGGACACTTTACATGTGATAGAGCTTGAGGTGGAGTGTGTTCCAAGGTCTTGGGATCATGTCTCCTTCCAGAGTTTGTAGTCTGTAAGAGCCTTTCCCTGTTGCTGAATCAATAAGGTATGGGCCTTCCCAGGTTGGGGCTAACTTGCCTGCAGCCTTGTCTTTTGTGTTCTGAAATACCTTTCTCAGGACCAGATCTCCTGTCCTGAACATCCGTATTCTCACATTCTTGTTGTAACTTCTGGCCACTGACTGTTGGTATGCTGCCAACCTTACTGCTGCTAAGTCCCTGAGCTCCTGGCCGTGTGTCGGTATCCTGCAGTAGTTCATTATTTTCAGAAAATGTATTGAGTCCATACCTGACTGTTGGAGCGTGCACTTCTATTGGTAGTACAGCTTCACATCCATAAACCATTGAGTATGGAGTTTGTCCTGTTGCTCTCTTAGGCGTGGTCCTGTCTGCCCATAGTACTAGTGGCAGTTCTTCAACCCATCTCCCTTGTTTCTCCATCAGCTTCTTCTTGATGCAATTGATCACAATTTTGTTGCTGGACTCAGCTTGTCCATTTGCTTGAGGATATCTTGGTGGAGAGGTCACCAAGTTGATGTTCCACTTTGTACAGAAATCTCTGGTCTTGTTTCCCACGAATGCAAGTCCATTGTCACATACTATTTCCGAGGGGATCCCATACCTGCTGATGATGTTCTTCTTTATGAAAGCAATTACTTCCTTTTCTGTGACATTTTTGTAAGCATCTGCCTCTATCCACTTGGAGAAGTAGTCTGTCATTGCAAGCATGAACACTTTCTGTCCTGGAGCCATTGGTAGTTTGCCAACTAAGTCCATGCCCCATTTCATAAATGGCCATGGTGCAGATATTGAGTGCAGGTTCTGTGCAGGTTGATGTATCTCTGGACCACGCCTTTGACAGGCGTCACACTTTGTGGCATACTGGATGCTATCTGTTTTCATTGTGGGCCAGTAGTAGCCCATCCGCAAGATTTTGTTGACCATGCTTCTACCACCTGTGTGGTTTCCACAGTGTCCATCGTGTACCGGCAAGATCTTGTCCTGACCTGGTCAGGCTCTATGCAGCGCAGGTACAGCCCGTTGAAGGACCTTCTGAATAGTAGGCCTTGTATGATAGTATACCTGGACGCCTTGATTCTGAATGCTCTTGCCTCAATCTTGTCCTGTGGTAACTTGCCCTGGACTAGCCACTCATAGTACGGTTTGGTCCAGTGCAGGTTGCTTGGATCAGATTCGCAGATCGGCTGCACTTTACGACGGCTCCAGGATCTCTAGGGACTTGCTCAACCTCAATGTTAGTAAACTTTGCAAAAAGATTTTTGACTAAATCAAGATATGCAATCATCTTAGAATCTTTAGCAGCGTACGTACCGTTGATTTGGTTTGCTACCAGCAAAGAGTCTATTTTTACCTTTAGATTCTGGACCCTCATGTCTAGTCACACATTCGATCCCCGCTATCGCTGCCTCATACTCGCCTTCATTGTTGGTAGTCCTGAACTCACAGGATACACATCTTATCTTGTCCCCTGGCGACTTCAGGACCACACCTAGTCCAGTACCCCTGATATTGGCTGAGGCATCTGTCGAGAGTCCCCAGGTTTGCTGTTTCTGGTCCAGATGGAAGATTTCATTTGTCACTTGTTCTTCTAGTGTGGGAGTGAAGTCAGCCACAAAGTCTGCCAGAGCTTGGGACTTGATCATTGCTCGGGCTCATAGGATAGATCATAGGAGCTCAACTTTACTGTCCATTTTGACATACGACCTGAAAGTTCTGGACTAGACAGTACTGATCTCACAGGAACATTAGTACGAATAATAATATGTTGCGCCTCAAAATAAGGGCGAATTTGGTACAAGCAATCATAAAGCCAAAACAAATTTTTCCAATACGAATACCGGTCTCAAAGATCCGTAAGACTCTTACTTACATAATACACCGGATGTTCTTTGTCCATCCGCTCTCACCAGGATCGCACTTACAGAGCTTTACATTACGGATAGGTACAGACCGGTGACTCCCCTGGTTCAGGCTTGGATAAAAGTGGGGCTGATGATAGGTATGCTTTCAGGTCCTGGAATGCTTTCTCATGCTCTGTCCCCCAGTTGAACTGCTTGTTCTTTCTCAGAAGATCATAGAATGGCTTGCACCTTTCAGAAGACCTGGAGATGAATACATTGCTCGCTACTCTTCCGTCGGTTCTGGACATCTTTCGGGTTCTGGGGGACTGCAAGTTGATTATTGCTGAGATCTGCTCTGGACTAGCCTCTATGCCTCTTTTTGTCACCATGTAACCTAAGAATTTTCCTGCAGTGACGCCAAAAGTGCATTTAGTAGGGTTTAACTTCATATTATACTTTTAGAATCTCGAACGCCTTTTCCAGGTCCTTGATGTGATCCTCATCTTTCTTTGATTTCACCACCATATCATCAATGTAGACCTCCATTGTGTCTCCAATCTGGTCCTTGAACATCATGTTCACCAGCCTTTGATATGTTGCACCTGCATTCTTTAGTCCAAAAGGCATTGCCTTGTAGCAATATATTCCTCTGCTGGTCATGAACGCTGTATGCTCCTGGTCTGGAGGGTGCATCCTGATCTGATTGAATCCGCTAGCTGCATCCATGAATGTCAGCACCTCATGTCCTGCAGTGGCATCTACCATAGCATCTATGTGTGGTAGTGGAAATGAATCCTTTGGGCAGGCCTTGTTCAGGTCCGTATAGTCCACGCATACTCTCCACTTGCCATTCTTTTTCTGGACTACAACTACATTTGCCAACCAGACTGGGGACATCACTTCTTTGATCATGTCCATGTCCGGCTAGTCAGACTTCCTGGTTCACAATCTCATTACGTTCTGGTGCAAACTTCCTGCGTTTCTGTTTCACAGGCTTAAAACTTGGGTCAATATTTAACTTGTGTGTAATAACATCAGAACTTATACCAGTCATATCAAAATGGGACCAAGCGAAACAATGCTCTTTCTTCCTCAGAAAGTCAATTAGAGCAGGTCTGATTACCTCTGGAGCGTTAGAACCAACCAGAACCTTCCTGTCAGGTCTTTCTTCAGCCAAAACAATTTCATCTGTCTCCATGCGTGGGACAGGATTCTCAACAGACCTGACAGGCTGCTTTAATTGTTATGCGAGGGACTTACAGGCGAGAAGGTTTGGTGATTCAGTAACATTCTGTGCGATCTGCTTTCTCTCCTCATTTATTCTTTGTCCCCCACTTAGTTGGGATCTTGATGCACTGGTGGTACATTGAAGGTACAGCCTTGAGGTTGTGGATCCAGGGTCGCCCTAGGATCACGTTGTATGAAGATAGGCAGTCTATTACGCAGAACTTTTCGAAAGAGGTGACTCCTTCCACATAGGTTGGCAGGGTGATCTCTCCCAAGCTGTGCTTTGTCTTTCCACTGAACCCTACCAGGACGCTGGACCTCTTCGTTACATCTGACTCTTTCAGCCCCATAGCTTCCAGCGCCTCCATCATGATGATGTTGACTGAACTGCCTCCATCTACCAGGATCCTTCTGACCATGCAGGTTCCAATCTGGATCTTGATCACAAGTCCATCGTGGTGTGGCCCATGCACTCCTTGTAGGTCTGACTCATCAAACACAATCTCCTGGGCTGGACCTGCTTGTCCTGCTGGTGGCTGTTGCCTGTTCTCCAGAGCTACACGCTTTGCAGCAGAATATGTTAGTCCACAAATATCTGATCCACCAGAGATGAATTTTACCTCATGGGTTGGTGGTGGTGGTGGAAGATCTCTGGGCTCATCTCGTTCATCTCTGTTCCTCCTGTTCCTGGGCAGGATATCCTTCAGGTGACCATTCTTCAGCAGATGAGCTACTTCCCTCCTGAGAGCTATGCAGTCCTCTGTGGTGTGCCCGATATCAGAATGGTACTCATACCACTTGGTTGTGTCTCGCCTTGGATTTGGCTTCTCACTCGCTTTTGGCCATCTGACTGCTGAACCTAGCTTGTCCATCTTGTGGATCAGTCCTGGAAGGTCTACAGAGAAGCAGTACTCTGAAACTGGAGGTGGAACTCTGGGTGCATCGGTCTGTTCATCCACGCTGCTTGCTTCCTCTGTTTGGCCTCTGATATGGACCAGGCCTGTTGTTGCTGTGCCTTTGGGTGGTGACTTTTCGCTCACCGCTCGGTCACGATATCGTGCCTGAATCGCTGGGTCCTCCTCTACCCTGATCTGGGCCAGAGCCTTAGCCTGCACATCCTCAAAAGTAGAACAAGGGTAGCGAGTTAGTTCAACATAAAGATCAGAATCTCTAACCAAACCTTGCCTGAAGGCCTCAATGGCCGTGCCGATGTCACATCTGGGGATGGACACTTTCTCCTTGTTGAAGCGGTGCAGGAAGTCCCTTAGAGACTCGTTCTCGTTCTGGATGACCCGGTACAGATCACTGGTCTGCTTCTCCAACAATCTGCTACTGGCGAACTGGATGTTGAAAAGGTTGATCAGCTCCGCAAAGGACTTGATGGTCTTGACTGGCAGGTTGATGTACCACTGGAGGGCTGGACCAGTCAAGGTTGAACCAAAGCTTTTGCACATGCAGGCCTCTCTCTTCTCTGCTGGGATAGGGACGTTGAACATCATCTGCCTGTACTGTGCAACATGTTCTAGAGGATCTGCTGTCCCATCATAGAGCTTTAGGTTGGGTGCTGAGTACTTCTTTGGCATCTCCACCATTGCAATGCAGTCGTCAAAGGGTGAATCAGCATAGCTCCCTGGTGCTGCCTCTTCAATGGGTGGTGGAAGTCCTGGAACCTTTCGTACCAACTCTGAGAGTTTCTGCATCTCCATCATCATGTATTCCATGACCTGGCCTGCACTTACTCCCTCTGGTGTCTTTGGTTCACCGCCTCCTCCTGCACCATTGTTCTCTTGATCTTCCTCCACATGGAGTGGATCGCCTTTTGTACCTTTTGACCCTGCAGAAGAGAAAGTAGAGAAGTCAAGTTGTTTGATTACATCAGAAAATGGTGTACCTGGTGGGATCCTGGATCCTGAGGCTTTTTTCTGTGCAGAGGCCTCCAACTGCTTCTTCAGGGCAGCCTCAGCCTCCTTCAGTCTTGCAGCCTCTGCCTTGGCATCCTCTGCTGCTTTCTTGGCCTGCTGCAATTCCTCCTGGAGTTTGAGCATAGCTTCTGCACTGGGATCTGCCATCTTTCACGTTGGTTGAACTCGTGCTGACTTGGAATATTTTGTAGGATTAATAAACTAGTATCCCCACAGACGGCGCCAAACTGTTCGGGGTGATTTTCTCACACGGTTCGATTAAATGATTTTGGGTTTACTAGTACTATCCTTTAATTGTGATTGTGATTATTGAGTTGTAACGTAAAGAAAAACAATGAAAAATGGAACAAGACACACGATATGTTACGTGGGAAAAACCCTTAAATGTTAAGGGAAAAACCACGGGCGCCAAGCCAGGAGAGGATCTTCACTAGTTCTGAAATAATGGGTACAGAGCCTGGACCAACTGGTACAGAAAACTATATTATCGTAAAAAATATAAAGTGGTTGGATGCTTGAGAATTGCGTAGAGTATTGTGTGCTTGCGTTGTATGATAATGAATGAATGATCCCTCTGAATTCTGCTCCTTTTATAATGCCCTTGGGTCCAACGTTCGGCTCCTCCTTTGTAGGTAACTTCTCCCCCTTTCTTCTCCAGCAGCTCCTATCTCTTAGGCTTCAGTTTTGTTTCTTGACCAAGTCTTCCAACGTCTCTTTTAGGGTTACTGCTGCGTCCTTGGGCTTTCCTTTTTGATGTTTGACTCTTTTTGTTGGGCTTGGCCCATCTTGACTTTTCCTCTCCTGGCCTGCACCTTTGTTTTGTCTCGTCTGCCTGTGCTCAGACGTTTCGTCCTGACCGTGGATCCTCGCACTGCCTAGGCCAGGCCCAGGGTTCTGGACCAGCCTGGGTTTTTGGTCCCAACATTATTCATTTTCAATTTTCTATACTTAGTAAATTTTCAATTATTTACAATATTTCAAATTTTGAAATTTGAAATATCTTTGAATTTTGAGACGTAACTTGTTTACAAGTTTAGTGAATTTTTCACTATTCACGTCTCGGGATTTGAAAAGATAACTTGTTCAACAAGTTACCTCAAATTCCATTAAAATAAGTTTTGGGACATTACTTGTTTAACAAGTTTCGTCCCGGGTACTATTCACCGTCTTGAAATTTGGGACGTTACTTGCTTAACAAGTTTCGTCCCGGTTTACTATTCATCGACACTATTCATTTAGGTTACGATTCATCAATCACTATTCACTTGTCACTATTTATCACAGTCACTATTCATCGGTCACTATTCACTTCAGTCACTATTCATCGGTTACTATTCATCTCAGTCACTATTCATGATTTAACTTAGTTACTAGGTTGTAAAATATCTAAATATTTTCTAAGTCTAAAATCATAATTTAGTTGCTAAGTTTAAAAATCTAGTTTTGAAGTCGCTAAGTTTGGTTTGTAAAAAGTGATAATGATATTTATTTTAAAAATACGATCTAGTTAAATTTAGTCATCTACTTACTAAATTTAGCGATTATCATTTTTTATAATAATAGTGTCGTGGATGGTTCATTTTAGTCCGTATGTCCAAGTCCAACAGTCCAAATTTGCAAAGGCAGTAGCACACGATTTAATTCATTTTTATAACGACTACTCTTTTTATCGGTTTATAATATTTCAATTATAACTAAATCGATTTATACCCAATTTCAATTCTACTAACTATTAAACTTTACTGACTTAGTGATATTTTCATTTTGATTAAATTTGGTCCATTTTAATTGGTAATGTCGTGTGGTATGTATATGTATTATAATTCTTTTATTTCTTTTTAAATTCTTAATTCAACTTATTAACTACTAATTAAATTATTTTAACAATAAACTAAAAAGTGATAAAAACAAATTTTAACCCCAAAAAGAAGCCTAATGCCGTGGCTAATGTAGTAGTATTCATTTTTTTCGTTTTTCAATTTTTATCGGTTTTTAGCTTAAAGTTTTTATATTCTAATTATTCTAATTATACTAAAACGATTTAAACTAAAATGAAATTTTACTACAAATTTCATTTAACTAAAAATTTGACCTAAAATATAAAGTTAAATTTTCTAAAAGTTTTTCTAAAAGTGTATGTTGATTTACAACATATTAATAACAATATATAAACTAATAACTAAACATAAACAAAAATTAATAACTAACATAAAATAAAACGAAATCAAAATGCACAAGAATGATGAACATCACAAGAACAAACATATGAACACCAAGAACACAAACATAAAGTTAAGAACACAATTGCAATTTTAACAACTTATAATTTATTTTCCTAAATTAATTTTTTTTAACATGATAACATCTAATTAATTTAATCTAACTTAAAACAAAATATTATTTACAAAAATTAAAAGTGAAAATATATTAAAAAAGAGGAAATGCAGTGAGAAAGCTACACATACACATAAATTTTATTTTCGATTTTTAATCACTTTAAACTCATTGTTAATTTTTAACATAATTTTTACATGTTACTTCTACATATCTAAAACATAAATACACATAAAAATCATATGAGCGATAATTAAAAATCTTGAAAACAAATTAACTAAACATATTATCATATTACTACACATTTCTAGTAAAACGATTATTTAGTTATTATCATTATTTGTACATCACATAAACATTCAAGTGTACACAAGTGATGTTTAACATATTTTCACATAAAAATCATACTTATAAAGTTATACAGTAATAAAAATCAAATTAATTTTAAAGGAGACTAATATAAGATATAGCTAGTCACCTTAAATTGGATGTTAATCGTCGGGGATCTAAAATAAATTTTAGATCGGAAAATTTCTTCACCCAAAATACCCAAGCTTTTCACCCAAATAATCCATGCAAGTTAGCTCCTAATACCCACTAATTAACTAGTAATACTAAGGAAATATTAGAATAATATTAAGGTTTTTATTTGGTTTGTTTTTGGAAGAAAAAGAAAGAAAAATAAAGGGAGAATAAGGAGAGCATAGCTACAGCATTTTGGAGAGCCAAGAGTGTTGATTTTGTACTTGTAAAGTTTGTAGGATAAGATAGAAAATGAATTAGGTGTTAAGTAAGGTTTTTGATTAAATAAAGTTTAATTAAAAGAAATAGAAAACATCATCATCACATTAAACCAATTAAGACTACATTACTATTTGGACATAGAAATTGACCCCTCGATGTTCCCGAAATATTTCGTTTAAAAATCGGGCTTAAAAAGTCGGGCGTCAAAAACGGTAAAAGTTAAAGTGTGCGCGTTTGACGATTTTTCGAAATATTTCTACTTTAAAATTTTAAGACTAAAATATTTTATTTACTACTTTAGAAAAAATTTAAAAGTGACGGAAATGAAAATGGTGATATTAAAGTAGTAGTATCGTATTTGTATGTATGTATTATTATTAAGTACAAACTTTAAATTTTTAATACAAAAATAAAAATGATGATGATACATTTAAATTTGTAAGAAAAATTGGATTTGTGTAAGTAAAAATGGAAGAGGATAAGATGGCTTGATCTTGATTTGCGTGTTTGAAATCGTTGACTTGAATTTCAAAGCCGAGAAAAGTAGAAGGGTCCATTTTTATTTTGAAAACGAAAAAATGTTCGAAATTAAATTTTATGAATAAAAGGTTTTACATTTATTTTTATGAATAGTAAACATAACTTAACCTTTTTGAAATTTGAAAGGCGATATAAATTTTGTATTGATTTTTATAAAATTTTGAATTGAAATTGTGTGCTTGCGTTGTATGATAATGAATGAATGATCCCTCTGAATTCTGCTCCTTTTATAATGCCCATGGGTCCAACGTTCGGCTCCTCCTTTGTAGGTAACTTCTCCCCCTTTCTTCTCCAGCAGCTCCTATCTCTTAGGCTTCAGTTTTGTTTCTTGACCAAGTCTTCCAACGTCTCTTTTAGGGTTACTGCTGCGTCCTTGGGCTTTCCTTTTTGATGTTTGACTCTTTTTGTTGGGCTTGGCCCATCTTGACTTTTCCTCTCCTCGCCTGCACCTTTGTTTTATGCATCTGTCTGCAGTGTCATGCATGCGTTACAGTCCTGTGGATCCTGCACCCGTCTAGGCCTGGCCCAGGGTTCTGGACCAGCCTGGGTTTTTGGTCCCAGGTAAGTCCCTCGCATAGCAATTAAAGCAGCCTGTCAGGTCTGTTGAGAATCCTGTCCCACGCATGGAGACAGATGAAATTGTTTTGGCTGAAGAAAGACCAGACAGGAAGGTTCTGGTTGGTTCTGACGCTCCAGAGGTAATCAGACCTGCTCTAATTGACTTTCTGAGGAAGAAAGAGCATTGTTTCGCTTGGTCCCATTTTGATATGACTGGTATAAGTTCTGATGTTATTACACACAAGTTAAATATTGACCCAAGTTTTAAGCCTGTGAAACAGAAACGCAGGAAGTTTGCACCAGAACGTAATGAGATTGTGAACCAGGAGGTACAGAAACTGCTGGACATGGACATGATCAAAGAAGTGATGTACCCAGATTGGTTGGCAAATGTAGTTGTAGTCCAGAAAAAGAATGGCAAGTGGAGAGTATGCGTGGACTATACGGACCTGAACAAGGCCTGCCCAAAGGATTCATTTCCACTACCACACATAGATGCGATGGTAGATGCCACTGCAGGACATGAGGTGCTGACATTCATGGATGCAGCTAGCGGATTCAACCAGATCAGGATGCACCCTCCAGGCCAGGAGCATACAAAGATTCATGACGTGAGAGGAATATATTGCTACAAGGCAATGCCTTTTGGACTAAAGAATGCAGGTGCAACATATCAAAGGCTGGTGAACATGATGTTCAAGGACCAGATTGGAGACACAATGGAGGTCTACATTGATGATATGGTGGTGAAATCAAAGAAAGCTGAGGATCACATCCAGGACCTGGAAAAGGCGTTCGAGATTCTGGAAAAGTATAATATGAAGTTAAACCCTACTAAATGCACTTTTGGCGTCACTGCAGGAAAATTCTTAGGTTACATGGTGACAAAAAGAGGCATAGAGGCTAGTCCAGAGCAGATCTCAGCAATAATCAACTTGCAGTCCCCCCAGAACCCGAAAGATGTCCAGAAACTGACTGGAAGAGTAAAATAATGAATGATTCATCTCCGTGTCTTCGAAAAGTGCAAGCCATTCTATGATCTTCTGAGAAAGAACAAGCAGTTCAACTGGGGGACAGAGCATGAGAAAACATTCCAGGACCTGAAAGCATACCTATCATCAGCCCCACTTTTATCCAAGCCTGAACCAGGGGAGTCACTGGTCCTGTACCTATCTGTAACAGAAAGCTCTGTAAGTGCAGTCCTGGTGAGAGAGCCAGATGGACAGCAACATCCGGTGTATTATGTAAGTAAGAGTCTTCTGGATGCTGAGACCAGGTATTCTGTATTGGAAAAATTTGTTTTGGCTTTAACAGTTGCTTGTACCAAGTTACGCCCTTATTTTGAGGCGCATCATATTATTATTCGTACTAATGTTCCTGTGAGATCAGTACTGTCTAGACCAGAACTTTCAGGTCGTATGTCAAAATGGTCAGTAAAGTTGAGCACCTATGATCTATCCTATGAGCCCAGAACAGCAATCAAGTCCCAAGCTCTGGCAGACTTTGTGGCTGACTTCACTCCCACACTAGAAGAACAAGTGACAAAGGAAATCTTCCATCTGGACCAGAAACAGCAAACCTGGGAACTCTGGACAGATGGCTCAGCCAATATCAGGGGTACTGGACTAGGTGTGGTCCTGAAGTCGCCACAGGGGGACAAGATAGTACAGGCTGTATCCTGTGAGTTCAGGACTACCAACAATGAAGCTGAGTATGAGGCACTGATAGCAGGACTGAATGTGTGTCTAGACATGAGGGTCCAGAATCTAAAGGTAAAAATAGACTCTTTGCTGGTAGCAAACCAAATCAACGGTACGTACGCTGCTAAAGATTCTAAGATGATTGCATATCTTGATTTAGTCAAAAATCTTTTGCAAAGTTTACTAACATTGAGGTTGAGCAAGTCCCTAGAGATCAGAATGTACAGGCAGATGCTTTGGCCAACATTGGATCAGCATTTGAACCTCGTGCTCTGGACAGTATACCAATTGTGCACATCCTGGAGCCAGCAGTCCAGAAAGTGCAGCCAGTCCTGCAGAATACAGTCCAAGCAACCCAGACCTGGACCAAACCGTACTATGAGTGGCTAGTCCAGGGCAAGTTACCACAGGACAAGATTGAGGCAAGAGCATTCAGAATCAAGGCGTCCAGGTATACTATCATACAAGGCGTACTATTCAGAAGGTCCTTCAACGGCCGTCAGACTGCCGCATAGAGGACCAGTCGGGGCGATCTTGTCAGAAGTACACGATGGACACTGTGGAAACCACACAGGTGGTAGAAGCATGGTCAACAAAATCTTGCGGATGGGCTACTACTGGCCCACAATGAAAACAGATAGCATCCAGTATGCCACAAAGTGTGACGCATGTCAAAGGCATGGTCCAGAGATACATCAACCTGCACAGAACCTGCACTCAATATCTGCACCATGGCCATTTATGAAATGGGGCATGGACTTAGTTGGCAAACTACCAATGGCTCCAGGACAGAAAGTGTTCATGCTTGCAATGACAGACTACTTCTCCAAATGGATAGAGGCAGATGCTTACAAAAATGTCACAGAAAAGGAAGTAATTGCTTTCATAAAGAAGAACATCATCAGCAGGTATGGGATCCCCTCGGAAATAGTATGTGACAATGGACTTGCATTCGTGGGAAACAAGACCAGAGATTTCTGTACAAAGTGGAACATCAACTTGGTGACCTCTCCACCAAGGTATCCTCAAGCAAATGGACAAGCTGAGTCCAGCAACAAAATTGTGATCAATTGCATCAAGAAGAAGCTGATGGAGAAACAAGGGAGATGGGTTGAAGAACTGCCACTAGTACTATGGGCAGACAGGACCACGCCAAAGAGAGCAACAGGACAAACTCCATACTCGATGGTTTATGGATGTGAAGCTGTACTACCAATAGAAGTGCACGTTCCAACAGTCAGGTATGGACTCAATACATTTTCTGAAAATAATGAACTGCTCTGCGGATGTACCGGATCTGACCCAAGAGCTCGAGAGACTTAGCGGCGATATGACTTTTTGTTTTTGCTTCTCTCTCTAACTCATCTGTTGGGACCAAAAACCCAGGCTGGTCCAGAACCCTGGGCCAGGCCTAGACGGGTGCAGGATCCACATCAGGACTGAACGCATGACAAAGACTGCATGTGATGCACAAACCAAAGGTGCAGGCCAGGAGAGGAAAAGTCAAGATGGGCCAAGCCCAACAAAAAGAGTCAAACATCAAAAAGGAAAGCCCAAGGACGCAGCAGTAACCCTAAAAGAGACGTTGGAAGACTTGGTCAAGAAACAAAACTGAAGCCTAAGAGATAGGAGCTGCTGGAGAAGAAAGGGGGAGAAGTTACCTACAAAGGAGGAGCCGAACGTTGGACCCATGGGCATTATAAAAGGAGCGAGTCGGAGGGATCATTCATTCATTATCATACAACGCAAGCACACAATACTCTACGCAATTCTCAAGCATCCAACCACTTTATATTTTTTACGATAATATAGTTTTCTGTACCAGTTGGTCCAGGCTCTGTACCCATTATTTCAGAACTAGTGAAGATCCTCTCCTGGCTTGGCGCCCGTGGTTTTTCCCTTAACATTTAAGGGTTTTTCCCACGTAACATATCGTGTGTCTTGTTCCATTTTTCATTGTTTTTCTTTACGTTACAACTCAATAATCACAATCACAATTAAAGGATAGTACTAGTAAACCCAAAATCATTTAATCGAACCGTGTGAGAAAATCACCCCGAACAAATAAGTAAATAACTTAAAGTGTTTTGAAAAACACCTAAATAAAATTGAACATACTAATAAACGTATCAATATAGAAATTTAAAAACGTTAATAATTAACAACACTTCAAATAATAAACGAATATGTTATGTGGGCATATGAAACCAAATAAAATACTTAAATGCTTGACGATGAGACTAGGAGAGTCTAGTAACATGTGATATGTAATATCAAATTGTGGAACCCGGGAACCGCGTTCGGGGGACCCAACTC
Source organism: Dianthus caryophyllus (assembly GCA_023091065.1). Taxonomy (NCBI): domain Eukaryota; kingdom Viridiplantae; phylum Streptophyta; class Magnoliopsida; order Caryophyllales; family Caryophyllaceae; genus Dianthus; species Dianthus caryophyllus. Next base: position 15,013,229 of record CM041527.1, on the reverse strand, counting down.
GGCGTCTTGCTTAAGGGCGGATTTTAAAGTTAAAAAAGATTAAGTTGGAAAAACCTTTAAGAACTGTTATGGAGTCGCCACCTAATTATCGCGGAAATTAGGAACCTGCTACCATGTTCTAAGTTAAAAACATGTCCTAAATTTTGGAGCACGCCGACACCCCTAGATCTAAGGCTTGTGAAACCAGATTGGATTCGGGGTGAGGGTACTTTAGAAAAAGAGTTAATTCAAATAATGATTTATGAAAACCTTTTAGAAAAGCCTATGTAAAAATAGCCTCTACTGACCTAGAACAATCCTTGTAAGATGATATTTGAGCTAATGTTATCGCTACGTACAAGTGCGATAAGTTTGTAAAAGAATGCAGATGCAGATGCAAAAAGATTGATTAAAACCCTCAGTTTAGCATGTTTAACTTGTTAACGAATACGGTTCAGTTAAAGGTCGAATTCATTGTTTAAGTTGATTTTAATGCAAAATAAGAAGGTGCAAGATGCATGCAAATAAAATAAAGTTCAATTGTCCATTGGTTTATTTTATAAGGTCGGTTGCTTATGCGACTTTGGCGTGTCATCGGATATGGAGTGTACCCGAAGTAAATAGAACACTTGGATTGCAAGCCTTTGGGTGCCAAAGCCGGCGCAAAAGTGTAGACCCCTTTGTTAGTCCATAGAAAATAAGAAAAAGCTTTGATCCAAGTGGATCGGTACCTACCTTGTCCTGACGCTTCAGATCTGGGCAGAGCTTCGCTTCTTGAACTTAAAAGGAGGATGAATTCAACACGGGATGGTGTGTTGAACTCAAGGATTTGAGTGCTTGAGGCTTTTGTGAATGTGAAAGGGTGTAAGATGTTGTGAATTGTGTTTTCTGAAGAGAAATTGATGTTGAATTGTGTTTTCGAGGTTGGGTATAGGGGTGTATATATACTAAAAACCTCGGAGAAATTAGGAAATCGGGGATAAAAACAGGCCTAGGAACCGCATAGACTTATGCGGTTGCCTGGGAAAACCGCATAGGCTTATGCGGTTTCCTCCCCAAACCGCATAAGCTTATGCGGTTCGAGGGAGTGGTTTTTTGTGTAGTTTCCTAGTTTCGGTTGAATTATATCTTTGAAAGATTACGAGATAATCTCAAACGTGAAGCTCAAGAAAACCCCTAGGATATTTCTGAGATGTTTTGTGATGCTTAGGGCTTTGGAGTGCGGGCCAAAGGCTGGGTTTGGGCTCGGTTTCGGGCCCGAGACCCGGAAAAATGAAAAGGGTGTATTTGCATAGTTTTTGTGAAATAAGGTAAGACGTGAAGCCGTATTTTGTGTAAGAGGGGGCTAAATAGCGGTTTTAGCTACCGGGCCTAAATTTAGGAATTTAGGAATGCTGAATTAGACCTTGTTAATGTAAAAGGACTAATTGTAGTGCAAATGCGAAGCTCATGCCAAATGAAGCAGGACAAGGACCTAGCTAGACTCCAAATGGACAAAATGAACGTTTATTTAAAGCGATGTGAAGCGACCTTAAACATTTTAACATTTAAAACGACTCAAAGTGAATTCGACATTAGTTAGAACCGTTTAAGTCAACGTTAAAGCATGCGTAATAAAAGTCCGTGATACATCACAGGGTTTTGTTTGGGAGGGTACGAATATTGGTATCCACAGAGCCCCCAGTTTGACTGAGCTCGGACTAGAGCGCTAGTCAAACTCCACGACCATATCCGGACCATTACAGTCTCGATACAGTTAGCGGAACGAAGCATGTGTCCATGGGTGAGACGAGGACTTCGAACCGGGCTAAACGGGGAGGGGCGTGCGCATTTTAAGGACTTGGCGGTCCGTGCATGCTATAAGAACTCGCCAACCTTGAATGTCTTCGTCGTGCTTGTTGTCTTTGCGTTGTTGGTGCCTTTGTATATGCTTGGTATCATCGGATGCACAGTCTTTGGTGCTTGTAATGTCTTCGTATTGCATGTGTACTTTGTAAGATGTTTGGGTATGCGTGAGGTGTATAATTGAGTAGGGGTGCTTATGTAGGTGTAGGTGTTGGTCTCGTGAAAGAGCGTCCGTGTAATGCTTGAACTCGCCGAGGAGTGTCTATGTAGGGTGAGTGCTTGGAGTTAGGTGTATATTGCAGAGTGCTTGTGCTTGGGCTCGCCGAGGAGTGTCTATGTAGTTGTGGTTGCATATGATTGCCTTCCGTTGAGGAGAAAATGATGTGATGCTTGTGAAGAGCGCTCGTGCTTCTGCTTCTGTACCGTACATTAAATGCTTAATATACGCGTATGGCGGGCTGTAGGTGACGCCTTGACCCAAGCATAGGACGTACTTGGAGTTGCATTAGAGCTAGGATGAATTAGGAATCGAAAAGTAGGCGTAAAACGAGAAAAAACCGAGAAAAGCCAAGGGCAGGAACCGCATAAGCTTATGCGGTTCATGGGGCAAACCGCATAAGCTTATGCGGTTTCCCCTGAAGGCTGCAGGGGCTATATAAGGCACGAGAGCACCGTATGTTACTCATTTCATCCTTTTTCGGTTTCCATACTCAAAAAAACGTCATTTTTCGATTTCTCAACCGTTTTTGTTCGTTTTTCTTGCGTTGCCTTGCTATGGAACGAGGTATTGCTCCATTTTAACTTGCTTTTACGTTATTTATTGTTGTAATTAGCTAGTTTTGCCTTGAAATGTTGAAAAGACGGGTTTTGAATGAAAACCCGAGTTTTGCTTGAAATTTGCCGTTTGAATGCTTGAAATTGACGTCATTGTGTTGCATTATGCCATGTTAGCATGTATGTGTGAATTGATTGTGATTTAGACCGTCTTTGTGTGAAAAACGTCCAAATTAGGTTTCGGGCCCGAAAACGAACCCGGATTTTCCGACCCGGAATTTCAATTAAACTTCGGTGTAGGATGCCCATAGCGAGTATAGCATGCCTATAGCGTTAGTTTTGCGAAAAAGTCGAGTTAGGGCTTTCAAATCGCCGTCTTAAGTCGTAGTTATACGGAGTAATTAAGGCGAATTGGGGGTTTTTGATCGGAGTGACCAAAATGCAATTGCTTTTAATGGGTTGTTGTTGGGGACTATTATGGCGCGTAGAAACCATAAAGTTGTAGTTTTGAAGTGTAGAGAACGGTTTTCGGCTTAATTATGAATTAGGCCTAAAAAATGCTCTGTAGGGCGTATAATGCAATGTGTTTAAAGGATGTATATGTATTATGTGTGTATTATTTGTGTGTATTTGTGTATGTGTATGCCAAGTTGTATGATTGCATGTATTATAGCTGTATGTATTGGTTGTGTTTGGTTGCAGGGGAAGATTCTAGTCGAGTTACGAGGACGAAATCCCGTAGGAGTGCTAGCTCGAGGACCGAGGGAGCCTCTAGCTCGAGTGGCTTGAGGCGTACGCGTAGCGAGAGGGAAGCCGACCCTCGTGATTTGTCCACGAGACGTGGCGATCCAGGTAGGGTCGTGGGAGGCATGTCCTGTGCACGATCCTGAGGAGGAGGAGGCGGACGCGTTTGCTCAGGAGTTTGTGGGCCAGTGGAGGCCGAGATGCATGTTGCTGAGGAGGCTGAGGAGGTTGCGCCTAGAGCGAGTAGCTCTAGGCCGCGAAAATCACGTGCGAACAGGGCGTTCGCTAAGGGCTGGGATGGCCATAACCTTCTACTTGCTCCGGAGAGACATGTTTCCTATCGAGCGACGATGGGTTGGCAGAAAGGTTCGATGAGGACTTTCTCGGGCGTGTCGTCCGTAATGTGTGTTTTTGAGGAGAAGCTTGCGCCGGGAGCGCAGGCTTGGGTGCTGCGTAGTGCTTTTGGCCCGTTGGTCGGCCATTGGAGGGAGATTGCAAGGGAGAAGCGGGGCCGAACCTGATGTTGATCAGGGCCTTCCTAGACAGGTATTGGGACACCACGACGACGTTCCATATGCCCGGCTTTGAGGCCGGCATTACCTTGTCTGAGTATGCTGTCATGACGGGGCTGCCGTTTGGAGGCCGCGACATGAGTTTTGAGTTTGCGCCGTCCGTTGTGGACGAGGTTGTGACCGACGCGAACGGTGGTGGTTTGGAGGTGATTTGTGAGGGTGCTCCACCTTACACTTTCAAGACGAGCTATATCTTGGAGTACTTTGAGGGGAAGACCGAGTATGGCCCCTCGGAGTGGAGTGACGAGCAGAATGCTCGTATGTGGCTGAGGTGGTTAAATCGGTAGCGTGTGCCGGCGATAAAGGCGAGCGGGCGTCGACATCGGTCCTTATGCATCTCCTGGATTGGAATGCAATTGGGACGTTTGCCTGGGTGACGCCGTCTTTGGGTTTGTGCATTCGTTTCTGCATGGATGCCGTGAGACCGCGGGTCATGGATCGAGGGTCGAGACTGTCCTTAGTCTCGCCTGGATTCTTGATAGAGGTACGTGTTGATTCTGTTTTTGTTTCGGGTGCATTGTTGTTTGTTTTTGTTGTCTTTGTCTTTGTCGTCTTTGCCTTTGTGTCTTTGTAACGTGTTTTTGTTTCTTGAGTGTGCAGTCATGGATTCTTAGCCATTTTCCTTTTCTGCCCCCCCCGCATGCTCTGACGATCGTGAAGGAGTATCCGTGATGCGTGCCAGAACGCGTGTAACCGTGCTGCGTTTAACTGGTCGTATGACGAGATTCGGGATCGCCTGAACCGGATGCGGTTTGATGAGGTTCGTGCTTGAACCATTTTAGATAGAGTGTACTTAAAATGATTGTATTGTATTTGTGTTTGTGAGTGTTTATCTTGTCTTTGTTTGTAGTTCGTGCCGTTCCCGTGGGGCCAGTACAGGGATATTCCTGAGGGCGTTGGAGCTAGGTTTGCGGTCACGAGAGACCAGCGCTACTGGCGACGCCGTATGGGCGGTTTGGTACCTTGAGAGCGTTTGGTCTTTCAGGCGGGGTGGCGGCTCGGTGGTGCTGAAGGATCCGCCGAGGGTCCTGTTTGAGCGAGGGGTTTCTGCTCAGGATCGGGTGGCGCTGTACGGGGAAGGAGAGTCGGTGAGTCTTCTCTGTCCTGGGGAAGACTATGGCCAGTTTGCTGAGTCTCGGCTTGCTTGTGGGCCGATTGAGGTATGCTTGCTTCTTTTGAGGGTGCGTAAGGTAATTTTTGCGAAAAATTTCCCTGACGTGTGCGTTTTGAAATTGTTTTGTAGGAATTTGATCCGGAGATGGCGGAGCAGCCTGGTGATTTCCCTACCACCGTTGAGTACGACGAGTCGGGTGTGCGTCGTACTTTCACTTTGCCGACGTACTTGCCGGTGACCACTGACGCGGGCATGGACAGCTGGACGGGCAGGGTGAAGAAGGTATGTACTTGTCTTGTATATGTGAGTGAGCCCCCAGTTTGATCGAGGTATGATTTATAGCGATGATCAAACTTGTGAGAGTCGTGTTTTTTGTGGTTACCCCCTCGAGTTTGGCTTAATTTGAGTGAACTTAAGGCAAAGTGGGGTTGACTGCGTTTGTTTTGAAATTTCCCCCCCTAGTTTGACTTAATTTGAGTGAAATTAAGGCAAAATGGAGAAAAATGTGAACTGTTTTTGTGTTGTGTATCACAGGTGGCTAAGGAGGCTCATAAGAAGCTATGGCGGATAGCCAACAGATGGAGGATGGCTTGGGCTGAGCAGGCTGCTCAGTTGTGTCAGAGCCGGGCTGAGACGGCTCAGATTCGGCGTGAGTTTGACGAGTATCGTCGTCGTCATCCCGAGTGAATTTGTGTAATAGAGATTGTATGAACCTTTATGTACATGCCGTTGTATCTTGAACTTTGAACTTGATCGTTGTAGCTTGAACTTGATTGTCGTCGGTAAACCTGTTTGGTAGGCTTATTTGAAAAATGATATGATTCCCGAGTGGGATGCATTGATGTTTATTTTAGATTGTTGAAATGTTTTTTTGCAAAAAGTTCATTTTAAATGTTGAAATGAGCTTGTATGAATGTCGAAAATGTTTGCGTTGACTCGTGGTAAGAATCGTTGTTGCCAAAGTGAAGTGTGATGCTGGTGTATGGGGAACAACTAGAGAATGTCGTAGCTCAAAGTAGGTCGTAGTGTTTTAGGAAAGACGGAATTAGGAAAATTGCGAGAAAACCGGCCCCTTGAACCGCATAGCCTTATGCGGTTCGAGGTTCAAACCGCATAAGCTTATGCGGTTTGGTGGGCAAACCGCATAAGCTTATGCGGTTTGGTGGGCAAACCGCATAAGGCTATGCGGCTTGACGGCTTGGCTTTTAATGCTGAGTTTTCATATTCCGTAAGATGTTTTGTATATAAGGAGGGGGGGTGCGTGCTACAATCCTCATTCACAAATACTTCTCTTCTTCTCTCTTAATACAAGTTTTTGCTCTCATAAACATATTAGGTATATTTGTAAAAGTTTTTTTTTTGTATCCAAGAAAATGGAGGAGCATTTTGACGCTCTTTTGAAGAGGTGGACTTCCTCTTTAAGTTCGGCAATGAAGAAGGCGGTGTATGATGATGGTGCGGGTGTTTTTATTGGCTTTCGCCAAATGAAAGTCGATCTTGACTTCCTTGATGCGTGTTTAGATTATTGGGATCCTAGTTTGCATGTTTTTAGGTTTCCCGGGGGAGAGGTGTGTCCTTTGATGGAGGAGTTCTCGGCCATTGCTGGATGGTCGAAACGGACCACTCCTGTGGTTGTAAGGAGTGAGCTTTGCTACAACGGGGTGTTGCGAAACTTCCTTGGGATGACGAATGCTCATGCTGCAGGTTTGTTTGAGGGAGGCAAGGTAAACATGCTTCTCTTGTGTCAACGATATATGAATAAAGTTGATACTAGTATTTCAAACCGTTCTAGGCGGAGGGCCCTTGCTTTTTGTTTGGTTCATCGTTATGCTTTTGCGGGGTCCATGCCAGATGGAGTGTTCGGAAACGCGAGGTATGCTCGTGTTGTCGAAGAGATGGAGAGGGGATATGATCCTTCTGCGTTGATCCTAGCGAAGACCATACTGGGTTTAGACGACCGTTGTGCTAATCGTCTGAGCTCGTACAGGGGTTGCGCTAGGATTCTCAACGTTTGGCTCATGGAGAGGCTAAGTGTGTATAAAGCTCTTCCTCTTGGAAGTGTTTTCAAGGCTGCGGCCACGACGTCGCGAAAGATGGAGTGGGCTGACCTTCGGGAGCGTTCGCTAAACTACTACCGGGGGTTCGTGAAGGAGAGCACCATTCGTTGGTATGTGTCTTGGTGGGGTATTACGGCGATTACGGCGCCGTCTGTTGTGAATGCGGCTCGTGGGTTGATGTTGTGTGAGTTTGAACGAGGATTGTGGATTCATCCTCTTCGTTTGAAGAGGCAAATCGGGCTTGCTCAGACCATACCCGAGCAGGATACTCAGGTTGGAGGGGTTGTTGTGCTAAACAACCAAATGATCGATGCTTGGATCCGAGGATGGTCGGACCGTGTTACTTGGGCTGTTCCGGAGCATATAGAGTCTAGTCGTGTTACCGACTTCTATACACGGTGGTATCGTTCCAATGATCCTCAGGAACGGGAGAATCAAAGGAGGAGGGAAAAGAATGGGCCAAGGCCCTCCTTGGCGTATGAGGTGGTGCGCGAAAGGAGGGACTATGGTGATCTTTATGCTGTTAGTGCAGATGCTTCTTCTTCGAGACCGGCGCGGGAGAGGCTTGGACCGAAGGTGACCGTTAGGGATCGTCTAGGGTCAAGGATCGAGGAACCCCCAGTCGAGCAGGACGAGGATCCGGTCGAGCCCCCAGGTTTTGAGAGATCTGTCCCTACGTTGAGTTCGAAGATTGTGGCGGAGCGGCCCCTTGAAGATGAAGAGGCTAATCCGAAGCGTCAGAAGAGGACTTGAGTAGTTTGCTTTGTTTTGTTTAGAAAATTTCCTTTATTTAAATACATGTTTTAAATTTGAATAAAATTATTTCTAAATTGCGAAAAATTCTAAATAAAGTAATAAAATAGAACTAATCTGCTTTTGCCTTGTCTCGTTGCTTTCTTTTGCTTATTTTTAAATGTTCTCGACCTTTTTAAGCTTTGAACATTCGTATTTGTTTTAAATCCTCGACCTTTTTAAGCTTTGGACTTGGATTTTTGTTTTGTGTTGACTGTGCTCTTGACTTTTTAAGCTTTGAGCGTGTCTTTTCGTGAATGCAACGCCCTTGACCTTTTTAAGCTTTGGGCATGCGTGCTAAAAAGTTCGGTTGTGCTTTTGATAAGCTGCCTACGTATCCGCGTTTTATATACGGAATCAAACCGGCGTAGTTCGTGTGATTCGGTTGAGCCTTTTGCAAAGCTGCCTACGTATCCACAGTGCGTGGAATCAAACCGAGCGTAGTTCACCCATGCGAGAGTGAGTTTTATTTTGAAATGCATTGCAAAAGTGTTTGTGTTTTAAGGGTAGTATTTCTTGAGTTGATCAAGATTTGTTGGTAATCGGAAGTCCTGACCGTCAAGGTCAGTTAGTTTCACGGCCCCTCCGGGAAGGATTTCCTTGACCAAGTACGGTCCGGCCCAATTGGGTTTGAATTTCCCTCTTGGGTCGACTGGTAATGGTGCTCGGACTGATTTGAGTACTAGGTCACCCACTTTGATGTTTCGTGGCTTGACCCGTTTGTTGTAGGCGCGTTGTAGGCGAGATTGATACATTCGGACTGTACTTAGTGAATGTAACCGTCTTTCGTCTATGAGGATGAGTTGTTCGTATCGTTCGCGTGCCCATTCGGCCTCAGGAATGTCTGCTTCCATGAGAATTCGAAGGGATTGCATTTCGATTTCTACAGGTTGAACGACTTTGTAACAACCCGGTTTTTCGTGACTTAATTAAACTAAGGCGGAAATATTAATTAAGTTCATATATTACTAAAACCAGCTGTCATCGTATTACAACTCATTATACATAATAAGAGTTATAGATAAAACAGAGTTTAATTGATTACATTCTCTCAAAATATAAAATAAGGCCTTCAATCCCCTTGTGTAGATCGTCAATAAAGCCTCTGGTACCTACTGAACGTCTGAATTAAAACTCGATTATGACCCCGCACACGCTAAGCCACATAAAACCCATAGCGGTAAACACATAATAATTAACATATGCTCATGTAATCAAATCAGCGCAAATAAAACATACAATAATGCAATTCATAAAACATAACATATCATAAATCATATAACATAGCAATTGAATCATCAATTTATCTCAATTCATAATCATATAGGCAAATCATTATGATTTCATTCATATTCGGGGTAGTCGACCCTTTTCAATTATATTCATATAGCAACATATACTCGCGAGTCTTGACTACAGAGTGGCTCGTATACTCTCATAGATAATTACCCATATAATCTTCTATCAAAGTGCACTAGTTACTCAGACTCGTACATTAGATCAAACACTAAGTAGCGGACACAACAGCTACCTAATATCGAATACAACATGGATAATCTAAGATGAAACACGACCATAAGCCAACAAACCAGTAAGGATGGAAACATGCAGACCTAATAAGCATCTGCGCATTAGCGTGCCGGTCACATCAACGGACTTTAAATGCTAACGATATCAAGCAGGTAATAAGGAGGATCAGTCCCTTGTCTTTTGTATGCATACACCACCCTATTGGTGCGACTATTACACTACGACAGATTCCCCGGATGGGAATGGCTATTTTCCGTTACCTCATATGGGCCCGTGAACAAATCGATACCCAGGGCGAAAATCACGTTAAATAACGACTAGGAGTGTCATTAAATTACCACTGACAATACTGAGGGTGCCAAGTGTCCCCATATGCGGCTACCTTACCGACCCTGACCCTATAGCGTTTAACATCGCAGACACCCGAGTATTTAACAAGTACTTCATTTTCTCATTTTCTCAATCTCATATTACTTACGTGATAGTTCATATAAATTCGTATCGTCGAACTTGTATAATAAAAAATTTAGTTCTAACAGTTCTTCAGGTAAACGGAAGCACATAGAAAAGTTAATTATTTATTTTGAGTCCGTTCGTAAATTTTAAATATTTTTCACTATTCATCGTATTTACTATTCATCGTATTTACTATTCATCGTATTTACTATTCAACGTATTTTTATACGTATTCGTATTTTCGTATTTCGTATTTGTACGTATTTTTATACGTATGCGTATTTTTATACTTCGTATTTTATTTGTATTTTCATATTTCGTATTTTATTCGTATTTTTATACGTACATATATTCTTATACTTAGTATCTTTTTCTATACTTAGTATTTATTGTTTATTTTCTTTATACTTAGTATTTTTATACTTTATACCTTTTTTTATACTTAGGATATTTTTAGATATAAAACTAAGCTTTTTATTTACTAAGTATAAAATTCTAGTTTTAAAGTCGTTAAGTTCGTTTTGTATTTAGTGATTTGAAAATTCATTTCGGAAGTAAAACTCGTTTTACCTTTAAGTACAGAATTCTAGTTTCAAAGTTGTTAAGTTCATTTTGTACTTAGTGATTTTAAATAATATTTCAAAAATAAAACTCGGTTAAATTTAGTCATATACTTAACTAAACTTTTAGCGGTTTCCATTTTTAGCGAGGTTGTCGTAGTTCATTTTAAATAGTCCGTATATCCAAATCCAAATTGTAGCAAAGGTAGTAACACTCGACATAGTTCATTTTAATACGTGTAACGTTCATTTTTATCGGTTTCGTTGATTCCTTTTTATTAACGATTCATTTTAAAATCTAATATAATCCTAAATACAAATCAAATTTAGTGACTAAGTGACAAATTCATTTTGATCAAAATTGACCCATTTTAAGTGATGATGCCGTGAGCCTTTAATTATTTTTACCAATTATTTCTTTTTGTTTTTATTAACAATTCATTACTTTAACTAATTTAATTACTTAAGTGATAAAAATAAAAAGTGACAAACTTATTTTAAGTCCAAAAACAAGCCTAAAACCGTGGCACACTTAGTACTAATTCATTTTATTTTCGTTTTCTAATTTATCGGTTTTGACTTAAAGTTTTTATATACTAATTATTTAACTTATACTAAAGTGATTTAACTAGTTAACAAATTTCACTAAATATTTTATTTCATTTATGAATAGTGTTTTTACTCACTTTAAATTTCTAACTTTTATATTTTAAAGATTTAGTTTATTTAACTTATATACTTAGTTTTGTATTTACTTACTAGTTAATTAAAACAATAAATAACAACAAACACATAAACATTATAAATCAAACTAAGCTAAATCATCAAGAACACATGAATAAAATAAGAACACATATGCTTTTCTAAAGAACACCTTTAACTCAAATTTTCATATTATCGTTTTATTTTCTCAAATTTTACTAGTATGTCTAATTAATCTAGACTAATCATAATATGTTATTTAGAAAAATTAAAACTAAAAATTGGTCCAAAAATTAAGGGCAAACCGTGTATATTATATATGTTCACTATTTTTATTTTTTTGATTTTTTTATTCTTCTAATTCATTAACTAATTTCCTTTATATTATTTATGTATTTAATAAGAGTGAAAATCATATACAAACATTAACACATATAAGTAAATTACTTCAACCCCAAAAATAACAACAATATTTCAAGAACACACAAGTTTCTTTAAAACATTTAGAAATTCACCACAATTTCATTTTAAGTCCTAAACATAAACTAATTATATTTTCATATCCATTTTATTCATAGTATTTTAAGCATGCAATTTACAAAATTTAAAACGAAAAATTAAACCAAAAAGAAGGGTAATGCCGTGTGGATTTATGGTGTTACACAAATGTTATTTTTCGATTTTTGTCTTCTAATTTAACATATGATTACTAGGTGATAAACAACACAACAAATATAACACATAGCATTTATAGCATGCGATTTACAAAATTTAAACCTAGTGTGCGGGGGCACCTTAATTTATTCGGTATGATTTTTCTAGCAATTATCCGGATCCACTATGTTGTCGAATATGCTTAAATTGATGGCTTCACCTTGCTCCTCGTCTTTGGTTAGAAGTAGTACATAAAAATAAAAATAACAAGTTAGTAATTTATTTTAAAACTAAACTAGTTAAACTAAAAATTAAAGTGTAGTAGTATTTTATATTTAGGTGATGTTTAGTTTTTAAATGATTTTGGTTTATGTTCTTGATTATATACTAATTAAAAGAGGTAGTGATTAACAAAAATAAGTGGTGGAGAGTTTATTTAAGAGCTTAAGGAAATAAAAGAGCAAGAAATAAAAGCTTAAGGAAGAAAAATAAAATGGAGAAAATGAAGTTCTTTAAGGAAAACCAAGGAAGAAGATGAATATTGCTCACTTGTGTTCTTGAAATGATTTTATTTAGAGAGAAAATAACTTAGAGTATTTGGGTTGTGTTTGTGTGTTGTGTAAATAAAAAAAAAAAACGTGTAGTAGTAGTTAGTAGTAGTAGTTGTTGTGACTTGTATATTATGTAGTAGTAGTAGTAATAATAAAGATTAAACTAAAGGCTAAAATAAGTGATGATGAAAGTATGTATGATGGTAAGTGTTAGGTCTTTGTGTAAGAGGAAAGTAAGGCAAGAGTATGCATTTGTGTAAGAGAAGAAATGGAAGAAGATAAGCTAGGACCAAGGGTCCAAAAATTTCGGCCATCATGACCAAGCAAGACCCGATTTTTCGTCTTCGAAATTTTTGATTTGCGCGCACGCGAAAAGTCTCGAAATAAAATATATAGTCTTAAAATAATGCTTAGAAGTAAGATCGAAAATAAAAATGAAAATAAAACTCGAAACGAAATCAAAACAAAAATTGGGTACTAGGTCCTCGCAACTTTGAAATAAAATCTTATTTGATCGAAATACTTATTTTTTTTGTTGAATGTTATCAAATTAAATCATTATACTCAAACGTCAAAAATTTTATCAGTTTAGGCTTAGTGTAACTCATTATTTCGATTTTTAGTGAAAGTGTTAGTTAAATCAAATTGAAATAGTAATTAGTTATTAATATAATATGATTTATTAAATAAAAATCAAAATGATTATATTTTCATTAATGTGATGTTAAGTTTGCTTTTCCAAAAATGTTGATGTTGATTGTTTGATTTTTTTTTTTGATTTGCGTGTTTGAAATTGTTGACCCGAATTTCAGAGATGGGAAAAGTATAAAGGTTCATTTTTATTCAAAAATGAAAAATGTTCGAAATTGAATTTTAGGAATAAAAGGTTTTACATTTATTTTTATGAATAGTAAACATGACTTAGCTATTTTGAAATTTGAAAAGCGATATAAATTTTATGGTTGATTTTTATAAATTTTTGAATTGTGTTTCTTTTTGAATTATGAATATAATACAACATACTTTATTTTTCAAAATTTTTATATTTAGACTTAAGAAATTTAGTATTGTTTAGCGAAAAAAATTCAGTCGCATTTTTATTATAAGGAAAAAGGATGAATTTAATCTAAGGAATTAAATTCTTTTATGAAAATGTGTTTCAAAAACACGGGGTGTTACAATCCTACCCCCTTAAGAAAAGTTTCGTCCCCGAAACTTGAAAAGAGTGGATAACTGCTCAAGGTTAAAACAAGGCAGTTAGAGAGAATATTGAGATTTTACGAATTTGGGTAATAACATTTAGCTTTGTTGGAATGAGATTCTTTGAAAAGCTTGAGTCTTCTATATAATATAGAAACGTTGGGTAGAGTGAAAACATTGGAGAACAAAATCACTTTGTTTTATTAATGAGGTATTTAAATAAATATAGGAATGTTACTAGAATGTTATTTTTGATAAGGACGCGAAAGAGGCTCACAAAAAGGTAGGGCTTAGAAGTTTTGTACGGAATTAAATGAAATTAAAATAATAAGCGTTTTAAGAATAAAACCGTTTATTTAAATTTCAGAATCAAAGTTAACCTTAATATAGGTTGAAATTAAAAGTTTTAAGATCTAATTAAGACGGAGATATGATCAAATTATTATCCTACCCCCTTAAGAAGTTTTAAACGTATATACATAATAATATTATTATTGTTATTTTTATTGATCACATACATAAGATATATAGCCTTAGGGAAAATGGCATTTAGGGGAAATTATGTAAAAGTCGCCGCGATCATAATTAAAATATGAGCTTTAATGAAATTACGAGAATATAGGTTATCGTTGAATGATTAAATAAGATTTTTGAGAATTATGGATAACCTTGTTGATATAGCTCATTTTCTTAAAATCTTTATTATAATGTTATTAGGTGAAACGAAAATGTTATGAATCACATTTAGGGTATGATTCGAATTTTATAATAAGGGGTTATATAAAAAGAAAAAAAAATATATGTGAGTACATTTTGACGAGAGAAAAATTGTAATAGACATGACCAGTTCAAAAGGTATTTTAAAATTTAAAGAAAAGAATGCTGCAGTATCGAATAAAATAAAGGCAGGTACTAAGTTAACCAGAATTTTTACCCGTGATGACATCTACGTCAGGGCAATCCTCGGTGTCTTCGTCAATCTCCGACAAGACGTAAACACGTCCTTGTACCTTAACTGCGGGTAGCGGTCCCGTGTTTACCCTTCTCATTGTCTCTTTCTTTGGGCACGCGTTAGATTTGTGCCCTTCTACCCCGCAGAAGAAACAGGCGATTGGTGATCCGTTGCACTGCTTCCCAGGGTGTAGAGCCTTGTGACAGAAACGACAATCGTCCGCACGTACAATCGGCGGCGGGGCCCTTCCACCGCTTGTAGTCAGTCTCCCCTTGTTCGAGTTGTTGTTGTTGCGGTTGTAAACCGGCTTGTTGAAATTGTTGTTTTGGGAGTTCGGCCTCTGAAAATTCCTTTGTTGGAAGGTCGGCTTCTGAATGAAACTAGGACTTGCCACAGGAGGCGTAAAAATTCTCCTCTTCATTTTCTCCTCAGCCACTCCCTTCTGGATGGAGGCCCAGATACTTGTCGCTTTTTCGTAGGCCTCAGCAAAGTTCTTCTGATTGAACCCGCTCATGTTTATCCTAAGATCGTTAGTCATGCCCCTTACATAACGGGTTGCGAGTTCCTCCTCGTTCGTTAATATTCTAGGAGCAAACTTAGATAGCTCCTGATATTTCTCGGTGTATGCCTGCAGAGACATATCACCCTGCGCCAAGTTCCTAAACTCCTCCTCCTTCTCCCACCTGAGTTCCTCTCCGAAGTATTTGTTCTCCAACAGTAACTTGAATTCACTCCAATTGTAAATCCTCAGGGGAAAAGTGGATCGGATTAAGCGCCACCAGCTGTTGGCCTCTCCCTTCAGGTAGTAAGCTACCACATTCACCTTCTCTGTAGGCGGTGTCTTACTGAGCTCCAACAGCTTCTCCATTTCTTCAATCCATTCAGTCAAGACGGTAGGGTTGACGGAGCCTGAGTATGGTTGAGGTCTATGTTTTGAGAACCTCTCAAACGCGGATTGGTTATTACCGCCACCCTGATATTGGTGGACATTCTGAGCAATCTTCAAGATTGCGTCCTCGAAGCCTCTTCTTCTTGCCTCCTCTTCAATAAATTGTTGGTCGAGGTCATTGTTGGGAATACCGTTTGCAGCCATTCTGAAAAATATTACACTGCGTAAGTTTTGAGTTGTTTCAAGCGAGACGCATTATAAATTGCCATGTAAAAGTCATTACATTAATAATGTGGAAGAGTTTACATCAAAAGTTACAAGGGTTAATAATTCCTTCTCGAAGAAAAGAGCTACGTCGGAAGTTCAGACACAAAGTTTAGCATAAGAGTTTAGATGCACCCTCCAGTGATATGGAGTTGAGTTGAGAATTGACAAGGGTTAGCCTTTGGTACTATGAACAGTACGAATAAGGTTGGAAGGTTTGAAATAAAGAGAAAGAAGTTTATGAGATCGTAGAGTAAGGTTGAAACCATTCTACGGAGTTGAGAGAAAAGGAAGTCAGTTTACTCAATCATTTATGAGGGGTTACTGACTTAGAATATCAAACAGCTCGAAGAAGTCAAGGATTTACGAGATTGGAAAGTCATTGAGTTAACTCCTTATTAGTAGAGATTTGAGAATGTAAAAAGGAAATCCTAAAAATCATGGAGAGATAAAATGTCAAGAGATTTTATGATTTAGAAAGTCTGAGAGTTTGAAAAGCGTTGCAATGATGGTGATAATTAAAGAATGGTTAGAGATGGTTGTAGGAATTTTTAAAGCTAAAGAAGTCTTCGACGTCTTGGAAGCTGCCTCAGATAGTATGATTCTTGATACGTCTCTCTGCATGCGCTTCAGTCTTGTCTTCGATTCTTACGTCTTGATTCTTGTAAAGTTAGTATAAGGAACTTGTTAGTCAAAAAGATCAGTCGGTCAGTCCTTAATGTTTCTACCCATTCTCACTTTTAAAGCGTTCTAATATTATTATTTTAGCGATCTAGGATTTCTAATTCATTATTTGATCCTATAAGTCTATGCCTGACATATATATTAATATGTATGTCTGGCCCAGGTGTCGTCTCGCTATGAGAGATAACTTTAAGTTACTCACGGTCATGAGTGACTCGATACCAATCAGAATAACCGGTTTTTCGTGACTTAATTAAACTAAGGCGGAAATATTAATTAAGTTCATATATTACTAAAACCAGCTGTCATCGTATTACAACTCATTATACATAATAAGAGTTATAGATAAAACAGAGTTTAATTGATTACATTCTCTCAAAATATAAAATAAGGCCTTCAATCCCCTTGTGTAGATCGTCAATAAAGCCTCGGGGTACCTACGGGAACGTACCGTTAAAACTCGATTATGACCCGCACACGCTAAGCCACATAAAACCCATAGCGGTAAACACATAATAATTAACATATGCTCATGTAATCAAATCAGCGCAAATAAAACATACAATAATGCAATTCATAAAACATAACATATCATAAATCATATAACATAGCAATTGAATCATCAATTTATCTCAATTCATAATCATATAGGCAAATCATTATCATTTCATTCATATTCGGAGTAGTCGACCCTTTTCAATTATATTCATATAGCAACATATACTCGCGAGTCTTGACTACAGAGTGGCTCGTGTACTCTCATAGATAATTACCCATATAATCTTCTATCAAAGTGCACTAGTTACTCAGACTCGTACATTAGATCAAACACTAAGTAGCGGACACAACAGCTACCTAATATCGAATACAACATGGATAATCTAAGATGAAACACGACCATAAGCCAACAAACCAGTAAGGATGGAAACATGCAGACCTAATAAGCATCTGCGCATTAGCGTGCCGGTCACATCAACGGACTTTAAATGCTAACGATATCAAGCAGGTAATAAGGAGGATCAGTCCCCTGTCTTTTGTATGCATACACCACCCTATTGGTGCGACTATTACACTACGACAGATTCCCCGGATGGGAATGGCTATTTTCCGTTACCTCATATGGGCCCGTGAACAAATCGATACCCAGGGCGAAAATCACGTTAAATAACGACTAGGAGAGTCATTAAATTACCACTGGCAATACTGAGGGTGCCAAGTGTCCCCATATGCGGCTACCTTACCGACCCTGACCCTGACCCTATAGCGTTTAACATCGCAGACACCCGAGTATTTAACAAGTACTTCATTTTCTCATTTTCTCAATCTCATATTACTTACGTGATAGTTCATATAAATTCGTATCGTCGAACTTGTATAATGAAAAATTTAGTTCTAACAGTTCTTCAGGAAAACGGAAGCACATAGAAAAGTTAATTATTTATTTTGAGTCCGTTCGTAAATTTTAAATATTTTTCACTATTCATTATTTTACTATTCATCGTATTTACTATTCATCGTATTTACTATTCATCGTATTTACTATTCAACGTATTTTTATACGTATTCGTATTTTCGTATTTCGTATTTGTACGTATTTTTATACGTATGCGTATTTTTATACTTCGTATTTTATTTGTATTTTCATATTTCGTATTTTATTCGTATTTTTGTACGTACATATATTCTTATACTTAGTATCTTTTTCTATACTTAGTATTTATTGTTATATTTTCTTTATACTTAGTATTTTTATACTTTATACCTTTTTTTATACTTAGGATATTTTTAGATATAAAACTAAGCTTTTTATTTACTAAGTATAAAATTCTAGTTTTAAAGTCGTTAAGTTCGTTTTGTATTTAGTGATTTGAAAATTCATTTCGGAAGTAAAACTCGTTTTACCTTTAAGTCTGAAATTCTAGTTTCAAAGTTGTTAAGTTCATTTTGTACTTAGTGATTTTAAATAATATTTCAAAAATAAAACTCGGTTAAATTTAGTCATATACTTAACTAAACTTTTAGCGGTTTCCATTTTTAGCGAGGTTGTCGTAGTTCATTTTAAATAGTCCGTATATCCAAATCCAAATTGTAGCAAAGGTAGTAACACTCGACATAGTTCATTTTAATACGTGTAACGTTCATTTTTATCGGTTTCGTTGATTCCTTTTTATTAACGATTCATTTTAAAATCTAATATAATCCTAAATACAAATCAAATTTAGTGACTAAGTGACAAATTCATTTTGATCAAAATTGACCCATTTTAAGTGATGATGCCGTGAGCCTTTAATTATTTTTACCAATTATTTCTTTTTGTTTTTATTAACAATTCATTACTTTAACTAATTTAATTACTTAAGTGATAAAAATAAAAAGTGACAAACTTATTTTAAGTCCAAAAACAAGCCTAAAACCGTGGCACACTTAGTACTAATTCATTTTATTTTCGTTTTCTAATTTATCGGTTTTGACTTAAAGTTTTTATATACTAATTATTTAACTTATACTAAAGTGATTTAACTAGTTAACAAATTTCACTAAATATTTTATTTCATTTATGAATAGTGTTTTTACTCACTTTAAATTTCTAACTTTTATATTTTAAAGATTTAGTTTATTTAACTTATATACTTAGTTTTGTATTTACTTACTAGTTAATTAAAACAATAAATAACAACAAACACATAAACATTATAAATCAAACTAAGCTAAATCATCAAGAACACATGAATAAAATAAGAACACATATGCTTTTCTAAAGAACACCTTTAACTCAAATTTTCATATTATCGTTTTATTTTCTCAAATTTTACTAGTATGTCTAATTAATCTAGACTAATCATAATATGTTATTTAGAAAAATTAAAACTAAAAATTGGTCCAAAAATTAAGGGCAAACCGTGTATATTATATATGTTCACTATTTTTATTTTTTTGATTTTTTTATTCTTCTAATTCATTAACTAATTTCCTTTATATTATTTATGTATTTAATAAGAGTGAAAATCATATACAAACATTAACACATATAAGTAAATTACTTCAACCACAAAAATAACAACAATATTTCAAGAACACACAAGTTTCTTTAAAACATTTAGAAATTCACCACAATTTCATTTTAAGTCCTAAACATAAACTAATTATATTTTCATATCCATTTTATTCATAGTATTTTAAGCATGCAATTTACAAAATTTAAAACGAAAAATTAAACCAAAAAGAAGGGTAATGCCGTGTGGATTTATGGTGTTACACAAATGTTATTTTTCGATTTTTGTCTTCTAATTTAACATATGATTACTAGGTGATAAACAACACAACAAATATAACACATAGCATTTATAGCATGCGATTTACAAAATTTAAACCTAGTGTGCGGGGGCACCTTAATTTATTCGGTATGATTTTTCTAGCAATTATCCGGATCCACTATGTTGTCGAATATGCTTAAATTGATGGCTTCACCTTGCTCCTCGTCTTTGGTTAGAAGTAGTACATAAAAATAAAAATAACAAGTTAGTAATTTATTTTAAAACTAAACTAGTTAAACTAAAAATTAAAGTGTAGTAGTATTTTATATTTAGGTGATGTTTAGTTTTTAAATGATTTTGGTTTATGTTCTTGATTATATACTAATTAAAAGAGGTAGTGATTAACAAAAATAAGTGGTGGAGAGTTTATTTAAGAGCTTAAGGAAATAAAAGAGCAAGAAATAAAAGCTTAAGGAAGAAAAATAAAATGGAGAAGATGAAGTTCTTTAAGGAAAACCAAGGAAGAAGATGAATATTGCTCACTTGTGTTCTTGAAATGATTTTATTTAGAGAGAAAATAACTTAGAGTATTTGGGTTGTGTTTGTGTGTTGTGTAAATAAAAAAAAAAAAAACGTGTAGTAGTAGTTAGTAGTAGTAGTTGTTGTGACTTGTATATTATGTAGTAGTAGTAGTAATAATAAAGATTAAACTAAAGGCTAAAATAAGTGATGATGAAAGTATGTAGGATGGTAAGTGTTAGGTCTTTGTGTAAGAGGAAAGTAAGGCAAGAGTATGCATTTGTGTAAGAGAAGAAATGGAAGAAGATAAGCTAGGACCAAGGGTCCAAAAATTTCGGCCATCATGACCAAGCAAGACCCGATTTTTCGTCTTCGAAATTTTTGATTTGCGCGCACGCGAAAAGTCTCGAAATAAAATATATAGTCTTAAAATAATGCTTAGAAGTAAGATCGAAAATAAAAATGAAAATAAAACTTGAAACGAAATCAAAACAAAAATTGGGTACTAGGTCCTCGCAACTTTGAAATAAAATCTTATTTGATCGAAATACTTATTTTTTTTGTTGAATGTTATCGAATTAAATCATTATACTCAAACGTCAAAAATTTTATCAGTTTAGGCTTAGTGTAACTCATTATTTCGATTTTTAGTGAAAGTGTTAGTTAAATCAAATTGAAATAGTAATTAGTTATTAATATAGTATGATTTATTAAATAAAAATCAAAATGATTATATTTTCATTAATGTGATGTTAAGTTTGCTTTTCCAAAAATGTTGATGTTGATTGTTTGATTTTTTTTTTTTGATTTGCGTGTTTGAAATTGTTGACCCGAATTTCAGAGATGGGAAAAGTATAAAGGTTCATTTTTATTCAAAAATGAAAAATGTTCGAAATTGAATTTTAGGAATAAAAGGTTTTACATTTATTTTTATGAATAGTAAACATGACTTAGCTATTTTGAAATTTGAAAAGCGATATAAATTTTATGGTTGATTTTTATAAATTTTTGAATTGTGTTTCTTTTTGAATTATGAATATAATACAACATACTTTATTTTTCAAAATTTTTATATTTAGACTTAAGAAATTTAGTATTGTTTAGCGAAAAAAATTCAGTCGCATTTTTATTATAAGGAAAAAGGATGAATTTAATCTAAGGAATTAAATTCTTTTATGAAAATGTGTTTAAAAAACACGGGGTGTTACAGGCTTCCATCCCGTAGGTTAGGAAGTAGGGTGTCATGCCTGTGGGTGTGCGGATGGTTGTGCGGTATCCCCATAATGCAAATGGGATTTTGTTGGGCCAGTCGTGGCAGGTGTCGATCATCTTTTTGAGGATTGATACGACGGTTTTGTTTGCTGCCTCGACCGCGCCGTTAGTTTGTGGTCGGTAGGGTGATGACTTGTGTCGTTGTATCTTGTATTTGAGGAGGAGTGGTTCCACCTCTCCTTGGAAGTGTGTGCCTTGGTCACTTATGAATTCGTGGGGTATGCCGTAGCGACAAATGATGTTGTTTTGTATGAATTTCGCAACTTCCTTTGTGCCTAGCGTACGGTATGATGCGGCTTCGACCCATTTGGTGAAATAGTCGATTGCCACGAGGATGAAGCAGTGTCCTCCTGCTCCCACGGGTTGAACTTTGCCTATGACGTCGATCCCCCATGTGGAGAAAGGCCATGGCGAGGTTAAACTGTATAGTGGTGAAGGAGGGATGTGTTGTACGTTTGCAAAGATTTGGCAATTATGGCAATGTTTGACATATTTTGCGCAGTCGGCTTCCATGGTTGTCCAGTACCATCCTAGCCTTATGATTTGTTTGCACATGGCTCGTGCGTTCATGTGTGGTCCGCACTCGCCATCGTGTACTTGGGACATGATCTCGTGTCCCTTTTTGTGATCGACGCACAAGAGTAGTGTGCCTTGGGGTGTCTTTTTGAGTAGTTTGCCCATTTCCATCACGAATTGTGATGATAACAGGCGTAGGGCGCGCTTGGCTCGTTTGTCAATGTTTGGTGGGTATTCACCGTTTGTTTTGTAGTTGATGATTGCTTGGTACCAAGGGTCGGTTTGTTCTTCCTCGGTTTCAATGTCACAGATGTAGGCGGGTTCATTCCGTCGTTCCACGACAATGGGGAGCGTTTCCATTCCCGGGGGTATGTTGATTAGTGACGCGAGTTTGGATAACGCGTCGGCGAATTGGTTTTCTTCGCGTGGGAGGTGTATGAATTCTACGTGATAGAATTCGTTTATGAGCTCTTGTATTTTGTTTTGGTATAATGCCAGGTTTTCATTAAGTATCTTCCATGCTCCGGATACTTGGTTGATTATGAGGGAGGAGTCCCCATAGACTCTTATATTGCGGGCGTTGAGTACAAGCGCTGCTTGGGGACCGTGCAAGCATGCTTCGATTCTTGGCGTTGTTTGTTACGTCGAAATCTAGCTTGATTGATAAGGGTGTGTGTTCGCCATTTGGGGATATGAGAATTATTCCTACCCCACATCCTCGATAGTTGGAGGAGCCATCGAAGTATAACTCCCATTGTTCTTGGTTGATGTTGTAAATCCCATCGTCTGGAAGGGATGTTCTGTCGATGATTGGTTGTTCGTTGATTGCATTTCCGGCTAGGAAATCGGAGACTGCTCGTCCCTTGATTGCTTTGAGGGTACGCATTTAAGATCGAATTCGGCCAGGAGCAAGGTCCATCGGCCATTCGTCCGTTAAGCCTGTGTTTCTCGAAGAGGTACTTTACGGGATCCATTGTGGAATAGACCCTTGTTTGGTGTGCTAGCATATAGTGACGGAGTTTCTTGGATGACCATACTAAAGCTAGACAACTCTTCTCGACGGGTGAATATCGAGTTTCGTAATCGAGAAATTTCTTGCTGATGTAATAGATTGCATGTTCTTCGCCGTTTATTTCTTGAGCGAGCATGGCGCCCATGGCGGTAGATGTTGTTGTAAGGTATAAGGATAGTGGTAAATCTGCTTGGGGTGGTCGTAGAACTGGTGGGTTAGTTAGTAATTCCTTGATCTTGTCAAATGCTTTTTGACATTCTTCGTCCCATTCAACGTGGTCGGTTTTCTTGAGTTTCTTGAAAACTGGTTCACATATCATGGTGAGTTTGCTAATGAAGCGCGAGATGTATTGGATTTGGCCCAAGAAACTTCGAATTTCGTCGAGGTTCTCCGGGGGTCGCATTTCAAGGATTGCTTTGACTTTCGAGGGGTCGACCTCGATGCCTCTTTGGCTCACAACGTGTCCTAGTAATTTACCGGATTTAACTCCAAAAGTACATTTTTGGGGGTTGAGGCGCATTTTGTATTGCCGTAGGCGAGTGAAGAACTTGCGGAGGTTAGTGATGTGACCACTTCTCTCCTTTGACTTCACGATCATATCGTCGACGTAGACTTCGACTTCTTTGTGCATCATGTCGTGTAAAAGGGTTGTAGCGGTGCGTTGGTATGTTGCGCCAGCATTGATTAGGCCGAAGGGCATGGCGTAAAGAAGATGTTCCCCACGGTGTAATGAAGGCCGTCTTTGCCATGTCTTCGAGTGACATTTTGATTTGATTGTAGCCTGCGTAGCCGTCCATGAAGGATAGGAGAGCGTGATCGGCGGTGTTGTCGACTAGGACGTCCACATGGGGTAATGGAAAGTCATCTTTGGGACTAGCTTTGTTCAAGTCGCGAAAGTCAACGCATACTCGAATTTTGCCATTCTTTTTCAGGACTGGGACCATGTTTGAGACCCATTCAGGATACACGATGACTTGGATGAAACCGGCTTGTAGTTGTTTTTCGATTTCTTCCTTGACCATAAGTGACCATTCGGGACGTAGTCTTCTTAGCTTTTGTTTGATGGGTTTATGCTTAGGGTTTAATGGGGATGCGGTGTTCGGCGATGCTTCGTTCGATTCCGGGCATGTCTTTGTATGACCAAGCGAATACGTCCTTGAATTCGCTTAGGAGTTGTGTGAAAAGGGTGCGTTCGTGTTCGTCTAGTGAGGCACCTAGTTGTAGTTCCCTTAGTTCTTCGGGGGTTCCCACGTTTATGGTTATGGTTTCCTCGATGATAGGGTCTTGTGTTTTTGGGTGCACAATGTTTGCAATGTATTTGTTTAAAGATTGATTTGTTTGTTCATTTTCGCATGAGTTAGTGTCTTTTGTATTTTGTGTGTTGTTTGTTGCTTGTTGATTTTTGTTTGTTTGTATTTTGTTATTTGTTTTAGCTTGAGACAAGGCGTAAGCAAATTTATTCATTTCATTATTTTGAAGAGAATTATCCGACAAATCAGAAAATTGCTTGGAGCTAGCCTCCGTAAAGAGAAAATCTAAACTAAAGCTAGAGTCTAGGATAGATGGGTCGACAGATGACCCGACATTAAGAGCATTAGAATCTAAAAGAATTTCTTCTTCTTCTTCATCGTCTTCTGTGCCGCTGGAGCTGCTTGAGCTGCTTGAGTTGCTTGAGTTACTGGAGGTTGAATCACTCTCGTCCTTGTCTTTGAGATTAGTGACATGGTCGAAGAGTGGTCCTTCACCGGTGATAAGCTGAAAGTGGTGACCTTGTGCATCGGTCCACTTCAGCGTCTTATACCATCCGTTGAGGGTTTTGTCTGTGGCGTCGGCTATAAGTAAGTTAGGATCGAAGTAACGGTCTCGCATGATCGTGGAGACAATCTCTTCGTTTTTGGTGCTCGGTGAGGCCTTGAGTGTGTTGGGCTCGGCCTCACTAGAGAAACAAGCTTCGGATGAATGGATGATGTCTCGAAGGGAAGTACTCCCGTCGACCGTTCCTCCGGGGGTGAAATATGCGTTCAGGTCGAGGACGTAAGGTCGCAGGGTGACCTTGTGGGTTGATTTTCGTCTTTGGATTTCCTTAACCATCTTCTCGTGGTCGCCGTTCTTGGGTTTGTAGCCTAGACCCATGGTGAGCCAAAGGCTGTTGTTGTTTTTTGTTTTGAAAGGTTTGTAGGTTTTGATTGGTGTACGTGTGATGGCGCCGACCTCAAAGTCGAAACCGCATAGGTCTTCCACGGGTTCAGCTACAATTTCCGCAGAATTGGGCTCTTTTGGTGTATCGAAAAGGGCTCGAAAGTTTGAGGCCTTCAAGGTTATAATCTCCTCGTTAAGAGGGATCTTAACCTTTTGGTGTAGAGTGGAAGTTACGGCTTTGGTGGAGTGAATCCACGGTCGCCCCAGGAGTATGTTATAGGAAGGGGTCATGTCGATGACTTGAAACTCGACTTTTCTTTCTATGGGACCACTGCGTATGTGAAGAGAAATGGTTCCTTTCACGTGACGTCGGGTTCCGTCGAAAGCTTTGACTCCATCCATGCTTGGGGTGAAGTCTTTATCGGATAGGCCGAGGCGATGTGCGGTGGCCAATGGTAGAACATTGACTGCAGATCCGTTGTCAACGAGGGACACGGGCAAAGTTTTCTTCATACACTCTACGCTAATGTATAGAGCGAGGTTGTGGTTCGGTCCGAATGCGGGGAGATCATCGTTTGAGAAGGTGATAGCCCCTGGTAACCAATCTCTTGTGACATGGCTATTTGTAGAGCGCGAATGAATGCATTCCTATGTTCCGCCGAGTATCGTAAAAGGGCCCAGATGGAAACATCGGCTTTTGTGCGAGCGAGTTGCTTCTGAAGCACCTCACTCGTGTTTGGTGGTGGAATTATTGTAGAGGTAGAAGGTGTACTTGTAGAGGGGTTATCCTCTTGGGCTACGGCCTTGCCTTTCTCGGCCGCAGTTGCTTTTCTGGCATGTTCATCTGTGAAGATATTCTGATAAGGACGACCAGAGCGTGTGAGGTGTGAAACCTCGTCTTGGTTTTCCTTCTCGGGCTGCACGCCCTTTTCCTTTTGATCCATGTTTTCGGGCTGTTTGCCCTTCTTTTTCTTTCTCTTCCTGTTCTTTTTATTCGAGGAAGGAGTAGTTGAGAGTTGGGCTACCGTTTTGTTAGTGGGTGGCCACTCTTCTTCTTCTTCGTCATCACTAAACCAGACCCCGTTGATTTGGTTGCTGGTGGGTGTGACCAAGTAGGAGCAATCTATGACGGGTGCTGATCCGAGGAAGATTGCAGGGGTGTCATAAATTGTGGGGTTGCTTTGGGCTCCGAGGCCGATTTCAATGAGTTCTTCGAAATTCTCGGCATCGCCGTAATCAAAGTGTCTTCGCCACTCGGGTCGTAAGCTACCGAGAAACGTGTACATGAGTTCGTCTTCGTGTGGAGGGTTCAGAACTCGGGCAAGTAGTCCTCTCCAACGGACGAGATATTGGGTGAAATCTTCCTCGTCTCTTTGGAGTTGGGTGATGAGAGTATTGATATCTCATATATTTACTCATAATTAGCCCCTGCTTCACGAGCCTTTCTCTGCGTTTCCTGTGCTATTATACGTGTTTTAGCTCCTATTTCTCCCCGTTTTGGCACTGCTGCGTTTTTGTGTCCATTCTGCAGGTACACACGCATATTTGGAGTATAGGATGCTTGTTGAGAGGTTTCGTGAAGTTTCATAAAGTTTCGTGAAGTTCCGAGTTGGTTTCGTGCCGATTCGCCGCAGACGAGCCGCTGCTTTGACGTTTGAAGGCGTCCCGGGACCATGGGACGGAGCACGGAGCTCAATTATTCACTTTAGATCCCGTCCCTACCCTTTGGGATGATCCATGCCTTGTCCCTAGACTTTGGAGCGAAATGCAAGAAGTTAGAAGCAAAAACGAGGAATTTTGGCTAAGTACAAAAAGGTGTAAATTGAGGGCAAGAACTGAAGGTCCCGGGACAGGTGTGTCCCGTCCGGGATGAACAGTGTCCCGTCCGGGATGGCCATGGTCCCGTCCGGGATGGCTTGTCCTCTGAGGTGACTTCTCGTGTGCTCAAAATAAATCGTGTATATGAAGGCCTTTTTGATAATAATTCGAACCATTCTTTCTCCAGCATTTTTACAACACTTTTAAGTTTATTCTCAAGAAAACTTAGGTTTAAATAATTTGATCTCTTGTACTTTCAATTCCCGACTCGGATTGCTCTAGTTTTATCGTCTATTTGGTTTTTGTTGTCGAATTCATCCTTTGTTTCATCAAATTTCTGATTGGTATTATCAATTTCTTCTCCTATTTTCATTGTGATTTCATTTTATATTGTTTGTAATCATGTCTTCGTCTTTCTCTATTGCTTTTGTTATCATTTCCGCTATGCTTGAGTAGTTCTTATTCTAGGGAAGAAGGGTGAATCATGGGTGCATGCTTGGGTTGTTTTTGATGATGTTTTGAGTTAGGTTTTCGCGCTCGCCTTGATTGTCTCGCTTTGTATGCGTTTGTTGATCCTTTGGCCAAGGATTTGTGAGCGTTGTCACCCTTAAACTTAAGACCGAAAGCCTAGTTTAGGGTAGGACACGAGACCAATCATTAGGACCCTCACTTGTAAGTCATGAGAGCCCGCATTTGAGGCCTAAAGGAGCTTAAGACCGAGAGGCCTAGCTTACCCTTAGCGAGAGCGTTTTCCTACTCATTTCTGTCACCATCCTTTGACCTAGCATTCCCCGTGCCTAACCCGATTCCCTAGACCTTTTTCCTCTAAGTTTTAAACCCTTATTCTCCGCTATAGCTTTAGTAACCTCGACCCTTCGAACCAAGACTAGAATCACTAAAAATAACCAACTTAAGCGACCATCTCCTGTGGGATATCGACCGACTTACCCTTGCTACCTATTAGAGTGAGTTTGGACTTATTTTTGATTAGGAGACGCGACTAAATCCTATCAAATTTTGGCGCCGTTGCCGGGGAGACGGCTTTGTTTTTCGTTGTTTATTTGGTTCTTTTCTTATTTGTTACTCTTGTCTCAAGGAGCCTCGCTTCCTTGAGGCCGCTACTTATCGTTACCTCTAGTGTTTTTGTATGCCCAGGCAAACGCGTACGTCTCAAAAGGGTTTAGCAATCGAATTTGACCCGGAACCGGAGCGTACATTCTTGAGGCGCAAGAACTTGCTCAAAGACTTGGAGGCTACTTCCTCTTCTCCATCATCCAACAAAGAAGCTCACATTGAACCGACGCCCGAGCTAAAGAAAATGGTTAAGCTATCGGATCACTCGAGGCTCACCGCGGATCAAGTTCCTACGGCAATGCTATGCCCAACATTGCCGCCAACAATTTTGAAGTCAAGCCCGTTTATCAATCTCATTGAGCGCACTCGGTTTGGAGGAGTCCCACGAGGACCCTAACTTGCACATCCAAAACTTTTGTGATTATTGCTCCACTATTAAGCAAACGGGGTCACTCAAGACCAAATTAGGGAGATGCTCTTCCCTTTTTCACTCCGAGACAAAGCCAAGCTGTGGCTTAATTCATTGAACCGGGTTGCACTAGCCATCACCGATTGGAACTCCTTAGTCTTGGCATTCTATCAAAAATATTTTCCGCCTGAAAAGACCGCCATGCTAAGAAGCCAAATCACGAGCTTCCGCCAACGAGGGGATGAGACGTTGTATGACGCGTGGGAGCGATACAAAGACCTTCAACGTCAATGCCCTCACCACGGTATGGATAAATGGTTTATTGTCATGCAGTTTTATAACGGTCTTTACAACGAGTCACGCCAAGTGCTTGACTCCGCGGCGAATGGACGCTTTGACAATATTGATGTGGAGGAGGCCATCGATACGATCGAGGCAATGGCGATTCACAACGCGCAATATGGGAGCTCTAGGAATGTGCCTAGAATTGGAGGTAAGAATGATGGTGATATGGTAGCCATGCTCAATGCAAAAATGGATGCTATGACCGCTATGATTATGACTCAAATGCAAGCGGGTAGTAGTTCTTCAAGCGCGGGTGGGCAAACGGTAGCGGCAATGCACACCTCTCATGATACGCCTTGCAATACATGTGGCGTTTCCGGTCACACTTCTTATGAGTGCCGAGGTATGTATGCCCCCGTTCTTGCTTTTCAATCTCAACAACATAATCCGTACTCTAACCATTACAATGAAGGCTACAAGAACCACCCGAATTTGAGCTACAAAAGCCAAAACGTCTTGAATCCTCAACCACAACAACACCAAAACAGCCCTTACAATAACACTCCACAAAATTTCAGCTACAACAATGCTCCTCGACCTTATAACCCTCCGGGCTTCAATCGCCCTAATTTTCAACAACAAAATGCCCCACCACCCGTTGTTCCCGCTCCGGTTCCCGATCGAATGGATGCCATGCAAGCCATGATGATGCAAATGGCTAAAAATCAAGAAACAATGATGGCTCAAATGCAAAAGAGCGATCAAGCTAAAGACGCCGCCATCAAGATGCTTGAAACGCAAATGGCTCAACTTGCTTCTTCAAGTTCTCAACGGAAACCGGGTAACCTTCCATCGCAAGGCACTCAACCTCAACAACATGAGTCGATCAACGCCATTTCTTTAAGGAGTGGCACGAGCTATGATGGTCCACCCATGCCTCACGATTGGTAAGTGAGGTAAACCCTCCCCTTTCTCCTACCGTTATGCATGCTTCTACCAATAGTTTTGCAGGAGCAGGTACGAAGAGCAATGGAGCAAGCACGAGTGGAGCTACCCAAGGAGGAGGGCAGGCCGTGAAGGATCTTGGTGAAGGTGGTGTGGCCGTGGGTGTTGAGGCCGAGAAGAACAAGACCAAGGCGACGCAGCAAGCGCAGGATAAGCCGGTCGAGCCGCCCATTCAAATCAAACTACCATTCCCGAGCCGAGTGGTAAAATCAAAGCTTGACTCGCAATTCGGTAAGTTTATGGAGGTCGTCAAGGACCTTAAGGTAACGGTACCCTTCACTGAACTTGTTACGCAAGTCCCCGCTTATGCTAAATTTTTGAAAGACATCCTCACCCGTAAGAGGTCGTTCAGTGAGGTCGAGATCGCGTGGCTTTCATCGCGAACGCAGCACTTTTACAAAACCAGTCTCCTCCTAAACTGAAGGACCCGGGTAGTTTCTCCATACCTTGCACTGTTGGTACTGTTTCGATTCCTAATGCGTTATGTGATTTAGGTGCAAGTGTAAGCGTCCTGCCTTACTCCGTATGTGAGAAACTCAACATGGGGCCTTTAAAGGTGACCAACATCACGCTCCAAATGGCGGATCGTTCTGTTAAACGCCCTTTGGGTGTTCTAGAGGATGTTCCCGTCAAAGTCGGTAAATTTTTCATCCCTGTCGACTTTGTTGTTCTTGACATGGTCGAAGACTCCCAAATTCCTATCATTTTGGGTCGACCTTTCTTGCACACTGCAGGTGCTATAGTTGACGTCAAGAACGGCAAATTGACTTTGGATGTAGGAGGTGATAAAATCACTTTTAATCTGTCGCACGCTTTAAAGCGTCCCATGTTAGAGGAGACTGTCTTTTCTGTTGACGTTATTGATGATTGCGTGGACGAGTGCTTACCTCAAGTCCTCGAGAGGGACCCTCTTGAGGCCGTGCTTTGTTGTGACATGATTGCAGGTACGCTAGGGAGGTTGGATGCGGGTAGAAGTGTACTCAAAGACGATGTGCGCGGTGTTCTTTGTTGTTGGCGAATTGATCTTTGGTTTTGGCCGAGATGGTGATGACCAAGTAGATGATGATGATGGAGACGATGAGATGGACGATGGTAGTGGGGTCGTTTATGACGAGACCCATGGTTGGTGGTACTTCCCGTACCGTGCTGAGCCCCCCGTTTGAAGCCGGTTTGGGGGGGCGTCTTTCTTTGTAAATATAAATTGTATGTACTTTGTTTTCTTTGAGACTTTCTTTTATCGTTTATCTCCCCTATATTATGGTCCCTGGTTGATGTGCTTTAGGACACATTGGGGACAATGTGTTGTCTGGTTTGGGGGGAGGAAACGCTTTGCTTTATTTTTGCGTTTTCTTTTTCGTTTTTCATTTTTCAAAAAATCACAAAAATCAAAAAAATCTGAAAAATCCCAAAAATTACAAAAAAATCAGAAAATTTCACAAAAATACCAAAAATACGTATCCCGTTTCGTTGTTTGCGAGCTCTTTTTACCTTGATTTTTCCCGACATCCCTTCCCTTGTACGCTTTGAGCTTTGGCATGTTTTTTATTGTTGGATTAGCGCTTTCGGGGATGTTTAGACGTGCTTGTAGATGATGGCATGTGCTTTTACTGTTGGCTTTATTATTTCATGGACTTGAGCTACTATTTTGTGAGGTTTTTAGCCTCCTGCGGCCGGTACATCTATCCCGGTCCCCGTGCTTTATTGAGAGTAGTTCTCCTCGTGGGGTGCGTAATATCAACGCGCATAAGTGTGGCCCCTATCCCGTGCTTCCCATGATTCTGTCACTTGTTTTTGCATATGAGGCTTTAGTTGATTGCTTATGATTCACCATGTTCATGCATTGCTTCTATCCTCTCTTATACGATCCCTTTACCCTTTACCCACATGAGTTTGCTAGCTACTTGCCTAAATAGCCTACCCTAGCCTTGCTAGTTACCGCTTTGCTTACTCTTGTGCTTGTCCGATGGGTTGTGATCTTTGTTTTGCTACGACTTGCTGACGTCGTTGGCTTTGAGAGTGATGGTGAATATGAGTCGGGATTGCCGCTTCCCCGACCTTTTAATGAGGTATTTCCGCGACTTGTGAGTGTGCTCTTTTGCTCAAGAAAGAAAAATTCAAACAAAAATCTGAAAAAAAATCAAACACAACACAAAAATTCAAAAAGAAGAAGAAAGTGTGTGCACAAAATGAAGAAGTTGTTGTTGTTTTACATGAGTGAGCACTTGTGATTTGTTGTCATGTTGCGTTGATGTGTAAAGGCGACCGATATGCTGCTTTCGGTCCATGTTTCATGAGAGTTTGGTTCCGTTTTGGTTGGATGAGCATTTGAGTAGTATTAGTGGTTTCTAGTGGCTTAGCTCCACGATTCCATAATCATTTGTTCCACCTTATCACCCTTAACCTCTCTTTGGCCTTTACACCCTCATTTCCTATGTAAGCCCTCATGATTGGTTCGTTTTTGTGACATTATTGTGTACGGAAATGCGAGATTTGGTCCACATTAGATTGCGGGCGTGCTTCCACTAGTCGAGTAGGTGAGTGTCATCACATATATCGCCCTGTTCATCATGTGTGCTAGAGTGGAAACCGCGAGAGGTCCATGATTTGATTGCTAGAGAGCCTATGTTTAAGCCATGCTATTCATCCTGCGCCGTCTTGTAATTCTCAGCCGTTAGCTTGCTATTTCCTTGCGCCCCATGCTGCTTCGGGATTGATTGCCTTTCGCTTGAGCTACTTGCGGTTTGGCGTTTGTTTGGGAAGTTTTCTTTTGCTCGCCTTGTCCTCTGTTTTCTTTCACGCTTGTTGCTTGAGGACAAGCAACGGTTCGGTTTGGGGGGATTTGATATCTCATATATTTACTCATAATTAGCCCCTGCTTCACGAGCCTTTCTCTGCGTTTCCTGTGCTATTATACGCGTTTTAGCTCCTATTTCTCCCCGTTTTGGCACTGCTGCGTTTTTGTGTCCATTCTGCAGGTACACACGCATATTTGGAGTATAGGATGCTTGTTGAGAGGTTTCGTGAAGTTTCATAAAGTTTCGTGAAGTTCCGAGTTGGTTTCGTGCCGATTCGCTCGCGTACGAGCCGCGTTTTGACGTTTGAAGGCGTCCCGGGACCATGGGACGGAGCACGGAGCTCAATTATTCACTTTAGATCCCGTCCCTACCCTTTGAGATGATCCATGCCTTGTCCCTAGACTTTGGAGCGAAATGCAAGAAGTTAGAAGCAAAAACGAGGAATTTTGGCTAAGTACAAAAAGGTGTAAATTGAGGGCAAGAACTGAAGGTCCCGGGACAGGTGTGTCCCGTCCGGGATGAACAGGGTCCCGTCCGGGATGGCCATGGTCCCGTCCGGGATGGCTTGTCCTCTGAGGTGACTTCTCGTGTGCTCAAAATAAATCGTGTATATGAAGGCCTTTTTGATAATAATTCGAACCATTCTTTCTCCAGCATTTTTACAACACTTTTAAGTTTATTCTCAAGAAAACTTAGGTTTAAATAATTTGATCTCTTGTACTTTCAATTCCCGACTTCGGATTGCTCTAGTTTTATCGTCTATTTGGTTTTTGTTGTCGAATTCATCCTTTGTTTCATCAAATTTCTGATTGGTATTATCAATTTCTTCTCCTATTTTCATTGTGATTTCATTTTATATTGTTTGTAATCATGTCTTCGTCTTTCTCTATTGCTTTTGTTATCATTTCCGCTATGCTTGAGTAGTTCTTATTCTAGGGAAGAAGGGTGAATCATGGGTGCATGCTTGGGTTGTTTTTGATGATGTTTTGAGTTAGGTTTTCAAGGCCGCTTTTGATTGTCTCGTTTTGTATGCGTTTGTTGATCCTTTGGCCAAGGATTTGTGAGCATTTGTCACCCTTAAACTTAAGACCGAAAGCCTAGTTTAGGGTAGGACACGAGACCAATCATTAGGACCCTCACTTGTAAGTTGCGAGAGCCCGCATTTGAGACCTAAAGGAGCTTAAGACCGAGAGGCCTAGCTTACCCTTAGCGAGAGCGTTTTCCTACTCATTTCTGTCACCATCCTTTGACCTAGCATTCCCCGTGCCTAACCCGATTCCCTAGACCTTTTTCCTCTAAGTTTTAAACCCTTATTCTCCGCTATAGCTTTAGTAACCTCGACCCTTCGAACCAAGACTAGAATCACTAAAAATAACCAACTTAAGCGACCATCTCCCTGTGGATATCGACCCGACTTACCCTTGCTACCTATTAGAGTGAGTTTGGACTTATTTTTGATTAGGAGACGCGACTAAATCCTATCAAGTATGAAGGGAGACATGCTTGTCGGCCTTGGAGCGTTGTTCTAAGCGTGCAACTTCAAGTTGATGCAAGGCCTTCAAGTCGTCAATGTCTTTGGTGAGCTGATTAACGCGGACACGGAGAGTTCTCAGTCTATTGAGGTTAGCCATCTTTGAGGAGCGTTTGAAGGAAGGGGTGACGATGCGATTCATGGTGAGTATTCAGCTGAGGCCTGCATTTCACTTTGCATATTAGCGACACGACTCGACCCACTAGACTCACATTCATTCTAGGCATTCATTTTAGCTCATTTCGTTGTTTTGAAAGACCTTTTAAGCTTGAAAAAAAAGATTTTCGAAAAGGTTTTGCTAAGGGAAGCTTTTGAGGCGAGGATGCGTGCGCACATCTCGTCTCGATGTTAAAAGATTTTGTTTTGCATCCGTCGAACTGATATCGGTGATTTGCCGAGGTGAGCTCGAGTCGGATGTGTAAAAAGAGAAGGATTCGGCTCGCGCAAGTCGAGTCGAGGATGTTAAAACGGAGTCTAGGCCGCGTGACCTAGAGGATCGAAATCCACGAGCTCGGGTTTTATTCCTTACTCGGGTTTTTGCTTGTTAGTGAAAAAGGAAATTTTGAAAAAGTTTATTTCAAAAAATTCGCGAGAGTTTTGTTTGAAAAGTGTTAGTTTGTTAGATGTTAGGTTCATTTATCTTTGAAACGTTTCAAGCGAGTTTTCGAAGATATGAATGCAAATGCTCGTTTTGAAAAAGACCATGGAGTGCATAGCCTCGAACTTGTACGTATGACTCAAAAAGGGTGAAAAATGAGTCAGTCGGGTACACCTCCAACTACCTCGAGTACGCTTTGGCAGATACTTAACCCCTTCATTTCCTTACGCCGGGGCGATAGGTTTTCTGAAGGGAGCGGGCGGTCGAGATAGCCGTTCTGACAAGCCGTGGAGGGGCGAGAGGAAAGCTAGTCCGGCATGTGCTTTATCGAGTGGACAAGCCTGCATGTGGGAACCACCTCTCGAGGGTGCAAAGGGTGCCTAGATTCCAAAAGGAATGGACTCTAAACGAATGTGCATAGCTCAAATATGTTTACAAGGATTGTTCAAGGCTTTCAAGTTTCACCTCTTTATTTTTAAAAGAAAAAGCTAGTTTTCGCTTTAAAAATAAGATCTCCCGATGGAGTCGCCAAAGCGTGGAACAGGGAACCGCGTTAGGGGACCCAACTCGGCGTGTTGCTTAAGGGCGGATTTTAAAGTTAAAAAAGATTAAGTTGGAAAAACCTTTAAGAACTGTTATAGAGTCGCCACCTAATTATCGCGGAAATTAGGAACCTGCTACCATGTTCTAAGTTAAAAACATGTCCTAGATTTTGGAGCACGCCGACACCCCTAGATCTAAGGCTTGTGAAACCAGATTGGATTCGGGGTGAGGGTACTTTAGAAAAAGAGTTAATTCAAATAATGATTTATGAAAACCTTTTAGAAAAGCCTATGTAAAAATAGCCTCTACTGACCTAGAACAATCCTTGTAAGATGATATTTGAGCTAATGTTATCGCTACGTACAAGTGCGATAAGTTTGTAAAAGAATGCAGATGCAGATGCAAAAAGATTGAATTATATCTTTGAAAGATTACGAGATAATCTCAAACGTGAAGCTCAAGAAAACCCCTAGGATATTTCTGAGATGTTTTGTGATGCTTAGGGCTTTGGAGTGCGGGCCAAAGGCTGGGTTTGGGCTCGGTTTCGGGCCCGAGACCCGGAAAAATGAAAAGGGTGTATTTGCATAGTTTTTGTGAAATAAGGTAAGACGTGAAGCCGTATTTTGTGTAAGAGGGGGCTAAATAGCGGTTTTAGCTACCGGGCCTAAATTTAGGAATTTAGGAATGCTGAATTAGACCTTGTTAATGTAAAAGGACTAATTGTAGTGCAAATGCGAAGCTCATGCCAAATGAAGCAGGACAAGGACCTAGCTAGACTCCAAATGGACAAAATGAACGTTTATTTAAAGCGATGTGAAGCGACCTTAAACATTTTAACATTTAAAACGACTCAAAGTGAATTCGACATTAGTTAGAACCGTTTAAGTCAACGTTAAAGCATGCGTAATAAAAGTCCGTGATACATCACAGGGTTTTGTTTGGGAGGGTACGGATATGGGTATCCACACAAATAAATAATAAATCTTGAGTAAGTTAAATAAAAGGTCAAACGCTTGAGCCTCCGTTATGAAAACGTCAATCGTGAGTGAAGTGGGGTTAAGATAGTCTTGATACGGATACCACTATCTCGGTCTCTGACATGGGTCATCCCGGTTAGTGTGGTTAAGCCGGCAGCTTTATTGCTTAGCATCCTGCCCATGCCTTTACGCCTTAAGTCGTGCTGCCTAAGCCGTACAAGATAATGAATATGCCAACTCTTTTGGGTCGGTCTCTAGGAAATAGTCATTTTATTCAGAGTTAAGGTGCTCTATGAATAGCATAGCCTACTCTTATCGAGAATATTTATATATGCATATTAGACTTGGGTGTAATTCACCTTATTTCGCTAGGGGTAACAGGGCCATCGCAGCCTCATGGATTTGAGTGTTTTATCGGATTTATGGATTTGGGTCGATATGCGATTTTGTCTCCTTGCCGTGTTTGAGGATACCGGATCGGGATCCCTTCTCGACGCCCCGCGCGCGCCCGCCCTCGTGATGGGTCATGGGACGGAATGCACGGCGCGGGAAAATAATGTGAAAGAGCGGCGCGTAAAAGCGCGCTCTGCGGGTCTTGCTCGATTTGCTATGGGGGATGTCATTGCGTAATTTGTTTAAAGCATTTTAAAGAAATATTGAAAAATCATCTAAAAGCCGTTTTCGGAGTCGCCACCAAATTATGAGGGAATTTGGACCCGTTCGGCGCGTCTTGGACTCGAAGACGCGAATCTTAGAGTTCAAGGTGCGTCGATACCTATCCGTCTAAGGCAATTGTGAAACCAGAGCGGATTCGGGGTGAGGGTACTCTCCAAAAGTTTGTCAAAATGCGTTATGAAAAACTGTAATCGAAAAGCCTACGTAAAAGTAGCCATTACTAGCTTGAAAACAGTGTATAATTCGATGTTTGAGCAAATGCAAACCGCTACGTACAAGTGCGATATGTGACTCGATAAATATGCGTAAAAGCGAATGTATACGTCAAAGTTATGACGGGTTGCTATAGGAAATGTGCACAAAACAATAATTCATTGTTTGAATAATCATTTAAATGCTATTTTCCGACTCATGTGTATGTAAAAGTTTGTTTAAAACCCTCAGTTTTGCATGCTTTAAGACTAATGAAGACAGTACAAGTTTTGTCGAAATCATGTTTAGTCGTTTAATGCGTAAATGAGAATTTGCATAATGTAAAGTGGTGTCCGTTTGTTCATTGTTAATTGTGTCGTTGCTTATGCGATATTGGCGAGGTTTAAGACGGATTAGAAATCTGAATCATTCATAACCGTATTGCGAATACGGGTTCGCAATGCCAATACCGGGTCGGGTCAGAACCCGTATGAGTCAAGTGTGAAGGTATAGATAGAGAAGAGAGTGATGATAATTCATGCTTTGAAATGAACGAATAAGGGGTGTATTTATAGGGATTTCGAGCCGCCAAAGTGCAGAAACAAGGGGAAAATCGCCTGTTAACTGGCGATTTTTCCTTTGTTTTGCCGCCTTTCTGTGACGTATTTGTGCCTTGCGTATGCGCATACGTATGTACATAGGGGTGTGTGCCGTAGGCTGCAGGCTTTTGTCGAGGATAATGTTGGGTCAGTTTCGTGTTTCGTGTTTCGAGTTTCGTGCTTCGTCGAGTCCCGGGCCGAAAAACGTTTATGTCTTGTATTTGAATTGTTTTTGTGAAATGTGTTTAGACGTGAGCTCGGCTTGAGCGTCTGACGCCTCGGGAGGCGTGCTCGGGTGCTTTTGTGGGCTTTTTCGGGTCTCGGGCCAAAAAGTGTTTTTGTCTTGTATTGAATTGTTTTTGTGAAATGTGTTTAGACGTGAGCTCGGCTTGAGCGTCTGACGCCTCGGGAGGTGTGCTCGGGTGCTTTTGTGGGCTTTTCTTGTGTGGGAAAGGCTTGCTTTTGTGTTGGGTCGGCTTAAATAAAATGACTAAACGAATACTCATTTTACACGACGTGCAAATAAATCATTTATGCGTTAAACGACTTAAAATGTTTTTGACAAAATGTACCGTTTTGACATTACGTTAAAAACATGCTTTTTGTGAAAAGTCCATTTCATCACAGGGTTTGTATTTGGGGGTACGGATACGGGTATCTACAGAGCCCCCGGTTTGACTGAGCTTGGACTAAAGCGCTAGTCAAACTTAATGATAGTATCCGGACCTTTACAGTCTCGATACTACCTGGCGGCGCTAAGCATGTGTCTCGAGGGAGAGACGGGGACTCAGTGCCGGGAAATGCGGGGCGGGACAACATGTTTTAGGACATGACGGTCCGTGCATGTTTAAAGGCGTACCTGCCTGTTGACGTCTGGTGTCTTTGAGCCGTCTGCTGATGTTGGATGCTTCTTGATGGCGCTTTGTAGTCTAGCCGAACTTTGTGTTGTGTGAACGCTCGCTCGCGTGCTTGTGCTCATGTATGCGTGCTTGTGTTCATGTATGAGTGCTTGTGTTTTGATATTATCTCGTAAAGAGAGTAATGCTTGGATATATGATTTGCAAAAGGGGGTGCGTGTTTACGTGTTTAACTCATAAGGGAGTGTACGTGTTTGACTCGTAAAAGAGTGTTTTATGCCTTGGTGCTCATGTGCAAGTGCTCGATGTTTGGCTCGTAAAAGAGCGAAATTGCTTGGATGTTTGACTCGTAAAAGAGTGTATGTGTTTAGATGTTTGACTCGTAAAAGAGGTATGGTGTTTGGTTGTTGACTCGTAAAAGAGGTACGTATTTGGTGTTTGACTCGTAGAAGAGGCATGCGTTTAGATTGTTTGACTCGTGAAAGAGGCATGTGCTTGTGTTTGACTCGTAAAAGAGGTACGTTTTTAAGGTTTCTGACTCGTGAAAGAGTGTAAATGCCTGGCTGTTTGACTCGTAAAAGAGTGTATGTGTTTAGATGTTTGACTCGTAAAAGTGGTATGGTGTTTGGTTGTTGACTCGTAAGAGAGGCACGTATTTGGTGTTTGACTCGTAAAAGAGGCATGTGTTTAGATTGTTTGACTCGTGAAGGAGTGTCGCTGACTCGTATAAGAGTGTTTTGATTCATGAAGGGGCATTTTGTTTTGATTTGTAAAGAGGGTGTAAATGTTTTAACTCGTAAAGAGTGTATGTAATTTGACTTGTAAAGGGTGTATTTGTCTTGACTCGTAAAGAGTGTATTCGTTGTTGGCTCGTAAAGAGTGTATGTGTTTTGATTTGTGAAGAGTATTTTTGTTTTGACTCGTGAAGAGTGTATATTTGTCTTGACTCGTGAAGAGTGTTGTGATTTGATTCGCAAAGAGTATATTGTCTTGACTCGTGAAGAGTGTTGTGATTTGACTCGTAAAGAGTATATTGTCTTGGATCGTAAAAAGTATATGTGTTTTGACTCGTAAAGAGTGTTTTTGTTTTGACTCGTGAAAGAGTGTTTTGTCTTATTCGTAAAGTGGGTGCAAATGTTTTAACTCGTAAAGAGTGTATGTAATTTGATTTGTAAAGTGTGTTTTGATTTGTAAAGTGTGTTTTGATTAGACTCGTGAAGAGTATATTGTCTTGACTCGTAAAGAGTGTATATGTCTTGGCTCGTAAAGAGCGTATATGATTGGCTCATGTTTTTGAGCGTTCTTGATTATGCTTTACGTTTGAATGTCTAGTGCTTGATCCTGTTGTCGAGTGTTTGTGTTCATGTCTTGAGATGCGTGTTTTTCTCGTGTCGGAGTGTACAGTTGTTTATGCAATTATGCTAGTGCTTATGTTTATGTTTGTGTCTGTGTTTACGCTGGTTTTGAAGGTGATGCCTAACCTTTTTTGCATGAGGTGGTTTTAAGGTATTGTTGGACCTGTTTTCGCATGCAGCAGTGTAAGGTATTGTTGAACCGTTTCTGCGTGAGGCAGTTTGACATGCTGTTAAACCGTCTTTGCGTGAGGCAGTTTCAGGTGTTGCTAACCCGTTTTTGTGTGAGGCAGTTTGAGGTGTTGGTAAACCGTTTTTGTGTGAGGCAATTTGAGGTGTTGCTAAACCGTTTTTGCGTGAGGCAGTTTGAGGTGTTGCTAAACCGTTTTTGCGTGAGGCGACTTGTTTGTGTTGTAGCGTGATTGTGTGTTGCGTTTGTTTATGTTATGTTGATTTGTGCTATCAGGTGTATAGTTTGTCTTGCCTTCGGGAGAAGTTTGAGCTTAACCTAGTTTTGAATTAGTTCTGCTAGTGCGTTTTGCTAGATGTCTTGCCGTGGAGAGAGCTTGATTTCTCGTTTGAACCCTATGTTTGGGATTTGCCTTTTGATGCTCGCGTTCTGTTGCTTTTTAAAGTGCATGTGCGTATTTGTGTCTAATTGTGAAGTGTGCGTAACGAGCTTTGCTGAGGTTTGTTGCTATGTTTGTCATGGGTGCTGCAGCTCGTGTTGTTGCTTCGTGCACATCTGTTAGCGGTGTTATGTATGTGTGAGGTTGTGTATAATCGGACTTGGATGTATGTGTTGCTATATGTGATGTTTGGGACGTGTGATTGGTTGTGGTTGCTTATTGTTTTGTAGGCGTATGTCTGCTTGGGAGGTAGTTGTTTGTGTTTTTATTCTGAGTTTTGTGTTGTAAATCCGCTTGGGTTGTATGCTAGGACGCA
The DNA here is from genome assembly GCA_023091065.1 of Dianthus caryophyllus. Taxonomy (NCBI): domain Eukaryota; kingdom Viridiplantae; phylum Streptophyta; class Magnoliopsida; order Caryophyllales; family Caryophyllaceae; genus Dianthus; species Dianthus caryophyllus. The sequence goes on along the minus strand of CM041527.1, from coordinate 14,972,543 downwards.
TCCTCATGAGAAGGGAATGTTTTTGCGTGTTGTATTTTGAAGGCTCGAATCTTGCTGGTATTTTGCGTGCTTGTGTGTGAACAAGGTTATCAGCGGTCTGTGGGATACGCTTGAACCGTGAATGTTCGTGCTGTGTGGAGGGAACTTTGTGGTTTTGCTTCAAAAGTTAGCCCCCAGTTTGAGTTAGTTTTTGATGTGAAAACGTTAGTCAAATTTGCGATGTTTGCTTTTAAAGTTAGCCCCCAGTTTGAGATAGTTTTTGATGTTAAAACGTTAGTCAAACTTGTGATGTTTGCTTCAAAAGTTAGCCCCCAGTTTGAGTTAGTTTTTGATGTTAAAACGTTAGTCAAACTTGTAGTGGCTGCGTGTGTGTCTTTGCTTTTGAATGTAGCCCGTGGATTGAGCTGTATTCTTGCTTTTTGATTTTGCTTTTGCGTTTTGTTTTTGCTCGTGTATCGTTTTGTGTTGCAAGGTGTTTTTGATATCTTTTGAGAAAATGTTGTGTCGACTGTGCCCTTGACGAGCGTGTCGTTTTTGTGTTGACTTTGCCTTTGACCCTGTTAGGTGTCGGGCGTGTCATTTTGTGTTGAATGTCGGTTGTGTTTTTGTAAAGATGTCTATGTATCTATGTTTGTGGAATCAAACCAGTGTAGTTTTGGTTGTATTTTAGAGGCATGCTACCCCATGCATGTTTAAGGACATGTCTGTCCGTCGTGTATGTTTAAGGACATGTCGGTCCGTCGTACATGTTTAGGAAAATGTCGGCCCATCGTACATGTTTAAGGACATGTCGGTCCGTCGTTCATGTTTAGGGACATGTCGGTCCGTGGTGCAAGCTCCTGTTTGGATGATGATTGCGAGATTTTTGTTTAGAGATGTCTAGTTGCGGGCCTATTAAAATAGGGCTTTTGCTTGTGTCTTGTTATTGTGGAGTTTTGGGATGTTCGTGAGAACATCTTTTTGTTGGCCTATTGAAGTAAGGCTTTTGTTTTTGTTGTTGTAGGGTGTTTGTAATGAAAATTTGTTTGTGGGCCTATCGAGGTAGGGCTTTTGCTTTTGTTGTTGAATGGTGTTTGCAATAAATATCGGTTTTTTTGTGGGCCTATTAAAGTAGGGCTTTTGCTTTTTGTTTGTTTAGGTTGTTCGTGAGTAACATTTGTTTTTGTTTGCCTATTGAAGTAGGGCTTTTGTATTTGTTGTTGTAGTGTGTTCGTGAAGAACATTTGTTTTTATTTGCCTATCGACGTAGGGCTTTTGTTTTTGTTTTGGGATGTTTGCGAGGAACATCTGTTGGTAGACCTATCGAGGTAGGGCTTTTGTTTTTGTTTTGGGATGTTCGCGAGGGACATCTGTTTGTAGACCTATGGAGATAGGGCTTTTGTTTTTGCTTTGGGATGTTCGCGATGAACATCTATTTTGCAGGCCTATCAAGGTAGGGATTTCGTTTTGGGATGTTTGCGAGGAACATCTATTTTGTCGTGTTTGCATGTGATCTAAGGTGAGGTGCTAGCCCCCCTGTTTTTGTGGGTTTGGAGGTGTATGTTGCATTATGGTGCTCTGGTTGACTGTTGTTTTTGTAGTTAGTTATTGTGATGTGTCTTGTAGTGTTTTGAGTAAGGTGTCTCCAGTAGCGCTGGGTAGAGTGTGTTTTGTGCTGTTGTGTGTAGTCATTGCACCTGACTGCGTTTTGAGCGTCGTGGATGCTTACTCATGTCATGCTCTTTGTCAACTTTGCCTTTTGCATTGTACCTGCAGGGTTAGTGCTCAAGAAAAGACTATATCTGAAATGTGTTTTTCAAAAAGAGTCGTTCGAAAATGCAAAGTGTTTTTGAAAATGCTTTTGTTCAAAATGTATTAACCCGAGTGTTGAGTTAAGTTTTGAAAAATGCTTTTGAAAATGATGACGAGCTGTTTGAAGGACGTGTTGCCTCGTGCATGTTTAAGGGCATACTAGCCCGTAATAGCGTTTTGAAAACTGAAAAGTTTTGAAAAGGGCGGTTTGAATGTCGCCAAATTGTTTTTGACGCCAAAATTGCGTGTTGATTGGAAGAGAATCGACTCGATGTATGAGTCGATGTTCATGGAATGCTTGGGATGCCGAAAACTTTGAAAGACCAAGACGAATCGTATGCGTGACTCGAGACTCGGCTGTTGCATGAATCTCACATTTGGGAACACGTGCGTTGTTAGAGCCCCCAGTGGTGTTTGCTTGTCTTGATGAGGATCTTTGTTGTTCCTGCAAAACAGAGTTAGACTAAAAAGCAGAGTTCTACTCCTAGGTCTAGGACAACTTTCCTTCGACGTATTCGTTTTAGACGCCTCGACAAAGGAACAATTTGCTTTTGAGTTGTGATTTTAATGTGGACACGTCCTCAGCTTAATGAGCTTTAAACGGAAGAATGTTTTGTGGATTTTTGTAAAGGGCTGGTTGAGCTCGGGGCCTACGTATCCACGATTGTGGAATCAAACCAGCGTAGTTCGGGTGGTGCATGTTTAAGGGCATGCCGGCCCAAGAGTTGTGTTTGCTTTTTTGTATAAAGTTTGAAAGTGCATGTTTAGGGGCATGCCGGCCCGTTGAATTGTGTTTGTTTTTGTAGAGAATTTGAAAGTGCATGTTTAGGGGCATGCCAGCCCGTAGGATGTATTTGTAAAAGGTGCACGTTTAAGGGCATGCCGGCCCAAGAGTTGTGTTTGTAAAGGGTGCATGTTTAAGGGCATGCCGGCCCGTAGAATTGTGTTTGCACGTTTAAGGACATGCCGGTCCGTTGAATTGTGTTATGTGTTTAACCTTGATACATTGCATCCTAAGGGTAGGTTCTCCTTAGTTGATCTAGCCGCTTGTTGCTACTGCTTGGTCTTCGATTTGGACTTTCAAAGACTTTGCCACTTGTTTGTGGGCTTCGATGCTTCTTACCTTTTGCTTGCTTTGCCACTTGCTAGAGGGCTTTTTAGGCTTTTTAGCTCTTTTTTGCTTTGTCTCTTGCTTCAGAGCTTCGAGACTATTTTTGCTTTTTGCTTTTGATTTTTGTATTCTCGTCTGTATTTGAGAATATGTCATGCCTTTTGTGGCCTGGGCTTGTGGTTTGATTTTGCTAGACCCTGCGGTTCGGTGGTCGCTTGTGATCGTATGTCTATCACGCCAGGCGCCTCCGACAAGTTCGTTTGCTTATTAGGCACGCGATCGAGTACGCGGAGGGCGATCCAGGAATACTCGTACTTTTGGTCATGATCAAATTCATGATCACTGTGGAGCTCCAAATTAATGGATCCTCCTCCAAAAGCAGTGGAGTAGTAGATCAAAAGTTGACTACCGGACCTTAGGTGTTTAGTCGTCGGAAGCCTTCTTGTTTTTGTGTCTTGTATTGTTGTTGTCTTTGACCTTTGTATCCGGTCCAGACCTCCTTCGGATGACTACTCCTAGGATGCAATGTATGTCGGTGCAGAATGATTTTTGTGTAAGAAAAAAGAAGCTGAGTTGTGGGCAAATCCGTTCCATTATCGATTTGTTAAAACGCCGTACGTCAAAGACTCGATTGTCCTAGACTGACAGAGATTGACTCGATGCTTAAGACTCAACTCGTATTGAAAACATTGCAAGCCGTTTAATGTGGCCCGCGAGACCTTCGTTGGTGCCTTGATGGATGCTTTGCTGGATGCTCGAGACGCGCATGTCTCAAATGTGGCTGATTCTTGCGTCGATACTCGGTTCACGTATACGTAGATTCGACTTTGATCTTGCAAAAGTTTTGTTTTCGACAAAAGCGGGATGCTTTGTTGAGCGGAAATGCGTGGTCACATTTTGGCTCGATGCAAAAGATGTTTTGAGATTGAATCCGATAAGCCCGTGTTAACGGTGTGTCGTTATGGGCTTGTCGTTGGATTACGATGAAAGCGTGAGTCGACTCGGAGTAGCGATAGGCTATTGAATCGAGGATGTTTGAAAATGCGATGAAGACGGTTATGCTCGTTTTCATGCATTTTGTTTGAAGGAGGGTTAGATTGAAGCGACGATGAGCCACTTGGTCTAATTGTGGAGAAACCGTGGGATGATGCTAGTTCATTCCCGAGTTGTGTTGTTTCGTGAAAGAGAGATGTTTGGATTAAAATGGCGGTAGGCCATTTGAACCGTAGATTTCGAAAAGTGCTTATTTCGAAAGAGATGTTAAAAGGCCGTGAGCCGCTTGATTTGCTTTCGAGAAGAGGTCTACGAGAATGGGTTACCACTCTCAGGTTTGAAAATGCCTTGTAATAAATGGGTTACTATGACGGGGAGTCACGTAGCTCATTTATGTTTTGAAAATGTCACAAGCATAAAGTGATTATTCTTGGATGCTTTGAAGAGATTGCTTGTGTGGGTCAAACCATCATGACTATGGGTCATTCGGTTCGAGGGAGCGATTTTTGAAAATTTGTTATTTCAAAAATGTGATGAGGATTTTGTGAAAACCGCTTGTCGTGCTTTGACAAAATGTTCGGGAAGTGTTTGAGCTAGAGACGCATTGACACGTTTCTGACTTGATGTTTAGAGAGTTTTCATTGAATCCGATTGGCGCATGTTAACGGCATGTCGTCGTGGGCCTATCGTAGGATTGCGATAGAATTGCTTGGAGTGAACCCGCGTTAGCGATAAGCTAGTTCAGTAGGATGTGGGTAGGTTTGTATGTCCACATGCTTTTTGCTTAAGAGGAATTGGGTCGAGATGGTTATGGGCCATTCGAACCAATGAAAAGACTGCGAGATTGGGTTTGGCCATTCTCGGGCTTTGCTTGCTTGTAAAAAATGATGTTTATTGAATCAGGCCGACTTTGGGTCGTTTGGCCCAATGAGAATTGCAAAGTGCTTTATTTGAAAAGTTGAGAAGGCCCGGGGCCGCATAAAGTCCAACAAGAATATTGTGTAATTATTGGGTTTGGGCTGGTGAAAGTGTTTTGCTAGAAGTTGGCATACGATGACCGCGAGTCATGTAGTCCATTGACGTTTTTGTAAGGTCTCGGGAATGTAGTGATTATTCCCGGACGGTTGCAGAGATTTGTGATTGGGTCGAATCGAACTAGGTACAGACTAGTTGACTTGTCACGGAAATTTTGAAAAATGTTATTTCAAAATGTGAAGTGCCACGGGCCGCTTAGAATGAAAAATTTCCAAGAATGTGATGAGATTCTTGTGTTTCAATTCGCTTTTATGAAAATGCTTTGAGATAAATAGGTTACGATGGCCAAGGGCCATATAGTCTATTTGTATTTTGACAAGATTTGGGAATGTGATGATTATTCCCGAGTGACTTGTAAAGAGTCCTTAGTGGGTCAAATCGAAATAGTGAAAGACTATTTGGTTTGACCCGGAATTTCGAAAAGTGTTTATTTCGAAGTTAAGGGAATTTTGAAACGTGATTATTTCCAAATGCAAAAGTTTTGCTTGTCTTGTATAAACACGGATATTTTCGAAAAGAGCTTATTTCAAAAGTGAGAGTGTGTTGCTTGTTTTGCAAAAGTGAAAAGATTTTTGAAAAGAGCTTATTTCAAAAATGAGAGTGTGTGGCTTTAGGAACGATGTTGTGCCTAGGAAGCCTTTTTTAGGCGAGAATGCGTGCGCGCATCTCGTCTCGATGTTAAAACGTGTTTGCTTTGTATCTGTCGAGCCCATGTTAACGGTTCATCGTTGAGGGCTCGGGCCTAGATGTTTGAAAAAGGATTCGACTCGAGAGCGTTTAGCTAGTTAAGTCGGAGATGCTTGAAATGCGATGAGAACGGTCCTGCACGTTCTGCCGTTTTTGCTTTGAAGGTGCTTAGTCGGCGCGACTATAGGTCGTTCAGACTAGATGAAAAAGTCCGCAGGACTGCGCTTGGGTATTCCTGGGTTTGTTTGGTTGTAAGAGTGATCCTTGGGCTGAAATAGCCGAAGAAAAAGCCTGCGGGAGTGCGTTTGGGCGTTCCCAGGCTTTGCCTGGTAGTAAAAGTCCAAGGGAGTGCTTTTGGGCATTCCCAGGCTTTGTTTGATTGTTAAAATGATGCTTGGGCCTGAAATGGCCGTGGAAGAAGTCCGAGGGAGTGCTTTTGGGCATTCCCGGGTCTTGCTTGGTTGTAAAAATGATGCTTGGGCCGAAATTGAAGGTACCGGAAAAGTGAGACCTATCGACGCCCTGCGCGCGCCCGCCCTCGCCCCGTGCGGGGGCGCCGGGAAGCGGAATGCGCCTCGCAGGAAAAAGTGCGAAGTTTTGTAAAAATGGGGGAGATCATTGCATGAATTTGTGACCAAAAAAGAAAAGTAGAAAATCCTTTTTGAAAATGTATTTTCGGAGTCGCCACCAAATATTAAAGGAATTTGGAACCTATTCAACACGTCATGAAATACAAGACACGAGTGTCTCAGATTTCAAGGTGCGTCGATACCTATCCGTCTGAGGTTTGAAACCAGAGAAGGGATTCGGAGTGAGGTTACTTTTCAAAAGTTTTGACAAAAATGTGTTTTTGAAAACTGAAATCAAAAAGCCTGCGTAAAAGTAGTCTTAACTAATTTGAAAACATTTATTTAATTTCGATATTTGGGCTAAAATGACGCTACGTACAAGTGCGAATATATATGACTCGATAAAAATGCATAAATAATGTAAATCGTCAAAATAATGACTTTTCTATGGGAAATGTACGTTAAATATAATTTATTGACTAAATTATTACTATAAACGTTATTTTCCGACCTCATATTTGACTCTTTAAGAATTTGTGAAAACCCTCAGTTTTGACATGCTAAAAGACTACATGAAGCGGTCTGATTTAGTGTTGGATCCGTGATTCTAGTCGTTATTTAATGCATGAATGAGGACTTGCATAATTATAAAAGTGACGTCGGTTTGCTTTAGTGATAATGAGTCGTTTATTTATGCGATATTGGCGGGGTTTAGACGGATTATGAATCCGAATTACTACAACCGTATTTAATACGGCCGCTAATGCCAATATCGGGTTGGGGTTAATGTAACCCCTTTGTCCGAGTCTCAAACGTTCCAAACGTAGGTAAAATGTTTACCTTTCGAAAATGGAAAGACGGTATTTTGAGTGGATTTTGTGAATAGTGTATGTGTTTTGTAAAACCGATTTTTTGTTAGAAATGAATGAAGGGGTTGGTATTTATAGAGTTTGGTTCGTTTTTGTGGGTGCACAAAATTAAATCGCCTGTGTACAGGCGGTTTTAATTTTATTTTGGTTGGATTTTTTTAAGAAAAATCAAAAAGGCGGCTGTTACAAAACAAAAACATAATCGCCTGTTGACAGGCGTTTAACTTTTTAATCTGTCAATCAGCTGGCGATTGTATTTTTGTTTTGGTGAAATTTGTTTTATGCCGCCATTTGTTTTTTGGTTGTGTGATTAGGTGATGATTATGTTTTATTTGGATATTTTGGGCCAAATTGGTTTTTGGCTCAATTTTGGTTTTCGTGTTTCAGTTTTTGTCGTGTTTTTCGGTTTTGGCTCGAAATAAAATAATATTAAAGTATATTATTTTACGGTTTTGTAGAATCTAGTTTTGTGAAAATGTGACACGGGACGCACTTTGGCCCGTTTTGAGTGTTGTGTTAGTGTGCGTTTTTGGTCGTTTTTGTAAGTTTGGGCCGTTTTGTAGCTAGTTGGGCTGTTTTATGGCTTGGCTTAATAAGACGTTCCTGTTTCGTGCTCGTGTTGTGCTTATAATGACTAAGAGTGACATTTCATTTTTATGATTATGCAAGTCCAAATTAATACGCTAAAAATGACTAATACATTTTAGACACTTTTGTACCGTTTCGACTCTTTTAAAAGCATGAATGGAAGTCCTTTTCATCATCGGGTTTGTTTTTGGGGGGTACGGATATGGGTATCTACAGAGCCCCGGTTTGGTGAGCTTGGACAAAGCGTTAGTCAAACTTAAAGATAGTATCCGGACCATTACAGTCTCGATACTACCTGGCGGCGCTAAGCATGTGTCTTATGGGAGAGATGAGGACTTAGCGTCGGGAAATGCAGGGAGGGACGACATGTTTTTAAGGACATGACGGTCCTACATGTTTAAGGGCATGTCGGCCTACATGTGGCCTGAGTACTCCCAGCTGGCGCCTTGCTTGCAGCGTGCCGGCTTGCGCCGGCTTGCGCCACGGGCGTGCTATGCTTGCGCCGGCTTGCGCTCTTGGCTGTGCTATGCTTGCGCCGGCTGCGCTGGTGTGCTTTGCTTGCGCTGCGGCTCTTGGTGTGCTTTGCTTTGCGCAACGCGGCTTGCGCTCTTGGGCGTGCTTTGCTTGCGCCGGCTGCGCTCGGTGCTTTGCTTTGGCGCCGGCTTGCGCTCTTGGTCGTGCTTTGCTTGCCGGCTTGCGCTCTTGGGCGTGCTTTGCTTGCGCCACGCTTGCGCTCGGCGAGCCGGCTTCTTGTTGATGCGACGTCTCGTAAAGGAGGTTACGCGTTTTCGTGCTTCGTTTATAAGAATGGTTGGTGTTTTGGTGAACGTCTCGTAAGGAGGCTACGTGTTTTTCTCATACAAGGTTGGGTTTTTATGAACGTCTCGTGAGGAGGTTACGTGCTTCTGTATTTCTCATAAAAAGGGCTAGGTTTTTATGGACGTCTCGTGAGGAGGTTACGTGTTTTTCTCATAAAAGGTTAGGTTTTTATGAACGTCTCGTGAGGAGGTTACGTGTTTCTGTATTTCTCATAAAAAGGGCTAGGTTTTTATGAACGTCTCGTGAGGAGGTTACGTGTTTTTTTTTTGTGGTTCTCATAAAAAGTTAGGTTTTTATGAATGTCTCGTGAGGAGGCTACGTGTTTTTGTATTTCTCATAAAAAGCTAGGTTTTTATGAACGTCTCGTGAGGAGGCTACGTGTTTTTGTATTTCTCATAAAAAGTTAGGTTTTTATGAACGTCTCGTGAGGAGGCTACGCGTTTTTTTTTTTGTATTTCTCATAAAAAGTTAGGTTTTTATGAACGTCTCGTGAGGAGGCTACGTGTTTTTCTCATAAAAAGTTAGGTTTTTATGAACGTCTCGTGAGGAGGTTACGTGTTTCTGTATTTCTCATAAAAAGGGCTAGGTTTTTATGAACGTCTCGTGAGGAGGTTACGTGTTTTTTTGTGGTTCTCATAAAATGTTAGGTTTTTATGAACGTCTCGTGAGGAGGCTACGTGTTTTTGTATTTCTCATAAAAAGTTAGGTTTTTATGAACGTCTCGTGAGGAGGCTACGTGTTTTTGTATTTCTCATAAAAAGTTAGGTTTTTATGAACGTCTCGTGAGGAGGCTACGCGTTTTTTTTTTTGTATTTCTCATAAAAAGTTAGGTTTTTATGAACGTCTCGTGAGGAGGTTACGTGTTTTTTTTGTGGTTCTCATAAAAAGTTAGGTTTCTATGAACGTCTCGTGAGGAGGCTACGTGTTTTTGTATTTCTCATAAAAAGTTAGGTTTTTATGAACGTCTCGTGAGGTGGCTACGTGTTTTTGTATTTCTCATAAAAAGTTAGGTTTTTATGAACGTCTCGTGAGGAGGCTACGCGTTTTTTTTGTATTTCTCATAAAAATTTAGGTTTTTATGAACGTCTCGTGAGGAGGTTACGTGTTTTTTTGTGGTTCTCATAAAAAGTTAGGTTTTTATGAACGTCTCGTGAGGAGGCTACGTGTTTTTGTATTTCTCATAAAAAGTTAGGTTTTTATGAACGTCTCGTGAGGAGGCTACGTGTTTTTATATTTCTCATAAAAAGTTAGGTTTTTATGAACGTCTCGTGAGGAGGCTACGCGTTTTTTTTGTATTTCTCATAAAAAGTTAGGTTTTTATGAACGTCTCGTGAGGAGGTTACGTGTTTTTTTGTGGTTCTCATAAAAAGTTAGGTTTTTATGAACGTCTCGTGTGGAGGCTACGTGTTTTTGTATTTCTCATAAAAAGTTAGGTTTTTATGAACGTCTCGTGAGGAGGCTACGTGTTTTTTTGTATTTCTCATAAAAAGTTAGGTTTTTATGAACGTCTCGTGAGGAGGCTACGTGTTTTTCTCATAAAAAGTTAGGTTTTTATGGACGTCTCGTGAGGAGGCTACGTGCTTTTGGTTTGGTTTTATAAAAGTGGTTAGGCTTTTATGAACGTCTCTTAAAGGAGGCTACGCGCTTTTGGTTTGGTTTTATAAAAGTGGTTTTTATGAACGTCTCGTGAGGAGGCTACGTGTTTTTTGGTTTTTCTCATAAAAAGTTAGGTTTTTACGAACGTCTCGTGAGGAGGCTACGCGCTTTTGGTTGTTCTCATAAAAAGTTAGGTTTTTATGAACGTCTCGTGAGGAGGCTACGCGCTTTTGGTTGTTCTCATAAAAAGTTAGGTTTTTATGAACGTCTCGTGAAGAGGCTACGCGCTTTTTGTTGGGACTTGTCAAAGAGGTATATTATTTTTGTGGTTTGAGTTGAAATTGTGTTTGAAATGGGTTGAAAGTGTATTGGGCCGAGGGTCAGGTTCAGGACGAGGCTGAGGACCAGGCTGAGGGTCAAGCTGGGGGTTAGGCCCAGGATGGAGGTGCGGCAGCTCTCGAGGCTGTGACGGAGGTTTCCATGGGGATGGTTGATGAGCTGGGCGTGAGCAGGAGGTGGCTGGTTATCGTGCCGAGATCGATTCCTTGCGTGCTGTCCTAGAGCGTCGTGACCAGTCACAGTAGGCTTGAACTTGTCGGTTTTGTATTTCAGGACTTCGTACGTGGTACACGTATTTTGGACTTGTATTATGTGTATTAGTATTTGTATTTGACGGCTTATGTATTAGGGCTTGGCATCTGATTTGTGTACTTTGGGCTTCTATTTGTGGTTTTGGTGTTTTGTAGGTGTCTATAAGTGGTTGTTTGGGCTTTGTTTATGGCTGAAGGCTCTACGTATGGCGTCCTAAACTTAGGTTATTTCGTCTTGTCTCGAAAAATGCGTGGTCAGGTTGTGGCTGGGCCTGAAATCCTTCGTATTCTTGGCGTGCACTGGAAAAAGTCGTTAGTCGTAAAAACATACATACATGTCTCGATTGAGACCGACTCATTTATGATTAAACTAAATCTGAGTTTTGAAATATCTTTGTTTAAAAAGTATTTTAGACTCGTAAAAAGACGCTTTTGACATTGTAAAAAATAGGAGCTAAAACGACGTTTTGAGACGAAAATTGTGAATGCGAAAATCGTGTTTTTTAATTTTTGTGTGATTATCGTGTTTTGTAAATGTGGAAAATTTGAAAAACGGGAGCCGACTCACGCAAATCGAGACGACGCTTCTGGGATAGTAAATGTTGACCAAGAGGTCGGTAAATGGGTAATAGGGGTAATAAGTTAAAGGTTTAGGGCGTAGGTGTGTAAGAGTTGTAAGAAAATCGAATAATTTTGTCAGGGAACAAAAAGAAAATCGCCTGTTCACTAGCGTCTATGTTTTTGTGTTGTACTTTGTTTGGCAAAGCTCGACTATAAAAGGAGGGCCAGGTTAACTCATTTTACTCATCCTTTCAACGTTCTATTCTCGGCATTCCAAAGATATTCAAAATATTTACGGAACGTTAAATCGAGTTATGGAGAACTTCGAAGGAAACTTGCGTCGTTGGTGTTCATCCTTGTCGGGGCTGGAGGAGAAGGACTTGAAAGATTGCGGTATCGGGGTACTCCTGGGCCTGAGGCAGGTTCAAATAGAGCCGGAGTTCTTAGATGCTTGTCTCGGCTATTGGGACCTAAGTTTTCATGTGTTCCGCTTTCCTGGCGGAGGGGTCTGTCCATTGGTCGAGGAGTTTGGAGCTATTGGTGGCTAAGGGAATCTGGTGTTTGTTTTATTGTGTTGTTGTTAGTATTATGTTCATATTATGTTGTATTTTATTATGTTCGTATTACGTCTATCCTAAACCCGATGTACATGCCGGGATTTGTATAAGTATTGTAATATATTGTAGTGTTGTTAGTGTATCTCTAAGGTTGTAGTTATGCTCCTACTTTTGAAAAATCCAAAATGTAACCGTTCTTTTTAAGATTAATAAAAATCAGGTTTTTATTTACGACTTTGCCTCATTTTGCTTATTATTCTGTGTGAAATTCCTTGGCTCTAATTCTTTTTTCAAAGTTTAGAATGTAAGTATGGTTCTTGTATTTAGGAATTTTTTGTATTGACTATTCCCTCGACCTTTTCAAGCTTTGGGTTTGTCGTTTATTGTTGAATGTTGTTCCTTTTACCCTTTGGGTTATGGAACGATTTTGTGATGACTATATCCTCAGCCTTTTTAAGCTTTAGACGTGCCATTTTTGTGTTGAATATCGCCCTTTTTAACCCTTCAGGTTATGAGGCGAGTTTTGTGGTGACTATGTCCTTGACTTTTTTAAGTTTTGGACGTGTCATTTTGTGTTGAGTATCGTCTTTTTACCCTTAGGTTTGCAAGACGAATTTTGTGGTGACTATGTCCTTGACTTTTTAAGCTTTGGACGCGTCATTTTGTGTTGAATATCGCCTTATGTTAACCCATTAGGTTACGAGACGGTTTTTGTGTTGACTATTGTGGAACCCAGGAACCGCGTTCGGGGGACCCAACTCGGCGTCTTGCTTAAGGGCGGATTTTAAAGTTAAAAAAGATTAAGTTGGAAAAACCTTTAAGAACTGTTATGGAGTCGCCACCTAATTATCGCGAAAATTAGGAACCTGCTACCATGTTCTAAGTTAAAAACATGTCCTAGATTTTGGAGTACGCCGACACCCCTAGATCTAAGGCTTGTGAAACCAGATTGGATTCGGGGTGAGGGTACTTTAGAAAAAGAGTTAATTCAAATAATGATTTATGAAAACCTTTTAGAAAAGCCTATGTAGAAATAGCCTCTACTGACCTAGAACAATCCTTGTAAGATGATAATTGAGCTAATGTTATCGCTACGTACAAGTGCGATAAGGTTGTAAAAGAATGCAGATGCAGATGCAAAAAGATTGATTTAAACCCTCAGTTTAGCATGTTTAACTTGTTAACGAATACGGTTCAGTTAAAGGTCGAATTCATTGTTTAAGTTGATTTAATGCAAAATAAGAAGGTGCAAGATGCATGCAAATAAAATAAAGTTCAATTGTCCATTGGTTTATTTTATAAGGTCGGTTGCTTATGCGACTTTGGCGTGTCATCGGATATGGAGTGTACCCGAAGTAAATAGAACACTTGGATTGCAAGCGCGCTGGGTGCCAAAGCCGAGGGGGGCGCTAAAGTGTAGACCCCTTTGTTAGTCCATAGAAAATAAGAAAAAGCTTTGATCCAAATGGATCGGTACCTACCTTGTCCTGACGCTTCAGATCTGGGCAGAGCTTCATTTCTTGAACTTAAAAGGAGGATGAATTCAACACGGGATGGTGTGTTGAACTCAAGGATTTGAGTGCTTGAGGCTTTTGTGGATGTATTTAGGTGTATACCGTGCTAGACGGTATATTTTGTGGGGCCCAAGTGTGGGCACTAAAACTAAGAAGAGAGGTTGTGAGAAGAGAGGGTTTTCTTCTGTGGAAAACTTATGTGAATAGGTCGTGCGAGGGGTTGTATATATAGGAGAATAGCCGAGCGAAAATAGGAAAGACAGGGTTAAAAGCCACCCTGGGAAACCGCATAGGCTTATGCGGTTTGGTGGGCAAACCGCATAGGCTTATGCGGTTTGCACCATGAGCCGCATAAGCTTATGCGGTTTGCTGGTGTGGTTTTAACTTCGAGATTTCGTATTTCCTTAATCCGGATTGCTAAATCTTGGGAATATTCGGTGTAATCTCCTTGCTTGTGCCCCAAGAAGGCCTAGTATGATCTTCTAGAGAGTTGTTGAGGGCTTTGGAGTGCGGGCCAAAGGTGGGTTTGGGCTCGGTTTTGGGCAGAGACAGAAAATGTGAAAAGGGTGTATTTGCATAGATTTTGTGAAATAAGGTAAGACGTGAAGCCGTATTTTGTGTAAGAGGGGACTAAAGGGAAGATTTAGCCACCGGGCCTAAATTTAGGAATTTAGGAATGCTGAATTAGACCTTGTTAATGTAAAAGGGCTAATTGTAGTGCAAATGCGAAGCTCATGCCAAATGAAGCAGGACAAGGACCTAGCTAGACTCCAAATGGACAAAATGAGCGTTATTTAAATGCGATGTGAGGTGACCTAAATCATTTTAACATTTCAAACGACTCAAAATGAATTCGACATTAGTTAGAACCGTTTAAGTCAACGTTAAAGCATGCGTAATAAAAGTCCGTGTTACATCACAGGGTTTTGTGCGGGAGGGTACGGATATGGGTATCCACAGAGCCCCCAGTTTGACTGAGCTCGGACTAGAGCGCTAGTCAAACTCCACGACCATATCCGGACCATTACGGTCTCGTCTGATCGGCGGAACGAAGCATGTGTCCATGGGTGAGACGAGGACTTCGAACCGGGCTAAACGGGGAGGGGCGTGCGCATTTTAAGGACTTGGCGGTCCGTGCATGCTATAAGGGCCTGCCGGCCTGCTGAATGTCTTCGTCGTGCTTGTTGTACTATCGTTGTTGGTGCCTTTGTATATGCTTGGTATCGTCGGATGCCTGGTGCTGGTGCTTGTATGTCTTCGTATGAAATGTGAAAGGGGCTAAAGTGCAGGGGTGCATGTGCTTGTAAGATGTTTGGGTATGCGTGAGGTGTATAATTGAGTAGGGGTGTTCATGTAGATGTAGGTCTCGTGAAAGAGCGTCCGTGTAATGCTTGAACTCGCCGGGGAGTGTCTATGTAGAGTGAAATGCTTGGAGTTAGGTGTATATTGCAGAGTGCTTGTGCTTGGGCTCGCCGAGGAGTGTCTATGTAGTCGTAGTTGCATATGATTGCCTTTCGTTGAGGAGAAGGTAGTGCCGTTGTCGTTGCTGATGCCTTTCTTGTATTTATTCTTTGATCTGCCGCCGCTTATCTTTGATCTGGTTGTTGATGTTGAACTGGGTCTCGCCGAGGAGCGCAGGTGCTTAGTGTAGTATTTGCTGGAGAAGTACTAGTTTGCTAGGGAAGGGTGTATATGTATGGTCTCGCCGAGGAGCGTAGGTGTAGTTGTGGTTGTTTGGGAGAGTGATGGTGTTTCGTCTTGTTAGGGGTGCAGGTGTATGTTCGCCGGGAATTATGGTCCGAGGAAAGGTGTATGTGCTCAAGTGTACGGCTTCGTGTAATTGCTTGGATGTGCTGAATGTGCTGATGCAGACGCTTGGTGTTTCTGTTAGTGATTTGCTGGGGAAGTCGAAGGGTATGTCTTGGACTCCGTAGGAAATGTCTGTATAGGTGTGTGGACTCCATGGGGAGGAAGCGATACGCTACAGGGACGTTTAAGAGGGTGTAAGGACTCGTGAAGAGTGTTCGTGTTTCTGCTTCTGTACCGTGTATTAAATGCTTAGTACACGCGTATGGCGGACTGTAGGTGACGCCTTAACCAAGGCATAGCGGGATGTGCTAGCGCATGTGGCGGACTGTAGGTGACGCCTTAACCATGAAAGCTTGCGTGCATGAAGAAAAATACTTAGGCTTGACGAACCCAATATGGAGAGACAACGTGGAACAAAACACGCCTCAGAAATTGCCTTGTTGACTAGTGATTCTTCCGGGGAATCTCTTATCAATCGGCGACTTCAAACGTGAACTCATTTACACATGTCGCGGCTTCAAATCCGGAATAATTCGAATTCGCGATTGTCTTCTGAAATCTTCATTTTTGCCTGCTTTGACCATGAGACGTGGTATCTAGTGATTCGTTTGGATTCACGTGATACTCAACTCTCTCGGGCTTGGATGCGTGGTGCTTGGGATGCTTCTTGGACATGTTAGGGTGTTTCGTGTTAGGACCAACGTTCGGGTGGTTTTTGTTTGATGCACACATGGAAGTGTTATGCTTTTAGCGTGCATGCTCGTGTCTGTAGCGGTTTTGGAGGTGTCGCTCGACCGGAGGTGCTTATGTTGATGTGGGTATTTATAGCAAGGGTGTCTTCAAAAAATGCGAAAAATTATCCCATTTTTCGTTGTAAAGGTTTGATTCTTGATGGGAAGCGTCAGCCCCCATTTTTCGTTGTAAAGGTTTGATTCTTGATGGGAAGCGTCAGCCCCCAGTTTGACTGAGTTATGGTGTCGGTGTATGTGAGCCCCCAGTTTGACTGAGTTATGGTATATAACGATAGTCAAACTATGTAAAAGGCTATGGGTTGCAGTACGATAAAGGTGTTTTTGGATTACCCCCTTGAGTTTGACTAAGTTTTGTATGAAAATTGAGTCAAAGTATAGGGCGTGTATCAGGAGGAGGAGTTTTTGGATTACCCCCTCGAGTTTGACTAAGTTTTGAATGAAAACTGAGTCAAAGTGAAGAGTATGGTGTTTGGTTTTGAAATTTCCCCCGTAGTTTGGCTTAATTTGATTGAAATTAAGGCAAAATGGAAGAAAGAATGTAGCGCATGAGCAAAGCGATTCACCAGATCGTGGTCGTGGCCGAGGTGGCTTGGGTTCAGTAAACTTTGACGAGTACCGCCGTCTTCACCATTAGTTGTATTAGTATGCTTGTGTAATAAGGATTGTGTGAACCCTTGTTTACATTTCGTATGCTGGTCCTGTAGTGTTAGTAAGCTAGGTTTGAAAAACGAAATGATTCCCGATTGGGATGTTTGGATGAAAATGTTTTTGTTGAAAAATCTTTTTGTGAAAGATTCATTTTAATTGTCGAAATGAGCTTTAAAAATGAACATTTGAAATGTCGGTTGTAAGGCTTCATGCAAGATGAAAAAGCGTTTTGACGTTGTGAGCTTAAGCTAGAGTTGTGAAGAACGTGGAGGGTCATTTGAGTGCAAAGGTTGAAAAGCCCCCAGTTGTCGAGGATGAGAATTCGGTAGAATCTCAACACGGAGTGGGGTGTAGTGCTAGGTTCGGTTGTGCTTTGCGTAAGCTGCCTACGTATACACGAATGTGGAATCAAACCGGCGTAGTTTGAAAGAGCTTTTGCTTAAAATGTGTTAACTCGAGTGAGTTAAAATCGAAGAATGCTGTTTCTCAAAATGTATTAACTCGAGTGCCGAGTTAAATTTTTGAAAAAGTTTAGACTTCGAAGATTCGAGATGCATTTCAAGGATTTGAGATGCATTTTCGAAAGGTACATTTTGTTTGCGAAAGGGTGTGTTTGCAAAAAGTGAATTGCAAAGTGCTTTCATATTAACTCGAGTATTAGGTTAATTTTGAAAGGTGATTAGCTAATTTGAGGGTGCATTGCCTCGTGTAAGTTTGAAAAAGCGTGTCGTTCCGTGGGAGCGTTTTGAAGACTGGAGAGTTTTTGAAAGGAGCGGTTTAAATGTCGCTAAATTGTTTGATTGGAAGAGGATTGACTCGACGTGTGACTCGATGCTTAAAATGCCGAAAAGTTTGCAAAATAGAGACGAATCGTATGCGTGATTTAAGACTCGCCGGTTGCATGGATGCCATATTCGAACACGTGCGTTGGTGGAGCCAGTGGTGCTTGCTTGTCTGCGGTGGGATGTCATGTTGTTCTGCAAAAGCGATGTTAGACCAAAAAGCGAGTACTACTCCTAAGTCTATGACAACTTTGCCTTCGATTTAATCTGCTTTAGTCGCCTCGATAAAGAAATAGTTTGCCTTTGAGCTTTGTGAATTTTTGTGGACACATCCTTAACATGGAAAGCTTTGGACGAGGAATATTTTGTGGATTTTTGTAAAAGGTTGGTTGAGCTCGGGAGAGCGGCCTACGTATCCGTGGTTCTGAATCAAACCTAGCGTAGTTAGAAAGGGTGTTTAAGGGCGTGCATGAGGTGTTTATGTGGAAAGGTGCGTGTTTAAGGATCCACCGGTCTGGGAGGTAGGTTTGTTTTTGTGGAAAGGTGCGTGTTTAGGGACCCGCCGGTCCAAAGGGTGTTTATGTGTTTGACCTTGATACGTTGCATCCTAAGGGTGAGTTCTCCTTGGTTGATCTAGGCTGGTTGCTTGCTACTTCTGTTGTGTCTTCAATTTGGAATTTCAAAGACCTGGCCACTCGTTTCTGGGCTTCGGTACTTCTTGCCTTTGGGGTTTCGGCCCCTCACTTATTGATTTCTAAGCTTGTTGACTTCTTAAGCTTTTTGACTTCTTCAGCTTTTGACTTCTTAAGCTTTTGACTTCTTAAGCTTTTGCTTAGTTGTTTTGCCCCTTGTTCTGGAGCTTTTGAGACTTTTGCTTTTTGGTGACTTTGGTTTTTTGACCTTTGTACCTTGTATTCCCGTTTGGTTTAAGAATATCCCACGCCCTATGTAGCTTGGGCTTGAGCTCGGACCTTGCTAAACTTTGCGGCTCGGTGGTCACTCGTGATCGTGTGTCTATCACGCGGGCTCCTCTGACAAGTTCGTTTGCTTATTAGGCACGCGATCGAGTACGCGGAGGGCGGTCCAGGAATACTCGTACTTTTGGTCGCGGTCAAATTCATGACCACTGTGGAGCTCCAAATTAATGGATCCTCCTCCAAAAGCAGTGGAGTAGTAGATCACGAGCAGACTAGTGAACCTTAGGTGTTTAGTCGTCGGAAGCTTTCTTGTCTTTGTGTCCTTGATTTAGTTGTTGACTTGGACCTTCGTACCCGGCCTAGATCTCCCTAGGATAGTTGTTCCTGGGATGCAGTGTATGTTGGTGTAGAATTGTGTTTTTTTATGGGAAAAGTGTGTAAAAAGGAAGCTGGGTTGTAGGCAAACTTATTCCTTTATCGGTTTGTTAAAATGTCGTACGTCGAAGACTCGATTGCTCTAGGCTGACAGAGATTGACTCAATGCTTAAAAACTCGACCCGTATTGGAAAGACTCGAATTTCTTGAGGAGATCCGTGAGATCGTCGGTGGCGCCTTGATGGATTCTTCGCTGGGTGCTTGAGACGCACATGTCTCGGATAGGGTTGATGCTCGCGTCGGGACTTGGCTCATGCATACTTAGATTTGTCTTTAATTTTGCAAAGTTTTGTTTTCGGCGAAAAGCAGGATGTTTTGTTGAGCAAAATGTGTTGTCACATTTTGGCTCGATGTAAAAGGCGTTTTGAAATCAAATCCGATAAGCTCGTGTTAGTGGCTTGTCGGTGAAAGTGTGAATCGATTCGGAGTGGCGATAGGCTATCCGAATCAAGGGTGTTTGAAAATGTGATGAAGACGGTTGTACTCGTCTTCATACGTTCGGTTTGAAAGAGGGTTAGATTAAAGCGACTATGAGCCACTTGGTCTAACCGTGAAGGATTTGCGGGATGATGCTAGTTCATTCCTAGGTTTTGTTGTCTTGTGAAAAGAGGTGTTTGGATTAAAATGGCGGTAGGCCATTTTGAATCATGGATTTCGAAAATGTTTATTTTGCTAGATTTGTTTTCAAGAAAAGGTCCATTCTCGGGTTTGAAAATGTTTGGTAATAAATGGGTTACAATGAGTGCGGGTCATGTAGTTCATTTATGTTTTGGAATGTCACGAGAATAAAGTGATTATCACTAGTAGAAAACATACCTAATGTGTCGCGGCTTTTGTGGCGTTTTTTTGCTAAACCGCCACAAAAGATAACTCAAAAGGCATTAGTGGCGGTTTTTTTAAAAAACCGCCACAAATATTGTAAAATATGTGGCGGTTTTTATTAGAACCGCCACAAAATATTTATTTGTGGCGGTTTTATTTAAAAACGCCACAAATTTATGACTCCATTTTTCATGAGAGGTGGCTGTTTTATTTTTTGAGAAAATGAAGTTCACAAAACCCTTCCCCCTCCTACCGCCTTCTTTATCTCTCTCTTTTCGTCTTCATTCACCCAATCATCATCATCATCAAATCTTCACCATCGACACCATTCTTCATCATCATCACCATCACCTTCGTCACCATCGCCGACAACATGACTCGGCATGCTCGCCACACGTGGCGTCAGCCCTCTTTTTCGCCCTCTTTTAAGCGATTACTCGAGTGGTCGGATTTCCACCATTCTCGGAATCTGCTCATTTTGTACATATTTCTTCCTCTCACTCTTCCCTCTCCATTCCTAGCCATTAATTCATAAGGTGAGCTTGTTTTTCCTCGTTGATTTCAGAAATTGTGGGTCACAAACTCTAGATTTTGGGGGTTTGTAAATTGTATCGATTTAATTGTTTTTATACATTAATAAGGTCCTAATTAGGTAGTAATTGATACTAGTTGCTTTGTTTGTAGTGTATGGAGGCTTAGAGACAAGTTCGAGACAATTTTCGTCACTTGCAAGCTTATGTTTCGATTTTTCCTCTTCATAAGGTAAGGGCCTAACCCTTACTTAGTTTGTATGTGTTCTTGTGTGTGTGTGAATGATAGAATGTATGTGATTGTTGGTTGATTGTGGAGCAAATAGGTGAAGGTTTCTATGTATGTTTGTATGACTATAAAGTACTAAGGAGTAGTGAGGTCGTAACCGGATTTTGGTGTCGTTGAGGGGTGTGTAGGTGTTTGAGTGCAGTAGGTGAGTGAAACTCTTGTAATTGCCCAACATCGAGCCATTTCTTGCCTTTTGGACCGAGTTTTGCTGTAGTTGTGGCCGTGTATAGGCTGTGGTTGTGGCCATGTATAGGCTGCTAGATGTGGCTGCGTACGGGCTGCCTTGTATGTCGTTTTTGCTATCGTAAAACACTAAAGCATTGTTGCATTGGTAGTGAGAGATTTCGGTCTTGCATCATTGTCCCCATTGGGAGAAAAAGAATATCCTCCGAACACCGAATATTGTCCCCGAGAAGTGGAGGAGGGCAAAAAGTTTTCCCTGAAAAGTGATATATATAGCCTTGGTTTGATTCTTGTGGAGTTGTTTTCCAATTTCAAGAGTTAAACAGCTAAAAGACTTGAAGGCTAAAGGAGAAATGCAACCGAAATTGACACTACAACAAGAACCTTGATAACTCTCCAACACAAAGGATCAGTCATCAGTGCTAGTGACATACTTACAAATCGTCCTTGGGCAACTGATCTTGATAACTAGACAACTATCTCGTCAGCCAAAGATACTCACTCTATGATAACTCTGTTTATGCGAAAACTCAAACATAAACATTTACATGGTTTGTTGCTATCCGATCCTTGTATATAGATCTTGCTGTTCAGGATGTTTTTAAAAGTAGGTAAATTTGGGTAGAGAGTCACTATGTCGGTTCGGTAGGGTTTGGGCTTGAAAAGGCAGTATGGCATTAATGTTCAGCAACTCTCTTTACTTTCACTCGGTTTGCACTTTGCATGTATATAAAGCTATCAGTTTCCACTTATTTGGACCTTTCTAGTATTCATTCATGTCTAGCAATTCTTTTATATCTATAGCATATGATGGGCACAACAAAAGATCCAAAAAAATACTTTTTATTTATTTAAAATTCAAAAGTCAAGAGATAGATTTTGACAATTGTACTACTAAATCAAAGAAGTATAAGACATGCTATAAGACATGAAATGTACAATATGGTAGTGTGAACGTTGGTAGGTAAAAATCTAAAAATCGATTCAAAATATTGTAATACAACTAGTTTTGACTAATGTCAAATAATTAGATGAACTACATTCTTAAATTTGAACAAGCAACACTACAGTTTTAATTTAGTTCACCAACCACTTGTTTTGTAATTAGGTCATTGAGTTTCTTGTGGCTTGTAATTTAGTATAGAGTACTTGTTATTATTGTCTTGGTGATTGATGAACCATGCATATATACTTGTTATTATTGTCGTTTTTGCTATCGTAAAACACTAAAGCATTGTTGCATTGTGGAAAATCTCTTGTTATTGATAATCCTACACCGTCCCTCAATCCTACACCGACTCAGCGAGTCCCTCAACCCTACACTTGTTTGGGAAAGAAGGGTATTGATGTAATGAAACCAAGTTGCACTCTGAGATTCGAGACTTATCTGTTTTACAACGAGTCTAATTCTTTGGCTGCACTTTCACCTCGATCTCCACCAGTGACGAGCAACAAGGGTAATAACACAAGTCTGTTAAACTCGTTCTATGAATCAACGGTCATATGTTTCTTAGACGAATGTCTACGCTTTGTATTGTAGGAAATGGGAGCAACAATGGAAGTAAAGTAGTTGTTGTGGTTGTTGTCATTGTCGTTTCATATTTAGCGACCGTGTTTCTCGTGCTCACTTGCTGTTTGCTGAGAAGAAGAAGGCGGAAGAACGTTGAAAGTAAGTTTATATATGAGTTTTAACTTTATATCGATTATTTTAAATATATTAGTAATTTTCCAACTGATTGATATTTGCCTCTGTTAGCATTCGCTTCCATCAACGAGATTGAAGATGTTGACTCCTTGCACTTTGACTTTGACACCGTAAGAGCTGCAACAAATGATTTTTCGGACTCTAATAAGCTAGGTCGAGGTGGATTCGGTGATGTTTATAAGGTACACTTACAGTACGGCTAATGAAAAAGATTTTGAGAAGGAGGATGTTTAGAGAACATTCAGGTTGGTTTCTTATCTTTGTTATGTTTATTGTGCAATTAAAATGTCATTATTTTCTTATCTAGCTAGTTATGTTTTTACAAGTACATCAAAATAGTCCCGAATTTAAAACTCCAACATTGATTCGTTGCTTGTACAGGATGACGATAAGTGAGCTAGGCGTGTTGTCATGATGTGATAAGGATAAAGAAGCGTAACTTCAAATGATTGTGTGTAGGTGTAGTTTAGAAGTGTAAGTTTTAATTATGTTCTTACAAGTACATACATCAAAATAGTCCCGAATTTACAACTCAAATGATTGTGGGTTGCTTGTACAGGATGACGACAAGTGAGCTGGGCGTGTTGTCATGATGTGATAAGGAAAAAGAGCGTAACTTCAAATGATTGTTTGTAGTTTAGAAGTGTAAGTTTTAATTAATGTAGAATGTTTGTCATCACGAGACTTTGTATTACGTCTACGTTTTGCCACGATGGATGATGGGTACTGTTGTGACACTTGGATTCAATGAAATCATGGATTGCGTTTTAATTTGCAGAGGTTCATTTTTAAAATTTTGGATTATTAATTTATAGCGAAATACTGCCAAAATTTTGGCAAAAAAAAAAAAAAATTAATAAAGAATTGTGGCGGTTTTTTGTAAAAAAACGCCACAAACTGATTAAAATTAAAAGCATTTTTGTGGCGGTTTAGCGTAAAACCGCCACTAAATTTATGTAATTTGTGGCGGTTATAAATAAAACCGCCACAAAAAAAAACACTTTTTGTGGCGGTTCTGTGAAAAAACGCCACAAAATATGAAGGAATATGTGGCGGTTTTTTGAAAAAACGCCACAAATTTTATGTTTTAGTGGCGGTTTTAAAACCGCCACAAATTAAATGTGGCACCTTGATATACGACGGTACAAAAACGCCACAATTGGCTATTTAAAAACGCCACATTAGGTATATTTTCTACTAGTGTATTCTCGGGTGTTTTGAGGAGACTGTTTGTCTAGATCAAACCGTCCTGACTATGGGCCATTCGGTTCGAAGGAAGGATTTTTTGAAAAAGGTTATTTCAAAAACGTGATGAGGATTTTGTGAAAGTAGTTTGTAAGAGGATTTGGGCCAAGATGGTTATGAATCATTTGGTCTGATGAAAAGTCCGCGAGATTGGGCTTGGCCATTCTCGGGTTTTGTTTGCTTGAAAAAGACGATTTTTGCTGAAACGAGTCGACATTGGGCCGTTTGGCCCAAAGATATTTGTAAAGAGAATGTCGTTATTTGTTTTGCAGAAGTGAGGAGATTTTTGAAAAGAGCTCATTTCAAAAACGGGTGTGTTTTGCTTGGTTTGTAAAAATAAGAAGATTTTGAAAAGAATTTATTTCAAAAATGAGAGTGTGTTGCTTGTTTTGTAAAAGTGAGGAGATTTTTGAGGAGAGCTTGTTTCAAAAATGAGAGTGTATTGCTTTAGGAGCAATGTTGTGCCTAAGAAGTCTTTGAGGCAAGAACGCGTGTGCGGATCTTGTCTCGACGTTGAAATGTGTTTGATTTGCATTCGTCGAGCCCATGTTAACGGTTCATCGTTAAGGGCTCGAGCCTAGATGCATGGAAAGGATTCGACTCGTGAACGGTTAGCTAGTCGAGTCGAGGATGTTGAGAATGGATTGGTTTGTGTGACGTGTATCTAGTTAGTCCTATTAGATTCAACGTTCATTTTAAGCGTTCATTTTTAGCTCATTTTTTGTTTAGGAAGACCTTTTATGCTTGAAAAAGGAGATTTTAGACAAGGTTTGGCTAATAGGAAGCTTTTGAGACGAGGATGCGTGTGCACATCTCGTTTCGATGTTAAAAGGTGTTAGCTTTGTCGAGCCCACCTAACGGTTCATCGTTAAGGGCTCGAGCCTAGATGGACGAGAAGGATTCGACTCGAGAGCGATTAGCTAGGCGAGTCGAGCGTGTTGAGAATGGATTAGGTTGTGTGGGTTAAATTTGCACGTTAGTGACGTGACTAGACCAACGTTCATTTTAAGTGTTCATTCTAGCTCATTTCTTTGTTAAGAAAACTCTTTTTAAGCTTGAAAAAGGAGGTTTACGAAAAAGTTTTAGCTAAAGGAAAGCTTTTGAGACGAGGATGTGTGCGCACATCTCGTCTCGATGTTAAAAGGTTTTGCTTTGCACCCGTCAAACTAGTATCGGTGATTTGCCGAGGTGAGCTCGAGTTCGGATGTGTAAAAGAGGGAGGATTCGACTCGAGAGTGGTTAGCAAATCGAGTCGAGGATGTTAAAAGTGGAGTCTAGGCCGTATGACCTAGAAGATTGAATTCCACGAGCTTGGGTTCTAATCCTTGCTCGGGTTTTTGCTTGTTAGTGAAAAAGGAGAATTTTGAGAAAGCTTGTTTCAAAATTCGTGATAGTTTTGTTTGAAAAGTGTTAGTTTGTTAAATGTTAGGTTTATTTATCTTTGAAACGTTTAAGCGAGTTTTCGAAGATATGAATGAAAATGCTCGTTTTGAAAAAGACCATGGAGTGCATAGCCTCGAACTTGTACGTATGACACAAAAAAGGGTGAAAAATGAGTCAGTCGGGTACACCTCCAACTACCTTGAGTACGCTTTGGCAGATACTTAACCCCTTCATTTCCTTACGCCGGAGCGATAGGTTTTCTGAAGGGAGCACTGGGGCGGTCGAGATAGCCGTTTACGGCAAGCCGTGGAGGGGCGAGAGAAAAGCTAGTCCGGCATGTGCTTTATCGAGTGGACAAGCCTGCATGTGGGAACCACCTCTCGAGGGTGTAAAGGGTGCCTAGATTCCAAAAGGAATGGACTCTAAACGAATGTGCATAGCTCAAATATGTATACTTGGATTGTTCAAGGCTTTCAAGTTTCACCTCTTTATTTTTAAAAAGAAAAAGCTAGTTTTAAGTTTTAAAAATAAGATTTCCTCAAATGAGTCGCCAAACTGGAACCCGGAACCGCGTCGGGACCCAACTCTGCCTTGCTTAAGGGCGGATTTTAAAGTTAAAAGATTAAGTTGGAAAAACCTTTAAGAATCAAGTTATGGAGTCGCCACCTAATTATCGCGGAAATTAGGAACCTGCTACCATGTTCTAAGTTAAAAACATGTCCTAGATTTTGGAGTACGCCGACACCCCTAGATCTAAGGCTTGTGAAACCAGATTGGATTCGGGGTGAGGGTACTTTAGAAAAAGAGTTAATTCAAATAATGATTTATGAAAACCTTTTAGAAAAGCCTATGTAGAAATAGCCTCTACTGACCTAGAACAATCCTTGTAAGATGATAATTGAGCTAATGTTATCGCTACGTACAAGTGCGATAAGGTTGTAAAAGAATGCAGATGCAGATGCAAAAAGATTGATTAAAACCCTCAGTTTAGCATGTTTAACTTGTTAACGAATACGGTTCAGTTAAAGGTCGAATTCATTGTTTAAGTTGATTTAATGCAAAATAAGAAGGTGCAAGATGCATGCAAATAAAATAAAGTTCAATTGTCCATTGGTTTATTTTATAAGGTCGGTTGCTAATGCGACTTTGGCGTGTCATCGGATATGGAGTGTACCCGAAGTAAATAGAACACTTGGATTGCAAGCGCGCTGGGTGCCAAAGCCGAGGGGGGCGCTAAAGTGTAGACCCCTTTGTTAGTCCATAGAAAATAAGAAAAAGCTTTGATCCAAGTGGATCGGTACCTACCTTGTCCTGACGCTTCAGATCTGGGCAGAGCTTCGTTTCTTGAACTTAAAAGAGGATGAATTCAACACGGGATGGTGTGTTGAACTCAAGGATTTGAGTGCTTGAGGCTTTTGTGGATGTATTTAGGTGTATACCGTGCTAGACGGTATATTTTGTGGGGCCCAAGTGTGGGCACTAAAACTAAGAAGAGAGAGTTTTCTTGTGTGGAAAACTTATGTGAATAGGTCGTGCGAGGGGTTGTATATATAGGAGAATAGCCGAGCGAAAATAGGAAAGACAGGGTTAAAAGCCACCCTGGGAAACCGCATAGGCTTATGCGGTTTGGTGGGCAAACCGCATAGGCTTATGCGGTTTGCACCATGAGCCGCATAAGCTTATGCGGTTTGCTGGTGTGGTTTTAACTTCGAGATTTCGTATTTCCTTAATCCGGATTGCTAAATCTTGGGAATATTCGGTGTAATCTCCTTGCTTGTGCCCCAAGAAGGCCTAGTATGATCTTCTAGAGAGTTGTTGAGGGCTTTGGAGTGCGGGCCAAAGGTGGGTTTGGGCTCGGTTTTGGGCAGAGACAGAAAATGTGAAAAGGGTGTATTTGCATAGATTTTGTGAAATAAGGTAAGACGTGAAGCCGTATTTTGTGTAAGAGGGGACTAAAGGGAAGATTTAGCCACCGGGCCTAAATTTAGGAATTTAGGAATGCTGAATTAGACCTTGTTAATGTAAAAGGGCTAATTGTAGTGCAAATGCTGGCTCATGCCAAATGAAGCGGGACAAGGACCTAGCTAGACTCCAAATGGACAAAATGAACGTTATTTAAATGCGATGTGAGGTGACCTAAATCATTTTAACATTTCAAACGACTCAAAAATGAATTCGACATTAGTTAGAACCGTTTAAGTCAACGTTAAAGCATGCGTAATAAAAGTCCGTGTTACATCACAGGGTTTTGTGCGGGAGGGTACGTGTAACACCCCGGCCCCAACTAAAGGCCGAAATGTCAATCACGGTAGCTCGCCAGGCTGCGTACATCGCCCACATACCAACACGAGTCCTTTCCAGCGCACTTTGTCCTCACTCGTGCGCATCCTGAGAACTTCCCAGGAGGTCACCCATCCTAAGACTAATCTCCAGCAAACACGCTTAACTGAAGAGTTTTTAAGATGAGCCACCAGAAAAGAAGATGCATCTTGTTGATATGAGTAGTACTTACAATCCTTTTAAGCACTATGTCACTTGAGCCAACACATGAACCTCTTCAACAGGGTACCCTAGAATAACCTCGGACAACAAGATTGTTACACACCCCACTTGAAGAACGCGGCGTCCTCGTTGCGCTGGTCGCTACTTACAATATAGCATTCCGAATCCTCCCGACTAGGTGCGTGCACGGCCAACAAGACACGAGGATTCGACCACACGCGCCGGTTGGGTTGCTCGATACCATTTGTAACACCGGCCCCAACTAAAGGCCGAAATGTCAATCACGGTAGCTCGCCATTTGCAGATACATCGCCCACATACCAACACGAGTCCTTTCCAGCGCACTTTGTCCTCACTCGTGCGCATCCTGAGAACTTCCCAGGAGGTCACCCATCCTAAGACTAATCTCCAGCAAACACGCTTAACTGAAGAGTTTTTAAGATGAGCCACCAGAAAAGAAGATGCATCTTGTTGATATGAGTAGTACTTACAATCCTTTTAAGCACTATGTCACTTGAGCCAACACATGAACCTCTTCAACAGGGTACCCGGCCCGAATAACCTCGGACAACACCGGGTGTTACAGTACGGATATGGGTA
The DNA here is from genome assembly GCA_023091065.1 of Dianthus caryophyllus. NCBI lineage: Eukaryota > Viridiplantae > Streptophyta > Magnoliopsida > Caryophyllales > Caryophyllaceae > Dianthus > Dianthus caryophyllus. The sequence goes on along the minus strand of CM041527.1, from coordinate 14,944,661 downwards.
TCCACAACTATGTCCTTGGCTTTTTTAGGCTTTAGACGCGTTATTTTTGTGTTGAATATTGTTCCCTTTACCCTTTGGGTTGTGGAACGTTTTTGTGCTGACTATGTCCTTGGCTTTTTTAAGCTTTAGACGTGTCATTTTTGTGTTGAATATCGGTTGCGCTTTTTGCAAAGCTGCCTACGTATCCACGAAAAGTGGAATCAAACCGGCGTAGTTCGGGAGTGTACGTTTAGGGGCATACCGGCCCAAGAATTGTGTTTGCTTTTTTGTGGTGAATGTGCACGTTTAGGGGCATGCCGGCCCATGAATTGTGTTTGGTGGATGCATGTTTAGGGGCATGCCGGCCCATGAATTGTGTTTGCGAGGGGTGCACGTTTAAGGGCATGCCGGCCCATGAACATGTTTAAGGACATGTCGGTCCATGAATTGTTTTTTTTATTTTTATAAAATTGTATTTTATAGATACATTGCAAGGGGTTTTTAGGGATAGTATTTCTTGAGTTGATCGAGGTTTGTGGCGAGGTTGAACTCTTGGCCGTCGAGGTCGGTTAGTTTGACTGCTCCGCCCGTGTAGATCTCTTTGACGAGGTAGGGTCCAGCCCAGTTAGGCTTGAACTTTCCTCGTGGGTCAACTGGGAGTGGTGCCCGGACTGACTTTAGTACGAGATCCCCCACTTTAATGTTTCGCGGCCTGACTCGTTTGTTGAAGGCTCGTTGTAACCGGGCTTGGTACATTCGTACGGTGCTCAGGGAATGAAGTCGGCGCTCGTCCAAGAGCATGAGTTGTTCGTACCGTTCACGGGCCCATTCTGCTTCCGGGATGCTACTTTCCATTAGTATGCGTAGTGACTGTATTTCTATTTCCACTGGTTGGACGGCTTCCATGCCGTAGGTGAGGAAATAAGGGGTCATGCCTGTAGGTGTGCGGATAGTAGTGCGGTATCCCCATAATGCGTATGGTATCTTGTTGGGCCAATCTTTGCAACTGTCGATCATCTTCTCAAGTATGGTGACGACTGTCTTGTTTGCTGCTTCGACGGCTCCATTGGTTTGGGGTCTATAGGGTGAGGATTTGTGATGTTGGATGTTGCCATTTTGATTTGGTTGTACCCTGCGTATCCATCCATGAATGACAGTAAGGCGTGGTCTGCTGTGTTGTCAATTAGGATGTCCATGTGAGGTAGTGGGAAATCATCCTTTGGGCAGGCTTTGTTCAGGTCCCGGAAGTCGGCACATACTCGTATTTTGCCGTTTTTCTTCATAACCGGTACCATATTGGAGACCCAGTCTGAGTATTCGATGACTCGGATAAACCCAGCTTGTAGTTGTTTCTCGATCTCTTCTTTGACCATGAGGGACCATTCCGGCTTGATGCGTCGGAGTTTCTGCTTGACCGGTCTGCTTCCTTGCTTGATCGGGATGCGGTGTTCAGCTATCTCACGGTCTATGCCGGGCATGTCCTTATATGACCAGGCGAAGACGTCCTTGAACTCTGCGAGGAGCTTGGTATATGTGGCCCTTTCTTCTGCGCTTAGGGAAGCCCCCAGTTGTAGTTCTCGAGGTTCTTCGGGCGTGCCTATGTCGATGGTTGTTGTGTCTTCAACGATGGGCTCCTGTTCGGGTTTTGGGACAATGCTTGCAATGTATCTATATAATGCAATGTTATTTAGTTTAAGTTTATCGCAATCATTAGAAAGAGTAGATTTTAAATGAGGCAAAGAGTAACAAAAAACTTTCATGTTATTAATGTTATCAAAAGCGGATACATTTGAAGATAGCTCAGACGAGGGAGCTTTGGACAACCTTAATGACTCTAGTTCTTTAGCTAAATTGATTACATTTGGGAGATAACCCGGGGGCTTGGTTGGGGTATAAGACTTGAAGTGGCGACGAGGGAGCTTAAATTCCGTGACGGTCTTTTTGCTGAGGGCGTTGTCTTCATCTTCGTCGGAGTCAGAATCTTCGAAGGTATAGCCTTGGCCGGTAGTAATCTTGAAAGTGCGGCCTTGTTCGTCGGTCCATTCAAGGGTTTTTTACCATCCGTCGTGTGTTTTTTCCTCCTAAGGAATGATTAGGTTAGTGGGGTTGAAGTTGGAGTTGCGTATGATGTCGGAGACGAGTTCAATCCCAGCGATGGTGTATGTGGATACGTTTTTGGGAACTCTGCTAGTGCCTTCTCTGACGAAGTAGTGGCTAGGGAAGATGTGATATGGCCGCATGTGAAAGTCGTGGTACTTCTTGCGATCGTTGTAAGCTTCCCAACCCTGAGAGACTTCATATGACCATGGCACATAAGACAGACCCATGGTAGGCCATTTTGGCTTTGAAAGCTTTGACGTGAACGAGCGGGCTCTCGTGACCTTTGAAGACGGGAAGATCGCTGAGTGCTAGTTTGTCTGGTAGCATGGACCTGACGTTCTTTGGGATGTGCTCGTTTTCTTAGTGTATGGAGTAACCCCTTGAGTTCGTGAGACGCTCTTCCATGGTTCGAATCCTTTTTGCATTCCGTTCGGATTCTTCGGCCAGGCGCACGGCGTTTTTCTCTGCTTCAAACTTTTGCATGATAGCCATTTGCTCGATCGTCGCAGTGAGGCTAGCTATCCTATCATTAATTTGTCGGACTTGTTCGGCGATTACCTCGAGGGTGGTGGTGGTCCTCCGAGACCTTCATCGTGTTGAAAGGCCATGATAGGTTTTGGTTTTGATACATTGTAGGAGCGCTTCTTTGGAGGCGGAGGTGGGTTTAAGTAGCGGTTATTAGTTCGTCGTGTATCCAGGGTTTTTCAGTGAGCGGACCTGACAAAGTTTTCAAACCTTTAGTGATTCTAAAAGAAAAGAAAAAGACTCAAATGAAAAATCACATTCACGACCAAAGAAAGACATAAAAATGCAAAAGGTGGGTGCAAGACTCGACTCGGGTTTTTAGCTTTTAAAATGACACGGAAGCTTTTTGAGGTAGAGGCATATTGACACGCGTCTCTATTCTCGAGGTTGAAAAATTTGTATGATCATAATCTGATTAACCCAGTTTGGCGGTATGTTGCCAGGGGTTCATCATTAGATTACGATAAAAAGGATCAAACCGAAGTAGCGATAGGCTAGCCGATCTGAGGATGTTAAAATTGGGTAAAAGGTAATCAATTGTTCGCCTTTTACGTGTGACTCAGGAATTTAAATCGAAAATGACAATAAGTCACTCGATTCAAAGAGTAAATCAACGGGTTCACATATGAGTGAGCCCGCGTTTTTTGTTTTTGAGAGAAAAAGATTAAATCGGGACGACTAAAGAGTCACTCGACTTAAAGCTAAATCTAATGTTCTAAAAGTTAATTTCATTTAAAATCTCCGAAATGAATTGACATATTCGGGTTTTTGCTTTGTGAAATGTTTTTATCAATAAATGTATTATGACGATACGTCAGTCGCATAATTCATTTACGTTTTGAAAAAAAAAAAAAAAACCTGGGATATAGTGATTATCCTGGATCGGTTTTAAATGTAGCGGCATTTTATTTATCAAACTCAAATGACGATAGGTCAAAGAGCCTAACGGCGTGTTTTAAAAAGTATGACCTTTTTTGAAAAAAGTTTGAAAAAGTAATTTCAAAAATGGACGTATTTTAAAAGTATGATGCCTAGGAAAAGTTTTCGTATGCAGAAAGTTTTGAAAGACGACTATAGTGAGGGTACTATAGCTCCGCACTTGTACATATAAACACAGGTTTTTGGTTTATAGGGTAAGGTTCCCTCCGGCCATTCCCGTAACGTTTAGGTAGGGGCACCCGCAAGACTACACACGTCTTAGGTGTGAATTCAAGACGGGCCCTAGAGCGTTCGAGTTTGACTGGTTACGATCGTTTGTACGGATGCCGTACTTGTAATCGTGGAGGGGTGAGAGAACAGTGTGTCCAGAGTTACCTCACTTATGAAGTGAGAGTTACTAGGGGCCGTTCCTCAGAGGGTGTGGTTTGAATCAGGAGGATTCGACTCAACGTACTTTTGCCCAAATATCGAAAGCGTAAATGTTTTCAAAGTTTCAAGCTTCACTTCTTTATGATTTAAAAATAAAAGAAAAACAAGTTTTTCAAAAATAATAAAAATCATGCTCGTCCCCAGCGGAGTCGCCAGCTGAAGGTACCGGAAAAGAGAGACCTATCGACGCCCTGCGCCCTCGCCCGTCTTGGCGCCGAAAGCGGAATGCGCCTCGCAGGAAAAAGTGCGAAGTTTTGTAAAAATGGGGGTGATCATTGCATGAATTTGTGACCAAAAAAGAAAAGTAGAAAATCCTTTTTGAAAATGTATTTTCGGAGTCGCCACCAAATATTAAAGGAATTTGGAACCTATTCAACGCGTCTTGAAATACAAGACACGAGTGTCTCAGATTTCAAGGTGCGTCGATACCTATCCGTCTGAGGTTTGAAACCAGAGAAGGGATTCGGAGTGAGGTTACTTTTCAAAAGTTTTGACAAAAATGTGTTTTTGAAAACTGAAATCAAAAAGCCTACGTAAAAGTAGTCTCTACTAATTTGAAAACATTTATTTAGGACCTGTTCTTTTCGCATTTTTAGAGCCGAATCGAATCGAATCGAATCAATCGAATGAATCGAATCGAATCGAATCGAATCGAATGAATCGAATCGAATCGAATCGAATCGAATGAATCGAATCGAATCGAATCGAATGAAGTACAAATTTATAACATAGTCATGAATGAATCGAATCGAATCGAATCGAAGGAATGAATCGAATCGAATCGAATCGAATGGAATAGGCCGAATCGAATCGAATCGAAGTGGTGAGGAATCGAATCGAAAATGAAAATAAGCTGGAAAGAACAGGTCCTTAATTTCGATATTTGGGCTAAAATGACGCTACGTACAAGTGCGAATATATATGACTCGATAAAAATGCATAAATAATGTAAATCGTCAAAATAATGACTTTTCTATGGGAAATGTACGTTAAATAATAATTTATTGACTAAATTATTACTATAAACGTTATTTTCCGACCTCATATTTGACTCTTTAAGAATTTGTGAAAACCCTCAGTTTTGACATGCTAAAAAGACTCTATGAAACGGTACAATTTAGTGTTGGATCCGTGATTCTAGTCGTTATTTAATGCATGAATGAGGACTTGCATAATTATAAAAGTGACGTCGGTTTGCTTTAGTGATAATGAGTCGTTTATTTATGCGATATTGGCGGGGTTTAGACGGATTATGAATCAGGAATTACTCTGGCCGTATTACGAATACGGCTTCGCTAATGCCAATATCGGGTTGGGGTTAATGTAACCCCTTTGTCCGAGTCTCAAACGTTCCAAACGTAGGTAAAATGTTTACCTTTCGAAAATGGAAAGACGGTATTTTGAGTGGATTTTGTGAATAGTGTATGTGTTTTGTAAAACCGATTTTTTGTTAGAAATGAATGAAGGGGTTGGTATTTATAGAGTTTGGTTCGTTTTTGTGGGTGCACAAAATTAAATCGCCTGTGTACAGGCGGTTTTAATTTTATTTGGGTTGGATTTTTTTAAGAAAAATCAAAAAGGCGGCTGTTACAAAACAAAAACATAATCGCCTGTTGACAGGCGTTTAACTTTTTAATCGCCTGTCAACTGGCGATTGTATTTTTGTTTTGGTGAAATTTGCTTTATGCCGCCATTTGTTTTTTGGTTGTGTGATTAGGTGATGATTATGTTTTATTTGGATATTTTGGGCCAAATTGGTTTTTGGCTCAATTTTGGTTTTCGTGTTTCGGTTTTTGTCGTGTTTTTCGGTTTTGGCTCGAAATAAAATAATATTAAAGTATATTATATTACGGTTTTGTAGAGTCTAGTTTTGTGAAAATGTGACACGGGACGCACTTTGGCCCGTTTTGAGTGTTGTGTTAGTGTGCGTTTTGGGTCGTTTTTGTAAGTTTGGGCCGTTTTGTAGCTAGTTGGGCTGTTTTATGGCTTGGCTTAATAAGACGTTCCTGTTTCGTGCTCGTGTTGTGCTTATAATGACTAAGAGTGACATTTCATTTTTATGATTATGCAAGTCCAAATTAATACGCTAAAAATGACTAATACGTTTTAGACACTTTTGTACCGTTTCGACTCTTTTAAAAGCATGAATGGAAGTCCTTTTCATCATCGGGTTTGTTTTTGGGGGGTACGGATACGGGTATCTACAGAAATGACCGTGGAAAAAGTCCGAGGGAGTGCTTTAGGGCATTCCCAGGTCTTGCTTGGTTGTAAAAGTGATGCTTGGGCCTGAAATGGCCGTGGAAGAAGTCCGAGGGAGCGCTTTTGGGCATTCCCGGGTCTTGCTTGGTTGTAAAAGTGATGCTTGGGCCTGAAATGGCCGTGGAAAAAGTCCGAGGGAGTGCTTTTGGGCATTCCCGGGTCTTGCTTGGTTGTAAAAGTGATGCTTGGGCCTGAAATGGCCGTGGAAAAAGTCCGAGGGAGTGCTTTTGGGCATTCCCGGGTGGTTATTTTGAACGATTCTTGTCTCGGGTCGAGTAAGGGTTGGTTTACTAGAGCTAAAGCGCAAGAAAAGGGTATAAACTTAGAAGAGAAAGGTCTAGGGAATCGGGGATAACAAGGGTAAAGCAAGGATAAAGGATGGCGATAGAAATGAGTAGGGAATCGCATGTGCTAAGGAATAGGCTCGGCCTCTCGGTCCTAAGCGTCCTCTAGGTCTCAAGTGCGGGCTCTCGCAACTTACAAATGAGGGTCCTAATGGTTAGTCTCGTGCCCTACCTTAAACTACGCTTTCGTTCTTAAGTTTAAGGGTAGCAAACGCTCGCAAAACCTTGGCCAAGGGATCAACGAACACAAACAAAACGAGAAAAACTAGAGACACATGCAAGACCCTAATCAAATCATCACCAAAATCATCCAAGACTACTCACCCATGATCACCCCTCAACCCTAGATAAAGAACTACTCACACATAGCGGGAATAATGACAAAAGCAAATGAGAAAGATGAAATCATGATCAACAATACTATATAATGAACGGTAATCAAATTAGAGAACTATAGAACAAACACAAATCAGAAATTGCAAGAGAAATCAAAGAACAAAGACAACAATACCGAGATAAGATGATCAAAGAACGTTTCCGAGTCGAGAATTCAAAATACAAGATGAAAAATGATTCAAGCCCTAAGTTTTTTATGGAAAGTACTTTAAAGTGTCTATGAACTCCTGTAAAAATTTCGTCCGAAAATAATGTGTTTTGCTCCTTCAAATAGACGATCTATTTTAAGCCAACGAAGAGTCACAAGGTTGCCCCGGGCGGGGTGAGGGTGCCCCCGGGCGGGGTGGTGTTGTCCCGGACGGGATGGAATTGTCCCGTGTTGTTCAGTTTTTTTCAGCTTTTGTTCCTTTCTTGTACTTAGTTTTTTCTTGCTTTCTTGTCGTCCCAAGGCTAAGGGACGAGGCCTACGTCCTCCCAAGGGGTAGGGACAAGGTCTACATTGATCACATGAACTTCAAATCCCGTCCCAAGGTCCCGGGACACCTTCATTTAGTGAAACGAGGCTCGTACGCAAGCGAAACGCAACGAAACCAACTCGGAACTTCACGAAACTTTGCGAAACTTCACGAAACCTCTCGAATAGCCTCCTAACCTCCAAATATGCGCGTGTACCTGCAATATAGACACAAAAACGCAGCAGGGCCAAAACGGAGAGAAATAGGAGCTGAAACGCAAGTAAAAGTTCGGGAAACGCAATGTAAAGCTCGTGAACAAGGGGCTATATACACGTAAATATATGACACATCAAACTCCCCCAAACCGAACCGTTGATTGTCCTCAAGCAACAAAGCATGACAGAAAATAGAGGACAAAGCGAGCATAAGAAAACTTCCCAAACAAACACCAATCCGCAAGCAGCTCAAGCAAATGGCAATCAATCCCGAAGCAGCATGGGACGTATGGAAATAGCAGGCTAACGGATGAGAATTACAAGACGGCGCAGAATGAATAGCATGGCTTAAACAAAGGTTCTCTAACAATCAAATCACGGACCTCTCGCGGTTTCCACTCTAGCACACATGATGAACAGGGTGATATATGTGATGACACTCACCTACTCGACTAGTGGAAGCACGCCCACAATCTAATGTGGACCAAATCTCGTATTCCCGTACACAAATAATGTCACAAAAACGAAGCAAACATGAGGGCTTACATAGGAAATGAGGGTGTAAAGGCCAAAGAGAGGATAAGGGTGATAAGGTGGATCAAATAGTTATGGATTCGTGGAGCTAAGCCGCTAGAAACCACAAATACTACTCAAGTGCTCATCCAACCAAAACGGAACCCAACTCTCAATATAAACGGACCGAAAACAGCATATCGGTCTCCTTTACACGTCAACGCAACATAACAATCAAATACGAGTGCTCACTCATGTAATAACAACAACAACTTATCACTTTGCACACATTTTCTTTTCTTTTTGTATTTTGTGCGTTGTGTTTGTATATTCTGATTTTTGTTTGATTTTTTCCTTGAGCAAAAGAGCACACTCACAAGCTGCGGAAAACCTTATAAAAGTCGGGGAAACAGCAATCCCGACTCACATATTCACCAACTCTCCAAGCAAACGACATCAGCATGTCGTAGCCATGATCACAACCCAACGAATGAGCACAAGAGTAAGCAAAGCGGTAACTAACAAGGCTAGGGTAGGCTATATGGCAATGTAGCTAGCAAACTCATGTGTATAAGGGTAAAAGGATCATATATGAGAGGAATAAGACAATGCAAAGACAAGGTGAATCATAAGAAATCAACTAAAGCCTCATATGCAAAAACAAGTGACAAAATCGTAGGAAACAACGGGATAAGGGCCACACTTATGCGTGGTGATATTACGTACCCCACGAGGAGAACTACTCACAATAAAGCACGGGGACCGGGATAGATGAACCGGCCTCAGGAGGCTCAAAACCTCACAATATAGTAGCTATAGTCCGTGAATGATAAAGCCAACAATAAAAGCACATGCCATCATCTGCAAACGCGTCTCAACATCCCCGAAAGCGCTAAACCAACAATATAAAACATGCCAAAGCTAAGAGCATACAAGGGAAGGGATGTCGGGAAAAAGTAAGGTAAAAATAGCTCGCAAACAACGGAACGGGATACGTATTTTTGGATTTTTGATTTTTTCTGATTTTTTTTTGTATTTTTTTGTGAATTTTTCAGATTTTTTTGGATTTTTGATTTTTTTGGAAAATGAAAAACGAAAAAGAAAACGCAAAAATAAAGCAAAATGAAATGCAAAGCGTTTCCTCCCCCCAAACCAAACAACACATTGTCCCCAATGTGTCCTAAAGCACATCAACCAGGGACCTTAAAATAAGGGAGATAAACGATAAAAGTCTCAAGGAAAACAAAGTACATACATGATATTTACAATGAAAAAACGTCCCCCCAAACCAGCTTCAAACGGGGGGTGAGCAACGGGCACTAGAAGTACCACCATCCATGGGTCTCGTCGTAGACGAACCCGGTTCCATCATCCTCTTCATCGTAGCCATCATCATCATCCACATTAGCTCGGCCATCCCCATCATCAACAGCTCCTTTTGGGTGACTTGCAGCATAGCCAACCGTATCTGCTCGCAACACTTCCTGCAGCGCATCCTTACCCGCATCCTTCCTCCCTAAGGTACCTGCAACATAATCACAACAGAGCACAGCCTCAAGAGGGTCCCTCTCGAGGACTTGAGGTAAGTAGTCGTCCACACAATCATCAATAACATCCAAGGCAAAGACATGCTCCTCCAACATGGGACGCTTCAAAGCGTTCGACAAGTTAAAAGTTATTTTATCACCTCCTACATCCAAAGTCAATTTGCCGTTCTTGACGTCAATTATAGCACCTGCAGTGTGCAAGAAAGGTCGACCCAAAATGATAGGAATTTGGGAGTCTTCGACCATGTCAAGGACGACAAAATCGACAGGGATGAAAAATTTACCAACCTTGACGGGAACGTCCTCCAAAACACCTAAAGGGCGTTTAACAGAACGATCCGCCATTTGGAGCGTGATGTTCGTAACCTCTAAAGGCCCCATGTTGAGTTTCTCGCATACGGAGTAAGGCAGAACGCTTACACTTGCACCTAAATCACATAAAGCGTTAGCAATAGAAACAGTACCAATCGTGCAAGGTATGGAGAAACTACTGGGATCCTTCAGTTTAGGAGGAGACTGGTTTTGTAAAAGTGCACTACACTCAGTAGTGAAAGCCACAGTCTCGACCTCACTGAACGACCTCTTACGGGTGAGGATGTCTTTCAAAAATTTAGCATATGCGGGAACTTGTGTGACAAGTTCAGTAAAAGGAACCGTTACCTTCAAGTCCTTGACTACCTCCATGAACTTACCAAATTGACTATCGAGCTTTGATTTTACCACTCGACTCGGGAATGGTAGCTTGATTTGAATGGGCGGCTCAACCGGCTTGCTCTGCGCTTGCTGCGTCTCCTTCTCCTTGGTGTTCTCCACGTCACCACCACCTCCCTCTTTCTCGGCCTCCTTTGGCTCACCACACACGGCCTGACCTCCTTTCCCGGCTCCACTCGTGGCTCCATTGCTCTTCGTACCTGCTCCTGCAAAACCATCACTAGAAGCATGCATATCATTAGGAGAAAGAGGAGGGTCTACCTTACTTACCACCGTAGGCATTGGAGGACCATCGTAGCTCGTTCCGCTTCGCAAGGAGATGGCATTAATCGACTCATGTTGTTGCGGTTGAGTGCCTTGCGATGGAAGGTTACCCGGCTTCCGTTGAGAGCTAGAGGAAGCAAGTTGAGCCATTTGTGTTTCAAGCATTTTGATGGCCGCGTCTTTAGCTTGATCGCTCTTTTGCATTTGAGCCATCATCGTTTCTTGTGTTTTGGCCATTTGCATCATCATGGCCCTTATTTCGCTCATCGGGTCGGGGACCGGAGCGGCTTGCACGGGTGGTGGAGCGTTTTGAGTTTGAAAATTAGGGCGATTGAAGCCCGGAGGGTTGTAGGGTCTTGGAGCATTATTGTAGCTAAAATTTTGCGGAGGATTGTTGTATGGTTGTTGTGGGCTGAAATTTTGTTGTTGGGGAGGTGAATTCAAGACGTTTTGGCTCTTGTAGCTCAAGTTCGGGTGGTTTTTGTAGCCTTCATTGTAATAATTAGAGTAGGGGCTGTTTTGAGTATGTAAAGCATGCACATGGTGTATATTAGGTTGAGAGTTCATACCTCGGCATTCCATGGATGAGTGTCCGGATGCTCCACATGAGCCACAAGTCGGATCACTAGAAGTATGCATAGCCGCTACCGTTTGACCACCCGCGTTTGAGGAACTACTACCCGCTTGCATTTGACTCATCATCATGGCAGTCATCGCATCCAACTTAGCGCTAAGCATGGCTACCGCATCATCGGTCTTACCTCCAATCCTAGGCACATTCCTAGAGCTCCCATATTGCGCGTTGTGGATAGCCATGGCCTCGATCGTATCAATAGCCTCCTCCACATCAATATTGTCGAACCTACCATTCGCCGCCGAATCGAGCACTTGTCGTGACTCATTATAAAGACCGTTATAGAATTGCATAACGATAAACCACTTGTCCATGCCATGATGAGGGCATTGACGTTGGAGGTCTTTATAACGCTCCCATGCATCAAACAAGGACTCATCTCCTCGTTGTCGGAAGCTCGTGATTTGGCTTCGTAGCATGGCGGTCTTTTCCGGCGGGAAGTACTTTTGGTAGAAGGCCAAGACCAAAGAGTTCCAATCAACAATCGCAAGAGCCACGCGATTCAAGGAATTAAGCCACAGCTTGGCTTTGTCTCGGAGTGAAAACGGGAAGAGCATCTCCCGAATTTGATCTTGAGTGACACCCGTTTGTTTGATCGTCGAGCAATAGTCACAAAAATTCTGAATGTGAAGGTTAGGGTCCTCACCGGGACTTCCTCCGAACTGGCTACGCTCGATAAGATTGATAAATGCGGGCTTTACTTCAAAGTTGTTCGCCGCAATAGTAGGCATAGCATTGCCCCTTGGAACTTTAGCCGCGGTCGGCCGTGAATGATCCGATAGCTTCACCAATTTCTTTGGCTCGGGCACGGGTTCAATGTGAGATGAAGTAGAAGGGGAAACAGTAGCTTCCAAGTCCTTAAGCAAGTTCTTGCGCCTATGCAATGTACGCTCCGGCTCCGGATCAAACTGAATTGCCAAACCTTTTTGAGACGTACGCGTTTGCCTGGGCATACAAAAACACTAGAGGAACTATAAGAAACGGCCTCAAGGAATTGAGGTTCCTTGAGACAAGAGTAACAAATGAGAAAAGAACCAAATAACAACAGAAAACAAAACCGTCTCCCCGGCAACGGCGCCAAAATTTGATAAGGCTTAGTCGCACTCGCCTAGTCAAAGATAATCCAAACTCACTCTACTAGATAGCAAGGGTAAGTCGGGTCGAATCCCCGGCAACGGCGCCAAAATTTGGTTATTTTGAACGATTCTAGTCTCGGGTCGAGTAAGGGTTGGTTTACTAGAGCTAAAGCGCAAGAAAAGGGTATAAACTTAGAAGAGAAAGGTCTAGGGAATCGGGGATAACAAGGGTAAAGCAAGGATAAAGGATGGCGATAGAAATGAGTAGGGAATCGCATGTGCTAAGGAATAGGCTCGGCCTCTCGGTCCTAAGCGTCCTCTAGGTCTCAAGTGCGGGCTCTCGCAACTTACAAATGAGGGTCCTAATGGTTAGTCTCGTGCCCTACCTTAAACTACGCTTTCGTTCTTAAGTTTAAGGGTAGCAAACGCTCGCAAAACCTTGGCCAAGGGATCAACGAACACAAACAAAACGAGAAAAACTAGAGACACATGCAAGACCCTAATCAAATCATCACCAAAATCATCCAAGACTACTCACCCATGATCACCCCTCAACCCTAGATAAAGAACTACTCACACATAGCGGGAATAATGACAAAAGCAAATGAGAAAGATGAAATCATGATCAACAATACTATATAATGAACGGTAATCAAATTAGAGAAGTATAGAACAAACACAAATCAGAAATTGCAAGAGAAATCAAAGAACAAAGACAACAATACCGAGATAAGATGATCAAAGAACGTTTCCGAGTCGAGAATTCAAAATACAAGATGAAAAATGATTCAAGCCCTAAGTTTTTTATGGAAAGTATTTTAAAGTGTCTATGAACTCCTGTAAAAATTTCGTCCGAAAATAATGTGTTTTGCTCCTTCAAATAGACGATCTATTTTAAGCCAACGAAGAGTCACAAGGTTGCCCCGGGCGGGGTAAGGGTTCCCCCGGGCGGGGTGGTGTTGTCCCGGACGGGATGGAGTTGTCCCGTGTTGTTCAGTTTTTTTCAGCTTTTGTTCCTTTCTTGTACTTAGTTTTTTCTTGCTTTCTTGTCGTCCCAAGGCTAAGGGACGAGGCCTACGTCGTCCCAAGGGGTAGGGACAAGGTCTACATTGATCACATGAACTTCAAATCCCGTCCCAAGGTCCCGGGACACCTTCATTTAGTGAAACGAGGCTCGTACGCAAGCGAAACGCAACGAAACCAACTCGGAACTTCACGAAACTTCACGAAACCTCTCGAATAGCCTCCTAACCTCCAAATATGCGCGTGTACCTGCAATATAGACACAAAAACACAGCAGGGCCAAAACGGAGAGAAATAGGAGCTGAAACGCAAGTAAAAGTTCGGGAAACGCAATGTAAAGCTCGTGAACAAGGGGCTATATACACGTAAATATATGACACATCACCGGGCTTTGCTTAGGGATTGCTTTTAGGCATTCCCGTGTTTGCTCAGGGACTGCTTTTGGGCATTCCCGTGTTTGCTTGGGGAATGCTTTTGGGCATTCCCGTGTTTGCTTAGGGAATGGTTTTGGGCATTCCCGTGTTTGCTTAGGGACTGCTTTTGGGCATTCCCGTGTTTGCTTAGTTGTAAAAGTGTGATTGGGTGAAATGGCCGTGAGCCGATTTGTTTGAAGAATTTTGAAAAATGTTATTTCAAAAGTACTTAAAATGGGCATAGGTCGTTCAATGTGTCGTGAAAAATCATCGAGGACATGTTGTCATCCTCGAGTTTGCTTTGCATAAAAAGGTTTGTATTAAAAGGACTACGACGACGAGGAGTCATGTAGTTTGCTCATGCTTTTGAAATGTCGACGGGAATTTTATGATTATTCCCGGGTTTTGTTTTGAAAAGATTGTTTGTTTTGGTTAAAACCAAAAAGGCTATTGGTTAGTCGGTTTGCAAAAATTTTGAAAAATGTTTATTTAAAAAATGTGTTGTGAGTATTGTTAAAACAGCTCGTCGTGTTTTGACAAAATGTTTGGAAAGATTTTGAGTTAGAGACGCGTTGACGCATTTCCAATCTCGATGTAAAAGATGCTTTGTACTTGAATCCTGTGGGCCCGTATTAACAGTATGTCGTCGTGGGCTCATCGTTGGATTGCGATAGAATGTTTTGGATCCGACCCGAGATAGCTATAGGCTAGTCGAGTCGGGGATGTTAAGGCGCGTAAAAACGGTACTGCTCGTTTTCACGTGTTTTGTGTAAAATGAACTGAGTCAAATGACTACAGGTCACTTGATTCAGCGCGAATGACACGATTGGGTATGACCATTCCCGAGTTTTGTTTGTTTGTAAGAGATGTTTGTCAAGTCGAAGTGATTAGAGGTCAATCGACTCGACGTAAGTTTTGCGAAGATGTTTGCAAAAGGCCGAGGCCGTTTATTTTGAGTAAGTTCCGCATGAATATGTTGATATTCTCGGGTTTTGCAATGTGAAAATGTTTTGCTATAAATGAATTACAATGACCGTGAGTCACGTAATCCATTTACGTTTTTGAAAGGCCCTGCGAATGTAGTGATTATCCGCGGGCGTTTTGAAAGACTGAGTTGTCGTGCTAAGCCGAAATGACTGTAGGTCAGCCGGCTTATATGGAAAGTTTTGAAAAATGTTATTTCAAAAGTTGCAGAGAGAACTGTTCGTTCGTTTTTTTTTTTTGAAAATGTAAATGCAATGTTGTAAAGTGCCTATGTATGATGTATTTTGAAAGACGACTATAGTGAGGGTACTATAGCCTCGCATTTGTACGTATAGACACGGGTTTTTGGCTTTCAGGGGAAGGTTCCTTCCGGTCATTCCCGCAACGTTTGTGTAGAGTTATCCGCAAGATCACACACATTAGTGTGGATTCAATACGGGGTCTAGAGCGTTCGAGTTTGACTGCTACGATTCACTTGTACGGATGCCATACTTGTGATCGTGGAAGGGTGAGAGATCGACGTGTCCAGAGTATACTCGCTTAGGAAGAGAGTTCTTACTTGGGGCCGTCCCTCGAAGGGTGTGGTTATGAATCAGGAGGATTCGACTCAAACGGTTGCATGTGCTCAAACATCGAATTTAAAACTGTTTTCAAGTTTTCAAGTTTCACCTCTTTATGTTTTTAAAATAAAATGAAAAGCTAGTTTTCAAAATAATAAAAAAACATGCTCGTCCCCAGCGGAGTCGCCAACTGAGGATACCGGATCGGGATCCCTTCTCGACGCCCCGCGCGCGCCCGCCCTCGTGATGGGTCATGGGACGGAATGCACGGCGCGGGAAAATAATGTGAAAGAGCGGCGCGTAAAAGCGCGCTCTGCGGGTCTTGCTCGATTTGCTATGGGGGATGTCATTGCGTAATTTGTTTAAAGCATTTTAAAGAAATATTGAAAAATCATTTAAAAGCCGTTTTCGGAGTCGCCACCAAATTATGAGGGAATTTGGACCCGTTCGGCGCGTCTTGGACTCGAAGACGCGAATCTTAGAGTTCAAGGTGCGTCGATACCTATCCGTCTAAGGCAATTGTGAAACCAGAGCGGATTCGGGGTGAGGGTACTCTCCGAAAGTTTGTCAAAATGCGTTATGAAAAACGGTAATCGAAAAGCCTACGTAAAAGTAGCCATTACTAGCTTGAAAACAGTGTATAATTCGATGTTTGAGCAAATGCAAACCGCTACGTACAAGTGCGATATGTGACTCGATAAATATGCGTAAAAGCGAATGTATACGTCAAAGTTATGACGGGTTGCTATAGGAAATGTGCACAAAACAATAATTCATTGTTTGAATAATCATTTAAATGCTATTTTCCGACTCATGTGTATGTAAAAGTTTGTTTAAAACCCTCAGTTTTGCATGCTTTAAGACTAATGAAGACAGTACAAGTTTTGTCGAAATCATGTTTAGTCGTTTAATGCGTAAATGAGAATTTGCATAATGTAAAGTGGTGTCCGTTTGTTCATTGTTAATTGTGTCGTTGCTTATGCGATATTGGCGAGGTTTAAGACGGATTTAGAAATCCGAATCGCTACAACCGTATTGCGAATACGGGTTCGCAATGCCAATACCGGGTCGGGTTAGGAACCCGTATGAGTCAAGTGTGAAGGTATAGATAGAGAAGAGAGTGATGATAATTCATGCTTTGAAATGAACGAATAAGGGGTGTATTTATAGGGATTTCGAGCCGCCAAAGTGCAGAAACAAGGGGAAAATCGCCTGTTAACTGGCGATTTACCATAAAATCGCCAGTCAACAGGCGATTAAAAGGAAAATCGCCAGTTGACTGGCGATTTAATGTTAAATCGCCAGTTAACAGGCGATTTTTCCTTTGTTTTGCCGCCTTTCTGTGACGTATTTGTGCCTTGCGTATGCGCATACGTATGTACATAGGGGTGTGTGCCGTAGGCTGCAGGCTTTTGTCGAGGATAATGTTGGGTCAGTTTCGTGTTTCGTGTTTCGTGTTTCGTGTTTCGTGCTTCGTCGAGTCCCGGGCCGAAAAACGTTTATGTCTTGTATTTGAATTGTTTTTGTGAAATGTGTTTAGACGTGAGCTCGGCTTGAGCGTCTGACGCCTCGGGAGGCGTGCTCGGGTGCTTTTGTGGGCTTTTCTTGTGTGGGAAAGGCTTGCTTTTGTGTTGGGTCGGCTTAAATAAAATGACTAAACGAATACTCATTTTACACGACATGCAAATAAATCATTTATGCGTTAAACGACATAAAATGTTTTTGACAAAATGTACCGTTTTGACATTACGTTAAAAACATGCTTTTTATGAAAAGTCCATTTCATCACAGGGTTTGTATTTGGGGGGTACGGATACGGGTATCTACAGTGTTTCGTTCTTAGTGGGCGCGACACTTGCATTCACTCTTACCACATGTACAGATCACTTGACGGGATTGTAACAGAAGTTCGAATCATTTCGAACACTAGACGATGAGATGCAAGTACTATAGTATTCGGCGTGGTTTACGAGTCGTGTAAGTCGCTGCACTATGGTAGTGAGATGCAAGCGACTAGAATACAATGGCCTACTCAGTGGTCAGGCTCGTAAGCAGTATGTGTTGTTTGATTAAATGAGAATGAGTGTGTACCATCTTTGAAAACTAAAGACCACAAATTTCTGAAGTGAATCGAGTCTGCATGATGTGAATGATACAATATGTATGTTTGTCTGCGATCTGATATCGCTTTGTAATCCTGCTGAATTACTGTGACACTATTGTTATGATATTATCTGTTATTTGCTTTCATAACTGAATATCATGCTTATATGATTTATCGCTTTAAACCGCATGCTTATTATGACTTGTATGTCTTTATATGCTATATGTAATAAGCATGTTTATGTTTTTATCATAATGTTATAATTATAAAGCGAGAGTAATACACCAAAATAATTGAAATCGAGGGTAAGTATGAGCATAGCTAGTCACTGTCCGCTCAGCGGGCATTCCCCCATCAGTTTATTGTGCAGGAAAAGCGTGGACCGGATGCTTGGATTTTGGGACGGGACCAGCTTATATTTTATGTTTTACCTTAGTTTGTTTTCGAGAGAGATGTAATATATATGACGCTACTCTTTTAAATTTCCGTACTTAGAGTTGTTTTATTCAACTCTTGAACGATGATGTAATATTTTGGGTTATTTGTATAATTAATGACGTTGGTTTAAGACTTAATTAATTTCCGCCTTAGTAATTAAAGTCGACTAAAAACCAGGTTGTTACAACGAGTTTCTAGCTTAAACACCTTCCAAACAGTACACCTTCCAAACAACTTGAAATAATGTAAATGACGTAAAAAGGACATGATTATTATTAGTGTTATTGTTATTAAATTGCTTTTGACAGTTCATTAAATTACTATAAAAATAATATATATTTAATGTTTAATAATTAATTGTTTTATTTTTAAATAAAAAGAAAGTTAAAGACAAATCTTGAATTAAGAAATTCAAAAACTCGTGTTTATACACGGAGATATTTAGATCATGTTTCACTCTAAATTAAAGTAGATATCAGTTATATAATAATTAATCATAAGAAAATAAGTTGAGAATAAAATATACAAAAAAAAAAAATGCAGTGATTAACATAGAATACAGGAAGAAAATTAATTTAAAACAAAAACATACAACAAAAAGAGAAAAAAAAAAAAGTACAGTAATGAATATAAGTACATGAAAAAATTGGATTTATAACCTTATCATTGCATTTTATAATAATGTCACAAAGTTTTCGAATTATAGTGAAATGCAATTATTCGAATTTAAAACAAAAGCGTACAAATTTAAAAAGTAAGATTATTAATTTAAAATGAAATGTTATCAAATTGAAACATGAGGTGTTGGTTAATAACTTAAAAAAACAAAAATCTCAACGGAAAAGATGGAGTAAAAATTATCAACTTAAAATAAAAGGTTATGAGTTTATTAGACCGGGTTATATGACTATAAAAATGCAAGGTTGTAAACAATTTTGAAACAATTAAAATTTATGAACACGCATATCAAGAAAAACATTAAACAATTTTATTAGGATTTATTTGAAAAGAAAAATAGCAAAATTTTGGAGAAATTAAAAGGGGATAAAATTAAACGACAAACCACAGTCCCGCTAACACTTCTTTGAAGGGACGTGTCTCGGAGTGTCTTCGGTTATGTGGTTGTTACGGTTTCAAGGTGTGCTATTAGGCATTTAATGTTTGACTGAGTTGTAGTGTTGCGGTTAGTTGGTGGTGTGATTGGTTTGGTGATGGTGCCTGTTTTGATTTGAAACGTATGTCTATTTGGTTAAAAGTGTCCTGTTTCTTAACTTTTATTGTTCACCTCTTTAGTGTTTAGTACAAATAAAAAAAAAAAAAATTCCACCACTACTACGAGTGAAGGTGTTCTGTCCCTTTTTTCGAGGTGGAATTTCTATGTTAGTGTCTCAGCTCGTAAGTGGCCGATTTGTGTTGAAAACACCCAAGTATGGTTTCTTGTTGTAACACCCCGACTTTTCCTAATATTATTTGTTCGTCTCATTTATATTCGTAATTTATTTCTCTTGATTTCCTCATTTCTTTTAGCCCGAGAAAATCAGTTCTCTTGTCGCGTGGATTAAGCTACTCTGTAGTCAGGACTTAAAAATGGAGTAATTAGCTTAAAAACGGTGTAATTTCCTCATACGAACTCCGATTCAGGTGATTCAAAAGGCTAAACTGCGTATTTTTTCGACGCCGTCGCAACTGCCAAATTTTCAAGTTGAACCGATCGGTTCAGGTCCGAACCGGCCGGTTCTGGCTGTTTTCCCGGATCAATGAATTCGTGTTTGTATTATTTGCTTTTGCACGAAATTCCTTTTTATATTTAAACTCCCCTTAACCCTAATATCATTTAGTAGTTGCTTTTCACCCTAAACATCATTATTCTCTCTTCTCTCTCTTCAATCTCTCATTAATCCTCATTAAATCATCACATAAATTCATTCAATTCATCCTTTGATCAAGCCCTAATCATCCTAATCGTAATCATCCTAATTCATTCCTTTGCTAATTCCTTCGGTAATCCTTATCATCTATCATAGTTTTCCGATTGTTTTGTTATTATATGTATTTATTGTGGTGTACTTATGTATTGTATGATTTATGTGTGCCCTAATCAATAGGAGAGAATTGGAGAGAAAACCCCAAGTTCGGATTTCTCTGACCCAGGTTCACTAAACGGAAGATCGCCGAAGATCCGACCGTCCGATTTTGCCGAAATTTTGACAGCATGTTACTAACTCTTGGGGCTACCTTTTCACCGTTCAGTTTCTCAATCGGAGCTCTGGATCGTCCGTTATCGCGTCTGGACAGAAGAGAAGGAAATTAGGTTTTTCTTTGGCTTGCTTGAAAAAGGTAACTAGGTGTAGCCTTAGTGATATTTTGACTTGTGTGAGACCATATAATTGATTGAGGATGAATTGGTTGTTGTTATGTATGTAAAGCTATGATCTTTGGGTTGGATGTGCTATGAAATTATGATCTTTGGTCTTAATTGTGATGGTCTCACACTATTGTGTCTAATAACTTGAATTGGGATGTTTGTCATATTGAATTTGAGTTATATTGTTATTAGGTTGATTAAATATGATAACTTTGGGAATTATAATGGTTTATTATGGCTACTCTTGGGTTCTTATGGTTATTACTCCGTATTTAACATGTTGATTATGGTTAGTGTTGAGATTGCTTACAAAAGGGGTCAATTATGTTGTAGTTGTGTATATGATGGACATTGTGATGATTTTGAGTAAAGGATGATTGGTTTATTGTTGATTGTGAGTTGATTCAGGTTATTGAATTGACTTGTTTGATTGCTTGAGTTGAGTGTGCGTACGGGTACTGTTCTGGCACGTACGTGAGGAGCTACGACGTCTTTTGTGGACGGATACCGCCCATGATCCCCTCGGCTATTCTTGTTGTTTAGTTAGAGCGACTATGGGTTCTCAACCATGTTGGTTAAAGACTATGGTTTATATAATGTCGTCACCGTTCTTGTTGCTCGGTGGAATTTGGCCAAATTTAGACTAATGAGTTTGAGGAACTTCTTGTTGCTGTTCCGCCATAGGGTTTGGATGATTCTTGTTGCTTCATCCGGGGTGATTCTTGTTGCTTCACCCAAGGTGCTCGTGCTTACCTTGCAGGTTGTTGATTGTTGTCATCATCTTGTTGTTGTGATTTGAGCTTGTATGTCAGTGGACTAGTTATTGTCGAGTTGTATTGGTTATACATGTTTACAGGTTGTTGGGTGACAGTTGGTTGAGTTTGGTAGCTAATGAGTTGGCTTGAGGTTGCATTATGGTTACTATACCTTTGGGTTGTTTGTTGTATTGTTGTCTATTTTGGTTACGTTGAAATATGACTGGGGAGCACCTAGTTACTCCCCACTGATTGTGGCTGTTACATGTTTTGTGGCAGGTTAGCGCGAGATCGGGTTTGTCAAGTGAGGATGCCGTGAGGATGACCTATAGTTAGCCTTGAAGTGATTTTGGACTAGACTTGTTAGGATGTTTAGTTTTATTATTGTTATTTTACTTTCATTTTGGAGCTCGATTTGTAAGGGGTATTTACTCCCCACTTCTAGGCCTCAAGGCCTACCTTTTTATCGTTGTTTAGTTGGTTAGTGAGTAATGATCCGGATTCCACGGTGTTTCTGCCACCGTGGCTCGCTTTTATTTTCTTTTATTTTATAAATCCTTTTTATTTCTTTATTTTATTTTGTTGGAAAATCCGGGTTGTTACACTTGTGGTGGTTGTGACCAGGTGATTAGTTGAGGGGCTTGATATGCTTGCTCTCGTCTGCTCATGGAATGTCCTTGGTTTCTTGTTTACTGTCGATGAAGCTCGATATATCAGCAAGCTGTAGAAGACCCTTCTCCACTAGAGGCAAACCTCGTTAGATTGCCTCCCCCCTTTTCTTTGTACGCCTACTAGGTGTAAGTGCAGCTTGTTCTTGTCATTTAATTAGTTATGCAAGTATTACAATGGCGCACGTGAAATCTCCGCCACGTTGAAGTGGTGGAAGATAAAGTTAGTGCCCAATCTATTGTACTACACCAGCACACCTCTTATTATACCCTTTGCCGATTATACGTAGCTCCATCTTTTGTACTTTTAATTTTGTTGTATTAGCTTGTAAGTACGATTTGGAGTGTCGTACCACTCGTACGTACCCTAGACGTTAAACACTCTATTTCCAATTAGCCAAAAAAAAAAGGGATAAAATGAAAGTAGAATAGGACTAAACATGAGGTTGTTGACACTTATTGTAATTCATATTTTTTTTGGTCAATTTTTCTTACTTTTTTTTTTTTAATGCTTTCATGTGTATTAGTTTATTTTTGCCTGCAAGGGTGTAGTAATACAACTTTATTGGGGAGTAACATATAAACTAAATATATTAAGTAAAAATACAACTTTATTTTATTGGGGAGTAATATATTAAGTAAACTTATAATACGAACTACAATGTATAGAGTAAGTTAACACTCCTGCAGTGTTAACTTTAATACACATTTAATTCTCTCACAAGATAGTACAACACTTAAAATTAAATAAGCTAACACTCCTATGTGTTTAGCTTATTTCCTCTCTATCATTCCATTACATTGACCAAACACAAAACAAAAACACATACGCCACATACGTAAACAACACTCACATAAAACATTACAACACGAAATTCTTCACTCAATACCTAACCTCTTCTTCAACTCTAACATAAACTCATACACCTTCTTCTCATCTGGTAAAGCTTTTGAGACACTCTCCCTTTGCATGCATCTCTTAGCCCACGCCACGAGTTTCGGACACGACTCCTCAACCTTGAAGTTTCCGACGTTCTCAAGAGCGTAAAACCAGCTGTAGAATGAGATCAGTGTCACGTCCACGAACCCAAACGTGTCGCCACCAAAGTAAGCCTTGTCGCCGAGCTGTTGCTCCAACACCGACAAGTGCTCGATGAATTCCTTCTTCCCTGCTTCCTGATCTGCGCCTTTGGTTGTCCATATCTTCCTTGACGAGTCGTAAAGCTGTCGCACATGACATAAATCGTAATACAAATTAGTGAGACAAACTGACAGTCTTTTAATTAGAAAGTGAAAACACAAATGTTCTAAATTATTAGCCACTCGATTTAATTTATTAATCAACTTATCTTAACAATAAATATACATTTGAGTGCTGCTAAGCAATATGAAAAAGTTTAAATGAGTTGTTGACATTATCCGTCTACAAATATTTATACTTCGTGTTTCTTATACGGAGTAATATATAATTATGTGTAGTTTTATTTATAAATTATAATTCACCTTCATTCATTTATTTGCATAAGATCATTTTTTTTCCACACAAAAAATAGTCAGATGTAAATAATCCCACTTCGTAGTTATTAGTTAATATATTAATATTTAATATAATTAATACTATAATTAACAAAACAATAAAGCACCGTCATATGTTAAAGTAGGGCTTGATTGATAAGTGTAACCACTTCGTAGACTAGAAGTAATTAACGATGGCCCTATATGTGATAGTGATTACTGATTAGTGAGACAACCATGTTGGGAATTTCACGATTTTCTTAGGTAGCAAATTTCATCGTACAAATTCTACAAATAATAATAATAATAATAATAATAATAATAATAATAATAATAATAATAATAATAATAATAATAATAAATTTTAGCATTTATTTTCAACAAAAAAAAATAAAAAAAAAATAAAAAAAAATAAAATAATAATAATAATAATCTCCGTGGATTTACGGTACAATACTCTGTATGAAGTACTATTATTTATACTTTATACTTTATTACGAAAAGAGACATAAATTCAAATCGACCATTTCTTTATTGTACTCCAGAATGTGGATATAAACGATCGTTAAATTAAAACCACGAGTTTAACTCTAGATAATTTCAGAGTAAAATTACATTAAATTTAAATTTTATAAAAAAATAACGTATTCAAAATTGATTCTTAAAATTAAAAGATGAATAAATTGTTACGTTACTCTGTAAAATAAAGAGGTTATAATCAATATATATAAGTAAAAGAGGCTTTTTTTGAGCCCTCTCCTTAATTCAAGGAGTTTAAGCCAATCATAAAATTATATTAAGAAAATAAATTAAATTGTGAAAATATAGTAATTTGGAAAGAAATAATTATATGAAAAATAATTCCCTTTTTTAATTATGAAACATTAGAAAGTTTTTAGCTAAGTCTTTGATTATTATATTTCATAAAATGTATTTGTCGAAATAATATAAAAATAACATCATTAGTTTCGAAACGAAAAATGCTATCAAATGAGTATAAATATCAAAGTATTTCATCCACTAAAAAAATTCATTTGAAAAATAGATTAAATAATTTGCATTCAATAAAATAAAAAATTGGAAAGATACAATTATATGACACATAATTTATTTGTTTAATTATAATACATAAGATAAAAAAAATTCATTTGAAAAATAGATTAAATAATTTGCATTCAATAAAATAAAAAATTGGAAAGAAACAATTATATGACACATAATTTATTTGTTTAATTATAATACATAAGATATTTTTTTTAGGTAAGTCTTCAAACCTTTTTTGTGTGTATATATATCAAAAACTGTAGCTTTGTCTTCCAAGGTACCGGGTTAAATAGTTTTAGTTTATTATGTTTTAATTATGATTACGATTTGTGTTATTTTTACTTTTTTACGTGTATTTGATTTGATATGTGTATTAATTTTGAAAAGGTTTATTTCTTAATTATCATGTTTGTTATTTAACCATAGCTTGATTGAATTCATAATGAACTTTTTTCCCTTTGTATATTGCAGATTTATATTTTAAGTTCAAGATCTGAGTTAATCATTGAATAAACTTGATTACAAAATCAATCGAATATGTATCGTGAAAGGTAAAAGAGATATATACATGATCTACTGATTATCTTATTTTCATATCAAATCATTATTTATTGTTGTATAATAATATTTACTATTCATCATACTTGATCTTTTAGTTAGTTTCATCGTATTAAGTTTTGATTTGATTGTTCATGTCAATTTTGTATGATAATATCTGAAAATTAGGTATAAAAAGAATGAACATGGTGTATTAGTTTGATGACAAATTTTCAAATTTTTATTTTTTACTATCCCCTTTTAAAGTTTTTCTTTTAATTATTTTATAATTAGAAATCAAACTATATATTTCATATCTATATATATCTACATAAAAGAGAGTTTTGCTATAGAGTGTCCATACCATAATTTATTTAATTTGTATATACATTATTATTAATGATTAAAATATTTTTTTAATTACTTATTAGTAAAAGTGAACAGCATTTACCATGATTATTTGATAATGTAATAAAAAAAATAACTATTTGATAATTTAATAAATTCAAAACAATTAGTTTTGTATAAATTAAAAGAAAAAATCTTCTAGAAATAAATTCAATTAAGAACAATTAACTTTCACCAAAATTTAAAGAACAAAAAAAGTAAGCTAAAAAATACTGAGACCAGCGTTTTTCCTATTGTTATAATACTAACCTTTAGCCTTTTTCCTAATGTTTTTCAAAATATTTTAGTTCTCTATAAAAACTTACTTAAAAATATTAAGACTCACATTAGGAAAAATAGTATTTTATTTTAATTTTCATAAGATACACTTACATTTTCATATAAATTAGAGAGATATTGAGTAACACTTATCATACTTATTTGATAATTTAATAAAAATAATATCTTGATAATCTAACAAAATTTAAAGAAATTAGTTTTCTATAAAATTAAAAGAAAATCTCTCCTAAAAAAGAAATTTAATATAAAGTAATTATCTTTCTATACAACTTAAACAAAAACTTACCTAAAAAAATTAAGACTAGGAAATAAAAAAAAATCAAAAACTCAGCTAAAAAAATATTAAGACTAACCATTTTTCTAATTTTATAAAACTAAAAAAATAATCTAAAAAATTTCCTTATTTAGTTATCATACATTAGATAATTTTTAGGTGGTCTTAAATCCTCTTTATACATACAAATAAAATTATGTAAGTCCAACCTATCTTTTTAAATCCTACATCTAAATCTCAACCATAGGATCTTAAAGATCAAATGATTCAAATCAAATCTCACTAATTAATTTACAATTCATGCTTATTTATATATACATAAAAAAATTAGCATGATCTTCTAAAGTATTAGTTTAAGTATAGTATGTTTTTGTTATGAGTACGATTTGTGTTATTTCTATTTTTTACGGTGTATTTGATTTGATAAAAATATTTAATTTTGAAGAGTTTTATATTTTTTTAATTACCATGTTTGTTATTTAAACATAGCTTGATTGAATTGGTGATGATCCTTTTTTTCGTTGTATATATTGTAGAATTATATTTTAAATTCAAGATTTTTTGTTCTCATTGAATAAACTTGATTACAAAATCAATAGCAAAACTATATGTAACATGAAAGGTAAAATAGATATACAAGATTTATTGATTGTCATATATCAAATAAAGTCATTAATTATCATTATATGATATTTTATAATTTTCACATTAGGAAAAATAGTATTTTATTTTCATTTCCATAAGATACACTTACATTTTCATATAAATTGGAGTGATATTAAGTAACACTTATCATACTTATTTGATAATTTAATAAAAATAATATCTTGATAATCTAATAAAATTTAAAGAAATTAGTTTTCTATAAAATTAAAAGAAAATCTCTCCTAAAAAAATTTAATTTAAAGTAATTATCTTTCTATACAACTTAAACAAAAAGTTACCTAAAAAATTAAGACTAGAAAATAAAAAAATTCAAAAACTCAGCTAAAAAAAATATTAAGACTAACCATTTTCCTAATTTTATAAAACAAAAAAAAATAATCTAAAAAATTTCCTTATTTAGTTATCGTACATTAGATAACTTTTAGGTGTGTCTTAAATATTCTTTATACATAGAAATAGGATTATGTAAGTCCACCCTATCTTTTTAAGTCCTACATCTAAATCTCAACTGTAGGATCTTAAAGATCAAATGGTTCAATCAAATTTCACTTATTAATTTACAATTCATGCTTATTTATATATACATAAAAAAATTAGCTTGATCTTCCTAACTATTATTTTAAGTTTAGTATGTTTTAGTTATGATTACGATTTGTGTTATTTCTATTTATTACGGTGTATTTGATTTGATAAAAATATTTAATTTTGAACAATTTTATCTTTTAATTACCATGTTTGTTATTTAAACATAGCTTGATTGAATTGGTGATGATCCTTTTTTTCGTTGTATATATTGTAGAATTATATTTTAAATTCAAGATTTTTTGTTCTCATTGAATAAACTTGATTACAAAATCAATAGCAAAACTATATGTAACATGAAAGGTAAAATAGATATACAAGATTTATTGATTGTCATATATCAAATAAAGTCATTAATTATCATTATATGATATTTTATAATTTTCACATTAGGAAAAATAGTATTTTATTTTCATTTCCATAAGATACACTTACATTTTCATATAAATTGGAGTGATATTAAGTAACACTTATCATACTTATTTGATAATTTAATAAAAATAATATCTTGATAATCTAATAAAATTTAAAGAAATTAGTTTTCTATAAAATTAAAAGAAAATCTCTCCTAAAAAAATTTAATTTAAAGTAATTATCTTTCTATACAACTTAAACAAAAAGTTACCTAAAAAATTAAGACTAGAAAATAAAAAAATTCAAAAACTCAGCTAAAAAAAATATTAAGACTAACCATTTTCCTAATTTTATAAAACAAAAAAAAATAATCTAAAAAATTTCCTTATTTAGTTATCGTACATTAGATAACTTTTAGGTGTGTCTTAAATATTCTTTATACATAGAAATAGGATTATGTAAGTCCACCCTATCTTTTTAAGTCCTACATCTAAATCTCAACTGTAGGATCTTAAAGATCAAATGGTTCAATCAAATTTCACTTATTAATTTACAATTCATGCTTATTTATATATACATAAAAAAATTAGCTTGATCTTCCTAACTATTATTTTAAGTTTAGTATGTTTTAGTTATGATTACGATTTGTGTTATTTCTATTTATTACGGTGTATTTGATTTGATAAAAATATTTAATTTTGAACAATTTTATCTTTTAATTACCATGTTTGTTATTTAAACATAGCTTGATTGAATTGGTGATGATCTTTTTTTCGTTGTATATATTGTAGATTTATATTTTTAGTTCAAGACTTTTTGTTCTCATTGAGTAAACTTGATTACAAAACCAATAACAAAACTATACGTAACATGAAAGGTAAAAGAGATATACAAGATTTATTGATTGTCATATATCAAATAAAGTCATTAATTATCGTTATATGATAATTTTTTATAATTTATAATGTTTGACCTTTTAATTAATTTCATCGTATTAAGTTTTGATTTAATAGTTAATGTTAGCTTTGTAAGAGAGCATTTGAAAATTATGGAAAAAAAACTAATTTACATGGCGTAGATGGATGTTGGTAGTTTTTTTTCCAAAATAAAAATAATTAAGGTAATACTTTCCATTTTTAAAAATAAATGTAGCATAAATAAGGTAGTTTTGGACAAAATACCCAAATTTTACATTCAAAAGTATTAAGTCGATAATATACTATTATATTATTCGTATAATATATTACCATTAAATTAGGTTATAAATTATTATTGAAAATTAAAAATATTTTTTAAATTACTTATTAATTAAAGTGAGCAACACTTACCATAATTATTTGATAATCTAAGAAAAATAATCATTTGATAATCTATTAAATTTTAAATTAATCTAATAAATTCTATTAAGAGCAATTAGCTTTCTACAAATTTTAAAGGAAGAAAACGAAGATAAAAAAATATAAAGACTAACATTTTCCTTAATTTCATACGACTACCCATTAACATTTTTCGATATATTATTGAAAGTAATCAATTCACTATATAATTTGAATAAAAACTTACCCAAAAATATTAAGACTAATCTTATGGAAATTAAGTTTTTTTTATATTATTTCCAATAAGATACATTTACCTCTTCAAATAAATTGAACAGCTCATGGGTAACACTTACCATAATTATTTGATAATCTAATAAAAATAATATTATTATAATCTAATAAAATTTGAAGCAAATAATTTTTTTCTATAAGATACAAATATTTAAATAAAACTCTCCTAAACAAAATTTAATTCAAAGCTAAGTTTTCTTTGAGACAGTCTCAAACTAATTTATCATAGTTAAATGGGTATAGAAATATAAAATTAATCAACTAAAGTCACAACACAAGGTTAGTAAGGAAATTTAGGTATAATTAGCAATGAAATAAAAATACTATGAAAATAATAACGACAACATAGTATCATAATTAATAAATAAGCTAAAAACTGTACAAATTTATATAAACATTTTTGCATTTATATAATTCTATATTCCTCAATATTTTTTTATATATTACAATGAACATGATATCAATAACCCTTCTTCATATTTATTAATTTTTTTTTTAATATTTGTACTGAACCCAAATTAAAAACGATAAACCATGAATTAATTATTAAATACACATTATTAAAACCCGTGCATCGCACGGGCTTTAATACTATAAGATATTATTTCAACGAAGTACTATCCTAAAGTACCGTTCTTAAGATTTCATTCAATCTTTATTCTTTATGTCATTAGTACTCTGTAGTAAAAATGCATGCATGCATGCATTAACCAGTAACAAGTGCTGTTTGCAATTATCTCAATTTACACACACACGGATTAACATGAGCCTTTGTCGAGTTAGGCTCCGTTTTTTCGGCTTAATTTCAAATCCTATAAATTTAAATCTATTCTTATAAGTTTAACTCGGTTCAGCTCATATAAGTTCAGAACATTACAAACATAAATTTACACACACTAAAAATAAATTTCTTTTATAAGTGCAACTCAACTCCTATAAATTCAACAATTATAAGTTTAATTCCTATTAGTCAAAAAAAATATGATCTTACCCTCTTACATATCATTAAAATATTTATTCTATAATCAAACAATTATTCAAAAAAGAAATACGGAGTATATTATAATATTATAATAGTTACTACTCAGTACTCCGTATTATCAAATATTTGCTCTTAGTCACATAAACAAACTACGCAAATTCCCATACCCTTCATATTTTAGTAAGTTCAAAAATCATCTAAATTAATGAGATACAATAGTGCCCCAAAAAAAATCATAATCAATATAAATTGGAATAACATTAACATTTTTTTATACCTAAAATATGATCACATTTAAGCTAATGGTGACTATTATTAAGTATTTTAATAACTACTATTAATAGTATAAGTGTGATAACTATTTACCTTATAATGGCCACAAATGACCTACGAAGTAAAAGTGATCACATTTCAGGCTTAAAAAAATTTAAATATATGTCACTTTTTAACGACAGACCGTCTTTTACAAGATTTACCGTAACATTAATGGGAAGAACTTTCCTCATTTCAATTCAGTCATTTATTTACTTTATAAGAATCAATTAGAAAAGAAAAAATAGATAAGCGGATAGACAGATCGATAAATACCTTCTTCTCAATGTAATCAGCCCAAAACCTAGCTTGAGCCCTAAGATAAGGGTCAGAAGGTAACAAAGTGCCCTTTCCTTTCCACACCTCATCAATATACTGAACAATAATAAGCGATTCACAAACCGATTTATTATTATGAACCAAAACCGGTATCTTCTTGTGAACCGGGTTCATTTTAAGAAGTAACTCACTTTTGTTGCTCAAATCTTCTTCTTTGTAATCATATTTCACACCCTTTTCATTCAATGCAATTCTTACTCTCATACCAAAAGGGCTTGCCCAAAAATCCAACAACGCCACCTCATTATCAATAATACTTGCCATTTTTTAAAATATATTTTTTAATTAGTATTATTTTAGTAATTAATTTATTGGGAATTTTTTTAAAGAGTTTTTCTTGAGTTGTTGTAGTAGGGTTTTTAATTTGTTGTAGCAAAAGTGTTTGTGTTTTAGAGTGAGGTGAGGGTTTCTATTTATAAAAATTGTTTTGGTGTAATAAAACAAAGGTTTTAAGTTATTAATTGTTAGGCAGAAGAGTTTGATTAGAATTTGATTACATGTAATGAGTCAATGAAGTCTAGAGAAAAGTGGATCACTCTTAATTATTCTATAATTAATCGATGTCGACGAAATACGTGGTGCGGACAAATGTGTCATTTTGGAGATCCGGTGATAGAACTTTCTTTTAATGTCAACAAATGCTCAAACCGTTTCGGACGTGCGACGGGTATATGAAATTAAAATGTATCTACTTTAAGGTTTAAAGTGATTATTTTAACGTTTAAAGTGACCATTTTATGGTGTTTTAAAATGGTCATATTTATTGTTAAAGTGGTCATTTTAAACATCTAAATAGTCATATTTTACTCATAAGAACTTTGTCGCGCGTGAAACAGTTTTATGCAAGATTTACTCTTCTTATATTAAAATAATTAGATAATTCAATAGTAAAATAAAGAGTGCTAATATCAGCTATTAGAAACAAATTAAGAAATACATCCTTGATAACTTGACAAAGAGAATATAACATATAAATTAACCCAATTTTTTTTTGATGAAACGGTATTAAAATTAATGTAAAGTCGTACACTTAGAAATTTGGAGTTTTATAACGCTTTCATTATAGGGAGGTGTAAATCAAATAAATGGCGGAAATTATTTATACTATTTTCCTTTTCGATGCAATCGATAATTTTTTCCATATGCATTTTTCATTCTTTTTTGGCCAAAGTTTCTTTATCATCACTTTAATCATAACTTGAATTCGCTTTGTGTTATTTTATACGGAGTATCAATTTTAATATTAACGTATTATTATTATAATAAATGTATCAAAATAGATATGAAAGTAACGTTTTTCTTTGTCGTAGGGATCGAAGGCCTATAAAAGTCAAGACCATGTTTATTGGTCTTCCATCCTCTCTTACCCTAGTTTTTCTATACAAATAATACTCTGTAATACACTTATAAGGATCTTATCAATATATTTAAAATTTATCAGTAGATCTGTATTTAACTTGCCTAAATACATTCACTTTCACTTTGTTTGTTAATATTATAAAATTAAAATTAAGTTATCAACAATCACAAATTAAATTAAGTAGTTAAGTTAGAACACGTAAACCTTGTTTTATATAGTAGGGTTAGATTTCTTTTTTATTTTATATTTTCTTATTTATTACGGAGTATTCTTTTATACATATTCAAACTTTAACTTTATACGGATTATAATCTTACCAATAAACATAATTTAATAAGTTTTGCTATACTATCTACTTTTTCCTTTCTACCTTCTCTTTTACCTTCTCATTTCCCAACTTATTAAAATATAATAATATAATCTTTTTTTTTTGTTTGACTTTTGTGTCACCTAAAATAATAATATTTTAATCTGATGTTAGAAAATTTAAAAGACAGCAAAAGAGACTGTCCAAATGTAACTGTCGATAGCATCCCTCTAATTTAATACCGAGTAATATGCTTTAAGACTATGGTATAGTAAAGGTTATTCAAGCAAAGTGTTCGTTGTTACCTTAACTTTTGAGACATATATATGTCATGCATGACGTAGTGTATTGCTCAAATATGGAGTATTCGACACGCTGTGGCCTATGGATGAACCAGATATACAATTCACAAATAAGCATAACAAAAGTTGTCGTGGGAAAGGGTTTTACAATAAATTATTATAAAACGGTCTCATTTATATCATACGAAGTATAATATAATTTTTGTTATCTTTTCAAAAAAAAAAAAAAAAAAGTATATAATTTTTGTATTATTTTTATTTTTTAGTAATAATTCTGTTATTATAAGAGCAAACACAATGGTAAGTTCTTTTCTAGAGATTGTAAATAAGAACTTTATTTTTAAAGTTCTTCCATTGTGTGAAAAAGTTTTTGTTTATTTTTAAGAACTTGGTTCTAAAATAAGAACCTAGTTCTTATCTCAAAAATTGTGAGATTAATTTAATGAATGGTGATGATTTGACATTAACATATTGATAATTTCAACTTAGAACTTTTTAAAAACTTATTCCATTGGAAGTAAAAGTTTTTATACATGGAAAATGATGAAATATGACATGGCATGAAAGAACTTTATTTTTAATTTCACCCATTGTACATGCTCTAATATTGTAATCATTTCCATCTATTTATATCCCTTTTATGATTAATTGTGATTAATTTTTTTAATAACCTTATTAATGACTTTAGTAAATATATTTATGCTTTTATACTCTTTTGAATTGTAACATGCTTACATGCACTTAGGTCTCACGGTAATTTAACGTGAGATCAGTGTCACGGAAATCTTTCTTTGCTAATAAAGGTTAGTGACTTTCTTTGCTAATAAAGGTTAGTGACTTTCACGGTAATTTAGTGTAAGCATAGTAATCCATAAAGTTTAGTGACTTTCTTTGCTAATAAAGGAGATTCGACTTTTTTTTTACCGACAATATTTATCATTCACGCTATTCACAAATCACAATATAGTGTGTGAATATGTAGGGCGTAAAATTTTTTTCCTTTTTAATTTTTAACTAGTTTTAATTCCCGTACAACGTACAGAGCATTTTAATTGTAGTTTGTTCAATATGATCAAAAATAATTTACACATAATTTTAATTTACACAAAAATCAAAATTGCTGAAAATCTTCTAACTTAATTCTACATCAATATCATATCGATCTCAAAATTCTAACTACATTTAATCTC
This sequence comes from Dianthus caryophyllus, assembly GCA_023091065.1. Classification (NCBI taxonomy): domain Eukaryota; kingdom Viridiplantae; phylum Streptophyta; class Magnoliopsida; order Caryophyllales; family Caryophyllaceae; genus Dianthus; species Dianthus caryophyllus. The sequence continues at coordinate 14,910,904 of CM041527.1, read as the reverse complement.
CTATCATTTTTTTCCATGTTTTACTGAACGTAAAAAAATACAATATTTAAAAGGGTTAATTAACTAACCGTTTTTTAGAATTATTTTTTCCAAATAATTCCTTATATATTTTTTTACAACATATTTTTCTTTTAAGACACTTTTCTTTTTTTTCAAAATCACTCCCAGCACCAAAAATTGTTCTTTGAAGTAAATGGCAATCAAACACATGTTGGGATACGCCCCTTCCAATTTGCAAGCATCAATACCTAAAATATGTAGACACCCCTTGAGAAATCTTTATTTAAGGGTGTAATTATTTAATTTTTAAGTACAATATATTGGTGATAGGGTGATTTTGAAACAAAAACATCTTAAAAGTAGTTATGTTATAAAAAAAAAAAACAAAAACAAAAACAAATAGGGGGTTATTTGAAAAAAAAATAGTATAAAAGGAAGTTATGTTTAATTTACCTTATTTTAAAACTTTGTAAATGTAAATTACATCCGTCAATTCTCGACTTTTTTAAGTTTTATCTATCTCAGTAATTAATAGGATACATATTGTTTTTGTTATAAAATCAACATTTAATTAGGTTTTCATAATTAAAGTTATTATAACATTGGTTCTAGTATATTGCATAGTTTAATTAGCTTAATTTAAGCAATTATTTATATTAATATTGTTGAATAAGCCACTTATTTATGACAGTGTTTTATATCAAATAATAAGATACATGTTATATTCGATTTTTTTATAACTTTTTCCTTCCGTTTTTGTGAGGACAACAAAAACAAATTGATAATATTCTCTAATCAAAATGCAAGGTATCTAGTAGTAGACTTTTCGTATACCGCTTACCAAACAGGTTCAACTAATAAATTTTAGATAATAGGTAAGTTGAGATGTTAATAATATTTATACTTAATATGAGAGAGGTTATATTTATTGGTGGGGTAAATAAGAAGTTGACATGTGGCGCTACAAACATCACAATTTTCCTACGTGGCGTGACGAGAGGTGTTCAACATTTCAATGCATCTAGTTACTCCACCAAGTTTGTATTTTTATATGTATTAGATTTTCAATGACACTATTGTTTTTGTAAGATTTTATCCGTTTCACCGTACATTTATTTTAGTATAATAACTAAGAAATAATATTACACAGTTAAAAATAAAAATGGAAAATGTAAGTGACAAATACAATTTAATATAATTAAAAAGATAAGTACAAGTAACGAAAATAATACTTCAATATAAACAATTTTCTATTTTGAACTCAAAATAGGTACTGAAATTACACTCTCGCAAACGAACTCCCTACCTCCAGCAGTCTAAACGGACTTTCCACGACCTGTCGACGATAAGTGCGCTAAGGCATGAGCCAAAGAATTATTGATAGCGGTTAGTTTTATATATATTTTACCCCCGTCCCAAGCTACTATTTATGTAACACCCCCATTTAAACAGGGCGGACCCCACCTAAATAGAGGCGTTACGAGGCTCGAATGAACGAGCACGCAGCAAACCTGTGTAAACTGAAAACAAGATATATATACATGTAAAACGAAAGCGCAGTAGCTCACGGCTACAAGTGGGGTAAACCCAAAACAACAACAATATCAAAACGGCACGCAGGTCCAAAACTGAGTGAAGTAGCGAGATAAAAAGAGACGTCTATGGTGGCAAATCTAGACACAAGACTAGTATTATTGTAATTCCCTCCAAGCGTCCCACAATCAGCAAGCAGACGTCCGAGTACCTACGGGGTGGGGGACAAAAACAAAAGACAACAAAACCCTAGTTAGTTAAAAGACAACTTGAGAAAAAGCGAGAATCAAAGCTAAAGAGGCGGAGAAAGACGCGACAAAGTTTAAAGTAAGGTTTAGTTCACTTTACACAATTAAATTAAGTCTTCTAGGGTAACTAACTCGGACGTCGAAACATCATTCTCAATCATACAAGCACAAATAAGGACCCCACTGTGTACTCCACACAGGGGACTTACCTCAGCAACATCACTCCACGCCTCCTCCAAACATCGGGCCACACAGACCCAAATCACTCCAAACACCGGGCCACACAGACCCAAATCACCGGGCCACACAGACCCAAATCACTCCGAACACCGGGCCACACAGACCCAAATCACCGGGCCACACAGACCCAAATCACTCCGAACACCGGGCCACACAGACCCACATCACTCCGAACACCGGGCCACACAGACCCACATCACTCCGGACACCGGGCCACACAGACCCAAATCACTCCGGACACCGGGCCACACAGACCCAAATCACTCCGGACACCGGGCCACACAGACCCAAATCACTCCGAACACCGGGCCACACAGACCCAAATCACTCCGAACACCGGCCACACAGAACGTCATGACAAGAATACAATATGCATGTATAAACAAGGATATAAGAATATAGAAGCATGCACCATACATCCATTAACATATCATCTCATAAAACATTACCCTTCACAAGTCAAAGGCTGCACCTACATTTTCAATTACATTACACAAACACACCTTTAAACTCAATATAACAAAATCACACAAGTTCAATGAGTAGACGACATCACTCAGGTTTCAACGTTACTTGACTTATATATATGTCCATATACGGCACAAGGTGACCTTCGTAAACATAGCATCGACCCACAAATAACCACTCGAACATACAACCCCATCGAGAGCGAAAGAGGGCAGCAGCAGACCAACCAACGACAACCACGACAATACCAATTGTAGACAGCTCATGCGTGAAATAATGGGCAGCCTAAACAGTCCACAGGTGGCTGATTATTCAGCCTCGACGACAGTCCTAAACGAAGACCCTAATGCTACATACATACCTACGAACTTACATAAACCACCTCAAAAACAGCAGCGACAAATACGAGAGCCAACAACAACATTCACAATCACGAATGAGCCTACATTACACGTATAAAAGCAGCCCATCTCGACAACGTACAGCCCCTTACTCGACACACACACACATCAGCAAAACACAGCAACAAATAGTTGCGTACAGCCCCAAAAACGGCCTGAAACAGCAGTCCCGATCAGGGGTAAAACAGGCAGCAGTACACAGCCCGGAAAGCGAAAATGGCAGCTCTAACCGACAGAAACCTGTCACAACAAACAACAGAAACGTAGCAGCTTTTCATAGCAGCCCATATGGCTGTACCAGCCCCCAGCACGGCCCCCAAATCGTAACCAAAACCCGGTTATAACATCACTACTCCTAGGTACATAACACTCATACAACATACACACAAACCCTCACTTATTCACCCTACAATCGACAAACAACCACATACATCCAATAATTCACACACACAAGTACACATCCAAACTAAGTAAGGGTTAGGCCCTTACCTCGAGGTGAGAACCGCGGCAAAATTCCGGGCTTGGAATCGAACACGTGTCGTAATCACTTCGATTCAATACAAACTCTACAAATAACGATACCACTGTTAATTACTACTAAAATACGACCGATTCGACTACTAAAGTCACCAAAATTCAACTAGAAATGAAAAGCCCCAAATTCTAGGGTTAGGGTTTATACGAAAATCGAATTAAAACGATTAGATACGAAGCATACCTTCAAATAATAGAAGAATTACTCTAATACTCGACGAACCCGACGAATTGAGACCAAAACACGACAAAATGAACCAACCTCGGGTCGAAAACAACAATGGCAGCCGAGAAGAAGAAGAGTAGCAGAACAACGAAGGTGGCGGTGAATGACGACTATATGACGATGATGATGATGATGAGAGGCGATGATGGTGATGAGGGATGATGATGATGAATGAAATTGAAGATGAAAGAATTAATGTGAATGAGAATGAATGATGTTTGGAGATGAAGTACAAAGAGAACGAAATAAAAGAATAATGAAGGATGTTGTGCGTGTGTTTTTGTTTTGGGGTTAAGTTTCTTTTGGGTCCATTTATTTTATTTAGACTCTTATTATCATCTAACTATTATTATCATTATTATTGTTATTAGTATTACCATTATCACTAGTATTACAATATTATATATAAATTGTATAAGCTCGACTTAAAAATACAAATAAATCCCGACTTAAAATAAGATGCGAAAATACGGAGTATTACAATTTATTGTCAAAATGCGCCTTTGCGGGGCCATTTTGTTCTCACATTTCGTCCTACAGGCGTTTTTGGTGTTTTTTCGTATTTTGCAGAAATTTCTATATTTTCTGTGCATTTGAGCTTAAAAGGAGAGGATGACGGAATCCCAAAAGTCAGAGTGTAGATCGAGCTCGGGACTTGAAAGTTAAACGTGATATTGGGTCGAAAATAATTAAATTTGAAGAAGGAGGAAGACAAGAGCCCAGGCCAGTCGGCCGGTCTGACCAGACCCGCGGCCGGTCAACCGACTGGGGAGGCTAGTGCATTGTTTTGTGACGAATAATTGAAGAAGAAATTGGAGCTACGGACCGGCCGGCCCACATAGTTTTGACGGTTTAATTTGTAATTTTAATTATTTAATTATTATTTAGGTTAAGATATTATTTTAGGCAATGTTACTATATATACCTAGGGGAGAATAACTCTTAGACTATCTCTTTTTCTACCTTTTACTTTATCATTCATTAGTTTAGATTAGTTTTACTGCATATTGTTTGGGAATAACCTTTACAATTCTTTGCAACTTTAATTGTGAAGCATTCAGTAATCTCTACGGTATTTAATTTCTCTGCAATTACTTTCAGTTTAATTCCATTGATAATCATGTTTAGTTTAGGTTTTGTCTATCAACTTGTTTGCCCTAATTTTATGAATAGCTAAATTCCAATCTAGGGTTTAGGGGGATCGATGTTGTGATTGCGTAATTATAATAAGATGATTGTTTGATTGCTGTTAATTATTGTCAGCCTCTTTTGCATGCTTTTATTATTGATTGACTGATTGGTGGCCACAATTAGTTGATTAACCTTGGAAACCTAAACCTAAGATCAAGAGTATGGTTTAGGTTAGACTTGCTTTCAATAATAGGTAAGGTAAACTAATAAGTTGCGAGAGCCCGTTAGTTGAACCTTAAGGGTAGATTATCATCCGAGAGGAGTGGTCATTCCCATAGCATAATTAACTGCGAACTTACATGATTCTGTGTTTGCTGCATTTTCTGGACACCGTGAACCTGAGACCCTAGACTTTTTCCTATTATTGCCTTAGATCCCATCTTAGTCTTAGTTTTAGCCTTAGTTTAGTTATTTTAGTTTAGTCTTGTTTTTACCCTATAAAACTCCGTAGTAACCTAGTATTCCTCGAGTTTAGTAGAACTTAACCCTCTCTCTGTGGATACGATACCCTACTACCACTAGTTAGTAGTTAGTTATCTTGTAGGATTATTTTTGATAAGGCGATACGACTTTAGCCTGTCAATTATTCTTCCTACTGATGAAAAACCAAGCAAAGTTCGTAAAGCCGTCACAACTATGTGTGGATACCCATATTCGTACCCTCCCAAAACAAACTCAGTGATGTAACGGACTTCTAACACGCATGCTTTAACGCTGACGTTGACGGTTCTAATTATGTCGAATTCATATTTAAAGTCGTTTGGAATGTTAAAATGAGTTGAGTCGCTAAACATCACGCTTAAATTAATGTTCATTTGTCCATTTAGAGTCTAGCTAATTCGCGTTTCGCTTCATCTGGCGTGAGCTGTAGGGATCTCATACCCTCACTAATCTAATATTAGTTAAATCAAATTACTCTAATTTGATGAGCAAGATCTATGTAGTTACAAACATACTTTGTTAAACAAGTTTATAGAAATTTATACCTTTCTTTCAAAGGAAAATGGGCACAAAACAATAACTTCTTTCTTGTTTTGTTTCTTGAGCTATCAATATGGGATGATCCTCTAAACCCTAGTTTCCAACAAGGAAACCTCCTTCTTGTAGCACCCAAGAAGTACCCCAAATTTATTAGTGATTTTGATCTAGAAATCACTGTTGGGGTTAGTGTCCTCCACAGTTAGTGCAATAACATAAATAAATCTCTAAAGGTACACAGGGTACATTTTGTATTTAATCAGTTGATTAACATTTATCAATAACGGTTGGCTTGCTAGATAAGTTTGACGTTATTGTCATACAGATGGCGGTGATCAACTGGTCCCTAAGAGTCACACCTAAAGGATGTGTTTGAGAAATATTAATTTGAGAAAATGATCATATTGATGCCTTACTTAATGACTAAACAGTTAGTTAGTGTTCTTGACTAAAAGGTTAGTCAAATGTGACTAAAATGTTAGTCAAGTGTGATGATGTTACTGACTAAAATGTTGGTCAGTGTAATGTTGGCACGGCAATTTAATACTGATTAAATAATTTTAGCTGAGGCGAATTAAATGTAATTCGTGAATTGAATATAAAATGTTATATTTAATTGTCATGTATAATGCAAGCTAATTAAATATAAACCGTTATAATTAATTAGTAAATTATAAATATAAGGATATTTATAACATATTATAGTCGGTCCATACAGATGACACTATTAATAAATTGCATTATATTATAAGCTAAATTGACCAAAACAGAAGTGTCCAGATACATAATGTTTTCTTGGTCAATAAGATAGATTTTGAGGAGAATTATATCTCCCCACAATGACCTAAAGAGGCCGGCCAACATAGGAGAAGGAGAGCATATATACTTTCCTAATTCTATTCTAATTCTACACAAAAATTGATTCATCACATTCACAACACAAAACCTTTGAAAAGAAAATCAGTTTTCTCTCTAATTTCTTCTAGCAATTCAAGGGCATATCACAAATACTTCTTGGGTGAGATTATTAGGAGATACCATATTTTTGGTATTGATCTTAGGCCAATTCATAAGGATTAAAAGGTTAATTCTTATTCTTTTATTATGTTATGCAATTTCTGTTTTATGACCATTAATCTTATAAAGTTTTTCATTATAATCCTGTGAATTTAATGGTCTATATACGGATATAAACTTACAAGTGGTATCAGAGACTTAGGGCACATGAAATTTTTATATGGTTTTCATAAAAATCAGATTTTGCATGATTTTGATCAATTTCAAATATGGCCGAATAGTTTTTGAGTATGCCGTATTGTTTTAATCAACTGAATTGATTTTGCTTGTTATTAAATCTAGATTTATTTAATGGCCGTATGTGTTTTGATCCATTGGATTGTTTTTGCATATTATTAAATCCAGATTTATTTATTGGCCATGTGTTGTGTTTAATTGGATTGATTATGCATAATATTAAATCTAGTTTAATTGAGTATGCCGTATGTGTTGTGTTTAATTGGATTGATTATGCATAATATTAAATCTAGTTTTATTATTATGGCCGCATGTTTTTGTTTAATCTTTGGCTTGATTTGGTCTATTTGATTCATATTTATCAATGTTTTAAGATGTTAAAACTATAATATATGATTTTGTATAGGTTTTGATTTAATACTGATTGAATTAAAACATAAAAGGACCAAATTTTTGTATGTTAATGAACATATCATGATGTTAATTATTAGATCTATCAGTTTAAGATGTTTAATCTAAAAAGTTAGTTTGAATCTCTTAAATCAATGTTTAATACGGATTAAAATTGAGTTAGGATTGATCTAATTATTAGCTTAATCGAATTAAATCAGTTTAATTCATTTATTTTGATATTATGTTTCAATAAAAAAAAAATATTAAATTAATTCGGTATTTTCAAATTATGGCCGAAATTCTTTTTGTTTTTTGGAAATTGTTAGTTTTTGGTAATATTTTTTTGTTATATTATAAAGATAATATCTTTTGTGTTATTGTGAAGCAGTTCATAATAATAATGATACCTAATATTTTAAAGAGGTTTAAGATATTTTAAGATCTAATTTATGTTATAATGATAATATAAATTGATTTTGGATTATATTTTTGATTAAAAGATATTATGAACAATTAAGGAATTGTTGCATAATTTTAATCATTTAAAGGGTGGTTTGAATTTAATCAATTGAATGCATTGGTTTTATTTATGTTTAGTTGATGCTATTTTTGTGAATGAATGTTTTTGAATGGTTTAATTTACGCATTAATTATTGTACAAACGGTTGTAATTTACTAGTGTGGCCTTAGAAAGTTGTGTTTTCGTAATGAAGGAAACACAATTTTGGTTGTATTTTGAGATCTCGGATCTCCAATTTTGTAATATTTTTAATTTTGGCATATTTTGAATTAGAATGTAAATAGGTTTATTTTTGTAATTCAAAATTGTAATTTTGAGAAGATTCAAGTTAAAGATTCAAGATGGACTCCTACTTAAAGCCCAAGATGAAGAATGAAGACAGCTTAGGGTCCATGGATGGATTCCACTTTGTAATTGTCTTTATTTTCATAGGGATAGGCCACACTAGGTGTTTTTCATTTTTGCGTTTTACTTTACCGTTTTTATTGCATTCACGTTAGTTAGTAGCATCATATTCCGCCTAAACTAAACCAAACCACCTAATATGCATGAAAATGGATCATATAGCTGCATTCTTTTTCATAGACATACGGATGTCATTTGTTTAGGGCTATCACCTCTATTTAATCATTCACGATAATGCTAGATATTAGTTCACTTAAAATGAATTAAAATGAGTTGATGGGACCTTCCTCTAAAACTGAAATTGAGAATTAGTCTTTATAAGTCGAACCACTATGAATCTCTTCTTCGTCGGTAGGCATAATATGACCCCTTCTACGTTGGGTAAGTAGTGGCTGTCAACTTAGTTTATCTCAACATTATGGTTCGAGTAATATCTCGAAGGTATGGTGGACTAATAGATAGGATTTACTGAAATCTATCGACCAAGAATTCTAACAGTAGAATTAGCTAAGCAGTTAGCTTATCAATTTAAAGAAATTGAGTCTTGGGATCGCTTATATAATTCTCGAGGGAGGTCAATTATATGAGTGTATAAGTCATTGCATTAATATGTTATCGTTTTTGACTTAAATTTTAAAACAATGGTTTCTTATCTTCTCTCTTCTTCTTCTTTCTTTTCACAGTTTCGAATACGTTATATACAGATATAACTACTATAACAAATGGCTGTACGTACTGACGAACCAATGCCAAGTGCCACACTAATGCGCGAATCATGGCTTAGAATTTTCATGGGCAGCATGAATCAGTCTACTCGACTGAAGAATGATGGGTCCAACTTTTCTGATTGGGAGGCCGCATTACGGAATGCTGCCATCGCTGACGGTAAGCTCAAGTACTTGACTGAGCCACCGCCGGCTCTACCAGCTCCCGATGCAGAAGAAGCTGAAATCTTTGCTTATAACGATTTCATAATGGAGGCGGGTGCGTTACAGAACGTACTCATCTATGCAATGGAATCCAATTTGCAAAGAAGTTACATTACCCAAAGTGCAAACAAGATTTTCACCACCCTGACCAAAGAATTCTCGAAAGCACCGAGAATTAAGAGTTACGAGTATACTACTCGTTTATTTGAGGCTAGACTCCAGAAGGGCCAACCGGTTGGTCCTCACCTTCTCGACATGATCGAGAATGTTGAGAAACTGGATGAGCTTGGTTGCAAAATCGATGAGAAGATCGTCATTGATCGAGTGCTCCACTCTCTTCATGATGGGTATGCCCTCTTTAGAGTAAACTATTACATGAATGACATGCAGAAAAGTCTGCATGAGCTTCACTCACTCCTCGTCTGAGGCGGAGTGATGCGAAGTTAAGTGGGAGCATGAAACAAGATGTTCTCATGATAGGCAACAAGCGTAAGGGTAATGGTAAGGCTCCGGCTAACCTAGCAGTAGGAAAGCCGAAATTCAAGAAGCCAGTGATTGCTAAGAGTGGGCCTGGTGAGTCTAGCGGTAGCTCACAAGGCAAGGCAAAAGCTAAGCAAAGCATGGAGTGCCACCATTGCCACAAGCCTGGGCATTGGAGGCGAATCGCCCGTGTATCTTTGAGGACATTAAAGCAGGCCGCGTCGCTCCTGTTGGTATGTCTTCTTTTATTCATATGATTGAGATTAACCATGCAAGTTTCGGAACTTGGGTACTTGATACTGGTAGTGGTTCTCATCTGTGCAATCATTTGTAGGGCTTAAGAAGCATCCGAACTCTGGCAAGAGGTGATGTAGACCTGCGAGTGGGGAATGGAGCGAGAGTTGCTGCCGTTTCAGTAGGGACATATGTAATCCAACTCCCAAGTGGATTTGAGTTATTTCTGAATAACTGTTACTATGTACCTAGTTTATCTAAAAACATTATTTCTGTATCCGTTCTTGATAAAGAAGGATTTTCATTTTTAATAAAGGATAATAGCTGTATTTTCTCTTTGAATGAAATGATTTATGGTAAAGCTGTTTCCATGAACGGAATTTATGTTTTAGATCAAACCACAGAAATCATGCATGTGAGTAACAAGAAAGCAAAGGTTGGTGACAAAGGTCAAACGTATTTATGGCATTGCCGTATGGGACACATAAATGAGAAACGCGTGAAAAAGCTCATTGATAATGGGACAATTGCCCCATTTGACTATGAAACTTTTGGCACGTGTGAATCATGTCTCATAGGCAAGATGTCTCGAATTTCCTTCAAAGGTGTTGGAATGCGTGCTGGCGACCTATTAGGACTCATACATCTTGATGTGCGGACCTATGTCAATCAACGCTAGAGATGGCTATAGGTATTTCATCACTTTCACGGACGATTTGAGTAGATATGGACATGTCTACTTAATGAAGCACAAAAGTGAGTCCTTTGACAAGTTCAAGGAATTCCAGAATAAGGTTGAGAACCAACTGGATAGAAAGATAAAAGCACTACGTTCAGATCGTGGTGGCGAATATCTTTCAACTGAGTTTGATCGACACCTGAAAGACCGCGGGATAGTATTACAGTTAACTCCACCTGGAACACCACAACTGAATGGTGTGTCCGAACGCAGGAATCGAACATTACTTGATATGGTTCGATCCATGATGAGTCATACGGTAGTACCTGACTCATTGTGGGGCTATGCTCTTTTGTCAGCTGCTCTAATACTTAACCGAAGTCCGTCTAAAGCTGTAGACAAGACTCCATACGAGTTATGGAAGGGAACGGTCCCTAACTTGTCCTTTATTCGGGTTTGGGGGTGCGAAGCTTATGTCAAGTGGAGACACGAGGATAAGCTTGGCCCGCGATCGGTCAAGACATACTTTATTGGTTATCCAAAAAGAATGTTTGGTCATTACTTCTATTCGCCTACCGAACACCGAGTTTTTGTTGCGGCTAGTGCGACGTTCTTAGAGAAAGAGTTTCTCCAAGACAAGAGAGGTAATAGAACCTTCGATCTGTCGGAGATTCCTGAACCAACAACCGAGCAACCAATGGAGGAAACTGTTCCTTCTACGTCTGCTGCGGTTGATATTCCCTTGGAACCCAGAAGGTCGGGTAGACTCTCCATTCCTCCAGATCGATATATCGGAATAGTCGAGGAGAATGGGAGAGACGACGTTTTACTCCTTGAGAGTAACGAACCCGTAACCTATAAAGCTGCCCTGACATGTTCTGACTCAAAGCTATGGCAAGAAGCCATGCAATCCGAGATGGACTCAATGTATGAGAACGATGTATGGGATCTGGTAGACTTACCTGATAAGGCTAGGCCTCTTCAGTGCAAATGGCTTTACAAGATAAAGCGATCTGTAGAAGGACAACCAGACATATACAAGGCACGACTAGTGGCAAAGGGTTTTACTCAAGTGCAAGGGTTGCACTATGATGAGATTTTTGTACCCGTAGTCATGCTTCGTTCCATTCGGATTCTCTTAGCGATTGCCGCATTTCATGACTATGAAATTTGGCAGATGGATGTGAAAACCGCCTTCTTAAACGGTTATTTGGAGGAGGAGTTGTACATGGTGCAACCCGAAGGTTACACTGATCCTGAAAATCCTAAGAAGGTTTGCAAGCTTAAGCGTTCCATTTATGGACTTAAGCAAGCTTCACGGAGTTGGAATCATCGCTTCGACCAAGTGATAAAGGAGAATGGATTCACTCGATCGATTAGGAACCATGCCTATATATCAAGTCAGTGGGAGCAAGATTGTCTTCCTAATACTGTATGTCGATGACATACTCTTGATTGGGAATGACATACCTCTCTTAACTTCGGTAAAAGTATGGTTAAAGAACTATTTCCAGATGAAAGATCTGGGTGAGGCACAGCGTATATTGGGGCTCCGTATCTATAGAGATAGATCACGACGGATGTTATCCCTCAGTCAGGAGTCTTATATAGATAAGATTCTTGAGAGGTTCAGCATGACCAACTCCAAGAAAGGGAACCTTCCAATGATCTCAGGGGTGCACTTGAGTAAAGATCAAGCACCAAAGACATCGGAAGAGGTCGAGCGCATGAGTCAGATTCCTTATGCATCAGCTATAGGATCGATCATGTATGCCATGATATGCACACGTCCGGACGTGGCATATGCATTGAGTATGACGAGCCGATACCAAGGCAATCCAGGTGAAGCACACTGGATGGCCGTAAAGAACATTCTTAAGTACCTACGGAGGACTAAAGATTGGGTATTGACTTATGGAGGAGACACTGAGCTATGCGCAAATCCAAGCATTCTGCAGATGCTAGTTTCCAAAGGGATCGAGATGGGTCGAAAACTCAATCTGGATTCGTTTTTGCTCTTAATGGCTATGCGATCGGTGGAAAAGCTCCAAACAAAGCTGTTATAGCAGATTCAACGACTGAGTCCGAGTACTATGCTGCTTCAGAGGCTGCGAAGGAAGCTATATGGATGCGTCAGTTCTTACAAGGACTAGCTGTAGTTCCTAGTTCGAATGACCCGATCACCATCTATTGTGACAATAGTGGTGCCATCTTCCAAGCAAAGGAGCCTAAGTCCAAAGAACAAGTCTCAGACGCGCGTGCAAAGGAAGGCTCACATGATCGGGATTACGTGGAGCGAGAAGGAGATAGTGATTGACAAGATTGCTACGGATGATAACATAGCAGATCCTCTCACTAAGCCGTTGAGACAAGATAAGCATGAAGGGCACGTTAAATCCATGGGAATTAAGCGTGTTCCTGAGTTGTATTAGTTGTTTGTATGGATTTGACACTTGTATTTCCTAAAACTTCTAATAAAATCATCGTTTTGTTATATATATTATTTTTCATGAGGGTTGTGCAGACAACGTTGAACACCTCAAAGTGAACTGAATTGCTATATATTTTGTTTTGGTCCGTGGTCGCCTACACGAGCTGATAACTCTGGCAATCATTTTGTGACGTCGATTGATGGTGCGTTCAACGAGCCATAAGTCAAACTGTTGACTGATCGATCACAGATGCGGGTTTACTGAAATCGCGCAGAACATTTTTGTGACGACAACATGGAGTCCTAAATGTTTCAGAACATTAGGTGCCTGGTCGTGGATAGGACATCCATAGTGTTCCTAGAGTCGATTCTTTTGACTATCGACTGTCTCTTGAGATTAAAGCGATTTTGGGTGACTTTGGTTTCTTTCTCACGGTCGGCCAGTAACGGGAGGCCAAGCGATTTTCACTGGTCATTTAAATGCTGCACTTACATCTGCAGGATTCGAGTTGAGGAAATATCCAAACTTCTATCGAGTTATAATATTTATTCTCGGGGCCACTCGAGGAGTCAGAATGGCGAAAATGCATGGCCATGCTCGAATATTGATTCGTTTATCAGTTAAGTTACTCTCTAGTCGGGGAAACCACTCTTGATTCTGATCGCTTGTGAACTACGACCTTTGAAAGTACGGACTTTGCAAATTGGTTTACATTGAGTGGGAGAAATTTATTATGGATATGAGAATCGGTTATCGCACCTACACTTGTGCGCACAAGTGGGAGATTGTTGGGGTTAGTGTCCTCCACAGTTAGTGCAATAACATAAATAAATCTCTAAAGGTACCCAGGGTACATTTTGTATTTAATCAGTTGATTAACGTTTATCAATAACGGTTGGCTTGCTAGATAAGTTTGACGTTATTGTCATACAGATGGCGGTGATCACCAGGTCCCTAAGAGTCACACCTAAAGGATGTGTTTGAGAAATATGATTATTTGAGAAAATGATCATATTGATGCCTTACTTAATGACTAAACAGTTAGTTAGTGTTGTTGACTAAAAGGTTAGTCAAATGTGACTAAAATGTTAGTCAAGTGTGATGATGTTACTGACTAAAATGTTGGTCAGTGTAATGTTAACAGCGATTTAATCTTGATTAAATAATTTTAGCTGAGGCGAATTAAATGTAATTCGTGAATTGAATATAAAATGTTATATTTAATTGTCATGTATAATGCAAGCTAATTAAATATAAACCGTTATAATTAATTAGTAAATTATAAATATACGGATATTTATAACATATTATAGTCGGTCCATACAGATGACACTATTAATAAATTGCATTATATTATAAGCTAAATTGACCAAAACAGAAGTGTCCAGATACATAATGTTTTCTTGGTCAATAAGATAGATTTTGAGGAGAATTATATCTCCCCACAATGACCTAAAGAGGCCGGCCAACATAGGAGAAGGAGAGCATATATACTTTCTTAATTCTATTCTAATTCTACACAAAAATTGATTCATCACATTCACAACACAAAACCTTTGAAAAGAAAATCAGTTTTCTCTCTAATTTTTTCTAGCAATTCAAGGGCATATCACAAATACATCTTGTGTGAGATTATTAGGAGATACCATATTTTTGGTATTGATCTTAGGCCAATTCATAAGGATTAAAAGGTTAATTCTTATTCTTTTATTATGTTATGCAATTTCTATTTTATGACCATTAATCTTATAAAGTTTTTCATTATAATCCTGTGAATTTAATGGTCTATATACGGATATAAACCTACAATCACTAACAAATACTTGATAATATGTGAATATTATTGTTACTAACTCTTAGTAGTATTTAGAAATTATAAGAACTTATTTCTTAATTTTAGAGAGAAAGTTTTAGAGAGAAAAGAGTGGAAAAAGCCTTAGTCTTTATCTCACAAGGCCTTGTCTTTTTAACAAGAAAATGAGCCAAAATCAAGTGTGTGTGTGTGAGACACTTTGGCCGGCCATATGGGGAGAACAGAGGAGTGAAAGAGTTTTTTTTTGCATTGTTTAGAACTAATGCATGCAAGGAAATGATTGTGTTTCTCATGCATATCCAAAACACAAGAAGACAAAACAAACAAAACAAGAGGAAGCTTCCTCCTCTTGTTTGGACGGTCCAAACTACCCATTATGGGTCTTATTTGTTTTTCAGTACTTGTGCCACAAATACTTTATAATTTATCACTTAAATCATCTAATATGATAATGTATAAATTAATTAATCTCCTCTCAAAAATACATGTACACTTAATACATATTGTGGATACCCATATCCGTACCCTCCCAAACAAAACCTATGATGTAACACGGACTTTTATTACGCATGCTTTAACGTTGACTTAAACGGTTCTAACTAATGTCGAATTCATTTTGAGTCGTTTGAAATGTTAAAATGACTAAGGTCGCTTTACGTCGCTTTAAATAAACGTTCATTTTGTCCACTTGGAGTCTAGCTAGGTCCTTGTCCTGCTTCATTTGGCATGAGCTTCGCATTTGCACTACAATTAGCCCTTTTACATTAACAAGGTCTAATTCAAAGATTCCTAAATCCTAAATTTAGGCGGTGGCTAGATCTTCCCTTTAGCCTCCTCTTACACAAAATACAACCTCACGTCTTACCTTATTTCACAAAATCTATGCAAATACACCCTCTTCATTTTTCCGGGTCTCGGGCCAAACTGAGCCTAAAACCCGACCTTTGGCCCGCACTCCAAAGCCCTAAACATCAAAATATCTCAGAAATATCCTAGCCTTTTCCTTGACGTGCAAGTAAGGATTATACTAAATCTTTTCGAGATATAATCAAGCAGGAACTAGGAAACTACGCAAAAACACACCTTCAAACCGCATAGTCTTATGCGGTTTGGGGTAACAACTTATAAGCTTATGCGGTTTGCCTGGGCAACCGCATAAGCCTATGCGGTTTCCTGGCTTGTTTTTATCCCCGGATTTCCTAATTTCTCCAAGGTTTTTAGTATATATACACCCCTATACCTGACCTCGAAAAACACAATTTACACCCAGCTTTCACAGCAAACACACTACAAAACTCGCTCAAAGCCTCAAGCACTCAAATCCTTGAGTTCAACACACCATCCCGTGTTGAATTCATCCTCCTTTTAAGTTCAAGAAGCGAAAATCTGCCCAGATCTGAAGCGTCAGGACAAGGTAGGTACCGATCCACTTGGATCAAAGCTTTTTCTTATTTTCTATGAACTAACAAAAGGGACTACACTCTAGCGCCCCCCCCCCCCCCCTCCCCCCGGCTTTGGCACCCAGCTCGCTTGCACTCCAAGTGTTCTATTTATTTCGGGTACATTCCATATCCGATGACACGCCAAAGTCGCATAAGCAACCGACCCTTATAAAATAAACCAATGGACAATTGAACTTTATTTTATTTGCATGCATCTTGCACCTTCTTATTTTGCATTAAAATCAACTTAAACAATGAATTTGACTTTTAACTGAACCGTTTTCGTTAACAAGTTAAACATGCTAAACTGAGGGTTTTAATCAATCTTTTTGCATATGCATCTGCATTCTTTTACAAACTTTTTCGCACTTGTACGTAGCGATAACATTAGCTCAAATATCATCTTACATGGATTGTTCTAGGTCAGTAGAGGCTATTTTTACATAGGCTTTTCTAAAAGGTTTTCATAAAACATTAATTGAATTAACTCTTTTTCTAAAGTACCCTCACCCCGAATCCAATCTGGTTTAACAAGCCTTAGATCTAGGGGTGTCGGCGTGCTCCAAAATCTAGGACATGTCTTTAGGCTCAGGACATGATAGCAGGTTCCTAATTTCCGCGATAATTAGGTGGCGACTCCAAAACAGTTTTAATGGTTTTTGTAAATTAGTCTTTTTAACTTTAAAGCGCCCTTAAGCAAGACGCCGAGTTGGGTCCCGTCCGATCCCGGGTTACACAGTTTGGCGACTCCGCTGGGGAAATTTTATTTTTAAAACTTAAAACTAGCTTTTTCTTTTTAAAAATAAAGAGGTGAAACTTGAAAGCCTTGAACAATCCAAGTATACATAATTGAGCTATGCACATTCGTTTAGAGTCCATTCCTTTTGGAATCTAGGCACCCTTTGCACCCTCGAGAGGTGGTTCCCACATGCAGGCTTGTCCACTCGATAAAGCACATGCCGGACTAGCTTTCCTCTCGCCCCTCCACGGCTTGCCGTAAACGGCTATCTCGACCGCCCCAGTGCTCCCTTCAGAAAACCTATCGCCCCGGCGTAAGGAAATGAAGGGGTTAAGTATCCGCCAAAGCGTACTCGAGGTAGTTGGAGGTGTACCCGACTGACTCATTTTCACCCTTTTTGAGTCATGCGTACAAGTTCGAGGCTATGCACTCCATAGTCTTTTTCAAAATAAGCATTTGCATTCATATCTTCGAAAACTCGCTTAAACGTTTCAAGGATAAATGAACCTAACATCTAACAAACTAACGCTTTTCAAACAAAACTATTGCGAATTTTTGAAACAAGCTTTCTCAAAATTCTCTTTTTCACTAACAAGCAAAAACCCGAGCAAGGAACAAAACCCGAGCTCGCGGATTTCAATCTTCTAGGTCTTACGACCTAGACTCCACTTTTAACATCCTCGACTCGATTTGTTAGCCACTCTCGAGTCGAATCCTTTCTCTTTTACACATCCGAACTCGAGCTCACCTCGGCGAATCACCGATATCAGTTCGACGGATGCAAAGCAAAACATTTTAACATCGAGGCGAGATGTGCGAACACATCCTCGTTTCAAAAGCTTCCTTTAGCTAAAACCTTTTCGAAAATCTCCTCTTTTCAAAACATAAAAGGTCTTTCTAAACCAAGAAATGAGCTAAAATGAATGCTTAAAAATGAATGTGAGTCTAGTGGGTCGAGTCGTGTCCCTAATATCACAGTGAAATCGACCCTCGGTTTGAATACTCACCATGAATCGCATCATCACTCCTCGTTTCAAACGCACCTCAAAAGTGGCTAACCTCAATAGATTGAGAACTCTCCGTGACCGTGTTAATCAACTCACCAAGGACATTGACAACTTGAAGGCCTTGCATCAACTTGAAACTGCGCGCTTAGAACAACGCTCCAAGAACAAGGCCGACAAGCATGTCTTCCTCCATACTCTCATCACCCAACACCAAAGAGACGGAGAGGACTTTACCCAATACCTCGCCCGGTGGAGAAAATTACTTGCCCAAGTTCCAAACCCTCCACATGAAGACGAGCTCGTGTACACATTCCTCGGCAGCCTACTACCCGAGTGGCAAAGACACTTTGATTACGGCGATGCCGAGAATTTCAAAGAACTCTTTGAAATCGGCATCAGAGCCCAAAACAACCCCACGATTCATGACAACCCTGCAATCTTTCTCAGATCAGCACCCGTCATAGATTGCTCCTACTTGGCTACGCCCACCAATGACCAAATCAATGGGGTCTGGTTCAGTGACGATGAAGACGAAGAGTGGCCGCCCACTAACAGAACGGTAGCTCAACTCTCAACCACTTTTCGAATAAAATCAAAAAGAACAAGAAGGGGAAGAAAAAGAAAGGCAAACAGCCCGAAAACAAAGATCAAAAAGAAAAGGGTGAGCAGCTCGAAAAGGAAAACCAAGACGAAGTTTCACACCTCACACGCTCTGGTCGTCCTTATCAGAATATCTTTACGGATGAGCATGCCAGAAAAGCAACTGCGGCCGAGAAAGGCAAGGCCGTAGCCCAAGAAGATATTCCCTCTACAAGTACACCTTCCACCTCTACAATAATTCCACCACCAAATACGAGTGAGGTGCTTCAGAAGCAACTCGCTCGCACAAAAGCCGACGTCTCCATCTGGGCCCTTCTACGAGACTCAGCGGAACATAGGAATGCATTCATTCGCGCTCTACAAATAGTATGCGCAGATGCTGAGATCTCTCCGGATCAAATGGTCAGCCATGTCACGAGGGATTGGTTACCAGTAGCTATCACCTTCTCAAATGATGATCTCCCCGCATTCGGACCGAACCACAACCTCGCTCTATACATTAGCGTAGAGTGTATGAAGAAAACTTTGCCCGTGTCCCTCGTTGACAACGGATCTGCAGTCAATGTTCTACCATCGGCCACCGCACATCGCCTCGGCCTATTCGATAAAGACTTCACCCCGAGCATGGACGGAGTCAAAGCTTTCGACGGAACCCGACGTCACGTGAAAGGAACCATTTCTCTTCACATACGCAGTGGTCCCATAGAAAGGAAGGTCGAGTTTCAAGTCATCGACATGACCCGTTCCTATAACATACTCCTGGGACGCCCGTGGATCCACTCCACTAAGGCCGTAACTTCTACCCTACATCAAAAGGTTAAGATCCCTCTTAACGAGGAGATCATAACCTTGAATGCCTCAAACTTCCGAGCCCTTTTCAATACACCAAAAGAGCCCAATTCCGCGGAAATCGAAATGAACATGAGAAGACTTATGTGGTTTCAACTTTGAGGTCGGCGCCATCACACTTACACCAATCAAGACCTACAAACCCTTCAAAACAAAAACAACAATGACCTTTGGCTCACCATGGGTCTAGGCTATAAACCCAAGAAGCGATGACCAGGGAAGATGGCTAAGGAAATCCAAGCGAAGATCAACTCACAAGGTCACCTGCGACCTTATATCCTCGACACGACGCATACTTCACCCCGGAGGAACGGTCGACGGAATACCTCCCTTCGAAACATCATCCATTCATCCGACGCTTGTTTCTCTAGTGCGGCCGAGCCCAATACACTCAAGGCTTCACCGAGCACCAAAAAAGAAGAGATTGTCTCCACGATCATGCAAGCCCGTCGCTTCGATCCTAACTTACTCACAGCCGCCGTCACAGACAAAACCCTCAACGGATGGTATAAGGCGGCTGAAATGGGCCAGATGCACAAGGTCACCACTTTCGACTTATCACCGTGAAGGACCACTCTTCGATCATGTCACTAATCTCAAAGACGAGGCGAGAGTGATTCCAACTCAAGCAACTCAGCGGCTCAGCGGCTCGGCGGCACGTAAGGCGACGAAGAGGAAGAAGAGATTCTTTTAGCTTCTAATGCTCTTAGTGTCGGGTCATCTGTCGACCCACCTATCCTAGACTCTAGCTTTAGTTTAGATTTCCTTTTTACGGAGGCTAGCTCCAAGCAATTTTCCAATTTGTCGAATAATTCTCTTCAAAATAATGAAATGAATAAATTTGCTTACGTCTTGTCTCAAGCTAAAACAAACAACAAAATACAAAAAAACAAAAATCAACAAGCAACAAACAAAACGCAAAATACAAAAGACACTAACTCATGCGATGAAAATGAACAAACAAATGAATCATTAAACAAATACATTGCAAACATTGTTTACCCAAAAACACAAGACCCAATCATCGAGGAAACCATAACCATAAACGTGGGAACCCCCGAAGAGCCAAGAGAACTACAACTAGGTGCCTCACTAGACGAACACGAGCGCGTCCAATTCACACAACTCCTGAGCGAATTCAAGGACGTATTCGCTTGGTCGTACAAAGATATGCCCGGAATCGAACGAAGCATAGCCGAGCACCGCATCCACATTAAACCCGGTTACAAACCCATCAAGCAAAAGCTAAGGAGACTACACCCCGAATGGTCCCTTATGGTTAAGGAAAAAATCAAAAAACAACTGCAAGCCGGTTTCATCCAAGTCATCGAGTATCCTGAATGGGTCTCAAACATGGTCCCAGTCTTGAAAAAGAATGGCAAGATTCGAGTATGCGTTGACTTTCGCGACTTGAACAAAGCTAGTCCCAAAGATGACTTTCCATTACCCCATGTCGACGTCCTAGTCGACAATACCGCTGATCACGCCCTCCTATCCTTCATGGACGGCTACGCAGGCTATAATCAAATCAAAATGTCCTGCGAAGACATGGTAAAAACGGCCTTCATTACACCGTGGGGCACATCTTCTTTACTGCGGTCATGCCTTTCGGCCTAATCAATGCCGGTGCTACATACCAACGCACCGCCACAACCCTTTTACATGACATGATGCACAAAGAAGTCGAAGTCTACGTCGACGATATGATCGTGAAGTCAAAGGAGAGGAGTGGTCACATCACTAACCTCCGCAAGTTCTTCACTCTCCTACGACAATACAAAATGCGCCTCAACCCCCAAAAATGTACTTTTGGAGTAAAGTCCGGTAAACTACTAGGACACGTAGTGAGCCAAAGAGGCATCGAGGTCGACCCCTCGAAAGTCAAAGCAATTCTAGAAATGCAACCCCCGGAGAACCTCGAAGAAATTCGAAGTTTCCTGGGCCAAATCCAATACATCTCGCGCTTCATTAGCAAACTCACCATGATATGTGAACCAGTTTTCAAGAAACTCAAGAAAACCGACCACGTTGAATGGGACGAAGAATGTCAAAAGGCATTTGACAAGGTCAAAGAATTACTAACCAACCCGCCAGTTCTACGACCACCCCAAAAGGATGTGCCACTGTCCTTGTACCTCACAACAACCCCTACCGCCATGGGCGCCATGCTCGCTCAAGAGATAAACGGCGAAGAACATGCAATCTACTACTGTGGAACCCGGGATCGGACCCAACTCGGCGTCTTGCTTAAGGGCGGATTTTAAAGTTAAAAAAGATTAAGTTAGAAAAACCTTTAAGAACTGTTATGGAGTCGCCACCTATTTATCGCGGAAAATAGGAACCTGCTACCATGTTCTAAGCTAAAAACATGTTCTTAGATTTTGGAGCACGCCGACACCCCTAGATCTAAGGCTTGTGAAACCAGATTGGATTCGGGGTGAGGGTACTTTAGAAAAAGAGTTAATTCAAATAATGATTTATGAAAACCTTTTAGAAAAGCCTATGTAAAAATAGCCTCTACTGACCTAGAACAATCCTTGTAAGATGACACTTGAGCTAATGTTATCGCTACGTACAAGTGCGATAAGTTTGTAAAAGAATGCAGATGCAGATGCAAAAAGATTGATTAAAACCCTCAGTTTAGCATGTTTAACTTGTTAACGAATACGGTTGAGTTAAAGGTCGAATTCATTGTTTAAGTTGATTTTAATGCAAGACAGAAAGGGTGCAAGATGCATGCAAATAAAATAAAGTTCAATTGTCCATTGGTTTATTTTAAAAGGTCGGTTGCTTATGCGACTTTGGCGTGTCATCGGATATGGAGTGTACAGAAGTAATAAGAACACTTGGAAGGCAAGCGCTCGGGTGCCAAAGCGAGCGCTAGAGTGTAGTCCCTTTGTTAGTCCATAGAAAATAAGAAAAAGCTTTGATCCAAGTGGATCGGTACCTACCTTGTCCCGACGCTCAGATCTGGGCGAGCTTAGCTTCTTGAACTAAAGGAGGGTGAATTCAACACGGGATGGTGTGTTGAACTCAAGGATTTGAATGCTTGAGGCTTTTGTGAGTGCAAAAGTGTAAGAGAAGAGAATTTGTGGTGTAAAGGATGTATTACAGTTTGTGAATTGTGTTTTTCGAGGTTAGGGTATAGAAATTTGTATATATACTAAAAACCTCGGAGAAATTAGGAAATCGGGGATAAAAGCAGTAGGAAACCGCATAGCCTTATGCGGTTGCTGGGCAAACCGCATAGCCTTATGCGGTTGCCCCAAACCGCATAAGGTCATGCGGTTTGTGGGTGTGGTTTTCGCTCGCTTTCCAAGTTTCGGTTGCATAATATCTTTGAAAGATCTGATTATAATCTTGAGCGTGTGTGCCAAGAAAAGAGTGAGATATTTACGAGATATTTTATGATGTCTTGAGGGCCTTGGAGTGCGGGCCAAAGGCTTGGGTTTGGGCTCGGTTTTGGGCGAGACCCGAAAAAATGAAAAGGGGTGTATTTGCATAGATTTGTGAAATAAGCTAAGACGTGAGGTCGTATTTTGTGTAAGAGGATGCTAAATAGCGGTTGTAGCTACCGGGCCTAAATTTAGGAATTTAGGAATGCTGAATTAGACCTTGTTAATGTAAAAGGGCCAATTGTAGTGCAAATGCGAAGCTCATGCCAAATGAAGCAGGACGAGGACCAAGCTAGACTCCAAATGGACAAAATGAACGTTATTTAAATGCGATGTGATGCGACCTAAATCATTTTAACATTTCAAAACGACTCAAAATGAATTCGACATTAATTAGAACCGTTTAAGTTAACGTTAAAGCATGCGTAATAAAAGTCCGTGTTACATCACAGGGTTTTGTTTGGGAGGGTACGGATATGGGTATCCACAGAGCCCCGGTTTGGTCGAGCTCGGACTAGAGCGCTAGTCAAACTCCACGACCATATCCGGACCATTACAGTCTCGATATGATCAGCGGAACGAAGCATGTGTCCATGGGTGAGACGAGGACTTCGAACCGGGTTAAACGGGGCGGGACGTGCGCATTTTAAGGACTTGGCGGTCCGTGCATATTATAAGAACTGCCGACCTGCAGAGTGCCTTAAATCGTGCTTGTTGCTAATGCCTTTCGATGTTGATGTCGTCGTCTTGTATATGTTGGGTATCGTATAGTCTTCTTTGCTTGTAAGCGTCTTCGTATGGTCTCGTGAAAGAGCGCATGTCTTTGCGATGCGTGGGGGCTAAAGTGCAAGGGTGTGAGTGTATCTGAATTTGGATGTATGACCTCGTGAAGAGTGCATTCGTAGGATGTATGGTCTTGTAGGAGTGCATTTGTAAAGGTTGTAATGCTTGTACAGGGGTTTTTTTGTGCCATGGGTTCATGCTTGGATGTGCTTTGTAGGACGCTTTTGCTTAAACTCGCCGAGGAGCGTTTTATGCTTGTAGTTAAATGCTTGTTGTAGAGTGCTTGTTGTAGAGTACCTATGCTTGGGCTCGCCGAGGAGCGTGGGTGTAATTGTAGTTGTTATTGCATATGATTATCTTCCGTTGAGGAAGAAAAATGACGTGTTTGCTCGTGAAGAGCGTTGGTGCTTCTGCTTCTGTACCGTACATTAAATGCTTAATATACGCGTATGGCGGGTTGTAAGTGATGCCTTGACCCAAGCACGGGACGTACTTGGAGTTGTATAGGAGTTAGGATGAGTTAGAAATTGAAAAGTAGGCGTAAAACGAGAAAAACCCGAGAAAAGCCAAGGGCTGAAACCGCATGACCTTATGCGGTTCAGGGGACAAACCGCATAAGCTTATGCGGTTTCCCCTGTTGGCTGCTGGGGGCTATATAAGCACGAGCAAACCGTGAGCATGCCACATTATATCATTTACGGTTTTTCAACTCAAAAAAACGTCATTTTTCGATTTCTCAACCGTTTTTGCTCATTTTCGTTGCGTTGTCTTGCTATGGAACGAGGTATTGCTCCATTTGAACTTGCTTTTACGTTATTTGTTGTTGTAATTAGCTAGTTTTGCCTTGAAATGTTGAAAGGACGGGTTTTGAATGAAAACCCGAGTTTTGCTTGAAATTTGCCGTTTGAATGCTTGAAATTGACGTCATTGTGTTGCATTATGCCATGCTAGCATGTGTGTGTGAATTGGTTGTGATTTAGACCGTCTTTGTGTGAAAAACGTCCAAATTAGGTTTCGGGCCCGAAAACGAACCCGGATTTTCCGACCCGGAATTTCAATTAAACTTCGGTGTAGGATGCCCATAGTGTGTATAGCGTGCCTATAGCGTTAGTTTTGCGAAAAATTCGAGTTAGGGCCTTCAAATCGCCGTCTTAAGTCGTAATTATACGGAGTAATTAAGGCGAATTGGGGATTTTTGATCGGGATGACCAAAATGCAATTGCTTGTAATGGGTTGTTGTTGGGGACTATTATGGCGCGTAGAAACCATAAAGTTGTGATTTTGAAGTGTAGAGAACGGTTTTCGGCTTAATTGTGAATTTGGCCTAAAAATGCTCTGTAGGGCGTATAGTGCAATGTGTTGAGGGAATGTATATGTATTATGTGCGTATTATTGGTGTGTATTTGTGTATAAGTATGCCAAGTTGTATGCTTGCATGTATTAAAGCTGTATGTATTTGTTGTGTTTGGTTGCAGGGGAAGGTTCTGGTCGTGTTACGAGATCGAGATCTCGTAAGAGTACTAGCTCGAGGACTGAGGGAGCCTCTAGCTCGAGTGGTTTGAGGCGTACACGTAGTGAGAGGGAAGCCGATCCTCGTGATTTGTCCACGAGACGTGGGCAGTCACGAGGTAGGGGTCAGGTTCGTGGGTGGAATGTCCCTGTGCGTGATCCTGAGGACGAGCTTGCTCAAGAGCTGGTGGATGGTGGAAGGCGAGATGGAGGTTCTTGAGGAGGAGGTGAGGAGGTTGAGGAGGTTGCGCCTAGGGCGAGTAGCTCTAGGTCGCGAAAATCACGCGTGCGAGCAGGCGTTCGCTAAGAGGCTGGGATAGCCATAACCTTCTACTTGCCAGGAGAGACACGTTTCCTATCGGCGGCGATGGGTTGGCGAAAGGTCCGATGAGGACTTTCTCGGGCGTGTCGTCCGTAATGTGTGTTTTGAGGAGAAGCTTGCGGGAGCGCGAGCTTAGGTCTTTGCGTAGTGCTTTTGGCCCGTTGGTCGGCCATTGGAGGAGATTGTAAGGAAGAAGCGCACGGCGAACGATGTTGATCGGGGCCTTCCTAGGCAGGTATTGGGACACCACGACGGCGTTCCATATGCGGCTTTGAGGCGGCATTACCTTGTCTGAGTATGCGGTCATGCGAGGCTGCCGGATTCGGAGATCGTGACATGAGCTTTGAGTTTGCGCCGTCCGTTGTGGACGAGGTTGTGACTGATGCGATCGGCGGTGGTTTGGAGGTGATTTGCGAGGGTGCTCCACCTTACACTTTCAAGACGAGCTATATCTTGGAGTACTTTGAGGGGAAGACCGAGTATGGCCCCTCGGAGTGGAGTGACGAGCAGAATGCTCGTATGTGGTTGTGGTGGTTAAATCGTCGCCGTAGTGTGCCGGCGATAAAGGCGAGCGGGCGTCGACGTCGGTCCTTATGCATCTCCTGGATTGGAATGCAATTGGAACGTTCGACTGGGTGACCCCGTCCTTGGGTTTGTGCATTCGTTTCTGCATGGATGCCGTGAGACCGCGGGTCATGGATCGAGGGTCGAGACTGTCCTTAGTCTCGCCTGGGTTCTTGATGGAGGTACGTGTTGGTTTTGTTTTTGTCTTGTTGTTCATTTTTGTTGTCTTTGTCTTCGTAACGTGTTTTTTTGTTCCTTGGGTGTGCAGTCATGGATTCTTAGCCATTTTCCTTTTCTGCTCCCCCCGCATGCTGTGAGGATCGTGAGGGAGTACCGTGATGCGCATTTGGGGTGCGATGTAACCGCCGCGTTTAATCGTCGTACGATGATGTTCGGGTGCTTCTGAACCAGATGCAGTTTGATCAGGTTTGTGCTTGAACCATTTTAAATAGAGTGTATTTAAAGTGATTGTATTCATGAGTGTTTGTTTTTGTTTTTGTGTTTGTAATTCGTGCCGTTCCCGTGGGGTCGATGCAGAATATTCTGAGGAGCATCGGGCGCGGTTTGCGATCTGAGAGACCAGCGCTTGTACTTGGCGGCCGTATGGGCGGTTTGGTACCTTGAGAGCGCTTGGCCTTTCAGACGGGTGGCCAACTCGGTGGTGCTAGGGATCCGCCGAGGGTCCTATTCGGCGAGGGTTTCCGCCAGGATCGGGTGGCGTTATGCGGGGAAGGAGAGTCGGTGAGTCTTCTGCGTCACGGGAGGACTCTGACCACTGCATGAGTCTCGGCTTGCTTGTGGGCGATTGAGGTATGTTTGATCTTTGTTGAGGGTGCGTAAGGTAATTTTGCGAAAAATTTCACGGCGTGTGCGTTTTGTACTTGTTTTGTAGGAGTTTGATCAGGAGATGGCGAGCGACTGGCGACTTCCTACCACCAGATTGAGTCTGACGAGTCGGGTGTGCGTCGATACTTTCACTTTGCCGACGTACTTGCCGGTGACCACTGACGCGGGCATGGACAGCTGGACGGGTAGGGTGAAGAAGGTATGTATGTTTGTTATGTATGTGAGTGAGCCCCCAGTTTGATCGAGGTATGGAATATAGCGATGATCAAACTAGTGAGATGCGTGTTTTGTGTTACCCCCTCGAGTTTGACTTAATTTGAGTGAAATTAAGGCAAAATGGAGAAAATTGTAACGTGCTTTTGTGTTTGTAGGTGGCGAAGGGGGTGCATAAGAAGTTGTGGAGGGTGGCCAACCGGTGGAGGATGGCACAGAAATTTGGCAGTGCCTTGATTGTGTCGAGGCCGGTGAGACGGCTCAGATTCGGCGTGAGTTTGACGAGTATCGTCGTCGTCATCCCGAGTGACTTTGTGTAATAAAGATTGTATGAACCTTTATGTACATGCCGTTGCAGCTTGAACTTTGGACTTGTTGCAGTAGCTTGAACTTGATTGTCATCGATAAACCTGTTTGGTAGTCTTGTTTGAAAAATGATATGATTCCCGAGTGGGATGCATTTGATGTTTTGTTTTAGATTGTGAAAACGTTCTTGTGAAAAGTTCATTTTAGATGCGAAATGAGCTTGCATGAATGTCGAAAATGTTTGTGTTTTGACTCGTGGTAAGAACCGTTGTTGCCAAAGCGAAATGTAATGCGGGTGCGTGGGAACAACAAAAGAATGTCGTAGCCCAATGTAGGTCGTAGTGTTTTAGGAAAGACGAAAATAGGAAAATATGAGGAAAACCAACCCCTGAAACCGCATAGGCTTATGCGGTTGCAAGGGAAAACCGCATAGGCTTATGCGGTTTGGGGTGCAAACCGCATAGAGCCATGCGGTTTTCTGGCCTGGCTGCTAGCGCTGTATTTCCATATTTCGGATATTGTTTTCCTATATAAGGAGAGGGGGTGCGTGCCATAATTTTCATTCACAATCACTTCTCTTCTTTGCCTTTGCTTTAGGTTTTTGCTCTCATAAATATATTAGGTATATTTATAAAAGTTTTTGTGTTCTAAAAAAATGGAGGAGCATTTTGATGCTCTTTTGAAGAGGTGGACTTCCTCCTTAAGTCCGGGGATGAAGAAGGCGGTGTATGATGATGGTGCGGGTGTTTTTATTGGCTTTCGTCAAATGAAAGTTGATTTAGACTTCCTTGACTCGTGTTTGGATTATTGGGATCCCAATTTGCATGTGTTTAGGTTTCCCGGGGGGGAGGTGTGTCCTTTGATGGAGGAGTTTGCGGCCATTGCGGGGTGGTCGAAACGGACGACTCCTGTGGTTGTGAGGAGCGAGCTTTGTTATAACGGGATGTTGCGAAACTTCCTTGGGATGACAGATGCTCATCTTTGCGGAGTTTGTTCGAGGAGGTAGGGTGAATATGCTTGTTGTGTCAACGTTATATGAATAGAGCCGACACTAGTATTTCGGACCGCTCGAGGCGGAGGGCCCTTGCTTTTGTTTGGTTCATCGCTATGCTTTGCAGGTCCATGCGGATGGTGTGTTCGGAACGCGAGGTATGCTCGTGTTGTCGAAGAGATGGAGAGGGACATGATCCTACTGCGTTGATCTAGCGGAGACCATCTCGGGCTTAGGCGGCCGATTGTGCTAATCGTCTGAGCTCGTACAGGGGTTGCGCTAGGATTCTCA
Source organism: Dianthus caryophyllus (assembly GCA_023091065.1). Classification (NCBI taxonomy): domain Eukaryota; kingdom Viridiplantae; phylum Streptophyta; class Magnoliopsida; order Caryophyllales; family Caryophyllaceae; genus Dianthus; species Dianthus caryophyllus. The sequence continues at coordinate 14,882,089 of CM041527.1, read as the reverse complement.
ACGTTTGGCTCATGGAGAGGTTGAGCGTGTATAAGGCTCTTCCCCTTGGTGGTGCCTTCAAGGTCGCAGGGACGACGTCTCGGAAGATGGATTGGGCTAACCCTCGGAGCGTTCACTCAACTACTACCGGGTTTGTGAGGAGGCGATTCGTTGGTATGTTTCGTGGTGGGGTATTACGGAGGTACCGGCCCCGTCGGTAGCGAACGCGGCTCGCGGGTTGATGTTGTGCGGGTTTGAACGGGGTGTATGGATTCATCCTCTTCGCTTGAAGAGGCAAATCGAGACTTCGCGGACTATTAGGATCGGGATACGCGAGGTTGGAGGGTTGTTGTCCTAAACAACCCGGATGATTGATGCTTGGATCCGAGGGTGGTCGGATCGTGTTACTGGTTGTCTTGGAGCATATAGAGTCTACTCGTGTCACGGATTTCTATACGCGTTGGTGTCATTCCAAGGATTCTCGTGAACGGGAGAATCAGAGGAGGAGAGAGAAGAATGGGCCAAAGCCCTCCTTGTTGCATGAAGTAGTGCGTGACAGGAGGGATTATGGTGATCTCTGTGTTGTTGATGCAGGTGCTTCTACTTCGAGACCGGTGCGGGAGAGACTTGGACCGAAAGTGACTGTTAAAGATCGCCTAGGGCCAAGGATCGAGGAGCCCCCAGTCGAGCAGGATGAGGACCCGATCGAGCCCCCAGGTTTTGAGAGGTCTGTTCCTGTTCTTAGCTCGAAGATTGTGGCGGATCGACCTCTTGAGGATGGAGAGGCTAGTCCCAAACGACGGAAGACGTCTTAGTAGTTTGCTTTTGTTTTAGAAAATTTCTTTATTCAAACGCACGTTTTTAAATTCGAATAAAGGGGTTAAGGAGGCTTGTTCCTAACTCATCTCTGAGCTTTGAAGAATTCTAAGTAAAGTAATAAAATAGAACTTATTTGCTTTTGCCTTGTCTCGTTGCTTTCTTTGTTTTGTTTTGACATGTTCTCGACCTTTTTAAGCTTCGAACACTTGTATTTTGTCTCAAATCCTCGACCTTTTTAAGCTTTGGACTTGTGCGTTTTGAATTGTTTTGTCTTAAATCCTCGACCTTTTTAAGCTTTGGATTCGTTTGTTTGACTTGTTCCGTCTTTAAGTCCTCGACCTTTTTAAGCTTTGGACTTGTGCGTTTTGGATTGTTTTGTCTTAAATCCTCGACCTTTTTAAGCTTCGGACTCAGATTCTTGTTTTTGTGTTGACTGTACTCTTGACCTTTTTAAGCTTCGAGCGTGTCATTTTGTGAGTGCAAAACCCTCGACCTTTTTAAGCTTTGGGCATGCGTGCTAGAAAAAGTTCGGTTGTACTTTTGACAAGCTGCCTACGTATCTGCTTTTTGAATACAGAATCAAACCGGCGTAGTTCGTGTGATTCGGTTGTGCTTTTTGCAAAGTCGCCTCACGTATCCACGGTCGTGGAATCAAACCGGCGTAGTTCACTCATGCGAGGCGAGTTTTGTCTTTTTGTGAAGTACATTGCAAATTTGTTTAAGGGTAGTATTTCTTGAGTTGATCAAGATTTGTTGGTAGTCGGAAGTCTTGACCGTCAAGGTCGATTAAGCGTTCGCTCCTCAGGAAGGATGTCTTTGACCAAATGCGGCCCGACCCAATTGGGTTTGAATTTCCCCCTTGGGTCATTTGGTAATGGTGCTCTGACGGATTGAGTACTAGGTCACCCACTTTAATGTTTCGTGGCTTGACCCGTTTGTTGTAAGCGCGTTGTAGGCGAGATTGATACATTGACCGCATTTGTACTTAGTGAATGTAGTCGTCTTTCGTCTAAGAGAATGAGTTGTTCGTATCGTTCGGCGTGCCATTCGGCCAGGAATGTCTGCTTCCATGAGGATCCGAAGGGATTGCATTTCGATTTCTACGGGTTGAACGGCTTCCATTCCGTAGGTTAGGAAATAGGGTGTCATACCTGTGGGTGTGCGGATTGTGGTGCGATATCCCCATAATGCGAATGGGATTTTGTGGGGCCAGTCGTGACAGGTGTCGATCATCTTTTTAAGGTTTGATCTGACGGTTTTGTTTCTTTGCCTCAAGCGCTTGTAGTTGGTTTGCGGTCGATAGGGTGATGACTTGTGTCGTTGTATTTTGTATTTGAGAAGAAGTGGCTCGACTTCTCCTTGGAAGTGCGTGCCTTGGTCACTAATGAACTCGTGTGGTATGCCATAGCGACAAATGATGTTGTTTTGTATGAATTTTGCGACTTCTTTTGTGCCTAGCTTGCGGTACGATGCGGCTTCGACCCATTTGGTGAAATAGTCGATGGCCACGAGGATGAAGCAGTGTCCTCCTGCTCCTACGGGTTGTACTTTGCCGATGACGTCGATGCCCCACGTGGAGAAGGGCCATGGTGATGTTAAACTGTATAGCGGTGAAGGTGGTATGTGTTGTATGTTCGCGAAGATTTGGCAATTATGACAATGTTTGACATATTTTGCGCAATCGGCTTCCATGGTAGTCCAATACCATCCTAGCCTTATGATTTGTTTGCACATGGCTCGTGCGTTCATGTGTGGTCCGCACTCGCCATCGTGTACTTGGGACATGATTTCGTGTCCTTTTTTGTGGTCGACGCACAAGAGGAGTGTACCTTGAGGCGTCTTTTTGAGTAATTTTCCCATTTCCAGCACGAATTGTGACGATAATAGGCGTAGGGCTCGCTTGGCCCGTTTGTCGGTGTTTGGCGGGTATTCGCCGTTTGTTTTGTAGTTGATGATTGCTTGGTACCAAGGGTCGGTTTGTTCTTCCTCGGTTTCGATGTCACAGATGTATGCGGGTTCGTTTCGTCTTTCCACGACAATGGGTAGAGTTTCCATCCCCGGGGGTATGTTGATTAGGGGCGCGAGTTTGGATAGCGCGTCGGCGAATTGGTTTTCTTCGCGTGGGAGGTGTATGAATTCTATGTGGTAGAATTCGTTTATGAGCTCTTGTATTTTGTTTTGGTATAATGCTAGGTTTTCGTTAAGTATCTTCCATGCTCCGGACACTTGGTTGATTATGAGGGAGGAGTCCCCATAGACTCTTATGTTACGGGCGTTGAGTACAAGCGCTGCTTGGAGACCGTGCAAGCATGCTTAAATGACTTTGCATTGTTTGTTACGTCGAAGTCCAGTTTAATGGATAAGGGTGTGTGTTCGCCATTTGGGGATATGAGAAGTATTCCTACTCCGCAACCTCGATAGTTGGATGAACCATCGAAGTATAATTCCCATTGTTCTTGGTCGATGTTGTAAATCCCGTCGTCTGGAAGGGATGTGGTGTCTATGATTGGTTGCTCGGTGATTGCATTTTCGGCTAGGAAATCGGAGACTGCTCGTCCCTTAATTGCTTTGAGGGGTACATACTTAAGGTCGAATTCGGCTAGGAGCAATGTCCATCTGGCCATTCGTCCGTTAGGTACAGGTTTCTCGAAGAGGTATTTTACGGGATCCATTGTGGAATATACCCTTGTTTGATGTGCTAGCATATAGTGACGGAGTTTTTTGGATGACCATACTAAGGCTAGGCAACTCTTCTCGACGGGTGAGTATCGAGTTTCGTAATCGAGAAACTTTTTACTGATGTAGTAGATTGCGCGTTCTTCACCGTTTACTTCTTGAGCGAGCATGGCGCCCATGGCGGTGGGTGTTGTTGTAAGGTATAAGGATAAGGGTAAACCTTCTTGGGGTGGTTGTAGAACCGGCGGGTTAGTTAGCAATTCTTTGACCTTGTCAAATGCTTTTTGACATTCTTCGTCCCATTCAACGTGGTCGGTTTTCTTGAGCTTCTTGAAAACTGGTTCACATATCATGGTGAGTTTGCTGATGAAGCGTGAGATGTATTGGATTTGGCCTAGGAAACTTCGAATCTCGTCGAGATTCTTCGGGGGTTGCATTTCGAGGATTGCTTTGACTTTCGAGGGGTCAACCTCGATGCCTCTTTGGCTCACTACGTGTCCTAGTAGTTTGCCGGATTTAACTCCAAAAGTACATTTTTGGGGGTTCAAGCGCATTTTGTATTGCCGTAGGCGAGTGAAGAATTTGCGGAGGTTGGTGATATGATCGCTCCTTTCCTTTGATTTTACGATCATATCGTCGACGTAAACTTCGACTTCTTTGTGCATCATGTCGTGTAAAAGGGTTGTAGCGGTGCGTTGGTATGTAGCGCCCGGCGATTGATTAGGCGAAGGGCATAAGCGTATGTGATATGTCCCCGCGGTGTAATGAAGGCCGTCTTTGCCATGTCTTCGGTGACATTTTGATTTGATTGTAGCTGCGTAGCCGTCCATGAAGGATAGGAGGCGTGGTCGGCGGTGTTGTCGATCTAGACGTCCACATGGGGTAATGGAAAGTCATCTTTAGGACTAGCTTTGTTCAAGTCGCGAAAGTCAACGCATACTCGAATTTTGCCATTCTTTTTCAGGACTGGGACCATGTTGGAGACCCATTCAGGATATTCGATGACTTGGATGAAACCGGCTTGTAGTTGTTTTTCGATTTCTTCCTTGACCATGAGGGACCATTCGGGACGTAGTCTTCTTAGCTTTTGCTTGATGGGTTTGTAACCGGGTTTGATGGGGATGCGGTGCTCGGCGATGCTTCGTTCGATGCCGGGCATGTCTTTGTATGACCAAGCGAATACGTCCTTGAATTCGCTTAGGAGTTGTGTAAATTGGGTGCGCTCGTGTTCGTCTAGTGAGGCTCCTAGTTGTAGTTCCCTTGGTTCTTCGGGGGTTCCCACGTTTATGGTTATGGTTTCCTCGATGATAGGGTCCTGTGTTTTGGGAGAAACAATGTTTGCAATGTATTTGTTTAATGATTCACTTTCGCATGAGTTAGTGTCTTTTGATTTGTTTGTTGTTTGTTGATTGTTAGATGTTTGTGCTTTGTTGTTTGTTTTAGCTTGAGACAAGGCGTAAGCAAATTTATTCATTTCATTATTTTGAGAAGAATTATTCGATAATTCAGAAAATTGCTTGGAGCTAGCCTCCGTAAAAAGAAAGTCTAAACTAAAGCTAGAGTCTAGGATAGATGGGTCGACAGATGACCCGACACTTAGAGCATTAGAAGTTAAGAGAATTTCTTCTTCTTCTTCATCGTCTTCGCTGTTTGAGGAACTGCTTGAGCTGCTTGAGTTGCTTGAGGTGCTTGAGTTGCTTGGGGTGCTTGCCTCTTTGTTTTTGAGGTTGGTGATGTGGTCGAGAGGTAGATTGTATCACCATTGGAGGAAGGCGCGGTTTTTATTCGTGGTTTCTTGACCTTTCCTTGATCGATGAGGTCTTGGATAGCGTGTTTGAGTTTTAGGCAACTTTGAGTGCTATGCCCCATGCCCCGGTGGTATGCACAGAAGGCGTTGGGTCCCATGATTTTGATTTCTTATTCATGGGCGGCTCATTGATAGGTCCGATCGGTGTAAGATAATCTTTGCGATTAGTTTTACGTAATGCTACGGCGTAAGGCATGTAGAGTTTGTCAAAAATCCTTGTAGGGCCGTGTTTGTTGTGTCTTTTTAGTCCCCTCGAGTGCGTTCTTGAAGAGTGCTTGGTGGCGGGATCTTCATAGCTTGATGTGAGGTCCTTTTCAATGCGGGTGCCAATTTCGATAAGATGCTCAAAGTTCTGAACGTTGCAGAAGTGAAAGTAATATCGCCAGGCGGGCCGCATGCTGAAGAGGAAAGTGTTGATGAGTTCGTTTTCATGCGGATGATTTGGGATTCGGGAGAGCAGTTTCCTCCATTGGATGAGGTGTTTGACGAATCCTTCGCCATCTTTTTGATGGAAGGCCTGGAGGTCGTCGAGTGAGGCTGGGTTAGCGAGTTCCTTCTCAACGCGCCTTTCCAGACGCTCGACTGCGGTCCGATGTAAAGCCTTCAGGTGATTGATGTCTCTTGCAAGTTGATTGACGTGTTGTATTACCTCGCTTGGGGAACCAATATTCGTCGTCCTCCTCGTCACTAGACCAGTAGACTGCATTGACTTGGTCATCAGAGGGCGTGATGAGGTAGGAACAGTCTAGAATAGGGACTGATCCCACGAAAATTGCATGATTACCAAGCGGGTTCTCGTTGTTCGAAGGCTTGGTAGGCTGAGATGGTTTGCTAAGCTTTCCTTGATCAATGAGATCTTGGATAGCGTTCTTAAGCCTAAAACAATTCTCGGTGTCATGCCCCTTGCCTCGGTGGTATGCACAGAAGGCATTGGGGTTCCAAGATTTAGGCTTCTTGTCTTCGGGCGGCTCGCTAGTAGGCCCGATTGGTTGCAGATAGTTCTTTTCGACCAACCTTTGAAATGCCTTGGTGTAAGACATAAAGAGAGGGTCAAAGTTCCTCTTGGCTTTGGGAGGTGGTGAGAAGGTAGTTGCGAATGCGTCGAGGTTGTCATCATCAAGGTTACCGACGGTACGATTTTCGTCGTTCTTGACCGCACGGGAGGACTTAGAGGAGCTCCCTTGATATGCATGGCCGGTGTATTTAGCCATGGTGCCAGTCCTAAGGTCATCTTCAATTTGAGTGCCGACCTTAGTTAGTTCTTTGAAATTCTGGATGTTGCTGTACCTCATGTAAAATTGATACACGGGTCGCAGGTTGTTTATGAACTTGGGAACAAGCTCGTCCTCGCGGGGACGGTTAGGGATTTGAGCGCTTAGCTTCTTCCAACGGGTGAGGTAGTCGGTGAAGCCTTCGTTGTCCTTTTGAGATAGGACTTCTAGGGTGCGGATTGAGACTTGGGTGTCTTCGTTGTCTCGGTACTGTCGATCGAATTCAACCGTGAGTTCTTCGAAAGTAGGGATGCGTTGCGGGTCGAGTGAGTAGAACCATGTTTTCGGCTTTCTTTGCTAGAGAGTGCGGAAAAGAGTTAGCCGTTGTTTGGCATCTACTCCTTTTATAGCCATTTGGGACTTGAAAGCTTCGGATGTGAATGATCGGGCTCTCATGTCCTTGAAAGATAGGAAGATCACTAAGGGCGAGCTTGTTAGGAGCTCATCCTTAATCTTTGGCGGAGTGCGATTTCATTCTCCTTGTGGATGGAGTAAGTACTCGAGACATAGAGCCTTTCCTCCATGGCTTGGAGCTTCTTAGCGTGCCTTCAGCTTCTTCCTTAATCTTGGTTTCCATGCGTTCCACGATTGGTGTGGGTAGTCAAAGGCGTTCGAGGTCGTGGTCGACTTTGCAACTTGGTCACGGAGTGCGGTGGCGTCTTCGTTGTTCTTGGCCATTTCTTGGCGGGTGTAGGTGCGTTTTTGTATGGGATTATTACCGCGATTGCTTAGTGCGACGAGTATCGGTGAGGCTGCATTTCACTTTGCATTAGTGACACGACTCGACCCACTAGACTCACATTCATTTTAGGCATTCATTTTAGCTCATTTCTTTGTTTAGAAAGACCTTTTATGTTTGAAAAGAGGAGATTTTCGAAAAAGGTTTTGCTAGAGGAAGCTTTTGAGGCGAGGATGCGTGCGCGCGTCTCGTCTCGATGTTAAAAGATTTTGCTTTGCATCCGTCGAACTGATATCGGTGATTTGCCGAGGTGAGCTCGAGTCGGATGTGTAAAAGAAGAAGGATTCGGCTCGAGAGTGATTAGCAAGTCGAACCGAGGATGTTAAATGTAGAACCTAGGCCGTATGACCTAGGGGATTGAAATCCACGAGCTCGGGTTTTAATCCTTGCTCGGGTTTTTGCTTGTTAGTGAAAAAGGGAAGTTTTGAAAAAGCTTGTTTCAAAAATTCGCGATAGTTTTGTTTGGAAAGGTGTTAGATGTTAGGTTCATTTATCTTTGAAACGTTTTAAGCGAGTTTTCGAAGATATGAATGCATATGCTCGTTTTGAAAAAAAAAAAACCATGGAGTGCATGGCCTCGAACTTGTACGTATGACTCAAAGGGTGAAAGGGTCAGTCGGGTACACCTCCAACTACCTCGAGTACGCTTTGGCAGATACTTAACCCCTCTATTTCCTTACGCCGGAGCGATAGGTTTTCTAGAGAACCTTTGGGGCGGTCGAGATAGTCGTTTAGCAGCCGTGGAGGGAGAGAGGAAAGTTAGTCTGCACGTGCTTTATCGAGTGGACAAGCCTGCGTGTTGGAACCACCTCTCAAGGGTGTAAAGGGTGCCTAGATTCCAAAAGGAATGGACTCTAAACGAATGTGCATAGCTCAAATATGTATACAAGGATTGTTCAAGGCTTTCAAGTTTCACCTCTTTATTTTTAAAAAGAAAAAGCTAGTTTTAAGTTTTAAAAATAAGATCTCCCCAGCGGAGTCGCCAAACTGTGGAACCCGGGATCGGACCCAACTCGGCGTCTTGCTTAAGGGCGGATTTTAAAGTTAAAAAAGATTAAGTTAGAAAAACCTTTAAGAAGCATATGGAGTCGCATCCTATTTATCGCGGAAAATAGGAACCTGCTACCATGTTCTAAGCTAAAAACATGTTCTTAGATTTTGGAGCACGCCGACACCCCTAGATCTAAGGCTTGTGAAACCAGATTGGATTCGGGGTGAGGGTACTTTAGAAAAAGAGTTAATTCAAATAATGATTTATGAAAACCTTTTAGAAAAGCCTATGTAAAAATAGCCTCTACTGACCTAGAACAATCCTTGTAAGATGACACTTGAGCTAATGTTATCGCTACGTACAAGTGCGATAAGTTTGTAAAAGAATGCAGATGCAGATGCAAAAAGATTGATTAAAACCCTCAGTTTAGCATGTTTAACTTGTTAACGAATACGGTTCAGTTAAAGGTCGAATTCATTGTTTAAGTTGATTTTAATGCAAGACAGAAAGGGTGCAAGATGCATGCAAATAAAATAAAGTTCAATTGTCCATTGGTTTATTTTAAAAGGTCGGTTGCTTATGCGACTTTGGCGTGTCATCGGATATGGAGTGTACCCGAAGTAATAAGAACACTTGGAAGGCAAGCGCGCTCGGGTGCCAAAGCCGGGGGGGCGCTAGAGTGTAGTCCCCTTTGTTAGTCCATAGAAAATAAGAAAAAGCTTTGATCCAAGTGGATCGGTACCTACCTTGTCCTGACGCTTCAGATCTGGGCAGAGCTTCGCTTCTTGAACTAAAAAGGAGGGTGAATTCAACACGGGATGGTGTGTTGAACTCAAGGATTTGAATGCTTGAGGCTTTTGTGAGTGCAAAAGTGTAAGAGAAGAGAATTTGTGGTGTAAAGGATGTATTCTGGTTGTGAATTGTGTTTTCGAGGTTAGGGTATAGGGCTGTATATATACTAAAAACCTCGGAGAAATTAGGAAATCGGGGATAAAAACAGGCCGGGAAACCGCATAGCCTTATGCGGTTGCCTGGGCAAACCGCATAGCCTTATGCGGTTGCCACCCCAAACCGCATAAGGTCATGCGGTTTGTGGGTGTGGTTTTCGTTCTGCTTTCCAAGTTTCGGTTGCATAATATCTTTGAAAGATACAGTATAATCTTGAACGTGTGTGCCAAGAAAAGAGCTGAGATATTTCTGAGATATTTTATGATGTGCAGGGCCTTGGAGTGCGGGCCAAAGGCTTGGGTTTGGGCTCGGTTTTGGGCCCGAGACCCGGAAAAATGAAAAGGGGTGTATTTACATAGATTTGTGAAATAAGCTAAGACGTGAGGTCGTATTTTGTGTAAGAGGATGCTAAATAGCGGTTTTAGCTACCGGGCCTAAATTTAGGAATTTAGGAATGCTGAATTAGACCTTGTTAATGTAAAAGGGCCAATTGTAGTGCAAATGCGAAGCTCATGCCAAATGAAGCAGGACGAGGACCAAGCTAGACTCCAAATGGACAAAATGAACGTTATTTAAATGCGATGTGATGCGACCTAAATCATTTTAACATTTCAAAACGACTCAAAATGAATTCGACATTAATTAGAACCGTTTAAGTTAACGTTAAAGCATGCGTAATAAAAGTCCGTGTTACATCACAGGGTTTTGTTTGGGAGGGTACGGATATGGGTATCCACAACTACATAAGCAAGAAATTTCTCGATTACGAAACTCGATATTCACCCGTCGAGAAGAGCTGTCTAGCATTGGTATGGTCATCCAAAAAACTCCGTCACTACATGCTAGCACACCAAACGAAGGTCTACTAAAAAATGGACCCCGTAAAGTACCTTTTCGAGAAACCTGTGCTTAACGGACGAATGGCCAGATGGACACTGCTCCTAGCCGAATTCGACCTTAAGTACGTACCCCTCAAAGCAATCAAGGGACGAGCAGTCTCTGATTTCCTAGCAGAAAATGCAATCAACGAAGAGCCAATCGTCGACACGACATCTCTTCCAGACGACGGGATTTACAATATCAACCAAGAACAATGGGAGTTATACTTCGACGGCTCCTCCAACTATCGAGGATGTGGAGTAGGAATACTTCTCATATCCCCGAATGGCGAACACACCCCCTTATCCATCAAACTGGATTTTGACGTAACAAACAACGCCAGAATCACGGCGTGCTTGCACGGCCTCCAAGCAGCGCTTGTACTCAACGCCCGCAATATAAGAGTCTATGGGGACTCCTCCCTCATAATCAACCAAGTATCCGGAGCATGGAAGATACTTAATGAAAACCTAGCACTATACCAAAACAAAATACAAGAGCTCATAAACGAATTCTATCACGTGGAATTCATACACCTCCCTCGCGAAGAAAATCAATTCGCCGACGCGTTATCCAAACTCGCGTCACTAATCAACGTACCCCCGGGGATGGAAACGCTACCCATCGTCGTGGAACGACCGAACGAACCCGCCTACATCTATGACATTGAAACCGAGGAAGAACAAACCGACCCTTGGTACCAAGCAATCATCAACTACAAAACAAACGGTGAATACCCACCAAACATCGACAAACGAGCTCTACGCCTATTATCATCACAATTCGTAATGGAAATGGGCAAACTACTCAAAAAGACACCTCAAGGCACACCACTCTTGTGCGTCGACCACAAAAAGGGACACGAAATCATGTCCCAAGTACACGATGGCGAGTGCGGACCACACATGAACGCACGAGCCATGTGCAAACAAATCATAAGGCTAGGATGGTACTGGACCACCATGGAAGCCGATTGCGCAAAATATGTCAAACATTGCCATAATTGCCATATTTTTGCAAACGTACAACACATACCCCCTTCACCACTATACAGTTTAACCTCGTCATGGCCTTTCTCAACCTGGGGAATTGACGTCATCGGCAAAGTTCAACCCGTAGGAGCAGGAGGACACTGCTTCATCCTCGTGGCCATCGACTATTTCACCAAATGGGTCGAAGCCGCATCATACCGCACGCTAGGCACAAAAGAAGTTGCGAAATTCATACAAAACAACATCATTTGCCGCTACGGCATACCCCACGAGTTTATCAGCGACCAAGGCACACACTTCCAAGGAGAAGTCGAACCACTTCTTCTCAAATACAAGATACAACGACATAAATCATCACCCTATCGACCACAAACTAACGGCGCGGTCGAGGCAGCAAACAAAACCGCTGCTTTGAATCCTCAAAAGATGATCGACACCTGCCACGACTGGCCCAACAAAATCCCATTTGCATTATGGGGATATCGCACCACTATCCGCACACCCACAGGCATGACACCCTACTTCTTAACCTACGGGATGGAAGCCGTCCAACCCGTAGAAATCGAAATGCAATCCCTTCGAATTCTTATGGAAGCAGACATTCCTGAAGCCGAATGGGCACGCGAACGATACTAGCAACTCATCCTTTTAGACGAAAGACGGTTACATTCACTAAGTACAGTCCGAATGTACCAATCGCGCTTACAACGCGCCTACAACAAACGGGTCAAGCCACGAAATATCAAAGTGGGTGACCTAGTACTCAAATCAGTCCGAGCACCATTACCAGTCGACCCAAGAGGAAAATTCAAACCCAATTGGGCCGGACCGTACTTGGTCAAGGAAATCCTCCTGGGGAGCCGTGAAGTTAATCGACCTTGACGGCCAGGACTTAGATGCCAACAAATCTTGATCAACTCAAGAAATACTACCCCTAAAACACAAACAAATTTGCAATGCATTTCAAAAAAAAAAACACACTCTTGCATGGGAGGACTACGCTCGGTTTGATTCCACGACTTTGTGGATACGTAGGCGACTTTGCAAAGAGCTCAACCGAATCACACGAACTCACGCGGTTTGATTAGTGAAACGCGGATCACGAGGCGACTTGTCAAAAGCACAACCGAACTTCCTAGCACGCAAGCCTAAAGCTTAAAAAGGTCAAGGGCGATGCACTCACAAAAAGACACGCTCAAAGCTTAAACAGGTCGAGAGCACAGTCAACACAAAATAAAACAAAAGAATCCAAGTCCGAAGCTTAAAAAGGTCGAGGGCTTAAGAATAAACGAATCAAACAAACAAATCTAAAGCTTAAAAAGGTCGAGGATTTTAAGACAGAATACGAATGTTCAAAGCTTAAAAAGGTCGAGAACATTTCAAAGCAAAAAAAAGCAACGAGACAAGGCAAAAGCAAATTAATTCTATTTTATTACTTTATTTAGAATTTTTCGCAATTTAGAAATGAGTTAGGAACAAGCCTCCTTAACCCTTTATTCGAATCTAGAACACGTATTTGAGTAAAGAAAATCTCTTTAAACAAAGCAAAACAAACTAAGCCATCTTCTGTCGCTTCGGATTAGCCTCTTCATCTTCAAGAGGCCAATCCGCCAGAATCTTCGAACTGATCACGGGAACAGTCCTCTCAAATCCTGGGGGCTCGATCGGATCCTCGTCCTGCTCAACTGGGGGCTCCTCGATCCTTGACCCTAGACGATCCTTAGCGGTCACCCTTGCTCCAAGCCTTTCCCGCGCAGGCCTCGAAGTAGACACATCCACATTAACAGCGCAAAGATCACCATAGTCTCTCCTTTCGCGCACCACCTCATACGCTAAGGAGGGCCTTGGCCCACTCTTCTCTCTCCTCCTCTGATTCTACCGTTCCTGAGGATCATTGGAACGATACCATCCCGTGTAGAAGTCCGTAACACGAGTAGACTCTATATGCTCCGGAACAGCCCAAATGTCACGGAGAGCCATCCTCGGATCCAAGCATCAATCATCTGGTTGTTTAGGACAACAACCCCTCCAACCTGAGTATCCTGCTCGGGTATGGTCTGAGCAAGCCCGATTTGCCTCTTCAAGCGAAGAGGATGAATCCACACCCCTCGTTCAAACCCGCACAACATCAACCCACGAGCCGCATTCACAACAGACGGCGCCGTAATCGCCGTAATATGCCACCATGACACGTACCAACGAATGGTGCCCTCCTTCACAAACCCCCGGTAGTAGTTTAGCGAACGCTCCCGAAGGTCGGCCCACTCCATCTTTCGCGACGTCGTCGCCGCAGCCTTGAAGACACCACCAAGGGGAAGGGCTTTATACACACTTAGCCTCTCCATGAGCCAAATGTTGAGAATCCTAGCGCAACCCCTGCGAGCTCGGACGATTAGCGTAATCCGGCTGCTCTAAGCCCAAAGATGGTCTCCGCTAGAACCAAAGCAGAAGGATCATATCCCCTCTCCATCTCTTCGACAACGCGAGCATACCTCGCGCTCCCGAACACCCCATCTGGCATGGACCCCGCAAAAGTATAACGATGAACCAAACAAAAAGTAAGGGCCCTCCGCCTAGAACGGTCCGAAATACTGGTGTCCACCTTATTCATGTAACGTTGACACAAAAGAAGCATATTCACCTTACCTCCCTCAAACAAACTCGCGGCTGAGCATTTGTCATCCCAAGGAAGTTTCGCAACATCCCGTTATAGCAAAGCTCACTCCTTACAACCACAGGAGTAGTCCGTTTCGACCACCCCGCAATGGCCGCAAACTCCTCCATTAAAGGACACACCTCTCCCCCGGAAAACCTAAACACGTGCAAGCTAGGATCCCAATAATCTAAGCACGCATCAAGGAAGTCAAGATCGACTTTCATTTGACGAAAGCCAATAAAAACACCCGCACCATCATCATACACCGCCCTCTTCATTGCCGGACTTAGTGAGGAAGTCCACCTCTTCAAAAGAGCATCAAAATGCTCAACCATTTTTCTTGAATACAAAAAAAAACAAACTTTTATAAATATAGCTAATATATATATGAGAGCAAAAACTTGTACTAAAAGAAAAGAAAAGAAGTGTTTGTGAATGAAGATTATAGCACGCACCCCCCATCCTTATATACAAAACATAATACGGAATATGGAAACACAGCGTTATCAGCCACGCCGCCAAACCGCATAGCCTTATGCGGTTTGCACCACAAACCGCATAAGCCTATGCGGTTTGACCCCTAAACCGCATAAGGCTATGCGGTTCAAGGGGCGGGTTTTCTCGCAACTTTCCTAATTTCGTTTTTCCTAAACACTACAATCTACATTGGGCTACGACATTCTTTTGTTGTTCCCCACGCAGCAACATTACATTTCGCTTCAGCATCCACGATTCCTACAACGAGTCAAAACATAACATTTTCGACACTCATGCAAGCTCATTTCGCATTTAAAATGAACTTTTCGCAAACGCATTTTCACAATCTAAAATCAACATCAATGCATCCCACTCGGGAATCATTTCACTTTTCAAACAAGCTTACCAAACAGGTTCACAACAACAATCACAGTTCAAGTTCAAGCTACAACATGTACACAAAGGTTCATACAATCTATGTTACACAAATACACACAAATAATACGCACATAATACATATACATCCCTTTAACACATTGCACTATACGCCCTACAGAGCATTTTTAGGCCTAATTCACGATTAAGCCGAAAACCGTTATCTACACCTCAAAATTACAACTTTATGGTTTCTACGCGCCATAATAGTCCCCAACAACAAACCATTACAAGCAATTGCATTTTGGTCATCCCGATCAAAAACCCCCAATTCGCCTTAATTACTCCGTATAACTACGACTTAAGACGGCGATTTGAAGGCCTTAGCTCGACATTTTCGCAAAACTAACGCTATAGGCATGCTATACACACTATGGGCATCCTACACCGAAGTTTAATTGAAATTCCGGGTCGGAAAATCCGGGTTCATTTTCGGGCCCGAAACCTAATTTGGACGTTTTTCACACAAAGACGGTCTAAATCACAATTAATTCACACATACACGTTCACATGGCATAATGCAACATAATGACGACAATTTCAAGCATTCAAACGGCAAATTTCAAGCAAAACTCGGGTTTTCATGCAAAACCCGTCTTTTCAACATTTCAAGGCAAAACTAGCTAATTACAACGACAAATAACGTAAAAGCAAGTCAAAATGGAGCATTACCTGATGCCATAGCAAGACAACGCAAGAAAAATGAGCAAAAACGGTTGAGAAATCGAAAAATGGTGTTTTTAGAGTATGAAAATCGAAGATGATGAATGAGCTTCACTCACGGCTGAGCTCGTGTTATATAGCCCCCTACAGCCACTAAGGCAAACCGCATAACCTTATGCGGTTTGCGCCATGAACCGCATAAGGCTATGCGGTTTCTACCTGTGGTTTTTCTTGGTTTTTCCTTGTTTTACGCCTACTTTTGAATTCCTAACTCATTTTGGCTCAAATGCAATTCCAAGTACGTCCCGTGCTTGGGTCAAGGCGTCACCTACAGTCCACCATACGCGTATATTAAGCATTTAATACACGGTACAGAAGCAGAAGCACGAACGCTCCTCACGAGCATTACATCATTTTCTCCTCAACGGAAGGCAATCATATGCAATTACGACTACATAGACACTCCTCGGCGAGCCCAAGCACAAGCACTCTGCAAAACATCCTAACTCCAAGCATTTCACTCTACATAGACACTCCTCGGCGAGTTCAAGCATTACACGGACGCTCTTTCACGAGACCTACACTAACACCTACATGAACACCCCTACTCGATTGTACACCTCACGCATACCCAAACATCTTGCAAGCACATGCACCCCTGCACTTTAGCCCCTTTCACATTTCAACACATGCAATACGAAGACATTACAAGCAAAGGCATATACAACGGCATTACACGACAGTACAACAAGCACGACAAAGACATTCAGCAGGCCGGCAGGCCCTTATAGCATGCACGGACCGCCAAGTCCTTAAAATGCGCACGCCTCCCTGCTCGGCCGGTTCAAGTCCTCGTCTCACCCATGGACACATGCTTCGCCCGCTGATTGGTATCGAGACCGTAATGGTAGGATATGGTCGTGGAGTTTGACTAGCGCTCTAGTCCGAGCTCGCCAAACCGGGGCTCTGTGGATACCCATATCCGCATTCTCCCAAACAAAACCCTGTGATGTAACACGGACTTTTATTACGCATGCTTTAACGTTGACTTAAACGGTTCTAACTAATGTCGAATTCATTTTGAGTCGTTTGAAATGTTAAAATGACTAAGGTCGCTTTACGTCGCTTTAAATAAACGTTCATTTTGTCCACTTGGAGTCTAGCTAGGTCCTTGTCCTGCTTCATTTGGCATGAGCTTCGCATTTGCACTACAATTAGCCCTTTTACATTAACAAGGTCTAATTCAGCATTCCTAAATCCCTAAATTTAGGCCCGGTGGCTAGATCTTCCCTTTAGCCTCCTCTTACACAAAATACAACCTCACGTCTTACCTTATTTCACAAAATCTATGCAAATACACCCTTTTCATTTTTCCGGGTCTCGGGCCCGAAACCGAGCCCAAACCCAGCCTTTGGCCCGCACTCCAAAGCCCTAAACATCAAAATATCTCAGAAATATCCTAGCCTTTTCCTTGACGTGCAAGTAAGGATTATACTAAATCTTTTCGAGATATAATCAAACCGGAACTAGGAAACTACGCAAAAAAACACACCTTCAAACCGCATAGTCTTATGCGGTTTGGGGTGGCAACCGCATAAGCCTATGCGGTTTCCTGGCTTGTTTTTATCCCCGGATTTCCTAATTTCTCCAAGGTTTTTAGTATATATACACCCCTATACCTGACCTCGAAAAACACAATTTACACCCAGCTTTCACAGCAAACACACTACAAAACTCGCTCAAAGCCTCAAGCACTCAAATCCTTGAGTTCAACACACCATCCCGTGTTGAATTCATCCTCCTTTTAAGTTCAAGAAGCGAAAATCTGCCCCGGATCTGAGCGTCAGGACAAGGTAGTCTGCGATCCCCTTGGACCAAAGCTTTTTCTTATTTTCTATGAACAAACAAAGGGGACCACACTCTGGCGCCCCCCCCCCCCCCCCCCCCCGGCTTTGGCACCCAGCTCGCTTGCACTCCAAGTGTTCTATTTATTTCGGGTACATTCCATATCCGATGACACGCCAAAGTCGCATAAGCAACCGACCCTTATAAAATAAACCAATGGACAATTGAACTTTATTTTATTTGCATGCATCTTGCACCTTCTTATTTTGCATTAAAATCAACTTAAACATTGAATTCGACTTTTAACTGAACCGTTTTCGTTAACAAGTTAAACATGCTAAACTGAGGGTTTTAATCAATCTTTTTGCATATGCATCTGCATTCTTTTACAAACTTTTTCGCACTTGTACGTAGCGATAACATTAGCTCAAATATCATCTTACATGGATTGTTCAAGGTCAGTAGAGGCTATTTTTACATAGGCTTTTCTAATAGGTTTTCATAAAACATTAATTGAATTAACTCTTTTTCTAAAGTACCCTCACCCCGAATCCAATCTAGTTTCACAAGCCTTAGATCTAGGGGTGTCGGCGTGCTCCAAAATCTAGGACATGTCTTTAGGCTCAGGACATGATAGCAGGTTCCTAATTTCCGCGATAATTAGGTGGCGACTCCAAAACAGTTTTAAAGGTTTTTGTAAATTAGTCTTTTTAACTTTAAAGCGCCCTTAAGCAAGACGCCGAGTTGGGTCCCGTCCGATCCCGGGTTCCACACATATTAAAATTGTACTTTTACTAATCTCATTAGTAAAAATATCCATGATTATTGAATTAACGGTTAATCACTAATTCCTATCTCCTCTAATAATTTTATCGATATAAAACATAATCATCCGAGTTCCTAACTCGTTTTCTCTCTAAATTAATTCACTTACTAACCGTTAGTCGATTTATCAAGTTACTAATCTAATTGTATCTCATACAATTAATTAGCTTTATTATTTGGAGTACGTTCCTTTAGGTGTGACTTAAGGGGATCAATTGATTACCGCCGTCTCACGACAATAACGTCAAACTCTAGTCAGCCAACCGTTATTGATTTACGTTAATCAATTGACAATAATCAGGATTATCCCCAAGTATTCCTTAATTGATATTTATTAAGTAATTATTGCACTATTTGTGGAGGACACTTACTCCAACAATCTCCCACTTGTCCGAGACAAGTTGTGCATTACCAATTCTCATGTCCATTTCACATCTCCCACTCAATGCAAGGTGTCTTACAGGTCGTACTTGCATCCAAAATATATCATGAGTGGTTTCCTCGATATGGAGAGTAGCTGTCTAACCGGAGAATCTACCGTAGATGCCTACCGAGCATGGCCACGCATTTTCAGCGACTACTCCTCGAGTGGCCCAAAGATGTTTTACCCTGACGAGGGTGGACATTTCCCTTCCACTCGATTGTACTGTATGATGCAGATCACCATGACCCCAAAGATGCCCTTATAACCCCCTTTCACGGCATGGCTTAAGACAAAAATGAAAGTCACTCGAAAACTGCACTGACTCAGACAATCAGTTTCCAGTCAAAGAATCGACTCAAAGGAATACTACATAAATTCCCGTCACGACTAGGCTTCAATCGCATTGAAAAGAAATTCTATAAGCATCACTGCCCGACAGAGTGTCTCACGGTCTGTCTATGCAAACGACCAGTCATCACTATGACTCCATGGTGTTGAACCCATCGATCGACTTGCAATCTAGTCTCTTCGAGACGTCACCTCTTTTGAGTGACTAGGGACCAAATACTTAGTTTATACCGTTCACTTTATTACGTTCAAAGTTGTCACACAATTATTCGGATAAACAAAGTATGCATTCAAAAATGACTTAAGATAAATAAACAATGAATGTTATTTTCATATATGTAAAAAGATACAACGTTCAATTACATATCACGAAACTAAAGGAAATCTGGCATACGCCGCAACCCCATGGAGGCGGTGTGCGCGTCATGCTTAGCCCTTGAAAGGGGCTTGGTTAAAGGGTCAGCGACATTATCGTCTGTCCCAACCTTACAAAGATCTATTTCCTTCCTTTCCACATTATCTCTAATAACGTGGTACTTTCTCAAAACATGTCTAGACTTGTTACTAGACTTGGGCTCCTTTGCTTGAAAAATGGCCCCACTATAATCACAATAAATAGTGATCGGATCTACGGCACTAGGGAGTACTTTTAGTCTATCCAAGAATTGCCGAATCCACACAGCTTCTTTAGCAGCTTCAGATGCTGCCAAATATTCAGCTTCCGTTATAGAATCCGCAGTGACACTCTGCTTGAAGCTCTTCCAACAAACAGCACCCCCATTCAACATAAAGACATAGCCGGATTGGGATTTCAAATCATCCCCATCGGTTTGGAAACTTGCATCCGTGTAACCCTTTACACGTAGCTCAAGTTCTCCTCCAAACACTAGAAACGAATCCTTAGTTCTTCTCAAGTACTTTAGGATGTTCTTTACGGCTATCCAGTGACTCTCACCGGGGTTGGCTTAATACCGACTCGTCATGCTCAAGGCGAAAGCGACATCGGGACGAGTGCACATCATAGCATGCATGATTGATCCTACAGCGGAAGCATAAGGGATCATCTTCATGCGTTCAATCTCCTCAGGGGTCGTAGGACTTTGAGATTTCCTCAATGTTATTCCTATACTCATCGGAAGAAAGCCTCTCTTGGAGTCTTTCATATTGAACCTATTAAGAATCTTATTGATATAAGCTTCTTGACTCAATGCTAGTATCCTCTTGGATCTATCTCTATAGGTCCGGATACCCAAGATGCGTTGTGCCTCTCCCAAGTCCTTCATTTGGAAATGGTTTCCCAATTTCTCCTTTACCGAATTCAAACTTGGAACATCATTTCCAATGAGTAGTATGTCATCCACATACAAAACAAGAAAGGTTACCTTGCTCCCACTAAATTTCATGTATAAACAAGGTTCCTCGGCACTTCGAGCGAAACCATTTTGTTTAATAACATGATCGAATCTATGATTCCAACTCCTTGATGCTTGCTTAAGACCATAAATGGATCTCTTAAGCTTGCATACTTTCTTAGAGTTGGATGTATCCACAAAACCTTCAGGTTGTGTCATGTACACTTCCTCTTCTAGAATCCCATTCAAGAAGGCGGTTTTTACATCCATTTGCCATATTTCATAGTCATGAAATGCGGCAACCGCTAAGATTATTCTTATGGATCGAAGCATTGCAACCGGTGCAAAGGTTTCATCATAATGAATACCTTGGACTTGTGTAAAGCCCTTTGCCATCAATCTAGCTTTGCAAACATCTATATGTTTATCTATGCCGAGTTTGATTTTAAAGATCCATTTACACTGAAGGGGTCTCACTCCTTCAGGTAAATCCACCAAGTCCCATACTTGGTTCTCGTACATAGAATTCATTTCGGATTTCATGGCCTCAAGCCATTGTTCGGAGTTGGGACTACTAATAGCCGCCTTGTAGGTTGAGGGTTCGTTGCTTTCGAATAACAACAAATTGCCCTCTTCCTCGACGTTACTGAGGTAACGGTCAGGTTGATGACTAATTCTTCCTGACTTCCTAGGAACTACAACCGTTTCAGAAGACGAAGGAACCGTTTCCTCATTTTCTGCCTCGGTTTGTGGCTCTTGAACTTCATCAAGTTCAAATTTTCTCCCACTCTGTCTTTTAGAAATGTATTCATTTTCTAGAAAAACAGCATCACGAGCCACAAACACTTTGTTCTCGTGAGGGTTGTAGAAGTAATAACCACATGTTTCCTTAGGATAACGTACAAAAAAGACATTTGTCAGAACTTGGTGCGAGTTTATCGTCAGACTTATTCTGAACGAATGCCTCACAACCCCAAATTCTCATGAATGACAAATAGGGAACCTTTCACGTCCATATCTCATATGGAGTCTTGTTGGCCGCTTTAGTCGGACTTCGATTTAGTGAGAAAACAGCAGACAATAGCGCAAAGCCCCAAAACGATCCAGGAAGCTCACTTTGACTTATCATAGACCGAACCATATCTAACAAGGTTCGGTTTCTCCTTTCTGCAACACCATTCAACTGTGGTGTGCCCGGAGGAGTCCATTGTGATACTACGCCACAATTTTAAGGTGTAAATCAAACTCATTATTTAGATACTCGCCACCACGATCGGATCGTAGTGCTTTTATCTTCTTATTTAATTGGTTCTCTACTTCATTTTGAAATTCTTTAAATTTCTCAAAGGCATCACTTTTTATGTTTCATTAAGTAGACATATCCATATCTACTTAAGTCATCGGTAAAAGTGATGAAGTAGTGATATCCTCCTCTAGCGGTGATGTTTAATGGACCATACACATCGGTATGTATGAGTCCTAAAACCTCACTTGCTCGTGTCCCTTTACCACTAAAGGGTGCACGAGTCATCTTGCCTAATAGGCAAGCCTCGCACGTACCATATGATTCAAAATCAAATGGTTTGAGAACATTGGTCTTAACAAGTCTCTTTATGCGTCTATCGTTTATATGGACAATGCCAAAGGTAGGATTTGTTTGATTCATTTGTTTTGAGCTTCTTGTTCTCTACATGATAAACATCATTGACATCATTTATAACATAAATACCTCCAATAGAAATGGCTTCACCATAAACCATTCCATTAAATGAAAAAATACATCGATTGTTCTTAATCATAAAACAGAAGCCTTCCGCATCTAATACGGAAACGGAGATAATGTTCTTGGTTAAAGTTGGTACAAAATAACAGTTATTTAAATGCAACTCCAAACCACTAGCTAGCGCAAGTACAAAAGTTCCAACGGAAACGGCCGCTACTCTAGATCCATTGCCCATGCGGAGATCTACATCACCCTTGGCTAGTGCTCGCACGTTTCTCATCCCCTGCAAGTGATTACAAAGGTGAGAACCACATCCGATATCTAATACCCATGTTGAAATGCAAGCATGATTTATGTCAATCATATAAAGATTAGAAGGAAGAATACCTTTGGATGTCCCACATCCATCTTTCTTCTCCTTCAAGAACTTCGGACAATTGCGCTTCCAATGACCCACTTCATTGCAAAAGTTGCAAGTGTCATTGAGAGGTCTACCCTTGTTGATCTTGGGTTTAGGCCTATTTTGAACTTGTTTCACAATAGCCTTTCCCTTATCCTTCCCTTTCTTGAATTGAGCCTTGTTGGCTCCCTTCCCCTTCTTAACTCCAAGATTCATGTTCTTTAATTACATGGAGAGAACATCTTTCTTTAACTCCAAGTGAACATCTTTCATCTCATTCACTTCCATGTCTCTCTCGGCTTGAACCAAGAGAGCATGAAGTTCATGGTAACTCTTATCCATGTTGTTCATGTTGTAGTTTACTCGAAAATGAGCAAACTTGTTTGGAAGAGAGTGAAGAATGCGGTTAATCGCAAGAGCTTTCGGTATAGCACACTCTTGACGCTCAAGAGTGTCTATGTACTCAACCATTTTGAGCACATGAGGACCAACTTTTAGGTTCCTCTCAAGCTTAGCATCGAAAAATCGCACTGCAGCTTCGTAAAGCCTAATTTACGGTGCCTTAAGCCTCTTAGCACACTCGTAAAATTTTTCAATCCTTGCTTCCGACCCGTCGATATATCTAACGGCATCTCTGACTTTATGTATAGAACTATTGATGACTTCCAAACCCTTTTTCACTACCAAGTTTAATATATGAGCACAACAACGAATATGAAAATGTTCACCTAAACAAATTAAATCTTTAAATGTACCTTGTTTTAGGTAATCCACCGTCTTATCCATGTTACTAGCATTGTCAACCGTTAAGGAAAACACTTTCTCTTTAATTTCCCAATCCATGATTACATTAGTAACTTGCTGAGACAACTCAAATCCACCATGTGGGGGAGGGGATCGTCGAAAACATAGTAACTTACTCTGCAATATCCAATCTTTATCGATATAATGAGCCATATTGCACAAAAATCCCCTCTTATTACACGCTGTCCATAAATCTGATGTCAAACATATTTTGCCAGGAACTTCTTTAAACATAGTTTTAATCTTGAGTTAAAAGTTATCATACATATCCAAACACACCTTCTTTGCAGTATTTCTACATATATGTTGAACCTTATCATTAAGATACGTACGAATTTTACGATTTCCCTCATGCTCTACCCAAGAAAAACTATACCCATGTTTCATTATAGCCCCGTGTCACGTCCTTATATTTTGAGTAAAGTTTGTAAAGAACGTGTGCCACTCGAACCTTAAACCAAGGCGCAAGTCAGGCAAACCCGACGCTACAAGACCACTTATAAACAAAGGGAAGGAAGATATACTCGTGTATGAGACAAGAACACAGCGGATATACACCAAGTATAAAGCAATATAACGTGTATTATTAATATAAGGCAAAGTATTACAAATGAGAGTATTATTGTACAAGAAAAAGGAAAGAAACCGACGAGGATGAATGAGGCACACGGCCCCCTATTTATAGAGGGGAGGCCGTGGGTTATAATGGGGTGAGGCCCCCTTGTCTTGGCGCCAAAAGCCAAGAGGCACGGGTGGTTGTTGCCCCTATTCGCTCAAATATCCTCATCCTCAAAATATCCTAAATAACCTCGCAGCTCGCGTGGACTTAGGCCTTGGACTAGGAGGGAGCTAGGTAGCTGAGCTTCAACTTCCCTTCAAGCTTAGCAGGTTAGCTAGTACTAGGCTTGAGCTGGCATAGTTTGGAGCTGAGCTGGAGTAAGCTTGCGTGAACTCCTTCTGAGCTGATTTCAAGCGTCTTGAGCATCTACAAGTGAGTCTTGCGCACAATGTGCATCTTGTGCGTCCCAAAATATGTGAGGCATGACATTCTCCCCCACTTGAATGGTTGACGTCCTCGTCAACCGAGTACGTATAAAAGTGAAAAATACAATGGTATCCTAAGATACAATCTAAAAAAGAAGGAACACTCCCTATCCTAAGTGTTCGAAAAGAAAACGTACGTATTTAACGGCTACAACAAGTTAAATACGATTTCACAAAATAACTTGTAAGCATTATTCGGCTACAACAGGAAAAATGCAAATACAAGGAAAAATAAAATTTACAACGAAAGACAATACGGCTACGACAAGTATTGTCGGACAATACAGCTACTACAAGTATTGTTGTGGTAGGAGTTCATCGACGAGGTTAACGGCGAGGGTAACGCTTCATCTGGCGTACCACATCATCGTACCATTGCCACCCTGTGGCCATTTGGGTACTAAACTCTTCATATTTTGCCGCTATATTTAGGCATGCCGCTGACGTGACCTCTTCTGGCGAGGGGACGTCATTACTCGCCGTGGACGAACAGTCATCTTCGGAGCCTACCCGAGGGAAGTTTCGTGGGTGATAGGGGTCTAGGCCGACCCAAAGGCCTTCACCAAAGTGTGGCCTCTCTTCTTGATGACGATGTACTTGGCCGCTTCCTTGCCCAATTTCAAAGTTAGACGGTCCTAGCCATCCTCCACATCCTTTGGGTTCACAATCAAATTCCAAGTTCATCGCCATTTGTACATCGCTTTCCGTGATAGGGGTCGGAGAAGTGAGTACGTAGTTGCTTGGACAATCGAGGGCGGAGTGGTCTTCATTGCAAATATAATATCCCGCATTTCTTACAACTTGATGCACGGCATCCCATTCTTCATCATTCAAACCGACACTAGGCCCTTCTTGCAGCATATATGTGGCGGTTACCACTCCTCCAAATCTATTCGGGTTGGTTCCTCCATGCCTAAGCGAGACTTCCGCAAGCGTTGGCCCTCCATACTCTCCCTCTATGTCTTGCCGTGGGGTTGGGGGTGGCCTTCCATGCACACGGCTGTCCCCATTCCCCGTAACGCCACTAATTGCATCGTCTTCCATTTCCATGACGTGGTCCAAGAGCGAAACCCGCTCTGATACCACTTGTCACGTCCTTATATTTTTGAGTAAAGTTTGTAAAGAACGTGTGCCACTCGAACCTTAAACCAAGGCGCGAGTCAGGCAAACCCGACACTACAAGACCACTTATAAACAAAGGGAAGGAAGATATACTCGTGTATGAGACAAGAACGCAGTGGATATACACCAAGTATAAAGCAATATAACGTGTATTATTAATATAAGGCAAAGTATTACAAATGAGAGTATTATTGTACAAGAAAAAGGAAAGAAATCGATGAGGATGAATGAGGCACACGGCCCCCTATTTATAGAGGGGAGGCCGTGGGTTATAATGGGGTGAGGTACCCTTGTCTAGGCGCCAAAAGCCAAAAGGCACGGGTGGTTGTTGCCCCTATTCGCCCAAATATCCTCATCCTCAAAATATCCTAAATAACCACCCAGCTCGCGTGGACCTAGGCCTTGGACTAGGAGGGAGCTAGGTAGCTGAGCTTCAACTTCCCTTCAAGCTTAGCAGGTTAGCTAGTACTAGGCTTGAGCTGGCATAGTTTGGAGCTGAGCTGGAGTAAGCTTGCGTGAACTCCTTCTGAGCTGATTTCAAGCGTCTTGAGCATCTACAAGTGAGTCTTGCGCACAATGTGCTTCTTGTGCATCCCAAAATATGTGAGGCGTGACACCCAGCTAACAATTCTTTGTACAACTTTTGGTCAATCTCTTTGTATGAACCAAATTCATTTAAGTTGAGCTTTTTATACTCTTTACAAGATTCCAGGTGTCTCTTGAAATTAGAAGTTCCGACACGAGAGGATGCATTGTATGAAGTAGTCTTATAATACTTACAAGTACCCGTAATTTTTTTCCCCGGTGGCAGATTTCTTTTTCGAAAGAGTAAAATGCCTCCAAACATCAGATTTCTGTCTGTGTGTAGACGGTTTTTCCCCTGGAGAAGCTTCATTCACATTACTGTTTTCTTGACTTTCGATTCCCTCAACAAATTCTACATGTACAATTGTAGAAAGTGAAGGTACCGGGAAGAGAACCTATCGACGCTCACTGGCCGACCTCGCCCGTCTTGGGCGTGGGTGCGAATGCTTCGCAGGAAAAAGGGGCGAAGTTTTGTAAAAATGGGGGAGATCATTGCATGAATTTGTGACCCAAAAAGAAAAGTAGAAAATCCTTTTTGAAAATGTATTTTCGGAGTCGCCACCAAATATTAAAGAAATTTGGAACCTATTCAACGCGTCTTGAAATACAAGACACGAGTGTCTCAGATTTCAAGGTGCGTCGATACCTATCCGTCTGAGGTTTGAAACCAGAGAAGGGATTCGGAGTGAGGTTACTTTTCAAAAGTTTTGACAAAAATGTGTTTTGAAAACTGAAATCAAAAAGCCTACGTAAAAGTAGTCTCTACTAATTTGTAAACATTTATTTAATTTCGATATTTGGGCTAAAATGACGCTACGTACAAGTGCGTATATATATGACTCGATAAAATGCATAAATAATGTAAATTGTCAAAAATAATGACTTTACTATAGGAAATGTACGTTAAATAATAATTTATTGACCAAATTATTACCATAAACTTTATTTTCCGACCTCGTTTTTGACTCTTTAAGAATTTGTAAAAACCCTCAGTTTTGACATGCTAAAAGACTCTATGAAACGGTACAATTTAGTGTTGGATCCGTGATTCTAGTCGTTATTTAATGCATGAATGAGGACTTGCATAATTATAAAAGTGACGTCGGTTTGCTTTAGTGATAATGAGTCGTTATTTATGCGATATTGGCGGGGTTTAGACGGATTACGAATCCAAATTACTACAACCGTATTACGAATACGGCTTCGCTAATGCCAATATCGGGTTGGGGTTAATGTAACCCCTTTGTCCGAGTCTCAAACGTCCCAAACGTAGGTAAAATGTTTACCTTTTGAAAATGGAAAGACGGTATTTTGAGTGGATTTTGTGAGTAGTGTATGTGTATTGAAAAAAAACCGATTGTTGAAATGAATGAAGTGGGTTGGTATTTATAGAGGTTGGCTGGTTTGAAGGTAAACAAAATATAAATCGCCTGTGTACAGGCGTTTTATATTTTGTTTGGGCTGGATTTTGTAAGAAAAACAAAAAGGCGGCTGTGTGGGGAGGAATTTATAATCGCCTGTTAACAGGCGATTAGAAACTTAATCGCCTGTCAACAGGCGATTTCTATTTTGTTTTGGTGAGCTGTTTATGCCGCCTTTGGTTTTGGACGTGTGATTAGGTGATGATTATGTTTTATTTGGATATTTTGGGCCAAATTGGTTTTTGGCTCAATTTCGATTTTCGTGCTTTGCTTTTGTCGTGTTTTTCGGTTTTGGCTCGAAATAAAATAATAATAGGTTATATTATTTTACGGTATTGTAGAGTCTAGTTTTGTGAAAATGTGACACGGGACGCACTTTGGCCCGTTTTGCGTGTTGTGTTAGTGTGCGTTTTGGGTCGTTTTTGTAAGTTTGGGCCGTTTTGTAGCTAGTTGGGCTGTTTTTGTGGCTTGGCTTAATAAGACGTTTCTGTGTTGTGCTTATAATGACTAAGAGTGACATTCATTTTTATGATTATGCAAGCTCAAATTAATACGTTAAGAATGACTAAATACGTTTTAGACACTTTTGTACCGTTTCGACTCTTTTAAAAGCATGCATGAAAGTCCTTTTCATCATCGGGTTTGTTTTTTGGGGGGTACGGATACGGGTATCTACAGAGCCCCCAGTTTGACTGAGCTTGGACAAAGCGTTAGTCAAACTTAAAGATAGTATCCGGACCATTACAGTCTCGATACTACCTGGCGGCGCTAAGCATGTGTCTTATGGGAGAGACGAGGACTTAGCGCCGGGAAATGCGGGGAGGGACGACATGTTTTTAAGGACATGACGGTCCTACATGTTTAAGGGCATGTCAGCCTGCATGTGGCTTTAGTACTCCCAGTTGGCGCTTTGCTTGTGCTTCTGCTTGTGCTTGCGCGGCAAACTGCGCTCTGGTGTGCTTTGCTTGCCGCTTGCGCTCTGGGCGTGCCGCTTGCGCGCCGGCTGCGCTCTGGTGTGCTTTGCTTGCCGGTGTGGTTTGCTTGCGCCTGCGCTCCTTGCGTGCCGGCTTGCGCCGGCTGCGCTCTTGGCTGTGCTTTGCTTGCGTTCCTTGCTTGTGCTTCACTTGCGCTTCTGGCTTGCGCTTCTGCTTGTGCTTCTGCTTGTGCTTCTTCTTGTGCATCTGCTTGTGCTTCTTCGCTGGACGTTTCGTAGCAGAGGTTACGCATTTTAGGGTTTGGTTTATAAGAGTGGTTGGTGTTTTTGTGAAGGGATAGGTTTTTGTGAACGTCTCATAAGGAGTTTACGCGTTTTTGTGATTCCATAAAAAGGGTTAGGTTTTTATGAACGTCTCGTGAGGAGGCTACGTGTTTTTGTGTTTCTCATAAAAAGGGCTAGGTTTTTATGAACGTCTCGTGAGGAGGCTACGCGCTTTTGGTTTGGTTTTATAAAAGTGGTTAGGCTTTTATGAACGTCTCTAGAGGAGGCTACGCGCTTTTGGTTTGGTTTTATAAAAGTGGTTAGACTTTCATGAACGTCTCTTAAAGGAGGCTACGCGCTTTTGGTTTGCTTTTAGAAAAGTGGTTAGGCTTTTATGAACGTCTCTTAGAGGAGGCTACGCGCTTTTGGTTTGGTTTTATAAAAGTGGTTAGGCTTTTATGAACGTCTCTTGAGGAGGCTACGCGCTTTTGGTTTTTCTCATAAAAAGTTAGGTTTTTATGAACGTCTCGTGAGGAGGCTACGCGCTTTTTGGTTTTTCTCATAAAAAGTTAGGTTTTTATGAACGTCTCGTGAGGAGGCTACGCGCTTTTTGGTTTTTCTCATAAAAAGTTAGGTTTTTATGATCGTCTCGTGAGGAGGCTACGCGCTTTTGGTTTGGTTTTATAAAAGTGGTTAGGCTTTTATGAACGTCTCTTGAGGAGGCTACGCGCTTTTTGGTTTTTCTCATAAAAAGTTAGGTTTTTATGAACGTCTCGTGAGGAGGCTACGCGTTTTTGTTGGGACTTGTCAAAGAGGTATATTATTTTTGTGGTTTGAGTTGAAATTGTGTTTGAAATGGGTTGAAAGTGTATTGGGCCGAGGGTCAGGTTCAGGACGAGGTTGAGGACCAGGCTGAGGACCAGGCTGAGGGTCAGGCTGGGGGTCAGGCCTAGGATGGAGGTGCGGCAGCTCTCGAGGCTGTGACGGAGGTTTTCATGGGGATGGTTGATGAGCTGGGCGTGAGCAGGAGGTGGCTGGTTATCGTGCCGAGATCGATTCCTTGCGTGCTAGAGCGTCGTGACCGATCCACAAAGAGGCTTGAACTTGCTCGCTTTGTATTTCAGGACTTCGTGACGTGGTACATGTATTTTGGACTTGTATTATGTGTATTATTATTTGTATTTGACTACTTATGTATTAGGGCTTGCGCATCTGATTTGTGTTCTTTGGGCTTCTATTTGTGGTTTTGGTGTTTTGTAGGTGTTTATAAGTGGTTGTTTGGGCTTTGCTTATGGCTAAAGGCTCTACGTACGGCGTCCTAAACTTAGGTTATTTCGTCTTGTCTCGAAAAATGCGTGGTCAGGTTGTGGCTGGGCCTGAAATCCTTTCGTATTTGCGAGCCGCATTCGAAAAAGTCGTTAGTCGTAAAAACATACATACATGTCTCGATTGAGACTGACTCGTTTATGATTAAACTAAATGCAGAGTTTTGAAATATGCTGTTTAAAAAGTATTTTAGACTCGTAAAAAGACGCTTTTGACATTGTAAAAATGGGAGCTAAAACGACGTTTTTGAGACGAAAATTGTGAATGCGAAAATCGTGTGTTTTTTTTTTTTTTTTTTTTTTTTAATTTTTGTGTGATTATCGTGTTTTGTAAATGTGGAAAATTTGAAAAACGGGAGCCGACTACGCAAATCGAGACGACGCTACAGGACCGTAAATGTTGACCAAGAGGTCGGTAAACGGGTAATAGGGGTAATAAGTTAAAGGTTTAGGGCGTAGGTGTGTAAGAGTTGTAAGAAAATCGAATAATTTTGTCAGGGAACAAAAAGAAAATCGCCTGTGCATTAGCGTCTATGTTTTTGTGTTGTACTTTGTTTGGCAAAGCTCGGCTATAAAAGGAGGGCTAGGTTGACTCATTTTACTCATCCTTTCAACGTTCTATTCTCGGCATTCCAAAGATATTCAAAATATTTACGGAACGTTTGTCGAATTATGGCGAATTTTGAAGGGAACTTGCGTCGTTGGTGTTCATCCTTGTCGGGGCTGGAGGAGAAGGACTTGAGAGATTGCGGTTTCGGGGCACCCATGGGTCTAAGGCAGGTTCAAATGGAGCCCGAGTTCTTAGATGCCTGTCTCGACTATTGGGACCTAAGTTTTCACGTGTTCCGCTTTCCTGGTGGAGAGGTCTGTCCATTGGTTGAGGAGTTTGGAGTTATTGGTGGTTGGTTGCGGACTAACATACCCGTGTGTGTTAGGCAGGAGGTAGAGCATAAGAGGCATGTGCAGAACTATCTCCAGATGACCCGTGACGAGGTGGAAGAGCTATTTGTTGGGAGCCATATCAACCTCTACCGTTCGTGTCAATGGTTTAGGAATAATGAAAACGGGCATATCTCTGCTGTGGCCAGGAGGAGAGCTTTGGCCTTTTGCTTGGTACACTGCTACATGTTCCCGGACTCTGTGTCCGAGGGGTCGTTGGGAGATCCGCGTTTAATTGCCGTTGTGGAGCAGATGGAAACAGGTTGCAATCCTTCTGCTCTAATTCTGGCAGAGACGATCCTTGGATTGGACGACCGGGCATGCAATAGGGGGCATGCATACCGAGGATGTCCCTTGATCCTTCAGTTGTGGCTGATGGAGCGTCTGAACGTGTTGAACGACTTTGGCTTCGATGGTGAGTATGTCGCAGGAGGCATTACCAGCCGTTACATGCGGTGGTCGAGTCCAGACGAACGTCCTAATGACTATTTCCCTGAGTTTGTGAGGTCATGTGCTATCCGCTGTGGTCGATGCGAGGTGGGGGGATAGTTGACGTGGCCAGCGCGATGGCGATGGTCCCTCCGGAGTTCTCTTATGTGGGTTTGAGATGGGCGTTTACATCCACCCCCTGCGAGTTAGGCGATAGATAGGGTATGCACAGTTCATCCCTGGCCAGGACACGAAGGTATAGGACATGGTTGTGTTGAATAATCAGGTGACTGACAAGTGGGCTGGTGGTTGGATCATGCGCCCTAAGTGGCTTGTAGCTGGTACTCCTGGGACGATCCGGGTATCGAGAGCCTATGTTAAATGGACCGTTGCTCAAAGTGCTCATGAGAGGGCTCGTCTTCGTGCCTTAGAGCTTAACGAGCCTCCGCCGACGTCTGCCTACGACCCGATCCACTTTGGACGTAACAGAGGTGGGGGTGGTGTTTCGAGCTCGGCGCCTCTCTCAGCGGCGGAGTGTGTGTTTGGTTGTCGTCGCATATCAGGGCCGGGTGCTCCAGGTCATCATGGTAATGTTGGGGATCGCCGCAGGGTCATGGCCTGCGTTCCCGCCAATAAAAAGTTCGGTGGTTAAGAGAATCTAGTGTGGTTTTGTTGTTGGTTTGTTAGTATTATGTTCGTACTATTTTGTATTATGTATTATATTATCTATCATAAACCCGATGTATATGCCGGGACTTGTATTGTAATATATTGTAGTGTTTGTTAGTGTAGTTTATGCTCCTACGTCTGAAAAATCCAAAATGTAACCGTTCTTTTTAAGATTAATAAAAATCAGGTTTTTTATTTACGACTTTGCCTCATTTTGTTTGTTATTTTGTGTGAAATTCCTTGGCTCTAATCTCTTTTCAAAGGTTTAGAATGCAAGCATGGTTTTTAGGAGATTTTTGTATTGACTATTCCCTCGACTTTTTTAAGTTTTGGGTTTGTCGTTTTGTGTTGAATGTCGTTCTTTTCACCTTCAGGTTTTAAAAGACGAATTTTTGTGTTGACTATGTCCTTGACTTTTTTAAGATTCGGACGTGTCATTTTGTGTTGAGTATCGTCTTTTTACCCTTAGGTTTAAAAGACGAATTTTGTGTTGACTATGTCCTTAGCCTTTTTAAGCTTTGGACGCGTCATTTTGTGTTGAATATCGTCCTTTTTACCCTTAGGTTTAAAAGACAAATTTTGTGTTGACTATGTCCTTAGCCTTTTTTAAGCTTTGGACGCGTCATTTTGTGTTGAATATCGACCTTTTTACCCTTAGGTTTAAAAGACGAATTTTGTGTTGACTATGTCCTTAGCTTTTTTAAGCTTTGGACGCGTCATTTTGTGTTGAATATCGTCCTTTTTACCCTTAGGTTTAAAAGACGAATTTTGTGTTGACTATGTCCTTAGCTTTTTTAAGCTTTGGACGCGTCATTTTGTGTTGAATATCGGCTGCGCTTTTTGCAAAGCTGCCTACGTATCCACGAAAAATGGAATCAAACCGGCGTAGTTCGGAAGTGTACGTTTAGGGGCATACCGGCCCAGGTTGTGTTTGCTTTTTTGTGGTGAATGTGCACGTTTAGGGGCATACCGGCCCATGAATTGTGTTTGATGGATGCATGTTTAGGGGCATGCCGGCCCATGAACATGTTTAAGGACATGTCGGTCCAATGAACATGTTTAAGGACATGTCGGTCCATGAATTGATTTTTAGAAAATTTCACATTTTATATATACATTGCAAGGCATTTTTAAGGGTAGTATTTCTTGAGCTGGTCGAGGTTCGTCGCGAGGTTAAACTCTTGACCGTCCAAGTCGGTTAGTTTTACTGCTCCGCCTATGAAGATTTCCTTGACGAGGTAGGGTCCAGCCCAGTTAGGCTTGAATTTTCCTCGTGGGTCGACTGGAAGTGGTGCTCGGACTGACTTTAGTACGAGATCACCTACTTTTATGTTTCGTGGCTTAACTCGTTTGTTGAATGCTCGTTGTAGTCGGGCTTGGCACATTCGTACGGTACTCAGGGAATGCAGCCGGCGTTCGTCGAGGAGCATGAGTTGTTAAATGCCGATTCACGGGCCCATTACGCTCGGATGCTACTTTCCATTAGTATGCGTGGAGACTGTATTTCTATTTCCACTGGTTGGACGGCTTCCATGCCGTAGGTGAGGAAATAGGGGGTCATACCCGTAGGTGTGCGGATAGTAGTGCGGTATCCCCATAATGCATACGGTATCTTGTTGGGCCAATCTTTGCAACTGTCGATCATCTTCTCGAGTATGGTGACGACTGTCTTGTTTGCTGCTTCAATGGCTCCATTGGTTTGGGGTCGATAGGGTGAGGATTTGTGATGTTGGATGTTGTATTTTGTGAGTATAGCTTCTGTCTCGCGCTGAAGGTGCGAGCCTTGATCGCTGATGAACTCATGGGGTATGCCATACTGGCATATGATGTTCGTCTGGATGAACTTGGCGACTTCTTTGGAGCCAAGGGTTCGAAAAGAGGCTACTTCTACCCATTTTGTAAAGTAGTCGATTGCCACTAGCACGAAACAGTGACCTCCTGCTCCGATGGGGTGGACTTTTCCTATTATGTCGATGCCCCAGGTTGAAAAGGGCCAGGGTGAGGTTAGGCTGTATAGTGGTGAAGGTGGTACATCTTTGGACATTCTTTGAAAATTTGGCAGTTGTGGCAGTGCTTGACGTATTGGATGCAGTCTGCTTCCATGGTTGTCCAATACCATCCTAGCCGTAGAATCTGTTTGCAGAGTGCTCGAGCGTTCATGTGGGGTCCGCATTCGCCATCATGGACTTGTGTGATGATTTCCTGCCCCTTCTTGTAGTCGACACATATGAGCAGCGTCCCTTGTGGTGTTTTCTTGAGTAATTGTCCCATTTCTAGCACAAATTGGGAAGCTAGGAGTCTGATAGCTCTCTGTCCACGTTTATCGGTGTCGGGTGGGTAAGTGTTGTCTGTTTTGT
Source organism: Dianthus caryophyllus (assembly GCA_023091065.1). Taxonomy (NCBI): domain Eukaryota; kingdom Viridiplantae; phylum Streptophyta; class Magnoliopsida; order Caryophyllales; family Caryophyllaceae; genus Dianthus; species Dianthus caryophyllus. The sequence continues at coordinate 14,847,947 of CM041527.1, read as the reverse complement.
AGTTGATTATGGCTTGATACCAAGGCTCTGTCTGCTCGGCTTCGTCCAGGTCAATGGTATGGATGTATGCTGGTTCGTCACGTCTTTCGACGATGATGGGTAGTAACTTCATGTCTGGTGGCCTGGCATGTTCAGGAGGGATGAAAGTTTTGACAGTGCGTCGGCAAACTGGTTTTCTTCCCTTGGGAGGTGGTAAAATTCGATGCAGTCGAAGTTGGTTAGGAGTTTTTGTACTTTTGTTTGGTATTTGGTGAGGGTTTCGCTCATGATCTTCCATGCCCCGGTCACTTGATTTATGATGAGGAATGAATCTCCATGCACCCGTAGGTTCTTTATTTTGAGGGCGATGGCGGCTTGCAGGCCGTAAATGCAAAGCCGTGATTCTGGCGTTGTTTGTGACGCTAAAATCGAGCTTGATCGAGAGCGGAGTATGGTCGCCATTTGGGGATATTAAGAGTATTCCTACTCCGTAGCCGCGGTAGTTTGACGCTCCGTCAAAGTATAATTGCCAGTATTCCTTTTCTATGGCAAAGATTCCATCGTCAGGGAATGACATTGTGTCGATCATGGGTTGTTCGATGATAGCGTTTTCTGCAAGGAAGTCGGAAACTGCTCTTCCCTTGATCACTTTCAGAGGGAGGTACTTGAGCTCGTACTCGGCGAGAAGCAGGGTCCACCTGGCCATACGCCCATTTAGGACTGGTTTTTCAAATAGGTACTTGAGGGGGTCCATTAGGGAGTAGACTCTTGTTGTACTAGTGAGTAGGTAGTGCCTGAGCTTTTTGGTTGCCCGCACTCAAGAAGGCGACTTTTCTCGACTGGTTCATACCGAGTTTCGTAATTGTGGAACTTTTTGCTGATGTAGTAGATGGCCCGTTCTTCGTTATTGACTTCTTGGGCGAGCATGACACACATAGCGTTTGGCGTGGTCGTTAAGTATAGCGATAGGGGCAAGTCCTTCTGTGGGGGTACCAGAACGGGTGGGTTTGTGAGCAGGCTCTTGACTTTGTCGAATGCTTGTTGACAATCGTCGTCCCATTTTGTATGCTCTTCTTTCTTCAATTTTTTGAAGATTGGCTCACAAATCATGGTGAGTTTGCTGATAAATCGGGAGATATATTGGACTTGTCCCAAAAAGCTCCTTATTTCGTTGATGTTGCTTGGCGGTTTCATACCCATTATTGCCTTGATTTTGGTCGGGTCTATTTCGATCCCGCGCTGGCTTACTATGTGACCCAGCAACTTGCCTGATGTGACCCCAAAGGTGCATTTCTGTGGGTTTAATCGCATCTTATACTGCCTGATTCGGGTAAAGAATTTCCGAAGGTTTGTGACGTGGTCATCCCTTTCTTTTGATTTTACAATCATGTCGTCGACGTATACCTCGACCTCCTTATGCATCATGTCGTGGAGCAAGGTGGTAGCAGTGCGTTGGTAGGTAGCGCCGGCATTTATGAGCCCAAATGGCATGACTTTGTAGCAATACGTCCCCCAGGGGCTTACGAAAGTGGTTTTTGGCATGTCGTCTGCTGTCATTTTGATTTGGTTGTATCCTGCATATCCATCCATGAATGACAGTAAAGCGTGGTCTGCTGTGTTGTCGATTAGGATGTCCATGTGAGGTAGTGGGAAATCGTCTTTTGGGCAGGCTTTGTTTAGGTCCCGGAAGTCGGCACATACTCGTATTTTGCCGTTCTTCTTCATTACCGGCACCATGTTGGAAACCCAGTCTGAGTATTCGATGACTCGTATGAACCCAGCTTGTAGCTGTTTTCCGATCTCTTCTTTGACCATGAGAGACCATTCTGGCATGATGCGTCGGAGCTTCTGTTTGACGGGTCTGGAACCTTGCTTGATCGGGATGCGGTGTTCAGCTATCTCGCGGTCTATGCCGGGCATGTCCTTATATGACCAGGCAAAGACGTCCTTAAACTCTGCGAGGAGCTTGGTATACGTGGCCCTTTCTTCTGTGCTTAGGGAAGCCCCCAGTTGCAGTTCTTGAGGCTCTTCGGGCGTGCCTATGTCTATGGTTGTTGTGTCTTCAATGATGGGTTCCTGTTGGGGTTTTGAGACAATGATTGCAATGTATCTATATAATGCAATGTTTTTTAGTTTAAATTTATCGTGATCATTAGAATATGTAGATTTTAAATGAGGCAAAGAGTAACCAAAAACTTTCATGTTATTAATGTTATCAAAAGCGGTTACATTTGAAGATAGCTCAGACGAGGGAGCTTTGGACAACCTTAATGACTCTAGTTACTTACTGAGACTTACTATAATAGGAATGTAATTGAGTGACCTAGCCGATTTTAGAAAAATGGCGTCATGATGACGCAGGATCCTAGATTCTAGGTGTAGACGCTTGAATTGGGACTTCCCGAGTCGTCGAACTGTAACAACCTGGTTTTTAGTCGACTTTAATTATTAAGGCGGAAATTAATTAAGTCTAAAACCAGCGTTATTAATTATACAATAAAATCCCAAAATATTACATCCTCGTTCAAGAGTCGAATTAAACGACTCTAAGTACGGAAGTTTAAAAGAGTAGTGTTAATTATATTACATATCTCTCGAAAAGCAAATAAGATAAAGCATAAAGCGTCTCGTGGCCCCGTCCAAAATCCAGCTCCCGGTCCACGGTTATCCTGCACAATAAACTGATGGGGGGTGCCCGCTGAGCGGACAGTGACTAGCTATGCTCATACTTACCCTCGATTTCAATTACTTTGGTTTATTACTATCGCTTTATAACTATAACATTATGATAAAACATAAACATGCTTATTCAAATAGCATATAAAGACATATAAGTCATAATAAGCATGCGGTTTAAAACGATAAATCATATAAGCATGATATTCAATTAGGAAGGCAAATAACAGATAATAGCATAGCAATAGTGTCACAATATACAACAGGATTACAAAACGATATCAGATCGCATACAAACATATATAATGTATCATAATCATCATACAGACTCGATTCATTTCAGAAAGTTGTGGTCTTTAATTTTCGAAGATGGTACACACTCGTTCTCATTTAATCAGACAACAAACAACACATACTGCTTACGAGCCCGACCACTGAGTAGGCCTTTGTACTCTGATCGATTGCATCTCACTTCCATAGTGCAGAGGCTTACTCGACTCGTAAACCACGCCGAATACTATAATACTTGCATCTCATCCTCTAGTGTTCGAAATGATTCGAACTTCAGATACAATCTCGTCAAGTGATCTGTACATGTGGCAAGAACGAATGCTAGTGTCGCGCCCACTAAGAACGAAACACGGCAAGGAGACTTGAACCGCTATAATCGGCATTAATCGCCACGGTGCCCTGGTAACTTTAGCGAAATAGAGGGAAAAAACCCTAGTCTAGTACATGTACACTAGTATCCAATTTAAGAATGGGCTATGCTAATCATAGAGCACCTTAACTCAGGATAAAACGACTATTTCCTAAAGCCTGAGACAAAAGCCTTGGCATATTCAATTATCTTGTCCCAAGAATGGCGACCGCCACAAGACTAACTTAACCCCACTTCACTCACGATCGACGTACCCTTATCTGAGGCCCAAGCTTGACCTTTTATTTAAACATACTCATGATTTATTATTTATTTGATATTTACATATCACATGTTACTAGACTCTCCTAGTCTCATCACAAACGCTTTATTTGAATGGTAGGTTTCATATGATCACATAACACATTCGCTTATTATTTGAAGTGTTGTTAATTATTAACATTTTTAAGATTTTAAATTGAAACGTTGATTAGTATGTCCAAATTTTATTTAAGTGTTTTTCAAAACACTTTAAGTCATTTACTTATTCATTTTAAATTTTTCTATACTTAGTAAAATTTTCAATTATTTTCAGTATTTCACTATTCATTTTTTTACTATTCATAAATCACTATTCACTTGACACTATTCATTGGTCACTATTCATCGTATTTTATACGCATTTTTATACGTATTCGTATTTTTATACTTCGTATTCCATACGTATTTTTATACGTATTCATATATATTAATATATTTCCTAAGTGTAAACTAAAATTTCATTTTATTTGCTAAGTACAAAAATTCTAGTTTCAAAGTCGTTAGGTTCGTTTTGTACTTAGTGATTTTTGAAAATATTTCAAAAGTCTAGTTTTAAAAACGTTAAGTTCATTTTGTATTTAGTGATTTGTGAAAATATTTTAAAATGTAAGACTCGGTTAAATTTAGTCGTCTATTTATTCAAGTTAGTGATAGTATCGTGGATGATTCATTTATAGTCCGTATGTCCAAATTCAATAATCCAATAGCAAAGGTAGTATCACACGATTTAATTCATTTTTATAACGGTTAACATAATTTCATCGGTTTATCGTATTTCATTTATAACTAAAACAATTTATACAAAAATTCAATTCTAATTACTATTTAACTTTAGTGACTTAGTGATAATTTCATTTTGATCAAATTTAGTCAATTTAAAAAGAGAATGTCGTGTGGTTTAATGTACATGTCAAAATTGATTTATTTCTTTTAATTTCTTAATTCTAACTTATTAACTAATAATTAAATTATTTTAACAATAAACTAAAAAGTGATAAAAACAATTTTAAGCCTAAAAATGAAGGAATGCCGTGAGCAAGTAGGTGATGGTTCTAAATTTTCATTTTTCGATTTTATCGGTTTTTAACTTAAAGTCTTTATATTTTAATTATTCTAATTATACTAAAATGATTTAAACTAAAATGAAATTTACTAACAAATTTCATTTACATTTATGAATAGTGTTTTTCAACACTTTAAATTTCTAACTTTTTATTCTAAATGATTTAGCTAGTTTAAATTATATAGTTAGTAATATATTTACTTGTTAGTTAAATAAAACAATAAATAACAATAATCACAAAAACAATATAAATCAAAATAAGCTACAAATCAAGAATAACATGAACACCATCATGAGTTTTTCAAGAACATCAAAATAACTTCAAGAACACAAATATGCTTATTTTTCATTTGATAATTTATTTTCCTAATTTAATTTTTTTACATGAATACCTCCATTTTATACTAACTTAAACTAACATATTATTTACAAAAATTAAAAATGAAAATTTACACAAAAAAGGGCAAAATGCCGTGGGTATGTATATGTATATATATATTTTTGTTTTCGATTTTTAATCACTTTAAACTCAAAGTTAATATTTCACATAATTTTTATATATGATTACTACTCAAATAAAACATAACTAAACATATAAATCATAAGAATCATAATTAAAAATGCTCAAAATTTAATTAAGTAAACATGAACATAATACTACAACTTAACTATTATCATTATCACTTATTTATTATCATTTTATTATACAACACATAATCATACAAGTGCATATAAGTGATGTTTAACATATTTAACATAATTTTCATACTCATAAAATCATAATAACAAAACAATTTAATTTACTAAAAAGATAATACAAGACAAAGCTAGTCACCTTATCGGTAAAGTTATTGGTTGTCCGGATCGATTATGTTATCTAAATCTAGGTCTTCACCCAAGTACCCGTCTTCACCTTCAAAAATAAACCCGAAATAATAAGCTTCAACCCACTAAAAGACTAAGGAATACTAGAGAAATATTAAGGTAATATTAGGGTTTTAGTTTAGTGTATTTTAGGAGGAAAATGAAAGAAAAACAAAGGGAGAAAAGGAGGGAGTATCACGGTTTCAAGAGGGAGCAAGGGAGTGAGTTTTACTCTTAGAAAATAAATGAGAATGATGTAAGGAACTTGGGTGAGTAATGTATTATGTAAGTTGTAGTTTTAATTAGAAAGAAAAGTTTAATGTAATTAGATGTGATGATGGTTTATAGTGTGTGTAAGAGAAGTGATGTTGTAGTATTAATGTAGGGTGGCTTGTGTAAGAGAAGTGAAGGGTTGAATTTTGGTCATGCATGACCATGGGTGGCCGGCTACATGTGAGCCCAAGTGGGCTCGATTTTCGTTTTCGGAATTTTCGATTTGCGCGTACGCGAAAAGTCTTGAAATAAAAGATATGGTCTTAAAATAATGTTTAGAAGTAAGATTGAAAATAAAAATGAAATTAAAACTCGAAGTGTGATTAAAATAAAAATTGGGTTTTGGCTCCTCGAATTTTGATTAAAAATTTACTAGTCCGAAATATATATTTTTTTGGATGAAAGTTAATGATATAAATAGTTAGAATCGAACGTCAAAAAGTTTATCAGTTTGGACTTAGTGTGACTCATTATTTCGAGTTTTAGTGAAAGTGCTAGTTAAATCAAAAAGGAATAGTAGTTTAATATTATTATAATACGTTTTGTTAGTATTAATCCAAAATGATTAAGTCTTAACTGATTTTGTTAAATTTAGATTATGGGTAAGTGTAATTGAAAAAGAATTAGGTGGTTTAATCACCTTAAGTGGCTCGGCCACTTTGGTCAAGATTGACCTCGATTTGCGTGCCGAAATTTGTCGTTGAGAAAATTGTCGTCGATTCATCATTTGATTTATCGAGTTTGAATATGTAAAAATAAAGTTCAAATTCGAAGTATATCAAAATGGTTTTAATTTAGGTGCGAGGATACTTGTAGCGTATTGTTTAAAGATTTAAATGAGCAAGATGGTCTAATCATTGATTTACTAATTATAATTAGTTTAATTTTAACACGGGGTGTTACAAACCTCCCCCCTTAGAAAAAGTTTCGTCCCGAAACTTGAATGTAGAAGAGAATTTTTCACCTGAGTTAAAAAGTTCGGGGTATTTCTCCTTCATTGAGGCCTCGGTCTCCCAAGTTGCTTGTTCGGTCAATTGACCTCTCCATAGTACCTTCACTAAGGGAACCGTCTTCCGTCTCAATACCTTGGTTTCTCGAGCTAGAACCTTCACTGGTCTCTCGGAGTAAAGCAGGTTAGGCTCAACCGCAATTACGTCAGGAGTAATGATGTGACTTGGGACACTCCTGTATCTCCTCAGTTGAGAAACGTGGAACACGTTGTGAACTTTGGATAAGTTGGGGGGTAGCGCTAGGCGATAGGCTACCTCGCCAATCCTTTCAAGTACTTCGTAAGGTCCAACGTACTTAGGACTCAGTTTTCCTTTCAATCCGAAACGTCGAACCCCCTTCATGGGTGATACTTTCAAGAACACATGATCACCAACCTCAAACTCGATTGGTCGACGATGTTTGTTGGCATACATCTTTTGACGGTCTTGCGCTGCTTGTAGGCGTTCACGAATGATTTTGATGTGCTCGATCTGGTCTTGAATAACTTGTGGTCCAGTTCCCACGTTGTCACTAGCATCGTCACAACAAACTGGGCTACGACACTTCCTCCCGTAGAGGGCTTCAAATGGAGCACAACCCAGACTAGCATGAAAGCTATTGTTGTAGGAGAATTCAATCAAAGGTAGACTCTTCTCCCAATTTTCGTTAAATTCCAAGGCACACGCCCTGAGCATGTCTTCCACCGTTTGGATAGTTCGCTCAGTTTGACCATCGGTAGCAGGATGGAAAGCGGTGCTCATCTTCAGTTGGCTTCCCAATGCTGCTTAAAGTCTCCCCCAGAAATGAGAGGTGAATCTCGGATCTCTATCCGAAATAATGTCCAGCGGTACGCCGTGTAATCGGATCACCTCCTTCTCATAAGCTTTAGCTAGCTCTTCCAGACTCCAAGTGTCTTTGATCGGTACGAAATGGGCCGATTTTGTCAAGCGGTCCACTATCACCCAGATCGCATTATTTCCTCGGTGAGTTCTTGGTAGTCCCGTTATGAAATCCATAGAAATAGAGTCCCATTTTCCCAATGGAATGTCCAACGGTTGTAGTAGTCCTCCGGGTCGTTGATGTTCAAACTTCACCTTCTGACAGATTAGACACTTTGCCACATACTCGGCAATCTCAGCTTTCATCCGAACCCACCAAAACTTCAGCTTTAAGTCTTGGTACATTTTATCGGATCCCGGATGTATGGAGTATCGTGTACTATGTGCCTCGTCAAGGATCTTTCTCTTTAACACTGGTACGTCGGGCACACACCACCTTCCTTTGAATCTCATACTTCCGTCAGGTTTAATCTCAAACCCTTCTCGGTTTCCTGAAGGAATTTCCCTTCTGATTTTCACGAGTTCTTCATCTTCCCACTGTAGGGCTCTAATTTCGTGATATAACTCCGGCTCCGCGACCATTGCATTCAGGTCGGCATCATCAGACTGAACTAACTCTAAATTCATTCTTTTGAAGTCCATGACGATACCAGCCGGAATTTCCCAAACGTTGTTGAGGGTGCGTTGTCTTTCTACTCAGAGCGTCAGCAACGACGTTTGCCTTACCCTCGTGATACAGTAGTTCAATCTTGTAGTCCTTGATCAGTTCTAACCACCGGCGTTGTCTCATGTTGAGTTCCTTCTGCGTGAATATATATTTCAGGCTTTTGTGGTCAGTGTAGAACTTGATGCTCACTCCGTAGAGGTAATGACGCCAGATTTTCAAAGCAAACACCACAGCTGCTAATTCCAGGTCATGAGTTGGGTAGTTTTGCTCATGAACCTTTAACTGCCTTGATGCGTAAGCAATGACTTTCCCTTGTTGCATCAGTACGCAACCCAGGCCATTCAGTGAGGCGTCACTGTAGACTTCATACTCGTCTCCATCTGTAGGGAGAGCTAAGGCGAAGGCGTGGTAAGCCTTGTCTTGAGTTCTGGAATGCATTCTCGCACTCGCCGCTCCATATGAATTTGGATTCTTTTTGTAGCACTTTGTCATTGGTCGTGCTACCTTAGAAATCTGGAACGAACCTCCTGTAGTATCCTGCCAACCCTAGGAAGCTGCGTATTTCAGTTATATTTGTGGGAGCCTTCCATTCTTTCACTGCGTCGATCTTTGCAGGGTCTACCATCACTCAGATCGCCGAGATGACGTGACCTAGGAATGCAACCTTCTCGAGCCAAAACTCGCACTTGGAAAATTTAGCATACCACTTATATTTCCTCAGTATTCCCAGGATGATACGGAGATGTTCCTCGTGTTCTGCTCCAGTCTTTGAGTAGATTAGGATATCGTCAATGAATACAACCACGCAAATGTCAAGGTATTCGTGGAAGGGTCTGTTCATCTGATCCATGAACATCTTTGGTGCATTTGTCAAACCGAAAGGCATGACCTTAAACTCGTAATGACCATATCTGCTTCTGAAAGCAGTCTTCTGGATGTCCTGTTCTCTTACCGCAATCTGATGATAACCTGACCTCAGGTCGATCTTAGAAAACACTCCCGCGCCCTTCAATTGATCAAAGAGATCGTCGATTCTGGGTAAAGGGTAGCGGTTCTTAATGGTCACCTTGTTTAACTCCATCAGTAGTCGATCAGAGTCTCATACCGCCATCCTTCTTTTCACGAAGAAGGCAGGTGCTCCCAAGGCGAGACACTTGGTCGTATGAAACCCTTTTCAATCATTTCTTCCAGTTGTTTCTTTAATTCCTGTAGTTCTACGGTGCCATCCTATAGGGTGCCTTTGAGATTGGTAGTGCCTGGCACAAGGTCGATAGAGAATTCAACATCACGTGCAGGTGGCAAGCCTGGTAAGTCGTCAGGAAAGACATCAGGGAATTCCCGTACTACGTGAATATCTTCAATGTTCACGCTTTCCTTTACTTCGTTGACGCTGCATAGGTACACTTGATGTCCCTTTCTTTCTAACCGTTGAAGTTGTAGCACAGATATGATTTTCGCCCCCTTAATTGGCGAAGTCTTCTGATACGTGACCCTAGCCCCCGTGGGATGCTTCAAGCGAATTTTCCGGTCTCGGCACTCGAACAAGGCATGATATTTAGTTGACCAGTCGATCCCCAGAATGATGTCGAACTCCGGCATGTCAAAAAGGATAAGGTCGGAATGGAAGATTGTTTTATGGATTGTGATTGGAGTATCTTTGAAAATTTTGGAGCATTTGAAAATTTTTCCGTTTGGTAAAGAAATATTTGCGTTGATTGATTCGGATTTTGTGAGATTAGCCTTTGAAACAAACTTAGAAGATATAAAGGACAATGATGCCCCAGTGTCAAACAAAACGACTGCGTTCACTGAGTTTATAAGAAAAATACCAGTAATGACGTCAGCCTCAGGTGACCCCTCTGCCTCCGCTTCTGTGAGGACATATACTCGACCTTGTACCACAACAGATTGTGGTACTCCCGCAACAGGTGCCGCGTTTAGGTTGTTGGGGCATACATTTGCTTTATGCCCTATCTGCTTACAACGATAGCAGGTAATTGGTTGGCCATTACTGCTGTTTCCTCATGTTTCGCCTTGCCACACATATGACAATTCCGGTAAGGCCCTTGGTTGAGGAGCCCTTCCTGCAACCATTGCTCTCGATTATTCAGTGAGGCTTTGTTTTGGAACGCAGGCCTCAGAAAACTAGGCCTTTGCTGAGTCGGGCGTTGGTAGTTCGGCTGCTGAATGAAGCGCGACTGTGACACGGAAGGCACGAACACCTTCTTCTTCTTTTCAGCCTTTTCTAACTCGGAGAAGCCCATAGGCTACATGCGCATTCATACGCTGCGCAAAGCGGTATTGTAGGTGTTGGTACTCATGTGGGTACGCATAGTGTTGGACATATTGCGCAGATACCTGCAGGTCATGGCCCTTTCGTTGGGAGCGATCGCGACCCCAAATTTGGCGACTTTTGAAATTCCTTTGTGTACTCTTGAAGTGTCATGTCTCCCATTTTGAGACTTATGAGCTGCTCCTCTTTACGACATCGGAGTTCATACAGAAGTATTTCCCTTAATCTTCTCAATGAATTCGTACCAGGTGAACGTAATGTCGGGTTCATTGGTCGACCACGTTCCACCATCATTTGCCTCTTCCTTTAGGTAAAGGCGCAATGTTGACTCTATCCTCTGGAGGCGTTCTAGCCAGATCCATGAGTTTCTTCATTTCCTCCAACCAATTTGTGAGGTCGACAGGGTCATTAGAACCCGAGTATGTTGGAGGACGATGACGGGAAATGCGGTCGAACGCGCTTGGATGATGTTGGCGGTTCGCGTTGTCCGTGGCTATTTCTGCTATACGGATCAAAGATTCCTCAGCTAGAATTGTTCGTTCTTCGTTAGTCATTGGAGGTGCAGCCATTCTGAAAGGATTAGGAAGCGAAGAAGATTATTAGCATTGAAAGGGGTTAGATAGCATGCTCGACATTGATAGAACTTATTTGAAGTGAAAGTGATAACAGCAGTAATGCAAGTAAGCACAGAAGTTAGGTATTTTATTCCATTGAGATGTAATTGTTGGTTACATCGGTTTTAGGATTTCAAAATGTATCAAGTACATTTTCTTAGGAAGGATATAGTAGGTAGGAGAGAGGGAGAAAGTAATTTTTGTGTAATTGATTACGAATTAAACAGATGTCCTCACTCCGTGCCGTCTGGTACCTCTTCGATGCTTCAATCCTCGGGAGTTGAATTATTATTTAGATTTTATATCCGAGGATAGTTGTTAGTTTTTGTCAGTCACTTCAGCAAGTAGCAAGCATACGATAGTTAGTGTATTTTATTTTGAGGGAAGTAATTTGATATTTACAAGCACTAAGCCTATGGTCGGTCCTTAAGGTTTCTACCCATCCTCACACTTTAAAGCGATTTCAATTTATTATTTAAGTGATCTAATAAAAGAAAAATCTAATTTATTATTTGGTCCTATTAGTCTATGCCTGACATACAATATGAATGTCTGGCCCAGGTGTCTCTCGCTAGATGAAATAACTATTAAGTTACTCACGGTCGCAAGACAGCTTTGATACCAACTGTAACAACCTGGTTTTTAGTCGACTTTAATTACTAAGGCGGAAATTAATTAAGTCTAAAACCAGCGTTATTAATTATACAATAAAATCCCAAAATATTACATCCTCGTTCAAGAGTCGAATTAAACGACTCTAAGTACGGAAGTTTAAAAGAGTAGTGTTAATTATATTACATATCTCTCGAAAAGCAAATAAGATAAAGCATAAAGCGTCTCGTGGCCCCGTCCAAAATCCAGCTCAGGTCCACGGTTATCTGCACAATAAAGCGATGGGGGTGCATTGGCGGGTGATGACTAGCTATGCTCATACTTACCCTCGATTTCAATTACTTTGGTTTATTACTATCGCTTTATAACTATAACATTATGATAAAACATAAACATGCTTATTCAAATAGCATATAAAGACATATAAGTCATAATAAGCATGCGGTTTAAAGCGATAAATCATATAAGCATGATATTCAATTAGGAAGGCAAATAACAGATAATAGCATAGCAATAGTGTCACAATATACAACAGGATTACAAAGCGATATCAGATCGCATACAAACATATATAATGTATCATAATCATCATACAGACTCGATTCATTTCAGAAAGTTGTGGTCTTTAATTTTCGAAGATGGTACACACTCGTTCTCATTTAATCAGACAACAAACAACACATACTGCTTACGAGCCTGACCACTGAGTAGGCCTTTGTACTCTGATCGATTGCATCTCACTTCCATAGTGCAGAGGCTTACTCGACTCGTAAACCACGCCGAATACTATAATACTTGCATCTCATCCTCTAGTGTTCGAAATGATTCGAACTTCAGATACAATCTCGTCAAGTGATCTGTACATGTGGCAAGAACGAATGCTAGTGTCGCGCCCACTAAGAACGAAACACGGCAAGGAGACTTGAACCGCTATAATCGGCATTAATCGCCACGGTGCCCTGGTAACTTTAGCGAAATAGGGGAATAAAACCCTAGTCTAGTACATGTACACTAGTATCCAATTTAAGAATGGGCTATGCTAATCATAGAGCACCTTAACTCAGGATAAAACGACTATTTCCTAAAGCCTGAGACAAAAGCCTTGGCATATTCAATTATCTTGTCCGGCAATGGCGACCGCCACAAGACTATCTTAACCCCACTTCACTCACGATTGACGTTCCCTTATCTGAGGCCCAAGCTTGACCTTTTATTTAAACATACTCATGATTTATTATTTATTTGATATTACATATCACATGTTTCTAGACTCTCCTAGTCTCATCGTCAAACGTTTTATTTGAATGGTAGGTTTCATATGATCACATAACACATTCGTTTATTATTTGAAGTGTTGTTAATTATTAACATTTTTAAGATTTTAAATTGAAACGTTGATTAGTATGTCCAAATTTTATTTAAGTGTTTTTCAAAACACTTTAAGTCATTTACTTATTCATTTTAAATTTTTCTATACTTAGTAAAATTTTCAATTATTTTCAGTATTTCACTATTCATTTTTTTACTATTCATAAATCACTATTCACTTGACACTATTCATTGGTCACTATTCATCGTATTTTATACGCATTTTTATACGTATTCGTATTTTTATACTTCGTATTCCATACGTATTTTTATACGTATTCATATATATTAATATATTTCCTAAGTGTAAACTAAAATTTCATTTTATTTGCTAAGTACAAAAATTCTAGTTTCAAAGTCGTTAGGTTCGTTTTGTACTTAGTGATTTTTGAAAATATTTCAAAAGTCTAGTTTTGAAAACGTTAAGTTCATTTTGTATTTAGTGATTTGTGAAAATATTTTAAAATGTAAGACTCGGTTAAATTTAGTCGTCTATTTATTCAAGTTAGTGATAGTATCGTGGATGATTCATTTATAGTCCGTATGTCCAAATTCAATAATCCAATAGCAAAGGTAGTATCACACGATTTAATTCATTTTTATAACGGTTAACATAATTTCATCGGTTTATCGTATTTCATTTATAACTAAAACAATTTATACAAAAATTCAATTCTAATTACTATTTAACTTTAGTGACTTAGTGATAATTTCATTTTGATCAAATTTAGTCAATTTAAAAAGAGAATGTCGTGTGGTTTAATGTACATGTCAAAATTGATTTATTTCTTTTAATTTCTTAATTCTAACTTATTAACTAATAATTAAATTATTTTAACAATAAACTAAAAAGTGATAAAAACAATTTTAAGCCTAAAAATGAAGGAATGCCGTGAGCAAGTAGGTGATGGTTCTAAATTTTCATTTTTCGATTTTATCGGTTTTTAACTTAAAGTCTTTATATTTTAATTATTCTAATTATACTAAAATGATTTAAACTAAAATGAAATTTACTAACAAATTTCATTTACATTTATGAATAGTGTTTTTCAACACTTTAAATTTCTAACTTTTTATTCTAAATGATTTAGCTAGTTTAAATTATATAGTTAGTAATATATTTACTTGTTAGTTAAATAAAACAATAAATAACAATAATCACAAAAACAATATAAATCAAAATAAGCTACAAATCAAGAATAACATGAACACCATCATGAGTTTTTCAAGAACATCAAAATAACTTCAAGAACACAAATATGCTTATTTTTCATTTGATAATTTATTTTCCTAATTTAATTTTTTTACATGAATACCTCCATTTTATACTAACTTAAACTAACATATTATTTACAAAAATTAAAAATGAAAATTTACACAAAAAAGGGCAAAATGCCGTGGGTATGTATATGTATATATATATTTTTGTTTTCGATTTTTAATCACTTTAAACTCAAAGTTAATATTTCACATAATTTTTATATATGATTACTACTCAAATAAAACATAACTAAACATATAAGTCATAAGAATCATAATTAAAAATGCTCAAAATTTAATTAACTAAACATGAACATAATACTACAACTTAACTATTATCATTATCACTTATTTATTATCATTTTATTATACAACACATAATCATACAAGTGCATATAAGTGATGTTTAACATATTTAACATAATTTTCATACTCATAAAATCATAATAACAAAACAATTTAATTTACTAAAAAGATAATACAAGACAAAGCTAGTCACCTTATCGGTAAAGTTATTGGTTGTCCGGATCGATTATGTTATCTAAATCTAGGTCTTCACCCAAGTACCCGTCTTCACCTTCAAAAATAAACCCAAAATAATAAGCTTCAACCCACTAAAAGACTAAGGAATACTAGAGAAATATTAAGGTAATATTAGGGTTTTAGTTTAGTGTATTTTAGGAGGAAAATGAAAGAAAAACAAAGGGAGAAAAGGAGGGAGTATCACGGTTTCAAGAGGGAGCAAGGGAGTGAGTTTTACTCTTAGAAAATAAAT
Source organism: Dianthus caryophyllus (assembly GCA_023091065.1). Taxonomy (NCBI): domain Eukaryota; kingdom Viridiplantae; phylum Streptophyta; class Magnoliopsida; order Caryophyllales; family Caryophyllaceae; genus Dianthus; species Dianthus caryophyllus. The sequence goes on along the minus strand of CM041527.1, from coordinate 14,832,713 downwards.
GAGAATGATGTAAGGAACTTGGGTGAGTAATGTATTATGTAAGTTGTAGTTTTAATTAGAAAGAAAAGTTTAATGTAATTAGATGTGATGATGGTTTATAGTGTGTGTAAGAGAAGTGATGTTGTAGTATTAATGTAGGGTGGCTTGTGTAAGAGAAGTGAAGGGTTGAATTTTGGTCATGCATGACCATGGGTGGAAGCTACATGTGAGCCCAAGTGGGCTCGATTGTTGAATTTTTCGATTTGCGTCTGTGAAAAGTCTTGAAATAAAAGATATGGTCTTAAAATAATGTTTAGAAGTAAGATTGAAAATAAAAATGAAATTAAAACTCGAAGTGTGATTAAAATAAAAATTGGGTTTTGGCTCCTCGAATTTTGATTAAAAATTTACTAGTCCGAAATATATATTTTTTTGGATGAAAGTTAATGATATAAATAGTTAGAATCGAACGTCAAAAAGTTTATCAGTTTAGACTTAGTGTGACTCATTATTTCGAGTTTTAGTGAAAGTGCTAGTTAAATCAAAAAGGAATAGTAGTTTAATATTATTATAATACGTTTTGTTAGTATTAATCCAAAATGATTAAGTCTTAACTGATTTTGTTAAATTTAGATTATGGGTAAGTGTAATTGAAAAAGAATTAGGTGGTTTAATCACCTTAAGTGGCTCGGCCACTTTGGTCAAGATTGACCTCGATTTGTGATAAGGTATAAGTCGTATCGCCTATATCAAAATAAACCTAACAAGCAACTAACAATAGCAAGCGGCAAGCAGGATCGTATCCACAGAGAAACGGTGTAGTTCACAGTTAAGTCGGTCAAAACAGGTCAATCTCAAAGGTGTGAAAAAGGTGTTTGATTAAGCTATAAACTAAAGCAGATAATAAAGATAGCGAATAGAAATATATAAGAGGAGAGATTAGGGCATCGGGTTCATTATGACAACGATTCAGGAACTCAAATTTATAAGAAGGAAAAGATAAACTGTGCAAATGACTAGGTTTATAAAACGCTCTCTCGAGTCAATTTTAACCTTAAGTTCAACTTAGCGGGCTCTCGCAACTTACTAAATTCAACTTATCAATCTCGCGTAAGTCTAGTTTTAACTCGGCTTTCGACCTTAAATTAAAACATACTCAGGTTCAATTAAACTCAGATAAAACGGTGATCAAGCGAAATAATCCTAATTCAATTGACATAAAACGCATAGAAAGAAATCAAGTGCACAATTTATTCAACCAGTTTAATCTCAAAACATGTTCCTAAATAATATGTCACAAATCACCCTAAACCCTAATTGGAAAATTAGCTACTCATGATAATAATCAAAGCAATAACAATAATAAAAGTAAACATGATGAATAAAACAATAAGATTAAAATAAACCTGAAAGGAATCCTGAAGTTGCAAAGTAGATCAAACTTAAACTTAAACTTAAACTAAAGTTTTGAGAGAGAAAACTAAAACAACAGTAAACTAAAACTAGGAAAAATAAAGCATAAACTAAAAGTCTCGACCTAAAACCTATTTATAATGTCTCCCAATTATTTTCCACGAATTAAAAACAAAACCGACAAAAATTACTCCTTAGCCGGCCGGCCGGCTGCCGGCCAGGCTGAACCGGCCTGACCCTCATTTGGGCCGGCTCTTGCTTCTCCTTCAATCTTGGCCCAAGCTTCTTCTTGGGCTTGGTTTATTCGTAGGCCTTATTAAGTCTTTGGCCTTTTTGCTCGAACCTTTAGCTTTTGGGCCTTAAGAACTCATGGCCCTTAGTCTTCCTTTGGTCTTCGGTTTGATCTCCCGAGCTCTCGTGTGAGCTCGAGCTTGGTCTTATTGGCTCAGCTCTCGAAATGCTCCAATGTCTCGGGTTTTGGCTCAAAACCACCAAAACCTGCAATATATAAATAAAAGGCAGCAGTATCGAGAAATATAACAAATAGCTCGTAAACTAGCAATAATCACGAGTAAATATAAGCTAAATGCGACTGAACCGGGGGCATAAAATGTATATAAATAACGTGTATCAAACTCCCCCAAACCAAACCTTTGCTTGTCCTCAAGCAAACAGTATCGGAGAAAATCAAAGTGGCACGAACTAATCACGCTAGTATCTTAAAGTGGACGACCTATGCTCATAAACAATACAGCCATAGCCTATTTCTCCGAGAATAGAGCACAAGTCTCAACCATTCACACCACAATGCATTACTAGCCTCTAATGCTTACGCAAATGTAAAACTAACGACAAATCAATTCAAGCAAGGCCAACCGATCGCACCACTAACCATCATCCAATCTTACCAAATCATAACCATTTGTTCTCTTTTTTTTTTCTTTTCTGTATTCTTTTTTTTTTCTTTCTCGCAAATGTGGAGCATCCCTCGTATGTAGTACCGTTTAGCTTGACGTTCACTCGGTAAAAATCGCGCTCGGGTACACATTTTTCCTTAAGGGTTACATTATTGCTCATACTCCCGGTCGCAACCAAATTCATGGCCACTGTGGTTACTCAAGTCAATGAGTCCCCTCCGAGAGCATCGAAGCATTGCTCCAACATATATAAGATCATTCCACGCAAACCACAAACCAACATACCAACATTCCACAAACCAATTGCCAAGCTCGAATGTCAAAGTCGAAAGTAAACAAGCGAAAAGCAGAAAGAATTAAGCAAGTACAAGTGGGTTAGTGTTGAGGCTCGCAATCTATTAATAGGAAACAAACCAATCGTGCAAGCTAAGGCGATAGAAAGTCGACTCAAAGATACTAAAGATCAAAGTAAGTGCACTAATCAATTCTCCAAACGGAACAAAGCAGGACAAAGCAGACCAAAAAGACTCGTATTTTTGTATTTTTTTGAATTTTTCAATTTTTTTGGGGTGTTTATAATAAAAATGCACACGAAATGAAAATGCAAATGAACTAATGAACGCGAAAGTGTTTCCCTCCCCCAAACCAAATCACACATTGTCCTCAATGTGGAAAACAGCACAACCACACAAGCAGAGGAGGACACAAATTATAAGGGTAAGGAAAGTAAATGCGATAAAAGAGGGTAAAAGGGGTAAAGAGGCTCACATTATCAAGTCGGAGCTCCCCCAAACCGAAGTCGATCATGGAGTGGGGCTAAAAATCCCCGTATATGCGTCCAATTCAGTCCAACGTCGAAGTACTTCGGCATAGCACGCAAGAATACGCGAAACGAAGCAATGAAATGGCGGGGTGGCTAAATGGCCTGGATGGAATGCGGCCACGGCCGGCTAAGCCCACCTGACTCGATTTTTCCGATTTTTCTTCAACTTTCAAATTTCAGCTGCGGTTCCTGTCCTGGCCCGGCAGCCGGTTGGCCGGCTAAGAGGCCTTCTCGTGAGCGTTTCTCAAGAATACTAGGGACAAAAGTCCATAAGTACCTGCGCGCTAAAAGTCACATATAATCCCTCATCCTCACACGCTCAATAAAATCCAAAAAGTTATAAAAACAAGCAAACTGAAAGTACAAATGCTAAATGAAAATACAACGTCATCGGGTTGCCTCCCGGGAGCGCTGGTTTATAGTCCCGCAGGACTCTTCATAGCAGCAGATATCAAGTATAAGGAGGCCAAGGACATTGGCCATTGGCAACCACCTCGCTTGGCGAAATAGCATCCGTTCGCCATAGAATTCTCCCCTCTCGATGCAAAGCATGGTAATCCATCACGCAAGGTATGCCATCGCGAAATGGTTCTCCATAACAGCTTCGTGCGCCGCGCAACTCAGACCGTGGATCTCCTCCTCCATCCCCAGGATCGTAGACATCCGCCCTCATGACCTTCCGTTCCCCCAAACCAGGATCACAGCCACCCTGCGTAAGACCTGCACAAGAAACAGCAGAAGAAACATCCTCCAAAGAGTCTCCAGTAAAGTGAGACGGAGGGGCAAGGTCAATAGCGACCCACGGACTTCAGTGCATAGGGGCACGGGGAAGACTAGACTTAGTGTATGTGAGCTTCTCCCCCCCCACCAAGAACGACAAGGTCTTATTCCCCACGTCTATAACAAAGACTGCGGCAGTGCAGGAAAGGTCTCCCTAAAATGATCGGGACGTGGGGGTCCTCGGGAATGTCTAGGACAATAAAATCAACGGGAATGTAGAACTGCCCTACCTTGACCGGGATGTCCTCTAGGATACCTAAAGGTCTCTGAACAGTACGGTCGGCCATCTGTAGCGTCATAGAGGTAACTCCTAATTTAGTCATATTAAGCTTCTGACAGATGGAGTAGGGAATGACACTGACACTAGCCCCAAGGTCACATAGAGCGTTCTGGACCACATACTTCCCAATTGAACAGGGGATTGAAAAAGTCCCGGGGTCACTCAACTTAGGAGGTGAACTACCCTGTAGCAAGGCACTACCCTCCCCCAAGAAAGCAATAGTCTCAACCCCATCTACGGTCCGCTTTCTAGCTAGGACTTCCTTAAGAAATTTCGCATAAGCAGGAACTTGACGAATTAAATCAATAAACGGAACATTTACCTGCAGCGTCTTTAGGACGTCTATGAACTTACTCAACTGAGCGGTGGTACCGGAGTTGCGCTGACGACCTGGAAACGGGAGCTTTATTTGAATCGGGGGCGAAGGAGTAGCAACTGTCGCGCTAGAAGTATCACCCAAATCAACTTTATCTCAAGAAGAACAGTCCAGGCCGATCGACGGCCACGGCCGACCGGCGGAGACCTCTTTTTCCTCGGATCACTCACGTTTTCTTCATCTTCTTCCCCCAAATGCTTAGATCCATCATAGAACGTACCGCTCCTCAAAGTTATAGCGCATGCGGTATCATGGGGCGGATTAGGAGGATTACCTTGGGGCGGCAGAGTGCCCTGTTGACGCGATGCTTGCGAAGTGGCCAATTGAGCCACTTGATTCTCCAACATTTTAATCGCAGCATCCTTGGCTTGGTCGCTCTTCTGCAGCTGCTGCATCATTATCTCTTGCGACTTGGCCATCTGTAGCATCATGGCCTTCAACTCGCTTACACCCGAATCAACAACAGGAGCAGGAGCAGGTTGAACCGGTGGGACATATGGGGGTCTTTGGTAGTTCGGAGGGGTTTGTTGGAAATTTTTGTGTGGGGGTATGTAGGGTTGATTTTGTGGAGGTTGGGTGGTTGGGTTTAAGACATTCTGATTACGGTAAGACAAGAGTGATCGATCGTAACCAGGTTGGTTTTGGTAGGGCAAGTTTTGGTTGTAGTTTTGATACGCAAAAACCTGCTCTTGGGGCGCAGCATACCCCGTAGTATAACCCATATCGTGCCCTGTGACAGCGTTCACGTGAGCACTAGAAGAACCACCACCTGTCATCGTAGAAATTTGCGCAGTTAGCGCAAAGAACTCGACTTCGTTAGCGCACTAATAGCCCCCTTATAACGGTCATCATGCGCGGACCGTGAATTCCCTCTCGGCTTACCAAACTGTGCGGAGTGAACCGCCATCTCCTCTATTAGACCCCAAGCTTTGTCATCATCCGTATTGTTTGCAAAGCGACCCTCAGCAGCTGAATCGAGTATGGCCCGACTCTCCGCATAAAGACCATTGTAAAAGGTCATGATTACCAACCAAGTATTTAGCCCGTGATGAGGACAGTCTCTAATCAGCTTCTTGTACCTGTCCCACGCCTCAGCAAGTGTCTCGTCGTATGTTTGTTTGAAGCCCTGAATTTGGCTCCTCATTTGGTTCGTTCGCTCAGGAGGATAGAATTTTGAGTAGAATGCAAGAGCCAAACCACTCCAATCTGTAATACCGGCGTCCTCCTTGTTTAGATCAGTAATCCACTCGCGGGCTCGATCTTTTAATGAGAACGGGAACAGCATTTCCCGTATTTGCTCCTGCGTAATCCCGGCCTGCTTTATTGTGGAGCAGTAATCAGTAAACATCTGCATGTGTCGACCGGGATCTTCGGTTGGGTAACCACCGAATTGATTGCGCTCCACCAAATTTAGGAAGGCGGGGCGAATCTCAAAGTTGCCCTGCACCGTAGCGGGCATAGTGAATCCACTTGGAATGGACTCCGGTGTAGGCACCGAGTGACTCGAAAGTTTAGGCATTGTCACTGGCGGTGGAGTTAACGGAGTACGGGGAGGTGTGTCCTCGTCGTAGGACGATTGCGTTGCACTAGACTCCGCTTGCGACGCTTCCTCAAGTTCACGTTCGTATGTCTCAGCGATCTCTTTAAAGAAATTACGCGTCCGGCGGAAAGTACGTTCAGGTTCAGGATCAAATGGTATTAAACCTGAAGGTGACCTGCGCATAAATAAACTACAAGAAAACGATGAGAACGGCCTCAAGGAACTAAGTTCCTTGAGACTAAGGAGAAAAACCTGCAACAAACACTAACTATAACTAAAACTAACAAAGCCGTTTCCCCGGCAACGGCGCCAAAATTGATAAGGTATAAGTCGTATCGCCTATATCAAAATAAACCTAACAAGCAACTAACAATAGCAAGCGGCAAGCAGGATCGTATCCACAGAGAAACGGTGTAGTTCACAGTTAAGTCGGTCAAAACAGGTCAATCTCAAAGGTGTGAAAAAGGTGTTCGATTAAGCTATAAACTAAAGCAGATAATAAAGATAGCGAATAGAAATATATAAGAGGAGAGATTAGGGCATCGGGTTCATTATGACAACGATTCAGGAACTCAAATTTATAAGAAGGAAAAGATAAACTGTGCAAATGACTAGGTTTATAAAACGCTCTCTCGAGTCAATTTTAACCTTAAGTTCAACTTAGCGGGCTCTCGCAACTTACTAAATTCAACTTATCAATCTCGCGTAAGTCTAGTTTTAACTCGGCTTTCGATCTTAAATTAAAACATACTCAGGTTCAATTAAACTCAGATAAAACGGTGATCAAGCGAAATAATCCTAATTCAATTGACATAAAACGCATAGAAAGAAATCAAGTGCACAATTTATTCAACCAGTTTAATCTCAAAACATGTTCCTAAATCATATGTCACAAATCACCCTAAACCCTAATTGGAAAATTAGCTACTCATGATAATAATCAAAGCAATAACAATAATAAAAGTAAACATGATGAATAAAACAATAAGATTAAAATAAACCTGAAAGGAATCCTGAAGTTGCAAAGTAGATCAAACTTAAACTTAAACTTAAACTAAAGTTTTGAGAGAGAAAACTAAAACAACAGTAAACTAAAACTAGGAAAAATAAAGCATAAACTAAAAGTCTCGACCTAAAACCTATTTATAATGTCTCCCAATTATTTTCCACGAATTAAAAACAAAACCGACAAAAATTACTCCTTAGGTCACGGCCACGGCCAGCCGAACTGCCCGACCTCATTTGGGCCGGCTCTTGCTTCTCCTTCAATCTTGGCCCAAGCTTCTTCTTGGGCTTGGTTTATTCGTAGGCCTTATTAAGTCTTTGGCCTTTTTGCTCGAACCTTTAGCTTTTGGGCCTTAAGAACTCATGGCCCTTAGTCTTCCTTTGGTCTTCGGTTTGATCTCCCGAGCTCTCGTGTGAGCTCGAGCTTGGTCTTATTGGCTCAGCTCTCGAAATGCTCCAATGTCTCGGGTTTTGGCTCAAAACCACCAAAACCTGCAATATATAAATAAAAGGCAGCAGTATCGAGAAATATAACAAATAGCTCGTAAACTAGCAATAATCACGAGTAAATATAAGCTAAATGCGACTGAACCGGGGGCATAAAATGTATATAAATAACGTGTATCAATTTGCGTGCCGAAATTTGTCGTTGAGAAAATTGTCGTCGATTCATCATTTGATTTATCGAGTTTGAATATGTAAAAATAAAGTTCAAATTCGAAGTATATCAAAATGGTTTTAATTTAGGTGCGAGGAAACTTGTAGCGTATTGTTTAAAGATTTAAATGAGCAAGATGGTCTAATCATTGATTTACTAATTATAATTAGTTTAATTTTAACACGGGGTGTTACAAACCTCCCCCCTTAGAAAAAGTTTCGTCCCGAAACTTGAATGTAGAAGAGAATTTTTCACCTGAGTTAAAAAGTTCGGGGTATTTCTCCTTCATTGAGGCCTCGGTCTCCCAAGTTGCTTGTTCGGTCAATTGACCTCTCCATAGTACCTTCACTAAGGGAACCGTCTTCCGTCTCAATACCTTGGTTTCTCGAGCTAGAACCTTCACTGGTCTCTCGGAGTAAAGCAGGTTAGGCTCAACCGCAATTACGTCAGGAGTAATTATGTGACTTGGGACACTCCTGTATCTCCTCAGTTGAGAAACGTGGAACACGTTGTGAACTTTGGATAAGTTGGGGGGTAGCGCTAGGCGATAGGCTACCTCGCCAATCCTTTCAAGTACTTCGTAAGGTCCAACGTACTTAGGACTCAGTTTTCCTTTCAATCCGAAACGTCGAACCCCCTTCATGGGTGATACTTTCAAGAACACATGATCACCAACCTCAAACTCGATTGGTCGACGATGTTTGTTGGCATACATCTTTTGACGGTCTTGCGCTGCTTGTAGGCGTTCACGAATGATTTTGATGTGCTCGATCTGGTCTTGAATAACTTGTGGTCCAGTTCCCACGTTGTCACTAGCATCGTCACAACAAACCTGGCTACGACACTTCCTCCCGTAGGGCTTCAAATGGAGCACAACCCAGACTAGCATGAAAGCTATTGTTGTAGGAGAATTCAATCAAAGGTAGACTCTTCTCCCAATTTTCGTTAAATTCCAAGGCACACGCCCTGAGCATGTCTTCCACCGTTTGGATAGTTCGCTCAGTTTGGCCATCGGTAGCGAGGATGGAAGCGGTGCTCATCTTCAGTTGGCTTCCCAATGCTGCTTAAAGTCTCCCCCAGAAATGAGAGGTGAATCTCGGATCTCTATCCGAAATAATGTCCAGCGGTACGCCGGGGAATCGGATCACCTCCTTCTCATAAGCTTTAGCTAGCTCTTCCAGACTCCAAGTGTCTTTGATCGGTACGAAATGGGCCGATTTTGTCAAGCGGTCCACTATCACCCAGATCGCATTATTTCCTCGGTGAGTTCTTGGTAGTCCCGTTATGAAATCCATAGAAATAGAGTCCCATTTTCCCAATGGAATGTCCAACGGTTGTAGTAGTCCTCCGGGTCGTTGATGTTCAAACTTCACCTTCTGACAAATTAGACACTTTGCCACATACTCGGCAATCTCAGCTTTCATCCGAACCCACCAAAACTTCAGCTTTAAGTCTTGGTACATTTTATCGGATCCCGGATGTATGGAGTATCGTGTACTATGTGCCTCGTCAAGGATCTTTCTCTTTAACACTGGTACGTCGGGCACACACCACCTTCCTTTGAATCTCATACTTCCGTCAGGTTTAATCTCAAACCCTTCTCGGTTTCCTGAAGGAATTTCCCTTCTGATTTTCACGAGTTCTTCATCTTCCCACTGTAGGGCTCTAATTTCGTGATATAACTCCGGCTCCGCGACCATTGCATTCAGGTCGGCATCATCAGACTGAACTAACTCTAAATTCATTCTTTTGAAGTCCATGACGATACCAGCCGGAATTTCCCAAACGTTGTTGAGGGTATGCGTTGTCTTTCTACTCAGAGCGTCAGCAACGACGTTTGCCTTACCCTCGTGATACAGTAGTTCAATCTTGTAGTCCTTGATCAGTTCTAACCACCGGCGTTGTCTCATGTTGAGTTCCTTCTGCGTGAATATATATTTCAGGCTTTTGTGGTCAGTGTAGAACTTGATGCTCACTCCGTAGAGGTAATGACGCCAGATTTTCAAAGCAAACACCACAGCTGCTAATTCCAGGTCATGAGTTGGGTAGTTTCGCTCATGAACCTTTAACTGCCTTGATGCGTAAGCAATGACTTTCCCTTGTTGCATCAGTACGCAACCCAGGCCATTCAGTGAGGCGTCACTGTAGACTTCATACTCGTCTCCATCTGTAGGGAGAGCTAAGACGGGCGCTGTGGTAAGCCTTGTCTTGAGTTCCTGGAATGCATTCTCGCACTCGTCGCTCCATATGAATTTGGATTCTTTTTGTAGCAGCTTTGTCATTGGTCGTGCTACCTTAGAGAAATCTGGAACGAACCTCCTGTAGTATCCTGCCAACCCTAGGAAGCTGCGTATTTCAGTTATATTTGTGGGAGCCTTCCATTCTTTCACTGCGTCGATCTTTGCAGGATCTACCATCACTCCGTCCTTCGAGATGACGTGACCTAGGAATGCAACCTTCTCGAGCCAAAACTCGCACTTGGAAAATTTAGCATACCACTTATATTTCCTCAGTATTCCCAGGATGATACGGAGATGTTCCTCGTGTTCTGCTCCAGTCTTTGAGTAGATTAGGATATCGTCAATGAATACAACCACGCAAATGTCAAGGTATTCGTGGAAGGTTCTGTTCATCTGATCCATGAACACTGCTGGTGCATTTGTCAAACCGAAAGGCATGACCTTAAACTCGTAATGACCATATCTGCTTCTGAAAGCAGTCTTCTGGATGTCCTGTTCTCTTACCGCAATCTGATGATAACCTGACCTCAGGTCGATCTTAGAAAACACTCCCGCGCCCTTCAATTGATCAAAGAGATCGTCGATTCTGGGTAAAGGGTAGCGGTTCTTAATGGTCACCTTGTTTAACTCCTCAGTAGTCGATGCAGTCTCATACCGCCATCCTTCTTTTCACGAAGAGAACCGGTGCTCCCCAAGGCGAGACACTTGGTCGTATGAAACCCTTTTCAATCATTTCTTCCAGTTGTTTCTTTAATTCCTGTAGTTCTACCGGTGCCATCCTATAGGGTGCCTTTGAGATTGGGGCCGTGCCTGGCACAAGGTCGATAGAGAATTCAACATCACGTGCAGGTGGCAAGCCTGGTAAGTCGTCAGGAAAGACATCAGGGAACTCCCGCATCACGTGAATATCTTCAATGTTCACGCTTTCCTTTACTTCGTTGACGCTGCATAGGTACACTTGATGTCCCTTTCTTTCTAACCGTTGAAGTTGTAGCACAGATATGATTTTCGCCCCCTTAATTGGCGAAGTCTTCTGATACGTGACCCTAGCCCCGTGGGATGCTTGGCGAATTTTAGGTCTCGGCACTCGAACAAGGCATGATATTTAGTTAACCAGTCGATCCCCAGAATGACGTCGAACTCCGGCATGTCAAAAAGGATAAGGTCGGAATGGAAGATTGTTTTATGGATTGTGATTGGAGTATCTTTGAAAATTTTGGAGCATTTGAAAATTTTTCCGTTTGGTAAAGAAATATTTGCGTTGATTGATTCGGATTTTGTGAGATTAGCCTTTGAAACAAACTTAGAAGATATAAAGGACAATGATGCCCCAGTGTCAAACAAAACGATCAAGGTTTCATCGAGTTTATAAGAAAAATACGGTAATGACGTCGACCTCTGGTGACCCCTCCGCCTCCGCTCGTGAGGACATATATCGACCTTGTACCACAACAGTTGTGGTACTCCCGCAACAAAGCCGCGTTTAGGATGTTGGGGCATACATTTGCTTTATGCCCTATCTGCTTACAACGATAGCAGGAAATTGGTTGGCCATTACACTGTATCCCCTCATGTTTCGCCTTGCCACACAAATGACTATTCCCCGGGAGGGCCCTTGGTTGAGGGGCCCCTCCTGCAACCATTGCTCTCGATTATTCGGCAGAAGCTTTGTTTTGGAACGCAGGCCTCAAAACTAGGCCTTTCCGAATCGGGCGTTGGTAGTTAAACCACGAATGAAGCTCGGCGTGACACGGAAGGCACGAACACCTTCTTCTTCTTTTTCAGCCTTTTTCTAACACCAGAGAAGCCCATAGGCTACATGCGCATTCATACGCTGCAGCAACGGTATTGTAGGTGTTGGTACTCATGTGGGTACGCATAGTGTTGGACATATTGCGGAGATACCTCTGGGACATGGCGCTTTCGTCGGGAGCGATCGCAGCCCCAAATTTGGCCAGCTTTTGAAATTCCTTTGTGTACTCTTGAAGTGTCATGTCTCCCATTTTGAGACTTATGAATCGCTCCTCTTCTCGACATCGGAGTTCATACCCAAGTATTTCCCCTTAATCTTCTCAATGAATTCGTACCAGGTGAACGTAATGTCGGGTTCATTGGTCCCGACCACGTTCCACCGCCATTTGCCTCTTCCTTTAGGTAAAAGGCGGCAATGTTGACTCTATCCTCCTGGAGGCGTTCTAGCGGATCCATGAGTTTCTTCATTTCCTCCAACCAATTTGTGAGGTCGATGGGTCATTAGAACCCGAGTATGTTGGAGGACGATGACGGGAAATGCGGTCGAACGCGCTTGGATGATGTTGGCGGTTCGCGTTGTCCGTGGCTATTTCTGCTATACGGATCAAAGATTCCTCAGCTAGAATTGTTCGTTCTTCGTTAGTCATTGGAGGTGCAGCCATTCTGAAAGGATTAGGAAGCGAAGAAGATTATTAGCATTGAAAGGGGTTAGATAGCATGCTCGACATTGATAGAACTTATTTGAAGTGAAAGTGATAACAGCAGTAATGCAAGTAAGCACAGAAGTTAGGTATTTTATTCCATTGAGATGTAATTGTTGGTTACATCGGTTTTAGGATTTCAAAATGTATCAAGTACATTTTCTTAGGAAGGATATAGTAGGTAGGAGAGAGGGAGAAAGTAATTTTTGTGTAATTGATTACGAATTAAACAGATGTCCTCACTCCGTGCCGTCTGGTACCTCTTCGATGCTTCAATCCTCGGGAGTTGAATTATTATTTAGATTTTATATCCGAGGATAGTTGTTAGTTTTTGTCAGTCACTTCAGCAAGTAGCAAGCATACGATAGTTAGTGTATTTTATTTTGAGGGAAGTAATTTGATATTTACAAGCACTAAGCCTATGGTCGGTCCTTAAGGTTTCTACCCATCCTCACACTTTAAAGCGATTTCAATTTATTATTTAAGTGATCTAATAAAAGAAAAATCTAATTTATTATTTGGTCCTATTAGTCTATGCCTGACATACAATATGAATGTCTGGCCCAGGTGTCTCTCGCTAGATGAAATAACTATTAAGTTACTCACGGTCGCAAGACAGCTTTGATACCAACTGTAACAACCTGGTTTTTAGTCGACTTTAATTACTAAGGCGGAAATTAATTAAGTCTAAAACCAGCGTTATTAATTATACAATAAAATCCCAAAATATTACATCCTCGTTCAAGAGTCGAATTAAACGACTCTAAGTACGGAAGTTTAAAAGAGTAGTGTTAATTATATTACATATCTCTCGAAAAGCAAATAAGATAAAGCATAAAGCGTCTCGTGGCCCCGTCCAAAATCCAGCTCCCGGTCCACGGTTATCCTGCACAATAAACTGATGGGGGGTGCCCGCTGAGCGGACAGTGACTAGCTATGCTCATACTTACCCTCGATTTCAATTACTTTGGTTTATTACTATCGCTTTATAACTATAACATTATGATAAAACATAAACATGCTTATTCAAATAGCATATAAAGACATATAAGTCATAATAAGCATGCGGTTTAAAGCGATAAATCATATAAGCATGATATTCAATTAGGAAGGCAAATAACAGATAATAGCATAGCAATAGTGTCACAATATACAACGGGATTACAAAACGATATCGGATCGCATACAAACATATATAATGTATCATAATCATCATACGGACTCGATTCATTTCGTAAAGTTGTGGTCTTTAATTTTCGAAGATGGTACACACTGCTCTCATTTAATCGGACAACAAACAACACATACCGCTACGAGCCCGACCAATCGAGTAGGCCTTTGTACTGATCGATTGCATCTCACTTCCATAGTGCAGAGGCTTACTCGACTCGTAAACCACGCCGAATACTATAATACTTGCATCTCATCCTCTAGTGTTCGAAATGATTGAACTTCGATACAATCTCGTCAAGTGATCTGCATACGTGGCAAGAACGAATGCTAGTGTCGCGCCCACTAAGAACGAAACACGGCAAGGAGACTTGAACCGCTATAATCGGCATTAATCGCCACTTGCCCTGGTAACTTTAGCGAAATAGGGAATAAAACCCTAGTCTAGTACATGTACACTAGTATCCAATTTAAGAATGGGCTATGCTAATCATAGAGCACCTTAACTCAGGATAAAACGACTATTTCCTAAAGCCTGAGACAAAAGCCTTGGCATATTCAATTATCTTGTCCAGCAATGGCGACCGCCACAAGACTATCTTAACCCCACTTCACTCACGATTGACGTTCCCTCATCTGAGGCCCAAGCTTGACCTTTTATTTAAACATACTCATGATTTATTATTTATTTGATATTACATATCACATGTTTCTAGACTCTCCTAGTCTCATCGTCAAACGTTTTATTTGAATGGTAGGTTTCATATGATCACATAACACATTCGTTTATTATTTGAAGTGTTGTTAATTATTAACATTTTTAAGATTTTAAATTGAAACGTTGATTAGTATGTCCAAATTTTATTTAAGTGTTTTTCAAAACACTTTAAGTCATTTACTTATTCATTTTAAATTTTTCTATACTTAGTAAAATTTTCAATTATTTTCAGTATTTCACTATTCATTTTTTTACTATTCATAAATCACTATTCACTTGACACTATTCATTGGTCACTATTCATCGTATTTTATACGTATTTTTATACGTATTCGTATTTTTATACTTCGTATTCCATACGTATTTTTATACGTATTCATATATATTAATATATTTCCTAAGTGTAAACTAAAATTTCATTTTATTTGCTAAGTACAAAAATTCTAGTTTCAAAGTCGTTAGGTTCGTTTTGTACTTAGTGATTTTTGAAAATATTTCAAAAGTCTAGTTTTAAAAACGTTAAGTTCATTTTGTATTTAGTGATTTGTGAAAATATTTTAAAATGTAAGACTTGCTAAATTTAGTGGTCTATTTATTTAAGTTAGTGATAGTATCGTGGATGATTGATTTATAGTCCGTATGTCCAAATTCAATAATCCAATAGCAAAGGTAGTATCACACGATTTAATTCATTTTTATAACTAAGTTAACATAATTTACCTGCTTATCGTATTTCATTTATAACTAAAACAATTTATACAAAAATTCAATTCTAATTACTATTTAACTTTAGTGACTTAGTGATAATTTCATTTTGATCAAATTTAGTCAATTTAAAAGAGAATGTCGTGTGTGGTTTAATGTACATGTCAAAATTGATTTATTTCTTTTAATTTCTTAATTCTAACTTATTAACTAATAATTAAATTATTTTAACAATAAACTAAAAAGTGATAAAAACAATTTTAAGCCTAAAAATGAAGGAATGCCGTGAGCAAGTAGGTGATGGTTCTAAATTTTCATTTTTCGATTTTATCGGCTTTTAACTTAAAGTCTTTATATTTTAATTATTCTAATTATACTAAAATGATTTAAACTAAAATGAAATTTACTAACAAATTTCATTTACATTTATGAATAGTGTTTTTCAACACTTTAAATTTCTAACTTTTTATTCTAAATGATTTAGCTAGTTTAAATTATATAGTTAGTAATATATTTACTTGTTAGTTAAATAAAACAATAAATAACAATAATCACAAAAACAATATAAATCAAAATAAGCTACAAATCAAGAATAACATGAACACCATCATGAGTTTTTCAAGAACATCAAAATAACTTCAAGAACACAAATATGCTTATTTTTCATTTGATAATTTATTTTCCTAATTTAATTTTTTTACATGAATACCTCCATTTTATACTAACTTAAACTAACATATTATTTACAAAAATTAAAAATGAAAATTTACACAAAAAAGGGCAAAATGCCGTGGGTATGTATATGTATATATATATTTTTGTTTTCGATTTTTAATCACTTTAAACTCAAAGTTAATATTTCACATAATTTTTATATATGATTACTACTCAAATAAAACATAACTAAACATATAAATCATAAGAATCATAATTTAAAATGCTCAAAATTTAATTAACTAAACATGAACATAATACTACAACTTAACTATTATCATTATCACTTATTTATTATCATTTTATTATACAACACATAATCATACAAGTGCATATAAGTGATGTTTAACATATTTAACATAATTTTCATACTCATAAAATCATAATAACAAAACAATTTAATTTACTAAAAAGATAATACAAGACAAAGCTAGTCACCTTATCGGTAAAGTTATTGGTTGTCCGGATCGATTATGTTATCTAAATCTAGGTCTTCACCCAAGTACCCGTCTTCACCTTCAAAAATAAACCCGAAATAATAAGCTTCAACCCACTAAAAGACTAAGGAATACTAGAGAAATATTAAGGTAATATTAGGGTTTTAGTTTAGTGTATTTTAGGAGGAAAATGAAAGAAAAACAAAGGGAGAAAAGGAGGGAGTATCACGGTTTCAAGAGGGAGCAAGGGAGTGAGTTTTACTCTTAGAAAATAAATGAGAATGATGTAAGGAACTTGGGTGAGTAATGTATTATGTAAGTTGTAGTTTTAATTAGAAAGAAAAGTTTAATGTAATTAGATGTGATGATGGTTTATAGTGTGTGTAAGAGAAGTGATGTTGTAGTATTAATGTAGGGTGGCTTGTGTAAGAGAAGTGAAGGGTTGAATTTTGGTCATGCATGACCATGGGTGGCCGGCTACATGTGAGCCCAAGTGGGCTCGATTTTCGTTTTCGGAATTTTCGATTTGCGCGTACGCGAAAAGTCTTGAAATAAAAGATATGGTCTTAAAATAATGTTTAGAAGTAAGATTGAAAATAAAAATGAAATTAAAACTCGAAGTGTGATTAAAATAAAAATTGGGTTTTGGCTCCTCGAATTTTGATTAAAAATTTACTAGTCCGAAATATATATTTTTTTGGATGAAAGTTAATGATATAAATAGTTAGAATCGAACGTCAAAAAGTTTATCAGTTTGGACTTAGTGTGACTCATTATTTCGAGTTTTAGTGAAAGTGCTAGTTAAATCAAAAAGGAATAGTAGTTTAATATTATTATAATACGTTTTGTTAGTATTAATCCAAAATGATTAAGTCTTAACTGATTTTGTTAAATTTAGATTATGGGTAAGTGTAATTGAAAAAGAATTAGGTGGTTTAATCACCTTAAGTGGCTCGGCCACTTTGGTCAAGATTGACCTCGATTTGCGTGCCGAAATTTGTCGTTGAGAAAATTGTCGTCGATTCATCATTTGATTTATCGAGTTTGAATATGTAAAAATAAAGTTCAAATTCGAAGTATATCAAAATGGTTTTAATTTAGGTGCGAGGAAACTTGTAGCGTATTGTTTAAAGATTTAAATGAGCAAGATGGTCTAATCATTGATTTACTAATTATAATTAGTTTAATTTTAACACGGGGTGTTACATTTGAAGATAGCTCAGACGATAGCTCAGACGAGGGAGCTTTGGACAACCTTAATGACTCTAGTTACTTACTGAGACTTACTATAATAGGAATGTAATTGAGTGACCTAGCCGATTTTAGAAAAATGGCGTCATGATGACGCAGGATCCTAGATTCTAGGTGTAGACGCTTGAATTGGGACTTCCCGAGTCGTCGGTAGATTGGGTGGCGTCTTCTTCGAGCTTCAGTTGTCGGAGGGCGGCTCGGAAATCTGAGGCTTCTATGGTGATGACCTCATCGTAAAAAGGGATTTTGACCTTTTGGTGGAGAGTTGATGTTATGGCCCCGGTAGCGTGAATCCATGTCCTTCCTAGTAACATATTGTACGCCGGGGGAATGTCCATGAGTTGGAATTCGGTTTCTGTCTCGATGAATCCTATCATGATGGGTAGTGATACGACACCTTCTATGCGTGAGAATGCAGGTAAATGCGCTCTTATGTTGTTGGAGCAAGGGGTGACATCACTTTCCTTTAGTCCTAGCTTGAGGGCAGTTGTTAGGGGCAGGATGTTGATCGCGGAGCCATTGTCGATGAGGGTAACGGGTAATATCATGTTACGGCACTCTACGGTTATGTAAAGTGCTGGGTTGTGCGGATCTTGAAAGGATGGCAGGTCTGCGTGGGAGAAAGTTATGGCGCCTGGTAGCCAATCCCGGATGATGTGGCTAATGAGTTGTGCTGGGAGGACATCTTTGGCGTTCCGCCATGTTGTGTCTAAGGAAGGGTCGTTCGTTATGGGTATGGTAGTCACATTCTTGATTATGCCCTTGCTTCTGCTTTCGTTTGTGCGTTTGGGAGGGAATCCTGGCGGTATTAGTAGTCCCGCTGGGTCTTGAAATAAACGTTGGAGGTGAGAAGTCTTATTGTGGCCGTCGGACTGTCTGAGGGGGTGCTGATAAGGGATCTGGGTGAAGTCTCCTTCCTTGTCCTTATGCCTTGGTTTTGTTTTTGACTTAGCTTGGTGGATGTGATCGATGTTGTTACCGTTGCTGTTGATGCTGTCGTAAAGGACGTTGACTTCGTGATCGCCCGCTGGAGCAAGGAGGGGATGATTGAGGATGGGATGCGTTCCTACGAAAATGGGGTGAAGCAGGCGTGCTATCTTTGGGACTGTTGGTTTAGGAGCTATGCTTGGCTTGTCGATCGTCTCGTTGTCAATCATGTCTTGGATTACATTCTTCAAACGGAAACAATTCTCAGTGTCATGTCCCTTCCCCCTGTGGAATTCACAGTACGAGTCTTCGGGCCATGATAGTGGTTTCTTATCCTCAGGTGGTTCACTGGTGGGCTTGGGGAGATGCAGAATGTTTTTCTTTACGAGCTTTCCCAATGCCTTTGAGTAGGACATAAAGAGGGGGTCGAACCTTCGCCATTGTAGACGAACGCCCAACCGGTGATGACCTGGTCTGGCAGAGTGGGTTGTGCTAGGAAAAGCGGTTCTTGCGCCGCGCCTTGAGTTCTGGCGTTAAAGGGTTCAGCCGTTGTCGTGGTTCGAGAAGTATTGCCCTGGCGACCATGATCTGCAGTTTTGGCCAGTTTGTACTTGTGAATTTCATCTTCTAGGGGTCGGATCCTCTAAATGTGTCGGCGGACTCTTGGAGAATAGTCTAGCGTTTTTATCGGTTTCGATCTTCTGCATGGCGGCCAGATGTTCGAATAGGGCAGCGAGGTTGGCTATCTTGTGGTCAAGTAGCCTTACGTGTTCGGTGATCGTCATTAGCGGAGGAGGTGGTGGAAGGGCAGCTTCGTCACTTGCGAGGTTGAAACGGAAATTCATATTGTGTTTGCGAGCCGGGTGTTCAGGGTTTTTCAGTGAGTGGACCTGACAAAGTTTTTCAAACCTTTAGTGACTCTAAAAAGGAAGAAAAGACTCAACGAAAAATCGCATTAACAATAGAAGAAAAGCAAAGAAGTAAAAAAAAAGTGGGCGCATGACTCGACTCGTGTTTTTGGCTTAAAAGACACAGGAAGCTTTTGAGGTAGGGGCATGTTGACACGTCCCTAATCTCGAGGTAGGAAAATTTTATGATCATAATCCGATTAACCCAGTTTAGCGGTATGTTGCTAGGGGTTTATCATTACGATAAAAAGGATCAAACCGAAGTAGCGATAGGCTAGTCGATCTGAGGATGTTAAAATTGGGTAACAGGCGATCACTTGTTCGCCTTTTACGTGTGACTCAGGGAATTAAATCAAAATGACGATAGGTCACTTGATTCAAAAATTAAATCAACGGGTTCGCATCTGAACGAGCCCGCGTTTTTGGTTTTTTGAGGAAAAAAGATTAAATCGGGATGACTAAGGAGTCACTCGACTTAGAGCTAATTCTAATGTACTAAAGGTTAATTTCATTTAAAATCTCCGAAATGCATTGACATTTTCGGGTTTTTGCTCTATGAAATTTTTTTGCAATAAATGCATTATGACCATACGTCAGTCGCATAATTCATTTACGTTTTGAAAAAGATCTGGGATATAGTGATTATCCTAGATCGGTTTTAAATGCACTGGCATATTATTTATCAAACTCAGATGACTATAGGTCAAAGAGCCTAACGGCGTGTTTTTTTTTTTTTAAAAGTATGACCTTTTTGAAAAAAAAAAAAGTTTAAAAGTGAATTTTCAAAATGGACGTATTTTAAAAGTATAATGCCTAGGAAACGTTTTTGCATGCAATGGTTTTGAAAGACGACTATAGTGAGGGTACTATAGCTTCACACTTGTACATATAAACACAGGTTTTTGGTTTATAGGGTAAGGTTCCCTCCGGCCATTCCCGTAACGTTTTGGTAGGGGTACCCGCAAGACTACACACGTCTTAGGTGTGAATTCAAGACGGTTCCTAGAGCGTTCGAGTTTGACTGGTTACGATCGTTTGTACGGATGCCGTACTTGTAATCGTGGAGGGGTGAGAGAACAACGTGTCCAGAGTTATCTCACTTATGAAGCGAGCGTTACTAGGGGCCGTCCTCAAAGGGTGTGGTTATGAATCAGGAGGATTCGACTCAACGTACTTTTGCCCAAATATCGAAAGCGTAAATGTTTTCAAAGTTTCAAGCTTCACTTCTTTATGTTTTTAAAATAAAAGAAAAACTAGTTTTTTCAAAAATAATAAAAATCATGCTCGTCCCCAGCGGAGTCGCCAGCTGAAGGTACCGGGAAGATAACCTATCGACGCCCTGCGCGCGCCCGACCTCGCCCCGTGCGGGGGCGTGGGGTGCGGAATGCGCCTCGCAGGAAAAAGGGGCGAAGTTTTGTAAAAATGGGGGAGATCATTGCATGAATTTGTGACCCAAAAAGAAAAGTAGAAAATCCTTTTTGAAAATGTATTTTCGGAGTCGCCGCCAAATATTAAAGGAATTTGGAACCTATTCAACGCGTCTTGAAATACAAGACACGAGTGT
This sequence comes from Dianthus caryophyllus, assembly GCA_023091065.1. Taxonomy (NCBI): domain Eukaryota; kingdom Viridiplantae; phylum Streptophyta; class Magnoliopsida; order Caryophyllales; family Caryophyllaceae; genus Dianthus; species Dianthus caryophyllus. The sequence goes on along the minus strand of CM041527.1, from coordinate 14,811,855 downwards.
CTCAGATTTCAAGGTGCGTCGATACCTATCCGTCTGAGGTTTGAACCCAGAGAAGGGATTCGGAGTGAGGTTACTTTTCAAAAGTTTTGACAAAAATGTGTTTTGAAAACTGAAATCAAAAAGCCTACGTAAAAGTAGTCTCTACTAATTTGAAAATATTTATTTAATTTCGATATTTGGGCTAAAATGACGCTACGTACAAGTGCGAATATATATGACTCGATAAAATGCATAAATAATGTAAATTGTCAGAAATAATGACTTTACTATAGGAAATGTACGTTAAATAATAATTTATTGACCAAATTATTACCATAAACGTTATTTTCCGACCTCGTTTTTGACTCTTTAAGAATTTGTAAAAACCCTCAGTTTTGACATGCTAAAAGACTCTATGAAACGGTACAATTTAGTGTTGGATCCGTGATTCTAGTCGTTATTTAATGCATGAATGAGGACTTGCATAATTATAAAAGTGACGTCGGTTTGCTTTAGTGATAATGAGTCGTTATTTATGCGATATTGGCGGGGTTTAGACGGATTACGAATCCGAATTACTACAACCGTATTACGAATACGGCTTCACTAATGCCAATATCGGGTTGGGGTTAATGTAACCCCTTTGTCCGAGTCTCAAACGTCCCAAACGTAGGTAAAATGTTTACCTTTTGAAAATGGAAAGACGGTATTTTGAGTGGATTTTGTGAGTAGTGTATGTGTATTGAAAAAAAACCGATTGTTGAAATGAATGAAGTGGGTTGGTATTTATAGAGGTTGGCTGGTTTGAAGGTAAACAAAATATAAATCGCCTGTGTACAGGCGTTTTATATTTTGTTTGGGCTGGATTTTGTAAGAAAAAACAAAAAGGCGGCTGTGTGGGGAGGAATTTATAATCGCCTGTTAACAGGCGATTAGAAACTTAATCGCCTGTCAACAGGCGATTTCTATTTTGTTTTGGTGGGCTGTTTATGCCGCCTTTGGTTTTGGACGTGTGATTAGGTGATGATTATGTTTTATTTGGATATTTTGGGCCAAATTGGTTTTTGGCTCAATTTCGATTTTCGTGCTTTGGTTTTTGTCGTGTTTTTCGGTTTTGGCTCGAAATAAAATAATATTAGGTTATATTATTTTACGGTATTGTAGAGTCTAGTTTTGTGAAAATGTGACACGAGACGCACTTTGGCCCGTTTTGCGTGTTGTGTTAGTGTGCGTTTTGGGTCGTTTTTGTAAGTTTGGGCCGTTTTGTAGCTAGTTGGGCTGTTTTTGTGGCTTGGCTTAATAAGACGTTCCTGTGTTGTGCTTATAATGACTAAGAGTGACATTCATTTTTATGATTATGCAAGCTCAAATTAATACGTTAAGAATGACTAAATACGTTTTAGACACTTTTGTACCGTTTCGACTCTTTTAAAAGCATGCATGAAAGTCCTTTTCATCATCGGGTTTATTTTTTGGGGGGTACGGATACGGGTATCTACAGAAAGATAATTAATAGATTAATTATTGAATAATTACGAAGTATCAAATAATAATTGCAAGAGGTAAAAAAACAATTATGGTGATTCTAAAAATATGAGAAACTACAAATACTTACGTGTAACACTTGCTGAAGATGGTGTTCCAAACTCACTTGTCTCTTCCATAATCATAATCTTTAAGACACTAACCTTAATTAACTTGTGTAATTGTTGCCACTATGTTTAATTACGATAATTTAATCAAGGGTATGCAGTATGCACTAAGAAATATTGGTATGGAATTTTAATGGTGGTAAATTGATAAATATAATCGGATGAATGGGTTGTTATTTGTTAGGTTAATTAAGTGATGGGAAATTAATTGGGAATAGTGGAGAAGAATGTTTTTATTGTTAATAATTAATATGTTCGGGTTGATGGCTTGATGCATTCTAAACGTGGAGAAAGTGGGAGTATAACCCATTGATTTCTTGAATTTGTCAACTAGAGACTAAATATTTCATTTTAAAAAAACGTGATCAATAGATAATAATCGAATAGATTAGTTCATTTAGTTGTCAACTTGTTCATTTAGGACCGGTTCTTTTCCGCTAATTTTCAGCTCATTTCAGTTCAGTTCAGCTCACTTCAGTTCAGTGCAGTTCAGCTCCATTCAGTTTAGCTCCATTCAGTTTAGTTCAGTTTAGCTCCATTCAGTTTAGTTCAGTTCAATTCAGCTCACTTCAGTTCTGTTCAACTTTATGTTGGAGTAAGTGTCCTCCACAGATAGTGCGATTACTTAATAAACCTCAATTAAGGAATACAAGGGGATAATCCTGTATTATTGTCAATTGATTAACGTAAATCAATAACGGTTGGCTGACTAGAGTTTGACGTTATTGTCGTGAGACGGCGGTAATCAATTGATCCCTTTAAGTCACACCTATAGGAACGTACTCCAAAATTATAGAGCTAATTAATTGTATGAGATACGATTAGATTAGTAACTTGATAAATCGACTAACGGTTAGTCAGTGATTTAATTTAGAGAGAAATCGAGTTGTGAACTCGGATGATTGAATTTTATATCGATGAAATTATTTAAGGAGACGGGAATTAGTGATTAATCGTTAATTCACTAATTGTGTACTAATTGACTAATGAGATTAGTATTAGTGCAATTTTGATATGTATATAAGTGTACATATATATTAAAGGAGAGTTAAGAGTTTAATTGACAATTTATACTTTGTCATATTAGATGATTAAGTGATAAATTAAGTATTTGTGGGACAAATATTGAAAAACAAATAAGACCCAAAGGGCCCTATTTGGATCGTCCAAATGAGGGAAATAGAGGGAGATTCCCTTCTTATCTTATTTGTTTTGTCTTTAGCCTTTGTAAATGCATGCCATAAACATCATCATTACAAAGCAAGACAAGCATGCTAAACACAATGATAACTATTCAAGGGATTGTTCTTAACAAGAAAAGCATGCACAACACTCTCTCCTCTCTCCTTGTGGTGGCCGAAAATCAAGTGTAGTGTACACTTGTTTTAGTTCTTTTCTTTATAAGAATAAGGCTAGAAAAAGACACTAAGAGTGGGCATGCATTCTCTACTCTCTAACTCCTCCAACTTCTCTCTAAATACATTAGAAACTAGTTCTAATAAATAATATTTATATTACTAAGTGTTAGTAATAATAATATACATATTATCAAGTATCTATTAGTGATTTCTAGCTCAAAATCACTAGTAGATTTGGAGTTGTTCTTGGGTGCAACAAGAAGGAGGTTTCCTACTTTGGAAACTCGGGTTTTGGAGGATCATCCTAAACTAAAAGCTCAAGAAACAAATCGAGAAAGGAGTTCTCGTATTTGTGCCCATTTTATTCCTTAAGTGATCGAAGGTATAAATTTCTATAAACTTGATCCACAAAATAAATTGTAACTACATAGATCTTGCTCATCAAATTAGAGTAATTTGATTTACACTAATATTGGATTAGTGAAGGGTATGAGATCCCTACAAGTGGTATCAGAACCATGGCTTGTAGTTACAAATTTATTTTGTTATTTTTGGAGTTTTATATATTTATTGAGAATAAATATGATAAAATCCGATAATAGTGCTAAAAATGGTTTTAGCACGAAATTTTTATAGCATGAAAATTTTCTGGTCTCATGTTGTCACTGGTCAAATTTTGTAATTTTTGGAATTTGTTTGCTAATTAAAATGATTTTTATATAACACCGAGTCAAAAAGTGTATTTTTGGCTAAAATAATAACTATAAATAGTTATAGTTGGGATCTGGTCACGAAATTTTTACACAGTGAAATTTGATATTTATACTTTCTGCATGTAAAGTTTCAAAATCATATTTTTAGGTTTGAATATTTATTCATTTATTTGATTAAAATCGGTATAAAATGAATTTTAATGTCTAAAATAAAGTAAACATTGTTTTATGGACATGAAATTTATACCAATATTTTTATACATTAAACGGATGCTAAGGTATAAATTTGGGAGTTTTCCTCGCTGTTTTGGACGTTTTTTTGATTTTATGATTTAAAATCAATGAAATCGTATGTTATTTGTTCCAAAATTCATTCGTAAATTTTTCTGACCAAACTTTTCATTTTTGACATTATGGAAGTGTTCCAGAATATATAAAATTTTGCCAAAATAAAAATGGTTTTATTTTATATTATAATAAATTTTAATGCTTTATTCATAAAAAGTTATGATTAGAGTTAAAGTAATTAGCAAAATGACCACAATAATGAACTAAAATCACCATGAATTAGTGAATACTAATTTTGGGTGTTCTAAATCAGTTTAGAAGTTTTAGTTCATGCTTAAAAGGTGTTTTAAGGATTATTGATTAATATGAGAATAATCGATAAAATATGAGACCGTATTTTAACAATTTAATGCGATTATTGTTTAGGGCGATTTTGGCATGTTTTATTTATAAGCTTTTCATAATGCATGTTTGAATGAATGTTTATTTATGAATGAATGTTTATTCTTACTAGTATGGCCATAGTTTGTTATATTTTACCGATATTACCCGTAATGAAAGGGAATATCGTGTGGGTATGTAATTTGAATGCGATCTCGTATCGCCGGTTTGTAATTTTAATAGTTTATTTCATTTATAAATGTATAATAGGGTTGCTATGTATTCATTTGTAAATTTATACTTGTAACTATTTGTAATTCGAAGACCGGCGATGGATCGAGTTGGAGCCTTAGAAGTGTTCTAAAGCTTGCAAGGAGGAGACTTGAATGAAGTCTATATGAAGAGGGACCAAAGGAGTTGGTTTCGAATTTGTAACTCCTTGTAATTTTAATTACTTTTAGGTGGCCATACTAGGTTTATGCTTGTGTTGCTTGATGCTTGTTTGATTGCTTATTTTTTTTCGTACACATGCCAAAATCGCCATGCATGCTAGGATATCCCACTATGATTGTCATTTTAGGTCACGATTCTTAAATTAGTTCACTTATAAAAGAATTTTAATGACTAAAATTGACAAGATCACCCACATTATTTAAACAAATGAATTGAGATAAAGCCTTTCCAAATGTAGCAACTATGAACCCCATGTTCATGAGGACCTCCGCAACGTGGAACCTCGTTACCATGGGTAAGTAGTGGGAGGAAGTCCCATGCTAATTTGGTTTGGACTCAACCAAATAAGAGTTATTTGGGGCTAAAGGATGCATTTTAAAGAAAATCATCAACCAAGAGTTCTAGTGTAGAATTAGTCAAGTGTTGACTTATTGTTTTTATATAAAAGGAAACATGAGATGTCTAATTTTATATGAGAACGAGTCTTGGAATCATTTATATAATTTCGTGGGAGATCGTTATATAAATGGACATTTGTTTTAAAAAGAGTTTTTAGCAAATGTTATTAATGTACAATGAATGTTAATATATTTCCTCATATTTGTTGTAGAATTATTTATTTGAAATTGTAATGACAACATCAACTCCCGCACCTATTTTGGGTAAAAATTCATGGTTGAGAACCGTGATGGATAAGTGTATCCTAAAAGATGACGGTAGCAACTTTGTCGAATGGGATTCGACTATAAGTGGCGCCGATCAATCTGACAATGTGCTTAAGTACCTTACCGAACAACCTCCCAAAGAACCCAGACTTAGGGCCACCGCGGCGGCACGAGCCGCCTACGATGAGCACCTAAAGGTGGACAAAGACTTGAAAAATGTGTTGATTTGGTCAATGTCACCTACTCTCAAACTTCGCTTCGTTACTCACAAAAGTGCATATGAGATATTCATTAGAGTGACGACGATGTGCTTCAACCAAGAGAGCATCAAAGTGAATGAGATTGAGAGAAAAGATGTTCTTTCAATGAGATTGAAGAACATGAACATTGGGGTCAAAAAAGGGAAGGGAGCTAATAAAGCTCGGTTCAAGGAAGATAAGGGTAAGGGGAAGGCTATTGAGAATAGCAAGCCCAAACCCGGTCGTTGGAAGCGCAATTGTCCCAAATTCTTGAAGGAAAAGAAAGATGGATGTGCGACATCCAAAGATATTGTTCCTTCTAATCTTTATATGATTGACATAAATCATGCTTGCATTTCTACATGGGTATTGGATACCGGATGTGGATCTCACCTTTGCAATCACTTGCAAGGGATGAAAAACGTGCGAGCACTAACCAAGGGTGATGTAGATCTCCGCATGGGCAATGGAGCTAGAGTAGCCGCCGTTTCCGTGGGAACTTTTGTACTCGCTCTTGCTAGTGGTTTAGAGTTGTGTTTGAATAACTGTTATTTTGTACCAACTCTAAACAAAAAACATTATATCCGTTTCCGTACTTGATGCGGAAGGCTTTTGTTTCATGATTAAGAACAATCGGTGTACTTTTTCATTTAATGAAATGGTTTATGGGGAAGCCATTTCAATCGGAGGTATTTATGTTTTGAATGATGTCAATGATGTTTATCATATAGAGAACAAGAAGCTCAAAACAAATGAATCAAACAAATCCTACCTTTTGGCATTGTCGTTTAGGTCATATAAACGATAAACGCATAAAGAGACTTGTTGAGACCAATGTTCTCAAACCATTTGATTGCTAATCATATGGTACATGCGAGGCTTGCCTATTAGGTAAAATGACTCGTGCACCCTTTAGTGGTAAAGGGACACGAGCAAGTGAGGTTTTAAGACTCATACATACCGATGTGTGTGGTCCATTAAACATCACCGCTAGAGGAGGATATCATTACTTCATTACTTTTACCGATGACTTAAGTAGATATGGTTATGTCTACTTAATAAGGCATAAAAGTGATGCTTTTGAGAAATTTAAAGAATTTCAAAATGAAGTTGAGAACCAATTTGATAAGAAGATACAAGCACTACGATCGGATCGTGGTGGCGAATATCTAAGTAATGAGTTTTATTCACATCTTAAGAATTGTGGTATAGTATCACAATGGACTCCTTCGGGCACACCACAGTTGAATGGTGTTGCAGAAAGGAGAAACCGAACTTTATTAGACATGGTTCGGTCTATGATGAGTCAAAGTGAGCTTCCTGGATCGTTTTGGGGATTTGTGCTATTGTCTGCTGTTTTCTCACTAAATCGAAGTGCGACTAAAGCGGCCAACAAGACTCCATATGAGATATGGACGGGAAAGGTTCCCTATTTGTCATTCATGAGAATTTGGGGTTGTGAGGCATTCGTCAAGAATAAGTCTGACGATAAACTCGCACCAAGGTCTGACAAATGTCTTTTTGTAGGTTATCCTAAGGAAATGTGTGGTAATTACTTCTACAATCCTCACGAGAACAAAGTGTTTGTGGCTTGTGATGCTGTCTTTCTAGAAAATGGATACATTTCTAGAAGACAGAGTGGGAGAAAAAATTGAACTTGATGAAGTTCAAGAGCCACAAACCGAGGCGAAAAATGAGGAAACCGTTCCCTCGTCTTCTGAAACGGTTGTAATTCCTAGGAGGTCAGAAAGAATTAGTCATCAACCTGACCGTTACCTCGGTAACATCGAGGAGGAGGGTAAGGGTAATTTGTTGTTATTCGAAAACAACGAACCCTCAACCTACAAGGCGGCTATTATTAGTCCCAACTCCGAACAATGACTTGAGGCCATGAAATCCGAAATGGATTCTATGTACGAGAACCAAGTATGGGACTTGGTGGATTTACCTGAAGGAGTGAGACCCCTTCAGTGTAAATGGATCTTTAAAATCAAACTCGGCATAGATAAACATATAGATGTTTGCAAAGCAAGATTGGTGGCAAAGGGCTTTACACAAGTCCAAGGTATTCATTATGATGAAACCTTTGCAAATGGATGTAAAAACCGCCTTCTTGAATGGGATTCTAGAAGAGGAAGTGTATATGACACAACCTGAAGGTTTTGTAGATACACCCAACCCTAAGAAAGTATGCAAGCTTAAGAGATCCATTTATGGTCTTAAGCAAGCATCAAAGAGTTGGAATCATAGATTCGATCATGTTATTAAACAAAATGGTTTCGCTCGAAGTGCCGAGGAACCTTGTTTATACATGAAGTTTAGTGGGAGCAAGGTAACCTTCCTTGTTTTGTATGTGGATGACATACTACTAATTGGAAATGATGTTCCAAGTTTGAATTCGGTAAAGCTGGAATTGGAAAACCATTTCCAAATGAAGGACTTGGGAGAGGCACAACGCATCTTGGGTATCCGGATCTATAGAGATAGATCCAAGAGGATACTAGCATTGAGTCAAGAAACTTATATCGATAAGATTCTTGACAGGTTCAATATGAAAGACTCGAAGAGAGGCTTTCTTCCGATGAGTGTAGGAATAACATTGAAGAAATCTCAATGTCCTACGACTCCTGAGGAGATTGAACGCATGAAGATGATCCCTTATACTTCCGTTGTAGGATCAATCATGCATGCTATGATGTGCACTTGTCCCGATGTAGCTTTCGCCTTGAGCATGACGAGTCGGTATCAAGACAATCCCGGTGAGAGTCACTGGATAGCCGTAAAGAACATCCTTAAGTACTTAAGAAGAACTAAGGATTCGTTTCTAGTGTTTGGAGGAGAACTTGAGCTGCGTGTAAAGGGTTACACGGATGCAAGTTTCCAAACCGATGGGGATGATTTGAAATCCCAATCCGGCTATGTCTTTATGTTGAATGGGGGTGCTGTTTGTTGGAAGAGTTTCAAACAGAGTGTCACTGCGGATTCTACAACAGAAACTGAATATTTGGCAGCATCTGAAGCTGCCAAAGAAGCTGTATAGATTCGGCAATTCTTGAATGGACTAAAAGTAGTCCCTAGTGCCGTAGATCCGATCACTATTTATTGTGATAATAGTGGGGCTATTTTCCAAGCGAAGGAGCCCAAGTCTAGTAACAAGTCTAGACATGTTTTGAGGAAATACCACGTTATTAGAGATAATGTGGAAATAAAGGAAATTGATATTTGTATGGTTGGGACAGACGATAATATCGCTGATCCATTAACCAAGCCTCTTTCGAGGGCTAAGCATGACGCTCATACCGCCTCTATGGGGTTGAGGCGTATGCCTGATTTCCTTTAGCTTCTAAGATATGTAATGAATAATGTATTTTATTACATATATGAAAATAACATTAATTGTTTAGAGTATATTTACTCTTTTAAGTCATTTTGAATGCATACTTTGTTTATCCGAATAGTTGCGTGCCAACATTGAACATATTCAAGTGAACGGCGTAAACTAAGTATTTGGTCCTTAGTCTCTTAAAAGAGGTGACGTCTCGAAGAGACTATATTGCAAGTCGATCGATGGTGGGTTCAATACCTTGGAGTCATAGTGATGACTGGTCGTTTGCATAGACAGACTGTGAGACACTCTGTCGGACAGTGACGCTTATAGAATTCCTTTTCAATGAGATTGAAGCCTGGTCGTGGTGGAAATTTCTATAGTATTCCTTTGAGTCGATTCTTTGACTGGAAACTGATTGTCTGAGTCGGTGCAGTTTCCGAGTGACTTTCATTTTTATCCTAAGCTATGCCGTGAATGGGGGTTATAAGGGCATCTTTGGGGTCATGGTGATCTGCATTATACAGTACAATCGAGTGGAAGGGAAATGTCCACCCTCGTCAGGGTAAAACATCTTTGGGCCACTCGAGGAGTAGTCGCTGAAAATGCGCGGCCACGCTCGGTAAGAATCTACGGTAGATTCTCCGGTCAGACAGCTACTCTCCATATCGAGGAAACCACTCATGATATATATCTTTTGAATGCAAGTACGACCTGTAAGACACCTTGCATTGAGTGGGAGATGTGAAACGGACATGAGAATTGGTAACGCACAACTTGTCTCGGACAAGTGGGAGATTGTTGGAGTAAGTGTCCTCCACAAATAGTGCGATTACTTAATAAACCTCAATTAAGGAATACAAGGGGATAATCCTGTATTATTGTCAATTGATTAACGTAAATCAATAACGGTTGGCTGACTAGAGTTTGACGTTATTGTCGTGAGACGGCGGTAATCAATTGATCCCTTTAAGTCACACCTATAGGAACGTACTCCAAAATTATAGAGCTAATTAATTGTATGAGATACGATTAGATTAGTAACTTGATAAATCGACTAACGGTTAGTCAGTGATTTAATTTAGAGAGAAATCGAGTTGTGAACTCGGATGATTGAATTTTATATCGATGAAATTATTTAAGGAGACGGGAATTAGTGATTAATCGTTAATTCACTAATTGTGTACTAATTGACTAATGAGATTAGTATTAGTGCAATTTTGATATGTATATAAGTGTACATATATATTAAAGGAGAGTTAAGATTTTAATTGACAATTTATACTTTGTCATATTAGATGATTAAGTGATAAATTAAGTATTTGTGGGACAAATATTGAAAAACAAATAAGACCCAAAGGGCCCTATTTGGACCGTCCAAATGAGGGAAATAGAGGGAGATTCCCTTCTTATCTTATTTGTTTTGTCTTTAGCCTTTGTAAATGCATGCCATAAACATCATCATTACAAAGCAAGACAAGCATGCAAAACACAATGATAACAATTCAAGGGATTGTTCTTAACAAGAAAAGCATGCACAACACTCTCTCCTCTCTCCTTGTGGTGGCCGAAAATCAAGTGTAGTGTACACTTGTTTTAGTTCTTTTCTTTATAAGAATAAGGCTAGAAAAAGTCACTAAGAGTGGGCATGCATTCTCTACTCTCTAACTCCTCCAACTTCTCTCTAAATACATTAGAAACTAGTTCTAATAAATAATATTTATATTACTAAGTGTTAGTAATAATAATATACATATTATCAAGTATCTATTAGTGATTTCTAGCTCAAAATCACTAGTAGATTTGGAGTTGTTATTGGGTGCAACAAGAAGGAGGTTTCCTACTTTGGAAACTCGGGTTTTGGAGGATCATCCTAAACTAAAAGCTCAAGAAACAAATCGAGAAAGGAGTTCTCGTATTTGTGCCCATTTTATTCCTTAAGTGATCGAAGGTATAAATTTCTATAAACTTGATCCACAAAATAAATTGTAACTACATAGATCTTGCTCATCAAATTAGAGTAATTTGATTTACACTAATATTGGATTAGTGAAGGGTATGAGATCCATACACTTTATTCAATTCAGCACAACTATATTATTTAATTGAATTTCATTCATTTCAGTTCAGTTTAGCTTCATTCAATTGATTCGATTACATTGATTCAATTCAAATTTCATTTTGATTCAATTCATTTCAATTTCTAAAAAGTCAAAAAGAACATGTTCTTAGTCAACTTTAATCGGAGTACGGTCTTACTTTTTTTTTATTGGAACTGAATTTATAAGAGTGAGGTTGAACTTATTATTGTTGAGATTAATTTATAGATTCTAAATTAAACTTTTTTGTTTCAAAATTTGTGCTTGCTTAGGCTGAGCGCCAGAGCTAAATTTATAATGGTTGTAAATTTATAAGAGCAAAGCTGAGCTGAGCTGAAGCTGCAAAACTGGACTTATAAGAACCGAGTTGAACTTATATGGGGTGAAATTAAGCCGTAAAGAACATGGCATCATCATCCATCAAAAGTACGAATATGGTTACTTGATAATTCCAATTAAAAACTTAAAATCGTGGATAAAAAGGCTACAAAGACTATAGATAGGATGACTATAATGAAGGCCTTGTTTTTTCGGCTTAATGTCACTTTAGTTTGTTTCAATTCATGTCAACTATAATAAGTTGGTCTTCAGCTCACCTCGTAAATATTCGGCTTAACTCTAGCGAGACTAACTGAGCGGCTCAGCCCAAAAAGCACAAATGTACAAAGTGAGCTGGTTTATGTTCAAGACATCAAGGTTAGCAGAGATGAAAGCGAGTGTAATAGTATTTACTCGAAGTTGACTACTTGACCGGTTTATTCATTATATTCGTACTTTATCTAAGTTATACTGATATTATATTAAATGATAAAAAGTAATTTATCTAAGTTATACTGATATTATATTAGGTTTGATTCAAGATTAGATTAGATTCAATGCTAAGATGACCGCGCTTGATCAGAGCAATATTTATGATCATATTTATGAACCAAATCGTAGTAATTCCATTATTTATATTGACAAAACCATGCTTACAATTTGAGTTTTGTTAAATGTGGCTCATATTATACGATATATATTTTATTTAAATTATGGCTAAACTTGATTCAAAATATATTTATAATAAGATGATCAAATAAAATTTATGTTTTTCAAGTTTTAGTATTGGGGAAAATAAAACTTAAACTGATTTAACAGTAACAAATTACAATTGACCCGATGTAAACTGTTAGTAGACTTGATAACCAAATTACCCAACCTAATATTACCCGAAACCCGATCAGATATAACCATTTCATCTCGATACCCGAAACAAATTCTAACCCGAAATAAGTCGACCCAACCCGACTCGACCCAAATAAAGACAGAATTCGAATCAACCCGACACAACAATATCACCCGAACCAAAACCACTCGACTCGAACCCGAATCGACCCACCCGATTGCCACCTCTACAGATTGACCATGAAGAGAGTAGAACGTAGTTGGATGTACGAGCGTTTGGATGACAATAAGCGAGTGAAAATGGGATTTGCTAATGGTGTGGTCACATTTATCAAACATGCTAAACTTTTGCCGGATTTCAACAGTAATGGTGAAAAGATTAGGTGTCCATGTGTGAATTGTTGCAACTCAGAATGGTTGAATGAGTTCGATGTCAAAAGCCATTTGATTAAAAGAGGTTTTATGAAAAATTACTTCAGTTGGTTTTGTCACGGAGAGGATTTCCCCGTAGATGATAGACCTAGATACACGGTGGTTGATGATAATCCTTATCGAGAAATGATAAATGACGCTTTACGAGATAAAGTAGACACAATTTGTGAGAAAGCGTTGAATGCAAATGAAATAAACGAGGCCCCAAACCCTCAAGTGAAAGCTTTTTTTGACATGTTAAACAAGGCCGATGAACCTTTGTATGAAGGAAGTCCCACGTCAGTGTTGGAAGCTGCGTCTAGATTAGTCACGTTAAAGTGTGACCATAATCTGTCTCATAGGGTTGTTGACTCGATTAGTAGTTTGCTTGGAGACGCTTTCCCTAAAAATAACAAAATGACCAAAGATTTTTATGCTGTTAAAAAATTGCTAAAAGGTCTTCAATTACCCGTCGAGAAGATAGATGCATGTGATGAAGGGTGTATGTTGTTTTGGGAGGAAGACGAGAATTTAGATGCATGCCGAAAATGTGGTCTTCAAAGATGTAAACCAAACACAGATGAACGGGGAAAACCTGTGGCACAACAGTCGCTCCTCTACTTTCCACTTGGACCTCGTCTTCAAAGGTTGTATGCTACTAAACATATAGCCGAACAAATGCGATGGCATGCAGAGAACCCTCGAGTAGGTGGTACTATGGTTCATCCGGCTGACGGTGAGTCTTGGAAACATTTTGATGCTACATATCCCGACTTTAATTTGCACCATTTTCTCAATTCAGTAAACCCTATTCGACTTGGCCAGTAATGTTAACACCATACAATCTTCCTCCTTCACTTTGTTTGAAAAAACAATTCATTTTTCTTTCTTTAATTGTTCCCGGTCTAAAAAATCCAAAGGAAAATTTAGATGTATACCTCCAGCCGTTGGTGAAAGAATTAAAAGAGTTATGGGAAAATGAAGTATTTACCTACGATGTTTCGAGGAAAGAGAACTTCCAACTTAGAGCTGCACTTTTATGGACGATCAACGACTTTCCTGCGTATGGCATGCTCTCTGGTTGATCAACATCGGGAGGAAAGGCGTGTCCTTATTGTGGTGAGAGAAATAAGTGTTTTTGGCTTAAGAATAGTGGGAAGTGGAGTTGGTTCGATTGTCATAGGAAGTTTTTGAAAGCCGACCACCCGTATCGTAAGGATAGAAGTTTTTTGAAGAAAAAACCCGTAGAACTTGATGCCTGTCCAGACATGTTGTCCGGGGACGAAGTTTGGAAAACTGTTGAACCTTTACCCACTATTGTTGACTTAATTAAACTCTTTTTCCGTTAATTAAACCTTTTTTCATGAATTGAACCCTTTTTTCGTTAATTAAACTCTTTTTTCGTTCATTAAACCATTTTTAATTTAACCCTTTTTCCGTTAATTAAACCTTTTTCCGTTAATTCAATCTTTTTCTGTTAATTAAACCTTCTTTCCGTTAATTCAACCCTTTATCCATTTACTCATAACCCTAATTCTGTTAAGCGTGAATTCCAATAACCCTAATTGCAATAAATTTTTAGGCGCCGAAATTAAAAATTTACACCAATTTCTTGAAGCCAAAAATTCTTTATAAAGGACACTGGCACCACTAACCATAATTCACTCCAACTCCCATTATCATTCAAACCTAATTCATTTTATTTTTCTCCATCCATTCTCTTTGAAATCACTAATATTCCAAAATGACAACACCATCGATTCAAAACAGCAAAGCAAGCGATCTCCTACGCTACTTTATGAGGGAAATGATGAAAGAAGTCGGTTAATGACTATTTTGTTTTAGAAATAATTGTAGGTCGTTTTATTAATCACCATGTGCACTCCTTTGCGTTTAATAAGAATGTCTTTAATTTTTATTTTCAAATTCGTACTGTTAATGTTGTTATTTTAATTATTTCACATTCAACAAATTATTCACAAAAGAAGTCAAACGAAATTGGAGATACAGTAAACTGAAAAAAGAAAAAATGAAAACCCTAAATTAAATTAATTGCCATCGAAAATTCTCATGAAAAATTTAAGAAAAAGGGACGCTACATTAAATTAAACAAAAAAAAGCTATATAACTTTCAATTGTAGTAGTAAAAATCAATTAATAAGAATAATATACGACGCTTATAATATAAATACAAATGAAACTCTATTTAGAATGTGCTGATATGACTTGGTCCAGTGGACTTAACGTCATACGAAAGACTACCCAGCTGGCAAAAGTCACAAGTTCAATCCTCCGGGTAGTCTTTTTGCGTTTAACTTTTTTTTTGGCCGTAAAACAGTTCAAATTTTCTGAAAACTATATTTTTTCGATCAAACTAACTTGAATGATTCAGTTATTCCCAAAACTAAACTTTTTCGATCAAATCTAACTTAAAGGATCAAAACTATTTCTCTTATTCTAGAAAACGCCTAATTACATCAAAATTAAAGTTTACCTCATACTAATTTGATTATTATAAATTTAAAACATTAAAGTTATTTCAAAAAAATTTACAATGGATTCAAAGTAACATACAACACCAATTGAAATTCAAAACAACCCTAATTGAAATTGGACAATGAAATAATATCAAAATTTAAAATAACATATGAAATACTAAATAGAAAATTAATATTTTAATTTTTTTCAACTTTAATTCCAATAACAATAGCTTATTCTCCTTCTCCAAAGCAAGCGTTTTTTGACGAAGGTCTTCAATTTTTTCGGTCGTACTTGAGTTCCAATCATTCTCCCATCTGTAAACTCCACAGTCATTCATCGTCTTCCACATTGAACAACGGAAAAATTTCTTACCTTGATTAACATTGCTTTTTTTTTTTCACCGTCTCCAAAAGCGTAGGAATCCCATGACGACAAACCGAATTTGATGAAGAATATGACGATGAACTCATGGTGTAAGAATTTTTAATTAATTTGGAGAAGAAAAAGATTAAATCGAAATAATGAAATAAAGAAATAAGGAAAATAAAATAAATGGAGTAGAATATTTTTAATAAGTAAGTTGCATTGTAATCATAAATAAAAAAAAAAAAAATTAATTTCAAATTCAAACTCAAATTAAGCGGATTAAGAGGGAAATTTTAGGGAATTAAAATCTAAAAATGTATAATTACTTAATTAACCCCGCTGACATGTCGCGCTCCTATTGGTTGTGTACCAAATGGCTCAGTACATCTAATGTAACTGTAGCCTTTTTGAAAACGTATGCATCTAATAATTATACGTGAAACACAGCCACGTCAACGAAAAACAAAGGCGTAGGAAAAACATTGTAGTATAATAGCAGGAAGGAGAAACATCAATTGAAATGAACAGATTAGGGTTTCAAATGAATTTCATTAATTTTGATAATAGATGAGTAGGAAAATAGCATTTAAGTAATCATTCAAACACTAGCACAAAATTAAGCAAAAAAAAACGCAAAAAAACTGTTTTAAATAATAAATACTCTCGTTGTTTCAATGGCCGTTGCAAATAATAAAAAACAACGAAAAAAAATATACGAAACCGTTTTTTTAAATAAAAATGATGTTTCTCATAAATTTTAATATTTTCATTAAATATAACTGTTTTTTACTAAAAACCGTTATTTAAAACATCTTTAAATAACGGTTTTTTAAGTAAAACCGTTATATTTAATATTTTAAATAACGGTTTTATAAAAAAACCGTTGTTTATTATTAATTAAAAATAACGGTTTTATTGAAAAAAACCGTTATTTTTATTTATTAATATTAAAATTATGAATTGATATTAAATTTTTGAAAATGATTTTAAAAAACGGTTTTTATATTTAACCGTTATTTAAAGAAATATAAAAAAACGGTTTAATTTTTAAAAACCGTTATTTAAAGTTTTAATTTTTAAAAACCGTTAGTTTTTTTTTTTTTTTTATTTTTTTTTTTTTAGTAGAGATAGAGAGAGAAAGTGTTCAATTAGGGTTCGATGACGATATCAAAAACAAAAATGAATTTTCCCTCTTCTTCTTCGATCAGAATCAACTCAAAATCAAAACATCACCAAAAAATTTCTTCTTCTTGCAATCAATTTGATGCTCTTTCAATATCACGTCAGGAGGAGGCACCTGCTAGGGGTGTCGGATCTGGACCGTCGAGTACTGATACGGGCAGAGACAAGGCGATGCATGAAATTGTGGGTATTCCTCCATTAAACTTGGAGAAGCTTGTTGTTGATAGTGGCGTGGGTGTGAATGGTGACCCTCTGGAGACAATTTTGGAGGAGGAGTCGGAGATGATTAAGTTTACGACTGAGGATGTCAATGAGGAGCTAGCATATTGGCAAAATGCTGTGGTATGTTTCATATTGGGGGCAAATCCTCCATGGGAAGTGATAGAAGGCTTCATACGGCGGATTTGGAACCGGCATCAGGTGGATTCGATTTCCTTTCTACCTAATGGTGTGTTCTTAGTTCGATTTAAGTCTGTGGAGGCTAAAGGAGCTGTGTTATCACAAGGGCATTATCTCTTTGATAATAAACCATTAATAGTGAAGGAGTGGACGCCTGAATTGGATCTTGTTAAGCAAGAAGTTAAAACGGTTCCTGTTTGGGTGAAGTTGAAGGCTCTGCCTATTAAGTTTTGGGGTAAGGGAATTCCAAGGATTGCGGGGCTGATAGGTGAATATATTAAGTGTGATACAGCTACAGAAGGGAGAACGAGACTGGGTTATGCTAGAGTTCTAATTGAGGTGCCGTTTGGGGGGAAGTTATTGGAGACGGTAAAGTTTTTGGATGAAGCTGGTAAGGTCGTGGAAGTGGGAATTGAGTTTGAATGGAAACCAGTACTTTGTTCAGGATGTAAAGGGGTCGGGCACCTGGAGGCTGAATGTAGGAAAAGGAAGAATACGAGTGTGGGGACGAAACAGGTGGAGAAGAAATGGGTGCCGAGGCAGCAAACTCAGGCTGAAAGGGTAACTAAGGAGGTGGTCCATAAGCTTCCTGTTGTGGAGTCTCTTGTAACGCCGAGTGTGGTGCATTCTGGGTCTTCTTCTGTGATAGGGTTTTCTCCTGTACGTCCAATTATTCGAATGAGCAGGCAAGACCCAACAGATGGAGGATTTAGTCGGAGCAAATTTGGTCAGTTGTCTTTCTTAGACGTGTTGAATACTCCAGTGGTTCCCAAGGAAGGAATTGGGGTTAATGGTAGTGTGCCTCACCCTCGGGGTGAGGGATGAGTAGCTTCGGCTTTTGGAATGTTAGGGGACTGAATATACTCACCAAACAAAAGCATATTCAGTGGTTCTTACACCAGCAGCAAGTGGGGTTATTCGGTCTCCTTGAGACGAAGCTTAACAGCTTGTCTCAAAATACTATCAGTCATATAATTCCTAATGGTTGGTGTGTATCTACGAATAATAATTATCATAAAGGAGGACGGATTTGGGTGGTATGGAATCCTTTTATTTTTGATGTTACTTTTAAAGATTATTCGGCGCAATGTATTCATATGGAAATAAAGGATTTGCAGCATAGGCGACACTTTTCGCTTTCTTTTGTCTATGCTTTTAATGAGGTGGTAGGTAGAAGGCAGTTATGGAGTCAATTGTGCAGGTTGTCTAGAGAAGTTAAGGGGGCGTGGCTAGTTAGCGGTGACTTTAATTGTGTGTTGTCTCCCTCTGAGCGCTTGGGTGGTCGTAGTAGTGATGTTGAAATGGATGATTTCCATGCTTGTATTGGAGAGTGTGGTATTGCTGACATTAGAGCGGTTGGTGCGTATTTTACGTGGAATAACAAACAAGCTGTCGAGAGTCGGGTGTATAGTCGGCTGGATAGGGCAATGGGTAATCAAGAGTGGCTGAATAGCTATGGAGATATGGTTGCTCATTTTTTACCAGAGGGTTTATTTGATCATACGCCATGTGTGCTTAGAGAAGGAAGTTTCAACAGGAGTAGGAAGCCATTCAAATACTTTTCGATGTGGGGGAAGGCAGCTGATTTTGGTGACAGATTGAAGCTGTGGTGGCAAGCTTCGTGTGTAGGGTCGAAAATGTATGTTGTGGTTAGGAAGTTGAAGGTGTTGAAGCAACACTTGAAGCACTATAACAAGTGTCATTTTGCAGATATTGAGAACACTTATGGTTTGGCGTTGCGTAATTTGGAGCATATACAATCGAAGCTAGTAGATCAGCCTGTTAATGAGGAGTTGTTGAGCAAGGAAGAAGCTGCGGTAGCGGAGGTTAAACAATTGCAAGAGGCCTGTCGATTATTTCTTAGTCAAAAGGCTAAGGTGGCATGGATTAAGGATGGTGACCAGAATTCTAAATATTTTCACAATGTTATCAGAGGGCGTTTTCAGAGGAACCAAATTTTGGTGGTGAGCGATAATAATGGAAGGGTTTGTCGGGAACCGGAGCAGGTTCAAGAAGCTTTTTTGAAGTACTATAAAACTCTTCTAGGGACAAAGATAGACACTGAACCGGTTAATGCTGCAATTGTGCAGCAGGGGCCAACTTGTACTGAAGAGATGAAGGTGCTTTTGTTGAGGCCTGTGACGAAACTTGAGATACGTGATATTATTTTCTCAATTCCCGATGATAAATCACCGGGACCTGATGGGTATTCGAGTGCGTTTTTTAAGGATGCGTGGGGAGTTATTGGTGATGAAATATGCTCTGCTGTGTTGGATATGTATAATTCTGGAAGCCTACTGAAACAATTGAATGCGACAGCGCTGGTTCTTATTCCCAAGTGTGCTCGGCCTGAAAATGTGACACAGTTCAGACCTATCGCCTGCTGTAATGTACTATACAAGTGTTTGTCGAAACTGATTTGTAACCGCTTGAGTGATGTGTTACCTGATATAATTAGTAGGAATCAAGCTGGGTTCATCAAGGGACGGAGCATTATTGAGAATGTTCTAATTTGTCAAGATTTAGTCAGACTTTACTCGAGGAAATCGTGTTCGCCTCGTTGTATGCTTAAAATGGACCTTATGAAGGCTTATGACTCAGTGAGTTGGGATTTCGTGGCGGAATTACTGACGGCATTTGGCTTCCCTGCTCAATTTGGCTCTCTCATTATGACATGTATCTCTACGGCGTCCTATTCTCTGGTGTTAAATGGTGAAACTTTTGGCTTTTTCCCGGGGAAGCGGGGATTACGTCAAGGTGATTCGATGTCTCCACTGATATTTACGCTTTGTATGGAGTATTTCAGCAGGATTTTAAAGTGCGCTTCAGAGCGCATGAAGTTCAGCTATCATCCATTATGTAAAGCCCTAAAGCTAACTCATCTTATGTTCGCGGATGACTTGCTAGTATTTTCGAAAGGAGATGCGGCTTCGATTATGGTACTGTTACGATCCTTTGCTTCATTTTCGGCTGCTTCGGGTCTGAAAATGAGTGCTGCGAAAACAGAAATGTACTTTGACGGGCTTAAAGTCGTATGCCGTCAAAGTAAATTTATAATCACTTACTCGACTAACTACTAAAATAGCAATATAGTGAAAGTAAGGGTCGAACCCACAGAGAAGGACTAAGTTAATTAATGCGGCGTAGAATAATGTAGAGTAAAGTAACCAAATTAAAGGGGGGTTTTGATTGATTAATAAAATAACTACTAAAACATAAAAGCTAACTACTAAAACATAAAAGCAATAAACAGAATAATAAATCTAGAGCGAAATACTTGACACGAAACGAAATCCACGAACGATAAAATCACTGATCACTGAAAACAATTAATCTATTAATCCTGAGCACTTTATTGTGAAAGTCAATACAGTTCAATTATATCAACTAACGTATTCTCTCTTAAGTCAGTAACTAGGTCAAAACGGATGCCCTAAATTACCCTTTCTAAGACTAACCCAAATCACGCGATATCAAGTTCAAGTCAATAGAAGAATCAGCACGAGAATCAATAAAGATAACTAATACCAACAACGCAGTTGATACTCGAGTCACAAATTCAATTACTTTTATGATTAACTTACGACAAACTGAGTACGATAAATCAATCACAATTGCTACTGCGATTAGATTAATACAGCAAACTGAGCCAATAATCAAGTCTAGCATATGAATTAATAATAAACCCTAATTAGTTGATCAGTCTAATCAAGATTAAAATCAATAATTAAAACAAGCAATTGAATAATACTCAAGAGAAAGTAGAGAAATTGAAATCTCACAGATTAATTACCGCCGCTTCAATCGATCGTATCAAGTTTGATAATTTAGAAACTAGAAATTGAGAATACAAAAAAACAATATGAAAACTAGGTCTAAACTAAATAATAATGAATGTAGCAGTAAAAGTTGTGTAGTAGAAGTTCTCTAATAAAAAGAAAGCAACTATATATATAGGCTATTTCCTAAAACCTAACTAATTACAATAAAATAATTACAAGCCTTCTTATTTCCAAAAGCAGTTCTTTGACTTGGTCTTTATTCTTGCTCTTGAACTTCTTTATTCTTCACGTCCTCTTATTTCCCGAGTACAAGTGAATATTCGTCGCGGAAGCAGCAACAAACCGTCTTGATCAATAAAAGTATTATAAAAGTGACAATTAACAAATTATTCACCGCAATGCAAAATATATCAAAATAGCTACTAATTAAACCTCCAAGTGTCTCAAAATATATAAAACTGACTTCTAAACTCCTACTAATAACGCCTCATCAAATTCCCCCACACTTGAACCTTTACTCGTCCTCGAGTAAACTCAAAGGACGCCATAAAAATCAAACCAACACTAGCTCAAAAGCATGGGAACTCAAGACAATGCAAACTCAACATATCTCCCCAACTCCCTCTAATGGCTTAGAGATAGCCACTCATACACTCAACTCACATTCTAAGCAACAACTCACTAGATTTAGGACTAAAATCTCTCTCGACTCGACGACTATCAATATAAATATGATGACAAATGACGCTACGCCCCTTATCTCTCCAACCTAGCCCGGCTCACTTATGCTACAAATGTTCCCCAATGACAACAAGCAAATGTCACAAATACAACCCACACAAGCGAGCTCCTAAACACCTCTACTCCGTAAGAAAACTCAAACCCAATCGCAAGAGAGGTGCCAACAACTCCGTGCACCGCGATTTCTTCACACCGTAGCCTCTAACCTACCCTTCCGACCTTCTTTGTCACCCTTCTTATGTCGCCACGCCGAAAATTTGGAAGTATTAAATCATTTTTTTTTTTTTTCCTAAATCTCTCATTTTGCCTAGAGTGCCCGCCCTTGCGGGTTTCACTCTAGCTTATTTACCTCACTCTAACTCTCGTGGCACGCAACTCGTTTCTTCATTTTACTCGGAGCGCCCACCCTTGTGGGTTTCACTCCGCCCTCGGCCACAAATCCCAATTTTGCCTAGGCGCCCTTTCGGGTTTTCACCTAGCCGGGATTCACTTTATTCATATTTTTTTTATTTTTTTCTGTTTTTTTTTTTCTGTTTTTTTTTTTGAAATAAAAGATAGTACAAAATAAAAAATATACACATCACAATGGTTCACTCCCCCACACTTAATCGGCACATTGTCCTCAATGTGATGAATTGGGACACAAAATAATAGGGGCAAGCGTAGAGAAGCCGTCATCTTTCTTGTAGCGGCAAAATCATCACTCTCAAACTCACAAAAGTAACTCCCTCAACTCGAAGTCACCGTCGTCAGCAAGACGGTATCATCAACCAAAATCAAAGCTAGTAGAGGTAAACATCCAGCAAATCAGTAGTCACTCAATCACACAGGGACCGCAGCAACATGACGACATATGGTATTTTGACGACCAAAGTAGTCACCCTTATAACTCCCCTCATCTCAGTCAGCAAGTAGCAAACCGATAGGCACCTGCTGTGCCATACTATCACAAATTCACACTACACACAACTCCCTCGATAAGAAAAGACCCGTCATCAGCAAAGACGGTGACATAATTCAGAACCAAAACCAAACCAGCAAAACTCAGCTTCACTGTGCATTCGTTAACAACCCTCACTCTATAGGACCAGCACCATAACGACATAAGAGATTGCACTCGACAACCCAACTGCACTACGACTCTCCCTCAAATAGCAGTAAAGCAATCCAGAAGTACCCCCGATGGTGTAACATTGCACAGAAAATGCATTCAAGGGTAGTGACACTGTAACAGCAACAAAATTAGTTGCACATCCATACCAACAAGCAAGACGGAATAGCATACCAGCATCAGATTGAACACTGTACGTAGTCGCACCACAAATTTGCTGAATCAGCTCATAACCGTCAACAGAGAAGACGGAATTACCATGATAACATTAACAAGAGCAGAAACAGCAACAATGAAAGTTGCGCAGACCCACCAACTGATCAGTTTGACCGAAAACGGCAACAATCCCCATGTCAGCAGCAGTAAAACACGACCCAAAACAAACCAAATTCGAGCAATGGAGTGGGGAAAAACGCAGTAGCCACGACTTTAGGCCAAACACACACCAAAACCGAGTGAAATCTGACTTACCAGGCAATATCGAGGATGTAAACTCGCGTCGAAATTCGTGGACTGCACCTAGAAGCCGGAATTCGACCCAATCACAGCAACGAGTGGGTTCGGTATCAAATAAAACGTAGTATCTCCCAGTGAAGACCGAAAACCCACAAAAACAGAGTGAAAATCGACCCACCAATCGACATTAAGGAAGGAGACGGACGAGTACTCACTTGAAACGAAATTAGAGCCCCAAAATCGACCCAATTACACCTCCAATAGGACAGCAAAGTTTGTGAACGAGAAACCCCCAAAAATCTGAAATTAGGGTTTCTGTGGGATGAATAGCGGTGGTGACAGTGCTCCGGCGGGGTACTGACGGCGTCGGTCGCCGGCAGAGAGAAGGGCGCCGGAAGTCGAGGGCGGTGGTGGCGTGCTGCTGCTGTCTCGTCCTTCTCCTTCGTTCCTTGCTCTTCTCTCTCTCTCTCTCTTTTTTTTTTTTTTTTTTTTTTTTAAGTTGAATGAAGAACACAGTAAAGGGAAAGCAAATAAGGGCGGTGGTGTGGTCCGCTCCTTGCCCGCGCGCGGCTCGCCAACAGCCCGCGTAAAAGTCACTGACATCAACTCGCTCGTTTTTTTTTTTTTTTTTTTTTGAAAATATAGTCTAAGTACAACTGTACAAGGGTGTTCGGGTCTTCACTTTTACGCTCAAATTTCCTGAAACATATCAACAAACCGTCACGAGCACCCATTTAAGAAAGAAAAACTCAACTAAAAAGGTACAATAAAACAGTAATTCAAGGGTTGCCTCCCCGATAGCGCTTTTGTTTAACGTCGTTTGCTCGACGCCTTTTTCAAACTTCAGAATTCAAGTGTCATGGCACGAGCGGAGCAAGTCAATGCTCGCAATAACCTGTCAAACATGCTAGCAAATTCACCGTAAAACTGATAATAGTAAATAAAAATCAAATTATAGCACGCATTATCATATATATTACTAGCACATGACACATATCTCTCCGCACACCCGACCATTTGCTCTACTCCACGACATGGCTCTTTATACAATGAATAATACGCAAGAGAGATGAGGTGATAGAATAAAAACATCGAAACTCTACACTAAGACACAAAAATTAAACTATTGCCTTCCCCGGCAACGGCGCCAAATTTGACGGGCTTAAAGTCGTATGCCGTCAAAGTAAATTTATAATCACTTACTCGACTAACTACTAAAATAGCAATATAGTGAAAGTAAGGGTCGAACCCACAGAGAAGGACTAAGTTAATTAATGCGGCGTAGAATAATGTAGAGTAAAGTAACCAAATTAAAGGGGGGTTTTGATTGATTAATAAAATAACTACTAAAACATAAAAGCTAACTACTAAAACATAAAAGCAATAAACAGAATAATAAATCTAGAGCGAAATACTTGACACGAAACGAAATCCACGAACGATAAAATCACTGATCACTAAAAACAATTAATCTATTAATCCTGAGCACTTTATTGTGAAAGTCAATACAGTTCAATTATATCAACTAACGTATTCTCTCTTAAGTCAGTAACTAGGTCAAAACGGATGCCCTAAATTACCCTTTCTAAGACTAACCCAAATCACGCGATATCAAGTTCAAGTCAATAGAAGAATCAGCACGAGAATCAATAAAGATAACTAATACCAACAACGCAGTTGATACTCGAGTCACAAATTCAATTACTTTTATGATTAACTTACGACAAACTGAGTACGATAAATCAATCACAATTGCTACTGCGATTAGATTAATACAGCAAACTGAGCCAATAATCAAGTCTAGCATATGAATTAATAATAAACCCTAATTAGTTGATCAGTCTAATCAAGATTAAAATCAATAATTAAAACAAGCAATTGAATAATACTCAAGAGAAAGTAGAGAAATTGAAATCTCACAGATTAATTACCGCCGCTTCAATCGATCGTATCAAGTTTGATAATTTAGAAACTAGAAATTGAGAATACAAAAAAACAATATGAAAACTAGGTCTAAACTAAATAATAATGAATGTAGCAGTAAAAGTTGTGTAGTAGAAGTTCTCTAATAAAAAGAAAGCAACTATATATATAGGCTATTTCCTAAAACCTAACTAATTACAATAAAATAATTACAAGCCTTCTTATTTCCAAAAGCAGTTCTTTGACTTGGTCTTTATTCTTGCTCTTGAACTTCTTTATTCTTCACGTCCTCTTATTTCCCGAGTACAAGTGAATATTCGTCGCGGAAGCAGCAACAAACCGTCTTGATCAATAAAAGTATTATAAAAGTGACAATTAACAAATTATTCACCGCAATGCAAAATATATCAAAATAGCTACTAATTAAACCTCCAAGTGTCTCAAAATATATAAAACTGACTTCTAAACTCCTACTAATAACGCCTCATCATACTTCAACGGGGTGAACCAGGAAGTTAAGTGTGACATCCTCTCAGTCTCGGGTGTCAAGGAAGGTACGCTGCCTTTTCGGTATTTAGGGGTGCCTATAACTTCGGGACGGTTGCGCAAACAAGATTGTAGCGTACTCATTGATAAAATTGTGGCGCGGATTCGGAGCTTAGGCGCCAGAAAGCTCTCCTATGCTGGCAGGTTAGTGATTGTACGTGCTGTACTTTCTACGCTTCATAATTATTGGGCTATGATGTTCGTTTTACCAAAGGGAGTATTGAATAGAATAAATACAATTTGTCGGAACTTCCTTTGGGATGGCGAGGTTGAAGGACATCGTGTTCCTCCTGTTGCGTGGACTAGGGTGTGTAAGCCGAAGAAGGAAGGAGGACTGGGTATTATTGATAGTGTCTTGTGGAATACGGCTGCGGTTGGCAAGCTAGTATGGTGGATTGCGACTAAAGCTGATCGGTTGTGGGTTATGTGGGTTAATCATGTGTATATGAAATCGAACCCTTGGCAAACGTATCAACCGGCTGCTGATTCGTGTTGGTACTGGAAGAAAATTTGTCATGTTAAAGATTTACTTTTGAGTGGGTTCAATGGTGAGACGTGGATGGATCGAGAAGGTGGCTATTCTATTAAGAAAGGTTATAAGTGGCTAGCAGGTAGAGGTGTGCAAGTACCGTGGTTCAAAATGATTTGGGGCCCGATGTTGATTCCGAAATACTCATATATTGGGTGGCTAATTCAGTCGAGAGCTTTGGTGTTGAAAGACAAACTATACAATTTTGGTGTATGTGTGGATAATGTCTGTTCTATATGCGCGTTACAGGTCGAGACACATGATCACCTATTCGTGCATTGTGTTTACTGTCAAAGAATCGTTAGAGGTGTTTTCCATTGGCTTGGAGTGGACCTGGGAGAGGATGACTGGTTGAATACACTATTGAAGCGTCGATGGCATCGGATGAAGAAATATGTGGTCAATTTAGCTATCCTAACGTGTTGGTATGCAATTTGGTTAAATAGGAATCGAGTACGTTTTGATTTTTGTGTTGTACTTCCTAGTGTGGTCATTCGTGATGTTAAGCTGCATGTTAAAAATAGGTTGAGTGTAATGGATAATAGTCGATGGAGTCGTAGAGAATTAGAATGGTGGTCTGAACGATGATGTAATTGATCTTATTGGAATTAATGGAATCTTACATTTCTAGCAAAAAAAAAAAGTTTTATTTTTAGTAAAATATAAATTTATATTTAATTATGAAAACAATTTTAGCAACGGTTTTTTATGATTAAACCGTTATTTTTGTTTGTTATTTTTTAAAACGGTTAAACTCAAAAAACCGTTATATTTGTTTTTTTTATAGTATTCGAAATTGATAATTTCCCGTCCAAACGACGATACAAAATATTATTGCTGCACAAAACACAATCCACAACATACAATATATCCACAACAATACATTCTCATTAAGCCAAATTTTCAACAAAACTCAATCTACAACATACAACATACACCATGCACAATAAAAAAAACGATTTCTACAATATATTATTACTTACAATAGCTCATTAAGCCAAGTCTTCATTGGGATGATCAAACACAAATTTTGCCCATAAATCCCGAATTTCGTCAATTTCATAATTCGTGTATGTTTTTGCGTTTTTCCTAGTAACCATGTAAAAAAAAAAAATAAAAAAAAAAAAACATATATAAGGGATTATACGTACATAAAGCAATGATAATAAAAATGGATAATTTTGAGCTTAAAGTTAAAAATGCAACTTAACACTTACCTTTGGTGTCATCTTTGCCGCTCTATTACGGGTTATCATCTCATACATAAACCGACAAACATAATATCCACATTGTACGTCATCGGGTTGGAGATGAACCTAAAATATTAACGTGGTAACAAACATTCAATAAAATTATTTAAGTTATAAATAAAATACTTGACACTTTATATATATATATTATTTATGATATGATTATAATTAACATACCCCGCTCACGGTTATAAATGTAGGGCTAGTAGCGGTTTCCATGACTTGCTCCAATGGATCAAGAGACCTTTTCTTGGCAAAAGCACTAAAAAAATTACAAATATTAGTTGATTATGAGTAAACAATGTCGATAAAATAGAAATATACTTTAATAAAGTCATTTACTACAAAGAATGTGATTTAAATTAACTTACAGAGTCACCAAATCTTTAAATATTTTTTACGGCTCTCCACCACATGAATCTAGCCAATACACTTTTTTCGACTCGGCACAAAATGTCGTCAATACCCAATGTCTCCTACACATACAACACATATATAAGAAATAAACTCAATAGTATCGCCAATCATCATGAACTTTTAATTCTAATAATAGGATCATATATACGTACCCGTTTTCATTATAAGGGGCGAAAATTATTTTCCTGCTTTTCATCAGGTTTTGGGCTATGTGATTGACTCGGTCTTTTTCTTCGACACCGCCAATATGCATTGACAACATGTACGGGCTTATAAAACCAAAGTTGTGGGAAGGAATGTCAGAATGTTCTTTGATGTACTCAACTAAGTACCTACACGTACAGCAAACAAAAAATAAAACATTTATATAATAATAACGTACATAACAAAATAAATGTAATTTTTGAAATAAAACTAATTAATCAAATAACTCACTTGATCCAAATGATCACATGTTGAGCATCAATTTTTTCAAGGCCAGCCCAACCGAGTAGTAAGGAGGAATTCATAAATGAAATCAGTTCATCTCCTGTGACTTCTCCAGGGAGAGTAATCTGAATAATACTATCATTCTGAAAGCGAGTGCACCCTTCTCCATACAATCTTGTCAGTGTTTGGGCTCTACTCACCTTTTCCATAAATTCAGCTGTAGTATATTCAGGGGGTAATAATACCCTCGCCTGCTGACTCGATTTGGGCGCAACATTAACGTTCGAGGTACTCGCAACGTCCTACGAAAAACAATATAATCGTCAATAACAAATACAACGTGGAGTCAAAACAAAGGAATTAAATTAACTATATATATAATTAAGCTAAAGTAGTAACTATAATATAAACCTTATCATCAAAAAGTATCTTCGCTACGTTCTTTGAGGATGAATCTTCATTCGTTCCAATAATGTCTGATTGACTCACCTGCAAAAATGTATTAATTATGTCGATAATATTAAATATGATACTAATTTATTATGTCATTAAAGTGATAGTAAAAATACCTAGATACTTTGTTTGTCCATGCTTGTAGGACGTTGGACTTGCATGTCATTCGTCAACCCCCTCTCATTTACATTATTTTCCTATAACAATAGGACACAATTTTCATACATTAACAAGATAAGGTTCAATATATAATAAAAAAAAACAAATATTAATTTGGAGTCAATAAAATAGATTACCTTGTCACCGTTATTCTTAAGCCTCCCCAATTTAATAGGCGCAACAAGAGTCTCAGGCCACTGGACAAAGGAACCTACGACATCCTTTACCGTGACCAAGTCATCGTTAACCGGGACCGGTAACTGAACATCTCCAAAGTTATTTAAAACCTTCTTGATCGTCACTTTTAAGTGATTATCTAGGAGAGCTCTGCCGTGAACAGTCACTGTCTCAACAGTGTCCCGGTAGTACGCATATGCGACCGCAACCTTATTCTTACGAACATTAGGCGGTACTGGCAGGTTTGGGTGATTGAGTACACAAATGTAGCTATCTCCTCCCTACATTTTTAAACATTAATTATTTACAATTACATAAAATATAACTGAAAATTATATAGTAAATACAGACATTAATTTTTTAACATTATAACGCTACCGTGCCAAAGATCGGTATAGTCTGTGTCGGCGTTTCGAATTCCCCCTTACGGGGCCGATCTTCATTTACCTTCATCCAAATTCCATACCAATTATAATCAACACTCCATATAAATTTAATAATCAATAAATATATCCAAATCAATAATAATAATTTTATTGAACTTAGTTAATTTAAGTTATTAAATTTAGAAATTTACCTCATCATTTTTATCGACCCCGTCTTCTTCTTGTTGTTGCCCGGAATTTGTCTTGCCGCCCTTAATTTTATTTATTTATTCAATAGATACGTGTGTTAGTTTAGTTAATTACGTATAAATAACACTTTATTAATACATAAATAATATATATCCAATAAAAATATAACTAATTTAAGTTATTTAATTACCTCATCGTCACCGTCTTCTTGTTCCTTAGACGTCGTGCGATCGTCCGCCGTTTTCTCGTCACCGGCAAGTTGATCAATCACTTTAAATTCATCGGCATTCAGGGTACCACCTTTGGCCAATTTCTGAATCATCTTGGCCATCATTTTCACCTGCAACAAATATAAGAAACATTTTAAATACAATATATTCAATAATATATATAGATAGTCGTCGTCATCATTTAAATTAAGTAGCTAGGAACTAACAATTTAATTAGATAGTTTACCGTATCATCATTACTCCTACTTGTTTTTGGTTTTTTGGCAGCTCTCTCGAAAACCTTGGTTACTCCAACATGACTTGGCATGCCTAACAAACGACCTTGGTGCTCAGGTCGTTCAATTGCCTCGGCTAGAATGTCCTTTCGACCTTCAGGTTTCCATGACCCTTCTTTGACCTTGTCGACAACTTTATCCTATTGATAGAAAAAATACGACATTCAAATATTATAATTTAACATGATGATAATTAAAAAATTTAATAAATAATGACTAAGGTGTGAATAAAAGAGTAGTACGTACAATGGACTCTACCACCCTTTGAGTTGGTTCAGCTAATTTTCCGAATTTTGGGGTGTGACCTAGTTTCCATATTTCATGTCGATTCAATATTATGCCCTCTTCATCCAATATTGCCTACACATTCACAGAAAAAAGAACAAGTAAGTTTATTATATAATAATTGTATAAATTAAAGCTAAGGTCGCTTTACAAAATAAATTTATAAAGAAGATATATATAACTTTGTATATATATAAATATATATAAGTCTTACATGTTCCTCGGCGAGCTCCAAAAAACCTCTGCGGCCGGTTTTTTGATGATGTTGTTTATTCGCAATGTTTCTTTTGTTCCACTCACTCAAGGCCTTGAAATTATCAGATCAAAACATATATAATAAATATATATATATTGACTCTTGTTAATATTTTGTGAAACTGTTGTTCTTTGTGAAATACAGTTTCATTTACAAAGAACAACAGTTTCACAAAATATTAACAACAGTTTCGCCAGCGTAGTGAGCGTACCAATATTTGTCAACTTAATTGAACTTGTTTATATATATATATATATATATATATATATATATATATATATATATATATATATATAGAAAATGGTTCATTACACCCTTATAAAAATCACTTTTTGAAAATTACACCCTTGTATAATTTTTTTTGAAACTTACATGCAAAATTTTACTTTTCTTCTAAAATTGCTCCAAAATGAAATTTTAATAGTATTTTAATGTTCTTTTTTTTCGATTATTTGCTTATATTTGAATAATTAAATCAATATTAATCAACGGCTTGTGTAATAAAATAATTTAATCGATCCAAAAGAGTGTTTTAGTTCATCGAAAACCTCATTTTGGGGTAATTTTAGAAGAAAAGTGAAATACTGTATGTAAGTTTCAAAAAAAATTATACAAGGGTGTAATTTTTAAAAAGTGATTTTTATAAGGGTGTAATGAACAATTTTCTCCTACATCTATATATATATATATATATATATATATATATATATATATATATATATATATATAGGGGCGGGATCCCATGAGACCCCCCAACTCAATGAGACCCGTGAGACCCATCTCTCAACTGTTAGATTAAAACTCAATCTAACGATGTAAACAAAACACACGCTCAAACAAAACAAACGCTGAAAGAAAAAGTCCCTCTTTTAGTCTTCTCTCTTCTCTTTCTTGTCTCATCAATTCCCTGAAATAACCCCAAATTAAATCCTAAAAATTAAATCTCAAAAATTAAAACTAGGCGTAACAAATCAATGTCGAAGATACATAATTTCATCATGAAAAACTATGATTCAAGCGTAATTTTTGCAAGGTAAGAAATTTAAAGATTTCTCATTTCAGTAATTTAGAGTTACTACTATTATAAAAAAAAAAAAAAAAAAAAAAGTTATAATTTATGCACGTATAATAAACAACACATTTTTAATTTTTATTTTCATGTAGATCTTCGAATGCAAAGTCGATTTTGAATGAAGAAATTACACCAATTGTGAATGAAGAAATCATCAGCCCTTTAATTGAGGATTTGATGCAAATTGGATGTCAATTCTAATTCATTTGTATCCACACATTCAGGTATGAAATTAATATACATTACAATCATATCTTTTGCGTCTATTATTCAAGTAGTTTTCAAGTAGCTTGATTTTAATCAGTACAGGGTATACTCTGTAGATACGTTTTTTAATTTTTATTTTCATGTAGATCTTCGAATGTAATTGCAATTTTGAATGAAGAAATTACACCCATTGTACTTGAAGAAATCAGCACCCCTGCAACTGAAGATTTAATGTAGATAGACAATCTCAATACAACTGTATCAACACATTCAGGTACATAATACTTACTGTGTAGATACATTTAATTCACAAAAAGATACAATTTTAGCTGATTTTTTAAGATACAAAATCAGTCTGTAGATACACAATCAATACTCTGTAGATACATTTAATTCACCAACAGATACAATTTTAGCTGATAATGTAAGATACAGAATTAGAAATTTGTTGATACACAATCAATACTCTGTAGATACATTTAATTCACCAACAGATACAATTTTGTCTTATTATGTAAGATACAAAATCAGTAATCTATAGATACACAGTCAATACTCTGTAGATACATTTGATACAACAACAGATACAGTTTTGGCTGATTATGTAAGATATAGAATCAGTACTCTGTCGATATATAATCAACACTCTGTAGGTACATTTATTTCACCGACAGATACAATTTTAGCTAATCATGTAAATTTTTTCTTATTTCAGGAAATGAAGGAACCCCGACCCCATTATTGCATTGGAGAGTGCCGAAAGAATTCTAGTTTGCTCACCAAGTCTTAAACCAAAATTGGGTATTATATTCAACGACTTGCAAGATGGAATTGCATTTTATGAGAGATATGCAGAAGCAGTTGGTTTCAAACCTAGGCTAAGTTCACAAAGGACGAGACAAGGTTTAATTAAGTCAAAACATTGTTTATGTAACTAATGCACTCTTTTGCAAACGATATTTAGGGTGATATACGTTGTTACAGACAATTAAGGTGGTATGGAATTAAATACATTTAAGTTTTAGCTGAGATTACTCTAATTTGTGGTGGATGTTTATTTAGAAAAGAAACGCTTCACAGGAAATAATATGTGGTCTACAACTTGGTTGGATACAATTTCATCAAGAAGCAGATACACTGTTTATATCATTAGATACATTTTTATTGAGAAATAGATACATTGCTTTATAAGCTTGAGATATATTATTGTTGAGTTACAGGTACACTGTTTTAAAGCATTGGATACATTGAGAAATATATACGGAGTATGTTATCTTGAACATTGGATACATATTTATTTAGAAATAGATGTGTTGTCTTTAAGCATTGGATACATTGTTTCTTATTTACAAATCCCTAGTAAGGAAATGTAAACATCTCTATGTGATGACAACCATCGGCTTCAACATTATCTGGAATGCCTCATCTGCAACTTCGACATTTTCTTTCACTTGTTGTTTGCTATGCAGGTTTTTTTCCCTTGGAAGTCTTACAAGTGCTTTTCATTTCACATCTATGACAATTTTAGAAAGAAAATGAAAAATGAACGATACACTGGTTAGTACTAAAATATACACACACAAAAAAAGGCAATTATCGGAATAACAACGATACATCAAAGATTAACCGGAAAAATGAACCTTGAAATGCAGAAAACCCCTTCTATTTAAATAAATTTACATAATAAAAAATATAGAAAAATTTAGCAATCAAGATTATAAAAAATGTGCAACAATCAAAAGAGAGTAAATGTTTTCCATTCATCCTTATGCAGTTTACTTTAGTTATGCATTATTTTAAAATTTATCATGAATACATCCTCTCGCTTAGGATTCCACATTGTCTTGCACATGCTAAATAGTAATTTGGATTGATTTAGTGCAAATCATTGTTACAAGATGCATATTATCTCAACATTTATCTTCAAAATCAATCAATTCAACAAAAGCCTCAGATCCTCAGAATTGTAGAAGGAGAAAAATAGATCATAAATCAATATAACAAAAGAACAACAACAAAGAAAGCTTCAAAATTAAGAAATTTGTTCTCATTATAACATCTGTCAATTCAACAGCAAATAATCTCACATTAACAGAATTGGATCAAAAGAAATTTAATAACAAAAGAAAAAAAATAACAAAAGAACATCACAAGAAAAAAAATATATATCACAATAGTAAATTGAAATGTAAAAGAGAACTGAAATTGACCAAAAATAGAGTGAAGTTGAAAGAATGACAAAAAAACAGTTGGATAATTGCAGAAAATAAATGAAATTGTAGAAAACATACCTCGATTGAGTAGGAAATCGTATATATAAAAGAAAATTAGAGTTTGATATAAACAAGTTGACCAATATTGAAAGAAATTAGGACTTGAGATTAGGAGGTGTGTGCAGATGAATGAAACTTTTGGCAAGAATGAAGTCTTTTATTTGGTTAATGTCATTCGTTGGATTTAGTTTGAATCTGACGGCTGATAAGAGGGTCTCACGGGTCTCATTGAGTTTGGGGGTCTCACAGGATCCTAAATATATATAGGGGTGGGATCCCATGAGACCCACCAACTCAATGAGACCCTTGAGACCCCCCTTCCATCCGTTAGATTAATAGAAAGATCTAGGGCTGGAAACAAAACACACACACACACAAACCAAAAACACGTGCAAAACACACGCATGCACATCCTCCTCCCTTTCTTCTTCCCTGCTTCATCACTTTCCCTAAAAACACCCAAAAAAAACCCCTAAAAATTGAAAATTAAAACTTAAATCTCATAAATTAAAACATGAGTTGCAAAACAAAGTCGTAAATACATCAATTCGTCATGGAAATTTGTGATTCAAGCGTAATTTCTGCTGGGTAAGAAATTTTCATTTTTTTTCAGTAATTTCGTTAATTTTCACTAATTTTTAGTAATTTTCGTTAGTTTCTTTTGTGATTCAAGCGTAATTTATCATGGAGAACGTCCGTTTGTGATTAAATATGCGTTTTTGAATTATTCTGTAGTTTTTCTTTTGAAGTGTTTGATAAGAAACAGTAATTTCGTTAATTTTTAATTGGGATTGACAACGTAATGAAAATTGTTGAATTTATGCACGAATAATAAAGTACGCTTTTTAATATTTATTTTCATGTAGATCTTCGAATGCAATTGCACCCATTGTACATGAAAAAATCATCTCCCCTGCAACTGAAAATCTAATGCAGATAGACGTTGTCAATCCCAATACAACTGTCTTAACACATTCAGGTACATAATACTTACTCTGTAGATACATTTAATTCCTCAAAAGATACAATTTTTGCTGATTATGTAAGATACAGAATCACTACTCTGTAGATACACAATCAATACTTTGTAGATACATTTAATCCCCAACAGATACAATTTTAGCTTATTATTTAAAATGTTTTTGTAGGCTTGGGTTTTCATTTATTTTTAGAGTGTATTCGCATATGGTTGACAAGATACACAATCAATTAGATACATTTAATACAACAAAAGATACAATTTTTGCTGATTATGTAAGATACACAATAAGTACTCTGCAGATACACAATCAATACTCTGTAGGTACATTTATTTCACCAATAGATACAATTGTGGCTTATTATGTAAGATACAGAATCACTACTCTGTAGATATACAATTAATACTCTGTAGATACATTGAATTAACCAAAAGATACAAATTTGGCTTATTATGTAAGATATAGAATGAGTACCCTGTAAATACAAAATGAATACTCTGTAGATACATAATCAATACTTTTTAGATACATTTAATTAACCAATAGATACAATTTTAGCCGATGTTGTAAAAAACGCTATGATTAGGTATAGTAAAGGCTATTAGCTCAACGGTAGAGCATTGTGCACTGCACTAGTGCACAAAGGTATGGGTTCAAATCCCATATAGCCTACAAAATACCCTTTGTACGAGTGAAAATGATGTATGGTTATGGTGAATGCTGAGCAACCTTCGCAAAGCTACTTGAGAATGAGCAAAAGCGCTAGAAGAGATCTATTTATTCTATCAAAGAGGACGGAGCTGTCATATTAGGTGGAAAACGAAGTTGTTATGGCCTATGTGCCTCACGCCTTCTTCGAGAACCACCACTCGACTTTTCAAGCTGGTATGATATTCAACGACTTGCAAGATGGAATTGCCTTTCATGAGAGATATGCATAATCGGCTGGTCTCAAACCTAGAGAAAAATAGGTAGAGACAAATAATTTTCCGCTATATTATGAGTACTGGATGCTTCACTTGTAACATGATCAATCTAAATTCCTCTGTTACTCATACCTCACACCTGGGGAAAAAGGTAGTCACATAAAGCAGGTACACAATTACAAAGGTGTAGATACATTTCGTATATATAGTAGAGACAAATAAAACAGAATAATTAGTTAAAATTACTCCAACGTTGTCCGTTACAAAGGTAGTCACATAAAGCAGATACACAATTACAAAGGTGTAGATACATTTCGTATAATAATTACAAGATTTACAAGATTTGGATTTCTTACAACTAACTACTCCAACGGTGTCCGTTACATCATTTTTTTCAATCTTTTTCGTGTCTGCTCTCTTTTGTTTGAAGTTTCAGGACCTTTTTTGGATTTCGTCTCTTCACGACCAATTTTTTTTCTCATTTATAATAAAAAATAATAATGATTTTAGAATAAAATTAACACATGATAACTGGAAAAAAAACACTAAAACATTGAAAAAATATACTCCATCACATAGAATTAACACATGATAACTGGAAAAAAGTACAAATTCTTAAGAAATCATATAAAAACAGAAAAAAAAAAAAATGGAATATAAACAATGACACTGGAAAAATATGTACAAAAGTGACTAAAAAATCAAAATAATATAATTCATATCATCATAATGCAAAAATTAGAACAACTATATAATGAACAAAATCAACAATATAATGGACAACTATATAATTAACAAAATTTAAGAAGAAAATGTAAAACATACAGTACACATTAATAAGCAGATATGAGAGATCAAAAATTGGGGAAAAATAGCGTAGAAATAAACAAGAAATTGAATAACTAAATTAACAAAACAATGAATTGGTAAAATCAATTAAACATATCCAAAAAAACGAAATAAATAATATAATCGTACCTGATTGAAGTTGAATCGACAAGAAATGTTGATTAATGGAGGAAAAGGATCATATCGCCAACAAAATTAGGGTTAGCGAAATAAAGAAATGGAAAAAAAATGAATGAGATGAGACTCAGTGGAAATATACAGAGAGAGAATGGAAGCAGAAGTTGTCAAGTAAAGCAATTAGAATTTTTTTTTCAAGGACAAAAGAGGTTTAAAAGAGAGAAGGTACAACCGTCGATTGTCAATCTAATCTAACGGATATAAGAAGGGTCTCACGGGTCTCATTGTGTTGGAGGGTCTCATGGGATCCTATATATATATATATATATATATATATATATATATATATATATATATATATATATATATATATATATAGAGTAAAGTTATATAGAGTCCACATATAGAATAGAGTCCTAGAGTCCTAATCTAAGCCATTAGATTGTGAAGATCAACGGCTGAGATTAAATCTCAAAATAGGTGTGGGACAGGTCATCTGCACTCAAGAAATTCTGGCCACTTAAAATCAACAATTTCATTTTTTTTCGTTGGAATTTCATTTTTTGTCGTTGGAATCTCATTTTTTTCGATGGCCGAAATTTGGACTCTAGGTCTCTAATTTTTTTGTGGAGTCTAAAGAACCTATTTCTATATATATATATATATATATATATATATATATATATATATATATATATATATATATATATATATATGGTTGAGTTCCCATGAGAACTACCCTTTAGGTGAGAACTATAAGAACTAATCTCCACCATTCATTGTTTTAATCTAAGGGTTGATATTTATTGGTGAGGGGAGATTTTTTTTTTTTTTTTTTTTATTTAATCTAATTGTGAGGGGAGATTTTTTTTTTTTTTTTTATTATTATTATTATTTAATCTAATGGTGTGGGGAGATTTGTTTTTTGTTTTTTTTTTTTTTTGTTTAATCTTTTTGTGCTTGATTTATTGTTTTTTTTTTATAGGGGAGATTTGTATTTATTTTTTTATTTTTGTTTTTTTGTTCATTTTTTTTTTCATTATTCAAATTTTTTTTTTTTTTTTATTTTTTTTAAAGAAGTTATTTTTTTTAATTTATTAATTTTAATCATTTTTTTGTTTTTCCATTTTTTTCTTTGTTTTTTTTTTTTTAATCTTTTTTCAATTGTTTTTATTTTTCATTTTTTTTAATTAAGCCATTTTTTATGATTTTGTGTTTTTTTTTTCAATTTGATTTTATGTTTTTTTCATTAAATATAATATCTTATAAAGTCTTTTCAATTATTTTTTTGGGATAATTTAATATATATATATATATATATATATATATATATATATATATATATATATATATATGTGTGTGTGTGTGTGTTTATAATGCATGTTATTGAAATTTACGTCACTTGTTACTAAAATGAACCTCCTATATTATTGAAATGTACCTCGAGTTATAATAAAATGAACCTCGTATATTATTCAAATGCAACTCACTTGTTACCAAATGTACCTCAGGTTATAGTAAAATGAACCTCGTATGTTATTGAAATGCACCTCACTTTTTACTAAAATGTACCTCAGGTTATAGTAAAATGAACCTCGTATATTATTGAAATTTCTCAGTCATTATTGAGAAATTTAACTCAATAACCTGTAATTGGTACATGACTTATATCCTAAACATCCAACATAAATTAAATGAAATGAACCTCGTATTTGAATGGAATGAACCTCGTTTGTAAATGAAATGAACCTCGTATGTAAATATAATGAACCTCGTATGTAAATGTTATGAACCTCGTATGTAATGAAATGAATCTCGTATGTAAATGTAATGAATCTCGTATATAAATGTAATGAACCTCGTATGTAATTGAAATGAACCTTATTTGTAAGGCTCAGAATCGAAATGAACCTCGTATGTAAATGAAATGAACCTCGTATGTAAAAATGAAAAATGTACTTTGAGAAGCATAGGAATGAACTTATGCTAGGAAAGATAACTCCTTTTTTATTTGATTGAATAATCATGTAGAAAATTAGTCATAGACAAAACAACGTTAGGACCTTGTATTTAAATGGAATGAACCTCGTATGTAAATGTAATGAACCTCATATGTAAATTCAATGAACCTCGTATTTGAATGGAATGAACCACGTTTGTGAATGAAATGAACCTCGTATATAAATTAAATGAACCTCCTATGTAAATGTTAAGAACCTCGTATGTAATGAAATGAATCTCGTATGTAAATGTAATGAATCTCGTATGTAAATGTAATGAACCTCGTATGTAATTGAAATGAACCTCATTTGTAAGTTGTAACTGAAATGGACCTCGTATGTAAATGAACCTCGTATGTAAATGTAATGTACCTCATATGTAAATTCAATGAACCTCGTATGTAAATTGAAATGTATCTCACTTATTCTAAAATAAACTTAAATTTATATTAAAATGTACCTCGTGTGTCATTAAAATGTACCTCACTTTTACTAAAATGTACGCAATGCATACGAGATTATATTACCTGAGGTACATTTTAGCAATGCATTATGTAAATTTTAAATAGAAAGTAATTGAAATATAAAATTTAAATATAAATGTACCTCAAGTTATAGTATAATGTAACTCGTATGTTACTGAAATAATATACATTTAGTTATAATAAAATGTATCTCGTATGTTACTTAAATGTAACTCACTTGTTATTAAATTAAAAAAAAATGAAAAACGAATAAAAATGAAAAAAATTTACAAAAAAAAAAAAAGAAAATAAAATTACGAGCATTAAAACAACGAAAAAATTAAAAAAAAAAAATTAAAAAGAAAAAAATTGAAAAAAGAAAAATAATTGAAAAAACAAAGAAACAAAAAAATGGAAAAAAAAACTAAACTTAATAAATTAAAAATAAAAAAAATAATTTGAAAAATAAAAAAAAAAAGAAAAAAAAAACAAAAGGAAAAAAAAAAGTAAAGAAAAAAAAAAAACAAATCTCCCCTCAAAAAAAAAAAAAAAAAAAAAATCCGCCCTCAAAAAAAAATCACAAATCTCCCCTCACAAAGAAAAAAGGAAAAAAAAAAACAAATATCCCCTCACACACAAAAAAAAAAAAAAAAAAAAAAAAAAAAAAAAAAAACCAATAAATATCAACCATTAGATTAAAACAATCAATGGTTATGATTTGTTCTCAGAGTTCTCATATAAGGGGTTGTTCTCATATGATATATATATATATAGGGACAAGATCTTTTAAGCCCAAGATATGAGAGAAAGTCGTTAAGTCCAAAATTCCAGGTTTGAGATTTTAACCAAAAAATTCGAGATTTTAACCAAAAAAAATGAGATTTTAACAAAAAAAAAAAGATACCAATTTTTCCTACGGTTGACCTACGGCCCATGATCACGGCCCATGACCGGCCGTCCCACATCCTTTTGAGATTTAATCTCAGCCGTTGATTTTGATGATCCAATGGCTTAGATTACGACTCAATGGCTTTCTCTAGACTTAGGGCTTGAAAGATCTTATCTTATCTATATATATATATATATATATATATATATATAGAGATAAGATCTTTCAAGCCCTAAGTTTTGGGAAAGTCATTGAGTCCAGACATCCGCTTTGAGATTTTAACACAAAATTTGAGATTTTAACACAAAAATTTAGAATGCAAAATTAGACATTTGAGATTTTAACAATGTTAAAATCTCAAATATTCTGGAATTTTGCAGTTTCAAATTTTTGTGTTAAAATCTCAAATTTTTGTGTTAAAATCTCAAAGCGGATTCAGGACTCAATGACTTTCTCTAATAAGTTGGGCTTAAAAGATCTTCTCTATATATATATATATATATATATATATATAGAATGTGAAGAGATATAATGAGTCCCTAAATAAAGTTGAGTCCCTAAGTCCATTTTTCAGCCATTAGATTGAGAGTGTTTGGATGGCTGAGATTCACCCTACAATTATTACCCATCAGATTTAAAAAAAAAAAAAAAAAAAAAAAAAAAAAAAAAAAAAAAAACAAAAGAAATTTGGGATATAGTGTTCGTAAGTTCCTAAGTTATTGATTATAACAAAAAACAGTTGACAGACATTCCTCATTGCAGTGGCTCTTCGATTTCTCGTTGGTATTTTATTTTTGCTGCTTCTTCCTCTTCATTTTATATAAATTGCTGTGAGTGTAATTGGATTTAATTTTTTTCTTCATTTGTCTTCTTCGTTTTTTTTTTTTTAATTTTGTGCATTATTTTGTAATTTTAACATTCAATCTGTATAACTTGATGGATAATCTGCAAGTTATACCAGTTGAAGTAGACCTGTCAAACGGGTCGGGCGGGCGGGTTACGGGTTCGGTCATCTCGGGTTCGGGTAAAATACGGGTCGGGTCAATTTCGGGTTTGTAAAATACGGGTTTGTACGGGTCGGGTTTATACGGGTTTCGGGTCGGGTTAGGGTCAATTTCGGGTTTGTAAAGTACGGGTTTGAACGGGTCGGGTTTTTCCAGGTTTCGGGTCGGGTTAGGGTCCAAAACGGGTTTCACTTCCCAATGACGCCTTTTAAATAATTGTATAATTTATTTTTTTTCAACATTCCTATTTTGAGATTTTTTTTTCAATATTTTTAATTACTCGTAAAATTCATGATCAATTTATCTTTTATTTTTTTACCTACTAGTCAATTTTTACATATTTCATTAATCAAACAATCACCATTTGTAAAATCTTGTATAAATAGTAGTCGTAGACTCGTAGTCAATTTAGTGACATGCTCACATTTGACAAGTTAAAATGGTGGATTTAACCCTAAATAATTATCCAATTTGTATCCATTCTCCTTTCTCCATTTGTCCCTTGGCCACTTTTGTAACACCCCGTGTTTTATTAACGCTAAATAAATTACTTTAACTAAATTGTTAAATTAAATTTTATATAATTTAATTTTTATCCCTTTGTTTTGAAAACGTGATCAAAAAATTTCTGCTCGAGTAAACTTTCTTAAGATATTTCTAACTAAACCTTCTTGATTTTTAAATTAATCGTTATTATATTTTTATTTCTAAAATACGAGTCGAATTAAAACTTCACTTACGTTACCATTATTACAGTTTATAAATTTGGATTATATTTTAAAAAGCGCTTTCTCTTAAAATTTAGTTTTAATGGAAATAATTTTTCAAATCGATATGGATTTGAAAATATGTGAGACCGTAATACAATTTGTAATCGACAACTTTTATACATATATATTTTCGAACTATAAATTTTATAATATGAATAATGGAATTAAAATTTAAAACAAATAATTTAAAACATATATATTTTATAAAATATTTAAGTTTTATAAATAAGAGTAAATAAAACAGAGCAAACAAATCAGCAGACTCCAAATAAGTCTACTCTTATGTCGACATCCCTATTTTTGCTTTATAGATATTTTGATATTATAACCTTATTTCTCCTCCACTCATCTTCATCTCCCCTTTTGCTGCTTCTTCTTCTTCTCTCTTTTCTTCTCTTTAAGAAAAACAACAGCAACATCTACAACATCACACAACTACAACAACATAAATAATATAATAATAATAATAATAATAATAATAATAATAATAATAATAATAATAATAATAATAATAATAATAATAATAACAAACGCAGCAACAACAACGAACAACAACAACAATGGCACCGACAACAACAATAACAACAAACGACAACGACGACAACAATACTGCCACCATTAAAGGAAACCTCGTGTTCTCACCACCGTGTTCACCGCTTCCACCATGCTCGCAGAACCATCACCGACCGACCATCACACCGGAGCCGCCATTAATGGCAAGCTCGAGCTCGACCACCGAGCTTAGGCCGCCTCTTCCTGGCCCCTGCTCTCGTCACTTCTGCCTCTCTTCGTTTTCAGCTCGCCGGAAGCCGTCGCCTTCACCGGAGTTGTAGTCCCCGACCACTGAGTCACCACTAACCACCGAGCTTAAAAAAAAACGTAGTGTTTTTTTATAACGGGTTATTCTGTTGACCAGGATCTGAGCCGAGCAATCCGACCCGGAAATTACGGGTTATTTACGGGTCGGGTCACTTTCGGGTTCGGGTTTATGATAACGGGTCATTTTCGGGTTATTTTCGGGCGGGTTTCGGGCGGTTTTTCGGGTCGGGTCATTTTTTGACAGCTCTAAGTTGAATGTATAATTCGTGGTTTATTCATTTTTTATTTATTTATTTTTTTTTTTTCTTTGTTTGCTGTTATGAATTATGTTATATTTGAGATTCAATTTTTTTTTGATGTAATTTCAAATTAATTTTTTTGTAACTGTTCTGTAGGTGAAGGTAATCAAGGGTTAGAGGAAGGGCAATTTTGTAGGTCTGTGGAGGATGCTTTTACACCGTTTGTTGGGAAGCAGTTTGAGGATATAGAAGAAGCTGTGAAATTCTACAAGATCTATGCATTGGCTTCCGGTTTCGATGTTCGTCGTTATACGACGAAAAAGTGGCGTGATGGTACAGTGAAAACGAAACTTTTGGTATGTAATCGGGAAGGTTTTTGGAAGCCAAAGAAGAAATTGGAAGTTAATGAGGTTGATGCTGAGAAGCAGGAGAGGAGGAAGAAAATTAAACGTGTAGGATGTAAGGCTAGAATGAGGTTATTCATGATGAATGGAGTTGTGTACGTTGATAAATTTAATGAGTACCATAACCATGAACTTGTATCAGTCGAAAACAGGGA
Source organism: Dianthus caryophyllus (assembly GCA_023091065.1). NCBI lineage: Eukaryota > Viridiplantae > Streptophyta > Magnoliopsida > Caryophyllales > Caryophyllaceae > Dianthus > Dianthus caryophyllus. Next base: position 14,767,938 of record CM041527.1, on the reverse strand, counting down.
GTTTCAAAAACTTGCGAGGCATCTGTCGACGTACCACAAGGAACTCATTGTTTCTAATTCAAGGGTTAGTTTACATTTATTGACATTCATATTTGTAGAATTATATTGATGATTTATTGTGTTTTTAATTTTAAAAGTGATTAAAGTTTCGAAAATATTGAAGAACATTTGCACATATATTATATAATAGTTGCGTTACGTTTTTTTTGTTTTACAGTTGCTTTGTTACTGAAATATAGTGGCGAACTGTTTAGAATTCATTGATTTGTTTTAAAGTTTTGGGTTGGTTGTTTTAGGTTATTTATTATTTATGAAAGGCTTTTGTAGTTCAGAATGGAATTGATATTTAGTTTCGTTTATTATTTATTTTTGTTTCACTATATAATGTCTGTAACAATTTCTTTTTAGTGTTTTCGAGTGACACTGAAAATTGTAATGCAGTTGCGATATGCTTAACTTATTTCTGTTTTTGACAGTTGAATATAGGGGCGACGAAGACATATCGTATGTTGAAAGAGCAAGTTAATGGGTACGAAAACATTGGCGCTACCTTGGGAGATTTTAAGAATTTTCAAACGGCTGTTAAGTGTTTCATTCATGAAAGAGATGGGCAACTCTTTGTTGACCATTTCAAGAGCATGAAAGAGACAAGAACGGGGTTCTACTTTGACTACGATATAGATGAAGATGGAAGTTTAATGAGGGCTATATGGGCTGATGGTTACGCTAGAAAAAACTACGCCGTCTTTGGAGATGCAGTAGCATTTGATCCAACCTACTCAACAAACAGGTACTCAATGGTATTCACTCCGTTTACAGGGGTTGACAACCATAGAAAATCCGTTACGTTTGCTGGAGCGTTGATAGCTAAGGAGGATTGCGAATCGTTTAATTGGGTGTTCAGTAGGTTTCTTCACGCGATGGGTGGAAAGGAACCTGAGTATATTATAACTGATCAAGATCCGGGCATTATCAAGTCAGTGAATAGTATTTTCAAGAAAGCTCGACACCGTTTTTGTATGTGGCACATTATGAATAAGGTTCCTACCAAGTTCGGGGCTAATAAGGCAGATTATCAGATTTTTCTAAAGAAGTTGAATGCCATTATTTGGGACCAAAACATTGAACCTGAAGAGTTTGACATGAGATGGGTTGAAACAATGGAGGAGCACGGTGTTGGTGTTGGTGATTGGTTTGAAGAGGCATTTGCTATTAGGAAACAGTGGGTCATGGCTCATTGTAAGGACCTGAAAATGGGTGGTATAATGAGGACGACTCAGCGGTCGGAGAGTGTGAACAGCTTTTTCAAGAAGTTTGAGCACAAATATGGTACGTTGGTTGAGTTTTGGATGCGCTTTGAAAGCGCTATGGACCAACAAAGACACAACTACAAACGGTTAGACAATGAAAGCTCTCAGTTATCAGCAAAACTGTCTGGATCGACGGAGTTAGAGAAGCATGGTGTTAGTGTCTTAACTGATGTAATTTTTAAGGAGTTTCAGAAGGAGTTGATGTCTTCAATGACTACATGTAGGTGTGTTGGGTTTAGGGTAGAAGATGGGTATGAAATTACTTCGGTGAAGGATGCTGAAAGGGATTTAGTTGTCGAGGTTCGATACAAAGACAGTGCATGCTTTACTTTATTTTGTCAAAGAAACATTAAATTAAGTAGAAGTTTCGTTTAGAAGCAGCAATATTTTCGATCTTAGTAGACAGTAGTTATAACTTTTTGAGTTGTTGGTTTTTCCGTTTTTCGTATTTTATAGGGACGAAATTTGCAACCTGTAGCTGCGGTCTGTTCCATAGTTGGGGTATTGTGTGTCGTCATGTTATTTGGATTTATGCTGGGCTCGGATTTAAGAAATTACCCGATGAATCGATCCCAATACGTTGGAGAAAGGATGCGTTAGATCATGCTGCGTTGACATTTGATAGTATGGACTCCTTTAAGGGGAAGACTATCGAAGACGATCAATTGGAGTTGTCTACATTGTGGGCTGAGTTTCACCAGACTGTTAGTGTTGTTTGTGCTCATGGGAAGAAGTCAGTGGAGTCTCTCTGCAAATTACTAAATGAGTTTAGGTTGGGCCTTTCGAATAATTGTGAAAACCTGAGCAAAGATAAAGAAATGGAGCAGCTACTTGGTTGTAAGGTTAGTACAGAAATTTCAGTACTACCGCCTAAACAATCTAAGAATAAAGGTACGGCGAAACAATTGACTTCTATGAAAAGTAAAGCAGTTGAGGTTGCGAAGAAGCCGAAGAGGATGTGTAAGAATTGCAAACAGATGGCTAATCACGATAAAAGGAATTGTCCGAACCCCTATGTCGAAAGCTTGGAGCTTGTGGAAGAGTTGAATTGAGTGAAGATGACTGGTTTTTTTTTTTTTTTTTTTTTTTTTTTTTTATGGTCTGGTTTTCTGATGTAGTTGCTACGTCTTAGTTGTCTTTTTGTTAGTTTTTGTTTGGTTTTGTTTTGGTTGTAAGCTTATTGAATTTGGAATGTTTTCTTTTGGATACCAAATGTAATTTGGTTGGCAGATTTTTGAAATTGAAGTTATTTTAACTTTTATATATTAATAGTTTCGTTTTAAATTAATTTCTGTTGCCACTTTAAATAGTAACAGTTACAGTAACAATTTGAAAACGTATTTGTTTCTATTTTATAGAGAAGTACTGTAGTTACGTTTAATTTGTTTATCCATTGCAACTATATTGAATTAATGATTCGTTTGTAGTAACATTTGATTACTAATGTAAAATTAAAGATTTTTGAGTTGAGTATAGTAATAGTTTTGAGTAAAAGTAATTACTGTTACAACTATAAGTTTAAAGATTTACAGTTACAATTTCAGCAGTTAGTAGTTGCAATTTTATATACTAATAATTTCGTAAATAATACGCTTTTCAGTTGAGTAATTAAAATTGACAGCCAGACATTAACAAGTTCAAATTAGTTCATACATTAATAGAAAACATGGTAAAGTAGACATTGTTTCGTTCACTTAAGCCGATAATAAAAATAGACCGACGGACATTGTTCTAATAAACCGGTCTAAATTTGCAAAAAATTCAAAAAGTTGCAAACATTTATTTTTTTCTTGCGATCTCATCGGCACGCTTACGCTTTTCGCGCAACTTTTCCCAAAGCGGTTGCTTGTTTTCGTTGAATCTGTTGTAAGTTGCAAGGAAACCTTCACGGATGTTGTTAATATCCGAGAGTAACAGCGATGCAGCGAGTTGTACGCTTAGATAACGACGTTGGACCTTTGCAGTGAGATTATCGTCTTCAAATATCGAACCCTCAAAAAGCGCCATGTGCATCATAGTGTATAATCCGGATTCTGGGTTGTTTGGAAATTGTGTTTGCCACTCCAAATCAATAACGCGTGTGTTAAAGGTGCCAATTTCAGCAGCTAGAGGGAAGCCCTTAGTGTCCAAGTAGTCACTCAAACAAGTTGACTGCAAAAACGTTAAAAAACGATCAACAAATAATGATTATCTAGAAAACATAAACAAATAAGAGCTGCGTATAGTGACGTACAATTATCTTCGCAGCTGAGTTATAAACAATGGACATCCTCGAAGGGTTGGGCCAATATTGATTATCTAGAACGTCAATGGTGCTGTTATTAAAGTTCACAACTACGCAGGCGTAGTGCTTGTTAATTAGTACGGGGACAAATAATAATGCGCCGCCGAAATTGAATGAAGAACCCCATGACTCAGCCATCAAGTCCCATTTCTCAAACATGGCATCCATAATTGGATTTCGCTGAGTCGACCCCTCTTCAAATTGCATTAGTTGACTTAAATATTCCTGTGAAGCGAACACATTTGATTATAGAGACATTTGAAAGTAATATAAAATGCGGTGACATTATTTAAACAGAAGGTTTTCAAACTTAAAGCTTAACAGACTTATAATAGAATTGAAACTATTTTTCGTAGTTTAGAAAAATGTTAAATAAAAAAAATGAAACAGTAAGTGAAACGATAGTCAAGGGGTAAAAAATTACCATGTGGTCGAGACCGAAGAAGGCCATGGTTGGTAACTCATTCTCAAGTGAATCTAAATAATTTAGAAGCTTACACCAACAATGAATGACCACCGGGGTTACGTCTCTATCAGGCAAGAGCGAGTAAATATCCTTCCTGCGGAGGATATCACCGTTTCCGTAGTCAGCGACTACTTCGCTGCATAATGTACCCGTCAAAAAATAAGGAAAACAATGTTAAGAAGTACATGGGTAAAAAGGTTTTAATGAAAACAAAAAAAAAACAAAAAAAAAGGTTATGAGCAGATTGAAACTAACTCGGGGTCCAAGCCTGTGTCATCCACAAAGCAGTAGTCGGCAACCTCCCTTCGTAACATTGGCATAAGAGCAGTTAACTTCTGATTATTCCTCATGAATCTCGATATTACCAATCCTTCACTGTCAGGCTCACCGCAGTTAAGAGTACATCCTAGACCATCCCCGCCACCACGGGAACGACTCCTTATAACAGATAAATTTTTAGAACCAACGGCGTGGGCTTCCTGAGTAGGTTGTTCAGGAGTGTGTACTTCATCCTCGACTTCAGGCTGCGGTAAATGAGGGCGCCTTCCAGATGAGTCGGAGTTGTCCACTTCAATATTGCGCTTCCGTTTGTTAGATTTCGAACGAGTAGTAGATCCCTTTTCTGAAGTTTCTGTGGCAACATTCAGGGATTTCGTAACACGAGCTGCTGATGTATTGGGAGGTTCGTCAACGGCTTCAGATGCAACTGATACGGGTAAATGTGTAGGCGCCTCAGATTCAACAACAACATCGTTGTTGACTACTTCATTAGTCTGAGCCCCATCATTGTTGATAACATCATTGTTCGTGTCGGCATAGCCATGGTGAATAACATCATTAATCTCAGCCGTCGTGTACAAGTTTGGGGAGAATGTTGACTGAACGAGGTCAATAGTTTCTTGAAGGTGAACATCAGTTATATCTACGTCAGAGGATCTAGATTGGTCAAGTGATTCAGTTGAAGGCTGTGGGCTAACAACTTTGTCAACATTGGGATTGTCTGACCTTTGCGGAGAATGGACGGTGTGAATATCATCGACAACCTGCCTAACTTGTGAAGGGGACGCATCCTGCAGTACTGGCGCTTTGTCGGAAGCTACCTTCATCCTCAAAGCAATTTCAACAACTTCGTCAACATATCTATGAAGACCTGGGTCCTCAAAAAAAGCCTGAGTCGATTGCGTAGGTGTAAAATCAGGAAGAGGGATCCCAGGTGTGGTGAGGGACCTGATCTTCGAGGCAGCGTCAACATACCAGTTGTGAAAAGCAATTGCATTACGATGCATATGAAGATAAAGCTCGTGGGCAAAGCCGCGACGTAAAAATTAAAAATGTAATTACAATTAACAGACAATTAATAATGACATGGCTAAAATTAATAATTAAATAATTACGTTGAGTACTTACATCAGTTGCTTTTGAATGCAACTGCCGATCATTTTCAAGACCTGGGGGGACACGGATCATGATGAAACTTTCAGAATCATTCATCTCGGGGAGAGTGGACGGGTGTGGATACCCATATCCGTACCCTCCCAAACAAAACCCTGTGATGTAACACGGACTTTTATTACGCATGCTTTAACGTTGACTTAAACGGTTCTAACTAATGTCGAATTCATTTTGAGTCGTTTTGAAATGTTAAAATGATTAAGGTCGCATCACATCGCATTTAAATAACGTTCATTTTGTCCATTTGGAGTCTAGCTTGGTCCTCGTCCTGCTTCATTTGGCATGAGCTTCGCATTTGCACTACAATTAGCCCTTTTACATTAACAAGGTCTAATTCAGCATTCCTAAATTCCTAAATTTAGGCCCGGTAGCTAAAATCGCTATTTAGCATCCTCTTACACAAAATACAACCTCACGTCTTAGCTTATTTCACAAATCCATGCAAATACACCCCTTTTCATTTTTCCGGGTTTCGGGCCCAAAACCGAGCCCAAACCCAAGCCTTTGGCCCGCACTCCAAGGCCCTGCACATCATAAAATATCTCAGAAATATCTCAGCTCTTTTCTTGGCACGCACGCACGAAATTATACTGTATCTTTCAAAGATTTTATGCAACCGAAACTTGGAAAGCAGCCTTAAAACCACACCCACAAACCGCATGACCTTATGCGGTTTGGGGTGGCAACCGCATAAGCTTATGCGGTTTGTCCAGGCAACCGCATAAGGCTATGCGGTTCCTAGGCCTGTTTTTATCCCCGATTTCCTAATTTCTCCGAGGTTTTTAGTATATATACACCCCTATACCCTAACCTCGAAGACACAATTCACAACCAGAATACATCCTTTACACCACAAATTCTCTTCTCTTACACTTTTGCACTCACAAAAGCCTCAAGCACTCAAATCCTTGAGTTCAACACACCATCCCGTGTTGAATTCATCCTCCTCTCTAGTTCAAGAAGCGAAGCTCTGCCCAGATCCGAAGCGTCAGGACAAGGTAGGTACCGATCCACTTGGATCAAAGCTTTTTCTTATTTTCTATGGACTAACAAAGGGGACTACACTCTAGCGCCCCCCCCGGCTTTGGCACCCGAGCGCGCTTGCCTTCCAAGTGTTCTTATTACTTCGGGTACACTCCATATCCGATGACACGCCAAAGTCGCATAAGCAACCGACCTTATAAAATAAACCAATGGACAATTGAACTTTATTTTATTTGCATGCATCTTGCACCCTTTCTGTCTTGCATTAAAATCAACTTAAACAATGAATTCGACCTTTAACTGAACCGTATTCGTTAACAAGTTAAACATGCTAAACTGAGGGTTTTAATCAATCTTTTTGCATCTGCATCTGCATTCTTTTACAAACTTATCGCACTTGTACGTAGCGATAACATTAGCTCAAATGTCATCTTACATGGATTGTTCTAAGTCAGTAGAGGCTATTTTTACATAGGCTTTTCTAAAAGGTTTTCATAAATCATTATTTGAATTAACTCTTTTTCTAAAGTACCCTCGCCTCAATCCAACTGTTTCACAAGCCTTAGATCTAGGGGTGTCGGCGTGCTCCAAAATCTAGGACATGTTTTTAACTTAGAACATGGTAGCAGGTTCCTATTTTCCGCGATAAATAGGTGGCGACTCCATAACAGTTCTTAAAGGTTTTTCTAACTTAATCTTTTTTAACTTTAAAATCCGCCCTTAAGCAAGACGCCGAGTTGGGTCCGATCCCGGGTTCCACAGTTTGGCGACTCCACCGGGGAGATCTTATTTTTAAAACTAGCTTTTTCTTTTTAAAAATAAAGAGGTGAAACTTGAAAGCCTTGAACAATCCTTGTATACATATTTGAGCTATGCACATTCGTTTAGAGTCCATTCCTTTTGGAATCTAGGCACCCTTTACACCCTTGAGAGGTGGTTCCAACACGCAGGCTTGTCCACTCGATAAAGCACGTGCAGGACTAACTTTCCTCTCTCCCCTCCACGGCTTGCCGTAAACGATTATCTCGACCGCCCGGTTCTCTAGAAAACCTATCGCCCGGCTGAAGGAAATAGAGGGGTTAAGTATCTGCCAAAGCGTACTCGAGGTAGTTGGAGGTGTACCCGACTGACTCATTTTTCACCCTTTTTGAGTCATACGTACAAGTTCGAGGCCATGCACCCCATGGTCTTTTTCAAAACAAGCATTTGCATTCATATCTTCGAAAACTCGCTTAAACGTTTCAAAGATAAATGAACCTAACATCTAACACCTTTTCAAACAAAACTATCGCGAATTTTTGAAACAAGCTTTTTCAAAACTTCCCTTTTTCACTAACAAGCAAAAACCCGAGCAAGGATTAAAACCCGAGCTCGTGGATTTCAATCCCCTAGGTCATACGGCCTAGGTTCTACATTTAACATCCTCGGTTCGACTTGCTAATCACTCTCGAGCCGAATCCTTCTTCTTTTACACATCCGACTCGAGCTCACCTCGGCAAATCACCGATATCAGTTCGACGGATGCAAAGCAAAATCTTTTAACATCGAGACGAGACGCGCGCACGCATCCTCGCCTCAAAAGCTTCCTCTAGCAAAACCTTTTTCGAAAATCTCCTCTTTTCAAACATAAAAGGTCTTTCTAAACAAAGAAATGAGCTAAAATGAATGCCTAAAATGAATGTGAGTCTAGTGGGTCGAGTCGTGTCACTAATGCAAAGTGAAATGCAGGCCTCAGCTGGATACTCGTCGCACTAAGCACCGTGTAATAATCCCATACAAAAAACGCACCTACACCCAAGAAATGGCCAAGAACAACGAATACGCCACCGCACTCCGTGACCAAGCCGCAAAGTCGACCGACCTCGAACGCCTTTTGACTACCCACACCACCGAAGTGGAACGCATGGAAACCAAGATTAAGGAAGAAGCTGAAAGGCACGCTAAGAAGCTCCAAGCCATGGAGGAAAGGCTCTATGTCTCGAGTACTTACTCCATCCACAAGGAGAATGAAATCGTACCCGCCAGCATTAAGGATGAGCTCCCTAACAAGCTCGCCCTTAGTGATCTTCCTATCTTTCAAGGACATGAGAGCCCGATCATTCACATCCGAGCTTTCAAGTCCCAAATGGCTATAAAAGGAGTAGATGCCAAACACTGGCTAACTCTTTTCCCGCACTCTCTAGCAGCAGTGCCGAAAACATGGTTCTACTCACTCGACCCGCAACGCATCCCTACTTTCGAAGAACTCACGGTTGAATTCGATCGACAGTACCGAGACAACGAAGACACCCAAGTCTCAATCCGCACCCTAGAAGTCCTATCTCAAAAGGACAACGAAGGCTTCACCGACTACCTCACCCGTTGGAAGAAGCTAAGCGCTCAAATCCCTAACCGTCCCCGCGAGGACGAGCTTGTTCCCAAGTTCATAAACAACTCGCGACCTTGTATCAATTTTACATGAGGTACAAAGAACATCCGTAATTTCAAAGAACTAACTAAGGTCGGCACTCAAATTGAAGATGACCTTAGGATCGCACCATGGCTAAATACACCGGCCATGCATATCAAGGGAGCTCCTCTAAGTCCTCCCGTGCGGTCAAGAACGACGAAAATCGTACCATCGGTAACCTTGATGATGACAACCTCGACGCATTCGCAACTACCTTCTCACCACCTCCCAAAGCCAAGAGGAACTTTGACCCTCTCTTTATGTCTTACACCAAGGCATTTCAAAGGTTGGTCGAAAAGAACTATCTGCAACCAATCGGGCCTACTAGCGAGCCGCCCGAAGACAAGAAGCCTAAATCTTGGAACCCCAATGCCTTCTGTGCATACCACCGAGGTAAGGGGCATGACACCGAGAATTGTTTTAGGCTTAAGAACGCTATCCAAGATCTCATTGATCAAGGAAAGCTTAGCAAACCATCTCAGCCTACCAAGCCTTCGAACAACGAGAACCCGCTTGGTAATCATGCAATTTTCGTGGGATCAGTCCCTATTCTAGACTGTTCCTACCTCATCACGCCCTCTGATGACCAAGTCAATGCAGTCTACTGGTCTAGTGACGAGGAGGACGACGAATATTGGTTCCCCACCGACGAGGTAATACAATACGTCAATCAACTTGCAAGAGACATCAATCACCTGAAGGCTTTACATCGGACCGCAGTCGAGCGTCTGGAAAGGCGCGTTGAGAAGGAACTCGCTAACCCAGCCTCACTCGACGACCTCCAGGCCTTCCATCAAAAAGATGGCGAAGGATTCGTCAAACACCTCATCCAATGGAGGAAACTGCTCTCCCGAATCCCAAATCATCCGCATGAAAACGAACTCATCAACACTTTCCTCTTCAAAGATGCGCCGCTCGGGCGATATTACTTTCACTTCTGCAACGTTCAGAACTTTGAGCATCTCCTCGAAATTGGCACCCGCATTGAAAAGGACCTCACATCAAGCTATGAAGATCCCGCCATCAAGCACTCTTCAAGAACGCACTCGTGGGACGAAAAGACACAACAAACACGGCCCTACAAGGATTTTTGACAAACTCTACATGCCTTACGCCGTAGCATTACAGAAACTAATCGCAAAAGATTATCTTACACCGATCGGACCTATCAATGAGCCGCCCATGAATAAGAAATCAAAATCATGGGACCCCAACGCCTTCTGTGCATACCACCGGGGCATGGGGCATAGCACTCAAAGTTGCCTAAAACTCAAACACGCTATCCAAGACCTTATCGATCAAGGAAAGGTCAAGAAACCACGAATAAAAACCGCGCCTTCCTCCAATGGTGATACAATCTACCTCTCGACCACATCACCAACCTCAAAAACAAAGAGGCAAGCACCCCAAGCAACTCAAGCAACTCAAGCAGCTCAAGCAGCTCCTCAAACAGCGAAGACGATGAAGAAGAAGAAGAAATTCTCTTAACTTCTAATGCTCTAAGTGTCGGGTCACCTGTCGACCCATCTATCCTAGACTCTAGTTTTAGTTTAGACTTTCTTTTTACGGAGGCTAGCTCCAAGCAATTTTCTGAATTGTCGAATAATTCTTCTCAAAATAATGAAATGAATAAATTTGCTTACGCCTTGTCTCAAGCTAAAACAAACAACAAAGTACAAACATCTAACAATCAACAAACAACAAACAAATCAAAAGGCACTAACTCATGCGATAAAAATGAACAATCTCTAAACAAATACATTGCAAACATTGTTTCTCCCAAAACACAGGACCCTATCATCGAGGAAACCATAACCATAAACGTGGGAACCCCCGAAGAACCAAGGGAACTACAACTAGGAGCCTCACTAGACGAACACGAGCGCACCCAATTTACACAACTCCTAAGCGAATTCAAGGACGTATTCGCTTGGTCATACAAAGACATGCCCGGCATCGAACGAAGCATCGCCGAGCACCGCATCCCCATCAAACCCTAAGCATAAACCCATCAAGCAAAAGCTAAGAAGACTACGTCCGAATGGTCCCTTATGGTCAAGGAAGAAATCGAAAAACAACTACGTTTCGGTTTCATCCAAGTCATCGAGTATCCTGAGTGGGTCTCAAACATGGTCCCAGTCCTGAAAAAGAATGGCAAAATTCGAGTATGCGTTGACTTTCGCGACTTGAACAAAGCTAGTCCTAAAGATGACTTTCCATTACCCCATGTGGACGTCCTAGTCGACAACATCACCGATCACGCCTCCTATCCTTCATGGACTGGCCACGCAGTTACTAATCAAATCAAAATGGCTTGCGAAGCCATGGCAAAAACGGCCTTCATTACACCATGGGGCACATACTGCTACACGGTCATGCCTTTCGGCCTAATCAATGCTGACGCTACATACCAACGCACCGCTACAACCCTTTTACACGACATGATGCACAAAGAAGTCGAAGTTTACGTCGACGATATGATCGTGAAGTCAAAGGAAAGGAGCGATCATATCACCAACCTCCGCAAATTCTTCACTCGCCTACGGCAATACAAAATGCGCTTGAATCCCCAAAAATGTACTTTTGGAGTCAAATCCGGCAAACTACTAGGACACGTAGTGAGCCAAAGAGGCATCGAGGTTGACCCCTCGAAAGTCAAAGCAATCCTCGAAATGCAACCCCCGAAGAACCTCGACGAGATTCGAAGTTTCTTAGGCCAAATCCAATACATCTCACGCTCATCAAAGAAACTCACCATGATATGTGAACCAGCTTTTCAAGAAGCTCAAGAAAACCGACCACGTTGAATGGGACGAGGAATGTCAAAAAGCATTTGACAAGGTCAAAGAATTGCTAACTAACCCGCCGGTTCTACAACCACCCCAAGAAGGTTTACCCTTATCCTTATACCTTACAACAACACCCACCGCCATGGGCGCCATGCTCGCTCAAGAAGTAAACGGTGAAGAACGCGCAATCTACTACATCAGTAAAAAGTTTCTTGGTTACGAAACTCGCTACTCACCCGTCGAGAAGAGTTGCCTAGCCTTAGTATGGTCATCCAAAAAACTCCGTCACTATATGCTAGCACATCAAACAAGGGTATATTCCACAATGGACCCCGTAAAATACCTCTTCGAGAAACCTGTGCCTAACGGACGAATGGCCAGATGGACATTGCTCCTAGCCGAATTCGACCTTAAGTATGTACCCCTCAAAGCAATTAAGGGACGAGCAGTCTCCGATTTCCTAGCCGAAAATGCAATCACCGAGCAACCAATCATAGACACCACATCCCTTCCGCATTTACGGATTTACAACATCGACCAAGAACAATCGGTATTATACTTGATGGTTCATCCAACTATCGAGGTCATGAGTAGGAATACTTCTCATATCCCCAAATGGCGAACACACACCCTTATCCATTAAACTGGACTTCGACGTAACAAACAATGCAGCAGAATACGAAGCATGCTTGCACGGTCTCCAAGCAGCGCTTGTACTCAACGCCCGCAACATAAGAGTCTATGGGGACTCCTCCCTCATAATCAACCAAGTGTCCGGAGCATGGAAGATACTTAACGAAAACCTAGCATTATACCAAAACAAAATACAAGAGCTCATAAACGAATTCTACCACATAGAATTCATACACCTCCCACGCGAAGAAACCCAATTCGCCGACGCGCTATCCAAACTCGCGTCCCTAATCAACATACCCCCGGGGATGGAAACTCTACCCATTGTCGTGGAAAGACGAAACGAACCCGCATACATCTGTGACATCGAAACCGAGGAAGAACAAACCGACCCTTGGTACCAAGCAATCATCAACTACAAAACAAACGGCGAATACCCGCCAAACACCGACAAACGGGCCAAGCGAGCCCTACGCCTATTATCGTCACAATTCGTGCTGGAAATGGGAAAATTACTCAAAAAGACGCCTCAAGGTACACTCCTCAGGCGCCGACCACAAAAAGGACACGAAATCATGTCCCAAGTACACGATGGCGAGTGCGGACCACACATGAACGCACGAGCCATGTGCAAACAAATCATAAGGCTAGGATGGTATTGGACTACCATGGAAGCCGATTGCGCAAAATATGTCAAACATTGTCATAATTGCCAAATCTTCGCGAACATACAACACATACCACCTTCGCCGCTATACAGTTTAACATCACCATGGCCCTTCTCCACGTGGGGCATCGACGTCATCGGCAAAGTACAACCCGTAGGAGCAGGAGGACACTGCTTCATCCTCGTGGCCATCGACTATTTCACCAAATGGGTTGAAGCCGCATCGTACCGCAAGCTAGGCACAAAAGAAGTCGCAAAATTCATACAAAACAACATCATTTGTCGCTATGGCATACCACACGAGTTCATTAGTGACCAAGGCACGCACTTTCAAGGAGAAGTCGAGCCACTTCTTCTCAAATACAAAATACAACGACACAAGTCATCACCCTATCGACCGCAAACCAACGCGCGGTTGAGGCAAAGAAACAAAACCGTCGTATCAATCCTTAAAAAGATGATCGACACCTGTCACGACTGGCCCCACAAAATCCCATTCGCATTATGGGGATATCGCACCACAATCCGCACACCCACAGGTATGACACCCTATTTCCTAACCTACGGAATGGAAGCCGTTCAACCCGTAGAAATCGAAATGCAATCCCTTCGGATCCTCATGGAAGCAGACATTCCTGAAGCCGAATGGGCACGCGAACGCTACGAACAACTCATTCTCTTAGACGAAAGACGACTACATTCACTAAGTACAGTCCGAATGTATCAATCTCGCCTACAACGCGCCTACAACAAACGGGTCAAACCACGAAACATTAAAGTGGGTGACCTAGTACTCAAATCCGTCCGAGCACCATTACCAGTCGACCCAAGGGGGAAATTCAAACCCAATTGGGCCGGGCCGTACTTGGTCAAAGACATCCTTCCCGGAGGAGCAGTAACGCTAACTGACCTTGACGGTCAAGACTTCCGACTACCAACAAATCTTGATCAACTCAAGAAATACTACCCTTAAACAAATTTGCAATGTACTTCACAAAAAGGACAAAACTCGCTCTCGCATGAGTGAACTACGCTCGGTTTGATTCCACGCACTGTGGATACGTAGGCAGCTTTGCAAAAAGCACAACCGAATCACACGAACTACGCCGGTTTGATTCTGTATTCAAAAAGCAGATACGTAGGCAGCTTGTCAAAAGTACAACCGAACTTTTTCTAGCACGCATGCCCAAAGCTTAAAAAGGTCGAGGGTTTTGCACTCACAAAATGACACGCTCGAAGCTTAAAAAGGTCAAGAGCACAGTCAACACAAAAACAAAACACAAATCCAAGTCCAAAGCTTAAAAAGGTCGAGGACTTAAAGACGGAACAAGTCAAACAAACGAATCCAAAGCTTAAAAAGGTCGAGGATTTAAGACAAAACAATTCAAAACGTCCAAGTCCAAAGCTTAAAAAGGTCGAGGATTTGAGACAAAATGCAAGTGTTCGAAGCTTAAAAAGGTCGAGAACATGTCAAAACAAAACAAAGAAAGCAACGAGACAAGGCAAAAGCAAATAAATTCTATTTTATTACTTTATTTAGAATTCTTCAAAGCTCAGAGATGAGTTAGGAACAAGCCTCCTTAACCCCTTTATTCGAATTTAAAAACGTGCGTTTGAATAAAGAAATTTTCTAAAGCAAAACAAAAGCAAACTACTAAGACGTCTTCCGTCGTTTGGGACTAGCCTCTTCATCCTCAAGAGGTCGATCCGCCACAATCTTCGAGCTAAGAACAGGAACAGACCTCTCAAAACCTGGGGGCTCGATCGGGTCCTCATCCTGCTCGACTGGGGGCTCCTCGATCCTTGGCCCTAGGCGATCTTTAACAGTCACTTTCGGTCCAAGTCTCTCCCGCACCGGTCTCGAACTAGAAGCACCTGCATCAACAACACAGAGATCACCATAATCCCTCCTGTCACGCACTACTTCATGCAACAAGGAGGGCTTTGGCCCATTCTTCTCTCTCCTCCTCTGATTCTCCCGTTCACGAGAATCCTTGGAATGACACCAACGCCAGATAGAAATCCGTGACACGAGTAGACTCTATATGCTCCAAGACAACCCAAGTAACACGATTCGACCACCCTGATCCAAGCATCAATCATCCGGTTGTTTAGGACAACAACCCTCCAACCTCGCGTATCCCGATCCTAATAGTCCGCGCAAGAAGTTCGATTTGCCTCTTCGCGAAGAGGATGAATCCATACACCCTGCTCAAACCCGCACAACATCAACCCGCGAGCCGTTAAGCTCGCTACCGACGGTGCCGCGTTACCTCCGTAATACCCCACCACGAAACATACCAACGAATCGCCGCTCTCCTCACAAACCCCTGTGAGTAGTTGAGTGAACGCTCCCGGTGGTTAGCCCAATCCATCTTCCGAGACGCCGTCCTGGCACCTTGAAGGCACCACCAAGGGAAGAGCCTTATACACGCTCAACCTCTCCATGAGCCAAGCGTTGAGAATCCTAGCGCAACCCGCAGACGAGCTCAGACGATTAGCACAATCTGGCCGCCTAAGCCCAAAGATGGTCTCCGCTAGGATCAACGCAGAAGGATCATGTCCTCGCTCCATCTCTTCGACAACACGAGCATACCTCGCGTTCCCGAACACACCATCTGGCATGGACCCTGCAAAAGCATAGCGATGAACCAAACAAAAAGCAAGGGCCCTCCGCCTCGAGCGGTCCGAAATACTAGTGTCAGTTCTATTCATATAACGTTGACACAACAGAAGCATATTCACCCTACCTCCCTCGAACAAACCTGCAGCATGAGCATCTGTCATCCCAAGGAAGTTTCGCAACATCCCGTTATAACAAAGCTCGCTCCTCACAACCACAGGAGTCGTCCGTTTCGACCACCCCGCAATGGCCGCAAACTCCTCCATCAAAGGACACACCTCCCCCCCGGGAAACCTAAACACATGCAAATTGGGATCCCAATAATCCAAACACGAGTCAAGGAAGTCTAAATCAACTTTCATTTGACGAAAGCCAATAAAAACACCCGCACCATCATCATACACCGCCTTCTTCATCCCCGGACTTAAGGAGGAAGTCCACCTCTTCAAAAGAGCATCAAAATGCTCCTCCATTTTTTTAGAACACAAAAACTTTTATAAATATACCTAATATATTTATGAGAGCAAAAACCTAAAGCAAAAGCAAAGAAGAGAAGTGATTGTGAATGAAAATTATGGCACGCACCCCCTCTCCTTATATAGGAAAACAATATCCGAAATATGGAAATACAAATAGCTAGCAACAGCCGTAAAAACCGCATGGCTCTATGCGGTTCAGACTCCCAAACCGCATAAGCCTATGCGGTTTTCCTTGCAACCGCATAAGCCTTTGCGTTTGCAGGGGTTGGTTTTCCTCATATTTTCCTACTTTCGTCTTTCCTAAAACACTCCGTCCTACATTGGGCTACGACATTCTTTTGTTGTTCCCACGCACCCGCATTACATTTCGCTTTGGCACCAACGGTTCTTACCACGAGACAAAACACAAACATTTTCGACATTCATGCAAGCTCATTTCGCATCTAAAATGAACTTTTCTCAAGAACGTTTTCACAATCTAAAACAGAACATCAAATGCATCCCACTCTGAATCATATCATTTTTCAAACAAGACTACCAAACAGGTTTATCGATGACAATCAAGTTCAAGCCATCGCAACAAGTCCAAAGTTCAAGCCGCAACGGCATGTACATAAAGGTTCATACAATCTTTATTACACAAAGTCACTCGGGATGACGACGACGATACTCACAAACTCACGCCAAACTGAAATGCTCTCACCTGGCCTGACACAATCAAGGCACTGCTCAACCAGGCCATCCTCCACCGGTTGGCCACCCTCCACAACTTCTTATGCACCCCCTTCGCCACCTACAAACACAAAAGCATCGTTATAATTTTCTCCATTTTGCCTTAATTTCACACAAATTAAGTCAAACTTAGGGAAATTCCAAACAAGACCCAAAGATCCTCCATTTTGACTTAATTTCACCCAAATCAAGTCAACCTTAGGGGAAATTTCAAATTAATAAATATCTCCATTTTGTCTTAATTTCACTCAAATTAAGTCAAACTCGAGGGCGTAACACAAAACACGCATCTCACTAGTTTGATCATCGCTATATTCCATACCTCCATCAAACTGGGGGCTCACTCACATACACAACAAACACACAGACCTTCTTCACTCCCGCTCGTCTAACCGCCCATGCCCGCTGCTGGTCACCGGCAAGTACGTCGGCAAAGTGAAAGCACGACGACACCCGACTCGTCAGACTAATCTGGTAGGGAAGTCGCCAGTCGCCCGCCATCTCCTGATCAAACTCCTACAAAACAAGTACAAACGCACACGCCAGTGGGAAATGTTTCGCAAAAATACCTTACGCACCCTCAACAAAGATCAAACATACCTCAATCGGCCCACAAGCAAGCCGAGACTCGCAAAGTGGTCAGAGTCCTCCCAGACGCAGAAGACTCACCGACTCTCCTTCCCGCATAACGCCACCCGATCCCGACGGAAACCCTCGCTCGAATAGGACCCTCGGCGGGTCCCTAGGCACCACCGAGTTGGCCACCTGTCTGAAAGGCCAAGCGCTCTCAAGGTACCAAACCGCCCATACGGCGTCGCTAAGTACAAGCGCTGGTCTCGTGATCGCAAACCGCGCCCCGATGCCTTCAGGAATACCCGCATACTGGCCCCACGGGAACGGCACGAACTACAAACAAAGACAAGACAAACACTCATAAATACCAATACAATCATTTTAAATACACTCTATTTAAAATGGTTCAAGCACAAACCTGATCAAACTGCATCTGGTTCAGAAGCACCCGAACATCATCATACGACCCGATTAAGCGCAAAGACGGTTACATCGCATTCTGGCACGCATCACGGGTACTCCCTCACGATCCTCACAGCATGCGGGGGCAGCAGAAAAGGGAAGTGGCTAAGAATCCACGACTGCACACTCAAGAAACAAAAATACGTCATAAAGGCAAAGACAACACGAAAACAAAACAACAATGCACCCGAAACAAAAAACAGAATTAATACGTACCTCCATCAAGAACCCAGGCGAGACTAAGGACAGTCTCGACCCTCGATCCATGACCCGCGGTCTCACGGCATCCATGCAGAAACGAATGCACAAACCCAAGGGCTGGTCACCTACCAACGTCCCAATTGCATTCCAATCCAGGAGATGCATAAGGACCGACGTCGACGCCCGCTCGCCTTTATCGCCGAAGCACACGGCGCTGACGAACCACCACAGCCACATACGAGCATTCTGCTCGTCACTCCACTCCGAGGGGCCATACTTGCCTCTTCCTCAAAGTACTCCAAGATATAGCTCGTCTTGAAAGTGTAAGGTGGAGCACCCTCGCAAATCACCTCCAAACCACCGCCGATCGTGATCGCCACAACCTCGCCCACAACGGACGGCGCAAACTCAAAGCTCATGTCACGATCTCCGAAGCAGCGGCACGTATGATGCATACTCAGACAAGGTAATGCCGCCTCAAAGCCGGGCATATGGAACGCCGTCGTGGTGTCCCAATACCTATCTAGGAAGGCCCCGATAAACATCAGGTTCGCTGCCGCTTCTTCCTTGCAATCTCTCCAATGGCCAATTAACGCCAAAAGCACTACGCAGCACCCAAGCCTGCGCTCCCGGCGCAAGCTTCTCCTCAAAAACACACATTACGGACGACACGCCCGAGAAAGTCCTCATCGGACCTTTCTGCCAACCCATCGTCGCTCGATAGGAAACGTGTCTCTCCGGGGCAAGTAGAAGGTTATGGCCATCCCAGCCCTTAGCGAACGCCCTGTTCGCACGTGATTTTCGCGGCCTAGAGCTACTCGCTCTAGGCGCAACCTCCTCAGCCTCCTCAGCCTCCTCCTCAGCAACCTCCATCTCGACCTCACGCCCATCCACCAGCTCTTGAGCAAGCTCGTCCTCAGGATCACGCACAGGGACATTCCTCCCACGAACCTGACCCCTACCTCGTGACTGCCCACGTCTCGTGGACAAATCACGAGGATCGGCTTCCCTCTCACTACGTGTACGCCTCAAACCACTCGAGCCAGAGGCTCCCTCAGTCCTCGAGCTAGTACTCTTACGAGAACTCGATCTCAGAATACCCACCGTAACCTTCCCCTGCAACCAAACACAACAAATACATACAGCTTTAATACATGCAAGCATACAACTTGGCATACTTATACACAAATACACACCAATAATACGCACATAATACATATACATTCCCTCAACACATTGCACTATACGCCCTATAGAGCATTTTTAGGCCTAATTCACAATTAAGCCGAAAACCGTTCTCTACACTTCAAAATCACAACTTTATGGTTTCTACGCGCCATAATAGTCCCTAACAACAACCCATTACAAGCAATTGCATTTTGGTCACTCCGATCAAAAACCCCCAATTCGCCTTAATTACTCCGTATAACTACGACTTAAGACGGCGATTTGAAGGCCTTAACTCGAATTTTTCGCAAAACTAACGCTATAGGCATGCTATACTCGCTATGGGCATCCTACACCGAAGTTTAATTGAAATTCCGGGTCGGAAAATCCGGGTTCGTTTTCGGGCCCGAAACCTAATTTGGACGTTTTTCACACAAAGACGGTCTAAATCACAATCAATTCACACATACATGCTAGCATGGCATAATGCAACACAATGACGTCAATTTCAAGCATTCAAACGGCAAATTTCAAGCAAAACTCGGGTTTTCATTCAAAACCCGTCTTTTCAACATTTCAAGGCAAAACTAGCTGATTACAACAACAAATAACGTAAAAGCAAGTTCAAATGGAGCAATACTGCTCCATAGCAAGACAACGCAACGAAAATGAGCAAAATCGGTTGAGAAATCGAAAAATGACGTTTTTTGAGTTGAAAAACCGTAAATGATGAATGTGGCATGCTCACGGTTTGCTCGTGCTTATATAGCCCCCAGCAGCCAACAGGGGAAACCGCATAAGCTTATGCGGTTTGTCCCCTGAACCGCATAAGCTTGCGCGGTTTGGTCCCTTGGCTTTTCTCGGGTTTTTCTCGTTTTACGCCTACTTTTCGATTCCTAATTCATCTTAGTTCAAATGCAACTTCAAGTACAATCCATGCTTAGGTCAAGGCATCACTTACAACCCGCCATACGCGTATATTAAGCATTTAATGTACTGCGATGTAAGGTATACACGAACGCTCTTCACGAGCAAACACGTCATTTTTCTTCCTCAACGGAAGATAATCATATGCAATAACAACTACAATTACACCCACGCTCCTCGGCGAGCCCAAGCATAGGTACTCTACAACAAGCACTTTACAACAAGCATTTAACTACAAGCATAAAACGCTCCTCGGCGAGTTTAAGCACAAGCGTCCTACAAAGCACATCCAAGCATGAACCCATGGCACAAGAACACCCCTGTACAAGCATTACAACCTTTACAAATGCACTCCTACAAGACCATACATCCTACGAATGCACTCTTCACGAGGTCATACATCCAGCCCAGATACACTCACACCCTTGCACTTTAGCCCCCACGCATTGCAGCACATGCGCTCTTTCACGAGACCATACGAAGACGCTACAAGCAGCAGCACTATACGATACCCAACATATACAAGACGACGACATCAACATCAGCAAAGGCATTAGCAACAAGCACGATTTAAGGCACTCTGCAGGCGGCAGTTCTTATAATATGCACGGACCGCCAAGTCCTTAAAATGCGCACGTCCCGCCCCGTTTAGCCCGGTTCGAAGTCCTTGTCTTACCCATGGACACATGGTCCGTTCCGCTGATCATATCGAGACTGTAATGGTCCGGATATGGTCGTGGAGTTTGACTAGCGCTCTAGTCCGAGCTCAGTCAAACTGGGGGCTCTGTGGATACCCATATCCGTACCCTCCCAAACAAAACCCTGTGATGTAACACGGACTTTTATTACGCATGCTTTAACGTTGACTTAAACGGTTCTAACTAATGTCGAATTCATTTTGAGTCGTTTTGAAATGTTAAAATGATTAAGGTTGCATCACATCGCATTTAAATAACGTTCATTTTGTCCATTTGGAGTCTAGCTTGGTCCTCGTCCTGCTTCATTTGGCATGAGCTTCGCATTTGCACTACAATTAGCCCTTTTACATTAACAAGGTCTAATTCAAAGATTCCTAAATTCCTAAATTTAGGCCGGTAGCTAAAACCGCTATTTAGCATCCTCTTACACAAAATACAACCTCACGCCTTAGCTTATTTCACAAATCCATGCAAATACACCCTTTTCATTTTTCCGGTTTCGCCCAAAACCGAGCCCAAACCCAAGCCTTTGGCCCGCACTCCAAGGCCACGCAGACATCATAAAATATCTCGAAATATCTCACTCTTTTCTTGGCACGCACGCATCTAAATTATATCAGATCTTTCAAAGATTTTATGCAACCAAACTTGAAAGTTGTTTTAAACCCCACCCACAAACCGCATGACCTTATGCGGTTTGGGGTGGCAACCGCATAAGCTTATGCGGTTTGTCCAGGCAACCGCATAAGGCTATGCGGTTCCTAGGCCTGTTTTTATCCCCGATTTCCTAATTTCTCCGAGGTTTTTAGTATATATACACCCCTATACCCTAACCTCGAAGACACAATTCACAACCAGAATACATCCTTTACACCACAAATTCTCTTCTCTTACACTTTTGCACTCACAAAAGCCTCAAGCACTCAAATCCTTGAGTTCAACACACCATCCCGTGTTGAATTCATCCTCCTCTCTAGTTCAAGAAGCGAAGCTCGCCTGCATCCGCCGCCAGGACAAGGTAGGTACCGATCCACTTGGATCAAAGCTTTTTCTTATTTTCTATGGACTAACAAAGGGGACTACACTCTAGCGCCCCCCCCGGCTTTGGCACCCGAGCGCGCTTGCCTTCCAAGTGTTCTTATTACTTCGGGTACACTCCATATCCGATGACACGCCAAAGTCGCATAAGCAACCGACCTTATAAAATAAACCAATGGACAATTGAACTTTATTTTATTTGCATGCATCTTGCACCCTTTCCGTTTTGCATTAAAATCAACTTAAACAATGAATTCGACCTTTAACTGAACCGTATTCGTTAACAAGTTAAACATGCTAAACTGAGGGTTTTAATCAATCTTTTTGCATCTGCATCTGCATTCTTTTACAAACTTATCGCACTTGTACGTAGCGATAACATTAGCTCAAATGTCATCTTACATGGATTGTTCTAGGTCAGTAGAGGCTATTTTTACATAGGCTTTTCTAAAAGGTTTTCATAAATCATTATTTGAATTAACTCTTTTTCTAAAGTACCTCACCCTAATCCAACTGGTTTCACAAGCCTTAGATCTAGGGGTGTCGGCGTGCTCCAAAATCTAGGACATGTTTTTAACTTAGAACATGGTAGCAGGTTCCTATTTTCCGCGATAAATAGGTGGCGACTCCATAACAGTTCTTAAAGGTTTTTCTAACTTAATCTTTTTTAACTTTAAAATCCGCCCTTAAGCAAGACGCCGAGTTGGGTCCGATCCCGGGTTCCACAACGGGCTACCATTACAAACATTAACAGCGGGCGTATCTCGTTGCTGACCATTACTGACCGACTTGATAGTTGGGTCGAGACAGCGGGGATAATGGACAGCAGTCCGTGTCTGTCTTCCCAAACTACCACCGAGTAACTCACCTTTAATCCTTTCTTCCAATTTCTTTCTATCCCAATGCTTTATCAATGGGATATCAGTTGGTGACGATTTACCGCGAAAATCGTAGCGATGAAAATAGGTAATCATAAGAAAGGGTAAGCAACCACCCAAACACTTACCAAGACCACTGACCGATATCGCTTCTACCGTCTGGCCGAGAATGTAACTACACCGGCCAGATCGACTAATATCGCTAACATCCTCAACAGCAGACAAGTATCTTAAAATCGACAGAGCTATTAAGGGCCTGGACAGAGAAATATAGACATGCTATACACAACAAATAGCCTTAAAATCTATCGCCTCCTTCCTTGTCCTTCTTAATTTCGTTAAAAGACGGCCTAAAGGGATAGGGGCACCAGGTTTTCGATGTCAATTCGGACCTCCAACGGTCCTTCAGAATCCTAACTTCTTCCTCATTCTCATCCTTCTTTGGGCCAGTAGAAATAACCTTCAGAGAGTTTGGGCCCAATGGAAGCAAGAAACAATCATGTACGTCATGTTTAGTAACCATAAACTTGTCGAAATCAGAAGCATGAAACACGTTACTACGGTCTTTGAATGCATTAACAAAATGGTGCAGATCATCAACTGGAAAATTCTTAAAGTTAATATGAAGCAACCCACCAAAACCAATTCTATTAATTGCTTCCTTCTGGACAGTGTTAAACTTCTCCATCAGATTCACGAGATTGCGAGGACGACACCTGATATGATAGGTAGGATCCGTACTCACGGCATTCTCGACAACTTCAGCAGATTCATCAGCCATCTAACAAGATAGAAGAATAGTACGAAGTTATATTCAATTAAAAAAATTTAAAAAGTAAACGAAACTATTAACCACAACTAATGAAAATATAAGCGTAATAATCGAAACTGTATTACTATTTAATCAAAGATAAAAATAATTATACACTATTCTGTAGAAATTGAAAGGTAAATAATTTATCAGAAAAAATTCTGTAAAATAAAAGGTAAAAAATTTATCAGATAATATTCTGAAAAATATCCTGTATTAACTGAAAAAATTTGGAAAAACAGTAAGACATTGGAAAAACAAAATAACAGTACAACAATGGATAAGAATCGAAAAACATGCATACAATCTAAGACATTCAAATTGAAATATGTAATTCAAAAAACGAGTACAAAATTAGAAAAAAACGAAAAAAAAACTTAAAAACAAAATAACAGTACAACAATGGATAAGAATCGAAAAACATGCATACAATCTAAGACATTCAAATTGAAATATGTAATTCAAAAAACGAGTACAAAATTAGAAAAAAACGAAAAAAAAAAAAACTTACATTATCTGATTCAGAGGTTGAAGAAGATGAAAATGTTGAATAACTCATATAAATGTCGATAAAGATGAATGGAGGAGATGAATACAACTGAAAATGGGGGATGAAGTGAAGAAGAATTGGGAGAGTCAAGTGAATGAATTTGGAGTGAAAAAAAATGAAGTCTGTCTTGGAAAAAGAAGAGGAACGACGCATTGAACAACCAAATTCATTTTTTTTTTTTTTTTTTTATTTCTTTAATTAATCATTAATGATGCTGAGATTTTTGTTGGATTAATATCAGCCGTAGATCAACTAAGATCTAACGGATGAAAAAGGGACTTAGGGACTTAATTAAAGTTAGGGGACTTAATATAAACCAATTCTATATATATATATATATATATATATATATATATATATATATATATATATATATATATATATATATATATATATATATATATATATATATATATATATAATTAGGCTATATTAAGTCCCTTCTACTATGCTAAGTCCGTAAGTCTTGCTCTCAGCCGTTAGATCAATTCAGATCTATGGCTAATATTACTCTACCATTAAAACAAAAAAAAAAAAATTAAAAAATAATTTTACATATTTCCTATGCAAATGTCGACATGTTTTAATTCCCAATCAATTCATGTCTCCTTTGATTATTCTCTACCCTCCCTTTTCTCTCTTTCTTCTAACTTTTCATCTGATTTATTCATTAATCTCCTTTCCATCTCCTTTCTATTCATCTATTTATCACAATCTCCGTTTTTTCTACAAATTTTTTTCTTCTCTTACTTTTGTTTTAATTTTAATAATCTCCCAATTCTCCATCCTTCATCCATTGTTGTGTTACTAACTTTTTTCAATTCAACAGTAAATATTTATTCAATTTCGGTACGTTTGTTCATATTTTTTAGTTTTTTATTTTTATTTTTGTTCGTTATTTGATTGATTTTTAGAACCATTTACATTTTGTTTGAGTTTTAGAATTTTAATTGAGTATAATCTCTATTTTTTTTATTTGAGTATAATCTTTATTATTTCACCATTGTGGCAATGGGACATTTTTGTTTTTTGATTAATGTTTCTAAATCTTCATGCTAAATATTTGCTATTTTTTTACTCATAAATTTATGATTGATTTCTTGTTATTATTGTTCTTTTTATGATATCTGCTTTTTTACCTTTTTGGGTGAAATTGTTTTGGCAGGTATCAAATGTTCCTTAATTTATTTTGATGATTTAGTTACATTAGTTTTAAATGAAGTTGAATAGTCTATTGTTCATCAAATTCTCAGGCTACTTTTTTAAATTTCGTTATTCTTATTTGGCATGACAAACACCATGTAGTGTCGAATTTAGAAATTTCATATGTATATAACAAATGTTTCATTTCGATGTTATAAGAGTTTCATTTTTTTATATTGAAAGTTTCAGCATGTACTTTCACAGTTTCATATTTATATAACAAAATTTATACTTAAGTTTGTTGTTTTCTTTATTTCTTCTAGTAGATATCAACAAGGTCCGTGAACAATGCCTTGAAAAGCTACAGAAGTTCACTAACTGGAAAAATATGATGTGGGAGCAAGTCTACACCAAACGCAAATTATAGCCGCCCAACTTTTTAGCCAATAAATGATTCTTTTTACGTGTCATTTTAACTCATTTTTGGAACTCATGTGGTAGTATGTTACGTTAATGTAATGCTTGTATTATTAACACTATTTCAAACATGTTCGTTATTTTTATTTTATTGCGACTAAATTAAACTTGCTCACAACAAACGCCATTGTCTTTCAATTTCTACGTAAATACGTACCTAATGAGTATTGTAACAACTTCTTTATTTTTAGCAAACGGTTACATTAATACAATTTAACAATGTTGTCACTCACGTAAAACTATAGATAAATTTTCTAAGTTATTAGACCTTACCTTAGAGATAATAAATAATAACAATTGCTTTTTCTTTTTTAACACCAACAGTTACATATTAATTAATATGAAGTTACAATTAATTGAGTAAACAATTCACAAGGCGTAAATATTTGTAACATTTCCGTTTTTTTTACCAAACGGTTACATATTAATTTAAAGATAGTTACAATATGTAAAGTAAACATTTTTACAGGCTCCATCAATGTTTCCAACTCTCATAAAACTGTAGATGATTTTTTTAAGTGATCATAAGACTTTCCTTACAGATAAGTAGTAAACAACAATTTCTTTTTTTAACTCCAAACAATTACAAATTTATGAACCTGGAGTTACAATTAATTGAATAAACATTTTCATGAGGCCTATTTTCTTTTGTAACTACAAAGTAACAAAATTGTAACTTGTACATTACTTTTTTGTAACTCTTCGCAGTTTGAACCCATCCTAACCCTTAACCATCCTCTCATTTTCCCTTCAAATAGAGACGATTATGCCTTTGTGGTACGTTGGAAGCTGTCTTCACAACTTTTGAAACTCTTTATTCTTTACCGACATTAACAACTTCGAGTTTCATAGTTTCATCTTGCAACTTCAAGTAAACCAAGTCTTCAATGATGCCAAACTCTTTTCCAACGTAAGGAGTTATTTCATTTTTTGTCCGCCTACAAAATTCAGCATCTCTTAATTCGACTTCTTATAGATTTAAAATATAGTATATTACTACAATTCAATGTAATAAATCTCAACTCAAATAAATTGAACACAAATAAATCAATACAAATATTCCACCAATTTTAAATTAACACCTTTTAACAGCACCACAAATTTCTCTCTTCAAACAATTAACAAACTCAAGTCTACAAATTTAAAAATCAATGTCCGTTTACAAATGTTTAAAACTCATTAAAGATTTTTCTTTCAAAATCATTTTGTGACTGAATTTCATCATAATAAATTGGTAATTATAAACTTACTGTACATAATAAGAAAAATTAATCTAAAACGAATGCATAAATACACGTTTAATAGTAATAGTAATAAAACTTACCATTTTCGTATGACACAATTTGAATCTCCTCTATTAATATCAACCATTTCCAAGTTAATAATATCGTTTATAATTTTATTAAAATCAAAATCAATAAAAATGCCATTGAATTGGTAAACTATTGAAGGTTGAAGAAGAAGAATGTAATGAAAAAAAATTATGAACCATTTGATTTGAATAAGAATGAAAATTAAAGAATGTTAAAAGTACTATCAATAACAAACCCAGTAAAAAAAAAAAACAAGAAGAATTTTAATGGAATGAAAATGTTTTGGGAGATTTTGGTGGGTTTTTATTAAAGGGACAATAATTATGTAGCCTAGGTAATATAAATCTCTTTGTTAAACGTACAACTTGTCTCCTATTTATTTTTTATTTTAAATTTATTTTTTAATTGCAAACACTAATTACTACTAAATGCATCTCATCCCTCCATTTTACTTTGATCCTACGGTCCATATTAGGACTTAGGGACTTAATTTTTATAGTGGACTTAAAATAACTCTACTCTATATATATATATATATATATAGAGAGAGAGAGAGAGAGAGAGAGAGAGAGAGAGGTTCAACTAAGTTCACTATATATTTTAAGTTGGTAAGTTTTATTTTCAGCCACACATTTTAAAATGTAACTTTAATAACTTGTATGTGTAACTCTTAAGATATAGTTATTTATGAGTGTAAAATAATAATAAAATGTTATTTTGACACTTATAATAGCAATTTTAAGCCAATTTATAAGATTTTCAAAATTTTAATGCATATAATTTTGACGTATTTCACTTCGAATTTATTAAATTTTAATGATTTTAATTTGTAACTTTTTTTTATTACAACTGTAACTATTGTTTAATACATATGTAACTTTAGTCCTTGATGGTTGTAGCTTATAGTTTTCGAAGTCATTTTATAAAAAAAATTTATTGGTCCAATTTTTATTACAAACCTGTCCAATTCCATCAAATATTAAATATATAAATGTAACTACTGACAATTGTAACTGTAACCGTAATATAGTCCATGTGAAACTTTATGTCATGTTTTGCGAATGTAACTATAGTATTTTATGATTGTAAATGAATACAAAAATTTGAATCCATATAATCTTAGTTGTTTTACGAACTGTAACTGCTGTATACTATATATTGTAACTGTTATATACAATGAGTGAAACTCTCATTCTATACGACTGAAACTGCAATACACGTTTCAGTCCACCCAAACCGATATTGATGCCCATCCAACCACCCAACTTCCAGATCTCATCTTACCACCATGGCCCCAACTCTACCAGCCACCACCACGATTCTCACCATCTGCCACCCACCGCCGTTACATTTAGATCTGAAAAAAATCAAATTTGAAAAGAAAATGTCAGATTTAAATGAGATAAACACACAAATAATTAAATTAAAAGAATTTGAGTTAGATTTATAAAATAAGTTTTAGATCTGAGTTTTTCATACCTTAATATTCAATTTGGTGGCGGTGGTGGCGGTAGGACTTCGTGGTGGTGGTGCGGTGGTGCGATGGTGTGTGGTGATGGTATGGGGTGGTGCAGGTGATGCGGATGTGTGCGGTGGTGCCGACGGACGGTGGTGCTGGTGGTGCGGTGGTGTCGACGGTGCGATGGTGCCGGCGGTGCGGTGTGGTGTGGTGGTGGTTGTCGCGTGGTGTGGTGTGGTGCGGTGGTGATTATCATTGGATTGTGGTGGTGGTGGTGGTGGTGGTGGTTTATTTAGATTGTTTTTAGGGTTTTGAGAGAGGGGGGGAAATTTTTAGAGAGAGAGTGAAAATGGATGAGAATGTAGGTGAGAGGTAGGATTTTGCTTTTTAATCTCAACCATCCATCTAAATCAATTTTGACCTTTGATTTGTTTTAATCTAATGGCTAGGATTGAAACTTACCAACTTAGCATTTTAGAGTGAACTTAATTGATCCCCTTTCTATATATATATATAGAGGTAAGTTATATGAAGTCCACTAAATAGGGAAAGTACTGAGTTCGAAATACCAAAAATTCGAAATACCAACAGAAATATTTGAAATTCTAACCTAAAAGTTTGAAATATCAAAAAAAAAAATGGTATTTGAAATACCAAGGGGGTTGTTCCCCTTGGTATTTCAAATACTTATATTTCAAACTCGAAATACCAAAAATTCGAAATACCAACAGAAATATTTGAAACTCTAACCTGAAAGTTTGAAATATAAAAAAAAAATGGTATTTCAAATACCAAGGGGGTGGTATTTCAAATACTTGATATTTCAAACTTTCAGGTTAAAGTTTCAAATATCTATGTTGGTATTTCGAATTTTTGGTATTTCGAACTCAGTAATTTCAGTACTTCCAAAATTTATAGTACTTTCTTGAACCTATTTCTATATATATATAGAGGTAAGTTATATGAAGTCCACTAAATAGGGAAAGTACTGTGTTCGAAATACCAAAAATTCGAAATACCAACGAAAATATTTGAAATACTAACATGAAAGTTTGAAATATCAAAAAAAAAATGGTATTTGAAATACCAAGGGGGTTGTCTGGCCGGTCCAGACCGGCAGTCTGGGCCTGGACCTACTGACAACCCTTGGTATTTCAAATACTTGATATTTCAAACTTTCATGTTAGTATTTCAAATATTTCCGTTGGTATTTCGAATTTTTGGTATTTCAAACTCAGTACTTTCAGTACTTCCAAAATTTATAGTACTTTCTTGAATCTATATATATATAGAGTAAAGTTATATCGAGGCAGCAAATATGAGCGAGACCGCGAGGCAGCATGTGTGTCGTTGGATGAAGATTGATCCAACGGTGTAAATTTGGTCAGCAAGTGTTAATTAAAGCAATCACTATTTAATTAAAAAAATTAAAAAATATATGGGTTGATTCATTTACGAGGTAAATTGCCGTTTTTGCTCCTCCTTCCTTAATTATCAATTCATTCCCCTATTATTCCTCTCTCAATTCATTCCCCTATTATTCCTCTCTCAATTCATTCCCATATTATTCCTCCTTCGTTAATAGGTCAGACTAATTTTCTTCTTCCTTTTTGTTAAATTTTTTTTTTTTTTTTTTTTTACAGCAACTTTCATAATATCAAACGAAAATATTGGTCAGCAACTTTCATAATATCAAACGAAAAATTACAATATGCAAAATAATGAGATTGTTGTTAGGGATGAAGGTTTTTGTTTTTTTTTTTTTTTTCTTGAATTTGTTTTTGCTGTTTTTTTTTATTCGTTAAAGTTTGTTGTTTTGTGTTTAGTGGTTGAAGTTGCAAGCGGTGGAAGAGTAAACGACGTCGACTTTCAGAAGGTGGTTGAGGACGATTTTACACCTTGCGTTGGTAAAATTTTTGAGGGATGAAGGTTCTCGATTATTACATGGAAAATAACGAGATCGTTATGAGGGATGAAGGTTTTGGATTTTTATTTATTTTTTATTTATTTTTACTCATTGCTTTAGCGTCCTGCTGATAAAGTTTGTTTGTGTTGAATCTCCGCGTCCTACTGATAAAGTTTTATGACAGACACTTGTAGTTTTAAGATATGTAGTTATAGTTCTCTCAGTAAGTTCTGACTCTGCATATTTCATGTTTTATTGTTATAGTTTTATATTATTATGTTATAGTTCTATGTATTAAAGTTAAAGTACTGATAGTTAATGTAACTTAGTTTCTATATTTTGTGACAGATAGTTTAACGGCTAGATGAACCTGCACACTTTTTGATTGAAGAGGAATGGTGTGCAAACATATTCTTTAGATTTTTACGAGCCATGGTTTGAAATCTATTCCTAATTCTTGTGTTGCAAGACGATGTACTAAGAAGGCTGCATCTATGAACAGTGATATAATTGACGGGTTAGAGTTTATGGGCACAGCCACTGTGGATCCCAAACAACTAGCGTTTTAAACTGTGGCGGAGTTTATGGGCACGACCGTGTGGATCCCTAATCCCTTTGTTGAAAGAGTCGCCTTAGTAGAAGAAGCTGAGGACTTATGCTACGTGGACATTGGTTCGTCTCAAATTAGTTAATCCATATTTATGTTGTAATTGGTCTTGGAATGTTATTTTATTGTATTTGGGGATGATTGGTATTTGTAAATATTAATAAGTTGATATTGAAATTGGTCAAGCGTAATTGTAATGTTGAAGTTTTATTGTTCTACATTACAGTTTTTCCCAAAATGGTTATTGTTTCGTTATAGTTAAATGAAACATTACTCCGGTTTAAACTTGTGAAAGATTTTAACATGGCTTTTGAAGTTAACTTATTTCAAATTGTGAATTTTTACTGACCAATTAGTTTGTCTAGTTACAAGCACTTTTTTTGAAAACGTCTTAAGCGTTTTAGAATTAAGTTCATGCATGACAGTAAATATGGTTAAGACTTTTGGTGCAGAGAACTTTAAAATGTTTTGTTGATATCACTTTTTCAGGAAACTGTATTAAAGTTTCGTCAAATTGCGTTAAAGTTTCATAAATAGTGATCAAAGTTCTACGTCTCAGCATAGTAAGACTTTATAAATAAATCATTAACTGCATTAAAGTTTCGTCAAACTGCGTTAAAGTTTTATAAATAAAGATCAAAGTTTCATAGATTTTGATCAAAGTTCAAAATGAAGAAGTATTGGTGTTCAAAAAATAACATAGCAGAACATACGACAGAAGTGAAGAATAAGTATAGCTAGAGCTTCATAAGTCGCAATTAAACTATGTAAACATGAATTCGAATCTCAAACATCCATTAATTAAAGTAGAAAACTAGCAACCTCCATCAAAAACAAAAACAAAAACAAAACCTTAAAGATCCCAATTCTCTAACATGATCCGTCCTCAACATAAAACAAAGTTGTTCGTACAAAGATAATAACTAATAATCGCAGTTACAAGTAACATTCTTGTCCGAGGAAAAGGTTCGCGTAGTTGGAGAATTCCTGTTAGATAACGACGGTGGACCTTGAACTTGAGGTTGTCGTCAGCAGGAACACTACCATCATAAATCACAGTCAACCCTCACTAGCAACCACATCCATCTGTGAATATACACACCCATATTCTGAGCAAATTACAAAAGTTGAAATTAAAAAAAAATTACGAAGAAACGGATTGATAAACCGTGTAATTAAAACGAAATAAAGGAAAAATCAGATAAAGTACAAAATTTACGAACAAATGGTTTGATAAACAGTGTAAATTTACGAACAAATGGTTTGCTTTTGTAACTACAACCGTAAATTACGAAACTTTGCAACAAATTTTTAAAACTTTCAACTTTATGAAACTTTTAAATTTACAAATATTCTTACCTTTCACATAACAAATTGAAAAAAATAAATGATTTTCGTCAAAAAAAAAAAAATACAATCAAATTTCCGAAATTAATTATAAAATTACCATTATCAACGTGCAATATTTATCAATACTCTATGCTTACCACCTTGAACAACAATAACAACTCAATAATGTCACTGAAGATTAGAGAACAAAATTTCAAAAAAGAATGATAAATAAAAAAAAAATTATTAAAAATAATAATTCGAAATTAAAATTAAAAAAAATGGTGGACAAACTTACAGAAAATAGAGATTAGACACAAATGAGCACCAACATTCGAAATTTATAAAAACCACGGCAACGAGTAACGACGAACAACGTCAATATGGAAAAAAAAAATTAAATCAAGTTAATGATAAAAATTATATTGATGTGCATTTGAAGAAGATGAATAATTTTGAAAATTTTGAAGAAAGATGAAAGAGAGAAGAGGAAATAAACTGAAAATAAAGATAGACAATAAAATTGGAAAGTAATAAATTGAATTGGGAAGAGGAGTGAGGAGTGAAGCCGGCAATATCTTAGGAATGAGAATTGAAGAGTGAAAAGGAAAGAGAGATTGAAAGTGATTTGGGAAAGTGTATCAATTAAATGCATGCTTGAAAAGGAATCTGCCGTTTTTTTTTTTATTCTTTTTTTTTTTTTTTACTTGATTTAGCACAATTAATCTAAGCCATAGATCAATATTCAATCAACGGTGTAGATGCTGCCTCGCTGCCTCGCTTAAAGTAGGGGGTCTCGTTTGAACCTATTACTATATATATATATATATATATATATATATATATATATATATATATATATATATATATATATAGAATTAGGGTCACGTGAAATTCACTTATCTTTTAGAGTCCGTGAGTCCAGATTACAATATCTCACTCTATAACTAACAATATCACATACTATAACTAATAATATCACAAAAATCTGAGATTTTTTACAACTGTACACATACTATACTAACAATATCACATACTATAACTAACAATATCACACACTATGCCAGGCCGCACAAATTTTTTGAACCCTTTATTTTTCTTGTTTTTTTTCGTGATATTGTTTCCTATATGTTGTGATATTCTTCCTTAAAACCAGTGATATTGTAACTGGACTCACGGACTCAAATATTTAGGTGGACTCACCGGATCTTACCTCTATATATATATATATATATATATATATATATATATAGAATTGGGATCACATGAGGCCTCCCTAACTATTTGAGTCCATAAGTCCTAATATGGGCCGTCAGATCAAGTAGATCTAATGGCTGAGATTAAATCAATTAAGTAAGGATGTTTTAGTTATTTAACAATATAGAATATATACTCTAATTATCATACATTCGTTCATATTTTACTCAACCTCTTTCTCTCTCTAACCTCTCTCTGCATTAAATTCTCTCTAATATTTCATTTTGTTCATCATTCTCAGCACAGATCGCATCATATTCGGCGATTATTTCTTCCTAATTACTCCTCTAATCTTGTTTCTTCATCAATTTAATCATTCTCGATATCAGGTATCATGTTGACTATTATTTTCAAAGTCACTAATCTATTTAATCATTAGATATGAAATAATTTCTTGTGTTTTGATCGTTAATTTGGTTTAATTCATGTTTCGTGATTGATTTTCGCTTTAATTCATGTATGTCTTCTTAATTGCTGATTATTATCATCGATTTTCTTGTTTTTGTATTTAAATTTACTCTTTTCATCATTGTTATTACTTTTAATTCATGTTTTTCATTTATCTCATGTGATTACACTTTTTATTAATATTTTTCGTTTCTTGAAGTTTTATTTTTTTCGTGTTAATTGATGTTTTTCTTCATCGTTTTACTCTTAGTTCATGTATACTTTTGCCTTGTGTGATGTTCACTTTAAGTTGATATTTTTCTTCATCTTTTTTTTTTAAATTAATATTTTACTTTTAATTCATGTTTTCCAGTTACATCGTGATGTTTAGTTGATCTACACAATATTTATTAACAGACATCATGATATTTTGTTTAATTCACTCGTTTTTGTTTTTAAACTCAATTTTATGCTATAGTTAAAAGATGTCAAATAAAGTACCACAAGTAATTTGAAACTATATAACAACTTTGTTTTTTGTATGTTAATTAGTACTAAATTATGTATTTGTTGGTTGGCTTTCTGTTTGCAGATTTCTTCCTTTATGGATATTGATTAAGACCGGGTGTACATGTTGAAGAAGTCTATGTATCATCAACTTAGCAAACTTTTCTCTTTTTCTCACATTTAATATGCAAATTTTTCTATTTTTAGATGTCGTTCCAAATGACAACAATTTTGCATTTTTTTTCTTCGATTTTGGTTCACAAAATTGTAAAAACTCATAGTCAATAACATAGTTTAACCATGTTTCGCCTTTTATTTTTCCAATTACACGTATCACAAACAATATCATACTTCGTACGAAATAATATCATCAGACTTCTGAAACAATATCACATTATCGAAATTTAAATTGTTGGTCAGAAACCATAGAATAAACCTAATAAACAATATCACATGCACTAATAAACAATATCGTCATAGTTTCAAAACAATATCAATGTTGAAATTATTTCAAATGAGTCACCAATATCATAAACCGTAAGAATCAATGTAATCGGACTTTTAAAACAATATAACATTATAACACTTTGTTCATCAATAACCGTACCATTGAGTAAGGCTGATAAACAATACCACAAGGACCTATAAACAATATCACCATACATGTCAAACAATATCACCATACATGTCAAACACGATAAATTAAGTCGAAGATACAAAAAAATGATTAGTAATAATTTTATGTGTTCTTTGAGATATCATATACACCTACACTACAAAAACTTGTTTACCACTAGATTACTTGTCTCACGAGCATTACATTAATTAATCCTAGTTAAAATTATATGTCCAACATATCTAGGCATCTAGCAGTCATTTTATTTTATTCCTCAACCTCTACCTATACCCTTTCCTCTGCTCTTGTAATTTTCAATGCTCTTGTATCGTGCCACTGTTTCTTCCATCGATTGTTCATCATCTTCACCATCTTCTCTGCATTTAAATACTCTATAAATCAAATACATAATAAAAGTCAGTCATTTCTTTGATAATTTTCGGCTTAGATCACTAACCTATCTTTTCTCTTTTATAAATATTACAGTATTTGGAACAATATCACGGCTTATCAATTAATCTACCATACATTATTTTCTGATAATTGATTACCACTAATCCTCACATTCAACTCAATATCATACTAAACAGTACAACAAGTATTTGTTATATGTATATCGACATAACTCAATTAACTGAATACAAACTATCAAATTTTCATTTGCATTATCAGATAATTGAATTCTATAATATGTAACGATTATTTCATAATTAAAAATGTTAGAGCTAGGTCAGGTATTGCTAATTGAAAAATTATAAACATCTAATTTTTGTAATTTAAACATTTAACACAGGTAAACCTAATTTTCGCAATTAAGTGAATATGAAACCTTAAATTTTTGCAATTAAACAAAACAAATCTGACGAAATTTATAATAAACCATTGATTAGTCATAAGTAGTTCAATTTAGCTGATATAATCTCCAAAAACGATTGAAATCATCAATAATTCATATATTTAAAACTTTAGAATAGGAACATTAAAATACCACGATTTTTCTAATACTTTTGTTGTAATCGTATCATATTTTTCTAATTCAACACACATACAATAATTTCGTGGAAAATTAACATGATTTATCAATTTAATGTCGCATAAGTTATAGTTAAATCGATGAAAACTAAACAATCTTAAGAAATGAGTTTACCTGGTTGATTTTGGAGATAAATTCAACGAGATCATTTAATTGCAGTGATTGAATTGAAGTCGTTAAACTTGAATCCAAGTTGATTTTTAATGAATTTGTCTACCTTCGGTGAGAATTAGACAAGTTTTTAGATTGATTTTTTAGAGAGAGAAAGAGAATAATCATTTCTTAGTTTTTCTACAGGTAATGCTTAGGTTTTGTGGATGCTACGTGGCTTAATCTGGAAGCTTGATTTAGTTCAGATCCTACGGCTGTTAGGTAGACTCATGGACTCAAATATTTAGGTGGACTCACCGGATCCCGCCTCTCTCTCTATATATATATATATATATATATATAGAGATAAGATCTTTCAAGCCCTAAGTTTTGGGAAAGTCATTGAGTCCAGACATCCGCTTTGAGATTTTAACACAAAAATTTGAGATTTTAACACAAAAATTTAGAACTGCAAAATTCCAGAATATTTGAGATTTTAACAATGTTAAAATCTCAAATATTCGAATTTTGCAGCCTCAAATTTTGTGTTAAAATCTCAAATTTTGTGTTAAAATCTCAAAGCTAATTCAGACTCAATGACTTTCTCTAATAAGTTGGGCTTAAAAGATCTTATCTCTATATATATATATATATATATATATATTTATATATATATAGAGTTAAGATCTTTTAAGCCCAGTAATGAGGAAAGTCATTGAGTCAGAATTCGCTTTGAGATTTTAACACAAAAATTTGAGATTTTAACACAAAAATTTGAATCAAAAATTCCAGAATATTTGAGATTTTAACATTGTTAAAATCTTAAATATTCTGGAATTTTACAGTTCCAAATTTTTGTGTTAAAATCTCAAATTTTTGTGTTAAAATCTCAAAGCGGATGTCTGGACTCAATGACTTTCCCAAAACTTAGGGCTTGAAAGATCTTATCATATATATATATATATATATATAGAAATAGGTTCTTTAGAGTCCACAAAAAAATTAGAGTCCTAGAGTCCAAAATTTGGCTATCGAAAAAAATGAAATTCCAACGACAAAAAATGAAATTCCAACAAAAAAAATGAAATTGTTGATTTTGGACTCACATCAAATTCTGTCGCTCACTTGTAATATGGCGACCTTTTGAGATTTAATCTCAGCCGTTGGTCTTCACAATCTAATGGCTTAGATTAGGACTCTAGGACTCTATTCTATATGTGGACTCTATATAACTTTACTCTATATATATATATATATATATATATATAAATATATATATATATATATATATCTATATATATATATATGTATATATATATATATATAGATATATGAATATATATACATATATATATATATATAATACCTTAAACTCGGGGGTGTCACGTTGTTTTTTATAGTTATCCCACATTTGTTGTTTGATCATTGGGTATCCTTCCGGTGGTTTTGGCGGATCTATAGGTTCTCCCGCCTTCCGGTCGATCATGAATTTTTTATACATAGTAAGCCTCCACTGTCGGGCTAAATCAGCTACCTTGTCCATACAATATTGATCGTATTTATCGGGGACATTGTATGCTCTCTGCAGATAAATAACGAAATAATATAAAACAAATTAAAGTTAGTGTATGCTTGTTAGTTTAATTTCAATATTATTAGAATTAATTAACCAATGAATATATACCTTCAACGTTCTAAGAATTTGCTCCCTCAACGTGGGATTCAATTTCCGTGAGAAAATATTTGTATACACCCCTTTTAATCATCCAGGATTATAATGAAATTCATATTATAAGATTAATGGTCATAAACAAAATTGCATAATTAAACAAGGGATTAGAAATAACCTTTTAGCCTTTGCTTTAATGGCCTAAGAATTAATATCAAAAGCTTGATATCTCCTAATTATTGCACCCAAGATTGAATAAGATATGCCTTAGTTTTGCTAGAAAACTTTTGTGAAAAGAAAACTTCTTCTTTTCAAAATTGTATTGTGAATTATCAAAAAGAATGAATCATGGATGATAAGAGAATTTTGGGTTAAATAAACCTCTCCTCCTCTCTCCTATCTCACGGCTCCTCTCTTATTTTGGGGAGAATATATTCTCTCCAAAATAATCACTTGTTGACCAAGAAAACAAAGTGTATCTGGACATAGTGAATTTGGACACTTTTCTCTTGGTTATCTTAGCTTTTAATATAATGCAATATATATTACTAGTGTCATTTGGATGGACCGACATCACTATAATATATCATTAAATATAAATATCCATATATTTATAATTTGCCAATTAATTATAACAGTTTATGTTTAATTAGCTTACATTATATACAACAATTAAATATAACATTTTATATTCAATTTACGAATTAATGTAATTCGTCTTAGCTAACATTATTTAATCATTATTAAATAGTCGTATCGTCATCACATTGACTAACATTTTAGTCAAAAACATTGACTAACCTTTTAGTCAATTAGTAAGGCATCAATATAATTATTTTCTCAAATAATCACATTTCTTAAACACATCCTTTAGTTGTGACTCTTAGGGACCAGTTGATCACCGCCATCTGTATGACAATAACATCAAACTTATCTAGCAAGCCAACCGTTATCGATAAACGTTAATCAACTGATTATAATACAAAGTATACCCTGTGAACTTATAGAGATTTATTCATGTTATTGCACTAAATGTGGAGGACACTAGCTCCAACAATCTCCCACTTGTCCGTACAAGTGTATGTGCGATAACCGATTCTCATATCCAAAATTTCTCCCACTCAATGTAAAACAATTTGCAAAGCCCGCGTTCACAAAGGTCGTATTTTACAAGTGATCAGTATCAAGAGTGGTTTCCCCGACTAGAGAGTAACTTAACTGATAAACGAATCTTTATTCGAGCATGGCCATGCATTTCAGTTACAGCTCCTCGAGTGGCCCTGAGAAATAACATACCCTGATAAAAGTTGGATATTTTCTTCAACTCGAATCTTGCAGATACAAGCGCAGTATGAAATGACCTAGTGAAAATCTACTTAGCCTCCTGTTACGGTCGACCATGAGAAAGAAACCAAAGTCACCCAAAAGCTGCCTTAATCTCAATAGACAGTCGATAGTCAAAAGAATCGACTCTAGGAACACTATGGACGTCCTATCCACGACCAGGCACCTAATGTTCTGAAACATTTAGGACTCCATAACGTTGTCACAAAATGTCCTGCGAGGTATCCTTATAACCCGCATATGTGATCGATCAGTCAACAGTTTGACTTATGGCTCGTTGAACCCACCATCAATCGACTTCACAATATAATTGCCAGAGTTATCAGCTCATGTAGGCGATTACGGATCAAAACAAATATTCTAAAAAATGAATACATTTCTAAAAGACAGAGTGGGATAAAATTGCCAGAGTTTTTTCCAAAACAAATATTCTAAAATGAATGCAAATCCATCCGTACAAAGGCCTAATCGAACATTTCTCGTCTCGCTTGCAAAGTCGGGATATGTAGCATCAAAATGTTTCTAAGACTCACCGTCAGCCGGATGAACCATAGTACCACCTACTCGAGGGTTCTCTGCATGCCCTCGCATTTGTTCGGCTATATGTTTAGTAGCATACAACCTTTGAAGACGAGGTCCAAGTGGAAAGTAGAGGAGCGACTGTTGTGCCACACGTTTCCCCCGTTCATCTGTGTTTGGTTTATATCTTTGAAGACCACATTTTCGGCATGCATCTAAATTCTCGTCTTCCTCCCAAAACAACATACACCCATCATCACATGCATCTATCTTCTCAACGGGTAATTGAAGACCTTTTAGCAATTTTTTAGCAGCATAAAAATCTTTGGTCATTTTGTTATTTTTAGGGAA
The DNA here is from genome assembly GCA_023091065.1 of Dianthus caryophyllus. Taxonomy (NCBI): domain Eukaryota; kingdom Viridiplantae; phylum Streptophyta; class Magnoliopsida; order Caryophyllales; family Caryophyllaceae; genus Dianthus; species Dianthus caryophyllus. The sequence goes on along the minus strand of CM041527.1, from coordinate 14,727,758 downwards.
AGCGTCTCCAAGCAAACTACTAATCGAGTCAACAACCCTATGAGACAGATTATGGTCACACTTTAACGTGACTAATCTAGACGCAGCTTCCAACACTGACATGAGACTTCCTTCATACAAAGGTTCATCGGCCTTGTTTAACATGTCAAAAAAAAGCTTCCACTTGAGGGTTTGGGGGCTTCGTTTATTTCATCTGCATTCAACGCTTCCTCCCTAATTGTGTCTACTTCATCTCGTAAAGCGTCATTTATCATTTCTCGATAAGGATTATCATCAACCACCGTGTATCTAGGTCTATCATCTACGGGGAAATCCTCTCCGTGACAAAACCAACTGAAGTAATTTTTTTTATAAAACCTCTTTTAATCAAATGGCTTTTGACATGAACTCATTCAACCATTCTGAGTTGCAACAATTCACACATGTACACCTAATCTTTTCACCATTACTGTTGAAATCAGGCAAAAGTTTAGCATGTTCGATAAATGTGACCACACCATTAGCAAATCCCAATTTCACTCGCTTATTGTCATCCAAACGCTCGTACATCCAACTACGTTCTACTCTATTCATGGTCAATCAGCTATCAGTCTACAAAAATAATTTTTCAGCAACATACAACAATCCACCGCACATAGTTAAATTTGTAGTAATTTGTTTTTTTTTAAAAAAACGTGTAGTCATAGGTAACTTCTTATCTCTCTAACCTAAACCTATCTTTGAATGATCAATAACACTGACAAATAGTTATAATTGTTTAAGTAATAGTAAAAATTTCGGCAGCAATTCGCATCAGTTCTCCAGATACACAAATAAATCGAGCTTGCTCAAAATATATGTATCGAGAGAACATCAGCTTAATAATTGCCACCAAAATTTATACTATTACATAAACAAATATAACTATTTGTCACCTAAGTGATATTAATCATTCAAAGACAGTCCCAAAAATGGGGACTATTCAAAAATTATTCCTAATGAATAATTCTCGAATGGGTATACTATGGTCAACGCAAAATAATTCATTTTACATAATTCCAATAAAATACTTAATTTTAACAAAATATACAATCACATTAAGTCCTATTATACACAACATATGAAATCTACAATTTTGTAAATCAACCTAGTAACAAAAGCTCTATTATTTTCTAAATTAACCTAACAATGGCTCTATTATTCTCTAAATTAACCTAACCATGGCTCTACAATTCTCTAAATAAAACTAACAATGACTCTACAATTCTATAAATAAGCAAATATTAACTAAAGTTAACAAAATTAACTACATTACTAAACATTACTAAAACTACATTACTAAACATTACTACATTAATTAAAACTACATTACTAAACATTACCAAAATTAACTACATTACTCATTATTTATATAAATTGCCTCTACAATTGCTTATTAAAACTACATTACTAAAATTAACATAAAAAAAACATATATTAACCCTAATATCAATCTTAATCATATTAACTCAAACTAATTATATAAAAACTTAACATAATAAGCTTAAATTAACCGAAGTAAGAGATTGTTTATGTTGTAAATCAATATAATCAACTCAATTTCTCAATTAAACTAATTAATTACAAAGAAAAAACTAAAAAAAATCATACCATAATTAATTTGGAATGGAAGGTCGCCGGAGTAGGGAGGTGTCGTCGGAGTAGGGAGGTGTCGCTGGAGTGGTTCGGACGGTGTCGGGCGATTTGGGGACGATTTTTTGTTTTTTTTTTTTTTTTTTTTTTAAGGCAGAAAGTATGAGGAAGGAAAAGGGGTCGCGAAATTATTAATAAATTTTGCGACGGAAATTTGCGACGGATCGCTTTTTCCGTCGCAAAATTCTGACAACAACATATGCCAGGGAATATTCCCTGGCATCTTTAATTTTTTGCGACGGACTCCTTTTTCCGTCGCAAACAAAAGATTTTTGCGACGAAAAATGGAGTCCGTCGCAAATTTCCGTCGCATATGGTAAGCGCCAAGGTGATGTTTTCGCTCCAATTTTTGGCGGGGGTGATATGCGACGGATTTGCGACGGAAATAGAATATTCCGTCGCAAATGGACACCTATGTCGCAAATTAATGTTTTTTGCGACGAACATTTTTTTCCGTCGCAAACTCCCTCGCATTTTGACTGTTTTTTTTGTAGTGAGTGATTAAGTCATCACTTGATATCGTATAATGTTAGAGTGATTATGTCAAAACTTGAGATCAAATAATGAAATAATGCTAGAGTGATTAAATTATGTCAAAACTTGATAATGTATAATGCTATAATTTAAGTATAATGGTATAACGTGACAATGTTATAATCTTATAATGTAATAATGTTAGAGTGATTATGTCAAAACTAGATATCGTTTAACGCTATTATACTAGAGTGATTATGTCGAAACTTGACAACGTATAATGTTATAATATAAGTGTAATGGTTTAATGTGACAATGTTATGATCTTATAATGTTATAATGTTTTAGTGATTATGTCAAAACTCAATAATACTAGAATGATTATGTCTAAACTTGATAACGTATAATGTTATAATGTAAGTGTAATGGTTTAATGTGACAATGTTATAATCTTATAATGTCATAATGTTTTAGTGATTATGTCAAAACTCGATATCTTTTAACGCTATTATACTAGAGTGATTATGTCTAAACTCGATAACGTATAATGTTATAATTTAAGTGTAATGGTTTAATGTGACAATGTTATAATCTAATAATGTTACATAAATATTTAGTTATGATTTTATAAAAAAAAAAAAAATCGATTATTAAAAAGAATGCTAGTTAAACAAAAAACAATGGTTTTATTATTAATTATTTCTGTTAATATTATTATACTAGGATAATACCCGTGCATAAATGCACGGGGTGTACAAAAAAAATTAATAGTTATTCAAAAAATTGTTATAATTACTATAATAAAATTAATATGTTCAACCCAATATTATTTTTAACCCTCTTTAAATTAAAAAAAAATCGATAAAAAACCGATCAATATTGTGTTATATTCGAATTAAAGTGACTTTATCATAAATATACTCATAAGACAACATAGTCAAATTTGTTATACGTATATTTTTTTCATATAGTTATAATTTTATCTTAGAATATATTATAATGTGGTAAAACGTGAATACGTGATAAATATTTTACATAAAATATTGCGTAAAGATAATGTGAATATTCAAAAAATACGAATAGAATGTTGGAGATTTGTGCTTGAATTGCAAGTGGGCATGAAAACAATGAATTAGATGAATTCTCTCATGAAACAAATAGGAAAGGGGGAAAATAGAATAATATTATGTAGCTATTAGAATGTTGGGCGGATCAACTTAGCAAACAAATAAATAAGGAAACAAAATAATGGAGTAAAATAGTGTAGGTATTATGTGTTTAGGCGGGAAAAAAATTAAGGTATGTTTTTTCTTATATATAATTTATATAGAAGATTATATTATTAGTTTTATTATTATATCATATTATATTATATTATTAGTTTTATTATTTAATATATTATTAATATTATAATTACAATTTATGTTAATTAAATTAATATTTTTATCATTATAATAGTAATATTTTATTACTATATTATTAGTTCATTTATAATATAATAAAAATAAGAGTAAATTCATGACTTATACCTAATTTATAACCACATTTCATAACTTATACCTACATAATTTTTTCTTCATATCTTATACCTAGTTGACTATTTTCATTCATAATCTATACCATTAATGAATTCCGACCAAAAATACGACCGTTATTGGCTGAAATTTGAATCTCTCCCTAATTAATTAATGAAATCCCTATTTTACCCCTCTTAATTTATTCTTATAAACTCACTCTTATCTCTCTCATTCAAAATCAAATTTCCCCTTCTTAAATAACATTATTTCACATTCTCTGCCTTCCCTCTTCATGAATCTTTGCTAATTTTTTTTCCTTTAAATTTTAAATTTGTTTAATTATTTGATGATTCTATATTTAAATTTATTCTTAATTTTATTTTTCTCTGAAAAAAATGTTCCCCTGGTTAATTAGGGTTTCGATTTTTTTGCAGAAATGTCAACTATTAGTAGTTCGTTGTCATCCTAAAATCCAATTAAATGTAATTGTAGCGTTCCTGCGATGTTGTTGAAGTCGTGGACCACTGACAATCCGGGGAGAAGGTTCTTAACTTGCAAGTTTCGATTTTGTCGCTTTTTCAAGTGGATGGATGAAGAACAAACTGATTAGCAAAGGAATTGAAGGTGTAAAAAACTCTACATGAGGAATTGAAGTTAAATTAGGGTTCTTTACACGAATTTCGAATCAAAAGATGGAAATTATAACCTTAATTTCAATTAAACTTCAATGAAATCAATTTTGAGTTCAAGTAAAAGTAAATACCTGCTCTAATCTTGACGACGATGTCGACTACAAGCTACGTCGATGATTTGGAGAGTTAAATTTCAATACAAATTAGGGAAACATGAAGTAATCACAGTGGAAGAATTAATTTGGGGGTTATATTTTCAGAGGAATTTATTTAGTGAATTTGGGGGTTAGTTTGATAGAAAGTGAAAGGAATGGGTAGAATTTGTAGAAATAACAAAGTCATTAAAGAAGGGCAAATCGGGAAATTCGTGTTTTTTTTGGTCGGAATTCATTAATGGTATAGATTATGAATGAAAATAGTCAACTAGGTATAAGATATGAAGAAAAAATTATGTAGGTATAAGTCATGAAATGTGGTTATAAATTAGGTATAAGTCATGAATTTACTCTAAAAATAATAATACTATATGATTTTTTGTTATTTTAATTTATTATATTATTAATGTATTACTAATGTAATAATAAAATATTATTTTATTTTATTATACTTAATTTTATAATAATATAGTAATAAAATATAATAACAATGTATTAATAACTACTCCGTATTTTATTATTATTATTATATCATATTTTGACTATTAATAATAATAATGTTATTTTATTATTATTATTATTATTACTACTACTACTACTACTACTACTTTTACTCTTCTAGATATTATAATTATTGCAATTTTCTAAAATTTCTTACGGAGTATTATTTAACAAAAAAAATCAAAAAGCTAAAAAACTTAAGAAAGTTTCAAATAACTTATAAAAAATCTCAGAAAAACTTCAGACTTCAGACTTAAGATTTCAGAAAAAATAAGGCGAAGAGAATAGGCTCTTAGAGAGAACGAAATAAAAAGGAAAAATTAGGCAAATCACATATGAGAATCATAAGGGTAAAAACCCTATTTTATTAGGTACAATTGAGTAAAATTTGAATACAGTTAAACAAACACTCAAAATGATTGGTATATCTAATTTTTAAATTTTCAAGGCATAGTTTTTTTTTTAGAATATTTTCTTTTTAAGTTTTTTATCGCATGCACTTAATGCACACAATAGAAAACCGTAGTAAATAACCCGACTATTAAACCAATCACAAGTGGGAAATTTACCTAAATTGTTAGGTAGATTAATATTTCAATTATAATAACACACTAGCATAATCATGGTTTATTAAAATGATTAGAAAATAATTAGAGAGAGGAGATTGGGTGAAGAGTAAAGGGTTCCAGAAAAAATAAAAATAAATAAATACTCCGTATTGGTTTTTTTTTGGAAAACTTGTTCTTCCCCCTTTTTGTTTCCACCATAAACCCTTCTCAATTTCATACATTTTTCCTTCAAATTGAAACCACTTCTTACTAAATTTAATGTCATAAATTGATGAAAATCTGGGAAAATATTACTCAAAACAGTTGGGAATAGAAAAAAAAATAAGAGTAAGAAATGTACACAACAAGTCATGGTACATGGGAAAGTGTAGGAGGAGAAGAAGCATGTGTTGTGCTAACTACAGATCCAAAACCACGTCTTCGATGGACTTCTGAACTTCATGAACGTTTCATTGATGCTGTTTCTCAGCTTGGTGGTCCCAAAAGTATGCAACTTTTTCTTTTTTTTTTTTTTTTTTTTTTTTTTTTTTTTTTGGTTGAAATTCATTTCTTTTTATGTTGTGATAATGTTGTTCATGCTGTAATTTTGTAGGAATTTTGTTTTTGGGTGTTTAAATTTGATGGGACTTTTTTTTTTATCCCTTTTAATTTGTTGAAATTCATGTTTTGGTTGATATATAGTTCATGCTGTAATATCCATGAACTTAATTTGATGAGAATTTTGGATTGTTGGGTGTATTTAATTTGATGGGGGCGTTTTAATCCCTCTTAATTTATCGTCCACAGTCTCGAAAAAGACGGTCTTACATAAAATTTACTGAATTTGATGTTGTTAGTGGCCATAAAAGTTTGTTTCTTCTTCATCTTTTCTTTTGTTGTTTTGATTGATTAAATCATTTGGTTGATTATGTTGTTGATTAGTTCATATTGTATCTTCTAAGAACTTCGATGAGAGTTTTGTATACTGAGTATTTAGTTGGGTTTCATATTTGTAGGTCAAAATTGATGTTATTGTTGTTTTTGAGAGGATAAAATATTGAGTAATTTGTCTAAGTTATCATTTTTTTTTTAAGCCCATTAACATTTGGTTTTATTGTGCTTGATTTCGGCTGAATCTTGCGTCTTGTTCATGCAATTGGCTTCATTTGTGTCTCGATTCTCCATTTATATTCAAACCCTTTTGACTTTCCAAGTTAACGAACTTTTTTTTTTCCCCTTAGTATGCTGTAGAACAGCTAAACCTCTAACAGGAGGTGCAAAAGTATTATGAGGCCGTTGAACGAGTGCTTATGTGTTTGATTATGTTGGTTATTGATGGTATAAGAGCCTTTTCTCCCCATCTTATTTTTTTTTTTGTTTATCTCATCAAATACTTCAGAAAATTTCAGGAGTTTTGTTACCTAAAATACCCTAATCTTCGGAGTCATAAGATTCAGACAGTAAGACGAAGAGAACAAATCCTAAAACCGGGAACATGAGCTGAATGTTTAGAAGTTTGGCTTCTCATATTGTTTTGAGTATCTGATGTTGCACTTGCTATAGTTTTAGGTGATTAAATAACAATTAGATAAAACAAGCATGTATATAATTTGCTGCTAGCTACAGGAAATTCCTGTCATGGACCGTCCTTCCTGTCTGCACATTGGTCAAATTACGTCATTAGTATAATTTCAGAACAATTGCTGGTACAACGTACAATTTGTGTACAAAATTACACTTGTTGGCTAGCATCTCGTTGCTTTGTGATATGAAATGAGTTAGTGATTAGTTGTGACTCTGAAAAAATCACACAACTGTTTTTGTTATGTCTTCGATTTTGGGATGTTGTGGTGGAAATTTGATTCAGATACACAAGTCACGTGGAATTTTCTCAGTTCTCTAACTTCACGGAAAATATGTTGCCTGATGATTTTCCTTTGGTATCTGGTGTACATGAAAAAGCCTTAACGTCCAAAGATCAGTGCATGTTGTGCTCGTTCACTTTCTGATATCCGTTCACTTTGGCAAAAATATACTTTGTTTTGTTTTGTTTTGTTTCATTTTTGCGTTTTACATCCAATATCTTTACTCTTTTTTTGCTTTACAGAAGCAACACCAAAGACTATTTTGAGAACAATGGGGGTCAAAGGTCTTACGTTATATCATCTGAAGTCACATTTGCAGGTATTGCTTTAGTTTTGCCCAACAAAGAGAAAACAATGACAGAAAAATTTTGCGATTTTCGCCATTAAAATACCATTATGTTACTGCTAATCTTTGCCGCATAGAAGTTTATTCACTCATTTGGTGTTGTTTTACTGCTGTTTTCGAAGCATTTGCATGCTGAATTTGCTTTAGCTATGCATTCATGAGATTTTCATGAGAATGCTGTTGTCTGTTTCATAAAACTTGTTTCCGCTGTGGTGCTGCTCCAATGGTTTCATGTCGGGTTCTCATTGCAGAAATATAGGATGGGGAAGCAACCGTCCAAAGAAGCAACTGAGAATTCAAAGGATGGTATGACAGGTCATTGCTCCCTAAATATATGTGTTAAGTTTATATCATGGCTGTAGATTAAGGCCATGACATCGTAACACGACTGTGTTATGAAGGTTTTGAGGATCGCTGTGACCTTATTTTACTTATTCTGAAGTGTTTTTGGCCGACATTGACAAGTTTAGGCCTCAAGAGTCAATGTCCTGAGATATTTAATTCTACGGGCTTTGTATTTCCATTGGATTCGAGGGACTCATTATTGTTATTGCGATTCTTTTTTTTTCTTATTCTCTCACCCATGATGATTGTAGCTTCTTTCAAAGGAGATATTCATGATACAGATTCGTCAACATCGTCCGCTAAAATAAAAGACCAAGAGTTGAATGAGTATGTGATAATTATTACAACTAATTTTTTGTGCTGCTTGGTTTGACACCCCTCCCTGTAAATATGCTGATATTTGCTCGTTCTCTTTGTAATTTATCCAAAGTGGCAATCAAGTCACAGAGGCGTTGAGAGTTCAAATGGAAGTTCAGAGACGGCTGCATGAACAATTGGAGGTTAGTGTTGCTTTTTGTGTGCTGCGTACCTTTACCAAATAATGCTTTGTGTTTTTTCTTTGGAAAAATAGGTATTCTTTTTCATGTCAAATCCTAACATCATTTGATTCTAGGTTCCGCGGCACCTTCAGCTTCGAATCGAAGCGCAAGGTAAATACCTGCACTCGCTGGTTGAGAAAGCCTGCAAAGCATTAAGCGACCAGGCAGCCGTGTCGTCTTATGGGTTCGAAGCTGCTCATGAAGAGCTTTCGGAGTTAGCCATCCGAATATCCGCCAGTGAGTCCAGTGGGTTGGTTCTGCCCGACACGGTCAAAATGCCGTCGTCCTTGGCACCAGTGACTCCACTTCACGATGTCAGAAACGCTCCCATGGTTTCCGCTTGGATCAGTGATTGCTCGGTTGACAGCTGCTTGACTTCTATGGAAAGCCCGGTTTCTCCACTTGGTGCTCCCTCACATCCCTTTGCAGCGAAAAAAAGAACGAGGCATGTGTTTGGAAACGGGGATATGCTACCCGTTGATTGCAGCTCGGATCAAGTCGGGTGGATAATGGCTAATATTTAGCTGCACAAATTGTAGGAAGACGAGCTCCTTTTATGCTTTATTAATCTGTTCAAACACAATTGATCGTTTGATCGTCTCTACTGCGACCTTTATGTCAAAGGTCTGAAATTTGTACATCCTCAACATTGCAAATTTGCAATCCTCTAGAAATGGTTGGTACTTCTCTAACCGTATTGAAGACATCAAGTCGCAACTGCATATTTATACCCCGTTTTTGTGCAAGCTGAGGTGTGATCCAAAACTCAGTTTCATGTTCTTGATGGCTTTATCAAACCAATCTAGTACCATATGATTTTGGGACTAAGCGTATGTCGCTGGCTCTGTGCTACTGTCATTAAAGACGCAAGACGATAATTGTGATTCCCACACTATCGATTGTGGTTTTATATATTGATAAACGATGATAATTGCGCTGACGTGCGATCAATTCATGGAAATTTTGAAAATCCACGCTACTACGCTTAAGATTTTGTCGGCCAAAATTGGACCGCGATGATTGATAATACAGGTAAATATCGGTTCCAAATCAAATTACTTTTGCATCTTCACCATGTATATTATCGAGCAAGTATTATCTTAAGGTATATACTTATGTCTCTACTAAACATTTATTCTCAGAACCTAACAAATATATTTCTACTTTTAACAGGCTCAAACGGGTAAAGAACAAAGCGAAATCGATTTTAACTTTTCATAAATCTTATATTTTAAATAAAACTAAAACTAGTTTCACTTTTATTTTTTTTCCCTTTACCTATTAAACCGGTTGAAATTGGTTCAACTATATTAAATGATTTTTCAATAATTGAGATTAATTTATGATTTTATTTTGAGTTTGAATTTTTCTTAGTAATTGAGTATTATTATTGGAATTATTAGTATTAATTATTTTAAAAAAAATATTATCACAAATATTATTTATTTAATTATAAAAAAAATAAAAAAATTGCACAACCAAATAAAATTTAATTAATTCATTCATTCATTAAAAGCAAATTGGGCATAACACTATTTTTAAACAAGATTTATCAGCCAATTTCCCTTTTTTCCTTAAAAAATACTCCGTACTCCGTAAAAAAAAAAAAAATAATAACTCACTCAAAACACACTAATTTCACAAATTACACCACCAAAATCTCCACAATATAAAAACTTTGTAGCACAAACGCACCGCAAATCATCACCATCTTCACCATTTGGGTAATTGCTCTTTCAAATCCCCATTTTTTTTAAAAAGTAATAAGCTTTTTTTTTTTAGGGTTTTTCTTATTTTATTTGTATTTGTAATTCAATTGTTGATACATCGTGTGTTTATACTCGTGGGTTATGGTTAATCATCGATTATCTGACATGGGTTCTTGTCTTTTGACGAATTAAATGAAGGGATTTCAGCAATTTAATTATTCTCGTCAATTTTCCAAAGTAGTAGTAACTTTTTTTATTTGTATTTTTGTTCTTCGATGATATTTTATAGCCTATCAGTTTCGTTATAATCTTTCTGTTTTGACGTATTGAGGTCTTGGAGACCACATTTTTGTGTGTTGTGCATGTATGTATTACGGTTTTTGTTAATAGTATAACTAGTTTTGTTGCCCGTGAAATTTCCGTGTTTTTGCATGTTTGTAATCAGCCAAATGAAACATTACCTAGCACCACCATGGACCTTTTTTTTTTTTTTTTTTTTTTTTTTTTTTACCGCGGTTCAAATCATTTTAAATTTCAGTTGTAGTCGTTTTCAAGGGTAACACAGATGGTCTGTGATTTAGAGAAGCACCCGTGGAGCATTAAGTAAAATGACGAGTTAAATATACCAAATTAGCAGATGTTGCTGAGAAATTTGAAGAGACATTTTTAAAGAATAGAGGATTTGAAGAGGCTAAAATGGATGGCATAACAAACACCTTATCGAAGTTGAATTTGGCCCTGCGTTAATAGGAAACAATTTGTTGTTGCAGCATGTCTGTGAAACATTTCTTAGAATGCTTTTTAAATTATATGTATAGATTTTGTGAATGATATGCGTGATAGTTTTGTGTAGTTTTTAAAATCATTATCGTATTATCGTCAAAGTTTTCAACTTTTAAACCAAAATGTGAAATGAGAAGATCAGTATCAAATCAAGGGAATGTCATATATATCAAATTTTGCATTTTTTTCCTACATTTTCACGGGAAAATTTTTAACGTCAACCACGGTAAGTATAGGATGATTGATTTCATTTAAACAGGTTGATTAATGTGTTGCTCTCTTATGAGTTTTGTGGTTACAATGCAATTTTGAAACACAAAGCTGTTTTTTAACATTTATTTTATAAATTTTGCTATGAAAGTAAGTCACTGTCGTTTTTTTGGATTTAGGTAAAAGAATTAAATATAGTGAGGAATGGTTGAACAAGCAAGTCCTTTGCCAGTGTCGGTGGCATCAGCTAGCCATAGCCAATACCCGCCACCGCTGGCAAAGTATGAGGAGGTTGTGGCTGATCCTCAACTTTTTATGACTACTGTAAAGAAACTTCATTCTGTAATGGGTACTAAGTTCAAGTAAGTATCTTGTTTCTTTATTCAAGTTTTGGACTTTTCTTTCTGATGCTACTATTAGTTGCGTATGGGGAAGTGCATGTATGAGTAAACTGCTGTAGTTTAGGTGCCTTTCTTTTTTTATTTTCCTTGAATGAGTTTTCTTGTATTGTACTGTAAGTTTCATACGTTGTTCAGGTTAGCTGTCGAATCAGGCAGATTATTGATAGTAGAAGTAAATTTTGGTGGAAAAAACTATTGACTATGATGAGATTTTTCATTTTGGGTCTAGTGTCGGTCTTTCGAAAACTGTGGGTCCTGTGTGCATGTGCCTACCTTTATGCCGTGTCATAAGTGAGAGCGTTTGACACGTTGCGACAATTTCGTTGTTTTTGTGAAATTGCAAAAAGAAAAATCATGATTTTTGCATGGCTAAATGCATGTTTTAGACGTATTATCTATGTATTTTGAGTTCCTAATTTCCAATTGCATAACTATTCTTTAAATATTGTAGGATACCCGTCATAGGAGGCAGGGAGCTTGATTTGCACAAGCTTTTTGTAGAGGTAACATCACGTGGTGGAATCGAACAGGTGAGTTTGGTTGGTCCATACATCTGCAATTAATTGTACTTTTTCTGCTTTTGAGCAGTCTCAATGTGGTGTGGTTTTTGATCATGGACCTTATCTTGATGTGTTCTTCGATCTGATTTACTATAGAATGTTATTTGTTCTCAGTCTGTTTGCTCCATTCTTTCAGCTGCTTTATCACAGTGTGTAAATTTTATTAAGTGCCTTGCTGTTCATGAAATTTTTTGTATTGTTCACCGTAGTATCAAATATTGGCACTGATCACGGTTGTGGTAAAGCGCTTTAAAGTGCGGCTAAACCATATGGTCGCAGTGCTTTTTAATACCTACGAGTATATAATACAGTTATGTTTCAGTCTTTCAGTATCATGGCTTTGACTTAAAGCCGTGTTCTCAGTGCTTCTTTTCGTATCGTGTGGTTGGATGTACGTTCCTATCTTGACATGCCAAGGGTTCATGGCTGCTTAACACCTTGATTAATCAGTGATAACTTCTGAAAATACAGCTTGAAACAATATGTATCGAAGATGAAACAACATAGAAATCATTTTACATGCTTATGTATAAACCTAGTTTTGTCGCATGTTTGTCGAAGATATGAAATATGGAGAAGTGAAATCTTACTGAGGTTTATTATTCTCTTTAGAACAGCTCCCATATTCTGCTGCTATATGTTGCATGTAATTGAAATCATTCATATGGACAAAGTTGATCGCTTGTAGAAGTCGACCCATGTCATTAAATCGTCAAATATTGTGACGATACTTTACACGAGGGCATCGTTGATGGTGCGGCATGTCTGCCTAGTTTATGTTTGGGTCTTATCAACCTTTTAGGTGTAGTGTTGGTCATTTATCATTCAAGTAATCCTGGGTTTTTAAGTAGTCCTTTACACAACTGACAACTGAATTAATAAGTAAGGCTGAAACATATGGTATCATTGGACATTTTATACCATGGCTTTATAATTATATGGAATACGTGAAAAGTACAAATTTGTTTCCGAAAATAGTGCGCCTCGTCTACAGGCGTGCGCTTTTGCTTTATGCCTTGCTTCTCATCACAACAGCCCTTCATTGCCTTGATACTCTCCGTGCCTTTTAAAACTTAGGTTAAGCTATAAATACAATTTATGCTACCATTAGCTGTAATCGTGGTGTCACCATCCTGTTTTTTTTGTATGTATGGAAGTAGTGGCATGGTTCCAAACATGGTACCTGAAGAATAGGTAATACGGAAAATTGCTTTTTTCAAATAAAAAGATTGTCAAATTGTTGCAACTAGTGCGATCCTCACTAAACTTGCTCATTTCTTCGGACTTCAGCTCCTATTCTTCAAGTGCTAAGTACTTCTGAGATACTTCCGCTTCAAATGTGTTATTTGCAGGTCATCAGAGAAAAACGGTGGAAAGAAGTCTCATCAACTTTTAACTTTCCCGCCACAGCTACCAATGCCTCTTTCTTTCTGCGCAAATACTATTGTTCATTGCTTCAACCATATGAACAGATCTACTATTTCAAAATGCAGGATTGTGCCCCTCCGTCTACCGGTATGTCTTGAAGTTTATTCATACTCCCTCAACCTTTTAATTCGAGTAATTTTACTATGAGGCCGCCTCATTGTATGAGACACCCATATTTCAATAATATCATTAACCCTAATTTGATTAATACTATTTATTTTGTAATTTTTCTTACCTCACATATTATTTGTCCATAATGTTAGTGACGTGATTTATCTGAAAGATGTCAATATCATGTTTGACCATATTTCCGTTGAACACTTACTATATATGTTGCCGAGCTACTCCTGTTCAAATATAATCGCGTTACATATGAAAAGTAACGCTATTATTCTTCAAAAATAACTATGCTTTCATTGTCTCATAGTACTATGAGACGGCATCACCGTAGAATTTGTACAAATCTAATGGCATATGCTAGATAATTTCTCAAGCTACTTTTCCCTAAAATTGAAAATCAAACAGCCACCTTGAAACTGTTGAAAGTAAAATGCCATCTACAAAAAGTGGTAATTATTTTTCTGTCGAATAAAGGAACTTGCTTAAATGTTTATACAGGAGCTCCGAAGAGTCCTAATACCTTGCCTAGTACGGTCACACCAGCTGTGCCATTAACTGTAGGAACTTCTGTGATCGGTGTGATAGACGGGAAATTTGATAGTGGATATCTTGTTACTGTCAAAATGGGGAACAATACATTGAAAGGAGCTCTCTATCAGTCGACACCCATGCCGCAGACTTTCAGGTAGTTCAGAAAGATGAGAAACCTTTCGAAGGAAATGAGGCGAGCTTGTTACTGCGGTAGTCGTATTCATGGTGAAGCACAGAGAGAGCCAGAGAGAGAAGTCATCAGTTCCCTCCTCTCTTTCTCTGTTGTAAATTTTCGTCGGGTGGTATTACTCGAAAGTTAGCGTGACAGGTCTCGTTTAATTTATGAACCATCTAAAATTAGAGTTATTTTTAGCAAATGACGTGACTGGATATATGTTTTGCATGAGATTTTGCTAGTCACACTTTAGAGTTGGGTTCGAAAGGAACATTTTAGAGCCGCGTAGCTGAGCATTTAATCAGGTGATTAATTCGCCATCGTTCATTTCAGTTCAGAACTTATTATTAAAAGAGAGGCAGAAGCATGCGTATCCGATGAGTAGTTGCTCCGTCCATCTCTGTTTAAATTTGATTGGCTTGTGCTATGTCGGGAAAAGTTACTTTACGATCGGAAAGTTTTCTGCAAAAAAATATTCTAAAAGCGCTTGGCCTAAGAGTATGTCTACAATGAGGCTGCCTCATACAATGAGACACCAATAATTAAATGCCACATCATTAATTAAAATCTCTCCCACCTCACAACTCACACATCAAATCCGCTGATACAACACCACCATTATTAAGTTCATCACCACCGCCACCACCGTCACTCATACCGGTCAACCACTACCGCGAAGAGAGTCGTCGGAATCAGACGACCAACAATACCCCCATATTTTCGATCATCTCACCATAACTATCATTAATCTCATCAAAACCCAAACAATATCACCATCTTGCACCGACCACCACTCCGACCACTACCTCGGGGTGAATCCAACTCGCTCGATGTCGATCTATCTTCCAACAACATAATCGCCACCGACTCCTCTATAACCCCTAACACCCTTCATGGTCGTCGATATCTGATGAACCATTAACCATTATTGTCGCTACACCATTGCCAAACAACCTCTTTCGAAATGTAATCAAACTATTGCTGAAAATTAACTCAACTCTTCATGTGATGTAACCTTTCAACATAACCAAGAACGTTACTTTTGCAATATATCGAGGTTACTTTTGATCTTTGATAAAATCCTTAATCGATTTGTCGTCTTATTCCTCGGTCATCCATTAGATGTGTATTCAATTATAGATCTTGCTAAACACAATGCAATTTATTTTTCCAGATGTTCATCAAAGCCCATTTAATTGGGCGACTTCATGAAAAATTTGTAACAACCCGGTTTTTCGTGACTTAATTAAACTAAGGCGGAAAATTAATTAAGTCTAATACATGCCGGATGTTAATTAAATTACATTCAAATGGCATAGGATACAAATATATTACAATCTCTCAAATAAAACAAACGAAACATCCTAATCGTCCCGATAATCCTGAGTCTCGAGAATTGCCTGCAACGGAGACAAAAACAGAAAATAGGAGGATCTCCCGCTCAGAGGCGGGAAGTGACTGTTCTGACCAACAACCTCTAAACCAAAGTTTTGGTTTATTTAACCTATGATTAAAAGAATTTACAAAGACTAAACGCGTATAACTACCGTAGCCACCTTATGTTAATAAAATTGGACAAATAGCATATAATATCAGTTCTCACATATAGATATTTAAATCTCATACAACATGATAAACAAAACTTAAAACATTTCAATTTATAGAATCATAATAAATAAACATGACTATCATCTCAATTAATATAATATATATATAAAACCTAAATTATGGCAATCAAGATATATGCATGTTCGTAATCAATTCATTAAACACATAGTCGTGAACAATCATACAATTCTAAACATATGCAATATAGAAAATAAATAAATAAAACACATTGCAAGTAGACAAGCAAAAACATATAAGGAATCATGATAATTCAAATATGAGCATACGTCAAATCATATAATCATAAAACATTTCTCGATAATCATACTAAACAAGGCAATCTCAACTCAAGGACAACATCATTCAGACAATAACCAATCAAAACAAGGAAATACATTCATCATCGTTAACTAGTGAATCTTCGTTAGTAAAGGCGAGCATGCAGACATAATCCGCGTGATGGCGATCGGGGCCAACTTCACTTGGACATGACCGATGCGCTTAAAGATATCTAAGGTAATAAGGATGATTCAATCCTCGCCTAATGTATGCATACACTACCTATCGAGGATCATACTTATTCGCTATTCAAAAGGTATCACCGATTTAAAAAGTTCGACTATCACCAGAGACGGGTACGGATGGGGTTGGCGTTCCAATTACTATTCTATGGGCCCGCGGAAGTATCAAGTATGCCCCATCCCTGAGGTTGATACCACACGTCAAACAGCAATCTTAAGATCGTTGAATAGCCTTGGGCAACTCTGGGAGGGAGCCCAAGTCCCCATAGACAGCTACCTCGTTAACTTCGAATTTCAAGAGTCGCGACATAGCGAACAATCCAAGTATTTTATTCAAGTAGTTCATTTTCTCAAATTCTTATTTCCTCGTTTAATCGTAACAAGTGACAATTCTAAATATTAATAATATCGTCGAACTTTGTATAATGAAAATATTAATTCTAACAGTTCTTCAGATAAACGGAAACACATAGAAAAACTTAAATATTTATTTTGAGTCCGTTCGTAAATTTTAAATATTTTCACTATTCATTATTTTGTACGTATTTTTATACGTATGCGTATTTTTATACTTTGTACGTATTATTAGTTTATATTTTAGTAAATAATAATAGTTCATTTTATTTATAAGCTTGATTAAGTTTCATTTAAACTATAAATAATTTAAAGTAGATTAGTGATTAGTGATATAAATAATTGAATTTCATTATAACTCACATTTATGTCTTCCTTTTATTTAAATTGTAAACTGTTTAGTGATTTAGTAGTTTTAACATTCATTTTAAATTGTAAACATATCTTGATGATACTTAGCACAACTTAGTGTTTTTAATAAAATCTAATATAATGACATTTAGGAACTATTCGTTTAGGTGGCCTAATTTCTGAATTGATTTTATTTATGTAACTCTTACGTAGTCGTATTAGGTGATTTAATAATTCGATCGTGAGATTATTAATATTTAAATTTTAGTAATATTCACTTAAGTTTAATTCACTTAATTATTTATAACTTTTAAAAATGTCAAAAACTTTATAATTCAAAATCTTAGTTAGGTTTTGTATTTATATATATAAATATATTATTCATAATTTTTATATAACTATACTTAGTAAATTTTTAGTCAACCTTTATATATTATTATGATATTAACAATTTACCTTTTAGTTAATTTTTATTTGTGATTCTAATTTTTAGCTTTATTTAGTAATAGTTTTACTTAGATTCATTTTAAATCTTAAAGTACCCAATTTCTTATTATTATTTTAACTAAATACTTATTTAGTATATTTTAAGTTCATTGTAAACTTTAAAGTTTTAATAAAGTAATCTTTATATTAAATGTGATATATGACTTTTTATATAATTATTTATTTTAGAAACTTTAATATGAGTAACTTAATTCATATTTTTACTTTTAGTTTGATTTAATATTAATTTAAACTTAATACTCTTTTAACTTAATTCTTCATTTTTAGTTATATTTCGATTTAACTTTTTAGTGACGATAGATAAGTTATATTACTTTAATTTATTTACTTAATTTATTTAATAATATTTTGGTCACATATTATACTTGTGATACATAAATTTTATATATTTTAATTTACACAAAACATATAATTTTAACATGACAATATTACAAATAAATTCAACAATAATTCAACAACACATTTTTAACCAAAACATATTATCACAAAATCATATAAATATCATATTTCACAATTCAATTCAACATTATATTATAACTAAAATTAACACTCAATTTCATACTATAGCTAATCATACAAAGTTATTAAATAAACTGGTACGGGAGGTATAAGTGCCTAATGCATACTAGCTCACTTTTAATAACAGATTAATTTAAATAAAACCAAAATGTTAAAATTAGAGATTTTGGAGAAATAATCGAGTCACCTAAATTTGGCTCACGAGCAGAGGCCTCCAAATAAAAACCCGATTGAATAGGTAGTATTTCAACCCCAAATACAAACTGATTTCCAAGCATAAAAGTATCATCACAACTCCGAGGCGGTGAAGCGGAATGATAATGGCAGCAACTCATGTCAACAGCGACGACATCGAAAATAATACAAAATATAGAGAAAGAGGGGAGTGAGACTCGACTCAATATATCGATATAATAAATTTTAGACGGAAAGCGAATTGAATATCGAGAGTTAATTAATTGATTGAATGATTTATAATAAGAATGATGAAGCAGAAAGAAAGCTCACCATCCTCGTGTGATGGCAGAGGATAAACAAAGCTGTCGATTAATGGAAATAACACCGAGGAGACCACAGTGAACCGAGGACAGGCATTCGAGGGCAACGTCCAAATTTGTCGCCGACAAATAAACAGAACACGCAGGGGAGAGGTAAAGTGAATTAGAGTCGGCGAAATCGAATGACGATAAAATTTATTGACAGAAAATGGTTTAATCAAAGGTGCTTACCGATGATTAGAATATTACGACAAGCGGATGAGGGCCACGTGAGCAGGGACTAGACCACAGTCTCGTGGTGACCAAGGCCGAGAAGAGGCGGTGACAGAGCACGGTGGTGGTGTACGGTGGTGACGGTGAGCAGGGCAAAAACAGAGGGAGAGAGGGAAGAGGCGGCTAGAGCAGAACAGGGGAAGAAAAAGAGGGAGGCCCACGGTGGTGGCTCCGGCGGTGGTGTACGGTGGTCTGAGCAGGGGACTACGGTGAAGGAGGCAGGGGAGAAAGAAAACCGAGCAGAGGAAGGAGGGAAAGGACCACGGTGGCAGGTGACGGTGGTCGAGCTCGAGGTCAGCTTCAATGGCGGCTCCGGTGGGGGCTGTTGTTGTTGTTGTCGTTTTTATTATTGTTGTTGTCGGCCTTGTGTTTGCTGCTGTTGTTGTTTTCGGCTGCTGCTGTTGTTAGTTGTTATTGTTGTTTCGTTGTTGTTGTTGTCGCTAGTGTTGTTGATGTTTGTTGTTGCCATTGTTGATGTCGGCTGCTGTTGTTGTTTGTGTTGATGCTTGTTTTATTTTATTTGGTATGTTAAAGGAGAAAGAAGGAGATAAGGGAAGAAGAAGATCAGTAATAATAAAAAGAAAAGGGAGTTATAAAGAGGTGTGTTGGGTAAGATACAAACCAAATAAAATATCTACAAGTGGGTGAAGTTGTAGTTGTGTACCGACATGAGTGAGGGAGATAATTGGGTCTGTTTCATTTTGTTTGCTCTGTTTCATTTACTCTTATTTATAAACTTTTATATTTTATAAAATATACTATACTTTAATTTATTTGTTTTAAATTTTAGTTTCATCATTAGTATTATAAAATTTATAGTTCGAAAATATAAATGTATAAAAGTTGTCAGTTACAAACTGTATTACGGTCTCACAAATTTTCAAACGGTCTGCTTATTTGAAAGATTATTTCTATAAAAACTAAATTTTTATGAAAGTAATGATTTTAAAAAAAATGTAATGCAAATTTATAAAATTTAAAAATGGAAATGTAACTAAAGTTTTAGTTCACAATTATTTTAGAACAAAAATATAATACAAAATAATATAAACTCAAGAAGGTTTAAGTAGAAATGTATTGGAGAAAGTTTATTTAATCGAAATTTTTCAGCCGCGTTTTTAAAGTAATTGAATAAAAGTTAAATTATATAAATTTTACTTTAAAAATTTTGTTAAAATAACTAATTAGTATTAATAAAACACGGGGTGTTACAAAATTGAATGGTGAAATGAAAGGAAAAGATGACAAGAAGAAAGTTGAAAAAATTGGTATGGATGTTTATAACTTTAGAGTTTAATTGTTTAAGTATGAGTAATTTTTAATTTGAATGAGTTTGTAATAGTAGCTGGAAATTTGTAAGGATGATGATGATGTTGAATGTTGAGTGTGTGGGTGGTGGTTGTGGCAGCGAGTAGTGTGGAATATTGGTGAAATTGTTGCTGTAATCGTTGAATTATAATATTTGGGGGGGAGTAATTTTAATGATGATGTGGCATTAATAGATTGTCTCATACCATGAGACAGTCTTATTGTAGAATTTGGCCTTGTTGATACGATGGATTTTGGTGCATTTAAAGGGAGTACAGATTCGAGGTTGAATTATCGTCTTTAAGTAAAGTCAACATAAAAATTAATTTCAAAAGGTTATATCTTTATAGTATTAGAGGCCCAGAAAATGCAAGACCAAACAAAGGTTTATATCATAAGGATCGGAGTGAATTTTGCTCATCCATTGTTTAGACCGAATGTCACATAAATGATGGGCAATTGGGCATTACAAAATGTGAACAATTAAATAAAAACTAAGCTTTAAAATTTTGTAATTATAAAATATTTCAAATAAAAGTTTATGTACAGAGTAATCTTGTCATTATTTCAATCGTTAAAACTAGACAATTAAAGGGTATGCACGGTTAATTGATAGAAAAAGCATAACATCATTAATTAATAGACCGGTATTTTTACACCTGTGACGAGTATGTTAAGTAATTCAGACCTAGTTATTTTCAATTTCTAGTTCCGCCCCTAGTCAGACCTAGACCCAATCATAGGTTTCTTTCTAACCCTCCTATAACGTTATTGATTTTCGTATACGAGTTTTACACTTGTTGTATACTTTTTTTCATTTTATTTTCCACCCCTACCATTTATTATTCTCATAATATACAAACGTTTCTCTTTTTTTCCCAAACTTTTCTTAATCTAAACTCAATCAATTGTTCAATTATGGAATATTAATTTCTATAATCAATTAAATGAAGTAATAATCATTTACAATTTCAATTTTTGTCATTAAATTATCGATTTTTAATAATTTTTAATAGATTTATTTAAAATTTGAATTAGGGTTTATATATAAAGAAGCTTGAGGTGGCAGTGCCGACGCCGACGTGAAGTGGGGTGGGGTTGGTGGTCATCATGGTGTGGGGTCGGTGGTTTGGGTTGGTGTAGTATGTTGGGTTTTTGGTGGTTTGTAATTGCGGATTTGGGGTGGTGTATATGTGGTGGATTTTTCTCGGCAACCATCAAAGGTTGGGCTTGGCTGGTCAGGTGGGGTTGGCCGCCGGCGAGGGTGGCGGGTCGGGAGGTCGGGTGGCGTTCGGTGGTAATGTGAGTGGTTGTGGTGGTTTGCGTGGGTTAATATGTGAGTTGTGGGTAACTAGGTAAATCGACTATCGGCGAGGGTGGGGCCGCTATGGGTGGCGGGCGGTTACGTCCGGCATGGTAGGGAAATTGGTATGGTGGTGGGCATGGTGGTGGCCGGAGTGTTTAAATATGGTTTTTTTTTTAAAAAAAAAAAAAAATCGGTGAGGCAATGCTACTTTCGAGTTTTTGTATATTATGGGAGAAAAAGGTAGAAAAAAATCAAATGAAAAAAATATACAATAAGAGTAAAACTCGTATACGAGAAATCAATAACCTTATATAATTTTCATTTGTTTTTAGATAAACAATCCAAAACAAAACTCCTAACCGGAAGGATGACTTAATAAATCAAATGGTTTTTTTTTTTAAAAAAAAAAAAAATCGGTGAGGCAATGCTACTTTCGAGTTTTTGTATATTATGGGAGAAAAAGGTAGAAAAAAATCAAATGAAAAAAATATACAATAAGAGTAAAACTCGTATACGAGAAATCAATAACCTTATATAATTTTCATTTGTTTTTAGATAAACAATCCAAAACAAAACTCCTAACCGGAAGGATGACTTAATAAATCAAAAACAATTTACCCCAAATTAATACGATAAACTTTATTAAATTGGATACACTCGGGATGACTCGAAATAACCCGACTCAACCCGTTTTCTTTTATTAACCATGCCCTACGCAGTCATGCTCCAAAGAATCGAACGCAACTTTTCGACTTACAAAGTTGCACTCATTCACCATTATACCTCCTCCGCTTCTCATCCTTGTATTAAAGTGTGTTAACCACCCTTAACGGTACATAACTTCCCCAAGTTTATTATACATTTTTATTTAGTTATGCGCAAATTTCTTACGTGAGACGGTTTCATACGATTCTTTCTACAATCAATGAATGTGTGTAGTATTAGGTGGGTTGATGATTAAATTCTGCAAACTGGGTTTCTTCTTTTCTTACTGATTAATCATATTCTTAGGTGGGTGTATTCATATCCTACAATTTTAACTTCTTACTTTAAAACATACAGAGTATTTTCTATACATTAATGTAAACATGTTGTTTGGTTTGATTTTACTGTTTTTCTGTTATGTTTGGTTGCTTTTATGTATTCATGTTTGATTCGATTGTCTGGGTTCGCCTTTGATAGTAAATTGCAATTGTATCGACCGATGTTATCGAATGCATAACCGTCGTATATTTAGAGCATTTCTCTTCGTCGAAGAAAGTCTGTGTTCTCTATTAGGCGTAGATATTCCACTTAGTTCAAATTTTCTGCTTCAGGCTTTCTCAGTTATTTGATTTTCGCAGACGCAGACGGTAACGATTGTAGTGTTGTACTCTTCAGTTTATGTTTGATAACAGTGAGCACCAAATTCTGTAGAAAATGGTCTTATAATGTAGTTATATTACTTTATATTATGTGGGACTGTAGCCTTTTACTCGTAATTGTAAAATAAATTTGACAATTGTTTATGACTGTTTGACGATGATTGAAAATTTACTATGTTATCGGGTTTGTTGAAAATTTGCTTTTATGACTGTTTGACGATGATTGAAGCTTGTTATCGGGTTTTCTGAAGGGAATTTGTTTTTCTTTGATTTTGATGTTTGAAGTAGTTAGGATTGAACTCATTGGAGGATATTAATTTTCATTAGCCGTTCCATCATCCATGTCGATGTCTACGCAACTCTTAGGTGTTGTAAATGATGTTGGTCGTTAACTCATTGCTGCATCGACTACTAGAGTGAACGACCACGGATCTTACTTTTGTTTTGCTCTGGAACCTCGTTGAAAGGAAATAATGGGGAAGCGGGTTAAGAAAGACCGTACTGAAAATAAGGAGAAGAAAGCTCTTCAGAAGGCAAATAAGCACCCCTCTAAGATTGTTAATGATGAAGTTGTGTCGGAAAGTGAGAGGAAAGTTTGCGCTCATTTTGAGAAGGCTATTGATTTGGCGAAAGTCATTTCCAAACTTGAGTCTGTAGAGTCTAATGACTGTGAAGATTGCCGAGATGCAGCAATTGATTGTAAGGACGGGAAAGGGAAGGGAAAACGTGGTATTAAAAAGGGTAGTTCTAAAGCCACTTGGATTTGTTTAGATTGCGGTCGTTTTTCCTGTGGAGGTGCTGGTTTGCCGAACAGTCGACAAACTCACGCAGTTCAGCATGCTCGTCAAAGTCGTCATCCTTTGGTAATCCGGATGGATAACACAAATCTAAGGTGGTGCTTCTCGTGTAGATCTCTTATACCAGCAGATAAAGTCGACGGTAAAGGTGAGCAGAAGGATGTATTGTCAGATATAGTTACGCTTTTGAAGAAACAGTGTTCCAAAACAATGTCTGTAGATGTGGAGACTAATATTGGTGATGAAAAATCTGAACACGGTGTAGTTGCTGTTCCAAATGGCACAGACTTTTATGCAGTTAGAGGGTTAGCTAATCTCGGAAATACATGCTTCTTCAATTCTGTGATGCAGAATCTTCTGGCAATCGATATGCTGCGGGAGTACTTGCTGACTTTCGACGGGTTAATGGGTCCATTGACTAAGGCCTTGAAGAACATATACGGTCAAACGAGCTCCAAGTCAGGGGTGAGAAACGTGATAAATCCGCAGCCACTTTTTGCATGTATTTGTGCAAGGTCGTCTCAGTTTAGGGGGTTCCAGCAACAGGACAGTCATGAATTGCTTCGATGTTTGCTTGACGAGCTGTCAACTGAAGTTTTGAGGACACAGAAGTCTGATAGCTCGTCTCATGAAAATGTGGCATCTCGACCAGCCAGTTCGACATTTATTGACGCCATTTTTGGTGGGCAGATTTCAAGCACTGTCTGTTGCCTTGAATGTGGGCATTCTTCTGTGGTTCACGAGCCTTTTCTTGATCTTTCACTTCCTTTACCCGCTGAGAAACCCCCTCCTAAGAAAGCTCGGCCATCTTCTCGAACAAAGAAGAGTAAGTTGCCTCCTAACAGAGCTGGCAAGCATCGCCCAAAACATAACAAAGATACTTATTCGCGTCGGACTGTATGTGGTTTTGATCTTTCAAGCAATAGCGAGTCGTCTTCTATCTTAAAAGAGTCTGTACTTGGCTGTTCATTGTCAACAGATGTTGAATCTACTGTCATGCCTGACAAGCGAGGTTTGAGGTCTCGGGATTACAGTTCCACCTCGCCAAACAATGACAGCAGACAAGTGTCTCGATTTGGTGGCCAGGAAGATGTTGTGATACAACCAGATTATCCTGGAGCAGTTACCCAAAGCGATGATCCAGAAGTTGGTATATTGTCGGATTATCTTGAACATGTTTGTTTATCAGATGATCAGATGTTGTCTGTCGAGAACGAGTGTGGTTTAATAAAGCAAGAATCTGGAAGTAATGACATGAATAGCGATATTGATTTATTGAAGAATAGGATAAATTCAAGTGAAGACCGTGCGACAGCAGTGGGAGATGGAGAGAAAGATACTGAAACGTCATTGTTAACAGTCGTTGATGAAGATACAATAGATTTTGTTGGCCTGGGTGACTTGTTTGACGAACCCAAGGCTTTTACAGCAATAGGATGTGATCCTTATGAACTTGACGATAAAGATATACCAGTGTCCGTCGAGAGTTGTTTGGCTCATTTTGTAAAGACCGAGTTATTGTCCGGTGAACATGCTTGGCATTGTGAGAACTGCTCCAAACTACAACAAGACGGAAGACGAATCATAAAGAACCTGCAGAAAACTGCACCAGTGCTCTACGAAAACTTGTCGAAAAATGAGCATCCATGCCCTGATGCCGTTCAAGTAAGTAATTATATATGCGCAGACTGTTATAAGATTTCCATGCTGATATTGATAAAAGCTGTTTAGCTAGACAGAAAATGATTAGCCACGTTGCATTGCAGCCGAAAGAACAAGGGGAGCGATATGAGCAGGAAGTTGCATGTTATAATTCAGGCGAAGATGAGGAAGAAGACGATGATGATATCAATACCGTTAGTGTTAATAAAATGATGAGAAATGCAACGAAAAGGATACTTATCAGCAAAAGCCCGACTGTTCTGACTATTCACCTGAAAAGATTTGGGCGAGGTACACGTGGACGTCTAAGTAAACTCAAAAGCCACGTTGCTTTCGAAGAATTTATCGATCTTCGGCCTTATCTGGATAACAGGTATCCGTCATCTGTATCCCCGGAACTTGGAAGTCCTAATACTTTTGCGTACCTAATTGCATAACAAAGTGTAAAATGTTTAATCCAATCTGATGTGCAGGTACGCCGTCAGAGACAAGTGCATTTATCGTCTGGTCGGGGTGGTGGAGCATTCCGGATCAATGACAGGCGGCCATTACGTTGCATACGTTAGAGGAGGTGATAGGAGCAAAGCGAGATCAGGGGAAGAAAACCATAGAGTGAAACGGACTGTATGGTATCACGCAAGTGACGCGTATGTTCACGAAACATCGTTGCAGGAAGTCCTTCGCTCCGAGGCTTACATTCTTTTTTACGAAAAAGTTCCGCTCTGAACGCATTTTATTGTTCTCCGATCAAAATTTTTCAAGACGGGATGCATTAAGAATTCCCAGATATCAAATTGGCAAGGACAATAAAATTGTTCGTGATAACACAGATTTTGGCTCTGAAACATTAACGTGCTTCAACTTTAATGCGCTAAGTCTCCATATCATTTTGCACTAAGTTGAAGTTTTGAACTAAGCATCATCGAACAAACGTCTACGTATATGAGTCGTCGGTCACTTAAAATATAAACACATTATTAGAGAACAAATTGTAACCTCATAATTTACTGGAATCACATTTTTGTCGTAGATTCTACATATGCATACATCCTAATTTGAAAAGTTGTATTGATTTTGCAACCTAATCGTAAATCGGATACTTGTCACAATAGTCGCAATAGTTGTCGACCTGGTCAATAATCGTATAAATAGGCACATTTTATTAGATTGATTTTACTACGCCCACTCTTTCCGATAGAAGTGCTTCATACATACGCCGTATTCCCTTACACAAGATAAAACATCAAAAACAGTTATGAGGTAATACCAACTAATACTCCGTACTTCGCATAAGTTAAGAATTAGTTTTACAAGTAAATGATAATCAAAATGTTATTCTTCCACGTATCGACTATAATTCTCACATGTATACACCAAAAGACCTAAGAAACTAACCTCACCTGGAAGAAGCGTGTTGAGAATGAATGCAAATTGTTATCTCCATGCGAAAGAGCCATACAGATACCCGTTTCAGTAGCTACTACACATCTCGATTTTCCAAATGCATCAAGGCGCTCAAGTTAAAAAATCGCACCTCTAATCATATAGTACTCCGTAACTGGCAAGAAAGAATTAAAAATGAAATATTTACACGGACCATGTACTAAGCTGGGGATAAGGGTTAGGCTGCCACAGTCCCTTTTTCTATGAATTCCGGAGATAGTATGACTCGATACAGCTCCTTGAGATTGGCCAGCACCTGTCGGGGTCCTAGGCTCACGGCACCAACATAATTTAATAACTGTTCAATGTCCTGCAATGATCGGTAATTGGAACAACAGGACGACGAAAATGGGTAAGCGAACAGAGTACAGAATACAAACACAAAACAAAACAACCATTCAAATGATTGCAAAATCAGGGAATTTTTCTCGTTTCACATCCCCTGACGTAGAAGAGATGTAATACTCAAACACTTAACATAGATGTAGCAAAGAAAATAAAAAAGCTCGAATACCTTATTTAACAAGAAAATAGCATATACTGGCCGGGTTGCATCTCTCCCGTCCAAAAAAAGAGGAAACTCTAAACACTTTCTATTTGCAGATACTATGGTGGTTGATGAAGAGGCCGATGACGCTGGTTCAAACAAAGGGGCACAGTCCTTGATATACGAGTGAGATCCACCCATACGTAGAGGATATCGTAGAGGGACATGTAGGAAAGAAGCTATAAGGGAGATAGCCTGCGAAAATGACCAGAAATACTATTTTAATTTAAGAAGCATTATTTACCATAAATTCTTATTAGAGACCGTTGATGGGTACGACCGATTGATTGTGACCAAAAAGTGACAATCATAACGCTTACTGTGATCATGGCTGAGTAAACTGTGACTATCTTAAACGTATACAAGTGGTCCAAGTTTAATCAATAATGATCATAAGAAACATTATTATAATAGTCATTTTTAGTCTTAACTCAAACGACACACGTGACGGCACGTCATATGTGCACAAGAGTATTACGGAGTACAAAAGAAGAACTCCCATTTCCCTGTCTCACATATTGCCTTGACTTCTATTTTGCGGAGGGGTGTAGATAGGGTTGGAAACGGCTGTAGAATTATGATGCCAAATCGGAGTGAATTTTACCGATTGCACTCATAACGCAATACATATACAAAAGCACAAACCAAACATCCCTTGGTTTGGATGGAAGGGTTGGGAAAGAAAGGGAGAGAACTAGAGGAGGGTAAAAAGATTAATACAATTTTCCTTGTTTAGACAATAAGTCGAGTTAGAGGGAACTGAAGAAGATGTAAACAGAAGGAGTATCACTATTTCACTCGATTGGCCCCATTTATAGTTTACGTGTTATCGAAATGGCACTAAGGGAAAGAAGTGACGACATATAGAATTTTCAAATGAATAAAAGTGTCTAATCCAAAGTTCCAAACAATGACTTCATTATAACCATGGTTGACACAGAAAGAAACACTGAAAGAAGACAAAGTAAAAGCAGAGAGGCTTACATGGGCGACGTATCCTAAAGCAGTTGTAGACTTCTGCATCTGCTTCTTATCTGTGAAGAGAGTCGGCTGCGTAAAAGGAATCATGCTCAACTGTATACCCGATATACTCAAGGTTCCTGGGACCCTTTTCCTGCTCTCGTCCACTGATCCTCTAGAAGTTCCTGCATTTCATAAAGAAGTTATAGATATGATTGCATCAGCAACTTATGGCAAACAAACTGTATGCAGAAACATCGGTTAGACATTGCATTCTCATCATAACTGCGCAAAAATGTATCACAACAAAGATGACGCAAGATAGTTTGGATAGATTCTAAACTCCAAAAATCACATTCAACAAAATTGATGAGTCTTTATGCAAAAGATTTGGGCTCCTGAAAATGGGGAGATGTCAAATGAACACAACCTTACATTTGTACAGAGAATTACGTTGGAGATGTAATTTCAATTTATGAAAAAAAATCGGGCTGCAATTTAGTAACAGCAACAGTATTTTTGTTTTTAGTTTTCCTATGATCACTTTTTTCAGGTAAACCAAAGACAATAAAGATATTACAACTACGTGTACCACATTCTACCTGGTACGCTGCCATTTGGAAATGAATCAAGTTCAAGCTCCTGTGCAGCCCCAATCACAGTCTTGACCGGATAAATAAATGAAACATACGAAATCATATGTTGCTGTCTAGCTCTAAGCGTCTTCTGCATGCTACATAAACGAGCATAACCCTTTTCCCCAGAGAGTAATCTATTAGATTCCTGCACTAACATACGGAGTAGTAAGCATCAGCACTGTTGTTCATAGGATACAAAAAAAGCAGCACGTAGATAACTTAAAGTTTTAAGAATAGACCTAGACCTGAACTACTTTATGATATTCAGGGTTTTACATCAGTCCCCATACTGTCCGGGGATGTAAGATGGGTAATAAGGGGATGTATCTTGTCTTATATGTATTCCCACTGACCCCATGAATTCAGCCTCCCCACGAAAAACATGTAAAGGCGATAAAAATATCCAGTCTTTTTCAAAACGATCGTGTATCAAGCATGTACATTTAACGGTAACAAAGCTCATTCTTTTAGTCTCAAACCCAAAAGCGTTATCGATAGCCCTCAACAAATGGAATTATACACTTAATAACTATACCTGTAGTCTTCTTCGTGAAACGGTAAGAGAATTGCCGGAAAAAAGCAGGGATCTAATTTCACCACTTAGATGCTCCTCTTTTGTTTTAGCATGCTCTTCTACCACCTTTGCTTGCATTAACATATTGCCCAATACTAACTTTTTGTCTTCCACTCTTTGAGAAATCTCATCAAGTTCGTATTTGCGACTCAAAGACTCTGCTTCTATCTGCAAAAGATTGGTCCTTGTATAAGTAATATTCATAATTAAACAAGATGAATGCAGGAAGCACATTGTCATTCATCAAAGGTAGTATTTAGGCAAATAAACAATTTGACAGCAATATTTTACTTGCTGCGTGTGGATTGGCAACACGTTGACATGAATGACAAATGAACAATATAACACTAGTGTTTGTATTCTGAGATATTTTATGATGTATCCCCGAGTTTTTCGTTTTCCGTGTTGTCCCCCCCCCCCCCCCCCCCCCCCCCCCCCCCCAAAACTTCAAAGCCAATTGCTATTATGACCATATTAATAGACGTAAACCTACCTAATAACACACTAAACCCATTAGAAAAACCACACATAATGGTACTTAACAATTTACGAACCAAACATTATACATCA
The DNA here is from genome assembly GCA_023091065.1 of Dianthus caryophyllus. Taxonomy (NCBI): domain Eukaryota; kingdom Viridiplantae; phylum Streptophyta; class Magnoliopsida; order Caryophyllales; family Caryophyllaceae; genus Dianthus; species Dianthus caryophyllus. Next base: position 14,697,449 of record CM041527.1, on the reverse strand, counting down.
TGTTAAAAAGCATTATCAAGAGTGGTTTTTGATAAGTTTGATGTAATACGGTCATTAGGCGTAAAGCGGTAAGAAAAGAAGTTAAATGGACTTGGGAAATGAAAATAGTTAAAGGGGAGTCAAGGAGGTTTAATTTAGAGAATAATTATGAAAATCAAGGGTATTTTGTATATTTACAAAATCGTAAGAGTGCAACGTGAAAAACAAAGGGTTACAACATGAACATTCCCATGTATATTTTATTGCCAATTCCAGAATGCATTAAGGATAAGCGAAATATTAACTTTTCTCCAAAACTAACCCACAGTTTCTAAAGAAAGGCCAGGTAAATCCCAAAATGTTCGACTCACATGGTTAAAACATGAATGAGGAAGTGCTGGCCTCAGGTTCAAGCCCTTGCGAGGCAATTGGCCTAAGGTAATGTGTTCTACGGTAAGAGATGCCACAATGACTAAAAAAAGGATTGTCGGGGTGGCGTGTGGTTAGCGAGGCTATCACATACACGAGATTTGACCTTTATGCACCAAAGGTAAACTAGTGCGTAGTTTTGACATTCCCATTCAATCAAATCCAAGTACTGTTTTAACCAAGACATAAACGGCTAAAGAGTAAATAGACAGTAGGAATAAATTATATTTCCAGAGATGAAAAAAGAAACTAGGCAATTACAAAAAGTAAGTTTAACAATGAGTCACTCAGAGACAAGAGTATAACCAGTCAGCCGGCCAATTAGTCGTACAGGTTGTAACTTCCATTCCACAAGGAGGCAGGTAGTCTAAGTTATTGATTTGTCTTATTATTCCCATTTTGTTATTGAAATACGGAGTTGTATACTTATTAACGTCAGAACATCCAGCTTTAAGAGTAAAAGGCCCACAACTCTTGTGGGTCCCACTAAAGTAACAGGAGGGAACCGAAAGGGCGAGCTCTGGTGGCGGACTATCTTCAGTGTCCGGAAAATTATCATAGTAGAGAACTCAACTGTAGGGCTTTCTCTGAGGTGCTTTCTTGACAAATAATCAGACTTTAAATGAAAAAAGACACTGTTTATTAGAGAAAGGGTGCTCCAAATCTTAGGTAGAAATAAGCTACCTACATTTAGCATGTATGCGCGTATAGAAATGGAGAATCAAAAGAAGAAAAAGTAACCCTTTGGCTCTTTTTTAGCTACTTACTAGTAGATCACCTGTGAGGCCATCTCACACCTGCTATTTATTAAACAAATTTTATTAAAAAACACAGAGAATACTACCTTCATATGTGAGACTGTGAGAGCGCTGGCAAAAAGTTTATTGTGAAACCATCTTATATGAGAATTTGTGGTTAATTTATTGCCTATTTGCCAAGGCTAAAAATGTTTTGGGAAATTCCGCGGTGTACCCCTCAGTTTTTTCGTTTTCCACGTTATACCCTCAATCTTTTAGTATTCCACGGTATAACCTTGACTCTTTTTCGTTTTCCACGTTATACCCTCGTGTTTTTTATTTTGTTTCTAATATAACTATTTTCAACGTTGCTTATATTTAAATAGTCTATTAAACCTATAAATGTACCAATCGGTGCTCTTAAATTCTTTATTCAACCAATAGTTATTCATTTTAAACCACTATTTGTATTATACCACAATATTTATCGTTAACAACAATTAATTGTCATCAAATTCGTCAATTCTTAATTTAGATATTTATAGCAAACATTCCTCATCAATTTCAACATAAACACCGCCACTCCCTTCGTTAATGTCAATAAAAGTAAGTCGGAGTAGAAAAATGATGAATTATCAAGTATAATGAGTTATTTAATAACTTAAATTAACAAAAACGTGAATAAAGGTCATAATAGAGATAAAATTTAAAATTTAGGGGTATACCCTAGTATTTTCCAAATGTGAGGGAATATGATGGAAAACAAAAAAACAAGAGGGTATACCACGAAATTTCCCAAATGTTTTTCAAAGAAATCCACGATGTTGTAGCTATAACCCATCTAATACAACTACTTTTCACGATACCACTATGTACGTTCTCTGAAACGATAGAGAGCGATAAAAAAGTCATTCTAGTTGGTCATCCCCCACCATCACTGACACCTGAACTCAAGCATCGCGGAAAGCACAATTACTGTACAAACATACTAGGAGACTCGTATGAAAGCATTTTAGTCGAATTAATATAAATTCAATTATTGGTTGAAATTAGCAGTCGCGAAGAAGAGCAGTTGATCATTGAACCCCTTAACTCGAACATGACAACTATTAGGGCACACAAACCAAAAAAAATCAACAACTCAGGAAGCCCTTTTTATTAATTGGATCATCAGTAACAACCCAATCAACAACGAATTTAAAGTATCCAATGAGACCGCTGTTTGCGTACACCCGATCATTCCGACACTATCCATCAAAAATTAACAAAGAATAAAAGCTGAAAACTAATTGCATCACCGCAAAATTATACTTCCTCTATTCAATTCAATTGTACATATAATATATTTGCTTTGTTAGGCTTTTTTTTTCCGCAATTGTATACATTTCCATTTATGTATTGTAGTAAAATACTAAATCAAAAACACTGTGGAACAATCCAAGGTATATACAACATAAACAACCAAATAAATAAGCAAAATCGGAAACTTTCAGATGAAAAAGAAAAATGAAGAATAGAAGACATACTTGAACTAAAGAATCAAGCTTTTGCTGAAGATTAAGTTTATTTTGAAGAGAATGTTGAAGGGCAGAAGAAAGACTAGTGAAACGAGCAAGTTCTTGTTGATAATCTTCCCAATTAATCACTTTGTGTTGAGAATTTTCTGGGTCCATTTAGAAAATCAATGTAATTTGAAATGAAGGGTATTTATCATCATCATCATCATCATCATCAATAACATCATCGTTTTTCTTTTATGAGATTGTCATATGAGATAATTGTAAATTAGGGTTTGAAATTGGGGATTTATTTTAGGGGGTGAGATTAATTGATCGATTAATTGATCGTGGGTGTGATTTTCTGGACAAAGTGTGAGAAATTGAAGAGATCTTGCGGGAAGTGAAGCGCGTGATATAATTATGTCAATTTTAGGTTGATATTTTTGATTAAAGATTTTTTTTTTTTTTTTGAGTGCAAATATTTGATATTTGATTAAAGATTTTTTTTCCTTTTTTTTTTAGTGCAAATATTTGATTAAAGATTTAAAGGGGATCTCCTCCGTGCTTCAGTCCATATTCACGGGGCATGACAAGTCGACAACCCGTAAAATCGGCCAATATATTTCACGAATCACAAATGCTTACATAAAACCGTCTTACGCGTGCGACGGGGTATTTGTAACTAAAATGTGTCTACTTTAAGGTTTAAAGTGATTATTTTAACGTTTAGGGTCCGTTTGGATAGCAAAATAGGAGGGAAAGGGAGGGGAGGGAAAATGAGAGAAGGGGAAGGAAGGGGAAGGAAGGGGAGAGAAATTAAAATTTGAATGTTTGGATAACTAAAATTAATGGGAGGGAAGTGCAGGAAAGGAGAATAAAAATGGCTTAATGGGAGGATGAAAGTTGAGGCATGATGTGTATAATGAGTAGAGGTGGCAATCGGGTCAGTCGGGTCGGGTTTGGGTCGGGTCAAGTCGGGTCGGGTCATGTCGGGTTCGGGTCATGTCGGGTCAAAGTGCCCTTTCGGGTCGAGTCGGGTTCGGTTCGGGTCGTCATCGGGTCGGGTCATATCGGGTCAAATAGTGTATCGGGTCGGGTCGGGTCATTATCGGGTCAGCGCGATTTTATCGAATTATTTCAATTTTTAACCACTAAAATAAGTATTTTGATCGTTATTTTATTTAATTACTTCATTATTAAGTCAAATATATCATTCTAAATAATAATTTGCTTTAAATCCAATAAAATTAAGCTTAATAATTATCGGGTCGTCAATTTAGTCGGGTCAATATCTGCCTGGTCATCATCGAATTCAGATGCAGGTCGGGTTCGGTCGCGATTATCGGGTCATGTCGGGTTCACGAGTCGTCATCGGGTCGGGTCGGGTCGGTTCTCGGGTCACAATATTTTCAGTCAATCGGGTCGGTTTTGCTCGGGGTTGGTCGGGTCACTTTCGGGTGGGTCAAGCACAAATTTCTAATAATGAGAGTCCAATTAGAGTTTTCCTTCCAAATCTTGTCAAAGATGGAAGGATTTCATTTTAGTTTAATGGAGGGAAATTAAATCCCTTTGTTTCCTTCCCCCTCCTTTTCCCTCCTCCCATAAAAGTGTAACCAAACAAAGGAAAATGTATTCTCCCTTTCCCTCCCCTCCCTTTCTTTCCAAAACCTTCAATCCAAACACACCCTTAAAGTGACCAATTTATGGAGTTTTAAAGTAGTCACATTTAGCGTTAAAGTGATCACTTTAAGTATTAAAATAGTCACATTTTACTCATAAGAACTCCGTCGCATGTGTGAAACGGTTTTATGCAAGACTTACTCTTGTTTATGTACTTGGAAACTTTTTTGAAATTATGTACAATGTTGTTGGGGGTCGAATATCCGATTACGCTTACGACAACAAGACGACAAATAATAGGCCCAAGAGGCCCAAAAGCCCAAAAGCTCTATAAATAGGCCCTAGGGGGCAAAGGTAAAGAGGTTGGTTAATTCACTCTCCCCTCTCTCTCTCTCTCTCTCTCTCTATCTATCTCTCTACTTTTATATTTACCACCTAAACACCATATTTATATATTTGATCTTGACTGGCGTCGGAGGCTCACGTGGCAAGCTCCTGCCCGGAGTTCACCTGCAGGCACACATGGAGCCGTCGACCCCTGAGGCCACCCATGACGTCACTCTCAAGCAGAGCTTACACCAAACACCGAAGGCTGCCTCATGATACCCCTCCTTGCCCATTGACAAACCACAAAATCAGCCCACTTTTCTACCGAGACAATCGGTAAAACCCTCACGGCCCTTACACACAGGAGGCCCAAGGTTGCAAGTCCAAAAAGGCAAAGCATGACCAAGCATTAACTTGTCATCAATTGGGCCGTTAGGCCACATGTTCCCGGGAATAGTGTGGTTAGGCACTTTACCTCAATAAGCATATAATAATAAAATAATAATACAATAAAGGCCAAAAACTCATTGGTAGCTTTTAATTGATCTTTAGACCATCCCCATCCAAAAATCACAATAACTAAGTCACCATTCATTTTCACTTCTAATCTCATTTTAATTAGTTTGACCCACTTACCCCCTCCCATCCAAAGAATCACCACTTAGGTCACCAACCCAATCATTTCTAATATTTTATCAATTTCTAATTATTTTTCTTTCCCATATTTTCTACCCACCAAATATTTTCTCTTACTTTTTTAATTATAAACTCATTTTTCTTTTTGATTTTCATAAGTATCTTAATTAAATTAAAAACAGTAATATCATTTATTTTTCATTCGGTAATCATATAAATAATAAATTATAAATAAAAATAATATACTTAAAAAATGTTTGATTCACTTACTTTTCACCTTTAACTACATTTAATTTAGTTTGATTCACTTACTTCCCCATCCAAAAAATCATTATTAAGTTTAGATATTAATCATATTTTTATAATTTTTTTTTTTTTACATTTCAATAATAAAAAAAATACAAACTATTAAATAATAAAAAATATAAAAGTTTTAATTTAATGCATTGAAAAACAATATACTTTAATCTATTAAATACAACTATGCATAAATATTAAATAAATAAATTAATAAAAAAAAAAAAAAGGAAAAAGAAAAAAAAAAGTCATGATTCACCCTTGAACTAGATCAAGTGGTGATTTAATTCACTACATTTGACAAAGTGAATCATACTAACTAAAGAAATTAATTGTAATTAAGTTGATCCACCCCCTCATGAACTAAGTCATGATTCATGGATGGGGGTGGTCTTAGTAATAAGGTACTCATGGGAAATAAGCAAGAAGAATCTAAGTGGGAGGCAGAGAAAAGTACTCGTAGAAAATAAAAGTAACCCACAAAAAATAATGAAGTCATGTGAGCAAGCTCTTTAATGTCCAGAAAGAAAAATTAAAGAGGTCAAATATTACTCCATATTACAAGACAAAGAAAGCAAACTCATGTCCCTGTGCTTCATATATTATTATTATTATTATTATATGGAAAAACAAAACTTACCAATAAGTGTAGTATCATAAAGAGGAGGGAATAAGAGAAAGGAATAAAGCAGGGAAAAACAAGATGAACAAGGAACAAAAATGGAAGCTAGAAAATTAGGAAAAGTCAAGCTATTAATGAAGGTGTCTCTCAAGCAAGACAAATATTTTGGGTCATCAGAAGACCAAAGAAGAAGGAAAAAAAAAAAAAAAAAAAAAAAAAAAAAGGTTCACGGGACAGCCACTCGGCCCCGGGTCAGCTAACCAAAGTTCGTCCCGAGAAAGGAGGGATAACAGGAAAACGGGATCAAACGAGTAAAATATGACTTGTCGGCCTCTGGTCCCGGGAATGTAACGCCGGTACCGCCTGGAGTCAGGTTACCACCACACGGCCTGCCGAGGTGCCGCCATGGCCACCTTCGTCCCGGCAAGCTACAGTCACGGCTAGACAGCCACCGCATCTCTGAAAACCACCAGAATCGTGCCTGGCCATGGCCCATGCCATGAGTCCTGAATCTCGTGGGGGCACCAACGCGGCCTCACGGGAGATCACCTCCCGGTCCCGGCCACCTTATGAAAGCTGGGTAGTTACAATATACAATAGACCCCGGCTCACAACTCTCCCGGTACCGTCAGGACAGATATGGTCCCGGCCTCCGTTACCTTCAGTCAAGCATCCCAAGCCGCCGAGTTCACTCGACTGCCAACATTGTGTCCGGGCAGCTCCCACTCAAGCATACGCTCATCCGGGTTCGACTGACACAACCCCGAGTTCGTTCAACAACAACCGGTCTCCGGCCGCCGTGTACACCACCAAGAGCCCGTGACCACGAACCTAGGCCGTGAGCCAAAGCCGCGAGCTCGGGCCGGGAGATCGTCTACGCCGAGACCACCAGCCACCGTTTGGGAATCCAACGGGCGCATCCACCACCGCCGAGACCGTTGAGTTGCACCTTTTGACCGCCAAGTTCGTATGTCCATCTCTCTCGGTACCGCGAACACCGCCGGGATTCAAGGTCACCGGAGCCGAGACCACCCGTGACTACCATCTCGGCCCCCGACCTCTCGGCCAACACCATCTCGGGCCGGCAACCACCGCCGCCGCCGGGGGCATCTCCACCACCTGTCCCGGCCCCACATGGTCCACGGCCGCCCTCCGAGAACCTGACTACCGGGTCAAAAGCTTCCGGTCTCCGGGAGCCTACCTGCCCAAGATAAGTTTGTTTTTTCAAAGTTTTTGTTTTTAGTTAATCATAAGGAAGGATAAAGAAGCTGTGAGAATTCCATTTATTTATGATTAACAATTTGCAAGGCCCAATGGAAGTGTTAGACCAACTTGCAAGGCCCAAAATATGTGCATAATCACATACACTTTTTGTTTAATTTTAATAGACCTTTGTCAACTAAAAAGCATTTGACATGGATTAAGTGTAATAATATACTAATTAATTTTTATATGGTACTAATTTTTTCCAGGAGTAATGGAGAAAAGCGGTGATAAAGAAATACGAGCTACACATTTGTGACGCCTAGCCAACTTTTAATCACCCGAGACTCCATCAAAGCTCCACAAGAATCACCTTATACTCAAAAACCGCCATATTTATATTTGTAAAGCGAGTGATCAGGATTGTTGACACCGCGAGCTTTTCCTTGTATTTTTTGGTAGATTTTTGCCCAGCATTTGTTTAGATTTGTATCACACAAAATTCTGGCGGCAAGGGAGGGGACTACCCCCACCGCTAATCACGGTAGTCTGATTCAAAAATAGGAATTTTTGAAAAATTTGCTAACATTTTGCAGGAATGGATACATAAAGACCGGAGGGGGATAAGACCTTCCAGGCACCCGCCTGGTGGGCTCCCATGCCTACGTGTGGATGAACATCGCGCCTTGAGAGTCCATGGCCTGGGCACTGGCGCTCGCGCCCACGTATGGGCACATTGCTTACGCGACGGATGAACATCGCGCTCGAGAGCCCATGGCTGGGCCTGGGCGCTCGCGCTCAGATGGCCTCGCACAATGCACATCCGTGGTCGTCGCCCGGATGAGGTGCCTTTACGCAAAGAGCCGGATGTCTATGATGGCCCACGTGCTTAGCCGCTCACCGCGGTGAAACCGATGCCGGCCTTGTAGCCGGTGGCGGCTGCGGACCTCCCATGCCTACGTGTGGATGAACATCGCGCCTTGAGAGTCCATGGCCTGGGGCCTGGGCGGCTCGCGCCCCACGTATGGCACATTGCCTACGTACGGATGAACATCGCGCCCTGAGAGTCCATGGCCTGGGGCCTGGGCGGCTCGCGCCCTACGTATGGCACATTGCCTACGCCGCGGATGAACATCGCGCCTGAGCCCATGGCCTGGGGCCTGGGCGGCTCGCGCCCTGCGTATGGCCCTGACAATGCTCATCCGTGGTCGTCGGGCCCGGATGAGGGTGCCTTTATGCAAAAGAGCCGGGATGTCTATGATGGCCCACGTGTTTGCGCCGCTCACCGCGGTGTCGATCACCGACCTTGTAGCGATGGCGGTGCGGACCTCGTACTGCGTGTGGATGAACATCGCGCCTTGAGAGTCCATGGCCTGGGGCCTGGACGGCTCGCGCCCCACGTATGGCACATTGCCTACGTACGGATGAACATCGCGCCCTGAGAGTCCATGGCCTGGGGCCTGGGCGGCTCGCGCCCTACGTATGGCACATTGTCTACGCACGGATGAACATCGCGCCCTGAGAGTCCATGGCCTGGGGCCTGGGCGGCTCGCGCCCTGCGTATGGCACATTACCCACGCATGGTCGAACATCGCGCACGGAGAGTCCACGGCCCGGGGCCTGGGCGGCTCTAGCGCCCTGCGTGCGGCACACTACCTGCGTATGGAGAGTCCACGGCCCGGGGCCTAGGCGGCTCATGCGCCCTTTATACTACCTGCGTACGGAGAGTCCACGGCCCGGGGCCTGGACGGCTCTGCGCCCTTTATATTACCGAACATATTGAGAGTCCCCGGCCCGAGACCTGGGCGGCTCCCGCAACCTTGATGCTACCATCAGAAGAGACCACTAACGGCTCTCGTGCCTAGGTGGCTTGCTCCGGATAAGACCGTACTACGGCCCTCGTGCCTAGGTGGCTCCAATCGTGCAAATAGTCCATGGCTACATGCCGGGACAGCTCCTTTATTCCCGTGACGCAGTCTACTCTGCGCCACCCTAGGCCGCGCCACGTGACCTTGTCCCGCGGCCAACCTCCTTATTCGTGACGCGATTAATCCCAGTCACCCCTGCCGCGGCCAAGGTGATTCGCGATCATGGCGCCAGCCTCCTTATTCCCGTGACGCAATTCACTCTACGACACCGTATGCCGCGCCACAGGATCGCCGTCGCGGCTAGCCCTTTATTCGTTGACGTCAGATACTCGACGTCACCCCCTAGCCGCGCCGCGAAACTCCGATCACGCCGTGAGACTTCGCCAGACCGCATCGCCGCCAGATCGTGACGCAGACGGACCGGGTGATACGCCCTATCCTGCACCGGAGGGACTGACGGTCCCCTGGGTACATGGGATGCTCCCGGCGCATGACCCCTCCGGCCTGAGGTAGTCAGACCCGGGAGACGCCACCCCTAACAACTATCGTGTTGCTTTCGATGCCTGTTCTATATTTGGTATGTCACGGCTAGACAACCACTTTCACGCGGTACTTCTATCGCCAAAGACTCGTTTAGCGAGATCCTCTTCACTTATATCGCCCAAGATCAACGATTTCGCGCACTTTATTCGACGCCGACGTCCGACACCGAATCCGCACGATGACATGCGAATCCGGTGGGGGCAATTGTTGGGGGTCGAATATCCGATTACGCTTACGACAACAAGACGACAAATAATAGGCCCAAGAGGCCCAAAAGCCCAAAAGCTCTATAAATAGGCCCTAGGGGGCAAAGGTAAAGAGGTTGGTTAATTCACTCTCCCCACTCTCTCTCTCTCTCTGTATCTATCTCTCTACTTTTATATTTACCACCTAAACACCATATTTATATACTTCGGTACTGACTTGGGCGTCGGAGGCTCCGCCGGGGGCAAGCCCCTCGGGCCCGGAGTTCACCTTGCAGGGCACACATGGAGCGGGCCGGGACCCTGGAGGCCACCCATGACGTCACTCTCAAGACCCCGAGTTTACACCCGAAACAAATGTATAAGTGAAAATATACTCATGAGTGATCTTCTTATATTCATCTCCTTAAATACAATATCAACATCTAGTTTTTATAATTTTTCATAAATTAAAACTAAAGAATTATCAATATAAACGCACCTCGACAAATGTGAAAAAACATATGCACAAAATGGAATTTGAATAGATGAACTATGAGATTTTCTAGATAGTGTCGTCAAGGCAAATGATAAACACCCAAAGATAGAAATAATATTTATAGATTCTATGTTGATAATTAATGTATAAAATTATCTTACCATATTTAAGAAGAAGAATATTACATACGGAGTACCATTTTTGGTTTGTTAACATGTGTCCTGAGGGTAAATTGTATAAACCCCATAATTATATGGTCCTTTGAAAATTTAATTTTCTAGTTAAAAATTTTGGAGCGGCTCATCACTAAATATGTCAAAATCTGTCCCGACTCGATAAGTTGTCTTATACCAATATGTAAATGACCCGAAGTAGGCCCCTCTTTTTCAACCCGAATGCAAAATCTACCTAAACCCAAAATGACCCGATAACAATGTGTCAAAACCCGGCAGATAGTGGATTAACTCGTTGGGTAAAAAAATGCGCTCGAAGATATAAAATGTCATACCTTTATTTACATGCAAAGTTTCTTATTTTAATATAACTCTAAACATTTGACGCTTACTCATAATTGAAAATTTACACTTTAAATATAATCTTTATTATTCAATAATCGTATAATTAATCATTTTTATGAGTTTGTGAATTTCATTAAACGATATGAATATGTGGCATCTGAAACACTATCAATAAAAATGTTAAACTAAATGTTTAGAGAAAAACTAAGGTAAATGTGAAAAAAGAAGTTGATAAATATAAGTCGATAACTCAAGATAATTGAAGTAATGACTTCAACACTACGAGAATGGATTTTTATTGGTATATTCCATTCACATTATTTTGCGACTAATATTTTTAATATTCTCAGAGGTAATTAATAGGATAAAGGCTAGTTCACCCCTACAATTTTGGTCTTAAAGAACGGAATAGAGGACACTCTAAAATGGAACCTAATAAATTTGAAGAAGATGGTATCGTGTATAATGAAAATAAAGCCCCTCGCGCTGTTCACCCGCACCGGTCACCGTCTTCGAGGTACGGTCCTGAATAAGACAAAGCGTTTGAGAAAATTGGATGGTGAGCGTGGAATCAAGTAACAAACTAGAAATAGAAATTATATTGCAATGAAGATTAGGAGCGTGGAGAACATTGCGTAAGATAAGACGGGGTGATAGGTGTATATCACCACTTTGAGTAGCGATCGCAAGGTCACCATTTGGTAACCCGACTGATAAAGGAGCAATAGAATGAATGTTAGTAAAGTGAGAGAGGCAACCCGACATGTGGTGGGATGCCCCTGTATCAATAATCGAAGAGATAGACGAGATATTACCACTTAGACGATCATTATTGGTGGTGGTTTTACGAGCATGCCAAAGCCGGGTTAACTCCAATTCTGAGGGACTCAATGTATTCAAGTCCACCTTGTCAAGGTTATTCAAAGAAGAGCGAGAAGAGCCTGCATCGTGACCAACCAACGAACCAGAACCGGGTGTCTTACATGAAGCCATATTCGCACGCGCTGGAGTAGTGGGGTTTCTGGAGCGATCGAAGAAAGCCCTGCCCTGCTCGTCGGGGACAAGTATCGCGTTGCTCATATCGTAGTATTTGGAGGAAGATATAGACGATCGCGGGGACGATCTTCCGATCCGGAAAATTACCAGTAACATGATAACAAGTTTTGAAAGTATGACCATGTCGTTTGCACGCAACACAGTAAGGTCGGTTCGAATGCGAGTGATCAGGTTTCGGGACGTAGTCATACCTGCCGGTTTGGCTTTGATCACCCCGACGCTCCCTTGAGGACGAGTCCCCTGCTGAACATGTGCCGTGAACGCCATTGTGTCGGGTTTGGGTTCAAGTTTGTTGTGTGAAAAGGTATGAACGTCCTCCTCTTGCAAAAGGCGATTGTAAGTAAGATCTAAAGTGGGAAGAGGTTTAGTATCGAGACTTTGTGAGCGAACGTAGTCCAATTGTTCATCGAGACTCATTATTAACTCTTGAACTTGTTTCTTGTCTCTACAGTCATCAAGGAGAGTCACCAAATCACAAGTGCAGGATGTGCACGTGCAAAAGGGAAAAGGATCATGCTCGAGTAGTTCGTCCCAAATTATCGTAAAGCGACCGAAGTATGACAATAACGATTCAATTGGGCTTTGACGACAAGAAATAAGTGTTGTCTGTAACCGATATATGCGCGCATCGTTACTCTGGGAAAATCGAGTCTTAATGTCAAACCATACCTAGTTTGCCTCGGGACGACGTGCAATTGTTCGACGAAGGTCTAGTTCGATGTTGTTATAGATCCATGAGATGACCAGAACTAAATGCGGATTCTGAGGCTACTGTTGAACTAAATGCGGATTCAAAGATGACGACGACCAGAACTAACTTGCATTTCAATGGATCTTTTGACATCCAAAAAGTCTTCTTGCCCTCAGAATCCGCATTTAGTTCTGGTCGTCGTCATCTTACTCCATTTAGAAGCTCTTTAACTCCTAAGGTAATCTGTTAACTTCCTTTTTAGCATCATTCTTATTAATAGTTGTCAATTGTAATATTCTTGATCTCGCAAGTATTTGCTTTTACAGATTTTTTTTGTTTATATATTTTTTCAAGCTTGTGGAAGCCTTATTGTGTACTCAAGATTGGATTCGTCCTAGAAATGATAGCGGACTCGACATGGAGGAGAAATTGGAGGAATTAGAACAGCTTGAGAAAGGTGATATTACTATTATTTTTATTTTATATTAATTTACTACTCCGTACACTAAATTAGTAATTTAGAATTGTGTGATTGTGTATTTATTTGATTGGGAAAATTATACATTATTATATAATAAGTATTAATGTAGTAACTGAAGTTGTTTATTTTAAAATTTTAACAGATGTGGAGAAAACAACAATAACTGATGGTGGTCTTTCCGGAGTAGTTTCTCAATGAAGAATCAACGATATTCATGTCCATGCTTGAACTCTTGAAGTCTTGATGAGCAATTGGCTATAAGCCTATTAGTTTTTTGGATTTTTGTTTTTATTTATTTATTATTATTATTATTATTATTATTATTATTATTATTATTATTATTATTATTATTATTATTATTATTATTATTATTATTATTATTATTATTATTATTATTATTATTATTATTATTATTATTATTATTATTATTATTATTATTATTATTATTATTAGTATTAGTACGGAGTAGTAGTAGTAGTAGTAGTAAGACCTTAATAGTTATGACATTATTATGTACGTCCTTAATTGTTAATTTACTTTTGAGTTTTGACTTTTGAGACTTATGTAGTTTTGAATTTTGAGTGTGCTAAACTTGAAACTTTGCTTAATTAATTGTTTTAATCAAATGATTGACATATAAATGGATTATAGCCTTTGAAAGAGACTCAAAATAAAAACTTTGCATTCTCAAGGGTGTCAAGGTCCGGTCCAAGGGTTTAGACCGGACCTCCGGGTCGGTCAAGGTCCGGTCCAAGGGTGTCAAGGTCCGGTCCAAGGGTCATACTTTTAGGCATTCCCGGTCTCCGGTCCATAGCGGGTCGGTCCGGTCCGATCCGGTTCTGGACCTGTCCAGAGCCCTAATAGTAGTAGTAGTAGTAGTAGTATAATACAAGAGTATTTAGTATGTATTAATGTATAAAGAATTAAATTTAATTATAATCCTAATATGATGAGGATGATTAAAGTTTGAATGACTAGTTGTAAAAAGTAGTTGACAATGTGTAAGAGGAATGGACATGCTTGTCCATCCCTTGTCTTTGGCCTCGATTTTCGTTTTCGAATTTAGATTTGTGCGTTCGTTAAAAGTCGTGAATTAATAATCGTTTTCGTTATAAATTTTATTAAGCGTATTAAATACAATTGAGCATAACGTCTAAGAATTTAACTCATGATCTAGAATTCAAAAGTTTTGAGTCGAGAATTATTTTAAAAATAGAGACGGTGAATTAGAAAGTCTCTAATAATGAAAAATCGACCTTCGAAATGAATGCAGAAAAATCGATTTATGTTAGGCAGGTCCGATGGCTACGAAAATAGCATCATTAAATCCGTCTCGAAAAGTTATGTGGTTTAGGCTTTTGTTTCGATCAATTCCGAGTCCATATGACCATTTTACGGCTCCGAAAGTTGTGACTAAATAAATCCTACGGGATTTATTTCCCAAGGATTAAAGAAGTTAAAGTGGTGATGCAAAAGGGTGAGGTGAATAGTCAAGGCCTAAAACAAGTAATTGATGAATAAAGATACCATTATAGTTAAGGCCCTAAATGGGTAAAGATGCTTAGTTGATTTGATTTAAAGTGGACTTCACTCTAACCAAGGTGAATTAGCTTTTTCGGTTTCGTTTTGCGCGACGAAATTTATTAACGATATTGTAATCGATGAGTCAATAATTTATTCGACGTTCTTACATATGTAATTAAGGTTTAATTAAAATGATCACGAATTATTGTGACCAATTAGTTACAAGAAAAAATATAATTCAAGTGTCGATGCTCTAGAGAGCGAATTATTATCATTTCGTAAGATTTTTAGGAATTTAATCTACGTATTAACACAGGGTGTTACAAAACGAGTAGTTGGGAGCATAGGGCAGGAGGCGGAAGAGGATGAGGTTGGGGGAAAGGAGGGAGGAGTCTAAGGTATGAGGAGCATCCACAATCAAGGGTTTTTACTTCCCTTTTTTTTTTCATCTTTCCTTTATTACTATAGGTAAGCCTCTTGGTTATGAAAATTTTAGAATAAAACTTAGGGGAAGGGGCAAACCTAATATTTTGGGTGCATTTATCTATAGGCTTTTGTGCCATTATGGGGTCCATTTTTTGTAAATTTGTATTTTTCAATTACAAGTTTATGGTAAAATCTTTCATAAGTGAATTATATTTTTTTTTTTTTTTCAAATTTATTTAAAAAACAAAATAATTTTAAATAATTTTTTTTTGTCTTTAAATCAAGACTAATACCAACCTACTTTCTTGCTTTACATGTCTCATTTTTCTTTTGCTCCAGTCACTTATGGAATAATAATTGTACTCGTACAAAATTGTACTCAAAATTTTCTTTTTAATTTATGTTAGTATTTTGCATTTAAATATTTTCGTACAAAAAATTAATTAAATAAAATTAACATTTCATCCAATATTATTTTTTTAAAATTTTTAACTTTTTATAAGAGAAAATATTTTTATATGATAAATGTGAGGTCAAAATGAAAATGATAAGAGAAAGAAGAAACTCATGGTTGTGAGAAAAAATTAATAAGAAGAGTTCAAGTTAGTGGAAAATAATGTGAAAGAAAAAGAAGATGAGGTGTAAGAAATATAAGAGGAGAGAGAGTATTTAAAGAAAATACGGGAGTAAAATTAAAACTTTTATCATATAAAAATATTTTCTCTTATAAAAAGTTAAAACTTTTTAAAAGATAATATTAGATGAAATGTTAATTTTATTAAATTAATTTTTTGTACGGAAAATATTTAGATGCAAAATGCTAACATAAATTAAAAAGAAAAAATTGAGTACAATTTTTTACGAGTATAATTATTACTTTGTAAGTGACTACAGCAAAAGAAAAATGAGATATGTAAAGCAAGAAAGTAGGTTGATATTAGACTCAATTTACAGACCAAAAAAATTTATTTATAATTATTTTATTTTTAAAATAAAATTGAAATAAGAAAAATTATTAATGTAACAACCTGGTTTTTAGTCGACTTTAATTACTAAGGCGGAAATTAATTAAGTCTTAAACCAGCGTTATTAATTATACAAATAACCCAAATATTACATCATCGTTTAAGAGTTGAATTGAACAACTCTAAATACGGAAGTTAAAAGAGTAAAGTGTTACATATTACCAATCTCTCAAAAACGACTAAAAGTAAAGCATAAAAGCATTGCATGGTCCCGTCCAAAATCCAGTTTCCGGTCCATGATTATCCTGCACAATAAACTGTTGGGGGGATGCCCGCTGACCGGATAGTGACTAGCTATGCTCATACTTACCCTCGATTTCAATTACTTTGGTTTAATATTATCGCTTTATAAACATAACATTATGATAAAAACATAAACATGCTTATTACATATAGCATATGAAGACATATAAGTCATAATAAGCATGCGGTTTAAAGCGATAAATCATATAAGCATGATATTCAATTATGAAGGCAAATAGCATATAATAGCATAGCAATAGTATCACAATAATTCAATAACATTACAAGGCGATATCGGATCGCAATCAAACATACATATCGTATCATTCACATCATGCAGACTCGATTCAATTCAGAAAGTTGTGGTCTTTAGTTTTCGAAGATGGTACACACTCGTTCTCAATTAATCATACAACAAACAACACATACTGCTTACGAGCCTGACCACTGAGTAGGCCTTTGTACTCTAGTCGTTTGCATCTCACTACCATAGTGCAGCGACTTACTCGACTCGTAAACCACGCCGAATACTATAGTACTTGCATCTCATCTTCTAGTGTTCGAAATGATTCGAACTTCAGATACAATCTCGTCAAGTAATCTTTACGCAGGGTAAGAACGAATGCTAGTGTCGCGTCCAATAAAGACGAAACTCGGCAAGGAGACAGAACCGCAAAGCGCATAAGCACATAATGTCACGGTGGCCCTGATAACTCTAGCGAAATAGGGGAATAAAACCCTAGTCTAGTACATGTACACTAGTATCCACGTTAAGAGTAGGCTATGCTATTCATGAAAGACCTTAACTCTGGATAAAACGACTATTTCCTAAAGCCTGAGACAAAAGCCTTGGCATATTCATTATCTTGTACGGCAATGGCGACCGCTACAAGACTATCTTAAACCCACTTCACTTACGATTGACGTTTTCATATCTGAGGCCCAAGCTTGACCTTTTATTTAACTTACTCATGATTTATTATTTATTTGATATATCATATCACATGTTTCTAGACTCTCCTAGTCTCATCGTCAAACGTTTAAGTATTTGTATTCGGTTTCATATGGTCACATAACACATTCGTTTATTATTTGAAGTGTTGTTAATTATTAACAATTTTAAGTTTCTATAATGATACGTTTATTAGTATGTCCAATTTTATTTAAGTGTTTATCAAACACCTTAAGTCATTTACTTATTCATTTTCAATTTTCTATACTTAGTAAAATTTTCAATTATTTTCAGTATTTCACTATTCATTTTTCACTATTCACTATTCACTATTCACTATTCACTATTCACCGTATTTTATACGTATTTTTATACGTATTCGTATTTTTATAGTTCGTATTCTATACGTATTTTTATACGTATTCGTATTTTTATACTTCGTATTTTATACGTATTTTTATACTTATACATATTCTTATACTTGTACGTATTCTTATACTTGTACGTATTCTTATATTTATACGTATTTTTATACTTAAGATATTTTAGGTATAATACTAAATCTTTTTATTTCCTAAGTATAAATTCTAGTTTCAAAGTCGTTGAGTTCGTTTTGTACTTAGTGATTTTTGAAAATATTCTAAAAGTCTAGTTTTAAAAACGTTAAGTTCGGTTTGTAAAAAGTGATAATGATATTCATTTTAAAAATCTAGTTTTAAAAACGTTAAGTTCAATTTGTAACAATTGATAATGATATTCATTTTAAAATTCTAGTTTTAAAAATGTTAAGTTCGATTTATAAAAAGTGATAATGAAATTCATTTTAAAATGAGACTTAGTTAAATTTAGTCGTCTATTTACTAATTTTAGCGATTTTCATTTTTAATAATAATAGTATCGTAGATGATTCATTTAAGTCCGTAAGTCCTAGTTCAACAGTCCAATATGCAAAGGCGGTAGCACACGATTTAGTTCATTTTTATAACGGTTACATATTTTTATCGGTTTATAATATTTCATTTATAACTAAATCGATTTATATAATATTTCAATTCTAATAACTATTAAACTTTAGTGACTTAGTGATAATTTCATTTTGGTCAATTTTAGTCAATTTATAATGGAAATGCCGTGTATACTAATATATGTGTCAAAATGGTTTTATTTCTTTTAATTTCTTAAATCTAACTTATTAACTAATAATTAAATTATATTAACAATAAACTAAAAAGTGATAAAACAAATTCTAACCCTAAAAATAGTAAAAATGCCGTGAGTAGTAGTATAGGGTTCTAAATTTTCATTTTTCGATTTTATCGGTTTTTAACTTAAAGTCTTTATATTTTAATTATTCTAATTATACTAAAACGATTTAAACTAAAATGAAATTTACTAAAATTTTCATTTATAATTATGAATAGTGTTTTTCAACACTTTAAATTTCTAACTTTTTAATCTAAATGATTTATAATGTTTTAAGTTGATTTATATTATAAGACTAATAATATATAAAACAATAACTAAACATAAACACAAATTATTAACAAACATAATATAAAACATAATCAAAGTGAACAATAAAGATGAACATCAACATGAAGATTGTAAGAACACATATGAACATCAACAATAAACTCAAGAACACTATTTTTACTTTTAATAAATTATAATTTATTTTCCTAATTTAATTTTTTTTTTTTAACATGAATACATCTATTTTAACTAACTTATTCTAACATATTATTTACAAAAATTAAAAGTGAAAATATATTAAAAAATATTGAAAATGCCGTGTATAAGTATGTTTTTATATAAATTTTCATTTTCGATTTTAATCACTTTAAACTCATTGTTAATATTTCACATAATTTTTATATATGATTACTACTTAAATAAAACATAACTAAACATAAAAATCATATGAACATAAATTAAAAATGCTCAAAACTAATTAAACTAAATATATGAACATAATACTACAACTAGTCTATTATCAATATTACTTATTTATTATCATTTTATTATATTTCACATAACATATAAACACACATAAATGATGTTTAACATCTTTTGAACATAAAAATCATACTTATAAAATTATAATAATAATCAAATTAATTTACAAAGGAGACTAATATGAGATATAACTAGTCACCTTATTTTGAATGTTAATCGTCGGGGATCTAAAATAAATTTTAGATCGGATTTTTCTTCACCCAAAATACCCATACAAGTTAGCTCTTAAAACCCTCTAATATATCTAGAATTACTTAGGAATTATTAAGATAATATTATAGGTTTTATTTAAGAGGTTTTAGGTGAAAAATGGAAGAAAAATAAAGAGAGAATAAGGAGGCAATGGCTCGACATTTTGAGGGCTCAAAATGTTGATTTTTGCACTTGGAAATAATGAGGACAAGTTGTAAAATTATTAGGTTAAGTAAATTTGTTAGATATGTTTTGATTTAATTAGAAAAATAATGTTTAATTAAACTAATTAATACATCATTCACTCCATCATCACCTCATAAGTCCACAATACTATTTGGTGCATTAAAAATGTCTTTTTGATGTTTTAAAATGTTTTCCTCGAATTTGGTCAGTTTTAAAAAGTCGGGAGTCAAAAGCGATAAAAGTTAATGCGTGCGCGTTTGACGAATTTTTGAAATATTTCTACTTTTGAATTCTAAGACTAAAATATTTTATTTACTATTGAAGAAAATATTTAAAAGTGACGGAAATGAAAATGGTAATATTAAAGTAGTAGTATTGTATTTGTATAAGTATTTGTATTAAAAGTATAAACTTTAAATTAAATACAAAATAAAAATAAAAATGATGATGAAAATATAAAGCTGTAAGACTTGTGTAAGAAAAATGGAAGTGGATAATACTTTGACTAAGGTGACCAAAAGTCAAAAGTTTATTTTTCGGCTCGATTTTCAATTCTCGAAATTTTCGATTTGCGCGATCGCGAAAGGTTTCGAAATAAAAGATATGATCTTAAAATAGTGTTTTGAAATAAAATCGGAATTAAAAATAAAAATAATTTTCGAAAGGTACTAAATATAAAAATCGGATCTTAACCCTCGAGATTTTGATTAAAATTTTACTAGGTCGAAATACTTATTTTTTTCGTTGAATGTTATAGATTTACAGAATTATAAACAAACGTCAAAAAGTTAATCAATTTAAAGTAAGTGTGACTTCAAATTTCGACAATTTAGAAAAAGGCTAGTTTAATAGAAATGAAATAGTAATTTGATATTAAAACTAAAGTTTTTATTTTGAAAACGAAAAATGTTTGAAATTGAATTTTATGAATAAAAGGTTTTACATTTATTTTTATGAATAGTAAATATAACTTAACCTTTTTGAAATTTGAAATGCGATATAAACTTTGTGTTGATTTTTATAAAATTTTGAAATGTATTTCTTTTTCAATTCTGAAGATAATAGAACAAACTTTATTTTTCAAAATTTTTAAATTTGTACTTAGGAAAATTTATTATTATTTGGCGAAAAAATTTCAGTCGCATTTTATTATATGGAAAAAGGATGAATTTAATTTGAGGAATTAAATTCTTTTATCATATTGTGTTAAAATAATACGGGGTGTTACAATTAATTCACTTATGAAAGATTTTACCATAAAACTTGTAATTAAAAAATACAAATATTACAAAAAATAGACGCCACAATGGCATAAAGGCCTATAGAGATTGCACCAAAATATTGGGTTTGTCCATTCTCTTAGGCTGTGTTAGGATAGCAAAATAGGAGGGAAATGGAGGGGAGGAGAAATGAGGGAAGGGGAAGGAAGAGGAGGGGAGGGGAAATGGTGGTGTTTGGATACAATTTTTCCTCCAAATCTTGCCTATTTTGAAGAGAATCTAATTAGGCTTTGAGGAGGGAAAATGGATCCCTCCAAATCCCTCCCTCTCCATTTTCATCCTTCCATATTTTGTATCCAAACAAAGGAAAATGCTCTCCTCCTTTCCCTCCTCTCCCTTTCCCTCCAATTCCTTCAATTCAAACGGACCCTTAAACTTTCTTCTAAAATTCCCACAACCAAGGGGCATACCTTATAGAGGAGAGAGGGAAGATAAGGGAAGCAAAAACCCTTGGTTGTGGATGCTTCAAAAGAAATACTCCGTATAAGAAGAGAGATAGTATTTAAAAAAAACTATCTCAGTGGCCCGTGAAAAACACAGGTTTTCTTAGTAATTTCGTATTTTGTATTGCTTTTATTTATCTAATAAAACGTGTTTATTGTTAATGTTTTAAATTTTTAGCTTGCATATATTTCATTACCCGTTTTTATTAGTTAGTACATATTATTTTATGCAATCGAAATATTATATGTACCATATTGTAAACGTTTAATTTCAAATAATATACACTATAGAAAGTGTACCCAGTATTACAAATTTTGTTTTATTGTTTGGATTTTGAGGTAATAGTGAAAAAAAAAAAAAAAAAAAAAAAAAGCTAATCTCGATAGTTAAAAAAATAAATAAAAAATACATAAATCACCCTCAAATTTTTTTCAATATGTTTAAGTTAATAATAAAAAAAAAAAGGATAAACCAATTAAACTATAAATTATGTAACAATTCTTCTTTGTTTTTTCCCCTACATAAATGAATAAAGAGCAAATCTTCTTACTAAAAAAATTATTCAACTTCGATCATCCTCATTTTTTGTTGTTTTTATATTCATCTTGCACACAATATTGTATGATAAAAGTAATTTAGGAAAAGAAAATATGAAATTAAAAACCCAAAAATTAAAATATAAATGATGAGAATTAATGAGTTTATTAACACATGACTTGAAATTTTTTATATATTGAACTAATAAAATTAATACAATAATTTTTCCTCTAAAAAATAAATCCATTAATTTTAGTCAAAATTATCAATTACAGCCTTATAAATACACCAAATTAAAAATTACAGCCTTATATAACGTTTTTTTTTTTTAAATTACAGCGCAAACATTAACCCCATTCAAAAATTGAGGCCAAAACGGAGTGAGATGGTTCATAATTCAGATATATTTCAAAATTCGAAATTTTAACCTGAATTTGGCCTTTATATGACCAATATATATACCCTTGACCATTTCTTTTTCTATTATACCCAATTTTGTAACACATTGTCATTCAAAATTCAATTCACCAATCTTCCTCTTTTCTCTCTCATTTTTCAGAAAAAGTTTGAATCTTTTGAAGATCAGCTTTGTCGTTTCCTTGAAATTTTGCAGGTATTGATTGTAATGTCGTTGAATTTCATGTCAGGTAACCCTTTTCATTTCTTTGTAATAACATTTTGGTGTGATTTAGGGTTTGCAAACGGCTTTGTCGTTTCTTGAATCGATGTTCGAGGGGAGTACGCAATCTGGATACGGAGGTGAGAAGAGATGCTTTTGTGGCAACCCTATTACTGTGAGGAAATCGACGACCCTTGATAACCCAGGAAGAAGATTCGAAGCTTGCAAAATATACAACCCGATTGCTAAGCGTCGTGGGTGTAATTATTTTTGTTGGCTTGATAAAATCCAAACTAATTGGCAAAGGACTATTATCAACAAACTTAGCGTGGAAAATAATTTTCTTACCATTGATTTGGAGAAGAGTAAAGAAGAATTGAAATCAATGTCGGTGGAGCTTGAAAAGTTGAATAGGAAGGCCGAAGTTGTGAAACAAGGAAAAGAAGGTCGAGGAATGTGCTCTCAAATTTGCATTTGTGTGGTTGTATGTGTGCTTTTAGTGAGCTTTGTTACGTTGTTTAGGTTGTGAAACCATTCTCGAAGCATTGTAATCGGGTTGTATTACTAAATCTGTGGCATTCATGAAGCATTGTTAAGTTGTATTAGTATAATATGTAATTGAAGCATTGTTAAGTTCTATGTAAGCATTGTTATTTTTTTTTTTTGGTAAAAATGTAAGTTGTATTAACTTCAATCAAACCATTACACACCTATTACACTCATCAAGTATTCAGAAGGAGGCAAATACAACTCTACTCCTTAGCGAATTCTTAAGTCATCTAACCAACATCGATCTCTATAGTTAAGATTCAAATCTAAAGAGTCCAGTCTACACAAAACATCCTTCTTGACCTGTGAAACCAATATATGCGGCAACAAGACTCCTTCCCCTAGACGACACTGATTACGTTGATACCAGATCAGGTACACCATTCCATTTGCAGCAGCCATACAAACTAACCTCTGAAATAAGGTCAATTTCCTCCTGAACAGCACCCCAACACCCACAGTAGTAAACCTTGCATTTAGCCAAGAACTCAACAAAGCAACACATGATGAGCTATACTGACATGCAAAGAACAGATGATCACAAGATTCATCCCCTAAGCCACAGAGAAAACAAAGGCCATCAGTGCCAATACCAAGCCTGCTCAATCTGTCTAACGTTAGCAAAAGTTTCCACCTCACAAGCCATGCATTAAAAGACCATTTAGGAACATTGAAGCGATTCCAAACATCATGAGCCCTAGCCACTCTAGGGTACTGCCCAATTAGCCATGAATATCCCTTGTGAATTGTACACTCACCATCCACAGACCCCCAGCCATCATTAACATACCCTGGTTGCAACAAGTCTCTGATCTTACAGATTTGGCGCCAAGCCCAGCTAGAAGAGGGACTAGGTGTGTGTCTCATTCAAGGAGAGCCTTTCAAATAAACATGATGCACCCATTTGACCCACAAGTGGTCTTTCTTTTCTGCTAACCACCAAACAAATTTTCCAATAGCAGCCAAGTTTCATTTTTTGCAATCAATGACTCCTAGACCTCCCTTGTCTTTCTCACAACAAACTTTGTCCCAAGAAATCAAGGGGGCTCTATGGTAGTCCTCACAACCATCCCATAAATAATTCCTATAAATAGAAACAACTCTATTCATCACAGCTATTGGTAAAACAAAAATGGAAACCCAATACGTATGCATACTGTTCAAAACAGCATTAACCAAGGCCAGTCTTCCTGTATAGGACAACCTTCTAGCACCTCAACTCCTTATCCTTGCACAAGTTCTCTCACACAAAACAAAACAGTCCTTGCTTGCTGTTCTCTTTGAACAGATTGGAACACCAAGGTATTTGAAAGGTAAGTCCCCTCTCCTGAATCCAGAAAACTTCAATATCTTATCCAAAATGCACTGTCGAACACCATTGCAATACAAATCAGACTTCTCATGGTTCATAATAAGACCAGAAGCCTCAGAAAATGTAAGGAAACCTCAGAGTAACAACTTCACTGATTGAACATCACCCTTAGCAAACATTAAAAGGTCATCAGCAAAACACAAATGTGTCAGCTTCATTCTAGCACACAAAGGGTGATGATGAAGACACCTAGAGTGATGTTCTATATGTAAGCATTGTTAACATCTATATCTATATCTATATTTATATCTATATCTATATAATCTATTAAAACTCAATCTTAAAATGTTACATTACTAAAAATTGATTTGACAACTCATCAAAATTTTCTAATTATGAAGCCAAGTGTCAAATAGTTGGTGCACTTAACTAATGTTAATTAATAAGTTATTAAATGAATTTCAAAAAAATTGTGGAATATAGAAAGACTCTATAATATTTTCAATTATTAAGCTTTACACTAACTTGATTATAGTATTTAAATAAATTGTGGACAACTAAAAAAAAAAAATTGTAAACAACAACGTACTTACCAATTAAAAAGTAAGGAATTAATTTAATTAGTTAAAAAATCTCAAGAGCCATATACAATATCATGAGAAAAAAATGTAAATGAACAATAATAACGTCTTATAATAATAATAATCTCAAGAGCCATATACAATATCATATTGGATAAATTTTATTATACTCACTTATAATTTAGAAATACTAACGTCTTATGTCTTGATTCTTAAATAATAGCGGATATACAGTTTTTTACTAATGAAATAAAATGTAAATAAATTTTTAATTTTTGTGACTGTTTCTCTAGCGTTATATTATTGTTCTAAATAACCAACTCACTATGTTTAGTACTCCATATTCATCAAAATGAAAAATGGAGTACCTATTTTTTTACCAGAGATTAAGAGTGTTGCTCAATATTAATAATAATAATCATGCTACAATTCAATCAATAGTCAAATTCGTTTAAAATTTCTTTGTAAAAATATTGTACGTCTTCTCTCTTTTACAACTTACAATTATTTATTGTGATATAAAGTGAGTTTGGTGAGTTAGTTTGTCTCTTACATAATGATCTCATATTAAGATAAATGAAGACCAACTTTTTTTACTCATGTATGATAATTGAAAGAAAAATAAAATAAATAAATTTTTAATATACACATTCATAAATGTGACGGTTCTCACGATAATTAATGTTATTAGAGCAATTGCAACATTAGTTCTTAACATCGAGTTTGCCAATAAGAACTATAAAAATAATGTTCTTCTATTATGCATGTTATTGAGTTTGTCGAAATAAAAAGTTGGTCCTAATTTAAGAACTTAGTTTTTAGAATATTGTAAAATTAATTGAAAAACGATTAATGGAGGATCCCAATTAAGAACAAAATAAAATATTCTTCTAATGAAGAACTTTATAATAACTTCTTCCATTGTTAATACTCTTATGAGACCTTCTCATTTAAGTTCTGTACGTGCTTATAGGTGAATACATATGTGAGCACCTAAAAAATCAACAATCTCGACTAGGGAGGTTTTTTTTTTTTAAATAATAATAATAAAAAAAAAAAATAGTTCATGTTGTAGTTGAAGTAAGAACAAACCATATGTTATCAAAATAATTCATCGACAGAAAATTTAAGACTATTAAATTGACTCCGACTCAAGGAAATGTGCGAAAAAGGCACGACTTCGTATGTTTCCAGTTCAATTACCTGATTAGAATGCATGGTTATAATGCTTCTGGTGAATCAACGGGTGTCTCGAATAATGGAATTGTGTATCAACTACTTCTACTTCTATAGTTTTGAAAGGTGGTGATTTTAGATCAAGTATTGTAAATAATCACTCAAAAGCTTAAGTTTCAGTAAGTTAATACAGTTCTTTCCAAAGGTGGTGATTTGATGTTGATGTTGCATGAAGAATAATTTTAAGTATATGCGCAGTTCCCAGTATGAACAACATGTGATAACAACACTTAGCTTCTTAGAAATTTAAATTGTTAATTTTTATTGCATGCACCTTAAATTTGCCCTTTGTTACGTTTATGATTAACTTATGTCATTCACGACCACTGCTTTCTAAACATTGAATATGAATGCAATGCGAAATTTATCATACTTGATATATCTAAATAGCCTTTTCACATGAAAAATTAGCATTTTTAGTAAGCTGCAATCGTTGTAAACTCTTCTACAAACTCATTGATCATAAAACTGCTGAACATGAGCAACACCAAATAGTAAAAAAAAAAAACATAAATCACATGCTAAAAGAACACTTATATTTAAGAAACAAACTAACACACAAAAAAAAAACCCTCAATATAGGACATTTAAACGTCCCGTGGATTTCACGGGTCGCATCACTAGTTGTATTAGTAAAATTTGTACTATGCTTCAAATGCTTGAAATTTTTTTTTTTTTAAAAAAAAAGACCTCAGAATTGATTAAAGACTTCATGCATTGCTAATTGGAAATAACATAGTAGTTTACATAGAATTTGTTCAAACCTTAGTAAGTCATGGCTTACAAAAAGCTTACAAAGTCATAGCAAAGTACCAACTTGAAAACATACAAATCACAAGACCATAGAAAGAAAACAACATGATGCCAAATGCATAACAACAAAAAGGCATGGTACGCAACATTATTCTTCACTACCACACTAAGCTTGTCTGACAGCATCAGGGGGTGGTGCATTAGAAGTGGTGGACGTAACAGCTGCTCCAACAGCAGGTGGTGGTGCATTTTGAGTGGTGGACGTAGCAGGTGATGGGTTTGCAGAGGTGGAACCACCAAATTCTGCTGCATATCTTTCCTTATCAGTCCTCCTTTTGTTAGCTTTCTCCCTCGTTTCTTTTGCCCAAGCAAACTTACCTAATGGCCTTCCTCCTTTCTCCTTTTCTTTGGGTTGAGCTGGTGGATTCTTACATGTCCTTTTGTAATGACCTAGACCATCACAGTTGCTACACTTGTTAGCTTTCTTTTGCCTCTTGACGTGTTTCTTTTCGCCTTCGTCAGCCTCTTTCCTTCTCTTTTTTAATGATGGTCTGCCTGGCATTTTCTTCATTGGTGGAGGAAGTGGTTCAGGTAGGCTTGACTTCTCCCAATGCTTCACCCCTGACAAAGGATAGACTGTTGGTTCAACGCCATCAAATATCTGGCCTTACTATAGTAGTCGTCAACATAGTCCTCTAGATTCAACCTCATTTCCAAAATGCTTCCCACCTCATGTAGGCAAGGTCAACCAGTTAGGTTTCATTGGTAGCAAGAACAAGATCTCTCATTTAGGTTGACTACCAAAATGTCTCCGTTATAGTCTACCTCAAACAAATCATCAGTTGAAGGTGTGTACCCACATAACCTTGACTGTACAGTAGCCCATTTCAAGTGGTCACTCGCGTAAGGCATAAACTTGCCCTTACACTTCATGGCACCCTTTCTCCTCTCACGATATCTGTTCATTACGTATTGTCTCATCCATTCCATATGGGTGAGTATAGGCTTATCTCTTGCTTCCTTTAGCACTGCATTGAAAGTGTAACACCCCGACTTTTTCCCTTATTTAAATAATTCGTTTCGTTAAAATTTGTATTTTATTTCAAGCGATTTTCTCATTTTTAGCTCGAGAAAGTCGTTTCTTAAGCTTGCGTGTGGTGTTGTTAGGTCAAGGTTGCATTTATCGAGGAGTGTCGAGGGTGTGAGTGTGTGGGGAAGTTTGGGAGTGTTTAGAGGGTCTTGGAGTTGGTCAGAGGGTCTTCGGCGAGCTAGGGGCGAGTTAGGTGCGAGCGGGGAAGAAGAAAACCATCCGAGAAAAACATACCAAAGGCGCGGGTGATACGTGCTATTTATATAGATTATTTGCCCCCGGTTTAGTCGCATTTAGCTTACATTTATTCGAGTTCATTATTATTTTAGGAGCTATTTGCTTTATATTGCGGTACTGCTATTCCTCGTTTATATTTTGCAGGTTTTGGCGGTCCTGAGCCTAAACCTGAGTTGAGTGGAGCATTTTGAGTACTATGACGTCGAGACCAAGCTCGAGCTTATACGGAAGCTCGGGAAGACGAAACAAAGACCAAAAGATTAAAGGCCTCGAGGAAAGTCAAAGCCCAGAGCGAAGAATTGGGCTTGAATCAAAGAGAGAAGAGCCGGCCCAGCTGAGGAGGACCAGCCGGTAGGGTCAGGCCGGCGGTCGGCCGGCCGGCTCAGAGGGTTATTTTGTCGGGTTTTTAATTTAATCCGAATTAATTTATGGGAAGTTGTATATAAGTACTTAGGACGACCTAAACTTACTTTCATGCTTTATTTTACAGCTTTATTCTTAGGTTAAGTTTACTGCTTGGTTTCAGTTTTCTCTCTTCTCCTTTAAAAACTCTAGTTTAGTTTCAAGATTGATTTACCTTGTAATCGCCGGTACTCCGATTTAATTCAGGTTTATTTCAATTACTATTATTCATTCATCATGTTTAATTATTATTATTGTCTTGCTTTGATTTCAACTATGCGTAGCTAATTTCTTTATTAGGGTTTAGGGTGATTTGTGAGATTGGTTCAGGAACATGTTTTAACTGCTTAATTGATTGAACTTGTGCAAGTTGACTTCTTCCTACGCGTTTTTATTATCAATTGAATATAGGGACGCCTTAATTGAATTGAACTTAGGTTGTTTTAATTTAAGATCGAAAGCCGAATTGAAACTAGACTCACGCGTATTTGATAAGTTAAGTTTAGTAAGTTGCGAGAGCCCGCTAATTTTTTTAAGGTTAATATTGACTCGAGAGAGCGTATTCCTAAATCTAGTCACTTGCATAGCTTCAATTGATTGTTATTTCGTTTTGAGTTGATTTCCTAAATTAGTGTCACATTGATCCCGACGCCCTAATCTTTCTCCCATATATTCCTAGTCCCTTTTATTTATTGTTCTTAGTTTAGTCCTCTTTTACACCGATTTTGTTACCCTTGAGATTAGCCTAGTTTAGCTAAGCGACCTTGTAATTGCACTGTCTCTCTGTGGATTCGACCCTACTGCCGCTAACTACCCAGTTAGTTGTCCTTAGGTTTATTTTTGATAGGCGACTTCGACTTAGCCTCATCAAATTTTGGGGCCGTTGCCGGGGAGACGGTTTAGCTAGTTATAGTTTTTGCTTAGTTTAGGTTTATTTCTCTTGTCTCAAGGAACACTAGTTCCTTGAGACTGTCTCTCATTGTTTTCTTGTAGTTTTGTTTATGCGCAGGTCATCTCAGGAATTATTCCCTTTTGATTCTGAACCTGAGCGCACGTTCCGTAAGACAAGAAAATTCTTCAAGGACCTTGCAGAGGCAAACGATCCTGATACGGTAGAGTTCCTGTGCGAGGAATTTTGCGCAGAACAATCGTCCTACGAAGAGAACAACCTACCACCTTCTACCACTGCTGTTGATTTAGAGGAGCCCGTGACTATGCCGAAGCTTTATAGTCACTCCTTGCCCAAGAGGGAGTCCATCCCGAGTGGATTCCAGATGCCCGCTACTGTACAGGGCAACTTTGAGATTCGCCCCGTCTTTCTTAATTTGGTGGAGCGGAATCAGTTTGGTGGCAATCCCAGCGAGGATCCTGGTCGACACATGCAGGTTTTCACTGATTATTGCTCGACGATCAAGCAGGCCGGGATCACGCAGGATCAAATTAGGGAGATGCTGTTCCCTTTTTCATTACGAGATCGAGCCCGCGAGTGGATTACTGACTTAGATAAGACTGCTGCGGGGATTACGGACTGGAATGGGTTAGCCCTTGCTTTTTATTCGAAGTACTATCCTCCGGAGTGCACTAATCATATGCGCAGTCAGATTCAGAGCTTCAAGCAGTCTTACGATGAGTCTCTTGCTGAAGCTTGGGAGAGGTATAAGAAGCTCATCCGGGATTGTCCTCATCACGGGTTAAATGATTGGCTTGTGATCATGACCTTTTACAACGGTCTATATGCTGAGAGGCGCGCTATTCTGGATTCTGCTGCGGAGGGGCGTTTTGCTAATAACGTCGATGACGATAAGGCATGGGCTTTGATTGAAGAGATGGCGATGCATTCGTCACAGTTCGAGAAGCCACGGGGTAATTCGCGGTCTGCACATCAAGACCGTGATTAGGAGAGCTTGACCGCGATTACTGGTCAGCTTACTGCGCTGACTACGAAAATTGATATGATGCATGGCGGCGGTTCTTCTAGTGCTCACGTTAATGCTGTTGCGGGGCACGATACGGGGTATTCACCAGGTTTTGCGGCACCCCACGAGCAGTTTCACGCTTACCAATCCTACAATCAAAACCTGCCCTACCAAAACCAACTCGGTTACGATCGATCACTCCTCTCTTACCGTAACCAAAATGTCCTGAACCCGACCCCGCAACCACCACCCTACCAACCCCCACATAAAACCTTCCCACAACCCACGTACCAAAAACCCCCATATGTTCCACCACCACCACCTACCCCGGGACCCGATCCTATGGCCGAGATGAAGGTTATGATGTTGCAAATGCAACAAGCTACGTTGGTCGTACAGAAGTTCAAGAGACGATGATGCTCCAAATGCAAAAGGACGGGCAAGTTAAAGACGCGGCAATAAAAATGTTAGAAAATCAAGTGGCGCAGCTCGCCGCTTCGCAAGCGTCTCGTCAACCCGGTTCGCTCCGGCCCCAAGGTAATCCTCCTAAACCTCCACATGACACCGCATGTGCGATTACGTTGAGAAGTGGGTCGCTGTATGGTGGCCCCAAGCATTTGGAGGAAGAGGAGAAGGAGGGGGATGGAAACGTGGCTGACCCGAGACAGCAGAGGTCTCTTCCGGTCGACCGGCAGCCGGTTGGCCAACCGACTGGTCCTGCTGCTACGGAAAACGATGATTCGGGTGTTGCTTCTGGTGATCCTGCTACTACTTCTTTGCCCCCATATGTACCGAAACTGCCATTTCCGGGTCGACAGCGTAACTCGGGAAATGCAGCTCAGCTGAGCAAGTTTATGGAGGTCCTCAAGACGTTGTAGGTAAATGTTCCGTTTATTGATTTGGTTAAGCAAATTCCTACCTATGCTAAATTTTTAAAAGAAGTCCTAGCTAGGAAACGGACCATTGATAATGTTGAGACCATTGCGTTTTTGGGGGAGGGTAGTGCCTTTTTATAGGGTAGTTCACCTCCTAAGCTGAGTGACCCCGGGACCTTTTCTATCCCTTGTTCTACAGGGAAATATGTGGTTCAGAATGCTTTGTGTGATCTTGGGGCGAATGTTAGTATTATTCCTTACTCCGTATGTCAAAAGCTTAATATGACTAAGTTAGGTTGTACTTCCATCACCCTACAGATGGCTGACCGCTCAGTCCAGCGCCCTTTAGGTATTTTATATGATGTTCCAGTACGGGTTGGAAAGTTCTTTATCCCCGTCGATTTTGTGGTGCTGGATATCCCCGAGGACCCTCACATCCCGATTATTCTAGGGAGACCTTTCCTGCATACTGCAGGTGCTGTTGTAGATGTGGAGAACAAGACGCTGACGTTCTCGGTTGGAGGTGAGAAGCTTACATACACCCAGTCTAGTACCCCGCGGTCCCCTATGCGTCTTGAGTCGGTTTGTTCTACTGATGCTATACCTCCGTCTCACTCTACTGGAAACACTTTGGAAGTCGTTTCTATTGTCTCTCCGTATGCAGGTTCTTTACAGGATAGCTGCAAGGACGGTTTGGGGGAGACAAAGCTGCTGAAAGCTGACTTGTTTGATGCTAGTGATGGAGTTGGAAGAGCTACGGAGGAGTCGCCGGGAGCACACGGGCGTTATGGCGAGCCATTTCGAGATGGAGTCCCCTGTGTGATGGATTTTGATGCTTTGCCACGAGAAGGTAGAGTTTTATGGCGTTCTGACGCTGTTATGACAAGTGAAGGTGTTGCTAGTGCCAACGTCCTTGGCCTAATTTGACTTGATGAGCTTTGAAGACGGTCGTGCGGGACCGTAAAAACCAGCGCTTCCGGGAGGCAACCCGATGACGATTGTATTCATTGTCCTTTGGTTTGATTAGTTTTGATGACATTTTAGTTTTCATTGAGCGCGTGAGGATGAGGGTTTTTATAATTGATTTAGCGCGCAGGTACTAAAGGATTTTTCGTCCTTCGTACTTTTGAGAAAAAGCTTCGAAGAAGGGTCTCAGCCGGCCCCCAGGCAGCCGGGCCTGGACAGGAGCCGTAGCCCAAGGTTTAAAGCAGAAGAAAAATCGAAAAAATCAAGTCAGGTGGCACCAGCCGGCCGGCCGGCTGCCGGTCCTGGACTGGCCGGTCCACTCTGCTCTTTGCTCTGCCTTTTCTCGCTTGCTACTCCGAAATACTTCATAGCTGGACTGATTTGGATGCATATTCGTTGATTATTAGCCGCACTCCATGCTTCGCTTCGGTTTGGGGGAGCTCCAACTTAATAATGTGAGCTTTCTTTACTCCTTTTTCCTCGTCTCCTCGCTTTATTTTCCTACCCCCGTCGATTATTTGTCCTTTTCTGCTACTTGTGGTTGTGCTGTTTTCCACATTGAAGACAATGTGCGATTCTGGTTTGGGGGAGGGAAGCACTTTCGCGCTTTTCATTTGCATTTTTCATTTTGTGTGCATTTATTTAAAAATTTAAAAAACTAAAAATTTCAAAAAATTACAAAAATACGAGTCTTTTGTTCTTTTTTGTCGTCTTAGAAACCTTTTGTGCAGGATTAGCTTTAGTGTCTTTTGAGATACGCTCTTAGTCGGTATGTTGAGTCTCTTGATTGTGTTGATTTGATATGCTTTGCATACCATTTCCTTTCATCCTTGAGGTGATTTGAGTAGACTAACTTATATTTGACATAGGGACATGTGACGTAGACGGGGCGCGTTTCTTAGACTACCCATCCACTTGACATTGTATATACTCGTACTAGTGAAATGAAAACTTTAATTTATGTCATTGTTTGAGCTTATTTGTTCTTAAATGATCGAGCATTGCACGAAGAGATACTTGATTTTGGTTACTTTACTATTTTAACTCCACATAGCCAAATGGCCTACTTTTCTACCCTTTAGACTTAGGTCCCTCATTTGTAGCCCGTCCTAGCCTGTTTTTCTTGAGCCACATTATATATATTATGAGCTACATTCCAGAATTATCCTGCCCGGGCTGATCAGTTGTATTAGGGATCTTGAGTTGTCACGGACTATTTGGTTGGGAAGGAAGTGGGTTGAGTCCGTGATTTTGCTTATTTCGTGAGTTGGAGTTATGGGTTGATGTTATGCAAGTATTCCCATTAATATTGCGCTTTCTTACTTGGTTCAAAGTTTCACCCGATCTCATTTCATTTCACTTCAGAAAAGAAAAAGAAAGAAAAATCGAAAAAAAAATCCAAACCGAAAAAGAAAAAGAAAAAAAAGAGAAAAGAAAAGAAAACAATAAAGAAAGAGTTGGTTGTATATATGTTGTTTAATTCAGTAATAAGGTCGGAGTGTTGGGTAGGAAGCGATGTTTATCATACTTATACGGGAGTTGTGGTTGATTTTGATAGACGGTTGAGAAGGAGTTTTGATTTGATGTGGGTGTTGATTTTAGATGCAGCTGTACGCCGTTGAGCTCCACATTTCCAAATGCATTTACCACCTTTTTACCCTCTTGACCCGAGCCTAACATTACAACCCTTGGAAACCTCGCTCGATGTGATTTTGAGACATTTTGGGTGACGACATGCTTAGTTCTAGTAGTTTTCCTAGCTATCGATGTTTGTGAGATTATTTATAGTCTCAGCGTTTTAGTGGATGCATACGGTCGAAAGTCTTTGCATGGAGTGATAGCTGTTAGTTTTATATATATTTTACCCTCGTCCCGAGATGCTTTTTATTGTCAAAATGCGCCTTACGAGGCCATTTTGTTCTCATATTTCGTCCTAGAGGCGTTTTTGGTGTTTTTCCGTATTTTGCAGAAATTTCTATATTTTCCGTGCATTTGAGCTTAAAATGAGAGGATGACGGAATCCCAAAAGTCGGAGTGAATATCGAGCTCGGGACTTGAAAGATAGACGTGATGTTGGGTCGAAAATATTTAAATTTGAAGAAAACTGGAGGAAAATGGAGCCACGGCGCCGGTCTGAGCCGGCAGCCGGCGGTCGACCTGCATTATTATTTCGACGGATCGATTTTTGTATTTAAATTATTTAATTATCTTTAGGTTAGGAAATTATTTTAGGCAATTTTACTATATAAACGTAAGAGAACTCTCAGACTAACATCTTTTTATCTTTACACATACACTTTTATCATTAGTTTAGTTTAGATTAGTTTACTGCATATTGTTTGGGGAGAACTTCTACAACTCCTTGCAACTTTTAATTTCAGAAGCATTCAGTTAATTTGCCTTTGGTAATTATTTCTCTTTCATTATTCTCAGTTTAATTTCATTGTTAATCATGTTTAGTTTAGATCTTGTTTATCAATTATTTTGCCCTAATTCCATGAGTAGCTAAATCCTAATCTAGGGTTTAGGGGAATTGATGTTATGATTGCGTAGTCAGGATGATTGTTTGATTGTTGTTGATTATTGCTAGCCTTCCTTGCATGCTTATATTGTGATTGATTGATTGTTGGCCACAATTAGTTGATTAATCTTGGAAACCTGAACCTAAAATCGAGAGCCTGGTTTAGGTTAGACTTGCTTGCAATAGGTAAGGTAGATTAATAAGTTGCGAGAGCCCGTTAGTTGAACCTTAGGGTAGATTATCATCCGAGAGGAGTAGTCATTCCCATAGCATAATTAACTGCGAACTTACATGATTCTGTGCTTGCTACGTTTTCTGACATCGTGAACCTGAGACCCTAAACTTTCCTTGTCACTGCTTTACACCCTTTTTAGTCTTAGTTCCTAGTTTTAGTTTAGTTTTAGCTACTTTAGTTTAGCCTTAAACCAATCTAAAAACTCTGTAGTAATCTAGAATCCCTTCAGGTTTAGCAGAACTTAACCCTCTCTCTGTGGATACGATACCCTGCTACCACTAGCTACCAGTTAGTAGTTTTGTAGGATTATTTTTGATTGAGGTGATACGACTTAGCCCCATCATGGAGTTTACGCCATTTTGTTCCGCCGTCTTATATTTGTTTAGTTTGCTCCCTAACTCTTCAATTTATTGAAGAGGAAGCGAGTATTGATTTGATTCACTTTTGTATGAGATGACGATGCTTGTGACTTTGAGTTGCGATTTCCTGTACTAGTTTGTCCTCGTGATTATGTGCTATGTTTGGGTAGTTTGCTTGAGGACAAGCAAAGGTTTGGTTTGGGGGAGTTTGATATGTGCTATTTATATAGATTATTTGCCCCCGGTTTAGTTGCATTTAGCTTACATTTATTCGAGTTCATTATTATTTTAGGAGCTATTTGCTTTATATTGCGGTACTGCTAATCCTCGTTTATATTTTGCAGGTTTTGGCGGTCCTGAGCCTAAACCTGAGTTGAGTGGAGCATTTTGAGTACTGTGACGTCGAGACCAAGCTCGAGCTTATACGGAAGCCCGGGAAGACGAAACAAAGACCAAAAGATTAAAGGCCTCGAGGAAAGTCAAAGCCCAAAGCGAAGAATTGGGCTTGAATCAAAGAGAGAAGAGCCGGCCCAGCTGAGGAGGACCAATGGTAGAGGTCAGTGTGATCACGGCACTACTCGAAGGGTTATTTTGTCGGGTTTTTAATTTAATCCGAATTAATTTATGGGAAGTTGTATATAAGTACTTAGGACGACCTAAACTTACTTTCATGCTTTATTTTACAGCTTTATTCTTAGGTTAAGTTTACTGCTTGGTTTCAGTTTTCTCTCTTCTCCTTTAAAAACTCTAGTTTAGTTTCAAGATTGATTTACCTTGTAATCGCCGGTACTCCGATTTAATTCAGGTTTATTTCAATTACTATTATTCATTCATCATGTTTAATTATTATTATTGTCTTGCTTTGATTTCAACTATGCGTAGCTAATTTCCTAATTAGGGTTTAGGGTGATTTGTGAGATTGGTTCAGGAACATGTTTTAACTGCTTAATTGATTGAACTTGTGCAAGTTGACTTCTTCCTACGCGTTTTTATTATCAATTGAATTTAGGGACGCCTTAATTGAATTTAACTTAGGTTGTTTTAATTTAAGATCGAAAGCCGAATTGAAACTAGACTCATGCGTATTTGATAAGTTAAGTTTAGTAAGTTGCGAGAGCCCGCTAAATTTGCTTAAGGTTAATATTGACTCGAGAGAGCGTATTCCTAAACCTAGTCACTTGCATAGCTTCAATTGATTGTTATTTCCTTTTGAGTTGAGTTCCTGAATTAGTGTCACATTGATCCTGACGCCCTAATATTTCTCCCATATATTCCTACTCCCTTTTATTTATTGTTCTTAGTTTAGTCCTCTTTTACACCGATTTTGTTACCCTTGAGATTAGCCTAGTTTAGCTAAGCGACCTTTTAATTGCACTGTCTCTCTGTGGATTCGACCCTACTGCCGCTAGCTACCCAGTTAGTTGTCCTTAGGTTTATTTTTGATAGGCGACTTCGACTTAGCCTCATTAGCGGGCGAGGCGCGAGCGACGCTTGACCAGGGCGCGGGCAGGGAGCGACCCGCTCTGGGTAGAGAGCGGTCCGCTCCACAATGTTTCCGGGTTTCGAGTGTTTTTAATCCGTATTTATTTAGGGCTCGGTTTTCTTATATTCTTAAGCCTTATTTTTCCCTAATCTCTCATTATTCCCTCATTCATCTAACCCTAAACTAAAACCCTCTCTTCTCTCTCCTAATTACACATTAATTACCTCTCCAAACTCCATTAAAGTTCATTAATTTCTTCTCCATCAAACCCTAATTTCCTCTCTATCCATTCTCTTTCGGTAATCCTTCGCCTTTACTTCGTTTTTAGCATAGTTTTAGTAGTTTTCATATTATTTTATGTGTTTTATATTATATGCTTATATTGTATGTGATTTTATGTGTGGTGATCAAAGGAGGAGGCGAGTTCCATAACGTGGACGCGATCTACATCGAGGATCGAAGAAGGAAGGCTAACCGAATTCTTGCTTGGAAAAAGTAACTAGGTGTAGCCCTAGTGATATTTTGACATGTATGAGGCTCTAGATGTTAAATAGGTTGTTGTATTTGAATGTATTGTCATAAAGTTGTGAACTTGGGATTGTATTGTTGCCTCGTGATTGTTTGTGGTGAACTTTGGTGTCGGCCTCATACTAATGAGTCTAGAAGCATGTTTAGGTTGTTTCGTCTCTTGTTTGGCATTAATTATGATAAAGTGATGATTAAAGTTGATAATTCGAGTTGAGAATTGCTTCCATTGTGAATATATATCAGCTATATTGATATTTACTCCGTATTTAACTTGTTGTTGCATTGAGATTATAATTCATGTTGAGATTGACTTGAGATTATATTGTATTAACATTGTTGAGTTAAGGGTTGTGATAAGCGCTTAATTTGTTATATTTTTAGTAGCTATTTTATATACTTGGAGTCGTCTTTCGTATAAATTGGGCTTTATTGTATATTTTTAGTAAATCTGAGTTAAATTAACTTAAATATTATTTTTGGACTTAATTTACACGTTTTATGCATTTTAATGTGCTAGGTGATTTGGTCCGAGTAATAAGCGAGACAAATGAAATAAGAAGCACAAGCCCGAAGTTATATTTGGTCCAACTTGAGTGGACTTTGTGTGGAAAATAAATCACACACAAGTGTGTGTTACGTGGAAACAAGGTACCAACAAAATATAAAAAAAAAAGGAAGTCAATTAAAGAATGGACAAAGCAAGAAGAAACGGCAGAGTCACAACAACAACGACGAATCGAATCGTCTTTCAGTCATGGAGCTTGTAACGTCCGAATTCATGGATCAAATTGAAGACAGAGGTAATTAATCGATAATTTAACAACAATAATTGAAAGGAGCTTATTCAATTTCCATGGCTTCCTATAAAAACCCCAATTGTACTCTAATTTGGGGTAGACAAGAACATCGTAAATCAGTGTATACGAGTGAATTGAGAGCGAAATTCGGAGTGAAATTGAGGGATTTGGGTCGAGTAAGAACGAGTCCGAGTGGGTAGCTATCTACACCATAAGGAAGGTCGAAAATTTGGGTTCTCTCGAGGTTCGCCACCGACTTTGAGCCGCGATTTTCAGGGTGATATTCTTAAGTTCTTCTCTATTCTATTCCTTCATTTTACTTGTAATTTCAGTCTTTCATTTGTACTCTATGAATTGGGAGTGTTCGATCAATTGGTTGTTTATGTGACATTTTGAAATAGTTCATTTTGAGTTTGCTTTATTTATCGAATTATACTTGTGTGAAATTTCCTAAATTTACTCTCTAATCTTGAGTGCTACTATTCTTGTATTAGGGTGTAGATTATAGCTAAGTATAGAATTTGGGCTACTCTAAATTATATACTAAAAGTAGCAACTAATCATAATTTGGACTTGCGACATAGCTAAATCGTGGTTAGAGTGTATAATTCGGTCACGTTTAATTTGACGTCTAATCGTTTTAGTAAGCGTGGGTTAATCATTCTTAATGCTGCATATTTGAATTTTTGAGCGTTGCGATACATGGTCGAGAATTTGAATTGTAAGAGTAATTTTGGCCTAGTTCAGGATTACAACACCTAAAGTCGATTTAGTCTATATTAAATCGTATAAGAGGTCTTTAAGGGGAATCTCGCTATCGAGGTTCTTAACATTAACTGTAACACCCCGACTTTTCCTAATATTAATTATTCGTCTCAATCATATTCGTAATTCATTTCTCTTGATTTTCTCATTTCTTTTAGCTCGAGAAGATCAGTTCTCTTGTCGCGTGGATAAGCTACTCTGTAGTCGGAACTTAAATATGGAGTAATTAGCTTAAAAACGGTGTAATTTCCTCATACGAACTCCGATTCAGGTGATTCAAAAGGCTAAACTGCGTATTTTTTCGACACGTTGCATCGCCAAATTTTCGTAAGGCTTGATTTGGACCGGTCCACCCTGGACCGAGCCGAATCCCCCATTGCTCGGGTTGGGTTTAGGGTTTTTGGATAGCTTTTTGATCTAGGCACTATAATATCCTATTAACTCCTAATCATAGCAACATTATAATCTGATTCCTCTCTTCCTAACCTCTCCCTAATCTCATCCCCATTCATCCCCCTTAATCCTCTCACATATCTCTCTCAAAACTCCTAAAAACTCCATTGTTTTCATCCAAGCTTTCATCTCTTGTGCTCTAGCTCTTTCCTAGCCTTTCCCTTAGTGTATGATCTCCTTTTATCTCTTTTATTTTCTGGTTTTATATTATCCTATGTGTTATCATGTTGTGTATTCATTATTTGTATGTTTTGGCTTGGATCATCAAAGGAGAAGGAGACCTTGAAGAAGGAGACGCCATATTGGTAGAAGAGGAGGAAGAATAGCAAGGAGTTGATGTTGAAAAGGTAACTAGGTGTAGCCTTAGTAATATTTTGACTTGTGTGAGACCATATAATTGATTGAGGATGTTTTGATTGTTGATATGAATGAAAAGGTGTTACCTTTGGGATGTTTGAGATGTAAAGTTGCGGTCTTTGGTCTTGTTTGAGTTGCTCTCACACTCTTATGTCTAATAATGCGATTTGGGATGTTTGTTTACTTTGAATTTGGGTTATATTGTTATTAAGTTGATGAAAAATGATAACTTTGGGAATTATAATGGTTTATTATGGCTACTCTTGAGTTCTTATGGTTATTACTCCGTATTTAACATGTTGATTATGGTTAGTGTTGAGATTGCTTACAAAAGGGGTCAATTATGTTGTAGTTGTGTATATGATGGACATTGTGATGATTTTGAGTAAAGGATGATTGGTTTATTGTTGATTGTGAGTTGATTCAGGTTATTGAATTGACTTGTTTGATTGCTTGAGTTGAGTGTGCGTACGGGTACTGTTCTGGCACGTACGTGAGGAGCTACGACGTCTTTTGTGGACGGATACCGCCCATGATCCCCTCGGCTATTCTTGTTGCTTAGTTAGAGCGACTATGGGTTCTCAACCATGTTGGTTAGAGACTATGGTTTATATAATGTCGTCACCGTTCTTGTTGCTCGGTGGAATTTGGCCAAATTTAGACTAATGAGTTTGAGGAACTTCTTGTTCTTTGTTCGCCATAGGGTTTGGATGATTCTTGTTGCTTCATCCGGGGTGATTCTTGTTGCTTTACCCAGTGCTCTGTGCTTACTCTTGCAGGTTGTTGTTGTTGTTGTTGTCTGTCATCTTGTTGTTGACAGTTTGAGCTTGTATGTAAATGGACTAGTTATTGTCGAGTTGTATTGGTTATATATGTTTACAGGTTGTTGAGTGACGGTTGGTTGAGTTTGGTGGCTAATGAGTTGGCTTGAGATTGCTTTATGGTTACTATACCTTTGGGTTGCTTGTTGTATTGTTGTCTATCTAGGTTATGTTGAAATATGACTAGGGAACACCTAGTTACTCCCCACTGATTGTGGCTGTTACATTCTTTGTGGCAGGTTAGCGCGGGATCGGGATTATCAAGTGAGGATGCCGTGAGGATGACCTATAGCTAGCCTTGAAGTG
This sequence comes from Dianthus caryophyllus, assembly GCA_023091065.1. Taxonomy (NCBI): domain Eukaryota; kingdom Viridiplantae; phylum Streptophyta; class Magnoliopsida; order Caryophyllales; family Caryophyllaceae; genus Dianthus; species Dianthus caryophyllus. The sequence continues at coordinate 14,656,276 of CM041527.1, read as the reverse complement.
ATTTTGGTTTAGACTTGTTAGGATGGTTAGTTTTATCAATATTATTTTACTTACATTTTGGAGTGGATTTGTAAGGGTATTTACTCCTCGCGTCTGGCCTCAGGCCTATCTTTTTATCGTTGTTTAGTTGGTTAGTGAGTAATGATCCGGATTCCACGGTGTTTCCGCCACCGTGGCTCGCTTTTATTTTCTTTTATTTTATAAATCCTTTTTATTTCTTTATTTTATTTTGTTGGAAAATCCGGGTTGTTACATTAACCAGATAAAGTGAATTCGAGTTAACTAAACTAAGTGCGTAAATCGTGGTTGAAAGGTCGAATATCTCATATTTGGGCTTAATTTGGTTTTTGTCTCAACTTATAATTTATTTACATTAGCATCTGAAAAATCTAAATAAACCCCCCCATAAGTACTGTATAATTTGTAAGTTATAAATTTCTCATTAGTGTAAGCTAGCAGATTAAAGCACTCGCCTCTCCGTGGGATCGACACCTTACTACCCTATATTACGTAAATTGAGTATTTTAAACGGATAGTAACGGTTTTATAAATATTAATTTGAGTACGCCTAACGACACGTACCAAATTTTGGCGCCGTTGCCGGGGAGGTTGATTTCATGAAATCTGTAGGTTATATTACCTAAGCTTACACTTATATAATGTATAGTCTTTGTGACAAATATAGCTTTAATTAATGTTATTACGTACTAGTAGAGAAAGTTGAAAGATGTTGTTCTTGTTTAACAGATTATGATAACTAATTGCTTTATGCTACTATAAAATATTTAAATGTTTGTTGTGAATGATATTTATAGTCTGTTAGGTACAGTTAGTATGATATCTGATCATAGAGTAAGTCTTGATTCCATTAGTTAGATATTCCTTTATATGTCCAATTCACGTTATAGTTTATAGTTCAGTATTTTGTTTCAATAAAATTCATGTCCTGTAAATCATTTTGGTGCTGTAAAGTGTCTTATCTTCATCTTAATCTAACTAATATCTCTGGGTTTATGCTGAAATTTTGTGTGTTGTGTCTGCTTAATTTATAGCTTTGACATTATGTACGTTTTTAGTAGTGGTAACCTTAAATCCTTGTAATTGTTTTGGATGTGTACATATAGAAATAGTCTATAGTTGTGTTATTGTTGTAGGAGTATTTTATAGTAGATCTTTTAGCTGTTACAAATTTTGGCTGTGACATTTCCTATTGATTTGTTGTGTCCAATATTGCAAGCTCTGAATACTGAATGTAATCTTGTTGTAGCAGCTTAATATTGCTTTGATGTCAAATTTACTTTCTAATTTACATTTCTGTCAGCCGTGCTAATTAGTTCATGCCTAGTGTGTGTGTTTTTGTGTTTTAAACCTTCTAATCTTCGTCTGAACTTGACAAATATCTCCTGGTTTTGCTGTACGTTTTGTGATATTTGCTCATTGTTGTTACTTGGCTCTAAAAATTACGAAAAAATGAACTACTTTGACTGAACGATTATGCACTAATCTGATATTTGCAAACAATTTGATATTCTTATTATAAAAACACATTCGGCTATTTTAGTTCACGTATCCTGATTATTGAAGTCGTATTCGAATGCTGAGATTCGTATTTGTTTCCCTTGGCTAAAACGCTAATGAATTCCTTCCAGTGTTGTTACTGAATACTTGCGTTATTAGTGTATTATTCAGACTTGCTTGCGTTTCTGATCAATTTTTGAGCTGCTGATTTCTGTTTAATTAACAACTTTCCAGCTTTTCTTGAATCAAACGCGTGAATACCACATTCTGTTCATTACTAAAAGTGCTTACTGAACTGCAATTATGCACTCTAATAGCTGAAACTGAATTGGCGGAATTACCATCTTGTGTTTTTATCTGTGCAAATGCGAGAGTTACTGTAATTGTGAATAATTTCTGATTGTTCTAGTCTACTTTTTCTTTCTTGTGTTCTTCATTTAGTGTTTTAGATTTTGTTTATCGTAGTAAATTGAATAAAGTTAGTTTGTAGTCTGCTTGTATTTCACTCGTCGTGGCCAAGTCTTTATCTGGCAGGTTTACGATTCGTTCCGGGACCACGGGTGAAAGTGCTTTACTCGAGAACATCTTGCTGATGAAATGGAGTTGCTGCTACACAATCTCCAGCAGTTACGCGTCGTTTTCCTAGCACCCCATATGTGAGCAGACTATACAAGCGCACCGTACTAAGGACCGCAGCCCTGAAGCGTAGCTTTCTGGTGAACGAATCAGCATTCTGTTGCTGTTGTCACTACACTGAGCCCATATTAAGAGCCTATTGCAGCTGGTTTCTTCTTTCGCCTTGTCCTTCTGTTGAACCGGTCCGCATGCTTGCAACTTTGAACGTTTCAGCTCACTAAACCAGCTAAGTCCCCTCTCTCCCTTTCATTTCTGTTCCGACATTATATTTGCTTTACATTGAGGACAATGTCAGAAGTAAGTGTGGGGGAGGGACAGATTATGTTGAATGAATGAATTGATTTAGCAGTATTGAATTGCTCATTTGAGTTGAATTGGTTAAGGTTGTTTGATATGAGTTTTGCAGACATTAAAATTTTGGATTTAGCCATTTTTAGGGGAGATGCTGCCGAAATTTTCTGAAAATTGTGATTATTTTGGACTTTTAAGGACCTACTGAATTAGGGAACCCGACGATAAGCTTTAATTTTATACTTTTTGGAAAAATGCTCTTTCTAGTGACGAATTGAACATAAGTTACAACCGGCTTTGGAGACTTGTGCGCGTAAATTTCTTCTCCCTATTAAACTTGGATTGATTAATTTCTTAACATGATACGTTTCGAGTCTCTTTTATATTGAAATTGCAGACGAACTATATATAATAGCACTCGTCCATTTTATCTTGATCACTTGTTTATTACTTTAAGTTGTGTGGTGTGTAAGCCGGTCTTGTTTTTGCTAATACTTTCGAGGTGACTCCTTTAATGGACTTTCAGGGAGATTACTTGACTTGGGGAAAAATAAGAAAAAGAAAAAAAATTAAATTTGGAAGGAAAAAGAATTGAAAAAAATGAAAAATATGAGCAGATGAAATGAAAAGAAAGAAAGAAATAATCCGAAGTATCGAGTACACTTGACGGTAACCGGGAGAACGATCCTCGTACTGCGGTGGTAATACTAAAGTACCGAAAGTATCCCCTTTCCCCCAGACCTTAATATTGGCTGAAACCCACCATCTTTGAGTCGATTTTTGCAGTTGAGAAAAGGTAGATGGATCGAGTGTGAAAATTTTTACGTTTGTTTAAGATTTCAATTGAAAGCGTTCGTGACGTGTTTTGTTGTTTTATTAATCAGTGGAATAGTTTGTAGTGGAGGAGAAATTTCACCGTATATGCTTCATATTAAACTAATTTCAGATTCTTATGTTCTAGCAAGATAATTTCCAAAATGTTTTAAATCGTGTCGGGTACTCTTTATTTAGTTTGGTCCAAAAAAGTTAAGAATGCCATTGATTTGAGCTCATGTTTTGTTATTGTCGAGGGCGACAATAGTCTAAGTGTGGGGGAATTTGATAAGCGCTTAATTTGTTATATTTTTAGTAGCTATTTTATACACTTGGAGTCGTCTTTCGTATAAATTGGGCTTTATTGTATATTTTTAGTAAATCTGAGTTAAATTAACTTAAATATTATTTTTGGACTTAATTTACACGTTTTATGCATTTTAATGTGCTAGGTGATTTGGTCCGAGTAATAAGCGAGACAAATGAAATAAGAAGCACAAGCCCGAAGTTATATTTGGTCCAACTTGAGTGGACTTTGTGTGGAAAATAAATCACACACAAGTGTGTGTTACGTGGAAACAAGGTACCAACAAAATATAAAAAAAAAAGGAAGTCAATTAAAGAATGGACAAAGCAAGAAGAAACGGCAGAGTCACAACAACAACGACGAATCGAATCGTCTTTCAGTCATGGAGCTTGTAACGTCCGAATTCATGGATCAAATTGAAGACAGAGGTAATTAATCGATAATTTAACAACAATAATTGAAAGGAGCTTATTCAATTTCCATGGCTTCCTATAAAAACCCCAATTGTACTCTAATTTGGGGTAGACAAGAACATCGTAAATCAGTGTATACGAGTGAATTGAGAGCGAAATTCGGAGTGAAATTGAGGGATTTGGGTCGAGTAAGAACGAGTCCGAGTGGGTAGCTATCTACACCATAAGGAAGGTCGAAAATTTGGGTTCTCTCGAGGTTCGCCACCGACTTTGAGCCGCGATTTTCAGGGTGATATTCTTAAGTTCTTCTCTATTCTATTCCTTCATTTTACTTGTAATTTCAGTCTTTCATTTGTACTCTATGAATTGGGAGTGTTCGATCAATTGGTTGTTTATGTGACATTTTGAAATAGTTCATTTTGAGTTTGCTTTATTTATCGAATTATACTTGTGTGAAATTTCCTAAATTTACTCTCTAATCTTGAGTGCTACTATTCTTGTATTAGGGTGTAGATTATAGCTAAGTATAGAATTTGGGCTACTCTAAATTATATACTAAAAGTAGCAACTAATCATAATTTGGACTTGCGACATAGCTAAATCGTGGTTAGAGTGTATAATTCGGTCACGTTTAATTTGACGTCTAATCGTTTTAGTAAGCGTGGGTTAATCATTCTTAATGCTGCATATTTGAATTTTTGAGCGTTGCGATACATGGTCGAGAATTTGAATTGTAAGAGTAATTTTGGCCTAGTTCAGGATTACAACACCAAAAGTCGATTTAGTCTATATTAAATCGTATAAGAGGTCTTTAAGGGGAATCTCGCTATCGAGGTTCTTAACATTAACCAGATAAAGTGAATTCGAGTTAACTAAACTAAGTGCGTAAATCGTGGTTGAAAGGTCGAATATCTCATATTTGGGCTTAATTTGGTTTTTGTCTCAACTTATAATTTATTTACATTAGCATCTGAAAAATCTAAATAAACCCCCCCATAAGTACTGTATAATTTGTAAGTTATAAATTTCTCATTAGTGTAAGCTAGCAGATTAAAGCACTCGCCTCTCCGTGGGATCGACACCTTACTACCCTATATTACGTAAATTGAGTATTTTAAACGGATAGTAACGGTTTTATAAATATTAATTTGAGTACGCCTAACGACACGTATCAGGTTGTTGTATTGACATTGAATTGGTTGGTTTGTTGTATGCTTGAGTTGAGTGTGCGCACGGGTACTGTTCTGGCACGTGCGTGAGGAGTTACAACGTCTTTTGTAGGACGGTGCCGCCTGTCGTGGGTTCTCATCCATTTTGTAGTGGCTCTGAGACTATGGTTACTATTGCCGTTTATAGCGGTGTGATGTCGACACTCTTTTGTAGGGGTGGGCTTGGCCAAGTTTAGACTATTGTATTAAGGCATTTTGTAGTGCCGCCATAGGGTCTGGATCTTTTGTAGGGTCCGGGGTGTTTTGTAGCGCCCAGTACTCCGTACTTTCTCTTGCGATTGATTGTTGATTGTTGATTGTCACTTTGTTGATGGCATTCAGCTGGTTGATTATTGTATGTCACTTTGTTGATGACAGTTTGAGATTGTGTATTGACCATTGTACTTTGCTAATGTTGATTGTTGTTGGTTATACTCTGACCATAGGTCGTAGGCCAGGTAAGGTACTTGTTGAGTTGTTGGTTGAGTTTGTCTTGTTGAAATATGACTAGGGAAGACCTGGGCCAATTCTCCTCTTGATTGTACATTATATTTTTGTAGCGGTATCTTGTGAGACGGGTTTGAAGTGTGAGAAGCCGTGAGGATTGACCCTGTAGCTAGCTTGATCGTATAGGCTTGGTCTGGATTTGCGAGATTGGATCGTTAGACTTGTTTTGAGATTGTTAGACTTATGTTTCTTTGGAGTTTTGGATTGTAAGGGGTATTTACTCCCCGTTTGTTGCGCTTCAAGGCCTACTCTTTTTATTCGTTTGTTTGTTTGTTAGTGAGTAATGACTCGGATTCTGCGGTGATTCCGTAAGTGGTTTCTTTTATTTCATTTTCTTTCTTAAAACCTTTTTAAAACGTATTTTATTTTATTTGGTAAATTCGGGTTGTTACAGAAAGTTTCACATACATTGTTCAACAGCATGTTGGATTTGCATTTGTCGTCAAATGCATGTCTTGACCAATGTTTGGGTGGAATATTGTTCAAATATGTTCATGCCTCTGTTGATAGAAACTTAATAGCCTCCATTTCACTATCAAACTCAGCCTACACATAAGTAGAAAAACAATCAATTTGACTATCAAACTAAGCCTACAAATTAAGACCAATGATTGAAGAATAAAAAGTAAACGTGACTACCTTTGTTGAAGCCCTTGGTGCCCTCCAAAAGGTGTCTTTGTACGTGTGCGGATCTGGTGCAGTCTTCATTTAACTGCATATATGCAGTTAATATAATCTCAGCCGTTAAAATATTTGGATGGTGTAGATCTACTCTCACACATTTAATTAAAAAAAAAAAAAACAGTAAAAGAAAAACAAAGATAAAAGCTTTTGTTCTTCTCTTATCCCTTCACATCGTTATTACTCCGTATCATCTCCAAAAACACCCCATAACTTCTTCCAATTCATGTTAAAAATTAATTTCCTATGTAGATTGTTGAGCACTTAATATTTCACAAATTCAAGCAATGAAATCACTTTACAGGTAATTCTTGTGTATCTTTGTTTACTTTTTAATTGGGAATTTTTAGTGTACATCTTGATTCATGTGTAAGTATGAACTCATAAATTGTAATTAAATTACTTTTACCATGTTGAATTGATAATTTCGAATAAAATTATTTTTGTCATGTTGAATTGATAAATTCTAGTTTGCAATTGAAATTCTAGGTCTTTAAGAACAATTACATATTGGGGATTTTTTTTTTTTTTTGGTGTTTAGATAGATCGTCAATGTTTGTTTTTGGAACTGAATTGAAATGATATTGCAGATTATACCATGAAATTATTGTTTTTTTTGAAACTTGTCGTCACGTTTGGGTGTTAAAACTTTTGGTTTATTAATACGGACTTACGGAGTACGAGTAGTTGTTAATTTTTCAGTAGCTTGGTGTAGGTAGTTTATGGTGACCATTTTTGTCTAGTCTATTAGCTCAAAATGGCAGAGCATTGTGTTACAACACAAAGATGGAGGTTCAACTCCTACATAGGCTTATTAATACGCTATAATTCGATTTTGAGTAACACTGTTAAGCAACATGAATACTAACAACATATAAATCTACTGTATTATTCAATGTCAAATAAAATCATTATAACACCTAACATCCATTTCTGATAACCCTTGTGGTTTTGTGTCAACATTGTAAAACTACCATATTAAGCTTCTTCTAAGGGATGCATACCTGCATTGATGGACAATAGTCAAAATTGATATTTAAATTCCTAACATAGTACAATAATTAAAGAGCAACGAGAGATTAAAATACATACCTAAGCTCGTGACATTTGATGTTTGAGTAACAATGTGTTGAGGATCAAGGTCTTCTGTAGGTGTGAAGTTAAGATCCTAGATAATTCAAACAATATTATAATTATAATGCCATCGTATATGCTAGACATGATTTTGTTGTTCAATATGTGCATGACACTTTTGAATTATAAATATCCAAACCGTACCTCTAGCAATATAGTACGGCTGCTATTGACGGCACATGTTTGCTCATACGCATCTTCCTTGTTGTGGTGATTTTTTTGCTTCCTTCTTGGGCAATTGGTTGTTGGTTGTTGTTCAAGTTCAACACTTTGAGCTTTAAGGTTTCGAGACTTTTTCTTGTGAAACTTCTCAATCCAACTCTGTTTACGTCTACCTCCTGTAGCCTTTACTTTTCGTTTCAATGTAATCTTATTGAGGGTTGAACAAGACCCTGCACACACTTGATCTAAGCTGGCCACTTGATCAGTAACTCCAGAACCAAACAAACCATTTTCAAGTTTCATACTTGTCAATTGTTTTTCAACATCCTTGATAATGCCATCCAATCCACGGTCTAGGAGTAAAGAAGATTCTTTGAAAGCCATTGCTCGATGCTATTTTGACAAATTTACGACATAAATCTCTATACCTACGTGTTGCATCCAAGCGGGCATCGTCAAACTAACTTCCCAGAAACATCTTGTACTATTTCACTCCGAGCTTCTCTAGTCCAACACTTCAAGATATATTTTTCAGGAATCAATTTGATATTCATTGTATCAAGGACTTTTAAAGCATGAGAACATAAGATTCCCAACCTTTCAAACATTTTACAACTACAAGAAACAGTTTGAGATGAAAAATCACCGTACACATGATACTCAGGGCCAGCTTCATTATCATTCTCAACATCAGATATACCAACTATATACTCACTATTACACGGTCCAAATCCATAAGGCTTAATGTAAGCCGCCGTAGACCATTCGTACTCTTCCTGAAATGCCTTTAATATCTTAGGAGTTGTGGAACCCGGGAACCGCGTCGAGGGACCCAACTCGGCGTCTTGCTTAAGGGCGGATTTTAAAGTTAAAAAAGATTAAGTTGGAAAAACCTTTAAGAACTGTTATGGAGTCGCCACCTAATTATCGCGGAAATTAGAACCTGCTACCATGTTCTAAGCTAAAAACATGTCCTAGATTTTGGAGCACGCCGATACCCCTAGATCTAAGGCTGTGAAACCAGATTGGATTCGGGGTGAGGGTACTTTAGAAAAAGAGTTAATTCAAATAATGATTTATGAAAACCTTTTAGAAAAGCCTATGTAAAAATAGCCTCTACTGACCTAGAACAATCCTTATAAGATGATATTTGAACTAATGTTATCGCTACGTACAAGTGCGATAAGGTTTGTAAAAGAGTGCAGATGCAGATGCAAAAAGATTGATTAAAACCCTCAGTTTAGCATGTTTAACTTGTTAACGAAAACGGTTCAGTTAAAGGTCGAATTCATTGTTTAAGTTGGTTTAATGCAAAATAAGAAGGTGCAAGATGCATGCAAATAAAATAAAGTTCAATTGTCCATTGGTTTATTTTATAAGGTCGGTTGCTTATGCGACTTTGGCGTGTCATCGGATATGGAGTGTACCCGAAGTAAATAGAACACTTGAAGTGCAAGCGCGCTGGGTGCCAAAGCCGGGGGGGGGGGGGGGGGGGGGGGGGGGGGCGCTAAAGTGTAGACCCCTTTGTTAGTCCATAGAAAATAAGAAAAAGCTTTGATCCAAGTGGATCGGTACCTACCTTGTCCTGACGCTTCAGATCTGGGCAGAGCTTCGCTTCTTGAACTTAAAAGGAGGATGAATTCAACACGGGATGGTGTGTTGAACTCAAGGATTTGAGTGCTTGAGGCTTTGTGAGTGTATTTAGATGTATACCGTGCTAGACGGTATATTTTGTGGGACCCAAGTGTGGGTGCTAAAACTAGGAAGAGAGGTTGTGAGAAGAGAGGGTTTTCTTGTGTGGAAAACTTGTGAGAATAGGTCGTGCGAGGGGTTGTATATATAGGAGAATAGCCGAGAGAAAATAGGAAAGCAGGGGAAAAAGCCAGCCTGGGAAACCGCATAGCCTTATGCGGTTTGGTGGGCAAACCGCATAGGCTTATGCGGTTTGCACCATGAGCCGCATAAGCTTATGCGGTTTGCTGGTGTGGTTTTAACTTCGAGATTTCGTATTTCCTTAATCCGAATTGCTAAATCTTGGGAATATTCGGTGTAATCTCCTTGCTTGTGCCCCAAGAAGGCCTAGTATGATCTTCTAGAGAGTTGTTGAGGGCTTTGGAGTGCGGGCCAAAGGTGGGTTTGGGCTCGGTTTTGGGCCCGAGACCCGAAAATGTGAAAAGGGTGTATTTGCATAGATTTTGTGAAATAAGGTAAGACATGAAGCCGTATTTTGTGTAAGAGGGGACTAAAGGGAAGATTTAGCCACCGGGCCTAAATTTAGGAATTTAGGAATGCTGAATTAGACCTTGTTAATGTAAAAGGGCTAATGCGAAGCTCATGCCAAATGAAGCGGGACAAGGACCTAGCTAGACTCCAAATGGACAAAATGAATGTTATTTAAATGCGATGTGAGGTGACCTAAATCATTTTAACATTTCAAACGACTCAAAAATGAATTCGACATTAGTTAGAACCGTTTAAGTCAACGTTAAAGCATGCGTAATAAAAGTCCGTGTTACATCACAGGGTTTTGTGCGGGAGGGTACGGATATGGGTATCCACAGAGCCCCCAGTTTGACTGAGCTCGGACTAGAGCGCTAGTCAAACTCCACGACCATATCCGGACCATTACAGTCTCGTCTGATCAATGAACGAAGCATGTGTCCATGGGTGAGACGAGGACTTCGAACCGGGCTAAACGGGGAGGGGCGTGCGCATTTTAAGGACTTGGCGGTCCGTGCATACTATAAGGGCCTGCCGGCCTGCTGAATGTCTTCGTCGTGCTTGTTGTACTGTCGATGCCTTTGTATATGCCTGGTATCGTCGGATGCCTGGGGCTGCTGCTTGTAATGTCTTCGTATTGCATGTGTATAAGGGGCTAAAGTGCAGGGGCGCAGGTGCTTGCAAGATGTTTGGGTATGCGTGAGGTGTATAATTGAGTAGGGGTGCTCGTGTAGGTGTAGGTCTCGTGAAAGAGCGTCCGTGTAATGCTTGAACTCGCCGAGGAGTGTCTATGTAGAGTGAAATGCTTGGAGTTAGGTGTATATTGCAGAGTGCTTGTGCTTGGGCTCGCCGAGGAGTGTCTATGTAGTCGTAGTTGCATATGATTGCCTTTCGTTGAGGAGAAGGTAGTGCCGTTGTCGTTCTTTGATGCCTTTCTTGTGTTATTCTTGATGCCGTCGCTTATGTGATGCCGTTGTTGATGTTGAACTGGGTCTCGCCGAGGAGCGCAGGTGCTTAGTGTAGTATTTGCTGGAGAAGTACTAGTTTGCTGGGAAGGGTGTATATGTATGGTCTCGCCGAGGAGCGTAGGTGTAGTTGTGGTTGTTTGGGAGAGTGATGGTGTTTCGTCTTGTTAGGGGTGCAGGTGTATATTCGCCGGGGATCATGGTCCGAGGAAGGTGTATGTGCTCAAGTGTTTGTGTCTTGTAGTTGTATAGTACTTAGACTTGCTGGACGTGATGATGTAGATGTTTGGTGTTTATACTCCGAAGTTGAAGGATGACTCGTAGGTTAGTGATTTGCTGGGGAAGTCGAAGGGTATGTCTTGGACTCCGTGGGAAATGTCCGTATAGGTGTGTGGACTCCATGGGGAGGAAGTGATACTCCACAGGGACGTGTAAGAGGGTGTAAGGACTCGTGTAGAGTGTTCGTGTTTCTGCTTCTGTACCGTGTATTAAATGCTTAGTACACGCGTATGGCGGACTGTAGGTGACGCCTTAACCAAGGCATAGCGCATAATGTATGTGCTAGCGCTTGTGGCGGACTGTAGGTGACGCCTTAACCATGAAAGCTTGCGTGCATGAAGAAAAATACTTGGGCTTGACGAGCCTAATATGGAGAGACAACGTGGAACAAAACACGCCTCAGAAATTGCCTTGTTGACTAGTGATTCTTCCGGGGAATCTCTTATCAATTGGCGACTTCAAACGTGAACTCATTTACACATGTCGCGGCTTCAAATCCGGAATAATTCGAATTCTGCGATTGTCTTCTGAAATCTTCATTTTCGCCTGCTTTGACCATGAAACGTGGTATCTGGTGATTCGTTTGGATTCGTATGATACATGTCTCTTGGACTTGGAATGCATGGTGCTTGGGATGTTTCTTGGATATGTTAGGGTACTTGGTGCTTGGACCTACGTCCGGGTGTTGCTTGTCTGATGCACACATGAAAGTGTTATGCTTTTAGTGTGCATGTTCATGTTTGAGGCGGTTTTGGAGGTGTCGCTCAACCGTAGATGCTTGTGTTGATGTGGGTATTTATAGCAAGGGTGTCTTCAAAAATGCGAAAAATTATCCCATTTTTCGTTGTAAAGGTTTGATTCTTGATAGGAAGCGTCAGCCCCCAGTTGTCTTGGTCATGGTGTCGGTGTATGTGAGCCCCCAGTTTGACTGAGTTATGGTATATAACGATAGTCAAACTATGTAAAAGGCTATGGGTTGCAGTAGGATAAAGGTGTTTTTGGATTACCCCCTTGAGTTTGACTAAGTTTTGTATGAAAACTGAGTCAAAGTATAGGGCGTGTATCAGGAGGAGGAGTTTTTGGATTACCCCCTCGAGTTTGACTAAGTTTTGAATGAAAACTGAGTCAAAGTGAAGAGTATGGTGTTTGGTTTTGAAATTTCCCCCGTAGTTTGGCTTAATTTGATTGAAATTAAGGCAAAATGGAGAAGAATATGGCGATGGGCGAGCAGCGATTCAAATTGTATGTGGTCGTCTTTGAGGTGGCTTGGGTTCGATGAGACTTTGACGAATCTGCCGTCTTCACCATTAGTTGTATTAGTATGCTTGTGTAATAAGGATTGTGTGAACCCTTGTTTACATTTCGTATGCTGGTCCTGTAGTGTTAGTAAGCTAGGTTTGAAAAACGAAATGATTCCCGATTGGGATGTTTGGATGAAAA